>CM054378.1:52076513-57076513 GCA_028858755.1 Ara ararauna
TACCCAGCCAGGTCCCCTGCAAGGACCTTGGACCTGTGTTATAGTTATCCCTACGACCAGTCTGGCCTCCAGCTGTTCTTACTGGCACCTGGCCTTCCTGGGCTTCCTGATTCAGTCCTGGTTGGATTTGGAATCTCTTTTTCTTGCCTCTTTTAGTCCCGTCTGTCCTGCTGGTCTCATCCCAGCCCTTGGTCATCACCTCACCTCGTCTGGAACCGTCAGTGGATCCCACCACCATCACTACCCCAGACTTGCCCAGATCCTGTAAGTCAGCACTCTGGCCTGCTTTGCACTGCAGATGGCCCCTGGTCCCTGGTTTGCTCTCACTCATGAGTTGTCTTTGTCCCTTCTTCACAGGTAGGAATAAGAGAGGAAAGAAAATTTCTTTTGGGAAACTTCTGACTTTCTTTCCATGTGTGCCCTTGTTTTTTCCATATGCAAATGGTGAGTGAATGGTCCCTTTTTTTTTTTTCTTTTGTTATGGAACACATTTATTGTTGTTGAGTAATGCAGAACAAATACTTGGAAATTAAATATTGAAAGTAGTTTTGCAGCTTGGGGGATTTTATCTTAGTTTTCTGTAACATTTTAATAAATCCTGTCCTCAAATTATGACGCATTGGCTACACAGAATCATGTATTAGGATGTTTGAAACAAGGACATCTAAACCATCATATGCAGTAGTTAATCTAAAATGGACTGTATTTAAATCAGAATGAAATTCAAGAGCAGAAAAAAATTGTAGCTAGAGTGATTTTGATTCACTCATATGAAACATACAAGGATAATGACAAACATTTAGACCATATGAAATCATTGTTTTTATTGGGCAGTTCAACTGTATCACAGAAAAGTGAATGTCAACAATTTGTTCAGAATATGAACATCATCTTTCTAAAAGTAGCCATCAGTCATGAATCTAGGGTAGAATATAAGAATTCCCAAAATAGGGCTACTATCAACTCATTTTTCTGTTTTCCAGTGACCTCATGGTCACAAAAACTTCTACTGACAGGTAAGAACTCTTTTTTTACTATTTCAGTGAGCTCCTGCACGGCAGAGGTTTTTCTTTTAGCTCCTGTGAGCGTGACACAAAATACTTGTGAGTAAAGATGCCCTAACTGCACCTCTTAAGAATTTAATGTAGCTTCTTTACCTGACCTTACATTTTCTGGCAAAAAGCTCATTGAACTTACCTTTTTGATAAAACCGTTGCCATTTCTAGGCTTATCTTCATTCACAAGTAATGGCAGAACACTCCCCTCTCCATTTCTACCCTTAGGTAATGGTACGATACCCACGATTTGTGGATACTCCCTATTTCATACCAGACCATAATTGACTGCATTGAGAAATGCAACATAATATTCACATTACTTCTTTGGTCCTGCTCAGACAAGTGAAAGAACATAATGCTACTTTGGCATGTGAGGAAGCCTGACTCTATGGTAACCTGACACATGAAGCATCTCTAGGAAGCGCCCTTTTCTGCAGCAGATGGGGATCAACTACGGTCTCCAGCACCACAGAGTTTCCACATAAACATTCATCGAAACCTTGAGTCGGTGCCCAACTGCACTGAAGGACATCAGCTCCACAGTTCACATGCTCCAAAATGAAATACGTGGCTAAATCTGGACAAAGGAGATTTAGCCACACCTGGCATTACCTCAGCAGCTGGCATTACAGACTATAACAGAGCCAACAAGGTGACTTTTGACAAATGAAAGTAACTACAGTTTTCACTACATTATTGTTTTACCTGCTTTCAATAAGGAACGCCATTCTGAGATTTTTAATTCACAGTTGCATATGTGTATGCAACTTCAAACTATTGTATTTTCCTGTAAAATGTATTTTTCCTGCTAAAAGGAGATATGAAGAGCATGAATCCCTTTTGATCTATATTTGGCCAGCCAGCAGCAGATGCTAAACCCCTTTTGTTTTCATCACATCTTGTGTTTTGCCAGCACCAAAAGTGAACAGATGCTCTTTAACCAGCTTTATCCTTCCCTCTCAAACACTGCATTTATGGATAATGACCTCCAGGTCTACGAGAAAGTTTTGGTACACTTTATACCCTTTGCACTGGGATGCACAGGTATAGGGTCACAGGAACTGTCCATGTGTGTTTGGATAGCCTGGACATTCCCAAGCTTGCCCAAGCACACTAAAATTCCTGTGCCTGTCCTCAAAGGTCTGTGTTCTCTTCCAAAATTAAGTCCAGTGCTTAGCTCTGGTGCAATGGAAGCACAGATCAGCATCACAGATTAGGATACTGGCACTCGGGATGTGCTGTTGGGGTATAAAGAGCAGTCATGGAGCACGGTTTGAGCAGCAGCATACTCTGTCTCCCCCACTTCCGTCAAAATCAAACAGGAAGGCAAACAGGATTCATTTCTCGCAAGCAGCTACTGACAGTGAACACACAGTTCACCCTTTTCTCTGTTGCTCAGAGCTGAGGACCAGGTGCTTATAAGCCATGATGCTCTAACTTCTTCAGCCCCTGCAGGTGTAGCAGGCAAAGGCAGTGTGTTAAACTGCCTGTAAAATTTCCTTCCAGCCCAGGTCTACACGGCATAGAGAGCGCAAGCTTTTACAAAATGTCACAATTTCACACTAGCAAGTTTCAAGAACCTTCATTTTCCACTGGGACTTGTGACTTAAACACATGAAATGTATTTGTATTGTGTTTATCCTCAACGTTTTCACATCAGGGAAACCTGTCAGCAATTTGTTATGGGGATAGGTAGAAGGGGTGGGGGGAGTGCACTGAAAATACTAGAAAATTGTCTGCCATCTTCATCAGCTTGATGCACATTAATGCATCAAGCCAAGCTTAGCCCTGTAGTGCTTTACTCTCATGACAAGTCAGAGCTTTAGTGTAAGCACCTAAAGATATGTGTAGTTAAAGACAGTGGTGGCTTCACCATCTCAGCTTTCAGCTTTTCCCTTTTAGGCAATGTCAAACTAGTCAGGACACCTGTACAACAACTTTGTTACCTGGGAAAGGAAAAACGGGCTTCTCTGTGCCACAGACCTGACCCAAAGGTTTTTCCAAGGGACTGTTCATTGCAGCTGGCAACACTTTGTTGCGAGGCCACGATTTTTAGGGGGATAGTGGTGGAAAACTAGAAAACCCCTCCCCTTTTGTCCCTCTCTTGAGGAGGATAAACTTGAACCCCAGTGATATCAGTCAGCTTGTTGTCTTGTTGAAAATATACCAGACAGCTCCTGGTTTAGATTTGCTCAGTTCCTGTCTTTAAATCACTCACATTTTGGGAGGATTCTTCCCAAGAAGCAAGTTTCACATTATTTTGGGGACAATTTTTAAAAAATTCCCATGCAATAGCATTCAAAAAGAATTTTATGAATTTATAGCACTCATTTGAAATATATTTACAGGCAAAATAAAAGATTCTTTCAGTTATTTAACTGAAGGGTAATCACATTACGATTCACAGCAGGCCTTCTATTCCTTTAGGTTTTTTACATGAATTCGTGAGGAAATAAAAGATCACTGGTGGTGTCATTGGCACATTATTTGCAAATGGCTTTGTGAGCTGCTTATTGCATTTCGTGTAAGTATTTTTGCATGACCCATGTATTCAATGTGGGTGAGTTGTGGGAAGAAAATTAGTATGACAACGCCACAATATCCATACAAAAATAAGAGTAACAGGCCAATGCTAGTTACTCATACCTTGAGAAGGACATGAAGAACAGTTTATGAACATGTCTGATTCACTGCTTTTTTTCTCTGCAAAATGTCTAGCTGAAGTCCTTGCTTAAATCACGACAGTTTTGCTCTGCTCTGATCCTGATGAAAAAAAAAACCAAAACTGAACAATACAAAAACCCCATAAAAACATGCATATGAAAATGGGATGTAATTTTGCTGGGTACCATGTTTACTCACTGCCTTTTTCTGCCATGACCTTTCAGATACCCAGGCCCTAGAAGGATGTATGCTCAAGGATCACAGAACAGTTAAATTCCAGAAGACCAAAACGGTCACATAGTTATATATGACATCCTTTATCCAATTTAAAGAAACATTACAATAACAAGCAAGTTTCCAGTTCTTGCTCATTAAGTCTGCGCTGGCAGAAGATAGACTTCCAGCTCCATCATTTGGTGGCAATCGTGTTTGTTATGTGTACTTCCCAAAAAAGGAATCTGGTTTATCATGATTTAATGACATGACTAACCTGACACAACTGACTAACCAGTAACATTCAACATTAACTGGCAAGAGCTATCTTTCTGTCAGCTATTTAATCATAATTAGCTGCAGTGATACTGGATGTTGAGTTCCTCAGAAGAGCCAGTCATGCAGAGCATCATGTTAGCTAATTTGATTTTTGGCTTCCACATTCAAAGGAGAACTGAAGTCTAATCAAGAAAACGCGAACAAATTCTTTCTCTCATTTCTCTTGTGCATAAGGTTTCAGACTGACACATTCATCTGAGGCCAACCTAATCAGCACACTATTGACTATGTGAAAATGTGCAACATGTTTGAATGTGAATGAAGGCAAAGAAGTTTATTGTATATACTGCAATATTTAAATTCCCAGTTACCAGAGAAAAACACCTGTAGCAAGTTATTCCATACATTGATTTTTCAATTTTTAGTCTGATTTCTAAGAAAGAGAATGCTACATTGCTGTACAGGTACCTTTTGCTGGTCTATGCATATCTTTTTCTGTCACATCTCAGAAACTTGAAAAAATCAAGCAATTTCAATGAAATTTTCCAGCAGAGCAAAAGTTCAAAGATTTGAAATCTCTCTGCCATTTAATCAGTGAAGATTCAGATTCTAGGGAAAAAATTCTAGAATCATTGAATGGGACAGGTTGGATGGGATCTCCAAATGATATTTGGAGATCCCACTTTTCACAGGAAAGAGAGCCTAGATGAGACTATCTACCACCTTGTCCAATTGCATCTTGAAAACCAACATTGATGGGGAGCCTACCACATCCCTGGGGAGGTGCTCCAGAATTGTTCTCACTGATAATAAAATCTGGTTTATATTAAGATGAAGCTTCTGATGCAACTTGTACCTGTTGTCCCCTCATTTTCTCCATTACTCTCTATAAACAGGGGAGGAATTTTATATTCTTCCATCATTATCTCACTAAAAATCATGGCTTTATTTCTGAAGCATTGCTAGCTGCAAGGAACAGTCCCTCAGAAAAAAGTCTGGGACAGACCTGTGGCACAAAAAGCCAGTTTGCCCATTCCTGAGTGACAAAATTGCTGTACAGGTTGCCTGACTAGTTTGACGTCACCTAAAAGGGAAAAGCTGAAAGATGAGGTGGTATCTTTAGGTGCATACATTAAAGCTCTGTCTTGTCATGACTGTAAGCACTACCAAGCTCAGCTTGTCTTGACCTGTTAATGTTCATCAAGCTGATGAAGATGTGTGGCGGGTTAATCCTGGCTGGATGCCAGGTGCCCACTGAAGCTGTTCTATCAGTCCCTTTCCTTAGCTCAACAGGGGAAAGAAAATATAATGAAAGTTTCATGGGTCAATAAAAGAACAGGGAGAAATCATTCACCAATTACCATCATGCGCAAAACAGACTCGACATGGGGGAAATCAATTTAATTTATTGTCAATCAAATCAGTGTGATAATGAGAATATAAATAATGAGACATGAGATGATCATGAGAAATAAAATCAATTTAGAAACATGTTCTCCTCACCCCTGTCTTCTTTCTGGGCTTTATTTTAATCCCAAATTCTCTACTTCTTCTCCCCCAGCAGCACAGGCAGACAGGCACTGAGCGTTTCAGACAGTTCACCACACTTTGTTTCTGCCAGTCCTTCCTTCGGGGTGGAGTCCTCATACTCCTCCCCTGCTCTGGAGAGGGGTCTCTTCCCACAGCAAACAGTCCTCCATGAACTTCTCCAATGTGATTCCTTCCCGCGGGCTGCAGTTCTTGACACACTGCTCCATTGTGAGTCCCTTTCACGGGTTCAGTCCTTCAGGAAGAGATTGCTCCAGTGTGGGCCCCCCATGGGGTCACAAGTCATGCAGCAAACCTGCTCCAGCATGGGCTCTTCTCTTCATGGGGCCACAAGTCCTGCCCAGAGCCTCCTCCAGTGCGGGCTTCTCACAGGGTCCACGGGGTCCTCCGGGCATCCGCTTGCTCTGGTGTGGGGTCCTCCATGGGCTGCAGGTGAATATCTGCTCCACCATGGACCTCCATGGGCTGCAGGTGAATACTACTCCACCATGGACCTCCATGGGCTGCAGGTGAATACTACTCCACCATGGACCTCCATGGGCTGCCGGTGAATATCTGCTCTCCACCACGGACCTCCATGGGCTGCAGGGGAATCTCTGCTCCAGTGCCTGAAGCACCTCCTCCCCTCCTTCTGTATGGATCTTGGTGTCTGCATGGATGTGTCTCTCAGATACTCTCCTCTCTCCAGCCGCAGTTGCTCCTGTGCAGTAACTTCTCCCCATTCTCTACTGTTATCCCTGAGACACTACCGTTGTTGCTGATGGTCTCAGCCTTGGCCAGCGTCAGATCCATTTTGGAGCCATCTGCTGGCGGCTCTGTCTGGCACAGGGGAAGCCTCTGGCAGCTTCCTGCAGGAGCCGCCCCTGTAGCCCCCCACTGCTCCCAAAACCTCGCCACCCATACCCAATACAAGATGGCAGGCGATCGTCTATTTCCAGCAACCTCCTCCCATCCCTTCTACCTATCCCCTTAGCAAATTGCTGAAAGGCTTCTCTCATGTGAAAATGGAGTAGATAAACACAATACAAATACATTTCAAGTATTTTTAGAGTCACAAGCCCCAGTGGAAAATGAAGGTTCTTGAAAATTGCTAGTGTGAAATCGTGACATTTTGTAAGCACTTGTGCTTTTGTAAGTGCTTCCTATGCCATGCAGACCTGGGCTAGGAGGGGATTTTACAGGCAGTTGAACATACTGCCTTTGCCTGCTGCATCTCCAGGGTTAGAAGGTATCCCTATTGCTTCTATCTATCTCCATAGTTACTATCTGTCTCTGGGACTGCATATGTATACTCTGCATTTATTAGAGCCTTCAGTGGGAAGACATAAAGAGAAGAGCAAATAAGGAAGTCCCTTGTTGTATGTGTTGTGATTGTCTTGGGGGAAGTTCCTCATCTCTATTTTGTAGCTTGGAAAATTGAAGAGTACAGAGTTTTGTGACTTCGGCAGAACTACCTCACCCACAACACGTAGAGCTGGGTAGGACTGGCTCAACCACAGGGATTCATTTCAATTTGCAGAACAGCAAAGCAGATTTCATCAGGCAGGCACAGTGAGCCCATTGTTATGAGGTGCCCTTGCTCAGCTGTGTGCCATGTATGTACAAGGTACAACATTGACTCTATTGAGTATGGACACGCTAGTAATCTGGCTGCTTCTGGACCTGAGGCATGTGCTACAACCACAGAGAGGTTGGGAATAGACCCTGGATTTGAAAACACTTAACCCAAGGAATCCTGTAATTCTTCATCCATATCATCTGTACCTGTTCTGTTTCTAGGGTACCTCACACTGAAGAGATACCCTTAATTAGTGGTTGGATCTGAACAACATATTACCCTGAGCTCTGAACAACAAACCAGCAGAGAAAGAAATTTAATGTGATAACTGTAAGTACTCCCTAGTGCCCAGTTTACAGACTGGTAGATTCAGAGCCATTCCTCAGGAAGCATCTGTTTCCCACTGCCTGCCCTCTGCCATAGCACCTCTACAGAGCCTTTCTTCTCTTCCAATCAACTAATTAATTCCCACAATGGGGAGCAAATTGAATTGATATGATATCCATCCTGTCTACCCTGTCCAATCCTTGCAAATGTAACTAAGTCTCTGCTGCCTTCTCTACTCCCCACAGTCAGGCCCTTTCCACAGTCTCTCCAGCCCATTTGTCAGTTTCCTGCTGTGCACAGGCTTTGTTCAGCAGCTGAAGAGTCCAGCACAAAAGCCCCTGGCTTTCAAACGAGCAATGCAGAGTGATCAGCAATTCCCTTAAATAGCATTTACATGCTGTCTCCCTCCAGCTCCTGCAGCTGAGAGTACAAATTTTCCATTCTCTTTTGGCTTCTCCTTCTAAAATAACCTGCAGCAGATGTTTAATGGTTCACTCAATACTAACTAGAGCTGCATATTGGTTTAATTTCCATTAGTGAATCCCTGACACTTTCAAAGTATTTTTTCTCGTATTTTAATACTCAACTGATATTCAATACAATAAAAATCTCCTTCACATAGAAGCTGGTCAAAAAGTATACTGAAACATGGATTTTCTCTTTCTGAGATGTGATTAGACAGATCACGCGGCCCACTGAAAGTTTTTTATTATTACAAAGCCTGCAGAAGCTAATGATGGCAGAGCTTTGGTCAAAGCCACTACAGGATATTGTTCCAGGACCATCTGGCAGGAATCCATCCCATCAATGCTGGAGAAGGATATAGCTAATATGACTGAGTTTCCTAGTACTGTTTTTAGCAGCTGAGACTCGAAATCTACTGCAATTCAGCAAAATGCAAATAAATAGCAGCAGAGGAGTTGCTGCAGCCATGATGGGCTACAGACTCAAAACTGGGTTTGAGGAAATCAGTTCTCTCTTAGTAGAGCAAACAGTGGTCCTGAGAAAAGCAGATTGGTTTGGGGACAAGAGACCCTTTATGAGCACAATGCTGACAGGAAGCATCACAACCCAACAAACCAGCAGAAGTACAGTAAAAGAGCCTGTTGAGCATTTTCACCTCCCTTTCCCTGAGGTGATTCCCTGCTCTCACCACCATCATCCTGTAGGTCTGACCTAGAGGGACTCTGGTCCCTGTCTCACCAGCTCAACTCTCAGCTGATCTGTGCTCATGAAGTTGAAGGCAGGGAGAAGGTATCAAGGACATGCAAGAAACAGATGGAAAGGTGTGCTCAAGCACAGGAGTCTGTCTATTTCTTTCCCCAGTCTTGGTGCCTTGCAGTGCTGGTCATTTTGATGGCAACAAAGCTAGTCGTCCTACATTCTTCCTAATCTAGCTTTGGTGAGAGGTTGCTATAAAGGGATGGCCACAGGGTGGAAAGACACAGAGGTAAGGGTAGTTCAGAGAAACTTCCAATGTGACGCTGGAGGTTGTCAAGAAGGGAGCTGGAAGACGCCTTCAGGGAAGCAAAAGAGGCCTCTAGATGCAGGTGCACCTTTTCTCTGACACTTCCCCTGATTCCTATCTCAGCTGGAGCAAAGATGGGGAGAGGGGGAGAAGTTATTAGGCTGGACAGTGGGTGGCATGGCAAAGACAAGTCAAGGAGGGCTTCAGCAGGCTCTTAAAGACTGGCTGCTCTGTACACACTAGACTGGTGTATATGTTTATACATGTGAGTCAGGATAAGTCACCTTTTACTTTCAACTAGAAATGTATAATCAGTTCCAAAGGAAAATGGTTTTCTCTATCTCTTCTTGTCTGCCCTCATACTGGAAATTGTTTTATGTCCTCCTTCAAAGTGTTTAGCTTGGTAGTCCACAGCACATGGATTTTAGTCAAAATTGACTTTATCCTGATCAGTCATGTGTAAAATTAATTTTCTTTCATTTAATATTAATAATATTAAAAAGTAAATATTCAACATATCCCAAAACATTGAGAGCTACTTCCTCAATACAGTGAGTTGGGTTAAATTTCATTACTGATATCTTTTTCTTATAGAAACACCATTTCTACACCTGCCTCACCCCCAGTATTTGCTTGCATTTCTATCCCAAGGAAATAATATATGTTCAGAAAATATTTTTTTACCAAGAGCTATGTATTTGCTCTGAGTAAGGAAATGGTCATAAAAGGCTTCAGAGAAAGTCCCTTGCAATGTAAAGGATTAACAGAAAATATCTCAATTTACATGAGTTTCTGGATACTCTTCCTCAAATAGAGTTTCCGCACAGTGTCTGCCACAGCTCAGTGTTCGCATAGCTACTTGTAAGACTGTTACTCCCACTGGCCACTCCACTAAACGCTTCCCTGGGACTCAAACACATGCAACATTTGAGCTCTTTCTTTCTTTCAGAAAGCGGAAGCTGTCTGAGTTGTAGGAAGCAAAATGTAAACTTCAGGGTAAGGATTTATTTTCATTCTAAATGTTTCAGAAAAAGCATATAAAGTATCACTAAAAATTGTTATTTGTAGGCAAGAAGGAATACTCAAGTGTCCTAATAGGGCTTTTCCATGCTTAAGTCATGAACATAGAGGCAAATCAGTAGCAGATATTCAGTTTGAGTTTGTAATTTCCTAGAGAGGGGGCAAAGGGCAACTCACTTTTCCTTTTCAGTTTTTTATTAGGGCTTGAGCACTTCTAAAAAAATCATGTGTGCTGTTGTCCTGATGGCTCTGAAGAAGCACAAATCTGTCTGACAAACAGAAAGAGGTGAGTGGTGTTGTTCATAATGCTTATGTAAAACACTACCTCTCATGGCGTTTTTTCCCTCAGTCTTTGCAATTTGCTTCCATCAGTCTCAGTGGTGTGAACTCAGCAGTTAACATGGCTTATTTTCACACCTTTATAAAAGTCACAATCAAAAATGGTATGACCTCTGCCCTGAGGGCAGGGAGGGGGACTGGCATGCAGCAGAACAGTTGTTCTTTTTCTCTAAAATGTGAAGGCACCAATTATTCATGTCCTTTCACAAAGGGCTTTCTTTGCTCAGTAAGTTTTAATTACTATAATCTAAACCTCATTTTCTTTTGTCATCCCAGCTACCTGTAGTAGATAAGTTGGCTTCTAAAGTATTTCATGTGAGTGGGCAGGGCTGACTCCTTATACGGGCTAAAAATATTTGCTCTCTTAATGCCATGGTGGGTTCTATCCATAAGAGGATTAATTAAACCATGTCTGTGAATATAGAGATATCATGGTCACCAACTGCAGAGCAGATACACACACATGTACAGTGAAATTAATTAATGCCTCCAGAGAACTGTGTCACTTGATCTACCAGCACATTTCTCCACCCAGGCCCTGTTTGGCTGGCACTGAAGTGGGTGCAAAGGACCTCACACCAGTTTTGGGTCCTTTCAGGCAGGATTGAGTCCTAGCACACTGGAGACAGCAGGGAGTGCTCCAGACCTCTTTTACGGCCTCTACACAGACCCAGAGGATGCCAAGAGTTTTCTGTCAGGGACTCCCCAGACACAGCCTACAGGAGGCTGCATCTCACTATGCAGGATTAACCCACACTTCACCAAGGGGTATCACGGATGACTTCACAAACAAGTTGCAGAATTGAGGATGCCACTAGCTGTTTCCCTGGGGGACAGAGTGTCTTTGTAATCTTATGATGTCACAGCATGCTAATAGTAACAATACCTCTTTATTTTTTAAGATGGCGATGCAATAGCAGACTGTCCATAGCAGAGAGCAGAGTTGGGACACCTACTGTAAGTGGGCTTGTGACTGTGCTACTTCACTGGAATGGGTTTGGAGTTCACAAGTAAACTCCTGTGATGCAAAGCCTAACATGGGTCTAATGTGCATCCTGAGCTGGTCAGCCACTTTTCTAGTGACATTCAGGGCTCCTCTCACCAGGGCAAGCCAAGACCATCAGATCCTACTGTTATTGGTCAAAGCTATCTCAGTAACCTCAGATTCCCTTCCCTTAGAAGGTCAAAGTGACAAGAAAAGGGGGTCACAAATAGACTGTTGAACAAAACATTAAGGGATAAGTTGATCTTGCACTAGCTTCGTTGAAATTATGCTACAATGAATGTGGTGTCACATCTCTATTGAACTTCTTGCTTTGCTACAGAAGGATGCATGGGCAGGGGGAACCTGAAGTTACTGGGATTTGTTGCTATAGGACTAGGTGCCATTCATTTGTTGGCTGATAGCTCTTCAGGTGAACCCAGGGGCTTCAGTGTCCAATTCCTAGGTGGCCTGAGGCTGAGAAGTATCATGTCCTGTCTTCCTATGTCCCCCAGTTTCCTAGGCTAAGCCAGCCATGCAAGATCTTCAGAAACCAAGTTGAAGAGCTATTCAGGAATGAGCTGCAGGGAAAAGCAAAAAGGCTGACACACCTGTTTGCACTTCCTATGGACACAACTGCCCTGACTTGTATTTAGGCACTGAAACCTACTTCTGTCAGCAGATCATCATAGAGAGGATCTGCCAACTACTAGCAGTTGAGCAGTCTTCACTCTCACCAGTCAGTTGCCCAGACTGATGGCCAAGCAGGATACTGTATTTTTTATATTATTGGCTGGGCAAAGGTTGAGTTTCATGGGTGCAGAGCAAGTATTCATCAGGTACAAAGTTGTGTTTGACATGGTTCAGAGAAAAATAGGTACCAGCTGATTGCATTACCTTCCAGCTACTGCCCACCCTAGGAGATCAGAACAATGCCAGAAGATCAGGGGAAGAAGAAAGGGAGGAGAGGAAAAGAAAGAGGTTTTTCACTACTACATAAATAACTATAAAATTTTAATCAAATGCATTTCAGGAAGAAGTTTCCTGTCTTTTGCCATATGGAGAGCAAGAAGATAATTCCAAACCTCTCACGTCCCTGAAGTGTCGTTGGCACAGGTATTTGTCCGTGTCTTGCCCCCCTTGGAAAATGCCTACAGCATGTACTGGGCTGGTGAGAGACACGGACTCCAAGACCTGTCTTCCAAGGCTTCAGCCTGAGCTAGGGTTCCTCAGTTCTTACTGGATCAGAGGTGAGAATAGTGCTGAAAGAGCATAGACACCTTAGACATTTAAAGGATTAAGCTGCCAGTAATGATGGGGGGGGGATGCTAAATAACATAATGCTATCAGTCCTTGTCTTGCCTCAGACACTGAGCTTTTTTGGGAACCTATAGGCAAATTGTTTGCTTGATGCTGATGATGTGATATGACTACAGAACTGGTGGTGTAAGTAGAGAGGGACACTGGCAGGTCATAAGCTACCTGATTCACTCACATAACTTGCTCAACCATAGTCCACAGACTTCATATATACCTCAGAGAGCCGGAAAGCAAGCCTGGCTTAAGCACAGAACTTGGGAGTTTAATGCAGTTTGCCACTGGCTCTTACTGAGCTGCCCTTGACAGTGTCCAAGACAGCTGGTGTGAAGCTAGTGCAGCTGAGCTGGGCACTGAGCTAGTACATTGCTGGCGCACTGGAGACAGCTAAGCAAACAGATGTTCTCTTAGTTTTGATTGGGAATTTATTTTCAGTTAATCAACCACGAACTAGAGGAAAGAGAAGTGAAATTCTTGTAAAACAATTTAGCCACCTGGATTTCAGCTCTGGATCACATCTTACAACAGCTAAAAAGGGAGGAAACTATGAAAAGTGTCCTTATAATTTATTTCAGTGCCTATGCTGTTCTCCTCTGTAGAAGTTGTGTGCATGCTGACAGACTGCAGCTGCCTGCATGAATCTATCAGGCCATGAAGAGCTTTATCATATAAGATGGCAGGACGATGTTAAAGGATTTCAGCACAAAATGTAAAAAAAGAGAATGCAAGGAGAAAACAGTAATCTCAGCAAAAAACAGACTTGAGTAAAACTGCAGTGAGGACCATTACACAAAGAATACATTTTTTAATTTTATGAAATAGGTATGAGTTCTCTCTTGCCTGGTCACATAAAAAGGCAAAACCCAAGTGTTGGTCTTAAAAATGCTATATAAAGAGTTAAAACCATCACTCCATTCCCATGCACAACTGACACAGCCATAGACCAAGTTAGCCCCTTTTGTGTGGCATCTCTGTGTAGGCCTCGTGTAACTGCTTCTCTCCTATAGTTTCCAAAACTGGGATTTACTGCTTTCCAGAACATACTTCCTGCAGAGTGAGCCATGCATGGGTAATAGTCTGAAAATAAAAATTTTGTCCTGGAAATATTTGGAGTTTGTTTTTTTGTGGTTTTTTTTTTTTTTCCCCCAGTGAATATTTTAAAATAAATAGTGATCCATCTTTATTTTTAGTAAGACACTGTGGGGGGAGAAGATCATAAATTAAAATAGCTAGTTAAATAGTAGTTATTGAACAAGCAGCAGGCACATATGATGGCAAGGGGGTCATTTAATCTAACTGCAGCGTCTTTACAGCTCTACATCTGACCTCTTATTTTTACAAGAGGAGAAAACCAGACACCTCTGGTGTGTAAGTCAGCTTATATATTTGAGTAATTTGAGTCAGTGCAGTTAAGGTTTAGGTTACTCAGATTTAAAATCAGACCTGACCAGTTAATCAGCCTCAGATCTTAATTTTCTGGTTTTGTGCTTCAGTCTGCTAGTTATCCTGGAATCATAAAATATCATCCTGTATCTAGGAAACTTTCCTGAATTTGACAAATATGTATTTTCAAAAACAAACAAACAAAAAAAAAAGATTGTGCTAAAAAAATCCCCCAATATGGTGAAAAATCTCTATTCTTCAACAGACAACTTGGGCACATGGCTACACAAATATGAGTCCAGAGTATCGCTTGGACCTCTGGGCACTGCTGGAGGGTAAAGAGCAGTTGATGTCGACACCTTGCTGCTTCTCCAAGAGCTGTAAACAGTAGTTAAGCTTCAGCTCAGTGAAGCTTAACTGAGAAAAATGTGAGACACTCTGGAAGGAGCAAATCTCAAGAAGCACCTGCTCCAGTGCATTTTCACATATTGATGTGCCTCACCCAGAGAGCACTAATGAAGATGCCTCTGATGCACATCTCCCAAGCCTGCCAACATGGCATGAAAACCCTGTGGAGAGAACCCCTCTCCAAAGCAATCACACTTCTGTACCTGATCACAAGCTGTGAGGCAAAACCAGCCTTTCTCACAGTACCCTGGCAAATCTGGATGGACTGTGCTTATGTGGGAGGGAAGTGAGGTAGCACAGGGAAGGAAGTGTGGCTGTTTGAAAACATTTGTATAAAAACATTCAATTCAAGTTCATTTCCACAAGTGACATGAACAGTACAAGGACAGATTGCTTTTTTCCAGTGTAGCTTTGGTTTTGCGTGAAGCCACCAATTTGCAGATTTTCAGCCAAGTTCATAGCATCAGAAATGATAGTTGAAGGCAAAAAAAGGTGCAAGATAATTACTTTCCTCCAGTTGCATTATAACAATGAAATCCCAGTTGCACTGCTCTTATCTACTGCTAAATCTGCCTGTTATTATGGGCATTAGTAGCAATGCTGAAATAGTTAAAGCCTTTTTGTTATGTAGCAATAAGCAGAAGTGTTGGACATGTATAATATCCTTGATAAAATTCTCAGAGGACGGGAATGCTCTCTGCAGTTTGCAAGCATGTGCTTATTTGTTAGAGAAAATATATTTTCACTTCTGCCCGTGGCAGGGAGTTTGGAACCAGATGACCTTCAGGTCCTTTCCAACACTAACTATTCTATGATTCCATGATTCTAATCTCATCACAGAATTCTTTCATTTTAATCCATTTTTGAGAGTTCTAATTTACAAAATATTCTGCTTTTATCACCAAATTCATGCATAAACAATGACCTCTGAAAATGTTTGCATATGAAAAGTAAGGTGTCATATGACCATTGCTGGTTTCAGATTTAAACTTTTGCACTGGAGGTTATCTG
This sequence comes from Ara ararauna, assembly GCA_028858755.1. Classification (NCBI taxonomy): domain Eukaryota; kingdom Metazoa; phylum Chordata; class Aves; order Psittaciformes; family Psittacidae; genus Ara; species Ara ararauna. The sequence continues at coordinate 52,092,089 of CM054378.1, forward strand.
GTAGAATAAAAGAAAAGCAAACTTTTTCAGAAGATGGGCATATTGGGAAGTGGTTGTGGTTTCACAGATCTGTTTTCCTTAATCAGCAAAGCTTCCTGTGATTTTAAGATCCTAGATTGTAGAAACGACAAAGAAACAACAACATAGGGAAATAGAATCATAGCATGGTTAGGGTTGGAAAGGACCTTAATGTCATCTAGTTCCAACCTCCCTGCCATGGACAGGGACACCTTACACTAAACCATGTCACCCAAGACTCTGTCCAACCTGGCCTTGAACACTGCCAGGGATGGAGCATTCACAACAGCCTTGGGCATCCCATTCCAGTGCCTCACCACCCTTACAGTAAAGAACTTCCTCCTTATATCTAACCTGAACTTTCCATGTTTGAGTTTGAACCCATTACCCCTTGTCCTATCACTACAGTCCCTGATGAAAAGTCCCTCCCCAGCATCCTTATAGCCCCCCTTCAGATATTGGAAGGCTGCTATGAGGTCTCCACGCAGCCTTCTCTTCTTCAGGCTGAACAGACCCAACTTTCTCAGCCTGTCTTCATACGGGAGGTGCTCCAGTCCCCTGATCATCCTCGTGGCCCTCCTCTGCACTTGTTCCAACAGTTCCATGTCCTTTCTATGTTGAGGACACCAGAACTGCAAACAATACTCCAAGTGAGGTCTCAGGAGAGCAGAGTAGAGGGGCAGGATCACCTACTTCAACCTGCTGGTCACACTCCTTTTGATGCAGCCCAGGATATGGTTGGCTTTCTGGGCTGCGAGCGCACACTGAAACCAGCTCATGTTCATTTTTTCATCGACCAACATCCCCAAGTCCTTCTCTGGAGGGCTGCTCTGAATCTCTTCTCTGCCCAACCTGTAGTTGTGCCTGGGATTGTTCGGACCCAGGTGTAGAACCTTGCACTTGGCTTGATTGAACTTCATCAGGTTGGCATTAGCCCACCTTTCAATCATGTCAAGGTCCCTCTGGATGGCATTCCTTCCCTCCAGCGTGTCAACCAAACCACACAGCTTATAAATCATATAACCAATTATGTGAACAGTGTTGAAATATTAACAGCAGTTTCCCTCTAATGGAGCAGGGAATCTTGCAAGAGTACACACATCAATGTACATGTGTCACCTTTCAAATGTGGAACAATACACAAATCATGCAATAAAGAATAGCCACCACAAAATTTCTGAGCTGTGGTGTTTTCTGTCATAGAGAGAAATCCCTCCTGGGATTTCTATATGTTTTCCTTTCAGCTCAGACTACATGTTCTGTGATACATTCTCTTTGGAAGGAGCCAGGAGTGCATTACAGAAAGTAATAAAATGAAATGTCAGTGAATGAAATGTCAGTGAAGGACACAGAAGAAAGGGGACTATGATATAAGTGATCCCCAACTTTCCTGAAACAATTGCAGTAGTCTATCTAAATGGAAACACTTCAAGCTTTTCTTGGATGAATTTATTTTTGATCACCTGAAGGAGAAATCCCTCAGTTTTTCATTAAAAGAAGATACTTATTTACAGAATGTTGATGTAATTAAAAAAAAATAAATATCTTCCATTAAAAAATAAATGCCCTCGAACAAGATCTCCAGTTGGTAAATTAGTTAAGGGATTTGTGTCAGTCAAAGTCTAAGTCAATCATGTTTCATTTGCATCTTGTCAGTTTTGTCAAAGGAGCTGAAGATTTAGCCTCCTCTTTGAAAAGCAGATCTCAGTTGTGTAGTGTGTGCTTGTTCCATGCATATGAGAGATCCACAGATCAGATAATACTGCAGAATTTATATGGGGAAGCTCCGCTTTTTATTTTCTGTAAGGTTTTAGAATCTCCCCATGTAGCCTGGTGGGCATACTAAAGCAAAGGACTCAAATATGCTATATTAGGCTCTAAGATGCACTTGTGGCCTTGTTCGTGCACTGAACTCTTAGTGCATTTTCCCAAAATATAGCAAATAAAATGCGACCCCAGTGAGTAAGAAGCTCTGACATTTTATACTAGACTGGAGCACTGGTCTTCCGCACAGACAGAGACATCTCCTATGTCAGAGAGTGGCATGTGCCTTGCATTTACTTTTCCCTCCTTCAAACACACGTAATCACAGTGACATCCACAGAGGCCTAAAAATCCACTATGTGAATAAACACAACCCAGAGCTCTCATAGAGTAAAGAGCATTATATAAATGCTGTCTGCATGGCAGACCTGTGCATAAACGGAAAAACACCACTGGTATATCACTCAAAATGATGTAAGAACATCAGTATTTGCTTCAGTCAGGATGCAATGTGACCATTTTATACTCAAGAGGATTTGATAAGATTAATTGATGACAATCCATTCTTGAAATGGTTAAATAATTTTTAACCAGAAATGCTTGCATTGAAGAAATGACTAATATAAATCCTTTTCTCTGATTTCCTCATAGAATGCACAAAGTGGTGTGCCAGTTTATGCTGAGAATTGATTTTTTTTAATCCACTGTGAAGTTACCTATCTACTGCTTCAATTATTTCTACTTTGTATGTATTCAATCTTCTCATTTACAGCTCCAACAGTTAAACTGAGTACTTGTGATTCTGCAGTTCTTTGCCTGGTTCTGGAGACTGAATTATGCCCTGTGAGCAACCCCACTGGCTCTACACAGGGCCTTAGCATCATCTCCTGTAACCTGTTTGCCTTAAGGATTAACAAATGTGTAACAGATTATAATGAAACAAGCATTTGGATACCACCTCATCCCCAATTCATTCACTCTAATCCATGTCAGCACTGCATTGAAAAAGAATGGGAAGGAAAAAAATTAATTTCTTTTCCTAAATACCACAGGTTTGACCCTAATCACATACAAACAGTAGATGTAGGTAAGAAGATTCTCATGTAGCCGCTTGTCTGGAAAAAACCCCCAGAGCTTAATGTTTTAAATATTTCTGTATTATGCTGCACATTTTACTACTTTTCACACTGTGTGTTTGGGATTGAATTTGCCTCCCACCACTTTAGACATCTGACTTTCAGACTGGTCACCCTGGCTTCCCTTGTTGGCAAGCAATTCCTCTGACCTACCTTGTGTACCTGTCTGAGCGTCAGAAGAATTTGGCAGTGGAAGTGCCTCCTTTTCTCTGTTGACTAGAAAGGCAGTCTAAAAAATTTTAAGTCACTTCAGTTTTGACAGTTGGATCTCACTGGAGGTTTACAAGACCAATATTTACTTTCTGATTTAAGATTGGTTGTGAAATACAGATGAGTCTATTAAAGTAGCCATCTTTAGTCTAAGTAAGTGAAAAGAATTGCTCTGGCTTTCTCCAGAAAGCTTCAGAAAGGCAGATGCAAATGAAACATGATTTCTTTCCATTATATACTATTTTACTCTTTCCTCAATCTGTTATTACAAGCCACAGCTGAAAAATAATCCTTTATTCATATTCTTCATGGACAGCTACATATGAATATTTTTAGTGCAAGTATAGCACTAGTTGGTTTAAAGCTCTAACTATTAAGGGGCTTGTTATTTATTTCCTCCTCTCTCTTCACCCTGTCCCATATGTTAAGCAGTTTTTTCTTTTTCCTGTGCATTTTTTATCTTACATAGATGGAAAAGTAACTCTTTACATGGTTTCGTGCAAGATGTCCCTGCCCATGGCAGGGGGGTTGGAACTAGATGATCTTAAGGTCCTTTCCAACCCTAACTATTCTATGATTCTATGATTCTATGATTCAGTGATTACAGCTCTTCAAATCCAAAAGAAAATCTACATTTTAAAGTTTTACTATTGTCTTTATTCACTTTAATTAATACTAGAAATTATTACCTATCCAGTTTTGCTTATGAAGAGCTTTTTCTCCTCCCAGGCTAATGTTTTCACTGGAACTCTTATTATCTCATAATTAATTAAATTCATAAACTTCTTTTTTATGTGTTGCATCTTAATCCACATTGCTCCTATCTGATGCTACAAAAAACTTGACTTCTTACAAATTCTTACTTCACCTCACTGCTACAACCCAAGCCATCAGCTGTTTGTCTGGCTGTGGGCTTGGGAGACTCTCATACAATCACCCCTCTCCCCGGTGCTCTAGGCTTTATCACTCTTTAACTGGCTAAATGGACATAAACCACCATTTTTTACAATACAGACTGATACTGCTTGGAAATTACTACTCAATTCAATCTGACTTTTCCATTTTGAATTCAATTTAGTTTTCAGCATAATTTCTTATCCACAAATGGCAATAAAAGTCACAAAAAGTTTCACAGTGCTCCTTTTTGTCCCTATTAACACTCTGATACTGCTTCAGCTATAGCTTTCTGTAAAAGTGTCCTCCCACTGAGAATTAACCATTTGCAATCAGTTGGGTTTTCAGAAAGCAATAACTTCTCCTGGCTTACATGCATAAGCGTAGACTTTCACAAATGTTTTCTTATTAATTAGCACTAAGTATGTTATAACCATACAAGAGTTAAAGATTTTAATAACTGCAATTCCACAACCATTGAACTGACCCAACTTGGTTTCTAAATACCTTTTATAGCATTACAAAAGTAGAAATAAGCATTATTATTGAAAGAGAGCTAAAAAGAAAGTACTTAAAAACTAAGTAAAACCAGAGGAGGGTGAGCACCAATCAGTAGAAACAGAATGTCCTGGAAAAATGTAAAAAAATATCAGAAGAAATTAAGAGTGGTAGAATTATAAACAATGACAAGAACAGTGTAATTAGGACTAATAAGCACTTCCAAACTAAATGCTTGTGAAAAGAGCCCCATACCAGCCAGACTGCTGGAGACAAGGAGGGGGCTGCATCTGTAGGCAGCATGGTTGTACTGCGCACCATGAATGGTACTGAAAGGGACTGATAACGGGCCATCAGCTATACAAAGATGTGGGGAAAAGGTGAATATGACTGTTGAGTCTATAATCAGAACATGGGAGGAAGAAGAAACGGTAGCATAGTTTTAGATGCTATATTAAAAAAATAAAAATTATATTGGCACAGTGAGGAAGATGGTGATACGAGATTGAAGTCTGAAGAAGATATCATATAAGTGAGAGACAAAAGATGCTCGATCTGTTTAGTTTACGAAAAAAGAGATCAAAAGGTTACTCAATTTCATCATAGGAATTCTTGAATGAGAAAATGGTCTGGAAAGTATTTATAGACCAGACAAGAAATACATAGCAAGAGACACAGGCTGGAGGGCAAAGCCAGAGAATCCCCGGTGTGTTACAGAACACAACTGTAATAGCAATTGGATGCAAAAATAACAGCGTAATCCTGGAAGACCACATTATGCCTTCTGGACAGAAAAGATCTATGACTTCTAGAAGTCACTAAGCCACATCAGAATAAAATGAGCTCCAATGCTGGCTACAAGCAGCATGGCTGAAGCTCACTATGAGGTAGCTTGATTTTATTCTCTTCCTCTCAGTGTTTCAGTCACAAGATTGATCTTGTGACTGTAGTAAGGTTTTAATTATAGCAACTTTTCTCTGAACTCTTAATATTATTTAAAGTTGAAAAGTGCCTACTTGTATCTCAGTAAATGTTAGATATGAGTGGGATGTGTTTTTTCCCTACCCTGGGGATTTTTGACATTTCAGAAGTGTCTTCTAAATTAGAATAAAAAAGAAAATATATATATAAAAAAAGTCACAAATCATAAATTAAATATTTTTAAATCATGTCAGTTGAACTATTTCCATCATTTCTATTCTCACATCAAGCTTTTCAGATATTTTTAGATTGATTAATTTTTGATTTCCAAGTAACAAAGCAGTTTCAAACATAAAAAAAAAATGTCTTCGAGAAACCAGACAGTGCTGGTTGGAAGTCAAGAGCAACAGTTTAGGAAATTGTTCCAATAAATGAGAGCAGTATTCTAAGTATCCTTTAGATAGCTTCAAAAAAGGGTCTTTTTGTTTTGCAAAACACCGTCCCTCAGAAAAAATTCCTGACCGCATCTAAAATGTATATCACTACTGGAACACATATCTAATATAATGTGTACTACACAGACAAAGAGGATTTAGGAAGAACTGTTTATTTGATTTAGCTGAAAATAGCAGAATTTGGTTCTAGCTTAAAATTTTCATTGTCTCTTGAGGATGGTTTTCAGCCGTTTGTCATAACAGTGTCTCAAGAAAACATGAATTACAAAAAAAAAATCATAATGATGCCAATGCAAGCATTGGCAAGGATTTATTTTAAAAGTCTTTCACAGATGGCAGACAGAGGAGCTGGGTAAGATGTTTTTGAACTCTGCTGTGGTCAACAGCTGCTTTTGAGGGTGTTTTTCCTTAACTTAGAGGGAAGTACATCCGGAAGGAAGTAAGCCTAATCACGGAAATCAGGAATGAAACTGGCCAGATGAACTTGCCATGAAGCACAGTTCCCATATTCAGATAATCCACAGTGGTTTAATTAGATACGTCTTTCAATCTGGGAAAAGCTTCTTCTGAAACCTCATTAATGCAAGAAGCTAATCACCTCTTATAGCTGCTCTTACTGAGAGAGTTTTACCCTAAAACAATTCACCATGAAATCATTAGCCAAGCTACAAATCTTACCTGGAAGCATGTGTAATATGCACTATTTTGACTTGCCGCAAAACATCTGTTTCCTATTCCAGTTAATGTAGAAAAAGATAAGTTACATCTATAAAACTTTAGGTGGTTGGCACATAACACTTCTGGAGTGAGCAATATAGTGTTTATCCCCATTCTAGCAAGGGATAGGAAAATTGTTAAAAAAGAAAATCAAATTTTCATTTTTTATTTACCAAAAAGACAATAATACCCAGTTATCAACGATACACCATTGCTAAAGAATGGCAAATGGATCACCTTCAGAGAGAATAATTAACCAATTACAAGAATGTCTTATTCTTCCCACTCACTAGATGGGACAGATAGGTAGAGAAAACGACAAAAATAAGGACACCACATTGCTTGCTAAAGTAGTATTTTAACCATTCTGAAATACATAAAAGTAAGCGGGGTGTCACAGCCAAAGATAGATATATGCAGAACTATGTTGTTCTACACTGTTGTCTTCATGGCATAACTCCATCATCCTTAACTTTGGGGAGCCCTGGTAAAAAGTAAGAGCAGTGCTAAAGCCTGAGTATCTAAATGCTGCAATTCACAGCATATCCAGTGACAGGATTTTGTTTTCATTCCTAGCAGATTCTCTTTCTGCTAGAAGGCTCAGGAGACAGCAATATGCAGCCAACAAACTCATAAAATAGATCCTGTCAGACAACTACAGCTTCCTTAAAAAAACAAGTGAGTAGCTTGATTTTTTTAATAAGAAAAAGCAACAGAACACTGTCTAACTCTAAGAGTTTTTATTATAATTCTGACATTCAGACTGTTTCACTTTTTTAACTTTTTGTTTTTCCTTTGTCAGTTTGATGCAAATTTAAACTGGGTTTAAGTCAGTTGATGAACAGACCACACTCAAGCATAGAGTGGTGAAATCCAGGAAGGTGGTACTCTCATTGCTGTCTGTGACCATCTACGTGGTTCCCTGGAAAATTAAGAGTTCCTTTTAAGTTGATAGTGCCTTATACGGGGATGGGCATCACCCCCCCCGAGCACAGATAAATTTTAAAAGTAGCTCTGTTAATCATATTTTAGTACAAATGTATCAACAGAGTGTTTTGATTGCTATCATGCACAAAAAGGAAAATGCCCTTTGCAGAAAAGAAACAAAAAATGCAATAATTTATATTGATGAAATACTTTTAAACTAACATTTGTACATCAATACTATGAACCATTCTGTGAATACATTTACTGAAGAACATTTGTTATGTGTTCTTCCTTTTTTCTAACTTATGTTTTCTGCTGTGATTTAGTCACTTATATTTCTCTCCTGACATACTGAGAGGTCTGGTGCAATTCTCCAGAGCCTCGACCTTTGGTAGAATAACGAAACACAGCACACTATGCCTGTTTCTCACAGGCAGGGAAGCCTAACACCAGATAGAAGCTACTAAGGATCAAAACTCTTTGCTTTCATGTTCCCTTCTTTTTGAGACAAGATATCTCAATTAACTCCAAGCTTCTGGGAAGAAGAAATAATGAGGAGAAGAGACTACTTCATCAGGTTTTTAAACCTTACTACAAGGATCTGCGAATAATGAAGCATTCTAGAGTGCATTACTATATATTCTCATGACTTAAAAACAAGTTATATTGTTTTCTTGCCAATGTCTCGTTCAGAATTGTTTCGTTTCAAAGCTGATTTTACTGCAACAAGCAATAGAGCACCTCACTACAGGCAAATTTGAGTCGTAGAATCATATTTGTTCCTGGAAGTGTTCAAAAACCATGTAGATGAGGTCTCCAGTGCTATGATTTGGTGGTAGTCTTGACAGTTCTGGGGTAATGGTTGAATTTGATCATAAAGGTCTTTTCCAACCTAGCTGATTCTGTGATTCTATAGAATCATAGTTTGGGTTGGAAGAGACCTTCAAAGGTTACCTGGTCCAACCCCCCTGCAATAACCAGAGACATTTTCAAGTAGACCAGGTTGCTCAGAACCACTTCATAGTCATATCACAAACATATGTAAAAACAAGACACTGAGTCATTCAATTCTTCCTCCTGCAGAAGTGTGTTTGATGCTTTCATGGAAAAAAAAGGAAATTGCCTCTACCTGTTTTCTTTCAGAGGTAGAGGGAGACAAGAGGAATATGTTAATGGTTCTGGGCATCAATATCAATGGTATTTTTGACACTGAAATGTTTCCCAAAGAAAAAAAAAACAACAAACAAGCAACAACAACAAAAAACCAAAACCAAAACAAACCAAAACAAACAAAGACCTGTCATTCAAGCAATGGAATTCAAGCAGTTGGGCTGTAACCCAAAGACAACTTTTGGGAAATATGATGTCGATGGCTCAGCCGTCTTAACAGCCATGTGCAGTGTACACTGCTGTTCAGACAGGAAGGTGGCAGCCTTAAGGTACACTTCAAATTAAAGTGTTTTTTCCCAGACTCCCATCAACATTTTTTCAAATGAAATATTAACAGAGGATATTTATAAGCAATACTCCTGGGTGATCTAGTAGAATCAAGGCTTGCAGTTACTTGAAATGAATGAGCCAAAACAGCGTTAAGTTTTTGCTTCAGAGTCAGTTTGCAGTACTTCTGTGTGTGAAAGTGCGCCAGGGAGTGTTCCTCATAGAGCTTCTAAAAGCTGCCAGAAGGTCCTGGAGGGTGCAACAACAAAGCCAGAGAGCCCCAGCACGGTGTTGGGGTTATGAAACAACCACCAGACTGGTGAGCACAATAACTTCAACTCTTCTCTAATGCTTGAAATAGGCTCCTCTGAATGCCAGCCCTCCCAGATGACTGCATTATAAAACCTGCTGTGGAAGTGCCAAGAGTACTCAAACTACATCCCAAAGGTATTCAGACACATTTTATTCTGTATTTTTAGCTGTCACGCATGACAGCAACCACTGTTTTTGTATTACAGTAAATACCACTGTCTTCCTATAGAGAAAAGCAAACTAAAGTTTAGCTTAGTACAGTGGAAAAAGTGACAGATTTACTCAGCCTTTTATTTTTTTACTTTCATAGAGTACAATCTGCTGAGGCATTTGAAAGAATAATGAATTCTCTACTGTGCTTCTAATTGGGTATTTTTCAGATTGCTTTCTTCTTAAAACACTTATATAAACCAAGCCTTAGCAACAACAGCCCAAGAAAATGAATTACTTCTAATGCCATAATGCAAAACATTTGAGGACACTTTAAGTCAAGTAAGTGATAGCAACTGCATTTTACACAGTTGCATAGCATTCGTATTGTGTTACTTTAATGCATAGTGCTTGATGAATGCATGTTCCTTCCCCAGGGAGCAATTTCTGCAGAAAAAAAGTCTCATTCAAAGCTCACCGAAACATCTGGGAGTCCTTCCGTTCACTTCATTTGGCTTTGTATCACTAAATGCATTATCAAATGCAATAAAAGCATTTTATTCTAAAAGGTGCAGAGACTTGCAAAAGCAAAGTCAGTGAAGTCTATACCCTTTGGCAGTAAATGACTGCTTTTATGTGTCTTCCACTATCCCCACCATATTTGGAGGCTTTTCAAGATTCTTTGGCTTCTGGCAGACCAGTCTGAGAAAGTAACCTCTACTTTTTTGAATACCAAAAGTTATGAAATAAAGAAGCTCCAAGAATACAGCACATTTTATATTTTGAATTAAAGTTAAAATGTTGCCATAATATTATTTTTTTAAAGGAAGAAACAAGAGTAGCAGTAAAGAAAAAAGAATAGGTGCCGTTAGCAGAAATTCTATTTTACATTCATGTGTTTTCATAGTAAGTAGAGAACCTAAGGTGATAGCTTACTCTTTCATGAAAAAAAAAAGCAACACTGAGATGATACGTTTTCGCGCAGCATTATTGTAAAAAAGCAGTAATTGAAGTAACTTGGAATGGAAGCAATTTTTTGGCAAATTACATTTATTCTAGTCTCAGGATCTGAAAAGGAAATATAAGAGTAATTCAGTGATCATAAGATATGTTAATTGGAACTTGGATTATGTGGGTACTTGAGCACATCATACACTGCCTGAAATAATTAAGATAACCCTATTTTTATTAGATGTTTTGAAATTCCTGTTGGAGACCTGATGGTCTTAAAACATTACCTTGATATTTAATATGCTTGCACGTATTTATGTATTCTGATAAGGGAACTGCAAACAAATTCCCAATTTACAAAAAATTATTCAGGGGCCTTGAGTGGATTCAAAAAAGCATCTTAGTGGTTGTCAGTTTTCTTGACCCTAATAAAAGTGGGCACGCTGTCCAAACACTTGGCAAGTCAGGCTGTGCTGTCAGGTAACCATGAGTACCTGCTCTTTGATCATGTGCCCACGTGGAAATGTTTTAGCACTCTCTTGTTCATTTCCAGTGTTCTTATATAACTTTCTTTCCCCTCCCCATTACAGTTTTAACATATATTCCTTCTTTTACTTATATTAAGATATCATAAGACCTGCTTTAGCCCTTTTTTTTATTTTTCTTTTTTTTTTTTTTTTTTTTTTTTTTCTTTTTTTTGAGCTTGGCTAAGCCAGGCACAACTAAATCTAATATTCAGACAAAGTTTTCAATATCCATTGTTATATTATATACAGTATTTGAATCTAGATACAAAGATCTCTTCTACATTACATAACAAAAGACATCGCATAGACTGAACCTACTTTTCAACAAAAAAAGTTCCAAAATAAAACAAAGTTCATAAGTAAGTGAGCATGTGTTTGCTTATTGCAGCTTATTGAAGCAGTTACTTGAGCACAAACTGATTGTAACTAAATATAGTTCTGTGTGTAAAATAATCTGTCCTACAAAATATTAGAAGATAAATTACTGTCAAGTCCTCTATAAACACCTGCTCATAAATTCTAGCTCAAAAAGGAGTTTTGTTATTCTTCTCTACAGCTTTTTCATATTCAATTTCTTTATTCTTACTTCTTCCCCCTTTACATATGTTTTGTCATGTATGGTTTTGAGGTAACATGTTAATGTGCTTGTGCTTGAGGGCAAGAGGGTGTTTGAACTGCAGAGGAAGATGTGTTACATGTATCAGATGATATGTGATGTAACAGAGAGAACTTTCTAGCCACTTCAAGTGTTAATAGCTGAGGCCATAATAATACCAGCTTGAAAATATGTACTTAGCCCTAATGAAAAGAGTCTGTGGTGCCCAGAAACTTCTCTGCTGCCACCGCATACATCAGCTGATCTTGTAAAAGGCACCTTCCCTTCTTGTAAATCTTGCACCTTTGAGATCTAGGTTGATACATAGATAGCCTATGAAGTTACAACTTCGGTGGGAGCAGTATCTTAATTAAAACAATGTTGGACCACCTTTGGCACGGTTATATATGCTGTGATCATGCATCCATTATAGGAAGATTTTTTTTTCTCCCATTCCACAACTCTTTCTAATTTTATAAAACCTAAGGTTTGTGTCTGCTGCACAGGTAGGAAGACAAAATACAGCAGGTTCCATGCTTCTTGTGAGAAGAACAGGAAGAAGAATGACGTAGATGTTACACAGATCATATCAATCTGTTGGTAGAAATGGCCACATTATTCTGTTTAACTTGGCCATAGACAAGCGGTGTTCTGGTGAATTGTTGGGTCTTACAGTGGTTATGTGTAGATTCTAGTGAAAAACTTGCTGCCCTTCATTCTGTGCCTCATTTGAAAGTGCTTTAAAACTTTTGATTCTGTTGATTCAACAGAAAGGAAACTGTGTAAAAATAAATAAAACAAGAGAATTGTCATTCAATTCTCTGAAGAATTCTTTTCTAACACTTCTCAACAATTCTGCACTATTGCACATTGATATCCTTCCCTTTATTCCCCCAGCTTATATACAGCTGGGACTGTAAAATACATGAAGGCATATTCTATGCCTCCATATCTCTCATGATGCTCAGGCGTTCCTTAGTCCATATTTTGATGAAAGCATACTGCCATTTTTGTGCTGTGGGTCTGATACTTCCAGAAGGCGTTGGATCTAAGTGTGTGCTGTGTATTGCATAGGTGTATGGTAGGTTACATCAGATTCCTGATCTGTGTGCCATAGAGTTTCTCTGCATAGATGAAGTCCTGCAAACCCTAGCTGCAAGCAGGCTCCCTGGTTCATGCACAGAGCTCTGAGGTTTTCATTGCAGATGTATGGCCACACTGATGACCCAGCTGACAACCAGGATTTCTGCTCAGCTGGCTGAATGCAATAGCTTCTGGTGTAGCTGGGTGCACAAACATTTATCTAGCCATAGTTTCTAAGTGGAAAATTATAATAAGACCAGAGGAAACCAGACTCAGAGTGTCAGATGTGGGTAAGATGTACACACATGAATGTGTTGGAAGGGGAACTCATCATAGGAACCCTGCTATTTTGGATCACCATTCCTGGGCATCCCAGCAATGGATTAGCTGAACTGCAAAGAAGGTATTCAAACCCAGCTTTCTGAAAGAGTTCATTACCACCTCCTAACACAGCCAGTAAGGGTAACTCTGGTTACAGGACCCCTCACTATGCTTCTGTAACAAACACAAAATAATTTCATCACTATAACAGATTTTAACATCCTGGTGAATATTTTTTTGCAGATACTCCCTATACAGAAAATCATTATTTCATATCCATGAAGGAAGCAGGATGCAGCATTTCTCAGCTTATGTTAAAACTGTAGAAGAAGAGAACCTTTCTGCTTTCTGAAGCAGGCACTACAGAACAGTAGTAGCTTTTCTGGGATATAATGTCTCTCATGGTTTATTCTTACGTTTTGTAACAAAGAAATCAACTTTGTAGAAGAATAAGGAAAAAAATTGCGTATTTTTTTACCACTATGTTGCTTACATTGGAATTTAACTCTCTCTTCTTCTCCAGAATTTTAAAACACTCCAAAGATAATTCTACAGAAATACTACAAAATTTACCAAAGAAATATAATTATACTTAATTTAGAAGAGGCTTTCTAGATGTTTCTCTTATGTGCAGCAAACATGAACTTCAGTTGGAATTTATTAGATTCTTTCCTTTTCTTTCCTGTTTTTCTTTTTAGTAGTCTCAATCATATGCTTAATTTTCAACAGCAGAGTGCCTAATGTCTGTGTTTCCATGACCTATCATTATGAAATCTGTGTATCACAATGAATATTAGTTATTAATACAGGAAAGAGCAATTCTAAGTAAACGTAGCTCCGTCATGTGATCTTATACCAGGGCTGAGAACAATATGTATGTAATTACTACTGAACAGTAACACTTTAATCATTTATATCGTAGCTTGGAATCAGATAAAATATCTGACCAGTAATCTTATCGCAGTTCTTCTGTGCCTTTTTTAGGTTCCATTTAAAGTGGTGAGGCTTAATGCCTTGATTTTTGTGTGTGTGTGTGTGTGTGTGTGTGTGTGGTAAAGAGCTACTAAAATAGAGAAGAATGAGAAAATAGAGAAGAATGCTCTTAGCATGTGACAGTAGGAAACTGAAGGGAAAGTTAAGTTGTATAAATGTGTGTTGCTAAGAACGGGACAAAAAGAAGGATGAGGGAAAACAGAACTCTTATATTCCAATGTAGGTTGCTTTATTGCTTTCACAAAGCAAGGTTGCATCTGTTTTTTCAGTAGTCTTGCAAAAATAAACCTGTCATATCTTATTCTGTTAGAATTCATGCTTGGAGCAATTTTTAAATGGGTGTTTTATCAACAGCCTAACTTCCTATGTCATAGCAATATGCAGAAGGACTTAAAAAAGCATTACTTTTAAAGACCCATTTTGGGACCTAACAGTGATTTGATTCAGTTTTTATTTTATTTCTAAATGCATTTCAGCTGGACAGATTTTATTAAGAAATACAATTTTGGTAGTAAGTTACAGAAGAGGTTTCAAAATAGCTATGTGCCTGCAACAACAACAAAAACTTTCTGCTTTGTGTAAGGAATCAGATACTGATGATATGAGATGTGTTTGCACACAAAGCCTGTTTTGAAGCGCTTTTATTTTGGTCAGCCCCGTGTTTCTTTGGGCATCTGTGTCATCCAAGGTGGGAGTCAGAACCTTCAAAAGCCCCTATGAGTGTTAGTTCACTTATACAGAAAATAAAACTATAAAGTACAGCTGAGCTGAGTTACACAATGAAATTGCAAAAACCAGGTGTAGCCTGACAGAAATAAGATGCTGGGATATCTTGTGAGGTACTTTCCCTTAGTGCTTATCTTCTGGCAAAGTAACACAATAGGAAAGGAGAAGATGGAGTAGGGTCAGAGCATCACTGTTCTCTGACAACTGCTGTGATAAATGTATTTATTCCTGAGGCTGGAGGAGAAACTCTCCACTATTCAAATAGACACAATCAATATATTCTGGATATGACTATTTCTTCTACTTAGCAAAAGCCCAGAAAATTATCCAGCAAATGCTTTTCTGCTCAAACAAGGCAGAATACAAAACAGAGAAACATTTCAGCTGTATCAAAGGCACATGACAAAAAGTCTTTCTAAAGCATCAGCATTTTGGGCATGCTAACATTGCAGAGCTTCTTGGCAGGTTATGTTTGCCCAGTTGGAAATGTGGATGGAAATCTCCACTAATGTGATTGTACCATCTCTAATTCCCAAGCCAGTTAATTTGGAAGAAACTTGGAATATAACACATGGAGTCATGCGGTACCACCTAGACACAGTGTTCAGTGACTAAATTTGCTATCTACAGAGCCTGTATGCTCCTTGCCAGCATTATCTCTTTGTTGACTTTCTTTTCAGAGTGTTCACTTGGCAATATTGACTGAATTGTCTGAAAAAATGCTTAAGAAATCATCCATTTGAAATGGATATGGAGTTAATATACAAAAGACTTTCAGTTTGCATGGAAAATTATACATATCTCCAAGTGAACAAATGAAGCCGAATCAACTGTTGTAGTCACCAGATTTTTAAGTGATATTTTCTCATTACCAACAAAAGAGTAATTCAATCTGTGCAGTTTTTGAAGTTGCCCTGTATGTATATATATATATAAGCACTCCACTTGAACAAATCACAGTATTCGGAATGCGACTAAATGTGATTCAGAGGGTAAAGTAGCACAAAATACAACATGCTTTTTGGAATGGATCATGTTCTATACAAACACTCAAAAATCTGTGCTTTTCATTGCTGCTGCGATCCCAATCCAGGTGATGCTGGACTTCTGTAAAGAGAGACTGTATCTCATGACTCCTTAGGCTATTGTAAATTGACCAGCCTTTGAGCTCTGTCCCTGAAAACTATAAAACCTAGGCATGCACATGAAATTCTGCTGGGACTGCTATCAGCAGAAGCATTCAGGCTGTGCCTGTGCTGAAAAGAGCTGTCAGCCTGACTAAGCACAGATTCCAGTTTGTAATCTGTAAAACCATCTACAGCATCTGGCCTGGATTAAAAACAAAAATAACACAAAATTTTAGTGAGTGCATTTTTGTGCATAGAGAAGATAAAGGTCTGCAGGCAACACTTGAATGAGAACACGGACAAATTCTGCCATGAATCAAAGACATCAGCAGTTCCTCACTGGAAAGACTCTCCAGAGAAGCCTTACAGGTGCATGCATGTGTTATATACGTATATGTGTGTGTGTGTTTTATATATACCTATTTTTATGTATATTTATATATACATTGAACCAAGTGCCATATTTAGAAACATCATCATGAAGTCTACCAATCTAGAAAAGACCAGAGTTTATAAAGTCCCCAGTCAGATAGAATGAAGGCACTTTCAGAAATCATTAGGTACCTAAATACTTCAGAAAATCTGGCTTTGACATACTAAAAACTAAGTCTCAAAACTAGTAGAGACTCCAAAAATCCATATGGCTGAATCATCCAGCCATCCCACAAATCAGCAGAAACCTGCCTGAATCCAAATGCAAGAATACTGCAAGTTTAACATCACATTGTTACCGCTTTCTCATGTATCCTTATCAGATGCAAATTTACACAGATCTTTGAGAAAACTTAAAGAACAGTACAAATGCTTCTTGTTAGCAACAAATTGGTGGTACAAAATTATTTCCTTACTTTTGGAAGGGAAGCTCTTGATCCTGAGCTTTGCGTGGTCATTGTCAAAACTGTAGTGATACCCAGTGCAACTCTAGCTGGAGCAGCATCCATGTTGATCCAGAAAGAAACCCATGACAAAATGACAATCAGCAGGCTAGGAATGTACATCTGGATTAAGTAGTATCCCATCTGACGCTCCAAATGAAACTTGACCTCAATGCATGTAAACTTTCCTAGAATATGAAATTACTTTCATAAATGCTTTTTGCACATTTTTATTTCATTTTATGAACATAAGTCAGGTGTGTGGCCCTGTTTCCTAATCTAACAGTATAAGCAGGTCCTGATACACAGCTGCAAGTCAGCCACTTGTTGCACACTAGCCTGGGGGACACATGGGACCTTTGAAGTAGGCTGTACCCAGTTCTTCACATTAACTGAGAAAACAAATATTAGCACAGCAGTTTCACCTCCAGAATATATATGTTCCAGAAAATGTATTTTTTTTCTCAGAATTCAATGAGATTCCATTTTAGTCAAATATGCTTAGTCTTAAAAAGAGACAGCATTTTCCTATTTTAATGACATGAAATTAAGAAAATGTATTTAAAAAAACAAATTAAAAACCACTAGTCTTACAGCCCCATGAGATCACACACTTTCTCATTCTGGTCATGTCATTTGCCTGTATCTGTGGATAACATCTTGCAGCAGAATCAACTCAATACCTACTTTGAATTTTGTCAAAAGTCTAACTCCAGGAACCCACAACAATCTCTTTGTGGGAGGTGAGTGTTTCTTCAGTTAGCTGCTCCACAGGGGTAGCAGAGGATGGAAGTTTAGGATTGCCTGACAGCAGAGCTAGTTGTGCAATGGGGGATGCATAGCCCTGAGTTGCAACATCTACTGATGCAGTCACCATAACTTGTCTACAAATTACTGTGGGTTAGGTACTGTGAAGGCTGTCACTCCTGAAGTTTCATGCTTATGGTTTCAGAGGACCTGTCTTGTGCTGGTTGGTCAAATGCATGAAGATGCTTTGTTCCTCATTCATCCTTTCAGGAGAAATGAGATTTTTTTTTTTTTTTCTCCTTTTGTGATGTATGCATATTTTTCTGCTAGTCTAGAAAGCTGAATGGCAGGGTGTGAGTTGGCACAAAGGACAATGCAGAGGCTGCTTGACAAAGAGAGTAGGGGAGAAGAACTGAATAGTACCTTCTGGCAGGACAGAAGCTCTGAAATTATTGACTGGACCTGTGGCCTTAAAGGCAGACTCTGAGACATAGATAGTAACTGATCCTGACCCCCCAAGGGGACTCCAGAGGGCTGAGGTGGCCATGGCATGAAAGAAGCCCAACCTGCTGAATGCTCTCCAGATTCCTGGGGCACAACCTCGACAGTGTGGGTAGGACAAACCTAAATAGTACAGCATTTATTCACATTTTAATTTCACACCAAACCTGAAGGAGCATACTACAGAGAAGGCAGAATGTGGGTGCCTCTAAGCAAGATTTTTTTTTGCTTGAATGCTGCTTGTCAGTTCCCCTTGCCAAGCTACACACTTTCAACTTCTGATACCTACACGTTTATTTTGTTTAACTACATATAATGGAAGCTTTTTTTATCCATTGTGGGGATTCTTCCTGGATATATAAGGAAGCTGTTGCCTGTGATCTCCCTCCTCCCTTACTTTCAGTATTTGCCCCTGCAAAGTAATTAGAAAAGCAGATGAACTCAGTTATTCAGAGTTTGAGTCATACGGTGGGAAACAATTTATGTTTTATATATACCTATTGGAATTTACTCTTGATTATCCCCTTTAAGTATGAGAAGTCAGAGCAGTTCCCCTTTCCACAGGTCTTAGACTGTGTAATCATGAAGTTTTCCTTCCTTGGCACTTTGGGCCCCAAAATGCAAAGCTGCATTTATAAAAATGGAAAACAGCACCTGTCTATTCATAAGAAATTAATGTGACTTTATTTTTGGCAGAGGCAGAACCTCTCATGCTGTATTATTTCAGTCAGCAAAACAAATGTAGTTGATGCAACTGGATTCACTCTTATGCTGAAATGATGAAAAAGCTATTTTAGATGAGAGGGATTATATCTAATCCCAGCAAGCACCCAGCAAACTGTTCTCTAACTGCTGTCCCCATTAAATAAACTCCAAGCAGCTAGATCAAAATTTTAACAGAGTTCTCTCTGCTCTGTAAAGCTAAAGACAGAAAACAAGGCATTTGAGACTTCAAAATAGCAAATATGAGAAAAACATTGGATTATTAAACAAACATTTAATTTCCCATGCCTGTACGCTATTCAGATCAGCAATGAAAGCATTGTCCTTTCAAATACTACATCTCATAAATTAGACCACAATAAAAGCTGCTGAAAATTCGATATTTTTCCTCACTGGCAATTTGATATGCTGGAGAAAAATATCAAGTTCAGAAAAATCAGTACTTTAAAAGTGATGAACCAATATATAAGAAAAGATTCACTTTGCTAAAAATGTTCCATTTTAAGGAAATCAAGACAACTAGATTTTTTATTAGTTTTTTAAGACCTTAAATTCCTTACTGATTTTAAGAATATTAGAATGTGTATACTAAAATATCTTTAATGAAATTAAAGGAGATTTGGAAACAAAATCTTTCAAACACAAAAGGATAAAAAAGGGCAAAAGGGAGAATATTTTTTTTTCAGATTTAAAAATAGGTGTGGCTTAAAAGACTTTTGATTTCAAATTTTTTTTTCATTTTGCTCCTTTTTCCTTTGCCAGTTGACACTAGATACCATTAAAGAAATCGTAGAAAAAAAATAGAATAATGCTTACCAGTGTTGTAATGTTTTGTGCAATAACCAAGTTCTTTATCTTCTTTCAAAATAAACTGTGGCAAAGTTAAACCTTCTGCAACTTGCACAGGTCCATCACTTAACCACTCAAATATCAGATCATTCATAGTGTAGCCAACTACAATAAAGAAATTAGAGTTTGTTAGATGTTAGCTGACTGGAAAACACCAAAAGTAAATATCATTATGTCCAAGAAGCATGTGTTTTATTGCAATAAATGCTATATAAGTTATATTTTCAAATTGTCAGGTTAACAGCAGCGCTACTGCTGTCAGTTGCCGGTTACTATTACGGCACTATTACTCTGAAGCAACAAGTAGCAGCATTCTGAAATACTGCCCTAGTTTGCCACCAAAAAATAATTTTGCTGGTCCATCAAAGATACTGTTTACAACTGAAATGACAATTCTCTGTGCTTATGCGTCAGCCTGCTTTATTTATTTGCTTTATTTTCATCATTCTTTGATGATGGAGTTGGTGTGCACCAACAAAACAAGGATTTCTAAACTGCCTTTGCTAAAAAGAAAACAGCAGCTTTTGTAAACCTGTGAGCTTACCAGTGAGAGATGTGAACAGGAAAGAGAGGCTTTGATTCACACAAGAGTTGACTGCAATGGCTGCATCTTTATGGGAAAGTCAGGGCCTTGGGCAACATGGTCTAGAGTGAGGTGTCCCTGCCCCTGGCACGGGGGTTGGAAGTTGATGATCTTAATGTCCTTTCCAATGCTAACTATTCTATAAATCTATAATTCTCTAGGCAGAGAGGCAGGTGGTAGCTCACAGCTCATATCCATACAGCTAAACCCATTC
Organism: Ara ararauna; assembly: GCA_028858755.1. NCBI lineage: Eukaryota > Metazoa > Chordata > Aves > Psittaciformes > Psittacidae > Ara > Ara ararauna. The sequence goes on from CM054378.1 coordinate 52,112,343, forward strand.
TCCCCTCCCCACAAAAAACCCAAGGTGGCCTGGCACCTACTGCCTCTTGGGAATGATTACTATCTCATGCTGTTATCTGAGCCACTCTTGGTTTTGTCTGATTGTTACCTGGTACAGGTTGAAATGGTGCCACAGTTTGTGCTGACAGCTTCACAGTACAAATGGGCGCTTGCTAGAACCCAAATCCATGCCTTGGCCATGTTTAGCTTACCAGCATAAGTATACTAATAAGACTTCTGCTTTATTAGGTATGTTGCTTTCATTTTTCAAAAGACCACAGCACGTCTCTATCAGACGTGTACTAATCCCTGACTGTGTACTAATTGCTTTTACCTTCCCAAGATTTAATAATTTCTCCTCACAGCATTGTGGTTATCACTGGAAGTGAGGTGAAGTGCCCAAGGAGGCAGAAATGGAAGGGAACAGGAGCAGCACAGAGACAAGGGACATGCATGGTACAGTCATGGACAGTTAAATCACTGTTCCTCCATGATTTGCCCTCACCAAATAGGAATATTGAGTTTCACCACATAAATACAACAATGTAGATACTACCTAACCACCAAATGTTAAGGTAAAATCTCATTCTTGATAGATAAAGTGGTTGGACACTCACAGCTCTCTAGCTGCATTGTACATGTTTGTACATCCATAGGAAAATTCTTCAAGTCCATGGGACAGGATAAGGTTAAAGTAAGCCTAAAATGGGAGGGGAAAAAAAAGAAAAAAGAAAAAAGAAAAAGAAGCTTTTGTTAGAAATCTTTAGGTTTTATCCAAAGTCCCATATTTAGAGCTTAAAGGATCAAGACCAAATCTTAACACCTTGAAGGTTGGGTTCACTCTCCCCTTTAAGATTTTAAGGACGTGAGAGCTGTGAAGACAGAATGTGTGAACAAACTGGGCACTCGCTGGCTGTGACAGCTGAGCAGAATAGAGACAGAGAAGACAACATCAGGATCGTAAGAAACACTCTCCGCTAATGTACCAGTGAATGTTTGATGTGCGTTACTGAACCCAAATAATGCAAAAGCTAAAAGGTCTGATCATGGTACACACACTTTTAAGCTTTGTTTTGGAAAAGCAAAGGAAGAAAATAACAACCATGAGTTTTTTCAACAGACGGTGCTTTTGTTGTGTATGATATCCATTTCCAACACTTCATTCTTACTGCTTAGTCATTAAAAGAAAGAAAAAAAGTCACACAGTAGAAGCTAGAATCACATAGCATTTAAGGATAAAGAGTGCAGATAGAAGAAAGTAAGCCTAAAGGAACATTATCATACAAACTAAATTTCTCTCTTAATAGTTCAGTTGTTTTGTCCCAAATAAAGACTAATTTCACTTAGAATAAGAATATTCTTAGCGTTTCTTTCTTCCCTTTTTTTTTTTTTGTTAATTTACTTTTTCACATTTGATTGAAATCTGTTTCAAGATTTCTTCTCTGCTTTATTTCTTTTATTTTTCATATGGGGAGAGGAAACCATTTTTAACAAACCAAGACGCTGGATGATATAATTACAAACAACTCGCTGCTTTGAAAAACAGAAGAATTGTTAAGATTTTGGTTTAAATATAAAAAGAGTAAATTTTTATTGCAGATAAACTTTAGCACATAAAGCCATCTTGACACAAAGAAAGCAAATAAATAAAAAGATGAGAACTAAATTTTATGATTTGAATGTGAAACACTAACACAGTACAATGTGAACAAGTTTTTAATTGTGCCAGTGAACCCACAGGCCAGCTGCTAACTCTGAAAATATGTTGCCCCACAGACAAACGTGATCTCTATGGAGAAATACTTCACTAAATTCCATCTCACCTACTGATTATGTGCTTCTCAGCACACATAGTTGATTCAAGCTCTTCCAGTTTATTTCTTTACCATGTGAATTTTTGGGGATGGCCTGACTGGGTTTTTGTAGCCCTATTGTCCTACCATCAAATCACTATGACAAGAAGATGATGTTTAGGTAACAGAAATCAAAATGGTCTCAGCCTGATCAAAAATGACATTCAATATCACTGCTTTTGCCTACTAGTGGGCAACCTAGAGAAAGTCACAATATTTTGCTCTTGACACAGTCTTTGACATATAAGTTAATAATATCAGAAAATTAGAGATCATTTGTCTGGTCTGGGGCAGTGAAGCGCACTGAGATTAATAAAATTCCCCAGTCATCCTCAACACCACCATAATAAATAAACTCCCACTTAATCTTTGGGAGCAAATAGCACAAGTATTAAGAAAAAATTCACCATCTAGAGAAAAAAGTGCATCCAGTAGATACATAAACGTCATTGGAATTCTGCCCTTTACTCATTTAAGTATTTTAAGTGCCCTGAAAATGTTAAGTAGTCTCATTTTTACTAGGTAATTTCCTGCATTGAAGATTGAGCTAATTAATTTGCTAATCGCCAGCATTAACAAAAGACTGCTTTTGCCTTTTCCTCTGAAATGTTGCTACATCAAACTCTCTTCCTTCTTTTCCGTCATCACCTAATTATGGCTTAGATCTTTTACATTCATTTCAAACATGTCTTTACGCAAATGCAGTTTTTCTAAATATGTAATTTTTTAAAGTTTTTACTAAAGTAGGCACATCCTATCCACACCTCCAATTTATTCACTGTCAGCTGTGGACTCCATACTGACTTTGTTTCCTTCCACCCTTCTACTCCCCAAGAATCTCAAATAATGTGGGGGGTTGAATACATACATGGGCAGGTGGGTCTCATGTTAGTCTAATGTAGCTAACTAATAATATAACTAATGAGAAAGTTAATATTTCCCATGGCAGATCAATTTTTCTCTGTGAGGCTTGAAAGCTGCATTCTGGAGATGAGCTGAGAAAACACTCACTATATAGGTTCACATGGAGGCTAACACCTCTTCTTTCTCTTCCTAACCAACAGTGTGTTTCAAAGACTCAATTATTCTCTGTTCACCCTGACAAATAGAACATAATTTCTATTCAAGGAATCATGCCCTTATAGCTCTACCTCTACTTGTTCATCTTAGCAGAGAAGCCATTCATAGTTAACACCTTTTCTTCTGTAACCCCTTTTACTAGGAGTAATGCAAGTGTTGAACCAACCCTTATGGCCTCGTATCATCCACAGATGAATCAATTTTCTACAAGATTACTACACACTAAATGTTCAGCTGTTGGTGTCTGAAGTAGCTCCACTGAAGCCGTGGTGGTGGATCAATTTATAGCAGTTGACTCTTCCAGTAAAAAGATGATCCTACAAGTATTTCCAAACCCAGGTGCCATACACTACCATATTAATGAAGAAACAGGATCAGCAATGGAAAATGTTAGGCAGATGTAGCTACCCACATTGCCTATAGTATCAGTGCCATTGACAGAAAACATTTCAGCAAAGTGAATGTCTCACACTTGGCAAACTCAAGGGCCCTTGGAGATTCGGTGCAAAGTACAAGTTTAACTGGAAATTACATTAATGAACACTTCAATCATTAGTAAAATAGAATAAACTGCTACAAAATAATAATTATTTTATTTTTCAGGCACCCTGCCACCATAGCATTTGAGATACATAAACAACACATTTGGTGGCATGGCACCATAAGACACTGACAGGAAGTGTTTTATGACAATCTGTAAAGCCAAAAGGAGAAGTAGCTGACGAAGGACTTGATTCTCTCTTCAGATACCTGAGCACCCTTTACCCATTATTAGCCAGGCTCAGGTCATGCAGGTAACTCACAAAGAGTTCTGGGACTGGGCATGTTCTATTGTCCATCTGAGTAGACAGGTGATGAGAGAGCAGGAGAGAATCTTGTCTCTAGCATCCCAGCACCTCAGGCACAATGCCAGGGTCAGCAAGCCACCCCAGAGGAGAGGAAAAGTTGCTCTTTTCTTTCCTTCCCTGCTCCCTCACCCATGCCACAGTCAGGAAGAATCAAGCCTTGGAATAGTGCAAATACAGTATGAATAGATCAAAATACAGAAAACAAAAAATTAACAGTTAGCCAGCACTGCGACTAAAATAATAAAAAAATAAATCAGTAATTTCACTGAGCAATGCTGTGGCAAAGGCACGGCTGTAATCAAATTACCCCAGGGCAGTATTGCATCTCTCCAAGTTTGGACACTCTTCCTGAGGATTCTCTCATACATGAAGTAAGTCCTTCTGGACAGTATTTGTTGATACTTCAAATGCTTTAAAAGTGCATTGTGCACTGCTGGATTTCTTCACTCGGTATCTCATTCATCATCCTCACTCACACACATGCGCTACTTTCATCCTGTGGTTTCACTTTACATACCCTGGTGTCCAGAGAAATCACTCACATTTGGACCTTTCTCTCTTCAGATCCCAGCTCAACATCTTGTATTTCTGACTACCTCAGAAACCCCCTTACAGCATCCTACAGAGATCGCTAATTTCCTACTCCTGTAGGCAGGAAGGCAGAAGTCCTATATGCTGTGACTCCCCCATGGTTTTGGAGGTAGGGGGATGAAGGGGGAGGGTGGGATAAATAGCTTGACAACATGTTATTAATCAGAAACCCTTATGCCAGTGATCTTTAACACCTGAACACACTGTTCTGCAAGGTCAGTGTTTTCTCCAGGTGGAAGCAGACATGCCCTCAGATGGGCCAGCTGCAGAGCTCAGCACAGGTGCTACCACTGCCTTAAATGTAGCTGCCATTGCCAGCCATTGTCCTGCAAGGGAAAGCCAGTGAAGGGAGCTGATACATGTGCAGCTGAGGGAGCTCAGAGTTATTTACTTGCAGTGCGATCAATTCCTGAGCTCAGCTCAGGGGCTGAGATACTGTGCTTCCTATATTTATACTTCACCCATTCCTGCCTTTGTCCTGTCCTTTCTCTGGCCCTGGGAATACCTTCCCCACCTTCTCCTGTGCCTGCCCATCTCCCCTACATCTGCCCCAGTGACTCCTACATAACCCAGAGCCCAGCCTCTTTCCTTTGCATCCTAGTCTGTCCTCTACCCTTTCCCCCTCCTTTTCCCATCTCTCTTCAGAGTATTAAGCCTCTGAGGTCAGTCTGCTCTTTGACACCTAACCCCCAAAGCAGCACCATCAGCAGAGGGTAAGGTCCTTCACTACACAAAAAAAATAAAAAAAAAAGGAAAAAATCAATAGGAGTAAAATATTTGTAAACAGATTACTCTAAAGATGATCTTCAATCTCATTCTTTCTCTTGAGGGTTTTGAAAACTGATGCTCCTCACCATCATACCACTTCTGTGATAATCTCACAATGCTACAAAACCGCTTCAGAATTCTACACATACAGACTGCTTGTGAATGGTCTGCAACACAGAACTGAAGTAAAGAACTGCTAGTATTGCATTAAATCCTTAAGGAATTTGGTTTACACATTACATAATACGAGGATTTTTTTTAATATACATAAATTTAAGAGAATATCTAATTTTAACTGGGATCTGACATTTTGCCTGATCTGCAGCAACCATTAAACTGTATTCCAATACACTTCTTTACAAGCAACTGTCACTCCTTAGCCTGATGCGTTGCAGCTCACTCAAAACTTCCCTTGATCTAAGCAATAAACTTGCCCCAGGAGAGAACACTGATCCCACAAGAGAAAAGCTCTGTGGATCACAGTATGAGGTATCTGAAAACAGGGGAATATAATTTTTATTAATTATCCTGCAAGACTGGTGGTTTGTGCGTGGGCTTGAGAAAAACAGCCTCCTCATAGAGTTTATTCTAATGACAAATAAGTGGGGTCAGCCTTATTAAGTAAAGAAACACTACTGGGAATTTAAACAGTTTTGGAGAGAAGAGTACAAGTCCCTTCCATCTCCTAAAAATACATGATTATCTTTTCACAAGCATGAAAAGCAATAAATGTGGGTATGGTACCAAAAATAACATTTTGTTTCTATTCCTATCCCTTCCCTCTTTCATGCTACGTCCATCTGCACCTCAGCTGTTTGGACAGGAGACTTCACAATCTAGGATTTTATGTTGCAAATACCGTAACACATATAGTACATGTATGGTCTTTGCTAACGTTGGCTTTGTGCCATTTTAATGAAAAGTCTTATACCTGTGTGAAGCCCATAGTGTCGGGTTTAGTGAGACAAGTGGGATTTATTTTCTTTCTTTCCAGTATTGCCAATTCTAAAGATGCTATCATAAATTGCAAGATACCTGGTATCTTTCTGAAAGCTTGAAGCTGATAATGTAGGTAAAAGTATTTTTAGTGGTACATTTTTCTTTGGAAGATTAAATTCCTGATCCTCAGAGCTGCTGAAATAACATTGAAATATTATCTAAGCACAAACAGACAAACTTCCCCATTAAACTGATAGGGGAGATGGAGCTGCACAGCAACCATGACAGCATTGCACTACACAGGAGCAAATGCCATTCTGGCTAGTGACTCTGAAACAGGGTGGAGAATCTAAAATCTCCTTTTATTCCTCCCAGCCTCCTCTCTTGGGTGATTTGTGCCTGCAAGAAGGGCACTTATACTGTTCATATATCAGAAGGCTGAAAAACAAAAAGTGTAAAATCCCAGTGACATTCTTCTTTTAAAGGGCTTTTCATTTTGTAGTCCATCTCTATTTTTTCAGGCACCTGAGTCATCATTTTGAATGTCAATTCTGGTAATTTTCACTTTCTACTGGGTTTGTCCTGTTAAATGGAGCAGTCATACTGTCTGCTTTTTATTTATGTATTTATTTATTTATTTATTAGGAGTCCAGCAATTCCTCTCTAATATTTGTCATGTTCTGCAGCTTCATTTCTGTAAGATGGGAATGGGCTGAAGCTGAGCTTAGAGATGTGAAGCCTTCTCTGTTATGGCAAAATGTGAGATGTAGGCTGGAGTTTCATGTACTGCTGTTTATGAGCATGTTCTTGCTCCCTCCAGTGCTTTGCTTTTCTTCATGTACTGCTTAACAACACAGGAGCTGGCACGGAGCAGGGTGCTGGATTTCTCATTACAGGCATCCCACTTCTCGTTGTAATGCAATCATTGTCTGTAGATGCACAATGCCAGTGCATGAGCTGCCAGCAAATGATTTTCCAGTTATTGTTCAAGCAAATCTATGAAATTATATTCAAGTATGATTTCATGTAACAGTTAAATTCTATAACCAGCTGTTTCCTTTCCATGAAGAACAGTATTTCATCTCTCCTTTCTCCTCTGTCATTTTCATCTTAATTTTCCTGCAGTTGCATAGCAAAGTACCCATATCAGGTCTCATTATTTATTTAGTAGTTTTTATTATTTGTTGTGCAAAAAAAGTACCTTAGATACAACAGAAAAATAAGAGTATTGGAAACCCAGGTCTATATCCTCAGACTGAATTTGTAGACTGGGAGGGAATGAGAAAGAAAAGAGTGTTAGGAAACCATCCCAAAAGATGAGAAGAATCTGAGTCCATGTAATTAAAAGACCCTAAAAGGAAAGGAAGTGGGGATGGGATGAGAAGCAGGAATAAGGGCAAGAAAGAATGACAAAGCGATAGGTGAAAAGTGGACATTTATTGATAATCCAAGGACATTGGGTCAGCCATAATGAGCGTGGTTGTTTGCCCTACAAAAGGCTGCAATAATTTAGCCTCTGAAACTATCGTTACTATTGTAATCATGCCCATGGGAACACAAATTTCTCAAATTCACTCGATTCACATAGCATGCAGCCACAATTTGGGAAGTCACCATATCTCAGTAATATTGTGAAATTTAATAAATCTTACTATAATGTCTATAGGACTTCTGCCTACAATTTATCATAGCTGTCAAACTCAAAACTTCTTTAGATATGTGCTCTATTTCAGCTAGCATTCCTGTATTGATTGTTCTTCAATGTATTGGCTTGCTTTAAATGTGGAAAATTTATTGTGAGGTATATGAAGACATTGTATGCTTTTGGAAAGTTGTCAGGACGGAGAGTATAGGACAGTGTGCACTGTTGCTAACTGGAAAACGGTGGGCCCTCTCCAGAAGCTATCGGGAGAACTGGATACCCTGGATTTGGAGAAGGCTGAGGTTCTTAAAGACTTCTTTGCCTCAGTCTACACTGGCAAATGCTCTGACCACACCATCCAAGTCTTGGAAGGCAGACGCAGGGACAGTGAGAATGAAGACCCTGGGCCCACTGTAGGAGAGGATCTGGTTCGAGACCATCTTAGGAACCTGAACATACACAAGTTCATGGGACCTGATGAAATCCATCCACGGGTCCTGAAGGAGCTGGCAAACGAAGTTGCTAAGCCACTGTCCAACATATTTGCAAAATCAAGGCAGTCAGGTGAAGTTCCCAATGACTGGAAAAAGGGAAATATAACCCCCATTTTCAAGAAGGGGAAAATGGACGAGCCGGGGAACTACAGACCAGTCAGCCTCACCTCTGTGCCTGACAAAATCTAGGAACAGATTCTCCTGGAAGGCATGCTGAGGCACATTAAAAAAAACCAAGGAGGTTGTTGGTGACAGCCAGCATGGCTTCACTAAGGAGAAATCCTGCCTGACCAATGTGGTGGCCTTCTATGATGGGGCTACGGAACTGATGGACAGGGGTAGAGCAGTTGATGTCATCTACCTGGACTTGTGCAAAGCGTTCGATACTGTCCCACACGACATCCTTGTCTCTAAGTTGGAGAGACATCAATTTGATAGGTGAACCACTTGGTGGATAAAGAACTGGCTGGATGGCCGCACACAAAAAGTTGTGGTCAATGGCTCAATGCCCAACTGGAGACCAGTAACGAGTGGTATCCCTCAGGGATCGGTGTTGGGACCGGTCTTGTTCAACATCTTTGTCCATGACATGGACAGTGGGATTGAGTGCGCCCTCAGCAAGTTTGCCGATGACACCAAACTGTGTGGCTCGGTTGATACGTTGGAGGGAAGGAATAACATCCAGAGGGACCTTGACACGCCTGTGAAGTGGGTTGTTGCCAACGGGATGAAGTTTAACTATGACAAGTGCAAGGTCCTACAGCTGGGTTGGAGCAATCCCAGGCACAGCTACAGGTTGGGCAGAGAAGAGATCCAGAGCAGTCCTGCAGAGAAGGACTTGGGGGTGTTGGTTGATGAAAAAATGAACATGAGCCGTCTTCAGTGTGCGCTTGCAGCCCAGAAAGCCAACCATATCCTGGGCTGCATCAAAAGGAGCGTGACCAGCAGGTTGAGGGAGGTGATCCTGCCCCTCTACTCTGCTCTTGTGAAACCTCACTTGGAGTATTGTGTGCAGTTCTGGTGTCCTCAACATAAGAAGTACATGGAGGTGTTGGAACAAGTCCAGAGGAGGGCCACGAGGATGATGAGGTGACTAGAGCACCTCCTGTATGAAGATAGGCTGAGGAAGTTGGGTCTGTTCAGCCTGGAGAAGAGAAGGCTGCATGGAGACCTCATAGCAGCCTTCCAGTATCTGAAGGTGGCCTATAGGGATGCTGGGGAGGGACTCTTCATCAGGGACTGTAGTGAGAGGATGAGGGGTAACAGGTTCAAACTTAAACAAAGGAAGTTTATATTGGTTATGAGGAAGAAATTCTTTACTGTAAGAATGGTGAGGCACTGGAATGGGTTGCCCAGGGAAGTTGTGAATGTTCCGTCGCTGGTGGTGGTCAAGGCCAGGTTGGACATAGCCTTGGGTGGCATGGTTTAGTGGGAGGTGTCCCTGCCCCTGGCAGGTGGGTTGGAACTAGGTGATCTTAAAGTCCTTTCCAACCTATTCTGTGATTCTATGATTCTATGAAAATATTCCTGTGGTGATTGATATTAACTTCCAGGGGAAAATCCTCACTTTGTCAGTACCAGTATTATTCTGATAGGAGCTGAGGTAATAAATATGATTGTGTGAGGTCAGAGAGAGTTTCCTACCTAATAAACAACTGTGTCAATCACAATAACAGTCTCTCTGCTTCCCCCTCTGCTTATTTGTCGCATGGAAAGACAATGCTTCTAGTAAAGTCCAAATCCTCTTAAATCCCAACATTATATTGTAAAATAAGATTGATATCATTAAATTAAAGCTCAGGATGCACATAAAGCTGCAGAGCATAACATATCCTACCATTCTGTTAGGCTAGACTATGCTGTACCATGGATGACTCACACACAACTATCCTATGAGGTGTAAATGGAGCTTCATTATCATAATGCTGATAAGATCTTGACCTAGAAGTTGTTTTTGAAAACCCATGCCTGACCAGAAAAATAAGATCTGATCTTATTTAAAAACAAAATATTTCAGAAGGATAGTGGACTTTTTGCTGGATGAATAGTTTCTTGCAGAGGGACTAGCACAGTGTTTACTTAAGCTGCTTTGTATTTCTTTACCATAGTGCAAAAAACACAAGTACAGAGCAGACTACAATACACAGAAGTTTCACTCAGAAAAGCTGAATTTAAAAACATACCATGGATTACTTCTGATAATTTAGTGAGAGATGTGGTAATCATAACTTGTAATAAAATCCAAAATGATGTGTGGCATGGTGGGGGTGCAAGGGAGAGTTGACTCGACTCTGTCACTCAGCACTATGGCCATGCTAGGAAGAGCTGATTTTGGAAACTCCTGAGTAAGGAAGCTGGCACTGGAGATGGTACTGCAAATAAATGTGCTGTTTTCACAGATACTTCTCTTTGGTTACATAAGCAGGCAGGGGCTTTTGGATGTGCCAACTCATCCTGTCAGCTACTTGTTGCTGAATGGAGGGGCTAGTAATCACCCCAGAACAGCTGCACAATCTCTCTATAGAGCCATCTAATAGCTTGAATTTCCCCTTTTTTGTGGTGCCCTAACCACACAGTACTGCTCTCCAGTAGACACTCTGCCTTCATTCCTAATAACATCTAACAATTAAATCTAGGTTAAGAGTTGAAACTATAAAGAACTATTTGTCTACATAATTGTAACATTTCTGGCACTGTTAAGATAAACAAAGACTGAAAAAACAGGTATTTTGAAAGACCTGAGGAGATTCTTCCTAGGTATTTCATTGCTGTTTGGACAGGAATAAGAAAACTGGGGGGAGAAATGTAATTTGTGAATCTGAAAAGATCTCCTCCCTAGAATTTTAAGTGGCTCTTTTGTCAATTATGCAAGGCATTCTAAAATCTTTGTGTAAAAAACGTGTTAAAAATATGAGGTAATCTGCTTTGTAACTCTTTCTGGCTAAGTGCATTGTCACTGTGTTTCAGAGCACAACCCTCTAACCTCATCAGGCAATTCGGAGTGCTTTCTGGAGCAGTAGGTAGAAAAAAAAATAAAGAAGAAAAAAGAAAAGAAAAGAAAAGAAAAGAAAAGAAGAAAAGAAAAGAAAAGAAAAGAAAAGAAAAGAAAAGAAAAGAAAAGAAAAGAAAAGAAAAGAAAAGAAAAGAAAAGAAAAGAAAAGAAAAGGAAAAGAAAAGAAAGGAAAAGAAAAGAAGAAAAGAAAAGAAAAGAAAAGAAAAGAAAAGAAAAGAAAAGAAAAGAAAAGAAAAGAAAAGAAAAGAAAAGAAAAGAAAAGAAAATATATAAATCTGAGCCCCTTCATGCTCCCTGACTGATATATTCTAGGTTCGATGCCATGGATCAATGTTACAGTTGAGTTATATCACCTTCTGCAACAAATTCATATGGCTGAGATGCACTGAAAATGTGAAGTGGAGAGGGAGGCAATTAATGCTGAAAAAAACCAACCCCAACCCACCCAAACCTTAAATAAAATCATTCCACTTTCTATCACTTTGTTAAGAATAAGCTTTTTAGCAGATGCTAATATTCTAAGCTGGCTGGCAGCCTGAAATGAGTTTGCGGGAATCAGGTAGCACAAATGGGTGGCTTGGAGAGAACCCAAAGCCTCCTGCAAGGTTATTTAATATTTTCCTCATGCCCCAGGTGTTTGCAGTGGGCCAAAGAAGATATGATCCTTACCCCTGGAACGTAAAATCAGTTCAGCAGTGTATATGGTGCAAAATTCAGGTGTCACACAGAATGTGAGTGCCAGCAGCGGGGTTATCAGTAACATGAACAGCATTGCCACTCTTTCTAAGTGTATGATCCCTTGTAAAATCCAATTTATTGGGGTAATATTGTGTAGGTTTTGATTTTAACTCTCATTGCTTTTTCAATATACAAAATATACACAAGCTAATTTTATTGAATACTGCTATAACAAATCCCTCTTGTTGACTGCTCTCTGCAGAGGACTCTAAAATTAAAGTTATAGCTATTTAACTGTTTTGCAGCTCAAGGAGTGCAGCTGAGATTGATCTTGACTAAAGTGTGGTTGTTTGCTGAATATAACTTCACTGAAACTGCTGACTTCTTAAAGTGTGTGCACCTCTAAGAGCTCTTGTTGCATCTCTAGTGCCAGTAGCATGTATTTGTGGTATTGAGTAGGGCTTGGCTCCCTTCACAAGAAGTTAGTTCTCCCTGCAGTACCCAAAGGTTTAGACCAGTCATCCAGATATAGAGTCTGGTGCTTTATATAGCATATATAGCATGCTATCTGAGATCAAAACAAAGGTAGTCATTTGAGCATGAAGCAAGTATCTAAAAATAGGCTTGGACTCCTAAATTTATATGATTCATAGGTGGATACATCAACTGTGAGCAACTCCCAGAAAATTAAATATAGGTCTAGGAGTCTGCAAGCATGAACATTATCATTATGAGAAGGCAAACTATGACGGAAATCTATGTCATGCCTACCATCACCAGTAAATGCAGGATGGTTTATCTCTCATTGACAGGACAAAAAGCCTCATGCTTACCACAGGGTAGATAATTCCCAGAGCCAACCACTGCAGTAGGAGTAACACAGGGGCCAGACCCTCACTGACCCTTCCATGCCTTATCTGAGTGCTCGTATTGTACACCATAAGATCTAGTTCCAGGTGACCTTCCACGTTCTTTTCAGAAAGCGCAGGGTTCTCTCTGAGAGCATTTAACAGCATAAGCCAGTTTTGCCTCTTGTGTAGCATATTTCCATGTTGTTGAAGGCTAGATTGCATGGAACTTTGAGCAGCCTGGTGTAGTGGAAGCTGTTCTTGCCCATGGAAGTGGGGTTTGAAATCAATGATCTTTAAAGGTCACTTCCAACCCAAACCATTCCACGATTCTGTATTTCTATGTTTTCAGTGCAGTATATTGGGAAAAGGAATACCACTGTCATATAATACATACACCTTGCTTCTTACCCACTAATTACTAGGAGCAGTTCTAAACTCATTTTATGCAGAGGGCAGTATATATTTACATGAGATTAACTTCACCTTGATTTTATTAAATTTAGAAGTAGAACAAAATAGCCTACACCACTGCTTCTCAGACATGTTTATGAAGTGCTTTAAGCATTTACAACACACTAAATGCCAAGTGTTAAGTATCATAATGTCAGGTGGAATGCTCTTGGTGCAGTAGTGAAACTAGCAGCATTATAACATTTTCAGTGTACTGAAACCAATCACTAAAATGTTCTTGTTTGTTTCTGCACAGCACAACTAAAAGCAACTGGCAATACATGGTGTATATATCCCAGTATCTAGAGAATAAAGACAAGCTTTACTATTTACTTCCGACTTCAAGTTTCTATACCTTGGAACGTACTAAAAAAATTATATGCCATGTTAGAGGTGCCAGGTAAACCTCTGTTACTGCTGTGCAATACAAACGAGAAACAATGGGTTTTGCTTAGTACTCCATTGAAATCCTGCTTACTCTGTTTCACATTAATTTGCATTTAAGTGTGGGAATTTTACAAATGTGATATGACAGCTCAAAATCTTATTTTTCCCTCATGGACTAATGTCAGGAAAGTTATCTGTCTGCATTCAAAACAACACCCAACTGCACTATTGAATGCAATAAGATGGTGTCTGATGTCACTCAAACAAACAGATGCATTCATTTCTTTCCCAGAGTGAAACAAGAAGTATTCATAAGTGACAACATATTTATCATTCTGCTTGCGCTACTTCCATCCTTGTATCTTATTGTTTTTCTCAAACTGCTCAGGTACACCAATTTCAAATCTTGCTCAATAAACATTTCCTTTCTACCCTACTTGATACACATGCTACTGGGATCTTCTCAAGGAATTTCCACAAGAATTATGCAAATTGAGGAAATGCCACATTATAATCTCTTTATTTATCATCCTAAAGAACAGAGTTGTCCTGACCCTAGATCAACAATAATTCCTTAATGAAAATGCAAGTCAAAAACAGAATGTCTAGTCAGAAACAACTGCCTTCTAAACTAATTTGCCTTACAGATGAACAAATTAACTAAACAACCTGTTAAATGAATACTATCATGCTTACTTTCTATAATGCAAGGAAGGCAAAAGCTGAAAAACATTCTCAGGAACAAATAAAACACAGTAATTACTTTTTTTAAAAACAATTTTAACAGCTATAATACAGTGTTTTGCATCTTTGACTATATATATTAAGCAATTAGTAGTGCACCGTAAGCTGAATGTAAAATAAATACTGCATATTATTTGCTGCTATTTATGTCTGTGTAATTAAATTCTGATTCTCTGCATATGTCCTGTTTCATCCGATCATATCAAATCATGTTTTATCAGGGTTTATTAATTCAGCATAAATCCAGTCACATGGCACACACTTCAATGAACTCAGTATTAAAAATGCTTTCTGTAAGTTGTCTTTTTAAAATGTGAATGAATACATCTGATTACCCAGTGACTTGCATGTCAAGTTTATTTCATTTCAAACACATTTTTTACTTAAGGTGTTGAGCCGTCACTTAAAATAGTATTCCCCTTTACTTTGAAATTGCAAAACACAAACTACACAGGAGTTGATTTCCTCTCTTTGTAAGAGGATTGACTCAAGCTAACATTAATGGGAATTACTGAGGTGTACCATTAAAGTTTTAAACAGCCTCAGGTTTCCAACAAGACTAAGAAGCACTGCTGTGCCACTTACAGACTCTTTTGTGAAAAGTAAAAGCTGAGTAAAGGAGCACAGGAAAATTTTCTTTCCACCGTGTTATTATTAAGTCTTATTTCAACTGTACACATGTGACAATAAAAAATAAAATATGCACATTATGTTGTATAAGTACAGTTACCTGCAGAAAAACAGGGAGTGAGGAGAAAAAAGCAGATGAAGAGAAAAGAAAGAGAAAAATTAACTATTTTACCTGATGCTGTACAGCACTTTTCCAGTCTTAGAAATCCTCAGCAACTTGTTGTCTGTCGTGACATCATGGAAGTTTGCTCCCTTCTCATTGGCAAAGAATAAATCTGGCTTCCAAATAGAGTCCAACATTGAGGGATCCAAATCCAGGGAATCATCAGGATATTCACTGTAAGCCAGGCGTGAGTCATTCCACTGTTGTCTCAAAAATATATTCACTCTGTAGTCCTACAGAAATGCCATGTGAAAAGGTTACTAAGCCACTTATCGAAACTTGGAGCTCACTTTAGCTTTATTTATGCTCTTAGACTCACTACAGTACCAGTGTTACAGAAAACATTTATGTTATCCTTTGAACATAAGAGCTCTCGTTTGAAAATAAAGCAGTCTAAATGCTGTATTGAACCAAACACACACAACTGGCACATTTTCCAAATCAAAATTACTTCAATTATAAAAAAAATACTAACTGCAACCTCAAATATTAAATATAAACCTTTTTCCAATGAGAAGGATTAACTCAGAGGTACTTAGAAAGTCAAAAAGCATTGCAGCTAGATATATACAATTTCAACAAATATTCTATAAAACTACTAATTTAAATAAATTATTCCCCAAATGTAAATCAATTATTTCTAATGTACTCATGAATAGTTGCTAATTCAAGTGAAGCCAGATTTGTATAGAATAAATTAGATCAGCACTACTTATTTACTGTTTATATCCTTTTTTTATCTACTGCATGCTTTTCTCTGTATGTTACTTCATTCACTCCTCCCTCTCTGCATCCCATTGAAATTATTCTAATTTCATTCTTCCACTCAGTGGTCTGATAGTCAAAATTGGGAAAGGCAGCAATTACTTAAAGGTTCATTTAGAACTAACATTAACACTGTGTCAAGAGCTGACTATTAAAGGGAATTGTGAAAGGAGCTTTTTAGGGTCTAAACTCTGGAGGGAATGGAAAGATGCTAATACATATTCTCCTTATCCTGCAATACCAAAGTCAGCAAATAACAGCTTCATCTCCCCCATCTTTCCTTATTATTTTAAAATATTTACCTGAAATTACTACATTTCACTTGCTTGTGAACACTTTCTTAGAAATACATCTATTCTTACTTTAAAAGGAATATGTTTCATAATATTTATAGCAGTAATGTAATCTGAAGGAATATTTTATCAAATAATTCTGCCAACTGTAAAAACCCCTCACATTCAGAATTTACTTTATGGGAAGCTGCAGTACATTAATATGGCAACATTGTGCTTTGACTTGGAAAATGCGTGAGCTGACTTGGGTTTAGTTAGGCCACTGAGCTGCATAGTCTAAAGAACTTATCACCTATGAAGTGTAGATAAATATTCTCACTCAGATTAGAGCTGCAGAAAGCAGCTTGCCCAATATTCAGACTCTGAGAACGAGCCTCTGCAGGCTTGAGCACTTTCCACCTTTCATTCAGTACATTGGTGACAAGGTGTATTGCTTCCCTAAGAGATTGTTTCTGACATCCAGATTGATGAAGTTTTTTAACCCAATAGGATGATGCTTTACAATCTCACTAGGAACGTGGTGTTTTCTTGCTTTCTTTATCATTTTCTTTTTGCGATTGTGTAGATGTGAGTCAAAACAGGAATGTCTACTAATCAAAGCAAGACAGGCCTGAGAAAGGTCTCAAGAATGGCACATGTATTCAAGATACTTACAAAAGCCTGTATGCTTTTCACAAGCCACTGTACTTTTTATGATGGTGTTGTTTCATACATGATAAGGACTTGTGAGGATACACTAACCCTAATCATACTTTCCCTTGTATTTTCATCACAGAAGCTGAGCGTGTCTTATGAGACAGTTTTAGTTATAAATCCGGGAAAGCACTTGATTTTCATTCTGCAGAAAAGAAGGCAGGAGCTGTCATGAGCAAGTGTTGATAGAATAGAATTGCTACAGATAGTTGTGCAACTGCCTTCTTTTTGATTTGAAATAAGATATATAATGAAGCCGATGGAAAGCAAAGGTCTTTTCCCCCGTGACATAGAAATCATAAATAAGTCAAACTAGTAAATTGTTTAGAAATACCTAAAAATAAATATTTTCATGAACTTCAGTGGTTCATGATTTAGATAACAGAAAAGAGTCTGAAGAATCCTTATTCACTGAAGAGCTTGCATATGATGATATATATTATACCAAAAGCATAAATAATTCCAAAAGGATTACACTATATTTTCCAGTATGCACCTTCATAAATATATCAGAGCCATCACACTGACAAACTCAGAAAAGCTTTTTCACTGTAAATTTTGTTGTTAGAAGCATAACAGCACTGAAAATTGTGCTTATGTCTGATAGGTTTGCATACATATATATGTACAGATAATTTAAAGAAAGAAAAATTGAGATATAACATGTACAGCACAAAGCTGTAATTACTTTTTTCTCCTGTTCTTGTGGTATAAACACTTGGGAGGGATGTGTGTTCACGCAGTCAGACTTAATCATGTGCGGAATTTTGGATTTACTTTTCCTGTGCAAACATTGTAACTACCTTCTGAAGAAATATTAACCTGAGAAAAGCATCACAACATAGAGCTCAGGCAGACTACAATGTGTATTTTACAAGCTCCTGAGGGTAAAAGCGGGTGGACTGTAGTAATGCACACCTACACAACTATGAGTACACCTGCTCCACAAATTCTTTCTGACAGCACTATTGCTTTGAACGAGGAGTGTGGACCAGAAGATTCAATCAGTTTGCAACATTGCTCAAGGCAACTCAGATAAACAGTTTTCTTCGGTTGTCAAGACATAAGATGGGAGTAATACATACTAAAGAAATAGTCATCTGATTAGTTTTAGTAGATTTATCTGAAGATTTAGAGACTCAATCTACAAATATAGTGTTTGTGTTACAAGAATCTAGATAAAAATGGTCTTTCAGCAACCCCATAACCACCAGATTCACTGCCCAGAGCTTCAGCAAAGTCCTTGGTCCCTTTGGTCTCAGGCACTGCTGTGGCAGGGGTGATGCAGGGGATCCATGCTCCCTCTTCAATGTTTCTTTCTGTCTCTGATCTTAGCCTGCCTTCCATCTTCACCCCCTGACAATAGCGTTGATCTCTCAGGTGTTGAGACTGATATCTGAGGAAAGCAGCAGACTTAAGCTGCCCTTCCATGCATAGGAAGGTCTTACCAAAGAGACTGCTCTCTCTCTTTCTGAATCCTAAATATGAATGCTAACTGAAAAATAGTGGTTTAATGACCTATTTTAAGGCTCAGATGTTACAGAAGATCACTTGGTTACCTATGTACCTAAGCATGCAAGGTGCCCCCAATGGCTTCTGTGGGAGTTTCTTATGCAATTAAAACTATACCTGTGAATTAAGCCACATTTAATAAGCTCATTTACAGTTATGATTTTTCTACTGGAAAGACAGTATCATACAGACAGACACAACCACACTTCTAAAATAAAGGAATGGCTTTTTTTTTTTTTTCTGCTAACAAAAGTACTCAAAACACAACTAGAGTTTGTTGCATTTACCCCAGCAGAGAACCTGCTGCATAGTGTCAGTCATTGATTATAAGGCATTATGACAATAATGTCCTCACAGTTAACAATTTCTGTAACTAACAATTAGCTTGTCTGTGTACAAACTGCTGGTAGCTTCTCCTACAGCTGATAGCTAGAAATTCCTGGTCATTAGCAGCATTGTAGATCTGAATTCTTTGGGACTCCACCCAGCCCAATGTGGATTACTCATCTTTGATGCTCAACTGCAGTCATGCTGTACAGTGAATTTTCTGCTGAATACTGCATGTGTGAATGCTTCCAAATATAGATACAGAGCTTACTGGCAAAACGGCTTTATTCAGTGAACTTACTCAGGAATGCCTTTTCACCTTTCTTTGCTAGTTAAGGCTTAAATGAAAGAATCAAAGAAGAAAATTTCAAACAATTACATCTTGACTCTGGTCTTCTTTTTTACTATTTTTATTTTGGTATAATATATATCATTCCAATATGGAAGAAACTATTTCCTTTGGAGAAAAAAGAAATCAATTGTGGTACTGTCCCATACATTCATTATAACACAGAAAGTCTAATACATTTGTGTTTTGTTTTCCTAGATCTTTGGGAACACAACTCATGAATACTCTGTGGAATTCATCCATTTGGAGAGAACCAGCACAAAATCCTGGTTTATTTCTGAATTAAATGTTTTAGCTTTTAGAAGAATATGCTGGACATAAAAGCTCTGCTGGCCTCTCAGAGAGGGATGAATTTCATGCTGGCGTCTGTCCTATTCAGAAAACAAAAACTACTCCTGTTAATGTTATTGAGAACCTGACTTACTGAATTTAGTAGGTCTGAGACTGTAATCCTGTTTTCCTTGTTCATTTCTCCTACTGAAAGCTTCTCTAAACAAGTTTTCATCTCCCAAGTTTCCAATGAGCTGCTGTAGATCATCCAAGTTATGTTCTGATAATGTCCCTTCAGTACATATGCATGGTTTCACTAAGCATTCCTGTCCTCTGAGAAAGGAGTGTCTCTATTGAATTTACAATCCAGGGTTTTAAATTAATTGTTTGGTTTTATGTGAAAACCATCAAGAACACTTTATAGAGAAAAATTAATCCTAGGAGTCAAACAAAACTCAGTACTTATCACAAGGGATAACATTTTTACCACATGATATGTCTATTTCAGAAAGACAAAGTAGACGGAACAGTAATTGATGTGTGCCTCTTAGAGCAGTTTTAAAACATTCTAAAAGTGATGGTACTAGTCATTAAAGAAGTGGATTAGAAAATCAATATCAAACCATTGAACAGCATCTAAGAGAAATCTTTCCACAGTTTTGCAGATATTATGAACAAAGCAAAATAAGAAAGCCAATAGCCTTTGTTTTCATCTACTTGAATGTTTGGCTGTTTTCAGCAGAATGTGTTAATGAACATTGGAAAGGTGCACATTAACATATTTGATAGAAGGTAAAATGCAATGAGGGGATTTAATCAAAGCAATGAAGGAGTCTAATTAATGCAATCAGCATTAGGTCGTGCAAATATTTTCATTGAATGCCATCTTGTAAAGCTAGTGACGTGCAGGATTTTTTGCTACTGAACACTATGTTAATGCCTCTACACAGTAGGATAAACAGATGTGGCTGGGTAAAAAAGGCTACATGAATAGCTACCTTCTCAGAATCCTTTAAATATAGAAAAAAAGTTTAAAAATTAAAAAAAATTAAGTCAGTTGATAATTATGTTACATCAAGATATGTTTTTTCCTGTATTTTTTAACTTGATTTTAGTTTTCATTTAAAGTATTTTGAAAATATTACAGATACACAGGCTAAAGTTTAAGTTAATTGTTTATTTTATGGGTTTGTATGTCATTTATAGAAGAGTCTTTCCCACACTATTTAACAAAGTAACCTGCCGTAGGTATAACTTTATCTCTAGAAAACATTAAATAACATCTTAGGGTGGTTTTATGTAAAAATATTTGGGACATTGCATAAGCATCACTTTCTAAAATGATGGCATGAATTACAATTGAATTTAAATGTATTTGAATGTTAAATTAAATATTTATGTTGGGCTAAATCTCTGTTCTTCATAATGCAAAGATCGCAAGGCAGTATCTATGCAATTTTTATGAAAAAATAGTTATTTGGTATATCTTAAGTCCTTTTGTGTAGCAAATTCATTTTTAGCTACCAAGAGCTCAATCCTTCAGGATGCTAAGCATCTTTATTGCCTCTGTCTACAGCAATACAGAAAGACCTGGATTCTGCATAGCAATGCCTGGAAAACAGTTGGAAAACTACACTGCAGTTCTTCAAAAGTGTCCATAGTTTTCTATAGCCTCCTGAAACAATGAGAATAACTCTTGCAAAATTTCAAGGAAGGCTAGAGCACCCATTTTTAATTTATTTTGTGCCAGCAGTGACTTGAATAGTTCAAAGTCAAAATTGACTTTGTAACCAGGCTCTTTCTAGAATAGGTTTAGCCTTCTACTTGTATATGAGAACCTGATAATTATTATGGGTTTATCACATTATTATAAGAAAGCCATCAAAACCCACTCTCTGGACTAACACCAGTAGTCAAGTATATGCATGTTTGAATAAATAAGTGATCTTTCTTGTTCATTATTTGAAAAAGATTTAAAACTTCAGCATCTTTTTTAATAACTCAGAAAATATATTTTATTTTTTTAGCAAATAGTAAAAAAAAGAAAAAGGAAAAAAAGGAGAAAATTCACATCTAGAGTAAACCAGAAAAAAGTTGGACTAAAATTTTAATTTCCATTTTTTTAAGTTGTGTCCTTTATCTCTAAATTTTTACTATTTTAAAAGAAATATCTCATCTTTACATGAAAAATCGAGCTATTTATTTTTATGTGTAACAAAATTAAAACTCTGCAGTGTTTCATTTTGGCATATTTTTTGACAGATAGTGTTCTTTGAATTCAGTCAAAATATACATTTCAGTCAGCTGGGATCTCTAGTACCAATTTAACCCGCAAAATACCCAAGTTTCTGTATAGAAAAATACGTTTTAGTCATTTAACTCAAGTTATGCATTCACTTCATTTGCTGATGTGGCTGCAATACATAGAGATTTAACAAAGTTAAACAAGACTGTTCTGGCAGTTCTGTCAGCACAATCTGCAGCAGCAGATAATTCAACATGTGGTGTAAGACCCACTCAAAATATGGAGTGCTTGGCAGGGAACTCCACAGCTGAGCTCTAGCTTACTCCTATGCCTCTTCAGTGTTAATAAAACCTGAAAAAGCTGGTTTACGATCACCTATATTTGCTGCCATACAGTCAGTACAGATTATATAGGTATATTTAGACTTGGTAGTTCAGTTTAATGATTTATATATCTCTTTATATAGCTATTTTATATGTATTTTAATTCATCTGGTAGGCTCCATAACTTAGGAATGCCCCCACGTCCTGAGCATCTCTATTTTACATCACATCCCACTCCTTCACAAGATGGCTTCAATGACCAGTCCCACTCACCATTGTAGTTTCTGCTATTGAACCAAAGCTGTTGATAAATATGTTGCAGGTAACATTTACAGGAGGACCTGCAAGTTGAACAATAAATAGAAAAAAATGACAGGTTGTGTTCATGACATATGTTAAGTATTGTTGTTCTCTTGCCAGTGGCATCATAGCACTTACCATTGTGGTTTCTGTGACTGATCCAAAACTGTTGATAAAAATATTGCAAGTAACGTTTACTGGAGGACCTGTGGAATGCAATAAAAATGTTGCAATATACATTGAAACAAAAGTACAGATCCCTCAGCCTCCGTACAGTCTGGTACAGATGTGGCTGAAAACAAGTGAAAAGTGAGTTTTCCCAAACAGATCATGTAAATATTGATGAAAAGAAAAACATCATTAACACTAATTTAATTAACCTAGTTTCATTGGAAGTTGTTATATAATACACAGAGCTACATCCTTGCACTTAAGCATTTATGAGAAGAGTTGAGTGAGGGCATGAGTATAACAGTTTTTTCTTTATCCACTGTACCAGTGCAGAATATGCTTTAGCATCACAACCGTTCCTCTCTCATTTTCTTCTCAGACTTCAAATTAAAATGTTATCTCTGAATATATATTCCACTCTGTATGCAAAGTCTTGCTGCTGAAATTCTCAACAAGGACTACTTTTCACATTGACTCAAATCCACTGAAAAGAGACTTGGACAAGCAGCTTTTTGTGCACCTGGTCTGAAGATGTCTGCATTGCCATAAACAAATATTTTAGCAATATCTGTTCTGGCTCAACACAGCTTTTGTTAAATAGCTATTTGTAGTCTCTTCCCTCCCAGATCCTTTCCTGTTTTTCAGAGGTCACTGACGTGTAGCAGAATGAATGGGGAGTTAATATTTAATTAGTTTTCTGTTAGCCACCTAGTTTCTTACGTGTGATGAAATAAACAGGGGTTCACAACTGAATCAAAAAGGATTAATGCTAAATGCCTAAATTTCAGTGACACAGAAGTTGATACAAACCTTGAGTATCAAGTACATTCTTATCTCTTATTTTTATTCACATAATTTTCCTAATATTAAAAAATAATGTCAGTGCACAGAATATAAATGCCTACATTTGGTTTTATATTTAGATCTGAAATTGCTTTAAAAAAGATGGAAATATGTTTACTTTTTTTTTTAAAAATGGAAAGATAAGTAATGTGTCAGGAATGCTTGCTACCCCAGTCATCTTTCTGCCTTTCATATCTGGAAATAGCTCCAAGGGCGATTTGATCCTGGCTGCAAGGTAAAGCTGGACAGTTTGTAGTTCTGGATCCTCCTCTTTCTCCTTCTGGAATATAGGGATGACTTTTTTTTTCCCCATGATGAAGAAGCTCCTCTAACGGCCATAAAATTTCAAAGATAATTAAGAATGGCCTCACAATACCATCAGCCAGCTCCTTCAGCACTTGTGGGTGCTTCCTATGTGGTTACCATGGTCTTGTCTGTACCCAGTTTGCCTAAATGCTCTGCAGCCTGATTCTTCTCCACTGAGTTTTCATTGATATAAACTTTCCCATAGGTCTCAGAGGTATGGGGTTCCTGAAGAACTCATTAGTGAAGACTGAGGTGAAGAAGTCATTGAGCGTCTTGGCATTTTCCCATGTGTTTTTTCAAATTTGCTTTAATCTTGTGTTGCATTGTAAAAGCTGCCAAATGTGAGCACCACGACTTTCAATTCCGAGTGCCAGCAGAACCCAGTAAACATGCTTATCTATGTTAGGAGATGTGCTACCACACCACCACACCACAGAGTTCAGTTCAGATGAAGACTAAGTATGTAAGTGCTAGAGCACTGTATCTTTCAACAAAGAAAACAAAATAACTGCTTCCATTTCTCTACTCAGTGTGTCACGTCTTTTACTTGCTTTTTTGCTGGTAGGTGTAAAAAGAAATGTAAAAATGTGGACCCTGGGAGCTACTAACCTGTCAGCTTCAACTCTGTGCCTGGGAAGATCATAGAACAGATCCTAGAACAGAAGCCATGCTAAGGCCCATGAAGGACAGAGAGGTGATTTGAGGCAGCCAGCATGGCTTCATCAGAGGCAAGTCCTGTCTGTCCAACCTAGCGAGCTTCTGTGATAGAGCGACTGTATCAGTGGAGGAGGGTAGAGCTATGGATGTTGTCTATCTGGATGTCTGTAGGCCTTTGACAATGTCCCTTACAACATCTTTCTCTCTCTATTGGATACAATGTGTGCTCACAGCCCTGGAAACATTCAAGATGAGGTTGGACTGGGCTCTGAGCAGCCAGATATGGTCGAAGGTGTCCCTACTCACTGCAGGGAGTTTGGACTGGATAATCTTTAAAGGTCCCTTCCAACCCAAACTATTCTATGATTATGATTCTGCAATTCTATAAACCTAATTTTTGCCAGCAAAACTGATCATGTTCTCTTCGTCCTCAGTTTCCTAGAAAGAGTTTTGTTAGTGAGATATCATCAATTCAGTTTTTTTCCTGACCATTTATATTTGTTTATAAACATAAAAAATATAATTCAAGATTTACAACTAAATGAGAACTGAAGATATTTATTAGAGTATCTTAAAATCTAACATTTGATCATATAAATCACAGATTCTAAGCTAGAAGTCCAACTTTCTGTTAAAGTCAATCTGCTTGTGATGGGGGTTCTAAATGTGCATAAGAAAGATGGGACAAATGAAGTTGACAAGAAAAAGATAACTGAACACTGAAGTTGGCTATGTTTTTATTGTTTTGTATTGATTTTGGGGGATTTTTTACTGTTGATATTCCAGTGGAGAAGGGGTGTATAGGTCTTGTACATCTTAAGAATGTACACCGCATCCTATAAGATTTTTCTGATCTAATAATTCATTTAAAATGAAAGCAGTAAATTTCTATGAAATATAGCCAAGTTTTGAGAACATGATCTAAAACTCTTCAAAGACAAAAGAAATATTTAATTTGTCTTTATTGCCTAAAATTTTAAAAGAGTTGTCATTTCCTCTAAAAAATTAAGCAAAGTATACTTTATAATGAATTCCCTTTTCCCCTGCTTGTTTTCCTTTTGCCACCTCCAATGCAATAGGGTAACAGTCCATCTGCATTTCAGGTACATTTGAGATAATCAAAGTGATTTTCAAGTCACAAGTAAAATGCCTATTTCTTGAAAGGACACAAGAGGAAAAAAGAAAAAAAAAAAAGCTCTAAACTGGTTAACTAATGCTCAAAGCCACCAGACAGTAGCAGATCTCTTGTATTCTGACAAACGGCTAAGATAGATACTGTTTCTGTTCCCTACACTCCCATCCCCCTGCAACTACTGCTAGTCAAGGGACTCTCCAATACACTGCCTCATGGAAAAACTTGACATTTTGATGTGTTACACACCTCCTGTGACTTCAGGGCACTTGGCACTTACAGAAAGTCCTCAGCACTCGTCTGCTCACCCCACCTGAGAAACCTGACCATACCAAATATTTCCCTGAATTTGCTTTGGCATATTGCCTCACAGGTCCCGTACCAAAGGGGTCTGCGACCTTGTCTGGTTGCCTGGCTAGAGAGTGAATCCTTTCTTTGTCAGTTGCCAGAGGGGTGAATCTATCCCACTGCATGGGTGAATCCCCATGTTGACTGATGAGTGCTGAAAGATGTACACTGAGCCCCATCCAGCTGCTAACTGCAGCTTTTGCTGAATATTCTCCAGTCTTGAAAACACACAGCCCGAAAGCTTCCTTCATTTGGTATATTCTTGAGCAGACCTACTTGTACCCTTGCCCTGGAGATCATCCTAACTGCAACTAATCATATATGTATTCACACATCCATCCTAACTGCCTTTTGGTGTAGAGCTTCCAGGCTGCACCTGGCAGCCTTTTTCTCTTCACATTAATTTCAGCCATATAGATAAAATATCATTAGTGGGAATATTATAATCATACAAGAGATTTAAAGTGCACTTGCTAGTTTTCTTTTATATGTCTATTATTAAGGGATTTTGTAAGGCAAGCTAAAATACCATACACACACAGAGAGAACTGTGGGCAAACCAGAGATGTGAAAGCAAAAATGAGAGATAATGAGGCAGAACCACCTCATGGAATGGCAGTGAAAATTTTGTCAAGATGTTTAGAGATCTGTGAAGAATCTTGTGTCTTTCCCTATATGTAGTAGATTTTGGTATACCTTCTGACTTTGGTCCATGTTCAAATGGTACAAATGGAAAGAGGTTTTTCCCACCATCTCAGTGCATAAACAAGGGGAGAGAGATGAGCTGAACTGCCCTTCTTCCCTTATCACAGAGAGCAAGATAAGCATCAGGATTGTTTGAAAAGACTAAAATCAATCCTATCTGAGTGTGGGGATAGTGCATGTTCCCAGGAACAGGACCAAGGCGCAAAGTGAGGGGGCAGTGAACCCACCAGGGACTGAGCATCCTTTCATCTGTGGAACAGGTATTTCATGTCTGAGATCAAACAAAGCAGGTGATCAAATATGGGTGAGAGCAGGACAAAAACCCACATGCTGATCTGAACACTGGTAACACAGATCCCAGGGCAGCAGGGAAGGGTAGCAGAGCTTGTTGGAGATGGTTTCCTAATTGCCAGTTCTGAAAGCAGCTGTGGGTTTAGCAACCATTTATCCTCAATCAAACCGAACAGCTTTTGAGTCCAGCGCAGTCTTCTTGAGACCTGAAACAGAGCTAACCCCTATGGAGGGCTCTGCTTTTGTAGCTGCAGTTTGATAGGTGCCTGAATTACAACTTCAAAAGCTTGCCAATGCATCTTTTCATGGCCTTCCAGGGACATCATAGAATCATAGAATCATAGAATAGTTAGGGTTGGAAAGGACCTTAAGATCATCTAGTTCCAACACCCCTGCCAGGGGCAGGGACACCTCCTGCTGAACCATGGCCACCCAAGGCTATGTCCAATCCAGCCTTGACCACCGCCAGCGATGGAGTATTCACAACTTCCCTGGGCAGCCCATTCCAGTGCCTCACCACATCCCTGTAAGTCAAACAGCAAGGCTGAACTACTGCTGGGACACCTCAGATGGCCATGGTTATTAGATAAGAGCAAGTGGCTTGTCTACCTTCATCGCTGCTCAGAGTATGGCAGGCAGGGTAAGGACTGCAGAAGTGCTATCAAAGGCAGTTGTGCCAACCTTGCGGTCAGGGCCCATGGATATTGGGCCAAAGGGAGAAAGGTAGCTTTGATGTGCTAGAAAAATTCCTCTGAGCCACAGGGATCCTGTAGCTACTCCAGAAGCAGTTCAGCTTGCACACTTGTTTTCAAGGTTCTGTATAATGCATAGTCCAACCCCTGATGAGAAAATTCACATGTTTTAACAAGCTTGAGCTTCTAATAAGAAAGCAGGAGGTAGACCATAGGTAGTCTTTATTGCAAGTACCTAGGTAAGCTTTTTCTCTTTCCTTATTGTTCTGCTTTTGGAAAAAAACAATGTTTTCCTCCATTTCAGCAGAATCATCTCATTAGAATGTTAACAGCAAGGAAATCAGTCACAGGAGGCAAAATTAATGACAGTGGGAAAACATAGTTATCCTAAGGCTTAAAAATCAAGGTTACATTTCTTGTTGGGGAGTGATGCCTTTTATTTATGAGGTTGTCTCTCTGTGGGATTCCTGTAGAGTACGCACTCACCCTGACTCCCCAAGTATAATCATGACCGGTAAACTGAGAATTCCTTCTTCTTTGGAAGCACTTGCCACAACCCAACATACCCCAGAAATTATTATGTTTATGTCACTTTTATTATTCATTGATGACAACTGTGCCTACTAAACAAATAAACAAACAAAAAAAAAAGAAAATGCCAAATGAAAAAAAAAGAAAAAAAAGCAAACAGAAAGGCACAGATTTCAGGAACCTGTGAAATACAGTAATTGCATGGTACTTTGCACTGATGCAATTTGCTTGAAAAATCAAATAAGAAAATTATTGTTCTGCTTCATCAAGCTAAAACCAATATCCTCTGAAAGTTCATCTGTCATATATAATAACTTAGCTTGCTGAGAGTGTCATATCTCCTGATGGGAATGTGACAACAATTTTGGGTGCTTACTGTTATACAGGAGACTCAGAACCATATTTTGCGACATCAATATACATTTATTATCAAGAGAATAAGACTAAGAACCACAAAGGCACTTATAGAGCCGGAGCAAGACCTGCAGAGGCATTTAGGTGTCCAAATCCTCCTTAGGACTGTCTCCCACTGATATCACTGAGCCCAAACACTACCGAGTATCTGAGGAATATATGTGAGCAACGCTTCTTATGGCAATTATATTTACAGGCTGGAGGAGACACAACATGACCTACCCAAAGCAGCTGAGAGATAGAGGCAGGACTGAATAGAATCTGCAGGAAAGCATTGCAAAGAAAGTACATTTTTTCCCTAGTTGCAGGTGCCTATTTCCAGACGTGCACATGCAGGCACACACACAAATATAAACAAATTGTCATTAAGAGAATTCTTCTTTTACATCAAGATTTAAGCTGTTTCCCTTCACTTGGTTAACCTGAGAAAACATCTGACCAAAACCATGGCTTTATGATGTGACCTGGATATAAAAAAGGCATACGACATTACAAACCTGAAAGCTCTTCTTCAGGAAAATGCCACTAAGGCCTCACAAGACAAATACTCCAGTGATTGTCAGATCCATGTGATTACAGTATGAGTCACAGAAAGAAAATTTCTCTGGAGTTAAGTACAGCTAAAGCCATCAATATATATACATTGACATAGTCTGAGGTCAAACAGTGCATAATCAATTTCAGAAGTGGTATGTGATTTTTCAGCTGCAGGACTATTGCTGAATGTAACAGGAGTCATGCCAGTGAAATCCTATCAACTTTTCACAGAAGGAAAATCTCTGCTAAGATGCATTTTTTTGTGTGCTTTTAAAGCGCTTGTGAAAATTCTTGGATTGGCAAGCTTCACATTCAGTGAAAGTCTTTGTCCACAGACCCAGCTCTGGAAGAGGAAGGTAAATCACACTACAAAACCTCTTCAGTTCTGCAGTTGGCATTACAGGATAGTCTGAGATGTGCTCATTCTTCCCTGACTCTTTCTGCTGAGGCTGATAACAGAAACATATATTACTGTCAGCTCTGGGGTTCAGTGGGATATTTTCACGTAGGTTATCTAATAGACAGTGTGCAAGAACAATTTTCAGGCACTATTTTATTTTACTGCAGAATGAAAAGCCCTTTAAACAGGTGACATGCTCCTGATTTACCTGGCTAACCTGATCTAGTCTACAAAGAATATATAGCCATCTGATACATATAGCAGTCACAATGGATTGTACAAATGTGCTGGAGCTGGCTTTCACATAGGTAGTTTGAGGGCTGCTACCGATGTAGTTATGGCAGGCTGGAATTCACTGGAGACCATTAACCGCAGGCATTATAGCTTGTGCTGAGCTCTTTATCATGTCGGTGTAGCACAGAGCACCTCTGAGCAAATTACTTGAAAGCTAACTCAGATATTTCTTCACAAGCTTCAGTCATACTTGTGACTGAGTGCAGCCAGTCCCAGAGCTAAAGCCTTCCATGTGCAAATTAGTCTGTGGGAGTAAATCTAAAAACCAGTGAATCACAAAACTTACATCCGGAAACTTCCTGTTGGAACTACAAACCTACAATGCAAAGTTGATTAGTACTTATGTCAATTTTGAAAATATTCAAATAAATGCTTTAACTCTTCATATGTCCATCAAACTTTGTTTTTTATCTCTGAACCCTCCAGTCCTCTTTCAAATCTTTCCATTCCAAGTCATAAGAAGCACATCACTGCAAGGCATGTGTTTCTGAAGTCTTCCTTCCTCCAGTGCAATAGAGCAATGGGTTGTATTTAGGGAAATTGAATTGGTTGCTTTTCTTGTGACATAAAAAGATCCAGGCACCGACTTCTTATTACAAAACAGTGCTCACTGAAGTGAGCAAATGGAAAGGCAGAGGGTCTCAACCCCACTGGGAGCAAGTAGCAGAGAACCTCCTCGCACCTTATTCTGAGTAACTGGTTGCTTTGCACTAATGGAGAGAGAGCTATTCACTGCTGATCAGTGTGTGAACTGCATGTGTGCAGAGGCCTGGGACATTTCCAAATGTGGTTAAATAAAAGATGGTATCACATGTCTGGTCATGAAATTTGCACTCCAGTATAGGGTCAGTTAAACTCCTCCTAAGTAATCTTACTTTTAATAATGTTTTACAAAGTCAGTGTAGCCAACTCATCTAAGAGACTGCATGGAACCACAAGATAAAAGATGTTCACTGCAAAGAGAAGGCAGGAGGGAAGGTCTACTTAGTGAAAAAGAGAAGTATTAATAAAGATATTGAAATGGAGTAAATCAGTCTAGGTTTCCATTTTCAGTCATAATGAACAGCTGCACTCTGCTCAGCATACCTCAAAATGTTTATTTTTAAAAAGCCACAAACAATTAGAACTTATTTGCTTTTTGAAAAAATATTTCTTTGTTCTTTCTCTGTGATTCTGATCTTGCACTGCAGGAATTAATGAAAGCCCAGTTATAAACGTCAATATGTACAGTCTCAAGCACATGTCCACAGAAAGGCCTCAGAATCAATTTTAACTCCTTTATTTTGTTCGTTTCAGCCTCACATATTCACTGTATTTCACAGTTTTGCAAGCTTTTCCTTTAATCTCTCCATAATGTTCCTTGGTTTAACTCTTTGAAGGCCTACACAAGACTTTGAGAAAAAGGGCAGTTTGAGTGACTAAAATTATGAGCAGATGTTGATTTATGGCTGCTAGGGAATTGTCAGTGACATGGACAGTGGGATTGAGTGCGCCTTCAGCAAGTCTGCAGATTACGCCAAGCTATGTGGTTCGGTTGATAAGTTGGAGGGAAGGAATGCCATCCAGAGGGACCTTGACACGCTTGCGAGGTGGGCGGATGCCAACCTGATGAATTTTAACCATGACAAGTGCAAGGTCCTACACCTGGGTCGGAGCAATCCCAGGCACAGCTACAGGTTGGGCAGAGAAGAGATTCAGAGCAGCCCTGCAGAGAAGGACTTGGGGGTTTTGGTTGATGAAAAAATGAACGTGAGTCAGCTTCAGTGTGCGTTCGCAGCCCAGAAAGCCAACTGTATCCTGGGCTGCATTTAAAGGAGCGTGACCAGCAGGTTGAGGGAGGTGATCCTGCCCCTCTACTCTGCTCTTGTGAGACCTCGCTTGGAGTATTGTGTGCAGTTCTGGTGTCCTCAACATAGAAAGGACATGGAACTGTTGGAAAAAGTCCAGAGGAGGGCCATGAGGATGATCAGGGGACTGGAGCACCTCCCGTATGAAGACAGGCTGAGAAAGTTGGGTCTGTTCAGCCTGGAGAAGAGAAGGCTGCATGGAGACCTCAGAGCAGCCTTCCTATATCTGAAGGGGGCCTATAGGGATGCTGGGGAAGGACTCTACATGAGGGACTGTACTGATAGGACAAGGGATAAGGGGTTCAAACTTAAACAGGGGAAGTTTAGATTGGATATGAGGAAGAAGTTCTTTTCTGTGAGGGTGGTGAGGCACTGGAATGGGATGCTCAGGGAAGACAACTTCTCCATCCCTGGAGGTGTTCAAGGCTGGGTTGGACAGAGCCTTGGGTGGCATGGTTTAGTGGGAGGCGTCCCTGCCCCTGGCAGGGGGGTTGGAACTAGATGACCTTGAGGTCCTTTCCAGCCCTAACTATTCTATGATTCGATGATTCTATGATATGTGAGACACAGATGAATGGTGAGATTTAGACAAATGGGATAGCTCAGGCATAGGGATAAATGGCAACAGAAATGATCAGGAGCTGGTATAGATGGAAATCTGTAACTGGTTAGAGACATACAGATCCCACTACACCTAGCAGTAATAAAATAATATTTTCTCTTTATTTTCAAAACTTTTCCATTTTTTGCCTCCTTATAATTCCACTAATTTCTATACAATCTGCGCAGAATATTACTTTGGAATTAATTCCTCCCTCCTGACTCTCAACTTCAATGCTCCTTTCGTCTGATCTGTTGCATGTTTCTCCCAGCCTCCTATCCCTCCCATTCACACATCCCTCCTTCCTTTGGAACCTCCTTAATGGTCTCCCATGTCCTGAATACCAGAAAGGATCTGTCTTGCAACTGCAAGGCATCCTTAAGGCACTTCTTGGGTATCTTTCACCAGGATTTTTTTCAGTCATCAGTTCTTCCTATATATAAAATATCTGGAAGAACAGGAGATGCAATGAGAACTCTTCACCAGCCTAGAAAGTAAGCATCTTATAAAGTGACTAACTTACTTTTTTATCAATACCAAACCAACTTTTTGATGGAGGATATTCACTGCATTGCTGTGAGAAGCATCAAATAGCTTTCACATAGGCTTAGAGATCTGCTGACATTAAGCCTGTTACAGGGTCAGGGCATCTGGTCTTATTCTGGTTTCTACCACCAATAGTTATGCTGAGTAGGAGTCTTTTACAGAGTCATCCAAATGAGACTGTATATGCACTGATGAGCTTACTGGCTTGAATTGAATTTGTTCTTAATTATTTTCTAATTTTGATAAGTAAAATGTTTTATTTTATTAAAAAAAAAAAGTTAAAATCTGTTTTTAACAGATTATGGGTGCTTTACCTCATGCAAAACACACCACAGAAGTGTGACAAAACCAAAATTCTCAGGGGTATGCAGCCAAAGAACTGCAAAATTACTCTCAGAAGTATAGAGCCAAAGAGCTGAAAATTTTTCTCAGTTATTTATTTTTAGGATGGCTTCTATAGCCAGACTGACCAAAGGCTTTTTACACCTCAGACTTCTCCATCTGATGGGATATCACTATCTGGAAAGGAAAATTGCTGCATTCTGAAACTCTCATGGGGTGTGGCCACATCTTCATTTTAGTTTGGCATGGGGGAGAGTACATACATGTGTTCATGTAACGGGCAACAGGCTACATTCAGCTATGGCAAAGAGGATTTTTTGCATATGCTCCTGATTTGGCCCCATGCATGTAATTTGCATGCATCTTTTCAAAGACTGCTTTAAATTGCAGTGTGAGAATTTCTAGCAGCATTCTGGCCAATGTGTTACTGTTATTTTATATTTTATTTAAGACTATTTCTTTATTAGACACAGTAAACAGAAAAAGAAGAAAGATTAATCCTGATAAGACAGTTTTATACCCTTAGACAAAGACATAGACAGCACACATTGGGAATGTAGTCATTAAAGGCAGCCTAACATAATGAGTATTGATCTGCTAAATTTTAATCTTATCTTTTCCCTGACTAACTATGTAGGTTTAAGGAAAGCATTTAACCTCTTCTCAGCTATATTTCCCAAGTACAAAAGCAAAGGAGATAACTCTTAGTGGTGTTCTTGGGATGGAAAAAGACAGTTTTTCACACAGCATGTATCAATTGAGTACCAGTTTCCATTCTTTAAGGCAAAGTATCCACAATTCAGTCACAGATGTGTCCAGCTGCTTCTATGCAGCCCTGGGCTTTGGAGACACAGAAACACCCAGGTCGGGGTTATCAGCTTTTGGAGAAGAATATCACACTGCTACTATGCAGCGGCCTACTGTTTGCTATAGCCAAAAGAATATTTGTCCCATGACGGGTAGGAGTTGCTATGTCTGATACTTTGATATGTACTACCACAGCAGGAGCCCTAAAAGCCCTATATAGTATAGGAAATGCTTAAGCATAGTGGGTGCCACTTGCAGAGAGCAAATAATTTACAATGGGCTCTTTGAGAGCCCTTCTGAAACCTTGCTTCTCAGCAAGGTTGAGGCACCTTGTTCAAAATCCACTACTCAGACCATTCTCCACCAAGTCAAAATGTACAACCTTACTTTGAAAAATCAGTCAAGAATATCAGTTTTGCCTTCTAAAATACAGCCAGTTTTGCAGGCAACAGCAAAACATTGAGACATTCCATGTAGAAAGGGTCCTTTCTATGACTTCTATGCCTGCCTCACATTGAAGGGATACAAACTTGCACCTCCTAGGCTGTGGGTTTCCTGGAAAATTGAATAAAATTTATTCCATTAATTATAATGCTGCAAAATGGGCCACACAGAATCATTTATGTCCTTTGGATCAGATACAGAACCCTTCAAGCTGAAGAGAAATTACCAAAATTCTTCTGTGTATTGTAGAGGAAGATGGGCCACCCATAGACACTGTTTTGTATTTGTGAGATTTTTAAGTGCTCACTGATCCAACCTGAGAGGAATCCTACCCTGAGAGGAATCCCTTTTGTGGGGAATAAATATAAAGCAGGCTCTGAGATACCTATTTCATACAGGGAAATGGAGGTGGAACAGTGCCTCATCATAGAATCATAGAGTAGTTAGGGTTGGAAAAGACCTTAAGATCATCTGGTTCCAATCAAACAACCTGTATTTGGCTTAGGAGGATGTGAGTGCTGAGGGAGCCTGCAGTGAGTCTGGGCCCACTCAGGGGTAGAGCAAGAGAATCTGAGGAAAACCAGTAATGCACTGCCAGTGTTACAGAGTAAGTAAGTTGGTAATTCCAGGGGGGATTGTTTGTTTGTTTGCGGATTTATATTCCACCTATGTCCAGTTTTAAAAGCTTCCATCTTTTATTGGTTCATGAAGTCCTTATGCTCCCATCCTTCCCAGCTGCTGCCGTGTAGCTGAGGCATAGGGAACAATCAATGTGTCTTCATGCTCTTCCAACACTTGATGGTTGCTGGTAGCTGGCACAGTTCAGATAAGCCATTAGGCTGGTCTAATTTATCCCTTCTAAGTAACTGAATATTTGGTGAATGGCACTTTCCTGTCATGAACTGTACTCCTCAGATCTCGCATGGTTTCCAGAATCAGAGCTTTTATATTTCTGTAAATTTTGAATTCAAACTATGGACTCGGGCTTTGTAACATTGGCAGGTCACTATTTATGCCAGACATTACGCACTCCTAGTCTTAGAGCTGTGTCAGACCCTATACTGCCCTGCCTGCATCATTTATGGGAGCTCTTCTTTGCAGACTGTGTGCATCACTCACTTCTGTGAAAGACTATGAAATGCATATTTTGAAGTTGAACCATCAAACATACATTTTCTATTGCCTTAATCAGGGTTTTATATTCATATTTCCAGAGGGAAAAAAACTAAATAAATGAATCTGCCTAATAAAACTGCATATTTCTCTTTTATGTATACATATTCCTAGTCACTGTAGCACTGTATGTAATAGATTTGCAGTTTAAATATGTGTACATTTTTGGTAAATTAAGTGTACATGCTTTTATATATTCTATATTTAAATTTCATGTTTTCCAAAACACAAGATGCTTAAGGAGTGACCCAAGGGCATTGGCTTCAGCTGTATAGAAAATTTAAATCTAAACATGACACCAGATGTGATAAAAACCCCTCGATTAAATTAGAACATGATAAAAATAATAGTGTCTCTTGCTTTGATATCGAAGGTCTTTGGCTCTGCTTTGACATTCGTTTTTCATAAATTCTCTTGACAGTTTATGCAGCAGCACAGCACCACTCCATGACAACAGCCAAATCCATTGATATCTCTTCATTAAGTCATTGGTTCTGCATGAAAGGCAACACACCAACACAATAAAGATCACTGTGGCTAACCTTTTAAATATAAAAGAAGACCAGGACAGTTCCTCAGCTTGGATACCAGGCGGCATTGGTTTGATTGTGCCTTACACTGCTACGTGCTCACAGCCTTTCTGACTTGCTTTGGAGGGAGCTGGCTGCAGGAAGCTCAGAAGGGGATCCAGGGGAAGAGAAAACACCTAAGCAGTGTAGATAATCAGGAGGGGCTGCTTGATCTTGCTGTCTAGCCTCATTTGTCTAGAAGTCTAGACGCAACCTAAGTAGCCATGCAATTTCCCCAGCCTACTCATGTTCTGGGAAAGAACATGGAATTAAAGAACATGAAATTGAAGAAAGAGAGGGAGAATGACAAGTTCCACATCCCAATTTATGAACAATTTTAAAAGAAAAACAGTTAAAAGGATCCTTGCATAATTGAGATGAAAAGGTTTCTGCATAAAAATGCCCATACCTAGGGCAGGGACTGAACATTATTTCCTTAGCTACATCTTTGCAGTTGAAGAAAAACAAAGTAAAACCAAACAAACCAATATCCTGTTACGAAAGATGCTTATGAAGCATCTAACTATGTAGTGAGATGCGCATGCACATCTTCATATGAAAACAGTGTAAAGTTGTAGATGTGTTTCAAGGCAGAAAATAAACCAGAAGCACACCTTCCAAATAATGGATGTTTGCACATTCCAAGCAACCTATATTTAGGGAGTGCAATGGCCTTGGCCACATCCAAAAACTGTCCAGGTAGCCTTCCTTCTCCTGCAATGAACCTGTAGCCTGTGCCCTACAATGAGAACGCACCAACAGCATGCACTTCCTTACTACATGCCACCCTGCCTGAATTGGGTTTGAGTCTCCACTGGATATGGTCCTTTGAGCCTTTGAACTGTGTGGAAAATTGCCCAGTACAGTATACTCCCTGCATTTGACTTCATGTTCAGAAGTTGTTAGCAACTGAAGTCTGGCTTTAAGAAGGTTGTTAACCACTGGAGAATGGATCACTGTAGTCCCACAACCTATCTTTTCAACTTCTGTATGTTTTATAGGTTGTTTTTCTAACAGGTTTTATTGTGAGGTAACACATCTAGATTAAGGTCAGCTTCTGGGGACAGTTCCTCTTCTCATCATATGCATAGAAGCTGCTTTTATTTATTGAGCCTAATGCCAGTAATTTCACCCTTAAATGTCATTCATTGGTTTCCATTCATGCTTTTTTAAGGATTTCATTACTGGTCAACTCAGGGGTCAAATAAGTAAACAGTGAGCTTGAACATATGGAAAAACTGACCCTTCCTGCCAAGGACTTAAGGTATTAAAGTGTATAAGCCATTTTCTGTAACAGTTGTCAAGCTAATTTTCAGTAAATTACTTAGTCCACATGTTTATTATTCAGATATAAACCCACTGACTCGGCATGAAAATTACATTACAGTGCTCTAATTACAGACTAATCTTTTACAACTACAGCCGCTACACCCCTAAACTGCAACCCTCTAAAAAGTCTTCTCTGAATTCAGAAACAGCAGCTTTTGAGCAAGTTAATTCACACTGCATTGCATCATCCAGTGGTGAGAGTAACATTAATCGGCAGTGTTGCTGCACATCTCCAGGTAACTCCATAAAAATCAGAATATTCCTTAGCAAATGACTTAGTGTGAAAGAAAGCGCTTAAAACACAGAATGAAAATTCAATATGGGGGAAAATCACTATCGTCTTCATTACAAACATTTTTCATACCAAAGGTAATAAGCTTCTTGAAGTTTTGGTGACAAACTCCACTTCTCTCCACTCACTGCATGACAGCCAGTATACTACATAAGGTATTTGGCATAAGGAATGTAGTAGTGCCTATAGAGAAAGTTTTCTTTATCTGATAAGTTCTAGCTTATGCTTAGATTCTAAGTGGGTTTAGAAGATGAAGGTGTTAAAAAGTGGAAATAATATAGTAACCTCTGAAGGTCAACACCTGCTGGGAAATTTTAAATTCAAGCTGTCTTTCCATTAGCCCCACATCTCATGTTGTGATTAAGTTGCAGACTGATCTCTTGTATCACGGCGTTACACACAGTGCTCTTGAGGGAGCCTGAACTGAATATACACTAATCTGAGATACCACTTCACCATCTCTGGTTTCTACCAGTAAGAAAGCACATTCCTGGCTAGTTTTATAGCACAGGTGCCTTACACAACTATTCCTGGGTTTCTTGAGGAAAGCAAAATAAGCAGTGAGGAAAGCAAAATAAGCAGTGGAGAAATTAAAAGACATCACTCTGATTTGTTGCTGTTGTCTTTTACCACTAAAAAAATGTAACGCTGATAATAATTAGGTAAAGAGTACATCATGCAGGTTTCATGTTTTATTGTTTTACAGAAATCTTGCTTTACTGATGTTATAACTGAAGAAGAAACAGCAAAGCAACTCATATGACCATGAGCGCATATTTGCTGCCAACAGAAAGACTCTCCAGGATTTCAACTAGTATTAGATTGCAGTCTTCATATTTACATTTAAAAATATTCCCCTCTGTGTTCTTATACAAATTATTAGCCTACTCAGATTCAATAAACGGTAAGTGTAAGATGAATATATGCATTAAGTATCTCACAGTGATTAAAGAAAGGCAGTTTTGAGAGCTGTTGCTCTGACACTTCTCTGTGGCTACTCATCATGGGGACAGTTCCTCTCAGTGCCTGGTCATTTTGTATCTGACTGTTTGATGTATGAAGAACCAGAAATACAGTCCTCTGCTTTCAAATGATTGTGTAAGACAGAAAGATACAAAAAAGAAAGGATCTTTCAGTATATTTCAGTATACAGTACTTTTATTTTAAAAACAAACAAGCAAACAAAAGCCCCAAAAAACCCAAAACCCAACAAAACAAACTGTTGCTGATATTTGAACTTTTATATATTCACCTGTTGCTCTCCCACTATCTACTTGAATGTTCTGATTTGCAAGAGCAAGTCAGGGAAAAGCAATAACTAATGATGAAATGCTTTATCTGGATAAAACACTTTGTTCCAGTAAGTAGCATTTTCCTCTGTTTTTAGAATGTGTATCCTTAAGTCTGCAAATAAATCAAATAGCTGTAGCTTTCCAGTAATTCAGACTAGTCATAAGAGTATATTTCATTATTGTACAATCAGTGGTATGGGTTCTACCTAGTCACCTTTCCATGAAATCAGACTTTTCTGACACTTTTAAATGCCTACGGTAATCTCAGAGAAGTCTATGCAACTGGTCTAAAGCAGAAAAAGCTAGATAAATGCATGCAATGGCACAACTATGTTGATCCACATCTTTTGTGAAATGTAGAAAATAAATATTAGCCCTAGACTACATGAAAAACCACATGGCAGATCCCTAGTTTAAACCATTGATTCTGTGGAGCTCTTGCCTTAAAATAAAAAAAGTGTTATAAATTAAGTAATTATTCCACATTTCATACATCCATCCATTTATATGATTTAGATTATCAGTATTGTACAATACTCTATATCCCCAAAAAGATCTCAAAGAGATTAATGAATGCTAGAAACTGAAACAATTTGTACTATGGTCATGGTCACAATAAAACTCAGTACAAAAACTTTATAATACTTAACTCCATGTAAGAGAGATTTATTTTATCCTCTTTGCAGCTGTACTTCTTATTCTTTAAAAAGAATAAATATGCAATATAAAACAAAAAGTAGTCCCAATTTCTTTAAAAAGTTAACAAGACTTGGGCAACTAGAACATGGGTGTGCATCATAATGACTAATTAAAAATGGTTATCAGCTGACAAGGTTTTTACAGGTGACGTGAAGTTCAAAACTTCCTTAACTGTCTTAACTGTCTTAACTCTCTAGTTCTGAACTCTGAGATATAAAATACCCTTCAAGGGAGCAATAGCAAAGAACAAGAAATCCTTTCAGACCCCTCCCCAGAAGACTGAGACTTCTGTGAGTGCTCAGAGATGTGAAGTTAGGAAAAAACACTGAAGACATACTTGTCACTTCACAATGCTGTAAAGTACCATCTTGCTCTGGAAAGTGACAATAAAAAAAAACTAAATCAAAAATAAGAAACAGCATATACTTTGCCATTAAGGGTTCATAGGCGTCATCAGGCAGCAGCTTCACTTTGGGAACACAAAGAAATTGTAAGACTTGGACAGCAGCAGTGCCTGTCAAACAGTTCAGCACGCACCACACATTGTGCACACCATACCTGCTCTACCTGCTTGAACATCCTGGAAGCAAAGCTTTGAATCTGTTTCCTCCTGTGTTTTTCATGGAATGGCTTTAGGCATGTATTGGGGAGCAATAAAGTGCTGTCTTTAAGTTGTTCTATGTACAGGGACTGCTGCTATTCCTGATTTAATCTGAGCTACAAGAGATGAAGCGGAAGTCTTGTTTTAGTGCCTCTTTCATGTAAAGAGCAGGAATAAGTTTTTAATGATTGCTGCCTTGCTCAATTCAGGGAATTTCTGCCTTTATTTGCATTCTCTAAAACTTCGCTAATATTCATGCAAATGTACAAAATGAATATGAGGGCCTAATGCTTGCTTAGTTACTACAAGCTAATGTGGACTCCAGTTTGGGAACTCAATAAGCAAGCAGTCAAAACAGGTACTTTGTTCTAAATCTTGTAATTTGCATATGTGGAACAGAGAGAAGAAACTAATCTTTGATCTAAATTTAATTAAACACTTTTGTAATTGACATGCGAGCTTCTTTCCTAACAGTTCATTCGCTGGCTAAGAAATGACTGTTTTTTTCCAGTTGTTATCAACTTTCACAGCACTGCTAACATGGCTCAGTACAGGAAAACATTCTTTTCGGTGATCAGAGCTGAGAGATAAGAGTGCAAACGTACATTGGCATCAGATTTGTTAAGAAAGCATTTTATCAGTTTTCGAAGTAAAACCACATTCTAAGCTTTAAATTGGCATAGAAGAGCCAGTTCCATGGAATTACAGGGCTTTCCAGAAATGTTAAAGTGCTTGCAGTGAAAACTTCTCTCCCAACTCCTTTCATTGAAAGCCCTAATTCATTCTGTGCTCACTTCCATAGGGATTTACAAGACTAGAACAAGGAAAACTTGCTGTGAATAGTAATGGTTGCAAAAGAAGTCTCCAGTCCACAGCCTTCTTTGTGCTGGAATGTGGTAACTCTCCACAGCTCCTCGCAAATTTTGGAAGAAAAAGGGGGAGATATGGAAGTGAAAAACAAACTACTATTTGTATATTTTGTAGGGATACTGAGAAATTTGTTTTTATCATTTAGTCAGCATTCGCAGGATAAAATTTTCTGCGTGCATACCTTGAGGCCTATCTCCCTACTTTGGAGAAAGAGGTTTTACTTTCTTCAAGTTGAATGAAAACATAGACCTTTTCTTCAGACAGTGCTGTAAAGAGCACGACAGTTCAGCATGGAAGTGTTAAAGATATTGTCTTCACAGATTAAAAATTTCAGAAACAAGTCATTTCAATGTTTTTAGTGTGGAACTAGAATTCTATTTACCACATGAAATTAGCAGAATCTTCAGAAGCATCCTCTGACAGCTAAATATTACTGTTATATAAAAAGAGTTTCTTCAAGCTGTAGAACCATATTACCTACACTGCTCTCCTAGTCCTCCCCACGGATCAGCCGATCTCCACTACCACACTGGAAAACTGAAGTTATTGGAAAGAGAATTAGAACTCAGAGGTAAACTCCTCAAAACTATAATTTGCCCAAAATGTAATTGATTAATTAATTAGAAGTCTTAAAAAACTTACCTTTAAAATTTGGTCTGATTCTAGCATCATACCCCGATGTCCTTCCCATTAATTTGTCCAAAAAATCTGAAGGAGACAGGGTCTGTGAGGGGGATTTTCCAGATCTTGAATCATGTTCTTTACAGAAAGTTGTCCTAAACAAATTATTAGCCATGATTAGCTAATATTTAGCTTGCATTGTATTCAAGTCATGGAGAAATTATAACACTAAATAAAATTGTCTCAATCCAGTGAATGTAGCAATTAGCATTTTTATGGAACAATATAGTCTATTTTTAATCTGAAAACTTTATTCTAGAAATAAAAATGAGCTTAAGGTAGTATGCATAGACAATTTGTTATTCAGAAACAAGCAAACAAACAAGCAAACAACCCTTAGCTTTAAAAAGAAATTCATTACAGCTTTAAGACTTTAGAAGTTTCAATTTACTCTTCATCTTTATGACTAGAGCAATCTTACAGGAACTTTGGATTCCTATTTCATATCATTGCTTTTATTGAATATATGCTGTTAAAAGTATATGTTAGCACTGCTTTGAGGCAGTTTTAAACTTGCAAACAACACCTGGTAACACACACCAAGCAACACTGAAAAATACTTATTTTTTTAATGTTAAGAAGGAGATAGATGCAACCCCCCCCTTTTTACAGATGCTACCCAACAAATGCTTAACTTATGCTAGTGAATGTCTGGAGTCTTCCCCAGTATAGCAAAAAGGGTTCCAGAGCCAGCCACATCTGATCTTAGGGGCTTTTTTATCAGTAAACATCAAGTAAAAAAAAAAATCTATCAGTATTATTACCAGCTGATATTTATACGAAGGCTCTTGAAATACATCTCTGTTGTCAGAATTTAAGAGCAAACTTCTGGCATCATATCATGCATGCTAAATCCTTTGTACATAGCATATTACATGTTGCAAATACATTATTTATGCAGGGAAAGAGAATTTAGGATTTCCCATGGCTGTTCCCTAGGGAAAAAGAAACTAGAATGAAATGGTCATATTTGGTGTGTAGAGGCATAGATTTAATCATAAAGCAGTACCTGACTCTTAAATAACCAATTTCACTGTATCTATGCTTCAACATAATCTTTGAGCTATATTAAAAGTAATTCTATGACTCTGTCTTCTTAGATCTCCATTTATATATTTGCCCAAAGGGGGCCACTCAGTTTCAGCAGTCTTTCGGGGGGGGGGTCAATCATCTATACACAAGTCTAAAAAATCAGAGATATATGCGAGCATCTGAAATGAGAAGCAAATAGTAAAACCTTTAGCCCTTTACAGAAGCACTGGAACTTTTAAAAGGCAAGGTGATAGTAAATTCTCATAGTGTGATTCCCCATGTTTTTTCAGGTTCCATTTACAGGGGGCAGTTGCTTCTTTTTGCTTTTGCCAATGACATAGTATCATTACAAAATATCTTTAATTGCTAATACATAATATTGTCCACTCATATACTAAACCCATTCACCTAAGATAAAAACTGCAAAATTAATCCAGTGCACATATTTGGGGTGTTCCCATACAAATTACTTGTGTTTTCATTCAAAGCTCACTAGTTATGACTTGCATTGAGATCCCAGATTCACAGATATGAACACTATTCCACTCTGTCATGGCATATATATACCTCATTGTTCATATAAACCCGCTTTATATGTGTAAATGTAGATGTACAACAACATACAGCATAATAATGAATTTCAGCTGAGATGGTGTTTTGGTTAATAGGACTGACCTGTTTGCTCCGTACAGCAAAAAGTCAATAGCTGATGCAAAAGCTCATGAAATGTTGAGAAAATTTCAAAACAAC
The DNA here is from genome assembly GCA_028858755.1 of Ara ararauna. Taxonomy (NCBI): domain Eukaryota; kingdom Metazoa; phylum Chordata; class Aves; order Psittaciformes; family Psittacidae; genus Ara; species Ara ararauna. The sequence continues at coordinate 52,155,746 of CM054378.1, forward strand.
AATTGTATATGCTGGCACTTTAAGTGAACACAATACTGGTCTGATCCAGGGTTTTCCCAAAATCAAAGGGCTGATTCTGTAATTTCAAATAACTACATCCCCAACAAAACTGGTGCAATCATTTCCAAAGCTTGAAGAGGAGAGAACCAAAGCAACTTCCTAAACAACATCCAGTTGGAACAGAATTTGCTTTTTGGAAGAAAAACTGAAGAAAATGGTTTTAGCTATATTGATACTCAGTGAAAAAAAGCATGTCTTTGAATCAGAGAAATGCAAAAAATTTGAGATTTTTTTTTTTTTTGTGTTTGTTACCAAGCAACGAGTCTCCGAGTGTAAAAAGGATAGCCTATACAGAATTAGCACGAAATACTCTCCAATACAGCAAACAAACTAGGCAATGTGACATAGTGTCTTTATAGTTATGATTTCCACAACCTTCTCACAAATATCATCACACAGAGTTGTATCACCTACCTGAAGTGGTTTGTCTCTAAGAAAAATGCAAACAAGGTTGTCAAAATTTTCACTAGCTGCCGGTTCATTCCTCCTGCTTTCTGTGATGATTTGGAAAATATCCCAGAAATGATTCCAGAGAGATGCAGGGAAAAAGTAAGCTGGTGCTGCTTAGATTCCCAAATTCAGCAATAATTTAATTTTCTTGACAATCAGGAAGAAAAGGTCTGGATCTCTACAAACTGGGGGTAAAAAAGAAGTGCCAGTCCTTGGACTCATGGTCAGGTCAAGCCTAGGCTCATCTCCAGCAGCCAGCATGAAACAGACAAAGCACCAGACCTGGTTGTGCCCCTGCCTAGCTTTTGGTGATGGGCGGGGGGGGGGGGGGGGGGGGGGGGGACGACGGACACGAAATTAAAATAAAATTAAAAAAAAAGAAAATTACAAAAGAAAAAAATTAAAAAAAAAAAAAAAAGAAAGAGAAAAGGAAAGGAACAGGAAACCCAGCTATGCAAGGAGCATCATGAAAAGGGGAATAGCGCTGAGAGCCGTTCTGGTCCTGGTACGTTTTATTCCCCTTTCTCTTTGAAAATTAGTATTTATGACTGGTGGCGGGGCTACTGGGTCGGTCTGCTTTTCCCCTCTTTGGGCAGGGAGGCTTCGGCGCTGTCGGGGGGGCAGGGAGGGAGGGAGGAAGGGATAGAGGGAAGGATGAAGGGAGGGAGGGATGGACCGGGAGGGGGCCGCGGGGAACCCCGGCGCCTGTGCTGGAATGAGGCGGGCGGGAGCGCGCCGCGCTAGAAATTCAGTACTCGGACAGCTCCGCGCCCTCCACTGCGCATGCGCCTGGTGGGTGTGAGGCGGGGGGACTATCGCTTGGAGGTTGGTGAGTGCGCGTGTCTGTGTCTGCGTGTGCGCCCCCGGGGGGGCCTGGTGAGGGTGAGTGTGTGTGCGTGTGTCTGTACGTGTGTGAGCAGGGGGTTATGTGTGATGGGTGTCTGTGGGTGTGCTGGGACGTGTGCGGGGGGTATCTGCGCAGTGTGTTCGTGAGGCGGGGGGGAGGTGAGGGGCTTTCCGTGTGAGCCGTCCCTCTGGCTGTGGGGTCTCGCCACGTATGGAGGTGCCGGCTTCTTCCAGGTATCTGTGGTGAGGCGGGGAAGGGGAGAGGAAGACTTCTGCTTCCTTGGAGAGAGGAGGCAGGAAGGAGTTCCCGCAGGGAAGAATGCCCCTGCGGCAGGAGCTGGCTCCTGTCTTGGGAGCTACTCCGAAAAGAACCGAGTGGGTGTGAGGAGGAGGAGTGTGAGGAGGAGTCTGTGGGGAGTTTGTGGAGATACCAAAGAGGCAAGATTGTGCAGTTTCTATGTCCAATTGGTTTTATTTCTCTTCCCCATGGTTTAGAGTAGATAATGGCAGGCAGCTTACAAGGGGATGTTTCAGTCTCCTTACCCCAACTCGTTGGAAGGAGATACTTCTCTTTTTGGACACAGGGAGTTGGAACAGGAATGTAATTACACAAGACCCGCAGATGGGCAGTGATGGAGCAGGGATGAGGCCCAGCTTTGCCATTCTCCAAAGTCTCAGTCCCATGTCCTTTCCTCAATACTTCCCTATTGCCCAGTTACAGGTTCTCCTGTTAAACCCCAAGATGTCACTGCGGACTCACGTTGTTAAAGAGGAGGAAGAGAATAACTTGCCCCTCTGAAGCACATATGGTGACCGAAGAAACTGCTGAACACACTACAACCCTTAAAGCATTTTGGTCACATGAGTTTGAATGGACAGCTGAGGCTTCCTGTCTCATGATGTTCAGGGAGTATAAAATGCTTTCTCTTCTGCTTCCACCATGGCCTTTCCCTCCCTCCCACTACTGTTTACCCTCTGGTTCTGTGCACTCTGCAACACCCTGACAAGAAGCAGGATGCTTCCTCATCAGTTCAGTTGCTTCCCACTGGAAAATCCTTAATTTTGTGTAAATCATAATTAAATCTGTTTCAAAAATCTGGAAACCAATGCCTCCAAAGAAGTTGTCTTTTTTACCCATTCTGCACTCCCAAAATAAGCAAGTTACCATTTTTCCTTCAGTTTTAGGTTCAGCTGTATTCTCCTGTCTGGAAATGTGTCCACCTGAACATTGCTTCACTTCCACAAAACGTATTTGCACACGCACATTTCTTGTACGTCCCAAGTAAAAGAACCTGCTACTCCATGACAGATACTTCTACTATGTTTGTAGTCATCTTCAAAAATTGCTTCTGAAAAGATGTTCTACTCCCACATTAGCAAGAGATCAAAGCCACTTGCTGTTCATTAAATGAAACTCGCTGCATTTTGTTTGTTTAGTTTATTTACTGGGTTCAGCAGTAGCAGTCATTTTTCTAGCTGGTGCAGTGCTGTGTTTTTGACTTTCAGCCTGGCAACAGCGCTGATAATACCGATGTTTTTAGTTGTTGCTCAGTAATGTTTACTCTGACCAAGGACTTTCTGAACCTCATGCTCTGCCAGGGAAGAGGGGAAGCCGGGAGGAAGCAGAGACAGGACACCTGACCCAAACTAGCCAAAGAAGTATTCCATACCACAGCACGTCATGCCACTATATAAACTGGGGACAGTTACCCGGAACGACTAGATCACTGCTTGGGTCAGGCTGGGTATCAGTCAGTGGGTGGTGAGTGGTTGTATTCTCTTCCCTTATTATTTCCCTTGTCATTATTGTTATTGGTGGTAACAGTAGTGGTTTTGTGTTTTACCTGAGTTACTGGAATGTTCTTATCTCAACCCATAGGAGTTATATTCTTTCTATTCTCCTCTACCTCCCTCTGGGAGCAGGGGGGAGGAAGGGGGGAAGTGACAGAGTGGCTGCATAGTTCTGAGTTACCATCTGGGCTTAAACCATGACACTTTAGTTTAATAGTGTGGGACGTATCTGAAAAAAATATCTACTTGCTATTCATAGGTGAAAATGCTAAATATTAGGACATATTATGCACACAAGATTGAAATAACTGGAAAAATCAGTCCAAACATACAAATATAAGTTAAATCTGTTCTTTCCTGCTGAGTCAATAGTATAAATGAAGGTCCAGCAGAAGAAAGGCCACAGAATTTTTTTTTATTAAAACTGACAGTGTTTAACAGTAAGCATTGAGGGTTGGTGCTGAATCACTGCACTGTGACATCCTCTAACCTCTTCAGAAGATAGGTCCTCCTACTGACATATTAAAGAGAGGTTGTTATGTCTCTTACTGCGTTGTCTCACTTTGAGAAATAAAGCTCATAAAGCTGCATCTGGAAATAATGGAATAGTTTTGAATCAACAAAGACATGCTTTTTAAAATTTGTGCCTGTTCCCATCTAGAAAGGAGCCCAATAAAAATGCTATATATTGTAACCTTGGATTAAGATAAATGGAGAAATTGGAAAGCAACAGTTTCGATCAGCTGCAGGAAAAATCTGTCTCTCTAACCTACACTGCCACCTGCTTAAAAGTGTGGGGAATCTCAGGACTGCTCACAGAATTCCTAATGCAGAAGTCACTGTAAACTGCAGGTGTCTTTCCAATAAGGCTGTTAACATGGGTTTTGTGATGTCACATGCTTTTAAAAGACCCATAAATGTTCATTGTCTTTTTTCTTTTTTTTGTTGGAGGAAGTAACATTTCTGTAAGCTGTCTAACTAAAGAAAACTTACTTGGAAGCCTGCTTTCCAAGATTTAGCTGCTAGAAGCCATTTTCTGTGCTTCACAGATATTTGAAATGCTAAATAGCTATATCCCTAAGCTAAATGAAAGTTGCAGGCAGTTCTTCAAAATAACCTGCCCTTAATTGGGGTTGGGGTTATAAAAAAATATGGTGAGAGATGTAATAACGAAAATTTTGAGTATCTACTCCATCATTCCTTACACCTCCAAATGCCTAGAGGCTTCAGTGATATGTTTCTCCACATGGTGATTACATTGAAGTGCCAAACAAAACTTAATTATTAAGGGCTGAAAATAGTGTTTTTCTGATACTAACTTAAGTAACAGCAACAGTCACTCAAATAGCTCTCTTCTTGAAATTCTGAGGGCTCAAAGTAACTACTTCCTCTAATCAGAGGGTTTTAGGTCAAACTCCCATCTGTATCTGGAAGGGGGGGAGAAGAGGGTCAGATTTCAGTGCATCCTTCACCACTTTTCCATGAATTAACACATGCATGAGAATGTTCCTGATGCCAGTCATTTTTTGCAACAGTACTTCCTCATCGTAAGTCCATTAAAAAAGGAAAAAAAATGTATAGTTTTTTTGAGTACTGTATCTAAGTTGTCATTCATCCACTACTTGAGTATCTATTAAATGCACACCCGATGGTGAGGCATGATTCACAGTTCTGCAGAAAAGGGGACCATTTGCAAGCACTTTGCAGGAATGTGCACTGCACTTCCCAGAGTCCCCTTCTTCTGAAGGAGCCAGAGCTATGATAACAACCGCTGATGTGCAGCAGTTCCTGGATGAGCTGTGTACATCGAGTTGCATGGATGTGATTCTTTCCAGTGTCACTCATTTGTTATCTCCCACAGCACATTTCTAACTGCAGAAGTGTGGCAAATGAATGGGAGTCAAGGGATGGGACGCGGAGGCTTGTAGTGAAATGGTACTGGGATGTGGAGGAAGATAAGAGGGAAATGCTGCTCCTCTGGTGAAGAGAATGAATAACATATCCCTTTGGTTCCCCAGGCATATAGCAAAGCTTGATAATCATACTAAATGTGATATATTATTTCAAGTAAGAATTAATTCAGTCATTTCTCTATTCCACCTGAGTTTCTTAAGCACTAACTACTGGGCAGAAAATAGGACAGAATCACTCTGTTTCCATGTAAGCGGTTTTGTAACAGTTGATGGCACATAATTTGCCTTTGTTTGCACTGTGTATGCTTTTTCTGGAAGTCTACGAAATGGAAGAAATAAGATCATACCGCTTTCTCAAATGATGATAAATAAGTGATCCAGAAACATGCTTCAAAGGAAACAAAATACATCACTTCAAATATGCAATTAGTGTCTATAAGAAGAAAAAATTCAATATAACTTTCAAAATGGTATGTCAGATTATCATAATTGTTGGATGTTTGTTAACAATGCCAAGTGTATTTCAATAAACTGCCAAATATAAATTAATAAAGAGTGCAGTCTATGCAAAGCATCCAATTATAGTGAAGGTAAAAAAGCCAAAACAAAAACTTGAAGGTAATCTAACATGACTGCAAGATGAGCTAAGGATAAGAAACCAACTGGCCTGGTTTTTAAACTACACCATAACAAATTATGTAAAGGATCAAAACCTGTAAATTAATCCTGTTTAACTCAGAACTGTGTTAATAAGAAGTCTCTTTCAGTGAATAGCAGTGATAGTCTTAGTTATGTTAGGACAAGGCAATAGCTAGCTTTTCAATATGAAAACAAATGATGTTTACATAATTTATAAACATATACATATATATGTAGCATTTTTATATCTGACATTAACAGATATAACAAAGCATTTGTCAGTACAGCTTTATTTTGCATATACTCAAAATATTTTCACATCCTTCTTTTTTGTTATTTGCCTAAGTAACTCAAAACTTCAACAAAAATACATAGGAGTCCTTCTTGTTCTCTATCACATAGTTTTTGCTTTTTAATAATAATAACCACAGCTGGAGGGAGGACGTAATTTCTCTTGAATGGAATTATGTATTGTAAATATAATTTTGTACTCAGTTTACTTCTTACATCTGAATTTTACTTTCTGAACATTTGAATGTATATTATATATTACATATATAATAATTTATAATATATGCCTATATTTATCTTTGTATTATAAAGTGCCGTGTAATATCATTTGCCAGTGTAATTTCTTTACACTGCAAAGACAGAAAATAAAGAATACACTAAAATTCATTTGAAAATTTGTTCATATTTGATAGCTTTATAATTTCATTACATAAGAAGTTACTTCAGTTTTACTAGTTGGCTCACCTGAGTCCAGATTTGGTTTCCAGCATTGCCACCAGATTTCTGGTTTTCCCAAGAACTTCCTATGCCATGAGACCTATTTAAGTGATTTATAGCTCTCAACTCTTCAGATGGTACCAGCGAAGCCATTACAGAATAGGGGAGAATTTCACACAAATAAAACGGAAATAGCTGGCTTTTGCAATAAGATAACATTGGAAATAAGGGGAATATGAATATAAAGTTATATGCACATTAACCTGTCCAGATCTCCTTGTGAAGTAGGAGGAGGAAAAAAGGTTGAAATGAGCTACTCATTCAGTCCTCAACCTTCAGTCCCAGTATGTGGTTCATCCTGGGAGGGGCTGGCAGACACTCAAGCAGGAGGAAAAAGTAGTATTCAGAAAAATCACAAAATTCTTCTTATCCCTCCTTTCATATTGTTGTCTGACAATTTAGATATGAATCCGAATATTTCCTATCACTCAGGTTTCATTTATTTCTTAAATTGCTAAAACAAGGATTATATGTGATGTATTTCAAGAGAATATCCCAAGAGGACCCTTCCACCAAAGGCAGCCTCTACTCATGATGAAAAAAAACAGTCTTAAATGTTAAATTGGTGCCTTGCCTTGCTTTTTAAGTCTTCTCCTGCAAAATCAGAACCTCCTTACCTGGAAATACTGGCTGGCTTAGGCAGAAGGGACCCTAATAGCCAGAAGTGGTTCCAAACCTATTTCAGCTATGGAGTTCTCCCTCTTTGAACTGTGCGACTTCAGTTTATGATAGTCAGAAGGCAGAGAAGGTGGCATGAATTGACAGGCTGCTATCCATCGCCCGGCTGCTATCCATTGCCCGCTTTCCAGAGACCAAGAAATAACAACTTCCAGGAAAAAGCGAATAACCTTGTTTACTTCTGCACACTTATACCCAGAGTATAGTTGAGTCAGCTGTGAGATCAGTTCTTGTTCCTGTCTATGTGTCTGGGCTTTTGTCTAGATCATCATTGCTACAGGAAAACTGTTGAAAACTCTTGCTTAATTTCACTTGGATAGAAACATCATCAGTTACAATTTCTACAAAATGCATCATATACAAATTGAGAGTACTAAGTGGGGCCACTCAAAAGAAAAGTTAATGATATGAACTGTTATGTTTGTGTTTGCTGTATATGAAACTGTACTCAACAAATTTATTGTAAATATATACTCCTGCCCACCTCCTTTTTTTACTTTATCTGAGCTAAGCACAGCTATGAGAGAGAAGGTTTTTGTAGATCAGCAGGCCATTAATTTCTTAGAATTTGATAGCCAAACTCAGTGTCTGACCAGCATTCATTCAGCTTTAGTATTCTGATTTTTTTAAGTTGTAACAGAAACAGAAGCAAGAAAGAGCTATGCAAAAGATTCATCTCATGTATGTCTGATGGGATGACTACCAAAGAGTTGTATTAATATGATTTATCTAGTGAACACTTGATTCCAATATGTGTGTATAAATGCATGAAAATTCTGTCACACTTCTCAATTTCATTTGCAGTAATTATTTTGTTCCAGATGTTATATATTAACCCATGAACCAAATATCTTACTTTTACAGTAGATTAGAGACTTCAGAAGACAGCAGAATTATATAGTAACAATGAGTAATACGGCGCATCGTAATCAGTTCAATCATGTCTTCCCTTAATGCTTGTAAGCTGAACTTGCTTCTGTTCTGATGGTATTATTTTGTAAATTTTGGTCTTTGATATTTAATCAAGTATGCATTCTTCCTTGCTTATAAGAAAACAATTTTTTACCCCATTTAATGCGTGTCAAGCTTATTTAAAATAACATTTTTAAATAGACTTTACAATATGACATCTGATCTAGCCAGAAGGGTGCTGAGATTCAAAGTGGTGTAATCATGTATGCAGACTGAAGAAAAGCTGTAAAGCTTAATTTATTTATGAATGGATTACAAGAGTTTCTTTAAACTGGTTCTTTAATTTTATATGCCTGGTGAAGAGCATGATGAAAATAATCTTAGTACAAAATATAGATGATTTAGGATAATTGTATCCTCCTTGTGCTGGTTCTACCTTAACACGATTAGCCATCCCCTAGCAAATCCAAAATGCAGACACACACTTTAATGAATATAAATAAATTAAACCACCCTCCCAGAATAGAAAGGGGAAAATATTTGTACCAAGTGATATTTGGACACTCACCTGTGGCATTTGCACTACAAAGTTCTTTAGTTATAGAACAGCATGCTCTAGCACTAGCACAGAGTACGCAATAAAGTATCAACAATGCAAAACTAATCCTGATGTGTGCTCTGAAAAGTTTGTTTTGTGGGTTTCCACACCACAGAAGTGTGTCTCGTATTTTTTGCTCCAGCATTTACTAGAGAGGACTATCAAGAGCAAACGTGTGTGAGTGTGTGGGGGCACAAATGCTTTCCCCCTGTCTTTTCCATGGTACCAGCTACTACAAGGGAAAGTGCTTTTTCTACCTCATCTGACAACAACTTTAGTTTCTCTGGTGCAGCATAGAGAGGGAGGGATCTCAGTTTCTGCATTCCTGCGACTCACTGCTGGCTCTGCAGCTGCCTGGTACCAGGCAGAACTTAGGTATTCTTGTGGTAAGGAGTCTATTAAACTTCAAAAGCAGAGGAAAGACCCGAACATGTGTTGACTCCAGATTCACAGGCTATATGTTATTGGTATTCACATATTCATAATCAATTATTTCTATAAATAGAGATATCTGCAAGGTACACTCTAAGCCATTAGCAGTATTAGAGCCGTGATTGTTTCTTAACTTTAAAGCATCTGTTTGCCTATGAAAACAATACATGCTGTGGCAGGGTCAGGTACTTAGAACCTAGAGGAATTATTAAAACACTGCTGAATTATGTCTCAGTCACCTGTAAGGCTGTCTGAAATCCAAAGATTTCAGTGTTCCAGAAAGACATTAGCACGTTATGGGATTTTATATAAAACGCTTTCTTGGATTCTTCCTAGTATACACTGAGTAATATATAGCACTACAAAAATTGCATAAACCAGTACTTAAAACACATTGAAGAAAATTGTATTATTCAAGAAATAGTATACGATACTGTAATTAAAGGCTATAATACAATGCATTATTCATTATGGGGTAAATGAAGACTGCCCATACATTTTCTAACTAGAATGCTTAACCATGCAGGTTTGTATTCTTTCACCTTGCTTTTTCTATGAATTTTTTATTAATCCAGTGTTTAAATGAGCTTTTCACATCTGGTGGTATTCACTGGCAAAACCAGTCCTAAGTGACAGATAATATAAAGTAAAATTTATTACAAAACAGATCTTTTAGCTGAACTCTCTTCTCTTTGGAAAGCAATTAAGCCACAAGTTTCTATTAAACATTCTACTTGTATTATTGCTACTGCCCCAACAGGAGTTTGACTAATGCTTATTAACTCACTGCATTGAACAATGGCCTATAGAACAGTTGTAATAAGATTTTATGAAGAGTTACCAATTTAAAATTTTGTTTCCTCCCAGTGCATGAACATAATTGCTATCGACACCAACGTGAGTTACACATTCATTATGCACTGAGAGGACAAAAAGGCTCCTACAGAGAATGTGGATCTGTTCATGTCTATCTCAATTGTTTACACTCTAGGGAATAAGCAAAGGTCATTCTCCCAGGCTTTTCTCCTTTCCTGCCAAAGTATGAGCCAAATTAAAGTCAATTGGAGTTTCATTGGAGCTTTCAGACATTAAATGTATTCAGCTTCTTAAACAGGTTTGCTTCAAAGCTTTTATAAACAAAAAACCTGCTTTGTTTTCAAGTATATTCAGTGAAGACTGCTTATGTCAAGGTTTCAGTCATCTCCACAGTTATATTTTATAGTTGGGTAGTTACTATCTAGTTACTAGGTAGTTACTAGCATCTTCTAAAACCATATGATTGGTGGGGCATCCAAACTACAACATCCCAAAATCTGCTATTCATAAAGAAATATATTTTGTCAAAATTGGAGTGTTCAGCTTTTGCTGCTTCAGTAATCATTAGTATAAAATAGGAGACAAAAAGAAAAAAAGTGAATGCATGAACCCAAGAACTTCTGAACAGTGTAATCTCAAAATATTAATATCTTCTTGCAGCTGTGGATATCTCCATTAAGAAAGACAAGAACAGTACTGATTTTTTGAAATAAAGATATTAACCACCACTAGTTAAAAGTTGTGATGTTGTGGAATAAAACTTGATAGCAAATCTTGTCAGCAAAAACTCACACCAGTACAGAAAAACAGCCTTCAAGTTTATTTGGGCAAATATAGATCCAGAAGTAATGTAAAGCATAGTTACAGATCCAAAGCATACCTAGAGACCCTTAGTGATACACTTTGACCATTTCCATGGTCCAGTTTGAAACGCAGGGACCCTGGACCATGAACATCCTCAGTTTTTATCCTTTTCTCTTAAATTTGAGGTCTTTCAAGCTAAACCATGCCATTTTCTAGTGCCAAGTGCCTCAGTCATATAAATTGTACAGGGCTTTAAAATCATGGGAGAGCATTTTTAGAAAAAGACAAATCAAACCCTATAAATTACATTTTCTTAAATGACACTGAAAAGAAGGCATCATTAAAAAAAATACCCAGCTTGGAGTAAAAGTTCCAGTACCACTGCAGTGCAGGATGCTCTTCACATTTGATCTGGCAAAACAGGATGCAGAAAAATTTTGAAGCCTGTGCAGGTTTCACTGAGACTCAGAAAACAGCAAGTTATCACCCAGGAAAAGGTAGCAACTATCTTATGTCCTTGAACTTCTCTCACTTGGTGCAAGCCAAGGCAACTCTTGTGCCTGGATACTAGGTCTGATATTTTAACCATTCATCGGCACTTCTAACTCTTCTTCCTTGGATGCCAAACCAGTTAGGAATACAGTCAAGAAAAAGAATATTTTTACTGTAAGTGCAGAGTAAATACCACCACCACAGCAAATGTGCTATTCTTACACAGATCTTGAAGGAGATAATGATGGATGGGCCAATTTTACCAATAGAATCATAGAATCGTAGAATACTCAGGGTTGGAAAGGACCTTAAGATCATCTAGTTCCAACCCACCTGCCTTGGACAGGGACACCTCCCATTAAACCATACCACCCAAGGCTCTGTCCAACCCAGCCTTGAACACCTCCAGGGATGGAGCATTCACAGCTTCCCTGGGCAACCCATTCCAGTGCCTCACCACCCTCACAGTAAAGAATTTCTTCCTCATATCCAATCTAAACTTCCCCTGTTTAAGTTTGAACCCATTACCCCTTGTCCTATCACTACAGTCCCTAATGAAGAGTCCCTCCCCAGCATCCCTGTAGGCCCCCTTCAGACATTGGAAGGCTGCTATGAGGTCTCCACGCAGCCTTCTCTTCTCCAGGCTGAACAGCCCCAACTTTCTCAGCCTATCTTCATATCATCCAGTCCCCAGATCATCCTCGTGGCCCTCCTCTGGACTTGTTCCAACAGTTCCATATCCTTTTTATGTTGAGGACACCAGAACTGCACACAATACTCCAAGTGAGGACTCAGGAGAGCAGAGTAGAGGGGCAGGATCACCTCCCTCAACCTCCTGGTCACTCTCCTTTGGATGCAGCCCAGGATCCGGTTGGTTTTCTGGGCTGTGAGCGCACACTGGAGCCGGCTCATGTTCATTTTTTCATGGATCAACACCCCCAAGTCCTTCTCTGGAGGGCTGCTCTGAATCTCTTCTCTGCCCAACCTGTAGCTGTGCCTGGGATTGTTCCGATCCAGGTGTAGGACCTTGCACTTGTCATGGTTAAACTTCATCAGGTTGGCATCAGCCCACCTGAATGACAAGCGTGTCAAGGTCCCTCTGGATGGCATTCCTTCCCTCCAGCATATTAACCAAATATTTAAGCTCAGAACTACAATTTGCTGTCTTGTGAACCCTTTGGGCACCTGAAGACAGTCTCCTAGAAAACCTTCAGATAAATGAAGTTAACATCAGTCTGCCTCATCCTCTCCAACTTAATCCATTAGAAACAGTGAATTCCAGCTGTGTCACGTGAATCCTCATGCACTCCAAGGTGCAGGCAGCTCAGCTGAAGGTGTCTGTATTCTTCAGGCAGCTGCTGTCTCAGAGCTGTGGAACCACAAATCTACAGTATGTACTGAGAAAGCAATTTACGTCTTTGAATTAAACCAAAAGCTTATGTGTCTAGTCCTTCTTTCTCTTATCAGAAAATTTTGCTAGGGTGCGGAGGTTTTCCCTGTGGCAGTATGATTATTTGGAATCATTTAATGTGGGTATATTGTCCAGTATCATTTCTGGGGAGAACACAAAGCAAGTGGAACTTGAGAAAAAAAAAATGAATCACCAGCTTAAGATAAGTGCTAATCAGTTTATAATTAATGAATCATTTTCACTATTGCGCTTAACCCAGAAGGATAATCACATGCTTCATATCAAGTATGATATACTGTACCAAGTCCTGCCAGCCAGGCAGTAAGTTGCTTGCAGACTTTAAAAAACTTAGATTCATTTATCTAGTGGACCTAACTGGTCCCTTTAGAGTACTACTGAAGATGTTTCTTGAATTATTCATTCAACCTGGTTTTAGTATTTGAGGGCTTATAGTATATCATTGGTGGTGCTTTTTGTAAATAAGCAGTGCAAAGAACTTTAAAGATTTATTTTATGTATACTCTGACCACATCCTTTTTTCCATTGCTATCTAATTTCAGTGCTGAAAATGGAAACTGCCCTCAGTTCACAAGGGAAGCTTTACACACACAGTTAAATTCACTTACATATTCCGTATCCAGCTCAGGCATGTTGGCCTATATCAATTGGTTAGTTTGTTTGGTTTTTTTTTGTTTTCCAGAAGCAAGGAATTTACTTATTTATTTTTGTTTTTCAAATCTATATTCACTTCCCTGGTCTGCATCACTGATTTTTATATGTCTTCATATATAACTCATATTGATATCAGGAGGAATTGTTAATAGTTAAGACTTGATTTACTGTTTAACGCAATCAAAACAAGTCTGTTTTCTGACTTCAATTAGAGCTCATGTTCATTGAGAAAAGAGGAATAAATATGTAGAGAAAGAAAAGGGAGAATTCAAACCTTTGCTTCCTTTTTTTATTGTAATTGCCTTTGAAGTAACTTTCTGGAAATGCAAAACTTATATGTCTCTGAATAAAAATACTAGTCTTTCCCATTTAGCAAATATCCATCTTTTTGTCCTGTATTTTCTTTATAACAGTCTTCCTTCTTTTATTTTCCTTTCTTGTGATGGAACATTATTTGTGATGTCTGTGATCCTTCTCAACAAATTCACAGAGCAGTCTAGTCTCTTCCACATTATTTATTTGCTTTCATTTTTTAACATATGTCCTCAAAGTAACTTTCCACTTAGTCATATGCTAAACACTGGTTCAACCCCACAAAAAGTATTCCTGCATAAAATATCCTTCACAGGAGAGATCACACAATTTCTGCATGACCCTGAACTTCATCTAGGGCTTCTTGCTGCATTGCAGAATTCAGGACATTACTGAAACCCTTTCTGAGTCACTACATATCTTGGCAAATGGCAAATATCTGTAATAAGAAATGACCCTTTTCCCAACACAGAGCTATGAGACACTTTTTAGGGTGACTCCCCATGGAGACAAACATAGACTTATTCTACAAGAAAAACAGATTAAAACGAAGATGGTGTTCAAGCTAGAAGGGAGAAATCCTATTTGGATAAACAGGGTAGTATCATTTATATGTGGAACACTGTATGGATCTCAATAAAGATCTGTAAGTATTATCCAGATTATGTCATCACTAAGTGATGAACAAAATCACATGTAAGAGAGACCCAGAAGACAGTGCTTCTGGGTCATCAGTGCAATACTTCTCCAACAGAAATATTGTTTTGGGACAGCTGCCTTGGAACATTGAGAAATCTAAACCTGCTATGTCCATGCTACTTTGAGAGTCACTGAGTTCTGATACCGCAGTGTTGATTCTGAACTTTGAAAGTTCAGGTAGGGTTATTTCAGAATAATATCATTTCCCAATTATCCATTTCTCCCAGAGGAAATCCAAAACAGGTACGATAGTAGCAGTATTTTGCTTTTTAAACTGTGATTATTTTCACCCACAAGACCGAATGAATATCTGCTCTTTCTTCCCCCTTTTTATCTATTCAGACCTTCAGAGTCCAAAATGCACAAGGTGGTAGAGGATATTACTGGGAACACTTAATGTAGAATTGCAGCTGAGATGTTGTTCAAGCTCCAAGTCCATCAGCTTTGTTAAAAGGCATGAAAAGAGGAGAAACTGTGAACCCCACCTCCATTTAGTGGCAGATTAAGAAGGTTCCCAGATGCATTCAGTAGATCAACATCATCAATCCTGGAAAGACAGTATATCTGACTCTCCTATATAGTTCTTGTGGATCTTCACTGTTGATGTACATTTTTAAAAATCTTTTTTCTAGCACTGTTTTGGAAAGTTAAATATAGTCTGATTCCATGCATGCAGGAAACAAAACCAGACATAGAAAAGTAATGCCTTTTTTATCATTCCAGGTATTCAAAAGCTTTGAGAAAAACCAGGCATTCTCATCACACGTTTGCATGACATAAACACTTCATATATGACCTGAGGATTATATATTATAGCCATGCTTGGCAGAAGCATCTGATCCCTCTGGTGGGATGGTCTCAATATCTGCTCTAACCACACTGGCAATGCCAGGACACTCTGCTGTCAGCCACTTAGGGCCCCCACCATTCTGCCCAGTGATGGAGGGCTGTAACCTATGCAGAGTTTTCAGGACCCTGAAGCAATCCCCAGCTTTCAGCCTCACTCAGTTCCATGGGGATCCATATTAAAACTTTGCCTCTATACTTAAAGAGAAAGTAAAACTTTTCCAATTTAGACACAAATAGTTCTATTTCACTTTCCAGACACTTCTGGGTTTCCATGTGGTAGCAGTAATATCCTGGGTTTATTCACCTGGTGAAATTAAATACCTCCCCTTCATCTCCATATCGAAAGGTTACGATATAGTCTTGACTGACTGACAGTCCAGCTACAGAAATTTGTGTTTGACTTCCTCTCTCTTGTTTAAGGAAGACATCTGAGTAACTGGGGACACCAGTGACTGAAGTTCCATGGTCACCCAAGTCAATTGCCTAACTCAGTCACCCAGACTAACAACGAAATGAGGGTCTAACTTTCCATGGAAATTATACAAATGAGGTCAAAAATCATATATACAACAAATGGATTCTAGACTTGTTGAATTTTCTGTAGAGTTATCAAAATAAAATGAGCTTAATCAGATTTTTTTTTTTGTTTGTTTTGGGTTTTTTTTTTACACAAGCTGACATTTACCCAAATATTTTGGAGGTATTTGCCAGTTCCAATTTGTTCTGTCCCACATAACCTAATAAAATGTCCCTGAGAATTGGAGCAGGGTGGGGAGAGGGAGGATATTGATACCACCTCCAGAGCAGGAGGTGGTATGATTCCACATGAGCCATTGGAGCTAATGAAATAAGTTTTAGATGAGCGTTTATTAAGGACAACATTATTTTTTCTAACTGATAAAACCTCCTTTTCATTCTTAAAGATTAGCCTTCAGTAATCTAAAACAAAATGGCAAGAAAAGTAAAATTTCTATAGTAGCCTATTTCCAGCTAGACATTTCAGTGATACGTGTGGTATTTTTTTAAAGGGGAGAGCTGTATTATCACTAATAGTGCATCTTGACAGGAACCATTCCATCCGTTGAATTATTTAATTATTTTTGGCTCCTCATCATCCCTCTAGAGCAACGAAGTATCCTTTATACCTGGTTTTCATTAAAATGTGGTAGGAAACACAGATTCAGCAGGAAAAAGTTAACCATAAACATCTGACTTGTGAGATAGGTATAAAAGATATTGCTGTGGTTTAAGCCTCTATAACTCATGCAGTTTTGCTCACTCACTCTCCCCTCTTTCTTCCCCCCACGCCCGGAGGGATGGGAAGGAAAATTGAAAGAATGCAACTCCCACAGGTTGAGATAAGAACAGTTTAGCAACTAAGGTATAACACAAATCACTACTGCTACCACCAATAATAATAATGACAAGAGAAATACAAGGAAAGAGAATACAATAGCTCACCACCCGATACCAAGCCCGACCACGCAGTGCACCCCCCACCCTTCCGGGTCTCTGCTGTCTGTTTTACATCCTGGGCATGATGTGCTGCAGTATGGAATACCTCTTTGGTCAGTTTG
Organism: Ara ararauna; assembly: GCA_028858755.1. NCBI lineage: Eukaryota > Metazoa > Chordata > Aves > Psittaciformes > Psittacidae > Ara > Ara ararauna. Next base: position 52,172,486 of record CM054378.1, read on the forward strand.
GGTCAGGTGTCCTGTTTCTGCTTCCTCACAGCTTCCCCTCCTCCCTGGCAGAGTGTGAGGCTCAGAAAGTCCTTGGTCAGACCAAAACATTCTAAGCAGTAACTGAAACACTGGTGTTATCAGCGCAGTTCCCAGGCCCAAAATCAAAACCACAGCACTGCACCAGCTATCAAGAAAGAGAGAAATGGCTGCTACTGCTGAACCCATGACAGATATCTTAAGATATCTTAGAAGATATATAAGATAGATCATAGAATCATAGAAGAGTTAGGGTTGGAAAGGACCATCTAGTTCCAACCCCTCTGCCATGGGCAGGGACACCTCACACTAAACCATGCCATCCAAGGCTACGTCCAACCAGACCTTGTACACTGCCAGTGATGGAGCATTCACAACTTCCCTGGGCAACCCATTCCAGTGCCTCACCACCCTTACAGTAAAGAATTTCTTCCTCATATCCAATCTAAACTTTCCCTGTTTAAGTTTGAACCCGTTACCCCTTGTCCTGTCACGACAGTCCCTAATGAAGAGTCCCTCCCCAGCATCCCTATAGGCCCCCTTCAGACATGGGAAGGCTGCTCTGAGGTCTCCATGCAGCCTTCTCTTCTCCAGGCTGAACAGCCCCAACTTTCTCAGCCTATCTTCATATCATCCAGTCCCCTGATCATCCTCGTGGCCCTCCTCTGGACTTGTTCCAACAGTTCCATGTACTTCTTATGTTGAGGACACCAGAACTGCACACAATACTCCAAGTGAGGACTCAGGAGAGCAGAGTAGAGGGGCAGGATCACCTCCCTCAACCTCCTCGTCACACTCTGATAAATTAGTAGTTACTTATTATGTCTAATGGAAGATGTTAATGGGATTTCAATATTCAGAACAAGTTAAGTTTTTAGTCTGATCTTTAAAAAATGCACACATAAAAGTTTGTGTAGTATTTTAAAAACCAGTATGATATTTATGTATTAAAATTTTTTCTTCTCAAATGATATGGAACATTTTTAAAATTAGAAGACTAGATATATTGATTTTTTATTTCTGCTATGCCATGCACACTTCTAGATAAATCCAAACATTTACTCTGCTTATGCCTTTGCCAGACACTCATTTTCAAAACACTAACTTTGAGATCAATATTTTTCTCTGTCAATAAGCGGAAACAAGCAGTGAAATCATGAGAAGAAAATGACTGGCTTCCTGAACCATTTCAGACCATCCCCTGCCTGCAGACCAGATTCCTGCCATGTCCCCTCTAAGGTCTTTCTTGTGTCAGGTGAGCAGTGTTTCCTCCTCCTTCCTAGGCTGTCTGCTGCCCTGCCTGCCCAGCTCTTGGTACTTTCCCCAGTAACAACTGGCTCGCTCTACCCATGTGTGTATCTCAGTCAGACTTCATGGGGTCTTCCTTTTACCCAGACTGTGATCTAGTGAACTGGTGCTTAATATTGCAGGAATTGCTACAGCTGATTGTATGAAAGGATTGAAACCGTTAACAATCAATAGACAAAAAAAGGGGGGGGTGGGAAATGTCTGAACCAAATTTTGGATCAAACAGCTCAAAATGATCAGTGAAGTTATTTCTGTGTATAAAGAGAATAAGCCTCTATAGCATAAACTGAACCATAGCTGTAAAGACTAAGAATTTTCTTATTTGAAGCTAAGTCCTGGAAATTATCCACATTGCTGGTACAGGTATTAGAAATTGACAACACTGTGATGTATTTGTTCAGGCTAAAATTTTAATTTGTCTTTTATACCCACAAAAGACAGCCAGAGCTTTCTGATCTATGCCTCTTTGTGTTAATGACTCCAAAACAAGTCCACAGCCCACTGGCGTCTATGAAATGATAAAAAAAAAAAAAAGTATTTTCATTTAAAAGCTTGAGACAAAGGATGCCCAGTGGTCCATGAGAAGTTGAGAAAGTTGGCAGTAATATAGTTAAGGTCTCTTGAGGATCACTGTTGTAAACAACTTGTGAGATGAATGGGAGGCTTTGATTTTGCCTCACAATTCAGTAGGATGTTCACAATATCAGCACTCCCAGCATTTAATAGCTTTCCTACTCTCCTTAACAAAGCTTCCTTCATCTGTATACCTTAGAAAGAGCATGTTCCTAAATGTAATATTGTGTGACATGTCTCATTTAACTTAATAGCCACTTTTTGTCCTTTGGTTCTTTAAATGAGCAATAGCTCTGCATCTTTCACATCAGGATTCATCAGACATACCCCATTCTGCCATAAATCTCTTGTGGACTGGCCTCGCAATTCCCCCTGGTCTCAGTTTTTCAACATCCAATGACTATTAATGGATTTGAAGGCAAATATTTCACTGTTTTTTACCATTGTTTGAGGTAGAAATTGCTAAAAAAAAGAAAAAAAAAGTTTCTACAAGGCATCATTATTTTACCTAATCTGAAGTGATCCATCCTGTGCATAGTTCTCCTGAGGCATTCCTAGAAGCATTCATTTAAGTGGTAGTGTTTTGTTGGTAGGGAAGGCAGCATTTTAAGGCCTCCTCATTATTTCTAGATGTCCTTCATAACATGACTGCTAACAATTGTATTTGGTTGCAGAGAACACAGAATAAAAATCACGATGTAAAAAGTGCTGTAGCTAATAAGGAAATCCAACCAGGTATAGGAATTGCATTTTTATTGTATTTTCTTTTTTTCCTATTCCTTGATTTATGGTAGCCTGCTGTTCTTTCTGATAACAGATAACAAAACAACACCCAGCATGTGCAATAATTAACTGAAAATACATGCTAAGATATTATTACTCTAAGTAATCCATTGCCTCCCTTTCAGGAAGGGTCATATATTTCCCTAGGACAGGGTGACATATAGGAAAGTCCATGTTCACTTTTTCCTTTGAAATACAGTCCTTCTACCGCAGCATTCCAGCCTGTGCTGTCCTATAATTTCTTTTTGCTCCTGCAGAGAGTTCTGTCTCACCAAAAGACATAATAACAGCAATGTGGTAATTGAAAAATGTTTGAAAACTTTCAGAGTGAGGATCATGCTTTACAAAGCTAACATCTGAGGTTGAGTCAGTGATATTATGCTGGTTTTAAATGGTAAAATTGTGTTGTGAACTACAAAGAGGCTCATCATTGCTGAAACACTTCCAATAATCTCTGTTCTGCTCAACACTGGAAGCTGAGCTACACATGATTGCAGGAGTCACCTGTATGACTGGTTCCAGGCTGGGGCTCTGTTTAGCCAAGATCGATGGACTTATTAGAGAAGGTTCAGAGGAAAGACTCTTTTTGGTGGTGCCAAGCAATAAGGCAAGAAGCGATGGGCATAAACTAAAACACAGGAAGTTCCACCTGAACATGAAAATGAATTTCTTTCCTGTGAGGGTGACTGAGCATTGGAATAGGTTGCTCAGAGATGTTGTAGAGTCTCCTTCCCTTGAGATATTAAAGAGTCGACTGGTCACAGTCAAGGGCAACCTGCTGTAGGTGACCCTGCCTGAGCAGGGAGGTTGGACTATATCACCTCTGGTGGTCCTTCCAACTTCAAGTATCCTGTGATTCCTTGAAGTAACAAGAATGGTCAGAGGCCTAGATGCCCCATAGGTTACTTTGTGTAGGGAAAAGGAGCCAAATATGATGTACAGCTGTCTTCAGCTATAGAAAACCAGCTGCAAAAAAACAATGATTAAGGAATTATTCATTTTCAGTACTGGATTTAAGACAAAATAAAATGGGCTTAAATTGCACCAGAGAAGATTCAAATTTGATGTCAAGAAAAAATTCCTAATATTATTTGGAAGCCGTAACAGTTTTCTGGGAGGCTGTAAAAATGTCCAGACACAGAGTATATTTCAAATACTTCAGTCCTGAAAACCAAGAACACGTGACATTTACTGGGAGAGAAGGGACTACATGGCCTCATGAAGCCTTGTGCAGTGCAATTTTCTATGCTTATATGTTTTAGAAATACACCATGGAATCAAAGCGTAATTCATTTTGTAAGAGATCTCCGGAGGTCATCTAGTCCTATTCACCTGCTCAAACAATGCCAATTTATGTTGCAGTTGCCCTGTTTGGTCAAGCTGCTCAGGTCCCTCAGGACCCTATTCTTTTGCTATTACTTGAAGAGGAATGTGTCCATCATGATTTGTATGGTCTTTTCTATAATCAGTGGTCTATCTCCCCCTGCTTTCATCATGAATTCTTAATAACTCAAAACTTTATATATCCTTTTGTACTGGCCTTTCAAAAGGACAGTCAACTTTCACAATTCATGCCTACAGACACTAATGTAAATGCATCTTCAGATACCTGTGTCTACAGAAACAGCAGAATGCCAAAGAGAAACTCCAGTGACCAATGAACTGCTTTTCCCATAAAGATCATTTGCTTGCTTAATAGTAATGGCTGAGGAGAGACCCACCCTGTTAAGTCCCAAACAGTGCTCAGCCCTACACATGCCAGACAGAAAGCACTTCAGGAATGTCTCTCCTAATTTCCCTTACTCAAAGTGTTAAATGCCATTACAGCCAACAGAGATAGCACAGGTTTCATTTTAGCTTCATAACTTTCTCCCACAAATGCAAAAACTATAACTAATAATTACACCAACCTAAATGGTCAGCTAGGTTGGAGCCTGGAAATTAAGGGCACAGTAATATGCACAGCTGCCATCCAGCATCTGAAAGGTTTCCTTAGAGCCTTCCCGTTCCTTTTCAATACTCTCTGTAATGTAAATATTAAGAATGCCACAGAAAGTAAATGTTCTGCTATGGGGATTTTTGAATTTGCAACGACAGCATGAAGTGTATGCAATTATTTCTACTTGGATAATATCTTTATGTGTTAAAGATGAGTTGGGTTAGGAATTGAAACTTGGCAGCTTATTTCTCACCTTAAGAAACATGATGTCTTTATTTTCAGTGTAAAAGCAAAAGTCACCATTGTCTTCATTGCGATTTCTAGGTAGTTAGCACTTTTAAAACTCAGTTTGAGCCAAGTTAGTTCAGCAACATGTGTGTCCTAGACAGTACCCAGGCAATAGGCTCCATTCTTAAAAGAGATTTGGAAGTAAACACTCCTATAGATTGCCTTGTATTCTTCATCATTAGATTTGGGGGTAGGCAAGGTTAATGTCAGTTAGAAATGATGAAAGGTGAAAACTTTCTCTCTGATCTTTGGGAGGGGGATTGGACTTCCTGCCCTTTGAGTCTTTGATGACATTCTCAAACCATACAGATTTACATAATTTGATATTTATATATGGAATATTTTTTTAAAAAAAAGATAGTTATGGAATGTTCAGCTTCCTAATTTGACATGTATCCTTGGAGTAGCTCTTCAAAGTAGCCTCCTGTTAATATTTTACCTTTGGCAGAATTAAAATATAGTCCCAAAGAGACAGAATCCATTTGAATGTACTTCATTTTCATTTGCAGAATACTGAATTTGTGAAGAACAGTTTGGTATTTTTAAAGAATTGGAGGTATGCCAACACTGCTTCTACTAAGAATTTTTTTCCTAATTACAATGTTGAACATGGCTAATTTCTTCCTAGTCATGAGATTTTACAATAGGTTGTAATATACTGTGAACCTACACTTCCACATTACATCAGAATCAGAAGTGATAATTGCATTGTATTATCCTACAATAATGGTCCAATTAACCTATCATACCCTGCTCTAGTAGATCCCATTTTGGTGCAGTATCTTTGTCTAGTTAAAAAGAAAAAAATAAAAATAATAAAAAGAAAAGATGATGTTGATGATCTTCACTCTGAGTATTAAATGGTACGTAGTTCCTGCTTCTATGCCAGAGACAGCATTAAGTCCTAGATGAAATTATTATTTTGCTCCGCAATCTGGGTTGTCTAAGGAAGAGTACCTTGAAGTATTCTGGAATATTACCAACAAAGGTCTGTCTCTTATAAAGATAAAGTAATTAAACAGAGAAGTCCTGCAGTCTTGTCAGCAGCCTTCCTCTGTTAGTCTGCGGTTGATACTGAAGAAAACATGTTGGGTTTCTACAGCTGCTACAGACATCTGATTTTGGACCCCAGTCCCTCCCACTGAAAGTTGGTTTCCATATACCAATTTCTTGGCATCTTTACATTTTCTTACCATAAATTTTCCTTTTGGAATTTCTGAAATGCATTTACATTTCAAATGAACTTACACTAACATGAAGTTTCCACAATCTGCCAGAAGCTCACTGTAAATCATGTGCAAGGTGGCTACCATGAGGGCACGTTTTGCCAACATTCTCACATTCATTTATGGCTACACCTAAATGAATGTTTGTTGAGCATTTCTCTTACATAGAATTATTTTGACTTTTCTCTCAGAAACCTGATCCTGCAGCCATGTTAGAGCTCCTGTAGGTAAAGATAAGAAGAAAGACTTTTAACAATGCTCCAAATGTTCCTTTGAAACTTTTTAAGGAAAAATGGCTGTGAATTTATATAAAGCCATTTCACACTGAAGACCATGAAGACATGATAGACTAACATCCATACACTGTGACACAAGAGTAGTGGGGAGTAGTGGTGACCTTAGTGTTCCTATTGTGATTTCCCTTTTCAGTTCAAGTCAAAGTTAAACTTAAACCTATTCTGTTTTACTCACATTATTATAACTAATACAACCTTTTTTTGTTATAACCCACCCCTATCTCCATGAATGGGATGTGCTCTAGGAAATGTTTCAAAAGCATTGATTCTTTTTCCAAAAGGGACGTACAGGAAGGAATTCATTCATCTGCTGGTGGCAGCCTGTGGATGATTATCACTGTGACCAGTCTTGTAAATGGTTCTTGGTATCAGCATGGATCTTCTGGACTTAGTTGAAGATGATTGGGTTTTTTGTTTTTCTGTCCTGAAACTTAAAGGAGCTGTACGAATTGAAACTTAGAAATAATTGACACTTAATTGGTGAGAAATCATTAGGGGAAGATGAGGACTTTTACAGGGGTAGAATAATGAAAAATTAAACTGTTATGCACTGGAAATATTTCAGGGAAGATTTAACAGATAAGGCAGAAATAAAAGAATATATTTAAGAATTAAGGGTGACAAAATAAAAGGCAAAATAAGCTGTAGTAGCAAGAAAGTTGAAAGATAGAAATGGAAGTGTTTATGCTTTACAAGTGCATACTGACTTTAAATGAGGAAAAAGTGCTTTCTGCAAAATAGAGATGATAAACTTGTTTTTCTTATTACTGTCACTGAACAATATCTAAACTTAAGTTTGCAGGGTATAATTGTCAGATTTCCATTTATGCCAGCTTCTTGTTCCCTTCACATTTCTGTTCCTGGGATCAACAAAAAGAATTGTTAATTAACCTTAGCAGCAAGGCAATGTAAGACTGTGCTCCGAATTCAGAACGTCTTCTGACAGGAGACTGCAATCTGCAGTAAATTGTAAGTAATGCTGGCCTGTCAATTAAACAGGACAAGATAGGAAAAGAGGGCAGAGAATCTTCATATTGTTTTCATGCACTGAAAAGATCAACAACTCAGTCAGAAATAATTGTCTGCATTACTGCCTGCAATTACTTTTAATGGGACTCTGATAATATCTGCATGCTGTGCCTATACAGTACTTGCGAGCCTGGGAGATGAAACAGCATTTGTTCGGAGTTTTGAAAGAGATGAATCAAGGAGAGATGTTTCACTGCAAATTTGTAGGTATGATTCAGAAAAAATGCAGAATGTCATTGTTGTCTACATTGTCTGGAAACAAGCATGACAAGCTTGGATAGCAACAGCAATGCTCTGCCTGGGCTGGCCAAATAAAGCAAGCATGATTGAAGACACTTCTGTGTAATTGCTTTTTTTTGATTTTGTAATTGTAAGCATTTTTATGATTTTGAGCAGCTACCCAAATTCTAGGAAAGGAGGCATCATGCGTAAAAACCCCTGCCTTTCAACGAGGGGAAATCTCAATGCCAATGAAAACCTTCATAAGGTGGTTGAAGATAAAAAAGACCTGTATGTTTCCTGTCTTTTGCTTACTTCGTAGGAATGGTTTGTATTTTCACTTTTTTTTTTTTGTTTTGTTTTGTTTTGTATTGTTTTGTTTTGTTTCAGGAGAACAGATTTTTCTTGATCCGCTTGTACTTTTTAAAGGGTTTTGGGTTTGGGTTTGTCCTGGGTTCAGCAGTAGCAGTCATTTTTCTCCTTCTTAGTAGATGGTGCAGTGCTGTGTTTTTGACTTTTGGCCTGGGAACAGCGCTGATAGCACCGATGTTTTTAGTTGCTGTTCAGTAATGTTTACTCTGACCAAGGACTTTCTGAACCTCATGCTCTGCCAGGGAAGAGGGGAAGCCGGGAGGAAGCAGAGACAGGACACCTGACGCAAACTGACCAAAGAGGTATTCCGTACCACAGCACATCATGCTCACTATATAAGCTGAGGTCAGTTATCCGGAAGGGTTAGATCACTGCTTGGGTCGGGCTGGCTATCGGTTGATGGGTGGTTAGTGGCTGCATTCTCTTCCCTTGTTATTTCCCTTATCATTATTATTATTGGTGGTAGCAGTAGTGGCTTTATGTTATATCCTAGTTACTGGACTGTTCTTATCTCAACCCCTGGTAGTTACATTCTTTCGATTATCCTCCCCATCCCTCCGGGAGCTGGGGGGAGAAAGGGGGAGGAGTGAGCGAATGGCTGCATGGTTTCTATGTGACAGGCTGGGCTTAAAACACGACAGGGTTTTATTTATATCTCATTAGATTTTTACATGTTTTTCATAAGGAGTCAACGTTTCCTTCTTTGTCACCTGCTCTTGCAAAGTTCATACCAAGCAGAAAATGGAAAAATAACATTTCTAAAAATATGGTACCAAAATTCCAGTGTTATTTGCAATATGTGGAGTCAAGAATAACTGGGGCATGTGAGGACTTTTTTGCTTGTTTGTCTGGAGTAAATAGTAATTTGATTATATGTTTATGAATTTATTGAATTAAATATACAATAATTAAAATTTAATAGCAAGCTAGAAAAGATGATAAACACCACAGGCCTCTTTAGTTTTCTAGTAATGAAAGTTTCACATACACAAACAAAAGTTTATTTTAAAACAGGTGCATAAAAGGATACAATTATGGATGGTATACTTCTCCATGAATTAAATGAGTATGTCATAATGAATTTCAATGGATTTCTTTTTTCTCTGTGGCATTTTCTTCTTTATTCTACTGTGGTATTCTTGCCTAAAGAATCTACTGCTTATTGTCCAAATAATCTAATAATTTTGCTAATTAATAATAAATTTTTTTTTTGTCCCGGTAATGGGAAGAATTTGAGTTTTAAAGCTGAAAATTATCAGTCTCAGTTCTATAGAGACATATTTCTCCAAGAAATTCAAATAAAATCCTATTTATTGACCAATGATGTGTTCTGTTGTCTCAAGGGTTTTCTCTACTTACTGTCAAAATCAAGTTTCTCCACCTTCTACTATTCTTTAAGGAACATATTTAGTTCCTGTTGGAAAGATGTTCAGTGTAAACAGAGTCTGCATAATATCCATGTACTGAATTTAAGATTTCTACTAAGAAAAAGATCTAAGACTTCTTTTACTGTTTGACTACTGCTAAAAACAAACTGCTTTTCATTACCAAGACCCTACCTCTGGATTCATATTAGAGGTATGAAGAGAAATTCTTTACCTTGTAGTAACTGCAAACAAATGCCTTCTGGCATTCATATGGCCACCCCAATACCTTACCTTTCAGAAACAATTTGCTCATGCATTTTGCAAGAGCAAGGAAGCATGAAATGGCTTGTCCTTGGCATCATAGCAATGTCAGGAGTGTTTCCAGCTTGTGCTAGGTCTATCGTTTCTATTACTGATATAAGAAGCTGAACTGCAACACCATCAGCTCTTCCCCTAAAATAATTTACAATTGCCTGCAAACACTTGTGGTATTTTCTCACTCTTAACACAAAGGTAGACATTCTGCTTTATATAATTTTCAAGTTGCAAGTACTGCTCTGTTTCTCCAGTCATGAGGATGCCATCCAAAAACCACTGTATAACAGCTACTCTACAGTGATATGAAAAAATATAATGCTGCATCCCTGCACCCCAGAGCAACAAGTTACACTGGAATAATCCTTTTGATAACTGATAGCAACCAAAGGTGACCACCCAGCACCACCTTCTGGTAAAATGGGATGGAGCTCAGCTAGCCGCTGTCCTCCCATTATGCACTGAGTGAAGGAGGCATTGATCCATGTCTGAAGAAAGATTGATTGCTACTTTATAATCCTCATAAACTGGTACACTGCCATCTGCTGTCACTACAGTACACATGCAACAGGGAAGATTATCCCTTCATTTTCTATCTCTCTGCCCTGTTGTTTCACAGTTGCTTTTGGAAGACTTTGCAGGGGCTTTTGTATGGACTGTGGAACCGCTCTGCTTTTGGACTTGACTTTTAAACTGACTTTTGGACTCAGCACTGTTAACAGGGCCTGCTCCTGAGGTGAGCATAGACATTTGCTCAATAAGCAAATCCCTACTGACCAAGCATACTGCATAACAGCTGACCTCTCTCCCTAATCCAGTTTTGTAGCGGACTCCTGTAAACCTCCAGACACCCATTTACAGTTATTGCCTAACGATCCCATACCTTCTGTCAGTCCCCAGAAGCCAGCAGACTGGCGTAGGAGGGTACTCAAAGCCCCAGTCTAACACAGTTAGACTGTACACAGCTTCCCCCAGCTTTTCTCCTACTTTATTGCTACTGACTGAACTAAGATGAACAATTTCTTGAAATAAAGAGCACAGATAACACATTTCTTTAGAGAACTGGAAAGCAGCAGTCACATTGAAGAACTGAGTATCACAAATACTGAGATTTTCTTAAACTGAAAACCCATACGGTATGGCAAACTCTTTGGCAGTCATGCCTTTGTTCTGGCTAACTGAAAAACTGCTGAAATGGTACATGTTTAATGATATTCCTGTTTTCAAACCACAGTTCTAATGTTTTTCAGGGTAGTAACAGGCTATGCTACTACTTTTAGCTGCAACACTAAGTAAGGAGTTGTTTGATTAGCTGAGCCTAGAGGTCGCATGCTCTATGAATAAAAAACATCTCTAGCATTGAAATAATAGCAGCAAACCTTCAAAGTGTCTCATCATGTCCAGGTATCTTACTGTCAAGTTAGCTGGCCTCACCCTGCAGAGATGACATTTACTTATAATTAACTTAAAAAATTAGGAGATAAAACCCAAGGTCTTCAAATCATGTGTGACCCAAGCAAGAGAAGATATATACAATCCCTGCAGTCTTTCACATCAAATTGTAAACATACAGATAAACAAACACTCAAACAAACGTTGCCTACTTAATACAAAATAAAATGAGAAGTAGTACAGAAGTAGGAGAGATAGCTTGGAAAAACATTTGCAAAATACTTTAGCAACTCACTTTCAACACACTTTGTTACTATTAGTGCATATATTTGCTGGCCATGGATGCAAATAGCAGGAGTCAGAAGCAAAATGTAACAGGGAAGGCCAACTTTTAGGAGTTTTTAGGTCAGAAGGAGGAAGGATCACTTAGCACATACTACTCCGTATCCTGACTTTAGTACTTTTGATACTTTCTCTTCATGTTGTTCTCTTTTCAGCCACTAACTTAGCCCTGCAAAATTTCATCTTTACAGAGAATTTCACTGTTTCTCATGACCTCCTAAATCTGAACATCGGTGAAATTCGTCTTCGAGCAGTATCTGACTCCAGATGTCTTAGTGCCATAGCACCCAACAGTGGCCTCAGGAGCCTCCTGTCCACCAGCAGTTACTTCAGCCCTCAAGGCATTTGTATGGAATCCATCAGAACTGCATCCTGCGCTACCTCCCCTAATCTTGTTGGTGAACCCAGCAGGGCCTTCATGAGATGATCTGACTCATTTACCTGTGGCAATGCCCTTGCGCAGACATAAAAGCTCATAGGGGAGATTGGAAAGCTTCACCCTGAGGAAGAGCCATGCTACTTTTCTGTCACAGTATAAAAATGTATTTTTACACAATGAACCTTGAGAACAAGAGAACATCACGCATAGTCACATCCCAAACCAACAGGTCATTGCCTAGGGCCCAATGCACTGTACACTAGGTTATGACATAAAGCACACTGAAATTTTATAAATCTTATTACAGAGAAATAAGATAAAATCCAGTAACTTATAGAAATGTCTTTTCTCAAATTGTTTTGTTGGAAATTTAGCCCATTCTCTGCACATTTTAAAGTAAACTTCCTTCCCTGCTCTCAGGACAAGAAAAATTGCTCACAGGAAAGAAACAGGTGCTTGAGACAGGCCTGAAATACAGGTCAGCAGGCTTGAGCAGGAAACTAGAGCTAGGAAACTAGTGAAACTATTTGTGCAGGGAAAAACCTGCAAGATTACACAAGTGTAGGATTAACCATTGGTCACAAAAGTCAATTTTACCCCTTTCTCTTCAGTGGTCTGGAATTTTACTTCTACTGTATACAGGAGAAAATAACTATCTACACATTTTACTTATTACCAGCAAATTTCTATAAAACAACATAAAGGTAAGTGCTCTGATTTACTCTTCTCTGAACTAGATTTGTCTGTTAAGCAACAATAACTGTGCATGCCTACCCCAGCCTATTTTTGGTTGAGTCATAGAATAGTTTGCATCCCTACACCTAAGCTTTTCATCCCACAAGATGAGAACAGCATTCTCCATATCCTCTATTAGAAATGATCCATGGCCTGTGCTGTTCCCTAAGCCACATTTAGCCTTGCATGAAGAGCACATGTTGACCACTAAAACTGTACTAGAGAACATGCTAATGATTCAACAGAATTAGGATCTGCTTACATGTATCATGACCTTACTTGATGCACACCCACCCTACCATGGACATAGCCAAATGGACCCCAAGATCATGAAGTCCAGCTGCTGCCCAAATACAGCAACTGCATCTTACAGTATTCTTATTTAACTCATATGTCTCCATTTTAAAAACTAATGTGGGCTTTTCTCCCTCTGCTGAAATGGGCAGAGACTTGGATTACAAAAACTGTCTTCTTCCCAGAGGAAGCATCTCAAGGCTTTCAAACCCTACAAACTCTACAGTTTATGACCAGATAGCCGTTTTAGGTGGAAAATGCAAACCACAGAAGTCTGAAAACAAGACTACAGCCAGCCTGCGGGGGAAAGGCATGTCCTTCCTCCCAGTCCTGTTTTCCCAGGGAGCAGTAATTTGCAGCTTCTGGGCCTGTCTGTGAGTCTGTTCCTTGCAGAAAGTAGCCACTTTCTTCTCTCTTGTAGTCTGACACTGCGCCACAGTCTCCCTGCCTGCTCTTCCTTCTCCTCCAGCCCCACCTGCAACATCTTGGCTCCAAAAGTTCCTCCTGACTGGAAAGGTAGGGGGAACCTCCCCGTCTCTGCAACAGTTCTGCCTTGCCAGCCAGCATGGGACAACTAAACAGTCTTCCAATGCTGCCCAGGAGCATGCTTTTTAAGAAAATACTTAAGTATTAACAGAGTAAACAACCGTAGCCTCTGTTGCATACCCTCGTTTCTCATTTGCAAGGCTGCTCCAGGGCCTCACTTCTTTCCTAATTAATCGAGTTCTACTGATCAGCCTGAGGTTAATTCTTTGCTCATTCACATCTACTTGTTTTTTGTGCCAACACTATGTACCAGGTGGTGTATAAGGGCCAGACACTGGACAAAACTCATTCCCTGAAGTCTTACATTGCTATGAAAATCTCTGTATGCTGAAGAACAGTTGCAATGATTCCAACAAATCTCTGAATTTAAATGGATCTCATTTTTTTGTGAAGTCCTCCAAATCTGTCATTTGCAGAGCAACTGCAGGGCCCACAAGCAGCAGTCAGGTGCTAGGCTGATTTTGAGCTATAGCAAAGCCCACTGCAGAGAGACATCTATGGAGGAAAGGCCAGTAACCTGGTCTGGGAATTCCATAGTGTGGATCCATGCAGCTTTAGCAACTTGGGCCTGTTTTCACATAAATTAGTACCCAGTTAATGCAACCTTCCCTGGACTATTAGACTGGGGAAGAAGTGGTGAACATGCCCTCCTCTCCAGGGCTATGTCCACACTGCACTGCTTACTAACAGCTATGCTTTAGATGGCTGCAAGCAGCACCAAGGGCCACCTTGTCTTTTTCCCAAGACCAAGCAAGAACAGGTGATCAGACCAAATGATTCATCCTTCCATCTCTTCAGATTAACTTGATAACTGACACTGCACCAGCTAACATAATAAGTCTTGATGCTATTTAGCAAAGGTTGTGGAAGCTGGGAGGATGAATTCAAGAATTCCAGTGTGAAATAGAAAAAGACATGTCTGTAACGATCTTCTGGAAGAAGAAATCACATTGAAAACTCTTTCTCATGCTTCTGCATGCTGTCATAAGCCAATGCATAATGAAAAGCATTCAGAGACAGCTTTTAAATTATTTTAAGCTTTATTGCATACTGCCCTAAAGATACTTTAGTATAACATGGCACAAGTTTGTTGCCCATGACATTTATTTAAATTCCTACAGCATGACACCTTGCCATAGTGTCTGCAGTGTGACTCAAGAATGGAACAAGATACAAACAAATGTTAATGCACCATATGCAAACAACACTTAAATTTGCTGTTGGTAGCATGATTCAAAGTGTTATTCAAGAAACTTCCAGCCACGACCCTCATTAAAAATGTCTGCAGTGAAGTACTTGAATTTGCATGAAAAGAAATAAATCTGCAAGCTTTTTAAAATTATCTTTGCCTGGGATATGCTTAAAATTTTTTGCTTATTACTACCGACACCAGCATACACCTCTTAAACTTGATAAAACCTACCTTTACTAATAAAGTATTGAATCATATATTTTGTACTATGGACAAGATGGACTTCATCCATTATGATAGATCGACAGGAATTGCAATTTTGCTTTTCATTTCAGAATTTTGCATCAAAGTTGAGAAAAGTTAGATCAAAAAGAGGAAGAACTACAAGAAATTCAGCCACAATCCTTGTAATAACTTTATGCTGAAAGAACTTTTCATCCAGGAAATATCACCTAAACCAACACACTGCTGTAAAATATCTGACTTCAGATGAAAGTCCATCCCAGGAGAAAAAGTGTTGCAACTGTACAATATGTCTAAAAATAAAGACCTGACATGTTAGTATAGTCAGCAGAATGGATGCTCTTAAATGCTTTCTTATAAGATGGAATCAATTCATTCTAAAAAATCTCAAAAAACAATATAAATAAAAGTCTACGGCATTCAGTGTACTGAATGATAAAGTAATAAGACAGATTTCTGTGGAAATTGCGGGTGGGGAAGATCTAGCAGTTGTACCCCTCTTTTCATGTCAAGCAGCAATGGGGAGGTCCCAAAAATGCTCAGCCCTGTCTCTCCTCTGGCAGTGAGGATTATCATTAAAATGCATTTTGTTAACTGTATGTGGTGTAGTACACTGCAATGGCCAGATACCTACCTTCTGAGGTCATCAAAAAAAAAGATTTCACTGACATTGTTTAGAGTGTGGTGTCCTTGCCCATGCATGGTAAGGGATTGGAACTAAACGATTTTAAAGTCCTTTCCAGCCCTAATTATTCTATGATTCTATGATTGTCAAGATTGAAAGTAAATGTTAAATGCTTTTCCCAATGGCTTTTGATGACAGTATAGAATCATAGAATAGATAGGGTTTGAAAGGACCTTAAGATCATCTACTTCCAACCCCCCTGCCGGGGGCAGGGGCACCTCCCACTAAACCATGCCACCCAAGGCTATGTCCAACTTGGCCTTGAACACTGCCAGCAATGGAGCATTCACAACTCCCTTAGGCAACCCATTCTGGTTCCTCACCACCCTTACAGTAAAGAACTTCCTCCTTATATCCAATGTAAACTTCCCCTGTTTAAGTTTGAACCCGTTACCCCTTGTCCTCTCACTACAGTCCCTCATGAAGAGTCCCTCCCCAGCATCCTCATAGACCCCCTTCAGATACTGGAAGGCTGCTATGAGGTCTCCATGCAGCCTTCTCTTCTCCAGGCTGAACAGGCCCAACTTTCTCAGCCTGTCTTCATACGGGAGGTGCCCCAGTCCCCTATTCATCCTCATGGCCCTCCTCTGCACTTGTTCCAACAGTTCCATGTCCTTTTTATGTTGAGGACACCAGAACTGTACACAATACTCCAAGTGAGGTCTTAAGAGAGCAGAGTAGAGTGGCAGGATCACCTCCCTCAACCTGCTGGTCACGCTCCTTTTGATGCAGCCCAGGATGCAGTTGGCTTTCTGGGCTGCAAGTGCACACTGAAGACGGCTCATGTTCATTTTCTCATCGACCAACACCCCCAAGTCCTTCTCCGCAGGGCTGCTCTGAATCTCTTCTCTGCCCAACCTGTAGCTGTACCTGGGATTACTCTGACCCAGGTGGAGGACCTTGCACTTGGCATGGTTAAACTTCATCAGGTTGGCATCAGCCCACCTGAATGACAAGCGTGTCAAGGTCCCTCTGGATGGCATTCTTTCCCTCCAGCGTATCAACCGAACCACACAGCTTGGTGTCATCGGCAAACTTGCTGAGAGTGCACTCAATCCCAGTGTCCATGTCACCGACAAAGATGTTGAGCAAGACCAGTCTCAACACCGATCCCTGAGGGACACCACTCGTTACTGGTCTCCAGCTGGACATTGAGCCATTGGCCTCAGCTCTTTGTGTGCAGCCATCCAACCAGTTCTTCATCCACCGAGTGGTCTACCTATCAAATTGATGTCTCTCCAATTTAGAGACATGGATCTCATGTGGGACAGTGTCGAGCACTTTGAACAAGTCTGGGTAGATGGCGTCAACTGTTCTACCCCTGTCCATCAGTTCCGTAACCTCATCATAGAAGGTCACCAAATTGGTCAGGCAGGATTTCCCCTTAGTGAATCCGTGCTGGCTGTCACCAAGCACCTTGTTGTTTTTCACGTGCCTTAGCATGCCTTCCAGGAGAAGCTGCTCCAAGACTTTGCCAGGCACAGAGGTGAGACTGACTTCAGCCTAAAGAAAGAAACTGGCAGCAGTGGTTAGAAGTGTAGTCAAATGTGCAGTCTTCCAAGACAGCTATACAAAAAAATCTTCTGCCTCATCTGCACAGATGCTGGGGTTAAATCATTAAGAAATACTTGATATGTGTGGCTGGTCTTTGCCTTTTTTCTATTCCCAGCAATATCACTTTACATAGCACACATTCATTTCTCAGTGTTTTCCCTCCCATATTTATAACAGCACCATTTTTCTTTAAACCACCTCTTTTGTCTCATCTTAGTTGGCGGCTCCATTTGCCCTGCCTTTGGGGCCCCCCATGCACCCAGGCCCATTTCTAGCTATCAGAGCAACGGCACAGCCTTGCCTCATCCCTTCTGCAAACAGCTGCACGTCACTTGGCGTTCAGGCCCCCAGCAAGGGCTTGAACAAGCTTTAGATATAGCAGCATTTGAAGCCTTGTGTAGGAATTAGAGTGTCACTGGAAAGAAAGAAGTGTGACCTCCTCCAACCTCTCAGCTTGTGGACATCAGACCTGAACATGCATTAGCCTTGAAACATATTCAATTAGTTTGTACAACTGTGGCAGATAATGATTGGATGGTGCTTTCTGTACATTGTACTTGAGATACCCTAAAGCGATATACATGTTCTAACATAATCTGTACTTTTAAAGATAGTTTCAAGAGCCTGTGGTGTATCTACACTCTATCATGCCAGTTAGACAGTTAGGAGCAGATAGACAAAGCTTGCAGGAGTTCCCTATTGTCTTTCATCCAAACAATGTACATCAGAACTCACTATTCATATTCCAGCAACAATCTGTCACATGCAACAAATACCTTTCATGCCTGTAACTCCAAATTTGTTTAAAATAGGTGAAGGATAAAAAAAAATTAACCAAATTGCAACTCAGACATCTGATTACCATGACCCATCTCATGCCTCATATAACTTTTCTAAGTGATCTGAGACCCCTGTACACGTTAAACATGCCTGTTCTCTAATCCACCAGTCTTTGGGAAGGCTGTTCAAACAATCCTTTGGACTTCTATTTGCATGGTGTGGTAAGTAAAGTAGGTAGTTTGGATAGTTATTTTCTATTATGCAAAGAGAGGAGTGTTTCTTGTTCAGTGGGTAGCATCCTTCCCATTCACCTCTCACAAGGCTCACCTCAAGACCTATGTGAGTTGAAGGTATGAGAAGTTATTTCCCACACCACAGGTAGGTGGGCATATAAGTCCCTTCACCAGATGTGGCCTGCATGGAATGGAAGACGAGTGACCTGGATCCCATTCTCGCTGGTTATATTCAGCTTTTTTTTGAACTTTGTACTTCTGACAAGTACTGTTGTTTGGTTTTAACACAGCCAAGCGTTTGGGCTTGTTTTTTTTTTTTTAGCACAGCCTAAGTTTCATTGAACTTCACATTGAACCAGCTCTTTGTGCACACACTTTTATCTTCAGTGTCTTCCCACAGGATGCATGAACTGGTGGATTGATAAAGGATTTTTCTGATTGGGGACAGAAAAATACCCTTGAAAGCCTCACCTTTTCACCTGAAAAAAAGCAGGAAACAATCTTTTGCTTAATGAAGCTGAGGAAACAATTAATAGAATTTATGAAAGCAGTGGAAAACTATTTCTATGAACAATTGCTTCTTCATACCACTTTTCATGAAATGTTTCAATACACTTATTTTTGTGGCCATGAAGGAAAGGTGGATGTCCAAAGATTTCTGCTTATATTAGAGGATTTGTTGTAGAAAGGACAAAAAAATACCATTGTTTCTCACTTACTTAGTTCAACTCTTGAAAAGCTTATTTTTGGATTTCTGATTAAAGTCTCCCTAAAGTCCTTAATCTGAATCTTTCTTTCTTCTTGAGTTGCATTTACTATTCTCCTTATTTAAAAGAAATGCATTTAAAATTATTCCACCATTTCAGAACAAAAAAGAATCTGATGTTTTGGAGATAAATACCTAAAGTGAAATACTGCCTCTCTGCAAGTTAATGGGAATTCTATTGAGGTACAAAAGTCATCATAAACAGGGGAATGAACAAGGAGTGTTTGAAACTCATCCCTCAGATCCAGAGGAGCCCTCTTCTGAGCCTGCTTTTCAGCCTTCAACTTTAACAAACAGCTAAAAAGCAGTCTGCTTATGGCATTGCTTCTATTTCCGTTCCATCAGGCTCTGGGGTTTTGGCCCTTGCTTTCATAGTATTGTTGGGCTGCATTAATTAAGTTGCACTCTTAAAATGAGAATGTTTGTCATTAGTGTCAATCAAAAGGTAATTTGAGAAGTGTTCTGCCTCTTTAAAATATATCCAATCAAATATACACAATACAGTTCCATTTTTTTATTACCATTTTCCGGAATTCCCTTTACTACCCATGAACATTTTTAAACATCGGAAATTATCTTATATTTGGTAATGACTATGAGCTTCCCCTTTTGAAGATAAGCCAGCAACAGGATCCTAAATCTATTTTGGGTTTCTTTCCTCATCCAAGAATATTGTAAACAATCAGTTTCTTCTCATGGGAAATCAGTTTAAAATGAGCAACTGCAGAGAAGTTCCTTTCAGACATGTAGAAAGGTGTTCTGCAGAATGAAAACAGCACCCTCACTTTTCTCTTGGCTGGAAGGTAATGGAATTTGAAATGCATGAATAAAGTGCTGGTAAGAGCTCAGCCGACCAAACTCATATTCTCTCCTCCACAGTTAGGACTATGTCTGAGGGAAAGCAGGTCAGATCCCTCAGTCCCTCTGGCAGGTGAACAACTTATTCCATCCTTTTTCTCTTGTTTGTTTTGAAATCAAAAGGAATGATTTTCTGAGAGAAAGCTGGTTGTGTATGCATTAATCATAGCCATTTGTGGGGGAATCTCCTCTGAGGCTATACAAAGAAAGGAAAAACAAGCACCTGCTTCAGGAAGCAAGCTCTTAGCGAGATACTGCAAAAACAAGTCAAGGCAAAGTTGACTTGCTGTTGAAGGTAGGCCAAGGAAGACCATGCTGTAGGATGTGGAGGAAGCTATGTAGGGCAAGACTTTTCAGAATATTTCAGCACATAAAGATGCAATCAGGGGCCACTGGGATTTCCCAAAATTCTGGAGCAACTCAGGTGATTTACACCCTGTTATGGTTTTATCCCAGCTGGCAACTAAAGTACCATACAGCTGCTCTCCCACTCTCCACCACACTCTGGTAGGATAGGAAGTAGAATTAGGAGAGGTAAAAATGTGGAGGCTGAGATAAGGACAGTTTAATAATTGAAATAAAGTGAAACATAATAATAACAGTAGCAATAGCAGTAGTAGAAAGAATAATAATAATAGGAATAAAATCCCTGAAAGACAAGTGATGCACAGTACAATTGCTCACCACTCACTGACTGAAACCCAGCCCATCCCCAAGCAGTGATGAGTGGCTCCTGGCCAACTCTCCCCTGTTTATACACTGGCCATGACATGCTGTGGTATGGAATATCCCTTTGGTTAATTTGGGTCAGGTTTCCTGTCTCTGCTCCCTCCTAGCTACTTGTGGATCTGACAGAGCATAGAATCATAGAATCATAGAATAGTTAGGGCTGGAAAGGACCTTAAGATCATCTAGTTCCAACCCCCCTGCCAGGGGCAGAGACACCTCCCACTAAACCATGCCACCCAAGACTATGTCCAATCCAGCCTTGAACACCACCAGCGATGGAGCATTCACAACTTCCCTGGGTAACCCGTTCCAGTGCCTCACCACCCTCGCAGTAAAGAATTTCTTCCTCATATCCAGTCTAAGCTTCCCCTGTTTAAGTTTGAACCTGTTACCCCTTGTCCTATCACTACAGTCCCTCATGAAGAGTCCCTCCCCAGCATCCCTACAGGCCCCCTTCAGATCCTGGAAGGCTGCTATGAGGTCTCCACGCATGAGAGACTGAAAAGTCCTTGACTTCGAGTAAGCAGTACTTAGCAACATCTAAAACATCAGTGTGTTAGCAACATTATTCTTTTACTAAATACAAAACACAGCACTGTACAAGCTACTAAGAAAAATATTAACTCTATCCCAGTCCAAACCAGGGCACACCAGCTTTCTAGATATCCCTCTCATTCTCATGATGCATTAGAGCTTGCAAATCTGTCTGGTCATCTGAGTATTAAATACCCCACAAATGGCAAGGGCTGTGTGGGAAAGAGGTGTTCCTAGAAACTTTCCTTAGATATAGAGCCAAGTTAATGGGCCAAATTGCAGCAGCAGCATGGCAGCTGTTTCAGTTAGGTACCTCCTCTGAGCCTATTGCCATGAGCTTTGTGTACGTCATGGCAGGTGAGGGTACATGTTCACAGGACTTGTAAAAGTACTATCAGTCCCTGAAGGGAGTGAGAGGAAGGCAGAGCACTAGAAGAAATGTAGGTCTTGACTAGGTATCTGCAGTTTAAAAGTTAAAAAGTGAAGCGAAACTAAACTGAAAAGTTCAATATACCTTGCTAAGCTCAAGAGTTCTGGGTATTATACACTTTCACACATCACACACAACTGTAGTCACATACCTTCTAGCAGGAAACAGAGCATATCTAAGTGTTGACAGCCTCATTATTTATTGCCTGTACATAATTTTTTCCGTTCACTGTTCCATCTTTCTATTATGTCACTCTTGCTCACTTTCATTTTTCCCTTTGTCTTCCAAACATGTTTTTTTCCCAGTACCATGAAGCATCCAGAGGACTTTAAGCTTATAATTATATAGTGAATAGTATTAATGTTAGGGGTTGGCAAAACAATGATTCAAAATACGTTCTTGGTGAGCAAGAAGAGGTGTATTGTCTGTCATTATAACTGACAACTGCTCTCACCTCAAATCTCCTGATGACTGAGATGGATGCCACCACATTATTGCCCTTTGAAGTCCCCATCCTGCCCCCCTGCACCAACCACAATGGAGCATCTTGCAGCACTGCTGGAAAACCAGAGATTTAGTTTTCACTTGGAATTCAAAATGCCTTTAATCCATCAGAGCTTCAGCCTGGAACTCAGAGCAAGGAGGAAAAGTCCGACACATTCTCATTTTTAGGAGAATTTAATATTGCTCTTTTTTTTTTTTTTTTCCTTTTCTTCCCCCCCCCCCCCCCCCGCCCCAAGAAATGAGTTTGAAGGTGGCCTTGTAGTTGTGCATCGTCACATATAACCACAGTTTCAAGATTGCTGTGGTTTCATATTACCATTAATCAATGCAACACATATTAACTAAGTATGTCTTTCTGCTCTTGTATGATTCATTATGTCTTCATTCTTTAATGTGTTTGATCAGAAAACTAATTAAACAATGAACTGTGACAGCAACGCATACTTTGCATCAATTATTTAAAGCCGATTTCTTAGAATACAAATGTGATAATGAATACATGAGTTACCATGGGTTACACTTTGTTTCAAATTATCTGAACTGTTATTAGCACTTATCCTTGGCGTTTCCAGTTATGAGCAAACTAGATGTGACACTTTAAAGACAAGCATACTAAGTTTGTTTCCAACACTGATACTTTAAATATTAGCAAGTAAGGAGTGAGTTCCTAGACTTGAATTACTCTACAGATATGTTCTAAATTTAACATCTACTTTTTGAAACAATGTAAGGCCTTGTTTGTCATCTTCATTGCCAGCCACTGAATATACTTGTACCGTATCTGGAAGATAATAGTAATGTTTCCATGAATAAAGCAAAATTTATTTCCCCTCATAGAAATTTAACAAATTTTGAAACTAATTGCTTACTTGTTCTTCAAAATGCATTCTTCCTGCACCATTGTAGTTCATTTTCCCATGGTTTATTCATCCTGGTTTGTGCTAGTCAGATTACCAAGGTGTTAGTTATCCAGATCTTACAGACAGCAGAGCTGCTCACCTGCCTGAGGTGAGCACTCACATTCCACCTTCATATATTGGGGCATAGCCCATATTTGTTTCCCTCATCGCTATTTATGAAGAGAGTCTCACATATATTTGTGTAGTGGAAGAATAAAAAAAAAAAAAAAAAAAAAAAAAACAGTAACTATCCTATACCCCTAAAGAGGGAAGCACTTAGTATTGATTTTCATTAATTTCTGTACTGCTATTTAAAGCTTCCCTTCCTATTATAACTGGGCATTGAGGCTATAATCCAGCAGCCACTTTATTTCATAAGCTTGATGAATTCCTTAAACCTGGGACCCCGATTGTTTGAGAAATGCTGCATCCCTAGAACCATGCACTCATACTGGCCTTATAAAAATATACAATTTCGAGAAGCAAATTCCCCTGTTAAATACACTCTAGCTTCAACCTTCTGCACCATCATGAAGTACTGGGAGTGAATTTCCTCAATTACAGTTTCAGATAATGCTCAGATCATCTCCCATATGTGGCTGACCACAGCTGATCAGCTTCTCGACCAGCAGGACATCTGGAGGTATATATTTCTATAATGGGTTTTAGCTTGTGCCAGAGGAAGTGATGTTTCTGTGAGCAGGAGTTTACTACCTTTCTTGAAACAAGCTTACAGTGTACTGTTGCCATCTGACTGGGACAGTGGGATCGAGTGCGCCCTCAGCAAGTTTGCCAATGACACCAAGCTGTGTGGTTCGGTTGATACGCTGGAGGGAAAGAATGCCATCCAGAGGGACCTTGACACGCTTGTCATTCAGGTGGGCTGATGCCAACCTGATGAAGTTTAACCATGCCAAGTGCAAGGTCTTCCACCTGGGTCGGACCTATCCCAGGCACAGCTACAGGTTGGGCAGAGAAGAGATTCAGAGCAGCCTTGCAGAGAAGGACTTGGGGGTGTTGGTTGATGAGAAAATGAACATGAGCCGTCTTCAGTGTGCACTTGCAGCCCAGAAAGCCAACTGCATCCTGGGCTGCATCAAAAGGAGCGTGACCAGCAGGTTGAGGGAGGTGATCCTGCCACTCTACTCTGCTCTCTTAAGACCTCACTTGGAGTATTGTGTACAGTTCTGGTGTCCTCAACATAAAAAGGACATGGAACTGTTGGAACAAGTGCAGAGGAGGGCCATGAGGATGAATAGGGGACTGGGGCACCTCCCGTATGAAGACAGGCTGAGAAAGTTGGGCCTGTTCAGCCTGGAGAAGAGAAGGCTGCGTGGAGACCTCAGAGCAGCCTTCCCATGTCTGAAGAGGGCCTATGAGGATGCTGGGGAGGGACTCTTCATTAGGGACTGCCATGATAGGACAAGGGGTAACAGGTTCAAACTTAAACAGGGGAAGTTTAGATTGGACATGAGGAATAAATTCTTTACTGCAAGGGTGGTGAGGCACTGGAATGGGTTGCCCAGGGAAGCTGTGAATGCTCCATCGCTGGCGGTGTTCAAGGCCGGGTTGGACGTAGCCTTGGGTGGCATGGTTTACTGGGAGGTGTCCCTGCCCCTGGCAGGGGGGTTGGAACTAGATGACCTTAAGGTCCTTTCCAACCCTAACTATTCTATGATTCTATGATTCTATCACTTAGAAAAGCCACACCTGCTTCCACCTGGATGAGTTAGTAAATTATCTGCCTGCACGTATCCTTCACCTGTAGCTGATGACCACACATTATGCAAAACCCTGCACATTATCGAAAACAAAAATAAGCAATAAGAAATCAGAGGTTTTCACAATCAGTGTACATTTGTTACGAGTTCCATGTTCCTGAACAGACCTCCACTTTCTCCACCACAATCATGTGGTATAGCAGTGATTCTCATCTCAGCATAAAAAGGACATGGAACTGTTGGAACAAGTCCAAAGCAGGGCCACGAGGATGATCAGGGGACTGGAGCATCTCCCATATGAAGATAGGCTGAGAAAGTTGAGGCTGTTCAGCCTGGAGAAGAGAAGGCTGCGTTGAGACCTCGTAGCAGCCTTCCAGTATCTGAAGGGGGCCTATAGGGATGCTGGGGAGGGACTCTTCATCAGGGACTGTAGTGATAGGACAAGGGGTAATGGGTTCAAACTTAAACAGGGGAAGTTTAGATTGGACATGAGGAATAAATTCTTTACTGTGAGGGTGGTGAGGCACTGGAATGGGTTGCCCAGGGAAGCTGTGAATGCTCCATTGCTGGCGATGTTCAATGCTGGGTTGGACAGAGCCTTGGGTGGCATGATTTAGTGGGAGGTGTCCCTGCCCATGGCAGGTGGGTTGGAACGAGATGATCTTAAGGTCCTTTCCAACCCTAACTATTCTATGATTCTAAATAACTACTTACTGTCTTACCATCTCCTACTTTCCTTTATTAAATTGCTGTCTCACTAACAGAAAGGTGCATCTGTGTTCTTTCTGCCTTATGAAGAAGCCAGAGTACACATTCCCCTCTTGTGCAAGAAGTATGTAAATAAGAGTCCATACCTGCTTCTGGAAGTGCTAAAAGAAATGGGTCATCATTTTGAATAAGGTAAGGACTCTGAATTGTTTTTAAATTCATTGATGCATTTTGGTACTACTCTCATAACTGTTAAGCTCCTTCATATTATGAATTTACAAATATGTATATTCTACACATATTTTCAGTATCACATGAAAATTTTAAGAAGGCACAATCAATAAGACAGCTCAGCCAAGTCTTCATTGGCTGAGGAATACACTTTTATGCAGGATTCTCCAACAGTTTTCTACATTAGGCTACAGAATGCAAGCACCAGGGTGTTTTGAAGCATTCTAATGTGCTATAACATGTTTAACATTTATGTTATACACTGCCAGATAAAAACACTGCTTCATATCAAAAGATTTATTTTAATGAACCTAGTTCACATAATCTGCGGCTTGCAGTATGGTAAATATACTATACAAGCTTTGCAGGCTGACCAGAGCTTGATACATCCTCACAGCTCTCTGATTTTGTATTTTCTAGGAGCTGTCATTAATTATGCTGCAGATAAAAGGACACTATTATCTGTAGGAAAAAACCCAAACCAAACAACAGTAACCACAAAAAAAGCCCCAAAAAAACCCACAAAAAAACACTACAACAACATAATGCAAAAAAAGCTCTAAACTTTCTGCATGCAAAACACACAATCCTTTTACTCAAGAAAGCTAATTTAAGAACAGCATTAGACTTTACCTGAGATAAAGACTTTAAAGGCAAGCTGCTAAGAAAAATTAGCTCTGATAAGTAAGCAGGCATGCCTCTACCTGACCCTCAGCACTCTCACTTGTTCCACCTTCCCCACAATTTGCTGTGATGCTAGCTAACACTCTCATTCTGCGTTATCAGCTCCCAGCCTTGGGCTAAGTTTTCAGGCAATCATGCCATTTGAACACCATTGGCATCATACTTCAAAAAGTTGCTTTCTGTTATCTCAGACATTTTGTGAAAGTCTGATTGTGAATATTTTTCCCAAGTGGGTGCTGGAAACTGAACGCTTTGTTTTATGATGTGCCAGCTTAGCTACAGCACACACTCTCTGTGCAGCCTCTAGAAAAGAATTTTAGCTTTCTATATGGTTTAGAGCTCATTCAGAGCTCAGAGGCCACTGATCTGCTCACTGTCCTACAGCATGTTTCTGCTAGGGGCAATGCTGGAGTCTCCTTTACATGTCATCTATTTCTGCCTTTACTGCAGAGCCCAAGTTGCCTTTCCTGCAATTCAAGGCATGGACCTTTAGATCTAAAACAATTTCATATTGTCCTGTCATTGTCCAAACTTACTGAACTATTAAACTTACAAAGTGTTTATGGCTGCCCTGGGATACGGTAGAATAAGGTGAACAGTGTTTCAAGGGAAATTCTGACACTGAATATTTAGTACCTTTTTTAGGACTTGACAACAAATTCCCAAGCTACAAATGGAATGAAGAATGACATTATATGGGAAAAAAAAAAAACAGTCCTTTCAGAGAAGGCCACATGTGGAGTGCTTCTGACATGCCAGTTGCCCCAGAAGAACACCGGCTCCAGAAGTTTGTCTCCATAGAATCATCTTCCTGTTCAAGCTGTTTTAACTCAGTAGGTTTTTTTCCTAGATTTTGTTTCTTTGCCAGTACTCAAGCTGGCCATGCAAGAGCTGAGTTCCTAAACCCACTAGAACAGGTGATTTATCCTTCCAGTGTCCTAAAGAAAAGTCTCCAACTTGCTGATAGAAAGCCACACGTGGAATGTGGTTTACATTTCCAATTGCATTTTGCTAATTACTGCTTCAAATTGAAGCTGGTGAAACAGAGGAAAGAGGATTTTAAGACCTATTTACTATGAAGAGTGGTTGGAGAGAGACCTCTTACTGTGAAAAACCAGAAGCTGCTAGTTTGCTAAGCATTGCTTTCAGACAACTGCTTGATAAGGCCTTTTTTTTCCAGATAGCATTTGCCAAGGAGGTTTTAAACTACAGTGTTTCTGCCAGTGATAACTCGTCACCAAAGGGATAGGCTGTTTGGTTTCTCTCTAGGTATGGGATATCCCTCCAGAGTGTCGAATTACCTGTGCAGCTGAAGAGCCACAGATTTCAACAATCTCCCATACTTTTCCTATACTATATGTTTCAGAAAGAAAGGGAAGTGTCTGCTCACTGTTTACTGCTTACCTGTCAGGCTAATTCTTTATCACAGGAGACCAGTGGCTCAAAACTACAGTAGTCTTGCTGCTCCTCAGAGTTACTCGTGTCGTGTAGCAGTCTGGCCCTCAGTTTGCACCAGGGTGGCAAACCAAATGTCTGTACTTTATTTTTGCCTCTGATACAAAGTACTGCTTGTGCACAAAGACAGGCAGCCTTCTGCCACTATACAGAAGATATCCAGGCTCACTTCAAAAAAACAAAACAAAACCAAAAAAAGCCCAATTTTACATGGCATGGAGTTGTTTGCAGGAACATGAAGATCCCAAAGATAAATCCCAGCTGCTGTACATTGATATTTCAGCCTCCAAAGAGCTCTTCTTCATCTACATTGAGACGCCGTTACTGTGAAATTCCATGCTGGGAAGCTCTAGAGGGATTACTTATGCCTTTTGAATGTACTTTAAGTTCCCACACCCTTCTGCACTACAGGAAGGAAAAATGCGCCAGTCTGTGGGGGTTGATTAGGTTTTCTTCAAAGGATTAAAAAAAGAGTAACATTCTCCAATTGCAGCACTTTCTCACACACTGAATTATCCTGAAGCATTTGTACAGCAAATATGACTGTAATTTCATTTTACACTTCCCAAGTCATTACCTCGCTGGTGTCTACTCAAGCATCATTGAAGGCAAAAAGCAGATGTTGCTGGATAGTGCCTGCATTCTTGAACATAGGCTTGGTCCTGTTCTTCTTACCATGGTGCAATCAGGAGTAATGTATGCTTTTGTCTCTCAAGTAAAAGTGCAAGCTTTCATCCTAATGAACAGTGTCAACACTCACGGAAGTGTTTTTCATGCAGACCATATTTTCAGCCATTTTTCAAAGTGAAAGCCTAGCAGTCGAATGTAAGTGTTACAGAAAGACCTGTTAGACTAGAAGTAAACTTAGAAACTCAGAATAATTTCTAAAGCCAGACTTTACTTGACCCAAACCAACCAATCCCCTTCTCTGTCATTTCTGTGCACTTCCATAACATGCGCAGAGGCCTGTGTATCCTAAAACACGTATAAGTTAAATCTGTATAATGCCATCACACAGTTGCTGGAATTATTTAGACAACAGAAAATGAAAGGCCAAACTAAAGATGATGCATTCTAGGGTGTTGAAACTGCAGTGTGAAGAATTTTAGGTAGATATCCACTGCAGGAAGAAACCTGTATATTGAGAACTGGTCTTTGCCCCTGCTGTTAACTTTTGAGGCTGACAATGCCAAAAAAAACAACTGTGTATTTTCTGGACCTAGTAGGTCTGACTGGAAATACTGTCTCTTCTATCTGGTCCTGAGCACGGGGATGATGTTTCTGTTATGGCTGCACATGAAAAAACAGAGAAGACTTTTTTCTGGCACTTACTGCCACCAGAAGCTTAGAAGAAAAAGGCTATAAGGAAGACAGATATATTTTGTCAAGAGGCATTTCAGGTCTTTAGGGTAAGATAAACACATGAATGCTGTGTATACTACTAAGTGTAGTGTAATTTTTCTTGGGTATATGACAGGGTATAGCTTTGCCTCTGCTCCTGTATTTCACTAAATTTGAGTGACCAAAAATTTTCAAAGCAAATGTTAAGAGTCTGAAATCATTTGGCCAAATCATGCGTTTTTGTTTTCATTCATTTTTTCTTATACTTTCAGGGAAAATATTTGTTATCTAGAATTTGCTCAAACAATTAACTTCAGTTACCCTTACCAGGCACTTCTAATAGGTTGCCAGATTCTTCTAATATGTAGTTCAAATTTTCTTTAAAATCTCAGATTCAGAGAATTAATTGCAAACATTCCAGGCATCTCGTCCTGTCAATGTTCAGGAAATCTGTACTTCCCCTGTGTGGTGTACTGAAAATGCACCTGTCAAAGGAAGAAGGAAGTCCATACAGGTTAGCAGGTGCTTACGGCATTGTCAGTTCTACAAGGCAAAGAGTTGAAGTCTGAACATAAGCAGTAGCAAGAAAAAAAGAAAAACTTTGAATATTTTCCTCACCATTTTGTTTGTACCTCTACAGTTTTCACGGCCCCTCATAAATTAGTCTTTTTGGCTCTCTGTCCATTCATTTTGTAACTATAGTACAGTTACTGTAACTGTAGCTACTGTTATAACTCACCAAAGAGCCATCAAACAAAAATTAAGAATAGAAGTTTCCAGTGAAATGCAGCATCAACAGCTTCTCATGCAGGCTGCTGCCAAAGGTAATTCTGAAGGCTCTTTTGTCTGTAAATGCTTCACAGCATTATAAAATGAAATTGTTTAAGGCAGGCAGTCACAGGCTGTAGAGGATATCACATATAGCACAATGACATTTAAAGAGGCTTCAGAAGTTCTGTAACTACAACCTGTATCTAAGTCATGGCATTATGTCTCAAACTTGCAGCTGTGCGTTTTAATATTTTGCTTCAGTGTGACATTAACTCCCTTTGGCATCTTTCGAAACCATAAATCCATACAAATCAAAAGTTTAAATATTGTCAAGACAAATAAAAGTGCAGTGATGTGCCTAGAGGGACTCTTAAGGTCTTTGATTCCTTTCAGAAGCTTTGTCACCAAGTTGAGAAGAGGTTGGCATGATTTTCCTGCTTCTCATGGAGATAGGTTAGCGCTGAATACTGCCAGAACTGAACCTGCAGGAACAGGAAATGCACTGCCGAGTTTTCTGCCCTGGTTAGGTTCAGTGTGTGTCATTCTTCCGCACCACTTATCTCACTGCTTTATATTGTTCAAATATTAGCAGTTCTGCACAAGGCAACAGGAAAAAGAATTGAAAACTTAGGGAGGATACCTCCATTTTGTCTCCGCAGCTTCAATTTCCCCTGTACTATGTTACTGCCTTGGAACACCCGACAGACTGAGACTTTCCTACCTTGTTACTGTTTAGCAGCAAGGTGGAGGAGCTTGCTGCAGAACTGGAACACAGCCCGCTACCCAGCCTTCAGGAGTTCCCCTGTCAAGAGATCCAAAACCTACACACTGCAATAGTTCCTTCACAAAAATGCCAACTTTTTTGCTTCAATTTATTTCTCTGAAAAGGTGGGACATCTAAAGAAAACATCTTCAAAAAGAAAAAAAAAAAAACCAACCAAACAACAAACCAAACCCACAGAGAGGGGAGGGATTGCTAATCAGCTACAAAGTCAGGCTCTTGCTCTAAGTGTGATGTGCTGTGGGGAAAAAAGTTGCCTTCTTACTTATGTGTAAGATACTTCATAAACTTTTCATGCTATATTGACAACCAATTAACACAATTAATGATGAAACGCTGACATGTCTACAGTTTTCACTTCTGTATGGACCCCCTCACAGTCTTAAAAAGGATAGGGAAGCGCACAGGTGTGTTTACATGTACGTACATCCATATACAACTGTATACATGTTTTTTTCTGAATGTGAGAACTGAATTAAGAGAAAGGGAACTGTGAGTGAGATTCAGTGAAGGTCTCCATCCTTGGAGATATTCAAAAGACATCTGGACATGGTCTTGGACAATTGGGTGTAGGTGGCCCTGCTTGAGCAGGGGTGTTGGACCAGATGACCTACAGAGGTCCCTTCCTATATCAGCTATTGTGTGACTGTGACAGTGTGAATTCTACAACCAGGAAAAAATAACAGTAAAATAAAGAAATAAACAAACAAACAAAATAAAATAATAAAACAACCAGTAACCAAACCAAAACCCATAAACCCTATTCTACTGAAATATGAGGTAAAATTCAAATTTTGTTTGCTCCTTAGCAGTATTATTTGTTCAGAAGCGTTAAGAAGAAATGTGTCATACAGGAAAATGTCTGTCTCTCCATTCATCCACCTGGAAAGTGCTTCGACAGTACCTGTCTTAGAGCATGGTGGGGAATGTAGGGATGTCAAGAAGATGACATTTTTGTGCTGTCTTTCCTTCCTGCACCTCTGAGTTAGGATCCATCCCCAATCACAATTTAATGTCTTTGTTTTCTCTCTGCTTTGCTTTTGTGCAAGTGAGAATTAAATCCTTTGTCCCCAGCTGAAATGTCAGGTTTTTTTCAGCTGCTGTGTACGTCAGAGGAGTGTGCTGACTGCCAGTCACTGACTTCAATTAATTCTAATTTTGATGCCATGATTGTTTCATGAAATACTAAGGTCAACAGTGTAGAACTAGACTACTATTTTTCAAGAGCATCTGCATTTCTTCAGATGTACTCTGCGCAGTGTGTTCTGAGCTTAAAATGTATTCAGTACCTGTCCATACCTTCAATTATCAAAAGCCCACTTGGCAGCATACCAGCTCCGAGACGAAAAGGACCTTAAACTAAAATAGGAAGATCCTCTGAGAGCATCCTTGCAATATAATGAAGTTTCTGGCACACAGCCATCAGAGCTGAAGTTTATGTAAACTTTTAAGTGTAAAGTAGTGTAAACTAGTAACCTGTAAACTAGGACTTTATTCATATGTCTCTTGGACATCAGTACTAAATATTTGTGCTTTACTGCCCCACACATGAAAGGAAAAAAAGCTTCTACAGGAAAAGCAGATGAGCAAAAATAAGCAAAGGGCAGAATGGTTCACCAGTGATGCAGACAGCTGCTTGCGTTAAAGCATCACAGAGAAAAAGGTCACAAGCAAGAACAAGACCCCAAGGCCTCACCACCAAATTCAGCCTTATGAATCAGCATTTCAAAAATAATATGTCTGTTCTATCTTGCTTATGGTACCTAAAGTTTAGAGGCCAATCAAGACTATGTAACACAAGTGTCTGGTTGAATACAGTGTGTAGGGATGGCTGTGCCTACCAGAGCTGTGATTCACCAACTCCAATACTCTATTTCTAAGAGCATTCTGAGAATGCTATAAAACCAGTCTGTCATGAACAGTTAAGGAAATTACTTCTTGGAGGGAATCATCTTTCTGGCCCTGAGTCTTAACCAACAGAACCAAGGATTGATAGGTGAACCCAGTCCCTTGCTATTTTAAGCAAACACATCTTGTAATGTCCACCAGGAAGTGGTCAGAAAGTATTGGTTAAGCCCTGAAGTGTGGAAGTTTATCTCATTACTCTAAGTGGATATGTCCCCAATGTAACTATGATACATCTACACAACTCTTTTTTCAGTATTAAATTCTTCATATCACTAATGTTTTATGACAAAATGCTGCATAGAATAATATCTTGTATTTATTGTTAGGCTTTATTCTTACAGCCTTTCAAAGCAGCAAGAGTGGAGTTCAGCTCATGTTCAAGCACCAAATGGGGATGCTGTGGATGCCTTGAATTTGAGGGCTGAGCTCCTACTGACCCTAATAGTGAAGTTAAACATGAGCTTTTGCTCATGTAAATAGTTGCAATGTAAATAGTTGAAGGACAGAAGCTGTGTTTCAACTGTTTTGAACCTGATCTAGGCCAATACATTTGACTCCAGAACTCAAAAAAGACTGGGCTGAGAGGGGGTAACTCATAAAGTCGCTGCATCCAGTTTATTTCTGATTTTTCTCAAAAGTAACCAGTTGCCTCAACCACCTCTCAGTGTGCTTTTTTCAGATTAGCATTTTGGAACATAGTAAAGTGTTTCTTGAATTACTGTGGCATTCATTTATATGTTATTTTATACGTATTGCAGTTATATGCTATGTTGCAACAGGGAAGTTGTGAATGCTCCGTCCCTGGCAGTGTTCAAGGCCAGGTTGGACAGGACCTTGGGTGACACGGTTTAGTGTGAGGTGTCCCTGCCCATGGCAGGGAGGTTGGAACTAGGTGATCTTAAGGTTCTTTCCAACCCTAACTATTCTATAATTCTATGATCTAATAGCTCTACCTCTAAGTAGCATTAAACCAACAAAGAAA
The DNA here is from genome assembly GCA_028858755.1 of Ara ararauna. Taxonomy (NCBI): domain Eukaryota; kingdom Metazoa; phylum Chordata; class Aves; order Psittaciformes; family Psittacidae; genus Ara; species Ara ararauna. The sequence goes on from CM054378.1 coordinate 52,205,896, forward strand.
AACCAAACTTTTCTGACATTCACACTCAGCCACAAGGACATCCAGGGTCCTAGACAGATCTAGTGAAAGGGCTGAAGAGAGAATCCTCACAACCAGCAGACAGGCATTACACAGCTATGTATGGAATTTGGCTGTGAGTTCACACTTCTTTCACAGCTGCAATGTGCTACAGTTAACCCAGCAAGCTCTGCCAGGTTAACACCCCTCCAGAAACACAAAGTCACCATCAGTCATGCTTAACTAGGCAGGCTTTCAGTTGTTTGGCATCACCAGAATCATATGAAGACACAGACTGAATATGGGATGTAGCCCCAGCAAGTTACCTCTCCCACATTGTAGCAAAGAGTAAAATCACTTCATCTTGTGTTGTCTTACAAAAGGTTACATTTCTTGCCCTTTGTTGAAGAAAAGCATCGTGAAGAAAATACACAGGCCCCGCTGGGGACCCACGAGCACTACTTAGTTATTATCAAAATCCATGAGATGCCCCTGGCTGCTCTGACAAGTTTCTGACAGCTTCTTAAACACAGCACAGCAACAGCCAATGGTGCAACTGAACCATTTAAAGGAAGGCTTTTCTATTGCTATGTATTACATACAAAATTGAGGAGTGAGAGTGGAACAAGATTTTTTTTTCCCTCTCTATCATGGTCCAGTCCCAAACAGCAGAGTTTTAAAGCCATTTCTATTTACAAGCCCTGAAGACTTGGGGCCTACAGCAATGGAAAGGGCATACATAATAAAAGTAACAAGGGTGTTGAGCTATAGTATCCGTGTGTTCCTCTGGAAACAGGGCAATTTTCTCAGCACAGAAACATCAAACTTACAACTTCAGTTCACTGCAACCTTATGATCTCTTGGTTCATAAACCTGCCACTATGGTTTACTTTCATAAACTCAGATTGAAATTGCTTCAGTGCAATCATGTCTGGTCTATTAACTCATAAATTGTCTTGATCCTTTGAAGATGGCAGCTATTGCATGTCCTCAACATAGTACAGTAAAATAAAAAAAAAAAAATCTATCTTTCTTCTTCAACACAAAATCTGTTAACCTACTGCACAGTATCTAATATGGACTCTGCAGTGGAAGGAAGGAAATACGTGTTTGGTCAGTTTGGTAAATAAACCTAAAGCTCAAACATGGCTCAGCCACAGATACAGGTTCATAAGTCAACAGATTGTAAAGTTTCAGGGCACAGAGGTGCCAAGTCTGATTATTATCTGATTAGAAAATGGCTTATGAAGAAAGAATATAAATTTTCTTTAAATGAATGTTTGAACAAGTAAATTCCATTTTCCATAAATTCTTATGATAAAAAAAAATTTAACCACATATATCTACAGAAAGGGAAAACAAAAAAGAATGAGAGGTTCTCTCTGAAATTACAAGTTAAGAAACAAAAGACCTCTTAGTAAATACTGTTATAAGTTTATTTTCTTCCGTAATTACCTAAGACCTTCTTGAAGGTACGCAGTAACAAATAGGATGAGTAAGGGAGTTTACATACATTTACACAGACCATTCAGCCAGCATAACACAGAAGAAATCGAGCTATTAGCTCTTTCTGTATTTTTAAATGCAAGTGTAATATTCACAATAGCAAACAACAAGCAAGAGAGAACAATGGCGAGTACAACATGGAAAATGAGATTAAAACATTCACCACAGGTGACATAAGAATATCAGGAAAAATAATTAAAAAGGTTTTCCTCATTGCAGTTTCCAGACAAGAAACAAAACTGACCTACACTCTCTGATCCAGACTAATTCATGTCACTTGCTCCTGATATAACTCCTTTCCTTTGTGTACTACATGTAAAGAGAAATAAACCCTCCCTCTTGCTCCACAGGCCTGCAGACATTTTTACAGTTGTTTCAACACAGAGGAGAAACAGGAAGATTTTCTCCTGTGATCATGCCAACTTGCTTTCCTGACCCCTTCCTTCCATGCAGAAGACTGAAGCCAGTCATCTGTTCTCTTGCACAGAACAGAACACAAACACCAGCAAATACTCTGCACCCTCATACAAAAAACTTTTACATCCATGCCTTGAGGGAGGTCACTCAGGGTCTCAGGGCGTGCAAGGCTGCCTGCTCACACACCAGGAGAGTGCTTCAGTGGGTTCTGTGGACATACAAACGGCAGGACAAAGCTCGAAGCACTAACATGGAATAAACCTTACCTGGGCAGTTGGCAACCAGGTTAGATATTTGAAAGTGTAAGAAATTACAAAGCTGTTCACTGGAAAACAAACATTAAAAAGCTGCAGACAGACATTAAGAAGTTTGATCCATCCCTTTGTGGACCATTCTGTATGACTTTAAAGAATATTCGGTGCTCACACCTTTTCAAGAATGGGAAATAGAACATGTCAGAAGTTCATTCATTCATTTTTCCATGGTCACTGTCTCTTTTCTTAACTGACAGTATGGCAATAGTGTCTGACAGATAACATCCTTCTGTCTATGTCCTGGAGATTAAAGTAAAAACAAAAATAAAAAAAAAAAAACCTTTAAAAAAACAAACCAAAAAAAACAAACCAAAAAAAACAAACCAACATTTTTGTTTGCTTGTTTCTCCAGTTGAATTTTCCCCAAAACACCAGGCTTGAAGTTACACTGCAACTGATCTCAAAAAGGACATAATGGACAACATCACTACACCATTAGGGATGTTGATTGGCATGGTATTCACGGCGTTCACCTAACACATCAGCTGAAGACAGAAGTGGTAAACTTTTTAGTGGCTAACTTAAATTGAAACATTATTTGTATTCATACAGAATCATAGAATTATAGAATGGTTCGGTTTGGAAGTGACCTTAAATATCATCTAATTCCAACCCCACTGCCATGGGAAGGGACACATTCCACTGGACCATATCACCTCTAAAGCCCCATCCAACCTGGCCTTGAAATGATAAAATATTATAGAATAAAATAGTTAAAAAAATTATACAAAAATATAGAATAAGAAATAGTTTTGTTTGTTTGTTTTCTTTTTTTTAGTTCTCTTCTTTAATTGTATTTTCTTCTTTCCCAAAGCTTTGTACCAAAACACAGGTCAAAGACAGAGCTTGTTATAATTAATATCTGATGTAATTCTTCTTAGCACTCGATAGGTTTTTTAACACCTCCCAGTATTCTGCTTTCTGACTGTATTCATTAGCTGCCTTCAAAGCATTTCCACAGACCTTCTTCCTCAGCAGGATGTAAGACTTCTTGCACAGCCTCCACGGTGCACTGGCAAAATCTGCTCAGGACTGTCTTCAATTTGTGTGAGCAACTTTGCTTCATATTTTCTTCAACAGGCTTGAAATTTAACCAAGTAACTTGGATTTATTCAGCATAGACTCATAATTAGTTCCCTCCTGGTTCTTTTTTTGCCTCTCATTTCTAAGTCAAAAATAGTTGAGATGGTTTTTGTTTTAATTTAAGAGCCAAGCTCTTCTAAATCACTTGGAGGAGTCACACTGAGTCTATACGAGCCTTAGTTGAAGGACAAGACCTTCTACCTTTCTTTCAATTCCTTGCCAACTTTATTCTTCATTCTTGATTGTTTAAATGTGAATATTGACTGATTAACACCAATATGCCAGGGCTGAGTTCCAAGTCAACCTCCATGTGACACCCCAAACTTTCAGAGTCAGTCAGCCTTCCAGCACATGGCTGGACAAGCCAACCCCACAAAAAAGCAAGCTCGTGCAACTGCACCGTACCTCTAAATCCACTTGCCCAGCTGTTGAAAGCTAGCATTAAACTTCCCTCATGAAGCATTTACTTATGCAGGTATGAGACAGGTTGCAGAGCACAGTGCCTACTTGCAGGGCAGGGGCTGCCATCTCACTTCTGATAGGAAAGGACATTTCTATGAATTTTTACATGACAGATGTGTGTGCAGCACAGCAAAGCTCTTGGAATAAAATATATTAAAGAATTAATTGGCTTGTTTCAAAATATGCTGGAGGCAAAGGATTTGACTCAAGGGTACTCATGTCTGACATTGTCTTTTCTTGCACTGAAACTATTCACATAGAAAGCAGCATTTTGCCCAATATAACTCACTCACAAAGACATCGAAGACCAGGATACCTCAGGCTGAATTCCCTTTACTCCCTTTACTCCTCCCACCTCCTTTGAATAAATCAACTTTCTCACACTCTAACAGAGTATGGAGATTAATTCAGAATGTGTGTGCATAACACACCTGACAGACGCGATAAAGCCTGGCTCAAAGAGCAAAGATGAAACAAAGGCATAAATAATACTGGAGAAGGATTTACAAAGGGACAAAATATGGGCAGCCATTTAGAGGTGACAGTAATTACCTAAGTAAATGTCAAAACTCTTCAAAGAAACAAGGGGGTAAATATTCATGAATATTTAAGTCTGAAACTGGTGAGCATGTTGATTTGCCATTTAGATAGTTACATTCCTGTCCTATCTTATACACTCTGATAGCTGCAGAAATGGATAGAAAAGTTTGTCCTTTGCAGGACAAACTCCTACTCTTTGAGGGCCTATTCATTCCTAAATGTACTGAAACCAGTGGTCTTATAATTCACTCACAGCACCTAAAAAAGGTTTATTGATGAAGGAAACCATGGTTAATTAACATCAGTAAATGTCATTAAAAAGTTAATGACGTTAAGCTAGCTTAAGATGTTAAGTTAGCTTAAGATGTTAAGTTAGCTTAAGATGTTACCAACTCTAGTCAAATCCACCAAAAAATTTACATTTTTATATAAATTGGAAATACTAATTCTTCTACAGAAAGGAAAGTAATGGTACTTTATTTTCTTTTTATTCTTATGTAACAGATATTAAAATACTTGTACCAGTTATTTGCTCTAATGTAATGAACTATAACCCAGTGACACTCATTGGAACTCAGCACTAGAAGGGTTGACCTGATCACCAATGGCAAAAACAGTTTTCTGCAACTGTCAGCAACCATTAGGTACAGAAGTGTTCACAGAACATCTGCTGCTCTGAATGTCCTTATTGACACAAGACTCCTACCAGCCTGTATTAATCTGAAAGTCTTCTCACACCCTGGCTATCTTCTAAATTGTTACTATGAGGATCAGATTATACTCTTTAAAATAGTAACAGGCTAGTAAAAAGCATAGGAATAAGGTAAGTCTGAGAGCAGAAGAATAAGAAACCAAAACAGTAAATTTGAGAAGAAAACATTTTGGTTTTCCCATTTTAAATAGTCAAAATTTTTAACTGAGATAACAAATGCCTTGGTGAATGAGAATTAAAAGTCCAGCTCACATCCATCATAGAAGGATCAGAGGTCCAACTGACAGCTCAGTGCATGGCACTGTCTGCTGCTTCCACTTCCACCATAATTCACAATGCTTTGTGGATCATCCCAGTGATGTTGGCTTAATAGTGGTTTTCATCTCAAACACTGATAGTCCCAGTTTTTTCTCCTCCTTTTTCTTATGCTTTTATTACCAGAAAAGGATACTCTATTAGATTCATTGCCAAATGAAAATACTTATTTTCTTGCATGTCCAAGTGGAGACCAGTGCTGAGTGACATTCCTCAGGGGTCAGTATTGAGAACTGTGCTGCTTAACATCTTTCTTAGACAGTAGGATTGAGTGCACCCTCAGCAAGTTTGCTGATGACACCAAGATATGTGGTGTAGTTGACATGCTTCAGAGAAGGAATGCCATTCAGACAGACCCCGACATGCCTGAGGGGTTGGTCTGTGCAAACCTCATGAAGTTCCACAAGGCAAAGTGCAAGGTCTTGCACCTGAGCTGGGTCAATCCCAGGCCCAAATGTAGGCTGGGCAGAGAATGGATTGAGAGCAGCCATACAGAGAAGGATTTGGGGGTGTTGCTGGACGAGAAGCTCAACATGAACTAGAATGTGCGCTTGCAGCCCAGAAAGCCAACCGTACGCTGAGCCATATCAAGAAATGCCTGGCCAGCAGGTAGAGAAAGGTGATTCTTCCCTTCTACTGTGCTCTCATGAGACACTAACTGAAATACTGCATCCAACTATGGGGTCCTCAGTGTAAGAAGGACATGAATCTGCTGATGCAAATCCAGAGGAGGGCCACAGGGATGATCAGAGGCCTGGAGAACCTCTCCTACGAAGATAGCCTTAGAGAGTTGAGATTGTTCAGCCTGGAGAAAAGAAGGCTCTGGGGAGACCTCAGAGCAGCCTTCCAGTATCTAACAAGGGCCTACAAGACATCTTCAGAGGGACATTTTACAAGGGCATGTATTGATAGAACAAGAAGGAATGGCTTTAAACTGAAAGAGGGTAGATTTATATTAGAAGAGGGAAGATGAAGAAAATACGAAAGTTCAGAAGAGGAAGAACTTCTTTACTGTGAGGGTGGTGAGACACGGAACAGGTTGCTCAGAGAAGTTGTGGATGCCCAATTCCTGTAAGTGTTCAAGGCCAGGTTAGATGGGACTTTGAGAAACCTGGTCTAGGGGATTCAGAGACGAGCATCCCTTATTTCCATAAGCTAATGCAAATCTGACCTGTTTACCATATGGTTCCAGTCTACCTCAGGGCTGGTGCTATCACCAGTTGTTTTGTCTTTCATTTTCATTCAGAAAATTGCCCTTCAGCATCCTCAATCACAGTGGGGAAAAAACAAAATTAAAAATTTAGACCTTCCCCCCACATTGTCCCCACTCCAGTCCAATTTGAGGACTCCATGGTAACATGCTGTCTTTGTCTTGAACCACAGAGAAAGAAGAAAAACAAACAAACAAAATACCCAAACAACCAACAAAACAGAAAAGGACTATTCATTTTGTGAATTAAGTCTGCAGATGGTCAGCTCAACTCTCAGAGAAACTGGTGTTCCCAAGAGGCATGTTTCCATGGAAGTACTAGGGCTATTAGAGCCTTGCTTAGTTCTGTAAGCCCTTCTAAGCTTCTGTTTCACTAGCCACAAAGCCAAATATTGCTCCACAAATCCAGGAACTTTTCTGCACACTTAGAGCCAAACTGTGCTGAGCCCATGTCCTCCTTTCTAGCCAAAGTCTCTCATGCCTTCTGTTACCAGCTATTTTTATTGTAAGTCCACACATGCATTTGTGTTTTCTACTAAGTACCCAGCTGTCCTGTTCCAGGAAATGAATTACTGCTACCTTGTCCTCTCTGCCAGAAGCTGCCTCTTCATGCTGGAGGCTTCATATGGGCATGAGTAGTTTTGTCCATGTTTTTCATATCCAATGAAAGATAGACATGTTACTAGTATTCTGCATATATGGGGACAGTTGCTTTCTTCGTAGAACCTTAGAGAGACTGAGTACTTCCTGGATTCTGCAGGCTACACTACAGCCTCTACCAGCTGTAGTAGTTTAACAAACTATTGGATGGAATTACTAATATTAGGGTACTAACACCTAGTTATTCCATACATATTACCTTCTCAGTATAGGGCAGGACTACGATCCCCCAGGCTGAAAAGCAGGACTTTAAGTCCACCTGTCACTATTTAGGGTATTTAGGGTAATAGCACTGCCATCATGTTTGAAAGGAATTTAATTCTTCAACTGCATGAGATTACCATTCCTCTCACTCAACTGTCTCAAGCTATACAGTCACCTCTGATGACTGTACTGAAGAAAATATCTAGCTTCATTTGATGAGAACTTCCTGTGCCTTTTCCTCTGTATGTAAAGCCATGCTCCAAGGCATACAGCTCCACAGGTCCCAAGAACAACTGGTTCAAGGATCCACCAGCCTCATCTTCCTTAACTCCTGGTGCTAATAAGAATTCTAGTGTTGTTTATTTTGTACCCTTCATTTCACAATTGCTTTCAAATGGTAAATTTCTCATAACTTATTTTTCTATAGAGTATATTACAGATTTCCAATAGATGATCCATTTTACATTAATACACATTTATTTATTTTGCTTCTCTCTCAAAAAGTGAAACTTCGTACTTTAACAAGGTTCAAAACATTTACATTTAAAATCATATTCACTCATCAGAATCAAATGAGCTTTTCTACTCTCTTATCTATGTATTGATTCCACCAACTCCTACAGCTTTGTTCACTTTAGCATTTTCTCCCCCATTTTTCATAGTAGCAATTAAAAATGTGTAAATCAGGCTTTCTCAGAAATGGGAATGCATTAAATTTTATTTTTAGTCCTATGATGAAGCAGAAGAAAGTCTTGAATACTCTGTGCTTGGCATAACAGCTGTCCTGTGATTTACACCATTCTTGAGACGCTCTTGTAGTGGAAATACTATTCATGTATTTGCATAATACCTACCACAGTCTAGCCGCAGACTTCACATATGCTGTGAATAAAGAAACGACACTCCTGTCTTCCATAATGGCTATGAAGGTACAGGATAGAATGATAACTTGCTAGTTTTCATATTGCAACCTGTATTGCTGAAAGCTTACATTTTTACCTAACACTTGGGTTAAAATGGAGATCAGTATTGATTATAGCACAAGACATCTTAAGAAAGCTCGATAGGATACTTCATTAGGCCTCTATGGTCTGATATGCCTCAGTCCTGATAATAGGGATAATAAGGGTGCTGCACACACGAAGATGAATGCATATGGCCAGTGAAGGGCAGAATTGCACAGCTATTAGTGCAAGGAGATGTTTCTCAAAACAACCAGCCCAACTCTAGGACAGTTCAACACACCAAGAGGGGCTGTCGTGCTCAAAAGCTTGGGACTTTCTGCAAAATCAGCAAGAGGAAAAAAAGAAAAAACAAACACAACCCAAATTCCTTCCCCCTCCCCCCCCCAAAAAAAGCCGCAAAAACCCAAAATTGCTTGTTTCTTCAAACTTTGCTTCTGTAAAGCCCTGAAAATCTTTTAGTGATATGCTATTGCTGTGTTTGACCTTTTCTAGACTTTATGTCTTAGTCACTGAGGACCTTCTCTTCCTGACTATTTCACTATTGTTAGAAGCATATCAGAAGTCGTGAATATCAAGGATAATAGACAATTGAAATCCAAAAGATGAAACTGGAAAATCATTTCAGCATTCCAGTGGATACTCAAAATCACAAAAAATATTATTTTGGCACTACTATTTACTCCTACCCTCACCTCTGGTAACCTTTCAGTTCCATTGGTGATAATTACCTGTTTTTCTTTTTCCATGTCACAATAAGTTAAGACTATTAACTTTTCTTTCTCTTGCTAACATTTTTCTGTTCCGAAGGTGCCAATCATCCTTTTCTTTCAGTTTTATATGGATTAACATAATTAACTTAAATTCAATTGTTCTCAGTTTGCTCTAAGCTTAAGATGTGATGCTACTCTGCCTTCAGAGCTCAAGAAGGCCTGTCGTGTTCAAAAGCCTGGGAGTTTCTGCAAATTGAGAGTGGAGAAACCCTCCCCCCCAAAAAAAAAAAAAAAAAACAAAACAAAAAAAAAAACCCAATAGCAACAAAAAAAAACTAAATAAAAAAGGAATCCCCACAAACAAAAACCAAACAACAAAAAACAACCAAATAAGCAAACAAAAACAAACTGTGTGTCTCTTTAAACTTTACTTCTGTAAAGCCCTGAAAATCTTTTGGCAATATGATATTGACATGGCTGACCTTTTACTAGACTTCTTGTCTCATTTACTGAGGACCTTCTCTTCTTGGCTATTTCACATTGCTAGAAGCATATTAAAATGCAGTACAGGAAGCCCATGTTATCAAAGTAATGACAAGAGTTAATGCACCCGCTAAGATGGGTGAAGAAGAAAAAAACCCCTAAGAGTTGAAGAATTCGTCCCATGACACCCCACAATAAACATCCTAGAAAGACTCAGCCATGTGTCTCATTCAGGATTTGGAGATGAACCTCACAAGCACTAAGCTTGCGCAACAGCGTGCTGGATATTGTTTGGGTACAGATAGGCTGTCCCCATATGCATTGCAACTGCAATGGGGACAGGCAGGGGATAGATATGACACAGAGGACCAAATATTTAACTGTACAAGTACAGGCCAGGAGCCAGTTACCCAAGGAGTCCAGAAAATGGCAAGTCTTGATGTTTTGTTTCAGGTCAATGGAACACAGAAGGGCCTGTGGCTGCTGGTAATAGCAGCACTGATTATTATAGGACTAGCTTGGCTTTCAGTAGCTTTGAGAAAATAATGTAATAAGGAAAAGATGTTAAGAAATCATGAGCATGTGTCAAACCCAATAGTGGAATTAGAAATTATTATAAATGTGTATTTGATACAAATTTGTAGTGACAGGCTGAATAGTGTTATCTGTCCATAAGGCTCGTCCTGATGTCTGTGAAGGCGCAAACAGAAGTGAGGAAACAAAAAGCATTTTCGCTGTAGACAAGGTTGGTGTACTCTGCATTGGGTCTGCTGAATGCCACCGAATGTCTTAGTAGGGAATGAATGGGGATGCATTTTCAAAACCACTACATTTGGCAAACTGTGTGAAAAGCTGAGTTTACATAATCAAAGCTGCCTGAAGCATAGTAGCAGATGGCATTACAGACAGATGCTAGGAAAAAATGTTATTTTCTGCAAACATACACCGAAGCACTGAAAAGCTGTTTAGATTAAAAGGTTACTCCCTCACGTACTAGTCGCTAGCTGCTTTTTCTGAAACAGAGGTACAAATTTAAACTTTAGTTTTCCAGTAAACATGTACGATGAAACCAAGTTAAACTCATGCGCACAAAAGAGATATTAAGAGAGAAAAAGGAACAATTTCATTCTGAGTTCCATCTAGTTTCTCTCTCCCTTTTTTTAACCTTAAAACATTATATTAGGAAGAAACACTGTCTTATGAAGTTTAATAGTGCTAGCTTATGCCTTTCTTGAAGACTGCCAAGTATGTGAACACAAAGAGATTAGAACTTCAATGTTGCAGAATATTTTTCATCCTATGTAACAATCCCATCTGCTACAGAACTTTATTTACATGTAGAGCTGTTCATTGTTTCTCTCCTGAAACAAATCTTGCAATTAAAATATGCTTTTTGCACAGAATGAATCTCAGAATACCCTCAACATGAAGTAAAAAATTTCTTTTTTAAAAGTTGAAACACAATGTCGTATGGTACATGTGTAATTATGCTAATGTGGTGTGTATTTCAAGTTTATTATTAATATACAACATACAAAACTGTATACTTTTTGTGCTGAAAATGAAGTTGAAATAAATTTATTTTCAAAACTTTCTTAATGAAATCCCTGTGAAATACTCTATTTAACAATCCATTTTCTAATGGAATATGGTTCCATAGTGTTGTCTGCTGGACAAGATGAATACTTCATTGTAGTAATGTCATGGTTATTTTTTACAGCCTTATTAAAAAACATCTACTTTTCTTCTCATTCCCTCTTTTCTTCCCCAAACAGACCCCCCAAACAAACCCCACCTAAAACTGAGAAGAGAATGTACAGAGAGATTGAATTAACGTTAACCTATGCTACTATCCAGCCCCTGTTCAGGCAGCAGGTGATTTTTAAAAGTAATTCCTCCCATTAGATACATTTGTGACTTCCAGAAGAAATCACTGTTGTTTTTAACAGATATGACTGTGAGTACATCCATAACCAGCGAGCACAGCTTTATAGAGGAAACACATGGAAACCTGGATCTCTCACTTTTAGGGTCTTGAGAAAGCAAGCTTTCCTTTTTTGCTGTTACTCTGTTTAAGAAACCCATTACTGGCTATAGGTTGTTCAGTGACAAAAAGCCATCATGCATGTTCTAGTTTGCTTTTCCAAGCTTGCCATTTTAAAACAGAGTGTCGAAATTACTATGTCAAGCTCTTTCAGTGGGTTGCTGATTTTAACACAAGCTGATGTAATACAGTTGAGTTTTCCTTGAAGTAACTAGTCGATTTAATTGTAAAATATATTAATTGTAATTTCATTATAAGTAGAACAGATAAAGTAAAAACTTCAAGCAAGCTTAATACGCTGTTCAAAAAGATAGAGGATAATGGTGCTTCTCATTAGTAAAAGGTATCACCGCTTAGGGAATTGAGCTTTTTGTTGCAGCAGAAAAATCATCTACTTTATTGGTATATTTTAGTATTTTTCTTGTAAATACCAATGCAAAGGAAATTTATGGCAGTTTCAAAATATGTGGGGAGTTGTAAATGGTCATTCCATCAATCAGTGCCTCTTGCTCTGCTAGAAATTGACAGGAGATAAACTGGTCTTAAGTCTTTCAAGGGTAAACCTCATTAAGCAGGGGTCAAGAGGAATCAATTCCAGTACAATTAAGCAGAAAAATGTGTGATAACTACTCATTCTGGGAGAGAAGCAAGCCTTGTGGCTATTATGTAAAAGATGATTCAGAAACATAAAAGACATTTTTAGACCAAGTGGCTTATGCATTTCAGAAGTACAGTTCTTGAGAAGAGCTATGAATTAAACAATGAACAACCATAAATTCAGTGTTAAAATATCAATACACATTTTTGCTAATTTACTTTAAGATACATAGCAGCATATCAGAAGCAGGTATTTGAAGGTACATATTTTACCAAACTCTATGGCAGATGTTCGGTTTTCATAAACAAAGCATATGGCTTACATTTAAAATAAAGCAGGTGTGCCTCATGCACAGACTAATTATACTGCAAAGCAAAACCAGCATGTTCCTCTACACAGAATTACCAAAGCCATCGTCCTTGAACTAGATCTGGCTATTTAATAGTGTTCATTAGTTGGGAACTGTTCCCAGAACAGTCTATTAAGGCCATTTCGAAACCACCTTGTCCTAGTTTGAGAAGGAAAATTAACACATGTCCAAACAAAATCCGTAACAACTTTTTCTGTTCTCAGAAGACAAGTGAAATAAACACACTAGAATTTTCTTGCATATGACATGAGAGTACAATACAAATAGAAAAAATGAACAAATAAGAAAGCATCTTCATTGCCCATGAACTGTTATGTAATGAACAGCTCCTTCTTTTGGTTCTATCAAATAGAGAACTTCAGCATAACTGCTCTGCCGCCCACTGTGTCAGTGTGAGGATTAGAAAGAACAGTAGATAAAAATGTGTATCTTTACGAATAAAAGTGATTAAGTCACTTCATCAGTTTCTGTAACACAGTTTACTTGCTTTCAGGGGACATCTCTATGAGCAATGTCCACATGGAGCAATCCCTATTGAAGTGCAAAAGAACACATTTCAGCTTCTAAGGCAAACATATGTACACAAGTGCTCACTCACAATGTATCCATGCCTTGATGCACTCAAGCTTCCTCTCCAGATCATGACTCATGCAGGGCAGGAGCAAGTGTTCAGAGCAATATGGTAAGAAATACTCATATGCTGGAAGACATACTCATAAAATGTTCTGCAAAACATAATGAGTTTTAATATCGGTAGCTATGGCAGAGATATGGGACACCTTCTCTACCATACAAAATATATTATATAAATACATATATGTGACCCTGGACATTTGGTGCCAATTAAGTCTCTCTTGTCCTACTTGGACTACATCTTTCTATCTCAAAGAGTACAGATCTCCTGTAAGATCGGCCCTGGTTTCAGCTGGAACAGTTAATTTTTTTCTCCTTCCTAGTATCTAGTGCAGTGTTGTGTTTTAGCTTTAGTCTGAGAACAGTGCTGATAACACACTGATGTTTTAGTTGTTGCTAAGTAATGCTCACCCTGATCAAGGACTCTTTACTCTCTCATGCTCTGCCAGTGAGGAGGGACACAGGAAGCCAGAAGGGAGCAGAGACAGGACACCTGACTCAAACTAGCCAAAGAGGTATTCCGTACCACAGCATGTCATGGTGCTGAGTTATTAGCTGGGCTTAAATCACAACAGGATCCATAGCTTGTCTGAAGCTCTATGTATGTCTCAGATGTCCCAAGGCATCTTAGATAGTACTAGACTCTCATGCATAAGCACCTGAATGACTCGGAAGGTAAAAATCTCAAGAGGAACATAAGAATGCTTTCTTACAGGAACATCATCTTCTCAACAACTGGTTCATGCTTTCAACTGTATGAGTGTTCCTTGGCCAGAAGAAAAAAAATGTAAAAAAAAAAAAAGAGGACAATGATGATGATTTATATTTCTGGGCCATTTGTGAACTCAGTTCCTAGTGTAGACTGGAGAAGTCTCAGCACAGCTCTTTCCAAATCACACACAGCTGCAATTGTGACAAAGGACTGTCATCCTGCACCCAAGTATTGTCAGAAAATAGAAGCACCCTAGTTGGACTTTCTTTCTTTTAATCCAAAAGTGCATTATTTCCCATATTATGATGCTGATTTCAACCAGAAACCAGGTTTGACTGGTTCCAGGACAAGCCAAGCCAAATAACAGAAGCTTGAATTGCAGAAAAAAAATTACAAGAGGTTGAAAGTGTAACTGAAGATTCCCTAATATTTAAATAGATCTCTAGAAACAGAAACAAAGCAGTACACATAGTAGTGTTGGAGGTAGCACAAGGAAAACTGCATCAAAGTAAGTGCCTCAGAATTTACTCCAAGAACCTTGCTCTTTGCCAAATTACTGCTTGCTGATAGGACAGCTTTTATGCTAGATCTTCTAGATTCATCTGTTAAAAACAGAATTAATTTATTCAGGAATTTTAATCCATGGTAAGTAAAAGTGTGAATAAATTATAGCCTTGAGCTCACAAAGCAGAATAGTATTTTTTCAGGTAAAGACTCCTCAAACTAATAAAACCTTTCTTTAACTTGAATTAAGTTTTAAGTTGCATTTATATAAAATATTCGCTATAGAGATAATTGTAATATCTGTACCCCGATAAGCCAAGCTGTTAGAAAAGTGACGGATTGTGTTTACTGTAGGACTAATTTTCCAGGTTGCATTTGCACTGTATCCTTCCTGAAACAGTGAATCATGAAAGCATTTAGCTCGATATTTTGAAATTCATTTGTTCATGCCAAGTAGCACTGTGAATATAGATAATATTAATCAAGTATTCATTCAAACAGCAGCCTGTCAAGATAGATAGAGTTCATCACCATATTTTTTTGCTGAATGTGTATACATACTCTTATGATTTCGTCAGACCTGTCAAATTACGTCAGCTTTAAAATTTTGAGTATTTCCTGGCTTCAAGCTGCCAGCATCAGAGGTTTCTTTCTTTGTCCTTCATGCTGTTTTGTCAATTTTATTGCATCATCTGCTTCAGATTTGTTTGGTATCAGTAGGAAGAGATTGTCATATCCCTGTTTATTTCTTTTGTTAAATGGTTCGTTCAAAAGAGAATTGGAAAATACACAGAGAAATAATTGTGACTGTTGATTACTTCTTAAGTTTCTCTAGAAATATAATGTTTGCTTAAGCTTTGGCTGAGAAAAAAGAAAAAAGAAATATTTGCTTATAGTAGCATAGTTACTTTGCTCAATTTCCTTGTCAATAGGCCAACCTCTTATCTGAAAAAACTGTTTGGAAGGTTCACTTACATAAAGACTGCGAGCCAATTCCATATTAGACTCTCCTGCCAGTGCTAGGAGAAAGATATCTTCTTACCTGTTAATTGAAATGATCATTTAAAATTTTGGACATTTGTTCTCTGAGAGCAGGGTGTGTACAATAGTAATCACAGTGACCAGAGACTTAGGTGAGCAATACAACAACAGAAAAAGTCATTTGTAATAAAATCTTGGTCCAACTCTTATATGCCCATACTGTAAGGGCAGGTACCTTATACTAAACAATCTGAAGGTAGCTGCTTAAAAACATGAAAGAGGGGTCATTTTTCTTTCTGATATTGAGCTGTCAGAAAATACAGCAACACTCATCTCTGACTGGGGATTGGACCTGACGTAGCCTGACCATTCACACTGTAAATTTACGAAGTAAGCATAAAAAACTACACATGCAACCTGGCAGAGCAAACTCAGTGCAGCAGCAAAATGCTGACTACTTACAATGTTAGTACTAATGGGAATTTGCTGAGTGTGTTTTCTCTCAAAGCTTTAGCAGAAGGAATATTTAAATAGGTCGCAAATATTCAACCCAAATAAGGCAACAAGAATCATTCTAGAAGACATAAAAAGCTCAAAGAAACTAATTTTAACAAAACCAAAGATGTTGGAAAAAGTAATTTTCTGTAAGTTATTTCTTAGGGGACATTTTTTATTAATATCCACACACAATATCCTATTTGAACCATTACTTACCCAATCACACTTATATTATACTCCATATTTCTGCCTACAAAGTATTCTTGACTCTTTTGTGTTCCTTTCATTTTTTTTCCTTTCTTGAAACTTGGCCTTTTGGTCAACATATTCATGAGTGTAAACATGTCCTATTTCACTGTGAAATATGGTTTTATTTTTGTTGCAGTTGTTTTGAAAGACTCATCTCTAGGGTCTGTGCTTGGGCAAGAAATTCAGCTTGGACGTAGACAGCAGAAAACAAACAAAAACTAAAAATAAGGGAGGGAAGGAAGCCCTCCTGTGGATGGGGGGAGGATCCCAAGGGGCTGACGTGGGGTCCTGGGTCATGGGCAGGGTGGGACAGTGTTAGATTAATATTTGGACCCAATGATCTTAAAGGTCTTTTCCAACCTAAATGATTCTGACTCTGTAAGGCAGACAAGTGCAGTAGTGACCCCATATGAACTGGTTTTGGAGACAAATAACCCCATGCAACACACCACCTCTCCTGTCCCAAGCAACCACTACAACAGATGGACCCTAATTCATGGACTAAATGAAATCAGTGAACATTCTAAGGATATTTTATTGACCTTTTATGGATATTTTACAGTCATTTTACAGGGGGACCTGTAGACCAAGGGAATGATGTATATATATCTCAGAGGATGTGAGAGGTGTATTAGATAGCAAGAATGCATTGGATAGTGGGTCTCCTAATCATGATGTAAATGGTATTGAATAAGAGATGGAGATACTACTGGGTTTGAAGAGTATAGAGTTAATTTTCTCCATGTCTGCCTGTATGGTGCTACGCTTTAGATTAGTGACTGATAAAACACAGTGTTTTAGCTGTTGCTGAGAAGTGCTCACACAGCATCAAAGCCTTTTCTTTTTCCCATTCTGGCCCCAGCATGAGCAGGCTGAGGAGGGGATGCTGCCAGAACAGCTGACCTGAATTGACTAAAGGAATGTCCCATTCTATATGAAATCATGCTTAGCAACAAATTTTGGGTAAAGGAGGAGGAAACAGGGCATGGTTGGAGCTATGTGACCTGCCTTCCCAAGTAACCATTATGTATGCAGAAACCCTGATTTCCAAGAAGCAGCTAAACATCTGCCTGCCAATGGGAAATAGAAAATAAGTTCTTTATTTTGCTTTGCTTGTGCATGCAGCCTTGCTTCACATATTAAACTGTCTTGCTCTTGGACCACAAGTGGTTCCCATGTTTGCCCTTCTGATTCTCTCCCACATCCACTGGGAGAGTGAAACAAGGGCCTGGGCAGAGGCTCGGCTGCCAGCTGGGGTCAGCCCACTGCCACACTTATAAATTGAAGGGTTTTTAAATACAGCAAAACAAATAAAAACCTCTTATCTTCATTATGCTTCCTGCAATGCAAGAATGACCCATGAATTGAGAAAAAAGGACCTAAGATACTTCTCATGTGTGGTGTTGAAGGTGCAGCGTACTGAAGAAACATTTTCAACACTGCCTACTGACTTGAAACTACATTAGATAACAGAAGCCAGAATCCGTAATACCATATGTGAGTGCTCAAAACCCGTTTGAGTCAGCAAAATGCCATCAGGGCACAACTACACATGATTTCCTCTGGATAAACCACTGTTTGAGTAACCTCTCAAAGCTGTTCGTCGTAATCTGGGACAAAAACTAACCGCCCTGAAGAATGCAATCTGCTCGAGCACCCCTGGGAAAGCACAGAAGGATGGCTTCCCCATCTGTGGGGACTGCTGCCCTTCAGAGGTGATGCACAGGACACATCACGAGGTACTGAAGGGTGCCTGGAGAGGGGTGCTCTGCCTTCTGTTCTGGAAAGCAGGGGCAGAAGAAGAAACACATGCAGCCTGTCCATGAAAGGTACAGCTGGGAAATTTTGCTGACTTCTTTCCCTCCCTAGGTTTCTCCTTCCTACCTCAGGTTTCTTGTTTTCTCCAGCTAAGATTAGACTTTCTCTTTTAGCCTTCCAGACAAGTATCACCGCCATCCTAGATCTGGCAATCATTTCTTAAGTTTTTAGTAAGAACTTAGTTCAGTTTAGTAAGTAATTACATTCAAAAAGAAAAGTTCCACCAGTTGAAAAACCCCACAAATTCACAGAAGGATTTTCAGTCAACTCTTCCCTCTCCAACTGTGTTTCCCATTGGTGCAGGGACTGCACTGGCAAGAACCTTTCACAGCTGCCCTTGCTGTAGCATCCTCTCTCCACAGACAATTCCTAAGAGCATTGGAAGCATAACAGTAGAGCTGCAGTGAGAGCAAACCTGCCCGACTCTTCCATTTCTTGCATTGGCTAGCATGTCAAAAACAAAGAGTGAAATTTTGCTTTCAGTTGCACCTTTCCATTGAACAGGCAAATTAGACCACTGAACCTGCATGAGGAAACCCAGTTGTCACTGAAGATCAAGTTTTAGGCCATGTACAACAGAAAACACAGGATCAAGGCAAGGAGGAAGCTCGGTAGGGAATTTGTCAGAGATAGAAACAAGGCATCACTAGCAAGAAAAAGCCGGATTTAGAAGATAGGAGACCAAAGCCTCATTGGTATATGTTACTAAACTTTCTGTTCAAAAGCATTGCAAAAGGCAAAACACAAACTAGCAAGACATTGGAAAATGTATCTTCTAAAAACTGATGTTCAAAAATAGTTCAACTCCAAAATTAACTGGCTGGTGTTGCAATGCTGAGAAGCAGCATAAAACCCTGAAGGTGATGAAGAACTGTCTAAGATCTGGCTCACTGGAGCCAGTTGCAAGCAAAAAATGTACAACGCTGCTCAGATACATTTCTCAGTCAGAAAAAGACTTCCAAGCCAAACTGTTTTGTTCTGGGGGTGATATTTCCATTTCATTTGTGTAGCAGGGTGCTGACCCTGTTTTCTCAGAATAAACCCACCTGTTGAGCTGACCACTCACAAGCGCGTCATAAGCAGACTCATTAAAGTACCTCATTATCCACTTGTTAAAATCTGATAGCCCAGTTTTCACAAGGCTTGCCTCATGTTGTGATCAGGCACAGTTCTTATCTTACACAGCTGCTTTTCTACACTGATGTTACTGAAATTGGAAGCTAGGACAAAGGTTCCATAAGTGAGCCGTGTCTTAGAAGAGTTGTGATTTTACTAACATTCAAACCCTTAAGCAGTCCACACAGCTTTATAGAGTTCATATCAATCAGAATGAAAGGCTTTTACTTACTGCTGTTAAAAATTATACTGGTCAATTCTTATATACTATTGGGTTTATAACTTGCTGCTACACATTTTCTACAGTGTGAGTAGATGAGCACAGGACTCTACATATTGGTGGCCTTTCTCCCTAAGAAGGAGCTCTGTCCCGTATGTATTGTTTTAGCAAATCAAGTTTTGTTGCCTGATTTCGCCATTTAAGCCCAACATCTCCTTTATCTCTTTCACTGACTGTGCTTAACATGCTTGTGCTAGATTCTGTAAACCAGCACTGCCAATTCATCCTTTGTCAATCTGTATCGTGACCTCCCCTGCCTGCTTTCTGCTCCTGAAACAGGATTTGTGGCAGAGATTATAATTTAGGATGTTTATTCCAAACTTGACTCTATTTTCATTTCTCAGGAATCATTTTCTTCCCACTGTGTTTATAAGACTGAAATGCAGTTGAAGACTTTCAGGCCACCAAACAAATTTAAATTTAATTGTTTCATGAAATAGAGCTGCTCTCTTGAGAGAACACTGGCAGAAACCCTGCCTGTGATATTAAACAAGGATTTGGATGGGAGGTTCAGGAGCATGACTGCAATATGATTTCAATGTAAATATAAATAATTGTTAGGCAAAGGAGGAAAATTTACACTGCTTTCAGAGTCCCTCGATGTAGCATGAGAGGAGGCAGACTATTTGTTAGACAACATAAACCCTTATTCCAGCAGCTATTTCTGAACTTCTCCATTTCCTATTTGCTATTTTTGACTCAATTTCCCTAGAATTCATCCCAGCTACTTTGCCACTGTCATTTCTGGCTTTAGCACAGGCTGAGCTCAGGTCTGCCTTCAGGAACCACAGGTGTGAAGAATCTCCTCAGGTCCGCATCATTTCTAGTACTGCATTAAAGCATAGATACCTATATCTCTCCCTGGGATTTCCATTTACACAGGCATAGTTATCACAGAGCTGACTTAACAAAAGTTTCCAGAGCAGTGGTGCATTACCCCATGAGGAGACATATCTCCTTTGTCATTCAGTCCAATGCTAGCAAAACTATCACCTACTCCTAGGTCACAGACCACATATGACAGAAGACTGAAGGTGTCTGAAGGCAGACACCTTCCTTGCGAAGGGAGATGTTGGAGCATAGAACCAGATGCATCTGTCTAACACTGGTAAATTACAAGGGCATATCCTGGTTAGCAAGGGCTCTCCTCACAAAACTATGCTTAGTTTGGCACCTCATTTTTGACTTTCTGTCATTTTTTGTATTTGTGGTTTAACTCCAGCTGGCAACCAAGTACCACAAAACTGCTTGCTCATTTACTTCCCTCCCCACCCTCCCCAAGGGGATGGGAAGGAGAATCAGAAAAAAAAATCCAAAACTCAGCGCTGTAACAGCTACTAAGAGGAAGATTAACTCGATCCCAGCTGAAACCAGGACTGTATCTAACCTGGAACTGCAGGAGGGGTTTGTCAGTGTTTCCTGAATTTTCAGAGGAGTAATCCACCTAACTCAGGGCTTTTGAACAATCCTTTTTTGACCATTTTTGTTTATAAATGTTTTCAAGCATCAACATCACCTTAATCTACATGGTTTTCTTTTACCAACAGTCCCTGATACACACTATCACATATCAGTTACATATAGCTGAGAAAAAGGTATAGCTAATTATTTAGCACAAGCATGTGCTGGGACATCTTAGGGTAAATAATTCATGGAGCCAATCATGTGCCAAGAGTATGTTATGTAAATCTTTTCACATAAGATTTTATTCTAATAGAGCAGTTACATCCATGGATACCTGGCAGTTTGCTAGACTAATCTCTGAAAGAGATACTATAAATGGGTAAAAATAGCACATGATTTCCACATGGGGGGCAGAATTGTGACAGAACATGAACTGGCAACAAACTAGATATGAATGCAAAGTTTAGCTCTAAAATGCCCATAATAAACATCCATGAAACTGTCTGTGGGACAAGAATAAGACTTAAGCTATATTTAATCTTCTATTTATTTTTTCTTTTCTCTCCTGTCCAGAACTTAGCAGCGTTTCACTGCAGAAGCCTTGCACTCATGTGAGGGCAAATTATAACTTATAGCATCTGTGCCTCCACCCTCAGACCACTTATTCTGACTTTTAAAACCACCTAAGGTGACCACAGAGAGAAGCATAGGCTGTTGAGATGCAGGTTGCAGATGCAACAGTAGATAACCATGTTTATAGAGCACACCCCTGACTATGAATTTTGCTGGAGAATGATCTCTGTAAATTCCTGACATCAGATCTTCATGGAGAGTGAGAAAATGAATAAGTATTTGAGCTTCAAAATATTTCTCCACCTTCCTTCTACTAGTTCTCCGATAGCACCTACAGTCATCATCATTTCAAATCCAGCCTGCTGCTCTGAGTCTTCTTATGGTCATATGCTACTTCTGCTTGGAGTCCCAAACAATTCTTTTGGTGATGTTATCTGTGAGGGAAAAATCCAACTGATACCTCTTCCACACCCTGGATATGTCTCAGCTCTCTTGCAATCTGTACCATTTGACAAGGTCAAATGACCCCTGGAAAGGGCAGAGGATGAGAAAAACATGTTGTTAAAGCCCTATCTGAAAACAGTCTGCTAGTTCTGGGAAGTGGAGAACAGGATCATTATCCTCAAAATTGGATTCACATGCTATATTCTGCCCTCTTCCATCAGCATCAAGAAAATTCCCTGGTTTTGGCTTAGGAATCAGCCATCCAACAGAGACAGTCCTTTTCAGGAGAAAGAAAGGTGACCCTAATACTTATTATTTGAATGAGACTATGTCTATTTAAGCATGATATGTAGGCCACTGGTCATAAATTGCAGTTTGACCACATCTGGAAAGACAGCTCATGCTACCCAGTTTTGCAGCGATCTGTTTCTGAAGTGAATATTTTTCTATGAGGAAACACCTTGCCAGTTCTGATTAATTGTAAGAGTTACCACTTAAATATACTACAGTACCTTCTGCAGAAAAAACACCTTCCAGTCTTCCTGGTCTGTAATGTTAATCATAATCATTTTGCTAAAAGCAGGATTCATTCCATGTTAAGATTTGCTTAACAAGCTTCCTGACCTCCAATATCTTACTCCATGTCATTTATTATAGTATATACACACAAAAGAAAAAATTTTGTGCGCTTTCTTTCAGCTTGATTTTGCACATAGAAGTGCAAAATTCGAATAAAGATTTTTCTTTACCATTTATTTCTTATTTCTGAGATAGAATCTGCTGCCTTCTCCATTATTTTTTTCAGTGTTTTCCTAGAGGACTGGGAAACTAGTCTGTGGAGTTTTCTCAAGCTTTGAGTGTCCGGCAGGTGCTTGAGTTAATTAAGAGTCAACTTTCTCTGCCTATCTTTATATGGGAGGTGCTCCAGTCCCCTGATCATCCTCATGGCCCTGCTTTGGACTTGTTCCAACAGTTCCATGTCCTTTTTATGTTGAGAACACCAGAACTGCACACAATACTCCAAGTGAGGTCTCAGGAGAGCAGAGTAGAGGGGCAGGATCACCTCCCTCGACCTGCTGGTCATGCTCCTTTTAATGCAGCCCAGGATACGGTTGGCTTTCTGGGCTGCAAGCGCACACTGAAGCCAGCTCAGGATCATTTTTTCATCGACCAACACCCTCAAGTCCTTCTCTGCAGGACTGCTCTGAATCTCTTCTCTGCCCAAGCTGTAGCTGTGTCTGGGATTGCTCCCACCCAGGTGTAGCACCTTGCACTTGGCATGGTTAAACTTCATCAGGTTGGCATCAGCCCACCTGAATGACAAGCATGTCAAGGTCCTTCTGGATGGCATTCCTTCCCTCCAACGTATCAACTGAATCACAAAGCTTGGTGTCATCGGCAAACTTGCTGAGAGTACACTCAATCCCACTGTCCATGTCATCAACAAAGATGTTGAACAAGACTGGTCCCAACACCGATCCCTGAGGGACACCACTCGTTACTTGTCTCCTGCCAGACACTGAGCCATTCACCACAACTATTTGCGTGCATCCATCCAGCCAATTCTTTATCCACCAAGTGGTCCACCTATCAAATTGATGTCTCTCCAACTTAGAGACAAGGATGTCATGTGAGACAGTGTCAAATGTTTTACACAAGTCCAGGTAGATGATGTCAACTGCTCTACCCCATCCATCAGTTCCATACCCTTGTCATAGAAGGCCACCAGATTGGTCAGGCAGTATTTCCCCTTACTGAAGGCATGCTGCCTGTCACCAAGCACCTTGTTGTTTTTCATGTGCCTCAGCATGGCTTCCAGGAGAATCCACTCCAAGATTTTGTCAGGCGCAGAGGTGAGGCTGACTGATCTGTAGTTCCCCGGCTCATCCATTTTCCCCTTCTTGAAAATGGGGGTTATATTTCCCTTTTTCCAGTCACCGGGAACTTCACCTGACTGCCATGATTTTTCAAATATGGACAGTGGCTTAGCAACTTCATTTGCCAGCTCCTTCAGGACCCATGGATGGATTTCATCAGGTCTCAGGGACTTGTATACGTTCAGGTTCCTAAGATGATCTCGAACCAGATCCTCTCCTACAGTGGGCCCAGGGTCTTCATTCTCACTGCCCTTTCATCTGCCTTCGAAGACTTGGGTGGTGTGGTGTCGTGGTTTAAGTCCAGTCAGCCACACAGTTTCGCTCTCTTACTCCCCCCTCTTTCTTTCCCCCGCTCCTGGAGGGATGGGAAGGAGAATCGAAAAGAATGCAACTCCCACAGGTTGAGATAAGAACAGTTTAGTAACTAAGATATAACACAAATCACTACTGCTACCACCAATAATAATAATGACAAGAGAAAATACAAGGAAAGAACACAATTTCTCACCACCTAAAACCAAGCCTGACCACACAGTGCACCCCCACCCTTCCGGGTCTCTGCTCTCTGCTCTCCATCCTGGGCATGACGTGCTGTGGTATGGAATAACCTCTTTGGTCAGTTTGGGTCAGGTGTCCTGTCTCTGCTTCCTCCCGGCTCCCCCTCCTCCCTGGCAGAGCATGAGGCTCAGAAAGTCCTTGGCCAGACCAAAACATCACTAAGCAGTAACCGAAACACTGGTGTTATCAGTGCTGTTCCCAGGCCCAAAATCAAAAACACAGCACTACACCAGCTACCAAGGAGGAGAAAAAATGACTGCTGCTGCTGAACCCATGACATGTGGTCAGAGCATTTTCCGGTGAATTCTGAAGCAAAGAAGTCTTTAAGAACCTCAGTCTTCTCCAAATCAAGGGTAGCCTGTTCTGTGGTGCTTGGAGATTGTCAGTGGTCTGCCTCCCAGGGACATGGACATGGAAATTCATCAGCCCCCCTCAAACTGTAGCAAGTTGGCAAGAGACATGCTATCACAGCCATCTTAAGCTTTTCAGAAAGGCATGAATTCCTGCTTGCCCACTGCATTGTCAACCACCATGTGTCTGAGAGAAATATAAGCACCTTCTGCTCTGCTGAATACCAATACTGCTGTGTATTCGTGTGGTACTTCAAGGGCCAGAATACCAAGGTAAGGGAGAACAGTGGCACAGGGCTCCCTTGAGAGGAACACTCTGCCTCTCTAATCTTTCAAGGCTTCCTTGGACAGACTGAAGCACTGTGGCTGGAAGAAGCAGGGAAGCAGGTCAGGGAAGGCTTGATGTCTTCATATAGGACTAATGAGTGCACCATAGTAAAGGGTGAGCCAGGAGTCTATGTTCTGGCTGGTTTAGCCCTAAACCTGGTCTCTCTCTGGGGTCATTACACTTATGCCTATGGATACCACGTGCTAGCAGCAGCCAGAACAGTGATACACTGGAAGAAGAACAGTGGAAAAGTAGATGATCTTTTGCAGTACCACAGTCTAAATAGATATGCAATAGTCAGCGTAACTGGCTGTGTCAGGAGGTTGGGTTTTTCCCACAGATAATTCCTTGAAAAACAAAATCATCCAAGATCCAAAATTATCCTCTGTCAAAAGACAGAAATTTATTTTTGAGAACAATTCTGCACCAGCAAGTGGATAGTCCAGAAGGGTAACCTAATGCTTCCTTTTTCAAGCAGCTTTATTTTAAGCTTATTCTCTAGCCACAGGCAAATAGAAAGTGACTTCTGTTCAGGCACTTTGAATGTCTTAAGGGGCTTTGGAACCATCCCACACCTCCTTCCTTCCCAAAACTCAGCTGAGCTGCTCACCCTCAACAAGTACTCCCCAGAGAGGCGTATGAACCATTGCATGTCATCCTATCATTTTCACAAGCATTCAGCTTGTTTATCATGTATAGCCTCATCACTTGAAACTGTGAATGTCCTTGCTGCTTTAAAGATCAGCTTTTACTCTATAGCATAATTTTTGAGTGGTGCTTGTTCCATGAATAACATCCTCCTTTTCAAACAAAAGACTCATATCAGGAGGGTACACAATCCTATAAAGAAGGTAGATTTATTTATCACTGAAGAGATGCACATTAAACCTCTTCATGTTACTTATAGCCAGGAAGATAGATTATTGTAGCTGTAGGAGAAGAACAGCTCTACTCAAACAAAATTAAGCTCCAGCTAATTGTTCTAGGCTACAAAGAGAGCCAAAGAAGTGATCCACATTTCATCATAAGACAAATTCCTCCCATTCATTTACAATACAATTCCTCTACTGTACATGCTTTCATAAGGTTTTGTTCTAGGAAATCCAAGGACAATGTCACAAGAACAGATTCTGCATTATGTTCCTAATGACTTCATTTTCTGAGAGCATAAGCATTTTTCTGAGAACACTTAGCCTGCAGTATTTCCTTCAGATTTTTCCTAGCCTTTGGCTAAAACATGTTGAATCCATCCAGAGCCCACAGCACTGTTATGCCTCTGATTTAAGAGGTGTCCTTCAGCAGTTCTAGCAAAAGTACCCAATGAAACCTTACCTCCCAACTGGCTACATGAAGAGCTGACTGAGATTTTTTGATAAATGCTTCTTCCAGATCTTTCATCTGAACAGATTTGCCCATCTTTGGTATGCATGAAACAGACAACCTCTGTCTAAGGTTCTGAATTTGGAAAATACGTTGTCTATGATAGAAAGTTCTCCATGTGGCGGTCAGAAATGGAAACTGCTGAAATGCTCACAGTGTGCAAACTTACTGGAAGCCTCACAGCATAATCTGGATCTCTCTCCCAAAGACAAGCTCTACCATTGCAATTATTCAGACAGCATGTCTGAACAGTTGTACAGAGAGAGACAGAATAAAAAATAAACCTTAAAAGAGCACTAAGCTATAAATGATGGAGATCGACATTTGCATTTGAGAAGCAGAGTGGAATGAGTTTGATAAAACCTGTCTTCCATTATCTTCCTAAAGTAACTAGATAGCATGTGGCTGGACTCCCTGCTGCACAGTGCCATAAGGTATACAGGAGCACTGCTGTGATTCTGGTGATCTCAGGTTCCTGGCCCCTCTATTAATTTCTTCATAGATTTCTAAATCTATAAAATGATCTGTATATGGAACTGCACAAACTTGTTGTTTTCAGGCTGAAGTGGCAATCAGAAAAAGAAAATGTCAGGGAAGCTGACTCTGAATGGTGCTAAATGCCCCCACTTTCCCATAGGGTCCAATTTTTCTTTAAAGACAGTGTAAAAGTAGCTGCCCACACTTTAAAGATGCATTTTAATCAACAGCATTAGGATAAAGGAGACTGATGTCCATACGCCTGAATAAGCATCGAAGTACTCATTACCTCCCAGGCAGCCCTCAGCCATTTGCATAGTCAACCCCACAGAGCAAGTACGTTGTTGGATAATCCTGAAGTATGGGGCAGATTTTTCTCAACATACTGTAGATGACTTCTCTGTGCACTTGTTCAGCAATGGTAAGACCAGAAGCCTTACATTCATGGAGTAGAAATGCCTTTCAGAAATACATAACATATGAAAGCAAGGCATACCCCTTCAAATATGTGTTAAGGATTTACTTATTCAAAATAGATTTTCATAAAGTTTAGAATTCAGTCCTTTTAATGAGAGTTTTAACATGATTGATTGTCAGCTCCAGCCATCTCACAGATAACTGAATTCATAAGGTATTGTTCTTATTCTGATATTTTAAGTTAAAGAATGGTGAATAAAGAACGGCAAATTTCTTGTCTGTGGACAAATATGCAGCTTCACATTAAATCTGTATGAAACCAGTCATTGCACAAGTGCTACACAAATAAAACTATATTCTTTGCTTGTTTGCAAATAGAAAGTTACAAGACATGCGAGACATGATCAAGCTCAGCAGCAACTTGGCATTTAAGTGACTCTATTTTCGGTTTGTAAATGCAGCAAAAAGTGCCAAAAGTTGGAAACTAACCACAGTCAGTGGTTTTATTAGCCTTAGTTCAGAAAAAAATATATACTAACATATGCTTTAGCTTCAGGCCTACTGACTTCTGGGCCATACTCATCCATATGAAATGAAACTTGCCAATATTCCCTTTTCATTTCTCCTGAATACATGAGGTTTAGGAGCAATTATATCAATAAGGTTACAACATTCAACAACAAAGTATGGGACAGCAGAGACAGTCTAGACACCAAGTGCTACTTGGAAAGGTTTTCCACTAGAAAAGTTTTATATGTAACCTTTGAAAAAATGAGAGTTTGTGTTTTGTATGATCCAAACTCCTTACATCTTACAGTAACACAGTAATAACTAAATTACTTCGGTTTGCTCTTTTCTTAAAACACAAATGTTCTACTATGTCATTTCAAAACATAGCAGTGTTGACCTTTGTAAGCAGCCTTTCCTGCGTTGAAAACAATTTTGGATTTTGCTTTCTAGCACAATTGCTGTTGCACCACATACAGTGACAACTTGTTATCCCTGGCTCAAGGGACATTGTCTTCATTTCTTGGTGCTCTAATCCACCAGTGAATCACTGCTGTGCTCCTGAAAGAAGAAATTAGGCAAGAATTTCCTATTTGTTCTACAGCTTTCAGTCACCGCGTGGAATAAAAACACAAGAACAAAAAATGCGTAAGGGGTGAAAATTATATATTATACCACATTATATATAGAAATCATATATTTATAATTTTATACTTAACTGCATAGAGTTAGAGGGAATAAGCTAATATAAACAAGATAAATTCATCATTTCAGACATCTTAATGTCAAAAGACTCACTATGGTCAATTGCAAAAAAGGAAGCAGGTATGTAGAATTAATACTTAAAATCATTTTCAATTAATTACTCTTGAAAGCTTTATTCTCTTATGTGCAAACATATACAAGCAGGCTCCATGATCTTTTTGTATACTAGATTCTTTTAGGATATTCAGAAACTTCGGATTTTGCTTACACCCTATCGTATGTTTGGTGATCAGAACATCTCAGAGGCTTCTGCAAGGCATAGGATCATTTGCTGCACCTTAGCCTTAGTGGAATGTGAACAAATATGCTTTCTGAACTCTTCGGCATCCCAAACAATGGCCCAATACCTCCATATGTGAATTTAATCTAATTAGCTGTTTGACATATTCCTATTGGTTTCTTCACAGGTGAAAGCAAGCAGAAAAGTCTTCAGGCCAATAAACTCTTCCTCCGTTCAATTCTTCCGATATGCTTTTAGGCCAGAGACAGTGTAGAGAACAGCAAAGAGATGTATGACTGCATTACCTGTGAGAATGCTCTTTTATATTTTCAGAACAACAACAACAAAAAAAAAAGGCAGTAGGGGGAATCAAATCCTGATGCAAGATATTTCTTCACACTTTCCTTCATTAGCATGGCTTTTCAACTCCATGTTGGGAACTTCACAAAGACCTCTCTCAGCAGCTGGCAGTTTCCACAGATGGGAGTTGCACAATTAGAATTATTCATGGTACTGAGCAAAGGTTTCAAGTAGACAAACCTTCTCAACTAGAGCTTGGGCATAGAATGGAGATGATCTATGAAAGTCCCTGTCTCTAAATGACTCCATCATAATATCTCAGTCTCTCAAGGACAGCTTTTTGATCTCAGAGGAAGTAGTGGTGTACAGAGATTTCACTTGCCTTTCATGTCTGGAGTCAGTAAGATGAAGTCCATCTTTCAAGCATCTTTGAAAAATGGCATGCTCCTCCTAGTGTCACTTGGATGCTACCCTGCAGGTAGGACTTGCTGAAGATTTGAAAAAACATCTTTTGGGCTACTCTGGGCTGACAGGGTCTTCAGCTTCACTGTGGTCTTGTGTAAGGATTTTGATGTCAGAGGAGGAGCAAAATCCTGTATTCTTGCAATTCTGCAGACAGCAAATAAATACAGAAGGTCAGAGGAGCAGTGAATACAGAACACTGAAGAATCATGGCTGCTGCAGAGTAACGCTTTTTTGCAGGTTCTCTAGGGCATGTGTCCTGTTCTATATATTCGCAAAGGAAGATAAGACAAGGGACTATGCATAGTTTCCGCTGAACACTGATTATTGTATTACCCTCCTGAATCTGGCACCTGACCCAGTACTTAGTGAGTTACACCATGTCCCTGCTTTGCAGGTTTCTGATTTGGCATACTTTTGATACCAGAAGAAAACGACCTCTGAATTCTGCTTCACTCAACCTTGCTGTCTCACTGGAAAGCTTTACCAGCTACACCCTAATACACTTTTCAATCCATACTGGTATTCTCTGGGATGAGATAGCTTGACCTTTAGGAAACCCATCTACAGCTGAATGTGCAAGAAACAACAGCCTGAAATTGTATGTTCTTGTCATCGCAATAAAGCCAAGCTCCAAAAAAGATCTAATGTATGCATATTCCTTTTCTTACAGTGGTGGCTGTAATTTCAGGTAAAAGGCAAGCAGGTGATTGATTTGTTTATAGGGAGTCATGAGAGCACATTGGAGGTGAATTTCAAGTGTGCTCTCTATTACAGCTGTAGAATAATGCATGAGTTAAATGATTGGTCACAGTACCTGCAGCCCAGGTGTAGTCCTGGCTACCTTTTGGAGTTCAGAAAGACAGTTCAGGGTAAAAGAATATAATGAGCATTCTGGGAAACATTCAGAAAGATAACCCATAAGACGTGGGAGTACTGAGTAGTGAAAATTGTAAATCTGCTTTGGAAAGTTTTCAGTACCAATGATTAAAAGCAAACTGAGCACTACTGCACCATCCAAGATTTCTGAGAGACTGCATAAAGCTAAATAAATGATGAGGGTCTCTTTACCGTGGTAAGTACTCCAAGATTTTACAGTTACTGCCTGCAGGAAGCCCACATGTTACATGACTGCATTTATTAATAATCACTTCTATTTGAAGAACTTGTTGTCCTGGCAGAGGTTTTCCTGATTCAGAATGCAATTTTCTGGAGCTGTAGAAAGTTCTTGCTCCCCATTCAGTTGTAAAGGCTTTGGGTCTGTGTATGTCCATGGTACTGACAGACTGAGCGTGGGTATAAGGATTGCTGCCTTGGAATTTGAATGTCTGATGTACAACAGTCAGCAAAACTACCTCAAGTCAGCATAAGTGTGTTTTTTCCTTTTTGATTCTAGAAACTATCATGGGAATCAGGCAATTCATTGGAGAGGCTGATTTCTCTTTCACTGAAGGAAAAATCAAGCAAACCCATGACTCGGAACATAGGCTCCCTCCAGAGAAGAAATTCAAACATTTCTCTTAAACCCTCATAACATGTAGACCTGTCACAGGGAATTCCTATGAAGCATGAAATCCTTATGATTGGTCATGGACAACCTGCTCAGCAGTTGCTGATGCTGAAAATGGGAGAAATAAGAATTTTCCAAATATGCTATGTATCATGGTGAAGATGCAAAGTGGCACCCATTTTTCAAAACCATCCTTATGTGATCTGTTGAATGCAGCATGTGAATTTTGCCCAAATAGACCATGCATGCATATAAAGAAAGGACCTAAAGAAAGGCAGTGAGGAAAGCGCAAAAACTGAAGGGAGCATTTATGGTTATCCATGAACTTGCAATGGACTCCTTCCATGATGCCGGCATCTTGCCTTTTTGTGTTTCTGCTGATAGCACAGCCTAAAAAATGTTGCCCAGACGTACTAAGATAATGGGAATGAGTAAGTGCATATCTGCTTGAAAAATTCTAGAATAATGACTTATTCATAATATCAAGTAAAGTACATTACTTTTGTCTGTCATTTCAACATGACAGTGAACTAAACCTTTGATAATGGGCTCATTTATCCAGCCCAGTTAAATTCCAATTTATTTTTCTAATTTGCACTTGCAGCATCATAGAAGGAACAGTTCTTAGGGTTCAGCAAGTTGCTTTGAATTGTTGAATGTAAAGCTGCCAAAGATTTTTGTATCAGATTCACAGTATAAGTTTGGCACAGTTCTGCATTAATCATTGCCAGAAACAGCGGGTTAGAGAAATTAACTAAATTAATTAAAATAAATTTTTACAAATGAAAGATGACCCTTGTTCTGTTTGATAATTTTGCTAAATTTTTGCATATTGCTGATCAACAACCAAATATTAATGCATTTTTTTTCTCTCACACAGGAATGTGCACTTTGTTATACTCCCAGAATCCTACAAGAATAATGGATTTTCTCTGATTACTTGCTAAGAATTCTATAGTGTAGTATCTGGGGCTGATGTTCCGACACAGATCATATTTCTATAAATAGCTCATGTGAAGAACCATGCTTCCACCCAAGGGGGTGCTTGGTTGGGGAATACTCCCCCTTGCTGTTGTAATCTGACATTTCTCAAGCCTGCAGTATTTAAAGTACAGGAAAGAAAATGATCTAAAAAGAAATTCAGCATCTCAAGCTTTATTTTATTGCACTTATGCCATATAACAACTCTATATTTTATGGCCACAAGGCCTCAAATCAGTTGAAAAATATATCCAGCTTCCATAGAACAAAATAAAATCCCACTGATTTTGGACTTGTAATACAGGGCATGTTTTGATGCACAGGTATTTTACGCACCTTCTAAGCAGGTGCTGTTCTCAGATCTTCCATCTGCCTCTGAGGGGCTGAAAAAATCTCAGCTTTACTGTGACGCTGTTCTCCATCCCTTAGTGGGATTAGTAGTCCACTTTTTTTGCTAGCCATGACAAGCAGCCAAGACTCTCAATTGCAACCATGAAAAAGGCTCTGGTTGTGAAATACTTTTGGGGACAGACACAGTCTTCTTTTTTTTTTTTCCTTCCCATTTTGACCCCAAATACTCAGTTTATAAGCATGCCAATAAGATATAGTAGATGCCCATTAAACCATGTGGTTGATTTTCCATTCTCAGTGCAGTTACCAGCTTTCTGACCATGTGGAATTTTCTTGTGTTGGCAGCAGAACACAGGCAATGTCTTGCTCTGTGAGTCTTGACTGAGGAGGGCTTTTGCAAAATTGTATAAAGTCCTCTTTTGAAATTCCAATCTCAAGTGTGATAACTGAAATCAGAGTTTTGCAAAAGAAAACTCCAGTTTGCCTATTTGGTAGGGCTGTGTAATACATAATTTTATATATGAAATGAAATTTGTTTATGAGATACTTCAGAGAATCAACCATTCAGGAAACTTTGTCTGGCCAAGTATATAGAATATGTTCTCTCTGTGCTCATTCTTTTAAACAGTATTTTTTATATTGGAAATGATTTCCTGTGCCAAATTTCAGTACATCAGTATTTGCATTATTTGTATAATATCCACTCTGGAATATATTTATTTCTCTAGAATCTGTCCATATTGCAACTGAGAAGGTGAGGAACAAGTTCAAGCACAAGCTGAATCACACATATCTTAAGTAGATGACTTTCATGTACAATATTTTGAGAGATGAGGAATAAACTGAGATCTTTGGGGTTCCTCTGGATCATTAAATATTTCATTAAATATTTCATTTCAATATTTCCTTGAGAAAGTAGCATTTTAGTCATTGCAGCCTGCTTTTTTTTTCATACACTGTGCCATTAACACATATTTACCTTTCACTCAATGCCTGAAATGTAGACCAACAGTAAGAGTGATTGATATATTGTACTTTCTGTCCATTAAATGTATGAATGCATTTGCAAGCACACCTGTATGCACAGGAGTTCAGAGCATAAAGACCCTTTTAATTCAGACTGACTGGAGAGCTCAAAAGGAAAGAAATCCTGCTTGCAGCCCCTTGTACATGCAATCTGCTGGTTTAAATGAGTTGCAACATCTCACGGAAGCAGAACCAAACTGAACCTACCCCCTGTCAAGGAGTCGGTATTCAGGGGAACAGACAGATCCAATGTCAGATCTGTGCTGGGGAGCTGGTTCATCCCCTCACAGATGACAAGGACCATCTGCGTGGCTCCCCAGGGCAGACCCAGTCCACAAGAGCACTGGGTTCTCAACACGATGATTTTTTTTTTCCACTCCAAAACACATGGTAGCACAGAGTAAGTTTGTAGCCTCCAGTACACAAAACCCTCTAAGTACATATTTAAATAAACTGAGCATAGGTGTTTGTACATATGCCAGACCTGCTGTCTAACTTTTCCAGCCTGAGTGACAGAGAGAGCATCTGTGCATAACTGCAGTAGAGATATCATGCCCTTAGGGCCAGAGTGCTTAGTCCTGCTGAGCTCATAGACTGCTCCTTTGCAAAACTATTCTTAGAATCATAGAATCATAGAATAGTTAAGGTTGGAAAGGACCTTAAGATCATCTAGTTCCAACCCCCCTGCCAGGGGCAGGGACACCTCCCACTAAACCATGTCACTCAAGGCTATGTCCAATCCAGCCTTGAACACCGCCAGCAATGGAGCATTCACAACTTCAGTTCCTCCAGTCTATAAGAAATCAACAGACCCAAATTTTCTCCCACTTTCACCCTGCTGGGTCCCTCTTTCACTTGCTGAAGGAAGCCAGATGTATAGAGTCCCTTACGGACCAAGGTGAGTAGTTTAGAAGCCTGACCCCTACAACATCTGGTTGTTCATGCATTTCCTTGGTCTTGTGCCATGACAGGAGTGTCTTCTCCAGGTTACTTCTCTCCCTCAATATCTTCTCTTCTATTATGCCTTGATTCTTCATCTGCTCCAGCAAATGGCAAGGCTCACAAGGCTGACCCCAAACCTACTATTTGAAGTCAGCCTTCCATTTCTAGGCCTTCTCTTCTGCCTTCTCACAAACATCTACAGATTGCCATGCCTATTTAATTTATGGGTATACACACAATCCCTTGTTTGGAAATACCATATGAAAATGCTTTCCACGGTAGTTGGTGGTCTAACAGAAGGCATCCTACAATAGCGGCTTTTACAATAATGCAATCAACTCAACTTGAAAAGGAGCATGGAGTGGAGTGGGATACAGCACTATCGTAAAGTATTAAAATACTTTACTTGTCTGTGCAAAATCTAGCATGTTAAAATGAAATACTGAATTGAAAATTAACTGCAACCACAGCAAATTCATGATATAATTCTAACCATGACTTCAAAGAAAAATACTTCGGGTACCATCATACTAACAAGACAATTTCATTCTCTCTGACAAGGGATGATTTAGGACATTCTTAAATTAACTCTTGTGTGTATCAGTAGTATTAACACTTTTTCAGGTTGCATTTTGCATACCTTGCTCCCGCATAGCGATGGATAGCCCTTCTGTGAGTTTTAGATTGTCAGTCTGGCTTGATTGTTCTTTGTTTGCTTGTGAACATTGCATCACTAATAAAACACTCAGAAAGCTGCCTGTTTTCTGTGTTAGAGAATAGCTAGGTTCTTTTATTCCTGTTGAAAGGCCCTTACCTGTCTTTGGTAAGACATTCTTTTGGAATGTCTTGTAGCACAAAAAGGAGATGATTAAAAAAAAAAGCAATCCCGAAAAAACTGAAAAGGCCAGTCCAAAAGGAAGAGATAAGAAAGCAAATGATGTTTAAGCATTTTATGGTATTCAGAAATGTTTCCTTACTCAGGACTGGCAAAGCTGCAAATACAGGCTGCTGCAAAACACAAAATAGGGTGGAGAGTTCATTGTCTCAGTTCCCAGAAATTTAAAGCTCATGCACATACTGAAATGGTGAATCTTTATACTTCATGTTGAATGCACACATGGATCTGACTGGACCAAATGGTGTCCACTTCAGTTATGCAACTAGTCCAGTTAAATTCCACTGGGGTACTGCCCAAAATATCAAGATGTGTCAGGATGAGCCTTCTGTCTCAAAAAAATCAGAGAGGCAGAAACAACAGCCTCAGCATTTACCTGCTAGTGTAGGCTCATCCCATGCAGTCTGCTCTTAATCAGAATTATAGATACACGACACAGCTGAAAAATAATCAATTAATTATTTTAATGGTAAATTAAGGAAAATCAGATTCTGAGGGTGCTAAGGAGCCTCTGCCAGAGGGAAAACAAATAAAACTTAGAAAGCATTAAATCAAATGTGCTTTCAAGGCTGGAGCTGCGAGCCCTTACTCTTACAGAATGCTCTTAATTAGTTGCATAAAGGCTCACCAGTTTCTATAGGATTTTATTTATAACTATATAACTAAAACTAACATTAGCATTATACAACTGAAAATAATTTAATTTTAAATTGAAGAAATTTATTCAAAAGAGGAGTTGATACATTAATACTACTTTTTTTAGTGTTACTAATATTAACTGTTATTTATAAAATACATGGCATCTGCTAGGCCAGCAATTAATTTCTTACTCATACATATCTCTCCTCATGCCAAAACCCCACGTCAGTCTGCCACCACAGACCGCCATTCAGCTGACAGCAGTGTCTCCACAATCTGTTCGTTCTTCATTTAGTGCACAGGGTTGACTGTGGCCACAGCCAAATCAAGAGCATTTACACTTATTGCATGACCTTAGGCTCATGCAGAGTGCAGAACTCACTAAGGTAGACTGTGCTATCAAAAGCAGCTCTGATGAAAACAGTGCCTTCCTTAAGTGGCCATAGATCCATGCTGGTCCAAGCTTCTTGCCAACAGATTTAAGTTTTAGGCTCATATAGACCAGTGAGCACAGAGTAGATGTCACATGTATCCCTGCAACAGGTAAGGCTAATGCCAACAGGCGCTGCTACAGGGCATTGTGGTACCAGGAGTACCCATGGGCAGATGGTCTCTTCTTGAGGCCGCTGGGCAGGACTTAGTGCAATGGCTGGCAGCATCTTCTGTATGAGTGCTAAGATTTTTGTTCCAGAATTAAGGTCATTTGTCCTTAGTAGAGGAGAGGCATAGGTAAAGATATCTACCTCAATGTCATCCTGTGAAAGCTCACTCCATTATCTGTGGGAATTTTGCAACTGACTTTAACAGCAGCTGGGAGAGTTGCCACTGCTCCTGTCAAAGAAGACTGAGACTTTCCTCTAGTTATTCACAAAAAAATGTAAGATGGATAATTCCGGATCTCAGAACTCCTAATATGCTAATTTTCATTGATACCTTGATAAATCAGTAACATCAAAAATCCTCATTAACACTCCCCTTTTAATTATCACAGTGACATAATATATTAAGTCTGTTGACTCACAGTAGTGGGATACATAATGGAAATGCCCTTGGAAATCCATGCTTTTGTACCCTTCATGTTCCTCCATTGTAATTCCATAGATTTATACATCATCAACGTGCTATTTCAAGCTAATATACAGCAAGGACATTGGGGTGGTGGCAGTTTATCAATGACTTTTTGTCCTCCTTTTTTTCATTAGTGCTATTTAATAAGGCAAGCTATTTCTGTCAGGAGCTTCCTATAAATGTAATGGATTTTACAGTATAATATAATAATGCAGTATTATGCCTGTTCCTTCCCTGTATTAATTATGATCATATTTACATTCAGCATGCAGTCTTATCTGAATCCAATGCAAATTACTATCTTTGAAGGAGAAAGGCACTAGCACAGCAATTGTTAGAGCTGTCCCTGAGTGTAATACAACAGACATTACTGCATGTGCTGCCTAAGGGCCAGAACAATGCCCTTCTTGATTCACAGAAATATATCTCAAAGAGCATTTCTCTGGAAAAGGAAAAATGTGCATTGTAATGTAGATCTGGGGGCTAGTTTAACTTTCTCCTTTTTTACCTCTACATTACCTCACTGCCATTCAGGCAGTACTATATAAGACCATAACCAGGTTCACCTCAACATCCTTTCATTTTCAAATTATTTGAAATATGTAGTAATCCATTTTTCATACATATTACTTTTACTAAGAGAGATTTAATAGTTCCTCCTTTGACTGGAATCTACTCAAAACAGCCTGGTATTTTTCATCTACTTACCTCACAAGTGACAGATAAATAAGCATTTCCTCTTTCATGTGGTCCTAAGTCAGCAACATTAATTCTCAAAGGCTAGGGTTCCGAGAAGAGTGAGAAAGGCACTTAAATACATTCTTAAAGCTCATTTATTCGGTGAGATTAAAAGTATGGCTTGTATTCATTTCAATAGAGAAAACGTAAACTCCACCTTAAAGGCCAGATGACTATGCTTGTGTATGGCCTCAATTAGCAGTTTCCTCTGTTTAAAACACCTGCAGAAGAGCCCTGCTAAATGTTGACTTTTAAGTCATATGTGCAGCAGAAAAACAGGGTACTCCCTGGAAATGTTACTGTCCATGATGCTAACTGATAAAACAAGCAAATCAGAGCTTCACTGACTTTCAAAGTATGCAACTTCAATAATTTTTTCTGGTTCATAAGAGAGGTGTATAGGCTATGAAAAAAATTGAACCATTCAGTCCTCCTGCAATCTTTGCCCTTGAAAATTAAAATCCAATAGAAAATCTGGAAGAAAAAAAAAAAAATAAGAGGAAGAAAGTTTTCTTTTCCAGAGGAGATAGAGAAGATGGTTTTATATTTCTTTTTTTTCACTGGGATATTTTTTTGAAAGGGGCATTTAGAAAGGTTTTAAGCACTTTTCTTCTTGATACTGTATGTCAGGTGGAAGTTCTCAGGTAAGATTTATGGTGAGGATTTCTCAGGTAAAGACTTACGGTGTGGATGATAGGTAGTCACAAAGATCCTTCAGAATAAAGCTTCCAGATCTACTGGACCCATCAATGTGTAAAATGAAAAAGTACAGATTTGTCTTGAATTTTCAGGTGAATCCATTCAACGGGTATTGGAAAAACACCTTATAGATCAACAGCTAGAAACAGTCTTTATAACAGGAGACCACTACAGCACAGCAGTAGCTGCAGTGATAACCAAGAGGACCTCTCAGTGTGCCTTAATAACCCAGCAGTCCATGTGACTGTTTCCTACCCAGATGAATTTACAGGTAATAGGTACTTGCTGCAGTATCATCTGGGATTCTTCGCTCAGTGTAGGTAAGAGAGAGTACGAAGGATAAAAATTTCATAGATCATAGAATCACAGAATAGGTTGGGTTGGAATGAACCATGTAGTTCCACCCCTCCCTGCCATAGGCATGGGCAACTTCCACTAGACCAGGTTTCTCAAAGCTCCCTCCAACCTGGCCTAGAAATTTCCAGGGATAGTGCATCTGCAGCTTCTCTAGGCAACCTGTGCCAGGCCTCACTACTCACTATGATAGTGAAGAATTTTTTTGTTATATCTAATCTAAATATACCTTCTTTTATCTTAAAATCATTGCCCCTTTTCCTGACTCTTCATGCCCTCCTAAGAAGTTCCTCTCCAGCTTTCTTGCAGTTGACCCTTCTTCAAATAACTATGCACTACAATGTTGAAAGTTAAAAACAAGTAAAATTCTGAGACAAGATATTAGAAATATGTCCAGTGATATTGCTTTGTGTAAGTGGAAGATCGTACCACTGCAGCTGTCTGATTTCCAAGAGCAAAGAGTGACACATAAAATGTCAGGGCCCTGAGGGCACCAATAGGACCCAAGTAACTGCTCACCACCACCAACACCACCATCCTTCACAGGCTCAGAAGTCGCATTTCAACCCAGCCCAGGGCCATCAATCACTGCTCCAGCGATGTCCCAGCAGTGCCAGTCCCTCAGGAAGCAGCCAGTCCTCATTGTCCCCTGACAGTAAGCAAGCAGAGCTGGTAAGAATTAAATCCCTAAGTTTATGTGTGTTGGCTGTCTGCTGGACACCTGTCCATCACAGCAGTTTCCACTGAAATGGCACCTCTTTTTTGCCATTCTCGTCATGAACCATCAGAAAATGCTCAGCTGGTCAGGATTTCATAGCGCTGTTATGTACCTTTGTAAGTTGCACAGTGAGGGAATTACATCAGGGGGACAAACACTGAGGACACCAATTCTGTAGCTTCACATTACTACCAGGGTCTTCCAGCTGCTTTTCAACCATGTTTTCATTCAGTATCCATACACAAGTTCATCACTTAATGAAAGAAGATAGTCAAATGGGGAAAAAACCGCTTCAGAAAAATTTAGACATGTATCTGTATTGATATATAATAACGGTTTTCAAACTTTCATAAGAGAAAAAAATATCTTATTTTCTCTTATGTTTATGCAGAGAAAGACACATGTAGAAAACATACCAATATAGACAAGTGCTTTCAGACTTTCTTTTGCAAGCAACAAACAAGGCTTTCCAAATTCAGTTAGATGCCCTTGCATTGCACAACTTCCCGGACCCATCTGCACAAGCTTCTGTCAAACAGCCATCCTCAAAGTGCATGCATTAAAATTTAAGCAAGGTTGATTACAAAATAGTTCCAAGACTGTCCCTTTGTGGAAGTACTGGTTTGCAGGACATCTGTTCCTTTCAATAGTCAATACAGAGCCATTTGTTTCATCTGAAAGCAATGGCATTTCCCTGTGCTATAACCATGCACCCATGAATCAAAAAAATATATGTTAAGACCGTTCAGCCATTATTAATCTTTTATCTGGGGACTCTGTCTTTCTCTGATCACATATTTATGAGCATTCATTTTTGCTTGATTTGTAATAGCATGTTCTCTGTGATGATTTTCACTAAACAGGAAGACGCTCAGAATCTGAATGGGTAGAATGGCTCAGTGCAGATTTATCAGTGGTTTTGGCTTCATTTCTGTATGTCCAAGTGGATCCAATGTGTTGAAAAAGCAAACAACTAGCAACTGTGTCAGCTTCCTTTTGGCTAGCAACAATTTCTCTGAAGAGGTGTTTCAGCAAGCAATGCCAGCCTGGCCCATAATGATTTACTTCTGTTTTTCTGAAGATTTGTTCTTTTCCATCTTTTTCAATTCTTGTTGGTGTTATTCAGAATTCAGTATAAATCTAGACAAGGTTTATATTAAGTATTACTGAAGTTACATCACTGCAAAGACAAGGCAAGCTAAGGGTCAGATGCTCAAAACAGGACTCAACGCACTGTCACTGAAATGCTTTATTTGCATATTTCTTTTTTGTACCCTTATCACATCTCTGGAAAGCAGCTGGATTACTGGAGATGTCTGTAAAGCATGAAATTAATGGCTTCATTTTTCTCTCAGATGATTTTATGGAGAAAATATTGCTTTGGTCCATTCTGACTTAGTAGGCTTGCATGTACGGGTCACCAGGATGCAAAGCAGAGGGGATTCAAGTAAATCCTATTTCGAAATAGTGTCCCCAGTAAAATTTTCATTGGAAAAGCTACTGCAACTTCTAAATTCAAAACATCAGGATTAAAAGGTTGTAAAGATATACAACACTGGTAAAACAACAGAAAAATTTCTAGTTCTTATGATGGTCTCAAACTCTGTGCATCATATAAAGATCATCAGACAAACTCCTAACCATTATTTTCATCAGTTTTTAAATTTAGGGATTAGTTAGGGTGAATGAATAAACAGATTATATGGTAGGAAATTCCCTCTAGCTTCTACTAGGCATTAGTATACTCTACTTTTTATCCTTTTGCAGGAAATGCTTTAAATTCAGGGAATAATGAATCAATAGAAGAATCAATTTACTAGGAGCATTTTAGAGTCTGGGGAATTCCTCCTGACAGATTGCAGAAGTCGAGATTGGATATCCTGTTTCTTAGGAGGCATGGCCACAGCATCATACAAGATGGATGGTAGTGTGAAGTAGCCTGCTAATTTTGATCACTCAGAGGACTTCTCATTAGAACATGTTTATGGTAGAGATGTCTGCAATTAAATGACATTGAGACAGTACATTAAAAGAGGAGGGGTCTTGACCTATCTCCGATAACAAAATGTGAAAAGTAAAATAGAAATAGTTCTTTTTAACAAGAGCTTTGAGAAAATCCTTTTCAAATATAAAGCTGGGAAACATTAAAAATTGCATTAAACTACTGCCTTACTTTTTTTATTATTCCCATTAAGAATGACATGAGAGACATTGAAATAGGGATGTGCGTAGCCCTTTCAAAGTCACAGACAGAAAGCTTTGAAGTACTTTACTGGAACATGACAATGTGTAAATTATTAAAACTGACAGTATATATCTGCTGAGAGAATTTAGAGGCAGGAAAGCTACACTGGAAAATCAGATGTTTATTGAACCAGCACTGGTAGATGGACACAACTTTTGCATATGTGTTCTCATAGACAGATTCAGCTTTCTACCTCTCTTCAGCTTTCCACAAAAATCACAGCCAGCTGTTCTTCCATTAAAAAGCAGCTGCTTCAGGTCTCCAGTGAACTTAACATTGTAGAAGAACACCATGCTGTTGTGATGAATTCGGCACTGAATAAAGCATCAAAGACATGTTTATAGCTTGTGCATAGGTACCTTTTTTCACAGACCTAGGCAATTAAATGCACGAAATGGTATTAAGGCAGTAGTCACACAATCACAATAAACTAGGGCCTTTAAAAAATAACGTTCCTACATTAACATTAGTTTGAAGGATTCTTGCTGCTGTATTTTCTGTTCATTTGTCTTCACAATGGAAATCCTAGTAATCATCATCCATTTCAAATCACCCCGTTATTTCACCTAAAACGTATAAATAGTTCTGCTTGTTCTTTCATGCATATATCAGACTGCAGAGGCTATAGGAGTGCTGTGTGATTCTACCAGTAAAGGACGAAAAATAGGATATCTGGAAGGAAACCCAAATCATTACTTGACTGGAATAAGTCCTCAAAATACGTAATTTCCGTCAGCTAATAATTTGGAAAAAAAACAGCCCATGAAAATTCAATTTGCAATCTTTAATATTAGCGTGTAAACTATTATAATTTCAAAATGAATAAGGTAATTTTTCACTACGAATGTAAAAGCAAGACAACCGCTATTTTATGCATATATTTATTGAAACAGGTTTTCCAATGAGAAAAATTATCAAAGCCAACTCACTCCTGTGGCCAGTATCCATCTTGAAATATTATCAAGAAAATCGGTGAGAACAGATTTCCTAGAAACTACTCAAGTTTATTTTGAAGAAAAAAAGAAACCCAACACAAAACTATCTAGATTCCCTCCTGACAGTACCTCCATTTCTACGAGGTCTAGATTCAGAAACAAAGCATTATTAAATACCATTTTCCAGAGGGAAGAGATAAATCCAAGAGATAGGTCATGCAAAGCAGAATCCCACTTTGTGTAGCCTGTATTATAGTGGATGGCTGCAAATGCAGCCTCCATTTTCTCATGAGCACAGATGGTACCTTGCATGGATGTGGGGAGGGCTGAGTATACAACATAATGGATATTGGAATATTCATCCTTCCTGAACAGCAGACTCTGACCACCAGTGAAAAGATTTAGCTTTTGCACTACTCTTGCAGGGCAACACCTCACAGGCATCATACAGGCCAGTATTTACCAGACACAGTGTAGTGGAGGATGCACGAGGATCAGTGAGCTTCTGAAAACACTCAGGGAAACTCCCAAGGCACAGACTGTGGTTCTGGGCATGTTCAAACAGTTATTTTCTGAAGCCAATTGCTGCAAAACATCAGCATTTCAGAATTCTGAAATCAAAATGTCCAAAAGCTCTTTCACTCCCATTTATCCATTCAAAAAAGTTAAATTTTCGTTTCTAAAGTAGAAATGTCCAAAAAGTCAGTGGCTTTCTTCACCAAGCTTTATTCTTCAGCTGAGACCCTGTGGCAGA
Source organism: Ara ararauna (assembly GCA_028858755.1). Taxonomy (NCBI): domain Eukaryota; kingdom Metazoa; phylum Chordata; class Aves; order Psittaciformes; family Psittacidae; genus Ara; species Ara ararauna. The sequence continues at coordinate 52,249,194 of CM054378.1, forward strand.
GATGCAAACTGAATTAAAGGCTAGGACAAGGAATGAACTGCCTTCATGTTATAACCATTTGGATTTGTAGCTACAAAGGCCTTCCCAAGAGACTAAAACGTAACTTGATTTATGATATTATGATGAAATTGGGGAAAGTGATAGCTTTTTCAGTTTTCAGACTTATATTGGCAATTTAATTTTGTTGTAAATATATCTTCTTCCTGCATCTGGCTCGTTAAGTACTCAGAATTCCTGTAAGGTAGAGAAACCTCCAAGTTATGAAGAAAAACCCCTTGTGGATTTCTGTGGTTGCCAGCAATAACAAAGCTAGAAAAATAGATCTCCTAGGCTAGATTTGAGGTTGAGAAAGTATTCCCTTCTAGGTATAAATACAAGGTTGCTTTATTCTTACAAATCATAAATACATGTGGATTTCTGAGTAATAATAACAGAAGGTCATCAGTAATCTTATGAAAGTTATTTAATATTTTACACTATACAGCTACAATACAATTAGCTTTACTGATTCTCCATCTGAATGAACAAGTTCATATAGAAAGATTTACAGGAATAAAACAAGATAGCTACCTGCAGTACCCTGTAGCAACCTATAAATCCAACAACTGGCTTTATATGTGTGTTGTTTGGGTGTTGCTGATTTTTTTTTCAGTATTCATCCCTCATCTTAAAGGCCATTGTTAAGTGCTTTGAACTTCTCGCTGTTGGAGTTTCTAAAGCTGACTTCAGGGTTACTGCTTTAAACACTTCATGCTGAAAAATTTCCTCATCTCTCGACATTTCCTCTCCAGATTCCACTTATGAAGTGCATACTGGTCCTTAACCAACAGAAACACCATTATTGGACTGCACAGCAGGGTTTCTATACAGCTAATGATAAGTTGGGGTTTCCTCAGAGCATTATTTAAAGTTGAATTCTCCATGGCCTAATGACAATACCTTAAAAGTTTATTCTCATGGATAAAATGATATGATGGATAAGAAAATAAGACAATAACCAAGGAAATTAACTGGGTAAGAAAGAAAGTTCAAAATATACTGAAATGAGGCTGGACCCAGTCAGACGAAAGAAATCTACCCAAGAGAAGTCAGTCAGGAAAACAGCAAACCACCACCTGCAATGTGCAGGAAAAAAGTCAGAAGAGCAAAGAGGGAATATGTAGAATAATTGCCATATGTAACACAAACCAGATGAAATTCTCTAGTTACTACAGAAACAGGAAGTCATGAGTGAATTAGTAAATCCCAACACATGATAAGAAAAGTTAAAAAGAAGCAACAATAGAAATAAAATAATTATTTGAATAATCTCTTCCCACCATTTCACATCAAAATTATATACTATCTAATCCAGGGTCAGAAATTCCAAGTAGTGAAGACAGGCCACCAACAGACGTGAGATAAACAGAAGTACAAGAGAAGCTGGAATAAACTGGCAAATTGAACAGCACAACTCACTAAGGCTGGCTGGTGCCTGTCCAAAAACGCTACAGGTGCTGAAGAGAGAAGGGATTTAAAAGCTAATAAAATACAGAATCTCTGGTTAAAATGGGCAGCTATATTGGAGGCCTGCACAGTGGCAACAGTTCTAGGTCCTAAAAAGGTAGTAGGGATCTGGGGAATTACAGATCACAGAGCTTTATTTTACTATCAGATTAGCTTTCCTCCCCCCCCCCCCCAAAAAAAAAATAATTAAAAATAGTCTTTAAAAGAAAACAGTCTTCTAAAACACCTCAAGGAACATGATAGGACCAACGTATGGTAGAATCCAGTGTCTTTAATATGTGTAAAATCTTGAGAGAACATGAGAATGGTGAGGCAGGTGAATTTGCAGATGGTAGAAAATGATTTCATTTGGCAAGACTGAAGAAGATTATAAGGTGTTCTGCATGGATCTCATAAAGATGTGCTAGTGAGAAGCATAATGTCTTAAAGTCAGTACTGGCTTACATCCAGGAGCAGCAATTGAAAGGAGCAGCTTAAGCTATTTTTATGTATAGTTACCCTGAGCAATTTGTTGACCCAAATTGTGTTTGGAGCCAAGAAATATACAGGACATTTTTATTTAATGAATATCTCTATACACTATGAAATACCTATGAGGATTATAAGATCTTATGGTTTAAAGTAAAGAGCAATTATTAAACATCAGGAGTTACAGAGCAGCAATCTTTAAAACAAGTCTTCATCCCTCTTCAAGAAGAGCAAGTCAGAGAATCCAGGTAACTAGCTAAAGACTGGTGAGCCTCACCTCAGACCCTGCGAAGGTGATGGAGCAAACTATGGTCATCAGTGGTGCAAAGTCCAGATGGCAGCCAGTAACCAGAAGCATCCCTCAGGGTGTCCATATTGGTTAATGTCTTCATTACCAGCCCTGATGGCAGCACAGAGTGCCCTGAAGTCTACAGGCAATGCTAAATCAGGAAAAACAGCCAATATGCTAGAAGGCAGGTTTGGTACCCAGAGAGAGTGGGACAGGCTGGAAAAATGGGCGAAGAAGAACCTCATGAAGTTCAAAAAATGTAAGCAAGACCTGGAATAACCCCATGCAACAATATAGGCTGGGAGGAGACTCTGGGAAGCAGCTCTTCAGAAAAGGACCTATGGGTCCTAGTAGACAGCAAGCAGGACATGAGACAGCAGTGTCCCCTAGCAGTAAAGAGGGCTAGTTGCACCCTTGAATGTATTAGCTAACATTGTGGCCAGCAAGTCAAGGGAGACAATTGTTCGCCTCTGGTGAGCATTGATGAGACATATCTGAGGTGCTATGCCCAGTTCTGGACACCCACTGCAAGAAAGACAGGGACAGACTGAAGAAAGTACAGCAAAGGGCCACCAAGCTGTCCAGGGACTGGAGATCATGACACAGGTGGACAGACTGAGAGAGCTGACTTTTGTTATCCTGGAGATGACAACAATCAGGGGAGACTTGCATTTCTGCCTGCAACTACCTGATCAAGATATACAGAGAAGTACCAGACTTTTCTCAGAGGTGTACAGTATTAGGAAAAAAGGCAGTGAATACAAGTTGGAACATGAGAAATTTCAATTATATATATGGAAAAATATTTTTACCATAAGAGTGGTCAAATACTGGAGCAGGTGCCCAGAGAGGTTGTGGGATCTCCATCTAAGATGTTGAAGACTTGACTAGACACATCCCTGAGCAACCTAAGCTAAATAGACTTCCTTTAAGCAATGAGTTGTATTAGATGACCTCCAGAGTTCTGTTCCAACCTAAATCATTCTATATTTCTGTGATTTTAATTGCTTTCAAAACTGTTCATCATTAGTAGTAGCAGTAGTTGTGAACCTTCCTCTATAGTATCTGATAGCCAACTGTGTAAGCTATGGTACATCAGCTATTTCACACCTCTTTAAATCCCACAGCCTGTTCTAATTGAGTAAGTAATGCAGGACACAGAGGTGTGCTGGCAGTTTGCCTCCATGCAAAGGTAGGTAAGCTATGCAAGGTGCCTGTGACTGAGCATGAAAGAGTCCATGTGGAACAGCATGTTTTTGTCTAATCCCATATGGCTGTTCCTGTCTGTCTACCATAAAAATTATTCTAATGGAGTTTTTAAACAAACAGCAAGATAGTTTGAAATAAGGAAAAAGAAATAACTAAGCACAATGAAATTCAGACATTCATAATTTTGTCCAGATATCATTTGATGGTATTTCTTTGACGAAGCAGCTTTTGTCAGAGCATCTCAAGTTGAAAGTGCATTCATGCTACTATTGAAAAATCACCTGTGCATTCTCAAAAGTATGGAGGGTGAAATGAAGAAAAGGCTGAACTCATTAATATAATTTAAAATATATGTATTAGTAAGATATTTGAACATGATATTTCTAATTGTTGTACTGACATTTCAAGTATGCTGTAGTTGTGTCAATTTAGAGAGGCATTAGAGCTTTAACATTAATTTGTAATTAATTGGTAATGTTTTCTTATACTTTTGCAAGTTGATTCCCACTTACGTGCTGTTGTTTATCTGTATCAGTTCCTGTAGTGACACAATTCAAAGCATTATCTAAGGGTAACAATTTTCTGAAGAATTAAAATTATTATAGTTTGTTTTGCATGGAATGGCAGGTCAGAGGAATAATAAATTTGATGAAGGACTGTAAGCAAAAAGTAACGAAGTTGGCAAGGTGTCAGTACAGATCAGAACAAGGCAGAGGCATATTTCAATGGAGTGCAAGAAATGCTGCTCAACTGTTTGAAATCTAACATAACTAGATGAAAAAGCTAACAGCATGTTACAGGTTATATTAGAATAGAAAATATTGAAATCACAAATGAAATAGAAAGAGAAGGTATCAAAAAGGATGAGAAACAGGAAAAATGAGGTCAGGTTTTAAATTTGTAGACTGATGCCTATGAGGGGAATAATTCAAAACATAGGTATTCACTTGTGTGGAATATTTTAATATATGTAGAGTTGAAAATTTTCTATCTTGTTCCTGAAGATCAAAATAGATAGCTGCTTGCAATGCAATATTGTTATATAAAACACTGTGTTTGTTGGGAGTGATAGTTTTGTAACACATATGAAGGAGTTAAAATCTTCAGTTTATCACAGTGGCAAACACCAGCTACTGCACTGCATATATATCCAAGTTCTTCTACAGAAGAAAGATGTCTGTGAAGGATTTTTGAGAAATTAAAAGGATCTGAATGTTTCTATTATGTGAAAAGCTGCTGAGTGCAGAATACCTTTAATGTATTTTATAAATCGTTCCTTGTCTTTGTAACTGGAAGGTATGAAGACACACTAGGAGACATGAAAATATGTATTTCAGGTAGGGCTAGATAGATGATGTGCTTAAACAGAGGCTAGATAGATGATGTGACAGATAGATGTGCTTAAAATAAGAGCATTTCTCTCCCAGGTCTTTGACACAAAAGTAAACCTGTGCGCCACCTGTACTGATATTTTTGGTTCCTGAATTAATATTTAAGTGCATATTCCATCTAATACAAGAGAACCTATCAATGACCTTTTTCTCTTCCACCATCTTTCCAAAACACAAATTTTTTATATGCTCTTCTCTGTAAAAACATGGAGAGTTTGAGAGAACTGTCTTTGTTGAGTCTTAAGATGAGAAGGTTAAGTTGGTATCTTATTACTGTCTTCAAGCAGCTAATGGGAGGCTGGAGAAAAGACAGAGCTGCACTTTTCTTGAAGATGCATAGTGAAAAAGATGAGAGGCAAGAAACAAAATAAATTCTGATTAGACGTTAGAAAAAAATCTTCTAACAGGAAGGGTTTTCAAACTCTAAAACAGGCTTTTTCCACAAAGGCTGTGAGCCCTCTTTCTTGAAGATACTCAGAACTTCCCTGGTGAAGGCCTTGAGCAATGTGATCTAATCTGTACCTGACTTCGGCATAGGCCTTGCTTTAAGTGTTAAGAAAGATCCCTTCAATCCTAACTTATGCTGTCCTTCTAACAAGCATCCGGAGGAGAAACTCACACACCTTATACTCTTCATAAGCCAACAGCGTTCACAGGGTGAGAGTGAGTGGCAGATCTGGGAGCAGACATGACACCAGCTCAGCAGAAAGGTATGTCAATAACTGCACCTCATTGTCAGTCTCTGAATTTGCCATAGACTTCATTAATTCATTCAGAGTTCTGTCCTTTCTCCGGGGTGACAGCAACAGGACTTGAAATATGATAATCAAAAGCCAAAGTATTTCCACAGGGAAAGAGGAGTACTCCTCTTGCAGTCTGTCTTCAGGTTTGTCTTATTTATTTTTAATAAGAACTTCTTACCTTAAAAAAGCAAAACTATTTCTTTGACAAATATATGGTCTGTTTTCTCAGTGAGGACTACTGTCGTGTTTTAAGCTGTAAATCATGCAGCCCGTTCTCTCACTCACTCCCCTCTCTTTCTTCCCCCTGCTCCCGGAGGGATGGGGAGGAGAATCAAAAGAATGCAACTCCCAAAGGTTGAGATTAGAACAGTTTAGTAACTAAAGTAAAACACAAGACCACTACTGCTACCACCAATAATAATAATGACAAGGCAAATACAAGGAAAGAATACAATCGCTCACCCCTTCTAATACCAAGCCCGACCAAGCAGTGCACCCCCACCCTTCCGGGTCTCTGCTCTCTGTCTTTACATCCTGGACATGACGTGGTATGGAATAACCTCTTTGGTCAGTTTGGGTCTGGTGTCCTGTCTCTGCTTCCTCCCGGCTTCCCCTCCTCCCTGCCAGAGCATGAAACTCAGAAAGTCCTTGGCCAGACCAAAACATCACTAAGCAGTAACCAAAACACGGGTGTTATCAGCGCTGCTCCCAGGCTGAAATCAAAAACACAGCGCTGCACCAGCTACCAAGAAGGAGAAAAATGACTGCTGCTGCTGAACCCATGACAACTACCTATAAGCTATTGCATCTTACTTCAGATTATTAATTTCTTGTGCTTCCTTTTTTTCACCTACTGATAAACTTTCAATTTTCAGGGGCTCAGCTGCAATAATATCTTATTAATAAAAAGATTCACAATGCACATCTGAGATACTTTTGTTGATTTGAAGCAGCTTATGGTATTAGTAATAGCATATTTTACTCACATGTCATAAGACTAATACACAAATCATTAAATTAGCTTTTCCTGCCAAATAGAAAGGGCTCTGCCTGATATCAAATTGAATTCAACAGAATTCTAAAAAGGAATTTGCACACAAATGCTCCAAGAACCAAATGATTATAAATGTATTAAAATAGCAGCAGGTGTTCCATACAAAACTGTATTTAGCAGAACAAGAAAAAGTTCACAACTCCTTCAGCCACCACATTCAAGGAGAAGTTATACCCCTCACACATATAAATACAAACCCTCATATTAAAATAAGTGCAAGGTTGATTCAGAAGCCCATGAAGATGTTTGTGTTATACAGGAAATGAACTACAGGGATGGTATGGCCTTAAAACAGTAAAAAGTGATTTCTTTTACTGAGCCAAATTTCTGGCACAGTAGGGGTTTGGGGCTTGTTCGTTTTCATCTTGTGCAGCTATTACAGCTAAATCCCCATTGTTCCCATCACCACAGCAGGTATATAGCCAGGAATTTTGTAATGCTTCCGTGCTGAACCCATCCTCCCACTCCCACAGATGCAGGAGCAGGGCTTGGAAACCCCAGCACATCTGATGAGCTTATGATCACAGGAAAGGGAGAAGCTCTGCTGACACTCCTCTGCTGCTTAAAACCTCTGGATATTAGAGCTGGTGGAAAAATGGAGCTAAGGTCGGACATTTCATGACACACCTTCATATAGGGTATCCACATACCCCTGGACAATCATCTTGTCATCCTCAGTTGCACCTTATAACTTCACTGTGCCAGCTGGGAACAAGGGGGAAAGACAGCCGCAAGGCATGCGTGGGTTTTTTTCCACATGGCAGCACCTCAACACAAGCTACAGAAGCAGCAGAAGAGACTAAGAACTGTTGCGGTTTAAGCCGTAAATCACGCAGTTTGCTCACTCGCTCCCCCCTCTTTCTTCCCCCCCACTCTGAGGGGGGGGGAATGGGGAGAAGAATCGAAAGAATGTAACTCCCAAGGGCTGAGATAAGAACAGTCCAGTAACTAAGGTATAACACAAACCACTGCTGCTACCACCAATAATAATAATGATAAGGGAAATACAAGGGAAGAGGATACAACTGCTCACCACCCGACGACCGAGCTGTGAACTAATTCTTCCGGGTTCCTGCCCCCGGTTTTTCTATCCTGGGCATGAGGTACTGTGGTATGGAATACCTCTTTGGTCAGTTTGGGTCAGGTGTCCTGTTTCCGCTTCCTCCCGGCTTCCCCTCCTCCCTGGCAGAGCATGAGACTCAGAAAGTCCTTGGTCAAACCAAAGATTCTAAGCTGTAACTATAAACACTGGTGTTATCAGCGCTGTTCCCAGGCAGAAAGTCGAAAACACAGCACTGCACCAGCTACTAAGAAGGAGAAAAATGACTGCCGCTGCTGAACCCACGACAGAGCTGAAGAGAGCGGAGGGTGCAAGGTGAATGGCACCAGAGGCATAGCAAGCTTAGGAGGTGGGACAGCAGTGTCAGGTAAAGGATCTGATTACTAGAAGAAGTCTGTTTCACCTGAGGCACTGATCAGAGAGGCAGTGAGTTCAACAGAAAAACCAAGCTTGAGGTGCCACTGCAAGTAAAAAGCACATTTTGATGGCAGCTGTTGATGATGCCCCAATGCATCAGACCTCAAGGGTTGCTATTAAAGCAATGACCTGCTGACTGCTCTGAGAAGTTCTAAAATGTGGAACAAAAGCAGCACCAAAGTAAAGTACAAGAATGAGGAAAAATAAGCCTGGCTTCGTTAATGCAAAGGGTTCATCATCTGACATAACTTCTCTGAATGAGTGACTTGATATGTTCCTCCTTACCCAGCCAGGTCACAATCAGCCACTCTTACAAGTGTTGCATGAAAACCTTTTTTAAAACATCTATAAATCTATCAATATTGTAACAAACAAAGGATAAGAGGAGAGATTGAAAGAGACTATGGTAAAAGCCTTCATTGGCTGGATTCATAAATTTGCTGACATTTTTTTACCTCTTGTACAATACAGCTTAGGCACTGTGGGCTCAGAGCAGCCAGTCTCTGCGCAGAAACATCCTGCATTGGTAGGAATCTGTAAGAAGGTATTTTATCTCCTTCCACATGCCTGAAGTACCAGTAAAAAGCCCTGGAAATCCTATAGGCAGCACATGGATGAGAGAAGAGAGCCAAGTTATATTTCTGCTCTTTGTGCTGATAATTGTATAAGAGTATTCTTTCTGTGTTATGAAATAGGGTTGTCCCTACGCCACTCTGCCAGATTAACTGGTTTATCAGCTGTGAATCAGGGAATCACAGCCATAATTCTGGGCCTTATTTTTTCCCTTCCATGCTCCACACATATTGTATGCAGCTGGGATGGGGTGGGAAAAGTACCCTCCATTTAATAGAGCTGAAAACAAGGGGTCTGTTCAGTTCCTATAGAAATCAGTAGGAGAAATTATATTGACTCCAATGGGCCTTTAATTATCAGGAAACTAAGGCTTTTGAAGAGACAATTAGTGCTACAGGTCTCAGAGTGTTATTTACTTACCCATAACGGTAATCATACACCATTTAATTCTTCCATTCTGCAGTATATATCAAACACTTTGCAGAACTGTGAACACAGGAATAAAACACAAACAAGTGTAAAGAGGTCTAATTAGTGAGCTGATCTCTCAGTTACTCACTGGGCTGATCATTATCAGACTGGGTGATTTCCCTGGTTATTCTGTTGCCTTTTAGAAAAAGGACGCAGTGTCCCAAAGCAAGGGACAGATTCTGCCACACTCACTCTTACTGAATAACACAAGGTCCTGCAAGCTCTTCATGCAAGTCAACTGAGAAAAAAGACTTGATATTTCTTAAAAGTAACAGGGGCTTTAGTGAACATGCTCTTAGCAAAGTATAAAACAGTGTGAACATGGGTGGAAAAATAAATCCAACATAAATATAAATCATGCTTAATGACCACGTTTTCATGTGACAGCAGTGATCTCGCTGGTCACCTAGATAAGAGGTATGCAAATGCAGAAGTACCACCAGGTTTTGATTGTAACCTAATACTTCACATGCATAGAAATATTGGTGTATTTCTTTGAAGTGGTGGTATGATATAGCACCATTTGTAAGATCTTTTCAACTGCTGTATGCCCAGTTTGACTATGTGAGTCAAACAAGGAACACTTTCACAACATTTTCACATGCTACTTAAGGAAAAAAAAATGTTTGCCAAGCTCCTTCCAGGTCAAAGTAGAGGTGATCCTGCCTCTCTACTCTGCTCTTGTGAGACCTCACTTGGAGTATTGGGTGCAGTTCTGGTGTCCTCAACATAAAAAGGACATGGAACTGTTGGAACAAGACCAGAGGAGGGCCACGAGGATGATCAGGGGACTGGAGCACCTCCCATATGAAGATAGGATGAGAAAGTTGGGTCTGTTCAGCCTGAAGAAGAGAAGGCTGCGTGGAGACCTCATTGCAGCCTTCCAGTATCTGAAAGGGGCCTATAAGGATGCTGGGGAGGGGCTGCAGTGATAGGACAAGGGGTAACGGGTTCAAACTTAAACAGGGGAAAGTTTAGATTGGATATAAGGAGGAAGCTCTTTACTGTAAGGGTGGTGAGGCACTGGAATGGGTTGTCCAGGGAAGCTGAGAATGCTCCGTCACTGATGGTGTTCAAGGCCAGGTTGGATGGAGTCTTGGGTGACATGTTTAGTGTGAGGTGTCCCTGCCCCTGGCAGGGGTGTTGGAACTTGATGATCTTGAGGTTCTTTCCAACCTGAACTATTCTATGATTCCAGATTTTGCAAGTCTGGAGAAAAATGCACCTTCAAACTGAAAGCATTTCTTCCTTCCAACAAATTCCCTAATTTAGTCTTATTCACTAGTTCAGAAGGATCATGACTATCCTGCTTTCGTACTGATGATAATTTCCTTGGCATTGCAGAGAGTTCAGATGTATCATTACAAAGAAGTTTTCTGAGCAGCGCAGCCTGTAGCTTCACACAGAATCTCAATTCCTTTTTAATCTGCACAGATAACTGAAAACCTTTCAGGCAACAACTTTCAATTTTTTTCTGCTTAGCTATTCCCTCAGCTGGAAATGGTAATCTCAAAACTCATGTTTCTATTTTTAGGATGTTCTGGAGGGTTGAGGCATTTTGGTGGGAGCTTCTGAAATAGCACCACCTCTTTACCAGTTAATCTTCAAATTTGTTTTTCCAAAGAGTTCATTTTCAAATGTGTTGCTATTGTCAGTTTCATCATAACAGTGTCCCAATTTTAATCTCCAACTATGTCTTCTTTCTAAGGTGACGCTTCAGGTTATATCACTAACCTTTTCAATAGATTGAGGAGTCAGAGGTAGAAAAATGTAGGTGTTGAGTCTTTATTTCATGACATTCTGACAGCAAATAAATTCAGACTTCTTTCTTTTATTTTGTGGATGTTTGGATACATAGAAATTATTCCAGTTATCAAGGATTAGACTCTAGATAAAATGCATAACCTTTCTGTTTTCCCTGTGGAACCAACCTGAGCATACTTAGGTCTATGCAGAGCTCACCATCTGTAAAAATACTAGACATGAGGATGAGAGTTCATATTCTCTATGAAGAAATCCCACTCAAACTTGTCAAAGATACCTTTATTACTCCCACATATTTATACCTGTGCTAAATATAATGACGCCAATCAATGGAACTGACTAGAGCTATTTGGTGGTGTGGTGAGTTTAAACTAGCTTAGAAACTATCCCTAAGCACAGCTCAGCTCTTGCTATCACATATCAGAACTGAAAACTTACCACAAGTCAAGACACTATACTGCAGACAATTTTCCAGAGCACTAGATCAAAATGTTACTGACATTTAAAAGCCTACACTAATTAAAATACTTAGGTTTTTTCTAACTTTCTGGAGTGGCAGTCTGTTTTCCCCACTGACACTTCATGGAAATGGATGGAGTTCCTTCTGACAGTCATTGTTCTCACACCACCCTTTTCAGGGGCTCATGAGCATGGTTTTTGTGCTAGTTTCATAGATAGGGTCTGTGGCTCCATGGCTGTTTGACAGTAGAGCTGATAAAAGTTGCAGAAAGATCATATGATATTGCCAAAACTAATTTGTATGTGCAAAGGTTTGAGAATACACCTGGCATTCAGATGTCTGCAGCATCAGTCCAGCACAAAGTCTACCTGCTTTTAACGCAGCTAAGGGTACTTGCAGAGTGGTATGGGGGCTTGCTTAAAAATAAGAAAAAAAGAAGTCAAAGTTAATAGGTAGCTATTTGCAGAGTTGTTGAGCACTCACTGACTTTACCAATGAGGCACCATTAGTTCCTCTCTTACAATGATCATTTCAAGCAGAAACACAGAAACCCTACACCTTCCACAAACCTTTTTTCTTCTAAAGAAAATTATTTTTCCTTATCTCTGTGTACATTTCTTACTGGACCTTTGGATCAGAAGAGGATCTAATCAGAGGAATATCTAATGTAAATGGTGATTGAAAGAAGGCTGAAGAGTTTCCTTTTGAAAGGAAAACACCATTCTACACTTTGGAAATGGGTAATTTCAGTATTAACACCATTATTTACACATACTCACTGAAGAGATGAGTTTCTCCAGATCTGACTTCTGTCACAAAAGCTGATTTGCACAGTTTTATGCACCCTGAGTTTCCAAATACTCTCTGGAGGTACATGTTTGTACATTTTTCTTACTGAAGCAAATGCCTAAGACTATCTTAATTTTAAGGAAAAAAAAAAAAAGGCAGACCTCTTCTTTCCTCAAGTAAAAATTCCCAATCCAGTGATCTCTGTTTAGCCAAGGTTTCCACAATGCTGTCTGAATGCAGAGTAGGTTAACTTGTTTAATTAAGGTTTTTAAAGGGACAATGCCTGACAAAATAATTTTCGTCTTTCTGAAGAATTCCTTTCTGCTTTCTGACATGGAAAATCCTGTTGTATTCTCAGAATACATTCCTGTTCAGCCTTACTATTTCTTTTTGCTTTTTATCCTGGCATTCAATCTGATGTTTGTTAGGTCTTGCATTGGGAAAGACAATAAATTATGAATCCATACCACTGGTAACACTAACATTGGTTGAAATGTAATTTCATTGCAATTGAAAGCTTAATATCATGCAAAGTTTGCTTTCCTGTGATGGAGATGCAATGAATAATGATGATTAACAAAATAAATGGGCACTTTTTTTTTTCATTTGGAAGGCCAAAACATCACAAATTTGCCTCCCTGATGTCCTCATACCCTGCATAAGATAAACTGTGTCTATGAGAGTCAGCACAGCTTTGGGTACAAACACAGTAAATGCCATTCAGGAAGAGACAAATGCATATAATGAATTTTTTACTTTCCTTAAAAATTAACTTCTGGGGCGCAATGGTTTTTAGGAATTCCAAATTCCAGATGCAAAGATGATCTGAGTTCTCCAAGGCAGTCCTACACCCTGCAGCACAGGTATATATTCATACTGAGAGCAGAAGATACCAAGGCTATGAGTTTTGCTGAATGCCTGAACAGCTTTATGCCAGCAGTTCCTTAAAAGCATTTGAAGATTGTCAGCCTCTTCATAGAGAGGAGACCTAGTAACCATGTTACTGGTTATTTCACTTTGAAAATAATAACGTGTTTTCTTTTATTTTTACTGAAGGTCACTGCTACACTAAATGTGGTTTATATCTTGTTGGTACCATAACATTATTAAACTTCTCTAGTCAAACTTGCTAGTGGTGTGGATGTGCTAAACCGGTTTCATTGCTGTTTGAGAAAATGATACACATTTGTCTATATATTCTGAAAAAGAGAAAGGTATATGCTTTTCTATAATTTTCCATGAAGAAAAAGACTGCATTTTCTGATATGCTTCTCACATTTGTAAAGCAAGGGCATTTTCAGGATATCAGTGATATCAAAGGTTTTGTAAGAATGAGGTTTTGACAGCAGATTTCTTAGTTACAGTCCTTGCCACTCCAGACAGACACTTTCCTGCTTAAAGGTGATAACATTTATGCTTAGTAAAATAACATGTATACTGACCCAAGGTGGCTGACTGATACACCCTTTCAGGCCCAAAGAGTTTTGAGAAAAGTAAGGGAATACTTTCTGTCTGGCTACAAAGAGAAAATATACACACAAGGGCTTGCGAACTGAAGCTTTCAAGAAAAAAGTAAAATCCAACCCAGATAGCTATCAAATGCAGGATTCCTCCACCTACTTTAGGAATAGATCTCCAAAGACAATCATCATCACAGAAGCATTTTAATGAAATTTTACTGCATTCATATTTTTTTGCCTTAACACATTCCAAAAGTATTTTGAATGACTATTCCAGTTCCTTGTGTCCTTGGTGGATTCATTAATGGATGCACAAAGATTAAATTTATTATGTAATGAATATGAAAGGCAATAATGAGCAAGCATATCCCTACAGTGTCTTTATCCTCAAAGGGAAATTCAGATGAATGTAAGGCAAGGTGGAAAATGTTTGCCAAATACTCTGTCAAAAAAAATTCCTTTTCCCCTTTAAATACTTTGCCAAAAGATAAAACTAATTCTTGGGAGAGTTTTTCTGTTACTGATAGCAATTATTTGGGATTTTTTTTTTATATCAAAATAAATTGATTTGGGCTTTAATACTTGATACCAGAAAACATGAAAATATCCATGGTTGATTTTCACATTGCTCCTCTGAGTGAAAGTATCAACACAACACAGGTAGGAAACATTGAAAATATTAGTAATGTTCTGCCAGAGTTTTCATCCACAGAGAGCCCCAGTCTGATTCATCTTTCATTTTAGATCAAAATAATTTAACGAGGTGAAAATGTAACAAGAAAAAACAACTAATAAAAAAAACTGCTCTTCTTATCAGCCTCTTTGCACAGTCTTATCATCTACCACTGTATCTTTCCAAATCTCACTATTGCAAGACCCTTCTGTAGGTCTTCAAAGGTAGCAATAATTTTCATTATGTTGAATAATTTTATACTGTCATCAGATTTTGTCACCTCTTCATTCATGTCACTTTCCTGATCATTTATAAAAATGTGGAGTAGCACAGATGAGAGTGGGACTTTATGCTTAACCTTTCTTTCTGCTATGAAAGCTATCCATTTATTTCTTTTTGCTGTTTTTTGGCTTTTAAGCAGCTTTTCATTCATGAGAGCACCTTCCTTTTTCATTCTCTGACTGCTTTATTTCTTTAAGAGCATCTACTAAAAGACTTTGACAAAACTTTTCCAAACTCACGTACACTAGATAAAGCAGACCCACTTTTTTGTTGCATCTTTTGAGTCTTTCAAAACCCTAAAGATTTTATAAGGTATTACCTTCTTCTACAAAATTCTAACAGACTCCTCATTATTATATTAATACTTATTTGCGTATCCCTTCATTTTATTCTTTGCTATTATTTTTACCAATCTGACAGATACCTTCTTTTCTAATATGTAGTTCTCTAGAATGCCCTTAGACTCAAATTAGACAAATTAGTACCATTTCTGTTCTTTTGCATTTGCCTGATACTGAGGTTCTTTTCATAGAATCATAGAATAGTTAGGGTTGGAAAGGACCTTAAGATCATCCAGTTCCAACCCTCATTCCATAGGAAGGAACACCTCCCATTAAACCATGCCACCCAAGGCTACGTCCAACCCGGCCTTGAGAACCTCCAGGGACAGAGCATTCACAACTTCCCTGGGCAACCCATTCCAGTGCCTCACCACCCTCACAGTAAAGAATTTCTTTCTCACATCCAATCTAAACTTCCCCTGTTTAAGTTTGAACCCATTATCCCTTGCCCTATCACTACAGTCCCTAACGAAGAGTCCATCCCCAGCATCCCTATAGACCCCTTTCAGATATAGGAAGGCTGCTCTGAGGTCTCCATGCAGCCTTCTCTTCTTCAGGCTGAACAGACCCAACTTTCTCAGCCTGTCTTCATACGGGAGGTGCCCCAGTCCCCTGATCATCCTCATGGCCCTCCTCTGCACTTGTTCCAACAGTTCCATGTCCTTTTATGTTGAGGACACCAGAGAGGTAATATACTGGTATTCATTACAATCCAGCAATTCTCTGTCTGAACTCTTTTTAAATCCCTGAGGAAACACCATCTTCTTCAAACAAAGTCTTCACATTTTTGTCAATTTGTTGTAAAGTATATTTCATTACTGCATTAGTTTTGTGTGAGTTCCTCAAACTACTGTCCCACTAAAAATTATAACAAATTTAGGAATATTACTAATTCCTTGTATAACAAAAACTGTTGCAGAGAATTCATTACTGTATTTTACTGTCCTTATTGTCCTTGAGTAATCCTTCTATGCTTATACTGGCTATCAACCCCATGGAAGCTCTGGTAGGCTTCCTGCTTCCGATGTTTTTTTTTTTAAACTCATCTTTTTATGGCTGGTTTAAATGCTTTTAGCAATTTTTCTCATCAAAATCCTTTTTGGCTTCCCTCGCTATGAATTCATTTTTAACTACCTCCACTTTCCTTATTTGAGCAGACTTTAAAAAATGTCTTCTTACTTTCAATACCTTCCTTCCTTCTCTTACCATGGCCTTTATTCTTTATGAAGATCCTCTTCAAGTTGTTTCCAACTTATGATACACTTACTCTGGACCTAAAACATTGATCTGCAATGCACATTAACCCTAAGATAAAAAATCAGCCTGAGCCTTCAAACAGTCTCCATGCTGTCTCCAATGCTTTAATGCTTTTAGCCACTTTTTAGCTAATCATCTTCCCACTTTGAGGTAGCTTTAATATCATGCCAGTTCAGGGCTTTTTGCATTTACCTGGATATTGAATCTGACTACACAGTTATAGGTAGCAGATAATTATGTCTTAAATCACTCCCTGTACATTGTCCAAGATGAAATGAGGAGCTGCTTTGCTACAGGCAGGATAATGTGATCTAAGGAATGTCTTGAATACTTGGCCAGTGCATCATGGTGATGTAAATTTTCTGAAGCTATAGCAGACCAGGAAAGTTACAAATATTTGATATTGTTCATTAGTTCTCTTCTTTGTCTCAGTCTACTAACAAGGTCTCTCAGGCATATGGGGAAAGATCTCATACTCTTTCGGGGAAATCAGTATATCTGAGTGTCTCTCTGAAGTGATGTGTACTACTGCCTGCAGCATGGGGAACAGAAGAAGGAAGTGGAGGTCTCCGCGCAGTTGCAGGGCTACAGTTTCATCAGCACATGATGGAATAGCTTATATGACTGGAATTTCTTCAGGTAACTGGAAGAAACCTCATGTTTGGAGACCCTGATATCTGCTGAGGGGACAATATAGTGTGGCACAAAACAATTATGGACAGTGGAATTGAGTGTGCCCTCAGCAAGTTTGCCAATGACACCAAGCTGTGTGGTTCGGTTGATACATTGGAGGGAAGGAATGCCATCCAGAGTGACCTTGACACGCTTGTCATTCAGGTGGGCTGATGCCAACCTGATGAAGTTTAACCATGCCAAGTGCAAGGTCCTACACCTGGGTTGGAGCAATCCCAGGCACAGCTACAGGTTGGGCAGAGAAGAGATTCAGAGTAGCCCTCCAGAGAAGGACTTGGGGGTTTTGGCTGATGAGAAACTTAACATGAGCCGGCTTCAGTGTGTGCTCGCAGCCCAGAAAGCCAACTGTATCCTGGGCTGCATCCAAAGGAGCCTGAGCAGCAGGTCGAGGGAGGTGATCCTGCCACTCTACTCTGCTCTTGTGAGACCTCACGGAGTATTGTGTGCATTTCTGGTGTCCTCAACATAAAAAGGACATGGAACCGTTGGAACAAGTGCAGAGGAGGGCCATGAGGATGATCAGGGGACTGGGGCACCTCCTGTACAGAGATAAGTTGAGAAAGTTGGGTCTGTTCAGCCTGAAGAAGAGAAGGCTGCGTGGAGACCTCAGAGCATCCTTCCAGTATCTGAAGGGGGCCTATAGGGATGCTGGGGATGGACTATTCATTAGGGACTGTAGTAATAGGACAAGGGATAATGGGTTCAAACTTAAACAGGGGAAGTTCAGATTGGATGTGAGAAAGAAATTCTTTATTGTAAGGGTGGTGAGGCACTGGAATGGGTTGCCCAGGGAAGTTGTGAATGCTCCATCGCTGGCAGTGTTCAAGGCTGGGCTGGACAGAGCCTTGGTTTAGTGGGAGCTGTCCCTGCCCATGACAGGGGGGTTGGAACGAGATGATCTTAAGGTCCTTTCCAACCCTAACTATTCTATGATTCTATGATTTCTGGAGTGCATTGATTTCAACAGCCCAACACAGGTGATCAAGAGGCCAACAAGAGAAAATACCCTCCTGGATCTTATAAACAAGAAAATACCTGTAAAGGATGTGAAGGCCGGGAGCAGCCTTGGCTGCAGTGACCATGACATGTCAGGCTTCAGGATCCTGAGAGGAGAAACCAGGGCAAAAAAGCAGGATCACAAGCCTGGTTCAGAGATATAATTTGAAGAATCCCATGGGATACAGCCCTGGAGAGAAGAGACATGCAGGAGAGTTGGTTGATTCTGAAGGATCACCTCCAAACTCAAGAATGTTCTGTTCCAATAAGCAGAACATCAAGAAAAGGTGGTAGGTGACCTGCATGGGTGATGAAGAAGGAACTCCTGACTAAATTCACACATAAACAGCACTTGCACAGGAGGTTTAAAGAGGGGCAGGTGACCAAGTAGAAATGTAGAGACATAGTCCAGGTGTCCAAGCGATGGGATTAAGAAAGACAAAACCCATCTGTTGGTGAATCTGGTTAGGGACGTGAAAGACAACAATGAGGGCTTCTACATGTACATAAGCAGAAAAAGGAGTATGAGGGAAAATGTGTGTCTACTCCCTAATGGGGCAGTCGCCTTGCTGACAAAGAACACAGAAAGACCAAGGCTCTCAATGTTTTATTTGTCTCAGTCTTTCCTGGTAATACTGAAATGAGTCCCAGGCCTCTAAGACCATTGGGAAGGTCTAGAGCAAGGAAAACTTACCCTCTGATACTTCCTGTAATTTATTCAACCTCTTTCCCAGTGGAAATATCTGCTCTGTCATTCCTATATAATTTATGCACTGTTGGTAGTCACCTGAAATTTTGCCTTTCACCTAAGATGTTTACAAAGTCATTCCTTTAATCCAGACATCCAATCTCACCCATTTTAACTTCCACAGTTACAGTACAAGTCTGTCACCTGAGAAGGAAAGAGAAAAAAAAGAAGACATGTAGGCTCTAAAACTTGATCTGTCTATTTCAAAAGTGTCAAAATACCTGACAGATGTGCACAGGACCTGCTTACTGTGCTAATGAAAAAAAATTCTTCAGGCACTTAACTGTGGACTTGAAATATTAATGTTTGGCAAAACAGAGAAAATCAAATAAAAAATGAACAGAGGTTTTGTGCATGATGTTTTACAGAGAATACAAATTTCAAACGAAGTTATAAACTTGGCATACCATAGGCAATAAGGAGATGGGCTTTATAAAATATATGGCTCAAAACTAGTTCACATAAGTCTGTGTTATAAGACTTTATGAAGCCTTGCCAAGCTTCTAGATTTAAAAATCGATGTGCAGTGTCACCTTCCCAAACCCCGGTTTGCTCATCTGGAAGTGAAAAAATTAGTAGGTAGTCAATAAATACACAGCATTCAAATATTTCTAAAAAGGGAAGGATTAAATTTTTTCACCTTGAAAACATACACATAGAGGTAGCTATTACTTATATTTTAATACACATTTCTATAACCTTTATTTTTCACAACAGTAGTTTATATAAAACTAGTCTTTGTCAGCACAAACATAATACTGTAAGACAATTACAAAAAAGAACATATTTTAATGGCAACTATCAGTAGCATAATATGCGTAGAGTGCCTGTAGGTAAAGTTTGAGCGTTTGAGCTCCAGGAAAATATCATTATAAGACTAATCAATGTATTATTTCAATAGCTGATCAAACCATATATTCTTTTCTGTTTCCTGCATAAATCAAACAAAATTATTTTGACCAAGATTTTGTTGTTGTTCCATGAATTCCCTATAACAAACAATTGTGTTGCCTGACAGATATTAAATATGGGAATTCCAGCCTGCTGTAATTTTTGTCTTTGCTTATTTGTTCTCACACACTAAGTGGAAGAATACAGACTCACAGGAACTCATGAGGTAATTTATAAACCAGTCAGCAAAAGACATGAGAATTATGGTCTGGTGGTCTGGTGGTAGGGGTGATGAGGACTACAAGGGCCTCATTTCACCACTGCAGCAAAATCCTTATTTCTACATCGAGCCAGGCTTTTACTTGCATAGGCAAATCTCAGAGCTTGACATTCCTGATCAGCAGGAATACATGATTGCCAGCCAACATGCGTTCACAGGAAGCCTGAAGTAACACCTGAATTCCCTCTTCCCCTAAATCCCACATGAAACTTCCATATTTGAACTGCGCTGCCTATTTCCCTCTTTGCGCCTTCCTTTCAGGCTATTAACTCTGGAACAGATGTGATATTCTATCTCCAGCAATCCTATTCTTTGCATGAATGTCTGCTTCGGGCCCCCCTGAAGGAGACTCCTCAAGGATGAAATTGTGCCAAAGCCCATAAGGGCTGTTTATTGCCATATTATTTTAATTTTATAACATTCTTAGCAACAATAGCATGCTTTTGAGAATGTATTAAGTGACAAAACAGGACTTTATTACGGAAGTTTTGTGTATTTTAAGAGAACTGAGAAGAGTAGTCCATCATGCAACTTCACGTTTGCTTGTTTTATTCTGCAGGGAAGTGAGAGGAGCCTTCTACATCTGCTGTTTTTCTTTGTTCTCATGGGGAAGCAGGCAGTCTTGCTGGTTTTACTGTTGCTCTATTTTTCTTGCTCACATTTTCAGGGGAGATATCTGAGATCTCTCAGGATCTCCCAGGATCTCTCCTGAGAGAGCAAGAGAGAAGGCTATGAAAAAATGTAGAAGCAGAAACACTGTGAAAGGCAAGGGAGATGGTTTTATAATAACTCATGAGAACAGCTTCCCAATGGGAAAACAATCTGTGGAGGGGCTACTATTATGTGAAAATTAGATGAGTAGGATGCTTGGATATTTCTTGTCTTACTTGATTATGAGTTTCTATGCAATTCGTAAGCCATTATGAGTAAGACCAATCAGTTTCATTGTTTTATTACTCAGCATGTTTTATTAATATCGGGTTATATGGTTCCTCCCTGTTACCGATCTCCATTGGCTACCTGATGGAGTCATCAACACTGTGCCAAGCAAAGGGACATTTGAATAGCAATAACCTTTTGCCTTGCAGTGGCCAGCCAGAAGTGAGTTCTATTCGATGTTCGTTTGACACAGATGCTCAGATCCTTTGTGTCACTATCTCTTCTAAGACAAGCTTACCAGAAACAGCTGAGGCCTCATTCAAGTTTGATTGACACACATACCATGTACTTGAGTTGACTGATTCATTGACAGCTCTCAGAAGAATGTTTAAACCCCACATCCCATGCCATATTCTCATTTGCTCAGAAAATTGAAAACTGGCATAATAATAAGAATAACAAAAAATGTTAATCATTATGGTTTAATGAGACTCTTCACATCTGGATTTATACTTTAGAGAGGAGAAAACTAAAGAGTTGCTCTCTTGCCCTGTGAAGAATAAATACATGAGTTATGACTAAGGCAATGAGCTTGTCAAGGATAAATCTTGTCAAGAAATCAAATGTGCTATTGGTGGATGGGGTTTTGGGGGCTAAAAAGGGAAGCTGCGGTTATCATATAAATTAACTTTAGTGAGGCTTTAAGGGGAAGATCCAGAGCAGCAAAATCCTTCAGAAGTCTAGAAAACATGACCTTCAATAAGAACAGAACAAATTCTAGTTTCATGCCACTAGAAGAGACTATTGAACAAGGTGTATGGGAAAACCATGAAGTGTATTGTTGTAGTTTAAGACCAGTCAGCCACGTAGCTCGCTCACTCGCTACCACACACCCCCCCTCCCCCCACTCCCGGATGGATGGGGAGGATAATCGAAAGAATGTAACTCCCACAGGTTGAGATGAGAACAGTCCAGCAACTAACGCATAACACAAACCACTGCTGCTACCACCAATAATAATAATGATAAGGGAAATAACAAGGGAAGAGAATACAACTGCTCACCACCTGCCAACCAATAACCAGCCTGATCCGAGCAGTGATCTCGCCCTTCTGGGTAACTGCCCCCAGTCTATATACTGCGTATGACATGCTGTGGTATGGAATACCTCTTTGGTTAGTTTTTGTCAGGTGTCCTGCCTCTGCTTCCTCCTGGCTTCCCCTCCACCCTGGCAGATCATGAGACTCAGAAAGTCCTTGGTCAGAGTAAACATTACTGAGCAGCAGCTACAAACATCAGTGTTATGAGCGCTGTTCCCAGTCTGAAAGTCAAAAATACAGCACTGCACCAGCTACTAAGGAGAAAAATGACTGCTACTGCTGAACCCACGACATATATGAAAACCTGCTATAAAGAAGAAGGAAATAAACTGCTTCTCAAATACATACTTGGTAAGACAAGACACAGCTTAAACTGATGCATAGAAGAGTCCAGGCAGACATGAGGAAAAATGAGAAAAACAAGGTAAATTAAACACTGGGATATGTGATTGGATGGATAAACAGTATCTCCATCATCAGAGAGTTTCAAGAACAGCTTAGACAAACACTGGTCAAGAATGATGCATCATGATCCTGCCTTCCAGGGGTCTGGTAAAGTAGATGATATCCTAAGGCATCTCCTGGCCTTTCAGTTGAATAATACATATCTTTGGCTTTAGGTACTGAAAATAGCTGAACTGCTTTTAGTAGAATACACTTCTCTTAAACAGTTCTGAGCTGATGAAAAGCATCTTAAGATGTCTTTTCCCCCAGATAAGTTATTTAATTAATTTTGCATTCTTGCATATTGCTATTTTGCTTTTGTTTAATCATCTCATTGTTTTTCAAAGGTCAGGTTGCTTTTAGAGAAGGACTTCTTTTCCAGTTGTTAATAAAGCTTTTTAGAAAACATTTTGTATTAAATTCTGACAGTAAAACCAGCAGCCTCATGTAGAAATTGCAGAAACTTGACTAGAGCTTTTTTATCTATAATTTCACTTATAAAAAAGTTTCAGACACCTTAGGAGTTCTGTTTTTCACCCTGAAGAAGTCATGCAAGAGAAGTGGAAATAAAAGTTATCACCATAGCATCCTGTTAATTAGCTGCCACCTTGCTTTAAAGACAAGGTGTAGCTCAGCTACCTTACCTATCCTGTTCATTATCTCTCTCCTGAGCTTGTAAAGCAATAGAATAATGATTTTACTCATATGATGGTGATAACTCTTCTGCAGGAGCAAATCTGAGTCCATCAATTAATTTCCTGAAAGCCATCCATTACTTGATCATAATGACTTCAACACTGTGATGCAGCTAAGTCAGATGCATACTGGCTGTGCTGGAGTCTTTAATAGGCAATGTTTATAACATTTGTACATAAAATTCTACATATTGTGTATTATACCTCTATAAACACTTTAAACATAGGCAAATATTGCAGAACAATATCTGTAAATGTTCATTCAATGAAATTTTCACTTTATTTTTATGTGCTTTTGAAAGTGTGTTGCATGGCATTGTGAGTAACACTTTTTGCAGACAGAGCTACTTACATTCTCTGGACATGAATTTGCAAAGAGGCTTACACAAACATGTAGGCACACTGGAAGCAGACACATCCATCTCAAAGGCCCTTTGTGGATTTTATGAGACTTTGAACCAAAGAACAGATATAACACACATGATTTGGATTATCAGTGACACAATACACATTAATAATAAGGCTGAGATTCACAACAATTAAAAGGCAACTCACAGCTTGAGCAAGCGCTCTAGCAAATACCACTTCCTGATGATTCTTCAACAGAAGAGAGCAAACAGGTCACAATCATTCTCCTGTGAAAAAAAAAAAATCTGCCAAACTCTCTTACTGCAGTTCATCTTTTCAGCTTTTCTCATTCCACTGTATCTCAGTTCCTTTAGCCACAGCAAGGCTCCCCATTATTTCCAGTGTTTGTATCTAAAGGAGATACTGGTAGCTACAGTTTAAATGAAGCTCGTCTACCATATGTGGGAAAGGATAAAGCTGGTAAGAAGCTTAAAGCTTGTAGTTATAGTATCTTATTATGACAAAAGAATCTAGATGCAGGTCAGCAACATCTACAAAGGAAAAGATAAAAGCAAGAAAGAAAATAATACACTGGATTTGAGAAAATAAGGAGGCATACAACTGATTGAAAAGAACGAGAATTTATTGATGTAAAAGGAAATTGTGTGTGAAATATTTGCAACCCATTCCAATATAGTCAATAAAATAAATTGCAATAAAAACATTCTTATCAGTTTGAACCAAATGCAGCAAGAGAGAAAAAAAAAACAACCCAAACCAAAAAAATCCATTATCTACATAAAGAAATATTTATAAAACCTAACTAGAAAGGGGTAACAACATAGAATACCACAGTGAAAATCTGTTTATCTTAGTAAGAAAAGTCAATAATAGTCACATTAAAGTCTTATAAACGGAGAAAAAAAACCCAACTAACCAAACATTGCATAAGACCTGATATATTCACATGAGGAACCTCATTTTAATCCATGGGAATACTTGTGTGAGTAAACCCCTTTATATCAGCCTTAAAGTAGTGGTATTTTGAGGAATATGTACTCTGGGGTCTATAATCCTTCATATTTTGAGTTGTTTCATCTGCTTATTCAGCTCCCTCAATATTAGCAGCAGTAGGAACACTAGCTGATGTGCTGTAATATCACATGTCCATGCTTTTTGTGTTCTCTTATAGCAAGCAGAGAAGCTGAGATAGTTCTATGGTGAATGCCTAGACCCACCAGAAATTGTTCCCTGGGGTGCAGCTGTTACTACCTGCCTGTCAGCACCTTAAGGACTGCCTCTGTTACCCCTGTATGTATCAGGCTGCTTTCAGACTTGGGACTGGGAGAGAGGTGACCCAGCATCTACAGAGAGGTTTCTCAAGACACTGATTTGGGTGTGAAACATGCCCAAGGAACTTGTATCTCTGTCCTTGAGAGCCTTTGCTAGTGTTTGGGAGCTGTCATTTCTCTGCACCGCACTCAGACAACCTACAGAAGGGTGTGCAGGCTTGGATGAAGAAACCTCACCTCATGTCCTTGTGTTGCCAATGTGGATTTTTTTGTCATTGCATACCCTGCTTGGTACCATTTTACCACCTTCTCAAGGCTTCCTTTGTGAGAAAAGGTGTGAAAACAAGGCAGGATGATACCTTTCTCACAGGAGCTTGAATGCATGCCTTGGGATTTTGCTGCCTGATTATCCAAGAATAACATTAAGAGATATAAGTGATGACTGGAGCAACACACTCTGACAATGCCATATTTACAGAAAGAATGAATTAAATATAGGATGGAAATTTGGCATGGGCAAAAGTCTCTCTCCTTTCTTATAGCATTGTATGCTTTATTTTCTCAGCACTCTGTCCTTAGTCTCCTGCATATTATCACAGGTATTACTGTGCTCATTCTGTGTAACTGTCAGTATCTCCTCCCTCTGTCCATTCTCTTCCAACATTCACAAAAATACCTGCTCCGTCTTGAAGATGTTTAACACTAAGTTTCCTATATTAAACACTGAAATGATTTGTTTTTTCTTGTCCTCCCTCCCCTTTTTTCCCCATGAGACCATTTGACTACATGAAATGATTGTCTTTGATCTTTAAGTGTTGAGTAGATATGTGTAATATAAATTGCAGTGACATTTAAATGAGTGTCCAAATACATTTATGAGGAACCAAAACAGGAAGAAGAATTTTCGCTTTCTTATGTAAGAAGATCATATCAGTGTCTGAAGCAAAAATATAGTTGAAGAAATGTTCCTCATAGCTTTCACCATCATGAAGTCAGTGAAAGTCAGCAAAGAACAGCAATCCAAAAGAGAAATCTCTGGGGAAGGGTGAGCTAATCCACTTGTGCTGAGAAAAGTAACTCCCTTTCCCTGAGCAGGAAGACCCAGGATATATTCTGCATCTGAGAACAGCTGTGGGGTGAGAGCACACCAACACTGAGGGGTCCACATGGAAACTAGCTCCTTACAACATGCAATGTGTTAATCCCATCTCCAATCCTACACATCAAAGAAGCTATGAGAAAAACATTATAAAGACAGAGAACATGCAAATGGAGGTCAAAAATATTCAAAGGAGACACAGCACAGCAGAAATAATACACTGAAATCTCCACTGTTATCCTGTAGATGATCCTTCGATGGCCAGTCTACCTACCCTAGATTAGTCTGGGGTACTTCTCTCTCACTTTGCCTTTCACACTCTTATCAATCACTAAAGCAGATGTGCAAGATTCTACTCGCTTTGCAGTATGTTTTATCCCAGAGATTTGAGTCATAGAGTGGTTGTAAAGCAATTGCTGCCATAGCGGGGAAAGATCCTTTCAGCTGCTTCAGGCAACTAGAAGGCTAGACTCTTAAAAGGCCAGCTGTCTCCCTGTTCCTTACCCACAGCATTGCGTACCTGAGCTGGCTATCAGCAGGCAGCAAATAATTCTCAGCTTTTGCTCCCTTAAGATCGAGGGTCAATATGATCCCTACTGAGGAGACTGGTGGCATTTCTGACTTACTCCCTCTGTTCATAAAGAGCCACCATGAAGCAGAGAGAGTGTTTCTGCCAGCATCCATCACGAAGTCCACTACACGCTTATTTAGCACCTGCTACTTGTATGCATCATGTAAATATGACATCAGTGTCATAAGCAAACTACCCAAGTCCCTTTCATCATTTCCTAGCACTGTCTCTTTTAATATTCTTGCCCCACTTTTTTTTCTTTTGAGGACTTCTGCTCCACCAGCCTTCATGGAGAGCGGAGAAAAAGCTGGTGAACAGAGCTCACAGTGTTTGGAAGAGATTTATGGTGCTTCCTCTCATTTCTGCCATTACGTTGTGTAGGTAAAATCAATGATACTTTCTCACTCGGTAGAAGCATCTCAGCGGTGATATATGGAAATTATTGGCTCAGTGTATGCGATCTGAACTCTAAAAAACTCAATTTCTTTCCCCTTGCTCCTCTGCATCACAGCTAACTTTATCTTAACAGGTTGACATCATGCAGTTAGAGTCAGGTCAATTGTTTTCAGTCTGTATTTACCTTTGAAGGTCAAAGCTCTAGCTGACCTTGCTTGAACAGAGGGCTGGACAAGACAGTCTCCAGAGGTGCCCTTCCAGCCTCAAAGATTCCGTGATTCTATGATTCTTCATCTGAAAATATCTGCAATTCCTCTCCTTTGTACCTTGCTAAGAAAGAAATAGCAGATGTTCCCATATCATTACTAATCACAGAATTTCTCCCCCAATAAGATATAAGGATCTAACACAGAGAATTTTATTTTTCAAAGCTGACATCTTGTAAGCAATTAAGCATCTTTGTTTGCTATGAAAGGCTATATCTATTCAATCTGGAGCTTACTTTAAGAAGTTTACTCCCTACTTCATAACTGAATCACTACATTAGTGATTCCAGTCTCACTCTAAAGGTAATGCTGCTTTTCTTGAGTACCATGAGATCTAGCTCTGGGAGTTCACAACCACATCTAAATACTAACTGAAATTATTGGAGGCAAAAATTGCTTTCTAATTTGTTCACTTGCATAGCACTCCCAGATCAAACTCTCCAAGTGGATAGAGAGGATATGGACCTAAAAGGGAAAGGCAAGGAGGGTAATGGTTACTTTAAAGAATTTAAGTACAGAAATGTTCTGCAGAAATTTAGCTCATTTCTACTACCCTGAAGTAACATAAAACCAAACAAACATAGAAGGAAGCCTGTTATCTGCACTCCACCTAACATGTGCTAAGTGTAAGTAGAGACATGCTTTTTAACTATTTCACATTTTTATCTAGGCTTAATGAGCTCCAGGTCAACTAGGTGTGAGATTTTCAGGTGTTGGATGTGAAGCCATCCTTGTTATCAGCATGTGAGGAAAAATATAAAACACTCTGATCTGAAAAAAAACGTTTACCTGGGTGCGAAGGGAATGAGAAAAACGTGAGGAAGACTCAACTTTGAAAACCATTTTTGTAATAGCATAGAAAGTAAGAACCAGTTTATATCATTTGCTGTTAAGTATTATGCAAAATAATGTGATTTGCATTACTGACATTCGTTTCACAGTTTGTTCAAACTTGGACTTCAGTTCTAGTCACTTATCAACCACAAATTCTTCTGAAATCATTAAGGATAGATGCATACTACCAGATTTGAAGGCACTTCTCATCCAGAAAGTCTAACTGGACAAAATACTGTGCACCTCATTTCCACTTTTAATCCCTTACCTCAATTCCCTGGGAGAAAAGCAAACTGCAAAGGACAGAAGGCAGCAGCAGGCCCTCTGGCAGTGATCCCACATAGATGTTTGAGGAGGCCGACAGAGACACTTGAACATTGGACATAATCTGTTATATGTTCAGTTATATGACTCTGGATAGAGCACTCACACTGTTAACTGCTGTTACACTTAAAAACACATCAGGCAATTACAGATGGTACAGGTGTGGACAAAGGTTTAGTATAGCTTGAATTAATGGAAAAGAGGATCTCTTCCTAAGTCCTCCTTAACAAGACAGAGTCATCATAACACCAGCTCTGATCCAAGTGATCAAATGAAAAATCAGTGACCTGTATTTGCTGCCACTTTTCCAGCCTGAAAAGTTCACCGTGGTAGAACGACCACCAAAGATTACAGATGAGCCTTTAAGAAATTAATTTAGGAATTACTGTAACATGAGCAAGTCACAAAGCAGCCAGAGGCACTGGTATTTTGGATTCAAAATGCATGAAGCCACTACTTTTCTTTGTTGATGTGAAGAATGATCAATTAATTTACCAATCTGGTTGTTTTTCATCTGTTTTTCCCATTTTCACCACAAAGCTCACATTAAATTGGCAGATCTCTCCTTTCTTATGTGACCACCTTCCCCATGAAATCAAGTACTTAACTGCCCCTTCTATATTAAGATATGTTGGGCGGAGGGGAAAATGTGTGGGCATATATATTTTTAAAAATCATATTTATGATTTGATAACTTTTAGCACAGACATCATTAATAAATATACCCACTGTGCCAAGCAGACCTTTTTTGTTATTTTTTTTTTTTTAAACACAGGTTTAAAATAAATGGCTGCAAATTCACATGTTTAAAGCTAAAAAAAGATGCACAGAGAAAACTTCTGAATTTGCTATTGAATCACATGAAGTGGAGACTGCTGCCAGGGCAGTGGAAATGCATGGCACTCTGGGTTATGAGCAAGCATCTTGGTGAGGTGGATATTGACAGAAAGACTATACCTTTTAGCAAAAGCTATTATATCAAACCCCAATATCTTCATTTTTTCAGGTAAGGGAGATTGAGAGCTGACATCTCAAGACCAAGCTGGAGAACCTACTGATTAAACACTAGTCCAAATTGCCCCTTCTCTGCTATCATCAAGGAAGAGACAGTGCTATATTAAAAGGAAAGTATAATTCTGTTGATTGGTTTGCTGAGTCATTGCATATTTCTCAAGGTTATGACATTAGAGTTTGCAGCAAAACATGGAAGCCTAATTTTGGTTTGTTCCATCATGAGAACAACAGAAAATACAAAATACTCTATTCTAGTGATTGCTTCCTTTGTACCTGAAGATCGCTTAAGTTCTCACAAATTTTGGTCTTCAAATATATCACCCATTCACAGATCTGTTCTAGAAAACCTTGAAAAGAAGTTCTTAACCACTGTTAGGCTGATTAAATCACAAATATTAATCTTTTCTTTTCTTAAAGGCAAGATGCAGCCCCCTTCTAACGTAAGAATACCTTCTGGTAGATGAATTGATACACCTAATTGATTCACCTGTAATACAGCTCTGTAATTATTACAGTCGGTAATCTAGTAACATTAGCCTAGGGACTAATTGTGCAAATAGTAAAATTTTGAAAATTAGATGCTAAAATTACTTTGGCTTCACCTTCATCATGCATAAAGTTTAGAAGTTTCTCAGTTGTTTTCCATTAAACTCATTTGCCTGTTCTACTGTCTTAAGAGAGAAATCCAGATTTGTTGCAAAATAGATGCCACTTCAGTGCAGATATTTCCCCTGCACTTCATTTTAGTAAAATCCTTTGCCAGAATCTCGCACTGTATGGGGACTTAGAATATATTACTTACTATAAAACTAAGCAGACATGAGAAAAATGCCAGCTCAAAATATTTGAAACAGCCCTTTGCAGAAAATCTTCTAGAGTATAATCATTTCACAGAAAGACCTTTCATGTAATTTCATTCAACTTATTGCACTGACGTTCCACCAAGGAAAGATGTTCTCTTCTGATCTCAGTTAACACCAGAGCCCTGGCAATATCGAGACATTTGAATTATCAGCCCTGAAGGCAATATTCATGTTTTTTTATCCTTATTGCAGCTCCACTGGTGGAGCAATTGCCCAGGGAGTAGGAACTTGGTTGAGCTTCCTCTTTAGTCTTAGTGTATTTACATCCAAATCACCTACCTTTCTGTTGTATATGCTAAGCATAGAGCTTTGAGAGTAGCAGGAAAGGGACGCAGAACTACATACACATACCTCACTCACCCTTCCTTGCTCCTGGTTTGTTTTTTTTTACTTTACACAAACAATCAGGAATTCACCACTCCAGAGTGAGGAAAAGAACATGCTCACATAAAAAACACATACCACCTTTTAGAGCTTATTGGCTGTATGCCTTTATGTTTATTTTTACTAAACACAACTGATAAATAAATTGCTATTTTTTATTTAATAAATTAAAAATCAGACTAATAATTGGAGCCCTGAGACCTCATTTTTCTTACCGAGCTGCAAAGGAAGTTAGCCCTGTGGGACGCATGTTCCCTTGAACTCTCCCCAAATCTCTCAGCTGATTTCAGAAGACTGACACCTGAGGACTCTACTTCTATACCCGTGTAGAAGGGGTTTTATCCCTGAGGTCTCCTATTTGATCAACAACCAAATGCAAACTTTGCTTCAGCTGTGTGATACTGTGAGATCAGTGTCTGACACAGCATGTTTGACAGGGAGTCTCTAGCTTGAGGGAAAAGGCCAGATGTGATGCGGACTTTTTTATTATTCACATCTGACACTTTTATCTCAATCTGTGAGTGAATGACTTCTTTTCTCCAACTGCAAAATTCAAGATTTCTGCTTTTGCCTTATAAGACATTCCACTGGAGTCACAGATGAGGTGCAAGATAGGTATGCTGATTATCAGCTGTTCCCCCAGACAATAGAGGAGATGCCAGCAGCAAAGAAAATGTAACATTTTTTGGGCCCCTTACATTCAAAGAAATAGGAAGAACATATCCTATCAGTGAAGTGCTTTCTGAAAGGGCATTCTGGTTTTGAAGAAATGTTTTGAAGAACAAAGACATACCCCTGTGCCTCCAGCGCATGAGATGCACTACAGATATGTATGTATTCTGCAACTCGCAGTGAGGTGCATTGGTTCATCCTATATAGAGGGCTTTTTAGATTGCTTTCTTACAGAGCCTTCCAGCATGAGGCAAGGCAAAGATAAGAGATACATAAAATGAATACATAAGATGCACTTCAGTAACAAAAAAAAGCAAACAAAAAAATAAAGCCAAGCATAAGCTTTGCCTGCAAAGAGCATCTCTGAAAGAGCTGCTTGCTTCTGGCTCAGCTAAGGCCACTTTACAGTAGCTATAGTGTTCCTGAATTGTGATGAAATAGAACTGGAATTAATAGCTGTGATAAATCTTTTATATTTAGAGGTTAGCAGACAGTATATGAAAGAACTTTAGAAATGGGAAGACTCATTTATGTCTCCTTCAGTCTGTTAACTTTGTCAGCTCATCACCTTCTAACTGCATATAGATGGTCTTAAAGACAATTACTATAATTTAGTTCAGGCAATGCATATGAGTGAATATATGGAATATATTCATGTCTGCAGTGGTGTCTGTTTTGTGCTGCTTTCATTGGCCACAGAGAAGCCAAAAAGGGCCATGGCTGAGTGGTACCTTTAGAGGAGCTAGCATTTCTCAGGTGAGCACTAACAGGAACCACTTCTATAATCTCCTTTTCCCAACACACAAAGCCCGCTTGTAATCCATCAGTTTCATTAAAAAGAAAGAAAACGCAAGCTCATCAAATATACCTGCAATGAGTGAGGGTGCAGCTCTCCTGACTTCTGAGAAATTGCATCTCTTTCCACTAAAAGTGGATTTGGCTTGCAGATTTGCTTAGAGTACATTTTCCTTGGTAATTTTATTCCATTTAATCAAAGCTATGGGTTGAGTGGTACAGGAGAGACATTAAGCAATTCTCACAGGTGCAGAGAACAAGGTAGCAAGCATCCCTAAGCTATTTCCATTTTCTCTTGTCCCCTAAATGCTGTAGTTGCCATCCACCCTCTTAGATTGAGTATGCGGAGACCATAACTACAAACAGCTCAAGTGGACTATAAAGACAGGTCAGAAAAGACACTTAAACATCAAGACTGATCATGGCATCTCTAGCAGTACTGCTTAAGTTTGCAGCTTTCAACCCATTTTCTCTGGAAAATGCCCATGAAGGGAGAGGTCCTCAGTCCTCCAGAGTTACATTTCCTGCAGCAGGAATTTCTCACTTTGCATAGACAATATTTTCTTCTAAAACATAACTGTCCCTACTGCAACAAAATGGTATCATTCAACCCAGCAATAATCTGTATTGTTTTCTTTATTTTTTGAAAGATGATGAAAGGGCAAGAGGACAAATAGGACATACTGCTGATTTTCTGCTGAGCTATATCTGTAATGTACTCCATGGGATCTTGTTACTCTAGACAGCCACTCAGGATTAAAGAGTTGCGGTATGTCACCATTAATTGGCATATCATTAAATGGTTTTTAAAGCATTGAACATTAAGGGATTTAAATCTCCTTAATGTTCCTGGATGGCAGTCTCTTAAAGTTCATACTGAGGCCAGCTGCTTATAATAAATAGAATTGGCAAAAAAACCAATAACGTAAATTAATGACACGTATTGTAGAAAAGGTTTGAAATAGTCGAAATAAGATCTCTGTGAGTTTTGAGTTTCCAAATAAGCTACAGCACTAAGTGGGAGGAAGGAGAAAAAGTTTCTATTCCTTCACCATACTGAGGTAAAATCATTCATTACTCTCCAAGGAAAAGATTTTCCATAATTCAGTACAGGTAGAACCAGACGTGTGAAATCAAACCCACACAAGGAAGTACTTAATCCAGTAATCAGATTTGCACAGACTGAGGTAAATCACTATTAAAAACATGGTATTTCTGTACCCAACAGAAAGCCACTGCTGAGGATATGAAAACATTACTAGCATAGGCAATGTTTTAATGACTGTTCAGTGCACCATGCAATGTGAGCTAGCTGGAAAAATGTGGTAGCTGTGTTTTCCCAAATATCCTTAATAACCATGTAATTTCCATAAGTATTTGGGTATCTAAGAAATACGAATAGAGATAAGCAGGCTGTTGGATTAAAAAAAAAAAGGTAATTTTCATTTTAGATAATTCCAGCATTTTCCTACCAAATCCTTTGTCAGGTGAAAAGACCAAAGATGTATATGCAATTGAGTT
Organism: Ara ararauna; assembly: GCA_028858755.1. Lineage (NCBI taxonomy): Eukaryota > Metazoa > Chordata > Aves > Psittaciformes > Psittacidae > Ara > Ara ararauna. The sequence goes on from CM054378.1 coordinate 52,282,506, forward strand.
TGCTCAATATGCAGTTATTTGAAAGCAATTAAAAGTTGTTGCACAGGCACTGTGTAACTTTAATGAGCAGTTTCAAATAATGAAAAGCTGTGTCAAAAATAGCCATCCACAAACTCATCAACACATACACTTCTGAGCAGAGGTGCAACTGAGACTTCAGTACACGAGGTCTAGCAGGAGGAAGGTCCTTTCAAAAGCACATTTTTACTGTTGTCTGAGTCAAATAGTATTTTGTCCAAATATATAAATATTTTTAGTATCCAAGGTAAAGGCCTATTGTACAAAACTGTTTATTTTATTAAATCGTAACACAGGTGATAAAGGTTATTTTTAGTAAGACTTAGTTCAACAGATCTTTACTAGGTTTTGATGTCTGACCCAAGTTGATCTTCATTAGCTTGCAGCTATTACTGTTATGTCTTTCACTTAAGTGCATGTATTTACAAATACCCTTTTAAATTTGCATGGTCTGTAATTGCTAAGAATTTTCCATAACAAATGCTAGTGCTTGGTGTAGAAAATTTATTCTTGGTTATATAAAATATTTTTCCTCATTCCATTTGAATTATTCCAAAGACTAAACAGCCTTTTTCTGCTTATGCTAGAAGGTTAAACAAGTATGTCTATTGTAATTTCTCTAATTTTTCTGCCCAAAATCTCAGTCACAACTGATCACCCCTTTGCGGTTTTTGAAACTTCAGATTCAAAAAAGAAAATTCATCCAATTTCACACTACTTACACACAAACTGTAATTGTTAAATTGCTCTCAGTATCCTATAGCCAAAGAAACCCTCTATGTTTTCTCAATGTTTCTCACAGAACTTTCCTCAGTTCTGAAAGGCATTGTCCATAAAATATCAATGACTTCTGTACTTAAGGAAATGTGTTAGCTATTAAACTATTTACCTGTCCCCTTTTCTCAGACTAGGTTTGTATTTAGCAGTTTTCCAGGAGCAGCTCCTAGTGTTCATAGCAACCGAGTATAGAGCTGGATGTGATACGAAGTCAAGGACTCTGCTAATGCTCCATAATGACCAAGTCAAGGATGAATCAATACTTCATACACTGAATCGATATTTTAAAGTTAGACTCATACTACAGCAAACCCGAGCTGTGGACTTCTGCCCTGCACTTTACAATGTCTGAGTAAATGATTGGACAAATAGGCTAGAAACAAGTTGGGGGGGAGGGGGAAAGAAATCACAAAAAAGGGGGATGATTCAAAGGCTTTTCCTTCTAGCTATGTGTTATATGTTTACTTTGGCAATCTGAGCAGGTACTCAATTTACAGCTGAAAATTATTATTTCTTAATCAAAATGAATAGAAACAAAAGATGACCTTTGAAGGCAAGGTGCATGGAAAACAGCCTGATACAAAATTGCTGGACCTTGATCTTGTAAATGAAAGCTTTAGAGACTAGAAGCACTTGAAAAGCAGCCTCAGGAAAGTTTTGAAACTTCCAAAAGCAACAAAAAATTCTTATCTGCCTGTCTGATAGAAACAGTGTGACAAGAATGCTCACCAGCCCAGTATGAAAGGTTTTATTGCGTGCGCACTAAGGCTAGGAAAAAGGGAAACTGTACAGAAGAAAATGCAATTTAATAAACGGATAAAGGGGTAGGAAATGACTAAGTGAAGGGATAAAGCATAGAGAGGACTGAATATATCAGAGATTCTGCCAAGCAATAAAATTAGAAATTAATAGGTTGCTTTGGGGAGATGCGCTTCATTAGCCCACCAGACATCAAGATAGGGATGGCCAAAAGTAAAGAGAAAAGAATCACCTTAACTGAAACAAAAATCAGAGTTCTGTCCAATGTTTCCTTACATAATCGTTGCCAGGCTGTCCCTGAGCAATCCTAAAATCATATTTGCTTTCTGCATAGCCCTGTAAGAGTCTAAAGTGCATATATTCAAACATAATATTTCAAGCCAAAACCAATTACCAGGATACAATCAAGGATATGAAGCCAAAGACAGAAAAAAAATACCTACCATATGAGAAAAAGCCATAAACAAGTCATAGCACAAGTGATGCCCAGGGCTTGGAGACAAAAGCCACAGTCCTCAGCTACAGACCTGCTAGATAGTAATGATGCATGCTATTGCCTTTCATGGATTACCACACTTTAGCAACTCAGAAGTATGGGCAGGCTCACCTGTGTTCACCTCAGCCTCTAATTACCAACAAGCCTTGGCAGAGGAGATACTAGAAGAAGAGAAATTTGACTTAAGACAATAACAAATTAAAATCCTTTTGTGCAAATACTTTTGCCATGCTGGGTGTAAGAAGGCTCTCTTCCAAGTAAATAAATAGTACTTTTTACAAGGGCGTGCAGTGATAGGACAAGGGGTAAGGGTTTTAACCAAAATTTAGCTTTAACTAAAATTTGGCTTTAACTAAGATTTAGATTAGAGATTAGAAAGAAGTTCTTTACTGTGAGGGTGGTAAAACACTGGAACAGGTTACCCAGAGAAGCTTTGGATGCCCTATCTCTGGCAGCGCTCAAGGCCAGGCTGGATGGGGCTTTGAGCAGCCTATTCTTATGGAGCAGCCTAGTCTTATAAGCCTAGTCTTATTAAAGGTGCCTTTGCCTGTGGCAGGGAGGTTAGAACTAGAGGATCTTTAAGGCCCCTCCCAACCCAAACCATTCTGTGATTCTGTGATTTAAACCCTAGTCTTCTTTTTCCATTAAATCCTTCTAATAGGAGAAGGGAAAGCCTGATCTATTTCCCATTAATTGACTTGCAAGGACCATAATATGACTTGATTGCATTTGAGGGCATGAGGTCCCTTGGCTCTAGCCCTGAAGTTGCAGCTTGAATACAGTATTACAGTCATGTCATTTGAGATCAAAAGCAAGTGTCATGACCATACAGACCACACTGTGAGGGGTTTACAGACATTTTATTCATGCACGGCTCTTCAGTATCCTGGACCTTCTGATTTCATAAGATGACTCTGTTGAGGCATCTTCCACTGCTGCTGCAACCTTTAAGCTCTAATTTAATATTTTTCATCCATGTTTCTTCATAAGTTTAGCAGTTCCTCAAGTCACTAGCAGAAAGTTGTGTGGTGTCCTCTCAAGCTTGCTCCCAGTACAAACAGATGCAATAGTGAAATCCCAACTTCTGAAGGCAATACTTATTTCCAAGTGATTTTTTTTTTCTTTTCACTTTTAGTTAGGACTAGCTTAATATCCTTGCCAGCATCCCAGGCATCACATTTTGCAAAGAGATGCCACATCTTCTGGAAAACATAAGTACAACATCGTTTTCTGCTTGACAACAGTCTAGGTAACAGGCAAAGCTCCCAGCTGCACTGTTTCCTGGCCTTGTCTCATCATTAGTCTCACAAGAGCCCTCCAGAGACACAGATGTGGCCACCTTGTTTGCTCCGCAGTGAGCAGAATCAGCTTTGTCTACAATTACAAATATCCTAAGGCTCTCAGGATAATTTTCTTCAAGTTACTCTTCCAAAAAGCAGATCCTCAGACAGTAAGCCTCTGTAAAAGAAGAAGCTTGTCCTTTCAGAAGAATTTTAGTCTCCTAACTAAGTACCACAGCTGTACTTTTTGGAGCAGCGAATATCTGTGTGTTTGTTCAACATCTGACATAATGATCCTCTCCAAGGTATAAATACTATCATGTACAATAATTTTCCACTGGGAGCAAAACTATTAACTCACTGAATTAGTTAGGTGGGAAAATAGCATTACAAAAGTCCCAGAGCCATTCATTCACATCCTTTAAAGGTGCACGTCTGTAATTTGGAGTGTGTGGGACAAAAAAACATTTTAAATGGAACCTGCCTTCCAGGAAGAGATGTCAATTCAACTCAAGAAATCACACTGAGACTCTCACAAAAGTAGTCATACACATTTTAATGCAGAATTCATTTCATAGCAGTAAATCTAACATAAAAGTTATGCTAGAACCTACTTTTCCTATGCTGGCCTAAAACAACTAGCCTGGATCTCTGCTTTGTGCATCAGTCCTGGCTGCCAATTCAGTATTGCCACATTTTAAGTTTCTTTTACAAAGATACCATGTGTGGGGCTTTGCTAATACCTCTGAAGTTTAGTGTGCACCAGGTTGTTGCAAAAGGGCGGTTGTTTAGTAAAGAACCCAGGACATATAGTGCAGAAACATGGAATCTTAGTAGAAATGCCCTGAAATAAGATACAAGCACAGTTAACAAATTTTACAAAGCTTCCTAACAAAAAAAGAAAAAAAACCCAACCCAACAAAACCAAACAGATACAGATACTGCTTACATGAGCTCTGCAGAAGATACTTTGAAGATATTGTAGTTGTCCTAAGTGGAAGACCATTGTACATCAAGGAGTTGGTTAGTGATCCACACAACAGTTAACCTGAACGGGTCGAAGCCCATGCTGTGTGGTGCTGCACTATTCTGCAAGTCCAGCCTGGCCTTCAGGCAGTGTTATGCTGCGCAGATCTCCTGGCTGCAGGCTAAACTCAGTCAGTTTACCGCAACAAAGGAACTTGCAGGCAACTCCCTCTTGGTACCAAGGATTATGCCACCAGCATGACCTTGTCTTTATCTAAAAGTACAGCAAGAAGTTCAGAAGTTTGACAGTGTAAATGACAAATCGAGTTGTTTTATTGTAAAAAAAAAAAATCTACAATAGATCAAATTATCAAAATGGAAAAACCTCTTGCATGGACAAGTTCTGCACTGCGTGCTGCACATGGATCAGAGCTCCCTTCAGTGCTGCACAAACTGGGGTTCCCATTTCTAAGAAGATATAAGATTATCTATGCTATCATCTCCTTACAGCATTAGCACTAATAAATAACATTTTATATGATACCTTAGGGAGTCTGAGTGCCTCTCTTACTGGGGTCATAATGGACCAGCACTGCATGGTGCAAACAAGATACAGTCCAGGTCAGGGCTATTAAACAGTTATGACCCCCAAAATTAATAAGATACCTACACAATTTTTAAAAAATTAAGAACACTTAAGCACTGCCTTTGCTAACTTCAAGTTATATATGAGAACAGTAATGCATGGGAGACTTCACACAGGACTTTAAGACGAATCTGATTCCTCTTCTCCTTAGTAAGCCATCTAAAAGTTAGTCATATCTCCTTAAGCCAATGTTTAGATTCCCTATATATTCAGCAAAGCGAAAGACGCGATTGAGGATAGCAATCCATCCCTTTTTAAGATAGCTACCTGGAAAATACAAGATTAAGTTTCCTTTGCAGATGCACTTACAGTGTCTATAGGAGCCAAGCCTGATCTTCAGCTCGCAGAAGCTTCACACCTAAGTGTTATGGGTTTACAGTCAAGTGAGGTGATTTCCACTAAAAGTTGGAACTGACAGAGAAGTCTGAACAGATTGGAAGCAAAGTGTTTGTAATGTACTAAAAACAACTATAGCCACCTGTTTTGTTATATTAAAAAAGGGGAATTCTGAGAAATGCCTATGTCCATCTGGTACTGCTGCATCTGTTTGCTGGGCTATACCTTCAGTTTATGCCACACAATTTTGCAGGAGTTTCTTCAGATTGCAATGAATGATCTATCTGCTGACACCATACCAGAGAGATGTATTGCTCTGTCAGTGACTGTTACAACACACCTCTTGTTTATGACCACTAGCACTCTCTGCATGCTTGCAGGCAGTTGTTGTACTCAAGAACTAATTATGAATAAGTGAAAGGCACTTGATCTATCTTCTGAGAACAGCCATCACTACATTAGTACACCAGGGTATTCTGTAAGGAGCAGGCTGCATGGGAAAAGGCTGCTATAAAGCAATTGCAGACAAAATTGCAGCAAAAGGAGTAGAAAAATACAAAAATTGTGGCATTGTGAATGCAATAAGAGTGTTTTCACATAGATTGTTTCTATGTCAAATTATTCGTGTGTGTCTCAAGTTTATGTTCCAGGTCAATTTTCTTTCAGCTGAGCACTGTGTCTGAGTACGCTCATGTCTGGAGTTTAGAGTGGAGATTCACCCCTGGGGAAGCACAGGCAGTGGGCTACCAGGAGAGAAGGTTGCTTTACAGACACAGAGCCACTTGCTTTGGGGAACTTGACTCCAGACTCAAGCAAAACTACCTGAAGATCTATGTGTGTATATATACACAAATACATGGTGGACCTGGACAAAAACCAAACAACAACAACAAAAAAAAGCAATTTTTTACTATTTCTTTAATATTAAGGTGTGTTTTAAATGCTTTCATCCTCATGGACAGTGGGATTGAGTGCACCCTCAGCAAGTTTGCCAATGACACCAAGCTGTGTGGTTCGGTTGATACATTGGAGGGAAGGAGTGCCATCCAGAGGGACCTTGACACGCTTGTAAGGTCAGCTGATGCCAACCTGATGAAGTTTGACCATGACAAGTACAGGGTCCTACACCTGGGTGGGAGCAATCTCAGGCACAGCTACAGCTTGGGCAGAGAAGAGATTAAGAGCAGCACTGTGGAGAAGGACTTGGGGGTGTTGGTTGATGAAAAAATGAACATGAGCCGGCAGTGTGCGCTTGCAGCCCAGAAAGCCAACCATATCCTGGGCTGCATCAAAAGGAGTGTGACCAGCAGGTCGAGGGAGGTGATCCTGCCACTCTGCTCTCATGAGACCTCACTTGGAGTATTGTGTGCAGTTCTGGTGTCCTCAACATAAAAAGGACATGCAACTGTTGGAACAAGTCCAGAAGAGGGCCACGAGGATGATCAGGGGACTGGAGCACCTCCCATATGAAGACAGGCTGAGAAAGTTGGGTCTGTTCAGCCTGGAGAAGAGAAGGCTGCATGGAGACCTCAGAGCATCCTTCCAGTATCTGAAGGGGGCCTATAGGGATACTGGGGAGGGACTCTTCATTAGGGACTGTAGTGATAGGACAAGGGATAACGGGTTCAAACTCAAACAGGGGAAGTTTAGATTGGATATGAGGAAGAAGTTCTTTACTGTAAGAGTGGTGAGGCACTGGAATGTGTTGCCCAGGGAAGTTGCGAATGCTTCATCGCTGGCAGTGTTCAAGGCCAGGTTGGACAGAGCCTTGGGTGGCATGGTTTAGTGGGAGGTGCCCCTGCCCCTGGCAGTGGGGCTGGAAGTAGATGATCTTAAGGTCCTTTCCAACCCCAACTATTCTATGATTCTATGATTCTAGTTTAGTGACTGAGTTATCGACTAACAGTTTTCTACTATTTGGCAACTCCAGATATAGAGTTGTGCACACATAAAGATAAACAAAACACGCAGGTTATTTCAATTTCCTATTTAAATAAACTGTTGAATCTAAGAACTCAAGGGGAAATACTGGGATTAGGACTCTGTATTCCTCTAAATTTAAGTACTTATAGATGCTTTATCTCACCATCTTAGATCAATATTTCTTAGTGATGTTCAAATGACATTCATCCTTGCTTCTTCTTTTCTTGAGTTCCTTCTTACTTTCAAGAAAATAAATGATAGAAATGCAGTATTAAGTTGTCACTTCTTTGCCTAGATACCTCTAATTGACTGGTTTACTGTAGGGCTTATCTTTATCCCAACATACTAGAATTCACTAGGCTTTTACTTCTTTCCCCAGATACATACCACTTAGAGGGAACCGCTACTGGAAAATCCTAGCTCCATCTGCCAAGAAACATAAACAACAGCTTCAGGAATATATGCATGCATGCCAGTTGCATGGCTGGGCACTTTCTAGCTGTGCCATTGGGTACTGTCCAACTTGAACTTGGGTTTACTGTATCCCCAACAGGTTGATGGAGGGCTGAGCTCAGAATGCCAGCTTGGAACCTAAGCTGTCATGTGCTCAACCAGACCACATGTTGTTTATTTATGACATGTGAACAAGAATGCTGTGGGACACTCAGTCTCTCATCTTCAAGAATGTTTCAGAGATCAATCTAAACTCGCCTTTCCATGAATGCTTTGAAGCAAAAATATGTACAGGGGAAGAGTAGACTTAGGAAAAACTCAAGAGGATTAACTGATGATGTAAGTATGGTACTAATTTCCTTGCACCTCCACCTCCTTTTTAGGCTCCTGCAAGCAAGAAGTAGATCTGATCCTTAACCTGAGATACAAAATAGAAGAAAGCGAGTGAGTTTCCTTGTCAGGGTGAAAGAATGGACCCAACAGATTTTTACTGAAAATCTTCTAATTGCAACACTACATTTACAACAGGCTGTTCCTCTGGAAACTACGAAGGCTCAGCACCCAAGCATTTAAACTCTTCTCTGTGCTTCCAGGACAGCTTTCAATGTCAAAACAGAATCAGAAAGAAGGAGTTAATCCTCCAGAAGGGAAAAGAGAAATATGGTGAAGATACTGGAGTTTAGTTAGGAGATTAAAAAAAGAGGGATATTAGCTAGGACAAAGAATTGGAAAAAAGTAAATCTAGAGTTCTGACCTTCCCTGAAATACTGACAGGCAAGTAAAAAAGCAATCATCGCAGAGATTTTCAGACCAGAAAATCCCAGGATCATGTTCACTCAAGGAGGCAGGTTTTTAATTGATCACCCACATTCATAACACAGTTCAGTGTACTATAGAAAAGAAATAGAAAAAAAAAAGAATATATCCAGCTCCTGCAGTAACAGACAACCAAATAGTGTAAGGTGTGTTGGATGTCCCTAACTAAGCCTTCTCAGGTGTGATGTCAGCAGGATCATCCTGTGTCCCTGGTCCCCTACTGCAGTCATTGACGACCTCAAGGCTGCTGCACTGAGTGCAGTCCTGTCCCAGTGACAGCACCCAACCTGCCTTACCTCATACTCAGGGTGCTCTGACATGCACTAAGCTCACCAACACAGCCCACGGGCAACCTCCTGGACACCCTGCTTGCAGTGCTGCTGCCATGAGGGATAGAAACCTGTCCTTCTGGTGGCCCCCTAACACTCCCCAGCACCCAGGTTGGGTATATTGTCCCTGGCAGATAAAAGACATCATGGCAGAGATTGCAGTGATACAAAACTAGGACTCACAGTAAGATCCACCATGCCATTTGCAGCAGCATTTTGCAGCAATATTATAGACACTTTGTTTTATCCCCACATGAGGAAAAAGAATAATTTCCATATTCAAGGTCAAAATCATCTGAAACAAAAAGAGCCTATCCCTTCATGTAGCAGTCCCAAAAGGTATACAATTCATTTTGCCGTTTTGTCTGTATCATGCCATTTTGTCAGTTCAACAGAACGTTGAACTGTTTATAGCCTTTAAAACCTATTTGGTTGCTATGGTTACCAGCTCTTCAAAATATCACTACTAGATAAGAAAACTCCACACATGAGGTCTGATGATTCTGCCATGATTTTGTCTGCTTTCACAAGAAAATTGTTCACATTAAGGACCTTGGGAGATAAAGGGTGGTATAAGTCAAGAGTAAAATGCTGAAAAGATGTTTCTTCTGAGCCTTGCAGCTTTAAACTGTTATATTACCTACTCAAGCAAACTGGTTGGAACACAAAACCACTGAAAATATAGCAACTTCAGAACAACATGAATTTCAAAATTTATATTTGTAGCAGATATATTTTCAATTTCTACATAAATGTAATATAAGCATTCAGATCTTCAAATGGTCTACGGCCGTTTAACATTATTGAGACAGAGAGAACTACATCAGCTAAAGATCTTGCCACAGATATGTACAATTTTACAAGCTTTGCCTAATTTTCTATCAGTATGTACTAATCAAATCACTTGACATTATTGGATTGAAGATGATATTTACTACAGACATTAAACTACACTGTGAAAAGCCTTATAAACACAGATGGAAGATCATCTGAGTGCTTTCATTTCTCACCAGCTTTTGATTAAGGTAAATGCCAGGAAGCCCATGGAAAGCACTGACTGTAACACAGAAGCCAAAAGCTAGACTCTCAAACAGTAAGTATCTGCGTAATTCCTTCAAACCATGTTAATTTACTCTAGCTGCAATTTTGGCCCTGAGAGCATTGCACCAACATTATTAATGCAAATAACTGATTTTTTTCCTGGATACAGAAGTGAATTATGATATCAAGTTAATTAAAGATGATAAAACTTTTCAAAACCTGTTACTAGATTGCTCCAGATAAAGGTTTTCAGATGCTTTGAATCAGAGAAATAAAGACATCCAATGGCTCAAAGAACAATGATAGTATACACTAGTGAGTGATATTAAAAATGGTATGTTATTAAACTAGTTTTAAACATGCTATTCTTTTATATCTAGCGTTTAATATTCTGATAAAGTAATAGCTACCAAATCTGTTTATAATGTTTCAAAAGAATGAACAATTTAGTAGGGCAACCAGGTGATCAGGTCAAGTCAGCATGGGTTTATGAAAGGCAGGTCTGGCTTGACTAACCTCATCTACTTCTGTGACCAAGGTGACCTGCTACGTTAATGAGGGAAAGGCTGTGGATTTTGTCTACCTAGACTTCAGTAAAGAAGGGCCATGAAGCTGGTGAAGGGCCTGGAGCACAAGTCTAATGAGGAATGGCTGAGGGAACTCAGGTTGTTTAGTCTGGAGAAAAGGAGGCTCAGGGGAGACATTATCACTTTCTACAACTACCTGAAAGGAGGTTGTAGCAAGGCAAGTGTCAGTCTCTTCTTTCAAGTAACAAGTGCTAGAACAACAGGAAATGGCATCAAGTGGAGCCGGGGAGTTTTAGATTGGATATTAGGAAAAATTTCTTCATCAAGAAGGTTGTCAAACATTGGAACAGGCTGCCAGGAAAGCGATTGAGTCACCATCCCTTGAGTTATTTAGAAGATTTGGTGTTAGGGGCATGGTTTAGTGATGGACTTGGCAATGTTGGGTTAATTGGACTCAGTGATCCTCAGTGTCTTTTCCAACCTAAATGATTCTATGACTCTACAATTGTAATTTCAAACCATCAACATGGAAGTTTGCTTTTCTATGTTACGACACATTATCCAATTAAAAGTGCCCCAAATGCAAGTGATCTATTCCTTTGAATGCAGAAGCCAGGCAGTTAAACAAATTCAAGCAACAAAATGTTTCCTCATGTTACATAACTAGATGAGAAACCAAGAGATGATCTATATAAAAATCTGTGTACTTTATTAAATATGAAATAGTGGAGGTTTTTCTTTCTTCACATCAAACTAGTCAACATCCCTTCACGCAACAAGTATTTATTTCCAGCATATATTAGAAGTCAAAATGTGGCAATGAAGATAAATGTGCCATTTTTCTACAGATAAGACATTAAGGAGAAGCTGTTCTTACATGACAAATAATAAAGCCTCACAGAAAGGTAAGACGGAATAACGCAGTTCTTCTTCCAATATTTTCCTGTATGGGTGTATATGAACATAAACCGGTCAGTCTCATTTCTAACTTCATAAGAAAACACAGCTGTGAACATTTTCATGGAGTATCAGGTGATTGAAAGAGGAAGAATCAATAGAGACAGACAAAGCCACGGTTTACCCAACACAGACACCACAAGCTCATATGCTGGTTTATACCTTCAAAATTAGTTTTAACGTTATGGATTTTGGAATGAAAAGCTAGATGAAAATCTAATTTGACCAACAGAATTCCTTTACAAACCTTTACCATTTATTAATATACTGCTTTCAAATTTAGTATTAAAATCAAGCTTGGAAGGGAGCAATTATCACTTTATTATCATTGTAATTATAAAAGAACAATCTGATCCATGTTCCATCATCTTGACTCCATATCCTTATCTCCAGTTTACATCTAAACACCTTCTCATTCTTTAGCAGACTAGCAAAAAACAAAACAAACTGAAAAAAAATCATTAGCAATGGTTTGGTTTCAAAACCCTAAACATTACTTAGCAACAACTAAAAACACCGGTGTTATCAGCATTGTTCTCAGACTAAAGTCTAAAACACAGCACTGCACCAGCTACTAAGAAGGAGAAAAATAACTGCTACAGCTGAACCCAGGACACTATCTTTGGTTTCCTTCATCTGAATGTTCAGTGATCCACTCCACTTACTTGTTACTAAAAGCAAACTCATTTTCTCTGGGCCGCTTGGCAGATTTGTGTCTTGTTTGTTCAGCCTTTAGGCAGTGGGGTAATGGCCGATGACTAGAGTGCTGCATCAGTATTACAATTCAAATACCAAATAACCATTCAGTTGAAGTAGATGGAAATAAGTCAATAATGAAATGAATGTCACATTACCTGGGAGAACACATAGATACAGAATATTTATTGACATTAAAAAATCCACAAGTCAATTGTTTCATCTAGCTGAGCCAACATCTTTAACACTTCAAAAAACAAGGCTAAGGACAGTAGGTTTCGGTGACATAGAGTGAAAACATCTTATGCAAATATTGACCAACAATATTGAATTACATGCATGCTAGGTTTTGAATATAATTTGGAAACCAAACCATTGCTGATGATTTGGTTTGTTATGGTTTATTTTTGCTAACCTGTCAGAGAATGAGAAGGTGTTTAGATGTAAAACCATCAACTAACCCTGACTTCCCTCCAATCATCACCCCAGCAAAAAATGAACTTTGATGAAACCAGATGAGCTCAGCAGTGACCAGATGAGTTCAGCAGTGTCATCAGCAGGCAACAGCCCAACACTACACAATGTCTCTCCTGCCCTGAGAGGCTGTTACAAGAGATGGAGCCTGACATCATGGACTGAATGAATTCAGCAAACTTTATAGTGATTTTCCATGGACTAAGGAATGATATCTCTCTCTTTGTGTGTATATATATATATATATATATATATAAGACAAAAGCTATGGTATATTGAAAAATGTGGGATCTGAGCATGACATGAATGGTATGGAATAAGGGGTGGATACTGTCTTGGGTTCAGCTGTAGCAATCATTTTTTCCCTTCTTAGTAGCTGGTGCAGTGCTGTGTTTTTGACTTTAGTCTGAGAACAACACTGATAGCACCTATGTTTTTAGTTGTTGCTAAGTAATATTTACTTTGATCAAGGTTTTTTTCAGTCTCATGCTCTGCCAGGGCGGAGAGAAAGCCAGGAGGAACCAGAGACAGAACACCTGACCCAAACTAGCCAGAAGGGTGGGTATTCCATATCACAGCACTTCATGCCCAGTATAGAAACTGGGGAGAATTACCCAGAAGGCCCAGATCGCTGCTCCAGTAGGGCTGGGTATTGATTAGCTGGGGGTGAGCTGTTGTATTCTTTTCCTTTGTTATTTCGCTTGTCGTTATCAGTGGCGGTGGTGGTAGTGGTGCTTATACCTTGGTTGCTGGACTGTTCTTATCTCAGCCTGTGGGATTTGCATTCTTTCGATTCTCCTCCCTATCCCTCTGGGAGCTAGGGGGAAGAAGGAGGGGAGCGAGCAAGTGGCTGCATGGTTCTGAATTACTGGCTGAGCTTCAACTATGACAGAGAGAAACCAGAATTTTAGTTTGGACAATGGTTTTCATATGTGATTTGGAAGACACTCCCTCCATTTATGGTCGTCCCTTTTAAAAAAAAAGAAAACAAACAAGCAAACAAACAAACAAACCCTCCCCCCCAAAAAAAACTCCATAATTGTACACTAGTATTTTACTTCACAGAAATGCAGATTACATGTTTTCTTACAGTTCCAAAGGCAGGTAGAAGTCTACTAAACATGCTTGTTGGGTGTCTATACTAAAGAAAATACAATTCACTCTTGCATCTTTTGCTTCTTAAAAGCAGCAGGTAAAATACAGGCATTTTCTGTCTGCTTGCTTTCTTGAAGCACAAACAGTCATTATATTTCACTGGAAAAAACCCAAGATTGTTTCAGAACTTCATGTCTCAGACTTTCCCAGTAAAGTCTTCCTGGGAGTACTTCCCACCTTGGGGCTGGCAGGAAATGTCCTTTTTCCTATCATCCCTATCAAGCAGTCTCAAAACAGCCACTTATTTTGTTTCACAGCATCTGACAAAGCTTCTGTTATCCTTTTCAAGGGAACACATTTAATGCATTTTACAGATCTAACATTTAGACCTACAAATACGTGACTTGATCATCAAAGCTAATTATCATCTGCAGTTCCTTATGATTCCTGAAGATTGTATTAACTGCCTAATGGCACATTATAATTTATGTTTAAAGATATTATTGTCCATATTAGAGCTCATTGTCTCATCTGTGCATTCAGAAACAAAAGCAGAAAGCAAAAACTTCCTCTGCTCTTTCTTTTTAGAGGCCAGCTGTAAAATGCCAAGTTCAGATGTTGAGCTGGTGATGAACTGCAATCACGCCAATCACCCATAAAGCTCAGAGTCAACAGCGCAGATGGGATTTGACTGAGCCAGTCACCTTTAGTGTCTTTTATAATCAACGCAGGGAAAGAGTCACTTAGGTGTGATTCATCTCATCCCAAAGGAGAAGTCTAAAATAAGTCAGATGAGTCATGCCCCAGAAATGCTTATTTCTCACTGAAGACTTTGATGGGAGCTGTGGAGATCTACCGTAGATATAGTTAACTACATTTCTGAGGTCTAAAGTTAGGCAAGGTAAATCTCATCAGACGTGTCTATACTGCTGCCTACTCACTCTGAGGAAAAAGGTATGAAATGAACTCAAGTAGTTTCATTAACAGTGAAAAAATTATGTTCTACCAGAGAATAATCACTTTTTAAAATAAAAATGAGATCCTGTAGACAAAGTAAGCATTTTTATTACATTTTATTTTTATTACGCTTTTGGTGACTGGTTATCAAACTAACAGCTATTGAGTAGAACTTGGAAGGACCCTGAACAATAATGTAATTTTCTTACTCTAAAAGTCCTTTGGCAACATAATAATAGATATACGCAATGAAAGCACTATGGGAACAGACAGAAGCAGGGTGCTGCTGGCTGATTACTGTCCACAATCAAAGGAAAATGGTTGAGAAAAACACTGGACAAGAAAGAAGGCCAGAGTGGACCACAAGTATTCCTTCTTACCTGAGAATGTGCTAGAAAAATACACTGCACACCAGAAATCTACTAGAGTACTAGGGAAATTATGTTAAAGCAAAAGAAGGCAGTGAGTTTGAACAGTAATTGGGAAGGTTTTCTTTTCACAGTTGTAGGCTGCTGAAAAGTATATTCCTCATTATCAGTTTGATGGGTCTAACAGCTTCCACCACAGTGGCAAGGCAAATTAAAAATTAAAGCTAGAAAATATATCTTCCTATTGGTTGTCCAGGGACACTGAGATTATATGGCAAATCCAGAGTATTCCTGGAAAACTGAGCTATATGTCATAATTCATAGAAGTCATACCTAGCCTCAATGAAGTTAACAGGCAGCAGACAGAAGAATTAAAAGGATGCTTCACTTTCTACTTAAAGTGCTCTAGGAGAGTTCTAACCACTTTTATGAATTTTTGATGTACTTTTAGGGATGAAAATAGGAGAGCGCTTTATAAAAAGTGGCAGGCTTTTGACTGAGATTAATAATTTGATCATTGCTATATTAGGTTATTAAATTCTTCACCGTTTTTCTTCATAAAAATTGGTAATGCAAAAGGAAGTAAAAGATGCCTATCATGATTTATGTGTTTGATAGTGGTTAGGACAGAGTATGATCTGATAATGAAGGACTGTATCTGCCAAATAATACACTATTTTAGAATCTGCTGCAAAAAATTCACCCTGTGTGTTTGTTTCGTGTCTCCCCCCATCCCCGAAAATAAAGTTGAGACTACATGATCTGATCACTAGTATTCATATAATTTTACTGTCAGATCACAGAATATTCATCTCTTTGGACCTTTATGACTGTGGCTATCTGATCCTAGTGGGGCATCTCTAGCAATACCCGTAGTGGTTAGCTCTTGGACTCCCCTCAGTGTTTCATAACAGCTGCCTTACTTGTAGAAAAGAGGTGAAACTGTGGGAAAATCCATGGATAACTGGCTGAAACTGGCTCTACTTGAACCCCTGGGGATGCACTAGCCAGCATAGAATATGTGCACCCTGATAAAAATGTATATATTCTTTTATTTCACTGATAGCAATAACACAGTTGGAAAACAGCATTCACTAGGTCCTGCAGGAAAATACCCATTCTGAAAAACAGAGACATAATACGCGTGGTAAACGTGTTCACTGTCAGCATGCGTAAATTACACAGTGTGATCACTGATTTCCCAAATGCAAGATGGAAAGGTACTCCTCATGATTACAGCAGTCACAGCTTCTCTCAGAGAACTGGATGTGATTTTCAATGATCTTATAATATTGGGCATGCCACATTTCAAGAATGGGGTATATATTAGGGCCCTTATTGTCAGTGTCAGTCCAACACTAATGATACTAAAAACATAGGTTTTGCATAACATGTCACAGCAATTGTCACAGCAGGCTTCTTAGTACCACACTGCTGTGCCACAGCTGGACAGCAAGATAATGGTGCCAGCTTCAATCTAGAGACAACTGGATGCTTCCTGACCTCAATGAGGCAATTGAAACCAGTGTCCTGTTCCTTAAGAGCCTGTAACACTTCCTAGTATATGATCAGGAAGGACATAATCTGCAATCACAGATTGCCTACTGCAAGTCATTCAGTCAGCCTCACATTCACAGGCCCCAGCCTGCATAGGGGCTTCAACGACTCCAAGATCTGCTAGATGGACAACACAGCAGGACAAAACCAAACCAGGACATTCCTGTAGTACGTTGACAACAACTTCCTCCTCCAAGTGATAGAGGACCAAATGAAGAGAGGTACTGTGTTGGACCTTATACTCACCAACAGTGAGGAGCTTGCTGAGAATGTGAAGGTCAAACAGCCTTGGCTGTATTGAGCATGAGATGGTGGAATTCAGGGCACTTCATGAAGTTCAACAGAGGAAAATACAAAGTCCTACACCTGAAGAAGAACAACCCTACGCACCAATATATGCTGTAGACCAGCTTGGCAGGAAAGAGGTGCCCAGTGCCAGGACCAGAGGCAACAGGCACAAACTGAAACACAGGAGATACTTATGCAGGATTTAGGACCCACATGGAGGATTGTGCAGTGCTATCATTGACTGGTCAAGATGTATACAAAATCATCAACATACAGTGAGTCTGAGCATAAGGCTGATGTAATCCTGTGGCTCTTCCCTGATGTTGTCGTATTTAGCTGAACCAAACCTATGAGTGATGTTACTCAGAACAGCATTGCCCTTGAGATGAACTTGAGTACTTAAAATGAGTGTTGCCAGATGTGCCTCTCCATTTGCTTGAAACTCAGGAGAGTTGGATGGTGAGATATGTCTGCCCTATGAGGGTGCTGGCAGCATTGAAGTATATCCAGTTTGGAAGTTCTGGCTTCATATCTCTCTCATGATACTGTAAGTGTGACCTTTGCAATTTGCTACTGGCTTCAATATCAACATGAAGCAATTTTACAGCTACTGTGCAGGATTTACTGGCACATTTTTAGTTGCAGTTTAGAGACTTCATTATGCCTCAGTGAACAATGCAGTTCCCCAACACATTGGTGTATGTACTTCCCTACACATGGACCAGAAGACAGATAGAAATGTCAGCTGTGAATCAGCTATTATAACCAGAGATACTTCACTTTCTAAAGAGCAAAAGTGACTGCACACTCTGCCTTTGCAGGAACTGTGTTCAGCAGTGCAGACTTGTCACTACTCCCAATTCTAACATTAAATGTTGGAAGCCAAAGGCTTACTCGAAAGGTCTTTACCTCTTCCACTGGAGCTGTACAGCCAAAATCCACCTGTCAAGGACAGGCAAAGTGCATTATATTATTGTAAGTCTGCTTTGCTAACAAATGTTCCTAGTGTTAAAGAGATAGTTTAGAAAACATTGGAATGGAGATCATCGTCTGGAAAAATCACACAAACTAATGTTTCTTAAGATACAAGGTATTTCCTGATAGGAATATTTTTAATTCCCACCAAAATTAATGCCAAGCCAGGATGTAATTCAGTTGCATGAACATTATACTGACATTTAAGATGCCCTAAGGCAGCTTAAGTTCTCCAGGGAATTAGAAGGGCTTATTAAGTAGTGCTTTGAGATCATCAGAAGCATGGTAGAAAAGATCAGTCAAGGGCTGCACTCTGCAGCTACCAGGAGACATCTACCTAGCCAGAGTAGCCTGGTATGAGTGGATACTGCAATCCAAACAGAGTTTCTGTTATGGTTTAACCCCAGCTCGCAACAAAGCCCCACAAACCATTTACTCATTCACTGCCCCGTGGAATGAAGGAAAGAATCACGAGGGTAAAAGTGAGAAAACTCATGGGTTGAGATAAAGACAGTTTAATAAGTAAAGCAAAATCTGCACACCCAAGCACAGCAAAATAGGGAATTCACTCACAACTTCCCATTGTCAGGCAGGTGTTCAGCCATCTCCAGGAAAGCAGGAATCCTGGAAGTTTGTCTTCCCATGTGATCATCACATGGGAAGACAAATGCCATCACTCTGAATGTCCCCCCCTTTCCTCCTTCTTCCACCAGCTTTTATCACTAAGCATGACACCATATGGTATGGAATATCCTTTCAGACAGTTGCGGTTAGCTGTTTTAGCTGGGTCCCCTCCTAACTCACCTATGGACCCCCAGCCTACTCACTGGTGGTATGAGGAGTCAAAAAGGCTTCAAATCCATGCAAGCACTGCTCAGCAATAGCTAAAATACGCTTGTATTATTAAGACTATTCTCATCACAAATCCAGAACAGAGCATCATACAAGCTACTATGAAGAAAATTAACTCTACCCCAGCCAAAACCAGTACAGCCTCCAATCAGGGAAGCTACTTTCCAGGTTGAGGGCTGTAAAATCAACACCTCACACTCCTAAGTGAAGGAGCATGTAACCTCTACCTGTGCAAGGTGTGCTCTGGTGGAGCCATTGAGGCAGCAGTGAAGGAGCGGTAGGAGGAAATCAGCGGGTTACTCTGTATTAGGAAGGGAGAACAAGAAATAGAATTTATTTGAGGTATTGTGAAAGGGCACCTGAGCACCTCGTCTGTGACAGAAGACTCAGAGATTTGGGGTTGTTTAGCCTGGAGAAAGCTGCTGGCAGACTTTATTGCCTCATTTCTGTACTTAAATAGTGGTTATAAGATAGATGGAGAGAGAATTTTTTAACAGGGCAAGGGACAAGGCCTAATGCCTTTAAACTAAAAAAAGGTAGATTTAGACCAGATACATGGAAGAAGTTCTTTGCCATGAGGGTGGTGGGACACTGGCACATGCTTCCAGAGCAGCTGTGGCTGCCACATCCCTGGAATTGTTTAAGGCCAGATTGGGTGGGTTCTTGAGCAGTATAATATAGCACAAAAATCCAGTCTAGATAAAAAGGAACTTCCAAAGGGAATAGGTGATATGAAAGGGTTTCAAGAAGGCATATTTTAACCTGCTAGTTCAGAGTAGATCTACATTTTTAGACAGATAAAATCATTTAACATCAGTCCACCTCTGCTGATTTAATTCCTTACTCAAGGTGAGGTTTACAGTACAGCTTAAGTGACATTCCCATGTCACTTAAGATAGGTGTTAGCATCACAGAGTGGTTATTTCAATAAGAGTCAAGCAAAAAGGATGTGATTTTCTGTATCTGTCAAAATTAGCTTCTGCCCAAAAAGTCCCAGCTCAGTAACTCAGGGTCACATTTGGCTTAAGAAATGGCAGAAACAAAATTGCAAAGTACAGGAGATAAATCTCTGCAAATGCTGCTAATGTCTGAATTGACTAAAAGATGTTAAATAACAGGAAGGTGTTATAAATCTTCCCCCACTTCAGATAAACTAATCATCTGTACACATTAAGGTGGCATTTAATAACTGGTGCTCCAGGAAAAGTTAAAAGATCTACTTGCTGGTGAACGCTCTGCCAACAGCAGAGTGAAGCCAAGATTACAGTGGCCTTTTAACATAGTTAAAATAATCAATAGCTTTTTATTTTTATTAAATTACTATCAGTGTAGAGAATGACTGAAGCATGTTTTCCATTTACTCCATAGAATCATGCCTGAAAGAAGCTTGCAAACAATTGGATACAGAACCCTCCCGATGAAGAGGCTCAGATACCTTTATTGTTAGAGGGGATGCTTAATGCACTGCCTTCCAGAGGCCCTGCAACAAGAAGAAAAAGATCTTAGGGCTCAGTAATTGCCTGCTGCTTCAAAAAATTAATAAAAATCATGGCACGTAGAGAGCAGTTATAACTATGAATAAACTGTGCTCTCAGTGGCTTTGTTCTCCTAGAAAACCTATCAGAATTTCTATTATTAAACAAAGTGCATACAGCCTCAACAGGGGAAGCAGGGGGAGGAGAGATGTCATGATAATGAATATAAAACATGTTTTATTCCAAATACTACTCTCCTGAAGTTTGAATAACCAGACATCATTAAACATACCCTGAAGGTGCATAGATCAACAAGATGTACATTTCCATTTTTAACAAAGATTTCCAATTCCACTTGTTCTTTACCATACTCTTTTTTTTCTGGTCCTTTTCACATTTCCCTGCAAACCAGTACTCAGAGGGTAAGACAGGATGAAGGACTGCTGCAGAATTTTCTGCAAAAGAATCCTACAAGCGCACCTGCCTGCCTGTGCTGAGGGAAACTCTTCCAAACACAGACTATTTCAGTGATATTCAACATGCCTGGAAATTGCAACACTATGCATGTGTCCTGGGTTCAGCAGCAGCAGTCATTTTTCTCCTTAGTAGCTGGTGCAGCGCTGTGTTTTTGACTTTCAGCCTGGGAACAGTGCTGATAACGCCAATGTTTATAGTTAAAGCTTAGAATGTTTGGTTTGACCAAGGACTTTCTGAACCTCATGCTCTGCCAGGGAGGAGGGGAAGCCGGGAGGAAGCAGAGACAGGACACCTGACCCAAACTGACCAAAGAGGTATTCCATACCACAGCACGTCATGCCCAGGATGTAGAAATGGAGGGCAGAGACCCGGAAGGGTGGGGGTTTGCTGCTGGGTCAGGCTGGGTATCAGGTGGTGAGCAGTTGTATTCTCTTTCCTTGTATTTCTCTTGTCATTATTATTATTGGTGATAGCAGTAGTGGTTTGTGTTATACCTTAGTTACTAAACTGTTATCATCTCAACCTGTGGGAGTTGCATTCTTTCGATTCTTCCCATCCCCCCAGGAGAGGGAGCAAGAAAGAGGGGGGAGCGAGTGAGCGAACTGGGTGAGTTATAGTGGTTTAAACCATGACAGGATGAAAGTGGCATTACCCTTTGTGCTCTGAATTTACACTTCTTCTGCAATTTTGCACACACCTCCAGAGATCCACAGACCCCAGGTGAAAAAATTGCTGTCTTTTACACAGGCTCATATGAGATGTGTTTCTACCTTAGCGTCACTGAAACAGGAAAGCTTCCCATTCATCTTGCATACTGACTAGACCTGTACAGCAGATAATGGCAGCACTACTTAGCCTCTAACTTATCTCACACTAAGCATACAGGCGAACAGCAGTAACGCATGCAAGCCAATGCGAGGCAGTTGGGATAAGCCCCTCCTCAGACTCCAGGTACCCACAGTGGCATGGAATGGGATAAGAGGGATGCACTCTTCACATAAAATGCCAGGGACCTTTATCCTGACTCAAGGAGTCTTCCTAAAGGGGAACTGGGAGGGAAGTTGTGCAAAAACAACCAGGAGGAAGTCAATTATGGCAAAACAATAACCTCAGGACAGCATTCCCCCAGCAGTAATGCTGACCTGAATATAAAGCTCATTTCTTTTTCATAGAGAAAGCATCCCAAAAAATCATTTCAGATCTCAGAAAAGCAACAGTAGCAGAGGCAAAAATCAGGTGAGACAAAATTAAGTCAGCAGTAATGAAAATACCATTTTCAGTCACATTCAGAAAAAAATGGAACTATGTTTTTAATAATCTCAAGGTACTGTGCCCAAAGTAGTCCCGTTCATCTACACTGCTATGCATTTATGCCTGAGAAAATCAAATATGAGCAATTCACAATATCCATAACCAAGAAAAGAAAGCCTCTAATGAACAGGCCCAAGTTTTATCCAGCTCTATACCTTACCTTCTACAGTAGTTAAAACAAATGACAGTGGAAGAGTAGGAACAGATCAAGAACATATCATAATTCCTCCTAATACACCAGCTTCCAGCTACTTTCAGCCCAGGTATTTCCTGAGCTGTGTATGATAGCTATACATTTATTAATCCTCAGTTCCCTTTGAATACATGCAAACTCTTCCAACTGACAACGTCCTTTGGCAAGGAGATCTCCAAGTCTACTGTCACGTTAGTAGACAATGCTCCTCCTAGGCTGACCTGAAGCCATCTAGACTTTTTATTGATAAGCATATGCCAATGGTGATTTTACAGGCTTGTATCACACCCTTCCTCAGTTACCTTTTTTGTGTGTTGGAAAGATTTTTCGTTTACTACAGAATGGAACTGCATGCAGTATTCAAGACAGAAGTAAGCCTTACATTTTCATAATGATATAATGAGGTTATTCTATTATCTGTTCCTTTCCTAAGGATTCCTAATTTTAGGTTCTTTGTTTTGACCACTATTTAGTGTTGAGCTGGTACTTTTTCAGACTCATCTGTCACAACCCTATCATCCACTCTGAAGTGGAAATCATTTTCTCAAAGCTTCTTTATTTTTTTTTTTAATTATTTTTTTTTTAATTTGCTGGGGAGGGCTTCCTTAGGTGCATATATTCATATACAGCTGTATCCACTTTTACCTAAATAAGGGCCTGATTCTCAAGAAATGTGTATATTTATACATATACAAATTCAATGTGAGCAGTATATGCCATGTGAACATGGTAGCAATAAACAAAACCAGAAAATCAAACCTTTGTCTTGTATTATGAGAAGCTGCAAAATGTTACTGGTTTTGACTGCACTTAGGAAAACTTCATGTACAAAAATGTTTCTAGAAACAGTGATAGTGCAAATAAATTTTCTGAAAACCTGTAGTCAAAAGACTGAAATTCTCATATTTGGAATAGCTTCTAGGTGGTCCCACAATCATAGAATCTTAGAATCAACTAGGTCGGAAAAGACCTTTAAGAAAGATCATCAAGTCCAGCCATTACCCCAGGACTGCCAAGATCACCACTAAACCATGTCACTAAATGCCACATCTACATGGTTTTTGAACATTTCCAGGGTTGGTGATGTCTGGTGGTCCTGATGGTGATGCCACTGCCCTGGGCAGCCTGTTCCAACGCTTGCCAACCCTTTTGGTGAATAAATTTTTCTTAATATCCAATCAAACACACACACACACACCCCCCCCCCCCCGGTGCAGCATTAAGCAGTAGGTCTGTGAATAAACATGTGAACAAAAAATGCATACCAGCCTACAAAGGTGATGAACTCTGAAAATTAAAGAATACTATGTAACTTTGGTTTGGTAAGGGTCAGCTCTCAGGCTGACAAATATTATAGGCTTGGTTATACTAAGTATTCATATATATATTACAGTTATAATGATTCAGAAAGCTATGGAAAAAATACTAATGTGGAAGAAATTATTACATAATGAGAGTTTCTAAAAGCCTGCAATAAATTCATCATCATTAGATGCATTTTCATTGAAAACATGTCTTGTTTTGTCTGCGGTATGGTACTATGTTGGCAATAAAGTAATTATAACATTCATATTAAAATGATTAGTCATAATTGTCCCAGCAGACCATAAAATTTCCAGGATTAAGCAATGCTACAGGAAATAATTTCTGCTTTGTTTTCTCTGTGATTGCATCTTCTTTGAATATCTCAGTATATGCCTTTAAGTTTTTTACTTTCCCACCTTCATCTTCACTCTCCCATAGGAAATATCAGAACATTCAGCATATCTAAATACAAAAATATTGAAATATCACAAGTTAGAGGGTACAAAATATAAATGAAAAGCAATTTCTGCTAAACGAAGACATTCTTAGTCACATAGTATTTTATTTAGTCTGAATAAGACAAGCTAAAACAAGGAGATATCATAATCTCCAGTATGATTTAATCTTGTAACAGAAAGCTTTGTTATGCAGTCAAAAAGAAAACAAAAAACAAACAACAGAGCTGGTTTTAGAACTTCTCTATAGATAGAAGATTATTTAAATCCTTTCCACAGAGATATTTTAAACAGTGCTAACATGAATCCAAAGAGATCATCATTTATATTAAAAGATAAACTAAGGGAGTGGGAGCACAATGCATCACAAAGAAAGTGAAGGTAAACTGGTTTTTCACTAATGCATGGGTTTTGTCTAAGAGCTTTTCTTTCACTTCTTTTTAGTTTCTATTGACACAGCTGTCTCTGCAGAGATGGCCCAGCACTGTCTGTACGTACTGAGGAGGAGACCTCAGGCAGGAGACCATCAAAGAAGACTGTGTATAGAGAGGAGCCCTTCAAGGCCATGCCAGGGACCATGGGTATGGGGGCCTGCCACCATCTTCTGTGTTTCACCATCACTGCAAGCCCAGGACCTGCCCAATCCTGAAGGCTCCAGTCCCATACCCAGCCTCATGCTCTGTTCCACAGCCCAACACCCAGCCCCAAGGTGGCACAGCCTCATCCACGCTGCTCTCAGGGCCCTGGCACAGGTATGGAGTGGAAGGAATTAGAGGAGCTCGTTACAGCTGGAAGCAGGAGGCTGGGCTGAAATCTCCATTGCTAGTCTGTTTTCAAATGTAATTATATGAATTACTGATTAAAATCCTCTGCCCTGGCTTGCTGAAAACAATGCAATCTGTTTTATAGCACAGTCTGATGTTAATGAAATTCATTCCCTTAAAGGAAATAATAACCAAAACCATGCTAATATCTGCTAAGGAAATAATGGCTAGAAATGGCATGTTTTCACAGAACATAATGGAAGGCACCGTCTTGGAGGTACACAGGTCATGATTTGGTAGCTAGATGACATTAAAGCACATGCAATTAAAAGCAAGACTTGTTGAATAACTTACCAAATCTTGACAAACAAAATTTGTCAAAGATATGAAAAAACAAAAGGAAATATTAATATCTAAAATGAAGTGCAACTATTTGCAAAGGTAACTAATTTTATGAAGCAAGAACTGTTCAGATGAATAGACCCTTCTTTGGCTATACAGTTGTGGAGAGCAAAATATATATCTCAGTTCTTTGTCAACACAATGCTGTGGTGTGGCAGTAGAATAATTTTACTGGTTCTATATTTTAGACAGAAAAATGTTTTACTACCTCATCCGCTACCCTAATGAAGTTCTCCTGTGCTGTTCGAGAGAAGTCACTTTTAACCTTAAAAGGTACTTTAAACATCCCTTAGATGCAAGAAAAAACAGCTTTCTGATCCAAGAAAGAGCCATTCCAGTCTCCTTGAGCGGGGAGCAGCAGTCATTCTGTCTGAGAAGCAGAAATATTCATAGCATTATTCTGCAGATAAGATTTGTCAATAACTGACCTGCAGGCAAAGCAAATGATTGCAAAATAGAGTTGGCTTAAATGAAAACCAACAAACAAATTCAGATTCTTGCCAAAACAGGCATCATTCAAAACCCTGTCCAAGTTTGGTAACATGTTACATTAAATCCCAAAGCAAATGTTTTGGTTTTAATCACCTGTTAAGAAAATTAAGGAGAAGATGGACTAGATTCACAAAGCTGCTGCTGTCTTGCTTCCTTAGCTCTGTCCCAGACTTCCTCCTAAATGCCTCAACTCTGATTCATACCTTCCCCAAGGAATTTTTCTCTAAATCATCTCTGCAGGAGCAAGTTTATCTTGGTGTCCTGGGTTCAGCAGTAGCAGCCATTTTTCTCCTTCTTAGTAGCTGGTGCAGTGCTGTGGTTTTGACTTTCAGACTGGGAACAGTGCTGATAACACCAATGTTTTGAGTTGCTGCTCAGTAATGTTTACTCTGACCAAGGACTTTCTGAGTCTCATGCTCTGCCAGGGAGGAGGGGAAGCTGGGAGGAAGCAGAGACAGAACACCTGACCCAAACTGACCAAAAAGGTATTCCATATCACAGCACATCATGCCCAGTATATAAACTGGGGGCAGTTACCCAGAAGGGCTAGATCACTGCTCGGTTGGGCTGGGTGTCAGTCAGCGGATGGTGAGCAGTTGCATTCTCTTCCCTTGTTATTTCCCTTATCATTATTATTATTGGTGGTAACAGCAGTGGTTTGTGTTCTACCTTAGTTGCTGGACTGTTCTTATCTCAACCCATAAGAGTTACATTCTTTCGATTCTCCTTCCTATCCCTGCGGGAGCGGTGCAGAGAAAAGGGGAGGACTGAGAGAGAGGCTGAGTGGCTGACTGAGCTTAAACCACAACACTTGGCTGCACAGAGCTGTGGCCAGAACACCAGGCTTGTTATCGACAGGGGAGAGGACTTGCTTTGAGCCTCCCTTTTTAATAATCTTCCACCTTACACAAATAATTCAAAGTCCAGTGCAGCACCAGTTAACACGTTCCAGGTGAGTGCCTAATTCACCAGGTGAGAGAGACATCCTTCTTCATGCTCTGCTTTTTGAACCTACGCTTGTTTGATTTACCTACTAAAGGACACTGAATCCCTTTTTAGGAGAAATGAGAGAAAACCAGCCCTTTCTGTCATATGACTGGTTTGAGTAGATCATCCAGTTCTGCAGAAATGTTGTCAAATAACTGGAAAAAAAGATAGTCTTGGAGCTGTATGCCATTCTGCATGAAATAACTCCTTACCTACTACAATTACGGTATTGCTAAAGCATTGGTTTGGCCCACATTTATACTTTCATGTTCTACTATAGAATTATTTGGCCCATGTTTTGGTTAAGTAATTCAACAGGGGGTAAAAGGGCGTTTGAATTTTCTGTGATGGTCTTCACTTTTCCAGGCAGCTATTAACTCAAAGGAAATATTTTTCTTTTCAGTTATGCCTTAGGTAGCCTGTGGATGACCTTTACAGTTCAGATCACTTAATTTTTTTGTACTTCTCATACAGCCTCAGGTTTATCCATCTGCATTGCAAAACCCACAAAGACAGTTTTTGTTTCCCAGCCTTTAAATGTTATTACTGCATATAACATAAATGTAATGCACTATTTAACATCAACAAAGTCTGTAGGAACAAGGAACTCCTTATAATTGCCTTTTTAAAAGAACAGCTTTCAAAGGAAATGAAGTCAGTGAGAAGCATAAGATATAATTGGATAACATGATTGCAGCGCACCACACGGCAGTTCAAGAAATTCCCCAACTCAGCCAATATTACCCGGAAATTAAAAATATCAATCACTTCTACATTCCTTTCTCATGCAGGGACAGGTTGAAACTTTAGATACCTATATTCCTAGCGGGATAAACCACAACACCCACGGTAATTTCGTCTTGAGTTTCCATGGAAACAGTGGTTACGGTATTGCAGTGTTATCAGAGAAAAAAATAAGTTATAAATAATAAAGAGTCTAATGTTGTTTCTCTTGGTCTTGCTGAATAGCTTCAGGCACTGAGATAGATGAATTGGATAGAAATGGAAGACAGCAGCTGTAACACCAATGCTTATTATCAGCTGTGCTTCATTACTGGAAAGTCCATGTTACTGCTTGTCCTGGTTTAACTTCAGCCAGCAAGTAAGCATCACCGAGCCGCTTACTCACTGCCTCCTCAGCAGGCTGGGGGGAAATGAATTGGAAGGGTTGAAGTGAGAAAACGAGTGGGTTGATATAAAGACAGTTTAATAATTGAAATAGAATTAAATAGTAATAATAACAAAAAGAATAAATTGCAATGAAAAATAAAATAACGAGGAGAGAGAGATGAAACTCAAGAAAGGCAAGTGATGCAAATGAAAACCATTGCTTACTGCCACCTGGCGGCTGCCCAGCCAGTCCCTGAGGAGTGGATCCCAGCCCACCTTCTCCCAGCTTCGTATGTTGGGCATGATGCCATATGACATAGGATATGCTTTGGGTCAGCTGGGGTCAGCTGTCCTGGCTGTGTCCCCTCCTAGCTCCTTGTTCACCCCCAGCCCACTCCCTGATGAGGTGGTGGTGGGAGAGGCAAAAAATGCTTTGACACTGGGAAGGGACTGCTCAGCAATAACAAAAATATCCCTGAATTATCAAAGCTGTTTTCAGCACAAATTCAAAACAGAGCACCATTCTAGCGGCTGTGAAGAAAATTAACTCTACCCCCAAACTAATGCTACAGCAAAACCCAGCACACTGCTAAAGCTTCATAATATGATGGTGTCAAGTTACCTTTTATTAACTGTTATAACCACTAAATATCTAGCTTAGAATAATTGTCTAGCTGTTTTCACACTAGTAATTCGCAGAATTCTAACTTTTCAAAAACATTTAACCTTATTTCACATTTTGTTCATCTAGTTACCATGTTTCAACCAGAAACAGATTTTTGTTTGTTTATACCTCCTATTCTGGATTCCCATCAGCATTAGGATATCACACTTACAATTATGTTTGTTGATATGCGGAACTTCACATTAACATATATCACCCCAAAGCTAGAAAACTCTCCCTTGTAACATAAATGGGTCACTTTGTAGGGGCAGTGTTTTTTATCTATTATTTCTGTCATATTATTTAGTCAAAACAGGTGGGCCTAAGTTATTGCACACTCAAATGTCGGTAAATGACCCAGTTGTCAGAACCTCACAGCTTTTATCAGCATTTTCTGTACTTCATAATTTTGAGAACTGGTGCAATAGAAATCAGTCTTGTGAAATGTTCAGTACTGTCAAGCCCTGCTGAAAAGAGGGGCAATTGAAAGCACACTCCACACTTCACAGGAGGCCTTTAGGACCATATTTTCATGGAGGACGTAATCGCTTAAAAGAGGAAGCCATAAATAAGCTGTCTCCTTGTCACCCAACTTTCATTAAAGGCAGAGAGAATCTATAAAGTTTCAGCACTGTAGAATCAAATCCAGACAAAATAGGTAAGAAGAAAGTACTGTATCCTTCTTTTCCCACTGCTATAATATCTTATTATACCTTTATAATTCTTCTCATACGATCAACACTTCTGTTTGTAATGTGAAGCCTAGGATGAAAGCCCTTCTCTATTTCAGAAAAGAGATTATAAGACCAATTTTCAAGACTGGTGTCGCACTTTTTACAAGGATTTCTTAATGGCTGCTTTTAATTGCTGGTATAAATGAGATCTCTCTTGAGATGTGGCAAAGTTAGCCCTTTTTGTAAAAATATTTCAATAATCTTTGGACCTGAGAGACAAAATCAACCTCACCTTCTATTAGAATGTTCACCCCTGTAATTACAATTAATGCAATTAACAAAGTCCCTATGCCCACATAAATAGCCGTATTCTCTAAGTTTGGATCCCATTTCGAGCTTTGCAATTCAATCTCATCACTGATTGTTTTCTCTAGCAATGATCCTTATGAAATGAATGACCTAGCCAGGAGCAAAGTCTTCAGAGAATCTTCATAATGAACAGTAATAGAAAACATGCACAAAGGAATCTCCTGCGTAAGCCTACACTGGCAATTGCTGCTTCATGCTTGTGAGCTGCTTCTCTCTTTTAAAAATCTTGTTTTCAAACTGAGCGCCTCATGGACAGCATTATTTTTTTCCCTTTTCTACATTTATGTTCAAACTCATGGTCTATACAACACTTTGTCTGAGGACTCCACCAGTTAATTATGGATTGTGAAAAAAATATACTGATTCCATTTGTGTGTCTTAAAAATTTTGAAGCAGTGCATAAAGATTTCTTTGCAGTGTCCATATCTGACGTGCAATAAACTCCGGTGATTAAAGTTACTTTCAGTTTAAAAACAAAACCAAAAGAATGAGATTCTCATCCTGATGACAGTCACTTTGCATGAGAAAGTTGGCAACAGAGACATAGCAACACTCCAGGATGTGCAAATGCAAGATGACAAAAACATCAGTACTAAAGCAGCAGCAGCAACAAAGCAGTTCCGCAGCAGCTTCAGTGTGCCTGGGTGACAGCTCTCACAACTGCCAGTGAAAGGCCGTTTTAGAGGGTAAGGGCTGCCCAGTTGCAAAGGAAAGCCCCTGAGCATCATAAAGGTTCAGGCAATTGAGGAACTACAAAACAGATTAAAACATCCAGAGGGAAGAAAAAAGCCTCATGCTCAGAAGGGGAGCAGACAGTGGGTTTTCTGCTGGCAGTGAGTATACTTTATTTGCATCACCACTTGATGTGACCAGTATTTGACTGTGAAAGCCTTTCCAGATTTTCTTACAGCTGTCTGAAATTCCCTAGCAAAAATTTGCAAGCAGCACTGATGCAAGCAAGATCCATACCAAGTTATAGTGGTTCATTTGGATTGCAGTGACACGTAGGGGCTTCTTAGCAGGATCAGAACCCCTTATCAGTATGTATTGAACAAGATTGTAAGTGTCTGTGCTCATTGCAGGGGGGGTGGACTAGATGAATTAAAAGCCCCACTGAAACTATGATTCTGTGATTCTATGATAAGAAACTTGTCCAATATAGACACAAAGAAAAATACCCGTATTTAATTATGCTATTATAAGATCAGCATTAGAATTATAGACAATATATGTGGCCTTTCCTTCATATAGGTACACATTAAATGTAGTGTTCCTAAATTGCACTTGTAAATATTTGCATGCACATGCACAACTTCCTGTGTTAGCCAACTTTGTGTTTCTAGCCTAAAGCTTGTGTTTGAAACATTGATGCAGTGGAGGTGAGAAAATTTATGAACTGCCTGGCATTAATGTACCTGAGTACAGTGATCACAAGTTTTTCTAACAGCTCACTGAAGCCAATAGAATGTTGCAGTTCTTCTTTTGCCTTTAGCAAACCCCCAGCTAAAGAGGTTTCTGCCTTTGCAATGTGGTGAGTCCATTTCATTCCTCACAGCAAATTAAAAATATTTTTATGAATGCTATTTAAAAGAGAAAATCAATAATGATTCAGACTTTTGGCCTCTTCAGTGAATTGTCAGTGTTATTTTGGAGGATTATTACACTGGCAGGAGTGCTTAGCAAATCTATCAAAAATATGCACAAATCTTTCTCAACACAATTTATTTTTTAAACAGATGCCAGGTTTGTGCTCTTATAGCCAAATCCAGATGCCTAAATTTGAAAACAAAAGCTCTGTGTATCCTGCAGCTTCTGCAGAAGGAAAAGGGAGGTAAGAAGTGCCTTTTTATTTTGTTTATTGTTTTTTTAAGTCAAGGCAGCAATGCCTAATATGGATTTAGGAGTTGAAAAAATCATCATCATAAGAAGAAGAAGATAGATTGGCTTCATCAACAAAGTATACATATTACTGCTATTCCGAACTCTGAGGTTCCAGTCCCAGTGAGTGAGCCTGGGCAGGTATTTCAATCTATGGACCCTGAGGTGCCCTATACCCTTTTCTAAAAGAAGTATGTGGCAGGTGATAGGTATTTCCTAGAAGTTTTCCAGTTACTTTGCCATCTCCATCAAACTAACATTTTTTTATATAGACTTACTGTCAAAACTGTGATGTAGGACTCACGGAAGAGATTGGGAAGCAAACAGTCTATAATGTCAACAGATTAAATGTGCTACCATGTCTTTTAGAGAAATGACAGGCACTTTCTGAAATCAGTAACACCTGTTTTTGCATGGATTCTTACTTAGTAAAGGTTAAAATTTCTGAAACATTTAAAGCTAGTTGCATTCAAACAAAAAAGAAAAATAGTCCTTTTAAAAGGGAAATAAAAGGTATTTTATATTTTTAAGGCAAATGTATTTTTTTTCAACAATGTGGAAAAGCAGCATAGGTCAATGACAGTTGTAATTATAAAAATTATTTCTATAACATACGATATTTGGAACTCACCCTCCGAGTGAAACTTCCACTTCTTCTACAACAGAGCTCAGATACTCTTATCTAGACTTTTAGTGGTATCTTGGAGCCCTCTAGCTCACAGTTCTTTTGTGATATTTTAAGATCTATTACGGCACTGCTAATTGTGTTTTGAAACATTGATTTTAGGAAAGAGATAGAGTGTACTATACTAGAAAGCATTTGAGCCTTGGCGAAAATATACTGAATATACTGGAAAGATCGACTTGTACTTGTACCCCATGAGGAAAGCATAAACACTTGTTAATTATAGAGGAAGCTAACCACCAAGGTAGCTGGGGACACAAATTCAGATTTCCAAACAAAGAAAACTAAACATTCATTTACACAGCCACGCTAGAGAAAGGGCAGTGCAAATCTCTCTGCATTAAATGAGCTATCTCTCCAGGGCAAATGAAGCCAGCCAGCAGCCCAGCACCTCTCAGAGATGCAGGAATGAGAAATGACGATTGAGAGGCAAAATGTCACCTTGTCTCCCCATGGCCAGCCTCTCCACTACCCACCACCACAGTGAGGCCACACTACCACATCTCAGCTCTGCCAGCAGACTTATAAGGTGCTGAGGTTTCCTGCAGCCCTTGTATCTCATTATCCGTTCCAGTAAGAGAATAAAGCGGGGTCGGCAGAGAAAGCTTTTCAATAAGCTTTAGTCTATTGTCACAGGAGGACTAGGTAACTCATTCACTGCTGCTTACCCAGCATGTGCAGCTCAAAGGCCATTGCCTCCGTGTTATCCAGGCTACTCCTTTTGGGCAGCTTGCACTCCCAGGCCTTTTTCTCCTGCCAATGTCAATGAAAAAAACTGGGGCCACAGAAAGCCCCAAAGACTATGTCCATAGCTTGGCCTTGAGCCCCCATCCCATGTAATTACTACCATGTTCATGTGCTGAAAAAGGTATAGTTTTTCCAAATCGCTGACAGCCAGACCAAGCACCCAAACAGCCAGAATAAGGATCCAGCAGAGCTCATACCCACATTGTACCCAGCAAACAACATGGATGAGGCCACTGGGTCTTGGAGGAGAGGAGGGTTTCGCACGTGAGCACAAGCTGTGCCCTGCCGTTGGAACCAGAGGGAGAAAAAGGCCCAGGCCCAGGCCTATCATTTTGGCTACCACAGGCACAGAGACATGAATAAGGTGAATTTGAGCTCCATATCAGAAAAAGGAGCAATATCTTAGAATCATAGAATCATAGAATCATAGAACCAACCAGACTGGAAAAGACCTTTGAGATCATCAAGTCCAGCCATTACCCCAGCACTGTCAAGTCCACCACTAAACCATGTCACTGAGGGTCTTATCTACATGTTTTTTGAACACTTCCAGGGACAGTTTATTCCACCACTTCCCTGGGCAGCCTGTTCCAATGCCTGATTCCCCTTTGGTGAAGAAATTTTTCCTAATATCCAATCTAAACCTCCTCTGGTGCAGCTTAAGGCATTACCTCTTGCCTTTAACCTCTACACTTGCCATTACTTTAAGGCAGATGAAAACTTCCAAGAAGTAGGCATGAATCCAATTTCTATTCAAGCAGAGCAACAAAAAATAAAATCATTGGTTACAGGGATGTCCTCTGCTTATACAGTCCTTTTTCCACAGGATTTTTCCATGTGCCAGAAAACTCCTAAAAATACAAAGCACCTTGTCTAATAGCTGCTGAAATGCTGGATTTAGTATGGGTTTATTATATACTTATGACGATCTATACAGCTATGTTAGAAGCAATAGGTAGAAGAGACTGCTGTGCCTCTTTGATCATAACTGGAATATAAATAACTGTTTGCTCTAGTCAGATATGCTCTGTACAGTGGACATAAACTAAGATCAGAAAACTAGCAAGATTTGAAAGCCTGAGGAGCAAATGGTCACCTGGTACTTCTAGCACAGTAAAGGAAGAAGTTGACATCAAACTGACAAGTTATTCTGTGATGTTGTATATGCTAAGTGAAAATATGGCAGGAGGTAGAGCTCTTGGGCTCAATGCACAGGTGTCTTTGTGTAGTTATTTGTTTTCTTATTTATATTATTCACAAAGGATTGTAGTGAATGAGATTAGTGCAGCTAGACAAAGCAAAGCCTTGCTGCATTGCCGCGTGACTGAGCATGCTATCTGGCTGAAGAGAAGAGAGTCTGATGAATGGGGTTAGTAAAAACCCATTGCACTAGCTCCAGTGAGGCTGCTATTGTGGAAGGAGCAAACCCCACATTGCATCAGTGTGGGATAACACTGGAAAAACTAGATCAGTGAAATCCACCTCTTTTAGCATGTGTGTTCAGAATGAGCCAGGCAGGGCAGCTGAGTTTAGGCAGCAAGAGATGTATTCTCCACTTCTCAGTTTTTCTAAAACAAAAATACCATCTGTATTCCTTTTGATTAAAAAAAAAGGGGGGGGGGGGAAGAGGGAAGTAGAAACAGGAAAGAAAGATGACAAAAGGAATGAGGGAAATAAAGAAAGGTCAAAAGCTAAAGCTAAGTATTTTCAGAGGTTCACACAGATGAAGAAAATGCAAGGAAGGTTTACCCTCAGTCCAGCTGATAAATGATATCTCAAAAGGGAAACGTGACAGGGATGGAAAGATTATGAGTCAGAATACAAGGGCACTGTTAATAATTCATTTCATTGTCCTGTGTTTTGTTTTCAAAACTGCAAACCCTTCTCTTAGTCTCTACTTGGACAGAATAGAGCAAACTGATTCCTTTGATCCCATAGTCTCATCTATTAAAAAAGCCAACTCTGAACGGGATGACAAGAAAAAAAGTCCCCTATTCTTCTGAGCAGTAAGTTGAACAGAGTGAATAGGCAAACTACAGAGGGCCTTTCATTCAGCAAGCACTGGGAAAGCCTAGAAAATTGGGGTACCATTTCATACTCGTCTTACAAAAGCCTCTTTAGGTTTGGGAACACTGGTAGTCATGCTGTCAAGATGAATCACTTTTGGCAGCTGATAACTAACACTGATCTGAAGAGCCACATAACATCTACGAACCCCAAAATTAAACGCTCTCAATACCCATCAGAAACAGAATACTTTTTTCTGAGATACTTACACATTCAGCTGAGCAAGGCCCAGATAATTTTGAGTATCTGCAGGAAAAAAGGCCACAAATCACCCATCTAGTTTGCTTACACCTATTACCAGCATCATCTGTAGATATCTTTCAGTAGAAGGCATATACCTGTTCCCCACTATTACTTCTTATGTGAACATCATTCAGCATAGGTTCAGTTCCCTTCCAAAACACAAGTGACTGCTGGCTAAGAGTACAGAGACAATAACATGGTTCTTAATAACAAAATCTATATGAATAAATAATGAGAAATAAGGGAAGGGAAAATTAGTGATGTGTTTGCTGACATTAAGGAGAAGCTTGTATGGACAGCATCACCTTTTCTGTACAGCATATTTAAAGTATCCAGTAAGATTTTCAGATGAACTTGACATACTGGGTTTACATGACCAGATGTTGGTAATAGAAGGGATTCAGGGGTGGCCTCTTTGAGAAAAGGCCAGGTGCTCCACCAGTGGCTGGACACAGCTAGTTCCAGCTAACTGCAAGATGGATCCACCACAGGAGACAGCTGAGCCAGTGAGTGATGCTGGTGGCACCTCTGTGATGACATATTTAGGAAAGGGTTAAAAATGCTGCACAGCGGCTGTGAAAATTAGGAGTTAGAAAAAATGGGGGAGAAACAGCCTTATAGATACTCAAGTCAGTGCAGAAGGAGGAGAGGAAGTGCTCCAGGCCCCAGAGCAGAGATTCCCGTGCAGCCCATGGTGCAGCCCATGGTGAGGCAGCTGTGCCCCTGCAGCCCATGGAAGTCCATTATGGAGCAGATATCCACTCGCAGCCCAGGGAGGACCCCACATCGGAGCAGGGGGATGTACTCTGAAGGAAGCTGAAGCCTGCGAAGGGCTTGTGCTGGAGCAGGCAAGACCTATGACCCATAGGGAGCCCACGCTGGACCGATCTGTTCCTGAAGGACTGAACCTGTGCAAAGGACCCATGCTGGAGCAGTTTATGAAGGCCTATACCATAAGGGAGTGACCCCACGTGGAAACAGAGGAGCAGCATGGAGAAGTGGCAGAGAGAAAGTGCTGACTGCAAGCTACCATGAATTTAGGATTAGCTCAAGCACCCACCAGAAGTCATTACTATTGCACAAAATCTAGAAATATATTTTCTTGATTGTAAAAGTGACATAATGATAAAATTTCATCTGGGGGTTGGAGTGGTCATTATTTCCCCTCTCCGCTAAAGTAATCATACGAGAGCTGGGAAAGCTGGAATCTTTGCCCAGAAGAAGGACTTTGCTTTCAAGTGAGCTTCATAGGTTCAGGGAATTTGAACTGAGCGTAACGTTTGATGCATTAATTGGAACCCTTGTCAAATGTAACATTTCTAGAGTATGTTGATGTCTTCATTAATCATGATGATATTAAGTGTATGATAGCCAAAATGGAAAGAAAAGCTAGAGATACCAGACTGCAATTACTTCAACTCCCCCATAGAAGGGAAACATTTGAGAATTTGGACTGTATACTTTCCGGTTTGCAGTATGCTAGGAAAGACAGTACCATGTCCTAATTTTAGATGTACATTTTGAGTTCCTGCTGCTATCATCTTGGACAAGCATGCTTCCAAAGTTATACTGTGCACCCCGGCTAACTTATTCATACTTGGTAGCAATAGAGAGAGTATCAAGTTAAAATTAATTTGAGTTTTTATACAAAAGAGAGGTTGAGTCTTCTCTTCCTCCAGCAGAAATATGATTAAGTTTTTCTATTTCACTTTGTCCTACAAACAGGAGATATCCATAAATTACAGCAGCATAAAGGCTTTGCCTTTTCACCTCCTGATAAAGCAGCCATTTGAAGAATGTTCTTCATTTCTTTAGCCTATTGAAGAGAAGCTCTGCTTTTCCCAATGGGTCTTTTGACTCCTCAAACGTACTCTTTCAGTTTAGTTGCTTACCTAATATGACATTGATGTTTTCATTTATCTCATTTGTGGTAAGTGAAAGGTCTTGTCAGTAGGGATTTGGCACATCTTAAAGTTTCAGTAAGATTTCTTTTCCTTTTTAATGAAATAATTTCCTAATACTCAGTCTTTTTATTGTGTCATGCTGAGATGACAAGAAATTGTTTCTTTTCAAGGTTCCAGAGACTTTTCCCAAGGTAGCTACAACTCAATCAACATAGAAAAATGTTTTTGCAACTTTAAATGGCTGAAGGTCTCAGTAGATACTTGCTATGATGTTAAAAGGTAACTCAGAACCTGTAGTTGGAGTGTGCCAAATTTAATTATAAAAGAACTTCAATGCAGGTCAACAAAATTCTCTTGAAGGTTAGCTTGTTCCAATATGCTTTGTACGAAGTATTGCAACTGAAACATACAACCTCTTCAAAAGGCTTGAGAAGGATATTGTCAGCTACAGTGAGCAGGAACTGTGTTACTTAAAGGGAAACAGGGAGGCGATTAGCCTATGTGTTCAGCATTATCATGGAAAAGGTTGTCAGCTGGTTCTATTTGGCAGTGCTGTGAGAGTAAATACCAGCATGGAAGCTGCTGTCGATTCACTGGCAGCACTGGAGGCCTGCCTACAGTGACCTTGGGCATAGTTGCGGTGGCTCATGGCTTTCAGGGAGAATGCCATGCCATATCCATCTACATCAAAGAGATGGACTGCACCAAGAGCAGAGGGAAGTAAAACGCCTCGGAAAAGAGGGTGTATGTCTGGCACACCAGGTAGTGGGCAGCTTCTTCGCATACCCCAAACTGTCTTTTCATGCAATGCGAACTTAAAGACATTGTCACTGAACAATGTCAGTGTAGCCAAAAAGATTTACTAAAGATTTGATGATCTATCTAAGATCATATTCTCGCAGAAAATATCTGCTTTACATCCTTCTTCAAACAACTTCATAGTACTCTACTGAATAATAAAGTGTGAAAGCACACTTATCTCAGTTACCATAGGCATCCAATCGAGGCAAAGAAAGATCTAATGATCCTAAACACTAGAATTAGTTTAGGATCTTTCTTACCTATTTCATGTGCCAATGACTTGATGCATGCCCTATTTTCCAGCCACACTGGAGCCACTTCCCTGCATATGAGCAAACACAGCTTTGCCTCCATCCTTTACAGCAGCCTAATTCCAGAGCCAGCCATGGAAGAGGCCTGGAAGTTTAGGGGATAATTAATTTGTAGGACTTGATGTCTCTTATGAGATGTTTTACCAGGCATAAGTTATTGCAGCATGCAATTCTAGTCCTCATTTACAGCGTACATTTTTACAGAGTACATTATTTACATTATATTTACAGAGTACTTTATTTACAGAGAACCTAGTGATGATTTTTAACACGTTGAACTAGCCCAGCTCTCATTTAGAACTCCTTCTCTGTTGGGGAAAACCCATACGGATAAAATTCTTCAGCTTCTTATGACATAAATTATCTTTATCCTGGAAGCAACAGGAGAAGAAAAGAAAATATCTTGACATTTTTGTAAGTACATATTCATTAATAAATTAAAGGTGCAACTCATGTGGGTAAATAATCTTGGGTCTGAAAATCAGGTATCAAAAATGCAGTAAATAATTCAGTAATGCCTTTGGAATCTTGGTTTTGTATGTCAGAAGTTGAGCACCCACCATATCTCAAGCAGAGCCAGAAACCACAGGGAAGGCTGGCCCAACTGCTCCCATCAGTTCCTAGCTCTCACCACACAAAGAAAAGGTGAATTCAGAAGCTACTACACCAAATAGACAATGTCCAAGAACACCTGCTTGCTCTGGGGGATGATGAGGAAGCTGGGGAGGATTGTAAGGGGTGGGCTTGTTTGGGTTATTTCCTGAGGAAAAAAAGATGGAAATGGCAATCTCCCAGAAAAGAATCCTCAAACCAAGGTCTGACACCTGTGAGGCAGCATTTAGATGTAAATGACACCAAATCACCATTTTCTCTCTCCATCAGAAACTATCATCTGATCTTTATTGTGATATAAACACATGCTTCATAGCCGATCTGACAGATGGTACTGCTTGAGCATAGCAGTTAAACTGGCTGCACTTATACAAATAGTCAGACATGGCAAACAGTCTTTTGCATTCTTCCAACACACACAGACTGTTTCTTCTTTTGTAAACTCATATGCTAAAATAAAATGTATGTCAATTTGCTGTCTGGATTTTCCATCTAATCAAATTTCGGAATACTGGAAAGTGTTTTTCCACTCAAGATGACTGAAATACTTCACAGAAACAGACAAGATTATTTGTGAAAAATGTTAGTTTATATTCTGAGAAAATGGTTTGATAAGGCACTGTCCTGGGTTCAGCAGTAGCAGTCATTTTTTTTCTCCTTCTTAGTGGCTGATGCAGAGCTGTGGTTTTGATTTTCAGCCTGGGAACAGCGCTGATAACTCCAATGTTTTTAGTTGCTGCTCAGTAATGTTTACTCTGACCAAGGACTTTCTGAGTCTCATGCTCTGACAGGGAGGAGGGGAAGCTGGGAGGAAGCAGAGACAGGACACCTGACCCAAACTGGCCAAAGAGGTATTCCATACCACAGCACGTCATGTCCAGTATATAAACTGGTGGCAGTTACCCAGAAGGGCTAGATCACTGCTCAGTTGGGCTTGGTATCGGTTGGTGGGTGGTGAGCGATTGTTTTCTCTTCCCTTGTTATTTCTCTTGTCATTATTATTATTGGTGGTAGCAGTAGTGGTTTGTGTTATACCTTAGTTACAGGACTCTTATCTCAACCCGTGGGAGTTACATTCTTTTGATTCTCCTCCCCATCCCCCTGGGAGCTGGGGGGAGGAAAAGGGGGGGAATGAGAGAGTGGCTGTGTGGTTCTGAGTTACAGCTGGGCTTAAACCACGACAGGCATTTGGCAATTGTACATGATGTATTTCGTACATGTTGGCTACTGAGTCAGTTAGAAGAACAGGAACAATCTGTTTTCCTATGGCCCTCCATTCTCACTGGTGGCCAGATGCCTTCCAGAGATGTACCCAGGCAGTTCTTTTTGAAACGAACAGAGGCTGCCTGCATGCAGGGGTAGATGACCTTCCATTTAAGAAGTGGTAGGCTGAGGGACAGAGAGCCATATATGAGTATGCCAAGCTTTGTGTGGGAAGAGTCCTAGTCCAGGCTATATTAATTGAAAGGCACAGAATTAGAGACAGTTGCCTGATTTGTTACGGGTTTACTCAGATATTGGGAGCCTTTCAAAGAGATACACGTAGGCACATGTCCCCCAGAATACTTGGCTGCTTTCATTCTCATTTAATCAAAGCAAAAATATCACTAATCCAAAGAAAGAGAGAAAAAAAATAACAGAAAAGTCACATCCCTTCTTTTTGGATGTAGAACAGGAGATGTTGCTATTTTATGCCTGTATTCCTACTCCTATCCAGTTAAGATGCAAAAATAGAAGAGAAAGGGAGAAAAGGAAGGGAGACATTTATGAGGGGTCACCACTGGCCAGGCCTGGCTCCCTGAGCACCACAGTAGTGGCAGCTCAGTCTGTTCTCAAGCCGTTAAGTTTTCTCCCTCTTTTTTTAACACTTTTTGCAATCTCTCAAGTCTTCCCTTTTTTTGTATGCAGCAGAGGTAGGATTTAGTCATACGCATCCACTAACTCATTTACCTTTCACAGAGGGGTTATTTCCCAAGTATTTCTCTCTTGCTTGCCACAGGTTCTTTTGAATGCTGCTATGGCAAAAGTGGTTAGAGGCTGCAAGGCATCACTTCCTACTTTTGAAAAATCATGGGATTTATATCATCCATTAGATCAAGATGCGAACTGAGGAACGGCCACTAGAGAAATCACACAGAAAATGTACTGAAATATCCCTCTGAAAATCACATTAGCTGTGCAGATGTCAGAGGTGATGCTTGTTCCACATGATTCATCTAAACAATATATCTTTATGGTAACGACTTTCAAGATAACTCTTCTGGTTTTGGTTTGTTTTTGGTTTTGGTTTTTTTTTATATAAAGTAATCTAACAAGCCTTCCTGTGCTCTCTGTAATGCTATCTGTTATACTAGCCATAAATGTTTGAATGTTAGTTAGTTTTCTGATGTTTCACTTCCTTCAGAACCTTATAACACCTACATCTGATTCTGTCCAATGCTTACTGGGAAAACAGGAAGAATCATTAAAAAAAATCCTGTTTCTATGCAACATAGAGTTATTTGTAAAAAATAAACAAGCAGCTGTAAAGAATGTGTTTTGATAAGCCTTCTATGTGATGCCCAGAGACTGCTTCTGGAAGCAAAGTACAGGGCAGTGGAGAACTTGGACGGCCTGACCATAGTAAGGTATGTCCTTAAAGCCCTTTTAAAACGTGTCAGGAATATAAATGTCAGTGCGACAACAGGAAGGTACAGTGCCTAAACAAAGAATTTAAAAGAAAGAGGTGACTCATCTTGATGTCTTTGGAATTATAGTAAGAGTAACCTGTCTTTCAAACCTGAATACAGTAGTCAGCTTTCACAACCTAGAAGCCTTTTGTGAATGTGAGATGTTGCCCCCCACATACAACTTTCAGCGGACAGTGCTAAATGAAATTTAACATGTAAGTTCTGAAAGGAATGAGAAATAATGCAATCTATTGCAATGTAATATAAATCAATACACAGGAAAAATACTAAAGAAGCTGGGAGATGGGGGTCCTTCACTAGATGCTCTAGAACAAATCTCATGAACTGTGCAGGATGAAAAACCTGTTTCTGGTAGCTTGTCTCCTTTATTAAATGCATTCACACCTTTTTTCCACACTTTCTTTCGAAAGGCCTGGCACCACAACCCTTAATCCTGTGTACAGGGTAACAAGCTTCCTAGATGAGTTTAATGCATGCAGCCCTTTTTCAGTGGGATAACTGATCACTAACCAAGGTATTTCAGGCAAAGTGCATTGAAATGTTACAACCAAATAGCAGTTTTCACTGTAAGGGAATTAAAGAGAATGTGTTTAACGTGAGTATATCCATACTCCAATAGCACCAGTGCCTGGGTTTAGCAGGTTATAAACTAGATCACTTCCTTTACTTGTGGCTATACATCAGAGGAAAAGGGGTGTTGCATTTCTTCTGTTTGAATAGTAGTGTTTAAAGCTGCCAGATATATATTTGAACAGTGTATAACTAGGTGTTTTGCCACAGTGTCAAGAGTTTAAGTGTTAATGCTGTCACAAGCACTAGCAGCTTACTTGGACTTTGTTTACAACAGCAAGAAATTCAAGGTAAGGGAGTGTTGAACACAAAAATATCTGAAGAAAATTTACCTTAGCAGAAAGTAAGCAGTGGGCACGGCTGTGAAGAGTAATTTCCCCTGGAAGGTTCAGAACCTGCCCCTGCTGTCAGACACGGAGATTCCAAAACCCCTTGGGGGAATCCAGCCTCCTGCCTTTCTACTGCTAGGTCTGCATCCTTGAAACAATTCCAACATGGATCTTCCGAGACAGAAAAACAATTGATAAGGAGTGTTTCACTAATTAAAAAGACTTGGAATATAAACAAATGTTGTTTAATTAAAATGTTGAAGCACTTTTGATAAGAAATGCTGCTAAAATGGTGCTTAGAGTTGTCCCAGACTGGGAAGCAATTAGCGTACTTGTACTAAAAGAAAGGTGTACTTCCAATAATTCTCTTCCCTGCTTATTATAGCTGAATACCACTTGTACTAAAATTAAAAGTGTGTTGACTCTTCCTTATCAACTCATCAAAGTGCTTTAAAATTTATATGGATGTGTAGTTAGCACCAGTGTTCCAGATTTGGGAATATTTGAACAAGGCAAACTTGACAAAGAGCACTCTGGAGAAATGTATATGTATAAAAAAAGTGAAGGAAAACAAATTTTTTCATAAAAAAGGCAAGCTTTATTCATTTGTTTCAGTTGCATCTGGGATGAACTCATGGCTCCCATTATCATTTAACTGTCTGGCTTCTTTACAATCTATGTAGTGGGTGCACACCTGGAGGGAAAATAGAGACCACAATTCTCATCAGTGCTTCACTACTGGAAAGGCTCACTCTTTAGAATCACACTGTAAAGATGAAAGGTCATTCAAACTTTCAACTTTGAGGTCTTTAATATGAGCTGGCTAGTGTGTGATTCAGATCAGCATTCAGTGCAGCTGCCTCTCATCCTGCTATCATCAATTCATACCCAGCCTTTGAAAGCTAAGGACAGGCAAATGTTTTGATGCATCCCACTTAAGCAAGTGCTTTGGGGGAAAGGTTTTAAGCTGTACAAATGAGAAAAAGGGCATAGGAGAAAAATCAGAAGAAATTGAAAAATAACCATGAATGTGTACAAGGAGGGACTGGGTGTTCAAGAAGGCTGCAGCAGTGTGAAGGAGAAGGAAGATAACAAGGAGGGTAGCAGGGTCTGGGAAACAAAAGGGCTTTAGAAAGTATTAGATGCCAGTTATCTCTGGTATTCTTGAGCCCTCTTCCAGCCCCTCTGTGTGTAGGCTTCTCCAAACTCTTTCAACTCTTTTTCATCAAACTCCTTACCATCAAATATCCCCACGTTATGCCATACCCCAAATCATGCCAGATACACCCTCCATTTCATACTGAAAAAAAAACCTTTCCAGTAGACCACAACACAGGCTTCAGACTGTATTTCATTTTTAACTGAAACTCACCTCCTCAGGCACAAA
This sequence comes from Ara ararauna, assembly GCA_028858755.1. NCBI lineage: Eukaryota > Metazoa > Chordata > Aves > Psittaciformes > Psittacidae > Ara > Ara ararauna. Next base: position 52,325,994 of record CM054378.1, read on the forward strand.
AGTTGAGTTCTATCTCAGGGTACTACCTGCATTCTAAAGGAAACCCAGGGCAGGTATGTTTACAGCCAGTTCATTCCACTAGGGAAAACCTCTAAGCCATGTGAGTGTAAGACAGTTTACACCACACAGCATTGGCATCAGGGATTGGTCCCTGCCTCCTTTATTTATCAGCATTAATAGAGCCACTGAGCTCCTCTGCGTGTTCCAAGGGTACATTGCCATGTGCCGGTTTAACACTAGCACAGAAAAAGACGTCTAAGCCCTGATGCTCATGGTGCTGTAAGGTCTTCATCCAAATCTTTGTCTCTGAACATAGACAGAAATGTTCATAGACAGAACTTCCTAGGACTATCAAAAGCCTTGGGTGAGGCTGTTTCTTGTGTAAAGTGCTTTATTTTGTTTTTTTTTTTTATAAAACCTGCATTAATTTAATCATTGAGACCTAAACTTCTTGATCTGCATCTTGTCTAGATAAATACAAGACAAAAAAGGGAACCAGAAGCCAAAGTGCAAATCAGAATCTAACCTGGCCAAGTACAGTTAGGTAACGAAGACATCGTGCATTATATTTAGCACTTCAAACTGCATGACATATAAAGCGAATTCCCCTGTGCAAAAACTCTGTAAGGCACAAGAGACATTTGCAGAAAGAAAAACTGAGAGTATTCACTGGCTGCTGGCAGTACACATTAAAAAATGAGATTTTGAAGAGTCTAGAAAAAAAGTGTTGCCTTGTGCAACTGATGGTGCAAACTGTGAAGTTATTCTTCCTTTACTCATCTATTCAATGTCGCGCACACAGTTGCGGAGCATGAGACAGGCTTATGTCTGACACAGACACATCACTCAAGTTGTAACAAATAATGGAACTGGTTTTGGCACTTACCTACCTACTTCACCGGTGATTTTCAGTGGCTGGAATTGCTAAACAATTCCCATTCAAACTTTGTATTTTCTAGTTAGAAAAGTTAGTGAAGAAACAAAAGGGTTAGGGTTAGGGTTAGGGTTAGGGTTAGGGTAAGGCTTAGGCTTAGGCTTAGGCTTAGGCTTAGGCTTAGGGTTAGGGTTAGGGTTAGGGTTAGGGTTAAGGTTAGGGTTAGGGTTAGGGTTAGGGTTAGGGTTAGGGTTAGGGTTAGGGTTAGGGTTAGGGTTAGGGTTAGGGTTAGGATTAGTCCCAACGGTTGCTACAAAATGTTACTCCCGTCATTTATTTGTGCTGTGAGATCTCATTTGCTGTTTAGCCACTTAGGATTTTCCTGACTGTGAAAGTGCTTGCATCTTCTTTTGCAAACTGCATGTTCAGACTGCAAATCCCATGCTTTTCTGAGCATGCATTTGTCAAAAATTGTTTATCAAATTTTAATTAACTTCTGTCTGTCTGGAGTCAGCATCATATTAATAAACAAAGAATAAAATCAGCATTCCTACAAAGGAGACATAAAAATGGTCTAATATTGTTTGTCTGCCTGTAGACATAAGCCATGTAGAAGACTTGTTTTAGGTGATCTACTGAAGAGAAGTTTGGATAGCACCTGTCAATGTTATGTAGTTATTGAAGTGTTGGAGACACAACAATTCATATATTACACGTTCTGAGTGTACACTAGAGAATATAGCCTGTAAGTTGCTAAATGCTGCTTAGAGAGGACATTTTGTCCTGTATCCTCATTTTTCAGGAAATCCATCATGTTCTGAAATTGTCACAAAGATTAGCAATATTTAAACTTTATGAAACTGGTTTTCTTTGCAGTTTTTTTGGGTGCCTTACCATCACCAGAAACCAAAACAACACCATCTCATTTCACAACACAAATCTTTTCCCAGAAAATTCCTGATTCAAAGCATAATTGTTTATAATGAGAAACTGACTTCTTACATCAAAAACTGATTCCAAGACCTCAGGCTTTGAATGCAGAAATTAAAATGTATAGGACTCTTGCACAGTTTTTGAGAGCCACAATTTCATGGAGCAGTTTTTCCCTAGAGCGAGAATGAAAAGGGAGCCACAATACTTCAATGAGAAAATGAAAGCCAAAACTGAGGTAAGTGACTTCAGGGGTTTTGCAAATTTTTGGCTAGCATCAATAATATAAATGATGCATATGTCTACTAATGTTTAGGCAAAAGAAAAATTAGGTTTTAATATAATGAATGCTAAAGCTGGCAGACAATCAATCTCATAAAAGAGGCCATAATGGCAATGAAAATGTAGGAAACCTCCCAGACAGTAGAATGGCATGGTTTGACTAGGGAATGTTACCTGGCCACTGGCACCAATTAGCCATAAGAATCACACAGCCATATGAGAATTAACAAGAAGCGTATAAACTTTTTTTAACCATGACATAACCTGAAATAATTTATCGATGTTTTTATTAATTTCTACTCCCTTTGTTTTATGCTATGTAAATATAAAACCCCAAATATTGTTCAAATGCTTTTGTCAGCATTCTAATAATTTAGCAGTTGGTTGCTATCACTGCTTGACAAAAAAGGATGAGCTTATTATTTAGAAATCATTCATAAGCCTCATCTCCAGCCAGCAGGCACTCTTTCCTGTCAAGATTAGTGGGGTATGATCCTGTGTCTTCACATCTGGGACAACAAACAGGTATCAAAAATTGAGAAGGGCATTTTCAAAGTCTTCTGTGGGAATAGGATGACTACTCTGCACTTTGTTTAGAATTATGTATATTTGTATTTGTTATGATATCTGTTTAAAAGGTTGGACTAAATGATCTTTTGAGGTCCCTTCCAACCTCAGCTGTTTTTTTTTTTTCTAGGAACTGAGCTAGCAGACTAGAAACATTTCCATAGAAGGCAGCCTGATTCTTGTGTGGCTCTTGTGTGCTTTCTTGTGGACATATTTAAGACACCAATGAAGTCCAAAGAGGAGTATCTATATAAGTTACAGCAAAATAACAATGTATAGTCAAAGAGTGAACTGTAGTGTAATATTTATTTCATAGAAGCGTAGAATATCTAAATTGAAAGAGACTCATAAGGATCATCAAGTCCAATTTCCTGCTCCTTGCAGGACTACCTTAAAGTAGCCCATATGGCTAACAGCATAATCCAGATACTTTTCTGAAGTAAAAATAAAGTAATTATATTGTGCCAATAAAATATGCCCAGAATTCTTGAAATACTTCCACAAGGAACTAATTTTAGGACTTGAAGTCCCAGAAGGTACTTAGCATGTGAACTTTAAATGTAAAATCAAATACACTTTGAGAATAAAGCTGCTGACTTGATTTAGGTCATTGTCAGGCTGGTGGCAAACAGTGAATTGGAGAACGGCAAGACAGGGAGCAGAAAGTAAAAAAATTCAAAATGCCTACAGTCTTTCCAAGGACAAGTATAGCATCCTTTGCACTTCACAAGAAATGGAGAACGACATGTCTAGAGCAGCAGTTGCAGAGGAGGTTTTTCTCCGTTATCAGTTATTGTACCATTCATATGTTTTATTATAATACGAATCTACAAAGTAGATTATTAGTATTCTCTCTCATGTTATTTGCAACTAATTGCTACTTTTCTTTCACAAATAATTGTTTCTGTTCTTTTTTTTGAATTCCTTCCAAGTTTTTTAATGTTCCCGTGCAATGAACTAGATGGCTTCATTGCCAATACTTAATGTAGGAAATGGCCCTCAGTTACCAAGCACCCGCACCAGACAAATTAGCAGTGAGTTAAGCAGTACTGTTGTACCAGCATGATATTCATGGCATCCATTGCTATATAACTGTCTTACCATAGAAACTACAGCCTATGTGTTCTGAATGATATGCTTAGTTTTGTGAAGAGGTTTCTTGCATTTATTTTAGCAGAAAGTCAAGATACGTGATAAATGATACTAGCCATCTGGCTTTAGGATGCACTGATTTCCCAAAAGGCTGCTAGGAAAGTAACATAACTACATCTCGCATTTCAAAAGATGGAGAGCAGGACATCTGCCTAGCCTATTTGTGTCTGATGGTGCAGTCACACACATGAGAAGTTCATGAAGCTTAAAATAATAGTAATAATAAGGAGACTTCAATAAGCTATGGTTTGTCACTCAAATTTTGGTATAAAAATTAATTATAGAACAAGAAAGTTCTCTTTCATTGACCACTTTGTTGTACTTCTACAAAGCTGAGTTCATCAAACTGATCAATAATTATGACCCAAAAACTTCAGCCTTATAATTACCAAGTTGTTATTCTAATCCAGGACATGGCAATGTTACAAAAAGTTTGTAAAGGCTTTGTAATCAAATTATTGAAAGAGCAGGCTTCTGAAGAAGTTGTATAAAGAAATACTTTTATTAAAAGATTAGTTGGGGAAATTGCAGTTTCAGAGAAATGGACATGAGCAAGAATTACTTAACAAAATGTCTAAAACTACTGGGGACATATAAAGTCACTTACAAAAGCCTAAAGGGTATAGTCTGACAGAAGACGGTACTTTACACATGGAAAACATGATGGCATAAATTAGTAAAAAAAATAGATTAGATTTCACCTGCACAACAGCTATACAAAGCCTAATTGATTGTCTGCTTAAAGAAGGTTTGAGTCATGGTTGTAAGCTTGTTTCAAGTTGCAGGCATGAATTAGAAAAAATAAAACCTGCTTCTGCACTTAAGAATGGAATACAGTAATGGACAATGTCCCTTAGCCCTTCAGAGTCTTTCAATGTAGGACAAGACAAGCCTCCTGGCTAAAGCTAATGGTAGAACTGGGTTAGGGGACTTTTACACAAAAGCTCAAGGTGAAAATAGAAAACAATGCATTTAAAAGCTTGAAAATCACCAACACAGAATTATTGCGGTGAGATCACTAAGACAAACATCTTCTAGGTCAAAGCCAAAAAGGTCAGACAGATCCTAACAAGAGTTGAGCTGATCTCTAGAAGCCTAGACTAAGAGTTTCTTACTCACAGAAGTCATTGTTGCTGAGAAAGCATTTTACTGACACTACTGTGCTGACACTACTGTGCAGCAAGGTCACTGTGTGTCTGAGAAAGGTTTAGTAGAACTGGGCCCCAAGTATCCAACTGGACATGTTTCTACTGCCAACTAAAAATATATTGAGGAGCAAACCTTGGTACTAAGACCAAGTGGCAGCAGCTAGCTCACAGCCATGCTGCCAACACCTATGTAAATTTGGTCTTAGAAAGAGACAGCTAGAGTGGTCCAAATCAGAGGTAGGGTGAGAGGTAACATTCACAAAGGGATCCTGTGCTCAGGGTCACTCCTTCTGCCACTCTTACTTAACTTTATAGACATAGCCATAACCATATTATTCTATAGTGCAATATCTGGATAAGAAATACGTGTTATTTGCTTTACAGGTGTTGAAGATGTCCTTTAGACAAACAATTCACAAGCTGTGATGTACATCACACAACATTATCCTTCAAAGACAAAACACTTATTACTAAAGCCTAACCTGAAAAGGTTTTTTTCTTAACAAACTCTGATGTTCCTGTTCAACCTAATGTTACATGGTAGTTGTGATCACATAAATTAATAATACTGTGCTATGGCCATAGTCTGACAGAACACCATTTCCACAGGTCCTGTTGTGTAGGCAAAGGCAACTTATAGTTAGGCAAGTACATCCACTTCTATAATTTGAATTAGGAATAATCTAAATAATTAGACCTTTCCTGTTTCCCTAATGATCTAATCTGTTTCAAGTGTAAACATAAGAGGAAGAAAGCAGGTCAGTCTTGGTTTCAATGATTTTTAATGACAAAACATGAAATATCCTCTAACTTAGTTTGCTCTATTCTTCAGTAATAGTTTTACTTTTAGCAAACAGAGATTGTGTTCATAAAAACATTTTGCTTTTCCAACCTTGATCTTACCGAATACATTAAGAGGAAGGTCACTTGACAGGTCATTTCTTTTTCTTTTTAATTGAAATCAATTAAACTGACCCTGGCAGGTAAAACTAATTAGATCATTAAAGAAACAGCAATATTTTTAATGATGAGACATGGTCTGTTTAACTTGGAGTTTTCTAAAAGAAATTAGTTTGAAACTGATGCATAGGTGATGTTTTTCCTGAAGAAACTTCTTCAGGAAGAACTTTGAGGAAAATACCTTAGAACTTGAAATTCAGCCTTTCATGGTCTTCAGTATCGCAAAAAAGCTGAATATGACTCTAGCACATCTCCACTCATGTAAGCAGAGGCAAGTCCACAAACAAGCAAATATTGTACCTCTTGTATTTGGGAATTAACCTCCTTGTGACTGACATTAACAACCTCACATCTTTGCACTAGGGAGGCTTTCAGCTCTGGTGTTCCCCAAAATCTCTTCTCAGGTCCCATGAAAAAACATGTATGAGCTTTAGATTGAGTGAATCAAGAGGTAATGAATAAAGCTTATCATCACAGTGGGAGTGGCTTGTTTTATACATCAACAAAAACAGTCCAATAAATACCAACCCATCAAAAAAATTTTTTATCAGTCACCTAAATGATCATTTAGATATAAATAACTGTGTGTATGAAAACCATAACTAGAGGATAGTTCTCAGATCTTGAGACAATACGTGAAATTCTCTAAGATCATGAGACACTAGATAAAATTTAGCCATAATAAAAATTTACCTCCATGTCCTTAGGAAATTTTCCTCAGAAATAAGTGACATTATTCTTACCCACAAAACTTTCAGGCAGTTCTATAAAAGGGCAGAAATGAACTGTGATACTACCTCATATCACCAAATAACTGCAATAGCTTTCTGTCCATTCTGCTGCACTGAAAGAATAAATGCATATAGCTCAATTCATTTTAATGCATAAAATGTAAGTAATCAACATCATTTAATCCATTTTTTTAAAAAGTGAAGGGATTTTTACTATTTTTGAAATGAGTCTGTTATTACACACTCATTTATGCAAAATTAGCTCATCTTGCAGGAGAGCAGTTATTAGTGGAATGAAAAGCATCATTTTAAGTAAACAGCTATAATAACATCAGTAAAAAATCCAAACACATTTCAAAAATAAATAGTTATAAAAAATAAAATAAAGACAGCTTATGTCAAATTTTAGGAGGATATTCCTGTTACTGGCTACAAAACAAACAGCCACAATGTAGATAAAGCAAGGAAAAAAGCCAAAGGACAAAAAGAAAAAAGCAGGAACATGTTCAAAGTTAATATGTTATTAAAAATAAGCCAGGAGAAGGAAAAAAAAAAAAAGAAAAAAAATGAGTAGTAAGGTATTTATTATGAAAAAGTTGCCAAATACATAGTACATATTTTATTCTGTCAAGTGATTGAAGAACAGCATCTACCTCAAGGATCTATTTTGCTAGAGCAACATAATCAACAGGGGATTTAACAGCAGAATTCAGGTCTCTGAATGCAGATACCTTGTGCCATAAAAATAAAGCCTGGATGATACGGAATTGGACTTCTGAGAGTCCTTCACCATTCTGGATTGGCCCTTAGGCTCCAGGTGAGATCCCCAGGGACATTTCACATGGCACCTGACACTAGTGGGCAACCAAATCCAGTGCTGAAAACTAACCTTGAACACTTGGAGTGAGATTTAGCTTACCGTGTGTAGTTTCTAAACATAAGCCTGGTGGCTAAGCTCTCATTTCAGCCCATGGAGAGCTAATCAAGGCAAATAGGGCCTCAGGAGTAGTTCAGCTCGCCTTAAACAGACATCTATATCTGGATAGCTGAGTATCTCCCAGACTGTACTGGCCGTATAGATTAAAGGATGGTGTGAAAAAAAGAGACCACTTGCAAGAAACTGAAACTCTTTCTTGTGCTGGATTTTGTCACTTGGTATTATTGTTAAGTTTGTTTGGGAAAGGGAAATGTGTGGAACTGTAACTTTAGAAAGCCTTGACCTAGCCCAGGTAGAAACATGTGCAGTATCCAGAGGCTCATTAGCTTTCATCAGAACAACATATCATGCTACAAAGGGACATAAACGCCCAGTTGAATCACACCAGGAAGCTTTTTCTGGAGAAATGTGATTGATGCTAGTGCAGAGTCAGGATAGCTAATTCAAAACCCATGAAAGTACATTTGTGTTAGTAATCCAAAAGAGGAGAAAGAGAAATAAACCTCTGAATACTATACTTAAAATACTAGTCAAAGATATAGCTCCCCATAAATATTTAATAAAAGGCATAACTAATAAATGCTTCTTCATTTCAACTCATATCTGAATCTGTACGTTTTTATTTTGGAAAATTACCTCTACAGACTCCATGAAGGTAGATTGCTCCGTGGTGATCAGTGAATGAACTTGGCAGGCAGTGGTCACCAGGGCATGCTGGGGCTGGGAATGCTCTCTCATGTGTGAATCCTCTTACTTCTACAGGAAAGAGGAGCCTAAAATGCCAGAAAGCATATTAAATAGTAACTCTAAGACTTTCCTGAAGAACAAGTATGAAATTCCCACTGAAGTCAGAGTTGTGTGTATATTTGACTATCTAGGGACTGAATGTGGTCCAAAACTCTTCATAAGTTTTAACCAGTGTTTGCAAAAGACCTTATGCTTCAGAGTATAAAATCCAGATCCTTATATACCTTCAAACTAGAGGCAGCTGCTATGCATTTAAGCTGAAGACTGGTCCTCAGATATGCAGCCATTTGTTTCCATACAGCATTTCCTCCCTGGCTGCAGTCGTGAAACTCCCTCTCACTTGCCTACTATTTGCAGTGATATCCTGGACGTGTAAGTTTTTCAACATCTCACTCTCAGGCTCCAAAGTGTAAGTTTAGGCAATTCCTGAATTTGAATTCTGTGAGGCTAATGTGTACACCAGGGTACATGAAGGAGCTGCATTTCAGAGTCCCTGCTCTAAATACAAATAAGTATTTAGACTGTACTGTTGCTTATTATTTATATTTACAATTATTCATGGAAACCATACATGACAAAACAAGGCATTCATTTTTTTATCATTAAATAGGATTTTTTGTTTTGTTTTGCTATTTAAGGAATAATTGAAAACTAATTTCTCAGTCTGTGGCAATAGGAAATTAGAAGATACTCCAAGCTTCTTTCTTGTTTATGTTAGTGACAGGCACCATGTTCTAGAATCATAGGATTCTAGAACAATTTGGGCTGGAAAGAATCTTAAGATCATTTAGTTCTAAACCCCCTGCCATGGGTAGGGATGCCTCACCCTAGACCATGTTGCCCGAGGCTCTAGCCAGCCTGGCCTTGAATACTGCCAGAGGTGGAGCATTTACCACTTCTTTGGGCAACCTGTTCCAGTGCCTCCCCACCCTCACAGTAAAGAACTTCTTCCTTATATCTAACCTAAACTTCTCTGTTTAAGTTTAAACTCATTCCTCTTTGTTCTATTGCTACAGTCCCTAATGAAGAGTCCCTTCCCAGCATCCTTATAGCCCCCCTTCAGATACTGTAAGGCTGCTATGAGGTCTCCACACAGCCTTCTCCAGGCTGAAGATGATCAGTCCCAAGTCTATGAAAACTCTGTAAAAAATAATAAGAGGCTTGCGAGTACCTTGGTACTGTAAGATCATTACCTGCTCTTTTCTCCAAGAACACCTGTGTAATAACCTGTAATGAGCCATTCTCCACTTCTTTTCTTCAACATTCCCTTTCAGATCTCTGACATCTACCATTATTAAAGGTATTGTCTGAAAGCATGACTCTCGTGAATCACCATTAATTCTGATATGCACAAAGAAAAAAATACATCCAAAGACCTTTTTCACTGCTAGATTGAATTGCTTTCTTCTCTGACAGGCCCAAGTATCCTTAATCTAATGAGGTAAACAGCAAAAAATAGTAATTGCTTCTGAATCACTCCTCTTCACGTAAGCAGCTAATTTGGTTTTGGTATCCAGATAGGAAAAGATAAACTTTGTATTTGATGGTATAAAAAAGAAACTGTCCACATTTCAGCCTGCTGTAATATTTATAGGAATTGGGCATCAAGATGCTAATATGAATTACTGAACATACATTTTTTGCTCCTTCATGTCAACATAGATTGTGCTGCAGAGCTGCAAAATCCTTTCATTTATCAGCTGAGTTAGATATATCATCTCTTAGATGCGCTCATTCATTTTTCATCCTTACCAGCAACTTAAACTTTTACTGTCTGAAAAAGGTACAGCATGGGAGAACTGGACAGCCTACCCATAATTGTGAACATGCACTATATAAGCTGTCCCAAGCACTTTGAATGCAGCCCACCACCACTCTACTTTAGAGGATTTTGATATGTCAAGACTGATGCATGTTGTAACTTTAAATGTAAGTTTCAGTCACTGCAGAATCAGGCCAAAAGCCTAATTCTGATCTAAGGCTAGAGCTAAGTGATGTAAATAAGTGCCCATTTTGGAAAAAATTGAAGCCATCAATTCCATTACAATGATACTCCAGGCAAAATGATAAGATGGAAAGGAGTTCACGACACCATTGAATATGACGTTTCTTATATTAATCAAAGTACCTCAAACTTTGCTACCAAGTTTACTGGAAACTTCACAGTCTGGATCCTGAAGATAGTAGGAGACATTCACAAACAACCTGACTCTCAGGAAACAGGTTTGGCGCAACTGGCACAGCAAAACAAAGAGTAAAGCAAAGCACAGGGATGACTGGTTGTCAGTTTTGTCTCAAATTGTGCCTTGAAACACCCAGTAGGATTTCTGGCCCTACCATCCTCCAGTAAAAAACAATCAAAACAAGGGAAGCAGATCCTGGCAAGTCCCAAAACTGTTCCTACTTGTTTCCATACTGGTTGCTGCAGCAGACTGGGACATTGTCTCAGTCTCACCACTTCCTCCTGGTCTCACAGAAATGGTCCATGTCCCCCAGAGACCCAGCTTCCCAGTTTTTCCTGACAGACAGGATTCATACAGTGCCCCAATACTTGGGCACTAGTATACAGGCATATCCCTCTGGGAGCTGGGGGGGAAAAGGTGGGAAAGTGAGAGAGCAGCTGCATGGTTCTGAGTTACCAGTTGGGATTAAACCATGACAGCATCATTGAACTCTTGATATCTTCAGGTTTAAGCGGACACACATGAAACTACATCAGTTCATCAGCTAACTGAACGGCACTTGCAGTCTCAGACTGCAATAAAAGCAAGCTGTTTCTATATACAGACAGCCTGAGCCTGTAGACCTTTAAAATCCTGGCACCACTGGCACCGGTGATTTTCTTAATAGGAGAGCAGAACCTAGAGGGATAAAAATAAGTAGCTTTTGATTCTAAGAAATTTAATAGAAACAGACATGTCTGCTGTGAAAAATCCAAAGGGTGAAAATCTGTTTTGCAATCCCAGCCCCATGGAAATCCACATTTTCCATTAACTTGAATAAAGTCTCAATTTTGTTGCTGGGACTCAGCTCAGCTGTTTCTTTTCTTGACTTGCCCATAGATATTTCCTCATCAGAGATGTCCACTTTTCCCACAATGCAAATAGCAGTTTTACCCCTGGAGAAAGTCCAGAGTCCCTCTTTATCCTCCTTCTATGTAACCACTGCTGGTCACTGTCAGAAACAGAGTACAGGACTAGACAGCCCTTTTGTCTGAATAAAATGTTCCTGTGTTCCTAGAAGATGAAAATTTGGCATGTTCTTTAACACACCATTAACTCAGATGAATAGTTGTCTTGCATCAGCACAGATGGATTATCCTTGTCCAACTGATTTTAATCACACTACAAAGTCACAATCAATTTAATGGTCTTTCACTGGTACTCTGCTTATTCGTGTTATCTTTTTAGATCTGTGGACATCTCCTGTGGTTCTTGATGCCACATTATGCTGAACTACTCTGATCTTTTCACTGAGGATGGTTTGGGAGCCTCTTTCTGGACTCACAGAGGGAACTGTAGGACAGCATTAGTGGACCATTAACTGTGGGTGACTTAGCCGTTGTAAATGGAAGTGGCATCTAAGCATAACTGTACAGATTAATCTAAATATGAAGCATCAACACACTTAGGTGAGAGCAAAGGATGGGAGGAGGCTAGCATCCAACAACTTAAACTTGCAATGATGGCTCATAAGGCACTAACAATTTGAAAACATGGGAACAGAAGGGAATCTGTTTTCTCCTCTAAACAGAAAATACAACACTGGAAGGAAACACATGGGTCATAGTGGCAAAACCAGCCATCACAGGCACCCACAGCATCCAATTCTTTTCCTGCTCTGGTCCGCCTAAAAAGTAATTAGGTTGCTCCCATCAACCTTATAGGAAGGCTGTTACAGGCCCTTATTACTTCTGATTTCCAGCCTACATTTATTCATAGCTCTTGAATACACAGGAATGAAAATGTCAACACTGAGAGTTGTAAGTGCTAGCAACTTGGAAACAAAAGGTCTTTTGCTTGTATCTAGGGAGTCATCAGCAGATTCAAGTCATTGTCTCCAAGCAAAACATCTCACATACAGCGTGGATGATAAAGTCAGTGACATACCTTGTGCCTGATCTCCAGAGACCTACGTGGAGACATATGCTTAAAGTGCATGAGTTGAGAAGTCTTGCTAGAAGCATTTAATGGCAGCTGGAACCCAGAGCATTTTTGCCAGAGAATTAATATATCAAACCACTTGCTCAGAGGCTGTCTCTCTGTCATGGGTTCAGCAGCAGCAGTCATTTTCTCTCCTTCTTGGTAGCTGGTGTAGCGCTGTGTTTTTGATTTTGGGCCTGGGAACAGCGCTGATAGCACCAGTGTTTCGGTTACTGCTTAGTGATGTTTTGGTCTGGCCAAGGACTTTCTGAGTTTCATGCTCTGCCAGGGAGGAGGGGAGTCGGGAGGAAGCAGAGACAGGACACCTGACCCAAACTGACCAAAGAGGTTATTCCATCCCACAGCATGTCATGTCCAGGATGGAGGGCAGAGAGCAGAGACCCAGAAGGGTGGGGGTGCACTGCGTGGTCGGGCTTGGTTTTAGGTGGTGAGAAATTGTATTCTTTCCTAGTATTTCCCTGGTCATTATTATTATTGGTGGTAGCAGTAGTGATTTGTGTTATACTTTAGTTACTAAACTGTTCTTATCTCAACCTGTGGGAGTTGCATTATTTTCGATTCTCCTTCCCATACCTCCGGGAGCGGGGGGAAGAAAGTGGGGGAAGTGAGGGAGAGAACGGGCTGCGTGAGTTAGGCTTAAACCACGACACTCTCCTATAGCTGTTTTGCATGACCAGAAACTCATCAGCCAGGACAACAGTCTGACAGTTCTCACATCAGACAGGTCTGACACATCAGGGATGCAGAAGGGAAAAAGGCAAGAAGCTGCACCACGAAGTTCACCATGAACAGATAAGAAGCAGTGATGCCAGCCCTGATGCATCATTTTTCAGATTGATGGTTTGGTCTTTGGTAAACATTAAGAACTGGAACCTTCACAAAGGCTTGCTGCAGTCTAAAACAAAAGGTCAGACCTCTGAGCAAAAAGGAAGTGTCAGAGGGATTGCAGGGATATTCCAATTTTCTCTCTCAGCTAGGGCTGGAAGGTTAGTTGTTACTCATTTGATCTGAATATAATTTGTGAGAAGGAGAAGTGAAAATAGTAGACGTATTTGCTCATGCAGCCCCTGAATTCTTGTGCAGATAGGAATGAAGAAGCCAGGAAGTATGAAGTATTTAGGGAAGAAGGAGCTTGACCTGTGAAGGGGCAGAAGTGGAGTCCCAGATCTACTTTTCGTTTTATGCATGTATCGGCCATTAGGTCATCGCTTGGCAAAACCAGGGATAATACCCTGATATCAGGGAGTATAAACCCAAGTTCACCACTTCACCGTTCCCTAACCAGGATCTAGGTTTTGGATGAATGGCTGTCTCTTTATATCCCAGGCTTCTGAGCAAGCTCAAACCTCAAAACATGGGTGCCAAAAACCACTGAACCCATCCAAACGAACTGTGGTGCCCAGCAGTGGGACAGAGGAAGGGACCATGTCGAGTTTCATCCTCCAAATCTCAAACACAACTTGGCCTTTCTTCTCCAAAGCAAGAGGGCCCCTATGAAAAGGAAACCAATCTTGAACCTGGAAGAGAGGCAAAGTTATGCTTGGACCAGGACAAAGTCCAGGGCTCCACAGACACATGGTGGGAGCACAGGGATGTAGCAAGGACACCCTGGAGGGCATCTATCCCTCAAAGGCAATTGGGTTTTCTACCCTTTCAGTAGGCACAAGGTGGTTTGTTCATTTCCTACCCTCTTCACCTCATTCACCTGAATGCCCATAACTGTTCCATTTGCTGAAAGAAACTAAAGGCTTAAACTAAGCATCTACCTTATGCTGCCACCTGATATGATATAATGTGACATACGGTGCCATCTGCAGTTGCAGTTTATATCTGAAAATAATTCAATTGAATATGTCATGACATGAAATAATAGGAAATGATGCATGACAAACTAATACCTAAAAAAGCAGTAGCAGCTGGATGGGCAACCCTTTCTTTGATAGTTCTCATAGTATGCTTGTTGGAACAGTTTCTCTTGTTCCACAATTAGAGACACTGCACACTGACTCCCTTAGCAGTCCTCCAGATCATGGCAAATCCCATTGATCTGCACCACAAATCTGTGACTTCTGGAGCTTTTACTTTTTAATTGGTAGGATACAGTGTGAATCTAAGTATTTTCACAGTTCACCACGTGTGAAGGAGAGCATCAACATGCCAGCTTTGATTTTCATATAGACACTTTAAAGGCCACCAGGTTTGGAGTTTCTACTTGATTTTAGGGAGTTGATATGAAGAGCTGTCCCTGGATTTCTTTGCCTAAGGCATGTTTCAGGGGCACTTGATGTGTCTGCACAAAAAGACTGAGTTCTGGTTGGGTTTTTTTTTTTCAGTTTATGTAGACTTGGTGTACGAAGAGTACAATTTTAGTGATACAATGCTTTAAAGGCTATGTAATACAAGTAAAAGACCTTTCATGACATTAGCATTTTCCCATTTCATGCATTTCACCTGAGTCAGCTGAACAGCATAGGAGGGTGCAAGGAGCATAGAATTCTGCTTACCATATAATGAAATGAGCCTTTATAATATTTTGGGCAGAAAATAAAATGCTTTATATGTGCAACAAAGACAATAACCAATTCCACAACCGATTGCTTTTTCAGGCAAAAAAATATATTGGTATAGTTGCAGAAGTGAACCCATTGCTCCAAACTTTAATGGATCAACTGCACTCAGTTGACTGTCACTACAGTAATGATTCGACATATGTTGCAGCAAGCAGTCTGTCATCTTCGGTCATTTACTTTGGTTTAGATTAAATGAACTACATGTATTGTTTTCTAGCTAAAACATTGGTTGTTTAAAGTTAAGAGGTGAAAACTGCATTATTCACTCCAAGCTATTTTAATAAAGAAGCATTTTAAGTTTCAAATATAAATATGCATAAATATGCACGAATTCCACTGAATAAATCAGAAAAATAAACATGTTTCTGCAGACACAAATAACATCATTGTGAAAATTTATTCTTCAGTCACATAATCTTTCTTTTTTTGTCATGTGTTTCAGATGATCTGGACTGCAGAGTACTATACCTCTTCCATCAGAGGGCTTTGAAACTTTCAATAATAGCATTGGTTGCCAAGAAAGAATTCATCCAGGGTTTAGAGCATGTTTATTACCCACAAGAATTTTAATATACTTAATAAGAATTTGAATCTCACTGATATTTAACAAATTGGAGAAGCTAGTTAGCTTGGATTGCATTCATTTTCATGGGCTACCTTATATACTTTCATATACTGATTATTCCCTAGCGTTACTTAGTAGAGTCACTTATGCTGTTCACACCGGCATTACTAATATTATGTTCTTAAGTCTCTTTCCTATGTCTGACATATTTATATGAGAACCTTACATCCAGAAGTGCCGTCTGTTCAAGTTACATGTAGAGCACTTAGCCTCTGGAGCTCAAGGCAATAAGGATTCCCATGTGCTCTGAAACACCAATCTCCAAGTCAGTCCTACTAAGACACATTATGATTGACTTTAAACCATAGATGCAAATATATGCATATATTCACTTAGCGAGTTAGCCTTGAAGAGCAAGGAGAAAAAGAAACTGCTATTTCATTCCACAGAATGTTCAAGGTTTGTAGCAAACAGATCAGTCATTGTAAACCTTCAAACTCTAAGCATTTATCTATGTAAGAGCCTTCCTGAACACGGGAAAATCATGGAATTTGCCTTATCTTTTTATGGAATTGTGCTCACAATTTTGGGAACAGGACCCCAGATTCTGGTTCTTTTCATACACCACTCGAGACCTACTGCGTGTACAACAGTGAGAACAAAACAAAATTTACTGACAGTCAAACTTAAAAGAATTGCATAATATAGGCTTTCTATGAAAATGCTTTATCCACTGTTTATTACCTGACACTTAAACAGGCTTCATCTACCAAAGGTCAGGACAAAATACTAAGAAATAAATGCTATCCAAATGTTTGATGCTGATTGTGAAGACAAATTGGGAATTAGTGGCTTTGTCAAGTACTTCAGAAAAATGCTACCAGCTGACATATTGAACTTTCTACTGCATAACTTCAAGGATAACAAATAGCCTGTCATGTCAGCTCCTGCAATGTAATTAGCATTAATAGCTACATAAAGTAAGCAATTATTTTCAAAGTATGATGGATGCAAGTATAGTTTCTTAACAATAACAACCAAGAGTTCCTATCTAAAACCATGACAATTCATCTTCAATGACTCATGTAATATTCCTTCTACTCTTCAACTAGTAAAGGGGGCTGATTGAACCCCTTACAAAGCTGTTGCTTTCACAAAAATAAAGTCCTCGGAGGCAATTTTCCAAAACACATATTCTTAATCCTCCTCATAACATGAAACAGAATGTCAATAAAGTCACAAAAAAAAAGTTTGAAATGTATGGATTTAATTCTCACTCTGTGGAAAACTTTGGCCTTTGCATATTTTCCTTCATAAATATAAATGTTTGTGACAACCTTGGGAAATCAACTTTCTTTTAGGAATTATAGTTGACTTCTCCTATGCATGTCTTGGCAGAGATGCTAAATAAGGGTTTAAAATCATGCAACAATTCAGCAAAAGTATAACCTTTCTTTTTCATTTCATATTTAGAAATATTTGCATTGCATTTTCCAGTGGCTTCAAGCTTAGATCTTAAAGTAAAAAAAAAAAAAAAAAAAAAAAACCAAACAAAAAAAAAAAAAAAAAAGATCACTATACTGCAATCAAAAGTAATAGAATTTCTTATGTTTTAACAGCATGAAAGAGATACTGATAATAAAGCTTAAATATATAATAGCATATTTTTTGCAATATTCAGAAATGTTCTTTTGAAGTAATAAGACCTGCAATATACACAGGTATACCCACCCTGAAGCATCCAAAGCCACTGAAACAAATAATCTCATGTTGAGAAAATAGCAAAATCTCTACATGTACACACAGGGTGGGAGTCATAGTTGCAGTTTCATTTCAGAAGGCTCAGTTAGAAGAAAGAACTAATCATGGAGAAGAATAGTGAAATACTGATACTATCAAACATTAATCTGCTGTGATGTTTAAACAAGCAGTAGATGGAAACTATGTTGGAAAAATAGAAGTGATTAAGTGGAACAGGAAATTTATCTTTCTGATATGGTAGGGAATCTCTATGGGTATGCAGTCAATGCATTCTTTAGGTATGTGCTCTGAGGGTTCTTGGAGTTCAGAGACTCAGAACTTCAGAAGACCTCAGATTGTGTGGTTGATTCCATGAATTAAAAACTGAAGAAGACATAAAAATTAATGTGAAGTAACTACAATATAAATAAAATGCAGGAATGTCTATTCTTCCATGAGGTGAATACCTGGTGTCTTGATACCACCGGAAGAGCGCTACTGGCTTGTGACCATGTCCTTATTCTGTTTACTTTGCTGTTTTCTGTAGCTGATGGATACAGAACCTGTATGGACCAGAGTGCACTTTTGGCTTAGTGGTTTACATATTTTTCTGCTTCTTTTCAATTATTTTCATATTATTTAAAATTATGTATTTATATAATTAGTTTAGAATTAATCCAAAACATTCCACATATTCATATGAAGGTAAGTGCAAAATGTTTTGGAATAAATTTACTAAATGTTCTAATAAAAGTATGTCTAACGCGTTTAAGAAAAAATATAAAAATGAAGGTAAGCGTAGTGTCATAGTGTAATCTTTCTGATAATAATCCTCTTATTCCCCAGACTTCTTGTGTTTGGATAACCAAAGACAAGATTTTGAACAGCCTGTCACACACAAAATGTTTCAATATATTAGAGAATCAAGAGAGATAATTAAATCTTTTTATTGCCATGGCAAAATCCACCAATGCTCCCAAGGAGGTTTGCAAGGAAGGAGTAAACAATCAGTAGAGGGTCCCTACTCCAGTGAAGAATTTTGTTCATGCCCATCCTTTCCTTTGTATCAGAACACACCAGACAGAACCTTGAAGCCACCCAGGGCAACCGCAAGAATAAATTGTGACCTTTGTCTTCAAATATTCGCTGGTGTTCTATGCACATAGATAGCATTTCTCTCAAATCATGCTGTCCACCTTACTCCAAGCACTGTGCCCTCCAGAGCCACAGTGTCACGTTTTGAAAAGCTGTACTGCATCTGGGCAGTTCATGTTTGCAGTGACCTACCACGTCTGCCATTGGAAAAGCCACAGACACGCCTGGTGTTTGCTGGGATAGCCCTATGCACAAAGTGAGGTTTGATTCACTTTCATTGGTGCTTAACTGCAAGATTAAAAACTATGCAGCTATAAAGTCACTGCAGTTTTCCCTCCTGCAAAAGCGTATGCCCACAAGTGACTATGCTGACATGAGAGGTTTCATGGGAACTCCTGAATCAGTTGACTTAATGTGCTCTGAAAATTAGATGGGTTCTATTATGTTGGATGCTGTATAAAAACTTTATAAAAAAAAATGAATTCCTAATTTCTAAATATTCTGAACTCTGTGTTCTCTAATTTTTAGTGTGTCAGACCATATTCTTTATTGTTATAATACTGTGCATCTCATTTACAACTGCAAAGCATTGCTGACTCATGTTCAGTACATAGGTCATTAGATCCCGAGGCATTTTCTACATCAGTTTTCCCCAAATTGCCTTTATTCAGTCCAGCATCTTGCTCGATGTTGCATTTATTCAAATGAACATTCTGCCCTGGGTTCAGCAGCAGCAGTCATTTTTCTCCTTCTTGGTAGCTGGTGCAGCACTGTGTTTTTGACTTTTGGGCCTGGGAACAGCGCTGATAACACCAGTGTTTCGGTTACTGCTTAGTGTTGTTTTGGTCTGGCCAAGGACTTTATGAGTTTCGTGCTCTGCCAGGGAGGAGGGGAAGCTGGGAGGAAGCAGAGACAGCACACCTGACCCAAACTAGCCAAAGAGGTTATTCCATAGCATGTCATGCCCAGGATGTAAAGACGGAGAGGAGAGACCCAGAAGGGTGGGGGGTGCACTGCTTGGTCGGGCTTGATATTAGGTGGTGAGAATTGTATTCTTTCCTTGTATTTGCCTTGTCATTATTATTACTGGTGGTAGCAGTAGTGATTTGTGTTACACTTTAGTTACTAAACTGTTCTTATCTCAACCTGTGGGAGTTGCATTCTTTTCGATTCTCCTTCACATCCCTCCAAGAGCTGGGGGGAAGAAAGAGGGGAAAGTGAGTGAGGCTTAAATCACGACACATTCCTACCAAAATATGGAACAATTTCTTTACATTTTATAAGCATTGCAATTTTTACATTTAGCTTCCTTATATGCTTTCTGGAATATTTCCCCAGTTTGTCAAGGTACTTTGGATTTCTAATTCTATCCCTCAGCCTGATTTTCACACCTGCAAAGTGTACTCTTATTCTTTCCTTCAAGTCATTAATGAAAATACTGAACAGTACCAAACCACTGAAGAACTTCACAGTCCTCTGGTGTGACAATGCATGGCCAGTAAGTTCTCTCACTATATGGTGCACTCCACAGTTCTGCTTTCACTTCACAGTAGTTTCAGCTAATTCAGATTTCCTTCTGCGAAGGAAATCTTTATGATGCAAGTAAGAGAACATGATATGACAGTATCAGAAATCTTCCCACAGTCGTGAAAATGTTCTGATGTTCCGTTTACTGCTCATTGCCAACAACAAAGTTAAACTGGCTGGCCTGCCCTGACATTTTTTGAAGATAGACATCATGGTTGTTTTTCTGTCAGAGCTTCCTCCAGGAGTTCTCATGAATAGTTACTATGGCCATCATGTTTCCTCAGCCAAATTTGCTGCTGCTGCAGTTCTATTATCTTATCATGAGATGCTGAGCACTCTCAGTGAAACATAAGATGTTTCACATTTCCTGGCTTTAAACAAGCTGTCCTACAGTCAGCCAAGAAGCAACCAGCAGAGCTATAGACTGCATTGGGCAGCCCACCCTCAAACCCGGAGAAGTGAGCTCAGATGACCTGTTAAGGTGTAAAAATGTGCAAAATCCATATGCTGAGAGAACTTTAACCAGAGCCAGTAGGAGCATTTCGCAGATGCCTCTGCTGATGTAACAAAGACACTCGCTGTTCAGCAGAGGTCTTTTCTGCAACTTTGTAGATTCATGAATTACACAGTTCACCATTCCACCTGCTCAATGATAGGTGCCTTGCAACTTTGTACATCCTAAGGCAAGCGATGGAAACTGCTGAAAACTTTAGGTCCGGCCACATTATAGCTCAGCTCTTGGGAGCAGCCAACTTTTGCACCTCACTTCTCAGGTTATTTATCAAAACAATACTTAGAAATATTGATATTTCCTGCTGAATGGAAATCTTGGGGACACATGATTCAGAAGAAAAAGCAAAATTTACTTTTTTTTCTTTTTTTTCTTCTCAAATTAAACAGATAATTCATCCACCCAGCTATTTTTATCCCTGTGGAGTCACAGGCAGTCCAGGAATCCTCTGCCATAGACTGGGGAGCCTGGAAATCCAAAGATCTCTACATATTTCCAAAGATGCTGAAGTCAGGAACTCTGTGCCTAGAGCTTCCATGGTACTATGACTCAGAAAGTCCTTGGTCAGGCCAAAACTTTCTAAGCCATAACTATAAACATCGGTGTTATCAGTGCTGTTCCCAGACCGAAAGCCGAAAGCACAGCACTGCACCAGCCACTACGAAGGAGAAAAATGACTGCTGCTGCTGAACCCATGACAGGCTGGCAATTTACCTGCTGAGTATCTGCAGGTACTAAACTAACCACTTAAAATCCAAATCATTAATGCTTCTTCAGCTGCTGGATAACCTGCCATAGAGCCTCCAACAGTGCTCTTAGTGAGCTACTGGGAAACCAGACAGACATGTCAAGTGCTATCCATTCTTCAGCAGAAGTTTGCAGAAATCACTCCAGCTCTGCAGAACTACTACTTTCTACAAATTATTGCATGTAGCATTCCCTTAATAAAGAAAAGATATATGCAATCCACCTGCCCATCACCAAAGCTGCCAGCAAACCAGACAAGGAACCACCAATAGCAGTACTTCCTCCTATACAGTACAGCATGAGTACTCCTATGAGTACATCACTCAGCTGCTACAAACCAAGGACTTTAAAATGAAGTGGCAAGATGAGTTCTACTGTCTCCCGTCATTGCTAGGAACACAGGTGCTACTTTAGTAGCTCCCTGTGCATGATCTTCATGCCTAGCAACAGCAAATTACTTCTTTTAGGCAGCAGATTAATTGTAGGGGGCTCCAAGTAATAGAAAAGGCCAGCAAAGTGCATAGCTTCAAATTTAAGGCA
Organism: Ara ararauna; assembly: GCA_028858755.1. Lineage (NCBI taxonomy): Eukaryota > Metazoa > Chordata > Aves > Psittaciformes > Psittacidae > Ara > Ara ararauna. Next base: position 52,347,780 of record CM054378.1, read on the forward strand.
AAAGTATAACCCATGTTTGCCTGTGTTTTCCTTTCCCTGCCATTAGTACCAGTTTATTCCTACTCTCTTTTCACCTGAAGAAGTAAGAGTTCAATTCAGTTTTACTCAGCTACCCTGGGGAACACATTCTGGCCAGCAGTGTTCAGCTTAACTCTGTTAAAAACATATAAAACCAAAGAGGCTTCTTCATACCTCACCAGGGCAGAATTTGGTTCAGATTCTTCCTTTCTTCTAGTGTCTCTGATGTCCTTTTCGGCAAGCATCTTTATGCAGAAGCACTTGTCCGAAAGGCTCCCATATAGCATGGACATTCCTGCAGGCAAGCTCCCCATCATGTTTTGACAATTTCCGCACGACTTTCTGAGTGTTACATTTTGGGTGGTGTTTGCCTCAAAATATTGTTTTTGTAGGAACTATGGATGGTGAATCCAAAGCAAACAGCACCCTGATTTGATTTGCACAAATTTCAGACTGAGAGTGAAGGATATTAACATTATGCTCAGGGATGAAAAGTAATAACGTCTTCTGGATGGCATTACAGCACTGCCTTAGAACGCACCAGAGCTGCAGAGGGAGATTTACTGTAAGCAAAATGAAACTCCTTGTCTAGCCTGAGAGAAATTCAAACAGTGAGCAAGAAAATAAATGGTGAGAATGAATTTGTAGCTGGTGAAATGCTGTTGAAGTTATGATTTAAAACATTTTCTGCTAGAATACAACCTCTCAATGAGACAGTTAAAGACAGCTGAGGTGAGATGATGTCACCTAACTCTAGACATCAGCACTAGTTGTATTAGGGGCTCCTCATCATCCGTTTTTGATGTTTGCTTTAGGAGATTTGCCCACTTTTGTCTCTTGACCACAGAGGGAGACTCAGACAATAAGCACTGATGCAGAGGGCTGTGGTCAGCTAAATTCCCCTGAGGCTGTTAAGGGATGGTTTTTAACCTGGCAATACCTTTTCAAATAAAGCAAACGTTGTTTTTACTTCTGTAATCAGGAGGAATCAAACCTCTACCAACTGGGCTAACCAAGTTTCTTTCCCGTTGTTGCCATGGATGAAACAAGAGGGAACAGTTTTCAGATCCAGGATTAGAGAAGAGCTGTGAAACAATGCAAGGAAGGGGAGGGAAGAGAAGAAAGCACCTGAACTAGGGCAGAAAGGGGTTTTTCCCAGTGTTTGTGCTGCAGGTAACCACATAGGCTCAGCTCCAGCAGATGAAGGAGACATGCATCATGTAACCATACAGGTTGGGGAAATGCTAGCCAAAATGGAGCTATCCCAGGAAAAGGTAATTGTCAGCAGATTCATTAACTGTAAAAACTTCTGGTATCTGAAACATGCACTTGAACTAAATATTTAGTTGTCTTTGATGATCAATGGAGGAAACAGGCAAAACTAGATCAGATTAAAAGTACACACTGCAAATGTCCAAGATCTGTTGGATGAATACCACTTATTGTAACTTTCACCTGTACAGAAAACAGCTGCCCATCCTAGCTGCCCCCACTTTGTGAATTTGATTCCAACATGATAAGCAGCAAAAGTTAACAGGATAATCTTGAACTGTGAGCAGCTGGGCAGGGCAGCTGTTTTCTGTCTGACACTAGAAGACACCCCTGTGGCCCATGGCTTTCAGTGATACTCATTTTATTACCCAGAAAATTTGAGAAAGCCAGAGGGAATTCAGAGAAGCAGAGTAAAAGGGCTAAAGATCTGGAGAGAGAGAGAGCAGTAATGGAAATACAGAAGCAACAAATATATGTTATACATGGAGATACGATTTTGAGGATATCCTGAGGAGTGCTGGAAATTTCTTTAAGATTAGATGTTTGCTGAGATGAGATCAAATTAGATTTTTTCCATTAAACGGTACATGAAACACCAGGAGGACTGTGGAAAAGGCAGATAGTTTAAAGAGGAGGTATAAAGTGGCAAAAACTCCAAGAGAAATGGGGAGAAATTTGCCTGAAGCAGACATCCAATAGGCTAAATCTCCCAAAATGGGAAGAAGTCCCTTCATTTGTCCTTATTAAATATCAGTAAAACACTAGATAATTTAAAAAATTAAAAAAAAAAAAGCCCTGTGCTAGAGAAAGTATTCGTATTATATATATATATAATATATATATTTGATATTATGGCTCTGACTTCTTCATGGTTTTCATAAGTTGTTGCTCTTTTGCAAATGGCCTTTTAAGAAAAATCAACTAGAATATTTTCATTGAATGCAGAAGGTTTTAGATTTATTTACAATGTAAAGGTATATATTCCAGGCTGTGTGTCTGGAGGCTAAAATATAATGGACTACTTTTAAAATGTGCAGGGCACCTGCATTTTCCACCAGCTTCAGTAAGGGCAACGAAAAAGGCACAATAAAGATTAAATGAAAATCATCCTATAGGTTTGTCTCCCATGGTATTTAAGGCAGTCAGTGGTGTTTTCTCCTTGTCTGATGAATTTTGGCAGCTGTACCAAAGGTGTCCACACTAACTTGGACAACCTCAAATCTAGGTGACGCGGAAATCACTCCTGTGACAACTGACAGGCAGCGGGGACTGCAGGAGTGTGAGACATGCATAAACAGGATCCCATGGCTACCCTACACAAACTGTCAGCGCTGGTCACAGGCAGCTCACAGGGAGATGTCCAAACTATTGCAGGACTTGGGTAGGAAGGGAAAGGGTGGTGTAAGCAGGAGTCTGCCTGAACTTCAACAGGAAGCTGGCTTTGGTGGTTAGTCTATGCCAGCTTACATGTTGCTCAAGAAACCTCATCAAATGTCTGTTTGTAAACCACAAAAGGACTGAACAGATCAGAAAAGCTGAAAATATTTCCAACTGTTCAGCTCTTTTGTGACCTTTTTGTATCAAGAAAAGGATCTGGTGAAAGAGGACAGAGAAGCAAAGTGGAGGTTAGTCATGGCAGAAGGTGAAGGGCTGAGAAACTAAGAAAAATTTCAGCCAGATGTTTATTTTTGACAAACTAGTGAAAATTTGTCTGAAGTGGATCTGTCACTTGTGCATGCACCAGTAACAATGTCGTTACTGTGTACTGGACTCCTGTTTTGACACCCCACTTCACCTTCTATTAGGTTCGGTTACCAACCCTGAGCCACAGCTCTCCTGATCCCAAGTTTAATAACCCTCTGGGTTCAAATGGGGCTGGTGCAGCCTGGCAAGACTGAACTGGGCTCCTTATTCAGTTTATGTCAGCTTTCTGTCCTTCAGATATTCTTCATCAGAGCATCTCATTTTCCATAAACTGTTCTTTTAAACGCTTGAGTAATCACTCAGAGTTGGCCAGATTACCGTTCACGCACAACAGTTACACTGAAAAATCCAGGAAACAGAATACTCATTCTCTGAACTCTTTACAGAGTTTAAACACACATACACATATGACCAAGACAATTGAAAATTAAAATTCCCCAAGGTATGGTATTAGGAAGATTGTCAGAGAGAATACAGCTCTGAAGAACAGCAAAAGTGCTCTCCAAGAAGGAATCAGATAAAGCAGTTCAGCATGAAAACTATTCACAAATGCATCCCTGATCACGACAGCCATTACACAGGAGAGGGATCAAACCCATGTTATAACTGAAGTAAGACCTGCAGTGGGAGCTCAGAAGTTTCTCAGCATCACGGGATCTTTCTCAAGGAGAAACCGCGTAAACAGCCATTGTAGAGTTGCTGGAGGTGCTGCCCGAGACAGCACACAAAAATTTACCTGAGAAATGCTGCATAAATATCTGAAATGGAAAAAGAACTTAACATAAGAGCTGTCTCAGCCATAAAGGCATTCACCAGCTCCCTTGGCTGGGCAGCATGAGTTACCACAGATCTGTGGTGAAATCAAGAGTCCACACAGGAGAGACACCAGTGGATGAACTGTGAGAGATGGAAAACCATCCAAAACCCCTCCTTGCAAAAATCACAGGCTCCTCACTGGACAAGCCCCTTACAAGTGTGCTGAGACATCGGATGGTTTTTCTGCTGGAGCCTATTTTATTGGAAGTGGAGGACCCACAGAAGAGAGAGACTTGGAAAACTGTCCAGATCAGAAAAGCCCCATCCCCTGGGGGAATCCTTACAGAAGAGAGGCTAGTTTGAACCCAGAAATGATCCTTTCTTTGATCCTACACCAGGAGCAAGGTGTTTGGGTTGATATGTAGGCACTGGGGGAAATTTTCTGAGCGCTTTGCAGTCAGAGGGATGGGGACCGGGTAGTAAGAGAAGGACAAGGAGAGAGGGAGGCACTGAAACAAGCAGTCGTGACACCAGGTAAAGGAGGTGAGTGGCACAAATCTGCATTTTGGCTCATCCTAGGTGATTGTTGGAATGAGGAGATCAAGAGAAAACAGCCAGCTCCCAGTGACATGGCGGCACATTGGAGGGAGCATCGAGTTTGACCACTGGTAGGGTCGGGAAGAGATAGATGAGCAGGAGAGTGCAGGAGGGAGGCTGTTTTACAGAGGTGGGGGAACCCTGCCTTACTAATGCATGATTTTAAAATACTATGTTCCCATTTAGCTTCAATTCCTTCTCCTATCCCACCCTGCGAATTTCCAAAAATCACTTCTTTGCAAACAGCATGTCTTCTATGCAGTACATTTTCATTTTCTGAGAACACATTTAAATACTTTCCTGTGCTAGAGTGAGGGGTTAGTATCGCTCAAGCCCTTGTGACACCTATTGGCTGTTCATATTGCAATGAATTACTTTTAATTAAAGTTTAATTAATCATCAAGTAATTGGACCTGCAATTGCCCCTTGATAGACATTTAATATTGAGATTCAAGCCATCAGAACTACCTCCAGCACCCAGTTGTTAAAACCTGATAAATCTGTTGCTGACTGGAGTGGTTCACAGAAGGGGGGTGACTCTCAGAAGAGGGTGTGTGGCTCGGCCAGCCACTTGCCACATGCTGAGTCATGAGTGCTGCCCCAGGCAGTGCAGCAACCCTGATCACATCTGCAGCCATCTCACAAGGAGGTAACAAGGGGAAAAAACTTTTCTGAGCTTTCTGCAGCTCAGAAACATGGATGCACGGATTTCTTTAGCAGCCTGTGAGATGCAGGAATTTGTTCTGCCACTCAAGGTTTTTGGAGTACCACAAAGAAAACATTTCATCATGCTGAGGTGTCCCCTGTCCCAGGCGTTTTTGGGTACACAAGAAATCACAGCCGCATCCCGGGTAGTCAGGGACAAAAAAGTCTTCCTGAACCTTAAGCCCAGCTGGAGAGCCTCAGCCAACAGCATCCACTTCAAGCATAGGCAAGCCACAGAGGAAGATCTTTCTGGAAATACTAATGAATGAGGCACAGGTTCATATTAACTTGTGGAAAGCATTTCATGGATGACATTGAGGGTCAAAGGAAGAAGATGGCTACAGGAAACGAAATCTGATTTACCAATGTGCTTCATTTCAGTCTCCTTTAGCTCCAAAATGTTCCCATGTCCAGTTCAATTCTCTCTCTGTGTGTATATGCGTATAATTTCTGTACAAGGTGCAGCTTAGAAAGGTGCAATCAGGCATTCCATAGGTAGGTTTAGTTCTGTTACATGGAGGGGCAGTTCTCAGTCTCTCCACAAAAACAGACCATCCCTATGCTTCAGAAGCAATGGCAGATGGGTTTTGATTAAAAAACTCCCCAGCGCTTTATCTTCTGAGATAGCAGAAGACTTCCATTCATATTCTAAAACAGTGCTGATGGTGTACCCCTTATCTTCAGAGGTAATCAGTCATGTCTGGTGTGAAGAAAACCATATGTTGTGTCCATCAGGGCATTCTGTCTGGATTGCAGTAACAGATACACTCATTAAAAACAAAACAAAACAAAAACCAAACCCACAATTAAATAAATCGAAACATGAAACAAATTCTACAATCAAAAAAAGCTATTAAACTCAATGACAGTGCATTTCCCATCAAAGACTACAAATCCTGCAGAATAACTCCCCATTGCTCAGCAGCTCTGTGCGTTCTGTGTGTGAAGGATGCAAGAGCCACCCTGCAGATGGAGTTGGCTGCCTGTCAGTCTGTAGGCTACAGCAGCCTGATGAAAGCAGCATTTTGTTTCAGGTTCCTGAGAGTTCAACTCCAAGTGTAGTTATGCAGGCAGGTACCTAGGTTATACTTTAGAACAAAATGGAGCTTTTCCATTTTTTATTTTGGCCTCGCTTGTAGACCAAAGGATTTCTTTGTCACCATCTTAAACTCTTTACTGGAAAGAAATGAGGACTGTCCTACAGAACGGCGCTCTCCAGCAGACCACAGGAGGGCAGCTCACCTTCAAGGTAAATAATCTGCCCCTACTCTTCCAAAGCCATTCAGAAATTCTGGTTTTTACCCACTCCAGGCAAAGATCTTACCTAATATTGATACTTCGGTACATTTACAGAATGGAAGGAATGCTCCTTACAAATTCAAACCTATACTGTAGGATGTTTGCTAAACTTTGTGCATTAAAATATTCTGAGATTATGAGACACAGACTCCACTTTTGTGCATGCTGATCCTTGGTGATCCTTGTCATCCCCTTATCCATGCAGCACTAATCCCATGTCTATAAAATCCTCAAGGTTGAAAAACATACTAATTTTTTTACATTCTGGACACTTTTTCCAGCTTTATATTCACTGGACAAGTGTAGTTAGGAATGCACATTTCTGCTTCCATTCAGAACCCTAAAAATGTAACTTCTTGATTCTAGGATTTGCTTAATTTTGGTTTTAAGTGGATATAAAATCACATTCTATGCCAAAGGATAGCTTAACACACACCTCTGACTTCTGACATAAGATTTTTGTCCACTCTGAAGTAGCATTTATCACTGAAAGTTTTAGATTTCTCCTAAATTTTGACCCTGATAAAGATGTCAAAACAGCATAAACCTCTAGCCATTTTTTAGAACAGCAATATCACTTAGAATTTCATAGGCAGCTAATTTAATCTCTCCACATCAAAGTTGAGGAACAACTCAAAATATACAATCAACTATGCTTTAATCTAATTTCTTTCTCCAAATTATATTTTTTAATTTCAGAATTATGCAGCAATGATGGCAGTGCAGAAGGCAACAAGTCTGGGAATGCCTGGAAGCATCACATATTTTAAAACATTTCCAGGATCCTGAAGCATTGAACAGAGGCACTCAAATTCTGACCCATAAATATTTTTCCATCCCTGTTGCCTCAGCAAGTAATATATTTTTTTAGCCAAGCCATTCTAGTTTCTTGCACATCTCTCCTACTTGCTTTGCCTCTGATTACCAGCGGAAAATAGAAACCTATGTGACAGGCTGCGATAATTTCTTGCAGGTCCATATTATCTGAGTAGCTTAGACATGTTGTCCTGTGTTCAGCAGTAGCAGTCATTTTTCTCCTCCTTAGTAGCTGGTGCAGTGCTCTGTTCTTGACTTTCAGCCTGGGAACAGCGCTGATAACACCCATGTTTTTAGTTGCTGCTCAGTAATGTTTACTCTGACCAAGGACTTTCTGAGTCTCATGCTCTGCCAGGGAGGAGGGGCGGCACCAGCCCTGACTGGTTAAAAACCTGCCCCAGGGAGCACAAGAGACCGGAGTGTGGCGCACAGGGTGGGTACGAGGCAGTTTGTGTGGCAGTTCGCGCAGGCAGGCGAGCGGGATGCTGAGCATTAGCCTTATGAGCATGGCCCGATCTGGGAGCACTGCTCTGGCTGCCCCAGCGGTGGCCAGCTTCAGCACCCGACAGAGCTGATGAGAGGGGAGGCTGCAGTGTAGACCTCAGGGTATAGAGTGTGCCTGCAGTGGTCTTGTGAGGCGAGGGTGCACAATGGGCAGGGCTGCACTCTGTACTTCCTGGTGGAGATCCTCTTGCAGCAGGGGTGAGCTGCTGGATGCTGCCAATAGGCTGAAAGATGTTAGGGAAGCTGAGAGGGAGTGAAACTGATTGCCCCAGGACCAGACTGTGCAGGGGCCCCAAGCATCCCCTGTAGCTTCTGAAGGAAAGAAGGAGGCCACTAACCCAGGAAGCTGGGAAAAAGAAACAAAAAAAAAAAAAAAAAAAAAAAGACCAAAACAAAAAAAGGAGGAAGAGGCCAATTAAAAGCAAGGGGCTTCCTCTTAAATCTGTTGTCCCCACCCAGAACCACTTTGCTGTCCTGCAAGGGGCTGATGAGGACCCACACCCTCATCAGTAACAACCAGCTGATGCACTGGTAAAGAAGGTCACTACTGGTGCCACCAGGAAGAAGAGGCGGGCCGTAGCAGTAGGGGACTCTACTCTGAAAGGAGTCTCAAGGGAGGTGTATTGCCTACCACAGGCACAGATCAGGGATTGTGCAGAGAGGCTGCCTGCTCTAGTCAGTCTCACTGACTATTACCCACTTCTAGTGATCCCTGTGGGTGCTACTGATATAGATAGCAGCAGCCTGGAGAACATAAAGAAGGACTACAGAGCCCTGGGAGACGTGGTTAGGGGCCCTGGGGCTCAGATTGTCTTTTCATCAATACTCCAGGATACAGGGCAGGACCTTAAAAAGGCTGGGAGGATTGGCCAGGTTAATAAATGGTTAGAAGGGTGGTGCTATAGTCAGGGGTTTGGGTACCTTGAACATGGGACTCAATTTAGTAGGCCAGGTCTACTGGGGACTGGTGGAGCTGATCTGACAAAGATGGGGAAGAGCGGTTTTGGTAGGAGGCTTGCCAGACTGGTCAAAGATGCTTTAAACTAGATGTGTTGGGGGAGGGGGGCATCATTCCATCCCAACACACCCAGTCACTTGCCAGCACCTCAGAGCAATGTAGATATTCCAGCTGCTCCAGGCAATGAGCCGGCTTCATTTGGAGCACGGCTCAGATGCCTCTGTACAAATGCCCATAGCATGGGGAACAAATAAGAAGAATTAGAGATGTGCGCACATCTACAGGGGAATGATATAATAGGCATCACAGAAGCATGGTGGGATGGCTCCTATGACTTGTGTGTTGGAATGGAAGGTTACAGGCTCTTTAGAAAAGACAGGCCTGACAGGCAGAGAGGGGGAGTTGCTATGTTAAGGGTAGGCTGGAGAGTATGGAACTCTGTGTGGGGACAGGTGAGCAGTCAATAGAGAGTTTGTGGGTCAGAGTTAAAGGGAGAACAGCGATGGGAAACATTATTGTGGGGATTTGTTACAGACCGCCTGACCAAGAGGACTCTGTGGATGAAGCACTCTATAGACAGATAGGAACAGCCTCATGCTCACAGGCCCTGTTCTCGTGGGGGACTTCAACCACCCTGATATCTGTTGGAGGGATGGCACAACCCGGCACAAGCAATCCAGTAAGTTCCTCGATTGTGTGGAAGACAGCTTTCTTCTGCAAGTAATAGAGGAGCTGACAAAGAGAGGTGCCATGCTTGACCTCGTGCTCGCCAACAGGGAAGGGTTGGTTGGAAATGTGACTCTCCAGGGCAGCCTTGATTGCAGCGATCATGAGATGGTTGAATTTGAGATCCTCAGGACAGTGAGAAGAGTGTGCAGCAAGCTCACTGCCCTGGACTTCAAGAGAGCAGACTTTGGCCTCTTCAGGAACCTGCTCAGTAAGATTCCATGGGATATAGCCCTAGAGGGCAGGGGGGCCCAAGACTGTTGGTTGATATTCAAGGATCACCTGCTGCAAGCTCAGGAGCGATACATCCCCACTAGAAGGAAGTGCTGCAGGAGGGCCAGGAGACCTCCTTGGATGGATAAGGAGCTGCTGAGGAAGCTTCGAAGGCAAAAAGAGGCTTATAAAAGGTGGAAGCAAGGACAGGTGGCCCTGGAAGAATACAGGGATGATGTCCAGGAAGCTAGGGACCAGGTTAGGAAAGCTAAGGCCCACTTAGAATTAAAATTGGCTAGGGATGTTAAGAATAACAGGAAGGGATTCTACAGGTATGTAGTGAATAAAAGACAGATTAGTGACAATGTGGACCCTCTCCAGAAGCTATCAGGAGAACTGGCTACCCTCGATTTCGAGAAGGCTGAGGTTCTTAATGACTTCTTTGCCTCGGTCTTCACTGGCGAACGCTCTGACAACAACATCCAAGTCTTGGAAGGCAGATGCAGGAACTGTGAGAATGAAGACCCTGGGCCCACTGTAGAAGAGGATCTAGTTCGAGACCATCTTAAGAACCTGAATGTGCACAAGCCCATGGGACCTGATGAAATCCATCCGTGGGTCCTGAAGGAGCTGGCAAATGAAATTGCTAAGCCACTGTCCATCATATTTGAAAAATCATGGCAGCCAGGTGAAGTTCCTGATGACACGAAAAAGGGAAATATAACCCCCATTTTCAAGAAGAGGAAAATGGATGAACCGGGGAACTACAGAACAGTCAGTTTCACCTCTGTGCCTGGCAAAATCTCAGATTCTCCTGGAAGGCATGCTGAGGCACATGAAAAACAACAAGGTGCTTGGTGACAGCCACCAGGGCTTCACTAAGGGGAAATCCTGCCTGACCAGTCTGGTGGCCTTCTATGATAGGGCTATGGAACTGATGGACAGGGGTAGAGCAGTTGATGTCATCTACCTGGACTTGTGCAAAGTCTTCAACACTGTCCCACATGACATCCTTGTCTCTAAACTGGAGAGACACCAATTTGATAGATGGACCACTCGGTGGATAAAGAACTGGCTGGATGACCTCACACAAAGAGTTGTGCTCAATGGCTCAGTGTCCAGCTAGAGACCAGTAAAGAGGGGTGTCCCTCAGGGATCGGTGTTGGGACAGGTCTTGTCGATATCTTTGTCAGTGACATGGACAGTGGGATTGAGTGCGCCCTCAGCAAGTTTGCCGATGACATCAAGAAGTGTGGGTTGGTTGACACACTGGAGGGAAGGAATGCCATCCAGAGGGACCTTGACACGCTTGTCATTCAGGTGGGCTGATGCCAACCTGATGAAGTTTAACCATGACAAGTGCAAGGTCCTGCAGCTGGGTGGGAGCAATCCCAGGCACAGCTACAGGTTGGGCAGAGAAGAGATTCAGAGTAGCCCTCCAGAGAAGGACTTGGGGGTTTTGGCTGATGAGAAACTTAACATGAGCCGGCTTCAGTGTGTGCTCGCAGCCCAGAAAGCCAACTGTATCCTGGGCTGCATCCAAAGGAGCCTGAGCAGCAGGTCGAGGGAGGTGATCCTGCCCCTCTCCTCTGCTCTCCTGAGACCTCACTTGGAGTATTGTGTCCAGTTCTGGTGTCCTCAACATAAAAAGGACATGGAACTGTTGGAACAAGTGCAGAGGAGGGCCACGAGGATGATCAGGGGACTGGAGCACCTCCCGTATGAAGACAGGCTGAGAAAGTTGGGCCTGTTCAGCCTGGAGAAGAGAAGGCTGCATGGAGACCTCAGAGCAGCCTTCCAGTATCTGAAGGGGGCCTATAGGGATGCTGCGGAGGGACTCTTCATCAGGGACTGTAGTGAGAGGACAAGGGGTAATGGGTTCAAACTTAAACAGGGGAAGTTTAGATTGGATACGAGGAAGAAGTTCTTTACTGTAAGAGTGGTGAGGCACTGGAATGTGTTGCCCAGGGAAGCTGTGAATGCTCTATCACTGGCAGTGTTCAAGGCCAGGTTGGACAGAACCTTGGGTGATACAGTTTATTGGGAGGTGTCCCTGCCCATGGCAGGGGGGTTGGAACTGGATGATCTTAAGGTCCTTTCCAACCCTAACTATTCTATGATTCTATGATTCTTTCAGACCCAAACCATTGTATGATCTTGACACAACATTCATTTTTGCAGCAGTAAGAAGTTAATAGAGTGTTTCTGTATAGAGAAAAGATAGATGATCTAGCTGCATCTGCACGAAGGAAGAAAATGGTATTCTTATTCTAAAGCACCAGATTGTTTCTTTACATTGCTAAAAACCTGGGGGGATAACAGTAAAATCATTACCAACAGTTGTTTTAACTAAATCTAATTCTTGTTAGGTACACACTCCAATGGAATCTTTTTTTGTCTTTGCTACCGCTTTTAAACCTCAAAGGCCATGAAGGACTGACAAAACAATGCCACTCTCCTGCTTTGGTAAATGAAAAAAAAAGAAAATGGGGAAATATGCCCAGGTTATCTCAATTTACATAAAAAAGGAACCCAAGTGCAATTAGCAATACCATAGACTTCTTCCAAATTATATATTTTTACCAAAAGCAAACTTTTTAACATTATAATGCAGATTTATTTCTCCAGCATCTCCTAACTGCATTTTTACAGGCAGATCATTTTAAAATGGGTTTTATATATGTTGTTACATAGCATTCATCCTACCTAAGGTAAAAATAAACCAGTAGACTTCAGGTTGGGTCCTGGCATTGTTTACTGTTACCAACATTTTATAAACAGGTCTCTATTTAAAGAGTTCTATACTGTTTATTAGTAATCATTTACTTTACCTATTGTATCATGTGAGCACTCTTCTTCTTGGTCGCATTAGTTCAAAAATCATGTTGGCATTTAAATGCTTACATTGCCCTTTACAAAGACAATTCCTGCATCGAATGATGTAGCATAAGCACAAAGAGATTGTCACATGTTTTAGTGCTACCGTAATCAGTGTTACTAACAATAACATCAATATCAGTATCAATTTATTCTCTATATTAGCATCATCGTTCCAAATCAACCACCCACCACCATGCTTGGACCACCTAAGCTAAAATTCCCAGTTTCAGAAAGCTCCACATTTAGACAGTGATTATGAGTACTAAAAAGTAAAGCTCTTATTATAGCGCTCAGTGTTTTTTTCCATTTAACTTTCTACCTAGACACTCTATGAATACTTCATCCAAAGATGAAGAAATTACAAACAAACGAAGAATTAACATCACAGATTGCTACCAACTTCACTGCCTGAAATTATCTTACTGTTGGCATTCATTTACTTGTGCTTCTCGGGTGCATATCACGTATATAGATGTACCCCTTTACAGATATTTGCATATATACTTATATATATATATGCATGAATTAAGGTATTGATGTATTTAAGAGGTCACATGTTCCTTTACTTGTTCCTTAGCTACAGAATGCCCTAACTAACTATACCCCATCCATGAAAGAGCTTTCTGGGTGTGTAGGTCATGTAGTAGCAAGGCAAGAGGGAAATGAGGCATATCTGAATACAAATGTAATTTGGGAAATTACAGAATTCCTATGCATCACATCTACCAAGGAGCATAACAGAGGTGTGATTAGGTTTAATCAAGACCTTGCTTTGTTAGACCTATCTTTTTAAGATGTTCTAATTAACTGCAATGGGAATGAAGGCTTTGATAAGAGTCTGAGTGAGCCTCTATATTTTTTTTCATTCAGTTTGAGAAGAGGTACCTGGATATCTCCACTCCCTGCTGTGCACCCTGGCAGACCCATTCCCAGGGTGAGCATGCAGCAGACGTTAAGCACGGGGAAGATCTGAGGTGTACCTGAGCAGCCAGGAAAGATATGTGAGGCTATTCAACAAAATCATGCTGGGCATATAAAACTTCACTAGATAATAGGATTGTTTTATAGAAACACTCCACTCCTACCTCTGAGGCTTACTGTAGCTGCAAAAAATTTACAATAGCAAGTAAATATTGGAGTTGCAGCCAGACTGAAAGAATAACGAATAAAGATGGTGTTAAATCTGGTTCCCAGCTGGAGTTCTGCTGTATCCTGCCAAGCACAACAGTGACAAATGCAACAAGGACACTAGTCTGGAGGTCAGAGCCGAGGTATTTGTAAAGAACAAAGGATATCCAAATAGTATTGTTGGCTGCAGACACTCACTGATAAGTCAGGGAGCATTTGGAAAGAGGAAACTCACAGGAGGAGGAGGGTGAGAAAGAAGATGAAGGCGGCAGAGCAAAAGAAGAGAACAAAATGGGACAAGACAAAGGTAATGAGCAAAAGGCAGAACTGTAGTGTCCTTCAGCATTTAATGAGAAATCTTTGACTGAGATTACAACTACTGATCCACAGGCAAAAGTTACTATATGACAGAGGAGAGACTGAGAAGGACCAGATAGTCCAAGACAAGGGGTTAAGAGAACTGAGCCTTATTTTAGTTTTGCAGAGCCCTGGACAAATACCACTGTAATGAAAAGTTACACTCTCTGTGACATGCAGCCGCACACCTCTATCTAGCCAAGTGGTTGTGAATCACTTTATGAACTGGGTGAGAAGGCTGGTGAAAAAAGTAGAAAGAGAAGAGGAAACTTCTTTATTCATGGTGTTTCTTAGAGAGAAGTATAAAAGGATGTAGCCACTTGCACCGTCTCTTGACCTCACTTGACTTGCTGATGGGAGAGGAAGATATGTTCTGAAATTAAAAAATGGTAAGAATAATAATCAGTGGGGATATAACTAAGGATAGGGACACCAAGCCCCACAGAGCACTGTGATAAGTAGAAAATATAATTCATATAGAAGGGTTGACATAGAGAAAGGAGGCTGTAGCCTTGAAGCTATAGATTTTTCCCCAGAATAGTTTTCTTGGTCTATTAAGCTGTTTAGCTCAATTTCCACTCAGAAAGTCCTCATGCTTTTTTCAATTACTTGTCCTTTGCCCTTGCTTCCCTTCTAGACTTCTAACAGATTTAATTTATTAGCAATGTGAGTTTCAATTGCTTCAAAGTAATGAGCAAAGATACACTCTCTTTACTTATTTAGCTCATCCCTTGCTAAATCACTGCTGTAGACACTAGCTACTGAGAGATGCAAAGAACATCTGTGTGTCATGTCCTTTCTGGTGCCTTATCCAGTTCAGCTCAGTAGGGCAGACTTCATGTTCTGTACCCACTGGATAATATTTTTACTGTGTTGATAGGATGTTACCAGAAGAAGAGAAACAACTGGGAGAAAACTAGACTTTTTGCTATCTCTGTGGGGAGTGGTAAGAATAGAAAAATCTTTGTGCAGAATATCATCAATAGACTTTCTTGGGAGGATTTTTCCAGTGTAAGCTCCCAATAAAGCTTTTCAAAGATACCAGGTTGGGAGCAGCCAGTAACATGCATCCTAAGTGATTGCTGTGGACATCACAGTTCAGCGTGTCTACAGCCTGATTTAGATGGAACTGGCACATCCTAAATAAGGCTGTTGTACCTCTTCAAGCTTTTCCCAAGCCTTTCCCTATAACAAGTCACTGCAAAGAGTGTCTTGTTCTGATGCAGAATGGCACAGGTTTTCAAAAGTGCACTTAAACTGGCATAAAATAAAAGCTCCAGAGTAAGGTACTAAATAAGCATATTTTCCTAAGCATTCTGGGTAGCTCTTCTTAGTCCTGACTCATAAATTATTGGTGCCTCCCTGGTGCCTCCTTCAGTGGAGGCTTCAGATCTATGGTGTCAAGTAACTCACAGCTGGCTGACCCTGACTTATACAGACATGAAAGCTTCCCTATTTACTCTTCTAAAGCACCATGCAAATAAAAGGCACTGAGGAGAGGTTTGGTTTTTTTCAGACTTCCCAAAGCATCAGTGAGCCATTTCATTTATGGTCTCTCATCATAACTAGAAAATGAGAAGCATGCAAGTTAAAATTGAAATCATGCCTGTTGTTCCATTTCTTTTCTTTCTGGAAATCACTGGATATATATAGTTCCATAACTACTACATTGCAAAAAGTTGTGTTAAACAAAAATATTGCAGCTGCCTGCTATAATGTAAAAAGAAAATTCAACCTGCTCTGTTAGCTGGGTCCACTTCATATGAAATCACCTCGTTTTATTTTTAGTCACTGACTTCAGGAATGGCTATTATAGATGCTCCACCTCCATGATCTGTTGAAGTCTTCTTCATGCATATTAGTCTCCTGGGAAGGATGTTCAAATCAGAAATTAAGTACATACAGCAAAAAGCTTTCAACATCAGATGGAAATGATTTCAGATAGGAATGAAACCATTGTGGAAATTCATTAGTTCAGTAAATTGCCTCTGCAACTTCTATGCTTTCTAGTCACATTAAAAAAATGATGCTTTTAACATAAGCCAGGCCAATAAACCATATTAATTACACAGTGCTGTTTTATATCTAGACCTAGAACTGCTCTATCCCACCATCAGAGAGACAGAATAGGTGAAGTCACCACAGAAGACAAGCTCAGAATCTAGGGTATGATTAGTCTAGCTGGTAAATTTGAGTGTCTGCCAATTCATGAATAGCTTGGCTTGGCTTTTACAACCGCTATTTCAGAAAGTACTGACAACCAAACAAATATTGCCTTTTGAGATCAAATAGTCTAACTGTATTGTTTTGGTATGTGCTGCATCACCAGTATGTCACCATGTTATGTGACATGCTGGACAGAATGCCACTGAGAGAAACTGAAGCTGCTTGTTTACTCTGTCTGGTCTACCTCTGGTTGTGACCTTGTTAATTGCTGGCAGAATAAGGCCTGCGTTTGTGAGGGACTTTGTTAAGAGAAACAAAGATGCTATACCTGCTTGGAGAATGATGGCTTCCTTTTCTGTTTGAAACATTCAGCCGGAAGATGCTTGGTCACTCTCCCTGTGTAGATTAAATCTTCTACAAGAGTGGCATGGCAAACTGCTATAATTTTATCTGCTTCCATCCCAGCACTTCCATTAGCACAATGCGTTCTGAAGAATGTCAGTCGCCCAATTTTATTATGAGTCTTGCAGTATCTGACACTAGAACCTGCTTGTTACATCAGGATACAGCTTTTATTCAGAACAAAATTGAGCTCTTTGGGGTACTGCGAAACTCAAAAACCTATTAACTGTGTTCCTGAATGGTTTCAGATTATAAAAAAAAAACCAAGAAACATGGCTAAAATATCAGTATCTGTAAGCCAGTCTCATAGGCTTGGGCACTTTATTAAGGATTTTTAACCTAGGGAGATGTTAAACCTATAGCTACCCTGATAAAAATCACAATGTGTACTTAGAATCATCAAATCAATTAGGTTTGAAAAGACCTTCAAAATCAATGAGTCCAACCATTAACCAAGCACTGCCAAGTCCACCACTAAACCATGTAATCTACACGTCTTTTAAATAACTCCAGGAATGGTGACTCCACCACTTCCCTGGGCAGCCTGTTCCAATGCTTGACAACTCTTGGTGAAGAAATTTTTCCTATCCGATCTAAAACTTCCCTAGTGCAACTTGAAGCCATTTCCTCTTGTCCTATCACTTGTTGCTTGGGAGAAGAGACCAACATCCACCTTGCTGTATTTCAGGTAGTTGTAGAGAGCGATAGACTCCCATCAGCCTCCTTTTCTCCAGACTAAACAACCCCAGTTCCCTCAGCTTTTCCTTGTAAGACTTGTGCTCTAGACCTTTCACTAGCTTTGTTGCCCTTCTCTGGACCTGCTCCAGCTCCTCAATGTCTTTCTTGTAGTGAGGGACCCAGAACTGAACACAGGATCCAAGGTGCACCCTCATCAGTGCTGAGTACAGGGGACAATCAATTCCCTAGTCCTGCTGGTCTCACTAGTTCTAATACAAGCCTGGATGCTGTTGGCTGCCTTGGCCACCTGGGCACACTGCTGGCTTATGTTTAGCTGAATATGAACTCACTTGAAAAATACTGGGATCATATCTATTTCCTTTAGTCATGCCTAAGCAGTTGCAATTTTAATTATTGATATTACTCTAAAATTGCCACTAGTGCCATATAAACACATCATAATTTCTTTCCTTCTAGACACTAGAAACTGTATAACAAATCTTTTTGTATTTATTCCAAACTATTTCTAGACCAACCCACTAAACTATTATAATCTGTTATACTTTAGAGCATTGTATTCTTGGTTCTTGGGTACTTTCCCAAAGGAGTCATGTTTGCTAGTTATTAGAGGGTATTAGCTTTCTTATTGCCATTCCTGCCTCGCAGTTCTTGTGCATTTATTCTCTAGTGTAGTCCAAAAGGACGTAGGCATCTTAGTTGGCACACTAGATACATTCAGTCTGCAAGCACCTGAGACAAACAGCACCAGCCAAGTGGCCAGGCAGGGCAGATGGCATAACTCTTAAGGGAGCAATATCAAAATCACATAAAGCAGGAAACCGTCAAACAGCTTATTTGACTGGCTGTGATGTTGGGCTTGGCATTCTACCTCGGTGAAAGTAGCCTGGCATCTTCCTCCTAAAAATAGCTGAACTCTACTTTTGTCTCTCTGAATCATGACTAGATGTCTCTAAATCAAACTTACATTACCAGTGCAATATGTAACAAACATTAGCTTTCAGACATGTAGTTCATCCTGCAAAACTGCAAATGATCAAAAGTCATGAGTGGAGGCTGTCTTATACTGTCTTTCCTCAGTGTTTAGTTAGATCATGTTTCTCACTGATTTACAGGTTGTACTATGAGTACTAATTGAGAGACAAAGGAAGTCATTTTGAAGAAGTTTCTGCCTCAGCCAAAAGACAGAAGGGGCCTTAATTACATTATATACAGCGTCTACCATGTTGTGAAATCACTAGTCTATCAAAAACCAGATTCAAATAAAGATTCAAGCTCCTAACCACCCATCACAAGAGTTACTAGGAAGCTAGGAGCTTGCACATCTTATCAAAGGTACAGGATGAACAAAAAAGTTGCTGTGCAAATGAAAACTTGAGTATAACAGGGTTCCATCCTCTTACTGATGCAGTCTCTAAGTTTAAAAGGATTATAATAAAAGTAGAGGTATTTGAAATATTTGCAAATACTTTTCCATCTATGTATACTTGTTCTGGAACTGTAGCTGTGAAGTTTTTCATATCCTTGTGATTGATTTTCTAAGCACAAAACCTCAGGGAAAATACAGGTTTTTTGCTGCATATAGGTGTGCACGTCCCACTTACAGTGATGACTAATGATATTTTAACCACTCCTTGTGCTGCCCTGGTAATCTATTTATCTAGTACCCCTCATTTTATTTTTGGATTGCAAGCTCTTTTGGTCAAGGACCGTTTTTTATGCCTGTCTGAAGCATCAAGCACAATGGCAGTCTTGGTCCACAACTTAGTTTCTGATGCAAATAACAACCTGGCTCTTAAGTGAAATAGGTTTTCAGTCCTTTTAAAGAACAAATGAAACATTGTTATTTCTGTAAGTACAGAAGCAGAACAAAAAGGGAGGGGGGAAAATCAACAACAAAAAAAAAGACGAGGCAAACAATGTTTTCTACAGAAGCCTAGAAATATTAAAGGGGAAATGGCTGCCTCTTCTGTACCTGGCTACCAAGAGGTGCTTTGTCATAACAGAAATCAGACTGGAACAGACTGTGATCTTTTGTGAAGCTGGAGTCATGAAAGCTGTTAAACGCAACTGGAAATGGGTATATTACCTAAAGTTAGCAATGAATCTGAAGAAAGAATTTCAAAAGAATCAAACCAATGTTAAGGCGGGCAGATTTTCTGCACAAAATGTTATTATTTTTGAGCCATCTGTCAAATTAAACACAAAGACCTCCAAACCCATGTTGCAGGGGGTGGAAATGCCATCAGATGCTTTATACTGGCTTTGATGCACGACTAACTGGGTTAGTTCATTGCCTCTAAGTCACTGGCTCTGTTATCTTACAAATCTAAAAGAGAGAAGCAATAAAATTTGCAAGAAGAGTAAAGTAGTGAGAAATGCAGTAAATTTTCTGACCTCTGGTAAGACCAACATGCTCTTCGATTTTACTTTGGATGATGAAGTGTCTCTAAGTCTCCAAAGCACTCTCTGAGTTATTTCTGTCAGTCCACAAAACATAATCACAAAGTTTTCTGTGGAACATATTCTGTGCTCCTCTGAATCTTTGAACAATTTACATTATTCTAAGAGCAAAATAAATTGCTCAACAACTGAGCATCAAATTACGGTCAAAGTCGCATTGATAGGGGGAAAAAAAATAAAAAGGAAAACCACCCCACCTTAGAAAGATAGCAGATGTTCCCAGAGTCTATGACTCACTGGTGACCTCAGCTTCAAAGGCAGGTAAATTAGCAGCCACTGGCATAGAAACGAGTTGTTGAAGGTAAGACATCTCCAGCTCATGCTCTCAGTGGGTTAGGAGCAAGAGATGATGACCTATTCCTGCAACAGGAGAACAGGAAGCCCTGGTTTTCCAGTCCCTCCTCTAGGATCTCTGACTGGTCCCATCCTTTTCTCCCCAAGGGACCAAGATGCACAGGTCAGTAAGCACTGTGGGATGCCAGCAAGAGAACTGAAGGAGCAGGTCACCGTATGAGGCAGGGGGATACTCTGCTGTCTGATAGGTCTCAGAGAGAAGGGAAAGTCCCATACCCCAGGGGGAAACAGAAGCAAGAAAGAAACCTCATGCTCCTGCCCCCCAGCTCTGCTCTCCAAAACTCCAATTCTTTCTCCAAGGCTCCCAAACCTCCCTGCTCTCTCCCATCCTAAGTCTTCCATACATCTGTTTCATGTACTCAGAGTTATCTAAAACCCCCATATTCCCCCTTTTCTCCTCCCATTACCCACATGGAGCCCCCTTTGCAGATACTGAGATTTTCCCACAGAGGTGAATGACTTTAGCCCACTCTGGCTGTAGCTACAACTTGGGTGATAGCTGTACAATCACTTTGTCATTTCCCCATCATGTGGTGGAGAGAGAGGTTTCAGGGCACACCTCTGATGTTGAGTACTTTACTCAATCTTGATCCTTTGGCTAGTCATTTTAATGAAACCATTTTCTATAAAATACACTGCATTTAATCCCTTCCATGGCCCCAAGGCTATTAGGTCAAGACTCAGCACTTGTCATTGCTTAGGTTCCCAGTGATAACCATGTTCACACCAGCTATGCCTGAGCTGCACACATGCCACACCAACTAGGAGTCAGGAGGGGCCTGGGGCAGATACCCACACCTAGAGAAGCTCAGAAGCAAGAGCAACATGGCCACTGGGACCTCAGTCCTGACCTTATACACAGCAGAAAAACAGAGGTCAGAGACCTTACCATTAAAACAGTGCTTGAAAAGAAGACTTTTTAGACCTTTACCACCACAGGCTGACATTTGTCTACTCACGGCCACAACATTTCCACAGGGTGCGGATTACCTTTGATGGGATTGAACAGGGAGCAACAGACATAGTGGCTCACTATGCAGTGCCAGCAAAATCTAATTATCTGCTCTTCTGCTTTTAATCTCTCAGTCTAACTTTCTTTGTCTTTTAATTATTTCCAATAAACATCAGTGATACTTTTCTTAGTTTCTTCATTAAATTTTCTTAGAAGATAAATGGATGTCATGGATTTATATCTGCTATCAGACAGGGTTATGCTCCAATTTATACGGGGAGACAAAATTATGCAGTAACGGGCATTTTGGATAGGATACAAGAAGTTCCCCTTCCCCATTGCCAAAAGACTGGAATAATTTTTAACTTTTCTTTTTTTTTTTTTTTTTTTGTGAACAGTGATTTTCACTGAGTCCAAATGAACTGAATTTTTTGCAGGAAAACTGTGAGAGGTCTAGAGAGCTTGTGACCAAACCTTTGTTAAATCACAAAACTGTTCACTCTGTTTTCATTTGTAAGAATAAAGGAGTATATTAGACATATTTCTAAAGGGTTTAAATCAGTGAAATATATCAGGCTATCTTAACATTTGGAATTTGCTCTGTGATTTGACTTCATTGGTTTCTGTTGAGCACGATTCCTTCCTAATCCTCTGCTCTGCCTTCTGCCTCTGTTTCCCTTTTCTCTCTCCCCCTTTGTCAATAAAGGCATAACTTTTTTCCACAACATGACTCAAGATTTGAAGCAAGGTCTTGGTTTACCTCTCCCCCACACCCCAAGCGTTCAATTTTACAACTGCCTGCTTGTTCAAATACAAAGAATCATAGATCTTAAACCCTGCCTTGTCCTGTTACATACTTTTCCCTCTCCAGTGCACTACCAGGGGGAATCACATCTTTGATTTTCCCTGTACACTGCATGAAATATTTGGTTCCATCTATGGAATGGATGGAATAATTCTTCCTGGAAAAATCAGAAGGCTGTGGGAAGCCCTTACAGTTATCTGCTGGTGAACTCAAAGAGCTAGAGTGTGCATTTAAAAGACTTTCTCTTCTCAACTAAGCACAGTAAAAGTTGAGGCAAATAGCAAGTGGCCTTTTTCATCCCAACACTTATATTCAAACCCATGTTTCTAGTGCAGGAATGCAACAAACCAAAACTGAGCTCAAGTTTGTCATTATGATTCCGTCATAATGATTCCATCATAATGACATCATAGGGCTGTGATAGATAACAGGATAGATAACAGGAAGGGATTCTATAACTGCATTGCAAATAAAAAACGGAGAAGAGACAACGTGGGCCCTCTCCAGAAGCTATCAGGAGAACTGGCTACCCTCGATTTCGAGAAGGCTGAGGTTCTTAATGACTTCTTTGCCTCGGTCTTCACTGGCGAACGCTCTGACAACAACATCCAAGTCTTGGAAGGCAGATGCAGGGACTGTGAGAATAAAGACCCTAGGCCCACTGTAGGAGAGGATATGGATCAGACAATCTTAAGAACCTGAATGTGCACAGGTCCATGGGACCTGATGAAATCCATCTGCGGGTCCTGAAGGAGCTGGCAAATGAAATTGCTAAGCCACTGTCCATCATATTTGAAAAATCACAGCAGTCAGGTGAAGTTCCTGGTGACTGGAAAAAGGGAAATATAACCCCCATTTTCAAGAAGGGGAAAATGGACCACCCAGGGAACTACAGAACAGTCAGCCTCACCTCTGTGCCTGGCAAAATCTTGGAGCAGATTCTCCTGGAAGGCATGCTGAGGCACATGAAAAACAACAAGGTGCTTGGTGACAGCCACCAGGGCTTCACTAAGGGGAAATCCTGCCTGACCAGTCTGGTGGCCTTCTATGATAGGGCTATGGAACTGATGGACAGGGGTAGAGCAGTTGATGTCATCTACCTGGACTTGTGCAAAGTCTTCAACACTGTCCCACATGACATCCTTGTCTCTAAACTGGAGAGACATCAATTTGATAGATGGACCACTCGGTGGATAAAAAAATGGCTGGATGGCCTCACGCAAAGAGTAGTGCTCAATGGCTCAGTGTCCAGCTGGAGACCAGTAAAGAGGGGTGTCCCTCAGGGATGGGTGTTGGGACAGGTCTTCTTCAATATCTTTGTCGGAGACATAGACAGTGGGATTGAGTGCGCCCTCAGCAAGTTTGCCGATGACATCAAGAAGTGTGGGTTGGTTGACACACTGGAGGGAAGGAATGCCATCCAGAGGGACCTTGACACGCTTGTCATTCAGGTGGGCTGATGCCAACCTGATGAAGTTTAACCATGACAAGTGCAAGGTCCTGCAGCTGGGTGGGAGCAATCCCAGGCACAGCTACAGGTTGGGCAGAGAAGAGATTCAGAGCAGCCCTGCGGAGAAGGACTTGGGGATGTTGGTTGATGAAAAACTGAACATGAGCCGGCTTCAGTGTGTGCTCGCAGCCCAGAAAGCCAACTGTATCCTGGGCTGCATCCAAAGGAGCCTGAGCAGCAGGTCGAGGGAGGTGATCCTGCCCCTCTCCTCTGCTCTCCTGAGACCTCACTTGGAGTATTGTGTCCAGTTCTGGTGTCCTCAACATAAAAAGGACATGGAACTGTTGGAACAAGTGCAGAGGAGGGCCACGAGGATGATCAGGGGACTGGAGCACCTCCCGTATGAAGACAGGCTGAGAAAGTTGGGCCTGTTCAGCCTGGAGAAGAGAAGGCTGCGTGGAGACCTCAGAGCAGCCTTCCAGTATCTGAAGGGGGGCTATAGGGATGCTGCGGAGGGACTCTTCATCAGGGACTGTAGTAAGAGGACAAGGGGTAACGGGTTCAAACTTAAACAGGGGAAGTTTAGATTGGATATAAGGAAGATGTTCTTTACTGTGAGGGTGGTGAGGCACTGGAATGGGTTGCCCAGGGAAGTTGTGAATGTTCCATCACTGGTGGTGTTCAAGGCCAGGTTGGACAGAGCCTTGGGTGACACGATTTAGTGGGAGGTGTCCCTGCCCATGGCAGGGGGGTTGGAACGAGATGATCTTAAGGTCCTTTCCAACCCTAACTATTCTATGAATCTATCAGGGTTTTTGATATGAAGCTTTTCCTCTGGGTGAGGGCAGAAGAAGAGGCTTAGATAGGAATATCAAGGGCATGCTCTGCTGTGGCTTGAGAAGATGCAGACTCTCTCATTATTGAATGTTTTCTAAAGGTAAGCCTAAAATAAGGATGAAATTCCCATCAGAATATTCACACCTCCAAAATGTCAGCTTCTGTGACTCCAGCTGGGAGTATCGACACACGCAGAGCTGTTTTCTCTTACTTTGTAGTCTCTGGATTGGAATACAAGAAACAGCAGGTGTTAAGTCTTCAGTTTTCACAGCTAATATTAGACTTGAAACAGTAACCAAGAAATAAAAGCTTGAATATTTGGATTGATTCCACAGAGAATAAATTAAATTTATTGTTTATAAAAGATGTCCTTGTTGCAGGGAAATATTTAATTCACTGGAAAAAAAATAAGTGAGAAATTAAAAGCAGCAAGAAATCCAAGAAAAAACTTAAGCTATAAGTATTTGTAAGGGCATTAAGGTACTCATCAGAATATTAAGATCATAAGAAGTTTTTAATCTTTAAAGGAAAGTAAGTTATCAAATGTTATGTGTGTATGCATATATAAGTATAATTGGGTATATGGATACATAATGTGTTTGGAACAGGCTTCTCAGGGAGTTACCAATTATGGATTTTCTACAAAGATGGGAGAAAACACTTAAACTCTTTTCGACGCTTTAATGCTTCTTTTCCATCTTAGAAGAGGTCCCCTAAAACAGTAAGAGCAAAATTTAATACCTCTATGTGACTTTTAGAAACACCATAGTAATATGACCACCTGGAGAAAAACAAATATTCAAACATAGTGACCAGGCCAGATATTTCAGGAACAAACAGAAATGAGGAATCAAAAAAGCCAACACCGCAACTGTTTGTATGAGATAGATTTCTTTTTCAGAACCAGATTTTTAAGTTCATTCTGCTCTGATGGTATGAAAGAGGATTGGACCGAAAAGCTATGCCTGGATTGCTGATTGAAGCTTGCATGAAGCTGCTCCCTGACACTAAGGCCAAGTAGCATGGAATAGCCTGTATCTGCATTATTAAACTCTCTTACCCTGTAAAGAAGTGTGGCTGCAGCTACACTGCACTTGGGAGCAGTCCCTGGCCTAAGCCAGCTTCTGAACTGTGCCTGAGAATCATTTGGAAGAGCAGTGTGGCCAAAAGCAAGCCAGGGGGCATTTCAATAATTTAACAATATAAATAATCAAGTCCAGTGATGTGCCCTGGCTCTGCTTAATTTATTAGAGCAGACACAGCTGACATGGCCAGCTGCTGATCCCTTAATAGCACAGAAAAAGCACAGATGGCCTTGGACTGCTCTCCTTCTCGAGCAGGGGTGCTGGGAGCACGCTGAAGCATATGCAGCACTTCACCAGGAGCCAAAGGAAACCCATTCTATCAGAGCAAGCCAGGCCTCATGCTGGTAGCAAAGCTGCTGCTTTCTAGCACCACTGCCTCCCTCCCCTGTAGGACTGTACAGGAAAACAAGCTACCTTCTCCTTGGTCCCAAGTCCATGGAGGGCTAGAAGATGCTGCTGTAGCCTACTGGGGCGCTGGACGAGGGACTGGGGTTGGTTGTGGTCCCCTGTGCAAAGCAGCCAGGACCCATGCCCAGGGTTTGGAGGCAAAACTCTCTATGCATGGAGACAAAGCATCTCCTGCCCTGCTGTGCTGCTGAAGCTTACTCACTCCAGCATAAATCCTGAAGAGAACAGCTTTGATATCTGGCTTTTGGTTTATGAAACAGTATAAATCCTTCACTGCTGAGAAGCACAGTTCAGCCCAGGCTTAGGACATATGACTCTAGGCACAGCATGCAGCTGCTGGGAGGGATCAGCCCCCACAAAGCAGGCAGTGGGATCCAGGGCAGCTGCATCCCACTTTTCCAGGTGGCAGGGGCTTGCCAAGTGGGAAGGGAGCTGCTGGGGCCTTTGTGCGCCACAGTTAAAACCACAAGCAGGTTTACAGGAGGGGCTGCAGTACGTGCTGCAACTGGAGCAGTTCTCAGAACAGGCGGCTTGTTTTGCTCCTGAATAGCAGTGTGTCTTGGTGCACATTTTTAATAGAACAGTTTCACCACTGGACCACTCTGATCGTTAATTTTTAAACAGAATGTCTGGAAAGGCAGCAATTATTTTTTGTATGTCACTGAATAAAAAAAAATACTTTTTCTTTAAGAGTCTTGTTTTAAGAATTGTAATGAGCACGAACATTTAAATGACATAAAAAATTAAAAGAAACCCATGCAAGGCAGCCATGCATAGACTAGCTCCCAATGTGAGATTCGAAATGCAATTATTTTGTGTCTGTCCCTCTGCTTATGTCTGGAAGGAAAATAGGCAGCCCTGAGGAATTCAACAGTAGCACCTCATTTGCCTCACATCATTCTGCTGTGAAGTTTCCACAGAGGAGACACATGTCATGGACCTCAACTCTTTCTCAACCCCTCAGTTAAGATTGGCATTCCAAGCCTCTGGTGACTACCTAGGGCTGACCCCCATCAATAGGGTCTGGCCTCGCATCCACCACAGTCTGGACAGTTTGACTCAATCCTCCTGATAGAAAACTCTGTCCTCCTGCAGTGTCCGTTGCCAGCCATCACCTGAGACACGCAGCATGGATGATGCTAGGCATGTGCATGTCTTTAGAAGCTTGTCTCAGACATAATCATTATCTTGCTCCAATGGATGGTGGGAGAAGGACTTCCATATGGGCTTTTTCTTCATTCCCATTCATTTGCATTCACAGGTCATGGCTGTTCAGGTTATAAATTACCTTTCAGGGTTTGCCACACCTCCACAGATGGATTAAGAGGTTTGAGTGGGATGGAGCTGGTGCAGACCTGATACCACAGCAGGTGGGATGGTGCCTGAGGATTCACCTGGATACAGACATGATCTTAGACAATCTGCACAGTGTGGGGCTGGTTTCAGGCCACTGACAACTCTGGACAGGTTGGCATGTCTCAGATGAATTAACTAGAAAATGAAACAACAACAATGATACTTAATGAAAGAGTAAATATTACTCTAGGCTGCGTTCAAGCCTACAGAAGCTATAAAGACATTATGAGCACAGGAGACTGCATTCTGAGCACTGTAAGCAAAGACTCCAGAGCCAGTCATCTGCAAAAGAAGAGTGGGGTTGTTTCACCTGATGCCTGGCCACTAAACCAGCATCACTGCTAGATATGCAGCATCAGGGATTGCTCAGGTTCTGCCATTTGCTCTGTTTTCCCCCCCTGGCTTCACAAGTACTGAATAGTTAGTCATCACATTAACACCTCAACAGCTTGTTTTGCTGCATGTTGCTGTTCAAATAGCAATATGGTCCTTCTATCCATGCACTGTAGTTTCTTCATCGTTTTGCCATGTTCTATCCTTTCTTCTGCCTCCACTGCTGCACTGGAGCAGCTTAAAGGCCAAGCTGGAGGCCAAATCACCCAGCCAAAGCACATGCTGCCATAGTGCTCTTTGAGAGTAAGACTACAGACGACCATACTGACAGCCTGCTCAACCCAGTCTCCTGCCTCTGAGAGTAACCACCACCAAGTGCCTAGGTAAGAATGGAAAAACATAATACACATATATTGATACTTCCTACATGTATTCTCTAGTACTCCAGTAGTTTGCAATTCAAGACTTTTAGAGCCAAAGGTTTAATTGTGCTCCACAGGATGCAATGGCTTTTTTCTTCCATCCAGTTCCTTTTGAATTTACATAAACACTTATCCACAACATCCTTCAGCAGGGTGATCCTCAGCTACCCTAGTGTCCTGGTTCAGCAGTAGCAGTCATTTTTCTCCTTCTTAGTAGCTGGTGCAGTGCTGTGGTTTTGACTTTCGGCCTGGGAACAGCGTTGATAACTCCAATGTTTTTAGTTATGGCTTAGAATGTTTGGCTTGACCAAGGACTTTCTGAGCCTCATGCCCTGACAGGGAGGAGGGAAAGCTGGGAGGAAGCAGAGACAGGACACCTGACCCAAAGTGACCAAAGAGGTATTCCATACCACAGCACGTCATGCCCAGGATGGAAAAACTGGGAGCAGGGACCTGGAAGAGTTGGGTCACTGCTGAGTCAGGCTGGGTATCGGTCGGCAGGTGGTGAGTAGTTGTATTCTCTTCCCTTGTTGTTTCCCTTATCATTATTATTATTGGTGGTAGTAGCAGTGGTTTGTGTTATACCTTAGTTACTGGACTGTTCTTATCTCAACCTGTGGGAGTTACATTCTTTCCATTCTCCTCTCCATTCCCCTGGGAGTGGGGGAGAAGAAAGATGGGGGAGTGAGTGAGCGAACTGCATGAGTTACGGCTGGGCTTAAACCACGACACCTAGCAACCACACGTGGTATGAAGAACTATCAGAATTTGTTCATTTTAAGATTTCTGTTCATTGGTGTTACTTCATATTCTCTCAGTCCTTGCATTGGAACATAGCAAATTGTCATTTAAGCTCTGTTCACCTTCTCCATGACACTCAGACTTCTGTCCTCTTTCCACACCACAGTAGTCTTAATATCCTCCTCTATCTAGTCATACAAAAGAGGTTTCATGCATCTGATAATTCTAATTAACCTCCTCTATACCCTTGTGTGTGGATCATCCACCTGACCTTCTTTGAAAAGAGACCCTGAATGCACCGTGTGCTTTCAGGAGAAACTGCACTTCCACGCTAGGCAAGCAGACCATGCACATCATACAGCCTCCTTCTGCCTCTTCAGAGGCATGACATGGCCAATGTCTTATCAGGAATCCAGGTGTCCTCACTACAAAGGTCCCAAAATAAGATCAAACCTGCAGACAGCCTGATTTCACACTACATTGTGGATGTGAGGGGCCAGGTCTTAACAGTACTCAGGGTTTCCAGCATTAGCCCTCTTGTCACAATTATAATGAAGATATAGATACAAAGTGAGAGAACTGCAGAAGTGCTGATTTAAAGGCAAGTAATTGTGATCCCACTCACCTCCTACTTGAAGAAAGGCTTTCATCAATACCCAATCAGGTCATCTTTGGGTTTGTCCAGCCCAGTCTTCAAAATCTCCAAGGATGTATGAAAAGACGTCTCTGGGCACCTGCCCTCCTGGTGAAAGGTTTTCCTAATGTTCAACCTGAATGTCCACAGCCACGCTTTGTGGTTGTTTTATCATTTTACCCTACCAAAAAGAATTTGATCCCATCATCTTTGTAACTGCCTTTCAAGTAGCTGCAGGCTGCCATTACATCCCCCCTCAGCCTCCTCTCATGTAGTATATGATCCAGCTCCCAGCCATATTAGTGGCACTTCATTGGACCTTCTTCAGTTTGTCCACATTCATCTTGAACCAGAGAGGCCTAAAATTAGATACAGTCTTCCAGCAAAAGCTCCACTGGTGCCAAGGAGAGGGCATAACGTCTTTCCTTGATCTGTTAGCCACATTCCTCCCAAAGTGGCTCAGCATACAGTTTGTCTTCTTTGCAATTTTGGCTCATATACAATAGAATAAATAATCTATTACAAAGCCCCAGTCCTTTTCAGCTGCAATCAACATGATTCTGGTCAAATAGTTTGTTTTAGTAAAAGTTTTGGTAAAATATATAGCATTACATTTTCAGGCATGACAATAGATTTGTAATCTCATGAAAATCTACACAGCATGTTGCACAGATCAATATAGTCTTTTCCTTTAGGAACTGTTTGTTTTCCTAACAGGAGAAAAGCAACCACCACAAACATAGCAAAACAAGGTAATTCCTGCTCCAAAACACAAAACAAACAGGAGGTATTGCATGGATGCCGAAAGCTGATGGACAAACATGAGTTGACAGTGAGATAGCGATATTTTGGTATAACAAACAGCAGTTTCAACATCAGCTGCCTAGCCATTCTATTTCATTGTTGTCTTCCGTATTTAAGCAAAGTAACAATGGCCATAAAGGTGTCATGAAACTCCACTGAGTTGCTTACCTCACATGTAATGCATATGATGTCATTTTTCACTGAGCCTAATACAAACCAGCATGGCTTCAGAACATGAAAATAAACACCGCAACAGAAAGTCTTACCAAGGTAAGTCAACTGGAAAAGAAGGAAAAGCCCAAACAGGCAGGTGCTCAAGCCATTCTCTTGGGTTCCAGGACAATTTTCTAGGACAGCTCCTGGAGATTTGCTAGTGGGGACATGAGGCAAGAGGGCTGGTCTCACCTAAGTGGTTAGTTAGTTTTCAGTTTCTGACAGGGTTCCTGAGAGTGCACTTGAAAGCCTCTGCCAATTACATGGGACCACGCTATCTTTTTAACCAAGCCCATTGATCATCTCAGCAGAAACAGGTTACAGCAATTCCTGAAAATAACCTCCTGTCGACATAATCTCTACCAGCAAGGATGACTGAGAAAATAAAAAGCTGTAACAGCTTTTATATGAAATATCAATGACAATTTATTGTTAAAATTTGAATATTAATGCATAATGCCACTGAAAAATCAAAAGTAGTGAATTTTTGACACAGCTAATTTTACAATAGTTACATACAAACGGGACGCAATTATTCAGAAGATCAGTCCAATCCCTCCCAATGGCACCAGAACACAATTTTCCGTACAAAAAGCTATATTCTTAAGAATCTAAATAAATTCAGGCCCATAAATATGTTGCTATATTTGCTGAAAAAGGAACAAAAGAAGCAATCCAATCTGATCATATTTCCGACACAAAGTGTCTCATAAACCGTGAAACAGGAAAAGTTGAACTGTATAAATTTCCTATTAACCCAGTTTGCTTTTAGCAGTGGTAGAAAATATGGTAGAATGGTAGAAATGGTAGAAAATTTTTCAAAGAATAGTAAATTTTTTTTGAGACTGGTAACATAAACAGCCTCTTGCTCCAAACGACTCTGAAAAGCACAGCCACTGCATTTTCCTCTCTACAGATAGAAATCATTCTGCTCCTGCTTTAGTCACAATTAAAAATCTCAGTAGCCCTTGCAACTGGACCCTTGAATGACCATATAAAGGTCTCAGAACATCCCAAAAGCCCATAGCAAATACAGTTTAAAAGGGAACCATTCTTCTTCACTCTTTGACTACCATCCTCTTATTGCTGAGGAAAGAGGCAAGCCTCCTAACTCCCAGTATGATAACTGTGCATTAGCTAGTTAGAATAAAGGCTAAATTCAAAACTAAATCACTTGAGTAGAAATTCAGTACCTAATTTACTGTAATATTAGGCCCCTGGCTCCTATTCTTTTCAGTTCATAAATGCAGATTGGCTAGAGCAACTGCAGAACACAAAGCAATAACATAAAATTAACTATTAAAGCAAAGGACACCACGTTCCTTTGATTCTCATGCCTACCCACACACATACACCCACAGATACACAAAAGCTCCTCAGGAGTAACAGTTCTGAAATGTGAAAAGCTCAGCATACAACAAGGCCTCAAAATAGACTTATTACTTTTTTTTATGTACATGTCCTGTGTCATTAAGCTGCTCTCCTAGAGGGAAGAAAGAAAAAAAGGCCATGACATCTACATGCCTTTTTGTGCTGCTGGAGAGATAATAGCTTTTTCAACAGAAGTCATTTCAAGCTACTTGCTATACATTGAGTGACACACTGGACAAGTAATTTTGCGTTCCCACAACTGCAGCTTAGAAAGGCAGCAGAGCAACAGAGTAACCGCAAGACGCCCCTTCTCGACCCTTCAAATTATTGCATAGAAAGCACTAAAAACAGCACAATGTCCAGCTATTGATTCCACAGTGGAATGTATTTCACCCCAAGTTATTTTGCAACAGTTCATGTCTGCATTGTTTCTGAAAGGACTTACAATGTCCAGAAACTTTAGCAAGAAAGTTGCTAAGGTTTGGCTTTACATTGATCCCTTTAAAATATTAGGCTGGTTTTCCATTTGAAAAGTATTTCTTGATTATATTAGAGGCTCATTTTGCCCTTTAAAGTTCTCCTGCCTTACACCAGACAGCCAAATTTAGGCACCCAAATTTAGTTGTGAGTCCCATTCACCAAACCCTCAATTCAAGCTGCTAAAGTTATTCTTGGATAGCACTTGCCTTCTCATAGGATGTTCCAGTGATACCATGTGCAGGTAAATGGAGAATTGTCTGTGCCAGCAAACAACGGCTTGTGCCAGTACTCTCAAATCATGTTTGTATTTACCTATTTAATAAAACCTCAGCTGTCTAGAAGCCACAGTGATTGTATCCTCACCCTCCTCTTTAAAGCATCTGATGCTTTCAGACAGGCCTGTTGCTAGCCCACCCTTGCAAGCATATGTCTATATTTCCATCTGGAGCTTGTGCTGCAGCTCTAACTTGCCCTAAAACCTCTCATGCTCTCTCCAGAAAGGAGTCAACTCATCTGCCCTGCAAAAAGAGAGGGCAGACAATCCCAGCTACATCATTTGAACAAGAATTAAGACATATTTGTACATAGGAGACAAAACAAAGCTTTTGGGACATGGAAAGCTTGAACAGTTCTGAATAGGAGAAAAAGGACTGCAGTGCTCCTGCTGAAAGGCAGGGCGGAAAAAGGGTAAGAAAGTCTGAAGCTGCCACCTCCATATTGAATGCTACCATGCAGAACTGGATTCCGTGTTGAGCTCAGACTGTACCATTCGCCATATGTCATAGTAGATGCTTTACAGAACTGAGAGAAAGAGATCTGAGGAAGGCCAACACCAGTTTTATTCAAAGCCTAAGGCCTTTCCCAAGGATTCTCCAATATCTGGCTAAAACTGATTCAACTTGCTGAGGAAGCAAAAAAGAGTTAAACTAAGTTTATTTTTGTGTGTCCCAGTCCACTTTCCCTCCTCATCCATGTCCTCTTTCCCAAAAGAGTCTAGCATGCTGTCATGGTTTAAGCAGTAAATCACAGTTTGCTAACTCACTCCCCCCTCTTTCTTCCCCCCCACTCCCAGGGGAACAGAGAGGAGAATGGAAAGAATGTAACTCCCACAGGTTGAGATAAAAACAGTTCAGTAACTAAGGTATAACACAAACCACTGCTACTACCACCAATAATAATAATGATAAGGGAAATACAAGGGAAGAGGATACAACTGCTCACCACCCGACGACCGAGCCATGAACTGAACTCTTCCAGGTTCCTGACCCCAGTTTTTCCATCCTGGGCATGACGTGCTGTGGTATGGAATACCTCTTTGGTCACTTTGGGTCAGGTGTCCTGTCTCTTTTTCCTCCTGGCTTCCCCTCCTCCCTGGCAGAGCATGAGACTCAGAAAGTCCTTGGTCAAGCCAAACATTCTAAGCCATAACTAAAAACATTGGAGTTATCAACGCTGTTCCCAGGCCAAAAGTCAAAACCACAGCACTGCACCAGCTACTACGAAGGAGAAAAATGACTGCTGCTGCTGAACCCAGGACACATGTGCAGATGGAAATAGGATAGATCCTTCTGAAAAAGCCAGTTTATTTTTACAATGTACATTGACAGTCATTAACAAACAAAACAGAAAGCAAAAGGTTAATACTGAAAACATGCACGATTTTACAGAACAGGCAAACAGAATTTCTTACTGAATAAATCAAAGCAATGAAAACAGAAAAAGGAACGCGGTGAAACCCATACTTCAATACATAGATAAAATACATGCAAAATTTAAAGCAAGCTTTGCAGGCAAATCACTAACTGGTTGTTCAGATTCCATGACTTTTCATAAATAAAATAACAAATACGTAGGGTAAAAATCCAGATGCAGCACGCCTGTTTTCCCATCTGCAAATCCAACTCCAAGACAAATTATTTGCCTTCTGTGCTTGGACTCAAAATTAGAAATAAGCAAAGCTGGTTCACTTTTGGCTCAAGGGACTGGCTTTGAATTGGCTTGCTGAGCTAGAAAGCAGCAGTAAGCTTTCTGTTTGTAGACTATAATCTTAAATTTGGCACTTGCTCTCCCTGCAATTCTCTGGCACAATGGAATCTATTCAGATCACCTACTTTAGTTGCCTAACACAAGTGCTGAACATATCAAAACTGGATGTCTGGCCACAGCAGGCTTCAATAATAAAATAATTCTGAGTACCCAGCTTAGGGCTACTTAGCCTGAAGAAACAGCCAAAGCGGTAAAGAAGGTGCCAACTTCCCCTGCTGCTTGGAAGCCCCTTAGCAACAAGGAATTAATCCTGAAAGTTTCCTTGGGAGTGCTAGCACATCACTGAATAGACAATTGTCCAAATGAGAGGAGATGTGCTCCCAGCAGGTGCTTGTTTGAAAATTGTGCATTGAATGTTTGTGTCTGCAGGAGTTCAGAATGACGAGCTCTCTCCTCTGGGCACTGCATTGCTGACATGTCCCCTCATACTGCCCCAGTGAGCAGAGCCCCAACTCAGGAAGAGCAAACCTGCTGCATTTCAGCTCCAAACATGGGGTCAGTGGGGAACTGAGGCTATTGCCCGCTTTTCCCATGGGTGTACCATTTGTTGCCTTAGAGGTTGCCTCACAGAGCCCATGTTTGCACAATCTCACATACCAAGGCAGCAAAGCAGATACATTTCCCTGAGCCATTCTTGAGTTAAGTAGCCTCCAGTTGCAAACTAGGAGATGATGTACTGCTGGCAACACAATGAAATTTTGGTTGATATATCGTATAACACATATTTATACATACAGACACACCATAAAATATGAATATACATATGCTATAGATTTATATAGTTTGTACAATTTATAATATATATCTTAAACATTGTCATATGTGTTACAGACAGATGCATTTATTATAAATATTTCTATGTTCTACATAAGTTATATATATTCACTGATATCTTATTCAGAAAAAAATACAATTCAAAAGGTTTTTTTCAGGCTTTCTGGGCTGAATTCTTGAAAGCACCTGCCACTCTAAGAAAAACTTTATCCCCAGAATGGGATGAACAAATGTAAATATGGGGTTCAACAAAAAGTAGTGTGGCAGTGAAAATCTCATCGACAGCTGGAATGATGTAAAGCAATCAGTGAAACTGACCCTCTACTTCCTCTTCTTCCATTTTCAAGCATGAATAAATGAAGCATAAATGTAGATCAAGCATAACTCTTGCAACATGTCCAATCCTGTCTTCCCAGTTTCTGATTGAATTGTTTTATTTCATTACTTGATTTTTTCCCTGTACTGCTATTCTAATTCAGCACGACATGCAGGCATTGTACATCAAAAAATTGTAAAATGTACAAATAAATTTCATTCATAGCTACAGCAAGTCACACTAAAGTTAAGCTGGTCTGCCAAATATAAGCCTGCAAAAATATCAGGGTAGATTTTATTCTATTATCAAATATAGAACAATTTAGCTGGATTCAGCAGATACTCTGAGCTTACATCATCACAAGCAAGTACACAGCATGGATTACCACCCAATACTATTAAGAAAGCTTTAGCAGTATTTTGTCCATTTGATGAAATCACAAGCACTTTTCAGGTTGTCATCAGTGTGCTAGAAAGAGAAGGCTATAAGACCCACAGTCCTTTTTCTCAACAGCAACAGTATGCAAAATGTGACTTTATAACCTCCGACCTGTGTCAGCCCTCTTACATTCACCCCTGCACATTTTCCAGAAATTGTCTTCTGGGTATTTCTGTTTTCCTGTGAAACAGAGCATTCTTTCCTTCTGAAGTTGTATGGCATTTTTCAGAAAATACATTAGAACATACGGGGCAGCATCAAAAAGTGTTTTATGGAATTTCATAGGTTTTGGCCATAGGTTATTTTCTCTCCCAGGATGCTACCTGATTGGCCCCAGCCTCACCCACAAGTAAAAAAACCCCAAATGCCCAGGCGCCATAAATGTCTGGTACAGATATCCTGCAGATCTGGCCATAATAATTTATAGGCTCAATGTCTTCTAGGCTCCATAAATATAACTCAGTGTATCAAGGACAGTAACCAGAAGTCATGAAGAATAATCTAGATTATGCAAAATTCAGCTGTGCACCTGCTTAGCAGCACAAATTGCTTTACCCCCAGGAACCAGCAAGTGTACTGCAGAAAGAAAGCTACAACTTTTAAAATTACACAATTCAAATTACAGTGCTTGTAAAAAAGAGAAAATTACCTTTGAACATTAAGTCACAAACATAAGGTGATTGGCATTTACTATTTATTCCTGTATCATTTATATGGCATGTCTGGTGTCCAAAGTAGTATATGAGTCGAGGTCAGATGAAGAAATGGTCATGAGGCAGAGTCAGTTGAAATGTACAGCTCATAATCCAAGAGACAAAATATTGTGAGCTGTATTCTGACTTTAGATTCTGATATTGCTTATTTGCCTCTTCATCTGTGCCCTATTTGCCTGTTCATCTAGATGAGGCATGCACCACCCTATCACTGCGATTCACCTCCTTATTCATAGATACATATGCCAGGACATACACATCTCAGTGTCAGTATCCCTTGTCAATGATGATCTCTGCTTGCTCAAAAGTCACCACCAAGGCCCCCAATTCCTCCGCCTCATGGCTGTCTTTCCTCATCAAACCTTTAAATTGGTTTATCATACAAAAACACTGCCCAAGCTAAAATTAATTTTCAGTACCACAGAGGACTGAAACTTGGTTGTTGTGGGAATTCCTCTGGCTTTGAGCATTTAAATTCTCAGCCACAATCCTGTGTTAATGTAGAAGATATTGTGTCTTGAATAGGTTTGTGTCTTCCCATAACAATGTTAGATTAGAGCTTAACACTTCTGTAGTGCTCAGCTTCTTGTCACGTGCCTTTTATATTTTTTTTTTCTGCAAAAATACATCCAGCTTTACCTGGTACATACTAATGAGTCCAAGCTTCTTCTGTTTACATGCTGGGAGTTTCCTAGAACTAAACACTGATTAAAACAATTTTGGGTTGTTTAGACTTGAGAAGTAAAGCATGCCTAAATAAATCTGACACATACTGATAATGCATTTAATGGTAGATAGCTGAAAATCACAACAGCTATGCCTATACTTGCAAATCAAACAGCACCAAGGCATATTTCAGACTCAAGACTGCCAGCCTCCATCCTTTACACCATTAAATTGTTAGTGATCCGTGGCATAGTTCAGGACCATATCATCCAACACTACCCAAAAAAATTGCAGTTATGATTCAAAAGTCAGCATGGATAGGCAGTTGTCATGCAGCAGCTTGTATTAAAGAGGAGGATGGTTCAGCAGTGTGGATGCAGGGTGTCCCACCGTTCACTAACATCACCAGGCAGCACTCCCAGACAGTTTCAATTAATTGATATAGATATAGCAAGAAGGTCCATCTCTGTTACTTCAGTCATAAGAGTTGTACCTGGTCTCATTTCTGCTCCTAAAGGGAGAGAGCAGGAGGTAGGGAATTTCTGCCCCAAACCACTGCCTGAATGTGCAGGATGCTAGCATTTGTTGCAGTGGCCAAACTGCCGAGTCCTGGGAGAATGGTCAGAGCTTTTACAAGAAATGAAATCCGAGCCAGAAAAAAACTCAGCTGAATGTGTCATGGGATTATTTGCATCATCATCTTTATTTCATTTGGTTTACTTGGATTTCAGATCAGCTCTTGCGAACACAAAGTACTTTGGACACCATATGAAGTCCTCAAGTCAAAATGTTATTAAGATAAATTTGAACTCCCTCTTTAGGGAGTAGACAAAATCGAATCCAACACCAAGAATGAGAATCACTCACTTCAATAGCCATGGGAGAAATAAAACACTATTAAAATAAATTCACAGTGAGAAAAGACTGCTCCTCACATTCTCTCTCAAATTACATTTCTAGAGAAATATTTTATTAAGGTTAATACTACTTTTAAAGTTGTTGTGGAGAGCAAGGGAGAAAATAATCCATGGCTTTCAAAAAATTGTGCTTTACAGCCTTCAAAGGATCTTCTATGATTTTTGAACTTTTAGTGTCTCTACATACCTCTCTTCCATACGCATCCAGGACCCTTGGCTGAGTGCTTATTGACCAGGTATATGTTATCTTGCCACATAAATATTGTTCTATTGACATTTCCCATGCTAAAAAAGCCTTTCTTTGGCTGTTTAAAATTCACCATGCAATAGTCAGTGTTTGTAGAAAGGTGTTAAATAAATAGAAGGGGGAGGAAGAAAGGAAGAAAAATGCTTCAGGCAAAGTTTCCCATCATCTATCTCCTTCTTACTGTAATTATCACCAGAAAGCACAGAAAAAACTTGTCTATAGCAAAATGATTTATTTAACAAGGTAAAGTAATAAAAGTCTCATTCTTATTTTCTGATAATAGTCAGTATTAGTAAGAAGAAAGTCAGCTCCTCAGTATTTTACACTCTTCTCAAGCGTAAATGACAAGATTCAAAAGAGCCAGTATGGATGCATTTGGGAACATTAACCTTATTCCCATCCAGATTCTGATCTTGCCTGTCTGCAATGTTCTCACTTCCACATAAGTATTCAGCTGTGCTGTTTTCATCAACCTCTCTGCTCTCAAGTGCCTCTGTGCTGCAGGGGACAGTTTGTAGTCAAGACAGTTTGCTCAGCAGGATGCTGTATATTGTGCTGACCATGGCCTGTCCTCCCTCTTTAAAGAGAAGAGAGAAACATCTGTAAAATAAGCCTGATTTTATGAGGAGCTAGAAGTTATTACTAAGAGAAGTAAGGCAATAACAGTGAAAAAAGTAGGATAGGTCCAGAAGGGGACATAGGAGAAGAACAAGCCCTGCGTTTCTGTGCTTTTTATAGATGCAGAGGGATTACCATTTAAACGTTGATGTTTGCCAAAGTAAATCAAATATTTATTAAGAAAATCGCCAGCTTGGGTGGAAAACTGGAGCTCTTCAGAACCGATTATGTGCTTATCTGGAGAAAATGAAGACTTTTATTAAAGAATCACCCATTTTAAACAAAAGTAAAAACCAGACCTTGACACAGCATAGTGAGAGCAATTACACTGCAGCACAACATTTGGAAATATCCCAGGTTTTCCAGCATTTGATTTCTGATGTCGCTCAGCTTTCCACTTGTACATCTAAATGAGCTACAGATACTGCTATAGGTAATGCCAGTAAAACAGGTTGTGTTACACAGTATTCTGATGGGGGTGATTTCTACTTTGTCTTACTGCTCTAGAGAAGATTACCTTGCAAGTGTTTGCGGCAGTGCCTGATTATACCTGACTGAAATATAAAATGAAAAAAAAAAAAAAACCAAGAAAGAAACAGCATGTCCTTCCCAGGAACCATAATCATCTAAAAACTCTAATTGCAATGGGTTTCCTTTTATACACAAAAAGGAATCACACCATCTTATTTTGAATGCCTTTACTGGAAAAAAATAAAACTTATGTGAGTGAAATTCATAGTGTTTTTATGTTTTGAAACAGCCAGACTTCATCAGTTCTGCCCCAGTAATATCTCTGTTGCAGACAAACTCTTCAGAAACCAGAAGACAGAGTACGGAGAAAATAAAATGACTATTGCATAAACATCTTTCTCCTGCTGCCCAGAATGGAAGCTGTTCCCACAGATACTGTGTGAAATTTTTCCACCAGCTGGTTTGGTGCAGAAACATCTTGGGGTTTTTGTCTATTTGTGAGAGACCCCGAATTTGACATGAGAACACACACTAATGAACTTAGAAGAGGCTCAGGTTAAGGATACTTTAACAATAGCTGTAAATCACATGGTTTTCAAGCACTTGAACAGCATGTTAAATGTAATAAGGCTTTGGAAAAGAAAAAAAATTTACAGCTGTTCTTCTTGGATGGTCATTATTTCTTGTAGTTTCCAGTTCAGCTTGTTTGTTATGTTACGGAGCATGATCATGACAGCTCTGTTGTCCATGGTCAAGGAAACAGCTGTGAAGAGCTGGCATATTTTATAACCATTCTTATTGCAGGGTCATACAATAATTTGTGTGAATTAACATCAGAGATAGAAATATTTTCTTGTCAATGTGAGTTGACAGATGTTTTGTCTTTGACCTATAAAAGCCTACATAAGGACTTGATAGTTTAGTCACATTTTGAAAAGGACAAAGAGATAGTGGTGAGATGACCAGTTTAAAGAAATTAAGGTACTGCAGAAGTTCAGTTGTCAAAATGTGTAACAAGAAAAGATTTAATGAAAACTAAAATGCTATTATTTCTATAGCTATAGCAATAGCAACAGCATTAACTGACAACTATATTTCCAGAGTTATCTAACATTTATATCAGGGTTCCATTCCTCTTTTCTTTCATTAGCTTGTCTACCCTCCCACTCCCACCTCCTTTATAAACATAGTTATATTTACTCATCCTTATGCTGCTGCCCCTCAAAATTGCAGGTTTTCTCTCAGCCTTCCTAAATGTAGGAACTATTACATATTTGTTTCCAAACAAATCCTTACAGCCCAAGCCATGCCAACCCTGTGCATTCCAGCTCTCTGCATTTCAGTCAGGACTGCGGCCTCCTGGAGGAGGGGGCATTTTGCCTTGTCCAGACCTCAGTATCTTCCCACATGTTAGACAGATCCCTTCACACCTCCCCAGATCACATTCAAAATCACTATTTCCTAGGTATCACTGGGGTTTTCTCTGCCTGCTTCCATTTCTGGTGCCTCATCAATGACACCAACACACCCCAA
Source organism: Ara ararauna (assembly GCA_028858755.1). Taxonomy (NCBI): domain Eukaryota; kingdom Metazoa; phylum Chordata; class Aves; order Psittaciformes; family Psittacidae; genus Ara; species Ara ararauna. The sequence continues at coordinate 52,388,424 of CM054378.1, forward strand.
CAGAATTGTGCACCCCTGCCACCACCCTACACCTGCGCTGCCCCTCACCACCCTTGCACTGCTGAGGTTGTCCACTCTCACCTGACTTGAATGATTCAACTAAAAGTATTTTATTTAAAGCATTCACAATGATTTTAAAGTGCTTTATGATTTAATATACTTTATATTATTATCTTCCAAGCTCTGTCATCAAAATTCCTGAAGTGGCAGACAGAAAAAAATATTAAAAGAAAAACTTCTGGCTGTGCACCAGCACAGCCCAGCTAGAACTGTGGCCCTTCTATTTTTCTTGTTTAATGAAGGTTGATAGAACGTGACCCGGTTGTATACACATGAAAACTGTATCTCATTAGTTGATAATCTTTATATATGTGTCAAATTCTACAACTTGCATCAATGCACTAAGGAAAGACTTCTAGAGTCATTACAAGATAATGAAGACATTGTGATCTCAGCTAAATCTCTTACAGGAAGATAAAATGAACCAAAATTAATCTAAACTAAAATATCTGAAGGTTACGTGAAGTGAGAGTTCGAAAAATGTAATGACCTACAAGCAATGTCCAGAGAATCTAACACAATGAATTTTGAATAGTATTTAAATGCCAAGAAAAGGCAGAGCTCTCTACTTCAAAATGAAAAATACCAAGTTACAGATTTCTGTAAATTCTAGAGCAATGAGAAGAGTCACAAGGTAAATGAGAGGAAATGAATGACAGGGAAAGAAATAAATTTCCTAGACCCTTATGGCACAAAGCTTTGCATCAAGGTTTTTCTGGTTTACCAGCATTTTTCTGGGACTTGCATACTTTTTATTTTTGATTTTGGCTCCTCCACCACAACTATTTTAATTGTTTACTTTCTCTGAATTCCTCTATGATACTTTCTGAAGTTTAAGGAATTGTGTTAAGATGTTAACATACACTGTACAGCACTTTTTCACCTAGGAAGGCATACCACAGTAAAGACTCTAGGCAGAATGTGTGCATGGGGAAGTTCGAGCAGCACCCTAGAAGTCTTCTGTCTTTGAAGCTCACCCTCAGGGATGCCAGGTCCTGACGACAGGAGATGATCTAGCAGAAGCACTGTCTCACCTGGAACAACCTCACACAAGAAGACATGAGTTTCCCTTGGCACTTTCACATTCCTCTATTTCCAGAAACAATGGTGAAGTTCCTATTGAAAGCAGAAAAGAGTGTTTTGAAAGCAGTAAGACTGCCCATCTCCAGGCTGGATTGATGACCAGAGAGAAGCAGCAGCCTTACACATTATCACTGCTCAGCATAGTGCACGTTGTACAACTGCCACTACCCCATCTTCACTGCAGCTGCACCCAACCGTGGTAATAGTGTGAAAGTGTGTCAAAGTGGAAATTTTTCTTCTAGCCGACAAAGTGATCAAAGGTACCCTTAGGCTACACAACCCCTGAAACTCTTGGATACAAACTGAATGGAAGTATGTAGTATAGACTGTATTCTGTTAATAACCCACAGGGCTGGCACTAGACTGTGCATCAAAAAATATTTATGTCTAACAAGCAACTGCGTGTGGTAGAACAAACTGTTCTAAAGATCACCCCATACTTAAATAACTCAGCCCTTGGCACACAGCATGGATCTCGGTGCCACATGCACCAATAGTTGCCATCTCTTACTGCTGCCCTACAAATAAGCTGTCATTCTGCTGCCTTTTCCTCTGCTAATGCTCATGCTTCCAAGCAAACATACCTCTCCTCTTGCTGTTTCCTGCCTAATCCTCAGTGTTGGTTTACCCATACACCTTCTGAAGCAGTGAGAGTGTTTCTATGGAGGTAAATGACATAAGCTCAGAGTCACTGCAGCTGCAAAGGTGGCTACCTTACCTGAAGACTAACATGGTACTGCAAAGATGCCTAAAACATTAAACCGAGAGTAATAAAATAAGCCTTGGTAATTCCGCACAAGCTAAGCCAGCCAGATGGATTTTGAGAGGGATTTTCCATGTTTATATTCTCATAAATTAATTTTTACTACCTAGGAATAGTATTCTGATTATAACAAAAAAATCTCAACTAAGGAGTTGCATGGTACCCTCATAAACCTGTAAAATAACAATGCAAATGCACAAGCATTTGTAGTTGTTTGGGTTAAGTGTATCACAGAATGCTGATGTGCAGAGTGGAATTATGTTCTCAGGAGTAAATCTCTGGAATCACCTCTGGATCTATCTACTTATGTCATATTTTATCCAATACAGGAGCATTTGAACACCTTCCAACTACTTACAATACAAATAACAATCTCTGTCTCCTTTCCCACAATAGGATAGCATTCATATTCAGTTCTATGCCAGCAGATTAGTTGGTTTGTGTATCTCGTGTCTGTAGGTTATATATCACAGCTTGTCCAGTGTCTCTGGGTACAACATACAGTAAGTATAATAAGAAATAACAGAAATAATGTAATATATTGTTTGTCTGGTGATATGGTGTGTATACACAAGCCTGAGAAATTGAATGGGTAAATATCGCATTTGCTTTTGAAAGTGAGTTTTATTTATCACACCAGCATTCCTTTCATTTTGTAGAGGCAGATTACCATCTCTGCTCCTGAAGATTTCTTCTCACACTGATTCAACCCCATGTGCATTTCCTTGTAAGATAAGCCCTCCATGAAATACTGGTAGAGAGATTTTGATTTTCACTGTAATTTAATAAAAAGTACTTAATTAGTCATTCTATAGGAGTCTCCCTGGAAATATCAAGCTCTCTTTTAGCAGGTAGATGTTTCACTTGCAAATCACAGGATACCAAATTAAGAAGATAAAACTGGCAAATAACTTTTAAATCAACAGAGAATAGATGAACAATTCATAATTAATTATTTGGGAATGAATGCCACCTAAATTTATCATTGAAAATTTGCTAAGCCAGTACATGCACTTGTGTGCTTTTTAGTGTCTTTATAGGGTCCCTACTGAACATTGGCCCAATCCATTCTATGACTGATATATGATCAGGTCACTAGTCCTTCATTGACTTCTCTGCAAAAAAAAATGTCTGAAGGATGATGTCCACAACAAACTAAATGTTCAATTTCTTCAGGGATAAAAGAATTAGGAATTTCAAAGTTTGTGCCAATTACTTCAATGTAACTGGCTGTAAACGGTTTTAATGATTTGTTGAATCTCTGTATACACAATTTTAAAACAGCTTGAGATTATGAATTCTCTGTGTTTAATTTGTGAAAAATGCAATTTCACTTCATTCACAGAGTTTGTCTTCCCTCTCTATTGGCTGCTTTATCTCATCATTTTTATTTGAACTGAAATTACCAATGATTTAGGGATAAGAGCTGAGCAGTGATGCCATCTTCTGCCAGCAAGTGTCATATAACATGTTATGGAGACGTTCATCAGCTATTCACTGCTAACTTTCTCATTCATATAACCACACATGCAGCATAACAGGAGTATTAACAAGATCCTTCTTCTACCATGGTCACTATGTGCACCATCACATATATCACTTCTGGACATGTGGTGGGACTGTGTATGTGCATCAGGTCTCCTAGGTGATTTCACATGCACATCTCAGGGCACAGCAAGAAGGCCCTGAGCATGTCAGCTGTAGGAAATATATTTCATTCCCAGTCTCATGATGAAAAAGCCCACTGAGACTTCAGGAAGGACAATGACAGGGAAGAGCCTGTAAAATCCCAGAAAAAACATCCAGACCACTTGAGGCTGTCTTCCCATCTCCAGTCTACTCTACAGACTGGTTGAACTCTTTTAGTCATTAAATTTTTGTCATCCTCGGTTCACATGGAAATTTCATGGGATAAAATACTCACTATCACACTGGCCAGCTGCTTTCCTAAACCTAAATTTCAAGAGAGAGGAGGCCTATTAAAGTTTCAATTGACACAAAGAAATTTGGTCTGAGTAGAGAAGCAGAGGTCTGTCCAGGAGAGCAGGCAGAAATCTAGCTACACGCCAGAGCAGATACTCTGGAAGGAGAGGAGTACCATTGCTGCAGGAGGATTCTGGGTGCTCCATGCCCAAGGACAGCTCCAGAGCCAGAAGAAAACTGGAACACAGGTATATGTGAAGACACTTTGGCTCTGTTTTCTTGCACAAGGTAAAGAACTACCATTTTCTGGATGCTTTTTTCTGCATCCCCAGTCAGAGCTGTGAGAAAGAGTGAGCAACTGCATGTGAAGGACACCAAGGGATCACCATTGCTTCTAGGTAGTTCAGGCTTCTAGGCATTAAAACCCTGCTTCTGAGAAAGATGACCAGGCTTCACATAAGACGTTTATAGACGAGACCAAGAAAACTATACCAGAATTATTCAATTAGCAGAAAGCTTAAAGGTACACAGGATCATCAGGAGCCAACCCAGCAGTATGATGTGTACACTGCTTCTTTAAAAAGTTTGGTTCAAGGTTTATATTTTTGCAAACTTCAGGATTCTCAGAATTTACCTGGGACTTCAAACCAGAACGTCTCAGTAAAATGCAGCCCAGATAATGAGATCCAGAAGCAGCAATTAATGAATTCTCAAAGGAAAATACATTTGCTTTCAATGTTACAAAACCAGTTTCTGTACAAATACATTTTATTTAGACTTTCAAAAATATTTTGAGAGTTTCCAACACTATTCTCACTATTCTACATCAATGTTTGCCATATCCTGAGATTCTCATTCAACTTTTATTCAGTTTGAACCCACAACTGAGGAGGGAAAAAGAAGTGAAGCTTTCAGGATTTATTGCTCAGTGGGAATTTGTCTCCTCAATCATTACTATCTACATGTTGCATGTAGGCCACTCCTTTGGACTTGCATGCAACTAGGCTGTCCTTGACAAGCTCCTTTTTCTGATGTGAGAATTCTTGGTAAAGGAAATCTGAGGGATATATCCATTTTTCTGGAGTTTCTGGACTACTGTATGTGAGGAGGCTCCTTAGATTTTGTTGTCTATGCATAACCCAACTGAACAGCACCTTCTCAGGCAACTCTTGAACTAGATAGGGCTGCTGGAGAAGACGCATATTGGCTGTTGAACAAATCTCATATGTTCAAGGTGCTTGGGTTTTCCTATATATAAGCAAATCAGTTGTACCCCCATAAACAGTGGGTCCTACCTTTCTCAATAGCAGAGGCCTTGTTGTGCATTTACCATGCTTCTTATGAGCACATACTTCTGTCTGATGTTTCCAAGACTCAGATTTCACCTTTCCTACCAAGAAGCAGAAATCAGCTTCCCATAGATCACCAACAGTAAGACCCCATGGCAAGAGCTAAGAATATACTGAAGGCAAGGTCAATATAACTAACCTCTCTCAGCCCTCACATAGATTTTCTTGAGGAAATTTGTTTCATTCTTATGTGCCCATTCCCAGGGAGACCCCACTGTGATGGATCCCCAGGTACTTCTGCACAAGAACAAACTACACTGAGAGCATTAGCAAATTTTTCTATGAAAAATGTCAACCCAGGAGGTAACTGCACAGAGAAACTGGGTCCAATTCATGACTAGACAAGTAAAATAAAACTGTTGATGCTCAAATTATTTAAAATTTATGAACCTGATTTTTTTTTTCATGATTATTCATTCCTGCTGCAACAAATACGCTATTTATGCCCCTAAATTTCAAGTCACTTTGCCTGGTGGTATTTTTTCTCTAAGTTGGCCAAAATATTTGTGTCTGGAGCATTACGATACCTCTGGCAAAGCCAGTGGAATGGCTTGCCAAATAATGTCTGTGAACACATACAAAAGCTGGAATGAAAAACAAGATGCTGATGTTGACCTATAAACTGAAGGGCAGGTTTCAAGGTGAGCAAGAGGTAAGTGGTTTGTTTGTTCTCCTGGGGGTAAGTATTAAACATCTGAGGCATAGAAGGGAATTAAACCCAGGTGTCTCACTTTCTAATGAAGTGATGTAGCCAGCAAGCTATTTTATAATATGAGGGGGGCACATTCATCACGACTTTTCTATTGCCACCTAAAAGAGAGATATGTGTTGGGTTTTGAGAGAACAGCAGCAGATAAAAATGTTTTCACACTACAGTTTCTCAACATTCTTCTCACCTACCTTTAAATACACAGCAGAAATACCTAAGCTTAAGCTAAGGTTTGGTCTAAGGTCAATGGAGGCAGCCATTTCCAGAGAGCTTAGGTCGGATGATAAGTAGAACCTCTGTCTCCTGGAGTCGCAGGTCTTCACTCACTATAAAGCAGGTAGAGGCACTTCAGCTGGAAGCTTAAAGATAGTAGAATAAACACCAGTACCAGTACAAAGGCTTTTCAGGTAACTCTCTGAGACACCTAACTGCCTCCCTGGGTTTAAAAGAAAACCACAGACACAGCTTTCAACTTTGGATCTGCCCTCGTGGATTAAGTACCTAAAAGTTATGTATTTATGTCTTCTACATCATCTGCCTTTTTTTGCCCTCTCCCCCCATTAGTCAACTCCTAAGTCAGTTTCAAGTTTGAATTAATTTTGACCCCTAAGGAACTACCCTGGAAAATCTCAAGAACCCTGACACTAAAGAGCAACTTCTAGCGTCTCAACAACAGCAGATTTAGAAGCAGTTCAGATGTGGCTCTTCCATCAAAGCTGTGCCTCTCAGGATTGCACTGGCCCCACAGCTGGTGAGTCATCTAAACCCTTGGCTGCTGTAAGAAGCTGCTGTTACTGATTTTGCTGGGTTGTAATCCATCTGCGCATCTAACTCAAGAGCCATGGCCATCTCCTGTCCTTGTCCAGAGCTTTCTGTAGCACTTGCAGCAGTGTAACAGGCATCTTGTTGTTCTCAGCCCCACGGAGACTGAGCACTGCATTTGCAGGATCAAGCAGCCTCCCCTTTTTTGGGGTAGGTCAACATGAGCATGCAGCTAATCTATATTCTGCATAGCTTCTCAGTGCACTTCTAGTCTCAGTTTCAAGCATCTGTGAATAAAGCCTTTTATAGCAGAGGATACAGATAACACAGAGGAAGCCTTTTGCCTCCTCAAAGCCCTCTTGTAGCAGGAAGATCAGTCAGCATGCTGGTGTCTCAGGATTTAGGTGCAGCTATGTGTAGAATTATTATTACCCACTATACTGAACACAGTCATTTATAATTGTGGAAATTCAGAAGGTCACGGCAACACCATCAGTGAGGCAGTCTGCAATAAGAACTCAAAGTGAGAGTGAGCTATGGCTCACAGACAAGCAGCCAGCATTAATAGCTGTGGACACAACAGGAAGGTACAAGAAGTAATAGAAGAAAGGAAGAAAAGAAGAAAGATGATGGAGGGCAATGATAATAAATCAAACAGCTACAAGGCCTGACAAAGTACATAGCTCAGTGATTCTAACTGAATTCAAAGTGTTATTCAGCAACTCCGTGGCTAACCGCTGGTCAATTGAAGGCTGATTTTTAAGATTATGCAGAAGTTAGCATATGCACAATAATGAACAACTCTGATCCCAAGCCAAGGGATCTGCCCAAACTCTTTCCACACATGGATGCCTATTCATGTTGGTGGAATCTGTGTACCCATACCTCTTAAGCAGTTCATGATACTTCAAAGACCAATGAAGAAATTCAGTGAGCAAATAAAAACAATAAAAACTTAAAAATTTTTCTAGGAAGGCAGCTGTATCCCTAATATATCGTGCTTGTCAAAGCAGAAGTAAAAAAAAGATATAAAATGAAAAAAATCTCCACACAAACAAAAAAACCCTGACCCTGTATTAAATTGCTGATTGTTATTTAGTCATTACTGGTCATAATCATTTGAAAAGTCTTACAACACTAACCTACAACTGAGTGGATTAAATACCAGTTTGGGGTATTAACTTGGATATCATGTGTTTTATAGACTAAATTCTAATAACTGGGGACATGGAATGGAGTGTGTGTATTTCAGTATATCTATGTATGTATCCCATATGCATTTGGGAATCTTCTGAGGCTTAGCAATGTTACAAAAAAACAGAACAGGAAAGAGAACAAGAAAGCCAGTTACAGTGCTGGTTTAACCTACATGCAGTTTGATTCAACACACTTTCTTGGGACCACATTCAGGTGTAAGGAGCTCATATCAAATAGACACTTAGTGTCAGTAGCACTTAAGCCAGGAGAATTGCTGAGAGGGTGGAAGCTATGCAGCTTAGACAGAACAAGCACAGGATTTACCAGGAGACCCAGTCCCATCCCACACTGCTGTGGTCACAGCCGTTTGGCTACACAGCACCTCCCTGATCTGCCCAAGGCACTGAGTCTCTCCTTGGATAAAGGAATCAAAACCTGGCCTGTATCTTCTGATGTCTTTGTAGTTCTCATTTCTGCTGTGGCCTCTTCACACACTTCCTGCTGTCTGCATTTAAAGCACACCTGACATTATTAATGAGTTTTCTGGATTAAAAATAACTTACAACAATTGTGAAACAATTCCTTTCTTTTTCTTTTTTTTTTTCTGCACAAGAGAAACAACACAATGTCATATGTATTTCCTATTTAAAAACTTTAAATGCTGTTGCTGCATAATAATGCCAAAATTAACAGAGGCACATAAACCAAATTACTGAATACCAACAAGATAAGATGAAAACGTATCATTATAATGTTTTATTGCTTGTGTATACTGCATAAAATTACTACATAAAATTTTGTTCTAAACCGTCATAGGCAGCTATGCCAAATGATTCAGTGCTGAGCCTCCAGAAATAGAAATTTAAGAATTGGCTGGCCGCTCAGTTCTTCGCTTTTCAGACTCTGGAAACCTGGATGGGCCAAGGTCCCTTTGTTAGCTCTCTTGAAAAAAGGCGACCTTGTGCCACCTGAAAGCTAAGAGAAGACAGCATATTTTATCAGGCCAGAGGTACACGAGTCAGGGCCATTTGGCAGATCTTTTATTCCTCCAAAGCAATCAGTTTATACACCTTAGCATCACTGATTCAGGCAGAGTTCCGCATTACCATTTCCAATGCTGCCATCTATTGGCTGAGGTGGGCTTTTATATTTTATAGTCTGTTGCCACGTTTTCATTAACAACTTTCTGCATTTTTATTGTTTTTTTGTATTTTTTTTTTTTTTTCTCAGTGGGATTTATCTGGATAAACGTACACACCTGAAATAAGAGCACCTACTGAGAATTGCCTCAGGCTTCCTTGAAAATCAGTGGAAGAAACTAGCATTTCTGGGGTGTGATTCCTTTCACCCCAAAGTAGTTAACAAATGTACATCAGATGTACACACCCACAAAGTATTACTGTGCTTTGCCCGTGGCTATAACGGGATCTGAAGAGTGACTAGCTCAGGTGAAGAGATCACTGTCACACTGTAAGTAAGAACAGAAACACAGCAAAAGGAACACTACCCCTTTATCCAGCAGGGAAAGTCTTCAGAGGCGCTGCAAATTTTTAATTCATTATCTTGTATCCGGATAGAATGAGGTCGCAGGTACTACAGAATACATATATTAATTACATCTAACTTTAGATAAGAGTGATGACATTTGGTCAGAAGTCCAGCTCCACTTCATATTTTCTTTGGCAGTAAAATAAGCTTTTAAGATGTTTCTACCTCTTCCGCCTACTCTCCCTTTGGTAGCCTGTCCCCTTCCCTCCTCAGAAAGGATAGTTAAGTAAAAGAAGTCCCACATATAGTTTTGTGCACACAAACATACATACCCCTCAGAAAGGGCTCTCAATCTTTTCATATAAGGTTTCAGAATTGTAGATTCATAGCTGGACTTCAGTAGGATTTGGTTTAATCCAAAAATAGAACCTGCATCATGGTTGAAAATCTACTACAAATAATTTAATGTTAAATATGATTTTGTCTTAACAAAGGACAAGCAGAGTCAATAGTTTCAACACTCTAGCACTTTAGTCTACAGTTCTAAAGGTGACTTATTTTTCATTATGCTGAAGTCGGTAGAGCAATACTACAATAACACAATCTTTGAAAAATAATGGCCTACATACAAATTAGCACAAATTTAACAGAACATTTGAGCATGACAGATGTGTACTTCTTGAACAGTGGTACAAGAATAAGATATTACTGCCTAGTTTCCAACTTCCTATCATTGCCTCCCTGTGCTTAAAACTACCACCTTTCTAGATTTGATGCCCAGGATGCTCTTTTCAGCTTACATAAGCAGTAAAGAGTGCTGAAAGTTTAAAATCTACATTTTTTACAAACCTCCATTCATAACAGTCCTTGCTTCTTAAAGCGTAAGTTAATTAGTTGGCTAATTAATGAATCTGAGTATCTGACAAACGCTCTCTGTCTAGACCCAGCAGCTGCAAACGCTGTTTCTTATGAGAGAATTTTCCTGCTCTGATAGCTGTTCTAGTCTAACATTTCATTCTCTTTCCCGGAAACATCACCCTATTTTCAGCCTGGTTCGAGACTAATGTTCAGCCACTGGAGCAACACTGAAAGCTGCAAGGAACACAGCAACATGAGCAAGCAGTTCAAGAGGGACACGCTCCATTAGGTGACACCATGGATAAAAACTTATAACTAAAACTAAACCTCCCCTGTGATGCTTCTGGCCCAAAACCTGGGAGGAAAAAGCTCATGTTGGAATCAGAAGCCACCCTTTCTTCACCAGCATTAGCTCTGGGAAAGAAACTGCAGGGGGATTCACTTCATTCTAGACCCAGTTTACATTTTCATGTTTCATGGGCATGGAAAGAAAAAAACAACAAAATAAAGGATTTGCAAAACAACATGCTGCTCACACACAGACCCGTGAAAATAGTAGCTCATTAGAGCTACACAGACTGACCAGAAAGTTTAGAAACTAATTCAGGAAAACAACAATAATCATAGGATAAGAGTGACAGTCATCAACAGCACAATCATCGCCATAATCCCACCCAGGTTTTGACTAACAATTCCATTTGCTGCTTATTGCACATGCCCTAGGGCTGCAGGAGGTATGAGGTGGCAGACGGGATTACAGGAGCTCGCACCACGGTCCCTGTGAGAGGCAGGTGCCTACAACGGGGCACCCCCTTCCCGGAGAACACTCTTGAGGCTCCGGGGGCCCATGCTGGTGCCCGGGCAGCCGGACCCTGAAGGTGCCTTCCCGTAGCCCCACGAGATGGCGCCGCGGGACCGCAGATGGGCAGGCGGAAGCGGCGGGAGGAAGTTTTGCTCGCCGCGCTCGTCCTCGCCGGAAGAGACGGGAGGGAGGAAGTACCGGAGGAGTCTCCGCTCGGTTTCCCTCGGCTCTCCGTGCTTACCGGAGCCACAGGCAGCCCGTGTGGGCCTGTGGACGGTGGTGCCCCTGCGCAGGCTGCGGCCCAGGCCTCCCGCCTCGCTGGTCCGCGGCGGGACGGTTGAGGGAGGGGGCAAACCGGAGCGAGCGGTGTCGTGAGCGGGAAGAGAACAGCTCGGGAGGAAGTTTTGCGTTCGAGCTTGGCGGGGCGGAGAGGTGGTGTGTGTGGCTGGCAACTCGCCTGTACGGGCTCGGGGCTTTTCCTTTCGTTTCCTCTGCAAAATGCTGGCCTCCGGCCTGAGGCGGGGTGCAGAGCTCGGGCGAGAGGGGTGCTCCGTATGCTGCGGGATGCGCCGGCGTGAGCTTGGGCGTAAGGGTTTGTTTTCCTGTCAGCGTTTTGATTTGTTTGCCCTATTTGGCAGAGGCAGGAGCTGCTTGTGGGTTTTGTGATCTGTAAAGTCACTGACCAGAGTCTGTATGGCACCTGGGAGACGAGGAAATGAATTTTGCTTTCACAAGCAATAGTATAGAAGTCTCATTCTCTCCCTCGTTTATGGCTAAACTGTCAAGCCATATATGAAACATAAGCTAATTGCGGGCATTTTGCTTTTGACCCGTGACTTTTGGCTCAATTAGCTTTTGGGTTTGTGTCCTGGATCTCAGAGAAGAAAAACCCTCTTTTTGGGAGCAGCAGAGGAGTATGCTGTCTCATCTCTGCTCAGGTCAAAAGAGCTGTAATGCATATGATAAAGTTTGGTCACAGGTCTAGTGGTTAAATATGGATTGTCCTTGCAGCGAGCGTAATTTTGTCTTATGTGTAGTTTCCCTTCTATTCACAGGAATTGCTACTACTGGTGTAAAGACACTGCTGTGAAGACATTATAGTGACAGGTACGTCTTCACCGGTCAACTAATTCTCCTGTTCAGATGATGACAAGCTGTACCTGCATCCTAAGTGCTGGACAGGTCTTGTATTTAGAGCCATTCACAAACAAGAGTGCAGTGCACAGTGTTACGGATTTATGGAAATAACTTGTATTGCTGACTGTCTCAAGAATCACAGGCTTATCTGTGTGACTAAGTAGGGCACTTCGGTATTAAAGTTAACATCATATGCCAACAATGCGCAGTATTAATCTGAAGCACAGAGTGTCAAAACACTTTCCAGACATTTCCCTTTTCTGGGGGTAATTCTGCACCAAGAGTAAGCATTAGAAGTATAAAATGAAATAGGTGTTTATAGGAAGTTATACACTTTAGGTGTTGTAACATGGCATGTTTTTCTTGCTGAATCCTTCAGATATTTTTAAAGAGTATGTAGTAGGGTGAGTTTAAAAATACACAGCACAAATTGGTGTTTAACACCTTAAATTGTGAAACTTATTCTGATGAGATGTTGTGGAAACACTTAGTGTTTATTCATAGATTCATTAAAATGGCAGCCTGGCTTTAAATTCTGTTTAACCCATTAACCAGTTTGGAGCTGAAAAAAGTATGTCAACTGCCACTTGCTGAAATTGGGGCAATGTACCTGGAAAAGTAATTCCTGTATGTGTGCTCTAGTGTTATATTTTACTGAACATCTCTAATCTCTTTGCCAGAAACTGGATGCTGAGTTAGGGACATCTGTGGCCTGACTGAGGAAGGCAGTTCTCACAGGCTAAAGAAGCAGGGAGGAAAGCAGCAGTGGGGAAAGGGCGTGGTCAGCTGTCTGTTCTTTTGGGCATTTCTGATTTAAATATATTTTGCTTTTCAAGGAAAGGTTTATATTTTTTTGTTGTTGTTGTTGAAATCTGATTAATTTCTTGAAGTTTCACCTTTGTTTTATAACATCTTGTATTCTTATCTTACTACTGTGCAACGGGTTAATCTTGTTCACATGGGTGTTCTGAATAGCCAAACCCTCCTTCATCCCACATTGGTGTTTCTGGCTGTACCTGTCGCCTCCAGTGTGGCAGCTCTATATCCAACACACCACAAGAGGGCTTTGCTCCCGGAATATGAGTTACATTACCAAGTTATAAAAAACAATGATTTGTGGTTGTGTTTCACAATATGACAGACATTGTCTCAACTTCCTTTGACTCGCTTTGGGATTAAGTGCTGTCATTGCTTTGATCAGATTTATTTATTTTCGCTAATGCTTACTTGCCTCAGGTTGGTAAGTAGACAGATGTGCTTTGATTTAAGGGAGTGCATCTGTATTTAATTATCAGTGAGGTAATATTTTAAAACTGAGAAAAGGAAGTAATAAAATTTATTTTAAAAATAGCTTTTTCATCGTTAATGGTCAGCATAGGCAAACAAATCTCTTCCTTATTTTAGATTGTACATTTGCTAGAGAGTTTCAAATGTTCAGTTGCATCCACATTTTATTTTTTAAAGTATTAATTATAGAAGTAGAGTTATCCACACATTTTGTGCTTGTCATGTTTCACATTTTATGTAGTTTGTTTTGGAAGAGTAATTCAGCTGAAAAGTGTCCCAGCTTGCAACATTGTTATGCTCTGCTTTATGTTTGTAGTCTAATGTTTCATAAGTAATTTATTAAAATAATGTTTCTGTGTTTGAAAATACAGGGTTTTCGTATTTGGTAAATCAATATAGTTGGATAGTTTTGCCAGAGTTTTTCCTCTCCTTCACCTTTAGAGACTATGTATTAATAATATAAAGTATCAAAATTCACCACTTAAAAAGTGTTTTATATTAAGCTTCAGCCCTGATTTCTGTTTGTGCTGAAGCTTGTTCAAAGAATCTTTTGTCAGGTAAGAATTATGAGTGAACAGGAAAATGAAACACACATTTTTTCTAAAGTGGAAAATGGAAGAATCAGCTACCATGGACTTAGGTTATTAAGTATGAGGAGAAAGATATTATGACAAGCTTGACAGTATCCTGATGTATATAGGGGAGGGACAAAAGGTATCCTGATGTATATAGGGGAGGGACAAAAGGTATATGCGTATGTCATGGGAGTGAAGTTTTAAAGTGAGCTGGCATGGGAAATGAGATGTTTGAAATGAGCAAAGAAGGGTATCACAAGAGTCTTTTATGTCCATGCTTGTTTCAAGTGTTACAAGTCACTGCAGTGTTTTACAGTAACCTCAGCGCTAGGTTTTCTTCTTCCTCCAAGCAGGCAAGAGAGAATACAATGAACTCGCACACTTTGGTTGCCTAACATCTGATTCTGCAATCCTTAGCTTGCATGGGTCATCCCATTGATTGTAAGGGGACTGCTCATGTATGTAGGTTTTCTTATAGGTAGGTTGATGTGACCAAGAGTTTATGGGTTTGAGCATAGTGTAGGCTTCGCAAAGGATAATAATTTGCTTTTGGAGTAGCAGCATGATTTGCATTTTCTTTGAATGTGGCTCATCCTTATTCACCTTTTTTTGCAGCATGGCTCGTCTTAGAGACAAACTGTTTGCTGTTTAATCAGTTCAGACAGAACACAACTGGTATATATACTAAATTCATACGTATTTGAAAATCCTAGTTTTAAACTGGTATAAATCTGGAACAGTTGTTAAGTGCTGTCTTGGCTATATTCCAGTGTTGCCGGGAATTGCATTTGACTGTGTCTTAGGGGTATCAGTGGAAGTTTAGTGTAGTGAGTTTCTGTTACCTTTCACTGCCACTCACCTGTCATAAAGTTCAAATCAAGGCTGAGAGTGTCAGGAGAAATATGTGGATGAAGCAGCTAACAGATTTAGATTTTCAGTGATTCCTCTTGGTAAATCACACTGAAAATGATAGTAAGTATAAATCCTGCTTGGTGGTTATAGATAGCTTGTTTTCTGTCTCTTCCCTTGCCAAGAAGAGAGATAAAGTGAAAGAAGATACTGTAGGTGGTTATAAGTGCACCACAGATTTGAATAGAGTCAAGATGATGTCCTGATTTCAGCCTGCTTTAATAATTTTATGGTAATTGCTTCCTTTATATATGTCCCTGAGCAGACACCACTAAAAAGTGGCAACAGTGCATTTTGTTAAAGTTTATTATTTTTGTTCAGCATTTGGAAAAGCAAGGTTGTAAAAGTATGAAGTGTGTGAGAAAATAGAAAAGCGTACTGGTGGCGGGGGGTGGGAAGCACTCAGTCACAGCATTCTAGGCTGCATAGTGTAGAAGGTTCCCTTTTCACCTTTTCATTGTAGTGGGGAATTTTAAGAGCTGGGATTTTTTGCTGATGCTGGTCAAAAACTATAAATAAGAGACTTCAACGTGTCACAACAGAGAAGGGATATTTAATAGCTGTAGGCCATAGTATCCAAGTTTAACAAAAATGTATTCAGTGCTTGTGACCATTTTAATACATACATTTTCATGAATTTAAAAGTTACTCTTCTCTTCTCTAGTTCACCTTAATCACCAGAACAAACTCCACAAGAGATGGTAAGTGGTCTTTATGGGTTTCTATGTAAGAACTTTGTCACTTTTTATATACAAAATGCATATAAACACTTACTGAACTGTCAATGCAGCCATGTAAAAATTAGATGTGAAAGTAGCTAAATTGCTGTAGAAATAGAATTCAGAATGTAACAGTGGATGATTTGTCTACTCCTGGGAAGACTCCAGAGACATAACAGGAAAATAACAGAGGACTCTGATCATTTGCCTCAGATTTATAGCTTTTGTTTCCTTGAGGAAATCTCTTATTTCCATTTATTCTGCAGCTGAAAAAGCACAGGCACAGAACTAAGTTAAACTTTAAAGTGTTCCTTTCCCTTTTCCACCCTGGTCTAAACCATTTCTGTCATTTCTTTTTTAACAGATGTATTTTTAAAATTCAAATGTAAAAGCGATTTCAAGGGTCACTTGCAACAAAAAAGCCACAAAAAGTAGTTGGACAGGGACCAGCATCACAGTTCTGTCTACATGAACTGGCTTTTTGTCTTCTTTTCCCTTAAATTAACAACTGGAGCTAGTCAGCTAGACAAATCAGCCAGCTGGATTCCAGAGCTTTCAGTAAAGTCATGAAGGCCCTTTTTAGAAACATTTTTGAAGAACTGGAGATAATTTTTGATATTTAAAAGAATATGTTGTCTTTGGAAATACATAGAATGTAGGAGATACTTGCTTTTGTCAAGCTTCATGATGTTTAAAAAATTGTTTTTTTAAGTACTGGAAAAAATAGACAGAATGTTCCGAAAGTAACCTGAAAATGTATCAGATTTGGCAGCAGGGCACTGGCTGCTGAAGGATGAGGAGTCAGTGTGGCATTCTTAAGCAAAGCAAGAACAGTAAATAAAACATTGTTCTTCCTAGCTTTTAGGTGGCTGGATGATTAAGAATGAAGAAATTCCATATGAAAGGCAGATGCTTTTCTTGCCCCCACTCATGTTAAGAATAAATATTCTGAAATGCATGGTCTCGTAGCAGTGCAATGTTAAACCAAGAGGAGAATCAGAATGAAGTTTCACCTCCATGAATTGTTGCTTTTTAGGAAAGATAATTTGTCTAGACTTTTAAATCACATAGCTGATTCCCACAGCCCTTCACAAACAGGGTGCAATGTTTGATCAGAAATATCCAAAAGAATGCAAGTTTGTTGTCGTGCATTTTCTTTATGGACTCTGTTAGACGGAGGAATTTTGTTTCTGAGAGTGCTTCCCAGTGACCTTAAAAAGAGATTGAATTTATAGATGTCTTATGGGATAACAAGCTAAATTTTGCAGAAAAAGGGGAAACATGGAAGTTACAATTATTATTTCAAATTCTCTAGCATATACATTATTGCCTGAGAACCAGAAATTGAAAATAAATGTAAGTAAATTAAATTAACCTTTCCTGAAATTGTTGGCATTAAATAGAAGGTATTTCTTAGGGAGGTTTTTTCTGTTTTGTTTTGGAATTAATTTTTCCAAGAAAATTATTCCTTTAAGGCTACAGAATGTGCCAGTGCAGATCAAGAAAACACACTTAAAGAAAGATTTTTGTGTTGTAGCCTTTTTTTAAAAAAAAACAAACAAATAAAACCAACTAAGCTAATAAAGGACTGTAAATGTCACATTCGTCTCTGAAAACCTCAGCTAAATCTCTCCTTAGTTTTGAGTGTTTGCCAAAGCATGGCTTAATTAAAATTCTTTCAATTTAAAGTATAGGCATTGTGGTTTGGTCCAGATAAAAGATTTTCTATGGAAATTAAGAGGTGAGGGAAAGAAAAAAAGAGATTTATTATATTTGTTCTAGGCTCTAGTTTACTTTATGGCTTTCTTTTAAGATACCTTATTATCCCCTCATTTTGAAAGTAGGATGAGGGTGGAGATGAAATGGCCTGTACAAAGGGGCTTAATGCTTGTGGGGCTTTGTAGTCGCTGGTGAAATCTGAACAGCATGAAACTTTTTCAGGAAAACTAAGATTAGCTGGAAGACAGGAGAAGGTGTGTTAGAGTATGCTTCATTCTATAGAACCATATTTTCATGTACTTTATCAGTGGTATTACCCCTTTTCATATGTTGGTTGCTGTTGAGTAGAAAATGGAGATTTACTGGCAGCTTGCACTTGGCTAAATACAGTCTTGTTTTTGATCGAGGCCATGATGGATATATGAGCTTGGCTGAATTGCCATTTGACCTTTTTTGAGAAACTTATTTTGGCAGGCAGATGGAGGAAATATGTTACTGGATAAAATGAATGCCTTTGTTTAATATGGAGGTATTTTAATCTCTTGTGTTTTCTGTCTGCGGATTTGGAAATCAGGTGTGGGTTGTAATACATACACCTTGGAATGATTCAGTTTTTACAAATCACATGAGCAGCTAAGGAATTGTGGAATATGTCCACACAGCATATCCCCTAAAAAGAGCAGATTCCCACTGTAGTAGGACAAACACTTGAAAAATACCTTCTGGAGACTACAAATTTCCGTTGCTGATTCTTCACTGGTAGTTGTGTTGATGCAAAACCTATCTCCTGTAATAGTAATAAAGTGTAGTGCAGTTGTACTGTGTTGATACTTGTCCTCTTTTAGACCTATGTGGTTTACTGTAGGAAAAGGATGATTATTGATTAAAAGGCAGACTCTGTGCTCGCATTTACGGTGTTTCCTCCCCTCAGTTACTGTTTGTTTTCTTTCTTTTTGGTGTTCTTTCCCTCTCCCCCATGTTTTGGCCACAGGAAGACACTGAGCCATGGTATTCTCGGCAAGTGTATGCAAAATACTGGAAGCACTACGACTTAGCCATGCGCTGGATGCGTAGACACCAGAGAGCCTACAGGAAAGCCATGGAGTCCTTTTATCACCTACCGTGGCATCCTGCTGCAGCCTTTCCAACTAGTCACTGCTCAGATTGGGATGGGAATGACCTCCCACATACCCAAAGCTATTCTTCCAGCCATAGGCCAAGTGATAGAGCTGCGTACCAGAGGGGAGCTCAGCAGTATGCAGATGCCCACCAAAAGAGGGAGGATGCCGACGGGGATTCTGAAATGGAGGAGGACTCTGAGTCTGAAGGGGAGATAGAATATGACTTGAGTAACATGGAGATCACGGAGGAGCTTCGCCAGTTTTTTGCACAGACAGAGGCACACCGGGAAGAACTGCGTAAGTCAATGCTTGTTCTGTGTTTTCTGGTTCTTGGTGGCCATATCATTGAATGATGGATGGTTTCAGCACTTACAGGTTTTGTAAGAATTCACAAAAATGAGTACTGCAATGGAGCAAGCCAAAGAGAATGAAGTAGGGAAAGCTGATGGGTGCAGTTAAGTACCATGCATTATAAATAAGTCTCAGAAAATGTTTGGAGGTTTTTTGGTACGAGGGAGAGAAAATTATGACTGCAAAGAGGAGAATAACATGTTTGTTCAGAACATATTCTTCTTCAGTGCTGAAGGAAAAACTCCAGAATTTTTATGGTTAAATCTTGTTAACATGCTACATGTTTGAGAAGGGAACCCAAAGGAAGTGCTTTACTACCTCTTTGAACCCTAGAGTAAAACCTCAATGTATTTTATAACATGGAGCATCCATTTTGTTTGTTATTCTTTGGCTAACCCAACAGTAAAATTTCATGACCTTTTTCTTCTCCCTCTGCATCCCTAGGGTACTCTTCATTCTGTACTATACCACAAGTTTCTCTTTGTTTTACATCTTGATCTGGACCCAACTCCTTAAGCGGGGAATGTAAGCCAAAGACTTAAGAATTTTCTCAGGTTTTAATCCTCAGAGGTATTGGTCATCTTTGTTTCTATGAAATCCTTAAAAGAAATAAGAGTTATGCAGTATTTTATTGACACATTACTGCATATACAAACGTTGCAAGCACATTTATTATCTGTTTTAAGAAAGCAGCATGATGAAGATAACTTTTCTATGTGACTCCAATAGGAAATACCCAGAATGAATGATTCATAGAGCTTTTTCTCTGGAAGAGGGAGATGTTCTAAAAATGCATAATAAACACAGTGATGGGGAGGGAGAGATAAGAATTCTGTTGTTTTAAGTTATTTGATCAGAGGCTGAAACACCTCAGCTTAACTTCACACTTCCCATCAGTATGATGCACAGTTGATCTTAAGGAGCTCGGTGTTAGTGCCTGACGTGCATCCATTTCTCGTCATGCTTTCACAGACTCAGCTTGGTGTTCTCTGTTGAAAGGTTCCTTTAATGAAGTACGTTATGTTTTAAGATGCTTGTTTGTGTCTGGAAATGCAGTTTATTTTCTTTGGCTTTATGTTGTCTTTATGGTTAGTGGTGTTTAAAGGTATGTGAATGATTGAAGTGGTATCCTCGAAATTGTGAAATCTGGCCTCAGAGATGTTCTCTATTGCAAATATCTTAGATGACCTTGGTATAGCTATTTAATCTCTTTCTGACCCCTCACTGGCTGCTCTTGCTAAAAATATGATTTGATTCTTTATGATGAGCAGATGAATTGGGAAAATGTTTGTGACTCAGAATACAGATTTTACTTTTGTTCCTTCCACCACAGTGGTACCTGGAGCCTTTTGGAGTAATTAGGTCTCTGCTGTCTGCCATGTAGTAGCCTAGTTCTGTGTAAGCATAATTCCATTCACTTCGGTGACACTATTTCAGATCTTCATGCAAATTTAAGCCACTTTTGGTCTTTGGCTACTACTTGCCTCAGTTTCGTTAGTAGTTTCCCTGCTACAGTGAGGTTACTAATAATAATCTGTAATTCCTCAAAGCATGAAAAAGTAAGCAAGTACTTGATTTAATTGAAATTTTAAAGTGCTGTGGAGCTCTTGGGTGAGCCGTGCTATCTAAATGCTAAATTTTGTGAGTAGGAAAAAATATGATATGATCTTGTTCAAAAATAATTTTTTTTTTTCTTGCGTGGTAAGGGAAAAGGAAAATAGAATTAAACAGATTTTTCTAATTCTGTTAAAGTTTCTCAGAAGAAGAAATATAAGCAGCAGGAGGAGAGGAAAATCACTGTTTGCCTGATGGCATGGAAATGAGCTGGTATGGCAGACATGTTGAAGGCAGTACCGCTCTACTTCAGGAGGTAGTGTTATTAATTTTCTTGGATGCTGTTTCTGAACAAAATGAAATTTGGGGTTCATTAAGCTGCAATCCGTAGTGATGCTGTCGTGTTGTATCTTTCATACTGTGCTGAAGAATGATGCTGGCATTCTGTATCGATGCTCAAGAAGATGGAGATAATATATCTACAAAAGAAACTCACAGTTACTTAAGTAACTACCTTTTCCTTTTAATCCCCAACTGTATGTCCTGAGCTGCTCCCCCTAGCTTAGGAGGAGATTTGTAGAAAAACTTGGGCACTAAAAAGCTGAATAATGCCTGAAATTCAGGCATCCATGTCCAGCAGAGACATTTGTAATTGTAAGAGTTTAAAATTTTCTTTATGAACTGGAAAATAATGTTTGGATATGTCAGAGTGGAATACCAATAGTGACTTTAGTTATCAGTTGAAGTATAAGTCAGCTGTTAAGGAAGGTTAAGGGGAGGGCTGTCTCTCATGTTTGCTTTCTCTGGCATAAATAAGGGGCTGTAGGTGGAGTTCACAGCCTTTAACTCCTGCACCTTGACATGCACTTCCGAGAGGACACCTGGCTTGCTCTTCTTTTAAGACGAATATCATGCAACTTTGATACATGTTTGATGGCAATTTACTGAAGTGTGAGACACTTGGGAAAAGAAGAGCAGTGGGACAAATAGAAAGGGGAATTTGGCACATAAGGAAGGGAATGCTAGTACAGAGGGTGAAGGTCTAATTTATCTTTGTGAAGGATGACTTCCATGAGTCTGGTGTTTTTTCAAGCCCTGCAAAATTAGGAAATGCTGTGCAGCATTAATACAGTTATTTGGATATGGATAATGAGAGTCTTGATTTCCCAAGTAAGATATAGCTGGTTCCCACACTTGATCCATGTCTCATCAACATGTAGAAGGATAATCAAAAGGACTGAAACAAATCCTAGCTGATGTCAGGCTCTTCACTTCTAATGCCTGATCTAGAGTCTGTTAGAGGTGATCACAGACATCAGGGGCTAAGATCTTGCAAACTGTAACTGCGGAAGATTTAAACAGGCCTGAGATGTAGGTGGGAAAGACGTTTGTGTCTGGATGGTGACATGCAAGCGTTAATGCTAATTGTAAAGAGAAAAGTTTCAAAGAAAGCTGTCCCATCAGACTAACGGAAGAGGAAAACTTCAGGTTTATTTAATTTTTCAGTAACTGCCATAAACTTTAAGAACTAGCATATTCCTCACTTCTGTAGTGATTTTTTTTTGTTTGGTTTGGTTTTTTGTTCCGTTTTCACAGTGGGCATTTGCAGTGGTTGGCTGACTTGCACAGTAAAGCCTTTGAAACTGGCAAACTGTGAGCCTTGCTGCATGATTTAACACTTCAGCAGTGATACAGTTGTTCACAACCAACCTCTTCTAAAACAATCTACTTTTTGTCTTTGAATTCATGTCAAATTCTTACTAGTTTTTAGGTTCATGTCATGTACTGCAGTCAAGTTATGTGTTCCTGGAATGCCCTGAAGTAATTGGGAGTGTTTTGCTGAGGCTATATGAACTCGGGCATACTGGTGCAATACAAACTTATCTTGTATTCTAGATATATAGTGCATTTGATTATAATGCAATGCCCCTACAGACAGTTCACATTTTCCTGCAGTTGTTTCTTCATATGCAATTGTAATTATGTAGTGATTCTGTTTTTTAGGGGGATTTCTTGTCAGGTTAGTCTGTTGTTCTAGTTCTTCATGTAACTGGTGATCCTGATATACTGTGCTGCTTGGGGATGTTTTTTAGTTGCATTTAAAAATCTTCCTTCTGGCCACTGAAATGCATGAAGTTATTTCTGGATTACCATATCTGTCAGACCTAGATAGTGTACTGAATTCTCCAAACATCCTAGGTGTAAAGAACAGAATACAGTAAGTTACCTTTTTATATTTGCAAGAATTAAAAGGACAAAAACCAAGAAAGGAAGAGGCACAAGCCCAGCAAATCTGTAAATTATCTAATTGCATGTATTTATTACACTATTAAATTTAGCCTTTGAAACATGTAGTTTGTCCTTATGCAGTTTTTCTTTGTTCCCTTTTAAGAGAAAGTGACTTCTGTAATTGAGTACAGCATTTTGAGTACATTAGGAACCATTCTGTAGTAGTCAGCAGGCAATGAGACAGTGTCCTTTATTTAAAAACAAAGAAAAGCAAAGGAAAGTACCATCATGTCAGTTCATTACTGAAGGATAATAGTCTGCCAATTGTTAATGCTGTGACTAGCTTTTTCCATTAAAGCCTCTGTTTGTATTGCCCACACATACCCTCCAGCTTTTCCCAAAATAATGTTGTCTCAACTTATAATTTTCATGCCAGATGGAAAAACCTTTAAAAAAATTGAAAGGAAATGGTGAATGAAGATGTTTGTTTCAAATCTGCAATTTGTAGATTTTTTTTTTTCCCTCAGGTTTCTTTTTCTCTGAGAGATGACAGTTGTCACTGCCTCTTCCGTGAAGAGGGGGTAATGGAATTTTCCATGTTTTGAAACTTGTTTGTATAGTACCAGATCCATAAAGCTTTTGGTTTTGTTTAAAGCCTGTGTGCTTCCTTGGAAAACAGATTTTGACTGAGGTTTTTTGCCACCATGTTTTCCATCTTTCCTTCACTTCTCCCTGTTCTTCATCTGTTATTCTCTCCATCAGACTGTAGTTCAGATCCTTAGTCTTGGTCACCAGCATCTCTTTCATTTCTTCTTCCCTACGCTAAATTTTCAAAACAGTGTGGATGGTGAAGTTACAAATGTCTGCTCAGCTTCCTTGGCTTTGTCAGCCTTGGTTGTCACATGAACTTTTACCACTCTCTTTAGAAGTTGAATTGGTGAAGCTTCTGAAGAAATGCTTGTGAAGTAAGAGTGTTCCCTGCAGTACGTGTGGGCGTTTGGGAGATGCTTCTGAACCACGTTCCTCCATGAACGGAAGGAGAAATGTGAAAAGCTTTCCTTTTATACCATGTCTCTGCTTTTGATGATTGAACCTTTTATTGTGTAGCAGCAGAATCTTCTCAAGTGCACACACTGTGTCCAGCGTAGAGGCTGTGTTATTTGGTACTGGTAGCCAACAGCTGAAGAAAAAAATAAATGCCTTCTTACTAGAGAAACAAGGAAAAGTGCCACAATTTTTACTGTTTTAATATTGAAAACTAATCTGTACTTGCAAAAATAGACGGTCTGAATTGCATTTGGAGAGTAACAGTTGGGCATGGTTTTATATCTGTTTCATAAGAAATGCTATCTCTGTACTAACAGTATCAATTTGAGAATTCAGCCATTCCTAGCATATATGATAGTCAAGAAAATGTCCTTGGATCTTATACTAGGGACAGAATTATAGCTTAGGAGAATGTATAGCTTTGCTATGTGGACCTGTGTCTTTCCTATCAATTCAACACATGTTGTAACAAATGGACATTATGCTGTACTTGCCACTACAGGAATTAATGGAAGAGAGACACTAGAAAGCTTGAGGTGCTGCTGAGGAAACTGTGCTTTTTGTATCACTAGACCAGAGACAGTTGGAAAGGCATATCCTCTGCTGAATGCTCAGGAGAGTTATGTGAGGGTTAATACACAGAACTGGAAATTATATGTGAAATTTTTCTTATTCGTTATGTGCCTCTGGCTGAAACTTCTTGACAGTGTTGGCAACCCCTAAAACTATGCAAGTGCAAGGCCAGGCTTGTTTTCTTCTGCTAAGAGATGCTTCAGTTTTCAGCTTCCAGGTGGCATCTGAGGATGCTGTGGACCACACTCCTGTGTGTGCATGCAGCCTGGACAGCTGGGTAGAAGCTGGGGCCTGGAATGCCACTTCCTTGTCTTCCAGTGGCTGTACTGGATTCAGACATTCCTAAGCATGCTGTGGTTTTCTGGTATTTGACTTACAGCAGGTTCATAGCTAGGAGCATGGGAAAAGAAGCTTATGTGGTTCAGTGCAGCTGTAGCATAGACATTGCTTTAAGAGGAATGCCAGGATGTCAAACACCCTCTATTTCCTCTTGCATTTGATGGAAATGAAGAGTGCTGTCTTAATATGTATTAAGCTTTGGAAACCTGTGTTGGAAATTGTCACCCTTTATTTGTCTGTCTAATGTGTTCCTGTTACTATAGTGGAGATAGTGCATACCACAGGTGTCTTGTTGAGAGTTTCAATTTCTTCACATTTATAAGGGATTTTGGGTACTTTAGCAGGAAGTAAGCAAAAGCCTCAAGTGGTAAAAGAATGAACGATATGATCTGAGAAGAATTGTTCATTCCAGACCTTTTGCCTAACATTTAAGTTAGATGTCATCCCTGTGACCAGAACACATTGTGTCAACGTCATCTTTGCTAACACATATGGGATTTGAGCTACTTTTTCTCCCAGAGAACTGTTACCCTTAAGTTATTCATGAGGCAGTAAGAGAAGTCTGGTAATCTTGTACTGTTGCTCCTCTTAGTGAGTCTGTGGTAAAATTACTTCTGACTGGACTTCTGTGACTTGTCTTGAGGATATGAGAATAAGATGTGCAGGACAGAGGCAGATCATTGCTCCTTTCAACTGCCCTGTCCCTCACCATCCATGTGCTAGATCTGCTGTTGATAGCTGTGTCTTGCTAGTTGCTGGTCTCAGAAAGATCCTGCGGAAACAAGTCAGTGGCTTATTGTGATGAATTCACTATTGAAACTTTCTCTTTACAAAGAAAATACATGCAGTAACTCAGTTTTAGGTCAAGCAAGCAGAGTGTCAGCACCTGTTTTGTGTCCATGCAGTTTCCAAAGTTTGAGGGCGTTGCTGGGATGTACCTGGGCTTTGGCAAAGAACTACCAGGTAGACTCCAGGGCTGAGATGCCACATGTAGAACAAGGAATCCTTCCCCGGTCTTGTAAGAGCAAAACCAGCTTTCAGAATGCTGTTATGGAAGATTGCTTCACATGGGAACAGTTCAGTGTGGGAAGATGCAGACACTACTTAAACTCAGAACTCTTGCTGGTAATTTTTTGAAGGCAGGTCTGCCTGCTTACTTATGCTGTTAGCATGTGCAGCTGCTCTGAGTGGCTCCTCTAATCTTCTCTCCATACTTTGTCCCTGCAGGGGAGCCTGTGAAAACAGCTGCATCTGCTGCAGAAAAGAGCAGGTGAGACCACGCTGACAGACACAGCTCTAGGGAAAAGTGGCATAAAAGCTGCTCTGTGCTAATCACTCAGCTTGGGCAGTCTGTCTTTACAGTTTATGCACTTTCAAATTTCCCCTAAAATTCCTCGGTTACTGGTTCCATCCAAGTGCCGCATGGAGCATTTCTACATCTCTGAATGATTTTACTTAGGAAACAGGGAGAGAGCTCTTGTCTCAGTTCTGTGCTGATAAATTTGAATTCATTCACCTTTAGCATAGTACTCTCAACCCTGTAAGTGGAAACAGTGATAGTGTGGGCTGTGAATTAAGCATTTTCTAACACAACCTTTTTTGTATCTGCCTGGGAGATCTGCTTCTGTACCAAGAATGTTTAAAGTTTCAGTACTGGAGTAATTGTGAAAAAACTGTGTTGAAGACAAAGGTGGAAATGCATGTATCATGTATTGTGTGCTTTCTGTGCTCTTTATCTTCAAAATCTGCTCAGAATCTACAGTAGAGCAGGGCAGCAAAATATCTCAAGTTTTACACATTTTAGATGTATCTGTTATAAAGTAAACTTCTTGTACAGATTTGGAGACACAACATTTACCCCTGTTAATTTTATTGGGTGTTGTTAATACCAAGACTTCAAAGGCATCATTTCCTTTTCAACATCTCTCACTGTGCCTCTGTTTTAACAGAAGCATACAGATGGAATTCACATCCCTTGTCGTTTGGGAGATGTGGGTGCTGCGGAGGCAGAAACTGAGAGTTCAGAGACTTCTGCCTGCCTGGATCTTTTTGAATCTAATTTCCTTGCAAGCGCAAAATCAAGTGAGAGAGACAGACAGAGGCTGTTAGGCTCCCCATCTCAGACTTGGGTGGCCTTTACAGACTTCCATCATGACCTTGGACATGCCATTTGGGGCTAGATCCATAAAAGCTTGCAACAGAGGTGGAATTTAGAAACAGATGTCCAAAATAATAATCTTTCTCTTCCAACGATGCCTTCCAGGAAGAAAGGAGACAGTAATTTGTAGCCAAAGGATGGTGCATCTTAAACCCCAAGGTGCAAGGGGACGTTGTTAGTGTTGTCTTTTCCAGTGGCTGTGTTAAGCACCTGTCCTACCTTATGATGTGATCTGCTATGAAGCCCGTATCAAGGAATCTAAAGCACCATCCTGCACTAGGAATTTGTGTCCATTTTCTTTTTATTTGGAGCTGGACTAGTGTCATGGCTTAAGCCACTAGAGGGGTGATAGCACTTCCCTTTCTATCAGGAAAGTAGAGAAGGTTGATATGACAGCACACCAAGAAATAGTTGTGCTGCAGCCATATGAATTATTCAGTATAGATTGATCCAGCTGTTCATTGGTTTTATAATCGTTATTGGCCTCCAAAGTACCCAGACCTCTTTGTTTGGCCACCAAACCTTCTTCCTGATATTTTCAAGGACATACGTCTAAGTTGTCATAACACTGCTCTGCAGCACACTGAAATCATGGAGGCAAAGTAAAATGGAAAATAAATCTGAAATGGATATTTGTACTGAAATTAGGTTTATACTAAATAAACAGCATGAGTGTTACACTATTGATTGCTGCTGTTCACATTTAGCTGGATAAGAATTTTGTGGGTTTAATTTCATTTGTAATTGCTGAAGTGGTGGTTGTTGAGCTAAAAGTCAGCTCTCTGTTCATAGTAATTGGAGAAACTCTGCCAAGGAATGTAGGTCTCCAAAGATCATGCTGGGCCTCAATTTTAGTATGGTTCTTCCTACACTAGCAAGCCAGTGCTGCTGTTCTCCCACTCTGCACAAAGCTTGCAGAGCACCTTCATATCTAGAAGGTCTGCAATTTCTGATGTGGTTGCTAAGCAGAAGGGTTGGAAGACTCACTTGAAAATTCATCTCTTGTCATTGCTTTGGGCTTTTTGGCCACTGGTATGGTGGGAAGGAAGCTGAAAATCTGTAGAAGAGTCCAGACTATGGAGACTGCATCATGTGTGACATGTTGGTGGAGGAGGTGTTGAGGTAATAGATGGCAGAGCATCTGGCTGACTTTGGAAATGTGCAAGAAGTATCTGCCTTTTTCTGATCTCTCCATTTCTCACTACATAAAGTTGGTGATGTGTAGTTATTTACGTACCCTGACTTTACATTCTTCCCTTGGCATTAGTCATTGGCCTCTGTCATGAATGCACTATCAGGCTAGATGGGCTTTTAGTCTGATGGCTCTCCTCATGTTAAGTCTTCTCGTTCTCAAGTTGTTTACACACTTCCTTCACATGGGAATTGCACCACTGAAGCAACAGAGGGGAGACATGGAGCTCTCGGTTGCTAAGAAGTACATCTTAACTCTCTGAAGGCCAGGACACCACCTGCCTTTTGGAAAGAAGACAGTGCTCAGACTTCTACTCCAGCAACTGACTCTGGAAGTATTTCTAGTGTCAAAAATTTCCCTCTTATAGAAGGGTAGGATAGGTTTTCTCATAGGCTTCTCATAGATATAGGCATATTTTCCCAATCATAGACTAGTTAGATCTGGAAAGCACCTTAAGATCATCTAGTTCCAACCCCCCTGCCATGAACAGGGACACCACGCACTAAACCACGCCACCCAAGGCTCTGTCCAACCTGGCCTTGAACACCACCAGGGATGGAGCATTCACAGCTTCCCTGGGCAACCCATTCCAGTGCCTCACCACCCTCACAGTAAAGAACTTCCTCCTTGTATCTAACCTAAACTTCCCCTGTTTAAATTTGAATCCATTACCCTTTGTCCTATCACTACAGTCCCTCATGAAGAGTCTTTCTCCGGCATTCTTGTAGGCCCCCTTCAGATACTGGAAGGCTGCTATGAGGTTTCCATGCAGCCTTCTCTTCTCCAGGCTGAACAGCCCCAATTTTCTCATCCTGTCTTCATACGGGAGGTGCTCAAGCCCCATCATCATCCTCGTGGCCCTCCTCTGCACTTGTTCCAACAGTTCCATGTCCTTCTTCTGTTGAGGACACCAGAACTGCACACAGTGCTCCAAGTGGGTTCTCACAGGAGCAGAGTAGAGGGGCAGGATCACCTCGTTCGATCTGCTGGTCACACTCCTTTTGATGCAGCCCAGGATGCAGTTGGCTTTCTGGGCTGGGAGCGCACACTGCTGGCTCATGTTCAGTTTCTCATCAGCCAACACCACCAAGCCCTTCTCTGCAGGGCTGCTCTGAATCTCTTCTCTGCCCAACCTGTTGCTGTGCCTGGGATTGCTCCCACCCAGCTGCAGGACCTTGCATTTGTCATGGTTAAACTTCATCAGGTTGGCATCAGCCCACCTGAATGACAAGCTTGTCAAGGTCCCTCTGGATGGCATTCCTTCGCTCCAACATATCAACCAAACCTCACAGCTTGGTGTCATTGGCAAATTTGTTGAGAGCGCGCTCAATGTCTATGTCACTGACAAAGATGTTGACCAAGACTGGTCCCAGCACCGATCCCTGAGGGACACCACCCATTACTGGTCTCCAGCTGGACACTGAGCCATCGAGCACAACTCTTTGCATGAGGCCATCCAGCCAGTTCTTTATCCACCAAGTGATCCGTCTAGGAAACTGATGTCTCCAACTTAGAGACAAGGATGTCGTGTGGGACAGTGTGAAACACTTTGCACAAGTCCAGGTAGATGACATGAACTGCTCTACCCCTGTCCATCAGTGCCATAGCCCCATCATAGAAGGCCACCAGATTGGTCTGGCAGGATTTCCCCTTAGTGAAGGCATGCTGGCTGTCACCAACCACCTTGTGCCTTAGCATGCCTTCCAGGAGTATCTGCTCCAAGATTTTGCCAGGCACAGAGGTGAGGCCGACTGGTCTGTAGTTCCCCTGGTCATCCATTTTCCCCTTCTTGAAAATGGGGGTTATATTACCCTTTTCCAGTCATCAGGAACTTCACCTGACTGCCATGATTTTTCAAATATGATGGACAGTGGCTTAGCAACTTCATTTGCCTGCTCCTTCAGGACCCGCAGATGGATTTCATCAGGTCCCATGGACTTGTGCACATTCAGGTTCTTAAGATGGTCTCGAACCAGATCCTCTCCTACAGTGGGCCCAGGGTCTTCATTCTCACAGTCCCTGCATCTGCCTTCCAAGACTTGGGTGGTATGGTCAGAGCATTTGCCAGTGAAGACCGAGGCAAAGAAGTCATTAAGAACCTCAGCCTTCTCCAAATCCAGGGTAGCCAGTTCTCCCGATAGCTTCTGGAGAGGGCCCACATTGTCCCTAGCCTGTCTTTTATTCACTACATACCTATAGAATCCCTTCCTGTTATCTTTCACATCCCTGGCCAGATATAACTAACTTTGCCTTAGCTTTCCTCAGCTGGTCCCTAGCTTCCCGGACTCACTGAGTCCCTGATTGCCGCGCAGCACTGCGCCTTGCTCGTGCTCCTCAGGCCGTGTTTTCCCTGGTCCGGGCGGGGCCGTCCCTCCTGGCACCGCCCCCTGTGAGTCGCCGCTCGCCTCAGCGGAGCTGCCGGCTCCTGGGCAAGGCCTGGCGGGGGCTCGGGGCTCCCTCGGGGGCTCTCGGCGCTCAGAACTGAGCTTCCTGGACGCGGGGTTTCTTCTCCCTCCGGGGTTGAATGCTCCTCTGTGGAGCTGCCCAGCTCGGCAAAGTGTATTTAGTTGTGATTTTAATACTGGGCATAGCATTTATGGTCATGTATTTAAGCATGTTTCATTTAATTTACTAGAATGTTGAAATGAGCAATGAGAAACTCAGAAGGTCAGAAGTAAACTTAAGTTTCCAAAGCTACCTCTCATCTCTTTCTTTCCCAGGATGTGATGTATTTTGCTGATTCCATTAGTTTGACCCTCTTTCCAGATGTCTCTTTCAAAATGATTGCTCAGGCAGCACACTGTAGTTTACTAAAAGCATGGAAAAAAAACCAACACATATTTACTCGCTGAAATTAATTTATCTGGGTCAGAGATTTTTATTGAATTCCACATGTCAGCGGTAGGTAATGCTAAGTTACGGACCTGCCTGTTAACTGAAAGGTCAGTTCATAACCTGAGTATGCTTCCTGTCAGAAAATCAGTGACATGGGCACAAGGAATTGTTTTTCAAATGCTTTTCGTCAAGTAGCAGACTTCCCTGCAGATGTTACTGAGCTGCTTTCTCGTCTCGTGCAATAAACCAGACTTGAGTTCAGCAGCGCAGTTTGTGGCTGCAGTCAAGAAGGACATTTCAGTATAAAGTTTGAATATGCAGGTTTGATTCAGAAGACTAACATGGGCTACTTCCTTTATATATTTATTTTTGTGTGGAAGCCCCAGACTTTACGTATTAGCTGTCCAGCACACTACATCATGGAACACTTTCTTCCAAGTGCATGTGCTTAATTTCTGTGCAGGGCACACACAAAAAATGATCGTAAAACTCATGTTTCTTCAGTGTCCTGGTTTGCTTTTAAAGAAGCGCTTTTAAATTTGAGCATTTCCTTGTTCAGTCTCCTCTGACTGTGCCACAAATGTGTGTGTATATGGATATAGTTATATATAGATTTAAGTAATCCTTCTGTTTACTCTAGCGCTGGTGTCTTTGTCTGGCGTCAGCATTGTTGCCATCAGTGACAGATTGGACTTGTTTTGGGGGATGGGAGTGCAGAGTCAGCTGGTCTGCATTTAATCTTAGTGCTGCAGACTTGATCCTTACTAGAGGCAGCTGCCAGTGCCTGATCCTGTACTAATTTCTAAGCAGTGGCTGATCAGCAGCTTCCTTGCTATTTAATTCTGTCACAAGCATACAGCCTGAACATCTTGGTGTCTCTGGTGTGATATAGACCCCTGGTTACTCTGGGCTCACCTGTGTGGTTTCTATCCTAGATGCACAAACATGTATCTGATTATAATACATTATCTGATTCAAATTTCTAGAGGAGGCTTTCACTTGAGGTTCCACTGGGCTAGCTGGTTGCTTGGTGTTTATGGCGTTTGATTGTTAAAGTTCATTTTCTGGTTGGGATAAGAATATTCCTTCTTAAGGGTTTCATTGTGGAAGGTAATAGAAGAAAATACAGGAAAGGTGATTTCTTGTTTATCTGGGCAGTAACCAGTGTAACTTACTGCTAGTGTAAACATGGACATGAAGGCTTGTATTGTTTCCATCTAGGATCTTTGGCAGTTTGTTTTGGAGACCACAAGACAACCTTTCTTGGGGTTTAATCCTAGTTCTACAATAGTAATAAGTTTCTTTGTTCTCTGGTTTACTGTGTGACTTCCTGCCAGTTACTTAACCAACAGATTTCAAAATAATATGAAATAATCAATTCTTTAAAACTCTGTCAGATAGGAAAATCTGAGAATCATTTCACAGATTATTACAGTGAGGTATGTGCTTAATTAACTTGACAGTGATACATGGTCATGCTCCTTTTGAAGCAGCACAGGATACGGTTGGCTTTCTGGGCTGCAAGCGCACACTGCCGGCTCATGTTCATTTTTTCATCAACCAAAACCCCCAAGTCCTTCTCTGCAGGGCTGCTCTGAATCTGTTCTCTGCCCAACCTGTAGCTGTGCCTGGGATTGCTCCAACCCAGGTGTAGGACCTTGCACTTGTCATGGTTAAACTTCATTAGATTGGCATCAACCCTCCTCACAAGCGTGTCAAGGTCCCTCTGGATGGCATTCCTTCCCTCCAACGTATCAACCGAACCACACAGCTTGGTGTCATCAGGAACTTGCTGAAGGCGCACTCAATCCCACTGTCCATGTCACTGACAAAGATGTTGAACAAGACCTGTCCCAGCACCGATCCCTGAGGGGCACCACTCATTACTGGTCTCCAGCTGGACATTGAGCCATTCACCACAACTCTTAGCGTGCGGCCATCGAGCCAGCAGGTCAAGGGAGGTGATCCTGCCCCTCTACTCTGCTCTCGTGAGACCTCCCTGGGAGTATTGTGTGCAGTTCTGGTGTCCTCAACATAAAAAGGACACGGAACTGTTGGAACAAGTCCAAAGGAGGGCCACGAGGATGATCAGGGGACTGAAGCACCTCCCATATGAAGACAGGCTGAGAAAGTTGGGGCTGTTGAGCCTGGAGAAGAGAAGGCTGTGTGGAGACCTCAGAGCAGCCTTCCAGTATCTGAAGGGGGCCTATAGGGATGCTGGGGAGGGACTCTTCATCAGGGACTGTAGTGATAGGACAAGGGGTAACGGGTTAAAACTTAAACAGGGGAAGTTTAGATTGGATATAAGGAAGAAATTCTTTACTGTGAGGGTGGTGAGGCACTGGAATGGATTGCCCAGGGAAGCTGTGAATGCTCCATCGCTGGCGGTGTTCAAGGCTGGATTGGACATAGCCTTGGGTGGCGTGGTTTAGCGTGAGGTGTCCCTGCCCCTGGCAGGGGGTTGGAAGTAAATGATCTTAAGGTCCTTTCCAACCCTAATTATTCTATGATTCTATGCCATGCAGTAGCAAACCTGGAAGTGGAACACCGTGGTTGTAACCTTACTTCCTGGCTTACTGTTAATTCTGATTTCAAAACTAGTTTCTCTGTTTGCAGTCTTGTTAAGTAGCTTTCCCCTGTTTCTACAGAACTGACCTCTTCAAAATGATTAGAAAATCTGTATTACAGTGAAAGAGAAGGTATCAAACTGAGTACTTCAGATTTGCAATGCTGTCTGCTTAGGCACCTTGTTGCAACCATGTCTTTCTTGGGGAGCACGCTCTTTCACCTTAGACTGTTTCCTGCTTTTACCAATAGGTTTTCAGTCAGACTGTGCTTCACTGAACATGTCTCTGTGCCAAAGCGACATTAAGCAGTTTTTGTTCCTAACCATTCAGTCCTGCTCCAGTGCTGCCCCTTTAGTTCAGCATGTGTGGTGCCAAGACACTGAACTGTACCAGGATTAAATATAACTTGTTGGGGTGGGAGCTTTGTTTATTGGTGGGATTTTTTTAGGATTCATTGTGTGGCCCCTTAGACAATTGTAGCAGCATCCTGGAGGGGCCTGGGAGGGAGCTGGAGCATGAAGCTATGGGAGAAGGAGGGGAGCAGAAACTGCATAAGCTGGTTTTGTAGCTGAGGCAAGAAAAATGTCCATGGAGCCATGGTTTCAGACTGCCACAAGCTTGCCAAGGAATCACATCTGCTCTTGCTTCAAAGCTTGTAGCAGAACATTTTCTTTTTTCTTGAGAATATTGCATTACTTCTAGATATATGTGGTGAAATATTCGATTTCTTTTAACTCATTCCCTCCTCAACTAGCAGATGGAAAACTTGTCAGCATTAGATACTTAGGAGTTTAATATTTTCAGCATTATTTGTATTTCTCTTTCAGGATGGTTGTGCCTCTGGTTGTTGAGAGCTTATTGTTGCAGGTAGTTACTCCCCAAAAAAAAGTCACTTTTATTCCAAATTTGTGTTTTCAAGCCAGCTACAGGTTTTATTTTTGTGCATAGGTTGGACTGCTGGCATGGTAAGATACGGCCTGGCTCTCTTCACTTCTTTGGAGATTGGTTTTCTCCTGTTAAAAATGGGAAGGGGGAAGTTACATTGTGTCATCTGTCATCTTTTTCTTGCTTTTTTGCAAGCGCTGTTTTTTAAATTTAAGGAGTTTAAACATAAGTCTGTTTTCTCCAAACCAACTTATAGCCAGAATGAGGCTGTTCATTCCACTATAAAATCTTCACTCTCTTCTTTCAGTATGTTTCCACAATTTCTGTAAGTTGCTTAGTGTTTCAAAGGAACCCTTCAGCAAGCCAGACCATGCTGTTTTCAGCAGCCCAGAATGTTTTACCTTTAGAAATGTGGGGGTAAGTCACAATTGTTTGTATCTCACAGGCTCCCACTGATGGAAACTCTCATTCTGTGAAGCTTTGCACTTGATGAAGAGTAATTCTTGAGATGACAGCCCTCTGGAAATCCAGACCTCTGTTGATCTCTGTAGAAATTAAACTCCTTGAATATCCTGTTTACAAATCCCCAGTTTTAAGTGCTTATTTTGTTGGAATTCCTTTAGGCAAAGATTTTGGTTTTCCTCATGGTATGCCTGGTTCATGCAAATATGGGCATAATAAAATGGTCTGATGCTATCACCTCAAAAAAACTCATATGTAAGTTTATTGTAAAGGTACACAGCTTTTCTAGGGAGATGAAGAAGCTGGCATTTTGCATTGAGAAGCCTGTGTGGGCAGAACATTCAACACAGCAGATAAGCTTGTGGGAAGTGGCATTCAAAGAGAGAACTAGGAGTTTTTAATCAGTAGAAATGGGTAGTGTTTTTAACTCTGTTAGCGGGGGCTGCTCAAGATCAGTTCAGGTAGCATTTAAAACAAGATGAGAAAGTTCAGAAAGTGCACATGCAGCAGTAACAGAAAATCATTCATCATTTGAAATAAGCAGAAAAATATGTGAACAGGGGTATAGGTCAGGCTGAAATCATAGAAAAGAAAAAGCAGATCAAGGCTGTGGAAAGTGCATTATTTGCTTGAAGAATAATGTGCTAACTAAGCAAGAAACTCACAGTCAATAAAGGCCATTTGACACTTAAGAGGAGCAAGCTCTTGGTCTCTTGCCATAACTACAGTCATGTGGGGCAGAACATGGCAGACTGCAGGCTGTGAGCACCTAGAGAACTGTGGAGAAGGTTGTCTATATAAGAAACATTGCCACGCTGCGTATGATCACTGGTTACAGTGAACTGAGGATTGGATGTATAAACACTAAAAGCTAAAAATGATATGAGAAACCACACAATGCTGGATATAAATCTGTCATAAAAATCCAACATAGATAATTACCCTCCTAACTTTCATCTCCTTTTAATATTGAAAAGTCTCTCCATGGAGACTTCTCTCCAAATAAGGGAATTTATTTGGGTTTTGGGTTTAGGGTTGGTTTTTTTTCCTTGTTTTGGTGGGGTTTTTTTTATTTTAATGAAAAAAAGAATGAATTCCGGAGAGGAAATATTTTTTGTTACTGCTTAAGCTTCTCAAAGGATATTAGAAAGAGAGAAGAGCAAAGTGAATCAAACTTACAGAAAGTTTATAACATTTTCCTTTTTATAAAATAAGAGAAAAACACATCTGATTTTCGAAGGGCCTATGGGGAAGACAGCTTATGTCTTAAAGGGCTTAGGTCATGGTTTTGCTGAAAGTATGTAAGAGGGCATTTGTGTATATATGAAGTCCCAAATGCAGTGAATAGCTAATATACTAGTTACTGTTTATCCTGCTTTTGGCACTCCTGAGGATGAAGGTAGTTGTCTATATTTGTTTACTTTTCAGCTACAATATCCTAGATTAAGTCATCCATAAAAGGGGGGGAAAGGGAAGAAACAACCACCCCAAATTTTTTTCAAAAGGCCTGGAATCATTGATGATGTTCAGGATGCAGTATGTGTTAGGTATTCCTTAAATATGAAGAAAAAAGGCTTTACTGTGTTTGGAAAAAGATGTCTCAACTAGTTTTGGCCAGGTAGTGATGACTTCCCAGCAGAACTGGACTTGGTGGGAATAAGTTAATTCTGAAAAGATCTTGAAGAGATGAAAAGTATCTTTCTTCTTTGGGAAGAAATAGACCTGAGCAATTAGGAAAATGTCCGCAATGCTTTTTGCACAGGGACCAGCAAGCACTGCAGCTGCCTGCCTGCCTTGTGAACATTTGCAAGTTAGTGTTCCATGATGGGGGAAACTTGCCAGTGTTTGAAGCTGAATGCTGTAAAAGAAAGCACATTCTTCATTGTGTGAAGTGGAAAGAGGAGCTACTTAGAACTGTGTAAAAATTATTTGTTTCACATTTATAACTTGGCAGCACAATGACTTATAAATTTGGAGTGTGAAACTACGACTTGAGAATGAGCTGGGGACGTAATGCTGCAGGCTCAGAATTAGGGTTTTCATAAACCTTGTTACCTAATTCATGGATGGCTGTTTGGTGTTTGCTTCAGAGAAGTTCTGGTTAACTACAGGTTTAGGGCTATAGAGAATTTATTTTTTTGTTTGTTTGGTTGGTTTTTTGCATTGTCAGATGCTGCTTGTAATCTTCTTGATGAAAAGGTAGTTCCCCATTTAGCTGCAGATTTATTGCTTTGTATGTTTTCAAAGTAAACCTTGAGGTAACAGAAAGAGCCAGGCTGCTGGAAAGAAGAGCAGTTCAATTTCCCTACCCCTGCCCCACCAAGGAAGGTTTAGCATGCACCTCAACAGGACAAAACTTTCTCTGCTGTCATCTATTTCTTATCTTTGTGTTTGGCTAGAAATACTGCTCTTGGAAAAGCAGTAGCTTACATACCCATTTAGTTCCTTAGCTGTTCTTCCCTTGAGTGACTGTGACGGCAAGTAGCGTTGTCATGGTCAGTGGAGTTTCCTGGAGAGATACTACCATGACAATAACTGATTTGAAACAGCAGCATATTTCACACAGTTACAGTTATATTACCAGCAGCAGCTGCCATGTTCTATGCTCAAATTCAGCCTTTGGTGCAAAAAATAGTATGTCACTGTAGCAGATTTCTGTCCCCAGCATCTGTCTGGACTCTAGACCTGGGTTTTACATGTCTGAGTCTCTGCGATGGAGTCACTCTGGGAATTTTTAAGCAGTAGCTATGGAATAGTGAGAGTTGGGTTAGAAAGTTAAAGGCAGTACATCTGATTAGTGTAAAGTAAACATTATGCTGCAGATTTTTGTAGGTAATTTTGAGAATGCAATTTAAATTGGTATTATTATTTTGATTGCTGACATTAAGATCTGCGGGTTCATGAACTACTCTGTGCTACAAATTGGAGATGATGCACACTAAACTGTAATCTGCTCATCCATCATAAAGCTTCTGCTAGAGACCCATTTAATTTCCAAACCAAAGAATTTAATATCTGTCTCCAGATAAATTAATTTTTCTTAACTACTACTTGTGCAATGAGCTGTCAGAGAGCATTCTATGGCAAGCAAGCGAGGAAGCAGTTGTCTCTAGCATGCAGCTATGGAACTAATGAATAAAAAATTTCCATGGGCAATACAGAAATACAAGGCATTATCTCTGTGGCCCAGGAGAGCAAACAAATCTGGGTTCCATTCGTTGACCTGCCAGAGTTTTGCTGCATAACCTACAATGGGAGACATTTTCCGGCACAGATTTTTTCTAACTCTCTTCAGTGTATGTTGCATCAAGTTCATGCTTAAAAACGTATCACCTAGTTGTGGGCAGTCTGGTGTCCCAGAAAGTTTGCATCAGTGGGATGCAAGGGACCTGTGTAGTCACAGCCTGGGTGCCATAGCCAGTCCACATAGTGCTGGGCCCTCCTTAGGCAATGTTAGTTCTTTTAATTTAGGCCTTTTGGTTAAAATGGCCTGACACCAAATAAATCTGACTCTTCCAAAAACACATATAGACTGTAATGTATGTTTCCTCATGAATTCTGGCAGTGAAACTCTCTTCACGGGTGTGCCTTTAAAGCAAAATGTGAAGCAGCTCTCTGGAATAGATTGCCAGTAGCCTTTCAAGCCCTTCTGCCCTTTGGCTACCAACACAAAACTGTGGATGGTGTTTGGAATGACAGGACAAAAGCTTTCTGTGGCCCTGTCAGACAGACAGACAGATGCAAAAATTGACGTTTCTGAGTATACTGTTTAAAATACCTATTTTCTGTGA
The DNA here is from genome assembly GCA_028858755.1 of Ara ararauna. Classification (NCBI taxonomy): domain Eukaryota; kingdom Metazoa; phylum Chordata; class Aves; order Psittaciformes; family Psittacidae; genus Ara; species Ara ararauna. The sequence continues at coordinate 52,426,868 of CM054378.1, forward strand.
ATGAGGGGTAATTCATTTAGGAAGGCTGACAGACAGTTGGCTGCTCTGTGCAGTACTTTCCACTGTAAAAATAAACTGCAGATGTTTGACACAGATATGTCAGGATACTTAACTTTGGGTTAGGATTTGCAGATGTCGTGTTTAGTGGAAGCTAAATCTCTGTCTTAGGGGAAGGAGGGAAGAGGTACACAGCAGCAAATGCTGAGAAGCGTGTCCTGTATGTGACTAATGCATCCTGACGGGTGGATACTCTGTCCCTTTGGAGGTTAAAAAAAAAAAAGTGCTGTCATCAGTAGTGAACTGTTGCTGTGAGTCGGCTTTGACAGCCTCGTTTGTTACTGATAGCCGAAGGAGTCCAACTGCCAGGTGATTTTCTTCACCTTATAGAAATGTCCCCGTAAGAGGGGAGTCTTGTATAGCACTTTGCCGTCTTAACTTCACTGAGCATTATTTGTTCTATCAGAGCAGCAGCCAGGAAGTAGAGGTAAGTTTGGGCACACAAAATCAAGTTTTTTGCTTCCTGTTTGGGCTTCCCAAAGAGGATTTTTGATGACAATGTTTGACCACTCTCAGCTGTTTTAAATCCTTTTTAAAAGAATGGTGCAGGGATTTGTGTGCTGTTTTGGTTTGTCTTCAAAGCAATAGCAGTAATGTTGCCAGTTTTGAACTTTGCAAGTCTTGAGAAATGGATGAGATTGGATAGTTTATCTACACACAATGCTTACAGCTGTGTTTCATTGGATGCACTTAATGGCAGACACATGACAAAGCAATCTGTTCATTTTCATAGTGCAGTAACTGATTACATTTTCTCTTGGCTATGGTTCAGCTAAAGTTGCATTGTCGTGTGCATTGTTTCCCTATCTCAGCTGCTTAGTCATTACTTTGGAAACAACTCTCTTGTTTGGTTTTTGGAGGGGGGATTGGTTTGGGTTTTTTGTTTGTTTTTTCTCTTCAGGAGGTATATGAGGGGAAGAAATAAGCAATGATGACTTTTACATGTTATTACTAATTCAGAGGTTTTTTACAGTTTTAGGATTTAGTTCCAGGATCTTCTTCCTTTCTCCCCACTTCTCCCAGCCTGGCTTTATCATAATATTTAGTAGGAATTTGTCATTATGCATAATGAGCACAGCAGGACAAATAATATGCTGTTTGTTCTGTAAGTAGCAGGAGTTCGCTGAACCCTCAGAAGTGTGGATATCGGCCCTTAGACTCAGCACAAATTTGAATATGTAACATTTTAAGAAGTTTAAATAAAATGTGATTGGTTGATAGCCCAGTAATTTACATCTCTTTTGGTTTATTTGTCCAGGGAGACAACAGCAGCTGGAAGCCGAGAACCAGTACGTGGAGGCTGATCAAGACCTTCACAAATGGACAGGACGTTCCGTGCAGCCACCCACAGAAAGACCTGGGGAGAGGCGGATGGCAGAAATGAAGAGGCTGTATGGTGCTGAAGCTGAAAAAATCCAGGCAATGGAGGCTGCTATGCAGCTTATCTTCGATAGAAGCTGTGACAAAAAGCAGCCCAAATACTGGCCTATTATTCCCCTTAAGCTCTGAGTACCTGGTCTGTGCTCTGACCTGGCACAGGTCTGTATGGATCGCTGCTTCTGTCAGGTTGTGCTGCTGAAAGAAACACATGCAAATTTTGGGTTTAACTGGGCTTTGGGGCAGAGACCGGCAAGGGCAGCGTCTTTCTTGCCTGTCAGTGATGATCACAGTCCATTCTACCTATATACAGTTATCAAGTAGTGAATAGCTATTGTCATGCTGTCAATAGGAGGGACAGTAACATAAACCTGTGCAAAGTCATAGTTTCACTCATTTGGTACCTGCCTGCCTTGAGCATGCTTGCAAGAAAAATAACAATGTCTATAGTCAGTGAACTGTGCAAATTTAAAGCAGTGAGGTAAAGAAAAAAGACTATACATATTGTCTGCTTTTCCCATTTAGTAAATGAGCGATCCCATTTTTCAGTCTCACTTAACTTAGTAGCATTTGGATCCTGTTTAACACAGCACAGCCTGAAGTGTTATGTCTGCTGATCTTGGAGGGTTTTTTTGAGAACCGGGAGCCCACTGGCCAAGATACAATATATTAAATTACTGTAGCCCAGCCATTTGAATTCTTTTTCAAAGGTTTATAACAAAAGCAGGACATTTTTATTCCAGACCGGTACTTGTCTGGCAGGAGTTCAACTCTAAAGAAATATTATATCAAAAAATGTTTTAATGAAGGGGGTGGGGAGAGTGGGCATGAAGCCTGATGTGGTCTTATCTGTCAGAGATCTATTTAGCAGAAGAGAAACTGAAGAGGACAAAGCACTCTTGAGGCCAATGCCTACAGTGAATTTTGCTGTTCTAATAAAAACCATGTAGTTGGGTTAAAGCTTTAAAGAAGACATATTAGTTTGATAGATAAGGGTACATCTGTATGCTGTTTATGGAGGTGTGGAAGCCATGTAGCCCTGAGAGCTATGTTTATTTTAGGTGCAGCTTTCCCATGCCCACCCACATTTTACATGCACAAAGCTTAAACGTAGGCAAGTTAGATGTGCTTCTGTGTGTGTACTCATCCGTCTGTACAGGCCGTTTGGCTCCACTTCTGTCACTCTCTACTTTTGGTCGGTTGTGCTTGCCCCACTAATAGCTGACTAGGTGGAGTGAGGCACATAAGTGGTCTATGTAAGAGAGGCAGAACTGGCCCTTCAGAGCTGGTGACTACCTTATAAAATAGTACCCTGGATGCTTCCAAGGACATTCTGTGAAGTACTGCTGCTACATATTGTTGTGTGTTGAAGGGCTGTATTTTGTATTAAGCAGCATTTCTATGCCAGGGCAAAGGAACCTTGCGCTGTTCTACTTCTGACAAAGATTCATGTGTCTTTCTGGCAATAGAGGCAGATCACAACTGAAATTCTAACTTCAGTTCATGTCCACTATGTCTGGTATATCTCTACAGCATGTGAAGTTTGTAGTACACACCAGCAGTTGCTGTGCCCTTTGCAGCAGGCAGCTGCGCCAAAATAAGTCTGTGGTGTAGTTTGGAGAATCTTTGTGTTTACTATTAGTTACTGTGTTTTTTCAAAGCAGCATTTTAGTTTTGTTTCCGCCTCCTTCACTTCAGGTGTGACAAAATGGAGTTAAATTGAACACTGAAATTAAAAGCCCCAATCTCCATGACTTGTTGCTGGTGTGATTAATCTGAAAAACTTGTGTGAGACAGGAGGGGGGAAAGGGTTATGAACAGTCCTGCATTTGTCTTCATTCTTGTTTTTGGCGGGTTTTGTCAGAAATTAAGTGTTTTGTATGGGCTTCTATTTGGTCAACAAATAAATTTGCTTTGTAACACCTTGTAATTGAATTTTATTTTTTATAAAGAAACTTCCATACTTCAGCACTCCAGTTCTCAGATGCTAAAGCTTTCTTTTAGCTGCTGTATAGAGCAAGGACAGTTTTAACATACCGATAAGCATGAAGAGTGTTGGCAAGACTTTCACAGGAATGCCAGTCAATACCACACACGCATAGTGCGGTACAGAATGAATGGGAGGGCTGTTGCATCTTCTGGGGGAAAATCCCATCCCAGATTAACATGCATAGATCTCTCTGTTCCTGTTTGAAATGTTTCCAGTGTGATGATGATGTCTTCCCTGTGCAGTTGAGTACCAAAGAAAGAAAGGATGGGTAAGACTGGGCTATTCTTACTTTTCAGCACAATTCATAGTTCTTGCTGTGGTTGTTTCTTAATCCAACTGGTTCGGCTAGCAGAAGCAGAAATTCTGGTCTCCAAAAGTATTTGTACAGACCTCATATGAGACAGACATTGAATTCTTTTCCTACTTCATATAAAACACAAGAAATATCTTTGCCTTTGACTCTTTTAATCTTTCTAGGAGGGTTTAAGATGCCTCATGAGGTTGGAAGTTGAGAGAACTGGGTTAAATGTTCCTTAGGAACTATGTGCTGAGGCCTGCAAGGGAGGAACACACCACTTCAGATTTTGAGTTGCTAGTAGATAATCTCTGTTCTGCTCCTGAATTTCAGGGGATGAGCTGTTGCTGTAGTTGGCCAAGTGTCTATTTTGCTGCTGGTTTGATGGAATTTGGGGGGTTTGTGTTGCAGTTCTTTTATTCCATCTCCTGTGTCATTTTACATTTCTAAGAAATATCTCACATAAAAGCACGTGGTCATGGAAGCAATGCAACTGCAACTCAGAAATGCCTGTTCAGTCAGAATGTCTGTAACATTCGCCTTTCTTGCACATATGTATTATGCTGCAATTCCCAATCATGGGACCATGTGTGCTTTGTTTTCCCCCAAATACAGTGTTATGTCAGCTTCTTGACTAGAACACAGCTGTGATGCTGCAGACTTGATTCTTGTCCAGAATATTGCACCTTTGCTTTCAGTTACACAACTGCTTCTAAAGTTCTGCCCAAAGGGAATTCTTCACTTGCTGGTGGTGGTTTCTCATGAGCTTTTCCCAGCTCCAGTAGAAGGAATTACACCCTTAAGTCACAAGTACAAGTTGTCATACAAACAATTAGTCTTAATTTCAGAAACTGGTTTCTTCATTTGGTGCATGCAAATATGCAAATGAGACTCATCTTTAGAAGAAGAGTTTGTGACTGTTTGAAGATGCTTTGAAGATTGGAGAAAAATGGTAATAGATCTTTTCTACTGAAAGCATTCTTAAACTAAAAAAAAAAAAAAAAAAAAAACAACTTGCAGAACTGGCACAATATAAATTTAACATAAAAATGAAGCAATGACCTTTGTGTTTCCTACCAAAAGAAAATCTGCTTACTCTTCTGCTTTGGCAACATCATCAAGAGCACTCATCCTTTCGGAATTACTTCCCCACAAAGCCCCTGACAGTTTAGTATGCCTGTGCATACAGGCAAACTGAGAAGAGATTAAACAATTTTTGATGAGCATAACTATTTTTGGTGAGCCTTACTGGTAAGTCTTCATCCTTTTTTATGATAGTCTTGGATATATGCAAACATTTTGTGCTTAGAAGCTTTAATAAAATGCAACCTAAATTTCTTAACAGCCTTTGTGAAGGATAAATACATCGATAATCCATATGGATTTGTCCACTTGCATCTTTTTCTCTTTGCAAAAGCTTCTCATTCATTATATGAAATACATTTCTAATACTGGCATCTTCATCTCTTATTGCATTAGTAAGAGTCCAGCTTCATCAATAGAAATTGAGAAAAGCAAGAAACTTTGTGATTCAGCTGCTTAAATTTGGATTTTTAAGTATGATTTTTGGTATGCTAGTCTGAATATTTTGGCTGAAAGAATTAACGGAGGGGCCAAGATTATTGGCCAAAATATGAAATACAGTCTATCAAAACAAAACATCCAGAACCCTGTTTTCGTTCTGGTTTCTTAAAAATGTAAGTTACTGGGGAATATACTAGTTGATAAATAATACGTTCATGCTGTGACAGAATTCTGAGTTTATGTTTGTGTGCTGCTTCATCAACCATCTACCCTGTCTAACCTGCCCTGTTGTCTCCTGTGATCCTGCAAAAGGAAAGACTTTCTTATGAGCTTTCTCCTGGGTAGAAAAGCAGCCTGTGAGCGAGTCTTAGCTGCTCCTGAAGGTTGGTTATGGCTAGAGTGTGTTCAGGGCCTCACATCCCTTCATCTATTCTTACATAGCTGAAATTCCTGAACTAGTACTCAGAGACATGTGCAGTGGAAGCTCTGGGTGGGTGATAGACTGTGACAGTGCTGTCTGGGTATTCTCTTGGCAACCTAGTTATCGTAGGAAAAGAGTTGCTTGAACTCAGTCCATTCTTTGAAGTATGTGAGCACACAGGCATCAGCCTCAAGTATGAATTTTGGCAGGGCAGGAGCAGTGTGGAAATCTTGCTTGACCAAAAGTGGAGAAAGACTTGCTCATCTTCAGCACTTTCAGTGTGTAATCAAGATTCTCTGTGCATGGATTCTACTAATCACAGAGTCACGGAAGGATTTTTTCCCCTTTAATCATGAATCATTTTCTTCCAAGAAAGCAAGAAAAACAGAGTAAGTGAGAACATACATAGTTTTTGACAAGAAAATACTTTTCAGCCTGAGGCCATTACAACTGCTGGTTACCTAAACTACATTGAGGTCTTTTGCCTACAAAGCCTTTTTGAAAAGCCAAAATGCATAAAACTGCTATCTCCATGGCTCTTGTTTACAGCATCCCAAAGAAATACCTTTGTGGAGAGGAAGGGATGAGAAAAGTAGAAAGGATTGGTAGGGATCATTTCTAAATAGAGTTCAAAGTGGTTCTCCTTAATTTTCAGACTTTGTTTTAAATTAAAGTATCAATTTATACCAAAATCTGGGTTCAGTAAAGATGTGAGGCAAAAGCCTATCAGGGGCTGTTAAAAATTAAGTTGCATTACAGAAGACTACTTTATATTCATGGAATTTTCTTACACTGTCCTCTAGGTATCTGCAATTGCCATTGTGATTGCATAGGAAGCTAAATAGACTGCTGATATCTTTATAGGGATATTTTGAATCTTTCCACATGCTTATACTGAAGATAAAGATTGAAAGATCTCAGTCCAGAAGTTCAGCTTTCAGCTATCCCATGCATCCTTTTTCCTAGGTGCAGAAATCACCTCTGTGGCTCACTCCACCAAAGTTTCCTGCCACCAAGGTCTGTCAGCAGCTCTTAACTGTGTGATCAGTCCATTGCTGTAAGTCAAAAGGAGTCAAGTTGGAAAAGCCCTACTGCTAAGCTGTTTAATGTAACTTGTGAAGAGGATTAAGGGAAGCACTCGCTTGTGCAATCAGATAAGCAGGTCTGAAGGTGGCAGACTCCACAGGCATAAGCATTCATAAGGCAATGTTGCTGCTAGAAGAAAACTTACAAGCACATTTTTTTAGTGCTCAGAGCCTTTGAGTATTTTTCCTGCTTTGGTCTAAAACATTTACATTTCTTTCCTCAGGCATGTTAGTCAGCTTCTCTAATACAAAACCTAGAAAAGCAAATGTTATTTTCCTTGCTGAACACAGAAGGTAACACTCATTTTGGGCAAACCCATGGGTGGGTTTATCCCAAGATTCCTAAGGTTTTTATTTTTCATTGCTACTTTCTATGTTAAAGTGTCTTGAGTTTGCAGATTTGCAGATGCTGTGCCAAGGAGCGTACTTGCATGATTCAGGTTCATACCCTTTGCTTCGGCATGAACCATAGCAGGAACCAGAGGCCCAAGATTCAGTTAGCTCTTTTGGTCTAGACATGTACAAGTATCCAGCAAGAAAAAGTCTGTGCCTCGTATTTCATTAATTTTGATTCTGACATAGCTAAAATCTTATTCCCATCCTTTGCACTGGAGAGGAACTCTCTTGGATCATCATGTCTAGTTTCTGCTACCTCCGGCAACCACATCGTCTAATACATTTCAGAAACTAATTAGGCTCCACTTTAAAACAAATTCAATGTCCTGTCACCCCCACTTCTGCTAGTTAAGACTGCATGTCCCACCTCTCTTTTGCAAAACATAATAAAATATCAAGACTCCCACAAGTTTTAAGTTGTCCTTTGTCAGAAGGCTCCAAAAAGCTAAACGCAGGAACAGATTATGTATCTTGGTCTTTTCTGTATTCATTACGGTACTGTAGTATCCTCTCGCTGGACAGAAGGAAAGGAATTACTGTTGTGACAAAAGCACATGCTTGAAGTATGTTTTTACTTAAGAAATAGTTCATCAAAGGCACACTTCTGGTCTGCAGCATATTCCATGAAAGGGTTGGGTAATAGCCAAAGGCTCCCATCCCACTGTCCTCCTTTCATGCAAAGTGATGAAGTTGAAGCTAAAACTTCAGCCAGTTTATGCTGCAGTGCATTCGAAACACAAAAGTTTGATGAGTTGCTCCAAACCAAATAATCCTTACATGACTGCGGAATATAAATCTGAAATGGACTATAAATCAAAAACAATTAAAAAAGTAATAGGCATTACATATTATTACATTTGGGAAAACAGTAATATTCGTGACTTTTTAACAATTTTATAGATGTATATATAGATGAATTTAGGATTTCCAGTATTGCCAGATCACTCTCTGCTAGAGACAAGAAATATTTGTTATACTGAGTCTTTCTGAGCATAACATGATGTTTCCATTTGTACTGCTCTGCGAGAGAGCTGTGTCTCAGCAGTGCCGTAGCTGGTTTATGGTCCTGCTTTGGTGTCACCACCCTGGGTGTTCCAGAGCATGCAGAGAGTCCTTCCTTGGCACCTCCTCTGAGAAGCTCTGTGGCAGAGCAGCACTCATTGTCGCTGTTTTTATCATTATGTACCAGTCCTATGGTCTTCATTATGTTACCTTATTTTTTTTTTTTGATAGCCATTGAACTCAACATGCAAACCGTACTGCCTGTCTGAGGCTTGCTCTTGCTCTGAAAGCCACAAGGCTGAGTGTGTGACATGACTGGGTGCTATGGCAACAGGCTGTGATATCAGAAATGCCAGATGATTAGATAATTTCAGGGACATGCCAGAAAGAACAGCTGCATGGTGCTACAGAAAGCCCTTACTGCAGAACTGCTCTCTACCAGCAAAGAAAATAGAGAAAATGAGTGACAAATAACTGCTCAGTGCTCCCTCCTTTGCTTGCTCCATTGAGGAGATCCCTCTTCAGGTCATCTACAGCTCCAGTGTCAGAGCATAAACATTTATCTCCAAAGAGAAAAAGTGCTTCTACAAAGAACTTCTACGGTGATTAGTTACTTGCCCTTCGTAAGTGTGCTTTACTGTGCAGGCCTGCTCTAAAAAGATGTCCTGTACTTTCCCTGTCAACAGCAGTTAAATCTTGCTTGGAAGGAGAAAAAATAGCTGCCTTACTGTAGTCACTTCCCTTCAATAGCTATTTCAGTCTCGTAGTGTTACTTGCATTATTCAAGTCTAGCAAAATGAAATCTGTTTCTACAGCATGGCTATGGCTAGAGCTTTTCTGTGGTAAATCCATTGATTATAATTAACTGCACTAGTGGTTTGTGTTACATTGTGGAAACTGTCATGGCAGGCATAGCCTGCAAGTGCAATAGTCCCTGTCAACATGACAGAATTGTTCACTTCAGTCCAAGAAGATACCACATCCTACTGAAATAAAACATAAAAATAGTTTATATTGTTGAAACTTTACAATACCGTATTAAAAAACAGTAATTGAACAATTTTGGTTTGCTAGTTTAACTTCCTCCGTGCCAGGTTTTTGATGCATGAAATGAGGTAAAACCACAATAATGATAGAAAAGATACAGCTGAATCTCAAGTACAATGCAGATTTATTCTTTTTTCTAGTAGGGTGGCAAAAATTATAATAATAATTGAGTAGGAAAAGTTAAAAAAAAACTGTTGGGTTTTTCCAATTTTTCAGTATTCTTTTCATTTCCTGGTTTCCAGAAATAAAATGTGAGGGGGGTTTTTATACTTCTTAGCTGGGCAACCTTTAAAATGATGAACGGCTTAGCAGCCTCACTTTGCAGGGCTTGAAATAACATCTGAATGCATTCTGAATGTAGGAAAACCGCCTACACTGCCTTTCCCACTGCTGCTATCCCCACAAAGCTACCTGGAATTTAATGGATGCGCGATGTGATGCATTTTGCTGGCAATGTCCATCATAGTTTGCATCTCCAAGGATCCAGCTGAGCAGTTTTCAGGGTCTCTCTTGCCTCAGTCATTTTCAGTCCACCTGTGCTCTCTTCTTGCTCCCTCATCTTTTTCTCAAAGGCTCCTATCTAGCTTGCATCCCTCCACCCCACACACTTTACTGCAGCCTGATGCTGCTCTCATCTCTCAGCTCCTACACTCTCGTCCACCTCCAACATGTAGGGCACAAAATGTTGCCTGGATGCACTCAGTAACCAGCAGGACTTACCTAGATGACCAAAAAAAGGGTCAGTGCCTCTAGCAATGTAAGTGCTGAAAGCAGAAAGTGCTGAGATGCTTCCCACAGAATTGTCTGTGACCTGACAGTGGCTGAGGGGAGATCATTCTCTCCTCTTTTACTAATTAAACCACAAAACTTCCTCACTGCTGTGCAAGTGGTGGGAAGGTATTACTGCCAGTTCTTCTCTCCCCACTTTGGGTAGACTCCAATCACTCAGAGTAAATATCCCCACTTCTCTTAACGACTGACCAAAGCCTTTCTAAAGTAACAGCCTTTCTAAAGTTGCAATGCAGTGAAACCATCATGATACTTTTGAGCACCAGGGGAAGCTTTTGTAAGACTTCCCCTAGAGGGAGAAACAATTACTGGATACAGAGCCTGGGCTTCACAATCCATCTGTTTAATTTATAGTGTGTCTCAACAGTACATCTCTGTCAACTTCATCTCTCCAACAGCAAGGCGTAGCTGTGATTTAGGAGCTTGGCCATTTGAAAGACAAACCAGGCAGCCATGATCTATTGCCACCCAGCACATGAGGATGTTGCTAAGGCAGTTTCTCAATTTAAGAATGATTTTATCTCTTTTTCTCTCTTTTCAGCCCTCTTTGCCAGCTGGCATCCCGTTTTCTACTTTTCAGTGGGCACTGCTTCATCTCGGTGTGAATCTTTGGAGGGGGAGCAGTAGCCTATTTAGAGCTTAAAACACATAGAGATTTACTGGCTGGAACCCCAGAGAACAACCTACCAAGAGGCTGATGATGGCACTTAACCAGATCATCCCCAAAACATTACTGTTAAAAGAACCTGATGTGCATGTTAAGTAAATATCAAATATGCAAAACCCCAGTACATGTAACATACAGACAATAACACAAGATAATAGGCCCTATGTCCAAATAAATAATAGCACTCTCATAACCACAGGCAGTTCCAGTATTTTATGTTCACTTTCAATGTCCTTTGAATGGTTCATATCTATAATATATTAAAACTCCCACAGGCTCCAGCAGGACTAGGATTTAGTGTTAAACCCTGGTTAAAAAGAGGGGAAGAAATTTCTCTTGCACACAAACAGGCAAAAAACTCTAGAATAAATGTGATCCAGGAAGCAATTATATAAAGGCATTGATAATTTGATTTGCATATAAAATAATAACAAGAACGGAAGCTAAGTTATCCCATATACACAGAAACCCTGGGTTTTCAGGATTGGCTACTCATTATTCTCTTGTCATACAAAGCAATTCAATCTGCAGCTGCATTTCTCCCTTGCAAATCCAATTCAATCAAGAGAAACATTGTTAGCAAACCCACTGATTTATCAAGCAGTAAAGTGCTGATACAGGCTTCTATTCCTGCTGCTAATAAATTCTCTATGTAGCAGTGTTTGCTTTCTCTCTAGGGATCTCCCATTATACTAATGGCTACAGGTTTCTAACTTTACCACTGGAATTTTTAATAGAATAGTAGGGTCCAAAACCCGTGGAAGTCTTAGGAAAGGAAGGACACAAGCCCAGAACATGCACCCAGTTGCTACAGGGATGTGGCTACATGTTACTGCAGGTGGAGCAGCACCTGGTGTCTTCAAAATTGCTGTAACAAGACCTTTTTTGGGGGTTTTGGTTGGGTTGGGTTTTTTTTTATTCTCTGAAATGTGACCATTGTCTCCTGTTTTGCTCGTCACTTTCCCTGATTCCTTCAGTGGGCTTGCTTCCAGTGCCTTGCCTCCCTCTCTGTACCTTTCCCTGCCTCCGGCTTGGTTTGTTGCCTTGATTGGCTCATATACCCTTGCTCTGGCCCCTCTTCTCCTGCAGACATGCAGCAGCTCTGAAAACCCCCTCTAGGTGCTGTCTCCTGTTCTTCCTGCCCATCAACTGTCACCAGGGCTCTGGGCACTCAGCTCATCACAGCATCATCCCCTTGCTGCTTTCACATGCATGAGCCCTAATACGCTATTTCAAGGCATGGGCACACATTTCAGCATCCTTTTCAAGATGGGCTCCAAAAGGGAAAGCACAAGGGGTGTTAGAAGTGCTATTGTCTTTTGGGAATAATTTCCCAAGCTGCAGGTTCCATAATTTCTTTAACAGTCCTAGGTCATTTTTATCTGCCAGGTTCATGTGATGCTGGGTTTGCCTGTGGCCCTTTCATCTTTTAAACTCAAAGAAGTTATTTCCGTGGAATATTGGAAGCCAGAGTTAATGTTCTAGGCTGTCTGGCAGCTAAGAAACACATGAATTTGGCCTGAATTTTATTAAAAAAAAAAAAAAGTACAAAATGTAAGAATCCATTTCCACCTATGACAGTAGCCCATGTTTAATATGGCTTTAATAAAAAGTTTTATTACATTCTTCTCTGGGGATTGTATTATTTTTCTACTTGCTGGACCTGATAACCAAGATAACAAAATCAGATTAAAAGAGTCTTAAAAAAAAAAAAAAAAAAGATTTTCAAAAATTCAGCATCTGGACTGAAAATAGTTGGGAAATGTTGATGTTTTGAATAGCTTCTTGGATTTTTCAAAGAAAGAAAGAACACTGGTTTTGTTAGTCTAGGGAATGAGATGTTGAACTAATCTTCCGAACCCATGATTCAATATCAAACGCCATCTCATAGTTATTTGCCGATTTCCTCAGTTGCATTCATCCTGGTTTGGCTTCCCTGGAGGGCTCTCACTCATCTGACCAGAGTGGCTCGTGCTTTTTCATTTCCGCATGTTGCATTTCTGGCAGGTCTAGTGCATTTGGCTTTCAGTGAAGTCAGAAGGAGTTGAAGTGTTTCCATGACGCCAGCAGATCTGAAACTACATCTTCCTTCCAAAACCACACCTCACAGAGCTGATGAAGGATGTCATTGCCCCTTAGTCCCATTTCCATTACCTACCAGTGAAGTACCTGCCACCATAGCTCCCACAGGCCAGGACACACACCCTCTACAGCCTGTTTGAACTATGCTGCTGCACTGTTGTGCACGCCAAGGCAGCAAGTTACACCACTGCTGAGTTACTGAGTCATTCCCATCTTTTATCCAACACATCATATTTTTGCACAAACCACAGCTCTTGAGTATAACCATTTGCTAGAACTGGGCTGTGCAAAGTGTGAAAAGCAGTACAGAAGCAATAAAACATAGTGTGTACAGGGGGAGAAAAATCAACACAAACCCCAAGCTAGCATTTTGGAGTGTATATTAGTAGAAAACTAAAGCATTACGAGAGAATTTAGCTCAGCTTTATGATACAGTTTAAGTCCTAGGCACCATTCATGTTTACAGAGCTGAATTAAAACCTAATTTATTTTAAACCTAAATCCTAGTCCTGCTGGAGCCTGTGGGAGTTTTATTGTATTACAGATAAGTTACAGGCTGGTGCCTATTGACAGAAGTGAAAAAATGAGAAGTAAAATGAAATCAGCTGGCTGTTACTCAGCCTTCACTGCCCAACTGGATCAGGAAAAGTGTTAAAATGAATCCTGCAATTTTCCTTTCCAGCCTTTAGAATGTGATTTTCAGTTAAAAAAAAAATAAAAGGGGGCACCTGAGAATGCTTTTAAATGCTCTCTGTGGCTGCCATCAAAGGAGTTTTCTACTTTGGAAAAAGAGAGCCTTGTCTCCAAATGCACTTTTGCCAGGAATTCTGTCCTGATTAGGCTGCCTTGGAGCACTTTCTTGGGTGGGTGCCATACTGAGGTTATTGGATGGCAGCCATGTGTTCAACACTCTTAAAATAAAGCCTATTCCCTTAATTTGCAACTCAACATAAAACTCAGGTTAAGTCCATTGATATTGCTGGAGGGTGGGGCTAACATACATATGTATGCAATTATTCTCAGGATATTGCAATGAGTACATATATACTCCCACAGAAGTTGCTCTGAAGTTAAACGCTAATGTTCCTTGGGTATGCATTTTGCTCCTGTCTGGTTTCTTCATTTGCAAATTATTCCACATCAAGATCTCCCCACCAGTACTAACGAAAATGCTGGATAATCCATACATTTGAGTCAGCTCCTCCTAAAGACACTCAGCTGGCCTCTCCAGCCCACACAATCCTACCCCACAACAGGAACTTAGCAAAGCACTTCAGTAAATGTTTATAGCCAGGCCTTCTAGACTGAGCCCATCACCTCTTACCAAACTCAAGTTCATTTTTGAGCATAAATGTTTTAGAATGAGGCACATGGAAGAATGCCTTCACCAGGATCACTTTGTTGTGACTCACATAGCAGGAGGTAAGACTTTTCTCTCCCTTACTCAGAGAGAGGACTGTCAGCATCTCTCATCCACATTTCACAGATCTATCAAGGAAGATGAAATGAGCTGGGCTGCACATGGAAAGAAAGGTTGTATTGACTTGTATTTTTTCTGTGTAACAGGCATCCATTTCAGAGTTGTTAGTCTTTCACTCAGAAGCTTTCCTCTCTGAATAATGCCTTACTGAGACCATCCATACTCTTTCAGACCTCATATTATCTCCTACATGATCCGCTACCAGCTATGGGTTACCTATGTGGTATGCAGAGAGAGAAAGGCACAGAAGCAAGTATACGTATACAGAATAAAAACAGGCAATACCATTCTCTTGATCTTCACCCAGGCCCAGTCTCTCACAGACACTTACAGAGTATCTACACACAGAAGTGTAAAATACTGTACTTTGGCTAAGGTGAGGTAAGGTAAGAGGTCCTGATCTAAACATTAATCCTTCATTTTCAATTATATCTTCTAGGGGGTTTTTTTGTTTGTTTTTTCTTTTTTTGTACCTTTAAAATCACAAAGTGACATTGGTTATTCTACAAGTGACTTGGGGATATGAAACAGAGATGAGTCTATCTTTTAACACTGGAGATGTATTCAGTACTCCGTAATTACCACCAAAATGGTAATCACTAATTTTCAGATAAAATCAACTATGGTTCATTGGGAAAAAATATGAATTCTGTTGAATATATAATTATATCTATTCTAAAGCAATCACTGCTCGTATTTGCATATTGAGAAACAGTTCCTGGAAATATGACCTACTTGGTAATAAGAAGCAGTTTTGATTTTGAAGAATATTTATTCCTTACACTGTCTATTGCTCATGTATGCTAAATTTCAGAAGGAGTACCTGCATGCTAGCTAAACTATATCAAATTACTTCTGATTTTTTATCTTTTCCTTTCTCTCTTTACCCCAGACTACACAGTACCCATGATCTATACAATTTTGCTTGGATGAACTTTACAAACAGCTCTCTGCAGTGAGCACTGAGAAGGGGTTTTGGTAGGAGCAGTTGGAGTCTAAAATGGATCAGCTTCACACAAAAAGTACAAACAACATAGGAGAGCATGAGTCATTCCCCTTCATCTACACTGAGATGCCGAGTTTAAAACATGAAAAGGTCACCGCTTTTTTGTGCACAGATGAGAGTATAAAGTGATCCAATTGTCATCTTACTTCTTTTTAACATCCATGGCCTCTGAAACTCCACTTTGAACAGAAGATCACATGGGAGAGAAAAACCCCAGCATGGCTCAACTGTATGTGAAATCACAAAAGTTCAAGGCAGACAGGATGGATGAACCCCCTTAAGAAAGGCCACAGAGAGCACTCACTGCAACTAAAACTGTATTTTATCACCTTTGATTCCCTTAAAACTAAAATACACTTGTGTTAACATTCAAAAGGAGGCTGGTTTATGAGTTTCTGATTTTATAAGGTTTTGGAGATTTGCAGGAGTTTTGCAAAATCAAGTGTTGGAGTGGTACCCTATACACTCTGGGAATTGGTACTGCCTGTGTAGTAGTCAGAAGAAGTGATATTTACAATTAACCACTAGCTTCACTATTAGCAGAAGGAGCCATGGGAAGGGGGCTCACCTACAGCCAAAGGTAGGACAGTGTGTGAGGTGAAGCCCCACCGAAGCAGGTGTCCCACTGAAGGATATTTTTACTAAACCACTGTCTTTAACATTACATAATGTTTAATCAAAGCTAAAACATTAAGTGGAAACATCCTGCCTTTGATTCTGTTTTTAATGGAGAAGGTTTCTTGTACATAGGGCAATTTGTCTAGATAGACAGCCTGAGGAAAGACAGAAGGGGTGGAAAACAGAGACAAGTAAACAGGTAGTGGCACCTACCACACTGTTCTGTCCACAAGGAAAATAGGGATTAATTTTAGAGCTGGGGTGTTCTTCACTGAAGAAGTAGGGAAACAGATGGAGCCTGGTAAATTAAAACAACAACAAGAAAGAATTATATGCAACCAGCCTTCTCTTGCTCTTGAAATCAGTTTCACCACTGATTGCTAGAAATAGTCAAATACAGTAAAATGCAGAGTTTCAGGCTGATACCATGCCCTCAGTTATCACTGATGAGGCCCTCCTTTTCAATCCTACTTCCCCCTGACTGATCTTGAGATTGAAGTTGAATTTTCTTCTGCAAATCAGAAGGCCTTTTTAAAACTTCTCTAGAGAAGAACACACTGCTCCAGATCAGATTAGAAGATACACCAAGCACATTGCTTCAGGGAGTGAAGGTGTTTCTTGAAATACCTGGTATCATCACACTAGTATTAGGGTAACACTACAAATTTGTCTTCAAATAAAGAAGTGCTTGCAGGTTGTTACTCAGGATATGGAAAAGGTTTCAAGCACCCAGCATAGACGATGAATGACATAAATCAGTGCAGAATTCTGACCTCCACCTTCTCTTTTACATATCAAATCTCCAATGGCACCAGGTCGTTTTATGGTCCCTTGATGACAAGACTGTCTGGATCAATCTGGCTTCCATGGTAAACTACAGCAGGCCTTTATCCTTCCCTTAGGGCTACCAGCTATAGCACCCAAGGAGCCATTCAGCCACTGAGACTGGCTGAAATATTACACCTTCCAGCCTGTCTCCTTCCCATTATGTACTAGATAAAAGAGTAAGAACATGGACTAGAATCCAGTTGTAAGACTTTCCCAATTAGGGAAGTACCTATTTCTACAGACAGCTTAGTTCTGAAATGAAATCCATTAGTTTCTATTCCTAGCAGAAATTCCAGGCTAAGCATCCCTGCCTTCTTGACCTCATTTGAGTACTGTAGTGTAGTTTTGCTTAAAGAATCAAAACTTCTGACATCAGCCCTGTCAACTTCTCTCTTCACTTGTCAGAGACTCAGTATCTCTGTGAGTGGAAATCCCCACTGACTGCTGAACCATAACCAATATTTGGACAGCTGTTCTTTGCTTTACCCTTTGGATAGTAAAACAACCAACATTTCTGAGGATAACAGACAGTGAGTCCCTCCTCTCACTGCATATGTGTTAATACGGACAACTCCTGTGCTACCAAAGAAATGTCTGCTCCTTACCTTGGGTATGCAAACTGAATCTAAACAGTGCTGACTGTGTTGACCAAATTTCCTTGAGCAACTAGTCCCATGGATTTCAGATGACTGCACACACTACATCACAAGCAGGGGGCTGAAATTGCAAAGAATGAACTAATTTTCCTCAAAATGAGTGGTCAGACTTTTGTCGCTCCTTCGCGTTTTATTAATATGTTCTTAAGCAATCGATCTTCTTTAGATGGGAATAATATGGTTACATAATTTAATAGCTCAATTTGTTAATAATCACGGGAGAAGATGAAATATCTCTTTATACTTCACGTAAATAACAGAAAATTATGGTACTATTATTGTGACAACGGAAATGCATGCCAATTACCCAATTAACGTAAATCAGCACAACCTGATTGATATTAGTCACTGTAGATGCATTTATTCTGACTAAAGAGCTGGCCTTTGCCTCTGAATCAAATTGCTCTGATGGTAAAAATCCAACTCAGAAAAGAAACTGAACTGAAAAAAGCCTACTTTGCCACTGTTGCGTACCCTTCATCCCCATCTGTGAAGGCTCACTCTTACAACGCAATTGTTTTTGCCTTCCAACACATCCAGGTGTGAAGGGGTTTTACCGATAAGCTGTCAGAGGAGAAGCCCCTCATAGACCCCCAAACTATCAGGGGTGTTACTTTTGGATCCCCTTCACTTTGGTTTCCCCAAAAGCTAAGATACATTTCTCACGGTGCTTAAAGAAATTAAAAAGTCACTGCAAGCACAGGCAGGCAAGGCTGTGTGGCTGGAACATCACTTGGGTGGCAGCTACCGCAGCGCTATGTAACGCCGTACTCCAGCATTCATAGGTTCAGAAGAGGCAGTGAAGATAAGAATCACGTTGCTGAACACAAATATAGATATTGATGAAGTAATGTTATGTTTGTGCACATGGTGCCCTTGCCGTGGAACATCAAGAAGCAGGCGCCTCTGAAGGTCAAGGGTGCCCTTAGCCCCGTTTCCCGGGCAAGAGCCTGAAACGTGGAGGAGCAGGGAACCATCCTGGCCCGGGGGGCTCCTTCCTGAAAGCCTCCTGAGGGCGAACGGTAAAACGCCGAAGGAAACCGGGGGCCACCATAGGAAAGCAAGCCCCAACTTCAGGGACCCCCCGGCAGCAAGGTCCGGGCGGGAGGAGGCACTGCCGGGGTGCCCCGCCAGGCCGCGGGGCGGCGCTCCGCCACTCTACCTCGCCCCGGGCCGGACCGGGCCGGACCGGGCCGGGCCGGGCCGGGAGCCCCCAGGGCGGAGCAGGCAGGGCGGGGCCGTCCCCGCCCCTGTCGCCGCGCCGCAGCTGCTGGAGGCGAGCGGAGCCCGCCAGTGTGCGCCTCCCGCCCAGTCTAGCGCAGCTCAGCGAGGCACGGCAGAGCGAGCCCCTGCCCTGTTTCTCCCGCATCGCCCGGGCGACCAGAGCCAGCCATGGGTAAGCGAGAGGGGCTGCGGGGAGCCCCTCTCCGGGACCGCGGGGTGGGAGCAGGGGCAGGTGCGGGGCAGCCCCAGCCCGGCCTCTTGCTGTGGGGCAGCAGCCTGTTGAGCCCCCCGGCTAGAGCGGGCTGGGGGCGGCCGCCCCTCCGTCCCGTTCGGGCCGCGCCGCTGCCACGGCGGGGCGCGGGGGGCTTCTGGCCGGCTGGGCAGCGGGACCACGAGAGCTGCGGAGCGCTCTTAAAAATATCGATTACTGTTAGCGGTGGTACTACAGGACTCCGGAGCGATAGTTTCTTGGAGGCGGTTGTCCGCAGCCGGCCAGGGGTGTGCCTTCTTCCCCGGTCCTGCCGTCGCTGAGACCGTGGTCTGCCCCGGACGCCTGAGACAGGGGCGACCGGTGGGGCCGGGCTGGAGCGCCGCAGGGCAGCCACGGGTCTCGGGTAATGGCTCGGTCTGTTCACTGTTTCCCCTCGGGCGAGGTGGGGCGCGGGGTCCCTCTCAGCCCTCTTGCTGTGCTCAGCTTTGCCGTGGGGTGCAGTGCGGCTGGTGAGAGCAGGGATACCCTCGGGGGCAGGGCGGAGAGTGGACGTGCCTTTTCGGGATGGGGAAGGGTTGAGGGCGCTTGTTGTGCCCTGAGCATTAGGGGACATTGGGATAACGCGGTGCGCTTTTCCCTACAGCCTGGGGTCTGCGCAGTGGAGAGAGCTGGGCATCGGTGAGAAGTGGCGGCTTCTGTTCCCCAACTTCTAGGGAGGGTAGTGGCTGTGTGAGTGTGCTAACGCGAGCAGAAATGGGGCCTTGGCTAGGGAAGGACTCATCCTGCACATGGGTCAACTCGATAGTCAACACACACGTTCAGCGTTCTCATCCTTTCAAGCATGGGCTGCTTCCTGCGAGCTGTCCTTTCAACCAACAGTACATCCAAATTAATTAAGCAGTAATGAAAGTTACGAAATTTGGGAAAAAAAAGCAAAATGCAACTGTATCTTTGGTCCAGTTTGCCGGTGGTGTGTCATTGCTTAGAGGTTGCAGCTGCTAAAGCACAGCCATCAGTGCGTGCCTGTGTGTTAACATGCATGTACTGATGCTGGCACTGTCTCTGGTTTTAATTAAGAAGAAAAAAAAATATTCATTACTCAGCCAAAACTAAAGGAAACTGACAGAATTCCTATGGTTGCTACTTTGTTAAATTAATCCGCTTCACTTAATTCCTGACTTTCTAAATTATTATTAACCAGTTTGTTCCCTAGTTTAGTGAAGATCAGACTCCTGTAGTATTACAGTCTTTTTACTAAGTTCTTTTGAAGTTTCCAACACCCCTTTAAATGCATGTTGAAGTACTGATTCCTGCTGCCTCTGCAGCTCTGAAGGCTGAAACTAGCAAGACAGCTGCATTATTGACAGCACAAAGCTTATATTTTGTGTGCATGTTCTGACACCTTTTAGACAGCGCTTTCCCTATGTGAACTTTTGATATTAAACAGAGATGTTGACAGCCTCTCCCATGTCTATATCTTAGTATCCGCTTAATACTTTTACTATATTACCATAGGTTGATGTCAAATAAATGTTGGAATGGGATGAAAGAGTGAAAGATAGAATGTTTTGAGTATTATTAAAAGAAGTTTATTCATTGGATTACTATGTTTTGGGGAGGGATAAAATTTATTTGATAACACATAAAATTGTTCTTAAGTGTCTTTGCTGCTAAGTCTATGAAATTGCTTTTTCTTCAGAAAATTAAGCTGCTAGGGGTTTAATATCAAAAAGTTGTTTTAAGTCTTTGTGAGGGATTCATCCTGAGAAGCAAATCTTTAATTTAGCGCTAAAGTCTTAGAAAACCACTAAAGTTAGTCTTGCAGGTTGTGCATAGTGTGCAAAATGTATGTTTTGCATTGGTATAGAATGTAACAGTTGGGAAAAGGGGAGTGGAAAGAAGAAAACATTTCTTAAAACGTTTTCCTCATAACGGCAATAGCACAAAACTCCAAGGTCTGTTGACTTCTTTGCTTAGAAACATTGTCGGATGATCAAGCAGTGCCTGGCTGGGCAGTGGTGGCATGGTCAGTCAGGAGAGGGAACTTCTAGCACGAATTTCAGATGAAGTACTTCAAAAAGAAGTCGCATAAAGAAGCCTTTGTCAGCTGTGGATCCAGTCCTTCATGAGTACGATGTTTTGTTTATGCCACTTTATAATTGCTGCCTTGGTGTTAGGTAGGCTGAGGCCAATGTGACCCTCTAACCAGGACTTGTTTGGAGCCCAGTGCTGTACTGAGCTTCCTGATCCAATGGCAAGCATGCATTTGACTGTTATTAGGACAATTTGAATTGTCCTTGCTTGCACAAAACTTCTTTGTAGGACTGGCATGCTGAGGCTGATTTTTCTTTTCCTTTTTGGAGGTGCTGAGAGCCAACCGTGGCCGCTGATATTCATTGGGTTTTGGCCCTCAGTGCTTCTGAAAGTCAACACCAATCAGGGTCAGCATTGGCTGGAAGGTCATTAGTAACAACCAGTGCAGTGCACGAAAACCCACCCGTTGGTGCATTGCATCGTGGCACACACTCTCCCAAATATACTGTCTCATCTAGGAAGTGGGGGGGACAGGGAACTTGTTTTATAAAATGAAGGAATATCACAAGCATGATACAGTGTCATTTCTTGGAAACTGCATGTTTTCATCAGTTTGCGCCTTTCCTGTTTGTACTCCCCAAACTGTTGCTGTCAAATAAGAAAAGTGGTTGGAGCACGGCGTGAACTTATATTGTGTTTTGGTGGGTTGTTTTTTTAAAAAAAGAGATACAGAGGAGAACACTATATGCAAACAGGGGATGATATGATGCCTGTCTTCATGAGGGTTTGCATCCCGTCTCTCTGAGACCCTGTGCAGGAAGTACTGCCTAATGGAGCCTGCAGACACAGGAGTTCCCAGGGGCGTCACACCGTGTTGTGCCAGGGCTGTCACCTGTCCTTCACGCCTTCTGCAGCACATCCAGATCCCCCAACAGTATTTACTGCTCCATCCCAGAATGAACCGTCCCTTTCTCACAGGCAGTAACCTCAGGAGCTCCACTTTAGGGGCTTCTACCCCTGTAGAAACAGTCCTTGCTTTTAAGTGAAATGTGTCCAAAGTACGTTTAAATATTCCCTAAACCAGGCTTTCTTCTTACAAACCACTGGTGGCAAAGCCTGAAAGAAAATCAGTCCTCTTTCTTTCTATTCAGTTATGCACTTTGTTCAGGCAGGAGCTGAAGTCTTTTGTGTGTCACAGTAATAGTAAAATCTGATTAGTATCGGTCATTAAGGGTGGCTGGATTTCAACTGCCAAGTGGTGTAGTCCATATTCTGTTCAGTCTTGTACCTCTTAAATATATTTAACCTCATTTCTACAAAAAAAGGAAACATAGTAAGTTTATCTTCCTTTAAAACCTGCGAAGTATAAAATTTTATACTGCTGCCTTTCCTCTGTCTCCACAACACCTGCTTAGGCTATTAAAAAGTACTTTATTTTGCCTTCTCACTGTAATCCTTTGTGTCTGAGAAAGATGTGGAGGAGAAAATGTGCATTTTACATATTTCCCAGTATCCTAAACAATTTGTGTTTTCACCATATTTATGAATTCTCTCTCTTGCTCTCTTTTTAAACAAGTGGTTCAGTAATATAGGAAAGCTGCTGTCCCACGTGTGAATTATGATATGTCTGATAGATTTTGAAATGTTACATATTAGAAAAACATACTGGATTATTGACTACATCCCTGGGAGGGCTGAACTCTGGCAGTGCCTGATTATTTGTCTTTTCAGAGTGTTTCTAGAATTTCTTAAACCAGTTGAAATCTTCTGGTCACTTTCAGCGTTTAAAGGACGAATTACTTTTCTGAAGCCAAGGACCTTTTTTTATTTTTTTTCATGTTTGCTTCCATTTGTTGTGATTCCAGCAGTCGCCATGTTGCAAGCATCATTATTTGTTTATATACAGCATTTTTCTATAGCCTTTGTTTTTCAAGATTAATGCTATCTAATCACAGAACAGAATCCTAGAATAGTTTGGATTGGAAGGGACCTTCAAAGGTCCAACCCCTCTTCAACGAGCAGGGACATCTTCAACTAGATCAGGTCGTCCAGAAACACATCCAGCCTGGCCTTGAATGTCTCCAGGGATGGCACATTCACCACCTCTCTGGGAAACCTCTTCCAGTATTTTACCACCCTCATTGTAAAGAATTTTTTCCTCACATCCAACCTGAATCTTCCATCTTTTAGTTTTAAACCGTTATCCCTATTGCAACAGGCCCTGCTAAAAAGTTGCTCCTCATAGAATGGTTTGGGTTGGAAAGGACCTTTAAAGATCATGTAGTCCAACCCCTCTGCCATGGGCAGGGACACTTTTTCACTTGCTCAAAGTCCTTTCCAGCCAGTCTTTGAATACTTTCAAGGATAGAGTACTCAGTGATGGGGCATCCACACTCTCTGAGTGTGTATTTAGTAATATCTGAAATCTTTACTCTAAAAAAAAACCAAAGTCTATTTCATGATAAGGTTAAAATAAATTGAAAATAAACACAGTGAAGCCTACTTCTTGGTATTTTTTTGTATTCCTTGTTCCTGAGTGGTGTGTGTTCTTTTAGTGTGGATTTTGTTTTCCCTCAGATATACAGTTGGTACAGCGAGACCTAGAATCACCACACGTAATGTACTTTCACTGTTAGTATTTGGATGTAAATGCACTGTTATCTCTCTAGACGTGCGAGAGCATTGTATCCAATGAAATTTCACTAGGGTAGATAATTTTCAGAGGGAGCTGCTGTCACTTGTTACATTACCACACTCCACAGGATGGGCGTTCTTCTCGCTGACACTCCTGGATTTCTTTTCTTTTTGACCTCCCCCATGTACATCCCAGCTGTGTGCCCGTCACCCCTCCTCAGACACACATGTACGTATCTGGTCCCAGCAAACGTATCCCCCGGGGCAGCACATCACCTTTCTCCTTTGAGTAGCTCCTTGGGCTGTTCCCATTGGGGGATTGCGAGCTTGCACAGAGCCCTAGGAGCAGCTTGCCTGTGAGTTCCTCAGGTCCACCTGCAAAAAAAAATTGAACTCTTCTTGGCACCACAGTGTTAACACTGCAGAAGATGTATGTATTTGCTTATAGTGTACTTTTAAGATAGGAGCTTTTTACCCTGAAGTATGGAGTCGAGGCTTGCTCCTGATGGAACACATGGTATCGCTGGAGTGCCAGGCTGACTGGTGTACGCTGTGGCATGTTTAGGGGTTGTTCTCCAGGGTAGTTGTGGCTGGATTGATTTGAGCTGTCCAGGAAAATCAAAATCCTTTCTGTTCTTCTGGCTGGTTCTTTAAAATCTGTTTGGGTATGAGTGCCTCTGGGTTTGAGTTGTGGTGAGCAAATGTAAGGAAAGATAGTTCAGTCTCCATGTAGGACATCAAAGAATGTTGTATTAACGTAATAGGTCTCAGCTGAGCCTGTGAGGTTCTGTCCAGATGCAGAAGCCAGGGCTGGGAGGGTTTGTGGGTTAATACCCAAAATGGCCAAAGGATGAAACAGAGCTATGGTGGCTCTTGGCCATCACGTCCGTCTTGTAAGTTGTCTTCTTCTAGGTTGTATTCAACGTAGCCTATGTCCCAGAGTAAGTGAACTCAGCATGACAGTACTGGGGGAGGAATCCAAGTCTCCTGATCCTCTCACAACTTTTCTTCTGTGGGCAGGTGTGAACTTCTGACAACTGGGGGTTCTGGGATGGCTGTGCCCATTAAAGTTCCCTGTCATCCCTCCCCCACAAAAAACAGGGGAGAAGATTTCACCATTCACTGTAACAAATATATAGCATCCTATGTTCCACTGAGTCCTCAGCTGTTTGTTACTTTCTACTGTTGCTCTGTCTTGGTTCTTTGACAGTGTCTGTCTCTGTAATTATTTGTGTCTCGGGTTTAGGCTCAAAAGCTTGCATGTGGAGTTGTGGCTTGGGAACCATTTACAAATAACACAAAGAACTATGAGAATTTGAAATCTTTTGTTCCCCCTGGTTTTGGAGCTGTTTCAGTGGCAGTAGTTTCAAAATGTGAATGGAGCTTATGTTTCATTAATAGAAAGATGTGCCTGACAGAGCTATTGAGTGGTATAAACCTTGGTGTGTTTCTGTGAGTCAGTTTTGTGTGTGTTTTAATGCTTTGATAGTTGAGTGGATGTGACACTCATGAATTTCAGCCTAAAGTTATATGTACAAAAGCTGACTTTCAGGAATATGTTTGCACCTAGTGTTTGGTTCTATTTTGGTTTTTTTTTGCCTGGGGAGAACAATGCTGAAAAGGACTGTTGTTCAAATATAGCTGGGACCTGGATCAAGAAGAAGTCTGGACTTGAAGTTATGAACTGATTTGGAGTATCCAGCATATAGTACTCCTTCAGAATTTGTGATGGCTTTTTTAATGTTTTATTAATTGCACAGAGTTATCATTGCATATTACAGCCTAAAACACTGTCTTTGTATACACTGCTTCAGTGTCAATGAATACAAGAATTGCCCCAGTCTAAGCCATACATAAATCAGAGAGTGGGATTTCACTGACGGCAGACAGGGCAAAACTTGCTGTGTTGGTGGCTCAGGAGTGAGGAAGCAGCTGGCTTGCTTTCCAGGTGCTGCTTTGTGGAGTGACAGGCAGAAAGGATACCTTGTGTTAACAACACAGCTGGTTGGGAGATCCAAACACCAGAGTAAATGATGGGAGTCCAGCCAGAGGAGGATTACGTTTTGAGTAGAGAGCTGATTTTCTTAATATTGGAAACATACATTTGGGCTTACTGGTGGTTTTGTTGTGCTGGAGCCATAGAGCTAACTTAAGAGGAATCTGACTCCTGTTGCCAGCAAGGCACAGCTAACTGGGGTTCTCTGATGTCTGGTTACTGCTTTACCTTTTAGTCTGTGTTTTTGTCAGCTTGCATGCTAGGAAATTCATAATTTCCTAGAAGTCCTAATGCTGAGTATGCATCAGTGAAGTTGCTGGGTGAAGGTGAGTGTTGGTTGCCTGCAGTCTCTTGCCTGCACCCTTTGTGAGCCTTTGTGGCAGAACAGCTGCTGTTGCATCTTAGGATCACTTTCAGAGAGATTCTCCACTGTTTGTTTGGGGTTTTTTAGCTCTTTAGGTTTGTATGTCTTTTGGTTTCTGATGGGACGTGAGTGTTTCATGACGTGAGAGTGTTTTCCTCAACTTAAGATATCTTTTCAGAGCTTCTAAAGTTCAAGGTTCTAGGAACCTCTGTCAGGATTTGCTGGAATGAAGTCCTGGGCACTCACTGTTGACAAATGTTATGCAAGTCTGAATTAGTGCGGAGCTCTGGCTGGATCTTCAGTACTTTTTCCTAACTTCTCTACTAAAGTAATTGACATTTTCATGTTGGTTGTGTTTTCTATATCTTATTTTGGCTTTCTTTTGAAGGAATGACTTCTGGAAGGTTTTAAACAATTGCTGTTTGTATGTAAACTTAGGCTTTTGTTACCAGAACTGTGTTGACATAAATGTCACTTACTTTCCCAAACAAAAGTGTAAAACCAGTTGTATTTGTGAAGAACACAGCTGAAAGTAAGTTTGCCACATGCAGCTTCCCTTGGGGGAAATTAACTGCTTTTCTTGAGCTGCTTAAGCATGTATTTAAAAAAAGTCAGGAGGAAAGAGAGATGACTAGTGGGAGTATTTGGAGCAGAGAACTCTTGGTGCAAGCACAGGGATCTGCTCCAGCACATCTGTCAATAGCCCATGACTTGCAAGGTGTAATGAACAGTAACACTTCATACAACATCTGCTTGGGCTCTGTGATGGGCTCTGATACAAAAGACTTGAAATCTCTGAGATATTTGTCATATCATGTCAGGGGAATGCAACAGAATCTAGTGCATCATCTATTATTGCCTGCTCCCCAGACAGTGAAGTTATTAGGTACTAAAGCTGATAGCTGTTTCACTGAGCCAGTTTTACGTAAGCAAATACAAGGAATGCAGCACAGAGGGGGCTTTAATACGTGTGACTGTTATAGCCTGTGTTAGTAATTATATCCCTGAAAGAGTGTATACCTTCACTTCATTCTCCTGTTCCATGCTGAAATTAAAGTGGCAAATTCTTATGCTTGATAATTGCCTGATGAAAATCCCCCATTTCAGATAATGTCTGGAAACTTAATGACATGGAATGAAAAATAGCCAGTTAAGTAATTTTGCTTTTTAATAGCCTGTAATTTTTAGTCTCTCTCTTGAAATTGTTCTAGAACAGTTTGAAAATACCTATTTTTCTCCACAAACTTGAGCTATGAGAAGCATAAAATAGATACTTAATCTTTAACCTCCTCCTGGGATTCTCAGGTTTTTTCATCTTACCTGCCACTTATATGCTTGCAAGGCCATGTTTGACAAATTGTTGTAATCTACCATATATTAAATTCCTCTTTATTCCTCAGTGGAAACCTCTGGGAGGCAGAAAAGAACCAGGAAGGAGTAAACAAACTCTTGAAAACACTAATTTGAAGTAGCTGTGGTGGACTGAAGGGGTGGGTATGTGGGGAGTGGGTGGAACTGAAACAAAGCACAAATGAGGTAGCAGCATGAGTCAAGACTCAAATGATTTTAGCCTTAACCAGTCTGCAGATTTCATTAAAATGATTTTTTTTTTCCCCTGTAAATCTTTGTTTCTGGATTTTTTTAAGGTTTTCTATGGCTGTCATCACAAAAACTGCTGGATGTTTTCCTCATTATGGTCAGCTCACCAGTGCACCCCAGACATCATTTAGGCTCTTTCCATCACCCTCACAAAGAGGAAGTGCTGGATCTTCGTGGTTGAGCCTTGTCTTGTGTTCCCTCTAGGCTGTTTTCTACCAGGTTTTGTGGGAAGGGTGTATGTGTGAGTGCCAATTGTTCCCTGCACCTCTTACTCCTGTTGGCATTTGAGCCTGCATTGAAGCCATTCTCCCTGAAATGTTGACCAGGAAGGAGCACTTGTTCGTTTTGCATGCATGTGGTTTGCACGTGGCAGGTGAGCACCACTGTGACACCACCCGATGGTGCACTTGGGTACTTGCAGGTATGTTTCCCATAGACTGATAGCTGCTAGCTTCTGTCTGTTTCAAAGTAAGGTGCCCCTCCTAGATAGAGAAAACAGTGGGTACATTGGGAGAAACAGCTTTAAAATACACAGAAAATCGGGAGACACTCTCTTAAAGCAGACTTAAGTGCTTTACTGGAGGAAGTTTGGAGGTTTGGCTTTCTCTTTCCACAGTAATAGAAGGTCTTTGCACATGTGGAATAGTGAATGTTCTTGCTGAGGCTAATGGGAATGTCTCTGCTGCTGTTAAAAGCTGATGTATAACTGTTAATTACTGCACACTGAATCTTGTAGCTGTTCTTCTAAGAACATACGGAGAAAAAGTGCAGGAAAATAACAGCATAGTTACAATCGGTGCTAGCTACTTCCTCCCGTTACAAAATGCACTTAGTTGATGAACTGGTTTTGTCATGCTAAATAGATGCCTGTGCAGGACTTCTGAGGAGAGTCTTTGTAAGAGGAGAGATGACTTCTTACGTAAGATGAGAGATGGACTTCGTAAGAAGACATAGATTGGGAGAAGCTGTTATCCAGCCTAAACATGAGTTCTTGAAGCATTTCTTCCTCTTTCTCATGGTATAAGGCAGGTTTATAGATTAAAAAAATGCCATCATGCTTGCTTACATTCTCATCTACTGTAATTCTGTAAATAAAAATAGTAAAATACTTGATCCCTAACCCTTTGGTTTTTAGGGAAGAGGATGGTAAGATTAGTAGGAGGAAAGCATGCCTTTTACCTTCAAGTTTGTGAGCGTGACTACTGTGCCCACTTCCCACATGGTCAGTAGTCTGTCTTCTTCTGCATGTGTGAAATGTTCCTTATGTTAGCTCCTGTACCTTGTAAATAAAGTATTTTTTATTGCATTACTCAGAAAATATGTCAAGCTTTTAGTTGCATATGCTTCGTTGCTCCAACACTTGCGCCTTGCATTTGCATATTGTTATCAGATCTCCATAGAAAGATATTTCTTCTCGTTACCCAAGTTTAAACACAGGAGAGAAATCTTAAAATCATAAAGTGGTTTGGATTGGAAGGGACCTCAAAGATCATATAGCTTCAACCCCCCTGCCATAGGCAGGGACACCTTCCACTAGACCAGATTGCTGAAAGCCCTATCCAACCTGGCCTTGAACACTGCCAGGGATGGGGCAGCCACAGCTTCTCTGGGCAACCTGTGCCAGTGCTTCAGCACTCACCCTCACAGTAAAGAACTTCTTCCTTGTATCTAATCTGATTCTATGCTCTTTGAGTTTAAAACCATTCTCCCTTGTCCTATTCCTATATGCCCTTGTAAAAAAGTCCCTCTCCACCTTTTCTGTAGTCCCCTTTAGGTATTGGAAGGCTTCTAGAAGGTCTCCCTTGAGCTTTCCCCAGGCTGAGCAAGCCCAACTCAGCCTGTCTCCATAGGAGAGGTGCTCCAACCCTTTGATCATCTTCATGGCCCTCCTCTGAATTTGCTCCAACAGATCAAGATCCTTCTTACATGGGGACCCCAGAGCTGAATGCAGTACTCCAGGTGGGATCTCAGAAGAGCAGCGTAGAGGGAAAGAATCACTTCCCTTGACCTCTTTGCCACACTTCTTTTGGTGCAGCCCGAGATATGGTTGGCATTCTGGGCTGCAAGTGCACATTGCCAGGTAATATTCAAGTGAACTTGCAGCAGGAGCCTTTGCTCCTTGGTGGCAGATATGATGGAGCTGTGATACTTAAAGCCTTCAGGCTTGGCATCTGCTGCCTCCCTGCTTTGTCCTGAAGGGGAGAGCTCAGAAGAGCACCCCAGTGAGAATCTACATCCCAGGCCTCCCACACCACTCGGGATGTTCTGTGATACTAACAATTAATTTAAAATCCTTCCCCCTAGGTCATCATGACTTTTAAGGAGCTTTTGCATTTATCTCAGAAAATGCCTTTCTTTCTTGCGTGTGACCTGCCAGGACAGCTGTGTTTCTCTTAAGCACTGAAGTTAATGATACAAAACATGAAGCTTGAGAAGGGGGGAGAGCAGGATTACAGCTCTTCTTAGCTGTGTACCCACTGCCAATGTCCCTTGTGTGGGAGAACAGCATAACCAGGGCTTTTGTGGCTGCAGGACAGATTGTAAGTCATGACTTCAGCATCTGTGATCCTTTCTGCTAGGGGTTTTTAGAGGATGATGCTTGTGTAGCCTTTCTGGGCTTAGTGTGAAACAAGGCAAGCTTTCTTATTTTCCCTGGTGTCTCTTTTTTTGTTTGTGGGGGTTTCTTTTTGTTTGTTTGTTTGTTAATGCAATGGAAAAGACTTTTTTTCAGACTTCACAGTAACATTACATGTAAGGGCCTTCCTTGTGTTTGTGTGCATTGCTAACATACACATTTCTGATAAGCCCTGTGGACGAGGTGGCTTTGCATCCTAGGGTGATCACAATGCTTCTGCATGCACTAGGACAAAAGTTGCTCAGTGTGGATGACTGGTAGTGTTTTATCTTGGCTGTACAGCTTCTTTCCTACTGGCTTCCATACAATAACCTAAACTTGCCTCTTTTCATATGACCTTGAATTGGCTATTAGTTCTCTCTCTCACACTCTAGCATGCACACATTTTAATTTTCAGCTTTGCTTGAGATCTCCGTCGTTTCTTCTCATGAAGCTGTGTGTGGGCTTACCTGCAGCATGGTAGGAGTTTGCATGAGGAAGTACCTTCCCAAATATTAGCCTTGGCAGTTGTGCCTCTGTGGAGGCACATGGAAGAGGCAGGGCAGCAGTCCCAGCAAGCTTCACCACCTTCTTTTGTTTCCCTCATAGCTATGGTGACCCTGGATGTGAGACCAGGAATGTACGCACTGAAGATGATTTAAGGAAATGTGCAGCAGTACATACTAATTAATTCAGGTCATGATACTCATAGGGTAAGCGCAGTGGCTTCCTGCCTCTCAAGTGGTTACTGTTTCTGATGTGAACTCTTTTGGCTTATACCAAGAAAATAAACCTGTGCAGTAATTAAAATGCACCTGAACTGCTTTAGAAGAGCCTGATTTGAATTAGGGCATAATTATTAACTCTAGCAGTACTCAGCTTTGCTAAATCTTTCCCTGACTTCCATGCTGTTCATTCATCTGCTACTCCATCAGCTCAGTAACATTTGCCGGGATAGTATCTGTTTAAATGAAAGCCTTCATTTCTGTGGAGAAGACAAGGACTTGGCTAAATGTACCATATGCCTCGGTGGGACCCTGTCCGGGATGTGACGCCCACTGCGGAGCTTGCTATTGCCTAACAGGGTCTCATGTTAGCTCATTCCCAGAAAGCCAGAACTATGGGAGCAGAAAAAGGGGAGTGAAAAGGTAACTTTATTGCTTGCATAACTGTACTGAATGCTGTATGTCTCATGGGCATCTGAAATAGTTAACAAAATCGGACTGCTTGGAGTTACTGCATGAAATTTAGGTCCTTTGGGATTTAAGGGCATTGCCTTTTGTATGCATGTGTGAGAAATTTGTGGAAAAAGCAAGAGTACAACAGAGTTTTAATCTCAGTCTATGACAGCTCTGTCAGTTTGAGGGCTCAGAGTCCCTTGCTTATGCTTTTCTTTCACATGAACTAGATGATATGACTGTTTTTTCTTTATGTGTAGATGACACCACTTGAAAAAGTATCTTTAAGCCCTGTTTGTGGGGACAGTAAACTGTGAAACATGGGTTTTCATAAAAAAAATGCAGCAAAGCTTTTCTGAGAAGAAGGATTTTGCATCAAGTCATCTTGTTACCAGGTCACGACTATGGAACATTAGTTTCAAAGTCTCTCATGTTACAGCTGTGCTACTTGTTTTCCAAAGCATTTTTCAGACAGGATCCACTGGGAGCTGCTGGTATGGTTTCCCAAATTCTTCTCTAGTAAAGTTCCTGGATGCCCTGATGCCCCTGCCTTGATCTACGGTACAGTGGTGTTGGTAAGGCCTACCATATTTGTAACCTCCGGTGATGGAGCAAATACTGGTTTCACTATTGTTTGTTTTTACTGTGTTTAAAAAGTTGGTGCTGGCAGAAGAACAAAAAGCAGTAGGATTTTATTTTTTTTGATCCAAGAAGGATTTAATCCAAGAAGCAGGATACTTACATTAGAAAGGCCTTTCGTAAGAAATTGAAACATCTTTTCAGAAACAAAAGAAGTCTGAAATGGGCGTTGTAGAAGGCTGTTTGTTGTTTCGGCTTGTTTTGTTGTTTGGTTTTTTGGGTTTTTTCCTCTCTGAAAGAGTTATCTCTGCTGTGAAATGAAATCAGACCTTAGTTTGAAAGCTTGTATTCAACATCCCCTCATCTTGGGAGGGATTGGAAAGGAAAGCAAAGGTATGAGCCACCTGGTCTGGTGGAGGGTGTCTCTGCCCATGGCAGGGGAGTTGGAACGAGATGATCTTTAAGGTCCCTTCCAAGCCAAACTGTTCTGTGATTCTATGAGTTGTACAGAGGGGCTGTATTTTGGTTCTGTGCTGATTTTCCGTGTTTTTGTCTTTGGAAAGTCCAGGAAGTTAGAGCTAACTGAATATAATTTTCTTTATGCCTCTAAAATGATTTTGTTGATCATCTCTACACATGACAGTACCATCTCCCTTTTTAAGAATCATACTTTTGCAAGTTATTATTAATCTCTACTACCTGGAAGATGTTTCATGCTCTTCAGAGAGGGTCTCTTTACTTTTTGTGCAAGAGATGGAACAGTGACCTTCAGAGAGCTGCTGCAGGCATCTGTTCTTAAGCACCAAAAAAATCTTTGCTCTTGGTTTCTGCTTGAATGCTGAAAAAAGTCACAAGACCTGCTATTATTTTGGGGGCTTTTGTTTACTGTTTGGTTTCTAAGCACTTAGTGGCTGGTACTTATTTCAAATTTTCCCTCTTTCATGGTGATAAATGGAAATTGAATGGATATCTACTTCCTTTTTTTTTTTTCATAATGAAAGATGCAGTTTTTCATGAATGCTTTAGAATTGTGATTTAAGTTTGGCCCCAGATCTTGATAAACTCAGTGCTGATACTGCAAAGGGCAGTTTAAGTGGAGGTAGCATGCCTCTCTTCCTGCATGGCATTAGTACGTTTGCTCTTGCCTGGGAGAAAAAAAAGCTGAATGCGTTCCATGCTACCTGCCTCTGCTTTTTACACTCTTATGTTTTGTATAGGGTTTACTGTTGCAGATCTATAGGAAAGCATGAACCCTGAGCAAACCCTGAGCCTACAACACGTATAAAAGACATATGTTTTAAGGGAGCATATCTAAAAGAAAGCTGTGGAAACAAAATGGGGATAATTTTTCTGATTTTGGTGGGTGATACCTATTCCAATAGGCTTAGACTGCCTGGAAGAAAACTGTTGCTCCATAACATAGGGATGGTACATTTTAAATTCTCAAAATATTCTGTGCTTCTTTCCCTATCTTTTCCCTGTAGGGAAACAAGATCTTGCTATAAATTTATTGTCTGCATTTGAGCAATGTAATACGTGTGTCTGACACTTCCGTGCATATCCTGTTCAGTCACTGAAGAGGCTCCCTCAGTTATGTCTTTTTTACAAATGTTTAATTTAAAAACAATAAATTTGAGGCTGAGGGAATGGGGATTTTCACAGTAACGTCATTAAAGAAATGTTGCAAAACTGATGTAAGTGTCGGGGTTTGTTTTTTTGTTTTTTTTCTCGGCAAGCTCTGCATTTTTCAGGCAAACTTTCTCATAACAGAATAGTTAGGAAGCAGCGGTTAGTGGGTCAGACAGGCCCAGGGGGCTAAACTGGGTTTTGTTCAGCCAAATGTTAGTGCTTTTTAATCAACACTGAATTCTGCATGCAACACTCTCTTCCTTCCCCAAAGCCATAACAAAATAAAATGGGTATTCAATTGGGTCATGAACAACATCTGCCCTTTGCTAAAAACAGTTGGGGAGTTACCACAATGAGGGAAGAGAAGCTGCCTATAGCTACTGTTAGAGCATCTTTTTGCCACCATGGCTTTGGTGGTCTGGTATAAGCAGCTGCTAATGCAGATCTGTGCACAGTCCTCAAGCTCTCTTTAGAAAGAAAAGGAATATTTCCTTTCATGTTCCGTGCAGCATTTTTACAACAAGGTGCAAAATTCCAATCAAACTGTGTCCTGAAAACTGAAAGTGCAATTAATTTACAGTGCTGTGACATAATTGCATGGATTTATTTTCGTCCTGTACAGCTTCCATAGTTCTTAGGCTACTTCACGTCAAAGAACTGTTTTTTCAGATCTTGCTGCTGCGACCTGTTTAGTCTCTAGTTAATGTAATTAATGTGAGGGTAGAAATGCCAGAGGACTCTTGTCTAAATGGGTTACATATTAAATGGGTTACATATTCTCTACTGTAGACTATGGGCTATCCTGATAAGTTTCAATTTGCCTTCGTATAGGCCTTTTTTTTTTTTTTTTTTTTTTGATAAAAGGCTTTGTGCAGTCCAATTTCATTCATAAAATTCAGGAGGTTTTGATTTGAAGATTTTATGTTCATATGGACTTATTCCAATTAACAGGAGTTTATCAAGTTCTTCACCCAAAGCAGGCTGAGTCAGAGGTGTCTGGAAAACTAAAAATTAACCATGATTTATTGGATACTTATTGCTGGTTGCTGTAAAGGAACTTAAAAGCAAAAGATGGTAATTTTCTTGTTTAAAGTTCTGAAGCAATTCAGTATCTTTCATGGGAAGAGATTGG
This sequence comes from Ara ararauna, assembly GCA_028858755.1. Lineage (NCBI taxonomy): Eukaryota > Metazoa > Chordata > Aves > Psittaciformes > Psittacidae > Ara > Ara ararauna. Next base: position 52,461,382 of record CM054378.1, read on the forward strand.
AGGATCTAGAATCAGATGATGTCGCCTTAATGTTGCAAAGAGCAGGAGAGTTAACTTGGTTTTGCTTTGTTTTGGGTGAAGAGCTTAAAAAAATAAAAACATTATTTTTAGAGGGTTGTTCTCTACAAAATGTTACATCAGTCGATGACTTCCTCCTGAAACTTCCAAGTAAAAAGAGTTTTTGAAGTAGTAAAGATTGCTTTGATGGATAACATATATCTGGAAACCAAGGTCTAGTTGTCTTCTCACAATGCTCAGCATTGCCCCTCTTTCCCCCATTATATGGCAAGCTGCAGAGAAACAGTGGGTGCAAATGAAAGTATGACATGTCTGTTTGAAAAGAAAGCAAGCTAAAATGTGAAACAAAATGCATTCTTATTTAAATAATTCTCAGAGGAGAACTGTGTCTCAGGGTGCAGTCTGTTAGCAGCAAGTTCTTATTAATATAAAATTTTGTCTCAGTTCAGAAACACACTAATATATGTACTTATCCCTGGACATACCAACAAGTAGCCTTATGAGCTTGAAAGACAATACTTGCTGTATGTGGCTGTAGAACATACAAGTAAACTGTTAGATCAGGGTCTCTAATGTGCATGCTTGTGTTAAAAAGACATGTAGGAAAATATACATGCACAGCAGGTAGAATTTAGCTCATTTGAGACTTAGCGATAGTGTTTTATTACCATTGCAGATACTTGCATGCTTTGACAGAAAAAGTCATAGTTTGTGTTAGACTTAGAAGTAGGAAAAAATAATAAAAAAATAAGGTTTGGAGTGGTTTGTAAAGCATGACTTGGAATAATTTTTATTTGGCAAGCATGTTGCACCAAAGATGAAATGAAATTAAATACTTCCTGAGCTTCATCTTTCAGGTAAGTAATTACAGAAATTGCTATTTGATAATCCAGGAAACAACTTTTGATTATAAAAGATGTACAAAACACATTCCGTGCTATGAGCGCAGTCTTGGAAGTTGTGATTGAAGATCACTGCCATGGAAACAAAGTACACTGCAACTTGGATACAAATGATTAGGCTTAAGTAGGGAAATGGCACATGAAAGCATGGTTACTGGCTTCTAACAGATGTTTCGTGCCTAGCAATGGGGTAGCACACTTAGAAGCTTTTACATAGAACTTTTTTTCCCAGAACCACACAACACTTTCTTTTTGCAACTCTGTTGTTACTGCTGTTTGCCATCTAGAAATTAAATGCATTGTAATACCTAGAAGATTGGTCTGTGGTGGAGATTGTAAGTATAATTGCAAAGTTGATAGTGTTTCATAGTTGCAAAATACATTAAACGTGCTAATACTTAATTGAAAACAGGGCTTCTGACAGTTGTGGATGTTTTGGGAAGTGCTGAAATGGTTGCCAGGACTGCAGGGGAACATGCTGGTTGTGCTTTTCCAAGTTGCATTTTTCAGTCTTCTGTAAAAATGCAAAGACAACCCCAAATGCCAGTTTATTTTTCAGCAATGAAGTGCTAGCAATTACTTTTAACTGCAGCCTTTCTGGGTGATTTCTCTTATATAGCTAGCTTCCCTTACACGTGCATTTAGTGGTATAAACTAATGCTGCAATACATATACCATTCAAAAATGTGTTATATTGTGAATAAACTTTCATCTCTGAATTGCTGAAACTCCTTTAGATATAGGCATACATAAACCTACATGTAGCAGGTAGGTGGCAGAAACTACCTTTTTAAAATAAAGGGATACTATAAATGCAACAGAGTTGCTTTGTAGTGACTGCTCAGTTTCTTTAAAAGAAGGAATTCTGTGATATGCTTGCATTGCCAGAAATTTGTCCTTTGAGAATACAAAAGTAAGCAACTTCCTTCTGTTTTATTCATGGCATCTTTTCTCTAGGTGTCTAAATGGTCAGAAATAGATTCTTCTGTTGCATGTCTACCATCTATCTGGTTTTAAAATAAAAATAGCTGAGAGGTGGCACTTCATGCTTCTACCACTGTGGTTTTCTTAATGTCTGACTTCCAGTTATTTACCTGTCATACCTTGTACAACTGTATACACACACCAATTAAACAATTCTTGTGAAAGGTTTGGTACAGGTAGACCAGAAATTTAAAGTGTAAATATTTGGAAGGAGGGACTTTTCTGTGGGTTTGTGTATCACTCATTAGACCTGAAGCTCACCCTAATTATATGGTCTAGGTCCTTTTAGAATGCAGAAATTATGGGGAGCAATATGGGGGAGGAGGGAGGAAGAGAAGGAAGTTTTCTCTATTTTAAGATATGCTACTGTTTCAAAAAGAATGCCTTATTTCTTAAATCAGTCTAAAAATGTAAATGCAATTGGTACCAAACACCATGCCTTATAGGAAATCTTATAAACTCGGTTGATTACTGCTGTTCCACATATGGCTTGTTCAGTGCTTTGCTGGGCATAGTTTACCTGCAGAGGTGGTAGATAGTTTGTGTGCTGCTTTAAATTCTTTCAACTTTCAACCCTTTCTTTGTAGTATCTGGCTCATGGCCACTGCGGTTTGGATAGGAAGCCAGAGAAGACTTAAGCTCAACTCTACATATATCTCTGCATATTTGAAACAGAGCTGTCGTAAGAGCTGGCAGCTATTAGAGCTATTAGACTAAATCACTGAAGTCATTAGGGTGAAACCCTTGCTTTCCTGCATGAATAAGAAACTTCTTTGGGGTTCTTCAGTCATACAGTCATAATGGTGATAGAAAGTTCAGTCATATGCTTCAGTTAGAGGAACTGTTAGAAAAAAAAAGTGGGGAAAAAAAAATCCTGCAGTTTATGAGCAATGGTGGCCTGGTCTAGCTGGTTTTTACCTCTGTATAGAACATCGGGTCAGGTGCTGTCTATCTTCAGACTCTTCATTACAACAGATTTGTTAGTCTGCAAGCTACCCACGCTGAGTCAACAGCATAAAAAGTACTTTTGAGTGCACCATCTTATCAAAGTTACACAAGTTAGTTTGTTTAAGAAGAGTGCAGTAGAGTTTCTGAAGAAGAACCAGGTTATTTTGTGTAACAGGTTGGGAAATAAAAGCCTTGTTACAAAATGATGTATTTAAGAAAATGCTTGAGGATGCAGAATTTTTGTTCTCTCTAAATGAGCGCTTCATGTACAGCAGCACTCTTAACACTTGAATTCCCAAGAAGCATGATTCTTTCACAGCGAAGTCTCTGGATTTTGTAACATAAGAGCTGCAAGATAGTTCATTTGTTCTGATGTTTATGCTTCATTAAATGAAGCACTAAATAGGATAGTGTGATTTCCTAACAGCTGAAATTGTCAAGGGCATATTGTCCTAAACAGACATGAGAGAGGTCAGTGGGTCTTGCGTGTATTGAACACTGAGGAACACAAGTCTTATGTAGCAGTTGATTAATTTGTAGGGTTGCTGTAAAGCTTGTTCAGTCACTCCTGCTTTTTAAGGTCAGTTTTTCATGTTAACGTCATTGAGAAAGCATTATGTATTTGACTACAGAATGTTTTAGAGAATCTTCTCAAGTGCATTTTTTACAGGAACAAGCATATCAACTTAAGCGGAATGCTAAGCTGTTTATCAAGGCAATATGTTGTCATGTTATACATGTGAACCTTAAGTCATATCTGTATCTGTTAACTTGGCTTTATGGCTTTAAGGAAATGAGTTGAATTCTTTTAGCTCACTTTCATTCTTTCATTTGCTTATGTATTCAGGATGCTTAATGGGTAATTACCATCTTCAAAATGCTTTGGTGCCTGAATAGAAGGCGATGCTGAAGAGGTTTCTCTGTGGGGAAAAAACATAACTTAGAGTTGCAGGCTTGATTCATACTTGTCCTTAGCATTTCAACTAGTGTGCGTGTCTGCATTCTCTGCGAGAGTGATGTTTGAAAAGGCATCTAAGTCCTGTCCCTTTGGTTTCTCCTGTTGCAACCATAAAGCAGAAGACTGGAAGAAGAAATGGGCTGTGGCTGAGGAAAGAAGCATTGCCTTGCCTTTCGGAACCCAGTGTCAATTTTTTTCCTGCAGTTTAGTTACCTTCCAGAACTCTCCCAGTTCCCTCTCTACCTTTCCATGTAAGTTTGTCTAAATAGGAAAGACGCAGAGTTTTTTATCACTCCAGATGGGGAAAAAAACCCCAAAAAATCAAACCAACAAACCCCCAAAACTAAACAAGGAAAACCTTGGAAAAGCCCATTGCTGCTTCAAATTTTTGATTTGGAGCTCTCTGTGCCACCTCTGGAGCTTCAGAGAAACAAAGCATGTCCCAGCTGCAAACAAGCCCATTGTTGTTGCTTTCTGTGCTTACATGGTAAGGCTGAGTTGCATGGTTATCCAGGTGATGGAGGGACCTATGGCTCTTCTAGGTGACTGAGAAAGAGCTGGGTGGCAGGGTTTAGGGTTTTGAGAGGAGTAACCACGTTTCCTAGAGTTTGCATGCTTGACGGCTCTGGAATGTAGAAGCTTTTCTACTCTTTCCTGGCCTTGAGACACGCAGACCCTTCCTGCTTTGTCTACCCATCTTAGAAGACGAATTTTTCCTTGTGCTCTGCAAGTCAAGTTAGCTGTGCCCTGTTAATGATCATGAAGGCAGAGATCCCAGCAGCTGGAGCAGGCAAGAGGTACATTTGCTCTGAGCCCTTATGAAGTGTTAATCTCTGTGGTGACCGAGTGACCCAGCTTGAAGAGGGGATGAAGTGGGTGATGAGCAGGAGAGTTGCGGCAGAGATGGGAAAGACTGTATATGGGGTAAAAGTGGAAAGCTGTGGCAAAAGCAACACTTTTTGCATACATATGAGGTTAAAGAATTAAAAATGGTCCAAACAGGAAGCGAGTTCAAATTTGTGCTTGGTACCTTGTCAATTAAGTATTGATTTATTTCCACGTGCAACTTCTATATATAGATTAGTGTATTATTACTTCTATGGATGACAGTATATGCATTTTATTTTGGATACGTAATGCAAGTGGCATAAGTCATGTAGAACTTAAGCTTGTGCCCATTTCACAATTTAGTATTTCTTTCCACTGTGAAATTGTTTTGGATTATGGTTTAATATCTTTTGGTACAAATTGGACTACATGGCAAGTTGTGGGAGAGGAAGTGTGTGTGTATATTACTCATGATTTTAAGCATAACTAATCTCTCTTTGTCTTTCTGTCTTCCCCATTTCATAAACTAATCTCAGTTGTAGCTTCAGAGCCACCGATTTACATGTATGAGCAGTTTCTCACCTATGCAGCCCTTCCTCTAGCCTCTGATAGTGTTTGCTTATGAAATAAATATGGGATTCATGGTCTGATTCAAAAGATTTTGGGAAGCTTTGTCAGTACTTTACATTTTTCAAGGACATGGGGCACAGTATTTTCAGGCCAGGTTCTGATATCCCTTCTTAATGAACACTGCAATAAGTCCAAATCCAAACACTGAATGTAGCAGATCTGATAAAATCAGCCAGATTTGACTCTTTTTGGCTATTACCATGTCTGCTGTGAACTTCAGTAATGTTTTTTCATTATGTTTGTGAGATAATCCTATTTTTTTGCTGCTTGATTTATTTCTAACAACTCTGAAGGGCAATGAATATGATGTTTTCTGAAATGAAGGTTGTGTTTGGAGGCTGGGGGGAGTGTCAAGCTGGTTTTTGTCCTTTTGTTTTTAACTCGGCTTCCACAGAAGACACTGTCCTACAACAGATAGAACAATGCTATATTCCATTTTAGCATTGAATCACAAGCGGGGTCTTTGGAATTAAATTTGGCGAATTGCCTGGATATGTTCAGTTTTCAACAAGCGCTGCTTTGTGCATTAGCACCCTACGCTTCCTCCCTCCCTCCCCCCAACTCTGCCACTGAAGAGAGGAGGCGAAACAAAAAAAAACCAAAACAGAATAAAAGCGTCTCTTAGAGAAAATGGGAAGGAAAAAGGGGATGAAAAGAGGAGGAAAGTTGTTTTCCAGAACAGCTGTCAAATCTGTCAGAAGAGCTGGGCATAATTTTTGACTTAGTCACACTCCTGAGTATCCAATTACATATGTATAAATATTTCTTTTTTTAATTATTATTAACATTAGGTGCAATGTAGATATAACACAATTTTTTATACAGAACGCAGCTTATTTTTGAACAGAATGTTTAAATGCTCATTTACCAGGACTTTGAACCCAGGCACGAGCATGTCAGTATTTGACACTAATGCGTTCTTCCTTTTTCATGTGTGTGCAATTGGGAAATGTGCTGTGGTAAAGAATATAGGCTATTATTGAGCATAGTAGGTAGGTGAAGCTTTGACAGACTTTAAGGTGCATGTTAAGACTGTATTTTATTAAACATTAATGTTTGTGCTGCTTTATTTTAACTTGCTGAAGGATAAATGGAAATGTCAAGCTCAAAGGATTATTTTCCTTGAAAGATCTATGAAACAATCTCATGACCTGAAAGAAAGTAACCTGTAAAGTAAAGTACTGTCCTCCTGTGGGTAAGATAGTTGTTAACTTACTGACAAAACAGTGGGTAAAGCAGTGTGATTGATTGCACATCACCATTAAGGTACCATTTTCACTCAGCTAAAAAACATTTGTCTGTTATATTCAATGCAGTGTGTTGTTTCAGTCTACCTACAGAGCAAAATTACTGATTTAAATGAGGATATATAACTAAAATTAACCATCCTAGAGTGGCTGCACCCAGTACTGCATTCCAAAGAGGAAGGAATCATAAATAAACGTGCAAATAAAATAACCTTTACTGAGAGAGGCGAGTACAGAGGAGGTGTCCCTCTCTGTTCTCCAGCTGTGCTATACTTGTAGGAGCTGGGGTCACCAGGCAAAACTGAAAATTGAGAGCTGTGAACCTGAAGAGAATTCTTATAATTCTTTTGAACTGCAGGCAAAATTATTTCAGAGTCAAATTGTACAAGAGGAATGTGTAAGCTCGAATATTTTAAATTTAGAGAGCAAAGGGAAATCCGTAGTCAAATAAATGGCCATAACAGATGGTGGATTTTTTTGCATTTGTGTTTTATTTTTGTCCCAAGGATGCAGCTCTGAAGCAAATATCATTTATCCTTATGCAATGAGCTTTGGTTTGAATCTCAGAGCTGTCCTGGAGTCTACAACCTGGGTTCGTTATGGATGAAACTGGACTGAAAGGTGCCCTCTGGGAGGGCACCTGCAACATTCCTACCACTGAGGATTGCTTAGTTCACGGCATTAGGCTAGATCTGTCTAGAAGTCACCTCTCCTCTCCTATGGAAGTACATCTTCTATGGGTACTGAGACCTCAGCAGCAACTGTTTGCCCTGCAAGTCTGCTGCTGCTATCGCTTTGCAAAATTATTTCTCAGTCTCTCCACTTAAAACATGTTGACTGAGCTATAGATAGCTTTTGTGATAAATTTGTGCATGATTTTGTCATGCATGAAATGTGCAGGTCTATTTTAAGAAGATACATAATCTGAGGTTTTTAATTTATTAGAAGATGGAAGATGACTATTTTTAAGCAATAAATGAGTTTTAAGTTTCACTTTGTTTGAATGAAAAGCACATCCTTTTAATGTACTCCATCACCTTCAGTATTTATTAGTTGTCTAAAACAAGGTTAAATAAAACTGTCTAACAAACCTCCTTTAAAAAGGGATGCATATGTGTGGCTAGTAAGTAGTTTGTCCTTTGGAAGAGTTGGGTTTTTTTCCTTCCTATTAGCTGGTGCAGTGCTGTGTTTTGGCTTTAGTGTGAGAACAGTGTTGATAACACACCGATATTTTTAGTTGTTGCTAAGTAATGCTTACTCTGATCAAGGATTTTTCAGTCTCATGCTCTGCCAGTGAGAGGAAGGGCAAAATCTGTGAGGAAGCAGACAGGACACCTGACCCAAACTAGCCAAAGCAGTATTCCGTACCACAGCATGTCATGCCCAGTATATAAACTATGGGGAGTTACCCGGAAGGCCCAGATTGCTGCTCTGGTCAGACTGGGTGTCAGTCAGCGAGTGGTGAGCAATTGTATTGCGCATCATTCGTGTTTATTTTTTCCTTTTTTTCCTTTCCCCATTTAGTTTTATATTTTATCCCCATGTTGTTTTCCTTACCATTATTATGTAAGTAGTAGTAATTTTATATTCTACTTTAGTTATTGGACAGTTCTTAACCCACGGGGTTTACATTCTTTCGATTCTCCTCCCCGTCCCGCCTGGAGGGGGAAGTGTGTGTGTGTGACTGGACTAGCAGTAAATTAAATGAGCAGGAAAATAAGAGTTAAATAAAAAAAAAAAAAAAAACAAAAAAAAAAAAACAAAACCAAAAAAAGCTCTTTCAATATCCTCTAATTCTGGATGCTTAGCTAGTGACTGCCACTAATCTGATTTGTCTTTCTTTGAAACCTGACAGAAAGCATAAGCTGCTTGGGTATATGCTATACACAATAATCATGTAGGTGATAAATAAGTGTAAACCTCAGCATTGGTTTTCAAAGCTCAGAAGTAGTTTTGATTTTTAGGAAAACTAAAGGAAGTCTTTTATTTAATTTTTAATTTGCTTTTGTGGTACATCCCACCCACCATACAGCTCCCAGCCAGGCTTAGATAAATGATCATGGTTCAGAGTAGTGTCTGTGCCAAGGATATGGTGCATGTGGAGTAAAGAAAGTCAGAAGGTAAAAGGTATGCCACAAAGAAGTGAAGTTACTGTGACTTATTTCAGTTTGGCTTTTAGCTGTTTGGTGCTTTTTTTTTGATTTGTAAGAGTTTCTGTAGTTCTCTTTTTAAATTGTGTTTAGTTTTGACAGAGTAGACCTTAGGAAGAAGTAAAACAACAAAGTACTGCTAAAATGGTGGTGTCAAACAGGCTGTAGCACAGCTTCTAAGCTTCTAGAGAGCTTATTCAGGTTGAGTATTGCAGGAAATACTTCAATATGTTTAGTCACACTGGACATGGACCAGAGCTTGTTGCAGCCCAGTAGGTGAAACCTGCATCTCTTGCTGAGCCTCATGAGAGCTGTGGCTCTCCTGTGCCAAGTCCAGGTCTGCTCAAAGGGGAGACTGTGCAGAGCAGGTGGATTCATCTAGAGGTGGCCATGTCCCGTGCAAACAAAAAGAGTGTGGCTTATTAGGGTTGGATCTGTAGAGTAAAACAGCTGTTGATAAGGTCCCAGTGTCCTTGCTGAACGTGTTGCTGGAGTGTGGAGGGTTGTGTCAAATTAGCTTTGGCATGAGCCTGAAAACTGAGTGCATTTACATAGTTGGGGCACACAGTTTAGTTTCATTAGAAATAAAGACAGTTTGTGTGCTCTGAGACTATACTACAGTATGAAAAAAGGTGTGGTAACTGGGAAAGACTGGGAGATTTTCATCATAACTGTACTTGTAATTTCATCTAAGTAGTAATGGGGGGGGGATTGTAGTATAGGTGCTCCCTAGCTGTTCAATCCCTGTGTGTTTTTTCTAGGGAGCACTGATTTTGCCTGTTCAATTTTTCATTAGTGTTCCCTGGTTATTGAATGGGCTCCTGCAATGTCCCTAGCTTTTTTATTTTTTTGGTTTTGGCTGGAGCATATCACTTGGCTATAATTCAGATGATATTGTCCATCACTACTAAACTACAGTTTGCCTTTGTCAAAACTTAGCCCCAGCTGTTCACTAGAGTGACGTGCATGGTGTCTGAGTGTGCACATCTGGTCATTTTGGAACAGGTTTAGTACATTCCTTTCAGTGCTAGAGTTTAATTTGCAGCTGGAAAGCAGACCAGCACGGCACTAAATTACTCAGTTTCAGATAAATGCTTTCTTTGTGACTGCTTTGTGAAAATGATTTATGGGAATACTCTGTACCCTGATATGTTTCTTTCCCTTCTTCCGCCACTTGCCTGGAGTCTGACATCCTGCAGCTTGTGTGTTAGTCTTTGCATCTGCTTGCTAAGTATATAATCATTACATAAGATGAAGAGCCGGACCATGTAATTAAAGCAATAAACTGAAATAGAAATTTAAATTTCATACCTTTTGGCAGTTGTAGAAATTAAGAAGAATTAAAATCAAACTTTTGCAGATAGCAAACCAGCAACTTGTCTGTCCTGCATTTGTGGACTGTTTTTGTGATTGGTTTGAGTACTCTTGATATAAAACGAAGAAAAGGAACTTTCACTGTCTGGAAAGCCAGAAATTGATTCTGGGAAAGCAAAATGAGAAAAAAAAATATATATATATATTTTTCTCCTACAGAATTGCACTTGAATGTATTTTGATTAGTAAGGCCATTTTCCAGGGTGGGGAGGGGGAGTGGTGTGAAGATAATTACTGATCTGACATAGATCCAGTGATGCTCAGATTCAGTAAAGTTAGATTTTAAAGACTTCAGTAAACTGAAAAGTACTTGTTTTCCCTTGCAGGCTCAGACCTTGATATTTCTTTCTAAGCAGTAAGCAAAGAAGGACAAATGGAGGGTGCCTTTACGCCACAGTTGCAACTTTGACTCTGTTCATCTTGTGACCTTGTCATTGGTAGTGTCTTTGCATCTTGCGTCTCGCCTGAGTGAAGATGATAAGGCTGCACCTGGTTTACTATTTGTAGTTTCTAAGAGGATCAGGCTGCTTGGCTTTTCTTTATAATGATCAATCCATATTAATTATGTTTTACATCATTGTAAGAAGGAAGCATCGCTTATTAAATTCCATCAAGAATTCAAATATTGATAGTTACATGTGGAGCTGTAAAAGTTCTGGATATTTTTTAAGGTACAGAATGTCTTTTACAGTGAGTTGGTCTTTTTTTTTTCTTCTTCAGTTCTTAGTTGACTGGTTGAGAATGCTTTTGCACCACCTTCCCCCAGTCCTTTCTTAACCTTCTTCATCACTAGGAACAGCTGGTGCAAGCTGTTTCCTTGTAATTATCAGTTTGCTGCTTTAGCAGTTCTAAAGATAGTATGCACAAAACCCGTGGTGTTTCTAGGACCAGTCAAAACTGATGCCAAGTATTAGAGAGACCATGGGAAGTGTGGGTGATGATAGCTTGCTATTTGTCACCTGACTTGAATTGCACAGTATTGCTGTTTTTTGCTTGGGATGTAGGAGGAGAACTTGCTGCCATTATATAGTTTTATCTAAAACCCCTCTCCATTTCATTCTGCTTTCTACAATGACTTTGAAAAATGCCTCATACAATTCCAGCAAAGAGGAAGCCACCTAATTGTTTATTGGTTGTACCACTGAGAAGATGGATAGTTGAAATGAAAATGCAGATGTGCTTGCTTTGTACCCCCATGAGCAAAACTGAGGCAGTTTATAGAAGAAGCTGTATATATGAATTCCTCTCTGGACTGTATTACTGTGCACAGTAATCTCTTGACAGCCTTTCTACTAGAATAAAAGTTATTTCTGTTGTATGTGCAGGCATTCTCCATCTGTCTCGTAACAACAGGAGTGCAGTGAGTATGCCCTTTGATAAGCAGAGGCTGGAGTCACTCACCTCCAGAGGTCCCTTCCAAATGACTGGCTTCATTTTCACAATTCATAACACACCTCTGTGGAGTGTGTGTGGTCCTTTTTCTTACCCTATTTCTCCTACACCCCCTCCCGGGAAGTATGGGTTCGTAACTGTGGGAGAGAAATTCCTGGCACGAAAAAGACTTTGTATGCTTGTTATGTTACTTGAGAAGGTCCTGTCAGACAACTGGTCCTTCATACTACTGCTAAACTTCACAGGGAAACTTAATTAATCTGTGATTTGTCATGACCATCTCGGATAAAAAGCCCCAAGACTGATTTTAAATAGATGTTAAAATTCAATGGGAATGGATTCCTATAATCCTTAGGTGCTGTGTGTGACCAGGTAGTGTCATACATAACATTTTGCACTGTCCTGCTGTGGAGTGAAGACTCTGCAATGAGGTCAAATTTCAGGTCTCATTTAATACACCCTTGTCCTCTCTTCCACCCTATCATGTAGTCTTATAGTCTGTGAAACTATTTTTTGTTGAAGGTCTACACCTCCTGAATAATTCGTTAATGGAGGATTTAGTATGAATGCCTGTTTAAGCGTTATTTAATGAGTCAGGCCATTTTATGAGAATTTATGATTGACTATGTGATCACTGCATAATGCAAAGACCAGGAAACCTTAGATGGAAAATGGAAATGGCATCAGTCAACAGAAAACAATTTTCCGTTTTCACCTTGAACAAGCAAACATTTATTTTAAAGGGTTAATGAAATTTTAATCTTCTGCTATACATTAGCCAGTCACATTAACTGGTCCACCTGTTACTATCTTTCCTCAAGGATCAGATCACTATTTTAAGAAACCGGAATAAATAGTGCGGGCTCTTTTAGGCATTTCCCCCAGCTTGAAAAATGTTGCATTTAAGCTAAGGGTTTTTTGTTTTCTGCCACTTTGAATAACCAGTGACTCTTGTGTTTCAATTGACACAAAAAGAAAAAAGGAAAAACAGGATGCCTACTACAGTGCTGTTTGGGAGTTATGAAATGTGGCTGGGAGATGAGAACTTGTTAGCCCTGCTCACTCATATAATTATTCGTGTGTTCTTAGAGTATCACGGGTCTATGGTAACAAGTCTGTGCTTACTTCTATTAATCACAGTTGTCAGTGCCTAAGTTCTCAGTGCCATCATTCTCTCATTGAGAACATTAGCTGGTAAGTGAAACCAGGGAGCTACAGGTGCTTGTCAGCCCTCTGCCCTCTGTGGATCTTCTGTGTGTCACTGTGGAATTGCCCAACTCTACAGCTGCTTCCATGTACAAGTGCAACTGTGCAATGTAACCTATTTTATAGGCACACATAAGATTGTTTAAATTACTGCTTTTCAAAGTGTGTCCTTAGACACTCATTTATTTTCTTACATTGAAGAGAGCTCTTGAATGCTTTGAACCATTGATATGGCATTTTAACTCCTTGTAAAAGTGAGTCTAAAATATATATGGTGGGATTTTAGGCAAACTTAGTCGTGGAAACTTACCATTGTTATGTGGTTAGAGTTATTGTATTGTAGGTTCATAACCAGACTTTTCCTGAATGGAAAATTGTTCATAAAAAGATGGTGGCCAAACAGAGAAAATGCATATGCTGAATAATTGTGGAGTGCAGCCAATACCAATGTGTGGAAAGGATTACATAAGTCTTAGGAGATACTGGAAAGATCTGGTCACTAATGAATTATAAAAGATTTTCAGAAATTCCTGGTATTATTTCTAAATTTTCTATTGCTTTCTGTGACAGATTTGAGGACACAGATGCCGAAAATCTGTGGATAAAAGTTGTTATGCATTTTCCAGAGCACTACAGTACCGTTTCTTTAACTATGTAGTTAAAGAAAAGCAACTTCTACAAAACTTCATTTTAAAGGATTAATATATGAGTGTGAAGAGAGAAGAACTTTATTGTACTGTCCTTGAGTCAATAAAAAGCCCAGTGTGATAAACCTTCTTTAACTGACCTCGGGAAATAATTGTTTCACTTTACAAATATTGATCATTTTGACTGAACCACAAAATACTAAAGGAATTATCCTTTTCTGTCACATACTATCCAGTAAAAGATAACTGGTTAGCTGAAATTGGTGAAATAATCTTTATTCCCTCTCACTCCTTGGCTCAAAAAGGAAATTGCACAGGCGCTGCTCCTAAAACCTGTCAAATCCACTCAGATGGGTCTTTGCATTGCTTTGCAGGAGGTGTTGTCAAGGGGTAGTTCAAAGTCATGAGACAGGGCAGTGATGATTTCTTGAAAGAGCTTCTCATCTCTTCAGACCTTTTAAAGTCTTTGATTGCCGTTCACCTCTGGCGAATGCATTTCCCCTAACTGGTAATCTCCTGTCAGCTATCTAATATAGATACATGGCTGTTGGTGAAAGCACTTGTAAAACAAAATGAAAGTGAATTAAATCTGATAATCATGACATTGGAGGAAAGCACAGTGATACCTGTTGTCCCGTTGGTTCTCCCCCACATTTGTTTTGCCTGTTCTAAAAAGCCTCCAGGGACTGACACCATGAGCATCTCTAGGTGACCTGTTCTGGTCCTTACACCTTGGACAGGGGTTTGTCTTTGTTTTTCCTGTTGTTCCTCTTCCCTCAACCACTGCCTCCCAACAGTTTCCTAATAAGCAGTCTTAACTTTCTTTTTGTCATCATTTTAAGCCAGCTCTTCTGTCTGTCCCTGGTGAATAGGGAGGATGATATGCTGTCATCTGTTTTGTGGAAACCTTTCAGATGTTCAAAATCTTTTGTCATGCTTCTTTCTTTTCTTTAGGCTATTGATCTAATGACAGATGGAGGTCTTCCTGAGCCTAAAAAATAAAGATATCTGCAAACCTGTGTGTGCATTCAATAGCAAATATGTAGCAGAAGCAGTTGTGAGAAAGAACGTGTGCACATCTTTCCTGTTTATCACTTTAACCTTGATTTATGTGGCTTTAACCTGTCATGCTCAATTAATAACATATAATGGTCAATAACACATAACTAGACAGTGAAGAATGACTCGGAAATAGCTGGCAGCAGTAGTTAGCTACACTTAGTGGTTTATTCTTGCATGTTGTGTCCAAGCACTGCCTGTGGGTGAATTGGCAATTGGAATTCTGGTAAATTGCTTCCATCCAAGATCCAGAAGCAGTTCTAGAGAGCCAGGGTTGAGGTTTCTTCTAAAAGTGTATTAATGAGGTGAACTGTGCAGTCTGCTTACACAAGTTCTAAATGTCACTGCCTGAAGTCTTTGTATTCAAGAAATAAAAATGGCTTTTTAAGGAAGGCTTTTGGATTAAGCAAGAGCTAAGATATTCTTAACAGTTCCTTCAAGCCTGATGACGTCATATACATGCATCCACTGAAGAATGTTTTCAGTGCAGTGTCTTTGCAGAATCTGCCACTGTGAAGCTGCATGGTTGGTATTAGAACAGGTTTATACTGTTTTACTTTTCTTTTTTACACATACCTTTAAAAAGACCTTGTGTACATTTTAGAAGAGTTTTTGGGTGATGCTTCTTAGCACAAGTTAGAAAGCCACAATATTGGTCTGCTGGTAGCATGTAACTTATAGGTGTTGTATGTGACCAGTCTCAGGTGCTAAAACACCTGGCTGTGGCAGCAAGTGATCTCCTGCGCTCAGTGTTCTTTGGTTACTGTGGGTTGATGGATGCTGAGGGAAAGGTCTATCCTACCATAAAAATTGAGACTCTTGGGAAACAGTCTCTTAACTCTCACTGAGACTTCTCACCTTGACACGTACAGCTGAGACGTGTCTTGTAAATAATGACCATATGTGCAACAATCAGCACCTAACTTTATCTTATTTGGGATCTATACTCAATACTATAATAAAAAAAAATCATGGTAGGAAGGGAGATTTTAGGGTTGTGGGTTTTTTTTGGTTGGTTGGTGGATTTTTTTTGTCTTTGAGCAATGTTACAGAAAGGCAGTAAGAAAAAAAGACTAGTATTCAAATGTTGTGGTAAAATAAATGGTCTCTGTAAACTTATAGGCATACTGCTCATCTTCTGATCCTCCCTCAAGCCACAACATGGAACTGCACATAGGTAGAAAAGGGAGAGTTGGAAGACTGATCGGTGCTTGAACCGGTCTTGTTCAACATCTTTCTCAGTGACGTGGACAATGGGATTGAGTGCACCCTCAGCAAGTTTGCCAATGACACCAAGCTGTGTGGTTCGGTTGATATGTTGGAGGGAAGGAGTGCCATCCAGAGGGACCTTGACATGCTTGTGAGGTGGGCTGATGCCAACCTGATGAAGTTTAACCATGACAAATGCAAGGTCCTACACCTGGGTCGGAACAATCCCAGGCAGAGCTACAGGTTGGGCAGAGAAGAGATTCAGAGCAGCCCTGCAGAGAAGGACTTGGGGGTTTTGGTTGATGAGAAAATGAACATGAGCTGGCTTCAGTGTGTGCTTGCAGCCCAGAAAGCCAACCGTATCCTGGGCTGCATCAAAAGGAGCGTGACCAGCAGGTCAAGGGAGGTGATCCTGCCCCTCTACTCTGCTCTTGTGAGACCTCACTTGAAATATTGTGTGCAGTTCTGGTGTCCTCAACATAAAAAGGACATGGAACTGTTGGAACGAGTCCAGAGGAGGACCATGAGGATGATCAGGGGACTGGAGCACCTCCCATATGAAGACAGGCTGAGAAAGTTGGGTCTGTTCAGCCTGGAGAAGAGAAGGCTGCGTGGAGACCTCATAGCATCCTTCCAGTATCTGAAGGGGGCCTATAGGGATGCTGGGGAGGGACTCTTCATGAGGAACTGTAGTGATAGGACAAGGAGTAACAGGTTCAAACTTAAACAAGGGAAGTTTAGACTGGAAATGAGGAAGAAATTCTTTACTGTAAGGGTGGTGAGGCACTGGAATGGGTTGCCCAGTTGTGAATGCTCCATTGCTGGTGGTGTTCAAGGCTGGATTGGACGGAGCCTTGGGTGACATGGTTTAGTGTGAGGTGTCCCTGCCCCTGGCAGGGGGGTTGGAACTAGATGATCTTAAGGTCCTTTCCAACCCTAACTATTCTATGATTCTATGATTCAATGATTTGAAGTTGTAATACTGCTTCAGTATTTCAGTAATAACAGGGGCCAGATCACCTTGTTTGAAGCTAGTTAATGTTCTTGTAAGTCACCCTACCCTTAACTCCAATTGTCTTCCTTCAAGAGTGTCAGCCAAAAACACATCCATTGAGTATCTCCCTTCTGCAACTCCTCACCTTCAGAAAATATACACTTGGTGGCCATATAAAATTACTTGGTGACCATATAAAATTAGCTTGCATTTCAGACTGAAGTTTATGTTGATGCATATAAGCTCTGAAACAAGTCTTGGCTTGAGCTTTCCTTGCCACAGTGCATTTGTTAGTCCAGTGGGAATTTAAATTGGACCAACTTTGTTTAGTGATATAGATGTGGCCCCTTGCATGTTTTCGGTGTACTTTGGCTAGTAGCTGTTACTTAAAAGCGAGAGGGTATAAGGGTGGGACCTTCATATATATATATAGGAGTTTGAGATGATAACTTAATTGAGGAAAAAGCTGAGAGGAAAAATAGCTGGCCTGTATTACTTTGTCCTAGCAGAGCTGGGATTTGACACCAGTAGGTAAGGCTTTATTGTGAACTGCAAGAGGATATAGTGATGACAACTTAGCTCCAGCCTCTCTTGGTAAAGATTCACTGGGATTTCTCATTTGTGAATGCCACAGCACTTTGCATGATGCCTAGGAAATACTGTTGTGTTATTTACCATTTTTTTCCACTTGTGCTCTTCTGAGTATAGTAATGAGCTTTGAACTGAAAAGGGGAATTAAAACAAAGGTGTGAGTAGCACATGAAGAGCTTCTGTTGGCTGCCAGTGATGAGGATCGCTTTGATGCCTTGTTCAAACACTGGTCGAGATGTAGCCAAAGCCCTGATCCCATTTCCAGTCCCTTTTTCCCTCAGTATGGGTGAAGCCACACACCTGCTTATGCAACTGAAAGCTTGCTCAGTTGGGTTTATGGTGGCCTCTACTGGTGCTCCTCTGCAAAGGAAAGAGCTCTGCTGTTCATGTTTGCTCTTTCAGAAACCTAATAGTCCAGAAAATTTCTCCTTTGTAAGTGGAGCTGGGGGGGGGGGAAGAAAGAAAGCCCTTCTAGGGCATCCGCTGTTCTGGCGAGCCCTTCTAATCAAGACCTACCACCAAGAGTACAGCTCTTAAAGCTTGTATGTGTTTCTCAGCTGAGTATTGTCGTTTTGTTGCCTCCATGAGCAGATGTGGCCTGTGAAAGACTAGCCCTGAGCCTCAAAGCATAGCAGAGCTCCTGTGGGCTTTGGCTTTGGCTTGCAGCTGCAGGCTGGCTGGGGTTGGGCAGCTGGGGTGAATTGGGGTGCTGTGTCCTGTGTGCTTCTTGGCAAGGCTTACTTGCTTTGGTTAGGCACTACCTGTGTTCTGGCTTAACCTCTTCTTGTCCTTCTAAATAATTCTGTACCGCAGGTAGTTAAAGCTATATAGAAGCCTTCCAGCTGTTGTGGGTGGAATAAAACAGGTGAATCAAGAGGTCTTGAGATGTTAGTCAGGAGCCTTGTATTTATCGCTGAGAGAATGCTTTGGATTTATGTGGGGACAGGGCTCTTCCGTGCTCCTGCTGGGCCAAAGAAAGTGTATCAGCAGGTCTGCATGCCAGGAAGAACATGGAGAGTGTTTGCATGGTGGGGAGAAGCTGGAGCTTGGGTGGGAAATACCATGGAAAGGAGTTAGTGTCCAGGTTATGCCTCCATCCTTTTCAGGTGAAGGGCAAGGCATTGTTCTGAACAACAAAAGGCCTTCTTTTTTTCAGGCTTAAATGACTCCTCATATGCTTCTAAACACCAAATCACCGTTTGTAAAGCCCTTTTGCCAGTAACTTGTGAGTAGGGGGAGAGGGGATCTGTTGGTGGTTTGTCAATCAGCTGTGTTTAGTTTTTGCTAGAAACTAAAAAAGTTAGTGAGCTTTGTGCTGTGTGCTGGTCCCTTCTGTTGGTTGTAATGTAATGAAGCTGTGTGCTGTTATCTTTGAGTTGGATTTGGTTTTGTTTTTTGTTTTTTTTCCCCAGATGTCCAAAAACTGGGCT
Organism: Ara ararauna; assembly: GCA_028858755.1. Classification (NCBI taxonomy): domain Eukaryota; kingdom Metazoa; phylum Chordata; class Aves; order Psittaciformes; family Psittacidae; genus Ara; species Ara ararauna. Next base: position 52,479,949 of record CM054378.1, read on the forward strand.
CTAGAGCTGGTAGAGCAGAGGGTCGGACCTTTTCAAATTGGTCTGTGAACTCATCTGCTGGGTTTCCAGCCATGCTTACCTAGCTCATGAGGACAGCAGTCTGATGCAGAAGGTTGGACTGTTTGAAAGTCATGACCCAAAAGCACACGATTTGTTTTTAAACTGTGAGCACTTGGGTTCATCGGTTTTAATTTGTTTTGAATTGTTAAAGGTTGTGTTCTTAGGCTTTTTCTTAGAAAACATGGAGGCTAAGAAATTTGGTTTTGTGTTGTTTGGTTGTTTTTTAAGCAGCTTACAGCTGAGGTTCAACAGTTGAGAAGCTGAAGCCCTGATAAAAGCACTGAATATCATGAGACTTGAAATAAAATCATGAGATGGCAGTGTTGCTTCTAGCAGCTGATCTTTTTTGGCGGTGCTTCATTTTCTAGGTCTCTGTGCAAATGCTTTTTCCTTGCCAAGCGCCCTATATTGACAAATTACAGCCAACACTAAATGCATGCTTATTTCCACTATCTAACCTGTTTATCGCTTCTGTGTTGCTTCTGGATTTGCCAGCTGAAGTTCTCACAGGCACAAATTAGTGTGCTTGTTTTCCTGGCAATGGATTTTGAATATGGTTAAATATGCTTAAATTAATCTGACATCTGGAGATGTGGGTAGTGAGAACACGTTTCTATGTTACCAGCTAACTTTAGCCTTGTAGCTGAGGCGGCTTTCTCTAGCTAACTGTGTGTGAGGAGCTTGTACAAGAGCCCTTTGGAGACAACAGCCGGTGTCGGGCATGCTCTGGCAGTTGCGAGAGCATGGGTGGACCTGCCTCTTGACTGATGTGCTTCAATTTAATCCAACCTGTTTCAACCATAAGGACATCATTAGTCTAACAACAACCAGGGAGCTTTCTCTGTCAAGTTCAAGTGATTTTTCAACTCTTTCTGGCTGCATTTGTGCTTTACTTTCGGCCTGAGCTTATTCAGGCATGCTATGAAGGAGAGCATCACCAGTGCTAGTTGAGGGTAGTGTTGACCTGCAAAAGTATGCTGTGTCAGGCTAGTGCAGGCAGTGCTTTATAAGCTTAAAACCCTGCCTCCTTGGGCTTGCCAAGTACATCAAAACTCATCTTAACACCATGAGAAGAGGTTTCTGTAAAGCCAATGTCACATGTCACTTGCTTATTATAGTCTGTTGGCACTGTAATAACACCACAATGCTTTCATATTGAGCTTAAAAAAGGTATCAGCATACTTACGCTGATCCCTTTACCTAGAATCCAGTCCCAAGCAAGATCCTTCTCTGTGGGTCAAAGGGTAACTATACCTTTTACTTACTTGTTTTTTCCCTCTTGCTTTTCTTCTCATCCCAAAGCTTTGCTGCAGTTAGAACACTCAAAGGGTGACGTTTTGTTGCTTTGAGCCAGAATAATGGCTGCTCTCACTACACTTGAATAACACTAATGTCCTTTGAGCAGGGGGATGCAGAAGCATTTCCTGGCTAGACAGTAAACCAAACTGGCGCAGGGATAAGCTTTTAAGCAGCTTGCTTGCTGTGTGGCAACATTCTTCACAGACTACAAGGGTGGGAATTTCACTTCAGTATCTGGCTTTTGTGCATAAAAATCAACTGTCTTACTTTACACAGATGTGTTCAGGAGAATAAGGCCTGGGGTTTGTTACTGGCTCTTGACTGAGGCTAAGCGCGGTGGTAGCAGCAGCTTCAGAGCTCAGGTGATAGAGCTTGACTTAGTGCAGTATGGTGGTGGTGACCTCTTGGTCCCCCATAGTGCTGTCATACTGTGGAAGCAATGAAGTGTGGTCTAATAGTGTGAACTCAGGAGGAACAATTGTAAAGATGGTGGTTTAAAATATGGCAGTGATATGTAAAAATATTTTCCCTGGAAAGAGCCTTAATGCCATTTAGAATGGAAATAAGGATGGCACCTACCTTCTTCTGTCAGGATCCCCAGTGCACATTCATTGTCCTGGTTTCAGTAATTTTTAGTAGAATTCAACTTCAGCTGCTCCCAGATGAACAAATAGGAATTGAACTAACTTAAAGGAGGATTTTTCTCTATTTGGAATACACAGCTAATAAAAGGAAAAATCATTATAGGTATTAATGAGTTGCAGATACCTGTCTGTGGTTTTTTTTGAGGCATTTTTTGTGTTGTTGAAATCTGTGCGCTGCTGTTGATCAAGATTTGCAACGTGTGTCACAGAAAGGGTTAATTCTGTAAGACTGTAATTTACAGATAGAAAAGGATTCAGGATTTCAGGGAAAATTTCAGTGGTAAGTTCCAAGTACCCCCTAGCTTCTTTAGTATAGTGATTCCAAATCCTCAGGGAGTATAAGAGCTGCAAAAAATGGCCAGGCTCGCATGATCTTTCTAAATAGCTTCTGCTTTTGTCATTCTCTGAGACAGAACACTGGGCTAGATGGCTATTCTCTGACACGTCTGGGCATCATTACTTACATTTTTAAGCAACACAAAATTCCTGTTCTCATGTTCCCACAAACATCATGCTATAGATATTTTTTCCTCTGTGTATACATATGGACATGTTTATTTCCTGGGGGATGTTTGCACCCTCATAGTACTTATCTTCCCATGCTATTATTTCAAGACCAGGCAATGGCTGCAAAAGACAATTCCCTGAACAGGAAGAAGTCAGGTCTAGCTTCTTTCAAAGCTTGTCTCTGGCACACTTCTCATTAGTTGAGGGGAGGCTCTGGATAAAACATATATATAACTGGGTATAATCTCCATGAAAACATTCTGAGCTGTCTTGCACAGAGTACCTTCAATGGTAGGTTTGTTAAAACTTAAGACACCTTGTTCTCAGAAATATCAAGTGAGGGATTTTGTCTTCATTTTCTAAAGTGGATTAGCTCTGGCGTAGCTGTGATGCTACTCAGAATTCAGGGTAGCTTCAAGGTTGCTGTGGCAGAGGCATTAGCAATATTGCTCTCAAAATGTGCCTGCTGGCAATCTGCAGTATTAATAATAAACAAAATGCAATGAGTACATGTAGAAAAACTTTACAGGGAGTGCAATCTTCTATCACAGTCACAGTGTGCAACTTTTTGTACTTTCAAAGTTACAGAATTCTGAGGTTTTGTTTTTGTTTTGTTTGTTTGTTGACAAATGTCCTGTTTAAGAAACTGTTGCAGCTGTTGGACAATCATTGTGTCTAGTTCAGGTAGTTTTGTAACCAAAATTCTAATTCAAGGTTGTAAAGAGAGTAGGCACAACAGTATCAAAGTGGGATCCTCTAATAGCTTAGGGTGTTTATGGACACGCAGGTGGAGGGAGGGAATGAAATCCTGTGCTCAGGACAGGTGATTAGGAGCCTGGCTTGAATTCTTCTCATGGGTTTGTGTTGCCCTGGATTTGTGTCTCAATCCTCTCAAAATTGGGGATGGATAACACTCGTTTCACTGATAAAAAGGAGAACAACTTTTTACAAGGACATGTAGTGACAGAACAAGGAGTAGTGGCTTCAAGCTGAAAAAGGGGAGATTTAGATAGTGGAAAAAAAATAAAAATAAATTCTTTACTATAAGAGTGATGAGGCGCTGGAACAGGTTGCCCAGAGAAGTTCTGGATGCCCCATTCCTTGAAGTGCTCAAGGCCAGGTTGGACAAGGCCTTTGAGCAACCTGGTCTCGTGGAAGGTGTCCCTGTCATGGTTCCTTTCAACCCCAACCATTCTGTGATTCTGTGATAGGGAGTTTTGAGTAAATGTTTCTTTAGATGTGCCACTTCTGCAAACAGGGTAGTACAGTGTCTGTCCGACTGTTTCAGGTAACAGCTGACAGCGTTGCAGAGCACAAAATAAACAAACTATGCCTCACTTTGAAAATTGTTTAAATTACTGCTGTTCTCACACAGATGTTGGCTGTTGCAAGCCTACTTTGGGATTACAGCATTATGATTCAGAGATGTCATCATATCTCCTCCAGTGCTGTTTATCCATCTGTGCTGAGTCTTCTCCTGACTCTGCACAGGGATGAAAGGGAAAGACAAAAGTCTAGATCTGATGATCGGCGCTATTATTCTCATACTTCAAAGGCTATTGCTTGCACTTGTCACCTCCTGCACTATTTATGTTGTATGTAAATCATCTGATCTATGTTGTGCTCCTGATAATTCTCAAGCTGTTTGCCAGAGCTGCTCATCATTGTCATTGCTGCCATGGAAACAAATTGTTCCCAGTTTCATAGGAAGAATATTTTCTTTTTCTGTGACAGCTTTGGTTATGATGCATAAGAAATTGAGAGGCCAGGCATCATCCTCTATAACCAGGTCCTCTTGGAAGAGTTCTTGGAGGAATACAGGGTGGGTGATGCTACTTAAGATTTGTTGGTTGTTCTGTTTGGAAAATCAAGTGAAAGAAGGGTGGGATGGGTATTCGACCACTGCCTTTTGTTAAGGGAAGTGCTGCCTCAAAGTCTTGCTGCAACACATCATTTTTAAAAATGAATGACTGCCATTGTCCTTCCCTCGTCCTTTGTGTTTCCTGACAGCATGACTAGTGTGTTCCCATTGACTTCTTCTTTGACAACATTGAGGAGTCACTACTTATTTAAGCCATGTTTGACTGTTGCATCTTTTTGAACAAGAAGTGATGAGGGGAAGAGCCAACCCCTTTCCTAATTGCAGTATCCTATGCATACATACATGGTATGTGCCTGCTCTGAGCTAACCTGCAGCTGGATTGTTACTAAGTATGTTTCCAGAAGCATGAAAATTGATCAAATCATTTTTCGTTCTTATGCATGTGAACAAGCAAGGTACTCTGACACCAGCTTGGTCTGGTTGTAAATTCTTGCACAAACAACTCTGTTGATTTTCATTATGCATTTTTATGCACATGACTTCTTGTCCCCACTTGGAGTACTGCATCCAGCTCTGTGTCCCCCAACATAAGAAGGATGTGGACGTGTTAGAGCGAGTCCAGAGAAAGTCATGAAGATGATCAGAGGGCTGGAGTACCTTTCCTGTGGAGACAGGCTGAGAGAGTTGGGCTTGTTCAGCCTGGAGAAGAGAAGGCTCATTGTGAGACCTTAGAGCAGCCTTCCAGTACCTGAAGGGGCCTACAGGTAATCTGGAAATGGACTTACTACAGGGGCATGTAGTGATGGGACAAGGAGGAATGGCTTTAAGCTGGACCAGGGGACATATTGATTAGACATTAAAAAGAAATTCTTTACTATAGGGATGCTGAGGCACTGGCACAGGTTGCCCAGAGAACTTGTGGCTGCCCCATCCCTGGCAGTGTTCAAGGCCAGGCTGGATGGGGCTTTGAGCAACCCCATCTTGTGGAAGGTGTCCCTGCCTATGGCAGGGGGTTGGAACTGGATAGTCTTTAAGGTCCCTTCCAACCCAAACCAGTCTGTGATTCTTTGTAGTGATGCCATGTACATGTGGAAAGAGCTCCCTGTCTGGAAAAGCAATGCTTAGCTAAACATCTCTTTTCCAGAGTGCACCTAGTATCAGGCTGTCCATAATCTTGAGCATCCGACTGAAGGCTCAATTTTGATAAAATGTGCCCTGATTTCACTGTTGCTTTATCTTTCAGTTGAGGGACATTCCCTTCTATTACTTTCCTTTGTTCAGCTCCTGCAACTTGTCTGTATAGCAGAGAATTCAATCTAGAATTACAGCAGTCTGCTTTGCTCATTTCTGACATGCCTGGCACAACAGGAACCTTCTCCTTAATTGAGCCTTGTAGGTGCTAATACAGTAAGACTTTTGCTGATCATGACAGCTTACAGTATATGGTTGCTTCTCAGCAAAACAAGAATAACCTCAGATGGCAGAACTGCAGGGTGGGCAAGGTGCGCTCAGCAGGTTGGTTGCATTTCTGCATTTCACCAGGTAGAGCAAACTTAAATCAAAATGGCTGTGGTTTCCCCTCCATGCTACCTTTAGTTGGCCTTTATTCTGCTGCTGTTGCCTGTACTCTGGGTTTTCCCTGTCAGCAAAGTTACAGCAGTGTTTGATTTCAGATTTGGTGGAACCCACTGTTGGGAGACTGAGGGAAAAGGGAGAGAGGACATAGGAGATGTCCTCTCCCTTTCAGTAGTTTGGACCTTGATGGTACATTGTTTCAAGCATATCTAAATTAATTGCTCAGTTTTTCATCCTGGTGTTTAAATTTGGCAGGAAATGCCGCAGAAAGCAGCTTTGCTTTTTTTTTTTTTTTCCCCCTCTGCATTGAGGGATTTAATGTACAGAAGAGACTTCTAATGAGAAAAGAAATATTGCAAGCAAATCATTAAACTACACACAAGACAACGACCTGTGCTTGTCTCATACTCCAGCAGTCATGATGGTAAACCTTAATACTGGATGTGGAAACAAAAGTGAACTCTCTGTGCTTTTCCTGTGATTTACAGCTGATGAAACTTGATGGTGTAACAAAAGCTATCAAAAATGCCCTTTTGTCTAATAGCTTAAGCAAGCGAGCGGTGCTTGGTGCCCTGCCAGGAAGATTTGGTGGTGTGGCATGTGCTGCCGTTCTCAGTGATCCCATTTTGAGCGGATCAGGTGCAGTGCTCAACAGATGCTTCAGAGTGCTAAGTAGTTGGGGGCGAGTGGGTGAAACACTGACTTGTGTTGGCAGATGGGAATTCAGGGATTCATTAGTCATGCTGTAGTCTCTTGTTTTGCAGTGCATTGTGATGAAAAGAAAAAAGAGTTGCCTTTCGATGGCTGAAGAGGGCTTTTAAATACTGCAGGCTGAAGGCCACTGTGCTTGAACGATGTCTTCCACAACAGTTGATCTTCAGGATAGTCATGTTGCAGATTGGGGAGACATATGTGATGGGATTAGGATTACCAGGCTCTGTTAATTATAGAAAGTGGACTGCTGGACCTTATTTTGAAATAAGCAGAGAATGGTCGAAAGAAATGCTATCTTAAACACATTTTCCTTAGGTAGGAGGACCTTATTCAACTACAGCATAATCACACAGTATTGTTGTTCTCATCTGACCAAATTAGGGGCTCTTCCTGTAAAAATCAGTCAACTGGAAGATAAAAATATTTTTTTCCAAACATCCTGCTTAATAGTATCTTTACGACACCCAAATTTGGAGTCTACATCTGTCTTATCTCCCTTTCTCCCCAGGAGGATGTAATGTGCCTTGAGAGAAGCTCTGCCTTGCAATTCTTCAGTGATTCACTTTTTGGGTGGAAATTGGGTCTAGACCTGTGCCATCTGTCAAAGAGATATAACATGTGTGAGGCATACTGTCCTGGTCACATAGTTTTAATTTTAGATTGCAGGAGGGAGGAGGAGGACAAACAAATCTTTCCAGCCACCTACATCGTCAGTATTGAAGTCACAAATGTCTAAAAGGGTGTTAGTAGAAATGATTAGCAATGAAATCATCCATGTAAGTTAATAGACAGGTAAATATGATGAAGTGAAAGATGACATAAAATTAATAGGTGGAGAGACATGAATATTTGTAACCTTGCTAATGTCTGTGGCAAAGTAAAATACTCTTGAATAAATTAGAATAGCAATGAGAGGGATAAGCTTATGAAAAGTTTGAAGTATGTTCTGTCAAAATTGGGCAACATTTCTTAATTGGTATCTCAGAGGTATGCTTCTGCCTGAGGAAGCATGGACAAGCCTTGTGAAGGGGTCCGTCCAAAAGAAAACCAAGTTAATGGACGCCAGGTTGCTTGGCAAATATTGGAGTGGAAAAGCCCTCCGTGCAGTCTCCTGGGCTAGAGCCCTCCAAGCTTGTTTTTACCCCTTCTCCTACTGAAGCTTAGGTAAATAAAAAAAATTAAAATAATTGTTCCTCACAAAGTAAGTGCAGTTTCACCAGAGTCCTTTAATATCTTGACTGCTCCTAAGATATTTGATATGCTTTCCCCATGCTCTCTTCTGTCCCTGTTGCTTTGCAAGCATTGGAAATTTTTCACATTAGCAGTCAGCAACTGTTCTTCAGGTTGTAGTTCTGGTCACGAGTACTCTTCTGGCTCTTAAAAGAAGGAGCATAAACTGTCCTTTTTTAGACATTACAAGTAAGAATGATATTTGGAGGTGATCCCAACCTGTTTTGTTCTTTAATTAATCTGGAGAGGGACTTTATACAAGCGCAGGTAATGCTTGGAAAAAGGGGAATGGCTTTAAACTGAAAGAAAGTAGATTTAGGTTAGACATAAGGCAGAAGTTCTTTACTGTGTGACTGATGAGGCACTGGAACAGGTTGCCCAGAGAAGCTGTGGCTGCCTCATCCCTGGCAGTGTTTAAGACCAGGCTGAATAGGGCTTTGAGCAACCTGGTCTAGTGGGAGGTGTCCCTGCCTGTGTCCTGCAGGGGATTGGAACTAGGTGAAATTTGAGGTTGCTTCCAACCCAAACCATTCTATGATTCTGTGATTCTAAGGGGACTGAACATTTCTTTCTTAGCTGTGGGGATCCAACACAAGCAGCTTACTGCTGAGTCTTTCCATGAATGGTGACTTTGGAATGCCTAAATAAAAATCTAAGAATCATGTTTGTGCATCTCTTAAGGAGCTGCTTCTGCACAAGTGTGACCAGTGTCCTTGCAACGCTATGGAGATCTAGCCCAGTCAAAACTGAAACCCCATCTTTGAATAGCTTCTGGATATATGTACAGTGCAGGAGCAGCTTTTGTACGTGTGTGTGGGGGGAAGAACTGAAGCATTCGGCATTTCCAAAATGTTCTAACCATACTGTCAGTGTTGCTTAGCAGCAGAGGGTTTAAAATAGTGGTATTACTCAACAGTGTGAGCCACATTTGCACATGGTAATGTTCTGTGTCCTGTATTGACTTGCTGCATTATAAAAGTGCTAAGTTAATGTAAGGAAACTGAAGATAGCTCACCTCCTCCTCTCTTAACTTGATGAACAAATGGCTAAACAGTGACATGTCTTCTTTATGGTTTCAATAAGCAGATGTCCAGTACAGGCATGCCACGGTGTTTTGGTCCCCATAGATGTGTGCATGCAGACCTCACTTGGGTGTAAAGGCCTTTCACACCTGTTTTTCCATGAGAAAGTTTATCTCTCAACCCAGCAGCTCACACTGGTGCTGACTAGGGCTGTGCTATTAATGCGACATCACGTGATTTGGGGGCACTGGCAACAAACAGTGGGAGCAGGAGCAAGTGCAAATAACACTCACTGATCCCTCAGAAGTCCAACTTCTCAGTACTTGTCAGTGTATGTTTCCACTACTTATCTGCTTCCTGGTGGTTTGGTCTTCTGAAGTTGAGATTGTCTGAGGCGGAGGTGTTTCACGCACCGTCTGTGGGATGGTGCATCCCCTGGGGTAAGGACATGCAGGACTGCAGCTGTTCTTGCTGTCTTCTCCAGAAGAGTGGAGTTACAGTGGTGAGGGCAATAGATCGTGGTGACCAGAGTGAGAAGTTTGACCCAGATATCAAGGAGTTTGAGAGTTTTGTCCTCTACGGGATTAAACTAAGGGTGGATAGTGGTTAAACTGTATGGTAACCTACTAGAAAATATTATTTGCTGATGTAAAGATGAACAGCCCAGTATATTGCATGTTTTACCTGCTTTGAAGAGCTTCAGCACTTGCTTTAGAGCTATGGAAGTATTCCTTTAGCATAGCTAATGATCTTCCTAACAAACATGACTGCATATTATTGTGTCAAAATAAGGCCATATTTTAAAGCCCTTAAGTTAATTAAAGTAGTAACTGGATCTGTCATTAGTGTTTTGTGTTCCATACCATGGAAATGAAATGTTTATCAGATGCAGCTGCTTAAAAGCTGACCTTAAAAATTATGAAAATGAGTTTCTTAAGCAGATGTCTCTGGTTTTTATCAGTATTAAAAACCATGTCCTGTTTCTTCAGTGAACACTCATAAAACCCCATCTTAAATTACACAGTTAGAACATCATTTACATTTATGGCTGTTTTATTCACCCTTTGCCTGAAGTGTGGGCCATTTTATGATAGGCGTTGTCTCAAAACACAGTATACGAACACTGGAGGAGTATGGCCGTTAAGTTTAAATCTAAGACTGGGCTGTGTGCAAGTAAAACGCTTCATTCAGCCACTTTCAGAAAGAAATCTGGTAGTGCTTGTGACAAATAGTACAGTGTAAATTGTGGGAATTAATATTAATTTTAAATGCTGATTTAATGTTTTTAGGGAAGAGAGCCAAGCTCTGCACAAGTATAAATGAAGTCAACAGATTTGAGTTGGGGGTAGCAATGGATTTAGTACTTCCATAATCTCATCCACCATTGCTTTACCAATATAGCGACTTAAGGTCTGAGAGACAAGGACACTGGGGGAAAAAAAAAAGATTATGCAACTGTTTGCTTGGAAAGATGATGATTTTCAGTTGTTAAAATAAACCAAAACAAAACGGACATCACGTTTTAGTCAGAAAAAGGACACCTGATATGCCAAGGGCTGATGCATTTTTCCCCCAAATGATTGCGAAAGACTTGAAGGTCATATGACAGACCTCATATTTCCCTGCACACATGCTTTGTACTACAGAAAGCAGCAAGCCTCTTGAGATGTCAGTTGCTAAGAAAACTACGCTTCTGTTTCTAGTTAGACAAGCAGGGTCCTGTGAAACCATCTCAGCAACCTCCTATAGCCTTGGTTCAAAGTTCCTGTTGGAGGTGCTTTCAGGGGAGTCCAACTTGCAAATTCTTCAGGTACACAGGAGACAGTGCAAGTAATTTGTGCATTACTGGCTGTTCATATTTGGGCCATATACTACCCAGCTGATGTACAGAGTGCCACATGCAGACTGAGGGTGTTGCTGTCCTATGCTGGCTGGTGTGCCTCTGAGCTGGCAAAGTGTTTTTAGCGAGTGTGATTCAAGGATGGTGCTTGAGTGTGCATTACAAAGGGAAGAGAGCTTTTTCAACCGGGATCTCTCTGTCAGTGAATTGTTCTGAACAGATTCTCGACTGCAGGAGAGGAAAAGAGGGGGATTGGAAAGCACTCGGTCCAGCTGAGTGCCATGTAGATATTATTTATCACTTCAGATTAGTCCCTAAACAAATAATTTCCCCATATATGTGCATGTGCTATAGCAAGGCCTTGAAATGTTTATCCCGTATTTCAGAAGTGTCTTGTTCTTGTGGTTTCTAGTAACAGTGTTCACATATGACCTGTTTCCTGGATACTTTCCAATGAACACAAAATGTATTTAGTTAGAAGAAAGCAGTTGAATGAAAATTAGCTGGATACATACACAGTATTGTTCTTTACATAACTGCATGCCCTTACTGATAACCTTCACAGAGATGAGGAGGATTTCTTCTGTTTGATGCAGAGCAAAATCTTGCTAGAGCTTGAAGTTCACAGATGAGCAAACTTAGCTGTCAGTAGCATTACGGGACTCACCTGGGCTTCAGTAGGGCTTGGATTTAGTCCTTTGAAAGTGTTGTTTCCATATGTGTACTTGAAATGTATGTTCCCCAGGCTTGCGTGTTGCCTTAGGTTATCAGTTTGTTTTCTTGGAGACCTTGTGACTCCATTCAGGAAGAGGGAGGAGATGCCAATTCATTCTGCGACCTTCTATAATTGTCTTAAAGGTTGGTTTCCTCATTCCTTTTTTTTTTGTGTCTGTGCATGCTTAGGATCATGAATGTCAGCCTCTCAGTCTGGTTGTGGTGGAAAGGAGGAAAAAGCTCCATGTTCGAACTTCCCCTGGCAAGAGCCCAGGTTTGCCATAAGAGTCTCGCATTTGGCTCTGAGGCCAGGCCAAGTAAAGAGACACATTTCTGGGTTCTCTTTGGCTTTAGAAACTAGTTTAACATCTGGAGAAAATGCTTCCATGAAATGCTTGCTCCCTTTGGGCAGAGACAGATGTGGACCCTGCTCGTGGACCGTGGACCAGTACCCAGATGTTTGTTAGCTCGGCTCAGCTGCTCGTCTGACAGCTCCTGGCTCCTGCAGGGTTGGTGGTGGCAGCCCTGGTGGAGCAGCACCTATCCCGCCTAGATGTGGGGTGGTGAGTGCTTCAGGTCAGGCAGAGGGGCAGGTGCCTCTTCCTAGTGGACCCAGAGAGGGCCATTTGTCTGCATCCTTTACCTCTAGGTGTGCCTAACATTATTTTTCAGGCCAACCAGATAAGTGATACATGTTAAACATGGTGCTATTTCTACATGTGATGATGCATCGCATAAACTACTGCATAGATTACATTGCTGATGAGGCCTATGCACATGTCTGACTGGAGTGTCCAGAGTGTTCTTGTGCTTTCACACCTTGACAGTTCAGGATCTAAATAATGAAAAACAGATCTCGGCTGCATAATTTTGAGTTCACTTCCCAGGAGTTTGGTGCTTTCCCACGTCAGGCCAGTTTTACTCTCTTTGCCAGCCTGCGTGTAGTCCTCAGCTGTGGGGAACAATTATGCATGTCATCTCCTGTTCTGGGGTGAGTTCCTGACTTTCCTTTCATGTTTTGAAGGGAATTTTTCTTCTTAAAATTTTCCCTCCAGTCAAATGGACAGCATGGTTCCTTTGGTTGTTTTTGGAAGCAGAAGCCCTAGGATTAAACAAACATGGATTGGCTTTACTCTGCTTCACCTGCCTGGAGTAGCAGTTGCTGCTCCCTGGAAAAGCATTGAGCCTTAAGTGTTTCATTAGCATGTGCTGTCTACAGATAATTAAAGGACAGGCTGGAGCATGGCAAGCTATCACTTGTTTGTATTCTATCACTTTGCTCGTTACCTGGTGGACATTTATCTTCAAAGAATCCATTTTGTTTTTTCTTGTTGAGAGAGAGCTTGGGGTGTCACAGCAGTGCAACTTGTCCAGGGCACTCTGTGCAAGTGTGCTTCTGACAGCACCTGTATGCAAACTGGTATGATGTGGTAGGAAAACCTCAAACTGACAAAGAGCTGGGATCCATGCTTAACTGCTGGCTGAGGTGTGTTGTTCAGTGTCCTGTTTCTTTAGCCTGAGTTTTGCTTTTGGTTGGTAGAAGTGTCTATAAATTGTTCCAGGAGCTGGTATTTGCAGAAGTCAAGCCAAGTACAAAGTCCGCTTAATACTTGGTGGATGTATTTTTTGATCTGCCAGTGTATTTTCTAGTGGTCCTTCCTCTGCAGTTTAAATGTCTCAGAACTGCAGGATGGGAGGGTGTGAGTGCTGCAGTCCTAGATATCTCCTTGCTGCTTCCTGCCTCCTCCAGCCTTTCTCATGTTGCTGTGGCAACTCTGAGTGCCTACAGGCATGGAGCAGTTGATGCCTGTCCTTGCCTTTGTGCTTCATAATCTTCTGTGCCTCTCAGTTCGTCACGTGTTTTACGGCTTGGGGATTCTTTTGATTGAGGCTAGGGACTGCTAACTTCGTCGGATGGCATTTGTCTAAGGGAAGATGTCTTAAATTACTTTTGGCCATGCTGTAGGTTGCGTTGCGTTTGCGTTTGATTAAAATTCCTCAGGCTTCTTTTCCCAGTAAAATGAAGCATGTGGTCATGCAGTGTCCCAGTCACAGGTAGCAAAGAACTCTGTAACAACATTTTGTTAGAAGTCTGTGTATATCACAGTTACTTTCATTTCTAGCAAGAAACCCACAAACAACCCAATGGAAAGTCAAATATGTGTACGCTGCTGTCCAGCTATCTGCAGCTGGCTAGAAAGTGTTTTTGCAATCCCTGTCCTATGTTTTGTTAAATATCTTCTTGCTCTCTTTTAAATTACAAGTCTTTTTTTTTTTTTTTTTTCAATTTTATCAATTATTACAAAAATTTGAGAATTAAGCAGAATGTGCTTTGCTCTCATTTTCTTCAATTAAATACTTTATCTTTCTCTAATTAAGCTCTATCATGAGGAATTACTGTCATCTTATAAAAACAATTGCCAAAAGGTTATCTTCCTTTAATAATGGAACAGGAAATTGTGCTAGGGATTACAGGCCCTGTAGAGGCTTGCCAGTAAATCTTCTGCCTCAAATATTTCTAGTCATTGTAATTGCATACTGTACTTCGTGCTAGTGCAGAATCACATTCTTCCTTCGAGTTCCTCATGCCTTAAGTATTTTATGGTGCTTATGTGTTTAACATGCACTTGCTTTGGCAGCCAGAAAGCAGATTTAAATTGTGTTTTATGTTTTATGTATCTCTATTACTGTCCTACAAAGAATAGTAACACAGATGCAGATACAGAGCAGTGGAGGGAAGGACGGCATGCCTGAAGGCAATCCCTGTTGCTGGGTATGGCTGTAGGGAAAGTGCAGGCAAGACTGACGGGCTTGAAGTCAGACTCTTCAAAATAGATTAGGCTTATGGGGGCTGCAGTGAAATTGTGGTGTTTCACCCTTCATTTCAGATGAAATGCCCATGTACTTGAATTTGTACAGCTTGTTCTTGCATCTCTTTCCTTGTGACTTGGCTTGTGATTAATACCTACACAAGCTAGAGAGTATCTAACTTGAGCATGTCTTCCTGTGCCATTATTGAGCCTCTGACAATCATGTGTACTGGGGAAAAAATCTATGAAAACTGTATAGGTCAGTGTGAATTCTTCCAGTCATCCTCCCTCCCAGTTTACTCCATGTTACGTTCTTTGCTTGATGATAGCCTTCTAGCCAGGCGTCCATCAAAAATAAACATTGAGTATTAGAATACAAAAAAAAAATTTTCTTATGATTTTTTAATTTTAACTAGTGGAATGACCTCTTGATAACTGAGATTAAATGAGGTCTCTAGAAGAGAATTGTTTGATGATGGCCCCAAAGGGATAGAGGTTTGTTTCAGAGAGATCTTCTCACTAGTGAACTGCTTTCCCAACTTTGCCAAGTGTGCATCCATCTATAGGAAAGGCACTTCTGGTTATTGAACTCTTAACATTTAATTGTGTTTGCAGGCACACATCTGAGCTCTGTGTGTTCAATTTTGATTTAATACAGCAGTAATGTGTCCAATATATTGAATTTGAAAATAATGAACTGTGCTATAGCAGCAGGGGTGGTATTATTGTAAGGTACAGTAACTTCAGGCCAAATCCATACCAGAAGAGGCTTCAGCTACCTAAGGCTGAATTTATAAATGTGAAAGTCCCTTTCCAATTAAATTGAGAAAACTTTTGGGATCCCATCATTGTGCAGGGGAGCCAAGAGAGTTTTATTCTGTTTAAATCTGGAGCTCTGGGCAAGCTCAGTCCTTCTTTCTAGTCCTGAGCTGTGTTTGTACAAAAGGCAGGGAGGGGTGCTGAAGAAAGTTTAGGGTCTAGTGGAAGGTGTCTCTGCTCATAGCAGGAGGGTTGGAACTAGATGATCTTTAATGTCCTTTCTAACCCAAACCGTTCTATGATTCTATAATTTTAGTAGGCAAACTACATTCAGGAGTGTTGTCTATCTCTTGATCAAACTCATGTTCTTTAGTGTATAAGGAAAGGACCTTTCTTCTCATGTCACAATTTAAAACTAAAACATAGCACTTGAAGTTGCCTTAAGTAGTCCAGTTCTACTGCTTATCTGAAGATGCAAAACTAAAATAAAAGCTAAGTTTGAGGTTTATAATATATTACTTAAATACAAAAATATAATCTTCCAGCCTCAATTGCAGCCTTTTGAGTCCAGTTCTTCAATGTCTCATCAGGCCCCCAAATCTATGCTACATGGAAAATGAAGCTACCAGCTACTTTGAAGCCAAGATTGGTCATTATAAAACCTCTGTAAGCTGGCTGCCAGCCTTGGAGTTCATTATGAGGGAGGTCATTC
Organism: Ara ararauna; assembly: GCA_028858755.1. Lineage (NCBI taxonomy): Eukaryota > Metazoa > Chordata > Aves > Psittaciformes > Psittacidae > Ara > Ara ararauna. Next base: position 52,495,657 of record CM054378.1, read on the forward strand.
TTCCTTACAGGAATGAATGTAGCTTTTGAGCACATTTTAGAAGTTTCATTTAATCACAATGCGGATGAGTTGATTTAGCTGTGATTGCCTGATGGGAAACTAACTTTCTTCTTCCTGGAAAAAAAATACTGTGTTGATTCTTACAGCAGCTTTTAGAACTACAGGATGTGATTTTCTTTTTTTTTGAAAGAGTTGAAGATTTTGGCACTAACAGAGGAAATTTTTCTCCCTCTTCTCTGCTTTTCCTTTAATACTGAGTAGTCAGTTTTCTTTTGAAATCTGTGAATGCACAGAATAAGGTCTTTAATGGAGCTCTTTCTTGAAGCATCCTCCCAAAGTGTATTTCTTTACAAATATTTTCAGCTCCTCCATAAAAATTGTGATGGCGTAATGCTTTGAAGACTGTATCAGTTTCATATTTGGGTAAAATGGTTTTAAAATGGTGGAAAGAAAGAAAGTATTTCTTTTTGTCCGTGGTGGGTAGTCTTTTATGCCCCAGTAGAAGGCTTTGGAGAAGAATCATACAGTTCCAGGTTGGAAGAGACGTCAATGATCATCTGTTCCAACCCATCATGGTTTAAGCCCAGCCAGTAACTCAGAACCACGCAGCCACTCACTCACTCCCCCCTCTTCTTCTAGCAGAATGTGTCGCAGCACCCTGTCCAACCAAATCGTAAAAGCATCCACGGGTGGGGAATCCACCACTTGCCTGGGGAGATTATTCTAATGGCTGATTGTTCTCTTTGTTAAAAATTTTCTGTTTGTGTCCAGACGGAATCTCCCCAGGAGTAACTTGTGCCTGTTTCCCCTCGTCTTTTCCATGTGACTCATTGTATAAAGGAAGTCTCTGTGTTCTTTGTAGTCACCCTTTGAACAGTGGAACAAGAAACCAAGCTCACTTCGAAGATTCATGGTATTAACATGAGAAAACATGTCCTCAGGAAGAAACACAAGAATTCCCAATGAGATCAAAGGAAATCTTTTTTTCTCTGGGATGGAAGAGGTTGCCCAGGGAGGCTGGGGATGCTGCATTATTGGAGATACTTGGTATAGAGCACATCAAAGCCATGACAGTTCTGCTGTAACTGACCCTGCTTTGGCCAGCACATTGGACTAGAAACCATCAGGAATCCTTCCTAAACTAAATTCTATGATTCTGTGAAAATAATCTTCACTGTATGTGCAATATCTGTGGTATTGCATGAGTTTGTCATTCTACTGTATGATTGTAATTTTTTTATAACTGCTTACAGCAGTAGAGAAATGGAAATGAGGGGATGATCTTGGTAGAGGTCACAAGTCTACAGCAGCAACTAGTCAGTGAGCAATTAGAGTTCAGGAGTCCAGCACAGCAAACTGCTGCATATTCAGGATGTTGTCCTGCAGCCATGAAATGGTGTGTGTAGAGGTGTACATTAGTCCTTGTCAACTGCCTGAGGATTGCCATGTGATGAGTAGCTGTGAAGAGGTGTGCCCAGGATGGATTTTCATTATGTGCATAAAAATGTGTTGGTGAATGAAAATGGTAAGTTTAAAATACTGTATAGCTTTAATTTCCCTAGTATAGACCTTTGCCAGGACCAGTTTAAAGTAATCCAGTCTCACTGCACTAGTTCCTGAATGCTGAGAAAAGCAAATAGCAGCTATTTCAAACACCTGTCTCCTCCCAGCAAAATTCCAGGACTTTTTCCAAGTAAGTACTTGTTTCAAAACATGTTTAAATACTAAATTTTAACCTAAACACAAAAAGTAGCAGGGATATCCAGTTCTAATCCTCTGTAAGCTTTTTTATTTACTTTATGTTGTTGGAGAGGATATTGATTGCCTGTTGCCAGAGATTCAAGATGAGTAAAAAGTCACAGTCTTGTAGATGCTTCCCTACCCAGAAGGTCAGAAAGTGAAAATTCCTTGGCATTAACTAACATGAAATGTGTCAGCAGGAAATATTGTGCTCTTTATCCTAGAGGTTCCCTTCCTTGCTATTCTGAAGTAATTATTTAATTAATTAATTTAAAAATATATTCTTAAGTCACTTATCTGACATGGTTGTGTAAGTGCTGTCCTGTTGCCTGCCATCAGCGTCAAAAAACTTTTAAATCAATTAGGTATGTGGTTCAGGCTGGAATGAGCTAGGTAAAAGAATTTGGTTTCTTGTCGTATTCTGCATATTGGTATTCTTACACTAAATTTTTCAAGTGGTAGGTGACTTGAGGAAGGGTACAGGCCTTAACAAAGCACTAGATGATGTTCTCTGAAAGATAAAGTTTCTTTTTTTGAGATACTTCTTAAGACTTTTTTTTCTGGGAAGAACTCAACCAAGTAGCGTTGAGATGCATCTTCTGTGCTGTGCAAAGTTGCAGAAGTCATTTAAAGCCATTACGCTACTGAGCTGAGATGAAACTCTTTGTAGCTGTGACTGCAAAAGCAATTGGATTTTTTTTTTCCTCCCTCCCGTCACCCCTAGAAGTGGAAAAGTAAGTCATTCAATGTTAGCTGCCCCTGGAGTACCTGAGTTGCATAATCCAACAAGTCTAATTTAAGGATGACTTACCTTCCTACTGACCAATGAAAAAAAAGGGGGCATAAGAAAGTCTTGGCAGCACCATTTTAACAATAACTAAATGCTATTGTGAGTAAATTATACATGACATAAAATGGCTTCATAAAAATCCTATGGGCTTCAAGTAGATTTTTTTTTTTTGGGTGGGCAGGTGGGGGAGAAGGACAATCTCTCTTTAATTCATTCAACCAGCCACAGTTGATGAAGATAGAACACTGATGAAGATAAAGTATCAATACAGTATTGTATCTAGAAACCAAATGTAGGTCACAATCCAAAAGAGGGAAGAACTGCAGTTAGGGAGGCACATACGGTTTGTGATGGATAATGAAACATGAGCTCTTGGTGTAAAGTACTCAGTAAAGGAACACAGCTGATCCCTGGCTACAGGACTGATGAAAATTCAGTACTGTGTGAAAGAGTTTGAATCACAAGATTTGCAAGGAGAACAGTAAGTCTAGAAAAGCTGGGAGGGAGGGAGTTTTTGCTTTGATCTAAGTGAAATTTAGGTTGTTGTCAGGCCAGTCTCTATGTGGGAGAATACTTCTACCTGTGGGCAGAGATTTGATTCATAAGGCAGTGGCATAACAAGATTCTATGTCTGGAAGTTGGAATACAAAATGCATGCTCCTAATAAGTAATACTCTGTACTATGCTGATGATTCATTTATAAAAGAAGTAAGCCAAAAATTTGGCAGGTTCCCCATCTGGTCAAGTCTTTAAAGAGATCAGATTAGCAGTCTTTTTCCAGAAGAAATGGTATAGATTTATAGATTTGCAGCAAAGATGGAAGACAGTGAAATGATGGAGGACCCACTGGATGAAGTCTTGTGGGCTATAATAATTTGGAAGCTTTGTGATCTGGAATAAGTCTGTCAGGAACTGGAGTAAGGCCATCAGGTTTTTTCAGATAGGCTGCTGAACAGCTGTCAGACAGTAGCTGCCAGTTAACATAAAGAATGTGTCCTACATTGCCAAAAAGTCTAAGTGGTTTTGGCAGTGGAAGAAAATGTGGGTTTGCTTCATAGTCTTTTCACTGCAGGAAGGGATGATGTACATTATAATCCGTTCTAGCAGAGCATTTGTTTGGGCATCAGAGGAAACAAAAGAATATACAGAACAAAAATCCATGAGTGCCCTGCAGAGAAGAAAGGGCAAGACTAGATCTTAGAGGCTTTTACATGCAGTTAAGTTCCACTCTTCAGGAAACTTTCAGAAGCAGCTTAGGAAATCATTTAATATTTTCTGTTGACAGTTGTGACTGGCTTGAAGCTCTATGCATCATTGCTTGAGAATAGGTTCTGGTGGACTCAACTGTGCCAGTTTTGGGCTAGTGCTCTTTCACAGAGGTTTCACAGAGACCTGACTGTCGTCATTTTGTACACCCAAATGGATGCTGGCCTCGTACTGATTTAGGTGTCCTTTTAGGTGACCTCCTAGGGCCTCTGCTCCCCTCATGGCAGATGCATGTGGTTTGAGATGCAGAATGTAGACCACGCAAATGTTGAGAGGGAAACTGAAATCTCATACTCTGAATCTTTTCATTTTACTCACTTCTCTGCAGTACTATTTAAATGTGTGTCCTGTAAGTTTTGGGAGTACCATACTTTGTCTAGCTTGGCAAGTCTTTATGTGGTAAGTATTATCTCCAGTTAAATGCCAATAAGAAAGTTATCTTCTGATGTTGCAGTCGGTCTTGTCCCCCTACCTGTCTTGTGATACCCTGACCTACTACAGCACATTATTACAAGGTGGTGGTCCGGTTTAGTGATTTGTCTCCAGCCTATTAGGGCAGACTGAGATCTCTGGGTACCAAATCTTTCTCTAGAGCCTTCCACATGAATATCAACACTGTTTAGTGATTCTTCATTAGCAGCTCATTGACATTGCTCTTTGCAACTTTCTTTTGAGAAAGGGATAGACATAGCAAAGATGTCAAACAAACTTGAGCTCCTCAGTTTGTACAGATCTTGATACAGTCTATAGACATAAAAAAAATAAAGAATAACAAGGAATCCTAGATTGTATGTAGACCACTGAGCTCTGCCTTGTTCCTGCTTGAAAGTGCCTCATCTGGAGAGAAGCATGGGGAAAATGCCTATGTCAGGAGTCAGCTGACAATGATTCCCAACTTCAGAAGTTGATAGTGAAGCATTACATTAAAATAGTCACTACTAAGTCCTAATCAATTGGAAATTGGGAATTGAGAAAGGATGAATATACTACAGAAGCACAGCATTATTCATATACCATAGGTGTTTAAAACACAACTTTTCTACTAACGCTGAGAATCCTCTGGAAGTCAGTCTTAAAAAAAAATCTATTGTAATGAAACACAACAGAAGTTAGAATTAGTTTCTGTCATAGTAATCAGTACATATATGTAATTCGTGACTACTCAGTTCTTGAAGAGACCTGTATCTCTAGCAAAACAATTCAGTAAAGCTGACAGAGTTCACAGAAAGGAGGGGTTCAATGCACTTTCAAGTAAGTTTATTTGCTCAGCTAAAAATAAGCATATGCAAACATTACAGGGTTTGAGGGGAAACCAGTGAACCAGCTTGCTTCTGAAGGAAAGGTCTCATTGCCCATCTGTTCCACAGAAAAGTGCCTCTACCCATCACTGTATTTTGAAGAACCACTGTTGTTGGTGTCTTTTTGTTCTGCAGTGGGTGTCCAATCCAAAGCTACTAAGAAAAGTTAAGTTCTTTTATAGTAATTCAGGAATACTTCAGTACCATCAAAGATGACTAGTTGAATGGGATGCTATACCTCAAATGCCTTTTTTTTTTTGTTGTTCACTCCTTTCTGTAAAATACCTGCTTTGCTTTGGTGAAAACTCACTACACTTTACATTGAAGGTCTTCTCACTAACTCCAGACTATGCCTGTAGATCAGGTCTTTCTCCTTATTAACTGGCAGTTTGCACTTCATCTGATCATAGGAAATTCTCATGAGCTCCATGAATTTGATATGCTTTTCTGTAAATAGTGCTATATTTCAAACTTCAATATGGTACTATGAGGGATGAAGGAAGAGAGCGCGACTTAGTCCTCCTTTGCATGTGGGTAGATGAGTAAACCCTGGTGAGGTTCTCATGTGCCCTGGTTACTTCTGAGTAGCAGTCAAGTCTTGGGGCTCTGTACGTGCCTCTAGTGGTGCTGTGTGAGAAAATGAGGCAATGAAACAAAATCTGAGCAAAACTTTACCACCCTTTACCAAAAAATGTTTTGCATGCCAACTTTTCTGAGTCTTCAGCTGTAATTAATCCTTTCTGATTATTCACTTAAAACCTACTAAACTCCAACAATTCACCAAGTCCATCTTGGCATATAGAGGCATGAGGTATGTCAACATATGGGGTGATTACTTCCATGAGCTTGCCTTGAGCTTGGTGACCAGCTCTGACAGCATGACTGAATTGCTGGCATCATAATGCGTGCTGGGCTGTGATGGCGCTTTTGGAGAATTTCTTGGGAATTGCATATTGGAGGGAGAGAGGGGAGCACCTATCTTCTACTTGTACTGAGAACTAGAGAAAGTGAAAAGAAACCTGCTGGCAAGTTTGGGTGTGTTTTGGCTGCTTTACCTACATTTGTAATAGAAGTCTGTTAACAGAAATCTATCTGGTCACAAGCAAAGATATTAACCCTTCCTCACCAGATGAAGCAATTCACAGAGAGAAAGTTTCTGAAGCACAAGGGCATTCCTACTAGAGGACAGTTTTTTGTATTGAATATGTTGAACAGGCTGAAATTATATCTAAACAATGACTATATAAGCTGGCCTTGTGCTAGAAGGCCGTATGTTCATTTGTGTAGACATGGTGAACAGCATCTCCAGTGATTACAGATCTGCCTCAGAGCTGCTTACTCACTTGATGAGGAAGGTAGAGCTGCTGCCAGCCACCTGAAGTAACACTGATGCTCACTGATGATGCATGAACAGATACAACAGTGTATGAATATTCATGGCCCATTGCCGCCTGCACGTTTTGTCACTATGGAATGGGGTCCTCAGCCTGTTGACTGGTTGGAGGCACCTCATCTGGAGGAGGGCTGGATCATCATATAAATGCTTGGATACTCAGAGCAGCCTGTGTATTCAGCACTAGCATGGTAGATAGTGTATAGGCAAGTGCTTCTCTTTAAAGACGAGGGAAGCAAGCATGAGTGCAAAGGGCCCACCTATACGGAGTTACAGCTGGGAGGTTTTCTCCAGCCCATAGTAGTAAAGTGTCTTTCATCACCAGGTCCACAAATCCTGACTGTGTGTGGCAAAGCTAGAAGGAATGTGTAAGTGCATGTACCTTTTAAGTACAATTCTCTCCAAGAAGGGAAGGAAAGGAATGTGTTATAAAGGTGGACAAGTAGTAGCTCAGTGTAAAATCTCTTCTGGAAATCTGTCTCAGCCTTTGAGAAAGTGCTGCAAGTGCTTTTTGGCTGTTTTTCTTTCTGCTTGAGGACTTAGATATCAGCAATAGTTCAGGGAGCCAATAGGAGACTCGAGGAGCAAAGAAGATAGTTTTGCTGTGATCTATTTCTATAAGATGAGTGGTGACCACTTACCTTTCACCAGCGTTGTGTTGTTTCAGTGGGGAGATGATGCCTTGGATTGTGTAAGCAGAGTCTCGAAAACTGATTGAGCTGGAGGAAAAAACGCATTCCTTTGTCTTCGAGGTGTTTTGTGTTTGTCCTCTGGTATGAAGGACAGATGAAACAGGCTAATTTTGGAAAAACAAGAAGTCTCATCATTTTTCCTCCCTGCCATTTTGACTGTTTCAGATAGTTCTGTCTTTTTAATACTATTTTTCTCTGACTCTTGTTCTGCTGGAGACTAGCTCTAGGGTGGATGGCTTCCAGCGCTCTTCCACACATGAGGAAAAAACATTAGCCAAGGAAGGAGGCAGAGGAGAGGTATTGTTCAGCTCAATGTCTCCAAATAGGAGCACTTAAATCCTCCAAAAGTGGGGATTGTGTATAGAAGATAGGAAGATTTGTAGTCACTTGCAGTGATCTGGAGTCATTTTTACATCCGCCTGTACACCATCAATGAGCAAGTGGGCTTTTCTGATCAGTTCCAGAAGAAACTGGAGATATTTTAGTTGTCTCAGTATCTCTGTGGGTTTAGTCCTTAATTATCCTCCTCTGCCGTTCTGCTGAAGTGTGTTTGTTAATAACTCCAGAGTACTTTAGCTTCTTTCAATGTATTGAATTCCACTTGGATGCTTTTTAAAGTGTTTGCGCAGCATATGCCTTTCTTAGGGGTATGGGAAATATCCACAGTCTGAAACAAAAGTGCAGTGTTCTGAACTCCACATCCATGTTGTTATCCCATAAATTAGTATGCTCTGTGCTGTTACGTAAGATTTATCTTATGTCAGAATAATAAAAGCTGAGTGCACTGAAAGGCTGATAAGCATGCTGTGAAGAAGTAGGTCGTTCAAAGTCTTGTGCTTTAAAATAACACCTGTTGCTCTACTGACTGGTGCTGGTAGGATAGTGTGTCTTGAGAACTAGTATAAAGTGTAAAGGAAAAAGAGAAAAAAGGATTTTAGAAGGTAGTGTGGAGGATATGGTGTGATTTTCAAGCAGTTCAGGTCTGAGCCTTGTCAGCCTTGAATTTCATATTGTCTCTGAGCCACTCTTATATGAATGGGCTACATGAACGCACAGCTGTTCTGTATTTCTGGATATTAAAAATGGACAAAGTGACTTTTCAGTAATACTGTCGTAGCCTCGAGGACCTAATGCAAAAAACAAGTGCTCCTTCTGTTGGCAGGTGGGAAGTTCAATCCCTTAAAATGCAAAATAAAAAATAAAAAAAAAAAAATAAAAAAAGTAGGTGGTTGTGCAGATTCTGAGGGTAGCCTTCAATGAGGGCAAAGGGATAAGCACCCCACAGCTGCCAGCAAAAATCACTGCTGGCAGTGTGTGTGTGTAAATTAACAGTGCTCTTCCAGCAGCCCTTAAATAAACGGCAGGGGGGAGAGGGGAAGTTCATCCCTGATACCATGGTTCTGCACAATGATCCCCTTTCTGGGTGCTGGGGTCACAGCTGCTGTCTGGAGATTATGTACAGAAGCACTCTTCTTCTTGGGAGAGTGAGATTTCCTGGAGGATTAAGCACAGGCTGAAAGCAGGAGGAGTTATTCAGAAGGGAGACAAAAAAAACAAGCCTATGGTCGTGACAGGGGAGGAAGACAGTGAGCGGTAAGACAACTGTTCAGAGTTGCTGCTTGGGCTGGAGATTCTCCAGTTTGGGTTCCTGAGGTGGTCCAATTGTGAGGTGAAAACCACTGTGGGTTTGGCACAACCCTGCCTGCTTGCAGGACTAGAAGCACTGCTTTCCCACTTATGTGGGAGGTGGATGCAGTCTGACGAAGCTCTGCCCTCTCCTGCATCTGAACTGAAGTAATTTCTTTGCTCACATCTCAAGTCCCCTGTAGTCATCCAGAAATAGTGATCAGTGTGGTAAACTGAATCCTCATGTAAAGGTACATTTGTGCTACCCATCTGCTCAAAGCTATGCTTTTTTGCATTTTCCTTGGTCACAAACATGGTATCAGCATCCCTTTTGAGCCTGCTGCTTTGGTGCTTCCTCCTTCCTAGCTTTGTATGTCATCGTCTCCCCTGCCTTTTCTCTCTTATCCTGTTTCACCTCTTGGGTGCACATATTCCTGGGAAAGTACCCAGAAAAATCATTCTACCCACGTATCATGTGCCATCACCTCTGTTTTGTGTAGGAAGGTCTTCTATATTTGAAACCAGGGCCATCTGTCTGGGTCCTAAAAAAACCCCCAGGTTTCTTACAGTTTTCTTCAAGGGTGATGGTCACAGTTCTTCTGTATAACTTCAAAAGGAAAATGCAACCAATCCTATAGTAATAATATTTGAAACTTCTGTTTATCAGTTAATTCTAAAGTTGAGTCTTATTTCACTTGCTAGATCAAATTTCCCACAGCTGCCATATGGTGGCTACTTTTTAGTGGCTTTTGAATCTACCAGTGCTTTTTATAATCTGAAACAAATGGGTGCTGCACATAATGTAGGAGAGGTGGAGGCAGAGGAGGCTGACAATGCGTGCATTCAAATGAGGTGAAAATACAAGTGGGAAAAAAACATGACTGTATCAGTAGAGCTTGTCAAAGGAGGTTTAAGGCATGTCATGTATTAGCTAATCATAGCTATTTTGAAGGCAAGAGAATGAAACCTCTTAAAAGGAGCAAGATTCCAGAAGGACACTAATAAGTAAGTATTGGGTACCAGTGTTTAGATGTGATGTCATAGTTGGTAGTTATTGTCTCTGCTGCATGGGTATCTCCTAAGTGCTGTATTCAGTCTTAACCATATCACTTTTAAAACTGCATTTGCATTTGCCTCTGACTGTAAAATCTTCCGTAAAAAGAAACATTGATGAATACATTAGTAAGAGATAAAATACTGCTGTTGCAGCTGAAAATACTTCATGCTTTTGATGTTGCGTTTAAACACAAACTGAAATAAATGGTAAATGATACAAAAGCTATTGAGAGGAGAAACTTGGTATAAAACAGAAATGTAACCTGTGCAGCTCACTTCAGTCCCTGGGTTATACTTCTGTAGGAGGTAAATGCTGGAGAGAGCTACCTTGCCAAGGACGAACTGAAGCAGCTTCAGTATTTTTTTGAATCATGAGTCCTTAATAGGAAGAGTACTGATGATTGCTCTCATCTTGTGAACTGGAGTAGAGCCTAATTAGCATGAAGAGTTTAGGAAGCTCTTACAAAGTTTTAAAAAATAATATGTGAAAGAGAGAAATAGCTTAGCTAAACATTCAGAGAAACATCACTGAAGTGTTCCTTGGGGATAACTTGAAAGTAGCTTTCTTGCTCCTGAAAGATGTAGCACACACGAATGGGAACCTATTTTATTTGTGAACATTTTCTGTTCAGATAATTTGGTATGTTTAAAGGTATCTGTTGCACCTAATTGACCCCTGTAGTTTCGAGTCCATCTGGAAATCTAGGCATTTACTGTGAAAGATCAATAAAGTGATTTTAGTGCTTGTGAAAACAATTTTTCTGGCCTAGTGTATACATTAAAAGGATAATACACCTGTCCTACACTTGTGAAGTATCTGAGCAAACACTAAAGGAGAGTCTATTGGGGTTATGTACTTTGTTTTCCAGCACTGTTGTAATGGCAGGTTTCTAAGCAAAAACATACTTTCCTTCTAATCTCACTCACTCACATGCACATCAACTATGCTGCATATCAAAGAAAGGTTAAATTTGGGCTGAAATGTGGTCTGAAGGAGAGAGGGAGGCAGAAACTCCTATAAATGCATACTGTGGAGGAATGCATATTCTTTCCCCATGTCTCCAAATTCAGGGTTTACACCAGCTTTGAGAAACTAAGGCTTTTTGAAGAGAAAATGATGAGTTGCATAGCAGAAATTACAAGTATTTTAAGATAGAAATAGCTGCTTTCATGGCTTCCCTCTCTGTTGTAGTTCTGAATATCTGCTCAGCTTTGGGTGTTCAATTTCTTTTTTCGGTGGGATTGCACAGGCCTTATTTGCATAGCATATCCATAACAGTGCTTCATCTTGTAGGGGTGGAAAGTGGGAACCTCTGTGTATTGTTAGTAGGTATTTTGTGTCCTTAGGAAAAATCTCGAACAATAGTGAGGGTAGATCAGCATATCTAACGCTGCATCAGATGATTCAAAACTGTGAGAGAATTGCATTTGACTTGTGTAGGGCATCTCACAGACTTGGTTGCTACATCTTTGATTAATTGTGATTTTTTTTTTATTTTTTTTTTTTATGAAGCTCTAAACCTTTTTGCTTTGTAATATTTAGAAGAGGGATGATACCTTGTCAGCACCCGTGGTGTTGTAGGTATAGCAGAGGTAGAAAGGAAACAGGAGTATGACTGTTAGGGAGAGAAGGGTTTGTATGTTTCAAAGCACATGGGCACTTGAGTGTTTCTGGAGTTGTTCAGAGGTACATCTCTGTGAGAAAGTCCCACTGTAGCAGGACACAGGATATTCCTCCCCAGTTTGGGATCAGCTTGTGCAGCATGCCTATGACCACAAAGAATTGTGGTGTGAATGATGGGCTTCATACAGGCACTACACTTCAACTAGGAATGAGCAGGATGCATAGGATGCAGTGTGGGGAGGCACTTCTTTCTCCTCTCACCCTGCTGTGTGCCAACTTGCATCACTGTTCTGATGTTGAACATAGAATCATAGAATAGTTAGGGTTGGAAAGGACCTTAAGATCATCTAGTTCCAACCCCCCTGCCAGGGGCAGGGACACCTCCCACTAAACCATGCCACCCAAGGCTATGTCCAATCCAGCCTTGAACACCGCCAGCGATGGAGCATTCACAATGTGGCCAGTGGCCCAGCTCCAGCATTTGGCATTCCCCACTCTCCAGCCTTGATTTGAAAGGATTTTCCTATTTTATGAGGCCCTGTTCCTCTGTCCCAGAACAGCTTTAGGAACCCAGAATGCTTTTTCATGTAACATCTCTGTGTGTGTGTCTAAACAAGTGCTGAGGCTCTTACATTTAGAGCAGAAATTTTAGGCTGGCAAATCTCTACCATATCCTGAGAACACTGAAAATCACCTATGCCTTAACTTGATACTTCCCACTAGATTCCCCAAGTCAGAGCAGTGTTTAGAAAGTAGTAAAAATAGTAATGATCCAGGAAGTCAATTTTGTTACACTGAGTTAATAGGACAAGAAAGGAGACATGAGGGACATGTCCCGCTTCATAGCAAATCAATTTCTAGTTGCGTGCCAGTAGTTTTGGGGTTTGTTTTTTCATGGGATTAATACAGAAGGCCAGAAACTATTTCTGCCTGCAGGAGCAGGCACAGTATGTCCTGAACATCCTCTGTGCCTTCTCTTCTCACTGAAAGCTGAAGCGTGAAACGTATTTTGAGATGCTGTATTGGTCACTTGCACAGAAGAAAGTAGCAGGAGGTGGGATACTGGGGCAGTTAGTAACACTTGGTGTGGAATTGAGAAGGTAGTTTTGTTTCAGCAAGGTTATGACTCGTTATGCCAAAATGAATGTAATGAGGATGGTTTATTTTAGCTTGGATATCATACCTGTTGGGGTCCAAGAAAAACCAAGTGAACCTTTGGCAGGAAAACTGCCAGAGTTCAATACCCTGTAGTGATCCAAGTTGTAAAAGCCCGTCTCATCACATGAGAATAGAGCGCTCTTTCTGGGGCCTTCTGAAAGGAAGAGTGGTGTCTTTGTTGGTAGGGTGCTGCCCTGTGCCAGAATGCCACAGCGGATGGCAGCATGTGCTGTGTACTCATCGTTGGTCTGAATCCAGTGAATCTGAAGAATAAATGGAATTTGAGGATATTTTCCTTGATTGGTAAAGTACTGTGGTCAAGTCCCTTTGGAGCATCAGCAGCAAGAAAGGCGCTGCTTTACCTTGCTCTGACTTCTTTAACTTCCTTTCTTCTCCACATCCCAGCCATCCTGAAGAGAAATTAGATGGGTGAGATGTAGTGTTTCTTAATCAGTGGAGGGCTTTGTTTTTCCTCTGCCTTCTCTTTTTTTGATCTATGTTCAAAGTTATGAGACTGTTTTACTTGAAGTTTCTGTTGATAGATCACATCCGCAAGAAGCCTAAATCTCCTTGCTGGGTTGACCATGGCTGGATGCCCACCAAATCCACTCTGTCACTCCCCTCCTAGGCTGCACAGAGAAGAGAATATGTTACAAAGGCCTGTGGCTTGAGATGAGGACAGGGAGATCGCTTAGCAATTGCCATCATGGGCAAAACAGACTTGACTTAGGGAAAAGAAATAATTTATTGCAAGTCAAATTGGAGTAGGATAACAGGAAATAAAACCAAAAATTAAAAACACCTTCCTCTCACCTCTCCTTTCCTCTTGGGCTTAACTTTACTCTCGAATTCTCTACCTCCTCCCACCCAGCAGCACAGGGGAATGAGGTTGTGGTCAGTTTATCATGTTCTCTGCCACTCCTTCCTCCTTAAGAGAGGACAACTTGCACTCTTCCACTGCTCTGGCATGGGATCCCTTTCACAGGAGACAGTTCTCCATGAACTCCTCCAAGGCAAGTCTTTCCCATGGGCTGCAGTTCACATGCTGCTCCAGCTTGGGTCCCTTCCATATGATGCAGTCCTTCAGGAACAGACTGTTCCAGCATGGGTCCTTCCATGGACTTGCAGCCCTTCAGGAACAGACTGCTCCAGTGTGGGTCCCCTGTGGGGTCACAGCTCCTGCCAGCAAACCTGCTCCATCACAGGCTCCTCTCTTCATGGGGCTACAGGTCCTGCAAGGAGCCTGCTCCAGCGTAGGCTTCCCATGGAGTCACAGCCTCCTTCAGGCATCCCCCGGTGTGGGTTCCTCCATGAGCTGCAGGTGAATATCTGCTCCACCGTGGACCTCCATGGGCTGCAGGGCGCAGCTGCCTCACCATGGTTTGTGCTACAGGCTGCAGGGGAATCTCTGCTCTGGTGCCTGGAGCACCTCCTCCCCTCCTTCTGCACTGATCTTGGTGTCTACAGGGATATATCTCACATACTCTCACTCCTCTCTCTGGCTGCAATTGCTCCTGTGTAGTAACTTCTCCCCATTCTTAAGTATATTATCTCGGAGGTGCTACCACCATCATTGATGGGCTCATCTTTGGCCAGTAGCGGGTCCATCTTGGAGCCAGCTGGCATTGGTTCTCTTGGACATGGGGGAAGCTTCTGCCAGCTTCTCACAGAAATCACCCCCCACCCCAGCTACCAAAACCTTGCCATGCAAACCCAATGCACCACCTTTTTGTTACCTGTAAGAACTGCAGCAGTACGAGTACATCCCTTTGTAAACAGAACTGAAATCTGTTTCTGTGCTAAGCTGTCATGACAGTTGATTGGACAGCTCATCTTGGAAGAAGTGCTTATAAAGTGAAGTTCTGCTCATCCTCATATGAGTGAGAAAACAGATCTCCATTTTGAACTTTAATTCCCCTGTCTCCTGCCTAGCCTGCTTAATTACTCTCATCCAGCTGTTAATGACTGAATGAAGGCAGTGGAAACCCTTCCTTCTTTTGCTTTGACATGAGACCTTTCATGTGCTAACGTGGAACTCTTGTCCAGTATTTTGGTGCCAAGTTGTGAAGTGCCTCAGAGCATGGAAAAATGTGTGTCCAGCCTTTGCGGGCAATTTATAAGCAGTGGTAGCAAAATACTTCCAAATAATGCATAGTACTCTCCAACCGGATTCCTTTAGCACCTTTTGGTCAGAAAGTCACCATCTGGTTATGCATGGTCTCAAGTACAGCAAACACATCTTTAAAGCAAATATGTAGCTATTGGAGACCAGGAAGATCTTTCCAAAGGGGGGAAAGTTGGCTTGTTATTGGCAGAGCTGGTGCGTCAGACAGTGCTAGTCATCAGCAAACAGACCCTTGGGCTGTAGGTGCTTGATGCTGCAAGGATGTTTTGGTGGGAAGGGTGTGAGAACATCTGCCAGAGGGAGGAATATATCTATGGTTAGACCTCAGTCACTGCTGCATAGCTGCCATATGGACACCATACTGTACTAGTGCCAGGAACTCTTTGATTCTGATGGAAATCAGCAAGTGAAACGCCTCTCCTGCCAGGTAATGCAGATCTGCAAAAACCACTGGATTAGCACTTTACAGGAGGGAGCATGACGCTGTGTGGGCTGCTTGGCACATGGCAGGGGAAAAGTGGATGGTTGAGAGCAAAGTGTTTGTGCACAGCAGAGACTGTTGAGTATCTTGAGCATTGCTGCTAAGGAAATCAAGGAATGGAGATGGATCCTGATCCTCAGGAAAATTCCCTGAAACAGAACAGATGAGTCTGAACAAAGCAGACATTTCTCTTACAAGACTCCTGCAGGCTGCATCCAAGGATTTTTTTCTGAACAGTTTCTATATCCACCTCACTTGCAAGCTGCCTGCCTGGGATCTCATTGGCATTCTGATTTTCTGCTGTAGTCTCATGTTGTTAAGGAACGTGATTTTTGTTCTTAGCTGTGCCATATATAGAAAATTACATAAATACTTTGGAAATCTTAGGAGGGGAAAGAAGGAAAGAAAACCAAGCCCCAAAACACCAATCCCTTCTTCTGAGAAACATTTAGACTGAGAAATCTTATGTCTTCCTCAGAGAAAAATCTGCTTAACGCAGGGGAGAAGCAGAAATGCCTCTTTACCAGGAAAGGCACAAACTGGCTTCCTAATGGTCCAGCTGTGCTAATGGACAATTACAGACCAACACAGTGAGCTGAGGTAGATTGGTTCTCCTAGCCACTGTTGCTCAGAGATGTTTTGATATGTAAGTGCTTTATCCTCCTCTCCTCCCTATGTGTGTCATTTCCATCTCCTTCTTCCTGCCCTCCTTTCCCTGGTAAATAGCTATTCGCTTTCTAATTTGAAGCAATTTCATAAAGATTGTACTTCTGAGGTTCAGCTCTCCTGTTCATAACCCTCAAGTTAAACCAAAGGATAATCCCAGGGGTTGGGAGAGCTGGTTTATTTTTCCTTGTACCACAGTGATTTAGTTTCTCATTGAAAACTGGTATTTTCAGCCTTGTGCCCCTGGTATGGGGGGGAGATTGAGCTGTGGGTACAGGACTCTTTATAGTGGGTTACTGTGAATGTGAGTTCCAGAATTCCTGATGACAGGGTTCATGCTAGTGCTGGGGGGAGCCAGACAAGCTCACAGGGGGTGGACCTTCAGCCTACAGTTCAGTGGAAACACTGCATGGACACCATGTTGCTCTCTGCCACATTGAAAGATTGGCTTTTTTAATTTCTTTAAAGTCTGAAATGTATCAAATAATGTAATTTACTAGAAAGATTTTGTCAGTTGTGCTTTGAGTGAAATTTGTTAGATATGCTTGCAACTGGGGAGAGAGAGGGGGAATAAAATTTCAAACAGCGCTGCTAAAAACAGCCTGGGCTGCTTTTGTTTGGACTTTCAAGACGCAGCAGCTTAAAGCCTCCATTGTATGCAGGGAGAAATATGCTAATTCGAAGCACATTTCCCATCAGAAGCCCTTTCAGTCCTGTCATCATTGAGATATGAAGGATGATAAAAGCGGGGAGAAGGGGGAGGCCCGTATCTATGGGAGCACGGCTGCTGGTTATTGTGCATGGGGAGCGGGGCTGAATAGGGCTGACGAGCCCAGTCACCCGTGAAGCCCCAGGGCTCTGTGGATTCCCATGGGTGCCAGCTGCCCCCAAACCCTGCCAGGACCCCCATCACTGCTGCCAGGGCAGGAGTCCTTTAGGGTGCTCCCCGTGTCAGCCACCCCACTGCTGTCCAAGACAGGAACTTGAGGGTTGCCATCAATATTAATAAGCACCAGCCACCATCACCCAACCAACCACCATCACCCATCCTGCAGCCCTGTAACCCAGAATTGATTTCTGGGTAACACAGGCAGTGACTTTCTGTTCACTCTAAGGGCAGTTGAAGCTGAAATAACTAATTTTTCCTGACAAGGCCCCCTTGCTTCCTTTACAAGTTGCCGATGGTTGTGGTGCAGTGGTGCTTGCTGTCTGTGCACCACTGAGCTCCCTTCTTGAAGACACGCCTTCAACCCGGGAAATGGGTGCTGCTGCAGTTGGGGTGGCTTTTTCTCCTCACGGTTATGAAACAGAAGGGAACCTGTGAAATGCTACTTAGTCTGTTACAGCTCATTTGTATGAGTATGTTTTAGGTTGAAATAACTCCATTCATCAGTGTTTGGTATGTAGTAAAAATCTGTAAGCCCTACTCTTCAAATACTGTGTGATATATATAAAACCTAGGATTTGGGTTTTTCTTTTCTTTCTTAAAGTTGGGTTTTATACTGGGAGTCTGACCCTGTTGGTCTGGAGCTGGGGAGATGCTCAGTTTACGCAGGATGACTACATTTTCTGTTTTCTTTTCAACAGGTGCTAGGGTTGTTTCACTGGAAAGAGTTTGGGATTAAATGAACTCGAGGTTCTGATAATGTTGCTATGATATTTAGTTGGAAACAGTTTGAAATGGCAATGAGAATTTAGTTGTAGTTGTTTGTTTGTCTCTATAAACCTGCAGTGTACTAATGACAAATTAAACTAAGAAAATGGGCTTTTGATTGCATTTGCAATCTGGTGATGTTCTTTCTGCAATAGAAGTATGTGCTGCACTCAAACACACAATAATTTTAAATATTTCTGAGGACCATAGCTGGAATTAAGTGCTTAGAAATACTTTTAAAGCTGTTCTTGGTCTTCAGTTTTTTCCCTGTAGTAGAAACTTGTGAACAGCCAAATCAGGCCTGTTGATCCAGGCTGGGTATGAGAAGCTGTGATCTTTTTTCTGCATCCTATGGGCAAGACTCTGTTTTGCAATTAAGGAAGCTCTATCCCATGTTGAGCAACATGACTTGGGTCACCTCTAGAGTGGTGGGTGCACAATTGATATAGTGCAGTTTTTTATATGGAGACACAATTCCTCCTATGGACCAAAGAAAGAACCTTAGCCCGAGGCTTGGCCTTTGTTTCTGCCTTTTGCTTTCCTCCATTGATTTAGAGTTTAGGGGGTTGTGGGATTTTTATGTGGGGAGTTATTTTTGTTTTCCCAGTATATCCATTCATTCTTTCCCTGGTTCCTTAGCTGCTTTCTTTTTCCTCTCCAAATTGCACAGAAAGGTGGAGCAGATGATGGTACTTCAGGAATCAATAGTGGTAATAGATATGCAAGGTGTGTCTATATTACTACTGAAAGCAAAAATATCCAGTGCCATTTTCAGTAATGAGCAGGAGGATCTCCAGAGCAAACGCATAATGATAATGCTTAGTGGCTACACTTGGACAACTCTGAGTGCAAGAGAGATGGTTGCAAATGTGCTGAAACCTGGAGAGAGAAACAAAACAGGATGGGAATAATACAAGGAACAGATGAAGGAGAGTAGATGCTAAATGAATTTCATTCTGACTCATGATACAGTGCAGAAATGATGCCTTTCAGCTGTTTAAAACAAATGACTGTCAACTTTTGAAAGAAACAGGGAAATGAGGATGTAAGTAGGCACTGACAGGGTGGGATTGCTCAATAGGGAGACTCTGTGGTTTTCAGGTTGGAGGGACTGGAGGCCATTTCAGAGGCCAGGATCTTGCTCTTTCTGCCCCGACTGTGGCAGGGGCCTGGCCATTGTGCAAGCCTTCCTTTGTGCTGGGCCTCAAAACCTTGCCAGGCTGCAGGTTTTGCTCCCACAAAACAACTGAAATGCTCTGAGCTTGCGATGCTTAAAATTAGGTGAGACAAAGTATTGGAAAAATATACTCTAGGGAATAATGCTGTGCTGGCAAAGGATTTTACTGGACAGCCTATCTGGGAATCCAGGTTGAAAGCTGCTACTTTGTCCTTAATTCACCCGACAACACTTTTGTCTCGGAGCTTGCTTTGTATGCAGGATCACCCACTGCTGAGGTTTGGCAAAAATTGAGGCGAGGCATGATCCAGACGGAGCTCCAACCGTGCTTGTGGTTGGCAGGTTAAGTTATTCCCTGTTTATAAGGTAGAGGGTGGGGTTTGTTTAATTGAGCTGAACTCCCCAAATGCACACTTAACTTCTTATGCCTGCAAGTGAAAGGCCTGTTAAACATTTCAGCGGCCATGGTTGTTGTCCACCAGTGGCATTCTGAAAGGCATTGTAAAGCACAGAAAGAACCGCTACTTTATACATGACTGGGATCCCAATTGATGCAGCTAGAAAGAGGGGACTGGAAAAGCTAGGCCAGTCGGAATTGCCTGGCACATATTTAGTTGATGAGTTAATTGGACACCCTCAAAGTGGAACTTGTTAATGTCCTGCCCTGTTCCTAATGAGGGTATCTGCTGTTGCAAAGCATACAGTGATTAATGGGGGACTCTTTCATTAATGTCTTAACTGAGGATTTCATGACCAGTGCCTTGTGTGTGAACAGAACCCATATTTGCAATTCAACAGGCAGTCCAGGGCTGCATGTCAGAACCAGTCCAGGATCTTTCCCAAAGTGTAGTTTAATTACACTAGAATGGGAATTTTCAAAATCAGAGAAACAGCTGCAGTAATGGTGACTTACAAGGTGCTGAAACTTTAAACAATGAATTTCAGTACCTTGTACCAATCATTATTTTAATGCTTTCTTTGACATCAACATTTTGACTGCCAAATTATTATGGGATTTTCAAAACATCAACACACAACTACCCAATAATCCATGAGTGGAGAAACATATGGCTGAGCCTAGTGTTGACAGGGCCAGCCTTTCAACCTGGGATACTAAGGTGGGTGGGTAATGATGCTATTGCTGTGTGGTGTAGCTCTGCCACAAAGTGCAGTCTGACACTGAGTGACTTGGTTTTTGGCCCTGAAATCATTCAGATGGTGCTTTGCCGTGTATTCACTATCAACGTGATTATCTACTACATGACTATAGAAATTATTTTGCATTCCTTGTTGTAGTTCCAATGATGTTGGTAAGGTTTTCTGCTCAATAAAAATATATATATAATCATGCTTATGCTTTCTTCTTGTACATATGCTTACAGATACATACATGTTTTCTGCTTACATGTGTACACACACATCTGTATCTGTGATTTATGCGTGGAATCCCTCATGAAACTCAGGAGGAGTCTTCATCCCTGTCTCTCCCTGTGCCTCTGCGGTGTGGGGTACTTTTTCATAAGGAATGCTTCTGGTTTCTTTCTGGGGGGCTGTAGACTTTTGTACTTCTTTATATCTCCCTGCTTTTTTCCACGCTTTGTGAAAAGACTGGACTGAGGCCAAGAATGAAGAACAAAACGAGCACTGAATAGATGAGAGATTGTAGGTGGGATGCTGAAGTCTATGCAAAGAGTGGGAGGGCAATTTTGAAAATCAGAACTGGATGTAAAGTTAACACTGGATTGTCTGGTTAAATCAGACTTTGTGGAACAAAAGCATAAGTTTGTGTCAAGGCTGAACCCAGTGAAGTTTTGATTTATTTATAGATAGATAGAGGAAAAAAAAATTAACAGGTAGCCTCCCAGTAGTAATTCTGCTTCAAACTCGTATGTTTTGAGACTAAGTAGCTGTATTAGCAGGAGTGTATTATAATGATACCTTTGCTGCCTCTAAAACTGGCAGAAATAGCTCTTCTACAAGTAAAAGAGGCACTTCTACTTAAGTGCCAGCAAGTGTGACATAGATATCTAGGATACTATTTGAGTATGTCCAAGCATTTAGAAACTCTTGCTAGTCTTCTGAGATGGCAGTAGGCTTTGGAAACAGTATTGGAGAAAAGAGTTCATAGCAAAAGCTAAGTAGGTTGGATTGTTTTGGGGATGCAAAACTAAGGGAACAAAGACAAAAGACCTGAGCCTATCGTTTTCCTGCTGCACTGCAGCATTCCTGCTGCTGCCGAATATGTGATTTGAGGCAGAGGCATGACACCTGGGAATCTCTCCTCTGTTGTGAAGGTGACAGAGCAAAAAAAAAAAGGTGTTTATGCCTCCCAAACTCCTAGGAGAGCCTAGCCTTTACAATGATGCAGGAGTGTTTGAAGCACTGTTGGAGGGCGTTGTATATTAATCATGAAATGTGAGGATATTGCCACTGCAGTACAGAAAATGTGTATAAGATTGGGTAACTCAAAGCCTTGTTTTGTGGCCTAATTTTAAATTTAAAGCACTTGAAACTTGCCATATATTACACTTGTAGGAAACTATACATATTGCCATAAAATGGTTGAGCTGTAGTAGAAGCTGAAGATGACCATCAGGACTGGTACTCTGAATGTTGTTTAATGAATGAAAGCTACTGCTGGGGGAGATGCTAGGAGGTCTCTGCTTTTTGTTTCCTATATTTCCGTGCTCTTTCAGCTGTAGTATAAACGGGCTTCAGTTTGTCAGCATATTTCTTTATGGCTTGCCAAGACCATGATGCTTCTTCAGGCAGCCTTGCAGGAGATGAGTGCAGGAGGTGATGCTGCTTCCAGCTCAGCTTCAAATGTAGCCTATTTTGGTTTCATTTTTATTGCTTTACCTCAAAAGTCCTTGGCATGATTGAGATTGTTCTGTTCTATCAGTTTCCCCAGCTATGTTTTTTAAGCACAACTTTCTTACACCTTTCTTGCTTCTTAGTAAGGTAAACCTTACTAAGCCATTAGTTAGTATAAAGAATATCTTGCTTTTTTTTTTAATTGCTTTCATGCTATTGACTGCCTGTCATAAGCAGAAATGGACTTCCCAGCTGCTTAGAGACATCATCAACTTTTGCTTTCGTTTTTACTTTGATTATAACTCTTCAGGCTTTCTCCTTTGGTCGCTTTCACATCTCTGCCATTTGAGTTGTCTTTGAGACTAGAACTTAATCAGATTTAGCTGCTAGAAAAGCCGTACAGAACCATATATTCACTCTTTAAGGGTTTTTTGCCCCCTCCCTCCCAGACACACCCTTTATGTTCCAAATAAAGGTCAGGCATCTGTGTATGTTCTGGATTTAGGCTGTTTATTGCCTTTCATTCTCACCACTTACTGTGACTGCAGTTAACTGAAGCAGTGTCCAGCTGGAAGCTAGCAGGCTGGCCAGACAAGTGCATGAAACCTAACAAATTAATGACATCTACTTTGCCTGCCTGCTTGCCAACAGGCATTTAACTTGGCAGTGCTTATTCCCATCTTTGTGAGGCTTTTTTAAGAGGATCACAGGACTGGCACCTTCATGCTCTTAAGGTCTGCTTACCCTCCGGGACTTACCTGCATCAGTTAATTCAGTGATTTTCTGTGTTTGTAAAGATAACTACTTAATGCTTAAGCCTTCAGTTTTGCCCTTTCTACAGAAATCCAAGATTGAGATCCCTAAGTGCAGTGTAGTCTCATGTTTTTCAGCAGTCTATATTTTATACTGTGGTATGACTGCAGGTTTTTTTCCATTGTTACTTGTTCATTAATTTGGGTTTCATTTTCCCAGTAATTTAGTATGTCTGAAAGAACAAACCCCAAATCTGTTTTTTTAAAGTCATTGCCAGGTATATGGCTGCTGCACAACTAAAAGCTTGTTGCCATGCTTTGATTTTGTCCACATGGAAAATTTGCCTGCCTTACAGTAAGCATAGAGATTGGGCTTTATACTCAAGTCTTAGGTAACTGGTCTGAAGCTGGTCTTAACATCAGCAATTGGTGTGTTGAGAGGCACACCAAGTTACTGCATGCGGATTTGTGCTTTCTCTTGAATATTTTTGCATATTTCCTTAAAAAAAAAAAAAAAAAAAGCATTCTACAAGTTGTCTTTAAGATTAGTTGTTTGGAATACATGTCAGTCTTGTTTGAGGGACAGTCCTGTATTTTAGCTTCTGAGTTTCAGATCTCATAGGCTAATCTTAAATTGCTCTTGAAGTATGTGAGAACAGTCTTTATTACGGCTCTGTGAAGCCTTTGTAGGAATGGCAAGTGTGTATTCATCTCCTGAAAGCTTGTGAAGAATTTGCAGTAGCTCATGATAGAACTTCTCAGCCTTCAGGAATGTAAACTAGATTCAGTGACATTAAAGATAGATGTTCAAAAGGAATTGGCACATGAACAGAATTGTTTTTTTAATAACTTTTTAAACTTGGGCAATTGTGCTGTTTTTCTTGACTGAACAAAATGATAAACGATTTTTAAAACCCAGATAAAATAGATTAAAACCTTTTTTAAAAAAAGCTGTTTTGCAGTGAATGTGACTTGGTCTGCAGTACTTTCAAATACTTTGCTGCTATTCATCTTGAGGTTTGGCTGTCAGCTCGGAGCTGTGCTTTAGCAGCAGAAGCTCTTACTGCTCAGGCCCTCTGCTCATTTCATTTTCATTTTAGTCTGCAAATCAAATGCTGGGCTGAACTCCTGAAATGTAACCAGCTGCCTTCCCTGGTTGCTGGTTATCTAAATCAGCCTCTTCTGTACAGCAGTTTTTTGCTGAATATCAGTCTTTAAAGAAGTTTTTTGTATTTTCTGCCTTTATGGCTTTGTCTTTGTGCCATTTTGTCATGGGCTTAGACTTCATGTCTCCCAGTCTCATCACATACTATGAAAAGGATGTATCTGATTAAGAGAGGGAGCATTGAATGAGACAACTTGCGGGCTGAGATTAGTGCTCAAAGCTCAAGATCAGCACCCATGTTGGCACTGAAGGAAATAACATATACTTTGTTTTATCTGCTGTGTTTATCAATGACAGTAGAGAGTTTGGAAGATTAAGAAATCACTTTAGATGATAAGTGCTTAAAACCCATCACACATTACAGCAATCTGGAAAGTAGTAATAAGGGAGGGGGGGCGGAACTTTACACTCATGCGTCACTTGAAGCTTTTAGAGGATGATTTAGTAGGTAGAATTAATGCTTTTGAATAGTTGGGATTGATGGCTTTGAAGTCTTCTGTTGAAGCTTTTGTGAAGTTGATCATAGCATTGTGCATTGATTTCTTCTTTGCTTGTTTGAGGGGGGTGGGGGGTGTTATCTTTCAAACTTTTAGACCTTCCAAAGTAAGCAAAAGTTGTTAAGAAATGGAGGTCTGGACTGTGACAGTAGCAAGCAGAAGTACTGAGTGAGCAATGAGAAATTCCAAGAAGGGAATTTTAATATCAGAGGCAATCAACTGCTTTGACCAATGACTAAAATTTACATGACTTTCAGCAAGTAGGGTGTGTTTGCTTTGATTTTCCAATTTTAATAATGTTAAATAGAGAAAAAAAAATTCCACTCTTTGTATAACATTTTGTTTGTATAATCATTATCCCTAATGTAAAGAAGTTGTCTTTCCTTTCTTGACTGTGGGACTTGAACAGCTTTTAGTAATGGTTAAAAGAATACAGCAAACACATCACCTACGATTTCACCTTTCATCTGCTTTCTTGAGGGAGTGTGTTTGCAGTATGTGGTCTTGCTGTGAAGGGATTTCAATGCATATATAGACTACTGGGTGGGCACTGGAGAAGGAGATAGGAGACATATGACTTGCACCTGGTTTGAGGTCTCTGTGGGGGTTGCTGATTTGATTACCCTCGGGAACCTGACACATTGCCTCATGTTGGTCCTTTAGGATACTTCCTGTCCTCTGTGCATACTAACTTCATCCTGCTTACAAAAAGGTCTGTCGAGGTGGGAGCTTCACCTGCAGACTTTTCCTGGACTCCAAGAAAGCTTTTTAGGCTAATGCTTGACATCAAGTTTTGATGGTGTGTATGGAACCTTAGGGTAAGCCCAAGACCTCTTGGCAGCTGAGCTGAAGCATATGATTGAGCAGTAATGCCCAAAGAAAAGTAACAACTGTTACTGACAGTGGTAAGAGATGATGATTTGTGCACTGATTTCTTGCAAGAGAACTTTCTCTCAAGGTTGGGTCTGAGGGTTGTTTTGTGCTTTTCACTAGGTGTCTATAGAAATAAAAATGCACAGCAAAATTGTGGGTGTAGTAACTTCAGCCAGAAGAGGCTGAATTGCAGCTACAAATCTTTGGACTGCTTCCCTCTTCCCACTCTCCTGGTTGAATCTGTTAGATGGAACATGCAGCGTGTAGGTTTTAACATCCCCAGCATTTGCTGAATCTGCTAGGCGTCTTTGCAGCCTGCAGGATTGGCTGTGGTGGCTGGACCAGCGAAGCCTGCCAGACTGCGAAGGCCATTGCTCCATGGTTGCTCCATCATCCTACACACAAAAAGGGGTCCCTTTGGGCATGTCTGCTCTGTGCAGTGTGGCACGCTGTGAAGCCACTGAGACAAGCAAAGTGATAGGCGAGATTAGTTAGCCTCAGTGCAGCATTAAATGTGTTATCTTGGGGTTTGGAAGGAAACCCTGCATGGTGTTGCCTTGCTCTGTGTCTTCCCAGCTCAGAGCAGGCTGGGCACACCTAAATTCACCTCACACAGTGCAGCATAGATGTGTCCTGGCTTTGTTGCTGCCAGAGCCAGGTTAGTACAGATTGTTAGATCATGTTGCAGCCTGTCTGGTTTTGGGGGGTGATCAGACATGTCCTTAACAACAGCTCTGCACTCACTTCTAAGCATGTCTTTAGGTCTTTAATGACAGACATCCTTTTAAAACCCAACCTATGTTTTCTTAATAATTTTTTCCTTTAAAGTATTGCACATGCATTTCAAGTCACTTGAGCTTGCTTCCTTTCTACTTGTGCCTTTTTTTCCATCACGCTTGCTGGTCAGAGAAAGAGTTTAAATTTTCCATGTATTTTTTGTATATACATATACATACCCACTTTTGCTTTTATGCTTCTCTCACGGAGTCTTTTGCCGTGGGTGAGCGGAAATTAGTCAGCAAAGAAAGCAAACAGAGAGAGCAGACCCATCGCCCCCCTGCTCCTTGAAAGAGCAGGGGGCATGTGGAATAAATCAAAATGCAAAGCATAATAACGAGGTCCCATGGGAAAGGGAGCCTTGTGATTGTGTGCTGGCGTGCACTCCCCTTAGAGACAGCAGCTGGGGGGCTCACCCCATGGTGGCCAGGGGGCTTCTTTCTTTCTTGCCTGCATCTCCCCTCCCAATGTCACTGATCCATTCACCGCCCAGAGAATTGATTAGCATTTGTTGGGAGCCTTGGGAGACAGGGAAAAAAGGGGGAGAGTGGAGGGCAAGGAGAAGGGGGCGCGAGCTGGTGATGCTGGTCCCCAGGACGTGGCAAGTGGAGGCACGGTCAGGCGCAGGATGGCTATTTTATAGCTGGGGACCGTGGTGACGTATGGCTGAGCGCTTGCTGGCACTGCTCCTCATGGACCAGTCAGCGGAGCGAAATTGAAGCTGACAAGACTTTTCTGGCGTTTTGGAAAGGACTGTAATCTACTGTAGGGGAGAACAGAGCCATTCAATCACCGCCGCTGTAAATAGGAGACGGAAGGGAGTGAGAAAGGAGGCGAAGAGAAAAAGTGCTTGCTGGGGGGGGAGGGAGGGGCGGCATTTTTGGTGGATGGTATGAAGCCAGCCATGGAAACTGCAGCAGAGGAAAATGCAGAACAAAGCCAAGAGAAAAAAGGTACCCAGGGGTCTAACAATAGCCTGTTTAAATCTTTTCATTCAGGGGGGCTTAAAGAGGTTTAGGCCAGTTCTGTCACTTTTTCAAATAGCTCTTAAACAATCATTACTGCATCTTCGGGCTTTCAGCTATCCTTTCCTGCATGGCTTGACAACAAATTAATAGAGCAGCAATCTTTCTGTCTGTGTCTGTATTTGCTCTGAATCTGTCCTAACCCTACCCAAAATGATGTTTGCAAAAGAAGTCTTGTTATTGCTGCGCCTTTAACAGATTTTGGTAAATTTGGTTTACAGAGGTAGCGTGTGCCTGTGTGTTTGCATATTATTTTCAGAGTCGTAATCTGGTGTCTTCATTGAGACTGGCCATATAGCAAGGCTTTGCAATGCAGTGTGGGAGACCTAGGTTATAATAACATATAATAAGTTATAATATCTCATAACCTTTGTGTAGTTAGCTTGATGCAAATGCTGCTCTTATTTTTAAATTCCTTTTCTGTGGTGTCATCTGGCAAATTTTGCTGTTGTAGAGATCTGCTTGTGGTATGGTAATGGGGAATAATGCAATGAGTTTCATAACATTTGATTTCAGGGTCTGTTAATCACCAGGAATTGTTGCTTAATGGAGAGAACAATTCCATAATAGTGGTTTTGTGGTAGAGAGAGGGAGGCGCAGAAGGAGAGGTACTTCATCCATCCCAGCCTTCCTTACAGGTGATTTATTTGGTCTGGAGTGCTGAACTTCAGAGGGTAAATTCAGCTACCAAAAGATGTTTTGTTTCTGCATCATATAATTTATGCCAAGTAAATGTCCCTCTTCAGTGTGGCAGACTGTGTATGAATTATAGAGATGGTGTTTTGCAAAATGATACAGCAGCAACAAAATTACTGGAATTTGTACTGCCTTTTTACATGAGTTGTTGTATGCTTTTGAACCTGTTGTGTGTCATTTATAAGCAATCCAAGAATCTCACAGGCATAGGCAGCTGATACACAACTAATACATTTTCCCAAGTGGAATTGTTTCATTTATAGTTAAACAGTACAGATACGAACGTAATGACAAATCCCAGTACTGTCCAGTACCAGATTCTGTTTTCCTACTTCAAATCTGATTCCTCCTACACACTTTGTATGATTCAAACCTAGCTTCAGTTTCAAGTAAATGAAATTTGTCAAGTGATTATGCATAGTACTACATAATCTGTTAGGGATTTCACGAAAGGAGGTCCACTGATAAGAGATTAAATTCTGAAAGCCATTAGTGTATGTGGACAATAACCCACCTCACTGTAGATGTTGAGTAATCAATGTTCAAAATGTCCTAAATACCTTGGCTGTAAAACCACTTTGAACTCATAGATCAGTCTTCAAAAATTACCGCATTTTTTGCTTCTGATTGATGAGTTTCCTTTAAACTGATACAGCTCATGTACAATAAACACCAAAGAAAGTTATCCGTATGCATCAGCAGCTGTGCAAAATGAAATCTGTTGCTGAGGGTGTTTATGATGAATTTATGGTTTCCCTTTTGTTTTGGCAAGGATGAAAGCACAACATGTAGAACAGTAAATCTGTTACCAAGTCAGGGTGCTTGATCTGTTGCCTTCGTAAGATGCAAGTAGGGGAACTTCCTATCTTAATTTTACCACCATTTCCTAGTTTTTCTGTGATAATTTTATACTTTGGATCTGTTACATAGGTATGTGTATGTAACACTTCGAGGCTTTGTTCTTGCCAGTTCCCTAATTTCTCAAAGTAACACATGGTCTCTCACATTATGCTCTTTTTTTCCTATTCGCTTAAATTCCCAATATGTTTCACAGAGAATTAAAATGCAGAGAGCTGAAACAGTCCCCCTCCTAGTTTCAGTAGCAAAATAATTAGCCCAGGTCTTCCTGCAAAGTTACTGCCATGAAGCGGTGATGTAGGAGGCATATTTGATTTGGAGGGGGATGGCAGATTTTCCAAAGTGCTAAGGCTGTTGAGCCCAGTTGGGTTTTCAGATGGGCTCAGCAGGTATAAGGTACCTCTGAAATGGCAGGATTTTTCCAAAGGGTTCTTTTCCCTTTTCTTATTTTTCTCATGGAGAAAAATGACCTTTTTCTCTGTGTGAATAAACTTCCAGGAAAATGCTGCTGCTTCGTTTTGGGGTATGAAATAGAAGCTGACACCTTGAAAAATGATGCCATTTATTGTCTGGACTGAATCCCTTGCTTTCTGTGCCTTACATGCTTGCTAGGCTTGCAACATTTGCTTCTCCTTCTAAATCCTACCTGAACTTAGTATAATAGCCATCTTTTATGAGATGCCCTAGATCCAGTGATTGCAAGGCAGCTGCCACAGCTTGAAGCAATTGAAGTGCTATCACAAAGTCTTTTAAATCTTCCTTCCAGAAATTAATTGTCCAAGGAGATAACCAAACATCTGAAGGAGTTTGGGGGATGTCACTGTTGCTAAGATTGAGCAAGAGGTCCTGAGCATTTCACTTTTGAGTATTCAGGTTCACACACAGTATGATGTCCACTGCCAAGTTCTGGGTAAAGTATTTGCATTTAGCTAATAGCAAAATGTACTTTTAATCTAAGAGGTTTTTCCCTGTAACAAAATTTTAAATTACCCTTTTCAGGTTGGATTTTTTAGTGAAAGGACCTCCTCAGTCATGTGCTGTGGTTGTATAGAACACACACTTGGAGGAAGTTGGGTTGGGACTACATGCTGTCTGTGTACAGGGCTCCCCGTACTCGGGAGAACTCTGGAGAGCAGTAGCTGCCCAAGCACTTGGGATGAGCAGTGAGATCTGTTTTCAGTTCAAGCACCATAATACAGTCAGATCTGAATGGTGGTGTCTCGTAGATACTGGATTGTGTTTCCCATCCCTGTGGCAAATGTGGATAGGCAGTTATTTCGGATTGCATTCTAGCTGAGACAATATACACTTGCTAATGTGCTTTATGAATAATTACTGAATAATAAATGAAAATGATTGACCTTATTTAGAATTTAAATTTTGCAAAATTTTATATGAATTCCAGGCTTATATTTTAATAATTATTATCAGGAATATCCTGCCTGATTCAGGCAGTGATATTACCCAGCTGATGGATTCAGTGTTTATCAGACATTTGTTTGTCTGCACCCAGATGAGTGGCTGCTGCCCCAGTTTTTTAATTGGAAATGGAACAACACCCATGTTGATGGAGATAAGAAGTCAGCTTTATATACTGTGTATCAGCAGCCCTTATCAGAAGAGAGCACCATGAGCAAGCTGAAGCAAAATGTTTAACAGATACTTTACAGGGCTGCAGGGACAGATTGGATGCATTTTAAAGATGAAGGTTTGCAAATTATTACAAATGACAGGGTTTATCTTACAGGCATTAAATTAAATCAAAATGTGAGGTCTGGGCAGGCAGATTTACTGAGGTGGAATAAAGAGGAAAAACGAAATGCCGTTTTGCATCAGCAGTGAAGGATATAGATCCTGATAAACATTAGCAGATACAAGAAGTTTCCCTTTACATTTAACTGTGAGAAATTCTACCAGGTTTCAAAATTAAAAAACAAACGAACAAACAAAACCCCACCTCAACTGTGGATGACCATAGTGCATTCACCAGGTACACATGGGAGGATGGAAGAAAGCTATTACACTAGGATATAGATTCTTTATATGACCACGTGTGATGTTTGAATTGTATATGCTATGCTGGGGAATAATGAAAACCAGCCAGAGCAGCTGTACCAAAGGTTCCTGTTAATTGTCTCTTCTCTACTAATTTGCTCTCAATGACAGATGACCTCATGCTCAGGAATGGCTGTGGGCTTTATTATTTTTATCATATATGAAACTATCTTTGTAGTCTTAAACTGTAAGTAAACAAGTATATGCTAGTCAAAAATAGAAAGAAAATACTTAAACACAACTGTGTGGCTGCGTAAAGGAAGCTGCTGAAGTGTGATGTGAAAAAGAGGTGAGTTAATGTGCAGTTTATTAACTTTTAGTGCCATTCTTTTTATGCAGTGAGCTTATGACATATTGATGTGTTACAGGTAGATGTACTTTGCATGACAGCAAATTGAAAAAAAATGTCTTTTTTTAGATATGTGTTATATTATTTGGTATATAACCAAAATTTTCAAGCATACCCCTTTAATGTTAGGCTCACACAACGGTATCAGAACTGTCAAGCCATTTAAAGACTTGTAGTATGCTGCATATTTTTTCCCATTTTATACAGCTTATTGGTGTTTCAGATGCCCTGAAAACAATTAACTGCCTTAAGTGTAAGTACTGAAGAGTACAACTGTAGGAAGAGAAGTCCAGCGCAGAGAGAATCTGGGACACACGATATTCTGGGGATAATAATTTGGTAGGCTTAGTGATTTAGGTTTTAATGAATAGGATTTGGTTTCTAAATAGGAGGGGTTTGAAAAACACTCAGAGAACGTACTCGTACTGGTCTGGACAACCTCATGAAAACAGAAAACCTAGACATATGTGCCACAGGATACACTAATGGGGAGGGGAGCCCAGATGGTGCTGCCTGTGCACAATGGACTCTTCAGTGAGAGCAAAAGGGCTAAAAAGGGGAAGCAAAGAGGGGTTAAGGGAGTACCCTTCGGTTACTGACCCTTCCCTGTTTTCTGACTGGCCTTGCTCCTAATGCAGTATTCATCATCAGGTTGCCAGATCATAAATGACCAAATGACAGCCCTCTCTTTGCTGCTACGGACTGCTTCGTCCGCTGCAACAGATGAATGTCATAACTGTTTGTTTCCTCTAAACCCATACGCTGAAGGCAGCAAGTGTGAGGATGTTGGGCACTGGGAGTTTTATTATAGGCGTGCAAGATGATTCATCCCAATGAATTGAACACCACAGTTGCCATCATTGTGCCTCCATGATGTGACATGAAAACATTGTCGGTTTTATAGCTACTGCGTCTGTGCAGGGTCAAGTACAAGCTGGGGCTGACAGCAGGGCTTGAGCTGCGTGAGCTTGGCTGTGCATGGAAAGTGGTGTAACCTAGACCTGGGAATGCAGTTAGTGTAGTTAGCTCCCCAGAAAGCAGAAGGTAAAGAAGTCATTTAAAGCTATTTCCTTTCTTAACTATTGGGGTACGGGGTTAAACTTCTAGCTCATATGTACTGTGTGCAGTAGTTGTTACATCACTGAAGCCTGTGGGGCTTTTGACCTGGTGATGATGGGCCTGGGTGGGTCTCAGCAAAGCCACCAAAGGTATTCTTCAACTTCAGAAGCCATGCCAGGTGTGCAGTAAGGGCTACCAAACAGCCATTGCTAAGTGGCTCTTTGTAGAGCAGCAGAAAACCTGAGATTCCTTATAGAATTCGAACTGGCTCCTAATGAAAGAAGCCCTGTTACTGCAAAATCAAAAATAGCTAATTAAAAAAAAAAATAAAAATTCATAGAATATTTTCATTTGCAGAAATGATGTTGTCTCCACATTTATGATTTTGATGTTTGTCCCACAGCAGACAGTGTTCATTTCACCAGTGCAAGGTGAGAAAAGGAAAGGGAGAAAGCAAGCTGCCTCCTCTGCTCCCCAGATCCAAGTGAATCTTGTAGCTACTGCAGGATAAATCACCAGCTGTGGGTTCAGGCCTGGCGGGATAAAATCCTTTTGGTGTCAAGAGTGTGGTTTAGATAATATTGCAGTGTAAAAGAAAAATGTAAATAATATTAAAATATATAAATAATATTAAAAATAACCAGTCTTTTAAATTTATTTATTTTTAAATCTGAATCTCTTACCAATATCCAGTAAGTAGCTTCGAAAAAGCAGGGAGCAGACAGTTGGGAGGGAGGGGGGAAATGATATGCAGTACCAGCAAGGAATTCTGTTATTTTCAGTTTTATATTCAAGTCAATTTGTTATGGTGTTCCTTCTGATCACAGAATCATAGAATGGTTTTGGTTGGAAAGGACCTTAAGATCATCTAGATCTCATAAACAGAATTGTTCCTGTGCAGGCAGAAGGAGATGATATCATTCTGAGTGTACACATTTTGGAACAATACCTTTGACACCTTTTGAATTTGGTTATGCTCATAAGATGTGGAATTTGCCTTTCCTAAAGGGAAGGGTAAGCCATACAAAATGGAATAATGACTTGTAGGAAAAACACACAGCCTAATACTGGTCTGGCTGTGCCAAGCCAAAAAGTATCCTTTAGAGAGTCACTGATACTGTTTTCATCCCAAACCCAAAAGGCTGCATTAGAGTTCATTTGCTGATGTAGAAGATGACCAAAAAAATTCTTGTCTCAAATTTCTAGATCCAGCATTTGGATTTGAGGCGGAGATCTTTTTTCTGTTCTTGACATATGCAAATATAGCTGTGCCGAACTCCTCATTGTACCAGCAGCAAAACCATGTGAGAGAGGGACCAGGCCAGGACCTTACTCGCCCTGCAGGGACCAGAAATACATGGTACTTCTGCTCCCCCTGCCCCCAGAATTTGTTTCTGATGGAGTCTACAGCAGATGGATTTTCAACATTGTAACCTTCACTTCCTCCACATAGAATCATAGAATAGTTAGTGTTGAAAAGGACCTTAAGGTCACCTAGTTCCAACCCCCCCGCCATGGGCAGAGGCACCTCACTCTAAACCATGTCACCCAAGGCTCTGTCCAACCTGGCCTTGAACACCACCAGGGATGGAACATTCACAACTTCCCTGGGCAACCCATTCCAGTGCCTCACCACCCTCACAGTAAAGGTCCTTATATCCAATCTAAACTTCCCCTGTTTAAGTTTGAACCCGTTACCCCTTGTCCTATCACTACAGTCCCTAATGAAGAGTCCCTCCCCAGCATCCCTATAGGCCCCCTTCAGATCCTGGAAGGCTGCTCTGAGGTCTCCATGCAGCCTTCTCTTCTCCAGGCTGAATAGCCCCAACTTCCTCAGCCTGTGGAGGTGCTCCAGTCCCCTGATCATCCTCGTGGCCCTCCTTTGGACTTGGTCCAACAGTTCCATGTCCTTTTTATGTTGAGGACACCAGAACTGACACTGCTGAATTGAATTTATTTTGGCCACAGGTGATGGTTGCTTTCTGATTTAGGCACCGCAGAGCAGGACTGCTATGCATTTTAAATAAAGACCTGTCCGTTTCACCTTCACAGCCTTAACAAAGCCATAGCAGTGCTGAGGGGGGGATGTGTCAGTTTGAAAGTGGTTTGATGTTGTTTTGCCAGTGGCCTCTTTCAGGAGGCCCCATGCTGGTGAGTGTGCAGGAGGGTCAACTGTGGTTCTGCATGTGGAGTCTTGTTGCTGAGCTTCAGCTGTCCTCTGAAGAATAACTGCTGTCCTTCATTGTAAAATTAGAACAAGTCTGTTTTAACATGCTTGGTTCAGATTTTTGGACACGAGCAGAACCTAAGTGAAGTAAAGCCTGTTCCTTACTTTTTAATGTATGAAAATAATGGAGCAGTCTCGTATGTTTGCCCTACCATTACACATCACAATAACCATTTTCTTTAACAGGTTTAGAGTCTTTTAAAAAAAACAGATAATATGGCTTTCCATGTCTTTGTCTTCCTCTACTTCTGGTACAGCACTTTTCGCCATGGGCAAAGAGAAGGAGATGTGAGAGTGGGTGGGAAGAAGGAATAACGAGTCCTTCATTATGTGTTTAATTCAAATACTAGCTGGCATTTTAGCTATTCAACCTTTCTTAACACCTGTGTTAGCATTTCCCTGTCGATCGTCCCTCCCAAACCTTCCCTTGGTTTGTAAGCTTATGTTGTTTCACTTTTGAAACTACAGTGTTTTTTTCTGGGCTCTTAGTTTTTAAAGTTAAATGATTGAAAGTACTGAACTAAAACTTGCTGGTGACACTGACTTTTTACCACCTAAAATTGGCAGTGATCACCAGACCAGAAATGGAAATTGGCAGGTACCACTGGATGTACAGGAGTTCAAGGCCACACCGGTACCATCATGTGCCAGCATTGAGAGGCAATATTAGTCCTTTGGGGATTCAAGGTAAATAAAGGGCTGGGTGAAAGGGAAATGGAGAGTTCAGAAATGGTAGTAGCATAAACCTAATACTTTGCACTAGTCCTAACAATTTAAGATAAATGTCCTTCTGTTTTTCTTGTTTTGTTTGTTAAGGCTGTAATGAGTCTAATTCTTCCATTCAAATACTTACCGTAAAGTTAAATTTGGTTGTTAATGCTTGAAAGACAATGATGTGTGGTGAGGGACACCTCACTTTAAACTGTGCTGCCCGACTGCTTCAAAACTGTTTACAGATGAGACGGCATAGTATGGGTTTTGTATGCTGATGAGTCTATCAAACTCATCAGTCACAACCGCGGTAATTGACACTAAATTGACACACAGCACACCTGACTTACTGGTCTGCTACAGTACACTTCCTAGGAAATGTTCTGTGATTTTGTTTGCGTATTTCCCTTGTTAGAAGCAGTAAGTGTGTATGTCAGAATCTGAAGGAGGATTCCAGCTGAGGCTTTAAAAATGGTTTGGCAATTCCACATGCCTGTTCTTTCAATATCTGGCTTGAGACCTCAAAAAGATCCTATTTTGTTTTCTGGAAGCTTTATTTTAAGAGTTCAGAAGGAATTTAGTTTTGAAGCATCTCAGAAAGACACCTGAAATCAAGCACATGACTGATTGCATTGGAAAATTCCAGTCTGAGAGTTAGCACAGCGAAGGATATAAATGCTCAGAGACAGCATCTGCAGCTAGCTCTGTCCAGCAATCCTCTTGCCTTGATGGAGCTGATTGACTGAAGCCTGCTTGACAGCTTGCTTGCTGGAGGTGTCTGCCTTCGCATTTGAGATTTAACAGCAGTTGCAGGGAAATATACTCACCAAAGCTTGCTGCCTGATCCTTCCCCTTTCCATTATATTTGCACACTTTTGTTCTTTATGTTTCAAATGCTTATGTATTTCAGAATAGTTTTTTTTTTTTTCTCCCTCAGATACTTAGGTTGCAATTCATGATCTCTGTCTTCAATATCAATATTCTTTTTAGACATATTTTATGACAAATTACCTGGGTGACAGACTGGCTGCCAAAAGACATTCCCAACTTCAGATCAGTGCATGTAGCTTAATTTATACACAGCAGAAATGCTTCAGGAAGGAGTGAATGGTTATGAACGCTGCTTCCCAGGCTGTAGAGGACAAGGACAGAGCAGGCCAGGTCCCTGCTTATCAACGTCTTTTGCCTCTTCATCTGTCCCACTGATGAGACACGTCCAGATGAGCCAGGACACAGAGAAGACTCATAGCTTTCTGTTGCAGCAGCTGGGAGTCTGGCACCTAAAATGGTGCTAGAAACCCTTGTTTAGGCAACCAAACCCTATTCAGGCTGCCTTGGGGATCTTCCTGAAGTAACATGCAAGTAAATGTGGTGCCTGTCATGGAGAAGCTGAAAAAGGGGTTAAAAAAAAAAAACCACTAACAAAGCCCAGAAATGCTAATTCAAAGGGAGGCTCCTTTAAATGGCTGCACTTAAAGAAATTAAAATGTTTTTAGGCAGTGATGAAACAGATTTTGAATAAGACTAATCTACCAGTGATGGATTAACCACAGTGAAAATATTGGTCTTTGTTCCTTTCCCTTAGATTGGAGGGAAAACGTTGCTTCAGTCACAGCTGTAATGTCTCCCTTCAGTACTGGCATACAGCTCCCCACTGCTGGATTACACTGACTACTGTGCTGAGACAAACTCTCCCATTTCTCTGACAAGCCACATTATTTCGTGGTTGCCTTTGCAGTATTGATATTTTTACTTTGCCTCCTGTGTCAGTGTCTGAATGGACATCACTAGGAGAGCACCTCTGTGGCAGTTCTCATGGCACCCATCTCTTCTATCAGGGTCTCCACATATGACATGATCTCCCTTCCCTATTTTGAGCTTTATGCAGCGCTTGAGCAATGAGGGAAGAGTCAGCGTGGGATATTCGCTGTGGTACTGGAGCTAAGACATCCCCAGAACACCTGCAAGCTTAATGAGCCTTTCAAAATTCCTAAAGCAATTTTTTCCCAGGAAGCAAAGTACCATCTTTTACTTAACTAAGAGAAACTTAGCAATGGTTGTTTAACATGAGCTTAGCTCTGGGCACTCTTCCAGGCTGGGTGGGTGTTGTTTGCTTTATGGGAATCTTTTTTTTGTTCTTCTTTTTATTTCCCTTGACTCGTTTCCCCCAGATGCTGGGAGGTGTTTCAGCTGCTTTGTGAGCACATGAAGGTATATGTGGAGTATCTCACTGAAACAGCCTGCTCCCTTAATGAAGCAAGCTTGCATTTTGAAAATGATGTGGCCGTGGCTCAACTGGAGAAATACCAGCTGTTGCAGGGCAAAAGATTTATGCAGCTGTGGTTCAAGTTTCTTATCGCTCCTCTTTTCCATAGTTGAGTAAATGTCTGAGAAGACCTTGGTGTCTTCAGTTGTCTCTGAAATGGAGAATCTACCTTCTGAATCTTATATCCACCAGGCTGAAATTCTGCCCCCCCCAGTTTTTGGCCTTCAGCTCTAGGGAGAGACAGGTTGTGTTTCTGTTTGCTTCTTTGTAGCTAGGGAGGAGTCAACTGGGGAAGCGGTCTGTAGCAGTGGCTGAAATCCAGTGTGGCTAAAGTCTTGCTCTCCTGCTGAGTTCTGAAGGTTGATGGAGAGTGAGGTGAGTTACAGCTGCCAAAAAGGTGGAGCTAAGAGTCTCAACTCCAGTTTTCCAGGTAAGATACTCACCTTTGATTAAAGTCAGATTTAAAAATCATGTCAGCCAAGTACAGGTGGGTCTGGAGGACGGTTGAATCAAAGAAACCCAAATGTCATAGAATCAAGTTAGGGTTGGAAAGGACCTTAAGATCATCTAGTTCCACCCCCCCCTGCCTTGGGCAGAGACACCTCACTCTAAACCATGTCACCCAAGGCTCTGTCCAGCCTGGCCATGAACACTGCCAGGGATGGAGCATTCACAACTTCCCTGGGCAACCCATTCCAGTGCCTCACCACCCTTACAGTAGAGAATTTCCTCCTTGTATCCAATCTAAACTTCCCCTGTTTAAGTTTGAACCCGTTACCCCTTGTCCTATCACTACAGTCCCTAATGAAGAGTCCCTCCCCAGCATCCCTATAGGCCCCCTTCAGATACTGGAAGGATGCTATGAGGTCTCCACACAGCCTTCTCTTCTCCAGGCTGAACAGCCCCAACTTTCTTAGCTTATGTTCATATGGAATGTGCTTCAGTCCCCTGATCATCCTCGTGGCCCTCCTCTGGACTTGTTCCAACAGTTCCATGTCCTTTTTATGTTGGGGACACCAGAACTGCACACAATACTCCAAGTGAGGTCTCACAAGAGCAGAGTAGAGGGGCAGGATCACCTCCTTCAACCTGCTGGTCACGCTGCTTTTGATGCAGCCCAGGATATGGTTGGGTTTCTGGCTGCGAGTACACACTGAATCCAGCTCATGTTAAGTTTCTCATCAACCAACACCCTCAAGTCCTTCTCTGGAGGGCTGCTCTGAATCTCTTCTCTGCCCAACCTGTAGTTGTGCCTGGGATTGCTCTGATCCAGGTGTAGGACCTTGCACTTACAGAAGGTCCTTATGTCCTTACAGAAGTTTCACAGAACTGCTAAAGTAGCCCATGGGACTGAAACGCTTAGGTGTTTTTGTATTGCCCTCAGTGAGCTTGTCTAGGCCTTCAGGCGTTTGATTATCTTTGGCAGACTTCCCATCGCTTCATCTGTTTTACCTCTTTGGCTTGAGTTTGTCAAAAATTACCACCTGGACTGGCATCTACTGATGCAGCAGTTCTTGCATGTTGACCCTGCAGCATGTTTCTGCAAGAAGGAAGGGAGGGAGGTCAGGGTAAGGACACCAAGGAGGAATGTCTTCAGGCACGTTGAGCAGTGAGTTGCTGCTATGTCATCTGAGAGTTACAGCCACAGTTTGGAACAGCAGCTGCCCTTTCTGGTGCAATGTGTTTGAACTTTGAGCTCTCTGTGTCAATGAGCTCTTCCACATGCTCTGACTGTGCAAAAGTCCCAAGGGTTATTTTGTATAGTAAAGCAGTAGAACGAGTCTCCAGGAGGAATAATGCCAAAACTTATATGAGTACTGTTTGAGCCATTGCTTATATGAAAAGTCTCTTTTTAAATCACCAACTTAATTTTTTTCTGTGCAGAAGTAGCTTACAGCTTGATCCAGAAGGATTCCCTTATAAATCTGATTGAAGTAAGGCCTTTCCCAAAGTATAAATTAGGTGTTTTAATTCTGCTGTGGTTTCCACTGTTTCCTAGGCCAAAAGTAAAACAGACATGAAGTATGTCATGGGTTCAGCAGCAGCAGTCATTTTTCTCCTTCGTAGTAGCTGGTGCAGTGCTGTGTTTTCGACTTTCGGCCTGGGAACAGCACTGATAACACCGATGTTTATAGTTACGGCTTAGAATGTTTGGTTTGACCAAGGACTTTCCGAGTCTCATGCTCTGCCAGGGAGGAGGGGAAGCCGGGAGGAAGCAGAGACAGGACACCTGACCCAAACTGACCAAAGAGGTATTCCATACCACAGTACATCAGGCCCAGGATGGAAAAACTGGGGTCAGGAACCCGGAAGAGTTCAGTTCACGGCTCGGTTGTCAGGTGGTGAGCAGTTGTATCCTCTTTCCTTGTATTTCTCTTGTCATTATTATTACTGGTGGTAGCAGCAGTGGTTTGTGTTATACCTTAGTTACTGGACTGTTCTTATCTCAACCCATGGGAGTTACATTCTTTCGATTCTCCTCCCCATTCCCCCTTCCCCCCCCCCGGGGGGTGGGGGGGTGGGGGGAGAAAGAGGTGGGAGTGAATGAGCAAACTGCGTGATTTACTGCTTAAACCGAGACAAAGTAAAACGTAAGTTTTGCCTGACCTTTGTCCAAGAGCTGGACAGGAGCAATTCTCTTGTCCCACTGTCTCATGGGGCACTGCTGCTCTCCCCATGCAGGTCTGACTCCTTGCTCTCACTCAGCAAATGCCTGGTATGGGTACATGCAATAAGCATGGATGTAGTGATTCATCTTTCATAGATTGCACTGCCTGAAAAAGATGCCTTCAGAACACCTGTGAGCTTAATGAGCTTACAGAGGCTAGGAATGATATAGATGGGGAGTGTCTGCATTCATTTCAGTGAATTTGAAGAAGATGAATTAGAGAAAGCCTGTGAAAGGCAATGCAGATCATTTGTCCTCATATGATACAGGTTTGATTCCTACAGTGGGAATGTGCGGTTTTTTTTGGCTTTGTTTTGTTTTTTTGTTTTTTAAGAAGAAGTCTGGTTTGGACCTGAGATTTGAAGAAAAATGGAGTTTATGTTGCAGCTGTCTTAGAGTCTTCTCTGTGTCCTTTAACAGCATTCAGAAGAGACAAATCTTGCCTTGGTAAAACAGACTTTTCTCTAATCTGGAGGTCATGTTTTCATTAGTGAGAGGAAAAATAAAATTGCCTTTTGCTGTTGGTGAACATTGATAACCTCTGCCAGGGGTATTTGGGTTGGGTTTTCTTTTTGTTCCTAGTGTGTACCAGTTCTCCCGGTTTCTCTGCAGTGATTCCACCACAAGAGGCATGAGCAAGGCTCTATAGTTCTCTGCTACACTAGAGTATGGAAGCTTCTAAAGAATTTTAAAGGTGGCAGGTGTAAAACTGGCAAAAGAAAATAAATACCTTCTCAGAAGTGGGGACCTAGCTACAATGCAGTGGTGAAACTGCATCAGTCATATATATGTATCAAGAATATCTGAAGAGATTGCCGTTAATGTTGAAAACCTTCAGAAAGGGTCTACTTGTTCTTCTAGTAGCTGTTAAATATTACTGATTGGGATGAGACTTATTGGATGGATCAGACATACCGCACATCTCACTGCTTTTCACTTGAATGAAGCATCTTGTGCTAGCCACTGTGATGGATGAGTGGTTGTCTTGCTGAATTTCAGGTCTGGTCCTTGGTGGCAGCCATGATGGCTGTGGTCTGCAAAGGTCATGTCTTCTCCATCACAGATACTGTACTGGCTAGGAAGGAGAATTCATTGATTAACAACTGGAAGAGGGGGATGTGAATGCAAGGGGGGGGGGAAGATTATCGATCTTTCTAGGCCAAAGTACCTTTGCATTAAGTTTTCTGGCTCTCATGAACAGTTCATTTTTTACTATAAGTTAATTTTGCAACTTCTGATTTGGGAAGGACAAGAAGGCAAAATTAGGAGAAGTTGAACTTGATATGAAGCTGTTTGTGGAAGAGGTTTAAGAGGTTTGTGGGAGGAAAAGAAAGGATTTTCTCTATCTGAGCTCATCACTTATTTAGTCTGCTTAATGTACTTAATCCAAAAGTGTGTGGTGGGTGAGCATTTATTGTAATTAATTAGAGAGGTTTTAGCTTTGTGTCATATTTTGGAAATCAGCAAAATTTAAGATGAACAGGAACAGGTAAAGATAGAGCTTTAGCAAAGACTTCCAAGTGATTTAACACACAGTCTTTATATTTTAGTGCCCCTATTAATGTGGGGAAATAAATTTGTCACAGGCTTTAAAGTTACCCATGTAAGATTAAATGTTTTATCTTATCGCACTGTTGCCACTGACCCTTGGCTACTCGTGTGGGTGATAAATGTGGGAAGTAAAGTCATTTTACTGCCAGGTAGTGGCTTATTCTCACACAGGGAAGAAGGAGGTGAATTCCATTTTTGCTTCTGAGGTATTAGTGTATTCCTGCATCCCTCACCGCTTCCCCTGTAGCTGTCAGTAGTGCTGTAAGGTATGAAAATGTACATCCTAGCATGTGTAAGCCATTCATAACACAGATTTAAAAAAATGCAGTCAGTGGCAGAAAGTAAAGTGGGCATTTGCTTTCACTGACTTACAGTTCATTTTCTGGCAATGATCCATGGTGGTTTAGGAGTCCAATGCTATTGCGCACTATTGGTATTGAGTAATCTTCAGCACTGGGGAAATGGGAGGTGAATCTAAAGTACTGACCTCTCACATTTATTTGTGAATTGGGAATAATGCTCCCAACTCCAGGCTTCTGTGGATATGTAATAATGAGCCTGATTTACATGTGATGGCTGCATTTAAGATGTAACCTAGTGCTTTAATTTAAGGTATTATTTAGTGCTTTTCCTTTCCTTGGGTCTTTGTTGCAGCAGTTTCTCCACATGCGCTCCCTGCATTGTGGTGCTGAAGCCAGCAGAGATCATGGTTCTGTGGTGGAAGATGTCATGTAATTTCTACCACATGTTAACTGAGCAAGTGTCCAACATGCCAGGATTTCTAGAAATGCATTACATGGTTACAGAAAGAGATGAGAAAAAATGGTGCTCATTGCTTCATCTTTCAGAACAGCAAGATTGATTTATGGGAGGGAACAAATGGAACTTCTAAGGAAAAGAGAGTTGGAACTCACTCGGAAAATGGCCATGGGAGCCTGGAGGTTTAGATCCTTGAAATGGAGAGGTTTTCAAACCTCTTTTCAGGCTTTGTTCCTTGTTTTTTTGTTCCACAGTGAGCTTGACTATGAGATCAATGATTCATACCTAAGATACACTGAGGGACTAGTTCAACCTAGGAGGAGTTTGGGATGTTAGAGGAGAGGCTGGTTTTCTGTCCAGGAGGTGTGGGCACTCTTCCTTTACTTCATGTTTTCCATGCTTTGCTTTGAGGGATGGCTTTGTGATGGCTTTGTCTGTCTCAGCTTTTGAAGTCTGGCTTTGAGAGCTGATGTGTGAACTTCCTAGAGCAAGCCCTGGGAATGCTCAGGACAGCTACCTGATCCCATTGCATTGTAATTTTCAAAGCATGGAATTGACCTTAGTAGGATGAGTTAGAGTCTGAGCATTGCCTTTTTTTTTTTATTTTATTTTTTTAAAGATCATTTTCCGTCAATTCTGCATTACCTTGCTTTTCTGAGTTTAAATCTTAAAGCCGTACTTCAAATAT
Source organism: Ara ararauna (assembly GCA_028858755.1). Taxonomy (NCBI): domain Eukaryota; kingdom Metazoa; phylum Chordata; class Aves; order Psittaciformes; family Psittacidae; genus Ara; species Ara ararauna. The sequence goes on from CM054378.1 coordinate 52,538,193, forward strand.
CAAAGAAGGTTTAGCCACACAATTGCCATTTGACATGGGAAATTGAATGGCTAAGCCCCTGCATATATGCAGTAGCCTGTACACTGCCGGGTAGGTTGTATAATTATTCTTCATACATTAAGCAACCAATTGCCCATTTGTGTACATATGTAGGTTCATCCTTTACCAATTTCCTGTGACTGATAGTTTCCAGGAGACTAAAAGAATAGGCGGTTCCTGTTTTTTCTCTTCTCTTTATTTTTGTCTTTTAGCAGGAATATTTGTGTGTGTGTGTGTGTGTGTGTGTGTGTGTTTAATAGCATTCATTCCCTAGAGAATAATCTCAGTCCTTGTTTTAGCTGGCCTCCTTCTGAGAGTGTGTTAAATCTGTAGCCAAGATCGCAGGCAGCTCTGGGCAAATCATTGGGCTGTTATTAACCTGCCTCCATGGCAACTGCTGCTCGCCAGTCTGAGGACAAAAAATGTTTTTATTCTGCTGAGTTGCACAAAAGGTTCTAGTGATGCCTTGCACAAAATGGCCATTGAAAGGGGAGATGCAGTGATGTGTTTGTGCTGTACAATTTCATATTTAAATCATTCTACACAGTTGCATTGTAAGTGGATGTACAGCTGAAAAGTTCAGCGTGTTCACCGTATGGAAAGGAAAAACTAGCAGGAAATTGGAACTAAACTTATTTTAATACTGCTTATTTTTGTCAGCTTGAGTTCAGAGGCCTCCAGCCTGTAGTTGTCATCAGTACATTAGCAAGTTATTTTGTGAACGTGAGCTAGGCAAACATCATCATGGGTTTTCAGTTGTACGGTATGAAGATACTTGCTGACTTGGGGTTACAGAGAGAGATCATAACGCAGGTTTCCTGGAAAGCCTTCATTTTTTTCAGCAATCCTTCAATTTGCTTCAGTGCTTGCTTGGGAAGCTTGGTAAGCATATAGAAGTGCTTCATGAGCTTCAAATTCTAGCTGGTTTTGAAAGCTGCTCTTGGCGATACTGTTTTAGGCTTGCTCTAAAACAAGATTATAAACCCAGCTATGCTGCTCAAGCTAGGCATGAATTTAAGCTGCTCATAAAGAGTGTTCGCAGTGGGAGCTGTTAGGGGTCTGGCAACCTCAGCACTGTGAAGAGGTTGTGTCATGCAGTTAGTTACCCTCTGGAGGAAGCTGTGCAGCTCTGCTGTCAATTTAGGTGCAGAATGACTATGTATGGATGCATGCTGTCTCTCGGAAATGTACTGGTTTGGGATGCCTCCTGTGCTTGCAAACTAGCAGCCTACTTCCATGAACTGGAGCCCCTCTGCCTTCTGCTTTAGACGTGCTGCAAAAGTGAGTACTTTCTGCAGCTCCACATTTGGGCAGTTTTCTGTGCCTTGCCCAAAATAGTGTGGTTGCTTTAGACTCCTCTCTGAGCATCCCTTGGCCATCATCTGCACTGATAAAATGAAGGCCATCCAAATATTGTAATGCTTTTTCACTTGGGCTATAGAGGAAGACATAAAGAGTATGGTCAGAAAGTTGCTTTGTGCAGCTGCATGGCACTGGGTGATGAGAGAAGCTTTGCCACTGTTGGGTTGTGTTTAAGGGTCTGTGGATTAGTGGCAGATGTTGTCATGTGTTTGGGTAAGGGATTCAGCAAATTCTTCAGGGTGAGTTCTGCCAGTGGCCTGGAAAGCTGGCTGTGCACTATAGGGTGTTAATCATCAGTCCCGGGTCTACAGCAATGTTTAGTTTTGTCATGCAGGCTGCTCCCATTTTCTGAAACCATCAGCTTTTCTTTCAAACCTTGACGGTCCCTTGGCTTTACTTCCAGCTGTTTTTCTTTCCTGTCTCTGATGGGATCCTTCTGCAGAGCAATCTGTGGATCAGCATGATTAGGTTCTCCTCCACACCAAGCAATGATCTGGCATTTAGTCACCATCTCCTTTAGGAGGGTGGCTCAAAAGTCTGTTTGTTTTGTGCTGGGCTGAGGCCACTTATGTTGAACATTGCCTGCTGGATGAGAGTGTGGTTGCTCTTTGATAATCCTTCACTGCTAATCCTGTGCCAGGTGCAAGTATTCCTTGGATTAACTCTTGGAGGTTTGGGCCTGACCCAGGAGCAGATGCTGTGGAGGTGAGCCAGCCTCACATGTATGGCTGCTGTTGCATGTGGCTTTTATCTGCACTCAGGCAGATTCCCAAAAGCAGAGTGTTGCTCTGCAAGCTCTGGTGTCTGAACTCATCTCTGGACCTCTGTGGTAAAATGAACCCCGGAGATGATTTCCTCTGATAGCATGCATTTGGATTTTGTTTGCCCTGTCACTGCTAAGCTGCAGTGTTTGTTCATTCAGCAGTATTTTTGTCATGAAGATAGTTCCTACTGAATGGACTCCAGCTGTGGGCTTGACTATAAAATCTTCCCAGGCTTGTTTCTAGACAATTAAATCTTGTTTGCAGTTGGTGAAGTGGCATTTCATAAGTCATTTCGGTGGTGATAGCTGCTTAAGCCTGACTAGGACACTTGCTAGTGACTCTCTAAAAGAAGAGTTTCCCACTTGTGAAATGAGAAAGCTTTCAATTATCGGATGCATATTATTCCCCAGTGTTCCACGGAAGTGCCTGCTCTGCAACTCATTCATTAGTGGGAAAGGGAGGGGGGATAAAAATAAACTTGCCTCATGTGGCAGATGGAGACTTGCTGATCTTTGCGAAGAATTTTTGGGATGGGAAGACGTGATGTGATGTACATGCTCACCAGCTGTCTCCCTGCCTTCAAAAGCTTTGTCCATTTAGCGCCTTCCCAGAGAAGCAGTGGGCTGTTCCTACGATGTGCAATGCTGGTCACTCCATTAAGCATTGTCTTAATGACTTGTGTTTTGCGCAGTTGTATGAAATGCACATTAATGGAGACAGTTTAATGCCATCACCCTGAAGTAATGAATTGGTATGGATTGCCATTACCATTATAGCGTAGTTAAAAGCTGTGTTTGTTTCCGATTTGCATTTCCCAGCTCTGCAAGCAGATGGGTTTTCAGGCCACACAGTTGGAAGGAGCCTGGCAATTCAGCTGCAACCTCCTTATTGCAGTGTTTGTAAAACAGCAGTTTGGGGGGGTGGGGATGGTGGTTTGTTAACTCAGACTGCTTAAATGATACATTTCATTAAAACTATGATTATGCTACTGCAGACTGTATTCAGGGATCACTGAAAATCCAGAGTATCCTATAAAGCCGGAAATGTATTGCCTGTGTAACACGGCTGCATCTCACTGCTCTCAATATAAATTGCTACTCTTTGGCTCCCATTCAATTTTTCAGTTGTTAAAATACATGTATCCCTATAACCTCATACAGATTTATACAAAAAGATGCTTAGGAGCCATGGGAGAGTGTAAGGTAGACAAATTTTTCAGGCTTAAATGTGTCCTCTTCCAAGTGCAAAATGCACTTTCCAAAAGGCTATATTGTCATGAGTATTTGCTTCTCTGGCTTCCTGAATGTGCCAGTGTAGCTGGTGCTCCTGCCATTAGTAATGCTGAAACGTGGTGAGCTCTGAATGAGCAGCTGAGTTGCAATGGATCACTTTAGACAAGTGACTTTTTTTCTCTTTCCATTTCATAGGCTGTCTCATCGATCTCTTAGTCCTGTAAAGATAGAAGCACTCAGCACACTTTCTGGGCATTGAGTCCACCCCAACAGATCTGTAGGTCACTGCTTTAGAGGGTGATGTTGTCTTGTACCACCTATAGATTTTTGCTTAGCATGTCAATGCCTGGGCCTTTTAGTCCCTGTGGCTTTTACCAAGTGGAGGACAGATGTTCTTTTCCTTATAACTTGCTTTTTGCTCATAACGTTTCTTTTGCTTTCTCTCTTCTGCTTAGGTTGCTTTGAATGTTGCATTAAGTGCCTAGGAGGAGTGCCATATGCTTCACTCGTGGCAACCATTCTCTGCTTCTCGGGGGTTGCGTTGTTTTGTGGCTGTGGCCATGTGGCGCTCACGGGAACTGTGTCTATCCTGGAGCAGCACTTCTCCACGACTGCCAGCGACCATGCTTTGCTGAGTGAAGTGTAAGTATGCCTCCCATTTCTATTACTCCTCGTAATACCCTCATGCTAAATGGGTAGAAATAGATTCAAACCCCAGTCTCCATCCCGGAGTATTAGGTTGCTTGTCTGTCCAAAGCACTCAGTATCGTCTTGGTGTTCACACACAAAGAACCAGAGTGTGTATCCTGCTTAACCTGTTTATATTGTGACCAACACTGTTTAACATCTGCATCAATGCCATAGGCAGTGGGATTGAGTGCAGTCAGTCTCAGAAGGTTTGTAGATGACACCAAGATGAGTGGTGCAGTTAGTACACTTGAGGGAATGCCATCCAGAGTTCACTCTGGATGCCATCTGCAGGGACCTTGACAGCCTTGAGTGGGGCCCTGCAAACCTCATGACGGTTAACAAGGCCAAGTGCAAGGTCCTGCACCTGAGTCAGGGCAATGCCCAGTACAGACTGGGGAATGAAGGGATAGAGAGCAGCCATGCGGCGAAGGACTTGAGGACACTGGTGGATGAAAATTCGGACATGAGCTGATGATCTGTGCTCACAGCCCAAAAAGCCAACTGTATCCTGGGCTGCATCAAAAGGAGCATGAGCAGGTCAAGAGAGGTGATTCTCTCCTTCTACTCTGCTCTTGTGATTCCCCACGTGGAGTCCTGTGTTCAGCTCTGGGGCTCCCACATAAGAAGGACATGGACTTGTTAGAGCAAGTCCAGAGAAGGACCATGAAGATGGTCAGAGGGCTGGAACACTTCTATGGAGACAGGCGGAGAGAGTTGGGCTTGTTTAGCCTGAAGAAGGGAAGGCTCCACAGAGGCCATATAGCAGCCATCCAAGTACTTAAAGGGGACCTATAAGAAAGATGGAGAAATGGTTTTCACCAGGGCTTGTAGTGACAGAATGGGGGTAACAATTTTAGATTTATTATGAAATATCCAGGGCTTTTGTGCTCCTGAGGCTTCTCCATGAAACCAGCATGAGTCCTGGAGGCCTGCATCAGGACCCGCATTCAGCACCCAGCCCTACTGGCATGAGTCTCTCTCCCCTTGGCACTGAGGGGTGTGGGGGTCCCAGGCTCTGGGTTGATGGTCTGAACACACTGGGTCTTGTGTGACCCCTCCAGTTGAATTGCCAGAGTGTGAAAAGGCTTTTGTGTGATGGCACTGAGGAAGATTGCACATGTTGTGATTCATGACAACTGCACACCAGTGTTGAGATGCTGACTGGGTCTGGGTTCAGCATCTTGCCTGCTGCTTACCATAGGCCAGCACCCGCCACAGGCACAGTGCACAGCCAGCCCCGGGCAGCGGGACAGTGTGAAGAAGGGCAGCCAAAACCTGAAAGTGATCTGAAGGCTCTGGGAGGGATCCCTGTGCAGGCCACATCTCCATCTGTGATGAGGGGGCCTACGTGGTGCACACTGTGCTGTGTGCAGAGGGATGCACTGGCAGCAGACAAGGCAAGCATGCTTTGCTTACCTGCCCTTAAGACCCAGCTTTTAGGATATTATTTGAAGACTTTGAAGAGGGTCCAGCTTGACACACTTAATTCTCATGTGTTTCTTTTTCTTTTCTTTCCTTTCTTCACTGCTTCTCTATGCTTGCAGACATAGACCTGCCTGTTTGCATGCGCAACCAACCCTTTCCCATCCTCTGGGATCACTGGCATCAGTCCTGCAGCACCATTTCAGGGCTTCCTCGCCTTACAGGACCCTGTGTGTCCAGGCCTGCCACATGGACTGAACCCTACCAGGGTCCCTCATCCCAGCACTGCCCACCCTTACACCCTGGGACTGGGTACTGTGTCCACAGCTCCAGTGCATGAGCCATGAGAATCCTGCAGTTAGCCACACAATTTAGCAAATGGCCATTCTTCAGCAACCAAATAACAAAAGACCCTGTTCTCGTATCAGTCTTCATTTAAGCAAAGTAGAAATTGCCAAGGCAGCCATAAAAGGCAGCGACTTTTAAATTTTGGACTATTCTTGACAATTATTTCTTGTCAAGACAGTGTCAGCACCCAGGGAAACGTGTCATTCCTACCAAAGCAGCTGAGGTCTTGGACTTGGTAGAGGCCTAACAAGAAAGGCAAGGGAGGTGCTAATAAGAGGCAAATAATTTAAGGCCACAGAGACATAAAATAAATTAAACTATACTAGTAAGGCATCCTTTGGAACAGGTTTTTTAAAACTGGTTTTCATATTATTAATTTCTAGTAACACGCATTGAGTTTCTCCTAGAGTGTTAATGATGGTGAAATGAATTCTGCTGTAGTCTCTCAAATCTTGACTTCATTTTTTTCATGCTTTACAGCACAGGTGCAACAGATTTATCCTGTTATTTTTAATCAGTTTGGAAAACAAGCATAACACTTCCCACATATAATTTTAAATGAGCAAGATCTTATTTTGGTACAAGGGATGTGCTATCTGTCTGGATAACATTCAACTATATAAATGGTAGTCATTAAATTAAGCTGAAACATTCAGATGCTCCTTGGAGATCTGTGTTAGCAGCTACTTAGTGGAGAGTGGTAAGACATCTGAGGAAAAATATATTTATCCTTAGAAAACTGGCAGCATGGATTTATAAAATTAACCTCTCTGTTCTTTGAATAGCTTCATCCAAAATAGCCATCCCAAATTACTTTTAAGAAGGCATAAGTTCTGGAGAAGTTGTACTAACAACAAGGTATGACTTTTGGAGGCCAGAAGTGGTGTGCGGAAGATCTGACATTCTGGTCCTCCAAAACAATTAGTTTCAGATACTGAATCTGATTGATAATATTTAGTAATTGTTGTTTCCATTTACCTGTTCCAGAGAAAAGAGTGTCATTGCAGGTAGTAGATATTTAAGGAATTGAGAACTTTCTCAAATAATATCTCAAGGAGTGCTTATACCATGTGCCCCAAGCATGTACAAGGCTAATGCACATTAATATTGCTTACCTGTAGAACTGGGATAGTCATGCTGGCCTCTTTTGCAATCTGCTTGCTTAAAATGCATTAAGGAGCCTTGAACTGTATTTCTAGAAAAGGAGTTATCTTATACCTATTATGGTTTGGGAGGACTGACTGTGTTTTTATAGGAATGAAATCTAATTACATCGTTTCTTTTCCATTTTAGAATTCAGCTAATGCAGTATGTAATTTATGGCATTGCATCATTTTTCTTCTTATACGGAATAATCCTTTTGGCAGAAGGTTTTTATACAACAAGTGCTGTGAAGGAGCTGCATGGAGAGTTCAAAACAACAGCTTGTGGCCGCTGCATCAGTGGAATGGTGAGCAGCATCAGAAATGAAAACAGTAGTCCTCACTTAGCCAAAACCTGTTGAGCTTGGTTTGACTCCTGTCTTTCTGAACAACAACAGCATATTGCTGCCTTCTTTGTTTAACTCCTTATGGGTGGTCAGAGTCAATCCCTGTTGCTGGTCCTTCCTTGAGCTCTGAGGATGCCTGGTCAAATCCAAATTCTGCAGGTGTACTGTCAGGGTGCTACCATGGCCTCCCATGTCATAAAGCTGAACCCACTGGTCTGGAGACTGCTTATTTTAAAACAATGTGAGACAAACCAAAGTTTGTGCTTTTAAACATGGAGCACAATAGTGATGCTTGAAGGCTGACTGTAAAATGCCTGTGGTCTGCAGAGCTATTTAAATAGCAAACTGTAATGCTTCTGACTTCTGCAGTCAGTTCTGCTTGAGGATGTCTGGATCCTTCAGACAAACAATAATGAATGAAGCATTGCAACAGCTTTGCACTTGAATCAAGCATTGCTGTTTTCCTTCTGCAGGTGGCAAAAGGCACAGAGGTGAATGAATGCTCCATCTCTGGCAGCGTTCAAGGCTAGGTTGGATGGGGCTTTGAGAAAACTGCTGTAAGTGGAAGGTGTCCCTGCCTGTGGCAGGGGGATGGAACTAGATGAGCTTAAGGTTCTTTCCAACCCAAACCATTCAATGATTCTATGATAGATATAACAGGGAGTCTTTCTCGCAAAGCTGAAACACTTAAAGCCTTAAACTTACAATCTGCCTTCCCTTCAGTATACGTCTGTATGAGAGCAAAATTTTAAACAAAGCTTAACTAAAAATAAAACTTCAGATTCTCCCCCACATTGCCCCCCAGGGCGCACTCTGCAAGAACAGAAACATAACCACGTCTCTGAGACAGGATTTCAAAGTTATTTCTGAAAATCTGAATTCAAAGCTTGTAGTTATGGAGGAAGCTAAGCAGTATGACAGATCGCCCACGGGAAAGTGTGGGTGAAAAGAGAAGAGGCTTTTGATGTGATTGTTGCATTTTAATATGCAATCTATATCCTGTACTTTAAAAATATGTACTTTCAGCTGGTTAAATGCAAAAGAAATGCATGTTTGTTTTCGAGAAGGTTAACAATTTTTCCACTGTGCTGTTGGGTAGTTACTGAATTTTCCAAGAGCTAATAAAAAGAAGACATACAATCATTTTCCAGTCAAGCAGCTATTAACTTGCTTTTTTTTTTTCTAGCAAGTATGATCTTCACTGAGGAGCAAAATTAGCTCTGTAACAGCGTTTTCCAAAGGTCCAAACTATAGTAGAAACATACACATATGTGCATCTAATTACTGCAGAGAATTGCTTGTGAAGTTGAGTAGCTGCAGGCACGTGATTGTCAGCTGCTTACACAAATACCAACGTGACACATAGACATATGACATAAAAAATGTATTTTCATGTTTGCCCATTTTTGTCCACACAAGTGAAGGAGAGAATTTAGCAGCTGAATAATTGCTTGGAGCTCTGGTTAGACACATTAGTGATAGTGGTGACAGTCATGGCATAAAAATGCCTGTATGCTGCTGTGTAGTGGTAGAGCTGCTTATAACACCAGGGTCAGAACAAGATTTGTGAGGAGATAAAATACCTTAACAGAATGTTGGCCGCAGCTGGGTATGGACAACAAGCTTTTAGATATACAGTAATTATTTTTATTAGCTTTTTCCTCCTTTAATCTACTCCTGTCTCTGTTACATTACTGAGCGAGGTCCTGAAAGGCTGTCCTTTCCATCTTCCATAAGGTTATAGCACAAGACAGACTTCCAGCTTCCATAAATTATTTGTTTTGGCTGTGGTAATGCAAAATAGCCGTTTCCCACAGTTATCACATTAAATGTGAGAATGAGTGTATTTTTTCCTGGCTGTTTTAGGGGTTAAAGGCTTTATGCTCTTCCTTTCATGAACACTTCCACATACACATATGCGAACACACTCATCATAAAATGTGGATCTATAAAAATCCTCTAAACTGGTCCATTTATCTAAAATCCAAAGAGAGAATTCTCAATTCTCACGTAAAACACACAGGTCTGGTGCGTGGCACTATCTAATATGAAATAGGGTATTTCAGTTCAGTTGTGTATAAATTAAAGGCTAGCTGGGTTATTTGTGTGCCTTAGTTTGCAAGCTCTTCCACCTCCCCACATATGCCACCTTCACTGACTGTAAAGCCTCACCAATTGCTCAACCTTTGCTGTATTGTTTGCAAGTATTGTTCAGCACATCTGGACAAAAGCCTGTGAGGGTGCGAACTTCCACCACTGCAGCATTAGTTCCATCTGTCATTTCTGGGTGAGGCTGAGAGAACCTTCTCCCGCATCAGAGCCTTTTCCATCCTCATTGTTATTCTCTGGCACACAAGTTTTAAGTAAGACAGTGCAGCACCAGTGCAAGTAAAGCCTTTGCAATACACCTACAGTTAAATAACAGTGAACAGGGAACACAGAAGATGTCACAGTGTTCCCCCACCTTCCAAGTGGGATCCAAATCCTTGTCTCACCAGGAGGAGGGAGCTAGGAACTGATGCCAGGGAATTCAGTTTTATCATGAAACTTAGAAGCAGAGGGAAAAGGGAAGAAGTCCAGTGGGTGGGAGTGGGAAGCTGGAAATTTCCAGAGCAATGAGTGCCATACTTTGTAATCTTGCCACAGAAAATGCATGTAGTAATTTTTTTATTTTTAAAAAGAGCGAACCCAAACCAGCAAATTTCAATGGAAAATCCATGGTTTTCTAAGGTGAAGTAACTAATTTTCTTCTTTGCGAATGTGTGTTAGATCAACTGAATCTTTCTGACCTGCTGTAGAGGTTGTGGTATGTGTTAAAAAATAGGCATTCTCAAATGTTACATTCAAAATTGACTTCAATAAATCAGGGAGTATGGGAGAGCTCTGTGAGCATCGATTCACTCTGTTGTTTTGATTTGCAAGTTGCATAGAAATGCTGGTATACTACAGTTAATTAGAAAACTCCTTGAATTGATTTCTGTTGGAATGTTATTGGGTTTGGCCTACAACCAGCATCCCTGATTAGCTGAGAATCTTGAGGAATTAATGGACTGCTCTTTCAGGAGGGCAAGCTGTTTGCTCACGCAGGCTGATGAAAAAGGAAACGCCTGAATTACTTTCTCAGTAGCACTCAAACTACCAAACTAATTGTAAGCAATGAGAATACTGATTTTATTCATGCTTGGAAATCAAATGTTTTATTCCTTGATTTCCAAAAGTATGCTTAAAGATTATTTTGAAGCCTTGTTAAGGAAAATTCAAGTGTTCTTTTCAAAGAATAAATGTGAAGTGCTTGTGTTTTCTTTGCCCAGTTTGTTTTCCTCACCTATGTGCTTGGAGTGGCCTGGCTTGGGGTCTTTGGCTTCTCTGCTGTGCCTGTCTTTATGTTCTATAACATATGGTCAACTTGCGAAGTCATCAAATCTCTTCAGACAAATGTGACAGTTCCAGGGGACCAGATCTGCGTGGATATCAGGCAATACGGTACTCATTTTAATCCTGATTAAATGCTTTATCCTTTCTCCTTGGACTGTCTTCAGTAGTTTTGCCTCAGCCTTATCAAATGAACCAAATGCAAAAGCATCTTGTATCTCTGAATGTGCTATTACTTTTCTAATTAATTCAGATTACACCGATCTCTTTCCAGATGCAATCAATTAAACTGAACTGGCAAGTCATTTATCTAAAGTGATTTTGTGGCGGTTTCCAATACTATAATATTAGGTTTAAAAATAGATCAGCCTCAAAACAAACTGCTTGGAACCAGTGCTGAGAAATAGATAACCAGATCCTGGTTTTTGAACCCACGTGTATAAATTCTTTCCTTTCAAAAAGCTGGTTTTATATTTAAATAAGAAGTTAGCACCTTAACTTTCCACCAACAGTTACTTTCAGTTTAAAAGACCGAAAAACCTGCAATCAGGAGTCTGCCGTAACCATTATTGATTTAATGCTGCTTTGATGAGACACAGCAATCCCACGGGTGTGCAGGTAGCAGAGGAGAGAGTGGGACAATAGCTTAAAATAGGGTCAGGCTTTTCGAAGTACTTCATTCCTTAAGGAGAATTTTGTCTGAAGTTAATCTGTGCAGCTTCCCTTGTGCAGAAGAGCTTTTGTCACCAGGACTTTTGGCATCATTTTAGCAAGCGTTTTCTAGGAATGTTTCTTTCTTTGGACTAAGGCATTCAAAGCTGATGTCCTGGTTTTGGCTGTCTCAAACCACGACAGCTGAGGAAATGGATTCAGAGTTGAAAAAGTAAGGAAGCTTGGGCTTGCTTTCCTTGCTAGACTGTAAGTCCAGTAGAAGATATACACTCAGTGTAAAAGAAGTCCCAAATCAGTTAAATGCTTGCATCCTATTTTAGCAGCTGACAGCAAGAGGCTGGGGGTGCAGGGAGGAGATGTATTCCTCCACCTTTCTGCTTCTCCCTGTTGTTTGGCAGCAGTGCAAGTGTCGCATGGGGCTTGGCTGTTCCTCTGATCAGTAAAATCATTTGTGTTCCAGTACGTGGTGGGAGAGAGAAGCTCCTTAACCGGCAACTTGTGTCACTGAACTGCCCTCGTGTTTTTGGCTGGAAGCAGTAACTAAAAGGCTTCAAGTGTATATTGCAGTTGCAGAGAAGAAGCTGGCTTTAAAGTAAATCCTGTAAAATCTCTTTGAAAGCCAAACCATCCTGAGATAATTTCAGTGACCTGCCCCTTGCAGAGTTGCTAATTCCAGCCAGCTGAGTTTGAAATGCAAGCCCGATGGGGGACACAAGCTGGTTTTCTCCTGTTTCAAAGGGCTTTTGCTTAAGCTTTACATCTGTTACTGGTCTAAGAGTTTAGGTTATTTTAAATCTGCTAGATGCCATTGACTTTTCAGATTTTCAGTCATGTTAAGAAAAGTAACTGGGAGTCGGTGAGGTGTGGCAGGCCGAATTTCCTTGTAGCAGTGTTTCCCAAATGCTTTTTACCTATCGGAACTTAAACCAGAAAAAAATCCTGTAATTCTACTGTCTAGCTCCATATTCACACTCTCCTAATTTCAAATAGATCTTAATCTAGTAAGTAAGCGCTACCCTGAAAGGTGCCAAGTACCTCTGAGGTGCAGTTCGTCCCTTTCAGTGCTGTGTGGGGGAGTAGGCGGTATGGGACTGGACCTGGAGTGCAGAAACCCAACCAACCATTTGGCTGCCATATGGGAAAACCACATCTGAGAACATGCCTTGGCAGCGAGCCTTGGCGTGAGGAGAAAGCGCATCTTGAGTGAGTTGTTTTAATTCCTCCTGCCAACTCAGAGCTCTGCTGGTCAACGTGTGGATGCCCAGAATGGGAACACAACTGGCAGGTGGGCGGAAAAGAGCAGAGAGGAACAGAAAGTGTGTGTTGATCGCTAAAATTAGTGGTTTCTTCTGCTGTGGTATTTCAGGTATTATCCCTTGGACTGCTGTACCTGGCAAAGCCTGTGGCCCGATTCTAGAGAACATCTGCAACACGAATGAGGTACAGAAACAACCTGTTGGCAGCTTTTGCCTACAAGTCACTCAGGCACAGTGTAATAAATAGCTTGATAAAAAACTTTGGAGAAAACTAATACTGGTAGTATGAAGAGATTGATTTAAATGCAACACTGAGATTATTCTCTAGGTCATCCAAAAAAAGAAAATTAGTTCAGAACAGTTTTATTTCCTAAAGTTTTGAATACCCTGCAGTGAAGATGCCTTTATTATCCTTACCCTTGAGAACAGTTGAAATGCATATTACATTATTCTCATTTACTTCAGTGTTTTTTAACATTTTTTTTCCCCCCCTAGTTCTACATGTCTTACCACCTGTTCATTGTGGCTTGTGCTGGAGCTGGTGCCACCGTCATAGCATTGGTGGGTAGTACTTTTTGATGGTTTATTGTGTAACATGTTCCTTTCAGGCTTAAGATGCTTTAAGATTAAATTTTGTGTATCTTCAAAATAGTGATAGTAGACATTAAGGAAAGTGAGCTGTAATCAGCATTATTTGCTGCTGCAGTTTGGTCTTTACGAGTCAGCAGGTCCCAAACATTTGCTCTAAGAAGTCATTGTAACCCACCTCCCTCATCCTTAGAAAAAAAATTTTTGCATATCCTTTGAAAATCCTACTTCTACCCACTATTTCTGGGTTTATGTCCATTATTTCCTTTCATTTTTGTAGTTTCTTTGGTCAGTTGCTTGTAACCTCTTGTTTTTTTTTGTCTGGGCCCAGGCAGTTTGGGTAGTCCAGCTCTGCAATGCCACTTACAGGTGGCAGTTGGAAGAAGGAGATGTTAAGGAGATGACTTATTCATGCATCTAATGCTTCCTTTTGCTGCCAGCTTCTAATATCATGTCAGCCAACCGAGGTGTAACCCAAATATTTGTAGATGAAATAGCCTTTAGGTCTGCATGTAGGTTATCCTCTCTGGGATAAATGGCAAATGATTTATCTTGCATCTTCACCCTGGAAGAAGCTCAGAATAACGTCTGTTGTAAAAGTATCGACAGTTGCCCAAGTGGGCTTGAGCCGTCACCTTGTTGTATCTTACTGTCCTGTATTTTGTTCTCTTCCACCAGCTGATCTACATGATGGCTACTACATATAACTATGCTGTTTTGAAGTTTAAGAGTCGGGAAGATTGCTGCACTAAATTCTAAATTGTATAAGCCCAGTAAAGAGCTGCATTGCGTAGCTTGAAATACCACTGACACCCTAGGCTAAAAGTCTAGCTTTCTGAATTGTGTGACAGTAATTGTAAATAGCTTCAATAAGCATCATTTAGCTGATCAGATTAATAAATTACTTCTTGTATATGAACTATGATGTGGATGAGATCTGGCTATTCTTTCATGTTGAGAGGATTCAGTTACTGTAAGGGTGTTTCTAAAGCATCCTTCTGAAGATGGGATGTTTTCAGTTCAAGTCTCCACTGGCTTTCTAACAGTCATCTCTAAAACAAGTACTGGAACAGTTCAGGGTCAGAATTGTTAATTTGTTCTTCATCAAATACAACCTCCTCCCAGGCATACAAAATATATATGCTGAAAAGGAGTAATAAGGTAGTGCCAATCTCTTTCGGCAGAAACCGGAAGCCCGGGTATCAATGGACTAATTGGCTTGTGTTTCCAGTGATTCCCTGGATGAAGAAGTTGATTATTTCCTCTTCAGTTTCAAGTAATTACCAAATCGCACCCTCTCTCTGGAAGGAAATACATCCTTGCATTAGCTCTGCGTAAAACAATCGCATTCTTTCTTTTGGACCCTGAACTAGTAAGAGCGAGCTTATAAATAGCTTCTGCTCTTGTACAGCTTGCACTTTAGTAACTGATTTCTCAGTAGCCAGATCTCAAAAATGTAAGTATGACTGCACGGGAAGCAAAACCATGCATAGGCCAGAGAGACTTTTTACACTGTTAGGGAAAAGAGGAAATAAAAAAGTGAATCAGTGTTTTCAGATGTAGATTTTGTTGCATGAAGTGTGGTGAAAAGAAGTTGGGAAGAGACGAAGGCACAAACTAGAAAAAATCTACCCGGTAACTAAAAGAAAAAGAACCGGTTGCTACATGTGGTACAAAACTCTTCACCTGAGGTTAGACAATGGAAATTTAAAATGTAGCTATAAAAGTACACGATTAAGACTTCTTAACCCGGAGATTGCATGCTTTTGCTTAGTTTTGGATTCATGTTTTGTTGTTTAATTTTTCACTCTGTTACTGTAGCCTTGTTCACATAAATAAAACTGTTTACAGTTGCAGGCTTTTTCCAGGGGGAGGGTGGAATTCTCATCTGCTTGTTGGGGGAAAAGACTTGCCGGGATCTGGGCTTGGATATGCGTAACCAGCACAACCTCAGCCAGCAGTTCTCCTGAACACCTCGTAGTTTATGGATGCCGTGTCTCGCCACGTACAAAACCTTTTTCCTGCTTCCCCCATTCTGCATTTTAATTGATCCGTACAACTCTGTAGCTCATTTTGTTACTGTTCTACTAACTGCCTCTAAATTGTGAATAACTGACTGAAGTGTTAGCATGCCAGATCCTAGAGACCTGTGGAAATAGCCTCTGTGCTTGTTTTCATAACAGAATGCTTATTAACGTAGAGTAACTTTATTTTTTTTGGTTGTTATTTCAAAGAGCGTCTATTAATCTAACTAGCAGCTTGCTTTGCCTCTTGACATGCTCACTAGCCATCATGCTCACCCTTCTCTTCCAGATCCACTTCCTCATGATACTGTCTTCTAACTGGGCCTACTTAAAGGATGCCAGCAAAATGCAGGCCTACCAAGATATCAAAGCAAAAGAAGAGCAGGAGCTTCAGGATATCCAGTCTCGGTCAAAAGAGCAACTCAATTCTTACACATAGATGTTTGCCACAGTAATTCCGCAGAAGAATTCTGTAGCTCTGACAAATCAACAAATAGCTGCTCTGCAGTACAGATGTGTGTCTACCAAACAAAGTTAGAAGTGCAAAAGCTTCACATTCCAGCTCCTGGAACACTTTCATAGGGAAATCTTCCCGTGGGTAATCTTCCATCCTTTCTTATAGAGAATGGAGGTTTTATTCCAGGCATTTTAAAAGGCAACACTTCACACTAAGTGACCAAATTATTCTTCTTCCAGACTTTTGATATTTAGCATTTGATGTGTTCCTACAGCCCTGAGCCCTGCACAGAGCTGTGGCAGGTGCTCCACACCAGCAGGCAGCCACCCGCTGTGCCGACCTTAGGCAAAGGCCAAAAGCCTCCCGAGCTGCAGCAGGGCTGCCCTGGAACACTCGTGGCCTGGGCTGCAGGAACAGCGCCCTGCTCTTGTGCCACACTTTTCTATGATGAAGCAGTCGTGCTCCTGTGCTCACGGCAGTGTTGAGTAGAGGTCCCAAGTTTTAATCTTTTTATTATGTATTTAATGGAATGTAGATCCCTGGGTCTGGATAATGATCCCCTTCTTGGAAAATAAATGTCAGCTTTGCCTTAATATTTATTTTCTATAAATGTCTTAGCATTTATATAATGGCAGGAGACCATTATCCTACATTTTAAGTATGTGAAAAGTGTTACCTTATTAAAATGACACTGATCTGACTATTCCAAATGAGCGGATGAGAAAGTTTGCAGAGATTTACACAAACAATACAAATTACAGCCATAAAGCAGAATACAGGTTGTCCACCTTTCTCTATCTTGGTGCTTAGCAAATTTATTATAGTCAGTGCTTCTATGTTTTCCTTTTTACAAATTAATTAGCACATTAAGAAAATGTGGTGTTCAGAGAAACAACAACAAACAAACTGGTGCCATTTTAAAGTCATTTCCCATAGAAGTCTGCCTTCTAATTAATGTTTTTTTTCAGAAGCATTCAGTGATATCTTGAGTATTAGTGATGGTATATTTGGTGTTTGTTCTATATGATATATATATATAAATGTTGGGGGGGAGTAAAATACATCAGCATTTGAAAAAATTAAATATTCAAGTCATACCCATGTTAAGCTGACGTGTGGTTTGATAGTTTTGACTGTTTGCTGAATATAAAGCAAAGGCAGCACAAATTCCTTCAAGTCAGTATTAAGAGAAAGGTGTTTTGGGAGGTATTAACTTCAAACAGTATCTTTTTTTTTTTTAAATGTTGAAGTCTAATTTGACAGTTTCAAAACAGGGGCAAAGTAAGTTGATCAATGTAGAGCAAATATGACAAAATAGCCTAGTGTATGTTCCTACCTGTTGCATGAAGGAGACATTTCTACGGCAATGCAGGTGATGTTCTAGCCCAGTGTTTGCATAAGGGTAAAACGGAGGCAGTGTCTTAAAGCCTAATTCTTTTCTAATTCAGTGTAGCTATGACTGGGAGTTTTTGAAGTTTTGTTTAAGTAGTCTAATATTTTTATGTAAAGAGCATTAAATTTTGCTATGTATAAATTTTTGTAACCTAACAGTGAATCAATATTTTCTATCAGTGCCAAGGGCTTCCTGTAGTTACATCCAAGTGTTAAAATAAATATTTGTAGATAATAGAAAACACTTGTGTACGCTTATTTGAAAACAGACTTACAGCTGCTCCGTCCTGGTGCACCTTCAGGCTTTCTGTCCCTATCTGAAGTTAAAGATGTTTTGTTCAGGAGTATCCAGGTGCTCCTGTAGTGGGAAGGGAGGCCCTGGCGGCCTACGCTTCAGCGTGGCAAATCAGCAGGTGGCTCTAGCACAAAGTGGTGGTAGTCGTTCCTGGCCAGCATAATGCAACAAGCACTACCTGTCCCATTCTGGGCATCAAAAAGAAGGCCTCTCAGAAATATCTGAAGTGCCAGCATTGCTGCACCAAATTAAGCAGCATGTAAAATTAGACTTGCCACCGGATTACATACTAGCTTGATTTCTAAAAGCAAATTTTATTTCTGTCACATTTGTGGTACACGTTTCAGCTTCTGATGAATTCAAGACAGAACTTTGTTTTTTGCCCCTAAATTCTGTCAAACTTGGCTTCATGTTCTTGTAGCTAGGTCAAGCTGAGCAGCCTCAAATGCAGTGCAAGTTGTAATATATGCTGCCACTCAAAATCACTTCATTGATAAAAATACTGTATTTTATACTGTAAATAAAGTTTAATGATCTTGCCTATAATCTACCTACAAAATACGAAGCTTAAATAAAGATTGAGTTAAATAGCATTTTTATTTTAATCTCTCCATTCTGGGCTGGTTAATACCAACAAGGTGATACACAAGATAAGGCTGCTTCTACAATTGTTTGCTTCCCCTGCCGTAGCAGTAAAAGGGGCATGTTGGCTCGGGTCTGTCACACTACACTCTGAAACCACCCAAGCCACCTTCTCCCTATAAGACACCTTTAAAACCAGGTCACAATGACTGCATTTTTCTGTTACCTGCACACTGTTACTTTGACCTACAGTGGGGAAGGGGGTTGGGGAAGGGCCCCACTTGAAAAGCTGTCAATGTTTATAGAAATTACAGGAATTCAATGTCAAAGCCAATCTACCTGGACATGCTGATTAATTTCTTCATGCTGCTTTGTCCTTTCTTTCACCCCACCCAAGAGCCTTCTCCTGCATTAGTGACACACTGGGACTCACTATTTGAAGTCAATGGCTGAAGCGATGAGACAGCTCAAAATCAGCTTTATTAATTTATAATTACGCAGTCTGCAGTCTTGGTACCTGACACTTGTTACAGGCAGAAAGCTGCTTTAAAAACATTGTAATAATAATAATTAGCAGCAGCTACTGTTCACCAGAAGCTTTCATCCATGTCTCCATGAGAAATGTCTGCAGTGCTGTATTAAGGATAGAAGGGAGGGAAAGAAAGTGGTGTGAGTCCAAAGTAGTTTCGTATCTTAAATACAAATATTTGTTTTAAAAAGGAAGTTAAGAGATTGCCTATGCTGCAGTCTCTTGCTGTTTCAGTGAACTGAAGGAAATAAGCAAGCCCTTCAGGGTGAAGACTTGGGCCTTAATGAACAGAAAGACATCTCCTACCTACCAAAAAGGCAGCGTACTGTCTATCTGTCTACCTGCTCCTTCTGTGGTGCTCACCCAGTAAAAATAACTGCACATTCAGGAGCACAGGGGTAGGTCTGGTATGTAAACCAGCACTTCAAGGGCACAGAATACTGAATCATTACTACTGTTGCAGTGAGCATTTCATTTTTTTAATCGCTCCATATTTTTTGCTTATACATATTTTCATTTCTACATCTTCAATTAAACTGAAAGATGTGACAGAGGGTTGTTGGGCTTTTTCCCCTCTTAAGCAACTAAAAACTACATATCGTTATTTATCAGTGTCTAGAAAGAAGCAGAGGAAATGCCCTAGCTGTGGTAATCCAGTGCAAGCAGTGCAAATCTCTGACAAAAAGTGTGAACTCGTTTGTTAAAAGCCCACAATGCTCCTGATAACTCAAAGCTAGATTAAATGCTAGTAACAGACTGTCTGCAAGGTGCAGCACTGACAAACCTTCACAGGGGCATAACCAAAGAAAAATCCCTTATACTTCAGCTCAGTGTGAACAATCAAGAGATGCCGCCCAGATGCGGATAAAAAGGTCTAACTGCCTCAGCTATTGAAGCAGATCATTCCACAGCTTACCTGTGTAAGAACCGGAAGGGTCCTCAATTTTTCGCAACACATTTGGTTTTGATCACTGGTTTATTTTTCTTTTAAGAGGCAGATGTTTCTTAACCATAATTCATACTGTAGCTATTAATATGGAGTAACAGAAGTGATGAATAATAATATATGAGCCTTACCTGTCATCCTTTTCACTAAGTCCAAATCCCTCTGTAAGTGACACTTCTTTTTTTGAATCCTGGCAACCAAGAGGAAAAATACATTGTCTGTAATTGGTTCTTCAGTTAAGGTTTAAGTGACTTTAAGAATCTGTACTTTAAGGCACCTACCTGAAAATACGCCATCCAAAGGAGATGATACCCTAATTCTACAAATGCTACATTGCATCTAGAATAACGCTTTGGAAAATCAGGCTTGGATAATGTCTGAACAAAAATATGCTACATTCCTTCATCAAAGTCATGTGATACACCCCCATACACACCTGTTCTTTAAGGTCAAATTTTCCATTTTGCCAGAAAAAAATTCTCTCAGTTGTGTCAGTGGAACACAAACTGACTTGTGTAGATTCAAACCATTTAAGCATAGTTTGAACTAAAAACTGAGGACTTTTAAATGTAAATATTGTCCTAGTACCTAAAAACCAAACAAACAAGCCAACCCCTCCCACAGGACACAGAACAAAAGCCCTTATAGAAGAAAGGTTTCAGATTTTGTTCTTTTGAGTCAACACAGTTTTGCAACACAAATCCAGACACACCTCTGCAGGTTGTTAGATAAAGCTTCTGAATGAGGGAAAAAAAAAAAAATGGGGATACTGTTTTCATTGGGAGCATACTTAGCAAGACCTAAATTCAGTCAATATTATTTTTGGAACCCCATTTTGAGAATAATCACCTTGTTTGCCCTCCTTTGCTGAATTAGTTTCATGTATTTTTCTAATGGATTTGGAGTAGGATCCTTTACATTATCTTCAGCACCAGAATTACTGTTCTCAGATTTTACCCCCTCCTTATCTTCTTTTGCTTCATCTATTTTCATTGAGTCTTGAATCTGCTTTAAGACACATAATCAAAATTAAATACTGATTTAGCTCAAATGAAACACCTTTGTATTTTAATACCTGCATTACAAGCAGGAATTTACATTAACATGGGTAAAACATGCCAGTCTAAACAGCATTAAACCCATTACATGCACTTCAAGATGAAATGTTAAGCTATTGCTTCTATTACAAACATGACACTCTCAAAATCCCACTCTAACCCTGTCTGGGTGTCTGAGATGCTGTGAAGCCTGAGAGTTGTGTGTGACACCTACATGTGAACTGAAGATGAGCTGAGACAGGTATGCCACTTTCTTGAAGGGCCTAGTTTGCTGGTGCGAAGGGTGGGGTGAGCACAGCTGAATCAAATTAACCAAGGTTTATGGGTGGGAAGAGGAAGGTGAAATGGGAGGGAGCAAAACCCAAGTTTTATACTGGTCCTAGAAGTCCTCAACACTATTTCAACACATGCCACATCAGCTCAAAGGGATTTAAGCAAACCCCTTAAGGTCTCCTTACAACATCTGCTTCCAAGAAAGTACCCTAGATACCCTGACATAAGCTACTGAAGAGATGGACATTAGCATGTTCCAGTGGTGTCCCACCAGGAGCGGTCCAGACCAGAAAGACAGTGACTGTATAGCCTGTTCCAGTAACATGGATCTGGCCATAAAACTGTAGCTTCCAGCTGCATGAAGCATGGAAGAAAAAACATCTGCTTCCTGTGAAAAAAGTTACTCAGCATAAGGAGAAATTCTATCAAGGCTGGTTAATCATAAAAGAACTTTGCCTCTATTACTTTCACTTAAAGAATAAAGTCTATTTTAAATCAAGTAACACACACAACAATCCTAATATACATGACACTACAAAGCTGCATTACTGTCAGAAGTTAAAATACTAAATCATTACCTCTTTGTTAAGCTTTTCCTCTTTTTGCCGTCTTTCCAAAGCTTCCTGTAGTTCTCTCTCTCCCCCTTCTTCTCTTGCTTTCCTTTCTTCTTCTTCTTCCAAGTTTTTCTCCACTTCTCTATCCTGTTCTTCGATCTGTCTTTGATCATGCACCACTGTGAAAAATTATTTCAACATCTGTGATCTATGTAGTTCAGTTATTTACTACAGTAGCATACAAATAAGTATCAGGTTCTTCTGTAATATTATTAGTAAATGCAAAACAACTGGATATATTGTTTACATATATACCAAAGTTATTCTTAGGTATCTGGTAATGTTTGTTCCCACCTCTATAAACATTTTTATTCTGGTGTGTGACTCCCTAAGAGCTAAATGGGAAAGCCAAAGTAGAGGCCAGAGAGCTGACAAATCTCTCTATGCACTTCTCATTCCTGTCATGGACTTTCTCATTAAATCTCTGTTATCCTAAAGTTCATGTTGCTATATTCTTTCCCTCTCAGCAATATGATTGAATATAATTCTTTACATTTATAAAGCAAAGTACTTACAAACCCCTTGAAAATCATTGCAGGACACGCTGCTGATGTGACCAGTGTATTTAAAAAGCTGTGCAAGTAGGACAACATTCAGACAGTAATTAGAGAGGCAAACTAAATACTGGGAGTTGTTAGAAGCTAGAATGCTCTTCTCTAAATAAAAATAATCATAATGCTTCTACCTAGGACAATTAGAAAAGTGGCATATGCTGCACTGACATCATCTTCATCTACCCAAAAAATTAACATAGCATTGTGGTAATACAGTTTGTGAACACAGTCAAGGAAAATGAAAAAAATCCAGACGAGCACTATATAAAACATGTAAAATAGAAACGCAACTGCCAAAAATCTTTCAAGTCTTTCTTACTTCTATCAGCAGCAGAAAGAATATTTAATAATTATCCTGAAAAGAACAAAATCATCCCTCAAAAAGCTGGAAAGGAGGGTGGGATGGGTGGCAAAAGTGTTTAAATTAAAAACAAATTTAACCAAAACAAGGGTGAAGTCATCCCAATTCAGTAAAGCAACAGAAAACCTTCCTTCCTCTTTATCACATAATTAGGGCTTTTGGACAAATCTTCCATCACACCAGCATACATACCTACCAAATGTTAAATATTTGGCTTTTTGCGTTATACATGCGACATGTAAAAAGGGCATTCACTTTAGTTTCTGAGTGGAGAACTCACTTAAGTCCTGCAGTGAAGTGCCTGCTGCTGGCACAGTGGCTGTGACATGGTTTCCATTGACAATGTCCCCACACAGATGCAAGGCATCACTTTCACACTGCTCTGGAATGTCTTCCTGATCTGCAGAAGAAATTTGAACAATGGCTTCATTATTTTGTAATCACAATAGTGGAGCAAAGCAATAGACACAAAGTGTGGGAATGGCTGAACTAGAACACATAAATATCAACACTAATTGAACATTTTCCCTTCAACTTGGTCATTTCCCTGAGGACTAAGAATTATCATAGGCTGCACTTGCTTTTTTAATTACAGGATTGTTAGTTTCGAAATTAGCTCTTGGAACACATCTGTTTACAAAGCCAAAACAGATTCATGAATAAATACATAACAGAAAACCAAAATGTTTCCATTTCTTTATGTAAGATACAGGTCACAGAAAAATTACATGGCCAAGTTTAGCTCAGCTCATACTTCCTATGCACATAAAACAACCTTTAATTATTTGATTACATACTATTTTTTTAGTAGGATCCTTGTCTGCTTCAGTGCACAGGATGGATACTGCTAATACCCATATTCTACTTTGTATTCTTCTCCCTGTGCAACATTGCTTGGAATTTACAAAACCACAGTACTGCACTGCAACTGTGATCACTGCTGCGATACTCAACTGCTTCCTGATTATTTATTTGCCAAGTATGCAGGCTGGTATTATCTCAATTTTATGAGAGAAAATAAAGAGAAATAGAGTCAGATGTAGTCTTTACCTCTAGGTGGCCAACCTCAAATACACAAGACCATTTTCAAGGCATTTGGTGTACCATAGTACAGATACCTCATGTATCTCCTTAATATTTAGCTAAAGGTTTTGAAATTTCTTGCCCTTTAAATATTATCAAGGTTTCAAGTTTTTTGTTTCCTACATTATAATAAAACTGAAATATATTGCATGAAGAAAAATGGGACACCCAAACCAATCAGCCTCTCTCTCTGAATGCCATGAATCCCTTTAAAATATTTTAAAGGAATTACAGATGAAAGCATCAAACTGTCAGTCGAGCTAAGTTACGAGACTGTTTCAGTTTCTCACAAAAGCAACAGAAGTCCTATCAGCTTCACCTGGGAAAGTGAATTCTATGCAAGTTTTACCTAAGATCAAAATGATGAGCTATTACATTCAGAAGAAAAGCTATTCTGGTTTTTTGCTCTCTTTAACTTGAGGCTTAAGTTATAGTGTTATCAACATCATTATTTCCACATGAAACATCAGTAATGTTTTCTGGGGTAAGTAATGTTTAGTCAAAAAGTTCCTTTCACAAATAAGTTCCTGATAAATACTATATCTAAATTCTAAAGGTCTGATAACCCCACAAAGGAAACAAATCAAACCCAAAACAATATAGCACAAAATATCTTTACATTAACTACTTTGCAAAGGACAAAAAGGTAACAGTCTTTGTACACCATCACTGCTTTACGTAAGGGTGGACAGCAAGAGATACATTTTTCCTTAAGACAAGCACATCAACTAAAGCAATTACCGCCAACAGAAATTCCAATCTTTTCTCTCTAGAGCTCACTCCCAATAGGATTAAAAGGCTTCCACCACATTTTCTGGTATCTTCTTCACTCATTTTTTTTTTTTCCTACTCTTACCAACGTCTTCCTTAATGATATCTTACTCTACATTTACTTTTTAGATTCTACATCCTCATCCTCCCTCTGTCCCAAGTCTCTCCTGGGTTACCTGCTCCCTTTTTCAGCCATTCTGGTTTCCTTCTGCATACTGAGATTGTCTTGTGATGCAGTCTGACCCAGCTGAAGTACTGTTGATTGAAAAATCATCAGCATATGCAAACTCTTAAAACCACCCTTTCAACTACCCCACATCACTTAATGACACAGTGGTAACTTACTTGGGCAAAGCACCTACTCAGGTAGATTTGCCAAGCAAATGACAGTTTAGCCTCATATGTGATAAAAGTGAAATATCTAATGTATTCCTAAAGTCTCTAATACAAAATTAAACAAGTAAATCTAAATCTAACTAAATTATGAGACGAATAGAAACCATTAGTGGCTACAGACTCTATTCACATTCAAATAATGCATTTAAAGCTTAAAAAAAGAAGAGCAACGAGATAAATTAAAAAATAATGAATATACTGAGTAAAACTTCACAGAGAAATGAATAGACGAGTTGTCAGCTTCTGCTAGGTACCACTAAAAACTGTCAGCACAATTGCTGTTCAAACAAACAGTATCTTTTGGGGTTGGTTCTTTTTAAAACACTGAAAGCTGTATACTCATAGATTCAGGAGCATGAGCAACTGCATCACTCCATCGACCTAATCACAACTGAAAGAATAAGCCAGTCTGGGACCTAACTTACATCAGTTAGAGATATTTTCCTTGAAATCAGTGATTTCTACTCTCCCATACAATAATTATAATCTCTTCACCAATTGTGGATTTAATCACACCACCTAATGACCTATCTCCACCAGTATCAAGATTTTACAGACCTATCAAAATTTAGAAATGGGAAAGGTGTTTAGCTTGCGGTCTACATCTTTCTTACTGACAGTTTCACGTACTTTACAGTTTTATAGGACAGAACTCTGCTCAGGTCCAACATTTACTTTACAGTTTTATAGGAGAGAACTCTGCTCAGGTCCAACATTAAGATGTCACTCAAATGCTGAAAAACTAGGAAATACAGCCAGTAAATGTGCTCCTATTTTTCTCTCAATACACAAATGGCTATAAAGTGCATTAACTTCAATTATCGCCCTTTTTCTACAGTACCACAGTTACATCAAAAAATTTTTGGGAACTGACCCTGTAGGCTTACTGCAGCATATAGAGAGAAGGAAACAGCACGCAATGCAAACCATTACTGACATAATGACAAACGCCTTCCTACAATCAGCAAGAGCACAAAAATGTAAATAAATAAAATGCTGACCTCAGAGGAAAAAACAAAAAAAGGAAGAGGGTAACACTGATGTTTCAGAAACTGAGCCACATGTTCCAAAACTGCTCAAAGATACTGCTTAATGATAGAGTAATTGCAACTGTTCTTCACACATTTGCAAACACTTCTAAAGTTACTCCTAATTCATAATACTATTTAAGCCTCAGGTACTGAAGGAAAAAAAAAAAAAAAAAAAAAAAAAAAAAATCAACAAAAGTACATGTTATGGCTACAAGAAACTTATCTTCAAAATTACAGCTTGGTAATAGTACTCTGATACTGGTCCACAAGAAACACTCCTTTGAGTTTTACTTTATGCAGCAAATACAAAACAGCTCATATACTAATACACTTTGCTGTTTAAAACCAAAACTAAACCCTACACAATTTTAAACCACTCTGAAACAACTGTCAGACCTACATGCATTAATCAGAACAAGGTTATGCAAAATTCCAGAACAAAAAGTTCTCAAAATTCAGAACCAACTTGATTTTAGTGTGTATTTATTGCTACCTACCCTTCTCCTCCTAAATGCGAAAATAGGAAGAAAAATTATCCC
Organism: Ara ararauna; assembly: GCA_028858755.1. Classification (NCBI taxonomy): domain Eukaryota; kingdom Metazoa; phylum Chordata; class Aves; order Psittaciformes; family Psittacidae; genus Ara; species Ara ararauna. Next base: position 52,564,332 of record CM054378.1, read on the forward strand.
TCATCATTAGAGACTCTTTTTCTTATTTCCAACAACAGACAGATTTTATTCTCTCCCACTACAGTCTTAAGCTATCAAGACAATTGTCTCACAACTGTTAAGGCCTAAGGTAGTTAAATGAACTGTCTAAAATGCACAAACACTTACATTCAAGAGAAGAAATGCATTCTTCGAGGTCCTCATATATTAGTTTGTCTGGTTTGGGACTGTCACTGAAATCTGGTTTATCTGTTTGTTGATTATGAAGTCTGAAAGAAAAAGGAAGAACATAAATAATTTAATAAACATAAGTGCTAAACTTTTAAGCAAATAACAATCTGAGATTTAAATACAAGGATTACTTACATGCTTAGCAACAGACTAAACCAAACATAAAAACCATGCAACCAGAATGCTGTAACTTTCTGGCTCAAAGGTTGAGGTATTTAAATACATTTAAATGTATTTTGGTGACATTTACCAAAAGACAGCTCCACCTCTCTGATAGCCAGCTCCATGCTGCCTTTCCCTAAGGCCTACATATAAAATAAAGGCATTATATTAAAACAAATTGCACTCTCAAAATGCATACAAAGGAGTAAGAAAAAAGGAGAAATACAATGAGTTGTGACACTTAGTCAAATGAAATTAAGAAATTTGCCTTTTTAGGCTCTGTGTTTCAGTCTAATTCCCACTTTGATGTCATCTTAACAGATGTGTTTGAAATGTATTAGGATTAGATGTCTGGCAAAACATATATGCAGGGGTGAAAATCTGGGTGCTATGAAAAATGGGGTTAGTGCCCTCATTCTAAATCCCCATTTATCTCATCAGAAAGATAATGTGAAAGAACAGTATCTCCCATGTGACCCAATTACTAAACCCTGACCAGAACCAGAATAGCAAAAGGAGTGCAGGTCACTAATGAAATTCAACAGCAGCACTTCATAAAGGAGCTTATTCCACACCAGCTGGTGCTCTTCACCACTACATAAATATGTTGTACTTACAATCTAAGGAATTCAGGTCTCCTATGGAGCAAAAGTGGAGAACAAACAAAACATGCCCCCACAATGAGACTTGTTCAATAAAAATGTAAATGGGTGGACAAACAACTAAAACTGCATTGCCAGAAGGATAGTTCAGTAAGGTCAGGAGGGGAAAACACCCTGTAAATTAAATATGGCAGAGTAGATGGAACTTCAAGTTTTTGGAATTCTATGTCATGTTTTTAGCTTTTCCTTCACAGAAATGGTTAAGTGTGAAATATTTTTTTAAGGATGTAAGGTTCATGGACATGCATGCCACTTTCTTCAGTACCGTGTCCTGCTAGACAGACAGTCAACACACTGCCTCTGAGTCAGCAAACTGAAGAGGTCAGCTCCATGAAGAGAGGTAAACACACGTATTTCCAAACAGTTTTCAAAATTCATTCCATCATGCAAAGTTGGCAACAAAGCCCTGGGCTGTACTTAATGTCAATATTCCATAAAACAAGACTGCTGTGCCAGTCAACATCAAATTATTAAATTTCATGGGTTATGCATAAAATTACCATTAAAGCTTAAAAAAAACAAACCCAAAAACCCAACTGCCACCATCTAAACTATTTTGTTAATGTCCAAAATTACTTTTTTAGCCTAAAACTGGTAATAAACCTCACAATCAGTTTTTTCATCCCTAAATAAAAAAAGGAATAGTTCAGATAATAATCTGCCTTATAACTCCAGTCTTCCTGTGTTTATTGGCTTCCTTCATAACAGTCATATCTTAAAACATAAATAAACAAGGAGCTCCTGTAGTCATAGAAGCAACTGTTCTGCCCCACTGACATTGGTCTAACTTGTAATGGCTTACTGGTGTTAGAGCATTATGTTTTCTTTTCAAAGAAGTTCCCATTGCCACTTAAAATCTACAGGTCATAAACTAATCCCACAATACACCAATGATGCAGCATTCACCCAATAATGAGAGTAAATAACTGGAAAAGCCCACACATGCATTTGTCAAATATTTTATGTAACAGAAAACAGTCCAAGGCACAAGAAATTGAGAAATCCTCAACAATGTTTTCCCTTTAGGAAGGCCTTGGGAAAGCAGCAAGTTCAAAAAAAATTATTGGGACCTCATCCCCTTGCTTTGTCACAAAGAACCCAAGAACACAACTGCAACCCATTGGTGCCTGCCCAGACTTTAGCCTTTTCTCTGCAACACAACTTGCTCATCCTATTCACTCTTCAGGCAGCGCGGACTCTTATAACACCCTTCAAAGAGGTACAGTCCCTCACGCTATTAGAGCATTTTCCCGTGTCACCTTAACCTGCAGGTTAACATTCGACCTTTGCTTTGTAAGGTCTGCCAGAGAAATACAGGGTTATCTGAGACATACTGCAGAAAATGTGAATGAGCAGGGAAAGAAGAGACAGCCACTTAAAAGAAATAACCCTCCAGTCTTGGGAAATCCCAACAGCTTCTTTTCAAGGTCAAGATCATAAAGGCCCTCCCCAAATTCTAACCACAGAATAGACCCTGTCTACATGAAATGTCTAGCCTACTGAGGCTTTGATAACAACAAAGTAAGAAAAGCCCTATGAATGCCTGCTAGAGCTGCCCCAGGACAAGCTGTCATTCTTCAGCCATCAAATCCAGAATGATGGCTAGCAGGTTAAGGCCAATTAAAGTTTTTCTACAGAAAGAAACACTGATAATTAAATATTTGAGCTTTTGCTGAAGACACCTATTCAGGATTCTCTATTTTGCAGAGTGGAGGCACCAGTGATTATAAGAACAGAAGAAGTTCATGCATGGAAATAGGAGATACAGAGAGGACAGAGAAGTCAATTTTATGCAGCTTGATTTTGCCAAGTTACTCATTCGCTTGAAAGAAAAAGAAGGAAAAAAAAAGAAAACAACCAAACCGATCAAAAAACAAAGGAAAAGAGAAAGGTTCTGCTACCCATCATCCCTTTCTCACACGCAAAGGAGACTGGAGAATTCCTATTCTGCAAACTGTAAGATAGGCACATGAACAAGCTCTTCAGAGAACAACAACAAAGTTAGCATTACAGCTTGTTAATGAAGTGAGAATGTACAACTGCCTTGATTTAAATTCTCAGGTAGCAGAAACTACCCAGCTTCAATCAGCAAAAGCTCAGCAGTCAGGTCACAGATATGAAAAACAGAGACACAATAAAAGAGACATAGCTTTGCTCAAGGAATTAGTGGCCTTTTTTTTATTATTAAGGGGTTTTGTGTGCATCAAATATAACCTTGGCAGCTTTTGAACATCAAGCGTATTCAAAACACCTGTTTTGATATGAGAAAGATGAAAAATAATTTTAAGTCATTGAAAATTGAAGTTTACTCCTCTAAAGATCCAACTTTGTCTTCTGAAACAAAGTTTGTTCACATATTAGTCTACAATGTCAGCAAGAGCTCTTGTTAGTGTTACTGGAACCACATTTACATGGACAGCACAGAAGCCTACTAGAGGAATCAAAACTGTCAAATCCCAAAAAAGCTCATGACAGCAAACTGCTAAAAATACATTCACATTTGGGTAATTCATATGAGGGTGAGATGTCCTATAGGACTGACATGAATAAGACATGCGAAGTAATAGTTAATTGGCTACCGCAGTACCTTTATATTCCCATTTGCAACATGGTTCAGACATTATTCTTACCTAAACAGTACAGAGTCTAAATTTTTAACTTATCAATATGGTCCAAAGTTACGGGACACCAGGAAAGTCAAATACATCTTGGACATATGCATACATTCTTCACTGCTTAAAAAACTAGCACTTTTTCATAGAAATTATAAATAGCCATATAAGTCAGTGGTTGTTTAACTCAGATTTACATTTAGGAAAAGATTTTAAACATTTTTGGAATGTTTAAACTTCTGGAAAACCCATTTTCTGAAATTAGAGATTAATGGAACGTTTATTTATTAACAACACATCTTTTATTCAGCTGCCTGAAAATGGTCTACTATGTAAAGAAATGCAATGGAACAGGTGGGCTACAGCACTACAATAGATTTCAAGCCCTGCAGAACTCAAAATATGAGAATCCACAGCAAACCTTGCTTCCAAAAGTTTGTCAGAACACTGACACAGGAAAGGCTGAAAAGCAAACAGCAGCAGAAGCAAAGAAGGGCAAAAGCAAAATTCATTGTTAAATCTATATAGATACCTACAGCAGTCTGAAAAACAACAAAATAAGTCAGTCCTGAGTCCATGAACATCTAACCTTTTTATGACTTGTGCCTTAGTGGTGGCATTGCACACCAAATGAACCACCTGCTATCTTTGAAGGCACACACGGCAACAAAGCAATACTTACATTGATTGAAGTGGCACAACCTGAAAGTGCTGAGAAGCACAGTTTTACACATTAATATCCTAAAATGGCAGAATTTGAGCTAAGTTTCAGTGATGGAGGTTTATCAATTTATTCTATCTGCATTAAACTAACATGTGATTAGGATGCCTCAGGTTCTCATTCCCCAGACTTGTCAGTCCTTTGCCTAACACTTTTGGACTTTTTAGGCCCTGGTTCTACTGCTGCTATTACTGTTTGCCCCAGCAGAGGGAATCGTTCTAAGCTTTCATCTTTGCTCAGCTACAACAGTTAAATGACTTTACAGAACACTACATAAATCAATCAAGTTTTACTTTGCCACAAGACAAGACTTTTTATTATTTTATTTTTATTTTTAAAGAAACACCACATTCACCTAAAGTTTCTAATGCACTTAAGTATTTCACTGCACATAACTTTGCATTGTAAGGAGGCACAAATTTAACAGAGATGAAAAATATTAAATCATACTTGCCAAAGGTGTTTGGATGTGGGGGGCATGTTTGGTTTTTTTATAACTAAGCTCCTCGTGAGGCATGATATTCAAGAAGGGAAATCCTTATCCATCTTTAGAAGAGTCTGGCATGCACAGGTAGATAAATGTTTCTTTAAAAAGCAGGTTAAAAAAGTTGCTTTGTAAACAATGTTACCTGATTTTCTGGTGGTGACTGGATGGTGAGGAAGAAACAGACTCAGAAGATGAAAGTGGATATGGCTTTGAAATAGGAGATAGCACCTTGTCAACACTCTGCTGTGAAGAGGCAAGGTATAAGTGACTGGTGTCTGCAGAATAAAAATCCCACAGTTAGTATTAGTCAGTTATTTGTCCTACCATTTCTCAGATAAGGCTGCACATGCATAATTGAACCGTGCAGACACCACCACTAAAAGACAACCAACATTCAGATCTTAACCTGACTTCTTGTGCTGGTAATTTCTTTATTTTGGGTTTGTTTTGGTTGGTTTTCCTGTGTGCAATTCTCCTTTATAGGCTTTCACCATCATAAACTTACTCCTTACAAAGCCATGATTTTCATCACCCATACACCTATGTAACCCACAAAACATTGCCTCTCTGCAAAAGACCAAATAATTTCTCCCCTGCTGGTCATTAGAGGAAGCAGTTATAGACCCGGATTTCAAGTTAAGGATGGGCTTACTAGCCATCAAGAGATAATTCTGGAGGTCTCTCAAAGGCAATGCTTCATTAGGAAATTCAACCTGAAAGGTTTTTATTACAGATTCATGAAAATAGGTGAAGGAAGGAAGAAAATCTTTGAAGATTTTATCCTCTTATCAACAGCAGTGAAGTCAGCATAGAAGGAAACAGAGTAAAACTAGAGAGCCTTGAGTTTCCTAAGAAACCAAGGTAAAAACCAAAATCCCTAAATTAAAAAGGCTTTTAATCAAATGTGCGAAGTCCAGTGCTTTGGTTAAATTTTACTTTGCATTTAAGTTTTCCTTTCTTGTGCAGCTGTACAGGACTTTCATTACTAGACTATGAATTATTACTTTTCCCATGACATATGATATTCATTCAGTAGGCAGGTGCTGGCTTTTTTTTCTTCTCTTCATTAACTAAATAACTTTTACAGTAGTCAGTGCTAATTTGGCTCAAGAAATAGATAAAAAGCCACTATTAACACTCCTACACTTGAAGTCCTTTCAGATGGTTGTACAGAAGTGGACCCAACTCATGGTGCACATCCCACTGCAAAAGTCAGGATGCTTCAGACTAGCAGTTGCCCACAGATTTTTATCTCCTGACAGCCCCTATGCCCACACACCACAGATGAACACCTTCTAGGGAACCTGAGCACTAATAGAACAGGACCCAGCAGTTATGTCATACTCAGGTATCAGAAGTACCTGTTACTGGCAAAAACCCTCAGCTCATCCACATCTAATCTTTTATAAAATAATTTGTCAAACTTTCATGTGCAGAACAAATGTACAAGAACAGCATGTAGTACTTACACACATAAGTACTTAGTGCCTCCTCAGTGTAACACATACTGCCTGTCAGAAGACAGGCTGCACACCAGTCATCTTACACCATAATCTACTACAACCTACTACTACTTTGAAATTATGTAGGATTGAATTTACTGATTTTCTACTAGAAGAAAAATACCTGAGGTGTTTGGCTCATAGCTTGCTATCTGCAAGACTCACCAACCTTGCTCTTTCTCATCAGAAGGTATGAAGCTTGATCAAGTAATGATTAAAGTGAAAAGTACTGATCAAGTAATAAGATGACAATCTGAATTTTCTCCTCAGAAACTACTTCTTGATCTGTGTTACTGCCCAGAGATTGGAGACAGTAAGCAGGGGAAAGTAGAAAAGGATCCTCTCCTACTTTTAATAGCTATTTATAGGATGACACACTTCTTCCTTTCATCCTTCAAAGATAGGTCCTGCTGACCATGAAGTTTTATTTCTGCATCTACATTTGTTGCCACTGTAACAATAACTTCCACAACTTACTCATGGTATGATGAAGTACTTCCTTCTCTTTCCTTTCAATTTCACAGGATGCTAAGGCCTGTGAAGGAGTGATTAACTTATCCCTGTTCATCTTTCCTATATCACTCATTGCCATCCAGATTTCTCACAGCCCACCTCAGCCAACTCTTTCCCAAACTAAGCTGCCTTTCTTGTATTTAACCTTCCTTCATGCAGAAGCTGTTCAGTATCTTTTTTTGGTTTTCTTGCTATCTCTTTTTTGCATCCCATTAAATCTGCTTTGAGCTAGGGCAACAAGAATTGCATGACTTGAGAAGCAGATGTACAGCAGATTTGAAACAACATACTGTTGTTAAATTTTCAATTCTTTTCTATTTTGTTTGCTTTTCTGAATACTGTCCCTTTAAAAAAAATGACCGTAATTATTAGACACTGTAAAATTAATAGCAAGTTACAATTTTAAAAACACTAATCCCTTCCCCCTTACAATTTCAGGAATATTTGATAAAGATGTCACAGGAAAAAGAACAAACAAAAGCACATCTGGACTTTTCAGATGGGAAAACTCAACTGAAGAGAAGCCAGATGAAGCAGACTTCTGCTGCACACATTAACTACAATGTTAAATGAAAATATAGGAATACAGAGGGAAGGTTATTAAAACTAGGAAGTTACAAATAATGTTGCAAAGTAGCACTTGATTGTAACTTTTGAATGAAACTCTGCATATCATAAAGTTACACCCGCAGCGAATTATACGGCGTAATCTTCTCTTAAAGTTACGTGAAGTATAGTATGTTTAGCCTCCCTCAATCTATTTCTCCAGTATCTGCTTCCATGAGGAAGTCACACTCCAAGGAGCTAGCATATTTTGCTTCCGACTTCTCCTGCCTCTTAGCAATTAACAGATAAGTGAAAGACTATCACTGCTAAATATTTCTCTTACCATAGCACAAGAGAAACAATAAGAAAAAGCCCAATACCACACCACATTAACAATTATAGAATCATAGTTTGGATTGGAAGGAACCTTTAAAGGTCTTCTAGTTCCAATCCCCTGGCAATGAGCAGGGACATCCTCAACCAGATCAGGGTGCCCAGTGCCCCATCCAACCTGACCTTGAAAGTTTCCAGGAATGGAGCATCTACCACATCTCTGGGCAACCTGTTCCAGTTTCACTGCCCTCATTGTCAAAACTCTCTTCCTTGTATCTAGTCTATACTCTCAGCTTAAAGCCCCTTGTCCTACTGCAACAGGCCCTACGAAGAAGTTTATCCCCATCTTCCTTATAATCTCCCTTTAAGTACTGAAAGGCCACAAAAAGGTCTCCCCAGAGCCTTCTCTTCTCCAAACTGGACAACCCTAGCTCTCAGTCCGCCATCATCATGACTTACCATCTGAAACTTTCTTGTTACCGAGATCTCTTTCCACTTTGGAAACAGGAGTGGAAGAAAGGCATCTTGAAACAGACGTCCTTCTGTGTGGTGGCGTTAAGGGATTTTTAAAGACATCGACCGACCCAGTTCTTTTGATGTCTTTTTCACCTCTTGGACTGCTCAAAGGGGAATGCTGGGACCTGGGATTATCCTCAAGAACTTCATGCTGGGCAGACAAGGGTGGTCTACTGCTAGCACACTGCAGAAGTAAAGGAGACTGCATTTTTCTCTGTGTTCTGCTTGCAGCTGCATCCTGCATGACACTGCGTCGGTAGTTCCTGTAGGCTTCTTCCAAGCACTCTGCCTCTTTTTCTAGTTCTTTTATTCTAGCCCGGGTTTGTGCCATGCACTCCAGGTCAGAATCCAGAGAAGCACTGTGTGGCTGTAGCTGCTGCCAATAGCCAACTGTTGGAACAGCATTTACCTTCATGACATCAGTCATAACCTGATTCTTCAGGAACATGCTATCCACATAAATATCATGAGGTACAGCTCTGTCACCAGTGAAGTCAAGGACAGAGCGATCAACAAGTGAAGGCTTTGGATTCCGATACACTTCATTTTCCAGAGCTAAATGATAGCAATGAAAGTGAGTGACAGTAAACAGTGAGAGAGAGAGACGATAACAAAATAGAAAAAGTCAAACACGGCATTCAAATTCCAATTTGATCAAAATTATTTTTACATGGAATTGGCTTAATTTTGAGAATTTAATTAGTTGATTTAAATGTATTTTTAATGTAGCTGCACAGCTGCAAATTATGACTGATTTTTTTTAACATATAATTCTTCCAGGTAAAACTACATAAAGTGTACACTCTGTAACGTTATTTCTTAAATCATGCTTAAATGAAAAATAAAAATGAAAATGTCACCACTTTGGACACATAAAATCCAATCACGCTGTTAAAAGGGTGAGGGATACAGGGCAGGCTACAAGTCTTAACAGCTCCCTTCTATTTAGATAAGAAAAAAAAATAGAGAAAACCAACACAGTAAATAGATAATGTTGCTTTGAGTTTGTTTATTTGTGGGTGGTTTTAATTATTTCTCCACAACTGTCAGTTAAACGGACGTTCTGGGGCTGTCTGCTTCCAAGCTTGCACTTTTACACTTCAGCAAGCTCAAAAGACCAATCTACCGGGCTGTATTTTTCTCAGTAAATCAAGAGCTTTGGTTTTATTCTACATAAATGGTTCTTCAAAGGCATCCTTAACTCTGATGCAAAATAAGAGTCTCTTCAGTACCTTCAGACATTTAATTAAAATTTATACTTGCTATTTTGACACTAACAAATTTCCAGTTCCAAATGGTACCAATACTTGTACCATACATGAAAAGGTACATGTTGGTCTATATAAAGTACGGCTATACCTAACTATGGCGCAATCACTGAAGAATTTTAAAACTAAACATACATCCCAAAATTGTATTTGTCATACCTGATATTAGCAATTTGACATAGGTATCTTTAGAACTGGCATTTCTTCAACAGAATGAATTGCTTTAGGCAATTTAGGCTTTTGCCTCTGTCTTTCTAATGCCCACACGAGGTGCGTAAGTGATCAGCCTTGACAACAACTGCTCAAAAATTTGATCTAAATTTGCGAGGTATGCAATACAATTTCAAATCAGTTATTCTTATTACGAACATTCAAGAATCAAAATGCACTAAAACACAACTTGCCTCCTGGAAAACAGCAATTATGTTATCACCAAACATTAATGTCTCTATGCTGAGGAAAAACAAATAATAAAAACATGCAAGTATTCAGGAAGGAATGTTTTTCCGTCTTCCTGTACGTATGTTTTCCATTTGTAGTAAGCGTACCTTTTAAATTGGACTTTTAAATAGATTTTTATTTTAAACTTGAAATCTGCACACTGGTTCTACGTAACTGCAGGTTCTTTAAGCTTTTGGAAATTCTTACACTGGTTAGGTATGTGAACTTCTCATAAAGCACTGCTCTGATGTAAGACACAAACCTGCCTGTGTTTGTTTCACCTGCAGTTTCAGTTCTTCAACCTGCACATTTAACTTCCTGACAGTAGTTTCGGAGTCTAACAGCTGGGCCTTTAATTGAGCACAACGCTCAACCTATAGGACATAAAGAGAAAAACAAAATCAGCACAATTCAAACAAAAAGAGTAATCTCAGCTGGCCGAATACTAATTCCTAAACGTTTTTCAGGTCCAGTCAAACCATATACATGTAGTATCCTACTGAAAGTCAACTTAATGACTTGAAAAGACTTACTTTGGTTATGTTGTGTTGGTTGGGGTTTTTGGGATCATTTTTTGGTGGTGTTTGGTGCATTTTCTTTCGAGTTGCTTAAATAAAAGTAAACAGAGTATAAAAAAAGCCCCAAAATGCAAACGGCCCACACAGGTACATAGATAAATATGAACAAGATGATAGGAAGAAGCAAGAATTTAAATTATTTAGAAAGAATAATTTACCTCACTTTGTAACTGCTTTTCCAAAGTCTGTCTATAACTTTCAAATTCATCCACTGCCAGTTTCTTAGAATGCTCCACTCTCCTCAGCTCCACTTGGCAGGCCAGATGCTCTGCTGAGGGCTGGGACAGCTCTACCCAGAAAGAGACATATTAAGACAGTCAGCTGTAAAATAGTTAACTGTGTACTTTTCTATATGATACTGCCTTCAAAATGTCAAGCTGATTTGTTTTTAGGAACATAACAATGCTTTGTTTGAATAAAATACTTAGGGATCTTTTCCTTTATAAAAGGATGGAAATTTTTGTTGGTGTGGTCATCTAAGAACTAGACCCCGACTGTCCTTCTGGAAGAAAAATGTACATCCTTACCTTACATAAGTGGGTGTACATCTCTATCTTCCCATAATCTCAAATGCACATTCAAAATAAGAGGCATTGTATAACTATAGTCAGGCAAGCACTTCAAAATAACAAGGCAATGTTCTTTTACTACTATTAATCATACTAATGCTACAGTTAGAAATATTGCACTGCTTTTTGAAAGAGTGAAAGGGATATTCTTCATATTATAGCCAACACTTAATTCAGGATTTCTACTATACAGGCATATTAAAGAAAATAACCTCAAATATTAAGGACTGTTTAATTTTACGCAAACATTAGCTGGGGTTTATTGCAAACCACCAGTAAACATAATACAAAGAATGGATTGTAATGAAAACTATTTCTAAACAAACACTTGTAGAGAAACATAAACAAGAAAATTACTAAATCAGTCACACTGACTGTCTCGAAGATGCTGGTTTTCACTGCGAGTCTCATCCAACTGTTGCCTAAGGAGTTTATTCTGCACTTGGAGCTCCAATTTCTCTTCCTTCAGCAAAGGATAGTCTGACAACTCTTTGAGTTTTTCTGTCAACAACTGATTCTGTTTATTTAGCAACAGAACCTGGGCCGTCACTGACTCCAAATCCAGCTGCAGATAAAGAACAGTTTAGAAGCTTATGAAATGCTGTACTACTTAAGAATTATTTTTATTTCATATTTTCTTCTTTTTTTTAATATAGCTCAAATGCGCTAACTATAATACAGCTTCTTTAAATTCACGTTTACAGTTACCTCAAGCTCTTTTGTGCGTGATATAGCTTGCTTGAGTTCTTCCTTTTTGGAATTAACAGCAATGGCTTCTTCATGCAAAAGCAAAGCTTTCTCTGCAGGGAGGATTACAAATGCTGAATCAAAATTAGTAGAGCATTACAGTAAAAAAACTGTGTCAGCAAAAAGAGTTTAAGCTGCTAAGCCCAACATTCAATTTAATTCACGACATAAAAAGGACTGTATGCTATACACACTCCTTCAAAATTAAGTAAATCACACAGTGTGAATATATTCATATGCATACATATACTCCTTTAGAATTAAGTAAATCAAATTCATATGCACATGATACACCATTTCTTTCACATGCTCCTAAATTAAAAGTCTAAACATGTAATCTGTCCCAGCTCTCTTCCTCAAGCTCCAATTAAACATCTTGTGCACAATAAATGCAGAAGCTGGCAACCATTCAAGGGTATGGTACCAGACTGTACAGGAGTCCAATTAGAGAATGAATGAGCTAGTAGGACTTCAGAAGGAGATGGGAAACTGAAAAAGCAGGGATGCTTTGCAGCCTCTGTGTGAAGCAACAGCTCACAGTTCTCACTGCATTCTGAACAGTAAGGAATTGCTGACCTGTCACTGGAACCTGCTACATATTTTCAAAATCTATTTTGATGGCTCTTCTGTCAGTTATCCCACTGTTACTGAACACCGTGACTGTTCAGTAACAACAGTGTTTTGATACCTATTAGTAAAAGCTGTAGAGATAAAACAGCTACTTTACTAATCTCAGAGAGATGGTTACCTTTATTTTTTTTCTCATCTTCAGTAACTTTATTGGTTCTGGCTATGTATTCTTCTTTTAATTCAAGCTGATATCTAGAAGTAAAAAGAATTATGTACTAAAGTTTGCCCAGGGGGGTTGTGGAGTTTACCTCTCTGAAGACATTAAAAATACACCTGGACATGTTCCTGTGTAACCTGCTGTAGGTGGCCCTGCCTTGGCAGGGGGATTGGACTAGATGATCTCCAGAAGTACCTTCCAACCCCAGTGATTCTGTGATTCCCAAAGTATGTGTGTATACACGTGTGTGCATTTGTGTAAATTCCAGTTTTCCAAGACTAAACTATAATCACACAATTATTTATCCACAAAATCACTTATTGAAGACCCACTGAAACAGCTGAAAAGGGCCCTGCCAATCACCTCATTCAACCACCTGCCAAAACGCAAGACTCCCACCAACTCCAGAGCAGGTCACCTGTGGCTCTTCCTACCAGTCTTAAAAATCTCAAGCAGTGTATACTCCACCACCTCCCTGGATGACCTGTGCCAATGCTGCACTATCCTCCCACGAATTTTTTTTCCCCATGTCCAAGCTGAATCTCCCAAGACACAATTTAGAGTCCCTGCCAAATGAATTCAAGTCACACCTGATAGTCCCAGTACTATCCTGCCAGACTTTTAGTAGACCGTCCCCACTTTCCTCATGACTTTCTTGAATTGGGGAGCACAATCCTGGGCATGGTATTTCTAGCACAGACTTCACCAATATCTGAAGGGTATACTCACTGCAACACCTCAAAAGCAGTCACAGATGATGTCTTACGCTTTCAAAGAGCATTCCTAAGCAAACTGTTTGAAACCATGTTCAAGCAGATGGGAGTCAATAAAACAGGGTGATCCATATCAGAGAATCCCTCTCCAAAAAAGGGGATGGGTTAAGATAAGAGCCAATCTGTCTTTACAGTGAGCTAGGGTGCATTTCACCCTTTTCCCAAGAAACTTATAATATCTCTTTAATGCTAATTTCCTCCCATGTCTTCTCTGCATTTGTAAAATGATCAGTTGTTTTAAGTATGGTTAAAAGAAGTCACTAATACTGCCTCAAATCTTTCTGTCTAAACATGCAATTAATGTCACATCTTTTTCCCAGATAGCAACTCAGAATTTAAACTGCAACATAATATAGTCTATCATAAAGAGAATTATTTCCTATAGCAAGCTTTTTCTGAACCTTATAGAACATTTTGTTTTAATAGCAAAAAGCTAAGCTAACAAAAAATTTAACCTGATTAAAACAAAAACAACTGCCTTTTTCAAAGTCCTTGCTTTGTTATACTTGTCAAAAGAAATCCTATAGAATTTATTATTCTGTTTCCACAAGAAGTAGCATGTGTCCTATTAGAAACAAAAGAAAAAATTACTTTAAGAGGTCTGCCTTAAGCTTTTGGTCATATGTGTCCTCTATGTTCTTCACAGCAACCTCCCGACGTCGAAGTGCATCATCAATAGCTTTATTTTTCTCTTCCTGAAGTTTCTGAGAGCTGAAATATCCATAAATATGCAGACAATGACCAGTTATAGAGCCAAAACTAGTTTTGTTTGTTGTTTTGATTTGGTTTGGGTTTTTTTAATAACATTTGGAGACATCAAAGCGCAATGCACTTGCTTGGAACATTGTAGCATTTTAAAATTATCATCAGAATCTGTCACTGTAATTCATTAAGAACAAGGAGATGTGACAGAAATTAAATTGCCCTATTTAAAATCAAGTACCAATCAATTATGCAGCTAACCCAGGTTAACCCTAGCTCCGTTTCCCACAACAGAAATGCTTCAGAGGAGATAGTGCTAAGCATGCTATTCTACCAGCACCCTCTGCTGGGTTGTTAAAAAGCCTCAAGCCTATGTTAGCGGGATACTCAGTTTGCTATAAAAGCCAAATAACAAAGTAATGACATCAAGTAGTATTGAAAACTTGTCTAAAAATGGTTTAGTTCTTTTTTTTATTCAACCAAGGCAAAATGATCTTACTAAGGACAAGTTAAAAAAAAACAAAACAAAACAAAAAAACAAACCAAAAAACCAATCAAACAAACAAAAAAACTGTCAGGATATTTTGCTTCTTTAGAAACAAAACATCATATATATGCTACATGAATGCTGTGGTTACATACTATGTTGGTTTTGTTGTTTGGGTTTTTTTTGTTTGTTTGTTTGTTTTTTTTTTAATTTAAGCACTTCAAAATGAACATCTGGTTCATTGCCTCCAATGTGATGCTGCACTGGTTTGGTTGTATGAAGCGGCATAGAAAAAAGCCCTAAATCATTTTTTTATGGGGTATCCCTGCTAATAGAGACAGTACACAATACCGCTCAAAATGCAAAAGATAACTTCTGGGATAAATAATCTATTTCAAAGTCACAGAAGTAGCAACATCTTGAAGCATGCTTTCCACAAAAAGGACAATAGCATCATTTAGCATTACATATGCCTTTCAGCAACTTACACTTCAAATGCCTCAATTCTTTGCTTCAGTTCTGCCTCTCTGGTCCTTATGACTTCAATATCTTTCAGTAGACTTTGTCTCTGAGCATATATTTCCTTTGCTTCTATCTAAATCACAAAATATTATTTCTATTTTTACTTCATACTTTATAAAGGTATTTACTGCTTAACACATTCAAACTTTCAAAGATATCCTTCAGGAATTGGTCTTACTCCAATAAATTTTATACAGTCATAATTTAAAGTAAGATCCAGGATCAACTGTATTTTTTTTTTAATTCCTTATCTGCTTTTATCCTGGATAAAAATAGTTTGGATGGAGTCACTACAGTCTATCTGTAAACACCTTCCTTTTAAGAAATAGATTAAAACTTCTATAAAAGAAAAAAAAAAGTTAAAAAAAATTACAATAATGAACATGTTCAAAACACTTGAAATTTTTTGAACAACAGTTTTGTATGCTCTTCATAAAAATAAAACTGAAAAAGCAAATGCCAAAACACCCTGATAAAGCATGATTTAAAACTGAAACTGAGTAAACCAGCAGTCTTTCCATTTTTGTAGCTCAACTTACAGAAATCAAACAAATTGTAAAAGGGATTCTCCAAGTGATGAACATGCTAATACCAAACTCCACCTATCTTCTTAGCACACAAGTCATTATTTCTTTCCAAAGAAATAATAAGTGCTTAAGAAGAATAAAATTATGATTTTGCCATATGGGTGGTCATATCAAGCTTGCAGCCATGGACATTTGACAACGCTGAAAGACTTAGCTGCTGCTCCTGGTGCAAAAACAGAGCAGTTTGTCAAGACTGGGCTTAAAGTTATCTTAGTAAAGGGTTAAATTACTTTCTACCTTTAGTTTAAATATACTTCAACTTAGTAGAGCTCCTGGTCTCTGTTAAGAACCTCCATGTAAATGAAGTGAGTTGCACCAACAAGACCAACCAGGTATTAATACACAATACTAGACAAATATGTTGATCTAGTAATCCTTTTTTTTTTTTTAATTACTGAATTAATTTCATGCTCACAGAAGAAGTTTGACAGCATAAAATAGGTGGTCCTGTAAACTTCCAAGGACATAACCATGAAAACAATTCATATCATAGTGATAAAATGTTTAATTTTCAGATTGGAAGGAGAGCAATGGTAGAGGCCATCTACATAGATAATAATCTATAGAGAGGCTTGCATGATTGCTTTGCTAACTAATACCATGCTTCCATGGGGGGAAAAACCCAAAACAAAACCAAAACAAATTAAAAAAAAACACCACAACAAAAATGTGGTTAGCAGCTGCGGATGGCTATAATTTGCATAGAGAGGTCTACTGCTGAGAGCAGGGAAATGGCTAGGCAAACAGGAAACAGAACAGCAATCAAACTATTCCTCCAAAAACTGAAAAGTAATAGAAATTGGGAGAAGACATTTAGAACTAAATACAAATTACTGTGTGCTGCAGTAACAGTTACTGCTCTGGCAAAACACCAAGAGTTAACAGCCCAAAAGAGGAACTCATGAACAAATAGTGTTCAAAAAGCCAAAATCAGATGACAGTTTATAGTAAAGCCAGTGGCTATTAACAATATACAACATATAATGACACAAAAAAATGGCATATGCATACCATACAGTCTACATATTCCATTTAGTTTAGTGCTCTTCTGAGTTAAAAGAATTTATAGTACAACTAAAAGCAACATTCAACTTATTAAAACAGATTTAAAAGTTTTTATTACATTTAAATCCTTCAATATGAACTTGCAGAACTGTTCCTTTTCCAGCCTACACTCATTCTTGCAGTTGCTAAATACATTCCCCTAATTATGAGAGTATAAATAAATTCAAAGCTTTCACTAATAAGCCAATTAAGATCTGAAGGTAAATCTCCCAAAGATAAAAGAACAGGTTAAGCAACTCCCCGAATCATTTTGTACTAGATTAAGGAAAAAATATTTGGAACTTTACCTCTTGCTGCTTTTGAAGCCTCTCAATAGCATTCTTTTCACGAGAAATCAAGGCTTCAGCTTTTGCTTGATGTGTTCTCTCTAGCTCATGACGCAACTCAGAGATTTCTTTCTGGGTCTGCGCTTTCTCCTCCATCTTAATCTTTGCTATTTCAACTTCTTTAAAATGTTCTAGCTTTTACGTAAAGAGGAAGACAAGGTTAAATATGGCCATCTTCAAATTGACAAAGACAATCCCTCCTCAGACAATTCTAAATTTCACCTAGAAAGTCTTATTACGAAAGGATAATTCAATGAAAATAAATTACTGTGATAAAAATATCTAAGCAGCACATACTATTTGCATGTATCACATACTTTTCATGCATTTATCTGGAATCCCAAAGCAGATCTTAAACAAAACTAATAGCTTCAGACAACAGCAGAACAGAGACCTATGAAAAAAACATACTGCAGGACTGGTACTCTGCTTGCAATTAAGGCATGGCCACACTCTTTAATTCCTCCTCTGACACTGTCTCTATACTTGCCGCTTTCCCAAAGAACCACTTCTGACTGATTATGCAAGAAATGGCAGAAGCAAAGCCATCATAAATCGCTCAGGAACAACAGAAATTCATCTGGACACAAAAGAACTTCCGAACACGTAAAAAAATATATGCAGAACTCCACACAAAGAGAGTTACAGAAACAGAAGACCTGATTCACAGACTCCTTAGCACAACTGAAAAAAAAAAAAGTAAATGCATACAAACCGGAAAACAAGCATCTGGCAACTACACGGAAGAACTGTAGGGAACATGCCTCCGTACAATGTGTGAAGTGCAAGATATGCAAGAAAAAAGGTGTTTATTAAGAATAAAAAACTGGAAGAAAATGGAAAGCAAACATACAAGATAAAAGATGAGAAAAAAGAACAAAAGAATAAAAAGAGAATAATAGAAAAATTATGGGACTGAAGAAAACAAGGTTAAAGAGAGGAAAAAGCACAGTATGAATGTCTAATCTGCGGGCATAGAATTTGTGAAAACAATAAATTGTGAGACAGTACAGTATCCCTTGTACAGACACAAACTAGTTTAGAAATGTGTTACAATAATTCACATCACACTGCTAAGGAATCCATGCAAAGTTAACCGGATTTAGAAATTATTTACAACTGGTTAAGAATCCAATCTCCTTTGTTTCAACTACGTTGCTTAAACAAAGACAAACTTAATGACACACAAATTAACATGTTTCACATACTAAAAAGGCAGTGCCAATTGGGGAATAAAGACCAAAGGGAACACGAAGTTTCCGGCAATTTTAACTCCCCATCCTTTTACTAGTCTAGCTGAATAAATACGACTCAGCTGATTTTATCAAACAGCTTATACATAGATAAATGCCTTTAAAAGTGTATCGAGGAATTTTAACTTACAATCAGAGTATCATTGCTATATCCAAATAGGCTATTAATCTTGACATAAATTTTTGGGAAAATATGCCTCATTTGAATGAACTACACTTAATTTTTTTCTAAGCAAATAAAGTGCTTATTTTGACAGAAATTTAAGGGGAAAAAAATCCATATTTAAATGAACTGTAGTATATTCTTCTGCTCCATTTTTCATACATAAGAATTACTGAGGGCTGATGTAGCAAAAACAAACCTTAATTTTATTCACAAAATAAAGAGAAATTCTCTAAAAGAGCTGTCTTCAATTTCAGAAATAAAAAAAAAAGAATTCATAATATTGTCTGTTATAATTTTAGTGTTTCTGTGTAATGTTTTGAAAGAGTATGCAAATTCTCACCACTATTAAAAATTAAGTATTTGTCAAGCTATACAGCAGCAATTCACACCTCTCAGTTGCTACAATTACACTGAAATTTAAATTTCAAAATCTTAACTGGGAAGGAAAATTAATAGTTTGACTAAGCAGAGTAAACATTTCTCTATAAACCAAAATGAAAGAGCAAATATAATTTACCAAATTACAACAATCAAAATAATAAGCTGTGTTACAAATTAACACCAGAACAAAAAGCTTAACATTCTGTGCACATTCAAAATAAAAGGAATGGAAAATATACGTATGCGATGTCATCAAAATAACAATGGATATTGGATTAACTTAGCCTTTTGTGTTTGTTGTAACTCACTATTAGATTTCTTCTTTCAATTTACATTAAGTATTAAAACTTTGTAATGTGCAAAGTCAAAATTAACAAATGTCTCTCTCAAATTCAATGACCAGTTATACCTTTTGACACATCTCCACTTCAAACTGCTTCTCTATTTCTTTTCTATATTCATGAAGTTTAGCTTCTAAAGATTCGTATTTCTGATGGCGGGGATAAGAGTCTGCAAACTCTTCATCAATCAGCTGAAGCTTCTCAGCTATAAAAAGAGCAACATATCCACCATAACTTAAGACACCATAGTTATCTTGCCAAATACTGTAGTAACCTGTCTCTCTGTAGGAAGTTCCTTAGTTTACCTAAATAGCGTTGTCATAGAAAGACAAACCTGCGTGGTACTGAAGTAGAGGCAGCACAGAAATACCATTTATCGGCTTTGTGCCACGCAACACATATATTGGAGAAGGCACTTAGCTGTTTAGGCACTATTTGTGGTATTATTACATAGTCATTCATTCTCTTTATCATGGATGGACAAGAATTTTCTTCTGCATGTAACACTAACGCGGTTTTTATTACTAATAGCATGCATATATATCTTAATAGCATGCAATATAATTCAAGAACTCCCAATATATGCCTGACACTGAAACACTACTGTAGGAAGAGAATCAAGACACTAATTTGCAATTATGTTTTTCAGAACATAATGCAGCACGTAATACTTATAATCTAAGATGTTACAGGTGTTAGGTAAATGCCTAAGAAAAGATTTGAGTGATTAAAAAAATAATAATTGTTACAGGACTTCGGCCTTGTTTTAAGAAAGATTAGAAAAATCAACATATTAGTGACAGGTATGACTTTTACTGATAACCACTTCAGGCTGCATTTGAGTAAGCGATGAATGAATATAATGAATAAAATTTATAAATCAACACCATTTATCAATATGAAAATAGCTGGGGAGACTTCTGTATAGAGTCTTACCAAAACTTACCAAGAGATTCTCTGTAAGGAGGCACTGAGTTTGTCTGAGTTTCTGTGTCATGAGTTTCCTTGCTTAGATAATGCTCTGTAAGCCCAATTAAAATCTGCATAAGAAAACCTGTCAAGACCAAATATATTAGTTAGGTCTGATTTCATACCAAAACTGAATTTGAGACTGTAATTAATGAAACCATTATAATTGTACAAGAAAATCTATTCAATTTATGGAAAGAACCAAGTATTTAAGTAAAAATAAATACTAGTAAGATCTTAAGATTTTGTTATAACCATAATCCAATCCACCTCACCCTGCAAAGGTTGTCCTTTTCCAACTTTTCCCTTCACTCTGATGTGATTTCTGAGGTCATTCGAGAGAGCAGATTTTTACTACTTTAATTATGAGGTCACTATGCAACACAGTTTCTGAAGCTCAAGCTACCTTAGGCTATACAATATAGCTAGATTTCATCATACAAACATAAGAATTATTTCTTATATAAAACAATGGAAAGTCAATTAAATCTTTAACTAGCTTTTGAAGTATATTAGCAAGCTAATACAATCAGTTACAAACACAACCCAAAGTCTGAGTTGGCTAAAGTTAGCGTGAAGAGCTTCAAGAGCATTATATTTCATACCTGGTTACAGAATTTTTTCATATATCTGCTCAAATCATTTATTTTGTAGGTGAATATTAAGATTTAATTCACACCACAAATAGCAGTTGGATAATCCTGAACTATAATACTCATCATCCTGGTGTACTGCAAGTTTCAAAATCTGACTGAATCCATATTATTCCGTACCAACATACACTCAAGAAATCTGAATTTCTATTGCTTGCATCTTAATAAAAAGGCAGCTGATACAATTATCCTTGTCTGCATCATGTATAAACATCTTGTACCTTTATTCTCCTTCTGAGTTTCCAAAGTCTGCAAAAAACAGAAAATGTTTTAGACAGTCTATTTCATCACCACTGTAATTTAAGCTTATTTTCAAAATCAAAATAATATTACCAGCGATTTGTAAAGACTGCACTTTGGACTGATCCTCATCAATTGGAGAAGATCTTGCATAGTCCACAGCTTTGGGGGGGGAGAGAGGAGGGAAGAGAAGGAGGAGAGGGTCATTTAAAAAAGGTTAACTAATTTAAAATAATTTCAAATATGTAATAGGCACTATTTTATATTTGTAGAATATTTTCTATTCAAGAAAGATCTATTTATCACCTTGTAAAACAATTTTCAGTGGCCTGCTATCCTGGTACTTCATTTACTTACTTCTACTACCCAAGACATACAGCAGTCAGCATGTAGTTACATGATAAACTGAAGCTGTGAAAACAGACAGTTTAATCTCCTCCCCACCCTGAATACATGCTTTTTGCTACTCTTCTTGCCCCTTTTCTTGATTTATCACACCAGTCAGAGAGCTCACTAACCACTCACCAGGTCAAAAAATTAATTTTCAGTTAGAAACAGCTTCACCCCATCACACACTCATAGAGCAGAAACAGAGAGAGGGCACGGACTGTCCTTCTCAACCACAGCTTCTAGGCAAAACAGCTTAAACTGACCATGAACCACATTTTCAGGGAACTGAACGGCCAGACAAGAGGTTAGCTTTAGTAGGCATCAGTTCCTCAAGTGCTCGGTCACACAGTCTCACAAATAGTCATGTCAGACTGCGGCTATGGGTGAAGGAAGTGCAATTTTAAGAGGCTTGTGCTATCTCTCTCCAGAACAGCATCATTAGCTTATTGCCAGCATTTATGAAAACGGCCCTGAATAAAGAAATCCTTTATGGAGATGATCAGAAGCTATACTTGTGCTTGTATTTCACTATCATAAAAAGGGATTTTTTAAATTTTTTTTTTAAATTTTGTTCTAAATGACAACCCCCAGAAAGCAAAGCTCACAGAAGTCTTAGAAGAGGTAAATTACTGAACTTACCTTCTTCTTTTCTAATCCACTTTCTGGAAGGAAAACAGAAAGTGAATACTCATAGCCGCATCTTTGTAGATGATCTGCTACCAAACTGTTAGAAGCTGTGATCAAAAGTGTACTCTCTTCACTTGGAACAGCCTGTGGCTGAAGCTCTCCACTTAAAATTGGGAGCATTAGCTCGTGGATTAGCCGGTTTCGGAGCTGTGTCTGATACACAAAAGATATTATAATCTCAGTTTACATGTTATTTAATGAGTTTTTATTTTTCAAAGTTCACAGTGAGTCTCATATTACTTGCACAAGTTACATTACAACCTATGTAACAGAAATGGGCAGACTAGCTTTGACAAAATGTCGAATAGTGCTTGGGACACTTTGCCTTTCTTCAAAACATTCCAACAGCGGCTACAGGGAACTCTGACTTTCCCTCACAATGTATCAAATGTAGAACTGAAAAGGAGTATTGTTATGTCAAGAAATCACATAACCTCCACTCTAGTACCACCTGCTACAGTATTAGATCACTGCCTTCCTGTTCTCCTTCTTGCTGGCTTAAATAAAGCCTGCCTGATGTGGCCTCAATTTCAGGTGTACTTGGAAAACTCACTAGTCCTATTCTGAGTCTCATATCGAGAAGCTGCCAATACCATCACAAAAGCAGATGGGAAAATAAACAGGAAATTCAATGTCTTTAATATAAATTTTATAGGGAAGCAAGAGTACTAGCTTAAAAACCCTACATGCACTAATAATAATTAAATAGCATTTTTTATTCATTATTTGCATTCTATAAAATTACACTAGAGCAAAAAAGTAATAAGAAATCAGAAAGTCTCCCTCCTACAAAAGGAAGACATATGATTTTTATTATATAATCACAGAAATTGTTTATAGTGTACTAAAATATTACAACAGAAACAGTATTCTAAGCTTTCAACAGCAGGTACGCAACAGTGACGAAGATGATTGAAGAGGTAGCATCTTACAAAAACAGGACAAAATACTTACCAAAACTTAAGAAATCTAAATCATCAGACCAGCCTGATATTTTAGCATGGCTTTCCACAGAAATTAGGCTGACAATAGAAATGAAGACAACTGAAAAAATGTTTTCCTTATTAATTTCTGAACTTGTCCAGTTTCAGTCAACTTGGACAGAGATGATATTGTCTCAAAAACAACTGAGATCAGCAATATCTTACATATCACGTGACAAAGCACAAGTGGAAAACATAAGGCTAAATCACCATCCCTACTGTGGGAAAGGAAGGCAGAAATCAATGTTGGCCATTCAGCATACCTGCAGCTCCAGATCCACTCTGCCTCTTACCAGCAGAGACAGATAGATAAGACCACAAGAAAGCTGAGAGCATTCTCAAGAGAACATGTACTCCATAAGAATCCATAAGAAATCAGTAAGAATCCATAACTGTATTAATCCTTCAGCTCAGAAAAACTAAAACTGTATACTCTTCTATACACGGAAAATCAAGCAGGAAAACAGACTTAAACAACTGATAGTCTGTCAGGTGGCAAGCTAAGTCAAACAAGACAAAAAATGGTTCAAGAACTGCAAGCTTTGTATGGAAATCACTGAGGGAAAAACAAGTTGCCCTGAAAAAGAGAATTGTTGGCCATAAGATTATCAATGGCATTATTTAAATACAGATTTTATTTTAACTTCACTGAATTTGACATAAAAAGCAGGAGTTACAAATTTTGCTGGTGACATAAAGATGTGTATAAGAGTACAGAAAGATGAAGACTTCTTAAAAAAAAAAAAAAGTCAGCCAGGTGATATATGCAGCCTTTCACAGACTCTCTCACAAAAATAAGAAAAAGTTAACACCATTTTAAACTCTGGAAAGCTCACAACAATCACAATCTAATTCCTTTAAAACAAGGGTGAAAAACTTCAAAGTGATGCAGAGGTCTGCTGGGCTAACCAGCAATGAGACTACTGCCCCTCGACTTGCTTAGCACTGCAGAACAGAACCCTGAAGAAAAGGTGTGACTGCTGCCTGTAAATCCTCAAGAAGAGTAAGAGCTATGTAAACTGAAGGATACTTCCAACTCAATAAAAAGGCCAGAGCAACCATAAATTAACCTAGGCTACAAACCAGAACAAAGTTTCACTCCTGAGCACAACCATAGTCTAACATATTCTCCTGAGAAAGCAGAGAGGAAGAAATCAGCGCAAATGATTCTATGATTCAAATGGTTTTAAAACAGAACTGTAGTATTTCAGGAGGACAATTCCTATAGTGAGCTTATTTACAGTAGCTAATAGACTCTGTGACCTATGAAATCCTTTCCAATCCTGTATTTTCATTTACTGCTCTCTTCCCTGCTTGACTTTTTTCATCAAGTATGAAAATTCAAAAGAACTTATACAGACCTTTAACCCCCCTGAAAAAGACTCAGACTAACCCACACAAAAAAAAAAAAAAGCTGAATACAAATTAGGCTGTGGCAAAAATAATACATTTGGGGAAAGGGTGAAACACATTTATTCAGCATGACTTTTACTGCTTTCAACGTTAAGTAGTACAGTGAATCACAGGCAGCAACTGCTGAGAATAAAACACACCTTAAGTGTGTCCAGCACACCTCGGTTCTTAAAAGTCTGATAGAGCCTTTTCCGGAGTTCATCCTGGGACAGCGTCTCCTTTTCAACCGAAGCCATCCTGCCCTGCAATACCAGGAAACAGAAACAAGGAAGCAAACAAAAAGGCGCATTACTGACTCCCAGCTCGATCCACTGCCGGCCAAGTGCCCCACCTGCCCGGCCTCTCCCTCAAGCAGGCCCAGGCTTTGCCGGGCAGCCTCCCCCTACCCACGGGGAGAGGGGCCGGCCCCGGCCCGCTCCCGTGCGCTGCGCCTCGACCCTCCGGTTGCTGCCTGAGGAGCGGCGGCGGGCGCTCCCCGTGTGGCGCCGGCAGCCCGTGCAACCCCGCTCCGGGAGCGCGGCAAGCCGCACGCCGCGACCCACCGGCTCCGACTGCGGGAGGGCGGCCGGCGGACGCTGAGGCGTCCCGGACACGCCGGAAGCTGAAGGAGCGCTTCCGGGAGGCCGTCGGGAGCCGTTGGAGACCGATCGTCGCAGGGTAGGCCGTGCGCCCCTGCGGGCGTACATAACCCTTCTCCCCTGCCCCATTCTCCCGTTCTCCCTTCCTCTTTCCCTGCCTTCGCCGCTGGTTCCGCTGGCAGCTCCTGCGGCACCTGGCCCTCCCCCTGGGGACGGCAGCCCCGAGCGGGCCTCTGGGTGCTGGAACGCGGCGGCGGGGTGCGCTGCCCCGGGTAGCTCTGGAGTTCCGGGGGATGGGGACTGCAAGGGTTGGGGGCCTTGAGCAACCTGATCTAGTGGGAAGTGTCCCTGCCCGTGGGAGGGGGTTGGAACGGGATGAGCTTTAAGTGCCTGCCAGCCCAACCGTTCTGTGCTGCTATGGAGCCGGGCTGTGGAACTCTGCCATCTGCCACCCTTCCTCTTTCAACCGCCTGTTTGTAGGGCCTCTGAGGGAGAGGCAGGCGAGGAGAGTCTTCAGAGGCAGATGCACCACATTGCTTCGCGGGATCGTTGCTGTCCAAGTCATTGGGGGGGATGTCATTTTTAGGCAGTAGTAACTTAGGTTCACTTCCAGGAGATGTTTCACTTCATGAGGATGTTTTCTTCCCCTATTTGAGTATACATGTGCATGCATAGGAAAATGTTCATCTCTTTTTAGCCTATGGTAATTATGAATAGAAAGCATGTTGGCTGAATTTTAAGAGCACTGTCACATGGATTAAGAGTTTGCAGACCCATCAGCATGTCTGTCTTTTTCTTGTAAGGAGCATTACTTTGGAGAATGTCTGGAAGTTTCTACTTTGTGATAGTTGGTCATCATGATAATCCCATATTTGAAATGGAATTTCTGCCTCCTGGAAAAGTGGAGTCCAAGGTGTGTTTTTTCCCCTGTGATACTCCTATGTTGTAGTTATGATGCTTTTTCTTTTATAATTTTATGCTGCGTTAGAAGCATGACTGGCATTTTGTTTGAAGTATTATTAGTGTCCACTGTTTTCTTCTTTTTTACAGAAACTTTGTCATAGGGAGTAGAACTCTGGCATTCTGGAGTGTCTTAAAAGTTCTTTGTCAGATCATACTAGTTCTTCATAAAACATGGTTTCCTTAACTATTTGATGCTGTATGGTGAAGAATATATGTGCTAGTCATGCTTGGTCATTGCTCTTAGGGTGTAGAGGTTTTATAATAGCTGTTTGTTATTTAATGCTTGTGTCATTCTCTAAGGCTTCTGTAAATAGTTATAAGGTAAAGTGAGGAACATATGTTTGAAACCTCTGTTTAGTCCTTTATTTTTTATGCTATAAACCAACTTATTTTTTAATCATCCTCATTAGTCGTATTTGCTTTTAAGTAAGAAAGATTTAACGCTTTTATTGATAAATATAAGTTTTTAAATGTGAGAAATGTAAGACTATTGAGTAAGTAGCATTTCCAGTGGGAAAAGAACAAATCTGATATTACATCAAAGAAAAGATAGATTGCAGAATAAAAGGCCATGGATCTGTGAGTTTGTCCAAAAATTAAAGTCTGTGCTGTCACTGATTTGAACAGCATGGTGTCATCTGTATTTCAAACTGGTGTCGCATTAAGATGAGGGTGGTTGAACCAGAATCAGTGAGTGTGGGGATGTGTCAGATAGTGGAAAAATTCATTTTCTGCATTCTGCTATTGGAAATAGCTTGGCTTGGGTAAGCTTCTTGTCTGACTGAGGTTGAAGTACTAATTTTTCTCCTAAGAGAGAATCTAAATTTGATGTACAATGGAGAACTATTAGACATTCGTGTTTTGGCAATTGCCACTTCTGTTTCTGAAACATGCCATTAAAGAATTAATTCAGTTCAGATGCACTTAGTAATGGACTTCAGATAAAGTAAGTGGTTTGCATAACATACATGGTAAATCAGCATGAGCTTTTGCCCCTTAAACTTCACTACTTCGTCTCTTCCTCAGGATGGTTTAGTGGAACTTACAAAGCTATTAATGCTCTGAGCCAAACTTGATTTGGAGGAAAACATAGTGCACTGAGAGAAACAGTGCAAGACCACTTATGTTTCCAGTCTAATACAAGCTTACAGTATGGTTTAGTCCCACATTTCTTCTTCACAGGTGTCCTCTGGTGTTGTAGTTCACGTGCAAAGTAAATGGCTCTTTGTCTACACCACTCTTGCAGCATTGGGGCCAAACACTGTGATCAGTCTTATGAAGATCATTCATTTTTATTACAGGAAGAGGTGCAATTTACATCTGCAGGCATACTTTTAATACAAGTTGCAGGAAGCTTTCCTGCACTAGCTCTTAGGAAAAATTGGGATTTTTAAATCCCAATAGAATAAAACAATCTTATGTTTCTAGGCAAATAACCTTAAAACCCAGAATCTTTAGGTGATAATTTTGTCAGTGTATCTGTCCTCTGTATTTCTCTGCTTCCCCCATCTGTCCAACTTTTACAAATCGTAATATTTTACAATGTTTTAACACGTTTTACAATGTTTTACATTTTAACATTTACACATTTTAACATTGTAACATTGTATTGCTCAACTTCTGCCAATTTATCTCAACTTCTGCCAATTTATCGGAGACATTATGGTGCAAAAAATACTAAACTGCTGTAAATTTCACAGAACTAGGTGACTGGAAAGCAGAGAAAACGACTTCTATGAGGGCCTCTGTTGTGGAATAAGTTTGCAGTCAGAGATTACTCATTGTTAAACAAAAGAATTCACGCTTGAATTCATTCCTGAGGCATAAAAACAGGCCTTATTGGTTTTACTACTCTCATGGCTGGTTTTCTGATGACCTTTTTATTATGACTTTTTTTCTCTCTTGAAACTAAGTATCGTGACAGTAGGTACTAGTTTCACTTGCAGGATGGCATATATGTAACAGAAAAGAATATATGTGTATACATAACTAGTTGTTTAACAACTTGAGCAAATTATTGTTTACATTTCACTCATTTCACTGAAATACTAATCCTTTGTCTTCTGGAAATATATTAGGATGATCATCGGCATCTCAACCAGTTCATTGCACATGCTGCTCTTGACCTAGTAGACGAGAACATGTGGCTTTCTAACAACATGTATCTGAAGACTGTGGACAAGTTTAATGAATGGTTTGTTTCGGCTTTTGTCACAGCTGGACATATCCTTCCCTCTTCTCTTTCCATATATTTATATAGGTAAATTCTTTTGCCAGAAAGGGACAAGTTAGATAAAATGAGTTTGGAACAGATTTCACTGGCAATTATAACATCACTGTTATAATTAGAAAGAGTCACCAGCTTCAGGATAAATTAAGTTAAGAAGCACAGCGGGTGTTTAAAACTGGGACCAGTTGGAAAGGTGGATTTTTCCTTTTGGAAGAGCTGAAATAGTGTAACGAAATGTGGAGCTCACCTGAAATAGAGGAACAAGGTATGACTTGGAGCAAGCTTTCATGATTCTCTGTTCTAAGCCCTTGAATAGTGCTGGACAGGAGAAAGAGGGATAAACATGCTTGGTGTCCATTGCACCCATCTTGACAATGCAGTGTCAAGGCTCTATCTCATATACAGATCATCCTAGAAGTGTTTGTTGTGAAACATTTGTTATACGTGGCAAGTAATGTTAAATGCCATTTTAACATTTATGGCAAAGCTGCTGAGAATGTCATCCCCATTCAGAATTGTGTAGCTTTAAAAAGAATAATCTTGACTAGAGAGGTGATAATTTTCAAATAATCACCCTATTTTCAAATAGGGGAGTTTTTAAACATAAAAGTAATGCTTTCTAAATTTCACTGCTTCAGTTACTTCTTTAAAGCTTCCTCCTATAGAGTCACTGCTATTTCATGTACGGCTAAACATTTTAAGTGTTTGCAGAATTAGGTGTAAATGCTTATCTCAAGATATGTTAAATATCTCTCTTCTTTGTGAAAGATAAATTTTTCTTAATTGCTTTACATATGAGATTTATAATGCTTCATGATGTAAGGCAAGAAGACGGAATTAAGAACTTCTTTAATGACGTATATGACTTATATATAAAGGTAAGAACCCACTTCCTATGGTCTCACGGCAGTACTTCTAGGTGTGTTCTGCTGTAGATGCTCTGGCATGCCTGTATTAGCGTGTTTTCTCATGGGGGCCAGTGTAAGTGGAGAAGAACCCATGCAGTCCACATGAGCCAGAGTTGATGATGTGACATAAAGGCTGTATTTTATACAGATTTTTCTGAATTGTTATAAATTGTGCTCCTTCAGAACTTATGCTTCATGTTAGTCCAGTGATTTTGGGGCAGTATTGTGTCATTCATGGGAATAGGGAAAGCAAAGGGCTGTTGTACAGAAGCCTGGTGAAAGTGCTTTGCTCTCAGAACAAGTGGCCCATGTTCTCTCAGCCTGGAGGTACTTCCACTAGATGGGGCAATCACGAGAACCCATTGGAAGAATTGCCATCTTGGCCTCCTCTGGGCACTCAGCTGACACTTATTTCCAAACCAGAAATTTCCACCAGAGTCATGATGGATTTACTCTGAGGAGCTGCTATAAAGGATGGCTGCACATTCACAGGTGAATGCAAGGGCCTGGAAAGTGAGCAACTGTTCAGGAGCTTCCTGCTCTCAAGTGGCTTTAAATAGGCTGAAAGCTAATAGTAGCTGTCATCTGAAGTAACATTTGCTAGTGCTGGGCATTGTGCTTATTGATGACTTTTTCTTTTTTCCTCAGTTTGCAATGAATCCATTTTATGAACTTAATTCTCCTATTCGATCCAGTGCCTTTGAAAGGAAAGTACAGTTCCTTGGGAAGAAAC
Organism: Ara ararauna; assembly: GCA_028858755.1. Classification (NCBI taxonomy): domain Eukaryota; kingdom Metazoa; phylum Chordata; class Aves; order Psittaciformes; family Psittacidae; genus Ara; species Ara ararauna. Next base: position 52,594,336 of record CM054378.1, read on the forward strand.
ACCTGTTAAGCTGAATTAACAAATTTCCTGAGTGCTTTTTCCATACTTCCCCGATTATTTAAACAGTAGTTCTGGTTATTTCTCAGCATGCTTGATATTCATCTTCTGAAGGCTGACAGACTGGATGCTGAAGAAGCTTTTTTGTTGCTCCTGCCAATAGAGATCAGAACAGGCAAGCTTCTCTGGTTAAAACGTGTAACTTAAGAAGTTTCCTTTTATGTGCTATGAAATAGGCACAAACTGAGACGTGGGTGCCAGTGCATATGCAAAATGTAAGCTGCTTACATGCGGTGGGAGAAAATCAGATCTAAACACAAAAAACATCTCCAGTCATGCAATTTAATTTAAATAAATAATAAAAGGGAATTCTTGACTGTTTGGCCTAAGGGGTTAATTTTGTTATACACTTTTCTTCTTACAGATGTTTGCTACAGAACATACTCTGCAGACTAATCAGACTAACCTTACTCTTTGTGGTATTAAATTAGGTCCATATTTATATTATAATGTGTAATGTATGTATTACAAAGTGTTTAATAAAAAGAGGGTGTATCAGCAAAGCTCTGTCCTCAATATTTCAATTTGGGAAAAAAAACCTCTAATGTTTTAGAGCTTAAAACTGAAAGCTTGAAACTTACTAGATGTTTACATTAGTGATGCATGTTTAGCTGCAGCATTGCATCAAGTGAAATGACTGAAGTAGCCCATAACACCCATGTCTTGCCTGACTTTAATCCTAATTCACATATGGAAGAAAACTAAACTTACATGTTTGAACCCATGTCTTTCCATTTTCTCTGCAAGTGCTGAAAAGAAAATATATTGAGTAGGATCTTTGAACCATGAATCTCATTTATTGATGTTTCAGAAAGGCATTATTTGGCCTCTCTGGCTACTACTACATTGTAAAATGTGGTTAGGGACTCTTCTGCAAAACTCACCATCATTCCAAACCAGTAATTTTTAAACGGGCCATTTGGCATATATGTACCTAATATTTTGGTTGGTTTCACAGTCTTTCAAGTAGCCTGTTTTCTTTTGCAGTGAAGCTGTGTAAGCTATGTTCTTGGACTTCTCTTTGAAATATCTGAGAAGTAATTCTCAAAGGAAGTGGCATGCTGTTCTAAGAATTACATTTTGCATAGTCTGTGTAAAGGGACCACGTGTATGTGCTTTAAATGTATAGCCAGTCATTATTTCTTTGTCATTTACACTTACTGCTACACTGTCAGTGTAAAATACTATACAAGAAAAAGAACACAATACAAAGGTGCAATATGCCTTAAATAAAACATGAATTGATGCAGAATGGATGCCTGTTGGGTATGCCTGAAATAATCTAAGAGAAAACTAAATGATCATGGTAAGACTACCTCATTGATGAGGTGCCAAGTGAAGATGGGAATACTTGTCTTTGCAGTATTATTTCAAAAAAAGTGCATTGTACAAAAATATATTGACATTTTGATAATGTCACATAATCTTGTATAAATCAACAGGTTTGGGGTTTTTTTGTTATACGCATGAAAGCAATAGAAACACAACTGAGGTGTTCTCATTTGTGCGATAAGGAACCATTAAGCTAGAGCCATTATGCTGTTCTCTGCCACCTCCCCAGTAGCAGGATTGTTGGAAAAATACCAACATTTAAGATTCACTGAGGAAATGCTTATGGTATATAATCATATGTATGTGGCAGTAAGAAGAGTTTTGGCAGAGATGAAGAATTAGTGCTCAAAGTTTCCACCAGTTTTGGAAACTAGGGATTTTTGATAATTGATTTTTGATAATTTTTGATAACTAGGGAATTTTGACATTTTGGAAACTAGGGATTTTGATATTCTTTTCACACAGTATTAAGTTATATAATAAAACAGCATTTTCTCTCTTGCCTGATCTTTGAAGGCAGTTAACCAAATGGTTCCTGGTTTTATGCCCCCTGTATGTTTTCCCTCTTCTGTATATAGGAGTTGTAAATGGGAAATGCAGTCTCACAGGTCCCTCTAGGCTTCATAAAGACAGACTGTTACTTGCCAGGAAAGGGAGAATTCTGTCTGAACTCATAACATCAATCATTATAAAGTTTGTGTTGAAGAACATTGTCTCAGAATTCTGAGGGACCTTGGCTAGGTAGCTGTGATTTCCCTGTGTTATGAGGGAACACTTGTTTATGCTTTGATTTGTGACTTCTCACAATAAGTGGAAAGTGACAGGTGAAAGTTGTGATCAGCTAAAGTCACAAATCTGCTCTAGGTCTGAAAGACAGTGCTAGTGCATCAGACAACAAACAGTTCCTCTATGAACAAGGCAGGAGACAGGCCTCCCTTGCACAAGTATTATGTTCCTGCCCCACCACAGAGGCTTATAAATAAGAATGAAATCTGTTGCAGTATGAGAAAGCAGCAGATAACCTGTATTGTGTAATAAAGGCCACAAAAAAGTTTGTAAGTTAAAGGGACTGGAATTACCTTAGATGGTACAAAAATCACACATAAGGAAATGAGAACATTAGCGTAAGCTAAGAACGTGAACCAGCCTTAAGTAAACTAGGCTGGAAATGCAACTCAGTCTCACCTTTCTGCAGTTATGTTACCGTTTACGTAACCTGTCCTATGACTTGACTTAAAGTAAGATATGTTGGAGGTGCAGAGAGCTGTCAAAGCAAGCAGCCTGGTTCTAGCAGCAGTCTCACACGAAACGTCTGTATACTTTGCTGCAACACAAGCTAGCTGTCCTAGCTAGCTGCTTCTGCCCTTTCTCATTCTGCTGGCCTGTTCCAACATGCGCAGCTTTCATCAATCCCATCCATTTCCCATGACAGTACTTTTTTGCTCCTCATTTTTAAGGACATCTGCAACTTTAGATACATACTACATAGCAAGCCCTGTCACTCTACAGAACTCTAAATATTGCTAACAGGACCCCTTAATGCTTGTGATATGTTAGTATTTGAAATGAATCAGTGAATTGAAATACAAGCCACAAGCACCTACCTTACCTCCATATTGAATGATGGATACCAAAGCTTCCACAAGGTATAAAAATGCCTATTATTGAGCATTGTTGTCTTTTTTTTTGTACCCACCATCTACATCTGCTTGTCATAGGGCTTCTGCTCCTTTCAAGTCTCCCTCTAAGCCCAAATCCTGACCTCAAAAACAATTCTTATACTGTCATATTTACTATAGCATGTAAACACACACACCCCCCCCCTTTACTAGCCACTTTTGTGATTAGTGTACAGTTGTACAGCAGCTCCCAGGCACAAGCAATACACTTCTATTAAGTTTTATTTAACTTTATTAAACCTGCTTCTCAGGCAGAGGCTTGGTAACTGTGATATTACATGAGAAGAGGACAGATGGGGAAACACAGATGAATGCTTAGGCATAAGACCACAGTAGATCTCATCCTTAATTGTTTTCTTTTAGCAATCTCATTTTAGTCATAGCTGTAGTACTCTAGTCATGGCAATTTAATCTCTTGGTTTGTTTCAACCTTAACCTCTGCGAAAATTAACATTAAAGGAAGCTTTTAGTAGTAAGGTAGTAGTTTTACAACAATTTCATATCACTGGCTTAGTAGTTCCCAATGCAAGTGATCTTTGTCTTTAAAGCTTTTTGCTCTTGGCTTAATCTTAAGAGGAATTTATTTTCTTCACAGATGTTTTTATTCATTCACAGAAGTAGCAGCTCACCCTGTATTTAGCTGTTAGGTGACTGAAGCTTACAACAGCTCTGTTGCTGTATATGCAGGACTGCAGGAATGAATGAGACTTAGGAATGTACAAAAGGTAAAAAGGTATCACTTTTAAGTGATTTTAAGCAGGAGCAGCAGATCTATGGAGTAAAGTTGTCCTGGAACGGTTCAAGAGAGAATACAATACAGAAAAATGTATTAAGAGCAACAAGCAGGGTTTGTTTTGTAAGCTTTACTTCCATACAATTACACCTGGTACAGACTGAAGAGATACGTTAAGAGAAAACTCTTGCTGTTACTATACTCTCAAGAAAGGCTTTTCTACTGGAACAAAAAACCTAACTGTACAGAACCCAGGGTATGTGTAGCTTAGTGAATAACATGGACTGCTCCCATAGGCCACAGACTTCCTTTTGAAGTCCATGATGTGAGTATGTGCATGCTGGTTAGCAGTCAGATTACACATATGAAGCAGTAGTACACTATCAAGTTTGCTATTACAAGGACAGCGGGTACTCCAAGAGCCGACATTCACCAGCATCTCAACTTCTACCACTTAGCTGCAATGGAGAACTTCAGATGCACCTTCTGTGGCGTCACCTTCATCACTGCAGAAAGACTATCCATTAAATAGAGAATTTGCTTCTGTTCATCACTGTATAAGGAGTACAGTAATATAAAACACAGTCCTAAATGTGTAAGTTTATATAAGTCCATATTCAAAAATAACACTAGCTGTAGGTATTTACTTGTATTAGGGATGAAAGCTGTCACAATATACCATAAGTCAAAAGCTTCCTGAGTTCACTACATATTGCCAATCCTTAGTTTCACAGTGCAGAGATTACTAGTAAACACATTCATAGCTCAGGTTAACACAGGAACAAGAAGTTTGGAACTTTAAGGCTGTTTACTAAAAGTTTTCCTACAAACTCGTCATAATGTGGATCTGTTCAAGTGCTATTAAAGCTGATTGAATAAAGTGTATCTTCTTCATAACTAAAAATGATTCTACTTCAGTTACTCTTGATTTTTCACCTTATTGATCAGAAACATGCTAGACTGGGACTTAAGGCAAAGACATGTATTAACTTAAAAAAATCATCAGCCTCTTGTATTAAGCTGCTGGGAAAATTAGTACAGCATTAGAATAGAAAATTAAAGGAAAATGAATATTAAATATGTAGGAAATTTATTTCCTACTTAAAAATCTATACAAATTATAGTAACATTAGGCAATTAGAGAAAACCTGAAGGTAATTGATATTAACTTACAATAAACACATTAGAGATGAAGTACCACTCACAGCAGAAGGAATGTAGTGAGACTGAAGTTTAATATCTAGCATTGTTAGGAAACTTGACTTCTAGTGAAACAATAATGGAATGCTGATTTCATAAAAATATACACATATAAAAGTATCTTTGTGCCTGAATTCCAGAACAGTTTCTCCAAAGTAGTGCTTCTAGAACTTTCAAGTTTTAATTATATTCAAAGTATTTATCACTTGAATAAAGTTGGCAAATTACATTCTTATATTAATGTTTTTACTTGACACCTTCCTAAACAGAATGTGTCACTAATTCAATAATGGGTCACTCATGAATGGAAATTTTTCTTTTGCTCCCCCAAGAAAGCAGCAGAATATTACAATTTTAACATAGAGTGGAACCCGTTCGTTATTTTATCTACTACATCTTCCCCATCCTTCCATAGAGCAAGCTAGTCAAAAGTAATTTGGCCAGAAAATGATTTAAGTCAGCAACAAGATGAACTGGGTTTCGGTTTCCGATTAAGGTTTACTGTATCCGTTTGAATAAAGTGATCTGATCTGTCTTCAGAGGCTAGAACTCTTCTAACGGCTTCTTCAAAGGCTGCTGCAACATTAGTAGCATCTTTTGCACTGGTTTCAAAATAGGGATGGTTGCCATTATTCCTGCACCAGTCTTGGGCTTCTTCTGTTGACACTTGCCTTTCATCAATATCAACTTTGTTACCCAGTATGACAAATGGAAAACTTTCGGGCTCCTTGACATCTGCATAATAAATGAATTCTTTCTTCCAGTTACTTAAATTTTGGAAGCTCTGAGAGTCATCCACACTGAAGGTTAGAAGGCAACAGTCAGAACCTCTATAGAAAGGAGTCCGCAAGCTCCTAAAACGTTCCTGACCTGCTGTGTCCCATATCTGCATTGTAACAAAATGTCCATCGACTTCCAACTCTTTATTTAAGAATTCCACACCTATTGTATGAAACAGCTGTGCATCAAACTTGTTGGTGACGTATCGGTTCATAAGGGAACTCTTCCCAACTCCACCATCTCCTAGCAGTATTACTTTAAGGAGTGATGATTTTGCTGCCATTGTTACAGGAATATATCCTCCTGGTTTCCTAGACCTGTGAAGATTAAGAAAACCATTAAAAAGGAAAGAGTTATGAGCAGAAATTCTACACATTTGGAAATCTAGAAAGTTTGAAAGTCTACCAACATCAAGTTTCAAGTACAAAAGCAGGAGGATTATGTTATACAGGTGTAGATATTCATAGTAAAAACACCCACTCAAGAACACCACATGTTTAAGAGGTGTCTCTTGCACAGACTGCAGTCCGCATGGCAGTCACAGGCAGTCTACTGCACCAGTTACTGGTCTGTCATTTCAAACACCTAAAACTCCCAAACCCTTCAATGTGCACAAGGGGTACTGCAACACATTCAGCAAGTGAAATGATTCATTTATGTTCACTGAAAAAGATCCATGAAGAAAGCAGAGAGAGAAAAATTTGTAATGCACATGCCTTAAACTAATCACTTAAGTGACATATTTCATTAACAAAGTCATTTTAAACACACGAAAGTGAAGAGGAAGCTTTAGGAATAAAGCAGGACACTATTTCTTGTTCTGGAATAACTGCTGCACTTCACCCAAAATTGCAACCAGACAAGGAATTTTAAATCAACTCCCAAGGAATAGTCACCTATAGAACAAATGCAAATGTTATGATTTTACTTTAAAAGTCAGGTGATAAGGAACTTGTACATAAACATTCAGCATTTTACAGTTCAATCCTTGCAGAACAGCCACAAGGTAAGGAATACTATTGCAACTATTGCAGAAGCCAATCCACTGTTGCTACTTTAATGGTACTCATGTTGCCAAGCTCTGAGGCCAAGACTACACTGACAGTTTTTTATTTTTTATGTTCTATTACTGTCAAACTTCTAAAAAAACAATAACAACAAAAAATAAGCACAAAAAACCCCCCAAAAAACACAACAAAACCCAAACAAACCATTATCATTAAAAAATCCTTTAAGAATAAAGTAGTGTTTTGTACCAGCCCAAGCTTGGTCATTACTGCAGCATTGTCATCTAATACCATAAAAAAGTGTTTTAATTGCTTGGGGGTAAGTTTCAGTTTAAAGAGCCCAAAGTTATGTTTCTGTATGAGAACTGCTGTTCCTATACCTGCCCAGTACTGAAAGATCTCAAAGTAATTCAGCCAGAACAGGCTTCTCTGAAAATAGCATCTATTTAAAATGGAAATGGGTCATAAGTTGCCTAGTCCATCCCCTCCTCTGAAAGAAGGAATGCAGTCTTGCTAGTTGTAATTAGCATTGCTGGCATATACATCACCCACAGAGCATGGCTGTGGAATTAATACCTGATATAAGCTGGCATGAGAGTCATATGACACTGTGCTGCTTTAGAATCCAGGCCAAGATAAGGAACAAGAAACTTCAGGAATTTTTTCATCTCTAACTCTTCATCTTTGAATGTTTATTTATTAGACACAACCTACAGTAAGACAGAAGAAATTCTTTATGGTTTGAGAGGAGCTGAAGCCTCAACACAAATGCATTTCAAAATATAAGGAACAGTAGCTGCTTCCAGTGAAAATCTGTTCAAAGCAAGTAATTTATTCATTCAGACTGTGCAATTAAAAATAATGTTTATAACTCCTTAATTCTGTGCAGGTTTGTATTACTGATGTTAAAACTGTTTAAGAGCTACAAGTGGATTGTTCATGAAGGGATAGGACAAGGAGGGGAGGGGTGGCTTTAAACTGAAAGACGGCAGATTTAGATTAGACATAAGGAAGAAGGTCTTTACTGTGAGGATGGTGAAACACTGGAACAGGTTTCCCAGAGAAGCTCTGGCTACCCTATCCGCGGAAGTGTTCAAGGCCAGGTTGGACAGGCCTTTGAGCAACCTGGTCTGGGCTGCTCTGTGGCAGGGGCAGTGGAACTAGATGAGCTTTACAGTTCCTTCCAATCCAAGCCATCCTAGGATTCTTTCACAGAGCTATGGGATAATTACTGTGGCTCAGGATACAAATACATACATTTATATATATATATATCAGAGTCACTGGACTACGTGCATATGAGTTCCAGGTTCATGCTGCTTAAAATGGCCCAGTGTCTTCATTTATCTCCCTAATTCCTACTATTCGTTAACAAGTAAGTTATCTGAGCTAAGCTGTTAGATAGGAACATAACCTTGATAAATAATGCATTCATAAGAACAGAGGGTACCGACTGTCTTCCTGTTCTTTCCACTTCAATGCAGGGAACAAGTTACTTCTTTTTTTTTCCTGTCCCAGTGAAATCATAAGTTGCCTAAAAGACACATTGTGAATAAATGGCTGACTTAGTAGTTCTGACTGGTACTATGTAATTGTTTCTTTAGCTTCTACAGTTCGAAGAACTGCAGTTATGAAATTGACCATGAAGTATTTTGTTTAAAATGTGACAAGGAAAGTCTGTTAACAGTATTTAGTACTTTTATGCATCCAGAACCCAAGAAGTTAATTTGCACAATTTCAACTGCATGGGCCATTGCAGTGAGGTCTAGGAGACTGATAACCATAAAAACACTTTTACTGAGCAATTACAGGCCAGTCACAAACCATTAAGTGTCTTTTCAACTACAGCCAAAATGGTCCTTCTACACAAAGACTATAAAAACAATCTTCCCAGGGCTGATAAGCAAGTATCTCAATGTGATGCTACAGGCAAGGCCAGTTTTCAGGAAGTTCAGCTTCCACAGTAGCAGCTGTCATGCATAGCTGGCAGCTTATGTTTTTATGAAGGTTTTAATAAAAAAATAAATAGGACATACATTCAGTCATTTAAATGCATGCTTATAAGCATGTTTAGAGGCATTAAGAAGCATTTTTATTCAGAAGCAGCAAAGACTTTATAGGTTTTTTGACTACATAACAGACTTCTCTGCAGCCCCACTGAATATGTGATTTAGATTACCTGCCAAACCAGGACAATAGCTGTCAGCACAGTAGGCTGTTGCATTTTTTCTACTACACATCTTTAAATACGTTTTTTTAAAGGAATTTATAATTTTTAAAATAAAATAATGATAAAATCCTTAAGACACTTGGAGAAGTAATGTTATTACCCCTATTATATACTTTGAACTTATCTGGGTAATATGCTTTTCGTTAATACTTTTGGAAGGAGCAGTCAACATCTGATACTGTGTTTCTGAAGATTTATTACCATAATCGTTCCATTTAAATCATCATTTAACAGCTAAAACAAAAAACTTCATTCCCAATGTGCATGTGATTGTTTTAATCATCAGGAACTGCAAGACACCACAGAATTTTACAGTTCTGGTGTCCTCAACATAAAAAGGACATGGAAGTGTTGGAACAAGTCCAGAGGAGGGCCACAAGGATGACAAGGGGGCTGGAGCACCTCCTATATGAAGATAGGATGAGAAAGTTGGGGCTGCTCAGCCTGGAGAAGAAAAGGCTGTGTGGAGACCTCAGAGCAGCCTTCCAGTATCTGAAGGGGGGCTATAGAGATGCTGGGGAGGGACTCTTCACTAGGGACTGTATTGATAAGACAAGGGGTACTGTGTTAAAACTAAAACGGGGGAAGCTTAGATTGGATATAAGGAATAAATTCTTTACTGTAAGGGTGGTGAGGTACTGGAATGGGTTGCCCAAGGAAGTTGTGAATGCTCCATCCCTGGCAGTGTTCAAGGCCAGGTTGGACAGAGCCTTGGGTGACAGGGTTTAGTGTTAGGTGTCCCTGCCCCTGGCAGGGGGGTTGGAACTCAGTGATCTTAAGCTCCTTTCCAACCCCAACTATTCTATGATTCTAATTACAGGTAACAATTTGTTCCACTTATTTCTTACTGTTCTACACAATTAGTTTAATGTAAAAGTAGTCTCAACCTAGTACACAGAGAAGCCTGTAGAGAGAAGATTTGCCCCTCATGTTCCTTTATCATTTCAATATTCAAAGAAAGTCAGAGCAAATAAACAAAAAGCAGCCTCATTCTGGTCCATTTTGATAACCATTTCTGAATTGCCTCCACTGACTTACAGGGACTCAAGCTCTTAGACTGCCAATTATTATTAATTATTCCTGTTAAAAGCAGGGAATTGTTTTTACTACATACCATTTTTAAATACCATTTTTAACACACTTGTATATCATAATACAAAAAGTAATCGAACTGTTGCCTCCCAGAATCTGCCTTTTAAGCAGTGAACTGAATTACATGTCTAAAACATTTCCATTAGCCGTTCAAACATTTGCTGGAAAGACTAACACCAGCATGCTAAGCAGCTTCAAAAAAATCACTGCGTTCCAAAATCTTTGATTCCCAGCTCTGCAAAGCTTAGAGAAACACCACTGCCTTGTCCAATCCATCTATTTAGGTTTTCTTAATTCCAAGACTGTCAACCTCATAGGTCCCTTTTTTATTTTGAGTGCACTTACCTCTTTTAAGATTATGTGCTGGGCAGCACTCAAAGAAAAGCGAGATTCTTGGTCTAAAAACCCACAGCAGCAACACATAAACTTAGTCTAGGAATTTGTCTGTTTTTATAAAAATAATTTAATAGATTAAGGGGGACCTGCTTATACAAGAGTACTGAAGGCTGAAGATCTCCAGTTTTGTTTGTGGAAAAATAGTGTTAGCCAACATGTAATTGCATTCTATCTACGATGTCAGCAAGCCACAACTCCACTTAAACTATTAAGCAAACCAAGTTAATTGGAAATAGTTATACTTATCTCACCTCTGCCCCCTCTTTTTTTAATAAAAGATATGAAAACCTGGATCTGTGCAACAGCACCACCGAGTTCTCTCAGTGTTCTTGAGAAAAATGACGTAAGGGATACTTCAAATTTCCAGACTATTGTTTCTTCACTGGTACCTACTCTCAAACTTAGAAACAGGCAAGAAAATTTATTTTAGTCACCACTTTCAGCCTGTGGTCACTGATGAACCCACCTGCTATATAAAATCAAGACTAAACCCAAAGGTTTCCTTGAAGATCTGCAGTACGCTGACCTTAACTGAAGTTGTTAAAGAGCACTCCTTTGACTTGTGGAAGGAAAAAACAATAATAAAAAAAAGAATCACAGGTAAGGCAGACCCACATTTGTTCCAACTAATTACATTTATTTACAGCCTAATATCTTTTGCCCAAGACTTCTTAAAAAGAGAAGCCATCTTTGACTTAAGAAAAACACACTCTCAAAGTCAATGACAAGCAGAATTAGGAGTTCCATAACTAGCATAACAATAACACTGACCATGTTTCATAACCTCCTAACTGTTCTTAAATTTACACAAATATGATACATCCATTTCAGCTTGGAAGCCTGTTCACAATTTTCTTTGCTAAGCAATCTTCTTTTGCTAAACCACAGGTATCAGATATTAATAGTTTTAAAAGGCACACCAGCACTCCAAGTATTCTGTCTGACAAAAACACTTGCCTTTCAAAATAACAATATAAATTTACTCTGCCATTAGTAATTCTTTTTCTTAACACTAACAAAACATTTGACAACAATTACCAGGCCAGCTTGGGAGTAAAAAAAGTTTCCCATGGTTTGTTGGCTGCAGGGGCTCATCAAAAACATGACATAAATTGTTTCTCTGCAAAGTGTCTGAAAAAAAATCCCAAGAACTATCAGAGTGCAGCAGAAGGGGCAGAATACAGAACTACATAAGAAGTTTTCAACACTACACTTACTGTTTGAGGAGCATTTACATCTCTCATCCCTCAGTCACTAGAGTAGCTACACTGCTCAACCAATAGCACAAGAACACTTTTTTTTAATGTTATGAAGCCACAAGCTTTTCTAACCTTGGAAGATTTTTGCTCTCAATTTAAAGGGAAACACACAGATATGAAGTCAAGATGCTGCACGCTTTGTAATGTTTAATGCATTACAAGCTCAGACACTGCTCAGCCTCCAAACTGACCTTTGCCTCCACAGGGTGCTGACATAAGAGCCATGGTTCTGGAACAGCCCTTTACTGATGGCCACTTGTCAGTTGCCTACTTTTGTGGAAGCCTGGAAGCCCTTCAATCATGTAGCTCAACCTACTGAGATTCTAATCATCTTGCAAGCCTGCTTTCCTGGGAAGATAGTTTGTGTTTTCTGTTGGACAGGTCTTCACTAATTTGGTGACAGGTTATTTGAAAATTGACTCTAGTAAGCAGCTTCAACACACTCCATCTAACACCAGACTATCATGAGAGTTTATTCATAGTAATTTGTAATACAAACACAAGCCAAACTGAACTGACATACAGCTGTTGTCACTCATTTGTATACTGAAAAGTTGTATTTGGGGGGTTCTTTATGAGGTTATTTTTAACTCCTATGTAGTTCAGGATTCTAGTTCAAACAGTTACCTGGCACCACTCAGGACTATGAAAGCAGCAGCCAAAGGAAAGAATCTTTAGGTCCACGTAACTCCTGGATCATGAAATCATCACAATACCTACTGCCAGAATCATTTTTTTTTTTTTTTTTTTTTTTAACTAGCCACAAACTCAATAAGCAAATCCTGTCAGGAGAAATACCTACATTTATATCTTTCCTAGTTTAGTCTTGCAGGGACCTGGTCTTCTTTTTCCATTTTGTTAGCCACGTTCAAGCAGAATAAACAAACTATTATCCTCATTTAATCAGAGTTGACATTTCTCAGCAGCTCACAGTTGAGCATCTTCCAACTTAAATAGTCTATTACTTTCAGCCAACTTCAAATCACTCTTAGGTGCTGCTGCTCTTGGTGCAACATTTCTAACAATTAACGAGTTAACTGACATTTCCTTGCAACCTATTTATCTGTTACCACTTCTACTCTTTCAATAACATACCAAGCAATTATTTCTGCTCATATGTGCTCATCTTGCTCCCTTGCGTTAGTTTTTCTTTCCCTCCAAGGGGAACCTGAGCAATACCAGACTCTTGGTCAAGCTACATTGTGCATTCATACTTCTCCCAGTGTAACTATGTGACCAATGCCCATCCCTAAGGAATTAAGTGGGCTACACTGTACCAGGCCAGCATACTGTCTGCTCCATAGACAATGAAAACAAAAACAAGACACTAAGGAGAAAGTACATCATTAAAAAATGTTGATTAATTCTTACAAGTTTTTTTTTTTTTTTCTGGGAAGCTTTTATTCCTTGTGAAACATTTGTAAAGTTCTGATCCTAAGGAGCTGAAATATCTGCTTCCCATAATTTATTACTAAATCACACAACATAAAATACAACTTGAAACCTAAATACCTTATATGACCCTCTGCAGCTTATTTTTTTTTTCCCCACATAGTTTCAGTTTAAAGAAACTGATCACTTCTTTGAGCCCTCAAAACAGGGACTACTAGGGGATTTTTTTTACTACACACTCCCTATTTTTAGCTTAACAGAAAAAGCTTTACTAAAATTAAGACAACAAACAGAGCTCCAATCAACCTGAAAGACGGCAGAGAAAAACAACAGTTCATTCTTAGTTTCATGTTTAACGTTAAACACAGATGTAGCTGTACCATCCTTTGGTTAGGTTTCTCTAGAAAGAAAAGTGCAAGGAAAAAAAAGTCTGGATTTATTTTGGGTATGTCTGAGAAACAACTCTTGCTCCAGTCTGCCATTGCAGCTTGTTACCTCTATAAGCTACTAAGCTACTAAAGTCACAGAAATATCCCCCCCAAGAGACAGCCACACATTACCACCCTTGCTCTAAGAAAAAGCAAGCACCAACAACTTCAGTGTTGTACAACACTTTAAAGGCAAATAGAAACCACATGCTTATTTAGTAAAGCTGTAAATTATTGTGGACAGGGAAAACAACATGCAGGGCAGCAGACTGCATGACAGCTATTTGCAGACAAATATTTTAATTCCAAAACAAAATTTAGCTAAGGAGTTCCCTACTTGGCTATCCAACTTAGTAAAATTAAGTGCTATCCATGTATCTAATTACATGTAACCTTGCTAGGAAGGCCACTAGCATAGGATTTTAAAACTCTTGCAGTATTCGGTTATTCAATTATTTTGCACAAGTTACGTTCAACATGGAACAAATACACTCTGAAAATTGCTCATTACCCACTCAAACCTCAGCGATTCAACTACCTCATCCTAACCCTTTTGGTCCATCAGCCATCCCCACATAATCTTTATAAAGCCACCTGCCAGGATTAGAACAGCACCCAGCCGTTGCAGAGGAGAGCTGAATCGAGTCACTGGTTCGAAAAAGAAGAACCAAAAACTCATTGCTCAGGGTCCCCTTGGAAAAACAAAGTCCTTCTTCAGCAGATGGCAAGAAGGGGCGGTAAAGGCATCGGCTGGGGCTTTTTTCAGTTCGGAAGGTGCTGAGGAGACAGATACTAAACCAAGATTCACTCTCGCAGATCAAACCTTTACGTGCGATGGGGAAGCGCGGCGAAGCCGGACACTGACAGCGCGCCGCTGGGAATGGCTCGGCAGGAGCCGCCTCCCCGCGGAGCTCCCGCCTGCCCCGGAGTCACGGGATCCCCAATCACGCCACACTCCCCCTCCGAGCACCGGCGGGGCCTTCTCCCACCGCGGCCCCGGTCAGGGCCGCTTTGCGGAGGGGTGACTGGAGGATGAGGGGCGGCCGGGGCTCCCCTCCTGCTCCCCGGAGGCTGCAGCCGGCAGAGCTCGGGGAGCGGAGGAAGGAGCGCTGGGAGTCATGAAATAAGGAAATCCCTGTCAGCTCCGGACCGCTGCCCCCCACCGCTACCCCAGGACGCGGGAGCGAGACGCCCTCACCTCGCAGCCCCGGGAGAGGAAAAAGCCCCCGGCGAGGGGAGCCCTCCCCGAGACACCGGCCCCGGAGCCAGCAGCTACTGCCCGCCCGCCGAGGAGGAGAGGTGGGACGCGGGTCGGAGAGACCGATACCTGCCCGCGAGAAGGAGGCTGCCGCCAGTCCCGAGCCTGGGCTGCGCAATCGCCGCCCGGCGCTGCTGAGGGAAGAACCAACATGGCGGAGTGGGCAGGGGGCGGGAGGCGTGGAACCACGTGAGCGCGTGGCCCCGCCTCCCGGCGGAGCCGCGGTGTGGCCTGGCCCCGCAGCGCTGCTGCCGCTGGCCCGAAGGGTCCGGCCTGACGCGGGGCTGCGGGCGAGGCTTGGGGCTGGTAACGGGGAGAGTGCGCCCCGGGACCGGGTATCGGTGGAAAGGCTGTGAGCACCTCTCGCTGCCCGCCAGCCTGTAACGTCTGGCTTTACACCGGGAGAGGGCAGGTTTAGATACAAGGAGGTTCTTCACCATGAGGGTGGTGAGGCACTGGCACAGGTTGCCCAGAGAAGCTGTGGCTGCCCCATCCCTGGCAGCGTTCAAGGCCAGGCTGGATGAGGCTTTGAGCAACCTGGTCTAGTGGAAGATGTCCTGCCCGTGGCAGGGGGTTGGAACTAGAGGAGCTTTAGGTCCCTCCAACCCAAACCATTCTGTGATTCTATGATTTAAAAAAAGCGGTGCTGTTCCACTGCAAAAGGACAATAGTTTTATTTGTATTTGTAATAAAGCTCTGAATTACTCCACTTTAAAACGCCTTTACACAGCTGTTTGGAGGTCAGAGTTATTTATTAAAGTCAGTAGTCTCACTGTCCTCCACATCGCATGCTCCACATTACGTGCTTCTCATGTAAACAAAATCCTGATTGTGAGGCAGCTTCACTTTAAGGGAGAGACATTTAAACATACACATGCCACTGAAGAAACTAACCAAAGCCCAAAGTACACTATTTAAAAAGAGTAGTCAGACACTTTTTTTTTCTGTAGGAATTCAGGATAATGTCGACTTGACTGTTTAAACAAGATCATAGGAAAAAAAGGTCTGAAGCAGCTGATATAGAGACTTCTGCTTTTACAAACCATCATAAGGATAGGGCAAAATGTAATTAAAATGAAAAGAGCATAAATTGTTTATGTGCATTGAGACAGGTTCCCACATCATCAAGAGGGATAGGCAATGACAGGTGTCCGGAAAGAGCACTGGAAATACACCCATGTGTTCAAGCAGTCATCATATGCCTCTGATCATAAGGGAGATGCAATCAGACTGGAATTGCCACTTGCAGAGTCATCTTGTTTTGGATCAGATTTACAGCACATCCCGACAAAAGGAAAACAAGATCTCAGTATCATCAAAAGGAAATGCCTCCTACTGACAGGAGGAGTATTAAAAGGCAGGCCGTGCTAAAGGTACATCTGATGATACTAGTCTCATTCTTATTTAATAAAGCTGGACTTTGAAAATTTTTGAGTACTTTTTTCCTAGGATCTGCTTTCATACAATGCTAAAGTAAAATAGAAGTAAGTGCTGGAGGAGCAGAAAAATGGCCTTTCAGTTATTGCATTATTTTGTGATTTAAAATGAGGGAAAAAAAACCAAAAACCAAAACTCCCCAAAAACACCCACCCCACCCCACCCAAAAAAAAAAAAAAAAAAAAATAAAGACAACCTGCATTTAGAAATGGAGGAGATTACTATTTTGCACTTGATATCTTGTAGAATGAAGCTACCATATTTCTTGAGACAACACTGGTTCCCAGACACTTGGATACACTTAAGGGAAATAAATCATAGAATCATAGAATAGTTTTGGGTTGGAAGGGATCTTTATGGGTCATGTAGTCAAATTCCCCTGCAATAAGCAGAGACACCTTCAACTAGATCAGGTTGCTCAGAGCTCTGTCCAGCCTGACCTTGAATGTGTTGAGGGATGGGGCAGACACCTATCACAACAGATCCTGCTAAAAAGTTTGTCCCTATCTTTCTTATAAGACTCCTTTAGGTACTGAAAGGCTGCTGGAAGGTCTCCCTGAAGCTTTCTCTTCTTCCGGCTAAACAACTCCATCTCTCAGCCTGTCTTCATACAGGAAGTGCTCCAGCCCTCTCTGATCATCTTCATGTCCCTCCTCTGGACTTGTTCCAACAGTGCCATGTCCTTTATATGTTGAGGACACCAGAACAGCACACAGTACTCCAAGTGAGGTCTCACAAGAGCAGAGTAGAGGGGCAGGATCACCTCCCTCGACTTGCTGGTCATGCTCCTTTTGACGCAGCCCAGGATACGGTTGGTTTTCTGGGCTGCAAGCACACACTGCCAGCTCATGTCCAGCTTTTCATCCACCAGTACCCCCAAATCTTTCTCTGCAGGGCTGCTCTGAATCAATTCATCCATCAGCCTGCAGTGATACTGGGGTTGCTCCAGTGCAGGTGCAGGACCTTGCACTTGGCCTTGTTGAACAACATGAGGTTCACATGGGCCCACTTTTCAAGCTTGTCCAGGTCTCTCATATTCTTAAAAATCTAGTTAGAAACAAAATTCTTAAACTTTTGATATAAGATGTATTTTTATTTCTTTTATACGGGAACATAAAAGAAAATAGAAAAGGACCATAATGTAACCATGGCCTATTATGCTTATGATGTTATAGGCATAACTGAGTATTAATAGACTTAGTTCTACAGTTAAAACACACGCATGGGTGCCTGAGGATCAGGAACTAAAGGTCCTTTTCCCTTGTGTTCACCCTGTTACTATTACTCATGTCTGTAACAAAGCCAATAGTTGCTGTAGAACAACCAAAATAATGCCACTGATGAAGCTGATCGCATGAATTAAACCTGCCTGTTCTTAGGTACAGACAGCAGATGTGGTTTGAAACACGTATACCAAAATCACTCCCATTTTAAATTTCACAGCCAGTGTAGGGTCCTGACAGTGGGCCCACCACCCCTTACTGCTCCCTCATGTGCATGTTCATCTGAAAGCATACTCTGCACCTTAAGGATTTTATTCACAGAGCTGTATTCATGAAGAGGTCTTTATGTCACATGCTAGCAAACAGCACAAACAACATCCCAATAACAAATAAAGGGCATTTTTTTTTGTGTGTGTGTAAGAGAAAGTTCTGTATCAGCAAAGCTCTCATATTATAGAGCTTGTCAATAATGCTTTTACCATCTGTAGTTGGCAAGGAGACTTTGTTCCATCCTGGCAAGTGATGACATGGCCTCAGTAAAACATGATTTTGTCACCTCCTGGCTGAATTACAGCAGTACAAAATAGGCGGCTATGAAGTCATTTGCCTTCATGCCTCTGTTAATACCAGAATGCAGCAAGCCAGCCCCTAAGCAATCCAAGAAATTATCAAAGTGCTCTTGTTTCTTTCCTTATCTTCCAGGCACTCGGTGAACAGGGCCATTACACCCTGAAGATTCCCTGAAGGACTGTAATTCAATATGCTTGTTCTTTAACCCCAGCCTGTTACCAGGTAACTTTTCTTTCTGTCAGAAAAAGCTGTTCTTTTTTTGTTTAAAGAGTTGCATTTCTTGGCTTTAGTAACAAATGTACACAGCACAGCAGACTGAAAGGAACACACTTTAAATAAACAATGAACAGCACAATTTTTCTTTGGGTTTGGAAAGGAAAAAAGAGTTATAAACAACAAATGGCAGCCGAGTACCTCCCTGAAAAGTGCTATAGTGAGAGAGTTAAGAGTGGGATACAAAAGGCCCTCAACAGAACAGAATGAAATGGATCTGGCAGTGGATCCCCAGGAACCATGAGTTTTGTCACTGATGTTAAAGCAGCAAAACTGATTCTAATTAACAGAGCTGTTCTCAATAATATATTTGTTTTTACGTTGAAAGCTGTGTGAAATTAGTTGTTAATTTAGCTCTCATATTTTTAAGACACGTACTGCAAGTCCTGCAGCTCCAGGCTGCTTGAGCTTTGACTGCAATCTACATTTAAGAACTTGTTGCTATTATTAAATCATAGGATTCAAGAAGCAGCTGAATTTGCAGTGTCTCTGGAAAACCCAGTGAAAACACATACAGACTTCAGACTTATCTGGCTAATTTTTGGTTACTTTTACTTAGCCTGATTTGTTCTGTGTCTGTTTGGATCACCTCTAATATCATGCTTCTTTGTGGAGTAGCAATATGGATATGCTAAACATCACACCAAAATTAATTGTCTCTGCTTAAAAAAGATCTTTTTCACATCTGGACAAACTGGAAAAAAAGAAAAAAAAAAAAAAGAAAAAGACAATTTTAACAACATATAAGAATCTCACTTTTCAAAGCTTTCCTTTTTATTCTTGTTTCTGGACTCCAGTACTCCCTACACTCCCATAATCTAGACCTTCCTGCTGGCATATACGCTGTGTAGGTCCAAGTTGACTTTTTAGAGCCATTTTGAGCAAAGCACACAATCTTATCCAGTCAAACATTTTAAGCCTGCGCAGTTACACAGTCTGGGTAGGGACAATATAACCTATTGACAAACTGCAGCCTGGGGCAGTACTTTGCTTAGTGAAATTGTGACCACACCTCTTTAAATAAGAGCAATGATTTACTCGAATGACCATCTCATATTTGGCACTTCATGTCTGTAGAATATTCTGATATATAATGTCACACAGTGCTACACATGACATCTGTTTTCTATTAAACCTCTCAAGTAACAAGCATTGGATACAAAGAATAATGGCCAAAGCAGTAAAGAACTACATTAGGTGAAAGTTACCCAAGAAGGGAATACAGTGATTCATGATTTTGTATACAGTTTAGCTAACTAAATTAATAAGCTAGCAGCATGTTTACCAGTATGAACTAGGCATAGAGTGAAACCAAACCTGGATGAGCTTTTTCACCAGTCCTGAAACAACAAAGCCCCATTTCCTAAAGAGTTGTGTCCTCAGCACACATAAAACAGGTCGTGTACAGTTTCCGTGCCTCCCAACAATTTCTGCTTCTTTCTGCCAATATTCCCAGATCTCCTCCTTGTGCCAAACTACTATCCGGGCAAGGAGGAGTGTATTTTGTGTCTGGCTTTCAGGTAATAACTAACAACCTAGCAACTATGGGTGTGTTTAACAAGCAGCTAGCAGCTTAGACGAGGTAACTCCTGAATAAAAGGTAAGGGCTCAATCTCTGTCAATAGAAACAGAAATTCTGGATTTCACAAGATTTACAAATATATTCTCATCTTTTAATGTACAGATTTAACTGGATTTGTTGCAAAGCCAGCTCTCGGGTTCAATTGTTATTGGGAAGGAAGGCAACGGAGGAATGCCTGCTCACAATGTATTACCATGTAAAACTACTTTAAAATGCTGAGGGCTTGCCCTAAGATTTGCCCTAAGACTTCTTACTGCTCTTGGTTTGAAATGGATGGAAGAAAAGTTCATGGACAGCTGTGAAAGTGGCATGATTACAATCCATTATTTGCCAATTTGTATTTACTGGCAGTTGTTTCTATACCATAAGCTGCAACTGCAGTTGTTAGTAACTGGATTTTATTACTTCTCTATCTTAGAAGAAAGGCCAAGATGTGAAAGGCTAGAGCCAAATGAGCCTTGTGCTGCTGCAGGCAGGGCTCACTTAGATCACAGTAAAGCAGGCTCGCTCAGTGATTTGAAAAAAGTTTTAAGATATCAGCCGTTGATGTTTTCTTAGCTGCTCAGTAAATATGGATCTGTAGAACACCCCAGTCCTGTTGGGACATATGGCTTAGCAATATACATTTACTGATGGGCAGTTCAAAAGAAAATGAGATCACACCAGTACTCCAGAGGAGAAGTACTTGGGAGTACTGGTGGATGAAAGATTGGATATGACCCACCAATGTGTGCTGGCAGCCCAGAATGCCGGTTGTACCTTGGGCTGCATGAAAAGGTGTGTGGCCAGCGGGCTGAGGGAGGTGATTTTCCCTCCTTACTCTGTGCTGGTGAGACCCCACCTGGAGTACTGCGTTCAGCTCTGGGGTCCTCAGCACAAGGAAAGACATGTACCTGTTGGAGAGGGTCCAGAGAGCCACAAAAATTATCAGAGGGTGGGGGCACCTCTCCCATGGAGAAGGTGGAGAGAGTTGGGGTTGTTCAACCTGGATAAGACTCCAGGCAGACCTTACTGTGGAATTTCAGTTCTTAAAAGGGACATGTATGAAAGATGGGGAGAGACTTTTTCGCAGGGCCTGTTGCAACAGGATGAGGGGTAATGGTTTTAAACTAAAAGAGGGGAGATTCAGGCTGGACGCAAGGAAGAAATTTTTTACAACTAGTGTGGTAAAATACCGGCACAGGCTGCCAAGAGCGGTGTAGATGCATCCTCCCTGGAGACATTCAAGGCCAGGCTGGATGTGGCTCTAGCAACCTGATCAAGTGGAAGAGGGGGGTTGGACTAGATAACCTTTGAAGGTCCCTTCCAAACTAAACTAATCTATGGTGACAACATTACATCACAAATGTAGCCAATATTATGGTTACAAATTTTACCCTTGAAATACAATTTTCTGTTAAAACCACTGTCCATGACTTGTAACATTTCACTTTGCCAAGACAAAACTTGGATGAGCTGTACACTACTGGAATGGCTTCAAAAACATGTGCAGGCAGAAATTATTTATAACTGTCTGTTGTTCACAGCTAAAATAAAACTCTCCTGCTACACAGTGTTCCAACACTGCACAGAACTGGCATACAGCTCCCCTCAACAGGACCACGACCTCCAAAACAACAGCACGCAACTTTGTTCTTACTGTGAACCACTAACACAGACGTATTTGCTTTCCTAGAGTTTTACTGAAAGCTAAAAATAATACATTTCACTGAAGTACTTCCACTTAAACAAGCAGGACTACTTGTAAGCATCAATCCCAGCACATGAGCAGGGGTGGGAAGGAAGGCTGGTTATTAAACTGATTGGTTACTCAACTGAAAACTGGAGGTCTGGCATAATGCTTAAATATTTGTTTTACATCACTGGAATTCCATTAAAACACACATTTTCACATGATAAATCACAGTAAGTCACACTGCTGAAAGTTAACACTTCACCGAATGGAAAAGATTTTTTTCTTGGCTTTTTCCAGTAGAGTAGTTGTACGTGCCTCTTTGTAACATCAGGTTACACACCATTTTCATCATATACAGATAAAGGCCCATCTTGTCTTTTATTTTCAGTCCTGTCTGGCTTTTAGTTCACCACCAGCTATATTTTCCCATCCCATGCCCTCAACTCCTTTCTCTGACAGGTCATGTGGCTGGAGAGCCAGGGTAGTGCCTCAGGCCTGAGAAGCTGACCAGCCTCAGCTGTGTGACAGCCAGATAGGTGAAGTAACTGCCCTTAATTCCTCCAGCAGATACTCATTAGATTTCTCTGCTCAGCATTTTAGCCTTGAACTGCAAAAAGCCTGTTATGCATTTATAAAAGATACCTCCATTAATGCTAAATATGCAGTTTTATTGTTTATAAAAGAGTGAAACTAAACACTTTCCTCTGTGCCTGAAGCATGACTTTGGCAATTTACTGACCCATTTCACCATCTGTCCATGCTCCAACAAGGAAGTTTATTATGAAGGTTATGTGTCCAGACAGTATCACTGGTTTGCTGCAAGAGACAGGCTGGCAGAGCAGATTTATTCGTCATTGCATCTTCTTAGGTCTGTGAGTTGACACATTGGTGTGCTCATAAGATTAGGACTCAATGCAAGACCATTTCCTCTCATTTAAACATTTACAGTAACTCAAAACCAGTGAAGAAATCAAAATACGGACACACAGTACGAACACAGTCTTCTACAGACCAACAGACAACTGTGAAAGACACCTGGACTCGGGTGGTTCTCCCAGTTCAGAAAAGAACCATATTCTTAACTGCTGATATGTACTCCATTCTAAGTACTCAGCTGAATTTGAAGTAATTTTATATTTTCCAGAAAAAGAATGCTGAGGTGCTTTTTTTTTTTTTTTAATAAATAAATGCTCCAAAAATACAGCCAGTGGGAATCCTGTTGCCTCTTGGAACAAAAACATGTATAAACACTTCAGCAGTTAGAGTTCCTCATATTCATTTTTCTGGGCAATCTGCACTATATAAAAACACGAATTTGTTCTGTGCAGGACAGATATACCAGTTCTAGAGAAAATATCCATTAAGGAAGTGATTAGTTTAATACATTTATTAAATAAAGATAATAACATACTTTTTTAAAATAAATTATTGTCTGAGCCTGCATTAACTTCTTGAGAGTAACAGGACACATCACCTTACATTGCAAATCTGAACTGCAAACTGGCAAGATTGTCACAAGTCCTATTTTCCTCACAAGAGCTGTAGAAAGCTAAAGAATTTAATTTCTGCATTCATTAGCTGGCTCCTTCTCCCTCTTTTACACTGTTATTAATTCTATTTTTCTCCTCCTAAACATTACCTCTCAAACTTAATAATCCAACAGTTACTTGCAAAAAGTCAATTAAAAAGTGAATCTATGCTGAACGTTCTGCAGTGCACACAAGTCTGTGAACTGCAGTTTTAGGAACGGTTTGTTGATTGTAAATGAAACTTACATTCTGTAAAAGAGCTCCCGCTGAAGACAATGAAAGTCCCATGTACACAGCCTCCCTGGGAAAAAAACCTGCAGCATCTGGAATATTTTTAATGGATTTACCAGTGAATATTCCACTCTCAGATACACTATTACCATTTTTTCCCTTTATATCTTTACATATTGTCATTAGTTAAAACCTCATAGATTTATTCAAGTCATCTTCAAAAATAACTTAGCAATTTTTAAAACCTGGTTGTTTTTTTTTTTTTTTGCTTTTTACTTGCAGTATCTACATAGTATCAATACAAAAATTTATATTACAGTTTCAACTGAGATCCTGTCTCATATCTGGTTCTAAACTGCTTATTAAAGAGGGATGACATTATAAACAAATCCATCTGCTGTGATACCACTGTTCTCCACATTCATTACAAATAACATAAGTCAACATTTGGTCATCTGGATTTGTGTTTCTCACCCAACCTGGAAGAAAGAGCGCTCCTCTGGTGATCATAGTGACTGTGCAATCAAATTTTTCACAACGCCTACACTTTATTTTGTTTGTCTGTGTGCCATTAATAACTTGGGGGAGCTGATGTTCCTGAACACACGATTCAGTGTAGAGAGCCCTCAGCTGTTTCAGTTCATCACTAGCCATTTCCATCACTGTCATCTCAGCAAAAGCCTTTGGACTCAAAGTCCCTGAAAAAAGGTTACGTTTTAAGTGGCAGCTTTTAGGGTTCTTCAGGTTAGCAATTTTGCTTCTGATGCAATTTTTATACTTTTTCTCATTCTTAGCATGAAGATCAAAAATACATTTTTCGATTTCTTTAGCTAGCTCTAGCCATTTATCAGTTTCTTCTTTGCTTTTGACAGAACCAGTCAAAGACTTATAAAGAAGATCCGTACATTTACACCTCAGAGCTCTCACTGGATCCTGCTGCAGACTTGCTTGGTTAAGAAGAGGCTTAGAACTTTCATTATTAGTGTGATGTTCCTCAAAAGAAGAAAGCTGATTCATGTTGCCTTCTGCCTCATTATGTACTACATTTTTAACAGTTTGTGATGGGATCAACATTTTAGAACTATTAGCATCTAATGCCTCCTGCTGACATGGTCCTTCAGACAGTGATTGCTCTCTAGGAACCACGCTAAGACATTCAATTTCCTTTTTCACATACACAAAATCTGACTTTTTAACTTGGATAGATTCAACACTGTTATTCTTGTAAAGTGCTTTCCACCTTGACAGTAACTGCTTTGCCTTCTTTTTTAACTCTGCTGAAGGGCAGCTCTTGAGTACTCTGTATACAGCCCTGGCAACTCCTGTCCCCTGAAGATACTCTGTAGTCATATCAACATCTTCAAATTCTTTAAGATGATATTCAATATCTTGGAAAGTGTTCTCAGACAGTAGTTTTTCAATACAATGGGCTCTGTGTACAATGTTTTTCTGGTCAGACATGTTGAAACCTGAAAGCAAAAAAATGTTTATTGTATTTATTGCAGTTATGACACGAATTAATTTTCTGTATATTTTCACAAGGTTTTCTTTTTATTTTATGATATTTTACACTATTTTACTGTTTTTTCCAGCTTTTACTTTAAATGGTGTAGTTACTGGAGCAAATGCAAAATGCAGAGAAGCCTGGGTCCTGGCAAAATGCAAGTGGGTATGGGTAGTCTAACTTGTGCAAGAAGAATACTGGCAAAAAAGAAAGCCTACAGGGACTTTTGCTATAGTAGGGTTAACAACTTGAAAGTACGGTATGACACTAATATTTAAGGAAAAGAACATGGTCTCGCCAAAACAGTCTTGCATGCACACTACAACAGATGTTCTCAGGGAGATTCTCAACTACTGCAAAGTAGACTAATACACAACCACTCTGCTGTATGAGATTACAGGTAGGCTTCACAGTGTTTATGCATTAGTAGACTCTGGTACCACTGGACTAGCCAGCAGCAGCTAGTTCTGAAATTCAGCATTTTTCACCAAATGCACCAGATGATCACCTGATGATGTCCAAAATTAGACACTGCTATCAAATTTAAGACCCACCTGGACACATTCCTATGTAACCTGTTCTAGGTGGCCCTGCCTTGGCAGCGGGGTTGGACTAGATGATCTCCGAAGGTCCCTTCCAATCCAAACCATACTATGATTCTATAATACGCTTTCCAAAAACTAAAAAGGAGGCTTTATAGGCAATGCATCTCCCTTTCCACACACATACAGAGAAACAATAAAAATATTAGTCGAGTTTTTAAAGCATTGGTATCAACAAATTAAATTTAATAAAAATCCTGGGTTTGGAAGTTTTGTTTTTCTATTACAGCAATTTAAAGTCTATTAAAAGCCACCTCTGGGACCCCCTGCTGTAACAGGTGTGTGAACAACATAATGATCTCACACTGTTGAATACATTCTGTAATAGCTTCCTAGTAATCTCCAAAGGCAGATTTGTAGGTAAAGACTACACTAATTTAATCTGAAAGTTGCAGTAATACAGAAGTTTGCTGCAAGACTCCAAACCCAAGGAGATCACTGCTGCCATCTTTCCAGAATGCATATGCAAAATCACCCTCATCAGACAAACTGACTTTTGTCTCAACTCATTTTTCACAGTTTCAAAGCATCTGGCTACAAATGAACTCAATACAAGTTGCAATGATACAGAATAATAAAAAAATCAAAGTGGATCCAAATCCTTCACATTGTTAGGTGCTTTTCTGGTTGCTGGTTTTTGGGGGTTGTGTGTTTGGGTAGTTTTTGTTTTTCAAATCAGTCATTCCTGCAACTATATGCTAACTTACCAAGATTTTTTCAAATCTTTACAATAAATGCTGAGATGTTTGGCTATTTGTGGTTTTGTTTGGAATAAAATCTGAAAGTTTCCGCTTGGTTTCTTATAACAAACCCTTCAGTTCAAATCAAATATATAGGTTTTGGCATTAGAAGACTAAGTCTTAAGACTAAGAGAACAATGTGTAGCACAGCTATGTTTTTCACAAATTTGTCTGGTTTTGTCACAGTATGTTGTTGCCTGTACAGAGAATCACTGATATCTGCAGAAATTAGATACATTCATTTATAATGACCCATAAAACATACAAAGTTAGAAAGTTTAAGAAACCTTGCACACTCACATTGTTTTGTATTAACTTCTGTGGCAGACAGATGAGATACTGGGAATTGGGGTTTTTTGTTTTGTGGGGTTTTTTTTGCTTGGGTTTTGTTTGTTTGGATGGTTGGGTTATTTTCATTTCAGACTTTTTCCTCAAACCTTTGTTACTTTGAAAGAATAAAATTCAACAGCTAATGTGGGCATGGTATCTGACTAAAAAACACACAAATGAGTTTTTCAAGCGCCTAGTGGAGATGCCACAGTTTTCAAGCCTTTTGACAAACTTTTATACATCACCATAACTTGGTATCAGGCATTTCTTCAATTACTATGCAGTAAGTAGCTGAACACAGTCTATTGGGAGCTGCAAAGTGAAGGTTTGGGGCTACTCTGCAGCAAGTTGAAGAGGTCCTGATACAATTCTGTGGATCTTAAGCCCAAAATGCCACTCTAGTTCCTACATGATGCTCACCTTTCACTTGCTATGCAAGAAATCACTTATATAACTCTTCCAAAAGTTTCTCTTTATAGTTGATAACAAAGAGGCAAGTCAGACTAGTAAATTTTTAACTGAGGTCCCCACTGTTACTCTTCCAGCTCGGCATCATATTTCAGTTTGATTATCAAGAAAGGGCACCTGAAAACCAGTGACATCTATAATACGGTTGCAAAACAGTGAAATCTACAAACTCCTAATTGTTATTTTTGGAAATTCTTAAAAAGTTAAAAGACATATCTATCTCCTAAAAAGTACCTATTTTCTTACAGCCACAGAATTACTCAAGCATGCTTCCATACATTCTGACATGTTAAATGAAAAGAAAAAAGATTTCAGAATGCAGTCTCATGGCTTGAATATTTCCTTTTGACTCCTTTTTATCAAGCCCTTACACCAAAAAATGCTCAATGCATTGCTGCTGTGAAATTTACACGCAAAAAGTGTTAATACTACTAACAGTATTCTCCTGTTTGCTGCAAAAGAGAATTAAATGTTGAATGCAGAATTGAATGTGTTAAGTGTTTTTTCTTAGGAGTTTGTCTTCCAAACTTGTGCAGAAAACCAGTTTTTTGTCTGAAGTTATATACACCCTGATTCTACCCTAGAAAAAGTCATCTGCCTGATGGACTGATACAAGGCTAGCTACAGATGTCCGTATTTAAAAGAACTCAAGCAGATTTCTTGCACCATCATTTCCATGATGAAATCTCTTAGAGAATGGGGGGAGAGAAGGTACAAGTGATACAGCTGGGTGATTTGCACGCTCTGTTGCTCTCTGTAACCACCAGCCCAGCTAACCTGTTTTATGCTTGTTCAAACTTTAGGTAGGGCCTCACAGCTCCACAAAAGAAAAGGAGAGAGAGACAGGGAGCATGAACCTTCATCTGCTTCTATAATCCTTAACCACAGACCCATCTGATCTCCACACTGAATGCTCTCTGCATTCACTTAATGCGTATTTAAACAGCTCCTTCTTGTCTCAACATTTTGGAGTCCGGCAAAACCTCAGTAATGGCTATTACAGGAATTGATTTACTGGTCAAGACATTTCAGAACCAGAGAAACAGGATGCATTTTTCAAATATGAAAGTTGAACTCCATGCTTCATCATACTGAAATCACATACAATTGTATCTAGTTATCTGTTCTGCTGCAGGACCACACAGAAGCTGTGAGAGTAGAAAGAGACGTTTTCTTATGTAGGGCAGCCATCACTACAGCAGGACAAGTTCCCTGTCTCCAGAACACCAAGTAGCTGACATCAGAAAATGATGATCTGCTGATTTATTGTTTTTCATGCAAACAGCAGAGCTGATGACAGTTACATGCTCAAGCAGTATGACTGCCCTATACCTTGGAATCAAGAACTCCTTCCAACATACTCCAAATGTAATTTTCTTCAGTTCTTGTATGTATGTAGGTATTGTATTATGCTACACATACCATAAAATATACTTATCTAAATGCAAGATGACTTCATGAATTCTCAATATTTAGTATACAGGACTATGGACATGCAAAAATACGAACTACTCACGAAGTGCTCTGTTGGTAATTAGTCCATGCATATGCTTTGATCCTGGACAAAGGTGAGGTATTTTGATCTTTCCTAGAGGGCTGTGCTTCACAGAAAGTTTTCTCTCTTACAGTGCAGAGTAAAGATCTGTATGTAAGAAATGATGCTTAAAGTCCTTGGAGATCATCTGCTTCATGGTAGTAGCCCTTGCTCATGGTTACCTACCTGATCCTAGGCAGCCCACCAGGGTGGCAAGGTGACAACATGCCCATTTGTGTGGCTAATCTCACACAAGAAAATTATATGGCTGCAAAAGACTCCTTTGGCTCCACAGCTATGAGTAGGCATTGACAGCTGGAGTGACTAACACAAAACCTCTGAGGGGACCTGGAGCCAACACACTGGCATCTGCAGTAAGAACATAGCCATTCTTCCACACTCTCAGTGAGTTACCTTACACTTATTGGACACTTACAGCTGCTCAGAAAAAGCTGATGTATGCTAATTCATCACCCACACTAAGATGCTTTTTCCTAATAGGCAAATCTAAGACAACCTGGTTGAGTTTTTTATTTTTTTAACCCTCTACCAGATATATAAAAGGCTGGTTTAGAGTGGGCTAAATGCAGTATATATGTTCTGCCTTAGGACTTTTTCCACACGTACGCTAAGGCCATAAATTATTACAAATTTTAAGATCTTCTTAATCATGCATTAACCTTTTCAAGTTTATGCAACATTAAATTCAAGTACATAAATGTTATGCCATTTACATAAACAAACTGAAAGCAGAATCTGGACACCAAAATATAAACAACAATTTTAGAATAATTTTGGAAGTTCAACCACCTAACAGACAATTCACATTTAAGTCAAAACAATCACTTCTAAGGGAATACTTTCCTCAACGTGTACAACATGTAGCAAAGAGGTAGGACTGAGTGACTCCCTTCAAACTTATAAGCAAACCTAGGTGAAAATAACAGAAAAAAGTTATCAAAATATATGACAAAATCAGAACCAAATCCATAATTTATTATTTTAATGGAGCAGGATACCCCCTGGTAACTGGCAGAAGCATAAGAAACAGCCAGCAGAGCAACCACTAAATAAAGGTAATAAACATGTCCTTATCAGTGACAATAGAAAGGTTTATATGGGTAAAGAATTTCTGGAATGGCACTGGCTTTGCTGTGTGTACCTAGTTTGCAAAAGATTTTTAGATCCTTCAATATGAAGAATAATATATAGTTCTGAAATACCAGGCTAACTATTCCATCATAAATTTAATCTCACCTTCCAAATTAAAAGGCAGTGTGGTAGAAAAACAAAACAAAACTGTGCATTTGTTGCCCTATAAATCAAGCAAGGATTGGATATATCACCAAGGTTGACAGACACCATTATTTTACAGGATGAGAAATTAAAGAGAGATTCCTCAACTTTTAAATTACATATGCAGTTATGAAATGGCTTACTTTACTACTGCTGCCTTCCTTCAAAAGACGAGGCAGAGCTCTTCTTTAATACTGCACAGCGTTTCATATTAAGTCTGGATGTCAAGCGGAAACTTCTCTAATCACACAATGTGATTTCTGCAGACAACTGTAGAAAACATGTTTTTCATGTTCTTGCAGGGAGAAACAAGAAATTACTGATGCAGTGGTAATACTGGAGTGTATTTTCTAGCCAAAGTTCACTGGGAACTTAGGTATAGCAAGCCTGAGTTCTTTCCTGCTTAGACTCCTGTTCCTTGAACTCTAATGTTTCTGCTGTAAAACAGGGGTTTGGTGTTTGTAGTAGGATTGCAAAGCCTCCAGATATGTGTATGCTTTATTTTGTTGCTTTGTACAAAGAACAGTGGAAGTCTGCAATACCCAAGACAGCTGCCAGATCTCTGAGTGCCCACTGACAAGGCATTTTTGAGTTTTGTGCTGTGTCAGATAAGCAGAATCACTGACTGAAATACAAATTACTTTTAAAAAGAATTGAGAGGTAGGCATTAAAAATACTCTAGATTGTCTGCAAATATTTATCATTCTCTCTAGCTCTCAGATGACAGAAGTAAAGCTTACAGGGTGAAATGACCTTCCTAAACTGGTTCAACAGGTCAGCTGCAGAACAAAGATAATGTTTTAACCCACAGCTCTACTTCTCTGACAACTCCACAATCCTAAGGAGCTGTTTATAATGTTCAAAATTCAAGGGAAGTGACAAACAAAAAAGAAAAATGAAAAAAAAAAAAAGATAAAGAGGAAGTTGGGAGAAGCCTTTAAACTTTCTGAGGAGAAAGCAAGCCTTCACAGAAACCAAGATGCAATTCCAAATGGAAAATTATTTTGCCACTTGAGGGAGCTGGAGCATAGCAAACCCATGAGCCTTGTGAAATGTGCATAATGAGAAAGTCCAGCCTGTTAAGAAAAAAGATAAAATAATTTCCCTATGACCTTTAGGAAGCTTCACATTTTTAGGTACTTATTTGCTTTGGGAAAGCAAAACAAAAAAAACCATAGACCTGTAAGTCCAAAGATGCTGGGATACAGACAGGAGTGAAAGTGTGCATCCCTTATCCAGTCATTGTCCTGTATATTGCTCTTTCATTCGACATCTTTTGAATTTGGAATCTGCCCACTTTTATACCTGATTTGATAATATGTGGCAAATGCTGCTGAACAAATATTTGCTAAATTAACTGAATCATACTCAGTCAGCACTGTTCTGCTGTGTTCCTAGTTCCAAGAAGTAAGGAATCCAAGAAAGGAGGATTTGTTTATTCAAGTAAGTTACAAAGTTTTTTATTGTAGAGATGCAAGAATGAAAGTACAAATGACAGTATCACAATTTTGTGCAGTACAAAATTAACATTCTCATCTCCTGGGCAACTAAAAAAGACATTTCCACCCTGCTTAACTTTAGCAATGCATAAGAACATCTGTTTGAATTCCAAGTCTCTATTGAAGGTTACAATGTAGAAACTGACTTGTTTTTACAATGAGACTCTGTAACACTGTACTGATGAGGCACTTTCTTACTAAATATCATCAGGTCTCTCACACTGACTGCATCATATAATGAGTCATTTGTGTACACAAGAATAAATGATGATGATCAATAAAAATCTTGTAAGTCAGTTTGCTCCTAAGGAAAAAAAAGATCAGTCTATCTCAGTTTAAAATATGGCCATCCTGTGATAATACGAAGTTGAATCAGAACTTTTTTAAACAGTAAAATGACTAAGCAGGAGAAAACCAACCAACCAATCAACCAACCCAGCCTAAGACATTTGCTGCTAACCGCAAAGCCAGTCCTTGAGAAATACACTGTCTTCTCCAAAACCATTTGGGGGAAATGCCTTTGCTATATGCCTTATCTGGTTCAAAGCCATAACCTATTTTTCCTTAGCACAGATAACTCCCACTAATAAACCACAACAAATTCAGAATGCATCCAAGTAAGTATGGATGAATGTCATGGAAGGGCAGAGAAGGCTAAACACCACTCCTTCCTCATCCCAATCTCAAACGTAGATGACTTTTTCTCTAAGGAATTCTATGTAATCAGTAGAAAATCCAGACCACAGCCAACATAAAGATCACAAGAAGCCAAGTACTCTTAATGGTGCAATAAAATTTCTTCCAAAAATGCACACAGCAGAGTCTTGGAAATACCAGACTTCTTGCTTTGGGCAACCTAAATTCCATATAAACAATGAAAATGATCAAATGCTATTTTAAACTCAGAGCCTAAGTAGAAATCAGAGAATTCTCACCACCAGCCTCCAGACTCAAAAACATTACTTCACCCTATCTACAGTGAAAGAGACATCAAAGATGTCACCAATAAATCATTTTCCAGGGCTTTTATTTCATTTGGCAAAAATAAGAGCTCTTCCTGCCTCTCAGCAGGAACCCCTTCCACCCTCAAAAAATTTCTGAACTATAGAGAAATTGCTTTCTCAAGAATAACCACATGAATAAAGCTAAGTTTCTTATTTAGCTAATAAAGCTAAATACAATAATAACTGAGATGATACAACAGTACTATTGTCAGATGTCCATGACCACTGACACCTCACTGACCAAGAGAGTCACCTCTTGGCCAAAGATCGAGAAACGGCAAATTAAGTGAGCTCAGGATTACTGCAAAACTATTCACCAAAAATCTTTACTTCACTTGCACAACTCTATCACTGTAATACCAGAGGCAAAGTGCACCTTTTATTCTTTTTAAAACAACAGAATAGAACCACAGTGATCAAGAAAATGAAAATTAAGGAAGAATACTTCAGAAAACACTGTTTCAAGAAATTCTCAAGGACAACATCTGGTGAAAAAGTTTGTGCATGATGGAAAGTAGTCTGATAAAGAAATAGCTTTGTTCTGCATCTTTTATATCAGTGACTGCTTGAATTACAGCACTTTTAACTAATCTGGAGCTATACTGCATCCACCCTGTCATTGGAACCATTCTCCCACAGCTTTCTTCCCAAGAGAAGGAGTTTGCAGGGGAGAGAGGGCAGAGTACATCGCATTCACGTGAAGATGTACACAACAGCCTCTTTTACAAAGACGAATTTTTAAGCCTGATTTGGAGTCTACCCCAAAGTAGAGTTCTCAGCACAGTTTTCTAGTAAGATCAAACATCCATGGATTTACTGAGACTGGAAAAGCCGCTGCCTTTACCAGACTGCTTAGCTACTAGCTTTGTTTGACCTTAGTATACAAGCTGGGGCTCAGGAAAAGACTCCAAATGTCACAGCTACACCAGACAAATAACACTTTTGACTTGTCTCATGGCAAAATGCATCTGAGAAATTCTTTATAAATTGAACAGCTATAGCTGTTTTAAGTTCTAGGAGGTTCAGATGATGTTACGGTGGACATACACATTCCCGCAGAGATGTTACCTTGCTAACAGGTTCTTTTAATAGTTTAGAATTAAACTGATTCTTACTGGGAGGTATTTTAGCTTTTCCTGTATCTTGTCTGCCTTATACCTGTGAATTTTTCCCACTCAATAGCATGGTTATCTGAGTTAGACAAACACATTAAACCCTGAAAATGTTACGAGTAATGTATTATTCCATTGATTTGAAATCTCTATGTCTATTGATATAGTTGACCTTTTTTATAAAATACTTTGAAGGTGTTGAAAAAATTTACAATATTTAGTTTTAACAAGTTACAGATTGCAAGTATCAAGTAAAGGTATCGCTAATGTCTTCCACAATAGAATGGCTATACAGATTCACAATACATTCTAATACATCATGACCCAGTGGGGCAATAATAAAATATATCAGAGATTTGTGATTAAGTTTTGTCTGAAATCATGTATAATTAACATGTGCTTCTATCTGCTTTAAAACTTGCACCATTTCACAAAAAGAAACAGATGGTTTCTCTAAGTATTGCTTACTCTGATCAAGAACTTTTCAGTCTCTCATGCTCTGCCTGTGAGGAGGGGCACAAGAAGCCAGGAGGGAGCAGAGACAGGACACCTGACTCAAAGTAGCCAAAGGGGTATTCCATACCACAGCATGTCATGCCCAGTGTATAAACGAGGGGGGTCACCTGGAAGGGCAGATAGCTGCTTGGGTCGGGCTGGGTATCGGCTGGTGGATGGTGATGATTTTTCAGTATTAACTAACTTGACTCAAAATCGCACTTTCAAGTTTGGGCACAAGGTCAGAGTTTTCATGGGGCTCTCTGGTTTTTCAAATTTTTATGACAAAGCCTTATCAAAGCTAGCAGAGGAATACCTTTTCTCTCAGCCACTTTCCACTACTTGTCAGTATAAGGTACTAGTTGGAGCTTGAGCAGGTCAAAAGTCAGACTTTTGATATATAGTGTGTACTTTCAAAACGTGAACTACCCTTTTGACCGCAGCTGACAAATACACCTCAGGAAAGAAGAGTGTTGATTGAAATTTAAGCAGATGATTCAGACATGAATTAATGCTATGCAGCCACGGAAGGGACACAGATTGTGACTTATGTATCTGAATTATATAATAATATGTGAAATTATTTTATTTGCACTTTGTGAAACTTTTTCTTCATTTTCTATCATTCATGTTTTTCCAACAGCAACAGAATTTAAACCAAAAAGAATTTATTAGTAGCACTGTTCAACTTGAAAGATGATATGAAGATTATATCAGTATTTTCTCACAGCAAAAGGATGCTATACACATTCTTCATCACGCAAGAAACACACCAGGCAATAGCAATATGATTTTAGCAGCTTTGTGTCACAATTTCATAGAATCATAGAATCATAGAATAGTTAGGGTTGGAAAGGACCTTAAGATCATCTAGTTCCAACCCCCCTGCCAGGGGCAGGGACATCTCCCACTAAACCATGTCACCCAAGGCTATGTCCAATCCAGCCTTGAACACCACCAACGATGGAGCATTCACAACTTCCCTGGGTAACCCATTCCAGTGCCTCACCACCCTTACAGTAAAGAATTTCTTCCTCATATCCAGTCTAAACTTCCCCTGTTTGAGTTTGAACCCATTACCCCTTGTCCTCTCACTACAGTTCCTCATGAAGAGTCCCTCCCCAGCATCCCTATAGGCCCCTTCTCTTTCATTCAATATATTTAGGTCTCCTAAACTGTTCATGCATGGATGCAAACGATCACATTTACACTTCCAATCACTTAGGACAGCAAACCAACTGAATAATTTCAGCAAAGCAGTGACATCTTCCAAAGGGAAGCTGGTTTCTTCAATATACATTAACTGCAATGTTTTATAGAATTAACGCTGACAGTTCCAGCTCGGGAAGCACTCGCTCGCTCTCTCTTGACACCACTGGGATTGTACCAGACATATGGACTACCCCCTCTACTCTACGTCTGTAAACAAGAAGCATTCATAATGCTGTCCTCCAGACACTGGGAAATCATAATTCAAACCCCTCAGTACACTGAGTTTGGCTTATATGCTAAAATGCTCATAGACGCAAAAAAAACTGGGAGCTGTTCTGCATTACTTTTAAGGCTGTAAGCCTCTAGGCTTCCCATCTTTCCATCACAGACAAAATTATAACAAGTTTACTTTTCAAAAAAAGCAAGGTTACACAGTCATATACAACGTGGCTTCAAAGACCAGTATCTGAAGGAGTCAAAGTTTTGAGCACTCTACTGTAACTGTACAGTAACTGACAATACTTTTCTTGTTCACCTATAATGATATCTCACATGTTCCTGCTTGGTATTAGAGCTCTCCTCCACTATTTTCTAACTTCCTTTTGAATTTCTTGTTCATTTACCTAGGTGGAATTAATTGGGTGAAGTGAAGAACTTGCTGCGAGCTGCAGGCTTAAAATTGGCTTTTAAGTGACAGATCTCATCCAACATTCTTGCACATCCACTTATTATTCAGTCTTCATAAATACTGTTTATATCCTCTTGCAGATGTACTGATTTGAAACCTGGACAGCCTCAATACAAACAAAGCTTCCCTAAGGTGGATCTCAGTATCTGTCAGTAAGCTTCTGCATTGGCACAGAAGTTCAAAAAACCAGACTGCCTTGCACATAGGAGCATTTCCTTGACAAAAGCAACTTTAAAGATTATTCTTATCCATATAAAGCTATCAAAAACTTCAATTCTATCACACTACAAGCAAAAGTATATGTTCAGTCTGCAGTGCCTTTTTATGGCAAATTGCGCTGACAAATTAATATAAAAATGGAACATGTAAGTAATAGAAACATGTTTTACCAACTTTTATGAGCTTTTGATCATTCTTCAGATAAGCACAGACTTTTTATGGCTTTAATGTTCAGTTTCTAGTTAAGCCTCAGCTCATTACTGTTTCCACTTTTCATTTCATTGTTAGGGACACGCGTTAGATACTGCTTTATCATTCTTTTACAGGTTTTTTTCACTGAAAAATGGTAAACTTTTCCTTTAAAAACAGATCCTTTTTATGCAGAAGAGCACATATGTTCCTGACACCTCTACAGAGAAAGTGTACAAAAGGTATTTGTAAGATATTATTAGATGTAAAATACAATTGAAAGGAAATTGATTCTTACATATCTAATTATTACAAATAATACTACATTGAAAAGCATGAACTGATTGCTTTCTACATTTATGCCAGCATTTGACTTATCTCAAGACGTAATGCTGCATGGAGACCTATATAATAAATATCTAGAAATTTACCATAGTACTACCATACTGCAATTTTCAAGGTCAGCCTCTTCAGTGAGTGGGAATTACAGCCACTTATGACACAAATCAGTAGGGAGAAGCAGCCCAGCCATATGTATTTGTCTAAAAGCAGCTGACACTTGCCTGAGGTGAAAGTCAGCCAGCCACAGATGACAGTTTGTCTGGGATTGGTTTGGAGTCGGCCTCATAATGCCAGCAGCTGACCAGTACCACTGTAACCTGCACAGTCACTCCTATAAATCGGGTGGGCCAGTGCGCACTGGTACTATGCTCCAAAATGTCCCTCAGTAATGCAACGAGTACACCTAACTCCATGTTTTTACTCCAAGTCATAGCATAGCTACAGTTGGAAGGGACCTTAAAGATCATATAGCTCCAGCCCCCTGCCACAAGCAAGGACACGTTCCACTAGACCAGGTTGCTCAAAGCCCTGTCCAACCCGGCCTTGAACACTGCCAGGGATGGGGCAGCCACAACTTCTCTGCGCAACCTGCGCCAGTGTCAAACCACTCACATAGTGAAGATTATTTTCCTTATGTCTAATCTAAACCTATCCTCTTCCCGTTTAAAGCCATCTCCCCTTGTCCTATCACTAGGTGTCCTTGCAAAAAGTCCCTCTCCAGCTTTCTTGTAGGCCCCCTTTAAGTACTGAAAGGCTGCTATTAGGTCTCCCCAGAGCCTCCATTAAAACTTTCTCGTGTCTGTGCCTCCTCCACATCCTTGGACCCGCGTAGCTTAAGTTTTACCCACCGCAGTATTGCTTAGGGGCGAAATGTCGCCCCTCCTCACACTCCTGAGACGCTCCATCAGAAGCAGCCAGCAGGTACCTACCTGCTATCGCACCCCGCTCCTGAGGGACTGTTTACCCGTTCCCTTTCGGCCTCCGAGGCCTGAGCCGGGGCTAGCACCATGCTGGCGGGAAAACCGGGAAGTGGGAGAAGAGGGGCGGTTTTTGTCCCCCGCGGGCACAGGCTCCGCGGGGAAGACCCCGCACCGCTCACCCACGTCGCGCCTCCGGACCTCATCCCCTGGCCCAGGGCACGAAGGAGCGCCTCCCCGGAATCACGGAAGGGAGAGCCTTGCGCCTCACTCCCGCTGCCGCTAGCGAAACACGCAGTTCAGCCGCCACATACCCCACTGTCCCCCGTACCGCGGCAGCGGGGCCGGGGCCGTTACCTCGGTAGCGGCCCTCAACATGGCGCCTCACTCCCGCTTCTTGCTCAGCGCCGGGGCGCGCTTCCGCCATGTCCCGCGAGCGGGCGGGCCGCCCGGCGGGGCTCCGCTGCTGCGGGCTGGCCCCGCGGCTCCCCGTGAGCCGCGGCGGTAGCGGAACGGTCGCTGGCGGGCGTCAGGCCTGAAGCAGAAAGTCGTCTCGGAGCTTGGGCAGCCCCGCTTGCTCCCGCAGTGGGCGGTGAGCCCCCGAGCAGAGAAGGCACGTCTTGTTGTCAGACGGCCATTCCCATCCTCCTGCAGCGTATTCTGTGTGAGCTCCTATGCTGCCCCCCGGGGCCACTGCAGGGCTGAAAGCGCCTCGGAGCGAGCCACAGCCTCCGCAGAGCCACAGTAGAAACAACCAGCTTTCGTAGGCAGCCTCCGGTGGGAAGGCACAGTTTCCACTGGGGCTGCTGTCACATTCTGGGCATTGCTCCCTCTGACATGGCCATGGGGTTAAAGGAGCTCTGTGAATGCTGCATTGGGGTCCCTGTGCTAGGCACAGCTTTAGCCTGGTGCACGGCATTGTCGTGGTGGGAGCCCGGCCGTGCTGATGGAACAGGAGCTGGACACAGGCCTCGCAAATGGTGCTTTGGGAGTGCGTGGCTTGGAGGAGCTAGAAAAGCACTTAGGCTTTGCTTAGCCCTGCAATGAATGAAAAAATAGAGGGTATTTATGTGATGTTAAATTTTAACCTCAATGTTCCTTCAGCAAACACGGCTTGAAAAAGGCAACAAATATGATAGAAAGGCCAGGTTGGACAGGGCTTCGAGCAACCTGGTCTAGTGGAAGGTATCCCTGCTCATGGTAGGAGGGTTGGAACTCCATGAGCTTTAAGGTCCCTTCCAACTGTAACCATCCTAGGATTCTAGGCAAGAGAGCATGACACGGGAACACAGGAAGTGGGGTAAATGAGTATCACACCTAATGCTAACAAAGAACAGAAAAAACAGTTCACACTAATTTTCAGCATTTTACTGCATTACTTTTGGTATAATCAACTAGTTTTTTGGATGATTCTATGACAAACAGAGCTATTAGTATACATAGGGTTGAAAAAATAAATATTAAAGTTATTTCTTAGGGTAGCAGCTTTGGGTATAATGAAGTGTGCTGGACATACCAGATGTGGCAATAAGCATCTAAAAGTTGATGTATTATAGCCTAAGCAAATGTATTTGACATTGCCTTTATTGCAGTGCTTTCCTCTTTTGTATGTTTTACATAGGCATTCAAAATGTTTCTTTAAAAGATTAATACTTTTAGAACTTCAGCTCTACAGCAAACGTACAGGTGGGTACTGGGGTTTGTTCTCAATTACACTAAAAGGTCGGTGTGATATTTTCTTTCGCTTTGGTTTTATTCGCTAATGAGGCCTATGTTGCCCTCTGCTGACAGTAAACTGAATTTACCTACCTGCACTTGCCAGGTACGTTTCCGCATGAGTGTCATGTACAGCAGACGCACCTTTTTCCCTATTTTCACGTGATGAACATCACCAGTGCTAATCATAAAGGGAGAAAAAATAATCCTTGCATTATTGTTTACCGGGTGTAAAAAAAATCACGTAAGGAATTATTAAACACTTGGAATGAACCAGTAAGTGATCAATGTTCATTATTGAGTGCTGTCAAAACTTTCCTTGCCAGTGCTGCAGTGGCTGCATTATACACTGATAACTGAAGAACCCTAAATGATTGCTAGTTCTGTGTAATGCTGAACTCACAATGTATTTGTGACAAACTCAAAAATTCATTAGTGATTGATTATGTGGTATAGTGGTTAGCCCTGGCTAGCTGGAGGCCACAGCTGAGATCAGCCTTTCTTTTTGCCTTTTGTGGCTCACACAGCAACAATGTGTGGGACAAAACCTATGCCAAAGGGTCTATAGTTTTATGAAACAAGAGATGAAGAATTTGAAACAGATGACATGACTGTCCAGGACTTGCACAATAAAATACTAGCAGTCCAAGCCTTCCAGTCCAAATGTTGTCATCCAGTGACCTGTCTTACATATTTTTAAGCATTTTTGCAACATACATATGTCATAAGCTCAGCAGCAGCTATCATTGCAATACTCCAGAGTTTGCAGTTAGTCTCAGTCTGGGGCTCCCAGGATAAGGCTCTTGAATGCTTTTTCTCTATCTGTACAATTGTTGAGTATGGTACATACAGGATTCATTATATCCTCAGCTGAAAGTGCCTTGCCTACTGCAGAGGAATAGAGCTTCCTTGGCAGGAAGACACAAGAGGCAGCATGACTTACTTCTTGTGATTAGTCCTCCTTTGTGCTGGGATCAAAACTGAGGATTACCCTCCTGTGAGGAGGTTCTTCTCACAAAGTTCAGCTTCTGCATCTCCATTAAGTTGTTTTTGATCTACTGAATCATTACTCCAGTTTCCCATTTGTAAATCAGAGACAATGTTTTCTCAATTACCCTCAAAGTAAAACAAAACAAAATTACGATAAAAATTATATACCCATTATATTAATGCACGTGTATATGTGTGTTATGATATATATGTGTATCTCTGTTTGCATGGGGTTTTGGGATAAAATCAGTGCTAGTCTCATAGTGTCAACTTCTTTGAGACTTTAGTATTGGCTATGATAAGTACCTGCTTCTCTAAAAACAGGCTTCTATTCAGCAAAGTGAGATATTCTGTCAGCTGATAGAGCATTAAATATCCACAGAACTAGTTGGAACAATGTTAGTCAAACAATGTTCATCATAAGGTTCTTGCACAGGATAGTATCAATTTCAAATAAGCTTCCCTAAATTTTTATTTCTAAAACAATGTCTCTATATAAAGAAAACCAAAATAAAAATAAAACCATTGGGTATTATTTATTCTATAATATTATTTTCTTATTTTTTTAAGCTATGTCATATCACAATGTCATAACAGGCTGCTATTTTATCATGTAATTTACTGCTATGTCACATAGTGCCAAAGTGCTACAACACATCCTGTTGGACATACTATAAAAATTTGATATTTCAGAGTTCAGATGAGCTTTGCATTTTCTGCATGTGATGTACATAAAAGATAACGTTAGTATAAGAATGCATGTGAACAGTTCTGGGTTGCAATAAAGCAGGAAACATCCTGCAAAATTGCCACAATTATTTTACTTTGTAACTTACACCCATATCCACAAAAGAGATCATGGTCACTGAAAGCAGGGCAATAATGTGGTGATAATGTGGTTTCTTTTAATGAAATAAAAGCTTTCTTTAAAATGAGTTTTGAAGATTGTGTGTACTGATAACACATGAGCAGGGATATACTGAGGAGATTACTCCCATTCACAACATAATTGTAGTGTAGTTATTTGGAAAAAAAATACGCATGCATTCCCTTAAAA
The DNA here is from genome assembly GCA_028858755.1 of Ara ararauna. NCBI lineage: Eukaryota > Metazoa > Chordata > Aves > Psittaciformes > Psittacidae > Ara > Ara ararauna. The sequence goes on from CM054378.1 coordinate 52,635,613, forward strand.
ATTTTTCTTCAAATTTGTTTTACAAAGGATAAGCTTTGGGCTGTCATTTTTATTGTTCATTCTTGGAATTGTAACAACTGCCTCTTCAGAATAGTTCAGGCAAAATGTGTTGTGCAGGAAGGACAAGATGGACAGGCATTTCCTCTAAAATCCCTGGGTACAGTCACTGGAACTGTGATTGAAACTTTCTGAAACCTTGTGCACAGGTAAAGGCAACAGCTGTTCCTTATGGAGAGGATTCAAGGAAACTGTATCATCCCTGAAAACCTGAAAGGGAACTGGTAAATGGTCACTTGCTAGAAATGCTCCTAGGCAGGGAGGCAAAGTCATTGTCAGCTCTCCGTACCACCAGTATAAATCAAAATGTCTGTAGTGAAATCAGATGAATAAAGATTTACACCAACATGGCTGAGAAAAGAATGCTTCTCAGTATCTTCAGCAAAAAGCTTGAATGACAAAGTTGTGATAAATGATTAAAAACTGTTCTTGACTTCTGACTGAATATCAAAGAAAGGCAGAATTACAAATATAATTATTAAAAGTACTGTTAATCCTATAGAAAAGCATAATTTTTTTTCTTTACACCTCATACAACCTTTTTAATAGGTTTTTAAACGCTGATTTGACAACAGGATAGTTTTGTATTAATTCTCTGTGATAATATGACTGTGAAGACAAAATGAAAGGTAGTGATGGTTCAGAAACTCCTAATTAGCAAGGCTTAATGGAAAGGATTTTTTTTCAAAATTATGGACATTTTCTGGCATGAACTTTAAAACATTATTTTTATTATTGTGGTTCTTGCCTGAAAGAATGAGATCATATTATCCTTGAAAATCTAGAAAGCCAAGAATAATTAATCACAGCACTGACTGACTAAGGAAAAGGATCCCAGATGGCCTAGTGTTTGAAAGAGGATGTTCCCAGAGTAGCAGAGCAGAAGCAACAAATGGAGAAACAGGTACTGCGTATAGCAAACTAGTGAAATTGGAGGTGTGGGAGGCTCTAGGAGAATATCCTGCAGTGATTTTGAAGGCTTCTTTTCAACTGCTTGAATTCCTGTGGGAGCCCTGAGTGGCCACTGTATTTATACCTCAATCTCACTGGCAGAAGATTTCATGACTTTGCCATTGTATCTGTCTCCCATATCCAACAGACACTAGCCAGATGAGGCATCTGTCTCCTGACAGGGCAATGTACATCAAAAAGAAGACTTTCAACGTAGTATGCAATTTGAGGGGAAGTACACAATTATATCTATTCTAACATAAACCCCTGAAAATCATTTCCATCTTGTATAGGAAGGCAGCTGGGATAGCAGGAAAAGCAGAAGTACACAATATTTTCAAAGTGTTTTATGTTGTTTTTTGTTGGGTTTTTTTTTTATTTAATAATGGAATTTATTGATTTAGATACCACATTGCAGTAGGAGGAAACATGAGTATGTTCAGGGAGCAGTAAGAACCAGGCTCAAGAAAATATCCCTCATTGTATACCAGCATTCGAGGCTGGCTTCATATTTTTCCCATGCTCCAGTTAGTGACCCTTCTCCCAAGTTCCCTTCCCTGCTTGTGGATTGCCTAATGCCGACTTTCTCCATTGTGTAGTTATGTAGTGGCCAGTTTCCTTCAGTGGCAAGATCTGTTCTCTCTTAAGAGAGGTGCTTAGATCAAGCAAATTTTGAAAGAAATGAAAAAGGGCCCATAGAAAGAGATGCCCTCGCTATGGCGTTCATTTTTTGGTCCAGTGCTGTATTTCTGTCTGGAGAACTTTCTTCAGTTTGAAGGTTATCTTGTCAACAGATCTTGAATTTATATTGGTTTTTAGTGTTCTTAGAAAAAAGCTTACAAAATCTGTCTATGATCTAGACATGTGATTAAGTTCATGAAAGGCTCCTTACCATTATGTGTGCAAGTAAGGAAAAAAATTACATAATGTGAGCACTGTAAGTGAATCATTTAATGAAATGAAATGAAATGAAATGAAATGAAATGAAATGAAATGAAATGAAATAGGGACCAAAGTGTTTTAAAAAATCACCTCTTCTTCCATCCTTAATTGCATGTGGAAGAGAATCCTATACAAATCTCATGTCCATAGACTGTGAAAATATGAGAATTGGGCCATACTCTGGGGCTTGGGCAGATTTAATTTTGTGAGCGTACCTTCCCTCATAGCATTTGAATCATGTTCATTCACGCAAAGAAAGATGTCTTGGGTGGCTGTTTCAAGGGTACTGCACAGATTACTTAACTTGAGAGAAGTTTTTCTGCTATACATCCACAGCAAACCAGTCTGATGTTGGTTAGTTAAATATGAATTTGTTGTGCTATCCCTGGGGTTATTTACATATACAGTGCTCCCTCCCAAAAAGAGAAAAAAGAGCTCCCAAACTGCGATGACCGCCATTGACTGTCTGGAAAGAAGTCCATTGACTCTCTGGAAGGAAGCAGTAAGTAAATCAACTACCAAGTGGACCTGTGTTCCACCACTGCAGGACATGGTGGACAGCAATGTCAGTACAGGAAATATAGGAAAAATATATGGGAACTGGGTCTGGACACAGGGCATTTACATGCATGATCTGCTATTTTGGTCATTTCTAGTGCAGAGCATTTCAAAGGAAATGCAGTCATTATCAGATCATTTTCCTTAGAGTTAGTAGCTAAATGGGAGCAACTGACTATATAGATATAAAGATTATTTATTCCTAGCCCATTACTTTGCAGTCACCCACAATTTATTTTTCCAACCCAGTTTTGTGCACAGTCACCCAGTATCACAAGATTCTTTGCAATCACCTTTCAGTTTCATGGTCTTGAACCATGAAGACAAACTTTGCCGCCTTGCTATTCACACTTCCACTCACATTTTCAATCAATCGCATGCATAGTTGGGCCATTCTGCAAGTGCTCCCTTGCCTCTAGAAATGGTGACTATTTTAACATTTTGGCAGTTTCCAAGAATACAAAGAAAATTAGGACTGCCGTATCTTTACATCCTGGGCAGGAAGGTGATGCTAATGAATAATTCACTGTAACTGAACATGTGGCTTTCTTGAGTACAGACATGCTCTAGCACTTTTAAAATCTGCTGTGAACATTACTTAGTTTAGAATAAAATTAGTACTTGAGGGAGTAATATTTTTTCGGGGTGTTTTTGAAATATAATGTTTCTGATTACTTTATGGCATGTATTTCTCAAAGTTTTTTATCACTGTTTTCTATCATTTTATCATGTTTGTGACTGCTGGGTTTTTATGGTATTATATAATTGTAAACTGAGTCATCTTTTCAGGTGAGAAGACAACTCGTGATGCAGTACACAAAAATACCTCTTATTAAGCTATCAATTATAACAAGAAAACTGTAATACTGCAGTGAATCAAAGCACAGAGATTAAAGTAACTGTAATAAACTGCAGTGAATCAAAACAGAGATTTAAACTTCTATCAGCCTGAAACCAAGGGACAGATTCTGATTGACTGCATTACCTGCCTAAGTCAGATTTACTGGACACACAAGAGGTGTCCAGCGCAGCGAACAGATTTTGGGCATCAAGGTTAAGCACTGGTGTTCCCTGTACAGCAAGCAGAAAGCAATGGAGCAGGGTAGCCGACTCTGGAAGATTTAAAGTGCCTGCTTGAGCTGGTAACTTTGCTATTGTCTGACTGCAGAGGGAACAGCAGGAAATTAAATATGCCACCTCCTCCTCTATGCTACAAAAAATGTGGCTGCTTCATGCAAATTGCCTCCTGGGTGTGCTTTTGACTCCTAAACTTGGCCTGTAAATCATTTGAGGGAGTGCTTGGAGTTGCTCCTGCACACCATTCAACTTCTTGAAGCACCATATTTGCATGGAAGCAAAAAGAAGTATATGAAGAAAAAAGAATGAAATGCTATTTTAAGGCAAGTCTAGGGAAATGCTGTTTCCTTTAACTCAGACCTTATTTCTGTTAGTATCAGGTACATTAACTGTCTATCATGAATTGTATTATTCTAGATAATATTTAGCTTTGAAATATTTTTATTTAATTTAAAATAAATTAATAAAACACTTTAAATGTTGGATTAAAGTTAAGTCTGAGTACGTAAAAGGATCGCTATTGAAATGATTTCTCAAATCTCTCCAAGGAGAATACTCTTGTCAGGGGTGTATATGAAATAGAAATTGGTATAATTCATTGCAGAAGCATTAAGAAATTTAGAGATTTTCAGACAGAGTATTAGGCTGTTTCCTTAAAACATTCAGTCATGCTTTCATGCTTTACTGAATCACTGAAGACTAAATATTCCCCAAATAAAAAATTAACAATCAGTGTTCTCTCAACAGTTCTATAATGTGTGCTTCCTGAATAGCTGGGGTTTGGAAAGGGGAGGGTCAGTGAGACTGAGTGTGTTGAAATCTAACTTTAAAGTCAAGTATTTGAGAGGTTAATAACTATCAAAATTAGAAATTCATTCCCATCAAAAAGCTTTTGCTGTGATAAGCTTTGCAACACCACACATATGACCAAGTTATTATCCATGCTTTCTTGTTATATATATATTTTCATCAATATAATGTAATGAATTTCAATACCTCTGGTACATGCAGGTGTATGAGTCTACATATAAAAAATATAGCAATTATGAAGTAAATATGAGTGGAAATCAGTTACTGAAAGCACGCTTCATTGTCTTAATATTGAAAATTGCAGTGGGGAATCCTTATTTAATGTATAAAAATAACATCTAAAAGCTGGAAAATGTTTTAAATTCCTTTCAATTGCAGGGTACAGGATAATCATCTTGCGGGAACATGCCTCATCATTTCCATGTATTCACAGCTGACAAAATGAAATGTCTCCTTAATTCTTTTGGCAATTGAAGAAAAGTGATCAAAACCTTTTGTTGTCCAATTTCAAGATTAAGTGAGCGCATCTGATGAGTAGTTTTTGAAGGATATGGTATAGATTTCAGTAAGTAGCCAGAAGCAATTTTTTTCCATTAACTTGTAGGCAGAGTACCGTTTCCAATGTTTATTATCAGACTTAAAAGTTGCAAATGATGTTATCAAAGTTAAAGCTACTTGATTATAGCATACTTGTAACATTTTCTAATACTCCTAGTGCAGTTTTCTTGCTGTCTAAAATAATCAAGCAGATAATGTATTTCACATTTCACAGTAATGGAAAACTGTCAGGAACATTTTGAGGCATTAATGACTGTAGAGCATAATATGCCGTTTAACTTTTCATCTGAAGGAGAAACATGTAGCTTTTGCCCTGAGCAGTTGTATCTTCTGAATGAATGCTGCAAACAATACCAGTTAATTTGCTGATGTGCAAATGTGATTTATGTGAATGCATCTACAAAATGAACTTATTTTGTTGCTTCTGCAGAAGCTATCTTTGAATTCATTCACAACAAAAAAGGTTTTTTTTTCTCTTCAGGTCTTATTATACTAGAATAATTTTTATGACCTGCTGTGGTGCAAGCTATCTGACAATCCATTGCAAACAAATGAGAAACAACTTCTGCATCTCCTACAGAAAGCCTTATGGTAGCTTTTGCACTCTCTACTGATCTATGCAAATAATTTTCTTGCTTGTTCCATGAAATGCAAGATCTTTCTTTTTTATCTTGTCTTTTGGATGGAATGCATCCAAAACTACTAAAGCAGTTGTCACAGTCATTAGTCATGGTGGACTACAATTTAACCAACAATGAATAAATATAAGCATATTTGGCTCCATATCTGGCTATGTCCATTGTGTTTAGTGTCTATTGTTTGTGTATTGAGCAGATAATATTTAGATATTATGCCTTACACAGGCAGTATTTATCTTTCCATGCCAAATAACTGCATATGCAAGAAATGCCTAGCTGTGCTTTTTAAGGTAGACTTAGTTGCTCCACGTATGTATTTCATATATATAATTTGCACCGTAATGCTCAAGACTGTAACAATTCATAGGCTTCTTGGGCTTTAGGGGCACTGCGTATGTGTAAATTATTGTTGTTTGAAGCTAGACACATAACTTGAGTATATTCTCTCAGTCTTCACTAACGGTAGTTCAGAGAGTTAGATGAGGAGGAGCGCATCCAGAAAAATACTTGTTTCACTTTCCTGCTTCCTTGTGACCAGGCTCTTCAGGCATCTTGAGATCACAGTCAGCATCCAATCCAAAGCTACTGAAGCAGCTTTCCTCCTTGCTTTGAAATTCCCAGGGTCTTTGCCCCAAGATTAAAGAGAGTTTGGTTTTCTCAACTCCGTATTCCATAATTTCTTCATCACCTCCAAAGACACCAGGAAAGAAATTCATATGTCAAAGCTGAAGTCCATGTACAGTTCTCAGAGCACCTGTTTCATAACACAAACCAGTTATAACAACGAATAAACATTTCCTGATTACACAGGAATCTTACCAGAAATTTTCTTCTGGAATATTCCAGTCTTGCTTATCCTTTCTTCAGCTGTGTGCAAAGTGCAAAATTACTGTGTTTCAAGAAGAAATATCTCAAGAATCCCTGGCTTGCTTCATAGATGCAATTAAAGGTGTTTGAAGTTTTGTAGTCGTTTTCTGTTAAAAAGCTTAGGCTCATATAGGCTATATTCTTCAAGGCTTTTTAGTGTTGGTCTATAAAATTCTGTTCAGTTGTTCTGGTTGTACTCTTCTTCATATAAAAAAAAAAAAAGAGCATCACTAAAAATAAACAGTGAGCAGTCACTATAACCTAGAAGGGCATACACAGAACTAAAGCAAAAGGAGAATGTATGTTTGCCCATTTAACTGATCACTGCCTGAAACAGGGCTTCTCTGTGGGCGTCTCTGTCCTCTTGGGATTCAGACCAGTAGGTACTTTCAGAAAAGATAACAAGATGGAAGAAGATGGTTTTGCGCTCCACACCATTGTCTTCTTTTAACAAAAGGTGGAACCTGGCTTCTAGACCCCCCTTAAATACCTGTATGTGTGTGTATGCATGGGTGAGTGTGGCGGGGTGGCAGCTCCTAGTTTGTGGGAGAAGATTCTGCTCACCTTTCTGCTCCTGAGGATGACAGTCTCCATCCCTTTTGCTGAAGTTTGAAGGGGCATGAGGCCAATTTATTCCTGAAGGTCAGTACATAACATGAAGTTTCCTAAGCGCTAATAATGGGTCATTCTTTTTTACCTTTTCAGTGCTAGTTGATTACATCATATGCTAATAATCAACATTTAATGCTTATGAAGCTATAAAGGGATCATTTCTAAATAGTGATTGTGTGACTCAAAGACACTGATGGCAAACAAAGTATTTTACATACTTTATTAGTAATGAAAATATTCCTCTAATACATGACTCCACTTAGAACTTGCTTAGTTCCATCAAGAAGGAAATAAAGCTCTTCTCTTTCTTCTTGTTGCCTAGATTGAACGTCTGCACATTAAGCAAGAAGTTAAAATTACATCACGAGAAGTACTAGCATCCTCTTAAATACTGCTTTATGTTCTTGTAGTGTAGAAGGGATGAAATAGAAGACTTAAGAATAGCCTTGAAAAGAACTTTAAGGAATAAAAGCATGTCAATTTTGTAAAAAAAGCTAGACACCATTTTAGAAACTCTGACCTTCAATGATAAAATACTGTAGTGCTACCCTCAAAGTGTGTATTAGAATTAGAATAACTCATACAAAAGTGTACTCTGCGTCTTGCACATGTCAGTTTTTCTGTTTACATTGCTGCATTAAGTTCAATGCACAGTTTTTATGGCTTTGGGTTTTTTTTTTCTAAAGAACAAAATGATACAAAAATACACTACTAGAAAGGAAAATATTAAAAATAGTATTAAATCCAGTACACTCAAATATCCATTATCAGGTATCTTCTGGGCACAGACCAGAAATTAGTATAACATTGTCCACTCCAATTTCTCCAGTTTTGCCCTTCCCACGTTCTGATTCAAAAGTGACCTGTCATAAGAAAAGAGATGTATTAACAACGAAAATGTAGTATCTCCAACCATTTAGCAAGTCCTAATGTTAATTACTTATAATGCTATATCTGAGGAATGTTTTATGACAATACAGGATTAATTTTATGACTTAAATCTTTGCAGTTTTTAGAATTTCCCTGCATTATTTGAACTAGATTTATAATCCCCTGCACAGGTTTACAATACCAAATGGATTCTGGGAATAAGATTACTAATTTTCATTGTACAAAAAAAAAAAAAAAAAAAAGCAAATTGAGTGAAATCCAATTATAATAATGAAGTTTTATTACAGTATGTGTTGTGAGTGCACTTCATTTCTTGAAGACATTAAAACTGTTCATTTTTGATCTATTTGTTAGGATTGGTAGATTTTGGGTGTATATTCTATACATATTTTTACTCAATGTACTAAAATCCCAAGTCTTGGAAGGCAGACGCAGGGACTGTGAGAATGAAGACCCTAGGACCATTGTAGGAGAGGATCTGGTTTGAGACCATCTTAGGAACCTGAATGTACACAAGTCCATGGGACCTGATGAAATCCGTCTGCGGGTCCTGAAGGAGCTGGCAAATGAAGTTGCTAAGCCACTTATTTTAAAAATCATATTTGAAAAATCATGGCAGTCAGGTGAAGTTCCCAATGACTGGAAAAAGGGAAATATAACCCCCATTTTCAAGAAGGGGAAAATGGATGAGCCAGGGAACTACAGAGCAGTCAGCCTCACCTCTGTGTCTGGCAAAATCTTGGAGCAGATTCTCCTGGAAGGCATGCTAAGGCACATGAAAAACAATGAGGTGGCTGGTGACAGCCAGCATGGCTTCACTAAGGGGAAATCCTGCCTGACCAATGTGGTGGCCTTCTATGATGGGGCTATGGCACTGATGGACAGGGGTAGAGCAGTTGTTGTCATCTACCTGGACTTGTGCAAAGTGTTTGACACTGTCTCACATGACATCCTTGTATCTAAAGTTGGAGAGACGTCAATTTGATAGATGGACCATTCAGTGGATAAAGAACTGGCTGGATGGCCGCACGCAAAGGGTTGTGCTCAATGGCTCAATATCCAGCTGGAGACCAGTAACGAGTGGTGTCCCTCAGGGATCGGTGCTGGGACCGGTCTTGTTCAACATCTTTGTCGGTGACATGGACAGTGAGATTGAGTGCGCCCTCAGCAAGTTTGCTGATGACACCAAGCTGTGTGGTTTGCTTGATATTTTGGAGGGAAGGAATGCCAACCAGAGGGACCTTGACATGCTTGTGAGGTGGGCTGATGCCAACCTGATGAAGTTTAACCATGCCAAGTGCAAGGTCCTACAGCTGGGTCGGAGCAATCCCAGGCACAGCTACAGGTTGGGCAGAGAAGAGATTCAGAGCAGCCCTGCAGAGAAGGACTTGGGGGTGTTGGTCAATGAAAAAATGAACATGAGCCAGCTTCAGTGTGTGCTTGCAGCCCAGAAAGCCAACTGTATCCTGGGCTGCATCAAAAGGAGCGTGACCAGCAGGTCGAGGGAGGTGATCCTGCCCCTCTCCTCTGCTCTTGTGAGACCTCACTTGGAGTATTGTGTACAGTTCTGGTGTCCTCAACATAAAAAGGACATGGAACTGTTGGAACAAGTCCAAAGAAGGGCCACGAGGATGATGAGGGGACTGGAGCACCTCCCGTATGAAGATAGGCTGAGAAAGTTGGGGCTGTTCAGCCTGGAGAAGAGAAGGCTGTGTGGAGACCTCAGAGAATCCTTCCAGTATCTGAAGGGGGGCTATAGGGATGCTGGGGAGAGACTGTTCATTAGGGACTGTATTGACAGGACAAGGGAGACAAGGGGTAATGGGTTAAAACTTACACAGGGGAAGTTTAGATTGGATATAAGGAAGAAATTCTTTACTGTGAGAGTGATGAGGCACTGGAATGGGTTGCCCAGGGAAGTTGTGAATGCTGCATCGCTGGCGGTGTTCAAGGCCAGGTTGGACAGAGCCTTGAGTGGCATGGTTTAGTGGGAGGTGTCCCTGCCCCTGGCAGGGGGGTTGGAACTAGATGATCTTAAGGTCCTTTCCAACCTTAACTATTCTATGTTTCTATGTATACCATAGAGAAAGAGTAGATTTATTTTTATGAACAGGATGCCTGGGCTTTAATTTTATAGTCTGGTTCTCATTTATGTAAGGGCTTTTCTGCATTATTCCAGCAGTGCAAAGAACCTTGGGAAGGAGTTGCATTTAATTTATACTCACAGTATTCAATTATACAGTAAAAGCCTTTAAACAGCATTGAATATGTTCAGTCACATAAATGATAACCAGGCCCTAGAATTTCAAGGAAAAATTTGCTGTTGTACTGATTGAGGCAGTTCTCAGGCATACATTAGTGCAGTGTCCCCTGTTGGCTAGTATGTCCTGCTCCTAAAGCAATTGCCCACACTTGGTTATATATGATGTGTCCTTTCGCTCTAATGGTCTCATTTAGTGTGGTTTAAGAGCAATCTCTCTGATGAAAGAGATAGTTTTCATTTTTCAGGCATGTATGTATTCCTCTGTTGAATGAGATATTAAGGGCAGATTTTGATTGCATATGTTAATTTATGATCTGATGCAGGTTTTCTACAAAATGACAGGATTATTGGCATAGTGTTCTAACCATCCGGGGTAATTCAGTTCTGAAATTACAACCAGATAAAAACTTTTTCTCTCCTAAAATGTGTGCTCCTGTTTCCCATTTCAGATAAGCCTTTTAATTGCCAGTAATCGATCCCTATAAAACAGTTGGTGGTACACTTCAGGATTATGAAATTGAGCTGTTGTGTTGGTTATGACAGTTGACTTATAAATTGTGTTATACTTACACTGTTGGTGGTTTCAGTGCCCTGAAATATCTCTACTTTTCCAGTTCTCCACTTTTCATCTTTTCCTTTGTTCTCCTCCCAGACAGGAGCAGGTTTTTTGTTTGCCAGGAACACTCGAAGTTTCCCCACTCTCTCACCAGCAAGCCGATAACTGAAAATCAGGCAGTAGCTGCTCTTTGGTTTCAGGTTGGTTAGGAGAAGGTTTAGACGCCCCATATCCTTCTTGTGCCCCACAAAAGCTGGAACTGCCATGTAGTACCCATCACCTTGTAACAAAAAAAAAAAACGCAAATGCATCTTTAATGGTCTTGTGTCCATTATTAGTAAATTGAATGCATATTTGCTAAGAAAATACATGGAAGCTGTGTTACTTGAATAATTTAAAATCAGACTGGAGAAAAGCAGCAGGAAGTGTACTTTGCAAGGAATAAAATTGCACTGCTGGAAGTCAGATCAATTTACGGGGGAGGTGAGTTCATATTTCACTGGCAATTACAGTTATTATTCTTTGCACTATCTTTTAAGGGCAAAACCATTTCAGTTTTCCAAATGCAACAGTCTGAAACATGCTGCTGTGCCTCTGTGATCAGACCCTTTTAGTACTTCAGCTACGTAACACTCTTTCCACTGTCCTCTACAGTGATGACAAACTCATAAATGGTTTTTTGTTCCCCAGATCCTGGGGGACCAATGAAATGACAAATATACAGAAACATAACGGGATAAAACATCTGGGCCCATAAACAAAGTCATAACTAGCAGATGGAAGTTTGGGAAGACAGGGTAAGGTCAGAATAAGGTCTTCCTGAAGGTACAGTACAGTGAAGGGACTTGGGGAAAAGGAAATATATGGAGCAGGAGAAGAAGGATTAGTGAAGAAAGACTGAGATGGAAAGACTGTGAGGGAAGAGGGAGACAATGTGTGTGTAGGAACTGGAATAAGTGGCCTGTAAGGTCTGCAGGATTCACCGGTCCCTACTGCAGCAACTTTTGCAACATTGCCTGTGTCACAGGGGAAGAGACATCCTTTCAAATAAGTTTCTTCAGCCACACATGTACATATACACAGCAGGCACACATTGCACTCCTGGAGCTCCTTCTCAGGTTTTAGGAGGCCTGCTGTTGGTATCAGGTCAGGTATCAGCTGTTTTTGAATAGTTCACTGCCTTTGGCTCGTTCTGAGGAATGCTGTCACTAGTGTGTCTTGCAGAGTTTGAGATTTCCAAGCTGTTGTCACAGTGCTGTCTAAGCCATGTGAGTGACTACATTGCCATATCCATCTAAATGTTAGAGTGCAGTTAAATGCCCTACCAGTCTTGGAGAGACACAATGCATGACTAAGAAGGTTTCCATTGCCTTGTGCCTTACAATTCTGAACAATTACATTCTAACAATTTTTGTCATCTTTTGATTCATTTCTGTTGAATTATATTGCCGATTACCAATTGTCACTGGATATTTCAAAGAAACAATTTCTGCTCCCAGCATTCTCTGGCCATTTTTTCTTTTATAAAGATAACCCATTGATGGAAGAGCTAATTCTTGATCTTGCTTTCTCCTCTATCCTCCTTTTTTTTTGGAGGGGGTGAGCCATCAAATCTAAGCATAGCTAGAGGATGGATATTTAAATACCTTTATCTCGATCAGCAGGATTCCAGTCAAAGTCATCATCAGCATCTTGTTTCCAGTCACAGACTCCTCGACTGAAGCTACAATCAACTGAAAAAAACACCCCAAATTGGCAATGGAGACTCAGAGATAAGATGAACACTGCACCATAAGTACTGTTAGAAGTAATTTGCTCTTTATTCATCTGGTTATTAATGTATAGGTCATTCTAAATTCATATACAGTCTGAGTTCAGATAGTGTTGACCTAGATGGAATTGCAGAAAAGCAAAACATTAAAATTTATGTAGTAATTTTTTCTTTAATTTACATGAGTTAAAGACAAATCTGTTGTGTCTTTTTACTGCCAATCTCACATGAATTTATGTGCTATGACTTCTGTATACTGAGTGCCTGCTGATTGCCAGGTATAGTAGAGGTTTTAGTTTTGAACTCAAGCATCATAAATGGTTTGGGATCTGTTGACTTTAGAGTTCCCCTCTCTCCATTTATTACACTGCTGTAGCTGTAATCAGCTGAGATGCTCAAGCTGCAGCTCTATCCATTGAAAGAGAGAAGCTGGCCTCCCGTAAGAGTAATTCTTTACGTCAGAACTCGATACTCATACAATGTGGACATGGGAATAGCCTAAATCAGTTCACCTTTAGAGTACGCTGAAAAAGGGTGTCACCCAGAGCACGCTACAGCCTTCATGACTACGGATGAAAAGTCTTACACACACAAAGAAAGAAACACTGTGCAATGCAAGCATGACAGATCAGATTAAGAATAATACATCAGCCATCTGCATTTCTTCAGAAAGAAGCATCCTTCTTGTTCATTTAATGTGTTTTATCATGAGACACAGAAGTGCAGTACCTGACATTTAGAGAGCTTTAATGTATAAATCCATTGTTCCTGAAACTACTGTTTTCTGAATTGGAAAACCCCAAGAATCTTACCCTAATGTCAGCCAATGCATCTGTCTATTTTGTTTTGTTTTGTTTTCTTTAAGTTTTGAAAACATTTATTGATATTTCGGGGGTGAAAACCAACTTGTCCTAAAAATAATCTCAGCTACAGCCAATACCAGCATTTCAGCCCCTGCCCACTTGTCTGGTTACTCCCCAAGAGGATGCTACTGCCCTGTAAATGCATCAGATCAATACGATCTCTCAGTCCTTTCCTTCGGTTTCTGCCTTTTTTCCTGTGGCTTTCATAAGCAGGTCCTTATAGTCAGCTTTACAACCCGGTACATCACAGAGAAACTATTTCCTACCAGGAGAGAGAGGAGGAGTGCCCTTTAATCTGCTTTGAGCAGAGCTACACTCAGTTTGTTGTAGTTCCCAACAGGCAGTGAAGTTTTCTGTTTGAAAGCGCATGAAGCACTTTCCTAAGGTATGGCAGAAGCTGAAGTTCTGCACATAAATTGACAGATCTTGGACCTTGTATGCTCCCCTGACTGATTTTGCAACAATTTTTTTTAACGTGAGACAGTACAAGTAGTATCATCTTATGCTGATATTCACAGGACTTGCTGATGAATTCGGAACTATCATAAATTCATAACCAAGCCATTTAAAATTCAGGGTAAATTTTAATTTAGCCTTGTTCAGGTGAAACTCCTGTTGACTTCTGACAGAGGACCAGGAGAAAAACCAAGAGAATATGGCTGAAGGACATTGGCATATTGTTGTGTGCTATTCACATTCTCCTAACATGGTTTCATTTTATAGACTATAGAAATGATTTTATTTTTTCGTGACTATGAAATAAATTGAAAGTGAAATTCATTTACAAGTCAAGTTTCAATGTGAGCAAACTTCCTGTACATGGCTTATAAACATTTAAAATATGTTCTGAAAAGGACACAAAACCAGCTTCTCACATTGGAGCTGGCAGAATGGTTTGGCCATATAATATCGCTAACACACTCACCAAGCCTTTTATATCAAAGGCTTTTAACTTATTCTGGCTTGGCTAATATAGGTTGTCATGAAAACACACAATACATGTGAAAATAAATACAGTAGAATAAGAATAATATACCTCCTTGCTCTGGTCTTGACATCGGAGCTTTCCTCTGTGCGGGGAGAGGGCCAAATGCAGCTGCTTCTTTCACCTTGGGAACTAGGGAAAGCAATTTGTCAAGTGCTGAGACATCATGGAAATAGAAAATGGAATTTTATTCCTTTATGCCAGTTGCCATAAATTATTTATATAGCTCAATGTATGTGTTTTCCACTCCACCACCAAACTCACATTCTTAACCCCAGTTAGATACTGAATTTTAAAACCTTGCTAAAATAGCTGTTTTCCACAGCACTACAGCTTCTAAGCCGTAAGCAACGGAGCTACAAGATTCAGAAGGTCATAAAACTTTGACATGATCTCTCTTCAGTGTGGTGATCTGCTTTCTTGCTTTGAAACTTCAGCTAATGATCAAAGTACCTGTGAAGACAACAACTCAATGATTTGGCAGCACTTTGCCCACAGCAGCTTCAAAAACTGTCAGAAGCTTTATAAAAGCCATAAACACAGGGGGATCAAGGCCAGAGCCCTGTATTCAGGTAAATGATAGCTGGTGCTGCTGTAACAGAAGCCCCAGAAGTTATTTTTCTGAAGCCATACTCTCTGCTGGGGTATATGTTCCCTTGCAAACCTGATCAGCAATGCTGTCTGCTGGGAAGGAAAGCTGCAGTGACCTTCTCCTCACTGTCGTTGCAATAGCTGGCAAGCACAGCCTGATGTTTTGATAACCAGTCCTGGTGGAAACCCCTGAATAAGTTTTTTTGTAAAAATCAGTTGACGTGTCTTGTGCCAAACTGGAAGAGTTAGTACATCAGCACAGTCATAGAATCATAGGCTCATAGAATGGTTACAGTTGGAAAGGACCTTAAGATCATCTAGCTCCATCCCCCTGCCATGCATAGGGACACATTCCCCTAAACCAGGTTGTTCAAGGTACTCTCCAACCTGGCCTTGAACACTTCCAAGGGATGGGTCGGCCACAGTTTCTCTGGATAGCCTGTTCCAGTGCCTCACTACTCCCACCATAAAGAGTTTCTTCCTTATGTCTAACCTAAATCTTCCCTGTTTAAGTTTGAACCCATTACCCCTTGTCCTGTCACTAGAACAATGAATGCTAGGTTTATTCTCTAAGATACTAGCCTAGAGAAGGTAGTTACTCAAGAAGCACAATTTTTCAGCAGCAGCCTCAGAGACTAAGGCAAAACCTCTCCTGCCTGAAGAGCTACAAAGATACAGAAGTTTGCAAACTCTTATTTAATCTAAGTAATACTCTAAAATACCCCAAGTATTTTTAAAATTCTGTGATTAAGCTTTTGCACTATTTTAGGCAATTAATAGAAAAGGGCACTCACTAAAAAAGAAAAATAATTAGTCTCAATTTCTTTGTGCAGAGCTTATGTAAGTAACTAATCACACAAGAGATATGGGGAAGATCAGCTGTCCCTGCTTTCACTTGCAGAGGATTCTATCCTTTGCAAGCACATATGCAGATGATACCTATGATACATAGGTACACACCTATGAAAACAGAAGGAGCCTAAATGTGCCATTTTAGAGAATGAGTGAGGACTACAGCTTACAGAAAGTATTAGTGGAAATGGAAAGCCTGACAGACTGAAGTTTACTTTTCAGCCACACCACGTGGGCCACAATGTTAAGAAAAGCTCAGACTTCCTCAACAACGTCAGATGATAGAAGATATAGAAATGGAAATTACTATTCCCTACTCAGCATTGTATCATACAAACTATTAGAAATTCATACATGCCAAATATTTAGAAAGTCATTACTTTCACATGCATGAACATTTCTTCAGAGGGGAGTTTGTTCCCACAAGTTCCACTGAGCTTGGGCTTTCTATTGACATACTCCAACTTACAGTTGTAACCACATACTCAATTTTAAGAATATACTTACAACCCAATCCAGAGCCTCCTAGCACCATAAAGACTTAATCTTTATTCTCCTTTAAAACTCACAAAAAATTGCTCCATGTTGCACCAGAGAAAACACACACTAATGAAGAGGCCCTGAAGGCACTTCCAGAGGTACTGAATTGAGCAGAGAAGGGAGACTAATGCAGTCTTACAAGGTTTTTGATGAATTGCCAGGAGCATGTCCTTTCTTGTTGCTCTTGCAGCCTTTCCCTTACCCAGACCATTGCTTAAATCACCTGGATAATATTCTTACTTAAGGCAAGGATTAATATATCTGTCTCCAAATTAACACGTCATTGAGGAACAGGCGTATATAGATTAGGTGTTAAGTTTACTGTCATGCCATAGCCTTGGCCTCATACTTAGTGAAAGAGGCCCAGGCTGTGAAAATCCTTGCCAAAATGAAGAGAGCTATTAAAATATGATCAGTTCAGGAAAGAGTAAAGTGATTTAACTAAAGGCAACAGCTGTCAGAATGATTTATTTACTGAGTTATTGAATTACACTTGAATTCACTTGAGGGATATACACGCAGGTGTAGCTGTGCACTGCAGATGCTTCATGTGAAGAACTGTCATGCACAGCAAAAGAACCAAATTTTGTATCTAAATCTATTTTTTGTTTTCCAAGTCAGGCATTATACTCACATTCTCCACTTACTAGAAGATACCAGCTGTGTGTTATAAGAAACTGTAAGCTTCAGGTTACAGAAAGATTTCCAATAAACCTTCTTTGAATGTGCCCACATTTTACATCAGACCATCACTGGACATAGCTAAGATCTGACGTTTACCCCTCCTAAGTAGTAAGCAGAAGTTGGGATTACACTTTTCAGCTCTTCTGCTGAAAAGTGGTGCTTGCAGAAAGGCAGGCCTTGTCTCATGTTCTCTAAGGACAGACTCTGACCAAGGAAAGCTCACATATGTCCATTTTAGGCACAGCAGAGTCTATTCTTTCTGTACTGCTGGTGCCCACCCACCTAATTGTCTGCAGCACTTAGCTACTATATAATCTCTACATATAAAATCCTTCATATCATGGTGCCACACATTCTTAACTGCTAAGGTCAGCATGGTGCTCTTATGAGGTAAGATGGTTATCTTAAATAAACAGGAATTAGTGGCAGACAGAACGAATGCCCAGGTCTTCAGAGGTACCTATGTAACTATCTAACAACAATTTCCATAGGATTTGTGTCTATGAATGTCTGTGATGATCTGAGTATAAGTAACTTGGTGATATTCTGGTCCTGAGAGCAGCCACCTTGTTGCTGACACAGGTTCTTGCAACAGCAAGAAATTCAGGGTTGCTGTCTGCGGCATATATCTGAGTATTACCCTTGTTCTGAGGAAGAGGAATCTCTTTAAACCACGTTAGATATAGTTTGTCAACTGGAAGGTGTCCCTGCCTGGGGCAGGGGGTTGGAACTAGAGGATCTTTAAGGTCCCTTACAACCCAAAGCCTTCTGTGATCCTACGAACTGTATTATGTATCAGGATCTGCAGCAAGGAAAGAGACTTTATGCAAAAATAGAACAGCCCCAGCCAGTTCTACCAGGCTAAAAGTACTTCCCTAAAAAATAATAGGACTCACACAAACCCACTCTGAAACAACTGAGAATGCCTGCAATCATGGAAATGCTTCTTAGCAATAATCTCAGGAAATGAGAAAGTAGTGCTGAAAAAAAGTGCTGTGATATTGTTCTAGTATAAGTGTGCCTAAATAGAGCGCCATGAAGGGGGTTTAGAAACAAATGTATACATAAAACTAGAATTCCACTTTAAAAACACCAGGCTTACCAGGAAGTGCTGCGGATAATGAAATAGATGAGATTTAAGAGCGATCTTAGAACTATAGAATCATAGAATAGTTAGGGTTGGAAGGGCCTTAAGATCATCTAGTTCCAACCCCTCTGCCATGGGCAGGGACAGCTCACACTAAACCATGTCACCCAAGGCTCTGTCCAACCTGGCCTTGCACACCGCCAGGGATGGAGCATTCACAACTTCCCTGACCACCCTCACAGTAAAGAACTTCTTCCTTATATCCAATCTAAACTTTCCCTGTTTAAGTTTGAACCCATTACCCCTTGTTCTATTACTACAAGCACTATCTTCTGGCTATCTCTCTGTGTGAGGACTTTTAGATAGCAAAGAAAGGTAACAGACTGCCACTAAAAGATATAGCAAAGAGCTAGTGAGGTTCAAGCATATCCTTTGGTAGAGTGCACAGCAGTGTACTATTATGTGTATAATTAGTATTAGTGTACTAATACTGAGTGTAGCCCTCACTAGATGATTAGATGGACTGGCCCATCAGTTCCACAGGAATGGAGGCAGACACCAGTTCACTCTGCCTGTCAAACAGGTCTGTTAGCACTGCTCTACCAGTTGCACCAACCCTGGCTATATCACTTCTTGTTTGGAGCTGTCTTGCGCTGGGCTTGCTTGGGGCACAACTGGAATTAGCTCAGGTCTGCCTGAAAAGTACCATGTAGACAGACCCTCAAGTCAGTCTAGAAGTCAAATAAGGGCCAATGAGATCATGAAAGCAACAGGAGGCTTCAGGAGCGCATCTGGAAAAGCACTCCAGAAGCTCACTAGAATAGCTCTGTGGAGCACTGTTTTATGGGCACCCTTCAGAACAGTACAAAAGCACTGGTAAGCAACTGGTAAGTGACTGTAGTGCTAAAGGTACTTACTGAAAACGCTGATAGATTTTCCTTACTGAAAATACTAACAGATTTCCCATTATGTGCACTTGCTTTCACCTATTTGCTTTGGAACTGCTGTATATAAAATTACTTGTAGTGTATTTGGAAATCACATTTTTGTCTGAAAAAAAGTATGGCTTCGTTTGTAGCTTGGAAGTAATTTTCCATTTGTCTGAATTAATGCATGTGCTATCCTTAAAGCTTTAATTCTTTTCTTTTTATCCTCTGTTAGTGGGACTGTATTTCTTATAAATCATCTGTGGCATCACGTTTATCTCTTTCTGAGGCAGCTATACTGGAAGAATGGATATATAGCAGAATATATAATATATATATATCAGAATATACATAATGGATAGATAAGCACCCTTGTATTTAAGTGTACTAATTGTGGGCAGCTCTTATTTCTTGTTATGGCTATTTGATTTTTCTCTCCCTTGGAAGAAGTCTATGCCTGGTTTTGCCTAGGTAGTCTAGTTAGTCAAAACAAAATAAACCACAAAATTTGGGAAAAGTAAGTCACTGTTTGTAATTCTAACACGTAGAATTCTAAAGTGCTGGAAACTGCAGCATGTGGGAACTCTCACAAAAATGGTAGTTGCTGTCTTTCTAACATTGCTTTCTTGTGTTCAAAGTCCATAAATAAAAAACCCCAGCCCAAACCAAAACAAAAACCAGAAAACCAGAACGGGTATTGTAAAAATATCAAGCAGAATTTAAGAGATAGTAAGATGAAGACTGGGTTCCTATATATACAGTATATCACTATACTGACCTCAAAGAAATATGCCACATCTCTGCTATCACATTGTCCTCTGAAAGAATTACGTTTGCCAGATGTCTGACATCTTTTGAGCCTTTTATCTACAGCTGTGGACTGAGCTCTGAGCATTATACACTCACACAGAGGTCTATTTATCAGAAAAGAGTAAGATTAAGAGCAAACATCCTGATTAACTGAGAGAGTGCTCTTGTTCAGAATGAAAAGCCTAGAACCCATAAGGGTAACAGTTCAATTTTAGTATTGCCAAATAAACCAGAAAACCAAACCTCTTTATCATTCTTGGTGCTATCAAAGGAAAGGGCTTTGTAATTAACCTAGCTGGCTACATGATACTACAGGAGTGTTTTAAGAATGATATGAGTTTCATAAACTGAAAAAGTACAGATATGGATTTTAGTTGCAGTTGGCAATACCAGTCTGGATTATGAATGGTACATGAAAAGCACTGAAATGTTAGAAAAATGGCAGAATTGAGGTTGTGCACATTAAGTTCACCTCCAGTTTGAGTGTAGCATCTGTACAGTCATTGTTTCTATAACCAAGTGGCTTGGTCCAGCTCTTCTTCTATGTACAGAAAGAATATTTCTCACACATTAAGGATTTTTCCAATACTTTGGTTTACTCTCATTTTCTATACATCTGCAATTTTTGCAATCAATAGGACAGAATCCTGTTTATTAAACTGCTCCTTTTACAGCAGGACAGGTCCTGACTTCACACTGAACAAGGTAAGGAACCCATGGAAAACAGTCATTCGAAGTCATTACAGACTGTATCATAAGGTATAAAAATATAAGAAGAAAAATTTAAGTTTTCACGATTACCTTAATTTTGACATTTCTTAAATGTTGGGGCTTCACTTGGCTATCTTTAACTGTTGTGGTTTTTTTCTCCCCCCGTGTGAATAGTAATTTTCATGAAGGTTCTGTATTTTGATAGTTGGCCTATTTTAATAATTTAAATCTCCATATAATAATTACTTTTTCCCCAACAGTATTTTTCTGTGGAAACTCTCTCTATTGTGTAGCAAAACTAATATGGTAAATTAATACATGCATTTAAAAATAATAATAATTAAGATCTCTAAAAAGTGTGACCTATCAATTTTTCCTAATTAGCTACTCTTCCGGGAAGACAAACAATACCAATATAAATAATACAAAAGGCAGACTCTATGTGAGTACTTGAGGGGATTATATGGAGGAACTTATTGTGGTAGTAAAGGACTCATTGATAGACTGACATCAGCAGAGGAAGAAAAAAGATTACATGTAAATTTATAAGCTGTAAATTTGAGCTAATAATGCACTCTAAAGGATTATTCAATATCATTAAAAATTCAAGTGTTTTTAAAGCCAAAGATTCAAGCAATTAAGTGCTTAAATCATGACTGGATTTTTATAATAACAAGGATCAAGTATAGCGTGTGGAAGTTTAAAAGGAAAGAAAACACATTTAATATATGCAACATATCCTGAAATAAAAATGCAAATGGCACAATGACTGAAGTCTTATACATAGCTGATGCAGGTCTACGCACACTAGATACCACTAAACTGCTTTGAAATGCTCAGTTAAAAGTATAGAATTAATCACAGGATCATGTAGTTTGGAAGGAACACCTGTAGGTCACCTAGCCTGAGCTGCTGACCAGGAGGTTGCTCAAGGCCCAGCTCAGTCATATAATGGATATATCCAAAGATGGTTATTTTATAACCTTTCTGCATACCCATACCAATTTTTGTCCACCTTCATGGTAAAATAATTCTTTTCATTATATCCGGTCAGATTTCCACACACACCCCCAGCCAACATGCATATGTTACTTCTTGTCCTACTGCAGTATATTTTTAAGAAGAGTCTGGCTGTGCCTTCCATATAACCTTTCGTTAGATAGTTGAAGACAGCTAGAAGATCTCCCCTTAGCCTCCTCTTAGCCCTGAAAAATAGTTACTTTTAGCCCCTCCTCATATACAGTGTTCTCCACGCCCCTGACCTTGATTGATCATTGCTATACCCATGCCAGTATCTGTCTTGTGATGGAAAGACTGAAACTAGACACAGCACCATAGCTGTGGTCTCACAAGTGTCAAACAGAGTGGAAGAACCACTTTTTCTGCACAGCTTCTTCCTAATGTCTGTAATGTTGCACAAGGGTTTTTTCTCCCTTTACATTTGCTTTTCCTGAATTTCATAGTGCTCCTGTCAGCCCATTTTCACAGCCTGGCTGCGTCTCTGTTAATAGCAGTGCTGCCCTTTAGCATATGGGTCATCCTCCCCAGTTTGGTATTGTCAGCAAACTTGAAATATGCCATAAAAGCTCACTGTTAATATTGGCAGGAAGGAAGGAGGTTGGTGAACAATGACCTGACTTCATTCTCGCTAACAGCTTGCTAGCGTAATTTGGGAAAGCAATATTAATCTTTATCCTTAGCCTGAACTGAAACAGGCCAGTTGCCACTGAAAACTGAAAAAAGGGCAATTTTAGAAGTGTGCCTTTGGCAAATAAGCTTGTGTTCTCAAATGTATTCAGGTGAATAATCACTTTTTTGTTTGTTTGTTTTGTGGCTTTCTCACAGTAGCAATATTATAGACCGCTTTTCTACAGAGGACCTTAAAATGACCTTTTCTTTAAAAAATTATACTTCTGTGTGTTTTCAAATCAAATAATGACAATTTGAATGCTATCTTGAACTTCATTTGTGTTCATTTTTATCAATGTGGAATATGGGGCATAATTTTAATGACCATGGGATCATACTTTTTATTTTTCTATATTTTGGAAAAGAGAAAGCATCATGAATAAACTATTAGCAGTGTATATTTTTCATATTAAATGTTTTGCCATTATTTTGAAGAATGTTTGACTGAGCCATCTGTACTAAGAACCAATTAAAATGCATCTGAAAACTTCATGAGGAACACAGTGCGTGGCGTACAAGATAATAGTTGGAAGGAAACACCTGAAAGCAGGCTGAGGACATGCATATCAATCCTCCTGATAAATGAATCATGTCAAAAATTAAGCAAGATGACTATTCAAATACCATCAAATTTGAGAGTGTCCATTCAGATAAGCTCTCACATTTAAAGAAAAAGAGATAAAGAAAATCTCTCTGTGATTCACGCAGGTTTTTTTTTCTGTTGGGGATGACATGAACAACACAAGTGCCTATTGTATGGTCTATATTATTTGAAACACAAGGACACCAAAGTCTCTGGGCAATGCACACTGCATAGGATGAGTATGCCTGTCACTAATCAAAGCTAATTACTGTCATGTAGCAAAGCAGCACACTACATTGTTGTTCTTCTATGAAGAAAATGGGGTGAAGCTATGTGCTATGTCTAAACTGTTCTGAAAGCAGAGCGTGTCAGGACGCTGCACTCCCTCTGCTCACATTGACTGCAAGTTAATTCACCTAAAAGGAAGATTTAGTATCTTTAGCCTCACCACTGGGTATGTTAAGTTGCTTTTCCTTTTCAAAAAGCAAATTCTGATAAGATGGCTGTAATGTTTCATATTTTTTAGTGCTTATATATATATTGAAACCAGTTTTTTTTTTTTTAATGAAGAAACTTACAAAAGACATCTCCTCTAAGTCTTTGCTGATGATTGATCTGATTCTCAAAATCTTCATTTTCCTCTTCATCTGACTCTTCTGCCTCCTCTTCTTCAGTAGCTTCAGTTTTTTTCTCCTCCTCACTGTAGCTCCCGCCAAGATCAATGCCACCTTTATAGTCCAATAACTGCAACTGGGTCTTAGAAGATGGTGTCACGGCTGCTTCCAGGATTGCATTTTTGATTGTTTCCTGCTTTTTCACGCTGTTTTTATGTGCAAGGAGTTTCTTAATTGTGTCCTTAGCTGTTCCAGGGATTCTTGCAATTTCCTTTGCTGACTTTTCAGGGATAACTAGAACCAAGAAGAAAATATTAAATATTCATCTAAGGAATCATTCAGCAATGACAACATTTCATAAATGGGACTACGGTGCCTTTTCAAATGTCCAAAGACCCATACAGCAAAATTCTTTAGTATGAGGTATAAGCTCAGCTCTGCACAGAACTCAGTACACATGCACTTGCTTAGCTCTGTTGTATAGATGACCCTCTGTTTGATTTACAGTGAAAAGACAATAGAAATCCTCTACAACGACCTCATTTGGACTCCTCTGTAACACGGGCTACAGAGCCCCTTAGATGAATCATTTCTACACTGGAGCTTGGTTAACAAAAATTATCCTTCTTCAATCTGTGGACAACTAAAAGATGTCTGTGGAGCTGTGACTCCCTGCATAGCAGATGTCAGCCTACAGCAATAAGCTTTTTTCGTACTCATCTTCTGTGATCTTCTCTGGCCTAACTTTCCTTGCATAACAGGCTGCAAGGCACTGAAATGGAGCGTATCTTGAGAGGAAAAACATTAAGCTGTTCCATCACATTTCATTTATCTCTAAGGGATATTTATTTCTAAAAGGTAAACAAAACAAAAAAAAAACCAAACCAACAAACAAAAAAACCACCAAAACAAAAAAAACCAAAAAACTCAGCCTTGTAGTATATTTCAAATTCGTATTTTGCTCCGAAACGCAAATTCTTCCAGAAGTGAAAAACTTAGAGTGGGGTGAAAGTAGCTGAGATTGTTCAAATTTGTAAAACAAATAAAAAACCCCAAACCAAATCCAAACACCTGAATGTGGGGTTTTTGCTATTATGAAGTATAATAAAGTCAAATATCCTCTCTATACTTGGCAAAAATTTCAAAACGTTCATTGGTAAGAGAACATGTTTATATTTACATGGTAGCCCTGATTTTGAAATCATGCTTTCCTTGTCAGTGTATTGAGTTTCAAGTCACAAGCCTTTTATTTCCTTTAAAATTCAATTTTTCTCTACCTAAAACCATCAAACTATGTTTGGATGCTTGAATGAAGTATGTTTTTCATAGACACACTTGAAAATGCATTTCTAGGGATGTGGGGAGGCAGGATTGATTTTTCCACCAACGGAGGGACCCAGTAGCAGCACAGAGGGCTCCTTTAAGACAGTATGTTGGCCAGCTGTTCTCCATGTTCTCTTAAGATAGGAAAATTATCAGTTGACATGAAATGAGGATAGATTTTAGTTACATATTATGAAAAACTTGCTTACTATCCTTGCTGTAGCATAGTAAACCACAGGAGCAAGAGACTTTGATTATTTGAACTGTATCTCTAGAACTATTTAAAAATTATTAGGCTACCATCTGTCATGAATATACTGGGTATGATCTGCCTCAAAGCAAAAGAACAGACAAACTGATCTTTTTAGTCCCTTCCAGATGTACTCTTCTGTCATCCGACAAAGAATGATGGCTCTCTGTGCTGATGGCCAAATCATAACTGAGGGTTAAAGCCAGGACTATTTTGGATCATTCTGTTCAAGGTATGTGTACAGTACAAAGCAAATTCAAAGGAGAAATTATGATAATACTGCAGGTGTGGAAGATGTCCCTGATCATGGCAGGGGTTTAGAACTAGATGATCTTTAAGGTCCCTTCCAACCCAAATTGTTCTGTGATTCTATGATGCTGCAGTTTGAGTCCTTTATGTGAAGTACCTAGGAAATAATCAGAGCTGAGAAGTTCCAGTGTGCTATACAAAGGCTCTTCCACAGATGGAGACTATTTCCACCAATGGGTGAGAATAGCCTTATATAGTCTTCCTTATCTTTAATTTTCAATCAATACTGATGCTGCAGTGACTATAGTCTTTTTGGATTGCAAATGGTGGGGAAGTCGGCTATTTTTATTTCCCACTGCTTTTGCTGGCTGGTGGTCGAATTACCAGGGCAAGAATATGCTCCTATTTTACTCCTCACTTTGTAATAATAAAAGCTTTATAGTAGTATTTTGGGACAGATGGACTAGACTTGGGTTGTAACCTTGTATTGTACTTTTTTCCTCTGTGTTTCTTTTCATGCAAACATATCAGAAAAAAAAACAAACCACCAGTTAATAAAATAGAACCATAGTCTAGTAGGGAAAAAAAGGAAAGTTGCCTGAATTTATATTCACTCCTGGAGAATACAATTCTACACCTGTGAATTTGCCACATTTTATTGATGGCAAATACAACTACGTGTTATTTAGTATAGGTACAGAATCAGACCTTGCTGTGCTTACTGGAGCATTCAGGCTTTTTGAGGCTTCTGTTGGAGGTATAAAGTAAATAGATGCCAAGAAAAAATAGATCAAAATTGAGGATTTGTTTTTTCTTTTCTTTTGGATAAAACTTGCAGCCTTCCTTGTCAGATATTTGCAAGTAAACTCTACACTAATTCTCAACTAAGTAAGCCTTTCCTCTGGAGGATGATGTAACAAAGGATCTCTGGATGCAGCTCAGAATGTAGCAATAAAAATTGCTTAATTCCAAACACATTTCCTCTTGACAATCAGTAACAAGAAACTTCAGACTGTTAATAAAGAGGCTATGGAGATTTTTCAAGCCAGGACTGACTGGTCAGCAATCTTAAACATCTGCTATTAGTTTCTGCTTTGAAGTTTTTCTAGTGAAATTAAAAATTCTTACAGGTCAACATAATAACCTCTGTGGTGTCAGAAAACCAATCTCCTTGTATGTGCGAAACTGAGCAGTGCAATCAAATGACAGAAGTGACAAAAACAGGGGGATGAAACTGTATAAAACCCCATGCACTTGCACACTCCAGTTTGCTGCTGCAATATGTAAATCTGTATGCTCATGGGGACAAAGAGGGACACCAAGCATGTTTTAGGATGTATTACGAGTATACTTCTAACCTATATTCAGCTTTAGAGCAGCTAGACATGCAGATTTATGGCTTTATATGACTAACCATAAATTGCAGGAGGAATAATGCAGTGTAGAGATAGAGAACCTTAAATTCAGTTTGTTCTGTTGAATCCACTGCCTGTGGACTTGCCTGAACTAACAGCTCACCTTCTCTGACAACCCAGGATGGTACAGCTGAAGCAGTAATTTTTCAGGACCCCTTGTTCCAGGACCTGTATATAAATGCACAGGTGTTGCTCACAAACACTTGTGCATTTTTCTATCTGCATGACTATATAGAGAATTTTGGAAAGTGAAATTTACTGTATTGCATTCAGGTCTTCCTTATGTACCTTCCATCAGAAGCGTGCTGGTTAATGCCTCCTGCTCTTACACAGTTTGTGCTAATTGCACTAGTATGAAAAGATTTCAGCTTTCAAAGGTATTTTATTCCTTTGAATTAGCGAGAATTAAAGGAAGAGATGGAAAAACAAAGGCAAATGGTAGTTGAGGGCTAAAATTAAATTTTTCTGTCATCAGTTGCTGTACGAGATTATAAAACCACAGAAATGGCTTGGTGTAGGATGTCTAATGATGAAGTTGTGAAAGTTGAGATGGAAAAAATACAGAGAAAGCAGATGCCAACCCCCCTTCATTGTGTAAAGGGAAATACTCAGGGGATGATACAGAAGAGGGACAGACAGTGATCTGTTTTCCTTCCACATACCCTGTGATCGCAGCCGGCGCGGGCTGGGGCTCTGAACATAAGGGGGTTGCAATAGGAGACAGCTTGCTCTGCACTCCAGCAGGCACAGTGCTGCTTTTGCCCTCACACCTCACAAATGCTTTAAAACCTGGTGAGAGACAAGCCTAGGAGACTGGCTTACAAATCCTCTCGTAGCGCCCTTTGTAGCTTCTGTATAAAAAAGTTGGAGAGAGGATGAGGGATACAGACAACCATTTATCATGTTTAATCTCTAGAATTAAAGATTAGATCAGCAGGACATAGTTTCAGAAATCATTCTGAAAGTTCTCAACCTCTTTTAGATAGTCTTAAGAGAGTCTAAAGCTTTCATAGATCAGTTAAAACACAGATTCTAGACTATTATTCTCTTTTAAGCACCATGGAGTATAATCCACCAACATATATTCCTAGCCTTTTTAATTTCTGAAATTCTTACCATTTCATTTAGGGAAGGATGCTTTGAGAAATCAGGGTAGATTCCTCACATATATTAATATATGACTACAACAGCCAGCAATGCTTCCAGTAGGAAATGTGGAGTGACAAAAGCTTAAGTGTTATTCATTAAAGGATTACAGCAGTATTTGGCTCTATACTGAACTAATTGTAAGAATCTTGCCAGTGAAGAAAAAAAAAAAGCAGAATTGCTTTTTAAGCTTTGAAATTTTATTATGTCAAACCCAACTTTTCTCAGGACTGGCAAATTAATAAGAAAGCAAAATCATATATGGGGTTTAGGGGCTACCCTATGAGCAAAAAAGAACATGAGTAATACAATAGGCACAGAGAGAGTTCGCATGACTTTTTATTGCCATTTAGGTATCCTGCAAAGCATAACAAAGAACAGTGATCTCCCTCTCTAGAGTGTCAATGTGGAGCTCTGCCTGAAAGTTGTAGGCTTTAAGTTAATACTGCTTTTTCCTGTTATTTTGCAGTGTCTTACCAAAAAAGTAAATAAAAAATAAGTTCATTTTCCCTCCAGCAATCTTAATTGGTTATGGGATCTTGTGAGACTCTATTCTTAAATAAAAGGTGAAATACACATAGAAGCATGTGGTGAAGGAGGTGTGGTTTTTCAATGCACAATAGGAAATCAGGAAACATATGAACCTGAGATCAGCAACAGATTGCAGGAAGATGGAGGCCAGATGTGGAAATCGGTAGAACCCTTTTAGGGAGCATTTGAAAGATTACATCTCTATGGATTCTCATATGAAATGTGTGCTAGAGACAGTTTGGTAACAGCCTCCGATGTTCCATGTATATAGGAGTGTTAAATGGCAAAAGGGTGCCTGAACAATCACAGGTCATATCCATTCAAGCAGCACTGTTTTCAGCCTGATGTTTCAGGCAGCTTTCTCCTAAATTAGTATATTGACATACAAATTAAATAGTATATTGACAAACAAATTAAATTCCCTCCACTTTCTATAGAAAAGTGAATTTTACTTTACCTTACTTATTAGGTTACTTGGTAGCATGAGGAGATATAGCCATAGAAATTTCATTATAAACAATGTGCTTAGTTACTTTCATTTCCTACTCTGAAAATTAAGCTTTGGATTAAAATGGTTTTCATTTGTTATCAAAACCTAATACTGGTAAGCTGGTTTGTTACATAGTAGAGACAGTTGCTATAAAGAATTAATACTTCCATGTGAAAATGAGATTCTCACCCTGTGGGAATAATTATGTGGAGTATTGAGGACATATTTAAGAAGCCCTTTGTTTAGCTGCAGCACAATTCCAGGCCCAACTGCTTGGAGCTGGGATAGGCTGCAGAAGCTGCAGCAACTGCCACCCAAAGAAATGTGAAGCTACAGACTCCAGCCTCCAAATTCCCTGGATGGTGTTCTCATCCTGTTAAACCCAGTAACAAAACTTCATTTGGCTTCCATAAAGCCTGTGTTCCCTGCTTCTTCAGGACAAATTGTCTTCTCTGTTCTACTTGCAATTCCTCGTGGTACTATGAGACTTGGGGACTCATAGACAAATTGAATTTGAACAATACTTGTATGCACTATTCAATGACTGGTACAATCAATATTTTATGGAGAAATCTTGCTTGATTGGTATTAAAGCACTTTCAGCATGACATTTCCTAGAAAATGCCTTATAACCATCAATAATTGAAGAAAAACGACATATCACTGTTCCTGACATTCAATAGTACTCACCAGCACAATCAAATCCACTTCCTTGGTAGCCCTGTTTACATTTGCATTTGAAGGATCCTTCGGTGTTGAGGCACTCTGCGTGGAGGTTACACCTGTGTGTATTTGTCACACATTCATTTACATCTAGGAAAGATATAAAGGCTTCAGTGAAACTGTGTTGAAACCCAAGCTTCATGACAGCCTATTTGTGCTGCCCGTCTGTTTCCAGAAATTGTAAGCACTAGTGTTAGACCAAGTTGGTCCGGAGACCATCAGAGGCAGAAGAATTCCCTCTAGCTTAATGTCAGCTCCAACTACACAACTACTGGCATTTGCATCCATGGAAATGTAGAGCATCCCAGTAAAGGCAAAGTGAACACAGTGGTTTTCTGACTGAGAACAGGATTCAGACTGTAAGGTGTACCCACTCTATTAACAAAATGCAAAAGGCCCCAAGAAAACGTGACTGCTTCTTTAATTGATGTCACACAAATTCTTCTCATTCTTTCATTCACTCCAGAAGAAATTCAATGGAAAGTAACCCTGAGCATGCCCAGATGTTGAGATCTTTTGCTACCTCTAACACTCCAGCATACAAATGATGCTGTATGAAAAACGTATAATCCGGAAAAATTCAATAGAAAATACTACATTCGACTGACAGCAAACTGTACAGGCATCAAGGGTAACTGATTGTGTTCTCCTTTTCCCTTGTTACATCACAAAGATGTTTCTGATTTCTCCCACAAGAGGGAGCCACGTTGGTGCACACCCCTTGCATTTTATCCAGATTGCTCCATTTTTATCAGCTGACAGGTCCTCTCATAATGTAAGTCAGCTACGAGACAAGTAGCAGGAAGACTGACTCGAAATTAGGGTATGTTTGAGAGCAAGATTCAGGCTTGCAGATAAAATCCTGACTACTGAGACCTGTCCAGATTTTCCCTCATGCATACATACTGTATGAAAAAGTGAGTATCTTTTCTACTTTAAGGCTTTCAGGGTTTGCATACAACAGGAAATGCAAACTTGAGTCTCTAAAACCTACCTTATGATCTCTCTCCCACCCCGAAGTCCCAATACCAAGCAAATATAACCAAAACTCGTGAATTCTGTTTTGTATGGACTTCTTCAACCCTTTCAGGGGAGTCAACTGCTTGAACAATACTGCTGCGCTAATTTATACTATGCTGTTTTTCCACCATTCGGATAATGAATTGAAATAGGAGCAAAGGCGCTTTGACATTTGCTTTAACAGCTGGGCACATCAAGATAACTTTTTGCCTGTATTTATTTTTGTTTGGGAGAAACGTAGGCATGCAACAGGGACCTGAAAAGCAATTAAAGCCTACTCTTTTCATACTTTTTTGGTTTTAAGTGCTCTACTCTTCATCCAAGCAACTGTTTTTATAGTCATGAAGGCACTTGATTCATAATCCTCATTAATGACACAATCCCCCCCCCAAAAAAAAACAAACAAAAAACCCCAACAAAATAACAACCAAACCCAAACCATTGTGAGACTGCTCATTCATCACAGTTTGAATGCTGAGAGGACAGAAAATGGCTCTTTAACTGAACCTGTACCAGAAGTAGCACTTCTTTGTGGTCAAATATTGCTAGTTTGCTATTAGCCCTTCCACATGTTGGCTTGGTACAATAAGGCAATATCATTTGCAAGTGCCAGTGATTTGGTTTTCATTAAAAGGAAACCCAGAAAAAACTTCAAAGTGCCATCAAGAACATTATTAGTGAGACATCTTTTATCCATTTTTAAGGCAGTATCCCCAGACTAGGCCAACATGCTTCAGGCAATACCAGGAAAGGTGCATGGTGTGAGAATGAAAGAGAATGAAGGCAAAAATTCATGGGCTAAATCTTACCTACACAGTCATAACGGCCGCTGATGTATTTCAGTTCATAACCAAGCTGGCACTTGCAGTAGTAGCTTCCAAACGTGTTGATGCATCTGCGGTTGTGAGAGCAGACAGCTCTGCCAGTGGAGGAGCATTCATCAATGTCTAGGGCAGAAGAAGGGATGTTCAGATCCACAAGAAGGTAAAATTGGAAAGAATGAACTAGTTGGGATTTATATGGGAATGGTTTGATCTTGGCTATCACAAGTTGTTTAAAAAATAAGTCCTATAATTTCACACTCAGGGATGGCTTCTGTATGTGCCCCTATGAACAAAGCAGCAAAATGGGAAATAACTTACAGAAGGCTTTGAAACCTGGCATGGTAAAAGCTAGGGTAACAGGCTCTGGAAATGCAGTCCACTGGGGACAATTATTTGCCCTGAAGTCATGGAGCAGGGTTGGGAGGAACTCCAGGAATTCTGTTATTTCCCAAAGAAAGGAAATATCAGAGAACAGTCTAAGAGAAAGCCCCAGAAACAGAAATCTGAGAGCAGCAGCAGCTCTTCTACTGAAACTCTGCACCTCCCCTTGCTTACCTAAGTCAAGACATACCGGTTTTCCTATAGAAAAGAAGCTGAGAGTGAGCTCTCTAATCATACCAATGCATGTCCTTCCGTTTGGTCCCAACTGAAGGCCACCTGATGGACAAAGACACTGCACCTCTCCTTTGACTTCTTCACATCCATATTGGCAGTTCACCATGGCACATGTCCTAGAACCTGAAAATAGTATTTAACATGACAAAAAGAGCAAAATTCTAGGCTAGGATCACACACTAAAGTTAGATCTGGGTGAATGCAGAAAATTAATTAGAACAATAAAATTCTGTTCATCATAAATCAAGCTGCTTATACATCAATACATTGGCAATTCAGGAGTCCACAAGATAGTCTTACATTTCCCTTCACTTTTTTCTTTCCTTATCCCCCTTATTCCTTCTTTTTCTTTTGATCCCAGTTCTGTGACTTCATACTAGTACCCTTCAGATTTAGAGACAGAACTGATCAAAGTAGAAAAGGTGTTTTTTCCATTTTCCATAAAAACAGTTATACCTTACAGAAAACTGCTATTCATTAGTGAAATGGTTTAATTGTTTACCATGAAATATGCTTCCAGTATAGAATTTGATTTTAATTATTAAGTCTGATGGATTTAGAAAATGTGCTTTATTTTGACACTTTATAGGACTAACATCTGATCTAATGAGGCACTAGCCAGAACACAAGTCTTGGTTGCCATAGCTTGGTTAAGAGTCTGAATTGTTTGAGATGATTCTGTGATTAGCATTTGAATAGAAATGTAGGCATCCAGGTCCTGTCTGAAAGACTTATGCAAGATTAGAAAACTAGGAGAAACGCAGAGTTTGGGTGATTTTGTCTTAGGTACTAACCTCCTAACTATTAAATAATGGTTCTCTGTGGCCCAAAGCCACATTCTTCTGATACCCTTCTTCCAGCTCCCTGGTCCCTTGCCATGGTTGCCAATAAGCCTGACTGCTCAGACAAGGGGGATTTCATCTTGCTAAGGAGACTTACATCATGATGAATTTAATTGGAAAGAAACAATATGCTCAAAATGTTGGCTTGAATCAAATGATGAAAATTATACAGTTGGTTAAACAATCTAGCATTTAACCCGAGCACAGGCTTAAGTTAGCATCAAGTGAAAAGGGAAGCTTCTAAATTTGATCAAGAATAATTTCTACTTGAGCAAATAATTTATTACTTCATAATCACAGTTTCTGCTGAAGAAAATAAAGGCTTTTTGGAACTAGAAGATGGCAGATGGGTTGGGTTAATGAAGCATAACTTGATATACATTTCTTCCTTCCTTAACTAGATATGCAAAGAATGAAAACTTCCCTACTATGGGAAACCTGGTTAGCCCCCTGAAATTTGGTTTGATTTTGTGTTTCCATGTGCCAAAGTGAAAGGGAAGCTTTAGGGCTCATATCTGCTCAAGCCATTTTTTCATACATAGTTGACACTGTTCACCACTGCCACTGAGAAATCCAACATTTTGTGCTGCCTTAAGCAAGGGATGGTGCAACTGCCCATTTGGTACAAATGCAGTGTTCCTTAAATAGGAATTGAGTCCTGAACTATGACTGGCTTAGAATTAGTGCAACAGAAATGTTGATTTATAGTCTGGATCTAATTTTCCAACTTGGTTCAGAAACATGGCTGCAGCAAGCGTTTGTGGGCAGAGGAGTGGGACTGAGGGATGGATGGGACAAAGCTTCTGCTGGGCTCCACAGATAGTTTCTTTTGGCTGCAGTTCTGCCTTCTGCCAACTTCAGCTGTCCATGAGACAGTGGCCTTCCTCACAACTGCTCAGCGATGATGTCAGAAGATACACACATAATATTGGATGAAACAAAAGGAATATATATCCATTTCTCAGGGATCTCAGGACGCTGCAGCTGTTGTCTACTGTGATGCAGGGAAGGAAACCCCCCAGAGGATCTGGCCCCATCCACCTTTTGTGGTAATTTCAGTCTCCCTGAGATAAGAGAGAATAGGAGCTATGGCTTTCCTTCCTGTCAGAGAGCTGTAGATCCTGCACTCCTGCATGTGTTTGCCAAAGCTGGGTATTTTTCCAGTTATCCCAAGTCTGGCAACAAACTCATCAGATGGACACCCTGCCCAGTGAATGGTTGTCTCCAAGGTTTGGAAATCAAAGGTTTTCAGAGTTTATGGTTTTCTGTCATATTCATGGGACAGATGGTGCTGCACCCCATACAGCTAGGTCCACTGGTAAAGGACAGACCTTTCAAGCAGATTGTTACCCTGCTAAGCCAAACTAGCTTTCTTGTCCAACTGATGCATCTGCTCCAGACCACTGGACTCCATAAAGGTCTGTCACCATGTTCCCTACGGTTTTATGAAACTCAAAGCCAAAATACCTGTGTGGAACAGCTCAGGTGAAGAAAAGTATTTTCTACAAACAAAAGTGTCATTGAAAAATAAGAAGCTTCCTCAGGTCTGAAAAATCAGGTTGGCTAAGAAAGCAGAACAGTTTCCATTACATGTTAGCTTAAAGACAAAGAAAATAGGTAGAAATACAGTTTAGATAAGCCTTAGCTCAAGGAACTAGTGTTTGCAACTATGGGAAACATATCAAAGCACAGATAAAATAAATTGGTCAGGGAGCACAGAAAGGTAAAGCAAGGAATAATGGCATGAAATTCAGCACAGTAAAAAGTAGTCTAGATTGGAGCTTTGCTTGGATAGATTCATGCATCCTCATTCAACAGATGAACTGGCAGAATTATGCACCAAGATTATACTAGCTATCCTTCATTTGAATTACTGCTATCAAGATTTTTACTTCTAGCAGGACCAAAATACAAGTTTACTTTATCCACGTACTGCCAAATATAAAGCCTCTGCCAGTTGCTGACAGTACCAGAAAGCTGAGGCAAAGACTGTATCCTGAATAAGCTAAATGCATTCATCACAAGAAGAAAATCCGCTGGGATCAGATGTGATTAGATGCTTTTGGTGTGCCTGTCCTATCAGCTCTATTACTTACTTGCACATGTGCCATCTGGCATAAGCATGTACCCATTGAGACAATAGCACTTGTAGCTGCCATGTGTGTTCATACATCTGTGTTCACAGGGACGTGGTTTCAATCCACATTCATTCAGATCTGCAGAAATCATTGGAACAAAGTGAGTGCTGGGTTTGTATGTTCATACATATAGGTGGATAATACTACCTAATGCCTTGAATTCCCCACAGTAAAATTGCCTGGACTGAATATGAGCCAGCCTCTTGCAAGATGAGAGCTTAGCAAACCATCTGGCTGAAAGACTGTTAACAAAACTAACACACACAGCCTCCTACACCTGAAAAACTAATGCAAACTCTGGCCACATCTGGCAGGTCGTTAGGGAGAGATGGAGGGGTGGGGAGAGAATTGCAGTTAGTCTCTTTTCTGGGAGTTATTTTTCTGGATTTCTCTGATTCTAGCTGGAGATTTTAGCCCTCCAGTTGACCTCTGCACTAAAAAGGAAAAAAAATATGAGATGAAGAGCAGCAAATCAGCTTGAGATAAAGTGCAACAAAGATTTTTTCTCTTTCTTTTTTTCTTCTCTGAGGTACGCATTGGCACCAACGCTATCAATAGCACAAATAAAATATAATACATGATAAGAATTATGTGACTTTAAGAATAAAAGGACAAATCTCAAAAATCTCAAAATCCTGTGCATAAAAGCATCCTAAATCCTTCCCAATATCCAGGATTTAAAGGCTTTACAGAAACTAAATTAATTTCAAATTCCCAGTAGCTATCCTTCACAGGGAGAAAACTGGAATCCTAAAAAGTTTAATTTGTGTGGCATAGGCGGAGCAGTGCTGGTAATGGTATAGTTCGTATAACAAGGGGACAATATCTGTGCTTGTGACTTCTGTGAACTGACACCTCTACCTCTTGTATTTTGAAACCTGACTAGCAAGTAGACAGAACCCATTAGCAGAATGCACCAGCACACACAGCCTGTTCAACATATGCTTAATGACACATATGACAAATAACATAATTTCAGTAAAGATGCAAGTCCCTCAGCAGGCGCTGAACTTGCGTAGCTTCACTTCTAAATGGGAGCAGCATCTGTTTGCATGTCTATGTGGCCAGCAGACTACAGAAAAAAATCCAAACCATTGCAAGCATAAACAAGTATAACTGTGGGGGTTATACATGTGCAGAAGTGTTTGTTACAGCTCTGTCTAGGGAAGAAAAGTAGGGTTTCATTCTATTACTTGGACATAGGGTCTGTTTGAGAAAGGACAACCTATCAGCTTGCAAATCCTGTTGGACTTTTGTGCTTCTGTGGTTGCACTAAATAATGGAGGCTCTCTTAACAAAGAAACCAGAGAGCAAACTAGGGAAAGAAAAGTTATTCCACTTAGACCATACATTTTCAAAAGTGCTCAGCTGCATCCACCTTGCACAATGCACAGTAACGCACAGATAGCACACATAGCCCTAAAAGACAACCTATGGAGATAAGGCTAATTTAGCTCAGACTTGGTGGCAGACTAATACAGTCCTCTATTATTTCAGTTAGCTCATGTTAAGCTTGCTCAGCAAGGCATTCTGCTGTACTGGCAGACCAAGGCTGCATCTGCCAGTAAATTTAAAGTTGCTCTGATCATTCCCGGCCACTGGAACATGACAACTTATACGGCTATACTATTGAGATAGCTCTGGGACCTTTCTGGCCTGTGACAGCCGCCACTTTGCTAAAAAATTCCTGGCCCTGCTTCAGAAGGTGAAACAGCCCAGGGAGCTAACAGGCAATTTGCACATGTAAGTCTGTGTAGTGCTTCCACCGAACCTCAGACTCTGCATCCGCTGCAAGTGCACAGAACTGATCTGCTTGTCTATGGAAGGCATACAGAATGCAGCCGGACTTACTGCATAGAAAACACCCAGAAGCTGGAGGCTTCTCTGTTGCCTTTTGGTAACATTTAAGCTGTGAAATAATTTTGAGGTTGAACTTCTGGGTTTAGAGGCTGAAGTTGTATACCTACACATCTATTACACAGAACCACAGCTGCTCTTTCACTTTCCTCTCTAGTGGTACTGAGGAATCGACTTTTTTCCCTGTGAGCAACATCAAAAGTGCAAAAGATGGCATTTTCCAAAATACTTAACAGTATATCTTTATAGCATATTGTTTGAAAGATGCTTTGTAATAAATGGGTTGCTTTGATTCTAAAAAATGTGTGTTTAGTAGATGTCAATGCAGTGGTTTTGAGCAAAAGCTGCAGATGCTAATGAAAGTAGCAAAGACAGATCTATCCATTTGTGTGGCCTTTATGTCACATTTCCCTCACAGCCCCTGCAGATCACCCATCTGCACTGCAATAGGATGGCCTCTTTCCATGCACAGTGAACTGTTCCTTTCACAGGATCCAACACAGGGGTCTCATATACTGGAACAGGAAAAAAAGATTGAGTTCTGACCACTGTGTTGGCTGAAATATTTCCGTGTCT
Source organism: Ara ararauna (assembly GCA_028858755.1). Taxonomy (NCBI): domain Eukaryota; kingdom Metazoa; phylum Chordata; class Aves; order Psittaciformes; family Psittacidae; genus Ara; species Ara ararauna. The sequence goes on from CM054378.1 coordinate 52,673,098, forward strand.
AATTGCAAGTTTATGGCAGGGAATGTGGTGCATTCGGAGTTTCTGAATATGCAATTCTAAAATCTCCCAGTTCTGGTTCTCAGAAATACCAATCCACATATGCAAACAGATGGATTGGCCCAGGCAGCTTGAGAAATTAGATATCCAGCACATAATTGCATGTCTTTCTGATGCAAAGCTTAGTTAAGAAAATAACATGGGTTGCTAGTTAAGAAAATAACATTGGTTCTGGATTTGACTTCCACTTCTTCTAGTAATTTCCTATATAACTTCTCCATACCTTAACCCTCTGCTATAAACATGACAGTTTGCCCTTGTCATTAGTCCACAGCAGATACATGATACAGGTTCAAACTTCTGTGTACTGAAGGAAGGCCCAGAGCTTGCCTGGGATGCTGGAGATGCAAGAATCTTAAACTCTAATTTCCTCTATGTAAGCAAGAAAATATTTTGGTTTACAATTTTGGAAGATGCTACAATCTCCAGTATAAGATAAGGAGACAGAACATCACAGTTTGCTTTTTGGCATAATATCCCCATGTGCACAAACCTTGATTACAGGTTTTCCCGGTAAATCCAAGGAAACATTTACATTTGTTTGGTCCCATGCACTCGCCATACTTGCAGCCATGTCCACAGATAGCTGGAGAAGTCAGGCAGAGAAAGGAAAGTGAAAAAGAAAGAGTGAGAAACACTCTATTTGAGAACTTTTGCCCTGCTTAGTTGCCTGAAAACTTGCTGTGTAAGTTCAGCATCCTCCATACCTCTCTGTCTAGTTTGGGCATAGTAGCTGCTGATCAGCACTTTATTTTTGATTGAGGAATGTGACACTAACACAGATTGCGTGGGGGGGTTTCCAGGTTTGTAAATACACAGTGAAGAAGGGACTCCTTTTAGCTCTCTCACTCACGGTTTTCTGACATGATTATGATTCACATTTAGTTTTTTACTCCTGCCTTTTTCCTATTTTAAGAAGCCTCTATGGGAAGCAGCTGGCCAGCAGCTTGACTTGTTATGCCTGGCATCTGGAGTAGGGGAAAAGCAACAGCACTCTCCCGCCGAAGGAGACACGTTATCCTACAGCAGTTTTCCAGTCTTGGGCCTCCTCAGTGGCAGCTGAGGAATACGTCCATCCCATGCTGGAACATCCAAAGCACATCTGTCAAATGCACCGGGCTGCATATCTTGCTATCCTGTGTAATTAAGCTGCTGTGCAAACTATAGGAAGTAGAAAAGTCACAGTGCTATTTACTGTATAGTAAAATTCATACTTCTGAATTCCAGTATATTTCCTACATTTAAAGATTCAGTCAGCTATGCTGATCCACTAACTCTGGAGATTCAGGCTTTTTTAAGCACTATCTCTATCCCTGAATGCAACATAGCATACTGCAAGACCAGCTGAGTATTAGCACTGAAGCAGATGAAACTGCTGCATCTGGATTTACAACGTAGAATTACACTATATCTAGCTTAAAGTAATCTGCCAAAAAAAAAAATAAATCTTAAAAGCTTATAAAAACTGTATTTTAGTATGAAAGAAACCTACTGCTTTAAACCAAGGCAACCTTCTGCACTGGCTGATCAAAGCTGTAGTTGCCAGTTGTTCCTACAAGTATTTATCAGCATCAAAACAAAGGTGCTACTAAACAATGCAGAAGTATTAATGAAAGTATTAATTACTTTATTTTTTTTTAAACAACTGACATGTTATAAACATACAGAGCAGAGACATTTTGGAGTTTTTCCCTTTAGATACCACTATGTAGATTTTCAGCAATTAATAACTCTAAGCTTTATTCAAATTCACCACATATACAATGCCAAACGTCCTGGGACAACAGGTGCAACATCTAAAAAAGATTCCTAAAGCATGTATTTTGTGATTTTGTTGTATTTTGCCAAAGTACAGCAAAAGAGAGATTCTCCATTAACTTCTCCTTGGGATCTACAGACTTTTTACGAATTAGAAATGTTTTAAGAGTCCTTGACTCTTCATTAAGGCAACAATCCACAGAGCAGGATGCTGGCCAGCTCACCAAGCCAAAGACAAGCGCACTTGCTGCTTGGGTTTTATTTATATTTTTATAAGGGTAAAACCTCCTGGTTCTCAGAGGCTTTGTACTCTGAAGATAAAGGATACCAGCCAAGAGAAAAACATTTTTAGGAGTCCATATATAGCATCAGAAAGCACTGCATTTTTGGCACTTAGCAGCTGTAACGGTAAAGGCTCTGACCAGGGCTGTGCAGGGGGTGAGAACAGATGGTCCCTTTTGGACCTAAGAATTTTTAAATATGTCTTTTATGGTTTGATGTTATTTACACAAAGCTCTGCTTTTTTTGAGAAGACGGTCTCTCAGACGTATTTTATATTACTTTCTAACAGTTAAGAGACTTCACTCCTCAGAAGGTTTCTTTCTGTAACTTCTGGCAGACATACATGAAATCTCTTTATTAGTACTAAATACACAGTCATGAAGAGGAAAAAAGCCAAAAGTGTTAATGTTACCTTCACATTGGCCTTTGCTGTTCTTTTTCCAGCCATAACAGCAATCCAACCTGGAACCATAGCGACACATGCCAGGCTGGCTCACAGCCACGAGTTGCCCACGAGCTCTTGAGCTGCATAAGGAAGTATAAACACTATCTCCAGCATGCAAATGCACTTTAATCCATTGCTCCATATACTCCTTTGTACATTTCCCTTATGCTTTATCCACCGTCAGGCATTTTCATTTCACCAAGCCTAGAGCAGTGTTCCTAGACAGGTATGCAAAGTTGCATTTGGTTGGAGAAAGGGAGATGGGAAAGTTTCACCTGCAGTAAATGAACCATGCAACATAAATCCTTCCTAATGAGAAACATGCCATAAGGAAAAAGGACAGCCAGGTCTCCTGCTAGAATGAGTCATTTTTAATATCAATCAGTGAAGTGAAAGGGGCTGCTTCAGTTCGCATCACGTGAAGAATCTGGATCAAATATATGATGCCATACCTGACAGTGCTATTGCTTTGGATGATGAAATACTGATTCGAGAGAAAAACAGCTTTCTGAACATCAGCCAGCCCCATAAAAAGCTAGTGATTTGCAGACTCATGGCCTCTACATATGTGCAAATTAATTGCAGAAGTGCAGAGAGTCTTGCGAATTCTGGTTGCACAGTTCTTAACACCCATGCTGAAGAAATATGATGCATATATAATCATAAAAGCTACAAAGAATGACCTGTTTTACAGAGGATTATAATTTGGCTCTGTTGAACAAACTCAAAGAAGCTCAACATGACCAGACAATGTGAGCTGGCAGGCCAGAAAGCCTACCATATGCTGCACCAAAAGGAGCATGACCAGCAGGTTGAAGGAGATGATTCTGCTCCTCTACTCTGCTCTACCTGGAGTACCATGTTCAGCTCTGGAGCCACCAACATAAGGACATGGATATATTCGAGCAGCATCATGAAGATAGTCAGAGGGCTGAAGCACCTTTCCTGTGAAAAGAGGCTTAGAGAGCTGGGGTTGTTCAGCCTGGAGAAGAGAAGGCTCCAGGGAGACTTTATAGCAGCCTTTCAGTACCTAAAGGGAGCCTACAATAAAGCTAGAGAGGGGCTTTTTACAAGGGCATGTAGTGATAGGACAAGGGGGAATAAAAAAAGGGCTTTAAACTAAAAGACTAAAATTAAAACTAAATTTAGATTAGATGCCAAGACAAAATTATTTACTGTGAGGGTGGTGAGGCACTGGAATATATTTCCCAGAGAAGCTGTGGCAGCCCCATCCCTGGCAGTGTTCAAGGCCAGGATGGATGGGGCCTTGAGCAACCTGATCTACTGGGAGGCGTCTCTGCCCATGGCAAGGGGGTTGGAACTGGATGATCCTAAACGCCCCTTTCAACCCAAGCTATCCTATGATTCTATGAAACGCAAAGCTGAGAGGGGATCTGATTGCTCTTATTACATGTCGGGCAGCTCTGAAAAAGAGAGAGAAGAGCTTGTTGAAAGAGAGGCCAATTTATATTGATTCAATCTTGTGCTATTGTCCGTTAATACTCTGAAGGAGATACAAGAGTACAAACACAGGCACAGGAGGGGTGAGAATCTTAAAAACCACTGAAGAACCAGGGGAACAACTCCTACCTAATTTTAAGATACATGGTCTCTTTCATAAACTGAGAAAGATCTAGTGTTGCTTGTAATCATACAAACATAGGTATGAAGTTATGGTTCATCTATTTAGCTGCTGAAAACAATTGCTCCTATATGGAGGATAGTGGCGTGAGCAGCAGACAAACTAAATTGGGTGTGTTATGTGAGGACAGACCTTAAACTTCTATACAGGATCTTTGACTTCTTGTAGTGATTTACTCAATTTGACATTAAAAAAAAGAAAACATATAGTTATAACAAAACTTGTACAGAAAGTCTGCTTGCTCCACTGATCAACTGGCTAGTTAGATCTTTCAGTGGAGGTTGATTGATAGGGTAGGACTGGTATCCCCAATAACTTAAATAAACAAACAACTGCAAAGGAAAATATTACAAGTACAGTAATGGGTGAAAGAGGGTGAATAAAGCACACCTGGATGCTGGGACTTGTTGTCCAACAGAATCTGCCTGTCACCCTCTAAAGCACATTTTTGTTGTTTCATTCTATAAAATAAGAAAACAGTTCTACATTGCATCATTTTCTCAAAACTAGTTCATGACCTAGGTCAAATCCAAGCTACTACAAATGTCTGTATACCAGTGGGCAGTCAAAAATTGCAAATATAATAACTGTGCTGGTAGTTGTGCTGGATTGTAATCCTTGTTAGCAGCCATTTTACCAGTAACAACTAAAATAAAAAAGCAAAAATCCCAATGGTGGAAAAAGTCACTTGTCATGTTCTCCTCACCAGTGATCATGAGCAGTGTAAGCCCTGCCTGAACTGAGTTATGTGACAGAGGATGAGCTAGCAAATCCTCCAAAAGCCTGATTTAACCACGTAGGTAGATAACAGACAGATCTGGTTTGAGTTAATGCAATTGTTTCTTTGCAGGTCCTACTAATGTTCTGTATTCCATCCTTTTTCTGTTTTCTCTGGAAAGAAATATCTATGAGCTTTTTTTCTCTTCTTTTTCCTTCAAGACGCAGCCACTGAATAGATTTAGTGCACTGTTTCCATAAGGTCTCTACAGGATACTTCTGGTCAACTCTTGTGCACACAATAGCTGCCTGCTGCAGGGAGGGTGTGGGGAGCGAAGGTCTCAATTATGTTATTAGCAGCTTCCAGTTAACTTCAAAGACAGGATACTATCCCTTTCTTTAGGTTTCTTCTAAACAAATTCTGGACATTGCTGCTAGCAAAAACCAACTAGTGCCAAGCCTAAAATTTTGATCTACTGGTATACCCAAAAGGACAAAAAGTTGGTATCTCACAATTTAACAGCTTGAAAGAAACTCCTAAAACCTCTATGAGTGTATGCCATGCAGAGATGCATTTGAACACTTTGCCAAATAAAGGCAGTGGGGGTGTGTGTGGGGATAGATTGTTGTGTTGGCTTTTTGTTTTGTTTGTTTCTACATGAATTTATTTGAAGGGAGACTTCCTTCTAGAAAAATATCACCTACATTCATATTAAATAAAGCCAAAAAGGTGTCATCTATAATCTTAGATATGCCTGCAGCCAATTTCAGGCACTAAATGGACAACAGTCCTGCTTCACTGTGAGTCCCTCCCAAAACACCAAATGAAGTTTAGATTGGGCTTGCAGAAGTTCCTTCTTTAAGGCTTCACGTAGCCACCAAACTCCTTAAAGGAAGTGCTCATAGCAGAAGAGTTTAAAGTCCAGGTATGAAAGCTAAGAGACAAAAATAACAATTAATTTGTTCTTTCAAAATTCATTCAAATTCTGTCTCCTGGTCTTTTTTCTTAGCTATTCAGAGCAGATAGGATTTCTTTGTGCTCTTACCTTAGAATCCCTTGTCACCCAAGAGTTCAACCAAGACGGTTGAAAAATCTCTTCTTTCCCCTTCCTCCCAATAGAAAAGGCAGAGTGACAATCTTGGTAGAAGACAGATGCTACCACCATCATTCAACATCAACTTGGACAAGACAGGCTATAGAGCAAACAGTCTCAGGTAGGTTGTAGGTTTCCTGACTTACTGTGAATTAACATCATTTTTACCAGACACAGGGTTCTAGGTTTCAGCTAACTCCAGGCCATACTTTTTTTCCTGGAAGAGCTAATGCTTTCATTTTGCAGTTTTACACCTCTCAAAGTGCTTGAAATACAAACACACAACATGGAGAAATAACTAACACAAGCATTTAAACAGAGCTCTGCTTTGAGAACAAGCGTGTTTTCCCTAAAAGCAGGTCTGGAGTTGATAAACCCATAGCTCCAGAGGAGCTCAGCACTTGGTAGCCCTATATGTGCTGTAGCAGCACTCTGCCACTTGTTGATTATGAACATTCCCACTTAGAAATATGATACTGAACAAATAAACCACACAACATCTTGAAGACTTCATCCCCAGGTGCAGTTAATTCTTATTTTATTAGCTACTCCCTTGTTGCAGCACTTGTCACCTTTTATTTGCTTCTGGAGAACTAGGAGGGGAAACACTGGAATGCCTTGATCTGGAGCAAAAGTCTTTAATTACCCCCTCTCAAAATCTCATTCTGTTTCCAGAGTGCACCTGTCTCTGCAGAACACAACTGCCATAGAAGGATGATTTTAAAGTATTTGTTTCTGCAAGCAAACAAAAGACTAGAGCAGGCCACACCTTTCCATAGGCAGTAGAGCTGTCTTACCATTTGGATCATTGTTGCAAGGCCAGGTTGGATGGGGCATTGCGCAACCTGGTCTAGTGGAAGGTGTCCGAGCCTGTGGCAGGAACTCAATGATCTTTAAGGTCCCTTCGAACCCAAACCATCCTGTGACTCTGTGATCTTCATTGTTGCACTGCAGTTACCATTTTCCCTACAGTAAAAAAGCCCCGCAGCTGGGCTATGATAGCTGCATGGGAGCGGCACACACACACACTACCATCAGCAGAGCCTTTGCCGTTCAGCACCACGGAGCTGCGCGCCCTGATAACCGCCCTACACGGCGCTGAGGGCAGCGGCCCGCCGTCCGCTGCTAGGGCACCGGCTCACATCAAAGCACCAGCGACCGAGCACGGCAGCCCCGGACCGGCCACCCGCGGAGCCGCCTGCCGAGGACCAGGACCCAGCCCTACACAGGAGAGGGGCATCGATCGCTGGCCCTCTCCCTCCCTCCTCCCCGCCGCGCCGTCCCTGCTCACCTGCCAGCGGCGACCAGCGAGGAGGCGAGGAGGGCGGCGAGCAGGGCACCCTGTGGCGCCGGCACCATCGCCCAGCCGCGGGGAGCGGGAGCCGGAGCCGGCCCCGCGGCGGTGGGGCAGCTGCTGGCTGGCCCTCGGCGGAGGAACGAGGGGAGCGGAGAGCGGGTGGGCGGTGGGACCGGGCTGTTTAACAGCGCGGGGAGGGGCGGAGCGGGGCCGCCTCCGGCCGCGATCTTCCCGTATCCCTCGCCCCCCGCGGGCTGGGGCGGCCAGCGACCTCAGGTGGGAGGCGAGGGGACCCAGGAGCGGGCTGGGGGGAGTTTCGCCCCAGTCGGGAAGAGGGCAGGCTGCAGCTCGGGTGCACGGTACGGGCATGGGGCCCTGGCCGTGTTCCCTTGGGAAAGGTACGGCACCCCGGCGGGCAGCACGGCCCCCGGCCCCGTCCCGAGGCCCGGCGCGGCCGGTACTGTAGGCTTGATCCCTGCAATGCCCGGCGGTGTCCCTCAGGCCCACACTCCGCCGTGGCAGCCCTGCGGAAACCACGGGTTTTCAGGTTTTGCCGTTCAGCAGCAGGACATTCAGTGAACAAACTCCGCTTTAGCTGCTAAGGCAACTGCCCCTGCGCTAAGGTTTCATTTAAGCTTCCAGTTTATTCCAGTTAGAATTAAACTTGGCTAGGGCTGTTAAAGATAACAGGAAGGGATTCTATGGGTACGCAGAAATAAAAGACAGGCTAGGGACAGCGTGGGCCCCCACTAGAAGCTATCGGGAGAACTGGCTACCCTGGATTTGGAGAAGGCTGAGGTTCTTAATGACTTCTTCGCCTCAGTCTTCACCGGCAAATGCTCTGACCATACCACCCAAGTCTTGGAACGCAGACGCAGGGACTGTGAGAATGAAGACCCTGGGCCCACTGTAGGAGAGGATCTGGTTCGAAACCATCTTAAGAATCTGACCGTGTACATGTCCATGGGACCTGATGAAATCCATCCGCAGGTCCTGAAGGAGCGGCAAATGAAGTTGCTAAGCCACTGTCCATCATATTTGAAAAATCATGGCAGTCAGGTGAAGTTCCCCATGACTGGAAAAAGGGAAATATAACCCCCATTTTCAAGAAGGGGAAAATGGATGAGTCGGGGAACTACAGAGCAGTCAGTCTCACCTCTGTGCCTGGCAAAATCTTGGAGCGGATTCTCCTGGAAGGCATGCTGAGGCACATGAAAAACAATGAGGTGGTTGGTGACAGCCAGCATGGCTTCACTAAGGGGAAATCCTGCCTGACCAATGTGGTGGCCTTCTATGATGGGGCTACGAAACTGATGGACAGGGGTAGAGCAGTTGATGTCATCTACCCGGGCTTGTGCAAAGTGTTTGACACTGTCTCACATGACATAGAATCATAGAATAGTTAGGGTTGGAAAGGACCTTAAGATCATCTAGTTCAAACCCCCCTGCCAGGGGCAGGGACACCTCCCACTAAACCATGCCACCCAAGGCTATGTCCAATCCAGCCTTGAACACATCCTTGTATCTAAATTGGAGAGACATCAATTTGATAGGTGGACCACTCAGTGGATAAAGAACTGACTGGATGGCCACATGCAAAGCATTGTGGTCAGTGGCTCAATGTCCAGCTGGAGACCAGTAACGAGTCGTGTCCCTCAGGGATTGTTGTTGGGACTGGTCTTGTTCAACATCTTTGTCAGTGACATGGACACTGGGATTGGATGTACCCTGAACAAGTTTGCCGATGACACCAAACTATGTGGTTTGGTTGATACGCTGGAGGGAAGGAATGCCATCCAGAGGGACCTTGACACGCTTGTGAGGTGGGCTGATGCCAACCTGATGAAGTTTAACCATGCCAAGTGTAGGGTCCTACAGATGGGTGGGAGCAATTCCAGGCACAGATACAGGTTGGGCAGAGAAGAGATTCAGAGCAGCCCTGCGGAGAAGGACTTGGGGGTTTTGGTGGATGAGAAAATGAACATGAGCCGGTAGTGTGCACTCACAGTGCAGAAAGCCAACCGTATCCTGGGCTGTATCCAAAGGAGAGTGACCAGCAGGTCGAGGGAGGTGATCCTGCCCCTCTCCTCTGCTCTCATGAGACCTCACTTGGAGTACTGTGTGCAGTTCTGGGGTCCTCAACATAAAAAGGACATGGAAGTGTTGGAACAAGTCCAGAGGAGGGCCACGAGGATGATCAGGGGACTGGAGCACCTCCTGTATGAAGATAGGCTGAGGAAGTTGGGGCTGTTCAACCTGGAGAAGAGAAGGCTGCGTGGAGACCTCTTAGCAGCCTTCCAGTATCTGAAGGGGGCCTATAGGGATGCTGGGGAGGGACTCTTCATTAGGGACTGTAGTGAGAGGACAAGGGGTTACGGGTTCAAACTTAAACAGGGGAAGTTTAGATTGGATATAAGGAAAAAATTCTTTACTGTGAGGGTGGTGAGGCACTGGAACGGGTTGCCCAGGGAAGTTGTGAATGCTGCATCGCTGGCAGTGTTCAAGGCCAGGTTGGACAGATCCTTGTGTGACATGGATTAGAGTGAGGTGTCCCTGCCCATGGCAGGGGGTTGGAACTGGATGATCTTAAGGTCCTTTCCAACCCTGACTATTCTATGATTCTAAGCTGCTAACGCTAATCGGTTATGTTACTTCTTGCTGGATGGTCCTTCGGCTTTAGTGTTGCTGTCAGGGTATGTGAACTCCCTCACCCCTTGTATATCCTCCTAGGGTAACGCTTGCACTTTGGAGGTGCTGGGTTTCATATTAGGCTTTATTTTCAAGCTCAACTAAGAATTCTGTGTTTGATGGAAAAACTTGCTTAAGATGTGACTGGTGTTTGCTAGCAAGCACATTAAGAAATTCTCTGTGCCGTACTGGTCAGCTATGTTCTGCCAGTTTTATGCCCCTTGTTGCCTTCTTCATACTATAAAAGCACCAGCAGGAGAAGGATATGTCTGGTCTTTCTTTCCTTTTTTCCTTCTTGCTTTTTCTTTATTTCTTTTTCTGTCTTCTTTGTCTTTCCTTCTTTCTTTCCCTCTCTTCCTCTCTTTCTCTCTCTCTTTCATGCCACTGCTCTCACTAGCCTGTTTCCTAAACACTTTTTGCCAATAAAAGATACTGTGTCAAAAAGCGTTGTCTCTTCCCAATTTCCAGATGCATCCACGAACAATTTTCTCACTCCCAGGATCTGGAGTGTTGTTCCTGTTGAAACTCTGATGTATTGAGCATACGGAGAGGGCAGCCAGATTCAGCAGAGACAGCATAGCATCTGCACAAAGCAGAGGCTATTTAGTCAGATTTACAGTTCTTACCACAAGTATCTGGACCCTGCATTCTGAGCCCATTTGTAGTTAGACAAATCCAGATTTAGACCACAGAGTGTAAAAGAGCAGCTGTTATAAAGGCCAGCTTGATGGAAAGTTACTATCTGTGTAATCACAAGGAAGTAGTAATTCAGAGTTAAAATTCCCAAGTGCTAACAATACATATGCAATGTAGTTGTTTCAGAAAGCAGGAAGATTTTAGAAGTAGTGTTGAAACCTGGAGAGCTTTTTACAAAGGTCTGTAGTGACAGGACAAGGCTTTCAGCTGACAGAGGGTAGATTTAGATTAGACGTTAGAAAGTTCTTTTCTATGGGGGTGGTGAGGCACCGGCACAGGCTGCCCAGAGAAGCTTTGAATGCCCCATCCCTGGCGGTGTTCAAGGCCAGGTTGGATGGCACTTTGAGCAACCTGGTCTAGTGGGGAGTGTCCCAGCCCATGGCAGGGGGCTGAAACTAAATGGTCTCTAAGGTCTGTTAATCCCTATTCTGTGATTCTATGAAATTAATCTGAATATTGAAGTTGAGAGAATTCTGACCTACAGTGGTAATTCTGGAATAAAAGTATGCACCGCTACCACCAGCCAGTGTTGTTAGCTGTGAGTTTCTTACAAAATACCTCCAATACCCTCAAGTGCTAAAATAAAATAGGGAAAGCTTTTGTCATTCCTGGCTGTTTGTATTTGAATCAATCACTCCCTCAGTCCTGTCATAGACACTTGTGAGCGCAAGGTCAGTCCTGGGACATTTCTGGGAGTTTGAAGGGACTAGTTTTCCATTTTTGACAGAAGGGAAAGCTGAGGAATAAGTGACTTGTCTGGGGTCACCCAGGAAGTGTGTGGTAAAGGCAGGAAAAGAAAAGAGGTCTCGCAAGGTTTCTTGCCATGGGTCACTCAGTGCAGTAGAGATCAACAAGCATACCTGAGCAGATGGGCAGATGTTTGACGCCGTGCCACTAGCTGTCTGTGGTCCACAGGGTTGGCTAGGAATGCTGCAGGAGAGTGTTTGTGCACTGGCATTTTAAACTCAGCATTTTAAGCACCAGCCTTTGCCAGCTTTTTCTTCTGTCATCTTTGCCATAAGAATGGGAATGTCCAGGAAGCCTGGGATGGCAGCTGTTTTAGTCGCTCTTGCTTAATGCTCTGCAATATCCACACCTGCATCCAAGAGAGGTATTTGAAGTAGTGGTGCCTATTTGGGTCAGTCTAAAATCTCTGCAGAAAGGTTGTCCAGGAGTTTCCACTATGCTTGTATCAAAACATTTTGAATAAGGTAACTTTTTCAGCGGTCCTAAACCAATCAGATGTTGCCCATCCACTCTTGGTTTTAAGCCTGTGATCTGCTGCTGATTTCCTCAGACTCCTGACACTACAGGTTTAAGTCACGTTGGAGAGTGGAGCAGTACAAAGTTGGAGTTACCAAAAGATGGCAAATTTAGTCCCAGGATTCAAAGAACATCTAATCTAAAAAAGCAATGTACGATACAGATTGTGTACTCTACAGGTTGCTAAAGACACTTTATTTTTTCTGGCTGCTGGGCACAAAAGCAACTGCTGGTTTGTAGCTGCTCTGCTGTCTTTCTGAAATGCAGTAGTACTTTGAGACTCTCCAGCTTTCTTCATTAGACTTGTTTTCATGTATGGGAGAAGTACCCTTTTGGTTTTAGTTAAATCAGCGCCATGTAGAAAATATTCCAATTACTTGAGTCTGCATTCAAAGATGCAGTTTTCATTATGCACATTTACTCCAAAAAATAGATATGGTTATATCATTTGATGCTGGGCTTGCCATTAAAATACTGATTGGCTGTAGAGACAAGTTTTACTGGTCAGAAGAGAATTCAATTCTGAATTGTAGTGCATGTATTCTGATTCAAGCTATACTTATCTCCTCAAAAATCTTTCTTTTTTCAGAAAGAGTAACTTGTGGATAGATAATAAAGTGATGACCTGAAATTATCTTTCATTTAGAACAGTAATTAGAGAAACAAGAGCAATGGATTTCAGAGTGTGTTTATATTTGCTAGGACATTCATATTTGCATTCTTTAGATCTTCAAGTCTGTAGAACAGGACACATATATTCACACTTACTTACCATTTTAATTAGGTTTTGCTTTTACCATCCCAAAAGTTACATGTATCTTTGCTACAGAAGAGGTGAAGGGTCCAACTATAACCTCACCTGGTTATAACAGAAGTGAAAACTGTGGGAAATAGGCCTGAGCCACATTGCATTTTTTTTTTTCAGATGTAACCCTCTTGTCTTTTATGCTAAATGTGTTTCACAGCTCCAGGTGAATGGTAGTGACAGCAAACAGAAATAAAACACAAAAATGAAAAATGAAAACTGAAGTTCATAATTTTTAGCAAGTGAAATTATTTTTGAGGGTCTTTTATGACTGTCAGTATTCCTGCAATTTTTCCACCAGGGTTGAAAAGTTAGCTATGCTAGCAAGTTAGTTATGGTAATTACGAGAAGGCTTGTGTCTTTCATGTAACTCCTTCCTTCTCTATAGTCTCTGAATCCAGATTCTGGGTGGAAAAGTAATTTCTTCAGCTTGATACATCCAGGTAATTAAGACCTTGAGTATCCTAATGTACTTCAGTCTCTTCATGGCACATTATTCAAAGTCCTGGGAAATCCACCAAATTTGTATTTGCTTAGTTTTTTCTACTTTTCCTACTTGAAACTTCCCTTCTGAAAGTTGCTGAGAAACTGCTCTGTAGACTCATGGACTCTGGTGCTCCTGTGCATAGGCGGAGATTAAGTCTCCGCAGCACGCTGAGGGTACATGAAGTACAGGTACTGATGTGACTCTGGCTGTACCATGGTTTACTATGCTTTCTCCTCTGAGGAAGCAGTGTTCATAATGGGATGGAAGGGTGGGATGGAAGGTGACTTACTGAGCCTATGGAAGAGCTGAGCTAGGTTTGCCCCTTTCTTTCCCGCACTTCAAGTATCCCTTACAACAGAATGGAAGGTGTTACATTTTCAAATTAAACCTTGAACTCTGAAAAGTGCTGCCAGTCCTGTGTGAAGAACCCAATACCAAGTATATACTGCATAATGTCCCCCATGTGAGCCCTTGTTTCCCACCCAACCTATTTTAATTGATACCTATACAATCCATATATGTATCAGGGATTGTCATTTTCAGCAACTGTATGAATGAATGTAATACGAGACCACTGTGTGGTTTTTACTGAGGAGTTTTGTAACTTCCTGGCGTTTGACATGATTTTCTTTAGTTTCAGGTCTCCTGACAAAAAGATTTAGATATTTTTTACTTCTATTATTTCTCTACATACTAAAGCATAAATCCTTTGCTGCTTGACTACATTAGCCTGTAACAAAAAATAATTCAGTAACTGTTGATACTCTTTTGTATAACTTAAAATCAGTAATGAATCTTCTTATTTTTCTCTTAGGGCTTTTTGAATGAAACCTTCTCTTCAGATAAGAGGTATGGGAAATTCTTTTTTAAATTACATCTTTTCATGTTCACTTGACATTTTAGGGAAACTGCCAGTGGCACCCAGGATGACAGGAGTGAGAAGAATGGGGCAACTGGATTCTGTATTTTCAGGAGGAAGCCAAGGGTCTAAAGAGTTTTCTTTGTGTGTGTTTTTTTTGAAATGACTGTATCTAGCTTGACAACACTTTTATTTTTGTGAGCTAGGATGTAGAGCTACTTTGCAGAATTCGTCAAGCCCCCTCTGCATGTTAAAGTACTCAGCTCCTACAACAGATATTTTTTCCTGTTGCAGATGAAGATAGATGTAGACTGAATGAAGGTTTATATCTGTCAAAGCAGTAAAATCCCTTTAGTCCATTGAGATAATTAAGTCATGTATAAAGACCATCTGCTATTTGTATGGCCACCTAATAGCTTTGGACAGAAACTTCTCTCTATAGCAGCAAAAGTCCATTTTGAGAGTGGCCAGGAACTCATTTCCCCACACAAAGGTCTATTATTGGTTTTGAGGTTCTTCATGGTTTCACATCACAAAGGCATTTGGTTCTGTATTCTCAGCTGACGTACTGTTGTAGTTACAGTGGTAAGTGCCAAGACTACACTTCTGTTATCATGTGAGTTGCAGGTTCTTTCTGTGTCTTATTATTGGGATCAGGTGTTGGTTTAGGATTCTAATTTTTCTTACACTGGAAATATCAATTTTCTCATCTCTAATTAGGAGTCACAAAGGACCAAAGAAGTTGAAATGGAAATACTTTAGCTAAGACATTTGCATTAATCTTTGGACAGAGTGAAAAACAAGACAGAGAAGACTAAAATATTGCTATAATAGCAATCCTGACTATGTCCCTTTTTTTAGGTAACTAGAGTTTCCATTTGTATTGCCAAGTAGTTTCAGATCAAGTAATTTTATACAATTTTCGTGCAGTAGAATAAGCAGAGGGATAAAAGCAAACCGTTCATTTCTTGTTCCCATGAATCTTCCTATCAGCTTTAATGGGCCATTTCAAAACACTAAAAAGTCATGAATGGAACTCCTGAATTCGGTAGAATC
Source organism: Ara ararauna (assembly GCA_028858755.1). Lineage (NCBI taxonomy): Eukaryota > Metazoa > Chordata > Aves > Psittaciformes > Psittacidae > Ara > Ara ararauna. The sequence goes on from CM054378.1 coordinate 52,688,244, forward strand.
ATGATAATAAAATTAATTGTGCTTTCTTTTTTTGTTTGTTTTGGCTGGTTGACAGAAATCATTCATTTAGTATTGCTTTAGGCTTTATTGAGGAAAAAAAAATTAAGTTCAAAGTTGAAATTATTGCAGTTTTTTAGCTAGGATCTGTGGCTTTAGGAAAACTTTCAAATATCCAAATATGGATTTATGATATGTGGTGATGTTGCTTCACTGAGACTATGTGCATGAGGAAGAGTTGGCATACTAGATTGCTAAAGGTAGAGCACCAGTATTAACAAATCTCTGCCACCTTGAAAATTTAGTTGGAGCCTCAACCTTATTTTCTAGCTGAAATTGTAAAATACCCCTCAAAGTGAGCTGTTTGCATCCTTTGATATTTGATAACATTTTTCAGGTTACTACCATGGTTAAACTTAACCCTGTAGTCCATGGGGCAACACTTGCTGTCTGTGCAGAAAGGGGTATGAACTATTGACACAGTCACCATGGATACAGGATGCCCCTACCAAGGGATCAGTGCATCTAATCAAATTCTGGTTTCTGTGAGGGAATCCTTATTTCTGGCCAAAATAATGGCAAGCATAAAAGCTACATTTAGGAAATGTTTTGTATTTTATCATTTAAATAATTAAAAATTATGAGTTTAAGATGGTGGGTGGCCTAACGCAACATTAACAAGAGCTGTTAAAATTATACCATCAGGCAGTAGTTCACTTTTCTAAACATATGAGTAAGAGGTTTCACATGGTAGGTTTATATTCCACGGTCTGGATTTCCACATGAGGTTATAAAGTTATTTGGCATTAGTGACTCAATGGAAGGATATATGTGCATATGAACATCAAGAACTCAGTGAAACTGGCAAATTTTATTTTGACAGCTAAGACAAAGTTTTCTAAATGAAAGGAAGACAATATGGAACTAATGAAAAATCTGAGGGATCATGGATAAAAATATGTGTGGAAATGTCTAATCTTTGCTGTAGTCTGGTTCTGTGGCATGGACATTCCTTACTGGTTCAGTTGCATCAGACATGCTTTTGGAGTGCATCTTAAGGTTTCAGCTAAAATCCATGAAGTCCATTTCATGAGTCTGTGTGAACCTAAGCAGAATCAATCATGAGATTTACTTTAAAAGTGCAATTATAATTTGAACTAAAATGCAGATGTAGACACACCATCTGTGTCTGCAATATGGACATTACTGGTATTATTATAAATAACTACTTGCTCTTTGGAAAAAATCTTTCCAAAGGGACTCCTTCAAACCCTCAGGATTTTTATCTGGCTGTCTACCCTTATCTTTATGTGACTCCTTTCATAAGCTCTTTCCTCTTCCCTAGAGCTTAATATCCAGTGCTTATAAATGTGGCTATATAATTTTTCCTGAAAATAATGCCCTTTGTCATCTCTGCTCCTAAAAGAACCATTTTAAAAAAATAATTTAAAACCATTTAAAAGAACCTAATCCTAACCCTTTAACTCTGTTCTCATAAATGCTATTACTCCTGCCCTCATACAAATCTTTATAGAATTCAGAGAAGATCCAACAAAACCAGAAACAATGCATGATTAAGTCAAAATAAAAAATGTCTAAATATGCAATATTTTATAAAACTTAGTTTGGTTTTCAGTAAAGGCTATTCACATAAACATGCAGTTGATGTACTTTCATATCTACAAGTGCACACACTTGTTTCTTTGTTGTGTCAATGCTTTTGAAACTGTTATCATTGGCTTTGGTCCTAGTCTGCAATACAGGTAAAAGAGTTGTGTTTCACGCAGGATCAGGACTGTCCTCTTGATATTGATCTGCTGTCTTGTTCCCAGGCTGGAAATCTTTGCAGGCTCTTGGAGATCAAAACTATTAATTTCCTTAGGCAATACAGGCATCTTTCATCACTCACCATTTTTGTACCATGTCACTCTCTCTTCCAGAGTAGCGCTTCATCTTATTGCTGTATTTGCATTACTGGGTTGACGTCCTTCTCTTTGGTTTTAACCACTCTGTCTTGCAACTTTTTCCTCCAACATGTATTCCTCTCCTTTATATATTGCGTGTGACCCTGTTGTTTCTTAAGCTTATATGTGGAGATGGGTATTTTTACAACAAACATCTGTTTAACATTTATCTGTTGCTAATATGCACAATGTGAAGTTGTGTTTGCCTTAGGTCCCTCCTGGAAAATATTTTTGCTGCCTTTTTTTTTTTTCACTTCTCAGCTTTACATACTGTAAATAAATTTGAACTCTGAAGCCATAGCATTTATATCCATCTGCCTTTCTCCCTTATCCAGTCCTGCTCTCCTTTCCTTAAAGGTGGCTATTCAGAAACATCTGCTTTCTATTACTGTGTCAAACAGAAAACAATCACAGTACTCATTAAGAAGTTTCCATGTTTAACCTTTGCATGTCAACTTTCAGAAAAAGAGGACCTCCCAGCTTTTTTTCTTGATGAGCTTTGTTATTTTCTGTCTTTCAGCAGCAATTCCATGATGCTTGGTTTCTTGCCTGGAAGCTCAACCTCCTGAAATACCCCATTCTTATACTCTTCAGCCTTAAAGTCACACTGGGTGGTGTGCTTACCACAGAAACTGCAAAATGACTGCTGTTAAAAAAATAGATGTTGTTTTAAAAATTATGCAATATTTCAGAACCTCCTTGTTAACACCAATAGCAAGCAGTTTGTTCCCATGAATTCACAGCACGGTTCTAAATGCCCATCCAGTTGATGAAAGCTTGAAAGTATTCGCTGTTTCAGACTGCTTGGTAGGTGTTCTTTCATTTAATCTATGGTTATCTGTGGTCTGGGTTCAGGAAGATGGACAGCTCAGCTCCTTCCCATTGTCCAAGAAGTGCTGAGGAAGGAGAAGGTGAAAGTTATTTGCAAAAGCTCTCATTCTGTCACAGTCTTAATTTACACTCTTACTTCCCGTTACTCACAAGCACCAAGTATGTCTGAGTGTTCTGGCACTGCATGTGACACAAAGGACCAGCGGCACTGGCTACTGAGTCTTTGTCACAGCTCTGGGGTTCTTCAGGATTGGCAGTAATGAACTTGGTTTTGGACAAACTTTTCATGTCCATTTAGGACTAGTGTTTTGCTATTATCCTTCCGTTGTGATAATAGGAAAATTGGTGTATATGGTGTTCTGCTGTCTTGTCAAGGAGAGGCAATTGTTCTGTCTTATTCAAATACTATCAGGTAATGTAGAATCATGTTAAGACTGAGAGAGCTTTAAACCTTCAGTTTAAGGATTATCTTTCTTTTGAGGAGAAAAGTAATGACATCATTATCCCTTGAGTATAACATTTTTTTTATGTATTCATTTTTTTACGTATTCATTTTTTTACATTTTCAGAACTGGCCTGTTTCAGAACTCTTATTTTGCAAAATAAATAAATAAATGGATTCTTTTTTTTTCAACTGAGTAGATACTTCCTCTGCATCCTCATTTATATTCGCTTGCAATAAACTGTGGAATTTTGATGCCATTGTGTTTAAGGAAGCATATATATGTCTTATAACAAAGACTTGAAGAAAACAGGCATTGTAGGCTCACTGTGTAATGCAATATTGATGGATGGTAGCATTGAATAGACAGCTGTATACTTGCTGGTTTTGTTTCGTAATGTTGTAGCCCATTGGTATCTGCTGTGCTTGAACATGTAAGAATGTTCAAGTTTTTTTATTCCTACTGTGGACTGGATTCCCTGCTTTTCCAGATGGGAGGTGTTCCATTTGGAAATCTAAAGTATTTCTGCATTGCACAGCATTTAATATTAACTCTTTTGTAACTCAGAGGAGGTGGATAAATATACATACAGGCTGCATGGATGCCAGATACAGAAATAACCTGTATGATGCAACCTGCAGAGCTCAGAAATGCTAGTGATAAAAACAGACTCATAGCCCTCTTAGCAGCAGAAATTGCCCCAGTGTGATGTTACTTGGCACCATGTGTTTTGTATATCAACATTCTTGACCATGCATAGTAACTTCAGATGATTTATAAGACTAATGGCTAATCCTGCCCTGCTAAAGAAAAATCCAGTTTAGGTTGGGTGGAATTTACAGACAATTTGTCACTGCTTTGTAATTGGGTTTGGCTGCCATTTTGCCCTCTACTGTGTAATCATAGTTCTCCTGGAAGTGGCTGCTCTGTGGGATTAGACACTGGAATGTTCCATAGAGAACAGAAGCATACAAACATCTTAGATCCATGTAGGTAAAATGCTAGTGTAGGACCATGATTTTCTGGAAAAAAAATCCTAAAAGTAAGAGTTGTTTCTTTATCGCCTGTATCAATCATCTAGATTGCTCAATAATTTGGAACTTAATTTCTTTATCATTAATTTCATTCAGCATTTATCATTAATTTCAGTCAGAAGAAATGTAGTATCTTCTTGCTAGAAAAGCCAGAAACTGATATTCCACGGCTGGGAATTGCACTAGCAGCTAGTGTATCCTTCTGAGTCTGTATGATTCTGGGACCAGCAGGAAGCTGTCTCACATTTTGCAACACTCTTCCATTTCCAATATTATTATCAGTGTACTCCTTATATATAACTGGAATTGTTCCAAGTTGTGTCTGTTGCCTCTTGTCTTATTCCAGTGTACCTCTGGGAAGGTCATATTCTCTTTCCAATTTGCTTGCATTCATGCTGTAGGTCGTCAGAACACCCCAAGTCCTGGCCATCACCACTTCAGGTTTATAGGAGGCTTCTACCTTTGGGAATATTTTTGGAGAGAAACTTGATGTGCATTTTTCTGTCAGCAGTTTTGGGTTGAACATTCTCCATATGCATCTGCTCATTTTTGCCCTCAGAGCCACTCTATTAGGCTGTTACAGTTATTTTTCAAATATCTGATTGTTTTTTTCCTATGAGATACTGATATGGAAGGAGAGTCAGGTCTCAGAGGGAGGTTAATGAGTTGTCTCTGCTCAAAGTTATTTATATATCAAGGTTTTGCTTTATTTGTTTTTGAACTGGGACTCCTTCTGCTTCATTATTAAATGATGGAAGGAAAACGGCCAGAAGTGTAAGGAAAACAATGTACTTTTATGCTTGCATTACTTCCATAGTATTAACATGTGGCTTGCTTAGTGAGCAAATGGGGGATGCAGACATATTTTTGCAAATATACTAGCTTTGCTTTTCTGGTTTGGGTAGACTTCAAATTGATACATCTTTCTCATTAACATCACTTTGGAGAGGTGCTGGGTGTAGCTAAGATGTAAAAGAGACTGAGAAAAAGTGAAAAACAATTTTCCCTTTGCTGAAGGGAGAATTATTATTATCATCTAACTTCTTCCACACTTCTCTCAAAAATGCTTTTTAGGGTTTTCTTAAAGGTGCCAGGTGTTACGAAATGCATTTGAAATTTGAGAGATACTAAGCTATATACATACCTTATTTTCTTTCTTAATCCTCTGTTCAACTTAACGGTAAAAGGAACAAACAGCATTGTTCCCTCAGCTTTGAAAATTACCATTAAATCTGTCAAGAGGATTATTACAGCTACAAAGCAATCACTTGCAAGAAGAGTTTGTATAGCAAATGTTGCCTTCGTAGAATTGGAGGCATTTCATAACATCAAAATTATAACATTAAAATTGTGAAACTGAGATAATCTTTCTATTAAACTAGGATATTACATATTGAAAATACACTCCACATTTTGACAGTATGTGTGTAAACCTGCTTCTACATCCTTGCTTATCTCTGTGTAGAGTATTTCTAGAAAGAGCTATGGAGCTGGAAGAAGGAAATAAAGGGTGGAAAGAGATTTTATAGCTCAGCAGGCTGTCTTCCAGATTTGTGGGGAGACCTTAAAAACAGCTTATCTTTGCCTGCCATGGCAGAGCTGAGCCTATGTTATCAAGTTATGAACAGAAATCAAAACCCAAAATTCTGCCTAGGCAGCTTATAAAAATGGATGTTGAATCTGGTCCGAATTCAGAGTGAAGGTGTTCGGGCCCATCTCTAGTTTAGTAAAAGGAGGCAGAGTTTTTTGCTTAAGCTCTTGGACTGAAATTTGGAAATTTTGTGGGTTTAGAACCTGGCTGTAGCATTTGTTCCTGGTGTGATGCTTGGGAAACCACATGAGAAAATTGCCCCTTATGTGGCCACAGAAGTCCATTCTTTAGTCCAAGAGTTGATAACATCATGGTTGCATAAATGCTATTTCATTACATCAAAACACTCTACAAACTGATGTTTAGATTATTTTATTCTTTTCACAGTGTTAAAATAATATTCTCTGCTTTTCTTTTAATTTAAATCAACTTTTCTGTTCTAAGATCTGCTCTTATGGTGTCTTCAAAAAAGCCTTGAGAAGACAGTTTCCAACAAAAAACAAACTTGATGACTCTAGTTACAATTAAAAACAAAAAAGCAAACAAAAAATATCAGTAAGAGTTTCATGGTCTTTGTCGTTCATGTTCATTGTCATTCTTAGTATCCAAAGTATTTTATAGCAATATACTACAGTTAATAAATGGTGAATCATGCCTAGAATTTTCAAAAACTGAGATTATAACAGAGCTTTAGATTCCTTTACCTGTCTGAATAAGGAAAGCAGAGTAGATTTTGTCTTTTAAAAGATTTGTCGATAAAATGATGTATTTGAGCATGATTGCTCTAAAGTCTACAAAGTTGCTAGACTTCTTGTTCTTCAGTCAAAACTGAGAAAATACCCTTACTACCTTGCCTTCAGGATACCTGGTGGCAGTGCGTCCACAGCACTGTGAAAATGTACTGCAGATGGTGAGCTAAACGAGGGCTCCAAATCTTGTTCTCTGCTTGGCTGGATGGTAGATATTTGGCCACAGTGCCTGTGTGTTAACAGTTGAGTAACATGTTTTGGAGAAGGCTGAGGTTCTTAATGACTTATTTGCCTCAGTCTTCACTGGAAAATGCTCTGACCATACCACCCAAGTCTTGGAAGGCAGATGCAGGGACTGTGAGAATTGAAGACCCTGGGCCCACTGTAGAAGAGGATCTGGTTCGAAACCATCTTAGAAACCTGAACGTACACAAGCCCATGGGACGAAATGATGAGCTCCATCCGTGGGTCCTGAAGGAGCTGGCAAATGAAGTTGCTAAGCCACTGTCCGTCATATTTGAAAAATCATGGCAGTCAGGTGAAGTTCCAGATGCCTGGAAAAAGGGAAATATAACCCCCATTTTGAAGAAGGGGAAAATGGATGAGCCGGGGAACTACAGAGCAGTCAGCCTCACCTCTGTGCCTGGCAAAATCTTAGAGTGGATTCTCCTGGAAGGCATGCTAAGGCACATGAAAAACAATGAGGTGGTTGGTGACAGCCAGCATGTCTTAACTAAGGGGAAATCCTGCCTGACCGATGTGGTGGCTTTTTGTGATAGGGCTATGGCACTGATGGACAGGGGTAGAGCAGTTGGTGTCATCTACCTGGACTTGTGCAAAGTGTTTGACACTGTCTCAGATGACATAGAATCATAGAATAGTTAGGGTTGGAAAGGACCTTAAGATCATCTAGTTCTGTAGTAGTGGCTCAATGTCCAGCTGGAGACCAGTAACGAGTGGTGTCCCTCAGGGGTCGGTGTTGGGACTGGTCTTGTTCAACATCTTTGTCGGTGACATGGACACTGGGATTGAGTGCGCCCTCAGCAAGTTTGCCGATGACACCAAGCTGTGTGGTTTGGTTGATACGTTGGAGGGAAGGAATGCCATCCAGAGAGACTTTGACACGCTTGTGAGGTGGGCAGATGCCAACCTGATGAAGTTTAACCATGCCAAGTGTAGGGTCCTACAGTTGGGTGGGAGCAATTCCAGGCAGAGCTACAGGTTGGGCAGAGAAGAGATTCAGAGCAGCCCTGCAGAGAAGGACTTGGGGGATGTTGGTCAATGGGAAACTTAACATGAGCTGGCTTCAGTGTGTGCTTGCAACCCAGAAAGCCAACCGTATCCTGGGCTGCATCCGAAGGGGCATGATCAGCAGATTGAACGAGGTGATCCTGCACCTCTCCTCTGCTCTTGTGAGACCTCACTTGGAGTATTGTGTGCAGTTCTGGTGTCCTCAACATAAAAAGGACATGGAACTGTTGGAACAAGTCTGGAGGAGGGCCACGAGGATGATCAGTGGACTGGAGTACCTCCTGTATGAAGATAGGCTGAGAAAGTTGGGGCTGTTCAGCCTGGAGAAGAGAAGGCTGCGTGGAGACCTCAGAGTAGCCTCCCCGTATCTGAAGGGGGCCTATAGGGATGCTGGGGAGGGACTCTTCATGAGGGACTGTAGTGAGAGGACAAGGGGTAACGGGTTCAAACTTAAACAGGGGAAGTTTAGATTGGATATGAGGAAGAAATTCTTTACTGTGAGGATGGTGAGGCACTGGAATGGGTTGCCCAGGGAAGCTGTGAATGCTGCATCGCTGGTGATGTTCAAGGCCAAGTTGGACAGAGCCTTGGGTGACATGGATTAGAGTGAGGTGTCCCTGCCCCTGGCAGGGGGGTTGGAACTAGATGATCTTAAGGTCCTTTCCAACCCTAACTATTCTATGATTCTGTGTTTTGGGCTGGATCTGTTTGCTGTAGACGGAATTGCATTACACGCACTGAGCTTTCCGAGGAGAATGCTAATGTGAAGATGTGTGTGGTGATATGCATAACACTGGATATATAGGTGTGTTAATTCTTGCTTCTCCATGCTCTGTTGGACTGTGCCTAGTTTGTCACAGTCAGGGTTTGCCAGAGCTCTTAATGTATCATGTGAATGTAGTCTTTAAACAAAGATGGATGCTGCTTTCCTCAGGTACAAGAAAACCATGTTTCGTGGTAATTCTAAACACATGAGCACATGTTTAATATCAGAAATATCTACATTTCTGTGTCTCTGCAGTGAAATACAGTTCTCAAGGTACCATTTACCCTCTTCACGGACCAAAACAAGAAGGAGTGTTTTCATAGTATTACTGAGTTGGGGACGGAGAAACTAATAGAGACTAGTTTAAATACATTCATGCTTTTTGTGCCTTTGCATGCCTTTCTTGTGATATTATGTTGTGCTGCTGGTTAAGGGTGTCTATGCATTTGTATTTTTTTGCACTTGCTTCACTAAATGAGGGGTTAATCTGTAGCAAACTTTTAAATTAAGGGAAATTAAACATTATCATTGAAATGTATTAATTCCACACTGGTCTGGAATGCAGGTAGGAAACTTTGGAAACTAGTAAAGGGTGTTCCAATTCTAGTCCACCCATTAATAGCCACCAGGAGACTGAAGAACAAAAGTGGATCAGATCCTAGTCTGGGATGTGTTATGGTTTGTCTTCTCAATGGGAACTAATTATGTGCATTTGAGGGAGGAACTTGGCCATGCAGCAAGGTTTTTCAGAGCTGCTATATGGCCTGCCTCTGGAGACAAAAACATAGACTATATTATGCCTGTTGTGGGACTACGCTTCTTGGGAATAAAACAACCCAAAACATGTTTCTCATCTGTATTCTCCTCTGTGCAATCATCTGTTCTTCAACTTAGTAAAAAAGGTTTTGAGACACTTTGTCTCTTTTGTCTCTATTGCTTTTTCATCTCTGTAGTGGTTGAACGTCTTCTGTATTGTTCTGATACATAAACCCACATTTCTTTCAGCTCTTGAAAGTTCCTGAATATTTCCTTCTATATGTTGCCAGGCCTTGTTTCAGTATCCCAGAAATGTTGATGGGACTTGCCTACTCAAAAGTCCTAAAATGTTGCCTAATGAACCTAACAGACAATTCTTTCTTTCTTAAAAGTATTTGGTTTAGATATATAGTGCACACCAGTTACATATATTGAAAGAACTTGCAGACAGGTAGTCCATTACTATTGCAAAACTATTGATGAGGAGAACATTCTTTAATATTGAGAAGTTTTTCTGGAGAGAGCTGACTGAGAGTTGCTACCCGATACTTGGTTTTATTTGGTGGAGACTCTACATACTGTGGGATAAGCATTTGACTGCTGGGTTTGTGTTTACTTACAGCATTTAGCTTTGGCTTAATACCTAGAAAAGAAGTTGGAGTAAGCCAGTCGCAGTCAATGCAACTGCTTACTGGGTGCCCTTTGCTAAAATCATAGCTCTAAATTAATTAAGCATTTTCTTGAAAATGATTAGAAGCGAATGCTTGCAGCATTGAAATAGTTTATTGGTTTCATATCCTGCAATACTTTGCCAGAATCTGTCTTGAACCTTAGCACTTTGGACAAAGGGAAAAGTTAATATGTCGTAAGCTTAATAAGTCTGTGAGGTACTATACAAAATTGACTGCCGAAGAAAGGGAGCTGAAACTTGTTATTCACCATGGGTGGTGTAGGTCTTACTCTTGGTTTTGGTGATAAACATTTGCCTATTGAATTTCTGTTGTTGAAAAATTTCACTTATCTAGAATGGGGGAGCAGTATAGGAATTACTTTCTTCTGTTGGAACGTAAAGTAAGGAATAAATAATGAGCTTTTCATTCATATTGTTTTGTCTTTGAAATTAAATTGCTAATAGCTTATTCATAGTCATGCATTTAACAAACTTAAAGACAAGATTATTAAGTCAGCAATGGTATAGCTGAAAGAAATCACTGCATATGTCCACTGCACAATAAAGGTAGTAAGTGAAGATGCACAGTCTGAAGATCTTTGAATTAGAAGTGCAACAAGAAGCAGCCTGTCAGAAAGAGACCTCCTGAGCACCTATTACCCAAGTATTTAGAAGCTTTCTGACTGAGGTAATTACTGAATGATCAGATAATCACTTGGATAATCATCTGGCATTAATGGTTCAGCTCCCACACATGTTCTGTTAAATAACCCCCTACCTCTGACTGATGGGTGGTGGTTTGATTCTTATGGAGTTGTATGGAAACATACAATTGCGGGTAAAAGTGGGATTCACTCTATATAACTCTATCTGACCAATCTTAGATTGGGATGTGTAGCTCTCTGAAGGTGACTATGTCCTTGCTGTAAAGTGAACCAAGGATGACTAGCTTATACATAGACCCCAATTAGGACAGATGAGTCTCAGATGCCACTGTCCTTCATTGCACTCCAGAAAGAGGTTCAAATCACCTCCTTGCACATATCAGTTACCTCTAACTTTCTGGTAGACCTAAATCATCGTAATCTCAATAACCAGGTCATGCACATTATTAAATGAGTTAGTTTCATCTGGCCCTTTGGGCAATATCTGTCCACAGTCCACAGAAGAAAAGGAAGCTTCTAACATATTTCCAGATACGACAAATACCTGGTAATCCAAGAAAATTAAACTGATGAACTACCGTCTCCCCACAGAATGGCAGTATTCCAGTCATCATACACTTGCACCTAATTTGTGATAGAGTTACTTAGGATTTTCACAGTCCCAAAATGCAGCTTGTATCCTTCCTTTTTTTAAAGCAAGATGTAAATAAGTTGCATACAACAAATGCACAAAACAGTCCTTGATGATATCAGTGGTAGTATTTTCTGAGTTCTCTGAAACAAATGTTTTCACTGACGCTATTAATTATTTTCACTCATGCATAAGTGGCTGTACTCTGTGTGTTTTGACTAAGTGGTAGTAAAAGACTAAAAAATTCAAAAATTATCATACATCTGGCATTTCATTTAGTCTTCACCCCTGCAAACTGCTGTGGAGGCCTTTTTTTTTGTTCACTATAGTGGACGTACAGGAGGTACCTTAGGAAAGGTGGTCTTGGGGAATACATTTGAGATAGATCTGATTGAACTTTGATTAGGGAACTGCTAGTTGCAGCAACCTCTGTTGTGAAAGGAAATCATGAAAAGCTGAGATGGAACTTCTGGATTTAAGCTGGGCTATGGAAAAGTAAAATCAGTTCTTTGAACTGTAGTATTAGATAGCCTCATAACTAGAGAAATTAGGGTCTTGTAAATGCAATACACTTTGGTAGGTACAAGAACGAGTCTTAGTTTTAACATTTCCTTGCTCCTCACTGGTTAGCTAAGGAATTTTAATATTTCTACTGAATTTTCACTTGTAATTCATATGCTGCAGAAAAGTACTCTGACACTGAAACTTTATGAGCAAAAATAGATTAAAAAGAAGAGTTCAAACCATTTTGCAACATGTGTCTGAGGATATTTGTGAAGTGTTCTCTGGATAAGTGTCGTGGTTTAAGCATCTCTAACTCAAGCAGTCTCTCTCTCACTCACTTCCCCCTCTTTCTTCCCCCCGCTCCCGGAGGGATGGGAAGGAGAATCAAAAAGAATGCAACTCCCGCAGGTTGAGAGAAGAACAGTTTAGTAACTAAAGTATAACACAAATCACTACTGCTACCACCAATAATAATAATGACAAGAGAAATACAAGGAAAGAGAATACAATCGCTCACCACCTAAAACCAAGCCCGACCACGCAGTGCACCCCCACCCTTCCAGGTCTCTGCTCTCTGCTCTCCATCCTGGGCATGACGTGCTGTGGTATGGAATAACCTCTTTGGTCAGTTTGGGTCAGGTGTCCTGTCTCTGCTTCCTCCTGACTCCCCTCCTCCCTGGCAGAGCATGAAACTCAGAAAGTCCTTGGCCAGACCAAAACATCACTAAGCAGTAACCGAAACACTGGTGTTATCAGCGCTGTTCCCAGGCCCAAAATCAAAAAACACAGTGCTACACCAGCTACCAAGGAGGAGAAAAATGACTGCTACTGCTGAACCCATGACAATAAGAAACTCTCCCATCTGTACAGAGTCAATTATTCTTTACTGTTGGATCCTAGGCATGCTAAGTGACATGAAATTGTAACAACACATTGATTTTTTTAGGAAAGAAGAAATACCAAGAACCTCAGAATGACCTGCAATTGTATGGCTTCAGCTTATAGCCTCTAAAATAGTAATATTGTGATAAAGATTATATGTGGCCAAAGCCTTTCTCTTAACGTAAGTGCAGGAAAATTTAAGCTCATTTGTAAAATACCTGAAATAATACCATTCTAAAGAACAGAGACATGAACATTGTAGCACACTAAGGGACAGTGAGTGAGTCCAGGTTAGCTTTTAAGTAAAAGCTTGTGAAAGGGAAACAGAAAGATCAAAGAAGTAAAGGGACCAAAAAGAAAAAAAAGGCCCAAAGCTATCTAAGAAAGCCCAAAACACTGTGAAACAACATTTTGTTTAGGAGCATGATAAAGATGGAAAGAGCATTTGAGCTAGGTACTAATAGGAGAAAGTGCTTGGAAATATCAGTAAAGCTTGATTTTTGGTGAGTCTGGGAAAACAGAACTTTTGAAATTATTTTCAAACACTTTTACAGAATTACATGGCAGCAGCTACCTCTTGGCAGTCTAGTTTCCACCTGCAAGCCTTCAATAGTTTTTTTTTTTTTTTTTTTTTTTGTAGCATATCTTGCCTAAAAGAGGCTTGGACTTTGGGAAATTGTTAGCTGAAATCCATACGCGGCTCCTGAAGGAGCGGCAAATGAAGTTGCTAAGCCACTGTCCGTCATATTTGAAAAATCATGGCAGTCAGGTGAAGTTCCAGATGCCTGGAAAAAGGGAAATATAACCCCCATTTTGAAGAAGGGGAAAATGGATGAGCCGGGGAACTACAGAGCAGTCAGCCTCACCTCTGTGCCTGGCAAAATCTTAGAGTGGATTCTCCTGGAAGGCATGCTGAGGCACATGAAAAACAAGGAGGTGGTTGGTGACAGCCAGCATGGCTTCACTAAGGGGAAATCCTGCCTGACCAATGTGGTGGCCTTCTATGATGGGGCTACGGAACTGATGGACAGGGGTAGAGCAGTTGGTGTCATCTACCTGGACTTGTGCAAAGCGTTCGACACTGTCTCACATGACATCCTTGTCTCTAAGTTGGAGAGACGTCAATTTGATAGGTGGACCACTCAGTGGATAAAGAACTGGCTGGCTGGCCGCACGCAGAGAGTTGTGCTCAATGGCTCAATGTCCAGCTGGAGACCAGTAACGAGTAGTGTCCCTCAGGGATCAGTGTTGGGACCGGTCTTGTTCAACACCTTTGTCGGTGACATGGACACTGGGATTGAGTGCACCCTCAGCAAGTTTACTGATGACACCAAGCTTTGTGATTCAGTTGATACGTTGGAGGGAAGGAATGCCATCCAGAGGGACCTTGACACACTTGTGAGGTGGGCTGATGCCAACCTAATGAAGTTTAACCATGACAAGTGTAGGGTCCTACAGCTGGGTCGGAGCAATTCCAGGCACAGCTACAGGTTGGGCAGAGAAGAGATTCAGAGCAGCCCTGCAGAGAAGGACTTGGGGGTTTTGGCTGATGAGAAAATGAACGTGAGCAGGCAGTGTGCACTCGCAGCCCAGAAAGCCAACCGTATCCTGGGCTGCCTCAAAAGGAGAGTGACCAGCAGGTCGAGGGAGGTGATCCTGCCCCTCTCCTTGCGCCCCTCTCCCTTCTTCCATTTACACTGTTGCCTAACCATGGCTGGATTCCTGAGATGGGAGAGAATGGGCTGCTAAATATTGTGGCAACATGTGGGAATACATGCTTATGTTTAAACTCTGTATCTATATGTGTATGTACACTTCTTGCAGACCCAAGTTTAGTAGTTGTCATTGCTCACAGACACATGCATATCTTTTATCATTATTCACATCATCTTTAAATTTAAAGCCTGGAAAGAATTTATTTTGTAGCAGCAAACATTCTTCCAGCTCCAGGTGCAGAGGAGTATGTCCAGGAATGCTCAAGGCTAAACTGCTTTTGAAACTGCAGTTTTGTTGCCTTATTAAAAAAAAACCTGACCATTGTTTAAGGGAGCTTTCTAGAAGCTGTTTTTGGTTCCTACTCTGCTAAAAGACATGGTCTAAGCCTGGGCAAGTCACTGGGAACCTGCATCCTGCGTAGAAGAGGAAAGGGAAGAAGTCATACAGTGATCTGTATGACTTCACTCGGTACTAGACCTGAGTTTCTGTTTTTCACAATTTAAAAAGTAATGGTTGGCACTGCTCAAGGCTGTTTGCTAGCCAAAAATTCTGCAGGCATAGCAAAGAATCAGTCTGAGAGAAACTACACATTCACAACACTCACCTGATGTTAGAGAAGCTACATAGATTTATGCTTGCTGAGTAACCAGCCAGTCTTAGCAATTAGCTTGCACATTGTCTTATCCTAGAAGTAGCGCTGTGGAATAAATGAACTAAGAGTCACTTGGGTTTATCTCATCTTTTTGGGTCACATTTTAAAGAGGCCAGTAGTGATGCTTATTTTTATAATCTACCCTGTTTTTCTGAAACAGAATCTACATTCATAGTGATTTTATCTGAGAATACTTTTTTCTGTTCTTCCCAGAACAGAAATTCATTACACTGCCATGTAGAGAATGTACTGAAATGTTCTGTCATTTACTATAGCAGTTTACATTAAGTTCTCTCCTTGAGTATCATTGTGACTTTGTACATCTCAAGGGATTTTCTTTTACGTAATTTCTGTATTCTATTGCTCTAAAAGCTAAAAATTTTAAATGCTATAAGGATCTAATTACAAGTAGAAAGAGAGAGAGATGAAATCCTAGCAGCCATAGTTGAAATAACAGGACTATTTAGAAACTATGTGTTAAAACTGGAGTTATATTGAAACCAGAAACATTTGTTGGTTCTTGTAAGTATTGCCTATCATTAGGCACGTGGGTGGGGGAAGGTGAAGCTTGGGTAAGATTAACCCCAGTTGTTACTAGGGTTTCTTTGCCAGAGGTGTTTACTATCCCACTTATAGTATGGCTATAGAAAGAGCAGCACTGGGATTTGGCACATTTGAGTGTTTGAAGACATCTGCATAGGAAAGAGAAAAAGCAGGTGACAGTCAAACGAGCAGACTACTGCCTGAAGTGGATCTTAGGCTGACAGGTGAAATCTGAATTATTTCATAAAATTATTTGCTGTTGGAGTTTTCTGTTTCTGCAGTTGTGTCACGTGTCCAATGCAATGTGTGCCCTGAGAGAGCAAAAACATCCAGTAAGGGGGAAACAGGTAGTATTTGAATGGCTGAAATTGAGCATGTAGAGGTGATCACTCTGGTGACAGTTCATGATGACTACAGGAAGTTTTTTCTTGTTATAGATGTAATTGAAATTATGGTTTATAATAGAAAAAATAGTTTCCATGCTTCCTTGTAGACTACTGCTGAAAACTACAGTATCTCTATCATAGTTCTGAAATATCTTGGGATTGGAACTTCTGCAGCCAAACCTACTTTTCTTAGAGAATTTAGAGTCTTATATTTACATCATATATATATTTGGAAAGGGTCTGTACTTGACAGGTCTAATAAAAATAGTACGGTACATTGTATTTATAAATATAATTCCTTTAGAAAGCTTCTTGTCTCAGGAGAACTGCATAGTACCATTAGCAACCTTCTCCCTTTCTGATTTCTTTTTTTTTTTTTTTTTTTTGAGGAAAGAAAAAGTATAATTTTTTAGCTTACACAGGATAAATTCTTGAAGATGATGAATGTGTTTTGCCTTTAGGAAGTGGCACTGACAACACTGCTAATCAAAAGTAGAATATCATAGAAAGTTACACTGACCTAAATTCGCCGTTGAAAAGAGCATCAGTCAGTAAGCATGAAGGCTTGCATTTGGCCTGCTCTGTTAGTTATAACATCACCTGGAATACTGCACTTTCATCAGAAATTCTTTCATGAACTTGGCAAAAAAAGTAGTAAATGGAAACAACGAGGTTGTGTGCCTATATGCCAGTAATGATTTAATGTACTTACATGCAATGCTATTATGCTGATGGCCTGAATCTTATAGCAGCCACAGCATGTCAGAGAAAATGCTGTAACCTATTTTCTGAGCTTTATTGCTCATTTTTTTGATTGGTAGTGGCTCTTACTACATGGAAAGGAAATTGCTGTTTTGCTGATAATCTATTTTTGGTACTTACTTCAGATTCACTTTTGCAGTCCATCATTTGTCTGCACTCAGTATGTCCTCAGGAATTTTTAAATTAAGGAGCCCACAGTTTATATGAGCCTGTCTGCTTCATCGTCAGATGTTACCTTTTTCCCCATTAACGTCTTTTGAAGCTTTTGATTTCTAGCCAAATATCTGACAGTAAAATCAGTATGATGTTTCTATCCCATTTCTAGATGTAAGTTAATTAGACTCCCTTAGGGCCCCAAAGAAAAGCTTCTTATCTTTTGTCAGCTTAATTTCTTCTGTTCCATTTGCGTTAGTGCTTTGTAAAAGAAAACTCCTTTCTATTGCTTGTTTAATTTATTTTTTTTATTTTTAGTTGTTTTTCACAGTCTTCAGAATTTATCTTGAGAATTTATCTCAGACCAGTAATCCGTGAGGAATTAGAAAACAAGATTTTAAACTTTATTTCTCTTCATATTTCCCCCTTTCTCAAATTCATGACACTTGCTATGTACAGGGTATATTTGGGGCAACTGCGATCTATTAACAGTGTTAATTATGTGAAATTGAAATTAAGATGAAACAGAGAACATAAAGCCTCCTCCCAATTATGCCTTCAACCTTCTTTCAGTCTGTTTTAACAGGAGAACATGTTGCAAGGAAAATCTGGAAAAAGGAAACATATGAAAGGATTGGGTTGTGAAGAAAGGGAAAGTTAAAGTGTGTGCATGGGATCATAAATACCTCTTTTGTGTTTACATGATGTTATTATGTTACCACTAAAACATTGAAATGCTACAATGATGAAAAAATTCCACATGTTCAAAATCAGATGTAAAAATTTAATTTTGAACTCCACTATCCAAATGTGAATTCTTGATCTGCTCCCATCAATATCAGTGACAGTTGTATTCATTAATCTATGTGAGGTAGTTTGGGATCCCAGTTAGGCAGTCTGAAGGAGTTAAACGTTAGATTCTCTGGTCTCCAGCTGCTCTTAACATTCTTGGATATTCTTGTCATTAATATGAACCTCTAACATTTGTGAAACATTGTGAATGAGAAGCAATTTTATGGAACTCGTGAGAAGGAAAAGAAAGATTAAGCTTGACATGAAGAAAGGTTCAGGGCTTGTTTCTTCTTTGTCACTCTTTTGTCACTGCTCACACAGAGTCCCTGGGCGCTGCCATTCTGTAGCTCAGTACCACGTCTTTTCAAAGGAAAAAGCAGAGCAACTGTGATGTTAAATTAAGCTTATGTCAGAGGCAACTGTGAGAGGAAAATTGTGCAAGTATCAAAAAGAATGGGAAGCAGGAGGGAAGGAAGTTCATGAGTGTTAGCACATGCTGTCATCTACAGGGATGTGCAATTCAGCTTTTAGAAAGGTCATTTTTCTTCCTTGTATTTATTCAGCTGCTTCCAGTTCAAATGAAATGATCATTTGCTGAAAATTGATGCTAATAAATTGAGTGTAATGATGGTTTAAACATTTATGAAAGGCAAGTTAATGAGGCTGAGCTGTTCCGTCTCTTCATTCACAGTCACTCTGTATTTCACAGAAAAATGCTTATCTCTAGCTCTGCCTGATCCAGGAAATGTGTGCAGTGTTGCATTGAAACATAAGGTAATTTTACAAGCAAACACAAACCTCATAATAGTTGCAGTTATATATCCAACATACTATAGTTTAAAAAAAAAAAAAAGAAAAAGACTATACTATGCAGGTATGCATAATGTGTCCTTTTGGTATGGTGGATGCATTTCCCACATCAGGAGTAGTAACAGGACACAGATATGTATGAAAGTGAAAGAAAAGGCACAAATGGAAACAGGTTTAGAGGATTTATCCTAGTGGTAATGGTTTGTTTGTCAGTCTTTAAATGGGTCCATACACAGGAATGCAAAGATCAGGAATCCCCAAAAGCAATGTTGAAAAATAGCATGTGTCTAATTGTAATAGGAAGGACGTGACTTGTAAAAAATTCAGCCAAGAGGTGAATAAACAAAATGACCTTGAAGCACCTGAAAGTATACTGACGAAGAAGAAAACAGAGTAAGGACTCCTCCACTTCACTTTCAACAGCTCAGCTCCAAAGCATAGAATAAACTTGCTGTTAGATTTCACTGTAAAAAAAGTTGTAGTCCTCATGTTGCAGGGAGCAAAAGCAGTTTCCAGCTTTCATTCTTCTTCACTATTAAAAGAATTCTCTGTGGCCCCATTATATATGATGGAACAAAGCCATTAACCCCTTCACATCTCTGTCAGAATGTGATTTTCCTCTGAAAGTGAAGAGCTCTGTCTATGGCTTTACAAAAGTGGGAGCTCTTAGGAGCTCACAAGGTTCATTCAATTGACTACGATTGCTTTGAATGGCAAGGTAAGTGGATAAATAAATTACCAGATAGCAGCTAAAAATGCAGTCAGAAAGCACAAAATCTCCCACACCAAATAGCAGTAAACAGGGCTGGGAAGGATCCCAGGAGGTCCTTATTGAGTTCTGCATATTCCCGAAATACAATGCTAGCTGCTGTGCTGCTGTGCAAGTACAGCAGAGCTGCATTCTGTTGACCAACACCTAGAAATAAAGAATAACCAATCTCATATAGCAGGGATCCTTTCCTCTGTTTTTTCCTGTGCTTCCATAGCAACATAACTTCAGCTACGGTTTTCCTCTGTCTTGCATAAAGCAAAATGTATTCACACTTCTTGGCTTGCTTAGAGCCTGCTCTGTGTGTACCTTCACCATCACACTGGATGAGGTCCCCATCAGCAACATCCCATTTCTGTCTGTGTAAAGGATGGTGCCCTATGTGTGAGACACTGTGTAGTATACCTAGTGTCTCTGATCTTCCTCACTACCTGCTTCTTCATGTTCTCTTTTTGCAAACAGCAGTCGTGAGAGGTTTTGTTTTATGACTTCACTCCCAAATTCACCATATTCTCCCTGCCATTGTCCTGTGCTCAGTCTCTATCGCCCCATTTCCTGATCAGAGGCAGGAGTAACATTTACTATTGGCCCTTTGCCTCTGTACTATGTGTCATTCAGGCTGCTCTACTGAGGTGTTGAGCAGAGGTCTTGTGTTGTGACAATCTGCTAGTGGAAGCAGTCATTTGCTTTGAGGTAACTGTAGAAAGTGGAAAATACCTTTCATTTTTCTCCCAGATAATCGCAGTCCTGATTAGGAGACTGCTGTTGCCTGAGATTCTGGAATTCATCAATGTCTCATGGAAAAGTTATCCCAAGAAGCACAGGTGGAGAGAAAAAACCACCAAAACTTTGTTGAGTTCAGCCTAAATTGTTACAAGCCAAAGTTGGTGCTGCACTCCTCCCAGAACAGTGGGGAGACAGAAATTCAGCTTTAGTGCAGATTTTGGGGGGATCATGTGAATGCATGATGACCTCTCATGTGACTTGGCTGTAGCCATCAGACCTCATCCTGTAAGGTATCTGCAGAATGGAGTCCCTGAGCAGTGTGGGTCATCAGGATACTTGATAGCTTCATATTCTTTCTGTAGCCTTTCCTAAAGAAGTAAATTTCATGTAAATTAAGAAAAAGACCAACAAGCAGGAAAATTAGGAAGTTTGCAGGAGTGATTGGGTGGTCTCTCTTATTTTCTGCTCTTGATATCACCAAAAGCTGCATGAGCCAATAAGACATCCATGAAAAATTTTTTAACTCCTTGCTAGTGTGGCAAAATCCTTTCCTCTCACTTCATGCACTTTCACCCTACTGACTACCTAAGTGCACTTTGGAATATGATTATAGGTCATATTCTTAAGAAGGATGTCCCTCCATAAAATAATATCCTAAAATATATTTTTAGATGCATTGCATAATATATACACTTCGGTCACTTTTTTATTTCACCTTATTTTTACAAAGTCCTCTAATGTACATAACACAGTATATGAAAAACATGAAAACCCAAAAAAGCACTCCTCCTGATATACCACTATCTTACTTCATGTCTGTCTGTTCCTTGTTTGCTTAAGAAGCTGCCTTTTGGGATGCCAGTAACATTTTTGAGAGTCAAGAGGGATCTGGTATTCTTCTGATTGAATTCTTTGCTTGAGGAAGAATGTCAGCATTGCTTGTGTTTCCTTGTGAAGGTCCAGCATTGCAAGTTCTGAAGGTGCTGGTGGCAATTTGTTGTTATAAATACTGCAAAATAACAGTGTGGGATACAGTAGGAATGGGATACAAAGTATTGGCATGATTAATCTTTTTTAGAACACACTGTTATGGATTTTCTACAAATCGTAACTGGTTTCTGGATGGAAGGTGTATGTTCAAACATTACTCTACACAGCTTGTTCTACACTGCTTTTGATGGCATCTGCTATGGCCATCTGATAATGTTTTTAACTTTTTAAATATGCTAACATTCATATCATGCTCCATGAATTCTTAAACAGCTTTTTGGACTCAGGGTGAGATTTCTGGGGTAAACTAGGTCTTTTAATATGAGGATTATGCTTTTAGTATTCTCAAATATGGCAAGTGTGAAAGAGCAATTCATATTTAGAGTGATGTTTTTTGTAGTCTCCAGCGACAACATGACTTAAGCACATTAAAGAAGAGTTTTAAATAATTAATATCACCAGGTTAAAGCAGATTTTTTTTTTTTTTATAGCCAGCAAAAACATTCGTCTTAGTTTAATGGAATATGGATTTGGGTTTTTAATATAACCACAGAATGGAATCAAAGAATGGTTTGGGTGAGAAAGGACCTTCAAGGTCATCTAATTCCAACCCCACTGCCATGGGCAGGGACACCTTCTAGCAGACCAGGTTGCTCAAAGCCCCGTCCAACCTGGCCTTGAACACTGCCAGGGATGGGGCAGCCACAGCTTCTCAGAGCAATCTTGGTAGTAGTGCCATGGTCTCAGCTGTGCATGGGCCAAGCAGGGCTCTGGGATCTTGGCAGAGCACAGCCCCACCAGACACAGGGCAGCAGGCACGGGGCATGGTGTAATGACTGGAAATGGCATTTTTCATTTTCTTACACTGAAATTTTTTTTCCTATGGTATGAATATGACATCAGCTTAACTGAAATGTATCTTCATTTTGTCGGTTGAACTCATATGGAAAAAAAGGAATTATCTTATTTGGATTTTCTCTTACCATCTTCTGCTCAAATATTTTTTCCTTATATACTGAATGTTAGTTCACTTCGTATACCATATTGTTTCTGGAGATAATATATGTTTCATGGCTTTTTAGGGCTCTCTTTCAGGCACTTCACAGAAGCGAAAGATATGATCTTTGCACTGAAGAGTGAGGGAATGTGAAGGTTTGTGTTAACAGATAAGCTGCACACTTTAATTTAAATCATCCTTGACAACATCAAACATCCAGGTGCAACATTATCTGATATGGGAAATTGAAACTGATGCATGAATAGTGTCATAATATATTCAGGTTTTCTTAGTTTCCTTTTTTCTTCCTTACCCACAAACTTTTTGAAGACATATTTTAAGTCTGCATTTATACTGTGAGTCCATTTATCCATTAACACTGGGCAGCCTGCTCAGAGGAGTCTTGCATAGAATGCAGAGTCAGCAGTAGTAAAACTGTACCATTTTTGTAGCAATGGTATGACTATATAGATAGATGAAACTATAGGGAGTAGAGGTAAGCACAAAGCAAATTAGTGTACGAATGGATAAGCAAACAATAAAGCACAGGCTTGTGTGTATGTTCTTGACTCCACACAGCAAATACAGAGTTGTTTGTTTTCATAAGAATAGATGTCTTTATGGTATGCAATAAGTTGATAGTGTACGATACTCTGACTTAGATTTCTGCCACCTAAATTCAAGGAATTTCTGTGATCAGACACAAGAGATGTTATGTTCTGCCTTTTTGCAGTCGCAAAACAGGCTCCCATGTTGCTATATCATCAGTTCTCATCTGTTTAGAATGCAGTAGACCAGTGAAGTATCTTCCCCTCTTGCTTGATTGTGGGCTAAATCTCTGTTGAAGAATCTGTGACATCTTTGTATTGTGTATTATGACACATTTCATAACAATAGGCTGTGATAACATAAATTTAGGATAGCACTACACCTATGGTTATTACAACAGTCTTATTCAGACACATCTATCTTCCACAACAAACCTGGGGAAAATAAAGAAGCACTGCTAATTGGTGGATAATGAGAAATAATAGAGAGAAGCAGGATAATGATGACGGCTGAGCAGTAACAAATCTGTATTGTTCCATTCACTGATTTGCTTACTAATACTCCTTCTACAAGGCCTCTAAACACAAAGAAAAAATTAAATGCTGAGTCTTGTAATGGATATTCACAAATATTAGCTTTCATCCAGGGAGGATGGTCTCTTTGGGTTCTGTTTACAGCCAAGGGTAACAGCCAGGTTACTCCTAACCAGTTGCTCAACTCTGTTAGCTGCCCAGTGCCCTGTAAGAGCCTCTCCTCAACAGCAAAGCCTGCTTTGCAGACTTTCACCAGCTGAAAGAGCCTGTTTATTTTCCCAGTAGAAGTTCAGTCCTGAGTATAAGCTGCAGCCTCCTAACATTAGCCTCACTGTTCACAGGTACATTTGCAGATCTGTTTCAAGGATTTCACAGAGCATCCATGCTCCGCAGACCATACGCTGAAAACCTCTGCCATAGCTGGAAACAAGGGATACTAACCTGCCTAAGCTGTACTGAGCGTTTTTGACTATTTCCAGAGCTGTTCCTCCTTCCCCACGCACACAGGACATGTCATGGAACACAACAGCATGTGCATTTCTGTGTCTGATGCTAATGCTGCTTAGTGCTGAGCATCAGGACAACAGTCTTTGTCTCACATTAGTTGTAACTTTCTCTTTTGCTCCTTTCCCTTCTTTTCCAGTTCCTTCATGAGAAAGGAGCCTCTAATTTGCTTGTCAGTGACCATTTGTATTTTATAGAGCTTCAAAGAATTATATTAGGGAATCTTCTTGCATTTGCTTATGAAATTGAACTCTGAAAGTCTGGGCAGCAGCCAGCCAGTTGTCAGATGAAAAATAAATTCTAAAAAGGCAATAGGATGAATGCTGCTCCCTTGCTGGGTAAAAGTTATGGGAGGAGTGGTGATGTAGCAGTCGAGCTGAGCACTGCCGTCGGTGAAGACTGTGATGCCAGTTTTTGTTTCTGCCTAGGAAAGTATTGCCAAGGTTGAGCTATTCAGCTCACATAAGACTTACTTGCATAACAATGATGTAGTAGCTGTTTGAATATAATCATAAACAAATGTGAAATGAAATATGTAGCAGCAGTATTTTACTACAGCATGGTGTTTTGAGGAAGTGTGTAGGATAACATTTGTAGCTAGAGATAATATCTTTTTTTAGACTACTTGGTATAACTGGAAAAGATTTGGACACAAGACCCCTTGTAAAGATCTCAGTGTAATAGATAATTCTTGTTCAGAGAGTAGCTCTTTGCTGAGCTATAGGAAAAGGTATTTACAGCCACAGTCTTTGTCCTTTACCTATTTCTTGTATCTTATTCTTATATCAAATCTTTGTCCAAGATTTCTTAAGCATTAGTAATGGAATAACAGGAATCGAAGTGATGACCTCTGCTCTTACAAAAAAAGCACCTTTGCTTTCTATGGACATGAGAAAATGAAATCTCTACATTAACAACCAACTGATCCAGTTTGACTCACTCTCCTGCCTAGGATGCAGAGGTAGGTGCTCATCATTAGGAAACACCAATATGTATATGCCAAAAATGAGTATCTCATCTGGTTCAATCTCCCTACTGTTTGATAAAGTGCTAATGAAAATGTAACTGGGAAAAAAAAATTATATTTCACAGTTCCTAATTTTTGATCTTGTTTGCTTTCTCAGTTACAGTAATAATACCTGAGTTGAGGTACAGTTGATTGCCTTAAACGGCAAAGGTGATTTGTTAAGGTTATAATTTTGCTCAGAATTGTGATGGAGTATTTTTCATGTGTCACCATACATTTTGGAAACAGTTATATTTTTGAAAATCATCATTTTTCCAAGTTTCTACTTAATAATTTGAAATGTAAAATCATTTTACTATAGTAATTAAGCAGAGATATATGGTGACAGATAGTGGTCAGCATTACTCGGCTTGAGCAAGCATATGGAAGCAGAATGTTAAGGTGTTTTCAACATAATCTCTATCTGTAGGATGCTATAAGTAAAACCCATCAACTGATGGGATTAGCTGCATCCACACTGCAGAAGCATTTCTCAAAGGTGCAGATCTGAAAATCTGAATGCATCAGCAGCAGCATGCAGTATCCAACTCTCAGAGAAACACCTCTGGCTATTCTCTGGGCTTTTATGCTTGATCTATTGGTTGGAAGTCCCCTTTGAGGAAATTTAGGGGCTGGATGTATTCAAAGTGTTTGTTTTAACTTGCTTTAATCTTCAGAGAAGGCTGAGGGAAATTCCAAGTGGCTTAAAAGACACAGAATAAGCAAAGTTTGGGGGGTTTAAAACTGTTAGAGTTTTAGCTAATTTTATGTGCCTCGATGTGCGCATCTCCTAGCAGATGCACACTCATAAACAATCAAGCAAGTCTGAAATGTGTCCTTGCAAGTCAGTGAGTTCAAAGCATGTCATGAAGTGTTTTTCACTGTTTGTACTGTAGTGCTCTATGTCGATGTGGTGGCTTGCCCACACACGGTTATACGTAATTTCTTATTCTGATGTCTGCTGTTCTTTCACAAGGTGAATTTTAATTCAAATAGGTCTAAAGGTGGACTTTGTACTGTTTCAGAATGTAGAGCTGAAACTTGGAATATTTTTAAGGTACTTTGTGGGTTTCTTATGTTTTTGCGGTTTTCCTGATGTGATTTATGTTTGCCTGACCTCTGCTTTTGCATAGAGACCTCAGATTGTCTGTGACATACCTGAAGACAATTCAACTCCTGCCTTATTAAACTGATCCAAATCAGATTTGTGCACTGGGAACTACAAGGCTATTACCATGGTTGTGTGACAAGTTTTTGAATTAAAACAAAAATTATCTTCCTTTATTCTATTGCCATTTCTAATACTACATCTTGGTTTTTCTATCTGGTAAAATAATTATGATTGTACCTGTTCCGCAGTAGCTGCCCTGAAGTTTAATCTGATGCCTAAGAAAAGACTTAAGGAACCTGAAATAGCAAATAGCATACCAATTTGAATTTAAAGAGTATAGAGAATCTGAATATAAAATTGATTATTTTTTTTAAGTACCATTATCATTTATTCCACTGGACGTAACTTAAACCATTTCATTTTATAAAATTATCTTTGAATGCTTGTATTTTCAGCATGCATCTGAAGTCTTTAATAAGATTTTTCTTTAAAAGACCTCCCTGTTGTATGGTGGATTAACATTAGACTTCTCAGCCTGTAGGTCTTGGTGGCGTTACTAACACCCTGCCTAGCTGAGAGAAAAGGAAGTGATTAACTTGCAATGGGTTTGGATGGAGAGCAATTGACTGGGTGTGCTTATTCGGTGGCTATGCAAGTCTTTACGTGGTAGGGCGTTAAAGCTATACTTGTGTGAACCAAGACCGCCATCCCATGGTCGCTGCCATACTAGTTTTCATGGTGGTTCCAGCAAACAATGGCTGTCCCCCTTACCACCTTTCTTTTCAGGGTGGTCATACTTGAGCGAAAGATAACACTTTGTCCTCATCATATTTTAAATACTGGATTTTGCCATGCTTTGCGTCGTGTTAAACTTCTTCCCAGCTGCCAAATATCTGCAATTTTAGTTGCTGTGGCAGGTAACTTTCATAGCTCTGAAACGTTACTGAAGGGGAGGAGAGCACAGGGACAGATTAAAACAGCAGTACAGCATAGCCAGATTAAAATGAGCCTGTAGTATAGTCCCCCAGGATAAAAAATAATAGTCATTTTGGCATCATAAGGGAAGTATTTTGGATGCTGCTGCATCTTTGCTTGCCAAGCTTAATGCTGTAGCAGAACTATGGCCAAGTTCCTTCCTGAACCCTAACTTTTCTTGGTAGAGACAAACTGTGAGGCTATGGTAATTACGTATTACAACAGTACTTCAGTATGCTCACGGGAGATGGCCTAATACCTAATAGTGTTTAGGGACCCATGACAGCTTATCCTTCATAGACACTTTTACAGATACTTTCTAAAATAAGCTAACATCAA
Source organism: Ara ararauna (assembly GCA_028858755.1). NCBI lineage: Eukaryota > Metazoa > Chordata > Aves > Psittaciformes > Psittacidae > Ara > Ara ararauna. The sequence goes on from CM054378.1 coordinate 52,715,291, forward strand.
CTGCATGTTCCCCAAGCGTTGTCTGTAGAATGGCTTCAGAGGTATCTTAAACTAAGAGTACAGTTTCTGTCTTCAGTGGAAACCCTCAAGGCAAATCCCAACAATTGGAGGAAAGGACAGAGCAGTTTTCTGTTTATGAAAGTCAAGTAGCTGTTTGTTTGAGACTGCTTGAGACTGGTATGTGTTCCACTTCAAATGCTGACTGCTGCTGCCAGTTTTTGTAGTGCATTATTGTAATTTCCTAATACACGTTTCTGCTGAATGCGTAATTTTCCTTGACTCCATTGTGCCTGATAGTAATGAAATATGAAGACATATCCATATATGAAATGTAAGGGCTGGTCTGCACAAGAACAATCCATAAATGTAAGGAAATAGCTGAACATGTACAGTCAATACACCTAAATTACTGTATTTTAAACTCCTCTGTGGACAATTTCATTCTTGAGTGGAGTCATTTCAGTTTACTGCAGACTAAGCCAAATGGTAAAATTACCTCACAATACTATGTAATAAGTTCTAATTTAGGAAGTTTCCTGTTGTGATTCTGGTTAGACTTAACTGAGAAAATACTTTACCCAACAGCTCATCACCATTCATCAGTCAAAGGCTGCTGTCTTTACCCATACAGATGGTGCAGGATCAGTGAGCACTTTCTGACCTGTTTTAGTACAAATTTGGGCAAACCACACGTATACCTTTTTTTTTTTTTTTAACAATGGACTTTGCACTGAAGCTGTGAAAAAGCACTTTACTGGCTGAATTGGTAGAGTAACATTCATTAGGTGATACAGCAATAATCAATAAGATGGAGGAAGGCAGGAGATAAAATTTTGAGCTGCTGTGAATGAAGATGAGTTCCTTCATCCTGTGTTGTTCATGGACTTTTATTTGGCAAAGCTGGGGTTGGACCAGAATTAAAAGCAACTTCTCTTTGTAATTTACCAAAATTCTTTGAATTACCTATTGTTCTAACTGCTTTGGATTGTCTTGGAAAAATACTATTGCAGACATGATTAACTGTGCTCAAATCATGGAATTCCTTCTACAGAGGACAGTCTGCTTTGATGATGCATAGATGTAAGATAATTAGAAGTGCTTTGAGTGCAGTTAATTCATTGATTGCTAACAGCAGGAATTATGCAATATATTTATTAATGCATGCCTATTCTTCAGCTAGATCATAACCACAGCCTTGCTCAAATACAGTGATATTTCTAGGACCTACAGCCAGCCAGCGATTGGGATCTGTCTTGCTTTAGTCAAACAGGCTGAGAATATATCCTCCTGTCCCAGACATCTTGTTTGTCTTAGGAAACAGGTGGGTACAGGCAGACCAGGACATTAATTACTTTATGAATATTCTCTAGCATTGCTGAATATTGCCACATGATGGAATCTCTAAATGTACAAAACTACTTTACTTGTATACCTTGTAATATTTTATAATATTACCTTGCAAGAGAAAGCACTATTAAGTATCATTTCCTTGCTGAAAAAGGTAGAAACTATAAATTACTCTATTATTAGTGTAGATAATTTTCATATGGAGAGAACACAGGTGGTTGATCTTGTATATTTGAAATTATGTTTGTCATATTAATATTGCAATATAGCCAGTAGGTGGCAATAGCTATTTAATTTAGTAAACTAAGGCAGCTATCCGGCTCATGCTCTCATGCTAATGTTAACTTTGATCCATACAAAGTAACTTAGTCCTGAAGAGGCTTACTCAGTGTATTCTCATCTCTATAGTTGAAGTACCTGTTGTTCAGGCAGGCAATAATTTGTAACAGCAGTCAGAGCTAGGACTAAAATTAAGTGCTAGTCTCCTATTCTTCTATGTATTCTATATATTATCTCATTAGGAACTTCTGAACATTTTTCAATTGTTGTGTATAAATTTATGGTGTGTTTAAAGCAGCTATGAACAAATACTTTCCCAAGGCCTTTCTTTCTCTACCATGTATGCATGCATTTGTACTTGCATTGAGAGGAACACCAGAAAGGCATAGATAGGCATATGTATGCACACTGGGAGTATAGATAAAATATTATCTAAGATACAAAATTACCTCTATTTTCTGTGGATGATGTAGAATGTTATCTATAGGATATGAATATGGAAGGGTTTGTATACAGTCCTTAAAACTGATGAGAATATAATAGCTGTAATGCTCAAGAGTGCTTAGGACAAAGTAATGAGGTGTTTTCTTGGATTAGTGAGACATTGTTTTCATAAAGCATTATGTGCAGAGTTTTTGGCAACACTGGTGTCAGTAACTGCTCAGAAGTGCATGTAACAACAAAAAGGTCTGGTCCTTGACTTGTCAGTTGCTTGGCTTTGTTTTCTGCAAATAGCCATCAGGTGGCTCTGATGTTTGGACCAACTGTTCAGCATATCTTCAGCCAGAAATTTAATATGAGGTGAGAATGAAAGAGAATGTCCATGAGACAAGAGAATAAACAAGAGGCAGATGGTCCATGTGTGAAACTTGCAATGCCAAACATGGATTGAGATGCTCTTTTAAAATGCTACTTCACAACCTTAAAGCAACTGAGAAAAGTTAAAATTCTACTAGCTAGAGAATTAGAAAAATTATTCTTACCTTCATCAGAACATCTCCTATACCAGTGTCTGCACCATGGATGATGCCGTATGGCTGCAGGAACAGGAGCGAAAGGCTGAAGGGGTTAAGTGGCCCAGGAGCTAAGCTCTTCTCATGGATGGAGGGAGAATGGAGAAGCTGGCCTCATCTGGGATAAGGAGAAAATGAATATGAGAACAACAACAACAAAATAGAGAAACCAACAATTCTTGAGAAATCGGTTTTCCCTTTAGCTGTGCAATGTGTAACAGCAAATGTGCAAAGAGGTGGTGGCAGGATCCAGGGCTTCTCTTAAGAAAATTGCAAATGGGTCATACCTCAAAAGAAGCGAACAGGCCATACGTTTTTGCCAGTTTAGGCAGGAAGGGTTCTTTGCTTCCTGCTGGAATATCCAGGTAGGAGCAAGTGACACAGCCACATTTCAGAAAAGTCACTGATACGGTGAACACTACATTTGCTTGGTATAAGCCCCATATGCAACACTTGCTCTGACACAGCCTGCAAGTTTGAAAGTTACTTTGACCACAAAGACGCTATTTTTATTTGGTGTGTCAGGTTTCTTTTACTGCTCCTGTTGGACCTCTTTAAGTTTAAATAATTTAAATGCACATTGGAGCAAATTGTTGAACACGACTCTCCTGTATCCTATGTGAAGGATCTAAAGATGGGACTAAAGACAATTGGAGGGGAGGAGAAAAGACAGTATACAAAGTCTCTTTCTCAGGACTAAACACTGATTCTTTATATCCTTGCTCTATACCATGAATACAAATCTTGTGTCTACTCCAGGACTGTACTACAAATTTATCATTGATCGTCTTTTTTTTTTTCCTTTAAAACTTTGAGAATTTCTTGGAGAGAAAAAAAAAAAAAAAGAACTCTGAAACATATTCACAAAATAGGGCAGTTGTCTTGCAGAATACAATCTCCCTCTCTGAGCCATCCTGCCAGAACTCTTCCTTTTCATGAAAGGAAATTGCAGTTCCTGTGAAAGTGCCACAAATAACATGGATGGTTGGCAGCTCAGAATCATTATTGCTTGTTGAGTAAACATGTTCAAGCAGAGAATAAATAAATCCTCATCATAAAAGACTATTTGGAAAGGGGTAATAAAGAACTGTGTAAGGGTGTTGTCACCATGTTAAATGTGTCTGTTACCAAGCTATAGCAAAACTACCACTAGAGCAAAACTACAGCACAACTACTTTTCTCCACACAAAGGGTGCGTACAGGAGGCAGATGTTGGATGTCTGTGTCTAGGGAGAGAGGAAATAACAGTTATGCATCCGGAAGACACAGGAGACTTCTCTTCTGCTTTCTGCTACAGATTATACTACGAGCTGTTGAACTCAGCATAAATTGAGTTGGTAAAGACCCCTACATATCCCATTTTCAAAGGCTTTTCTTGTGTTTCAATACTTGATGGTACTGGTATATATTCAAATACTGTAAAACAGTCACATGGTGTCTCCTGTCACTGAAGTGAGTTTTATTTTATACTGGAATTAGTACATTATTTAGGAGTTTGCTGATTACTGGTGTTGTTGACAGTACAGCAGTGAACTCCTCGCCTGACCTTAAAACAGCAGCCGGATTGGATTGGTACAAGTTCCTGCTGTAGAGTTAGGAGCTTGCATGCTTGAATTCACACTTTGCAAAGCTCTGGAGAAGTGACAGTTTCCACAGAACTTCAGGGGATGAAAGATGACCTTCAATAAACTGCACAGCATACTGTCTAAGTAGGATGAATGCCCATATAGGCTGATGACCCAGAGGTAACAGCTTAGGTAGTGTCCTGGACACCTGATAGCAGAGTGGTCTCAATGCATGATCTTTTTATTCAGGAATTCACTTTTCTAGGGGTCCTTAGGAAGGCAAAACCCCTCACTTTAAGGCACAACTGAGACTCTAGTTGTTCATTCAGGCTTTTGCCTCTGAAAGCGCAAGGTGTTTGCTTTTTAGATAAACCTTTGTACGTTTTCTATGGATAACAGTTGAGTGATGGTGCGTGTTTGCTCCCTTGTCACAGTAATGCTCAAAGACTTTCATTCTGAGCTATTTTATGCTACCAGGAAAAACAAAAGTAAATTGCTCAAGGCTGTGTCGAAGCTGTAGTTGGAGAGGTGCAAACCAGATAAGAGGAGGAGGGTGCCAGGTAAGCAGTGTGAAGGCCAGTGCTTGAGCTGGCTCAGCCTGTTTTTTTTCTTTATTTAGAAGTTTTAAAACACCTTAAAAGTGCAGACAACCTGTGCAACAGGCTGCATATGCATACAAAATACCACTTCTAAATGGATTTCTCCTTCATTAAGAAAAGCATGCGTAGAAAGTAGGGGTCAATACAAGTTCAGTCAGACTATCCTTAACCAATGACTGTTGTATGACTGTAGGATCTTATGCTCAATAACCACAGTAATGACCCCAGTTTTTTTTTTCATAAAAGAAAACCTTTCATATTAAATGAGATGGTTAATTCACTGGGGCACGTTTGATGTGGTAGAATCTGGCAGTTAACATTACCAAATGAATATGTTATATTATGAGCTGAGACCTGCAGAGACATGTGGGTGCCTGAGTGTTTCCCCTCCAAATGAATGAACTGTGGTCGGTTTGAGCAGTGGTGGCTGGTGCTCAGGATATACAGATCAGAACTAAGTCTCCAGGCGTTCATTAAGATACTTGCCAGCAAACGCTGTAGTCTATTTGTTCCTCTAACAATGGATTATTTCTTCACGATTCTTCTAGAATAAAGTGTGTATTGAGCAAGCTGGTCTTATTGAAGATGTTCCTACTCATTGGGGGGGTTGGGGGGGTGGGGGGGTGGTGGTGTCACTAGATGTGCTTTAAAAGTCCCTTCCAACCCAAATTATCCTGCAATTCTACGAATTACCTTCTTGCACTACTTCCAGATATGGGGTCTTTGTAAAAACCTGCATTACCTAGCTATAATTTGCAATACATCAGCAGCATGCAACTCAATTGTTTCTATTTATGACAGAGTGTGGACTGGAAACCAAGCACATAGTAAAATTACATTTCAAAGCAATTAAATCCATATATGTAAGTCAAGCCAATTAATGCTAAGGCATAATCAATCCTATTTGACCATTGAATAAACTCACTAAGCAGCTAACAATGAAGAAACTGGAGTTCCTCCATATACGCAAGAAGAAATCTATTGCATAGAGATTATGGAGCTTTTCTCCCTGTGGGTTTGTGAGGGGGAAGGGCTTATGCTAGCTTCACATATGCTACTAAAGATCAACATTTTTTATTTCCGTTACACATGCATTTTCTGTTCTTATGAGAGGCAATTACCTTAGGAAAATAACGCAAGTGGTAGGTCTGCCCAAAGAAACTCCTACCTACACCTCAGTTTTCTTCCAAAGAAAACCTAGCAATTACTACTTTGCTAATGAAGAAGCTGATCTGGAAAAGCAGCTTTGAACTTAGGACAGCCACCATTTGCTCTTGCTTGTGCTAGTCCACTCTTTTCCCTTTATTTTAATAACTAGACTCCCAGTGGGGCAGGATCCTTGCCAGGCTTTACAGAAGGTGCCCTTATACTGATACTCCTTTTTCCACACAATTTTTGCTTGGGTATTTGTTTTTAACACTGCTTCAGATTTCCATCACCACAATATTTGAGTATCTCAGTCTTAGACTAGTTTTTTTCTTTCAGATTCCATATGGAACAGAGAAGGCTTGGTGGTGTTTTTTGTTTTCAAATCCTAGTTGCATAGGGAGACACCAGAAACACAGAGATTCTGCAGCTCAAATTCTCAAGTCCAGTGAGGTGTCTGACTCCTACATGGCAGAAATTCCTCCGTGTGTTGGAGTATCTGAGTGTGACTTGGTTGGAATCACACAGAAAGCATGTGACTGTCTGAGGAATCTGGACAATGAATTGGCCTCCTGGGCCTGTAGTGAAAATAGACTTGGTGGGCATGCACTGGACAGTTGTTTGGCAGAAAGGAAGTGAAGGCAGCAAACACGAGGGTCTGGAGAGAGAGCTGTATCTCAGCCTATGGTCTTTTAATGAGTCTATCCTGATCCTCTCTTTAAGCACAGCAATCAGTACCCTACAGCATGAATTGTCATACTGCGCTCAGAGGAGGCATTTCATTGGAAGATATTCCAATTCAAAATAGAGTTGCAATTTCAGGAACTGTGAGGCAAAGTGAAAGGAAAGATTGTTCATACCAGACATTTTTGAGATGGATATATTGGTGTCATTAATCCCAGTTTCTGACTCAGTGAACAACATATGCTTATGTAGTGGTGCTTTTTTCCTGAAATTCACTGTTCTGACTGCATTGATGAATTAATTTTGTTAATCTTCACTTTAAGCATAAGAGCACGTCTACTACAATCTTCACACATTTGCTTTCCCTTTTGACCCACAAAATGTTCCCTTTAATTATACCCCGTTTACTTGGGCTGCTTGAATTCTGAAGGCTACAATATAATAAAATTAATTAGATTGGGACATACCAAGATTTTAAAAGATGTTTCTGGAGGCTTGAGCATTGGAATAAAGCCTTACAGAGTTTTTATGGAACAAAAAGTTCACTAAAAATATATTGTGAAAAGCAAAAATTACATAGATAGATGCCAGATATCTCTGCTGTACTTCCTTGCTTTTGTTTAAGTTTAAAACAACCTTCTGGAAATGTGACTCATCTTCAGAACAGTGGCTCAGAGTATATAATCTTCACTTATTATAGATTAACAGTATTAGATAGACACTATTCAAATTGACAGAAGCTTCACTGAACAACAGTGGCTTATCATATATTTTAGTTGCTTCTATCTCTCAGCCAGAAAATACGAATGTGAATCTGGTGAAAATGTGTTTGGTGCTCGATAACCTTTTTAGTTCAAGAATATCCATCTGTCTTTCTTTTTTACCTCATGCATCTTCATCATTAAAAGAGGGAATAAAATTTCAGTTTTCAAAAAAATCTGATGCCTAAGAATCATTACGTGACTTGTGTTGCAAAACAGGCAAAACACCAGCTGAATATTTTGTGGCTTAATTTCAAGATTCCCATCAGTGTAACAAAGAACACAATTGGGGTTTAATTACAGTCTTGGTACAACCAAGATGATCTAATAAGGCTGATTATTTTGGTGTTTGCTATTACTCGTTTCTTGAGAAAAAAAGCAAAAGTATCTTCCAAAATTGTATCAATATATTCTTTTAATTACTACTTCAATTAATTTCTTTATAAACTCTACAATAACTAGTTCCAATTAATTCCTAGCTACTGCCCATAACATCTGGATATTGCAGTAGTGCACATGCTCTAGAAAAACATGCACTTAAATCAGTTATATCCTGAAGCTTAACATGGATAAAACTAATATTCTGCCAAAAAAAGAGAAAAAAGTGGATGCCAGTGCTGATTCCACCCTAGCCAAAATGTGCCCTAGGTATGATGTTATGCATTTTGGTTTGATTCTTAAAACACATGTTTAAAAAAATATGATTTACAATAGAAGGCGAACAGTAATAAATGTGGGGAAAATTGAAGCACAGAGGCTGACGTGTCAATAATACAGTGGCAGAACAGTAATGAAACACAAATATCTATCAATTTACTATGTAAATTATTCGGAGGCTCTTGGGCTGGTTCTTTCTGCAGTGTTTCAGGCTGATAAAGGTTATGCCGACATAAAATCCACACTTGCACCTTTATGCAAATCCCAAAGGACCATGACACCCCTTTACTTGCTTCCGGAGTGCACCCAGAGCCCCTGCAGCTCAGAGCTACCTGCCTGTGAGTCGAATGGCAAATCACATCTGAGAAGGGGTTTAAGGACGGTTTCTGGATGTCTCTCGGCTGTATGCTTCCTGGCTGAGACTGGAGCCCATCTGTGCAAGCGCCTTCATTCGTTTCTGTCCTGGCAGCGGGCAGCGGTCTGCTTAGGAGCAGTGCCACTAGCTGTGCCTTCCAGGAACAGAGGAGGAAGAATGCAATGCGACCCCGCGGGGCTGTGAATCACCCCGTGCGCCCCAAGTGCAGGGCAAGGTTAGCACAAAAAGGAAACAGGGGAAAATGGAGTATCATCAACAGTGAATGCCCAGTTTATCAGCCATGAACTGTTCAGATTCCAAATACCTGTGTCAGCATTCGTAATGCAATGTGTGTTTTCTCTGTAACATCATCCTTTTCAAACGTTACTTTTAAGATTCCCTCCTCCCTTTGGATTCAAAACTTAGAGTTGGCATAAAATAAGCTTTTTTGTCTTTTTTTTTTTGGTCAGGATGAGAAACCAGTGACATGAATGCTTTTGTGATTGGCTCCTGATATCACCTCTCCAATGTGGACTGTAACAAAGGAGTAGTAGAAATTTTATGAGGAAGCCAGTAAACTTTTCAACTTCGGTCAAGCCTGTCACTGGGTATATTTTATTCATGTCAACCTTTTTCCCACCCATCCTATCTTCTCACTGACCCCACAAGTCAACACTTGCTTGAAAATGTCTCCCTTGGAGAACAGTCCGTTACAAAATGGCCAGTTTCCTTCCATCTTCCCCTCACGTCTTATCTAACATGCATCTCTTCTGAGGGCCCCAAAAACTAATAATCATCCCCTCTCCAAGAAATGGTGAGTAAATAGCTCCAGGATGTTGCTATTCTTTATGTAAGTGGGCCTTGGACTGGGGAAAACCAGAGGAGAGCAGCATGTAAACAGAGGAGGACACAATGTAAACAAAAGACAGATTGCTTTAGTGAATCCACAGCATTGTGTAGCTACATAATACTGTCTGTGTAATTTAAGGGATGACTTCAATTGCATCCTTGTCATATGTAGCCACACAAGACATTGCTTCCCTGCTACTGCTCTCAGCTGCATGTATGTGCGTAACTTGTCTTCCTCACAGGCTAGGCATACAGTGAGGGAGGGCATGGGAAAGGCTATCCTGATTTTCCCATTTCCCCTTAGCAAGGGATGGTTCTTGTGTTTGCTCAGCTGTGAAGAGTTGCCCCAGGCGTTCCTTGGTCTCCAGCTGAAGTGGCACCAGGATGCAGCACCCAGCCCAAGGGATCTTCCCAGTAAGTCAGTGTTAGCAGCTCCTGGTTTTTGAAAGTGAGTAGGATGTTTTGCAGCACAAACTGCAAAGCAAAAAGTGAATATTTGGAGCCCAGATTCTGAGCTGAAGCTCAATACTTTTTTGAGATGTTTTTATTTGCAAAGAAGTGATGTTTCACAGCATCTTGGTTCTTTGTTTGGGGTTTCTTAGTGACTCCAGAGAAAATATCTGGAAAGAAAAACTAGCTTTTGCTGATTGCTTGCGTTGAGAAGCTCAGGCCTGAGCCTCTGTCATTTCAACATCCTCCTGGAAGGGTCAGCTTGTCTGTCTTTAAAGCTATGCAAATCGTCTGGATAAAATTTGTCATAGCTGATTCCAGTAGGCGTGTATCAGTGAGGAACACAGCCTGTTGTCCTCACCTGGTGCTCTCCTTCCCCAGTGAGACTTACAGCTAATGGGGCACACAATAAATCGGGGGAAACAAGTTCGTTTCCTCTTAGCATTTCCTGTCGGAGGCAGTTTCCTCTCCTTCATCACCTTGTGGTACAGAAACTGGGGATGACCTATACTATAAGAGGACCGAGACAGCCCGCCCGCGCTCTGTGCTCCCTCCGCGCTACCCTCGGCCGGCAGTTCCCGGTGCGCTCAGGCTGCCACCCTGCTGAGACAGCAGGAAACGGCGGCTGAAAGCCCGCACCAGAGCTCGGAAATGCCTCGGGAAGAGAGAGAGTGCTGGGGGCCGGGACCGAGGGAGCCGAGCCCCCCTTCCTGCTCCGGCCCCGCCCTGTGTGGGACCAGCGCCGCCGCCGCCGCCGGTGGCCAGCAGGTGGCGCCCAAGGGCGCGGCGCCGTCGGAGGTTCCCTCCCCGGTGTTCGGGCACGGCGTTGGGAGGGTGCGGTTAACCCCTTCCACTCCTCCCGCTGCGAGCGGGACGTGGGGCCGGGTCAGCGGGGGCGGGCAGGGCACCGCCGGGAGCCTCTGACAAAAGGAACCCGCCCTTGCTGCTGGGGAGAGGGGAGGCAGCCCAGGGGAGGGAGAAGGGCGAGTGGGGATGCTCGCCTGTGGGCAGGCGGAGTTTGTATGAGCCGGGGCGCGACGTTCTCTGTGGCTCCATCATTCATTCCGGCGGCAGGGACGTGGAGGGAAAGAAAGGAAACGGTGCCTCTCGGGAGAGGGGAGGGACCGGTCGCGTCTCCCCCAGCAGCAGCTGTATCATGTCCGGGGACATTTTGGGACGGGTGGCATCCAGCTAAATTAGCAGAGGAGTGCACAAGTGTCTTATGCGCTCACACGTATGTAGACCTAAGTGTCCTTGCAGGGTGGTAAGTGGAGCTTGCCCCCGAAGGAAAATCACATCTATGCGATAAAGAGAACGTTAAGCCATTCTGCAGTGAGTGGCGTCCCTTTTATTTATCAGTAATACGTAGAATCCCGCAGACACCCCGCAGAGTCCCGGCTGTTCTCCGAGGAGGGGTATACCTACTCGGGCTACCGCTTATTCCAGCGACCGACAACGTGCGGCCGCTCGCTCTGTCCTGCATGCGGCATCCTCGCAGCCGCCGCGGCGAGGAGCGCTCAGCAGCCATCGCTGCCTGCCGTCCTACGCCCTCTCGGCGTGGTCGCTGTCAGCCAGCCAAGAACAAGAAACCCACAAGCTTTGCAAGCCGGCTGCTTTCCCCGAGTAGGAGAATTTCAGCCTGTCTCAGGACCGAGCGTGCCAGGAAAAGACACAATTTCTGATGTGAATTCCTTCAGGCTTTTGTTCACATCTTTGGCCAAAGCCCCTGAAAGCAAATAGTTTGCTTGTTTTGTGAGGTGGCAGGTTATCTTTTTAGCTTCTGGCTCCTTTATCCATATATTTAAGCTCTGCCTTTGAAAGGCATATAAGATTAGCATGCACTGTAATATTTTTCTGATTACCTAAACTCAACGGCCTCATTAATAGCTGGGTTAATCCCCCAAACTTCTGAATATCTGAACCTGAGAAATTTTAGAGCAAGAACCAAACTGTGTCAGTCCTATTTCCTCTTCATTTCCCTAATGCAGCAGGGAAGAACAGAGAACTTGCAGCAATTGGGAGCAGTCAAAGAATTCATCACCCTTCTCTACTACTTTATTTACTTTACTTTGCATGCAGTTTTTATCTCATATATTACAGATGAAAAAGCTGCTCAGCTACTATAGAGGTCTACAGTTATTGCTTAGTCCATGAGGTATAACCCAAGAAGAGGGAGAAAATTTCTAAGGACTTTTTCAACAATTCTGTGTTCTAGAATTTAAACAAAATTCATAAGCTGCTCTCTGATCCGCATTTCTTGTGAGTGTGGCAAAGTGGTATTTACTGAAAGATATAAACTGACTGCAGTAGGCCAACAAACTTTTTTTTCCTCTAGTCTGCTGAAGGAGCCTTGTGTGCTTTGTCTTTCTTTGTCTCCTTTTTCTTGGCATGTAGAGTACTCCCATTTCAATGGCATCTCACTAATAATCTGATAAAAGTTATCCTAGTATTTGTCTTTAAGGAGTTACAACCATAAGGAACTAAGGTCTCAGATCCAGTAAACAACTGAAGAAAAGCGATTCACATAGGCTGCTGGTTTGGGGCCTGGGATTTCTCTGTATGGGTTGGACACTTAAACTGCATGTTCAGGTAGCAGAGGAGGCGTTTGCTGGTGGCAATCAGAACCAGGCCTTAAATGGGAAGGGGCCTGAATATTAGCTGATAGACACTGTTAAGTGTAGGTACTTGTCACTTGCAGGATGCTCAGCCTAAAACAGGACCCAGCAGGGCCTTAAAGTCATCCTACTGGATGCAGGTAATAAAATCATGCATTTATTTCCAAAGTAAACAGCAGAAATGGTGGTTTTATACAGCATCTCCCTACTTGCCTGGGAGAACTTACCTGGGAAACAGGAGAGCTGGGGCCTGAGGGGGAATTCCCAGGCTGCCACTGGGATGCTGGGGACACTGCTGAGGGTGTCCCACTGTGGAAAAATCAGTTGAAGGTTCAGAGGGGAAAAATGTGTGGGAACACACTTTGTAATTCAGGCTGTGCAATTCACTGGTGAAAACACTGAGCAAGAAATGGGATTAGGGAGTACAGTTTCAGCTGCAAGTGTCTATGTGCGTCTGTCATATGATGCCTTACTCAATGAACAGTGGTTATTCAGTCTGGGACCACAATTCAGATTTCCTGCTCCATCTTCTCCGTAATTTTCCCAGTCGTTTATTTTCTCTTTAATATAATAGAACTGTGCCTGTGGTGCCTTCTGCTTCCCAAAATGCTGTCAGTGTGTGCTGGTGTTTGCTGAGCATGCCTGTCAGCTTGGGTTCCCCGGAGAACATAAGCAGCAGGAGCCTCACTTGTAAATCTCCAAAGGGCGGTAGGCACTGAGAAGCACAGCTTGACCAAGATGGTTGCTTATCTGGGCATGCACAATGCTAGAATATTAGACTGGCAAGTATAAAAATAAAATGGCTTCTGCAGTGGTTGTGATTTTTTGGGGGTTGGTATTTAAATTCCATCTCAATTTTACTGTAGTCTGTTCAGTTCATAAAGCTTTAGAAGTGTTCAGAGCCAGTTTTCATACATGATGGTCCTTGCACTTGTATTTTCTTAACAGCATTTGTATTTTATTTCCTTTGTTCCCTTATGCAGTTTCTCATGTGGGTGTGAGAACTATGTGATATGCTCCACCTGCTTTAAGGAGCAAAAGTCTTCAATTTATCTGTCTTCTGTATTAAATTTCAACTGAAAAAAAACATTTGCTGCCTTTTCTGACTTCTTCAGAGACAGTGCTGCTTCTCTAATTGGTTTTCTAACAACATCACTTTTGTAATGGGGGGATACAATTTACCTTGAAGATAACAGGCAAAACTGTCTGTAGGAATCTCATTCATGGGACTCTGATTACACCTAGGATGCAATGAGAAGGGTGCTCAGCCACGACAGTGTGGGAGCTGCACCCTGTCTCTCAACCAGCCCTGAAGGCAGCACTGCACCAAAAAAAGCAGCAAGATGCTCTGCTTCAACACCGAGTGCTGAGTACAAAACAGACAAGGATGTGAAGAAGTGGTGACCTTGTAGCTGTATCATTCGGGGTCCAGTCCCAAGACATCTGTGAATTTAACATTGGCTGTGAGAACTGTCGGAGCAAATGGCTTGGAAATGGGGTGCCATAGTGGGGAAAAAACCTGATGCTGTACAGCACTGCTGGCTCAAAAAAAAAAATCTTCATATCCATGCACCTTCTGCTGCTCCCTTTGCGGCTACAGCATGCTCTGTCATTGTCAGTGTCTCCCATGCACGGGGTGATGAATCGTCATTTTAGGTAGGCGGTTTATGGCTCATAAATACTTGGGTGTGTCAGACTGTAATGGATCCCTTAGGAATGGCAGTACTGTTTGGGCAGTGGCTGAATGCATCCCTCTGAATTCCCATCCCTTTAGCATAGAAAATGGATTTTAATGGTCACAAACAGATGGTGTTCATGAAAGGAAGAAAAAAAGATCAGATTATAGTGCATGTCAGGCAGGGTGGAGAAAATAATATTTAAAGCTTTGTTTTATTAGAAGCAAGAATATAGCTTCAAGCAATGCTGGTACAATAACAAAAATCTCAGTATTATTACAAGCAATAAGTGGATCTCAAAAGACAAAGCAGTTCAGGTCAAACTAGGTAGAAGAATCTCAACTCCAAGAGTGGGGTTATATTTTAGCTTGCTTTTTTGTTTGTTTGTTTATTTTGCTCAGATCAATGGGGTTTGATTGCGCCAGTTCAGCTGTCAGGCAGCAGAAATAGTTAAACCAAAGTGTCCCAGGAGAACATCAGTAACAGTGCCTTGACTTTTAAGCATTATATATGTCCCTTACAAATTTTGTTATTTGCATTTATTAGAAAGTCATGAAAAAAATATTCAGTCTTTGGTCACCCTGAAATAATTCTTTCAAACAGGATTCTGGGCTGAAAAATCACTAATTCTCGTAACTTTGTCTCAGATGCTGTTCAAGCCTCTGGAAAACACATAAACACCCATTAATGCATACTTCATGTGTAATATAGTGGTAAATACAAGGTCTATTACTGACAGAGAATCAGACACACAAGACTTAAATTTTACTGTAGACACTTAACTCTGAGTGTAATCTATAAAAAAATCCATATAATTAGATGTTTGTTTCCGTTATTAGATCCAATCCCCATCAGCAGACGCTCCCAGAGTCCTTGGAGCTGGGCCTGGAGCCCATTAACACTCAGTTCTTTGTGGGTTATGGTTGCAGATTTTCCGATAATGCATTCTTTTCCTGATCTTTTGAATCTTACATTCTTGCTTTCATGCATGCCCAGTTTCAAAAGGATTAAATAGTGCCTCTGTTCTTCCACTTTACCCAACAGAGTACATCAGATGGTGTCTAAGGTATGCCTTCTGTAGTACCAGGTGCTCTTCTGTATGCCATTTACCTTGATGGTGCAACAGCTCCTCCTCGGGCCATATTTTGAAAAGTAAGGACATGCATATATAAAGGAATAGCAGGTATCCAAGTATTTTTAAACTTTTGCATTATCATCTTTCACAGGGCAGCAGGAAAAAAATGCATCCTTCTTTTCATTCTTCACTTTTCACTGCCAAGTGGTGTGTAATATACGTAGGATTAGCACTGTAGGGATTTTGGACTATGGCATCTGTTCCTAGGATCCAGTGCTTAAAGACGTTTTAGTTCCTGATGTGTCTCTGGAGTCAAAAGGGAGGTAAAATGTTTCTGTCAGCTCTGACATCAGACAAAGCTTCTAGTGAACTGCTTGCAGGGCTTGAAGTCAAAGGAGAGCTGAGATGGGACCTTGGATACCAGATTAGCATGAGTAGGTTTGCTACCCTAGTGTGTTGCTGCCATGTGATGCCTGGCTGCTGCATGGAAAAATCCAGTGCTGTCCTGTTACAGCTCAACTGAGCAGTGATCAGGTTTTCATTCTGAATGTGTCATCTATGAGAATTGCAGGCCACTTCATTTATAAAAGGGGGGAACCAAGTGAAGGGTGTGATTAAACTTCTGAAGCGATTGATTTAGCCAGTTGCTGTGTCCTGTCCAGTGGCCAGCAACACTGGGAAGCTGCAGTGGGCAACCAGGAAGTACAGGAGGCACAAGGACAGGGAGGAAGCAGATAATGGGCAAATAAATCAAATGGCATGTGTGAAAATGCAGGAAGAAATCAATGTTCCGAAGACACAGTGTTCTTTGCAGTGATGTTTTGTATGAACATACGTGTGGCGTGGATGATGACACGACGGAGAAAATTAACTTTCAGAGTCAAAACAAGAAGTGCAAAATATTTTTTGTGAAATTTTGAAGGGATTTAACCTCCAATTGCCTCTGCAGGGAGCGGGAAGAAGGAGCTGGGACCATAGCTCTGTTGAGTTTGTACCAGAGAGTCTTGATTTCTTTGTAGGGCTTTTTGTGAGACTTGCATTGGACAAAGATGGAATATTCATCTTCTGATCAGGCATGTTACAGTTGATTCTCCATCTTACTAACGTCCTCTGAGCTCCACTTGGAGCCAGTTACTGACATTTCACTGTGCAAGGAATGCGAGTATTAGCATGCTAAATCAGCACTAGCATACAGAATTGCCAGCTCCTTTTCCTTATGAAGAAATAATCACAGTGTCTGAAATATTCCTTGAAGTCTGTGCTTCTGGATCCATTCAATTATGAGAATTAAAGAAGGAAAAAAAGGGAAAAAAATGTTGAAAATATGAACCAAATGCAAAAAGAAAAAAAAAAAAAAAGAGACATGAACCATGTAAAATGGAATATGCTTTTTAATGGTCATGATTTTTGTGGCATGGCAAAAGTGAAAAAATTGTAGAAAAGTGTGGACAACATTTCTTGCAGATATTTCTAAGGGAAGAAAGCACTGAGGGACAAAGGGGATAAGAGAAGGTCTTTGTTTCTTTCTCAGTGGGTGAACATTCCTATCATTATGTGAAACAGAAGGCAATAGTGTATGCCTGGTGGCCCTCAGAGCTTCAGGCCATACAGATGATTACTGAATGTCCATGGCTGGAGCCTCAGAGAACAGTACGTGTTGGGTAATAACTGCAGGGCTGGGCTGTGTGATTTGGGCAGCTGTCCCTTCCAAGCTACATGGAGACAACTGGCTTGTTTCACTGAACACTGCTCTGATGGCAGTAACTTTTAGTCCCAGCTAGCTGAAAACGGATGGAAACCAGTGACCTGGAGGTGAAGGGTGCCATATCCCATTCCAGTGCCCTGAGTCACTCATGTTCTCTTACAATGAGCTTTCTGTGTTGCATTGAAGGATGCTGTTGCTTTGCTGCTTTCCGGCACTGCTTGTGCGCTATAGTTAAAACAGTGAAGTGATTTTCACAAACTCTTCTCTTATGACCCCTTGTTTATTTTAAAGGGCGTAGTAGCACATAACTGTAGCCTAGAACTCTACTTTGCTTACACCTTGCTTTGGCTTCTCTCACCTTGAAAAGTCAAATCTTTGGTAAAGCCTGGCCACTGTACAACTCATAGCAGAGTGTGTGTTTCAGGCTACCAGACATGAGTGAACATAGGCTGTGAGTTCCATGCAAATTATTTGTATTTCCATTTTGTCCCGTTTTTACAGCAATGTGGTTCTGTAATTCCTGGAAGCTGATAGTATTTCAGCCAATGAAGTTACTTGAATGCATGTAAAAGAGCTACTGCTTGTAACATATTGGTCTAGCCTGTGAGATTTGGATGTTTGCAGTATCCCAGAGACTACATAGTTTAATACTGCTTGCATATATAAAGGAGCATAAGCTTGTCTATTTAGCTGACACTAGTCTAGCTGAAGTCAATGGCAATAGTGTACTGATGACTGAGGTATTTACATGCATGTGGAAACACAGCTCATTATTTCTGTGAGTACCATTCAGCTCTACTATTGTGCAGCTCCCCACCTTATCTAGGATACCACACATTGGACAGACACTGTATGCTAGGTCAAGGTAGGATAGACTTATTGTGTGAAATCTAGACCATGCAAGCTGCATTAAGAAAACAGTATTAGCTAAAACTCCTTCCTTCACCACTCCAAAAACATGGAAAACATGTTAATTAAAATAAGAAGAGTCACGAGGGCCTGGACTTTGCTACCTTTTACTATATCCCCCCCATCATGCATCACTTTGTTCTGTTCTGAGGTATGTTCATGTTTGCCTGAAGTACAGTACTGAAGCACTCATCCTCACGTGTATGGTCACACTGATTAAAACAATGCCTTGATGCTATTTATTTTTGTGAAATGCATGTAGACTCCTGTAGTGCCCTTGTGCCTCAGTGTTTTGCAGTAAAGGTCAAGAGTCTATTTATAAGATTTCCAAAGTGTTATTGTTAAAACATCTCTTTGCTGTGTCACTGTTTTCCCTTTCCTCTCCTCATACAAAGTAATACATTGTCATTAGTGACTTGTATCACTCCCCCTCTAAGCGCAACATATCCAGCTTTCCTTATTTTTTTCCCAAGCTTCCTTCCTATTTAAACAAAGAATTGTTTTAGTCAGTTGTTACCCAAATATTCCTAGCCTTGCTATCAGAAAAAAAACCATTCTGTTTTATGCAGTGATTTATAAGCACTGCAGTTTTATTGCTCTTGTGAGCTGTAGCATTATGACTTTTTTACAACAAAAAAGTTATGTTCTAATATGGGAATTCTTGAAGTGTTTGCTCTGACCTTTGTGAGATCTGTTCTATGGGTAATGTGGCCAAAAATTTAGGCCTTTAATGCATTAATCAGCGTATGGATCCCTGAAATGGCACTTCAGCAAGAAGGGAGACAGAGAGGAAGATGCGCTATTATAATTCAGAAATTATGTGTACAACTAGTCCTTGTACTCATAACTGCAGGTTTTCACTTAAATCATATGCCTTGATTTCAAACATCTTTAACTTGGCATTTAATTTTTTACTCAATGACTTTTAAAGTCCAGAAGATTCGTAAGATCATCCAAAATTACATTTTTGGTCATTTGGACTTTCAGTTATTACTTAGTCTTTACATTGAGCCCAGGGTGCTGTTTCTGACCAAATTGCTTCTTATGGTGAAGTCACTAGTCCCCATTTGTGCACTAGTCACTGGTCCCCAGTCCCCAATCCTTCAACTGAGGGATGTTGAACCCCAAACTTGCTTACTACATGCCATAAATTAATCATCTTCATTGCTAACCTACTTATTTCTTCAGATTTATCTGTCTTTACAGCTTGAAACTATTGATTCTCTACTTATTTCTTCAGATTTATCTGTCTTTACAGCTTGAAACTATTGATTCTCATCACAATTTATTGTACTGCATAAAAAAAATCTTTATTTTCCTCTTGTGCATTGAGCATTTTTTCACTGTAACCATGTTACCTCTCAGTCTCCATTTTGATAAATTGAGTAGAACAAGCTCTGCAGGTGTCTTGGTGAAGCAAATTCTACAGCCAAGGAATATTTTTGTTGCCTTTTATAACACACCCATGAAATTACTAGCGCGTCTTTGAAGCAAATGTGACTTACATGATCACAGTGTCTGTCCAACTCCTTCCCATTCTTTTCCTTGTATCTTACTAAATCTGTGACCAGATTAAGTCCAAACTGTCAGAGGAGTAACAGCCTCAGAGTCATTACAGTTTGCATATTCCAAGTTTTGGGTAATTGTTGCTGTGGCAGGAGATGACATACATCTGTGCTGCTGTGAAAGGAAAGGCAGCTTGTGGTCAGCCAACTGCCCAGCCAGCCTGTGTCCCTGGGCTGCCCAGCCAGCATTGCCTAGACTTTTTTTCAAGGCAATAGTGAAGAAACAGCAATAAACATGTTAGGAGCAGGACAGGCCTCTTGCATGAGTGGCAGAAGAGTAAATAAACAAATGACACAATTTCATAGGAAACCATCTTTCCTAAATTGTTTCATGAGCTGAAGAACCAGTCCTAAACTTCAGGCATCACTACTGGATGGAGGGCTCCCCACTCAGAAGGGACTTTCCTGTAAATCAGATGGAGGTTTCACAAAATTAGAGATGTCAACTATATCAATTACTATTTAAAGGCTGAGAATATATTTGTTAATTTTGAATTTTTGCATCTTTATACCTATGAGTTTGAGCTTTGTTGATACAAGTGAACACATGATTATTTGGCCAGAAATGTGGTCTGCATTATAGAACACCCTACAGTGCTACCAATAGAAGTCATGCAGGCTGTGGCGATCAAGATGTTTCGCTGTCCTGATATGTATCTGCCATAACACAAACAGAATAAAATACTTCAACTGGCTTGTACAGTCATCCACCTCTGGTAACTAATGTATTTTGTGATCACTTTTACTATCCCTACCATGTTATGAATTATTATCCATCATATTTGAAAAATCATGGCAGTCAGGTGAAGTTCCAGATGCCTGGAAAAAGGGAAATATAACCCCCATTTTGAAGAAGGGGAAAATGGATGAGCCGGGGAACTACAGAGCAGTCAGCCTCACCTCTGTGCCTGGCAAAATCTTGGAGCGGATTCTCCTGGAAGACATACTGAGGCGCATGAAAAACAATGAGGTGCTTGGTGACAGCCAGCATGGCTTCACTAAGGGGAAATCCTGCCTGACCAATCTGGTGGCCTTCTGTGATAGGGCTGTGGCACTGATGGACAGGGGTATAGCAGTTGATGTCATCTACCCGGGCTTGTGCGAAGTGTTTGACACTGTCTCACGTGACATCCTTGTCTCTAAGTTGGAGAGACGTCAATTTGATAGGTGGACCACTTGGTGGATAAAGAACTGGCTGGCTGGCCGCACGCAGAGAGTTGTGCTCAATGGCTCAATGTCCAGCTGGAGACCAGTAACGAGTGGTGTCCCTCAGGGATCGGTGTTGGGACCGGTCTTGTTCAACATCTTTGTTGGTGACATGGACAGTGGGATTGAGTGCACCCTCAGCAAGTTTGCCAATGACACCAAGCTGTGTGGTTCAGTTGATACGTTGGAGGGAAGGAATGCCATCCAGAGGGACCTTGAGACGCTTGTGAGGTGGGCAGATGCCAACCTGATGAAGTTTAACCATGACAAGTGCAAGGTCCTACAGTTGGGTGGGAGCAATCCCAGGCACAGCTACAGATTGGGCAGAGAAGAGATTCAGAGCAGCCTTGCAGAGAAGGACTTGGGGGTGTTGGTTGATGAGAAAATGAACATGAGCCGGCTTCAGTGTGCGCTTGCAGCCCAGAAAGCCAACCGTATCCTGGGCTGCCTCAAAAGGAGTGTGACCAGGAGGTCGAGGGAGGTGATCCTGCCCCTCTCCTCTGCTCTCATGAGACCTCACTTGGAGTATTGTGTGGAGTTCTGGTGTCCTCAACATAAAAAGGACATGGAACTGTTGGAACAAGTCCAGAGGAGGGCCACGAGGATGATGAGGGGACTGGAGCACCTCCCGTATGAAGATAGGATGAGAAAGTTGGGTCTGTTCAGCCTGGAGAAGAGAAGGCTGCATGGAGACCTCATAGCAGCCTCCCCGTATCTGAAGGGGGCCTATAAAGGATGCTGGGGAGGGACTCTTCATTAGGGACTGTAGTGAGAGGACAAGGGGTAATGGGTTCAAACTTAAACAGGGTAAGTTTAGATTGGAAATGAGGAAGAAATTCTTTACTGTAAGGGTGGTGAGGCACTGGAATGGGTTGCCCAGGGAAGCTGTGAATGCTGCATTGCTGGCAGTGTTCAAGGCCAGGTTGGACATAGCCTTGGGTGGCATGGCTTAGTGGGAGGTGTCCCTGCTCCTGGCAGGGGGGTTGAAACTAGATGATCTTAAGGTCCTTTACAACCCTAACTATTCTATGATTCTATGATTCGGTTATCCTGCCTGTTGCCTTAAACAGTTCATAACACAAATTCCAATGTCATGCCACATCATACTGATAAGCCACCAATTATATATCTAAATGTATAGACTCATAAGATAGGCTGTCATCTCTTGGAGGAAGCAATTATAGGGCAACATGTGTCAACTGGAAGATTAAGGACCCTGTACTAGTTCAAAGAGTTGAGTTTCAATTCTCATGATCTGTCATGTCAGTGACTTTGGGATAAATGGCCACCTGAGATCAAGATGATTTGCATAGAAACATTAATGATGGTACAGTTCAGTGTGTAGAGGTCAGGTGTCTATGATGAGTGATCACTATTCATGGAGCTCATGGGAGGAACATCAGGTATCTGGGAATGGGCTAAAAAGAAAGCATATAAAAATTATTTTCTTGTAATTTTAGACAGTTTGCAGGCCTCTAAATATATTTCTTTTATGCTTCCATTTTTCAAAGATAAAATATTTTAAGAAGCCTTCTGATGATATGAAATCGCACTTTTACTTTCAGAGGCCTTGGCTAATTCAAAGATCATTAATAACTTTCTTAGTCATTAAAGAAATGCACACTTGATATAATGCAAAACCAAGATGAGCCATGTTTCCTGCCACAGAGAAAGCATGCTTGGTGGGCTTTATCTATCATTCTATTGCATATGTATGTATGTTTTTATGTATGTATGTTAAATCATATAAATACAAGTATGAATGTATAATATACACATAAAATAAAGCATATAATATATGATACTAAGATAATATATTTTATAATACATTATATATTACATATATATAGAGCATCAGATTCCTTGTACAGAGGCATTTTTATTTAGCATTTGAAACATTCCGAATTTGTTGTGTCTGAATGGAACAGTTGCAAGAAGATAGCCAGAGTTGCCATATTATGTGGAGTAAGCTAAAACTGTGAAATGTGCAACAGTATAAAATAGTGGGGAAAGAATTACTATAAGTATAGATAAGGGAAACTAGATGGCAATGAATGGATTTATTTCTTCTATGTAATAGTTCCTCAGCTGAGGTAAATTTGCACCACTTCATCACCATTAGAGATCCAGTACTGATTTGTTTACTGAGGATATTGCAGAACACAGGAGCATGTGTCTGTGGGTCTGTGAACTGGCCACAGTGAGCATGTACTATTTTAGGGAGAACCACTTGGAGTGGCCCAAAACAGAGCCAGGGATGAGCTAAGGGTTTGGTGGTGTGGACAAGCAGAAGCCCATTTCTGGGCTCATTCTCTTTTTATTTCAGCAATGCCATGCCCCATAGGGAGCTATGCGAGGAAAACTGGATCCACATTCACTTTTGTCCTCAAAACTCTAAGTGATAGAAAATCTGTTATACATTAAATAACTACTGGTTTGTTAGCATCACTGAACTTGAAAATTCAAGGCTGAATTTATGAGATTTTATCTTCCAATTGCTGTCTCTCATTAGGCGTTATTTTTATTAAATCTCTTCCTCACTATAAATTTATGTAGGCTTTAATAAGATAATTTCTTAACCTCTTGAATAAACTTAAATAGATTAACGTTCTCCAGTCTCCACCTAACTGCTGTATTTTCCCGCTTTAACCATTTTCCCCTAAGCCCTTGCATATATTCAACCTCCTTTTTGATGTGTGGATTCCCTCAAAGAGTATGGTGTTTTAGCAATGAGCTCACTGATGATGTATTCAGAGGAAGTACCATCTCTGTGCCACACAGTATTATTTCTCTGTCTCTTCATCCAAAAACTTTTTCTGCTTTTAACTATGAGCTGCTGTGCTCAATTAGCTGTCTTACAGAGCCCCAAGGCATGTCCCCATTGCAGAGGACTGATCTCCATTATTTTTTCCCAGCTAGCCAAGCTTTCATTTTGAAAACATGTTTTGCTTGATTGGGCATGGTGTACAGGGTGGACGAATTGCTTTGACTGCTCTTCTAACCCTCCTTATACCTGCATATTTTAGCAGCAATTTTGAACTTCTTTTCAGATGACTAATGAAAATCAGGATTCTGCAGTTGCAGCTTCACCACTATCTTTTCTAAGATCTGTGAATCAAACAGCCCTTATTCAACTGAACGTGCTTCAGTGATGGCTCATAGGACTGTGGTTTTCCTATAGTTAGTATAGAACGGTGCAAGTGTAATATGAAGTCACATGCTGGGAAGCATAAGAGTATGAAATCTTTCTACTTGCTTTCCTAATCAGTCTTAGGCAGTCTCAGAGAACAAAACTGGATTTATTTGACATGGCAAATTTTTTTTAAATCATGGTAGTGGCTCTTGGTCTGTAACCATTGCACAGCACAACTGTGTAGTAAACCCTCTAGTTAGCATGCTTCTTGTTCTTGCTTCACACTACATACTACATACAATGCAAATCTAAATGTTGAGAGCTAGCTACATTATTTGGGTGACCAGTCATAAAGAACTTGATTCAAGATGTTTTCCTTTTGTATGCTTAAAAGTAAACTCTTCACAACTGTTCTCTATGTTAACACAAAGAAGCCTGCACCAAAAACCTACTTGATTACAACCTTTCTTTTAAGTGTCAGTCTCAAATACAGGAAGCTTTATTTCACTCCATATTCCCTGGAAAGGCCATCTCTACTAAGACACCTTCACATGTCACTCACTGATTATATGCTTCTTTGGATATGTGTTAAAAGAACTGATTTTACCAATCTTTTTTAATTTACACAGATCACAGAGCCATAAGCCATGAAACCAGCACAAAACCTAGTACTAAAACGTCTGCAATTTATTATGCAGTTACTCAGTTTAAACGCTTAGACCCCTATAATTCATTGTTTTCTAAAAAAAACCAGATGCCTTTAAAAGTAGTTCATTAGTATTATTCTCCAGTCTTCTTCCTCTCTGGCTCAGCAGAATTGCTGCTGCTTGTCTGTTTCAATGGCTGCCAATGAGACTCCAAGTTGGATATGTGCCAAACATCATGGTATTGAATCACTTTCATTTTTCTAATTAAGGATTTTACCAAGGTTTTTATTGTCATGACGCATTTTTGCTTACTGTCATGGCTTTCCCTTCTTTCTCCAAGAGGGAACAAGACAGATAAGATTTTTGTCCTAAATTTGTTAAACTTACTATGCCTTCTATTACAGTAGCAAAGCAGGAGAACAGCATACTGTACAAGAGTAATCTGCCTGAAAGAGATGGCACACGTATAACTCCCAGAGTTTCTCTGCTAGTGCATTGACTGATTGACATGATCAGAACAGAATTCACATGGCAGGATCCTCTCAACACTATCTTTAAATAATAACACTGCTCCCAGTGCTCTGGAGTAATTGTCTCTCTGTCTGCCTTTCATAGCATCAACTGAGAAGCATGTGTTGTCTCCTAGGTTGCTAAGTGCCTAACAAGTCTAGGATTCAGAAGTAAGTCAAAGCCAAAAAAAAGAGATATCTTTGAAGCCACTTTGCATTTGAGTTACCTGCCTGCAACCTGAAGTGCCTTGCCTCAGCATAGAGGTGTATAGAGATTAAAAAGAGTTGCTCATAAGCTCCTTCCTGCTGTAAAAACCTTTAAAGGCTTCAGAAAAACAACTGTAGTGTGGAGAAGGGCACCCATCTCTCCTTCCACAAAAAGGAGATCCCCAACACACACAGGAAGAGGGAGCTGGAAGGACTTTGTCATGAATTGCTCATTCTGAGTATCCCAATGACCTACCTGGGAGTGCATAGCAATGTGATGCTGTCTTGGGAGTGTGTGTTGACTCACACCATAGGGCTCAGATCTGGAGCTCAGGACCCAGATCCAGTTAGTGGTGGTGAATAGATGTGTGCTTTATGTGCAAACAGCTATTCTCTCTCAGGTTTGTGGTGTGAAATATCTGTCTCATGGGTGGCTGCTAGGAAAAGCATTTGTGGCTGTTTAAATGTGGGATGAAGCCATGGCTGGAGCTGACTTTGTTCTTCTTGGGTGATGAAGACAGATAAAAGGTGTCACTGGCAATTTATCTGGAACAAGGTCTGTTGTAGCAATTAGCTTCTAACTTTAATTTCACAGTTTCTACTCATTATTTCTGACAAATGAAGTGTGCTTAGGATCAGGAGTGCCTTTTGAAATTGAAGGGCTTTAACCATGACACTTGTGCATGCAAACACAAGTTGAAATTGCTGGTACAGTGTTTGCTTCATATCACCATGGTTCTGCCATCTGTTAAATTGCTTCAGCTTGGTGCTCTCAGGTCACGTTCCAGTGAGCACGCCATGCATAACCTACCTGTGGCCTTAGGAAAGTGGAGTAAATTCACTCTCCTCCTTCACCACTTTCTTGCTTTCTCTCTGGTGCTTTGCGTGACAAGATGAAATGTGTGCCACTGAGCTGGAACAAAAGAGAAAGCCACTTGCGACTTCCTTAATACGATGAGGACGATGAGGTGAAGGGAAAAAAAATGTTTTGAGTTGATCAGATGTGTAGGCATCTTAAAAAACATTGCTCAGCTTGTGCTGAAAAGTTCCTCAAAACTGAAAAATAACAATAACCCCGAACACATCCATCGACACTCCAAATCTTCCTCTGATTAAACTGCTTGGAATTCTACTTGGCAATGATAAAGAATGGCATTTGAGAAAGGTCACAAGAACCATTTTCAAATTTACTCATCTGGAATAGATGTGTTTTTAGATTGCTCAGTTGTAGCGTATTGATCACCGTAGTGTATTGATCACCACAGTGATTTCAGAGCTCTGCATTTCTGGTAAAAATGCAGGAGGATGGCTGTAGGTCATAGACTCAAACATGTCTGCACCTTGCCATGTGCTTATGGCAGGGCCACAAAAGGAATGCCCTCACGGTGAGGTAGGTGCATCATGTGGGCTACTCCAACATCCCGTGTCATCCCCCTGTGAAGGAACGCAAACTGGTCCTTCCATGCAAATGGGGCAGCTTCTTGCCATTAACCATGGGATACTAGTGTGCACATGCATTGCCTCAGAAGAGCCAGTGCATAGGATCATCACCCCAGTTTGCCTCATGGTAACTGTTCTTGCTTGTATTGTACATTTGGACTCTGCAATGAGTTACTATTTTAGACTGAGGTAAACAATCTTCCTAAGCTCACAAGCCACATACTAAAATCTTCAGCTGTCAAACAGCTACAAGGCGTGCACCCTGTGGTCCGGGATGCCAAGAGGAGGGAGAGTTCCAGGAGTAATTCACAGGCAGGATGAGCCAATGGCTCCCTGAGTGTTCCATGGCTCCATGAGGGGTGTGACTGCCCTGGGTTGACAGCTGAATGCATAGTAATTTAGTGCTATTAGCAGTGACTGACCTCACTTACCCCGTCAGGATTGAATTAGCTGGCAGCTCCCAAACCAATACAGTGCCTGTGATTGTGCAGTGGGACACTGGGGAGAAAGCTCTGTTACTTCTTTGAGTATCTGCCTACAGCTGAAGAAACTCTGCTTGGCAATACCTGTAGTCTAAAGGGTGTTCCTCCTGCTTTTTAAAACACAACCAAAATGAGCAAACAAGCTCCATCGATTTGCTTTTCAACCATCTCAAACTCCTTTTAACGGTCCAGCTCTATCGAGCTCATTGATATTCTTCCTTTGATGTGCAAAGAATAAATCCCAGCTTCCTCACAGAGACCTGAGCATTAAGGCTTCTTTATCCTATGTGAGAAGCTGTTCTTTAGAATGGGTGATGCACTTGAGCTACTGAAGTTACTACTTGGCTATCAGAATAACTGGCTGCAGACAAATCAGTGGAAAATTCTGTTTTGTATTTTCTCTCTTCAGTGTTAACTGAAACACTGGAGCCTGAGAATGGAGCAGCTGAGCTGCAGGAGTACAGCCTGAGATAATTCACACAGTGTTTTAAGTCCCCTTACTCAACACTAGTAGGATTCCTGCCAGACCCTTTTACTCCCACCCAAAGCTGAATTAACTTGCCTCTGTAGCAGTAATGTTTTTGCTCTATTTCAATGCACACTAAGGGAAAATGATTTTACCACGTAAACCTCTATACTCGTCTGCCTCTAAAGTTTCATGATTGGCCATCTATAGCTAGGTACTAAAGTACACATTTCAAGCCACTAGCCAAATATTTTAAAATGCATCTGGTTTTGAATTGGATATTTATTGTCATTGGCCATCTAGGTATTAAATGCCATAGAGTGTATTTAACCTTTTAGAAAAGTTTAACCACTCCTATAAAAAGGGAAAAAAGACCGTTGCATGCTCTTGGGTGCATTTTAGTTCCCAGTCTCCTGACTTTCCTTGAGGCAGAAAATTGCATCATTGGGGTGAATAGATGAAGAACATGGTGGAGAAATTGAGGTCCAAATTAAAACACTGGAGTTAATCAGAGTAGCAGAGATAGTGGGCAGCAAAGGGACTTGTTAGCCATGTCTCCATATTTGAACTGTAGGACAGAGCTACAATTGCCAAAAATCATGCCACTTTGTACACACATCTGCTTTGCATGTGCAGTTCAGCTTGCTGACAGGAGCTGTCCTGGCAGCAAATTCCCAGCAGGCAAGCTTAATGTGTACAGGGGAGCAGCATAGAGAAACCTTATTCCTTGCATCATACTTGAACTGGCAAGTCCTGATGCACATAATTTCCCCCATCTGCACAGAGCAAAAAGTAAATGGAAATTATGTCATACTGGATCAAATGTTCTCTTCTCACTCTTTGCATCTTTCTTTTATTGGTAATAAAAAAAAGGAACTTGCCTTTTAAAATGACGAGTTTTCTTTCACTTTACTCATGTTGTCAGAAGTCATTGTTTGCCCATTGCTAGAAGCTTTGCAAATGACTTTGCAGGACACTTCTAAGAGCAAGAAGAGAAACTGCCCTGTGTTACCAATGACCGAGTTGTGGCTAGCATGGAGCATACAAAGAAACATGTTTAAAGTAACAATGCATGAAAACCTGGTAGCTCTATTTTTTCACTTTAACACCTAAATGCTTCAATATGAGAGGAGAGATGAAAAACAGGTCTTCTCTAATATCTGTCTTCTCCTGTTCAGTGCAGATATGGTTTAATCTTGAGATATTTGTTCTTCCTTAAGAAGAGACATGGGAGTCTTGGAGTGGAAAAGATGAAATTCTTCTATGAGGCCAACAGGAATGTGCAATAACACTTTAAACCTCCTGAAGTTCATATCCTAATTTTGCTATTCTAGAAAATTTTTTGTGGAGAGCTTTATAGCTTGGAAGACCAGAAAAGATCTTTGTTATCTCATGCTTTACATAGCACACAGTCTTGTTGCCCCAGCCCTAAGCACATGATTATGGCTGACCCATAAAGTTGTGTTTCTGAGCTCAGAGCAGAGCCTGGTGAAGCTGTGATATTCTGGCACAAATCACACTTCTTCTTTAGGCTCCTTTTGGAACAAGACTTTTGGTTAGCAGCCTCTTCTCTGAAAATGTTCATGCGTCAAGGCTTAAGATGCTTAATTATGTAATTTGAAATTTTTTTAATTCACTCATATGTATGGGAAATGGAATAATTACATAATATCACCAATAACACTAGAATAAGGCAAAATAGAATATCCAGTATTGTACACTCTAAGGTTAAATATGTGATATTAGAAAATTAATTTTGTATATGTTTGTTGCTGCACAATCCAGGGAATGTTGACAAATGGAACATAGTCAGTCCAGCAAGAAATACTGAGGGAAGCCAGGAAAGTGTTGTCAGGCCACTATGACATCAGCCTGCAACCCTTGCCAGCCTCCCTCCACCACGTCCACAGCTCCAGATTGCTGCTCTGCAAAGGGCCACCACTCCCTTCCTGTTAAATCACTGTGCAGAGTAGCAACTCTAACCCTACCCCTACCTTCCCTGGTTTACAAGAATGCATCCTGGCTGTGTAACATCTAATGCAGACTATGTAATTAATTTGTTTATATGAACAAAATATTCAGCATTTCAGATGGATCCCCTTCTTCCTGCTCTACTGTGGTACTCCCTTCAATTTTGCTTGTTTTCTCCAGAGCTTGTTAAAAGGCTCACATTTTGATGACTAGATCATCCCACCACAGTGTGGATTGTTATCTCATGCTTTTGGGCTGCATCCACTCCCACAGCTGTTTCTCTAGGCTGCTTTTAAGAGTGGATATAGTATCTGAATTCCTTAGTAAATAATCTGTTATTGTGGAGGCCAAATGGACAAAGGAGCTGGTGGCTAGCTAGTGGGTTTTGCTTGCTTGACTTCATCATTTCAAAAGTCGTAGGAAATATTCCTCAGTCAATGGCTGATTTATTTTGAAAGTTTAAAAATGTTAGAAAATACTCTGTGCGAAGTGGCATTTAATCTTCCCAAAGGAGACACTGGTCTTCACTTTTCAGATATTACCTTAAATATACCTAAAAATCATCAGTGGTTAAACAACGCTGCTTCCAAGAATGTTTTGATGGCATGCGAAAGTCAAACTAAAGGTTAGTTTAACTATTTTAAGTTGAATGACTTTCAAAAGACATTGACAACTGAAATAACTTAGTAATCTTTTGTAGTAATCAATATAATGGATGGAAAAGCATGAGAAGGGATATATAATTTTCAGAACTCACCGTAAAAAAACAGAAGTAATGTTTTTATTAAAAGAGATGTATCTTTACTTCAGGATAGATAATGTGCTTCTCCATAGCATTGGAAAAAACTCAGTGAAGACTAAGTACTTCAATTTTACCATGAGGCAAACTCAGCAAAATCAATTCTATTGTCCTCATTGACAGTTATTGAATTATCTTGGAGTATGGCTAAAGCTTCCTTCTGTTTTTACATTGGAACAGAAATTAATATGACTGCTTGTTAGCATTATTCTAGGTAAGCAACGTGAAAAGGTAAATTCTTTCAGTTATTCTTGTATTCAATTTCAATGGGAGTTCAAATCACTGACACTGCAGTAGAAGTAATTTCTTTTTACTCTGTGTATCTACCAAGTAACATCTTGTCACATAAATGCTCTCATAATTTTGAGGTGAACATGTTCAAGCCTGAGTCTTGACAAAGTTAGGAATTACAGGTAGGAATTTCAAGTCTTTGTATAAAAAACAAAACAAAAACAAGCTGAGTCAAATATATTGCTGACTGAAAGATGACCTTATAACTGCAGGTATGGTTTTGGATTTGAAAACCTTGTGGTCCCTCCTACCGCTGTTGTAGTTGTCTTTGGAGATCTTTCACCTGTTTGATTTTGCCCTCTCTTAACCCTTACCTTTGTCTGCAGATAGCTGCATTCTGAGTCTTATTCTTTTTCTCAGATCTCTACCACTTAAGGCCTCTGCCTTCTGAGAATGAGGATATGATACTTATTTGTGTCTGACATTTCAATAACAGATACCATAAAAAGACACAATTTTTTGTAGGAATTGCGTGTGAAAATTTAGTGCACAATTTATCCCCTTTGCAGTTTTAATCAACACCCTAGAAAAATAATATAAGAAAAACATTAAGAATAAAACATTGAAAGCATACAGAAAAGAATCAACTGGTAAAGTAATCACTATTACAAATATCAACTTCTGAGTACATTGAAATGGAATCTAATATAGCCCGTGTCTTAATCTTCCCATGTCTTCCAAAACCAGCTTTGAACACATTCCAAAAATCCTATTAAACTATATTAGATTGTTTGAAAGAAAGATGTGCAATAAAGCTTTTTAGGTTTAGTTTTGTTTTTGTTTCGGTTGAACTATCCTAAAATTTGTTTGTTTGTTTTTTTATCTTTTCATTCCAAAATTTAAAGTTGAATAAACTTAATTAATTATTGTATACATAAAATTTAATTTGCTTTCTCAAGTTGGATGGCTTTACCTTTTGTTTTAAACCACTGAGCTTAATTGTGGAAAAAAAAAATCCTTTTTTTAAAGAGATTAAATATTTGCTGAATCAGCATTATTTTTTTACTAACTGCAGTTAATTTGATTCACTATTTGGGGGAATTGTTTTCTTAATTATTTTTCCAATTTTATCCATCTCTGCTTTGGATATAGCAGCTTTTGTTATCTTGCATATCAGACTAACCACTTAATTATTCCTGGAAGTTTGCCATTGTTAATAATTACTTTAGTATTGATTCATTCATATTTTTTTCAGAATATATACTACTTTCTTTAGTCTTTTATTTGAGCAGTTAATGGCTTTCATGAGGTTTGTCCTTCATAAATATCATTAAAAATTACCCCCTTCAAATGGAAATTGAGCTCCATAGAACTTGTTCTGTCGTGACACAATTACAGCTGTTTTCCTGTTCCAGCTCTGGGGGAACGTATATCCATTAAAGAATCATTAGATAAAAACACACAATCAACTCCCAGAAGGAACAAGAGTGCACTCACAAAACTATGGGAGCACTCTGAGCGACAGGATAAATGCAGATACTTTTTTACTTACACTTTTTCCCTGATTTTATTGATCTGTCACTACTTCCTGCATGCTGATGTGGTTTCAGTGCAATAACATCAGTACCACTGAGTGTTAGATAAACCCAATGATATACTGGGTTGGGGTGCCTTCAGCTAGATCTGCATTAATAAATTAAATGGACTAAAGGTCTTCCTGGGCACTGAAGTCAACTGGCTCACAGAATAGCCCACCTCTATTTGACATTTTCAGTTAACTGACATTATTCAGAAACGAATCTTAGAAGGTTCAACCCACAACCAACCAATACAATTTCTACTAAACTGTTTCCTCTTGACTGAGAACCTATTTTGCCCCACAGTTTCTTAGTTGGCTGACATGCAGGTAGACTTAAGGTAAGACTTTAGGTTACCATATTCAGCTTTCTTTTTGTTTCCACATTTTCTCTAGTTTCTGTGCAAGAATCTTAAGCTACTCACACAATCTCAGGCTGACAATCTGGAAGTGTGCAAGAGCTAGATCTGTATTTCTAATTAGATGATTTGTATTTCTCTGCAGAGAGGGCTGAGGTCTTCAACACAGAGTAATCCATTAGTGTTTATTACTGTTGGGTGTCCTTTTGAGCTTCCTGTTGTCTAAGTTGAAATTTCAAGATAAAAAAATGCCAAGTTTTATTTTCAGATCAAATCAGAAACAGAAAGAAGAAAATGGTTAAAACTTTTCACTGCTCATGAACTTAAATGGAGTTACATGTGGTGGGCTCGTTTATATAAGGATCAATGAGGGGAGAAAAAGGAAAGAAAACAATTTAAGAAAGGAATCTCTGCTTAATCTCTCTATATGTTTCTCAAAATTTGTTCCCACTTCTCACTCACTTTGCCTTTCTAAAACGGAATGACTTTTTTAATTGTTTTGAAAGCAAAACAGCAAAAGTTAAAGCCTTTTAACCTGGATTCTGCATCAGTTTACTATGCAAGCAATCTAGCCACAGCTGTTCTCTGGATTCTTAGAGTAGATGGCACAAAAATGCCCACAGAAATTGGTATTGCTACTGCATTTTAGTTTTGTATATCTCCTTTCTGCTGAAGTGTTGTGGGTTTTCTCAGCAGTAGTTTTGGCCATTGATTTTATGGGAAGGATTTACAACCAAGCAGTGAGTATAGGTGGTTTCCATTATGAAAGCTCATAATGTAAAAGAAGTGCCAGCTGCAATACAGCTCTGGACCCTTTCTCTAGTTTTAAGACAATCTGAGACCCTAGAAATGAACAACACTGACTTTTGTCCTATTAAAAATCTAAGGCATATCTCCCCTCACAAAGTAAACTTGACCCTGGCTATGAAATTCTCTCACGCATTAAGATACCAGCTTTTTGTATCCCACGGACATGGCAGGTTTCTGACTGATGTTTGGTTTAGGCGTATACACAAAGTGCCTGTGGCACCCGCTGAGCCTAAACAAAGAAGCCTGGGGAAGGTCTCACTAGATCTATTGTCTTACACTGACATCGGCCTTTCCATTACAAAGCCCTTCAAGACCAAAAGTAATCAATAATGATGAATGTGGTTTCTTCCCTGTGTGCATCTGAGACAGATGGAGAGTTACTGTGGATAATAGCCTGCAGGCAAGGGTCCCATCATGGTTGTTTAAAAAACCCCAAAAATCCTTGCATAAAAAAAGGTACAAAATTTCGTAGGTTTTTTTTTTGTTTGTTTGTTTGTTGTTTTTTTTTCATATTTGCCTGTTTTAACAGATTCCTTCAATGGGCAGTAACTGCATTGCCTGATTGCATGATGATCAGGGCTGTCGCTGAGCAGCACCCATCTCTCAGAGAAATGGCAGGCAGTTTTTCCACATGATTCTCTCTCTGCGTCTCCCTTCCTTTCCAAACTCCCATTTTCCAAGCTCTCTTTACCCCTTTCTCATCTTTCTCCTCTCTTGCTTATGCTTCCCAGCATGCTTGTTTGCACAAGCATTATATAGCTGAAAATAAATGTCTCTGTTGATCTTGGAAAGAACCTGTTTATGGACTGTGCTGCATTTTAAACCTCCGTACTCATAGCTGTATTCTATTAGAGTCAGATGTTGTGAGCAGTTGCAGCATACACCTTATCCTATCCCTGCCTGCTCACATTTGTTCCACCCACAGCATATATCCCCTTTGGCAGAGGTATACATACCAGTTCTCTGATAAATGCAAAAAAGAAGGGAAATCAAAGCTGACTGAAATGATCAGGGCTGGCATTTTTCTGTCACCTTAGAGTCCTTTTGTGATGCCACAAGAGGCACAGCTGAGTAGTTGGGAAGGATGATTATGAGTTATTAGTAGTACCAGTAAAAGGCCTTATGGTAGCACCCACCTAAGAAAATTATTTTAGTAAAGCTAGTACCAATGAGAGAACAGGAACACAAACAGGAACACCAACAGGAAATTCTGCTGTGGGATGAAGCAGAAACTTTCTTGCTTAATTGTTAATAACAGAAAGCTCAGTGTAAGCATATTAACAGGTTTTTATTACAACAGATTAGTAATTAGTCAGAAACTGTCCTAATAATATTTTACATAGAGTTCAACAGATTGTGCAGTAGTGGATATAGATGGAGAAATATTACATGAAGATCACAAGATGTTTTTGTGTTTTAGTTAGCATATAATGGGACGACTGGATCTTAAGGTGTAGCTTTGTTTCTGAACATATGATCCCCTTCCCATCAATAGGCCGTCCTGCATGAACTGCTCTACTAATCACCTAAAAGGATATGTAGTAATGCTGGCACGTTTTGCTTTGCTTTGCTGAGCAAAAGCACATGCTGCCAGTCATCTGCATCATATTCACTAAATTATTGACCAATGTTACTGTCTTTGTGTATTGGGAGGGTGTTGGAAGGTGAGATGACACAACCTACTGGAGACAAAGCCTATGACATCCAGGGAATGCTTTGTAAACCCCAAACATGAGTGCATTTCCAAACCGTCCCTTCTTTTCTCAGTCGCACAGCTCCAGAACACCAGGCATGCTCTGTCCACTTCAAGCACCAAAGCTCCCACAGCAGAGGAAAGGAAAGAGGAGGGCTGGCATTTTGAATAATTTATTCCGGTTTTCCTGCATGGGGGAGGTGAAGAAGCCAAAGGCTTCTGTAGTTGGTGGGGTTGCACTGTTGCAAATGAGGGCACTGTTTAGTTCTGGGTCATGCCAGCTCCTCTCTGTGGACGGCCTTTGGAAGAAAACTAAAAAGCACACCCAAAGACAGATTGTTTCCTTTGCATTACTAACGAAAGTGTTTATTCTAGGAAAAAGCTGGAGAGGAGCAATTAGAAACTTCAGGGAATTTACTAAGTGAAAATGTGGTTTTGGTTACCCTGGAGTATAGAGAATTTACTAAATTGCTATATTTTACTTCTTGTGGTCACCAGTGACACAGTGACCCCACTGTGGTAATGCTTCTGTGCCATGCTCTGAAAAATCCAATAACCCTTGCAGCTGCCCTGGGATGCTTCTCATTGCTGCCTACCCGAGTCCCAGCAATGTGCTGTGTCCCTTGGAGACCGGACTTCCATGGAAAGTCCTCTGCTGCTTGCTGCTGCTGGGCTGGTTCTGCCACCCTGGCTACAAGGACAGCAAACATGCCATGACTTGCTATTTGAAGGGAGAAGGATGTCAAGAGGAAGATGACCCTAAAAGTCCATCCTGTGGTATATTTGCCCCAATTCTGTGTTTATGATGTGCCTAAAAAAAAAGCCTTAATCCAAATCTGTTTGACAAACCAGTTATCAGCTGTAGCCCAAGAAGTTTTATTCACGTACCTAAACTCTACTGATTGGAAAAGATGAAGTAAGTAAGAAAGAACAGGATGGACAGATGAAAATGAGTCAATGCAAGCTTTACTTTTAAAATAGCACTTACTTCATTATTTTGTGTTTTATCCTAAAGCCGTGCCTAGTCCCTGAGCACAGATATGTTTGGATGTTCTTCCTTCACTCTTTGTATGCCAAATTAAGCATTTGCACTGAGCTCTTGCATTTGAATGGGGTCCCTAGGCACTGGGGTGGGCATCAATCCACCCTGAGATCTCTCAGCAAACTCACTGCTGAGACCAACAACTGTTGGTTGCTATACTTTCTTGCTCAAAGGTTGGTTTGCTGGAGTATGAGACATTTTGATCATACTAAAGCTTTGCCATTCATCTGTGTGTGTGAGTGCACACACATGTATGCACTACAGTATGCAATAATGGTGAAGCTAGGGGATGTTACTGTACTCTTGCAGCAGACAGCCTCTTCTAGACACATCCCTGCTGCGTCTGTCTATCTAGCTCAAACCATCTGCTGCTTTGAAGCCACTGATGTCTTTCTTTCAAGGACATTCAGCGGTGTTTCTTATCAGAAATGAAGGAAACCTTGAGAAACCTCTATCCTTCCCTTATTTGTCTGGTATGTCCTGTAGTATAGCCACAGCTTTTTTCATTGTTGTACACTATGTTTAAACAGAATTAAAAAAAGAAAAATAAACTATACTTCTCCTAATCTCTACTATCATTTAAAATTTCCTTTCATCCCTTAAAGACTTGTACGTGATTCTAAAAGAGAAGACAACAGCTTTCAAAGATGAATCCTACAAAAAAATCCCTGGTAAGAATAACCCATTCTCCCTTAGATCCTTCCCCTTTTTTTTTTTTTCTGACCTCTGTCCAAATCTCATAAATTATATGTTTTGAAGGTAACAAGACTTGTGTATACTGAATTAGCCAATCCTGGATAAAGCAGCAGGCTGAGTCCCAGAATTGTGGCCTGCTCCTGGGTCTCCCTTCCTTCCTATAGTCTGAGATTTACAGCTCAGCCTTGCAGCATGGGTAGAGAGAGAGGCAATAATTTGTATGGAAAGGTAATTGGTCCCTCTTGCAGATCACTGGTTTCATGTTTCGTATAAGATATCCATCACCAACCAGTTGTCAGTTTCCATCTTCAGATAGTTTTAATGCAATATGTATCTCCCTCCTCTGCCCGAAATATTGCAGTGACCTTCTCCTGACATGGCTACAGCCTGGGCATCTTTAGCAAGATTCACACCTGAAAGGGGAGTCTGTAGTTTTCTGATAAAGCAGAGGTGAGAAAACACTGCTGTGGCCAAAGCTGCCACTAAAAGCATCTGTTGCTATAAAAGGCAATAAAAAGCTGTAAACAATAAACAGAGAGCAGATTCATAGTCTGGGTTGGCTGGTCAGTGCAAGCCCTGCCAGCTCCAAGCTCTTTTTCAAGCCTGTCGGCAGTGGCTCTCTCTTGTGTGAGTTGAGCTTTGGAATTCTCATGCTTTCTCAATCTAATCCTGCTGAGTCACAGGAGCTAGAAACATATAAAGGGGCACCGTATGTTGACCCCATGAGAAACACTGAACACAGGGACTGGTCAAACTGAGTGTTACTCCTAGAAAAGATGGGCATTGTGTCAATGAGAAATTTCCTGATGGATTGCACTCAGAAATTGTGTGAATATGTTGTATTTTGTCTGCATTACATGCCAGAGACCAGGCAGACCTATGCCGGATGCAAAAGGTGTGGTCCAAACCATTTCTGTTGCATCATTCAGTCAAATATCCTTACATAATTAAATCACAAATGGTCAACTGGAGCACCTCTCGTATGAAGATAGGCTGAGGAAGTTGGGGCTGTTCAGCCTGGAGAAGAGAAGGCTGCATCGAGACCTCAGAGCAGCCTTCCAGTATATGAAAGGGGGCTATAAGGATGCTGGGGAGGGACTCTTCATGAGGAACTGTAGTGACAGGACAAAGGGTAATGGGTTCAAACTTAAACAGGGTAAGTTTAGACTGGATATGAGGAAGAAATTCTTTACTGTAAGGGTGGTGAGGCACTGGAATGGGTTGCCCAGGGAAGCTGTGAATGCTCCATCCCTGGCGGTGTTCAAGTCCAGGTTGGACAGAACCTTGGGTGTCATGGTTTAGTGTGAGGTGTCCCTGCCCCTGGCAGGGGTGTTGGACCTTGATGATCTTAAGGTCCTTTACAACCCTAACTATTCTATGTTTCTATGATTCTATTGTATTGACTTCCAATGATAGATATAGCAGTCAAAACTGAAGAGGTGGGACCTATGATTCCTTAGGGATTTGGCTCCCTGAAAAATCAGTGGTGGCAAGAAGAAAAAATGTGAAATTAAAGTTCTTGGTCTGGCTCCACTTCTTCCCAGGTGGCTCACTATTCATGGGGTGCAAAGGCTACATCTATACTCCTGAACTAAACACTCCTGGGATTGTTCTTAGCAGCTGGCAGGGGCTAAGGTGACTTATTCCCTCCCTCTCCCCCTGGGTAAGAGTGGCTGCAGGCAAACAGCCAATTGGGAATCGTTTCTGGGCTCTGCTAACTCTCAACCACATCCGCATGTTAGGATGTGCCAAGGCTTGCCAGAAACTGTTCTAGTAAGTTAGCAATACAGATGATCAAATTTCGAGGACTAGGGACATACTTTGGCACTGTAATAGATAGACTACAGTAGATACAGCCAGGCAGCCCACATTCTGGGCAAAAAGCTCTGTATTTTCAGCCTACTGCAGCAATTATCTGGTGTCTTGGACACCCTTGCTTTGGATATCTAAGGCAGGCTAGTAGCTGCCACATCAACACACCACATAGACAGTTAGATTTCTTGTCTGTGCTGGACATTCCTGGTTACTAACTTACCCTCCATTTAATCTTTCTCTATTTCATCTCCTAGTTGCAACTGTAGCCAAATGCAATGCTTATGGTCCATGAGGAGTTTAAATTATACTGCTAATACTGAAACAACAGTAAATAAGCTTCCAACTTGGATGCTACCTTTTGTTGTTACATCAGGATCCAACCCATGAGGCTTTTCTTTTCTGTATTTGGTCATCAAGTGAAAACGGTTTCCTTCTGCCTGACCCATGCTATCTGCTGTGATGGGCAGGACAACGCAATCATGTCAAAGCATGGAGCTCCTTCTTGAGTTGTTTTTATTGTACTGAAACTGCCACTGCTCCTGTGCAATCAGTACCATGCGTCAGGAATTCTGTCTGTTGTAAATGGCCTTGTACACCTAAATGATGCATAAGTAAGACCTAATAATAGCAGGAGCAAAAGCTTCTCTAAACCACTTATATGCATCATTCATAAGAGTAACAGAGTTCAATGTTCACTTCTGCTCTTTACTGTGAAGATACTTCTCAAAGGGTGTTTTTTACTTCTATCTAACACTGCACGCAGAGATGTCCATGCTCATTGGGAACTTGTTCTGTTTGGTGCATGCTCAATTTCATGTTTGTTAATGAACTCCATTGGTGCTCCTTGTCTCTTGCCCTCCATCTCTTGCCCTGATGATGGTTACTCGCAGGAAAATCCTGCTAAACTTGAAGGCCACAGTACAAGCTGAGAGCTGCCAACCTGTCTGTATTGATGGATTTTGAGTGTGGGAGAAATCCCTGTAATTGTCATTTTAGTTTCTGTTACACTCTTAGATTAATTTTCTAATGTGTCTGTAAATGGTGTGTGATTTACTAATCATTTATTATCCACAACTCTCTAGCATGTTTATATAAAACCCACGAATATTCTTTAACGTGGATACAAAATGCTTAAATGTAGCATTACCTAAATGAGCATCATTACCAAATGCTAGGAGGATTTTAAGATTGTTTATGTATTTATTTATTTATTCATTCATTTTCTCTTCATATGATTGAATTTTCTTTTGTGGTCATCTAAAAATGAAGTTTCCTTTAGTCCAGTCATTTGATTTGATGGGGTTGCAGCAGGACTGACCCATTGATCTGTGAAGGCGGAACAGTATTTTCTACCCTGGTAGCTGAAAATGAATTAGTTGACCCCATGCAACTTTCCCTTCTATCACTGAATTTCGAGATTACTCTCTGGTGTTATTTGGAAATCAAAGATATCTGTTTATGATTCTTCATTTGTCCATGCAACCTATGAACCACTTTAAACTTCTGGGTATCTCTTTATGAATGTCACTGGCAGAGCTGGACTTCAACGCTGCAGAGCAGCTTCACTTAGAAGGCAGCAGTTGTGAGGCATTTTCTGCATCTGTTTCTCACCTGCCAGCATCTACTCGATAAAATTTGGGAGCAAAAATAGTCTTTCAGTTTAACTGTGTGTTGTGTACCACTGAGCTAGCTGTGCTACTGCATGCTTAGAGTGGCAAATTACTGTGCAAGGTAGTGGAGCTGGAGTATCTTCTTCTGCTTTTGTGTTGTAATTCTGAGGGTGCAAAATCTTCATGAGCTGCGCCCACCTCACCTCTTCCTGCCAAAGAAGCCATTCATTGTGTTACCTTCAGCACTATGTTGCTGAGGAGGTTAAGTGATGTCCCTCCACTATCCTGCCATAAGACAGAGCTGGTTTGCTTAGGTAGCTTCACTGAGCAAGTGCTTGAACACCAGTGCTATAAAAATTGGTGCAGCTGTCACCTCTGTTGATGGTCTTGGCACAGAAGGTAAGGACTGAAAAGGTCTGGAAGACAGAGTTCCAGAGAAACAATGAGCATTAAGGGTTAATTACATAGGATATGTGGCCAGATTGGAGCTGAGGGGTCCATTTTTTACTTGACACTTTTGTGCCATTTGCTGTTTTCATAATTTTTCTAGATGTTCTGGGGAAGTCACTATTTTGCTCTACACTGTACTAGAAGTCAGTTGAGGACAAACCTGGGTCAGGAGAGAGGCTGTCAGGGCCTTACCCCCTTCACTGCATCCAAGCTGGTGTGTTGTCCCTTCTCATGGAATATGAGACAATTGCTGTGCTAGGCTGCAGGGTCCCTCCCCATTGGCAGCAGGGTTGAATTCATCCCATGTTCTTCCAGTTTGGCAGAGTGAATCCAGTTCTTTCACATCATACTATTTGTGATGCTTAGGCAATTTTTGCAAATCACCTGTGGTGAAGAAGCAAGGCTGTCTGCTTCCAAGAAAGTGAAGCTGACAAACAAAGTAAGATAATATGTCCTTCAGATGAGCTTTCTTTGCAGCACAATGTATTAGCTATTGGAGCCTTGAAGAGAAGAAGAGTATGAATTGCATGGTCAGGGACTTAATTCTTGGAAATGAATCATTGCTTTCAGAGTTTCTATGGGAACTGAGAAATAAATGAATATTTAGGCTATTTTCAAATTAATTCTATCAGAAGATCCAAATGTTGTGCAATGGCTGGAAGCATACAAAGACATAAATCATTATATTATTTACATTTTGCTAGTTACTGTTACTGGGTTTTTTTTTTAAAGAAGTATGTTTTATAAAACTTAGTCACAAAACATTTAAACTCAACAGAAGACAAACAGGACATTTGGCTGTAAGTTCAGAACAATGAACTCATGAGGTTTATTTTTATATGCAAGCTCGACTTGGATGAGTGCCATGTAAGAGAAAAAAAACAGTTACCACTTAATGCCTTTTTTTTATCTCTTGAAGTGATGAGGGCATCTGGATCCCATTTTAAATTGCAAAGTAGGCTTTTTAGCTTTTTAAAGCAATTTGCATAGCTTGAACTAATTAATGCTTTGGTTGATGTGTAGGCAGTAAAAGACAACATGACCCCAAGCATGAGAGTGGTGAAGGGGAATTGCATGAATTTTGGTCTTTCCTAACTTTTGAGAGCTTGAATTGGCTATCTGATGTAGGACATACACAGTGGAGGAGACCCTTATGATAAGCTATGCACGTTTCCCAGCATCACAAATAAATGATCAAAGAACCCAAATACACAGACTAATGTTCTGTTACTTTGAGCAAAGCCAACAGCTTCAGCCAGATGCATCTGTCCCTCATGAGTTAAGAGCTGTTTGCTGCAGTCCCTGAAGCACGTGCAAGATTATGACACCAGAAGCCTAATTTCTGTGATCTGCAGTATTTCCCCTGATAGTGGGCTGATTTTCCTCAATTCCAGCTGGCTGGACCAGCATCGGCCAATGCTCAGCCAATTTCCCCTCAGGTTTTGGAGTGACGGTTTCCTCTCTTTGAAGAAACTCAAGTCTCTGCAAGCAACCCTCTGGTTCTGTTCAAGAATGGCACTTTAACAGCCCAAATAGAAGGCGGTATCTTATGGCTGGACTACAATTGAAGCAGGTGCTGCAGGGAAACAGAAGCCCTCAGTTGTATGAAATAATGGAAACCAGGAAGGACAAGACAAATCCAGTTTGCATAAAAATGAGGAAACCTGAACTATACCCTTCCAAACCCTAGTGTTAGATGCCTATTGCTGAAAGAGATGGCTTGAATTAGTCTTTGCCCAGGTTACACCATTTAGCAGCAGTGTGGTGAGGATGGCTGGAAGAGGCACTGCCTATCTAGAGCCTAGTGCTATATGCCAATGAGGCATTTCTGCAGAGTTGTTCAAGATCTCAACTCTCAGCTAAACACTTTGATTTCATAATACAGTTTGTTCTGCCAAATATATTCTGCTTTTCACTGTGCTACCCTTCAACCTTATGCAGCCTGCAGTTCTTCACAGACAGCTTGGCTACAATTAGGGCTTTTTTCAGAAGATGGCAAAATGCATACCCTTAATCCCAAGAGCTGGTGAATGACTGTTGCTTGAAGAAAATATTGCTGGATTCTTTTAAACTTGGACAAAACCATCTTTGTTCCTTGTTTACAGAAATAGTTAATTTACCTGTAATCATAGAATCATAGAATAGTTAGGGTTGGAAAGGACCTTAAGATCATCTAGTTCCAACCCCCCTGCCAGGGGCAGGGACACCTTCCACTAAACCATGCCACCCAAGGCTATGTCCAATCCAGCCTTGAACACCGCCAGTGATGGAGCATTCACAACTTCCCTGGGCAACCCATTCCAGTGCCTCACCACCCTTACAGTAAAGAATTTCTTCCTCATATCCAATCTAAACTTCCCCTGTTTAAGTTTGAACCCATTACCCCTTGTCCTATCACTACAGTCCCTCATGAAGGGTCCCTCCTCAGCATCCTTATAGGCCCCCTTCAGATCCTGGATGGCTGCTCTGAGGTCTCCAAGCAGCCTTCTCTTCTCCAGGCTGAACAGCCCCAACTTTCTCATCCTATCTTCATACGGGAGGTGCTCCAGTCCCCTGATCATCCTCGTGGCCCTCCTTAATGTTCTGAAGCCTTTTTCTTTGAGGCAGATACTTGCCTGGCACCTGCGAAGGATGAGCCGCTGCAATGACTCATGGAACAGAGAAGCTGGGGAGTAGCTCTCCAGGAAAGCCCTGAGGTGGTGGTGAGCAGCTAGCTGAAAGTGAGCCTGAGGTGCAATCAGTGGTATGGCTCAACAAGGGATGGGATTGTCACCCTCTGTGTGGCGCTTGTCAGACCACATCTAGATACTTCGTCCAGTTTTGGGACCTGACAAAGGAAAGATGTGGACAATAGGGAGGGAGCTCAGGGGGGGAGCCCAGGGTGGTAGGACTGGAGCACACGGCCCATGAGGAGAGAATGGGGGAGCTGGGGATGGGTCAGCCTGGAGAAGGGATGGCTTTGTGGCACCTAACCACCCCCAGCACCAGTGCGGGGTCTTGAAGGACACAGACCTGGGCTTCTCAGAGCCGTGCAGGGTAGGAGGGCAATAAGCAATAGACACAAGCTGATATTAGAAAAGTTCAGGCTGTGTATAGGGAGAAACTTTCCCCATGAAGCAGTGGAGTAGATCACCCTGAGCCGCTGTGCTGTCTCCACCCTTTGAGGGTTTCAAGTTCCCACTGGTGGAAGCCTTGAGCAACCTGGTCTGTCCCCAGAGCTGGCACTGCTTTGGGCAGGAAGATGGGCTGGGTCCCTCAAAGCCTCATTGAGCTATCATTTTCTGACCTTAATCAACTGAAAATAGAGTCCTGCTCTGAATACGCTCAACAAGTAGTAGTTCTGCTGATGGTGCCTGCAGCAGCTGTGCTGAGCCTGAGGTCTGACCATTCTCATTACAGATATGACGGACAGCATCCAACCAGCAAATGATGGGCCACCTTATTCTTACTTCTATGCTTTTTAAAGGCATTTGAGAAGCTTGTGAGGTCTGGATGAATCCTTCAAATAGAAACCTAACCACACAGATTTCTCTATGTATATAGAAACCATATACAGTCTTAAACAACTGTGCTCAGCTCAACACAATGTCACATTTCACTATATGCTATGTGATGCAGATTTGTTTTGTAAACCAAGAAATACTACACAGACCCTTGCTAGGGCTGAGCAAACCAAGAAATATTAAGTTTAAAGTTGATTCAGATCTGAACTCTGAAGCTGTATCTGCAGTCTTGCATACCATAGAGCTTTTCTTATTATCTATCACTGTTACTGTTTGTTTTGACAGCTACATTATTTGTGAGGTAATGGAACATTATAGAACAAAG
The DNA here is from genome assembly GCA_028858755.1 of Ara ararauna. NCBI lineage: Eukaryota > Metazoa > Chordata > Aves > Psittaciformes > Psittacidae > Ara > Ara ararauna. The sequence continues at coordinate 52,759,511 of CM054378.1, forward strand.
CAGAGCAGTTAAAGTATCAAAATTCCCTTATTGTGAGTACTTTCGTCTTAAGTTTCATTATTTTTTAAATCATCCAGATTGTATATTAGTATACTATAGACATGATAAATCTCTATATTAATCTTTGTGACCTGTGTTTGCCCTGGCTCATGTGATCTCAGTATTTCTATGGTAAGAAACAGCAGAAGACTCAATGCTTTCAAGAAAATTTAAGGCTTTTACTGTGTTTATAATACTTATTGGGGGTTGATCTTGGTTACTTGGTTTGATTTTCATTATCCGTCTAAAGACTGTCACCAAAGCATAACGTTACATGTAAGGGGATGTTTGTAACATTAGGTCTCCATGAGATGTTGACATTAGCAGTGATCATCCCTGCCTTCCATCAAGTGGAGGAAGTCATGGAAATGAAATAAAAAATTCTTATGGTAATGATTACTTTTTCTGCATCTACTGGGGCAAGCTGGAGCATCTCTCAGGAAAGCTGCAGCTGTGCTGGAGCTGGAGGAGGCTGAGAAAATCTCCTTGCCCAACGGAGAGGTGAACGGCTGGGTGAGGACAGCTTGCAGGAGCCTGGGCTCAGCCCCACTGAAACAAAAGCAGGTGCCACAAAGCAACATAGGGCACCGAGGGGAGATCTAGAGGGAAAAGAGATAGCTATAGGATCAGTATAAAAAAAACAGCAGTTTTTGGAACTGTTCTTCACATTATCCCATGATGTCAAGGCATCTACTGGCTAATTATTCTGATTCTTACTCATAGAATCTTTGAATAGTTCAGGTTGGACGGGACCTTCAAAGGTCATCTAGTCCAAGCCCCCTGCAATGAGCAGAGACATCTTCAACTAGATCAGGCTGCTCAGAACCACATCCAGCCTGGCCTTGCATGTCTCCAGGGATGGTGCCTCCACAACTTTTCTGAACAACTTGTTCCAGTATTTTACCACCCTCATTTTAATAAAGATTTTCCTCACATCCAGCCTGAATCTTCCCTTTTTTAGTTTAAAACCATTACCCTTCATTCTCCTTTCTTATTTCATTATGATTATTCTTCCTTTATAGTTCCATTCAGCTTGATACTAAATAAAGACAAGCAGCAACCAAAAAGCAGTAACCAAAGGTTAAGTAACAAAAAGCAGTAAAGACAGGCAGTAAACTTCAAGGCCTGAGCTCTCTGCATGTCCTCCCAGGGTAGACCCTTAACCTTTCTCCTCTTACCATCAACACTGTCCAAAAAAAGCCAGTGAAGGTTTTCATTGTCTCCCTGTTTGGGTGTAATGGGTGATTAGGAACAACCTGTGTGCATGAGCAGCCCTGCAGCCCCTGCCTAGCCCCAGGAGGAGATGCAATGGCAGCCACTCTGGGACATCCAGCCAGGGCTGCAGAAGCAGAGCAGGCACTGGCAAGAGGGGTTAGTGCTGGGAGTTGCAGGGGGAACCAGGCACTGAGGGGAAATCCCAAACTAGCTCCCACAAAGCCTGAGAACAACTCCTCATCCTCACTTGCTGTCACAGGAAATAAAATGAGTCTCTAACCAATTTTCCTAGCCAAAACCATAAGAAGACAAACCAGGTTTATTATAAACAACTAGCTGCTTATCCCAGATAGCTGTTGCTTATCTGGGAGAGGATGCAGTAAATCATATTGATCTGAGGAAAGAAGGGAGATTATGCTCTATGCTCTCTGCTGTTGTTTGTTTAGATTGGATGAGTAATAGATACTGCTAGATACCTGCAACTGTCAATTTTAAAATCTCTTGCCAAAGGGGTGGGGAGATGTATATGAGAGTCAGTATGACAAATGTGAACACTCTATGCTATTTCATGTCACTTGTCCATTTCTTCCCCACTTCTGAGGTCTCGTTATCTTTAATAGAAGCACTTATACATACTGCTTATGGTTCGATACTTATTTTAAAAATGACATTTTCTCCACATGAAAATGGTTGTGTGAAGTCAAAGAAGATGCAGAATCCTCCTGATTAATGTATTTGTATAATTAATAATTTTGCCAACTGCCTCTGGAGATTAAACAGGCAGGTGTCCTTTCTCTTTTAACCTCCAGTGCCATAAGGACAGAGCCTCATGAATTTTCTTGACTCTCTTGAACAAAATTAATTACTTTTTAAAAACTGCTGCCTGGGAGACCTATTTCTGTTTTTATCTGTGCTGCAGACATATTCCTAACCTGTTGTTGATCCAAATGATTTCAGAATCTTTACTTCTTTTTCCTCAAAAACCTGCTGCTTCTCTCAGATGGATTTGTAAGAAGCAGTGGCTCAGAAGCCCTTATTTCTAACTTTCTAAGCTGCCCTCAAATTTAAGAGCAGACTGCTGGAAAAGAACAGCAATCTTCATGCCAGCAATGGACATAGAATCATACAAACATAGAATAGTTAGGGTTGGAAAGGACCTGAAGATCATTTAGTTCCAACCCCCCTGCCAGGGGCAGGGACACCTCCCACTAAACCATGCCACCCAAGGCTCTGTCCAAACCAGCTTTGATCACCGCCAAGGATGGCACATTCACAACTTCCCTGGGCAACCCATTCCAGTGCCTCACCACCCTCACAGTAAAGAACTTCCTCCTTATATCCAATCTAAACTTCCCCTGTTTAAGTTTGGACCTGGTACCCCTTGTCCTATCACTACAGCCCCTCATGAAGAGTCCCTTCCCAGCATCCTTATAGGCCCCTTCAGATCCTGGAAGGCTGCTCTGAGGTCTCCAAGCAGCCTTCTCTTCTCCAGGCTGAACAGTCCCAACTTTCTTAGCCCATCTTTATACGGGAGGTGCTCCAGTCCCCTCATCATCCTTGTGGCTCTTCTCTGGACCTGCTCCAACAGTTCCATGTCCTTTTTATGTTGAGGACACTAGAACCGCACACAATGCTCCAAGTGAGGTCTCATGAGAGCAGAGGAGAGGGGCAGGATCTCCTCCCTCGACCTGCTGGTCACGTTCCTTTTGATGCAGCCCAGGATACGGTTGGCTTTCTGGGCTGCAAGCTCATGCTGAAGCTGGCTCATGTTCATTTTGTCATCGACCAACACCCCAAGTCCTTCTCTCAACCTGTAGCTGTGCCTGGAATTGCTCTGACCCAGGGATAGGACATTACACTTGACATGGTGCCATAGGAGAGAGTCAGAGTACAGGATGTATCTCCATGCCAAAACTAGGAATAGAAGCTATACCCACTAATACCCACTGCCTGCTGTGGTGGGTAGGGGAGAGGTGGTTTAACAGAGGTTTAAGGAGTACTGCTTTATCACCTAATTTATTGTGGCACTGATTGTCAATCCTTTTGCAGCCTGCAGTAAGCTTAACAGCCTTCAGGGTCTGTCACAGGCTTGTGCAGCTGCTCAGGAAACTTTCAGTGCAATTACAGTGCAGATTTACACTTAGCTTTAGTTTGGCTTAGCCTGGGCTTGGCTTAGGCTGCACTTGGATTTCCAGAGGTTCTCAAACTTTCCATTGATATTATTGTAGAAGAAAACAGTAGAAAAGAGGGATAGTATAAAATACACTAGGAGAAAGAAAGGGGGTCAGCAAGTGTGGGAGAGAGCAACAGAAGATGCATTAGGTAAAGATAGCCACATTAATTCTTGTGGAGAGAAGGAGCAGCAAAGATGACTGGAGGAGTCAGTCATCAGCCAGTAGGAAGCACATACAGCACTTGGTCCTTTTTTCAGTGTGGGAGCCATTGCAGGAGGGTCCTGATGGTTTAAGACCTTTCTTAAGCCTGTATGTGTTCGAAGTTCTTTATTGTGAAGGTGGTGAGGCACTGGGACAGGATGCCCAAAGAAGGTAAATGCTCCCTAGGAGTGTTCAAGGCCAGGTTGCACAGAGACTTGGATGACATGGTCTAGTGTGAGGCTCCCTGCCCGTTGCATGGGGGTTCGAACTAGATGCTCGTAAGGTCCTTTCCAACCCATTCTATGATTCTATGAGACCTAGTGGTGGTGTAGTTTACTTCTTGGTTCAGACCCCAATGTCTTCATCAGGGGTTGCAGTAGCCTACATATAAATAAATATCTGGAGTACAAGTTCAGTTCATTGTGAAAAGTTAAATTTATCCTGAAAGGAATCTGGTTTACATGTACCAGGGATATTCTGCAGACTGGATCAATGCATGAGAAGTTGGGCCAGGAAGAGCATTTGCTTCAAATAGTTTTACTTTCACTGGACTGCAGAAGCCTTCAGGTGCAGCACTTTTGCTGTGGAGTGACCAGCCCATACCAGTCAAGAGGTCAGAATCTGAAGCAGTGAATTAAGCTGTTGCTTAAAATGGAGTTCATTACCATCTGCTTGTTAATACATCTTTTTCTCTCAAAGAAACTTGAAATCATTTTAAAAAAATTACTTCCTGATTATAGTATTTAAGTAGTCTTTAAGTCAAAGCAACTCAGCATGCTTCAGACTTAGAGATGACATACCCCTCTTTCATAGCTTCATGATCTTCAGATCTCCACAATGATCTCTGGCCTTCACCAGTATCCTCTCTCATTTTGCCCTGTGGTGGAGAGGCTGGGCCAGCCATCTCATTCTGCACAGCAATAAAAAGCCCTGCAAAACTTTATTTCTTACCTTTCAGTTGTTAGTTACCAGCTTCTAGCTCTGACTAGTAAGTTGCCACAAGTATGGCAAAAGCTGACACCTCCAAGTACAAAGGGGTGTGTGGTGCTAGTGGGCACACAATAAATGACCTGGGTTTTTCTAATCCTGCAATTGAGTGGGTGACACCAGAGAAAAAGAACAAGGCTGATGCTATAAAATTGCACTGAGGACTTCCCACTTAATCAGTATAAAGATCTGATCAGTATAAAGATAAAAGTCCTCATTTTTTTACTGATCTGATAAAAAAATGATGTTTTTGAATATTACATTATTTGTGATGTTCAAAACCACTGAATTTCATTTCTTTCCAGAAGAGATATACTTTCAGTCTGCTGGAAAAAAAGGTAGTTTTATCTTTTTTTTGCACCATCATGCAAAGATGTTGTTTTGAAAAAGAAAACCCAGTTAAAAACTGGGGACACAATCTTCACAGCTGAGTCATGTTTCCGGGCACCTCATGCTCCTCATGTTGTGTCAACCAATAAACAGCTGATTCAAGTCAGAGGCTGCTGCTCCTGGGGTCAGCCAGGCACCTGGGTGCTAAGTGTTGTGCATTACTATTATCATCGTAATGCTTGAGATCCTTTTCACATCTCTCTCTCAGCCCTGTTTTCTTCACAGATAATTTTGCAGTTACTTTCCAGTTTCTTAAAATATTTTCTCTGTCTTCTTGCTGCTGAGATTCCTGGAACTGTGAGGACCCTAGCGAATTTGTAAGTGCAGTTTGTTATAACTTGAATTGCATTGCAACACTGAATTTATTCAGAGGCAAACCCTGGGGAGGGAGCAGAATTTGCCAGTGGTGCTCCCCATGCCATGGGAAGTTCATGTCTCAGAATCTCAACTGCAGAGGGAAAATGGAAATGGGATTTGAAAGAACAGCAGAATGACTTGAACTCAGTATTAGTGCTGCTGCAAAGGCTACATCAAACGTTGTGACCAGATGTGCATGTCTATTTATATTACAATGGATAAAAAGGTTACCAGCCTCTCATATGAAGATCATTTAAACTTGCGTGGTTACATTGGAGCTGTTGCAATACAGCAGTTTGTATTGCAAGTGTGGGATTAGCATACTATATTGACTGCTAGCTGGTTTGGTATGTTTTTGTGTGTTTTCTTGGTTTTGGTTTGTTTTCCCCAATATCGATGTAAAACAGTGGAGTTATCAAAAACAACAGTGTAGTTATCTGATTGTTAGTCAGCTGGATTGAAGAAAAAATTAAGAGCCTATCAGCTATAAATTAGGTGATAAATCATAGGGAGGCATTCTACCAGCCAGATAGATTGTGGGTCAAGTATTACAGCTTATGTTGTTGATCTGAAAATATCCTCTCCAGAACTACGGGTGTCCTACATGAGAAGGTTTTGAAAGATCTATCTTGGTGCAGTGCTGTACACATCTTGGTATGCCTTTTGCAGCCCCAATGTCTATGAACCTGTAGGCTTTGTGGCTCTCTGAACCCTAACCTTTATGAAGCCATAATACTGTGGATGTGGTCTCCAGCACAGTCAGTGTTCCAGATGAGAAAGTTGTGCAAGAACAAATGTTGGTGCAGTGCTGTACTCATCCTGGCATGCTTTTTGCAGTCCCAGTATCCCTGGACCTGTAATCTTTGTGGCTGTCTGAATGCTAACCCTAGTCCTTTCTGTAATCTTTATGGCACCATAATACTGAGGTTGTGGTCTCCAGCACAGTCGGTATGCAGATGAGAAATGTGTGCAAGGAGCAATGTGGATGGAGATCCGTGCTGCTCTTGTAATGCCTACTGCAGCCCCAGTATCTCTGAAAAAGTAGGCTTCGTGGCTTTCTGTACCCTAATCTTGATTCTAATATTTAATGCAACATAAAACTGAAGCTGTAATCTAAAGCAAAGTCTGCTTTTTTGCAAAAAGTGTGCAAAGGAAAATGTGGATGCAGTGTCACAGTCTCACTGGCATGCCTGTTTCAGTCCCAGTATCCCTGGACCTTTAGGCTTTGTGGCTCCATCAACCCTAACCCCAAACTGAATGGCAGCATGAAAATGAGGCTCAGATCTCCAGCACCATGGGCGTCCCACAGGGGAAAGGTGTGCAAGGACCAATGCTGGTGCAGAGCACTACGCATCTTGACATGTCTTTTGCAACCCTAATGTCACTGAAACTGTAGCCATTGTGGCTCTGTGAACTCTATCCCTAATCCTATCTTTATGACACCATAATACTGAGTCTGTGGTCTCCAGCACAGTCGGTGTTGAAGATGAGAAAGATGTAAAAGGAGCAATATGGATGCAGTGCCATACTCACTTTGGCATGCCTTTTCCAGTCTCAGTATCCCTAAACCTGTAGATTTTCTGGCTCACTGAACCCTAACCCTCACCTGAAGGGCATCATGGAACTGAGACTCATGTGCCCTTCATTGTGGGTGTCCCACATGAGAAAAGTGAGCAAGGAGAAATATTGGTGCAGTGCTGCATTCATCTTGGCATGCCTTTTGCAGCCTCAGTGTCTCTGAACCTGTAGGCTTTGTGACTCCATGAACCCTAACCTTAACCTGAGTGGCAGCCTCAGTACCTTTGACTGGGACTTTTCCCAGCACTATGATTGTGTCAAAAAAACGGATGGGTTATTTACCATGCTATGATGATACAAGGCAGCTTTCCCCAAGTGTTCTCCCTGAGACTTGATGCTGAGTTGAGGTCAGACCCCTGTTTCAATGATGAAGTGCCTAGTGAGTCATACAAGCTGTCACAATTTTATGTGGGGACAGATCCCTTTCTGTGACTTTCTGTGCAAGTATCTATATTGCAGTACCTAGCAAAATATTACTATTTTTTATGAATTTGGCACAAAGAAACATGAATGTGTAGATGAATATTGCTCCATAACCCCCAATAGAATGTAATCTATGTCTTTTCTTTTGGTGGCTTTCTTATTTTCTAAGGAATGAAGACTGGAATTATTGAATTCCTTTACAAAAGTTTTATTCCTACTAATCCAGTTTCCAAGGGAGTATCATATTTAAGTATAAAACAATAGAGAGACAATCCAGAATGGATTAGCGAACATAAGTACTCCCTGAGATTGTGAGACCCTAGTTTATCAGGGAGGGTGTACAAAGGCGCATGGCAATGCACAAATACTCATCTCCTGCACTAAAGACCTGATGTTGGAAGCTAATGGGATTGATGCAAAAGGGTAATGTGGAAAGAATTGGCCTAGTCCCTGCAACTGTAAGATATGTTTGATGCGCAGTGACATTAAACTTGTGGAAGTAAATCACTTAGGTCAGTCTGAGGGCATCAGCAGAGAAATTCCAATTGCCAGACCAGAATTGTTGAATTGTCTTCTGACTCCTCAGGCACCTTTTCTGTTTGGTCTTTTTTGGTTTTTTTTGTTTGTTTGTTTGTTTTTTTTTTGTTTGTTTTTTTTTTTTTTTGTTGGTTTGTTGCTTTTGTTGTTTTGTTTTCTTTGGGGGGGGTGGGGGTGGGGGGTGTTTTACCAATTCGTGTTCTATCTGTGAAAGTGGTACTAGACCAGAGCACCCAGTGTTCAGTTGCTCCTATGTCTGGCTGACGGATGACGCTTTTGACACTTTTGAACTACTCATGCTGCAGCTACAGTGGTTTTTCATGTTTGATGGCAGAAAAAGGCTGTCTGTTTTCAATGAATAACTGTACAGTTACAGCATGAACTGTTCTTTTAAGCGCTGTCACAGAGTAAGCTGGTCCTTTAAAAGATTTGAGTTAGACTTTACGCATATACTAATGTAGTCTCTTTAGCCTCAAAGAGTCTCTTATGGGAATGAGAGCTTAGGAATCAATATCTATATAGTAACTGGTGTAAACGTGTAGATTTGCAGTCATTGTATGTCTGAAAAAATGTTTTATTTCACAAGTTAAACGAGTTATTTTTTCAATATATGCTTAGCATTTTTCTAAACCAGAAATGAGAGGTCAATGTCCATAATGACTGTCAAAAAGACCCAAGCATTTCTTAATATTTGTAGAAGATGTGTGTTATACATGAATGCTAACATGAAACTCTAGCTCTGTGTAAGAACTGACAAAAAATGTGTCTCTTTTAGCAGGCAGAGCCAGTCCTAGAATATTTTGTTCTTTTATTTATATCTCTAAAGAGCTAAATCAGTGGTTACTAGGAGTGTTTTCTGCATAGCTCCTTCCTTCAGTACTTGTGTATTCCTGAGAAATTTTTAAATCTCCATAGGAATCTTTCTCAAAGGATGTGTGTGCTTCCCAGTCAATCCCAGGAGCAGACCAGACTCCAGCTACGTAGGCCGAGTGTTAGATCTTACCTTCATTCAGTTACAATATTTTTTGTAATCTACTTCAAGTAATTTTTTTCTTATTATGTACAAAAGAGTTTTAAACTGTTTGATAACATTTGGTTTAAAGCACGATGTGACAGTAAGAGAACAAAACATCCGTAAGCCTCTGTGAGGCTTCAGCTAGTCAGGACTCTGGTAGATAGAAGAGATGAGATTTCTGGGATTTTTCAGCCTGCTGTGATTTACACAAAATTAATCCATTTTTATATTTCTGTTCTTGAAATGTTTGATATGTACCTAATGAAATTAGGCTACGGGCTCTGCTAATTTTAATTACCTTGCAGTCAGTTAGAAGTAGAAAAAATTATAATATTGATGAAGTTGAGCTTTCTGTTTAAGCCAATTTCTCCAGGGAGTTGAATGTTCTCTTCTCTTGGAGGAAATTGCTCCAGTTTAAAGGCATTAAATGTTTAACCATTTGTTACTTGTCTCACTTGCAAATACTGCCCATGGTTATGTTGTTTGTCTATACTGACACTCTGAGAAATGGAAGTGGCTAAAAATTTTCTTAAAGTTTTTCTGAAGACAAAGAAGAACTCATTAATTGTATTGTAAGATTTTTTGTCCACCTGAGCTGAAAACAGGCTGCTAAACCTGTAAAAAGCTGGTTTCTGTCTGTTGGTAATTTGGATTTCTATACAGAGGATGAAATTTTGCTCTCATTTATGAAGACATACATTTGGAAAATATAAAGTCATCTGATTGCTTGCTGTAAAACTGGTGTGAGAGCAGATTGGATGATTTTTCACAGGATTATTTGGCCCATGGCAGACAGTACATAAGTGGAAAGAACAATAACTTAGAATAGCTTTGTCTCAGCTAAGAGCATTGTAAAGAAGGGAAAACAGGAACTGCTGACCCCATGTACAAGCAGCAGCCCTGAATACTTTGTGCAGAGTCCTGGCAGTTGCATAGGAAATCAATACCTAATAGAGATTACATAATAATACAAATCACTGTAGCATTATGTATTGAGGGTTTAACATGTAGGCTGGATATAGCAGTTGGCCAGTTTTCCTTTACTCCTTTTTGTTTGCTTATGATGGGGATGAGTGTTGTAAGGTCTCTGTCCTGCTTTAATTATTGATCTGTCACTGTTTTCAAATTTCTTGAAAATCAGTTTTGAAAAGTTGCCAATGTTCCATGGGTGAGGCAGGTTTCTAGCCAGAGCAGTTGGTAGTTTTCTCACTTCTGTGATCCAGTGGATAGACTGTCAAGACCAAAGACCAGAGAAAAACATCTTTTCTATGGAAAATCCTGTCCTAGAGAGCGCTGGAATCAAAAATAGTCAAGTTCAGTGCTATTTTGTATAGACACTTAGCATGGTATCTTTTTTCTACCAGACCCTCAAATCGAAAGGCAGCAATTTCACTTCCAGCCATGCAGTATTTTGTTACGTGTTTCAAGTTCCCTGGGGTGTAACCAGCGCTGCTCAGTTGTGTGCTGCTTGCTGTAGTTATGACTGCTCTAGCTCTTGCTGCATGGCTTTATTCATGCAAATGCCAGCTATTTGTTCAAATGCACACAGTGTACTATGTCCACCTGCCTTTGGCCACTGTACCCATATGCGTATAGCAGTTGGTTTGCTGAGGCTCCGTTCTAGACTTATTCTATTCCGCCTGAAAATTTGCTGTGTGACAGAAAAAAAAAAAAAAGGGCACAAAGCTAAGTATTTTTAGCAGGGAATCAGGAGTATTATTAAAATATAAAAAACCATACCCCTGATGAGTTAGTTATTCTGAGAATCATGTTTAACTTTGCCTTCTAGATATAGATTTAGAAAATAATTATAGTCAACATCATAAAGCACCTTCTTACAGCATGGCTTCATACAGTGAAGGATGCCAAAGAAGGCATGGACAATTATTTCTGTCTTAAAAAAATACATGTTGTGAATTATTGAAGATTCGGAGAAAAAATTCACTTCTGTACAGGTTTATAAAATCTAGTTCAATGTGTTTAATCCCACTGGTTTTAATTTTAAGTAATACAGCTTAAAAAGCTGAGGCAATAATCACTAAGAAAACAATTTTAAAGAAGGTCTTTAGCCTTGGGAGACTTTCTTAATGGTTGCTGTTTGCTATATAATTAAGCATTTGGCACTCACCAGGTTTTGTTTACAAAGCACTTTCTTTGTAACTTCTCCAATGGTGTTAACAAGAAAACTTGCAGTTTTGGAATATATTCTGCTCTATCAAGCAAGATAAAGCCAAATCTATGCCTTTGTCTGTTTCCTGGTTTCTACATTTGAAGTGGTCTTTTTTATAGACATTTTGAATACAAATGCATGATGAATAGCCTGAAGAATGGGAAATTCTTGTAAGTCTTTAGCAATCCAGTATGTGCTGATATACTCTGAACAGCATGTCTGTTCCCACGTCTGGAAGACAAAGATAAAGAAATATCATTTTATTGCTCAAGTATTTTCCTTTTCTGGCTTCTATTTTCCTGACTGAAATCAATATTTCAGGGCTAATGGATGAGGATGCCTGCTGTTGCTGACTAAAATGCTGACCTTGGCAATCAATATATTTAGCTTGGAGCATTTGTGATGTCAATTACTATGATAATACTTCAGCATTTACTGCCTGCAGAATGTCTGGGTTATTGGGTTAGAGTTCCCCTGCAACCTTATCTTTCCCACTTTCTCTCATTTTATGCTCCAACTGCTGGGGACTCCAAACCCTCGAGCACAATGTTTTTAAACAGTTATTTTATTAGGACTGGATGAACGATGGTTTTTGTTTTCTAATTTGTTGGTCTTTTTGAAAACGCAGAGTGACAAGCAACCTGTTTTGAATAATACATTTCATTTCAACAGAAGGCTCTTAGGTATTTTAAAATCTTTTCCAGCAGAGTTTAAAGGTTTCTAATAGCTATGAGGTAAAGTTTTCCTTAAAGGTATTACATACTGAAGAAACAGGACACCTTTTTGTAGGAAACGCGTAAACGTTTGACTTAATTTTTCACTGCGGTCTGTAACTTAAGTGAATAATTTGTTATATCTCGATGAGCTTAGTGTCACTGAGTGTTCTATTTTTTTCTCAAGAAATGATTTTATTCAAGAAATATCACATAGCCCAGGATTTTAATATTAGTAATTTCCAACTGCTTTCAAAATGGCACCTTTTTCCTTCTCTTCTTTGTTTTATTCAATGTGAACTGCCTAATTTGTGAGGTTTTTGTGCTCTTGCCTGAACAGAATAAGGGTAAACGGCTTTCTGTCTGTTGCACATCACTGTGTTCCGGAGCTTCTTACCAAATTGCCCAGATATAGTAAAGACCTTGACCTTGACATCAGAAAGATCACTGTGACCATAAAGGCTCACAAGATCTAAGAGATTACTGACCTCAGTCCAGAGCATTGGTAAAGTTTGTCAGCCCCTGTAGAGCACAATGGTAGATAGAACATTACAAATGATGGCTTTTTATTCATAGGGCAGTCTTGAACTGCGACGTCTAATCTTATTAGAGAAAATTAGGTCTGTCTTGGAGCTTTAAAACCTGTTTGTAGGGCTCTGGCCCACAAGCTGTCAATCAACTGAAACCTGTCACAAGGGTTTACAAAGACTGACCATAGATTGCTAAAGAATGACAGCTATTTTATATGATTGCGTTGCCTTCAGATCTGTCTAAATCTGCATTTTTTGCAAATTAGGAGGAGTTTATGGTTAAGAATGTGTTAAGAATAAATGTTTTGTCTGATAGAGTGTTGAAGACAGTTGTGAGCATTGACATTATTTGTGTTATAAGGTCGCGTTTTTTTTCAGGAGCAAAGGTTGCTAAAAATGAGACTGTGAAAAAGTATTATGCCTGTGTACTTGTATCAGTGGAAAAGTTTGTTCCTCAGTCCTTTAATAATCACTACCTTTGCACACATATGGCACTGTTTAAAGGGTTTTCAAATGCTTCTTATAACGTTGAATAAGCAAGGTCTTGCCTGAAGCCCTTCAAGGTAATTGAGTGCTTTTCCATTAACTTCAATGAGCTTTGGGTTAAGATATTAGTGAATTTGAACTCTCAAAACCACTTGACTTCTTTTATTCTCACATACTAGTAGAGAACTGAGGCAAAAAAGTGAAATTGCATGCTGTCAGTTACACAAGTTGGCAAAGGCAGTACAAGAACTCAGTGGCTTTGCTACCAGTCCAGTTATTCAACCACCTCTGCTCACTGAGGTGTGCCCTGAGCTCCCTGGAGTTTATGGCCTTGCTGGTGATATTGCTCACACAGGATGCAGCGATGTGATCATAGAGTCATAGAATGGTTTGAGTTGGAAGAAACCTTAAAGCTCATCTAGTTCCAGTCCCCTGCCATGAGCAGGAACACCTCCCACTAGACCAGGCTGCTCAAGACCTTGTTTCCTGGATGGGGATCACGTTGGCAGCCATGAGTCACACTCAGCATCTGCACTTGTGTGCTCTGTAGATGTCCAGACAGAACTCAGTAGCAGGCAGGGTCCAAGAAAATATTTGTTAGATGATGTATTCAGGGAAAACAAATACTGATACAACAACAGCCTGCGTGCCTGCTTCTATCCACTATGGCTTACCTCTGCCTGGGACTGGTAGAGATGTCTCCACTTTGCATGCTCCTGTAATGCCCCCTTTTCAGCTTCACAGTGTGCTCTCAACCAGGAGAAATTCACCAGTGTAAAGAAGTGCCAGGGTGCAGTCTGCCTCTTGGGGAGTAAACTGTTTGGGAGCTGGCAGCTTCCCTTGCAGTGGTGTTGCCTTTTCCTTGCGCTCCCCCTCCTATGGCAGCGGGAAGGAGGACAGACTCTTCTCGGAGTTCCCCTTGATCAGGTCAGCCCTCTAGAGCTCTGCATGGTTTCCTCTGCTGTACTTGTGATAATTCTAGCAGCCTTTGCTGTAATTTGTCTGATAATTCACAATCTGTACTTCTTAATTTATTTGTTTTTCATATCATTTTATTTTTTAGCTTCTGTCTTTTAGCTTGGGGGCAGGTACCTGTTGCTCGCTAGTGGCATGCCCTGGTAGATCTGCTAGCTTCAAGTCCTCTGCAGTACATGAGGATGTTATTTCCTTGGAGATGGATACGCCTTTCTATTTTTTAATGACAAAAGAGCACAGTGTGTCCAGCTCCATGGGTTTTTTTAGGTTGTCAGCCCTAGGCTGAGCAAATATGACAAAGAGAAAGCTTTCTTCTCATTGAATCCCTTCCAAGCCCAAGTGGTCATACACACAACAAATCATTTACTATCTGGAAAGATGAAAAAGCTGGTTTCTGATAAAACTACTTCTGCAGGTTGTTCCAGGGGTCATTCTTCTCTGTTCTCTGAGGTTATGAGAGATTCACGTTATTTCCATGCTGACAGAGTTGACCCCGTCAGTGCTGGCTGTATGAACTAGTCAGGTATGTCAAAGGAGAAGAGAAAGCATGTACAGTCAAAGGCTACAGAACCCTGGAGCTTATTCACCTTCCTTCCCTGACCTCCCTACTGATTTGATTTCAGGCTACCTCATTACTATATTGAACATGATTTACATGGTTCATTAATTAATAAGCCAAAATGATATTAAGAAGCCATGAGTGCACTGTTAACTAATGGGTCTGTCAAGTTCTCACTGCAGTCTTTAGGGATAATGCCCAAGGGGCAGAACTTAGATTAATTCCATTCATATCAACTGCCACTGCCTGAAAGGTATGACTTAACTGATGAATTGCAATAGGTTTTAAGCCGTTGTGATCAAGTCCTAAATTTGGCGAAGAAATAAACTCTGAACTCTCCTTATTTGGAAGGCCTCAATAAAATCTGTCAGACATAGGAGCACAATCCTCAACTTTGTCATAGAATCATAGAACAGTTAGGGTTGGAAAGGACCTTAAGATCATCTAGTTCCAACCCCCTGCCATGGAGAGGGACACCTCCCACTAAACCATGCCACCCAAGGCTATGTCCAACCTGGCCTTGAGCACTGCCAGCGATGCAGCATTCACAACTTCCCTGGGCAACCCATTCCAGTGCCTCACCACCCTTACAGTAAAGAATATCCTCCTTATATCCAATCTAAACTTCCCCTGTTTAAGTTTGAACCCATTATCCCTTGTCCTATCACTACAGTCCCTAATGAAGAGTCCATCCCCAGAATCCCTGTAGGCCCCCTTCAGATACTGGAAGGCTGCTCTGAGGTCTCCAAGCAGCCTTCTCTTCTCCAGGCTGAACAGCCCCAACTTTCTCAGCCTGTCTTCATATGGGAGGAGCTCCAGTTCACTGATCATCCTCGTGGCCCTCCTCTGGACTTGTTCCAACAGTTCCATGTCCTTTTTATGTTGAGGACACCAGAACTGCACACAAGACTCCAAGTGAGGTCTCACAAGAGCAGAGGAGAGGGGCAGGATCACCTCCTTTGACAAGCTGGTCATGCTCCTTTTGATACAGCCCAGGATACGGTTGGCTTTCTGGGCTGCAAGCGCACACTGAAGCCAGCTCATGTTCATTTTCTCATCGGCCAACACCCCCAAGTCCTTCTCTGGAGGGCTGCTCTGAATTTCTTCTCTGCCCAACCTGTAGCTGTGCCTGGGATTGCTCCAACCCAGCTGTAGGAGCTTGCACTTGTCATGGTTAAACTTCATCAAGTTGGCATCAGCCCACCTCACAAGTGTGTCAAGGTCCCTCTGGATGGCATTCCTTCCCTCCAACGTATCAACCGAGCCACATAGCTTGGTGTCATCGGCAAACTTGCTGAGGGCACACTCAATCCCAATGTCCATGTCACCGATGAAGATGTTGAACAAGACCGGTCCCAACACTGATCCCTGAGGGACACCACTCATTACCGGTTTCCAGCTGCACATTGAGCCATTGAGCACAACTCTTTGTGTGCGGCCAGCCAGCCAGTTCTTTATCCACTGAGTGGTCCACCTATCAAATTGATGTCTCTCCAATTTAGAGACAGGGGTGGCATGTGAGACAGTGTCAAACACTTTGCACAATTTCAGGTAGATGACATCAACTGCTCTACCCCTGTCCATCAGTTGCATAGCCCCATCATAGAAGGCCACCAAATCAGTCAGGCAGGATTTCTCCTTAGTGAAGCCATGCTGGCTGTCACCAACCGCCTCATTGTTTTTCGTGTGCCTTAGCATGCCTTCCAGGAGAATCTGCTCCAAGATTTTGCCAGGCACAGAGGTGAGACTGACTGGTCTATAGTTCTTTGGGTCATTCATTTTCCCCTTCTTGAAAATCGGGTTTATATTACCCTTTTCCAGTCATCGGGAACTTCACCTGACTGCCATGATTTTTCAAATATGATGGACAGCGGCTTAGCAACTCCATTTGACAGCTCCTTCAGGACCAGCGGATGGATTTCATCAGGTCCCATGTATTTGTGGGCTTTCAAGTTCTCTAAGATGGTCTCGAACAAGATCCTCTCCTACAGTGGGCCCAGGGTCTTCATTCTCACTGTCCCTGCGTCTGCCTTCCAAGACTTGGATGGTTTGGTTGGAGCATTTGCCAGTGAGGACTGTGGCAAGGAAGTCATTAAGAACCTCAGCCTTCTTGAAATCCTGGGTAGCCAGTTCTCCTGGTAGCTTCCGGAGAGGGCCCACATTGTCCCTCATCTGTCTTTTATTTGCCATGTACCTATAGAATCCCTTCCTGTTATCTTTCACATCCCTAGGCAAGTTTAATTCTAAGTGGGCCTTAGCTTTCCTAACCTGGTCCCTAGCTTCCTGGACAACATCCCTGTATTCTTCCCAGGATGCCTGTCATTGCTTACACCTTTTATAAGCCTTTTTTCCCTCTAAGTTTCCTCAGCAGCTCCTTATCCATCCAAGGAGGTCTCCTGGCCTGCCTGCTGCACTTCCTTCAAGTCAGGACAGAACACTCCTGAGCTTGTAGATCTAGCTTAGATCTTTAAAACACCTCTTATACAAAAAGATGTGCTGTTGCTAAGATTAATCACATTGTTCTATGTTTTAATTCCCAAACAGAGCAAGAAGTCTATGTGTGACAGTACTGTTCACATAGACAGAATTCTATGTGTACAGTGTGACTGAGCTTTCATTCTTACAGGCTGTACTGGGATCAATGGTATTTCATAGAATCATAGAAACACTGAACTGTAGAATGGTTTGGGTTGAAAGGTACCTTAAAGATCATCTAGTTCCAACCCCCCTGCCACAGGCAGGGACACCTTGCACTAGACCAGGTTGCTCAAAACCCCATCCAACCTGGCCTTGAGGAATTCCAGGGATGGGGCTGCCACAGCTTCTCTGGGCAACCTGTGTCACTGCCTCACCATGATCACAGGGAAGAATCCTTTGAATCTAATCTATATCTCCCCTCTTTCAGTTTAAAGCCATTCTGCCTTGTCCTGTCGCTACATGTCCTTGTAAAAAGTCGTTCTTCAGATTTCTTGTAGACCCCTTTAGGTACTGGAAGGCTGCTATGAGGTCTCGTTGGAGCCTTTTCTTCTCCATTCTGTACAAGCCCAACTCTCTCAGCCTGTCCCCGTAGGACAGGTGGTCTAGCCCTCTGATCATCTTACTGGCCTCCTCTGGACTTGTCCTTCTTATATTGGGGACTTCAGAGCTGGATGCAGGACTGCAGGTGGGGTCTCATGAGAGCAGAGCAGAGTAGAGGGGCAGGATCACCTCCCTCAGCTTGCTGGCCACGCTCCTTTTGGTGCAGCCCAGGATATGGTTGTCTTTCTGGGCTGCAAGTGCACATTGTTATCTTACGTTGAGCTTCTTGTCAACAAACACTCCCATGTCCTTTTCCTCAGGGCTGCTTTCAGTCCATTTCAGAGGAAAAGAAACCTGGAAAAGAGGTAGAAAGCAACATGAATAACTTCCAGCCAACTGTACTGAAAGCTGAGCATACTTAACTTGTTTTGAGACACTAAGGTTAGGTAAGTTGAAATATGCATCTCCTCTTACTTTAATTTACCACCATTCACATTACAAAAGAATAACATTTGCTTGGAAAACATTATTTTGTTCAGTGGGGCAATAATATAATGCCTTTTGAGCCATTACTGTATTTGATTGTTTTTTGAAAGTGCCTACAGATGCCCTTTAACACCTCAATACTAGCTGTTATAAATGCAAAATAAATATCAGTCCTTCCCTCAATGACCTAGTGATTTTAACATGCAGTGAGAGATGAAAAACAGTGAGAGGAATAGAAAATGAGAAGAGACAGATGAAACAGTGTGCTAAGTAAATAGGTAGCTATTACAATTGCATTGGTTCAGGCTTATCAGGGAAATGGAAGAAGCAAGAGGGCTGGAGCCATCCTTCAATAGCTCTGCCTAGTGTTACTTGTACTCCTGCCTCATGAGAGAGGAAAGGCTGCAATATAGTTTATCTGCCCATCAGCAGCCCAACTGTGTCTGATGCTGAACTGGTGTTTCATATACTTTAACAATAAGAAAGGTTGTATCCAATGTCTGTGACCAAAATCTAGATATAGTATGGGCATGGGTGAGACCATATAAAACAAGAAAGTTTTGGTTTGGTGTTTGGTTTGGTTTTTGGTTTGGTTTGGTTTTTGTTGTGTTTGGTTTTGTTTTGTAGCTAATGCTACTTTTCCATAGCAGAAGTAAAGTAGAACTTGTAACGAGATCAAGCCCACCTCCATTTTTGATGTTTCCTGAAGCAGTCCTTCTGAAGTAAGTATCCAACTTCCATGTTGGTTGATGGAGGCATAGTGGTTCCTCTTTAGAGGAAGACCCTACTTGACGTAGGTTGTGAATTCTTTGATATCAAAGGTATGAAGAAATCCCATGGCTTTGCCATCCTTCTCTGGTTTAATTTGGAAGAAGTGATACTATTACATCTAACTTCTGAGGTGAAAATGAAGTAAAATGAAGGCACACTTGGTATGTTCGGAGCTGTCCAGATTAGTTCTAAATATGTGGGTTCCTGAGCAAGGACTCCTGGAGCTCAAGAGCCTTCTTCCTTACCCATGCCTTACCCGTTAAAGAATGAGTCCTTAATAGTAGCCATATTTTCTATCTGAATAACTAGAGAAAAGAAAGATGTGGCAACTTGGCTTTGTGAGCTCTGCAGCTTAGTGGACAAGGGTCTATTAGCGCAAAAAAAGCTTTGTGGTTAACAGCTACAGTTTTGACACCTAAGGCTTGAAAGTACATTTTAAAATTACTCATATCTATCTTTCAGAGTGAAGGTAGGCTATTCCATGAATATGTGGTTTATTTAGCTGTGTGGTGAGCACACAGCTAAATTGTTTCTAAATTGTTTGCTACATCTAAATTTTTTAATACATCTACATTTCTAAATTCTTAATTACCAAAGACAGTGGAGTGATGTACTCCCAGTACAAACTTAGGTCTGATTCATATTGGTGTTCCTGGATGAATAAGATCCAGTGTTCCCATTGATGGATGTTTTCCAGCCATCGGAGAAGAGTGATACATTTCTGAGGATTTTCACTGCTTGATACTTTCTGTAGTAATTGCACAGTTACCAAGAGAGATAACTCCTGGCTTCCAGATGTTACTACTGTGGTCAGGGACACTTGCTCCAACTCTGTTTAAATTCTTCTCTTAACCTTCCTTTTCATTAATTAAAAATTATGAAAGTAGTTTCTACATTTAACTTCACAGAGGAAAGACAAGAAAAAGCTGTTTTAAAAGCCTGATTGATTCTGAGCATTATGAAAGTGTAGTGAGGGTAGTGAGGGCAGCTATCTAACAAAGTGTACTTAGTGAACACTTAGAAAACTCACATACTAGAAGAGAAAGCAGAACTGAGAGTACGCTACTTTTTGCATAATTCACACATAAAAAGCATAGGGAGCAAACAAAAGCACGCTTCACCATTCCAGCAGTATTAACTCTGTCCAGAACAAACAGTTTTTTGGCCTCTATCTGCATGGTATGTCTCTGGAAAAAAAAACCTGAGGAGCATTCTGCAAAGTCATGCAGAGGAAGTGCTGCCAGTTCATTGTGCTTCCTTGCACGCCTGAAGGAGCTCTGTGTGAGGACATTTGCAAGAATAGACCATATGTTAATGACTCACTAACCTCAAAGCCAAGTCCACATGCTATAAACCATCAGTATTACCTTTCTCTTGTGCATTGTATTGCTGCCTTAACAAAACTCATCATTTCAGAAAATGACAGGTACAAGTATTATATCAAGATGCAAACTATAAAAAAAGTCAGCTCATACATTTATCAGTCAGCCATTAGGAGAAAACCTATATGCCTATATGTACTGAAATCAAGATAAAAATAATACATAAATGTATCCACCAGCCACTGGTATGATGTTCTACTACAATGAAAGATGCTTGAAAAACATTAAGAATAAGAAAGCAGATTCTTTCTTACCATAAAAAGCTTTGCTCAACACAGGAGGCCTTCATGACTGCTGGAAAATATGAGAAAGGTAAGCATGATATAACCATATCACCTAGGCATTTTGAAATGAGGTTTTTGGTTTTCATGCTGTAATTAGGCTGTATATTGGATTTGTGTGAGTACTGTAAAGCTAACATATCTGTGTGATAGGTGAATAATCTGGTACTTCGTATCTTCCAGTGATTTTCTTGTGGTTTTCAATTTTCTTTAGTCATTTCCTCGTCTCTTTTTTGTTGCAATAGCTTTGATAGTTTCCCATATATACTGCTTCTTTATCCTGCTGCTAACCCTGAAAGGAATTGACAGGCCCCCTATCTGGCTTGTTAAGCTCTTGAAGCTTGCTGCATCCTGCATGTAGCATGTTTCTGATTATGCCAGCAGTACAGCTGTTTGAGCTCACAGCTGCTGTAATGCTGCCACATCAATATACTCAAAAAGCACAGCAAGCCTTTTGTGTAGGTTTGGAAATCAGATTTCTCTTGTCTAGAGGGCAATCTGCAAAATAAAATATCCTAACATGAAGTAGTCCTCCTGGAGCTTCACTGAAATATGCATTTATTAGTGCATTTAACAAGGCATTAAGAATGCCTCAAGGCTAAGTGACAAAAAGGGGCATCCTTGCCCCAACCCATTGTCACTTCCCACTTCCCCTCTCCCCCACACCACCCTCGCCTCCACATGTGATAAGACACAGCATATGTTTCTTCCTAGGCTTGTCTGCAAAAATATCAAACCTTTAAAAGACGCATCAGTTGCAGACATAAACTGGTCAGAAAACAGGTATCAGCTGTATCTCTTTGTGATCATATTAAGACACTTGGATCTTGATAACCTTGCAGATACCCTTTGAGGTGGAAATAATCAAGAGAGAGATAATGGAATTTATTGATAAAATTAGGAGTCTGATTGGGTCAGCTCAATGCCCACTGCCCTGGATTCAGCAGTAGCAGTCATTTTTCTCCTTCTTAGTAGCTGGTGCAGTGCTGTTTTTTTCACTTTCAGCCTGGGAAAAGTGCTGATAACACAAAGGTTTTTTAGTTGCTGCTCAATAATGTTTACTCTGACCAAGGACTCTCTGAGTCTCATGCTCTGCCCGGGAGGAGGGGAGGCTGGGAGGAAGCAGAGACAGGACACCTGAACCAAACTAACCAAAGAGATATTCTATACCACAGCACATCATGCCCGCTGTATAAACTGGGGCAGTTACCTGGAAGGGTTAGATCAGTGCTTGGTCAGGCTGTGTATCGGTCTGCGGGTGGTGAGTGGTTGTATTCTCTTCCCTTGTATTTCCCTTATCATTATTTTTTTTGGTGGCGGCAGTAGTGATTTGTGTTATACCTTAGTTACTGGACTGTTCTTATCTCAACCCATGGGAGTTACTTTCTTTCGATTCTCCTCCCCATCCCTCCAGGATCGGGGGGGAAGAAGAAGGGGGGGGAGTGAGACAGCGACTGTGTGGTACTGAGTTACCAGCTGGGCTTAAACCACGACACCCACTCAGCTGTTTGTTTGCAGGGGTCTGTTGGTAATTTCTGGTTTGTGTGTTGGGGGGGGGGGGGGGGGGTCATTTTCCTTTTCTTTTTTTTTATTTGTTTGTTTGTTTTTAGTGCATGGTTGATTGATAGGACTCTATTTAAATTCTTTCCTTCCCTCTGATATGGACAAACTAATTTTTTTCACCTCCAGCTACATGAAAAATTTAGCTTTGCAGCTAGTATGCAGGAATCGTCAGCTTGGCAGCCAAGGGAAAGAAATAGGAGTGGGGAACAGGAAAGGATCAACCATAGCTCATAATGGAGAGGGGCCTATGACAATCCTCTTCCAGACATTTGTCCTACTACTTTTCTGGGAACAGTTGTGTTAGGGGCGAACCTTGCAGGAGTGCTAATGAGTTACATTGGTAGCAAGAATTGGGCTCTGCAACAGAATGAGAATATAAATCCATACAAACTGAAATACAAAGAAAAGGGGATTGTGTATATGGGACAAAATGACTTTTTAGCAATTTGGACTCATTTCTATCTGTGCTTGTTCACTCACTTGCAAATTATTTCCTTAGGGCCTGAATTTGGAGAATCAAATTTGATCAAATTTCATCTGATGGTGAAATTCAGCCAAATAACCAGTTTTTCCACAGGCAAAACTGTGTTGCCCCAGAGGAAGGAGGGTTGAAGCTTGAAGAATTTGCAGGATTTCAATTCCAAAATGCCTGGTGTGAGCAAAAATACGGAAATATGGCTTACATTAACTTTTGAGAAGTCCTTTTCACTTTGCTTTTGTTTTGAAGAGCAGCCTTAAAAAAAAAAAATACATTTTGCAGAGTGGTTTCAAACAGCTCCTAAAGGAAGAAAATGTTAGGTTGAGTAGCAGGACTTAACACTGGCTTGCAAGGGTCTATGGAGATGAGACCAGGTTTCTTACTGGGCCCACATGAAGGTTGTAATAGCTTTGCTTTGCACACTTACCATCAACATGGCTGAAGCAATTGAGTTTGATCATGGCGGAAGGAGGGGATCCCCATGGATGAAGCAGGAAATGTAAAGGCTTTTAAAACTAGACTGTACAAATGTTTTTAATTGAGTCAAGAACGATGACAAATTTACTAAGGCTTGAGCAAGAGTAGAGGCCTGAGAAAAAAAATCTATTAGAAGAAAAGCATTGGAAATACTCCAAATTACATATTCAGTAAGTTGAATCAATGTTTATCAGGGCTACAATTATGCAAACTCTTTTAAATAGTTTGTTAAAGATGTCCCATGATTCTGCTTTCTTATGTTATAGTAAGGTGTCTTACTAAGATCAGTTGCCTGGATTTTACCTTGAAAAGGGACCATAGTAAGCAGTACCTTTGCCTAGTTTCATGCTAGGAACTGTGGGAGGAATCTATTCCTAAAATAAAGTCTATAACAGGATGCTTTTGATGCTTCATTTTCCCCAATTTGTGGGTTGAATTGGGAGCTATCAACAGACTGATGAAAGTCTCTGGAATTAAATATTTACCTTTTGCAAATGCAGCAGAGTCAGCAGGGTGTAGGCCACAGAAAGGAGCACACCCTGTGCCTGTTTGACTGATGGTCCATGGTCCGTCTCCTGCAGCCTTCAGCCCCATGGCCTGGAGCCCCGGCGCTAACCATAGCTTGCTTTGCTACACCCTGGTCTCCAGTTCCCTCTTGTCTTATACACAGCTTCTCTCCTATATCACATCCAAAGAGCTCAGTCTTCTGTTCTGGTAAAGAATAAAGCTTCTGATGTTAAGTAGCTCTTAGAAAACATCAGAGTTTTTTATTATCTTACTGCTTTTGCTGGACACCTAACCTAGGGGACAGTGAGTATCTTTTAGAAGTGCCTGTCTCGCTCCACTGACTAGGCCAGGTGCCTGCTTTTTTGTAGATAGATATATTTAGTTGCAAAAATGCCACCAAAAGTCAACTGATGTTTTATGTCTTGCTGCCTTAACACATTTGCACTAACAGATCTTATGAATCAGTGCAAAGGCAAGGTCCAGAATAACAAAACCAAGCTTCTCATTGAGTTTTCTGTGACAGTACAATCCTGGCTTTCTCAGTCCTGTTTTTTTTACTTGGAGTGATTTATCTGTCTGGAGGCTATAGACTGCAGATATATTTGCCTACCTATACTTCACCATAAGAAGTTCATTATGAATATAACTATACCCTTGGTGTCAGAGCAATCCAAATCGCTCTTATCTAAAGAAAAAATGAAGCAGTAAAAAAAAAAAGGGGGGGGGGGTTCACTTCACTTTGCCTATATCAGTACATTTCTCTAACAGCATGTCATTTTCCTTTCCAAGTGCACTTTCGTTTCCAATATTGAAGATTAGATTTATAAAGGGGATCCGTTTCAATTATCCCTCTACATTTTCAACTCAATTTTAAGGATGAAACTTTCTAGCAAGCAAAACCATAGGCAGGTACTCCATGAGTACAAATCTTAGTACACATCAGAATTCTTTTTTTCCAACAGGATAAAAATAGGAATAAGATACTGAGTACAATCAGATAGGTGTGCTCTAAGATGGGAACAAAGCTACAGGCTGTTGCAAGCTTGGAAACTGATCCAGCTGGGGAACATTGTGCCATAGTTAGAAAAAAAAAGCTGTTGTTGCTTGGAAAAAATGACCAATTGCAGAACTTCAGGTTAGTAGCACAAATCATTTGTGCAGGCTAGGTCACATAATCCCTCAAGACTCGTATGTTCTGTCCCCATCCTGTAATCAGCTGTATGTCTCTCACACATGTTAACTGTAGGCATCATTTGAAATAAAACTGGACATAGAGCAGGTACAACACCAAAAGAAGGGAAATGCAGAAAGGAACTCTTCATCCCAGCTGTTCTGTGAATAACTGTTCTCTGGTCTAGCATCATGGAAAACAGGTCCTTAGACTAATTGGATTAATTTGACCACTTGACCTTATATGACAGAGAAATTATTGTATGCTAACACTTTACCTGTTAAATCATCATACATATGCTGCATATACAAGACCTCAAGTATTCTCAAGTACTCTCACTGAAGTCTGTCTTATGAATTTACTCTAAAATGTGATTCAAAACAGACAGTAGTTGGAGATACTGTTCAGAGATGCTTTCTGGAATGTAATCAAATGAGCATTTCCTCAGAAATCATTTCACTTCCTTCAAGTAATCACTAATAATTTTTTCAAATGGAAACAGTATCACCTTTCAGCTGGTTTCTACTCTTTAATTAAGACTTTTAGGTACAGGCATTTATGCATAATAACACATCCTTTCTCATCACCTATGTAAATTCAGGGCTGAGCTGTGGAAATAAAATAGAAATAATTTATTGGACCCCAAAAAGAGAATAATGTTATATGGAAACAAATGGTTCTATCCCAAATTCAAGAATTATTTCCAAATGCAAAGAGTGAGGGTCTCATTTCCTAAAGCAAATACTCTCAGATGAATTAAACTGTGCAGGAGCTAGAACTGTTCAGCTGGCCAGCATTTTCTACCATCTATAGTGGAAAAGAAAAGCTCTGTTCATCCTGAGTATAATGTAAACAAGAATACAGTGCAAATTTTTCTCATTGGTGGCACAGGTGAAAATAGCTGTTGCTCTGTACTAAAGCTATGACTGAAAGGAGATTCTCCTCAAAGTGGGTGGATGGAACAGTCACAGATGTATCCATTTACATAAAATCCATGTACTCTTTATAGCTGGTCAGTTTTCCTATATACACAAAACATAAGATATTAATTAAATTCAGATTAATTAATTAATAATTAATTAAATTAACCTCAAATTCACTTGTGCTAGTAGCAAAGGGCATACTATACTGTATTCCCTCCTCAGTGCTGATGGGCAATCTACACATTCTGCTTGAACAGTTTTAGTCTTAAAAAACAGTTACAGTGTTGCTTGTATTACAGTTACAGTATTGTTTCACACTTAGCCTTTGGAAAACTTCCTTTACTTTGAAGAGTTTTCTAAGTTACTAGCCTTATGGCTAGCTGTGCGTCCGGGCTTCCCCTTGCTCATACGGTCTGGTTTGCAACAGGAGCCAAATGAAGAGGGTTGCGGTCAGTTTGTGTTATCCACATAGAAGGAGGTTATTTTTGTCTTAGAGTTTACAGTCCACTTGCATTTTATTATCTGATGTCACACAGAGCAAAAGCCAGCATAGCCATTGGAAAGCCTCTCACCAGCTTAAAAAAAACCCCTCAAATCTGGATCTGTACATTTCATGCAATGTGTTGATTTATGAATCCATGGACAACTGATTTATTTTTATATAGTTAATCTGAACAACAAAACTAAACACAATATGGTAATTCAGAGAAAATGGAGTAAAATCATTGAATTATTTATGGAAAAAAAAAAATATATACATACAGGGCCGTGCTCCCTTCTTCTCCAATAAAGATTGGCTCTGGTGCAGAAAATTTCCTAAATTCCTGCATAATAACTAATATTGTTTCTATCAGAGTTTGAATGAGTCTTGCAATATTCTGTTTGTTGGTAAAAAGTATTAGAAGACACATACACGAGAGAGTAACAGCTTTACGAAGGCAAGGCACAAGTCTGGTTCAACTATGGGAGAGCAAAAATAAGGAGCAGAAGAGGCAGTATGTGACTAAAAAGCAAAGAGAAGAACAGCAGGCAATTTGTTCTGTTTCCTAAAGAAATTCTGGAGGATTTGACCCTTTGCAAATCTGTCACTGCTAGATGGGGATTGCAGTGCATTCTGCTCAGTGAGGCCTACAACAGGAGCAAAATGTTTTCATTTCTCATGCATGAGTGGTAAAGAGATAATGATAAGGCTAGAACCTTGGGTAGCGTCCCTCTCCAGACATGGTCCATTGATAAAAGGAATGCATATTCTGAAGCTTAGATGATTTTGATACATCTGCATAGCTGTAGGCTGCCTGACCTCTTACTCTTCCCACAGTAAAAATATCTTTTTTTTTCTTTCGTATTTCAAAGTCTGATGGTTTTGCAAAAAAGCAGAGCTAAAAATCCTACATATTTTCTCCCCATTTTCCAAGCCCCTTTCCTTTTTGCCATGCACTTACAGTGATGCATCCCATGTGGCTCTGCTGCATGGCATGATACAAGACAATACTTAGCACTGTTAGCAGTCAAGATGGGCCACATCATAGTTTGTTCCCAAAGTGTGTCACCAAGGACCTTAATCTCCTGCTTCAGAATTCTAAATAATTTTAAATTAATTTTTAAGTTATAGAGTGGTAAGCATAACAGGGAACTCCACATTTCCATGTTAGGGCTGATTTCCATGTGGTTGCTGCACCTAAGCAAGCTTGTTTAAAACTAACTCAGGGATCTGGGTACCAGATACACCATTACTGGGGTGAAGGTCAGATGAGCAGCTCTGTCTTCCTGAACTACCCAGTCTCATCACAGTCACCTTGATTATGTTTCAGCCCTGTCCCATCCTGCCTGGAACCCTCCTCTTGTTAGGGAGGGGTATTCTCAGGGTCCATTTAAGGCAGCTTTGTATTGCTGAGCTGTGGAAAAACCAGCCAGTACAGAGGCAAAGGACAGAGCCTGTACTAAGAAAGCATTCTTTCTGGGTTTTGTGCCTCATATTTGAGATTGAAACCATGGTATTTTGAACTATGACTCACCAATTTTGCTTTATTGCTGATAGTCTGTGGTTGGTAAATTTTGAGTATAATCGGTCAGGCAGCTATATGCAAAGTAAAGCTAAACTGATAGTGTTTATTTTCTGCATAGAGTAGGAATAGGTAAGGTAATGAGACTTTGTCGTGTCCAAAAGCACATAAATTAATCTGATACTACAGTTATAGTCATTGCACGTATGCACACAAAAAGCAGGACTTCCTGCTTTTGTTTACGTTGTTTCCCATGTAGTTTGTTTATTGCTGGGATTTTTTTTATTATTCAGGTGGATGCACCAGGCTGGCGCCCTGCAACAGAGATCAGCCATCTTGTGAGACCCAGAGAAATCCCTGAGCTCAATCAGGGGAGATAGCCCAAAGGGATTCAGTGCAGTCACATAGAGCAGTGGGAGAGAAATCTCCCCTGCAGTGTCCTGCTGTGTATAATACCCTCCTGCGGATGCCCTGATAATCTCATAATCCCTAACCTATGACTTGCATCTGATCTCCTCTCACTCCAAATTATTTAGACTTCAAGTAAGAGGAAATTTAGAGAAGAACAATTATGAAAAGCTGTTTCCATTAAGCTTCTAAAACGTTTTTAGACAGTTTAACAGAGCAGTTAATGAGAGCAGTAAACGAGACCTTGGAAGGGTAGCATAGATGTCTTTAATCTCTCTGCTCTATTTTTCTTATCTCCACCACATCTGCTGAAGCAAACAAGATGTGTTTCCAGTATGTACTTAACACTTTTAATGCTATAGTTGAAATAGTAGAGAAATGCCTTATTTTCATGTTGAGTTGAGTTGTAACTGATGTGATATGTATGACAGGAACTACTCCCTCCACATACACACAGACAAACTTGTAAATGATAGATTTGGTTACTACTCAAAATTAGATCCACCTTACCAGCATTTTTTGGACAAAAAGAAAAAAAAGGGTTATTCTGTTACAGTCCTGCAGTAAGCCTGTTATACAACAGTGAGGAGATGATTTGTATATCCTTTCTGATTCTTCCTTTTTTTTATGGATTTCAAAGATAATTTCAAATTAAAATAAACTGAAGCATAAAAGAGACTGGCATTGGCTACTCACTCTTTAGAAGTAGATATAATTGTTATGGATTTTCTTATTTTGTTATTAACAAAGCCCTAAAATATGGATTATACTGCTTTAGGTATCTACTTTTATTCAGCTCCTGGGTAAAAGGGAACTTTTACCTAGCATTTTTGCTTATTATTTTTAGAATGCAATATTTAAAATGTTTGCCCTTTGAAAAACAGTCCCCTTCATCTCTACATTGAAGTACTGCACTTTGTTTTGTTCTGTTGGGATTTCTTTATAGAACGAAAAAAAGAGAACAAAAATAGGCACATTCAAATATAACAACAGCAACAACAATAATGATAATAAATTATTTTTCATGAATACTGGAAAACTAGAATTAAGCAAGACTTGTGAAAACAAACATCGTAAGAATATTTGAAAGAAGAAATATCACACAACCGGGTTAGGATTTGTTTTTTTTCAGTTTAGCAGAAATGAGGGAAAGTAGCTTGTCAGAGAAGTACAGTTGAAATTTATTACCACACATCGCTGAATGACTTCCTTTCTCTTTCCAGGCTATCTTCTATTTGAACTGCCCATTTTGGGGGTGATAGTTCTTTTTTTACTGATATTTCTGCTCAGTGCTGTGATCTGAACTGGGGTCTCAAGGTGTTGCAGTAAGATAATTTGCAACAGGTAAAATGACAAGCATCCATCACTATCTCTAGCAGTTTTTTTACAAGGCTATCAACAGAGCTATTGAAAACTGTCCCAACTGCTTGGCTTTTGAAGGTAGACTGAATTTTTTACAATATTTTGTATGATGATTTGTGTGAATCATACTATCATACAAAAATACGTTATTGTGTTAATAATTGGAGTAACTGCTGTCATTTTGCAAATCCAAAGTAATAAATGTCATCACAACAAAAAATGTAATTTACTTAATGGCATAACATTCTTCTAAAGTCACTAATACTCTGGATTATGTCCCTTTCTTGCTGTTATATTAGAGCAGTGATATAAAAATGCACTGTTGACTTTGCAGGAAAATATCATTAGAAGAGAGTGCTTTATCTCATTTAGTCCTTTGACAGCTCCTTTCCAGCTGTACCTAGTTTACTATAGCTGTATTCTACCTCTCCAGAAGCAAAAGTAATTAAACTACATTCAAGATTTGCAGAATCTTATATTTCAAAAAGAACCTGCTTTTGCTTAGAATGGCCTTATTGTCATTGTGTGATTGAAAGATGATCTGAAACACTTTATCAAAGATCAAACAAATGCAAACTACACTTACCATTTGGTCTGGGCTGAGTCATCCCACCATATACTGGGCTCCTGAGCTCAGTATGACCACTGATCAGAGCTGGAGTGTGGCAGCTGCAGGTTTAATTAGACTGCAACATGTCTGTATAACCGAGTTTGAGTTTAGCAATAGTATTGTGATGGCCTTGCTGTTTTGTTGCTACAGTAAAGATTTGGATTTAAAAAAGCACAAAATAAATTAAATAGAGGAGATGGTTGACATGGAGCTTATGAAGTCTAATTTAAAACGGGAGCTTCTATTTGAGATTTCAGACTCCAGTGTGAATGTAGTGATGGGTCCCCTCACTACTATCTTTCTACTGCCATATTTGGCTGAAATTCAATGGATGACACAACTCTGATAATGGAAAGTCATTAATCAGAGGAAATCTCATTCAAATGAAACTAAGTGGAGCAATGCAATAGCTAAAGCTTGCCAGGGTAAGTTTTGTCTGACTTCTTTTCAGGGAGCTGGAGCTCAGAGCAGTGGAATTTCTCCCTGAGGCAGAACAAAGGAATTAAATGTCATTTTACCACCTTTTAACAGAAAGTCGTTTCAAATCTGAGGTCTTTTTGCAGGAGAGAAGGTAGCGCTTCTCTCAAAGTAGCATTAGCCAAGGGAGAAGAAAAATGCCTTCATGAACATGGGGAAGGAAACGAGGCATGTTTCTTCATTATTTTGTCTAGTTCTGTATCCTTCCTGGCTAACTCATGTAGAGGATAATTGTGTTTAGAAATGGATATACATCTTGGGCATCTGTTAACTTTCATCTGTCCTGTATCACTGAAGAGTAACATGTGGATCCAGCATGCTGCAGGCTAGATTTAAAGAATTCAGTGTGTTTAAATCACTGTGGTGTCTTGAAGCTTAGGACAGCGTAGGACAGTCTAGGGGCCATTTAGCCCCATTTCCATGAAGAGATAACAGATATCCATATTTTATCTAAGAATTGTGTCAGAGGTGCCAAGGATGGAACAAAGACCAGTAGATCAAGAGATCAAACTCATGTATCTGTCCTTGAGGTCCCAATACAACAATCTGACTACTATTCAGCTAGAGCTAGCCCCATCAGAGTTGAAACAATAACAGAGAATAACAGGAGAAATACATGTTCATAGTAGTAACTGATTGCATTCTTCTTAAGTGCTTGGCCTCAGACCAGAAATTTTCATTTAAATGATACATTGAAATGCCATTTTCCCCACTGCTGCTAGTTAATTAACAAAAGCCTCATACTAGTGCAAAGAGCAAACAGTTGAAAAAATGGACACATGTTGAGGTTTTTTCTAAGATAACTCCTTCAGAAATAAGAGTTTCACTTAATCAAAATTAGCTCCGAGTTGGTCTCAAGGTTGGATGCGGCCTTGAGCAACCTGGTCTAGTGGAGGGTGTCCCTACCCTCCTTGCAAGGGGTTGGAACTGGATGATCTTTAAGGTCCCTTCCAGCCCAAACCATTCTATGATCTTATGATTCTGTGAGATTTTATGGAAAAGCTCCATTGAGCTTACTTGTTTCCATCTTCTACAAAGATTTCTCCTGCTAATTTGTGACCCTACTTCCCCATCTATTATTCCTTTTCAGTGATCTGAGCTGGTTTAAAATCTTGTAATACAGATATCAACACCAAAGAGGACTCATTCATAGAGGAAGGAAATGTTGAATCATAGAATCATAGAATAGTTAGGGTTGGAAAGGACCTTAAGATCATCTGGTTCCAGCTCCCCTGCCAGGAGCAGGGACACCTCCCATTAAACCATGCCACTCAAGGCTATGACCAACCTAGGCTTGAACACTGCCAGCAATGCAGCATTCACAGCTTCCCTGGGCAGCCCATTCCAGTGCCTCACCACCCTTACAGTAAAGAATTTCTTCCTCATATCCAATCTAAACTTCCCCTGTTTAAGTTTGAACCCATTGCCCCTTGTCCTCTCACTACAGTCCCTCATGAAGAGTCCCTCCCCAGCATCCCTATAGGCCCCCTTCAGATACGGGGAGGCTACTCTGAGGTCTCCATGCAGCCTTCTCTTCTCCGGGCTGAACAGCCCCAACTTTCTCAGCCTATCTTCATACAGGAGGTACTCCAGTCCACTGATCATCCTCGTGGCCCTCCTCCAGACTTGTTCCAACAGTTCCATGTCCTTTTTATGTTGAGGACACCAGAACTGCACACAATACTCCAAGTGAGGTCTCACAAGAGCAGAGGAGAGGTGCAGGATCACCTCGTTCGATCTGCTGATCATGCCCCTTTGGATGCAGCCCAGGATACGGTTGGCTTTCTGGGCTGCGAGTTCACACTGAAGCTGGCTCATGTTCATTTTCTCATCGACCAACATCCCCAAGTCCTTCTCTGCAGGGCTGCTCTGAATCTCTTCTCTGCCCAACCTGTAGCTGTGCCTGGGATTGCTCTGACCGAGGTGTAGGACCTTGCACTTGTCATGGTTAAACTTCATCAAGTTGGCATCAGCCCACCTCACAAGTGTGTGGAGCTAGCCTTCAAAAAAAACAAGTGTCAGTGCCTCACAGTCACATCAGTAATTTTTTTGTTTCTGAACCAGAAGCTTCTAATATTTGTCTTAGCTTCTCAGCATTGAATAAATCAAAGAGGAGGGTTGGAGGGGACAACATTTAGGTGAGGCATTCATATGCTGGAGCACGCAATCATCAGTTGATCAGTTGATCATCATATTGCCACTCACACCACTCATTAAGGAGCTAAATATACGTGGTAGTGTTCACATTAGTGTCGCTTTACCTGACCATCTCTTGCTGCAAGAGAAAACAAAAGTTGAAGTACTTCAAGAAGGAGGCACTTCTTACACACACACAAGTTCTTACTATGTCCTTCCCACTTCTTTCTGTATTGTCTATGTGGAGACACGCCTATATGGTTATACTCTCATGTGCTGTGTGTAGATACTGAAGGACTCCACAGAGGCTGACAGAGCTGGTTGTTTCTGTGGCTGTAGATATGTCACATATCTCTGCATGGCATAGCAGTCTGCCAGACAGGCAAGTTTCAGGGTAGTGCTCAGACACCAACTTCATCTGCATGTGTAATAATGGAGGTAACGCGTACATGAGGGGCTCAGAAAGCCCTCTCCTGGGGCACAGGTGTTCCCTCCCATTGCCCTCCTTAACTTATACACTCTATCTTCATATGTTTTCAATGCTTATGTGAAGATAGGTGCAACAACATGGCATTGGAAATCTTTTCAATGCAGTAATGAATGCAATTAAATTTTAGGTTTCTAAAATTCTAAAGGGGATATCTGACTTAGTGACCTGGATATTCATTAGTTTGTTTTTTTTTTTTTTTTTTTTGCTCTAACATCAAAACCATTTTAAGTGGTAATTCACTCTCATGTAATTCACTCGGTGTAGTAGAGGCTTTCTATTCGCTGTCCTTTGACATACCTTTGATTTCTACTTCCAATTATATCTCATGCTTTGTAGTGGGTTTTGATTTATTTATGACATTTATCCTGTGATCTTTCTGTCTTTCTAACCTTTAATGTAAGGGTGAAGTCTTTCATGGTGTTGGGAACCTGCAGTCTCAGACCTGATGTGAATTGAAGGCAGGGGAAGATGTGGTGAGAACAGTGGGAAACATCCTTCTCACTGGCCCTGCACATCATTACCATAGAAAAACAGGGGAAAGCCTGGCAAAAAGGGACAGCTTTGGGGTACCTAACAATGCCCTAGTGCCTATGAGGGATCATGAAGGAGATAGAGCTGGACTCCTCACAACAGCACAGGGAGGGAAGGCAAAAGATAATGAGCAACAAGGGAGGTTCAGGCTGGGTATAGGGAGGAACTGCTTCCCCATGAGGACATTAAGGCAGTGGAGAAGGTTACTCCAGAGGCTGTGCCATTCCCATCCTTGGAAGGTTTCAAGCCCTGATTGGACCAAGCCCTGGGCAGCCTGATCTGAACCCAGAGCTGGCCCTGCTTTGGAAAGAGGATTATACTAGAGACCTCCTGAGGTCCCTTCCAGCCTAAATAGATAGGCAGCACTATGATAGACAGGACATTTTTCTTCCCATTAAAGATACCAGGAATAATTCCTCCACTGGAGAAATCCAACACTGCAGCA
This sequence comes from Ara ararauna, assembly GCA_028858755.1. Taxonomy (NCBI): domain Eukaryota; kingdom Metazoa; phylum Chordata; class Aves; order Psittaciformes; family Psittacidae; genus Ara; species Ara ararauna. The sequence continues at coordinate 52,793,379 of CM054378.1, forward strand.
GAGGAAGACGGGACATGGGCTGTGTGTGAGGCCTGAGGGACGCTGGTCCTCTCTTCTCAGGACTGTGTGAGTGTAAGGCTTGACTGACCAACCATTACTTTGGCAGTCTGCCTTTCCTCCCATGGTCCCTGTTAGCACTGAATCTGTGGCTGCCACTTTCAGGGGTGGGAATGGCCTGGAAACTGCTCTTTCTCCTCTTTCAGGGGAGCTGGCAACTTCCAGGTGAGAATCTCTTGACACTGTAGGATGCAGAGGGGCTGTGGGCACTGTTGTCTTCAGATACACTGGCCACTGCCTCTGTCTCATCCTTCTGGGTCTCTGTGCTCCAGCCAGGGCCTGTCCAACCCCCAACCAGGAGCAGAGCAGCTGGGGGCACCAAAGCAGACCCAGCCCTGAGTATTTGGCACGTCCTTGGGGATAGGCTAAGGCTGGGGCAGCCTATCGGTCCATAAGTGAGGATCAGGATCAGGCCTGGTGATGGGGAGCAGTATAATACACAGCCCTGGGATGGCTACTTGGGTGTTCTCAGGATCCTGACTGGCAACGTGGTCACTCTGTGCTGGGCTGTCAGTAAGTGACTGGTAACAAATTGTAGACAGAGAAGTAGTAAGACTTCTCCATTTCAGGTTAAAACCAGATATGGATCAGAACCTTGCATATTCCATGTTGCATTATGTCGTGAGCAAACATAGTGCTGGCTGTGGGCCAGGAAGTAATTCTCCAGCCATTTTTCCAGCTGCAGACCGGAGTGCATTGAATGTAGTCTTTATACTCCTCTACATTGGGCCCTGAAACAAAGACTATGTGTGCTCCACAAAGACGTTTTGTTATAACTATGTGGATTGTGTTTACAATTGGGATTACAGTACATGGGAATCAAGACAAAAACATAAATGAGAAAACCTCTTTCTGATGATACTGAATAGCATAACCCCTGTAGGAAATGTTATATACTTACATAATCATCATGTGAATTATTGGGAATGTTGAAGGTATTAGTCTCATAAGGGTCCCAGCACATCTGCAGTTATACCCATGAGTCTCTTTCAATATGGTATAAAAAATGCTATGCATGTTTAGAGCCACATTAATTTTAGAGTTGCCATAGAAATTGCTGGCGTCTCAATATTTAATTTCATTTAATTTTGCAACAGACAAAATCCAGATTTTAAAGCCTTCCTTAGAATGGAAGTTCTAAAATTCCTAGGAAAAAAACCCATTTTTTAAAAATAAAATCTGGAGTTCATTGAAATGTTTTGTTTTGCTTATTCAAAGCATCACAATGGTTTGTGTTGATTCATTTTGACAGTGAACTGCAGATCACGGCTATGCATTGTCTTAAGGGAGCTGTAGTACCAAATCTCATTCATTCCCACACTGTGAGCAGGGTCTCTGGCTTGACTCCATCTTCTGTAATGCTCTCTGAATCACAGGGCTTCCAAGATAGATCCTACAGTTTTGTTCAGAAAGACATTATGTGCATTGCAGGAAAGGGGTAATTTCAGCAAAAACGCAAGAGAAAGCAAGTTCACAGCTATAGAACACAGAAAGCATAAAATGTTAGGTGGTGGTCACTGTGTATTTGCTTACTCACGTCAACTCAAAAAATAGCCCCAAGCCCCAAACTAGCCTTTAGAATTATTCAGGCCACAAACACTTTCTGATTTGTATCCAACCACCCAAAACTGAAGTATTTCAGTTTAATTTTTATTAACTTTTTTTTAATAAAATTCTGCCACATAGTGTTCTTTAAAAAGCACCCAATACAAAAAGTCAGGTGACAACGGAGACTTACAGCCATTACTTCTGTCTAGAATTTCTGACATGAAAATAGATGAAATGCTTTTAAATGCAGGAGTGCAAACTTCAGTGCTGGATAAGCATCCTTTTCTCTTCTCCTGCCTTTCCCTATACTGCCTTTGGTGAACCTTTTCAGCTGCTCCTTAGCTGGAGGCTGCTATCTGCCATGGTGGAGGGGTGCCCTGGCCTATGTCAGTCCAAGTGACTTCAAGTTCTTTATTTAAGGTATTTAAGTAATTTAGATATTTTGACAATTTTAAGAGAAGCAGGTAGGACAGCTTTTGATGGCAGCAGAGCTGGCAGATGGGATGGTTGGTGGATTGCATGGACAGGCAATGGTACACAATGGGGTCTGAAACTTCTTCCACTGGCATGGGTGCCACTGGGGGAAAAACACTTGTAGCCATATTTTACTGAAGTGCAAGGTGTATTTCTGCTGATTTGGTCCTCAGTTTTTAAAAGTTCTGTTTTTCTAGCTTATCACTAGGTACTCCAAAATAAATAAGGTTGTTTGAACAAAATATGTGCTTGCACTGCAAAAAAGAACCAGTGGGAATGGGTTATGCGAGGCCATGGAACCTCACAGAACCCGCCACCGGAGGCACTGGGAGACAGCTGCTCCATGGAACACAAGCTACTGGTGGAGGAGGCAACAGCAGCTCCTCTGGTGGTTCCCATTTTGGTGTCTTGTTGCCTGTGATGCCTATGGACACACAAGCGTGGAACAAGGTGTGCGGCGACTGCGTTCTTCGGGTGCTTTAGGAGTTACCAGGAGCACCTCAAGTGACTTCATCAGAGTCGCTGCTTTGAACTCGGTTCACTCGCAGAGGAGCGCTCCAGCTGCCTTAAATCCTGGGATCTCCCCTAATTTCTTGTAGGGAGAACAAGGCCTGTGGGGACAGGAAAAGGGGAAACAGCTTTAACCTGACTGAAGGAGGAGATTGAGATGAGATCTTAGGAGGAAGTTTTTCCCTGTGAGGGTGTTGGAACACTGGCGCAGGGTGCCCAGAGAAGCTGTGGCTGTCCCATTCCTGCCAGTGTACAAGGCCAGGTTGGACGGGGCTTGAAGCAACTTGGTGTAGTGGAAGGTGTCTCTGCCTGTGGCAGGGGATTGGAACTGGATGAGCTTTAAGGTCTTTTCCAACCCAGACCATCCCTGTGATTCCATGAGGGGCAGCTGCTCTGTGAAGAAAGAACTCTGCCATGGTCGCTGTGGATGCCCGTTGTGATAGAGGCCCCCATGGTGACTATGCGCTATTTAAGGAGCAAGAGCCCTGGAGTCACCACTGCAGAGGAGACCCCACCCTTGGGAGGCTGCATCTCCCCTGGCTGCCCTGAGCATGCAGGTACATGTGATTTGACGTTTCAGTCCTATTTTAGTGTTTGCTTGAAACACGCTCTGGGAGGAGAAGCTGTCAGTAGATGTTCTGGTGCTATCCCAGCTGTAGGAGCAGGGAATGGTTGAGAAGGAAGCACTGGGCTTTTTCATGTGCTTGGTGCTCTGTTCTGCGTGCAGAGGTGTGAGGGCAAAGCAGGAGCCTTCTGGTGCAGGAGCTGCTGGTGTCAGAGGTGCTGAGAAGGTGGCAGGGCAGGAGCAGCCCCTGGGCAGTGTACCTACTGATGCTGTCACTGGGAGCTCAGCACAGGGGGACCTGCCTGGCTCCGGCAGCGCCTGCGGAAGCCCACCGGGCACTCCAGAAGGCAGGAGGGGTCCTGGTGACCACTGGTAAAGCCCAGCCCAGCGCCGGGCATTGCAGAAGGCTCCAGTGCTCTGCTTGGTTCTGGCAATGCATTTGGGAAGATGACAAAGGCCCTGGCAGGCACAGGCACAGGCCATAAGCCCAATGGGCATTGCAGAAGGTGGCAGGGCCCTGTCAGGTTCTAGTGATCCCTGTGCTGGGTGTTCCCGAAGGCACCATGCGAGCTGTTGGGTTCCAGCAATGGAAGCCCTCCAGGCACTGCGGAAGGCAGCAGTGTCCTTCACGGACCAAGTCAAAGCCTGCAGATGCCCACGGGGAACTCTGGCAGAGGGGAATGTTGGGTCTCTGGCAAGGCCCTAGGAAGAGCATTGGCTATTGTGTAAGGAGGTGGAGGCCCTGTTTGAGGGCTCTGATGGTCCCTCAAATTACTCTGACTGCCCCCATCCCCGAGTTTGGGTGGGGGTGTCCATGAATCCCCACATAAGCCCCATTTACTGATATGGGCCAGCATGGGACACTGAAGAGAGACTCAGGATGCCCTGGGACAGATGTACCCCTATTACTGGGACATTGAGGAGTCCCCCAAATCCCTGCATCCCCCTGTGGAGTTTTGGGGAGATTCCTGAGCCCCAGAATTCCCCCTGAACCTCCAAATCTCCTCTTAACCCTCAAGTTCTCTTCCTCCAACACATCCCCACCCTGGGGGAACATGGGGCACCAAGGAGAGAGTCGGGTGCCCTGGAATGGATGTTATATCACTGTTTTGTGGAACATGGGAGGGGTCTCCCAAATTACTGTGCCTCCTATGGGGAATTGTGGAGGCCCCCCATGGACCCCAAAATCTCCCATGAACCCCCCAATCCCTCTGAACCCCCAAATTCCCCCCAGTTAAAGCAAAAGGGCCACATGTGGCATCCAATGAGACTTGGGTGCCCTGGGACAGATGTTCCCTCCATTTTCAGAAGACAGGGGGTCCCCCAAATCCCTGCACCCTCTGGAGAGTCTTGGAGACCTCCCCGAACCACAGAAACTCCCCTGAGCCCCCAAATCTTCCTCTGAACCCTCAAATTCCCCCCATTTACTGCCATGGGGAAACACAGGGCATCCAGTGACACTCAGGGTGCTGAAGGAAAAAGGTGCCTCCACTGAGGGACATGGGGGACCCCCAGATTCCTGTCCCCAGGGGACTTTGGGCTCTGCACCCCTCCACAGAGGTGTCCCCACAGTCTCTGCAGGACCTGCAGCAGCACAAGGCCAACGTAAAGCTGCTGCAGCAGCAGCACTGGGACCTGAAGGAGCTGCGCAAAAAGCACTTCAAGAGTCTCTTTGCTCTGCACAAGAGCCTGGCAGCTAGGTGGGACCCCAAAACCCGGCACCCCCCAAACTAACCCCACACACACACCCAAAAATCCCATTGGGGAGCCCAAAATCCCTCCAAACCCAGCTCCAAATCCACCCCAGCTCAGCACAGCGGCCAGAAGCTCCATAAAAAAGGGGTGCCCCAAAAAGTGGATGTCGTGGTTTAAGCCTAACTCATGCAGACTCTCTCTCACTCACTCCCCCCTCTTTCTTGCCCCCCACTCCCGGAGGGATGGGAAGGAGAATAGAAAAGAATGCAACTCCCACAGGTTGAGATAAGAACAGTTTAGTAACTAAAGTATAACACAAATCACTACTGCTACCACCAATAATAATAACGACAAGGCAAATACAAGGAAAGAATACAATTCTCACCACCTAATACCAAGCCCGACCACGCAGTGCACCCCCACCCTTCCGGGTCTCTCCTCTCCGCTCTCCATCCTGGGCATGACGTGCTGTGCTATGGAATAACCTCTTTGGTCAGTTTGGGTCAGGTGTCCTGTCTCTGCTTCCTCCCGACTTCCCTCCTCCCTGGCAGAGCATGAAACTCAGAAAGTCCTTGGCCAGACCAAAACATCACTAAGCAGTAACCGAAACACTGGTGTTATCAGCGCTGTTCCCAGGCCCAAAATCAAAAACACAGCTCTACACCAGCTACCAAGAAGGAGAAAAATGACTGCTGCTGCTGAACCCATGACAGTGGAACACTCCCAGCACCTGCCCTGGGGTCCCCCAAAATGCTCTGGGATCCCAAATCCACTGGGGGACCCCAGAATTGCTTTGGGTTCAGTAGTGAATTCAGGGGGCCGGAGGTGATGGACCCCCCAAAAGTGGCACCCCAATTAAGGGGTGACCCAAAACCATGCTGTCCCCCCAGACAGCACTGGAGGCACCCAAAGCAATTGTGGTGCCCCCCAAATTCCTGGGGTCCCCCCAAATTTCCTTGAAGAACCACAAGAGCAGGTAGGATCCCCCGGAAGGTGAGCTGGGGCAACCCAAAAGTGGCCCACGCCCCCTATCACCATGCCCAACCACCAAATGAACCCAGGGGACCCAAAATCCTGGAGGGGCCCCACCAAACACCAGGGCCCCCAACTGGGGGTACTCTAAAAAAGCTGTCCTATCCCAAAACCACCCAACCCCAAAACTCTCCTTGTTGCCCCCAAACCACACCCCATGGGGTACCACAATCACCCCCCACCCCAGTATCAGAGAGCCAGGGGGCAGCCCCAAGGATTTGGGGTCCCTAATTTGGGGTGTATGTGTCCCCTTCCAAAAGAGCACCAGCTGGGGAGTTGGGTAGGGAATGAGCTGGAGCACCTGTGGCAGGTTCTGGAAGCACTCGGAGGGACTGGGAAGGACTGAGAGGGACTGGGAGCAACTGCAGCAGGTAGTGGGAGGACTGGGAACGCAGAGAGGGATTGGGAGTTGAGAATGGCTGCAAGCGGGAACACCTGCTGCAAGTACTGGGAGCAGTGGGATGGACTGGGAGCACTGGGATATTGAAACCCTAGCAATATCTGGGGCCGTAGTTGCCTGTACTGATGCATACTGGTCCATAGTGCTCCATACTGGGATATGTAAATTTGTGGATGACACCAAACTGGGTGGGAGTGTTGACCTGCTGGAGGGTAGGAAGCTCTGCAGACAGATCTGGACAAGCTGGATCCGTGGGCTGTGGCCGATAGGATGAGGTTCAACAAGGCAAAGTGCTGGGTCCTGCACTTGGGCCACAACAAGCCCTTACAATGCTGCAGGCTTGGGGAAGAGTGGCTGGAAATTGCTCATAGAAAAGGACCTGGGGGTGCTGATTGATGGAGCTGAACATGAACAGCTGGTGCCCTGGCAGCCAAGAAGCCACCAGCATCCTGGCCTGTATCAGCACCAGTGTAGCAGCAGGGCCAGGGCAGTGATTGTCCCCCTGCGCTGGGCACTGGTGAGACTGCGCCTCGAATCCTGTGTTCAGTTCTGGGCCCATTACTAAAACAGAGTAGTGGCTGGAGTGGGGCCAGAGAAGGTCAGTGGAACTGGTGAAGGGTGTGGAGCACAAGCCTGATGAGGAATGGCTGAGGGACCTGTGGGGGGGTCTAGTCTGCAGAAGAGAAAGCTCAGGGGGTACCTTATCACTCTCTACAACTGCCTGATAAGAGGATGAAGGCAGGAGGGGGCTGGGCTCTGCTCCCAGGGAACAAGTGACAGGACAATAAGAAACGGCCTCAAGCTGCACGAGGGGAGGTTTAAATGGAGATTAGGAGCAATTCCTTCCCCAAAGGGTGGTCAGGCATTGGAATAGGCTGCGAAGGGCAGTGATGGAGTCACCATCCCTGGAAGTGTTCACAAATCGTATATACAAGGCCCTCAGTGACATGGGTTAGTGGTGGCCTTGGCAGTGCTGGGGTAAAGGTTGGATTTGATGATCTTAAAGGTCTTTTCCAACCTGGTTGATTCAATGATTCTATGTAAAGACACATAATGACCTTTTCTGCAGGTATGTTGTAGGGTTTTATGTTTTTGTGATATGAGTAAATATGCTGTGCATGCTAATATCACTGCCTTCACTAGAGACAAAATGTATATTGATATTTAAATGTTGTAAAGCATACTTAGTGCAGTGGGCTTTTGTGAGTATCCAGACCCCCTGTAAATCGGGCTGTTTCCATTGGTGGACAAACATTGAGTTAGAAGAGAAACTTCAGGAATCTGAGGCAACATAAACTGAATGAGGAGTTCACATACAAAAGTGAAAATCTCCGCTTCCCAAAGCAGAAGAGGTTTCCCATTTTGAATCCAAATCAGTCTGCAGATGCTAACTACATTTTCTGAATATGTTTTGTTAAAGACTTTTTTTTTTATATACTATTATTTTGGAAAGCATGCATAACAACTACTTTTACAGAATCAGGCTCTTGAATAATGAAGAAGCCTACCCTTTAAATCACTAAATGTTATTTTCTTTCAGAGAGTAAGATTCTGGTAAACATAGCTATTCAGGTGATCTCTTGGAATTTGGAGGATTTCATAATCCAAATATTTATTAGTGTGCCACTGTCAAATAAAAGTATTCCTTATATGGATAAGACATCTACGAGGACTGTATACTTTTAATAACTACAGTACTCACTTTGACAAATACCAGTTACGTTTGAGTATGAGTTTGCAGCCCCGCCAGGCTATCTAGAGCCTTTCAAGGTATCCGCCCTAGCTGATAGCTGGTAGTGGTGAAGAAGGAGAATTCCTTCATGTCTCAATTTGGTTTAAAAAAAAAAAAAAACAAAACCAAAACAAAAAAAAATTCAACATCAGATGATTTAGACTCGTTAGCTGATAAAGTAGGTACACCATGCAATCAAATTCTGGGCATTTTAGTATGCTGTATGAGCCCAAAACATTGGAACACATATAATACTTGGTGTTCTGAGGTCGTAGAAATGTAAAAGAGGTTTAGTACTCTGATTTAAATGTTTCAGAAGAGTGTACACTCCTAAACAGGTCTCTGTTTTGTCACCTGATTGCTTCAATGTAGCCTGCATTGCTGTACGAAGGCATTTCCTCTTCTTCCCCATATAACCCGTGGCAGAAAACCGTCAGTAAGACCAGGATAGGTCCTGATTCCAGGGACCTAATGACTCCATAATTCCATTAAAATTATCTTTTTTTGCCTAAGTGTCTTTTCCTTTGTCTACAGAGATTTGGGTTGCTCTTTCATGCCAGCCCAGTGAAAAACATCATATTCTTTTGTGCGGGCCATGTAACAATTGACTATATTTTTCCTTTGTGGTGCTTCCTTTCCTCTTTTTTTTTTTTTTTTTTTTTTTTTTTTTATGTTCAGACCTGAACTGTTACTGGGTGCATAAAACTGTATACCTGGAAATGTTGTTGCTCTTGTACTCTACGTGATGTTTCTGTCATTAGAGCAATGACTTGGAGTTGAGAGAATACCACAGACTTCTTGCTTACTAGGGGAAATCTGTTGTGTGGCCTTATCCTGCCTAGTATGTTGTCGCCTCCTCTACTACTTCTCTTGTCTATCCTGGATATAATCCCTTTGAGGGCTGCCTTTGACTAAATAGCTGGACAAGATATGGCATGATGCAATCTAGATATTTTATGGAACCTCCAGGAACACAATCATGTAAACAAGACTGTTTTATATGAATCAGGATTATATCATTTAGTGATTTACTGGCACACCTCACTGGGGGGCTGAAATGCAGTTTTCCTTGTGCCACATGCATGCTGCAGAGTCACTGTGACAAATTTTTCAGGAGCTGGAGCTTTTCCCCTCCGCAGAAGAAAAATTGAGGTAAAATGAAGGCCAGTAGATGCTTAATTACTGATACTAAACCATCTTTCATAGATACTCTGCGAACATGAAACATATTGGATGGAGCTGCTGTATGGCGCATTTTCATAGTATGTGAAACTGGTAAACCAGAAACAGATGGGAGTATTGCAGTGGGAGAATTGCCCTATTCCCTAATTAACTTAATAACAATGCAGAAGAATAGCAATATTTGGGGTTTGTGGAAGTCCGTTGGGTTGATATTCTCCCAGATAGAAGATGGATAACTAGGACATGAAAATTAGTAACCAGGCTATATATACATTTTTATATTACCCACTCATATTTATCAAAGAGCAGTTTATGACAGCTGTCTTTATGGTTGTCTTCTCCATCATTATTTTTGAACCATCAGGTATTCAGCTCTAATGCACTGTATAATGTGATTTTGCATATGAGCACAATGCCAGACATAGAGCTGGGGGAAACAACACTTTTTGTAATGATTTACTAAAAAACATAGTTTCCTGAAGAAAGTTATGAGTTGAAGGTGAATCAGATCAGTATTTCTAGTGAATAAAAATTGGTCTAAAGCACAAAATGGTTGAATGTCCTTTCAGACCATCTTATTCTTCATCTGGGAGAGCTGGATTCAAATCCTTTTTGTGACTTTAAAACTACACCTCTGGATTATTCAGCTGTGTAAACATGCATGTACAAACTTTTACTGTCCTGTGGTTACAATTCTGCTTTATGTACATGGTTAGAGGTGCAGCTGACCAGGAACTAGCAGTCCAGTGTCTCACACCTTGCATAGTCCTTTAGCTAGAACAGAACCAGCAGACTAGAGTTTTCTCATACTAACTGTGGCCACATCACCCTAAGACACCTGCCAGTAGCCCAAGTTCTTATTCTTACCCATTTTGTCTGAAAAGGCTGAGCATGACCAAAGAACAAAAATAGAAGGGAAGCAATCAGCATATATCCTATGGCTGAGTGGTTAAAATCCTTTTCTGGGAGGTAAGAGATGTGAATTCAAACCACTGCTGCAAGCAGGGAATAAGATGGAGGTGGTTTTCTTGAGCCCTGGGCAAAAAAGTCTAAAAATCACTCAATTACAGAGCAAAATTACAGCTATTGTCTAACAGCTTTCAAAACTTAAACCTTCTGCTCTTTTGCCTTCCTGAGAGATACCTTTCAAAACCAATAAGGTGGTTTTTTTTTTGATTGCATGGAAAACCTTCAAGTGTTCCATCCACCTTCTGGTTTTTGCTTTATTTGGCAAGAAAAAGGAAACTGTTAATTCATTTTGATCCAAACCAAAATACTTTATTTGTGTGTTTTCTTCTGACTTTATATCAAAGAGTCAAAATATTCTAACAGTTGAATCCTTAGCAAATAGGAAAGCATGAGTTAAGTATTATTCCTCTTTTTAAAGGGTTTCCTCTGGGCAAGCTGCTAAGTAAGACCACACAAAAGTAAGATTCTGTTCTTGGTGTGATGTCTAAGGAGACTCTGTGATGCATAAAGCAAGCTTTCTGAAAACAAGGGAAGCAGCACAGTGAGCCCAGTCCCTCCATTTCAGCCCTGCGAAGTCGCATGCACTGGACATTGTTGAGCCACAGCTAGAAACCTGATATCCCCTGCTAGCTGCAGGGAATGGGTAATACTGCACTTATGAAGTCCAGGCATATTTTTCCTGAGTCATGATTATGGTAAATGCTTTTACTGGGTGAAAGTGGAAAAACAAAGCGGGGAGGGGAAAGGAAAAGGATTCTCTGCTTTGTTTAAAAAAAAAAAATTATGCTCTGAAGAAAGGGAGAAAGTTGTTGCTTTCTACACTGCTGCTCTTTGTCCCCCACCCCCAGAATAACTTGCAAATTGGTTTCAAATAAACCCTTCTGTTTGGAAGTGGTTTCATGGCACTATAGCAATTACGGTATTTCAAGTATTTGCTAACTGTAGTCTATGGAGCAATTGCTGATAATTTCCGACAAGCTCTTTGGCATCGTATGCCTGGGACTAACCCTACAATTGAAGAAGGCTTGGTGGGCAGCTGATGTTCTCATGAAGCTCAGAGGAGATTTTAGGGAGTGACCACATCTATTGTACGTACACCTGAACTCATCTCAACACAAAGGTGACTGGACCATGGCCTCTGTTTGTGATAAAGGGCTGTATCAGTTGAGTGGATCAGCTAATACACTGAGTTTTCCTGAGTTAATTAAGAGTGTAAATGTCTTCCTGAGTTTGTGAGACCAGTATGGGGAAACTGTATACATGGCTTAGCACAGAGTATAAAAACTGAACTGTCAACAAAATGAACTTCAAACACAACAATGTGTTTGAACTAGCCTCAACCCTTATATTCCTTTCCAGTGACTGGGGATGCCCAACAAAATTAGAGTGTAGAGAGATTGGAATGGCATCACGTGTACTGCGATCCCATTGTGTGTTGCAATTCCTATATTGTGCTTGTACTCTTATTTCAGCACATTGCTGTATCGCTGTTAAATCAAACTCCTGTGTAACAACAAATATCTTCAGATATGTAAATGGGGTATTAAACATTAAACCCTCTTTGTGCAGAATATGGAAAAGAACCTGGTCAGAGAACATTGCACTCTGACACTGCTTCTGGGTTCTCCTCCTTATTTTTCACTGCTAAATCAAATTTGCAAAAATTGAAAAGCCTGTTTTCTGTTTTCCCAATATTATGTTCTCAAGGAATGTATTGAGGCAGTCAGAAAAATGTTAGCAATGAGAAATGGAAGTGTGCACTATACCAACTCTGCATGAAGATGTGATCTGTTCTAGGAGAAGTTCTAAACTTATGTTTATTCCAGCTAATCTATTATATTACCCTGCTTGAGACTGCATCACAGTTGCATCTTTGAGAGGAAGCATAATCCTTCTCAATGATCATCCAGCTTCTTCCTGGAGTGAAAGCCACGCTACTGGAGGAAGTATGGGGTGGAGGGGCAGCAGTGGAATAGGAGCTGTTCTTCACCTAATTGCTGTTGACATGTCCATCCACATGAGAACTGATGTAACCTTTGTTTGCCTGTGAAATTTTTATGGCTATATTAATGGACATAAATGACTACATATTTTTAAAATCTTGGCATTTCTTTTGCATCAGGAACTTCTTGAATCAATTATTTCTTCTTCACTCATGTTATACTTAAGATTTTAAAATTGAGCTTTTGGAGTAAGGATATGAAAAACTCAAGTACTGATTTTTGTGAGTTCTTATGATGCAGTGTTGGGAAAGTAAATGATATGTCACACTTTAATCAGTAATTGTTAAATATTAACATGCTTTTGTTTTAATTGCTTTCTTGGTCACCATGTATCTTTTTTGAATGCATTTAAAACGTATTTTCAGATATATTGGTCAGATCTTTTTTTCTCTTGTCCTTTTGGACAGAAGACATTTGCTGAGTTCTGAGCTTAGAAAATCTGAGTTCATGTAGGAGCTTGGTTACTGATCTACTGAAAAGTATGCCTGTTTTTCACTCTGTAGATGAGGACAACAGTTTTTCCAAAATCTCCTTTACAATTTAAAAGGATCAATTAACATTTGAAGATACAAACTGTGTAGGAGAGAAAAGTATTATTATTTGGAAGCTTGTTAAATATTATTGCTCACCAGAGGTAATTAGAAAATGATGCACCCAATCCTGTGCTGAACTGTTTCTGAACAAATCTCTAAAAGAAATACGGTTCTGATTTTCTTCCAACAGTTTATGACTTACAGACAATTTTGTATAATGCAGGAAGTATTTTAAAGTTAGAAAAACTTAATACCTTTATAAACACTCCAATTTGTTTGACATATTCCAGTCAAAAGGTTTCAAAAAAGACTTTTTCTTAAAGAATTAAGTGAAACTAAGCTGAAGCTGGAAATCCATATGAAGATAGGCTGAGAAAGTTGAGGCTATTCAGCCTGGAGAAAAGAAGGCTGCTTGGAGACCTCAGAGCAGCCTTCCAGTATATGAAGGGGGCCTGTAAGGATGTTGGGGAGGGAGTCTTCATTAGCGATTGTAGTGATACGACAAGGGGTAACAGGTTAAAACTTACACAGGGAAAGTTTAGATTGGACATAAAGAGGAGGTTCTTTACTGTAAGGGTGGTGAGGCACTGGAATGGGTTGCTCAGGGAAGTTGTGAATGCTCCATCCCTGGCAGCGTTCAAGGCCAGGTTGGACAGAGCCTTGGGTGACATAGTTTAGTGAGAGGTGTCCCTGCCCATGGCAGAGGGGTTTGAACTAAATGATCTTAAGGTTCTTTCCAACCCTAACTATTCTATGATTCTATCCCTACTGGAAAATAGTGATCTATAACTGTGTTTCCACTACTATTTCCTGCAGGGCCGTATTTTAAGTCACTGAAAATCTCATTAGTATATACTTAGGTGTATCTGAGAGTGAAATAACCATGTGCAAAGAGTGATTAAAACACCCTGCTTTCTGATTTTTTAATTGCTGCTCTTTTCTGACAATTCCTGACAATTTTTAGTGTACTACAAGCTCAGTTGCACTGCATTGCCACATTATTCTCTGCAGATTCATATATCTTTAATGGTCTTCCAAACTCCAAGGGGCAACATTTGGCAATATTTACGTTATATGGTGGTCACATAGAATCATAGAATCGTAGGATAGTTAGGGTTGGAAAGGATTTCAGCTGTCACACTTACTTTGTGGCAAGAATGATACTCAAATTACTGTGCAAAATCAAGGTATAGTAGAAAATAAATATATTCAATAAGCAAATGAAATACACAGAGGTCTATATGCTAGGATTTGACATTCTAGGATCCCTTACCCGCACTTTATTTTCTGAACCTGTTGAATCAGACAACGTTTAAAATAATGTTAAGTAAGTCTTTAAGGATTGGCAATGCTAAGTCCTGAAAACTTAGTCTAATGTCAAGCCAGTTGTGATTAGCCCTCACCAAAATTGATTTTTCCTGAACTACTAATTTAAAATGCTAGCTGTCCACCAACCAGCATGTATGTAATCCATTCTATATTGACATCATATAGCTGATATGGAGCTCAGCATTATTTTCAAGGCAAACTTGGAAAACTTCCCAAATAATGTCATTACGCCACTGAAAAGAAATTGCTGTACAGCATAGAATAGCTTTTACTTGGTTGTGTAAATATTTTGAGAATGTTAAGATGAAGAATGGATGTATCTACTATAAAATTCTAAACAATGTTGGTGCAGTGCTGTACATGCCTTGGCATGCATTTCACAGCCCCAATATCCCTGCACCTATAGGCTTTGCAGCCCTCTGACGCCCAACCCTAACCCTAAATCTAATCTTATCTGAATTATATCTTGGTGCTCAGGCTGAGGTCCCCAGCAGCAACAGGTGGCCTATGAGAAAGATGTCTAACAACCAATGTTGGTGCAGTGTCATACTACCATATGCATAATACTTGCAGCCCCAGTATCCTTGGACCTGTGAGCTTTGTGGCTCTCTGAACCCCAAACCTAATGCTAACCCTGATCTTTATAGCACAGCAATACTGAGGCTGCAGTCTCCAGCACAGTTGCTTTTCCAGATGAGAAAGGTGTGCAAGGAGCAATGTTGATGCAGTGCCATGTTCCCCCTGCCATGACTTTTCCAGCTCCAGTGTCCCTGGACCTGTAGACTTTGTGAAACCCTTAACCATAACGTTAATCTGAATGGCCTGTGGAACTGAAGCTCACATCACCAGCACCATGGGTGCCCCACAGGAGAAAGGGGTGCAAAGACCAATGTTGGTGCAGTGCTGTACTCATCTTTGCATGCCTTTTGCAGCCCTAATGCCCCTGGACCTGTGGGCTTAGAGACTTTCTGAACCCTAACACTAACTCTAACTGTAATCTTTATGGCACAATAATATTGAAGCTACAGGCTCCAGCACGGTAGGTTTTCCAGATGAGAAGAGCGTGCAAAGAGCAATGTCGACGCAGTGTCGTGCTACACCTCGCATGACTTTTCCAGTCACAGTATCGCTGGACCCTTAGGCTTTGTGGAGCCAGGAACTCTATTCCTAACATGAATGGCCTGTGGAACTGAGATTCACGTATCCAGCACCATGGGCGTCCCACAAGAGAAAGCTGTGCAAGGACCAAAGTTGGTGCAGTACAGTACCCATCTTGGCATGTTTTGCAGCCCCAATGTCTCTGAACCTGTAGGCTTTAAGACTCTCTGAACCCTAAACCTAACCCTAACCCTAACCCTAACCCTAACCTTAACCCTAACCCTATCTAAGTTTCATCCTGGAGCTGAGGCTGAGGTCATTAGCACCACAGGTGTCCAAGGATAAAGATGTCCAAAGACCAGTGTTGATGTAGCACCATACTCGTCTTGGCATGCCTTTTACAGCCCCAGTATCCCTGGGCCTGTAGGCTTTGTGGCTTTCTGATCCCTAACCCTGAGATCAACCCCATCTAAATCACATCTTGGAGCAGAGGTTGAGGTCTTGAGGTCTTCAGCACTGCTGGTGGCCAATGAGAAAGATGTCCAAATTACAATGTTGTTTCAGCGCTGCACTTGTCTTGGCACGCCTTTTGCACCCACAGTACCCCTGAACCTGTGGACTTTGTGGCTCTCTGAACACTAAACCTAACACTAACCCTGATCTTTATGGCACCGTAATACTGATGGGGTGATCTTCAGCACAGTCTTTTTTCCAGATAAGAGAGGTGTGCAAGGAGCGATGTTGATGCAGTGCTGTGCTCCCCCTGGCATGACTTTCCCAGACCCAGTGTCCCTGGAACTTTAGGCTTTGTGGCTCCCTGGACCCTAACCCTAACTTGAATGGCCTTTGGAACTGACGCTCACCTCTCCAGCACCACGGGTGTCCCACATGAGAAAGGAGTGCAAACTTGGTGCAGCACTGTACTCATCTTAGCATGCTTTTTGCAGCTGCAGTGTCTCTGGACATGTAGGCTTTGTGGGTCTCTTAACCCTAACCTTATTCCTAACCCTATCTGAATGGCATCTTAGACCTTAGGCTGAGGTTCCCAGCACCACAGGTGGCCAATGAGAAAGGTGTCCAATGACCAGTGATGGTGCCTTGTCATAATACTGTAGGCACAATATTTGCAGCCCCAGTTCCCCTGGACCTGTGGGCTTTGTGGATCTCTGAACTCTTAACCTAACACTAACCCTTATCTTTACAGCACCGTAATACTGAAGCTGCAGTCTCCAGCACAGTTGTCTTTCCAGATGAGAAAGGTGTGCAAGGAACGATGTTGATGCAGTGCTGTGCTCCCCCTGCCATGACTTTTCCAGCTCCAGTGTTCCTGCACCTTTAGGCTTTTTCACCTTTATGAACTGTAACACCAACCTGAATGGCTTGTGGAACTGACGCTCACGTCTCTAGTACAATATGCATCCCACATGTGTAAGGACCAATGCTGGTGCAGTGCTGTACTCATCTTCGCATGCCTTTTTTATTCCCACTAACCGTGGACCTTTAGGCTTTGTGGCCATCTAGAAGTGACTGAAATGAAATCTGAGAATCACCCAGAGCTGAGCTTCTAGCTTTATTTCTAAGTGCATGTAAGACAACACCCATTTCCTTGGAAAGGCCCACAGGCTGGGTGAGAGCTTCTAAGTGTTTTGACCAGAGTCAAGAGATGAGGTTGCACCAGAGCACAAAGCTATTATCCTACAGGGTAGATACAATGCCACTTTGCCTCAAGTGACTACAGAGAAGCATGGCCAGCATGGTTCAGCATTTGATTCTTGTCTTTCACCGGTATGTGACACACTACAATGGAAATAGTCTGTTACCTATCTCCAGGGAAGATAGATCTTATTGAGAACAAATGATCTGAATCTGAATTAGGTCCAACAAGCTGTACTGGATATATTAGTTTTCTAAGTGCATGTTTTTATGTGAAGTGTTTACAAATGGCAATCTTTCACACCAATCCTAATTTCACATGATGATGCATTAAAGATTTTCTCCAGGCTCTGTATTATTTGTATTCCCTAAAGGTTTAACAAGTTTATGAGAGTCTGTCTTTGTCTGGAATCATAATTGTTTTTTCCCAGAATAATGAAGCTGTTTCACAATCATGGGCAGACCTGAGGCCAATAAGATAACATTTTCCACATGCTTCGCATTCCAGCATCTTGGAAGGGAGCTGTTAGATACGTCTTCTTAAAAGCAGCTGGAGGTTTTAATTAAAATATCTCTGAATGTGGCTCTAAGTCTCAGGCAGTCTATTTCTTGAAACAATGAGTAATACTGATGTGTTGACAGAGTATGGCTATACAAATCCATTAGCAAAAGTCAACACCTGTTCAATAGAAAGCAAGAAACTTTTTTGCAGTTGCAGAAGTAAAAAAACCCCAAACAACCAAAACAAAAAAAAAAACACAACCAAAACAAACAAAAAATCTCCACCCAACAAACCAATGAAAAATGTAAAAGTTAGAAGCACTTTCTTTTCCAATAACAAATTTAAGTGTCCATTTCTTTTTTACTTGCTTTTGCCCAGCTTAAAACAAAACTTCCCAAGTAGAAGTTCATATACAAATTCCCTGTCTCCTCATGCTGTCATTCAGCTATTAATCTGGCCTTTTTTATTTTTCTTTTAAACAAAAGGGAGAAATTGCCTCATCATCCATGAAAAAAAAAGGAAACTAGTGTTGGATCTCTTTAGTGTAGAAAGGTAGAACTTTGTGAAGCAAAAGATTTTTCGTATTAGCGATAATATTCTGCATCTCGAAGAGTCTATATACTGGTATTACCAGCAATTCAGAGAAAGAGTTTCATTTCCTCCAGAATGCACTAGAGAACAACTCTGGTCATTCCATTTGTGCATAGTCAGTGACCATTTCAAAGCATCCCTTTTCAGGCTTTATTGGAGTGGCTTATGAACTTACTGTGTGCTTCATGACTCTATTCTCTTGAACCTTCCATTTGTTACTGCAGGCAAAATACAACGCAACTGCATGACCTTGCTTGTCCTTCATCTCTGTAATGTCAAACTATTTACAGTTCTGCCTTCAGTGTGACGGAAATCTGTCATGCGGGGCCCATTCTTTATAGGATGTGTTATGTTTCAGTATGGTGATTTGGCTTAGTGAGGTAGTTAGGCTTTTACTGTGGTTTTTCTTTTCCTGTCTTTTAATGGTGGTATGTGTTTACCTTAGAGAAAGCAAGGTCAAAAAAAGAAACGCTTGCTTTGCTGTGGTCAGTTGTTAAGTTCCTGAGGAAGTTCATTCCATGGTCTGTGTGTTATCTCCAGGAGACCTCTCCCCTGCAGAGAGGGAGGTGTTATCCTCTGCTACAAAATTCCTTTCTGCTTAACCTTGATGTTAGTTGCAGTTCTCACCCCAGAGTTTTAGCTGAGCTTTTGGATTTGCTCAACTAGAGCCACCAAGTGCCTTGAAGGTTTCACTGTTGCATAGATTATCTGTGGGAAGTTGATGTCAAAAGCTGGTGCATCAAAAAGTTGATGTCAAAAGCCCATCTAGCCTGTGCTGCTGAGGAGACAGCTCTCTATTAACCACAGTCCTCTACAATTTATCATCAGTGGATGTCTTCAACAAGTAGCGGAATTCCAGCAAAACACAATGAAACAGTTTTACCAAACTACTAAAAAGTAGGCTTCTCGTATTTTTCTCAAGCCTCAAAACCTCTTGAATACTTTAATGTTTTTGAGTAATAAAACAGGGCAGGGATCTTGCATAGCACCTCTCTGCAAAAACGTTAAAACTAGGATCTGATTGAATGAGTCAATACAGTGCCAGCTTGGGCTAAATTTAACCACAGAGAGAACTGAGTGCCTTGGATCAATGACTGTCTCCAGCTGTATACCAGGTAACTCATGACATTCAAGCTTTTTCTGGGGATTATATGGGGAACAGAAAGACTCTTTTTTTGTAAAAATAACACATTTATAGGAATTAAGAGACCTTACTTTCTAGGTCATTGTCTTTCACTCAAGAGCAATTGAATCCAGATAAGACTTATAGCTGCCTGGGCAAAGGAAAGACTATCAGCCACTGTGCAATCAACAACAAAAGAGTGTGGGAGTCAAAGAGTAGTTAAGAAAATGTAAACCTGCTTTTGCAGTCTGATGAGGAAGCTATTTCCTGTTGAAAGTCAGTCCTGCAGTTGGGTTAATACTTGCTTAGCTTCAGAGTTGAATGCTTCTGAGCAGGGGTAGACCCAAAGTGTGTCGGCTCCTTGGTTCAAAGCAGTGGTTGAATTTTACATGCTTCTGGGGGTTAAGCGCTACTTCACATGGGTTACCTAAGGTTTTCAGGAGGCGTAGTGAACTGAATATAAGCTCCCACTGTCAAAAATGGCAAGTCCTGCTCTTATCTTAACAATCCTTCCACTTCCCTTGCCTTGAATCTCACTGGACCTCCTGTGAGTGGAGTTAACTTATCAGCTCACTCTTCATCCAACCTTATCCACCTGGACAAGTTTGCACTGAGATAATGAACTAGATTGTCTTATGGAAGGTCCATTGAGCCACAAAGCTGCTATGAGTAAGTTGGGACCATGTAGCTAAGAGTGAGGGAGAGGAAAGCTAAAAAGAGAGAATTTGGAGGGAGAGTACATTTGCCTATTTCAGAGCCACTGCATACACTGCACAGCTAAGGTAACCACAATCTAAGGCACAGGCTTGAACATTTTATGCAGGTAAGAAACAGCACAAGGGAAGCAGCCATGGTTTTTCCCCTGCCTTCTAGTCTGGCCTTCCCAGTGCTCCTCCCTTGTGCTGGCAACATGCATGTACCCACAAAACAAACTGGAGGAACTGCTGGGCTGAAAACTGCCTAGACAGCAAAAGGTTATTTTTTAGCTGATTATCACAGATAGATAGTAACTAAGGAGTAGTAATCATATACAAAGAAGATACACTCCCAATAGGAGAAACAGTGCCCCAGCACAGCGCCTCAAAAGTGAATGGTAAACACTGCATGTTCAAAAGCAAACAAGTTCTCATCAGTCTGAAGCCAATTCATCCTGATGCAACTTTGTCTACTGCATACAAGACCAGAGGATTAAGAATGCTCTGTGCATATCAGGACACTGCAGTTTTCTCTCCAATGGGAAAGCAAGGGGGGAGAACTGTTGCTTGCTTGGGTATACTTGCTGTATTTATTTCCTGTGGACTACTTCCAAATGGGGAGCAATATATCCCCTTTTCAAGAGGTTGTGCATAATACTTTTCTCCCAGAGTTTATAAGTACTTTTGTCTATTATAGACACAAGGTCTCTGCCCTCCATTTGTTATTTCTTATGAGGGCATACAAAAGACATTTCAGCTTTTTGATTTCCATATCATAGAATATAGAATGGTTCCATAGATGGAAGATCATCTAGTCCAACCCCACTGCCATGGGCAGCAACACCTCCCCCTAGATCAGCTTGCTCAGAGCTGCATGCAATCTGGCTTTGAACACTGCCAGGAATGGGGCAACCATAACTTCTCTGAGCAACCTGTTCCAGTGTGTCACCACCCTCACAGTAAAGAGTTTCTTCCTTATAATCTAAGTCTACTGTCTTTCAATCTAAAGCCATTTCTCCTTGTCCTATCCCTACATGCCCTTGTAAGAAAAAGTCCCTCCCGAGCTTTCATGTAGTCATCCTTTATAATTTGCTTTTTCTTCTTCCATTCACTCACTGTAAATTAGTGGGCTCTGGGAACAGAGACTTCTTGTACCTGTGCAATAGGTGTAGCCCAGCAGGCTCCCTCTGACACAGGCACATTTTCTGTACAGTTGCTGGCATCTGTACAGTTGCTGGCATCACGGATGATACTGGCAGCCATTCCAGTTACCTGTTCCAGCTCTTGCTGCTGATTTTTGCCATCCTGTGTGCAGAGTCACTGTTGTCCCTCACTGTTGGGCACAAGAATGGATGCAGTATAAGCTGGGGCATGTTTTGGAGTTGGGAATTCCTTGCAGTAGCAGTGTGGGCTATTTCTCTCTGCTACACATTATATGAGGGCAACTGATATTTAAAATGTGAAACCATCCCAGAATCTTGAATCTAAACCCTTACAAGTCTTGAAAACTTTTACTGAGCTAGCTTAGTTTTCTTCTGGGATTCTGTCACTCAGGTTGAAAGGGCCTTTAAAACAGAGTTTCCATTTTAGTTCTCTTGTGAATAGCAATGTGTTTTCATAAAAGCATTTACAAGATAACTATAGCTGCTAATTGTCACAAACTCAGGCTCTCATGACCCAAAATCACACTGAAAGCACTTGGAAGCTTTCGGAACTTCTAAGTTTGAGCTAAGCCTCTTACTCTGAAGCACCTTGTAACCCAGCCACTGAGTCTTTGACAAGAGATATACTCACTATGTTAGACTAAATTGGAACACATTCTGCGTTACCTCCCTGTAAGTTATATTAAAACAGTGCCTTTCATTTCTAGTTGGTATTAAACCTTAATTACGATATGAAGAAGAACATTTAGAACTGCCTTATGTTATTTGTTCAGCTGCTTTTAAAAGTTCACATAACCAAATGAATCTTCACCTACATTGCATCTCTTTATTTCTGCTTAAGGATTTTGCCCTTTTCCTGCAATTTTGTAATTTCTGGTCCAAATATTTTATTCCCGTTCCACCAAAAAGAACCCATATTTGCAAGAACTCAGTTGCAACAATTCAGTCCATTTCAGAGATGATTTGACAGGGTGTGCAGGTCATGTTACACTTTTCTTCCTCTCATTACACAGGCATAACAGCTGGAATCACGTTTCTTGCGTGTATGCTATCAATTGCAAATGTAAAATCTGCCTTCTGTGAATATTAAGCGGCATTTGTTTGCAGTTTTGTATTCTGACAAGCGTTTCTGCTGTGACCTCATTTGCTAGATTTCTGGGGAAAGGTAATACATATGGGATGCTGAATATACTGCTGCAGAACCAGCCATCAACCCTCATGGGAGCTTTTATTTTGAGTTATTTATCCAAATACAATTCTCAGGGATCAGAAAATCACTACCTGGAAAGTTGCACCATTGCCTCATTTAGAAGAGCTGAGAATTCACTGAAGCTTGACTTCTATATAATTAAAATTATCTTGCCACAAAGGAGCCCATGAAGTTCATTAAAAGGAGACTGACACAGGGTCCTATCAAATATTTTAGCATTTTTTTCTTCAGGTGGTTTTTAATGAAAGTGGAAAATAAAAAAGAAGGAAATCTTCTCCCCAGAGGTACATGCTGTAAATAAAAATTTCTGTTGCTCACATAGGGGAAGGATCTTTAAGTGCAGGTTTTGTCACAAAAATGAAGCTTCTAGAACATTCAAGGTAGCATTTTTCATTAAATAGAATTAACTTATCTAATGTAACTTCTTGTTTTGCTATAGTTATTTTTTTTATTATGTCAAATGGTGATAAACAGTCAAGTAAAATGTGAGTAGCAAGGGAACAATACCTCATTTGTTGCTTTGCAATGCAGCAGAGAACAGTAATTAAAAGAAAGGCCAAAAGCAGGCCAGTGTATCCAGCCTACTGGTGTGAGCAGCATCTTGAGAAAGCCAATGTGCCAGGGTTCCTCTAGCTTTTGATCTTCCAATTATGACAATGTAGTCTTACACTTTGCAGTTTATTATCAGAATAAACGCCATTTACAGTTCAGCTAGGGGTTCAGGTAGAATTGGAAAACAGCCTGCCATTCCATTTGCATGTCTAGGGATGCCAAAACTCAAGAAGTAGGTTTTTTCAAAACTCTGGCTGCTGGTTTGCACCAAACCTCAGTGAAAAGTGCAAGTGGAAAGGTGCAGCCCTTATCCTTTAAGATGATGTACAGGAAAGGTTACAAAATCATCATGGAACAAGGCAGCAGAGACTACTGTGTTCTCTGCCTCAACACAGAGACACACAGTCCAAAGCAATGACATCTCTACAGCATATGGTGTTTTGGCGGCTGTTGTTTAAAGATGACTCATGAGTAAATTGAAAATAAGGAAAGTAAGTGAAGGAGCAGACATGTTAAGAGGGAGAAGACAGCATCAGTGGATGTAGAAAACATGGCCTGGAAGAATCACCTAGAGAAAGATGCAGAGAGCTTCGGACAAAGCACAGACTACAAAAGGGCCTTGGCACAGCAAGGAAAGAGAAGGTCTTTTGCTCTTTGACTCCAGCTGTCTCCAAGGAAACTGAGCATTATGTTTTTCTTGTAAATAAGTAGATTTTTATCACAGGTATGGGATCCTTAAATTCTCCTAATCCAGTCAAATCTTCAGGGCTCATATTTTTAACTAACCTTGCAGGTCTGGCAGTTAGCAATATTATTACTGTGTGGGTTAAAAAAGCTGCAGCCAGGAGGCAACTATTCTTTCCCACATGTGAAGACATTTTAAACTAGGAAAAATGTAGATTCCTTTCTGAGTAGTATTAAAACCCAGTATTTTGGTGTCTGCCTAAGAGCAGTCACTGTTGACAGTACATTGTAAAGGCAAACATTGCAGTGCCTGACCATGTTCAGTTTTACTCCCTCTCCCATACATATATTCCCCTTCAGCTCTGCCATGAGTGCAAAAACTCTCAACATTCTTTCTGCTGACTCTCTCCAAGACCCAGACTTGGGGCATAAAAAGTTCTTTTTAGTGTGAGAATCAAGCTCAAGACCATAGCAAAATATCTCTCCTCACCTCATCAGGACCTTTTCAGCAGCAGCTTCCCCAGTCCATCAGCCTGTATGTTTTGCAGCTGTTCCTGGGAAGCAGCTACAGGAGCAGCTATAGGAGCTTTACTGTATGTATAATCAGCTAGCTTCTCCCTCAGAGATGCAGAGAGGAGGAGGAGAGGTGCCTTCACATGCCCAGCCTTTCCACACCTCTGATAAAGTCTTTGTACTCTGGCATTTCCTTCTCTATGGGCTTGCTTCAATTTATCACCATTAGTGCAGTGGCATGTTAGAAAGCTAGACCTTTAAAACCGTACAAATTCAGCACAGCTACTTGGGAAATTCAAATCATGATGGGGTAGTATTGTGAGGCCTTTAGAGATAGCACTGGCTACGGCTGTAGCACTGTGCTCAGTCCTGGGGCAGAAAGGACTGTGCAGAAGAGGAAAAGCAGGAAAGATGCAGGGGCAGAACTTGAGAATAGTTAGTCCTCATGAAGAGGCACTGGAAAGGCTGAGGTTCTATCAGAGAATAAGTCAGCATGAGTAACACAAAGTATAGAAAGCAATGAAGTAATAAGATTGCTATTTCTATTTTCATGGATGGGATGGTAAGATCTGAATGATTATTTGGTACTTGCAGTTTATTGTTATTGTTATTAATTCCAGGCTCTTTTAGAGCAGTTTTTCTGCCACTGGGTCTCAAATTGCTTAATAAAGAATGTATTTTTTCAGGTTAATGAACACTAAATATGTTAGGCATATCAGGAGCAATGTAGTAAAAATAAGTGTTTCTGAAATGGCTGGAAAAGTAGTAATTTTGTGTTTCTACTGTGAACAGCCACATTACAGAAGGAAGAAGTAATTTTTGTAAAGCACTTAATAATATTCAGGTTTCCCACTTAAGATGCAATTAGTTGCTGAATCTTTAAAATGTGCTAAGCTCTTATTTTCTGAAAATAACATACCTTCAATTTGACATGAGGAAACAGTGGTCACATTACAAAAATTTAGATCAGAGGTTTTTATTAATAGAAATTTATATAGCTTATAGAAAGTCTCTATTGCTAAGAATGGGCAAACATTTGGATAACATAAGAACGAGTTTGAACTTGAAACCTGAAACCAAACTTTAAACTGGTTGAAAATGTTTATTTAACTCTGAGAAAACATCTGCCTGCATCTGCAATTTCTAGTCCCTACAGGCAATAGAAATATTCAAACTAACACAGGGTAGAAATTACATCATTTCTGATACAAACCAACCCATGGGCATATCTCAAAAAATATGTGCTGTTCTGAAATATAATGCGATTCATCACTCAGTGCATGCTAATCTAAAGTGCACCTCTGCATGCTACAGGTAGATATAATCCTCAGTAAAAGGGAAAAACCAGCTGTCTGGTGACCAGCACAGTTCACAACAACACTGACAGATTTACATTGTGAACTTCTGAGCTGAATATATGAGCTTTAGGTTTTAAGTCTTGCTATTTGAGCTTTTTTTATAGCAAGTTTTCTGTTTTGTTTGTATTATGTTACATGCAGCAGGAAAGGAATCAAAATAATAGTTTATGACTTTACCCAAAGAGAGACTGAAATGCTGAACTACTTTATCAGTACTACTTCTCACAACCTGAATTTTAATTTTTTCTAAGCCTTTTCTCATCAAAGCTCCTTACCTTTCTATCAGGAAGTTCTGGCAAACACACAGGGGGTTTTATAGGAGCAGAAGTGTACTAGGAAGTGGGCCACTTGGGCAGCAAGGGCTCCAACAGTGCAGCTGGAGTACAACACTATTTTATATGGCACATTTTACCTGGCATTAAAAAGGAGTAAGGAGTGCCAATGTGGTCTGTCACTACACCTCCAAAGTGAAACTGCAATTTTATCTGTGGCCATTAATGACCTGGTCTGAAGCAAAATAGCATCATACATGTTGAGCTTGCATTAATCTGTTTACTGACTTTTGTGTGTGTATCAATTCTAATAAATTTTATGTATTTGCTGACTGGCATTTACCTAAGCCAACCTTTTTGACTGCTACTACCACCAGAATAAAAAAAAAATCTATTCCTGCTATTGAATGGAAGATTTTAGTTGGCTATTTTTGACTATTTATTTTGTTTGTCTTCTCATAAAATAGCATGGGCTACAGCCTGATTTGATCTTATGTACAGTGACATTAATCAGGGATGTGTCTATTGAAGCCAATGGCATTATAAGAGGATTAGGCTGGGGAAGCTGAGATAAGAAGCAAGCAATGGCTGCCCTGTGTTGTTCAGAGCTGTTTTTCTGCCACAAATGAGTATTTAAAGAGCTACAGGAGCAGGAGTGATCCCAGGCTTTTAGAAATGTCTGTGAATGGAGTGCAATAAATACACAACAAATGTGTCTGTAGAAGTACAGAGACAAAAGGTTTATATTCCCTTTTTGTATTCATTACCAGGATAGCAAGTGATATAAAAATGACTGTCCTGGGCCTGATTCTGATCTCCCTTGTTATCAACTGGGAGAGCTGCCTGGCTGTGGACCTGCTGGGAGATTAGAGTGAGGCTGTATGTGCACTGATTTCCTAAAATATGTGATTAGTCACAATCACGCTTCAAAACACTACACCCATTCTTCTAAGCATTTTTTATGTACTTAAAGAAGGTTATCTGCCCACCTGAAAGTCAGGGAGTTTTCAGTATTTCATTCTATAGATAACATTTTGTGGGTCACAGGGAGAATAATATTTTCCTGCATTTTTAACAGGTACAGAAAGAGGAACAAGAATAGGTGACTCCCACACCTTAAAACTCAGCCTATGAGTGCTTGTGCTTAATGAAGGTCAAAAAAGTGTTTTTTCTGGATTAATATATTGTGGGCATGAAATAGCCTATACCACTCACTCCTGCACTCCTTTTGGCACTTTCTGACATTTCACAAGATTGTTTAACCATCAGCAAGAAGCCCTGTGTAAGGTGCTGAAGAACTTGCCCAGTTCTGCCCAAATGCTGGAACCCCTGTGCCCCATGTCGAAGAGTGGAGGGCAGGCCATGTCATGATCTGCACACAGTGCTGGGCAGACACAGATGGACCAAAGCAGCATCTTCCAAAGATCAACTTATGCCATGCGAGTTAGCCCAATACCATTTTTATATGCTAAACTGAATGATATATTGCAGCCTTATGTTAATGTTAAAGAGCAAATCATTACGTAGTCAAGGTGAAAAGCGTAGCCTATTTAAGTATAGTAACTTATTGCTATGTGTAGTATTTATTCTGCTGTACAAGCCTCATTTGTTAAACAGAGTCTGGACTGTGTTTTGGCAATAGTGTTGTTACAGTAAGGTGCGCCTTTGGTTTGTTGCTATATATTATAGCGTTGGTAGAAAGGAAAGGATAGATGAAAAGGGCTACCAAGGAAAAACATGTTCTGGAGACTGAGCGGCTGTGGAGAAACCCAGGCATCGCCCTCTCTTACCTACAACTGCTAACCACAGCTCTGAGTACACTGCCCTGCAGACATCAATAGTGGTTTTCAGTTGGGCAGAAATCTCTGTTTCAGCAGTTATGGTGAGGCCTGCACAGAGAGCAGCTTTTCCTACAGACTCATCTGGCAGTCTCCTTCAGTCCTACCATGAAAGGACAACCGTTTCTGATGCAAACATTGGCTGTTGCCTTCCTGCACTTGTGTGACTGAGTCTCTTCGGTGTCAGCACCTTTTTATTCCAGCCCATCTGACAGGAATGTCATCCTTGTCATGTGAATGTCCATTACCTGGGAAATTCAGGGTCCCCAGGAAGGCAGCACAAATGGGAAAGGAGGTTGACGTGTGTCTCTGTGTGTGAGAGAGTTGCATGCTTATGTCATTTCCCACAGGCTGCGTGGGGGAATCCAGATTCCCTCTGGGTTTAATTTAAACACTTTGTATATGCTGATGGTTATATTTCTGATAATATTCTTTAGCTTTTGTCAGGTTTTAATTGTTTTCTGGTATGGAAAGCCATTTGTTTGTAGCTGTGACTTTAAGGGGGCTGAAATCCAAATGCTATTAATTGATGGACACAATCACGGAAAAATAATATATGCAAAGTTAGTACAGCTTTATCCAAGTGACTTCCTCCTTCATAAGTGTTCTAGGGGAGGAGAAGAGGTGTACAGTTTTAAAGCATGAGGAAGCACCAGGCAGTAGGTAGGAAGGCATGATCAGGCTGCAGTTCTGTGACATGGTTCCTAATAAGCAGGAACCAACATCCATTGCTTCAGCATGCCAGATCAGTCCCCACTCTCCTTCTTCTTCTGTAACCACTTCTTCAAAAGCATTTTTTAAACTCCAGGCTGCTGGAGACTCACAGGCTTCACAAAACCACAAAAGCATATACGCAAGCACATATGCATAAAGAGCAATGAGATGATAACTGTTCCACTCTGTCATTTAATGCTTGTAATTTAGAAGAGATTATTCATCTTGGGTTTGCTTTGACAGAAAAGCAGTAGATTTTGTTGAAATATAGTTTCCTAGATCAGAAGGTTAAGAACAATTTTGTGCCTGCTGGGGGAAAAAAAAAGAAAAGAACAAGAAAGGGGGGAGGAGGTAAGGAAAAAGAGAAAAAGTCTGGATTTCAGAAGGATGGCTCCAGCAGCCTCATTCTTCCCTCCTTCCCTTCCTCCCTTCCTCGCTCCCCCACCCCTTTGTGTGCTAAAGTTACAGCCCAAGGACTTGGAGACATTTCAAAGGAGCGTCACTAATGAAGACCACATGTGCACTGTTCCTCTTGTTTAGTCCAGAATAAAGCTGAACTGTCAGGGCCACCTCTCTCCAGGGGCAAAAACGGGTCTCTCCCTCTTCTCGATTACCCACCACAGTTTATGAATGAGGCTTTCTCAGGTAACCACCACTTGGTATCAGAACAGTTCCAGCAGGAAATCAATCATTTTTCCAATAGAAAGCCATAAGGCATTTTGGCAGGCGTTTACTTTGCCAAAATGTCAGTGGCGGCACTGAAACACCCCCGTGTTCAACACTGCTGCAGCCTTTGGCCTTTGTTCTTGCACAGCAGCAGAGCATTTGCTGTAGCATTTCTTCATTTGTTTTCAGGATGCCTCCTCCGCAATGTCTCCAGAGCTGCATGGAGGCAGGTTTGTACAAGGAAGTGGGACACAGCAGGGCCTGCTTTCTGAGCAGTGTCGACAGAGGAGAGCATTGAGATCCAAGACCAAAGCATGTAATTTCCCATCTCTGCCCACAATTAACTGTATTTCAGGAAAGACTTTCACCAAGTAGTGGGCAGCTGATCCTCACAGTGGCAGTTTTATCAGCCAAAAAAAAGGAAACTGGTGCCTGAATCTGTGATTTCATGTCCACTTGCTGTTCCTTCTTCAACAATGTTTTGCAGCTGTGGCCATCTAGGAGTGAAGGAAGTGGTTGAGGCCTTCCTCTGAGAGGACGTGTCCTTGCTGGGCACATGAAGGGGCCAGACTCTGCCCCTGGCTGAGCTTATAGTGCCCTCATTCCCTGATGGAAGTTAACAGCACTGAGAGGCAATGCCGGAGAGGAAGGGTGGGCTAGCCTCATCTCTCCTCAGATCTTCCTTCTGAAAGGAAGACAACAGTGCAAGGTAGTATGGGTCTCCTTAGACAAACCAGTTAGCAGCCTTTGGACTGCTGTGATATTGGAGCCCAGGCTGTGTCACTGGGCAGCTGGAGCATGTTCCTTCATGCATGGCATGTCTGCAGGAAGAGAAGCTGCAGGAGAGTGGCTAGGAAGAGGATAACCTTTGGGCTTTTGTTTCACAACCACTTTTAAAAGGCTGGGGAGTCCACAGGAGAGGGGGCAAGATTGATTATGTGAACCATAGAATCACAGAAGTACAGAATGGTTCGGTTTGGAAGGTACCTTAAAGTTCATCCGGTTCCAAACACCCTGCCACAGGCAGGGACCCCTTCCACTAGACCAGGTTGTTCAAAGCCCCATTCAACCTGGCCTTGAACACTGCCAGGGATGGGGCAGCCACAGCTTCTCTGGGAAACCTGTTCCAGTGCCTCAGCACCCTCATAGTGGAGATTTTTTTCATAATGCCTAATCTTAATCTACCCTCTGTCTGCTTAAATTCATATGAAGGGACCAACCTGCTGAGGAGCCTGGAAACATGGCATATATCTCCAGTTTAGTTTCACAGCAAGAATCAGCCTGCTGCAGATGTGCTTTGTATGCACAGGTATGCTTCATGCTTAGATTCATCGGCCAATGTATTCTGGCAGAAAGATCTCAGGGATGCTAATTTTCTAGCCTGTTCGTTAAAATACATGATGGGGGATCCAAATCTCTTAATTCTCACAAATAAATGCTCACAAAATTTTCTGAAATTAGAAGACGCCAGCAGCAGTGGACAAGAATAAGTTAGGGGACAAAAAGTTGCCCAGAAGATACCTACCTACCTACAAGCTGACAAACTCGTGGATACTTGACCACAGAGCAAGACAAAAGCACCCATATACCCAGCCGTGGTGGAGGCCTTCATGAGCATAACCCTGCTGCTCTCTCAGACAGTTGAGCACTATGATGAAATAAATAAATATGAAGAAAAAATAAAATAAGCAAATAAATCTGAACAACTTCAAAGCCAGTGTATGGTACTGGTTGCTGCTAAAGCTGTACCTATTTTCTGACAGGAAGCTCTTCCGGCACAACTGCCTTTCAGAGACATTTCTGGTTACTCACAGTATAGGGGTTTGTTTCTATAACAAATATATTCCTGTGGATGAAACTGCTAGTATTAAAAATAAATGGGAAGAGGGAAGTGGATTCTATGGAAAAGTGACTACAGAGGAAGAGAAGTGACCTCTGTGTGTTGGTTAGTGAGAAAAAAATAGTGGAAGCATTTGAAGGATCAGAGGACTTTTACAAAATCACTTTTAAGCATGGGATTAAACCATAGTATATATGTGAAAGAAGACATAGTCTGAGGATTGTTTTTTGTTCATAAGTGCTTTAGGGTTAACAAAGCATTCCAGGGTTTTATGAAAGCACTTTTAAACAAATAAACATTATCCTGCAGTGTTTACAAGCTAAGCACTTCAACATAATCTTCATGCATGAGAACCTGAAAGGAAAACTTATTGAAACCTCATGATAAACTGTTTCGTTTAATTGCCTAACCTCATGGCAGCAGAGAAAAAGCAGATACAATAAATGATGAAACAGTGTAAAATTTTAAATGTCCAGTGCATTCCATCACCTGAAGTGCAGTTTGATCATCAGCGTGGAGCACATAAATATTTCCATCTGGAGTTTTTTTTTTTTTTAAGAGGTAGCTGGACCTTTTTTGAATAATATCAAAATGGGTGCGATTTCTTCTCCAGGGTAAGGTGACATTATCCATGCAGACCAAGGGATTGCCACAGCCTTTGAAGCCTCTGCAGGCAGCAGTCTGTTCATTCAATAAAGCATCCTAAACATTTCTGCTGCTTCTGGATTCCTCTTCTCTCCACCAGTTTTTTTATTTGCTGAGTATCTTGTCTGCCTTCCAAACACATCATGAGGTCCTTAGATATAAACCTGCTTTGATTTCATTAGGTACTGATAAAATTAGATTGAGTAGATCAGGGCTGTGTTCCTGGGGAGAGGAAAAGACAGCTCTGGAGTATGGTTATGAACAGGAAAGCAATGGGGAGCTCCCCTGGAATCCTTCCCACCTGGCCAAAAAGGGATCATCCAACCTTACCAGCCACAGCCACTTCGCTCTAGGGTATAGGAGTGCTGCCACACAGCCCCTGTCTGGCCAGAGGCCAGGGGGTTCAGCTTCCTTGATGGTTTGTACTGCTCATTCTGAGTTCAGGTGTGGGTGTTTTGGGTGGGCTTATGCTGTTTCTCCATGCAAGGTGCAAGGAGTCAGTGTCCAGGCAATCCCAGCTGGCATTGCCTGTCCCAAGGCTACTCAGCATAAAGTTGATTTCTCTTGTTTCTTCTGACCCCAAAGGGACCTGGTCTTTCACAGTGTTTCATGATTTCATTCTTTTAGGCATGTCTCGCTTTCCCAAGTGGTTTGTCTTTATAGATGGCACAGAGTAAATGAAAGATGCAAAGTGGTAAAAAGAAATTATTTTACCCAAAATTCCAAACTGCTTCTTTGAATATTTTTATTGTGTAACAGATGTCACCTTCACTGCTGAATTACCCTTCATTTTTAAAGTTGACCTAACTGCCCTGTCTTCTGCAGCCAGCTGAGGCAGTGGAAATGTCACCAGACACTAGTCCTATAAGCACAGCTTCGGCATGGGTTAGCACCTCTGCCACAACTCCTCCGGACTGTTTTATATAGTGGAACGAACAAGACACTGACTGACTCCACAATGTGTTGGATCAGTGTCAAAATTAACCTTCTCTCTGAAGAACTATGTAGATAAATTAGCAGAGCTGCTTTTGGGTGTTGGTAACCTTTCCCCCTTAACATATGTCACGAGTGCTGCTCTGCACAGACACAGATGCCACTACAATGCATGCATGTAAATGCATTTTCCACATCCATGGTAGATTCAAACATAGATACACATGCAGCAGTAGGCAGGCTTGTTTGAAAGCATCTCTTCTTATCAAGGGGGAGAGCTAATACTACAGAACAAGGCCAAGTATTATGCTTTTAGTTTGCTCCTGCAATAGCGGTGTGCAAGAGCTATGAAGTGAGAACGCATTTTGCATCTTTAAGAGCAAACATTCTCACAGCAGTATCACCTGTGGAAGCCCTGTTGATTCATACAGCAGTAACATTTTCTGTAAGTGAAGTTTAGCTCTGGAGCTCCAGTATCTGTTTTATGCCACTGCAACCCTTTGGGTTGTCAATAGCAATCCCCTATCCCTTTAAAACCACAGTACTGACTCAGTCTGTTTGGAGAAAGAAAGCTATTTCAGCTTACAGGTTCAATTCCTGTTAACTCAAAAGGCAGGAAGAAAATGCGGAGGCTAAGAATGAAAACATTTCTTATTCCAGAAGTTACCAACAGGCAAATGCCGTTAAGGAGTGGATGGCATTTGTTCACAAACTTTTAACAATATTTTTTCCTGGCTAAGGTTTAGCTTTGCATATATTTTCTGCTGCCATGAAGACAAGTGAATCTGGATGTGCTCTTTGCTTCAGCAATTGTATAAGACAGCTTGCTTCTTGTCTGATATCTCAGAAACGAGCCTAAGCAGGGCTTGTGTGCCGTCCCATCCTTCCTGATGTACGTGCAGGATCTCTGCCATCAAAATTAACATGGCTCCCACTTCCTCACCCATTTGGCCAAAAGTAGAATAATATGGTTATGCTGGCAGGGATTTCTTTTTCCAGCAGACTGTGGTTTTCACAATTCAATTTTATGGACTTTAAAATCTCCTGTCATAGGTCTGTGTAAATACAATGGAAAAGGGGAAGGAAGAAATGCCACTCAATAAGAAAACCATTGTTGGTCATTGTTGTGGTTCAGACAAGGACTGGTGTGGGTGAAGTAGGAACCTCTAAGAGAAAGGCTGGCAAATGGATTGGATGCAAAGCAAGACTTCTTTCTTCCCATCATGACACCATTTCAGAAGCTCAGTTCTGGAGACCTTTCTGCTGAAGGTCATAGAAACATGGGGCTTAGACGAGTTGTCTTGGTCTCTCCTCTTCAGCCCTCATATCTTTCTTCTACTATGGTCTCCCATGGAGTACAGCATGAAGAAAATAGAAAGACCCCCACTGATCCATCGAAGAGGAGGTTTTCTTACTGAGGGCCTGACCACTGACGCTTTGCAGTGGGAATCACTCATTTCTCTGCTGCAGGAGTCCTCCCTGTGCAGATTTTAGTCTCATCCATGCATGTACCAGAAATGTTTCAAAGTGTGACTGCTCCTTCCCACCTCCTCAGCAAAAAACTCGTCTCTAGAGAGATGGGAATTTTATGTGAGATAATATAGCTGTCTTCCACCAGCCTTTGGGCAGTGATTATCAAGTATTGTAAGTGCTCTCTCCTGTGCTACTGTGCTCATTGCCTTTCCACCCTCCAGCACTGAGTTTGTTAAGGGATTTTTGATGCCTCATACTGCGTCTCCATGAACAAGAAAATGGAAGGGATTTGATCAAGCAAGGGGTTTTAAGCTACTGTTCACATCCTGTGCTAAAAATAGGCTTTTGTGCATGAAAAATGCATATTAATATGGTCATCTTAAAAAAACCAGCACTGTACATTTTTCATTGTGGTAGCCACTGATAATACTTGAAATGCTAAACTGCACGGGGGTGAAGGGTGGGGGGAAGACAATGGACACACAGAATGTAAAGCCAGCTCCCTGACAAAATAAAGCACTTGCTGGAGGAGTTGCCAAATGAAGATGTGTCCTGTGAAAAGAGAGACTTTCCCCAGGCCCTTCCCCAAAAGCAGGACACTGCATAATGCCAGGGATGGGGAGGAAGAGACCACAGTAGGGCAGGTCCGGGTAAGCATACAGCAGTTACAGAGGAGCTTTGCATGATTGAGCCTGCAAAAGCAGCCGCATTTAAAATGTTCTTCTAAGGCTCCCCCTTAGCAATTATTAAGAGATTTCCTACAAGCACAGGAGCTCAACTGGGGATTTCTTTAGCAGCTGCTTATTTCAAAACCAGCCATTGTCCTTCCTTAATCCAAATTCAGATCAAGCCAGCTATTAATGTTCCTGCTGCCTTCATTAGAAAGTCTTTTTTTTAATTCCTTTGCAACAAGGTACATATACAATGAATATAGGGTCATAACACAACCTTGACACTGAAATGTGAAGAGTGCAACATTTCTTTATTGTGCATATCAAGCAAGGGATTCTTGCCCTCCATTCTTACAGGTGTAAAAGGAATGTGCATTAATTTAAACAGTTGGAAGATTTCTTTAAAAGAAGGTCTTTTTTTTCATGTTTTTGTCCATATTCTCATACTTGTTCACTGCTATTTTCAGAAAAAAAAAAGCAGATGCTGCAGTATCTGAGTCTATATAACAGAGTTTGGTTTGCTTGAGTATAAATTTGGCTTATGAATATGAACAGAAGGCAGCTGTAAATCTCCAACTAAACTTCTATTTAGGTGTCAGACTAGCATCATTGTTAATTTGAATTGTATGATATCACTTTAAAATTAATGATTATTAAATGTTACTTGTTCTATTTTTTTAAAGCCTGTATTCATTACTTTTCTAAGTGCAATAACTTAAGACCAGATCAATAATCTGTGTAAGTACAAATATCCCCATTCCAACACAGAACATAACTTAGACTGGACCCTAAGATTATGAATTTAAATGGAAAATGCAAGTGTTCTCTTCAAATACCCCTACTGGGTGCGCAATAGGGAAGGGGATTGTGTCCTGTTTATAGCAGATTCCATCACAGCTGAAAAGTAGTTCCACTTTAGATACAGTGACCACTGAATATTGGGTTAACTTTCAAGCTTCCCACTCCTTACCAAACCTACCTATCTCTCTGTGGGGTTTGAGTCAGACTGCTCTTGCTTTCCCAGACCTTTCCTCCCACTGTCAAAATTCTGCAAGGCCAGATTTGGACCCATTACTGTTCTTGTAATGGGTGACTCTGGCTGAGAATCTAGTAACCCTGGTGCTGTAGGGCAGAGCAAGACATATTTTCTCTATTTATATGAGATAAGAAGCTGTAAGTCTGATCCATCCCAGGGTTTGAATTGACTGAGAAGGGGCCCTTTTGGCTGTAGAGCAAGTATTCTGGTGTAGAAAGAACTGAACAACTACCTCGCAGTAATGCCTCCATGGAAAAATGTTTGTATCGCAGAGCCCTAGTAAGAAGTGTAAGAACTGAGCATAAAGCGTAATAAACTCCTCTGAGGACCCTGTGCATCTGAAGCAAATAAGGGCTGGTTGCAAAGCTGTGATTATAGATGCCTGTGTAAAGAGATACAAGTGTATGTAAGATGTATACTCCATGATGTGCAGCTGTGGTTGTGTCTTTCCTTTGGGACAAGGCAGAATAATGACTGTTCATCTCTACTACACTTTGGTTAGGCTAATTACTAAGAACTACATAAATTTGCTATAAATAATTCATCCAACATATTGAAATCTAGTTTTATATTCACTTAGTGCATAATATCTGTAAACAAATGAAGGACTTAACAGCCAGGCACAAATCTTTGAAGCTAAACATGGGCTTTGTCCCCAGCCTTGAATCTCAAGGCCCTGGTACCTGCTGAACTGTGTGCTGACAGGCCTGATTCCCCCTACCTCTGGATATTTGGGGCCACTGAATCCTTCTCACCTCTGATGTCGTCCAAGGCATGAGTTAGTAGAGTTTTAGTTCTCTGTGGTCACTTTGTTTGGGCTGGGTGAGTCAACTGATTTTGAAATACAGGATGCTGTAAAGGCCCTTTGTGCAAGCACAGGTTTTCTCCACTGCCAGGGAAACATGGCCAGCAGGAGTGAGACTACATCCCCTCTGCATCAGTCAGACTGAAGACAGGGCCCTTGGTTTCCTAAGAAGCCAAATCTGAAACCATCAAACTCTAAATCCAGGCTCAGCTGCGGACTTCAAATGCAGACGTGACTTTCTCTGCCCCAGAACATTTAATAGGCTCATTGCCATCATAAACATTTTCTAAACAGATACTCTAAGTGCAGACTTTCTGATAACCTTTGTCATGGGTTCAGCAGCAGCAGTCATTTTTCTCCTCCTTGGTAGCTGGTGCAGCACTGTGTTTTTGATTTTGGGCCTGGGAACAGCGCTGATAACACCAGTGTTTCGGTTACTGCTTAGTGATGTTTTGGTCTGGCCAAGGACTTTCTGAGTTTCATGCTCTGCCAGGGAGGAGGGGAAGCTGGGAGGAAGGAGAAACAGGACACCTGACCCAAACTGACCAAAGAGGTTTTTCCATACCACAGCACGTCATGCCCAGGATTGGAAGAGCAGAGAGCAGAGACCCGGAAGGGCGAGGGGTGCAATTCATGGTCGGGCTTGGTATTAGGTGGTGAGAATTGTATTCTTTCCTTTTATTTCTCTTGTCATTATTATTATTGGTGGTAGCAGTAGTGATTTGTGTTATACTTCAGTTACTAAACTGTTCTTATCTCAACCTGTGGGAGTTGCATTCTTTTCGATTCTCCTTCCCATCCCTACGGGAGCAGGGGGAAGAAAGAGGGGGAAGTGAGTGACAGAACGGGCCGCATGAGTTAGAGAGGCTTAAACCACGACAACCTTTTAAAGCAAAACCAAAACCTTATGAAATTGTTATTTATCACTGGAAATAGTCAAAAGCTAGGTAAAAGCCCAGCTTGTGGGAAGTTTGTTTGATGAATGAGAGCTGAAGAGTGATGACTACATGAGAAATAGCTCCATGTCAGTAGCACACATGGCTGGGTCTCCCTTTGCCGTTGACTCTGGTATCTGCAGTGCACTCATCCCTGCTGGGGCTGTTCGGACACCGTGTGTGATTCGGAGCCAGACAAGGCTCAGCCTTTCCTCTGACCATCTAGACTTGTCTCTGTAACACTGCTAAGCAATCACAGAGATTTCCTAGGTGGTGTCCATGACTGCACACACTGTCCTCAAGTGTTGTCCCAGTGCTGCTACAGAAGCAAGGGCTATTGCATAGAGAAGTTTGCATAGTAACAACTGTAGAGATGGGCAGCCTTTCTCCATACAGAAAAGTGTTAAAGAAGTTATTCAGTGCAGTTAAGCTTGATGTCAGAAAAAATAATATTGCTTGGCTTTAAGGAAAGTTTAACATGTAACAAGCTGACAGTTGCTCTGCCTCCAGGGATTGATTTGCAATTTGGGTGATGAGTGGAAATGATGTGGAGTTGTCCTTTGAGTATGCTGGCTGACTTTAATGCTGCACCAAGAAACATGTCACCTCTTCAGATCCTTGACTCAGTGTTGTGTGAAGCCCGGTCAGGAAGAAGAAGGATGAGTGCCGTTCTGATGGCTGCTGACAGGAGGAGGGAAGGAGAGCAGAGCCAATGGTGGCAGAGCTCATTTACAGACCCCAGCTTGACACAGCTCAGGAGCTTCTCCCTCTGGGGTTCCTACTGTGTGTGGGAGTGGGAACTCTGTGCCCACATGTTGATGGAGCCGCCAAACATCTCTTTCTGGCAAGGAAGTGAAGGAAGGCTGTCTGAGGCATGTTGGCCTCTTTTCATAGGTTTTCTGTGTGGCAAAGATGATCTGGGGTGCAGCATTTAACTGATGTACATGGCCTGCCTTTTCGAATCAGAATTAAAACCTAACCTGAGATCATAGATTTATAGACTGATAGAATAGCTTGTGTTAGAAGGGACCTCAAAGATCATCCAGTTCCAACCCCCTGCCACAGGCAGGGATACCTTTCACTAGACCAGGTTGCTCAAAGCCCCATCCAGCCTGGCCACGAACACTGCCGAGGATAGGGCATCCACAACTTCTCTAGCCAATTCCGTTCCAGAGTCTCACAACCCTCACAGAGAAGAATTTTTTCCTAATGTTTAATCTAAGTCTTCCCTCTTTCAGTTTAAAGCCATTCTCTCTTGAGCTATCACTACATGTCTTTGTAAAAAGTCCCTCTCCAGATTTCTTGTGGGCCCCCTTTAGCAATTGGATGGCTGCCCTCCCTGGAGCCTTTGCTGCTCCAGGCTTAACAAGCCCAGCTCAATCAGCCTGTCTTCATAGAAGTGCTTCAGCCCTCTGATCATCTTCGTGGCCCCCTCTGGACTTGCTCCAACGGGTCCACGTCCCTTTAGTTCCAATTTAGAGTGTGATGGAAAAAAGGAAAAACAAGCCAGTGGCAATCTGTCTCACCCTCTCCATTTTCTCTGCACGGGTTATACCTGTTTGTATGCAAATGGTGGCCCTGTCACTCCGAAGAGCAGGCAGAAAGCTGCCTGCCTGACTGGGGCAGACGGCAGCATTCCTCTGGACCCGGGGATGAGGGTGGAGTTTGATCAGCCAAGGGAGAAAAATGTCAACATCTGTCTGTCGCTGCATGGCAAATGGCCAATTATCATTTTTTTTCCCCTGCCTCCCTAAGCCGCCCTCAGACAAAGCCGCTGAGCTCCCGGCTTTGTTGACTGCGCCATTTCCCACCACTGCTCCACCTCTGATATGCTAATAGCAAAACTGAATGGTTTTGGGAGGTTGAAAAG
Organism: Ara ararauna; assembly: GCA_028858755.1. Taxonomy (NCBI): domain Eukaryota; kingdom Metazoa; phylum Chordata; class Aves; order Psittaciformes; family Psittacidae; genus Ara; species Ara ararauna. Next base: position 52,832,248 of record CM054378.1, read on the forward strand.
GATCTTTGGGCACATTCACTGGGTCAACAATCCCAACTGCTGTGCTGGGGCTCAGCCTGCTGCGCCAGAACACGGTTCCAAGGGACTTCCCTCCCCCCTGCTCCTCCTTTAACAAAACAAAACCAAAATAGTGGAATTAACCATCTGGCTTTCTTGGTGCCCAGAAATTTACCTGAACAAATTATGTCACGAAATGGTGCCTTCAAGTACTTTCGAGACTGATGAGTGACAAGCTGGTCTATGCTTTCCACCGTGAATTGATGCCTCTCTAAATGCAATCTGGGAGCTGAGAGAGGACTTCTCTGCTTCAGAGCACTACAGGGCAGCTAGGTAGTACCAAAATACTTTTGTGTTTATACAATTGGCTTTGCGTGCCTTAGAGCAAAAGTAACACTGACAAACAGCCTTTTGTTTAGAAAATAAACCCTGTCATACATGCAATGCCAGACACAGAAAACAAACTTGATGACGTAATCTTGTCTATTGTGTAGTAACAGTGATGCACTTCAGTAGTGGTTCTAGATCTGGTTGAAGAATAATTGCTAAATTTGTTGGGTGATGAGTTTCCCATTTACTTATTCTGTGGAAGTGCCAGGGGAAATGGGTTACAGTGCCCGAGACAAGCTGCTCATAAACCTATGATATTGATTTTGAATCATTTATTGTTCATAATTAGTCACCTGAAGTAAGTGTGAATGTTATGAATGATATACCACTCCTTTTGCTGATGCTGCACTAATAACATCATTGCTTTAAAAAAACCCAGTGAGTTGGCAGGTTCTTTGATGGTGAAATCTGAAGCAGTTTTGCAAGCAAGCTAATGTTGGTAAGCCCAGTAATATGCCATCGTTACTCAAAACAGCTATGACATGTACAAATGTGTCAACTGCAAGCACTCCATAAAAACTGCTATGCACAAGGTTCAGTGACATGAGAGGAAAGCTGAAGAAATTCAAAAGCTGAATAAACAAAGCAGTCTGATAGTTCAATGGGTTCCATTTGACCCTGAGAAGAGATCTGGGTAAAGCTGGATGAATACTTTAGCCAAGAAAAAGGTGATAGCTGTGAGTGTTGTTTATGAGATTACAATTTTAATATAGCCTGCACAGTAAAGAGTGCTGTAATAAAAGCTGACCTTTGCCACAATTTGCTTTACTCTCCTCTTCTTAAAACTCACTTGTGAGCAGTGAGAGAAAGGTGAATTGTCTGGATCCAGAACTAACTATTTGTAAAGACTCGTACCCATTTATCCCCACGCAGGAGAATCAGCAAGCTGAATGTTTTATTCTTGGTTTTGAAGATGATGTTCATTTTTGTCAGCTTTCCCATTCCAGCTGTGCTGGGAGGCACTTACGCATCACCCGTGCCGTAGTCGTGTGGCTCGTTCTCACGTGTTTACACTGACTCCCACCACTGCACCAGGAGTGTTCGCCCAGACTCTGGGAAGTGCTGAGGTTGTGCCTTCTGCTGCTTTCCAGGGAAGGACTTTTATAAAAAGCATGCACAGCATGAAGGAGGAAGCAGATGCAGACTTGCTCTGCACACTCCTCTCCAGTTCCCGGCATATGGTGGATGATAAAAAAAAATGGATCTGAATGGTGTGAAAATCTATTCATCCTGTATCACAGAGAATAAATTATTTCTTTTTGGTCATATGCTGTGTGTTGTCCTGGCTGCACCCCCTTATGCTGTTATGAAGGAATGCTTTAGACTCACAGGCTGAACAGATCAGAACAACCCAACCCTCTGTGCTGACTTTCTGCATGACAGAGGCCACCAAAGCTTTTCATTCAATCACTTTTTTGTGCAAAATATAATTTCTGATTGTGCTTGTGCATCTAGGGAAAGAAACCCAAGCCTGATATATGGTAACAAAAGGACAGAAAATCCAACACAACTCGAAGTAATTACGCTGCCCCAGTAGCTTGTTGACGCTTATGTTGGAAAATTTGCTTTATCTCTGGACTGACATTTTCTGTCTTTACTCTTGCTGCTGTCTTTTGTTATATTAGTGACTGTGTTGACAGTCCTGATGCCCCCCTGCCCCACAGTTTCTCTCCTGGTCTTCGAGGCCATGAAATAGCTGCCCATGGCCGGAGGTGTCTGGGATGGCCCAGGACCATTCTGGGTACACGTGAGCTCCTGTGGTGCACACAGAGCTTAGGAAAATAGGCTCCATCCTCCTTAGTCTTCTCCCATTTCCCATTAATTTTCAACTGCTGAAATAATCTGCAAAGCTTTTCTTTGATAAACTAAATAGACTGAGTTTAACATAATCTCTCCAGCATGCTTCCAGGAAACATGTAGCTCTTTCCTGAAACTTCTTTACTTTGCCAGCAGCCTTTTTAAAGCCCAGGCACTGTTCTGGGGCAGACATTGTAAGTGCAAAGAAAGGTGGAAAACCACCTTCAATTAAAGCTCAGATTAAGTTAAAGTTTCATATTTAATTTATATGAGTTTTGATCATTTGTTTGACTAATTTTACTACCTAAACCGGGGGGGGGGGGGGGGGGGGGGAGGTTTAGAGTGTTGCCAGGTCTTTAGTCTTTGCCAGTCTCACAAGGATTCAGGCATAAGGATAAAGAACTGGCTACATGGCTACATGCAAAGAGTTGTGCTCAATGGCTCAGTGTTTAGCTGGAGACCACTAACGAGTGGTATCCCTCAGGGATTGGTGTTGGGACCGGTCTTGTTCAATATCTTTGTTGGTGACAGGGACAGTGGGATTGAGTGCGCCCTCAGCAAGTTTGCCGATGACACCAAGCTGTGTGGTTTGGTTGATACGTTGGAGGGAAGGAATGCCATCCAGAGGGACCTTGACACGCTTGTGAGGTGGGCTGATGCCAACCTGATGAAGTTTAACCATGACAAGTGCAAGCTCCTACAGCTGGGTGGGAGCAATCCCAGGCACAGCTAGAGGTTGGGCAGAGAAGAGATTCAGAGCAGCCCTGCAGAGAAGGACTTGGGGGTGTTGGTTGATGAGAAAATGAACATGAGCTGGATTCAGTGTGTGCATGCAGCCCAGAAAGCCAACCGTATCCTGGGCTGCATCAAAAGGAGTGTGATCAGCATGTCAAAGGAGGTGATCCTGCCCCTCTCCTCTGCTCTTGTGAGACCTCACTTGGAGTATTGTGTGCAGTTCTGGTGTCCTCAACATAAAAAGGACATGGAACTGTTGGAACAAGTCCAGAGGAGGGCCACGAGGATGATGAGGGGACTGGAGCACCTCCCGTATGAAGACAGGCTGAGAAAGTTGGGGCTGTTCAGCCTGGAGAAGAGAAGGCTGCATGGAGACCTCCTAGCAGCCTTCCAATATCTGAAGGGGGCCTATAGGGATGCTGGGGAGGGACTCTTCATGAGGGACTGTAGTGAGAGGAGAAGGGGTAATGGGTTCAAACTTAAACAGGGGAAGTTTAGATTGGATCTAAGGAAGAAAATCTTTACTGTAAGGGTGGTGAGGCACTGGAATGGGTTGCCCAGGGAAGTTGTGAATGCTGCATCGCTGGCAGTGTTCAAGGCTGGGTTGGACAGAGCCTTGGGTGGCAAGGTTTAGTGTGAGGTGTCCCTGTTCATGGCGGGGGGATTGGAACTAGATGATCTTAAGGTCCTTTCCAACCTTAACTATTCTATGATTCTGTGATTCTATATTCCCTCACACACCCTGTACTGCCTCAAAACATATAACTGAGATAAGATGTTAATGACATATAATGAACTTTCCCTCCAATGCAATAAAATAACAGCTGTCCCTTTTAAGTACTACAAGCATTTCTCTTTACTGAATGCTAGTGGTGGATAAAAGATTTGGAGGAAATCAATATTTAAATGGCTTCACTAAAGTCTGTATAGACAACATTCACAGCCTTTCCTTCATCCACTGAACAGGTCAACTTGTCATTGAAGGAGATCAGGTGTCGTGGTTTAAGCCTCTATAACTCATGCAGTTTCGCTCACTCACTCCCCCCTCTTTCTTCCCTCCACTCCTGGAGGGATGGGAAGGAGAATCGAAAGAATGCAACTCCCACAGGTTGAGATAAGAACAGTTTAGTAACTAAGGTATAACACAAACCACTACTGCTACCACCAATAATAATAATGACAAGGCAAATACAAGGAAAGAACTCAATCGCTCACCACCTATACCAAGCCCGACCAAGCGGTGCACCCCCACCCTTCCGGGTCTCTGCTCTCTGTTTTACATCCTGAGCATGACGTGCTGTGGCATGGAATACCTCTTTGGTCAGTTTGGGTCAGGTGTCCTGTTTCTCCTTCCTCCTGGCTTCCCCTCCTCCCTGGCAGAGCATGAAACTCAGAAAGTCCCTGGCCAGACCAAAACATCACTAAGCAGTAACCGAAACACTGGTGTTATCAGCGCTGTTCCCAGGCCCAAAATCAAAAACACAGCGCTGCACCAGCTACCAAGAAGCAGAAAAATGACTGCTTCTGCTGAACTCATGACATCAGGTTAATCAAGCAGGACCTGCCATCCATTAACCTATTCTGATTGGGCCTGTTCACTTGGTGATTGTCCTTTGTGCCAATTTCAGCTGTTCTCCATATTTGGTCTGTATTCGAGATGTATTTGATAGAAAAAGATATGTGCATACACACGTGCGTATATGCACGCACACACACTTGTTTGTATCCATCCTGTTCCCCACCTATTAGTCTTGCAAACCTATGGAGTGGAAGAAAAATTGTTTCTGTTTGGTTTTTTGTGTGTGTGGCTGCAGTAATTAGAGCTATTGCAATTACAAACAAGATAGAGGATGCGGGTTTTTCACGGGTCAGACACATCTCTGTGGTGTCATATGAGCACAAAAATAGCAGCTTCTGAAAAGCAGCAGGCTCCTCAGCTATGTACAAAGCTATTTTGTGTCTGGCCAGCGCTCAACACTGTCTGCACAATGAGCAACAAAGCATCTCTTCTTCCCACAGGTTTAGATTTTGTCTAGTATTCTGATTGGCACCTTCGGGCATTTTCCTATTAAATAATGTTGTTGATGAGCACAGGCTCCTTGCAAGACTAACACTGCTAGGCATATTATTTGAGGATGGGAGGAGAGGCACAGTTATGCAGTGGCTCAGCCCTCTTTACTGCTCACTAGGGAAGGAGTCTTCCTCCCTTCCCTAGTGCTAGCCTAAACTCCAACAGGATCTGGTCTGCCCAAAATTGTGTCCCACATCCCAAAGGCTAATTAAAAAAAAAAAAAAAAGCTGAATTCACCATCCTCAGTGGATCTGCTACACTTTTTGGTACAACAAAGCACACTGCCATCATCAGAGCTGTTCCTTGGGGTGCAAATCCAAGGCACCAGAAATGCACCTTTTTTAACAAGCAGGTCATAAAAATCCACTTGGGGAGTGGGGTCCTGTGGGAGCTGTGGGTGCAGGTGGGTTTTTAAGGGCAGGGAAGACCCACACAAATGCCTGCCCAGGTCTCCTGGCAGCAGCTACTTCAGGGCTGCCACGCAGCCCAGAGTAGTCCATATCCTCGCTGACAGACCAGAGCCACTGGTTGGTCACAGCAGTCCCACCCCATTTCAGTAGAGGAAGAGCAAAAGGAAGCTAAGGGAGAGAGGTTCGCCACGCACGAGTATCTGACAGATAAGTCCAGTGCCATACTTGCTCAGCTGGATCTAATTCCCCACTGTGAAGTATAGGCAGACAGATGCGTACAAAGCAGTGTGAAATATGCCTGGGAGGAATGACTTTGCACTCGCTCTTTCCTCCATGCACACAGCATGGCTGTAGAAGCAGAACAAAGGTGACCGTCAGATACATCAATTTCTCAATGTCTGTGGGGAGGGACCATGCATATAAACTACAATGTGCAGGGGGAAACCTACCCCAGGGGTGTAACTCCTTCATTCATGTGAGGCAGTCTGTTGTTTTTACTGAAAGCCCAGCTCCAGCTGTGTTTGACACAGGTGAATTTCTGGTTTCACTTCTCTTACAAACAAACAGTACAAACTCTGTAATGGTTGGGAGGTAGCTCTAACCATGGCATAAATGATTGGGAAAGGAAAACAGGCAGCCAGGTACTGTTAATGTACGATGTAACTGAAAGCAGAACCTCCCTGTTGTGTGGTGCTTCTGGAGGAGACTGGGTGACCAGTCTGCCCTCTTCCCCAGGGCTGCTCCTTCACACCATAAGTAAATCCACACCTATTACAGGAAGCAGTCTGGAGAGCTACAAGGATGTCTTGAGGTTATGCAGGGAAAAAATTAGAAGGCCCAAAGTCCAACTCAAACTTACTCTAGCTGCTGCTATAAAAGACAATAAAAAATGTTTCTTAGGGACAAGGAGGAGGAACAAAACTAGGAACAAAAGGAGGACTAAGGGGAATCTCTGTTCTTTGTTGAATGGGCAGGGAGACAGTGACAAATGCCACTTTTGCCTCAGTCTATGATGGTTTTTCAGAGGCTGCTATTTTTATGCTTATATGACACCACAGAGATGTGTCTGACCCGTGGAAAACACATCCTCTATCTTGTTTGTAACTGCAATAGCTCTAATTACTGCAGCTGCACACAAAAAAAAAACCCCAATCAGTCAAACAATTTCTCTTCCTCTTCACAGGCTTAGGAGACTAATAGGTGGGGAACAGGATGGATACAAACAAGTGTGTGTGCATAAGTATACACACACATGTATGTACATATCTTTTTCCATCAAATACATCACAAATATAGAATCATAGAATGGTTTGATTGGAAAGGACCTTAACATCATCAAGTTCAAACCCCCTGCCATGGGCAGGGACACCTCACACTAGACCAGGTTGCTCAAAGCCCCATCCAACCTGACCTTGAACTCTGGCAGGGATGGGGCAGCCACAGCTTCTCAAGGCGCCTGTTCCAATGTCTCACCACCCTCATAGTAAAGAATTTCTTCCTTACATCTAACCTAAGTCTCCCCTGTTTAAGTTTTAAGCCATTATTCCTTTTCCTATCACTACAGGTCCTGGTGAAGATTCCGTCTCCACCATCCTTGTAGGCCCCTGTCAGATAGTAGAAGGCTGCTACGAGGTCTCCGCACAGATTCTCATCTCCAGGCTGAACAGCCCCAACTCTCTCAGCCTGTCTTCATATAGGAGGTGCTCCAGCCCCCTGATCATCCTCGTGGCCCTCCTCTGGACTTGCTCATATGGAGAAGAGTTAAAATAAAATAACGTACCTATTGGCACAGAGTCACTTGTGAGATGTTGAAGTCACACTGCACCGGCAATAAGCTGAAGCAATAGAAACAAATAAATATACAATATCATCTTTTTTCCACCCTCCTACTTAATACAGATTCCAAGTGCATTTAAATTATTCAGCCTACTCTTGAAATTTGAAGAAGTAGCATACGTTTGATTGTGGTATGAAATAAGGCATAGCACTTCAAAATGAGGATGTGTAATAATTTCAGAAGGCTCTTTTTCCTTTTGTAGATTATACATAATACCAGGCTTCAGTCCAATTTCTATTTTATTGAATATTGGGGAGGTCAGAGGAAATGTTTATTTTAGCAGCTGGGCAAATCAAAATCATTTTTCAAAACACAGAGGCTCTGAGAAGGCTCCTCAGGCACCAGTTTAGCATTGGCCAGACACCTGAAAGAGCTGAGGATCTGTGTTGGGTGCCTGAGTACTCTGGCAGGGTTTGTCTGTGAGCATGAGATGCTCAGAGCTTGCTCAGGAAGCCTTTTGCCTCACCTCTTTTGCAAGCTTTTTGATCTGAACTGGTTGAAAAGGTCCACGAAATCAGTTAACCAGAACAAAACTATTCTTGCAAGGCAGTTGTCCTTCATTTTTCAATAGCTTGTTTCTATATATAACAGCATGTAATTTATTCCAAAGTTGGTGATGTCCTGTAAGACTCTCTTTGTTGTTGTTGCTGTTATTATTGTTATTCCACAGGCTTTGGACTGGACCTGATGTTTTTTGGACCTCAGCTGAACAAGACAGAATTGCAGAACAGCTTTTCAGGATATATTTATCCTAGAGCAACAATTATTCTGTGTTTATTCAGTAATGACCTTTGAGCTTCGGACACTGTGGGTAAAAAGCCCTGCCCTTCAAACAAGGGCAGGTAGACTGGGGCTTGATCTGAGGAGAGTATGTTTGGGTATTGTGGGAAATCTGTGGTAAATCATCTGTGGAAACCTTGCAGTGGCTGTTTCAGAGAGTCCTTGTAAGCTGCCTGCCCTGCACCTCTGTCAGAGATCATCACTGTCTTGGAGTGAGTGGAAGGAAATCTCATTCCATGGGATCTGGTGCCTGAGCTCAAATCACTGAGGAAGCTGCTTTGGTCTAATAGTGGATTTTGCCTGACATACTGATGTGTGTGGACCTCTGCCAGCCCTGCCACAGAAGAAGCAGGTTAGTATTGGGTGATGAATCACCAGAAGGCTGAGGACCAAAATCATCTTCCACTACTACATCAAGGCTCATCCTCACTTTTCTGGAGAGATGTTGTCCATCCCAGGCACAGCTCTGTGAGGAAGCTACCTTGTCCACAGTAACTCCAGTTTCCCGTCTTATCTTCTTTGATGTCTCATTGTCATTGAAAAGCCACAAGGAATCCATTTTACTTACCTCTACTCTGCCCTCTCTCTTTGTTTTGTGCCTGTGGTTTTTCTAGCAGTAGCTGTCAATGTGCAGTTTCCAGCATTCAAAGAAGAAATTGTACATTTGGGCATGATGTGAAACCTCTCCCTCAAACACCTTTCTGCTGTGTTTATCCCTACAAATATCAATTGCTAAAAGAGCAGATGGAGTGTGTATATAAACTTTATTATAGGTAACAGAAGAGAGCCTGTAGCAGATGAGAACATGCAGTGCTCATGTTTTTGTAAATGACCCAGTGGCATCTTTAAGCTAGGAAAAGGAAAGGTCTGGGAAAGCTGAGACAGGCCAGAGTTTTAAATGTAATTCACACCATCAGACACGCCATATAATCTTGCTTGATGATGTTTTATGCCTGCTCTGGTTCTTGTCTGTGAATAATGGAAGACGGCACTGCCAGAGGAGAACGAGCAACTTGTGCTATTAGCTCTACCCTATTGGCAATTTATTCCTGTCTTACTCTGCCATCTTTCCTGTTATCAAGCCGCTTTCTTTTTCTTTTATCTGAGTGGTTTGTGAAATATAAAGAATATTTATATATTCTCCTCTCCAGTACAAGCACTCAAATTGCCGGCTCTGTGTGTGTGTGCACCAATGTGTGCATTGTGTTCAAGGATTGTTAAATGTCACGTAACCTAAGCAGAGCATTTCAGTCACGTGGTGCTGACAAGCTCTACTCATGCACAGCACATGCCTTTCTTTAGCTGAAAACAGATGTAGTTTCCCTTGACAGATCCCTCTTTGGATTCCTGAAAATAAAGTTATGTACAATTTTGAGGGCTTGGTTTTGTTTTTGTTTAAATAGCTTGGGGTTAATAAGTACCTTCCCAAACTGAACGGGAGATGTGAAAGATAGCAAATAGATGTGTCTGACTTATTGATCTCTTCGCTCTCCAAAATAAATTATATTAAAGAGCTGCTCTCAAGGCCATGCCTTTAATGAGAAACACTGCTGTGCTACATTTCACTCTTCTATAATGCAGAGGCCCTGCAGCTGAAACCCACTTAGGATTGGGGATGTCATCTTTTCTCATGACTGTAATGCTCCTGATGCTCAGCAGCTTCTTTGCAATGTTATTCAGACTGACACAATAATAATAAAGAAAATCGTGTTTCTTGGCTTATCTGGCTGCATTTCAGACTTGGTTTGAGCACTCTCATGCAGACAGAAATGACTCTTAGGAAATGATTACCTAGCACTGGTCTGGTGAACCCTGCTGCTGGTGACCAAGTTGTTTGTTAAAGGAAACAGTGTTTTTAAATGGTTGACAGGAAAATTAGTTGAGAAACTGAATTGTCATCTGTTTGCATTGTGTATAATGCTTTTTGCACCAAGAAGAAAGGTTGGACTTGAACAAGCATGCCATACTGAAGAAGGAAAAAACCCATTATCAACTAAACTTCTTACATGCCTGGGGACAAGGATGTTTTCCAACAGAAGAAGTTAGTCCTGCATCTTTAGCACATATTTCACTTTGCCTTAAAAGGAAACAGACACTGTTTTGAATTAAATGAGATGTTTTCAGAATTGTGCATGTGTTTCACTTGTATGGGATTAATAACTGAAGAATTGGGGGAGAACATGGACGGGTTAAATATATTTCTGGCTGCCAATACTTACACTTCCAGGTAATTTAGAAAAAATGCCTTTATAGTTGCTCAGTGTGCCTGTAAAATACCTTCTCCTGCTGTTTAGAGATTCCCTTTGAAATATGGGACCATGAAGGTCTCATGTATCTCTCTCCTCTAAGTCAGTAGAGTTGCCATTTACAATAAAGGCCAACCTCTTTTTGTTGCAACTCATTGGTGTGGCGACTCACAGTACAGATAAGACATGTAGGACTGAGTGTACTTACAGCCGGAAATACAGAAACCTGTGCTGTGGTGAGCTTTGCTGTGCGCTGCTGTTTAGCCTGTGACTGCAGCGGGCTGGTTGCAGTGCTCAGCATCTGTGGGGGGCAGGGACTGGCCAAAGCCACGTTCTCTGTGGTTTTCCTGAAATACTCAGGAAGTACTCCTGAATCTCACAACCATCAGACAATGTTGCAAAATCTCTCTTGTTCTTCAGAAGCAATGGCTTTCATTTGACCAAAGCCTTTGAAAATGTCGCTGTCAAGGTAAATGAGCTGATACTCTAAATTGCGAACCATCATGTGAATACTGCTTTGTCAGAACTCCACTTGCATTTATTGGTTCTGTTGTAGAGTTACCACGACTTCAAGACCAGGATGAGAAGTTCAGCTGCATTCCTGGATAAAGACAGTCATAATATCCAGAGGAGGATGCTGAAGATGTTGTCCAAGTTTAAAATAACCTCAATAAATTCAGTACACAAACACTCCTGGAAGTATCATATTTGCGGCTAATAACTGCTGTTGCCAAGTTTTAAAAAGTTTTCTTCCTCCATACAAAACATCTATAAAGATGATGACCATGTTGGATACTCGGATTGGTTTTATAAGTGGCAGTGCATGTGAGTCAGACTGTTCCCATTACAGCTCAAACTTAAAATAGCTTGCTGTAAATAATCTTTTATGCTTAACAAAAGCTTGTACAATTTGTGATAATTAATTCTTCACCCACACTGAGGTTCAAAAAGCTTGAGATCATTTCTGGTGTCGTCTGGCTCACTATGAGGGCACGTCCAGAGGCATTACTGAAGACTGACATTCTTGAGATAACTGTTTATGTTCTTAGGGCCAAATTCATCCCTTTTGTAAATTGGCCTGTTTCCTTCAAAGTCAGCTGAGAACTTCTGAGAACAAAACGTTAATTAAAAGTGTTACAGAAGGCCTGTGGGTTCCCTCTTTAAGAGGCAAAATCAGTTGGTCTGTAAAGGTCATATTGCATGTCCCAGCTCTGTGGGCACAGCGTGGGACAGCTCCCTCGCACTCAGACTGGAGCACAGCTGATGAACAAAGCTGTAAAGTGCTAGAACAAGCCCAACAGCAGCTCCCAGTGTAGCAGAGTAAAACAACCCTACCATTCCTTCTTTCCTATTTTAAGTGTAATTGTCTGCCACTGAAAGTTAATTCTGTCAACCACAGCCTTTCAGAAAGGAGGTGAGGATGTGATCTTTCAGCATCTTTCTCTGTGCCCCCAGACACTCTGGCAAGAACCTGTATCTGCTTTGCATTATACAGATGCCAGGGACACCAGCAAAGACATGGAAACCCCTGGAGATTCCTTGCTTCTGCAAGTATTAATGATTTGCACCATTGCGAAGACACAGGCTGTAGCACAGCTCTTCTCTGCTGAGCTTGCACACCAAACAGACAAAGGCATGAGGAGAGAAAGAGGATGATCATAGCCAAGGTTATTTGGCAGGACTAAAGCAGAGGTGAGACCAGTGTGCAACTTTCATGTTTGCTTTGGGGGTTCCCTGCAGAAGTCTTAGAAACTGCCCATCTTGTATGTCTATGTTTCCACTTTCAGGGCAGCTACACAAGGGGGAGAGAAGGCAATTGTAGCTCCGGCAGCCTCCACCCTGCTCAGTCACCACTTCTGTTTGCACACCAAGAGCACAGTGGTGATGCCAAGTGCCGTTCTCTCCATCGCTGTACTGTATATGGCCCCAGCCTGCCACCTAAAGCAGGTGAACAAGCACAAAGAGACTAAAAAATCCTTCCAATCTCAAACCATGAGCACTTTTTCTTTCTGCATGTTAAGGTTTGTGTTTTGGGTTTTTGGTTCTTTTTTTTACTATAATCTCATTGGTAAAAACCTGTCCAATTGGAAATGGAGATTCAGATAAGTCATAAGCTGCAGCCAGCCAGCATGGCAGCTTTAGACACTTTGTAGTTGTTTTCTCATTGGGGGAAAACCAGACGCCAGTACTTATAGTATCAGACTGCCAAATCTAAGGAAAAATAACTTGTTTCTTCGCAGCTATTGTGCCCTTCTGGGGGAGTGTGAAGCATATTTACTTTGTGGGGAGAGTAAAAGCTGGGGAGGTGGCAGACATGATAAAGTTATATTCCCAAAGTGTCAGGAAGACACTTTTTTTTTTTGTAGAAAGAAGTACGAATGTTATAGTGGGAAGAGCAGATACTAGAGCTGTGGCAGAAAAGGATCAGTCACACAGATGGACCACAACTGGGACATGGGGATGTGGAGGAGGAAGAAGAAGCTTGCCCTTGTAGTGGCAGTGAATTAACTCATACAACAAATTTATGTCTTGTAGTCACCTTTGGGGGAGGAAATGAACTGCTGACAGCAGCAGCAGCAACAGTGACCTCAGATTTAGCTGCAGTTTTATTATCAACTGGTGGAGAGTGTTGGTAAAGTGAGGCAGCAGCACTGCCACAGGATCTGCACCCAATGGGCCATTTCAAGGATTCAGGATGGAGTTAATATGCATGTTGTTGCTGCTCATTGAGATTCATCCCTTGGCTGCCTATGGGGACCCAGGAAACGACCTTGTGAAGGCTCAGAGCCAGGAAACGTGGCAGCTCCAAAAAAAAGTCTCATAAATAACTCCAGGCTTTTTCCTAGAGTCTAAACTCATCGTGATGGGTGGGCAGCTGAAAGGCCTTGCCCATGGGGAAGCTCTCACTGTGCCCCAGCACAGTGCTCTGCCTGCTGTAACTCAAGGGCAGAAGCGTTTTTACGTCTGGAGGTGGAGAACAACTCCTGGACCTCTGCTGGTCAGGGCCAGGCATGGCTTGGTACATCTTTTAACATCCAGGACAGACAATGGGAGACATCTATTAAGATCTCATTTCACATGGAGGAGCTTCTGGTGACTCTCCCCTTGCCATGGAACTGTGTTCCACCTCCCTCCCTGTGAATTATGTGAGAATTGAGCAAAGCCAGTATAGTAATGTCTTACTAGTTTGCAGGAGGCAGGAAGCTGCAGCTTTGGCAGCTGAACGACCTCGTGCATTTCAATGGGATTATTACCTCCTGAGTTTAGAGCTAGCAATTTAAGTAGAACCATGATGAGCTATTTTACTTTTGATCACTTGTAAGATGCATCCATCTTTTTCCATGATATTGAGTTGCCTCTCATGTCTGCACATGCTCTCAAGGCCAGCTGCACAAACTCTCATCTTTCTATCAGATAATTTAGATGTAATTGTATCGCATCAAGCAGAAAATCAGTGGAACTCTGCAAACTTAGAATATGGGCAATATTAAAGACATCCCAGTTGATATTACGATAAACAACTTACAGGCTGCTGAAAAGCTTTGATTTTCCCCAGGGGGTTCTCTCTCACTCCTCTACTTTTTCTTTAATCAGCATTTTCAGTGAATACAGCAATAAATTCTGCATCTGCTAAAGCTAGGGTTTTGCTGCAGAAAACATACAACATCCTGACAGATAAATTTGCAACAAACTCGTTCCTCTTTCTAAGAGAGAGTAAACAGACATTTATTGACAGCAAGAAGGCCTAATGTGGGCATATAGTCCTATTTTAGGTGCCATTACTTATCTTCTCTGGCTCCAAAAGATCCCAGATTTCCTGTAGAATCCTTGTTGTATTTACCATTTGAATGTCTCAGACCAAAAATAACATCTGCAGTGCCCCTGGCTGCTAATCCTTAAATGTCTGATTTGCTTCCTAACGAGGAGGTGGCTAGGAAGAGGCAGTTAAGTGGCATATGCTGTGGTCACAGGTGGCCCTTGCTGCCTGGAAGCCAGCCCTTTCCTCATCTGTATAGAAGCAGTACTAGGTGCTGGTGCAAGGTCTCACAGCTGACATCCTCTAAGGAGAAAATAAGTACTGGGAAAACAGGGAGTAGTTTCTCTACACCTATATGTGTAGGGGCAGAGCACCCTGCTGCTGTCCCAGATGCAAGGTAGGGCAGGTGAGGCTGTGGGCTGGGAATCCGTACCAGAAGCTTCAGCAGTGGCTCCCAGGTACAGACCTGTGAGATGAAAACATCTGGAGTCATAGAAACTTGAACGTGTAAGTAAACAAATATGTATGTGGTTGTAGATTTCATGAGTGATCTAGTCAAATGTGTCATTTTCTTTGAAGAATATGGAAAACTTCAAATACGAAAGTGGTGACTGATTTCAGAAACCTGAGTGTCACCTGGATATTCTCCTTCTTCACATCCTGTTTTCTTCTACTCACTACTGCTGTCTTCAGCTACTATCGAGGCACCTCTGGGGGCCTCTTTTGGTTTTTATTTTTTTTCACCTCACAATGACAACTCTTCCCTTTCCTCTGGAGTGGCCTTTCTGTCTTGTCTTCAATAGCTGGGGGGTCACACACACACAATTCCAGGATGCAATCACTTGTGCTGACCACTGCAGTACAGTTGCCTGGCTCTGCTCTGTCATGCTGTAAGACTCCTAAAATGGTTTCTGAGCATTCACACTTGACTGTCAGCAAATCAGACCTCTGTGTTTTTCCGAATATTTTTTTCAACTGGTGAGTCAGAATGGAAGTAGTTTTCTTCCTTAAGGCACCTTATTGCAGCACCTCTCTCCACAAGTGAAGCTCATAATGTCCTGGTACACATGTAGCAAGGATATGTATGTGAATGCATTGTACTGGTGGACTATGCCACTGGGACGATGTCTCAGGTCAGTGTACATATTGCGATACACCAAGAATTCCAGCCAGACTGGTTTTCCAAGCCTATGGGTGAGGATGCTTTAAGATGAAAGAACATTGGAGTGTTATTTAACTATGTGTCTTAATTGTGGGTGTAGAGGTGGATATTATCTGAATAGGCCCATTATTTTGCTACTATTAATTACTGGTTGTGGATAGACTAGTGAAGCTAGCTAGCAGCTCTTTGGTGTTGTGATGCTATACTTCTGCTTCACCACCTAGAAGACCAGCTCTGAACTCCGTTCAGTTAACAGTGATGGAAAACCTTTATTGAAGAGGATATACCAAGTGTTTGTCTTCCATGAAAGCTTTTTCAGTGGCTTCACAGGCTCCTGCATGTGATGTTCAAGGGACAGTAAAGAGCCTCACTTGCCCAAGACTAAAATACTCTGTCTTTAGTTCAGGGAAAAATCTTTAACCTGGAGCTTGTCCCAGTGAATCTCTGTTGCACAGCTGTGGTACACATGCAGTGTCTCACAGTGCACACGTGCACATCCAGTAAAGCTGGCTGGGTGGCACTTGTGCTGACTCTTCTCCAGAGCATTCTTTCTGGACCTGTTCCCCAAAATCCTGTGTTTCTATGAGGGTGCACAGTTCACTGAGATCACTGACAGCAACATATTTTAGCACATGCTTAAAATTAAGGGTATTTTCCAGGGTTTTTTTTCTGAATTAGGATTTAGAAACTCAGCCTCTCCTATGTTTCTTATTAGAGAGACTGTGATTTTACCTCCAGTTGCAGACATATTGATTTACACTTGGAAGAGAAAATGAAAATCCATGAGGAGGACTACTGCAGGGTGAGCTGCAGGTGGGCAAGGCCTGTGAGAGGGAAACTGGTGGAAAGCTGCAGTCATTTTTAGATGCTCAGAGTCTCTTTGCCCCTGAACACAGTCTTGAAAAAAATAGGCTTTCTTGTTTTAATCAAGAGGTTTAGTGATCGTCCATTATAAGCCTCACAGCCTACGTCCCATTTCTGAGAGCAGAATAGCGAAGACTAATGACTGGCCACTTCCACAAAAGCAGCCTCTGCTGGGATGCACCGTATTTTCATATGCCACTGCTGAGATGCCTGTCATGTCATGTATTGATTTTTCTTTTGTTTGTCAAAGGCATAGTTTATGTATGGGAACTAATCCTCTGATCCCTACAGGAAAAAGAACAAAGATCATTTGTTTCCTATGAGCTTTAAATGAAAATCCAGAGTGCCTAATTAGGTGACCTTCTTATCTCCCTAGCCACTGCAGTCCATGCCGTGCTGTTTCTTGACTTGCCTGGCTGCTGGATGCTGTCTGCCTGCCTGTGACCCTTTCACAGAAATAGGACATTAGGGTACATCTGCTGCTTCCTGCTAACATCCCAGTTTCTCTTACAGGAGCTCATGATTTAATTCTATGATTCTGTGATTCTATGATTTCTGGAGTGCTGGTATACAAGCCACCTCTCTTCAACAGTGTGCTAGCTGAAGCACTTAGACACATCAACTCTGAAAAATTACCAAGGCTCTGATCATTCTTTATGTAGCTAACAAACTAAAAAAGAGGAGATGTGGCTATATTGACAAAACCTACACAGATTTCTTTGTTTCAGTTTCCTCAGTGGGCCAGGGCTTTTCTCATCATGTTGAGAGCAAAGCCCTATACAGTGCCCTATTTATCCCTCCTTTTACTGGTGACTTCTCCTTTGTTCCTTGCTGACTCCTGCAAGATAGCTCTTTGCTGCTGGGTTTGATTTATTTTTCTTTTTTAATTTCTTTTTTCCTCTCTTTCTTATTACAAAATGTTTAATTTCCCTTCAAATCTCTCATCAGGTGAATTCCTAATTAGCCTAATCGAGCGATCCTTCTGCCCAGCAAAGCGTTGCCTGGCTACAATCTTTCTGGCATTCAGAGCTGTAAAACTGCCTTTCCCTGAGACCCAAACATAGCTGTGTCCAAATGTGTGCCACGTTAATGAGAGGTCATCAAAGTTTAATGACTTCATTACTACTCATTTTCAGATGGCAAAACCAAGCACTTTCTGTGAAATATAGATCAAAACAGAAGAAAAAGGGAAAGGAAAAAGGGAAGGATACTCAATTTCAAGACAATTTGTAGCCCAATCTGAGAATTGGTGAACTGCACTTAGCAGACAGCAACAGATACTTCTCATCAGAGGTAACTCACTGCATTGCCATAACATTAGTTGTGTGAATGTGTGTATACATCCCTGTACATATGGAAGATTGGTGTGAATATACACCCCAATAAAGAAAACATATTTTATCAGTTACAGATAATAGCCAGATGTCTGCAGGTCTTCTGAGACCTTTTGGATGTTGGACTTTTGTATTAGACTTATGGAAGAGGAGTCTACTCTATAAATGACTCCCACAGTGAGGAAACTGTCCTTTGGCAAGACCATAAAATATAAACATCAAACTTATTCTACTGTTATTAACTGTGTATTTTTATGCCAATGTAACACCTGTTCCATTGGTGTGGAACAGAGTGCACTAAAACCTTGAAAGGGTAGGTGTGGAATAATTGTCATGTCTGGTTCAATGTGTGGTCTCAGGGAAAGCTCCTAAAGGTCTTGGGGTTCACTGCTGAGGCTCGTCTCACCTAGCTTGAAGGACCTGAAATGTAGGTTCCTTTTATGCCTCAGACACTAAGGTGTTCTCTCTAGTCAGAGGTGAGAAACAGGTAAAGGGTGAAATGGTGCACCATTCATGCTCATTCAGGTCTGTTTCACTTTGGTGACTGAGATTAGCTACCTAAATTAGAAACAGATAAAATTAAGTTGGGTAAATCCTATCCTGAGAGGTTAGTAACTTGCTTGTAAAATGAACCAGCAAGTCATAACCAGCAAGAAAACTAGTTAGAGTAGAAGTGTGCTAGTTCAGGCACAGCATAGCAGTGTTTACACTGATACTGAGTGGGGAACTTCAAGGCAGAGAAAGTCCTAGGGGAGAGGAAAATATGCTGTTTTGCTTTCACTATTAGTAGTTCAGAAATTAATCTCTGATAAAATGGGAAGTGAAAACTGAGAGTCATCACAGGTGTATTTAGTATAAGGAGCCGTATTTTTGTTAGAGGAAAACCATGAGAAAGTTTTAACAGGGTGCAGTAGAGATCTCCAAATGCTACACAGCTGAGGGAAGAGAGGGCAGCTGGACCATCCACCAGGTCAGCTGATACCCTGAGCACCTGGGAGAAACCTACTGTTCACTGGTATATATTTTTTCTGCTTTGTAGATTTTGGGTCTCATTTTTCAGATGTCTGTTGCTTTATTGGAGTAAACTTCTTATGTTTCATTGATGTTAGAAAATTATCTCTAGCAGGCATAAAGTGCTTTACTAATCCAGGATTGACTAATCAAAAAATGAGATCTTGTCATCTGGTGAAACAGATGCAAATCTCCGAGCCTTAAAGAGCAGAGCATGCAGGTCAGTGTGTGGGCTGGTACTGTCAATGCTCAGTATGCAACGCAAGCCAAGTGAGGTTAAACAGCATCCTTCTGGCATGGCACAGACACCACAGAAAGGTATCTGCTGCAGTTATCTCTTCCTCCGAGTATTTCTGAGACTTCAAAAATTTTCCCATCCCATACAAAGACAACATAAGTCTTTCAAAGGATGTCATGACACACAGGAGACATCCTTTAGCTGATATCACTGTATTGAGAGTAACGAGAGAGGCTACTGAATGGTGAACCTCAAGGCATTGAGCTTGCTCCAGATAAACAAGGGCTTGACTAGCCATCATCCTCTTTCCTGGTCAGTGCCCTAAGCTCAATGTTTTGTCTTTCCTTAAGTAAGGTCTGTCTTTACTTCAGCAGATTCTGAAAAAACTTGCTAAAGAAAAATGATCCAACATGTGAGTTCCTATGAAGATATTGGAGTGTTCATTGTTGTTGTTGAATCTGTCCCTCTTGAAGAAAAAGTACTGTACTGAAAAGCTAGTGTCTGCCCTAGTTACATTTTTGCTGTGATGGCCATGGACTACTACTGTGTGTGACATTGGGAGGCAACTCAGGAAAATGAATTGATTTGCAGTCACTGAGCAGAACCACAGCTCCAGGGGAAAATCCTTAGGGATCCACACCAGGAAGAAGGGTTGAAATTATTACATTAGCTGCTATCCTAAAAGGAGAAAGGACAGTCCGTATCCCACAGTTTTCTCTAGTTGTCTCTGAATTAAGAGTTTAGAGGAAAGGATCAACAGCTATGCCTTTCTGTAAAGCAGGCTTTATGATCTCCATAATCTAGCAGGCTCAGTTATACTCTTTAGTGTACAAAGGAAGAATATTGTCTTCTGCAGAAGAAAAACCAACCAACCAACCAACCAAAAACAAAACAGTGCATTTCTATAGGATGGGTTGTATAGGAATTCAGACTGAATGATCATTGCCATTTCTTGCAGTCTGACTCAGTTATGCTTCAGTGAACCTGAAAGTGATTTCTGAATGTGGCACTGGAGGGGGAAATGAGGATGATCTTTTAGAATGGACATTGAAATGTGAAGAAATCCAGCCTGCCAGCTGCACCTTTAAATCCTTTGAGGTTCATGCTTCAGCTATTGCAGTATCAGTTACTAAGCATGCACACAAATGCAAAATAAACGGCTTAACAAGGTACACATGGGCACTCACTTTCCTTTCCCCATATAGCAGACAAAGGAGGCTCCCTAAATCAGTATGCATGTCATTTCTTTTCTAAACATAGAATTTTTTGCCATCAATGAGAAAGAAGCTAAGCAGCTTCCTTCCTAAGAAACCTTAAACAGCTAAGCAGTTTGATTAATTACTCAGGGATTTCCCTTGGGCTGTTACTAAGGTAACAGGAGTAGAAGTGTTTAAAGATGGCTGAATATGCTGTATGCACTGGAGGATACATGGACACTTTTCAGCAGCACCCTGTGTTGTGAGTTTTATACAGTATTGATGTACAAAATGCAAGATGTGTGCATATGTGCATGTACCCACGATAGTGCAGAATGAATCCTATGAATCCTCAGCTGCATCTGCTGAATGCAGAAAAAATCTGCTTTGGCTTTCAGGGAAAGGCATATTGACACCTGTTTAAAGGGTGAAGGGCACATGTCTCTTCCCAGCTTTATAATACCTTCATTTTGCTTACTGTTTCTAAATATTTTCTCTTTCTCCATCACTATGTTTGGAAAGACAGCATCAGCCTGAGGCTAGCCTCCCGCTCTCCGTGGCTCCTCGCTCAGGTTGAGCTGCCCACACTGCTTCCTGGTCCCCCCTGCAGTAACCACCACATCTTGCTCTGACCTATGGAGTGGCACAGAGCAACATCCCTGCTCTGAACAATGGTGCTGCTTAAGTACTTGTGGTTTCATGCTCCACAGCAGTAGTGCCTTTTCTAGTCAAAACTGGTGAGAGACAAAGTGAGAGGTGACTATGGTAAAGAATATGCCCCTTACTAGGACAGTCTGTGAGTAATCTGAGAACATTTGATTTTGTGGGAGAACAATCATCTTGAGTGGTGTTCATGCCAGAATTCTATCAGTGTAAATGCCTAAGTTAGTCAACACAGGATGTGGAGGTAACTAGAAATTTTGGCCTCTTATTCAGCCAGAAAAACCATCTCCTCACTAACTGCTGAGCCTGCAGCCTTAGAAGAATAGAAGGAGCAAACCCCTTATCTCAGAAGACTGATTTGAGATAAAAGCTTTTTCTGAGTTTAATGACACACCTCAGCGGTCTGAGTTCCTCCACTACACAGAGAGGTTATTTATTCTCTGTCTCTGACATCGTTCTTCTCCCCAGAGCTTTTGCACGTACCTCACAGCCTCTTCCATGTCTGTCACTTCTGACAAATGGCTCTGCCCAGCTCCTCTAACTCAACTCTACGGCTAAGCCAAACCAAAGCCTTGAAAGGACTCATGCTGACTTGGTAATTTTTTATTTGTAGACATTCATTTGCCTTTTATCAAGTTCCCAGCAGTGACCACAAGGAGAAACTCTCAAGTTTCCAACAAGAACCACTAGAAAATGTGACACTTGCATGGCTTTGTGCTATGAGATGCCCAATACCCACAGCTCTCACTTGGCACCTCACAGTATGCTTATGGCTCAAACTGTGCAAGAAACTATTTCTTCTGTTTTACTGACACTGCCTAAAAAAAAAAAATAAGAAACATTCTGGGGGAACTGAAATACATTCTGTGAACATCTTCTGGACAAATTGGGAAAAAATTCAGGCTAAGCAAAAGTTGTCTGAAACAAAAAGCTCCAGAGAGAGTTTGACATTTGTCAATACTCTTTGAAAATGTAGTCACAACATTGGTTTATGTATCAACAGATGTATTTTCTTCCCAAAATTGATTCATTTAAATTGTTGTGGAGTTCTGTGTGTCATCTGGCAACCTATGGCTGCTGTTACTCTGCTAAGCCATTGAATGGCTAAAACTATCTATAGGATAATGCTGCTATCATATAGCTAATCACCTAGTCCAGATAGCTCATTATAGCACATCAAATAAAGTTATTTGGCTCCCTGCTTCTATAACTTCATAAATTACCCACTTCAGGGATATTTTGGGGATATGAGCCTTACTAACAAGATGTTATCACTATTGTTTTGAAGCATCTGTCTGCCTGTGTGTGGTAGGTGATCAAAATGGAGAAGTGTATCTGTCTTACATCTCTTTTCCCACAGCAAGCATTTCTCTTTTATAGTCTTTATAATTTGACAGGCCAGAGCTCTGCAGGAATGATAGAGAAGTGACAAGGTTTCATTCTCTCTTCCAGCTCCACTTCCCCTGGGTGCAATTTTTTTCCCATTGAGCAAGCCTTGCTCTAGTGATCTTGTTTCTCTCTCCTGAGAACTGACAAAGGCATTTCAACAAGTGAATCACAGGCAGCAGGCATTGTATGATTTTTGGCTCAGGATAAGGAGGAAAGGAGGGTATTGTCTGCAGCAGTATCCTGTATTGCAGCAGCAGATTTCAACCTCTAATCCAGTAGTACTTCAAGCACCAGTCCTGCCTCCTGTTGCATCTCGTTTTGGATGTGCAAGTCCTGCTACGGTCAGCAGAAGCATCCTGGAGGTGCTACCCTAAAGGAAGGGCGAAATGGTCCCCTCTGCTGTGACAACTGTCTCCCCTGGGCCTCTCCACGCAGAAAGGCAAGACAGCCTTGCCTGCTCATCTCACAGCCTGCAGCTTGCCAAGAGGCTGCACAGACTTCTCTGGCCAGCTGAATTATCACATGGTGATTGCCGTGAGCACATGTTAAAAACAATCCATAGTTTCTAAGACCTTCCTGTATTTACTTTCTGTCGTGGTTTAAGCCTCTCTAACTCAAGCAGTCTCTCTCTCACTCACTTCCCCCTCTTTCTTCCCCCTACTCCCGAAGGGATGGGAAGGAGAATCAAAAAGAATACAACTCCCACAGGTTGAGATAAGAACAGTTTAGTAACTGAAGTATAACACAAATCACTACTGCTACCACCAATAATAATAATGACAAGGCAAATACAAGGAAAGAAGTCAATCGCTCACCGCCTAATACCAAGCCCGACCAAGCAGTGCACCCCCACCCTTCCGGGTCTCTCCTCTCCATCTTTACCTCCTGGGCATGACGTGCTGTGGTATGGAATAACCTCTTTGGTCAGTTTGGGTCAGGTGTCCTGTCTCTGCTTCCTCCCGGCTTCCCCTCCTCCCTGGCAGAGCATGAGACTCAGAAAGTCCTTGGCCAGACCAAAACATCACTAAGCAGTAACCGAAACACTGGTGTTATCAGCGCTGTACCCAGGCCCAAAATCAAAAACGTAGCACTGCACCAGCTACCAAGAAACAGAAAAATGACTGCTGCTGCTGAACCCATGACACTTTCTTAGAAAGCAACTAAACTGAGTTTTTGCCCTAAATTAACCAAGTCCATGGCAAGAGGAGACTGTAAAATGCCTAGTGTCAAGCAGGGAGGCAGTTATACCAATATAAGACCATGATGCTAAGATGGCCAAGTTGGGACATGTTGTGAGGCAAGGTGAAGCAGTCCCAAGCTTCTGGTCTGGATGTTCCAGCTATTCTACCAACACGAAGGATCATTTCTAGCAATTTCTTCCTGGGTTTTTTCCAGTGTTACACTTGCCAGTTTCCCAAAGCACACTTGTGGAGCCAGGGGGGAACACTCAGCAGGTGTAACATTTCACATTCAGGCGGATTAGTTTGAACTGCTGATGAAAGCAGGCCGGACTATGAAATGGAGTATCTAGGCTGCACTTGCAGTGGGAATATGTGTCTAGTGCAGTTGACTCTTTTGTGGAGATGCTGCCTTGACTCAATAGGCAATAATAAGACGTGTGAAGTCTTGGACCTCTTAAGTGCCTCAACTCTCTGCTGCATGAACTCAAGTCAGAACCTTAAGGTAAAGAGATAAAAACACCCCTTTGATGAACCCAAAATAATCTTCATAGCAGCTTTGAGTAAAAAATTATTAAAACATCTTCCTGCTTCAGCAATGCAATTTTAAATGATAAAGAATGAGGGAACAGTAAGTTCATGTGCAACTGCAGTAACATTAGGACAAAAAGCAGCTATGACTTCCAACTGTTCAAGAAACAGTCATGGGAGCTGTTAGGCTCCATGTTTACAGCTCCGATTTGAGGTTTTTTGGAGAAACCTGCACAGCTTTGGGTCCGTATGGGACAGAGGACAAGAACCGATGATGGGGTTTGTGTTGGTGTAGCAGAAACAGAAAATAAAAGCAAAATTACATGCCCCTTGGCATTTATTACTTTGTTTACTTTAATTTGCTCAGGGATTATTTTTATATTCTGTGATCTAATTTCCTTGGGAATTGATAAATAACAACTTCCTGGAATATTTTCACCCCTGTAAAAATCTTGGCATACCATAACGATCTCTCAGTGAACATAAGACAGACTTTCCCACCCTCTCCAGCCCACATAAAACTGTTTGGAGAAGAATCATAATAACATAAAATCTAAGACGCGCTATGAAGCAAGAGGAAGGGGAATAGCTTTTCCTTGGACATATATATCTCTTTGTGAATCATGAAAATAGAGTTGGTAAACATCATAGGTCATTCAGAAACATGGAAAAAAGAGGAACACATTATTAATTGTTTTACTGCTACTGTACTGCTGAGGTAGATCTAGGCACATGCAGCTCCCTGGATACACTCTGATAGCCCATGGATGGAAAATAAATTAAAACAGGCAAGGAGCAGTGGAAAAACACCAACAAGTTAAGCGAGAATCCATTTGTGATGCTGCTCCTTAGGGCTTCTCTGCTATAAATTAATCTTCCCTCACTCCTGTTTAATTTTATTTTTGTTGTAGTCAATATGATAACTAACATGTGCCAACTACCATGATATAAAAGCACAGTGAATGCACTTAATGCAACAAGATCAGCTCTACGTTCCTGTCTGAGGCCTACCTCAGCAAGTTTGACTCATGTTAAAACTAAAATTGCCTCGACTTCACCGCATTTCTATCTCTGGATAGCTGTATTAGTTACCTTCTTAATGGTAAAGATAAACTTTTACACTGTGTTTTTTAGCAACCTTTAAAGTGAAAGCCAGATTTATAGCTTTGGAACCCAAGCTGGAAGATTAGTTTTGCAAAACAAGTAATAAATACTGATTATCTGTGAATGGTCAGGGCAGAATTAATCAATTACCAGTCATTTCTTTCTTGATTTATCTTCTCTTCTAAGCCCACCTTTTGTATCTTTATTTTGGCTGCACTCAGATGAATCAAAGTGGAAAAGAATGAAAATTAACTCAGTAGAAGACATTTTCAATAGTCTTTCATCTCTGGAAATGCTTTTAATTACTAGAATAGTTTACTGTTAAAGTAGTAGATTTATTGAGCTCTAGATAATCTTTCAGCATTTCATCTGAGGCAGCACGCTTGCTTTAAGGCGCTGGTGATAGATGTTTACTGCTACACTGTAAGCAGCCTAGACCCAGATGTAAGCACTGCTTTATGAAAAACATTTTTCTTGCATCTGTCTCTCTAAAACCAGAAAGGATGCAGGTGCAGATTCAAGCCAGGATGATGAACATGCCAAAATAGCATCACTGGGACACCATAGAGCCAGAAAAGAGATGAATTTTGACAAAATATATAACAGCAGAACAGGGGAGAAGGGAAGAGATGAGAGCATCAATCTCCATTAAGCAGCAAGGGTACTTTGTTCAGTGACAAGATGGGGCTATGTTGATAGGTTTTAGTTTAAGATAGCTGATGTTCTTCTGAAAAGTTTTAGAATAATAGAATAATAATACCTATGGAATGAGAGGAGGAAGACAGTTCTCGGCATGTGAGCATGTGAGCATGGATGATGAGGATTATTCTTTTAATGGTGCCATAAGACAGCTAGCCACGGCCAGCTGGGAAAGAACTGAGATCTGTGGAGATACTGGATAAGAAAGCTGCAAAAATGGTGATTATGAACACTAATGTGAATTTCTGCGGGCTGTTTGTGTGGCAAGTGAAGATTGCCCTTTGGCTCCAATTTGCAGTTACGGTATAGTTTACCCAGTCATGACAGGCAGCAGTTTCTGTGCTGTATTATCTTGTTTGAGAATTAGGAAAAGTCAGGTGCTATTGCAGGTATACTTGGGTATTTAGGGCTTCTTCAAGAAGACCTAGTAGATGTCACCTCAGTCTACATGAGCGAAGCAAGGTAGAGGACATATAGAGATATATATCCAAGCATCACCTGGTGTGGGATCATAGCCCACAGATGTTAGTGGCTTTCTATCCTCAGTGGGATGGCCACTGAGACTGTAGATTTCTAATTTGTGCCCCTTTGTCTCAGCCAGTTAATAAACACTATTATTATACTGTTTTATATTACTAATTATATATTAATAATATATTAATTATATACTGTATAATATTCTACATTAATTATTAAATATTAAATTATTATTAGAATATTGCATAATTATGTCTTACAAGACTTATAGTTAAATATCAGGGGTATGCTTGAGCTGGAAAGGGATACAGCAGCTGGCAGCAAGCAAAATATCGCTGCTCTGCCAGATAGGCAAACTAATGATTCTTTTAGATTATTCACCTTCTCCATCACATCCTATTTGTATTTTAATCACTTTCTCTAGGCACATAGTGACACTCCCTCTCACTGGCTTACCACCAGATGGACTTTAATAAACTATTGTTATACCTGGAAGAAGTTTCCTCGCTCTTCATAATTGCTTCTTGTAGTACTTATATGTGTGATGCAGAAATGTCAGCCACCACAGCCATATGTATTGCTATAATCAAGAATATATTGTTGCGTGGTATTTTTGGGGGTGGTTTTTTTTTTTGTTTGTTTTGTTTTTAAGGAATCTGTACTATCTGAGATATTCCCTTGTTTCTTTCCAGCTCACTTTTTTCTCTGTTCACATTACAATATGTAACAAATCCCATGTTCTGGTGCTGACTGTGGGTGTTCAACAAAGGGTAGGTAGGATGTTGATATTAATCTGCATTCTCTGAGTCGGCAGATTAATGGCATGAAACTAAATTCTGTCTCTCCTCTCTTTTCCTCTCCCTTCCTCTTCTTTCCAATATGGGATAGATCGGATCACGGATTTATGTGTTAAGGAAGTTAATGTCTCATCTACAGTAGTGATGCTGAACTCCTGTCAAAGTGCTTGACTATGTCAGCATATTGTGTTTAACACAGCAGTTGTGACTGAGGAAAGTTCCCTTTGCACACATTTTTTGCTGTGATATTTCTGTTTTCAACTCTAGCATTTGAAGTAGTACAAAAAAAGTTATTCTTCAACTCCCTGGATGCACAAAACTGTATTTTTTGAAGGTACAAATCAATGGATTTCCATGTCACCAGAAAATGGATAAATTTTCCATTATATTCTATAAATTAGAATATATATATAAGAAATGCATGCTTTGCTTTTTTTTTTTGCATAGAAAGAAAGTGTTTGGCATCCAGTTTGATCTTAATTTATCTTCATTGGTCTCTCATTCTGATGTCTCCAGTACTTGTGAGTCCTTTCATGGCCATGTTTCAACATTGAAACAGGTCTCTCTCAAACCAAATTTCAGATTCAGGCCATGAAAAAATACTTCAGGCCACAAATGCATGTGCTTACCACAAAGGAAGAAGTGTTTGAGGGCTCTTGATTTCTCAAATGAGCAATGTGTCCCCTAACTTTCTTCATCCTTAAGGAAGTTCATCATTATTTCACTAAAGCACATAGATGAAAGTTATGTTTTGATGCAAAATGTGTACAGAATTAAAACAAAAGATATGGACTTGAGAGTGCCCCTGAGTCATCTGAAGGAGCATTTCAGGTGGACAACCCTTGCTTCAACCCCAAGAGGCCTTAAGCTGAAAATGTTGTAGCGATATAGGGGAAGAGGTTGCTTGAGAAAAGTGTAATATCTTAGGCTGTTTCTCTAGAAAGCATAGGCAAAGTACATGATAATTCCTTCTGGATCCACTTTTGTCCAATGGGATAATTTGTGACTCTGAATAATTTTATGAGCAGCAGGTACAAATCATTGCTGGCAGAGATGATATAGCAGTTTCACGAAATGGAAAACTGCATTTCAGGGAAAGAAAATACTCTAACATTCCTTGGACACTGGTGACAGTCTCCAAAAAGGCCTGCTGAATCCCTTCAGTACATAACTGCCATCAGGAACTGAAAGGGCATTTCTGAAGAGTTTAAATGAACCTTGGTTGCTGGTTCCTGAGAAAACTGATTCTGTTCCTGCTGAGAGCCATAGCAGCACCCTTACTAAAAACCACAAATATTCCCTCAGAGAGAGCTGGAATGATGTCATGCTTTTTTTGTGTGTTCACCAGCTTCACTATTGAATGTCCCGTTCAGGACCTTGAATAACATTTGGTTTGGGGAGTTTTCTGTGAAAATTAGCACAAACTTGGAGGGCTTTCCAGCTCTTGTCTTTCATTCTGACCTGATCATTACTGGAGAGATGCTACAGGGAACAGAAGAATTCAGGGTGAAGTTTCATGTTTACTGTTACTGTTGCAAGGGGAGATTTGGAAAACAATCCTGGGAGCTGAAAATCACATTACATAAGCTGTGTTTGTTTGTCAGGTTTTGTTTCAGGTAAGCCAGGAGTAAAGCTGGGATATAGTATTCATTGGTATGATTTTCCTCTCATGGAATGCCAGTTTCAGACATTTCCACCTTCTTGTCCCAGCTTCACCATAGGTCCTCACACTACTGTTACTTCCCCTCTCAGTTGGTCCCACCAAGAACAGTACCAGCATAGACAAGGGGGCAGCAAAGTCATCACAATGAGATTGAGAGGCAGTAGGAAAGGAGGCAAGAATGTCTTAAACTGTCTTTACTTCTGGCAGAAAAGTGTCAGAGAGCTATATCCATGAGAATTCAGCAAAGAAAGGTTGATGAATGTGTCTGCTGCTGAAGGAAGAATAAGTTAGCATTCGCTTTCTCACAACTGTGTTTTTTAAGAGGTGTCACTAGTAGTCGAAAGTAGTGACAAACCTTGATTTTTGTTATTCAGATCTGCAATAGTGGTCCTGAAATCACAGAAGGCAATTGTCTGTTGAAGGGAATAGTAATTATAATAGCAGTAACTGAGCAGACTTCTAGACATTTGAAAAACTGTTCTCATGGCTGGACTCTGGGGGGGTGGGGGGGGTGGTTAACGGTTCATGCTCCACCTGGAGGCTGGTTGCAAGTAGAGTTCCTTGGGGGTTTGTCCTCGGACCTACTGATGATGTTTAATACATTTACCAGTGACCTGGAGGATCTGACAGAGTTCACGCTCAGCAAGTCTGGTGATGAAGCTAGACTGGTGGGACCAGTCAATACGCTTGAGGAGTGGGCAGTCATCCAGAGGAACCCAGACCGGCACTAAGAATGGGCCAACAAGTTTTGTATGAAAAGAATTGTGTTCAGGAAACACGCAGAGCCCTCTACTTGACATGGACTAACCCCTATGTCTGTGTGGACTAGGCCTGGGAGCAGCTTGTCTGGATAGGACCCAGGTGTTCTTGTGGCTTTTAGGGCAAACATGATCTAACCAGCAGGGAGCCCTAGCAGTGGTGAAGGCAAACACCATCCTCAGTTGTATAAACAGAAGTATATTCAGTAGATCAAGGAAGCAATATATTTCCTTTGCGCAACTAGTAAG
This sequence comes from Ara ararauna, assembly GCA_028858755.1. Lineage (NCBI taxonomy): Eukaryota > Metazoa > Chordata > Aves > Psittaciformes > Psittacidae > Ara > Ara ararauna. Next base: position 52,861,581 of record CM054378.1, read on the forward strand.
ACTACCCTTAGAGTATTGCATCCAGTTTTGGGCCCCCAGTGCAGGAAAGACATAGACAAACTAAAGGCAGCTCAGGGCAGGGTCTCCAAGGCAGTGGGCTGGAGGAGAGGCTGGGGGAGCTGGGCTAGGTCAGCCTGGAGGAGAGACAGCTTTGGGAGCACCTGATGGCCACATTACACACAGTTGTTTTATTATCAAATGTGTTCTTTAGTAAGGGGGCTGCTAATTTTATTTTTATCTTCTTCTTTTTAGTTCTCTACTCTAAGTTGACCTTACAATTAAGTAGCTATTCCATTACACCAGAACAATTTTATTTCTTTTGTAATTCCATTACATATATTATTTTGCAGGAACAATGTTAATTACAGATATTCTTCTCTCATATGTCTATGTATTTATCATAAGAAAGTATTACTCTGGCTCTTAAAATATAGTTCTCTAATGGTAACATAGAATAACTATAACAGTTGCTTACCACACATCATATCTATAGTAGGAATATAGGATCATAGAATCATAGAATAGTTAGGGTTGGAAAGGACCTTAAGATCATCTAGTTCCAACCCCCCTGCCAGGGGCAGGGACACCTCACACTCAACCATGTCACCCAAGGCTCTGTCCAACTGCCAGGGATGGAGCATTCGCAACTTCCCTGGGCAACCCATTCCAGTGCCTTGCCACCCTCACAGTAAAGAACTTCCTTCTTATATCCAATCTAAACTTCCCCTGTTTAAGTTTGAACCTGTTACCCCTTGTCCTATCACTACAGTCCCTAATGAATAGTCCCTCCTGAGTATCCTTATAAGCCCCCTTCAGATACTGGAAGGCTGCTCTGAGGTCTATATGTAGTGTTCTGCTCCAAGAGTATATAACAACCATGGAAAGAATTTTGCAACTGTATCAAATAACAGGCAAAACTGAATATTTGAGCATATTGCTTTAACTTTATAATACTACTTGCTTTTTCCTATTACGTGCAAGCTTAAAGAATGTCTCTGCAATGCAATGGCTGAATGCCAAAATACCGTTTTATTTTCCCTTATGTGTTTTTTAATTTTTTTCTTTTTTTTCCACAGATGTTTCCATGCTGCTATCTGCATGTGATTTCTTGCATTCAGCTATACTTGTTCCAGTCATGTTTCTTATAAGCGCATAAATGGCCATTTCTGGAGATCTGTACTCTGGTTGCTCTTTTTTGATGTCCACTGTATGCTTTGAGATTTGTTCTCTGATTCTCTGTAAAGGGATTATGGGTGTAATCAAGAATCATTCAATATTTTTAATTTTCAATGATAGCATAGTATATCACGTTCAGGGAATTCACTGCACATTCATGGTATGTAAAAGCATTTATGGTGAATAAGTGTTGAAGGTATTTCTGACATGTAATTCACACTTGTAGTACGATACCTGACTGTATCTCTTTTGCCTTGGTTCTACAAAGATTACAAGCCCATGCTTAGCTGTACCCACACATTCTCTTCCTTTACATTTACTCAATTTTTGCACAAGAAGTTGTAAGCATAGTTGAAGCTGTACAAAAGGACTAGTGGCCCATAAAAACAGGTGGCTGGAATTCTTTTTAATCTCTACAGGCTTTGCTAACTCACACTAGCTGACAAATTGGACTTTATAGGGAAATTAATTTGTTTTGAGTCACTAGCAAAGTGATTCTTGTGTGAAGTCAAGAAAGAGCTGAAGTCTTACAGGTCTTAATGGGAGAGTAGAACAACCTGGCTTAGGATTCATCTGACACAACGTGACCGTCTTGCAGTCTAGGTGTCTACAGAGGAGCCAGGTGCCTCTACTCTCTTCATAGATCCCTGGAAAGAAACAGATACTTCTGTAGTGATATTCAACATATTTTGTAGTACTTGCTCAAGAGAGGTTACATGAAGAATTCATATTTTTTGTCTCTAGCTACAGAGTCTGGGGTGACTAAGTCATATAAGCATATGGTAGTTGTCTAATATGAGATAGAAGGACTCCATCCCCAGATATCCCAAAATGTCCTCTGAGTTTCAAATTAAAACAAACAAAAATCAGTAATATTTTGCTTCATCTCCTTTTGCAGTAGTTTACAAAGAAAGTGCATGAAAATATTAGTTGCTCTTAATAGATTTGCACTCTCTAGAGAACTGGCCACTGAAGCTGCTCTGAGCACTGTCTTTGTGACGAGACCACGCAAGGTGCAAGTTTCATGAAATTTAGAGTTCAATACAAACATATCACTTCCATTTAGTTTTAAATCACTTTATTATTGGATGGAACGTTCCTCTTTGTTCCAGAACTGCATATGACATAGAGCTCTTCAACAGCCTTCTGAGCGATTTATTCCTATTAACGTGTGCCTTGAAGTTCTGGCATCCCATGAGGAAAAACATTTCTGACAGTATCCTGGTCCTTTTGCCGTTTTCATCCAAAATGTTAAAATTTATAGTCCTCATGGGCGCGTGAATAGGCAATGCAATATTTAAGATATGAGCATAATTTAACCTCTGCAAAGGGCAAACGCTAATGCTGTTTTCTAATCTGCTGTTTGCCTAATCCAGAATACATACCCTTTTATCTGATTCTACATACACTCTAAATTCTTCAAAGCCTTAGGAACATGTTAACTGGAAGAAGTTCCATTGGTTTCTGTAGGCCTCATTAAGGCTTAAATCTGCATATTTAGCTGCAAGGAGTCAGTATAAAAATAATCTAAGATTTGTACTGCTGGACTATATCTTTTCAAATTCTGGACCTCTAGCTTTTAACTGTAAAGTCAGATCTACTTTATTGCACCTATCTCTGTACCAGCTCAAACTACCTTGTGAGTTATTCTGGACTGACAAAAATTTCTCTAATTTGGAAAGTGTATGGCATTTATACAGGAACTAAAATGAGTAGTCTGCCACTAGGCTGTACTGTGTTATTTTTAGAATACTATTTTTAAAAAAACATTTGCAAAAATGATAATAGTGACTTGTAGAGAAAGTGTTTTCATGGGTCTGAAACACTGAGAAGTCTTTGGATGAGCTGCAAATTTTTCCTGCTCCTGACTGCACCTACTTGGAGGGCAGTGAAAAACATTGGATGCAAGCCAAGAAGTTCGTAAGTGTCCTTAATCCAATTCCTTGGCACAAGTGATTGATACCACACTTGTAGTGAGAGGATAATGAGTCTTTGCTTAATAATGAAAACTATCTAGATGAGATGCAAGACTAATGCAATTCATTCTGCTGACTGTCCTTATTTGGAAGAGTACTTAATTTTTTGTGAAGTGCCTGAGTGGAAGAGCAGATGCCTCCCTTTGGTTGTGAATGAAGTCTTTAAGCTCTTCTGATCTGTAAACTTTTGAAAAACTTTTCTTGCCTTATCTGATAGGAACAATCATGGAATCATAGAATAGTTAGGGTTGGAAAGGACCTTAAGATCATCAAGTTCCAACCCCCCTGCCATGGACAGGGACACCTCCCACTAAACCATGCCACCCAAGGCTATGTCCAACCTGGCCTTGAACACTGCCAGGGATGGAGCATTCACAACTCTCCTGGGCAACCCATTCCAGTGCCTCACCACCCTTACAGTAAATAATTTCTTCCTTCTATCCAATCTAAACTTCTGCAGGCTATGAAGTGTAATGTCTATGAAGAGCTTGAAGGTGGTTTAGTGAGTAAGTTTGCACAGCAGAAAAGAGTGGTGATTCCACCTATGCCAGTGTGATCAGAAAGTTCAGGTCTACTGAAGCCATCTTCTTTTTTTTGCAGCTCTCCAGCTCAACAGATTTATGGTTCAGAATTCCTTCTTATCCTCTCTTCCTAGCCTTTACATCCATGTACTAAGACACAGACAGCTCATGCATTGCTACTTCCCCAAGTTAGTGCTGTTCCCCGTTTGCTGTAAACTATCTTATTGCCATTTCTTATTTTGACTCACAGGATAATGGTAGCTCACTTTCTCAGAGGAATATAGTGTTTTGACTAAAACTGCAGGTTAGATTCAGAGAACCGGTTAGCTGGTGTGTACTTTTCTTCAGTGAGCTCAAAGCCAGTGAATCTTGCTGTGAGATTCATGGTGAGACTAAAATAGAGGGAGTCTCTTCAGTCACGAATCTGTACAATCCAGATCTGAAGCAAGACAATCAACAACCAGCTTCAGTCTGATGCTGATGAGTTCATACAGATTGACTTTTCCTTGGTTGCCAGTTTCTAGTTCACACAAACACCAGTTACTTTCCTTCATTGAATACATGTGTACAATTTCATTTTCATGTTCACACCATCTCTGTAAACTCCATCCTTAGCATTAGGCTATTACATTTTCTTTCCCTCCCCACTTGTTACTTAGGTAATAAAATAAGAAATGCTTGAAAGTGCAATCAACCTAACTTGTGAGAGAGAACATTTTGTAGAAATTTAGGTATTTTTTGTATAAAATAACCGATATTAGGAGATATTAATAAAGCTATTTAAAGCACTGTCTGTAAGGGATTTACCAAACATAACTCTTTCTGGGCATGTTATATGAAAAATCACTTTCAAGGAAAATAATTGTCAATAAAGTCTTAATGTGTAATTCTGTTTTGTTTAAAATGCATATGTAGATAAATTATCTATCTGAAGAACTTTGTTAACAGATGCACCGAGTGAAAAAGCCATCCAATCTGAATTGCTAAGAGATTAATTCTATGCATCATGTGAAATATGACTAAGAGTCACCGTTTCCCCAGCAACACTTTGCAAAGGACAGCACTAAACGGACATTATTCTTATAGGAATTTCTGTGCATGCAAACAGTTTTGCGAAAGGCATGTTATGTGCTTTGAAAAGTCTAAGGTCATTATGAACAATAACAAGTTAAAGTAAAATCATGTGCTAAAAATAGTGTGTGTCTCTGGAAGCATCTTTTAAAGTCACTGATGCGTTTTGTTAGAACAAGATAGTTTTGTCCTCAAAATGTTTAAAACCAAGAATGAGCTGATTAGAGCAGACACTTCAAATACACCTTCCAGGGAATGGCATTCCCTGAGGTACCCTGTAAGGGCTCATAATTCTCTGTCTGGCTTCAATTTTTTAACAAGTGTTTGCCTAACGTAAGCATGAAACGCACCAGGTGCACCTCACCCCTTTCTTGCCTCCCAGGAGGACTGCCTAGCCCAACTCCCTGGCCAGATAGACAGATTTCCTTTCTCAGAGGTGCCTGAAACCACTTTGAACACTATTTAGTCACAGGTTTCTGTTCAGGGTAATTTTCCAGCTGAATAGAAACATTATCTCAGGGAAATCCTCCCCTTCCATTCAGAAACTGTCTCTCTTCCAGCTGGCAAGAACATCTCCTGTTCTCCCACCCTGCAGAGCATCACCACGTCCTGGGATAATGGCAGTGAGTCCATTTACATGGGAAAGCTATACTGGGAAAGCAAGATATGTATTTTTAGGTATTACAAATGAGATTTAGCAGTAGGAGACAGAGGGAAGCGTTAAAACTATGTGACCTGTCAAGTCTCTGTAGACCAGCTGTTTGGGAACCTTTGAGATAGTAAGCTACAGCATACTGTGAGCACATGTTACCCTATTTTTGTTTCACTATAAATCCCTAGAGTATTACTTCCTTTTAAAAATTAATTCAAAAAGGAAAACAAAACACCCTTTCCAGAAATAGTAGCTTTTCTTTTTTTTTTTTTTTTTTTTGGCAGCGGGAGATTTTTACCAGCAATTTTTAAACATTTTTTGTTGTTTTTTTCAATGCGCCCTTGAGATTACTCTGCTTTTGGCAGGAGTACTAAAATGTGCTAGCGTCAGAAAGAAGGGAGCACTCTAGCAGCAGTTTCATACTAGCACATGTCAGGAAAGCGTTCCCCAGTTGCAGTTTTGGTGAAAATTTTTCAGGAAGGTGACTTCACTTACCTTTTAGCTTTTGTATGGCTTTAGTGTGGATCATATTGCCTGAATTTTGGAAACAATGAATATTTTGATAACCTTATCTGAAAAGAAAGGACTTTCTTTTTCTCCGCTGAGTTGAAAATACAAACTCGGCAGGGAGTAAACTGTCATGCTTGGCCATACCACTCAGTTGCCATTGAAACAGAAATGCCCTTTTGCAGAGTTCATCCAACATTATCAGTGACAGCATGGGATCATCCTAGTACAGACAATACAGAAAAGACAGAAAGAAAATAATATTTCCTCGCTTTTCTAACATTTTGCTCACGTCTTTTTTGTGTATTCCAAAGATTAATGGGAATGACTTGTTTCCCTCAAATATATAATTGAAATGTTGGGAATAAGATGCCATATTTGGTAAGAATAGCATTGATTCAAAACCAAAGTAAGCCTAGTAATAGTAGCAGACTATTCAGCTTCCATTATCATTATCTTAATTGCCTTTGAGTAATGTAAGTGTCTTATGTGGACACATATATTTCATTAAATATTTTATGAATGTCTTTCTAATTCTTCACACATTTTAAGAATCTGTAAAGCATTCCATTTAGTACCTGAATCTCAGGCTGAATAGGAATTATGATATTCAAAATACAAAGCCAGTCACCAGTCCTACAGTCAGTTCCTCACAAGAAAGAACAGGCAAGTTTTCATAGACTTACTGAAGGATACTCTCCACAAAAACAAGGATCCATTTGTGTAAATTTTATCCCCAAGAGCAGGACCATGAGGAAAGTTAGTTACTTTATTTACATTAATAATAAAAGCGATTACGATTGAATTTACAGATTATAATGGAGAGGAGAATGAACTCTACTGCTGGAAATAAATCAAGCAAATGAAATATGAAACACTCTTCCCATAACCTTTTGGATTCTGCTGCTAGCATCCACTGTTCCTACAAGGTCACTAGTCTGATAGGGAAATTAGATATCTGCAGTGGGAGTCACCGCAGTGTCAGCAGTGAAAGGAAACTTGGTGCTCAAGCAGATAAGAAATCTATAGAGAGCAAAGGGGTTTATAGAATCTGACAGGAGCTTTCCCCATTTATGTGACTTAAAATTATAAATTCATAGCACTGGCACCACATTCACTTTGGCTTGCAAACAAATTTCTCCTGTTCTTACCAGTCCTGATGACACAAAGGGCATATTGTTGTGATCACCTCCTTTATCCAACATGGTAGCAAATGATACGCAACATAGTTCACAAGGGAATCCTGTGTCACTTCTTTTTTTTTTGCCTAGAACAGCAGAAAAGGCAAAGCCGCAGTTTCTCCATTTTCAATTTCTGCTTATTCTTCCCTACTCTCCCACTCCTTGTTCTCTTTTTTAAATAAATACATTCAAAATAATGACATACACTTAATCTGGGCATCATTTACAGAGGGGCGTGGCAAAGCATGTTTTGTTGAGTAGATGAAGTAGAAAAAATTCTTTGATTTAAATATTTCAACTTTAATTGGTAAAAATTTCTTTCAAGTGACATCTTTGGAGCCAACCCTATTTGGTGTCTCTTAACTGCCATTGCTTTCTGAAGGAGCTCTGTGTATTAAGTTTGTCAGGACTGACTGTTTTACTCATAGACGTAGGTAGTCACCCTGCAATTGCTGGGTTTGAGTTAATCCTCAGGGTTTGCCTTCAGACCTGTGTCACCCATTTCAGTAGGACTCATTGGACATGCACAAGCTAGTGTGCTGTAAAGTATGGGATCACACAATGACATCATGTATCCAAACTCAGATCATTGTACTTATATTCCTACAACTTTATTCAAGCATATACATAATATTGGATGATATTTCAAAAGATGTGAAAACATGTATGCATTTTGCACAAAACTCTGTTTTTCCAGGCCAACCAGTCCTCCTCAGAGCAATCCCATGCCCACACAGCAAGGATGGGCTGGGATGCTAAGTAGACTCTGGCTAGTACTCCTACCTGGTAGAGACCACAGCCTGCTCTCAGTTGCCTGGACTCTGGGATGCATGGGTGAGAAAGGTGGATGGGACCAGGAGACTGAAGATGGACCACGTCTGCCTCAAGTCCCTCATTTGGGGATCTCGGCTTTGAAAATACTGAGATAAGTCTTTAGGATGTATTAGTATTATTTTCTTAATGGTAATCTTTAATAACATAGCTGTATCTTCCCTGAAGAGGAACTGATACCCCTCTTCATATAAGAAGCATTATATTTTTGTCTTTTGAAGGGCTTTGTGCCTGATGATATCATTAATATGCTATGTTATTACCAACCTCAGAACATTCATGTATGTGATCAAAACTAAGTCTTGTGCCCCATTTCTTACTATTTATATGTTTCTTTTTAACCTCTTAAATAGTTCTACCATGTTTCTAAATTTAATTTATATCCTTGATGGTTTTCTACATATGAATTATTTTTCTCTGTGGTGGTGAAGAAACTTTGCTTCCATAAAGGCCATGCAGTTATCAAGATGAAGCAAAATGGAGTCGATTTTTTCTTGAGAGATTGTGCCATATATCAAGTGTAATTGTTTTGCCAGTACAAAAAACCTCTTACTACACATATTGTGTAACATATTTTGCAGATATATTACTGCTATATGCATTCAATGGCTGTGACTCAGCACATGACACCAGCAGAAACAGGCAGATGGAAACAACCCAGTCATATCTGGAGTGCCCTTGCGAAGGCTGCAGGGACACTGACCTTGGTGAACAACTGCATGGCAAATGCTCTTCTGCAAGGTACAGAGGCTGTGCTAACTTGTGGCCCAGCCTACAAGTGGAAGAATGGCTGCTGTACGTGGAAACATGCCCAGACACATTGTGGAGCTAGTGGGTTTGACTGAGCATGGTGCATTCTAGGCATACACAGACATCAACAAGGACAACCTGCGCACGTACCTATGCCCCAGTGTCATCTGCGCTGACAGCCGTACCCCTATCACAGCACTGCATTTATTATCCTGTCTAGTTAAACTCAGCCTAAGTCAGACATCATGTGATTCCCGGCTGCTCTCTCTTAATGAATCCTAGGACTCATTAGAAAACAAGAATTATTTCAGGGTGATTCAAGCAGAACGTAACTCACCCTTTCAAATATGCATGGGACAGCAGCAGGTTTAGATTTAGCTTCCCCATCATGTAAATTATTAAGTTTTTTTCCACAAATAATTGTCAGTTCAGGTCTTCATCTGTTACAAATTGCTTAATTTTCTTGTGGTTATGTCAGTTTACACCACTGCAAATCCAGTCTGATGACATAATTGAAAATCTCGGATAAAATGTTAATCTCCAAGAGCATCATAGTCTCCTCACATAGATGTTTCCATAGCAACATAACCATCATTATACAATCATGGTGAATGGGGTTTTTTATGATTTATTTCCTCTTCTGTGATATTTTAAAATGAAAGGATATGGATGGGGACAGTATAGACGCAACACTTAATTGATCCACAAGTACAGGGAAGGATTTTGTAGAGAAAACATGGTTCTGTATCTAATGGGGATATATAGACATGTTATGAATGAGAAGTGGGAATATGGTCTCCCTCTAATATAAGTGTATTCTAGATTAAAAGTTCTTGGCAGTATTTATGTATATGCATAAAAGTCTTCACCCAAAACACTACATATTCTTTACAAATATTAATTTTTTCACTAACCAGAATGGTATATTAAAGTGCTAAATCAACTGCTCTGCCTCATCTGTCACAAGCAGAGCCAATCTTCTGACATAATCAACCCAAGACAGTGAACATCCCTGCATAAGCCTGTTCCCCAGAGTCCCTTTCCCGAATGCCTGAGTCCATGATCAGCAGGATTAATGATGCCTGGTTACCTAGAGCTTTGTGTCTCAGGTATCTAATGCATGCAATATCTAACTGAAGTATTTTTGACATTTATGACAGTCATGATAGCTCTCCTGTATGAATTCTCTACCATCTAATACAATGTTGGATTTATTCATTTCCCAGCGCTAGAATGACAGGGTCCATCTTCCACGTTTGGGTTTGGGGGTTTTTTGAAACTTTTAGAAAATTAACATATATAAGATCATTATCCTATCAAACTGCATCCCATCAAACATGGCTGAAACTGATGGGCTAAAACATTATGAAGTGTGAATAGGCAGGCATGTACATTTGTTGTGAAGAAATACCCTTCTTCCCTGTGGAAAAAAGATGAAAGAACTCCACAATATGTCTCAAAAACAAGAATCTGAAACTTTTATAGATTAATTGTCCCATCTGTAAGGTCCTTTGCTAGTCCTGTTCTCCTCATTCCAGATGCAATGTGCACTGCAGGAGTGCAGGGATGGGCAGCCACTGGCTAGGAAACTGCTGAGAGCTGGAGGTGCTGTGCAGTTGAGGAAAAAACAACTCTGAAGAGGGGAACTGATTGCCAGGGGCAGGACCCACCTAACAAGTTATTCAGGTTTTCCAGAAGAAATTATCTCTCTACCTGGAGGAAAAATCAGTACCTTGTTTGGATCCTTTCCAGGGTAAAAGTGATTTTAGGGACTTTCCCCAACCACAAATGATTTAAGAGGCACTTACTGTAACAGCTATGCCAATAAAAAATTATGTGAATAAATCAGGCATGATCAACGGCCACATGTTGGTGCAGATAAGACTGGGGTATGTACATTTTCTAAACTTAAATGTGTTTCATGCAGACTCATGTACTCTCTTCATTTTTACCTGCTGCTGGGACTTCAGCTGAAGCCTTGACTGTGCCTTTCAAATTAGCTGTCTGTACTTCCCCAGGAGGAAAACCAGAAGAAATTGCCTGCTCTTAGCCTCACACGAGGCTCTGCTTTGCTAAGCAGAGGAGCCATGCCCTGTCAGGAGCTCCCAGGCTGACCCTTGGGGTGCTCCAGGGCACCTGGGGGCTCACACACCCCAAGCCATGCCTGGTAGCTTCTGCGGGCTTTCCTCTGAAGTCCCCTCAGCTACCAAGGTGAACAGGGAAGCTGCAAATTCCCAAGCATATGGAACGTGCAGCTGCCCCACACCTCAGGCTTTCAGGCTTTCAAAAATGACCCAGTTCCTGGGTTTGATACAAGTAAACAGTAGGCTTTCTGCTAGCCCATCCTCATTGGGATGGTTTGATTTTTTTACTGAGTTCATGGGTGGTTTTTTTTTTTAACTCTAAGGGCACCAAAAGCAGAGGGGTGAGTGTGGTGCTGCACAGTGCCCTGACTCCTGCTTGGACATACACTCTCAGCGTTATGGCTAGACCTGACAATATGAAATGTCTTAGTGCTCCCTTCACATCTCTCTGAAGCGAAATTCTTGCATGGACTTATTGTCAAAACATGAATTCTATTCAGTTCCATGGTGACTTGACATTTGCAAAAAAATCCCAATTTGGGACCAAACTAAAAATTGGATGTGCAGTTGCAACACCCCATTCACCCACAGGGACACTGGGTTTGAGCAGAAAGATGCCTAGCATCCCATAGATGACCCCGCAGGGACAGCAGCAGTCCTCCAACAGGCAATATCAGGTCCAATGGCAAAATTTGCCCATTTGGACAGCTTGGGGGTGTCTTCCAGACTTGCTCTGGAGAAATCCAAAATTGGGCTAGCATCACGGGCTAGCATCACAAGCTAGCCTCAAAAGTAGAGCAATCTATAAACACAGGCTTGTTTCTCTTGCCCATGACAGAGATTAAGTGTCAGGTGCAAAAACTGAAGCCCTGCTAAAATTTCCCTGTTTAGTCTAACTATCCCACATCACAGTTTTGGCTGAGCCTGTCAAAGTAACGAGAGCCAAAGAAACGATTTCCTCAAAAGCGCAAAAAGAAAATAATTTTAAATGATATTGCAGGCACAAAATGAAAATAACCTTAAAATTTAAGGGTGTCTGCATGACTGAAGAATTGGGTTTAGTACTGAAATTTAAGAGACCATAAATCCAATAACATGGTGTACTGTCTTTAGGCATTTTTGTAGAGAAATCACAATGCTTACTCAGAAATGCCATTCATTGACGATGTTAATTGTTTTAGGTTTTTCTCTGAGTATAAATTCTCAACAAATTTTAGCATTTGTGTTTTAAGTGTATACGGCTGGCAACTGGATGACAGAATAGACAATATTATTATGGATTATAGGATCAATAATCCACATTCTAAGAAGGATTTATGTAAGAGACTGTAACAGCTTAAGCTTCAATAAATAACATGTAACATTCGACAGAAATAGCAAATATTCTCTAAGTAAAAACATCAGCATTTTTCTATACCAGAAAGGGAAATCACACATGTAATATTAAAATAAAAAATGCATTTTTTAAAAAAGGCAATTAGAATGTATATTGTTGCTTTGTAAGAGGTTTAAGTACATATTTGCATGAACTGAAATATGTTCTGAGGCCTGAAAGATCAGAACAAAAGTGTCTTTTCTTGTCTCTGCTCATTTTATCAGCTTCCGTGATAAAAAAGAATTTTTTCTTTTTCCCTGTTTGAAGCTCAAATCACAATCCCTGAGGGAATTCATGAAGCAGAGGAGGCGGTGAAAATAACCTCTACATTTGAATACTATGAAAGCCAAGACATCAGAAAGGTATATTGGAGCTGATATTCCATTCAGGTTTGGGTTTTTTTTTAACCATATTCCTTTTTGAGTGCAGTAGTGCGTTTCCTTTTTTGCAGAGGGAGCATCAGTCTAAACACTGAACATCCTGGCTTTCACGGTTTATAAAAAGAAGTAAATGTGATCAAAACATTATTTTTTTTTTTTGCCTGGGAGATACAGCAGTGGCTTTGATTTCCTTAATTACACCCATCACTCTGGGAAGGTCATAGTCTAATTCTGGTTACTATTGTGGGAGCAGGAGGAATAATTCTGAGGTTTTTTTCACCTGCTCTTGTGATTCGGTGAGGCTTCCTTCTTTTTTCTTTTACAGGAACAACCACATCCCCCAGAGATTTGACTGGCATGTGATGACTCAGTCAACAGGAAATTATTTACAGTTTGATTTTTAATTACTTGTGATAACACAAACGCCTGAAAAATTGTAATCCAAGGACAAACCTCCCTCTCATTAAGAAAATTCAGATCATTTAACGCTGTGTTGCCATATTTACTAACAAACCAACCAAATGAGGTTGAATTTCTGTTTTCCTTTTGTTTGCTTTCCTATTCTATGTGTGTAGGAAACCATGAGCACAGCTCAAAACAAGGCCAGAGAAGATGATGTTTTGCAGATGACTCCCCATATCTCAGGTCCATCAGTGACCCAGGGACTGCAAAACTGCCATCCACATGGTATATCACAATACTGTACTTGGCATCCAAAGAACTGCAGACCACAAGGTGCTAACCCTTTTGGCCTTAATCCAGCAACACATTTAAGCATGTGCTTGCCATTAAACACCTGAGTTGCCCTGTGGGCTTCTACTAGATTGCCCATGTAGGAGTGCTCTGCTGGATGACAGCCAGAGCACTCAGCATCATGCTCTGGTTCCAGGGGTGAAGAGTACAGAGAAAGTTCGTCTGCTTGGTGGTGACTAACAAATGCTGAAGATGCTATGGCTCTTTTTCTTAATTGCTGACCTGATCTATTGCCTCCTGCAGTCAATGGAAGGACCCATTTGGCCTTAATGTGATTACACAAGGCTCCACAGGATTAGCTAGCTAGCTAAACCTGTGATTTTTCTCGCTTTTCTGGTGAAAGGCATTGCTACCTGATGTAGATCTGGATCATTCCACCACTTCACTAGTTTACTCCATCCCCTACTTTCCAATGGATAATGGATGGTACCTCTGGATGTCCTCTTTATAGGCTTAACAAAGGCATTATTATAGTAAAACCTTCTTGTCAACGTAATTTCTTTTCTAGTTTTGGTTTCCTCAGTTCCTCTGAAACAATATACCCAGCTTTGAACAGCACTGTGTTTGTAAATACTCTTTCAGAGTGCTGTAATGAGGAATTTATAGTTCAGTATGATACTTCTTACATCCGGTTCTTCTTCTCAGGATATGACCACTAATGTGATTCACTTCCCATTGACATGTCATTGTTTCAGCCAGTTGTCACTTGGGGTTGGAAACCATGGTGATTCTTCCCGCTTGGACAGCTCTGGCTTGGTTGAAAATTTTGGTGATGGGAATATCTTTAAGAGATATTCTGGTGTGGATGCATGTGCCTTCCACTCATGTTTTGCCTGAAGGATTGAATTATCACCCTTCTTCTTTCACACCAAAGGGTAAGGGATCAGTTGCCTCTCTGTAGTTTCAAAGCAAAGGTGAGGATTTCTCCCCAGATGCTCATATCTGCAATGCGCGCCTGCAGGCCCCCAGAAGACACTGGCTGGTCCCCAGCTGCTGCTGCTGGCTCCCAGATGGGTTGGGAGTCCATCTGGCAGCCTTTCTGACTCCATAAATACAGGGTTTGTTCCCTTGGCCTCTTCCCTGAGAAGTGTGTATGCCCAGTGTTTGTTATCAGCAGCAGCACAGGTGTTGTGAGGAGCAATGTCCCCACCGGCAGCTGAGCCAAGGAAGCCCCTCTGTTTGTGAAATCCTGTACTGTGTGAGGGATCTTCATGGCCTTGTGCAGCCTCCCGTGGAGGGACCATTACCCCTGGGAGGAGAAGGCTGCAACCTTACCTCAGTCAAATCCCTGCAATTTCCTACTTGTGGAAGTGAAGATGGCTCTAGTTCAGAGTGTGCCAGGATGCTGCATTTCCTGTTCCCCAGCCAGCCCTGCTTCTGTCTGCTGGTGCCCAGAGATGTGCAGAACCTTTCTCCTGCCCTACATCCCTGTGACCATGGCTGTAGCTGGGGGAGGTTCCACCGATGAAGCACCAGTGGCACCTCCTCCAGAAGATGAGTGCTGGAAAAGATTCCAGGCACAGCACTTTTGGTGCCAGGCATCATCTCCATAGAAGATATCCCAGAAACATGGGATGAGGTTAGAAGCACATGACTGTAATTCCCAGCACAAAAAGAGAACTCACAAATACAAATAAATACAAATACAAACGCAAATACAAATACAATTTCAAATGAGCTATGCAAATACTCTTTTTCCCTAGAGTAGTCACTGGGCTTCACACTTATCTGAGCTCTAACTATAGCTTTTCTTTTTCCCTTAAGCAATCTGAAAAAGAAAGATCTTTAGGCTGCCCTCCAAACTGTGTTCAACCTAACAGAATACTTGTTTTGTTACAATTAATTATCAGAAGGTCAGGATTTTAGCTCATGCTTATGTTTCTGAAAAAAAAAATAATATTCCATTCAAGAAAGTTAATGAGTAGCTCTTGCACTTCGCTGTTCTCTTTGTGTATTTTCTTTGGTAACAAAAGTATTTTCTGAATTCAGGCTAAATCGCTCACAGCAATTTTAGTCCCCTGAAAGGTATTTTTGGCAAGCCTAATGGTTTCTTAAACGTCTTTACCTGCTCTGTTCACTTCAGAAGACAATACCCTTTATTTGTTATATGAATGCAAAAGAACAGACAGATCAGGTCAGAACAATTCAAGCAGGTGACCCTGTGCTGTCTCATGTACAGTGAAGCCTGTACCCTGGCCCAGTATAAGTTCCCTAGTGTTCCCAGAAATGCTTAGGAAAGGGAGTAGGAAATGCAGGTCGTTCTCGGGTGATCCTTCCGCTTTCACAGTGTCTGTCTGTGCCTCAGGGACTTGCTGAGCTGAGGCAGGCTGTGAGGTTTAATAGCCATCCCTGATACAGCCATCATACAGCCCTTCTCGGATTTAGTTAGGCTTTGGCCTTGGCAGCATCCTGTAACAATAAGTTCCACGGTTTAATATCCACTGTGTGAAAGAAGACTTCCTGTGTTTGTTTTAAGCTTGCTGCCTGCTGATTTCAAAGGGTGCCCTTAGTTCTGTGCTGAGCAAAGAAAGGACGGCTATCCCCCACTCACCTTCTCCAGATCTTGTAGCATGTATACACCTCAGTTACCCCCCTGCCCCAACTCCTTTCCAGCCTCAGAAATCTCAGCTTGTTTATTCTTTTCTAGTGTCATTGCCTTCCCAGACACCTAATTGCACATCTTGTTCTCTGAGCCTTTCCTAGTTCTCCTGTGCACAACCATGCTTCCCCATGCTGTGAGGGAAGAAAAACTCCAGCTTTGCTTTTTGCAATATCTTTGCACCCTGTCTCCATCTGGCAGACAGTAATCCACAGGACATGCACCTAAGAGGTTTCCCAGGGACAGTGCAGGGCTGTTGGATAGACCAGCAGGACTCCCAGGGGAACCTGTTCCTTAAATAGCACAGTCTGCAAGGGCCTCTCCAAGCACCACCCATGGGAGGTCTTATCCCTTCATATCCAAATGGTAGGAGAATTTCAGTCCCCAGATCTTACTCCCACCAGAAAATATCCTAGCAAAGAAGGATATGTGAGGGGTGCCAGGAGCTGCTTAGTGTCCATGGCAGATCCCTGCTGACCCAGCTTCAGCCCAGCACCTGCACTGGGAACTATTTTTATTAAAAGCAAAGAATCAGTGTGTGACCTCAAGCAATTTCCCTCATGAGCTGGATCTTGCTTGTCAGGCAGATTATCACCCACAGATTATCTGTCTGTTGGCCACAGGAGTGCACAATCTCAGACATGCAGAAGAATTTGAAGCTGAGAAACCAAGTGCAGCAGCCCCAAATGCCAGGCCTAGAGTTGTTTTAGCTCATTTGGCAATGCTGGGCATCCTTCCCCTCTCAGTTGTACTGGGTTTGTTATATGGATTTCATTCAAGCCAAACTTTCCTGGGGCTGGCAGAGTAGGCAAGGAATGGAGTGGGCCCTTTGTGCACGGTGGGCCAGTAGCCAGCTATTGATGGGAGCTGAGGACCTGGTCAAAGGATAGCAGTGACATTTACCATGGTGAAAAAAACAGCTGCTGGCATTTCTGCTTCCTTTGCCAAAGGGACAGGATGGCTGGGCAGGCAGCTTTTGCGGGGGAGATGTAGCAGGAGGAGAACACTTCGCTTGTTGCTCCTCGACTTTCCATTTTCTTCATCTGAATAATGATCTTCTGCATTTTCCCAAAAGGGGTACTGTTTTCTTTTAGATGTTATTGTCAAATATCTATCTTAAATGTCACGCACACAGAGAATAAAATGCATATAAACAGATGCCTAGATGGGAAGGGGTGCTTAGGACCAGAAGCTGATAATGAAATGACCCTCCCAGGGAATCATGCAAGTGATGGTTTTGAGTGGAATCATCTTCTTCTATCGAGATATCTGAATGAGCATCTGTTGTTGATGACTAAATAACAGTATAGATTGAATTAATCCTTGTGACAGGACAGCTTTCTGCCAGGAACAATAGCATCAGCTAAGAGAGTTAATTCCTGGGTTTGTGTTATTAGTCACCCCAACCAATGCACATTCAAGGCAAGCAGTGCGACAGGATGCTGTGCAGCATTTAATTCCTCCACCAGTCCATTCTTCTTGCTGTTCCCTGCTTTAATTAGCTGCTATTAATCAGTCACTGGTTAATGAGGAGCCCATATCCATTTTTGCCACTTGAGCCTTGTGTGCTAGCACATATGGAGCTGCATTGCAATTGCAGCTGTTGATAGGCAGCTGTGAGCCCATCCAAGCGCCATTCCCTTGAATAAGTAGCATTTCTTTTGCTCCCTCTTCTTCCACAACAATGAATGAGTGTGAGCAAAGGACTGAGGTCTTGTTCTGCTATTTGTTGTACAAACAGGAATAGGCTGTAAGTTTCCAAGACATTTCTTAGCCCAAAGCCAAGATAGATGTCAACTGGGATTTTCTAAAGCTTTTGGATACCGAATTCCCTGGAAGTTCGAAGGTGTGGAAGAGGGAAGACAGAGAGTTGCTAAGATATTTCTGCAGGTTATTTCTGTGCAAGTTAGTCAGCTGAGCTGTTTTACAGATTGGATTCGGTCCTGGGGGGGGTTTTAAACATAAGTGGCTATTTGTTTTTATAATTTAAAATTTAAAATTTTCCATACTCCTTACCTGAAAGTAAGGTTAATCTTCCAATTGTGCACTGAAATGTGCTTGGGCAGATCATTGACCATTGTTGGTTCTGTAAGCTAGAAATATTTTAATCAGAATATGTTAATCACTAAGTGCTCAAGAAGACATAAAGTTCTCCAGAACAAAGTGCTTAGTGAAAGGCTGGAGCCCCAGCATTAAACAAGAGAGAAGAACATGTGAATATGGAAAAGTAATAGTCATAAAATTGTATTTATTTAAAATAGCACACAAGATTATGATAAATTATTCACTTTCTCAAACTATTCTTTAGCTGACTTTTCCAAGTGCATCTCTCTTATCCATGAAACACTGACTAGTTCAAAAAGCACAGTGTCAGCAAAGGATCCTGAAAAAAAGTGGGATGCTCTGCCACGGGATCAGGCTATTCCTGGCTACTGTTTACTCAATGTTTGCAGCTATCACGATGGCACAAGGACTTGAGAGACAAAACATCTTGTTTTGTTTCAGTTATTTAGTTTCTGTTTGCTGTACAGTATCAATCCCAACTTAGGATATAGCTTTTTGTTACTTGAAACAATTTTGCAGCCTTTTATAAAATAAACTGAAAAAAATAATAGAAATTCTCAGAAGATCATAAAAAGTTTTGTACTTGATTGCTTTACTTCTGGTTTCCTCAATTTTCTCATCTGTATGCTATTGATAGCAACTGCATTATGGAACAAAATATGAGTCTCAGCTTTGAAAATAAAACAAGGTTTTCTATCACAATCGCTTATTATAGTTATTGTTCTTTGTTTTTTGTAAACTGTCTTTGTGAAAAAGGACTTTGACGTGCAACCATTTTCTAGGCTTTCTACTTACAGTGCATACTCCCCAAGAGATAAGGTGGCAGCAGCCCCAAGGAGGTGAAAATGAAAATTTCATTGAGTAGCTGTGAAGTCTTAAGTAATATTTTTCATTTTTGAACTCTCTTTAGTTAGGATTTCTACAACAGTTTCCTGCCAACCAATTCTAACACTCTGGATATTGCTTTGAATAGCAACCCACCATATTTTTGGATGCCTAGCATCCTTGTATCCCACATCTCATGCACAATGAGACAAATTTATCCCAGACATATGGGACTCACTTTGTAAAAGATATTAAGCCTGTCTGAGTTCACCATGTCCAGTGCATTTGGAACATATTGCAATTGCTGCAAATAGCTGACTAGGCACATTGAGCAATTGCACCTGGGTGGCAACAGAGTCACCACAGACGTGATGCAGAACTCATCTGTGCACAAAGAGAACATTGGATCCAATGTAGCTCTGCTGATCTGCTCATATAGACAGTAGGACACTCAGATATGCTGGACTTCTCTCGCCATCTAAACACATTTTGAGAAATATTGATTTTCATCCCCTTTCCCTCTTGTCTCATGTGCTCCACATCTTGAGACAATTCTGTCAATTGATAATCCTGCTCTCCAAGCCATTTCACCAGTAGACTCCTAGGATGCCATAGAACATGATCTCTGTTCACTGGAAAATAAAACATTTTGGAATTTCCCAATTTCAAACCAGGTGTCAATGAAGGATGGGGAGATATTTACTAATAAAGATCACTTTTTTGGTAGAAAGTGTCTCTGATTGATCATCTTTTTGGTAAACTGCTGTTCTTTTCTAAGCATGGTAACAGCATTACTAGTTTGATATTGAAGTGTTCTTTAAGCCAGCCATGATGGCAGCACACGTTGTTTTGTTCTTTACTGCAATGGATCACTTAGACTGAAGCCCAATTACAAATCAGCCAGGCAGAGGGCCCAAGGTTAGAAAGAGTGACCGCAGTCTGGACAAGATCTCAGAGCTGGTGTATGTAGTGGTATCTGCCTAACAATACAGTTTTGCTCGAACTACAGTCAAAGAAAAAAAATATATTTCAAATTGTTTTAATTTGTAAAGGTATTTTTGGAATATTTTGGAAATCTAGGTAGGCTTGCACATCTTACAGGCAGAGTAAATAAGGTAACATATAAATTTACCTTCATAAATATTCACAGATATTGGATTCAAAGTTTACCCATGTGGGTATTTGCTCTGCAAGAGTAAGCCCTTTTATCCAGTCAGTGCAGGGAATTGTACTACTAGACTTCTGTGACCAATTACAAATAAATGGTTACATAGACATTAAACAAGCACATCTGAAAAAACCAAATTTTTTGAGGATGCAAGTTTTCTGTAAACACTGTATTGAAAGTAAACAAGTTAAATGCATTTTTAAGTTTTCTTTTCAGCCTTAATTATTCCCAAAGCATTAATCACAGCAACATTTCAAACATCTTTAAAGAGAGATCTTTAACATGGCTGCTTGTTCTCTGCTGGTGTTCTGAACCTTAGAGGCTAAAGTAGATGCAAAGTGGAAAGGAAGGATAATCTCATTAATTGATAACATTTATCACTTTGAGCATATGTAAAACTGTTTAGAAACATTTTAAACACACTAGGTAGACTATACTAACTGTATACTAGCTAGACTTCAATGTGAAACAATAAGGAGGATTGCAGTAAATAGGCATTGCCTTATATGAATAATTTGGTCTCTGAATATACTTGAACAAAGACCACTGAAATGTATCTGAATGCTTTGACAGTCAGTGCTTATCTGATGCTCAAAACCTATTTATGACATTCATTTCTTTAAGTAGCACAGAGCTTCTAGGATGCCAGTGAAATGAATTTTTGGGTGACACGGGTAATCTTTCATCTCTCTGTAGACTACAGAATTCCCACGTAATGCTGTAGTAAAAACATCTGCATCTCAGTGCAAAGAAAATGATCACAGTTTTTAGAACCTATGCTTTTAGAGTTGCTGCCTCTTTCTTTTCAAGATTAAATTATTTCGCATGCCCACAAATAAAAAGTAATGCATATTTGGTTCAAAGTTATATTTTTCTTCAGCTTTTTGTTCATTTCTCTCTGAAAAAGAGAAAACAAGGATCTGAAAATCCACTGGGGTTTCAGGCTGCTGTGATTCTGGTGGTTTAGATCTGCTTTTGCTAATGAAAAAAAATAATTCCTGTCTACGTGCCTCACTTTAAAAACCATCTTTTATTTTAAGCTTTTCAAGATGCTCATGTTTTTGTCAGTATCAGGTGAATTTCCTACAATATCAGTAAAATTTTGTGAGTGAATCTGAAGCAGAACAAAGGAAAACAACAAACACTTATTGAAAAAGCACACCTTTCTGAAGAATGGCTTTATTTTAATTTCCCTCAAAAAAGACAATGTGCAATACTTCCATAGCAATGACCCTAGCGAAGGTAGTTTACTATTTTTTATAATACTTAAAAATGAGTTATCACTGTCTCCTCCATTGTAGAAACAGCCAGACAGCCTCTGAATACTGCGAACACAGTTGTGCTGAAAAATATATGTACACTATTCTTTACTGATGTTTATAGTCAGTGTTGACATGAACTCCATGGTGAGCTACTTCAGGGTAAGCACAAAATACTTTCAGTCTGAGTGTCTACCATCTCCAGTCATTGCAGCATCTGATGTCTCTGTTAGACTTTTTTCTACTATTAGAAGTGAATATTTGAGGGGATAGGGAGGGAAAGAAAGAGGAAGGCAGAGGGGGAAGCCCTTTTTGACAAATCTAGGGCCTTTGATTCAGCTGAACAGATCACTTACCTGCATGCATTTTAGATTTATCTCACAGATTTGTGCTGGGTTATAGTAAAATAAATACTCAGCCTCAAATTCACCATCATGAGTGGCTTCTTTGAGTCTGCTGTTCACATCTCTGTCTTCATTATAAAATCATGTCCAAGCAAGTCAACCCTGGAAGATAAATCACGTCAGCACAAAGGTGGTTTATTGGCTTTGTTAGGCCTGCAGGGCTTGTGTATCTCCACATGTTGTAGTCTGCACTTTGAGACCAGCCCACTCTCAAGGCTTGGATTTTTATCCCTAATTAGAGCACAAGTAGCTGTTACAAAAACATTTGTGACAACATGAGACAAGTAATAAAAGATGAGAAGTCTGTCTCCCAGGAACAGTGCTACAACGAAACTGCAATGTACATTATATGTGTTGATTTGAGCTCAGGTAGCAAAAATTTCTATTGGGGTCAGATGGGATGCACCTCTTGGATTCCTGGGATACATTTGCTATTAGGGATTTGTAAATTTAATGCACTTCTGGTTTCAGAGCCCTGGAAATTCACTTTAGTGAATTCACACAGTGTTCTTCCCTTTCACAGTGGTTTTGCCGTTTGTCCAGGTGCCTGTTTTATTGACAAAGCAAAGTTAGTCAAAGAAATATTATTTTCTTGCATGTATTAGGATATTTGTATTAGTTATTTCTCCTCATGTACTATAAGGAGGTATAATCCAAAAGCTGGAAGTGTCTGGTTTACAGAGATAAAACCTCCTCCTCAAGTTCTACTGAAAGTCACCCACAACAGTGTAGTGTCCGCCTTTCAAGAACTTGTCAAAAACTTGTTATTCTTTCCTTTCAAAACCAAAGATCTTCCTAAACTGTGACTCCAACCCTGTCTGCTAACTCCACTCTTTAACCCCTGCATTACTGCTTGATAAGATGAACTCCATCTCACCTGCCAAACCACCTCACATTCTGCCTCCCAAACCTCCTCTATTCCTGCCTCCCTATAAGCACACTCCAGCACCCCCAGGGAGCCTGCAGCATACAGCTGCCTGACTTCCAGTGCTGTGGCTCCTTGTGCTGCACACCTATGCTGTGCAAGTGCAAAAAAACTGGGGCACTGCTCAAGACTTACCATATCTCAGATGTTTGCAGCACTGCTGACTCTCTCTTGGTTCACAGTACCATGCAGCTCACACAACTGACCAACATGACCCTGCTCTTCAGTGGTTCCACTCCAATGGGAGTTGAAGTGGCAGAGGAGTGAACTGCTGCAATCACTGCTTAGTTACCTGTGTGTGTCAAAACATCGAAAGGCCTATTAGAATATGCAAACCTGTATACTGAAGTCCTTCAACTGCCCTTAGCACGTACTCCTTCCCTGCCAGGTGGCCAGAATTAATGCCTCTCCCACAGGTCTGCCAGATAAAGAAGTTGGGAGAGGGGTTGACATGTCAGTGAGTTGTAATTTGTGTCTGTAGGAGCAG
This sequence comes from Ara ararauna, assembly GCA_028858755.1. Classification (NCBI taxonomy): domain Eukaryota; kingdom Metazoa; phylum Chordata; class Aves; order Psittaciformes; family Psittacidae; genus Ara; species Ara ararauna. The sequence goes on from CM054378.1 coordinate 52,884,569, forward strand.
CAGTTTGGAAACACCCTGTTACAGAGGGTAGTTCACTATGGCCAGAGGGACTACAAGGGTCTTTGCTTTCATGACAGCATTTCATCGTGGCAAGGAACTGAAGGCTCACTCTCCCAGAGGCGCCCTGGACATAAGTCTGCATCCCTAAAGCCAAAGGAAGGTATGCCACTGACTCCCCTCTTTGCTGGAGTCTCCCTTTGGCTCAGGGCTGGTATTCTGCCAGGTATTCTTCTCTGTATGCTAAATGCTGGCATCCAAATCTTATTGCACTTCATTGAACTGTCTCCGTTTTCCAGAAGGATGATTGAAGCCAGGCTGAACACTGAATGTTCTGAGAGCAGGAGTAACAAAAGTTCATACAAGCAAGGAAAAAGTTAGTTCACTAGATTCCAGTAGATACAGCAAACATCAGTACAAACACAAAAATGCTCTCAATGTAATAATGCAGCACTGTGAATCGTGAAGCTGTGTTTATTCCTTTGAATTCAAGCAGGAAGGAAAGGGTTTTTACGGCTCTGGTGCTGGGCCAGCCAGTTTGCCTTTCCCTAGCTCCCAGCTTTTGGAAATGGGAATTGTCTCCTGCCAGCAGTGCTCTCCATCTCTGCCCCTGCCTGCCCACAGGCAGGCTCGAGCTGCCCTGCTACCAACTGCTGCCACTTCACTCCCTCCCTCAGAAGTTCATCCAGGGCTTTCTTCCCTCATCCATTGTCACACAGGGCTATTTTGAGATACACAACTCTGCAGCTACTTGCACTATAATATATGCTCCCACAAGCATCTTAAATTGCCTGTGGAGTACAGCAAAAGCAGTCTCTTCTGGGTTCCTCAAGTAAACGGAGCATGCATTTTTCCAAAGAAATACTTAAAAAAAAACTTTGGACCCCAGATAGGTGATCATTCAAGGCCATTTACTGGGTTGCAAAATCTCTTCTATTTTTAGCTCCTCATTAAAAACTGCAAGCTTATTCTTGTATTTTTAAAATTGGATAGGCCTTGTAGTAGCCCTTTGCAGAAGGGTACCTTTTTATTTCTGATAATTGCCAGAAAGTGACATTCCCATTAATCCTCACTAGCACCATTCAAGGATTTAGAAACTGCTTTTACATACAAGCACAGCTCTGCAAATCCCCTAAGACAGAACCATGGGTAATGGGAATATAGAGGTCACTTGAGTCATGAATTGCGAACTTTGCATCCTGTCAGATGTATTATGGAGGGAGGGAAAGGAAAATAATGTTTTTTTCATTCCTTTGAAAAAGCACTGCGGGAGTGGAGAGACTACACTGTTCCCTGCAAGAAGTAAGAGATTTCCCAGTATTGCCAGATGACCACATTAAACTGGCAACTGTGTCGTGACAGTGCGTGCAGAGAAATCCAAGCCTGGATCATTTGGGACTAAACTGGTGATTCCTGAATGCAAAACCTCTGTCATTTCACAACAAAAAAAGGGTAACTGCGTTGTAAGAGATGCCAGCAGACTATGACTGACTCTGTTGCTGGTTGCTCTGTTGTCCACACAAGGGTTTTGAGTCCTTGGAGCAGATTGTCTGGTAGCAATAATGTTGGCGCGCTCTCTGTGTAGCACTCCCTGTTACTCACACTAGTAGATGTACTTAAGGTGGGGCGCAGTCCTCCAAATTATCCTGAAAAAGGCTGGTGTGGACAAAGATGTCATCAGGTCACTGAAGCCAAATAATACTGCTTTGAGAGAGAGAAAAGGTAGGCCAAATTTTTGTCTGAGCAATACTCCTAACAGAGTTTATTGCTTCCTGATGAGATCAGTGTCAGCAAATGGGGTGAAACTTCAGCATGGTGACATTTTGGAGGGTGATGGGGCTTTGCTGTTATGAGAGGGTAAAAGGCATTGATGAGAGGTGACCACTGGGAAGAGCAGGCAATTGCATACACTGACATCTTGGACAGGTTGATGAAGAAGAGGGAAAACAAAATAAGAGCAACAGCCAAGATGCAATACGAATAGCAATATCTCTGCCTTAGGTGTATGGCTGGCACAGTTTCTAAGACCAAGGGCACTGATCCACCAATCTTTGTCCCCAGGCAGCGGCCCCACACATGCCTCACACCCAGGCCCCAGCAGCTGTGTGGTGAGGGAAAACAGCAAGGGCTGATCTAAAAAATGGCACATAAGTGGTTTCTGTTTGTCTCCTTTAACCTATGGGAAGGCCTCTGTTACTGCTATGCTCTCTCAGCTGGAACAGCTTGAAGCCTGCAATGGGGAAAACCACAAGGACTTGTCATGAAGGAAGGGTGGACACCCTGCATGTGGGAGCCTCTCAAAGAATAAGTCCCACTGAAAAGCTCCAGGAAAGCATCCTTCTGCCACATACACAGGTATGCTTCTGTAATTCTTTATTTCAAACCATCAGGAATGATAGTATCAAGCTCTCATCTGAGCTTTTTCATCCTTATGCCTCACAAGGAAGGATGGTATCATCTCAGTTTTACAGAAAGGCAACCTGCAGCAGAGAGAACACCCAAGAGGTCACCATCAAGCAAACAGTGCAGCCACAAACAGATTCAAACATATTTCCATGCATGCATCATATCAGTACATCCCGCTGCTTGCACTGTACAGACTGAACAAAAAGTTCAATGTCCAGATCACAATGCAAACAAAGTTTGTTGTCTCCAATGTAGTCATGGGTTCTGATGATTCTGTGGAAATAAAGAATGAAAACAGCTGGATTTTAATTTTTTTTTCCAGCTACACCTTTACAAACACTTTGGGTCTTGGGTATAATGCCTAGGAGTTTTCTGAGTTCTTTATTAAAATTTTCTCTCTTCAGCAAGGTGTAAAAGCGTTAATTTTTGTTCCTGCAAAGCCAGTAAAGTCTGCAGCTCTGTCCAGATAAACAGTCAACACTTCAAAGTTTCTACTTGTCAGAGCTAACTGATAAACTGAATATGCTGGTGCTCAGGTAGTGTATTATTCAAATTATATATTTCAAAGGAATTCAGACTGGGACATCATGCCTTTGAAGACACGGAAAGACCCCAGCTTAGGGTTACCATTTCAAAGAGATCTTTGCAACAGCTTTTAGATGCATCAATGTCAGGTGGTGGCCAGAGAATTGATTTGCATATTGGCTAGACTGAATAAGCAAGGACCAGCTTAGCTGAAACAGCACATTAGGTGTTATGCAAAAGGCACTGTAAGACACCCTTGGACAGGTGTTTTTAACTGGAAGGATGGGGCAGAATATCACTCAGTTCTCAGCTTGTACATTTCTTTGGTTATCTTGAAGATGTTCTGAGACCAGATCAAAAAGAGAGATGCACCAGGAAAACTTACACCACCAAAAACCCAAGGAAAAGCAGAATTGGTCATTTCTGCCTAGGTGCCATTAGAACTCATAGTTAGATGCAGCTCTCCTCTTGAACCCTCTCAGTCACATCATGAACCTCAGCCTGATCACTGCAAAGCAGGACTGCTAAGCCTTCAGAATTCATGAATCAGATACCCAGAGTATGAGATATAGAATCATAGAATAGAATCACAGAATAGTTAGGGTTGGAAAGGACCTTAAGATCATCTGGTTCCAGCTCCCCTGCCATGGACAGGGACACCTCCCACTAAACCATGACACCCAAAGCTATGACCAACCTGGCCTTGAACACTGCCAGGGATGGAGCATTCACAGCTACCCTGGGCAGCCCATTCCAGTGCCTCACCACGCTTACAGTAAAGAACTTCTTCCTCATATCCAATCTAAACTTCCCCTGTTTAAGTTTTAACTCATTACCCCTTGTCCTATCACTCCAGTCCCTAATGAAGAGTCCCTCCCCAGAATCCCTGTAGGCCCTCTTCAGATCCTGGAAGGCTGCTATGAGGTCTCCACACAGCCTTCTCTTCTCCAGGCTGAACAGCCCCAACTTTCTCAGCCTATCTTCATACGGGAGGTGCTCCAGTTCCCTCATCATACTCGTGGCCCTCCTCTGGACTTGTTCCAACAGTTCCATGTCCTTTTTATGTTGAGGACACCACAACTGCAGACAATACTCCAAGTGAGGTCTCACAAGAGCAGAGGAGAGGGGCAGGATCACCTCCCTCGACCTCCTGGTCACACTCCTTTTGATGCAGCCCAGGATATGGTTGGCTTTCTGGGCTGCGAGTGCACACTGCCAGCTCATGTTCATTTTCTCATCAACCAACACTCCCAAGTCCTTCTCTGCAGGGCTGCTCTGAATCTCTTCTCTGCCCAACCTGTAGCTGTGCCTGGGATTGCTCCCACCCAGGAGGATGACCTTGCACTTGGCATGGTAAAACTTCATCAGGTTGGCATCAGCCCACCTCACAAGTGTGTCAAGGTCCCTCTGGATGGCATTCCTTCCCTCCAACGTATCAACCGAACCACACAGCTTGGTGTCATCGGCAAACTTGCTGAGGGCGCACTCAATCCCAGTGTCCATGTCACTGACAAAGATGTTGAACAAGACTGGTCCCAACACTGATCCCTGAGGGACACCACTCGTTACTGGTCTCCAGCTGGACATTGAGCCATTGACCACAACTCTGTGTGCAGCCATCCAGCTAGTTCTTTATCCACCGAGTGGTCCACCTATCAAATTGATGTCTCTCCAACTTAGAGACAAGGATGTCATTTGGGACAGTGTCAAACGCTTTGCACAAATCCAGGTAGATGACATCAACTGCTCTATCCCTGTGTCGTGGTTTAAGACTAACTCACGCAGACTCTCTCTCTCACTCATTTCCCCCTCTTTCTTCCCCCTGCTCCTGGGTGGATGGGAAGGAGAATCGAAAAGAATGGAACTCCCACAGGTTGAGATAAGAACAGTTTAGTAACTAAGGTATAACACAAGACCACTACTGCTACCACCAATAATCATACAAGAGAAAATACAAGGAAAGAATACAATTGCTCACCACCTAAAACCCAGCCCGACCACGCAGTGCACCCCCACCCTTCCGGGTCTCTGCTCTCTCTTTTCATCCTGGACATGACGTGCTGTGGTACGGAATAACCTCTGTGGTCAGTTTGGGTCAGGTGTCCTGTCTCTGCTTCCTCCCGGCTCCCCCTCCTCCCTGGCAGAGCATGAGACTCAGAAAGTCCTTGGCCAGACCAAAACACTCTAAGCCATAACTATAAACATCGGTGTTATGAGTGCTGTTCCCAGACAGAAAGTTGAAAACACAGCACTGCACCAGCTACTACGAAGGAGAAAAATGACTGCTACTGCTGAACCCATGACACCAGCCTATCCCTAACATAAACAGCAACTCACCCTCTCCGCCTGCCGGGCCGGTCTTTCCTAAAGAGCCTGTAACCTTCCATTCCAACACACCAGTCATAGGAGCGATCCCACCATGTTTCTGTGATGCCTATGACATCATACCCCTGTAGACGTGCACACATCTCTAATTCCTCTTCTTTATTCCCCATGCTACGGGCGTCTGTATAGAGGCGTCAGAGCCAAGCTGCAAATGAAGCCGGCTCATTGGCTGGAGGGGCTGGAATATCTCTACATTGCTCCGAGCATTTATTATAGTTGCTGGCAAGTGACTGGGTGTGTTGGGATGGAATGATGCCCCCCTCCCCCAACACATCTAGTTTAAAGCATCCTTGACCAGTCTGGCAAGCCTCCTCCCAAATCCACTCTTCCCTTTCTTTGTCAAACCAGCTCCACCAGCCCCCAGTAGACCTGGCCTACTAAATTGAGTGCCATGTTCAAGGTACCCAAACCCCTGACTATAGCACCACCCTTCTAACCATTTATTAACCTGGCCAATCCTCCTAGCCTTTTTAAGGTCCTGCCCTGTATCCCAGAGAATTGACGAAAAGACAATCTGAGCTCCAGAGCCCCTAACCACCTCTCCCAGAGCTCTGTAGTCCTTCTTTATGTTCTCCAGGCTGCTGCTATCTATATCAGTAGCACCCACATGGATCACTAGAAGTGGGTAATAGTCAGTGGGACTGACTAGAGCAGGCAGCCTCTCTGCAACACCCCTGATCCGAGCCCCTGGTAGGCAACACACCTCCCTTGAGCCTGGGTCAGGCTGACAGATGGGTGCCTCTGTGTCTGTGAAAGTAGAGTCCCCTACCACTATGACCCATTGGTTTCTCCTGGCAGCACCAGTAGTGATCTTCTTTACCAGTGCATCAGCCGGTTGTTCCTGGTGCGAGTGTGGCTCCTCATCAGCCCCCTGCAGGACAGCAAAGCGGTTCCGGGGGGGGACAACAGATTTAGGAGGAAGCCCCTTGCTTTTAATTGTCCTCTTCCTCCTTTTTGTTGTTTTTTTCTGTTACCGTTTCCCAGCTCCCTGGGTTAGCAGCCTCCTTTCCTGCATGAGCGACGGTAGACGCTTGAGGCCCCTGCACAGTCTGGTCCTGGAGCAAGCAGTGCTGCTTCCTCTCAGCTCCCCTGACACCTTTCAGCCCAGCAACAGCGTCCCGCAGCTCAGCCCCTGCTGCAGGAGGACCTCCACCAGGGAGCACAGAGTGCAGCCCTGCCCATTGCGCACCCTCCCCTCAGGAGAGCAGTGCAGGCGCTCTCTACACCCCGAGCTCTGCACTGCAGCCTCCCCTCCCATCGGCTCTGTCTGGGTGCCGACGCTGGCCACTGCCGGGGCAGCCAGAGCAGAGCTCCCAGTCTGGGTCCTCGTCATAGAGCGAGTGCTCACCATTCTGCTCGAGCTGCCGCGGAAACTGCCTCGAACCCACCCCATTCACCGCCCTCCCCGGGCAGGTTTTTACCCACTCAGGGCTGGTGCCGCTCCTCCTGGAGCCGCCCCCTGTGAGTCAGCTGCTCGCGTCCGCTGAGCTGCCGGCTCCTGATCGCGTCGTGTGGAGGCCTTGAGGCTCCCTTGGCGGCTCTCGCCGCTCTGAGGTGAGGCTCCTGGACGCTGAGCTTCCCCTGCTCAGGTGTTGAAGGCGTCCTCTCTCGAGCTGCTCACCTCAGCAATTGGTCTTAATTGAATATTAATCTTAAAACCTCAAGATTAAAAAATATTACTGCATTGGGTTTTAGTCTCAATTTATTTACAAACCTGAACCTTTAAGGTTTACACTTTGAAACTTTCCTCATATAGGCTAGCATTTTTTTTAATTATATCATAGCAGCAGCAATCATAGACTTGGGTTCTTTTTTCATTGGTGCAGTATTAACGCAAAGCAAAATTAAAGTCTCTTTTCCAAAGGCTCTTAAAGCCACAGATCGTAAAAACTTGTCATGGCTTCAGTGATTTTGACAACTGAGTCCCATTTTCATCATTTGTTAGGCATTTCACCTCCTGTATCCCACTGAAAGCTACTTAGTCTTGTGAAACTAAATGGAAAACAGTCTAATTAGCTTTAAAAATCTGAGCCTTGACATCTGAGGTCACCTGATATCAAAACTGTCATCTATAGCGAAAAAAATAATAATAAGGCAAGTGAATTAAGTAAATTATAAAGAATAAAACCAAGAAACTATCTCTAAAGAGACCCCAACAACTACTTTCACTACCTACCAACACTGTCCAAGTTAAACTTACAAGGAGAATTTAAGACAGACATGACAAAACATTGAATCTGACTTGCATCCTGGGATTTATCCCCTTACTCCATAAGCCCTTCAACCCTATTTGCTCAGTTCAGTTGTTCCATTCTTAGGGTGACAGAAATAAGCTTTTAAGGACGCATTTTCCTGCAGTGCTATTCTTATTATTTGCTGATAGAGAACCAAAATGAACTTGCCTTCCCTCGTGAGGCTACTGTTGGGCTGTGTTTGAGTATTTCATGATTGCATTTTAACATATTGTCAAATAACTTCGTATATGAGACTGATCTTTAGCCTGCTGTATTGAATTTTGTCATTTCCTTTGACCATTTTATGTAAGATAAGTCTACATTATTACAGTTGCAGGCTTGGTCAGTTCTGTGTCCAACTCCAGAAATGGAGGGGCTGAACTGGTGTAGGTGAGGTATAGTTCCCATTAGTCAGGCCCTATTGAATGAAAGTCCCATGGGAGTGACATGGGTACAATAGGGATTTGGTTGTAATGTTATAAAATGCATGCTTACTCTCTTCATCAGGTCATGAGAATGCAGATCAAAGAAGGAAATGGATGTTTTTTTCTGGCTTGATGGTGTGGCATGCTTCAGTTTGAGGTCAAAGGAGACTAATGTAAGGTAGAGGTTGCGGCAGGCATCCTCTTAGAAATGCTGGTAAAATTATACTGACATGTGGATTCATCAGTCAGAACGAAAATCCAAGAATAGAGAAAAATGAAAGGTCAGCAGGTAACCTCCCTAGCACTAATTGAACCCTCTGGGCAATGACTGACAGGGGCACAGCCAGCATACTGCTTTCTGCATTTAATGGATGAAGCTCATTTCCTACCCACTAAGCAGAGTTATTCATGATGAAGATCTCAGTTCAAATGTATTTCAGAAGAGAGGGACTGCCTTCCAAGAAGGGTGAACCAGGGTATGAGTGCATACTGAAAGAGTGACTTCTAAAGGTGTGAATGGCTACAAAAGGCCGCATCAAGTATTTGCATCACTTGCAGCCCAGAAAGCCAACCGTATCCTGGGCTGCATCAAAAGGAGTGTGACCAGCAGGTTGAAGGAGGTGATCCTGCCCCTCTCCTCTGCTCTTGTGAGACCTCACTTGGAGTATTGTGTGCAGTTCTGGTGTCCTCAACATAAAAAGGACATGGAACTGTTGGAACAAGTCCAAAGAAGGGCCACGAGGATGATCAGGGGACTGGAGCACCTCCCGTATGAAGAGCAAGTTGGGGCTCTTCAGCCTGGAGAAGAGAAGGCTGCGTGGAAACCTCAGAGCAGCCTTTCAGTATCTGAAGGGGGCCTATAGGGATTCTAGGGATGGACTCTTCATTAGGGACTGGAGTGATAGGACAAGGGGTAACAGGTTCAAACTTAAACAGGGGAAGTTTAGACTGGATCTAAGGAAGAAAATCTTTACTGTAAGGGTGGTGAGGCACTGGAATGGGTTGCTGAGGGAAGTTGTGAATGCTCCATCGCTGGCAGTGTTCAAGGCCAGGTTGGTCATAGCCTTGGGTGTCATGGTTTAATGGGAGGTGTCCCTGTCCATGGCAGGGGGGTTGGAACTAGATGATATTTGGGTCCTTTCCAGCCCTAACTATTCTATGATTCCATGATGCTATCAATCAACTCTTCTTTGACTTAATGTGGAGTCTCATGGCTTGGTTTTGGTTCTTTTTTTCTTTATTTTAAACAGCATGGTAGAAAATAATAGAAAATAAGGCATCTTTAGACTGCACTCTAAACCCTTTCTCATGTATTAATACAAACAGAAAGCCACTGTAAGTACAACACATCACCTATATAAGCTTTTGGGCCCAATTTTCACATGGTTATAAACTAGCATAAGTGTGGTCCAGGAGAATGTTGGGGTTTCTGAGAGGACTTGTCTTGCAGTGATGCAACTCTGAACACAGCTGCACACACGGTGACTGCTATGGCATACTGGAAGCAGCTTAGTAATGACAACAGGACTTTTGGTACTTGGCCTGCACATTTTCTCTGGTAGGCAGCAGCCCTTGGCCTTGTCCAGACTGATCACCAGTCCCCATTGCTTCAAAGGCAGGAAAGCCCAGAGGGGTGATAGCTATCTATTCTGCCTGCTGCTATCATTGCAAGGCCAGTCTGGCTAAACAGGAGGCTCTACAAAACAGTGAGATCTCCCAGTGCTGCAGGTGGATAAATGCACTTCCAGGGATGCTCTGAACCCTAGAGATACAATAATTTCTCACTGGAAACTACAGCTTATGTGGTACTGGCCTAAAGGGTGCTGCTACACATAGGCAATGCAGTATTTGTTGACTGGTGGATTTAAAAGCTATGCAGAAAACCAAATCCAATCACATCAGTTTTAAGCTGCCTAACGTGCATAGATTAATGCATTTTTTTCATAAGAAAATGAAAAAAAAAATGCAGTAATCTCTAAATGTATACCAGTATAAATTATAAATAATATCAGTATAACTGAATAACCCTATCCCCAGTATGGGGGGTCGCACCACAAAAAAACTCCTAGTAAAATCAGAGCAGCACCCACTTTTACCTACTGTCAAAGCCCAAGAAGTCCTTTCAACATGCAATAGGAGTTGGAGCTGGTTAGATTTCTGAGTTCTTTTAAGCAGGAAATTTCAATCGGTGGTTATTTCACTTAAACTGTTCACTGTGACTAATTGTTCGAACACTTGCTGTTTGTTATTCATGTAGGGGAGTGTCAGGCTCTCTACTCCAGAGGCTTATTTTTCCCAAAGAGTTCATCGACATTGGCTTCCCTGGAAGTTAAAGCCAATGTAACAGCAGGGGAAATCTGTTCTCAGATTGTCTGACTAGAATTTCTATAAATAGAACTGACTGATGTAGAGCTATGAAAATAATTGATTTTTCAGTGTGGCAGCTGAACCGAAAAATTGAGGGGAAAAATAATTTAGTCCATCTCAGCTCAATTTGTTGGGCTTTTCTTTTTTTCTTTTTTTTTTTTTTTCCTTTTTTCAGTCTGTGGGCTAAGTAAAACATTTCATTCAACTTTAGACAAAGCCATTCATTTCCCAACCAGATTATTCCTGATGGAAAGCTGGTTGTTGGAACAGACAGGCCAGATTTAATCATCATCTCCTGTGCAGATGAAGAAATGCAAAGACACCTCCTACAAAAGGGTTTGCAAGGCAGGGCACTCTTCTGGGAGACCAGGCTGCAGAGTCTTTCTTTTCCTACAGGGATTCATCTCTGCAGCAGCAGGTTCCTCATCCACCAAGTTCTGAAGAAGCAAGTGGTCCTCCACAGAGATACATAGGAGTGTAACATCCATCATGACTCGTTGTCAAACCCAGCTGCCTTGACAGGTAGGGAGCGCTTTTTTCAGGGTGGCTCCTTTTTCAGGGACTGGCTCTGGAGTTACACCTTGTCTTCCCAGGAATATGCCTTGGCATTCGATTTCAACACAACTTATTCCATAAATTTGAGGAGAACTTTGGGAAAGACAAAATGTCATTTTTCACCAAGAGACCACCAGCCACTTCCTAGCTAATTCTTCTACATGAACATATTTACAACAACCCTTTGCTAGGACAGATACTTTTCCATGGATGTTAATATGAATGACCCTGTATACATTTCTGTAGATATATCAATGATAAGGGACAAAAGCAGCATCAGACCAGTGCATGTAAACAATTTCTCACAGCTTCTGAGTGTTTGTTGTTTGTTTGTTTTTTTTTTTCTTTTTTTTCTGCTGGCAAAATAGAGAACTGTCATGGTTACCTCTGTTTAATTAGATTGAGAACTGAAGTTGTCATGACTAATGTATCTGAGCCAGTTTAAGAGCTGATTGCTACTGAAGGGGGGGAAAGTCTCTCTTCCCCTCCTTCACACCCCCATCTTCTTTGATCACACAACCTAGCCATCTCTTGAGCTGATTGAGATAGGTGAGCTGACAGGTGAGCTCACATGAGCTGATTTAACATACTCACCTGCAGAAAAATGGCCACCTTTTCTCCTGGGATAATTTTGAACTGAGTTAAAGAATGAAACAGTTCTTGGAGTGGCCCAGACAAGCACATCTACCCATGCCTGTTTGGAAGAAGAAGTGCTGGGATTGCTCCATGCTGAGGATGCTATGTCAGGACTCCTGTTTGCTTTCCAGACTCAGTCACTGGTTGCATTTTGCTATGTTGCATTAGGTTTTAGCATCTTAGTAACTGATTCCAGCTCTTAAAACATCCCTAAAGTTGGTGATGCTCTTTCCAGGCACTCTTGTGAAGCTAGATAAGCTTCCTAAAGGTCGGTTTTCCATATTGCTCTGCCTGTGAGTCATGCTGTGCTTAATGTGCAGTCATGCTCGTTTTGACAAAACAAGAGATAATTCACTGCTAGATAGGTCTTCAAAATAAATGTGAGTAGTCTTGTGATACTCTATATTATATATGATTATAGACATGGCTGTACTTGTTCAGGAAAGGAATTTATCTTGAACGAGACAGATGCATAGGAAAATTTCTTTCTATTTTCCTGCCCTACATTTTGTTTAATAATAAGGGATGAATAGAGTTTAATAGAGGGAATGGAAGCAGCTGTGTTGCAATTAGAAGGCATAATTAGTATTTGCCCAGAAGTTTGAACATATGAGTACTGGGTACAGGGATGGCTCAAATGATTAAAAATGGCTGGTTGTGTGGTTGGTGCTTCAGAAATCTGGGCCCTCCTGTGCAGCTAATGTTAAGCTAGTATAGTACACTGAAAATATAATCCCTTGCAAATCATTTTCTGGATCTAAAAGTAATCAATTATCTGTGACTGATTACTGTCTTAGGGCCAGAAATCTACCAGACACCTGCTATTTCCATTCAAGCCACTGAGAATAGTTGGTGCCCCATCTTACTGTTAGATCATTCATGCTCTCAGCATATTTAAATTTGATATCGTAGTGTTTTGTTAGTTAAAATGAGGACAAGCACTGACTTACCAGCAACTGCTGGCCTTAATGATGTCCTTATTCTAGGTCTGAGATAAAAGCAGTTCAAGTACCCTTCTGTTTGACTGCCAGTTTTACACAGTTTCCTAATTTAGGATGAGACCAAGGGCAATGCAGTTTTGTTTAGTATTGTGCTGTAAAATTGCATCTCAAAAAGCTTTACTGATTTAATTAGTATTTTTGAGAGTATGCAAAGAAAGGGTGAGAAGATTAAAATGGTAGCTGACTAGCTGCAGTGCAAAGAGGTTTTCAGATCAGATCTGAAAAGAGATGGAGAAATTTGAGAGGGCTGTTGATGCAAGAAACCTCAGAGGAGAGCAGTCAATAGGAGCAAGACTCTACGCTGGGCCTGCTAACAATGCTGGGCTCTCACTCTTCACAGAAATGTATTTGCTTCCTGCTGCTGATAATCTCATGTGACTTCTGTTACTAAGCAGGGAGAGTGTCAACATGCTAACTGTCAGCTGGAAAAATTAAGTAACCCTCTTTGTAATTTGGTTAGTAACAAAATACTTTAAGACTATGCTAATCAGACGGTAAGGGAAGATTATAAAATAAAAGCATCACAATTGCTTTCTGGATATATTAAATAATTGCCATAGCAATTAGAAGTGAAGTCCCTGGAGAGTTTCAGAATAGGGAAAATCTGGTCCACAGATGTATTTTCTTCAAGCCTGAAAAAAATGGCAGGATGGAATGTGGATGCAGACATAAATTAATTTCATTTAAGGACATGAGAACATGGTACGTCTGAACAGGAGTCAAAACATGTGAAGAGCAGGCTGGTTAATGAACAGATATGGAAAAGAATTGGAGAACTTTGATATTCCAAGTGGTGTGGATGCTCTTTGCTGCAATACCTCAATGCATTTGCCTTAGGACAATAGCATCCAACAAAAGAGCTTCATGGCCTAACTGAATGTCAGAATAAAATGGTAGAGCTTTCTTTCTGTAGCTCTGACACTGGTATGAAGGTGGGTGAACATCTGTGGGAAGTCTCTATGGAAAAATTAAGTATGAGAGAGACCCGTAGTGAAGGTAAGTTCCCTGCTGTAGATCTAGTCAATGCCAGTACAGAATCCCTCACTCGTCCAGGACTCCTCCTAGACCTTCAACAGTTCCCAAAACCCAGCAGAGAACAGCTTCATAAAACTATCTGTTACCATTAAAAAAAAAAAAAAAAAAAAAAAAGAAAGATTTTCTGTACTGTAACCGTTTCATAGAGTGTCAGTAAGCACATTCATATGCAAGACCTTTTTTCTTAGGTGCTTCTTTCATTTGTACTTGAGCTAGATGTTTCCTTTCTAGGAAAATTGAGTGAAATGTCTTCTTTTGCCAAAGCTTTTCTAAGACTAGAGAAAACCATTTCCATCTCTTAGACTTCTCAGATGAGACACTCCTCAGAACAGTTAATCTGGAAAATCTTAACCATGCTTTGTTTCACGTCTTCATGTCCTTGTCAAATTTTCCCATTGCCTTCAACCTCAGAGGGATGAGATCAGATATTTCCTTCTTCCCTTTCAAAAAATATTTTGCTACAGCAGAATAATGACCAAAAGGCTCCATTATCACAAGACAGATACCATAATTTCCTTGGAGATCTGTTCTGATGTTCATCCCCAAGTGGTCAGGTAAGAATTTTGAATCCTTTCTTTCCCTACAGCTGTCAAGAGCAGAATGCACTTTGTTCCCTGGCTATTGTTGCATGATTGGTAGATGTGAGCAGGCACTTGCCTTCTCTCTGATATGAACTACTGTAAATGCACTGAAGTTTCTAATCAATTTGACCTAAGAAAATGATTAGGAGGGTGGGAAATATTCCTTTAATTCTCTTTGCCCTCTGTACCAAGAATGGTTCTGGCAATGACCTCAAGAACAGACTGCCCTGCATGTAAGTAGTAAATTTAAAGCCGTATGGTACAGCCGTATGGCAGATTTAAACCCTCGTATGACCAGGACATACTATCTGGGGCATGCTACCTGGATCTTTATGCAGACTAGCACAGCCCTGGCAGACCTCCATAGGCTGTCCTCAAAGTGCTTCTTGCAACCATTCCTGGTGAATCAGCAAGTAGGAGGCAGGATAATTTAATAAAATAAGTAAGTGTTGAACACTATTTCCTTTTCCTGTCATCTTCATACATAACCTGCTTGTCAGATGTCCAGTCTACTCTACTCAGTCTCCTTACTTGTTGATGAACAAAACAGTGGGTATGTAGAGTGAGAATAAGACATGACACCCACTGTGGTCATTGTTCTGCAACACGCTTGCTGCTGACAGCATTTCTGAGTTGCAACTGAGTTTATTGAGGCACAGAATTTTTCTCACTCACTTCAGAGTGATCAGGCAAATGCATTCTAAACAAAAAAGAAAAAATCCAGTAATGAAAAGCTGAGCCATCACATAGGGAGACATTTTACTTCATCAGGAAATGTGACAAGCTCTGCCAGCATCTGCTTTCTTATAATATCCATAGAGGTGAAGAAATATAGACGTGGAAACTTATACAAGATATTCTAAATAAGCTGAAATAAAGCAGTATTTATGGAAACAGGACCGCATCTTGCTATCTCTTTAATTCCTGAGAGGAGGAAAGCTGCCTAGGATGATTTTATTTACAAGCAACATTTATTCTCAATGGCTACTGATTACATCTTCTATTCTTGCAGAGCTCCTCAAACCACTAGGATTTCCATTAAATCACAGAACCAAATCTAGTTTTATTGAATTGGCATCTTTCAGGAAAGAAAATAAAAGCCAAACACATTGACTCCTTTGACTCTTATAAACACCAGCAGGTAAAAATATCTTGCATCAGACTCATTTAGAGATTAAAATTGGACAAATGCGTAGTGAAATCAAGGGAGAAGTTTTGTCAGAAAGAAGCAGTACAAAACTGAAGAGCTAGAATAAAATTGTTGGCAGAATGGAAACAATAAAGCAAGATCAAAAGTGTCAAAACCTGACAAGCTGCATGCTGAGAAAAAGCTGTTAGGAAATATCAGATATTTTCCAATGCAGCTTATTGCTAGATGGCTTAAAGGTCTTGCCCTTTGAAGAGAAATCCTTGCAGGGGTGCCTGAGGAGTGTGTTCTCATTAGCCGCTGTGGCCACTTTTTCATAATGGGCCATGTTACTCTTACAGCACTCCCATCGCTCAAGTCCTAAGGAGGCTTCACAGCAACAAGCAAGGACCAGCTTACAGAGCGAACAGGAGAGGTTGTCTGAAGCTGGGATGCAGGACTGGTAAAGGAGCTGCTGTGGGAGTATGAATCAGGGATTTCTTCTGCCCATGTTACTCTCCCTTGCAGTATTAGTACAGCTCTTCCAGAGCAGGGGTTGCTGTATTCCTGTGTGCAGTGCATATGATGGAGCATAACTGATTTACACTGATGGGATCTCTCAATATTGCTGTGAATAAGAGCAATCAGAAATGGTCCTGCAAAGAAGGAGCAGTGGGCATTGGTGGTGCTGGGCTTAGCGATGTCTTGCACAGCGCAGTAACTGTATCAAAGGATGCCCTGAGCAGAAGTTTTACAGCTTTGTGGTCTGGAATTTATGGAAATGGATATTTCCCTCAACAGTCAAAGCTTCTCCATTTGTCAATTCCCCCATGACCTCTGTCCCAGCCTTTGCTACTACTTTCTTCTTCGTTTTTTCTGTTTTCTTTCTCTAAGTGAAGTAACTGACAAAGAGAAGCCTCTCTACCTGCAATCCCCATTGTTTCTAAGCCCTAGCTGTTCCCTCTGTATCCCCTCCACACACAATTTTCCTTGGAAGCATTGTGTAGGGTATGTCATTTGTCTTTCTCCATCTTCTCTGCTCTTGAGAAAAAGATCCCGCACTGGGAGTAGCATGGAGTCATTATAGCTGCGATGACCTAAGGGCATATGCAGTGAAATGTATAACAGGAATGGCAAAAGTTTTCTTGAGCCAACCAATGCACGTGGCAGAAATTAGAAGACTTTAGGTTCAGACGGCCTTTCCCTGAGACATTCTTTACAGGACAGTCAGTAGTTACAAAGGGGACATATCTCCCTTGCTACCCCTGTTCTGTGTTAGCTGATACATTGGTAATCACCATGTTAGCTTTGCACTTTCTTGTCACCTTTTGTTTTTGGTTCTTAGGTCCATTCAGATGCCACCAGACCATCACAACAAGCCTGTCTAGGTAAGGATCAGACATTTCACCGTATCTATAAATGTAGCTTCTCTGTAGGGGGACACAAAACCAGCAGTATGGAAGCACCAGAGACCTGGTAATATTCAGATTAGGCTGGATAGATGCGGAACATTGTGGGAGCCTAAACAAAATACAAAAAGGTGACACCTCAGCAGCATTATGGTAGGTAAGAGATATCTGAGGTCCTCTGTATCTGAGGCCTGGTTCCCTAGCAGGCGCTCATTTCAAAAGACCTTAGATGTCTGTAAAACAGCTGAGCTAACCACCCTGCGTTCCCACTGCAACAGGGGAGAGAAGCACATCTCATGGATGTGATTAATCTTACCTATAATAGGTCAGTGTAATAGTAGGTCAGATGAATCCTTCCCTGGAAGTATTTGTTCCTTTCTCCTACAAAGAGGAGTCGGAGTGACTAATGCAGATACCAGCGCCTGCTTTGTAAATGTCTGCAGTTACATAGAGGAATCCTGGCCTGCCCGCCCAGTTTTGCTCTTTTGCCAAAACACACTTAAATTGCTGCCTAAAGTTAAAAGTATATTTGAGGTTACTCTAAATTTGTATTGAGGGTAAAGTGTTTTCACTGATGCTGGAAGTCAGAAAGAAGGAAAGAAGCATGGGTTTGTTTTTTTCCCCTATTCACAGAGTGCATTCTTGAGAAACAGAGACAAAAAAACAAGCACCAGCATTGCCTGGACCAGGACTGATTGTGTGGGCTTGGAAAAGTAAAACTGGGAGTACTTGTTACAGCTGAGGGCTGTAGAAGGAGGTCTGAAGAGATCTTTGTAAATAGGTGTGATTGCATCAGGGGACATCTTACTTGTTCAGAGACACTTCTTCCTCACAGAAGCAACCATTCAGACCGGTCAGCTTAAGCAGCTGGCACACTCCATGCTGCACAACTTCAGCGCACAGAACTTCCTACAGTCCTTCCCATCTACCCCTGACCAGGCCAGGACTCACCAGTTTTAATTACACTGGTGGGTTTTGTTTCAGTGACTCTCCAGATTAAAAATCTCTCCAAGTTGCAGTCTGCTTTCTCCTCCATGCCAAAATAAAAAAGTCTGGATTTGCCATGTGGTAGCTGCCCCTGGCTATCCTGCTGTCAAACCCCACCGATGCCAGGAGCTGCAAGGTAATATGACTGCAAGGTAAAAAAGTCAAAAAGCCACAGGCTTATGGTTTTTGGTTAGCATGATGAACCCGGTGTGAGTAGCCCTCAGGAGCTCTGAACAGAAGAGATTACTTGTACTTAGCTGCATTACGCAAGCAAAACCACCTTAGCTATGGAGAAGAACAGATCTTGGTGTAATGCCATGCTGGGCTGCAGATGGATGACCGTGTCTGCATTTGCAAGCAGGCTATTTCCACTGGGTACTCAACCCCATGCTGCTGATACTTAACAGCAGCTCAGGGCTGCCCTCAGGGAGTGCTCCTCTGGGGAGTTGTGAAGATCTAGTGACAGGCAGGATCTGTCCCCTGGTCTAGGGGCCTCTGCTTTTGAGGTCCGTAGGAAGGGATGTTGGCACGAATGGGTTGTGCAAGGTCTACAGGGAGGAAGGTGGCTCTGCCACCCTGGTGCCACGTAGAAGGAGCTTTTTCAATGGTGTGAACCACTTGGTTTAGTTATATGCTGGACAGCTGTAATTCTGTTTTTTTCATGTGACTTTTGGAGAGAAAACCCCCTTCATTCTGTTTCTTCATATCTGCTTCTGACTATGAGGCACTGCCACCCTCCCTCAGAGGACTAAAAAAGACAACAGTGTGCACCCTTGGATCATGAGGTAAACTAGAAGAAGCCACCCATCCTTGTTAAACATGCTTGTTCTGCATCAAAACTGGTTAATCTGACAGATGGAAAAAAGTGAACAAACTGATCAAGTTGTGGCAATCCTGCAGCCAACACCTTTTAAAGATCAGTAGCAGATAAAGCACTGCCCTTCCCATTGTGATGTCCCTTTGGTAGAGATTAAATGAGCTGTACTCTTGGTTTGCCTTGTTTTGAGCAAATCTCCAGGTTGTGTTTCAGCCTTATCTGTTGGTAAGTGCAATTTCATTCATGGGCCAGTCCCAGCCGCCTCACAGGGGCGGCTGTGTTTTGTCACCTGGGAATAAACTACTGTTGTTCAGGTTCAGTTTTTCACATGAACAAATCTGTCTTTCAAATGCGACTTTTGTAGAAAAGAGAATAGAGGAAAGAAAAATAAAAAGGCCCAAGGAAACACATAGATAAGTGAGCACTGTGAGTTATTTGTATCATCTGGCTTGTCATATAAAGCCATTGCTTATTTTCTGTAATTTCCTCACAGGGTTAAAAGAATGCTATGCAACAGCATCCATGTGAGGACAGATGCCCGGATTAAGAGACACAATGTGTATTAACGCCACATAAATCTATATGCTGTTTGAGTCTGAGTCACAGTACCATGAAAGTGCTGAAATGTGGCTTCACAAGACAGATGTAAAGGTATTTTACTCTGCTCCACTCATGAGGAAAGTCAGAAAAGACATCCTCCCTTTTATTTTGAGGTGTTAGGAATGATTTACTCAGTAAAAACACCCATCTACTTTGCTTATATGTGGAGTAAATGGAAAGGGAGAGAGATGTCATCTAACCAGAAACTGGAGCAGGAAAAGAGGTAGAAAAGAAAACAGCATTCACCAAAGACGAACAGCCTGATAGTCTGTGTGACACCCAGATTTTTAAAATGAATGCTTGCAAATAGATAGTTTTAGGAAAATGACAAGGCATTATCTGTTTTCCTCCAGCATTGTCCTCCAGCACTGGGAGAGAAAGAGAAAGGTGCAGAATAATCTGTTGCCACCTAGGAAAAGGTAGGAAGCTATTTTCACAAGAGAGCAGTGGAATTAGGCTAAATTGCATATCTGTATAGAAATAATTTTACACATGAAATCATTGGTAGGCCAATATTATTCTTTTCAGCAGGAGAGATGCATCTTTCTTCTGGGATCTGTTCCTACTACATGCTACATTGAGTACTCTGGCAGCTTTATTGATGTAATATGTGAGGTACTGGAAAGAATAAATGTATTAAGAAAAATGATCAGCCTGGGGACAAATGGCATCATTACTCATTGCACTTTGCTAATTCTGCCTACTCAAAGGAAAAGAGGTAATCTGGAACAAAGTATGTGGCTACTGCCAGATGAAGAAATTCTGCTTGAAATTGCAGCTTGCAGTGAGTGACTCAGGTCGCACAACAGCAGAGGTGGGGGTAGCACTAGCAGACTATTGCCTGTAATGACTACCATGTGCAACCTAATGAATGAAGCACTGAATAAAGAGCTCTCTACAAGTTGCAGCTATGTGAATGACAAGCCTTTCATTTTAAGCTAGAGCCCTGTATCACAAATATTAGGTTTGATAAACACATTTTTAAGATGTTTAAATCTACCTATAAATGGGGTAGAAAGCTGAGACAGTAGATATTGCATCTGATTTCTAGAATTTCAGTCTATCTGTAGCATTTGAGAGACTCAAAATGTACTTCTATAAAGGCAAACAGTAATTTCTGAAAAGTACATTCCGTTTTGGGTTTAATGCCATTCATGCTGTCATGGTTTAAGCCCAGCCATAATTCAGAAAACCATGCAGTCACTCTCTCACTCCTCCTCCTTTCTCCCCCTTCCCTCCCCCAACCCCACACTCCCGGAGGGATGGGAAGGAGAATCGAAAGAATGTAACTCCCATGGGCTGAGATAAGAACAGTCCAGCAACTAAGGTATAACACAAACCACTGCTGTTACCACCAATAATAATAATGATAAGGGAAGTAGCAAGGGAAGAAAATGCAACTGCTCATCACCCACCGACCGATACCCAGCTCTATCCAAGCAGTGACCTAACCCTTCTGGGTAACTGCCCCCAGTTTATATACTGGGCATGACGTGCTGTGGCATGGAATACATCTTTGGTCAGTTTGGGTCAGGTGTCCTGTCCCTGCTTCCTCCTGGCTTCCCCTCCTCCCTGGCAGAGCATGAGACTCAGAAAGTCCTTGGTCAGACTAAACATTACTGAGCAGTAACTAAAAACATCGGTGTTATCAGCGCTGTTCCCAGGCTGAAAGTCAAAACCACAGCACTGCACCAGCTACTAAGAAGGAGAAACAATGACTGCTACTGCTGAACCCAGGACACATGGAAAGGATATGGCTATTATTTTTATTCTAGTCGAACCCTGTATTTTCAGATATGCCATGTGTATCTTCCTGTTTGAAAGTGTTATGCCATTACCCACCTGCAGTAGCACTGCACAGATTGCGAATGAAAAGGCTTATACAGAAGAATCGGGAGTGGAAAGTGGGTTCTGCTGGCATTTAGCCATGACTGCTGTCACAGCTTGATTAAAATGGGACAGAATGGGGATGAAAAGCAAGCCTATAAGACCTGTTGAAAAAGTTTAAATTAGAAAGGTTAGGGGTCTAAAGGTAAGAACTTAACAGCTAAAGGAATAGATGGTTTCACTTACTACTCTGTCCAATTAGAAACATCTTGGAGAACTTTACAGAGGTTTACTTGCACAGCTACTATAGACTTCATCCAAATTGCTCCTTCCATATATTTGAAGTCAGCTTCCTCCACGCCAGGTCATTTGCCTCTCAAAAGACTGAAAGCACTTAAACTTCTAACATCTAATAGAATACAGGTCTAGATCTCCCCTGTATTTCAGATTCAAATTGCTTTTTCTTTTTTGCCTTAGTTTTGAATACAGTTTGCTTGACATAGGATCAAATTTGACCAGTCACAGTACCAATGACAGAAGAATAAAATGAAAGAGAGTTAGAAAAGTATTTTTTGTGAAAAGTTAGCCCTAAACTTCCTTTTAAAATTTCATGACTCAGAGAACGTCAAATGGGTTGAGCTCTCCATGGCTCCTCAGTGGCCCCCACAGATGCTTCCTGCCTTGATTTCAGTGTGTTTGTAGCCTTCTGTAGGTTACTTGCATCCTGCGCAGACATCCCTTTACCAACATCCTGTGAACTGCTAGCTGTGTTTCCTTGTGAGTGCTCGGCTACCTACAGCAGAAGGATGGGTTTGTGTGAGACTGCTTTGCTGCAGCCAAGCATGCAGAGAGTTTGGCTCCCTGTACAATGATGCAAACTGTGGTAAATGAACCATCTCTGTTTGACCCAGGCAAATATATCTCTTGTAAATATGGTAACATTTCTCTTTGATTTTTAGTGTTGACTTAGACTTTGTGTTTCAGTATATAGAGAAGGCAAGTGGCTTAGGCATGTAGAGCAACAGCAAGACTGGGTGTCCACTGGCACCATTCACACATGGTTTTTCCAGATTTATTCCAGCCTCCATCCTGCAAGTGCATGACTTGTCTCTAATAACAGTATGAATAGTGATTCACTGCTTAAGCATGTGATCAGCCACCAGTCACCTGGTTTTGGCACAGCCCAATCCCAAGCCAAATAAAAGTTTTCTAACTAGGAGTGATATGCCAATGCACCTGGTGCATTTCCTTGCAAATAGCTCCCTATAAATGCATGACATGAATTGTAACATAAACTTTATAGGAAGTTTTCAGCCAAATGTAACTGATTCTGAATTCCCTTCCCTCCTTTCTTCTCCAAATATTCTTTAACTCCTCAGCTGGGAACAATCCTTGGCCATTAAATCATAATGTTCAGCTACTGAGTTAGAAACAGGCTTGGCACAACGGGTTACCTGAAGCTCACACAAACCAGTTTTTCTAAGTTGAGTGTGGTTTAAAAGAGTGGAAAGTTACCAGAAGCAGCACAAAGCCAGGTGTTAGTGGATAATCAGAAGGACAGATCTCAGAAACAACAGGGAAGCCAGAGCCAAGAGGAGGGGAAAGAAAAGCCTGCATTTAGAGGCAGGAGTTATGACAGGGCTCCTTTGTAAAGAGTGCAAAACACAAGTTACAAAGGCAAATCTGAGCTCCCTATAAGCCATTTTGTCCTGTCCAAGCATAGTGAAGAAACTGAGGCAGAGAAATGTGCACAGCATATGTTATTTATATTTAAGAGCTATATATTTTTCATGCCACTACATAAGTCTTTGGTCTTGGCTTTCTGTGTGGGGCATGTGCATGCAATGATATATGTGTAGTGTGATGCATGTGCATCACCTCATGCGTGTCCTCTGCCATTGGAGAGATAAGCAGTGAAAATGAAGGCTTTGCTTTCTGTCCTGAGGGATGTGTTCAAAGCATGGGGGAGCTAGAGGCTAGCATCAGTGTTGTGGGTACGGAGGCAGATCATCCTCTCTCAGACAGCCCATTAGATAATGAATTTGCACTGCAAAAGTACAGATAAAAATTCATGAAGAGTTTACCCACTCTAATTTGGGTAACATACAGTCTCTGGGACTTCTTACTATGCCAAATAGGCAAAGCCTTTCCCTGGGGGCACCTTACCTTCTCCTGACCTTGTCCAGCAGAACTGCACCAGTGCTGCTGTGAGCAGGGCTGCTGGTGGTTGCAGGGGATGTTGCACAGAGGTAATCCCATGAGGATTTATTTCAAGTGTCATGTGAGTTGTTAGGGGATGAGGTGAATCCCATTGTATAACTGTGTCCCACTGATGGCATTAACTGGTTTTCTGATGGTTGTGACATAGCTCAGGCTTGGATATTTACACTGCAGTTGGCCATGTTCAGTGAGGTGATTCCCTTCACCTGGGAGGTTTTTTATGACATTACCTAAAGGAGGCTACAGAAGTGCAAGATGTCACTAGCTGCAGTTATGTCTTTCTATATGAAAAATGATCTGTTGAGGAAGCTGCTGAGCTAGGAGACAGGACTCCATTCACAAGACTGAGGACATCCCAACTGGTTTAGAGATTACTTATACACAGGAGAATGTATTAGCGGTGGTTGTGGCTCAGCAGGGAGGCAGCCACCCTTTGCCATCACACCAGAGTCACCCTGCCTCCTGGGTGCTGCAGGGCAGAGGAAGGATGTCTGGCAGGGCATAGGCAGCCGTGCAGGAAGGGGAGGGCAGGCTGGAGAGAAGGGGAACAAAAGGATATCCATTGATGAAAAGCAGAAGGGGTTATGGTCTTGTTTTTATTTTTAACAACAGCCTGTTGTGAATTTTTACGCAGGATTATTTTAGGTCTTGGGCCAGGCTGTTTCATGCTTCACTAGTGCCTGAGTTTTCCCTCTAGCTGTCTGAATCCAAGTGATATTATTTGCAATTACTTCAAGAAAGCAGAAGCTCAAGAGGGAGTGTCCCTGGTTAATGGCTGTAATTTCTGTGCTGTGGCTGCCCAAAAGCTATTAAAGCTCTGCTATCTCTGGCTGCCTGCCAGCGGGAAAGATTCCTTCCAGAATTAATTGCATTTCCCACCTTATAAGAATTCCAGGGAGCAGGGAGCAGGTTCACAACAGGTATATATTACCTCTCAAGTAAATAGCGACATGTCTTCTCACGTGTGTGGTAAAAGGGCAACACAAGCAAGAAGACAGACATGCCACTGATTTTCAGGCCTCTGCCCATAGCCAAAACTAGTAAAGACAGGTGAGAAAGAGAAAATAGCTCCAGTGTTTGGCTCATTCTTTTTTCCATTATGGTGGAAGTGGAGGCTGCTTCTAAAAGCGTTATTCACAGTGACGTGCAGAAGCTGACAGCACTTTGCTTTGCTGTACAAAAGGAAGATATGCAAGAAAACTGCAAGCTCAGGGTCTTTGGCTTCATTTTGTTTAAATGTTATTGTATAGAGCTACCTTGACTGCATCTGTATTGTATGGTGAGTAGATGCACAGATTTGAACTTGCCCCTTACCTACACATGTTCAGGTGCAGCCTTTGAGCAAGGCTAGCTGAGCTCAGACTGTCTTAAGCACAGGTCCCTTGTTTGCAGCATAGGGCAGGAGGACCGTGCTATTCCCTGCCTGGTCCGCTCCAGTGTGTCACATGTGTTTCTGTCACGCCAGCCACTGCTAGGAGTGCCATCTGTGGCAGGATGCCAGGTCATATATCCCAAGGGCAGATGGGAACTTTTAGACAGTTGTAGCATATCCCATCCATGCAACACAGGGGATGCACTGCACAGAGCTTGTGGCCACTTCTGGTGACCAGTGTGGCCCTGGAGCAAGGAGCACAGCAAGCCCCAGCCCCTGGCCTGGCACCCAAAGGCACTGCCTGGATTTGGCAGATGTGTGAGGTCTGTTCATGAAAAACAGCCTGTAAATCTAAATGGCATGATGGCTGTTCTTTATCATGCTCCTGAGGCAAGGAGCTGTGCCAGCCACCCCCTGGCATGGGCTGCATCCATGTGGATGTCCCAGGTCCATGCAGAGCAGCCGCTCCTTCACCCTTTGCAGGGAGGGAAGGAGGCATTGCCTGAGAAAGCTTCCTCCCTCTATTCCTCCCTCTCTGTACAATGAGCTTACAGGGTGGATTGCAATCTGGCCCTATAGATTTCTGCTTGGTAACTTTGGCATTTTTATGAGCGGGCACATTAAGACATTATGTATTAATAACATTTTAATCAGATGCATTCAACAGACCTGAAATGGTGGCTAGATAGCAAGAACCAGGCAAAGGGGAAGAAAGTATAAAGAGAAAAGGAAAGGAGCAAAAAAACCCAAACCAACAAAATCCCTTTTCTTTTCCTCTTTCTTTAAACACCAAAGTGCCAGAGAGCTCAATGCTGAGACCTTTCATAAGCTGCCATGAAAATGTTCATGTTAAAAAAGATACCAATTTATTAAAGCACTGGGCTCATTTTATTGGCTGTCTCTTGATCTCTTCCTCTACAAGGGAACAAAGACAAATAGAAAATGAACTATATGTGTAACATAAATGGAAGTAGAAAATGCTGCTACTGCATAGTTCTATGTAGCCAGCTACTGTCCTCTGGTTCAGCTCTATTCAATTTTGCTCTATTGCACCAAGACAGATGTATAATATTATTGATAATATTTGTACACGACAGGTTGGATAAATGAGTTTAATCATATTTAAGAAGGAGCCACATTCCTCTTTCTTCACCTGTCAAGCAAAAAGTAATTCATTCAACACCCCTAATGAGCTTGGGTGGTGACTCATGATACAGGGCCCATGCTGAAAACATACACTAGACTCAGCATCTGATCAGTGTTACAAGTCATGGGCCAGATCCCCAGGGAGATCCAGATGTCTGACTGATATCTTACATCCCCATGTTGCTGCTCTGCTGCATATAACCACAGAATAAAGTCAGTTCTTTCAGGATCTGTGTTTCTGTCTCTGAAATCACTAAAATAGCTATTCTGCCATCTCTACACATGCATATGCCCATCCTTGCCAACATCTTGTGCTTGATAACAAGTGGGAATCACAGACTTTGGCTGCTTCACCTCCATAACCCAGCACAGAAACTTGTGGTGGGATAAAAGGAATGTGATGCCACCTTAAACCCAGCAGCTGTGGGGAAGCCCGCACATGCAGTGTGACCACTCTTCCCATACCTTTCCCACACAAAAGCAGGGTTGGGACTGTCCACCACGAGGGGCACATGGGAACTCATGAGATGTAAAGCCCTGGTAGACAGACATGCTATTGCAATCTCTCCTAGCTAAACTGTTCTGCTTGGCATAAATAATTAAATACTATTGGGTTACACAAGAAGAAAGGGAGATTAGCTTGGGAAGGCATTCACTTGGGAGACAAAATAGTTAGATTGAAATCCCTGTTTGGGTATTTAATTATTTATATTGAAGGAGACATTTTTGCCAGAAGAAATCAAGAGACACCCACCCAATTTGATAGCCTGCTTATCACCAAGTTTAGCAGCAGTCAGGCAGAACATTAACATGACTACTAATAGATATCTGCTGGTATACAAGTATCTGGTTTTTTTTGTTTACCATTCTTAAGTTGGTAAAAAGGGCACAATGTTTGCTTTGTGCACAGCTCCAACATCAGTAATGCAAACAGCATTGTTATAATAGAACATTAGTAATCCTCTAGTAAGAAATCATCTGACTTCCAGTCATAGCCACTGAATTAGTAAAATTATGCAGATACACAGAAATAATTGAGTGCTTTGCAGAAAAGTGAATTTTCAGCTAATATTTTCTCCTGTGGGATGCAGTGAAAGAGACAGTTTACAATGTGAGATAGGTCATCCAGACCAGAAAAGAACTCACAGATTTGATGATTGTGTTAAAGATGCTTTAAATGTGAGCTACATAAAAAAAAGTATCCCATTTGTGTGATAGAAAATATTTATTTAAAATTCAGAATTTGCTTCCTTTATCTAACATCAACCAAATTACCTCGGTGTTAAAATATTATTGGAAAATATGATATAGGTGGTGAGTGCTGCAAGTGGAAATAACTATTGTTGGCTGTTTGCATGAAAATAGAGGGCTGATGTGACAGCTGACTCGGTTGAACATGACATAGCTGTATTAACCCACAGTAGCAAAGTGTGGCGAAGTCCAGGTTGTGGTCACTGGAAAAGCATTGCGAAGATGGGGAGCTGGGATCCCATACATGGGCAGACAGCTTGCACTGCTCACTAAAGCAAGAGGTGTGCCTCAGTGATTTTTTGAGAATATTTCTGGAGTGGTACAGCTCACTGAAACCAGGGTTTTGCAATAGGCTTGGAGTATAAGATTCACACTTATTTATCACTGTGCACAATCTCACTGAAGTTGCTGGGCAGCCAAGGGGCATGGCTGGCCAGGGAGCATTTCGGAGACAAGAGGGTACAGCTCTGTCTTTCACATCTGCTCTGGTCTGATTCCCTACAGTTGCATAGCTCCATCAAACCCTACAGCTGACCTCTCACACCAGCTGTCTGAAGCCAGCACATTGCCATTGCTGTCACAGTTGCTGTCACTATGCAGACTCCAGACTCTCAAGACCTTCATTTGTCTCCAGGTCAAGAGGACTGCTTGTATTTTCAGGTGTGGCTAGAGTTTGAGAAGGAGCACAGAGCAGAATTGCACATAGTGACTGCTCTTTTACGTTACGAACTGCACTGAAATATTGTTAAAATACAAAGAAATAGCACTAGTGCTGTTAAGCAGAAGGCACACTGCCTATGTCAGGAAAGCCATTTATCTCAATGTTTTCAAACTCCCAGATAATCTGGAAACTGCTTAAAACAGACACATATTCTGCTCATTTAATTTATTTTGCCTACAAAGCTCTCTGCTTTCACTCCTTCGATGCTATTAACACTTCTCATGAACTATTTCCTTGTTAAAGTACCAGTCAGAGAGCTTTTATGTGTTCGTTATTGCTAAGGAAACTTCTTTGTATATCCATCACATGTGATTTCCCTTATCTGTGTTTTTCAGACTATATCTTGGCAGTAATATACCACAGGGCAATATTAGTGTCCTTAGTTTCTGGCTAAGCCACTAGCCACATCAGTGTGCAAACCTTCAATAACACCATGCCACATTCTATGTTCACATTAGACAAGCAAGCCGTTTGAGGTTGCTTCCCAAAGGAGAAAATGACAAAGCTGGGGATGAGGATCACTGTCCCAGTTTGGACCCCATTCACACAGGTCAAGAAGATTCAGAAAAGGGTCAGAAGTTTGTAAAAGGATACTACTATTCTCTGATTTTAATAGCAGAAAGCAGAAACACGAAAATGTTCTGAGCACTACTCTTGTAGACAGGACTCAAAGTGAGCAAAAATGGCCCTAGGTGACAAAAACTTCCAGATGTCTCTACGAATTCTGGTCTGCACTGCCTAAAGGTAGGGTGCAGGATCACATTTATTAGTATTTAGTTTCCTTACATCTGCTGCTGCTCTTTTGAGCTACTTATGCTTTCTTGCACCTGCAAACTGGGGCTGAAGAAAGGTGGAAAGAAAGGTCAAAGCAGAAAGAAATTTTTCTTCTAGAAGCTTCTGCACTTTGCTGTAATTGCCTCTTCTGCTCCCTCCTCAACATGAAGGTTATACAAAGTCCTCTCAGCTCTGTGGCAGTCTGAAAATGGGATTTAGGTTTTTATAGTGAAAATGGGCCTGATGCTATGCTCAGAAATGAAGGGACAATTGCAGTGTAAAATTGGTTTTCATATGCGTGACAGACTGGATGGTGATGTGAAAGGAAGATTGTGAGGGCTGATTTGATTAAAAGGCTGTGAAAGCAGCGCCTGAATAGGTATGTCTGGAATGAAAGGGCATCTGGGGGGACAATTTTCCTGCAGGGTGGGGCTTTTGGTGTTTGTCTTAGCATATGCTAGCTACAGAAATGCTAGGATTTAAGAGCACACACTTGTCTTTACATCTGGGGCAAGCCATATTTTCAAGGGTGTGCATGGGTGCATCAATAATTTCAAAGATTTTTGTTTTATTTTGTGAAGGTAAGGGAAATTTTGGATTTCCTTTTAGAGGTACAATGATATTTTAGGAGTTCTCTACAAGACTTTTTCAGTATCAGTATATAGCATCTACCTACAATAGGCCCTCTTTATCATATTATCATTTAATAAAAGATTCGCTATTATAATGAAGACAGTACAGAACATGGAAAATTCATGAACCTTACAGGATCATGTGAATGCATTTCATATTCAGACATTATGATGGGTTCCAACCCATGGGACTCTCAGTTGTGGTCGCAGTACGCTGACAGAAACACTGTGCACTGGCAGCATGCTGCCAGCAGGTGCCTTTGGTTAAAGATGACCTAAATTTTACATGTTGCCACAGGTATTTAAAGAAGGGAAACAGAAGCACATGTTGATTCATAAAATGCACCGGCCTTTAATTTTTCTTTTCTGCGTAATGTCATATCAACTTGAAATTTTCTTTCTAAGGAGTTATTTGCTACCACAAACTCCAATGTTTTATTAATGAACATTGTTGAGTTGCCTGGGCAAAAACAGTCATAAATCATTACTCACATAGCTGAAATTTTTGTCAACATCTTTCATTTCCAATTTGTATCAGGACAGGGCTTGCACTCGAGTGCACAGAGTGACAGGTTGAAACCTGAGCAGGGCTTAAAGTGATTTCCACGCACAAGATAGTTCCTCTCCTTTGGTGGGAAGCGCATGTGTGTGATTCTCAGCAAGCATTCACAATATTTATTGAGCATAAAGTTGCCTTCATTAGATGAATTTGTATCAGCAGAGTTATTATTCATATGTGAGAGACATCAATAATAGAGCCAGAAGACCCCAGTGTGCTGCAGTATAAAAGCCACATGATATATAGGGATTTGCATGGGGAGAATTAGTACTATGCAGTGATTTGATAATGAAAATGTGTAATTTAAGGAACAATCATTCTAAGGATGGAGAAAAAGGCCTTTAAGTAGAAATCCTGTATCAAGTGGAAGTGGTACAGAATGACTTTAAGAGTCTGATTTATATTTAATGAGAAAGCAAGAGTGCAAAAACAAGCCTTTCAAAAGCTAGGAAAAGCAAGCCTGTCCCTCACCTAAACCTCAGGAAACAGGGTCAGGCTCCAGGGTAAAAAAAAGGAATTTATGTAAATAGACAAATTCCAGACAGAGGTTTAGTTGAAATATTTGATCCTCTAAAA
This sequence comes from Ara ararauna, assembly GCA_028858755.1. NCBI lineage: Eukaryota > Metazoa > Chordata > Aves > Psittaciformes > Psittacidae > Ara > Ara ararauna. Next base: position 52,914,733 of record CM054378.1, read on the forward strand.
TCTGAAACAAAAACCTTCTGCAGAGCTGTCTGCCTAGGTTCTGGGGCTTGGTAGAGTAATATGTTGCCTTATGTTTTTATTCATGTCTCATAATGAAAGGTGACTTGCTTCTTTAATAATATATACTTTATATACTTTATCACATAGTAGGAGGAACTGGAAGGAACATCATTTACAACAGGTTAATTTAAAGGGTGCCTCATACTAAAGACAATGCCTATTATAGCTGTAAGGGTTTTTCAACACAAGGAATGAAAAAATTAGCAGAAAGTACATTTTCATTGTAAGCAAAATACCTTTGAAAAGCTTGTGTCTCCTGCCCTGTAAACAGATGGAGACATTGCACTGGCAAAGTACATGCTAGCTTTGGGATGTCACATGGCCAAAATCCAGGAGCTGGAAACCAGGAGTCTTTTTATGACAAATCATATCTGTGAATACAGAGCAAAACAGATTTTGCTTTGGCATTTTCCTCAGCAATGTCTGGATGTAAAAAGAACAAGACTTGGGGTTTGCCTTGTCACACCATCCCTGCCATGGAGGTATTGGAGGAGCTGTCTGCCCATTTGACACCTCTTTCAGCAGCCCATGCAAAGGACAGCCATTAGTTGCTGCTGGCAAGCAGAAGTCAATTTATCCCCATAACAAAAGGCTACAAACTGCAGCTGGATCTGGAGAATAAGTGGGAACAATTCAGGAGTGGAGGGAGTCAAACTGTAGAAATGCCCCTTATAAAATGTTACTTGTCATATAAACTTTTGGGGATGGATTTTCTTCCATCATCTTGCTCTAAGACTGATTCAAATGATCACAGCAACCATTTGCTGCTGACTACTTTTACGTCTTGGATAACAAAACACCCCACAGCAGGTCAGACACCAGCTGATCAGGGCAGGAAACATTTGCCCTGGATATTAAAGCAGATTCTTGCCCTGCAATTCTGTTAAAACATGAGGAAGCCACAAAATATTTAGATACCTATCTTTCCCTCTCCTTGCTTGTCCTACTTAATATGGCCCCTTTGCAGTATGCACAGGACATGTCACTGCAATAGAAAGCAAATAATTTAGGATTTAGCTGCCCTTCCACACATGCCTCTTCCACAGATCACTTGGTTACAGAACTCTACTTAGCAAAGCTAAGTGACAAGGCGCACCACAAGCAGTAGTATATTTTTCATGCCTCAACTATTCTAAGTCCTTCTGCTATGAGCTGCTCATGTCCCAGCCCTCCAAATGAATGAAAGTGCACAATTCAGCTGCCTGATTTAAGGCTGCAAGGAAGCCTTAATCATGTTTACCCCATTATCAACTTTGCACTGTTTGCATTGCCTTTCCATCCCTATCTGAGTCCAATGGAAGAACACAGTCCTCCACTAACTTTTGTTTACTATTCTTAATGTTATTTCGGTGAATGGAAAAAGAAAAGGCAAAATGACAGAGTATATAGCATCTAATAGCAAATCTTATCAATGTTTTTTTGTAGTAGAAATAGAACATGAAGACTAGTTCTGTGAAGCTTGGAAATAAAAAGGATGAAATCCATATGCCTTCATTCCATCCTGGTGTCTCACCAGAAGCAGGGTTTTTTCTTAGGCACCTGCATTTCCCTTGATGGTGGGAAATGCAGCCTTAAAAAGTGGAGAGTTCTATGAAATGGATAAGGAAAGGTGGGCCCACTTTGATGTATTATTGTTATACTAGAACAAAACTTGCTCCAGAAGATGAATGCCAGCAGCCATATGAGCATGCAGCTGGACAAAACATCTGTGTTTCAAGAACACGGTGGGAAGTGACCCTATGCACAAGGAATCCTAATTCCTTTGTTTAAAACTAAACATGCAACTAACAGGAAGTCTTCCTAAGGATTAAAACCAGAGCCTCACTGCAATACCTGATAACCAAACAGGTACGAGCTGTTCAGTCATGGTTAAAGTTTGCATAACAGAAGATAATAACATCTAAATTTTTTTTTGAAAGTCAAAAAGGTTTTGTTCTTAAAAGTGTGCACAAGCCAGCAAGAAGCAATCGGTTTGAGAGACAAACCAAGGATAGAGTTGTTCATTGCTCCAGGAGCAGCTGTAAGACTGGGACAGTAGACATCCTCATGGTTTTATGGGACCCTCTGCGTAATAGGAACCCCTGCGACCAGCTGAGCTGCAATTTCAGCTGCAGATCTTTATAGCCCAGAATCTTAATTTTTTTTATTTTATTTTTTTTTTAATTGAGGAACCTGAACTGGGACCTAGTAGTAATTAGCTGGAGCTCTAATAGTAAAACTACGCAGTAATGTCCAAACATGGACTTGCTTCAGCTAGTAAAACACCCTTGTGTCAATGCTTTCAAATAAAGCAGAGCAGGAAGCATTTTCCTGGGTATGTACAGTTCTCTGCCAAGAAGGATCTGATGTTCTTAAGAATTGTAAATTGTCCCAGTACCTTCTCAGCTAATTAACTGTGCAATGGACCAGGTGTTACTCTGTGATTAGCTTGTGCACAGGATTTTTAACTAGCGCAGTGAAGAGAGACAAAGCCCTAGCAGGACGCAGGGCTCCTTCCACTCCTACTTTTGCGCCTGTAAGGAATCTGAGCAGGATTCAGACCTCAGCACTAACCACAATAATATCTGTAGCTTTGAGGGAAGGATTCATTTTACCTGATTCAAGTTGCTCGGCAGGTAGGTGCCCAGCCTAAGATAGTTGTGTGTGCTCTTTCTGTAGTTAGTGGAGAGGTGGTGGGGAAGGAATAGGAAAGAGAAAGGGGAAACCATTTAATGTCACACAGTTTTTGCAGGAAGTATTAATGCTGAGGAGCAAGTGCTCTTTAAGGTAGCCTTCCCACCCCTTCTTCTGCCTGGTGACTCCTGTCTCCCTGCTTTGCCTCAAGGTTGTTCCCGGTAGTGATGTGACCTTTATAAAGTGAAGTGAGTAGTGCACACACTCTTTCCACACAGAAGAAGCTAGGAGAGAACAAGGACTGTGGAAGAGTTGAAAAGTAAGCTGTGTGAGAAGGGACAGTTGCAAAACTGTACAGGCAGATCACACACAATTTGCTTGAAATACTGAATGCACCTCTTGTCTGACTGGTGCCCCAGTGTCTCAACAATAACTCAAGAAAAGCAACGTTCTTGCCTCAAAAAGCAAATAATTGCTGTGAAGGAATTTCCTTTGTTAGTTTTTATCTTCATGTCTTAAATCTAATTATGTTTCACTATGATTAGCAGTTGCAGACCTTAATTCAGGCACTTAACTGTTTAATCTAGTCCTAAACTCAGGTAGATTTTAGAGGTAAGATAAACACAGATAGATTTTAGAGGTAAGACAATTAAATCTCAACCTCTGATAAGAAAAAACACAAACACAGAAAGAAAACTCTGATGTTCCACCTACTCCCTGGGCAAAAGCAGCATTTTGACTGAGAGAATTCTGCCTCTTGATTTTCTGCTGCCAGACTTTGGCCACCATCAATCATATTAGTACCTCACTCCATTTCAGAGGACGTAACTGTGGGTCAAGGTATGCCTCAGCAAGGACAAGTGAGAAAGAACTTGGGCCTTCAGTGGCTACATGTGGAGGGGGAAAGAAAGAAATTACTTATTTGGTAATTCAGCTGAGATTTTTCTCTCATTTGTTTATTACCATTTGAGCCCCACAAAGGTTTTGCTAACCCTAATCCACTTATTAAACAAGATCCTGTTGTTATGCATGTGGGTGAAATCCTACAGTAGTTCCACTGGAGCTCCTGCTGCTGCTTTATTCACTTGACCAGGCAATTTTTACTTGCTTGAACACATCTAGAACACGTTACTTGCATGAATAGCTGCAGATTTTACTTCTAGGCTGGCAGCCTCAGCACCCGGTTCAGACACCTGCATTCACCTGACTACAGTGTAGGTGCTGTGAGCCTGGTGTACAAGCTCCTGCTGTGGGCAGTGGAGAGCTGGGTCTTGATTAGTTGCCTTCATTATCTGACAGGGCCAGAGACATATTTGATTACTGTTGGAATGCCTAATGGCACAGACCACTTAAATTCAAGCAAAAGACTTACAGCCTTGAGCCCTGATCAGATCAGCCAGGGGAGCCTAAAGAGGGCTTCAGGGCACAAGCAAGGTGCTCAGCTGAGGATGAAGTCAAAGGGGTCTCTAGACCCCTTGGACTGTGTACTGTCTGGACCTCCAAGACCATGGGCCCATAGCATGTCCAAGTCATTTTACTGAGTTGGGCTATCGCTGTGGCAAGTGAATGCTGCTCTCAGAACCATCCAGTTCGAGTTGAATTGAATTTTACCTTTCTAGTGAATGCACCTTTGGTATTCCTGCCTCCTCAGGCAGGGAAGCCCCTGCCCTGCTGCAGAGAGCAGACCCTGCTGTTTCTGTATGTTGAGAAGTGCTTAGTGCCTGGCAGAAAACTGGAATCATCGACAACCAGCTGAGGCGTTTAGGATTTTTGGAGACTTCTCCTTAATGAGGCATCAAGTGCCTTTCCTGGGCAGGTGCTAGATCTCAAATATCTCACAGCCACTTTGCCTTGGGTGAAGTTACTGCTCATATCTGGACAAAGAAGTCCCAAACAACCTTGAGCAAACCACACAGTGCACCTACCCTTTATTGTTATAGGGGCTAAGAAATGTTCTTGAAAACTGTGATCTCAGGCCCTGAAGACTGTTTTCCAATATAGTCCCATTTCCTAGGACACATCTTTATCAGCTTTTCACATATAATTTGTCTTCTCCATTCCATTATTTTATCTGTGGACTGCTATGGCATAGTTATATTAAGCTGCTCTTGCTGTATACAGGTGTTGTTGCAGAAAGAGGTTCTGGCATACCCCTCTGCTCTCAGGGGGACACAGGGTTGCTTTTCAGTTCCTGGAGAGCTGGGATGTCTTCAGAACAAGAGAGATGCAGAGAGCTACAGGCAATTTTTGGGAGTGCCTATCAGCTACCTGCAGGGCTGCAGTCCTTGTCCTGCAGAGAAAGGAGCATGTCATACCCCTGGATTTGAAATAAAGCTGGATTTGATTCATGGGCCTTGCATAGTTTTCTCTGCTGCTCCAGGCAGGACATGAAATGAGGTAGCTGGGTGACAGCTCTAGGCTAGAAGCCATGCAGCTACATTAATGCACTGCTATTCTTGAACTAATAGATTTTGCTTTACAGCGTACTCTTTTGCTTGTGCTTATGTTGGACATGTTTTGGGGGCTGGTGGATGTCTGGTACCTGAGGAGCTTGAAGACTGGGATGAATGAGCTTGTGTCTGCAGCTGCTTGCATAGGTAGAAGGATCTGTCCCTTACCCCATAGTCCTCTCTAAGTACTTTTCTGCTCCTAAGGAAGCAGATCTATTTCACACTGTGAAGACCTCAGTTACTACTGCTTTAGGGAGTTGCATCAGAGGGGCAGATGTACTGGGGAGATTAAAAAGGATGCTGGAGCCCCTTCCCCATGCCCCCAGGCACTGTGACAATTCATGGTCATGATGGGGCTGCACAGCTTCATCACTTGGCTCCTGCCATCCTGGAGATGTGAGATGGATGCCTACACCAAGATAAAAAGACATATAATAGATACAGAGCAGGCACAGAGGAATTACAGAGCAGAAAGTCATGAAAGTTCTCCTGTGACTTTCTGTGTATAACAGGACACTGTAAGGTTCCCAGTTTCCACTGCTTTGAGCCTCAGAGCGCTTCTGGTCAGAGTGTACCTTCTCTAGTTTGAAGACCAGAGGGAGAATCCACCACTCTTTTTCATTTGTTCCACTGGCTGATTTCCTTTACTATTAAAAAATAGGACTTGCCTTAAAAAATAGAAAAGTTATTAGTAGGAAACAGTTAAATCTGACCTAAGTAAAATTCAAGACTGCGTGAACTGTGCCCATTCCAAGATCATGTTATTGCCCACAACTTATCAAGTATTATTGCTTCTGGCACTGTCTGTCCCTGAAGTAAAAGGACTTCAATTTAAAGAATCACTTAGTTTCTCATATAAACAATGATGAAATATTAAAACATATATGAGAAATGAAGGCTCCATCTGTCTTGTAAAAATAAGGCCTGGTGGGACTGGCTTCCTGGTGAGAAATCCGTTGTTCAGCTGGGCAGGATCACTTGTCATCACTAGAGATAGGAAAGAGACAGTCTGCCCTTATGCCTCTCCCAGTCTGGCTCACTGGGTAGAACAACTTCATAGTGATAGGGATTACAGCAATCACAATTTATAGAGGACTCCATAACATTATTTTATTGTACTGCTGACCTTGTGGCAGCTCACAACACCATACGTAAGTCTACAGTCCCCTTGGCAAAGGTAATGCCATTGAAAAGGCTGGACACTGAGATTTTCAGTGAGGAATCTGCGCTCCATCAGCAAACTGCCCTTTTGCATGTGTGTTCTTCACTCCCCCTTCTCCTGTATAGCTGTCATGTAACCTTTTTGGCACTATTCCCTTACGTGTTTTTTCAGCACATAGTGGAACAAGGCCTACTATACCAATAATTACATGCTGTTAAATATAGATGCTGGCCTCTGTGATGCCATCAACCACCAGGAAAGTATACCTCACTGTTTTGAAATTACAATATGGTATTAGAGGGACTGAACAGTTAAATTCTGATGGAAATTGGACATTTTGCTCCAACACTTCCCTTTCCCTTTGTTTCTAACCTTGCTTTCCTGTCACATGGTATCCTGTCCCCCACCCCATGCCTCACTGCTGGCTGCTGACCTAGTAGTACTTATATGTGTGTGGAAGCATGGCAGCTAGCTTCCAGGAGCATCACTGCTCTTCACAGCAAGGCTTGGTGGTGCTGAGGCATTTCAATGATGTCTCTCATGCTCTCTTACTGGAAAGGAAGGTGGTTTTCAGGATCAGCATCCTTGGCCCAGAACCTGAAAATCTGTCCCTGCACTTCCCACTGCTGTGGCCTGGCAGAGCTCCTCCACAATGGCAGGAAGGAGCTGGCTGCAGTCCTCCTGTTCTCATGTAGGCAGCACATCTGTGGGCATTTGTTTCTAGCCCATGTGCCTGCAGACAGCATGTTAGGAGAAACATCAGGAATACATCCAGCCAGCATTTATTTAACTTCAAATAACAGAGAGAGCAAATTGCTGGTAGCAGGCAGGTTCTCTCCTGGGACAGATATAATGCCAGAGCAAAAGGGGAACAGAGAGCAAAGTGGGATATGCAGGTATGATAGGAAACTGGCAGAGGCCAGAGTGAGACCACGGATCAAGCTGGTGGGATGCGTTTTTTGGAATTGGTTGGTCAGAGAGGATTAGTGCTGGTGTGGGGCTGCTAGACTTGCTGCTGCCCGAGGTGTGGAGGGAGAGTGGGGACTCGAGCAGTGGAGAAGGAACTGTATGAATCATTTCAGAAAGGAAATGAGGACTGAAGCAAGCTCCCTGTTTGGGATGCCAAATAATAAAGCGCTGAGGTAGTTTAAACAATAAATGGTTATTGCTCATTAGTTTCCTGTTTGTTGTTTGCTGGATGAAATCAAATGGAGGTTATGGGAAATGGAGGGGATTTTCTCTCAGGTTCTGAGAATTGGAAGGACATAGAAAGGGGTACAGAGTCACGGAAAGGGGAAAAGGGAAAGGTTCACAGCAGTGGCTTCCCCAAAAATGTCAGACATAGGTATGTGCCAGTCTCCTGGCAGGTAGGCTCCACTGTGGAGGGGCAAATGACTTGTATGAGAACAGAGGAGTGGGGTGGAGGATCAGATCCCACCGTTCAGGTGCAGAAAACCACCCACGACTGTATGGTGTGCTACAGTGGCATGCAGCTGAGGTCAACTTCAGGAAGTGGTTGAGGGAAACAAGTTTTCGTGACCCATACCAACAATTCCTCCTGGACAAAAAGAGTGTTTTCTTTTGTAGCAGATCTGTTTAGAAAGCTGCCCAGGAGAATTCAGTATCACAGGAAACCTTTGAGCCCAGTAATAGCTACTAACACATTGTGCTCTAGCTCTTTCTTTGCTCTTGTGACCAGACTCAGGGCACATTATAAATTTCAAGCTTGCCCTGAAATAGCAAGGGTGTATTTAATATAACGTATCCAGCCAGTTAAATCAGACTGGGCAAAAATGTCTGCCCATATTTGGCAGCACAATGAATTCATTCCCCAGGCTTAGTAGCAACCTGACTAATCAACTTGCCTATTCTTGACTACAGGCTCTCATTTGCTTTTGAAGACAGCCTTATCTCTGTAAACTACATGATTCTTTGAAGTTCTGTATCTAGGAAGAAGAAAATGAGCAAGAAAGGATTTATTCCTGGCTTTGTTTACTTACTACATATCAGAAGTGAAAAATATTTTTATTTCTTTCTTTTTGGTAGCTTCTTTTCTTCAGAATGATTTACATTAAAACATAGATGTATCTGTCTATGTAAACATAGACATAGACAGATAGCTTGCAGGACAATAGCTTAACAGCGCTGATAAAGAGAAACAGCAAAACCAGACCCATGGTTTTGTTTTTTCTTTCAATTCTCTTTAACAATTTATATACAGGCATTTACTTGCCAGTTACCTTACCCGTTTTCATAGCTGGGACTTATTTTAATGTAAATAATACAATTTCTGTAGAACAGAATTGTATGCATTGCTTTTTGCATCTAGGATGAAAGATGTTTGTTTAGGAAGATGAGGAATTAGGTGAAGGAATGAATCAGACAAAAAGCTGAAATTCCTAGCTGGCTCTCCCTTTCTCTTTTCAAGCATGGGAATCAGCAAGGATGATGCTATTTCCTTTAGTGAATAAAGAGACTTAACGTTCAAATGTATGCCTGTGATTAGTCCATGTGATTTAAGGTTTCTGGAATGAAGCAAGTTTGTTGCCAAATATGGGGAGTTCCTTCCTAAATTGCATCATTGTTACTCAGAAAGGTTATTTGCAGTTAGAATAAAAGGATTAGGTATTAACTTGAGGGCGTCTTAAACTATGAAGGCTGAGCTCTGTCAGTTTTTAGCCAGGAGATTTGATCTCTTGGTCTCATTGAGCTGCAGTCTGGTAGCCCAAGAAGGAAGATGTGAAGCATTGCTTATGAACTGTCCGATGCATAGATTCCCTCTCTGATTCTGATGTATGGAGCAATGTGGGTGACAAATGGAACACTTCACTCACCCTCTGTGACTATCTGGGTTATATTTTATAATTTTTCTCTTGGTACCCAACTTTCTGGGAGTTATAGGGATGAAAAAGTGCCATCTGAGGAAAACAGAAGGGTTCTATGGTACTGGTGGAGAAGTACTGCATGAAAACAAAATTCAGAGAAGATGATTAAGTCCTGAGTGTGCTGGTACTATATGAATGAACATGTCAAAGACGTGCCAATTGCCATCATGTTCTTGCATGCATTTAAAAGGAGGCCTTGGCAACATTTTCTCATTTAACAGGAGGTCCCTCTACTTTCCTGCCACTGGAGATTCATGCTGGTTGAATTAGGTCTTGCAGAAGGGGAAAACGATTTCCCAGGAGTGAGGGAGGGGGCACCAACCTAGGGGAACTCTACCAGGTAGAGAACTGGTTTCTGCTTGAGAATAGAGTCAAAGTGGGGTTTCCTACCAAACAGAAAATTCTGTTTTAAACTGTTTTAGCAGTTAGGGAATGTGAGGACAGGGCTGAGGAAGAAGGGGCTGCTCAGGCTTTTGTTATTTCATTCCTACCTTCCTATAGCTTTCCTCAGAAGCCAGGCAACCTTCTGCAGCTGGAGACTTTCATTACCTGTGTTTGTACAGCTTTATGGGGATGCGCAGAGCATTGTGTACCAGTGGAAGCTGTGCCAAATAAATAGGCGTTCTCCATCCTTGAAAGTAAAGATGAATGCAGAGACATACAAACCCAGAGAGCCTGATGGGCTCATGGTTTGAAAGTAAAAGCAGAAATCATTTGGCAACACTTTACAGGAGTAGTCTGACATCCATCTGCGCCCTTTCCGGTCTTCCCTGTGCTTGTGTAACTTGTACAGATATGAATGGGAGGGTTTTTGGCATGTTTGAAAGACACTGGTGTCAGAGGGAATTCTTTCTCTTGACTTTAATGAGCTTTAAATCAGGCACCATTATAGCCAGGATTTGCCAAAGTGATTAGTGACTTCGGATTACCCTTAGCATTTGGGTACTCCCTTTGTTTCAGGGCTCATGTCAGACACAATTTAATTTGAAATATACCTAAATAAAGGACACATGCACAAAATGTGCCTATCAGAATTAAGAAACCGATTTATATGCACTGAAGAGATGAATCCACTATTTGCAAAGGAAATTCTGATGTGGTACAAAATAAATTACAACTGCTAAAATGGCATTTGGAAAAAAAAGTACCCTGGACTTGTCTGCAGAGAGCAGAATGGTGCAGCCAGGAAACACAGTACATGGACAGTGTACATTTGCTTTCTTCTTCGTGATCTCTGTATTTGGCTGGGTTTACCAGGAACATCCCATAAAGCAAGCTACCCCATCCAAAATCTGCTAATGGAACCTCTATTTTGCCTCAGATTTCTTCCGGATGCAGTACTTTTTCTGTCCTCTCCACTTAAGTTGCACCCCTATGATTTAGGCCTTTGTCTCCTGCACCTCTGTGCAGCTCTGCAGGGGGACAGGGGCCCCAGCCCTTTCTATACCTCCAGTTCTTTTGGAACCCATTGAAGGATCTGACTACTACCCTGTAAAAGATGTGCCAGACACATACCTTCATGTCTGTTTAAAAAACTCCGAGCTGATTACTCTCCTCTGCAGAGCATCACATGTTGATTGGTACATGGAAGTGTATATCAGCCACTTCATCTATCCAAGAATGAACTCTCTGCCTACTGAGAAACACCTCCTGCTGTAGTGACTTGAGACCACGGAACATCAGCTGAGATCTTGAAGTGAGCTCACGTGAAAAGCAGACCATGATAGGAGATCACTGAGCAAACAACCCTGGGCATTTAAAATATGCCTGCCCTGATAGCAAAGATTACTTTCCCACAGCAGGGTTGGCAGTTGGATCCATGTACCTGAGCTTCATCTGCTGCATTCCCTTACCTGGTCCCTTGAGGATGTGGGTTTGCGATATATCTCAGCTCGTAGGAGACCTTTCCAAATGGTTCTGCTTCTTGGCCTTTCCCTCTGCCTTGAACTAGACCTGGTAGTTGTGCAGCTAGAGGAGGAGAGGATATAGCAACTGAGATAATGAAAATTATTCTTTTTTTTCCCCTGCCCCCTGCTTTGCATGACTGATTTTGCCCTCAAAAGGAGGAAAAAGAAATGCTTGGGAAAAGCAGGCAGGAGTTAGCCCTGAGCACAGGAGGGCATCACACAAAGTTACTACAAAAGGAAGTTGTAGCTGCTGTGTAAGTGTTCTAAATGAATGAAGCATTTTAATTCTGTGAGGATCCTGCTGGTGAGCATTAGGTATGCCCAAGGCAAACCTGCCTGGGCTGGGTTTCTCAGCGTAGGAAAGAGGAGGAACACTTTGGGCTTAACTCTAAAATGGACTTAGGGATCAGGTAGATTTCCTGTTGCTCATTCTGATCATGACTAGTATAATTCTGGACAGAGAAAGAACTATGACTTGAAGCACTTGGAGAATTTCATAGTGATAAAGCAAGGCACCTGTGAAATTTAACAGCTTCTAAGCTAGGGGGCAGCTGAGCAAGAGATTCTGGACTTTGTTTTAAAGATGTAAACATTTAAAAGGAAGACACAGCGAAGCGTATGTGTGCTTTCATTATCCCATGAAGGATGCTGCAGGTGAAATCTAGTGGCAAAAGCCCAAAGCAAACTCTAGGTCTTACTTGAGGATTTTGTGCCATAGAGGCTAAAACAACAAGACCTTCTACATACCGTTACTTCACAGTGGTATTTTAGTGAACATGGTTGCTCTCCACCTGAGCAAAGGTGAATATTTCAGCCTTTTATTAGTAATGCTGGCTTCATTTGATAATAAATCCAAGTGATGCTTCTGTTTTCAGGTTCAGGATCTCCAGGATTAGGATTAATAAAATCAGATGAGTAAGTGCTGTTCTCCTGTTAGCTGACATACAGGGCTCACTCTAACTTCCCTTATGCCAGCAGTTCAGGATATGTTCAACTATCAGACTCCGGAAACTGGTATTTTTTTGCCTAGTGCAGTACTGCCTTTCTGTCTCATGGTGGAAAATAGCAAAGAAGCTTGTGGTGACAAAAGTTTTGAGTGATCCAGTCCCAACCTTGCTTGCTGCTTTCTGAGTGGGGGAGGTGCTGGCGGAGGTGTAACCTCATCAAGTGACAGCCACCTCCTTCAGCTCCTCAGAGCAGCAGTGCCGGCTCTTGCCTACCTTTTCTGAAAGGTGCTTGATCTGTCAGCTGAAGAGAGATACTGAAATGCTAGATGCAAGTACAGGCTCCTTGCATTTCTCTGTGCTCTATTTGGAGCACTGCACTGACAAGCACAAACCTCAAAGCCACAGTAACAGCATCTCCAGTGGGACTCCATACAAGGTGTGATGAGTTGATTCTTATCTCCAGGTCAATTTACATCAGTGAAACTTCCTTGACTTCAGCTCCCAGTATGAACTTACCTAGAAGAGCATCAGAGCTAGCTGTAATGCAGGTCTCCGTGCAGGTGAATATATGTGTGCATGGCCCCATCTGTGCAAGCTGTCTGGGCTCTCCCCAGCCCACATTGTCACTGCACCGCTATACCTGCTCCCCCGTGGTAGCGTGCTTAGTGTCTGCTCGCATACATCCACACACACAATACGACCATGCACAGGGCAGGCAGGGTCACCACTGCCATGATGACACAGACTGACTCACACTTGCTTCTCCCTCGAATCCCTGAGATGCCTCTTGTTTCCAGGGGGAACAAGCTAAAGAGGAGGCATTAGCACAGGATAGTGGAGGGGATGCAGTGCACCACAGTGGAGGGATTACTATGCTGTAATGTCATTCTTTTTTCCTACGCATCTTTTATTTAAAAAAAAACCAGCCCGAAACAAGACACACTGACTTGAGAGCATGAGCAAGATTTTTGCCCAGCTTCTGGCAGCTAGCTGCCAGCCTGTGCTCCTATCTGAAGCATAGCCATGTTCATAACTTTACTGAGGTTGCAAACCAACCTGCATTGGTTTATGAGCCACACTAACAGATACCCATAACTTGTGCTTTTTGTTTTTGGAGGTGGGATGATGCTTTTTGTCAAAATCTGCCACAGATGAGCGCATTTCAGCTTCTGACAGAATGGCCATTTGTGCCAAATGACTTTAATTACTTTGAGAAGTTATAAGCTGCTTGAAATTGAGTTAATTCACCCTAGTCATGCTAGAAATCAACTGCTGTAAAGAACTGAGCTCATGGTGTGTGCAACCTTTATCTTGAGCCATAAGAAACAGGAAACCTGTGTGGGTTTTCTTGCAACAACCCGACATTTATAGCTGCTTTCAGAGCAGCAGCTAGTGAAATTATGCAGCCATGCACCACAGCCCTCAAAGGGAAAATTTGTCAGAGAGGCTCCTGTCTGTCCAGCTTTGGTATGCATCTGAAAGAAAGCCACTTCAATTTGCAAATGGGTCTTTGTTTACCTGCTTTTCTTCCCAGTGGTTTGTCTGTTTTCATCTCTACTGGGGTGCTAGGCAAACTGGGATCGACCCTGCAGTCTAGAAACTGGAGTCAGCTCCAGGGAACAGCAGGAAACCTCTTTAGGTATGCCAGAGACCTGAGTTTTCCAGCCCACACATTCATGACTTGCCAGTTCTTTCCTCACTGTTATCCAATGACATCCCAAAGAAACAAAATCCACCTTTCCGCCCATTCCCTGTAGGCCAAAGAAAGGACTAAGGATTCTGAATATTCCTTCTTACCTCTTGCCCTCTGCTGCCAACCAAGAGTCCATATCATAGTTGCTGTAATCCCTCTAAACTGGGGAAGTGCTGGCTGGGGATGGGCACTTTCAAAAGGGCCTTTCTTAATGCATTACATTCTAATTGTTATGCTTGGCTGCTTGCTGAGGCTTAAAAATGGGTCCTGAGAGAGGCGATTACAGTGGCCATGAGGAGATGGTTTGGGGAGCCTACAGTTTTACTTTAGCTTTTTTTTTTTTTTTTTTTTTTAAGATGTGGAACAGTACTTATCAGGGGAAGAAAAGTAATGAAACAGATTGGAACAGCATATAACATTTTTTGCATGTTGCTATGTATGCTTTTTAGCACAGATATGTATGTAGTGCTCACACCAAATTTTTACTTGAAAAATCATTGGTGTTCTTGTTGAAAACCAATTTGGGCTTCGGGGTATTCTGATAAACATAAAAAAATTATGAAAAGCTGGATTTCCTCCTGGAAAACACCATTTTGAAGACAAAGTGATGTATTTTGTTGAGAAGGGATTTTCAAATGTTTTCCAAACTAGTATTTGAAACTCTTTCTCTGTTAGAGGTTTTTTCCCTGCAGTTCCCAGTCCCATCACTTGGGACAGATTTTCAAATAGGCTCTCCTTCCATTGCCACACCAGAAGCAAGTGCCTAGGAATATAATAAAGCTGAGGGCACAGGGAATTTGGCACTTTTGGAGATCTGGCTACAGTTGCTCCACTTGAAAGCGTAGAACACCTGTAAATTTTTCTCAAAAGCTAGTGGTTTTTCAAAAGTAGTTTTACATCTTAAATTCAGCTCCTTCAAGTTCTGAATTGCAAACTTAGGACCTAAACAGCCAATAAGCTGCCTGCATGTGCTCACATGTCTGCCGCTTCGTTGTATTTTCCACAGAATCACTCATTACATACTTCCCAACCAAACCTAGAGATTCATTAGCCTTCAGGTATTGCAAAGACATCTTTGTTTCCACCATGACAGGTACTGGAACTGAAGTGGAAAAATAGTGAACCCAAAACTGAAATAACAAAAGAGAAGTATTTTTATCTTAATTGTGCTGCTTTTCATTTTGCCTTAGAAGTACTGAAGGAAAAATGAAAGTCTTAATACAAGAAGACCTCTAGGTCTGTAACTGATGGTAAGACACAAGATATCATGCCCCGTTTTTCAGAAGGAACAGTTTGATTGTCTAAATGTTATATAGTGTTAAGTGGTGTAAAAAGCTGTACAGGCACAGGGGCCAGCAGGTGCCCTAAATGTATTTATGTACTGAAGAAAGGCAAGTAAGAGTAAGGGCAATATACAGAGGGGTAGCTGACCCGTCTCAGAGGCTGCGCTGGCTCAGCTCCTGCCACAGCCTGGGGAAGCAGCTAAGGGTGGGTAAGTGCCTCTCCGGTTTCAAATCTGCACAGGAAACACACAATGCTCTTTTCTAATTTCCAAATGACTTATGCAAGCTCTGTGCAAACAGCCTGTGGCATGCCACTGAGAGGGACTTACTGCCTGGGTGCAAGGATGATTTGGACACTGAAGCTCCTTCTGTAGTCTTCGATTTTTTTTCCCTGCTTTAGTTTTTACCACAGTAAAGCCAAGCAACAGGGTCCACACAGTAGAGGCAGTCAAGCTGCTTTTTGTCAAATACTTAACACAATTTCAAATACATTCACAGGAGGTAAGCAGTAATCCTAAAAGCATGACTAATAGCAAGTTGAGGCAAAAAAAAAGGACTGAAAGAAGGGTAAACTTATGGAAAAGCTGAGGAGCTAATAAATGATTATCAGCATAAACAATCATTGGAATAGAAGCCTGTAAGATGTTCACAGAATCACAGTATCTTAAGGGTTGGAAGGGACCTCTGGAGATCACCTAGTCTAATCCTCCTGCCAAGGCAGGGCCACCTAGAGTAGATTACACAGGAACATGTCCAGGTGGGTTTTGAATATCTCTGGAGAGAGAGACTCCACAACCTCCCTGGGCAGCCTGTTCCAGTGCTCTGCCACCCTCAACGTAAGGAAGTTCTTCCTCATGTTGAGGTGAAACTTCTTGTGTTTTAGCTTATGACCTGTTGCTGGGCACCACTGAAAAGAGTCTGGCAGCATCCTCCTGGCACCCACTTTTGAGATATTTATATGCATTAATGAGATTCCCTCTCAGTTTCTTCAGCTTTAGGCTAAGCAGGCCCAGCTCCAGCAATTTCTCCTCCTAAGAGAGGTTTTCCAAACCATCTTTGTGGCCCTTCGCTGGACCCTCTGCAGTTGCTCCTTGTCTTTCTTGTACTGAGGAGCCCAACACTGCACAGGACTCCAGATATGGCCTCACTAGGGCCAAGTGAGGGGGAGGATCACATCCCTTAGTCTGCTGGCCACACTCCTCTTGATGCTTCCCAGGATACTATTACCATCCTGGCCACAAGGGCACACTGCCAGCTCACAGTCATCTTCAAAGCCAGGATGAGGTGTAGATCCAAAGCACTGGATGACCATGCATAATGGCTAATGTCTTCCCTGCAAGGCGACTTTGAAACC
The DNA here is from genome assembly GCA_028858755.1 of Ara ararauna. Classification (NCBI taxonomy): domain Eukaryota; kingdom Metazoa; phylum Chordata; class Aves; order Psittaciformes; family Psittacidae; genus Ara; species Ara ararauna. The sequence continues at coordinate 52,931,087 of CM054378.1, forward strand.
TGCCCACTGGGATGCATAACCTTCTCTCTTTTCTGCCAGTGTCCAGGGGAAGCATGGGCAGGAGGGAACAGCAGTGCTTTTCATCAAACAAGATCCCAGCTTGGCTTCTTGGGGAGGTGAGACTGAGAGGCACAGCACTGAGTGCAAGTTGAGACGCAGCCTGGGAGAACATCCACTTCCCCAGCCAGGGTATTGCCGCCCTTTTCTCAGCCACTTTCAGTCTCGGTCACATCAACCTTCCCTAACACTGAAGATGTTTTCAGTGTGCCTGCATTGCCACAGATAACTGCAACAAGGCTTTAAGTAGAGCACAACTGATGAATATCAGAGCAGCTATGCTTTGAATGCATGGGTGCATCGAAAGAGTAAATTGGTTCCTAATTCAGCCAAGCGGGAACTTAAAACTGAAAGCACAATGTCACTTGCAGTATCAGACTCTTCCCCAGGCTGCAGTTTGCAAGACCCTTCCAACATCCTGCAGGCTTTTCATCTCTGGTGGGAGAGAAGAAAACAGTGGCTTTTCAGCCAGCAGTATCCTATTGCCCTGCGGGGGGCAACAAGACCCCTGAGTGCTGACAGCAATATTTTCCCATGCTTTCTCAGTCTTGTCCCTCGTGTTCTCCAAAATATGTGGAGACTTGAATTTTATGTGTAGATGTTTGGAATGCCAAGTCAGTTTACATTATGAATAATAACCCATCAATTTTTCACCAGAGAAAAAAAAATTACAATTAAAGCAGACTCTAAAAATTATTTACATATTTTGCAATACCACAGGAATGCGGTGGTTTATTATGTCAGGTCTGTCAGGATAGAATTATTCCTGTACATATCAAATCCCGGGTTCCTGCACAGCCATGGCAAATTAACTGCAAGAACAAAACCAAATGTGCCTGCTGCTTAAAACTGAGCTAATTTTACAGAAAAAGCTCAATTGACTGTCTCCTTGTGTGTACTTTAATTTTATACTTAGCCAGGCCTTCTTCCCTCTGAAGAATGGTTTGAAAAGTAGTAAAAGCTCTAACAACCCCAAAAACAGAAACGAAAAATGATCTTGTGACCAATTTCAGTTCCCTGTGCAGTCTGGTAGCTTGGTCAAAAATCCTTCTAAGGGAGGCACCAACACCAGAAAGGAGAAAAGGGCATGCAAATGGTTGAGAGGGACCTGCAGGAGCCAGGACACAAAAGGTTTGCTCGCAGAACTTCCATCAGTGCAATATTTGGGTGCTTTGGAAAATTATGTCAAGTGAGATTTCATGGCCCATCCTGAGGCAATATGTGAGGCTCTTTTTTTATTATTTGTTTCATATTTTTTAAGGAGGGAAAGACTTTGAGCGTAAACCTTTTTCAAAATGAGGGTGGTGCTTTCAAAATGACCGCTTTGCCTTGGTTACCCCAAACTGAGCAAAGAGCCAGAGTAACTGCGCTAACAGAATTATAACAGATGACCAACATGTTCCTAAAGTTGAAGTTATTTGAGCTGCTAATACAGAGTTGAATTTCAGTGAAGCTCTCCATTCCTCTCTTTCTACAGTAGGAATAAGCAGTTTTGATTGTAAGAATTATGGGATGTACAAGTGGCAGAATAAGTAAAAAGAAGTACTGGTGGTTCATTGTGGTTTCAGTTAAATTCATTGGGGAATTCCAGTAGAATTAATTGGAAATGTAATCATCAGAAACGATACACACTTTTAATCTCATATAGAATCCTAGAATCATAGAATAGTTATGGCTGGAAAGGACTTGCCATGGGTAGGGAGGCCTCACAATAGACCATGTCGCCCAAGGCTCTGTCCAACCTGGCTGGCTCTTCTTAAAATAGAGCCAACCATGCACAACTTTCCCATGATTAAAAGCATACGTGTAGCATACCAGGAGTTTGTCAGTTTTTGTGGGGGTTTTCTTGTTTTGAAAAGCACTGAGGATAACATACTTTTTATTTGGCCTAGTATTTTCTACTTGAAGAAATCACTAGACCTGTTAAATTCTAAGGATAGCTTCTATCTTCCTATAAACCATAATTTTGATGAATAATCATAGAATCATAGAATAGTTAGGGTTGGAAAGCACCCTAAGATCATCCAGTTCCAACCCCCCCGCCATGAACAGGGACACCTCCCACTAAACCATGACACCCAAGGTTCTGTCCAACCTGGCCTTGAACACTGCCAGGGATGGAGCATTCACAACTTCCCTCAGCAACCCATTCCAGTGCCTCACCACCCTTACAGTAAAGAACTTCTTCCTTAGATCCAGTCTAAACTTCCCCTGTTTAAGTTTGAACCCGTTAACCCTTGTCCTATCACTACAGTCTCTCATGAAGAGTCCCTCCCCAGCATCTCTATAGGCCCCCTTCAGATACTGGAAGGCTGCTCTGAGGTCTCCATGCAGCCTTCTCTTCTCCAGGCTGAGCAGCCCCAACTTTCTCAGCCTGTCTTCATATGGGAGGTGCTCCAGTCCCCTCATCATCCTCGTGGCCCTCCTCTGGACTTGTTCCAACAGTTCCATGTCCTTTTTATGTTGAGGACACCAGAACTGCACACAATACTCCAAGTGAGGTCTCATGAGAGCAGAGGAGAGGGGCAGGATCACCTCCCTCGACCTGCTGGTCATGCTTCTTTTGATGCAGCCCAGGATACGGTTGGCTTTCTGGGCTGCAAGCGCACACTGAAGCCAGCTCATGTTCATTTTCTCATCAACCAACACTCCCAAGTCCTTCTCTGCAGGGCTGCTCTGAATCTCTTCTCTGCCCAACCTGTAGCTGTGCCTGGGATTGCTCCAACCCAGGTGGAGGACCTTGAACTTGTCATGGTTAAACTTCATCAGGTTGGCATCAGCCCACCTCACAAGCATGTCAAGGTCCCTCTGGATGGCATTCCTTCCCTCCAAAATATCAACCGAACCACACAGCTTGGTCTCATCAGCAAACTTTCTGAGGGCGAACTCAATCCCAGTGTCCATGTCACTGACAAAGATGTTGAACAAGACCGGTCCCAGCACCGATCCTTGAGGGATACCACTCGTTACTGGTCTCCAGCTGGACATTGAGCCATTGACCACAACTCTTTGCATGCAGCCATCCAGCCAGTTCCTTATCCACCAAGTGGTCCACCTATCAAATTGATGTCTCTCCAACTTAGAGACAAGGATGTCATGTGAGACAGTGTCAAATGCTTTGCACAAGTCCAGGTAGATGACATCAACTGCTCTACCCCTGTCCATCAGTTCTGTAGCCCCATCATAGAAGGCCACCACATTGGTCAGGCAGGATTTCCCCTTAGTGAAGCCATGCTGGCTGTCACCAGCCACCTTGTTGTTTTTCATGTGCCTCAGCATGATTTCCAGGAGAATCCACTACAAGATTTTGCCAGACACAGAGGTGAAGCTGACTGGTCTGTAGTTCCCCTGGTCATCCATTTTCCCCTTCTTGAAAATGGAGGTTATGTTTCCCTTTTTCCAGTCATCGGGAACTTCACCTGACTACTATGAGTTTTCAAATATGACTGACAGTGGCTTAGCAACTTCATTTGCCGCTCCTTCAGGACCTGCGGATGGATTTCATCAGGTCCCATGGACTTGTATACGTTCAGGTTCCGAAGATGATCTCGAACCAGATCCTCTCCTACAGTGGGCCCAGGGTCTTCATTCTCACTGTCCCTGTGTCTGCCTTCCAAGACTTGGGTGGTGTGGTCAGAGCATTTTCTAGTGAAGACTGAGGCAAAGAAGTCATTAAGAACCTCAGCCTTCTCCAAATCCAGGGTAGCCAGTTATCCTAATAGCTTCTGGAGAGGGCCCACGTTGTCCCTAGCCTGTCTTTTATTTGCTACGTACCTATAGAATCTCTTCCTGTTATCTTTCACATCCCTAGCCAAGTTTAATTCTAAGTGGACCTTAGCTTTCCTAACCTGGCCCCTAGCTTCCCGGACAACATCCCTGTATTCTTCCCAGGCTGCCTGTCCTTGCTTCCACCTTTTATAAGCCTCTATTTTCCTTCAAATTTTCCTCAGCAGCTCCTTATCCATCCAAGAAGGTCTCCTGGCCCTCCTGCAGCACTTCCTTCTAGTGGGGATGTATCGCTCCTGAGCTTGTAACAGGTGATCCTTGAATATCAACCAACAGTCTTGGGCCCCCCTGCCCTCTAGGGCTATATCCCATGGAATCTTACTGAGAAGGTACCTGAAGAGGCCAAAGTCTGCTCTCTTGAAGTCCAGGGCAGTGAGCTTACTGCACGCTCTTCTCAATGTCCTGAGGATCTCGAATTCGACCATCTCGTGATCGCTGCAATCAAGGCTGTCCTAGAGCGCCACATTTCCAACCAGCCCTTCCCTATTGGTGAGGGCGAGGTCAAGCATGGCACCTCTCCTTGTCTGCTCCTCTATTACTTGCAGAAGGAGGTTGTCTTACACACAATCGAGTAACTTCCTGGATTGCCTGTGCCGGGCTGTACCATCCCTCCAAGAGATATCAGGGTGATTGAAATCCCCCATGAGAACAAGGGCCTGTGAGCGTGAGGCTGTTCCTATCTGCCTATAGAGCGCTTCCTAAATATATCTCTCACCAAAATACCTGAGTGTCACTTGGTTTACAGAAAATGTTGAGTGCTTTTTTTCCTGCAAAGCTGTTACTTCTTGGTTTAATCAAAAGACCACCAGAAAAATGAGAACTCTGGACATCATTCAAGACAAAAGGCTTGTGGGCTTACTATGGTGCTGTGATAGGTACACAGTTCTGTTGTTTCTAAATCCAGAATAATGGTGCTTTAGATAAAAATCCCATGGGGGATTTGTCCCATGGGGGACAAAGTGAAAGCATTGAATGGCGGATTTATGATTCTGAAAACATTCCATGGCACCAACCAAAAACAACAGAAAAGGAAAATATAAAGACATGGAACATCAAGCAAATATAGCACCAAGGTATGCAGCAACTGCTCAGTACTGAGCAGGAAAAAACAGCACAGTAAAATCACTTGGAAAGCTGATGTGCGTTGGGCTTTTCTGCACTTGGGTACGTGGAGTTGTTGCCCACCAAGGAGGAGCTTTGGTGGAGATCACACGTGGCTGATGGCGCATGGTGGTGCGGGTATCCTGCTACTGTCTTGTCCATGCCCCTGCACAACAGTGCCAGAATGACTCCTGTAGAAAGCAGACAGTCATGGTATGGAGGCCCTGCTCCAACCGAGAGCAGCACCCTCCAAACCAGTGAGAAAGGTCACTGCATCCCTGAGACACAAGCCCCCAGGAGAGGTGTGACACCAAGCTTTGCCTGGCATGCAACTGGAGTACTCCCTCAGCCAGACAGCTCAGAGAATGTGGAAAGGGCATAAGATAGTGCAGCAGCGAGGCATGGATCATGGGCTTGCTGTATCCCCTGCCAGCCTCTGTGGGTGGTAAGGCTGCTGCTGTGCTCAGCACACAGGCCAGGCACCTAGGGCTGGATTCACCTCTCCTTTGTTTGGCACTAAACTCCAGACCCCACACTGCAAGGGCTATCCTTCTCCACCTCTACAGAGGGGCCCTGGTGATTCTTCTAATTGCGGCACTTGAAATAAAATTTTTCTGGGATGGCTCTGAACCCAAACATAAAATTAATAAGATCTGAAAACTCAGCATCTCTATTACATCTCCCATTTCTGTGCATAGTTCATTTCATCTGCAAGTTCTTTATAGCAGCATCTGTCTTTCATTACATGATTGCATGGTATCTGGAACTGTGAAGCAGATAGGCATAAAAACACAAATGAGAGATATATTTAATTTAATTAACTTACATGTAACTTCATTGTGCTGAATGATGGTAGGGAATTATGACCTCCCAATAAATAGTCTGCAATTTATTCATGCTGATTTTTATTCATGTCTGGTGTACTGTGGTAGTTCCTTTTTGAAGCAAAAGCATATCTTCACCGTATGAAAATCCCAATGACCTGAAAAGAGGGATTTGCCAACTGCTGTGTTCCTGTGCTGTGCAGTCTCTCCAAAAGCTTTGCAAGCACCTTTCCTATTGTCTGGGAGGACATTTAATGTGTCAGTGAGTGAATAGTTCCTAAAAGAATGGTGCATTCTCACCCTCTGCTGTGGATCTGGCATACATTTTCTTTAGAAAATATCAGGGCTACCTAAATAAAAGCTACTTCAAAGTTGCCTTACTGGTGCGTTCAGCTCCATCAATAAATGAATAATGGATTTTTACTAAAAGTGCCTTAAATTATATTTTATTTTGCTTACCACCTAGAAAGTAATTAAAAGGATATTTAAATTGAAAATAAATTATATGGAAAGCATAAATTGGATTTCTGTGCAACAAGATGGTTCAATAATATAATCATACATAAAGGTCATGGTAGAGAGCTCTGCTTTGTTTCTTTATGGGACTTGTGAGGTGAATTGCCCCCCAGACTCTAATGAACTGCATATACACACATTTTCCCATAAAAAACTCTGTTTAGTGGTCTGTCAGATATGGTTACTCTTGTGTTTGGATGCTCTGCTTATGTAAATGTCTTTCTGGTGCTGCTGCTAAAAAACTGAACACAGATGCAGTCAAGATCAGCTCTGGAGGTAGCTATGTAAATGATGCTAGTGATTGCACCTCCTCTTTCAGGTAGGAGGCACATTTCTCATTATCATTAGTTTTTCAGCCCTCTGCTCAGCTACACGAGAACAGTGGTGGTTATTCACAGCAGGACCAGCAGGTCCCTCCCACACACAGCAGACTGAGGCAGGTAATAACTTCTGCAGAAAACACAGAAAATATTAACACTAATAAGCCTGTTTGCCTCAGTTATTTCCCTAACAGAAAAAAAATGTGACATGAGCAGAACAAACAGAAATTGGGATCACAGCATACTTTGCAGAGCACTGGGCATCCTTAGCATAGCACTGGGCTGAAAGCAAATCCCTCACTGTCAGCTACCTGGGAGATTTTGCAGAGAATCAGAAACCTGTGATTTGTTCTGACCCTAGACATGCCTGCTGGGGAGGCAAACAGTCTGGAGTGAATGGAGGACTTGCACTTGGACCAGCCAAGTCCCTTTGATTTTCCTCCATTTCCTTGTCTGTAGCGATGACAGAGCATTGGGATCTGCTGGTGAAAAGCTCCATGAGGACTGAGCAAATCTGGGCCACCAATACCAGTGATGTTCTGCATGAGTAGTTAGTTCATCCTTAGGCAGAGAGAGGGAAGAGATGCTTATGAATGGCTGAAAGCAGGAGAGCTGAGCTGGTGAACCAGAGCGACTCTCAGTCTCTGCCAGGATACTCAGTTGACACTGAAGGCTGCATCAAAATACTGAGACCTCAAGAGGACCTCAAGTTTGCTCCTAAGCAGGCAGTGAGAATATGCCAAGCAGGGATGTTACCCTGTAGAGGATGGACACTTTGCTCACCCTGCAGGCTAAAAGCTTGCAGCATTATGAGTGAAGGGGCATAAAGCAAAAAGGTCTGAGGATTGCCCAAGCCAGAGTCTACCAGGAAAAGCTGAATGTGCTGCGCGAGACATCAGCCAAGTCAGCACCTGGGGAAAAGCTGCAGAAAGTGAATTTCCTGATAAAGTTTTGCAAGTGTTTACTGACACCCACAGAGCATGTGTACTGTGGGGACAAAACCAGCAGTGTCTTCCCTGCTAAGGGGTTCTGCCTGGGCACCATGGATTACATTGCAGCAAAAGATGCCTGGGTTATCAGTGTAAAACCAATTCCATTTCTTCATCCCTTAGAGCTGGATGTTGGTCCATGATAATGTCATTCCCATGACAGTGACATTGAAAGAAAAGCCACAGATGGCTGGATATTAACAAGTGACACTCAGGACAGTGCTGCTTTCTGTCCTCACTAAGGCGTTATGTGAGATCAGCATTACTGAAGCAGCAACAGTTGCTTTATTTGGAACCTCAGTGCTGACGGATTATTTTTACCACTCTGCATTCATTTAATAGATGTGGGGCCAAAACAGAAGAGGAAGCATTTGAAGAGTTTGAGCTCAAGGACCACAGTGCAGCAATATATGCTCCTCGCACCAGGGCTGAGAGAGAAGCTGGGCAGTCTCATTGACTTGCCATCTGCAGCAGAAGAGCCTGGGATGGCCACTCCAGGGAGAAAAACAGATCTTCTCACTAAATAGACCCCAAAGAATAAAGGAAGTAAAAAAAGCAAACACTTTGCACCAGACAAAGCAGGAGATATTTCAGCAAAAGACTGGTGCTAAATATATCCCTAAATATAACCTAGTGCTGGAGGCATCAGCAGGGCTCTGACAAGGGCCTTTAGATAAATATTTCACAGCATTGTGGCTGTGTAGCTCTGCCCTGGGAAACCTTTTGGTTTTTCACAGGAAAATGAGAGCTTAGATGAAGTTATGCTCTATAGCACAGTATATCCCCAGGTCCCCATCATCTTTGGAAACAGCAGTAGTGGCAGCTTGTGCATCACTGCTTTAGCAGCAATGCCAGAGAGGGCAACTTCAGTCTTAGTCCCTTGTGCACAAAATGTTTTATCTTTGCTTGTGAAAAGGCATTGTTAGATGAACCTGGCCATAAATCATTTCTTGCCTCTGGTGAACAGAGGTGATTTTCAGTCTGAAAGTATGAATTTCTAATCAAAAAGAAGGCTAGTTGGGAAGTGTTTCCAGCACACTCCCTGGAGGTTTCGATGAAGTACAGGGGAGTAACATGCAGAGTTGGAGATTGTTATGATGTGTTGTGACTTAAAAAAACCCTAGCAACATAAACAAGCAAAACCCTGTTAAAATCAGAGAAAAAAATAGTTATTATCAGAACAAAAAAAGATGCTGTATAAGATAATTGAGATTGTTAACACAGGGTAGCTGACATTGCCTGTTCCCTACCTCTTTTCAAAAGCAAAGGGCATAGAATCATAGAATAGTTAGGGTTGGAAAGGACCTTAAGATCATCTAGTTCCAGCCCCCCTGCCAGGGGCATGTTCTTGGTGATCTGCTAACAAGCACCCAGCTGGGTAATTTTCAGATATGCCATGCAAGTATGCATGCTTTAAGGATGGGAATATTTAACAGAAGGAGAAGGGGTGTTTTTTATTAGTTTCACAGGAAAGCTAATGTTGAAGAAGTTCATCTGGCAAAAATGCAAGACTAGCAAGTAGAGGTACTGAGTATGGTACCATTGGGAATATTTTTCAACCTTTTTTTTTTTTTTTCTTAGGGAAAAGTAGGCTTGACTTTTTTTTGGGGAAAGTGCATTAATCCTCAAAATAGAACTACTAGCTTTTATAGCAGCCAGGGTGCATCCGAAATAGTAATGTCTGACTTCACAGTTTGGTTGGCAGCGATTTAATATGTGACATAATATTACTATGGATATATCAACACTCATCCTATCATTCCTCTGTTACTGTTAAGTAAGGAAGGTATCAAAATAATATGTCTCGTAAAAATAGCATGGAGTCTGTCTCCAATCTGTGTTTATTGCTGTTACTGAACAAAGCTTCACTAGTAAAGCTAGGATTATCACCTACTGATACTTGATTCACACAGATAAAGATACAGTTATGACACTTTTTTCTAAAAGGTAGTTTTGCACAATGACCCCACCAGCAAAATGATGCAGTACAATCTGTGTTGTTAATATAGCATATATGTCATTATATATGGTGTCTACACATGATGAGTATTGAAAATACAGGGTACCAAGGTATCTGCAGCTGCAGAGGTGCATTGGATTTGGTCCAAATGCTCCAAAGAGCCTGACTAAGCTCTGGGAGTCTAAATGAGTGAATGTGCTTGCCAGCTGTAAGTGAAAACAAAAAGAGGCAGCAATGGCTCTCCTCCAGGCAAGTGAGGGCAAGAGTGGCTCCAAATAGGAGCATGTTCATTGTGTGGCATTGCCAGGTTTTGGGCAGGGTCATGTCACAGGAGATTGTAGCTGAAGGGTAGACTTACTCTGCATGGAAGGAGGCCCCTGGAAGCACAATAGAAGTGAGAGACAGTGTATGTGAGTGCAGGAGGGAAAGAGAGAGTTCATGATCTTAGAAGGCCCCCAGAAGAGAGTTTAATTATAATCAATAATGGGAACAAACAGGAAGAACTGGAGCTCTGTGTCTGGTCTGAAAGTCGTGATACCATAGGAAATCTGAAACATGGTGGGACAACTCACATTACTGGAGGATCACAATGGATGGCTATAAGCTGTTTTGTAAAGATGGGCGGGGAAGAAGAGGAGAAGTCATGCTCTGCGTTAAGAAGAACCTTGAATGCATAGAAGTTAACTATGGCAATTGTGGAAACCCTACTGAATGCTTCTGGGTCAAGATCCAAGGAAGATCTTGCAATAACATTTTCTACCAATCTCCAAACTAAGATGATAAGGCCAATAAAGTAATATTTGTGTCACTTAAGCAAGGTTTATGTCAACAGAATCTGGTTCTTATGGGTGACTTCAACTACCCAGATATTTGTGGGAACAATAATACTGCAGCTCACATATCATCCATCAAGTTCCTGGAATGTGTACAGGACTGCTTCCATCAGACAAACGTTAGATGTGCCAACGAGGAATGAGGCACTGCTGGACTTGCTACTCACAAACCAAGAAAACCTGCTGTGTAATATCTCACTTAGTGATAGCCTTGGCTGCAGTGATCACAACATTGTGGAGTTTGGGATTTGTCTGAGCATGATGAAGGTTAGTACTAAGACAAAGGCTTTAGATTTTCGAAGAGCAAACTTCAGCTTGCTCTGAGCTCAGGTGGGAAGGATTCAATGGGAAGCTTCCATGGAGGGTAAAGGAACTAGTGAGTGCTGGGAGATTTTCAAGAACACTCTCCTGGAAGCACAAAACCAGTTAATCCTTTTTTCAGACTTCTGACATATCACAAGTGATCAATATTGGGCCCAAAGCTATTTAATGAATTCATAAGTCATCTTGTCTAGACCATGCTTTTGCCAAGAAATGTTGGACCAGATAACCCTTAAGGTCCTTTCCAACCTGGCATTTTATGATTCTATGAATATCATCTATGTATCCACTCCTATTTTGTTTATTTTTTTTTATTGTTTTTATTTATTTCCATCGTAGCCACTGGGCTTGAGTTATTTGATTTTCCATTAGAACAACATCATGCTGCATGAATTTTATTCAGATTTGACATAGAGGATTCAAATATTCAAACAGTAAAAATAAGCAGGCTTCTAAAATGCACTTTGAGACAATTTCTTCTTTTGTCTGGTTTCCAAGGGAAATAACACTTGTGCAACCACATTGTCTGTGTGTATTTGTCTGTCTCTCTGCCTGTCTGTTTAAGATCTGAGCCCATTCACAGGTGCCAACAAAATCTGGGAGAGGTGTAGAGGCACCAAAAAATATGTTTCATGAAAACCAGTGTCTAGGAGGAGAAGGCTTTATGTCAGTGGATGAGAAAGTCTTTAACCATGGCGTAGCACAGTGGAATGCTCCAGACTCAGCTTACAAAGCCAGGCACTACTACAGCAGAGTGAACACACAGAATAGGCAGCTGTGAAAACCCCACTGAAAGCCAATGTTTTAATCAGAGCTTGAACCTCACTAGATGTAAATCAGCCAGAGGACAAAAGTCTATAGGAAACAGATTTTCATAAAACTACCTGAATAAAACAAGGCTGACATATACTGGGAAACCAGGCATTGGCTGTGTCTTTGTTTTCATTTGGTTCAAAATTTTATCCAAGCTGTTTGGTCGCAAAGAGATTAGGCATTAGCACAACCTATCACAAGCTTTGTTCATTTAGGTTATCTAGGAATGTGCATGAGATCTTGGTTTCAGCAGCTGTTTGTGCCTTTTTTCTTCTGTGTTTGTAGCAGAAGGAACCAACCCTCTGGGGACCTAGGCTGACCTCACAAAACTGGTTTTAGTTTTGGTTTTGAGCCAAAATTCTGGTTTCCAGCACTGGAGGAACTTGGTAATATTCCCTGCTCAATTTTCTAATAAAGTGAGTAAAAATAACGTTTCTATACTGTCAGCAGGAAGCTGAAAGCACCCGAGGAGTTGGGGAAGAGCTGAAGGACCACTTCGCCACAGGACCGGTCAGTTTTCTGCATACAAATCATGCAGGATGGGGAACAACATGTGATAGGATTGAAGTTTAACACGTGTGTAGCTGATGAAAAAAATCTGTGAATGAAATGCAGTACTCAGGGTCAAGGATACAAACAGATACCTTTGCCCTGGACTCCTCTACAATTTTGTCCAGTCAAAAGTTTAAATTCATTGCCAGAGGGGAAGCTAGAGATTGCTACATTCAGCTCCTGTTTCTGTTTTTATCCATCTCATCAAGCCAGGAGAGAACACTGAGGATAACGCCAATGTACAACTGTGAAGTTGCACAACTGAAATTGCTCTTGTTGCTTTTCCTTAAGTAAGATTTGCCTTTCAGATGTTTAAACATATCTGGACTTGGTCATGACTGAATAAGCTGGGGCTAAGTTAGGTAACCATGTTGTATTTTACATCTCTTTTTCTAAGACTTTTTTTTTAGGTGTTATCTTTTGCTTTGCCCGTTCATTATATGATGCTTCATATCACGTGCCTCTATGCAGTGCTGGGTTGTAAGTTAAGCGTTTTCCTCTTCTTCACCCCATTCCCAAATGTTTTGCCAGCAGCCACTACAAAGTCAAGCTTTTTGACAATACCCAGTCACGCAGTGTGAAAGAGAAAAATTTAGCTTGGGCTCTAAAGTTCTGCCACCCACAGACATTGTACCACCCACAGACGTGTTGCTATAACCTTCTCTTCTTCCCTTTATTTTCCTTCCCCCTTTCAGCATGCACTAAGACCATCAGCCCTCCATGAGAGGGGCTCCCTACTAGCCTCTCTGTCCTGCAGTCCTCCCCCCTTGCTTGTCCTCACTGCATGGCTGTGGGAACGTGTTATGCCCCTGCCACTTTCCATGGGAAGCAAGGCACACAGAGCATGACTGCGACTGAAATCATGTTTATCTGGGTCACAACCTAAAACCGAGTTGGGACCTGATAGATATATTCATCTGACCTGGTAACTGGGAAGTGCACCTGGGGTCTACTGCTTCAAGACAGCCCAAAATGTTGTCGAAAGGATATCTTAAGAAACTCTGAAATAAATTTAGTGGTGAATGGAAGCACTTAACAGTTGCTCTGCTCTCACAATTCAAATAACAATTGGTATGGTAAGTAACGTATCTTTTCACACAGATTTAAATGCTTCCCTAAGAAAAATATTCAGATAAAATGGAGGAAATTCTGAAAATAAGAAACTGAAACCCAAGAAGTGGAGTGAAGGGCATGTGTAGAAAACTTGAGAACACAAAATATGTGCTAATATTACAGCTGGTGAAACAACGACCAAGGCAAATCCTGGTAATTGTCCACAGCAATATGAGAGTGTAAACAGTCAAGGGAGAGAGAGACAGGGAGAAATTTATTTAGCCTGGCAGTCAACAATGATTTGGGGTTGTGGTGCCACAAAAAAATAAAGCAGTGCCAAAGCCCCAGCAGTGCGTACATGCTCAGTCATGCAGAAATCTCCTCTCTGGGTCAACTGCTCAGAGGAGAGCAGTCCCCTGTTGTTCAGGGACAGCTGCTGCGCCAGTACAAGGGAGGTGCAGGAGCCAAAGCCACTAAAACTCTGCGCTGCATTTTTGCTTCCCAAACAGGATTGGGAAAGTAGAGCCCATTGTTCCCGGGTCTTTAGGCATTGCGTTACTCTGTCACTTCATTTCCATAATGCTCCCCGGCCTCCCAGTAGCCCAAATTGATTTGATGAATATGGTTTTGTGTGTTTTAGGATTCATTATTTCCCATGTCCCACTCTCTCAGTTTTGTATTAGGCAATCTTGGTCCCTGTGCAAAAAGATCATGCTGGGGCCTTAAATAAAAACTATGGGCACAGAATAAAAGCATTTCCCTTTACTCCTCTGTGTGTGATCCCCATACTGCTGTCTGTTCTTGTGTCCCAGCTGAAAATGAACCAGAGAGAAGAAGACATCACAGCCTGTAGCTTTGGGATAGGCAATAGCATGACTTGGGAGGATGGGGGAGGAGACCCATGAAAATAATTCAGAGTGGAGAGGGTAAGAGAGAGTGAACAAGTTCTTCCTTCTCCATCCTCCCATCCCCAGGCATGTCTATGTTTCTCTGCATTATCATTGCATCTGGAATGCTTGATGCAGAAGGGTTACTAATCTTCTCTTCAGAAACTCCTTGGTGCACTTGCTAGGTGGTTGCCTAGATATTTTTCAAAGGCTGGACTCAGCTTTCATTTTGTAGACTCTTGGTAGTCAGGGAAGGGTGAGGAGTCACAGAGAGGAGCCACAAAGAAAGGTATAGTATTTTCTGGGAACTTTTACTCTGTTGAAGCTGAGGTACTGCATGCCTATATGAGGTAACTTTGATTTTTAGATGACATAGCAAAGTTGTGGAATCATGAAAGTGTTAGAGAGTATCATAAAATATTTGGTGGCTTTCACCATCTTCCTGCCAGCAGCACAGGCCAGCTCCGCCAACGGTCCTTCTAGTTGTTTTATTTACCTCAAAGGTGGGAATTCCTCTTCACCTGGGCACTCTTCATAGACTGTACCCTTAAGAATATTTTTTTCTGTCATTAAACTTCTGCATTTTTTTTCTCTTCCTCACCATCCCTTATTCCCGACTAGGAATTCCTTTACCCCTATTCAAGTCTGGCAGCACCATCATCCCATACCAGTGTGGTGATCCAGAAGACATTTTGTCAACCTCAGTGATGCTGTTTGTTAGGTTCAACCTTTGTTCAGCAGTACATCGTATTTAAGACCACATGGTCTCCGATTTTAATATTTGCAGGTGCTCCTTCAGAGTCAGCAAGAATGATATATTTACTTCCTTCTAATAAGTCACTTGATATAGCTCATTAATCACTGTTATTACCCTTTCAATGCATTTGGTGAAAGTAGCAATATGATATTTGAGTATTTCTGGAAATAAGACAGCTCATTAATTGAAGCAGTGTCTAAACCCACTTTTCTTTCGCTATTCATTAGCAAATCCACAAGCAAGATTTTGCACACAAGAATCTTTGCAGAATTCAGCAGAACTGTGAATATTTATATAAATAAATAATAATTTTCAAAATAACATTATGAATAAGAGGTCAAATTTGCACAAAAGATTTGTCTGACCACTGTGTGGTTTTGTATCTATTTAATCTAGACAAGAAATATGTTAAAAAATCTTCTCTAGGGTTATTAGCCTTGCTGTCTCCACAGAAGCCATATGTACGAACTATTTTTCCAAGCAAGTAGAATGTGCGTATCAAAATTCTTTTTGCAATAATTTCAAGTGATGCATAAATTCACAACAATCATAATTTAAAAATGCAAATGAGGTCACTAGTGCTTTAGATAGAAAGGTCACATTACTAATTTTATTAACTTGTTTTTCAGTTCTTCTGTGTAAAATTGTTATTTATTCTGGGTGACGTCTCCCTTATACAGATATAGAAGAAATTCTGTCCCTTCCCTACTCAGGAATGTTTTTTCTCAGTTGGTGGCCATAAATATGCATTCATAATTGAGTACAACAACTGCCTACTAAAATTTGTCACCTCTGTTCGGTATTTGGCATTAATGCTTCGCTGAATTATTCTTTCACACCTACAACGTGATCTTGACCCTATTTGTGTAAAGCATTCTCAGGCAGACCATAAGCATCACCCATCACCTCATTTTTCTTTTCCTCCCATGGGTTAGTTTCAGTCTTGATGAATAAGAGGTGGATTTATTAGAAAGGGTGAGGAGATCCTTGTAAAATCCTGCCCCTCTTCCTGTGTTAAAATGTCAACACATACTGTATTTTACTGCAAACTACAATCCTAAAGTTGGGGACTGGGAGACAGCAGGTTGTGGGGAAAGAGAGGCTCCTATAATACTTGCTTGTAGTGAGTCCCAGCAACCCAAGTAGTTTCAGGTTTTCAATACTAGTCCTCACATCACACTCAACCTGAGACCCTAGCAGTGCTTCACTCTGGCTTTTGCGGGAAAATTTCAGCCACCCATGTCCAAATAGCTCCATGCTGGTCCTGGCTGTACCAGAGAGCCTAGGTGTTTAATGGGTCTCATGCTAAAAAAACTGGGCTACAGATGTTTTGTTTCTGTTCCCTTCATTCACCTTGAGTCTGCACCCACTCCAGATGTATTGTAGAAAAACTTCAATGAAAAAAGGTATTACTCAGACCTCATGATGGTAGGCTCAGATCTTTGTACGCTAACATAGCTTCTTTCATTCATCTGTGCTCCTTCAGTCACCGTGCATTGCTTCCTGGGAAACATTCTGTGGCACAAGTCTACTCCTCAGTGCATGTTGGTATCACAGCACCAGCTCTGCTACACAGGTAAAGCAACAACAGAAAGAAAGAGAAAAGAAATAAGATTACAGTTAATAAGTTTCAGCAAATAACAGGAAAGCTGCAACCTTAACTTAGGCTTGAAGATCTGAAAGGACTTTTTCAGCAATGGCAGCATCTTCTTTTCTGTATTCTGTGTACAACACAGGATCATAGGATAATTTAGGTTAGAAAATTATTTAAGATCATAGAGTTCAGCCATTAAGCCAGCACTGCCGATTCCACCACTAAGTCATGTCCCTAAGCACCACACCTACACATCTCTCAAATACCTCCAGGCATGGTGACTCAACCACTTCACTGGGCAGCCTGTTCCTGTTCAGAGCTCTGCTTTCCCACACCTAAGTAGATGTACTTCTCTTCTGTACCACAGATTACATGGTACTTAAAATTATTATGGAGAGGAGGAAAAATGAAACACCAGCCTGCAACACAGAGATGTTCTTTTCAGTCCATGCTAATGTGTGTACAGGAAAAGTGAATTCAGCTTTCTGACCTCAATGGGCACATCTGTGTAGTAAAGACATAATGCTGCAAAAAACAAACACGTTTTTGAAACACAGTCTCTAACTCCCACTTCCTCCCTTTGCCCCATAGGAACCAGGCATCTGCAGGGGTGATGAGGAATTGAAAAAGGTCATTTCTGTGTAGGAAAGTATGTATGTAGGTTAAACTGACGCTCGGATGGTGGCTTTCCTCCTCTGAGTGCCCACTGCACCTCCTTTCTCCCTCTGTGCTCTAGCAGACAGGAGGCAACACTATGCTACAAACCTTGCAGGAGCAGCTCACGCAGCTCTGGTAACATAGACTAATTCTGGGTTATGCTGCAGCCATCAACCTCCATAGGAAGGAGAGCTGGCCATAGAGCCATATTTCTTGTCTCCTGGCCAGTTTTTCCACAATTTCTCTACACCTGTGAGGAGTGTGGATTTTTTTTTTGTGGAAACATCCCACAGCATTACCTGTCCTCTCTAGAATATACTGTGGCATTGGATTGGTTTGCTTTAATTCATCTGAGTGTGCTAACGGCGTATTGAGGTAGAATAACATTAAAATACCTTTAGCAGTAGAGACTACACTGGAAACAATAACCTTTGTCTAGGAAAGGCAACATCTATGAAACTGGACCTGGAAAACCTGGTTTTCTGGTCTAAAATATTTTTTATGATTGCATGTATGCTGAATTGCCTCTTAAAAGTCATGTGCAGATCATTCAAATTCCATGCTAACTTGCATTGGTATTCCATTCAAAATGTTTCTATACACCAGGTGTTACTCCATGGTTACTATAGATATCTTAAATGCTTCTTAGAGGTAGGAAATGTTCTTTCAGATACCACTGTGGTAATTCTTAGCAAATGTTCACTGGCAAAAGGTAATTAGCAAATAATTATTAGGAAATAGAGGTAATCAGGCCCTGCAAAAATTCCTCCACTGGGAGGAGAGACTGGAAAAAGGAGACGCAGAAAATCACTTTTACAGAAGCTTAAAAATATAAGAGTTGATTCACATAGAAAAATGATTCAGCAGAGCAAACTGAGGCTGCAGATATCTTTGAGGGATGCTGCAGCCCCACCAACAGCCTCCTTCAATCATAAGGTGTCTAGGGAAGGTTATGATTACCAGGTTTAGAAGAGCAATCAGTTGACAGGGAAGAAAGCAGGCAGGAGCATACGTAAGTAACCGCTGCTGCTTCCACACAATTGTAAATACAAGGCACTGAGGGATATCAGGGCTTTCATGTACTACTCACAAAAACTGGAAGGAGAGCACAAGAATGCAATCACAAAATTAACAGCTCTTTTAGAAAGGCCATGGAGATTTAACCTTTCATGGCTGAAAGGTTGGACTTTCAATGTGGAGGATATCTTACTAAGTCAGTATATATTCATTCATCCTCAGGGCAGCATAAACAAGGAACTCCTGTTTCCGACACAGCCTTGTGTCACATGCAGAGCAGCTGATGGAACAAAGAACCACATTTGTACATGATCAGAGTAACACCCTTGAATACGCATTGCTGCTGGAGCCTGGTGCTGCTGGAGTGGTACTGCTCTATGTCCACAGGAAAAATCACCCTCTCTTCACACCCTGTGATACATCCAGCCTCAACATTAATATTTTGGTTTAGAAAAATATACCAGATTGCAAGGATGCAAATGGAAAGGAAATATATTGCATGTGAAGTTAATGGATTGCTTCATACTTCACTCAACATTAAAAGGCTGGTTTTTTTTCAGTCAAGTGCAAGAACTCTTACTTTACCACTTGCTATTCTACTTTCACCCATGCCAGATACCACTTCTGATGCCCAATCACCCCATTCCCTCTTGTAATACTTGGGGCTGGTTTACTTTTTATGAAACAGAGAAGTTAACTCTGTGTTGGGACAGCTGGGACAACTGTCAGTTCCTTTTTATTATCAGCAGCACCCAGCTGGATGTCTGGAATTCACAGACACTGGGGGAGAATCATGTTTGCTTGAATTCTAAAAGCAGGTTGCTTGCTGGGAATGAATACTCTGCAACAGTTGCTCAACTTTGCCTCTCTGAAAGCAAAAGTAATCCCAGAGGCTGCTAAAAGCAGAAGAGAAATCAAACTGCTCCTTGCTCATCAATTCAGAATCTGGTTAGTGCTTGGGAGTTTTGCTTTTGCTGCAAAATAATCTGCACATTAAATATTCTTTTTAATGATTAATATCCATAACAAAATGAAAGCTAAGGGGAAAGCCCAAACTCTCATTTCTCGAAAATCAGTACCCATGGCCACTAGTTCCTTGAGAAGTAAATAATTATGCAGCTCTAGCAGCTTTAAGATTTACATTAACTTTGGATGAGAATCTATTGCTGGGCACTTCAAAGTTAGATCATAAATGGTGTTCTGTTTGCCATATGTCAAATGAGCAACCCTTGCTTAATCCATAATCCAAATATTAGGATTCATGCAGTGGCACTGCTGCCTTGAACAACAAAATTTGCTGAATTTCTCCTTGTGGGGGCTTGCAGCTTGTGTCTATGACAAGAGTTTTAAGTGCTTCCCTCCTTAATCCAAATTACCAAATGACTTGGAGAAGTCCTTTACTCACTGGCCTCTTAATTCTCCTTTGCTAAACTAAGCTTGTCATCTGTGACAGATGAAGATATTTTCCTTCTGGGACTTCAGGCTGCTCTTAACACAGGGCTCCACTTCTCTTCATTTCAGCCTCACTTTGAAATAAGCTTGTTTTCCATATTGCCCACTCAGGAAACAGTGCGTCAGGCATCCTGGGGGAGACCTCCTCAGACATCTTACTTTTTCCTTTATTTTGGGTTGCATTTGTTTGCTTTGCTTTGCTTTGCTTTATTCTTAGACCACAGAAAATAGCTTAGGCTTGCTAGGTGGTCATTTCATTCTCATTTCTTAGAAGTCTGAGCTATTTCCCACCTACCTAAAGTCATGACCATGCTTCAGTTGTTAAACCTGGGCTACGTCTTTCTCATAATGACTGAGAAATCTCTGCCTGCTCAATATTTCCTGCGCAGTGAGTTTCAATAATATGCTGAGCTAACTACCACTCAAAAGTATAACCAAACTGGGAGTGTAAATAGGTAGCTCTAAATGCTTGAAAAACAAATGTATTGTAAAATATCATTTACATATAAACTAAACTAATCCACAAACCAAGAAAATTACTTTTATGCATAAAAGTAAATAAGAGTCTTGTGATAAAATATCTAAGAATATGAAAAAGAGGACACAAACCAGAAATGCAGGCCTCCTACAGTGGGTTTTGTAAAGTTTTAGGGTGAAAATACACAATCTTATATTTGGAATAGGTTCTAAATGCGCATGCAACTGTTCTGAGTTCTAGTCCTTCTGACTTTGAAGGCATTCTTCCAAAATCAAATAAACCTGAAAAAGACTTCTTGGGATTTCTTTTTAAGCTTTTCTAAATGGTTTATACATTCCCATACTTCTTATCTTCTGAGTCTAGCAAGCACACCTGGGCCCAAGCCTGAACCTCAGAACTGACTTTCTGGAGACAAACCGTGACCCTGAATTCGCACACCATTTCATAAGTACCTCCGTTTCTAAAATATCAAATCTATGTAAATTACCTTTTTCTTTTCTTTTTTTTTTTCTACCTTCTTTGTATCGAATTACTTATTTACTTGTACAACAAATACCCTGAAAGAAAAGATTTAAGGTGACTGAATTTATCTTCAGCTTCCAAGAATAGAGACGTGCAGGAAGAAGCCAACAAAAAACTGTTTGTATCACCATATATAACACAGTTGAAATCAAGAGGAAGGATCACTAAATCCTCTGTGACACCTGGCATATAAAATCTTACCTCCCTCAAAATCCACTCATGGAGCTTACCTGTAGAGCCTGATTAAACCAAGCAGACTGACTCAGTCTTTTCTAGCTACATGAATTCTGTGCTACTGTGTTATCCTCCACAGCAGCAGTGCAAAACAAAAGCAAAGCTTGCTATGTCAAGGAGCTAATCCAAGGCATCCAAGCAGGATGTTTTTTGCATCCAGCATTTTGGAGTCCGTGTCAAAGCATTGCAATGCTTCTGCCACAATGTGCTTGTCCCAGTAAATGCCACATCATTCAATGGCAGCTTTTCAGCTTAGTTATGAATCAATTTCTGTGGTGCCATGTCCCTGTGAGGGTGTGTACTCTCTTGCAACTGTGGGGGCACTTCATGGTGTTGACGGTGCTTCACATGTTTGAGTCACCCTAAGCCCTGAGGATACAAACAGGGAATGTTCTTCATATGAGAAAATACTACATGAAGAAACACTTCTACAGCTTCTGCTGAAGAACACATCCCATGGTGGATGCCTCATTTTGAAATAGATGATTTTATTATAACTGTTCTTATAGATTATGAATAATTACTCTGCTCCAGTCAGAACCAGGTCAGAGTGAATGAAAACCAACCTATTCCAAAGACAGGTGTCCACTCAGTTTCGTGACTACCCTCCTATTTGAAACACGTAGTACAGATTAATTCCCTAGGAGGGACAAGCCTGGACTTTACAAGACAGCCTGATTGTGGGAAAGGCCCCATCTCTGGTGTTCCTGGGGCAATGAAGCAAACCAGATGTTTGCCACAGGGACAGCCTGTGGCCAGATGGAAAAGGAGCTGATGATGCACCAGCTTGCGGTCGCCCCTTACAATCTGGAGTGAAGTATGGTGGTTTCTGGAATGGATAACCATGAAAACACTCAGCCCGTTGCCTCCTCCTGCTTTGCTCTTCCCAGCACAGCCAAGGTGATCCTTGGTGGCAAAAAGGCGATTCATATCCTTCTACCCAACTGAGTCAAGGCAATTCATAGCAAACACAAAAGCACATAATGACATTGGTGAAAAGCGACCAGTGGGTACTTATTTCAGAACACAGAAAGCACTTCAAGCCTTAGGCAAAGTGTCATTTAAGAAGAAATAAGTCCATGAGATTTCACTTTCTGTCACAACATGAGCAGCAGCTCTGTAATGTGCAGTCAGCTTTCCCATATACTTAGAAATAAAATAACATCTTCTTATGGTAAGTAGTACTAAATGCAGACAACTCTTATACTAAATTGTGTCTGCCTGAAAAGGAGAGTTATTACGGTGCAGCATAAAAGATTTATTACATGGTGGCTTTTTTCCTGAAATTAGCAGCTGTCTTTTGTTGTAATCATTGTGTATATAAGGAAAATAAAGTCATAAGACACTGAGCACTTCTAACTCTTAAGGGCACTTTGCGTTGCCAAGGAGAAAATCTAAAGTTTGCACAACAGCTAAAAACAGAGCAGCCTTAATTTTGCAAGCATGTAGTAATTTCACTGAGGCTGAAAACAAAAGGAAGCCTCCTCTCAGTTCCAGCAGAAATCATTTTTTTGTGTGACTTTTTGGCACACAAATGCAAGGAGAAATAGTAAGATATTTTTCAGCTAGCATGCATCCACTTCCTTCTCTGAGGCAGCAATAGTAATTGTTGAAATCCATCTTTAAAAACAGGAAGCTTTATCATTATGGCTTTCTAGCAACCTCGCCCTTTCTTGTGAACCCGACCCTGGCTACAAATCATCTGCTTTGATTCAAGCACAGCTATTATAAGACTGAAGCACAGGTATTTCCTATTTTGCTTTAAAGCACATACAGCATGTACTTTGAAACAGCCCTGCTCAGGGTGATTCATCCAGACCCAAGCAGGAGCACTGCTTAATAGAGCTTTACACAGGAGACCCGCATGTTTATATCACGCTTTTGTTTATGTTTTATTTCTGCAGAGTAGAGGGAATGAAGAGAGATCTCTTGTGCTCAGAAAATATAATCTGAGAGGAAAGAGCAGGAAAATACTGAGGATGAATTTTCAGGGACCACGGAACAGATGTTGGTTTTTGACATATAAGCAACAAGTCAACACCTCTCCTGGCAGCACTTGTGAAAAAGGACTCTCTACATAAAAGCATAACAGACTTGCCACTGCAGTGGTGTTTTCAGATTTCAATCCCTTTGCGAATGGATCCTTGACAGCCTATTCAGTGTTGGACACGTACATGCTTGTTGGTGCCAGCCGTTTCCTCCCCAGCAGAGGATATGCTGGCCAAGACTGCTGCCCACCCAGCACCACTCTGCAGTGTGGCAGGCTGGAGCTCACTGGGGAGGGCCACCCAACCTGCCAGTCCTACTCTGTGTTTCTGCAGCAGAAATATCTTCTGCACTCCCCCAGGCATTGCACCACCCTTATGGGAGAAAACCCCTCCAACTCCCCCCTCCCCAGGCACGCTGGTGTCCTGGTGTGGAACCCCTGGGCCATGTCAGCCTGGGAGACTACTGTCATCACCTTTGCCTCAGGCTTTTGGCTTTTGCTGGCTGTGAAGCAATCCTGGGATGATGATAATAGAGAAAAGGACATTGGCTTGGATGCAAAACACTTCTAAGACTGCTTTATCCCCAGAAGAGCTTGCTGAATACCTCTCTAAACCAGCCCAGGGACTGGACACTTAAATGGCTAACAAAAAGAGGCATCACAAAATATTTTGGAGAGGACAGTACACCAGATCATTGTAGTTTTACAACCATCTCTAGTTCCAGTAGAGAACAGTGTATCTGACGCTGCTTCTTGCAGGGGTTTTACTGCTTTCCTCAAGCAGATGGGAGACAAGTAATGGAACATGGTCTGAAAATTTAGTTTCCATGTTGCCTTGTGCCACCTGGACAATCCTAAACCTCTTGTTTATCTTTCCCTTCTGTGTCTCCCACCCCTAGCGTAGTGGTCATCCACAGGAGCAATGTGCAGAGACACAAGGGTCCAAGTGCACCAGCTCCATGCAAGGTACATGCATTCACTGGGTTATATTGAGGACAACGGGCCTAAAAATTCGGAGCCCTGGTTTCCCATTACAGCACTGGCGGCACAGTCTTTGTAGCACTGCCCATATCATTGAGTCTTCATGGCATGTCTGCCCTGCGCAGACATCAGCTGAGTCAGCTGCCGAGCCAGATGCCAGGGCTGTGCTGGAAGTAACTGATCTACCATAGTAAAAGCTGCTGTTAAAATCACAGCCAGTTCCTGAAACAGCTGATAAGACATCCTCCATCAAGCTCCACTCACTGGCGTTGCTGCTGCTGTCTCTTAGGGGCAGGTGTCTGCCTCTTCCCATCCCACGACGTGTAGTCCCTGTGCCCTTGACCTTGGCTGGCATCCCTGGAGAGGTCCCGGCAGCATCTCCATTGAAGCACGTGTCCTAACTGTCAAGGCTTCCTGAGCATCTCCACAAAGCCCTGCATGGCATGGGCTTGCTCATGTCCCCTGTGTGCCCCAGCATATCCAGAAGTATCTGGGGAGCTGCTAAGGAAGTGACAAGGGCTGGCTGCAAATATAGGCTGTGTCCTGGCAGTGAACTTGGCGGTCAGGAACTGCAAAAGACTTCTGTGGTCTAAAGCAGCATTTTCAGTACCTTTTATTCTCTGGGGTTTGTTTTGCTTTGGACAAACCAGAGATCGCTGATAATAGATGAGAAAAGGGGAGAGGAGGGTTTCTCATTTGCAAACACAACACTGCTTCTGCCAGAGGAGATTTTGCAAATCCTCCGCAAGCAGAAGCTCACCACGGAAAATGCACCAAGGTTTACACCCATAGTACCTGTGTGGTGATGCCCAGCCAGCTGACAAGAATGGGCTCTCTTGAGGTTTGTTTCTGCTTACTGTCACCAGGAGGTTTTGAACATGTTCATGTCACACCCCAGGAAGATGTGCAACTGCATGACATGGGACAGAAAGCATTTCAGAAGGGAAAGGAAGAAAACAACTCTACAGAATGGGAAGGAAAATTAGAAACAAGCAAGCTGGGCCAGGAGTCTAAATTCTTTCCCCAAATGTCTTCCTGGTCTGTGACCTCTCATTGATTATCATTAGAGAAGTCCGAAGAGTGTACTCACTGATTCCTGAACAAATGCTAACCTGTAAGATAGGCCATACTTGTATACTTTACATTTTTACTGGTGCATATGGGGCCTGAGCACTCTCATAACATGTTCTGAGACAAATATGAAGAGCCAGAACAGCTGAGACACTGCTTATTGCAACATATCAACCAAGACAGTGCAGGTTAAATGTTGCTTGTTACTGGTATTTTTTTAATATTCCTGCTTATCATATATTTAATGGATGTAGTGCCTAGCAATCTTATCTGTCGTTTCTGCTAGGCATGGGTCTAACCAGAGAGCTTACTAAAGGCTTTTCCTGGTCATATGAAGAAGCAGCTGTGCAGAAGATGGACATGGATAATCACATAAGAGAGCAAATGAGCCAACACTCAACAGCACAGCAAGCTGAATGTATCACTTCCTTATTGCAGTTCAGGGTTTTCTAGACAGCACAGCAAAGGCCATTTCTAAGGGCACATTTGAAGAGCTGCTGTAGCAGTAGCCTGCTTGTAGAGAGCAGTGGACTCTGTAAATGCACCCCAACTCTGAAACGGAGTGTGGCAGGCTGGTGGGCCTAGGATAGACCAGTGGGGGCTTTGGTGGCAAAGATGTGCAGCACTTGTTTATGTAGTCACACCAGGGTGCAAGTGGTAGGATGTAAACAAAACAGTGGGCCAGGAAAAAAGCAGCCCATGGTAAAATCTGATAAGAGAGGAGGAAGAAGAGGCTGCAGGGGCTATGCCCCTAAAGCAGAAGGGTAGGGCAGTTGGTGACAGTTTGGGAGGGAGAAGCAACAAGGGATAAACTGCCTCTTTCCTCCCCAGCTCTTGCGGTATACAGTGATGATTAAGATCTGAAATGATTTATATTGACTGCAGCTATTGCTGTCTCACTTATCCCAGCTCTTCACAATGTAACCCCCTACTCACACCCTAGCCATCACTTGGCTCTTATTTATCATGATTCTGCATAAGGAACAGGCTGACTTTCCTTCCCACCCACACACACTTGTCAGGCTTTTTGTGTACAATAGTGATTCTTAAATACTTGGGCACTGAATTTCTTGCTCTGAAATCTTTCAAATCACTCTTGACGTTGTTCTTTCTTTCTAGCCTGCAAAGCTCTCAAGAAAGTCACATGTAAAGCTAGCTTTATTGTAGCTGGTGCAGAAATTAGAGCTTCGCATGTAGTATGAATCTTACGTCTCAGCAACGTTTTCCATTTCCTCATGTATCAGGGATGTGCATGCACTAATCCTGGCTTTACACATTAGATGCTATTCATGTGACAGTTAGGCACATGCAAAATTGCAATTCTGTCTGAGAAGCAGGATCCAAACAAACAGTATTAGTGGCAATTCCCTGCACTGCTGTTCTCACATGTCCTTGGCCACCTGACCCCCTGAGAACTGTCCTGCTCCTAATACCATATGTTTTTTATATAAGAAGAAAACAATCTACTCTTTCATTTCCTGATGCCAAAACCCAGGCTACATGGATTTCAATCCAGGAAACCTAAGAAAGATATGATTTTTTTAAGCAGCATCAACAGGTAGCGTGTACGCAATTAAATCATTACCACAGTGTTTATGCCAGGTTAGTAGGTTGCATAAAGGCAGTAGGCAAGAAAGAGGTAGAAAAGATACTGTTCCTTTCATGTTTTAAGCTAGCCTAGAACTGTATTCCAAGTTCTTTAGGCAAACTGAGTAGTTACTGACTGTATGAGGACACCTGAAACTAAATAATGCTTTCAAATTCTGTTTGTAACACAGCCTATGTGGACCCAAGAGGAGAAGCTGTTTATGATGAGAGTGCCATTTTTGATATGGGTGGAGTTTTGCACCCCAGCTGACCTGGTCCACACATGCCACTGCTGAGAATAGCAGTCTCCCTGCACCCTCTAGGTGCCTTGCTTACCCATGGAGCAAAACAAATAAAATAATCACCATACCAAAAGAAGGGGCTAGCTTAGTAATACTCTACAGTCAGAGTGCTTGCACAAGGAAAGGAAGAAAAGGAGGAAGACTGAATCCCCTTCTTCAGCATCGGCAGGCTGTAACATGGATATGCACACTGCAGTCTTGCCTGTGCCTGCCTCTTTATTTCCTTCAGATTGTACAATCTATTTAAACCGATTAACTAATGGGATACTGTCGTGGTTTAAGCCTCTATAACTCACGCAGTTATAAACACAGTGCTGCACCAGCTACCAAGAAGCAGAAAAAATGACTGCTGCTGCTGAACCCATGACAGATACAAATTCACAATATACCCACATAACAATCAAGCCTGTATTAAAGCAAAGCATTTTAAACTCCTTCTGTCAACAGCTTTGGCAAATTGAGCTTGACTCCAACTCAACCAGGAGCTCTGGCCGCTTGTGCTAGGCATCCCTGCTGCTGGCAGGAGCTCTCTGCACTCCCATCCAGCCCCACCAGCTCTCCCTTCCCTTGCTCATAGTCCCTGTGGGAATGCTTCTGCAGTCGAGGGTTGATGCCATTTTTGCAACCCCAACCTCAGCTTGCCATGCCATTGCACATGGAAGGCAAGCTTACACAAATCCTGAGCTTCCTTCCTGTTCTCTTTCCTACAGCCATCAAAAAGGAAAGGGGTTCCAAAGATGAGGGGAGAAAGAACGGAATCCAAATAATGAATTTTCCCTGGAAGATCTCAAATTTATTCTACAGTCCTCTTTTGTGGAAGAACTGGTCTATCTTATATTCCTTCAGCACTCTGACTAGGCTTTTGGTTCTGATTAAAAATAACCACAACCTAGAAGTAATTAAGATAGCTTCTAGATTTTTCTCTTTCCCTTTAAGAAGCTAAAATAGATGAAACAAAGAGTTAATGTCAGCAATTTTCCCAGATGAGTTTTATTTGATGTCCTGGTGCAGTCTGTATTTATTAATGATATTTTAATGATATTTATTGCCTGTTCTCAGTTTTGAGACTTTTTTTTTTAGTTTTTTGTTTTGTTTTGTTTTGTTTTTTTAGTTTATACAAGCATGATGTAGGGATGCTAGTGTTAGAGTTCCATTTCCGTCATCTCAGTTATCCTGGAAAGGTTTCTGGCAGGCTGGATAGGAAGGAAATAGAAGGTTTAATGACATCAAGGCATGGGCTGCTGATACATGAACTTCCCAATTTACAGCAATAGGTGAAAGATGTGCTTCTTCTTTAGAAGGAGAAGCATTTCTTGTTCTGAATGGTGAGAGAGGATTCAAGTGCATGTTGTTTCTTTCAGAAAAGCTTTTACTCTCATATTATCAAAAGGAGATATGGAACTTCAGCAGAATCACTTTTGAGCACTGAAGAAATAGCCAAGTTTCAGAGTATTGGCATCTTGTTTTGAACTAAAAATAGTGTGATATTTTTATTCCTCCAAACATTTTTTAGCATCCAAATTTGCTTTAGGTGGTTTCCCCAGGCAATCATGTAAAGAAAGAAACCCTGTACTATTCATTTGTCTTTATCTTGCTTCATGCTGTACCTGAGGCAGAGTGCTGTTCTTTGTGCTTTTTCACAAAAAATGAGAACACAGAATTCTGCACTGGGCAGTACAGTTCTGCAGTTGTGTTTGGTTTTGCACATTAAAATACCAGCTTAGCACAGTGTTCGTTTTGGACCTTGCAGCTAGTGTTAGCATGGTGTAGGTTTGGTTGCTGCATTTCCTCAGGTAAAGCACAGCTGGCGAGCCTTAGGTCTTCATATCCAAAACATCCTTTTCTATAGCATGGCAACCAGAAAAAAGTTCAGAGATTAAGTTAATCCACCAGGTTTGTTGCAGTGGTTATGCTCATAACATCGCTCAGTGTTCAAGAAGGGTGAAGATCCCTGAGTGCTGGTACTGGAAGGTGGCAGCAGTGATTTTTGAAGAAGAGCAGAGGGGAAGGACACAATGAATGTGAGGAAGAAGAGAAAACAAATGGAAGAAAGATATGAGAGTGAGGAAAGGAAAAGAGAAGCAAACAGACCAAGACAGAGAAATAACTAAAACACAATGATGCACTGGAGCTGTGAAAGAAGAAATGGAAGTGAAACAAGGGGTGTTTCAGGGGGATACCAGCACCAGCCCAGTCAAGGTGGGTCAGTGCCTTACTCAGGCCATCTGTGATTCGCTGGCACACAGCCTGGAGGAGCAGTGTCTCTCCTGACTGCTGCTTAGGGACAACACTGTACCAACCAGCCACCAAAACACTCCCGGACTGCTTTCTTCAGTGAGGCACAGCGGTACTAAATAAAGCCCTCTGGAAAGGCAGGTTACCACAAATAAGGTGGGAAATCCCTTCTGGCTCAGGGAAATAGCTGGAAGTCAAAACACGCAAAATCTCCAAGCTTCCCTTCACTGCTCTTATTTAAATCACTTCTGATCGATTTTTATGCTTAGGTAGCTTCTTGTACGGCTGCCCCAGTTGACTGAAGCTAAGAAAAAAACTGAAACAAAGGCTAGCACTTCCCTGCGGTCAGCAGCCTCCCAGTAAGGAGTCAGCTTACGGGGAAAGAGAATCCTTGTGAAGTCATGGTTATCTGTTATTTTCATTCTGCTGCATCAGCCTTTCTAGTGTCTGTGTTGAAGAGAAAAGTCAGTCTCCTGAAACAAGCTCCAGCTGATCTGAAGTCTGAACTAGCCCTACCAAAGCCCTAACAACTCATTCCCATATCTTCCGTATTTATTGACTAGTCAAGAAAAGTTCCCTTTGGTTTGTCAAATTTCCAGAATTTTCAGTCCTTGTGCTGTAAATTTGGAGGGACTTTTTTTGTGGATGGTTTGACTTGCTCTTTATATTTTGTTCCCTTTTCAGTCTCATGGTCACGTAGCATGGCTAGGTGGCATGGACAGGACTGCATCCCCCTGGCCCGTGCATATTTCTACATTAGGCAGAGGAAACTTGTAATTGTGAAACCCTCTGCTGGAGCCCAGGCAATATGCCCTACTATTCAGTTCTCTTACAGCTGTGGAAGCTGTTTAGTGGGCCCAATGTTGCTTATTCTGAAGTATTTGTCAAGTTGTGCTGCACCAATCCAAAGGAAGAGCTGGTCTGAATTTCTCTAGAAATGGTTCTCTCTGAGCAGATTCAGCTCATTTCTTTAATTTCTGCTTTGGTTTTGGTCTGCCTGGTCTCCACGCCACCACACTGCTGGGACAGCAGCACTCACAACAGAGCTTTAGTTTGAAAGGTGTTGGGGATTCATGCATTCTTACCACAACTCTCTGCAGCCCTCCAAGCAACTGCTTCGCTTGCAGAACAAAGGCCAAACCAGAAATAGGAAGTTCATAGCCCAGGTTGCTGGTGGTGTGGAACTGAAGTAATACATTAGTAAATTAATCATGCAGACAGCTTACACTCATTTTGTCCTCTCAAAAGGTTTGCAACAGTGCTCTTGTTAGGCTATTCAATTCTCTTACACGGCTTCAAAGGATGGTAGCTTCACCTGTCAGTGAAGGTATAGAGCAGGATGAAGCATCGATGGCAAACACTAAACTTTTAATTCAATAACTCATTTAATGGCAAGAGTCTGACAAAGTTTTAAAAAAAAACTCTTTATGACTGAATCGCAGTCTTGATTCTTACAGGCCCAGATTTTAAGCAGGCTGCTGCTTCCTCCACTACCTATTCATTTGTGTTCATTGTAGGCTATATATTTATAACCTATGTCAGAGTAGTGTCTAAGTCTACCACAAAAATTCATCCCAACCCTTCTTTTTGCAGTGACCTTTCCATGCAGATGCTCCGCAGAGAGGCTGGTCCCCAGCGAACCCGACGGGAATGAGCCAGGAAATGAAATGCTGAGAATCTGAGGCTTGAGCTGGAAGGCAGCCAGGGCACACTCCAAAAGCAGGCAGCAAGGCTTCTGCTTTGAATGTAGGTCACTGCTCACTTATGGAAATTCACTGCTCATGTGAAGAGTGCCATGAAGCAGTGCTTTAGGGAAAGGAGGCAAACGTGTATTGCTTTCTGTGCGGTAATTACAGTAGTGCGAGAGGGAAGGCTTCCGATTCCTTTGCCTTTCTCTACTCCATTTTTACAACCTCTGTAGAAGCAAGGCGTATGAGTGTCTGACTTCACCGGAGAGATTCCTCAAGGGCACATCTCACTTGAAAGTGTAGTTTTAATACAAAATTTCTTGACATGAGTGAGGCATCTGTCTTTTGTCTTTTAAAACAGATTATGCTCAAGATGTTGCTCCGGGCTGAACTCTATTGTCAAAGTAAGGAGCTGCCTGAGAGTTAATCTCCCCATGGCCTGCAGATTCCTCCCCACAAGTCTGCCCACAGCAATTAATGGGCACCTTTCCTCAGTTGTGGAATACAAACAAACACATGCACATAGGTACACATGGTGGAGATCTGACTTCTGATGGGCTCTACTGAAACCAACTGCAGAGCATGCTTACAGTTTGCATGTAACCACGCATTTAAATATGATGGGTATTGTACTCTGAAAGCAAGGAAGAGGGAACCAGTTTGGTTAAAATTAGAGCTGACAAACCTTTCATTTTCATTTCACTGAGTTGTCATACTCATCAGAAGAACATCTCTTTTGTGTCTCACTTAACTCCAGGGCAGTAACATCCAGTTCTCTGACACTTCTCCATCCCTTGTTTTGGTTCTCTATCACCAGGCACTTAATGCCCTGCTCTGCTGGCCACTGTCATCACACTGTGCTGTCCTCCTGCACCTTCAAAATGCCTTAATGCATCTGAGGCATGATGATGCAAACAAAAACGTAAGTGTTAAAATAGAGGTCTCAAGAGAGGTCATACTTAAAGACTTGTACTGGTGCTTCAGTTTTACAGATGAAGCAACTGAAGTCTTTTATATTGGTTATCTTCTCTAAAAAACCAGCATCTCCTATACTAATGATCCTGTTCCAGCCATATTCACACCATATATACTGTCTCTGCACATTTATGTTGCATGTTTTTCTTAATCCCTGCATGGATTTCTCTCTGTTACACTAAACATCATAATAAAAATATCTTTTCTGTCCACCATACCACTAACAGTTGCACTTTCCAGGAATACACTCCTGACAAATAATGCAGTTTGCCTGTGTGATGCACACCAGCACTAAGATTATCTCTTCACTGTAGCTTTGGGCTTGAATCAGAACTTGTCCCATGTTTTTGACACTAGTTACTATGAAAAAAGAGCCTCTTACCTGCCAGCAGAACAGGGGCTGTAAAAGGAAGGGATGCTGCTTGGCAGACTAAAGCAAGATATCAGACCTCAATCTCATATTGTCCCAGTTCTGGCTTGATGTCATGATTATTTCATCTTGCTGGGAAATACTACATCTTGAGAGATGGTGCATCTCAGTTCAGTTGCTCTGAGCTAGGAAGGGAAACTCACACAAGTGTGTTTTAGATCTTAAATCTGATACATATTTAATACAATTTTTAACACAACCGTCAGGACAAAACACTTTACTGGCAAATTACCAGCTCTGAAGGAACACATCTAAGGTTAAAGGAGCATGTAGATATCCACATCCAAAATTACATTGCCAAAAGAAACCCACTGGCCCTGACTCTCAAGGATTTCTTTTTTCCTAATGCTTTACTGCTTTAAATTTTTTCATCCCTTGAGGTACACTTCTGAGCAAGCCTAGAAATGCCTTGCTGATAGCCTGGTTGAACAGGTTGCCATCTTGGCCTTATCGGGATTCACAGGCTGGAATACAAATTCTCCGTTCAATCCGTTAGCAGCCAGCCAGAAAAATTTTCCAGTTCCTCTTTAGTCTAATACAGCTTGTTATGGTGTTCCTGAAAATGGCCAGCTTCTCACTGCAGAAGCTAAGCACAGCCACAGCTCTTTCTATAAGATAACAAATACTGAATGGCAATTCTGCTTCTGGAAGGCAGTGTCACTTGTGCTCAAAAAAAACACCCCCGCTCTAGTTAGAAGCTGGGCTCCAGCACTCTGTTCTGCAGTGACTTGGTAAAGCAGTTTAACCTCCCCACTTGCCGTGTTGCTGAGCTGTAGGACAGGAATGCTACGAACTCATCAAATGTTGAGAAACTTCATTCAGAGTTCATGCAATAACACATACAATGAACCATCAGTGGGACTCATCTACAAAGCCTCTAGCTCCAAAAAAACAAGTCTCCACCTGTTAAGCACAGGAATAGCTCCATTAGATGACAATATCAGGAAGTAATTGTACTTTATTCAGACAATTATGGGAGAAGGGTATGATAATACGTGGCTATTGTGCAAAATTAATAAAATGCCCCAAGACCCTTAGTGGAAAGAACTGATAGAACTTGAGTTCTCAGAGGGTAAATTATTTATGATCTGCTCATCTGAATTATTTATCCTCCATTAATGTCTATGCCCTAGAGAGAGATTTCTATTATGCACCTCTAGTTATCTAAAAGTTGGATATCTATTCAAAGTTGATTGTCTAAGGCCACTTGATAGTGGAAATATAGGCAACTTCAGAGCAAGAGTCACCCCTCCTGCCTTAGGCACCTCCCTTAGACTCTCCATATTGACCACAGAAGTTGGTCAGACTAGCCAGAAGTGTGCCCAGGTGGCCAAGAAGACCAAGAGCATCCAGGCTTGTATTGGAATTAGTGTGGCCAGCCGGAACAGGGAAGTGATCATCCCCTGTACTTTGCACTGGTAAAGCCACACCTCAAATCCTGTGCTCGGTTTTGGGCCCCTCATTACAAAAAAGGCGTTGAGGTGCTGGAGTCAGTCCAGAGGAGAGCAATGGAGCTGGTGAAGGGCCTGGAGCACAAGTCTTATGAGGAAAGTCTGAGGGAGCTACAGTTGTTTAGCGTGGAGAAAAGGAGCCTCAGGAGAGACCTTATTGGTCTCTACAACTACTTGATATGTGGTTATAGTGAGGTGGATGTTGGCCTCTTCTCCCAAGTCACAAGTGATAAGACAAGAGGAAATGGACTCAAGTGGACCAGGGGAGGTTTAGATTGTATATTAGGAAAAATTTCTTCACTAAAAGTGTTGCCAGGCATTGGAACAGGCTGCCCAGGGTAAGTGGTTTTATCACCATCCCTGAGGTATTTAAAAGATGTGTAGAAGTGGCACTTAGGGACATGGTTTAGTGGTGGACTTGGTAGTGTCTGGTTAACAGTTGAACTCAATGATCTTCAATGTCTTTTCCAACCTAATTGATTCTATGATGGAATGGGTGCATGACCAGGCAGAACCCCCAAAGCAGGGTAGGCGCATTCCTCTCTTCTGCCTGGTGATGCCCTGCTTTCGTAGCACTCTGCCCTACTCCAAGAGGCTTACTCAATGAATCACTTTGACAGCCAGGCATTGCAAATCACCTCCCCATCACTCAGCTTTCACACTTTCATCCTCATTCTTGCTCACTTGTTACCATAGCTGAGCATGTCAGAAATACAGCTTCCAAAGCCAAGCTGTCAGAATGAGGAGAGGCATTGCTGCCTCATCAGCAACCCAGCACACACTGCTCCCCATGCTCAGAGAGCAGCCTACACGAGGCACTTACAGGAAGGACAGGAAGATAACCAGCCCTTAGATTTCCTGAATATGCAGATTTATATTTGGAGTCTGTTACAAATAAAAATTATTTTAAAGCAATCAAATTAATCAGGACCTTTTTATGCATTTGCTGCAATGAGACACAAATCAAAAGAGTCATGAGTGCATACTGAACGTAAAGGTTAATCAAAGGCAACTTCTTTTGGCAGCTACGTCCTGCTGGTCTTTGCCAGGAAACATTCACTTCATTCTTTGTGTTTCATTTTTTTGTTTGGTTTTTTTTTTTTTTAAACTGCAAATGTCTAACCCCCATTCTCAGGTTTTCTTAAAAAAAAAAAAAAAAAAAAAAAAAAAAGAATTATATCACACCCATTTTAACTACCTGGAGAAGAAAATGGTGAACCTGTAACATTTCAAAGCTACTTTGACAAACGGGTTTTCAGCTTCAGTAGTTTTAAGTAGGACTTTTCTATATGTATTATAAAGGGTGCTGACTGACCTTTGTTGAAGGCACTGAAGGTAATCCCCCTAAGAAGGTTACCTGAGCTAGCAGGACACCTCAGATTAGTCCCAGCCCATCAAGAAGCTGTACAATGAGCCTGTTCATATATCTGTTCTGGGACATTGCCTCTTACATACAGTCCAGCTGGAAAGCATTTGGAGATAGCTTATGGACTGATTCAGCATAAAATGGTGGGTTGACTGCAGACTGCAGTGCAAAATAGTAGCACCTAAGCCAGCATTTAATAAGCCCATGCCAACTTAAGATGCTCTTTACCTGGTAACATTCACTTGGGGAAGCACAGATGTTGCCGGCACTCTCCGTATTCACCGAAGCAGATCACCTCACAGATCTTCAATCACAGCTAAGCTGTCACGGAACCCCTAATGGCAGAAGTTGCAAGAGAAGTATTAAATCAAAGCACCAGAATTCAGTTGGACAATGCCCCCTTTTCTCAGAGCACTCTTCCAGTTGGAGGTGGAATGGATCTGTCTGTGCGGGGCTTCCCAGTGGGGCAAGGTTTGTAGAGTTTCCTACACCCTCCTGCTGCTGTAAGCCAGTGCTGGGACAAATCCAAGTGGTGATGTTTAGTCCTTTGGTAGAGTAGCAGCACTGACCTTGGCTCCATTCTCTGCCATAAGCAGCACATTTCCCATAAGTAATTAATTTTTAACTTTCTTCAGTCTGTGCCAGGAGCTGTTGTAAAATTTAATTCAAAAAAGAGGCTGAGATAAACCAAGAAATCACCTTTTGTCTTTAAAAGGATTTTACTCTCCAAGACCTAGTAGGTATAGCAGGACCCTTTTCACATCACAGTCTCTCCTTTCTTTCTAGATCCATTATTTTTCTCATCTCAGAAAGTCTCTAATAACTTTATTCTTCATAATCTTATGCCATTTTCAAATTTAACTCTCTGAATTTTCAGTGTTTTAATTTTTCTTTCTCTACTTATTCTGCTACTAGAAAGGTATACAGGCTAACTGAAGTGAATGAGACTAATTCAAAAATGTAGATGTACTTTCTCAGTGAGGCCCTGGTTCACAGCCTCAACACTCTTCCATTGAAACTTCCCCTTCAGACTTACAGTAGAAGCAATTAACGTGCTCAAAGTTCTGCTAGAAAAAAGAAGATTTCTGAGTTTCTTTCTGGTGAGGTAAAAGCTTACTTTTGGCTTTGCTGTTGAGACACATCAATTGATCATGCTGTCTGCACCCAGATCTTCACCTGAAATTAAAGTGAGTTTCAATCTTGGTTTGTCATCCATGTTTAGACTATTTCTTTTAAAATTTCTAATTCACCTAATAAGTTTACATGGAAAGTATGGATGAGATCAAAAGCCTACTTTGGGTATTTTGCTTTATCCATGTAAAGCAGTAGATTTTATAAACTCGTTGTTTTTCCTTCTTACGTACTGTGGCTTTAAAGCCAGTAGATACCATTGAAGTACGTTATCTACATCTTATAGGCATATCTTATATATATAGTCATTACTCATGCTCCCCAAACACTCAAGGGAACAGGAATAACATAGAATCATAAAATCATAGAATAGTTAGAGTTAGAAAGGACCTGAAGATCATTTGGTTCCACCCCCCTGCCATAGGCAGAGATACCTCGCATTAGACCGTGTCACCCAAGGCTCTGTCCAAGCTGGCCTTGAACACTGCCAGGAATGGAGCATTTGAGTAACCTGTTCCAGTGCCTCACCACCATCACAGTAAAGAACTTCTTCCTTATATCTAACTTGAACTTCATCTGTGTCATTAAGACGGCTGCAGCACAGCAGAAGGAGGTAAGGTCTTCTGCATCTAAGCTTAGTCATGAGGCCCATCTATCTGTTCTTGTGCCGCAGGGCTCTGTCCTTCTGACTACCTGTGATCCATCCATAGTTGCCAGGAAGTGATAAAATACTACTTCAGACACAGGATGGAAAGATTTCCTACTGTGTCATGACAAAACCCATAACCTAGCAGGGTCTTGTAATTTTGCTGGAAGTCTTGATAGTGAGAGCTTGTCCATCCAGGTCAGGAAAATGTAGGTGGGTGAAGTAGCCCTGGAAAGCCTGTATAAAACATGGTTTTAATAACCCTCTCACTGGATGGTTTTCATCTTTCAGGCAGTTCAATAATTACTTTTCACAGCACTTATACTGGAGAAAATCAGCATTTCTTCTGATGAAATTATATTGGCAGTCTAGAATAGCTTTGATCAGGAAAGTTCTGCTAGATGCAGAAGGGGAAATCTCATCATAACTTTGGTTTAGTGATGGAATGAAATTCACATTTCCTAGTACAAACATATTAAAAAAAAAAAAAAAGGAGAAGAAAGGGGAAAGGGAAGAAAGACGAAAAGGAGAGAAAGGAAGGGCAAAGATCTGATAAATGGAGACCATGGCCTATTCCATTTGAAATTACTGTGCTGTGAAAATGAAAGTTTGTTCTGCTCTGCTTAGGAATTCAGATTCATAAGACAAACAGCATTGCTCTGTTCAAATACAACTTTTTAATGGAGAAAATATGTTGGTAAACATCACAAGCCGTACCCTTCTTTTTATTTTATTCTGCCAAATTCTTATCGGTTTCTTTGGGCATCTCCTATTAAGTCGTTAGTAGACACTAGTTAACAGCTTTGCTACGTAAACTGTTTGTTTCATTGGTGTTATAGGACAAAGGGCATCCATCCAAGATGTATCTCCACCGACATGGTGATTCAAAGCTACTGGTATGACTTGTGTGCTGTGTGTCCCCACGCAATTTTGCTTCATGGCTGCATTTCCAGATTTTATCTTATTGCCACTTACCACAGTGTTTGTTGTGTGGGTGTATTGCTGTGAAAAAAACTTAAATAGATTTACTTTACAAATGCTGTGAGCTTAAACTGCAGTAGCCATTCTGAAAGCTGTTATACCTTATCGGTGTGTAAATACTGTGTTCCTACCCCCATGCCTCTTGTGCAGCTGCAGGTCTGCAGACTGGCTTTGGCAGTGCTGTAGGCTGTAGTCCCCTTCTCTTGCTCAGCTAGCACAAAGGCCTGGGCAGAGAATTAGACATCCCTGTATGTTTGAGGAGCTGAAT
The DNA here is from genome assembly GCA_028858755.1 of Ara ararauna. Classification (NCBI taxonomy): domain Eukaryota; kingdom Metazoa; phylum Chordata; class Aves; order Psittaciformes; family Psittacidae; genus Ara; species Ara ararauna. Next base: position 52,968,909 of record CM054378.1, read on the forward strand.
CAATGCATCCAAAAGGAATTTGACAAATATTCTGAGTATGTGTATGCATACACAACCACGGTGTATAACAGCAAAGATCTATATTTATATCTTTATCCAAAAAAACACTTCTTTTTCTTCTCCATCCCTTCCCCACCTCCACCAGCCACAGCTCAAGGGTACAGTAAAGGTCACCTGTAGCACATTAGAGGAGTTTGAGACAGGGCTACAGCATATTGCAGTCTCTATGCTTTGCTCTGGCAGAGCAGCCCATAAGAAGCTGGTAAAAGACGACATCAGTCCCGGGGATGCTTCAGAGCTACCTTCCCATCAACAGCCTCCCATCCTGTGCTTGCTTTTCTGCTCTGTCAGTCAGCCTGGCTGTGCAGATGACTTTTAACAAAGCTCTTTCAAAATTAGCATGGCCATTTCCATTCAGGGACCACGTGAGCATTACTCATGACATACACTGAGGTACAGGAGAACTAGCTCTGTGAACACAAATGTGGTTATTTTCTTTAGCTACTGGGGAATTTTGCTTTTTTTTTTTTCTGTTCAGTTCCTATTGCAATTTCTGTCATCACCAGACAAAAGAGACCTTGAATGCTGGCAGATAGCATGGGGGAACTAGGAATCCTTGTTCCTCATTGCAGCATTAGACTTAGCAGTCCCTGAGGTGTTATGAAACTCTGCAGAGGGGTCAAAACAGGAAGTACAGCCACCAGCAACAAGTAAAATAAAGGCGTTCCTTCCTATTCTAAGATTTCAGAACTTCCTTATCCTCCAGCTTAAAATTCTTTTACAGCCATTTCTTTTATTTAAAGGAATCTTTTTTTGTTCTTATATCTGCCTGAGCCACGGTAAGGACCCTCCACCTGCTTGCTCCTACAGCATGCCTAATTTGCATGAGAAACAGGCAGAAGGAAACAAAACCATGAAGCTAATCAGTCCTCAGAAGAGACCTTGAAGCCTCTGGTCAAAGGTCTGCAGACTGCATTAGGTACTCACTCCCCTGCCTCCGTCTGAGCTCCTGAAGCAGCTCAGTGTCTCTTTCCTCCAGCCTCATTCCTCTTTTCTCAGTTAGACATGGTGCTGCCATACAGACTGGAAAGTAATCTCACAGCCTATTTAAGATGTACCTGTTGACTCCAGCACAACGATTTAATCAGAATTTTACAGGATTTGGAAGCAATCCGTCTGTTTAGAGGCTGAACAAATAAAAGCTGCCTGAGAAACTGCTCTTGAAACCCAGAAGGGGGGTTATTTCCAACTAGGTGCAAAGCCTGGGTCAGATCCTATTCATTTTATTTATATGAGCAGTCAAGCTATTAACGGAATGACACGACAGCACCAGGTAAGCAGGTTCCAACCTATTATTTTCAGCTCCCTGAATACCCCCAGTCCTCATTCATCGAGAGTCCCAAGGACCTTTTCACCACAGTCAGACAACACAAGCATCAAGTTTAAGCACAGGATTATCTAAACACTTAAAGGCAGGCACATGCTTAAACCCTTGCTGAGTTAAAATTCAGAGCAGCCCTTGGGGTTTGACTTCCCTGCTCCCATTTGTGAACATGGAGGAAAGTCTTTGTGGCTGCTTCTAGCTTTCACACAGATTAATATGGTACAGTCCATAACTTTTCTGTCAGATGGGGAGATTAGTGTGTGTGCGAACTTCTCAGGCTGCACAAACAGAAGAAAAAGCATTGAGCCCCACAAGCTGGATTTCTTTTCTCTCCTTTATGACTGACTGTCTGCATGGGCAGAGATGTAAGAGGGCTATTGCATAAATCCCATGTGGATGGATGAGAAAGCAGACTCCTGGGTATATAGCAGCCAAGTACCACTGCTGTTGGCAGCAAAAGTGATGGCTCCAGCACCTGGCCAGGGCTGTAGGCAGGAGAGGGAGGCTGGCAGCCCAGCAGCATCCATGCACAGTGCCAGAGCAGCATGCCTGCCATCATTCACACACCATCGGGCTTGGCCCCCCATCATAGCAGGCAGGTACAACATTGTTTGATCATTTGAAGAAAAAAGATGGGGAAACCATAATGTCTGAGCCAGGCTGAAGCAGATGCCCTTCTTACATTATCCTTAGCACTCTGAGGAAATTAATACTTGTGCCCATTCCACAGACAGCTGGCAGGTTGCAAGCAACCTCCCTGTACCCACCATGTACTTCCATGGTGCTCAGCTTTTGCTTCAGGGTCCCATAGCTGCTCCAGATGGAACAGCCCTCAGGGCCTCCCATTGCAAAGTTACCTCTGCAGTGCCAGGATTATCTGGCACTGTCAAGGATCAGGGACTGTTGTTTTTTGCTTTATCAGACTTCTCAGGCAGGATGCAAAACAAAGCAAGGAGGAGGACAGCGGGATATAGGGTAAGCGTATACCACAACCTCTAAAGGTTACTGCCTTGGCTGCCTGTCCCTGCCCCAGAGTGAAGATCAGTCCCTGTGCTCTACAACACACATGGTAAGAAGGTTCATGTAAGCTCTTCCTCATCCTCTTCAGAAAAAATGCACTGGTTCAGGTCACCCTGCCCTGGAAGATGCCGATTTACAGGACAGGTGAAAATAAGGATATTGAAAAATGTCGCAAATTAGGCATTCCGAGTCTTCAGAACTTGTTACAAAACTTGGCCTTTGAAATATATCCGCCAAAACTTCTCCATACTCCCACTAAAGGATTCAGAACATCTTAATAAAATCTCACTGTGAAGTAAAATGGTGCTTTGCACAGACACCTACTTTCTTGCTTTCAAGTTCCCCTCTCCAACTTGACTCCAGTTTTGCACATTGTCACCACTTGTATCTAGTTATGAAAGTTAGCAAGACTTCCCTCTCCCAGCAGATTTGAAGAAACAATACCTGACGAGTAGAGTCTAGTGACCAAATTTACACTGAAAAACATCAGGTCATTGAGATTCTTACAGTGTTCCTTGTTAATATGCAGCTTCTTTGAATGCACCATGTAAAACAAGGGTAGCAAACTTCACATAGAATAGCAGCACTACAAAATGCAGCTGGATTAAAAAATAATGGACCTTTCTTGAGATGGGTGTTTGCCTGCAAAATTTCAACCAAACAGTAAACTTCGTGTATAAATTCATTTTTTTAGCAGATATAAGCATCTGAAATATGAGAACTTTAAACAATAACAGGCACAATTTGCGCATCCAGAAGATGTATACACCTACCCACAGAAATTCAGACACTGCTTTTAGCAAGTCACTCCAAAATGTCCGTTCTCTGCATTTATCATTGTTGGGTTTTTTTTATTCTTGGCACTCATGAATACCCTTTAATATTCCTATGAGTTTGTCTGCTTGCTATTCTGATGAAAAAGTAATCTTTTCAATCTAAGCTGAAATAGAATGAATTAAGCCCAAGCCACATTGATATTAGCATGTAAATGATGCCCATGGAGTCAGTGCAATACTTAAACAGTTGTTGCAATACAGCATCATATTTTGCAGATTCAAAAAACACTGAGTTTTTTACTGCAAGATACCATTTTTGTTACATGGGTACTTACTCTACAGTAGTGCTGAGTGTATTCATAAAAAATATCTATGAAGCATTTTTTTTTCCATTTTTTTTCTAGCCAATATCACTTCCATGCAAGGATACATTTTAAAAGGTAGTCTGCAATTATTCTTAATAATATCTTTCAGCCACCTAGCTATTCAGCTAGACATATGTAAAATAGGACACACCTCACAGAGGAATGAACTATGTTTCTAGATCTTTTTTTTTTCTTTATAAAATCTCCTGTCTGGAGACACACTGAACTGGTTTTGAACTCCTGAAAGAAGAGTTCAAGCAACGTGGTGAATCAGCTTGTTAAGGGGGCAAACCAGGACAACAGTTCATGTGTCACCTCCTAAGGTGCAGCTCATTTGTATAATCAATAGCTCTTCAAGCTGGATTACTCTCACCAGCTCTTTGTGTTTGCAGTAAAAAAAAAAAAGGTAGTTTTTTTCCCAGGCTGTTAATGCAGATTATCAAACCTCTCTCTCCTGTGCCTGAAGTGTAGATGTCCTGAAAAGGGCTCACAGCTTGAGTACTTCTTGTGCGCTTCATTGCACGTAAATTGGCAGCTACCACGTGTGAGCTCATCTTTTCTCAGAAGCTACACAGGACCAGGCCAGTTCAGTTCTAGTGTGATATCTTGGAGAAAAGCCCAAGAGCACTAGAAAGTATAAGTCATCGTTTGTTATGGGACTGCCCCCTATTTGAATGATTTAATTACCTGCAGACAAGCAGGCAGGCTGAATCACTACCTTAGCCTGGTACACCCTCCCCCAGCTCACCCTGGGGCAATGCTCAGGCTTTCCAGCATTCCACAAAACCCAAGCACAAGGTAACTCTTCCAGAGTGGTAATTCTTCCAGTGGACCAGGCACTAAAACCTCAGGCTAAATCCACTACTGCCCATAGTCACAGGTAGTTACAGGTAGTCACAGGCAAGGAGAGTTGTAATCCAGCCCAATCTACAGGTCATAGGCTTCCGTACGAGCCACACAAACTTTTTCAAGCATCCTAATTCAAATACAAGAGCTAGTCCTACAGATTACAGAGAAAAAGAGAAATCACGTGTAAGCATTATATGCTACCTTTGTTAGCAGTGAATTTATGAAATGCCAATGATGATTTCTCCTTTCTACTGGTGCAGAGTTTGCATTTTTCCTCTCCCAGTGATGGGGAAAATCAGTTTATGGCCCTAATTTAGGTAATTAATTTAACCCTGAGCAAATCAGCAAGACATGCCAAAGTAGCTGCCAGCAGCATCCACCCAACTTCTCATCTCTAACTGTGGGTAGCCTCTCAGGCTAAAGGCAAAGGTAGAAATCCCCTCAGACATCTTCCCAAAACTGACTGTCACAAGTTTAGTTTTTAAATTCAGGTCTGCCTGAAATCCTTATCCTCTAATTTCAGTCATGTGTCTTCCTCTTTAGTATGCCCTTTTTGAGTACTGCATTTAGGAAAAGTAATTCTACTCTTTCCTAACTTTCTTCTCCTAAATAAGCTAAGATGCAGTAATCTCATTTTATCAGTTACTCTCAGTTCCCATATCACTCTAATAGCTTTTCTTTGTGCCTGTTTCAATTTAATTTCTTTTTTTATTATTTTTTTAATGTAAAGCAACTCTAATATTCTCCAAACATTCATACACATGCCCTGCACAGTTCTACTAAAGCTTCCTTTTTTCTGCGGAACACGCTTGGAGTGATGCATCATGGAAGTAGAGCAACATAAGACTGGAAAAGGACCACCTGGGACAACACCAGGCTTTCAGTTGTGCTCCTCACAGTGCCTAGAGATTGAATCTCGGTAGTATCACACAGGTTCCCAGATCTTAAGCCACTGATCCACATTCCCCCATCTTCCCTGCTGCCTCTGACAGAGGGACTCTGCTTCTTGTGAGTACATGTCTATGGTTTTGCCATTTGTGCTTCTATACTTCAGCCTATTTGCTCTAGTTTACAGGGTCTTCCAGTCCTCCTGAATGATGTTCCTGTCCTCTTCAGTATTAGTGACCTTGTGCCACTTCATTTTACTGAGAAACACCTTACGCTTAGACCAAGCTCTTGTACCAAGGTCGATAATGAAAGAATTGGATTGCACTGGTTTCCAAGCTTGTCCCTTAAGAAAGCCACTGATAACCTCGCTCATTCTGGCTCATAAATGCTTGCAATTACAATTTCAGCAATGCTCAAGGCCCATGAAATTATTCACAGAAAGCATAGAAAACAAGCGTTCAGTAAAATAGACCTCCTCTTGCAATCTAGGGAAAAGCTGATGTAGAAAATTTTATTGTTTTAATTCTTTGAAATTTAAAGTCAGATGACTGAAATGAGAACTTACGAGGTAGAAATATAATTTTGGCTTGTTTTCTGGTGCACTCTAAAATTACAGAACCCAAGCTATCTCTCCTCAATATAAATAATCTTAAGAATAAGAAGAATAATGCAGTCTCAAATGCATTGATGAAAATAGTAAAAAATATGCAAATAATGAGAAGAAAAAACTAGAGTAAAACTATTAAATTATGTAAATAACTTTAAAAAGTTTAACTTTAGTAAAAATATTGTTCTGCTATTGTGCAGCTACTGAATTTGAGTTAAAAGGGAAGTCAAGTACTTTAATAAAACTTTGGAAATTGTCGTATAGCAGATATTTATTTCAATTCCTTCTATCCTCCTCTATTTCTCACTCTCTTTCTAAGATTTGGAAATAAATTGGTTTTGTAAACTGTGGGAATTTTGAAACATCTAATCTTCACAGGATACTACAGTCATAAATTACCTTTAAAAAAGTTGGGGCAGGAATCTGGTATAGGAATCAATGCATTATTCAGTTATCAGAAGTTACCTCCAGAAGCTGTTATTAATGGGAGCAAAAAGCATTAGTCAATGAGTCCTTCTGACACTGTATTATTAATACTCATAATGCAAATTTTCTGAGATGAATTTGCAGAGAAAAAAGATATCTGATTCGTGCCAGCCATGATATGAAAAGAAATTATGTTTTGCATGCAGCACTATTGTATTTGTGAAAATTGCCACCAAATTGCTACTGAAAACATAGTCATCCTTTCGTTCAACTTTATATTTATTTACTAAACCACTTATGAAGGTCTACAATCAACAGTCTTTTCTTAAATTATCAAAAAATACCATTCAGTGACATAAATTCTCAGATAATTTCCTATTGAAACACAAAAAGGTCAGAAAGCCATAGATTTATAGTCACATATGAAGTTTGGCAGCTCTGAGCATGGAATAGAAATAGGGAGCTGGCTTTTGTGGGTATTCCTTCCATTGCCCCTAAAGATACCTTTCCCAATCTTTCAGAAACATTGCTAAGTGCTCTTTCCTGACAGTCAGGAGGCTCTGAGCAGAGACCAGCTGAAATATAGGGTTTGAATCAGCAGACCACAGCCTTCCTCCTGTCAAGTGGTCACAGGTTTCCCCTGTTAGTCTTTTCTCTTTAAGTTCTTTATTATTTGTATATTGTGCTGGTTCAGAGAGTGCTTTGTCAAACAAAACAAAGTCTACTGGTCCAAATATTTTCTATTCACCCCTGCCTTTACAGCCCCCTTCTCTGTTATTGGTAAGAGATCATGCCTTCCATGACTTGATGAAGAGAGGTCTTTATCTTAACATGCTTACAGCCAAGGAAACCTCCTCCCTCAGAGCTGAAGTTTTGCCTTCCTCACTTCAGTGGCAGTTGGCATTTATTTAAGTTAGTTGAGATTTTAATGTAGGTCACTACCAGAAGTAGGTCTCTCCAGTTGCCTTTCCCAGCTCAGTGTCACCTCTCTGGGTCCCTGAGTGTGCCTGCAGCTGTCCAAGAGCCAGACCTGTCCTCTCTGCTGTGCTTGTGAATCGCTATGGCTCCACAGCCCTCGCTCTGCTCAGGGCAAATTTCACCAGGAATTGAGTGAGCACAGTGAAAATGAGTGAATGCAAAGCTTTTCACAATGTGCAGTACAAATATACACAATTCAGTTATTTCACAAAGTGGTGAGGATACAGTTCACAGATTAACACCCTTGAAGTTAGTGATTCAGGTGGCCAAATTTTGAGACACGGGGTTCATTTCAGGGGTGTTGGACTAGATGATCTTTGAAGGTCCTTTCCAGCCCAAACTATTCTATGATTCTATGAAGTGTGGGGAAGGCAGCTGTGGGCAGCACCCCACTGTCTGCACTGCTAGGGACATGGCCAGCCAGCAGCAGGTGCAGGCAGGAGGAAGGGGAAAGCTACATAAGCACATGAGCCACCTTTCTCCTCCCCATACTGCTCTCAGGTCTCTTCGTAGAACACCCCAGCACATGCAGGAGTGATAAGGTGCTGTGATTCAGTTCCCCTGGCGAAAGGCTGCTTTCGGGTAGATGGTGCAGCCTTAGTGTAAAGGGGTCAGAGCAGCTGCTGAGCCACAGGTGAGAAATGGGGATGTATGTGGCTCTATGCAAATTTTAGGTGCCATGTTTCTGTGATCAGGAGTTGAGGGAAAGCCTAGAATATAGCTAGTGGGAGGTGTCCCTGCCCATGGAAGCAGTATTGGAACTACATGATATTTAAGGTCCCTTCCAACCCAAACTATTCTGTGATTCTATGGCTCTAAGACAGCAAAGCGTTGCCACCAGCCTCAGGCATTTTGGATCCCAAATCTGGCACAGACGCTTTCCTATCTCTGGGCTCCTTTTTATGGAAATCCTAAACTTGACTGCATTTTTATTTTCATATTTTGGGTAAATGAAGCACAAGTCAGTGATTTGGCCATATCTTTGAACAAGTCACTTCTAATCACTTCCTCCTTTGTTTGATGCAAATACTGATACACAGATTGCTGGCTTTCTCTGAACTCTATCTAGTAGCAGTAAAGACGAGCAGAGCAGCCGTCTCTCACTTCCTCTGGCTGCTGAAAGGAGCTATTTGCAAGTGTGTGCTGTGGGGAACAGAGTCACTTCCTTACCATGTTTGGCAAGAGAGATTGCACTAAACCCGGAAGTGCTCATCATTGTGCAGTTCAGGAAAATATTTTAAACATCTCCTTTGCCTTCCTGACTTCTTTTTTTTTTTTTTTTTTTTTTTCCTTTTTGGCAAAGGAAGATGCATGAACTTCTACGTTATATTGTTTGGAAACAAAAAGCTAAGCCGCCTCTGACTTGTCTACAGTTTTATTCGACAAAGTAGGACTCTGCGGTTGAGCTGAAACCGGCTGAAATGAAGTGCAAGCTTCAGCAAACACTCTCAGGGCACTCACTGAGCAAAGTGGTGGAAGGACCAAAGCACCTCATGTGTCATCATCTAAGTGAGGTTATACTACAATTGATTAAGAGACCTGAAGATATTAAAGAAATTAAGCATTAAGCATGAAAGCAGTAAACACTGAAAGTCTGCTTTAAAAAAAACTGTGGGTTTAGCACTCTCTACATGAAATTGAAATTAAAATTAAGTCATTTTTCATTTTCAAGCAGGCTCTGCTGGATGTGTACTGCTAGCTGGAAATGAGTTTTAAATGATATCAAAGCTGCTACTTACGGCATTTTTTCCATGTCTCATAAAAGGTCAGTGTCTTGAAGAATTCAAATTAGACTCACACCATGGGAGCAAAGTGCCTGTTAATGACTTTCTTGGTGTAAGAAGCACACACAGACGCATACAAATACCTAGGGGTCCAAGTCCCATCACTGAGAGCTGAGTGCCTGTTTGGTGTGGGAAGCTGGTGTGAGCCCCTGCACCCCATCCATCTTTGGGCATCTCAGTTCAAAAGGGCTCAGCAGCGGCTCAGTCACTGCAATCAGATCTGAAACCCTGGCGCTCTGGGTTTGGTTGGCATGGTGTAAGCCACATTAGGCCTCAGTCTGAATTGTAGGGATCTAAGTAAGGCTGAAAGGTGCCAAGTGGAGCTGTAGGGTATGTCCTGCAGGCTGCCCAGGAGGTCATCTTCCTTGTTCCAGCTTGGAACCTGCATGCCTCCTGTCACTCATGCATGCCTCCTGTCCCACAAGCAATGCTTCCAGCAATGCATGATGCCAGCAAGATTGGTTCTTCAGGAAATCAGTGGGTTTGCCTTCAATGCAGTTTTTCCTAGCAGAAAGACAAAGAAAAGAACAACCTGATAGCAACATGTAGCTATCAGGTGAGTGCCCAAGACACACAGCAGTTTTGTTCTGCTGCTTTGGGCAGTGCGGTGCCTCCCTTTGCACAACCCTACAACTGCAGCAGGAAGGAAATCCATCCCTTTCCCAAGGACAGCTCCACATGTGTTGGGGCACTTTGTGTTTTTTCCTCCCACAGGACTGAGGCTTGGGAGGGTGTGCCTGCTGCGTTACTCATTGCAAAATACTGCACTAAATAAATCCTCCTCTATAGGACTGGTTATGCTCTTGTCCTCCTCTGCAGGCTGGTGGTGATCCCTCACTTGCATGGGAGCAATGCTGGTGTGAGCAACCTTAGGGAGCAGAATACCTGGAAAGCAGTTATCCCTCTGCTGCTGATCACAGGCAGGGGTTCCATGCTTTACATTACCATGACATGCCACACCACTGGGGGTCAGAAAATTCCCTCTCTCTGGGAAATAAGTTTATCCAGCTTCTAGCGGGAAAACATTTCAAATGCAATTATTGGGAAGAAAGAATGATTCTTTATTAGTAGTAAGATTAGTAACAGCAACAACAGTAGCTGTTAAGCAGTAAGTAGTAGTTATTACTAATATTATTAGTAGTAGTTATTAGTAGTAAGATTAGTAGCAGCAACAACAACGGATTGCATTCATCATTTTTTGCACTGAAAAGCTTTTAGCGTTGTCTGCCTAAGTTTTTACATAAATGGCTTCTGGAAAATTAGAGCTTATTGATTTCCCTGGGATTCACCCCATTCCATGGGATTCAGCGTGGGTTTAGGAACTTCATCGCTCCATGTCTGCACTTTATTCACGGGGCAAGTTTGGTGGTTCCCCATCTCTGCATATGCTCGTGGCCCTCCTCAGAGGCCATACGCAAATGTGCAGAGCCCCAGAGTCCTGCTAGAGCTGAAGCTAGAAAGCAAACATGTGCCTCTGGAAGGGACAGGACAGCCCAACTGCTGCCTGTATTTACCCTCTGCATCTCACCTGACATCACATGCCACCTCACCTCTTCCACCCTGAGGCTTTCTGGTCTTCAGCCTCATTCAGTGCAACCTCTGCCTCTTATATTCACACCCAGTTTCCCTTCCTGTTCCTGTTTTTGCACATATTTTCTCCTCACTTCCTGTTATACTTCAGTGCTCCCCATGCTTGAGAGCAAAGCCCCCGATAAACATCACCGTCATTTACTACCATGAACACAAGACAGCTGAGGTTAACCATCAACCTTTGTTTGCATTCTATATGCACTTAAAAGATGAGCAGCAGCATTTTCAGGAGTGAAAGATTAAAAGCAAAGACTTTGCAGGGCTGGAGGTGGCACCACCCAGTCCCACTATCACCTATGGGGTGGCTCAAAGACTGCTCTTTACCACCACACCCATAGAGGTTTTCTGGTGGAATTAGAGAGCAGGGAGATCCGGGAACAGCAAGTACAGCCATGTGTTATATGTGTTGGCTTTTGCCTTCAGTTTATCATATCAAATATTACTCAGTTTATTGCCTGGTGGTTTGGCGGTTGCTCTGCATGGCAGGTGGTGATTCTATGGCAGTGTCCTGCACAGGGCAGTGCCATGGTGGCTCCCCCACCCAGAGGCCCATGGGTTTGGGGACCAAAGCAACCTGAGGGGACCATGGGAGGGAAAACCTTGCAGGTGGAATCTGCGACATCCACTGAGCACCTATGGCCTCTGAGTCATCTTTAAAGCAGCACCAGTGGACCCCACCATGCTCACACGGCCATTTGCCCAGTCAGACGTCGCCACCCTCACAGCATAGCCACTGGCCAAACCACCTTCCTAGCCCCAGGCAACAAACAGGGTGGAACAGAGGTGCTTCCAGAGAAGTGCAGCCAGACTCATGTCATGAAATATAGCCAGTGGGGTGCATTTCTTCCTTGTCTGCCTGTCTCCTGTGCAGCAGAAGAGCTCTTAAACCAGTTGGCTGAAGCAGGGGGCAGTGTTTAAGGTGTTGCTCACTGAGGTGCCTGACAAAACTGGCAGAAAACACTCCAGGGTCCTTTAAATTACCCATGACTCATTTGTCTATGAAGCCGTGCCCCTTTCATGTTTATCATTTTTATTGTTTTTCATACTGTCTGATACTGTATCAGTTCTTGTGTTTTATTAGACTTCCAGGTCAAGGTTTTTGAGTTTGTTATTGTCTTGTTGTGCAATAAAATTATGTATGCCAGCTTGACAGCACAAAATCATAGACACACAGAGAATTTCAATATTCCCTGCACCACATATAGTTAGTTCTCCAGGTGTCTGAATGCTTATAGAGTCAGTAGTGATATTCTGTGTTTATAAAGAACAGACTATATGCGTTGTCCTCCTTGCATGTCCAAAGTTCCCTGTTGACAGCCTCTGACATCATCATTTCATGACCTCCTCATGTGTGAATCCCTAAATCTAATCCTTAAATATTAACCTGGCTAAACTGGTGTCTGTTTTATATTTTATCCTGTGTAACTCTGGAAAATAGGAATGGAAGGAGCTTTGAGAGGTTGTGAGGTTGAGTGAACTCCATCCAAATATCTCTTAAATTAAAATCAAATGTTAAGTGATTCTGCAAGTTCACAGCATCCTGGGACAAGGATATCTGAAGGTAGAATAGAGGTCAAGAAAATTCGCTGGTACGGATACAGACAATTGGGTTTGTGGCCCTAGGCACCAGAAGGTACTGTTAGCTTCTCAGGTATATGAGGTCTCTGGTGCATCTCCTCCACTCCAAACATCAGTCAAAAGAATGTCCCTGCCACTTGCAGCTAATTTGTGGTCATTATGGGACTGCACAGATAAAAAATGATGCTAATGCATCAGGTGAGAATGTTGAAATGCAAGTAACACATTTGTCCACCTTAACACTTTCACAGTCCCTTAAATGCTGAAAGCTGAAGAACTGCGCAGATGTCTTTGAGGCTGGTGTACCCATCGTCTCTGCAGAAGGGTACAGTCACACATAAAAAGATAGCAACACAACTGAAGTTGTTATGTGACTGAGTATTGCCTGCCCAGTGTAAATAATGGTAGTAGTCATCACGTTGCCAATACTCATCTTACTCCTTGGAGAAAAGGAATGGCTGCAAACCGTAGCCAAGCACGTATTACAAGAAGCACTGCATCAGTGATCTGGTATGATAGCTCTAGTCTAGTAACACACCTGGTAAAAGAGCAGGGAAATAGTTCATGACATGTTGATCATATGGTATAAGTTGTTTATGGCTTCTGCTGCCCAGTGCTCATGCTATCATGCTCATGCTAGCATAACTAATAGCTGCTAGTTTCCTGCACTCATGCCATGCACTAAATTATCATGGAATCACAGAACAGTTTCACTTGCAAAGAACTCTGCAGGTTATATGCTCCAATGCCTCATTCAAAGCAGGGCCAATCTTGCACTTAAAACAGGATGCTTTGAAGATCTCCAGTAATGGAGGTTCCCCAGCCTCTTAATTTCCAGTTTGGCTATCCTAATTGTCATAAGCTTTTTTCTAATATCTAACCAGTTGCAACGTGTAGGTGGAAAGACTGGCTCCATCTTCTCTATAACATCCTATTAAGGCTGGGGCAGCTCCAGGCTGGGCAAACCCAACTGCTCTTGCTGTCTTTCCTCTTGTATCATGTGTTCCAGTCCCTAGCTGCTCTCCACTGGACTTGTTCCAGTATGTCAATGACCTTAATGTACTCAGGAGTCCCCCAAAACATTTTCCCAGCTGCAGTTTCCAACCCTGCATTGTTTTCAAACTTGTAAGAAGATCGAGAATGGTTAATCTGTTTATTTAAAGGAAATAAAAGAAAAAGTCATATAAGGGGACAATCCCTGGGTTGTCTCTGCATTTAGCATTAGACAGATGGCTCAGATTCCACCTGTGTCTCTGGAGGCAGATGCAGCCTAGATCTAAATAAGGAGCTGCTCAGCTGTGGCCATGTCAAATGCTGACCATATGTCATGACTGCTGGTGTCAAGGGAAACAGTGGAAAATAGAGCTTTATAATCCTGACCAAGTGCCCTGGAAATCAAAACCAGAGCTTCTTGTAGTATCTTCTATTTTGTGTAGATCTTAACAGGACATGTAAATTTTCCATGGTCATCTGTCAGGTAAGTAATTTCCAGCAAAGGATTAGTCACCATAGAATCAACTAGGTTGAAAAAGACCTTTAAGATCATCAAGTCTAATTGTTACCTGAGGACTGCCAGGTTCACCACTAAACCATGTCACTGATGACCTCATCTACACGGTTTTTGAATACTTCCAGGGATAGTGATTTCACCACTTCCCCAGGCAGCCTGTTCCGATGCCTGACAACCCTTTCGGTGAAGACATTTTTCCTAATATCTAATCAAATCTCCTCTGGTGCAGCTTGAGGCTTGTCCTATTGCTTGCTACTTGGAAGAAGAGATCAGACAATTCCTTGCTTCATTCTCCTTTCAGGTAGCTGTAGAGAGTGATAAGGTCCCCCCTGAACCTTCTTTTCTTCAGAGAAGAATACATAGCATCTCCTAATGGCCTGTTCTACAGTAAAATCATCTTCATGAGAAACCACAGAGGCAGAGACATGGCACCAGCGACTTGTAAGACAGCAAAGTTCACAGGGAGGTAATGATAGCCCTAGAAGGCAGGGGGGCCCAAAACTGTTGGTTGATATTCAAGGATCACCTGTTGCAAGCTCAGGGGCGATACATCCCCACTAGAAGGAAGTGCTGCAGGAGGGCCAGGAGACCTCCTTGGATGGATAAGGAACTGCTGAGGAAAATTTGAAGGAAAATAGAGGCTTATAAAAGGTGGAAGCAAGGACAGGCGGCCTCGGAAGAATACAGGGATGTTGTCCGGGAAGCTAGGGACCAGGTTAGGAAAGCTAAGGTCCACTTAGAATTAAACTTGGCTAGGGATGTGAAAGATAACAGGAAGGGATTCTATAGGTATGTAGCAAATAAAAGACAGGCTAGGGACAACGTGGGCCCCCTCTGGAAGCTATCGGGAGAACTGGCTACCCTGGATTTGGAGAAGGCTGAGGTTCTTAAAGACTTGTTTGCCTCAGTCTTCACTGGAAAATGCTCTGACCACACCACCCAAGTCTTGGAAGGCAGATGCAGAGACAGTGAGAATGAAGACCCTGGGCCCACTGTAGGAGAGGATCTGGTTCGAGATCATCTTCGGAACCTGAACGTATACAAGTCCATGGGACCTGATGAAATCCATCCACGGGTCCTGAAGGAGCTGGCAAATGAAGTTGCTCAGCCGCTGTCCATCATATTTGAAAACTCATGGTAGTCAGGTGAAGTTCCTGAAGACTAGAAAAAGGGAAATATAACCCCCATTTTCAGACCAGTCAGCCTCACCTCTGTGCCTGGCAAAATCTTGGAGCGGATTCTCCTGGAAATCATGCTGAGGCACACGGAAAACAACAAGGTGGCTGGTGACAACTAGCATGGCTTCACTAAGGGGAAATCCTGCCAGACCAATTTGGTGGCCTTCTATGATGGGGCTACGGAACTGATGGACAGGGGTAGAGAAGTTGATGTCATCTACCTGGACTTGTGCAAAGCGTTTGACACTGTCTCACATGACATCCTTGTCTCTAAAGTTGGAGAGACATCAATTTGATAGGTGGACCACTCAGTGGATAAAGAACTGGCTGGATGGCTGCATGCAAAGAGTAGAGCTCAGTGTCCAGCTGGAGACCAGTAACGAGTGGTGTCCCTCGGGGATGGGTGCTGGGACCGGTCTTGTTCAACATCTTTGTTGGTGACACAGACAGTGGCATTGAGTGCGCCCTCAGCAAGTTTGCCGATGACACCAAGCTGTGTGGTTTGGTTGATATTTTGGAGGGAAGGAATGCCATCCAGAGGGACCTTGACATACCTGTGAGGTGGGCTGATGCCGACCTGATGAAGTTTAACCATGACAAGTGCAAGGTCCTCCACCTGGGTGGGAGCAATCCCAGGCACAGCTACAGGTTGGGCAGAGAAGAGATTCAGAGCAGCCCTGTGGAGACGGACTTAGGGGTGTTGGTCGATGAAAAAATGAACATGAGCCAGCTTCAGTGTGCGCTTGCAGCCCAGAAAGCCGACCGTATCCTGGGCTGCATCAAAAGGAGTGTGACCAGCAGGTCAGAGGAGGTGATCCTGCCCCTCTCCTCTGCTCTTGTGAGACCTCACTTGGAGTATTGTGTGCAGTTCTGGTGTCCTCAACATAAAAAGGACATGGAACTGTTGGAACAAGTCCAGAGGAGGGCCACGAGGATGATGAGGGGACTGGAGCACCTCCCGTATGAAGACAGGCTGAGAAAGTTGGGGCTGTTCAGCCTGGAGAAGAGAAGGCTGCCTGGAAACCTCAGAGCAGCCTTCCAGTATCTGAAGGGGGCCTATAGAGATGCTGGGGAGGGACTCTTCATGAGGGACTGTAGTGAGAGGACAAGGAACAACAGGTTCAAACTTAAACAGGGGAAGTTTATATTGGTTATGAGGAAGAAATTCTTTACTGTAAGGGTGGTGAGGCACTGGAATGGGTTGCCCAGGGAAGTTGTGAATGCTGCATCGCTGGCAGTGTTCAAGGCTGGGTTGGACAGAGCCTTGGGTGGCAAGGTTTAGTGTGAGGTGTCCCTGTTCATGGCGGGGGGATTGGAACTAGATGATCTTAAGGTCCTTTCCAACCCTAACTATTCTATGATTCTCTGATTTAAGCAGCAGTCCACACAAAGGTGAGTACAGGACAATTGGAGAGAGTGCAGCAGTTACATACATGCCTGGAATAATGAGAAAACAGCCTGGTCTTTAGAGGGATATATTTCTCATTGTTGGCTGAATGGAGAGTCTCAGAACTGTACTTACACCCCATTATTCCTAAGAATTAGACTACTGACCTCAGCTAACTTAAGTGCCGGGATCTCACCCTTAGCCCTTCCAATAGTGTCTCTCAGGAGGCATTGAGGGGTCCCATTTCTAGTAATGCTACACAGCCAACACATACTAATACAATCAGTACATAACAATAATGTAGAATCATTATGACATCGATATTGATGAGCTTCATACCAGCTTACTGCTTGAATACCACACCAAGAAAAGTGGATGTTTACAAAGTACAGAGTCATGGACAGCAAAATCTATGAAATATCTCCAGGTATCTGGCCAAAAGTACTGAAAAAATGTGCTTTTGGAGTATTCCACTGACTTCTCAGATTGTTATCTTTGACAGAGAAGCTTTTCGGTGCTCATCAAGGTTCAGATTCCTTTAAGGTATCTCAAGTTGGGCACTCAGCCATGTTGTATCGTCTTACTAGACAATAAGAAAATTTTATGTTGAGCTGCAAAACCAACTATAAATAAAAAAGCAATGGGCTAAATACACTGCTACATACTGCTGCCACAAGCAGTTGCAGACACTGTACCACAGACACAGTCTTTATATCAGTGATGTCCTGGTGGTCTGAAAATACTTGTAGGCATGACTCAACAAAAACAAGCTGCTTCTGTAACTGGAGAAAACCAAAGGGCTCTGCATCCATCTGCTTGCCTTATGGCAGGCTCATCTTGCTATTTGTCATGAGTTGCGTAGTTTTGACTTCTACCTTCTGTAACTTGCACCTCTCATTTTGCCCCTTGGCAGGGAGCTGACTATTCTGAGTCCTGCGGTTCCCATTCAAGCAGTCACAGATTATGTGTTACCAAGTCTTGCTGAGTACATGGGAGTAGGAGTCAAGGAGAATCCACTTCTCAGAGGGTGCAAATTACATGCTTAGCAGGCCAGAGAAGGTGCAAAGCACACCCGACTGTGATGTTGTAGATTCAGCTACACTGCTTCCCGAAAGCTGCTTCCTCTCCTTCCCTGTGGAATGGAGCCCTGCATCGTGGGAAGGGAGTGGCATGGCAAATCCAGGAAGAAACAGTCTAAAGTCAAGAGAACAAATAGCTGCTGAAACTGGAATTAGCATCTTGGTGGGAGGTTCAGAATAAATCTGTCATACTTAGCCTCTCTTTCAGCTATTTCAGCTATTTCAGAGAAGGACATTAGATTTAACAATGAACCCAGCAGGTAGTATATAGGAACAACATGGGCTGAAGTAGCAGCAACTCTCTTTTCCGACACTTATTATAAGTACATTTACATAAGCATAATTATTCATCAAAGAATAGAGTCCCCATATTCTTCAGTATTACAGTAATGACAGAGTACTTGCTGACTGTTTAGCATTTTCGGAGAACAAAATAAGGAGGAAAGTGGAAACTCCCATTCCACTATTGTGAAAAGCTGCAGTAGCATCGCAGGTGCATAGGCTTCACTGGGCTTCCAACCTTGGTTACTGCTGCAGGGTCTCAGTCCTCCTCCCAGCTTCACTCCCACACCTGTCTGTTGAGCTGGTACGTGTCTTCATGCAACTGCCCAGAAAGCTGGAGCAGGGGAAGGCTCTTGCCAGAAAAGAAAATGGTTTTGAGTGGCAGTTTTTCAACTCAGCTGAGGTCACTTGTGCCCACACCAACAGCTCTGCCAGCTCAGTAGAGGAAATGGCACTACAACAAATGAAATTCAGTAGCACTTGGGAGTGAGAGGGAGGAGAAGGCAGGACTACTTAAACTTAACTTGTCACTAAATGTGAAAGTGTGTCACAGAATGGGTGAAACCTGCTTGCCAAGCTGCAGTCAGGGACCAGATCTGTAGCTGGTCTTCCTCTGACATCACACCAGCTTCTGCTGGCATGTGCTCCAGTTCTGGTATTGGCATGCTCCTTACACGCTGCTGCTCCACCGGGGATACTTGCCACAGGGGGAGACTTTTGAAAGAAGGCTGTGACTTATGAATACATTTCAATTTGCACAACTCTGAAGCTTTTCAGAAGAGCCACAAAGCCCCATATAGCATATTTGAGTGCTTGGTTTTCTAAGGCACCTTTTTAGCCAGAATTCCAGGGAGAAAATTGTGGCTCTGAGATGCCAAGCACAAAATCGAGTTCTTGTTAAGAAACTTTTGTCTGCCAGCTTGAAGATCTTGGCTGCATTTCCTCTTTTGCTTTATTAAGTTTGTGCACAAATACTTCCCAGTATGCTAACTTGAGGTATCATGAAAGCCTGATGGCTAATGATTCATAAAAATGTGTGATAAGGCTGCTTGTGTCTTATCAAACAAAGGGCAAAATATCCAACACAACTACCCAATCAAAGAGAATGAATTTCTAACTGCTTTGGAGATACCTAATCATAGGTTCAGCTAATGAGAATAAAACTACTAGGGAAGTTTCAGGCAAAAACTCATCTAAAACAGGACTACAGGACCAGTTTTTGTCAGAAATAACACAATAATGTCATAGATTAACTGGCAATTTTGCTAACTGTGAACAAAGGGACAGAGAAATGGATTTCAGAATGTCTTGTCATATAGAAATGTGCAGAGTCTCTAATGAATTGGCCTAGGTACACAATGAATAAAGCCTATATGGAATTACCTACTGGACGAGGTGAGTTGACGCATATTTCCCAAGCCATCGTAATACCTACAGAGCCCGTAACAGCTGGTAGACGCCATAGGGTCTCCTTTTTAAAATTTGTCCTGATTCCAACAGTTAAATGCCCAGTTCTGTGAGGAAGATTTTGCAGAACAACTAGAACTCCTACTGAAAGCCAGGGTTTCAATGCATACAGGTGTCCAAATGAGCTGGATACTTTTGCAGATCTGTCCCTCCCTGTGCAAGTTAACTGATTTCTGAGAGCCTATGTAAACATAATGGGAAAGATAGTCCAGGCACTCAGGGTAGTTTGCAGCCTAAACAAGAGAAGTGGCAATGTAATTAAAATTGAAATACAGTTGTTGATATTGTTAACAATCTGAACATAATTTTTAATTCTGACATGTACTAGTCCCCCCTCCCTTAATCCACCTCTGTGGATTCTCTGCGATCCCTTGCTTTCACAGGAGCTCTAGGAACTGTGCTTACAGAACAACACAATGAAACAGAGCATGAAGCACTGTAAATCAGGAAACATATGGGAATAAACTCAAGAACTGAAAGACAAAGAAGGAGGAAATCCATGTTCATAGTGGTAGTAGTGCTAGGCAAATGCTTAATGGGGTATCTAAGGGTATATGTTGCCCTATAAATGCTTCACATGACTATGAAGGTTTATACTTGAAAGTTTTAAATTTAACAAACTGTGGGGCTTACATACATGTGCTCCTAAATGCAGCATTCACCCAACACACAGACCTATATGAAATACCTTTACTAAAACAATTGCACATGATCTAGAAAAAATAAGACCATCAGATCTTTTTTCAAGGGAGATCAGCCATGAATACATTTTAATGTTCTTTTAAGTTACTCGGAGAAAATCAGGACAGCAAGAAGTTAGTTACAGCAACAACCCTTGATATTTGGTTTATTTGATGGGAGATTTATGAGATACATATTTTAAAATGTTTTTACTAATACTGTTTTGCCTAAAGTGTACTAAGTTCTTATGCTTTCACCCTGAAGTTGTAGGTTGTAATCAACCAAATAATAACCATACATTTCAGTTTTCACAAGAGAAAACAACAAGGCATTGTATTGTCCCAAATTTTATGTTCTAAACAGTGGAAATTCTAGCTAATAGTGGTACCTGCTGAAATTATATCAAGAATCTACTGCTGCTCTAAAATGACTGTTTACTGTTAACATAAACTAACCAGAGGACCCAGTAAAGGATAGGTGATAAAAGTGAAAGGTAAAATGAAATGGTAAAAAGGCAGTTATTCCTTTCCAGTCCTATTATTTTGCTGCTGAGATGTGACTTCCTCTGTGAAACAAAATCACTGGTCACAACTGAGAAAAGTATTATAAAGATGAGAATAATAAAACTACTGCCTATTCAAAACTTAATTTAATCCTTATATATTCATACCTGCTTTCTGAAGGTGGTAAAGTACGTCTATTCTTGTCAATTAAACTAATGACTGCGTTGAAAGGGTGGGTTTGTTTTTTTTTTTTTCAAAAATCATTATTACCTTAAGGGATAATGCATGTATGATTGAATGTTTGAAAAGCAAAGAACAAGCACAGTAGGACCTAGAGAAAATAAAAGGGGGCACCTTATGTGTCTAAGTGTTGAGTTCATAACTTTTGTCTAGCTCCAGACAAACCTTAAGCTAGAAATTAAACTTTTCTCTAAGCAATGACGGTCCAGCCTCAGGCTGTCTTCTTATTTTGGGGAGTGTGCTGCCAGTTGCTGATAGATGAAGAAAAGAAAGACTGCTCTTTAGCAGGGACTAGCTGCCTCACCTGTGAGAGACAGGGATGGTGATGACGAGCGGGAAGGGCAGTTACTCCCATAGAAGGAACATTCCTTTCCTTCTGCTTGTAAAAAAGGCTATCCATGACAGCACTTTTCTTTTCCTAACCAAGCCTGGTAATATCAGGCAGTAAATGATGTGTCAAGACTCAGAGTGGATATAAATTTCCACAGTTCGTTTAAGCTCCATTCATGGAGCCATCCACCCTCTGCTAGTTTAGTTGAGTGTTTGAAACATAACCCACAAAAGAGTGCAATAACAGGTTTTGTTATAAGAGTATCTGCACCATCTATTTTAGGTTGGCTTGGTGATCTAACTTCTGTGCAATTCGAAAGACCAAAATCAACAGACAAGTTCCCTTTTAAAGTCAATAGAGATGTCTGCAGTAGCTAGCTGAACATTTCCTTGGCTGCTGAGATAAAACTGCAGCATAGTTTAACGTCAAAAATATTTGTCAGCTTGGTCAAATACGTAGTAATTCTTAAAATATTACCAAGAATGGTATATACAAATTAACAGCCAATTTTCACCTTCTATGTATATCATTTGCTTTAAGCAGCACAGTATACACTCTAATAAATCAGATATGGCAAAATTACAATGGAGATATTTTTTCATCTGTCAAGTAGTGTAATGTTTGAATGTTCATAAAGGCTCGAGTATGTTTGTCTACTTCACTGGAAATATTGTTTTGCATATGAGGAAGGAATGTCTGCCTGCGATATGTTCCTTCTATGTAAGCAATAAACTCTGGACAAATTGTGCAGAATTTGTAATAATAGCCTCACTACTGTCAAAAATGAGAGTAGTGGCTGAAGGCATTGGACAGTCCATTACCAGATTAAAAAACTATACCCTGCCTCTATAGAAGCAGCAAACTCTAAGAACCCACTCACCTGAAGACATAAAGCAAAGGATAATTTCTCAGACTTCATTAAATCTATTGAAAGAATTCAGTGTACATGGCTGAAACACAGCATGGTGGTCTAAATAATTCACATCTGCAAAGACCAAAGCACAGGACTTAATCACATGATAATTTGATTTATCTGAGCAGAGAAGAACTGGGGACTTAATCCTGCCAAATCTTTGTTTATCAGCGTAGCATTTACTCATGTGATTAGCTCCTCCAGTTACTGCCACCTTTACACAGCCTGGAGCACTCCTGTACATAAATAGCCCTCCACACAGGAGTGGGCAAGATGTAAGCTGCTAGTAATTTTTTTATAATCATAAGCTTTTATTAGCTTGTGCTTTCTAGCGGCCCATTTTCTTTTAACACCAACAATATTTTAGCAACATTCCATGCCTGAAGACACATGTGATTAAGGTGACCATAATACAGCATTGATGTAAGCTATATTACTTCTGCATAAAAGTCAATAAAATAGAATTTTAAAACAGATGTTAAGTACACCATGGTTCTCCAGTTTCTTACCTGTCTTTTAATGCTTCATGCACCTTTGGATACAGCTCTGTGTGAAGGATGATAGACAAGATGCTCCATCCCAGCAGAGCCAGTGCTCCAGACAGTTCCCTCCTTACTGTCGCTGGGCCAGAGCAAGTCACACAAGCCAGCAAGTAACACAAATGATCTGCTGCTCTAGATGACTTGCAGAGCTGGGCATGAGTGGATGGCCCTTTTCCCCTGCCCTCCTTTGTGGGGCTGTACAGAAGTGAGTTGCCAAAGGCAAGACTGTAACTGGAGCTTGCTGCTTCCCAGGATGTATCCAGCTGAAGTCATGGTCACCCTTCCCATTACCTCTGATTCCACTTTGTCACCTGTACTGGGCTAGACTCCCACAAAGTCCTGCAGAAATAACAGTGGTCTTGTCCACTAAGCAAGGCAGTGGTCAGGGCAGAAAAAACTAGACCAGACAGTGCAAGCCTTATTCTCTCGGCATCTAAAAGCACACTCCATTTGGAAACTGCATCTTGTGTGTGTTATAAACTAAAGGGTCTCACATTCATTCAGGCCACTTTTGCATCCAGTTAAATCCTGGCCAACAACAAAGCTGTCTCCTGTCCCTGCTGACTCCAATAAGAAGTGGCAAGCATTCACTGGACTTTGCATGGAGACCTCATGTGTGTTTGCCTTAGCATACGTGCCAGCCCCACTACATACAGTCTGTTAGCTTATGGCACTGCTGACAAGAAAGATGCACAGCACCTCCACATCCCTGCTGTGCAAGTTAACATATGGAACTGATATAAAATGTAATTGATTTTACTGGTAGAGCCTGACCTGCAGCTCACAGGCGGCATACTGAAATAATTTAAAGAGATCAATAATCTGCTATTAGATTGCAACTATTTATATGTGATATTGCTCTTTCAAAACCCCAGTGAACGATTTGCAATGGCTTCCTTTCTTTCTCTGTAACTTCAGCCTCCTCCTTTCTTTCTCCTTCCATATATATCCCTCATATATACTTGTCTGAGCACTCCTGGGGGATGACATGCAGGAAAAAAAGATATACTGAGGCATAATTACACTGGTATAGCGAACAGAAAAGGCCTAGATGTTTCAAATGTCAGTAGATCTGAAGATGTGTGGGCAGGATTTACAACACTAGTATGTTGCCACTGGTAACTGACTGCATTTTTAACCTTCCCACTGCTGGCTAGCAGCATGAAAGAGGAGGAGTCTAGGGAGTTAGCACTAGAAATAAGCAAGCTCACTAAAAAAACCTAAAACTTATTGTTGTGAAGCTGAGACAAGCAAGGGGAAGGACTGCATAAAGGTTAGATAAGAGTACTTTCTTCCTGATAGGCAGCTTACACAGCACCTAACCCTTCCAGTTTGCTGACATGCTGCTGCTGGGACCAGTTTTGGTCATTCCAGAAAGAGGGGAAAGGAAAGAGTGAAGCTTTTAATGGCAGTATTTTAAAGGCACAGGCATCCCAGGCAAAAGATACTTGATGGAGTCCCGCTGTCAAAAAGTTGGCAGAGGCCTCCTGCTGAGAGTGAGCAATTTGGAGACACCAAGCAATCTGACAGACTCTTAGACTGTAAAATGGAGTCAGACAATCTGAAGTAGGGCGTAGTTGCTGGCAGGGGTGGTACACCCACAATTTGGGTATAACAAGCAAGGACTGAGAAGAAAGACCATGATTCCTGGGCACGCAATAGCGTTATTATTGGGGTGCTAACCCAGACGGAGGAGAATAAATTTAGGGAAGGAAGCAGGATTCAGTGAAAAATAAGTATATGTGAAAGGACAGTGAGAAGACAAAACCTTGAGATATGCAATTGCCTAAAAGGCCCCATGAAAGCTAATATAAACTGGGGGGAGTTGCAAGGGACTAAAACTATGCTATTACCCTTAATTAAGCGCTTAAATAAAAAATTGCCTGACGTGCAAGTGACCTAAACATCTAGAAAACTCACTGAAACCACATCAGCTCAGTACCTTGGCATTTCATAAGGCCTTTACTTCAGCAAAGAGGGAAATTTCAAGGGAAGCTGTGAGCGCATCCAGCTGCTCCGTTAGCATAATCCCTAAATATGCATTTAGGAGTCTTTCAGGCTACCAAAATGAAAACTCTGTCAAACCATTCCCAGTTTCAAAACATTATGTGCTGTTTTGGTTTTGTTTTTCAGAGAGCACAAACTGTAGATAGATAGCCACAGCACAGCCTGTGCTGAAAACAAACTCTGCGCCTATCAGTTCACAAGGTCCAGATGAAAAGGATATAGAAGAGAGCGGTGCTCGTGCTCAGTGCATGTGATTAAACAGCACTGTTACATTAAAGACCTTTCAGAGAATGCCAGGCTGTTCCTAGTTTTAACCTTTAAAATGCAGCAAGGACTTTGAGAGCTACTCTGGCATTTCTCAGTGTAACCCACACCTCCCACACGCAGCAGAGATGACTTTAACAAGCAGAGCACCAGGGAAGCAGCAGTATGTGGGTATGTACAGCCTATGGGCCCCTATAAAATGGTGCATCTCTCACAGAAAGGTTTTTCCCCTGTATTCCATTTGGCATTGCACTAACTCTTCATGCTGAGAAGTGGTGTCACCTATTAGAGCTTCACTCATTTTCAGAGCTTCCCTTTCCCCCCTCCACTTAATGATGGCAAGCCAAGTACCAAGAGCAAAGCAGAGAGCAGATTTCTGTGTGTCTCTCAGAGTGGCAATTAAAGTTGCTCAAAAAAAAAAGAGATTAGAGAAACATGAAGTTCTTCCTGGGAGTGATGTTCTCTGCATGATCCAAGCAAGCATCATCTGCTTTTGTAGTCGCAAGCTATGGAGATGAGACTGTCTGGGATCCATCTACCCTCTCCTAACATGTCAGAGTGGTAGAGTATAGCGCAGCCACTAGCAGATTTCTTATTCCTAATTTATGCTGAAACAATATGGTGGGACCAAAATAATGGATGCCTTCATCAACACACTTCATTTCTTGTAATGCTTTGTTTATTACTGCTAGGGAATGGGAATGTTTGTGTAAAGCTCATAGTGCATTGCTTTGTCATGGAAGTAGTTTTAATATGCCCTCTGTGATAACTCTTCACAGGACCTTCTAGCCTTTGACCTAATCGAAGGACAAGATTTTATGAAGACCTGGGCACCAGGCTCCCTAGCAAGAAAAGCCTTCATATTCTGTGAAGTGTCCTCAATCTAGTAATTAGGTTCTTTAAGTAATGAATTTACATATGAGCTGGTTTGCCCCATTCCTGGGATGCAAAGCAGCCCTAAAACCATCACTGAGCCTGGACTGGTAAGGTTCTGGCTAGTCTCTATTCCTACATAATACTGGTAGGGTTTAAGCATTTTACATTGCTTACCTCTGTGGCTGATACTTCATAACTGAGGTGGTGGGAAAGCTGAGTTGAAATGTTAAAATAAAAAAGGCTCAGCTGCCCTGAGGACTGTCCTGGGGCTGCTCTCAGGAGCCCACCTGGTGACACTGCCAGCGGTGCACACCACTGGATGACACAGCAGGTGGCCTCCTAATGAGAACCCAAAATGGTGCAAATAAACCCACTGAAGGGTCCTCAGCATGCTGAAGATGGCTTCCACTTGGCAACACAGATGTTTCCACTTTGACAACTTAGTTGTTCAGGGCCACATCCACTTTTCTGCCTGGGGATGTGACTGTGAAACAACCTCCTTTTCCTCACCACTGGTTGCTCTCACACATTAAGAAAAAGACTGCAAAGAATGAACATTTCTTGGGCGATTTTCTCTTAGTACTCCTCTCTGGTCTTTCTTTTCTTGAGTGGGGGCTCAGCTGCCTATGTCAACCCTAGAAACAAAACATAAGTTTTAGTAATAAGCCAAATGGTGAGGATATGCTGAATCACTGGGGCATCGCATACATGCAAAGGCACAGCTGCCTACAGGAAGTCTGGCAGCCTCAGTCATCTGGTGAGAAGGGGGAACAGAAGGTCACATTTTGAAGGCAGACCATAGTCTGTTGCAGCCTTGGGTCTACTTCAGGTACAACTCAGCCATGCTTGCTGTATGCAGTCCCCATTCAGACTTTTGATTTTTCCACATCTGTGTCCAGAAGTCAGCTCTGCTCCTGCAGGAACAGATTTTTTTCACTACGCATGTCTTCAGATCCCTAGTTTTATGGCAGGCACCAAGATGCTACTGTAATACCTTGAAAAAATAATAGTGATAAATTCCAAGCAGGTATTCCTTTATAGAATCATAGAATAGTTAGGGTTGGAAAGGACCTTAAGATCATCTAGTTCTCACACTAAACCATGTCAACCCAAGGCTCTGTCCAATCTGGCCTTGAACACCGCCAAGGATGGAGCATTCACAACTTCCCTGGGCAACCCATTCCAGTGCCTCACCACCCTCACAATAAAGAACTTCCTCCTTATATCTAACTTGAACTTCCCCTGTTTAAGTTTTAACCCCTTACCCCTTGTCCTATCACTACAGTCCCTCATGAAGAGTCCCTCCCCAGCATCCCTATAGCCCCCCTTCAGATCCTGGAAGGCTGCTCTGAGGTCTCCACGCAGCCTTCTCTTCTCCAGGCTGAACAGCCCCAACTTTCTCATCCTATCTTCATATGGGAGGTGCTCCAGCCCCCTGATCATCCTCGTGGCCCTCCTCTGGACTTTTTCCAACAGTTCCCTGTCCTTCTTATGCTAAGGACACCAGAACCTTTGGCCGACTTTATTGGACACCAGGGTCTAAACTAGTGTCCTATTTTTTTTCAGAATTTTATATGACCAGATCCAGCGATGAAATCACACGTCATCCTTGAAATGACTTAGAGAAGGTTTGTTTCTATTTTTCTACTTGGTTTGCACCTTGATTTTGATTATAAATATAGAGCCTCAGAGAGGACCACAAAAGCCTCTAAGCTTGACCTAAAATTAGTTTTCATCTGTAGTGTTGTGTGATCAAATTAGGACCCTTCAGACTTGTAAGCAAGTCTTAAGAGCCCTTTGCCAAAAAGCTGAAATTTACATCCTTCAGAATGTAAGATACCAAAAAGCTGAAATTTCCATCCTTCAGAATGTTGCATACCACATCAGACCCTGTGACATATTAATACTGACTGCTACTCCCCTTGCACAGTGGGTCAGTGGTATTTCAAACAGTGCCCAGTTTAGAGGGAAGGATGAAGAATATCCCTCTGTTGGCTCAGTTTTCTTACACAGGCCAGATGACATAGAGCAGGTGAGGTGAACCGAGATGCATGAAAAATTAATCCAGCCAGTGATTTTTCAGATTATGTAGCTCCAACATTATCTTGCATCATAATCTAGCTGTGCAGAGGGCCTTAAAGAAAAAAGCTGCAAGTGATAGTTTGAAGAAATATTCTCCATTTCAAAACATTTTAAAATGCTATAGCTGAGTGATATAAAACATATCACATATAGTTGTATGCCAGACGGAAACAAAGAACCATTATAGGAAATAAAACATAAAGTTACTATCTATGAAAAATTGCAAAATACATTAGGTGATATTTGAACCATCTGAAAGCCTGAATTTCATCCTTTTTGTCTAGAGAGAAGTAGATTTCAGCTAGTTCATCTGTCTGAATTTAGATAACTGAATGTTGCTGCTTGCAGCTTCATACCACTAGAAGATCCTAGGGATAACTAAATTATTCATGGCAAATATTAAAGAACATGCAAATACATTCTCTCTTTTTTTTTTTTTTGGGGGGGGGTGTTTGTTTGTGTTAGTTTGGGGGGTTTTTTGCTTGGTTTTTTGTGGTGTTGGGTTTTTTTTTTTCATTTTCAAACACATCTCTAGTCAATTTGTAAGTGTACTCGATATTAATCCACATTATGCAAACAAAAGGCACTACAAAAGTCTGTTCATGGAATATGTGATATCTGCAGAGTCATAGGAGATTGTTTCCAGGACCAAATTTCAAGCCCTGGACCACATGCTAAAGATAAAATTATTAGAATAACAATAGTGGGGAAAAGTTTCTTCATCACCAAGAAGCCTTTGGCCAGTGGAATGACAAACTTCTGTTTTTCAAGACAATGTTTTAATTGGACCTTTTGGAAACATTTGGGGACTATTCAAATGCTAGAAATATATATAAATTACAGTAAATCCCCTGATTCATTTGCAAAATATTGGTGAAAGAAAAATCTATGTTAGGTAAAACATAAATCCAGAGCCATCAAAAAATCAGAGTACACGTGAATTCTGAATAAAGAAAAGAGAGACATTTACTCTTTACAGTCTCATTCTTCTATTCTTTGCATATCAGGGCTTGAAACTAATGCTATAGATTTGACTCTGCTTTGCCATCAGTGTTCTCTTAGTGCTAGGGAGCAGTGGTTGGAGAATCTCCCAGTTGCCAAT
The DNA here is from genome assembly GCA_028858755.1 of Ara ararauna. Classification (NCBI taxonomy): domain Eukaryota; kingdom Metazoa; phylum Chordata; class Aves; order Psittaciformes; family Psittacidae; genus Ara; species Ara ararauna. The sequence continues at coordinate 52,997,598 of CM054378.1, forward strand.
TTTCATTACATTGTATGAATCTCATCATGCCTGGCAGTTTTCATAAAGCCCAAGCTCCAGGAGTCTGAAAGATCTCCTGAGAACCCCAGCTTTTGATTACAAGTTAAAAAGGAAAGTGGTAGTCCTCATGATTGCAGAAACAAGAGGAAAAAAATTATCTTTGCTGTGCTCCCAATATGCTGAAGGCTCACTAACCCAGAGGCAAAATTAAACATTTCTCAGAACCCACTATGTTTGAGGGTTGCTTTTTTTTTTTTTCCAAAGCAGGAAGAAGTCAGAGAGAGGTCTGACATTTTCAAAACCTGGCTAAAGCAGTACTGGAATTCAGGTCATTAACTTCAGCTGAAAACAGGGGGAAAAGGGCTCATTCTTGTCCTAAGTCACAGAATTTTGAAACAGGTGTATGGTAAAGAGCAAAGCTTTTTAAAAAAGTCATCAATTCACAGGGACAATAGCAAATTAATGTGTCAGACAGTGTACAAATACTGGATAAATGTTGTCTGGAATTGCCTTTCTCCAAACAAACAAAATAGCCCATTTTATTTACAATTTGGCTGCCTTGCCTGTTGAATTGAAAATGCACAAAGCTGGCACATCAGATGATCTCAGGGAAGGCAGCTCTGCCAAGACTGCCATAGGTTGCTTTGCACAGTCATCCTACTGTATATCAACGAATAAGCATGAGCTGCATTCTTTATTTCTTCACACCCCTTTTAGTATCAGCACCATGGAATTATTGCACTGAACACTGCATTATCTGCTCATTGTATTTTATATTATGCTTAGATTAGCCCACGGTTCCCTATTAATAAAACTGTGTTGTGCAGCAGCTGTATGTGGCAGCCATATATGATTACAATACACAATAGGAACTGCTCATTTCTACACTGTTTCTAGGGAAGTAAAGGGTTACTAGGGGAAGTGGTGTTCTATCACACATTCAGCATTGCACAAAAATAGCCTAGAAGACCAAAATGCTTGCATTAATGTCTCCACATTGCTGCAATTAATTTTAATACCACAAAGATCTATTTTGGATATTGTTTCACATATGCTTTCCGTCCAATGTATACATAGTTAATGATATCTGGGGAGGTGCATGAAAGAGAGAGAAAACCTTTTATTATAAACTGAGAAAGGAAGAATTTTGTTCAGTACTAGAGGGCAGAGCTACTCATCATGTAGCCCCGGTGGAGCTGCCTCTCTGCTGGGGGCGGGAGGCAGCACACCAGACATCACCATAGAACATTCATCTTGTAGGGCTGGGATAATGTGACTGCACAGCGTGTGAGATCAAAACCCATATGTGCCTGTTTCTGATGACCCTTTTTCAAAACCAGGTTTTGCGCTGTGGTTTGGGTTTTGGTTTTGTTGTTGTTGTTTTTTTTTTTTTTCTTTTTTTCTAGTCAGTTTGCTGCTGCTGAAAGTTTTTAGACTGGCGGTGAAGAGACTGGTCTCGTTTATTAGCCACAGCCAACAACTACCAGAGGCAGCCCCAAGTATTACAATTTATCCACCTGAGCCTTCATGTTTCACACCATTAATTGCATTGCTGTAAAGTAGGTGTCAGATGTGACCACCTCAATATTGCCTATGCAAAGCATGGCGAAGATCTGCCACAATTTTCTCTGAATATACACAAAGAACGAAACAAGGAGCAAAGTAGAGCTGACAGGCTCCAGCAATTCCTGAATTTAACTGGGAAGGTTTACTTTCCAGATGATTTAGTATTTTATTCAGTCCTTAATGCCAGAAACAGAGCTCCTGTCAGTAGTAGTAGTAGCTTATTGCCATATCTCTTGAAAACATATCTGAGCCTCGCCATCTCACACCATGTGCCTGAGACCACCAGGCACACCACAGATGGTGGTACATGTCGGCCAGCGTGGTCTTCCAATCAATTCAGACTTGCAGCTCTAGTCAGAACCCCAGATTTTGTTACAGTTTTGATGAACCATGCTGGCTTACAGCACGTACATTCATTGACTTACACTGAGCTATTTGTGTCTCATGCTTTGCTTCTCTCAGGAATACCTTGTTTTGATTTTCTTCCCGTAGATGAATCCACCGTAAACCAGCGCTCGCTTCTACTCGTTTGCGCACGTACAGTTCAGACTGTATGCTTCTGAATTTAGTCATGCTACATCCTGTGTTACCTGATTAAGATCAGTAGCTGGGAGTTGATTGTTTAATTGACTTTTCAGAAACTCAGCTAAAATTTTCCTATCTCTTTTCCATTACATATGGGGAATAAAATGAAAGCTTGAAACATTCACAAGCACAAGAAATAGTTCATTTAATTCTGGAACTCATCAGCTTAAATTACTGTGGAGGTCCTTTATGACACCAGGACTTCCAAAATTATCCCATGGACTGCACCAAAACATCTCAGGCCTGAACCATAAGGTCTCATCAGACACTGGATTCTGCAAGTTTTCCACTGCTGGGGGGCTGGGGACTGTGCCCACAAACATGTGGCACTCCAGAGCTCCCTCCTCCAGCAGCATGGACCTTCACCAAACCTCCAAGCAGAGGAGCCCCACTGCCCTCACTAGTGTAAGCTCAAGGACAGAGCTTGTTGCAGTAGTCAGACGCTGCTAGGGAGAGGCCGTAGGAAGAAACCCCAAATCTACACAACCCCACCAAGTCAGCAGCCTCAGCAGAACCCAAGCTTCCCCAGAGACTAATTTTACTTTATAGCAACCAGATGAAATGAACACAGGCTCGAACCCTGAAGATAAAAACTAAGGCATTGCAAAAACATACCCACCACCCTCCTACAGGCTGACAGCATTTTTTTCTAGAATGTTATTTACTTCAGAATGGAGTGACTAATGGACAAAACCTATGAACACTAAAGTCAGCTCCTACTGATCCCCCTGGATCACAGGTTTTACGCATTGTCATTTGAGGAAAAATAACCAAAACGTGTCCCAGGCCTGAATATCCTCCATAAACCACTGTAGTGTTACTATTTGCATACAGGATTTATTATAATCTTCATTTTGTAAATTACCATGACGTTTTTGCCCCCAAATGGCCAGTTTTCAATTAGTAAAGAAACCATAGCTTTTTACTCTCTGATGCAAATTCTTAGTATCAAGTAGCTGTTGAGATTATAAAACTTTTCAAAACATGAGTAACATTTTAGTAAAATGATCCTTATTTGCACGGGACATCAACCACTAAAATAGCTTTAGGAGACTTGAAAGCTTATGTTCAATCTTGGACTTAAAAATCAAGTAACTTTAAATATCTTAAGTATCTTAACAAATAAGTATCTTCCTTTAAATACTGTATCAGCAGAATGAGATTTAATTATTAATTAAACCGATTATGGATTTATACAACTGATTGAATCTGCAACAGCACAGAACTGTTCTCACTACTACAGCACTATGGCATGGGCGGGGCAAAGCAACAAACGTAGCCCAATTTTTTGCCTTCATCCATCTCTAAATGAAATATTAAAGAATAAATATTTGAAGTGATATACTCACATGGAAACAAATTATAAGGCATGCACTTTTTAACGGAAATATGTCTAAAAGCTAGCTTCGAGGATCGCAAATTTATCTACTGGTGAGAGCACGTATTGAAAAAAATGAGACTGGTGATTGAGGTTTGAGTCATCTCCAAAGGTTTTATAGTATCCTGTGTCTCAGTACCGGCTTTTATGCTTCATATCCTTTGATATAGTTCTCCAAATAGAGGACATAAATACCATCCAGGTTTTAAAACATTTTATTTGCATATTAAAAAAATTGTGCATTCCAATAATTAAAATCATTTGAACAAAAAAAAAAAAAAAAAATGGCACTCGATTAACTGCATTTTACAGCTCGCAGGACCTTGGTACAGCTTTGCATTTATTCGTGTGTTACTCTAGTTTACTGTAGTCCCACCCAAGTTCTTCTTTCATCAACATGCAAGCTCTTTCATGCCACCAGGACCAAAGCCAGACAGGCAGAGGGAAAGGCAGCGCCTTCATTCAGTGTCAGTAGTTCTCTCTATTCTTTTGATGTGAAAGGGGCAGTACAGTCATTTTAAACTTTATCCAACCTCTTTGCATCTTACAAAGTTAAACAGCTAAAAGAAGTAAAATAAGAAGGCAATGCTTGTGGAATGTACAGTGCATAATTTGGAAGGGCAGATTTCATTACGATTCCCCGGCTTGCTTCTCCTGTTCAATTGCTAAAAAACGGAAAAAAAGGAAAAGGAAATGAAGATCCAGAACCTGAAATACATTCACATGACAATTCCTATCATTTGTAAAAATATCTGTACGTACCCATGTATCAGATTAGGACAGAAATAATTGCAAATTAAGCGCTACCAGGCGGTGGGTTCAGGCTTTCGCTGTCTGGCACATTAACAGCCGCGTATCTTCTCTCCACGCCGCACCCCGGCCCCCCGCCTACCGCTCCTCTTTGTCTCCTCCCGCCTCCCAGCCTCCCTTCCTCCCTCCCTGCCCTACCCCGCAGCCTGCCCGCACTCACTTTCTTTTGAAGGCAGCGGGTTTTTCTCTTGCGTCTCTGTCTTCTTCAATTTGGACTTGTCAAATTTCTCGATCTCGGCCATGTCTGGTTTGTCGGACATGTTGGCAGGTGACTCTGCGTACACAGAGGGGGAACAACCCGTTACCCCCTGCGAGGGCTCCCCGGTGCCCCCCTCCCCCGGTCCCCCCTGGTGCTGCGCCCAAGACGTGGAGCCGAGAGCTCAACGCATGCCGAAAAGGACACGCTCGTTCCCCGGCATATTTATAAATAATAGCAGCAATTTTAAAGAGCGCTCATTTAATCCGCCATGGGAGGCGGTGCAGCTGGCCGCCAGCCGCCGACGGCACCACCCCGTATTTGCGCGCTGTCGAGTACAATAGAGGGGCAGCGCCCGGCGCTGACCGCCGGCTTAACTCCTTAAAGCACATTAATTACAAAATAAAGCTCAGCGACGGCAAAAAACCCGGCTACCGACTACTCCTGCCGCCCCAGACAATAGCTCTTCTCCCCCCCAGCCCCCCCAACAATAGCCCCCACGCCCTGCCCTTCCCGTGGTCCCCCCCTTTAGGGATACCAGGCAGGGCACCATGCTGCCAGCGCTGGGGGTCCGGGGGGGGGGGGGTAACAGGGTGGAAGGGGGGGGTTGGAAAAAGGGAGGGTGGAAAAGGGGAGGGCGGCGGGACCCACCGGTGTCGCCTCGCGGTGATGCTCAGCCCCGCCGCTCGCTACTGCCGCCGCTCCGCACCTCGGTATAAAGGGCGCTCGCTGGCGGGGCGGTTTTATCTCCGCGCCTATGCAAATAGGGGGTGATGTCACCCGCTAACCATTTTGCCGCTTTCCGCCTTTTTCTCTTTCTCCAGCCCCCTCCTCCTCGCCTTGCTTCCTTCCCCTCCCTCCACCCTAGTCCTCTTCCCCCCCAGCGCACACGCACACGCAGTTACATGCACACACCGACACATACACCCGGAAAGCCGAAAATCGCTGCGGTCACGGACCCGGCTCCGGTGCCGGTCCCGGCTCCGGCCCGCGGGAGACACCCCCGGGACAGTCCGGTAGAGGGGGGGGCCGCACGGGACCTGGCGCTGCCCCTGGCTCCCCGGTCCGCGCCGCCCCAGGGCCGGTGAGAGGGCAGGAGTACAGGGCCAGCCCCCGGCAGCTTCCGCGGCGGCGGCTGAGGGCTGTGCTCGGCGGGAGCCGTGCGGTGGTTTTGCTTCAGCATGCCTTTCCCGGTTGAGCGGTATCTGCTCGCTGATGCTGTTACTCAGATTTCCGCATTTAGACGGAAAAGACGTAAAGCCTGGTCCCCTCAGAGCTCCGGGACTTGCTCGTCTGCCCCCCGTCTTCTCCTTCCCCTTTCTTCGCTGCCTTTGCAGCCCTGCTGCAGGGAAGGAAAAAATCCCATCGCCGTCCTTACAACCCCGCTGCAAGGAAAGGATAAAACCCCACTGCTATCCGTGCAACCCTCCTGTAGAGAGAAAAGGGAGACCTCCCCCCCCACCACCACTGTATTCCCCCTGGCCTCAGGCCGGGCCTTGGTGCCGGCCCAGCAGACAGACAGACAATGGCTCCTCCGTCCGGCTACCGCCCGGCCCCGCTCCTCAACGGCGGGTCCACACCGGCGAGGCACCTCCCGCCCGGCCCCGGCTGCATGTGGCGGGGGAAGGAGGGCCGCGGCCGGGGCCGGGGATTCCGGGCAGCGCCAGAACGGCCGCACCCCCGCACCGCCGGGCTCCGGATGTCCCCAGCCGCCCTTCGGGGAGCTCGAATGGGCAGCACCATGCAACAGTCGGTCCTAAAAGCAGTACATTCTGTCTAGATGGGCATTTGCTGTTGGGTAGGGAGGCCAGAAAAGGGGCTATGGGATGGGGGACTACTGTGAGTGCGTTTATAGTATTGGGTAGTAAGCTGAATTATTCACGTGAACGAAGTGAAAGACGCGGGGGGCTGTATCTGTGCGTGTGGCTGAATGAGAAGGAGTTGGGGAAATCTCTGCGCCTTTGTCTGGCAGCAGCTCTCGCGGGGAACGGAGGCATGCGTGCTTCCAAGGTGTGAGGTGGACAGGAACCGGAGCATGAGAATTAATTTCGGCTGCTTTCTGGGACATCTGTAAGAAAACCATGCAGCGTATTGCCCCTTGTTCCCTGCCCTCCGGCGGGGTATCTGCTGCGAGGGTGATTGCTGATGAATTAAAAGCCATGAGTCAAACAGTATTAATGCATGCAAGGAGAACTGTAAATGCATTTCAATAAATCCCTGGTGATGCTGCTTCCTCTGCTTCACGGCTGTCCTCTCCCCCTTTGCTGGCCATTTTTTATAGCACTTCCAGAGATGTAATTTCAAAAGGATAAAATCTCGTCCCCATGGCAATCCCTGTAATACGTGTTGTAGTGAACCAGGATTTCCAGTCAGCCCAGAGTCTTTCTAAAGCTGAGACCCTTCATGTTTAGAGGTGTGGTGTGCAAAGTCTGGCTTCCTCCTCTCATCCAAAAGCACCTCCAAAATGGAGATGAACAGAGTATTAATCACTGAAAGTGATGGTGTGAGCTAAAAAGTATAACCGTGAGCTAGGGACTGTGTGAGACTGAACGCCAAAGGAATCACTTAGGGAAGAAATGACAAGGAATACACAATATCTTTTCATAATGTTTACCAATTTTCATCATAATGGCATTAGAAGCGTTCGCAAGGGATCTTCTGTGCTGGATACCAGCTAATTCTGTTAGCTTCTGAGGAATTCTGTAAAATGGGTTTATGACCTTGTACTGATTTGATGCTCTTAAACATTGAACTTCATGACTAGTAATTGTGAAATTTCTGAGATGATCGGTTCATCAGTGTCCCCAATGATATTAAAGCCTTGAAATTTTCAGTTTTGACATAGATTTTTTGCCTTTTAAGTGAACGCAAATTTAATACAAATATTCTTTAGTATTGTTCTCTGTGGCTGCTGCCGTTGCTCACCTGTGTGCGTGAGCAAATCAGTATTCCCCTGACCTCAGTGCAGGAAATGCATTTCTGAAATTAAAAAAAACAGTAAATGCTTGTGGGATTGGGGTCTGATTTTTCTGAAGGCACTTGTTCAATAGCTGTACTGCCTTCTTTTGCTTCTGCTCATTCTGGGATAGAGCAACAGATCCCTTAAATCAGCGTAACACACAGCCTTAGATAGAGCTTTGCCGCTATCCGCAAACCAGGCTCTTCTGAGTTTATATTCAATTACAGTTCTGAGAGACAGAGACAAATAAAAGATTTACAGATTGCTGCTTCTCTGCCTTCCTATATCTCCTTTCTGGTGGATTAATATCAAGATAGTCACAGTCTCTTAGAAATGTCATATGTACTTTACTACATATATGAAGACAGTGTTGTTCTGCTGAAGCAAAATGAGGGTGTTGCATTTTGGTGGTAGGACATAGACTAATTTCTGTAAAAGTAAATCCACTTTATAGCATGTTGTATTAGTGACATAGCTATGGAAATTGCTTACCTCCCTGTCCTTTTATGTTTGTTTCTGTTTGTTGCTATTTGGAGAATGCAATGAAGGTACGTGTTCATACAAGACTGCCTCATGTCAAATAACCTCTGGGGCTAACTAGAGAGTTAGGGTTAGATTAGATATAGGGAAGAAGTTCTTTCTTGTGAGGGTGCTGAGGCACTGGCACAGGTTGCTCAGAGAAGCTGTGGCTGCCCCATCCCTGGTAGCGTTCATGGACGGGCTGGACAGGGCTTTGTGCAATCTGGTCTAGTGAAAGGTGTCCCTGCCCATGGCAGAGGGGTTGAAACTGAATGATCTTTAAGGTCCCTTCCACCACAAACCATTCTGTGATTCTATGATTCTGTAACAAATTCCAAAGCACACTTGGATAGGGCAGACCTGGCATCCTCAATAAATGTCCTAGGTCACATGGTGTGTGTTGATAGCTAGCTTAGGAATTCTTATTTTGGATATTGATGAGCTGCTCCTTTTTTTTTTTTTATTTTATTGCTTTAATGGGTTTTGTGTCAGCAGTTTCTTATCGTGATTATTTAAAAAAAAGAAATCAGTCAACAAATATTCAGTGGTGTAGTACCACTAGACGTGCACTCTCAGCCATTTGCATGTTAAAGAGCACTTTTCAGCGCATTGCTGATCCCATTTGCGAGAAGGAAATTGGCCCCTCTTTGCAGCTAACACCTTTGAGAGTTTGAATTAGAGTAAGGCTGCAAGTTCTTTCTTGCCTTCTAGGAAATTCACATAATAGGAAAGGTAGTAAATTGTAAACCATGGTTCTTGCATCTCATTTGTATGTCCATGTTTCAAGCCTTGTAAAAAACTCACACACTCCTTTTTCAGGTAAGTATGTACTGCTCCCGTTTGTGAAAATGTGGCAATAGAAGACTTGCTCAACCCATGCAACAAGGGCTTAATCAGGTATTAACAGATGTCAGGGGAAATGCCTGTATCTCAAATTGACTTCAGTGGGCTTTTCCTTTAACTCTGTTTGATGAATATTTTGAAATATGATCAGGAGCAAAAATCTTGTAACCTTATGCTAATTCTGCCACAGATTCTATGCATTAATTATAAAAAAAAAAAACCAAAACAAAACAAAAAAAAACCAATTAGGGGAATATTAAATGTCTGTGTGATAAAACACCCAAGATTAATTCCCATCTCAGCTTATTATTCATAATGGGATCCCAGGCACATCAGATGACTAGCAAGATAAAAATAAACTCTGTATGTAAATTTCTCCACCGTATGGAAAATAAATTAAAGGAAGAGAAGCCAAGTGATTGTTTTCCAGGTCTCAGTTTCACATGTGAAATCTTCTTTTCACATGCTTGACTGTGAGAGAGAATGCTTTCTCTCGCTCTGTATACTGCTAGAGGAAACAGGAGCTGGCAGTGATCCTGAGGAGATAATCCCTTTGGATAGCTCCTTGCTGCACTGCCTCCCTGCCAGCACCAGAAGGGTGTGATGATGACATCACGGTTTGGGTGTTCCGTTATTGAAACGCCAGAGCACAATATTTGTGGTGTGTCACATTCCACTGAATGCTATCGAGAATGAAAAAAAGAAAGGGTCATTTATTAATGGAACAACAGGTTTAAGGAGACAGCCTTCCCGTTTCCCCTCTGCTTAATTTCAGAAGAGGATTGCAAAATGCCTGTTTTAGCTGGACAAATAGTGGCACTAACTGGCTTTACAAGTAGCAGCATTTCCTTTTTAACTGTGCTTCACAAAGGGAGCTTTGCAACAGGTCGTGACTTAGAATGCAGTGCTTGTGGGAGAGGAGAAACGCGGTTGGGAAGCTCAGACTGCTGAGCAGGAAGCTAAATACCCTCGAGTAGCAGATGCTTCTTTCCCACAGCAGTCTGCCTGACTCTGCTTTCCCTGCCTTCCCCACACCTGTAAACAATGAAGGGAGAGCGTTGAGCCTTTTTTTTAAATGTACGCGGAAAGCTGTGGCAAAGCAACAGTTTGGAAGCCAGGCTATTTGATACTCCAAATGGAAGGCTGCCTGCTTACAGTCAGTAACAAAGCAAACCAGATGAGGAGGCCTTCAGCTGTAGTTTCCAGCTTTTGAGGAATGCTAAGAATTTATAGTCATCATGTTCTGAAACTTTTAATAAATGGAGAAGAAGCAAGAGAGAAGTATGTTTCCAACTGTAAGAAAGATTTCTTTATTTTTCAGGGAGCCACCAAGCTTCTAGTTATTTGTCTTGTGTGTTTCATGGGGGGAATATTTCCCAAAGTGAACTGGAAAATGAACTGTAAGTGCCTGAATTATCTGTTTTAGCTGGAGATCCTTGCTGCCAAATACATGTGCAAGCAATATGTTTAAAAGTTGACTCTGGAAAGAGTGGTTAATATGCAAAGTACCTTGACATAAGCAAAAAGAATACCCTAGCACATGTCTTCCCTGAAGAAGGCATCTCTCTGCCAGATTTCACAATTGCTTGTCATCACCTTCTGACTTTCACGGCAACTTTTCTTCCCTCTTGTTTATATGAGTAAGAACTAACTTTGAAAGTGTGTAAGTGACAACATCAACATAATGCATCACAAATGCATGATGAAATATTTCTCCTAGTGCAACTCAGCAACCCCTTGATCCTCCAATATTAGACTTCTCCTAAGTAAAACTGATAGTTGGCATGTGCGTGGGTGTCAGCAGAGATTACAAACAGAAATCTCAGGCAAATGGAGAGGCTGGATTTTTATGTCGCCATTGGATATGAGTTTCTTTCATTGCAAAGATAAAGTGAGATATACATTCAAAATACTGTGGTTGCTATTCAACGTACAAACAAGTCCATATGTACAAAAGAGAAGGCAGCTATTCTTATCAGAATTCCATTGAAAAAGGGATGACCAAAGTAAACATGCAGAATGAAACAATGACTAATAGCATCAAACTGCCTAGGCTATTGTATGGGCTTTGGCAGTCCCTTTGGGGATTGCTAATCCACTTGATCATAAGAGAGAGCACAGATAGAGGGAAATACGCATCAGAGTACACCCCCAGGATGCCCATACCACGCACTGTACTCATGGATGAGTTGCAAAGCAACAAAATGTACCTGATGCCATTAACTAGGTAAATTATGTCATTCCAACAGGGGGGTCCTTCCCTCCAAAGCTGACATAACAACTTGGCACAATGCAGAAGAGTAGCGTAAGTCAGTATGCATGAGTATACAGCAGGATTAATTTATTTAGCTTGGAAAATAGCGCTACCCTTGAGACCACACCTCTGCTATGTGCTCTGTAAATTGCTGTCTTTGAGCTAGCTTTGAACTAGTGGCAACTGAGAACTCACCCCAGGTTTATTGCTTTGTGTTGATTTTCTTGGGTGAATTTTACCATTTGTGCTGCTAGCCCTATCTGAGGCATTCACTTTAAAACTGTTTCAAGCATATTTGCTATCAAGTTCCTTTGTGTTTGCGGCTCCCCAAGCCCATACAAATGCAACAGTCTTTTGTCTCTTGTAAGATTGTAGGCAGGCAAGATTTTTCAAAGTTTATGTGTGGGTTATCTATCTATTCTATCTATTCATTTTTCTCCACTAATCCCTTCTTAATTCAATTTATTTTTAGGGGAAAAGAAAACCAAACAACAAACCAAGCAAAAAAAAAAAAAAAAAAGGAAAAAAAAAAAAAAAAGGAAAAAAAAAAAAAAGAAACTAAGCTTGTCACCCAACCAGATGTGGAAAAGGCTAGGAGGTTTGCTCAAAACCTGACTCACCTCCTTGATATTCAAGCTTTCACAAGGGTAAGGAGTGATGGAGTGGTGGGGTAAAGAAAGCCACTCATTTAAACTTTGCTGACTTGATGCTTTCTTCCAGTTTGTGGTTTGTTGCCAGTTTGTAAAGAGCAAGGGGAAAGAGGTGTTTCTTGTGACTGCCACAGCCATGGATGTTAGTTGCCTCTGGGGTGTGGTGACAGGGACTACGAGTGTGTTTGTGTCAGGGTGGGGATTGCCTTCTTGAGGATGAAAGGCATAGTTGAAGCGTGGAGGCTTCATCGCCCTACAAACATGTGTAACAGGAAAGGTTGTCCTGGCACCCAAACAGCTCCAGAAACTTCCAAGTCTTTTGCCCTCATATTTTTCTTTCAAGGCAGAGAAGAGTTACAATATCTGAATGCAAACAGAGGTGGGGACTGGCAGGGACATCTGCTGAAAAAAAGTCACATGCACAGGACTTTTGGGTTGAAGAGGACCCTGTGCTTCATAGCAGTTTCGATTTTCCCAGGCTTGTCTGTGTCTCACTTTTGCAAACAGCCTCACCTTGAGTAGTACTACTATTGGGGCAATTAAGGCGTTAGGTGGGCAGGGGGCTTGGGAAAGCATCACTTTGCCCATGGAAGTGTTCAGGTTATTGCATGCAGAAGGGTATGGACCAGTGCTAGAAGTGAAAGATTGATAAAGCTTGTGGGTTTTGTGTTTAGAGTATCAGGCTTAGAGAAATGCACCCACAGTGTTGCTGCCAGTAAAAAATAGTGGTAGGGACAGATGGAGCAGAGAAAGTTTTCCCTCGTAGCAAGAGGAGCCCTCAGAGTTACTCGTCATTTCTGGTGGTAGCAGGGTCTGTGGCATCTGCTCGCTCAAGTGTCACCTCTGTTGCTCATTATTACTAGGTACAAGTTTGTTTATGTCTAGCAGAAACAAAAGCATTCCTTAGCATGTTTTAAGATTGGTAGGAAGTTAGTGCACATGTGCACAGGAAAACAACAGTAACACTAATGCATATTGACTTAGTGGGATTATTGCCAAAACATGTCACTGCAGGCAGAGGTGTACAGCTACTTTGCACTTGAATGCAAACTATCACACAGGAGAAAGCGCAAAACCATGTAGGCTCCAATTTTTTGTGTCCGTGTGTGTTTTGCTACTGATATTAATACATATGGGATTGAGTCCAACTTCCATTTATTGCAGTTATTTGGTGTGCCTTCAACAGAATGGATGTGAAACTGGGGATGGTATCAAACTTCCCAAAGGGAACACATTTGTACTTAAACGTGTAGCCTCTTTATCTTCTGCTGGTTAGTGTCCTACACTTGTGATTTTATTTCACAGCTGCCATCTTGTTAAAATCAGAATTATGGGATGAGAAAGAGAAGCAGACGGATAGATTGAACTAGGTGTGAAAGTTAGTTGTCTCTGCCCATAAATCACTTAGGTGTGCAGACCCCATGCTGTTCAAGCAGAGTTGTCCACTAGTGACTAACTGCTGCCACCAGTGGGCTGCTGTTTGTATCGACACCAGCTTCTAATGCTACACATCTGCAATACTTGTAATAATAGCCACTTGTAATAATATTCCAAGGCTCCAGGTCTAAAATGAAGGCAGTCCTGCACAGGACAGTTGGAGGGAGCCATGTACTAGATAAAACATTCATGTCTGTCTCTGCAATACACGCTGAGTGTAGATGCTACTCTCTTCATTTAGAAACGCTCACAAATCCGGTAAGGTGTGATTTTCTCCCAGTAAACTTCACATCTGCTGCTGTTAGTCTTCCCACACTGGTTTATTTGGCAGAAATATGAGTGTATATGTGTAAGCTGTAGGAATCAAATTTTTACTGGTGATTGCCATGGTTTTGCACAGATCGAACATCAGTATTCAAGGAAACACAAGCTTTAGATACTGAAGGGCAGCTTCAGTAGAAAAGATACCTACATGTCCTGAAACAGACACATAAGCTGCAGGATCTTTGAGCACCCAGTGCCTACTCTTGACTAAGTTTACCAAAGATCTAGAAATTAAATCACTTCAGAATCCCTTAGTGCCTCGTCAGACCTAGTTATCTAGTTAGATTAGAAGTTAGCCTAGTCTGGCTAACACACACTATAAAGGCTGACTCCCCCAAAATGTGATTGTTTCCACCATTTATGTGAAAATGTGGCCAGAGATTGTGGTGATAATAGTCCCCTGATCATCCTCATGGCCCTCCTTTGGACTTGTTCCAACAGTTCCATGTCCTTTTTATGCTGAGGACACCAGAACTGCACACAATACTCCAAGTGAGGTCTCACGAGAGCAGACTACAGGGGCAGGATCACCTCCTCTGACCTGCTGGTCACACTCCTTTTGATGCAGCCCAGGATACGGTCGGCTTTCTGGGCTGCAAGCGCACACTGCCGGCTCATGTTCATTTTTTCATCAGCCAACACCCCCAAGTCCTTCTCAGCAGGGCTGCTCTGAATCTCTTCCCTGCCCAACCTGTAGCTGTGCCTGGCATTGCTCTGACCCAGGTGTAGGACCTTGCACTTGTCATGGTTAAATTTCATCAGGTTGGCAAAGGAGGGCCACAAGGATGATCAGGGGACTGGAGCACCTCCCATATGAAGATAGGATGAGAAAGTTGGGGCTGTTCAGCCTGGAGAAGAGAAGGCTGTGTGGAGACCTCAGAGCATCCTTCCAGTATCTGAAGGGGGCCTATAGGGATGCTGGGGTGGGACTCTTCATTAGGGACTGTAGTGAGAGGACAAGGGGTAATGGGTTCAAACTTAAACAGGGGAAGTTTAGATTGGATATGAGGAAGAAATTCTTTACTATGTGGGTGGTGAGGCACTGGAATGGGTTGCCCAGGGAAGTTGTGAGTCATAGAATAGTTAGGGTTGGAAAGGACCTTAAGATCATCTAGTTCCAACCCCCCTGCCATGGGCAGGGACACCTCCCACTAAACCATGCCACCAAGGCTATGTCCAATCCAGCCTTGAACACCGCCAGGGATGGAGCATTCACAACTTCCCTGGGTAACCCATTCCAGTGCCTCACCACCCTCACAGTAAAGAATTTCTTCCTCATATCCAATCTAAACTTCCCCTGTTTAAGTTTGAACCTATTACCCCTTGTCCTCTCACTACAGTCCCTCATGAAGAGTACCTCCCCAGCATCTCTATAGGCCCCCTTCAGATACTGGAAGGATGCTATGAGGTCTCGATGCAGCCTTCTCTTCTCCAGGCTGAACAGCCCCAACTTTCTCATCCTATCTTCATATGGAATGCTCCATCGCTGGCAGTGTTCAAGGCTGGGTTGGACAGAGCCTTGGGTGGCATGGTTTAGTGGGAGGTGTCCCTGCCCCTGGCAGGGGTGTTGGAACTAGATGAACTTAAGGTCCTTTCCAACCCTAACTATTCTATGATTCTATGATTCTATGATCCTTACATAAATGTGTATGTGCTTACAACATACATACATATGAATGTATAAGTATATAAAATCTAAATATTCAACATATAATACATAACATCTAACATCTAACATAATACACTATACATTATATATTTTTCATATTATATAGTTTATAGTATAGACTACTCTATATTATATATTGGTAAGTTACATGTTATATGTTATATATTTCATAGTTTTAATGCATAAGTACTTAAACTAGGATATTCAATATAAGATATATAAAATATATCATATGATATCATATAATACATGTTACATATATTATACATTACATGTTATATACTACATATCATAGAATCATAGAATAGTTAGGGTTGGAAAGGACCTGAAGATCATCTAGTTCCAACCCCCCTGCCAGGGGCAGGGACACCTCCCACTAAGCCATGCCACCCAAGGCTATGTCCAAACATACATATGCGTAGTGTATAATCTGTAATGTATAATATATACTATAGATAATACATAATATGTAATATATATGGTATACAACATAAACATGCAGCATAACATAAGGTTACACTTTATAATGTAATATAATGTTATAACACTATAGTGTATGTAGTATTGTATTACCCTAGTTATATTGACTTCATGGTTTTACTAATATTTCTTAGGCTGAAGTTGATTCAGAATAACATCTTTTACCCTGCAATAAAATATCCTACCAAGGTATTTATAGTTAATGTAGCATATCCAGTTTATGCGCCAATAAAAAGAAAACAAAGCAGCAGAGCAATGGCAAATTGTTCCTGTTTGGACAGATTACTGACATGGGCAAAATTATTTAAGAAGAAAAATTCAGGCTCCTCAGCCAAAATGAATTTCCTGACAGGATTCATCATCTGCACTGCATCTCTCCTGATCACTGAGGGTTGTGGTATGTGCTGCCATTTGCATAGCAGAGGTGAAGTCCCCGGTCTGCTCAGCTCTCCCATCTGCATCCCAGAAGCATTCACCCCACCCTGGCACAAATTTGCACCTGTTAAATGATGATACTGAATTGAAACATAGACCACACAGTGGGTTCATGCATAAACTTAATGTTCACATACAGTTTAATACTATTGGCATCTTTGCTACAAAGCTGAAAAATCTCAAATTCGCTTCAAATTCTTCAAGGCAGTAAGTGACTAGGACTCTGTAAATGTGGAGTGTTTTTCTTATTGAGCGAATAATACTTTACATTGGTGTAAAGAGACTCCTGCTGATGCCTGGGCAGGGGTCCTGACAAGAGATTTATTTATCACTTGCTGGTGAGCAAAACAGCTGCTCCAGTTCCTCCAGTGGGTCTAAAGCCATTACTTTGTTCTGTGTTTCCAACTCCAACACACTGCCACAAGGAAGCCTCTGAGCATTAAGGGAATACTGTTAATAATTGAGTAGTATGCTCCTTTTTCTGAAATTCATGAATATGAGGAATCTAAAATTATATATCCTCTGCTGGAGTAGAATCATAGAATAGTTAGGGTTGGAAAGGACCTGAAGATCATCTAGTTCCAACCCCCCTGCCATGGGGAGGGACACCTCCCACTAAATCATGCCACCCAAGGCTCTGTCCAACCTGGCCTTGAACACCGCCAGGGATGGAGCATTCACAACTTCCCTGGGCAACCCATTCCAGTGCCTCACCACCCTCACAGTAAAGAATTTCTTCCTCATATCCAATATAAACTTCCCCTGTTTAAGTTTGAACCCGTTACCCCTTGTCCTCTCACTACAGTCCCTAATGAAGAGTCCCTCCCCAGCATCTCTATAGGCCCCCTTCAGATATTGGGAGGCTGCTATGAGGTCTGAGGTCTCCACACAGCCTTCGTCTTCTCCAGGCTGAACAGCCCCAACTTTCTCAGCCTATCTTCATATGGGAGGTGCTCCAGTCTCCTGATCATCCTCATGGCCCTCTGACAGTTCCATGTCCTTTTTATGTTGAGGACACCAGAACTGCATACAATACTCCAAGTGAGGTCTCACAGGAGCAGAGTAGAGGGGCAGGATCACCTCCCTCGACCTGCTGGTCACACTCCTTTTGATGCAGCCCAGGATACGGTTGGCTTTCTGCACTGCGAGTGCACACTGCCAGCTCATGTTCATTTTTTCATCGACCAACACCCCCAAGTCCTTCTCTGGAGGGCTGCCCTGAATCTCTTCTCTGCTCAACCTGTAGCTGTTCCTGGGATTGCTCTGACCCAGGTGTAGGACCTTGTACTTCTCAAGTTATCATAAACATAAGAGTGCAAGTTTATTAATAGCAATAGGAGGATATTCTGGTGGCTGTCTGAATGAATCCATAGAACATTTCAACAAGAAATAAAAGCTTTTATTGGTGTTTAGTAAAATGTCTTTCTTCAGCCCATACTACTGGGCACAGTTGCTTCACAGTTGCTATACCATCTGCAGTATATGTGCTCCATAAATAACTTTCTTTGGATTTGCTTTGCTGACAGCTGCTGCTTACAGATACTTGGAAAATAACTTATTTTGAAGGTGAAACAAATATTTTGAAGGCTAGTTTTGTCCATTTTAAAAAATAAAACCCAACAAAGCCAAAGACAAAACCCTCTCTTTTTTTTTTTCCCCTTACCTATTGAGAGAGATTGAGAGAGAGAGAGAGAGTGATGGGAATCAGTCAAAGGGAAATACTGAGGCTTTTCACTTTCCTGTTCTTGGTGAGAATGAGCGACTCTACAGTGGAGAACCTGCAGTCAGAGGAAGGGCACTCACTTGTTATCAATTTAATTTGCAATATTTCAAGTCAGTACGTCATCCCAAAAGCTTTGAAGAAGCAGATCTGCTGGGAATCCACATAATCTCATTACAGTCAACTGCTGGGCCAGTATGTTGGTGGGTAGACAGCATTACATATGTTTTATTTAACTGAAGGTTTGTATGTGTTCATTAGCTGAATTATAATTGGAGTTTTAACATATGCTCAAGAATATTCTATGATGTGTTGGTATTGCTTCTGAAAAAATACTAAGGTGTTTCTTTTTAACGCTTTAGAATACGAGGGCTGGTAGAGAAGAGGATAAAAGAGAATCAGTAACTATTTAAAAACAACTGTGGGAGACTCTGAACTCAGTGAGGCAAAAATAGTGCCACAGATTAGAAAGAGTAGAAAAACAGGTAGGAGGTAAATATTTGCGTCTGAGTACAGTAAATGATCAATGTGGGAGAATTGCAAGGATTCATACAAAGACTGCTGTATGAATGCTTCCACATCGATTTTGATGTTGGAACCCCTGCGTCCTTTGAAGTGAAGTATGAGGTTTTATATTCCTTCAGGAAAACAGAAGAACATAGCTATACTTGCTTCATAACCTTTTTTTTGTGAGTCTTACTAAGCTTTTTTCTTTGATACCTTGTGACAAAAACTCCTGAAGTGAATTTTTGTGTGGGTAAGAAATCTTTTTACCAACTGCAGATGTGTGGCATTCCAGTCTCATGAGCGATTCACTTTCGTTGCATGAGGGCAAGTGGTTAACAGATATCCCTGGTTATTCTTTTTCCCCCCTGAATCATTCATTTCCTGTATTACATCTTCACTAGGATGCTTTTTCTTATCCTCTTTTAATAGCAACCATGTGCATCCCAGTCAGGTTCCCTTCAGACAAATGTGTGTCATGGCTTTCGAGACTGCCTCTCTTTCTGTACAGTTGTCGTATTTTCTAGGCAGAGAAGGAGGAGACCTTATTGCGGCCTTTCAGTACTTTAAATAGACCTATAAGAAAGATGGCGAGAGCCTTTTTATCACAGCGTGTTGTGATAGGACGAGGTGTAATGGCTTTAAACTAAAAGAGGGCAGATTCAGGACATCCAAAGCAGGCTGGATGTGGTTCTGGGCAATCTGATTTAGTTGAAGTTGTCCCTGCTCATTGCAGGGTGCTTGGACTAGATGACCTTTGAAGGTTCCTTCCAACCCAAACTATTATAAGATTATAAGGGAGTGAAGCATGGTGACCACTCTTTGGTCATACCTGCATTGTCATCCAGGACTTACTTGTGTAGTCAGAGTGATATTATTGCTATTGAATGCGAAGTAGAGAGTGGGTAAGTGGATATTTATTTGCAGAGGGTACCATTTTGCCATTTTTTTGGAGCTCAGCAGTTTGATTAGCCTTTTCCTTTTGCATCTGGAACTAGACACAGACAAAGAAGTCACATGTGGGACTGCTGTTTTTATTTCACCACTGAATCTGTGAATCTTCTCTTTGACATCCAAAGCCTCTTTTGAAATCAGGGAAAGATAACATGAAAAGTCAGTCAGCATAAGAGGTCATTTATACTTACTAATGTGGGCAACTGCCCATCTACACCCAGCATCCATACTAACTCACCTTGAATTTCATACTCTAAAAGTATCCATTATTTCTTTTGCACAAGTGAAGATATACTATGGATAATATCTAAATTAGTATTCCATTATCATTCACCTTTGTCCTGTAGTTTGGTGCCCAAATAGGCCAATTTTGTGGCCGTGTCCTTATTACTACCGGACTATAAGGAGGGCTGATGGGGGTTTGATATCACTTGAAATAGAGGGATCAGACATTACTTTTGATACTTCCAGTCAAAACTGCCTTGGGGAAAGAAAGATACTGTATGTTTTCAACTAATGGACAAAGGAAAGAAATTAAAGGAGGTGCTGGTAATGGAGAAATAATGGAGTATAAAGACAGATCGGCCTCCCTCAGAGAATGGATTAATTATTTTCTGACACAAATTTTTGATGCAAGCCTTTTTCTGGGCAAGAATTCAAGAGACATTGTAAAACAACTTGGTATAAACTGGAATTTGGGATATTTTTTTCTTTCAGTATTTTAATAATTTATATAAATCTGCCACTTTTCAAATTACGTATTAAAGTACTCTTGTGGTTGTTTAATATCAGTATTCCTCTGAGATTTTACAAATACATCAGCAGCATTAGATGGATGAAATCCAGCCTGTTGTAATTCAGATGCCCAGCATAGGCAATGCTTCACTGAGCATTTGAGTATGCAGTCTGGAGAGCAGGGGAAAAAAACAAGTTTGCTTTGATGTCACTGCCACACATGTACTGTCACTGCCTGTGATAGGCAGCTCAGGAAGCCTGCAGGGGAAGATGCAATCTGCATGTAATCATTTTTCCTGGTTTTGATTATGGAGGGACCTGAGACATTTCCCACAGGTGGTCCCTTCCCTACCCCTTCCGCTAGTGCTCAGGGGGATGCTCAGCACCTCTGTCCCCCACTCGCTGTGTCCCCTGGCCCTTTGCAGAGCAGAGATACAGCATGTGCTCTTTGCACTGTGGTTTCCAAAGATGAGATTCCTCTTTGGAATGGATGGTGGATGGACTTATTCAGTCCCTGTGGGGTTAAAACTTTACTCTAGACTCCTAGTAGCATCTTAAACCTGATGTACACCCTTCGCCCACACCATGGTGGGATGGAAACATTTCACAAGGAAGCGTTAGGACAAGGGGCAAGAAGGGCCCTGGCTTGAAACCACAGGATCTCCCATTTCCCAGGTAATTGCTGTACCTCCTACAATATTTTCTCATGAGGTTGTTGGTCATATTCCCTGCCACTCATTCACTTAGTTGGTGAGGCCTGTCTGCCTTGATGTGGGGTGTGACAGAGCCATGTAATAAGTATCCACATTCATGAAACAAAAACTTCTGAGCAAATGTGAGTGACTAAGACTTAAGCCCCTCTTAAAAAAATTTAAGTTAAATAAGAAAACACCTTATGCCTTTGGGTGCCAAAAGGTAAACTCCACCAAGGATTTAATCACATTAATTTAGACAGATGAAGATAGGAGTGGAGTTCAAGCTAAGGGAAGATTGTGTTCAAGCTGAATCATTTGGATGAAATTTGACTTAAAATAGTTATGGAGCAAATAAAAATAATAACTTAAGCATAGAGGTTTCTTCAAAGAAATGTGGAAAAGATGAGAGAGGTCTCTGAAAAGCAGTAAAGTTCAAAGACCATACCCCTTTTTAAATGGTGGAATACAAAAAAACCACTGGATTATAGACTTGACAGCCTCAAACTTCAGAAGGATTAAATACCCAGAAGATAATGTTATGATAAATAACTGCCAATAATGATTCAAGCCAAGCCAATTTCTTCCTTTGGATAAGGAGGAAGCAAAAGATGTAAAGTATCCTGACTCCACTAAGGTCCTTGGGATCACTCCTATGACATGTTCTTATAAGAGAACTGAGGAAATACAGCCAGGATGGGAAACACATATGAAATATGCCCACTAAAAGACAGAATCAGCAATTTCTCTACTGTGGTGAGAGGTGCTTTAAGAGGCGGACTTTCATTAGCAGCTTGGAGGACAAAGTCTTTGTCAAGAAAAAAATAGGAGTGGCTTGGAAACCTTAGTCTTGCTTGCAGAAATAATGGATGTTCCTTGATTTCCCTAACTGCTGCGGGTGTGAGTCATCCCACCTAAAGTCAATCTGCAGCTGTACCCCAGGCTTTTCTCATGATCAGTGCAAAGGTTTGGGTGATTCATCCTATCCCAGGACAGAGACTGAGGATAAGGCGAGTGAATCACTCCCCAGAGTTTCCTCTCCTTGCCATCCCATTGATTGTAGAATAGTATGAAAAGACGACCTCACAATAGCTGCTTAACTTTTAAATAGCTAACATTAGGTGACACAACCCCATCTTTAGTAGCCACTTAATTACCTAATTCTCAGAGATATTTGGGTACTTAATTCCCTTTAAAGTAGCCACTAAGCAGATCTGATAACTTGACCTGGGGTCTGTTGACTGGGTGAGGTGGCTCCTAGGTAGAATAGGTTATACAGGGATCTTAAGACTCTTGCCTGTTCCTGCATCTTGCAGGTAAACACTGAGCTCACTAAGGGCTCTGGATATGGTAGAGAGGCAGAATCCTGTTATCTTCTGATTCTTTTAGTTATTAGACTGTCATAAAGAAGTATGAAACTTAGGGTGTAAACCTGGGTCACAGTCTGTGCAGTATTAGAGTGGAAAAGAGTACATGTTGCATAAATAAATCAATGGAGCTAATGCTGATTTCCTACCCTGGACATCCTCTTCCTGTGTAGGCCACAGTGATGTTTATGGAAGCCTTCCTTGTGAAATGAAGAGTCTCAAGTTGTATCTTAATGGAAACAATACTTGAGTAGAAATACTTCTTAATGACTTATACCTGGTCCTTTGCAGACATTCAGGAGGGATAGTGGCTTTACTGATAATTCTGCCATTGAAGAATTAGAAGGATAATTCTCCTTTTAGAATGAAAAGAAGAGGAAGAGCAGACCTTTCTGCATTAAGAGCCAGGAGAGACCTGTGCTGTCCCACAGGATTTTTCTTGCAGCTTTTCAGTGCAAGCTCTGTTCCATTTTTTAAGTATTTTTTTTTTGTTGTTTGTTTGTTTTTGGTTTTTTTTTTAAACCCAGCCTTAATCTTTTTAAAAAAAAACCAACCAACTTTTCTGTCACATCTCATCTCTGAGGCCAATCTAGTCTAAACCTGCAGTACTCACAGAAGTGGAGTTGGATCTTGTACTCATTTTCTATGGCTCAGTTGCTAGGGTCTGAAATAAATACAGCTTTCGGTCGCTTGCTATTGAACAGACATTGAGGTGGTGGAGCATGTACAAGGAAGGGCGATGAAGGTAGTGAACGGTCTGGATCACAAGTCATATGAGGAACAGCTGAGGGATCTGGGGTTTTCTAGTCTGGAGAAGAGAATGCGCAGGGGGGACCTTATCGCTCTCTACAACTGCCTGAAATGAGGTTGTAGAGAGGTAGTTGGTCTCTTCTCCTGAGTAACAAGTGATAGGACAAGAGGAAACGGCCTCAAGTTGCACCAGGGAGGTTTAAATTGGATATTAGGAAAAATTTCTTCACTGAAAAGGATGTCAAGCATTGGAAGAGGCTGCCCAGGGATGTGGTTGTGTCACTATCCCTGTGGTTATTTAAAAGACACATAGATGTGATGCTTAGGGATATGGTTTAGTGGTGGGCTTTGCAGATTGGATTTGGTGATCTTAAGATCTTTTCCAGCCTAAATGATTCTATGATTCCATGATTCTATGATTCCTGCTGGTTGACAGCACACATGAGCCCAGTGCACAGCCATACGCCCCACCTGCTCTTGACTTTCTGAGCCCTTGCACCTCTGTGACCACATCCATCAGTCACTCCTCAGTCCACTCACAGCAGCTTGCCATAGCAAGGGGCTTGTGTCCCACCACAACGTCATCCTGAGACCAGCAGGTCTTTCAGCAAAGACAAAGGACAAGTCTTAGGACTGATGCAATGACTGTGATTTTAGGCATGAGCAGCTCTCTGAGTTGGGTCAAAGGATTGGCTTCTCCTCTCTGTTTGGATGGAGACTAAAATCGCAGCATGTGGCAACAATCACCAAGACCAGGAAACAGATTGCACCACTGATGTCCAAAGGTGGGACAGAATTTCTTCCCTCTTTTTGCAAGGGAAAGCTCTCTGTGGTGTCTGTCATGGCTCTGCTCCTCAGCTGAGGCACCAAACCCCCTGACCAAGATGGCATAGAGGTGTCTGCCATCACCATGCAGCAACCACAGGGCACTGAATAACCACAGGAGCAGCTGCTGCTGAGAAAGACTGGCTCAAAATGTTCCAGCATATAAACCTGTTTACTTTGTATTGTACTCATCATGTGTATAAGGGAACAATCAAAAATGTATACAGTCTAAATAAGAATCTTATTAACAGATGCCCATAGTTAAGGCAGATGAAGCAACAGATATTTGCTTACATCTTTTCTTCCTTAATCCATGTTTTAAAGCTTACTCACAGCCTCTCAGAGGACAATAGACTGTCTCCTGTGTATTTGGCAGCCTGGGGAATGAGGTGTTTGAAAGAAAAAGGAAATGAGTTGTTCCATTACAAAATACTTCAACCCTCTGTGCTGGTAGAATATGAAGGTAAATGCCTAAACATATTCCTGTGTTTTTTCTAACCAGCTGTAGGGGGAAATTGCTCTCTCAGGCAGACAGCCTGCTGCCAGTGAGATCCTTGAACAGCTTCACTTCCTGATGAAAGTTGCAGTTAAAATTAGCACACCCGCACCGTGGTGTTACCCAGGCAGTTCCTGCCGCAGGAAAAAACAGAAGAGATTAATATGTTGGAAAATGATGTTTAATTCCTACCAGGGAAAATGTCAGCTTGATTCCCAGGGCAGAGTATAGAGCACATCATCTTACCACAGTCCACTCACCTCTGGTTGAATATTAGGTGCTGTAAGGCACTGTGAACTTCAGAACTCTTTTTAAAGCAAGATGCTGCGTTAATTCCTGTTTTGTACAATTACTGTAGGATCAATAGATATTTACTTCTCCTGAAAGAACCTTCTTTACATCTTGTAGTTCCATGAGATATAAAGTGAATCTTGCATTTACTTTGGAGGCCACAATGTATATTTTCCAGGCCACCAAAAGCCAAAAGTTTCAGTACAGCAAACTACCACCGTACCATGCAGCTTTATGAGTGTATGTATGCGTGTTCATGTACCTATATATGTGTGGTTTAGTGCAAAATAAAACAAAACAGTTTATCTTTTTCATGGATGCCACTGTTTGCCTGATCCTCCTTCTTCTCCAGGCCTTCTCACACATTCCTAACTGTCCCATTTTTCTGCATACCTGTCAGATTCTTTCTCTGCCCACAGAAGAATCTCTGGCATGTCTGTCACTGTGTTTATATAGTTGCCAGCGCAGCTGTTCTCACTTGCTTCTTAGTTTTCTAACAATAATACCAGACTGGATTTGAAAGTAAAGCGATGCTTAAACACAGTAACAAACTTAAAAATACCAAGGTATGAAATACCAAACACAAATACTTTCATTTCTTTCAATTTCTAAGCAAAAAGTGTTGCCTCCCTCCATTTTCTCTGCTTGCATGCCCCCTTCAGAATTGCAGCAGCCAGCAGCACTCCACTGAATTCTTTGTACATTTATCCACCACCTCTGCATGACCTTGTCACACTGAGCTTTGAGCAAGCCTGGGTGAGCTGCCATTTACCAGTCCCCACATCCGTTTTTAGAAAGAAACTGAAAGGGAAATAGAGAGCATAGAAGAACTCCCCGCCTTCCCATTTAGGAATGTCATGCATACTGAGCCAAATAGTTCCTGAAATAAAAGCCCTTAAAGGCAGGGTTGGGATTTATTTTCTCTAAGTCAGTTGTTTAAACAGTCATCTAAAGTTAGTCGCTCCAGGGTCTATGCAGCCATAAAGGGAAACATGCACCTCCAAAGGCCAAAGACCATAAGATTAAGATAACTCTCTACAGCTGCTCAGATAAATCATCTATGGAAGTATCTGTTTCTCACTGGTTACTATAACTGGAACCCAATTTACTCATTGAAATTAAGGGAGGAGCATCCCCCACTTGATACACAAGGGAAAAATGCAGTCCCTCTGTAATGTGGATGAGAGGCTACCAGAAATAAAATGGTTGATCTTTTGGCCCGTGTGGCCAACATTCTCTGTGCCTTTATTTCTTAAGCAGGGCCTTCTATGTGCATTTGCAAGGTGTAAAAATACAAATGTGATCCAAGCAGAATTCTTACTAAACTACATCATGACAGGTTAAGTGGATGTGGAATTCATTGCCAATAGTGTTTTGCTTCCATTTGCTTGACTATACTTACTCATTCCATTTGCCTGAAGGATTGCTCCCAAGGCTTTTAGGCTGCATATTTGAACTATATACGGTGTTTGTTGAACAGATGCCATAATTTGTGGGTAATGTTTCTTTTCAAAAGAAAATTTTTTGTGTTTTTCTTCCCCTCCAACTGAAAAAAAACCCCACAAAAACAAAACAAAAAAACCCTAAAAGAAACAAAAATAAATGGATTATTTTCAACATTAGATTTTTTTGAGAAACGTATAGCAGCAATCTGCAGCTACTCGAGGTTAACCAGTGAAATAAAACTCCTCCAGGGAAGCAGACATGTTTCAAAATTGTTAGGTTTGGGGATTTGGTTTTTGTTTTTAAAGAATAGATTTTTTTTTTTTTTTTTTTTTGGGGGGGGGGGGGGGGGGGGGAATAATCCTGGCAGTAATTTGGGTGTTAAGTATGACATTGATCTGTAAAAGAACTTAAAAATTTGCTTGACTTTCAGTACATGATTAGTCTCACTGTCTATTCGCATGCCAAATGTAATAATTAAGCACTTTGTTAAACACAGATATGCTGCCAGAAAGAGTCACTGTAATTAGATTGTTACAGCAATGCATATATGAAACTTGGAGCATAATTCCCCTGATTAGCATGAACATTATTAAGGGAATCTTCTTTCAGAGAGTATAATTGTTTTCTACAGGCTGTCTTTAGTAAAAAACAGCTTTTGCATAGAATGAGAGAGTGCCTTTTAGGGTGGTGTTGATGATTGCTTAGGCTACTATATTTTTAGGGAAACACTGCACTCTGCAGGTGAAAAGTCTTCCCCAATCTTGTACCACCCTGCAAAGGTCTTTGGAAAGAGATTCTGTGTGGTGAGCAGTTAATGCTATTTAACCAAGTAAGTGCATTATCTGCAGCGTCCTTATAAAAAGGAAAAAGTCTTCCTTCCTTCTTTCCTTCCTTCCCCCCTCCCTCCCTTCTTCTCTCCCTCCCTCCCTCCCTCCCTTCCTTCTCCACTTCTTACTTTCCAGAGAATAACCAAAAGCGTGTAGATGTTCTGCAACATTTCCTGCAGTAAAGACTATGAAACTATACAATAAGCACAGGATGGCTATTCACATGAGCTGCAGGGCTCAACAGAAATTCCATGTCAAATCTAAACGCCCTTTGCCATTTCCTCGTGCTAATCCCACAGGCTGAATTTCCAGTTAGAAACAGGAGCAGTCAGTATGGCTCTGCCCTAAGTCTTTACTCCTAAAGTGAGACCCTTGTCTTTTCACGCTCCTTCATCATTGCCTTGCAAGATGTCATCTCCCTCTAGTCTCTGTTTTCTAATTTCTGGCCATTAGATGGCAATCGTGACCATCATCAGCTTCCTGTGTTCATTTCTTCTCATGGCCAGCATGCTTGTGTGCTCACAGTACTAAGGGAAGCTTTGCTTCTCTGCCTTTCTCATTTATAGCAGCAGTAGTTATGCAGACGCTGGTTGTTAAACTTTGCAGTGATTAACATGGGAAAAAGATTTGCTTCTGCCAACCCAGCTCCTGGGCCCCAATGTACAGGTGGCAGTGGGAGGGCAGAATAACCCCTGTTGAGGAATGTATAACCCACCAGTCCTGGGAATATCCGTCATTTCAAAGCAGATCTTCTGCCTTTGAATTCCGGGGCCTGTCCTGTAGATGGCATTTGCCAGTGTTAAAATCTACCAGCGATCAGCTCATAGCCCTTTCCAGGAACACATCATCATGGAGAGAAGCACGCTTATACTTTTAGAGCCATAGAATTGTTTGGGTTGGAAAAGACCTTTAAGATCAAGTCCAACTGTAAACTGGACACTGCCAAGTCCACCACAGCATCATCCATGCTCTGTCAGAAACACCAGTGGCTCCAGAGGGTTAAGTCTGGCTACACATTCTCCTTAAGGGCACCAAAGCAGGCTGAATAGCTTTTGGTCAGGTTATGTATATTCCTCGTGGCAACAAGCTGAAAAGCACTTTTATGACCCCATCATAAATATCTATTACCTTTGCTTCTCAAGCATCCTGTCCAGCTGAATCTTAAGTGTCCATTTTGAAGAATCCACCACTTCCCTGAGGAGGTTCTTGCAACAGCTGATTGTTCTTGTGAAAAATTTTCCACTTGTGTCCAGTTAGATTCTCTACAGGAGTAAGTTGTGTCCATAAGTGTCTTGCTTTTGTGGCCCCAACATGGCATGTTTAGTTGTCTCTAATGCAGGGTCAGTCACCTCGAAAAAGCATTTTGCTCTTTCACCTGAACTGAGAATTACTGATAGCCTTTCCCTTTCTCCTAGCTTTGTTGCCTGGATTTCAGTAATGATGTGGTTCCAATATGTACCTTTCTCCTTCTCATGAAAGAAGGCTGGAGCCACGTGGTGTAACCTGCCCACCAAAGGGAAGAGCAACATAGTTCAGGTGAAGCTGGGGGTGGAAAGTAATCTGCTCCCGGGAGGTGTGATGATGTTTGGTGAAATGGGATTGTTGAGGCATGGAAGGAAGATGTCGTCTTGTG
Organism: Ara ararauna; assembly: GCA_028858755.1. Lineage (NCBI taxonomy): Eukaryota > Metazoa > Chordata > Aves > Psittaciformes > Psittacidae > Ara > Ara ararauna. The sequence goes on from CM054378.1 coordinate 53,025,943, forward strand.
GCTTAGCAGCAATGTCACCAGGCACAAGGAGCAAAGCTGCAACTGCAAAGTCATTTCTAATTTTGGCATTTTCAAAATCTTGAAGGCTTAACATCTACTTTCCAATTCTGTTTCTTTGTCATACTTTTAGGTGTGTATTTTTAGGCCCATATCATGAGGAGATGAGTCAGCTTTTATACTAGTTCTAGAGGGAATTTCCCCTGACTGACTTTATGATTTCTTCTCATGGGAGTTTGTCCTGTTAAAACATGAGTAAAATTAATGTTATTTGAGTTGCTAGAATAGAATCATAGAATCATAGATTAGTTCAGGTTGGAAAGGACCTTATCATCAAGGTCCAACCCCCCTGCCATGGGCAGGGACACCTCCCACTAAACCATTCCCCCCAAGGCTATGTCCAACCTGGCCTTGAACACCGCCAGGGATGGAGCGTTCACAACTTCCCTGCGCAACCCATTCCAGTGCCTCATCACTCTCACAGTAAAGAATTTCTTCCTCGTATCCAATCTGAACTTCCCCTGTTTCAGTTTGAACCCATTACCCCTTGTCCTATCACTACAGTCCCTCATGAAGAGTCCCTCCCCAGCATCCCTATAGGCTCCCTTCAGATACTGGAAGGCTGCTCTGAGGTCTCCACACAGCCTTCTCTTCTCCAGGCTGAACAGCCCCAACTTTCTCAGCCTGTCTTCATATGGGAGGTGCTCCAGTCCCCTCATCATCCTCGTGGCCTTCCTCTGCACTTGTTCCAACAGTTCCATGTCCTTTTTATGTTGAGGACACCAGAACTGCACACAATACTCCAAGTGAGGTCTCAGGAGAGCAGAGTAGAGGGGCAGGATCACCTCCCTCGACCTGCTGGTCACACTCCTTTTGATGCAGCCCAGGATATGGTTGGCTTTCTGGGCTGCGAGTTCACACTGAAGCTGGCTCATGTTCATTTTCTCATGTTCTTGTTCATTTTATTTGAGGGAAATCACTATTATAAGATATTGATGTATTTTGCATACTTCTGTTTTTGCCACTGATAGAGGATATATGTTGAAATCTGAAAACTTGGCAGTCTTGCTGTTGTGGAGTACTTCTGGGTTAGGGTGGCCCTTAATATGACATCCTTTTCTTCTACTGAGTTGCTGAGGGAGCAACTGGAATTCACAGAGCAGATAGACAGATAGTTAAAGCAGTCCTTCAAAGAGGGCAAAGCTCTAATTCTTGGACAAGTAAAGTACAAGGCAGGCAAGTCAAAAGTAGTGATGTTTTCTAAACTGGTATTTTACTTTCTTTTTGTAGATGTGAAGCTGTTTCTTTTAAATTGCCTGGACCAATAGTGAAGTCCTTGTGAATCTCACTGTCTTTAAAAGCATGAGAAGACAGTAAATACAGTATAGAAACAAGACATATATTTACATGGCAATAGAAATATATTATCATTAAGGCTGAGAAATCATGAACTCACAGTTTTGTGCATGAGAACTCCTTTTGCATGTTTCAAACTTAAATTTTTTTCCCAAGTTATTCTTGAAAAGTCTGTTAAACACAAAATCAAAATTTCATTTGCCTTTTTAACAGAAATGTTTATGAGAAAATTGCAAGTTATGAGACTGTACCAGTAGAGGGTATTGAAGAATATGCAGCAGACCTTGGGTTTTTTTAGGGCTAACATGACAGTACTGGTGTGTCCAGAAAATGGATTTCTCTGCATAGAACTTTCCATTACCTATTTCATTACCTGGTTGCTATCAGTGATGCTTATATAAATAGATTTTGCATTTTTTAGTGTCACAGGATGACATTAAGTAGCATGCATTATTGAACTGCCCTATAACCGTAATTAAAAAGAAGACATAAAAGAATCCATCATAAGAAGAGCTTTCTGCCAGTCACAGGAGTGTGGATTTTGTGACAGAAGCCTGTGGAAATGTCTTGCTCCAGAAAGTCTCCCAGAGGGACAACATCTCCACTGAAAAAGGAATTAACTACTTTGAAGTAAACATATTACTGATGTGTAAGCTACTGTAACTAATGTCATCACAGAGAAAATCCTGCTCAAGGATCTCCAATCCAATGGTCCATTCTGGCCAATAGTTAAATAGAGATACACCGTATGTTAATTTTAACTCATTTGGCTGCAAACATAAAAACACCGAAGGAAATAAAAATGGGATCTCTTTGCAGATTGCAAATGTAGTGATAACTGACGGGGAATTCTCTCTTTCTACCAGGTACCAGTAGTGAAACCTCACAGCAAACTTTAGTCAGAAAGTTTCTGATTTCTCAACCTTTCATTAAGCATCACCAGAACTAAAGATAGAAAGAGTATATAAATAATTATATTACCAATTTTTACCACCTCTTTAATAGCAAGGAAATGAAAATGAAATTTTCATGAAACTACTTGTGCAAACGCCGTGAATCTGGAAGAGTTAATTGCGTTGTTGAAACAGGCTTTTTGTTAAACTTAAATGAATGGTGAAAATAGGTAGTGACAATGCTGTAGTTTTGACAAATCCTTCTGCTGACAATGTTTAAAAAAAAGTCTCGATGTTGTAGATGTGACACATGAAATTTGAAAAACTAAATTATCTCACATTCTCGCATCAAACTTAAATTTTATTTTAAAATCATTTCTCAATTTTGTTGCTAAAAGTTTTGTAAAGGTTGGATTTCTAATTAAGCTGTTAAATGATTAAATTATTTCATTAAAATTTTTATTTTTCCCCCACATTTTTCAGTTTATAAAAAGTTTCGAGATTTGACAATTTTTCTGTATTTGTTAGGGAATAATTGCTTAATATTTCAGATTATTTTTTTTGTAAAGTAGAAGCCTCTTTCCACACTACTCAAGCTATAAGGACCAAACTGCAGTAAAACCACTTTAATAACTCTTTTAACAAATTTTCAGGTGTTGGATAAATTTAAGTCCCAATTGCATGACTTCAGTTATACGTGGCTGAGAGAAGTGTGGATTTCGTGCCTTATTTCATCACTCTTAAGTTGCTTTCAAAATTATTGTTTTTTTTCTAATCTCAATTTAGTTTTCTTGATGCAATCTGGTTCAGATTTTCCAGGAAGCTTTAGGGAAGTAGGAAACTTCAAAAATCTCTTTCCTTATGAATAGTTTGGGAATGAACCATAGATGATGGAAATGGAAGGAGAACACCCTGTGTAATATAGGGAACTGAAGCAGGTAGCAAGGTAGCAGCAGGAATATTCACACTCAGTGGTTTTAAGATCAAGGGTAGCTGACCAGATTCTCAGGCTCCCCTTTTAGTCAATAGAGACGGCCACGTTCCCAAACATCAGGGCCTAACGCTTGTCTCTTTCTGACTGCAAAGGAGCCAACGTAGCCAGTGTTGCATTGTTTGTGTTTTTAAGAATTTACAGTGCCATGCGAGAACATTTTCTGCTTGTGAAAAAGAGATTAATGAGCTAATTATTCTAATTAGCACAAAACTAAAGCATCCCTTGAAGTGTAATAGTTTAGCAGCAGTCTATGTTATATGGATTATTTAATTCCAATAGTTTCTGAAAGCACATACCCATAACTTTATCTCAGCTAATCTAGTTGTGCTGCTGCTTTTCACTAAGTTCAAAGAAGACAAGAACAAAGAAGTTGATTTTATATGGAAATTATTTTTTCTTTTATTAAATTCAGCTTTAAAGTCCATAAGGTTATAATCAAGAAAGGAGAAAAAGAAAGATTATTTTAAGGAATATTAATTACTTCTTTGGGGAAGATAGAAATGTCTCCCTTATGAGAGAAATGTATTCCTCTAACACAATTAACATTCTAAGGAGCAAACCCATGTCTGTTGATGAAGCCCCAAAGTGCTTCCTTGTGTGCTTCCTCTGTGTTTCTTGTCTATTGTTAAATAGCTCTATTTCAATCACTTTAAATAAATGATACATAGCTGGTAATATGAGCCATGAAAAGTCTGGACTTCAACCACTGCTTTTGTACCTTCAGGGAATTAAATAGAAGAAAGTATAAATCCAGTTTCCATTAGACAGCAAAACATACTGAAGAACAAACAGGTGGTAGAATACTTTGTTGGACAGGGAAATACTTGATATAAAATTATCACACTTCTGACAAAAATCAGGCCAAAGCTTTATAGTTTCTGACTCTTCAAAGCTTCTGCAGTCTTTGCAATACAAAAACTACTTTCCAGTGAAATTGCAGCTACTTTCACTATTCAGGTAATTTCTGCATGCTAATAAAGCAGTTTCTAAGGAGAAGGTTGATTTTCCTCTTCCATCACTGAATGAAGTCTGTATAAAATATGCTGTACCAGCTTCTATTTTCTGTGAGCCCCGCTGTTACTGGACTTTGCCAGAACAGGTCCTTTGCCTCCCCCACCTCCCAGGCCCTTTCCATCGGGCAGAGCAGGACGCCTTTTCTTTCAGGCTAAATTGATGCTCAGTGCTTTCCCTGTTGGTCACATGCAGTGCGTATGTTGTAGAGTGTTTTGTGTGGCCATGGATGCAGAACCAGAGACTCTGCCAGGCAGGGATATTATAAATGTTGAAATATTAAAAGAGAAAATGGAACATATTGCTGAAACCTCACCCAGCCATGCAGGTCTGCATTTACTATGCTCTAATCTCATTAATGTTGTGGTATTGCATAGATGAGATCAGTTGTCAGTCATGGGACGCTTACGTTAACATTTACATACAGCCATTTTGAGAAATCAGGAATTGCATAGGCACATTCAGAAGCATTCCCTTTGAAGCTCAGTTGCACTAAATAATTTAAATTATTAGGCTGGAAGGTTGTTTGCTTTATGTGATGAAGGTGGCTGTAAAAACAAAGATATGTTACACTGCTGGCCTCATTAAAAAGTCCATCAGCAAGCTGGGATAACTTGTTATGTGAACAAAAGTATCTGAAAGGAGAGAATGCTGTTGGTAAGATTACAATATATACATTCTAATAATATAGGTTCTTATTACTATCATTATATGATATTTATTATTTATTACACCTAAAATTTTGATTTTTAGCTTAGAGGCATTATTTGAGGGTTTAAGATTGTGCTCTCCACTCAAAAAGCACTGTAGTTTGTAAATGGTTTGGATAAATGCTGTGGACCATCAGAAATTTTTGGTGGGAATGCTATGAAGTTTACTGTGGGATATGTCAAGATACACCAGATTACAAGGATTTTTTTGATCAATCTATTTAACTGTTATCTCAATCTTTTCACAAATAGCAGCGGTAGTTTCCATCAAACATTAGCTTTTCTAGAGAGTTATTGACTAAAATAGTCTCTGTGAGTATAAAATGCCAAGGAGCTTGAAGTGTAACTGGGGATGGATGAAACCACTGGGATTGTCTAGTCCAATCCCCTATACTCAGCACAGTATCAGCTATGGCAAGTTGCTCAGGATTGTGTCCAGCTGGGCTTTGAATATCTCCAAAGATAGATATTACACATCCCGTTTCACCCTCCAATTTTTTTTTTTTCTTCTGAAGACAGGAGTTGTGGTCCTGCTCTTTGATTTGTTCCTTCCACTCAGGATCCTGATATCCACCATCTCATGGTCACTGCAGTCAAGGTTGCCTCTGACGTTCACTTCGTTGACCAGTTCTTCCTTGTTTGTATGGGTCCAGAAAGTGCCTCCCCTTGTCAGCTCCTCAATTACCTGCGTCAGGAAGCTGTCATCAGTGCACTCCAGAAACAACCTGGATTGCTTGTCCCCCCACATATACATGTGATACAGCATGTATCAGGGTGGTTGAAGTCCCCAGGCAGGATCAGGGTGTGCAAATGTGAGATACCTTCCAGTTGTCTGAAGAAGCCTGCATTTATTTCTGCTTCCTTGATCAAATGGTCTGTAGCAGACACCCACAATGCTGTCACTCATGTTGATCTGCCAGGTCTCAGCTGGCTGATCAACTTTTCTTACACACAGAATAACTCCATGTCGTGGTTTAAGTCCAGTCAGCCACACAGTTTTGCTCTCTCACTCCCCCCTCTTTCTTCCCCCCGCTCCCGGAGGGATGGGAAGGAGAATCGAAAAGAATGCAACTCCCACAGGTTGAGATAAAAACAGTTTAGTAACTAAAGTATAACACAAATCACTACTGCTACCACCAATAATAATAATGACAAGGCAAATACAAGGAAAGAATACAATTTCTCACCACCTAAAACCAAGCCCGACCACGCAGTGCACCCCCCACCCTTCTGGGTCTCTCCTCTCCGTCCTCCATCCTGGGCATGACGTGCTCTGGTATGGAATAACCTTTTTGGCCAGTTTGGGTCAGGTGTCCTGTCTCTGCTTCCTCCCGGCTCCCCTCCTCCCTGGCAGAGCATGAAACTCAGAAAGTCCTTGGCCAGACCAAAACATCACTAAGCAGTAACCGAAACACTGGTGTTATCAGCACTGTTCCCAGGCCCAAAATCAAAAACACAGTGCTACACCAGCTACCAAGGAGAAAAATGACTGCTGCTGCTGAACCCATGACACTCCACCACCTTGTCGTCATCCTGGCCTGTCCTCCCAAAAAGCCTGTATCACAGATCACAGCATTCTAGTTGTATAAGCTGACTCCACTCTCACATCTTTATGATCCTGATGACGTTGTAGCCCTGCAACTGCACACAGAGGTCTCATTCCTCCTTTTTCTCCCCATGCTTTGGGCATTAGTATATGGAACTTTAGAAAGACATCCACATGTGACTTCCAGAATGGTGTGAGAGCTTCTGCCATCATTCTCTCCTCTTGGCACTTCCTTATTTGTGTGCATACACCTGAGGTAGACCTCCTTAAATCCTGTTTTGTTGCTTTCAAGGTCTTAAAAAAAAAATGGAGGGAGAAAACTCATACATTATCCCTGTCACAGTAAAATACTGCTTATTTTCACCAAGATCCAGCACCTGTAAACCAGGTAGCTCATGAAAAGCATAATGAGAAATTTAAGTTCAGTTTATGACTACAGAAATCTAAATATTTCACATTAGGTTGAAAGATAAAATTGGTACCATTCTGAATTTGGCTAATGATATTAAAAGACAAATTCAAACATAATGTCCTCTAAACACCTTCAAATTTCTGTTTTTCAGTGAAGAAAAGCACTGTTTGAACTTTGGAGGCTTTATCAAAGATGTAGCATTGAGCTTTCAGCAAAGATATATCATTGCTGGATTTATCTTCTTGTAAAAACCATATTGTTTACCCCAGGTCTGTGTCTGGTTTTGTCTGATTTCCTACTAATAGCACTGTTGTTGCTATTCTTTGATAAAGGTGATATTCTGCTGCCAGACAAAGAAATTGTACTTAGCTTAGTGAAATGCCAACATCAACATGCTTGATAAATAGGACTCCAAAACTGCAGGTAGGAAGATTTTTAGATATCTGAAGGGCTTTAGCTGTTCATTATAAAATCTTTGAACATCAAAACTCTTAGATAGAGTTACAGGAGGGAAGCAAGTCACAGGAGTAATTTATCCTGTTTAAGACCAGATTGGACAGGGCCTTGAGCAACCTGGCCTAGTGGAAGATGTCCCTGTCCATGGCAGGGGGGTTGGAACTGGATGATCTTTACAATCCCTTCCAGCCCAAACCATTCTGTGATTCTGTGCTATACCTGGGACCACATATTTCTTCTGTGATGAGTCAAAGAAGCTATCCATGAGACAGAGTAAAATCTCACACCAGGCTGTATCTTTTGTTGAGTAGCTGAATTCAAGAGGAGTAGGTTTTAGACATAAAGCCAGCTGAGAGGTGTAGCTGGACGGAGGCTACAATGCCACCAATGTCCTGGGTACTGGGGAGCACCTTGGACAGCTCCCAGCACCACCCCACGGCCATACCCCAGGTCCAGGTTCTCATACAGAGAGGTATGATTGCAAAGCGTGGAAGAGGCAAGCTCTGTGAGAGAAGGGTTAGGATTTTAGAGGAGATTGTTTATTTTGGAGTGCTTTGAGGTTTGTTGTGGTTTGTTTTGGTTTTTTTTCCTTCAGGGATTATTGTAAAGCTGATTCTCCTACAAATAGTTCTGCCACTGTGCAAGAGCTGAAAGAAATGTTGCTGATGGCAAATGTGCAATTATTTCTCAAATTCAGAGTAGTTGAAGGAAATGGAAACCCAGCTGGTATTTTACATAAATGGTTTTCATCAGCCAGCAATACCCTAGAATTTGCTAAGTTAGCAAAAGATTCATCTTCACTTTCCACCATTTTCTTGCATAAATCATGAGGCATTTCAATTGCCTTTAGAGAGTGGTTCCTGTGTAGATTTATTTTCCTCAGCTGATTCAGGTCCTGAAAAGAATATTTTTAAACTTTCTCCTTGTGGTTATCTGAGAGTTTCAGTTCAGGAACATCTCCATACCCTCCTTTCAGGTGATGCATACCACAGCCAAGAATGATAGAGGAATTGTTCATTACAGTGTCAGGTGGTGGCATTTTGGATACCTGGGCTCAGCCAGAACTTTGGAAACTTCAAAGTAACAATTCATAACAGACTTGTGACTGAGACAATCAAGTTGCCTTTAAAAAAAGCGAATTTGATTTTTCTGCTAACAGGTACTTAGCAGTAGCTTCAGAATAGTCATATCATCAATACACGTATTCGTGGACTGAAATTCTAAGACATTTGTGCACCTCAGTTTTGCTATTCCATAAAAGCAATTTTAGCAGAGAGGCCAGCAATTGAATTTGAATTCATGGAGGGTCTTTGCGGAACAAGGGTTGATCTGGCTTTTCACTGCTACTGTAGAGAAATTAGATACCTCTCTAAATAAATACCAACAGTGTAAACAATAAAGACTACTTAACAGAATAGAATTTATTGCTAATAGAAGATGAAAATGCTAGAAATCTTTAGTCTCTCTGACAGGCTGATCTGACTTTTACTACTCCTATATGTTTGCATATGAGAGTGTGTTTGCAGTGATATTGTAACGTCCCGAATCCAGTTGAAGACAGAAAAAAGGCTCTCATTGAATGTGCCAGATCAGGCTTGTAACACCAGCATTTAAGCATCTTTATTTCCCTGGTCCACTTTGTTCCCTTCCTTCTTTTGGACTGAAGAGTAAGTATCATAGAGACACGTACCAGTCTCAAAACTACAGTAATATTTGAAGCACAATAATATTTATGAGGACAAATAAAGCAAAAAAAAAAAAATAGGAAATGCTTAAGAACATTATTATACAAAATAGTACATGCATATGGTTAGAAAGAAGCTATTAAAATGTTGCAGAGAAGATTCAGGCAGGGAAACATACAAAGAGGAATAAAAAAGGGCAAAAAATGTGAGATGAAAGAGATTAAATAACTATAATCCAAAGATAGTCATTAAAACTGTGAATAAGTGGTAATATGATAGCTATTCTATTGGTCTGAGTTACAGAGAAGATTATGCTGTTTAACTTGAATGCAATAAAGTACAATAAAATTAGATTTTAAAACATCAAGAACAACCAAATATATAAGAACATTTAATTAATGAAAATCTAAAATAGTCTGAAACAAAGATTAAAAATATCCATAAAGCAAGATTACTCTGCTTCAATGGCAACACTTGGCATTTGATTAAAATACACTGTTGTCAAAAAAATATATTTTTAGGAAATATTGGAAAGTTCTTATGTTTTTCACTGTGACAGGATTACCTGGGAGACTTCATAAGGTAATCCCAGCTTGTGTAATATTAAAAAGCATACATTTTCATAAAATATTTACTTCCAGAAGCATAATGATTTTCAGTCAGAAGCTGTAAGATTGATTCCAACAGCACATACACAAAACTACGTGTGAATAAAAATTGGTGTTAAGGAAGGCCAGACTCAGCCTCTGATTTCTCAAATTCCTTGCATCATTGCATGTGCTTCAAAAAATGTAAATACTCACCCTCTTCATCTCTCTGCCATAAAATAAGTCATCCCAATAAAAGTTAGCTAGACATCTATGCATCATAATGGCAAAACTGAAACTGTCATCTGCTGATCAGCTGTCCCAGAGGAGCTAGCATGGTGTTTGTCCTGGAGTAACTTGAAGTCACTCTGACTAATAGAGTAATTCCTATACCTTTCTGGTAAGAAATGCAAGTTCCAATGACAAAATATGGCCAAGTGAGACATAGTATCACAATGAGCTGTTATGTCAGGAAAGATCACAAAGCTGGTGACCCATTCAAGAGGTAAAGCACAAAGGAGAGGAAATGATCTGAGCACTGGGCCCACACAACTCCATGCTTCTCAGCTTAGCGCATTGCATTTATGTACATAAATATATATGACCCAATGAACTCCAGCCCCAAGCTTTCCTTATGTAAGTGTAGTTTTATGTCTGTTGCTCTCATAGGTCTTAAAAATAGAGTACACAATGGGAACCTCTAGAAACTTCATTATTATTGAAAATATTATTTTTCAGGGTAATGCTGACAGTTTTCCAGTGAAGAGTTAGCAAATAAGACAAGCATGACTATGAAAGGCCCATACTAAATATTATAAATATAAGTATAAATAAATTTTATTTATTTTATGTACAAAGCCTGTAGTTTTGTCCATAATTACAGCTGCATAATTTATTTCCACCAGCCTCAGAGAGCTTTAACAGCTCTCTTTTTCTTTTCTTTCCCTTGGACATGCTATTTAGAGAAAGAAAGTGCCCAGATGCTTAAATGGCTGAAATTTGTTCCAGTCTCAGTTTTAGTGGCATTTGGGAAATTATATTGCTTGTGATTATGTTTGATGTTGTGAAGTTATTTTCATAGCATTTGCTCTGAAAACGGCTGTATCGTTAGTGAGTCTATCAGTGAGGACACAGCTCAGTGAGATGTTTATAAAAGCCTTATAAAAGAGAGAAACATGTAAGCTAGAAGAATGTGAGCAGCAGGAAGGCTTTTAGAGCACAAGAAGCTGACTGCTTAGCTCTGAGGTGCCAGACAGGGCAATCGAGGGGCTTTCTGTCTACTTTCCTGAGCAATAACATACTAACTGACACCTAAGGGAGGAAGAACAAGAAAGAGGGACCTCACCTTGTCGGAGCTGGATGATTTCTGGTGATACATACTATTTTTCATTTTGACTTTTAGTGAAAAGAGTGGGATGTTCCCATCATTGCTAGGATTGTGGCATATTTCTTTCAGAGCTGGTAAGGTCACAAGCTTCAAGTGGGATTCAAGGAATGGAAATGCTTAATCAACACTGGACCCAGGAGACCACTAGAGGAAAGCAGACTCTAGCTCTCAGGAGGAAGATAGAAACAGAGAATCTGCATCATGTGAGTATATTCAGCTCACTCTGGAAAATACAAGTCTTCGAATTCTGGCCAACCTCCAGAGGTTTAAACACCTCACATCCAAAGGCTGAATGTAATACAGCAGGGTGTGTGTAAACCTTACTGTTACCAAAGGAAGGTGAATATTTTTTTCCTTCCCTTCCTGACAATATGACAATGATTTGCATCCCTGTGAGGCAAGCTGTTCCTACTGAACCCAGATTTCAGCATGAATTTGAATGAGACCTCCAAGTGTCTCTTCCACTCTGCCAGACACAACTGTTAAATTAAGGACTAACTCACAAGTCATAGGATTGACAACATATTCTGAGTAGGGAAAGAAGACCAAGAACTAAGGATAAAAATAAATATGAGTTAATAATTCTGAAGTGATTAACTGCAGTTCATTAACCATACATAATCCCAACCTCCAATCAGAGAAGCAGCAAAAAAAGAAACAATTAATTGTTTTTGCCACTGATGAGGACAGGGATCAATCCTGGCCCTCTTGTATGCAGCTCAGCAGACATAAACACACCAACATCTGCTCAGACTGGTGATTAGATGCACAAATCGCCGGAGTGGACAGGACTGTTAGCATGCCTCTCTCCCAAGGCACATCTACTGCTTGGCATAAGGATGCCTCCATAAAATGTGCTGCCTGTTTCGAGCTCCACCTTAAAGTGTCTTTCTCTGTCCAATGCCCTGTGGGTGAAAATTGCCTGAAGACTGAGTTAATCTTCTGTAGTTGGCTCTTGCCTTCAAGATTATTTTCTTTTGGGGTTTATATGCCTAGGTACCTTTGAGGATTCCCCTCAGCTGGGCTGGAAGTAATTAACTTTATTGTGCTTGGTTATCTGATCAGCTTCATGTAGGGAAGAGAGCCAGGCAAAGCCAGAATTGACATGGCTGAATACCAAGGCCCACAGCGAGAGCAAAACTGGGAATATGGTCCTAATCATTGCTTGCAGCTGATGTGAGAAGGGCAGGATCACCTGAAATGATTGATAGCAATATCCCATCAATAATTTTAGTAGCTTGAATATTGACTGGGAACGGTTTTGGGAGTTCCCAACAGGTATCCCCCTAGCAAGATGAGGCTCCCTGTGTCTTTCATCTTGTTATCTCAAAGCACTTTTACAGATACAAAATGATTTGCAAAGCAATTCTCATTATCTACATTGCACAGATGATTAAAGGAAAGGATAGAGAGGCTTAGAGAGTACTCCTGAGTTGCTCAGAATGAGCAAACAAATGTCCTACACATAAGCATGAAACTCTTAAAAGCGGAAATTTCTTTGAACCTGAAGGTGATGCTTTTTCCTGCATATATTATAAGTAGCATCTGGGTGTGTTGTCCCAAACAAGGGGGCAAGCATTGCCTTTCTTCCGTCTGGACATACTGCACCCGGCTACTGGCCAGCAGCATCCAGCTCACAGGACCTTCCCTGAGGGCACAGCAGGATCCGCTTCTCCCCATTTCCTTCAGGCCAGATCGAAGATAAGTGAAGCTTGCTGCTTTCTGGACAGTCACCACTGCCTCTTGGATGTCCTACACAATATGCATGTTGACCGGAGTGTTTTGAGTGGCCATGGACATACAGCCATGCGCTCTGCTGAACAGGAACAGTAGGTGTAGTGAGCATCCAAGTAGGATAGCTGTTTTGTGATTGCTGTCATAGTGATGCTAATAACAGCAAATAGGAAATCATATGAATCGCTGCAGACCAGCATAGATAGTGTCTGTTGTCACCAGCAGCTGCTGATTCCTGGTTCATTTTTGGATCACAGAAAGAAAGGCAAAATGCCATCAGGAGAGTTAGCCCTGTTATTAATGTCCTACAAAAGATGATAATTATTTATAATATCTTATGCCCCCTCTGATGCTGAGACCCCCAAAATGATACAACATACGATAGACCTCTGGCTATGTCATGGTGTGCAGCACAGATTTCCCATCAGTGATGAGGTCCCCTAGCACTGTCATCTTCAGAGTTTTTATGGATTTTCTTGAAAGCAAAGCAACTATTCATCATTTCTGTTGGGTGCAAAAGAATGTTTATAGTGAAACATTCTGCTTCTCTTCAAGATGAAGTTAGGGACATGCTCCTGGCATCATTGCTGGTGACAAGTAGGTGCTGCCTATAGGGTCTTTGGTTACAAGAAGCCAGCTGCATTTCTTCTACAGCAAGGGGTGTGGTGGCACTGCACAGTACTTGTGGCCAAGTCATATGTGTAGCACAGCATGGCACGGCACAGCACAGGCCTGTGATGCTCGGGACAACACCAGTGTGGATCTCTATCTCTTCCATGTGCAACAGTCATCCAGGTAGGACCCCTACAGGGTTAATATTTACATGATTGCACAATGGTCCGTTGTTGCTGCCTGTGGCATAAAGGTGTTTACAGGCTGTGATGATGAAGTCATTATTTTGTCTGTTTGCATTTTCACTGTATGTCCTTTCAGCCTTGCAAGTTGACTGGCTCTCTCAGCATCCTGCAACTCCAATGAAAGTACCGAGGACAGACTTTTCAGGAGCACATCCTGCAAAAACCTTTGAAATCCTGTTAAGCCTTATCAGCTGAGTGAGCCAGAAGTCTCCTGCATCAGTGGCCATGATAAGGCCAAAACTCTGCTCATTGGACTTCACACAAGTAAATGCACTAAAAGGTAAGTCAAAGATTTTCACTTTGTTGCTTTTCACAGCTAGCATAGTAAGTACACTTCAGTGGGGATTGTTACCTTTTAATGTGGGATATACCAAGATGTGATAAGTTATTGACATGCTTAAAAAATGTATATCTTTCCCGTATCTATCTGTTGCCCTATAACATTTTCAAGTGGTTTCCTTTTAATGGTGATTCCTCAGGAGGATTACTACTTAGATGGTTGTCTCTACATGTAGAAAATGTGTTCCAACAAAAGCTAAAAACCTTTAGGCAAAGGGGAATTTCTGTAAATGCAAGCTGAGATGTGAGTCCTGCTTATTGTGGCTCAAGTCTAATACTTCTAGATTTCTAATTTCTTGTAATACAAAGCTACAAGTAAAATCCAATATGCTGTTTGATAGACAGATTTTAATATTTGAAATCACATAGATTAAATTCAGTGCCATTCAAAGCCTGACTAGTGCAATTTGTAGACGAATTCAATCAGGTAATTTCCCCTAAGCTTATTGACTGATGTAAGTTTAAACTGATCTGAGTTAATGAATGTGAGGCATTTGAAACTCAGATCCAGTGCTTTGCAAGGTCAGGTATTCTGTGGTCTGGGCACAGATAAAATAAATAGTCCATGTTCTTGCCCCAGCAAGTGCATGAAACGCTCAACTAGTCACCTTTTCACAAAGTTAAATGGAATTTTTCCCTAACAGATTCTATCAGTCTAATCTTATCTTGTCCTAAAGGTCACATTTTGCAAATTCATTTCTGTGAGACTATTAACACTTTGGAAGGTAATGCAGTTGGGTTGTTTCATTATGTTGATCCTAGAATAAAAAAACCCTGACTTTCATAGGGAAGCAGAGTTTCTGAGTGATGTTCAGATAAGTCTTAAAAAACATAACATGGAAGATTTCATCATTTTGAGACACTAGAGAAGTAAGACTGTGAGAAGTTTAGATAATGTCAGTACTTTTTTCCTCAAAATTTAAACATAATTTCATCCAGAAAGGTCAAACTCAGCAAGAATTTTTCAAAAGCTATTTCATTCCTAAAATAATTAAGTGTAAGGTGTAAAACAGTTTGCTGGGGCATGCTATGAAGCCAGATACAGCTTCATATAGTTACAACAGTTACAGGAGGGCTGGTAAGAATTCAAGTGCTTAATTTCTTAAATGTTTTGCACAGCCAGCAAGTATTTGGACGAAAGTGTTACCCACACAGGACTCACATACAAAATTATCATTATAGCACCTCAGATAATGTCTGCTTATATTAAGAGTTTCTGTATTAAACAGTAAATTTAAACCCCATCCATGAATGCTCTTTATTTAGTTAAGCAAGGATAAAGTTCTGTTCCTCAGGACAGCCATAGAGAGGTGCTCTGGTAAAACTGCTGAAGAAGAAAGAATGGTTGAATCAGTGAAACCTGAAAAAGCCCCATCTTCTGAATCAAACTTTTTTTCCATGGGGATTGCTGTAGTAAGAGTTCATGCTCATACAGAGCTCCTGTAAATAGAATTGCCAGAGCAAACTCTGGTAGTGCAAACAACACTGCTGACATTTAGTCCTAGTGCAGCAATGGGGGATGAAAAACCCTTGGCTACTTTGTGCAGATTGCTACTGAGATGTAACTTCTCTAATCCCATTAAGTCAAACAAAAAAAAAAAAAGAGGAATGATCTGACACTTTATGATTAAGGTTATTCTTTAAGATCTGTGAACTTCTGAAAGATGTCATCAGAAACTGCTTTGATATTAATATAGGCAAGTATCAAAGTGACAGCATTATCATTTATTTTCATTTATTATTAAAACCTTCAAGCTTCAGTGAAAGACTGCGAAAGAACTGATTATTTCTACTTCTATAATACATGGTAATTTTGGGGGGTAATAGAGGATTTCTGGTTCATAAGGATAAAGAAGAGCAAGCAAAACAGATAGTATTGGATACAGCCATTTTATTTCAAAGGAAAACCAGTTTGAACATGTTTTCTCAAGAAAGAACCGATGGATGAATGGCCTATTAATAAAAATACTAATATGAGAATTCTGTCCTATAGTCTCAATAATCACATTCTAGATAATTTTTAATTACACCAGGCATGCATTTATAAAAAGTTCGTATGATAAAATGTTAGCTATTTATAAATATTGCAGATTCTAATTGTTTATGGGTATAATAGGTTTTCCCTCCCAAGTTTAAAAAGATTACATTAAGGGATTGAATATTATCTTGGGCTGTTTCTGTGGGCAGTATTTGGCATTGCTTATACTGACTGATAGTCTGGCACATCAGGAATAATTTGGAGAACAAAACAGTTATTGGTGGTGAGAACCCACCTGTGCAATTTTATACATTTTAGGGAGATTTATTTTAGAGAGATGCTGTAGTCTAGTCCTTAGATTGAGCGTCCACTAGCTGTGCTTCTGCATAATGTCCTCCAACGTTATTTCAGTTGAAAGGAAACCAGAGGATGTGTTTCAAGACTGTTTCACTTAGTGAACCAAAGCAAAGCAAGGATAAACATGTGAAAGAGCTGTTTCCAAATGCATTTACTCCATGTCTAAACAGATATGCTGCTGTAGATACAGTCTGTGACAAGAAATGGGCATATTTGTGGCTTCCTGCCCTAAAAATGTTCAGCTACATGTATCATGTCTAATCTGAGGAATGAAGTCAATCTGCCGGACATGAATTGCTGAAGCAGAGAAGTAATGTAGATATCTTCTCCAAAAGAGTATCTTCAGCTTGTCTTTGTTTTCAAGGACATGGCACAGCAGTTAGCTGCATTGGACACCAGCCAGATACAACTTGTTAGGACTTTCTCCAAAGCCTGTTTAAGAAAATGCAAAGTCTTCTGAAACTACATGCACCAAGGGACTTCCACATTGTGTTACCTGCTGCAGTGGAAACAGAGTGAAATTATTCTGTGATATTTGTTCACACCATAGTTAGAAATCCCTGAAATACTGGGATTGTCCACACTGAAGTCAAAAGTTTAAAAAGTCTTAGTGATGGACTTAGCTGAATAAAGATAACCTCCCATCTTCAGCAAAAATATTAAAAATTAAGTATTTTAATCTTGTTAAAGAGATAGAGACTTGAACTTTGTTTAGAGCTTTTTGGAACATAAACTGCATTTCTTTCCATTAACACAGAGGTGAACTGAGTAGCAATTCAAAAGATATTAGTCTTTGTAAGCTGTTGTGGTTTAAACCGTATATCACGCAGTTTGCTCACTCACTCCCCCTCTTTCTCCCCCACCACTCTTAAAGAATGCAACTCCCATGTGTTGAGATAAGAACAGTCCAGTAACTAAGGTATAACACAAACCACTACTGCTACCACCAATAATAATAATGACAAGGGAAATACAAGGGAAGAGGATACAACTGCTCACCACCTGACAACCGAGCCGTGAACTGAACTCTTCCTGGTTCCTGCCCCCAGTTTTTCCATGCTGGGCATGACGTGCTGTGGTACGGAATACCTCTTTGGTCAGTTTGGGTCAGGTGTCCTGTTTCTTTTTCCTCCTGGCTTCCCCTTCTCCCTGGCAGAGCATGACACTCAGAAAGTCCATGGTCAAACCAAGCATTCTAAGCCATAACTATAAACATTGGTGTTATCAGCACTGTTCCCAGGCTGAAAGTCGAAAACACAGCACTGCACCACCTACTAAGAAGGAGAAAAATGACTGCTGCTGCTGAACCCAGGACATAAGCACAGGGTTTCTTCATGTAAAAAAAAAAAAAAAAACCCCACAAAAAAAAAACCACTTACATGTTTTTAGAGTCATACTTTTCAGTTACCTGTAATTTTTTTTAGATTTACTCTAAAAAGGGAGGTGATTTAGTATTACTGAATATGTGACATATTTATTAAAGCAGCTCCCAAGGATCAAATGTTAAAGTAAAAATTATCAGAAGAGACACAGAAATTAATTCCTTTAGGTGATTTCAAAAAGCTTAGGAAAAAGGATGGGAGTACATGAACTCCTAGGCTCAGAAAACTCTTCAAATGCTGACAGTAAAAGTTGGGAAATAAATTAATATCGATGAATGGAAGAAAGAGGAGAGAGAGAGAGAAGGGAAGCCAAAGAATTGGTCAGCAAAACTGTTCTAGATACTTACATACCAAGAATGAACTAGCGGAATAACATTATCTCCACTCAAAATCCTGTAAGATGTAGCAAAAAAGTGCATTTAACAGAGCAAAAGAGATGAGTAGAAGTGTTCTGTTTACAGAATGGTCTATAGGATATATGACATATATAAATCTCAGAAAAAGGAAGATCAGCATTCAATCTAAGTGCAAAGTTGTCTAATCAAGCCATTTAAAAAAATGTACAATCAATTCTTACTCTTTTCACGATGACCAAATTATCGAGTTGACTTCTTAACCTAGGCTTACTCAGGAATCAGCAGCAGAAGTTCTCAACTGTTTGCTCATTAAGGGGAAGGCTTTTCTAAATATATCCTAGGGGCTGATGATGGTGCCACTTACCCAGCAGTAAGATTCATGAATTCACCATAGTTGTGGTCACTGTTTGGCTCAGCAATGTCTTGAATTCCTGGTGTTACTGAGCATGCTGTTAGAAAACAGATGTAAATCCTTTGAGCCACTGCTGCTGGTGGTGTCCTTCCCCAGGCAGTGCTTTTAAAGGAGGGCAGAGGCACAGGCAGCCTGCCCACAGGCAGCCCATGGGGATAAGAGAGGCAGCTGGCACAGCCAGAAGCATCTGTCCATGGTTTAGTGTCACCTGCATCAGGTGACACATCGACCATGCCTTTATTGACTTGTCACAAGAAGAGGCAAGTAGGCTCCAAACTGGGGGAGGTCCTGGCAGAGATGAGTATTCTGGTAAACTACTCAGAAGATACATCATAAACCATTGCAAAGGCAGACAATTTTATCATGCACAGCATGCTCCTACTCCTCAGCACATCTTCCACTGCACTGGGTGCCCATATCATAAAAGGGTGTGTAAGCTTAGACAGTACAAGTCACTGTGCTTGTTATTTGATAGCCACATACATAGGATTTTGTTGCATATGTGGATGGCTTTACCAGCTCACTCCTAAAGCAGAGGAATCTGAGGTGATTTAAGGGAGCACTCTTCGGGCTCACATCCTTAAGAGTATTGAGGTCACTGAACTGACATTTCAGAGGGAACAGCATATTGAGTGAAATCCAAGATCTAGTTCTTGGGTGCTAGCTCTGATATAAGCACAAAATTCAGCAGAGAGATAAAAATAATCTCTTCCCACTCCCAAATGCACCTCTCGCATCTCCAATTTTGAATGAAAGAAACCTTGAATAATGAGGCATATCGCCTTGGCTGGACAGCCCATTTCTGTGACAAACTCCTCTCTGAGGCTACTGGGGAGGCAGAAGTTCAGCAGTGTCACATTTTGGTCTCTGGTTCTATTTGCTCAGTGTGCTTTGACTGCATTTTAGGAGAGTAGTGAAGTGGTAGCCTTCTTTATTTCCAGCAGCAGCATCCTTCCCATATGACAGCTGCAGACCTAGCATAAGGAGGAAGTGGTGTTGTGTGCAAATACTTCCTGGGGTCGTTTGTAAGTGTCACTTGGTGAGCCAACCTCCGTGTTGAAGGCAAAGAGTAAGGAGCACTGTTATTTGTGGCATGGTACATTCTTCTTCTTAAAAGAAGAAAAATAGATGCCTTAAAAGTTCATTATCACAAACGAAGCTATTCAAATTTTTATGTAGAAGGGCAGGCTTAACTATTGGAGCAGTTGTTTTTTTGCCAAAAAGGCATTCTGGCCAATCCAATTTTGCCACTTGGTTTAGTAAAGCGAGAAAAAGACTCACTTCCCCTTATTTCTGCCCCAGGCTCAGTGTTTGAAGTCGGTTACAGAGCCAATAGGATAGTTGAGTTGTGGTGACTGGGATTCAGTTTCCTCCTCTGCACATAAGTACATCCACAAACTCAGAAGCGAAATGTACTGGATATTCAGAATTGTTGCTGAATAGCTACTTCTGTTCCCCTTTGCACTACGTAATCTGACATATATTTACTGGAACAGTAACAGCAGTTTGGGGGTTGTTTACTTTCCCATTCTGTACAGACATTTTCAAGATGAAAATCTTGAAAAGTTAGGATATTTCATTTCAAAATTATCACAACAAAACATTTTCACTCATTTCAATTTTTATCCCAATATCTTCTAGCTTACTCAATAAGGTTCATAAACCTGATGTGCAGACAGGTATTCTGAATACATAACCAAATGTTCAGCTGCTATAGTAACCAGGCTCACTCCTGTACGTTTTCACTTCAGACAACATTAGAGAAGTCACTCTTCTGATTATAAACTGAAGCAGACACTCAAAGCAGCTCCACTGAATTTGTATTCTGATGGGAAGAGTGTTAGTACTTACCTACTTTCTGTGGGCAGAGAATAGTATTTTAATACTATTAAAAGATATTCCATGTTGCCGATGTCATCACAGAGGACTGAACATGAGTTTGACGAATATGGGGTAAAAAGGTGCTTTTCAGCGTTTACTCATGGTGTGAGGGAAAGGTTTATGGAAACAAGAATGTCTCAGCAGCAGAGCTTTAGCCAAGCAGAAAATAAAACAAAAACGAATGTAGGATATTTTCATCTTTTGTGTGTGTGGTTTTTTTGTTTGTTTGTTTGATTTTTTTTTTTCTGGTTTGGTGTTAGTTTGCAAATCCTGCTACAATGTAAGATGTCATTAAATAATATTTCTGAGGTTGTCTTCTATTCCTATGCTGATAAGTACTCATCATTTAGGTTGGGAAAGATATGTGCAGGCTAAAGAAGGAAATGCCTGATTTCATGTGATCCACGCATCAGAATTTATAGATGATCTTGGGGTTCATGGACGTGTGCTATGGGATAAAACTTCAAAAGATGGTCCAACCAGTGCAGTCATATGCCCTTAAATAGGGCAGGTTTTAAATCCAGAAATTGTGGAGCCCGCTTCAATTAGAGGCAGATTTCAAAAAGTATTTAAATTTATCTGGGTTTATGGAAGCACTTGACAGCTGCCAGTGCAATTCACTGTGGAACATCTTGAAGGTCTACTGCATGCCAACAAAAATCATGAACCTCATCAAAGTTTTATGCCAAGGTTCTGCTTGAACAGTTAAGGTAAATGGGAACTTGTGCAAATGGGTTAATCAAACTTGCCTGTCAAGCACAGATTCATTCATTCAAAATACCTTTGTCAGACATTGGCTTTATTGAAAGAAAAAGGAGGCTGAAATGATGTGAAGCAGGCATGGCAAACCAGAATAGCACTGGACCAGAATATTAAAATGATACTGCCAGCTCAAATGTTCTAAATTTTAAGTACAGACAAAAGTCCCTCCCCACAAAAAAAGTGACAAAGATACCAATCAACCAGGGTAAAATGTCCTCCAGAAATGAACCTACTAAGAAACTGAGCTGCTCCCACTGTGTTTCAGTAAGAAACAATGCCATGCAAGAGGTGAGTCAGCTCTAACTCAGAGGATGCCAACCAGGGGCAGCCACAATGAAGAAAAGAACGTCATCAAGTACCAAAGCTGTGGCTGGCCTTCAGCAGATTAAATAAGGTTTCATCACCAATAATCTAAATCTTATGTGTCTCAGGTTGTCCCTACCCACAGCCAGGGGCAGGTGATCATCATAGTGTATGTACTGGTTTTGGCAGGGATGGAGTTATTTTTCTTCTTAGTAGCTGGTGCAAGTGCTGTGTTTTGGCTTTAGTCTGGGAACAACGCTGATAGCACACTGATGTTTTAGTTGTTGCTAAGTAATGCTTACGCTGATCAAGGACTTTTCAGTCTCATGCTCTGCCAGCAAGGAGGGGCACAAGAAGCTGGGAGGAAGCAGAGACAGGACACCTGACCTAAACTAGTCAAAGGGGTATTCCATGCCACAGCACGTCATGCCCAGTACAGAAACTGGGAAGAGTCGGCTGGCTGATCACTGCTTGGGGATGGGCTGGGCATTGATCGGCAGGTAGTGAGAAATTGTATTATGCATCACTTGGTTTTTTTTTTGTTTCTCTCTCTCTCTCCCTCTTCCCCTCCTTTTCCTTTATTTTCTTTTTTTCCTTCTTTTTATTTTTCTTTTTTTTTTTTTCTTTTTTTTTTTTTTCATTTTAATTTTCCTCTTGCTCTTTCTTTCTCTTTCTCACAAATGCTTCAAAAAAGGTCTGGAAATTAGACAGACTAACTGCATAAAGAACATCAAGACTCAAAAGTGATAGCAACAACTGATCTCTAAAGCTGTTCAGAAAAGAAAAAAGAAAGAAGGAAGGAAAAGGAAGGAAGTGTTCTGCAATTGTATTGCAGATGAAGGCACAGCAGCTGCTAGAAAAGGAATTGATTGAAGAAATAAGCCCTTTACTAGACACTACATTGGTAAAATGCATGCAATTCCTCTTAATCCAAACAAATATCCAGAAATTCAAGTTCTGTAGATTACTCCAGATAACGGGAGAACCTAACATTTGAGTCAGGTATTTTGTTATTCTGATTTTTCTTTAAGCTTTTATTCATAAGGATGCTACAAAGAGGGTCCCAGCCACCGCAGATATTTTCCTTAACACAAGTGTTCTGTCATCCAGGAACTGCAAAGACCCTTGCTGGCTCCTTCTCCATCCTGCAGTGCTGCCTTTGCTGCCTCTGCAGACTTCTCCTATGAGCTGTCTCACACTGTTCATCTCCCCCTCTCCCCATCAGGCATATGGAGACACGAATGTGCTCAGGACTATATTCATCACAGCATCTATTTTCCAGGTGGTTTGAAATTCCTGAGCTTTTGCTTTTCTTATGGAACTCATTGATGGGTGGTTGGAGACTACTATTTACCAGCTGCCTTTCAGGGAAGAGTTTAATGACTTCTCATAATCACTTTGAATTAAGTGGTGATGCTCAGCAGCTTCAACAAGGTGTAACACAGACTGCAGTAGCAGATGCATCTGACCTTGTCTGAGATATAAGGATATCAGATAGTGCAGAAATTCACTACTACTCAGCTATGCAAACATGCAGAGAGGCATCAAGTGGGATTTGCAAAAATGCTGGCATCTAAATTATTGTATAAAGCTGCCCTTCAGGACCTCATTTTAAGCCCTTGTAGTCATAGAGAAATTATCATTGACTTCAGCAGGATTCAGTTTAGATTAAAGCTGCACACTCCTTTGCTGCCCTTTGCTGTCTCTGTTCCTGTGACTTGAATTGCTCCCTCATGGCATCACAAAAAAAAAAAAGGATGGAAATGTTAGCAGCAATGCACGGGACGTTGCATACAAGTCCTCTTGGTTTCGACAGTGTCTATTAAATACGAAAATATTCTATTTAAACCTTAATTGAACTGTTCTGTTCATATCTTTAAAAGATCACTGTCTTAAAAAAAAATCTAAATCAAAATTGCAGTATTCCGACTTGTTTGAAAAGGAATGAATGTGTATGCCACTTAGTTGCAAAAAATTGGAGTAGGCTAACTGAAAAATTATCCAGTGTTCCTGCAGTAAACGTGTCAATGGAAACCATGTGCAAGAATTTGATTTCTACATCGCTGTAGAATATATAAAAACTGCTTCAATAAATCTTTGCCAATATATCAAAATGTCTGATGACAAGTAGTTAATGTCAAAATCTCCTTCCCTAGCTGTCCTAGGCACCAAACCAAATACATTAATTAAAACATGACAGTATCAAACTACCTGTAGAAGGGGACAAGTTTGGGTTGTTTTTTTTTTTATGAGAGTATGTGATTGGATACTGTCTGAATTGGAAAGTGAAAAAAAGATTAAAGGGAAGATGGAATCAACAATTAAGAAACAGGAACCAGTTATTTTACAATTTTGTAGCGTTGGCAAGAAGAGAAGGAAGATACATTGAAAGCTAGTGTTTTGGTACATGTTTGATCTGCAAGAGAGAGACATGAAGAGAGAATTCTGAATTTAAAAGAGCTTAAACCCATGATTGTTGAAGAGGAATACTGCATGCAGAACTGCTCTTTGCTCTCTTTTCTCCCAAGCTCATTGCTACAGGCTCTTACCCACAGAGCGACTAGCCTGACTGAAGCATCATCTCTACTTGCAGACAGTGGAGAGGAACTGGACACAGAAAGGCTGATCTCAGGAAGGACAACATGCTTGAGAGAATGTCCCAGCACAGCGTGGGGAGGGCAGAGGCTGCGCATAAGCAGTGAAGGGATCTCACTGCTGGAAAGAAAGGGTTGTCAGTCAGATAGGCTTGTTCTTTTTGGTCTACCTCCTCAGTTTTAAATATATGGACATCAAAAATTTTCTATAGCAGTGTTCTGGATGCGCACTATCCCTAGCCAGTCAGTCTCAGATGCACATATGAAGCGGTACAGGGCAACCAGCCAAATCTATAGCACACATGTACAGCATGCATTTCACAACAGCAACAACTCCAGTGTCACTGGAAAACATCAGATTTCCTGCAAAACTCCTCAATAGCCAATAAGCCCGTGACCAGTAAGCCTGACCCACCCCAGTAGTATTAGGCAGATGTTACACATGCTTGTATGTTTGGGATCTTCGTCACAAGGCTCTGCATAGTTCAGTCATAGAATCATAGAATGGTTAAGATTGGAAGAGACCTTAAAGTTTATCCAGTTCCAAATCCCCAGCCACAAGCAGGGACACCTTCCAGTAGACCAGGATGCTCATAGCCCCTTGGCTTAGTTGAAGATTTACATTAAAGATGTTCACCAGCTGTGGGCTGTGAACAAGCTTAGCAATTAGCCTTAGGTATCCATGAAAGAGATAAAGTGTACTACTGATGTAGGACTGATAAAACACAGATGTCTACATTTGACCTTTTCACAAGTCCCTTTGCAACTGATGGAGATAAACCAGCACTTCCAGAAGATAAGTCTTGTCCTTCTAAAGTAAGTTCTGGAACAAGATAAGGTGATTACAGTGGCTATGCTGCATACAGCAACCAACAGATACTTGTGCAAAAATGAAAACATAAAACTTAAACAAAATGGAAATTTATGGCATTTCTGGGGTTATTTTATTTTATTTTAAATCAATTTTTAAGTAGCAGTCTATAGGATTTAGATTGGCCAATTAAAAATATTTTAATAACTCCCTCCTGGCCAGAGGTGCCTCCAGCATCTACCACAGGGCCATAGCCACAGCACCTTTCACATGTTTCTGGTGAGTGCAAACACTGCCTTTCTGCCACCCAGATGTGCTGTGCCCAGCTGCTTGCTATGAACACACACAGCTCCCAGACTCTTCCATCTGTGCAAAGGACACACTTCTCCCCCTTTACTCCAGGCCAGACCGAAGCTCAGTGGTCACTGCTGCCTCCTGAGTGTCCAACACAACATGTGTGATTGGTTAACTGAATTCATGAAAATGATGCAATTATAAGAGAAGAATTTTGATTTTCTGGAATGAACAGATGTAATAAAAACAGATCCCTTTTGATTTAAGTGAACTGTGTTATTTCCAATAGGAATATTTTCTTGTCTAAGGCTTGCAGTTAATTACAAATCAACTCTAGATATAGTGGACTGCAACTCTGTTAGTTAACTCAATAGAAATTTTAGCAATATTGCCATGTCTCTGACTCAGACTGCGAAGTATCTGTGTGTAATTGCATAGTAGTTTTTAACTGTATAGCCATCTGTAATTTGTTCTGACTGAAATCAAACAGCTTCATGGATTTAGAGCACGTGTTTTACCCAGATGAGAGTGTGTACTGACTTGCTGAGATAGAGTTCACTTTAGCTTCTTGGCAGATTTTCAAATGCCATCAGAGGGATACAAAAAAGTCCATTTTAAGAAAAGTTAAAATGTGTCAGATATTTGAGATGCTCAAACAATCCTACATAATATATATCCCCATTTCCACATACCATAATGATGTTGCCTAACTTCTGAAGGGAAGAACTTCTTAGTTCAGATGCCACTGATGGATAAATCTCATTCAAGTTTAAGTTTAAAATCTTTACAATAGGAATATTTTCAATAAATACCAGGTTTTGTTCCAAACATGTCCCCCAAAAGCATTGCTTGTTATAGCTGAGGTCTAATAAGGTTATGCAATTCTTGAAATGCAAAATAACTGGTGAAATCCAATGTCATAAGGGATATGTAAATACTACAGATTAAGTGAAAAGAAATTAATTGTCATTGAAAGCCTTACCAAGGGCATTTGAAGACAAATTTGAACAAGCTGTACCCTTAAGGATTTTAAACTGATTTGCACAATTTAAGAAAATATATCTTAGACCCAAATTCAAGACTTTACGAGATGTTTTACAATGCTGATTTTCTGAATAGTACATTTGCTCTTTTTCACTAGGCTAGTGATGCATGTTACTTGGTTTTTTACTTCCATCTCTGTCAAGTGAATCTGTCAAGTTGCCTTTTTCCTCATATATTCAAGAAAAATAATATTTCCTTTATTTGTGGGAACATTTTATTTCCTTTCATGGATATGAATGGATGGACTCAGTGGATGAAGCACTCTATAGACAGATAGGAACAGCCTCACACTCGCAGGCTCTCATTCACATGGGGAACTTCAACCACCCTGATATCTCTTGGAGGGACTGTATGGCCCAGCACAAGATATCCAGGAGGCTCTTCAACTGTGTGGAAGGCAACTTCCTTCTGCAAGTAATTGAGGAGCCAACAAGGAGAGGTGCCATGCTTGACCTTGTCCTCACCAACAGGGAAAGGCTGGTTGGAAATTTGATGCTCCAGGGCAGCCTTGGTTGCAGTGATCACTAGATGGTCGAATTCGAGATCCTCAGGACATTGAGAAGAGGGTGCAGCAAGCTCACTGCCCTGGGCTTCAAGAGAGCAGACTTTGGCCTCTTCAGGAACCTGCTTAGTAAGGTTCCATGGGATATAGCCCTAGAGGGCAGAGCGGCCCAAGACTCTTGGTTGATATTCAAGGATCACCTGCTGCAAGCTCAGGAGTCTTGCATCCCAACTAGGAGGAAGTGCAGGAGGAGGGCCAGGAGACCTCCTTGGATGGATAAGGAACTACTGAGGAAGCTTTGAAGCAAAAAGGAGGCTTATAAAAGGTGGAAGCAAGGGCAGACAGCTTGGGAAGAATACAGGGATGTTGTCCGGGAAGCTAGGGGCCAGGTTAGGAAAGCTAAGGTCCACTTAGAATTAAACTTCACCAGGGATGTGAAAGATAACAGGAAGGGATTCTGTAGGTATGTAGTGAATAAAAGACAGACTAGAGACAACATAGACCCCTCTGGAAGCTACCAGGAGAACTGGCTACCCTGAATTTGGAGAAGGCTGAGGTTCTTAATGACTTCTGAACACCTTGGTCTTCACTGGCAAATGCTCTGACCACACCACCAAAGTCTTGAAAGGCAGACACAGGGACTGTGGGAATGAAGACCTGGGCCCACTGTAGGACAGGGGTAGAGCAGTTGATGTCATCTATCTGGACTTGTGCAAAGCGTTTGACACTGTCCCACATGACATCCTTGTCTCTAAGTTGGAGAGACATCAATTTGATAGGTGGACCACTCGGTGGATAAAGAACTGGCTGGATGGCTGCATGCAAAGAGTTGTGCTCAATGGCTCAATGTCCAGCTGGAGACCAGTAACGAGTGGTGTCCCTCACGGATCGGTGCTGGGACCGGTCTTGTTCAACATCGCTGTCGGTGACACAGACAGTGGGATTGAGTGCGCCCTCAGCAAGTTTGCCGATGACACCAAGCTGTGTGGTTCAGTTGATATTTTAGAGGAAAAGAATGCCATCCAGAGGGACCTTGACACACTTGTGAGGTGGGCTAATGCCAACCTGATGAAGTTTAACCATGCCAAGTGCAAGGTCTTACACCTGGGTCGGAGCAATCCCAGGCACAACTACAAGGTGGGCAGAGAAGAGGTTGAGAGTAGCCCCGCAGAGAAGGGCTTGGGAGTGTTGGTTGATGAGAAACTTAACATGAGCTGGCTTCAGTGTGCGCTTGCAGCCCAGAAAGCCAACCGTATCCTGGGTTGCATCCAAGGGAGCGTGACCAGAAGGTCAGAGGAGGTGATCCTGCCCCTCTACTCTGCTCTCCTGAGACCTCACTTGGAGTATTGTGTGCAGTTCTGGTGTCCTCAACATAAAAAGGACATGGAACTGTTGGAACAAGTCCAGAGGAGGACCACGAGGATGATCAGGGGGCTGGAGCACCTCCTGTATGAAGACAGGCTGAGAAAGTTGGGGCTGTTCAGCCTGGAGAAGAGAAGGCTGCGTGGAGACCTCAGAGCAGCCTTCCAGTATCTGAAGGGGGGCTGTAGGGATGCTGGGGAGGGACTCTTCATGAGGGACTGTAGTGATAGGACAAGGGGTAACGGGTTCAAACTTAAACAGGGGAAGTTTAAATCGGATATGAGGAAGAAATTCTTTACTCTAAGGGTGGTGAGGCACTGGAATGGGTTGCCCAGGGAAGTTGTGAATGCTGCATCGTTGGCGATGTTCAAGGCTGGTTTGGACACAGCCTTGGGGGGAGGGACTCTTCATTACAGACTGTAGTGATAGGACAAGGGGTAACGGGTTCAAACTTAAACAGGGGAAGTTTGGATTGAATATGAGGAAGAAACTCTTTACTGTAAGGGTGGTGAGGCACTGGAATGGGTTACCCAGGGAAGTTGTGAATGCTCCATCACTGGCAGTGTTCAGGGCTGGATTGGACTTAGCCTTGGGTGGCATGGTTTAGTGGGAGGTGTCCCTGCCCATGGCAGGGGGGTTGGAACTGAATGATCTTAAGGTCCTTTCCAACCCTAACTATTCTATGATTCTATGGTTTAGTGGGAGATGTCCCTGCCCATGGCAGGGGGGTTGGAACTAGATGATCTTAAGGTCCTTTCCAACCCTAACTATCCTATCATTCTATGATTCTATATATCTGTGAGATTTTAAATTCCTTGAAGATATGTCAGCTTTTGTAATAAAGTCTGTACTAAGGTCAAAGACATTTAGCTTTTTAAGAGTAAACAGAATTTTGTGTGTGCTTTGTTTTGCTCTTTTGATAATAACCTTTAACATACAATGACTTCAGTGATATATTTGCCTAACTGCAGTGTTTTTAGAGATGATGAGTGTTGAGAAAGTTTTTGATACGTGAGTAGATTCGCTTCTGGTAATTGAAAGATAAATGCTGCTCCTCCAGAGTGGATGAACTTTGTACAAGCTCTCTAGAGTGTATCACCCACATGAAATCAGATTCAAAAGGGATGCAGTTGCAGCTATGTAAGTTTCTGAAAGCAGACAGCAAGTATTTTTTTGAGTCAGAATTAAAGTCTGCTTCATTAAGGAACACAAGGGTTTCCAGAGAAAGGTTCAAAAGCAAAAGTGTCATTGAGGCACTATGAGTCGGGCCAAGGTGCTGTAGAAGTATTGGTAGGCACTAAGCAGGTCAGGTAACTGTGAGACAGTAACAACACAGTCAAGTCAGTGACAGTGGGACAGGCCTAAATTCCATGAGAAGAGGTTTTTCATAGGAGGTCACTAAAAAACCAGTTCTAATCCCCACCAATTTCCTTCCAGATTGTGGTGCTGAGAAAGTCTTGTAAAATGGAGAAGATGCTGGTGGACATGAGCCTTAGCCAGGCAACAGTAAGTGGAAGGCCTCTGGGGACTATCTTCAGTAATCATTAAGATGCAATTCCTTTACTTTTTTAAACTTCAGAAAATTACAGTTAATCTATACGAAGTCTGGAGACCTCCCCTGGCTAGATTCTGTGGGCTTAACATGCCAATTCCAGCCCAGTATCAAAATCTCAAGGTTCCCAAAACTTCTAAAATCTTCTTGAGAAATCTCTTCAATGCTCTCAATATGTCGTGATTTTAGGATACATTGTTTCTCTGGTTCTCCCAGGCTTCACTTAAACTCACAGCTTGATGATGCTACTTTTCACATGGCAATATAAGGAATTAATCCTGAGTAGAGGCCAAGCAGCATGCTTATAGTCTGCATTAAAGTGACCAAGGTGAAGTTAGATTGCACTCTGGTCATTGACATGAGGGCAAGCAAACACCTTCACATGAATAATACGTGCAGGAAGAACTGGCATTAGCTATTGCAAGCCTTCAATGCGTCTCCAGTAAAGTAAGAATTAGCATGAAGGAAAAGCTTTAGCGAAGAAAAATTTTATGAAGTCCTCCACAGTGACAATTCAAAAATTGTTTACATTAACATCTGGATCACATGCAGCAACAAACCTGAAACCTAATGCAATTCCCTAGTATAGCTATTCCTACACAACACTGTCACACACAATCACACAAATTAAAAATAACCCAAACCACTTCCATAATTAACAAAAAAAGATTAAATATGGATTTATGCTGAAGGAGATAATAATTTACTTCTATAAATCACAAACAGATGCTGGCAACTAATGCAGTGGTTTTACTGCAGTGTGATGAAGGAATGTGTCTGGATATGCAATATAGGCATGTTTTCTGCATCTTTGAAAAATGACATGAAGCTATTCCCTGGATATGCTTTTATGTAATGCATATGCATATGGATGCATATAAAATATCTCAAACTGAATGAGTTAGCATGAGCTGTTTTGTAACCTAAAATGAGGACAAAACATGAGTAAAGAGAGTAAAGACATTTGAGATTAATGTTGTGTCAATTTGTTTGCTCTGCAGAAAAAGCCCCTGTACAACACGAAGCGAAAGTGAGATAAGGGAGGAGATCAATAATCTCTGACAGAGGAATGTGAGGACTCATTAAAAACTGTCTCAAAAATAGTCTTCTTAAAGAACAGAAAGATATTAAACTCAGGTTCCGGTCGTGCTCCAGTTGTATTGTTTCATTCTGCCAACATGCATTTTCCATTATACTATACTATAAGAAAACTTCCAATTCTGTCCATGATAAACAATTGCATCATATTACTAAGCAAAACAGCTACTGTGCTCTACTGTAGGCTTGACAACATATTGAGAGAGAGAGAAAACAAGATACAGAGAGAGAGGAAAAGAAGGAGAGAGAAGTTATCAGCAATTCTTTTAGTTATTAAGAATTTATGAGCAGGAGTTAATACAATTTTAGACTATTTTTTTCCCCAGTACATTATGCAGTAATAACCAAATCACAGTTAAGGACACATAAAGGAAGACTTGGAAATGAGAGGGAAAGAGCATAATAAATTAAAAGGCAATGAGGTATTAAGCGGTCTTTGCATCATAGGTCATCTTTAAGTTAGGTGGTCTTTGGGTCTGCAGATCTTCCCTTGTCTTCAACCCCTGGCTCTGCTCATTCTTCTCAAGCTTATGCTCAGTGAAATAGCAACCCTATGTCCAGCCAAAAAGTACTAGCCAGGAGGATTCCCAAAGAGGCTTAGACTCCAAGTTTTCCTTTAAACTCCTTTCTGAGCCCTCTGCCCTGTGGCATCATCAGAATTCTGTGTAGATAGGTATGAAAAAATGATTGAGCCTAGTGTTCAAAACTGAGCTTTATTTTTCCCAATGAAACAACATTAGAGAGCACTTGCGAGTCCGCAGCAGGTTGCCTTATGAAAGGATAGTCCAGACTGGAGAGTTTGAGGGAGGAAGGGGAGGGGTATTCACACTACCCCTTTTTAGCACCCACGCGCAGGATCCTACAGGAAGAAGGTATCTCCACTGAGCTCCTCCTGAAGGGTGCTGCTTAGGGAAGGACTCGTGTTTGGGCACCCTGAGCTGCCCACAGAAGAAACAAAGGCAGTGTCTGCCCTTTCCTGTTGCTGTTCCTCCACACATGGTATCACCCACGCTAATCTGAAGTGCCGTGCTGCGAGAGACTTCTTTTTGAAAAGAAGAACTTGCTTATCCGAGAGAAACAACTTCTTTCTCAATATGCACGAGTAAGTTGCTCACTGCATGTGAAATTAGTCATATAAGAAAATACCTGAGAAAGATAACAGAACTCAGACCGTTGGTTAATTTTTTTGTTCCTGAGAGTGCCACTTTGAGAAACTATGATTCTTTTGTGCTTTTAAGTTCCTCTTTCTTTAGAGCTCATTATATATTTAGCTTGCCTTAAAAGTTCTGTATCTTGAGGCTTTGGGCTTTTTTTCTTTTAATATGTAAACCACATTCTTTCCGTGAGATTCATGAGACTTATTAACTGATTTTGTTATGCTGTTGACAGAAATAAATGAAAGTGGGGTTGTTTGAAGAATACTTGCTGCGGCACATGACATTAAAAATTACTCTTCAAAAAAAAAAAAAGGCAGCTGAAGTTTTTTGGACATACATGTATACATACATATATATATATAAAAAAAAATACTCAGGGATTAGTGTCTTCGATTAAAGGGCAGAGTCACAGAAGGTCTTAGTTGCTGCAGAGATGTGCTCCGCCACAGCTACTTTTTGCAGAGGAGATTGGTCTTCTTTCTCTGTCACCTGCAGAACTGCCTCCCTGATGGCAGATGCTCTGGGATTAAGGTTAGAGCCAGACAGGGTGCACATCACCCCTCACAGCCTATGCATATGCACACGTACAACCACGTCGGTCTCAAGGAAATTCAAAACCAAAAATATCTGTAGTCCAGAAGATTAGCTTTTCTGACTTTCTATGACTGCATCTCACTTCAAAGCAGGGTTTTGTTTACATCAGACATGGGAAGCTGAAGTAGAGTGCCTTGGAAGGAACAGTACTAAGAGAAAATCTGTTGTCTTTGATTTACTCCTTGAATGCATGTGGCAACTGCAGCTGAGAAGCATCTTACATTGTCCCTGGTCTTTCAGAATGTGTTTAGGAAGCACTGCCCATGCTTGTAGGATTATTCCTTTAATTAACTAGTATAAGTGAGAAAATAGGATGTGTATGATAGAGAACAAATATTAGACAACTAAAGTCATGTGATGACATTATTTATATGCATCACTTATTCTGGGACATGTTTTGCAATGTTTACAAAACTTAAAGCTATCCTTCAAAGTGCAGCATGTCTCTCTCCCAGCCACCACTGAGGTGAGCTGACATGCCCACCTACAGCCCACTGGATCACACTTCCCTCTTCCTTTCCAGGTGCATCTGAGGTGCAAACGGGAGTTAAGTATAGGGTATACAACACTTCTCCTTCCTCTTCTTGCAGCAGCCCCAGTTGATGGTTGACTTTCAAAGATGAATAGACTAGCTCTGGACTATGCTCTGGGATGACGATCTGATGCCACTGCTGTATGATGTGGACTTTAGGACATAATAGCTTCTGTCACAATCATGCTGTGGAAGAGCTGAGAGGAACATGCGAGGTGGGAAACCACAGAAAATTATGGAAAGGCTTTGAGATTTGTTTTCCCAAAGGAGCAATGGTCAATACAATTCTTTTTTGGAAGTCCTTGCTTTGGCATCATGAATGGGAATTCAGGATGGATAAACAAGAGCACAGCTTAGTGATTTGAGTTTCTCCTAGGTTAATACCAGAAGTAAAAATAAGGTAAGTCTTACTCATAGTCCAAGGTAATCAGGTAATTATCTTAAGAGACTTTATTATGATCAGAATGCAGCATTCAGCTGCAGTGTTGAAGAGCATAATCTAGTATGAACTTAGACTTGTGGATCTCAAATATTCTGGGGAAATGATGGAGAACAATCAGGAAACAAGAATATAATGTAAAACCTCCCTTGTTTTATGTTTCAGGAATCTTCCTTTGTTCTTGTGTACTGAGAGCAATTTGCCACTGGGACATGTCGATTAAAAATCAGATTTCAATTGATTTCTTCAGTTAGCAAAATAAAAGCATAAAAAAATAGGGCAAGAAAAGAAGATATAGTCACAAAGAAGATCTCATTGACAGTTTGTCATGGTTTAAGCTCAGTCAGCCATGCAGCCTCTCTCTCACTTCCCCCCTTTCCTCCCCACCCTGTTCCCAGAGGGATGGGGAAGAGAATCAAAAGAATGTAACTCCCACGGGTTGAGATAAGAACAGTCCAGTAACTAAGGTATAACACAAACCACTGCTGCTACCACCAATAACAATAATGATAAGGGAAATAACAAGGGAAGAGAATACAACCACTCACCACCCACCAACCGATACCCAGCCCGACCCCAGCAGTGATCTCACCCTTCTGGGTAACTGCCCCCAGTTTATATCGCGGGCATGATGTGCTGTGGCATGGAATACCTCTTTGGCTAGTTTGGGTCAGATGTCCTGTCTCTGCTTCCTCCCAGCTTCCCCTCCTTGCTGGCAGAGCATGACAATCAGAAAGTCCTTGGTCAGAGTAAACATTACAGAGCAGCAACTGAAAACATCGGTGTTATCAGCGCTGTTCCCAGGCTGAAAGTCAAAACCACAGCACTGCACCAGCTACTAAGGAGAAACAATGACTGCTACTGCTGAACCCAGGACACAGTTCCTATCTATAATTGAAAAGTATTACATCTGTACAAAAATACAGTACTAAGCAAGTCTGTTTTTTAAGCAACACATAATTCCAAAACCCCTCAGTCTTGTGGAATCTTAATAAAATATTGATGAAACATATTATGCCAGAGTTGCAGTTGTTACTATGTGGAGTATGACATAGATAAACCCAACAGCTAAGACAATAAGACTGTAACTTAGCTTGTGAAAAGAAAGAAAAGATTCAGAAAAAGATTTAGAAACCAAAAGTGGAAACCTTCCATTTTACAAGCTTGCCAGCTCTTTCAAAACTATATAAACTCTGTTGTCAGTCCTTCAATAATGCCATCTCAAGAAAATGACTGAAAATGACTGAAACTTTATTTCCTCAAATGTTTCTGAATTTGCACTGGCAACTTTATTTCCTCGTATGTTTCTGAATTTGCACTGGCAAAGACGGTTTTGTTTTTGTGGGTGTTTCTCTTTATAAAAGCTCAGTTTCCTGGGTCTGCTTTTCCTCAGAATTTTCTCACTAACAGTACGTCTCGATAACAGTAAATGAAGGAAAACAAAATGCAGAGAGATAAGGCCATGGATTTAGATCAGTCGCTATTCTGATATCAGTCTTTTGGTTCAAGATTGTATATATTGAACAAAGATACTCCCCCACCAAAACAAAATCAACCCAACATCCCAGTTTCACAAACTAGTAGGGCTTCCTACTGTCCTGCACTTTGCACACCCAAATGTACACCAGGTACAGATTTGATTCTCAATTTTGGCTATTTTTCTATGTAAATAATGCCATGTATAATCACCTCAAAGTGTTCATTAACTGGTGAATGGATGCAGGTTGCTTTTATAAGTTGGATGTGCAGATTCCCTACTCAATTTCATCAGCAGCAGATGTAGAAAGAATTTGACTTTTCTGTGCTTTATTTTTTTCCAAGTTTACTCCTGCAGATACTGGTGAATTAATGTTTATGTCATTTGCATTTAGACACACAATTTATCTTCTCAAATTAGGAGACTAACTTACATACATACTCAATGAAGTTGAGCTCCTCCATAGGCAACTGAGAAGTATAACATAAACGACCTGAATATCTCATTCAGAGTAAATGGAGAAACTTGGCCTGCGGCTGATTTTTTCAGATGAACAGCCTATCAGAGAGTCGATTTCTGTAGGCAGATACTTTCAGAACAAAACTGAGAAAATGAAAAGGCCTGTTGCCCCAAGATGTGAGCTCCATCTCTGGCAGTGTTCACGGCCAGGCTGGACAGAGCCTTGGGTGGCATGGTTTAGTGGGAGGTGTCCCTGCCCCTGGCAGGGGGTTTGGAATTAGATGATCTTAAGGTTCTTTCCAACCCTAACTATTCTATGATTCTATGATTCTACTACAGACCAGGGTTTGTGAGATTCACAGTTTTTTTGAAGATGCTGTCATGAAGTTCCTTTACAGGATATTATGTTTGCTACATAGCACCCCAATTTTTTTGCAGAACATGAACCTAAGCAAGCTAAGGCTATGTTGAAATTAGACCTGCTCTGACCTCCAGAGGTACCTTCTAACATAAATTATTTTCACCAGGAATCACCTGAAAGTTCCTTATATGTCAGTTCTTAAAAATAGGGGGATCAAAGAGAAAAAAAAAAAAGACAACTTTTTATTCATATAAGCCTGTGTTACAAGTAAGAATGTTTCTTGCCAGTTTTAATTGATTATTCTTCTTGTGGCACAATAAAGATAGTAATGTAAACAATGTGATTTCCTGCCGATTCCACGAGAACTGTCAAAACTTGATACATTCGCCAATATTCTTTTTCTTTTCTGTTATTTCTCCTTCTTTCACTCCATGTGTGGTCTTTCCAGGCCACGTAGACTAAATAGCAAGTCTAGTCATTGTACATTGGGTACAATTTCTGTAAGGAAACAGCAGCCGATGAAGAACAGCGTTGGTCTTATAGTGCTTTGGTGTTGCAGCACTTTAGTTATTTTGATGTAAACATGACATGGTTATTCAAAACCAAGTTGCCCCCGACTGCCATCTCACCTAACTGAAAGTATTCGAGGGCAGACACCTGCATCTGAGCTGGTCACCGTGGGAATGAACTCTTAGCAGCTGATGGGAAGAAATCCCACTTTTGGGTTGCAATTACTCTGGCCCATCTAAAAATCCAAGTATTAGGATACTGATATTCACAAATTGGCTCTATCATCTCACATCTGAAGGGAGAATGATGCACAGACCTATTAATACAGCTGTAGATGTCTACTTTTAGGTAGACACCCGATCATAAGCTATACCATTGTGAAACCCTGAGATGTAGAAACCTCATGATTCTTCATTGTTTTGTAAATTCAGACACTGCCACCCCAACCAGGCAAGCTACCTCCAAAGCTAAAATCCTCACATAATTAAAGCAAAAAGTTACTAGTTTGAATCTATCAAATAACTCCTTTTTGATGGTGTTAACTATTAAAAAAATTCCATGAGGAACAGAGGGCATGCCCTTTTAAGACATTTCATGCCTGTAAACCTAACTAATCTATATTCAGATCATTTTTCGTCTTCAAGAAAGACTTAGATTGAGCTCGTGCCCAGCAATGAAGTCTTCTTCGTTATTATGTATGAACCTCGTCATTTGCCGAGCTGAGCAGCTCCACAGAGGAGCCTTCAGCACCGGAGCGAGGGGGAAACCCGGCGTCCAGGAGCGTCAGCTCCGAGCGCCGAGAGCCACCGAGGGAGCCCCGAGCCCCCGCCAGGCCTTGCCCAGGAGCCGGCAGCTCCGCTGAGGCGAGCGGCGACTCACAGGGGGCGGTGCCAGGAGGGACGGCCCTGCCCCGAGAGGGGAAAACACGGCCTGAGATGCGTGGGAGCAGCGCGTGGCGCGGCTTTCGGCAGCGGCAGCGCCAGCGGGCAGCGAGCGGGGTGGGGAGCGCGCGCCTCAGGGCGGGGCCCGGACTGGGAGCTCTGCTCTGGCTGCCCCGGCAGTGGCCAGTGTAGGCACCCAGACAGAGCCGATGAGAGGGGAGGCTGCAGGGCAGAGCTCGGGGTGTAGAGAGCGCCTGCACTGCTCTCCTGAGAGGCGGGTGCGCAATGGGCAGGGCTGCACTCTGTGCTCCCTGGTGGAGGTCCTCCTGCAGCAGGGGCTGAGCTGCGGGACACTTATTAGGCTGAAAGGTGTTAGGGTAGCTGAGGGGAAACAGCACTACTTTCTCCAGGACCAAACTGTGCAGGGGCCTCAAGCGTCCACCATAGCGTGTAGAGAAAAGGAGGAGGGCAGTAACCCAGGGAGCTGGGAGCTAGTAACAAAAAGAAAAAAAAAAGCAGTCAGAAGCAAGGGGCTTCCTTCAAAATCTGACGTCCCCACGCAGAACCGCTTCACAGCTCTGAAGGGGCTAACGAGGAAATGAACATGGTGCCATGTCTTGGGTGGCATGGTTTAGTGCAAGGTGTCCCTGCCCATGGCAGGTGGGCTGGAACTAGATGATCTTAAGGTCCTTTCCAACCCTAACTATTCTATGATTCTATGAAACTATCTAAAAAAAGCCCCAGGTCCACTTGTTTTATGAGTATAAAGATAATCTTTAATGTGC
Organism: Ara ararauna; assembly: GCA_028858755.1. Classification (NCBI taxonomy): domain Eukaryota; kingdom Metazoa; phylum Chordata; class Aves; order Psittaciformes; family Psittacidae; genus Ara; species Ara ararauna. Next base: position 53,063,790 of record CM054378.1, read on the forward strand.
AGAACACACATGGTCCACGGTAGAATGCAACCCCCTTCTAGCATGCCCTGAAGCATTTCAGAGAGAAGCACGTAGGCATGCCTCAGCTAGTTGGGCTGATACCTCCTCCTTCCAGCATGGTGACTACTCAGGGGTCACAGGACACAAAAACAGGGTGAGCAGTAGGTGGGAATTGTCTTCTCTAGCTAAAAATGAAAACTTGGTGTTTCAGTCTTCCTTCGTCTCTCCTTATTCCTCTGTCCATGTTTTAGCAAGGCAAGGGTGCAGATTTGAGGAAGTTTTTTATCACATGAAAATAGTCATGGGCTCTTTTCCTGGTGACTCAGGTGCTGGCCAAGAGTGCTGGCCTCGACAGTGGGCAGTGCCATGCCAGCAGATCGCTCGTTTCCCACTGCAGACCACAGCATCATTCGATGTCTATCTTTGGTGCAAAGTGTTGGTGCAGCACCCCTGACCTCTCTGCAGTCTTGTGCTGCAGCACACATAAGCCCCTCTCCCTACTATAAGCTTAGAGTTTTGTATATGTATATTTATGTGCCTAGCTAGTCATGCCATACCCGTCCTTTGGAAGCTTCTCAATGAAATAGGAGAAAGTATTTCTCCCTTCAAGCTTGGAAAGCCCAGGTGATATTGTCTCTCTGCTCTAATCAACTAGGCTGAGAAAAAGGATCTGGTCTGGGTAGACATGGTGTGGGGAAGCAGGGGGAGATGGTGTGGGAGTAACTGAGGAGCAGAGGTTCCTGTTTCAAACATTACCTTATGAATTGAATCATATTACAGCTCATGTTATCATACTTAGAGATACGAATTATTTAGGCTTACTAACAGAACCATCAGAAGGATGCATTATTAAAATGCATATTATTAAAATATTTCCATAAACCTCCCATTTTTTTCAAGCATGTCCTCCAATTTTACCCACTTCTTATTTAATCAATAAAAATGTTGTGACTAATTTAGAGGAAAGAAAACTTGTTATCTGTAATAATATTATGTGAAGCTTGGTTTTCTTTTTTATGTTTGTGTTCTTGTCTGTCTGGTTGCCTACCATTAAATAAAAAGGGGATATTTAAAGAAAGGACCAGGCAGAACAGGTAGGTGAGGAAACACAGGAGGCAGCTGAAATAAGCAGGTTCAAAGCAGTTAAGAGTGTCGGTTCCTTATGACTTAGAACTGTCACCAAGACTGGTTGTGAGAAAATTAAAAATGCTTTGAGAGAGGGGACAAGCTGCCTAGACTGTGCTGTGGACAGGAGCAGCTAGAAAGGTCAGAGCATGCTGCCCTTCTGAAACAGAGAGCAACCATCACAGCAAGCAGAGAGCTTGCCTGTGCCATGCATAGAGATTTAGGCTTCAGCCGAAGTACTACTGTCATGTGTTTGATGAGGTTCTACTGTGAACTGGGGTGGGGAACAGGCCCAAGTGTTTGTATTTCTGAGCAGTGTTTCTTCCCTTTTTCAGGATGCATCTCCAAAGTCAGACCTGCTTCCAGCTCAAGTTTTAGTGGTACCCCAAATGCCACTGAGGGAGAGGGGCCTGCCTGGGGAACAAGGAGGTGAAGGAGGGCCTGAGTCTGCTCTGAGGCACCATAGCACAAACAAACATTGGGATGGGTGCTTTCCTTGTATATGTTTTGCACTTCAAGCTACTGTGTTTTGTTCTGGAGAAGGTCCGGACAGATGGAGGGGAGTCAGCCACTTTAGCATGGCCTCAGGCTCCAGCCCTGGCTGGACCTGCAAGCACCATCCCAGTTAATATACAAGGCGTTGTAACAGAGGAAACCAGGAAGCTGGGCTCCTAAAGCTGACAGCACAACATGTGAGAGGAGACCTGAGTCCTCGGGGAGGAGCCAGCTCAGCCAACAGCCAAGGAAGCAGATGAAAGGCAGAATGAAGAGATTACTTGGAAATTAGTAATAAATGCTTAACTTCTCTCATGCCCTAGTTTAGCTGTGTTTTCCTCCATTATTTCCACATCTTCTTTCTCTTTTCTCTCTTTACGTTTGTCTCTTACCAGTTCCTTTTTCTTTACTTGGTTCTCTTCACCTGCCTCATGCCTCTCCTTTAGCCTCTGCTGTCCTGCTCCCCCTTCTTGCTCCCACAGAGCAGCTCCATGCACAAGGACTTCCTTTACCTTGTAACTCCTTCCAACCTACAGCCTGCAAACCCTTCTGAACATGTTTCTCATGTAGCTTCCCATTTTAGCTCATACATGTTCTTCAAAGTTTCTTCAGGCTTGTGAGCTTTTGGACAACGCAACAGAGGGAGAACTCCCATACCACAACCCAAGCCCCTGACAGCAGTCCCACCAGAGCTTCCTTTCCCCAGTCATTAGGGCTATTGTCCACTCAGAAGCGGTAGGCTTGGCAGCTGTAAGCCTGAGAGGAAAAGATAATTTTCACAACTCCTAAAATCAAAACATGAGCTCTGCTTAAGGTATTTTCTGAGACAAATGTGTCAGCAAATGCTTTTCTTGTTTTTCATAAATACACCAAATACAGAAATTATAATTTTCTGTTAAAACTATATTTACTCCAACAGAGGTCTGAACAGCAGCAACTTCAGGCACGGCCCAACTCCTCCTGGCAATCTGTGTACTAGGATAAGCTGAGCAAGTGTCTCACCCACACCTGACCCAACCACAGGAGGTGCTGGATGCCTCCAGCAAACTGAAATTTGGAAGTGGTGATTCTGTTCTAAACCAGGGACTTCCAGTAGGTAGTGCATCTTCTCTTGTGCAGTGATCAGTGCCAAGCAGGGTGAATATCAGCTAAACATCCATGCTGGCAACAGTTTCTGTTCTGTCTTGTCATACCAAAACAAGTGAACTATCATTTGGGACTAATTGTGTGTTTCTTTTTGGGGTACAATATCACAATTAACATTTATCCTCTACACTTTGACAGCTTCTCCAAATGATGTTTAGGATATTTTTCTCACCATGCATCATAATAGTATTTACAGGGAAGGGCCAAGCTAAACGGTTTCCTGGAGAAGCTTGTTGTAAGCCAGGGTATTGTTCATAGCTATTGCATTTTTCAGGCACTGCCAGAAGTAGGGCTGAGATCTAGGGTTATTTGGCCATTCCAGGACAGAACTTCTGCACAGCCTCTTCCTCAGCTGAACATACCGGGACTTCTGCAAAACCTTCTCAAGAAATATCAAGATAATGACATCTATTTTTTCATCTAGAAGCCGCTGATGGGCCATGTAAAATGTTGTCTTGAAGTTGCCGCTTTTAATATACTTGTTGGTCAGTACAAATATGGTCTTTTTGCTCAGCTGAATGCTCTGGGAAAGGTTGTCAAAGACTGGCTGTCCTGGGAGCCAGTCCCTTCCTTCTAGGCATAAATTGAACTGTCTGGCTTTTTGATCTTCCAGCCTTTCAACCAGTTCTTCCATCACCCATTCATTCACAGCTGGATCTTCATTGTCATAGGCAATAAAGGCATCATAGCAAGCATCTGGTAAAGGTAAATGCCGATAGCCCTTCCACTTGGCAGTGCAGTAATGATAACTATACCACACATCCCAGAAATAAAGATGGCTCATCACTGTGAACACCATAAAACCTAGGACAGTTGAAGCTGACAGAGCATACAGCATCAAATATGAGGTGTCCAGCTCACAGGTATACAGATCCAAGAAAACCACGCTCTTTCCTTTATGTGCTCCTGGGCCAGCACAGGTCACATCTGTGGCCAGAAGAGGAATAGTCACTTGAGTCTGATTGATCCACCAAACAAACCACACAGCATCACAGTTACACTTGAAAGGATTGCCATGCAACAGCAGCATCTTCAGGTTGTTAATGACGTTTTCAGGGAAGCTAGATTTCTTAATTATTTGGATCTTGTTTGAGCTGAGGTCCAAGTATTTCAATTTAAAAGCACCTCTGAGAAAATGTTTGCTCAGCCGTTGAATGTGATTGTTTCGGAGAATCAGGTTTTGGACTGTTGAAGAGCAATTGGACAGTTCTTGGGGAACAGTAGCCAGAAGGTTATTACTGAGGTCCAGAGTTTCTAGTTTTTTCAGATGGTGCAGGTCTTCCCATTTGAAACTCTTCATCCCATTGTTAGTTAAGTTGAGGATTTTGAGCTCTGGAGGCATAGCTTCAAAAACACCATGAGGCAAAAAATTAAGAGAGTTGAAGGAAATATCTAGTTCTTCCAGGACAGTCAGGTTCTTGAAGAATGACAGATATCTAGCATTCCCATCCATCCATAAAACATCTAAGTGATTTCCTCTGAATTCTAGAATTTGAAGAGATTGACTTTCCATTCCTGTGTTAGTAGAGGTAGAAATTTCATTCTCATTCATCATCAGCTTCTTCAGATGGGCCAAGTTTTTCATAAAACTAAGCATGTGAGTGACGCCTTCTGCCAGAAAATAATGTTTGTTATTGCTTAGGTCTAGAATTTCTAGAAGTTTTAACTCCTTGAAAGCAGTTGAGTATAGCAAGTCAATCCTGTTGTTAGAAAAATCCAGGTATTTTAATCCAGACAAGTAGGAGAATTCACTTCCATTTAAAGTTTGACTTATTGCATTACCTGACAAGTTGAGGCATCTGAGGTAACTAAGTCCCTGAAAGTCTGAGGGGTTAATAAAAAATATGTTGTTTCTGCTTAAATCCATAGTTTCTCCATATTCCAGGCAGTCTTTTTTGACTGCAGATTGGTAGGAAGCAGCCTCTTTGTCTTTGGACCTACAACTTCGCCCATACTCATCATACCTGAAATAATGCATTTCCTCTAATACTTGCCTGTTGTATTGCTCTACTGAAATCCTAGGATTAGAGCAAAACCCATGAAAGTTGCTTTCACCTGAAGAAGGAGAAATTTTATTCACTGAGAGGTCTATGAGTTTAAGAGATGGGAATTTTTTGAACACGCTCAGGTCAGCAACTTTAATAAAATTAGTCCCGAGATCCAAAACTGTTAGATTTCTAAGACTAAGCAATGGACCTAGATTTCCTTCTCTCAGTTCTTTGAAGACATAACCCCTGAGCCTCAGGGTTTCCAAGTTAGAGAGGGAAGAAAAAGACTTAGACAAATTCAAGGTTGAAGAATACATCTTCAGTTCAAAATTAAAGGACAGGTCAAGCTCTACAAGGCTGGGGATAAACTTCAGAAACTGAGCATCTCCAATCTCCTTTATGAGGAAATTCTGGGAGAGGTCAAGCTGTTTGAGATTCCTTAAGTTTTTAAACCAGCTGCTGGGTATGCTCTGAATAGAGTTACTGTGAAGTCGCAAAATTCTTAAATTTTTCAAGGAATAAAAAGCCTTTGAATGTATCTCAATTGTGCTGTTGGGGCAGGGAATGCAAGGATATGGGGCATTATAGCAGCGTGGGCAGTTACCACTTAAATCAAGAATTTCTAGGTTGTGAAGAGTACTCAAGTCATGTTCTTGAATCACTTGAATCTTGTTATTGTAAATATATAATTCCTTTAATGTAGATGACAAATTGGGTGGAATATGAGTTAAGTTGTTAGACTTCAGGGATAGTATTGTTAATTTTTTCAGCTCCAGAAAGGCTGTTTTTTCAATTTCAAATGAAACATTGCATGGATTACGGTAGTAACAGTTCTGTCCCAGATACAATACTTCTATGTTTCCTAGCTCTGACAAATTGGCTTTTTGGATAGAAAAGATATGGTTTGCTTCCAGGCTCAGCAGACTTAAAGTAGTAGGAAGACCCCAGGGTATTTCCCACAGCTGGTTTGCATCCAAATACAATGACTTCAATCTGGTCAGGGCAGCAAAACTGCCATTCTCGATCTTTGGTTGCGTGGTGCACACATGGTCTTTGGGACCCATTCTGGCAGGCACACAGTTGCATCTGAAGTCAATCTCCACGAGGTTTACAAGATGAGCAAAGGATGCTGGATTGACATGGGGGATGTGGTTAATACTTAAGGTAAGGTTGGTAGCATTTGCAGGGATCCCTCTGGGGACTTCCAAGAGACGCCGATTGGTGCAGTCCACTGTCACAGTACCTTCGAAGGTGTTAACATCGCAGGGTAAACTTTTGGGAAACCAAGTTCCTGATAGCAGCATCGGAAATGGGAAGAGCAAGACAAATGGCAGCGCATTTGACATCTTTGCATGACGTACCTAAAAATAAGGAAATATGGAAGAATTAATTTAATGTGATGAGAGCATGTCATAGGACATTAGGTCAAACATGGGCTCTGTCAGATAATACACAGCTAACCTGCAGTCCTGTCTCTCACACTGGCTAGAATTGGATGTGTAGGGAGGATTATAAGTTTGGGGGAGGCATATGTTAGTATTTCCTCAAATGCTTTCTTTACTTTCTTATCACTGAGTATTGAGTGTTAAGATAACTAGCACTCTTTTAATAATGAATCATAAAAAAAAATTACTGAAAAAATGACAAGGCAGGTGATTAAAGGCTATATCTCTGTGAACTTTCTTCTTTTAAGGTGTTAAACATCCATCAATTTGCCATTGTATAATAGCATAAATAAGCAAAGTTAGGTTTTTTAAGCATGTGAAAATCTGTAGTCATGTAAAACCATACTAACAGGTGTGTGCCTATTTCAAATTTCACATTATCATAGGGATTCTTCCTCTAGTATGTAGTAGAATGGAGGTATGGTCAATTTAAGCCAGTCAGTGGCTATACTTCTGTACGGTTTCATACCTGTTTGCATTTTCATGGTCCAATAAGGACAGAGATCCAAGAGGGCACTGTAGCAATGCAAATGTAGAAATGAAAATCAGATTTTCATGGACTTAAAGATTGATCATTTCCCATAAAAGAGTAATAAGCAGTAAACAAGTAGAGGCAAAATCTTACAGGCATTTAAAAAACCTTCCAAAACATGCCCTCTATCTGTCAAGTCTTTGTGGTCTTGCCTACTTTATAGATTTCTGTCTTTAGGGAAAGAGCAATAAACTTTTAATATTTCACAACTTAATAGTTACTTCCTCAGTAGCAGTGAGTGTCAAAGAAACCCCATCCCTCTGGCCAGAGGCAGCCAGCCAGGCAAGCAAGCTTCCTGCCATGGCTTGTCTAGCACAGGCAAAGAGGCTGTGACCATTTTTCTATGTTGCACAGCCTTAACTGCCTGTGTCTGGTGCTGGTCAAGAGATTTAAAGACAAAAAACCCACAATGGTCAACATTATGTTTTCTCTCTGGAAAACTCAGTGTAGAAGGCTTGGAAGATGCACGGTACACAGAGTACTCTTAAACAACCAGGATTAGTTATGCTTGTAATAGTATCAACTAAATGTAAATACCCAGTTAAGCGGCTGAAAATCAGATGATTAGGCAAAGTGTTCAAGACACGTGGAAAGATTTTTTTTCTATTTAGCTGGAACACAAGAATATATAAAGACCCTCTCAAACAGCATATGAAAACCCTGGTGACTTTTGTCTAAGATGTGTCTTGCAAGTGACACAGACTTGGAGATTAATTGAGGCTTCTGTTGCATGCATTACCTTAAGTAACTATGCTAAATCTAGCTATGCATCTGTGTATCTGGAGGAGTACTCTGGGGACTAGCAGGGCAGTAGATGGTAGAGAATCCAGATCAAGTCTCACACAGCACCTCACTTCTGCTATCTGGATTTAACAGCCAAGGGGATTTGGGGATTTGTTCAGTCAGCTTTAGAATTGCAGAAGGAAAAAAGTGAAAATCCACTGCAGACCTCAAATTCAGTGTAACTTGGTACTATGCTACACCACAACCTTTCTTCTACCACAGTTTCCTTTCCCATTAGCAGGAAGTGCTATGGTGCTTTCTTCTTTTCATCTGATTTTCATGAAAAAAAAGCAATGTAGCTAAATGTCCCAGCTGGTAGTGATGACTGTCATTCCAAGGAAAGCTGACCTGGAATGACCTGGCCATGACTGTAAATTCATGTGTAATTGTTTTCAGCTCTCGTGAACTCATTTGTTAAGAATCAAAATAACCTGCACTGAGTTTACAGCAATTCACTTTGGAAACTCAACCAGACATAGGTTTTTGGGTAAGACAGTTCACCAGTGTCTTCAGTATGATCTAATTAATCAAGTTTAGAGGATGATGAGCATTTCTGATTTCGCAGTATTGACAAGAGCGTGGAAGAAAATGGTGAATAAGGATAATCAGAGTAAGTGGTGAGCCAATTTGGAGGAGGTAAAGCACATTCATTTCCTCCCACCACCCTAGCTTTTTTTTTATTAACACTCTTTTTTTTTTTTTCTTTTACCCATAATATGTGGGCAGCCATATGGGAGGGAGAAGGAAGGCCTCTACCACTGATATCAGTTAGAATGGAAAACTTAAGGTCTTTCTTTGAGCATTGCTGAAGAAAAATCTGGGTATGTTTTTGTAAATATTTGGCTTTTTTCTTTTCCAAAGGATGCACTATATAATGCATGTAAAAGACTTTATTAGGCTGATGAAAACCAGAGAATGCTTATCCTAACTGAATGGCCCATGGTACCCCAGGTCTTTCCTACTTCCATCTCTTGCTTTACAGACCAATGTACTCCAGGAACCAAGGTCATTGGCCAAGGCAGGTGCCCATGGAACACAGCAGAGAAGTAGCAAGGAAACCACAGAGATCTGCACTGCAGGGTATGTTGCTCCATCTCATGGGTTCCATTTATTTTTATTCATCCATGCATGCCACAGCAGACCATGAAGTGCTGACCCTCACCAGCCATGGACACAGTACATGCAGCCACAAAAGAAGATACTGACAACTACCACAGTTCAAACTCCAGCAGCCTATCTTCCTTTAAAAGAAGGAAGGAAAAATCTGCTGCTAACTGGGTGTCACACCACAGATTTGCTGCTCTTGAGGAGAAGTTAATTATCATCAACCTTTAAAGATTCTCTAAATCCAATTAAAACCCTCTGTCCAAGCACTAGAGTAGGAGCTGAACAAGGTGAGATTGACACAAACTTTTTACATACTCATGCTGCACTCAGGCATCTAATTTTGAGCACATACCCAAGTTCCTCAATTCATTGCCTTCAATCTGGGCTGTACTGACATTCAAGAGAGCAGAAGAGATGCGAGGGAGGCCCTGCAGGCACTGCTCAGCTCTGAAGATGGAGCTCTACCTGACTGCACACGGAACAGAGAATAACATTCAGGTTTAATTGCCTAAAATAAACTGCAATGAATCTGGGCCTTAAATGTCTACATGAATATATTTGTATGTTTCTTAAGAAGTCAAAAAAAGCCTTTTGAGATGTTCACAATGCTCACATTTGAACTCTTACATATTGCAGTATTTTTACGAACCTAAGTGTTGTTGCAGAGCCAGCCTATCTCCTACCATCTTTGTGCTTCATTTCTTTGTATATCTTTGTTTCCTGATACCTTCTTAATGCATTAGATGTCTTAACTGTAAACTGCTAAATTCTGGTGCTGTGTCTATCTATCTGCATGTGTAACTGTCTGTTACGGTACAAGAACAAAAAAAAAGATTGTTTTAATTAGAAGAAACAAGAAACGCTGACTTGTGCAATGTCTTTGCTAGTTTGAAAGTTCAGCTAGAGTATACATGTGAACGTTTGGCTTTGCAAGAAGTAAAACAAGTACTAATCTGTTGATATTAACCAGCACATGCATGAACCCGTACTGATTTAGGATATTCAGATATTCAAAAACAATACAGTTAGGTGTTTCCAAAGGATTTTTTTTTTCTGTAGGTGTTCCATATGTATTTTAAATGGTGACAGAGGAAAAAGCTAGAGAAAAAAGAACATCTCAGAAGATACAGCAATTATAAAAGACATTATTATGCTCATTCTGTAGCACAGCAGTACAATTAAATGGTAGCCATTTAGGCTCAAATAAATGCTTTCCTTTCCTCGCATTATGTTTTGCAGCTTCTAGCTACAGTAGTAAATTGGAATATTTAGAAAGCAGAAAAGAAGAATATGTTCCTGAAAGCTTTCTACAACAGTTCCAGTCAAAAAGATTTAAGAGCAAATTTAAAATGGAAGCTTCACCTACCATTTTCTGTGTGCTTCAGGTCTGGCAAATTTTTCACAGGAGGAGACTGTAAATCAAAGCAGAAAAAAAACAGCATAAAAGAGGTCCACTGGTTCAGCTCAGGTGCAGAGAAGAGTAAAATGTGGCATAACTCACTCGAGACAACAGCCGTAATCACTACTTAATCGCTACTTTCCAGCTGGACTGCAACTTGAAAAAAAACAATTAAATGTGAAACAACTGCTGCAACCTACTTCCTCAAACATTTGTACTTCAAATTAAAACAACAGTACCTCATTTACTCCTCCACGCCCCATGAAAATAACTGAGTACTCTTTTTTTTTTTTTCCTTTTTCCACAACTTCTGACATGAGTCATACATCCATGTGCTTTTTGGTCTCATGTTGCAGTTTGCTCTCTTCTTTGCTACATTTGAGCATGATTTTAATTTCAAACTGTGTATTTTACCTACCTACAGTGTCATACCATAAAGAACTACAATAAAATCTGCTCCAGAAAGATGAACATCTAAGCCACAGGAAGCCCCAGAGGAGGGCAATTGCGAAATGTTTGGGGACAGAGCGTGAGATCAGTCAGCTAGGACACTAGCATGGTACATAAGGGTAGCATTCACTTCAGACAACTAAGATTTGCAGAAGCTCAAGTTCCTTCTTTCCTGACCCCCTTTTTTTTTAGTGTAAGCTGCACTGAGACACAGAAATTATTAATTTATACTGACAGTGTTCCAAATTTGAAAAGTTGGTAATTTTTATATATATGTAATTTGGTGTTCATTTCTGCTGCAGATAACTTCAAGACCTGGGACAAATCTCTTAAGCTGAATGCTCTGTGGAATAAATGTCTATTAAGTGAAAGGGACTCTGGGTGAAGGGAACTAAAATGAGTCAGGAAAAAAAGGGTAGTGGTAGGGGCACAGGAAACAGTGTACAAAAAAAAAATAAAAACTGTGGGGGGGCATAGAAGGGACCAAGTTAATAATGACACTGATAGACTTCAGATGGTGACAATCCAGGTTTCATAGAACACGGTGTCTGAGAGCTTCTTTCTAAGAAGTTTTTATGCTTAGCAGGACAGAGTAGTTGAGTGGTTATGATATTTATTGGATGGGGTGGCTGGAGATTTTTGTATCTTCTTTCCCTATGTATTTTTCTTTAAATAGCAGCTCATAATTTCTCTGACTGTGATTGAGCCAAGGAAGACTGGTCATTTTGGAAGGCTGGAACCTGAAAAATGAACACAGAAAGAATTTGAAATCATACTTTAAAATTCCCTGGTTTTAGTGGCAGAGTCATACAGACATAAAGAAAACCAAGAAAGTGTACAGCATCATTACCATTTTAATTAAGGCCTAAGAAAGGGCTCATTCATTATAGGCTCAGGACTGTACTGCTCACCTTTGTGCCTGATTACTAAAAGTACCCAAATAAAGTACAATTTCTTTGCTATTGGTAACTGGAATTTACTTTTCACACAAGGGGCACTGAGGTTTTCATTGTGGGTTATTATAACTAAAGCAGACATCTCACTAAAATCCTGCTGCCTTCTGCAGGGCCATTCAATGCATTTCTGGTAGGAGGAAAATCTTCATTGCAAACACCCTATTCCACTCTGACTATTTCACAGATTGGGTACCACCATTCATTTATAGTTATTCACCTTATTAAAAAGCAAATGTGCTTAATTGATTGTGAATAAGAGAATGACTTCGCCCACACTAGATTGTGAAAGTTGTTTTCTTCAAGCACCTAACCACATCTGTGATAAATGACACTTGAACATGAGATCCGTAATGCCCACTCACTTAGATTGTAAGTAGGTTTTCTAAAGGACATTGTCCCATCACCCAACCCTGTAATTCTTGACAGGTGCTCGATGCCTTTGGAGATCTTCCTTGCAGTCTATACCTACAGACTTTGGAAATTCTAATAGCTGTACTGACACTTCGCCTTTTCTTTTGGGCTAAGGCTGGTTTGGTTTTTTTTAATTCATATTAGGAAGGCTTGTTGTCACACAGCCAAGAGCATACGAGTTTCAATTCCATGCAGAGTGAAACTGCAACTTTAGCTAGACACTAAAAGAAACATAGAGGGCTTTTTGCCTTTTTTTTCTTTTTTCCTTTTTCTATTTTTTTAAAACCTAAGAATGTGGGAAGTAAAATACAGCAATATTTCCCTTCAGAAGGCAGGGGTAAATTCAGGGGAGCTCAGCAGTCCAGAACTTCACAACTGTAATTTGATTTTTAGAGGTACAGAGAGTCACTGATTTACTGATAAAAGTTCTGGTTTCCTTCAGATGTTGTGCAAAATCTCTTTTATGTCCTGTGAAACACAAAGTAGCTGAAAGCAGAAAAGTACTTCTCACCATGCCATGTGCTAGGGGAGGACCCACTGGTAACAATGCATATATTTTGCCACCTCTGTGAGTAAAGAATATAATCTAAACTAGAGCAAGAGTCTCTATTTTATCTACTCTCCTTAATCTGTCACCTGCAGGTTAGGGTTACAGTTAGATGGAAATTGGGCGGGTGAACACTGTATTTTCTTTCTTTGTTGTTTTGTTGTTTTTTTCTCTTCCAGATAGAAACTTACAGGAAATTTATTTATTTATCAAAATCAGGGTTCTGTTGTGTTTATCTTACAGCTGGGTAGTTTACCTAAAGTCTTAAAGTCTTGCAGCAATGTCTGTTTTCTAATATACTAACCCTCACAACAATAATTATGGTAGCACCCCAGATATAACCCCAGGTTAATATGACATTTAGTGTAACACTGCATAAGTTACCCAGAAAATTATCAGACACAAGCTGAGTTGTTCAATTTTTGAAATATATAATTTGACTCTGCAAACTGATGTAGACAGATGTACAAAAACAGCCACAAAGAGAAACAGATAGCAAAATTGAGGAAACGATAACAAAATCACTTGCAGAAGCCTTAAGGGGTGTAAAAATGAAGGATCCCTGCTGACAGCAGTTGCAGAAATGTGTTTGCAGGCCCTAAAAATAACTAAAACAAAAACCAGAATACAACAATAGAGAAAATTGGCCTACAAGGGCAGAGGAAGCTCTCAGAGCTCTGATGAGGGAGGAGGCCCTCAAAGATCTGAGCTAGATTTAGGCAGCCACCCAGTGCACTGACATATGGCTGAAGGACCCACTAGCATCACAGAAAGACTTTCCCATTTCTGAAAGCTGAGGCTACCCCAGTGCCAAGACTGACCATTTGGTGTTTACAACAGGTTAAAACTATTTGCTGAAAGCAAAGGCATCTGGCATTCAAAGAACAGAATAGTGTTTCAGCTGGAAGGAACTCTTTCCACCAAGTCTCACTAATACCAATGATACTGTATCTCTGGCAGCTAACCAGCTGCTTTTAACTCAGATGGAATTATTTTTTTCCTAGTACATGGTGCAATGCTGTGTTTCAGCTTTAGTCTGAGAACAATGCTGGTAACACACTGATGTTTTAGTTGTTGCTAAGTAATGCTTACCCTGATCAAGGACATTTCAGTCTCTCTTGCTCTGCCAGTGAGAAGGGGCAGAAGAAGCTGGGAGGGCGCAGAGACAGGACACCTGACCCAAACTAACCGAAGGGGTATTCTGTACCACAGCACATCATGGCTCGTATATAAACTGGGGGGAGTTAGCTGGGAGCCACTGATCACTGCTTGGGAATGGGCTGGGTATTGGTCAGCAGGTGGTGAGCAATTGTATTGTGCATTGCTTGTTTTTCTAGGGTTTTATTTGTCTGTTTTTCATCTTTGTATTTCTACTATTATTATTACTACTACTATTTTTATCTTTTAATTTATTTCAATTATTAAACTGTTCTTAACCCAATGGTTATAATATTTTCTGATTCTTCTTCCCATCCTACTCAGGGGTGGAGAGGTATTAGCAAGTGGCTATGTGGTACTTAGTTGATGGCTAGGCTTAAACCACAACACCAACGTTTCTATTCATCCTGCTTTTTTCTCATACTGCGTGCATTGTTGTACAAGCATTTCAGGTATGCTTCTGAGCCCTCTGCACTCCCAGGAGCAGTATAAATAGTCCCACTGGGATTGCCACCCTGTGTCGATACCATGCCAACTCTCGGCTTACCTACTGCAGTCCTGTTGGCATCCCCTTCCCTCATAAATCCTAGTTCTTGATCAGACCTGCCAGCTTATGCCCGAAACCCTGTTTTCCCCATCAGGACAGGTGGATCTTGTCAGACCCCAACACATCTTGTCTCTCAAAGGCTCTTCCATGGGTCAAAACCCCCAAAGTTTTGTTGGTGACACCAGTCCTGAAGCCCTGAAGCCAAGTATCCTAGGCTCACCTGGTGCTTCTGAGGTCTCTCTCCATTACAGAGAGGATTGAGGAAATTACTTGTGCTCCTGAATTTTTTAGCAGGGCTCTGAAGTCTCTTTTGATGGACTTCAGAGTTTTTGTTTCAACATCATTTGTACCTATGTGAAAGAGCAGAAATGTATAGTAGTCTAAAGGTTGAAATACGTTCTTCAGACTTGTGGTGACATCCCTAATTTGGGTCCCTGAAAAAAGGGTCAGGTCCTCTTTTTCAAGAGGGGGTGCTTCTGTTGCATACAGGAAGGAATTGCCAACAACCAGAACTTGCCATTTTTCCTTCTCATTGATGGTTTTGATGCAGATTTTGCTACAAGTGGCTGGTCTCTCACCTTGTCAGGACTGCTTGTATGGGTTCTTCCTGCTGGTTTAGATTAGACATTAGGAAGTTCTTTACTGTGACTGAGCAAGACAGTGAAACAGGTTGCCCAGAGAAGTTGCGGCTGTCCCAGCCCTGGCAGTGTTTAAGGCCAGGTTGGATGGGGCTTTGAGCAGCCTGGTCTAGTGGAAGGTGCCCAGGGCAGAGACAGAGAGCCATCTGAATTTACCTCTACATGCACAAAATGCAGTGGACACAGTAAGGTTAATTCTGTATATTCCTTCTGCTCTTTTCTCCACCTCAGCCGGTTAAATAGTTGAGTGGCTTGCTTACATCAGTCTGCGAAGTAAGAGCTCTTCATAAAGTGTTAAATCAAACTTCCATTGAAATTTCAACATTGTGTCCCTTCTGTCATAACATCATGTGTACCAATCTGGTGTGATTAACAGTTCATCCTTATGTCCAAGAGAGCTGGAGCATGATTTATGAGGAAGGCTTGCATGAGAATAGATGCATATGTTCTTCCCTATTTGACTTGTGCAGGGCATGTTCACAAAAAAAATGATAAAACCACAAGCAAACTCTTGTCACAAGTAATTTGCAAGATTTATTTATAAGACTTGTGTAAAGGCAAACAATTCAGTGTTTTTTTTGGTAATAAAGTTGTGATCTATAAAGCAACGTAATTGATACTATGCATTAAAAGTATTGCATACCTTCTGCATAGTAGCAAGCTCTGAACTTCGGTATAATTATGTGGTCACAGACTGGGGGTTAACAACTTAACTGCAAAGTAATGTTTTCAGGAATATAGGTTAAATAACCAGATAAAACAATATAAGTTCATTTTATGTAGAATTACAACATATTTTTGAAAATTCAGATGTAAATGAGGAATTTCCAAGAATTAGTAGCTGAGCTTAACTCTCATCACAATATCTTATGTACCCTATTTCTGTATTCATCAAAGAAAGCACTACAGATGAAATTTCATTTTCCTCATTTTCACATTGGAAAAAAAAAACCCATACAAGAAAAATATTATTGGAAAAGTATAAAGAAAAAATATTATTGGAAAAGTATAAAGAAAAAAATATTATTGGAAAAGTATAAAGAAAAAAATATTAATTCTCAGAGAAACAAAAAAGTCTGTTTGAAGACTGTCTTAAATGGAATGGAAAAACCCATTTTATAATACAATATTTTATCATTGTAAGTAAATCCCAGAATAAGCAAGGTAGAATGAAACAGACTGTTCTTCATGGAACCCCACGGTAAAGAAGCATCTCTCAAGCATTTGCCAGCAGTGTGCGCTCACAGCCCAGAAAGCCAACCGTATCCTGGGCTGCATCAAAAGGAGCATGACCAGCAGGTCGAGGGAGGTGATCCTGCCCCTCTACTCTGCTCTTGTGAGACCTCACATGGAGTATTGTGTGCAGTTCTGGTGTCCTCAATATAAAAAAGGACATGGAGCTGTTGGAACAAGTCCAGAGGAGGGCCATGAGGATGATCAGGGGACTGAAGCACCTCCCGTATGAAGACAGGCTGAGAAAGTTGGGGCTGTTCAGCCTGGAGAAGAGAAGGCTGTGTGGAGACCTCATAGCAGCCTTCCAGTATCTGAAGGGGGACTATAGGGATGCTGGGGAAGGACTATTCATTAGGGGCTGTAGTGATAGGACAAGGGGTAATGGGTTCAAACTTAAACAAGGGAATTTTAAATTGGATATGAGGAAGAAATTCTTTACTGTGAGAGTGGTGAGGCACTGGAATGGGTTGCCCAGGGAAGTTGTGAATGCTCCATCGCTGGCACTGTTCAAGGCTTGATTGGACATAGCCTTGGGGGGCATGGTTTAGTGAGAGATGTCCCTGCCCATGGCAGGGGGGTTGGAACTAGATGATCTTCAGGTCCTTTCCAACCCAACTATTCTATGATTCTATGATAAGCATGGCCAATGCTTTTGTGTGTAACAACTATGATTTAAGGTAGGAAACAGAGTTTTCCCATGATCTAGGTGCAGGAACACAATCTTGATATGCACAAACTCTTCCTATGTAGCAGGAAGACTAAATTTGCTGTTTGGACTTTGCATAGTGAAGCTTTACAATATTATCAGGAAAACTGCTATTTAATGATTTGTATGATCAAGTAGTGTGAAGAATTAAAAAAAAAAAAGGCAAAATTTAAACCAAATTGTTCATGATTGAAGATTGATTCTTAATATTGAAACACATGGAATTGATCATCCTGGGAATACCTTATTCTTCCTACATTAATCTAAACTGAAGACAGTAACTGCACAGAATAGGTGTTAAGCAAACAATTTAATGTAATGAGAGCTTTACAAAAGAAAACAGCAGCTACATACATCTTGTGGAAAACAAGAACTTGAAGCGTATGAAACAGTAAATACTATGGATGTGTCAACAGCTCCTCAAAATTAACATGAAGTTTACAAAATGCTATTCATGGTAGTTAAATGTAGTAAAAAACAACAGCTGCTTGTTTGACAGATGAATAGATACAAGATACCCAAGCCTGCAGCATTTAGCTTAACAAAGAACATGATCTTATATCATAGAATCATAGAATAGTTAGGGTTGGAAAGGACCTTAAGATCATCTAGCTCCAACCCCCCTGCCAGGGGCAGGGACACCTCCCACTAAACGATGCCACCCAAGGCTCTGTCCAACCCAGCCTTGAACATCACCAGCAATGGAGCATTCACAACTTCCCTGGGCAACCCATTCCAGTGCCTCACCACCCTTACAGTAAAGAATTTCTTCCTTAGATCCAATCTAAACTTCCCCTGTTTAAGTATGCATACATCTCATCAAGTTTTACGAACAGTTTGTAGAGTTCTGCCTAGAAAAATGGATCTGAAGCAGCAACTTGGCAGAAAGCAAGGGTAGACACATAAAAAAACCTTACACATCACACGACTTCCAGACTCTAATTCATGAAGTTTCTGCAAGACTGAGATTTATTGCCCATTTACAAAGAACAAATAGTAATTACAAGACAAATAAAATAATTGAAGCTAAAAGCTCTGGAATTGTACAAAGATACTAATTTCTTGAGGTTGAGATGCATTGTTAAAAACAACAGTGCTAGCTGAAGGGACCTTTGCAATGATGCAGCGTAACCTCCTACAGTTACAAGGGGACATGACTGAACAGATAAGACACCGATTCACCATTATGTGTTCTTCGAATTGCCTCAGCCAGGATCATGGAAATGTCAATAAACTGAAAGAAAAATTAAGATAAGTTGTATAGCATGCCAAGAGCAATAAACTATACCATTTAGAAGCATATGAACAAACATTCAATTTATCATTGTGCTCTTGTCCCTCTTCTAGGAATTAAATAAACATTAAAGCATTAAATATGTAACAAATACGTAAGAACTGCATTAATGGAAACTCAAAAATTGAGTAAGGAAGCCCTGAATAAGATTGCTGCGCAGGCATATTGCTGAGATTTCTGGCACAGGGCATGCTGTCAAAAAAACTATTCCAGCCATCAGATGGCAGTGTCCACTGGACACAAATATAGTTTAAGGGAAGTATACCTTTTATGGTTTCAATAGTTACCAAATAAATTTTAACATTAAAAAAAAATTCAGTCTTGCCTGGAAAAAAAAAAAAAAAAACACCACAAACCAAAACCAAAACCCCACAAAAAACCAACAAAGCAACAACCCAAACAAAAAAAACAAACCCACAAAACCCAACAGTCTTTTATGCTTTCCTCCACTCTGTAGTACATAAAAAACTCCAAAGGGGACACATGACTTCCCAGAACAACCATGTGCAAAACCTACTAATGTAAGTGAACTTTGTACTTCCTTTTGGTTTTTGAAAAGAAACACATCATTGTTGTCTTGGCATTTTCTTCCGTGTATTTTCAAAAAAATAATAAAAATAAAATTGAAGGTTTCTGTCACATCCACAATAATATAGCTAACTTGAGCTCCTACATACAAATATTGTATGATTAATACTGATAAAAAAACCACGAACAAACTAAAAACCCAGTTTTACATTTGCCACTCTTTCACAGATGCACATACTCTATTTGTTACAAATACCAAATATTTTCAATATTCTATTGTACCACCCGAATCCCCTTAAAACAGTTCATAGGCATGTTTTAGCAAGATATTGTTTACGGAGCATATTTTAGAATATCATTTTGCTTTCAGGGCACATCTCTAGCATCAGTGAACAGTAAAACAGAAATCCAGAGTTTAAACTGATGACAAACACTATGGTACCTGAATTTTTGGGCAGTGTTTCATTTTCTCTTCTTGGGGGATTGTGTTAGTTACCACAACAGCCTCAAATGGTGCATTATTAATTCGAGAAATAGCAGGACCAGAAAAGATGCCATGTGTAAGAATGGCATAAACTTTAGTAGCTCCAGCAGATACCAACCTGTAGAACATGAAGGAAAAAAGTATGCTGTCATGCCTGTTTACGTACATGACTACAGATGAAGCCGGATACAAATCTCTGCAAAATACATTTTACACACAAATTCCTCCTGGAAACTACAGGAATATACAAATATCTACAAATTACTTCAGACAATTTAAAACCTTCTGCTCATATAAGGCTCACAAAAAAAACCCTGCTAATTAAATAGCTCTTTCCAGTAGCAGTGATACTAATCTAAAATGTTGTACATATTAACATAAGGTACAACTGAATACTGGTACAAGTTTTCTATCTTAATCAGGCAAAAAATGAAATAGGTTTGATGGCAGTATTCACGAGTCTGTTGCGACTCCTTTATTGTCCACCTTTGTTTTCATTTGCAATTCAAACAATTCTGCTTGGAAAGAGTTTGAAGAGGAAATGTTAATAATTAAAAGCCTAGCTTACTGCAGGGTTGTGGGAAAACATGCTGTTTATCCAAACATGGAGTGAAATGCAGCACAGGAGAAAAAAAGTCTAAAACCAAGAACCAGAACACCTTGTGGATGAATCAGTCCTTTAACTTGGTTTTGACTGAGCTCTCTGCCTCCAGATGCTCAGTTATGTCCTAGCTGCTTTTCTAGTTTTGCAAATGGAGGCCTCAAAGAGTGGCATTTTATAAGACCACAGCATAAGAACAGTAAGATGGGGGAAAAAAAAACCCAACCCGAACAGCACACACACAACCCAAAACAAACAAACAAAGAAACCATGACAAAACCACAGAAGCATCCTTTCATTTTGAATGACTCAACAGAATCCAAGTTTTCTGGTCATTCTCAACAATAGGTTTAGTAGCTGCAACCTACAAGGAGGACACACTGTGACAGGGTGAACATGTACCAAGTTAAATGACTTGTTCTTTATGCTGCCCTCTTTCTAAACATAGATACTATATTTCTGTACATATACTCTCAATTCCACATTCTAAAGGGGGACACTGCTAGATCACAGAACTACAACCTACAGATTCTAGGATCACAATTACTTCACACTACAAAGGCAGGTTGGGTTATAAGCATGCAGGACACAGCAGTCATGTTCATCAGCTATCTGCAAGTTACAGTAGAGCAAGACAGTGGGCCAGTTCATAACAGCACTTACTTGTCTGCTGCATGACATATTGTGCCGCATGTGTCAGCCATATCATCAACAAGAATTGCTACTCGGTCTTTCACATCACCAACCAAGACCATTCTGTCCACTTCATTTGCCTTTTTTCTTTCCTTATGAATGAGAGCAAATTCCACATTCAGTCTGTCAGCAATTGAAGTAACCCTAAGTTACAGGAAGAAATACAGCACATTTAGAAAATTATTTTAAAAGAAAGAGCAGAACCATAGTGTGCATTTGTCATAAGCCACAGTTATGTTTTCTGGCTTTGAAATTACTGCAGTATAAGCTAAGTGCCTGGATTTGAACACATTTCAGCTATACACAAGCTTTTATTAAGCTGCTGCAATACCTAGTGACAGACACTAATTTAAAGTAACCTGAATCCTAAACCTACACAAGTATGCACTGCAGCATTCTCTAACTGAATATACCATTGCAGGAATATGAAAACAAACCAAAGAGGAATAAAACCCAAAGAATTTAATAGTGATTAATATTCCTTTTAGCAGTACTTGATAGTAATCCACTACCTTCATTAGTAATTCCCTCAGCAGACATCTGCTTGACAAAGACCTGTTAAAAACTATTCAGGGTGACCTCTGGTGGCCAGTCAAACCTCCAATGACAATTTGTTACAAACTTCTGATTGCTTTTTTTCAGGTTTTTTAATATATCAGAGCTGGTGGGTATAAGACACAGGGGTAAACAATACTGTGCTTTTTCTATGTTGATGCAACCTTGTTGGCTGTCTTTTTAAGAGATGTTTAAAATGTTATCAACAAGGTGATTAACGTACACAGCTAATAGAGAATACAGTTTTACTTCCTTACTACTTAAATACGAAGGTGCTGTTACAGTATTTCAACAACTGGGTAATAAACAAGAGCCCCAAGTTTTTTGGCATTTTTTCTGAATAATAGTGTAATTTCATAGCAAGATCTCATTGAAATTAAGATATTGATAGAATTTGCATCCATTATTTCAGTCACAAAATTCAACAAGCTAGAAAAAACAAGCAAATGGTAAAACAAACAAACAAACAAAACCAAAATCAGATATTTTAAATTACTGAAGGACTTTTTCAAAGTTTCTTTAATTCTTGCAGATTTACATTTTAAGACAAACTTTACTCACATTTTATTCACTTTTCATTAACCCAAATATTATTTTGAAGGTCTGCATGTTTTAAATGGAAAGGCCAAACCATTTTGCTTACATTACATTAATGGAAATGAAGAAGCAGTTGTGAATTTATTGAAAGCAACATCTTTTCCCACTTCAAAACTGCTTGGTTGCGTTACAACAGAAAGGTACCAAAGACAGACTATGTTAAATACAGTGAAAGTGGTCCTCAAAAAATAAAGTCTTATTATCAAACTGGCAATATATAAATATTTGGTAGAGGAAAAAAATGCTATCTTCAGATTTGAATTCTAAGTAAAGGCTGTATTTAGTTAAAAAACAAAAATAAAACAAAAACAGCAAGACAACCCAACAAAATCCCAAACAAAAAAAAAAACCACTTCAGTATCCTGATAGGAATGAACAAAGAAATTTAATTGGCTGAGCTATCTGGATTTTAGAATGTTTTCTATGGTTTCTGTTCTTCACATCTTTAACTTGATCCATCTAAACAGGAACAGCTATGGAATTCTGATCAGTCCTACTTCCCTATGAATTTCTGCAACATGACCTGGGGAGACACTTTTTAGCAGGGCCTGATATAACAGGATGAGGGGAAATGATTTTAAACTAAAAGAGGGGAGATTCAAGCTGGATGTGAGGAAGAAATTTTTTTTACAATGAGGGTGGTAAAATACTAGCACAGGTTGCCCAGAGAGGTGGCGCATGCAACATCCCTGGTGACATTCAAAGCCAGGCTGGATGTGTCTGTGGGCACTCCGATCTAGTTGAAGATGTCCCTGCTCATTGCAGGGGGTTGGACTAGATGACATTTGAAGGTCTCTTCCAACCCAAACTATTCTGTAATTCTATGAACAATCACAACAGACCCAAAGACTTCAACTAAAATCAAATTATGAGAGTGTTTCACATTTTTCCCCATACAACATCCAAACACACTACTATGGGCTTACAGAATTCTTACTTCATTTGTCTTTTGTTTATAGAAGGAGCATGACCAATAAAACTTGAGAATAAGCATTTTGCCTTAGTGGCATGCTTCATCACCCCACCAGCCAGCCTGGTTCTGCATTAGTTTATACTCATTAGATTACCAAATGAAAGTCTGCTAAATGAGAAATGCATGCTGTGAATGAAGAAACACACCAATGAATTATCCTTTTCATTTTCACCATTTGCCACCCAAAACTTCACTTCCTTTTTCTAGTATTCATAGGGCACAACTTGGGGTCAATAGGTTTAGAGTTGGAATGCAGTAACAAAGAAAAAAAAGAAACACAACTCGAGCAAGCTCTTACCTAAATGCCAGCAGGTACAGTGGGGATAGGCCATATGCTTTGACAGAGAAGAGAAGCTTAAGCAATTCCAGAGCGAAGCAGGAAGAGGTGCAGCAACTGGACTAAAGAAGCAAGCAGCAGGAAAATCTTTTCCCTCCTGTGGAGGGATTCAGCTAATGAGACCAGAGCCAGGGAAAGAGAAAAAGGTTTTCTTTAGAATATAGAAAGTTCCTGGATGTTTCCAAGCATGAACAACATTGGAAGAACCAGCTGTTGTTTTTACAATGCAGTTTGGATTAATCAGTGATGTATCATCTATCTTACATACCTGATAGAGGAATGAAGACAAACTACTTCATTAACTGCTAGCTATATGGAAAACTAATATTTTTAGGCTTGTATAGTACCTTTTTGCACCACCTGCATCAGGTGAAACTATGATACAATTTCTCCACTCCAAAATGTTCTCTTTAATCCATTGCAGCACTGCAGGTTCTGCATACAGGTTATCTACTGGAATGTCAAAAAAACCCTAGTCCAAAAGAGAAAGAGAACTTCATGAATATATCTGGAATAAAGATACAGGGAAAGAATCAAGCCCTTGCATTTCACATATAGTAGAGCTTTAATTAGTATTTAATACTGGTCTAATTCTGCACTATATTACTATCAAATGCAGCAGAAGTTAGACAAATATTAAGACCTCTAAAAATCTCACCCAATAGTAGTGAAATAAAGAACAGCTGTTCTCAAATGATGTAAAAATCAGAAAAGATGAGTACCTGAAGGTGGCCAAGTTCAAGTTATGAAAAGCTCTCAAAAAATTCAGTGAGTAATATTTAATTTCCATAAATTTAAACAGCTTGACAAGCATATTTCAATATAGGCAAGATTCAAGTTAGTATTACTTGAACAGCAAAAATGGCATCTCCTACATTAACCTTTCACACACTAATTCAGTAGAGCCCATAGCCACAGTTATGAAGAACTGATAGGTACCTGGATCTGAGAAGCATGCAAGTCCATGGTGATGATGTGATCAGCCCCTGCAACTGACAGCATGTTAGCAACAAGTTTTGCAGAGATTGGAGCACGACTCTGGGAAATAAAGCACAAATGTTTAAATTTAAATGCTATTTCAACGAGATGCAAGGAGCAAGAAATTTAGCTACTTTTACTGATGTTTTCCTTTAGACTATTTGGAATCTAGATATGGAGAGCTCGAGAACTTTAGCCAAACTAGTCTGTCAATAGCTAATTTTGCTGCTGGGGTTTTGAAACTCACTAGAACATTTAAGCATATCTAAATCAGTTTGCACTGTCTGCCTAATAATGCTTTCTAATTAGACTGACAAGCAGATAAATTGGAGATATAGTTTCCCATTTCTTCTATTTAAAACTTTCAGGTAGCTTTCCTATAGCAGAAAGTTGGATAATCTCCATTTCTCTAAATTACTACCCTACATTAACATCCAACTCTCAAGCAAGTACAACTGTTTAAAAACATTGCCAAACCCAAAGATTAAAGGCAGAGTGAACCCAACTTTTGAAAATACTGTTTTAAAAGAGAATCAAGCATTTCTTCATGATACAGTAAAGCTTGTAACAGACCCATGTTGGCAGGGGTCTTCTACTCCAACCTATTTATTCATTCTTTATTTGCTAATTCAGGCTTAATTGTTGGATGCAAATATGAGTCTAGAATTCCCAAAAGGGATATGGGGCAAGGAGATTAAAAAAACCCCCAGAACAACCAAATAAACCAAAACAAACAAAACCCAACAAACTAAGCAAAACAGAAAAGCAGAAGGAACACCAACAAAAATGTATTTAGCAATGTTAATGCCAATGACAAGAGCTTTTTTAAAAGTGACAAGGATGCAGAACAAAGAGCAACATAAAAAAAAGGCAAGAAAAAGAAAATGGAAAATTGTGACTGGAAGATACTTCACTTTTTTTTTTTAGCAACTATAAAGCTATTTCAGATTTTTTCTTTTAAGTCCTAAAAACAGCTGCGTGGCCTTATGTTTGACAGTTTTCTCTAACAGAAGTACTAAACAAAACCTCCTGTTCTCTTCTTGCTAATCTTTAAATAAGGTTAATAGCTGGAAATAACATTTAGCATGAAGGCAGAATTGCAATTCAGAGGTTCCATCTCATTGTTAGACTTTGTTTTCTGCTGGCATGGTATTCTCTCCTGCTACATCTCTTTATCAAATAGCCTCCTATATCCTCCTAGGAGCCCTTTTTCCCTCCACTCCATACATACAATTACAGAGTATCTCTGCTGCCCTTCCACTGATGCTCAAGGGCATAACCTAAAATAAACTGAACCGCTGCCAATTTAACCTGCATGCTTTTCTCTCTGTGTCATATTAGAGCCAGTATTTTCCTCAAAACTTTTGTTAGTTTAGGTGGAAACTCAGCATTTCCATTTCAAAATGCAGATTGCCAATGTACTTTCAGAAAAGGAAGCGAGATATTGCAGTCTTTCTTATGGCTGGATCAATTTTATCACCATCGGGACAGAAATTCATCACTTTGAAAACCATCCTTTTTAGTTTTTGTGTTTCATAGAACATCACCATCATTTGGTCTGTTTAAGATGCACAGAAGGTATGCAACAACTAACACTTCCCTAGATGTCTGCAATTCAGATTCATATAGCTTCCATAAGAGCTTGCTATCGTCAGTACGGACTATTTTCCAGTTACTAAAGACTATGCTGCTCCTCATTTAAATTCAGTTGTGTAAGGTCCAGGTTGGCCAAAACTTTCTGAATATTTCTATTATTAGTAGTAAATATTTGGCTCACACCACACAAATGCTTGATCACTTCAGCTTGTCTTAGCAGTACAAATGGACATTTTTAAGCTGGGCTTTAAAATCTTCTCAAATTGCTGGCAACATCTAATAAAACAGACACTTAGTTTCTGCTTTTTTGATTCTATCAGTGTTCTTACTAGCTTTTTGCAAAGATCCATTTTGATGCCAGAGCTAAACTGGACCAACTGGTGATGCTGAAAGCACAGGTTGGCTCCCCTGCTTTTCCCATCCCTTCTTCCAAGGCTATATACTTCTACCACTTCGCTTGTGCTGCATACTGGGACTTGTCTGAACCCACAGCAGCCAGATGAGGCAGCTCAAATGGAAGGGAAAAGAAGGTGGCAAACCACAACCACCTTCTCCAGTAGCAACATGTAACCAGGTCAGTCTTGCTGCTAATGGTAGATTACCTTCTTCCCAGAATGTAGTTTGCCATTTCCTCTCCATCCAGCACACTGAATTTTGCCCCTATTTTTTTCTTTTTCTCTTCAATATAAATACTGCTTAGTGTGTCTCAAGTATCAATATCATAACACCATCTCAAAAAAAAAAGACAAACCTAAACCAAAATACTTTCCTCTATCAAATACTAATGAATACATTACCAGTTGGTACTTCTTTCAGTTGCTGGCCTTGCAGGCTGCTTTCCCAGAAAGAAGAACTTGAAGGTTTTACCACTAGGTGACTGGTTTTAGCAGATATGCACATGTCACAGACTGCCTATGTGTTGGTGGACAGAGGGTCTTGGAAGGAAAGATAGCCAGACACTAACGCCTGTTTCTCAAGAATAGGCTAATAGGAGATTAAGACAAATGACGCATGCGGCTATCTGACAGTTTCTTTTACATAAAATTGTGCATTGAAAGAAAAAACACAACATGCTCAAAAGGATTCCAGATTTGATTGCTTGCATAGAAAATAAATTTTGTCCTACAGTATGACCCAAATTGCAGATTATTTTAAAATCAAAGGCACTATATTCATGGGAACCTCAGATAACCTAGCCTTGTTATTCAAACTTAGATGGCAAAGGTATATAAGAACTCAAGATTTTCTTTATCTTGAGTTTGTAAAGTCTGCTTCTAATCAAAGAGGCAAGGGCACAAAGATTCACAGTTTTCTTTGTTCCATTCTTTGTCACAATTTAAGATTAGTTTCAGAATTATTAGTGTGAAACACAACATTACATTATGTACAGAAGCTAAATTGCAAAAAACAAAATCATCAAGTTTTTGTTTTCTAAGGAAATTCCCCACTTAAGTTTAACAAGTTATATAAATGATCTCTCCCTTAGTGATGCATTAGAAATTTATTTGTGATTCTTATAATTACCAGGGGTGGGGGAGAATCTACAAAGCTAATATGAACAACTTCACAAGAGTAACCATGCAAAGGACATATAGCTGAAAGTAAAAATTGTTCATCAAGATTAAAGCTCTCTTGCCTTTAAGCATCTTATTAAATTGTGTTGCTCAAAATGCATCACATCTATCCTTAACAAAAGAACAAAAAAAAACCAAACCCAACAAGCAAGCAATAAATTAAAAAATAAAATAAAATAAAAAAAAAAAGAAGCCCCAAGGATTTATAACTGGAACTTTCACTTCCAAGAAAGCCAGTTGTGAAGTGTATGGATACGGAATGTTCACTAATGTGTTCTAATGTATTACCAAAATTTATTGTTTAAAAAATGGGATATGCTTTGATGCTTCAGAAGTTGACAGCCATTATCTTGAATGCCCAGACAACTTTTTACCTAGAAGCGAGGAGTTTCCCGGTAGCTAATTATTCCACAGGATTACTGTCATGGCCTAGGTGAAACACAGCTGAAATCAAGAAGTGAAACTGAAAATGTTCCTAGTTATACATAATGTAAATAGTAAGTTTCACCTGTTTTAAGGCCATATTAATGGAAATGGATAGTGTTAGATTGGAAAAAAAAAAAAAAAAAAAAAAAAAAGGATACCTACCCAACGCTCCACGGACCCCTTCTACAAATCAAAAAAACAAAGTTACATGAGCTGTAGAACACCAAACTCGCCTGTCACTCTACTTCTAACTTAGTCAAAGGCATCTCTGCAGCATCCTACATAAGTGTGTCCTGCCCATGGCTTGGAAGGTTAGCATAATTAGAGGATGCATAAATGCAGCTATGGCCAAAGCACAGATAACCTGAGCTACTTTTAAATTAGCTAGTTTGTGTCTCAGAAGTATTCTAGTTTATAGCAGTACTTGATTGCATCCAAAGTAATTTACCAACTTTTCTACAATTCTCAATAAGCTTTTTTTATTTTTTATTTTATTTTTTTTAACCTCTTTTTCTCATTTAAAGTTAGTTCAGGTTTAATGCTAAAATTTCCAGAGTAGATTACACAGGTCTTGTGCAGAGCATAATTTTTTTACTGCAAGGCCCTTTCCTTAGATAAACAAAGAGCATTTTCATTGTTCTCAGCATCATAGCTGCAACAGAGGGAGGCATAATACAGGGTTATTTCAAATAGCAAGAACTCAGTCTAGTTAGTTCTTTATGGATTAAACTCAACAACTTAAATTCAAACCAGAAAACAGCAACCAGTTTAATGAAGATTATACTGCTTGACTTCATAGTCAAGCAGACTACAGCAATATCTGTCACGTGAGGGAAGAAAAACTCTGCACAACCACAGTAAGAAAATGGCTGGCACTTCACTGATATTTCAGGCAGCACACAACTTGTGCATTTAACTTGGGTCAAAGACCAAATGATGTGATGCAATCCAACAGCGAACAGGAGGAAAGATCTCCTTGTCAATAAGCTGCCCAATGTTGACAGCTATATTATAGTTTATTTTGCAACATGAGGTCAACTACCAAGGTTAATTTCCAAAGATGGCAAACATTTTTTCAATTGCAAAACAGAGGTTAAAAAAAAAGAAAAAAGAAAAGAAAAAAAAAAGAAATGGCATGCTTAGAATTGCAGGAGAACACAGTGACACCCAGAGAAGAGCCTGGTACAATGTTCAAAATCTGTTAAACAAAAAAATCACTTTCATCAGCTATCCATCTTCCGATGGCATTTCCAAAAGACAAAATGCTCCTGGGTAGCATGCTTGGCTATCACACTGTACATTTTAAGTGTCTCTTGGAAGTTTGCCACATGGATTTGGGGTAACCTTGACAAGGCATAACCTAGGTGCACGGAAATCTTGGAACATAATCAGCTTTTTCCCACACCAAGAACTTATAGGATGGGCCAGCAGAATCTTCCAATATTAATTTGGAAATCAAGGCATGGTGACGTGTTTTCCTTCCCTTTCAACAAAAGGTTAATTTCTTCCCTTTCAAGCTCTTCTGATCAAAGGAGAGCATTATTAAATACAAAATACAATAAAAATGAAGTTCTCAAAGATGTAAGCAAAGAGTAGGAAGCTACTGTCTAACTCCTGAATTCTGCTTTTGGAAGTATAGAAAGGAGGTCTTGATAAATTAGTATGGTATTAGAGAGCCTGCACTTGAAGAATGAGTATATCAGAAAATAACTTTTCTCTGTTTAGTTTTGTTGCCAGACATCACCAGCTGAGCATTACATGTATTGTAATATTTGCTATTATTTTTAGCTCCGGCATTACTTTTCAGTACTGTTATGTATTTATAGAAAACACTATAAAGAACAAGAGAAAGCTTTCAGGATGCTTTGCTTTATGTCCAAAGTGAAAAGGAGGGGGCTATTTACAGAAGTATAGGAGAGGTGCAATTTTCCAAAAAGAAAAACCAGTGCAATCCTATCTTAAAAGGCAAATTCATATTTATTCCTTTAAGTTTTTTCAAGTGAGATTAGGCAAAAGGAACATTCACATAACATATTAGAAATTTCCTGTGTGTGTATAAATGTATATAAATATATATACATATACACATATTGTGGAGATAAAAAAGTTTAGTTCTGTATTTTTTAAAAACCAAACTAGCTTGCCAAAGAGTTTGTTACTGTATTACCAACTTGGCTGAACTGCTATAGTCATCAGTTCTGGCAGACCAAATTCAGGAAAAAGACACTAAGAACAGATGAATATTTGTGGGGTTTACGTACAAATTGTGGTCTGCATCAATAAAAATCATTAATTTTTTTTTTCTGCCTTGCAGCAAAAAGTTTTTATTAATTACTGTTATGCATTGCAGATCTAATCAGTTCATTCCTTTTGGCTTTCTGTTTAACCATATAGCATAAACCCCATCTACATAATTATAATAGCACTTCAAATTAAGGATTTCATTCCATGCAATTAAAATGTTTAAAAGGGTGTGCTCTTTTCATATATAGAGGTTAAAAAAGCCTAAAAACAAAATAGGAAAAGCAAGAAAAGCAATTGTATAAGGTGAGGTTTGCTTGCAGAGTACTCTGCAATATACCACGCATAGGATGTAACTACTTTTTCAAACTGAAGCCATATCCATTATCAAAACACAAGCAAAAAAAAAAAAAAAATTAATTTGTCTCAGTTCATTCACCTATACATTAAATAATTTAACATTTTACAAAAAGGATGAAAAAGCCAAGTAAATATTTCAAATCACTTAAGTATTTATGAAAACAGGTTTCATTTCCAAAAAAAAATTTCAAGGGAACAAGCTGAAAAAGAGCATTCCAAAATGACACAGTTCTTACGTACCTTATCTTTCTTATCTTGCCTGGCATATGGGAAACATGGAATTACAGCAGTCACTCTGGAGGATGATGCAATCTTGCAAGCATTGATCATGATAAGCAATTCCATTAGGTTGTCATTTATTTCTCCACAGCCACTCTGGATGATATACACATCTTCTCCTCTCACGCTTTCACCAATCTCTACACTGAAAGAGCAGGAGATGACCATTTAAACACTTGAATTATTGGAAAAACACTATCAAAGAACAAGAAAAAAACAAGTTTTATTGTAACAAACTTCTATAGGTTTATCCCTATTTAAGCATAACTTTTTTTTTTTTTACAGCAATTTGGATAACTCTCCTTGATACAATGTTTATTTCAATATAAGCCAGTCTAAAATTTACTTCAGCCTAAATATGGTCTTCATAAAGTCCTCACCAACCAACATGTAATTTATGGCTATAGCACTGATGCAGCTCACATTGCTATTAAATTTGATACTGCTTTTTTTTTTTCGGTCTGTATATTCTGTGCGCTTGCCATCTCCCAAGAAGATGACCGTTTAAAGAATAACCTAGAAAGTACAGAAACAGGGCCAGCTTTGAAGTATTAAGTGCTACGTGCATCAGAATTTCCCCTTAAAAAGGGCAATTATTTTTCTATTATAAATAAGATGTTACTAAATTCAAGAAACTACTGCATTTTACAAGACAGAAGTATCAACTACACCTCAAAACCAGAAGTCTAGTTAAAATGCATACCATGATGTCCAAGTAAATTACTTTTTAAAAAAATTAAAAATAAAAAAAAAATTAGAGAAAAACAAAGAGGTCTGCTCATCAACAGCTCACCATGACTCAACTCTTATGTTGCATCAGTTGTTCTATTTGCTCTAACTGTGCTTGCGCACTGCGGTTCCTTATGATAGTATCTAAGGGTTACTTTGTTCTACAGACTTCAAGGCAAATTCTAGCACAGTTCACTGCTCTCACCACAGAAATAAAAAATTAAATAGACCTTATCAATAAACAGGAAAATTAAAACATATCTGCTGAATATGGATTCTTTTTCAATTCTAGACCCAAGCAAGACAAATCAGCTGTTGAACCACACTAACTTTTCATACCTGTTACTCCAGAAGTTACACAAACCCAGCAAACTAGTCTTCATTTTTCCCCTGAATCCACACACAATGTACAAGAAACATAGAGACTTCCTAAACAATGGGACAATCAGACCTTTCAAACCCATGCTCTACTAAGTTAGTCTTAATAATTAAATGCTAAAATATCTTGGGCCCTTATTTAAAAGGCTGCATCTTTACCCAGGACACAAATAAGCAAAGCTTCTAGCTGGAAACTATCTAAACAGCCCAGATGTGGGTAGAGTAATTTCTCTGATTATTCAGTCCTTCGGTGCTGAGGCCTGTTCTAGTCAAACGCAATCTGAACAACTTTTGTTTACCAGCTTTCAGGGTGTTGTGTAAGACACATTAACTTTCAAAAACACTAAGGCAGAAAACAGAAAGGAATTTACTGCTTAAAAACATCTTAATGATATGCAAACATTTGATTTATTACCTTCAAGATAGTTGAGTCCATGCTCTCATCCCCCATATTTGACTCCTCTGCACTCCGAAACAAGCCATGAAAAGATCCTGTCTTATTTTTTGTCCTTAATTGAACACATTTTTTGCCTAACAATGTTACTAGCAGGTTTCCTTATGGCCAAAATAAAGCAAACAATCTAGCAAACACCAGGAAGGACAGAGAAGGTCAGGGACAGTGTCGCCTACAGATATGTCGGTGTTAATCCAGGAAACCTTTTGGAGGTTTCCATCTTGGCAAAGACGTACTTTTTTTGGTTATAGAGCTGTTACTCCCTGTTCTATCTTTTTGATCAACAGAATAGGACTGTTCAGAGAAAACCATTTCAATCAAAATATATTCTTTGTTTGTTTTCCTTAGTGAAGCTGAAAAAGTTTCGGTCAACATAACTTAAGTTCAGCAAGACATGAAGTATATTCCATGACTGGAATATACTGGTCAGGCTTAATTAGAAACCCTACCAAAACCAGGTCTGGTAGTAGAAAATCAGAGGTCCACTTCTCAGAAGAATAAACAAAGCCAGATAAATAAGTAAATAGAGAAAACTTACATTGTTTCTGATCACACAAATCCAGCTTCAAGTAAAGCATCTACCCACTAGCTTATGGAGACAGACTCAATCATCATTATAAATTCATGGTTATTACTATGAGGGCTCTGAAAAATGATAATTGTCACTTGACTCAGACCAGCTTAATAACAAGTGTTGTCACATACCACACCTTAGGAATAGGTACAAAGAAGAACGCCACCAGATGCAAAAGCTCCAAGACACCTCTCAACCCAAGACTGAAGTTGCTCTCCAGTTCTGACTTAGAATCCATTACAAAGAAGAGGAAGTAGAAAAAGACTAAGGAAAAAAAAATCAAATTCATTTTCAGGGGAGAATGTTACTGGAATGACAAAGAAGAGCAGAATAAGATCTTAGTATTTAGAGGAAAAGAAACCAACCCAACCATTATTTTCATAGACACATGTAACAGGAAAACTCCGCTGAATGACAAAAATACACAATCTTACAGATAGTTATACACAAAGAACACTAAATTATAACACTCAGAGTTGTTTTGCTCCTTTAAAAACCTAGTCATTTCTAAGCATGCTGCTAAGAAATACCAGGTATTTAGAAGGTCAGGGAACATACTTTGAGATAAATATAGATCTGGTTAATACAATGGACCTGAAAGGATGCTTCTTCCATTGCCGTTAACTAATATCTTCTCAGTGACCTTGGGCTAGCAGTAACTTTTTCATCTTGTAAAGAACTTTGAAAATGAAAATGCTTTTGCTTTCTCTCTTGGTGCATTTGAAAAAATTTTGGTTATGCATTTCAGGTCAGAATGATGTACTTATTTGGCACACAGAATTGTGAATGTATGTATATATAAATACCTTTTCTAGCTGACACAGAAGTCATGTGCAGAATAAAATAAATTACTCTTAAATTAATAATTGCATAGCACTCAGGAATAACCCAGCTAAAGGTGCCACAGAAGAGCATAATGTATTGTAATTGCTCTCCCAGTCAACTAGAGACAGCTGTGCAACAGATCAGTATCTCTAATTGTCAAGCTTCTCAAAGACTGGTACTGAGAGGTATTACGTAGACTCAACCAATGACACAGAGCTGCTTATTTTACCTTCATCAAGCTACACAGTAAAAGATAACCAGTCATTGTGTTGCAAGTATTCCATCAGACATAGCCCATACTAAGCACATTGGGACTTTTTTGGATGTTTTGTTGTTGTTGGGTTGCTGTTTGTTTTGTTTTGTTTCGGGAAAGGGTGGTTTGAGTTTGGAGGTTTGTCATCCCTCCTTTTTTTTCTCCATACATTCAGCTGTAAACAGACACCCAGTGAAGGACTATAAACTACACTATCAGTTATCTGAAGTATTGTGCCTCAAATAACTATTAGTGCACACTAACCTAGCAGCAGTCAAATTGTTTGACAGTTATGAACATTCCATTTGGAACATCAATGTCATGGCCAAATTAGCTGTTTGAGGGGGTTATTTAAACAATTTCACATAGTGAGGACACAAAGGAAGGACACAAGAACAAGCTCTTGCCTCAAGATTACAAGCTGTGTTTGTTTTATGCAATTTAATCAAATTCAGCTATTTGGCAACACTCAGTTTAAATAAACTTCTCATTCAAGAAGAGTAAAAAGAACCTGTACATTTAAAGTCCTGACACCACACGATTGTGCTTTAAAGTAAAAATTACAGAAATCAATAGGCCAAATAAGTAATGAATTTTACTTGAGCCAGTTGTTTGGAATCCACAAGTACAAGGCTCTAGCTAGGAAAGATGCACACAAGACTGGACATGATGCAAAATTAAGATTCAGTGTTGGTGTCTGCAAAGGCTGATTTGAGAGTTCAATTTAACAAGTAGAAACTTGGTTAGATTAATTGCCATGAAACTAAGGATAAGGCTCAAAACCCACTTATGTTACAAACATATCTCAATAGCTGAAACATCCATTAAGAAAAAAATCAAAATCAGAAGTAACAGTAGGCTGAGCTCCTTCTAAGCCAGATTTATAGTACACTCCCAACAGAGTGTACATTGCTTACAGCAATGGGAATTTTAAAAACAAAAACTGGTTGTGGGGAAGCAGGGGAATAAATATGCAGAGCCAGACTAAAATGATGAATAATGTCATTCCACAACTATAATCCTGTTCAAATCATGCATTTAAAAAGGCTGTAGGTACCTTTTAAAATAATTGCAACAGATTAAGCTTCTAGCCATGGTTACAAAAAGTAAGATTTCTCAAGCAATTTAGGTGCTAATAAAGTAGATGTGTACTTCAGGCACTTTTAATAACAAGAGAAGAGGCCAAAATTTAAAGTTGAGAGTCCTTATACAGTGTGCAAATGTATCAATATCTCAAAAGTGATAAAAAAATCCACATGCTGAATTTGTAATTAATTGAAACCCAGCCAATGGAAAGCACTAAGCAATGGTGAGTGCTTGACCCCTTACCTTTGGGAATGCATTTTGCAGAGTAAAGTCTCTTAGCACAAGACCTCCAACTTAGTGGGCAAATAAAAATATATAATAAAGTGGAT
This sequence comes from Ara ararauna, assembly GCA_028858755.1. Classification (NCBI taxonomy): domain Eukaryota; kingdom Metazoa; phylum Chordata; class Aves; order Psittaciformes; family Psittacidae; genus Ara; species Ara ararauna. The sequence goes on from CM054378.1 coordinate 53,098,600, forward strand.
ACCAGCAAAGCCAAAACCAACAAACAAAAACGCCAGAACTGGTTTTAGGTCCATAGGAATCCTGAACCTCCCAGCACCCATCATCTCCTCACAGTTCCATTTTAATAGTTCCAAGACCAACCCCCATTTAGATCTCCATTGACAACTGCCCCATTCTAATGGTGGGCACTGGCATGGTAAGCACTCTAAGATGGGAAATGTTGTCTTACCTTCCACTCTGGCACACAGCTTGCCACCACAATAGGAAAACACCTTCACTCAAACACCTCTGGGTTGAGCAGTCTGAAAGGAACCCTCAGAAAATTTGGAAGCAAAGGTTTAACAAGTCTGAAGACATGCAGGGAGTCTTCGAAGGCTGAGTACCAAACTGTGCAGCTAATATGTAGGGCATGTCAGCATTACTCACACGGGTCATTTTTTGGTTTTACAGTTCAAGCATTTAGCATTTACGTAAAGATAAAATGGGCACAGGTCAACAAAGTGAAAGCCTCAGACCAAAGGCTTTGAAGCATTTTTGGGCCTTTTCTGACTGAGAGGTATGAACAGTGTGATAAATGGTCATATTTGCTGCATCTTCAATTCCCTATATAAACAAAGTGCATGCAATCCAGCAGCAATTTTTATCTTACTCAAGCAAGCTGGTAACATCTGTTTCCCCAGCCTCCCCTTGCTCATGACAGTGTAAGCAAGGAGTGACTGAGGGAAACAGCTGCCTCCACTGCCACAGGGCAAAAGCACAACAACCCCGGTTGTGAGTCACTTAGTGGCTGGGTAGTATGGAGACACTTCACACCCAAAATGTCCCTAACCCCTACCACCTTCAGCTGACTTAACATCAGTTTATAAACTGAGCTTGCTTACTCCACAATTAGAGGTCTGCCAACACTATAACCATATACTCCAGTGAGGGTGATACAGCTTATGGCACTTGCAGCAGCTGAACCCAAAGGAACCAGGGTACAGGATACATAGCGAGGGCATGTCTCTTTTCAAAACAACTGCAGTAGAAAAGTTGGAGTATGATGACAGGGAGACGGGGGAGAGAAAAGTTACAGCCAGGTGCCGAGTTGTTCATCACTGATATACAGCACTGATACCAATGTTTCCAGGTTTGTTGCCATTTCCCGCCCCTCCCCCCCCAAATTATTTACTCCATTGAACAAACCATTTTCTTTACACAACTTTGTGTGAAATATCGGCTCATGTCCATCCCTGTCAGATTTCTCCAAGGAAACATCAGACATTTTTTCCCATCTTCCAAGATTAAATTTCAGTCCAAGAAACCAGTTTTATTTACTTACAAACAAATGGCCCTCATATCAACAACACAGTGCTTCCCATAGAGCAGACAGTATTCCTTTGTAGTCAACCCATATTTTCCTCTAAATGCTGAACGGCATACACTTAAGTTAATGTTCCTGAAACAACTCAGCCTCAGCAGCTAAATCAGGCTGCCAGTAGGCAGCATTCAAATTCACACATGCCAGGCAGGACTTCAACTCCCTTCCTGGTGGCTCTGTCAAGAAAATCTGCAAAAAGACTCACTTCAGCCAGTGAATCTGGCAAGAAGCTCATAAGAATGGGTTGGGGCACTATGTGTGTAAGAGGATACCATCTATGACACCAGTTTCTCCATTTTGAAAATAATAAGTATTTCAAGAACAGACAAAATAAACAGTCTTTAAAGAAGCAAGCATACCATATACTGCAAGAAGTCTTTTTTTAATTAGACACATACATTCAGTGACATTTTTTTACATCAGCTGGCTTGTCAAAATACCTGCACTGGGATTAACTGTGTATTAACTAAAATGAAATGCCATCTCAAATTATTTGGAGATAATTCTGTGAAAAACTTCAGAGCATTTATATGCTTCTGTTACATGTCTGTCAAACAGAGCTTAATGATGCTAAGGCTACAACAGCCTTCTACATGCCTGGGGCTTTCCATTCCCTTCCTCTTCCTCCAGCCTGACAAACTGCCAATGACAGTTGCTTGTGGGTTTTGAAGAAGATAAATTGATTGAGCTTCCACTGCAGCAGCCCTGCCATTTTACCAGATAAGTAAAAAGGTGGTGCCACCCCACCATGACACTGGCTGGCACTTAACTGACACACAGGCTTTGAATACCAAACAGTTATCTTCCACAACCAGATATATTGAGGGGTTCTCTCACTTTTTAGTTAAGGTTGCTTGACTTTGACAATCAGTTGAAGGAAAGCATTTCAATACAGTTTAGATGGAAAAGGTAAAAAAAATAAAAATAAAAAGGGGGCAGTGGTTGAGTCTCCCAGCAATTTTCCTCGCTCCCTCTAGCACAGAGATTGCACTTCTCCATTACAGACCTGTGAGAATACAGAATGCCTAAATCAGAAGAGAACCAGGATATTGCTGGATACACTAATCTCAGTATAAACTAAAAAGACAAGTCTTTCCCATTTTATGTGTTCTGGAGTTAGGTATATACCTGTCCGTTTAGCTACAGCGCTTGTCAGTGGTGGTCCTATCCCTGTCTAACCTCAGGGTACACAGCTTCAGTTCCTCAAACACACATCTGCTAAGTATCAGGACTGAGTACTTAAGCCCATTTGAGTTGAAATATAATGCAAAACACTTAACACTTAAGTTAAGTTAACTTAACTTAACTCTTCCCCCCCACTCTTCTGCAAGCCAGGCTAACCACAGTTCTCAAGTGAAGGGTTTCCAGACAGAACTCTGACAAGGATTTAGTCCTGGGGCTGCACAGATTTATCCATTTGCACATAATTTACATTTAAGAGAATGCAGCAAACAGTAAAGCAGAATTTCTAACGAAAGGTGAATCTTCTCTGCAACTTGCCAGCTGAACAGATCTGACAAGGCAATAGTTTGTTGACCCTCAGGCCCAGGCTTATCTGTTTGCACAGGGGTTTGACCGAGTGCCATTGGGAAGGTTTGAGGTTCTCTGAGCACTTTAACTATCAGGTTCTAGTATTCTGCAATACTGCAAATGTATTTCATAATGCCAATACATTTGTTTATAAATTTAAAAATGCAACAAAAAGGAGGGAAAATAAAAAGACTGGATTATATAGCAAGAAATAGATTTTGGCTTACATACATGCACACAAAACTTTGCCCTGCAGACTGAAAAATCCGAATGCTTCAGCATAAATATCTTACCAACTTTAGCTGTAGTATAATTTCAAATACTCTGTTGATGAATTCCCTTATTACTATTGCCTTTTTTTTCCCTAATTAAGAACATCAGTCTACAAAACTGGAAGGCCAACACTCTGAAATAATTGCTAAGGATATTGAAAAGATTACCCACTTGAAACATTATATATAGTGGGTACAACTGCACTTGCTGAATGGGAAACAAGAGCTTCATTTTAGAATGCAAGAGAGTGAAGTTGTAATAAAAAGAAAACAAACCCAAACACTTAATGATTTAAAGCATTAAGGCATTTTAAGTTTAGGGAAAAAAAAATACAGAAAAAGACAATGTCAGCTTTGCAACAGAAACAACCAGAAATAATGTTTAGATTAGATATGTTCCTCATATCTATATCATACTACATCCCTACTTGCCTGAAAAAATAAATTGGCATTACTAGATTAGCCAAACCACTGACACCCTGCAGTCACCACTACCTATTTGTTTAATGGCAGAGGTCAGTATTGCACACTAAGGAAAATAGGCGCAATTACAGTAAAGAGATTGTCATACCCTGAAGCATACAATTTGATTAACTTGCCTCATAAATATGTAAACTTTGGAGATAAATTTCCAACTTGGATAAAATTTAAATCAATTAATCTCTGCTTAAAACACAGAAAACAGCAGAATTGAAGATAAATGTCTCTGGAGAACAAACACAGAAGAAATTTAGACATAAATTAGCAAGGAAGTCATACAACCAAATACACAAGTTAAGTTTTACCATGCAGAAAAGAAATCAAAGAGCAATAAAGTGAGTATGGGGCTGGAAAGACTTGAAAGAAGATTTAAACATTCAATCAGGAATGAATAGAAGAGTTAGAGTGTGCAAACATTAGGTTGCATAAACACCAATGGAAGAGGGTTTAGAGTAATGCCAGTGAGCATAACCAGAACAAGAGCAATTAAACTGAGAATGCAAACACGTAGACAGAATGGAAGGACAAGCTTTGTGAGAGCGGTTTTAGAACACATCATGTTAATCTTTCAAAGGGAACAATGAAAACATGTTTGTGTGGGAGATTCGGAACAAGAACAGATAAAAATCAACATATGATAACCTCAGAGGCTGGCCAGCTACTTACAGTTGGGAACTTGCGTTTCAGAATCAACTGGCAGCCTAGTCCCAATCACCTTTACAGAAAAGCAGCTGCACTGTCTTACCCGTTCATGGGATGAGCATACAGCTGTCACCTCACTTCAAAATTCTTCATTAAAAATAAGTAAATATAATAGGTGGGTCAGAAAGCCAAGATGACAAACTAATGCAGAATGGCAACACTGGTAGAAAAAGCACTGGCAAGCACTTTCTCAGAGAGTCAGACTGAGCAAGCTGCCCTCACAGCTTCACACAGGATTTCTCTTGTAATCAGAGTCACTTCCTGCATTTAACTGGCCAGGGACCCAATACACCTGCACTTTCAGGAGTGAGCCAAAGCCACTGTAACAACTCTGTTATCCTCATACAGCACCAACAGTCTTGGACTAAGGAGGTGAAACATACCAGACCTGCCCCTGCTCAACCACACTGATACAATGTAAAGACCAGATGAACAAATCCTGAAGCGCAATTTGACCCAAGCTGTTTCTTCAGTGCTTAGTCCATCATCACCATCCTGCTCTTATATCCACTAGCATACAAGCCTACTTAGGAAGTTTCATAATATACCGTAATTCATAAACTCAAGATGGTTTTATCTTTATGTAGACAAAGCCTATCAGCATTTAACTAAGTATATGCAAACAGCGGGCAGAAGCTCACGCTGCAGTACAGACCGCCATCACCCCCCAGGAGGATGCTCTTCACCTGGCACGGGCCGGGCCACCTCTCCCCAGCTCAGCAGCTCCCGGAGGGAGCCCAAGCGAGCGGGAACAGCTCCGGTGCAGTAGCTGCGCTCCGCAGGGCCCTTCTGCCTACAGCGGGACGGAGAACGGGTCAGCCAGGAACGGACAGGCCTCACCTAACCACTCGGGATCCCTGCGGCCGCACCCGCACCTGGCGAGGGCCAACAAATATGCTTGTGCACCGGCTCGGCCGCAGCAGCAGGTAACGGGGCGGCGGTCGGGGAAAGGGGCCCGACCCCCGCCGCTCCCGTCGTCACGCACCTGGTCTCCTGGTTGCTGAACTTCTTGGTGACCACCTTGCCCAGCTCCAGCCCGAGCCGGTCCGCCACTCGCTGGGACAGGTCGTGGTGTGAGCTGCCGCTGAACAGCACGATGTTCGGCATGGTGGAGAACGAGAGCGGGCTGGTCTGCGGTGGGGACAAGAGAGAGAGGACAAGGGGACCACGGTGCGGAGCCAAATAACCGGCGCCGCGGGCCCGCCCCTGCCCCGCCGCCGCAGCGGTGCGGGGCGGGAGGGTCCGGGAGGGCGGTGCCAGCCGGGGCCTCCGCGGGGCGCAGGTAGCGGCGACGGCCGATCGCCGTCTGAGCGTTGGCGTTAAGGGGGACGGGCGGGTGGTGCTCAGACGGGCAAAGCCGGCCTCCTCTCCCTCCTCTCCCTCCTCTCCCTCCTCTCCCTCCTCTCCCTCCTCTCCCTCCTCTCCCTCCTCTCCCGCCTCTCCCTCCTGCAAGCCCCCTTACCCAAGCGCAGTCCGTGCTCCTTCAAGGGCACCGAGCTGCCGTACTGCCTCTTTAACAGGGTTAGGTCGGGATTTACCTTAGGCAGAGGTCTGCCTTAGCTTCACTTTTGTAATTCGACAAAGCGACGGACGGACTGACGGACGGAAGGTGTTATGAAGCGTTTGGCTACCTGTGCAGTGACGTATGTACGGTTCAGATGACACTGTTGCCTAAAAAAGCAATCGTCAATTACAGCTACAGCTAGGTATATGTTTACTTAGGTAGGTATCTAACTAGTTTTTGCTATCAGAGGTGTCCTTAAATAACCTGCAGCCGATTCTGTATATACACCTTTTGTTTTCCATTAGCACGTTTGCTTTTCTTGATTGTTGCTTAGAAATAGGCTCACGTGCAAGCTACTGTCAGAAAACTGAACAAAGGCAAAATGATCGTAGCTTTCAGCTAGAGTTATTTTAGCTCATAACAATAAATAAATTGAATTGGGTAAGTGACTTCAGAACCACCTTGGTTTTCCTGCCTTAAGCAAACCTTTGCTTCCAAGAGCAAGGTCTTGGATATGTGTTTAATGACACTCTATCAGTGGGATAATTCATGACTAGTGTTGCATAGTTCACCCCTACAAGCAGTTTTAGATATGTTCAAAAAATCCTATCAAATTAATTTTTCATCTGAGTACTGGATTTTCAATGAAACCTAATTTCTGCAAAGAAATTCTTCCAGTAGAATTTCATTCCTGTAAGGAACTTTCTCCTAGAAAAATATAATATATCCGGAAAAGGTGTATGTCCCAAACTGAATGCTTTAATCCACAGCTGAGTACTAAATGGTTTGATTTGGGAAGTTGGGGGTTAATAGTTTTGGTTGCTAGCATTCCCATTCTGATTTTTCTGCAAATCACAGACTCTTCTTGATAAGTACTGCATCCTTGTAGAGGCAATATAAAGAGGGGACACAGCTTATGCACAAGAATAGGAACAATAAGTATTGTGACTCACCATAGAATAATTTCAGAATCTATTCCAGTGTCTGATACATTGTCAGTACCTCAGCACATGAGGACTGGTTTATGGTCCAATAACACTTTTTCCTTGTTTGTGTTTTCTCCTTATGCAATGAAAAAGAAATGGGTTTACCTGTGAGCACTGTGGGCTTGTACTAGCATCTGTAAGTTTAGCCTGTATTTCTTCCAGTTCATACATCTTCAACCACTAATTTTGTAGGCTACATTTTGTTCAGTTGCTTACAACTCTGAGTTGTGCCAGCTGTCCTGATTTTGATGTCATTTCTAATATTGGTTAGTCTAAAATCTTTAGCTTCTGTGACAAGAGATCTCAGCTTCCATTAAGACTGCAGGGTTCAAATCTGTGAAAAAGAAAACTTGCTGATATGACCTCAGCTAAAAGCACTGCTAGACAGAAAAGGGTAATTGAGCTTCAAAATAATGTAATAAAGGAAAGCCATATTTCACTGTGGAGTCAAAACAATACCAGAACTTTAAAATGGTCTGCAGAAAACAATAAACCAATTTGTGCTGCCAAGATTTTCTTTTATATATGTTTGGCAGCAGTGAACCCTGCAGTGAACTAGGTCATTCACATGGGGAATGTCTCGACCCACTATTTTTTTTCTCAATTAAAACTCTTGCCCTCACATGCAGTGTAGTATATGTTCCTCTATTTGCTGGCTTAGCAGGATACCAAGACAGTTCTTTTCAGCCCACTAAAACTTTTGTGCCCAATAGCAAATTAATGTTTATCCTGCAGCTGCAATATAGAAACTGCAGTCATTAAAAGCAGTCGTGGAAGCTGACGTACAAAAGAAATAGTGCTGATTGACGTGCAGAGTACAATTATCTTTCCTTTGCTTGTGACAGACTAAAGTAGGGGACCAGAATTCAGCAGTGTGTCAGCACCACTTGAAGCTTTGCACTTTTCTGGAGAAAAAATAAAATAAATTTGCCGTTTCCCGTCTTTCTCTTTTGATTAAATGGAAACAATAAAGGAACTATCTGCTGAACAGCAGAAAATAAAACTTCAAACAGGAAATTGCTCTCTTCCTTTTATCATCACGTTGTGGGTAGAAATGGTCTTGCCTGATGGAGGATGTAATAATCAGCAAAGAACAAGGCAATGCTGTTTCAAGATGTCAGTAAGCATTGGTCAGTTTAGCCAGGACAAAGACTGCAACAATTACTAGTCAGCTGGACCTGAGAAGGCATCCATAATTCTGCACCTGCAACAGAAAGCCCTTCCAGCAAAGGTGTGAGAGCAAAGGAAAAATAAGAGACTTTAAAATACCAGAAGCAGAAATTGGACCATCAAGAGACTCTGATTTACATACACCTGAAAATTTTTTGCCCATTGTGATTTCATTGCAGTGAACCATTTTGCAGATCTTACAATATACCTCACACTGGGATTCTCCTTACATTTCGCATAATAAAAAATGGTTACACCGTGAAAATAGTCACCCAAAGTAACCCAGGGCTTTTGTAGTTTTTGTATTACGAAGACTTCTGACCAAGTTTTTTTTTTCTTCCAAATTACAAAATACTGTCATGGGGAAATATTTGTTGGTGAGGGAAAAAAAATCATCCTTTTAAGAGAACTAACAAAATCCCTGTTGGGTCTCTGGAAATACAATCTAAATATCAAACAATTTAATTCCTTCCTTTAACAGACATAATTTGCAGATAGAATCATAGAATAGTTAGGTGGAAAGGACCTTAAGATCATCTAGTTCCAAACCACCTGCTATGGGCAGGAACACTTCCCACTAAACCATGTCACCCAAGGCTCTGTCCAACCTCGCCTTGAACACCGCCAGCAATGGAGCATTCACAGCTTCCCTGGGCAGCCCATTCCAGTGCCTCACCACCCTTACAGTAAAGAACTTCTTCTTTATATCCAATCTAAACTTCCCCTGTTTAAGTTTGAACCCATTACCCCTTGTCCTATCCCTACAGTCTGTAATGAAGAGTCCCTCCCCAGCATCCTTATAGCCCCCCTTCAGATACTGGAAGGCTGCTCTGAGGTCTCCACACAGCCTTCTCTTCTCCAGGCTGAACAGCCCCAACTTTCTCAGATGAACCCATTCACCAATTTCTGCCTTCAGTCAGAACATTGAATCATCAAATGTTAGCAAATCATGGCTCTGTCCTCAAAAGAGTTTGTAGTGAAAGATCTGAGATTTAAAATAAAGGGTTGCAGGCTATTTTTATTTGTTGTATGTATTTTTAACTATTGGGTGGTGATTTCAATACTTTCTCAGAATCTCCCTTAAAAAAGGAAAAGTTAATATTTGCCTCTAATCACTTTTCTCCAAGGACTTTAGCTTGAAGAATAAACAGCAAATATTGGAGGCCTTGATATGTATCAGCAGCTGACAGCATTATAGTTTTACAGTCACATCTGTCACATCTCTGCGTTGTGACTTGTGATTCTATTGTCTTCAAATGCTGATCCAGTTCTTCCAGAGCTTGTTCTATCCTGCAAGTATAAAGACATTAAAAGTTTTTAAATTAATAACGCTACTGAGAAAGGATGAAGTTTTGTCATTAGACCCCTGCAGTTCTTCCTACTACCCAATAACTTAGCATGTTCTTCATCATCTTGGACACCCATTGCTCCCAAATTGCCCTCAACGTTCCCAACTTCCACGTAGCTCCAGCCACCTCCCTCCCAGCTGTCTAAATCCCCATTGCTTTCGTGCTTTGCCCTATGTCTTCCAATTTCTGTGATTGTTTCTAATGCTACCTTGATGTTTTCTGAACACTATTTCTGCTGCTGCTCCTCTTTCAGGTCCACAGCTTTACGATACACTATTCAGCTGCTATTGAAATCTCTTTGATCACTTAGCTCCACTTTTCTTTGTCTGCAGATACAGTTCCTACTATGTCAACTACTTTATTCTGTAAAAAAGCTTATTGCCCTTCTTACATTTTATCTGAAGGAAGATGCTAAGCCAAAAAGCTTTTGTAAATTTCTCCTAATGCACATCATAACATGCCTTTCTCAGCAATAGTCATCATCTAATAAGTGGCACCTTACAAAATGCATGATCAACAGAGAGAAAAGAAAGAATTTTCAAACTGCAAGTTATATAAACAAAACTGTTCACTGTATACTTTGTTTCAGGATATTTTCACACCAATGATCTAGGCATTTTTTAGCCCCCTACTTATCTCCATAGTGATATTCTCTGCTTCTCTAACAGATTTTCTCTTAAACTACCTTTAATTGAGCAATAGAAAATGTCTTTTGGTGCTGAGAAACCTGGGCAACTTATCACTGTTTTTCGAGTCTGATCTTTGATATCTATGTTTCAACTGCAGTAAACAATCATTTTGTGACTCTTGTAGTTATTACAAGTTACCAAATTTCAGTGTACATGTCACCTCCTAATGCTGCTGTTTTCTCAGACAGCTTACAAAGTACAGTTCAGGATTCTTGTATCTAGAAAGGTGATATCTGGTTTGTCCTGAGCATGAATTTCCTGTGACATAAGACTAGCAAAAATGGTCATCTGAAAGTATTTTTGTAGGTAGTATAGGTATCGCTATGGAGTAAAGGGCCAGACTAGGTAATTTCTTAAGATCCTTTATAAATCTTATTTTCTGTAATACTACTGTTATTCTAGATTTTGTCACTGCCAGAAGTTTCTTATGGGTTTCACAATAATGTAATGCTTCATCATTTAGACTTTTTCCACATTTTGGAGAGACATCAATTTGATAGGTGGACCACTCAGTGGATAAAGAACTGGCTGGATGACCGCACGCAAAGAGTTGTGCTCAATGGCTCGATGTCCAGCTGGAGACCACTAACGAGTGGTGTCCCTCAGGGATTGGTGTTGGGACCGGTCTTGTTCAACATCTTTGTCGGTGATGTGGACAGTGAGATTGAGTGCGCCCTCAGCAAGTTTGCTGATGACATAAAGCTGTGTGGTTCAGTTGATACATTGGACGGAAGGAATGCCATCCAGAGGGACCTTGACATGCTTGTGAGGTGGGCTGATGACAACCTGATGAAGTTTAACCATGCCAAGTGCAAGGTCCTACACCTGGGTCAGAGCAATCCTAGGAACAGCTGCAGGTTGGGCAGAGAAGAGATTCAGAGCAGCCCTGCAGAGATGGACTTGGAGGTGTTGGTCGATGACAAAATGAACATGAGCTAGCAGTGTGCGTTTGCAGCCCAGAAAGCCATCAAAAGGAGAGTGACCAGGAGGTCGAGGGAGGTGATCCTGCCCCTCTCCTCTGCTCTTGTGAGACCTCACTTGGAGTATTGTGTGCAGTTCTGGTGTCCTCAACATAAAAAGGACATGGAACTGTTGGAACAAGTCCAAAGGAGGGCCACGAGGATGATCAGGGGGCTGGAGCACCTCCCATATGAAGATAGGCTGAGAAAGTTGGGGCTGCTCAGCCTGAAGAAGAGAAGGCTGCGTGGAAACCTCAGAGCAGCCTTTCAGTATCTGAAGGGGGCCTATAGGGATGCTGGGGAGGGACTCTTCATTAGGGGCTGTAGTGATAGGACAAGGGGTAATGGGTTCAAACTAAAACAGGGGAAGTTTAAATTGGTTATGAGGAAGAAATTCTTTACTGTGAGGGTGGTGAGGCACTGGAATGGGTTGCCCAGGGAAGTTGTGAATGCTCCATCGCTGGTGGTGTTCAGGGCCATGTTGGACATAGCCTTGGGTGACATGGTTTAGTGGGAGGTGTCCCTGCCCATGGCAGGGGGGCTAGAACTAGATGATCTTAAGGTCCTTTCCAACCCTAACTATTCTATGATTCTATGATACAGTGATGACTTGGTGTTCATATGTCAGCACTTCTCTTTGACTATAAGTACCAGCATTTATGTCCATTATGGAAGTATTTTGAATATTAGGTAAATGAAAACATCTTTTTTCATTTGCTTTTTTATCTTCTGTAGTAAATGATAGACTTAGACCGACTTTTGAAGTGGTTTCTCATGGGAAACCAGCAGTAGCTTCTCATGGAGAAATAAAATTCTAAACTGTCAGGAACTGTCACGTAGTAAAATCTTGTTCAAGCAGCTTTGTTACACATATGATTCCTTCTTAAGACGACGTCTCAGATCTTTAAGATTTTATTACAGTTTATCTCAGTTAGGAAGATCCAAGCTGAAGGAAGTAATTTACTGAACAGGAAGCAATCTGATTCCCCTTGTTTTGTCCTAGCAGTTTATACTGGGATTCTTCAATATGAGTTTTCTAATGAATCATGAAATATTTTAATTTTTGCACAAAGATTTAGGTCCTACTACTAGACAATTTCTTGACTTTTAAGAAAGCAATCATATGCTGTTATAATTCTTTTTTTTCAAGTATTCATAGAACTTCCACTATTTGTAATACCTATTTCTTAATTCCTTTTCCTGTTTTTATCTTTTTTTCCGTGATTTTGCCCACTTGAAGCCCAAAGGAACATTAGCTCATAATATTCAACCTTGAAAACTGCACCTCACCTCTAGTACCAGGGCTTTTAATGCTGGTTCCCTCAGTTAGTCAACTGCCATTCAACATCTGCAGTACTGCTTGCATGAATAAATAAAGGCAGGACAGCACACTAATCTTGGAATTACATGTTTGTTGTAAGTCTGCATATATATATATAAATATATATATAAACAGGATTGCTGTTGCTTCACAGAACACAAGCTTTAGAGACTACACCACTGGAGAAACAGGTGTATCAGTGCCAAGCTGAGGGGGAAGGAGAGACAATTATTATGTATCATCCATCCATGTATCAGAGGCAAAAGATTAAGTCTGTCCAGAAAACTGTGTTAATTCCCTTCAAAAATAGCCTAGTTTAAGATAAGTGTCAAAGGTTATAGTTTCTTTTGCAAGACTAAAGCATGTGCATTTTGCTTCAGGCAAATTTAGAGAGTTTCAGTTTGTCTTTTATGCATCTTGGTGCTAAGTCTGGGCAGCCCCAGGATTCAAGCCTAGCCTGCAAGCCTGTCTGATTATTCTCCACTCTAATCATCTACTAAATCAACACATCACCATGATGTGTCTCAATTCTGTCAAATCACATTTTCCAGAAGAAAACCATTCTGCATGGACATTTTTGACTGGCAAAAGATAAGGAAAGAGAAGCAAACAAGAGAAGAAAAGAGTTCATGATCTGAGTCTGCACTCTTTCACATCATACTTTCACAGCAACAGGCATTTGCTTTTGGCTCGAGAGGCAGAATATCAGACATCTCTGTCAGATTTGGTCTGACCCAGTATAGCCTTTTTCATGTTGTTATGCTCCCATCTTCTGACAGTATGGAAATCCAGAGTGCCAAATCAAACTAAAGAAAAGTCTCCCTGAAAGCAGACAGCCGCTAGTCTGTTTTGAAAGTTGTAGGTTATATTGCTACGATGTCTCTTATGCTCATTCTACTGATATTACCATACTACTTCTGCTTCAAAGGCAAGATCATGTATTCAGATTACATAGACTTCCCATCAACTCTAGGTAAAACTTGCTGAGGGAAGCTTTAAGGAGCTGTCCTGTAGTTTCTCTGGCTGTGCTTATGCAGTGAGGCTCAAGAAGACTTCCTTGCTTTCACTTCTGAGTGAATATCCCATGTCAGGACAAATCTATAAGTGGACCATCAACTACCTTTTGATAAAAAAACCAGACACACTGAAAGGAAGAGATCAAAAATGCACTTTAAAAACAAACCAGGACTGAAAAAGAGCCCATCTACTACTGAGTCAAAACTTCCCTTCCTCTTCCTGTTCGCAGTGTAACAATGATAAATGCTGCTAGTTATTTAAGAAATTGGCATACAATCTTCATATGGCATCTGACAAAATAATAAAAAAATTAACAAAGTAGAGCAGAAATAATAGTGAGAAAAATATTTTTTCGCGAAACCTGAAATTTTTAACTAGCCCCACAACATTGCTATAATCACACACATGCACAAATAATAGAGATACATCATATTCAAATTAAGTGATTTTCTTTCATGTTCAAAAACATTCTCTATTGAAGATTCTTTAAAGCTTTTTGTAATATTTTTGGGAAAAAACACAGAAGATACTTTCTACCTGCCTATATATGCTTTCCAATTGATAAGAATTTAGAATTATTATTGAAATTCTAACATGATTTGGCAAAGAGTGGAAAAATATTTTTTCCATAAATACTTTGAAGAAGGCTGAATCAACCCCACCATAATATTATTACTTGAGACTGGTCTACAAGTTGTGTGCTTTATTCGAAACTGGTGTGTAAAGTATTTTCTTCACTATATAAAGACAGGCATACAAATCAAGTTTCACTAGCACTGGCATAACAAACACAAAGAAATAAAAATTGCATGAAACATAGCATATGGTAACCCTAGTCCACCTTCAAAATGTTTCTTCATGTTGCCTGTCTCATATGCAAACCAAAACAAATAAAAGCTGCATCACTAATATTTAGTTCTTTTTGATTATTTCAGGCTGATTCCAATGGTAGCTTTGTTAGTTATATTCAGGGTACGGCACATGGGATTTTACTTCATTCTTACTCCAGGTAGGCAATGGCTTGTGTTTATTAGCTTCATTCTCATTAAAAATAAATTCTTTCATCCCCCATGATCAGGTGCAGACTTATCATGAAGTGGAATGAAGGAGAAAGATAGATCAATACAGAAACACTGACTGCTGTGATGCTTACATTCCCAAGTTAAGGAAAATAGCAGCTGTCATGGGCTCGCTGAGTCTGCCAATTGGATGGCTAACCTCATCAGTGAAAGGGCCATCAACTTTTAAGGAGGAAACATATATATAGAACATTTCTATGTTAAAGTAGACGTACCTAAATATCGAATGTTATATCACAGTTGCTATGAGACATGGATTGTTTTAAAAAAATTAATACCTGATCAAAAGAAGTTATTAAAACAGACTTAAAAATACAGGGCTGTTCCCACACAGCTTGGCAACTGTACAGCTGAGTACAGTTGCTTCATGCTCTGAAGGTTTCCACCAAGATTAGGAGGAACTAGAAACTCTGGGTTTTTTTTTAAATATTCTTTAAGATCTTGAAAATCTCAAAATCTTTTAATTTTTCCCTCTGCAAGTTCTATAAACTTGTTTCCTGTTTCCTGCTCATCCTTATGGAGTATCTTCCAAAGGAAAAGGAAAATGAGGTACATATATGGTTAAAAAGAAAAGAACAAAAAACCTCAAGCCATTTTTTGCCAAGACAAAAGTGCCAGTAATAGAGAGATCTTCTGGGTTCTTCAAAAATTAAAATAGTAAAATATTCACGCTCTGCTCTTTCATCTGTCTTGTTCTTATATTTCTCCTGAGTAGCTATTTTGGAACCTCCACAGATCTCCATAAAGTCTATCATTATATCCATGGACACAGTCTCAGCACAGCTTTGCCAGTGGGTACTCCAGTGCTAACAAAGTAGCAAGGTTTCTCTCTCAGTGGGAGAGGTGAAATTAAAATGATTTCCACAAGCAAATATTCTGTATCAGTACTTTTGGTAATCTAGTAGCAATATACTATTACATAGTATAATATTTAGATGTAATATTTAGCTTTGTTAGAAAAGCAAAACCGACATTTTCTGCTTAAAACGTACAATTGTATAGAACAGGCAGCTGTTAAAGCAGTATATATAGCCTCAATCCTCACCTCCTGCTTGCACAGACCTCTAGTTCCTCTGCTGTTCTGATGGTGCTGACGAATCTTGTATGACAGGGACCTGAGACAGAAAAAAGGGTCACAAGAGCAAGGCAACAACTAAAAGTAGGGTTAGGGGAAGAGACAGGGTTTCTTCCCCCTGCTTCCTGATGGATTTTCTCAAGTCTGTCATTCTGACATCCCACTTATCTTCACATAATCTTCTCCTCTGCCCATTCCTCAACACATTAACACCCCAAAACTTCCCAAATCCCACAGCCTGACCAGCTTTCCCAGCCTCCAGAGGATCACTGACATTTGCCAGCCTTCCCCGTATGCTCTCTTTTAGCACTCCAAACCCTTTCTGCCGGCTCTCTCGACACTGCATGTCACTGACTTGCTGTGAAAGAAACCATGAGCCAGCTCTTGATCTGACTTGCTATATGGAGCAATAAGACCCATGCTCAGTACATATACACTCAGTATTATAAAATCCTTCCGTGCCAAAGTTTAAAGATCTTTATTTGGTGATAAAGTTCAGTTGCATCTGTTTAACCTGACATGTCTCTCTGTAGAACTCAGTTCACAGATTTATCGTGTCTGAAATACTGTGACATTTAAAAGTACCATTTTCGAGAGCTTCTTTTCCCAGTGAAAAGTCAACCAGATCAATATTTAAAACTGCATAGAATGCTTAATTTCAAATACTGAAACCATTAAACATTAATCAAGTGCTGTTCAACTTAGCTCTGAGGTGTTCTGGACTTTCAGTCCCTCTTTGAGACACCAGTATTATATTCATCAGAAGATCTTCCATCATTGTGTCTTGGAACCTGTTCTGGTCTTTGGTTAACTAAGGCTTCTTAGCTGTGGGCAGGAAGAGATAAAATTCATTAAGCCTGGTCAAATCATGGCCATGATTAGCCCTAGAAAGAGGTAAAGGCAGAAGACAAGGCTGTAATGGTTACAAGGGCTTTTTGCTTGGGAAAGGTATAGATGCGTCCTGTTGACTAAGGAGCAAAAATGTGAGACAGTGGAAATACAGTTAAGATTCATGTTAAGAATGTATATGCTGTCTATGAAGCTCAAGAAGAAATGAGATGCAGGCTTGTTTACCACAAAAATCTGCAAAGTATTAATCAGAAGAAGGAGAAGGGATTTTTCAAACTGTCAGCAGAAGCCTCAAAAGACAGCGCCTAATGATATATAGAGTCATCAAGCCTACTGGAAACGCAAATGTACAGGGTACAGCAATCTTATATATCAGTAAATGAAGCACATCCAAGCATTTTCCTTTGTACCAAGGCAAAGTAGCACATAAATAAGTAAAATCTCTGCTTAAAAATCAGTATCTGCATGCAAACTGCCTATTGGTAATGACCCCAGATGATGCACCCCCCCCTCCTCCATCAGAAGTATTTGAGAAAGCATTAGCTAGAGGGCCCAAGCTCACTCCAGGGCACAGTTTAACAGTTTGTTAGGGCAAAGGATCATGCTCTGAAAGTAAGCAGTAGTCTCAGGAATGCTAAAATCTCTAGTACAGGCACAGTTATTCCAGGAACTTCTTACAGCAGTGAGACCTCCCTTGTCCCATCCCTGCCTCAACTCCACAGCCCCCACCCCTTCTCCCAAGAAAAGAACTAGAAGAAGTTACTGGTGAAGTGGCTATTTTAAATTTATCCCACCTCTATAGAAATGAGCTATAGAATGACTAGGCATGAACTGTGAGATGTGGGTGAGGGACCTACCAAGAAGGTAGCACAACTTTTATTTCTACCCTGTGCAAAAACATTCTAGTATTAATAAATGTACATTTTTGAGGCCTTCAAAAGCCTCTGAAATAGGCTATTGCAAAACATTACTGCTTTTTGCTATTTTTGCAGGCAGGCCTAAGGCTTGTACCTGGAACTAGCCTCAAACTAAGATATAAAAATGTCAATACAGTTTTATTGCTAGGAGTAGCTTAAATTAGTTTGTTTGGAACACAGCGAAGTTCTTCAATGTTTCTTCCAAAGGCAGTTTCAGGCACTCTATTATCTTACCTATTTTTATTTTATGCAAATATCTAAATTTTATTTTTACATATATTATTATATGTCAGTCAGATTAGAATGGCCCTATTTCTTATTACCTCATTGTCATTCTATGATGTTCTAGCACTGTAGTTTGTGATACTGTAAAAGAAGCAGTATTTAGGATTCAGGTGATAAAACTGGATCATCTCCAAGAGGATCTTTTTAGGCCTGTTTCATACCTACTGGCTTATTATTCTTCAAAGGTAATTTCAGATTCAAGTAGTACTCTGTTCACATCATGTTTAACAAAAGAAGAGCAATATTAAAGTAATTGTTACCCTTGAAGCACAGAACAGAAACTGAGGAAGGAATGAAAACAAAAAGGAAAGGAAAAGAGACTCTTAAAACACATGAAGAGAAAAAGGGAACAAAAAATGGAAACTGCTGAAACCTTTGTTTCCAGCTTTCAAGAAAAAATATATTATCTCAAATTCTCAACAATGACTTGCAGACAGCTTGCTTGGATCGCAGTATAGCAGAAAACCCTACATGACTAAGCCATTTAAACGTGCGTGTATTATTTTTCTTCTCCAGTCACAGAGATTCAGCAGGTCAAATGCTTGTTTCTGAGAGCCTGAGGGAATCATTAAAAAGCAAAATTAGTAAGCAAGCTTATTTATTGTAACAAGTTAAAAATTAGCTCCTTTGTGTCTCAAGTTGCCAGATGAGCAGAAAAACAGAATGCAAATTTTACCTATAACCCATGATTTTTTTAATGGACTCAGTGAGACACAGAATGCCCAGAGCTCCTCTGTGGAACTTGGCTCTCTCCTTGGAGATAACAGCATGCTAATAAAAATCTAGCTTGATTGTCTCACAAGTTTCCATACTTTTATTAACTTCAGATCTAACAAATTGCAACTGAGCTCTGAAAACTAAATTAGTTTTTTTCCAGCCCTCTAATACTGCTTCAGAAGCCCTCATCTATGCCCTTGTCTACACCCAAAATGTTTTCAGATGATCCAGTCAGCTTTATGAGTCACTGATTGAGAGAAGAACACAAGTATTCCAGAGTGCTATTCATCCAGGGTATTTTGTTCAAAGGGCATATCCTATGTTACAGGAGAGAGAAAATTACATGCAAACAGAATATATTTATTTTGTAAATGAAGTTATCACATGTGGATGGAGCTTGTATAATGCCTCATCCACTATGCTAGAGATTCCTGTTCAAGCATGCAGTCTAGAACAAAACTGCTGTCACAGAAGCAAAGGTGTAACACATACTGTGATTATACCCTAGAGGGGCTTAAAGCCACAAGAAATACAAGAAACAATTAACCTGAATTTCACCTCATGGTATTTCTAATGAATAACTGGACTACAATATATAAAGACAAGTCTGCTTTCTTCCCAGTCAGTGGTGCTTGATGATTCTAAACCTGAACACTCTTCTTAAAAGGATTATTTAGAGAATTTTAGCTGTATTCACAAATTGTTTTGAGATGGTGCAGACAGTGACTTTACTACTTCTTGCAAATACTGAGTCTTGTACATACTGCTTCATAACTCTGCTTGTTTTTATTGTTAGAGCAAAAAAAGCATGTATACTTCTTTGAATTTCAAAATCAGAAAACAGATGTTCACATCCTCCCATCTCCATAGAGAAATGTATCTCTTATTCTTTCTATTCCTCCAAAGAAAAAAGTATGAGGGTGTGGGGGGAAAAATGTCTGTCTGTAATGTTCTTTCTGTGTTGTGGGGTTTTGGTTTTGGTGGGGTTCTTTTGGTGTTTTGTTTGTTTTCTTGTTTTTTTCCTTGTATTGATGTAATTCTGGTCATAATTACACCAAAGAAAAAGAAAACAAAAAGCCCCAGAATCTCAGGAGGGAGAGGATGTGCGCTTTCAAAGGTCAGAATTAAACAATTTTCACAAAACTGTATTTTTAAGAAGATATTTTAACAGCAGAAAATATCAGCATAATGGAGCTGTCAGTTCTAAAAGATGAAACAGTGAAGGACGTGGATTTGCCTCTAAAGCTCCATTCTTGGCCAGGTGTGGGGCTGCTGACTGAACTGTCTGCACTTCTCAGGCTTAGAGAGCAGTGCAATCTGTCAGGGAATGCATGCTAAGATCATTTTGCTGTACAAATTCCTATCTGAGATGCCCTGCTGGTGTATTAAATGATCACCACAGCTTTTACACCTGTACAGATTTTACAGTAGATTGAGAACTTTAATGAAAAAGTCATGAATCATGCAAACAATTTCAATCTAACTTCCCTCTAGGTGTTACAAGCAGTAATTCTTACTGATCTTTACGGGGTTTTTTTAATCATTAAATTAACAGCATTAATCAAGTGTTAGTCATTAATGTTTCTCATAATTCTGCAGAGAATAGCAATTCACCAATGCTACAGCTTCTGTGATTTGATTCAGTCTCACAGACTTAATGGATGTGATTAAATTATTTTATGCAAGGTAAATATTTGAAGTGTTTCTCTTCTTGCTCCTGTCCCAACCTAAGCAAATAAACTGACTGCCAGCATCAGTCTCATGCTTCTCATGTGAAACCTATTGTGAACTTTCAAAGCCCAGTACTGTAAGAGAGAACCTGGTGTACTTCTGAATAAATTCACAGATTAATTTGCTTAGGTTTGAACAATTAAGGTTATGGCCCCAGTCATTTATCTACAAAGTATTCTGTTGGAAATTAAATGCAACTAGAACAAAATCTTTCTTCCATTTTTCTTTGCCATTGCTTAAAATGTCTCTCCAGAATAAAGTATTTTTCCCACATCCATTTTCACTACACAAATGGCTTTTCTTTTTTGGAATTTGAAGGGAATTTTCAGGAAATAAAATGACATCACTTATAGGTTGTAATTTTGTAATAAAAGGTTGACTTTCTAGAATGAGGAAATAATCCAGCACAACGAATTGTGGATTGGTTGCAGAACTATTTATTTAGCATTGCTTTCTTTCACATGCATCCGGCATTGCCAAATCCCTGATGAGACTTCCGTCTGGACGTGTATTCACTGTCTGAAAATCTCCTTCAAAGGATTATTAAAAGCCTTTACCTATCAACCCTTAAAATCCTTAACTCCTTAAAAGCCTTTTAATTTTTCTGTCTAAATTAACTATTCAATATCGTACAATCAGTCAATGGCAAAGCCAGGTATGGACACCAACAGTATTTCAGAGTTTGGCTTCCTATCCTAGTATCTCATACAACAAGCTCCTGACATGTGCACTGTCTTCACCTGTGTGCCACTGCACAGCTCTGAAATAAAGAACATTTGATCTGATTGGAGAAAGCTGGACAGCAGGTTGTTAAAGAA
Organism: Ara ararauna; assembly: GCA_028858755.1. Taxonomy (NCBI): domain Eukaryota; kingdom Metazoa; phylum Chordata; class Aves; order Psittaciformes; family Psittacidae; genus Ara; species Ara ararauna. Next base: position 53,119,390 of record CM054378.1, read on the forward strand.
CCCATTTCAGGACTACCTGTAGGTTGTGAGAACTTTTAGACTTTGGTATCTGCTCAGATTCAACTTCTCCCACAATATTTTGAAGAAATTCCATTAACTGCTTCCAAGTCAGTGGTAAAAGAAACACTTTCAAAGTTACACAATATGAGCACTTCCTCAGAGTTCTCAGGCAAAAATGTTTACACTTTGTAACTTGAAATTTGTCACTCAATTATTGCCACATAATGCACTGCAGAATAATGGATTTTTTCTAAATCGGTTATTCAACTGAAATTTTAATTTCAAATGAGTTTATGAAAACCACATACCAGGATTCTCAGCAGCTTCTTAAACTTCAGATGTGATACAGCATATCCATTGCTGAAGACATGCTTAAAAGCAGATAAAGATTAAAGGCAAAGTTCTGCACGTCTGTATCAATAATGGGAGTTTCCAAAGGGTGCTGTGCGTTACGCTTCTGTTGATGTTGTAAAAAGCATGCTCTACTTTCAGTAACATGAGTGAGATGGTGGTAACTTGCCTGCAGCTGTGGCAGAAGGATCCACCAGGGTGAATATTTTTCTTGTTGAGTGTTTCCAAAGGACAGTTGTTTCTTACTCCCAGATCAACCACCAGAAAGACCTCATGAAAGCCATGAGAACTTGGGATATGGTGCTAATGATCCCTGTCTCAAATCTCTTGTGCCGTACAATGACTTTCTGTACACGTTATCTTATATGAGGGTATGAACAAATTTACTATGATAGGCCAGGCCTGCCTAACCAGGCTAGCAACCAGAGGATACGACAAGAGAAAAATTCTCGTTTTTACAGAATTATTTGGTTGATTTTATTTTTCTTGTTAATTCAGTTCCTAGTTGGTGACCTTCAGCAGTTACGAAATACAGATGGTAGCAATAGTAACCAGGACAATTGCCTTTACTAACCAGGTGGTTTCAACACTTCTGTATGCAAACAGTCTCTAGACTGTTCTCATTCAGGGTGTCCCTCAAAATCATGGGTCAAGGGAGCTGATGCAAACTGTGACATTCTCCTAATTAGGGTGCATTAGGTGACTGTCTTGGTGACGTTTGGACTCCATAGCTTTCTTTGGCTACCCGGGACTTTGCAAACGGAATTTAGGATGTTGCTCGTGACCTAGAAATGCATTTAGGGCCATTTTTTTGACCATGCATGTCTCTCCTTTTCAATACCAGTCAATTTAGCAAAGGTGTTCAGATTCTATTTGTCAAAAAAGGAGATTTCTTCTCTCTCTGGAATTCATTCTCAAATGCCATTTTTTAAATGGTTACCCCTATTACCTAGAACTTTTAGGGCATACCCTGACGGTGATGTTTCTCTGGGCTTTCATTTAAGTGGGAGTTTATGAAATTCTTTTGTTGCTCATTTTTTTTTTTTTCTTTAGGGACGAGAACATACTGTCACTTTTATTCTTGATTAGGTTCCCTATTTTCACCCATGCCAGAGCATAGATTGGCTGAGGTCACCCAAAGAATCAGCCTGTGAATAGCAGCCCCTAGGATGGAGCAGACAGAAATAATTTTCCAGTGTAAGATACATGTAAAGAACTGAGTTAATGAGAGCAGCAGGACTCCTCCACCTGAAAAGTCTGGATGTAGACAAATGCCTTCCACCTAACTAAGCCTAAGAAGAGGAACATTCAGGGAAAAGAAGTGTGGTAGAGCTGGGCTTGGTGGAGGCAAAAGGTTGTGTTACGAAGCCGCTGATGTTCACACTGAATTAGGTTTGGTGAGCCAGATATTACCAGCACTGATAAGAAATGTTTCCATGAGCATGCTGGCAGTGCATGGAGCTGGCCAGTACTGGACTTTGTCTCACAGAGAGGGAAAGCTATTGATAGGTAATGGCTGGAAAGCCAAGAGTGCTTTTATTATTGTCAAAACTTTCTCTAATAAAGACCTGTGATGAGATGGTTAGCACAGCTAATAACAGATGCCACTTCTGACTAAACTTTTAAAGAATGGTACCTTGTGATTTTCTACTGAAATGGACCTTATGAACTTATGACAGGGCTCTTAAAAATAGGAGCAGAAATGCTGCTAGAAAAATGAGAACCAGAGGAGGTGAGGCACTGAAATCAGAGGATTAGATTGAATTCTTCAAGTCAGTTGAAGTATTCAAGGGTTGCATCTAACTACGTTTATGTCTGCAGAACTTCAGGACTTAACCTCAAATATGTAATATAAGCTGAACACAGGATGCACCTATATAATGGCCTGTATCAACACAGGAAACTTTACACATGAATTCTGCTTTTTTGTTTTGTTTTGTTTGATTTTTTATGCTTCCTCTCCTTTTAAAGTGATACAGTAAAATTTCTTTGTTACATGTAATGTAAGATTTTTTGCCTGTCTTCCTAGATCTGAAAATTCTCCAAAACCTGAGCTGCAGCCAAAGATTTCAAGATGTGCCCATTCAAATAAAGCTGAGCTATAAAGCAAAAAAAATCCTGCAAATGAAGATCAAACTGCAATTAGTGATAGGTTTCTTCTCATTAACATTTACACATTTACAAACTAGACTTCTATAACTGCAGTAGCCTCCCTGACACTGTAAAAAGCTTCATTTAGAATCAGTGGAGAAAAAAAACAGCATTTCTTGGGTACAAACAATCTGGCTTCTTTTACATATATCATTAGGACAAGAGGAATTCTGTTGCAGAATTGCCTCTTGTTTTACTGTTGCCTATAAAGTGAAGGTGGAATGATTAGTATTTGTCTGATAAATGCCATCCTAAGTTTTAATGCACAAATATCATCGTTGTCTGTCTGAAAATAAACAGATAAATAAACCAACTCTTCCTTCATTGTGCCAGAGGATGCATCCATGAATTTAGGCTTTTTTGGTCCCGAAGTGGCAGTAGAGTAAGTAACAAAATGAATAATCAGAGTCAGTTCATCCCACATTTTCAAAGGTAAATTCAGTTAAAATTATTCGTACCAACTCCTGGATTTTATTGTGGGATCCAGAGGTTCATATTAAATATTTGCTTTCCACTTCACCTCCATTTAAGCTGATATGAAACATGCTAAAATCTGTTTCTGAACAGCTATGAGCTTTGAGAAAGTTCAGATCTGCCCTTCACTATCATAATTTGCATGTAAGGTATTATTTCTAGGATTCTGTTTAAGTGATTTCTGTGCTCTTTTTCTTGATTGTCTCAGCTCTTGGAAGAAAGATAAATACGCCTCTTATGATTTGCTTTAACCTGATAAGCATCTACTAAGATTAATTTTCCTTTCATACATTTGCTAATAAGGAGACATTAGTAATCAGAAGATAGTTCCATTAAGCATTTGATTCATATTGGATTGAGATATAGCATTACATTTCCCTAGCAGACTTTTTCAGAAGATCTTAATAAAGGATTGATTTTAATGCTACCTTTAATGAATACATAAATGAAAATATTAAGTCTTACAGTAAAGCTTATCTGAGACTCGGAAAATAATTGAAAAGCTTAAGGTGACAGACTGAGACAAAACTACTCAAAAGTAATCAAGCTACTGAAAATACCAGGCTGTCAATACAGCTATCAGATATTGATTGTTTGCACAAAAGAAACAGAAGTGAATATTTGTTTCAAAATTAATGAGGACATTTTCCAGAAAGATCAGTTGTTCTCCCTCATGCTTTGTACGTATGCAGGAGATCTCAATAAAGCCAAAAATACACCTAACAAGTACAGATGCTGCTGCTTACATGATAACCTGTTCAACTGGGGCAGCATCTACTTTCCTGAGTAGGTTTAGACAATATGGAACGAGAAAATAAAATTGAAAGTGGCATCACAATTTAACTATCAATTTTTGAATCTTTTAAAGATTAAAGATTCTTAAAGAACATAATCTCTGTCTTAAAATCTTCTATCAAGAAGATTATAAGACAAGATAGAAGTTTTTTAATAACTAAAGCAAAAATAATAAAAAATACTTTTCTTTGTTTCTCTGTGCTTTTGTTAAAAGACATATTATGATTTAAGTATCAAACCTGAAAATGTCAGAGATAAGATGTATTTGCCAGCTAGAGTGCATTTTTTTCCTTTTTGTAATTAAAAAGTCTTGACAAATCATACTTGCAAATTTTTCATCTGTAACTATTTCCTTGTCATGTACTGTGACCTAAAAAGTTCTACTGACCTGATGAGGTTTTATCTTTTGAGGTCAGACAAAGATATTGCAGCAATCCATTAGGGTGAGCTACATAGAGAGAAATTTGTTAATAGAGCTGAAATGGTTTCCTTTGCTGTGAACCAGGTAGGTCTAATCTAGCATGGCAGCAGTGAAAGAAATATCTAAGTGAGGAATCGTGAAGAATCAACTTTTCTTTTTACTTACCATTAAAGTGGTTTTTTTTAACTTTTCTTTCTTCCTCCCCTCCTTAGCCTAACGGACCTAATGGACCTACACACTTACTGAGTCTGAAGAATAGCACAATAGACTCTGAAATCAGAGCCTTTGAAAACCTTATTTGTTACTATATGCACACACATGGCACTTTGGAAATCCATGCAAATATCTATTAATTTTTACAGTAAAGAGTGTGGAATATTTCAAGTTGGCTAAAAGGCAATTTGTTTCTTGTTATTTTTTCTGTTGATCATTTTATCCTTTGTATTATCTTTCATTCTTTGTTCTCATGTACATTTATTTGTTCTCTTGCTCTAAATAAAAGTGCAGAAAAGATAAAAATATCTCTACTCAAATATTTGATTTCACTCAGATTGTTGCTTTCACTTCTAGAAGACTTAAGGTCATATTGAAAACATTTTTCAACAACTGCACTGTTTCTTTCCCCCTGCCAAAGTTGAAATCTAAAGATAGTAGACTGACTGTAGTAAGAAGCTATGTAACTTTTATATTAATCAATCTAGCAGATAAAAAGAAAACTTTTTTTTCATTTAATGCTTCAAAACATGCCTTGCCTAAATGCATGACTGTAAAAATGTTTTATTTTCTTGTGTAGAAATGTCACATGCAGTCTCTGCCCAGTTCCACTTCATCCGGTATTTAATGAAAAAGGGAACTAAAGCTAAGAGTTTGGCCATGAAAATCAAATAAAAGACTCAGTATATCCATAAAATAACTTCTTCTGGTGAAATCAGACAACTTTTAATGAGAAGAAAGGAAAAAAAAGTATTGCGTCTCTTCAAAGATACTTTTTTTTTTTGAGAATCCCCCTTCAGCAGCCCATGCTTACTGGTGACACTGCTGTACCAGCAGAGATCTTGAAGTTACCCGGACCCTTCAATCTGAACACATTGGCTGTCCCTGCCTCTACCCATCCTTTAGCCTTAGTTCACACCCTTTCATGAAAATATAGCATGAGTTCTTATGTAGTAGTATAATAATTTCTAGTCACTTTCCCATCCTGCTTGGAAAATGAGCGTGGATGGGTTATACAATTCAATGCTGCAAAGAGGTTTTAATGGCACTGAGTCCTCATTCTCAAATCTGAACCTCTCGTCCTACTATTTTAGTTTTTCACCACCTTCAAGCTCTGCCAGTGTTTCGTTTACTTGAAAAAAGTAGTCTTTGTGTTCAACACTTTTGCTTTGCCAGGATGGGCATGCTCACTGAGGCTCCTAGTATGTGCTGCTTTTAAGAATGAAAGGTGACAATGACTTTCTTCGCTAGTACAATGACAGTCTTCTTTTTCCACTTCCTCTGGGAACTCTCTCTTTGAGATTTCAGGTATCTTCTAATCTATGTTACCACTCTCCACCCGCCTCTGCTTGCTCAGCTGGGCTTTGATACATTTCAGGCGAAGTCCAGTTCTTTGAGAACTTCCTAAACTCTGCACCTTTGTTTTCCTTTGATACCCTGAAATAGCTTGAAAGTTATTCATGTATGCCTAATGGGGTTTTAGCTTACGGGTTTCATTGTTCTGTTTCTTTGTCGTTGGTAAAAGAGGAATATCCCCAGCTTAAAAGTACTATCAGTATTACTCTCATGACAAATTTAATCTATGGTTATGTGGGTTTCTTATTTGACCTAGCACAGTTGTTTGGCATGCTTGTTGCTAAAGGCACACAGAATTTAAGATAATTGCAAGGCATCTGCTCTTTCTCCACACAGCTCCAGATGCCTGTCCTTATAATAAGATCTTTTTACAGTCTAATGAGACATTCTAGAAGTTCAGCCCAGTTTTAATTTAAGGCCCAGTTTTAAATAAAAACATCCAGATAAAACCTTCCGAGTCAAAACTGAAAAATTATACAAAAAGTTAAGAAGAATGTAACTATGAACTGGCTACAAATACTAACCATCCGTTCACTGAAACTGCTCGCATGCTCTGTGAACTGTTCTACAAGGATACATGCAAGAGTTGGGCTTTTGGGTCAATGGTATCTCTCGGCTAAGAGCATCAGATTCATCTGGTCTGTGTATTGGGATCCTGTACAGAGGCAAAGCCCTGCATCCGGGAAGGAATAATCCCAGGTACGAGTACAGGCCACGGAACAACTGGATGGAAGACAGCTCTGTAGAAAAGGGGGCGCTGGTAGGCAGCAAGTTGAATGTGAACAGCATCCTGGGCTGCATTAGCAGGAGTGTGGCCAGCAAGCTAAGGGAAGTGTTTCCTTCCTCCTGTGCTCAGCACTTCTGAAACCCTTTCCAGGTACCATGCAGAGCTTTGCACTCCTGAGGACAAGAAATAAACTGACAAGCTGGAGTGCATCCAGCAGAGAGCTACCAGGATGGCAAGAGGGACAGCACACATGGTAGAAGGAGAGAGGCTGACGGAACTGGGCTGCTTCAAACTGGAGAAGACTGAGAGGGACATCCCTCCTGTCTTCAACTACCTGGTAACTACTGGGAGGTTACAGAGATGATGGAGCCCTTTCAAAGGTGCACAGTAATAGGATGAGGGGCAATGGATATAAGTTGGAAGGTGGGGAATTTTGATTAGAGACAGGAAAAAGAGTTGCACTTTAGTGAAATAATAAATTGAAAATAAGTTGCCCAGAAATGCTGTGAAATCTTCATTCTTCATACTAAAAAATCAGCTGGTGCCAGAGCAACCTGGCCTTCTATCCTGAATGATGCTGTGACTGTGCATCTCAGATATTGCAGGAGGAAGGCCCTATGATGAGCTCCCATATTGCACTCCTTCAGGGGATTTAGAAGGCATGATACCTGTTAGTCTGTAGCATATATATTTCAAGTGATGACCTGATATGACTAGGAAAGAACATCCTGTGACATACATTGCTTTTTATGAGCATTGCTTTCAACATGGGAATTCTGTGCCTTATTTTCACAGTATAAAATTACACTGGTTGTTACTTTTCCCTGTCTTTTATGTCCTTTATTCTACTACAAGTCTCCTGTGTTTCCAAAACTAGTAGAAGTCTAAAAATACCTTGGTCAGCTAAATGAAAAAAAATTGTCCGTTCAATTATACAGCCATGCTGAGAAACATGGATCTCAATTGTAACTCTTCTAAACTTTACATTAAGTGAAATTTTAACTCTTTGTTTAACTGTTCGTTTCTTTACATTAAGTGAACTCACTTCTGAGGTACTTTAATATGGATTCCATAACTTCACTGTTATTTTGTTGTTTTGTTTGTTTGTTTTTTCCATATTGTTTGGGGGTGGGTGGGTGTTTTTCTGTTTTGTTTTTTTGTTTGTCTTATTTTGTTTTTTTAGACACGAATATCAGACTGAAATTTAGGAAAAGTCAGATGTCCTTCAAGATTAGAAGCAACAGCAGTGAGATATCTGTGCATTGTCAAAAGATAATGGTTACAACCTTAACTGCTGGCACTAACCAATGTCAGGATGATTAGGAGCTATTGATATGCTGATAATGAAAAATGCAAATGAGATCATAATATGCACATATATGAGGTACTGTCAGTAGAGATGGATGATTATCAATGACTTTATTAAGTAGATTCAGAAGAACCTACATCAAAATGATTAAGGAGCTTCTTGAATTTAGATAAAGAAAACCAGAGGGAACCTGAGTCTATGTGAAGTGGAAAGATGCTATCAGAGGTTGGAAGAGAACTGTTTAAAAAGCCCCATTTGCAACAAAGATGAGTATAATTTTAATCTGGAAATAACAATGAAGTTTCTAGCTATGGAAGGAGTGAGGTTGCAGAGCAGCTGTCCTGGAGGAGCACATACAAAACCTGTGTGAATATCAATACAACGTAAAGAGATTTATTGGGGTTCGCTAACTCTTTTAAAAACTCACTTTAAAAATTAACTAAAACAATTCAGGGAAGGTCCTTAGTCAAGCTCTCAATGCTAGGACTTTTCAAAATCAAACCTGCATGCCTCTGCAAAATTTATATTGCCCTTTCCCATATGTGTAATTTCCTTTTCACTCTTGCTCAACACACAGGCACTGGGATGTCAGTGGTGTATGAAGATGGACACCTAGAAAGAAAAGCTACATGAAGAAGATAGCAACCAAGTAACCAGATATGGCTGTACAGGGTGAGATCAGACTCTGTTCTCTGTCAAAAGAGCTTGACATGTTGCTGTTTCTAGGATGGCTCACAGCACTCTCTATAGTTCTCCCTTTGAAGAACACAAGAAAAAGCTTCTGCTTTCTACTGGTGTAAAACAAATCTCTGTGCTGACATTACAACACCTTTCACTAAGTGAAATCTAAACAGGCAAGTGGTGGCCTTTGTTTTAAATTGAAGAAACAATTATTGACTCACAAAGCAATTGACTTTACTAAATTAAGGATGTTAAAATGATACCTGTTTTTCAATGTTTATGCCATACAAGTTTCTAACAGATTTGATAAGAATTACAAGGGGATATAAGGGGGTTTCAGGTGTCTATTTTACTTTCTGATCTTTATATATGAACCAAGGCTTTCTTCTGATTGTCTATTTGCATGCAAGAGAGCTCATAAAACAACTTCAATGAGAATTAACTAAAATTAATGTAATTTTAGGTTTGCAGTCTTTTTCTTTTCTGTTTTCAAAGGTATAATTCAAAAGGACACCGTCAATCTAAGCTGCCAGCCAAAACTGAATGTGTGCTATGTCACAAATGTTTGCAGGAGCAAGTCTTACATTAATTCTTGTATCATAATGATCCAGATGGAGCAAGATTATTGGGGTCCAGTCCTAGAAATGTTGCCACAGGTTGGAAGATTTCGATAACTTTAAAATATCATTAACATTTCAAGATAAATTATTAATAAAGAAACAAACAAACTAATGTTTGCTCTTCAGGTTGCTTCTACAACATTTTGGGCTTTTGTTCTGCAGTGCCAAAAGAAGGGACATAAGTTAATTAACAACTGTTTTACTAGAGTCCCACTGACATCACTGATGATGCACATTCAAAGTAAAGAGTCAATGTGTCTGGATTGCTTCTGGTGTAGTTCTTTTTTGAACTGCTGGCAGAATATTTAAAACCCATCAAAATGTACTTTGCTCTTTGTCAACAAACTCACAGCTTTTAAAAGAGTTTATCCTCCAGGTAGACACCATATTTGGCCATTTTGAACTGAGAAAGAAATTTAAAGAAAGCTGTGAATATGCAAAACGAATAGTTTCATGGAAAGTCATGTGTATCCTGAACAATAATTGTAAACAAACAGCTGTTAGAATCCCGTAAAATGGCCCATCTGAGATTGTGAGATTCATTTGTAAAAAAACTCAGCCTCTGAATCAGAATGTAAGAACTATGCAAAGGTTTTATGAACCTCTGCCAAATTATCAACATATGTTCTAAGAAAAAACATGGCATTTGCCTAAGTGAAATAGTCTTTTGACTTCTCATTTAAAACTATGGCATTATTCCTGAAACAATGCTTCACATTATCCATCTGCCTTTTTTTCTACTATTTATTACTGGTATTATTTACTAATACTGATTTGCAGTTTACTTGATCCAGGATTTAGAAATATGAGAAGATGCACTTAGGAATCCTGCTCACTCTAAATTTTGCAAAATACAATTTGTGTCATTTCTGTACAAGTACTAATGAGGATTCAGAAAGATCTATTGTTAAACTGTAAACAACGATGAAGTGCTGTTAATCATTCCTACTTAAGTTTGATGCTGAATGAAATATTGAGATTTACACAGAACCTAAACACTCCTTTTCTGGCTACCAAAGCTCAGTGCTTTACCTCCAACACTGATGGTATGCAGTGCTTAGAGAGGCAGTGTGTCATACATGTACAAGGAGCTCTGGCAGACAGTACTGGAGCTTGCTCAGAATGACTGAAAAGGTTGGTACATCCTCACTCAAATAGGTACAGGCATGCTGGTGCCAAAATAAAATCAACATTGAGTTGCAGAGTATCATCAAAGTAAACCTTCAATATTGCTAGTTCTTTATATTGCAGTTAAAGAACTGTTCATTACTGTTTGCTGCTTTAATTGAGCTGTAGCTTCACTCCAAAGTACCTTTGGTGGAATGGATATTCTGTTTAATCTTAAATCAGCAGGAAGATCAAACAAAAGAAACTAAGTTCAGAATTACTTGGCATGAAATATATGAAAAGTGACCACAGAAATTTCTCCAATCGCAGCAACTTCGGCAAAAAGTTCTCATAGATTCTCACAGTGTATTAAAAATTTGTAAGCAAAACATAAAGAAATGAGAGTAGAAATAAGGCAAACAATTAGACAATGAAAAGGTCTGAAAAGCTGGGATATATGGTCTAACTTGCTAAAAAACATCCTCAGATACTAGAAATAGTGGCACATGAAGAACGCATTTCTTCTGGAGAACCAGTGTGCTTCATGCCTTTTAAAGCACATTGTTGACTCAGAGATGGGAAGCATCATCATCAGATGTCACCAGCAAAAGTGTAGAATAGATGACCTTGGCAAATACTAGTCAATGTGAATTAAAATTCAAACCTGCACAGTGTAAAGATAATTGGGGGGGGTGGGGGTGGGGGGAAGGAAGGAAATCTTCATCTCCCTATATTCACCACTGAGACTGAGCTGGTTATCTAGGCTGTCTATATCGTCAACAGAAAGAGAGTAAAAGGCACACTCAGGAGATGATTTATTTCAGATATAATCGAATGTGCCTTTTGAGATGCCTCTTTCTTTTCCTGCATTGACTGTAGAGAGTGTTTAGGTGATTTATACCTGACACCTAGCATTTAGACAACTAAAGTCAAACCAGATGAATTCTACCCTGGGGACAGAAAAAAAGTCCACTGTAACTTAGGAGTTCATCTGTTTTAATTGACTGAGGAGAAAGAACTGAGCATACTAGTAATTCACAGAATGACTAAGCCACCAGCGCACTTCAGGCATGAAAGACAAATGGGATCCTGTGATGCATCAGATAAGAAAGTTTTCACGGATAGAGAAGTAATAATACCACTATATAAAGATGGGTCAGATCTCATCTGGAATTTGATGTACAAGCATCAATGACAAAAAAAGAACTATTTAAATAAAAAAAAAGTATTACAACTAGCCTTTTATCGTAGGCTTTGGTTAGAAATTAAAGCCAGGTCCCAAAACCTTATATCACTGACGTTCTAGAACAGCTGTCTACAAAAAAAGACCATCAAAACCACAGGTGCTTTCAAGAAGAGTCTTGATTCTACCTGTCTGCATTGAGAAGACACAACTAGACTCAGTGAGAAGAAGACAGATTTCATCCAAAGGTCCTGTGGACATCAGAAATATAAACAGTGCAAAGTATTCTGCAAGGAAAAAGACTCCCAATGTGTTCATGATTAACTTGTGAAGTATAAATAAGGACATTCAGGAAGAATAATGTAATTTGAAATGAGATTCCTTTTCAACAAGCTTTGCAAATAAAATGGTATTTTCATGAATTTCAAAAGCAGGCAAGGAGAAATAAAAAAATTAGGAAATAAAAAAAAGCCAACATAGACCAGAGTATCTTCAGATACTCTGAAGTAGGTAACTCAGTTACACAAAACTATGTTTCTTTCAACAATTTTTACTCATAATGCTACAACTGTTAAAGAAGCCCTCAAACCTACACTGACTGCACTGATACATTGTTTTACATTCAAGACAAACCTTTATGTAGAATCAGGGGTTTTTTTTTTAATCATGCAGTAGTTAATTTACTCATTTATGTGGTCTATCATACAGCAAGAGAAAAGAGCGAAAATATCAAATTTTCAGTTTGTTTGAAATCAGTAAGGCTGGCAGGAGAAATTCAGTCAGGAGGAAGAACAGCACCATTTGAAATGACTTCATAAAATGTGAAAAAGGATTTAATTTGTAATCTCACCTTTACACCACAAGCAGAGCCACATGGGCTGAGCAGGCTGCCTCCACAGAGACACTTCCCTTGTCCAAGGCTCCTCACGACATTCTTGAGTTTCAGTGGAGGTCCCTGAATCTTTCCATCAGATGCAACTTTCTCCTGTAGGGAATGCTGGCAGGAATCTCCACAGAAGTGTCTCCAAGGCAAAGGTAGGGCTTTTTTTCAGACACAGTAATTTACCTGAAGTTCAATTGGTGTACAAGTGAAGCAGCTGAAAGGTATGCCCTCTGTTCTGGTGAGTACTTATCATTCCTAACTCTTCAAGGAATACTTTACTGCGTTGCTCCTGTAGTTCTTTCATATATTTAAAGAAGATTTTCTTTTTAAGGTTCTGCTTCAGTGATTTAAAGAGATGATGCTGCAGTAAACATTTTTCTTTTTAGAAGGCAGGAACTACTTTTAAAAGCAAACCCTGTGAAGCATCCTTGATGAGAAACATACCCAATGCATCTCTTTTTAAGGCATGGCTTTCAAGTGTAAAAAATTTAACAATTAAAAGGAGAAGGAATAAAATAGGAAATAGCAAAGTCTGGTGGGTAAAAAACTGTAAACCAAGAAGTATTAAATATAAATATCTTCAATGTATGAAAGAAAATTGAAATCACAGTTATCAAAAGCCAAAATTTAGTATGATAAATAGCTTGTAATTAAGAGCCTAAGTAGTGTCCTCCATAGGTAGCTATGTTTGTAGACATTACATTTGTTGAAACAAAATAAATTATAAGGTACATCTGTCTGCCTTAGGCAGTGATGGTTCAGCATTATTAAGTAGAATGTCAGCTGTGCCTGTAGAGAATATACATTTGTGTAGAGAATGTACATTTGTGCTTATAATTTATTTGCTTGCAGAAATGACCTGTAGCAGAAGACCTAAAATAAGTATTCAATGGGACTGGAAAGCTTTAATGCTTTGCACTGAAACATGCAGATTCTGGGCTAGAACTCAGAAAGAACACAAGCAGCTCTTCTGTTCTTACTGCAGAAAGCAGTTGAAGATAAGCTGGAGAAGTATGCATGTGTCTAGGTACTAAGAGAAGTTTGATGTTGTGTTGCTCTTTCTGAAGGTTGCTGGTTCTCTGGGCTGTCCATGAGGATTCAAGAGGTACCAGAAATTGCAGAAAGGATGACAAGATGATCTGTCTCAGCAGAACTTCAGACTGGGAAATTCATCAGGCATCCATGACCTCCGCATTGTTGACTTAGGGGCAGAACAGATCCTCAGCTGCATCTGTGGCCACTTCACAGGCAATTTAAAAATCAAAGTATAACTATATTTGGCATCTCTTTCAGAAAACCAGTCCTGATCATCTGAAAAATGGGATTCCCATGAAGCAGTGCTAAGATCATGTCCTTCCACATACACTGGAAGACTTCCTAATGTATACTAAGGAACTCAACAGTTCTACTGAAACCAAAGCCTGGAGTGATGACAGGCTGAAGTCTACAGGTTGTCACCATTAACATCTCAATACACCACTTTCAAACCTATCCTACACACAGACTTACAGTTTAGTACAGGAAAAAGAACTCTTTCAAAGATAAAGCTATTGGTGACATTTACTGTCACCCCATGTTGTCATTTTAAAGGCATTGACAATATGGAGTAATCTTGCAATACACTGCCAAAAAGGTTTTAGAAGACATCTTTTCTCTCCAAAGAACTACTTAAAAAACACTGTAAAACACATTGTGTAACATGTCAAGTGTCTCCTGTATATCAAATCATGATAAAAAAGATTTTCTATATTTACTGTTAGCAGTTCTCTGCAAATTCTGCATTAGAGGCAACTGTCTTCTTTTGGCCCTTTGTTCAATTCCATCTTTGTTGATACAGACTGCTGTCCCATTATCCTTTAATGGTAATTCACAGGTTAAAATAGAGATTGGCCATTGAGAAAGAAACATAACTTACCAGTAATTAGTCTTCTTTAGAATGCACGGTCTATAAACAAATCTGTTCTACACCTTATCCCTCCAGCCTGCAGAGATTTTCCTTTTGCGGTTATCATGAAAGATGAATTCACACTGTTGTCATCACCTTTGGCACAAGGGCATAAAAAACACAGCATGCCATAAAATATTTTAATTCTTTCTCTGCCAGAGAAACACCATCTAAAACACTGAAGGAAACCCTGCTAATATAGCTCAGGATGTCTTCTTTTATTTCATTCTCAAATGAATACCCACGTTTGTTCACACTGTGTGACTTTACACAACTACCTGTCATAAGCTATCTAGCAGAGGTTCTTAAGGTCTCTCATGCAAACTAGCAAGTGCTGTGGCAGCTCTTGAGATAGCTCATCAGGGATGGCACAATGCTTGGGGAAAGAATAGTAGATATATAGTAGTTCAGTTACTCAACAGTCTCACAGAAGCTGTACACTCAGATGGAAGTTATCAATTCCTAAGTTTCACAGCAAATACTGAAACACCAACCGTTCACCTAGATAACCACTGGATCTGTCACAGATATACACAGTCTATATGTCCTGGGAAAGTCTGGACTACAAATATAAAGGGAGCTGTTTTGCTATTAAAGATACAAAATAAGGCATGCTTCCTAGAAGCACAAGGAACATGAAGAAAAACAAACAAATCAAAGCAACATTAAGATACCACCTTCAGCAAAAAATGATGACTGCACCTTAAGAGATGATCTCTCTTTGAAGAATAATGTCAAAGAAGGAATTACAGGGGTATGAATTTTTCTCATTTTTCTAACAGAGAAGACGACAACAAAGAGAGCCACCTTTTTTGAAGAAGGAGAATCCATCCATGAGAACATGGAACACCAAATTCAGATTCCCATAACTCATTTGCCTGGTTGAGGGAAAGATTTTGATCACCTTAGACTCAAGGTTGAGTTGGCTGAGATGGATGTTAGATTTCAGTAAGGGTAAGGTACTTATAATGAAGGATCAGATTGCTTCATTTTGAGCAGGTAACTCAGAACAGTCTGAACAGACAGGAACGGGAGGAAGACCATCAAACACATCAACCCAAAAGCCTAACCTAGTTAATAACATGCATTAGCTGCCATTTCATATAAAGCTGTCTCAGACAAGAGAGAGAAAGGAGCGCTGAAAGAGTGAGCCTTCCTGCACCTGCAGCATGCAGAAAAGCATTTCAAGACACAGAGATGATCCATATTTTGGCCCACATTCTGCAATAACAAGTACAGCAGAAGTCTCTGAGAAAGGAAGGACGCCCTGATATTAAAAGTATGCCCCACACTGCAGATAGGTATCTTTCATCCTGCCTTGTCTTGGTTGAAAAAGGGGACACTGGGCCTGGAGAATATCCTTTAACCACACTATAAGGGAATTGTCCAAGAGGCAGATTGCTGAACTTTTCTCATTAAAGTGTTGAAGACACATGAATGAGTGTTCAAGAAAGAATGAAATTAGTGCTGTGGGGAACAGACTGTTTCTCAGTTGATATATCAGTTTATTCCTGATAGACTGTCATGGTTTTAACCCCAGCCAGCAACTAAATACAAGGCAGTCACTTGGTCACACCTTTCCCCCATGGGATGGGGAGGAGACTCAGAAGAAAATTAACCCTATCCCAGCTGAAACCAGGAAACATCCACTGGCAGAACTCAAACTTTTTGAGAAAATTGGGCAGGGCCTGGCAGGTGGACTACTAATAAATGAGTGTAGTTCTCTGTGACCCTCTGCTAAGGGCTAATCAAATTCTGGAAGAGAGAAGGAAAACCTCATTCACATCTTTTCCAGGTCAACAAGTTTAAAAAGGGATAGTTGAGTAGTAAAGTCCTCACTTGAGTGAACACCTTCAGATGTGATGGAAAGCTTTGCATGCAGTTCAGATGAAGTGGAACTCTGATACTGATGTGAAGCTCCCAGTCTTTTGCCCAGTCCCTATTTGATCCTGTTGCCCAAACGGATGGTCAAAACCAGAGGGAACAAATCTAATGCTACTTCTTGGAAAGGTAGAGAAAATAAGTATTATTCCCCAGCAGAAATTGCCTTGATGCTGCCACCACAAAAGAAAATACTCATACTTAAGGAACAGCAGTACTGATTTCGGAACTTTGTCTACGCAGTAATCCTTTGATCACTAAGATTGAGAGGTCCTGCCTTCACCTTATCATGATAGAAAGGGTAGGAAGAAGAACAGAAGTCTTAGGAAAACCATTTCTGGTTGCATCAGAATTCCAACTTGGCCAATATTAGCATTTTGTGGGTTTGGCCTCACAGATGAGAAGAGGCTTTCGTGGTTTCTTAAGGTACTATCCAAGCTCCTGATGCCCTCCCATTTCACTTTTAAAAGTACGGCAAAGGGATCACACAGGAGCATGCCTTATTCTGAAGCAGTAAAGGCATCTCTTATACATGTGACAAGATATAATTCAAATCTAAATACCACTAACTTTAACTGGATTTCAATGCAGTCATAGCGTCTCTCAGATATAAACTATGTAAGTGACAGAGTTACTCAGGAGCTCATTCCTCAGCTTCAAATAATATGCTAGTGTGAATATTATGTATCTCTGGTGAGCAGTGAGGACATCACAGAGCATTCTGGATCTTCCAGTTATCATGAATTGCTGGAGTTGCAGGTAAATAGAAGGAAAATAAATATAGGTGTGCAACTTTGTTTCTTAATTTCAAAATGGCAAACTTTGCCAAGTGTTATTTTAGAAAATGGCCTGAACTCAGGGACTTAAAAGATGAAGATGCCTGTCATTCCATCAAGTTAAAAAGTCACTAAACACACAGTGTATATACTAAAAATGTTTAAAAGTATAGCATATTCCACATGACAGTATCTTTTTTAGTGTTTCTTTACTGATGTAGTGCAAGAAGTAGGTACATAGTGATGACATTTCCTGAGGACACACATCTGAGACATACAATTAATGCAGGAATACATTAGGATGCCACATAGGAAGACAAGGACGCCTTAATGCTGAAGATTAACAGAAACAGTTTATAATTCAGTAGCAACTGATGTGCAAGGTCATACGCTTCAGAATTAAGAACAGTTATCTCTATTATCATCTAGGGATCTCCTTAGCTGGACAGGACAAGCAGAATCATAGAATTATAGAATCATTTGGGTTGGAAGTGACCTTTAAAGGTCATCTAATCCAACCTCCCTGCAATGAGCAGGGACATCTTCAACTAGATCAGGTTTCTCAGAGCCACATCCAGCCTGGCCTTGAATGTTTCCAGGGATGAAGCATCCACCACCTGTCTGGACAACCTGTGCCAGTGTTTCAGTACCTTCATTGTAAAAAATTTCTTCCCCGTATCTGGTCTTAATCTACCCTCTTTCAGTTTAAACCCATTACCTATCATGAGAGGACCTGCTAAAAAGTCTGTCCCCAGCCTTCTTATAAGCTCCCTTCAACTACTGAAAGGCTGAAATAAAGGTCTCCTTGGAGCCCACAAGAAAGATGAAAACATTTATTGACAAAGAATGATTGTGAGACACCTACATAATATACCTGTGAATATATGTGATCCTAATTTCCAGCAGCTGTGCTATTGTACAAAGTACTCACCAGGCAGCATTTAAAAGCCTGCATATAATTGTGTGTGTAAAGATTACAAAAGAAGACATTCATATGGTACTGGATGGGTATATCTGAAATCTTGGGGGTAAACAGCAAGTTGCCTTCTAAGTGGTGACTTGGAGAGCTTGGCTAGATGATCTTATTAATCAAAACTGAGACAGGAACATGGAGATTGCTTATGAAGTCACGCCAGTGAGTCCAGTTGAGGGTCACCATGCTGGTCCAGGGCTGGATCTCATGATATACAAGGAAAGTCTGAAGGAACTGGTTTTACTCAGCCTGGAGGAGAGAAGGCTTAGAGGAGATGTTATTGCAGTACCTGGCATTCTACCTGATGGAGGATATCAGAGAAAACAGAGCCCAACTCTTATAAAGAGTGCAGAGTGATATGATGAAAGGAAATGGATGTTGCTGTAAAATCAAAAATTCTGATTATAAAGAATTTTTATTTTTTTACCATAATTGTCAAATATTGGAACATGTGCCAAGAAAGGTTGTGGGACCTCTGTCCTTGGAGGGCGCTCAAGACTCAACTTGAAACAGCCCTGATCAACCTGATCTGAATAGATCTGCTTTGAGCAAGTGTTAGACTAGATGAACTCCTTACAACCCAAATTATTCTATGATTCTATAAAAATGCATTAAAAAGGAGAGAAAAAAAACCCCACTAGTTAAACCTAAAAAATACTACCACAAAACCAGACCATAGTTAATATTAGGAAGCAAAATGAGCAGGTTTACACTCAGAAAAATTCTTCAACAGTTAAGGACAACAAAAATACATTTACCTTTGAAATAAAATTAGATCAGTTTTTGAAATGAAGTGGAATGAAAAGGACTGGACTAGCTACCCTGAAAGTGGCACGTCCATATGATCTATGTTGATGTTTAGTTGTAACTTTCCTACTTCTGAAACTTAGCATTTCCAAATCACTTAAAACATTTTAACATAAACTCACAAAACAGTCAAGGAACACATACCAGTACAACAGTTCAGCTTGTTTCTTCCCCAGTATGACATACGAGAAAACCACAGCAAGAATTCCACTGGTACTTGCAGCAAAAGAGCAGCACACACAACCCCACCCTCTGGACTTCTAGAATGACAGCACTGAGTGTGAGCACCACATGGGAGGAGCTGTTGTTGCCCACCACCAGAGTAATTCAGCCTGCAGCCTACCTTGGAGCTGCTCTCAAGAGTGGATCCACATACTAACTGAATGGGAAACCAGATTTTTCTCCTGCAAACAACAGATTAAGCTTCTGATACTGTTTATGAAGATGTTTCTCTGAAGTCGAAGGAAAGATCACAACTTGTTTTCATAGTGAAGTGCTTCATTCTATGCAAGAAAATATTTCCTGGCAAAAACTTAATTTTGTTTGTTTAGTCTTTCTAGTCCAGCACAGGAAGCGTCACACCTGCTTCAACTGAATGGGTGAATGGGTAAGTTCTCAAAACAGCACAGTTAATACTCTCTGCATGAGACATTAGGAGAAACTGATAAAAATTACCTACATCGGTTTGCAGAAGGGTATTCTGCACTTTCCACAAAGGCTGCTGCTCCTTGGTGGCTGAGAAGTTTGAGATGCACTTGGGAGAGTCTATCTGCTAGGTAAAACGGAGAGCTGTTGGTCTGGCTGTCTCTCAAACACAAGATTACTAAACGTTTTCCAGAGAGGTTCAGATGGGAAAGATTATTCACAAATTGCCTTTGTCATCACCCACAGAATAACTGTCTCTAGCTGGAAAGATTTCAGAGATATTTATTGTATTCTGAAAACTTCATTTTATTTCTAACTTATTTACAGTTAAACATTCAGAATCATAAAATATGAAGTATAAAATATTTAACAAAATAGATGCAGTTCATGTTGTTCAGATGCACCATAGATATATGATGAAACAGTAAACAGCACAGTAACCTCCTGACGGTTCTCTCTTGTTTAGCAGGGAAAGGAGTTTGTAGACCTGCCCTATATATTTCAGTCTGGCCAGCATGGCATCAATCTTTCAGTTCAGAGAGAACACCACCACCACTCTGGTTTCTGTGTCCTCAGACTTCCACAGTTACCCTCACTATCTAAAATGCCAGTACTAATGTTAAATACATCAGATAACCCTCTGAAGCTGGTATTTTCTATACTTCTTTTTTTTTTTTTAAATACAGAATTTCCTAGAAAAGAAGAATCAGGTAATTCACGCCATATGAACAAAAAAGTCATTTATTATATATATATTCTCTAGTAAGTTATAATAGTCTTTTGGATTTTAAGTGTCTTTTTGCTATTTTCAATGCTTAAAAATTATAATTTTAAAACATTAAATATTGTGTTATATACATTATGATTTAATTTCTCATTTCTAAACATGGAGCACTCTCCAAGTGAAAACTTGGATGAAACAGAAAACAACTTCATTGACATAACAGGCTTGAAAAGTTCACTTCATACAACCATAAATTTGACTATATGAAAAATAGCCAAACATCAATTTGCTCCTATGTGGGATTTTTTTCTGCTTGTTTTTCTGGTCTGGGGGAGAGGGTTTTTTTGGCTTTTGTTTTTGTATGAACGGAAGGACAGATCTGGTCATTACTTTTGTCAGTGTTCAGTATTTTAACTTTTTTTAAATCTCATATCTATTTTATATAAAATAACAAAATATACAGAGAAAGCTGAGTTTGTTACATTAGTTCATACACATAAAGTAAATAAAAGTTTTTATGTATGGCTTTGCAAAGGTAGATTATGAAGTGACTTTTGTATTTTATTTGTTTAAAAGCATCTTAAGAGAACGTGTTAGTGTGCTTACAATAGCGGCCATGGTAGTCGAATGTCGAGCCAAGAGTTTAATGCTAGGATCACTGGAGGTCTTGCCTGACACTGCTTCTGCAGCCTTCAGAAGACAAATATAGTTTATTACAACCTCATCTATCTTAGCTATTATTTCCTGCTGCTGTGTTTCAGAGTTCATGACTTTAACTAAACGCATGCAGGCTTCTGTTAAGCAACAGAGTACTTGAAAGCTGGAAGTCATAGCTAAAAGCATTTCCTCAGGGCTTTTATCAGCCATGGCCATTTTCCTGCAGGCACTTCCCAACTGTCTCGATTCCATAGATAACAGTTGTTTGTACTTAGAAAGTTTAAGGTCATATGTTTCTGGATGTAAATCTTCCCTCTTGCCCATACTTGCTCGGACCAATGAGAGTAGCTCATTGGCATCCTTTTGTGCTGCAATAAATCCATCAGGCATTGCATACGTCTTCTCTTTCATCACATTTATTCGCGTGATTCGTGCATCGAAGGCCACATCGTTGAGATTCACATCAATTTGGCCACCTTGAATGTCAGCACTGCTCTCCTCATGCGCGTTGACTGACACATCTTGTGGGGGCTCAGCAGTTTGAGGGGACTCCAAGGCATTCTGAACATTTTCTCTGGAAAATGACTGACCAACTGGTTCTGTGAGCTCACACGGGATCTGCTGTTCAAAGAGACACGTGAGCTGATGGCTGTCTTGGTCATCTTCATCATCTTTGTCATCGTTTCCTCTGCTTAGGAAACAATATCTAAAGGGGCCACGACACCTCCAGGTGCTGGTGTCCAGCTTCCGCAAGGGTAACGTTCGACACTGCTTGGAGTCCTTCTGAATGGTGCCTGTGCCTGAGCACCTCTTACTGTCCTTCCTATCAGTGCTGACATATACACAACTCTGAGAAAAGCTTTTTGACAGCTTTTTGCCCAGGGAGAGTTCCACACTTCTTCCTGATTTGGATTCGTCCCTTTGGGTGATGTCCAGGCATTTCAAGCTGTCTGCGGCTGCCTTCTTTTCAAACAGCATCTCAACACTTGCAGATGCTCCAATGATGCTGCTGCTGCGTCTCAGCACTTTCCTGTTGTGCGGCATCCTGAGGCTTCCTCCTATCATGTCATATGGCCGTAAACTAACTGTTGCTCCACAAGCCTGATTTACTTTGGGAATGTCACAAGAGTCTTGACTTTGACTTGGCACCTTTGATTCTGATAGCATGGATGATAGCATGATGGAGTCAGCTAGAGGCTGTCTAGGAAAAGCTGTAGGCATGCCTCCTTGTCTTCCCTTCTCAGGCTCTGTGAAAGCTACACTAGGGGTAGTAGAAAAACAGACAGAATAATTAAGCATCATCCTGACAATATTCAGAAACTGAGCTTTTAAATATCTTCAATAGTCAAGACAAATGGATTCCTGGTATCTCTCAGTGGTCTCCATTCCTCAAAATATTTCACAAAGAACTCATTGCTAGTTCATGTCGTTTGTAGTTCACTAAGATGCCTCCTAAAATCTGTCAACAAATTATATCTTATGAATAATTAATTGTTCATTCCACTACAGCAGACTTGTTTTAAAAAAGGAATAAAAAATAACTTAGAAAACATCTTGTATCTTCCCCAATATATCAATTGCATGTTATCTATTAACTAGTTAGATAAACATTTTCAGATTAAAATACTTTCTTTAACTGTACCTGAGAGGGTATGGAAACATGCATTCATGGTAATTTTGGTTTGGTCATGTGGGCTTTTTTGGCAAAGAAATAATATTTTTCATTCTAGCTCCTAGTCTATTCCACTTTCGGATTTTCATGCATTCACACATTACTGCTACATGTAGGTTGCAGTCCAGGAAGAGAGAAATATTTAAAATCCAATTGAAAGACTTTCAAATGCTATCTCTGAAAGACTTTGTGGGGTTTGGTTTTTTTTTTTTTTTTGGAAGAGTAAGTTCATAAAATCTCTTGAAATTGGAAATTAAAAATACAGTGATGGTTCTATATGTAAATTATTCTTTAAGGAAACACCTACTGTCAGATGGTGAAGCAAATACATGCTTAATAAGGTAGTGACATTTTCTCGTCCTCACATTTACAACTTTTTTATTCATACTGGCATGTTTTTGACAACCTGCTAAAAAAGCATCTAAGATATAATAAATGAATCACAGGTTTTTCTCTCCTATGTTAATATATATTGTGAAGTCATTATCCTGGAACTCAAGTGACAATGGATTTTGAAGAGGCTTCCAAAGAGTAGAAGAGAGCGTCCCTCCTGAAAGTTTTAACTGTAATGAGAGGTTTTTTAAAAAATTGATCTTTGTAAGCAGCTCATAAGAATATCTCAACATGTACAAGTAAAATGAATAGATACACTGAAGATCTAATCCCACTACCTGCTACAGCTTGATGGTGTAGTTTCAGGTAAAGATAATACAAATGTCTCCCCTAGTCCTCAACATTAACGTATAGCTTTAAAAACAAACATAAGAAACACTTTATTACTGCTGTACCTGTGGTTTCTTTTATCTTGGGGATCCGATGACATCCCTCTCTCAAAGTGCCAAACAGTGGTTCAGCATTAATTGCTGAATGCACAACAGGCACTGTCATTCTGTGACAAACGGCTTCAGGCTGCTGGTGCAGGTCCTTGTACGTCGTTCCATGTTTTGGAAGAATGGCAGCTCTTTCATCTGCTGGAATATAGGCAATGCCCTTCATCGATGGGTCAGAGATAATGTGTTTAACATCAGAGGTACAAAGAGGAGATTCAACGGGGGTAGCACACGTGCTACTGCCTGTGCTGCATCCTGCATCCACTGAAGAGCATTGAGAGCTTTGCAGTGAGAAATGACCTTCACTTTGCAGAGATGACATGCGCTTAGCCAAGTGATATTCACAAAGTCTAGCCACGCTCTGCTCAGCTTCTGGAAGCTTTGAAGGATGGTCATCTGCAGATAAATCAGTATCTTCTGCATCGTTTAGGTCTTTGGCTGAAGACACAGGAGTTATATCTGACAGAAAGTTTTCACCTTGGCTAAGCCCCGAGGTATCATCCTGATCCACCTCAGGATCCACTTCATCCTTGCACTCAGTTTCTGTTTT
The DNA here is from genome assembly GCA_028858755.1 of Ara ararauna. Classification (NCBI taxonomy): domain Eukaryota; kingdom Metazoa; phylum Chordata; class Aves; order Psittaciformes; family Psittacidae; genus Ara; species Ara ararauna. The sequence goes on from CM054378.1 coordinate 53,143,121, forward strand.
ACCAAGGACAGGAACTCTCGGAAATGTCTTCCCGTTCACTGTTTCTGGGCTTGACTTATCTGCTGCCCCATCATCATCAGCGTACCATCTTTGGCGAAAGGCAGTTCTTTCCACATTAAAAGTGCTTAGGCGTTGATTGTCTCTTGCTGAAAGAGTTCCAAATTTAGCTTTCAAATCTTCATCAGTCTCTGCTTTTTTAGTTCCCTGTGGCTTTTTCACAGTAGCATTGCCATCAGAGGATGCTTTTACTTCGCTGTCTGTCATCTTATTTTTCCTTTTACTAGTGCAAGAATATACCAAGGATCCCATGTGCAATTTGCTAAAGTAATCAGTGACAGATTTTGTTTCCATGGTCTCTGGCTCCATTTCCATGTTATCTGAATGAAGAATCTGCTTTGAAGGCACAACTTTTGACTGTAGCTCTGCAGCCTGACGACCAGCCAAAGGCTGTGAGGGCTTCATGCCTGGCCCTCCAGCCTGATTTTTAGCGATGGTAAATTCAGTCTGCTCTTCCACAAGGGGTTGGTAGCCTTCACTTGTGGTCAAAAACATACGTGCAGTGTTTTCTGACTGTTTCTGTGCCACGGCTAGTTCAGAGCTTTCAGTCATTTCAGAGGAATTTGTTTCATTGCCAGAATCAGAAGATGACTCAGGACTATATGCTCGCAGGATAGCTACACCTGCAAGCCACAAAAAATAAAGAGTCAATTAAATGACAGCAGCTGAAGCACCTGGATAAGTGACAAGCAAAGGTAGTGTTAGAGACAAAAATATGCTTTGTAAGAATACTCTGACTTTATTGCACAGTTCCCGAGACAGGTAGTTTAATAATGTGATGGTAGTTCCATTAAATATTATGGAATATGATGTATGGAAAATGATGGAAGAAAAATAAATGAAAACCAAAGAAAAAAAAAACAACCAACCCTCATGAAATGAAGTATTTCCAAAGCTAAATGGATGAGATGGAATGATTTTCAATGAATAAACGTAACTATGGTGAAAGAACCTGAATTGTCATTCGTCTGCTCTTCCTCTGAAGCAGCCAAAGCTTCTAGTGCTTGAAGTGTAGAGACTACAGCATCATCTATCCCCTTCTCACACTTCCCCTCTGTATTAGTAGGGACAGCATCGATAAGCGACACTGGAATGTCATCACTGTCTAGATTATTGGCTTGCTCCTTGTTGTCTCTAGGCTGTGTTGCTTGATTCTGAGAGTCTTCCTCATCTGAACTGTCCCTGAAGCCAGGTGGAGGAGCAGCAATGGCCATGTTTAAGGTATGCAATAGGAAATCATCTTCATTATCATCACCTTCAGGAGGTGGAAGTGAAGTCAAATCAATAATGTCATCACTAGAGCCAGAAAGGCTGAGAAGAGCAGGCCTATTGATTTCTCCTATCATAATGTCTTCTTCGCAGCTTACTTCATCTTCATCTTCAGCATCATCTGTGTTTTCTGCATAACAAATATCATGCAGCAAAGGCTCTTCTATCCCCTCCGCAGCTCCAAATATTTTACCATCATTTATAGTTGCATAAACAGCATTTGTAGCAAACTGAATGCTTTCAGCATCTGGTGACAACTCCAGGGCTTTAATGTCATTGGCATTACTAATATAAATGGCTCTTTGTTTTTCTAATACTTCTGGACTTTCATCCAAAAGCCTTTCATAGCCAAGAGTCTGGGGATTGATACCATCCAAGTTGTGATCTCCAAATATAAAGGAAACTTTTGCTCCCCTGGGGGAATCCTGTGCTTTCTTGCTTGACTCCAGCCCTGAGAGTGACAGCAGTGAAGGCTGATTAAAACTTCTGCTTTCTTCTCCTTCAGTGGGGTCACTTTGCTTGGGCAGATGCTGATCAAATCCACCTGAATTATATGTATTTTCTATGTACAGATGTCTGTGTTCTTTTTGACACAAAAGACTTTCAGAAACATCTACAGTCTTCTGCTTTGGATCAGCAAAGGACATTTGAGAGTCCTGATCTCCTTCAGCCAGGAAAGTGGTAGTTTTTGGTATACAATTCCACTCAGAAGCAAGCAGATTATGCTTCCCTCTATTTTCATTTCCTATAGCACGGTGAAAAAAAATCAACATTATGAAAATGAAGAGCAAAGTCCCATTATTTTTAAACAACTTGTTAATACTGAGCAATAAATGCTATGAATAGGACAGCTGAGCCATCAAACATTTCAAAAGCACTTTCAAACTCACTTCTAAGTTAAATACTTGTTGATTTAATAATCTAAAGTTTAACTGGTACATTTGAACTTTAGCACAGAACTAAACCTCAGCTAGGTACAAATGCTATTCCAGAAAGAGTAACAAATCCAACTCAAATTCTGGTTTCTCCAACATCATATTCTTACAAAAGATACATGGATATGTAATAATAACATTCTTAGGGAGCATGCATCTGTTTCATCTCAGTATGGAAGAAATTCATCACCTCATTTATTTTACCATTAATGTGCTATAATAGGCTGAATATTAGAACATTATAAAGCTGAAATTATATACTGTGGTGCTAGGACTGAGCCAGCAGTCAGATCTCATTTGGCATAGACTTGTATTTATCTGGAGGTGCACTGACTTAATCTGGCTTCACGTTTATACATTGGACTGTACAATGAATACCTGTTTCTCGGCTCCCTGCATTTTTCTTGTTGGCCACGTTGAATATCGAGCGCCTTGAGTCAACCAGCAGTCTGTAGTATCCAGCTGTTAGGCAAGCAAGATTCATTGCATCTGATGACTCCATCAGTAGAGTAATAGGCTAAGAAGAATACAACCAAGTCATGGTTAAGGCTGTTCCTCCTCAATCTGTTTATCTGCTGACAATACTATTACATGGAAGCAAAAGGAATTACAGCACAAACACCACATCGAAAAATACACATGAGAACTTATTTTCCTCACTACCAATATCAAACAGCATCAAACATTTAGAAAAGACTGGAGTTGCAGCAAGATAGAAGTCCAACTAGATGTTCTAACAGGTGATTTGCTCTCTTTCAGAATGAAGCTAACCATTTTAAGATTCTTGCTCTACTTTGTTCCTGCATAGACACATTCTCACCAAAGCACAGTTTACTGTTACTCTGAAACTGCCAAGGGCTAAGAACCTGGTTCATTAAGCACTGGAGTCCTGCATTAGTATGGGAATCTGCAGCCTCCTGGAAAATGAGATGAGGTGCCCTAAGTACATGTAAAGAAGCAAGATACAGGAAGCAAACAGAGTCAGGGAAAGTTTAGGTTCAGAAAGCTAAATTATTATTTAGATAATAACTAAATTATTATCTAAATAATTAGATAAAGCTATTATTACATAGCAGTGACAGTGACTATTACAATGACAGCTTAAAAGATTTGTTTGTGGCCTGGCATTACTGAAAAGATGTGATGAAAAAATATGCAGATAAACAGAGACAAAAAGAATGGAGAAAGATCCCCAGGAGGGAGATGAGCAAAGAAAACAAACTCAAAGCATTCAGAAAAAAAGTCAGATCAAACAAAAATGAGAGACCTCAGAGCTTTGAAAAACTGTGGCTGCCAGGCTAGCAAGCATCAAACCTGAGACATCAATATGAAACATATTTCCTTTAATTCCCTTTTCTTTTGCCATAATATATAAATTTATTTGCCTAAAACTCTTGTTCATGTCTCTGTAGCTTTTAACACCAAAAGCTGCTCCTCTCAAATTTATTTGAAGGTGGCTAGCCTCTACAACTCCTAGAGAGGGAATAAAAATGAAGCCCATACCAAGATATATAAACAGAAATTACACTGTAGACAACCCATCTTACCAGCCACAGTTTATAGTCACTCATAGCTGTGTGGATATTTGTGACAATTTATAATAATTTAGCATGCAGAGTCCACTGTCACAAGACAGATGCAGGGACCTGCATAATTTATGGCAGGAATGTTACATGCAACAAGGATGACTCTCCAACTTAATCAACCCCTTACTAGTTAAAAGACAACTGATTCTGATGGAGGCTGTGGCCAAAACATAACTGATGATCATAGCTCACTACCAAACCCATGATAGGTCTGACAATTTTTTTAAATGCCTGTGCTACAGTATCTGAGGCCAAAATAGCCCAGGTGCCCTGAATATTGTATGAACAGTTTTCAGCAACAGGGTAAAAATGATGCTTTTATTTATTTTCTTTGAAGTTTTTTGTGCTACAGTTTGAGCTTCTTTCAATAAATGCTTCTTTTAAAGCACTCAGTCATAGCTATGAAAGTTAACTATAAATTATTAAACCTGAAATGGACTTACAAACCTCTGTTCTTCCAGGTGACTACTGAAAAATAACACTTGAAATGTTAATCTCAAATTTTCTGCAATGATGGACAGAAATGGATGATCTTCACAGAAATCTCAGATTGCTGAAAACAGTGCTGCGAACTATTGTTAATCTCTTAAACAGTCTTATGACACCTAAACTATTACTGCCTGCTTCTGCCAATTGATACATGCTTGAGAATACATTAAAAAGAGCCAAAAATAAAATAAAAATCCAAACTGTTTATTCATTTATTCATTATGAAAATATTGGTATATCCAGAATCTGCCTATATCACCTTGCTTTCTTAGGGTAAGTGAAGAGATGAAAGCATCAGCTGAGAAAACCTACCTGTATGTGCTTGCATCTCCTCCACAGGACACAGTAACAACTCTTACTTGTGCCCGGCAGAGAGGCAAATTTTTGTTAAATTCCATCCAGAGTCTCCTAAGTTTTATAACTGAAAAGCCAGTCTCCCTGGGTTTAAGATGATGTGTTGAAATTCAAGGAGATGGGATATACATGGTTTGTAATAAGGCAGTAACAGTATTATAATATAAAATTACATAACACCATGGTAATATGTAACACTATGGCATACAGCGCTGCATTTTACATACAAGCAGATGGGAAGGATTTAGTTTCTATACTACCTTCTCCATATGCAAAAAGGTGATAACAGCTTTCTGTAAGAGGCCTGTAAGTTTAGCACAGTAATGCAGGTAAAGTAGCCTGAGATCCACAGATGTTCTCACTGCTAAGTAAGCTGAAAGAGATGCTGTGTTCACCAACCTCTACATTTCTCTTAAGTTACTGTAAAAGAGCATCAAAATTAATTTACAGAAATGTTTTTTTCATTAAATACAGGGAAACTCATCCAGGTCAATAAACCCAAAGCATTCAAAGCAAAAGCTTAGTAAAATATTTTTTGTCTGTTTTTGTGTACAGCTGGGTAAACAAAAAGAACTCTTAGGCTCTATTCATTTTAACAGAGTACTTAAGGATCAGGTATAATGAGGACTCTCCCTTCAATCTCTGATTATCCTGATTAATTCTCTAGACAATCTATGAAGCCTTTTACTTCAAAACCAAATAGAAACCACACCAAGAGGAACCAGGAAAATAACACATACAAAACTCCACTCATGCCACTAGATCCAACAGATGCAAAGTGTTAAGTGGAATTTAAGAAAAATTAAATTACTATAGGTAGATGAAGAGCATCTGCGAATATATGATGTAGGGCAAAGCACTGAACTGGAATTATATGGGCTAAGAAAAAAAATTTCCCTTTTTACAGCTTATTTCACCGGTAACTGCTATGTGGTTACTTGCAGTGAGCTTTGCAGATGAAACACTGAATTACAGGGGACATTGATCTTATGAAGCTGGTGATTCTCTAATGGTAATAATATAGTCTGTTATTCTAGAAGTAGCTTCTAGGGGCTCAATGAGCTTCAAAAGAAGGTCAATTTCATCATAACCTCTTCTCACCAAGGAAATCAAGGAAGACAACAACAAAGTGAGTTGCCTGGGGTCAGCCAAGAGAAAAATCAGAACAGAATATGAGTGCTGCAAAGCACCAGTCTGGTACACCGTAGGCCTCTCAAATTCCCAAGTCATACTATACTTGCACTCTGAACAAAAAAGAAGTAAAAACACATCCTCCGAATATTATTGGCATGAAAATGTTCAGAACGGTATAGCTTGATCAAATACGCAAAGGCAAAAACATTATTTAAAGATGTTATACCAATATAAATCAACCACAAACTTACTTTTACATCTAAGACATGCAGCTCAACTCTAACATTGCTTTCGTCTTCTGTAAACATCTCAATCCTGTTCACATGGCTGAAGTCTGCCAGGAGAGCCACCAGGTTTGTTTTGGTGTTTATCACATGACTGATTCCGTACCGTGGCCCTACTAACAGAGTCACTTCTGAATGTTTTTCTCCCTGCTTTAGCAAAAAAAGAAGAAATATAAAAGTAAAAACCATGACAGATACTGCATCGTGACAGAAATTGCCACCACCTTCTTTCATTTTCATGGAGCTACATTTGCATGCATTTCTACATTAAAGATTATTGAGCTTTTCTAAGAAGTTATAATACACAAGAACATACTTGATTCATAATTAGAAACAAACAGTAAAGGAACCTGCTGCTGGATATTAATTACACTCTAATTTTTAGTTGGATAGTTGGATGGACAAATGGATGGGTGGACCCTGCTTCTCGTAAAAGAAAATCTTAGTCATTTAGATTTTCCAAACTAATACTTTCAGTATACTATGGTTAACTGGATGGTGCTATTTGCCAAAAAGGTGCTACCTATCTCTAAATCCCCAGCAAAATTGAAATTATAAGAGGAATGTTATTTTCAAGATGAAAAGAAGAAAAAAAAAGTGATTTGGCTCAATTTTAACAATGATTTTTTAAGTGTATTAATACAGCCCAAACTTCTGAAGAAACTGATGTGTTCCAGCTTCTGCAAAAAGGCATTTGGATTAAAAAAAAACCAACACAAAACCCAAGAGAAGAGAGAGGTTATTTCAAGAGAGATATTACCACTAATGTTGCCTTGAAAACACGGCCTCCGTATAACCGTAGATCGCTGAGGAACTTTAGATAATGCACCTTGGCTTGAAGAGCAGACAGCTGAGAAAGGAGAAACAAGGGGTAAGAGACAGTGGCAGAAATAAACACATTACCAAATCCAGAGAGAAAAATGTGTTTGTGTAGTCTAAGGATATTGGACTGCAGTAACAGCTCTTCAGAGCCTGAAACTAAATCATTAGATGCTTGAGTTTCAAATGAGGAGAGACAGTTTCATTCTTAAAATAAAGATCTTGCTTGTTTAGTTAAAATGCACTGAGGACTTGGGTATGGGTGGATCAGAGCACTGCAAAAGCATTGTAACTGCTCCAACTAAGGGAAAATGTTAAACTACTCAGATTAAACATCTGTTCATTCAGGCATTTCAAGGCTAGACAGCAGTTTTTCCATTCATAATAACCATTAGTTCTTAAACATTTATGTACCTATACAGGGAAAGATAACAAAGAATTTGCTAATTTGCTTTTGTCAGCTATGCGTACTACATTTTGCTAGGCACTTGTGGCATATGGCATATTATTCCACCTCATTTCTGCATTTCTTATTTTTTAAAATAAACACCTTTCACTGTATTTAGTAGGGAATAAATCTGAAAGCTAAATACAGTACATCCATACATATGACCATATCATGCACATGCATGTCACAATCTATCTTTTTTTCTCCTCTGAGCTTAAAACACCCCTACCTAAAAAGAAACAACTTGGAAATATTTCATGAGACAATGGGAAAAAGAAACAGTTCACTCAAATAGTCCAGACTCAAACCTTTTACCTCCCTGGTGTAAATCCTTGTATTGAGACTTTCAAAAAATGAGTTAAGACAAGCTCATCTCATTTGCTATTCTCATTTCAGCCACTAGATTTCAAATTCAAACTCTTTTTTGATCTTTAACAGCATTTTAAGAGCCTCTATCCTAAAGTTTTTCTAGATGCCAAGGAGGAAATGTATCGAAAGCAGAGCAACTAGTGGTAATGCTTTCCTTTTCCTTTCACCAGGTGTTGAGTTGGTGCAGAAATACGCAGGAGTTGTGAAAAAAGGGTGAATCCCTTCATGTGGAGGAAGAGAAGACCCCAGAAAGAAATTGGTTCCTGCATTAGTACCTCAAAGTGAGACAGAAGATGATGGTGAGCTGAGATGCTTTGTTTCTGAGACCTACTTGCCAAAATAGCAGGTGCGTGCACAACGTGTTTCCAGGGATCAAATCAAAAAGAATGAAGCAAACCCAACAAAGTTTGTTGGCTGCAGGAAGGGACTGTGCAGCCTCTTTTCTAAAAAAGAGCTGATACTGTGTGCCACTGTCAACACCTGCAAGGCCTGCAGCAGTGATGGCTTCAAAAGTAACCCCAAATTTACACTACCAAAATAAGCAATTTGCATTATGTAGCTTTAGCTTCAGCAGTACAGGAGACATGCAGTGCTTCAGTAGAAAAGGTGGCCTTTCTTCTTGACTATTGCAGGTCAAACACATAAATTTACATTAACAGTCATGATGTGATCTGAAACCTCCAAGCAGGACTTCTGATTATCACAGTGAACCTCAGCTCAGGCACCAGGTTTTTTGGGTTTTTCTGTTCAGAAACAAAGTGCCATGAATCATTTTATGTCTCAACTAGTCACTCTCAGGTTCTTTTTGTAGTCCATGGAGAGACATAGGCATTTTTAGGACACAAGCCATTTGACTTATTTTTGGTTCCTAATGTGGGATGGGATGAATCGCTCCCTAGAAGTGCCTGTTTCTCTCAATTGACTACATAGAGACTAAATGACTTGAATAAAGAAATCTCATTATGGTGTCTAAAACCAGCCTCAGCTCTATGCATGTAGCAAAAGCACTTCTCAGAGGCATTGTCTTCTCCGTGTTTTTTCCAGCTGAAGTGAAAGCTTAATGCTAAGAAAAGCATTTTACAACAGCAAGGAGGGTCAGTTACTGTAAGGACCATCATCTATCCAGTCAGATTTTGGCCAGTGAAAAGTCTGTATCTACAGCATTATGGAAAACAATCCTGAAAAACAGCATTTTTATCAGGCCCATAGGATAATGTGGTTCACATGAGACCATCAGAGAGAGAACAATAACTTTCCTAACAAGTCTGCCATTAATAGGAAGCACTAAATAAATTAAAGAATATGTATCCTTTGCATACATGAAGTATTAATAACCAGTTTTCTGGCATTCTCAAGATAAGAAGATAGTTTAGTTAGGGTATAATTAATTATTTTTAATTGTTCTTGAACATGTTGTACTGAGAACAAAAAGTTATATCTCTGAAAATATAATGGCTAGATGTTTCTCTGAAGGATTCACTTTAAATGTTTCCCATACATGCCACACTTTCTGCTCTTTAAAACATATTCTCCATTAAGATGCAAATTTAATACCTTTTTACCCGGAGGAACTAGGTTTTGATTTGCTTTGACAAGGTGTGAAAGTGCTTTCTTTATGTTCTTTTCTTTCATGCTTTGCAGCACGGCAGATGGAAGAAAAGTCTCTAATCCCCATTCTTTTCTGCAATAAAAGGCATATATTTAATTTCACATTCCTGTGATGATTATTTGTCTAAAGACTGGTGACTATGATGCCAAGTGAATGAACACACCTGAAAACAGAAGTAGAGTTAATCAAATCCAGTTTAGTAAGAACATATTATTTTCTATATTCAAACTGTGCATTACTTATGAAAAATACCTTAAAATTATGTGTAATCTCTTCTGTCCCTTCCATTTCTTCCCTTGTGCCATTCAGAGAAGAAGCTTTAAGTTTTTATGTTTAAAGTCTATGCTGTGTTTTAAACACCACTTAATTACACAGGCAAGTACCATCATAGAATTAGAATCATAGAAGATTTAACAATATAATGTCAGATTTAATTTTATTTTCTAGGCCTTTTTTAAAACATGCAAACAAGCCAACCGTTGTCATTCTCACTTATATTTTGTGGGGAATTTTCCCTCTCAAAAGCAACCAGTCCCTCCCATTCTACCAAATTTTCTTCTCTGCTTGAAGTACCCTTGTGACAGAAGACTCTTTACCTGTAAGTAATTATTTCTGCTGATTCACTCATAGGGTACAATACAACATGATTTTCAGTAAGGTGGATAAACTCTACAAGATTGAGTGTGCAACATTCGCTCTGATTATGCAAGTAAACCAAGTAACAAAAATAAAAGTTTGGGGGGGTTGGGGTTTGTTTCTTTCATTGTTACTTTTTTTTGTGTGGTTTTTTTTTTTTTGTTTGTTTGTTTTTTTTTTTTAATCTGAGCAGATGTACACACAGTTGCTTTTTTTGTAATTACGTATACATTCTGTCTAACATAAAACAGGTACCTACCTTCTATGCACTTCCATATTTAAGAAATCTTACAAATGGAGTCTGAGACCCTACAGTCATCTGAACCAAGAACTCATATGAATCTTACTATAAAATGGATTCAGACCACATAAACTTAGATTTGATCATTAAATCATTGAAAGCAAATGAGCTAATCTTATTTACATTTACAGGCTATTTCATGTGCCTAAACAGATGACCAAAAGGTAAATGGACCAAAAGATCCACACACCTCTTAATACACCTGAATCAATTCCAGTAATAAAGGTTGAACCTAAAATTGGTGAATGCATATAGACTCATTAAAGAAACAACCTTAAAGAATATGAGCTACTCCTAATATTTCACTGTCAAAGAACACACTGCATTCTCAACTTACTCTATATATTTGAGAGAGATTTTCTGAGTTTGCTTGGTGGTCACAGTTGCAATATACATTTGTAATGCAGCCAGCCGCAGGGCAATGTCATATTTCAGTTCTGGGCCAAATCTTTCCTGAACCACGTCGTTACAGCTCTGCAAAAGAACCAGTAGAGGGAGCATCAACTTAAAAAATCTTTTATTGTAATTAACATTGCATGAAGAGTAGCCCCAAACTGGGAAGCAGGACCATACTGAAGGTAAGCCTGTTGCTCTCAGAGGTGTCAGATTCTCACCAGGATATGGGCAGTTCTGAAGAACAGATACTCCTGCCAAGGAGCAGAAGGCATAAGCATTTTGATTTAAGCTCTCCTCGTCCTCCCTAGGGAGAACAGTAATCCTCTTTCAGAAAGAGGGCTGGGAGGGTGTCAGTGTATCTGGACTCAGGATTTTACCTGGTGAGATACCCAGGAGAACCACATTGCTTGTACATCAGTTTTCTCATCCCTTTTACTGGAAGTTCCTTTTCAAACATCATTTCTGTCTGATATTACAGTACCAGAAATAAGTATTAGCAATTAGTTCAGCCTCACTCTTTTCTAAAGCCAAATATATTTTGGAAAGATATCAAAGCATTACTATTTGGAAAGACTTATGAAGAAAAGGGACTTTGCAGATGATAAAGATTTGAACATTCCCCAGCTGCATTCATTAGCTTTATGCAGCGGAAATAAAATCCAGGATTTACTCCAGCCACACTTTTCTATGTGAAGATATAAATCTATATATACATTGATTGTAACTATCTTTTTATTCTCCTTTACACTAACAATGGCCATGCTTTCACTTACCTGTACATACAGATATTCAAAAGCAACTGGATCTCTTCTTAAAAGATCAATGGGGTCCTTTGGGACAAAACTAATCCTGAAAAGACATCTCATCTTATGTGAGCTTGGCCTCTGGGTCACCTAGGACAGTGCAATAATCATTAGAGCTTGGCAACCCTGGTTGAGCAACACAGTCAGCAGCCTCAGGTAATGTGACCCTGCTTTAGAGCTATGAAGGAGCAAGAAAAATAATTCTATCCAACAAAATGCTTTGCCACAGGCTTCTTAATAAGTTCTTTACATAAGAACATCATATATATAATCTTATGGAAAAAACTTTTAGAGTCATATAGGCATGACTGCCCAATACAACTCATCCTCAAAGCAACACAATTCACTCATTCAAAACCAGAGTGAAAGGACAGAGAAAACAGACCTTAATGAAAATCAGCCAAGTGAAACACAAACTGAGTTGTGCTTCAGCAGGACCAAAATACCCATAAATAAGAAGGTCTAGAAGGTTTCTAGGGAGAGGTCACATTTTACTTCTCAGACTGACTGATAATACAGGTGAAGCACAGCTTGGCAGTTATTCTCACTTTCTCTCTCTTGCTTTAATCCACCAGGGAATTTGAGAGGAATCAGGTTTTTTTCCTGGGTTGTTCTGGATTAAGAGATCTATCCCATGACTTCTGACCAAGACAACTCTCTCCCAGTACATTAAAAGTTTAAAAAGGCTGCTTTGCCTGTTGGTCAGCAAAACTTTGTTAAGTATTTAAAACGGTAAGCTGGGTATGTTAACAGGGGACCACTACACAGCTAATGAATAATCAGATGAAAGGGTAACAATCCAATAACACCACCATAAGTCATGGTAAGCAGCAATATTATAATGCAAAATGAAAGTACTGCTGATTTTAGAGGCACTTTGAAGAAGACACCCTCAGAATTAATGTAGTCTATTTAATTAGACTAATGCAATTTGGGAGTTAGCATACTTTATAATCAACATATTTAATTGATAAAACTTTTAAAAATCTCCAATAAAGTCTCTGTCTTGCCTTAAAAATTTCTAAAAGTACATTTATCTCACATTGTCTCTGACCATATTTCTAAGTATCTAGGCATACTCTGTATGTATAAATAAAAGCTCCAGATGGGATTTTCAAAAGCTCACTATGTTGGTTTATTCTGATCCTTCTGATTTCAATGAGAATTTTATCAATTACTTCAAAGAGAGATAGCTAGGCTGGGAGAGCTAGTATTGAGTACTCTGGATATTATCACTAGGTATATCCACAAGAAAAGAATGTTAATATGGCAAAGTCAAGAGCTTAAAGGTTAGAAAATGCTAGAAAGACTGTTAGCTGGTAAATTAAGCTCCTTCATACGTTACACAGACTTGTCATATGATCAAGGGAATCCTGTTGTTTAAATTTAATTTTTTTTTCCCCATCTAAGAATCTATTTCTCTCTCTTTGGTGTTTTGTTTTTTTGCTTTTGGTTTTGGGTTTTTTGGGGGTTTTTTGTTTGGGTTTTTTTGTTAGCTTTTGTTTTTTTTTTTCAGATTATGTGAAATTTAAAAAATACTAATGTTCTACTGAAACATAGAAATATCATGGAAAAATTTAGGCTAAACAGTTTGGCAAAATGCAGTGGAGCTAAAATCAGGGTCTTTTGCTGGGAACCTTGAAGCAACTTTACCTCTAGTCACGCCTCCCTGTTCTAAGGAAGAAAGTTACACCAGCATTTTGTGGGTCACGATTCATCATCACTGAAGTGACATAATGTATCACTGTATAAACAAGCCAAACTTGGCTTAATTGGGAGTATTACACCCTGATATGCATCAGGATACACTCCTGATACACAGGAGTATTATCATCCAGATATACCTCTACATAGTCAGATAGGAAGCAAAGATCAAAATAAGTTTTTTAAAGGAATTTGGGCAGACTGTGGTTCTCAGAGTTGTTATGATGGGCTTTCTAGTGGTTGAGAATGTTTACTAGCAGGGCAACAAACAATATGAAAACGGCTTGATAACTCTTCTAGCTTTCACTCTGATATTTTATAAACTTTTTAATGGCCAAATGAAGCAATGAAATATGATGCCTGTATGATAGAAAAATAATTGTTTTCTGTGAGAACCTGATTCTTACAAATACATCTGAAAACCATTTTTATTTGGTAGGCTGCATCAAACTATAAATCTCCCAGTTAACTCACTTGAGTAATGAAAAAGATGGATAATATACTGATCATCACATTTCATTAATATCTGCTTTCACATGTCATTACACAAACCTGAGTTAGAGTCTCCTGCTCATGTAGCAAAAGGAGTTTCGTTCCAGATCCTTCAATCCTCTGCTCCAGCATCAGGGAAAAATGTTCAATACATTTGATGGAAAGCTTTTCTTGGAGTGTTAAGATGACATCCTAATTAACAAAAGATTTATAAATGTGCTTAAATTCACAAAGTGCTTGGACCCAGTTCCTTACTGCCATGCACCCTGCATGTACCCAGCACAGGGTGGAAGCCCAGATGTAAAAAAGGAAGATAGTCACGTTTTGTATGCTCTGCACAAGTACACAGGACATCACGCACATTCACCCAGCAAAAAATCAGTGACTTTATATTCAAACACCCATGAGATGGTATAAGATCTCCACATGAGAAGTATATACTTGGAATTGCTGTGTATGTACAACTTCCTGTGCAGTTTAACATGCAAATTATACTTGTGTAGCTTTAAATCATATCCCTCTGTCTCCTTGGAAATAAAACCTTTCCATCAGCAAAGGAGAGACAGTCTTGCCACTAATCTCTTCACCTTCTGTTGGAGCAGGGCTACCAAGCATTACAAACAAAATGTGTATGTCCAACAAAAAAGACAAAAAAAAAAAAAAAGACAAAAAAAAAAAAAAAAAAAAAAAAGAATGTCCTTTATTTGTTCTATGGCAAGGGCTTCTCTTGAAGTCCACTTCCTGCATTTTAAATGTTGACAGAAAAGTCAGTGATGATGATGACTGTGCAGAACAAAAGCTCTAAATTCAGGGACCATGTTAATTTATGGTATAAACCCCATTTTCAGAGACTTTTAATTACTTTTTTTCACACTGGATTATGTTTAATAATAATTGATAATTTAAGAACAATTTTTTCTAAAATAACAGCTAAACAAACTGTCTCACAAAACCACTCAACCACTCCTCATGTTACTTTCATATAAAGTTTTGTAAATTAAATATATGCAAAGACAATATAATCTGGAAAAGTATCTTTTGGTTTAGTGAATGTAGTAGGAAAATGAAATATATAATAACCCATCATTTAAAAGTAGTTTCACATGATGCTGGTGAAAACATTGAAGCATTTCTACCCATCCAAAATATTTCTAGGTACACATAAGTATCCGGATGGATAGAACTTACTAAGAGATCATAACAAATAGTAATCCAAGTGGTTTAACATAAATTTAGGAAGATTCATCAATTACAGTTTGTTTATGGAAAATCAATACCAAATTGGTGGAAGGATGAAAAATATATGGTGGAGGATGGGAACAACTCTGTACGACATAAAGAATTTAAGACTAATGGATTGCAAGAAACAACTCTGAATAATGGAGGTTAACATTACAGTATTCTGACTAATGGCGAATGTATTTTTTACGCATTAAACCTACTTTTATTTATGCTCTATGCTCAAAGACAAGAGGCATAAAAGTTACATGAAAAGGCATAATATTACATGTAAGTTTTTAAGAAGGGCCAATGATGGCACCGTTTTCGGTTAGCTGCCATGTTTTTTGCTAGCCTATACTCTTGTTCAGTAACTCAGTCAGCCCTGGTGCTACCTCCCAGCAATAAGGAAAGCAAGGACTGCAGGTAAGGCACTGGTTTCACCCTTGTTGTTAAGTGGTGAGTTGTGGGACTGCTAGGGGTGGAAAAAAATCTGCATTTGCCTTGACTCAACTGCAGCACATCTATTTCACCTCAGTTTAAGAAAAGCACACCTTCCCACACTTGCCCATCCACAGTGAGGAATATACCCACACAGACATGCAAGAATATGTAATATACAGCTTTGCAGGCTATGTGGAAATGACTCCAAAGATATATGGTCTTACAGCACCTAACACACCCACGACAAAAGTACTGAAAACCAAAGTAATGCAATGGCCACTGACTGCCTGTAGGAGGCAAAGTGTCCTGGAACAGGTTGGTTGGTTTTATGATCATTAAAGAGAATAGTAGAAAGTGAGCTTATTGGCCTCAGATGGGTGTGGAGACTTCACTATCCACATGAATCATGCCTCCTGTTTCTTCACCCAACCAAATCATCAAATGGACTTCAGGAATGCAGTATCCCATGGCTGTAGAATGGAAGCCTGTATCCATTACCTGCACTCTACTTATGCCTAAGCCATATATATGAATTATAAACAGATATTGCAGGCCATTCTTAAATGCAACTTCAAAATCTGTTTTGCCTTGAGACTGAACTAAATTTCCTCTTGTTTAATGTATTAAATCACTCTCCTTGCTATTCTAACCGATTGAGCATACTGCTGAACCAGAGTGAGCACAAAATCAGCCTTTCTTCAAATATTTTTAGCTTTACAATCCCCTAAAAAGAGCAATAGCTGGCAGTCCAGCTCAAAATTGCATCCCTAGTCTTCACTGATCATTCCCACCCATGCACCTCTCTCGTCCCAGTGTCCAAGCATGCATGCTACTGGGCAGTGAACTTGATTTGATAACCAATCTTTGTTAAAAATAGCTTACCCAAACAAAAATGCTTGAGAGACTAGCAGCATGCCCAACAGCGCTACTTGTGCTGGTTAATGCTCCAAGACACATACAGACACCAATAAAGTCTCTAGTTTAGGAACCTACAAGGAATAACACCACAGACACTCCCTAGCAGCCTCAGTTGTGTGCCAGGCCTTAGCCTCTTTATTTCTGTATGCGAAATGTGCTATGGAAAGCACAGAGGGCATTACACTGAGACTAGCAGTTTATCACCAGCATAACCCTGTAATATCCCATCTCAAGTTCACTGGATGACAAGCCAGATGATATTCAATTAACAACCAACATCTTAATCTTCTTAGTTCCTGACTTTTGCTGACAAATCATGCTAGTACTTGGCAGCATATCAAAACGATAGAACCACACAATTTTAATTGCATTCCAGGCACAATAAAATGATCACTTCTACTTCTTCATTGACAATATGTTTTTTAGGAGCAGAGAAATGGACCAAATCCTCATTATTTCTGAACTATGATTCCAGCCCCATGAACACACTAATAATTTTGTTCTTAAAGCATTCTAAGTAAATTATAATTACTGAAGGTCTTAAGAAGAATTAACTGGCATTCTTGCCATTGCACATCAAGGTATATCTAACCTACCTTTATGGAAGTGCTGCAGTCAAAACGGAAAGATTTGGTTTGTCCATTTTCAAGATACACCTTCAAAACGTTTGGCATGAAAAGAAGTGAATTGTCCTTAACTGTTTCCTGCCAAACAAATCAGTGAATCAGATGACAACACATAACAAGGGAAATCTAAATGTTGTTCTACAAAAAATGACATCAATCAGATGGAGAGGTAACAACTGAAAGGGTGTCTGTTGGCTCAAACTGAAAAAAGAATTAGCACTGCCCTGCAAGTGTCTACCCATGCTCATTACAGCTGTACTCTACAGATCTCTTTCCTGGAAAAAATATAGCTATTCACATGCATTTTATGTCTGGCTTGGACTATTTTCTTTCCCTAAGTTCTAGCTCATTGACAATAAATGCTACTTCTAAAGCATTTAAAATAAAACAGAAAAACAGATTATTGCTTCTCTGAATATTGTGAGCAATTTAGTGTCATCAATCTACAAAACAGGAACTGCAGATCCATTATTAAGAATTACAAACAAGATATTTTACATTCTCTTTACAGCTGGATATTAAATGCTAATATCTGTCATCATTTAAGAAAAGTAATATAGAATCATAGAATAGTTAGGGTTGGAAAGGACTTTAAGATCATCTAGTTCCATATAACACTGCTACTTAATTGTGACAATTTGTAACAAGGATAGCAAAATAAATCAGTAAAAGGAAGGAAAATAAAGATTTCTTGCTTGTTTTCTTTGTTGGCTTTTTTTGGTTGTTTTGTTGTGTCTTGTTTTTAAACCAGAAATTGCTCTATTGCTTTTAACAAAATGCAGTATCAATTTATGTTTTGAAGAGAGTTGGATAAAGACATAGGTGTGGAACGGTGTTCTGGCAAATTATGAAAATGAGCCAGGAGTTCATGTTTAAGGAGCAGTTCAATGCCTCTCAGAGGAAGGTTGACTTTGCCTGAGGGCTGGAAACAAGTTCAAATAGATAAAAACAAATTTTGAATAGGTATGTAAGGTAATGTTAGTCTGTTTTCCTGACATGCTACTTCTCTTGAGTTTATGGGTTTTCCCACTACAAAATTACTCTCAAAAAAACCCCAAGCAAGCACTACCAAGACTATAAAGACAGACATATATGTGCTATCACGACAAAATGCATTCACTAGCATTTTAATTTTATTTTAAGAAGGGACAATTTTTTTTCCACAATATTATGGGCTCAGTGGACTTTAAAAACACATCTTATGGAAAATTCTGAAACAGAAAACTCTTTCTCTTTACAAGCCCACCCTCACTTTACAGTCTTGAGGTGTACCTTCGGATGAAACGCTCAGTCCTTTCTGAGTTTAAATAGTTGAATACTCACCGACACCTGGCCATTGATAATTACTTCTTCTGAGAAGCGCACTTTGACAGGATTGGACTTCAATCTTGCCTTTTTTGCAGCACTAATAAAAGCTGATTTAGGAGACTGGAAGGAAAAACGATGACAGAATATATCACATACTTTCAAGTTCAAACTTTTCTTTTTCAGTTATTTCCTGTTTCTCACACACTGGCAGCTCCATGTATGCAGCAGCACTGCATACTGAAGAATGGAAATACAGTCAAACCATTATGCTTCCCAAGAAAATACATATGTATATAAATCATGTATATATGTATATAAATCATGTATATATGTATATATATGTATATATGTATATATATGTATATATAAAATCAGTGGGCTTCTTCAGGCCAGGTTTTGGTCCATTGTTTTGGTACAATGTGACTTAAGATCTTCAGAATCATTTTCTAACTCCTGAGAAGTGGCCTTAGCTTCTGAAAAGACTAATGAATGTTGTTTTGCCACTGAGAAATAAGTGCAGACATCAGTTATGATCCAGGAATAATTTCCTATTAGCGATGCAGCATGACAGCTTGTAAACACAGAAACTCTTGTCACCATCACTCAAATTTTGACTCAACTAACAATCTGCAGGAGTGATGGAGTAGTCCAAAGCCTTGTGCTCTTGTCTTTTCTGAAACTGCCTTAAAGGTTTGGGGTTTTTTTTGTGATGAAGAAGCCTTTTTCTAGTAACTAGCAGGAAGAAGTCGCTAGCTTATTTCTGTATGCCACTGAACTATTATCACATCGAAAACATGGTAACTGTTACCATAGGCTCAGTATCAACCAGTGAACAAGGAATGAAAGATGCCACATTCTCCCAGGAAATATCAGAGCCACCCGATAATTCCTGGAGCACAAAATAGAACCAAGAAATAAAAATAAATGCTTCTTCACTTTTACGGTTCATTCTTTCTTATCTCTTCTCTAGCAGCTATGACCATACATCTTTTTAATCAGTAACAGTAAATGACAGAAAATTCAATACCATGATCAAACCAAACTCAGCTTCCAAAGCCAGTGCTGAAAAATGCAGATTTGAAAGAACCACCGAAAAGAAAGAAAAAATGTTAAAATAAAAAAAAAAAAAAAAAAGTTGATGTCTCAGGATGGGGGACCCAAAATGCTTCTTCAGCAAGAAGGGACAACATGGAAACACTGATGAAGCATGCTTACATATAGTACTCTAGAGATGAATGCCTTGAAAGGCACAGTATACCATACTAGTACGATTAATATAACAATTCTACACATGCCTTTTCAAATATCCCTCCTCTCTACATAGTCCCTTTCTGCAGTGTGTAAGGGGGACAGTCAGTATGGCATCCAAATAATGTGATCTTGCAACTTGTTGATTCCCATTGCCACAGGGCAGCACAGCTATAGCAGTAGGCTACTGCCTCTCCCTTGCAAGGAGAAAGGTGAAAAGGGTGGCTTTCACTTACTCTTCTTGCTGGAAGAGGCTTTTTACAGTTTGCTCCTATTCCACGATTGCCAAAGAGTCACCAGTCTGGCCTCCCTTTACAGGCAGACTGCCAAATATTTTTCCAGATTCTGGCAAGGTTCTTCCCATACAACAAATCTGCCAAACTGCTGCATGGCTCTGTTGAGCTCTAAAACCTCTCTACAACCTCTCTCTTTTCCTTTCTATGACCTCAATACTCACCTGCAGGGGGCATAAAGACTTAAATGATATTATTGCAAAAATGTGATAGCAGAGCCCAGCACAATTGAATGATTTGAACATACATGAGTTCCCAAAAATCCCACTGGGACATGGGGTTTAATGTACATATTGCATAGCCAAGGAAGCACACCATGATCTGCTATAAGACATGGGGCTTCCCTCCCTTCCCATGTCTGCTGTGGCAACATGGTTAGAACTCTGACCCTGGATGAGCCTGGAAGCAGACTGCATTCTAAAAAGCTTCAAACTAAGAAGCAGGGGTGTAAGAAAAACTGGAACAGCTGTGCCAGGTATTTGGGGGAACATTCTCTACTGGTTAAACGTCTGAGTAGTGGCACAGCTTTTGCATTTAACTGCACAGTGTCATTGCTCCTACCTCTGCATCAACTTGGCACTTGATATTTTCTCAATAAGAAAGGAAGGGTTTCAAAAGAGTGTGGAAAATACCTAGGAAAACCAGTTGGGTTTTAAATGTTTAAACTTTTCTAACAAAGCATCATCAAGATGATGTGCTGCTCTATTCTATTTTAACGTCTTCAGGTTTGTAGGCGAAAAATGCTAGCAATTAATGATCCTCAGCGTGCCAGATTCATTTGTTTCTGGTGCTCTGTCTTTTAGTCAAATGGAAGCCTCAGTTACCTTAAGCAGGAGGTGTTTACACTGATGTAAAACATTTTTCACTGCAAGTACAGTAATTGCATCGTCACAGATAAAACCAGCTTAATTAGAGTGACTGTTGCAAAATGAGGGGACACACTTTAAAAAGCAGTAGAATTATTTCAAAAAACCACAAACTTCATACTGAGCGACCTAAGCATTGTTTCCTGCTAAAAGTTTAAATTTATGAGGATCTTAACTGATATTTACTTGTTTACAGAGAATTCAGTTAAAATTCAGCTGATCATTTCAACACTACCTGGAGAAACTGCTAACATGAGAAATGAAGTATTGCATAGATGTTCGCTTGGAGGAAATGGTAGTGAAGACTGAGATTCTCCTTTGAACCCTACTTATTAGGGACTGCAATTAATGGGCATCCTATAAACTGGGTCAAAACATGAGAAATGCTGTATTTTTCTCATTTTCTGGACTTTTCAAGATTAGATCCCACTTTTGTCAGCAGCATTACAGCAGGTCATTTTTTGATAGATCTTAGAAACAATATCCTACATTTTGACAGAAAGGGGCAAAAGTCTCTTTGAGTGCTCTTGCCGGTAGAGGTGCTCCAACAAGAAAACCTTTACTCACGCTCCAGAAAAAGGACTCAGCATTTAGAAGAGCATTAGTGTAGTACTGAGCTACTATAGAGAAATCGAACAAGACGGCAGTGTGGCACAATCATAGGGTGAAAAGAAAACCTACTCTGGGACAATAAGTGCAAAAATCAGACAAATATAACACAGTTTTAAATAGTCACAGATCATATATAAGCAATCAATTTTAAGCTGTTACTTAAAATCAGTCATTGGTTTAATATGAAACATTATGTTAGGAAGTAAGGAAAATGCATGGATGCAAAAATGTGTTCACTTTTTGGTCCCCCCCTGAAAGCAATTACATGAGACACAATTTAGCAAGCAAATAAAACATGAATTGGAGGAAGAACTAAATTCATTAAGTGTAACAGTACATAATGCCCAAAGGCAAACTAAATACTGCCATTCATAGGCATGAAAGAGGCTGAAACAGCTACACTGGCTCACAAGAGCATTGTAGAAGGGCAAGTAGGGACACAGAAGAAATAATACGGAGAAGTTTTACTGTGCAGTAATTTGTAATAACCATAGGGCACTGACAGGTCATCACCAGGAGTATTTCTTTGTTAAATTCTTGGCACTAATTCAATTGCTGAAATATCGGTCAGATTTGAGTTCTCTCTTAAAAGTTAGTGACCCATCATAGACAATTATATTTTACTATTTGCATTATTTGTATTTTACTATTTTTAGATGGTTACCACAGTCTGATTATTGGTTCCATATGTGCATAGCATGTACCTGTAAGATGGGGAACAGCAAAACCTCACTTTAATGTAGGCACTGAGAAAATCCAATGCATTTCAACTATAGTCAATGACAGCCTGGTTTACTGTGACTGCCCCAAAACCATAAGTGAAACCACAAGTCAGCTTCAGACACTATGGAACATGCAGACATTGCAGCTCATCTTGTGACTAGATGGTCCTGGGCTATCTAGCTCTGTTTATTAAACGTGGAGGTCCTCCACACACACACACCCCCCCCCCCCCCCCCACTAGCCTTTTGGGATTCTGCTTCTCCAAAGTTCAGGCCTTTACATTCATGGATTAGTCCTTTACATTCATGATTACCTCTCGTACAGAGGTCACTGCTCTTAATCAAGTGCAGAAAAGCACAAGAGATCAGACATGCCATACTACTACTAGCCCTACAGCTCTGTAAGGATGAGGACCTTTGGGAATCTTCACCCCATACAAACCCAGGCTAGTAGTACCACGAAGCACTATATGAATGATAGTGTACCTGAGAAGGGATAAAGTGCTAATGAAGAGGGAAAAGAGACCTAATGGCCCCTGAGAAAGAGGGGTGGAAACGGAGAACTACAAGGAGAAAATGGTGGACAGGGTGAAGGGCAGAGGGCCTCTTTTCCACTTTACCGAAACAACATGGAAGTTCATGTTGAATTTTCCAGCAGTATTTCTGTCAAAAAATGCATACTGCCCTCTTAGACATCCAGGAAGAAAGCTCAGGAGCAGCAGTGCCCACTGGGATTTGCACCGCACACAAACTGAAGAAGAAAGGATGTGCAGCACAGGTCTGACATGAGAAGTCTGCTTCAAACAGCAAAGATGTGTTGAACAGTGGCCATGGACAAGCCAGCACTTTCAGGAGGCAATCCAGTGATGGCAAGTTTGTCACTAATCACACCATGATCATATCCTGTGTAGGATTAAAGCTATGTATAGAACTGAGCATACCAAAAAGCTGATGTGGAAGTTACACAGTGGAAAAGGTCCTCAGGATGACTGTAAAAAATATACACATTCAAAAAAAAAAAACTGTAATTTCTACACAAACTTCAGAACTTCAAGCAATCAAAAATAATCTGGTTCAAAATGCTCATGTCTGACTTCCAAATGATTTCTTAAACTACACGTTGATAGTCTTTTTCAGTTTAGATTTTGAAGTTTTTGTGTCAGCTCTCTTTCTTTTTTGTATCCTTGTTTACAACCACAAGTCTAGATATGGTAGTTGCTGCTATTACATGACTCCAGAAGGTAACGCAGCATGAAAAATACCATGAGACTCTCAATAAGGTTGTTGTGACAATCATTATAATCCATAAATAAGTGTTATTTATTGTAGTTTTTCTGCAAACATTTTGTCTCAGACATATAACTATTATAACAAGAAGCATCTCTTTCAAAACAGAAAAAGATCTTATCCTTTTCCCACTGGAGAACTTATGCACAGCTAAATTGACATAGATCTCAGTTGGGTCTGGACTACATCCAAGGAGCTTAATAGATTAATTGCGAAAGCAACCTATCAAATGATCTCTACACATAAAATCTGAACAGATATAAAACCAAGCAAGTTATTTGATTTGAGTGATGCTTAAAACTTAATAAGGCACTAATCAGAATAATAGTTATTTACAGAACAAAATAGTCAGAAATTATAGTCAAATGCTCTATTTCCAGAAATCAAAACTCTGAACTGCTCGAACTACTCTAGCTGTTCAGTGACTTCCTTATGAGCAGTGGTGATATGAACCTGGCAGAGAGTTGTAGATTGATAGAAAAAAAAAGATAGGCTAATGCTTTGGTTTGATCCTAAGTAAAATTAAATTTTAATGAGTTTAAGCATTAAACAAAACTGAATGCACTTAAGCAAAACTGATCCACAAAGCTTTCAAGTAGTACTAAATTAACTACAGAGTACTATAAATTTAGATTATGTCTACTTTCACCTGCACTCATAAAGCATGGTTACTTGAAAGCCTGAAAACAAAGCACACTCTAAATAGCCCAAATAAAACCAATTAAGAAACAACACTCTTGTAATCCATCTTGGCAGATACTTTCCATGCAACGACAGAACAAAAAAGGTTCACCATCAAGAAAAGGGATCAATGAAATATTTGTAAAGATGTATTTCTGCCAAGAATGGGGAAGAATTTCATTTTGTTTAAAAGCTCTTACTTTTCCATTGTCTGGTTTCTACTTCATCTGCCCAGTTTTTCTGGCAAAATAGTAACAGGACAAACGGAGGAGGCAAAATTAAAGGAGAGAGCACATGTGTGTCATAAACTTTGAAGAGATAAACATTGTTTCCAAAGCATAAGACAAAATGTATTTGCCAGAAGACCAGGACATACATAGCCGATGTGCAGCAACACCCAGGATTGCCCAGCTGAGTGGGACGTCACCTAAAAGGCTCAGGCGCTGCTGACAGTAACGTTGTGGCAGTATGAGGCCCTGCATGGGCCAGATCAGTAAGGCAGCTCAGACAGCCCAGGAAGCTTCCCAGCCTAGGGTTTGCATAAACTGAGGGACCCTACAATGCTTCAGGGCTCCAACTTGACTGCACACTCTGGCAGCATCCCAGCTGTTTCCCATCCCTGTACGCGCCTTCACTTCCACTGTGGGAAAACTTAGGCTTGAAAGTGATAAGTGAAGGATGCCACGAATCTACAAGACCCTGGTCTGGACAGATAGGGAGGGACAATAACAGTGCACAAACCAGAGGAGATCTGCATGGTGCAACAGTCTTGAAGTTGAGGCTAACCCAACTAAGCTCATGCCTGATTTCAGAATAAAAATGGCTAAATTAAATCTAGCACTCATATGCATACATCAATCACATCTTTTGGCTGCTCTGTGGACATTCCTGGGGAGACAATCTTCATGCCTAAGGGGAGGCAAAATGTCCATCACGCTCAAAGTAGAGCAGGGGTCTCTGACCAACATGCCAGAATGGGGCAACACAAGTACACATATATAATAAACACATAAGCCCAAATGGCTGACATGACAGCATCGTTTCATTGCCATTCCTAGCTCAGTAACATGTAGAGGTACGTCAGTTTTGGTACAAGGTTTTGCTGTTACATAATGAGAGGAGCAGTTTCTGCCTTGTCAGCCAACAAACAGGGCTGGGGCCCAAAGAGTTGAGAAGATACCAGGTTACGACATTCCTTCTTCTCCAGGTCAAAGGCTGAAGGAGGACCACACCTGCGCTGTAAGGTCTCCCACTGAATATGGAGAACAGTTCATTTGGGTTTCAGCTTCTCTTACATTCAGTACATACAGGCTTGCTCTTATGCTAGCAGTACAGTGAACAACACAGACAAGTAGTGCTACACTCTACTGTACACTTTTAAGGGCTACACATACCTATACTAATGCATGTGCCCTTCCTTCACCTGACATTTAAAGAATGAAGCCTGTCAATAGCTGCAATAAGGCAACCAGCATAAAAAAGGCAAGTGTGTTAGAATTTCTTTTCCCAGATATTATATATATTCTCTGTGATCAAAACCACTGTCTGTAATCCAGCAAGCTTTAAAGGCAGTTAGGTTTCTTTGCTTTCAGACAATGCTTGCATTTTCATTTAAGGTGGCTGATCAGATACCAGCTCACCTTCTTGCCAGTAGTCTTAAGGCAGGATGGCAGCTTCTGCCTGATTTTGCTGCAGAACGCGTGCTTTTCCCTCATGATTCAGTTGCTGTGCTTTCAGAAAGTGTACAGAACCAGCATAACTACATGGTCACCTGTAAACTAGGCAGAAAGGCTAAGCCACACAGCACTGGCCAAGTTGCATTTGCAAGATGTGTATTTTGGCAGCTTCATCAGGTAGACATATTTTCACATTTTTGCGTCAAATGCATCTCACTTCTTATTCTTGGGTGAAGAGGACGCAATTATCCCTTGTTAATCAAAACTGTTGTGTATTAGGCTAACCAACAGGCTGCTAAATGGACCTGTTGAATCTGAAATCACTTCTGATGCATGGCTGAGGCCCCTTAGCAGCCTGCAAGGTATGCGTGACTGTGAATGGATGTACGGGAAGAGGGAGACATACTTCCTCCCCCAGCTTGACTTGCCTCCTTTCTCATGGGAGATGGGTTTGAGCTGGCAGTTCAGGAACCCACTCCCGCATACCACTGAGTGAGGTGCAAAGGCATGTCACATCAGCCAGCTCTGAGATGAGCTGCAATTCTCCCAGTCCCTTCATGCCTGCCTGCATCTTCTCTCTCCTCACACCCTGCACTACAGATGCAGATAGAGCTCTCTTTTGCCTAAGGTACAGCTGGTTTGATATGGCACATAACTCTGTGTGGCTGAGGCAGAATCAAGAAAAAAACAGGAGCTGCAACAGGTCAGAAATTGAAGCAGAACTGAGAGTCCCGCTCTACCTATCTTCCAGGTATGAGTTTAAAGATACGGTTATTACTTAACTTGCTACTGCAGTTTTTGAGCACAGGACACTGTAATGCAGTCTCAACCATCACCTTTAAGAGACACAGCCCTTATCTCACTTATTTCTTTTTATTGCACAGATAATGTAGTGATATGGAAAGAATACAGGCAGGAAAGAAAAAAAGCTGCTATGTTGCTAGGAAACAAAGTCAGAAAACACAGATGATACTTACAGGGTAAGGTTGAACAACAGTAAGTAGAATTGATTCTTTGCAGCTTCTATAAAAAGAAGAAAAAAAAAGTAAAATCAAGTAAAAAATCATACTTTTATTCAGTACAGATAACCAGCTTTTCTTTTCCATGGAGAAAACTGCAGTAATACAGAAAAATGTTTATTATATTGACATAGCAGAGAATTGCAGAGATTAATAATATGCCAAAATAACAATGAATATTAAAACCCAAGTATTTCCCATTCTGAAACACTAAATTGACTTAACTTTACAGTTTATATTATGAAATATTTGCTTCATTAGTGAGAATGCTATGCGGAAATAATGGTTTTCTCCAGCAGGAATGGAATAACATTTGATTAATCCTATCAGTTCAGCATCTATAGAGTACAAGCTTCTTTTACCTACTTTACAAATGGAAGTCAAACTTTATACCATTTAGCTTTTGTACACTTAATGCCAAATTTAGATCAAGATAACAGTGTTTTCAGAATGAAAATGAGGACAAAATTTAACCCCCATTTCTTCTCTAGCACACTTTTATAAAAGTTTAATATTTGGTGAACACCTCCATGAGAATTTTTGTTTTTACAAGACAGCTAATGAAAGATTTTTCTTTAAAATTGAACAGCTCTTCTTTAGGATGAAACTAGTAAATGGAAAACCTATAAGCAACTCTAAAAAACCCCAACTAGTTTACAGGATAAGGAGAAAAAAGTTATTAGGAATCTTGATATGATCAAGTTGTCTAGACAAATAACAAATGTATATTATTTTGACTACTGGTGGGCAGTTTGGGGTGGTGGTTAACTGGGGAAACCTAAGGCTAAAGTAGCAGAAGGAAGAAAAGCCAGAGTCAGTATCTCTTATTACATCATTGGTCAGATGGCTGATAAGGGCAATATTAGCTAAGAAAAGGCCAATTGCCATTTTGTTGAGATGGAGTTGATTTTCTATTGGTTTTACTACTTTCAAACCCAATTAATTGCTTATTGATGTGATTTATTGCCTGGCTAAGTGAAGTGCAACTGATTTGGCATGCTTGACCTGTTCAGCAGAACTAACTAAATCACACTGTACTGATCTCATACACAGTCACCTTATATGCATATTCACACCACTGATAAAGCCAGGGGGTAAGGTATGACCAAATATCCCCTAACTAAAAAAGAATTTGTTAAGCTTCAATTTTTACTCCTCTTATTAAATACTTTTATCATTACACTAAAAGAGTATTCAAAAATATTAAAAAATAAAATAAAAATAAAAGAGTTTTCAAAAAGAGGGACTGAAGGCTTTGGTTGCTCATTTGTGCTTGGAAGAACAAAAATAAAATTGTTTGAAAGTTAAAAAAAAAAAAAAGAGGTGCTACATATGGTGAAAATAAAATATACTGCCACAAACCAGCATAATTTTATCCCCTTTTAGATATCATTATAGCTACTTTAAGGAATTTCCCACTATTATTTTTCATTTCAATAAAACACGTTCCAAAGTTAAACTCCAGAAATTATTAATTCAGTCATGTAACAGCCTTTATCCACATTGCTCATATTTCTGAAAATTTACAGTTCATTTTTAAGGTCTGTAAGATACAGTTTTGGAAATCTCCACAATTAATCTTTATTTATTATTCTCCACCATTATTCTTGAAGAGTTTATATATTATAGGTTTGTAAAAAATACAATCTATTTTGGCTAACAACAGAATTCCCTCTACATTTTTTCTATTCTACCTACCACATTTTTTGGAATCAGAAATGCATGATAAGGAACATAATTCACTTCAGGAATCTCACAGTCACATGCTATCCACATCTATCTAATTTGTCACCTTGATATTAATCTAGGCATACAAGTAGACAGAAAAGCCCATGGCTGTTAGCTATAGGATTAACTGCCGCTCTGGGATAACTACTCCATGCCCAACTGACCTCTTCAATTATTTTCAACCCACTAATTTAAGTTTCTTGTGAAACATGAGATTACCACCACCCCTGCCGTCATGTGCTCTGGCTGCCTTAAGAGATGTGCCTTTAAAAGAGAAAATCAGCTTCTTCTGAAAACGGTTTTCAGCTCTTCCTTATTCTTGGATTAAACCTGTCCAGGTGCCAATGTAGGCAAGATTCATTCTAGAATAAGAGCTTTTTTACAGCAAAAAGTCAAAGTTCTATTTTGGGGACAGGACTTTCTTAGAGGATAATCACTTGCATTGGAAGGATGCTAGACCCTGGACCATTAATTCAACATTTGAGACTATAAAAAGGCCATTTGGAGTATCTGGATCCAAGCATGTGTCATGGATTCAGCAGTAGCAGCCATTTTTCTCCTTCTTAGTAGCTGGTGCAGTGCTGTGTTTTTGACTTTTGGCCTGGGCACAGCACTGATAACACCAGTGTTTCGGTTACTGCTTAGTGATGTTTTGGTCAGACCAAGGACTTTCTGAGTCTCATGCTCTGCCAGGGAGGAGGGGGAGCCAGGAGGAAGCAGAGACAGGACACCTGACCCAAACTGACCAAAGAGGTTATTCCATACCAAAGCACGTCATGCCCAGGATGAAAAACGGAGAGCAGAGCCCTGGAAGGGTGGGGGTGCACTGCTGGGTCGGGTTTGGTATTAGTTGGTGAGCAATTGTATTCTTTCCTTGTATTTGCCTTGTCGTTATTATTATTGGTGGTAGCAGTAGTGATTTGTGTTATACTTTAGTTACTAAACTGTTCTTATCTCAACCTGTGAGAGTTGCATTCTTTTTGATTCTCCTTCCCATCACGCCGGGAGTGGGGGGAAGAAAGAGGGGGAAGTGAGTGAGAGAGAGACTGCTTGAGATAGAGAGGCTTAAACCACGACAGCATGTTACACATACACAAAGCTGGTGTCAAGCACACACACAGTCCCCTTATTATAAGTGAACATTTTCTGTAAAACACATGCTATACACAAAACACAGCACAGTTACAGGAGAAATAAATGTTTAATCATCAGCTTTTTGATCGGCAGTACTCAATCACAACTCCACCGCTTATTTTAAAACCTTCTCAACTCCTGATGACAAAACTCTATACCCCAGCCCATTACTTTCTACTTCCAATATGGTTAGCAAATCCTATATATCTAAATGACAACCCTTGCACAGTACTGAAGACTGTCAACCATACCATCTATGATAATTTTTATATATATATTATTGTAATTATATATATCATCAAATGTAAAAACAGTGGAATCACCTGATCATGTACTGTGAACTCTAAGTTTTATAGCTTAAATGTATGTGTAAATATGGGTGGCATGGTTTAGTGGGAGGTGTCCCTGCCCCTGGGAGGGGGGTTGGAACTAGATGATCTTAAGGTCCTTTCTAACCTTAACTATTCTATGATTCTATGATTCTATGTCTATGTGTGCCAGTAGAACATGTAAGCAGTTTAGATTAGTCACATAAACTAGGTATGCCAGCACACTTCAATGTGATCTATTTCTTTTAAACCACTTCTGAAAAAAACCCAATTACAGTCTTACTTTCTGCCTGGTATGTCTTTCTGCCTTTAAGAATGTAACAAAAATAAAAGTAAAATAGTATATACTACAGATATTTTATTACCTTTTGTACTCACTTAACTACAACCTAATTATTTCTCTTTCAAATCTACATATTTTTTTAGAGTTACTAAAGACCAAACATATGGAACTCTACGCTTGGACAACAGCTGCAGACCTTCTGAGTGCTCTGCCATCTGACCAGCTAACACCAACACCACAATATAATATCATCATGTTTCTTTCACTTCCTGACATCAGAAACAAATGGTGAGAACAAGGCTTAAATATGAAAACTCCAATGGGAGTTTCAGCAGTTTATTTCTGTCCTTTGCTATGCCCCATGTCATGCTTATATCTGTTCTCCCCAGTCCTTACAGCTACTTAAACTGTAGCAAGGAGAGAATGTAGATGGTTTGAGAATCAAATTAAGGTGCATTTTAAAGGTTAAAGTTGTATTACTAAGTGTCATACATCAGGCTACACAGGGCATTATCATTCAGCTACAATGCCAGCTATTGACTTTATCTGTGATCTTACAGTTGGAAATCTCTGTCTCTCTTCTGATTCTTTCTAACTGGAAGAGAGGAAGGCATGTGAAGGCAGACAAGGGCCATAGGCGGGACTCCCAATATATAAACCATACAAGAAAAAGTGGCTCTGTTCTTAGTATGCATCCTACAGCAAATATAGCACATGAATAAAGAGAAAATATGTTACCTGTACTCAAGAACTGAGACTGGAAAATTATTGTATACCCTAATTTAATATCTTTTAGCAATTTTACATACTAGAGGAGTACTTTGTTTCCTTATCACGATGAACAAATCAGAATTGACATATAACAAATATTATAATTTACAGAGAATATAATTAAGAAAAATCTTTCTCTTAACCACAACATCCCTGTTTCACTCATACCGAACATCAAATTCTGAAACTCTTGTTTTGAAATGCTTTGTTCATTGCTATTTCAGGATCCTCTGCTTCCCTTTGGGTCTTGCTATTGATGAGAAAGGTCTGAATTTCCAAATTATGGAGTGTGATATCATGATTTGCAGTATGCTTCACACTGCATTTTTGAAGCAAAGAAACAGAAATCAGTGGGTCAAAACCTAACTATGAAATGTAACAGGTTACTTCAAATGCCCTATTCAAAGGAAAGTGGAGTTGATCTTCAAATTCTAGCATCTAGGATAGAGAAAAACAATTCAGCATTTGAATGCCTTTCATTATTATGAAGATTAAGACAGTAATAATGAACAAAGTGTGCAAAGTCACTCTATTGTAGTACATTAAAAATTATTTCAAAAGTATCATTTTGATTTGAGCTGTTTATACGTTTTTACATAAAATCTGTTTTAGAGAAGTTATCTTCACCTAGGGAAACTCCAAATTTCACTTCTCCAGACTTTTATCATGAACAACAGCTCCTGTGGAAAAGAACAGTTTACCCCAGAGATCCACCTAGATTTATTTCCAGGGCTGGAGAAATCTTGGAAGGACCTTGGTGGGACAGAGTATACACATCTTAACTCAGCATTACCACATCCTCTGTGGTTATCACATAGTCCCCTCCACCAGTGTGCCTCTGGGTCTTCCAGTGATGCAAACCTGTCTGAGTGGACTAGGGGAACATTAATAAGCTAGCAGACAGACACCCATGAAACAATGCAGAGGGACAGGGGAAGGGAGCTTTTAAGAAGTCTGTGCCTTTCCACAAGACTATTTTTGCACAGGAGAAGCAGTGCTGTGCAAGCACACACACACTCACTAAAAGCACATGCAGTCCAGCTGCTCTGTGCTGACAAAATTCCTCTAGCAAGAGCCATGGCATGCGGGACTCTTCCCTTTCTGTTTCCAAAGGTAACACTGCAGCACACAAACTACAATCAACGTTTCCATGACTCAGTAGTTTCTAACTGAGAAGTACAATAGATTAAGCCAGGCTTGGAGCCATTCTACTGCAGGCAGATCACTTTGGTCTCTTGATTGCATCTTCCCATAGATGAATATTGTCTTAGCAGCACGTGAAGAATCTGACCTCTCCAAGCCTAGAAGGAGGATATTTCCCAGTCGCAGAAAATTACACTTTCTCAACAGATTGTTAATAAATGGTGCAAGAACTGCTTTGAAGGGTGGCAGTGTGATTTCAGTCTCTGCCTGTCCAGTTGGCTGCAGTGACATCTGGAAGTCTCTCTGAAGATCCTGTACACAACTAGAGATGGACATTTCTGCCATCCTGCTACACAGACAAGGCAGGGTATGCCACATGTGGCATTACACCCCCAACTCCATCTCAAAAGACAGTTGCAGTAGTGCAACAGGCAAGAAATGCAGCAAGAGGCTCATGAAATAAGGTATACTACTACAAAGGGAAGTGTGAGGTCCCAGTTTGTGGAAGAAAGGTAACATTGCATGGTATACAGACAGAGAAGATGGGACATAAGGCCAAGGCCTTGATTTTGGGACAGAAACAGGAGGAACAACCTAAGAGATAAATGGGAACATCAGGTTAGATGCTGTTTTCTCTGGGGATGACAGAGCATAGGGCACAAAACCCACGGCATTCAGGTCTTATTTTTGGAGATAGGGAAGCCATATTGGAATCCCTGGCATCAGAAGGCAGAGGGATCATGTTTGGAAATATGGTGGATGCTTCTTCTACTGCTGTTAACAGTATTACCTGCCCATGGCCTCACTATCAATGGAGTGAAATACTCTTGACATCAAAGCAACTTCAACTTGTGAACTTAACCCTACAGTTTAATTTGCATAGCCCTGCTGCTTCACAAGGTCCTTAAAATTTAAGTCTGCCATTAAAAATGTGAGTACTTGCTGTGTCAGAAGCAATCTGCACAAGAATCTGGGAATTTTATAGCATTACTGTTCAAGCATCTAAGCTCTAAAAACTCTGCAAGTAATGGATGCTTCAAATGACCACTGCACCATAAAATATAAAACATATAAGCACAAAATTATTACTGCACTGCAGGATCAAACAGTAGCCGAAACAGAGCTGAGAGAAAAGATACTCTGATTTGAACATAAATAACTTCAATAATAGCATACAGAAAATTACTGTCAAAGCAAATAGCACTTTATATAAATGTTCGCTTTTTTAAAGGTCTGGCATGGTGTGAAAGTCAATCTTTAAAACTGTCACAGCCTGCAGCTGGTACTAATTGGAACCCTTGTTGGCAGTCTCCATAAGGGGCCCAGGAGCAAGTGTGTCTGCAGGATGAATTATGCTTGCTTCCTCTGATAGAAGTGGTCTCTTCATATCATGGCTGTTGCACACTGGTGGGCTTTCATACAGGAGATGCCATTTCAGAGGCCTCTGCAGTAAAGGCTTTGAGAATAAAAAAGCCTCCCATTCTATAAGGCTTTCGATCTGTCAAGCTTTCATATATACCAAATTCCCTCTGTTTTCTCAGTTATCAGCACTGTGGCAAGGTGAGCCCTATAAAGAAGCTGTTCTTGATTTTCAGTGCTTTATGAAGACCTATATTTACCTCTAGCCAAAATAATCCTCCTCTGCACAAATACCCAAAGTTGTCCAGTTGCTTATATTCTCAACTTTAAGGCTGTTATCTTTGTAACTGACTCACCAAAATGGTAGTCAAAGAGTAAATACCTGTGTGTGCTGTACAAGAGTGCCTTGGTAAGGCTGCTTGAATATCAACAGCAGCATTACACATCTAACTGCTGAGCAATGTTACTTCCAGTCCTCTACCACACTGTGTCTTACCAGTCCCTTCTTACTATATTTGCCCTCAATTAATTCTGGAGTGCAACTCTTAATATCAACAATATGCAGAAAACTCTTTGTTGACTGGGCCACCTTCCTTAGGCAACCGTTTTCCTGCTTGATGGTGTCCCTCAGCCCCTGAGAGAGGTTAAACCTCAAAGCAGAGTAGAGGAAGAACCAGTAGTTACTAACACAGAGTTGTCTACTCCAGCAGAATCAGTATGTGCATGTTTTGGCCAGTGTGAAAATGGAGAGCCAGATGGGCATGCATGTATATCTGAAAGACCAAGACTTTCACCAAGTCCAGCTTTTAGCATGCTACTGCCACACGATCACAGCATAAATTACTTCATGCTGCATGAAGATGCCATACTGCCAAGGAGAAAAGTGTAGCGCTAACTCCCCTACTAATTAATTGTTCAGCTGTCCTCTTCTAATTAGTTTTTCTGCATGTTTCAGTGCTAGCTTTCCTATCATTAACTGCCAAAGCCTCAGAAGCTCTGAGAAGTTAATTCTCAAAGTCTACTGAACAAAGTATAATATAAGCCAGCCCCAAGATGCCAATTGATGAGACATCTTCAGGAATGGTGCTATGCATCTGCTATATAATACTATAAAAGTAAACTATTTACAGAACAGGGTGGTCTTACCATGAAAAGGGGAGTACTACTCTCCTGAAAATTTTCTTCTTTATTTGTCAGACTATATTTTTTCCATCAGATTGCAGTGACTTCTAAGCATTTTGAGCTAGCCCTTTCAGACAGGATTTCAAAGTGAGCTAAGTGCAATGCTGTTTTCACATTCTGCACTGTCCACATGCAGAAGCTGGCAGGCATGCAATGGCTAGCAACTGCAACCACGACTAGGGTAAGTTAAACCTATGCACTTAACTTGAGATCACTTGTCTTTTGCACTAATGTACTTACCGAGGACTTCCAGGAACTTGGACTGTACTGAAACATCAAGGTCGCAGAACAAAATGGACAACATGGTAGATTGTAACCTTTCCACAAAATCCAACCCAGTGCTGACATGAAAGATTATGCTTTGAAATAGTGGCATGAGCCAATTCTCTGGTGCAGCAACCAAAGACCTAGAAATGATTATGACATCTACTTTGATTACTCTGTCATTTCTTAACTTTAATCCTCAAAAACTGAGCCATCATGGCTTTATTATAGTCACATTCATGGCCATGGCAAAATCTAATTTGAAAAAGGCTTCTTATTTTTTAATTTTCTGTAAATACATCTGGATGTTCAAACTGGTTTCATTTACCTAGGAGAGGGAAATATAATATAAATATTACTTTGTTAGTTCTTCTAATCTTTCCACAGACTCCTCCTACTCTGATTTTGGTCATAGATGGACATACTTTGGACAGAGAATAGATTTACTGTATAAGCTGGTGCAGTACCTTGCAGTGAAGTTTGATCAGTCCAGGTAGTATGACAGCTAAGAGATCAATACAAACAGTAATTCAATAAAATGCATTATCTAATGCCAAACACTTTGAATAAATAATTATAGCAATGAATTAAAATAATCACTGGCATAAGCATGCTGGTCCTCACCTTTGAAAATAAGGAAGTGAAATAAAAGTTTAAGATATCAGAAACTGTAGAGGAGCGATGCCTACATCAGTAAGATTGCAAAAGAGATCTATGGGAGTTACATAATAAAGAGGATGAAAGATCACTAAAGGTGAGAAAATATTAAACATATTTTCATTATGTGACAAATTAGCCATAATATTTTATGACCAGAGCTTCATTTTCATTTGACTGAAGCATTAGAAATCATTACAGCTGCTATTCGTAATCTATACAGCACTGACATTTCCACCTTCAGGTTAGGGCATTGTGTATGTAGTAATGAAAAGTCAGGCATTCACATGCATCCCTCATTCCTGCAGCTATTCAATTTTTTCTTTTCCTTAGTGCTTTTCAAAAAGCAGAACATCAGATAAAACTTGCTGATTAAATGCTAAATGCTTTCGGATCATCTTGTTTTAGAGTTATCTGAGCTTTTATTAATAATGCATAACATTCACACAGGACTATTTTATGTCAGAAGTCAAACTCCTTCACAGAATTTGTCTTAGCTCTAAGTAATACAGTCAATAAAGAAAAAGAAATTAAGAAAGGTAAGGTACATTCATAAATGAGATAAAGCTCTTGAATTCTGAAGAATATCATATTTTCAAGCACTACGTTATACATTGTTCTCAGTTCAGTATTATTGGGTTTATTATTCTTCCTTAAGAAAAAGTCATTCAAAAAGCAAGTGGTACTTTTCTTTCAGATGCCTGAACACTATTATTTTTGCTTTTAAATCTTATGTGCTTTTTTGGAACTGGACTATCTGATCCAATCTAAAAATATCGCTATTCTTTGTTATGGAACATGTTGTTATTATTATGTTTTCAATAATTAAAGACTGACAGAAATAGTTTTAAGAAATAAATGTTCCAACAAAAGATTCATTTAATTTCTCACTAAGAGAAGTTTCAGTGGTCAGTGTCTTGAGTTTTGTGGGTTTATTATTGTTATTACTATTATTATATCTGCAAGGTTAGACAGTTCATGGATACTGAGTTGCAGAGTCTAATGCAGAATGATTTTTGCTTACTGAGTCTGGAACAGAAAATTGATTGGTTGGATGCCAAAGACATATCCATGTGTCACAGAAGCAGTATAAGTGACGGCAAATGTGATTTTATAATGATTTGGCTAGGCTGCCAAAGAGGCTACTCTTCTTAGGCTACCATGCATGTGGCACAGTAATTCAGATAGCAGCAGTTCTGATGTTCAAGCTGTTTATCCATATCTGTATCTCAAAACATAATTTAATATATTTAAGATTCAGACTGATATAAAGAGAAATTGAGTCGGAATTGTTGCCAGCCAATTAAGCACTTGCTTCAGTTAAGTTGCATAAGTTATTAAAAAGTCCTTCCATGAAAATGTGCCATATATCCAGAACATTTAAAATTCAAAGTTTCACACCCTTTTAAATCTTTTTTTTTTCCTCTTTTTCTAAGGATTTTTATTTATTGTGCTAAAATCAATAAGGTATGTCTTTAAAAATCTATTCTATTTAAAGCTCTGTGCAACCTCCCAAAATCATATTGTCAATTTTCATCTGATATATCTAACTATTTATGCTGGTTAACTTAATGATGCATTTATGTTGTTATATGTTTTTTATTTTTTCCCCTTTTTTAGTACTACAACTACATAATTTGTTTTACTTTTTCTGTGAGACAAACAATCACTAATACATGTCTCACTGAAAAGTTAGAATGCAAATGTATGCTGAACATAAATGTGGTCCTTAAGAAAAAGTTTAAATTACATTTATAAAGAAATCCTTCCTTGATAAATACAAAATTATTGCAAAATATAAAGAGCAAAGGAATATTTTAAAAGGGGAGAAGAAAATTACCCTGTGGATGCAAACCAAGCATGAAATGCTGAATGGCTGCATCCACATCCACACAGAAAATGAAAACACTAATTGCAGTGCAGTCGGATGCACCAGTGTGAGTTTTAGTCTAGATACGATGGTTAACAGCAGTCATAAAAATACAATGCTTCTCTCCTCATTATCAGTTATACCCCCGAAAAAAAACCCCACATTTGCAGAGCCAAGCCGGTGCTTCGTTATCTGTACCAGCCAGATTAAAGTTCACTCGAGGATACGATTTGCACATGTGCTGCATTGAGGCCAGCCCCAGCCTACGGCTTCTGCAGCGCTGCCACGCTCTGCGCTGCAGCAAAAAAGAAAAAAAGGGATGAAGATTAACCAGTTTTATCACTGTCCTCTCCTGCTCCTTAGAAGCTGTGGGTAACAGTCAGGACTGAAGAGAAGGACGGCAAAATGTCTCTCTGCTCTTTACAAAAATGGTGAAGGGGAGGAGGGAAGCTGTTCGTGGAGGAGGCAAATACATAAACTCAACATATAGCTGCAGCCAGAAGGTAGTAGGAGGGAAAACGGATATTGGTATAGGGAAAAAAGATGAGAGGGTTGACTTCATGTGACTTGATAAATTAATTTTATAGGTATTTTCTAATTAATTTATCCAGTATACTTATGTATTTTTCAGCTGGATTTACATCCCTTGTGGCTTGACAGGGTGCTTGTCTCCCTGGAGAGTGCTGAGCCCCGCTGCAGACAACGGGATGTGTAGGAGCTATGCCACCTTGCACAAAGGGGCTTAAAGACAGACAGTGCTGGGCAAGGAGCACACCATGCCCTGGGAAGGTAACAGCCTCTGCTCCTGGCACAACTGCTCTACAGTATCGAGCAACTCTTTTGACACAAAACACATAAGGAAGCAGAGTTGTGTCATGCAAGTGCTCTGTAAGCACAAGCCATTACACCAAAGGGGTGAGGGCACACTACTGATCTGTCTCTGCCTGCAGCTCTGCATCAACTTGTAATAACAATCTCCCCTGGGCAGAAGCCAGTGCTGCCAGTGCAGGCTGCCCTCACTGCCGGCAGGTTTGTGGGATGGAGCACAGAGGCGCTTGCTTGTGAATCGCAAACGGGCTGAAGTAAGAGACTGCAGCTGAGAGGCTTAGCCCAGCCAATCATCTCCAGCACCTATCCTAACAGGACTTTGGTGGTGAGATTCAGCTTGAGCTGTCTGATGGCAGCTTAAAGTACTCCTCTAGATGCTTTCTGTAATCAGAGGGACAGCTGCAAATAGAATCACAGAATCATAGAGCAGTTTGGGTTGGAAGGGACTTTCAAAGGTTACCTAGTCCAGCTCCCCTGTAATGTGCCGGGAGGTCTTCCACTAGATTAGGTTGCTCAGAGCCCTGTCCAGACTGGCCTTGAATGTCCCCAGGGATGGTGCATCCACCACCTCTCTGGGCAACCTGTTCCAGTATTTTAAATAGCTTTTCCCATCTTCATCCCAGTACGGCCACTGGTGACTAGTTTAGGCTAAAGGCCCAACTTTTAGCAGCTGGAGCACTGACACGTGAATTTTTAATCAGCTATGAGAGCAGTTTTACTGTTCAAAAATGACCCAGGCTTGTCACATGCACAAACAGACCAGCAGGCTGCTCTGTGGGCTGCACACAGGGTTTTACACACCTCAACTCCATTACCTGCATTTGGACACTGCAGGGTTGGCTCCTGTAGCTCCAAGTCAAGCATGCTGCATAAAGATGTCTCCCACATAAGCAAACAAAAACTATGCAAAATCAAGATTTACCTTCTACAAAATAACTCCTATGAATAACAATAGGGGGTTGCAGTTTTCTTCTTTTGCCTGAACATCCCATTCTTCTCTTAAACAGCTTATATTCCTGTTTTATCGTCAGTATGTTAAGGACTTTCATTTAAAACTAGCTGATGAAGTTATT
The DNA here is from genome assembly GCA_028858755.1 of Ara ararauna. Classification (NCBI taxonomy): domain Eukaryota; kingdom Metazoa; phylum Chordata; class Aves; order Psittaciformes; family Psittacidae; genus Ara; species Ara ararauna. Next base: position 53,182,345 of record CM054378.1, read on the forward strand.
AGCAATTGTGAGATAAGCATAAAAAAAAGCTTTAAAAATCTTATCTTTTTCATTTGTACACACTGACAATGATTTATCCATGCAAGAACAAATTCCTTGTTCTAAGGACGTGCATTAAAATTCAGTTCTCAAAGGGGACATAACAGAGGATTTAGCATGCAAAAGATATATTTTTTTAAGGGCTATATGTTAAACTACAAGATTAAAAATAGACTTGTCAAAATTGAGTCTGACAGAAATCACTGTAGCACCTCCTATGTTCCAATGGACATAATATTCTTCATAATGTAGTCACTTAGTAATTTTTCTGGGCAACCCGGAGACTTCTCTGGAGTCTAATGAGACTGCAAATGTAATTTTAAAGAAGCAAATTAAACCATTATTTTAAAATTACATTTACTGTTGAAGCAAAGTGCTAGATTATGAGTACTGGCTGGCAGCTTCATCACATCTAAAGGTCAGAAGCTTTTTGCATATGTGTATGCAAGGATAACAGAATCCATCCTCAAGCACAGCTTTGGCTTTTAGGTTGAACCTGTCAGCAAAAAGTGGATGAGAGTGAGAACAAGATCTAAACAGATATCCACAGAACACTGATAATGCATTTGTATCACCAGCAATCCAAACTAGATACAAAACCGGCCAGATGCATTTCACTGATTCCTCATATCCTGTATGGCAAGACAAGAATAAAGAGCTCAAAATCATTAATCTGTGATTCTGTAGAAAGTGGTCCAACTGTTAAAAGCATTAAAACCTTGCAAATTTTTTTCCCTAAGATATTTTTTGTTCCCTTATTTTATCCTGTCCTGATTTTTTACATTTCAGTGATACTAAAAGATAATCTCAGGGCATGAGCTCTTAGTCTACAAAAGATCAACAGCCACAAAATCATACAAAAAGGCAGTGGAGAGGTGTCCTTACAGAACCAGATTCTCAAAGCTATTCATTAAAAAGAAAAGTGGAGGAAGGGAGATCAGAGAGAGCTTTAAGAGGATTTATTTTGTTGCTTCCCTCTCTCCACCCTTTCCCCAGTTGCAGCTTCCCAAGAAACATTCAAAGTTCACACCTTCCATATGACTTTTCTGAAGATTCAGTCTCTAGAGGGGAAGTTTCTGGAAGATCACCTATGAAGGGGATGTTTGTCCCTCAAAATCCAGAAGTTCAGCATTCAAACATCCTATCAGCATTTTAAAAGCAAATAGAAACAACCCATTCTCCTAGTCCTTTGATTCATCCTGTGAGACCAAATATCTAACTTTTGATTTGCTGTTCTGCACGCTGCTGAACCTATTTCTGCACCCTGATGCACCTCAAAGTTTTGCAAAATTGGTGACTTTGTACTTTACTCACAGTGCTGCTGTACACTGGAGCAGTGTCCTGATGAGAGCAGAGGCCTTTCTGGCCATGGGCAAAGCATTCCAGGTATCCCAAAGGACATGTAATTTTTGGTGGCATGCATATCAAATTAATTGGTTACACGAAGCCAGACACTAGAGATGCTTATGGATCCCTACAGCTATGTTATGCTAACTTTAGATGTGCCACTCCTTTTATCTCAAATGGCTGGCTCTTGGGGAGGGAGAAGAAAGGCTACCTCAGTTGTCCCCAGAGCTCTCCATAGAAGCAAGGGCAGAAAGGACGCTGCCTCTCAAACCTGCAGTCTTTTATTCCTGTGCCCAAGGCTGGGAAATATTCCAACTCCTTCAGATGCCACCTACTGCCTCTTGGTCTACAAATTGCTAAGAAGTAATTTGGAAAATTATACCACTCTGGAAACATATGAGCCCTTTCCCTTTAGAGAATAAGGGTGAGATCTGCACAGAGTCATCTCCATGCACGGCAGCAGGTAAGGTGGAAATGAAAAGAAAAGACAATGATAAGTCTATGGCTTTCACTTGAAGAATCCATATATTCATAAAAGAGGTCTTTGATTACATGTGCAGCCAATGAAGGGAAGTTAATGTTGTAGGTTACACTGTGTTGGAGGGAAGGAAGAAGAACAGAAACCTCTAGATTCCTGTGGTGCTGCTTTTCTAGGATGCGTGGAGAAAGACCGGAAACTATCAAGAATATTCAGGACTGATAGGAGACGTGTAGAAAAATAAACAGAGGAAATAAAATTGTTTATGTTTTCTCTAATTAAAAGGGTTGTAGAAATAAATATTCCCCAAGAGAGAATATTCTGTAAACAAGTCATTGTGTGGTGTCTCTGACCCTTGTCTGAAAGAACTGGAACCAGCCCTGTGAGATACAAAATGTTGGAATAAATGGACTTTGGATCTGATTATGAATGGTGGTTCCTAATTTGTTGTATTATTGTTCTAGGCAATTAATTTGTCTCCTAAAAGCTTGTGATAATGCTCACATTCAGAAGTGACCCAGTACACACAGTACTGACATATTTGGTTGACATTTGCTTCTCACCAAAGTTCTCCAGAACTTCAGCAATCACCAACAAAGTATCTGTTACATGCAATGTTACTGTAAGTCCAGAATCTAATGAACTTTCTCTGCACAAAATATTTAGCTCAGGAAGGCAGATGATTTCACTGAAAACCACATCACAATATATGCTCTAAAGGAGGGTGCTATCTACTAAGCACATACTTTGTTTTACTTGTTTAAGCTCTATATTAATAGGTCAGTATTTGAAACAGGGAGACATTTCTGATTCAGCCTGCTTTGAGTTTTCATCTCTTAACATTGTACTGAGGACTTGAAAATTAAACTAACTTATTTAAGGGGAGTGAGAACAGAAACATGAAAAGCAATGAAATCTGATTTCAAAAACCTTCCCATTATTATTACTATTACTGAAAAGATGGTAGTGATGATACACATGAAGGTACTTCTTCAATCCCTCAGATAATGGTTAAACTACACCTAACACTTAAGAAGGAAGACGATGAAGACAAAACTAGCAGAGGAGATGTGGCAAAGGCAGCTCTCTTGAGTATGGTCTCCCTTTCTCCCACCTCTAACCTCTTTTCATAGTAAAACAGCCTCAGGAAAAAGAATATTAACTGATTTGTACCAGAAACTTTATCCCAGTGCTGTCAAACTCACGCATTAAGTAATGGTTTATCAAAGCCTATAAAGACTTAAAAAAGCCATGACATCAGCTATAATAAGCTTATTTCTTTTTTTTTTTTTTTTTTTTTTTTTTGCATTTTGGTCTTTCAGAGTTCATGATTTTATGCTCTTTCTGCAGTCAACAGTACTGGGCTTTTCTGCTTACACAAGACTTGGATTTTCACCCATTCACATGAGTGCCATGAATGATAACAAAATTACCTAATGGATTAATTCAGACTTACGAGAAAAATATTGGGAAAGAATTTCCAACTGCTTGCTCTGATCAGTAACTACGTAAAAATATCCAGTGTTTTCTTTTTCACTTGTAGCTAGAAAGCAAAGCTGAAGGTTGCTATTGCAAGCTATGATAGCCCTCCACTCTGCCCCATGTGTCTCTGCATCCTGTCCTAGAGATGCTGATTTGAAATTGCTGCAAATAGAGGGTGATGCACTGAAAACATGGTAGTAAAGCTAGTGCACAGACCATCCTACTGAGGCACAGAACAATCACAAATATTTTAAACTTCTACATGTTTTCACTTATTTACAGCTGTCATTTATTGTCATTTGTACAGACATAAAACCTAACACACTAAAAACTCCTCCAGTGTCTTGCTCTTCTATGGGCTTGATTTGCAATATGTAACATTACCTCAAAAATGGGTTTGCCTACTTGAAATACCTTATTTTCACCTTGTGTTTTCTGAAGCCCTTGGTAGGCACTCAGTTTCAGAGAAGGGACAGTGACGGTACTGTGAAGGGAGAGAATTAGGGAGAGTGATCGGAAAGGGGTCTGCAGTGGCTGGCATAAGTAGCCACTGGGAATGGCATGTCATAAAACCACTCCTCTAATTACCATACATCAAATAGGCAAAAGTTTTCTTAAATCTTATCATTCTACCATTTGACAGCTATATCTTAAATAAACCGGCAGGCTACAAGTAGAGCCGCTACAAGTGATCCATGGGGTAATCCATAAACAGCCTGATCCAAATCCCTCTGAAATCTACCAAAAGATTTCCATCATTTCAGCAGGCTTTGCATCAGACCCATTTTTCTGGAGAACGAATGCTTCATAGTTCTCAAGAAAACACAGGTGGCAAAGCAACACTTTTCTATTACTTTTACAAGACTTTGTAAAATTTTCCTGTTAACAAAGCTTTAAACAACTAAGCACTTCTTCCCAGAAAGCAAAAGATAAGTATTTCTAGATGCAGGCAGTACACATTTTAGCATTTATAGTTATGGCCGCATTTACAGATTCAACACACCAAATATTAATAATGTTCAGAGATATCCCTAAACAAAAAATAAACTGGGCAGTAATCTCTGTGCCTGCAAAAACAAACCAATCACCTATTTCAGGGAAATAAAAAAATTATTAATTTACACAGCCATAGAATTGCTTTATTTGCACTTGACTGTTTAATGAGCAGAAGTCTTAACAGATCTGGCACTGACAGAGTAAAGGGAAAGAGCACTAGCTCTACTACTGCATCATGTTTAATAATTGTAAAATGCCATGTTTTGTTGCTCTATTTACAATAATAACAGTGTTGTTAGACAGCTATCTTAACAAATGAATTGTTGACCAACGAGCCACTGATGTTTGTCTTTATAAATTAAACTAGCTATAAAAAGCCATGCTTATAATATTACCTTCTTTGAAATAACAAAACAGTGCATTGGTGGTGCACCATGAGCAGCAATTGGTATCCTGCTGGGAAATTCAGCTTATCCTGCCTCATGCTATAGATATCTAAATGAACAGCCTTTACAAGAGCTTTTTTTCCCCCTCATTGTTAATGACACATATGCAAAAGCACTGTAATTATTCTAAAGCAGCAGCTGAAGAAAAAACTCTCATGGATATATTGGTAATTTGCCATGACGAGAGTAAAATCATAGAATCATAGAATAGTTAGGGTTGGAAAGGACCTTAAGATCATCTAGTTCCAACCCCCTCTGCCAGGGGCAAGGACACCATCCACTAAACCATGTCACCCAAGGCTATGTCCAACCTGGCCTTAAACACTGCCAGGGATGGAGCATTCACACCTTCCCTGGGCAACCCATTCCAGTGCCTCACCACCCTTACAGTAAAGAACTTCTTCCTTAGGTCCAATCTAAACTTCCCCTGTTTAAGTTTGAACCCATTACCCCTTGTCCTATCATTCCAGTCCCTAAGGAAGAGTCCATCCCCAGCATCCCTATAGGCCCCCTTCAGATGCTGGAAGGCTGCTCTGAGGTCTCCACGCAGCCTTCTCTTCTCCAGGCTGAACAGCCCCAACTTTCTCAGCCTGTCTTCAAATGGGAGGTGCTCCAGCCCCCTGATCATCCTCGTGGTCCTCCTCTGGACTTGCTCCAACAGTTCCATGTCCTTTTTATGTTGAGGACACCAGAACTGCACACAATACTCCAAGTGAGGTCTCACAAGAGCAGAGGAGAGGGGCAGGATCACCTCCTCTGACCTGCTGGTCACGCTCCTTCTGATGTAGCCCAGGATACAGTTGGCTTTCTGGGCTATGAGTTCACACTGAAGCCGGCTCATGTTAAGTTTCTCATCAACGAACACCCTCAAGTCCTTCCCCCCAGGGCTGCTCTCAACCTCTTCTCTGCTCAGCCTGTAGCTGTGCCTGGGATTGCTCCGACCCAGGTGTAGGACCTTGCATTTGCCATGGTTAAACTTCATGGCCAATGCCAACCTCACAAGCATGTCAAGGTCCCCCTGGATGGCATTCCTTCCCTCCAAAATATCAACCGAACCACACAGCTCGGTGTCATCGGCAAAGTTGCTGAGGGCGCGCTCAATCCCACTGCCCATGTCACCGACAGTGATGTTGAACAAGACTGGCCCCAACACTGATCCCTGAGGGACACCACTCATTACTGGTCTCCAATCGGACATTCAGCCGTTGACCACAGCTCTTTGCATGCGGCCATTCAGCCAGTTCTTTATCCACTGAGTGGTCCATCTATCAAATTGATGTCTCTCCAACTTAGAGACAACGATGTTGTGCAGGAAATGAAGTACTATGAAGACAGCAGACAATTCAAAATCCCAATATTTTTTTCTTGAGATTATTTAACTGTTCAGAATCATCTAACACTTACACAAGCACATACTGCAATAGTTTTTTTAAGTTTATTATTTGATAGACTATGATTTCTGCGAAATGTATGATGAGTAACATATGAATATTTAAAAAAAAAGGTATTCATATAGCTGTAAAGTAGGTATCCCTACTAACTAAAGTAGCTACTGCACACTGCTCTTTGGTAAAATGTTGTCTGTCTTATGAAGGCATTAGGAGTAATTAATCGCTAATGTAAATAAACAGTTGTTCAAATAAAAACTACGCCTTAGATCAGTAAATCCTATTAGATTAAGGCACTTATGCCATAATCTTCACCACAGTACAACAAAACCAAATTATTACTTCTTCCTACTGTTTCTGACATTCAGAGCTATAATTGCCATTCAATGCAGAAAAAAATTGTACTAAAAGCTTAAAGAAACACACTGCAAACTGTGTATGTTCAGCACTGTGGACCAGAAAAATAACTGCTTATCGTGCTGCACAGCTTAAATATCTGGTGAGGCTGCAAGGCAGGAGAACACATCCAGCTGTGGGTAAGCCTTTGGAAGACACTGGTGATGGTAAGTGCAGGCCCACAGAAAATGGGCATGGGTGAGAGCGAGCAAGAGCCCAAGAACAGAAAGTTACAGCCATGAGATACGTTTTTCACTTCTTTGCCATCTTCTCTAAAAGTCACACCTTCTCAGTAGAGGCTGGTAATACCACAGGGACTGAGCACAGGGTTTTGAGCTGCTTATAGTCAGAATTCAAGTATGAGATAGGGCAGTTTCATTACTCCTATGCATTCAAAGATACTAAGACCACAAGGCCTGTTGAGATAGGACAAGGGGTAATGCTTTTAAACTGACAGAAGGTAGATTCAGACTAGATGTAAGGAAGAATTTTTTTATGATGAGGGTGGTGAGACACTGGAACAGATTGCCCAAAGAATTGGTAGATGCTTCATTCCTGGAAACATTCTTAACTTCTGCTTGAGCTACAGCACATCTTTCTAAACAGATAAACAGATACAAGATTCTCATTTAAAGACCTGAAGTGACAGAGAATGACAGCACTCTTGCTCTCTCATCTCTCCAGGCGTCCAGCCGTAGTTTGTTAAGGTGGGACTGCACTTTTCTACCAAGCTGAAGAGGTGCCCACTATACAAGTTCTTCTTTGTTCAGATGTCCACATTCATATAAAGTCATCTTCATCTCTACTGCCATAACCTAACTAGGCTGAGCTTCTTATGCTTTTCACAAAAGGGACAACATCTGGCTCATATTTGCTGTTCTTTCCAAACTATATCCAATTACTGGCACCCTTTCAGGAGCAGACAGCACTGCAAACTTTCTATGGTTATCTATAAAGTTTATATTGCCTCCCTGCTCCCACTTTATATTCTTCTCCTTTTTATATCCTTTTTATATTCATTCTGTTAGCTACAATGTACTGCTCTGAAAGGTCAGATTCAATGAATTACTTAATGCTATGGCAAGCTGAGGCACAAAATGTTGCTGCTTAACAGCCTCTGGTAGTTTCACCATAGGCTGAGCTTCAGCTCTGTGATCCAAGGGGATCAAGACAGAAATGCTCACGATAGCAGCTTTAATTCATTTGCTCCAAGCAACAGGCACATCTACCCTGTGTTTCACCTTGGGAAAGCTCCTTTTGAAACAAAGCTTTAACTACCAGAGGCCATATTCAACACATTGCACTGGGAAATATTTCCTGCCTTGCAAAGGCAGTGCATGACTTTCAAAGCTCCTTTCCCTGAATTTCTGGACTTCTGGAATTTGGCCAGCTACTGACACACGACAGCAGTGCCATCAGGTGGCAAGACCCAGCATGAAGTTACTGCAACAACATGCTGCACAGTTACCTAGAAGATGGCAGGCACCACAGGGTTTCCTTGAGGCTGCTCTTCCAAATGCTATGGATCATCAACAGCTTGCAAGGAAGTCATCCCACAAAGACTGGACTGTGAAGGACTGCCATCCCGCAGCCAAAATGCACAATAGACAGCAGAACTGCCTTTGAGAGGCAGGCAGCATGTATGCGAACCTTCATGCCCTATATGTAACTTTCTCCCATGATACTCAATCACCTCCCCTTTCTCACCCATGCTCTTTCTTCCTTGATCTTACAGTCTCATTCCCCAAAGACTCCTCTGCACCCTGCCCATGCAGCCTCTCAGCACAGGTATTAGAAAGTGTGGTCTTGCAGGTCCTGGGCTCCACCACTACCTTGGCCAGGACATGTTTCCACATGCGCAGTGCCATGGGCTGGAGTGAGACATGGATCACTATGTGGCCCGTATCAGAGGGCAGATGCAATATTTGCTCCACAACCCCAGTGAGTGGACACCTGGGCTTCATAATCCACCAGCAGAAGTTTTCTGATGATACAGGCCCCAAAATTCTTCCCTTGGAGACTCCTGGAAGTACAAGAGTTCAATGTGTCCATGTGGACAGCACTGTAAGTACAGAATCTGAGAGGTTTTGCTTCAGGAAATTGAGGGCAACTCAGTATCCCCAGCAGTACTTTTGCTCCATCTAAAACAATGGAACAATGTGCCTTACAGCACATGGAGAAGAGGGAGGTGATTCAAGGCGGCCAGCATGGATTCAACAAGGGAAAGTCCTGCCTGACCAACTTAGTAGCCATAGCCTTCTATGATGGAGTGACTACATCAGTGGAAAATGGAAAAGCTACAGATGTTGTCTATGTGGACTTCTGTCCAGATGGAGACCAGTGACAAGTGGTGTCCCTCAGGGGTCCATACTGGGACCAGTACTGTTTAATATCTTCACTAGTGACATAGGCAGTGGGGTAGAGAGCAGCCTCAGCAAGTTTTTAGATGACACCAAGCTCAGTGGTGTGGTTGACACACCTGAGGTTCAACAAGGCCAACTGCAAGGTTCTGCACCTGGGTCAGGGCAACCCACAGTATCAATACAGGCTGTGGGATGAAGGGATTGAGAACAGCCCTGCAGAGAAGGATTTAGGAATTGTGGTGGATGAAATGCTGGATAAGAGCCAGCAGTGTGCGCTTGCAGCAGAGAAAGCCAACTGTATCCTGGGCTGCATCAAAAAGAGCGTGACCAGAAGGTCAAAAGTGATTCTGCCCCTCCGCTCATGAGACCCCACATGAAGTATTGTGTTCATCTCTGGGGTCCTCCGCACAGAAATGACATGAACCTGTTAGAGTGAATCCAGAAGAGGACCATAAAAATGTTATGATGGATAGAATGCCTCCCTTATGAGGAAAGGCTGAGAGAATGGAGGTTGTTCAGCCTTGAGATGGCTGCAGGAAGACCTTGTTGCAGCCTTCTAGTAACTTATAAGGGCTTATAAGAAAGATGGGGACAAACTTTTAGCAGGGCCTGTTGTAACAGGACAGCAGTAATGGTTTTACACTAAAAGAAGGGGAGATTTAGACTACACATAAGGATGAAATTTTTTACAATGAAAGTGGTGAGACACTGTAACAAGTTGCCCAGAGTGGTGGTAAATGCCTCATTCCTGGAAACACTCAAGGTCAGGTTGGATGGGGCTCTGAGTAACCTGAGGTAGTTGAAGATGCCCCTGATCATTGCAGAGGGGCTGGACTAGATGACCTTTAAGTGTCCTTCCCAACCTAATCTATTCTATGATTCTACTATAAAAAAAAATGCTTAGTTTGTCAGCCTGAAGTGCCAGCTTTGCCTTGGATCGTGCTGACCTCCAGCTCTGTCCTCCTGAATTCCTCAGCATCTCACATGAGCTTTAGCTCCAGCTGTTGTTGCCTGACTTACAGAAGCTTTATGACACCCACAGCCTCTCCTTTGAGTGAGGCAATCCCCAGAGGGATTACATTAACTGTATTAGGTATCTTTAGAAAAATGTATGCAGCACATATACATATATCCATAGCTAACCTGTGTATGCTATGAACACTGGTATCATAAACCTCCCCCCACTATAAAACTAACAATATTCATAAAATGATAAGGGTTATTAAAAAGACCCTATATTGACATAATTTGCTATTTTAACATGTATTTTCCTAGTAAAACAGAAAAAAAACACGACTTTCTAATACTGGAGAGAATCACAATGACATATCAGAATCAGCACTTTTAATTTATCGCTTTCAGGTAGAGATACAGGAAATATTTCAAGTAAGTATTTTAAAACTAACAACTCTACTTGTAACAGATCAACTGTACAAACCATACATAATGTAATGATAAGGTTTTGGTTTAAATGAGCAGCAGAACCTCAGGTTTTCATTTCTAATTAATGTACACATCCCAATCCATGATAATAAAGCTTTATGAATCACATTCTTCTTTCTTTATGCATATACATACAAACACATGAAAATGCACACATACAAATGCAGAACACATACTGCATGCATATGATATGCTATTTGCACAAAGAAACAGCCCTAAAGCCTACATTAGCAAATTGTATCCTCATTCTATACACCTCACAGCATAAATAATACAACCACCTCTTTCTCCACTAAAAAAAAAAAAAAATGGTTGCAAAAGATTGTGTTAAATTTGCTTTCAGTCCCACATATCAATATGTGGTATAGTTCCTTCCTTAAACCCACAGCAGTTTTTATGAATTATTAACTAACTCAGCAAGCCTGCTGGACACTGTAACATGACTATAATTGGTGTAGAACACTAAGAAATTGTTTCAATACTTTTAAAGGAGAAGAAAGTGCTATCTTTACTAAAGCACTTGTGCTAATATTTAATTAAAGGCTTTGAATACAAAAAATTTCAGATAAAATGCAGAACAAAGGCTTATTTCTGGTCACAAAAGTATAATTTCCATGTAAAATTGAGCAGTAAGGAGAATGACACAAGATAAAGAATTAAAAGAAACTGAACTGCAAACTCAATTAATGAATAGTTTTAATTTTTTGCTGTCTTCCAAAACTGAGTTGCAGCTTTATTCTTGATAACTCTTTGGAAGATGATATTTTCCTTTTAACTCTCAGGCACATTGCAATGATGCATAGAAAAGAATATTGAGCAGAAACATAATGTATGGAACAAAGATTTCAGTGCAATGATTAAACCTCATGACTCCTACAGATTTTATGAAATACAGATGACCTCAAGGATTTTAAACTGCTATAGCAACCAATTTTCTTCTGTAGAAGAAGAACTGCCTTTTTGTGTATTGCTTTCTGAGTAACAGACCTGCTGAAAAGCTGAAGTGATCATTGCAAAATTGGTAAGTTCTATGATATGACAAGACCTTTGCCTCTCCTGGAGTCTTGTTTGATTCATAAGCTGAACAAATTTGGTTTTAACTAAGCCTCTAACCAAGCTGAATTTCACTTTATTTAACAATATAGACAGTGGGCTGCAGGGATTTTGCTTTGTGCAGTAAGTAAAATACATTAAGTTTTAGTCTGGATGAAAAGGCGTAAGAGCTAACAGAACAATTAACATTTCAGCACACACTGTGTAAGAAATATGCCTTTAGGGTAGAGGAGGTTGATGGCAATCCGGGCTTATCTCTTTAAAATCTGTTTTGGTGTTTGCAGTCTCTATTTTGATATTTCTTACTTCTTGGTTTCCCAGAACCAGTTCCTCTTGGTTTCTCAGATGAAGACAAAGAGGTTGAGAAATTTGGGGCTGTTCAGCCTGGAGAAGAGAAGGCTGCATCGAGACCTCATAGCAGCCTTCCAGGACCTGAAGGGGGCCTATAGGGATGCTAGGGAGGGACTCTTCATGAGGAACTGTAGTGAGAGGACAAGGGGTAATGGGTTCAAACTTAAACAGGGGAAGTTTAGGTTGGATATGAGGAAGAAATTCTTTACTGTAAGGGTAGTGAGGCATGGAATGGGTTGCCCAGGGAAGTTGTGAATGCTTTGTCCCTGGAGGTGTTCAAGGCTTGATTGGACATAGCCTTGGGTGGCATGGAGTAGTGGGAGGTGTCCCAGCCACTGGCAGGGGGGTTAAATCTAGATGATCTTAAGGTCCTTTCTAACCCTAACTATTCTATGATTCTATTAAGACCAACATACTTTGGAAGTAACCTGCTGTGAAATACACGTGATCCATCTTTCCCTTATTACTGTTTCTACTTCCAGGAGGTCTGTGAAGACTTGAATGCTTCAAGTCAAGCAAAAAGGCAAACTGAGAAAGGTATCTTTGAGCAAAAACCTAATAAAAAGCTAAAGTGGAAGCTAAAATGCTCTCTTACACTATTTTTCATGTGTTACTTGTAATAAACTACAGATGATCAATTGTAGCATCAAAAATCAAACCAGGAAGAGCTAATAAATCCCACAAAAATCTACTGCATTAAGCTGCGTTTTCAAGCATTCAGTATTTTTTAAAGGTGAATTTATTTTAGTCACTTTTATTTTCTACTAGTATTTGTCTCAGATCCTTTGTTTAATGAGAAACTGGTCTTTGACCTTCCACTATAACCCAGAGTCATCCCTATCAGTGGTAATATTTAACTGAAGAATCTCACTTTGGGGATTAATGAGTCAGAATATGTAAAAGTGTTCTGCTTCCCTTTTAATTAACCTTCTGATTGGGCATATCTGATCAAGTTAGATATAGATACTCAATCTCCCAGCAATTTTGGGAGTCCTTTTTGGGTGTACTACTGCTAAAATAAAAATATGATCTAATTCTGTGTTCTAGACCATCAACCAACATGAAGTCCCTCGAACTTTTCTATCCCAATTACATTATACTATCAACTGCTAAGAGAGACTATGAGTCACACAATTATTCTTATTGGAGGGAAGCAGGAAAGAGAAAGGACTTGCTAATGCCAGTCTTAAGCCTTTTGATCTTATTTCTCAATATTTTTGAAAAAGATTCCAAAAAAAATTAGGCCTTGCCATCCCTAAGATAGAGACATAAAAATTTAAAGTCAACTGCACCAAGAGCCAAATCCAATTTTCTTACAGCACAATTTAGTCTAAACATCTCTGAATCAAAAAGAAGTTTTTATTGAGAGAGTTTTATCAGACTAGTATTCAGCCAGCTACTTCTCATTTGTACTATTTGTGTGATTTTCCAGCTCCACAGACAAACTACAAGTTACTGGTGTCAAGTACTGTCACCCCCATATGCCTTTGGCTGACTGACAGGAAACACTGCTGTCAGAGCAATGAAGTACAGAAGTATAGAGATAGTCTTGGAAGTAAATGGGATTATGATACTGAAACCTAACTCTGAGAATCAGGAAGCCAGAAAGACACTATATGAACATACCAAAGACCCAGATAAAGGTCTTCCCATCTTCAGGAACTCCTGAGTCAGCTTTCCATTATACAATTGAATAAAATTATATCATTATACCAACGGATCATAAGGTACCAAGACCTCTACATGGCATTTTGCTCTGAGTAGGGTTTCACCCAGTCACTCTCCTTATCTCCTTCTCATCCTAGCGAGTGCTGCTTCCATCTTGATCTAGAAAAAAAGTGCTCCCTTAATTAAAGAAACAGGACTATACCACCACTTGACATGCCAGCTGTACTCAGTATAGAAGAAGCCCAGTGAAAAGTACTTAAGACCTCAATTTATCCATATTTTCCAATTACATGGTTCAAGAGTTTTTAAAAGCTGCTCATTTTTGATTTTTTAATCCCCCATTCTCACTGTGCTACAAAAAAACCAAACCAAACCAAACCCAAAAACCAAAACACAGCCAACACACAGTTGTGCTACCTTTATTTTCTCCAATTTGACAAACAGATGAGTTTTTTTAAATGCACAAACCCCTTCAAATATAGAAACTGCCAGGAGCTTCTGCAGAACTAACAGCTTAAAACTAAAGGTATTTCAAATTCATGATACTATACAAGACATCGCAAATTGGACACAGGCTTTTCACCCTTCTCTCTCAACAGTTTAAATTACCTTTTACATTTTCTGTGAGCACTGGTGCATATAAAACTGCCACCCTCAAAACATCATTCCTTAAAAACAGAAGATTAAAAACTTTCTGCCTTTCCTTGATACAAGGTGCCTGTAGCAGATGTAATCCTCCAAGGGTAAACTTACAAAACCATAAAAATATCATGCTTGCCTTCCAGCTCTTGACATCACCTTTGCTGTATTTTATCAAAATACAGCATTTTGTTATAGTTCATAGTGACTATGAGCCTTTTTCTTAATACTGCCATCTCCCTTTTAGTCTTTTAAAGAAGTACTTCTCTGTCATCCTGAAGCTATTCAAGCAGCAGATAAAAGCCAGTTAATTTTTATGATCCAGATGTCCAGCACTGCCTCAAGATAAGGGGGAATGCTGATGTTACCACTGTCCATGCTGTTTGTAACACAAGTCTTCACAAAGTATCACAGACCTTACACCATGCAACTACCACATCTCAAAAATGGCCATGTTTTCCATTACAGTAGCTCCATTAGCTGATGTGTACATGCTTAATCAGTCAGCAACTGACTGGCGGGATGAGGAAGTTGTAAATTTCCCAGTGAGAGCAACCACACACTTATGGAAGTACAGAGCTGCTCTGCGAGTTCTGTGCACACAATGGTGAAGGCATTCCTGTCATACTTCACAGTCATTCCTTACTGGCAGCCCCAAATGAATAGCACAATCTTCTGTCAGCTCATACTGCTTCTCCAAGCCCAGAAACTATTCTGCACAGACTGGTGCTTTCCTAGCAAGCTCCTGAACCTGTCTCTGTCTTGCCTTCCTCCCTGTTTTTTTTCTGCTGATTAATCTGTTCCATATCACAATCTTTGTCTTGCATAACTGTAGATGTCCTGTAATAATGTCCTCAAGGCATCTACACAAGCCACAGGATATTCAAGTACCAACAGCACAATGTGTATGACTGGCCTGCCCAGCATATCTTTTATGATTTGGAAATGTCATCCCAAAGAGACAGATAATGCTGTAAGAAGAGAGAAACCATGAGTTTTCTGTAGTTTGACACCTCTTCTCTAACACTCCTCACCCCAAACAGAGAACATGAGATTTTTAGATACCTCCTTCTACATATTCCAACGGGAAGTTATCCTTTGATGCATAGGGCTTGCAGCAACAGCACGAAGGATAAACATCTATTGCTGATTATGCAATATAGAAGAAATACATCACCTGGAAGGGTTAATTCATAACAAACTCAAAGCTGGGTGCTCATTTGTATGACTTTACATGGAAACAGTATTTTGAAACATTCACATCAGTGCATCTGGCTTCAAAATAAAGCCTTCATGCAGAGAAGCCAATGCTTTTGTTTAGTTGTATGAGAAGCAGGAAGCCTGCTTCTCAGAACAAGCTAATGAGAGCAATGTTTGCTAGTTCACATCTGAAGAAGGCATTTGTACAGTTGCTTGTGTTTTGGGCACAGCTGCTGCACATGCCTGTCCCTACTCTTGCATTCAGTTATCATAAAGCAACTTGTCACAGAAGCGTTGACCTGAAATACATCACAGCTGCCTCCTTTTTCTAGAGGGTAACAGAGTAAGATGATGACACAACATTTCAAAAAGATGACGCATCAAGCTTTGGAATTTCAAAAAGATCCTAGACTTGCTAACTGTAGGGGGTATGCATCATGATGAATGAGAAAAGAAAATTATGAATTAAGTTTTCAGCATTCCAAATATTTGAATTATTCAGCCCAAACCTGTCTAAACCATATCAGCCAAATTTATTCTAAGAACAGAGCAAGGATATGAGACCACATGCTTTCACAGATATAACAGATTTAAAAGTGAATAATTTCCATAGTTGGTATTCATTTTTACAATAACAAGTAATGCCTCTATACAGCTTTCAACTCTGCTTAACTCTTAAATGTCTTCAAAAAGGTGGGCAAGCTTTTGTGAAAACATATTACAGATTAATAATTAAAATTAGCTCTCAGTATATTAGCTCAAGTACCAGAAGCAGCTCAACATCGCAACCAAGAAACAAAGGCAAAGAAGACAATACTTAAATCTGTGCTCTCAGTTTGCAGCAGCTGATTTAAAGTACTTAAGTTATCTCTGTATTATGTTGCAGAAACATCTCAAAAGGTAGATCTACATCTAACAGCATCCCTCAAGTCAGGCAGGAAGTTCTCATGCCCTGATTCCCAGCTCTGTGCTTGTGCCAGCTGATTAAAAGTAGCTAATTAAATGCCATGACAGAAAGCTTTTCTCCATTAATGTCACTACTAAACCTCCTACAGATAATTTGGTTCAACCTTTTGTCCCCCTATTCAGTATTATGCATCTAAAACCCCAAACACTAGCAATTCATAGATCAAAGTTTGAAACAAGATGGGTATAGCCTCTGTATTTATATACTGAACTGGGAGTATAATGGAGTATCTTCAGATTAAAACGTCTGCATAACTGCTTTTTCAGGAAAAACACATTTCAACATTCTTGGTTGCCAAGCAGTATCATAACTAATAGCTTAATATGCTTGATTTTTTCTCTATGATGATGATGAAGAAAGAATATCTTTAAGTCCACCAAAATTTCTTGATCCAATGTATGAACAGTCTAAGACCAGAGTAAGAAATTACACTTAAAAAATTGTATCTTAAGCAACTGTGAGAAGATGATAGGCACTGCCACTGAGCTCCTTTTTGCACTTGCATTTAGCTATGATGATGCAGAGAAGACAACCTGGTCCCTGACACACATGGAGTCAAATGGCAGTGACAGAATCCTCATCTACTACAAGATGATGGTGAGAAGGGTCAGTATCGATTAAACGTATGTTAGCACTTAAAATGCAACACGCAGCCTGAAACCCTGAGGGTTTCTTCTCTCCAGTCTTATGGTAATACAAAATGAACACAGAAATTCTACTGCAGAACTGAAAGAATCCTCTTGATCGGGAAAAATTTGCTGTGACACTAACTTGCCAAAGCAAGAGTTATTTTAGAAAGGTTTTTGAGTCATTTTTCTTAAATAGAAAATAGAGCTGAGCCAACAACAAAGAAAGGCCCTTACTGAATTTCAACTTTTCCATTTCTCACTTTGCAATTAAAGTCTTTTAGTGGAGTTCCACGGGACATCAAATGCTAATTTACTGCCGTTACAGTTTCAAGGAATGAACTAATCTAGCCTAATTTAGCAACCTAGAAGTCAGCTTTCTATTCTAAGAGAGCTTTATGCGCTCCTTCTTTAGTTAATGCATAAATAAGCTTTCTGCAACAGGCTAGTTCATTCCAAAACAAGTATCTTGGATGGACCACCCTCTTCAGGTGCCCTTCTCTCTTCACAGGCTGCCTGGATAACCATTTAATTGAAGTATGAAAAAAATACCACTACTGCCCCCTACTCACAGTCTACGTTATGTGGGAAGCAGTACATCTTACCATTTAAGTGGCAATTTAACTCAAGTATCCCAAATTTAACTCAAGTATCCCACTAAATAAAAAGACATTTTATTTATATTGGGATGCTTGTAGGCTAATGCATACCCAGTACGATCCAAAATGATCAAGTAAGCCATTCATGCTGTAGGAATTACCTATAAATACATTATAATGCAAATTATTTATTAGATATATTTCATTAAGTGTTTTAAAAGACTGGTTCATTAAACTGATTCTTAAAAAGATAGAAATTTAACCAATGATAATGAAACGCACCTCTAAACAACCAACTAATTGTTACAGTACATTAATACACCTTCTAATATATTAGTTTTGCATTGTTGCTCACCTTAAGTATGCAAAAATTGCTACATTGTGCAATGACTTCAATGTTATCTCAAAGCACTTATTAAGTATGTGTGAAAAGCTTTAAGTTACAGAATCTGTATCAGCAATAAAATAAAACCAGCATAAGTAGCTCCTGCTATAATTTTGAACTGACTGCACTTCAAATACATCTTCCTTCTTTAGCATTCTGTTCACTTGTTCCTTGCCTCGACTGTAACCATACATTCAGAAAACTGGGCTTGCTTCTTCCTCTTTTTCAAACTTCAATAACTTTCTGTCTTGAATGGAACACATCTAGACTGCAGACCTAAGTGATGCTCATAATGGTGACCCCTGTTTATATGGGAAACCATAAACATTACTTCTGTGTTTCTGCTTGAAAACAGATTAGAAGAATATAGTATGATGTAAAAGCCATTGAACATTACCTGGAAATAATGAGTCCTTATGTATTTTGTCTGCAAATCATACTATATTTGTATTTCTGAAACCTTGGCTTTCAAAGGACAACTTGAACACTAATTAAATGTTGCCAGTAAAGTGGAGGCAATAGATTTAGATGGATGAGAATGACCTGCAGGGGATATTTATATTGATATTTATATTGATATTTATAATGAATATCCCCAATAATCTCCAGACCTGAGACCTCCTAAGATACAACAGTATTCCTCAATTCTCAAAAACAAACCAGAAGCTTTCACCAGGTTCCTGCTCAGTACCGGCTGGAGTCAGCAGAGGTGGCTTCAATACAATTTTCTACTTAAGGAAGCTTATTTTCAGTAATGAATATTTAGAAAGCATACACATAATTAAAATATTAAAACGTAACAGAGACAATGTGAAAATTTTTGTATTATGTGCTCTTTTTATCTTCTTGCATTTTCCTCTAGTAAAACCATTACACAAAAGGGACTTTCTTAAAATACTGGTCTATTTATTTCTAATCCTATAGGAATAGAAGGTACATAATGAATTTGGAGCTCACAGTAAAAGAGATGAAGAAAAAAAGTGATCTGAAATAAATTGCATCAACTTAATTCGTGGAAAATTTAGAAGTAAAACAGATTCATTGCTTAGGCATATGCTTCTTCCTAATGAAAAAGGATTTAATGGACATATTTCAAATACTCTTCTTGGTGGACATTCTGATATTTTTTTTTTATTTTTCAGATTTAATATAGACTATTGTAGAAATTCTCTTTTCCATGTCCTTTTCCTTCAATAGCATAACTCTTCTCATAAATAAATGTCCTGACAATATTTTCTTGGAAAGCAATCAAACATTTCATTACACTGACAATGCTGTTTAACATTCAAGGTTGACCTAACGTCTAACATTTGTGTATACTTTTGCTTGGAAGTTTTGAGTCTTGCTAAGCTTGTTAAAGCACGATGCTCATCTGGCTATGAAATCTGCTTTTTTTTTTCCTCTTGCACTTTGTGTTTTTCTGTTCAGCATATTGTGATCTTTATGTCTTTACTTTGAAAGAGGATTAATTTTTTCCACACTCTGCAATTATAGACAAATAATTTCTTGACTTTAGGAAAGAAAAATGAGTGAAAGATGCATAAAAATAGTCACTGAATTTCACATCATTAATATAAAATATACCTTTTAATTCCTAATCAGTATGAGACCACACAGTCACAGAAAAAATGCGGTGTCAGAATATCAATTTTCATCAATGTGCTGAAGTGACAAGAAGATGGTACATTGTAAGATCCTGAGGGACAGGAGGAAGAGGAGTCCAAGCTAAAGAGCAGAATTCTTCTTGTCCAGGGCACTGGCAGCCAGGCTCCTGTGGGATACTGCTCTGAAAGGCCAGAGCTCAGCAGAGTTGAGTAATCTTCATGGAGAGCCTCTTTCAAGTGCCAGAATAACCTATTCCAATCCTCAATGAAGCAGGCAGGCAAAGCAGAATAGCAGCGTGACTCCACAGGGGACATCTGACCAAGACCCAGTGCAAAAGAGAAGCCAACCAGACATGGAAACAGAGAGAGTTTACCCAGGAAAAAAAGAGAATCCCTACCTGGCCAGGCAGGGATGGGGTTCGCAAAGTTCACCTGTCACTGAAACTGGTACAGGATGTGAAGGATAACAAGAAGGGTCTCTACAACTACATCAGCAGTGAAAGCCAAGGGAAATATGAACTCACTGTTAAAAGGAGTGGACAACCTAATGAAGGGCACTGAAAAGGCTGTAAGTACCCCAATGTGATGCTTTCTTGGCTTTGGTCTTTAGTGGCAAGATCTGCCACCCTGAGTTTAGTGGCAGAATTTAGGGAACAGACAAAGTAGTCCCAGTAGTAGGCAAAGACTGAATTAGTGATTGCTGAGAAAAGAGGCCCAAGTCCACGGGCCCAGATGGTATGCATCTAAGGCAGCCAAGGGAGTTGGCTCATGTCTTGTCAGAGCTGTCCTCTATCATCTTTGAAAGATGAGAACTGAAACACCTGCCCAGTGTGGTTGTGAAGTCTCCATCTTTGGAGATACTAAAAACTTGATTTGACAAGTGCTGAGCAGCTACATCAAACTTTGACACTAGCTTGCTTTGAGCAAGAGGTTAGACTCAATGACCTCCAGAAATCCCATCTCAATTCTATCATTTTGTCATTATGCCTACTGCCTAACTCCTGCATCTAAAACATATTCATTCCTGACTACAGATACACTGCTCCCAGCTGGAAAACAAGATTTCAAAATAGCTTCCATGCACACTGAAAACTGAGAACAAGCATTTTCAAAGTTGCAGACATATGCATATGAAAACCTTCTATTATACAGAAGAGATTCATTATTTCATTGGTGTAAAGAACTTCCTCTGCTATGGTGTCAGGATTGTATAGTGACAGCATCTAATCATTCCAGGTGTCCCCACTGGCACAAAAAGAAAGCTCTTTATTTCAAATGCTGTAATATACAATCCCAATCCATTTCGCTCTAGGTCCCATCAAAGAATGAGTCTCTGTCAAAATCCCAACAGCAGATGGATTTTGAAAGCAGAGGTAGAATCATAGTGTAAGAAAAGCATCACCAAAATCTTCCCCTGGAATGCAACAACACTTAATTTAAGACACTACCTACAGAGTCAACATAATTGGGAAGTGTGACATTCTTATTCAATATCTCATTTGAAGGCTGACAAAGAATCAGCCACACAATAAAGTCAGTTAGCTTCAGGCCTAATCAGTCTATTTACCTTGCTGTTATTACTACATATTGCTGGCAGTACAGAAATGAGAAAGAGACCCTAATTCTAATTACTTAAATATATATATATAAAAAGACTACTGAAATATGATCACTTTATGAAGAATCAAAGACATCAAAAATTAATTTAAGGCCCATTTGTGAAGCTTGTGCTGATGGCCAATACAGATTGTAGGACAGAAACTTATTAGGAACAGGACAGCTCATGCAGTTCATTTGGTCATTGTCACAAAATGAAGTGCTGATGTCCTCTCTTAATATTCTGTGTTTCTCTTAGTAGACTTACAGGTTAACACTACTTTTTCTCTCTCTTTTTTTTTTTTTAAATCTAGAAATGTATTTTATTTTCTCTAAACCTGCCCAATCCAGATAAAGGCATCAGTGTTGCTGCCATCTTTATACCATTTCTGTTTCTCCTTTTGAATTTTTCTTCAGTTTGCTGGATCCCCAGCAAATGAGCACACATTTGTTCAAATTGTGATCTGCAAGAGGAGTACAACTGTCATGGCACCTCCTGCCCAAATTTCTTGAAGCAAGTGTGACTTTTCAAAATTACATGGGTAACACTGACAGCAATGACAACCACCAGTTCTGAGGAGAGGTGCCTGAACAGTTAAAACCTGAGTATCTCCCAGGAATCAACAAGACCCACCAATTCAGAGATTACGCCACTGAGAAGGAAAATACAGAAACAAAACTGGTGCGCAGCAACCAGGTTACTGGAATTTTAAACAAAGATTTTTATGTTTATTTTTTTATTACTAATCATTTTTTATGCAATGCACTAACACTTCTTTTTACTCCAAACGCAAAGCTTACTATGTGAACCACACCACATCTTTTCCTACATCCTGAACATTTTTCAGTCCCTGTTCTTTCTTTCCTTCTACATCCCATTACAAATATTGACATTTCACATTTCCTGCACTCTCCATAGTCAGTTTTTTGTCTTCTTTTCTGCTTCCTATCTACACATCCCTACCTGCTCTTTTCACACAAACTGATTTACCTGAAATCCACCCCAAACTCTATGAGCTTCCCTACATATTCCCATTTACATGCACTCATCCACTCTTAAAAATCACCCTACCACATTTTCTTTCCTTTTTACGTATGACAGACCTGCCTCAACTTTCTTCACGTAAAAAAAGCAATAGAGCAATAGTGACTCGAGCTACCTTGCTCCAGGAATTATCTTTTCAACAATCCATACCAAAAGTAAATACCAGGACAACACTATTCCTCTTTTGATACCCAAGTATTTTGGAGCTGTTCCAGTATCTTATTACATTTTTTCAGCTACCCAGAGGACATTTAAAAGGATGCTTCATTTAAATACTAAAATAGTTCATCATTCTTTATTATGACTAAGCATTATTTTCTCTTTCCTCAGTCATGAGAAGGCAAAACTTGCTCTATTATCAAATGACTGCATAGACAATAAGGCTCTGGGTTCATGGTTTAAGGGACAGGACATCAACTACCTGACAAGGTCGATGACTCTCTCCCTTGGAGCAGTGCTGACTGGCTCATCATTAATCATTATGATCTGATCCCCTGGTATAAGCTTTCCTTCAGAGGGGCCGCCTGGAGACAAATGAAAGAAAAAAAAAAAAAAAGCACAGGTTAGCAGACCATTGTAAATGCACTCTATTGTTCATGTACTATGAGTCTTCTTTTTCTTCAAATAATGTCATGTTTAACACTAACACTATTTCTGACATTACCAGTACTTCTTCACCAGGACAATCTTGAAAGCTAGTGAGCGCTTTTATTGAAGTTCCTCAAGTTAAGTTGCAAACCCGCATCTAGCCACCCAAAAATAAGGGCTTGATTTTCTGGATGGCCAACAGGACCCGTAAGAGGCTGCCTAATTCACCCTTTCAAGTGCAATCAACCACACCTTTCTCACTGTTTGTCTGATACACGAGTAAGACCACCCTAAGGATGACTCCTTTCCCCATAAAGAATTGATTCTGTTTAACTACTGTTAAGACCAGGAAGTCTTTTTCTCTGGTGTTTACATCAGATCTTCCCTGCTACAACATAGTTTCCTGTCCCAGGCAAAGTAACACTGGAGAACATCTTATACCTCTCTCCTACCAAACATCACTTACATATTTGAAAGTCATTTGCAGTCTCTCCTTTGACTTCTCTGTTCTAGGCAAAACAAACCTGTATTCTTCAATTTGAAGACAGTAAGTTTCTATACCTCTAGCCTCTGAGGTTCTTTTCCTCTGGATTCCCACCACTTGGTGATCCCATCCAAAAGCATTGCCACTTTCAGTTAGACACAGATATTTAGCATTAGTCTGAGTAGACAGACATGTACATGTCTATGTGCTTTGGATTCTGACACTGCTGAAATGCATATTGAATTTATGCTTTATTAAATGCACATAATACTTTACTTCTCGGCACAATTACATGCCCAGAAGAGGGTGTGACATTGCAACTGCTACTGAAAAGGTGCATCCTCTCTAAACTCCACAATGATGATACACTAAAACCCCAGTAATGTTACCAATATGAAGATAAAGTCCTAAAATAAAGTGTTTCCATATCAAAACCAACTCATTTCACAACGGAGCTGATGCTGTTCCTTTCCTCTGTTTGGTTTGAAAACTGCATTTATATATCTTCAGCATGAATGAATACAAATCCATGTAGGAGAATGTTGTCGTAAGCCCATTTTCCTCCTATTCACTTGGAACAGGACATAATATACACCTTTTCCAAACTGAACTTTAACACTGAACTACATTAATAATGTTAATTTGGGAGAAAATTACTGTCTGGTTGTAATTCAAATATTAGTTACATTGCTTGAGTCATCTGAAAGCAATACAAATATAATCAATGCATGCACATGGGCAAATGACATCAGAACTTCACAAAGTCAATTTTGCCTCTCCTATGCTCTCTGTGGCGGTTCTGGAGGACATATTGAACAAGAGCAAAGTCAAATCCCTGCCCGTGGCTCCAAGGCAATTTTACATAAGAGCTGAACTTCTGAGCATAAAGAGCAGGAGGCTGCTAGTCAGGAGACTGATTAGTCCCTGGTATGGTCCCCCGTAAGTTCAAAATTACGACAAACCTCAAAAATTTTCACTCCACGTAAGGCAGTTAGGGATCTATTCTGACCTGGCTTTTTGCCACATAGTTATACAGAAGTATCCATTAAAAAAAACCCCAAACCACCAAAACACAAATGCCATCAATAACATCCTCTTTTTAATAAACAAATACTGTAGTTAGAACCAAGTGTAACAGTTGGAAAGGTCTCCTTGTGAAGCTGATGATAAAAAGAATGCAAAATATGTAAGATTTAATCTCGCAACTCAACATACCTCCTGAAAACACTGACTCAATGGCAATGAAGGTGACATCAAACCAATATAAATGTAGCAGGGGGAAGACCTTCTTTCCTTGAATGAAGTGGGTCAACTCTTTTCAGGCAAGCAACAGTAACGGCTCAGAGTAATAACCCAAAGTTGGCTTTTTGTTAACACATTTACATAATGTTCAAAAATGAGTGCAAGCAGGGAAACTACTGGGTAATATAAAACTCAAAAAACTACCTAGTATTTGTAGCTACTTTTTCTGCCTGAATATTTTAATAGTACTCAAATTTGCAACTGTATTTCATCTCAGTAGATTAAGTCCAAGTTTGCTTCTATGGTCAGGTGGTGAAAACATACCTGGTGTTACTGAGCGTACAACAACTGGTTTTTCACTACCAGCCACAAACCCAAATCCTAGCACAGGATCCCTCCTCATTTCCACTTTCCGAGGGGCTGGAGGGGTTATTTGGCAGCTCTCTATTCGAGGGTCTTCAAATGTGGCTGATTGTGTCATGTGACTGTGAAAAAAAAAAAAAGATGGAAAAAGGAAAAAAATCATTAAAACATGATTTTGTGGTATCTACTTGAGCCAAGCAATTTCTGCAAAGATATGAGATGAATACCTGAAATGTTCTCACTATAGGAACTAAAACATCAACTTAGTAATTTTCAATTAGATTTTCTTATACACGAAGTAATAATGCTGCTGGCAGGTCTCAAATACTAATCAATAGTACCAACCTATAAAGAGGTCTCTCTTTGACAGCATATATTTAATCATAACCCATATATGAAAGAAAAATAAGCCAATAATAAAGCCTTTGTCATATGTACTTGAAGTTTTCATCCTTCATTTTTTGGAAAGGAAAAATAATACAGTGATCTACTCATAATGTAAAACATAACAATTAGAGTCTGCCAGCCTTTTGCAAGAAGAGAAGACACACGTTTAAATTTGGCTTTCTAAAATGTTAAGCAAGTTTCTGAGCTGAGTTCTCTCAAGCAGACTACCAAACGCACAGGTAACAGCTTTATATTTACTACTTGTGTAAACTCTTTGAATTCACTGCAAACTGTTCCAGGGGAGAAAAAAAATGAAAAAAAAAAAAAAAAAGATATTAAGAAAATATATTCACCAGCAATTACTAAAATACTTTCAGCTACAGCGCTATGATGATGCTTATACCTAGAAGTAAAATTTCTCATGGCTGGAGGGAAAGATCTTGATTTTTCAAGCAGAAAATAAAAAAGGATGAAAACTATTCCGCATCACGTACCCATGAAAGAGGTCATGGCTTAAAAACACAGATACTTTTAAATTACCATTAATAAACATAGAAATGTGACTGATGCTGCATGCTGACTGAACTGGAACATTCTTTGTGTTTCCCACCTAATGACTGGAACTCCTCACTGAATCACGGCTACCATTTCCCAGTACTGATTATAGAATCATGGAAACATACAGAAAAACAGACCATTCCAGTGTCATATCAGTCCAAATGCCATTAATTGAACTCATGTCAGGTTGCCCAGAGAGGCTGTGGCTGCCCCATCCATGGCAGTGTTCAAGGCCAGGCTGGACAAGGCTTTGAGCAGGAAGGTGCTTTATAATCTTACATATAACAAGAGTTAAGGGACATCCCATGTGACCAGAATTATCGCTCTAACCTCCTGCCCCTCTTTCACCTTCAAATACAATCCCCTGAAGAACTCCAGACAAGGCTGTCTATAAGCAAAAAGGCACCATTCAGAGATCTCTTTTCAGCATCAGTGACATGCAAAAACTTCTCTGGTCTTTCCCCAACACATATGCCTTGGGAATGACATCAATTCCCGTTCTCTCCATGGTCTGCTTCCATTACTGATACACAGAAAAGAAGTAAAACCTCAGTAAACTCTCAGTGGGAGCTTATCCCTGTGACTGGATTTTTCTTGAGCTTTTCTTCAACGAAACTCTCAATATCCCTACCACTAGATTCTGTCTGCCTAAGAGTAACATGCTGCCTTTTCATGCATATGATCAGAGATAGCAGAAGCTACTTCCTTACAAAAATAAGGAAAAATTAAGATATTAAGATATTTTCTGTGCTGCTAGCATCTGTGTTAGGTGAAGACAGCAAAGAAAATTTATTTTCTTTTACTAGGTAGAACTTCACATCTGATACTTCATTTTCCTCCTCCTCCTGTTCCTCCAGTTCTTGTCAGTTAATTTAGGTAACTTTCTATTACATTTATTCAAAAGAACTTTTAGAAAATCTAGAGAGATTTTTGCAGACTCTTCATGAAATCTGTCTTCAAGACCTCCCAGATACTCTATTCCCCATCAACCCCTATTTATGATTTCTTTCAAACGGGCTAATTTCTGAGGTGTCACTGGTAGTCAAAAAACTATCTATTTCAACATGTGAATTTTGCTTTGGTAAATGTCGTGGTTTAAGCCTCTCAGCCACACAGTTTGCTCACTCACTCCCCCCTCTTTCTTCCCCCTGCTCCTGGGTGGATGGGAAGGAGAATCGAAAGAATGCAACTCCCACAGGTTGAGATAAGAACAGTTTAGTAACTAAGGTATAACACAAGACTACTACTGCTACCACCAATAATAATAATGACAAGGGAAATACAAGGAAACAGAATACAAATGCTCACCACCGATACCCAGCCCGACCAAGCAGCAGACCCCCTCTTCCAGCTCCCTGCCCTTCATTCTTTACATCCTGGGCATGACATGCTGTGGTATGGAATACCTCTTTGGTCAGTTTGGGTCAGGTGTCCTGTCTCTGCTTCCTCCCGGCTTCCCCTCCTCCCTGGCAGAGCATGACAATCAGAAAGTCCTTGGTCAGCCAAAACATTCTAAGCAGTAACTATAAACATCGGTGTTATCAGCGCTATTCCCAGGCCGAAAGTCAAAAACACTGCTGCACCAGCTACTAAGAAGGGGAAAAATGACTGCTACTGCTGAACCCAGGACAGTAGAGAATGTGAAATTCTGCAGTTGTCACCTCTTTTAGGTGACAGCCTTACCAAAATTTCCACAAAGTTAAAATGTTCTGTTCAATCATTTCTTCCTAACAGGCGTTTCCATTTTTGTAAGTGGGGTACTACAAGCTGACACTGCCTTCAAACAGGAAATCCCATATTTACAATCAACTTGAAGATACAGCTTTCACCTTTGAACACTACTTTCCTGCTCTCTTCAAGTACTTATTAGTCTGGCTTGAAAACTAAACCATGCAGGAAAAAAACCCAACAAAACAATCCCTGAAAAACCTCACCAACAGGCTGCACTTCCAATAATAAAATCCAAGAGAAGACAGAGATTTGTTCAAAAGAGGAGCTCTGCTACTGGATGCCTCACTCCAGCCATTTCATTGGCTCATACTGAGCAGCAGAACAGCATCAGTCATTCAAAGCCTAAGCAAGAGGATCAGCGAGGAACCGTCCATCATGATTCTGAGAGGCACAGGAGGTTTTATTGATTTTTAAGGTTATTCACCTTCAAATACATCAACTAAAAAGACTCTGCATCTCACGTTTTCACAGCTTGCTACATCAGATATTCTTCTATCATTCAGTACGTTGGAAGTGTATTTCAAGAGAGCTACAAGATATATGAATACAATCCCAGAAGAGATTACATGAATACTCAAAGCTTTGTGTGATGGTGCATCGACAAACCTGCTTCCTCCTGTGGATAGTTCATTATTGAGATGCCAGTTGTAGCAGCCGAGTTCAAGACAAATTTCAATTTTGCATTAATTGGAGGTATTTGATCTCCATCTCAGCTATGGAACTATTGATTCCTGAAGAATAGCTATGCTAAGAGTTCTAAAGCAGAATCTAATAAACTTGGACTCAAAACCCTACACAGAACATCAATTTAACAGTGAAACATTCTTAAAAGAATAATTGCAACACTGCAATTTCCTTCAAACACAGTAAAAATGTGCTTAGATGGTACTATGCTTAGATCATACGAAGCACAGTATCATCTAAAAAAAAAATCATATGGTACTAAAGATTTACTTTTCTGAGAGAAAAACGGAAGAAAAGGAAAAAGGCTGATTTTAAGCATCAACTGTTCTTTCCACATACACAAATGCAAGATGCCCTTAGATTGCCTTTTCAAAGACAGATTCTCGTGTCTCACCATTTTCAATGACTGACATGAGTCCCTGCTTCACAAAAGGCTGTCTTCTCTGATGTACTCTTACTGTGAGCAGTGGGCGACAGCTGCCATTATTAAGGAGAGTAATTCATAGAGAATTTCTTGAACAGAGATTTTATACACCAGCCTCTTCTGAGAGATAAACTACCAGCTATGGAAAATCATAGCAGAAGTGTAATTCCAAGTACTGACTCTCGAAAGCTCCCTGTGGCAACTATACTCAAAAGAGAAGGTAACAGGGGAAACAAAAGTAGTCATGTGAGTGTACATGCACCGACAAACAGAGCAGAATGGATGCATTGCAGGGTGGCATAAAATTCGTGTGCACAGTCATCCACTAAGGGGCCTATGGCAAGTGAAGGGGGAAGAAAATGAGGAAAGAAAGATACCTTGGGGAACACTGCTGAGCTGCAACAAGGCAGCCAGCACCTATAAACACAATTCAGCTACCCAGGACATTATGGGGAGCCTAATGTAGCAACTGAATACCTGAATTCATGCTCAGGGAAGTCAGAGGTATGATTTAAGGCTGGCACTTAAAATCTTCACATCATTAGATTCATAATGATTAACTTGGTAGTGCTTTCTAAGGAAACCTTCTTAGCATTTTCCTCATTCAAATTACACACTGAATAACCCACATAAATATCTAAACAAAGACTAATTAAAATGAGAGCTTGGTTTAATAATGCCTATTAGTAGCTGAAAGCAAAGTATCTAAGTACAATGTTTTTTGAGACTTCAGATTTTGACATGTCATTCCCTGGCACCTAGGGATTAGTGTGCTAATTCTGACAGTTTCATCTATGGTGTCCTGGGCTCAGCAGCAGCAGTCATTTTTCTCCTTCTTGGTAGCTGGTGCAGCGCTATGTTTTTGACTTTCGGCCTGGCAACAGCACTGATAACACCAGTGTTTTCAGTTACTGCTTAGAATGTTTTGGTCTGACCACGGGCTTTCTGAGCCTCATGCTCTGCCAGGGAGGAGGGGAAGCCGGGAGGAAGCAGACACAGGACACCTGACCCAAACTGACCAAAGAGGTATTCCATACCACAGCACGTCATGCCCAGGATGTAAAAAACGAAGGGCAGGGACCCGGAAGAGGGGGTTTGCTGCTTGGTCGGGCTGGGTATAGGTGGTGAGCATTTGTATTCTGTTTCCTTGTATTTCCCTTGTCATTATTATTATTGGTGGTAGCAGTAGTGGTCTTGTGTTATACCTTAGTTACTAAACTGTTCTTATCTCAACCTGTGGGAGTTGTATTCTGTCAATTCTCTTCCCCATCCCCCCGGGAGCTGGGAGGAAAAAAGAGGGGGGAGTGAGTGAGCAAACTGTGTGGCTGAAAGGCTGAAACCACAACACATGGCAGCTATGAAAGCCTGTCCTCAGCAGGCCATAATTTGTTATGCAGGAGTTTGCATTTCCACAGGAAAATGCTTAGGGGTCTAACACTTCTAAGAAACTGAAACCTACGGCATGAACCCAGTGACTCCGGCTACAGTAAGCATTATTTTGGAAATACTTAACAAAGGCACCCCAACAACTTCAGCTGCATTCTGCAAAGGCATCAAAAATAAAAAAAAAAGCAGAAAAGGCATCTTGCAAGGTTAGTTTAACACAGCTGCACACCCACACACATGAAAACTACATAACCAGAATTAAATGGCTCCTGCACTGTATTGTAACAAGTGTGAAGACTGGCTGCACTTTAGTGTTTCATCACGTTATTTCCATACTATAGCTTGTTTCTTTTACTTCAAAGGTTAATACCAATTCTCAATTTTGAGTGATTTATTCCTTAGCTTTTAAATAGTTACAATGCCTCTGCTCTACAGATTGATTTAACCACAAAATAAGCTCTGTTTTAACTTGAGACACAGCAGGTGTAATCCTGGTCAATGATGGAAAATAGACTGTGGAAATGTCAAACCACTCATGGGCTGATGAGTGGAAGTGGCCGAGGAGGATGGAGACAGGGACTTTTTATCACAGGTATAATTCAGAAATTATAAAACCACTTCAAATCATTGAGCACTGTCAAAATTCTGTCTCATTAATGAATAGAAGGTGGAGGATCTGCTTTGTTGACTGCAATTGAGATCTTCAGAAAGACCTATGCAAGTTAAGGGCATCAAACAAAACTTCATGTATAATTGTCCAGCTGGATCCCTGAGACCATGAGCCTCTGCCCATCTGCCCTGAAACTACATCTTTGTTCATACTCTATTCAGAGCCTCAGGTTGTGTGCTCAAAATTTCCTTTGCAACTGGGAGTTGTAAAAGTTACTGCAGCAACAAAAGAAAGTAAATTTGATTCTTGTTCAATCACCTGTCTTCAGGAATTAGCATTAAGTAAAATGGTTTGAGACTTGAGACAATATTACAGAAACTGATAATAACATAAGGGTATTTTATAGTTTTCCCCTTGATAATCTGGAATAACTATCAAAACAACGACAGGAAACTGTTATAGGTGAGAACAAATACACAAACTCTGCAGAACATGAAAAACTGATCTTCATTTATTTAGCTAGTAGCTAAATATGAAAAGTAATTCCTTCCCTTCTCTTTCTGGCACTTCTTAGAATACCTCAAGTTAATTTATTTTCTCCAAGAAATCCCACAAGAATTATTAAGAACTAGAACACAAGTGTCACAATCATGCATCAACTCTATCTTTCTTCTACTTGGAAATGACATTTCAGGGAAGAAGTGCCCAAATACTTATTACATTGCTAAGTAAAATTGCTGCTCCTACAAAGAATCTGGTAGCTTGACAAACTGTTTTTGCTCCATTTTGCATCAAACTGGAGAGTTGCTCACAGCTTCAGAATACTTTTTGGATGTATTCAACAGACAAAAGTTTTATTTTCAGCTGTTCAAATAGGAGTCAAACTTTAACAGTTCAATAAAACATTCCCTACATTTTCACTGTTTTCATGCAGGTAAGTATGCTGAGAATTCAGTATCATAAGCACAAAATACAGCTGGGAGGATGTATCACTTCCCCCCCCCCCATTCTTTCTAGGACTATTTTTCTGCCCCAGTGTCAATTCTATTTTTTTCATTAGCTTCTTTAGCAGTTAAAACCTCTAAAGTCAGGTCATTTTATAGCGCCCTAGAAAATGTTTGGCATATGCCATCTGGATGAACATACGGTAAAAATGTAATTAGAAGGAAAAAAGGTTTGCTAGTTTCAGAAGTTGGTGACAGCTTTTTTGATAAAATTGGATACAGGGAAATCTGACACATAAAAAAAATTCAAAATCGACTCTTCCTCCACTGGTAGGCATGATGTGCAATCTAAAGCAAGACAAAGTGAAGCAAAATCACAGTGAATAAAACTGACATGAATACAAATTTAGAAGGATAAAAAGATTTATGCTCGGCTTCAGGCAGACACTGGGAAAAATATGCCAAAAAAAGTATTTTACAATGACAGTTAGCATTCTCATATTGACAATATTACATGTGTAATATGTGAATGCTTCTGCATTCTGCAGATCCTATATATGAATGCTATATATTTGAAAGAAAACAAACTTCTGTACTTAAATCCCACAAAGACATGGAAATAAGCCTCAAGACCCAGCTGCAGGCTAGCAGTTGTTAGTCCCAAGGTTTGTGTCTCCAGATTGCCAGAGAAGTTCCCATTTATTTTCCTTCTCTCAGGATTGCCACAAGCATTTCTAGAGCTCTGTTCATGATGAACATTGAGTTTCATGATGGCTATATTGGGGTGGGACTTTTCAGGCACCAGCCAAATAGCAAAAATTGAACAGAAACATCTCGGTGAAAATTGGCCATGGCAAAGAACGAGCCATAGAAGAAGGAAAAATATGAAGGAACCCTGCAGAGAGGATTTATGAATATCATAAGATGACTTACAGAATAAAATAAAGGACAAAAATGAAAACAAGTACTGTTTTCAACACTTAAATATCTTGAGAAAAACTTGACACTTTAACACTTGAGAAAAAAAATCTAAAAGAAGAACATCTCCCAAAAGAACACAATGAGAGCTCCCAGCAACACTGGCCACCTGAATGCTGGGATTTCCTCCCCTGTAAACAGGGCATGATGCCAGCCTCTGCCTTCTTTACTGACTGAAATACACAGCCAACACTGGTGCGCCAACGATGAGTATGTCTAAATTGCACCCGTACACATATGGCATATAATGCACACTGACAGCCCTCCCCCTTAATGTGCAATTATGCTGCTACACACTATACTGAATGGCATTTCTGCATCCAGTTTTTGTCCCAGCAATTTTTTCCCACCAGAGTGACACTAGCTTTAAGCAGCTATGCTTCTCGTTTCAAAGCCTGAAGTGAGATTCAAAGTGGAATGAGATTGAGGAACCCACTCTGTAGGCTTGAACATAGCCAAAGGAAGCTCACAAATTATTCATGTGTACAAGACCGGATGGAGAACAACCTGCGTCACACAAGCAATTCCAGGGTAAGCCCTGTGGGAGAGAGCAAGGCAGCAGGAATCGTTGGGGGTCGCATTAGCTGGTTATGCCAAGGGCCCCAAATGCACCACCAACTGGGCCTTGCCTTTTCCTGGAACACAGATTTAGGATCCCCCTGGCATTTCCTTCCTTGAAGGAGCTTTTCATCAAGTTGGTTCTCACATATGCAGCATGGGCTGGTTGTGCAGCTCAGGGATGCAGGATGTTTGGCCACCTGCTTGGCCCAGGTCTTTCAAGAAGTAAACTGTGTGATATGTTTCTGATAGAAATCAGAATTAGTAGCTCTCCTCCAAGGCAGGAATACCGTACATTTACTGAAGTATACTTTGCTTTTTTCCCCACAAAAGGCATTTCCTTTATGTGACCTTAGCAACTCCATTTAGGATAGCAAACTACATTGAGATCTTTAAAGATGAGCTATAATGTAGCTTTTCATTACCTTCTATTCATGCATCAATAAACCCTGTTGCAAGTAAAGATATAACAAGGGAGGAAAAAAAAAAAGAAGAATTACTGAGCTCCAAACACACAATAAATTCATTTGGGTTGAAAGTGTACTCTGGAAAACAGAACAAATAATTCCTATCCATCCTGCTTTTGAGAAGTTTCATGCTAACCTCCATCAACAGCAATCTGTCAGCTCCTGCCTAGCTGAGCTATGCGGCAAACCACAGAGGACCTACACTGAGGGCTACCAGTGTTTCCCATCTAGCAATGAAAAGGCGCTGCCATCTCCAACTCAACATGAACAACTTTTCCAACTGAAGTGTGAAATAAAGAAAGGAGGAGGAGAATCATCATGGAAATAGCTTTTTAAGGTGATTAGTAAAGCTCCTGATTAAAAAAATCTGGTCTGGTGCAATGCTGGAGGCATGCTCCAACATGCACTTGTCACTCTGTAAACACTGTGTAACATAATGTTGTAAGAGGGCAGAATCCAGATTTAATGTGCCCATTGTAACCCACCAGTACAACTGGGCTTAGCACGAACAAACAACTGGAAGATGAAAGCCCCTGCTTCAGCATCTTTATCCCTGCCTAACTCCTGGTAGCTCAGTACAGTTATGAGCATATGGAGATAAGCACTTTCAACAGAAGTAAAACCTTCTTTGAATGTAATCTTCCTCATTTCTTCATCAATTGAATGGATGAGCAGGTTACAGAAAGGGCTTCGAATTATCTACTCATTTCCTTCCTTTTCACAGTTTACACTGGAGGGCTCCTGAACCAAAGCCAGCCTTTCTGGTGGTACCTCATTTACTGCCTCTTCAGCAAAACAAAGTCTTACTCAGGTGGAAACTAAACCTCAGCTGGAAGTAGCAACCAAGTGAAAGTAGCAACATACAGGTTAGTGGATCCAAAGTGGGTACTCAACACTGCAGCTGCTTAGCTCTTGTACAATCACATATTTTAAAGGTTCAAGTATATAAACTACAGTATCATTGTGATGGCTGTCTGCACTTGGAAGCAGGTTGGAGAACTGACCAGCAAAGGGCAACATGGCAACGCCATGAGAAATGTGAGTTTCTCTGAGTTCAGGGGCACACGGAGGAACAATGTGTGTGTCAGTACAATAAGCTCTCTCCAGTTTCCCATGCTCAGCATGGTTCTCTTCCCTGGAGACTCAGGCACAAGGAAACTTATAAAGTTGCTGTGCTTTTATAAAGAAGTCCAACTTCTGCACTGAAGCAATGAGTACAAGGAAAGGCTTTTCATTCTCCAGCTACAAGACAGAAGTGAATTTTTGTAAAGCGAAAAGGATCTACAAGCAACAAAGGTGACAGAATGAATTTAAATTATTTTCATACTAACTCATAAAAGACCCAAACTCAAGCCTTCACATTCTGTAACAAAGTCTTTACAGTCAGTCTTCAAAGTAAATCTTCTAATTCTGTAACACCTTTGGAGAAGGCCTCCAGGGGGGTTGGAATTAGATGATCTTAAGGTCCTTTCCAACCCTAACTATTCTATGATTCTATGATTCTATGACAGACAGGAAAAAGAGAAAAAATCTCTTTCTTTTTCCTTTCTTCTAACAATGTACAAATAGAGAGGATTACTTTTCTTGACTGCTGATTTGGGAGTGTGCCATTATGACTCCTCAGCAAATGCAAAACAAGAGAGAGAACTTAATAGAAATAATCTAGAATGACAGATTGCACTGATGGGAGGGGAGGCTGCAAGATAGAGCTGTCATGGGAAAATTAAACTCGGCCTATAGGAAGGAGGTAAAAAAATCAGGCGTGTTTGATAACTTTTTAAATTTATTTTTCCTGGTAGGTTATTTGCTATACTTCAGCACAAGATGGCTGAATGATTTTTCTGGGCCTACTTTTTCATTTCAAAGGAAGCTGATAACCTTTCTAAATGACAGCACTTCTAGTAACCACAGGGCGTTTTATATACCTTAAAAATTAAGTGTTTTGTTGATCATGTTTCAGCTTCATTATATCCAAGAAGCTTTTGCTAAAGCCTGTGGGTAATTTCTATTTACCTATTGTGCTGGTTTGGGTTGGGATAGAGTTAATTTCCTTCATAGTAGCGAGTATGGGGTCACGTTTTGGATTTGGGCTAAAGGCAGCATTGATAATTCAGGGATGTTTTTAGCTATTGCTAAGTAGTGCTTACACAGAGCCAAGGCCTTTTCTGCTCCTCACCCCACCCCACCAGCAAGTAGGCTGGGGGTGTACAAGGAGTCGGGATGGGACACAGCCGGGACAGCTGACCCCAACTGACCCAAGGGATATCCCACATCATATGATACCATACTCAGTATATAAGAAGAAGGAAAGGGGGATGTTTGGAGTGATGGTGTTTGGCTTCCCAAGTCACCATTATGCATGATGGAGCCCTGCTTTACTGCAGATGGCTGAACACCTGCCTGCCCATGGGAAAAGTGAATGAATTTCTTGTTTTGCTTTTCTTGCATGCATTGGTTTTGCTTTGCCTTAAAAAAAAAAAAAAAAAGAAAAAAAAAAGAAAAAAAAAGAAAAAAAAAAAAAGAAAGACATTATAATGGAAGTTGTAGCCAAGCTGATCAACACAAAAAATTTCCCTGTTCATCTCAAGAAAGCCCAATTCACTGTAAACAGAGAATAGAAGCTCTTAAGAAGGCAGGCAAACTAATTGTTCTAGAACACACACCGTGGAATGAAGGTCATGGATTTTAATGAAACACAGATTCCAAAGTGTAAGAAAGTGAAAGAAAATGCGATGTTAGCAACTCAAAAAGCAGAAGGGTGTATAACCAGGTGAAGCTGAGATGCTTTGTGCCAGGCAGTGGTTGAGTCAGTGCAACAGAATAACAAACACTGATCATAAAATCCTACATGCAAAACAAAAGAATTTATTGAGTCAGTTAATAATCAGCCAATGCCTAACACAACTTTAGTAATAATACTAATGTACCAAATATTTACAAGACTCTTGATATAGAATCATAGAATAGTTAAGGTTGGAAAGGACCTTAAGATCATCTAGTTCCAACCCCCCTGCCAGGGGCACAGACACCTCCCACTAAACCATGCCACCCAAGGCTGTGTACAACCCAGCCTTGAACACTGCCAGCGATGGAGCATTCACAACTTCCTTGGGCAACCCATTCCAGTGCCTCACCACCCTTACAGTAAAGAACTTCTTCCTCATATCCAATCGAAACTTCCCCTGTTTAACTTTGAACCCGTTACCCCTTGTCCTCTCACTACAGTCCCTCATGAAGAGTCCCTCCCCAGCATCCTTATAGCCCCCCTTCAGATACTGGAAGGCTGCTCTGAGGTCTCCACACAGCCGTCTCTTCTCCAGGCTGAACAGACCCAACTTTCTCATCCTATCTTCATACGGGAGGTGCTCCAGTCCCTTGATCATCCTCGTGGCCCTCCTCTGGACTTGTTCCAACAGTTCCATGTCCTTTTTATGTTGAGGACACCAGAACTGTACAAAATACTCCAAGTGAGGTCTCATGAGAGCAGAGGAGAGTGGCAGGATCACCTCCCTCGACCTCCTGGTCACGCCCCTTCTGATGTAGCCTAGGAGACGGTTGGATTTCTGGGCTGCAATCACACACTGCTGGCTCATGTTCATTTTCTCATCGACCAAAACACCCAAGTCCTTCTCTGTAGGGCTGCACTGAATCTCTTTCCTGCCCAACCTGTAGCTGTGCCTGGGGTTGCTCCAACCCAGGTGTAGGACCTTGCACTTAATATAAATAATAGAATCACAGAATAACAGGATGGTTTGGCTTGGAAGGGACCTTAAAGATCACCAAGTTCCAACCCCCCTGCCACAGGCAGGGGCACCTTACACTAGACAAGGCTGCTCAAAGACCCATCAAACTTGGCCTTGAACATTTCCAGTGATGGGGAAGCTTTTCTGGGCAGCCAGTGCCAGTGCCTCAACACCCTTACAGTGAAGAATTTTCTGCTAATGCCTAATCTAAACCTCCCTTCTGTCAGTTTAAAGCCATTTCCCCTTGCCCTGTCACTGCCCTTGTAAAATGTCCTTCTCCAGAATTCTTGTAGGCCCCTTTAGGTACCGGAAGGTTCCTGTAAGGTGACATCGGAGCCTTCTCTTCTCTAGGCTGAACAACCCCAACTCTCTCAGTCTGTCTTCATAGGAGAGGTGCTCCAGCCTTCTGATTATCTTTGTGGTCCTCCTCTGGACCAGTTCCAAGAGGTCCATAATATTTAGTATGTAAGCTGCTAACATAGCCAAATTTGTGTTCACTTTAGATGAATAATAGATGATAATTTTAGGTGAAGTTCCTGTGAAATTTAAGACACTGGGGCTGTGCTCTTTTCCCACAGAGAAGAACAAACCTTTACAACTTCTGAAATAAAATGAGAAAAGAGCTGTATAATGCTTGTCTACACAGCGACAGTTACAGAGCAGTGCCTCATCAGCAGTGCAAAATGATAAAAGCAGAGAAAGAAGGTATTTGGAGACATTTTTCTCTTTTTATACTACATGTTTCTCTTCTACTGTTCTTCACCTATCACAAATATCTATTTAATTTTTAAGACAAATGTACGATTTTGAGAAAAATGTGATAAATGAGTGAATTAAGGAATTAAATGTCTTCTGTAATATATGCAGAACATATTGCTTCATGATTTTATCTTTTTCCTATTGTAAATAATACAGAGCAGAGCTTTATAAGGTTCCTAAACAGGCATTTAATTTTGATGAGGCAGAAATATGAGGATTCCAGTACAGCATTTTTGCACTTTAAAAAGAGTACATAAACCTCAAGTTTAATTATCATCGCATAAAAATTGGCATAATCTTATGAAAAATGCAGTCTTTATACATGTAATAAATTCCTAACAAAGAGTGTGAGACAGTTAAGTGGCATAAATATGCTTAATGTCAGAACTTTCTAAAACTTAATTCTACTGATAGATGATAAAACTACAAGCTTCACCTCTGAACCTTGATCAACATCTTAGAAATATTTATAAAAATAACGTGCAATTCTGCAAGGTCTTTAGAACTCATTGCTCCCTTTCATCTTCATCGAGGGCACCAAAACAGAGTTATTGTCACATACACACAGAGCACAACCATAGCCGGTGCTACTGACACTTGCAACAGCTCCAGTGGTCTAGAAGAGCTCCCCCTCCTGTATAGCAGGGAGATTTTGTCATTAACTTCTGTTATTTATCCTTAACTTCTATCAGATTTACGGCTTTCAGCTAATTCCAAACTAAATGATCCTCACTCTGGAGTTCAGAACAATTCCAAAAATAGCTCGCTTTTTGCCTAAGCCACAAACATATCACTCTCTTCTGAAATCTACAAGCTGATAAACCCTGCAAAGACCATTCTCATGAAAAATACAATTAAGGGCTGTCAAAGTTTCAGAACTGCAAAAGTACCAAAATTATTTTGGAATATTGATTTTTTTTTTATCATAAACAACACTGGTGCATTTCTAACATTAAATACAGTGCTGAAACAAAGACTTTAGCGTCTCAGACTTTCAGAAAACCAAGTACAATTACAACAAAATCTTGGTCACTGATACTAAACATATTTTCAGCCTACTGTAATACAAGATAGAAACTGTCATTTTTGTGTACATATACTGGTCTTAT
This sequence comes from Ara ararauna, assembly GCA_028858755.1. Lineage (NCBI taxonomy): Eukaryota > Metazoa > Chordata > Aves > Psittaciformes > Psittacidae > Ara > Ara ararauna. Next base: position 53,221,471 of record CM054378.1, read on the forward strand.
TCACAGAACAAACTAAACTTAAAGAAAGTTCTAATGTTCTGAAATATGCTAATTTCTTACTTATCTTCTTAAGAACAAGGATGGATTTTGAGACATAAGCAGCAAATGTAAATTGGTTTCACTTATGTCGGTTACTTTCAGGCTCAGGCTGCTCTTGAGTTAGGGTTAAAACGAAGGAGTGTTATTTGGTAGCTGTACTATATTCAGCGAGGCACTTTATTGCAACCCACCTCCCCCCCCCCAAAAAAAAAAAAAAACCCAAGAATGAAACCAACAAACAACAAACCTAAACCCACAAGAAACAGAAAATAACAGAGTTCTGAAATACACACTTGTTTAAACATCGTGACATGATCTGGCTACATAGCCATAACTAAATTTAGGACAGTACTATGCCCCCATTAAGCTGCAGTACCTACCATCAAGATAAACGAACATTTTAGGAAAAGTTCCAGTGAAGTAGTCCCCAATTTATAATATCTCAATTAAGTGGGCTGTTCTATAATAGCATTTTTATACTTCCTGGCCCAAAGCACTTTAATTTTCATATGACATCACTGAAACATAGTGGCCCTTAAAACATAGGGCAGAATTTAAACTGCATGGCATAGCACATGGAAAAAAAAAAAAAAAAGAGGGAAACCTCTGCACAATTATATCAGTTAAACCCTCAACTCTTTGCAAAATATATTGTGGCCTCATTTTAGTGTCACACAAAATGTAATGAACTTTGGTTTTAAATGTCTGCAGTTCCACCAATTAATGAAAAGCTGAGCCAAACCTGGTGACTCAGGTCTGAGCCTAGTGCTCCATGGGGAGCAGAGCCCTGTATATTTGTTTACAGAGCATGTAAACTGATGTCAGAGCAGCCTAACACACTTTGGCTGAAACGGGAGTCAGGCTCTCGGTATTTCCAAGCAGCTGTTTAAATCATGCATTACCAGAAGAGCTGCTCTGAGCCTCCAGTCTCTGACGGACCCTTGCATTAAAGCATCTGTATGACCAGCAGCTCCAGGGCAAAGCTGACCACGATGCAGAATCATACAATGGTTTGGGATGGAAGTAACCTTAAAGGTCATCCAGTTTCACACACACACCCACCCCCCAGGCAGGGACATCTCAAACCAGACCAGGTTGTTGAAAGCCTCATCAAACTTGGCCTTGAACACTGCCAGGGATGGGGCAGCCACAGCTTCCCTGGGCAACCTGTGCCAGCGCCTCAACACCTTTATAGTGAAGAATTTTTTCCTAATGTCTAATCTAAACCTTCCCTCTGTCAGTTTAAAGCCATTCTGCCCTGTCTCGTCTTATATTTCCTTGTAAAAATTCTGTCTCCATGCCTTATTTTCAGAGTGACCAGCCTGAGGCCTTCAGTGAAAGCCTGATGTTTTCAGATCACTCTGTGCCCTAAAACTTGGGGTATGTGTGGGGACTTGCCAAGCCTCCTGCTCCCCTGCTTTGCCAGCAGTGACCACTGGCCAAACCTTTCCACCAAACCACATTGACTTCATGGCGGCCACTGCCTCCTTTAGCTTTGGTGTGTTTTACACCACAAAGCTGGCAACGTACATATACACACACATATATATCTTTGCTGACATCTCCAGAAATTATGTACTTGGTCATGTGATAGCCTATAAGGTGAAAGAACATTTAGTAGACTGATTTTTAATAGAGTAAGAGGTCAACATAAGTAGGAAGTTTCACTACTTCACATCTTTAGTTACTCAGACAGCCAACCCTTTATTTTCAGATCACATAAAGTCTATAAATGGAATAAATTGTCATCATTTATTCATATAGCATCTCTATTTAACAAGATATGCAAATCAAACTGTTATTATTCCAGAAATCATGAACTCAGAAAGACTAATTAGAGATGTTTTACTCAGTTCTGACAAGCTGTTTAGCTTCAAAAACTATATAATTTACATTAGGTGTCAGGAGAGAAAACATCATATCTGGAAATAAAATTACTCTTTAAGTTTTGTTTTCAAATAGAAGTCACACATTCTTACAGTTGGTTTAAAACAACTGGAACTAAAAAGACAAAGCTCACTGTACTGATTTCTAATATTAATTAAAATATCTGGCAAGAGAAAATAACAAGTCTTCTCCTGTTATTTAAGGATAGGTAACCTACTCATTGTTGTATCAAAATCTCCATACACATAAGGAGCTAAAGTTGAAAAATCTTAACATTTCTAATCAGATTCATATCCTGTAGGAAAAACTTCTTCACTGAAAGGGTGGTCAGGCACTGGAACAGACTGCCCAGGAAAGTCATAGTCCCTGGAATAGTTCAAAAACCACATAGATGAGTCCCTTAGTGGCATGGTTTAGTGGTGAACTTGGCAGTCCTGGGGTAATGGTTGAACTTGATGATCTTAAAGGTCTTTTCCAATCTAGTTGTTTCTATGATCAGCAATTCAGGGAATATTACATCTGACCATTATAGTTTTGCTGTAGGTGAAATAGCAGGGAAAGAAGATAATTCTGTGGTTCAGAAGTTTCATTTAAGCTTCTATACCCACATGCTGCAGAGGTATGTAGGTTATTGTAGGAAGTGAAAAAAATAAAAACCACAAAACAGAAAGCATTGCAACTGAAGAAAAAAATAGAATGTGTCCTGCAATAAATCTTTCTGTTATTCTTCTTCAATGAAATTTCTCCTCTTCTGTTCTCTTAAAGGAAAATGATAGGAAAAAGTAAACCACTTTTTAAAAAAACTGTAATTTTTTCTCTTTAAAATACAGGTAGATGCCTGGCAACAATTTAGAATACCCAGGTGTGAAAGAATCCAACCCTCATAAGAAGATAATACCCTAGTACCATCCTGGGGAAAACCAAACAATGAAAACCTAACCACCAACCAAAGCACAGGCCGCATATACAATCTTGGAAGAATGATGGAAGAGTTTAAAAAAAAAAAAAAGAAGACAAGGAAAACAAGCACACCATATCCAGGGTGACTTTTTCACAGTCAAACCATGCAACAGAAGGAGGAATGGGAAGGAAAGGAGAGTTGATGGAGATGAAATCAGAGAAGCAGTCACTCATCAACAAACCTCTCAATTCCTTCTAATTGTGTATGGCGTGGGAACAGTGTCACTACTGCCAAGAGGAAATTCACAGTCAGACTCCTGATCTACTGGGAACACTCTACCCGTGACATTACTAACTCTCAGTACACGAGAAATTACAAGGAAAAAAATCCAGAAACCTCCATAACCTCATTCCAGCCTCCTGCAGAAGTCTGACAAAAACCTAACTTGTTCTTCTGACCAGGATGCTTTCCTGCAGCTTAGTGGAAACATCAATCAACATTTAATTCCTTTCTGAGTCCACTGGCATCCTGATTTATAGTAACACATGTGTGAAACTCAGCCCAGGCAAGACAAAAAGTGGTGTTTGTGGGAAGCAGAAAAAAAAACATCAGGAGGCCTTGGCAACTGTTATTATCTCACTGTATATCAAACACTGCTGTACCTCCATTCCCTGTACTTCTGGTCACACTGAAAGGACTAAAACATAGATGAGACACTGTAAACCCACAGTAAGGAGATCGAAGTACCTTCCAAATTTACATAATTCTAATTACTCCTGCACACACAAGCCCAGATACAGCCACTGTGCACAGATCCCAGTGTACAGCCACTGGCATTCCCTTTTCTCACAGTTATAATGGCTACACGGCTTGGGAAAGAGTAGAGCCTAGATTCTTGGAGGAAAAGCCATCAGTAATCCAACCCTAAAGTTGTGTACATGTTGCCAGATGAAATAAAACATGAGCATAAAATGAACGCTTTTTGTAAGAACAAAACCTGTCTCTTCCTCTTAGATCTCTTCATAGCTGCAGCGAAGGGCAATTAGAAACTGGGTGTTCATTCCCATTTTGCATAGCTCTTGTAAAATTGCAGTGTAGCTTCCATATTGAACAGCTGGGCATAAACCTGCATTTTGTACTGCTAGGGTCAGATCAATCCCTTACACCAAAACAATCCGGTTGGGAAAATCTGCACATCAAGATCCTCTGCTGGGGTTTGCTCTTCTTTGCCTTTGCATCTTCTTTTCTTTCTGGATCTTCAGACAAGGCTACACTTCCAGTGTAATCCTTAAGAGAATTTAGATCAGTCATGTTGGAAGTATTTAATTTGTTCTCTAAATGATGATTCAGATTCTCTTTTACTGAAAGGTGCAAGGAGGGAGAAAGGAAAGTTTGCAAGAATTAATCGTTCTACTAGTGATAGGCTGCTACACTGGTTTGACCAGGCTCTTGGAGTTACAAAATATGGAGTGTTCACAATTCAGAGCAGACAATTCTCTGCAGCAAAATTAGCTATTCATCTCCATTCTTCTGTATATAAATGAACAAACAAGTTACAGCCAAAGTGTCTGCCGGCACGGTCTGCTTAGTAATTCTGAATGCAGGACTATCCAGTGCACAGACACGCAAAATTAATGTTGAAAATACCCTGGTAGTCAGTTATTACTACTGATAAATATTAAATTGGATGGCAGACTGTACTATAAAAACTGTGAAACTAAAGAAATAAAATGGCTGCCTTTTAAGGCAGAAAGACATGTCCTCTAAAAGACAAAACCAGAATTCTTCAGTAGGTACAGATATGCAAATAGCTAATGACTGATCAGAAGAAGCTTTAAAGCAGAGGAGTCTACAAAGCAAGGAAATCCATCATATAAATCTGAATTGATTTATAAAGCTTATCTTATATAATTGTTGTATCATATGGATGATGCTGGTGGGTCAAGCACAAAGCAAACTGGGCAGTATTTACTAAATAAAGTGCTTTCTTCCATTAAATATAACTCTACAATAAATAAATAACAATAAAAAAGTAATATTTGGGCTTTTTGCATACTAATAACCTTGTATAAGTATACTCTGAGCTTGGACAGAAAACCAACAAGGCTTGATGCAGTACTCTGTCCTTCCTAATTCCGGATCAGGCTCTGAAAACTCAAATTTGATACCAGTAAGTGCTAAGTGTTGCAATACACTTTTCTGTGCCAAAAAAAGTGAAATCACAGACAAATGACAGAGGAAAGAATACTACCTCCATCCCAAATTATTTATAGTCTTGAAAGGATACAGACAAGATTTATTTTCATGGTATCCACAAAGGCCATAAACAGCAAGTGAAGATCCAACATGCTGCTCTCATCACCACCTGCTCCATACAAACTTCCACATTTCTCTATTATGCCATGATTAGATGGACTGTATTGCAGTGGTCCTGAGGAGGGAATGAACTCATGATGATGAGCTCAGAGCACCATGCCAGTGTTTAAATCCAGCTGTCCAAAAATTACAAAGTAGACAGCTCCCCTGAGGCTTGCCTACATCAGTTTCAAGGCCTAGGTACAGCACAGCACAGACTGCATGTAGAGAGTCTAGTTTGAACCCACAGTGCAAGTTGTCATCCAAGCCAGAGCAGTAAGTCTGGTGTGGCAGGTATTTGATGTCCTTGGCTCTAGCAGCAAGTTTTCAGAGTCTTTTCAAATTAGGGCTGGGATATTACTGACTGGGAGCTAGGTCCTCAAGCTGTAGGGAAGCACATCCACCAAGGAAAAACTGTAAGACAAGCAGCTTCTGACTCACCTCTGTATTCTACTAGTGGAAACCTCTAAAATTATTTTTGTATTCACCTGAACATAGTCCAGCAAAACAGATTCCTTGTCTAGCCAGCTCCAGTAGCCAAGCTCAGCTGCCTGCCCCCTGAGAAAGCCCATAGGAAACCAGACCTAAAGTCAAACAGTGACTGCCCAGTGAGCTTCTGGGGAGTGCCCAGATCCTTATGAACAAACCTTTATATGGATGCTCTATAAAGAATGACGTTGCCTGTAACAAGATCATCACCCTCTAATCAAGCTGCAGATATACTGAAATGCACGCTGCTTTACAGCAAGGCTGCACTGTGCCTATTTATTTAGGCCGGAATATTTCTTTTGTAAGAATGGCAGTAAATGAAAAAATAAGCTTATTGGCATTAAAAAATACTTTGAATACCAGCTTGCCTAATGACAACTCATTAGAGCAGTTTATTTAGCTAGAAAAACAGGCAAGCTTTTAACCAGAAAATCTTGTTGCCCAAAAGCACTTTTTTTTTTTGCGTTTTTGTTATTTTGGATTTTTTCCCAAACTACCTCTGTTATGCCAGTATAAGATACTATCTCTGCTAACAAGCACTGCTTCACTTCTATTTCTAGACCCATCACAGTTGCAAAAACACTACCAGCACAAATTTATTCACTGCTTTTCAGGGAGGGCTTTTCTGACTCATTGTTTTTAATGTACTGGATACTGAATAATATACTGGATATAAGCTTATACTCCCTTATCTTAGATCAGATTAAACCATAAATATTGGAACCTATCAGCTGGAAAGTATTGCTTTGCTGCTCTGTTCAGTAAGTCAGCTATGGATTCTTGATAAATCATACATGGAAAGAAGATGGAGCTTTTGATATACCCCTCCAAAAGCTTTTGGGTGGATGAAGATTCTACACCACTTTGCTCTGCAGCCCACAGTACTACAAATGATTTTCTTATTTTCACATATCAAAAGTGAAAAATGCCACAACCTTGCTCAAAATAATCATAAGCAGACATATTTTGGATCTCCTCTTTAATACAACTGATAGGTAACCAGAAGGCATTTTCTGTCTCTGTGACAAGGGTTAACTGGCACAGAAAAGTCCTGCTGATCTGCTTATGTTTATCAGAAGCATGGTATAACTAACTCATCACAAGACTAAATGCAGGGCCAACACATGCCTGCATATCTTAATGGAATTTCTAAGAGGCTTCTAAGCAACTTTAAAGCAATAATTCATTATACCAATAAGGTGCCAAGCAGGATACAGTGGCACATAAATAAAGCTCAAGAACAAACCTATTCACTCTCTCCTTTCTATTCAGAAGATAAATCTCTCCTTTAAGTATACCTCCTCCTGTGAGCACTGTTGCTCTTACCTGCAAAATCTTTCCATTGACAGGCATCACCTCTGCAGCTGGCCACAGCAGGTGTGGGCTGCCATGCAATTTTTAACAAATGCAAAGCCTCAAGCAGCTTTGTAATAACACTACATATCACACATTTTGGAAAATTCAATGACAACATAGTGCACCTTTACAAGTTTACACAGCATGTGTTTAAAGTATCCTTTATCAAGCCTTGAAATCAAATAATTTCTTTAAGATGGGTTCCCTAGGAAAGAGAAACTCTCCTTTGGCAATAAATAGCATCAGCCAGCTGGATTACTGAAAAAATGGATATTCATATATAGTGAAAACTGAAAATCGAGTTACAGTAAGACATGAGTGTTCTCCATGCACTCCCTCATTTTTCATTCCTCAGGTACTTCTCAACAGATAACCAGTCTTCTTTTGGAAATAGACTAAAAGACTTCCAGTATCCCCCACATCCCTGTTATGTATCTCCAAATAATACGCAAGCACTATTGGCCTAGAACATTTCTGTCACTATAGCAATACTAATACATTAATTATGCCAGAGGCTGTTTCCTGGCACCGAGAACAAGTGGCACAGTACAGCCTGTGCCAACATCATTATTGCACTGTTGTTCTCTCTGTAGTTCTCTTAACCTCCACAACACAAGGTACCATGCCCGAAAACCTTGTGGGGAGAGACAACAGCCCATGCCAAATCCCAACCTATGACCAGAATTTATCTGGGACGTGTTAAGTGGCACATGCATGAGCATGTTGAGGAACATTCTACTAATTCAGCTGTATGGCCCTGTCAAGTTCTCGTCCCTGGAAACATCATGTGACGCTGCTTAATTTACAGAGGCTACCAACTCAGTAGCGACTGGACTTTGTGTCACTGATCACAACCACCAGGATTCAGCCATTTTTCCACCCTTTTCGTTTGTCTAACCCTCACTTCATTTGCTTATGAGGATGCTATGGGAGACTGTCAAAAGGCTCACTAGTCGATGTCAACAGCATCCACTGCTCTCCCTTCATCAATCAAGCCAGTCTCACATAGTTTTAGAATGCTGTCATGTTGCATAGCATGATTTCACCTTGTAAGCATATGCAGCGGATTCTGCATCACCTTCTTGCCTTTTGTGTGTACAAAAATAATTTCCATGATTAGTTGCTCCATCACCTTCCAAGGGATCAAAGTAAGGCTGACCGGCCTGGAGTTTTGAGATCTTTCTCCTTGCCCTGCTGGAAGACAGGAGTCATACTTGGTTTTTCCCACATACATGAAAGCATCTCCTCTTGATGGCTCGTTGATCACCTGGGCCATAAAACCTTTGCTTTGTTTTGCACACCAGCAAGTATCAGGGTGGTTCACATCCCCCACGAGGATCAGTGTGTGTGAATGTGAGGCTACTTACAGTTGTCTCATCTGCTTCTTCCTGATCAGGTGGTCTACAGTAGACTCACTACAGCATCACCCATGTTGGTTTACCTGCCAGTCCTAACCTACAAACTCTAAGCTGGCTCCCTGCCCACCAGTCCCCACAGTAGAGCTCCCTGCTTCCTAGCTGCTGCTCCACATAAAGGATGATCCCTCCTCCTTGCCTTCACAGCCTGCCCTTCCCAAAGAGCTTATATTCCTCCATTGCAGCACTCCAGTTGTGTGAGCTATCCCAACATATCTCCATCACCCCAATGAGGTTATAGTCCTGTACTGCACACCAGATACACACGTACATTCCTCCTGTTTGCTTCCCCTGCTGTTGGAATTAGTACGGGCACATTTCAATGAGGTATCCAAGTGTGCTGATTCCCCAGAAAGGACACAAGAATCTTCCACATAAGGGTTGCCCTGCAGGCACTATTTTTTACACTCCTATGCACTTCAGGTGATTCTACTTAAACCTTGTGTTGTTGATTGCCATGGTCCTTCTGTTCCCATCAGCCTGGGCCCCTGGCATGCCTGCCACATCCACCACTTCAACAGGAATCTCCCGTCTTTTCTCCTTTTTAAGTTTTCTTACCAGATTGACCCATCAAGTCTTCTTTGACTCTTTCCCTAAGCATCTGCTCCTAGATTCTGTCCAGTATCAGATGCAAGAATATAGGCTGGACAGACTTCTAATCTGAGCCAGCAAAAAGTTGCACTTATGATCTCACTTCCATGCACAGGTAAGCATAATAAAGAATTATTTTTTTTTTCCTAGGCAAAACCTGTAGCTTATATTGCATAAATCTCTCTCATACCAAATGAAAAAATGACTAATTTATAACACTGATTCCTTACTTTTTCCTATACAGTTTTATTATGTATACGCTAAACACAGGAGCAAGCAGATAAAGAATGCTCTCTGCTGTTCTATTAAATGCCTTTGGGCAATCTATAATGGAAACATAGAGATTTCATGCTTCTGCTCGCAGGTGTTGGGTAATAAAAGCACTGAGGTTAAATAAAAAAAATCTACTTGTTATTTCTAAATATAGCCTTACTACAAATGCAAAGCATTAGTATATAATAACATTTTCATCTCTAACCTTAGATACACATTATAAAAATAGCTTGCATTACTTTGAATATGCCAAATAACACAGCCTGAAGTACTTTTATAGAGTAAACTGCTCATTTTATGCCAAGCAATGATTTGTAATAAGTTAGCTGTGTAGTTAACTCCCTCAAAGAAAGGCCAAGCTTTCTGTGTGTGTGTATATATATATATACACACACATAAATATGTATATGCATGTCTATGAGCCAGATATGGGATATAAGACTTCATTTCCCAAACACTATATCCCTAAAGGAAAGACATGATGCTGGCAACAAAAAGTAATGGTGTGTGTAATCCATTAGCTATATACTTGTACCCAGAATAGGAAAGAATAATATCTAGTATCACTATTATTTGTGTTTACCTCGATTAAGATATGCTTGACCACAGGTCAAGATTTTTCAAATGCCTAGGGCTGGGTGCTTCTTTTCTCAGGATAAACACTAAACACTTCACACTTTCACAAGCTCTGAACCACCCTCTTTGAGGCTTTATAGGACATGCAAAATTTGTGGTTACTTAAAAAAAAAGCAAACACATTGAATGTGAAAAATGATGACATAACAAAGTGTTTGGGAATAAAATTTAAGCAACATTAATTTTGAAAAAATGTTTTGGGGGTATAGGTGGACTAAATAACTGAACTAGAAGCAATTTTGCATGAGAAATTAAAAACAAGATCTTTTCATGAAACTCGGTAGAAGGTTTATTAAAATATACTATGGTGTGTTGCAAGGTAGTTAATTTTTATAACTTCATTTTAATCATTTCAGACTCCTCTCTTCAGTCTAAAAGGTGGGGGTTTGTTACACTTCACTGAATGGAGAAATTAATATTTAATCTCCAAAGAGAGCTTTCAAATAAATATGAAGACCAAGTGCTTATTCTGTAACACAGAAGGTTTCTCTAGAGGTCAGAACAGATCTTACTCAATTTTCACATTTGGTACATGTGTACAGCACTGTTTTTTCTTGATTTATCAGTATCCATAAAAAGTGACACAGCTGCTCTCTACTTCCTCATATTCCCCATGGGAGAGTACAAAATAGAGGATAACCAAGAAGCAATCCCTCAGTTCCTCCATAAAACCAAAGTCCTGGAAAGCAATGAGCCAGTCCCGCTTTAACTGCTGGGGGTTTTGGTACAGATTTTGATCTTGCTAAAGTGTTGCCTTGGGAATCAACAGGAGAGGAGCTAAAAACATAAGATCATCAGAAGAGGAAAAATATCTAGGACTCAGACTGAACTCACTCCTGCCCAGGAGAAGCAGCCTCAGGACTAGAAAAAAATCCAGATTTTTCTGAGCTTCCCAGGGTCTGAGCACCAAGCAACCTCCCACGGTAGAAGAGGAAGACTGGCTGTTACCTGCTTAGCATAAGGCTGCATTGCAAAGTCCATCCTCAAGTCTCACCAAAACATTGCCCAGGCAAGCTGAAGCAAGGCCAAATGACTCATCTGATGAGTGTCATGCTTGGTCCCACCTCTGCTTTAGCAAGCATTTCATACCTGCTTACGCAACAGGAAGCTGTACCATCTTCACCTGGAATGCCAAGCACTGGGTGACCTTGCACAGGGAACAGAAATTTCTGCCTGGTGAGGCTTACCTCATCAGGCAGAAAACAAAACTGGCCAACACAAAGGCATGAATCACCTTAAAAAGCAAATACAATTTCCCATATTCAGGCAGTTTTGTGAATTTAGCTCTGAATGTGCTATTTTGTCTAGAAGAAAGTGAATTTTGGAGTGTTTATTCCAGTCCAGAAACCACCAGCTAAAGAAGAAAAAGTAACACACATTATATTGTATTTAATCCAAAATAACAACCAAGATGAAAAACCAATTATTCACACAATATAGCTGCAAGTTCTTACAGAATCACAGAATCATTTAGGTTGGAGAAGACCTTTAAGATTATCTTTTACAACTGTTAACCTAACACTGCCAATACCACCACTAAACCACATCCCTAAGCATGATATATAGATGTCTTCTAAATATCTCCAGGGATGGTGACTCAACCACCTCCCTGGGTAGGCTGTTCCAATGCTTGACAACTCTTTCAGTGATTGAATGTTTCCTAATATTCAATCTAAACTGCTCCTGGCACAACTTGAGGCCGTTTCCTCCTGTCCTGTCGCTTGTTACTTTGGAGACCAGACCAACACCCAGCTTCGATCATCCTCCTTTCAGGTAGTTGTAGAGAGCGATAAGGTCCCCCCTCAGCCTCCTTTTCTCCAGGCTAAACAACCCCAGTTACCTCAGCCATTCCTCATCACACTTGTGCTCTAGACCCTTCACAGCTTTGCTGCCCTTCTCTGGACCCACTCCAGCACATCAGTATCTCTCTTACAGTGAGCGGCCCAGAACTGAACAAAGTATTCGTGGTGTAGCCTTATCAGTTCGAGTACAGGGGGATGATCCCTTCCACAGTCCTGCTGGCCACACTACTTCTGACATAGGCCAGGAGTACAAGATGAAGCCTCTTAACTGTAACAAAATATATGAGACTCTACCATGCAGAAAAGACTACTACATTGCTAGAGAGTATTACCATCAGAAGGCAGGCCAGGCAAAAAATCTGAGTCCATCATGAAGAACAACTATCTATAAAAGTGAGCACTTGGTTACTGAGCTGTGAGAAGCCTGAAACTGGTTTCCAGCCAGTGCGCCTGGGTGCCAGTGGAAGTCCAGCTGCTGCACTGCAGGGCACAGCACAGCACAAATTTAATCTGCTCAGCTTCACATCAGCCTAAACTTGGTGTTGCCATAGCAAGATTTGTACTGGTACCTGAACCAGCTCATTTAAACTGACTTACAGTACTGACCACAGGATTCACAGCAACTATTGCTGTGATGGCAGTGCAGGAAGATCCCTGTTTTCTGACGAGGTCATTTTTCTTGCTGAGTCACAGCTGTGACCTTGATCCAGCAAAATGGCCCCATAACACACATAGCTAAGAGAAGTGCATCAAGATCCCCATAATGAATTCAGCAGGCCTAATTACGCAAAGTAGGTGACCAATTATTTGTAGTTTGGCTTCTACTACGGGGCTGACAGGACACCCATTCACATCCATAAACATTTAAATGTTGTTGGTTGAAGAACAAAACCAGAAAGGGTTCAGGCAGCCAGTTTACCATTCACAAAACCCCAAAACACACTTTGACTATTATCTCTGATTAAAAAGTAAAAATCAAAATGCTTCTGTGATAGCTACGGACAAACATCACAGCATCAAGCCCTTTTCTACACTTACTAAAACTAGGCAAGGATATTCTCAAGCTCAAGTGGCTAATGAAACAATGAAAGCACAGAGAGGAAAAGAGAAGTTAAAAGAAATCAACTGTTCTAGGAGTTGTGAAATACTGCAATAATGCAACTCATGGGAGAGGCAATAAAATAAAACAAGTGTTTTTGTGTCATCTTTGGTGTAAATCAGCAGGACTCTACTGACATTAATGAACCTAAGCTGACTTACAGCAGAGAATCTGGCTCTTTATTTGCTAGGATGACGACTAATGTCAAAATTCCACAACAGATTTTTTGCAATTAAAGATCTATAACATACAACACAAATGTAGTCTGTGCAGCAGAGCTGTACTCTTGTATTTATCTTGTGGCCTCATAGTGCCAATGGCATTGGTATAGATAATTAAAATATTAATAACATCTCTGTGAAAGGTAGCAACACAGCATGAAATGAATACTTTGGAAGTAACTAGTAGCAACACAGCATGAAATGAATACTTGGGAACTAACTACTAGAAACCACCTTTCAGGACAACAAAATGCTATCATTTTAAAAGACAAATTTTGATTCAGTTATCAAGATTTGCAAAATTTAACTCATGACACTCCTGAACTCTCCTAATGTTTTAATAAGGTAGAATATATATCTGTTCATAGCACATGGTATGTGTTTTGGGTATTTGACAATGTAAAATACTAACACCTATGTTGCAGACCTAATGCTCTTATCCATAAGAGCATAAACATAGAGAATATACAAGCAAAGAATGTGCAATAAAACCAGGCAGCATCCAGACCGAGATTTAAGGAAAGAAATTCTGCAGAACCATAGCAAGGATTACAGGTCATAACTGAATCATGAGCCAATGCCACTGCGCTACAAAAAAATTACAGATGTCATTTGTTACTTACTCTGTCCTCCACCTTTCCACATCCCAACTCTTTGTCAGATCAATTCTTTTCTACCTAATCCTCCTCCTCTCTTGTTTTCTAGTGACTGTCTTGTACTCAGGTAACCCAAGTGTTGCCATTTACACTAGTTCCTCCTCAAATTGTTTTGTCCCTACTCTTCCCTAGCTTCTTTGGCAGTTCTCTGTTCTGATACCTAGCAGTCATTATTGGCACACTTCTTTGTAGCCATGCAATTTTTGGACGCACTACATGGATGCTCTTTTGGAGATTCAGTTTCTGCATTCTATTCAGCATGACAATTTCTAAAATTTTCAGAAGGCTCTGAACACTGGGGAACTTCGCTGCAACATCAGAAATTACTTCCCTGGCTGAAAGGTGATGTGTGGGCCGTCTTAAAAACATCTCTCTGAAAGACTGGGAACCAAACTTTGTAAAGAACTATGGCAAAACAGCTTCTATTTACCCAGGAAAGAGATGATGTTTTTCAAATTACCAATTAGGTCTCAGAAAAGAGAGGGGAACAAAAAATTTCAGCTCCAAGAAAGCATGGTAAAATTACAAATAGCTAAAAAGGGTCTGTAGATGAGAGGTATTCAACAGCCCTTGTAAAGGGAATGAGACAAAGAAGAGCCTAGTAATTTCGTTGTACTTTTTCTGAGATATTGTAACATGCATAAAGAAGTATATTTTTTCAGAAATCTATATTTTCTAATCTGGCTTTGAAAGTCATCTTAATTTGCTGGCTTATGTATAATAAAAAATAATAAAAAGATAATATTTTTATTATAAATAAAAATATTAGAATTCCTGAAATACTGTTAGAAAGGATTCAAATACAATAGTTATAATGCAAAATCATAATTCAAACTTCACTGAAAAAAGGAGAACAAAACCTTTGTTCTAACATATGAGATATTGTGATGCCTTTTTTGGAATTGACAGCTCCTGGGGCTACACGGTAAACACATTGACTTCAGTTTTCATAATGGATCATTTTTAGTTTCTTTTTTTAATGGGCAAAGAGATTGTGGTTCATCTAATTGACCATGAAAAACCACTGGGCATATCAAGAGAAACAGCTGGCTGTTTCTGACACAGCAGAGTGAGAAGTGCCAGAAGTTACTGTGAGTATGGTAAGGGCTAGCTGGGTTTCATGGGCAGGTGAGTGGAGCCCTGAGAAAGATAACCATGTTGGAGGAAAGCCCTGCTGGTCTTGGGGAACTGAACTCACAAGGCCAACCTTGGCAAGGGGATTGTATCAGTCTTACATATAAGGCTAACACAGTCTATGTGATGGTGGCACCAACACCAATTTAGCTGCAAATGTCATGGAAGTGGAATCGCTGGGGAAAAGTAATCAGGGCTGCAACAGTGGAGAAACTGGGGCCAAGAGTCTGAGGTGGGGAAGACCGCAGATGTGGATCACCTACTAAAGGGTACCATTCAGAAAGCCAACCATATGCTGGGCTGCATTGAAAGAAGTGTGACCAGCAGGTCGAGGGAGGTGATCCTGCCTCTCTACTCTGCTCTTATGTGACTCTACCTGAAGTACTGTGTGTAGTTCTTGTGTCCTCAACATAAGATAACATGGAACTGTTGGAGGAAGTCCAGATGAGGGCCACAAGGATAACCAGGGGACTGAAGCACCTCCTGTATGAAGAAAGGCTGAGAAAGTTGGGTCTGTTCAGCCTGGAGAAGAGAAGGCTGTGTGGAGACCTCATAGGTCCCAATATCTGAAAGGGGCCTACAGGGATACCAGAGAGGGTCTCTTCATCAGGAATTGTAGTGATAGGACAAGTGGTAATGGGTTTAAACTTAAACAGGGGAGATTTAGGTTAGGTCTTAGGAATGAATTCTTTACTGTAAGGGTGGTGAGACACTGGAACAGGTTGCCCAAAGAAGTTGTGGCTGCCCCATACCTGGAAGCGTTCAAGGCCAGGTTTGATGGGGCCTTGTGCAACCTAGTTTAGTGGAAGGTGTTGCTGCCCATGGCAAGAGGGTTTGGAACTGGATGATCTTAAGGTCCTTCCCAAACCTAACCACTGTATGGTTTCCACACATATCTGGGAAGGCTGTGTGTGCATGCGTATGCATGACCCTACAGTAAGCACCCTGATCTGCTGATGTATAAGAAAATGATCAAGTCATTTGTACTGGTCTTGTTTATGTGCGTGCTATTTGTTTTGATGTGGTACCCGTAAAGGCACTGGTTGCCTGTATGTATGACTCTCTCTTGTGGTTGTGTCTGTACAAAGCATGTGTGTGTGCATGCATGTGCATGCATGGGGATTGCATGCTCAGCCTCACTGCGAGCCAGACCTGGGGATCAGCAGCTGCAGCAGCCTGGGACCAGCATGGGAGGAATCTCTGTTGAACTGCATGGCCACCAACTTATCCTCTCTTAAAGCATCTTTGGCATTTGACTAGCATCATTTCATAGAATCATAGAATCATAGAATAGTTAGGGTTGGAAAAGACCTTAAGATCATCTAGTTCCAACCCCCCTGCCAGGGGCAAGGACAACTCACACTAGACCATGTCACCTAAGGCTATGTCCAACCTGGCCTTGAACACTGCCAGGGATGGAGCATTCACAGCTTCCCTGGGCAACCCATTCCAGTGCCTCACCACCCTCACAGTAAAGAATTTCTTCCTCATATCCAATCTAAACTTCCACTGTTTAGTTTTGAACCTGTTACCCCTTGTCCTGTCACTACAGTCCCTAATAAAAAGTCCATCCCCAGCATCCCTATAGGCCCCCTTCAGATGCTGGAAGGCTGCTATGAGGTCTCCAAGCAGCCTTCTCTTCTCCAGGCTGAACAGACCCAATTTTCTCAGGCTGTCTTCATACAGGAGGTGCTCCAGTCCCCTCATCATCCTTGTGGCCCTCCTCTGGACTTGTTCCAACAGTTCCATGTCCTTTTTATGTTGAGGACACCAGAACTACACACAATACTCCAAGTGAGGTCTCACAAGAGCAGAGTAGAGGGGCAGGATCACCTCCGTTGACCTCCTGGTCACGCTCCTTTGGATGTAGCCCAGGAGACGGTTGGATTTCTGGGCTGCAAACACACACTGCCAGCTCATGTTCATTTTCTTATCGACCAGCACCCCCAAGTCCATCTCTGCAGGGCTGCTCTGAATCTCTTCTCTGCCCAACCTGTAGCTGTGCCTGGGATTGCTCCCACCCAGGTGGAGGATCTTGCACTTGGCATGGTTAAACTTCATCAGGTTGTCATCAGCCCACCTCACAAGCGTGTCAAGGTCCCTCTGGATGGCATTCCTTCCCTCCAAAATATCAACCCAACCACACAGTTTGGTCTCATCAGCAGACTTGCTGAGCGTGCACTCAATCCCACTGTCCATGTCACCGATAAAGATGTTGAACAAGATCAGTCCCAACACCAGTCCCGGAGGGACACCACTCGTTACTGGTCTCCAGCTGGACACTGAGCAATCAACCACAACTCTTTGCGTGCGGCCATCCAGCCAGTTCTTTATCCACCAAGTAGTCCACCTATCAAATTGATGTCTCTCCAACTTAGAGACAAGGATGTCATGTGAGACAGTGTCAAACGTTTTGCACAAATCCAGGTAGATGACATCAACTGCTCTACCCCTGTCCATCAGTTCTGTAGCTCCATCATAGAAGGCCACCAAATCGGTCAGGCAGGATTTCCCCTTAGCGAAGCCATGCTGGCTGTCACCAACCACCTTGTTTGTCATGTGCCTCAGTATGCCTTCCAGAAGAATCTGCTCCAAGATTTTGCCAGGCACAGGGGTGAGGCTGACTGGTCTGTAGTTCCCCGGCTCATCCATTTTCCCCTTCTTGAAAATGGGGGTTATATTTCCCTTTTTCCAGTCATCAGGAACTTCACCTGACTGCCAGGATTTTTCAAATATGATGGACAGCGGCTGAGCAACTTCATTTGCCAGTTCCTTCAGGACTCACCTGTGGATGGATTTCATCAGGTCCCATGGACTTGTGTACGTTCAGGTTCCGAAGATGGTCTTGAACCAGATCCTCTCCTACAGTGGGCCCAGGGTCTTCATTCTCACTGTCCCTGCGTCTGCCTTCCAAGACTTGGGTGGTATGGTCAGAGCATTTGCCAGTGAAGACCAAGGCAAAGAAGACATTAAGAACCTCATCCTTCTCCAAATCCAGGGTAGGCAGTATACCTGATAGCTTCCGGAGAGGGCCCACGTTGTCCCTAGCCTGTCTTTTATTTGCAATGTACCTATAGATTCCCTTCCTGTTTTCTTTCACATCCCTAGCCAAGTTTAATTCTAAGTGGGTGTCATGGGTTCAGCAGCAGCAGTCATTTTTCTCCTCCTTGGTAGCTGGTGTAGCGCTGTGTTTTTTGATTTTGGGCCTGGGAACAGCGCTGATAACACCAGTGTTTTGGTTACTGCTTAGTGATGTTTTGGTCTGGCCAAGGACTTTCTGAGTTTCATGCTCTGCCAGGGAGGAGGGGAGCCAGGAGGAAGCAGAGACAGGACACCTGACCCAAACTGACCAAAGAGGTTATTCCATACTACAGCACGTCATGCCCAAGATGGAGGACGGAGAGGAGAGACCCAGAAGGGTGGGGGGTGCACTGCGTGGTCGGGCTTGGTTTTAGGTGGTGAGAATTGTATTCTTTCCTTGTATTTGCCTTGTCATTATTATTATTGGTGGTAGCAGTAGTGATTTGTGTTATACTTTGGTTACTAAACTGTTCTTATCTCAACCTGTGGGAGTTGTATTCTTTTCGGTTCTCCTTCCCATCCCTCCGGGAGTGGGGGGCAAGATAGAGGGGGGAGTGGGTGAGCAAAACTGCGTGGCTGACTGGACTTAAACCACGACAGTGGGCCTTAGCTTTCCTAACCTGGTCCCTAACTTCCCGGACAACATCCCTGTATTCTTCCCAGGCTGCCTGTCCTTGCTTCCACCTTTTATAAGCCTTTTTTTTCCTTTAAATTTTCCTCAGCAGCTCCTTATCCATCCAAGGAGGTCTCCTGGCCCTCCTGCAGTACTTCCTTCTAGTTGGGATGGAACACTCCTGAGCTTGCAACAGGTGATCCTTGAATATCAACCAACAGTCTTGGGCCCACTTGCCCTCTAGGGCTATACCCCATGGTACCTTACTGAGCAGGTTCCTTTCGGTTGTGCTATTTTAATTGAAACAATAACTTGAAAAGTGTGTAGGATAAGAATGAAAATATCTAAGAACTCTTACTATTCTATACATTAGGTTAAGGAGTTAAAGAAGACATTGGCCCATTTGGTCGTGTGCAGCATGTAAAATATACACCAGAACATGCTGACCATACATAGCTTATCTTGCTCCAATACCATCACTTGATTGTCACTACTTTACATCAACATTTTCTTGAAATATATTCTTAGAGCAGCTCTTCCTTGGTAGTTGTGGTAGCTACTGTAGGGCCTCTGCTGCAACATCAGAAGTTGCTGGTGAGCCTGGTCATGGAAACTGTTGTCTCTAACTGCCAAGAAAATTGTGCTATCAATACAGAACACTGTAAATAAAAGTCAGTCTTTAAAACAAACAAACAAACAAATCCACCAAACTGTAAACCCAACAACCTGTGTGAAAGCAACCTTGCAGCATCAGATGAAAGGTCTTTATTATTACACAAGATGCCTGAACTATGGAGGCTTTGGCATCTTGTGCTGTATGCATGCCAAATGAATTAAAATTGTTGTTTTCTGAGTCTCTGAGGAGCTGTCAAGCTAGCACATTTCCAAAGCACTAGCATTTATATTATTGGCAGTAAGTCTACTCACTCAAAAATGTCACAGCCCTTACATCGCTTAATATATTTACTATAGTTAAGCTGAAGTTCACACGAGCAACTGGATTCCCTAAATGGTGCTTCAAAAAAAAATGGTATCAGATAGTAGCAATTACTTTTTGACATAGGTGGGCAGAAAACGACAGCCAATATATCCAAATGACATTAATAACTTATCCTTGTTATTATCACACAGCAGTATAAAACTCAAAACTGCCAGAAAGAAAAATTCCTTTAACTTGTCCTTATGTTTGAAGCCCGCTTCCATGGTTTTCATTGTAATAGGATTGATGATAATGTGTGCTTTCCAGAAAAAGAAAAACATTTTGTTGCTATCATGTATAAGCACTTAAGGAAAAAATATTTCCTCTCTTATCTTTCAATGAAAGCATTTTTTTTTTTTTTAAATAGAGTTATAATTCATCATTCTGTGACAGCATTTAGAAAACAGTGTTTATACAGTTATCTAAAAGCCTGGTCAAATCATATCATTTCCCCGAAAATCATCTCATTTAAGTACTTTTATTATCCATATGCTTACTAAAACCACTGATCTTTATTTTATTTTATGTGATGATCTAAATTGCCTTGAGTAATCTGTCTAAAAGTGATAACTAAATGTGTTTCATTGATATCTACAAAAGGTTCCAAGTGTATAGAGTGGATTAAAGTCTGGTTTGCAAACATGTTGCTCAGATTTCATGATCTACATGCTAAAGAAACAAGTGCCACTTGACTCACCGGAAAATAGGAACAGAAAGGATCCAGTCTGCAATCATCTCCAAACCCGTGCTATTTTACACTGTATCATATGAACTGTATTATATTAACTCCTTTAATTATTTACCAATGACCAGTGTAAACTCAGTTTGGATTATCCAATCCAGCTCTGTCACTGAAAGCTTGGAAACTAACTCCATTACTTTAAGAGTCTTCTCCCTTGCAACCTAAACGTATACTCCCTTTGGTTGTTTGCCACAAAATATATTTTGCTTTCAATACTTCTCATTTCTTTCTAGTGTTTGTTCCCTCTTGATCTTAGTTTTGCTGGATTAGGAAAATTTATGTCTTCTAGTCTCCCCTCTTACGGTGATTTTTTCCCTCGCATAAGCAGCCTAACAGTGTTTTTTACATTTGTTACAGTTTGAATCCCCCCTCGCCCAGAAACATTTAGCCACAATTAATAATACTTCCCTATCTCCACAATGGCATTTGCCGGTGACATGCTCAAATGACAACACATGGATGTCTCTCAGAAATACACCTAATAAATCAAGATTCCTCTCCTCAGTGATTCTGAACACATACTTCTAGATCACTGGGAAGATTTTGCTAGTAATTCCCAATCGCATCTTTGAATTTTTCTGTGTTGTCTCTTTACACAGAGATTCCCATTCTTCTTCTATATGGGCAAAGAGCCACTTGCAAGGTGTGCTAACAATTTTCTTTTAAGAACTAACTCAGGCTGAATTTATGCAAATCTCACTTCCGCACTCTAGCTTCTGATTTTCGAAAAGCTTTCTATATTGGTCAGTCCTTTCACGTTTGTTGCTTCTTTGCAATGTCTTTACTGGTACCAGTTATTCAGCTAATTTTGCCCAGTTTCTAGGTGCATGCAACATCACTGAAAGATTTGAGACTTTATAAACTAGAATATAAACCCAGATAATTAAACATACCTTCTTTAAAAATGTAACACACATTTTACAGTTCTTGTCTTATTATCAGCAGGAATCATTGTACAAGTGAGGGAGATGTATATCCACGTATATATGTGCATATATGTGTGCACACAACTCATACAACTCTATACCATCATGCTGAATCATGAAGCTGGTACTTTCATAAGTGTCGTGGTTTAAGCCTCTATAACTCACGCAGTCGCTCTCTCACTCACTTCCCCCTCTTTCTTCCCCCCGCTCCAGGAGGGATGGGAAGGAGAATTGAAAGAATGCAACTCCCACAGGTTGAGATAAGAACAGTTTAGTAACTAAGGTATAACACAAGACCACTACTGCTACCACCAATAATAATAATGACAAGGGAAATACAAGGAAACAGAATACAACTGTTCACCACCGATACCCAGCCTGTCCATGCAGTGCACCCCCACCCTTCTGGGTCTCTGCTCTCTGCTTTATATCCTGGGCATGATGTGCTGTGGTATGGAATAACCTCTTTGGTCAGTTTGGGTCAGGTGTCCTGTCTCTGCTTCCTCCCAGCTTCCTCTCCTCCCTGCAGAGCATGAGACTCAGAAAGCCCTTGGTCAGAGTACACATTCTAAGCAATAACTAAAAACATCGGTGTTATCAGTGCTGTTCCCAGGCCGAAAGTCAAAAACACAGCGCTGCACCAGCTACCAAGAAGGAGAAAAATGACTGCTGCTGCTGAACCCATGACAATAAGGAATGAAACACACCTGGTTTTCTCTGCCTCCCTCTCCCCTCTGAGTTCCTCTGCTAAGAATCCTCCTTAGTTTCATATACATTCACACTTAGTTCTGTAGTAAAAATGATTGTCAGATTCATTGAAGTAGTATCATGTAGCCATTAGACCACCTGCACCTGTTGTCTTGAACAGATATACCAAAGTAATTTTGAAGCAGCAAAATCAGGTGCCAGTAGCAGCCAGGGAGATCAGTTTGAGTTGTTAAACTTGCTTGAGAAGCCAAATAAATTTTCAGATAGTCCATGCTAAGCCTTATGACAGCCTGAGAATGGCAGGCAGTCCAAGTTACTTAGAAGCTCCGTAGCGAATATTACATTGGTTGACCAGTGCAAACATATATTAGGTTTCTCTTCCACACAGCAGAAGCATCTGTGCTGTATTCTATGTAAATCTAGCTGAAGACTACAGAAATTCCCTTTCTAACATCAACAGTTACATGAAAACATCATTATGACTTTCAAAGACGGCAAAACACTAGTCCTGGCAACATGTGGATTGGTTAGCTTTTCGATTTTTCACTGAACTAAAAAAATATCACATGCCATTCTTCTGTTTAGTCACAGATCTGGGAAGGAGAGGGTGCAGTAAATCCCTCCTTGAAAAATTCTCTTCATCTTACTATACTTCCTCATTGTGATAAAAAATGAGAATAAAGTCAATGGCTTTCTAGCATCTGCTAATTAAAATATAACCACCAAGCACATGAGGACCCCAATGTTATGTGGCAGACTTCATGTGCTCCTGTAGCATAAACCCAAAGAAACAAAAAAAACCAGCCACCAAACCCATGCTTTTTTGAGCAAACTCATCTAGAGGTTCAGCTGGTCAACTCTTTAAATTTGAGCACAGAATCAAATAACAGTAACAGTGAGCTAAGCACTACCTGGCTAACTTGTTTTAAGCTGCCAGTTCCTGAGTGTGTGGACTTGTGATATCCTTTGTTTCTAAGGATGTCAGGAAAACACCAGTTGATTCTGAGTATAGCTTGCAGGAGAAGCAGCTTATGGAAAAGAAACAAGCCAACCCAACTAAGCAGCTCTACAGAAAGCCTTATCCTGTCACTGTTCCTAATGCTGTCCAGGCTTCCGGTGCAGGGCTCAATTGCCTATGCAAGTCACAGAGCCACGATTGAAAAAGCAGCTGTGCAGCAATTACACATTATGTTCAGGTGATAAGGTTCCTCCTTCAGGAACTGTACGCCTGAAGGCTCATGCCACAAAAGCAGCTGGTCCTATGATCCGCCCATTAGCTTGCACTTGCTTTAATTAATTATACCTGGGGAAACTAACAGGACTGGTTTTAGCAGAGTTTGAGGATACTGATGCTTGGATTCCTCTGCCAGGCACTGTTCAATGCCTTTGGAAACTTCTGGCTACTGACTGTGTGACACTCTGGGAAGCCAAGTACTTTTCAAGACCTAGCCACAATTCTGGCCCATACCTGAAGGTACAGAAACCCCTATTTTTCAGTTTTAACTAAAAAGATTCCCAACTGGAAAGTTGCAATTTTCAGTGCAACACTGATGTTGAGCTAATCTTTTTACGGTTTCCTTTTCTAAAGTAGACCATTAGCTCATATTCCCTAGTATGCTGTTAAAATGGTGGAACTGCATTTTGATGGGATGCTAGCAGAGGAATCATCCAACCAAATCTCTAAATGCCATTACTATGAGCTGCCAGAATCAGCCACTTGTGGCCCAGAACAAAATGTGTTTTATTAGTGTGGCTTTTGGCCAAGCCTCTGCTGTCCAGCTCAAGGCACTAACTGGATTAAACAAAAACAATAAAACCATCAGAAAACAAAAACGCTGTACAAAAGGGATTATAAATGCCGTACAAAAGGTGAAAGAAACATGAAGTACCTCTTTAGACTACAGGTAAAATGCTGTTCCCACTTTATCAAGCCCAAGGACAGCGCTGTCTAATATAGCCTAAGAAAATGCCTCTTGCCTCCCGCAAGCTGTTTCGTAAGAAACTTCTCCTATATACTCCTGACTTATGTTCCATCAGTATTTCACTACTTCTCCCTTTTACATTTGCTGGATGCTTACGCCAGGAGACAACTTTAACTTATCTTCTTAACTTCTGTATTATTATATGATGAAAGAGTGCCACCATAAACAGACACTTTCTACACTCATTCCTACAAAATATGCTCAGTATTCATCTCCTTCTTTAGGAACTTTGCCAAATGCAATAATTTTTGGCTATAACTGCAGTATTTATCATGAATCTTTAACAAAGACTTTTCATTTTAAGATGTGAAAAAATGAATTGTACCTCAATGTGCAAGGAAGACATTTTAACTTAAAGCTGACAAAACTGGATGTCAGAGAGCTAGTAAAATTGAAGCAATGTATTTTTGTAAGAACAGAGCTAAGAGGCCTGTCTGTTTACACAGAGAGATCTGAGCTTATGCTTGAAATGAAGAGGGACTCAAAAGCATCAAAGACTGTATAGACTCCCATAATCAAAACCAGACACCAAAATGGACTCAGACAGGTTTGGCAAGCTCTGATTCCCACAGAAAAGGTGCAGTTATGGACCCATATAAAACTACATTTCTTAAAACATTTTCCAAGTAACAGGTCTGTTCTACAAGGGTGGAAAGTCCATCCTGCCACAAAGAATGAGAACAGCATGATCCCAAGACCAACCAGTAAGCACTGGTGGGAAACATACACCTTGATCTCAATATCTTATGAGCTTGAAATATTGACCAAATATTCAGAAAGCAGAGGTGCTACAGAGACTATCTGCCTAATACAGGATGAACAGCTACAAATTGTTTGCACATTGATGGCAGCACATGTCCACTTCCTGCAGGTTGACAGAAAAGAGTGACACAAGACATCCTCATAAATTTGATCCCATGGAGGAAAACAGAAGAGTCCAAAGCCATCATCAGGCATTTCTTGGACAGAAGAGCCCATTACTACAACATCCCCTGATCACACTAAACATTTGTTCATACACCAAAGGTATGGAATAAGGCTCCCAATTTAGACCAGGTGTTTCAGCTGTCTGCAACAGTAAGAGACCATACCACTGTTACCAGAATAGCTCTACTGCAACCAAATCAAAAGCTACTCTGAAAAAAGAAAAACAAATCAACCCTAAAAAAGCTGAAAACTCCACACTCCAGCAGATTTGCATCTCAGTATTTCTCATAAATACACAAGAAAAAGCTCGGAATAGAGCCAGAGATAAGTAGAAATACACTAAGATTGATTAAAGCATCATCCTATGTCTTAAGTAAATATGAGTTCCTCTCTCAACACTGTAACTTTATATGTATATTACACATTAAGAAATGTTATTTTATAGCAAAGCTGCAAATAACCATCTTGCCTAAGTGAACCTAAGTTAACTTAAATATTAAAAGCAAAATGGCATTATCATTCTTTTCAATCTCTTAAACTATGGGAAAGTTTTTCCATGCTATTTATATTCTAAATAGTATGCCTCTCCAGGTTTTAATTGCAAAAGTCTAAATAAATCCCATGAGCATACACTTATTATTATCTGTCTGCTGAGTTCCTATTTGTAATTCCAGCTAATTACTTCCCTTGTCAGGAAAATATTCTCTAAAGTCACAGGATGCCATACAAGAACCTCAATCTCTTTCATTTTACATTTCCCAATGTTTGATACAGAAAATGTAAATTCATTTGGCTACTGCTGTAAGAGTAAGAAACTTGAAATAATCTGCATTGTCAGCGGGTCTTTACCTTGTATGCTTAATCCCCATTACCATGGTGATATTTAATTGCACAGCCGCACAGTTTGATTGGTTTATTTTAAACTGAAGTTTTTCTGCTGAACAGCACAGGATCCTAGCGAACATTAGACAAACGGCTTTCAAAATATTGCTGTGAGTCATATTGTTGTCAGTGACTAGATTAATTTGAGTTCAGTTAAACTATTTTTTCCTCTTTAAGCTTATACATATATGACAACATACATAATATGAGGATTTTTAGCATTATACTTGGGAGCTGAGCATTTTGAGTATAATTAAGCAGCATTTTATTGTAAGAAGGGCAATTAAAACCTAAGTGAAAATTAAAATTCAGTAGGCTTTTGTTGGTAGTATCATCTTGTCTTTCTAAAACAAACTACCTTGCTGTTCCACAAAAACAATCCAGACAAGAACCTTTTACAATAGGCTTATACTTGATTTTCTTTATAGAAAACCATGAATATATTTATATGACAGAAATCAAGCCAAAAGGACAAATACAGTTTCTTCAGTGCAGTTCCTTAGTACATAATTGACTGCTGGAAAGGCATTATCAATATGGCATTTCCTGGCACAGCATTAACATATTAGATAACTTGTTTTAAATTCTGTACATAAACTATGGTGACCTGGTGCACTTCAATTGTGTTATCTAAACAGCATCAGGTGCTAATTCTCACCCCTTTTTGTTGCTCTACAACCCAACTCCAGCACATTTTTTCTTAATGTCATAACTGAAGCTCTGGGAGAAGTTTTCACCTAGCCTTTGCTGTGAAAAGTCCCAGTTCCATCACTGAGTAACAGATACCTCCATCTTACTTTTTTTTCCAAGTTTGTGGCCATTAGGGCCCCAGAATATAGCCTGCAGGATTACTCTACCTTTTTGGTGTTTCAGGGGCTCTTTTTCCCTCTTTAATTTTAAGGAGTATCAACTAGCCAGGTTTTATTTTATAAGCAGAGCCCCGCTGCACCATTTAGGATACCAGCATATGAGCAGAGAAAAGAGTTAGAGCTTCTTACAAACTACTACCACTCTTCCCAACCACCTGCATGGCTTTGCAGAACCTGGCAGTTTTAGTCCCAATTCTATAGGGACCACACTTGTTTTACAAGAGAGATGTTAGAAAAAGCAGGCTCTGACTGGGGCTATCATTCTCACACAAACTGTTTATAAGAATTCATTTGTTCTACACTCCCAGGAGAAGCACCTTGCTGTGCTGAAGCAGTCCTTCTACAGATTCATTTACATGCTGTAGTGCAAAGAGATACTGATATGCCATATGAAACATATACTCAGAAGCGTGTAAGAGTAATAATGATTTCATTTTCTCAGCTCTGTACATTGTGACCCTGGGTTAGGATACCTTCATTATTTTATTTTATTTTATTTTTTTATTTTTACAGGCTATGCTTCAGAAGTTTTATTTTGCTTCCTAACCACATGCAAACACACAAGAATAACAGCTTTCAGGATGCAATACTTCTCTGAATTTTATGGCGTCCCCATTCAGTTTGTGTTTGGAGAAAACACTGGGGACTAGATCAAAACGTTGACCTTCCTGTAGGAGAGGTCCTACAAGGCCCAAACAGAACATGAATCCTTGTACTCCACCTAGGAACAATTAACTCCAGGCAACCCAAGGCTAATGACTGAGCAAAAGCTTCTTCTCTTCTGAGTAGTGTCACCCACATTCATACCTTCTTGTATAACTTCCCTCACCTTTCCAGTGTAGGAATCAATCTTCCTGGTTCGGCAAGTGCTGGTTGCACATTCGTGCAGAGAGATCTTGGAAAGGGCAAGACAGGAGATAGGGAAGGAGCTACACTGCTGTTGCTAGCTCCTGAATTACTACATACCAACTAGCTTAGGTACAGCTGCCTTACAATGCAATGAACCCTCAATTTTTTCCATGCTCTAGTTAAAATAAAATAGCCCCATAAATCAGCATCTCCTTGCTATTATTCCCTTCATTGTAACAATGATTTATCCTAGTCAATATTAACATAATTTTGCCTGTCATATTTATGCCTGCCATATTTATGGCTAGAGCAACAGTTTTCTGTGAAGGAAGGGCAATTGTTAAATCATTCTCTCTTTTGAGGAGGTTGAGCTGATTTAGCAAAACTTTCTTTTTCACTATATGCTCGAGTTGTCTCTAGGCAGACCACTGACATAAACAGGTTGCTACATAATTTTCCTTCTCTAATTATTCATGTTTGCTTTAAACAATCACTTGTATTTCTGTGTCCCTGCTGCTGCTCATCCCTTCTAGCCCCACTCCCCCTTCCACCAAATGATCCTGTCCTTGAGCAGGTCAAACCCTTAGCAACAGAAAGCAAATTTGTATGCAGTCTGAAACGAGCATAGTAGCACTCTAATAGCACACTATTCATGTCAACAGTCTGCATTAGTGACAAGGGAATTAAAAAAAAAAAAGAATAGAAAAAACAAGAATCGCCATACCAATCAGACCTGTTGTCCGCCTGGTCCAGTATCCTTTCTCTGACAGCACTCAGTACCCGCTTCAGAGGAAGGTGCAAGAAAGCTTGTAATTATAGAATAACCTGATTAATACAGGAAGTTTCGTCCTAGCCCTAGGCAGTCAGCAGCTGACTCACCCGCTTGTCTGAAATGTAAGATTTTATATCTGCTCTATTTTTTTTTTAATCCTATGTAATTTAATAGCGAAGTCTCATTACAAATGTACATTGCAAATGTACATTTGAATTCTATGAAGCATTTTAGGCTTTCCTGTAACCTGTAGCTGAGAGTTATATTTGCTAATTATATAGGTTGTACTATTTTTGTCACTGTTCAACTGCCTGCTATTCAATCTCATTGGATGTCCCTTTTAGGGACGTGGGAATAAGTGGGCCAGAGAGCATGATTCCACTGCCTCTTCCTTCGGTGCCTCACCTGGGAGCAGAGATGCCCGAAGAGGCACAGCGCAGTCAGCCTTTGGCTTAAGGCATTATCCTGGCATACAGACTGCCTTCATTCACATTCCTAACCTGAATCAGAAGGAGAAGGAAATGAACCCTCTTTTCAACACCCTGCATAAGCACAAGTGCTCTCACGGAAGACAGAGCAGCAGCAGCAGTGTTGCTTGCATTTTTGCAAATGACATAAATGCTCCAGTGACTCTAGTCAACATTGCTTCTGTACTTAGAGATGAAGGAATGCAATGCATTCAGTAAAGTGCCATATAACATCATACCTACAGGGCAGAAGAAGGCTTCTGTGGCTTCAAATGTTCATTATGGCCTTATGTACTAAGGTAGTCTTAAGGTACAAATAACGGCAGCTTTTTCAAAACCCAGGAAAACGAACAGCACAACAACAACAATCGAGGCTTCCACTATATTCTATATCCTTTGGTTGCTTTTAGAACTTTCTGACAACAAATTCCAGAGAAATATTCCGAGACAGGACTAAACTGCCAATAGGCATGTACAACCTACAGAACACATGGACAGGAAGCTTGAGGTAGGTCTAGATATACCAAGAGAAAATAAATAATAAACTAAAAGAGCCTGAATGGTCCAATCCTGTTCTGTGATAATTTATTCTGAAGTAAACTGATTAGCAGACTGTGAACCTCAGTTTAGCATCTGCTATAAATTAGTGTCCCTTAATAAACAGGATGCTTGATTGATAGACCATTAATATCATCAATGACTGTGTTCCATCATTCCACACAGCTGGCTAGCTGTGAGAACCAGGTGTACAAGGAGGACCACGCAGACCAAACAGGATGCAAGCACCATGCACAGAGGCACACCACCCCTTTCAGAAAACATGAATGAGTTTCCTCTTCTAAGCACAGCAAACATTTGAAGAATAAGATGAAGACTACTAAAGAAAATGTAGGTAAGTATTTGAGTACAGAAGAATAACATGGCATTGGTGACATTGCTATATTATAAAGAAACATTGTATGGTGTATGCTTTGAGAATTTAGGATGCTGTGAGCTGCACTAGCTACCAAAGAACACGAATGTTACCTCTGTTTTATGTATGGGTCAAAAGGTGACATCCAAGAATTCCATGTTTCACAAATAGCATAGCTACTAAGCCAAGCAAGGACAACCAAAATTTAATGATTTCACAAGTCAAAAATCATGGAGCTGGTACTATACGCAGTATAATATACCTGAGCGGGTGTCCTGGGTTCAGCAGTAACAGTCATTTTTTCTCCTTCTTAGTAGCTGCTGCAGTTTGACTTTCGGCCTGGGAACAGCGCTGATAACACCGATGCTTTTAGTTACTGCTCAAATGTTTACTCTGACCAAGGACTTTCTGAGTCTCATGCTCTGCAGGGAGGAGGGGAAGCTGGGAGGAAGCAGAGACAGGACACCTGACCCAAACTGACCAAAGAGGTATTCCATACCACGGCATGTCATGCCCAGGATGTAAAAAACTAGGGGCAGGGACCCGGAAGAGGGGGTTCACTGCTCAGTTGGGTTTGGTCTCGTTCGGCAGGTGGTAAGGAGTTATATTCTCTTCCATTATTAATTCCCTTGTCATTATTATTATTGGTGGTAGCAGCAGTGGTTTGTGTTATACCTTAGTTACTGGACTGTTCTTATCTCGACCCATGGGAATTACATTCTTTCGATTCTCCTCCCCATCCCCCCGGGGAGCAGGAGGGGGAAGAAAGAGAAAGGAGTGAGTGAGCGAACTGCGTGAGTTATGGCTGGGCTTAAACCACGACAGAGGGAAAAATAATTAAGTTTGCCACATACATCTGGAAGAAGTCTGGAAGAATCTCGTGTTACTGAACACAGAAGCACCAGTGAAAAACAACAGCAGGCTCTCAAGAGATCAAAATATTTTGTGACCTGTTTCCACTGGTGTACCAAACACACCACACTAACATAACAAGATTCAGAAAGACTTCTGATGAGTAGGTCTCTACCAGCTCTGTTTTGCACTCTGGAGACTGACCTGTGGTTTCAAGCCAAGCAGTAATGCTGCAGGCTTTGACCTTTGGGTGTGCTTCTTTTTATTTCTTGTCTGGAATCCCAGCTGTTTGCTCAGTTTGTTCCAGACTGGAACACAGAAGCAAGCAAACATGCATGAAGTACATGCAGATGGTCAGAGTCCTTAGAGTGAAAGAGAAAGCCAACCAGACTGGTAACACGGACCAACCCTGTCATCCTTTCCGAGGCAATAAATAGGAAGAGTTAAAAGTAAACACAATCAATAGCATACCTTGAAAACAAGGATATGGCAATAAGCTGACATAACAGACCCCTCTGAAAAATTAATACTGCAATAACTAACTCACCTTACTGGGATCACTGTAGCTTTGAGTCCACATGTGAAGGTCTACATTTACTTTCAGTTAATCTGACTTCACATTCTTTGGTCTTTATTTGAATCACAGAATCATAGAATAGTTTGGGTTGGAAGGGACCTTAAGGAACACCTAGGTCCAACCCCTCTGCCACAGGCAGGGATACCTTCAATTAGACCATGTTGCTCAAAGCCTCATCCAACCTGGCCTTGAACATTTCCAGGAAAGGGGCATCTACTCTGGTCAACTTGTTTCAGTGTCTTACCACCCTCATAGTAAAGAATTTCTTCCTAATATATAACCTAAATCTACTCTGCTCCAGTTTAAAGCCATTCCCCCTTGTCCTATCACTACATGCCCTTCTTGCAGGCCCCCTTTAGGTACTGGAAGCTGCCCTAAGGTCTCCCCGGAGCCTTCTCTTCTCCAGATTGAACAACTCCAACTGTCTCAGCCTGTCCCCATAGGAGAGGTGCTTCAGCCCTCTGATCATCTTCTTGGCCTTCCTCTGGACTTGATCCAACAGTTCCATGTTCTTCTTGTATTGGGGGCCACAGAGCTGGATGCAGTACTCCAGGTGGGGTCTCAGGAGAGCAGAGTTGATGGGAAAAATAATCCCCCTCAACCTGCTGGTCACACTCCTTTTGATGCAGCCCAGGACACAGCTAGCTTTTTGGCCTGCAACTGCACACTGCTGGTTCATGTCAAGCTTCTCATCATCCAACGCTCTCAAGTCCTTCTCCTTAGAGCTGCTCTCAATCCATTCTCTGCCCAGTCTGTATGACAGAAGCCAGATCTACAAAAATACCAAAGTACCTCATGCCTTAGGAATTAAATGAGAATGTGAATCAAAGGGGTATGACATTTCATGGCAGTAACGCTACTTCAACTTGCATCTTTGAGTGCAGTTATAGGGCAGCTTAAGCCAACACAAGTCTGTTGAAACCCTGTCCCCACACTAGTCAGATATTTCAGTGCGTCAGCAACGCTGCTCATCACCTGGCATTAGCCATGCTCCAAGAAAAAGGCTGGTTCAGCTGACCTATAGAGGTTTCTTCCATGCAAAACTGTTCTGCAACATTATCAGACCTTGCAGAAAACTGGCCCAGGGAGCTGAACTGACATAAAATTCATTGCTTTTTCTGTAGGACAGATTATTCACTAGCTTTTGCCAGTTTATTTCCCTCTGTCAACTCCCCTCCAACTCTGACAAGTAACAAGACTGAAACAAGCGAAAAGGCAAAAATGTGCAGGTCCAAAAATCAGTAAGCTCATAGCAGTAGCAACTTTGGAGCCAAAATTGCTATGAGGCTAAACCCTTTGCGGACAAAGTCAGCCAAAACCTTCCTGCTTCCCATGCTACCTCCCTGAAACCCCATATTCACACCAAATACATTTCTAGTAAATATCATGTTTGTATTCAAATTAGCATTACAGAAATTTCTCATAATCATATAATACACAATGTATATAATAAATGCAAAGAAAATAGGCCTCTAAAATTATTATAGATACACTGCAAACTATTTCATAGTGAAGACCAGCTTACTACAGCTTGTGCAGCACAGAAACACACTGGAAGAATACTAGATGACTGCTGTCCTCTCATACTGAAATCTATTACTTATAAGGCTACTTCAAGTAAAAGTGGCAAGTTAAAAGGGACTGGGTGAAGTTCTTAAACTTTAATTTACCATGGCCTAAACTTATGGAAATGTACTGTGGAGGTTTGCAAAGTGACCCTGGTTGTGCCATCTGTATAGAAGAGATAATGAATTGATAGCAACATCTGAAAATATTTTCATAAAAGGCTCTTCTTGCACTTTTACAAAAGTGCTGCCTAGCAATGGAAGCTGCCCCTGATTAACTCAGGCCATAGGGCTTAGAGAGATTTGAAAGAAACCAAATTTGCTTCAGCAGAAAGAATAAACATCTCTTCCCATTCACGCCTTAAAGCATTTGCACCGACACCATATAATTACTTGTCATTTCACTAAAAGATTCTCCTGGATTGTCTATTCCTCCCACAATTCCAAAATTACAATATGTCTGCTTGCAGTTGAATGGTTATGTACATATGGCACTAAGTAAATTATTTAACTAAAAAGCAGTTAATGTTGCTATGAATTACGTTATTTGCTTGTACAGAATTCATATGCACATTTCATTGTGATAATACCTGGTTTATACATCTTCAATCAAAACCAAGTGAAGGATTTGAATTGCTTTTTCTCCTTCAGTGTGATGCAATTTGTTAATCTGTATGTTTATAAAAAGCCTTGGAGACAGTGTGAAATGTTATCTTGCTGATCCTTCTCATGCCTTTATTGACATAACTGTCCACAACCACCTCACTATTTCATTCCTAAAATCCAGGAGTGAAAAATGAAGGAAAGAAAATGAAATTCTGTTTTAATTTGTGTAGTTTCATGCAGTATTTGCAAAAGCAGCCTTTTCAAAAGCCAGAGAGGGCTTCTCACTGGCCAAGGAAGAGGCACTGTAAGGACAGGTACTATATACCTCCATAGAGAAATCACAGAAAAAGTCACTAGGTGTATTTGGTCTTTGGTCATTCTTCTAAAACAAAGATACATATCATATAACTATCCATTTACTCTGTAGTAGCTACCGGGGCTAGTTCACTAGTAACGGTTGATTATTGGTGATTTGGTGCAGCAGTACATGGTTCCAAAAATGTTTTCCCAATTTTGTTCAGTTTCTGAAGGTACTGGCTTTTACTGCATCCCAGGACACTGTCATTGAATGCAAGATGCATTACTACTGTGGAGACATAGCTGGTGCATGTGTTACAGCCAATGCTGTTGCCTTGAAACATTTGATACTAGAACATGTACTATAAATCATGCAATGTGTATGTACGTAGCATTGTTCAACTTACACCTAAGACTGCTCAGAACATCAGTGGGCAAGAAAGTCTGGCACAAAATATCAAAGGCTTCTGCAGATCAGCTTCCTCAGAGGTCTCATTCTCTCTACCCTTTAAGCAGCCTATTTTTTTCCCCACATAGTTTACAATCCACATGCAGAAAAAATGGAAGAAACACCAGGACCACAAACAGAATGGAAAGCAAGCACCTTATTAGAGCACGGGGAAAAAAAACAACCAACCACCACAACAACAGAACAACAACAAGAATCCTAACATTACTTCATGCATTATTTGGCACTGCCTGTATGGATTTATGTTCCTGAGAGATGCAGCTCTCTGCATTTAAGAGAGGGATATGGCACTTGAAGATACTAAAAGGCAATCTGAAAAATAAACAAAATAATCATTAGCTACTGAGAGTTAGAAAACACTCTCAAATTACAAAATTAATGAGTACTAATTCACTGCATTTTGTAAGCCACAGCTGTTTATAGCTACACAACAAGTGCAGCATCCCATTATGTGACCAGTGAGAAGAGTAGAAATCAAATGTGGTGCCTGTCCTCAGAAGCAGGATATTAATTTTTGTAATGAATCTCAGTCACAGAGAGGAGAACACAAAATCATAGAACGATTTGGGTTGGAAAGGACCTTAAGATCACCTAGCTCCAACCCCCTGCCACAGTCAGGGACAACTCACACTAGACCATGTCGTTCAAGGCTCTGTCCAGGCTGGCCTTGAACACCAACAGGGAAGGCGCATTTACCACTTCTTTTGCCATACCAACAGTCTGCAGAAAAAATGGACACGCAAGGTGTGCAGGTCCCTTCACTAACTAGAGTAACAGAAGCAGCAGAGTCACATCTGCATAGTACTTTGGAGACTCATCTATACTTCCTGACAAACTTAATTAGTTCAGGCAGAAAACTTATTCTCATACAGCTATATTGTGCCTTGGTATTCATCTTCACACTGTCCAGTGCTGCACCCACTGTCTTACAGACATGCAAAGCATGAAAAATACTTGTTCAAGGAAGAAAACGGCATTTCAGTGTCAGCTTTTGAGCCCTCGTTAACCCAAACAACTTACTCCAATATGGACAGGTCTGAAATCACACTAGATCTTAAAAGCTTGCAGGACACCATGCTGCTACAAATGTTCCTTTGGTTCTAAAAGCAAATGTCTCCTAGAAAGCCAAGGTATACACCATGGGCAAAATGGGGAGGAAAATAAAGCAGAGTAACAAGGATCCTCCTTCTTATGTTGCACAATTCTGATTTTCCACCTGAAGAATCTTGACTGACTTAAGGTCTTTTGATGGTCAAGTTAAAATAAGTCTGATCCTTCCACTCTGTGTTAAAAGAAAGAATCGTAATTCTCATCCAGGACCTTTTTAAGCACCTGTAAATTTCTAACCAGGTTGAAAAACATAAAAATGAATAAAAACAATTAAATAAAATCCAACCTTTTACATGAGCAGAATCAAAATGTTAGCCTTAAAAATGGGATGTAAGCTAAAGCATCTCATGTTGCAAAATCAGCCAATGGTTCTGCTGACTCACCACCATCACCCCTTTTTAGTGAAGACATTCCAAAGCCATGTAAGAGTATACCTGTTAACACAGCAAGCCACTTGAAGGCATTTTAAATAATAATTATGCACAGTGTTCACTGGGAAAAAAAAGGCAATTTTGTTTGCAATCACATCATCCACATTGATATTTATTTTGCAAGCCTTTACATTCAGAGCTAAAGGACTATGGGAAATATAAGAATTGGAATATTTACTATACAAGATGAATATACACACTTTCTCATTACCAGTATAATGAATATATTGGACAAACTAAAAGTGCTTTGGCAGAGATGGAGGAGAATTGTTAGTCTCAGTCAGAACTGACCTTGTGCCTCATTCTTTAAACATGGCATTTTTGGTTTTAGTTTTTTATTAATGACATCTGTTGTAATTCCTTGATGAATTACAGGTCCTTATATTATCAGTGCTTTCTTGGAGAAATGAAATGACCAAGTACCAAAACAAGGCGCAGTGAAGTACAGTCAGAGCTCTGTGTGTGTCATAAATCAAAACAGTTGAACTCCGTAAGGCTGAATCATGACTTAGGATTCCACAGAGAGACACTGAGTTAAGAGCAGGGCTGCAGTGCTGTGCTGTAGACTGCAAGCTCACACTGCCCACTTACTTGATGAAGTAGTCTCTTCCATCTCTGTTTGCCGTCATCTCCCATCCATAAGGTGTTCCCTGGTTCAAGCTCCAGGTCCCTGAAGAGTGAGGCCACGCAGAAGACTTGTTCCTGTGGCTGTAGTTTTTGGGGGGAAGAGAGAAAAAAAAATTAAATCAAGGGTCTGTGGTATTTATTCCTCCAATTTACTTGTTTCACATCATCCATTTAGCATCCAAATACTTACACAGTTGTGAAACATACAGCCAAAACCCAGGCAAGGGAAAGCAGGTTAGCAGGTCTGCTTACATTTCTAATATTCATCCAGTCAGTGGAAAGATAAACTGTCATTTCTAACAGTCTTGAGTTCAAGCCTTTGCCTGGTAAATTTGTCATACCCCATCAGTCCCACATCCAAAATATTAATTTTCGATGGCTTTTTGTACAAGGGACAGGGAGCATTTTCAGTCATCACCACCCCCTTCTCAAGTGTCAGCTGTCAGTACAGTTTTAACAAAAAATTCCAAGAAACTAAACCAAACCAAACCAAACAACGTAGCACATGGCTGCAGATCACACACATGGTGCACTACATGAGAAGGAACATCAATAGCCACTGTCTTTTCTGAGAGGTGCACTTCTGCATATGGATGTTAAATTGATCCCATATGCAGATGTTGTTGCACTTGATCAATATCCATTAAGCTCTTTCTCCAAATAACTTTTAAAAAGGCTGCAGTATCTCTGAGCTTGCACACTGTTACATACAAACACACACCACTGCTTGAGCATGCTTCTGCTAGTATTCCCGACCCCCAAGCAAGAGCCAAGTCATACCATCTTGAATAATGGAGTAGCATACATAGCTCATGGAACTATGAAAGGGAGAGTCATCAGCACTACCAAGGGACACTATTTCTCCATTACATCTGAAACACGTTTTGAGGTGCCATCCACTGACCCCATAGACAAAAAAGATACAGTTAGCAAGAATCCCCCATAGTTTCCCATAGGAAACCCCAACTTTTCCACTGATGTTTTGCCCCTCACTTGCAGGAATGAAGCTAGATATTACTGCACATTCCCACTTTCTGCTGTGGGACTTAGAGGAAGAGAAGGCAAAAGATAAGTCTTTCAGCAAAGTTAATCAAGTCATTTAGTCTATATACAATCTGAAAAAGAGCAGGAAAAGGAGGCAGGGCAACCAAAGATGCTAAAGACCAGCTGAGAGTGCATCACAGGCAAAGACGAATCAGTACACAACACTGAATGCAATCTGAAACTTACACATGCAAACCAAAACCACACAAAATAAGAACACGTTTTGAACTACTTGCCTTCTCCCTCTCTGCCTTTTCTCCTCCCATCAAACGTTTCAAGCTTAGTTTTATTTCCTAGTTTTATTTAAGTTCAAATGCTAGCAAGAAACTTACTATCTCTTGCCTTAGACAGAGATGTAGGAACTTGTTCCTTGAGACAAACAGAGCACAGTGTAACCTGACAAGCACTCTTCTGAAGAAATAGAATTGGTCTCCATGGACAACTGAACAATTCATTGCAAATTACTAAACTCAACAAAGGTGTACACAATAAATCTTTCCCAAAAGGGGGAATGCATAATAAAAAACAAACTAGTTGCTTTCCCCTCCCCCTTTATTTCAAGGATTAATCACTAATGAGACAAGATATGGTGTTTCAAAATACAATTTACATGTAAAGTAGAGCTTTACAATGGAGTGCTAGATATCATCTGATTTACCAATTACACTAAGTACTCGTATCTTCAAGGAGTAGAAAAACATTTCTGTTAGCATATTCAAATACTGGTACTTGCCATAAGACAGGGCTTAAATCTCTCATTTGAGCATGCTAGAAATCTTAATAAAATTACAGTTACTCGTGGCTAATGAAACACATAAATGTCAGACCTGCTACATTACTCCAGATAAACACAACAAACCCATTCCTGATCAAACAAGTTAAAAAACAGGCATCTGAGCAAAGAAAACATATACTTTCAACGCTTTCTCATGCTGTTTCATGTAAAGTTGAGCTTAAGCATTCCTGTTTCTCCATATGCTTGACAGACGGAGAAAGGGTGGTACCTTCTTTTAGATGGGAGCCGTCCTACAATCTAAGGACAGCTTAACCACATCTAAAGAATTCAAATTACATTTTAGAGTATTTGGGATGCTAAACACTGCAGTTAACTAAATAAAGTGCAAAGTAATCTATTTTATCTGGACTATAAAGGCATACCAGTGCATTTAACACTTTTCACTTTAAATGTGCTTCACAAGCTCTGTGCTACAGCTTCTCTGCCTATCAAATGGGTATAGTGACATTTAAATTCCAACATAGAATCATAGAATAGTTAGGGTTGGAAAGGACCTTAAGATCATCTAGTTCCAAGCCCCCTGCCATGGGCAAGGACACCTCATACTAGATCGTGTCACCTAAGGCTCTGTCCAATCTGGCCTTGAACACTGCCAGTGATGGAGCATTCACAACTTCTCTGGGCAACCCATTCCATGCCTCACTACCCTCACAGTAAAGAACTTCTTCCTTATATCCAATCTAAACTTCCCCTGTTTAGCTTTGAACCCATTACCCCTTGTCTTATCATTACAGTCCCTAACGAAGAGTCTCTCTCTCACATCCTTACAGGCCCCCTTCAGATACTGGAAGGCTGCTATGAGGTCTCCATGCAGCCTTTTCTTCTCCAGGCTGAAAAGACCCAACTTTCTCAGCCTGTCTTCATATGGGAGGTGCTCCAGTCCCCTCATCATCCTCGTGGCCCTCCTCTGGACTTGCTTCAACAGTTCCTTGTCCTTTTTATGTTAAGGACACTAGAACTGTACACAGTACTCCAGGTGAGAGCAGAGTAGAGGGGCAGGATTACCTTCTTTGATAAAGCACATCAAACTTCTATTACCAGATAATTTGTAGGAGTACAGGTCAGTGATGATGATCAATACTATCCCTCTCTGCATTCAAACTAAGGGCTCATCTTTGTGGGGATTATAACATTAGTGGTTTTTAAGTTAAATTTAATTGCCCTGAAAGCTGTTTGTGAACCCTTAAAACATTAATGGTGTCAGAATCTTATCATATATGAATGGGTAATAACTGTCCTACTTAACTACATATATGTCTATATCTGATCAGGTCCTCCAGACTTTATAATCAGGGGGAGAGCAATTAACATTTGAGACACTGTATACACCTACATTAGTTGTGTGCAAATTCACTGATGTGGCCCCATGGGAAAAAACAAATACAGAAAGTTTCCTATAGTTGTTGTACAATTCAAAAAATAAACGCTTACGTCATAACAACAAAACAAGGTTTATATACTCAAAGGTGATTAGTGCTGGTGATTCCCAGCTGCCTGCAAAGTTTGAAAAAAGGAGCAAATGAGCTGCATTATTTCTTTTCACCTCCATCCATTTGTCAAATACTATTCTGCTTGTTTGCAAGGATTCTGTTCAATGACCACTTCACAAAAAGCAAAACATGGCAAAGATTAAATAAACGCCAGAAAGAATACAAAAGGCTGCATAAGAAACCATAAGCAGGTCAGGCATTTCGCCTGGGGGGAAACACAAAGACATCTTGGCAGGCTTTAAGTCAAGAGGATGCATTAGTGAGGAAGATCATCAGGCCATAGAAGATACCGGTCCAAATCCTACCACCCTGCAGATAATCTTGGATAAATCTCTCAGTTTGCTGATCACCATTTGACTTTTCCTTCCCTCACAGGCAAAGGAAGACAAGCACACAAAGACTGCCTAGGTTTCTGGAAGACTTCCACACTGCGAGAGACAGAAAGACGCAGAAAACGAGCTTTCAACCTCAGCAAGTCTGCTTGCGGAGGAAGCACTGGCAATGCTGTAACTCACTGCTGTCCATCACCACTGTGCTAGCTCACAGCAATCAGACCTGCTGCTGGAGTGCCTGTCACAGCACAGCTCTGAGGTGGCAAAAGGCATCATGAAAGCCTAGACCAGCATCATGCCAGCAGATGTCTGAAAACATGGCAGCATTACCTACAATATTCCATCAATCTGTTTTTGATATTCTTGATGCAGAAGCATAAAACCTGATCCTCATTTGCTTCACATTGAACAATCAGTTCATTAAATCACCAAAGTAGTGTGAAAGGAACCAGTGTGACCTACCTTCTGACTGAGAATGCAATAGCTGCAGAACAGCGAACATCAATCAGGTCAGACATCAGCAGTATGTCACTTACGTGATATGCAGAACATACTCACCGTAAACCATGGTACAATCCTCCCAGCATCAGGCAGTCCTACTTAAGTAACATCTTAGTTGCTCTTGTGCCAGCGGAAGTAAACTAGTTCACCTTAAAACTAGAACCTGTTTTTATCATTCAGATTAATCTCTGCCTACTCCATGGCCTCACAGATGGCCACATGGCAGCAAAAGTCAAGGGCAAGACAAAACCTGCTTGCTTCAGATAGTCCTCAGGCAAATGCAAGACAGAAGGCCCTCGACTAAATTGGAATGCCCCAACTGTATTTAGCATATTTAGTGTCTACTCGGGCATAACAGTATACAGGATTAGGATGCCCACCCCAAAGACGGGCATCATGTTTACATTTATCCTTCTCCATAGACAAGGGATGCCAAAGTCCTTGTTTCCTTAGAAATGGTGTTGGACACAACCTGGGAGATCTGCCATACCACTGGGGCAGTCTTTAACCACTTGCCTAAGAACCCCAGCCTGCACTTTGCTGACAGATTCAAAAAAGCAATAAAAAGTAGCAAAATTGAAACCCTCCAATTATTTTTTCCCAAATAATTTGAAGAAGGAAAAAAACCTGGTTAGTCTTGGTTGTAACAACCTTCATTCCTTCTCCCTTCATTGCTTTACTAGGCGGAAAGGGGAGGCACTTTATTTTTGTGTTTGGTTTTTGGTAGCTCTCATTCCATGATTATCCCATTCCCTGACTGACACTGGCATAACAAAGGTATCCATCTGCATTCTCATGGCTGCCTGTCACTTTGTGTTTGATGCTCTCACTCTCGCACTGATGAACAATTTTTCCTGTTTTACTTTCTCCATGCCACTTATAGTTAAGTAACTATCCAACATATCCCACCATCAACCCCAGCAGTCTCCATGGCAGACTAAGGAGTCCTGATCTATACAGCTTTCTTGTACAAAGGATTTCACAGGCTTGATTGCTCTTAATGTCTTTCTCTGATATCAGTCCAGTTCCGTGTCTCTGTTGAGACAGGAGCTTGGGCTTGCACTCAGGTTACCACTTATACCAATGGGCTGCCGCTTTTGTAGAAATCCAGAAGATATCACAACAGGTAGTTGAAAACATTCTCTGGCATGCAGAGTCTTGGTGAAGAGCTAGAGATTCAGCTCTGCTCTTAAGTAGACATCTGAATCAGCAAGCTTTCTAGCCATATTAACTACCTGTCTATCAAGTGCAATTTGGAGCTTTGACATCTCATTCCATGTAGACACCAAAATTTGAATTTCAAGCACATTAATCTGGAGATGAATCCTACATCACCCGCATAAGAACCCTTCGCAACAAATAGTGAGCCCTTATCTTTAAATTGCTGGATAAAGTAATAAAATTAGCATTTTTTATCATCATCTTATTTATTCCCCATACAATAAATAGTCACTCCGTCTCCAACACATCATAAAAGGAAGATGTTCTGAACAAAGGCCACGCTACATTCCTAAAAGTTGATTACGAAGGGAACTGGGCTCCACAGCACCCCCTGGGAGAAATGTAGACACAACAATCCCTAGGAAGTACCCAGAGGAACACCAGAGGCATAACATTTTGTAGCATTAGTCTGTAAACACTTCAAGTATCTGCAGGGCATGTCTACCTGGGAGTAACAGAGATGCTCATGACATAATTGGAGTTCAGTAACAGTCTCTCTATGATATTTAATCTTCCACTGCCTCAGGAATAGAAACCTGCTTTCTCTACCCAGTTCTCACCCTCTCCTGTCCCAGAAGACTAACGCACTAAGCTTACCTCCATCCTAGCATTTCAACTTGAAAAAATGAGAAAGTGAAAGTTTAAAAGACTGTAGCTATACTACCAAGATCGATCATAATACCCTCCTGAGAAGCACTGTACAACAGGACAGACATGATGGACAGTAATTTCAGGATCCAAGATCAAGGACACTGAAAGGCCTGTTGTCTCTGCACAGATGAGTCCTATAAACCCCTGCAGAAGTAGTTGTATCAGAAGCACAAAATAAGAAAATGAATGGCCCAAGACATACTCCACTGTACTAAAAATAAATAATAATTCACTGGGCCTCCTGTACTGGGTCTCTTATTACTAAAGTACAGGATAGAAGCCTAACAACTTCAGACAACTGTAGAGTCAGACACCTGTCCATCACAATAATCTTGCAACACAGCCATGCTCTAGGCAAAGGTGATGTTGCACTACTGTTCAGGCTTGTCTTGAATTTTCTCCCTGGATCATGCATCATCAGGAAATACAAATTCTATTCAAAAAAACAAACAAGGCCCTTTCCAATACCTTCTATTAGTTTTTTCTATTTTCCTAGTAAGGCCTATGAATAAATCCAGGCTGCCTTGTGGCCGTTGTTCAGAAACTGTCTCTAGCTGAGAGTTTCACTATCTTAGGTAGTAACTACTCCCCAGATTCTGGCTGGAGCAAATAGCTCTGCACTTCCCCCACCCCCCCCCCACCCCCCCCACCCCGCTTATCTTCCACCACAGATGCTCTCAATTATTCACAATTTCACAAAGTAGCACTCCTCAAGTTATGTCAGGGGAAGTTTAGACTGGATATTAGGAAAAAAATATTCACCAGAAGGGATGTTGAGCATTGGAACAGGCTACCAGGTTGAGTCACCATCCCTGGAGGAATTTAAAAGACATGTAGATGTGGTGCTTAGGGACATGACTTAATAGTGGATGTGGCAGTACTAGAATAACAGTTGGACTTGATGATCTTAAAGGTCTTTTCCAACCTAAATGGTTCTATGATTTATTCTTATTCCAAAACAATAATGATGCTAAGGGCTCCACTCAACTTTTAAATCCTTCAGTGGAGCAGCAAAAAAAAACCAAAACCCAAACACAACAAAAAGCAAGTACAACCCAAAACTTCATACTGAACTCCTCCAAGCCAGTTTACAGTACAGTAGAGCAGACAGATTTCTATAAATCCTGTACAGGCTATTTTTATCACAGATTACATTAGCTTCCATTTCCTCAGTGCCTGAAACTGAGATTTCTAAATGGCAGCCTATGCCTGGGTTGAGAATAGGAGACACTCCAATGAATTCCTCCTCCACCAATCATTGCTGCTGCTGCCAATCAGAAGATAATGGTGGCCTATGGCTATGTAACTGATCTGAAAGGTAGGGGATTGCTTTTACCAAGAACCTCCCAGCTGCCAGGAGGAAGACTGTGATAGTGCTCACCTGCCAGACAAGAAGGGGAATACAGCTGACAGCTGCTCATTGCTTGGTGCGGGGAAAAGGGGCAATTCCACATGACCAGAAAAGTCCCCTTGCTGTCTCCCATCACTTCAGCATTCCATTCCACACTTATATTTGTATCACAGGCCAGAATAAAACCATCAGCTATTCAAAATGTACACTGTACCCACTACATGACTCACTATATGAGTAATGGCTCCTTTTAATCTCAAATTACAATATAATGTTACTTTCTCACAAGTTTTGTACTAATGGTATACACCTAGACCATTTTTGACCATGTTTGTTCCACAATTGCTCTTTTGCTTTTCTCCTACTGTTCCAATTCATGTAGCCAGAGATGGGAGTACCCAACAAGTACCTATGGCCCCTGCTTTTGCCTTCAGCTAGGTAAACAGCCCCTCATCTTTGAGTGGTGGCTCCCCAGGTTGCCACCATGGTCTACTACAGTCTCAGATCTAAAAATCTTACAGTACAAGGTAACAAAAGTACAGACAGAACAAAGGATGAACAAATCGTGTGTGGCAATGCTGGTTTGCTCCAAGTGCTAACAACCTCTGTGTGCCTTGGTAAAGGGACAAGGTAGAGGTCTTGTAATTTCCTGAGGCACCCTTCCTATCATGGGATGCTCCCTTTCTGGTCTCCTATTCCACAATCAGTTTTAAACTCATCACTGCTGTCCAGCAAATGCACTTTCACGTCTGTTGCTTGTTTTGTTAAGGCATTTCCCTGTTGTTGATGGTATTGGTTGGTTGGTTTTGTGGGTTTTTTTTAATATCTGATACAGGTCACATCTCCCATTTCCCTCTCTTCCTCTGCCTCTGTTACATTTCCATTAGTATTAAAGATGTGCCCCCATTTCATAGAAAACAAAAGTCTCCATTATATTTCCTTTTAGACAGCCAGGACTTTCCATTTAAAGCACACTGACCCCATTAGAGATTCAAAGTCCTGAAGGAATTACTTTCCCCTTCAGAATCTTGTATTGCAAAAGCCAGAAAGTACCCAAACCAGCAAATAATGTTTGGGACTTTGATGACTGTAAAAGGCTTTTTTTCCTTGGATGAATATAAAAGGCTTTCTGTT
Organism: Ara ararauna; assembly: GCA_028858755.1. Lineage (NCBI taxonomy): Eukaryota > Metazoa > Chordata > Aves > Psittaciformes > Psittacidae > Ara > Ara ararauna. Next base: position 53,266,089 of record CM054378.1, read on the forward strand.
TTATATGATGCTTCAGCTTTATGCTGGTGTGCACTGTGAAAGTGTCCCTAAAAACTGATGTGTGCAAGATGGTTTATTTCTGTTTTAATGGGGCTTTTGACCTTAGGCTTTCTCAGGTTTACTCAGTATTTCAGGATCAAAAAAGCCCGAACCAAAAAAGTATAGGAAGCAAATTAATCTCTCTAATTTAATAAATGGATTATTAGCATTTAATAGAATCATAGAATCATAGAATAGTTAGGGTTGGAAAGGACCTTAAGATCATCTAGTTCCAAGCCCCCTGCCAGGGCCAGGGACACCGCCCACTAAACCATGCCACCCAAGGCTATGTCCAACCTGGCCTTGAACACCGCCAGGGATGGAGCATTCACAACTTCCTTCAGCGATCCATTCCAGTGCCTCACCACCCTCACAGTAGAATCATAGAATCATAAAGAACTTCCTCCTTATATCCAATCTAAACTTCCACTGCTTAAGTTTTAACCCATTACCCCTTGTCCTATCACTACAGCACCTAATGAAGAGTCCCTCCCCAGCATCCCTATAGGCCCCCTTCAGGTACTGGAAGGCTGCTATGAGGTCTCCATGCAGCCTTCTCTTCTCCAGGCTGAACAGCCCCAACTTTCTCAGCCTATCTTCATACGGGAGGTGCTCCAGTCCCCTCATCATCCTCGTGGCCCTCCTCTGGACTTGTTCCAACAGTTCCATGTCCTTTTTATGTTGAGGACACCAGAACTGCACACAATACTCCAAGTGAGGTCTCACAAGAGCAGAGGAGAGGGGCAGGATCACCTCCCTCGACCTGCTGGTCACGCTCCTTTTGATGCAGCCCAGGATACAGTTGGCTTTCTGGGCTGCGAGTGCACACTGAAGCCAGCTCATGTTAAGTTTCTCATCAACCAACACCCCCAAGTCCTTCTCTGCAGGGCTGCTCTGAATCTCTTCTCTGCCCAACCTGTAGATGTGCCTGGGATTGCTCCCACCCAGGTGGAGGACCTTGCACTTGGCATGGTTAAACTTCATCAGGTTGGCATCAGCCCACTTCACAAGCGTGTCAAGGTCCCTCTGGATAGCATTCCTTCCCTCCAACATATCAACCGAACCACACATCTTGGTGTCATTGGCAAACTTGCTGAGGGCGCACTCAAAGCCACTGCCCCTGTCACCGACAAAGATGTTGAACAAGATCAGTCCCAACACCCATCCCCGAGGGACACCACTCGTTACTGGTCTCCAGCTGGACATTGAGCCATTGACCATAACCCTTTGCATGCGGCCATCCAGCCAGTTCTTTATCCACCGAGTGGTCCACCTATCAAATTGATGTCTCTCCAACTTAGAGACAAGGATGTCATGTGGGACAGTGTCAAATGCTTTGCACAAGTCCAGGTAGATGACATCAACTGCTCTACCCCTGTCCATCAGTTCTGTAGCTCCATCATAGAAGGCCACCAAATCGGTCAGGCAGGATTTCCCCTTAGCGAAGCCATGCTGGCTGTCACCAACCACCTTGTTTGTCATGTGCCTCAGTATGCCTTCCAGAAGAATCTGCTCCAAGATTTTGCCAGGCACAGGGGTGAGGCTGACTGGTCTGTAGTTCCCCGGCTCATCCATTTTCCCCTTCTTGAAAATGGGGGTTATGTTTCCCTTTTTCCAGTCATCGGGAACTTCACCTGACTGCCATGACTTTTCAAATATGATGGACAGCGGCTGAGCAACTTCATTTGCCAGCTCCTTCAGGACTCACCTGTGGATGGATTTCATCAGGTCCCATGGACTTGTGTACGTTCAGGTTCCTAAGATGGTCTCGAACCAGATCCTCTCCTACAGTGGGCCCAGGATCTTTATTCTCACTGTCCCTGCGTCTGCCTTCCAAGACTCGGGTGGTGTGGTCAGAGCATTTGCCAGTGAAGACTGAGGCAAAGAAGTCATTAAGAACCTCAGCCTTCTCCAAATCCAGGGTAGCCAGTTCTCTCGATAGCATCTGGAGGGGGCCCACGTTGTCCCTAGTCTGTCTTTTATTCGTTACGTACCTATAGAATCCCACCCTATTATCTTTAACATCCCTAGCCAAGTTTAATTCTAAGTGGGCCTTAGCTTTCCTAACCTGGCCCCTAGCTTCCTGGACATCATCCCTGTATTCTTCCCAAGCTGTCTGCCCTTGCTTCCACCTTTTATAAGCCTCTTTTTTCCTTCAAAATTTTCCTCAGCAGCTCCTTATCCATCCAAGGAGGTCTCCTGGCCCTCCTGCAGCACTTCCTTCTAGTTGGGATGGAACACTCCTGAGCTTGCAACAGGTGATCCTTGAATATCAACCAACAGTCTTGGGCCCCCCTGCCCTCTAGGGCTATATCCCATGGAACCGTACTAAGCAGGTTCCTGAAGAGACCAAAGTCTGCTCTCTTGAAGCCCAGGGCAGTGAGCTTGCTGCACCCTCTTCTCAATGTCCTGAGGATCTCGAATTCGACCATCTCATGATCGCTGCAACCAGGGCTGCCCTGGAGCGTCACATTTCCAACAAGCCCTTCCCTGTTGGTGAGGACGAGGTCAAGCATGGCACCTCTCCTTGTCGGCTCCTCTATTACTTGCAGAAGGAAGCTGTCTTCCACACAATCGAGGAACTTCCTGGACTGCTTATGCCAGGCCGTACCATCCCTCCTGCAGATATCAGGGTGGTTGAAGTCCCCCACTAGAACAAGGACCTGAGAGTGTGAGGCTGTTCCTATCTGTCTGTAGAGTGCTTCATCCACTGAGTCCTCTTGATCAGGCGGACAGTAACAGATCCCCACAATAATGTCTCCCATTGCTGTTCTCCCTTTAACCCTGACCCACAAACTCTCTATTGACTGCTCACCTGTCCCCAGACAGAGTTCCATACTCTCCAGCCTATCCCTGACATTAATAGCAACTCCCCCTCCCTGCCTGCCGGGCCTGTCTTTTCTGAAGAGACTGTAACCTTTCATTCCAACACTCTAGTCATAGGAGCCATCCCACCATGTCTCTGTGATGCCTATTATATCATAGTGATGCCTATTATATCAAAAATGCCTTTCTGAATTATCTAGAAACCTTTTTAAAATGGGTTTGTTTCTTCTCAGACTAGTACATGTTAGAAAATCTTACCATATCATAGCTAGCATCCCCCTACGGCAGGCACCAAAATAACTTTTCATACAATGCAATGTTCAGCATCTATCTCTGACAAAATCACAACTATTATCTGATGCTGACTTTTGCCCTACATATGATTTTAATATATGGTTGGTTGATTTTGCTTTAAAGTGTTACCTCTACGTTCTCTGAATATTTGTCTTCTTACCAGTTTTCCAGTAAAGTGCAGCCATGATTCATTGTTAAGTTCCAGTGAGTAGTGCAGAAGTCTTGCCATTTCTGCCATATGTACCTACAGTAGATACGTTGTCTAGCTCATTGACTGCACTGTTAGTAATAATAAGATTTTATGGCAGTATAGAGTACTGGAAACACAATGCTGTAAAGTTTAATCATATTTTATATAAAAGTAACAATTCATCGTATACTTTCTTACCACCTATTATACAGCTGTTCATTTTATGCCACAAAAATTTGAGATGCAAGTATTCATTAAAATTCAACTGTGCACACTGCATTTGGAAAAAAAAAAGGAAATCTTACTTTTGTACATAACAAATTTTGTATTTTTTCAGTACCCTGATATGAATACAACCTGCCTGCTGTGAGCTGACAAATCCTGTATAATCACACATGAAAAAGTAGCTCAGAAAATTTTCAAGCACTTCTTGAGATACGATTTCTATGGAAACTTCTTATTTCTATAAAGATATCACCCACATTTCAGGCCTGCAGTCGCTCAAAAATTCTTCACAGCATGCTCTTGCTGTATGCTGCCATTTTAGCCTGTAGAACAGGGAAGCTGCATCAGAAGGATGCAGTTAATGAGGACTAAATTGCCAAAAAGGAAATAAAATTGATTTTCTAAAGCTGAATTAAAGGCTAAATTCCTACTACTTGATTTTGGTAGCAATTCTTACTAGGTCTCAAGATGAACTCCATCAACAAAATAGTAGAACAAAAAAATCTGACCAAATCTTAATTAAACCAGGAGTACTGCTGAGAGAAAACACCACCATATATTTACCAGTTCTTCTGATTTCAACTACGAATTATTGTCCTCTTCTCCCTTTCAATTTCTTGGTAAATATGAAGAAATGGTCAAAAAATTAAATAATGGCTGCCTATCTTAAGCCGATTTTGTAACTGAAATAAAATTAATACTATCCCCTTAATTTTGGAGAAAAAACAGAGAAAAAGAAAAAAAACCTATTTATTTTCCCTACTCAGAAGTTAGTAAATAATATGAAGCATCACTGCCCAGTGATTTCAAAACCTGTTTCAAAAGTTCAAGAGTCTTCTTCTTGCAAGATACATTTGGTGACCTTGAAATGAGATGAAGCCAGTGATCATTGTCTAGGTTTGTTTTCCATAAACCTTTAAAATCAATATTTAGAAAAATTATATAAATCTTTTCAGAAGAAAACAATAAGATATTAATCAACCAATACAGGAATTAGCCTTTAACAAGTCCATTCATCAGAAATCTCAATACCAAAGTAAACAGACTGCTAGATTTAAGTCTATTTCAAATACTATACATAAGCACATAATTGTAGTTCAAGGTACTTTGTTCTGCTTTCTAGATGAAAATGCCTCAATACTCTACTTGGTTTTAAGTCAAAATTCTCAAAACTAGGAATATATGAACAAATATTCATCCCCCCAATTAAAAGCATAACCATACCATGTACTTTTCTACACTTCACTCCCAGAGAACAGTTACAAAAACTTCAGAAAAGGACCACATAAAACCTGTGCTAGGCAATATCTTTATGTTCTTCAAAAGTCTGCAGAAAAGCCTGTGTTTCTACTGTTATCATGCTAAAAGGTTGGGTTTGAAATTTTTTTCTTCTTTTCTTTTGAGTTCCTTTGTAATTTTTCATTAAGGAAATCATGGTTTATATAGTAACCTACTAAGAAATAATGTAAGTAAAGGGCTTTTTGTGTAACAGTCAGAAGTTTTCACTAGTGGTAAGAAGCCTTCATCCAGATATGAAGTTATTTAAAGCACTCTGAACATAAACTCACTTATGAAACCAAGGAAATTTGAAGCAGCTCCATTCTTAGGAAACCACCAACACTTTGCACGTTCTGTCACATCAAGGCACATGTAAAACCTTAACAAATGAGAAAGAACAATTTTATTTTTTCTAACTTTTTCCTTAGCCTTAACGACTCCATGAAGTGTGAGCCAACGAAACTGAACCAAAATGTTATGTTTCAGATGTACTTTAAGGACTTACATACTTACTTAAGGGCCAAGTGCACTATTTAACTATGTGTACCAATACAATGTAAGAAAAAAAAGGTGCCTTAAAAACTAGGTTGTGTAACTTACTGAACATGTGAACGGAAGCTATGCAGATGCAGGTCAAAACTGGAGAGAAGTAATTTCAGAGCACTATCCCCTTCAACACATCCCAGACCATACCACAGGGGAACTTAGAATAAGGTGGATAAAACATCAATCCATAAGTGATAGACCCAGTTTCCCATGCCATTTGACCTACACAAAAGCTCAGGAATTCATTTCAAAGTCTTTCTTTCCTACATTCTCCACTGGGTAAAACCAATGCCAATTGGTGCTGTAGTTTCTTGAAATTCCAACAAAATCACTGATTTCCATGGGAAAAGGGGAAAATTGTAAAGGAAAGACAGGAAGCAAAGGAAGAAATTTCTTGGTTACAACTAGTCTTCAAAAAAGAAAAACAAAAACAGGGCAAGCTTTAACACTTGACAAGAACCCCATGTGCCCACCACAAGGTGCAGCAGTAACAGTAACCTTCTCCATCATCTTAGAATCACTTTTCCCCCAGGTTTTATGGTTTACAATACAGTGAGGTCACACACTTTCCAATGATGCTTTTGAATGGCTGCTTAAACTAAAGAGAAACAAAAAAGGTGTATTTTTAAGTCAATTCACATGGCTGCACCATTTCCTTTTGTTTGCCTTTAAACTCTAAGACTTGCTGCTAATGTTAACTTGAATGTCACTTCTAATATCATCTGCCCAGAACCAATGGGCCCATTGCCCATTTTCTTCTTACACACTCAACAGCAAAAGCTCTTGCTGAGCACTAAGGCAGCAGTGTTCATGCTCCATCAGCAGGCTACCAACTTGCATGTGTCACAGGATCACAGGACAGCTCCATTTGAAAGCGACCTCAGGTTATCTGCTCCAACCCCCTGCACAAAGCATTTCAGCACACTTCATATAAAACAATCTGAAAAATAGGAATTATACTCCAAACTAAGTTGCCTAGAGTTAATTTTATATACTTGAACTGTGTTACTCTATTAATTATTAAACAAAAGACAGATAGAGAGAAATGTTCTTATTCTGTTTTTTGCCATTCTTTGGCCTGTACCCTTATTCTTTGTGTATCAGTATTTTCTAATTCAGCAATTCTTAAAGATAAAATCTGTGAAATAAAACCCTGTAATGTTAAATGTATTTAACTTCTTTAATTTGATTTATTGCATAAAAAACATTCTGAAGTTAGATAGCATTTTTAGAACTAGAAGAGAAAACATAAGCGTGAGATCTTCTTGCATAAGACGCTCTTGGGATACTAAGGTTCCAGCCATCTAAATCCCTAGTGATATTAAGCTTCCTGGTTAATACCATAAGCTATTGGATAAATTGACTCATAAATTTCCTGTAATAATAGGTTCTTAAAAATGAAACAACACAAAAATCTCATAACCTAAATCTTTCTTCCTTCAATTTACATCAATCCTTGGTTATATATAATGGTAGGAGTATGGGTACATATGCTTGCATACTTCCCAGAAAGCTGCAACAGCACTGCCACTGTGACAGGTACTAGAAAGCCTCAAAAAGACTCAGCTAGCCGCAAGTGATAGCTAAAGAAAACGATACAGACACAAGTACAGGAGGTTCAGCTAACCTACTTACAGCTGCTGACAAGCAGCTTCCTAAAGATCTTGCAGCAGAAAAATGAAAGTTTCCCTGCAGTCAGAAAATTAGACGGACTCCGGGACTTGACACAGGTTTAATACTGTTCTGTGACATGAGGTTGTAAGGCTTCTCGATGTTTTCCTATAGTAATAAAGATTAATCTGTTTACAGATTTTAACTGCATGTTCCAACCTAGGAGTGCATCTGCACACATATTTTGATGCAATTCAGCTCTTTGAAATGATGCATTATCTAAATTTGCAGTTCTTAGAGCTTGCCAATAATTGTATTGCTAACAGGAATGAGTCACCTAGCCAGCTCTACCCTTTACTGCATTTCCCTTTTGCTGTTAAAAGAGTGCCACACAAGTAGGTTGAATCCATTTATAAGGTGATACATGCATTGTTGCAGCGATTATTGTACTGTCTCCCAATTACTTCACAACATAGTCTGCAAATTGGCCCCCTTGGGTATGCCAGGGACACGGTTCGGTTGAATTGGTCAAAACCTCAGCATCAGCTGTATCGTGTCAGACTTTCTGACATGTTCTTAGCACAGAAGATATTCTGGAACTAGTCAGCTATAGGTTTAAAGATTATTCAGTGAGAAGATGTGATTTGTAAAATAAAACAATGTGTCATCATCTTCAGTTGCAAGAAGGAAAAAGAAGGGGAAAAAAAAAGATAACATGGAGGAGAATGTACAAATTAAAAGAGATGATGAATACAAAACCCAGGAACCTTTGGGAAGAGGGCTAAACAAAATTGCTCTTTTCCTGCTGCCCTGTGCAATAGAGCAAAGGGTGAAGCCCTGACAGAAGAAGGGCTAGAGAAGGGATGACCCATGCCAGGCTGGAAGAGGCTTGGGGTGCACATGCTGCAGGAGCCTATTTTAGCCAGAGATTAAGAAAAGAATGAATGGACACTGATGGTCAGACCCAGGTTGGCTTGAACCAAGCCTTCTCATCATGTCCATTATAGGTAGCAGCAGCAAATCTTGGGAAGAAGTAACTATCATTTCAAACCAGTTTTTCCCCCAGCTGTGGTTATTAAATTAGTTGATGTCTTCTTTCACAGAAGCTATAGATAACAGATCATCCTTCTGTTTTTTTCTTGCACAAACATATCTTACTTGAGACTCCAGGGAGAAGCAACTGAGAAAACCCTTGCCAAGCTTGATTCGAGTCTCACAGGCACTAATTTTTATCTTTTTGCACTCCTGTCTCCACTGATGCAAACCCATCTAGATTCCTTCCCTGTCAGAATAAAGTAAACCTCTCATGCTAGCCTAAAGTCTTGTCTAGCAGTAAGACCAATTTCAAGCAGCCTGGAAGAAACTGAGTTCTGTGCTGTTTTGGCCATGGGGATGCACTACTGGATTCCTGCAGTAGCCATCCCCCTAGTTTTCAGCCACCTGGCAAGCCACAGAAGTCCCATGATCCATGGGGCAGTCCAGGAGCATGGCAGAGCCTGCTTGGGATGGGTACCAAGCACTACCATTTTATGCAGGGCAGCCTTTGCTGGCAAGCATTAGCCCAAACAGGAGGTCAGCAGGCTGATTTTATCACTCACAACTCTATTATACTTAGAATCATAAAATCATAGGACGGTTAGGGTTAGAAAGAACCTTAAGATCACGTAGTTCCAAGCCCCCTTGCCATAGGCAGGGACACCTTCCACTAGACCATGTCACCCAAGTCTCTATCCAACCTGACCTTGAACACCTCCTGGGATGGAGCATTTACCACTTCTTTGGGGAACCTGTTCCAGCGCCTCACCACCCTCACAGTAAAGAACTTCCTCCTTATATCTAACCTGAACTTCCCCTGCTAAAATCAAAACCCATTCCCCCTTGTCCTGTCGCTACAGTCCCTAATAAAAAGTCCAACCCCAGCATCCCTATAGGCCCCCTTCAGGTACTGGAAGGCTGCTATGAGGTCTCCACGCAGCCTTCTCTTCTCCAGGCTGAACAGCCCCAACTTTCTCAGCCTGTCTTCATACGGGAGGTGCTCCAGTCCCCTGATCATCCTCATGGCCCTCCTCTTGACTTGTTCCAACACTTCCATGTTCTTTTTATGTTAAGAACACCAGAACTGCACACAATACTCCAAGTGAGGTCTCACAAGAGTAAAGTAGAGGGGCAGGATCACCTCCTTTGACCTGCTGGTCACGCTCCTTTGGATGCAGCCCAGGAGACGGTTGGCTTTCTGGGCTGCAAGCGCACACTGCCTGCTCATGTTCATTTTCTCATCAACCAACACCCTCAAGTCCTTCTCCTCAGGGCTGCTCTGAATCTCTTTCTCTGCCCAACCTGGAGCTGTGCCTGGGATTGCTCCCACCCAGGTGTAGGACCTTGTACTTGGAACGGTTAAACTTCACCAGGTTGGCATCAGCCCACCTCACAAGCATGTCAAGGTCCCTCTGGATGGCATCCCTTCCCTCCAGTGTATCAACCGAACCACCCAGCTTACTGTCATTGGCTTCACAGAGCTATTTTTATTTCTTCAATGTATTAATTCTCCCACCCATTTTCTGAAGCACAGAGCCAGAACTTGACAGCTTACTTACTGTAAAGACATTCAGAAACGTTGCATGCATACACAAGGGCTTAGTTATTTATAAAACAGGCAAAAAAAAAAGCCTGGTAACACAAATTATTCACTGTGGCATTTTTTATATTCTTATTGAAGCCCACTTGAACCTCAGCATCCTTAAAAACCTGTTTTCAATAATTTAGAAAGATAAATAAAAGTTTAAAACAACCTAGGTCCAGTTTTTATAAACATGTTGCTAAGTTTTAGTAACTTTAGACCAAGTCTGATATTTTTAAAACAAATTAGTATGTCAACAAATACACTACTGTCAAATTATTTAATTCTATTTTAAAGGTCTTACCTTAACACATTCAAATCCTCAATTTAGCACCAAACCCAACAGAAGAATAAATTTAGATATGCTTAGCTTTTAAAAATTAAAATTTTTATTCTAATTTATAGTTCAAATAAGAGGATTATATTCTGCTCTCAAATAACAGGGTGTTTTTTTTTTAAAGTTCACATCATAGGACAGCACTCACAATAAGAACTACAGCTTCACAACACTATCACTGAAGACACAGGGAAATTCTAATCCCATAAAGGTGGTGGAAATCTTACTGTTGACTTCAGTAGGGTCAGGTTTTCATCCCTGGAGTTGATCAATGACAAACGCTACTACTTAACTCTGTGGAGCTATTGAACTCCACGGCACAACTGGTCTTCTTGTCTTCCCCAGCAGGAAGGTTTCTGAAGCTCACGACAGGTATGCACTGAGACAGCAGGCACTGGAGTGCAGCACATGCCCAGAAATTTTGCTATCTACATTAGTATCTCACTCAGCATAAAATTAATTCCACAGAATTGACAGCACAAAGAAACAATACAGGGTGGTTTGAATGGTAAATATTTACAGACTGTCAAGTTGGACTGCAACAGCATTAAGTGGACTGCTGGGTTATTCAGAGTCCTGAAGCCATGAAGTTGATTTTCTTCATGTATAAAAAGGATGTCCATTCTTAAGCCGTTAAAAAGACATATCTGTAAGGACATACTTTTTTTTCCCCTCCCCAAAAGTAAATATTTAAGAGAGAGTTCAAAAAATAAACTTGTTTTTGTAAGTCATCACAAGGCAATTTTTTCCTTTCATCAGCTCTGTCAGGGCAGGCAGACACGTAGGCATTTTTGAAACCCAAAAAGGCAGCAAGCAATGTTTTTCAAACTGATCTTTGTGATCTACGGTGGCATTAATAGGAACATTTTGATGCCAACAAATTTACAGCAACACTGTATGAGATTGTGTTTACAGTCCTGCAGAAATATGTAAACATCATTTATATACCTTTTTCTGTCAAATACTGTATTTGCAGAATCATTTTAAACTCTTTAATCATTTAATGACCAACTGGTGAATAAGCATATCCAGCTGTATGTAAAAAGCAGGAAAGGAAGACATACAAATCTATATATACACGCATGAAGTATACATGCATGAAGTATACATGCATGAAGTATTGCAAATACTCATCTTGCAAAGTACTTTGCTTTCCCACCACACTTCAATTCTCCTATGTTTGTAGCTTTCCACTACTGACATTTGTCTTCCCAATTTTATCATTTTAAAGCTAGAACTCATGATTTTATTACAATTTTTTCTTTCAATTAGGCTTCTTGGAATCTTGCTTTTTTATGATAGCTTCTATTCTGATGTAAAAAGTTTTCTGGCCTCAAATCAAAGGAAACCTTTTAACTATGAAATGCATGGCAGAAGAGGGCTTGCATAGTAACTTTTAAACCAGTGCTATTAATGACAGATCTGATGAACTTTTAATTGCCCTGCCATATTAATTTTTAGCCACATTAAAAAAAAATAATCTATGTTCTACTGCCCCGAATCACAAACTTAAAAAAAATTAAAAATATTCCTTCCAAACGTCATTTACTAATAGTCAGAAAATGAAACGTGCTGTTCATTTTCCTAAAAGCTGCAAGTGATCTAGCAACAATTTTAGCTCTTCCTAATGCAGTCCATGATATCATCAGCCTTCTTGGCCACAAAGGTACCATGTTGACTCACGGACAAGTTGTCCACCAAGACCCCCATGTCCCTCTCCACAGAGCTATTTTTAGCAGGTCAGTCCCCAGCATGTGCTGGTGCCTGGACTTATTCCTCCCCAGGTGCAAGACCCTGCACTTGCCTTTGCTGAATTTCAAAAGGCTCCTCTCTGCTCATCCTTCCAGCCTGTCTCAATCCTTCTGAATGAGAGCACAGCACTGTGGGGGATCATAGAATCATAGAATAGTTAGGGTTGGAAAGGACCTTAAGATCATCTAGTTCCAACCCCCCTGCAGATATGCCTCCCAGTTTTGTATGATCAGCAAACTTGCTGAGGAGGCACCCTGTCCCTTCATCCAAGTCCCTGACGAGCACTGGGCCCAGTACTGACCCTTGGCAGACACTGCTAGTTACAGGTCTCTATCTGTGCCACTGATCACAGCCCTCTGACACCTGCCATTCAGTCAGTTCTCAACCCTGTCTCTGCTTCCTCCCAGCTTCCCCTCCTCCATGGCAGAGCATGAGACTGAGGAAGTCCTTAGTCAGAGTAAACATTACTCAGCAACAACTAAAAACATTGGTGTTACCAGCATTGTTCCCAGGCTGAAAGTCAAAACACAGCACTACACCAGCTACTAAGAAGCAGAAAAACAACTGCTACTGCTGACCCCAGGAAACCACCTCATTATCCACTTGTCTAGCCCATACTTCCTGTGCTTACCTACGAGGATGTCATGTCAGATGGTGTTGAAAGCCTTACTGAAATCCAGGTGTACATCAGTTTTCTCTACCATGTGGTGGCAAAATACAAGCTACCTTGAAATACAAGGCAGATCCCTGCCCCTCTAAAGTAACACCTTTTCTGTATCTTACCCTTTAAAGTGTAACTTTTAAAAGAAAGTATTTGTGCCTACTTCTTTTGTAAATCTCCACGGACTCTCCTTCATTTCCCCGTAGCAGACTCCTCACAGCTGCTCCCTTTGGTTCCTGTTCAAAACACCACCTTGATTTCTTTTCAGACTCCATGGCACAGACTGCTAAGTTTCTTCCTTAAGCATACAAGACGGGATTCAAAAAGCAAATCTGATCAGCCTTGCAGTAGAGGACAGTGTCAAGTTGATGTGACCCTCACCCAGACATAGTTTAAAAATCTAGATCTCAAAATTTGACTTCTGATTAATTTCCCTCAGATCTTTTGCCAATCAATCTCACTGGTAATGCCTGTTTTTAATGAGTGTACAACTAAATAGCTAATGTAAGGGACATGAGAGTCCTTTATTAAGGATTTTATTAAATAGGAACAACATTTTGTAACTGGGCCCTGTTTAGCATCCCATTGTCATATCAAGAGGCAATGATGACTCAAAGAGTCCTGATGACAAAAAGCACCACCTTCAGAAATAGGTAATCTTCGCAACCATGCCTTTAAGAAGTAACTCAGTCCTCGGAACACACTCACACTTTTCACTTCTGTTTCTTCGTGGCTGCAGAGCTGCACAGTTTCTCTGCTGTCATTTCTCTGCACCCCAACCACCACCTGCCATGAAACATGGCGAAGCTGGCAATAGCCTTCCCTCAGTTCCATCCTTCTGATGTAGCCATGAGAAAGTCCAACTCCCAACAGCCTGTCTCCAGGGAGAGCAAACCATGATGGTTCTCCAGACCTCCTCCCTCCTTCTTCAACAGGCTGAGCAAAAGCTCCCCAGCCACAAGCCCTACAAGGTGGCAACAGCCACAGGAGGCATGGGCTGAGAGCAGAAAAGAAGTGGTGTGGGGCATGAGTGGGAAGCTTCAGCCTTGCTCTGAAAGTGCAAGAGCTTCACTTAAGTGACCTGAACTTTCCCCCATACAAAAGCCAAATGTGAGTTTGTGTTGAGCAGTGTTGGGTATAAATGACACTAAAATAAACCCTCCCTTCCCACCCAGCTCTGGTTTCTGGGTTGCCATGCCCTGTTAAGGATGTGTGGGTTGGGCATTTTTCCTTAAGCACAGGGGCAGCCACTGAACTGAAATGTTGGTTGTTCTTACCATCTAGCCCTGAGCCCTGTTAGTAAGTTTTGAACTATCTTTACCATGGAAAAAGTTGTTCCCTTGCTTCCAGCCCTTGGGGGCTGCCTCCCTAGAGCAGACATAAGTTGCCACAGTTAGACCTGGCACAGCCTGTTACAGCTTCCACATAGGGACTGCCCTAAATCAATCACAAAAAATGTCACCAGCTAAGAGATCAAACCTCCATATTGCTTGCTACCACACACTCGCTTTTATCTCTTAAAAAGAGGATGCTGCCAACTTCCCTTCAGTCCCATCTCCCAGTTCCACAGGGTTTTATAAAACTCTTCTGGTTTTCTTTTGTTGTTGCTGCTGTTGCATTTTCCTCCACCTTCCCCCCACCAAAAACCTCTGGGAAGGCAGCCATCACACTCTTCCAAGATTTGCTTTTTATAACTGCTCTACTTCCTTTCATATTTTGTTTTCTGTGTGCATCTTTGCGCGCACCACCTGTATCTTCATTAATATTTACTGTCTGTTGAGGAGAAAAGCTCTTCTCAATTTACTGGCATATTTACCTCATGTGCTTTGCTGCACACAGAGTCATAAACCACTGTCTTTCTCATTCAAACAATGTAAACTTCATCTGACACCAAATTTCCCTTGCCACCCCCCTACGTCTTCCGTTACTCGCTCGGTGCACAAAACAATTTGCAGTCGCACAGATGAATAACGCAACGATCGTTGAGTATATTTCTTGGCTCCCTCAACCACCTTCCTTTTCCCTCCTCCAACAAGTAGCCTGACTACCATGAACTCTGAAGAGCTGCGGAGATCAGTGCTCCTTGCCCCCTCACTGCAGCCAGGCTGGAGAACTGCAAAGCAGGGCAACCTCCACACCACCCTTCTCACTGTGGAGAAGCACAGTCCCTTCCCTCGAGAAGCAGCAGCAAAGGGGGATGAGCAGGGAAAAGGCACATTAGTTCCAAGCACAACTCTTCCCCTAACCGCCCAAGGCACTGAAGCTAAACACTTCCACTAAATAAAAGCACAGGCGTGCGGGCACAGTCTTGCTCCGTTTATGTGCTTTATGAAGCTCTTCTTTTCTACTGCAATTTTGGCTTCTTTGATAATTGGTTTTATTTAAACTGATTTCTCCCTCTTACCACATTAACTATTCTATGGTTCTATATTTGACTCTTCATCTCATCTTCTACTGACTCCCCACATAAGAGGAACCAAGCACACATTTGTTTCACCATGCTCTGGTTGCCTGGGGAGAATCTCATGGACAGTGCTCATCATCCTTCTCCACTCCCAATTCATTTGCACACTGCACCCCTCTCACTTCTTAGTTATATTCAGCTGGAAAATGCTACTGCTTATTTAGTCTAAATACTCATCGAGGAAGCAAAAATAGGGTATCAGTTTAATCTGTAGCTGAGAAACAAGTAGAACAGGGGAAAAAATAGTGCAAAGGAGCCAGTTAACAAGGCTAACAGTGCTCACTTTTTATTGTAACACATTGAGTCCAGTAGGGTTTTTTTTTTTTTTACCTTGTAAGGAAACACGCAAGATGTGTAAGCAAAGCAAACACCAGGAATGAAAATGCACTGCTTTGGGAACAGAACAACTAGCTTGAATCCCAAAAATGTTAGTGGAGTGAAATCCCAATACTTATCCTACATACACCATCGGTTGGTAACACCGGGCCACACTTCAAGCCATATATTCTTAAGAAAAAAAATTAGTATTGTCAGCTCAGCTCTTAAGATATCTGAGTGCATATTTCACCTACCAAGGCCAGCCCAGTTAAAATGTTTTAAACTTATTTAGCTGGAAGTACTGGGCAGAGGAGAGAAACTAAACCCTCTATGAACATATGTAAAAGCAGGAAATCAGCTTTTGCCAGAAAAATATTCAGTCTGTATCTTCAATGAATTTGATGCATAAGAAATGTCTTCCTGCTTCCTCAGCATTAACTCATATGCTTAAATTAATTTAAAGTCACTGGACGAAAGCAAATGTGAAAGAAAGAGGTGTGTGTGTGGATAGACAGGTGCATCCTTTCATTCCTCCATTTGTACAGGAATGAATTTAAAGCAAAATTCAAGAAAACTAATCCAAAATCTGGGAAACCCCCAACTCAGCCAGGGTCCCTGTTATGAAAAGGCATGTTTAATAGTTTGTGTCCATTTCTCAAGGCATTATCTTGAAGGTTATAATTTCACTCCCAAACCTGCCAGTCCAGCAAAATCCTGGGAGCAGGGGCTGACTGGCCAGGCCACAAAGTAGCAGATGAACCAGTCCCCTATGGCAAGGTGCCACTGGCTGTCCTTGGAGCATGAATGCCAGCAAGCCCCATCCTGTGGGATCAATGATTACTGCTTGAGTTCAGAATATCCTCAAGAAAAAACCTGAAGCTGCTGATTTTAAAAGCATCAGGAAAGAATATTTTAGTATTTATTTAAGCTGTTGCTAAGTGTCATTCTTTCAGGAGTCATTTTCTTCATAACCCGAAACTGTGCACTATAACAGAAGAGATGAATTTACCAATTTTTAATCTTGCTCGGCAATAAGGAGCAACAAATGCAACTTGAATCTCACAAAGACAAAATATTTATAGAGGTCACTCAGTGATATTTTTGTGACATCTAGTCATGTAGTTTTGAAAGCTCCCTGAAGCTGAAAAACACACATCATTTACATCTAGCAAGAAGGGCTAGCACAGGTCCTGGTGATAGAAGATAGGCACTGCAGGGACCTGCCTTCATGGTGGTCACAGGCCCATGGCCTCTGGCAAGTCATAAGTGATGCGGCGAATACAACAGGTGATGTGGCATGGCCTGGACATTCTCTCTGTATGGGCAAAAAGCCAACAACTATGTGCAAAGGTTTAAATTCTTCATTAACACACACACACATACAAACACAAATGCAACAAAACCACCCCAAACACATCCCATGGAGCACAGGCCTATAATCTTCCCTGACTGCCTGCGGAGATGTTTTCCCAAATACAAGGGTATTGAAATACAGTGTTGCATTTGTTATTTTCTCTCCAAGAGTCTGCCTTAAGATAAGGATAATTAATCTCATGCTGGATGAAACATTTGTATTTCCAGATAGGTATTTTATCCCTCAATTTGCTGGGTAGAAGATTAGAAGTCCAGTTGTAATGGTACCAAGCTATATCGAATACAGCAACATCACTTGAATTACTTTCCAAAATGGTACATGCTTGAAGCCCTTGAATCAATTTTCTATTGATTACTTACAAAAGATGGCTGCTTTATTATAAAAGCACTGTGCAGAGTCTTCATTTTTCTTTAAATATATATATACTTTCTTAATTGACATTTTTAAACCTTTTCTTCCAAACCTGATCTTTCATCTGAAAATGATACTGCAAATGATATCTAAAATGCATCAAACTCCACCCCCCTGCCAGCCTGCAGTCCCATATTTAGCTGCTGTCTCGAGTTGCATGAAGTCATGCAGAGGCGCTGCACAGAAAAACAGCAGTGCAAATGTGAAATATCATCAGCCAAATTTTATTACTAACTTAAGGGAAATGGCTGAATGATGCACCAGAAAAGATAATAATCTTGGGCATTCTGTAATCTTAGTTTTTCTTGGAGAAGTAGTAAAGCAAGGAGACATTTTTCCTTGGAAAGGAATGACAAGCTGAAATATTCCTTCAGGCACCACATTCCTCATTTCTCTTTTTATCAGACAGCAATATTCATTTGGTTTAGCTGGGACTAAAAGTGTTATAGTGGCATCAGTGACAGAAAGGAGAGGTACACAGTAGAAGAGAGATTGCAGAACCCCTCTGCATAATAAAATAACCTGACTTATAATGCATCCCTGACACCTGCCATGGGGTGTTTAGGATGGCAGGTGCCATGACCTTCAGCAGGTAGATGCACCTCAGAGAAAATAAATAAATGATAACGAAATAATCACTTAAAAGTACTGCAGAAAATCTAAGGCATCTACCAGATATCTTCCTATGTTTAAAATGAAAACCAAAGGGAGAAAGATTTAAGCAGTGATAAAGCAGTAGCAGACACCACAGTTTTTCCCTCCCAGCTTCTTTTTTTAATTCAAAGTGCAAATGCATTCCCAAAGAAACTTCTGATGGCAGATACCTACTCAGAAAACAGCCTGAGAGTCAGTGCTGGAAATTATAGCTAGATGGATTAAAATGAAAAATGCATCCCATATTTTTATCATTATAAGCCACGTAATTAGTCAGGGGAACCACTTCAAGACATAAAACCAAACCTAGAGGTCATTAAAAAAACATAGGTAAAACAGAAAATATAGGCTCAATAAAGAAATCGGTGAGTACAAATTTTTTAACTGCCCAAGAAGTCAAATCAAAAGAGCAAACTGATTCACAAACTTAATCAGATGATCCGTGATGGCTTAAACAAAATGAAGATAAGATCATTTAAGACATTCTTAAGGTAGGTGTCATGGTTTAAGCCCAGCCTGTCACTCAGAAACCACTCAGCTGTTCACTCACTTCCCTCCCCTTCCTCCCCTTGCTCCTGGAGGGATGGGGAGAAGAATCGAAAGAATGTAACTCCCACGAGTTGAGATAAGAGCAGTCCAGTAACTAAGGTATAACACAAACCACTGCTGCTACCACCAATAATAATAATGATAAGGGAAATAACATGGGAAGAGAATACAACCGCTCACCACCCACCAACTGATATCCAGCCCGACTCCAGCAGTGATCTCACCCTTCCGGGTAACTGCCCCCAGTTTACACAGTGGGCATGATGTGCTGTGGTATGGAATACCTCTTTGGTCAGCTTGGGTCAGGTGTCCTGTCTCTGCTTCCTCCCGGCTTCCCCTCCTCCTGGTACAGCATGAGACTCAGAAAGTCCTGGGTCAGAGTAAACATTACTGAGCAGCAACTAAAATCACTGGTGTTATCAGCACTATTCCCAGGCCAAAAGTCAAAAACAGCTCTGCACCAGCTACTAAGAAGGAGAAAAATTACTGCTGCTGCTGAACCCAGGACAGTAGGTCAGCATGAATCTGTGGGAAACATGTCAGCCTATGCTTCAGATTAAATCTGAGTTAAAATTTAACAACTGCATACCTGAAAAATTGTACAGCTCCCAGAATTAGTAGGTGGCTCCAAGGGAAGCATGGAGAAAAACAGCGAGGACAAGGAAGAAAGGTTGTTCCTCAATTAGAATGTGGACTAGGCAAAAGGGAATAAAGCAGAGAAATGGAAGAAAAATTCAAGTTATTCTAAGCCGCTGAAAAGAAACAGGCTTGACTAGTCTTTGTTAAACAAACACTTTGAGAAGGAAGTCACAGAGAGAATACGATGGTGGATGGCTTTCCTATCTCAAAAAATATTTATTTATCATAAATTCTGATAAGCAACAGTACAAACATGTCAGTTCAGATTCCTCTTCCTTCTAGGCACAGAGCTGTAGAATGGCTGCACATATAACCACCCTACTCAAAGACTGTAAATTTTTGTCTCCATGCAATCTCTGACCTGATTTCAAAGGCTGCAGTGAAGAATCCCAATATTGCTTGTCCTCACAATTGCTTAAGCTTATCCAAGGTTACCAATAGCCTGCTCTGTTCAAAGGACAGAATAGCCCTTGCCAATGCCCTTCTGAGGCCACCTGAAAATAATCATCCAGACATTAGCATCAGACTTTTGCCAAACACTTCAGACCCGCCATGCGAACCCACACATTTCCAGATGTCTTTCTGGGAATCAGACAAATCCATCAGATTAAACTCTATCAGTTGGAAGCTGAGTTACTTTGAATTTCATTATATAGCATAACTGAGCCCCTAATAAGAATACAATAACATTACAGAGAATCACATATGAGTTTATGAATTTTCTGTCATTTCTTCTAAGCTCATCTTATATTCTAAGCAGAACAGTATTTTCAAAAAAGATGGTATTGACAGCACTAGTACATCCACATAACAAGTGTTAAGTTTACTTATTTTGCAGAAACAGTATTTGTCAACTCATTGGAAAGCTTTCATAATGTTCCTGCATTAGCTATCCCTTAATGCTGTAAAATTACTGTTAAAATTCATACGATAATGTAACAGACCTTATTGTTCAGTCGGCACTTATTCTTTTTTATTTTCACTAAATTTGAATGGATCAGTATAATGTTGCATGAAAATAAACTAAGCATTGTATTGAGACAGTGCAGCATCCTTTAGCTGAATGTCAAGCATTTTTAGATTTCTTCTTTTATCAAAAATATTCCTTATTCTGACATGCCCTAGTTACCTCTTTTACTCAAATGTACCATTATTGCATTTTTGTCATATTGAAGCTGCTCAAAAAAGAAAAAAAAAGTCAAAAAATGTTCCAAGCAGAATACCATCATTTCATACTAAGTATTTTCAATAAAATATTACAAATATGGAATACAAAGCCCAAACAAAAGAGCAGTCTCATGCCTAGAGACTGTATCGTACACTGCTGCTGCTACAAGGAGCTAGAGCCAAGGCAGACCAAGAACAGCTGAGGCTGATGGAGAGCTACAGCTTCCACTATGGTGAAGTGAATGAACCTTCCTGCTGGTTGAGAGCAGAGAAGACAAACCCATTTTGCTTCATTTCCATCTGAGACCAGAACAACAACAAAAAAAACCCCACCCTATCAAACATTCAGGCACCTGTCATTTCAGATTTTGAAAGCTGGCATATTAATACTGAATGAAATACAGGTACTTATAGCTAGACATTAATCCACAGCATATCTGGCAATTATAGTGGTGCAGAATACATTGTTCATTATCCAACTCAGAGAAGGAAGAGATTTGAGATTAGGTATGTAGTGCACAATACACAACTTCGGCTGTTACCCCAACTGGAAGACTAAATTGTTACACATTAGATTTTGTGAAAAAAGAAGAAATATAATACTTTCTTTGCTTCCATCCACCATCTTACAAAAACTGCATTAAAATTGATTTCTTACGAATGCTTATTTACAATATTATACCACCTCAACTCTCCTTTATCTATGGGCAAAAGTATTGAGAAAATGGTATTGCAGTGGGACAAAGGGAAAAATATCTGCCTGAAACAAACTCACCTGTACAGAGCAAATTCATATGTCTCTTCAATCATGGCATGATGCATTCATAATCCAAACTTACTAATGCAAATTAATAAACTTCTCCATGACATATGCATTACCATTTTCATGACAAAAAACAACAGACATGCTATAAACTATTTAGTAAGGACATTGTCAACTAACTTCATGCCAAGACTACTTCAAGAAGTTCAGGGCTTTCAAACACCTAAAATTCAAAGAATATGAATGAGAATATTTTTCCCTGGGAACCCTTCACTCCATGTGCTTGTTTGATGCTACTGTCTTGTGTCAACAAGATTAAATTTATTTTGACAGTTTATTTTTTTTTTTCCTCGTTCTAATACCAGCGCTAGCAAAGTCAACAACTTCCTCCTGATTTCTAGAGATATGAAACTTTCATTAATGTATGTCTTAGATGATCTCCAGGTGCATAACCACTGAGTAACACAATTATACCAAATTAATGCAATATGTCATTATACATTCTCTTTCCTTATTAGTGAAATGCTATATAAAACCACCTAGTAATACACAGAAACCTCAACTTCCTTTTTGCTTGAAATGCAGAACCTGGAATACATTGGCAATATTTTTTATGAGAGCAAATAAAGGAAAAAAAAAATAAATCATAAGTCTGGGCTATAAGACATAGCTTAAAAAAACAAACAAAAAAAACCCAACCAAACAAAAAAAACAAACCAAAACCCCAGTAATCTTTAAAATTGTATGATGAGAAAGCAACAGTCTCCACTGTTTAATACAACTATATGGATAATTCAGCTCCTATTAAACTACTATATTGATTTTCTTTTTTCATTTCCTCTTGGTTTTTTTTCCAATTAAAGAGCAAAAAACCCTCAGAAATTTTTGCAGCATAGATTTGCACGTTCTTCTGTTAGTATGAAAGTTTTGGATATAAATTCCTCGTATTAACACTGGTTATTGTATTATGAAGGTATTATATAGAACTGAAAACCACTATTACCCTTTTTGCTTTTGATGAAATGTAGTCTACAGTGATATTTTTTTTCTTTTTTATCTTAGCTGAGGCCTGTATAAGAAATAATAGATTGGCTGTTCATTTATTATATTTTTCTAAAATGCAGCAATAATGTTTTTTAATGCACAGAATTTTTTTTTTGAATATGTTGCATTTACAATACAACAGTCAGCATGCAGGTACATATTCATCATATTAATTTGGTGTCATGCTATTCAAAGTATTCTCTTATATGTGTTTTAAGTATCCAAAAGAACTAGACTTAGGACAGTCATCTCATGAGATTTTCTCTACTCTCAATGGACAGAGACTGAAGTTTTTTCCAGCAGAAAGCCAGCAGAGGAAGGTGGAATATGTTATTTTCAAGAGGAGTTACCACCTTCTCTCCACTCATTATTAGAAGGACTCTACGAACACCAGAATCCAAGGGTTAAAATTCAGCATGGGAATATGGCTCTCTGTTTCATTTCTAATTAGCAACTCAAGACCTCTGTAGTTCAAATATGAAAGTTAATGCTACCTTACACCAGAGCAGACAGGAATCAAAACCAGTGCTAAGTGAGATTCTTCAAAGACAAAGTGCTCTTAAACCTTCTTGCTTGGAGAACAGAATAAAGCAAAGTGTCTTCATAAGGAGATGCTCATTAAAGAGATGAACTAAGGCTGCTCAGCACTGTTGCTTGCAGTCTGAAATCAAGAACAGCAGATCACGCAGGTCTCATCTAAAAATATATTTAGTTTTGACTGAATACAAGAATGTAGGAGGGAAAAATGCATCAACATCTGAAATTAGTAATACCTTCTCAGAATCAGCAAATAAGGTTTTTTCTGTAGTCTAATCAAACTTGTATATTGTGACTCTCATAAGAGAAAATAATCTATATTACTTTCTATATAGCGGCAGAATAGCTTTACATTGAAAGCTGAAGCAACAAAAGAAAACAACATCCTCCAGAAATATTTTTCTTGAGAAAAAGCAATTATTCAAGACTAACATATTATCTAAGATCCTTCTCTGGTTAAGAGAAAAAAAAAAAAACCAGTTGAAATTCCAAGGCACCCTTGAGTCATTGGACAGTTTTGAAGGATCATGTGCATTGAGCTTTTGGCTAAAGGAATTACTAGTGCTCTTCATGGATGATGTGAAGCCTTTTTTTTAAGACATTAGTCTGCAAGCATTACCAACTGCCTGCCTGCTGATAGTTATCTGTGTACTTTTCAAAAATAATGTTATGCTGCAAAAGTGTGTCATCATGAGAATGAAAGCTTTAACATTTATACTCTGAACTTGCTTGTTTTGAAAGGCAAAAGGCACAGGAGTCAAATAGAAAGAGAATCTTCTGACAGAGCTGTTTTCCAAACCTCCAGAAGATTTCAGATACTGACTCTGACCCACACTTGAATAATCTTTGTCATCATCCACTGCCACCCCACCACCTCAAGAAGTAAGCATTACTCACCAAATGCATACCGCTTTCTTACAGCTCCTTTTTTTAAAAATAGGAATAAATCTGCTCCCAAGCCACAAAAGACAGCATGCTCACAGACACTGGATGCTTCACATGTTTCAACTGAGCCACTCAGCTGATGCAATTCCATCTTCACTTGCAGTAGTTTTACCAGACTTGAGAAACATGTTTCATGACATTTAATTAGCTCTGGGAGTTAATTTATCACACAGATATAAGCCCTATCCATAGAGGTTAAGAGGCAAAACTAACACTGAAGTTCTAACTCTGTTAGAGTATAAATACAGCATTATTATAGGAAAAGCTCTGCCTTAGGAAAAATAACCTTGAAAGCTTCTTACAGCTTACTATCATCTGTAGCGGATAGCAGGAGAGGGCAGCAAGCAATAGTCCTGAAACACTATAATACCGACTTCTTGAGCATCCTCTACTCAACCAATGTATGTCAGAGATGACAGAATTAATTAAAAGAGAGCTGGCAGCAAAGTCAGAGGCTATAAAATCCAGACAGCTTTTTGTATAATCACATAATAATGGAGAAATAGCAAATACATTTGTCTAGCACTAAGATATAATGAGTAAATATTAAGAGCAGTGGCTGTTTAAAGCTTATCTACAGTGAGAGATTAACAACTATTTTCTTGATGTGTGCACCACCTAATTTCTTCTTGGAGCTATCCAGTTAGTTTTGAAATTGGCCAGTCATATAGCATTCAATACTACCTCTACACAAAAAGCAATCAATAACTCTCACTGACTGTTAGCATTTTCATTCTCTTTCGCAGATATAGCCATCTCCATGAAAAATCCTGTTAAGTAATAGCACAAAATGACATCTACAGTAATATCAGCAGACAGATATGTTGTGCCCAGCAGCCAGTTCTTGCAGACTCTACACACTTCCCCCTGAATATTAAGCTGACATGCCGATATCAACACCTTGCTTCTGGTTCTTGCACTAGCTGTCAGACAGAAAATAATATATACTGTAGCCTTCATCTGATTGCTATTCTTACCAAAAACTTGTACCAGAAGCTTGTATTTACTCAGACTGCAACTGAAAAAAACTCGAAGCATTAACAAAAGCCCAACAAAAGCTGCTACGTTCCTTGCACACAGCACACCCAGCTTTCCTCCAGCACATTGAAGAAGAAGCAGGGGCACGCAGTGCAGCTAAAAAGCTGACTGAAAAACAATGACCATGCACAATGCACCAGAAGATGATTCCTTGAGCTCTGCTGCATTGCCTTTTTCTTCTCCCAACTGAAATAAAATGGCAGACTTAATCACCTGCCTCAAACAGGCTAATCTTATATACCGATAGGTCAAATTAAAGGCTCAGTAGGAAATTTTCCACTGCCAGAAGCCCCACATTATTTTCCAGGAAAAGTCAGGTCCTTGACTTTCTCTAGAACTTTTTGCAATGGTATGATTCTTTACACTGGAGTGTTTACTTACTGAACTTTCATTTTCTACCCTAGGTAATTCCAGCAAAACATTCAGTCAATATATACCTTCATATCACTAAGGCAACATCTGATTAATATCTCAGAGCCTAAACCTCAAAGAATCCTCAAAAAGGCCGAACTTCTTACCACAGAAATATGTATGATTAGTAAATCTCTATTTTTATTCTGTTTATAAAAGGCAAGGGTCTGAATATGAAAGAATAAAACCTGCACATTAACATTTTTACCCAATTTCATTTTGTGGTATTTTACACATTGATAATACATTTTCATCACATTTTGGGGCAATAGCTATCTTCCCGTAAAGAAATGTGAGCAGTGCAGAGGGACTGTTTGGCAAAAATCCTACCTTTGACATTAATTTCACAATCCCTCATTTTGCAAAGAAGTAATTACAAATTTGGTGACATTTTGCCATTACTTCACACTAATTCAGTTAATTCATCACAGCTTGGCTCAATAACCTCTTTAGCTTTCAGCCATCTCTTATTTCCTAGGGATGCATCAGCTTTGAAGTTTATTTAGCTTAAAACTAAGTTGCCTTGGAAAACAAAGTGCACAAATGATAATTATTTGTTTGTCCTTTATACCGCAATCTCACTTTGAGGATTCAAAACATCTTAGCAACCTTAAAAAATCCAGCCTCATAAAATCCTTGCTAATGCAAGTTTGTCCACACCTGCTTGAGAGGTGGGAAAATTGCAGCATGAAGAAATTAAGTGGCAAGATGTCCCAGAAGCTTTCTGCTCTAGCCAGAAGCTGCATCCTGCAACAGCTCCCCACCTCTCTTATTTCCAAAAGACAACCCTGTGAACCACACCAAGGTATCTCCAGCTGCATTTTCTTCTGAGGGCCTTGCTTAAGTAGATAAGAAAAACCCAAGTTTTTCTACAACTTCTTTTCATGGCTTAAGCCCACAAATTGCCAAGACTGGAAAAGAATGGAAGGGGAGGAGAAAATTTACTTGGAAGCTTTCCAAGTCTGCGGGATATGCTAACAGTACCCCATGGGATGAGGGTCTATCAAGGGTTTGGTACCCTGTGGATAGAGCCGAGCTGCTCAAGGGCTGCCCCAAGCCTGCAGCCTGCTGTGGGTGTTGCACCTGGCATGTCATCCATTGGTTACATCTGCACAGGTCATGGAGTGACACTGGAAGGCTGTGAGTCTTGAGAGAGAGGACTGGAGACAGGAAGAGAATAACACAATTCCAGAGATGGCGAAAGAAGGGAGAGACCTGCATGCCCTTTATACAGCTCCCTCACCTCCCCTTGTAGCCTCCCCACAGATGCTGAACCCTTCCCATGCCCCATCACTGTGTCACCCCGACCATTCAGCAAGCCCTCTGCCACAGCAACTAAACAGAGTTCAACAGCTTATATTCATTAAATGGCCATATCATTTATGTATAAAATAGCATAGCAGTCTCATAATGCATCGAATTTGGGATGTACTGTGAATATCAAAAGAAACCTTTACTGATCTAGATGCACTCTAAATATTCCACTAGTTCTGAAGTATCCTAAAAGAACAAATTAGATTTCATTCACATGAAGAGATGATGGAATCTGCATCCTTACAGATACTCAAAACTTGACTGGAAGCAGCCCTGGGCAACCAGCTCTAGGTGGCCCTGCCTGAGCAGGGGTTGGTCAAGATGACCTTCAGAGGTCTTTTCTAACCTCAACCATGCTGTGATTCTGAAGTTCAACCCTATGAAATATAAGAAGGTAACAGATACATATTTGGTATATATTTAGAGTAGACATATTAAGTACAAACGTAGTATAAAACAAATTTGTGTGCATGCGTATGCCTGAAACTACTCTTGATACAGCTACAATTCAGGGACTCTCAGAAAGTGCACTGAAGACAGAAGCAAGAAAGGAATTAAACCTGACCAGAAGAGGGAAGCTGCATCTCCAGAGAGCCCCTCAGAAGAAGGAAGTCTTGATGAGAGAAAGCAAGGTTGTGAGCCTCTTATGCTATCTTCATAACTCAGTTTTAGGAGGTAGCATGCTACTGAGTTACTCAGTTTGTTCTAACAAGCAAAGAAAACTTCAAAGAGGCTCCTCTCTACAAGGCAGCACTCCACAAGAAGCAAGTTGCTGAGGAAGCTACTTAGTTTAACCAACACTGAGAGATGTCTTAGAGAACCTCTTAAGTGATAAGAAAGTCAGGAGACCAGTCAGGAACGGTATTGTTCTAAGTGTGCATAAGAGTTGCTAATTTTTTAAACAGGAGTCCATAGTTTGTTATATTAGAACCAAAGAGAGCTGAAAAAGTGAAAATATTCTGCAAGCAAACATGGTAAAACCAGAGCACATACTGTCCACAGAAATAATGCGACCAAATAAACCTTTGTTTATAAAAAGAGTTTCTAAATCAGGGGTTAATTTGCTTCCAATAAAGTGCAAGGATCAATTTGAGGGCTGGTATTATACCTAGTGTCAATGGTACGTCAGCACACATCATCTAACAAGTCTTTCACAGGAGGTACAGTGCAGAAAGACCTCACAACTTGTAAAAATTCATGCTGTGATTTGTAAAAACATAAGCATCTTAAAAAACAGTGAAGGACTAAGCACAGAAAAGGCCATTTATTGTAATGGAATTTTTAAACAAAGCCGTTCTTGTTTTATACTGCACCCTTTGCATTAGTCATACACTTCACATACCTCTGAACTGAATGAGTTTAAACTGCCATCAGCAGTAGAAAATGGCACACGGGCACAAACCATCTCCTAGAGCATCCTGGCTCTTTGCTATCTCTTTTATTTGCAGTCTTTGGCTCCTGGCCCTGTATGTGTCTGCATTTCATAGTCCAGGCCTCAGAAGTGTCCAAGCCAGGCAGAGGTAGATCAGACACAGCTCTTACTGCTGCTTCTCTGCACCACCTGAACTGGTAGAGACCTAAGGGTCTCCACTAAGGCGATGGGAGCAAAGAACTACTGCTAAAATAACTCCCAGCGAGGAACTACTGGTAAAGTAACTCCCCTGAGATCAACTGAATAAATTCTCATTAATGCTCACTTGAATGCAAAGATGAAGTAAATAAAAAAATAACCTCCCCTATATTTTTCTTAAGGTTTTTTAAGTATCTTATCTGACAAAACATTAAACACCTAGGTTTTCGTGCATCGGTAGGTGACAATATAATGTTCTTGGGAAGTTAAAATATTTGCTATCTGCTTTCAAATGACAAGAACCTAGAGCATTTTCTTTAATTGAACTCTTCAGTTTTGGTCTGCTCACTCTTTTTCAGGTTTCAGTGATCCCTTGAGAAACATTTTCACAGTTGAAAGCATGCTGTGTCATCTGTTATTCCCTATTTCAAAATCTTGCGACTCTAGTGCAGGAATACACATTAATCATTTATTACTGTACAAATACATGAAAAATTAATAGCCCAGCTAGAATTCCAAGGCATCCACTTAATGAGCTGGGACTCAAACCTAGAAGCATCATGCCATTACTATTACACATCTATAAAATAGCATCTGGAAAGCTTCATCAGATGAGACCTATTACTACAAATTCAGCATGAGGCCTGGGAATAGGCATTCAAAAAAAGAAAAGAAAAAAAAAGTAGGCATCTACTTTCTGCAAGAGGGGAAAAATAACCTCCCTTCTTCATTATGATCAAGTTCAGAAGACTGAAAATCCAATCGCAGACTTAAAGATAAAAATTCAAAAAGCAAACGGCATAAAGTATTTGGTAAAGTTGCTTTAAGTTTTATTTAGTTTAAAAATAAAAAACAGTCACCCTTAATGTGAGAATGCTTGGCAATTTTCAAAATATTTGGATATACTTTGTGAATATCAATTAAAGCTGTGCTTACTGCTGCATGAAGCAGTTAATGTGACAAATCCCAACCCCCCAAGCACAGATAATTAAAAAATAATAAAAAGCAAGAGTCATATTATGCAATTAATTTCCTCCATCCATTGATCTGCCTTCAGAATCTGAAGTATCCATAACTGCATTTATACAGACTAAACGCCTATTTCTAGGACAGCTGCAATCATGGAATCTATTGTAGCTTGACCGGAAAGTCTGTGTCAGTGCCAGCTTTATCTGTGTGACACTGAAGCACCTACAGAAATGTCTTAAAGCAGTTCCTTCTCAGTTATTTTTCTTCTCATCAGTGGTAATTTAAAAACTTCTATCTCGATGCTACACCACATTCCATCAAGAATAATGGAAAAGCTCAAAATTAATAATAAAAGCATGTTCACTGCAGGTTTCCTTTGGAAAGCGGAGGACAGAAAAGGTGAGAGGACACATCAGGCCACTAGCAGGACAACTGTTATAACACAAAACCTTCTGCCATAAAGCAAGATTTTCTAGAGAAGGAATTAACATATTTAAAAAAATATGTAAGATGTAGGGCTGGACTATATCAATAATCAGATGAAACAGGAATTCTCAGTCTTGCAATGTTTTAAAAATTAATTTCCATATTACTTAGGGAGTAATGAGACATTTGTATCTATGTTGGGCAAGAATACTTGATGATCAGGAACAAGCTCCTCCATGACCTGCAAATGCTTTATAATTACGAGCTATGTTTCTGTATTTCCTTAAGCCAGAATGATAGTTCTAATTTATTCAAAGCTCATTTATATTTTCCTCAAAGCAATTCACATAGCTATGGGAAAAAAAAAAATCTGAACAGGCAGCTGGTAGTCTTTTAACTAGAAACCACGGAGTAAGCTTTTACATAGTTCAAAGGAAATGTGTCCATCCATAAGCCAAAGAAAACCCTATGTACTAGTAAAATCCAAACAATAGTATGAAGACAGCACCACAATGTTCCTAACCAGATTGCAGAGACCTCATTCCCTGTTTCAAAATGACTCACGTTATGGGAAAGCTAAAATTTCTCAGATCTAGTATCAGTTTAAAGTAGCCTGGTGTTTCGAGAGCACAGCAAATGCAAACCTATTTCACTATTAACTGCTTGCACATTTGGCCCCCTGTCAAATAAAGCACTGCTGATCACCTGCAATGGCACAACTGAGAAGGCTCTCCTTGCAGATCCTGACCCCACTCAATTCAGGGGGGTATTCAAAAGTCAGCAGGGTGAAGATATTGCCTGAAAAAAAATCAGACTGAGGACACAGACTGGCTGCAGCACAAACAAGGAAACCATAATTCAGGCCAACTGTCCCACCTAAACAGGGTTAACACTGGTTCCCAATCATGCTATTTCTCCCAAAACATTCTTTTCCCACCATTCCTAACTCCTTCAATCTTATAAATCTCCACCTCTGCAAGACAGAAGTGTTTCAAGGACCCAAATTTGTAAAATGTCAAATTGCAGGATTATTCCCTCCAATCAAGATAGAAGTACTATAATTCACTAAGCATGTGCATTAAGTGGGTAAGTTATCCTTTATTTTGAAGAGATATGTAATTTTGGAATCAAATTAATGGGCACCACTGATGCAAAAGACTATTTTCTTTAAGCATCTGAACCAAAGCAGGTATCAGTAGCTGTAAAGAAGAAGAAAGAGGCTCTTGCAACATGGAATGTAGCATGAGGAGTTGATACAAAAAGAGCTGAGGAAGCCTGTCTTATAGCAGAAAATCAGTAGAAGAATGTATCATTAATAATAGTAATAATAACAACAGATCCCTGATAATTTTGCAATACAAGTCCTAAGAATCACAAGTTTCACAGACAATGAGGGCATCTGAGATCTGTTTTCTGTTGTCAAATTCCTTGTTCCAGATGATGACAAACTTACCCAAATTCCTTCTACCATCATAGCTCTAGACACTGGGAAGAATAATAAAAAGGGAAAAATTAAGCAGAAAGACTGGCAGGAGTGACTGAGCTCAAAGCTGTACTTAAAATTAACAACAAAGGAAGCCTGAGAAAGAAGTGAAAAAGCAACTTGTGACATGGTTAATATGAAGAAAGAGATGCACTCAGGGTAAAACCAATGGAAAAAAGGCATACAAAATTAATTCTGAATTTACAGCAATTTATACCAGCTGAGAAGCAAACAAACTGCTGCAGTATTCAATACAGAATTATCCCTTATAATAATATCCATTATAATATTATCTCTTATAATAGTTTTGCTATATATTATACACTGAGACTAACCATTATGTAATAATTTAAAGTCTATGAAAGTAAATCAGTGTCAATATTGAGCAGCCACAGGTCTCAGCATAATTTGCTTCCACAAATTCACTCAGTCCAATTAAATCCTAATGTACTTAGCTGTAAAGCTAGTTTGAAGTTGCTGCTGTTAAGTTACTTAATGTTGCAGGACTTCCTGCTTTTAAGGCTTACACCCTGCTATCTAAAGTATCTCAAGTAAAAACAAATAATATATATATATTCTTTTTTTAAAGGGGCAAAATGTGGGGAGGGAGGAGCAGCATTTCCTGCTTACACATCACACCCTCTCCAGAGATGCTGAGGAAATGCATACCCAGTGGCCCAATTCTGTGGTTCAGAGCCCTCCCCTTCCTCAGTGCCTTTACCTTGCATTTCCTCAATCCATCCTGCTGCAGAGCCACTCCTTCCAGGTATCCTCTTCTACCTACATCTCCCCCAGCCCCTGAGCACTTCCCTCTGAGCTTCCAATCCCCAAATGACCCATCATCTCTCTCCTGCTCAGTCTGTCCTAGTACCCTCCTACCTGAGCTTCTCAGCCGCACTACAACCCCCGAAATAGCAAGCTTTTCTTGCTACATTTTCAGTAAAGGCCAAACATGATACTGCTGTCTTGCTCTGCCCACCCAGACACTTCCTTGCTCCACTGCCCAGTAATCACATAAAAACCATGATAAACCCCAGTTTTAATCTCTGGCACCAGATGGGTTCCAGCTGAACTAACATGACTCTTTGGTGAGGTAGAATCAAATTCTGATGCTGAGGTTCATTTTTATTTTTTAATGCATTAAAAATCAGAACCCAATTACACCCAGTTTGGTAGAAAATGGCATCTACTAAACATGGAGGAAAAGACGACAAAAAGCTTTGGAGGAATTTTCCTTTTCAAAGGGTATAGACTGCAGACCTCATTCAGGCCAAATGCCCATGCAGTTTATAGTCAGGCTTTTTGATTCTCATGTAACACTCTTATCCCAATCAGAAAGTATTTCAGGTTGTAAGGGATGTACAGAAGTCTCTAGTTCAACCTACTGGTTAAGGTAAGGTCAGAGTCTTCTCAGGGCTTCTCCAGTTTAGTCTTGAACACATCAAAGGATGGAAACTGAACAGCCTCAGGGCAAGCAGCTCCACTGTTTAATTATCTTCATAATAAAACTTTCTTTCCTTATACCCAGTCTGAACCTCTGCATCTTCAATTTATTACTATAATCTCTCATTCTCTACTTACATGCACCAATAAAAGGCTCAGTTCTGTCTTCTTCATAACTTACTTAAGCACTGGCAGGCTGCTGGTAACTCCTCCTGGAGTCTCCACTCCTCCTGAACTGACCAAGTCCATTTCCCTGCATATATCCTCATAGCTAATGTGTTTACAGAATTATTTAACCTGGTATAAATCTAGCCCTTATTCAACATTTACCACTGTATAAAAATTAGGGGTCCTTTTTCTCTTTGTTTTCACAACACAAATTTTTTGACTTCTACAGTACAGAAAATTATTGCCATTACTTCTTGTAATGCAATAAGAGTGTTTTTATATTCAGTCATTTCCTCAAGAAATGAGAAACTGAAATACTGAAATGAGAGCACAACCATTACTATTTTTTTATACCAATGCCATAACTATCATAGGCATTAAAGAGAGAAACAGGACCAAATCCATTCTTTCTTCACCTTTTCAAAGGAACTCTGTCAGTAGCACACAACTCTCATTACAGTCTCTACTGCCAAAAACCAGAAATTACAACATTTCTCTCAAGTTCCTGTGTAAGTTCATGTCATCTTAGAGCCTTTCACAGCTTTCTTCATCTTCTCAGCACAAAACACAGGAATCCAATAGAAAGCCAAGTAACAATTCAGTAAAGCCTGTCTGGTATCTACTCAAAAGAATACAGTGTGGAGATAAAGGCTGTTAAAACTCCAAATTAAACTGTTAATTATCCTACTTCACAGCAACTAACAGTTCATGTTTTGAGAAAGGCAAGCATGGGAGTCACATTATGGAAAACCCTCTGGAGTAAATCTTGCTGGGTTACTATGTCACTTCCATTCTGTCTGCCTTGTGTGTAGAGGGTCTCTATTGGAAAAAAAAGTGTGTGGAGGGGAAAGCAGTACAGCTATAATTACTACTAACAACATACACAATGTCCAGAGAGAGGACAGAGAAAGACAGAAGACTGGTGCACAGCTAAAAAGGTAAGAAGATGGTTGGATGGTCAGGCTCAGAGTGCACTGTAGCCTACTGAAAGACCACCACCAAGTGGAGAACTGCAGCAGGCTGTCCTGAGATCTGTCTGTTTTATCATCATTAGCAATGACCTGGAGGAGGTGATGGTGTGCACTTTGCCTTGCTAGCAAAGGCAGCCTGCAGCTCCTGAGAGGTATGAACAGGGGCATAGCCTGGAGAGCATGACAATGAATTGTCCCCCTCTGTATGGTACATATCAGACCACACCTAAATGCTGCATCCAATTCTGGACCCCAACACAGGGAAGAAACTGTTTCCCTGTGATACGAGTGTCGTGGTTTAAACTCAGTCAGCCAGTAACTCAGAACCACACACCTGTTCCCTCACTCCACCCGCTTCCTTCCCCCACTTCCTAAGGGATGGGGAGGAGAATCAAAAGAATGTAACCCCCACGAGTTGAGATAAGAACAGTCCAGTAACTAAGGCATAACACAAACCACTACTGCTACCACCAATAATAATAATGATAAGGGAAATAACATGGGAAGAGAATACAACCGCTCACCACCCACCAACTGATACCCAGCCCGACTCCAGCAGTGATCTCACCCTTCTGAGTAACTGCTCCCAGTTTATATAGTGGGCATGATGTGCTGTGGTATGGAATACCTCTTTAGTTAATTTGGGTCAAGTGTCCTGTCTCTGCTTCCTTTCAGCTTCCCCTCCCCTCCCTGGCAGAGCATGAGACTTAGAAAGTCCTGGGTCAGAGTAAATATTACTGAGCAGCAACTAAAAACATCAGTGTTATCAGCACTATTCCCAGGTCGAAAGTCAAAAACACAGCACTGCACCAGCTACTAAGAAGGAGAAACAATGACTGCCACTACTGAACCCAGGACAACGAGTGAGGCAATGGAGCAGGTCACCCCAAGAGGCTGTGCCACCTCCATTCTTGAAAGGTTTCAAGCTTCAGCAGGTCCAAGCCCTGGGTAGCCAAGTCTGATACCAGAGCTGGTCCTGCTTTGGGAGGAGAGTGGCCCATGTCCCATCCCACCAAGATGTCTCTGGTCATAAAGGAAAAGAGAAAAAATCAGAAGCTGTGCTGGCCAAACCACTGTTGCTTGGACAGGGCAACATGGATGGTTGTGTCAGCTGCAGCGAGCTCCTGCCGTTCTCTAGTTTTGGGTGCTGAGCCCAGGGCACCCACCTCCTAGGACAAAACTTCTCAGTCTGCAGAAATGGAAAGATGCATGTGAGGAGGAAATGTACTGCACTGTGAACTAAAAGGCTTTCAGTGACAAAATGTATGTTTTCTATATACTGCACAAGTTCTGGAGGAAAACAAATAAAAACAAAATAAAACCACATTAACAATTAATTTAAGCTACAAAAGGACAAAGCCTAACAGTCACAGTAAGTGTGCCTTACACAGAAATATCTAGAAGGGCATTAAGATTCCACTTACTGAAAAGGTGATGCTGACACAGAACAGACAAATACTTAAGTTGAGACTCTCCAGTGCACTTTGAGAACACTGAAAGGTAAGTATGATTTTAAAAGCAAAGAGTTATTGGAAGTCATCATCTTTTCATATAAAGCCAAATTATACAGACTACTATTAAAAGCAAACAAACAAATCCCACCCAAAAAAAAAAAAAAACAAAAAAACAAACAAACAAAAAAAACCCACAGAAAAAGTCTGTCAAACTTATTTTATTAGGCATTTTATATAATTAACATAATTTTTACTCGGTAATTTACATTAGTATAATTAACTCTGTGGTCTGACAAACCTAAGCTTACATATATTCATCAAGTTGGCATTTTGACTGGTGAAAAATAAATTTGACATAGTTTGGGAAGTGACAAGGTTCTAGCTAAATTCTTCTCATTGATTTTCTGTAAATATATTGTAGCAGTTTGGTGCTGCTCGTATATAAAAAGCCAACCTTTCTTTACCCAGTAGAACAATTAATTAGTGTGCTGTTGACATTTTCCACAGAGAGAAACACTGACGTATTTAAAAGAAATACAGGAAACTAAAAATATACCATGTTGAACTAATAAAAAAAGAATAGGTTCATTTATTTTTAATGATATTGTTCCCATTAATGTAAGCCTAGAACAAGTTTCCATTTTCATAAGCCTACCAGACAAAATGTTGAGTTACTTTGGAAAATCCTCATTTATTTGATAGTATGTAGGTTTTGTTTACAAAAAAACTAAAAATTTAAAACTCTGAAAATTCTGGCTAAAAATTACCACACAAATTTGTACAACACTCTAATAGTGCATGCATAAATGTGTGTATATAAAAGAATTATCTTTCTGCTTTATGCTTCTTTGCCAAAAGGTAGTGGCCTCCAGATTAGTTTCACTTAGGAGTTCACTAAGAAAAATAAAGCCAAATTAATGACTGAACCACCATCTCACTCCTTTAGCACTGACTGGGTTCCATGGGAACAAAAAAATAACTGTTTCAATCCCTATTTTATATCATAATGTGTTTCAAGCAGAAGTATCATGCAAGTTCTAAAAGTACAACTGCTCGATGAAAACTTTATATGAGAAAGCAAAGGATGGAGTAGCAAAAATGAGAAGGACAAGGAAGTCATACCAAGAAATCTGGACTGCTTAGGGATTTTGGCCATTCAAACAAAGCTTTTGAAGCAGTTGACTGTTCTAAGTTGGAGAGACATCAATTTGATAGGTGGACTACGCGGTGGATAAAGAACTGGCTGGATAGCTGCACACAAAGAGCTATGGTCAATGGCTCAATGTCCAGCTGGAGGCCAGTAACGAGTGGTGACCCTCAGGGATCGGTCTTGTTCAACGCCTCTGTTGGTGACATGGACAGTGGGATTGAGTGAGCCCTCAGCAAGTTTGCCGATGACACCAAGCTGTGTGGTTCGGTTGATATTTTGGAGGGAAGGAATGCCATCCAGAGGGACCTTGACATGCTTGTGAGGTGGGCTGATGCCAACCTGATGAAGTTTAACCATGACAAGTGCAAGGTCCTACACCTGGGTTGGGCCAATCCCAGGAACAGCTACAGGCTGGGCAGGGAAGAGATTCAGAGCAGCCCTGAGGAGAAGGACTTGGGGGTGTTGGTTGATGAGAAAATGAACATGAGCCAGCTTCAGTGTGAACTCACAGCCCAGAAAGCCAACTGTATCCTGGGCTGCATCAAAAGGAGCGTGACCAGCAGGTCAAGGAAGGTGATCCTGCCTCTCTACTCTGCTCTTGTGAGACCTCACTTGGAGTATTGTGTGCAGTTCTGGTGTCCTCAGCATAAAAAGGACATGGAACTGTTGGAACAAGTCAAGAGGAGGGCCACGAGGATGGTCAGGGGACTGGGGCACCTCCCATATAAAGAAAGGCTGAGAAAATTGGGTCTGTTCACCCTGGAGAAGAGAAGGCTGCGTGGAGACCTCATAGCAGCTTTCCAGGATCTCAAGGGGGCCTATAAGGATGTCAGAGAGAGACTCTTCATTAGAGACTGTAATGACAGGACAAGGGGTAATGGGTTCAAACTTAAACAGGGGAAGTTTAGATTGGATATGAGAAAGAAATTCTTTACTGTGAGGTTGGTGAGGTACTGGAGTGGGTTGCCCAGGGAAGTTGTGAATGCTCCATTGCTGGTGGTGTTCAAGGCCAGGTTGGACAGAGCCTTGGGTGGCATGGTTTAGTGGGAGGTGTCCCTGCCCATGGCAGGGGGGTTGGAACTGGATGACTAGATGATCTTAAGGTCCTTTCCAACCCTAAGTATTCTATGATCTTAAGGTCCTTTCCAACCCTAACTATTCTGTGATTCTATGAATGAACTCTTGGGTTATGTACAGAAGCCAACACATCTGGGGATGGGGAATTAAAGTCTAATATATGGGACAGTTCTGGAAAAAAGCCTTCTGTGGGTACATATGGCAGCAGCACAGAAGCCAAGCAGGAGCCTTCCCACAAAATGAGCCCCTGAGCAGCAACTGCAAGGCTCAGGTACACAGATAGGGAAGAGAGAGCTGCAGGGGGAATTGTGCAGGTCAGTGCTGAAATACAGGGCTCAGCTTGTGTCTCCGTATCCCAACAGATACAGCAGAGAGCCACAAACCAGAGAAAAGATGTATGAAGCTGGTCCGTGAGACTTGAGCACCATAACTGGATTCAACAACAAAAGGCAGTGCTATGTGACTCAAATGGTAATAGCAGGTGTCAAAAGGACTCCTCAATCTCACAGTGCAAGACAACAACAAGAGCCAAAAGTTATCACTGAAGTCAAACAAATTCATATAAGGGAAGGAGAGAAAGTATTCACATTCATCTGAAAAATGAAAGCAGAGGAAGAACTGTGGCATCTCCCAAGGATGTGGAGGACAAGTATACTTCTGCAACAGAGGGGTTACAGTCATGCATATTAGCAGTTGCAATTAGGGAACAGCCTGTTTAAACAACCTGCAGAAAGCAGGAGATCAAAACATAAGGTCTAAAGGTCCCTTCTGGCTTCATATTGCTGATGATATGAGTGATCAACCCGTTTCATACCTAAACAGGGATAATTGTGTCTGCTGTGCAAAAGTACAAGTCTGATTGCAATCAGAGTGATGAGATGCCAAGGCCACCAGGTCCAACAGCCTACCCTAGATGGCACAATGACAGCTAATCAAGTCCCATTAGGGACTTTTCATGTTCTGCAACACCAGTGATAACAAGCTGCCCTCAGCAAAGACTACCTAACTGCACATTTCTTGGGACATCCGAGCATTACCAAAAACTAAACTATTTTGCTGAATTGCTGCAAGCTGGGGCAATTGCATAATACAGAACAATAAAACAGCCTGTGTTGGAAGAGACCTTCAGAGGTCATCTAGTCCAACCCCCCTGCAATGAGCATGAACATCTTCCAGATTAGGCTGCTCAGAACCGCATCCCGCCTGGCCTTGAATGTCTCCAGAGATGGCACATCCACCACCTTTCTGGGCAGCCTGTGCCAGTATTTTACCACCCTCACTGTAAAACATTTCTTCCTCACATTATACTAGAGAGCACTATATGCATACAGGTATGTTTAAAAAAAATATCAACCAATAGACCATTCATACAATACATCTTTCCCTCCTTTCAAACGAGTCATTATCTTCAAATGTGACCAAGTTATATTTCGTTTGGAAATTAAATCACAGAGCAGCAGCGGTTTTTCAGCTCCCTCCACTACATACTCAGAAAAAACAAAACAAAACAAAACAAAAACAAAACAAAAAAAAAAAAACAAACAAAAAAACAAACAAAAAAGCAAAAACAAAACATGCAAGCAGCAGA
Organism: Ara ararauna; assembly: GCA_028858755.1. Lineage (NCBI taxonomy): Eukaryota > Metazoa > Chordata > Aves > Psittaciformes > Psittacidae > Ara > Ara ararauna. The sequence continues at coordinate 53,304,393 of CM054378.1, forward strand.
CAATCTGCACGTAAGAAATCCTGGTGCTAACAAGGCTGTGCCAAAACAAATTGTCCTGATTTTCTCACAGCTTTCACAGGACTCTATCTGCATACAGACTGAAGAGAAGTGGCATAATTTCTATAGCACACAGCATCCCATTGAACTTAATCACCATTGCCCACTTAGATACTGCAATATGCAAGACTGATTGCTGCTCCACAACTGCTCCACAGCACTCTCAAGCTTGCTAGCCTTCAACACACTCCACTCTCTTACAAGGAAGTTAAAAGAAAACATTCAACTTTCACGGCCCCCCAAAAAGGCAACTCAAATGTCAGAAGGCAAGACCACAACAGCACTTAAGCCAACAGGTCATATGGGGATTCTTCAATATTTTTCTTGTAATTTTTTATTAACCTAAATATATAAAAAGCCTGAACTTATCTGAAGAGAACTATCCATTTATTCTATATAGGGGGTTTTGTATGCTGTAGGGTATCTATTTTCTACTTTTTACTTTTTTTTTTTTTTACTTTTCTTCTTTCTTCTTCTTTTTAACAATATAAAAAGGTGTTTCCCCAAGGAGACAGAAGAAGCTTGGGTCCAAATGTTCAGGTTGTAACATCAAAAACTTTTAAATGGCAACTTTTTAAAGTAGAAATCTTTTAAAGTGGTCACAAGTACAAGCATTTTTCCTCTTGTTTTATACTAACATATGTGAAAAGCATTAAACAAAACAAGCAATCAAGCATGTCTAAATGCATTAACATTTCCTTCCTACAGCATATGGCAGTCCCTTGAAATGCTAAGTGCCAGAGTTCATGAGATACTTTGCACATCATGCAGGTCAGGCACTTCTTATTCAATTAGTCACTCTTGAAGAATGACATGAAAAAATACTAACTGCACACAACATACTCCTAATTAATACAGTAATCTGTTGATAACAAAGTGTGGTTTTACTGTGCATGTAGCCTAGGTAATGGGTTTGGTTACCACTTCTGTTTATAAGTAAAAATAAAAGTATCTTATTTCTTTAAAAATGTAAGTAATTACATTTGATGCATTTACCATTATATAGTAACACGTGGGAATCTACAGCCCATGTCTGCACTACTATGGGTATACCACACACATCTGTTCACAGGCTATCTGCATTAGTACATAAGTTACTGAGGAACTTCTCAGAGAATTTGAAGTCCTGTTTGGCCCTCACTTACGGGCTGGAGAGCTTTTTTCTATAGAATGTAAGAACAGAAGGTAAACCACATGGAAGACAAAGTCTTGCTCATGCCTTACAGGTTCCAGTTCCAGAGGAATATGTTTGCTTTTTGTTTTCACATTCATGATGGATTCAGACTAAAATTAATTGACTGTTTTGTCTGTACCTGAACTTTCTGTTGCTATATTTCCTAGCACCAGAGAACTTTAAAACAATTAAAAAAAAAAAAAAAAAACAAACCAACAGTGGATGTTTTGCAAGATGTTTCTTTGTTTCTGCAGTCAGAAATTCCGCTAAATACTGGGCCACCAGTGACAGCAGGAGCATCGTTTATCATAAGAGACTCAGAAAGAATATCAACCATAATCTTGCAGCCATTTTCCCCCCTCTGTCCTTCTTCAATAGGAAATATCTTCCTGAAATCTATTCCAAAAAGCTGGAGCTAACTTCGGAGAGCAAGGACACTCTTCAGCCACTTGCCAAGTATGGTTTTACATGCTGTGGATGTGTGTGAAGTCCTCCCTTCAACAAAGGAAAACAAAATCCCCTCAGACGGGTCTCCTGTGGCAGAATATACACCCAACCAGCCACTGAGAGTATCTAGAACCGGACAGAAATGCATACCACTGAATTCTGAAATAAAACTGAGTCACCTGCAACAGTGGGGAATTAGCAAATTTCTAACACAAGAGTAATGTTAGAGATTAAAGGCTGCATTAAAAAGAAATAAAGACCTAGCCTGAACTGAAATTTTAACCACACAATTTAAATCTTAGCCAAATGAGTTCATTCTTCATGAAGCCATGGGAAAAGATTTAAATAAAAGCAGTTTCGAGAATACACAATTTAGGTGCAGGTAGTTAACTGTGGTATACTGTTTCTTAAAAAATACCAAGAAAAAATATCAAGAAACTACAGAAGTTGCAGAGCATAAATATGGCTAAAGTAAAACAACAGATGCCAATCAATATTTTTGATAATTCCTCTACTCCATGCAGCTTTACTTTACAGTAACATATCCTGACTCTTTAGTACTTAATAAAAGGTATTAGCTTTAATTACTAATTCTTTGACAGAAGCAAACCTAAACATGAGAACAGACTAATAACTAACACAGACACTTGAATATTTAGATGCTGAGATTAATGACACTTACTGACAGCTAGTATGAAAACAAGTTTTTCAAATAAGTATTAATAAAATTATTCTGCTATATTAATAAACTCATTGAAATACCTTTGGTATATGCTGAATAGAAGCATTTCAGTAGGCGCACCAATCAAACACATTGAAGGTAATAGTATTCTTAATTTTTGTAGTTCAGCGGTAAAACATACCCTCATGGTGTCATCAGCAACACCATCTACGCTGCATGCACATAGAAATATTACTAACTCAGAAAAGTGCATCTATTTTGCTGCTTTTTACTAAGGACATCACTGAAACAAACATAAAAGCCCCTTTGCAATATAAAACTTACAAATACATATCTCAGTTACAGCATAAAATTGCAGTCCGAAAGATGTTCTTGGAATCTTTCTTCTCATTCCCTCATCTGAAATTTTTAGTAAATTAAAAAAAAAAAAAAAGTAGATCCTACACAAGCAGATTTCAGAAAAGCTTCTAGCTAACCACTGAAAAGAAGAAAGTTGTAATTTTTCCTTTGGTCATGTAAAGCAAAGAAAGGTTTCATCTTTCTTCTCCCCACCCTTTTATTCTTCTTTTTTTTTTTTTCCCCCTAGTTTTTTGGGCAACAGATACAACTTCAATAGTGAGAAGCTTTGAATATTGGTAAAGTGGAAAAGAAAAAATGAAAAGGAAGTTGTGTTATTTACTCCATTTTATTTTCCAGGATCGAGGTAAGAGACACAAAAAAATAACAAACCAAACCAAAACCCCAAACAACAAAAAAATGGAGTTTCAGAAAAACATGTTTCTCCAAGCAGTATTTTGAAAAAAACCTGAAAAGAGTCCATTTGAAAAAGAATGAGTTTTGACCTGATTTTTAATAGTGAACTTAAGAGTAATTTTGATTTCTGCATGTTTGTCTTTTTTGGCAAAGGTAGGCAGGGAGAAGATGAGGCGCCTATGAAAATTAGCCAAACTTATTTTTTAACCTTGAAGTAATCAAAAGCAGCTTGAGTAGGCAGTTTTTATTAACCACTAAATATGAAGCACATCAGTTTTGTATTGGGTATTTTTTCTGTATTTAGCCAGTGAGGTCATGACGACAACAGAAAGACGAGATGGGCAAGAAAGAATTCTTTTTGAAATCTGTCATTTATAGTAAATGCAAAGACTTTTCTAAGCTACCAAACTTCCTGGAAACTAAAAAATGCCTCTTAATTTTTAAGATTAGCAGCATATGTAAAAATAAAAGCACACTTAACTCTAGAGAAACTAACATCAGTTACTGCTGCTATTATTAATATAGGAATAGAATAGATATGAGTCTTTTCCCCGGAATCATTCTTCCAAAGTTCACTATTCTTCACAAATACATCCTAAGTTGTTAGAAGTTTTGTTTTCATTCTTTGGCTTTTCTTTTTGCTTCTTTTAATTGAAGATAATCTATGTGGAAAACTACAATGACCAAGTATTTAAAGGAACCATTTGCAAAGAAAGCATCCCATCATTTAGGAAAAAAAGATGCAATGCTTTCAAGACTTTTTTTTTTTTTCTCTTCTCATTCCACATCTTTTTCTTCTCTCCACCCTTCCTCTATGAAAGTAACACTTAGCATAAAGCATAGAGAAAAAGACTATTTTTTTTCTTAGTATTTAAAGAGCATGGTAATACAGCCCATTTAACCAGTCCCTCGAGGCTGTAGATCTTTCAAAATTACCAAGTTTTTAATGCAAAAAATTTGCCATCTGAAGGAAATTATTCCATCACCCTTCCTGCTCACATCTCCCTGCTGAAATGTTCGTGCTCCATTTCAGCAACTCTTCTCATGCCACCTTCAGAAAACTGATGTTAGAGGAGCTCACAAATTCACTCATCAGAAGTCATACACTTTGGGAACTCAGCCAGGGCCTAGCATGAAAGCACTAAACCAGCTGCACTGAGCACGGAGGAGACTGTTCCTGCACCCCCTGTGTGTGGATTAGCTCTTCTCAGCATCTTGTCAGAGCACACCCATGGGCCATTTCAGGCAGAGAATAAAATACAGCTTTCTATGCCTGCTGTGTAAACTACAACATGCTTATGCAAAGTGAAGTAACATAAAAATAAATCAGAAGCAAAGGAACGGGAGAGTGTCATTCAAAAGCAGGGGGAAGGTTGCACTCACTCCTGCTGTAGCTTCTCCCCCAACCACATCCTACCTTGCACTCCACACTCAGATGGGAGAAAGGCTTAGTTTTCCCTTGTTCAAAATAAAATCTTGCAGCAGTCAGTCAACCATCCAGATAAGCACAGATGTTTATTTTACAATTGTAGTTGGAGGGATGTGGAGAGGGCAAAACACTTCAGAGCTGTAAAGCATCTAATTCTGCATACTACCTTGGAGTATCTTGGTTTGCCCCCTTTTAGTTGTTGAGTCACTTGTCTAATTTAAATAACCAGCTAGATGGCCAGCACATGTGCACACCCCAAGTGGGGTGTGCCTCACTCCCACAGGTGAAAAGTGTGATCTTCAGGTACTGAAATTGCCAAGGAAGTGACAAGATCAAGAGATCCTATCTATCTGTAAGTTAAATACTGTATCTGAGTCTTTTCTTGTCACCAAAAAGCTTTGACCTGAATTGCTGCCTCCAGTCCTCTTCATTTAGGGTCTGAAGGCAGGCCAGGATTAATCCCTGACAGCCCTTGAAGTTCTCTGTTCTTCAGGATCTGCTTCACAGGCACCAAATTGCTTTGGAGGCTCCATCAACTAGCAAAAGAGACTCCAGGGACTGTCCTTACTGACTCCAGCCTTGAACTGCTGGCTGTACAGAGACCAGCCAGTGTTTGTACAACTGTCCTAAATCCTCCCCAGCCCTTGTTATAGTTAGGCCCTCCTTAAACTTTGATAAGGACTTGCCTTTACCCATCAGTTGTCCTGAAGAGTCTGCAACAGAGAAACAAAGAGGTAGCTGATTCTGGTGACTACACCAAAGAGACAGTGCATTATAGTCCGTGATCCTCTTGCTAAGCAGGAAATATGGATATCATCATCATTTGGTATATTTATTTCTTTTGGGAAGAATTTGTTTAGTCAAAATTATATAGGTTTTAAATGTGTGTGCTCAATGAGAAAGAAGGGTGTCGTACCACACTTGCCAAAATGCAATTCCCTTTCTCTAATCTATTTGGAAAATATTTAACTTCATTTCAACATGCAATTAGATTAGGTTCTTATTGGACTATTAAAATCTTCAGAATAGTCATCCATCTAAAACTATTCCACAGCCTGAATTACTGGTATTTTCTATTTTTATATAATGTATTTGGTAAGAACCCAAAAAGCTTTTAATTTTTTTATGTGGCTGCCAAATCATAATACAGCAGGTCAGAGAATGCCTGAAGCAAAATGTAATCCATGATATATAGGCTTTTTTTTTTTTTTGTTCTCCTTTCCTCTTGCAGGCCTGGGTAATGGATGGGCACAAGCAGTTTCACATGCAGTTCTGCATCACAGGATTTAGTCAGAACTTGCTCACTGAAATAATCAGGTTTTTTCCATACTCACTGATTAACGAAGGAAGGAAAGGTGAAATATCTAAACTAGACTAGACAAAAGAAGGAAGATCTGTATCTTACAGGAGGGAAAAAAAACCACAACAAAACAAACCCAAAACCAAACCACTATTTTCTAAGAGTTTAATATTACTACAGGCTTATAAGCTACATCAACCTATCTACACATGCACTCAATGTTATATCTCTTTAAAATGTAATAAGTGGCATTACTATAAGCTGCTAACTCAATGCTGATGTGTGTAACTGAAGGAGACAGGAGAGTATAAAACCATGTTTTTGTATTGCTGGTTTGTAGAAGTCATTATGCAGCAACCCAATTCTTCATATGTGCTTAAAAATCTGCTCTTTTCACCTCTGTATTCTTATCCTCCAGATGTTGCCAAAGTAATTTTCAAAGACTGTTGCTTTTTACAGCTGTGCTTTTCATTCAGCAAAATATGAGAAAATCAGGGCACAAGGCACCCAGTGGTTACCCCGGCATAAAGATCATCCTCTGCCCAGTAAAATGAGCCAGCATTCAAATACTAATATTTATACAATCAATTTTGGTTTGGTGCTACAGAATATAATGTTTTAATTTTTGTTTACATCTGAAATATGAGCAACTGAAAAAAAAATTATCCTTTCAAGAAAGGACTTCTACAAAAGCAGATTGATGACACTAATTTTCAGACTTGACAGTGCTCTCAGCTTGCTATAAAAGAAAGCATAGCAATTAAAAAGTAACCACCCCAAATTGTTGTCTGACAATTTTTAGCTTTGCAAAATAAGTCTATTCATAAAGTAAATTACACCAAAATTACACAAATCACCACTGAAATGGGTACAAGCTGTCAGTCGTCTTGGCCATAGGAGCAGAGTGATCAAGAATATTAGTAACACACCCTCTGAGCTGCCATGTCAGCATTAGAAATTCTCCCATTAGGCATACAGCTCAAAAAATAAACAGAGACAATTTAAAACATCATGTTTTGCAGCTGTTTTGGACTTCTGTCATCATGCATCAATAATACATCTGAACACATAATTTATAATTTCCAGTTAACTTTCAGGTCAGATCCTGAGTCTATTTTAGGAATATCAATCCTGTGTTCAAAAGGATAATTATGCTTTATGCAGATACACTCGAGATAGAAACACTTCCCCGACAGGCACAGCTTTGGTCCCATGGTGCAAGGATGAGTGGTATAGTAAAACCACCTGCAAGCAGTATATGCCCATATTTCACGTTCCCCTTCAGTGTTCTAGAAGCAAAGACCAAGAGAAGAAAACTCTTCCCAACTCCCCAGGTTACCCATGGAGAAACATAGTGTATCTGCTCCGCGCATATGCATCACACCCTTCCAATCCAGGTACATAAACTGCACATGCAGAGCTTATGCAACCACCACATCCCTGCACATTTTGGCTTCTTGATACATCACTCATATGCTCCTTTAGCCCCTATGGTAACTCCATACCTGTAACATTAACCACATAAATGGTAACAGCATATGATTTTACAACAAACTGCACTAACAGAAGGCTCAGGGGACACCTTATGAGAATCTTCCAATACCTAAAGAGGCATACAAGAAATCTGGAGAGAGACTTTTTACAAGGGCATATAGTGACAGAACAAGGAGGAATGTCCTTAAGCTGACAGCGGGGAGATTTAGGTTAGATATTAGAAAGAAGTTCTTCACTGTGAGCGTGGCAAGACACTGGAATAGGTTGTCCAGAGAAGTTGTGGCTGCCCCATCCCTGCAAGTGTTCAAGGCCAGGCTGGATGTGGCTTTGAGCAACCTGGTCTAGTGGAAGGTGTCCCTGCTCACGGCAGGGGGGTTGAACTGGGTGATCCTTAAGGTCCTTCCAACTCAAACCATGCTGTGATCCTATTATGGTCAACCAAAGTAATTCCATAACATTCAAAAAAGATGTAACTACAGTTTAGGCGTACCCTAAAATGAGTATTTCAGATATTTCTCACCCCTCAGCTATTAAAAATAGCTTCAGAAAATTCCAAGCAATGTAACTGCCTAGTTAATAAGAACTGGATTATTATTGATGGGATTTAATATCAAATTTGCATAAACAGTAATGAAAGCTACAGCAGTAAATAGGCTCCATGCATCGTGATGAGATTAAACAAGTCTGATGAACTGATAACAAGCTCTACAGTTTGTTTAATCTTTTAAAGAAATCCTGAAAATCTCTTTTTATTACGCTCACATTGTACTGGTATATACCCAATCATTTCATGTGCACAAAGAGGATTTTGTGAAGATATGAGCAGGAGTTAGAAAGCAAAATAAGCAGGGCACTAAAAATGTGATTATAAGCATGCAAGCACACAAGCAGAGTGCACTCTGTACAGACAAAAAGACAATGATACATTTACTTTCAGACTACCTCCTTAGTCTCCCAAAAATAAAGTATATAAAAATACCGCTACTGACCATCATTCAACGGAACCAAAATGCTCTATTTGCAGCAAATTGTGAGGCTAAGTAAGCAGCAGCACAGCAAATTCAGTCAAGCTCAGAATTACATGTGTTTTTACCAGATTCCTTGAATCCTGGCAGTACTTATCAAATGCAACACTCTTTCAGTACTTTAGACCTTTATCTAATCTTTGGTGACAGAAAAGATGAGCTCAGAACACACAGGCAACACTTGCAGTTTTCCAAACTACCTGTGCTAAAACTACCCATGTGTCCAACAGGGATTGTAATCTTTTCAAATTTTAGCTCAGGTGTAAAATTACTGAGCTACTTTATTTCAGTTAAAATGATAACAGTGAATAGAGATCCACATGCAAAGCTGTCATGGGTTCAGCAGTAGCAGTCATTTTTCTCCTTCTTGGCAGCTGGTGCAGTGCTGTGTTTTTGACTTTAGGCCTGGGAACAGCACTGATAACACCAGTGTTTCGGTTACTGCTTAGTGATGTTTTGGTCAGACCAAGGACTTTCTGAGTCTCATGCTGTGCCAGGGAGGTGGGGAAGCCGGGAGGAGGCAGAGATAGGACATCTGACCCAAACTGACCAAAGAGCTATTCCATGCCACAGCACATCATGCCCAGGATGTAAAGCAGAGAGCAGAGACCCAGAAGGATGAGGGGTGCACTGCTTGGTCAGGCTGGGTATAGGTGGTGAGCGATTGTATTCTTTCCTTGTATTTGCCTTGTCATTATCATTACTGGTGGTAGCAGTAGTGGTTTTGTGTTATACTTTAGTTATTAAATTGTTCTTATCTCAACCTGTGGGAGTTCCATTCTTTTGATTCTCCTCCCCATCCACCCGGGAGCGGGGGGAAGAAAGAGGGGGGAGTGAGAGAGCGAAACTGCGTGAGTTATAGAGGCTTAAACCACGACAAAAGCTTAGCTTCCTAAGGCCAAAAATACACTCCTACAGGGGGTGCATATTGATACTGACAGTAAGCATCCATTTGTACATTATCTTAGAGCATTTTAAAAGATCCAGAGTGAAAAAGCTCTTTTTCCAGTCACCTGTGAAATCTGCTGAAAGAAGACTGGTTTCCTACAGCTTTTTGCGTCATACCTGAAACCAAACTGTCTCTAGATACCCTGTGTCTCTGAGACTTCACAGAAACAAAGAAACACTAGCTGGGACAAATTTCTGCCCGATCTGCTGCCCAAGCGGGAACTGCTGCTAACAGCAGATCAATTCAGCCACGTCTCTGTTCAAATGAGTCTCAAAATCCTCTGAGGTTGGAGACTAAAACCACTTCTGGGGGCAACATCTTCCAGTGCTGCTCTGCCCCTACAGATGGAAACCCCCAAAAGGACTCAAAAAAATGAACAGAGTATTCCAGGCAGTCTCACAAACACTAGGCAGAGGGGATAAAAACTTTCCTTGAAGTGCTTCTTGCTTCTATGGTAACCCCGTTGCCTGATTTGCCTTATTTGCAATGAGAGCAATTTATAGCTCATACTCAATTCAGCCTAACACATGGGGTTAATTCGCACCAGGTACTGAACTTTGTATTTCTCTAAAGTCAACTCCAAGTGGCTTCCGCTGCCCCAGTCCTCAGAGGTTTCTGAGCTCTCTCTGGGTAGAAGTTCTATCATCCAGCATGTCTATCAATGTAATTTAGCTCCCTGCAAATTTGCACAGACTGCATCTTGCTTCATGACCGAGGTTATTGATGAAAACCCCAACTGTGTCAGCCTCAGTATTATCCCCTAAAGCACCCTTCTTGTTAAGGGCCATCAGCTGGATGTGGAGCATCACTAACCTTTCAGCAGCTTATTTTCAACACATCTAAAATTCCATTTGCCTAGCCCATACTTCTTCAGCTTCCAAATGAAACCTCTATGGGAAACAGTGAAAAAAGCCCTACTGAATTCAATGCATTTACTGCTCTCCCTCACCCCTATAGCAAGTAATTTAATCCAAGGCAGCAATAACATGAGTCAAGTACAATTTGCCCTTGCTAAATCCAGGCTGGCTGTTTCCGTCTTCTTGTTCTTTACGTGTTTGGAAATAAGAACATACTCCATGATCTTTCTAGGCCAAGAGGGGAAGCTGACTGGCCTACAGTTGCCCAGATGCTCTTTCTTGCCCTTCTTAGAGATAGTTAAAACATCAGCCTCTTCTCCGTTACCAAGGACCTCCCCCAACAGCACAGTTTTTCTCTAGTGGTCTCACATCTGTCAGCTTTTTCAGCACCCTCAGCAGCTCCCATCCAGTCCCACTAACCTGAATACATCCAACTTCTCCAATTGGCTCCTCACCCACAACTCTCCAGCTCTCGGCTGTGCTTCTCTCAAAAAAAATGCTGGCATAAACAGAGGCAGGCGAACTGTCTTTTCCCTGAGGCAAATAAAGCATTCAGTCCTTCATTTTCTCTGTGCCATCATATTCTAGCTTGACTCTCTTATTCATTGATGAATTTAGAGCTTTCCTGAACTTCTCCTTGCTGTCAATCTGCTTTAAGAATCCCTTAAAGAATCTTGTAGCTTTAGCTAGTTTTCACTCTACCTGGTCTTTTTTTTTCTTCTTCCATGATTTAATTCCTATGCGACCAAGCTATGCTTTTGTATTCCTGCTCCGTTATCTCTCCCTGGTTTTGTATGCTCCACGTTTTGCATGCTGCCTTTCTGAGCTACAGTTCCCAAAGTAGCTCCTTGCTCAGTCAAGTGAGTCTTCTTTAAAACTCCCCAGTCTTCCTGCACAGTAGAACTAGCTTTTTCCCTGAGCTCTCAATAAGTTTTCATTAAAATCAAACCTTACGTGGGAGGACTGAAGAGTCTGCCACTCAGGCACCTGTCCTTCTCACCTCTACCCCTACAGTCATCTTCAATCTGCTGAAGGCTTTTCCTGGCTGTTTCACTGCTGTCTCCCTAGATGAGCTGCCAAGGAAGTAGTCAGAAAGCCAGATAACCCACGGCAGCCTCTCTGCAACACCATGGATCCAGGATCTAGTCAAGCAGCAGCTCTTTCCGGGTGACCGATCTGGCTGGCAAGCAGGATGCTCTGTCCGGCAGAGGGTGAAGTCACAAACCACTAATGCGTGTCATGGCATCCTCATAGGATGGGTCTGAATTTGGTGTCCAGCCTAGAGTCCCCCTGCCAGCAGCAGTCATCCATAGTCCTCTGACGATGAAGCCCAGGCAAACAGCCACAATCATAGACAATGCCTTCTGTGTGTGCATCTGCCAACCTCCCCCTACCTAGCCCAACGCTTAAAAACTGGTAGGGGATGCCTATCAAGGTTAATTTGACCTGATAGCTGGGGAAGAGAGCAAGCACTGCATCCTGGGGCTAATCCAGCCCTGCATGGACACCAGCTGGCCAGCCACATGGCAGCTGCCTGGGGCCACAAGCAAGTGCCTCCATCCCTCTGCTATCCCAGTGGGTCAAAGACAAGTGGCGGCGAAGAGAGCACAGGTCCTCTCAGCTGAAGGCTGTGGTAGACTATTTTAGGACCACTGAGATCACCACCCATCTGGCCAGCTTGAAACACCTTCGACAATGAGTTAAAATGTGTGACAGGCACAGGAACAAGCAGCAAAGTTATGTAAGCTTTTTTTTCTCCTCTGGAAACCAAGCTAACTTGTCACCCCTACACATGCATACATTCTCCAGACCAAAAATCTAGTTTTGCTAAATCCCAGTTCAACTGTTAGCATGTACTTATTTCACTCAGTGAACATGAATACCATAGAATTATAGAACAGCTAGGGTTTGAAAGGACCGCTATGATCACCCAGTTCCAACCCCCCTGCCATGCGTAGGGACACCTTCCACTAGGCCAGGTTGCTCAAAGCCCCATTCAGCCTGGACTTGAACACTGCCAGGGATGCGGCATTCACAAATTCCTTGGGCAACCTGTTCCAGTGTGTCATCACTCTCACAGTAAAGAATTTCTTTCTCATATCCAATCTAAACTTCCCCTGTTGAAGTTTGAACCCGTTACCCCTTGTCCTATCACTACAGTCCCTAACAAAGAGTCCCTCTCCAGCATCCTTGTGGGCCCCCTTCAGATGCTGGAAGGCTGCTATGAGGTCTCCACACAGTATTTTCTTCTTAAGGCTGAATAGCCCCGATTTCCTCAGCCTGTCTTCATAAGGGAGGTGCTCCAGCCCCCTGATCATCCTGATTTTCTTCTCTATTCCTTCCTCTTCTAAACCCTGCTTGGCACTATTGAGACCGTATAGTCAGAACATGCCCTTTTTATTTCCATACGATGTAGGAAAGATAGAGGATATCTCTGCATTATATTATTTTTCCTAACCCCCTTCTTCCAACATGCTGCTGCAAAAAAACCAGAATTTGTTTTATGCCTAAATATAGAAGATGGAGCAAGTGCTAAAAATTCAAGTCTTCCTGATGGACAGTTTTATCTATTAGTCAGTTCCATCAAGAGATAATCTAAATGGCCAAAGAGCATTAAACTTATTGCAGATTTGCTACCATACAGTTGAAAATGAAGCCTTACAGAATGTAATAATATTTTTACCACATTAGAAATATTACAAAAATTAATTTAATAATACCCACTACCACACCTAAATGGTTCAACAGCCCCCTTATTTGGGAAATTAACATCTTCCACATTCCTCAAAGTAGACTTAATCCAAATATAACTTACAGTGAAATGAAAATGAAAATGAAATATAGAAAAGCTTGAGTCAAATCTACTGATTGGCATTTTAGCTGTAACATAAAAGAAAACAAATCTAATGTAGACCTTCCTGGGATCTAGGCAACTGATACAATGCAAGTAAATTATATTGATTTTTTTTTTCCACCTCAACAGCTATGATTTACATAATTAAAAGAAAACACCAAACAGCATTAAGAAAAACAGAAACGAAAGCTTGTAGGCTCAAATCAGGTTTCTCCATGCAGTCCTTTGCATAAATAAAATTCAAAAAAACTAATTATTTTTTCCTTCAGTACTCATTATCACATATGTAATGCTTGCTGAAGTCCTAGCTAACAGCTGAAGGTTCAGGGTCACAATTTCTGACACGTTGGGTATTGCTAGCCAATGACTGAGACTTAGTTTTAACAGATGCCACAAATCTAACTAGTTTCAACCAGGCACTCTTAAAAGTCACCGCAAAAAGCCTTTGTGTTGCTGAAGCCAGAAAATAATCTTACAAGGAATGGAAGGTAATACTGCAACATTACTTAATGCACTATGGGGTGAGGGGGAGAACATAAACCAACTGTCATTGTCTAAGGAGCTGGACCTAAAACATGTTTTCCCAGACAAGTCTAATTGTCAAATTGCAGCTCACCATTCAGTTTTGGAAGAGGTCAGATTGCCTGCCCTAAGCAATGGTAACTAGCTAGATGCAAAGGGAAACTCCAAGTCCAGTATCAGTTTATCCAAAGCCATAACAATACTTGAGATGTAAGCATTAAACTTGATCATCTAGACTGCAGGAAGGCAGGCATTTTAAGAAGGAATGGGTAAAGTGATGCTACACTCAATAGAAACTATTTTAAAATAATGAAATAAATTATTGCTATCTTCTCTAAAAAGAGAATTGACTTTAATAAATTAATAGGCAGAAAATTACTAAACAACCAGGGTTTATCACTAAACTTTCCCCCATGCTCTGAAGAAGAAAGCTTTCAATAGAAACAATTTTTGCAGGTGACCACAAACCAACCTATGCAAACCATACAACTTCACATGAGAAATGTCATCCCTTTATTCTGCAAGTACACAATCCTCTTTGGAAGTCAAGATGCCCATGACCGCTTGATGTGAGAGGGGCCTATGGAAATATTTCTTTGAAATACAACACAAACTAAGGAATATTGTAGTGATTAAGGAGAAGCTCAGTCCTTCCGCATCAAGAAAACAGTCCTTTTATCTTTATGGGAGTATTTCTGTACAGGTGCAGTTTGAAAAAAAGCAGGCAGCATTATCAGTCTCAATGACTGCATACTTGGGTCAGTAATGTCACAACACAACAACAGAAAACATTGCAAATCATAAATAAATAAATATATCTTTGCTCTTAAAATATGCTTTAAAGTTGCATTGCTGGCACTACTAAACTCACACTGGCTGCCATCTAGGTTATTTTAGCATCACACTAAGAACGGGTGATCCAAATTCTTCTGCTTTCGCATCTGCCTCATTTCAGTGTTCACCAGTAACAGAAATGCTACCACAATCTGTTCCTATGGATGGTCTAAGGACTTCACTCGTTGGCATTTCAGATTTCTGCATAACGGGAAGTACTTCTATCAGCATGAAAGAGTATCTAAATAATATCTATACTTTCCACAGGCAAGTGCTGTCTTCGTATGCATGTTGGAGACTGGCTTACAGGAAGAGCCCCCCTCTCAGAAAAGAGGTGGAAGTAATGTATTTTAAGCATCGCCACTCTAATTTCAGTAAGCATTGTATTCCTTATGTTCTACTGAAGATCACAGTAAAATGAATCTTACAACCTGGAAATGGTAATTATAATTCTTAAAAGACTGCCTTTTGTCACAGGGTCTTCAGAAGCTTTTAAGAAGATATGTCAAGCAGGCAGGAAGACTGGGTTTTGCCAGACAATAGAAATGTTAGTTAAATCAATCTTGTAGGAAAAGGAAGTATCTGCCTCTTTACTATGTAAATACCACCATGTTCAAATACCACTGTTCCCTGGAATAATAATAAAGGTTTCATAGAAGAAAGGTAAAAAAAGATTCTAAGGGTTGGATTTGTAAGACTTGCATATTTTTCCAAATCTCTTATTTTTATACTGTTACATTTGTTTCCGATTTTGGAGATTGGTTTTATAACTTTAATTTCAATAGCATAAAATTTCTTTTATAATTAATTATTGTCTACTAATAAAGATGAAAAGTCTTTAGAAAAGTCTCTGGGTTTATATATTCCTCTTCAAGTGCAACACCATGGTCATGGTGGTCTCCAAGAGTTCAAGTGACTTTCTTTCACTAGGCTGCAAAGCTTTAGAAATGAAGTAGCAAGCCTGGTAAAATCTACCTGCAAGCATTGGCCAGGACTTCTAGCAAACAGCAAGAGAAGGTGGAGACACAGATACAGCTCTTCTGAACAGCAGAAGTCCAGTAAGATACTATAGGGTGAGGACATCCAGCTTTAAATAATCAAACAACAAGGGACAAACAGCCTTTCAACACTTCTAGGACCATCTTCATTTTGCCCAGTACAGTAGTTTAGATTTTAACCTTCTGAAATAAGGAGGGTTTTAATTCCTCTGTGCTGTTTGCTAAAATACAGGTTAAAGTGAGGAGAAAAAAATCATGCTTATCTAGACTGTTTCATTTGTTATTCCTCCCACATTTCTTCATGCGCTGTAGATGCCTTCCCATTTCCTAGACCTTCCCTCTTTAGGATTCTTCTCCTCATGCTCCGTTCTTTGTCAGCTTTTGGTGCCACTCCAACCCCCAGAGCCACAACAAAACCAGCAAACCCTGAGCTCCTTCCCTCACACACACACAAACCCAGTCTTCCAAGCAGATCCTATTGCTTGTCCATCCCAGCTATTTTTCTGTTCTGTCAAGTGTCCAGCAGTGTCTCCAACACTTAGTTTGTATTCTTGTCTCACCACAGGCAGTCAGGATGGTACTGAAAGATGCCATCTCAGCAGAAGAAAGGAGCACGCAAAGAAACTCAAAGGCTGCGCAGAGAAGCAACTAACTCCATCTCTCACTCCTCCTCGAGAGCCTCCCACTTGCACCCAAAACCAAATGCTCTGCTGACCCTCTTCCCCATCTAAGGAGACTTCTTTTACAACCGAAACAACAACACTGCCCACAAATGTGTGGAGAACAAACACCACTTGGGCTTACGTGTGTCGCTAGTAAGCTTTTCCTAGGCTGATGAGAGCGATATATCAAAAGTAACTTTGAGTCATGCTTTTTGGGTCAGAGCTCAAAATGTTTGTTTTGCACAACAGGGCTACAATGTACTGCTTGCAGTCCCTGCAAAAACAAGGCACAGGTGTGCTCACTGCTGCTCCATACTGCAACAGTTCTGCGGCAGAGCCATAGTACGCAGGACAGTTGTTGATCTGAAGCCATGACAGGCCTACTTTAGGTTCAGCAAGAGGCCCTTCATGTTAAAAAAAAAAAAAAAAAACCCACCAAAAAAACCCCCCAAAACCCAACAACAAAAAAAACACACCCCAAAAAAACCCACACCCAAAAAAAACCCAAATCCACAAAACTCTTAAAGTTTCCAAAACAATGAAACATGAACAAGCTTCTCCTTAAAGAGAAAGCTCATTAGTGAACTGCTGCATACAGTCAAAATGTAAGCCACCATTTTCTGTGTTTAAGAACAAGAAACATTTAATTAGCAGCTATTCTCACAGTCTGAAGCCAAAGAATTGTTATTGTGAAATGACTTCACTGTCAGTGGTTTCCAACTAAACCAACGCAGAACTGCAACAGACTTCAGACTAAGTATATCTGACTGCAGTCTCAGTGTACGCACTCAGAAAGGCGGTGCAATCTAGACTTACACATCAACATCTCTGAGACGCTCAAAGCACAACATGTACGATCTCAATCTTAATGCAGTGTGAAGCAAAGGTGCAAACAGAAATGTAGCTGTGGACTTAAACATTAAGACATTCATTCATATGCAGAGATTAATTACGCCACATGATGTGTACAAGCCATACATCCATAGAACTGAAAGCTTATGAGGATTAAAATTTCATCAGATATTTGTTTTTGAACTGGATTTATGACATGAGATAAATGACCAAGTATGCAAATCACTTCAGCCACCTGGCAGGAAGGGAAATTTGCTGCAGGGAACAAACAAGTAATAAATAAATAGAGAATATGCTGCCAGGCTCTGAGAGGAAGGGCTACAAGAAAGCGGACTCTTTTCCCTCCAGCAGAGGTCACAGCAGTCAATAGGAATTATTAGCATCATTCTTGCAATGTGATAACAAGCCAAGCTGCCAAATAATAGCTACACGTCAACAGTATTTCAAACACTAGCTTTAGCAGTAATACAGAAGACAATTTCTTTTCTTTTGAAGAAAAGGACATTAATTTTGAGCAAGAAACTAAACTAGTCAATTCTTCTCTCATTACATTTCTTTTTTCCTTTTGAACTTGGTGCACATTTTCTCAAAAAATCTCTGGCAGCCCTGCGACCTGATGCAGCGCCTTTCACTATAGTGAAAATCTGTCACCACATAATGTAAGTCACCAGTATTACACAACAGCCTCCTAGAAACTGTAACCCTCTTTTTTTAATTCTGGTCAAATGAAATTATCTACTCTGACAAATTCATTGATAGAAACTCAGAGAAATTAAACATGGAGTAAAGGAATGCCTGAAAGTTTTACATCCATTAATTCCTTTTCTCACTGATCAAATGCCTGAGCTCAAGCTCATGGCTCCTGAAGACACTGCTGGTTCCTACTTTCATTTCCACCCATAGAATATCCCACAGACAAAAATAAGGCACATTTTTATTTTTGTTTGTTCATATAACAAAGGCTTACCCTGATGGATTTTATCCTTATGATCAGTTTTGAAATTAGTGGTAAGTGCAAAAACTGATCCTTGAACAAATGCTGTGTATGCAAAATGCTGATTTACTGCAAGGAGGAATCTCCACGTCTGGTTTTCTCAGATGACACCTTTATTCAAACTACAGAATTATTATGATATAGCATGGAAACCACCTGTCCCCAGATATGTCTTGCTCAAGTTGTCCATGTGTTTTTGGCAAAGAAACAACTAACCAAACAAAATCCACCAGGTACATGGGATTATACGAAACCTGTTTTTCTCCTCCTGCCTGAGGAACAATTTACACACCTAAATGTGGAACACGTTCTAAATGTCTGCCAGCTTCAGCTAGGTAACACTACAGAGCATAACTCTCAAATAAATGGGTGTGCACAGTGGTTCTCTCTAAGTATATAGTGTTCCTTTCACATTCATTGTTTCAAAGTATTTAGTTGCAGCATCAAGGTTTTTCAGGAGGCAAATTTAGGATATACACTGCAGAAGGAAGTGAGAAGCAACAGTATGTAGTCACTTGCAGTGGCAATACTAGACTGTAAATCTGACACTGGATGGCATATGATGAGGAAGAAAAAGGACATCAGAAATGCTGAAATATTACTCATATGAAGGCTATGGAAAATTAAGAGCTCCTTGGACTGGAATGAAGAGAATAAATTCCTCTATCTATTTTCCTCACACATACACCTTGTAGTGACAGAGATGTGATGTTTTTCAATAACGTCAAATTTCCATTTTACTTCTCTGTTTGTTTGTTTCCTCCTTTTTTGCTTTCTACAGAGAAAGGACCATTTAGGTCCATCAGTATATTTGGGTTTGCAGCTTATAATACTTATTTGTTCCAAGCATTCATATGATCAGCTAGTTACTGCTTTCCAGATTTTGAATTTTTGATGAGAAATCATTAAACAGATTACCTCGCCTCTCCTTGCCACTGGAGGCACCACTTCCACCCACAACTGCCTCTCTTGCAAAACAATATAGCTGTTTGCATCAAAGACCATCTCCAGCAATTTTTTTGTCCAGGAGACATTCAGTAACATATCCATTCAAGTCGCACCCTGCACATTAACTTCACCTCTGAACACCTCTCGAGTCATGCTACCAGCTGGCAGAGGATTGTGAGCAGAGTGGGAATTAAAAGGACAAGCCAGATGTCAGAGGGAACAACTGCTTTGCGACAGCACCACCGTGATAGGAAGAGATGTCTCACAGAAATCTTGTCTTAAATTTCAGCAACACATGGTCATAAGCCCCAGGCATGCCGCATGATGCAGGGAATGAAAACTCTAGTTATGCTGAAAGAACAAGAGGTACAGGGCTCTCCGCAGGGTGACACTACACTTACCCTTTCCTGTTAACAGGATTTGGGATTTTTTTTTTTTTTTTTTCTATTTTCCTGTTTCAGGTCTGGATGCTCACAATTTTAGCAGTGCATGAAGCACATCCCAGCATGCAGTATCTTCCCCACAGTCCCCCAGCAGGAGCCAGGCATCTCACCCCTTCCGACACACCCTGCTCTTCATGTCCCTGGGGACCAGGAGGCAACGTTTCTCGTCCCCCTTGCCTTCTACCTAACCTGCAAGTCCCCTTAATGGCAGCGCCCGCCAAATCCCTGTCAAACCACTTCAAGAGGATTGAAATCTGACTTTTGGCAGGGAAGTTCAGTGCCTGAGCAGCTGTTCCCATCTTTGGGCAAAAAGCAGGTTACTGGATAAAAGCCATTTGTATCTCTGATTCTGATCTACCATCAGACAGATGATACTGGCTGGAATACAGCAATTTCAAGAATGTGCTAGATGCTCTCTAACTGAAGACAAAGCCATACATTCAAAATAAAAACTAAATTAAATAAAAAAAGACAACACAAGTGTCTCCAAAAAATGTTTCATAAGACCCAAGTTATCACATAAGAACAGATTGCAGAGATGTTACATCCTTAAGAAATCCGACATGATTCTGAAGGGCTTCTTTGACACGGTTGCTTTGGTATCTCTTTGAAACTGAACACCAAATCAATTTGGATAAAAATATTAGCTAATTATGCTTCCTGCCAATGACTGCAACTGCACAGGAAATACGAACACAGCTGAGTGCGAAATGACCCAGTCTCAGAACGAAAATTCTAGAAAATTATTTGTCTGCAGTAAGAGGAGCGCAAAGATGCACTTCATTTACTGAAGAGGCAACCAATGATCACAAGTAATGTGAAGTAGTACTAAAAGTTGTGTGAAAAGAGAGGAAACCAAAGTCATGCTGCACCCTTCATCCAGCCAAGCAAACGTAACTCCACTACTCACAATACAATTTTTCTTAGTAAACGTCCATCTATACCAGCTAACACTCACCTCAGCCATGGTGCTTCCCAGGAGCCTCAAAAGCAGAGATGCCCTTTCTGCAATCCTACTTCCAACACACCTCACAACCACCACTATTCCCCTTTTCCTTCCCTTGTGTATTTTAAAAAGATGAGGAATTATAAACTCTTTAGAGAAGAACTTTTTTTTTTTTTTTAATAACCCAGGTTTTCAATGCTTTTGAACATGCTCTTTCAGACGCATTTGTAGCATGGAGAAGGATGTTACAGACAAAACAGCCAGTCTCAGGAGAAGTAACAAATTTTTTATTTCATTTTTTTCCCACTTGATCTCATGTCTGTACATCTTCCCTGCACTATTTCTTCCTTCTTCTGAAACCCAAGCAAACTCAGACAGAGCAGACAGCTCTCAATGTCTCTTAGAAATCTTAAATGCGTCTTATATATTTCACTTGAACACTGACCTCAGAGAGCCTCTGGGAGGTATTCAGAAAAGCTACCTTTGGTTTAGTGATGCTTATCCCCTTTAGCTTGATCTATGCTGACAAAGAAAAAGAGGCTCTTCCAAGGAGTGGGATGAAGCAGCTGTTATCTGCCTTGGGCAGTGAACTCCTTTTTCAAAGAGCCATTTTCCCTCACTTAAAGATGGGATGTGGAGGGAGAAGGGTCTCTGGAGGCCTTTCTGTGCATTAGCATCACTGAAGACCCTACCTACTTCTGCAGCTGACTCTTCACTTAAATATCCAGGCACACTCTCCTACACCTCCCTACCTAAATCCATCACTCAGCTCCTGCTCTCTAAATCTATCATGTTAACAACTGTGAGAGGTGCCTCTAAATATATTTAGTTTACCTAAGTGATACTTACTCATCAGTGCCACGTGAAAGTCTGCTATAAATAGATAGCTTGCTACTAACAGAAAGATAGGCAGCTTTGGAGACACGTAAACATAAAATAAATTAAGAGAAGTTTGTGACTGTCTGTCAGTGAGCATCTTAAATGGAGAATATATGCTGAAGCTTGGAAGCTCTGGTTAGCAAGATGCCCATACCACAGTGTACTATAGTGTGCTTTTCAAGTTATGTAATGCACTTACTAGCCCGTAAGAGGAGTATGTCTAAATCTACTACTAAAAGTCTGTTTTGTCTCTAAAGTCATTAACACCCACTCCCATACTGCAGAGTTTCACTAAAGAAATCTGGGTTCTCTGGACATGCCACCAAGTCTTGGATATAAGTCCCTGGACAAAGTGGTTGCATTTCCACCATATTTGTACCCTGAAGGAAAACACATTTTCAAGCTGGATCTGAGAGGCAGACCAAGAGTCATGGGTTAGTGCCAGAAAGAAGCACATTAAAGGACTGCAAAGCCAAAAATAAAAGCCCTTTGGCTAAGACAGAGCTAATGAATTGCTGCAAGTAATGCAAATGAGAAAGAACAATTAGCTGCTGATCTACATGACAGCACCACAAGGACTGGTGGCAGTAAGAACAATAGTACACAGTTTAAAAAAGAAGCTCTGTTGGACCTGATGTTCTGAAGTTTCTTCATTTAGTTGTAGATACATTTTGAAAAGGGTGACAAACTGCAACTATAAATGGGCAGACCTGTATCATCCTACGTTGTGACACTGCCTTCCTTGCACAGCACTCTGAACAAAGCTCCTCTACTACCCCTGGTGTAAAGGTGAGATTTCACTTCTGAAAACAGAGGATTGTGAAACTTTACAGAACTCTGCTCTTTGAGAGAGAAAATGAATAACTTATTTTAATTTCTTTTTTCTGAAATACCCTAAGAGATCTGGAGATCCTCCTTCTGTCATCCTCCTCCAGTGATAACCTTCCATGAGAACTTCTCTCCAGACTGAGTTAGCCATCTGAGTAAAAACAGCTTACACCACTTTTTTTAGCAATAAATTTCACTTTCCAACTCATGGTAGCAACGTCTGTGCCTTTGCTTTCCATAATACAAGAAATAACAAACTTCTAAGCAAAGAAATTCTTTAAAATGCCCCAACCATTCTCAAAGGGTCGAGTGTTCAAAAGTGATGCCTATGCATGAGCCGCACTTCCACACAGCTTCTACTTTTTCAATAGCAAAATAAAAAAAAGTTCATCCAGTTCCTTTTTTCTGGTAGAACCAATAAACAATTTACAGAAGTTGGCTTTAATTTAATTTAAATTTAATAAGAGAAGGAAGACAAAGAACATCAATATCTATCTAGGAATGAGTTTTGAAAATTTTACATGTGCTACCAATATATACCAAAGGCAATTAATGACACTGATAAAGAGTTTAAACCAAGAAGGATATAAAGGAAATTGCTGATCTTTAAGCAGCAAAGGGAATACCAAAGTCTGGTTGTTATTCCACTGCCAGTGTCAAGCACAATGCAGCCCATCACTACTCCTATCCCTTATCCCTTTAGATCATTACAATTCAAGCAACGTAGTAGGCGACAGCAGTGAAGCTCTGGAGAAAAGAGCGCCTGAACCCAGGATGTTGGCAAAGAAGATATTTAAACCAGTTTTGTGCAAGACAACACCTTAGCTGCCTTTGTTAAACCAGCATAACACTTTATGTACTTAACTCACACAACCTAGCAGATTAACTAAAATAATAAATTTTGTTCATAAAAGAAAAATTAAGATTAAGAGTAAATATTGCAAGGTAATGACCCAGGCCTCATGTCTGAAGAGCCCAGTTGAAGCTGTAAGTTAACACACCAAGACATAATTTCACTTGTGCAAGAAGGAGTAAGGTTAGTGTTTGCTACAGCAAATAAAGCAGGGCAGCACCAGTCAATCACAGGAGTAATAAAAGCATAAATGCTGGGATTTTAGCCCTCACCAAGGCTGAACATTCACATTTCCAGGGGCAAAGTACACACCTATAAGGGTATCAAGCACCACAGACAGGCTTCCTGCGCCACATGGCTCATCTGCCTGAAGCCATCTAATGAGCTCTAAACTAGTTTTTATACAGAAGGAATGTTGTTCAGGGAGGACACTGCTATTGCTGCTCGCAAGCAATAGAACAATATTCAAGACTGCTGTATCTTCCAGTTAGGATTCTTCCATGCACTTACTGAAATAACAGTATCAAGTTTAAAACAAATAAATAAAATAATAAATATAAATAAATAGATAAATAAATAGCGTGTCACCATGTAACTTTTTCTGATATCATAAAATTCCCAGGAACAAACCATAGCTATTTATTTCATTACCTAAACTGCTGCCAGCCTGGGCCCACCTTGCTCCCTGACATCAGTGGCCCCAATCTTATCCTAATCACCCAAGGGGCTGTCAGACAACAAGGCAACACATTGGAAGAAAGGTCTGAGTTTAGTTTCTATATTAAACAAAAGCATACATGCATGCATACATACACATGATGGTCTACAATTTCTACTTTGTATTTACAAGCAAGGACTGTAAAGCTCTGACAAGCACATGCAACACACAAGAAATATAGCTCCTAAAACAAAGCAAAAAAAATGAGGAAAGAATGCTTTTGTTTTCCAGCTTCTTATTTGGCTTTTGACAGAACTCCATTCACCAAAAAAAATATGAATAAACAAATAAATAAAAGTTTCTCATCTACTTCTCAGAGGCAGGCGGCAGCTCCTCTTTTGATTGCAAGCTCAAAGCATAAGAAGAGAATAATCAGAACACTTTTCAGAAAACAAGAAAGCTCAGCACTGGAAAATGCTCAGGTGTTAATTTCCAATTTAATTTAAGAAACTGCATACTGTAGAAGACAACTGTTCCTTCCAAACCAGAGATATGCTGCTCTCCTGCACTCAAATTCTTGTCACATATTCTCATGCTCTGCACTTAGAAAATGTAACAGGCATGAGTCCAAAGTGAAACTGGTTCAGAGTTAAAAATTGATGCAGTTTCAGTTATGCATAAATTCAAGGATACACTATTAAAATTATTATTCAAATTAAAGTTCTCCTGGAAATTCTTGTGGAACTTTTATTTGGCTGCCCCGTTCAGTAACATTTTAGAATATTTGCTCTTAAATAATAATTATAGCAAACAGCAATAATTCCATTAAAGATTAAAACCAAACCAGAATAAACAGTGAGACCAAGCTGAAAGGTTCTAGAATCAGCTTTAAGATCTTAATTTCCATTTTTTCAACATTTCAAACAAGCTCACTAGTCAAACTCTTGTTCAGCTATCTACATTTTCTGCAAGTTTTTCTCTTCAATTTTCATGTTTCAGTACAAAATACTTTAGAATAGAAAAAAAGGTTTCCAGAAAAAAGTTATAACCAGCAAAAATATCATTAGTATCCTAAGTTTTCAACCAAAAATAATGAAGAAAAAACCCACAATGTAATGAAAAGTTGTGATCCTACTCACAGGTAAAGCTACAGATGAGCTGGCTTTACTCCCACATTTTCTCAAGCAAGTATTTCTTGATGGCACTTCTAAAACAGGACCCCTGGAACATTCCAGCTGCTGACAGGGGTATTCTGTTCTTTTCTAAAGAGACATTCATGTGCATGGATGGACAAGAACAAGCCATGTCAGATTTTGTACACTGAAAAATGATCTAGATAAAAAAGCTGGAAGCCCATTTTTGCTGTGTTTCATGCTAGCCTTATTTTCACATCACAGACAGATCCTGCCCTTCTTCAGAAGATACAATAGCACACAGAAAAATGTTTTCTCCTTTTCCTCACTCCCACCAAACCCCCTCAACCAAAAACATCTTTTGCTCATGTTTCTCAATATAACTTATATATATCACCATTATGTTACATTATATTGTATCACCTTATATATATCATAGTTATTAATTGCTCAGAGCTGACAAAAAGATGCCTCAGCAAATACTGCTGTTTCCACTACTGGGAAAGTCTTCTTCCCTCACACTCTGCAGAGTCTACCAAAAATTCACACTGCCACCAGCAAATAATTGATAAAATACAACTAAATGTATATGTCACAGGAATTGACCTTCAGCCCTACACTGCTGCTGCTGCAAAGGAGCCTACATCCTTACAGTACCAGGCAGCTTCTTTTGCATGTCTCTTAGTGAAGCCTCTGGAGGCTAATTATCTTGCCTATATGTTTGTCGGCACAGCTTTTAGAAGTCTACACACAATGCATCAGGTTCACAGAAGGAAAACTGTAGTTGCCAGTGGTCACTGCCTACAACAAGAGATGCCTGTTCAAGCTTAATATGACAATGCACAATCTTTACCCCCTAGTAAAATTCATGCTCCTCAAGTGGGGAGCTAGGATGCCACTCTGCCTAGCCTAGAAAAATCACTCTGAAGTGGGTTGGGAATTAAAGGCCTGGGCTGATAGATTTGCTATTTTTTCCCCCCGCACTTTGTTAAATAAACTATATTCCAGTTTTCAAAATTACTGTGCTCAATCTTGACAAAGAAATGTTCTGCCTTGTAGTTTTGTTATGGCTCAGCACTTTGGCTCAGAGCAGAAATGAAATACAAGCACAGAGATGTAAACAAATGCACTTTAGCTCTGCCAGACACTTATGAGGTGCAGCCCATCAATACAGAAATCCCCAAACTTGGCTCTAGAGAAGACTTTTGTTCACAGATTAAGTATTTAAAATTTAAGAGGGCCAAAAAAGATTTCAAAAGTCCCACCAACAAGACACGTGTGGGTGTGTGTTTATATACATGTACATATCTATACAGATATGTATATAAATACATAAAAGTGATACCTTGATACTAATTCCCTTCTGAAGAGGCTGATTTTTTTTTCACCAAGTACTCTCATGGAAAGATAGAACATTTTTTTCTCCATCAGAAGTGGAAATACACCAGAAGACAGACAAAATACAACCCATGCACAATACACAAGTTTCAGCCACAAATGTTATTGGCTTTATCTGGTTATACCACCAGCCTTTGGAGAGAAACTTTTCTTTCAATTCATTGCCTTGTTTCTTATTTTACATTTGCTATCTCTGTCATCTCTCAGCAATAATACATTAAGAAGTCCCTCCACTCCTTTTTCTTGAATCCATTATCCTCATCATCTGCAATTTAATCCGACATGAAATCCTTGGAAAAGCAGAGCAGAACAAAATGGCTTGCTGTTGTTTTTACAGCAAAGCCATCACCATGGCTTTAGTCCATCCTTTAAGGGAGGCAGTAAGCCACAATCTCACCATATATAGTAGGTGCCCAGATGAAAGAAAAGCTTATGACAAGTGCAATTCAGAAATCAGTTGGACATCCATAACTTTGGATGAATTACTAACAGTTGTTCAGACTTGCTCAAATAATTGGTTTAAAAAGAGTTTTAGCAAAAAGAAAATGTCTTGAAGCTTTCCTGAATTTAACTTTGCAGAACAGTGATTTCTTTGGTATAATAGCTACCTATTTAAATAGGCATGGCTACAAGACTAAGAAAAGCCAGTTTCTACTTCATCATTTTCATATATTGCCGATTACTGTTTCCTCATAGGTTTGCAGTCCAGAATGTTGATATATGTGCTTCACAAGGCCCAAGAGAGTATCAATAATGGTAGACACACTGGTATGGTGCCATGGTAATTCAAAATAGATTTATGTTCAACATTTGTTTTCTAAGCTCAGCACTCAGTATTAATTTCATAAGAAAGAATAAAAGAACCCACCACTATGTCCTTTTCTATAACCTTTTTTTCTTCTTAGAATCATAGAATCATAGAATAGTTAGGGTTGGAAAGGACCTTAAGATCATCTAGTTCCAACCCCCCTGCCAGGGGCAGGGACACCTCCCACTAAACCATGCCACCCAAGGCTATGTCCAATACAGCCTTGAACACCGCCAGCAATGGAGCATTCACAACTTCCCTGGGCAACCCATTCCAGTGCCTCACCACCCTTACAGTAAAGAATTTCTTCCTCATATCCAATCTAAACTTCCCCTGTTTAAGTTTGAACCCGTTACCCCTTGTCCTATCACTACAGTTCCTCATGAAGAGTCCCTCCCCAGCATCCCTATAATCATTAAAACAGGAGCAAGATGAGATTTCTTAGAGGAAAATTTCCACCTACCACTAACAACCTATGAAACTGTGGAAAGAGACTGCACCTGGAAACAGCATATGAAAAAGGTCTGAAAAATATGTTAGAAGGCAGATAACTAAGATACATCAAATTTTCACTCCTTAACCTCGTATTATGATTTTTAAATACAGCTAATCTAGAGCACATATGCAAAATACTTTTCAAAATCTAAAACATCCTCACCCTACAACAATACCTTGCAGCTTTGTTTTCCAAAGCCCTTTCACACTAACTCAATGCTCCCTCACATTACCTCCTCATTGCCTGCACCTTTATGGAATTTGACATACCAGCTCTAATGGTAACAACTCACTGAATCCAAAGGGATGCTCTAACAGCTACCCATAAGTAGAAGTATTACAGTTCAGATCACTGTAAACCCAGGGGACTGAAATAAGTGATACCAGATTATTTTATTGACCCTACACCATGGCTGGACCCTCCCTTTCTCCCACCTCAGTGAAAGTGCCAGCTGCTCCCATGAACTATAATGATCTCCACATTGCCCCAGCCAGAAAGGGGTTCTCTGCTTCTGGCCAGCTGCTGAGTCCTTGGGTTTTGACGCAGAAGGGCTACCCACCATTGCTGTCCCGCATTCATGTGGAGTCCAATGTAGCACAGTGCTCTCACAGGACTCTCACATCATCACTTGTTGACCACTACTGAGGCAGCTGAACTGTAGTAAGTGTTTGAAGTTTTGAAATTTAATTAACAGCAAATACATTCTAAAAACTTCTCTTGGAAATCTTTCTAAAACCACAGATGTGTATTAATTATTGTGCTCCTAAGATTATATTCACTCGCATGATTGTATTATGCCAAAATGGAAATATTTATGAAATTCACATTTATGATTTTGAAGAAAAATGTCTCTTTGATTGTTAAAAATATGTTTTTGCATTGGCTCACTTCTGTAAACACACCATACATATTTTTATAGCTTAAATATCATCACTTGGCTAATTTTTGTATGCAAATCTTCATTCAAAAGCACAACAGTATTTATGACACAAGCTTACATTAAGTACTGTACAGGCTGCTACTATAAATCCCTGAGTTTCGATGGGTCTGAACAGCAACTGTTTGAATGCAGAGTTCTCACAGAACTTTCTTCCAGAGGGCTCTTGCACATTATTTCCGGTGTTTCAGGCAGTTAAGCCAGGACTCCTGCAATCTTTTCCACTGCACAGACCTAGCTGTATGGTTTAGCAGCATTTACACACATTTAAGTGCAGCCAACACCAAAGTTATCATGCTGCAAACTTTTCAAGCTTTTAATGGAAAGTTTCAATTCAATTTACAATTCTTGGATTGTTCAATATCTTTCCCTTTCATGTGTTTGGGGGTTTTGCTTCATTTGTTTGAAACAGGAAAGCTGTGGTGCCAGAGGATCAAAAATTAAAACAGAAAAAAAAAACCCAAACAAAAACAAACAAAAAAAATCACCAACCAAAGAAACCCCTATTTTGTAACACATTTCTGGGTTTGAACAAGCTCCTCTTTTCACAGGGTGAGCACTTTATTTTAAACGGCTTCACTGGAACTGAGAAATCAAGCTTGTTCTAAGATATGACACCATAAACAGCCACAAACTTTTCATTAAATGCTGTCTCTCTTGCAATAAACATTGCTTTCTCTTGCTCTCCGTTTCCTGTAAGTATTTGATAACAGGTGCTAAAATTATTACAAATTTATTCTCAGTTTAGCACTGAATATGGCATCTCTTTTTCTTTTTTTTTTTTTTTTTTTTTTTTTTCAGAAATACTCCAGCCAGCTCCTGAAATTTGTGTAACTGTTTTCTCAAGTAATTGAGAACTGGATATCCCACAGGCTGCAGCTAAGAGGGTGAACAAGCGTAGTAAATTTATCCAGATCTTCTTTAGAAACTACAATAAATCTGTAGTTTCTAAAGACGTAGTTTCTCTACAGATTTTTAAAAGTATATTCACAAACGCACACAAGGAAAACACTAATTTATTTATGACCTTTCAATTAACTTTATGCTTTATTCTCCAAGGCCAAAGCTAATCCTAAATTTGGAGCTGACATTTACATTTGCTGCATCTTAAATGTTGAGTAGGAAAAAGCCTAACAAAAAAACTGATAAAAAACTTGACTTCAGAAGGATTTTCAAAGACCAAGAAAAATTTGATTCCATGACTTGTTGTGCTATTGCTACTTTGCACAGCACCTATAGCCTTATCCCTTTGATATTTATAAAGCATGGATTTCAGCTTTGAACTGTTTTCACTGGAAAACAACTTTTCAATTTACTAGAAACTCCATGCAAAAAAAGCTGAGTTATAATTACCCTTTAATTTCATTCACAGCATTTTCTAACAGCTGCAGCATCCTGCTCAATGAAGTTTGGCCAATGCATATTGCATACACTCAACGAGTAGTTTAGTATCAATTCAAAGACCTTGTTCCTTCTCCACAGATTAATAGTAACATTCTAAATCTAAAGGAATTTACAATCCAAAATTGCCTTTTAGGATCTGAAAGGAAGACACTTCACCAAACATCAAGGCTCTTTCACAGAAGCAGCTGTCCCCAGACATGAAGCTACCTCGCTACTTCTCTTTCCCTAAAAAACTCTCAAGAGAGAATGTTCCCATGAGAACAGCTGGGCAAAAAGGCAGCTCATGGCCATCTCTGAGCTGACTGACCAGTCACCAGTCAGGGCTGACCTGGAGTTTGCTTCTCCACAGAGCACAAGTCCAGTGTTGGGCCTTTCCACTCTATGCAGCTGTGAGGTGGGCAGGAAAATGACCAAAACCTTCCCAAATTACTACAGCTTGAACTGACAAAACAACTTCAAGTACCACATCTATTACCTCAATTCAGAATATTTTCCTTCTTGAATTAAGTTCTAATTAGGAAAAAGAAGTGTACGTTAAGAATATTCTGTAAATGACCACTTCCTATTATTTTTATAGACACACCTGTATTTTCCCTGAATTAAAGCTTCTGAAAACCTCTGACTTGCTAGCTATCCTCAACATTCCAGTAAGAGAGATTATTTTCCTCTGTAAAATGAGTAAGCAGCCAACTGAATTTAGTATAAAAGAACTCTTGTCCTCAGACCCTGCCTCTGCATTCAGTGGGCAACCACCAGAAGCAGTCATGGTACTTGCATTTACAATGTAAGCATACAAACACCAACGTATAAACTTGCTGTGAAAGCACAATACTATAAATGCACAGTTTAGTGGGCATCAGCAGCAAAGTTACACTTTCCAGAAAATAATGATGAATCCTTCCCAAAACAATGTTAACCCAGGTTTTATTTCCATCTCTTCATTACCAGTTTAGGTCTTCTCTGGAGCAGCTCAGACATATATCTTCTATAAATGCCTAACTCTTCTATTGCCATTAAAAGATTGAGAGAGGCTTGTTTAGCCTGTTAAAGAGAAGTTTCAGGGAAGACCTTATAGCAGTCTTACAGTACCTAAAGAAGGCCTACAAGAAATCTGGAGATGTACTTTTTACAACGGCATGTAGTGACAGGATAAGTGGGAATGGCCTTAAGCTGAAAGAGGGGAGATTTAGATTAGACATTAGGAAAAGAATCTTCATTATGAGGGTGGCAAGACAGTGGCACAGGTTGCCCAGAGGAGCTGTGGATGCCCCATCCCTGGCAGTGTTCAAGACCAGGCTGGACAGAGCTGTGGGCAACATGGTCTAGTGGAAGGTGTCCCTGCCCATGGCAGGGGGGTTGGAACTGGATGATCTTTAAGGTCCCTTCCAATCCAAACCATTCTCTGATTCAGTGATTCATCCTGCAACTACACAGGATAACCACTCAGCCCCTTTGACATTTCTCTACCAAGGACTGAGATGCTGTACTCACTCACAGGTGGCATGTACATTATGATATACCTGGAGACATTCTTTATGCTCTTTGAGAAAGTTGAGTACTGAAAATATTGCTTGATATAAGCTGGCTGACAGCTGTCCTAGAATGCAGATGACTTTCAACAGTGAAAGATGGACATGCAAAGCTGCTAACTGGTTAGTTTTGTATTATTTCAGAATTAGAGACCTCAGGGTTTCTTGGAAGAATGGGCTAGTTAACACTATTGAAAGCACCCCTGTTTACATGCAGGAAAATGGGCTGTCATCACCTTCATCTTTCTTTATAGGCAGTTGGAAGAAAGGAATAACCTCACTTATTGAAACTCTGTGCTAATATTTGATTGCTAAATACTCTTCTAAAGTTAATTTGAATTTTAAACTCCATTCTCTATTTGGATTCTGGACAAGAAGCTAAGGCAGTTTTGCAAACCAAAAAGAAAATTTTTGCCTGTGCAAAGCCAAGAACACCCATTTTAGAAAAGGAGGGGGACTTCAGCAGTGACATGATAAATAACGTATTGCTCAGAAGTAAACAAAAGCATTAATCATCAGATTTCAGAAGAGCAAGAAGCTGTCTTCTGGTATTGAAAGTTAATCAATGATTAAGATAATATTAGGATTCTACCCTTATTTTTTAAGGAAGAGTAGAGAATGGGTTGATATAAAAAAAAAAAAAAAAAAAACACACAAAAAAAACCCCCGCACACAATAAAACCCCAACACCACCAAAACACGCACACACAAAACCAAACCACCACACATCCCCCCAAAACAGACATGAATTTAACAGTATGAAACAGCTTTAAACTGAAAGAAGTTTGATTTTGATTAGACATTAGGAAAAAAATGTTCACTATGAGGGTGTTGAGGCACTGGCACAGGCTGCCCAGAGAAGCTGGAGCTGCCCTATTGCTGGCAGTGTTCAAGGCCAGTCTGGATGGTGCTTTGATACCACCTCCCCTGGTCTAGTGGGAGGTGTCCCTGCAAGTGGCAGGAAGCTGGAACTGGATGATCTTTAAGGTACATTTCAACACAAGCCTGTCTGTGATTCTATGAAACTGAGTGGAATAAAAACTCATTGTGCGTATGGCATAGAAAAAGGGCTGTCCAGCCATAAAAAAGATGAGTGTCTTTCAGCCTTTCAACCAGTACTGAAAGTGCTGAGAAGTCTCAATTTGCTTTGCTTCAGCCCCGCTGTCCCAAACGCTGGCATGTTACACAGTTGCCTGACCTTCCCCACTGCATCAAGCAACAAATACAGTCAAATCCAGAGCACCTGACAATTATAGGGGCAACAAAACAATCCCTTGGACCATAATAACTTAGTAGGATTTGTGTCATGCCTTTTCCCATAGCACCCTCTTTCTCTGGAAATGTTGCTGCAACAGATGTGGTAGTGAAAAGTGGTCGAACAAGCGTTTGTGGGACTGAAGAAGCTATGTACTGCACACGTAATACTTTCATGCAAACATATAGTCAAACCATGCCTTCTTGAAACTTATCTAACAGATACCCGAGAAACTCACAGAAAGCATTTCTCTAGCTTTGAAGCATATTTTACAGTCTTATGATTCCACACTTACTGGAATTTTCAGTGTCACGTACAGTACCAGTGCAAGCTGTTTTCCCTATTAAAAAAAAAAAAAAAAAGAAAAGAAAATCCCAAACCAAAACTACATTCAGTACTGAAAAGCTATATAGGCTTTATAAGTTTATATACCAATGCATAGTGTATAATCAGTAATGACAGGACTACTTGGTTCCTGCCATTCACATGACACCTGTAATGCAATCAAACTGCCCAAGGAAGCACATACAGAACATGGCACTGCTTACAGTACCTCTACAGTAATTCATCCAAACAGACCCAATCAACCCTGAGATCAGCTGCATGTGAGTTCATGTTATTCCTGTAGGAATCTCTGATACAGAAAAGTCATGGAAGAACATCTAAGCCATCTGAAGACAGCACCACTTACACAACCACTATAGATATACATACTTCGCATAGATAATTCAAAACCAGATTTAGAGACCCTGTGTGTAGCATATATTTATAACCATAAATGAAATACACATACACACATTTTTATGTAATTCACTCTTATTTTGAACGTTTTCTTGGAGTGACAGCTCCCTTGAGCATACATTGCAGACTACTTTCACAAAACAAGGAAGACCTCACATCGAGAGACACTGCAGCAGTTGTCTTGCAAAACACTTTATCCTATCTCTGGGAAAGACAGGGAAAAATAAATAAGGAAACAATAAGAATAATAAATTATCATTGAAGCCCTGGAAAAGGTGCCTTTAAAATAAAATATAAAAAAAAATAAATGAAAAGCAGAGAGCAAGCATGCATGCAGAGGAAGATAAGAAAAAGACTTCAGGAGCATTTGTAACACAAGATTTCCCTTTAATGTTTAAGAAACGATTAAACAGATGTCCTGCTGAAATAGCAAAGGCATTTATTTCTGATGTCCAGCAATGCATACAGGTGGTGATCATGTTGTGTCTACTGCAGGGTGACAGAGTTAAACAGGCAAACAACTTAGAATAACATTCTTATAAATCTCTTCAGTGTGAGAGCAATGCAAGATTAAATCTAGTGTGCAGGTATAGCCTTACCTTTTTTTTTCCCCCCTATAATTAACTACCAGTGCTTTTAAAATATGCCCAAGACACTGCAAGATGATGCTGTGCTTCACCCAGAAGAGTGACTATGTCTCTCCTCCAAGCAGCCACTCCATGCATTAAGGAGAAAATTAGAATGTTTGGGTTTAGCAAGCTCTACATTTTTTTTTGAAACAGCAAAAGAACCCAAAACCAAACAGAAACAAAACATTCATATTGAAGACCATCTTTAATTATTTTTAATAAATGTTCTGATTAGCAAATGCTGTAGCTAGTGAAGTTTCTAATTTACTATAGCTCTAAGCAAAGTTAAAGCTGCAGCACTGTCAGAGAGATAAAGGCAAAGGATACAGAGAAGGCACATTCTACCCTTTTATCTCATAGCAAAATACAATCTATCTATCTTCAGACATAAAACCAACAATACTAAGTCTTTTATGAAGATCTAAACTTTATTGTAACAACAGCCTGACCTGTGCTACGCAGCCATCCGAAATCTTGCCAATGATGCTTTGAACATCAACTTCAATACACACGGTCAGCAAATAAATATCCAATAAGCAGCGATTTAAACAGCAGGCAGCTTAACCTTTCTCCTGTCTTTAAAAAATGTCAGACTGTTCAGTGTTTGCTGAAGGCTCTTCTTTTACCAACATTCAATTTGAATAAGCTGGTGCGAATGCGCTGTTCATCCTCTCATGAGAGGAGGATGCATTTATGTGAAACATGAGGAGAATGCCTAACGCTGAAACATACTCTCTGCATCCTCAATGAGATTTTATTACAGGGCTCTTTTTCTTCTCACTGGCGTGTGTCAGCACACCTGCAACCATGCTACTTCTTTTATGGCCAGACACTACCTGTACACTTGTATTTACATTTGGTATACAGACACTCACTATATATCACACATGCATTATAACCCAGTTGAGGCTATTTAAAAAATAACCCACTCTGCTACTCGAAGTACTCATATGTGATACTGACA
This sequence comes from Ara ararauna, assembly GCA_028858755.1. NCBI lineage: Eukaryota > Metazoa > Chordata > Aves > Psittaciformes > Psittacidae > Ara > Ara ararauna. The sequence goes on from CM054378.1 coordinate 53,339,125, forward strand.
TAAAAAATATTCTGCTAATATTGCACACAGCTAACCTTCTGGCTATTAACAGCTAGATTTAAAAACTATTTTAGCTTCCAAAAGTATTACGGGTTTGGATTTTCAAATATGCCCAAAGGTAAGTCCATTTTAAAGACTAGCATCCTCAGAGGAATACCTGGTAGTTTAATTAAAAATACAAACAAGTTCTTAATTAAAACCAGTTATTTTGTCTATTGTATCAGAGCTCCATATGGCAAAAATGTATAATTTCTGAACTTCTCAGCAAAAATTTATGGGTTAAAATCTCTTAAAAAAACCCAAAGACCACAAGAAACAAAAAGCAAACTACAAAACTATAACCAACTTCCTACAGCCTGCAACCCTTTGAAAGATCATTACTAGTGAAACTGTAATTTTTGGTTAAAGAAACATGACTTACAAAAAGAATGTCTTTTACTGAGATCTTTCAGGATCTTGGGCTGTGACAACTAGATTTCACCAGCTTTGATAAATAATAAAAGAGCCTGGCAAACATTCAGTTTTTCTAGTCCCCCACCTACTTGGTTCTACAGTTCCTACTGATACATTATTTATGTTTGAGGAGTGTTCCCCATGCAGTACTCTCATTCTACACTGGTAGGAAAGAAGTCTCTGTTGCAAAGATCTTCCATTCCATGACAGCAAAGAAGGAAAAAGTTCCTCTTTTAAAAATACGGTTTCCTAGTCATAATAAAAATATATTTTAAAAGCTATGGGACAGAGATGCTGCCATTCTAAATTAAAATCTCTTAGCGTTTTTGTCAAACACAGTATTTCTATCTATGGAAATAACTTTCATTATCATCTTTATTAATAAAAGTTCAGTAAGATAAAGACCTAAAAATGCAGTTAATCTTTATGGCTTCTGTATCTTCCCTGCTTTTTTCTTTATTCATTTCTCTTTATTCTTTTCACTATATATCTAATATTCACTCCTCTCAACACTGTTTCTCCTATCACAATGTCCATACTAAAACACCATCTCTCTATCACAACTTACACTGCAGGATTGACCCCAGGAATTTTCTGGAGTGTCTGACCAGTTGGTTTGGAGGGGTGGGTATACACCACACATCCCCACAGACAGTTCTGGATCAATCTCCCTGATAACTCAGCACTCCAGAGGAGAGTGTCCCCAACCACATGAAGCACAGCAGGAGTTTCAGAAAGGCCTCACACTACTGGAAACAAGATTTTCTTAACAGATGCAACAGAACAGGGCATGTTGCGTTAAGGAGTATCATGGAGTTACCAGGGACTTTAAGGGCTGATATGCCAAACTGGCAGCATTCCCAATGTGACAAAATTATCCTGCTTAAATTCTTGGTGAGTCTTAAAGTTTATCAAGCAAGAATGTTGGTAATTTAGAAAGAGTCGGAACACACACAGCTCCAACCAACTTTGTTTTTGAAAACGTTCAGCAGGGGACTAAGGTATTATAAAGAAAATGTTATGGATTTTTTTTCCAGAATCTTTCTATTCCACTTGCTATTGTTGATGCCATTCCATTATCTACTTATCTTTTTAGTGTAAAAAAGAAAACATCATAATAATGGCAATCCATCTTTTCTGGAAAAACAGACAAGGAACCTCATTTCTTTCTGTATAATCCTTAGTGGAATCTGCAATAAGAGCATCTCCAAAGGAAGACAAAGAGACAGCAATTGTATTACAGAAAACCTGCAAATTTAAGGACATAATTTTGGAAACTATGACAAAGTAAATCTCACCAGAGAATTATATTAATTATAAATTATAAACATAAATATAATATTTTCAAATTGAAAGAGTAATAAACTTTCAGCTATTCCTGCATGAACCAAGATTTAATTTTTCTACCTTCTCAACCTGAGGTATTTATGCAACACATGTTGACTTTGCCAAAGGTTCGTACGGTTAATTAGTTACACCTAAGACAGTCATGTGCATGTTTCTGAATCAGTCCTCAAACAAAGAATTAAGACATCTTCTTCCTGTACAGGCAGAGCTCCTCATTCTATGTGCGCTGTACCTCCAGACTGTTTTAAGGAAATGCCAACCTGGAGGGGAAACAAAGCATCAAGGCCTTTCTAGGTAGGAGACCAATTTTCAGATTTTTTCCCATTGAATCTTCAATCACCTATTAGTGATTTTCAGGATCAGTGAGCTCCCTATTTGCTCCTATTTAAAACAGACTGCTGCAAGTTAATTATTTCCTCTTCAAATGGGGGGGGGGGTGGCTTTTTTATATGAAGGTTAAATGAAAGCTTAAGGTATCAATTTATCAAACACCCTGCCCCCTCTAAATCAACAGGAGGAAAAATAAAAAAAAAAAAAAAACCCACCAATAAACCAAGGAAGAAAAAAAAAAAGGAAAACAAAACAAAACAAATTCCCCAGACAATCAAAATATTCCCTTCTTCCTATCTGAAGTAGAAGACAGGTAGACTGAAGAATATATATTCAATCTGATGGAAATTAGAAATTAGACTACAGATTGCTATACAACTTAATTAACATTAAGGACATGGAGCCATTGGAGCAAGTCCAGAGAAAGGCCACGAGGATGATCAGTGGGCTGAAGTACCTCCCTTATAAAGACAGGCTGAGAAAATTGGGGCTGTTCAGCCTGGAGAAGGTTGCGTGGAGACCTCATAGCAGCCTTCCAGTATATGAAGGGGGGCTATAAGGATGCCAGAGAGGTACTCTTCATCAGGGACTGTAGTGATAGGACAAGTGGTATTTGGTTCAAACTTGAACAGGGGAAGTTTAGATTGGATATAAGGAAGAAGTTCTTTACTGTGAGGGTGGTGAGGCACTGGAATGGGTTGCCCAGGGAAGTGGTAAATGCTTCATCCCTGGCAGTGTTCAAGGCCAGGTTGGACAGAGCCTTGAGCGACACGATCTAGTGTGAGGCATCTCAGCCCATGGGCAGGGAGGTTGGAACTAGATAATTTTAAGGTCCTTTCCAACACTAACCGTTCTATGATTCTATAGATAAAAGAGGTGTAGAAAAGAAAAACCTAAGAGACGAAAGAATGTCAACTACCAGGTAGTCCAAATTCGATTTGTTCATTTTTATTCTGAGCTATCCTCTTTCTAGTATATCCCTCACTGAATAATTCCAGGAAAAGTCATAGGTGTTTCGAATTCAGATCAAGACTTTTCCATATTACCTACCAAGGAAACTTCTCTTTTCAACTGTTTCACCTTTAGTTATAATGAGCAGAGAGGTGCAATAATGAGGCAGTATTCAGAGACCCACAACTTGAAGCACCACCCATGTGTACAATCCAGCAGGTGTTCTATTATGCTAAGCTCCATTTACCCTTCTTGAACCAACTGAGTTAAAACCTGTAAGTCCTCTTTTCTGCTATTAACTCTAAAATAGAAGTAAAACAGGGACTAAACCACTTCAGGACTTTCAATTTCTGTCATGCTGCTGTTTTCTCTTCAGATGGCCCTCCCAGCCATGACCAGTTTCATTCCAGGTTGAATACCATCCTCTGCACCAACAAATAAGTGCATAAGAGTGCATTTTCCTATATGTACCTACCAAGGATTGCACCCAACACAGCAGTAGCTGCTTGGTCAAAAGATTATGTTGACTGCCTCTAGTCACCATCCAGTTAACAAGAAAACAGACTAAACTTCAGGTAAATATACTGGTGGATTATAAGAAACCTCAACAAAATATATAGCTGGTGGGAGGGGGAAAGGGAGGAACCAATCAACCAGTCCTCATGCTGCAGAGGAATACCTCAAGCTACCAATTGTACACACAGAAATTTGTTACTAGAAAATTACTAAATCAGCACTTAATTGAGTGACTGTCTTACCAAATTTAAACAGAAAGAACTGACACAAAGACTTCTCCAAAGAGCTGACTTTGGAAAGCGCTTCTTCAAAAGGCAACAGAAAGTATAACCAAAACCAGCAGAGAAAAATAAACTCACCATTTTGCTAATCTATGTTAGTCTGTATTAATTCTAATACAGCTGATAGAGGTAATCTCTCTAGGGATATCTAGTTCTGATTCAGTATAGGATGATTGTTCAAAAACATGAAAAGGAGGCTGGGTGACAGCACAAACCAAAACAAAACAAAGAATTGCAAGCGGACATTTACAGCTCTGTTTGTGAGTCTAAGGGTCAGAAATTTCAAAAGCTAACTTAGTCACCAAAATCCACTGAATTTCAAACAGCACAAAGACATCTTACTCTCTGAAACACCACAGATTTTAACTTTCAAGTGCTTTACCCAGGTAATAAATAGGACTTGTCAGAGAGAATGTTACTGTAGCACTGTATACCTATCCAAATCAAACACTTCTTTGTATGCATCATAATTCCTCAAGACAATAATGCAATCACTCTATTTCTTCATTTTACTCAAGGTAAGAGCCCAACAGAGGTGAGAAGTTGGGTGTAAGCAGTTACACATCAACTGAAAAGTTGAAGACACATCACACGTTTCCTGTGTTCCTGATTCATAAAGATGACAGCAGTGGAGCTACATCTCACGCAAGTCAGGATTTTCCACTTTACCATGAGTACCCAGAAACATGGCTCTTCTCTGGCCACTTTTTTTTTTTTTTTTTAATGCAACTTTTTTTTTTTTAACTCAGGTTTTTCTGGTCTTCATCTTTCTGGAGAGAAACCTAACAGTGTCAGGCTTTGGAGTCTGAGAAATCAAAATAACAGCCATAATATCTACCGAACCAAAAATGTTTATAAAAGTCACACCTGGGAGGAGTAGGGGTGTGAAGCCACTCAAATAAATTTACACACAGAGACGCATTTAGCATTCATCTTGCATCGAATATTAAAGGTTTGTTACCGCTCTACGTTACAAGCTTTCCTACACATTAATAGTAATATAGAGTGGAAGAGAGGATTTGCAAGTCCATTATCCTCACCTTGTCAGACCACTGGCCCCCAGCTATCTTTAAAAAGGAAGGGCCAGTAAGACACTCTCGGCGTATAGCTTACCTAAAGCACTCCAAGTGAAGCATCTGCCAATATGCATCGTAGGAATTTTCTCAGTAGTGGGTTTTGCATGTTTGTATAGCTGTTATAGACGATGCTCTTTATCAGTGATACTTTTTTTTTTCTTAATAAAGTGTTCCACTACTAAATCACTGCATCCTCCCCCTCCTCTTCTCCTAATTTGGTACTCTGATTTTCACTTACATGCATTCCTCTTCACCTTTTATTTCCTTCTTTATTTAATGTCTTTATCCACCATTTCTGCTAGTATTTCCAACCTCCACTTTTGCTATGTGATTCCTTCTTTTCCATTTTACTTTGCGGTTTCCTTATACCTTGCTCTGCCAACGTGACTTTTTTGTTCCATTTTCCTGCTGTTTATAAGAACCAGAATCATAGAATATCTCAAGTTGGAAGGGACGCATAAGGATCATCGGACTCCAACTCCCTGCTCCTTGAAGGACTACCTAACACTAAACCATATGAATTTAGAGTGTCATCGTTGAACTGTGACAGGCTTGGTGCTGTGACCATTTCCCTAAAATAAGGAATACTTCACAGATTTGTGAGTCATCCTTGCACACAGTTCATGCTAATTATCTCTGTATCATTCCAATTTTAGTATAAGTGCTGCCAAACTGAGCACAATTGGATGTCTGTTGGATGTCTCCTGTCCCTTTCCAACAACCCCAAATCAGCAGACCGGCTCAGATGCTGGGGCCTCACCCTGTCAGCTTAACAACCATGCAGAAAGTGAAGCCTCAGAGTTCAATCAACTTGCTGCCACAAAATCAGCATTTGTAAAACCAGGATATCAAGGAAATAGGATGTGTAACTATGACTAAAACACTCACTATAGGCTCACAGTGAAGTCTTTGAAAACCAATGGATTTGTAGCTGAAACACAGTAGCATGGAATTTTTTCTTGTGGAAAACTGCATTTCCTCTTACTAAGGAAGAGCCCAAGGATTTGTACCATGACTGCCATGCCACTGTGCACTATGTCAATTCTGAACACACCACCACCAACTTCCCATTAGCAATCTTTCTTCCTATAAATGACACAGAAGCATCTCATCTTGTGAATTAAACTGCTCCATCTCTGTTCCCAGCAGGATTACAGCACAGCAGCTCCCCAGAAGGCTTCAGAGGCAGTGGGTTAATGAAATGTTACTGTCCACATTGAGCTTTCGAAGGCAGGTCTCTACCACCTCCATCATGGTATTAATTTTATTATGCTTGGACCCAAAAATATAGGACTGAAAGCTGCTGTGGAACATCACTGACTTTTTTCGAGAACCCGTTTCATTGATTAACTGTACTCACAGCTGTGAAGCTCTTTTTAATATTCAGCTTAATTACGTCTTTGCTGACGCTTAAAGACCATCACTTCTTGAAATGCTTGTCATGGTCAGCCATCTAAATGTGTTTATTTTGCAGAACATGAATAAGTAATAAAACTAATCATAATGGAAGTGTTATGTAGCTTCACAACATTTTTGTTGTCTGACATAATGAGCAAGCTCAGAATAGGCACTTGCCTGTTGTTTCTGTCTCTCAGAGAATTTCTATTCATTTAGTAGCTCCAGGCTGGCAGGTTTATCAATCATGGACGGCTAAAACATATCCATCCACCAAACCCACAGACCTTTATTGAGACATATGCAGTTCAAAGTACACCCAAGCACTCCTGCCAAACAGATTTTGGTTTTCAAGATTAAAATCAGTAGACAAGCTTAACGTCTGAAAATTAACATCTGAAGTGGAGAATACTACAACTGGCCTATAAACAGCAACAGACAAATGAGTAAGAGGCTAATGGCAGAGCAACACACAGCTAACTCCACAAAGCATGGAAAACTGTACCTGCTGCTAAGAAACAGTTTTGCATTCATATTTGCAAGTGCCAAAACCCAGTGTGAACTCATTTTGTTTTCTGATGCTAAAATTGTGCCTTCTTCTGGTCACAGAGGGACAGAAGACCACTCTCTCAAGTGAAGTACTTTCTAATGTTCAGACTACCCCAGCCCTGGGCAACCAGGTTTGCTCCCTTCTGAGCACAAAATCTAGCAAAGAATCTCCCCTGTGCCTCCTTGAGAAGATAGCCTGCTCTCTGCTTTTTTGAGCTGAGAGCAGCACCCTCCACTTAGGATGAAACCTCAAAACAAGCAACCTTTAATTTATTACTTACTATTGAACAACCTAAGCAAAATGTATAGACAGCCTCTGCAAGAAGCTGAAGGAAAATCAACTTCTTTTTTTGCCTCCTGGTGATTCACAGCACTGCTAGAGAGGTAAAAAAAATAAATATTTCATCTACATTTTCTCCATGCTTTCCTCCAGGGTACAGACCCTTTGGAAACCCCTGAGCAACATTAGTTCTTCTCCTGCCCTCACTGCATGCAGTAACATAGAATTTGCCACGTCTTCCTTAAAATAGGTGAAACTACCAAGACAGAAAATCAACAGCCTTTGGTACCTGTAGTGAACTCAGAGAGCTCAAAGGACTGCTGAAACATATGAAGTGTGGGGAAATATACAGAAAGGAGGGAACAGGAGATAAATTACATTACTATGAAGGGCACGGAAGAAAAAATGCAGTTAAGCAGGAAGTCCATTAAGAGGAGAATAATTTGGAAGAACACACATTCAAGTACAAAATGCAATTAATTCAGACAGGAAATAAGAATTAAAAAGAAATTATTATATTTTGCAAAGGCAGAATAAATGCAACTGAATCACACTGTTCAGTGCCTTGTGGCTTGGGATTTTTTGGTTTTGGTTTGTTGCAGGTTTTTTTTACCTTCACTAGTAGAACCTCACACACACACCTCCTTGCCCTCTCAAATCAATCAAAAATAGTAATTAAAAGCAAATTCCACTTCAGCATCCCAATATGCCTGTGGGCAACACCACGTATAATGTCGTGGGAATAGTTAGCAGGAAAAAAGCCAGATATCAAATAATTGGCTACTGCTCAAAGCACATGTGTTCAGGACCTGAGTCCTGATTTCCTACAGGACAGAGACTTTCAGTAAAAGCCAGTGTGTCATAAACATTACCACACCAATTGATTTTGAAGACCAGTTAAAAGCTATTGTCTGTGACAGACCACATAAGCCAAGTTCAGGGACTAAGCAAACTGTATTTGCACTTGAAATGTTTTGACCTTGGTCCCACAGCTGCCCCCAGGAGAGGTCCAGCAATTAATACCAAAGACCTTTTTCTCCTATCTCCATCCAAGATCATACATGAGCTCCTGCATGTGCTCCTCTCTTTCACGCTCAGAAAGCAAAAACATCTCCTCAGACCTCAGTAATAACCTCCAAACTTAATTGTCTGCTATAGGATAGGAAGAAAAAGACACAAAAAAATATCTTCCTACTGAAGCAGGTTTGGTAGTTTTCAAGAAACAGGCAAGGTAGTAAGGACAGTGCTATTTTCAATCATGTGCAGATGTCAGAAGATGACAAAGAGAAAAATAAACACAAAACAAATTCTTTAAATGGCAAGTACCTTCCTGCAAACCAGATTACTGCAGGCTATGGGGCAAGCCAGCAGCAGAAGCATATGACCTTGAAATGCAGCAGCAGCAGCCCATGAGCAAGAGCAACACTGACGCTCACCAACTTTACAATTGCCTCAGGATTACCTCTTCAGATCACAGCAACACTTCCAGGATAAGCCCCATCCCAATACAGCCCCCATTCTGATGCAGCTCCCCTTTCAGGGACTTGTAATTTCATTTCACTACAGCACAGGACACCAGGAATACTTCAGAGCATTTGTTTTGGTTTTAAATCTGATATAAAGATACTACACATGGAAAGCATCTTTTAAAGACAGCTGCTTCAGCAATCAAAAGTTCAGTAATAAACAGCTGGACCCATGGACTCCTCTAGTACATGCATTTATGAATCCTGGAAAGAACTTTATTACATAGTTCCTCACACTAGATGTGCATTGCAAGCCAATTTTTTTCCAGTAACACTTTTGGAGACAGTTCAGTTTTCTTCCAAAAGCCCTATTGATCTTCTAAATGAGAATAATAACCTGAATCTGAACAGATATGAAGTTTTTTCTGCTGTTCAACATATTTTTATTTCACTTTGATGTCTGAGCAACCACATATTCCTTTCATGATCATTTAGACAATTAGGTTTACAGCAGAACACGCATGCTAAGCTTCCACAGAAACTGAATTTAAAAACTAATTAACAATACACATTCCCACCAAAACCTGTAATACAAAAATGATTCTTAGCCAGATCAGGGAAGTTAACAGACAATGTATTTATCTAGTCCAGAATAATGTCAAGGAGTTAGCATCCTGAGTAGCAAAGTCGAAGCTGTAAAGCCTCAAAAATCAGAGTAATTTTGAAGAATGGAACATTTGGAGAAGGCTGGTGCTCTGTCAGTCACATTGTGAACAGAAAAAGGCAAAATTCATTAAATAAATTATTCATTAGCATTTAACAACTCAGAACTGAATCCAATATTTCTCTTTTGGCTAAAGAACAGTGCTACAGATTCATCCACTTGTAACTGCACTGCTGAAAAAGTTAATGCCATTTATTGACAGATTAATTTATAATAACACCTTAATTAAAAAAAGATTATCTTATCACTTTCTGACTGAAATGAAACTGCAGGTGATTGGGAACAATATAACTGCAGGCTAATGAATGATCTGAAGCAATTCAATGTCCAATTAACAACAGCATCTGGTTTGGGGATTTTTTTCCCTGTCAAAGCATTAGCCCTATATTAATTATACTTTTAGTTAGTAGTAACAGAAAGTTTCAATCTTGATGTTATCATTCAAGCAAAAATACAGAAAATAAAACAATCAGGACCTGGAATTCACACAACCGGAAGCAAACTCCCTATCACTTGCAGGCGTGCAAAACAGAGTAGAAAACTTCTCCTAGCCCGATTTCAACAGCTATCCCAACCCAACACTAACTAAGAAATAAGTGTTCCCTGTGACCAAGATACAGGAACAGTGATACACCTAATTGCATCTGGAGGATCCTCTCTGATGCAGTGATCTCTCTCTTCATGACATGCTAAACTTTCCTTGGTCAAGAAGCTTTTTAAACTAATCTTTGCCAATAAAAAGGCAATTGAATAATCCACTGATCTTCAAGAGCTCAGCAAGGAGACTCAGGACAGGGGGACTTGGGCTGTATGGAGGAAGTATCCTTTGACTCATTACAATCTCAGAGCATATGAGATGAGTGGACCAGCATTTGCCTCCTGCCTTCTTATTAAAATTGGATCATTTCTGAAATACAATAGTTTGGGTTGGGTTTTTTTTCACTAACGTCACACTCTAAGACCAAAACTATGCAACTAAGATAAAAAAATGAGATGACGTACTTAAATCCGAACATGGCTTGGCCTTTTAATATTGGGTGGACTTAAAAGTCTCTTATTCACATATCATATGCTAGGTCTGTTACTGTTCAGAAAAAGTATAGTGTCATTTCCTTTGGGCATTCTTCCAATTACACTAGGTAAGAGATGCTAACTTGGTGTGCTAAATGGTCACTTGAGAACAAAACAAGTACTCATTCGTGAGACAGAGGGATTCAGAAATGGCATCAAGCTCTGTAATTGCCAATATTTTCTTCATCAATACCAGACCCACAGCACTCACTAGATAAATTATTGAATAAACTGAGCGGAGGGAGAAAGGCAGCAAAATGGAAAAAAAAAAAAAAAAAAAAAAAGAAAGTGCCAAGTACCACCTTTGCTGCATAACTGTGTGATATTATCCATTTCTCCCGTTCTTTTAATTGAGTGCCATTTTTGTACCTTCTGACAGAAAATTGTGAGAACTGCAATCAGCACTAATTTGAATCCAAATAGTGGAAAGCTTCAGAAGAAGGCTTCAATGACCATGCGTATGCTGCTACCTGAAAATCTACAGGAAAAAAAAACCCAGCAAAATCATACCCTTGCTTCTCATGAATGCTCAATTTTAACAAAATGTCATCACTCCAATTAGATCACACCTCATCTTTCTTTTGGACACATGGCAGAAAATCTATGCTTCTGCCTCTTTTCAGCAAAGCTTTAACCATATTTCTAGTTCCCCTTTGCCTTTTATTTGCAACAAAGATTTCCTACCCTTCCCTCTAAAGTAAAGCAATTTTATCTCACCCATGTTGCAGCTCTATGCAACTGTTGCCAAGCCAATAAATTAACAGGCTCTTGGACTGATCATGCAAGGTAATTCTCTTCTGGCTGTTTTATCACCAACCTACAGACAGGACTCTCCTCCCAGACCTGAAGCTCAAACTCGGCTCTTGGTCTCTGTTATTGTGCTGTTGCCTACCAAACAGTTTTAATACAAAGAAACAATATATCAAGCTTCTTTCTAGCACTTGGCTACCCAAGATGATCAAAACTGCCTCATTTCCTCAAGCTGTAAGAGGCCTACACTGCAGATTTAAAGGGTCAGGGTTCACATTCTGCCAACAGTATACGTAGAAGAAACTCCAGAGTTGAAAAGTGCTTTTCAGAAGGAAAAGAAAAGAAAGGGTGGGTTGTTTTTGAAGTTACTTAGCATTTGGAAAGTGAATCCAATTCTCTGTCAAAAAAAACCTTTAAGATACATGGGTAAAAGCCAATCTGTATGTACCATGAGCAGATGCATGCTACCTCCTGCTTCTCCTTACCCCAGAAGAGGTCCTAATCCATCATATTTTCACTGTCTCACACCTCTCTCTTCCTGCCATAATTATCTTCCTCTGTCCCATGGATAAAATCTGGATGCTCTGAGAATCATAGAATCATACAATAGTTAGGGTTGGAAAGGACCCTAAGGTCATCTAGTTCCAACCCCCCCTGCCATGGGCAGGGACAACTCCCACTAAACCACACCACCCAAGGCTCTGTTCAACCTGGTCTCTTCCCCGAGTTGTGCATCCTCCAGCCTTTCCCTCACATTCTTTTTCCCCAGTATCCTTTTGTCCTGCACTGCCTGTGCATCTTTTAGCACAATGAAGAAATAACTGACAGAACAAAGCAATGTAACATTTCTCTCCTTTTACTGTGACTAAAGAAAGGAAATCTTTGCTGAAGGCATATAAGATAATGTCCTATTGAGAACAGCTGCAAATGCTAAATGTTATCAGAAAACAGGTGTTTGTCAAAATAAAATATCAGCACAAACCAACTGCTATATCAATTCCATATACTGGAATGCTACACCACCTATTCTTAGCCTTTAACCTGTACCTCCTTTCGCAGAGACGGAGATCACTTTTTCAATACCATAACATGCATTAGGTAAATTGAGCAGTTGCCTGAAGGCCGCTAGAAGCCTCTCAGTCTTGAGACAATAAATAAAAACATAGCTTGAAACTATTTATTAAAGCTGTCATTAAAATCTTTTGGAAAGTACTCTCCATACTTTCTAAACCAGTGATGACTACACAAAACTAGAGCTAAAGCTCAGTTTCTAAATGAAGCACTGAAAAAGTGGAAATAAATGAAATTCATTCAATGGAGTTGCTCTGAAATGTCTCAGGGAGCAAATCCTTCTGGGTTCATTCATATGTCTGATCTTGAAATTCAGTTTTCAGCTGAACTCACAACATGGCTTGAGTGTTAAAATGCCACTTCCGTTCAAAATGCCCATCTCCTATTTCTCTTACTTGGGAAAAAAAGATATCCTTTATGAAGGCTCCCTGGGACGTACAACAAGTTTCACATTATCTTTTCCTTCTAAGTAACTATCCTGCTTTTCTTCTTCTTTGTAAGTTCCATTTAACAAGTTGAACGATACCCATCATTCAGATTTACCAACAGTACTTCTAGTAAATTTATTTTCCGTGGTAATTAGAATATCGGGGCTCTGTCCTGGGGAAGAGTGATCAAAAACATCAAGGTGTTCGTCTTTTTTATTTACCCCCTTAGTTTCAGTTTTCTGAAGTAAATTAAGACTCTTAATGAAAAGCTAAATCTTTGTTTCCAGATGAAACAGTCAGATTTTTTTTTCTTCTTTTATAAATGGCAGGTGCTGTAAGCTTGGTTGCTCATACTCTTTTCTTTGCCATGAGCAAGCTAACATCCAAACATCACCTGTCATGCAGTTCCACCATTAGCATCATTAGAAGGCGGGGTAGGAAGCATCCCAGAGGGTATCTCAGGCTGGGTTGCCAAATACAGAAACTCAGGAACAGAAGGGTAGGAAGAGCATAAATGTAGCCTGTCATCCATCAATGAATCAGACTTGGTACGGTTTTTCTGAATGCCCTGAGTGGCTTTCCTAGGCATAGAGGGACAGTGATGATTATACACGCTTCACAAAACTTCTTGATAGACATCAGGCAAACTTCCACTTCCCATCTGAGATCCTGTCCAACCCCCATGTGCCCTCCTTGCAATGAACTCAGACACAGCAGTGCGCTTCACCTAAGCCAGAGGCTGAGGGTACAAGCTTGTGTTAACTCTACCCAACTCAGAAAGCCACCAAAAGGGACAGACCCTTTGGGCAGCCTTCCCTCGTGCAGCATTTTGCAACCGTGCAGTCATGCCATAAGTGAATGAAGGGGGCTCAGGGGGTCAACACGTAGTGCAGGAGGGGAGGCCAGGGGAGGTGGACTAGCTTTTTACTGAATCAAGAAACTGGTCCAAGGAAACACAGCCAGGAGCTAGGGAGGAGGAGGAAGAGCTAGGCCATTTCTCGTCAGCCATATATATCTAAATCATATCATATGCATGGTGAAACCACATGATACATCAGTAAAAAAAAAGTGGCGGGACAGTCTCTCACCACTCCCAAGAGATTTTCCTTTGCTGCACCTGAGGAATCCAATACAAGTCTGCATGCCATCCACGACATTATTACCTGAAGGAGAGCTCAAAATCCTTTCTCTCAGTTGCACCCCTCTCAGTGTGGTCCCTTCCTCATGGTCACACCTCTCAACCGCCTGGGCATAAGTAGCTTCAGAAGCAGGAATGCTTTTTTTCCTCTTCCCTCCCTCCTCCAAAATCCCAGTTCCCTTATTTTCAATCCACCATTACTTGCCAGTTACTCCTCAGTGTATTGCCTTTCCTCATAGTTTACATATGGTTCAAGTTATACATGTGAAAATATGATGCCATTTTCACAGGTGAAGAAAAAAACTCAATACACACACAAATTAAAAAAAAGAAACCACTCCCCACCCCCCAAAAAAACCAAACCAAAAAAAACCAAAAACCCCAAACCCAGCAGAAATAGAAATGCATAAATCAATAGTGAGAAAAAAACAGGACTAATGTTTCACAGACAGCAGAAGATGGGAATCCTATTTAAAACAGGAACTCAGGAGCCAGAAGTACCTCCTAATAAACAAAGAAATTGGAAACAAAACCCATTAGAAGTAATCCAGGCTTTGTTGAAACGTATACACATCATCATTAACAATAATAATTTGGCTCTTCATGTGTAATCACTGCATGCTAGCATCACTTTATATTTGTAATGGCCATTAATGTCAGGAGGAATTGTGCACAGGAGCACCATGCTGGCCCTGTACTGCTCCTCAGCCTGCAGTCTGCTTCACAGAGAAAACCATCTCCCCCCCGCTACTTCTTCTCACTAATCCAGCTCATGAATGGAAAAAGCTGGGGTAGCTCAGCTGAGCCAAATGTAGCAAATACTACTGCTTGTTTTATTTTTTTATAATACAAGAATTTTGTACTATTAAGACAGCACCAGAAAGGTAAGTTGTAACCATCTGCTCACACAATACTGAATTCAAGACAGCACGTACTGGAGCACTGCAAGGACACAACCCGTCGTAACCTGTGCTTCGGATTTTGACAATTAATTTAATTGCCTAAAAGTGTCCACAAAGATTATGGATGCAGAAAATGCCAAAAAGAAACAAGCATTCAGGATGTCCCACCTTCCCCTTTACACAACATGTACAGGGACTAGGGAAGCATCATATTCTGCTTCCCCACCATTTGGCAATATCCTGCCAGGCTGAAATTTTCACAGAGGAAAACGCAGTGTTTTCTTCATATAGGAGCAAAACCTCTATAAAGCTTCCAGGAACCTAATTCTAGAACATTGAAAGAATTCATTTTACAAATAAGTCTACAATAAAAAGAGAATAAATGTTCCAATTGGTCCAATGCTTTGTTTTCTAGTGCATCTTATCATCTACTTTTCTAAGCAGAACAGACCAAATCAGCCACAGTCAAGACATAAAGGCACAATAGTTTCACGTCAGAAGGACACAGGCATTCATATTTCTTGAGGCGGACTTATTTCACCCATTCACTTCATCCTAAATCCATGCCAAATCCAAATCCATCAGAACAGCTACCAAATCCAAATTAAGATTTCACATAAAAACCTATAGAACTGTGAATTCCAAATGGTTTGCCTTAAATAAAAGTTCAGCAGAAAACGCTTACATATTTAATCTTTAATTCTCAGGTTTACAAAAAAATAAATAAATCCTGCATTAGGCAATTCTTGCACAAATTTATAATTCACTGCCAATCCCTCATGCACTTTTTATCTTCCCTTTACAGAACCCCAGCTTGTATCGACATTATCTTAAGACACTTATTTTTGTTTCCTATGCCACAATAATTTCTGATTTTGCTATCTCCCCTGCAATGATTTAAACAACATGCTTAAGAGTCCTTTAGATAACGACGCTGAACAGATCAGTCCTCCAGAAAACTTGCTTGCCAGTGCTCACTCTTTTATTATAATGATATTTCTAAGTAATATCCTATTACTTTATCAGTTATTTTATTACTATATCAAGTATTATGTGACATAAGGCTAAGTTCTGTATCTTTAAGGACTGTGGGTTAGTCTTCTATTACATTAGATCTTATTTTCATAGCATATTTTAATTAGCAACTCATTTACTTAGGTTGTGAGAATTCAGCAGGAAATCACCAGACACTTTCATCTTGTTAAACAAAAGTTTTCCAGCTGATTTCATGAATCTCATTCCCTGCTAGAGAAAAAGGGGAAGGACACAAACATCTAGAGGACAAGTCTTCCATATGAATGAGAACAACTTCTTTTCACTGCAGGCAAAGCCCAGTTCCTGGTTTGACATCTGTCCCTCAAACCTTTGCAGAATTTCTGTATCACAGATCTGTCTGTAGTTTTCACCTCATTTTACTGGAAAAACACTCAATACCTGCAAAAATGAAAGCATGTGGAAAAACACCACTACCACCCAGCAGGTAAGGAAAAAGAGAAAAACATCATTGAAGCTGCGAGAGGGGCTGAGCATCATCTTTATAAATGCACTGAGCTAACCCACGCTCTGGCACAGTGCTCTGGCCCTGGAAGTCTGGAATTTCAATACATTTATGAATATCTTTGTTACTAAAGTTTCCAGCTCCTGTCCCTTGAAATGTTAATAAATTATACTCACAGAAGACTAAATGAATCAAGATATACTTGCATTTGGAAACATTCCTCTGTTAAAAGCCTTGGAGTTTTAGCCCCCTCACTATTATAGCTGGCACACTAATGCAAGTAAGTAGCTAACTGTTAAAACCCCAACTTGATTACACATTTTTATTTATTTATAATCATGATAAGCTAATACAGTAATCATATAAGAGCTATACTCCATGTATCTGAATAAATTCTAAAGCAAGTGATACTTCCTTTGTATGCAAAAAGCTATACCGCAATTACAAGTTAAACACTATATTTTGGTTTTTAATTTGGTTTAAAGAAATTCCTTATCACCAAGGAAAATTATTTGGCATTATGGCAAAAAACCCCAAACACTGCTTTGTGGGTTAAAAATTATCTTTTCATCAGTTATTTCAGCAGACAAAATTATTCTCCACTCCCTGCAAAGATGAGATAGCCTTTGCAATTTTTCAGTTGCTTCTTCACATCAACATGCAGGTTACTATGGAACACCAAACACCATCATCGATAGATCGTACACCTTCAGTCAGCATCAGTAAGATTGTCTCTGCTTTAGTGATAAATCATCTCTGAAGCCATTTTTAAAATATAAGAAGGAAAAGCTCTGAAAACTCCCACAGTTTTAATACAGCCTTCACAGTGACAGTTCATCACTCATTCTCCACTAGCACATCTGTGACCTCAGAAAATACTCAACAAAAAAGTTATTTTACATATTATTTTTAGGAACCTAATTTTTGAACGATTTGTGATACTTTCTTTCACACAGAACAAGGTACATTTATGGAAATAAGACTAAAACCAGTGTAACATTAGATGACTTAGTTCTTGTAAAAGACTACCACAAAGATATTTCATAAAAATACCATCTCTAAAAATGATTCATAAAATGCTATGAAACATATTGATTTTTATGACAATGTCTCTAATAAAAATATTATTTTATAGAAAAATATTACTCATAAAGACCATCTCTACTTTCTGAATTCAACAACCTTAGTTAGCCTTCCTGTGGAAAAATAAAACTGATGGATAAGCTCTTCCATACTGAAAACATTTTGCAGATTACAGCTTTCTCTCAATATCCCATTAAGTATTTTCTTTCTAATTGCTTTTTGGAACACTTATCTAAACCTACTATACAAAATAATGTGATAAACCCCCAACCACACCTAGAATCTAAGCACTGTAGAAAGAAAATAAAGTGTAAGAAATGTTTCAACTGCTGTTCTTTAAAAAGGAAACCAAGGATTAAATAAATTAAAAGGAATAGGAAAAACTCATTCTTCCACATCAGAGAAGAACTGCTGTCACAGGAGGAGTGAGATTCATAAGCAAGGTTCAGGATTTTGAAAGCATTACAGAAGTTAGTTGTCTAGATACTGATCGCCTTCCATTTATTTGAAAGAATTATGTATTATACAGGAATTTACACAGGAACTGAGCACTAACTACTTGAGGATAGTTTCCTTTGCAACTTTCACCAAACATTAAATAAACAAATGTATCCAAATATCTAAAATAAAAGAAAGGCTTCCTGCCCCAGCCCAATTTACCCCTGGCACTGCCAGCGGTCAGAACCTCTCCACGGGATCACCTCCCTCTGTGCTATGGCCAGCCCTCTGAAGCCACCTGGCCAGTCCTGCTGCCTTCTAGCTTTTCTGTCAGGATGTCAAATTGCCTTCCACATAAAACTATGCATAAAAGAGTAAATGAACAGAGACTCAAATCGGAAAAAGCCTGTCCATTGTGTTTTCCTCTTAGCTCATTTATGTGGCTAAAAGCCATTTGTATTTCAGAATTGCAAAGAAACGGTTTTGTAGAAGAGACAAGGATCTGGACAGTAAGAAAATGATACATCTGAAACTTGTATCCTGTTAGCATGGTCATAAAAGAAAGCCCCAGCTCTTTTAAAGACTACTTAAGGAGAAATAAAAGGAAGAAATACTGCTTAGGAGGGGGGAAAAGGGTTAGTAGTGAAATAAAGTTTCTGCCTGAAGCAAATTACAATGGATAACTTAAGAAATTAAGTTGCTGCACTGCCACTTTTACTTCATTTTTAAGGAAACAAGTTAGTACTGTGCTCATAGAAGGAACAGCAGAGTCTGGGCTCGAAATACAGATACCACAATCACATGGTGGATCATGACTCAGCTAACAACCCCACTCAGTTCAACAATGATAACAGTAAAACAATTATAAAGTATGGTAATATGTAATGTGGATTAGGAGAAAAGTGGCAATATTTTATCATGCTCCTCTATATTCAGATCTCTGAAAGAAAGTTAGTAAATTTAGAAAAATAACTACTTATGTAATCAGCAAGTATTTCTCTTTCAGGTTTACTTAGGACAAGCGGCTTTTTGAAACTGAACTTTAAAATTTGTCACACGGATTCTCATTTTATTAAGTCCAAGTTTGAAACACTCTTAGTAATTAATAGTTTTTAATTAAAGCAGCATAATAAAGCTTACCTCTTTTCATAGCCTTAAGGGCACATGTTACATTAACTAATAATGTAGTTGTGATCTTTTAAACACAAACTAGCTCCTGAATGGTTTAACTGACCAAGGAACTTTTCTTTCGTGCATGGCACAGATGGTGCCAAAAATGGAGTTCCATGCCCAGGACAGAGATCATGTGCAAGTAAGAAGTTACTGCTAAGCAGCACTCAAAAGAAATTGTAAAGTGATTAAACAATTGTCACCCTCAGATATACGTCAGTACAATGAGAGAAGATCCTATTATTTCAGAAGATATATTACCTGGAAATGCAGCAGTTCATCCACACAGCCATGTATAAATTGTAAAAGCAGAAAATTAAATCAAAATCACAACTAAAAGAAGTAGATACTGCATTATGTTTCTTGCAGCAATAGTAAAAGAGATAGCAGATACCTTCATCTATGTCCCAGCAAACCAGTTATGCATAATATAATCTATCATATCCAAATACAGGAACACTTTTTAAAGATACCTATTTTATTTTAGTATGAGATTGTAAAACGGGAAAAAAATACACCAGATTTGCAAAGCAATGCATGTGTATGTATATCCATTACCATGTGGTGTGTGTATATCTCAGAATGAACCAGATTAGATCTGAAGCATCTGTGCAGAACCTCATCTACTTATTTCTTTAAAATGTCACATTCCCCACCACATAAACACCTCCTAGTACTTCAGCCTCTGAAAACAAACCAGTGACCGTGTTTTTCCCTGTCTGTAGAAACAGCCCAAACCCTGGTGGCTCCTGTCTCCATGCAGAGATAAAATTACTCTTGCAACAGAAGCCAGCAATGCTGAAGCAGTGTTCAACCAGTAATTCAGCACAGCACATAGTTAAGCCCACACAATAAAAATAAGAACAATAGGTTGCGATCACTTAAAAGGAGCGCTGAGAATTTCTTTCCCAGTACCAAGCCTGAAATGTCCTTTCCCAATCCAGGCTTCAACTCTAACATTTCCCATTCTCTCAGCTGGATTTGATAGTTCAAACCCTTATGCTTCTGGCACAGCCAATGATGACCATCCTGCACAACAACAAAGACCTTGTCCTCCAAGACTATTCTTACATCATACAATATTTTGCCAATATTTAGTATATATAAGTTTCTTCTGGCATAAAGATCAGCAACCTAAACTTCAATCTAAATCTGAGCTCACAAAAAATGATCTTAACAGGAACTGTCATTGCACTGAGTGCCTTTATGGTTGCCATTAATATTCTCCTACAACTAACTGTATTTAATTATTTATTTTTATTAAAATGGTTAGGTTTCTGGAAAGGCTCATACAAACAAGAACGAAAAGAGTAATCTTGGGTTCTTCATTTGTCCAAACAGTGTCACTCATCTCAATCCCTTGTAACATGTTGCCATCTCTACCAGGCTCCAATGGAAACCCTAGAATGAAAGCCGCTAGAAGTACACCACCACGGACAGCCTGCTTCAGCGCAGCACTTGAAGACCTGCACTAGATTTTTCCATAAGTAATTCTCACTTAGCTTTTTAACTACAAATACCTGTGACACATGTTCACACAGTTTCTGGACAAAAAACACACAAATAAAGTGAAATGTGAAAACGCAGAAAGCCATTTTCCAGGCATTTTCCTTCAGGGCATGTTTCCTTTACCCTAGCATATTCCATTGCTCTCCAGAGAAAACGAAATGGGAAACACAGGTATTGGAACATTTTTCTGTTACATGGTATTTGCACTGGTTTTGCTCACCTCAGCAGTATTATGTGGCAGCCCAGACCAATTAATTTGTCACCAAGAACCAGGTGACGAACCAGCACTTAAGGGAAAAGGCAGATGTAGTTTTCAATCCTTTAGATTATTATCTAATGATTGAGGTAGGGGGAGAAGGGGTGGGAGGTACTACTGAATCATAGTCCTGCTTTCAGGTAAGCTTTCCTGGTTTCATAGTTTCCTTTCAATACATTCCCACATCAGAAATAACAAATGTAAACATGTCTTCAGCAAAGTTGACCATATGCACCTGTAAGATCCTCATAACTGCAGAACATGAGTGTAGAAAGTACTTGGCTGCTCAACACTTGCAAGAGTATGAAGAGACAGCCAGGGAACTATCAGTCTCCCGGCATCATCTCAAAACAAGCTAAAACCATGGCTATCTGCCACTGCCTCTTTAACTAAAAAGAAAAAAAGTCACCACACTAACAACACGATGGAGAAAATGCTGTTGCTGCCTCTCACTACAGTTTCCTCCAACTCCCATCACTTTCTGCAGGCAGGCTCCTCTCTTGCTTTGCCTGGTTTTTGTGTCTCACTCCTCTTGTCTCTGTTTTCTACGTTCCCGCTACTGCAGCCTGCATTTTCCCCTATTTTCCACAATTTATTCATTTTATTTTTTCAGCTGATTTTCAACAGCTTGTATGTTTTTAAGGGTATAATTTACCTAATAATGAGGACTGGCCTCAACTCCAGCTAACAGCATCCAAGAACCTGTACAAATATTCTGCTTTGGCTCTCAACAGCAAGCCAGAAAATCATAGGTTTAAGTTTAACAAGGTTTCAAGCTGCAATCTACATCAAACATTACAATTTTCTCATCCATACTCTGTGACTGTAGAGATCCAGCTTTTACTCTCTAACCAGATGTCAGCCCCTTTCAGCCTTTTCTCAAATTTCCACCACAGCCTTTTTTCTTTACACTAAGAGAATGTCTTACCCATTCTTCCCTACAGTATTCATTTCCTACCTTCTTTCCTTAACAAATTATCCTTCAGTTCTTCTCATATAGATATGTGTTTTTTCTTTTGGAAGCTTTCCATGCCTTTGAATTTCCCTTTGCCATTCTCCCACCACCTCCCCTTTCTCTCATCTACTGCCTCTTCTCGCTTCTGCTCCCCAAAACCAAGAAGCAAATATAGACATCATGTCAGGAGCATCGATGTGCCACCATATGGACAGGTACCACCAGAGCAGCCCTTGGAAGCCACTCCTAAATACTAGGAGCTGCCAGGACAGGAGATCAACTGATGCCTCTTCTGCTATTCAAGACAGAGACTTATAGAACCAGGTAGACTTGCCATCCTGTACATTATATATATTTTAGAGGATAACTGATTAAAAACCATTTTTTACTTAAGCATGTCATAGAGTCACTTTTAGTTGAATGGGTGATTTTTACTGTGCATTTTCGTTAAAAATGTTCGTCTGTATTTTGCCATACTCAACAGTGGTATTGTGGATAATGTGTCAGAGCACAGGATGACAGAGAATGAGGCACACCATCAGCTTTTGATTGAGAAATACAGTGCAGTGGACTCTCATTAATTCAATCCATGCAAGTAAGACCAACACTGAATTAACAAAATATTACAAACAAGTTCCAGAACAAATAGCATAAAAGGATTCTTATCTGCCAAGTGTACTTTGCTCATTTGTGCTGACAGCTGTAACACAACTATAATTATTTTACTCTCTAAATTACAACCTTTTTAAAAAATACAAACCTGCATTATAGTATCAACCACTGCACTTCTGCTGAGCAATGCTGGAATCGGCTTTTTAATTGTTTTTTCCTGAATTCTTAAGTGAGAAAATGAACAGATGTTCTGGCATATATAACAAAGACTGGCATAGTGAAAAAGGAATAATTTGTACTAATTTTCTCATAAGTAATTTTCCTCATAAAAATACAAGACTTATGCTTTCGACATAAGATGGGATGGTTTAGAAGGAAAGAGGAGATATACTGGGATTCTAATAAGATTGCTATTAGCCTGACAGCAAATAAGTTATGCCTGTTTATACCATGTGGCCTTCCCATGGAGTCTGCAAACTCAGACAGGAAGAGAGTGCAGAGCTGTACTTAAGAATAAGCAATGTTTCATTAGTATTTAAATGAATATGTAATTACTTTTTTATTTCTTTTATTTGACGGCAATACTTCAGTATTACTCAGAAGAAAGGTACAATGACTTAGATTGTTTCTGCACTTCCAACGCAACAATAAATAAAATACCAGTCTACATCTGGCTTGGACAAGGATGGCACATTTAGAAGAAGGATTCCAAGCCAGTGGGAAGCCACCAACCTTACTTAGCTAGAGTTAGAGAAAGGACATTTTTACCATGTAATCCAGGCTGATATGACCCAACAGTATCAGTAAAACTGGACCATGCATCTTACGAAGAGTAACAGTTATATGCTTGTATGTATTTTGGGAGAAATGGCTAATTAAGGAATGGCACATTGTTCACTAGGCCTGTTGTTAAGAACTGCCATTGAACTTCAGACAATTATCACCAACATATTTGTAGAAATCAAGAAATACAAATCATGCTTTAAGCATTTAAAAAGACAATGTCCATGAGCTTAATGGGGGTTTATGTAATAGAAGCCGGAACTGACTGTTGGAGGGAACAGACTCAGAGTTGAAACACTATTTCTTTAAGAGATTTTAGAAAACAGGCCTATGCAAGTCTTACCACATTCAAATGACAATGAAAACTACACTTTCTAATCATATTTCTGCAGCACCCTCTAGCCCAAACCACAACCAAGTCATTTTTATGGTGCATATATGCAAAAAGGAATATTCTAGCACAGCTATCCAGAACTACAAGAAGTTACACACAACTGTTGCAATTGTCTTCAGCGTTAGAACACAGATGCAGAGAGGATGCCTTTCCAAAAGCAATATTCCACTTTGGATGGAAGGGAAGGACTGAGCTAAGGAGCTTCTAGCAAAGTTGCAACAGGCCCTGATTAGTGTAAGGGTGCCTTCTTCTGCTTAAAAGCAAAAACATAGGAAAAGAAGTTTCCTCTTCCCTAGAAATGTTGACACATGAAAAAAAAAAAAAAAAAAAAGAGCAAGCAACTAAAGCCCTTCACCGCCCCTAAGCTGCCAGAAAACCGGCAGGGGCCCTACAGCAATGGGTAAATGGGCTAGAACTGGAAAAGGTTACTGACTGCATCTATTTCCTCAAGGCAGGATCAGCTCTGCCTACATCATTCTGACAATTGTCTAGCCTATCTTTAAAGGTCCTTAAGGAGAAAATGTCACCCGGAAACATAACAGTACACATACTCCATCACTCTGCCGGCTCACAGAAATGCAGAGCAATATCAGACCTCTGCAAAACCTTCCATTTGCAAATGAACTGGTGACAGCTGGAGGGTAGTTTTCCAGACATATTCTGCTTTACTCTGCGTCCCTTATTCCAAGTTTCCCTGCTACATTTATTACATTGTATCAAAAGTCATACTAGGAGTTAAAAGAGGAAATATCTACTGAATCAAATTTTCTTCTGAAACACAGCTCAGACTTGGTTTAATGTACTTTATTCTTCATCAAATTGTTTTCTTCCAGGAGCCTTCAAACAGTTACACTGTTTTCTTCCTGTATTTTTCTTGAAGGAAGTCAAGCCAACCAGTCTACTGGTCCTTCAGCTTGCACTCTCCCTTAAAGGCAGAAAAAACCCAACAAACTGAAGTAAGAAAACAAAGGAGAGAACATAGGGGGAGAGAGACATCAGCATGTTCTTTGTCCACTTTCCTTGGCCCTCACCAACCTTCTTTGGTCCCTTTAAGGGACTTAGTGAAATTCCAAAAAACTGTGTTATCCCCCAAAGCTAACCTTCTCCTTACAAGAGCTGCCACCACATGTGAACCATCATGAGAACCTGTCTCAAACTGCCAGCCATTACATACAATTTGTATTTGCAGTTACCTACCTGCTAAGTATTGTCAGTAATCTCTGTTACTATGGTTAACAGTGATTTGGAAAACATTTCTTATGTGATGCTCTCCACAATTGTGCCAGCTGGCTTTGCGCCACCTTCTGTAAATGACATTCCTTCACTTGCTTTTATGACCTATGTCATCATCTACTCCTGTATCTTCCTTTGTCATACATCCTGAAATGATCCACACTAAAGCATTTCATACGCAGCGCATCTTTTGTCACATCCATTTTACTTCCTCTAGTTCTGCATACAAAAGCAGTGCTTGTACCCTTTCTCAAAGGTTTTTACTCTTATGCATTTTAAGAAGCTTTAAAAGAAAACCAGAGGACTGCCAGTAGCAGCAATGACTTCTTCACTTCCAGAGTATTCTGCCGTACTTAACACCCACTGGATTATTTGCAGGTTTTGCAAGAAGAGGGCCTAGGCATCATTGTACTAATGTAAGGCATTTGTCATTGTGAAGGTCAGCAATTCTTTCTACATTACTGAAAAATACTGTAGACGGTACGTAATCATAAGCTTTGTTACACAGCATTTTCTAATAGTCATAATAATCTATTGTCTGCTACAAGATGAGCAAGAAAAGTCAACATCTCGGTTTCTTAAAAATACATTAAACATAAGCTTTCTAGTCGGCATATATACAACTGCTCATCTTTGTGCTCGTAAGTTAACTGGAAGACTGTACAATTTGCAGTGCTTTCACTGCTTAAGGTTTGGAGAAGAAAGATGAATTGCGGTTGAGTGTGTTCACAAAACACCCAGAAACAGCACCTTTCCTTTTTTTTACAATGAAAATACACCAGTTGTAGAATTTCCATTTTCATACTGACAAAAGCATTAAACATTTAGCTTTAAATTCCTACTTTGTGGCCTCTCTCTGGGCTTACTGCAACAAAACCTTAGATTCATTTTGCCCAGTCTTTTCTTCTTTAATTTTCAGTAATCCCTGTTCCAGCTTTTGGGCCATTCAAGACAGAGTGTTTCTGAACAAAGGCCACATTTTTTTCCTTTCTGAGAGTTAGAAATTAATTCAAAGATATTTAACAGATTAGTGAATATGGACTAGGTACAATTTAATGAGTAATAGCTTGTTAGAAGAAACCCTTCTGTTTCTGAAAAACATACAACGGTAAGTAGTCCTTCATTTGTACTGTTGAGGACTACAAAAAGAGCTTCAGTACAAAAAACATTGGGGTTTGGAATCCATACATATTCAGGAAGCAGCTACAATAAATAAGTATTTTAGAATTACCTAAAATAACAGAAGATCCAACTACGTTTATGTATTTTCCACAGAAGTCAGTAGGCAGGCACAAATTGTTATGCCTTCAGAATTTGTTCCCAAGAGGTTATATTCAATCATCATGATTGCCAGATGTTTCTTCTTTCCAGATTTTGTGATCAAAGACCTCCCTGTGCATTGTCCACATATTAAGCGAATGTCCTTTCTCAAGAGTCTCCTTCTCTGCCTGGCTTTCACTCTGAAGTCCACCATTATAATTGTCTAGCTCCTGAGATTTAAATTTGTAAGAAAATGCCACTATACGCAGAGAAACCCTGGAATCCCCAGAAGGGCATTCTCCTCAGCCAGTGCTGGAAACAGAAGCCGATTGCAATGGAAAGAAGAATACAAAATTGAAGCAGTTTTCTGAAATGTTAAATTTTAATCCAGTGCCTTCAGAAAAAAATAAAAAAGCACCATCTCCAGGCAAAAATATCAGCAATAAATATTCAGATTTTAATTTCACTGATAGGCACATATAAGTAGAATATAAAGGAATTGGATAAAAAAGGGTTTGATTAAAAAAAAAAGCAAATCTGAAAATGCCCGTTCTCCCTCCTTTTCAGAACAATTTCAGCCTGCTTTCTAAATAAAATGTCAAGCCATCACATTGTAAAACAGAGCAGTATTAATTAGGAAGACTGGAAATGCTCCCACATAAGATAATGAATAACCCATTCTAAGACAAGACAGAAACAGCAATTACCTAAATCTAAAGTCTCCTTAGACTGAAGAAGCTACAACCAAAGACATGCAGCATTTGACTTTCCCCTGCCACTCTAAGAAGTTGCAAAGAGATTATAGTAATGTATGTGATATCAGAAACAGGAAAAAAAAAATTAAATAAAGAAGTGACACCATCATACGTAATTTCCAACACTTCCAAACTATGAAAAGTCAGCCTCATCATCAGTTCAGGTAAAATGAAGTATCTTCTACTATTAGTTTTCACGCAGTCCATATATATTAAGTTTACTACGATGCTTTAAAACAGTGCTAATACATATTAAAGAGATAGTAATCTACTGTGTCCACCTGCAATTACAATTGAGCACTAACTCAGTCTAAGGATATTCAAGAAAGAAATAGTTTTATACTAAAAATTTTTACTTATTGAAATAAGAGCACTATATCTTCTTTCTGGAACTGCATTTGAAGATACTGAATTCTGTCATACAAGGGACTTCCCACACAGGAACAATACTTACCAAAGCTAACTTGTTTTCTGCATAGCCTGCAATCACTTGCAAAATCCTGTGCAAATCTGCACAGTGCCTGAAAGGATGTTGTTTTCCAATGTTAAGAATATACAGTTTCCATGATGGATCCAGCAAGAGCATGATTTGTGGTGGTTTTAATCCTAACATTTACAATTAAAGTAGATGTTCACTGATGGGATTACAAGAAAATAAGTAATCATTAAATCTTTCTGAGTTTTGAAGAGGGACTGCAGTTAGGTGTTATAGTTTCTAAACTAAGTAATGTTTCATGCGATTTAATAGTACTAGTTTCATCCCATATTGCCAGGTAGGCAGTCTATTCAAGGAAGTTATTGCTTCAAAGCTGCATTTTTATACAGATTTCAAATCAACAGTATACTAGTGCCTTCACACTTCTCTCTCCTGAAAGAAATAATAGGCTGCAAAAAGACCCAGTGTTCTGGACTGCTCTGCAGTAGCAACATAATCAAGGAATGCCAAAGATTAAAACTCACCTGGATCATGATAAGAAACATACATATTATTAAAGGATGTTGATATTAACAAAGGCACAACTATCAGGCATTAAACAACAGTGAATACCACTTATGAGAAGAACATCAGAAAGTCATCCCCAAATCGTAAAAATATAAAGGAAAAAGAAGACTTTGCAACTCAGCCATTTCATGATTTTTTTTTTTTTTTTTTGGTATCAGCTGATCTGCCAACCAACACCAGCACACTGCATGTCAGGGCATGATGGAGCAGATACAGAAAAGCTATCCAAGCTTCCACAAATTAAGAACACACCAGTAAGATTGGAACTATCAAAACCTTGGCCAAGTAGCGGAAAAGCACACTATTTACACACCAAGGTTCTCCGGTCTTTCTCCAAAATCCCTGAAAACCCTGTCAACCAAAGCCCTTCTTTAGGAAAAACAGCTCATACTTCAGGGAAAAGAAAACCAAGAAGCAGACGCGATGGTCTGACAACTGGTATACAATAGATATTTTTGTGGGGATTTTTTTTTGTTCATTTGAAAAGTATTTTTTTTAATACACTAGTGAGTGAGGCAAATTTTTCAGAAAACCTTACAAACATATACGAGCACTCTTATTTATAGTCAGATTATCAAAACACATCTTCTGTGTTAAAGGAGACTGCCTTTGCGTGTTGCACAATAGCCATATGAACTAGCCATAGTTCAGACAGCTCCCAGTCAAGCAGTGGCCGGGCGCACTCTGCTCCATGTCAATCAGCATCTTTTACACATCTGTCTGACACTGCTCTAAGAGCTCGTGCTGTCTGAAGGTCAACCTAATTCCTACTACGGTCAGTACATCCAGTCAGTGCAGCAATGCCAGCCATGAAAAGTTCCCATCTGGTACACCAACCATCCTGTTATCCAGCCTCCTGAGAAACCTTAAGGCAGAAATAATTACACTTTTTAGGTGGACCTTATTAGTAATTTCATCCTTTTGAGGTATATGTTAATACACATAAAAGCTACACTATGCTATACACTTTACTGAATTAGTGTTCCATACAAGATCTACAAAACTTGGGAAAACAATTAATTTCTAACATGCACTACCTCTCATGCCTGCGCACAGGAAACAGCGTGTTAGAATGCTTATTTCTTTAACTAAATTCAAAGTAATTTTGAGGCCCAGTGTCATGCTCTTGCAGTTTTGTATTGTTACAGAAAAGCATGTCACAAGGAGCTGGGTTTACTGTTGTGATGCTGGAGAGCACAGGATGAGCTGCAGGGAGAAACAAAGAATACCTATCAGATGGCAACCATAGTCTCAGGACACAGCCAGCTATCCCCTGTAGCATATTTTACATGCTGACACCTACAGTCACTTATCAACATTGCCAATATGATCTGTCCACCTACTCTTACCTATAAAATGAGTTGAAGTCACGTTTTTGTTATTGCACGTATTTGTATTAAATCTCAAGTTAGTTATTTTTCATGATGTGGCACTGTTTTATTTTACCAGATAGTTTGACACAATTAATGCAATGTACCTGGTATGAAAATCTTTTTCAAGCAGAAAAAGAAATAATTAAAGAGGAAAATCCTAAATTAAGGATTAATATAGTAAAATACTCAACCCTGAAAGAAAGAAGGGCTAAGAAGCTACAACACAGCTTGAGAATCGTGTTAACAATCAACATGGAATGCATGATGCAACTAAAGCTTATAAAAGCTGTATGCTATTTCTGGGTAGATCATACCTTTCTCACAAGGTGCATTAGATACAGATCTAGGTACATGTTCAGAGGTGAAACATACGTATCTTCTTTCAGCAATAAGTCTTTTAAAATTATCTGTACCTGAAAATTCAAAAATTCCTGTGAAGAACCCTTGGAAGCCTTTCAACACCATTCAAGAACAGAAAGTAGGTCTGTTCTGTTTCCTTAAAAGGGCAGGACTGCAGAGTTAGTATTTAAATGCGCAATTTGGCATTACAGGAAAAAGTATTTCAGATAACACTATCACAGATGAAGCTAGAAAGCTTTTGACATGAGAAAAATCCTGTCTCATGAAAGATTTAATTCATCCCTTCATGTTGAGAGTGGTAATGGAATAAACAGACTTGTTAGATTTCCTGTAAGTAAAAAAAAAAATAAAAACTACAGAGTATAGAGTAATTCAGTTTCTCAGTCAGTCTAATGTATTATCACTCCATTTACTTTATTCAAACTGTAATAACTTACGCAAATTAGGGATCTGGCCTAGGACTTACTGCCTTTAAAGCATCTGATCTGTTTCTGAATGGCTTTAAGACAAACCAATTACTTATGGAGTTTCTGAGCAGAAGAAATGTTTGACAAAAATAATTTAAAAATCTATGAACAAAAGTATATACATTCTTTTTTTTTTCCACTGCAATGAAGTATGTTAAAAACCAATGATTTATCAGTTTTTGCAGGGTGAAGAGTTATATGAAAAGCATTCAGAGTTCCCTCATGACACCCACTCTCATAGAGCAGCAGGTGAGACTTAAGAAGCATACTCAGATACAGCACCAAAGCCACCTGTATGGTGCTAAGAAGCACTAATGATCTGTGAATGCACTCTTAAGTACTGGCATGCAAATAAGGCATCCTGAGCAATCTTCTCCTGCTTCCAAATTTGGCACATTCATTAAAGCTTGAAAATTAAAATAAATAAATAAATTAAAAAAAAAATCTTTCAGAAAGTAGGCCAGGTTTTCAGCTAAACTTGGCCGCAAATATATACACAATCTGTCAGGGATCAGCAGCAGCATCACAAGGAAACACAGCTTCTTTTGTGTAAAGCTGGGTAGTCATTAAGCCTGCAAAAAGAACAAGGTATTGGGCTTTAAAAATAGCCAAAATAGGAAGCTGCACAACAATCAAAGCTACTTGAGTGTAATTATCACAACAGACTGATGCCAAATGTGAAAGCATGGATGAGAGAAGGAAAATCTTTTTCTCCAGCCTAAACTATAACAGTAGCTGGAATAATATAAATGGAAGTACAGGAATGTGTGAGATACAGAAGTCATACAGGCTATAAACTATTATCTGAAAAATTAAATCATGCTCTGGTTTATATAAAAGATTTCTACAAGAATTTGGAGATCCAGTTTTCTCTTATTTTATCCTGGTTTTCACATAGGTACCACACTGGCCAACTTGCTTAACCTCTCAAATCTGAGTGGTCCAAGTGGAAAACAGAATTTGCTCTCATCCCCAGGAAGATTTTGCACTGGACTACGTTTATAATACTCTCTAAACATTTCATGTCAAAGTTTTACAATTGAAACTCCTTATAATAGAGTATTTGTTCTACCATAAGTATATGTTGAAATCAATTCAGATGCAGAAGTGACATAAAAGACTCATGAGGGCATATGACAGGCTCGGTTACCTGACATCCTAAGATATTTGCAGATGGTAGGGAGGGAGATAAGAATCACTGTTCCAGATGCCACATGAAACTTTCCACCTCAAATGCCTAGATGTTGTGGTTCACCTGCTAGCACCCTGTCACACAGCATTGTTAAGCTCATCATCTCAACAGTATCTCTGACAACAAATGGGACAAAACTTCTCAAGCAATATTTCCAGTTATCTAAAGAAAAGGGGCAGAAAAACATTTTGCTGAAATCAGTGTTTACACCATTTCCCTGGCATTGTCTAATGTTCTGAATTTTAGAACACTGCAAGCAGCATAATTTCTTTTTCCTGCCTCTGTCTTCAAAAGAGCCATCAGATAATGACTCATGAGTCAACTCAAGACATCTATAATCCATTTCTCCAGCACTGTTGGATGATGGCCCTTATGTTTCAAAACTGCATTAGCAGGAAAATGTTTATCCCCACCCTAGGTTCAACTGACCTTTCAGGTGACCAGGTTTCTCTAGAACATAAGCTTCATCGTATCTCTTCTTCTGGACAGAGCCTTGGAAGGCATGGTTTAGTGGGAGGTGTCCCTGCCCATGGCAGGGGGATTGGAATTAGATGATTTTAAGGTCCTTTCCAACCCTAACTATTCTATGATTCTATAATTCACTGCCAGTCACCCATCAGAATTCAAAGCTCTCATCCTTCTGAAGAGGTCCCTTAGGAAGATCGAAGGCCAAACCTCTCTGTAGCACAGATTAATTCAGAACTAAAACCTCATTTCAACTCTGAAGACGCATTTGATTTACCAAACATTTTTGTTCTTCAGCTGAGAATAGCAGAGACATGAACTGGCTTGAGGATACCTAGTCTTTACTGCTTCCTGAAAACAGTGCGCCTTGTCCAAGGTTCATTTAAGGCGACTGAAGTTAGGTTATTAAAAAATAAATAAATATGTGTATAAATCAAAGCACACCAAAAATACCTGTTGGTAACTTAGAGTCAAAATGTTTGCAACTGAAATCTATCCTACAACAGAATTGCTTATCAGATCTTGATAAATTGCCTTTAATGCTAAAAGAGTGTCATCAAAGCAGCAAATTCAGCTTTTAAATAGGTCCTGTTCACTCAGGAGCACAACATCCATCCCCTTCGCAACCCTCACCGACGCAGTGGCACTCTGTTACAGAAAAACTGAAAAACAAGCATGTCAGTAGAAACCACACAAAAATAGTCAAAAAAACCCCCCCCCAAAAAAACAAAACAAAACAAAACAAAACAAAAAAAAAAAAAAAAAAAAAAAAACCACGCGAAACAGACAAAAGTCTGTTTCATGCCTCAAATGCAACAAAACTACTGAGATTGCTGAGGGGACTGTCTCGAGAGGGGACGCCTGCAGCGCCCAGTCCGGGGGAGGCTCTGCGTCCAGGAGCTTCAACTCCGAGCAGCAACAGGCACCGAGGGAGCCTCAAGTCCTTTACAGGGTTTACCCAGGAGCCGGCAGCTCAGCGGACGCGAGCAGCTGACTCAGAGGGAGCGGTGCCAGGAGGAGTGGTACCAGCCCTGAGTGGGTAAAAACCTGCCCAGGGAGCTCAAGTGACCAGAAGCGTGGCGAACAGGGTGGGCTCGAGGCAGTTCGCACAGACAGGCGAGCCGGATGGTGAGCACTAGCTGTATGACCAGGGTCCGCCCTGGGAGCTCTGCTCCGGCTGCCCCGGCAGTGGCCAGTGTAGGCACCCAGACAAGAGCCGATGGGAGGGGAGGCTGCAGCGCAGAGCTCGGGGTGTAGAGAGCGCCTGCACCGCTCTCCTGAGGAGAGGGTGCACGATGGGCAGAGCTGCACTCTGTGCTCCCTGGTGGAGGCCCTCCTGCAGCAGGGGCTGAGCTGCGGGAAGCTGTTACTGGGCTGAAAGGTGTCAGGGAAGCTGAGAGGAAGCAGCACTGCTTGCTCCAGGACCAGACTGTGCAGGGGCCTCAAGCATCTACTGTCGCTCACGCAGGAAAGGAGGCCGCTAACCCAGGGAGCTGGGAAATAGTAACAGAAAAAAACAAACAAAAAAGGAGGAAGAGGACAATTAAAAGCAAGGGGCTTCCTCCTAAATCTGTTGTCCCCACCCAGAACCGCTTTGCTGTCCTGCAGGGGGCTGATGAGGAACCACACTCCCACCAGGAACAACCGGTTCACTACTGAAGGTCACTACTGATGTCACCAGGAAAAAGCGGCGGGCCTTAGGAGTAGGGGACTCTACTCTGAAAGGAACAGAGGCACCCATCTGTCAGCCTGACCCAGGCTCAAGGGAGGTGTGTTTTCTACCAGGGGCTCAGATCAGGGATGTTGCAGAGAAGCTGCCTGCTCTAGTCAGTCCCACTGACTATTACCCACTTCTAGTGATCCATGTGGGCACTACTGATATAGATAGCAGCAGCCTGGAGAACATAAAGAAGGACTACAGAGCTCTGGGAGAGGTGGTTAGGGGCTCTGGAGCACAGATTGTCTTTTCGTCAATTCTCCGGGATACAGGGCAGGACCTTAAAAAGGCTAGGAGGATTGGCCAGGTTAATAAATGGTTAGAAGGGTGGTGCAATAGTCAGGGGTATGGGTACCTTGAACACAGGACTCAGTTTAGTAGGCCAGGTCTACTGGGGGCTGGTGGAGCTGGTTTGACAAAGAAAGGGAAGAGTGGATTTGGTACGAGGCTTGCCAGACTGGTCAAGGATGCTTTAAACTAGATGTGTTGGGGGAGGGGGGCATCATTCCATCCCAACACACCCAGTCAGTTGCCAGCACCTATAATCAACGCTCAGAGCAATGTAGAGATATTCCAGCCACTCCAGCCAATGAGCCGGCTTCAATTGGAGCTCGGCTCAGATGCCTCTGTACAAATGCCCGTAGCATGGGGAACAAACAAGAGGAATTAGAGATGTGTGTACGTCTACAGGGGTATGATATCATAGGCATCACAGAAACATGGTGGGATGGCTTTTATGACTGGTGTGTTGGAATGGAAGGTTACAGGCTCTTTAGGAAAGACAGGTTCAGTAGGAGGGGAGGGGGAGTTGCTATTTATTAGGGATAGGCTGGAGGGTATGGAACTCTGTGTGGGGACAGGTGAGCAGTCAATAGAGAGTGTGGGTCAGGGATAAAGAGAGAACAACAATGGGAGATATTATTGTGGGGATCTGTTACAGTCTACCTGACCAAGAGGACTCGGTGGATGAAGCACTCTATAGACAGATAGGAACAGCCTCACACTCGCAGGCCCTTGTTCTCATGGGGGACTTCAACCACCCTGATATCTGTTGGAGGGATAGTACGGCCTGGCACAAGCAATCCAGGAGGTTCCTCGATTCTGTGGAAGACAGCTTCCTTCTGCAAGTAATAGAGGAGCTGACAAGGAGAGGTGCCATGCTTGACCTCGTCCTCACCAACAGGGAAGGGCTTGTTGGAAATGTGATGCTCCAGGACAGCCTTGGTTGCAGCAATCATGAGATGGTCGAATTCGAGATCCTCAGGACATTGAGAAGAGGGTGCAGCAAGCTCACTGCCCTGCACTTCAGGAGAGCAGACTTTGGTCTCTTCAGGAACCTGCTAAGTAAGATTCCATGGGATATAGCCCTAGAGGGCAGGGGGGCCCAAGACTGTTGGTTGATATTCAAGGATCACCTGTTGCAAGCTCAGGAGCGATACATCCCTACTAGAAGGAAGTGCTGCAGGAGGGCCAGGAGACCTCCTTGGATGGATAAGGAGCTGCTGAGGAAAATATGAAGGAAAAAAGAGGCTTATAAAAAGATGGAAGCAAGGACAGACAGCCTGGGAAGAATACAGGGATGCTGTCCAGGAAGCTAGGGACCAGGTTAAGAAAGCTAAGGCCCACTTAGAATTAAACTTGGCTAGGGAAGTTAAAGATAACAGGAAGGGATTCTACAAGTACATTGCAAATAAAAGACAGGCTAGGGACAACGTGGGCCCTCTCCAGAAGCTATCAGGAGAACTGGCTACCCTGGATTTGGAGAAGGCTGAGGTTCTTAATGACTTCTTTGCCTCAGTCTCCACCGGCAAGTGCTCTGATCACACCACCCAAGTCTTGGAAGGCAGATGCAGGGACTGTGAGAATGAAGACCCTGGGCCCACTGTAGGAGAGGATCTGGTTCAAGACCATCTTCGGAACCTGAACGTATACAAGTCCATGGGACCTGATGAAATTCACCTGCGGGTCCTGAAGGAGCTGGCAAATGAAGTTGCTCAGCCGCTGTCCATCATATTTGAAAAATCATGGCAGTCAGGTGAAGTTCCCAATGACTGGAAAAAGGGAAATATAACCCCCATTTTCAAGAAGGGGAAAATGGATGAGCCAGGGAACTACAGACCAGTCAGCCCCACCTCTGTGCCTGCCAAAATCTTGGAGCAGATTCTCCTGGAAGGCATGCTGAGGCACATGAAAAACAACAAGGTGCTTGGTGACAGCCAGCATGGCTTCACTAAGGGGAAATCCTGCCTGACCAATCTGCTGACCTTCTATGATGAGGCTACAGAACTGATGGACAGGGGTAGAGCAGTTGATGTCACCTACCTGGACTTGTGCAAAGCGTTTGACACTGTCCCAAATGACATCCTTGCCTCTAAGTTGGAGAGACATCAATTTGATAGGTGGACCACTCAGTGGATAAAGAACTGGCTGGATGGCCGTATGCAAAGAGTTGTGGTCAATGGCTCAGTGTCCAGCTGGAGACCAGTAACGAGTGGTGTCTCTCAGGGATGGGTGTAGGGACTGATCTTGTTCAACATCTTTGTCGGTGACATGGACAGTGGGATTGAGTGCGCCCTCAGCAAGTTTGCCAATGACACCAAGCTGTGTGGTTCGGTTGATATGTTGGAGGGAAGGAATGCCATCCAGAGGGACCTTGACATGCCTGTGAGGTGGGCTGATGCCAACCTGATGAAGTTTAACCATGCCAAGTGCAAGATTCTCCACCTGGGTGGGAGCAATCCCAGGCACAGCTACAGGTTGGGCAGAGAAGAGATTCAGAGCAGCCCTGCAGAGATGGACTTGGTGGTGTTGGTTGATGACAAAATGAACATGAGCTGGCAGTGTGCGCTTGCAGCCCAGAAATCCAACCGTCTCCTGGGCTGCATCAAAAGGAGTGTGACCAGCAGGTCGAGGGAGGTGATCCTGCCACTCTCCTCTGCTCTCCTGAGACCTCACTTGGAGTATTTTGTACAGCTTTGGGGTCCTCAACATTAAAAGGACATGGAACTGTTGGACCAAGTCCAGAGGAGAGCCACGAGAATGATCAGGGGACTGGAACACCTCCTGTATGAAGATAGGCTGAGAAAGTTGTGTCTGTTCAGCCTGGACAAGAGAAGGCTGCATGGAGACCTCAGAGCAGCTTTCCAGTATCTGAAGGGGGGCTATAAGGATGCTGGGGAGGGACTCTTCATGAGGGACTGTAGTGATAGGACAAGGGGTAACGGGTTCAAACTTCAACAGGGGAAGTTTAGATTGGATATGAGGAAGAAATTCTTTACTGTGAGGGTGGTGAGGCACTGGAATGGGTTGCCCAGGGAAGCTGTGAATGCCCCATCCCAGGCAGTGTTCAAGCCCAGTCTGAACAGAGCCTTGGGCAATATGGTTTAGTGGGAGGTGTCCCTGCCCCTGGCAGGGGGGTTGGAAGTAGATGATCTTAAGGTCCTTTCCAACCTCTAACTATTCTATGATTCTATAACAAATACGTTATTCATAACAAAACTAATGACAATTTGTCTATTCACAAGATTATAATTAAGCTTATTCTTAAGTGCTCCTTCAAATCAGTTACTTGATGAATATGCAATTAAAATTCCAGGAAAAATGTGTACCATCATCATATCTTATGTTGTTAGAAAAATATAAAGATTCATTTCTATTAGAGAGAGAGAGCTTCCAAACTTTTCTGGTTATATTGCAGCCCATTTTATTTAATCTGAAGTTAAAAAATGACTTACTGGGAAAAAAACTTTGGTTTCTGCCAAGTCTGTTCCAGCAGTTTAATATTTCAGCTTTCCCTGATTTTTGTGCACTTACTTAAGGTGGCACCTTAAGAAAATCTTTTAGCAGACATAAGTTTTAAGCAATGTTTATCTTGTTCTTTAATAAAATAAATCAGGTGATTGCAGGTTAAAAGGGCAGAAACATGTACACAAAATTTAACAAAGAACACAGGTGTTCAATCTGTAAAAATGTAAAAACCAGCACACATACACCACAAACTGTAGTTGATCAGAACCTCCAGAAAGTAAGAGGCCATATTAATTTATTTATTTAGTATTACTAGCACTAACTTAAAGTTTCATCATTTAGAGGATTCTTTTTCCTTGTCTAATATAAGACAAATAACAGCATTTATTACCTGAAACATATACTCTAACAATGTCCATTCAAAACCTGCGTAGTTTCAATCCATTCTGCTCATGCAAACCACTGTTCCTAAAGATAAAATCCAAATCAATTTATCTGAACTGCTTCAGCTGGTGAGATCAATTGGTCCACATCACCTGCAGCCTTCTGTCCTGCAGCTTTTGTAGATACATGAACTCAGCTGTACAAGAAAGCAAAAGGAGATTTCAGCTATGCAATTGTTAGCAGCTCCACAAAATTTAGGGTTTTCAATTTGCCACATTCTGCTTCACCTGCTCTGTTTTCTGTAAAGAGGATGGTTTGCACCATTGTAGTGTGCCCTCAAAACCTCTCCATTTTGAAAGATAGCAATTCATAAACAACTTCAAGGTACCAAACACCCTTAAGTCCCCTGATGATTTATGGTGGTTGAAAAAAATATATATTCCCTCTCTCTTCCAAAAACATTATGCCTTGCTTTTTCACAAGACAAAAAATAAATCTCACAGAAACAATTACAGACAAACTGGCTGCATATAAAAGGACAGGATGGCTATATCCAAAGTGCTGCAAAAGCAGAATATAAATGAATCAAGATAGAAGCATTATCTTCCTCCAATTTTGTACTATTATAGTCACTTTAAGAGTTGCTTATTGAAATTTGGAGGCAGATGCATACTAATCATCAAGTCAACACTCTCTGTTTAATTCTCTATTCTTAGGATCATCGTTTTACTTCCTCACTTTTTCTTAAGTGAGGTTGAACTTTTACAATTGCACCTTTTCTTTGTAAGATATTTGTCCTTCTCTAAGCAGCACTACTACTACTCCTGTGCTTAGGCATAGCCCTGCATGGGCCCATGGAAACACACAGTGAAAAGCAAAATGAAACTGCATTTCAAATAAAGTTACTTGCCACAAGTAAACTACAACATGCAACTTACAGTAAATGTTAGCATCCCGCCTTTGTATTGGAGTGAAATCATCACTATCAGATGACGGTAGTCAGTGCATTGGAGTCCAAAAGCATGAAAGGAAGATCAAACAACATGCAAAGTGCTCAATACTGTCCGGTACGACAACCTTGTCTCTAAACCGGAGACATCAATTTGATAGATGGACCACTTGGTGGATAAAGAATTGGTTGGATGGCTGCACGCAAAGAGTTGCAGTCAATGGCTCAATGTCCAGCTGGAAATCGGTAACAACTGGTCTCCCTCAGGGGTCAGTGTTGGGACAGATCTTGTTCAACAGCTGTGTCAGTGACATGAACAGTGGGATTGAGTGCACCCTCAGCAAGTTTGCCAATGACACCAGGCTATGTGGTTCGGTTGATACACTCGATGGCAGGGATGCCATCTAGAGGGACCTTGACATGCTTGTGAGGTGGGCTGATACCAACCTGATGAAGTTCAAACAAGTCAAGTGCAAGATCCTACACCTGGGTGGGAGCAATCCCAGGCACATCTACAGGTTGGGCAGAGAAGAAATCCAGAGTAGCCCTGTAGAAAAGGACTTGGGGGTGTTGGTCGATGACAAAATGAACATGAGCCGGCTTCAGTGTGCGCTTGCAGCCCAGAAAGCCAACCGTATCCTGGGCTGCATCAAAAGGAGCGTGACCAGCAGGTCGAGGGAGGTGATCCTGCCCCTCTACTCTGCTCTCCTGAGACCTCACTGGGGAGTATTGCATGCAGTTCTGGGGTCCTCAACATAAAAAGCACATGGAACTGTTGGAATAAATCCAGAGGAGGGCCACGAGAATAATCAGGGGACTGGAGCACCTCCCATATGAAGACAGGCTGAGAAAGTTGTGTCTGTTCAGCCTGGAGAAGAGAAGGCTGCGTGGAGACCTCAGAGCAGCTTTCCAGTATCTGAAGGGGGCCTATAAGGATGCTGGAGAGGGACTATAGCAATAGGACAAGGGGTAACGGGTTCAAACTTCAACAGGGGAAGTTTAGACTGGATATAAGGAGGAAGTTATTTACTGTGAGGGTGGTGAGGCACTGGAATGCGTTGCCCAAGGAAGCTGTGAATGCCCCATCCCAGGCAGTGTTCAAGCCCAGTTTGAACAGAGCCTTAGGCAATATGGTCTAGGGTGAGGGGTCCCTGCCCATGGCAGGGAGGTGGGAACGAGATTATTTTAAGGTCCTTTCCAACCCTAACCATTCTATGATTCTATGAACCTAAATGATTTTATGATTCTATGATTGTGAGCATCTCAACTAATTCCTAATGATTTTACGGGCAGTTTTTCAGTTTTACACATTTTGTATACGTCTGTATATTAAATAGATAAAAATAAGACACAATGGGAATGTTGGTCAAAACATCTGACTCAAAAGAAAATAAAATGGAATGCTTCCATTGCTAAATAGCAACAAGCCCCAGGTAAACAACAATGTCAGTGATCTAAAGCATTCATACACAAGCATGGAGGTCCCACACTGACTTAAGTAAGAGAAGAAAGAGAAAAGAAATCATATAAAAGCTGGAATGGATCATAGCTTGCCATAAAATAATGCTCCAAACATTACAAAATAAAAAGAAATATAATAAAATTTTAAAAATTATTCTAAACAATTATACTATTAAATATGCATCTTAGAAATTCATTAGTGAGGGTTTTTTTTAAAATCTATATTGCCAGGTTGTCCAATAAATGACCATCAATCCCAATGGGAACTTCACAATGGAACTTATGGAAGTTTCAAAAACATGGATTTTTTTTTTCAAGTTTGAAAGGAAAAAAAAAGTTATCAATTCTGTTTTACCCTCATTTCCCAAAGACGTGATAAATGATTAATTGAAGGTTAGTTATCTATTAAAACTCATAAGCAAGTTACACTGCCTGCCCTTTTCATTATTCTTTTTATCACCATACTCAGCTGAGCATCAGAATAACTGTTGAAAGAGCAATCCTTCCAGGAGACGGAACAGTAGTATAATCACAACAGGAGGAAAAGACTACCTACCTGCAAGTAGCTCCTGCTTCCATTGAACTGAATAGGGAATATTTCACACACCACCAGAAAATGAAGCACAAGAAAGACCTCGCTGACATTACCTTTGCTTTGCCTGCTATCTCTACTAAGCAATTGTTTATTGAAATCCCACAGCCTCTGCATCTGCCAGGGATACTCAGTGCTTATCATAGTGGCCCTCTCCAATTGCTTAGCTTTGGTAATATCACACAGCCAAGACTAGCATTTGCTATTAAATCCAGTCTTTCCCTCAGTCAAAGTTTTTAGAGACCTTGATCTAGAACAACGAATTTCCAGTAACCAAGGCTGAGGAAAGTATGGTATTTTTCTCGTAAAATTACTGCCAGGTAGGTCTTTCAAAATGTTATGCCTTCTGACATGAGGACAGAACACTTCAACCTTTTGAGATGTTCACTAACCCTTTTCCTCATGATCTAAGAATACAGTCTTCATTAGTTATAAAACAATGTTAAAAGTTGCCAAGAAACTCCCCCTTCATTCATGAAGAGTAAGAATATAAATGTCTGCATTACAATTCTTCTAAACTTTCCTTTGCTTGTTGTTCTTTATTCTGCTCATAAAATACCCATTTCAGAAACATTTCTCTTTTGAGCATTTGTTGTTTGGGGAATGCTGGTATATTTTTCTCTTAAAGGGAGAAGACAGATGAATAGAGATACTAAACTACTAATGCCTGTTACAGACTTGTTTTTTGTAGTCTTCCTTCCCCAAACCATTTTATGCATCTCAATCACTGCAGGTTAGAAGAGGGCTCAGTGTAGTTTCAGGTAATCTGAGAGAATAATACAAAAGTAAAAATCAAAGTAGAGCATATATATTTTCATAGATCTGCCAACAAGAGGACTAATCACCTATTCCAATCTGATCAAATGCCTCTGTGAGATTAAGTACGAACAATTTTGTGAGAAAATCTGTCAAAAGATTCAGCAAATGTGTATGTACGCTCTGGCACTGGCGCAATTTCACTCCTGCAGGAGCAAGCCACTCACACTCTCACCAGCATGCAGATAGTAGTTCCCCATTGTCAGGCCCCTCACATCCCAGTCTCATTGTCTAGGTAGCCCTGCTCCTTCCACCTTGCTCCTTCTATCAGAAAAGCTGCACTTGTCACCTCCTCTCTTACCTTCTCTTTTAAATAATTTCCAACTAGTACATTAATACACTGGTACTTTATTTCCATTACTTCCACCATACTCCAATTTCCTCTATTTTTCCAAATCAGTATCTTGCCTTAGTCCTTCATCCTGTTATGCCATGTCTTGCGCCACCTACTTTTCCACACCTGCTCCACTCCCGCACTCAAGCTATCCACCTCCCAGTCTCTGTCTTGCCAAACGGCTGCCTGTGGACTTACTCCGACAGGTCCATGTCCTTGTTATGTTGGGCGCCTCAAGAGCTGCACATAATACTCCAAGTGAGGTCTCATGAAAGCAGAGTAGAGGGGCAGGATCACCTCCTTCAACCTGCTGGTCACGCTCTTTTTGATGCAGCCCAGGATATGGCTGGCTTTCTGGGCTGCGAGCGCACACTGCTGGGTCATGTTGAGCTTCTTGTCATTTAACATCCCCAAGCCCTTCCCTTCAGGGCTGCTCTCAATCCATTCTCTGCCCAGTCTATATTTGTGCCCCAACTCAGTTGCAGGACCTTGCATTTGGCCTTGCTGAAGTTCATGAGGTTTCACTGGCTCACCTCTCCAGTCTGTTCAGGTCCCTCTGGATGGCATCCTTTCCCTCCAGCGTGTCAACCGCATCACACAACTTGATGTTGTTGGCAAGCTTGCTGAGGGTGCACTCAATCCCACTGTCCATGTACAAAGATGTTAAACAGCACCAGTCTCAACACTGACTCCTGAGGAACACCCCTCATCACTAGTCTCCATGTAGACATTGAGCCACTCACAGCAACTATTTGAGTACAACCATCCAGTCAATTCCTTATCCACAGAGTGGTCCATCCATCAAATCCATGCCTCTCCAGTTTAGAGAGAAGAAAGTCATGCGAGACAGTGTTAAATGCCTTGCACGAGTCCAGGCAGATGACATCAGTTGCTCTTCCCTTATCAACTCTAATCCTATTATAGAATGCCACCAAATTTGTCAGGTATGATCTGTCCTTAGTGAAGCCTTAGCTGGCTGTCACCAAAAACCCCTTATTGTCCATATGTCTTAGTAGAGTTACCAGGAGGATCTGCTCCATGACCTTGCTGGGCACTGAGGTGAAAATGACCGGTCTGTAGTTCCCTGGGTTTTCCTTTTTTCTCCTTTATAAAAATAGGGCTTGTGTTTCCCCTTTTCCAGTCAGTGAGAATTTCATCAGACTGACTGCCACAATTTCTCAAATATGATGGACAGTGGCTTTGCGACTTCATTCGTCAGTTCCATGAGGACCTGCGGATGCATCTTATAAGATCCCATGGACTTGTGCACCTACTTAAGTCATTATTTAAATACAATAAAGTGAATTATAGCTCAGTATATTACCTGCAGTATCAATCACACCATTCAGTTCTTCAAAAAAAGACTTTAAATTTAGTTGCAACAGTCACCAACATCATTCCCTCACAGTCATGCTTGCCCCTGCTTTAAAGGATCTTCAGAAAGCAAGTCTGAATAATATATTTGTACAAGAATCATTAATAAATCTAACCAGATCTATCATAGCTTCAAGGTATGTCAAGATGGCTGCAGATAAAATGAAAGAGCAGGATTTTAAAA
This sequence comes from Ara ararauna, assembly GCA_028858755.1. Taxonomy (NCBI): domain Eukaryota; kingdom Metazoa; phylum Chordata; class Aves; order Psittaciformes; family Psittacidae; genus Ara; species Ara ararauna. The sequence continues at coordinate 53,382,217 of CM054378.1, forward strand.
ATCAATCAGCTTACCTGCTATGCCTCTGGTTATGTCAGTATCAGAGTATCTATATTTTTAGAGCGTCATGTGCAAGGCTGCTTTCTACTGATTTTTGGTCTTGCTGGACTCCCACTGTTCAGCTAAAAATTTGGGTTTTGCTAAATACATCATAACTGTAGCAACTGAGACCTTAATGCTGAAAAGCCTAACAATACCGGAAAGCATTTATTTACCTCTTGTCAAATTGCCTCTTTGCCACTTGCTATGGAAGTGCTCTCCACAAAGTTAGTGAACACGGTTGAGCAGAGAACCTGTGGGCTGTTTTCCCTCTTGCCCAACAGCTTGCAATGTGACTTTCAGCAAACCACCTCCTGTTTGAGTCATGGCTGGAAAAGAGGTAACATGCTTGCTGCCTTCATGTACTACATACGGCCAAGTTATGATGATGCACACTGCTCAGAGGTGACACGCTCAATATAAAACTCACACCTCAATAAGACAGAATTTTACCCTCTGAGGATTCAGAAAGTATTTATTCATTTTTGAAACTCCAAAAACACCCACAAACCCCACATTCAATATCTGTTGATGAAGAGATTAAAAATAGACTTTTAATATGGAAAAATGACATAGGAAGGGCAACTGAATTCAGCCATTCAGTACATTCAGTACATTTTTCCTGATCATCACTAACACAAAATGAAATTAAGCAAAAAGGTCAAGAGGTCAAAATTAAAGCATTAACCAAAGATCACTCAAAAGACATTTTCTATTCTACTCACTTTCTTATAACTAGATAACAAATGACACTACTCACACTAAGAAAATATTATTTATCTACATGCCTATAAGATGGAATTCCTCGACTCCACAAAACACACCCACATAGAAAACATTTTTGCACTTTGGGTGACTGATCCACAAGGAGGTAAGAGGCAGCTTATGCCCTCAAAACTTGAAGAAATGCCTCACTGAGGAGCCAGACCTCGACTCCATCTTATGAGCAGACAATGCGCGAACCAGAGCATCACCTCAAAGGCCTTCAGTTTCTGAAACTTAATCCAACCCTGCAACCTTATTTCTTTCTTGCAGATAAAACCCAAGAAGCAGCAAAGTCAGTCCACCTCTCAGTGGCTATCTTTCTGGATTCTAACTGCACAGCTCCGTCATCTGCCTCACAGCAATACCAAAACACTCCTGAATGGGGAAAAAAAACCTAAAACCAAACCAACAACAAACAACCCAACACTCCAACTGTGCCAGTCTGAAATCCATTTCATGCTCTTTGAAATTCACTTCATACTGTAAGCCAAAGGAGGAAGGTAAAAAGCAGATGCTACAAGGAATATCCTACCCAGCCATGAACTCTGTTATGCTCACCAAGAAGAGAAAATACCATTAAAGGCATTCACAGGATTCATGAAGGAATTATTTTCTTACATAAAAGCCTATGCTGAGGAGCTGCATGATGCATAAATTGAATTGGAATTAGGTGGGGTTTAGTTCAAAATTTCTAAAGAAGATTCATGTTTGGAAAGTGACGTCAATTCCCACAGCCTAATTATGAAGGCTCAGCCATGCCCAAGAGGTAGGGAACTTTGCCAAACTATCATTGTCTTTTCCCCAGTAATTAACAACTCTGAAATGAGTTACCTGCACTGCTTACAAAGTAAGAGTATCTTGCATTTATTGTAAACAACAAAAACTACACTAAATGACAGAGCAATTTAATCATTATTCTTCTCCAAAATAACAGCACCTTTGGGTATTGAAAGTGCGAGGACTTAAGGACAGCAACTTGTATTCTAATACCCCTGAGGCCATTTTTAAAGAGTTAAAAAAAAGGTTTAACTCATCAAGTATGGCATTAAAAAAAAAGTAAGACAAAAGTTTTTAAAAGGGATTTGTAGTAGAATTCAACTTGGGGAAAAAAGAAAATAAAACAGAGGCAAGAGGTTTTCTTCATCCTTTAAAAACTACCGATTTTGCTAAAGTTAAAATAATCATGTGCTCAGTCAAGCATGATATCTATAAACAGATTCCTCATCAACGTTCTCTTCTGTTATGTAAAATCATTTAAGTTTAAAAGTGCTCAAGAGGCCAAAAGAAAAACCTACTGCTAAAAACACAGGGACAAAGGGAGTGGTTTTTACAAAACCCAACACTTATATACCAATTCACTAATAAGTGACGTAGCTACAATAACAACACAGAAAATACAAACCTAAAAGTAGTACTTTTCTACATTTAGGTGCCCTGTTATTTTACACTTTGAAAACACAGTATCAATACATTTAAATTAGTAGCTAAAGCAACTAGCACCACAGAGTTTTTAAAAAGCTATCCAAGAAGAATATAGTTCACACAGTATGAATATAGAGAAAAAAATTAATGCCAACCCAATTCAAAACAAATTTTTTTACAAGATTAGTAATTTGATTGCACAGTGGTGATTACCAACTTGCCACCTTTGATTGACTTTTTTTCTAGCAGCATCCTATGATCTCCAGTGTTTTCATTAAATCATTAAAAAAAAAAAAAAGACCATCATCTGATGATGCAAAACCAGGTAATAAATAACTTAAAAAAAAAAAAAAAACAAATCTAAAAAAATCCAGTGGTATGGCGCACTGAAGAAAGTTACTTTACTTCAATAAACCATAAGGCTCAAGTAAAGAGCCACAAATTTGCCCAAAGAAAGAAAGAAAGAAAAAAAAAGCCTGCACTTCAAGATTGATGAACATCAGTCTGAAAAACCTCTAAACAAGATTTAGGGATCATAAGAGCTAAGCAACAAAGCCAACCTCCTACAAAAACCTTCAGGGAAATTAATGAAATTAGTCTTGAATCTACATACTGGCACAATAAAGTGACTGTATGACCTCTGCTGTTGTGGCAGCTCTCCTAAGACCATGTCAGAGAATAATATCCAATTTGGGTGCCCACATATTGAAGAAAATTCAGAAAAGAGCCATGACAATGACAGAAGGGACTGAAAATCATGTGTTATGAAGAGCACACCAAAACATATAAGCTCGTTAGCTCATCAGAGAAAAGGCTAAGAGGCAAGTTAATACAAGCTGAGAATAAAGAGCTCTCTAAATCAAGGGTTGTAGCTGTGCTGTCTCAGACTTGAAAAGGTCACCATACAGGTAACAAAACAAGAAAAAAAAAAGGGGGGGGGGGGGAGAAAAAGCTGTGAAACTCACTATGATTTGGAAGTACTCAGAAGAGGAAAAACAAAGGCTAAAAGGCATCATTGCTTTTTCAAGAGAAATATTTAGAACATGAAATAAACAGAATGGGAAGAGCACTAACACAGACTTCTCTGTCTGCCTGCCCGCTCTGTGCTACAGCTGACCGGAAGAGCTAGGATGATAGCTTGATCAAACAGAAGAAAAGCTTTGTTACATGAAGATGCCTTAGTCAATCCACTGGAGTTATCAGAAGAAAAACCAGAGCTGTCAGCGATCACATAGTATAAATAAAGATGATATGCAAATATACTGATGACAGCAACATTACAAACAGTATTTACACAACCAGTTGCATACTAAGGCCTTTGAAAAAAAAATTAAAATAAAAAATAGTCAGCTAAAATATGAATGTACAGAAACCAATGGCAATACTTTTTTTCCTAAAGCCATTAGGCTAGCTGTGATTCTCTACACAACCCTTTGAGATGCACATTTAAATGAATGCTTATATTTTTTCTTGTGAAGATTATTTAGAAAAAAACCCAAACCCCTGCAGATGTTATCACTTTTCCAGATGTTGGTTTCTGTCCCAAATCAGCATTCAGCACTGAAGGTGCTCCGGCTCACCCTGCTGCTTTCCAGGCAGTCAGCAGTGAACTACAGCCCACGAGCCTAGCCAAGTGGTGGCATCCACATCAGTCCATACAGACTTTTTGAGACGTTTCTACTAGGACACTGTTACTTCATATTGTTTATGAACATGAAGTCTGTATTCACAGAGGGAAGCTTTGTACTTCAGAGCTGTACAGACATTGACCTTTATTTTGTGAGATTGCTCGATAACATGATCTCGGAGGGAATCTTACAATTTACCATGTCAGTTGCTTCCTAGTTCTCAGTCAGAGCTACAGGAGTTGCATAAGCTCTTCTGCTATCACTACGGACTGCCTACTACTGCTAACGTCTGTGGGTACACCACAGCATTGTTCCTTCTAGCCACCCTAAAAAATAAATAAAAATTCATTACATGGGTGGTTAAGAACTGGAATAGGCTGCCCAAAGACCTAAATTGGAGCAGAGCCTGCAGCATCTCAAATTCAGTACTGACCTTCCTTTGAGAAACAGTTTGAACTAGAGTCCTCCCGAGTTCCCTCTCCACCCTGAATGACTCTATGACTGATCATTTCAGTCAACGCCAACCTGGACTCTGCTGACTCTTCTTCCATAATAAGTTCATAATATCTGATATACAAAATAACTGCAGTAGAAAGGCCAGGTACCTTGGCAAATTTCTTTTCCCCAGATAACAACTTTTGCAGCTCCTGCTAAAAGCATACTGTCACTTCCAGCAACACATGACGTATTTATCTTCTTTTAGAACTTTTGCTGGAGAGCAGTTTCACAGAGCACATCGCCAAAGTGAAAAGCATCAACGACATCCTTCTATTTCTGCACAGAACTGCCACCCAGCCTCATGCCCCACAGACTGCCAAGCAGCTGCTCTGACAGCTCCCATGGCCTTACGCAGCAGAAAGCCTGAACAGCAAGCAATTGCAATTGTTTTCTTGAGGGCCATGCTGTTTTACCAGGTTTCCTTTTATTTCTCCTCCCCTTCCACACTCCCTATGCTCCCCACACACTTTTTATGTTGATCTTTTTTTCTTTTCATCTTTTATTTCACTGGCTCAACAGAAAATCACACGCTAAGAATAATATCACTCCTGTTTTCCCTTCATGAGTACTCAACACCCAAATCCAACTCTAGATAATTGCCATCTTTAGGATTATTAAAGGGTTTATTATAAACAAAAGATTTTAAAACAAACAACAACAGCAAAAACTACAGCCCCAGCTACATGACAAGATTTCAGTCTTAAAAGACAGACAAAAAACAGATTCAGGAACTGTTTGGATAGTCCAAAAGCTAGTAAAGAATGAGCCCAGACAGAACTAGTGAACCCAATTAATTTAATTAAGTTTTGTGTCATCCCTCTTTGAGGCAGAAATAATTTTTCTGCAAACCACTGAAAGGAACTTTGATGTGTGCCAAATTACAAATTCAGACTTCCCTTTGTACTATACCCTTTCTTATTTTATGGCTGTACCTGCATCTGTATTTCTCTGACATCACTGAAAGTATGACTGACTGTTTCTGGAAGGTAACACGTGCCTGAAATTGCACAGAATTATGAACAAAGGGGCTGGGATTCACTTTGCCTAACCAAACTGCCAGCATTCCATTTTAAAATAAAGGAAGAGACAGAAATGGCCATCGGACATAGAAAAAGCAACATATCATCCTTTGATAAACCTCACTCAACTATGTAAAACTAGGCAAACTACTTCAGACTAGATGCTAATTTCATGCCAGTTCTCAGTTTCTAAAATGCTTGAGGTATCCTCAGAGGAGAATCTGAATAGCTGGGCAAAGGTGAGAAAAGTCTTCTTGACTATCTACACTGCAAGGCCTTATGTCAGTAGATGGGAACAGAGATCAAGAGATATCAGAAGCATTTGGAAGAGTGCTAGAGTCCACTCAAAGCCAAGGAAATGCAGCAACCCTGATACTGTCATGAGTGCTTGCAGGGAAGTACTGCTCTGCCAGTCTTGGACAGGTGTGCTGCAATGTTATTAACAACTGACAATTCCACTAGTGTAGTCTATGCTTTAGAGTTTATTCATCTTATAATTAAGTTCTCACAAGTACCCTTGAGTTAATTTGGAAGAGCACACGCACATGATGAGAGAGAGAGACAAAGAAAATTATAAGAGTAAATAAGGAGTACTACTAAAAAGGCAAAGCACTTCACAATTCCAATAGTAGTAATCTTTACAATAGCATCAGGTATTTTCTCAGAATGTAACCTAGCAGTGCAGGACTTTGGCATACACCAAAATACTGTGCAGTAAGTTATAATCAATTGTAATCTATGTGTTTTGTAGCATCTAACGGGAACCTGCCACAACAGGGACCATGTAAAACAAAACTACCTTTCATATTCAGGCAGGGGGAAATCCATCAAATGAAGCTCAATAAAAATGACAGTAAGACTGAGTTAATATAGAGTTCCTCATAATTTCAAAGAACAGAAACACATATTTTTTTCTCTGTAATATACAATAAGCTTTGGTTTCATACACCTCACCTTTTCAAGGAAGCAGCCAATAAAACACCAAGCTTTGCATGCTTGATATCGTTAACTGCCCAGAAATATATGCACTAAAATATTTGTCTTCTGGACCAAAGTGAGGAAGGGGATTAAAATCTGATCCCATGTATCATTTTAGTTCAGATTATTTTACATCTTAGTTAAATTTGCAGAACCATTATTAATTTTGTCACAGGAAGAAGAGTCACTCAAGACCTTTTCAGAAGCTTGGAGGGAAATCAAGTGTCACTCACTTCAGGATCTAGGAAACACACAATTTCTAATACAATATTAGTCATAGAGCATAAAATGTTACAACAAATGGAAATGTATGCATATGGAAATAAGCAGATGCAGATTTGTCTTTAATGTTAGAAAAGAGATTTTTTTGAAATAATGTTCAAGAGCACAGAAGTAATTTCTACATGGACTAGACACTTAACTTGCTGTGGCCTGGGGATCATTCCCATCCTTCCCAGAAAAAAAAAAAACCCTACAAAATCTTGTTGAAAATCACAGGAAAATTAGCCTTGCTCTTCCAGGCTTCCAGAGAAGCATTAGCAAGGACAGTATTCCCCCCCTCCAACAGACGCCTTCCAGAGTTCAAAGACTGAGACTATTCTGTCATTTTTATTTCTTCAGGGACAATTCTTCAGTGAATTTTTAAAACAGCGACATTTCAGGTAGCAGAAAAAAAACGTCACTAGTGCAAGACCCAATTTAACCCATTCTCGGATTTCTTATCTCCCAGTCCCAGTTGCTACACTTACTAGTCCAGTTTCTCACTAGAGAAAGTCTCTGGGAAGAGGAGCAGCAGAATACCAAGTATTCTGTCCATCTGATTACTGAAGGCTTATATAGTAAAAAGAATTTCTCTAGCTCACCTAGATGGAATAAGCACAAGGCTGAGAAAAATTTTTACAAGGACGTTCTGAACAGAGGTAATAAAATCCAAAACGTTATCAGTGTCACATTTTCAACTATGCAATTTTATTTCTTCATACAAAGAAAAATAAACCAAAATCTCCCGTGGAACATAAAACCATGGGAAAAATGGGTGTGGAGAGAATTCTCTACCTCCCCCCCAAAACATCAGAATAGGGTCTCATGGCAGCAAACCAATTTTCAACACAGCCAGTTGTAAAAACTTCTTCATAACTATGTACCTAGGGTACATGCACGCAGTTTACTTTAGAAGTTAAGGAAAACTGCTCAACTTCTTGAACTCATCTGATATTTGGAAATGGGCTTTGCAATTTTCCTCTGCCTGCAAAATGAACCCCTCTGCAAAAGACTTTTATTCAAAAGTTACCAATTTTTGACCAAGAATTATATTGCAACCAAATGGAAAACAATGAGGTTTGTTTCACTCCGGTATGGAACCTAGTAAGTCTGCCAAGAAAATCAGCTTGCTAAGAAAATCAGCTTGCTAAAAACAAACAAAACAAAACAAACAAACAAACAAACAAACAAAAAAAAAAGAAACACCAAAAAACCCACCCAAACTATAGTTTGTGTTCATTTAGTCCCTCATCTACCCACTAAAAAGTATTCTTGCTAGCACCCTAGGACAGAATCAAGAACAAAACCAGAGATATAACGACTAATAAACTTGACTATATCACTGTATTTATAGTAAAGTACAGTAACTGTTAAAAGGATTTCATTTCTGCAAGATGAAAATCCATAAGAAGAAAAGGCAGAAAAATCTTATATCCACTATGGACAGTTACTTTGGTTCATGCTTTCATCTATAAGTAGTTTCTCCTTGCCTTAAGAGACTTAAAAAAAGTCCTGCTATTTCTTATGTATGTGCTTCTCCTAAAAGTACTCTGATTTAAATGCCAAATTACCTTCAGTGCCACACAACTGCTTTTTATAATAAAAAATATTTTTTTGGCAACGAGCTTGGTATTTTCCTAAAATATCATAACTGTATCTTTTGTTTACTGAACAGATGTCATATTCTGCTTCTAACATCTAGGTGTTTTTTCCTATGATATATTAAACATAATTACTTCCTACTCAGCAGGTGCCACACAGCATTACTCCATGGTTAGCCAGTCTATTTGATGCATCAAACACAGACTGGAAAGCTTCTTTTGGTTTTTAGAAAGGAGATTTCAGAAAGAAAAAAAGAACTGGAGGGAAAATTAAAGAGCCTTACCATCATTGAACCATTTTGACTTTCACAGCATAATTCCCAAGCTAACCTTTCTTAATCCCCTTAACCGTTAGAACTGTGCAACCTGAGGGCTTTCAGCTTGCTCGCAAAACAACCAGAGGTAATGAACCAAATGAAGCAGGTGACTGGGAGAAGCCAGAACAAATTTCCCAAGGGCAGATCATGCCAAGGAACCTGATCACCATCTACAACAAAATAACCTCTTCTGTCGACACAGGGAGAACAGTGGATGTTGTTTACCTGGACTTTAGTAAAGCATTCAATGCTGTTTCCCACTGCCTTCTCCTGGACAACTGGCAAAATACAGACAGGGTGGGCAGTCTGCAAGATGGGTAGGAAACAGGCTCACAAGTCAGACTTAGTGATCTGTGGTTTTTACTCAGGCTGGCTGCCTGTCACAACTTGTCCCCAGGGATCAATACCAGGCCCCATGCTGGTTCAACATCTTCATAAATGATCTTTATGATGGGATTGAACGCACCTTCACCAAGTTTTCTGACAACAGATCAGTAAAGAGAGACATTTTACAGAAAGACCTGGACTTGCTGGAAGAGCAGACTAGCTGGAACAGTGTGAAGTTTGACAGAGAGATCCTGTATCTGGGACAATATAACCAAATTGCTCAGTACAGGCTAGGATCTGTGTGGCCAGGGAGCAGCCTTATTCAAAGGGGAGTCCTGGTGGACAACAAGCTGTACATGAGTCAGCAGTGTACCACTGCAGCAACAAAAGGCAAATTGGATCATGGGCTGCATCCACAGGGGTATTACTAGTGGAGACAGGGATGTGATGATTCCACCCACCAATTCCCGGGCCACTGCGCACAGTGTCCAGTTCTGGTCCCCACAGTTCAAGGAACATGTGCACAGACTGGAGAGGGTCCAAAGGATGGTTGGCCACAAAGATGACCAAAAGTCTAGAGAATCTGATTGAGGCAAGACTGAATTAATTTGACCTTTTGTGCCTAGATGAGGCTCAGGGAAGACCTCATGATAGTATTCCAGCACTTAAAGAGTGGCTACAAAGAGGACAGAGGTTTTCTCTTCACAAAGAGCCACATAGAGAAGACATGGGCAATAGGTTCAAGTTGCAGCAGGGGAGGTTTCATCTCAAAATAAGATACAATTATCATTCACTGGAACGACCTCCCAAAGGATGTGGTAGAGTCCCCATCACTGAAGCCCTTCAAGATGCAATTAGACAAGATGCTAGACAATATCAATGAGATTAGCTTCCATTCCCATGTAATTTTGGACCAGATGATATTTCAAGGTCCCTTCCAATCTGGTCTGATTTATGATTCTATGACTGTAATTTATGAAATCAAATAGAAAAAGTTTTATAGGTACTTTAGCTTTATTCTACCTATCCCGCCACACATACATCCTTCCCAAGAGCATAAACATCCCAGGAGCATGTTGATATATGCAGGATTGATTTATGCAGCTGTTCTAAACTTTCTTTGGCAAGTTTAAGGTTTAACTTACTGACCCATGGCACTCTTTCCACCTTCAATTTAGCTTCCTAGAAGAGTCAAAAATAATATTGCACATCAGAGGCCGTTTTAGCTCAACCACCCAGAAGTTTTCCTTTGGATGATACAGACACAGTAACTGAGTTTGCAAGGCTCTAAGTCTCATGGTAGCCTACCTTCAAAGATGCAATGATCTCATGTTTCTTAAATTTCTCTGCCTGAAGGAACCTAGACTAAAAACAAATGTATGTAACAAACTGATGTGACTCAAATAGAGCAGAATGACATACTTTATCTAACCTATTTTTAGAGAAATGTATTAAGCAACCCCCAATTCATCTTAAAATCAATTTTTCTTTAACATTTTTTCCCTTTTTCTTCGGCAATCTCAGGTTGTTGTTAGCCTTCTTCTTCCAAAGTATTTCATATCCAAGTGAATTAAAGAGATGCTATTTCTCACAAACATCCTAGAAGAAAAATAAACGAGATGCAAAACTATTTCACTATGAAAGCAGTCCACATTGCTCCTAAGTCATGTGTGAGCACACAAAGTTTATGTAAATGTCCCATTTTCTGAATTACAAATGCATCTAGCATAGGAAACAATACACTACAGTCCTAATAAAAAGGTGTTAACAAAAGAAGGCTGGCAGTATAAGATACACATCATTAATTCCTGGAGCAGAAGGAAGCTGAGAACAACCAGCATGCCTCACCAGGTAATCAGCACAGTGTCCCAGGTCTCACTTGCTTAACTTCACCAAGCATTCTGACTGATTTAAAACACCAAAAGGGGCTTTTCCTATCCAGTCCCACTACAGATGCTGCCTGGTACTGGGAAGCCAGGCTAGACTCTTTCCACAGAGCTTATGGTCTCCCAAAAGGGACCAAACAGGCCAGTTCAGGGCTTGCTACACCCTCTGCCCTTGCACTGCTCCTCCTTCTCTGCAGCAGCACTTACAGGATGGCAGATTCCCCTAAGAGAAATGGAGAGCAATATAGGACAGTTCTGCTGGAATTTAAATGGCCTTTATTTCTAGTTTTCAAAATAAAAAAGCAAAGAAGTTAGAGATTTCCAAAACACAGTGAGCAACTGGAGGACGACCAGAAAGCCTCTGATCAAAACCTCTGCAAAACACATTTACTAAGGTAACAGGAACAGTAGTCAATATTCTACAGCAATATTTAGGATAGATGGGGAGAAAAAGGTTTCTTAAAGCTTTTTTTGAGCAATTGCAATCTCGTCATGGGAAACGTTCAAATACAAATGAGCAATCATTTAGGACATCTAAAGGAAACCTTCAAAAAAAGATTCATTAGAATATAAGAGAGATCTTAGTGCTGACAATCATGGAAATAGATGTCAACATCAATGCATCTTTGTCGCAGTTAAACCAAATTTTAGGTAATGACTGTGTGCATTGTTAGAACTGAAGAACCAGTTGGGCACACTTCCACTGATAAGAAAAAAGGCCAGCCTTCAGCATATAGGCAACCCTATTATCAAATATCACATTTTCTGATTGAGTCCACAAAGCCGAGCTACATGTACAACAGCAGCTACTGAAAACAGTGTGCAGAACCTACAGTATTGCTGACTGAATTTCAGAAATGAGATTTTCAGATCTCATCACAAGAGTAATTTTTAGAAAGAATATAACTCTTTAATAGTTTTTAAGAATGCAAGCTTTTAAACCACTCTCAGTTTATAACCCTAAATTCTTAATTAAGAGAATCTCTTTTTGTGACCTAAAATAGTGACCAGTCACTGGACTTTCAGCCACCTGATTTTAGAGGGTAGGAAGCAGGTATCACACTGAAAGACAAGCTGGCCTCCATATTTATATGTTACTCAATTATTTATGTTACAGGAATCACTATACATGCCACACATGCAAAGGGTCTGCCTCCAACACAAGTTTCAGTTTAGTAGACTTTAGTAGCATGCAGATTTTTCTATTGACTACGTTAATCTTCTTGGGTTCAGAACATGCAGTACAGTAGAAAAATACCTGAGGTACACAGATATACAGAGGTGTAAAGAAAAGAAAGAATATGGGAGTACCACCCCCATGTAGGAAACATGCCTAAAAACAAGAAATAAAAAACCCACCAAAACCCTAAAAAAGTCATCCCTAAACAACAGGTATCTTCAGCCTAGCTGACACTAGCCTTGCTATGCAAGGAGGTGCAAGTACAAACTTGATCACTGCACATAGATTGATAATAGTTTTTAAGCGTGCCTCACATATGAATGCTGAAACCATTAACATGAGAAGAAAAACCAGGTAGTCCATGTCTCACCATTCGCATGAGTATTGTGTGCAGTTCTGGTGTCCTCAACATAAAAAGGACATGGAACTGTTGGAACAAGTCCAAAGGAGGGCCACGAGGATGATCAGGGGACTGGAGCACCTCCTGTATGAAGATAGGATGAGAAAGCTGGGGCTGTTCAGCCTGGAGAAGAGAAGGCTGCTTGGAGACCTCAGAGCAGCCTTCCAGGATCTGAAGGGGGCCTATAGGGATGCTGGGGAGGGACTCTTCATGAGTGACTGTAGTGAGAGGACAAGGGGTAACGGGTTCAAACTTAAACAGGGGAAGTTTAGATTGGATATGAGGAAGAAATTCTTTACTGTAAGGGTGGTGAGGCACTGGAATGGGTTGCCCAGGGAAGTTGTGAATGCTCCATCGGTGTTCAAGGCTGGATTGGACAGAGCCTTGGGTGGCATGGTTTAGTGGGAGGTGTCCCTGCCCCTGGCAGGGGGGTTGGAACTAGATGATCTTAAGGTCCTTTCCAACCCTAACTATTCTATGATTCTATGTATGGATACATCTGTTCTGGTTTCTGGGTCCGTTTTTTGTTTGGTTTGGGTTATGAGGTTTGTTTTTTTAATTTTTTTGTTGGTGGTGGTGGTTTTGTTTTTGCTTTTTGTCTTTTGTTTGCTTTTTGTTTTAAATAGGTGATGCCAGTATTTTTTCAACTAATTTGAAAGGACAGCGAGTCTGTATGGAAAGCGTAACACAGCGCTGACGTAATACAGCAAAACTTTCCAAATGCCTGCATCCATTGTTTGAATTCAGAAGCAGAAGGGATACTGCCACCTACTCTTGCCAAAGGCTGAAAATTACACATTCAGATTCTGGCAGCAGATTTGCAAGAGTTTAACAGAAATAATGATAGCCTGTTCATCAAATGCTTGCCAGGTAGAAAGGCTTTTTATACCTCTTACTCCTACTATCTAAATGATGCTTTTCAGAAAAAATAATTTAAAAAAAATAATTAAATTCATTTGCTTTGCATGGACTACACAGTTCTGAGGTTTTTATTCTTCTCACCTCTCCAGGAAAAGAGATTGCATACAGGAAAAAGGAATCTCTGTTCTGGAATCACTGGCCAGATTTTCCTGTGCATTGGTAGGAATTTACCACAGTACTAACTGCCTTTCATCAGTCCAGCATTACTTCAAACTTGATATACTTTAATATTTACAGTCTGTCATATGAAGTGACAGTAATGCTTCTACAAAGACAACTGAACACAGGCATTATTGAAAACTGATCAAAGTATCAGAGCAGTTATCTTGGGATTTTTTTATTTTTTCTTTGCACTTTTCAACAGATCACTTTCAAAAGTATATTAAAAAAAAAAGTATTAGGTGAGCCTTGACCTTGCTTACATCAGCAAAAAAAATTAAAAAAAATAAAGATTTGGTTCTGTTCTAACTTGCTACTTAAATAATTATCTGAATAGCCTCACAAAATGTTTACCTGGAAACACTTCTTACATGTAAGCAAAAAAACGCAGTCTCTCTCGGAACATAATCTCTCTGGTCTCTTTACAACTCTAAAGGTTACTCTCTTTCATATTGTATCAAATTCAGGTTAACAACCTAAACATCTCAACAAACTTCTTTCAATCACACTATGGCTTGGTGAAGCTGCTAAATGCCTTCAAAAATTACAAGATAACAAAAGTATGAAGAGGAGCAATAAATAAAAACTCATATGAAAAGAAAATAAAAACAACAACAATAAACAACAGGTGACTGTATAATAGACAACACATGATTATCTCCACACAGCCTCTGCACTTATATTTCAAGAAAAACTATCATCTGCATTGCAGTGCTACTGAAAGTGACTTTCCTCTTGTACATCCAACTCCATTATTTTGCTCAGGTCTAATTCTGTTACATTAGTGTGCTATATACTTAACAGCCAAGCCATATGAGTTTCCTGTAGAACCCAGAACTGCAAGACAGACATTTTTTGACAGTCACATTTAATTTTATACATGTTTTCAGCTGTGAGTTATTATCTGTTACACAGATTCACTTTTTGAAATGCAACATACTGTGAATAATAAACATATAAATATGCTTTTAGAAGCGGTCATCAGTTGTTGAAAGCTGCCTGAAACCTGCCATGCAGATGCAACTGGGGACTCCCACTTCAGGAAGCAAGGAAGAACTGCTGCAAGTGATACAGCATTCCACGCCCCTGGAACTCAGCTCTTTCCCAGCCCACCAGCTAGGGGAGACTGTATGACAGACATAGTCTTTTACAGGAGTCCCAGTTCCTGAGCTTCTTACTAAGCGATGCACTTCATGTCTCCCATTGTATGAAGACTATTTTTTATCTGCAAAGGAAGACTGGTCATACCTGGATGACTACATTCTCTGTTGATACTTCACCTTAATGGGAGAAGCAAAAATGACAGCATTGAAGTTTGAGGATGAAGTCTGTCACTGATAAAAAAGGAACAAACACCAAAATGTCTACATTTGGGAAACAAAGGACGTGTGGAGGGTATAGCTAATTCAGCTTTCCATGATATGAGATGTCATCTACCCACAAATCTTCATTTATAAAGTTAAAAGCAGATTGAATCATTATCTTCACTGACTTCCTGATTTGTGAGACCAGTTTTGAGTAAGGGAAATGACATAAGATAATCTGGAGAGTCTCCGATACAGTTGGCCAACACAGGTAAAGCACAACCTCTGCTAGGACAGAAAGCATTTCCTTATTCTTTGATATTTCCTATGCTTACACATGTACTTTGTTTTCAAAGACAAATTATTTTACAAGGACACAGCACAGCTTGGAGACTTAGACTTGCCAGAAAATACAGAAAACTGCAAAGACTTGAGGGAAACAAACTCAGTGATGGAGTCAAGCAAGGCAACAATATCCAATTACATCACACTGTTTGGAGGCCACTCTGTGCTTTTGCAAAGAAATAGGCTTAGAGAACAAAGGATACAGCACCAGCTGCACCAGGCTTACCACAAGTTGGTTTAGCCTTGGCCCCAAAACCCTACAAGCTTTTCATAAGATCTAAGTTTCACAACAGCATTCAGAGCTCAAAGAGCATTCTGTCAATAGTAGTAAAGCTGGTGCCTCCTAGTTCCTTCAGCCAAAAAAGTGTAATGGTGAAATCAATACTTAAATCCGTCATTCCTAGTAAGGGCCTCACATCACCTCAGTGTTATTCCTCTTTTTTGGATCTTCTTAGAAACTAGGAGAAAAAGCTTGTTAACTACTGTTCCTAGCAGCCATACTGGAAGAAGCAGCAAAGTGTACACCTCTATCACTACAAGCAAGCCAATAGTGTGTGCTTCCTCCTCTACAAAGATGAGATCATGACAAGGAGTTGAAGCTTAAGTCCTTCCTATGAGCAATGAAAACATTCTATAGTCTATAATGCATAATATTAAATTTGGGTTAAGAAATTACTTAAGATAGTGGGACACAGCACAATGAATACATTAACATTTTTTCAGACTTCTGGTTTCTTTGAAGAATGGAGGGAATTACATATTACAGCCATCCCACAACTAAAAAAAAAAAAAACTCATTGCCAAGCAATCTGTAAGACACCAGTGATGCACAAAAGCAAAGCAGAATTGAAAGAAAGGATTTGAAAACCTTTTCACCATGAACTGACATATAAAACCCCCAAGGAACTCCAGATCAACTTCTAGGTGGATTCAACGTCTAGAAGTGGGACTGACTTCTGGCAGAAAAAGAAGCACTACTGACTAGGTTTTAAACACTGCTTTAATTGTTCATTGGTGTCTTATGGACAACTTTGATACATATGCATAAATAAAATATTAAACATTTTTATTATTTTTTAATATATGAAAAACTACCATCTTTTAATAAAAAACAAAAAAGCACAAAATAAACATTCAGGATTTCCAGGAGGATGATGTAATTGTATTATTTAAAAGCTGTTCCCATCACATGAACATGCTCGCTTTCTTTTGGAGGTCCCAAGAATTTTGCTTAACAAAGCAATTTACGGCAAGAGAAAGGATTCTTCTTCACTGCTAAAATGTGGGTCTTTTTGCAAAAAGTGCACACACACAGGATTCCCCTCTTCCTCTAATAACTAGCTGGCACTTAGAAAACTGTAAGGCTTTCCACATTATGTTACCAATATGTTCAAAATGCTCCCATTAAAGCACACATTCTTTCTCTCCAACATTTTTTTGCATTTTAGAGTATTTTACCTATCATCATACTATAAGACAATCAAATATCTTGGCTTATTTTTTCTTTTATAGAAAGAGAGAGTAAGCCCAAATGGTGGAGCATCTCAGCGATCACAATGGAAACTGGTACTTAAACAATGTTAACCTTGATCTTTTAACATCTCATCCTATACTTTATGAAGTGTACACTCACCTTCTGGAAAACATAGCTAGAATTAAAATCTTTTATAGAAAATGTAAAAATACATTCTAATTACCTGAGGAAGTTATGATACAGTCTTAAACTCGGTGAAAATATAGTTCTATTATACTATCCCAGTTTCAGCCTCCCCATATAAACTGCAGAAGCGCAATGTAATACAGGCATCCTCACCTCATCAGGTCTTCTTCATTCCTATTCCATCTTGTCAGTAAGTAGTATCAACCATGGTGCAAGTAGTTCACTAAACAAAACTGCAAATAAGCTTAGCCTGCTATTATAAAAATATATTCTTCATTCTATTTTCTTATTACCTTCCTTCCCATCTTTCCCCAAGTCCTGATTCATATGGTTCATATGAAGCTTGGCAGTTTGCAAACCTTTTCATTTGGAATATTTTAGACCAAAGGCTGTTAGCATATATGATCAATTATTTATGCAGAAATACTTCATTGCCAGTATTTAATGGTTTAATTTCTCACAAGTATAGAGGAACAACATAGTACACAAAAGACAGAGCTGAAAATCAGTAATATTCTTCTGCTGATACATTCACTTAGTTTTTTGCTATGGTTGAAGTCACAAATCAAACTACTCTCACAAATTCTATAAAACAGTCATTTTGTTGCAACCCCCTCCTCCTATGATGTTTGCTTTTTACTAAGCATAAAGAATATTCTAAATTCCCATTGTATTATTGAATGCTGCTTCGTCCCTTCCTCTACCCATGAAAACTTATGATGCATGAGATGTGGATGACACAAGTGACAACCAGAGGAAACAGAAGAGCCCAATCAACTGCACAGGAGGCTAGGATGGGAAAGAGAAGCAGACACATGACCTCACACAGGCTAGATAGCAGCATTAAAAATAAAAAAGCCAAGTACCAAGGACAGAAAAATAATTCACTACTTATGAAGTGCTGCAGTTAACTGCATTACTGAACTTACTTGAAGACTGGGAGAGGAGTGGATAGGGACTCAAGATGATCAATCTGTGCAAACAGCTAGGAAGGAAGACTGAAAAATAAAATTACCGAATACTTTAAACAGTGAAGAATACTTTTTCTTTCCTTGACGTTCTTTGTTAAGCAAAGTTCTTCAGACCTCCAAAAGAAAGCAAGCATGTTCATATGATGGGAACATCATTTGGATAATGCCTTTGCATTCCAAAACACCAGCAGCTTTCTGCTCTGTCCTTGTACCAAGAGTGACTGGTGTCCCATCACTTGGGATTTGCCACCTGTTTTAGCAGACAGCAAAACTTGAACCTAACACTTCATATCTCACAAGACCCTACCTCACATAAATGGCAACAGCAAATAGCAAGTAATTTAGCACACAAAGTTTTATCAGTTCAGTTGACTTGAGGTCACCCATTTGACGTAAAAAAGAGGATTTTTAATTAACTAGGTTTCTTTAAATACCACTATCTGAATCTTAGTCATTTTGTAAATGATTTTATATCCTTATTTTCCACGGTCCTGCACTATTTAAGATGTTTTCCTTGGCATTCCTCAACTTTTGCTTTATATTGCTTTCAGCATGCTTACTTGTCTTGAAAATGTCACATAGTTCTCAGGCTTTATAATGCAAACATGGGGTTTAAAACCATTATGCTGTGAAAATAAATTTCTTTTCTGTATTTTAACCATCCTTTGTGTAACACGCCAAAATACCACAAAACATGCAACCCTGCATACTAAACCCGAAAAAGGAACAAGAAAACCTGACATGCTGTTTGCATGTGCACAACTCATGAAAAAACACGTTTGATTTCTACTTAATGACAGCACTTCCGCACCAGCATAAATTCTCTAGATATGAACAATAACATCATTCTAAAGAGGATGAGTATAATGTGAAATAAAATGTCTATACATAACTGCAATATTTTAGAAGAGTCATCTAAACAATAATGATTTCCAGAGGAAATGGTGAAGGTATTATATTCATGTAAGAGTAAACTGGATTAGAAGGATCTCTCTCCATAATTATCAAAGGAAGAAACTAACAAATTTCTATTTTTAAGCTTCCATATAAAAGCATTCATTAACAGAATATTAAAATGCATTCCTGAAGAGAACTCATTTCTATACACTCTGCTTTCCTAAGGGAAGACCGTTGATCATAAAGAGTAACTCAGAAATAAAAGTACATTTTCTAGCATACCTGCTTGGGTGGGGAGGGGGGGGAAGAAGAGAGGGGAGGGGAGATAACTGTAAACAAATTTCATACCTAAACAGATATTATGAAAGTTTTGCACTTAATGGCAGTCTGAGTCATACTAGGCACATGAGACTTTTCTTCAAACCTGTATTTAGGATCCTGCGTGCATGCAAACATCCTCCCTAAACAAAACAACACATTCCTCTGCACAGATGCCTTACAAGAGGGTTTCCAGGAAGAAATGATTATTTGATGAATCTATTATGCTATTTAACTGCACCACAAACTACTAAACTGAAGAAAATAAATAATCAGAATTGCAGCAAACATTTTCATTTAATAGTGACTATCAGTGACTCAGACTTTGATTGGGACAGTTAGGATGAAATCTGCTGTACAGAAGCTATAGCTCACAACAATGGCAGAGAACTAAATTTGTCACTTTGATTAAGAGCCTTTGATGAAGCCAACTGGCACTGGCTGGAGTCAATTACTTGATTTTCATTTTTTTTCCCTTATCAAAGAAGAGCTCTTCAGCTGGTCAGTTCTGGGAAAAATATCTGCTGGCTGTCATTTGCATCTAGTGAGCATCCATCAAAGTAATATCAAGAAAATCACTGAGACAAAAATATTGATTAAATAAATAGCCATAACAACAGGAAGCAATTATTTTTTCCCCAGGTATATCAGCATGCATTTCTCTCTGCATATTTTTCCTAAGCTCTGCATGACATCTGGCAAGTCTCAGACAAAGAGTAAATGAGAAATGCAGCATTTTTTTATATACTTGAGAGAAAACGTGTTTTTAAATCTCAGCTTAGATATTTCTCCTATGATTCTGCAGTTGAGTGCATTTATAATGAACCAAATGAATACTATAGGGATGTACCAAATGAAAAGAAGAAAATAAAAGCCATTTTTTTGTAATGAAAAAAAACCCCAAACAATTTGGTGTAAAGAGCAATAGAAATTCTGAATCAAAAATATTTTCAATTTAGAGTTATTGCATCATTATTAAAGATCTGATAATTTGGCATCTTGGAAGTTTAAGATCCTGGATTTAAAAAGAAACAAAATAAAAATTTGTCATGGCCTCTTACATTCTGATTGGGTTTGTTGGTTTTTGGTTTGCTTTTGGGTTGGGTTTTTTTTTTGGGGAGGGGGACTGGTTTTGGTTTGTTCTTTTTTTTAAATTTCCCAAGTCTTATTATTGAGAAAAAGTATAAAATGTATTTCCTGTGTGAGATGGGAGCAAGCTCATGAAAGCACAGTTATTTCCTATTTCTGGAACATACAGGGATCAGGCCTGATCATGCAGACTACATGCTACAACTTTTGGTTCCCTATCAGAAGGTAACTATGCTATCAAGAAAGAAAAAAAAAAAATTTTTTTTTCCAGTTTCTTGAGAAGATTTAAGAATTGGAGATTGGGAAATTTTAAGAAATACTGCAGCATTTTCCTCTCCAACCTATAAAGGCCTCACCCAAATCACTGTTTCTAGATGACAAGATCTGCTGCTCAGCTTATTACTTCTACCTTAATTTAGATTTCACTCTGTTTCATTACATTCACAGAAGTTAATTTCAGTCATGATCACAATTTGCAGACAAATCTAAACTGACAACTGCCAGATTTAACAACCAAAAATTCAGTTTCTGCATGTTCAGTGACCCAAGATTCTTGAGATTCATCACACAAAACTATGAAAAATGCAAAGAAAGGCCAATTATTGATGTTTCTTAGACGGTAATGCCCTCAAAAAAATATATATATAAAAAAGCTGAATTACTACTGTCAGAGCTTCCCGGACAGCTGATCATATAGGACTGGCCTTTGTTCTTCACTACAGCCATGCCAGGTTCATGTATACCACTTCTGGCATAAATACTACCATCATTGTTCTTCACCTTTGAATGTTACAGCCAGGATCAAGATCTTCCTTGTCTTACCAGTAACCAACATTTTTTTTCTTTTTTTTTTTTTTCTCTAAAAAGGACAATTAGAAAAAGCCACACTCTTTGACTCTTGATGTTGAAGGTTGAAACATGTAAGATCAAGTAACAGAAGAGAAACCTGATGAAAAACAAGCACAAAATAGATAAACATGTAAAAATAATAGACACTCTAATTACAGATATTACACATCCACCTCATAAAGGATCTGATTTACAGAAAATAAGAGTGAACTAAATGCAAGGCCATCCTCAAAGCAGAAGACTTTTTGCTTGCAGGTCTACAAACCACCTTCTTAACAGCACTGGAAAAACGCCAGCCCTGTGCTACACAAACAATGAAAGTGGAACTCATTGAGCTAAGAAATGAGAAATAACAAGGCTGATGGTACAAGTCAACATGAGACAGTGGGACAATAAGAGGGCTTTCAGAACAAGTGTGACTTTGTAAGCCCAAGTTTAACCTTTTTCTTTCTTGAAGAAATCCTAAATACTCTCAACACAACTTACACTTCAGGAGTTACCAGCCTAGAAGAGACTACGTCCCTAAAAGAAACACCCACCGTAAGTTTCATGTAGAAGGTAAAGCTCTACAGTACAAATAAACTTTAGACACTGGTCTCAGAATACGAAAAAGTAAGTCAGCTTGAACAGAAATCTTAGATACAAACTCCTATGGTAGCATTTAGGAACCTCAGGAGGAACCCTGAAGTTCACCCTGTCTTATGTACCATCATTAACCAGCATGAAAAGACCCAAAAGCTACAATGCATGCTTCTGTGTGTACACCCAGCAGGGTAAAGAAAAAACATCCTAAAGGACACGGCCCATTTGAACACAAAGCACAGGCATCAGCTGACCTCACCATCAGAGTCACTGCTCTGTCCCTGAGATCCCTTATCTTCATTTCATCGCTGCCTCATTCTCTTTAGACTGCTTTTGCTACAAATGTACCAACGAAAGTTACATATTCCCGGGTACATTTTGTTCACACATTGTTAATGAAGGCTGCAGATGTGCCCAGACCTTCAGAAGTGAATCTTATAAACAAATTAATATAACACATAAAACATAATTAGTCCTGTTGCCTCCTTCGTGCTTTCGAGCCCAGCACATTGCCAACAGCTTGGCTCTCTGCAGTTGAGCCCAATAGAGAGTTCAACAAAGGTAAAGGCTCAACAAGATTAAGGGAGGAAAACAAAAAACTTCTCCATTGTGCTCCCACTTATTCACAAGGCTGTTGTTCTCTCCAAAGAGCCTCAACGGGCAGCGCTCCAGCTTCTGCTCCCATGCCACAAGATGAATGTCTCAGTGCAGGGCACAAGGCTGAGCCGGCCCTGCTCAAGTACAGGGGTGCAAGCCAGCTCCAGCTTGGGCATTCAAACCCTTCCTCTCGTGAGGAGGCTGGTAGCTTTTCGTGTTTCTGAGATTAGCCTGTCCGCAATAGCACAACTGTTTCAGGTCTGGAAGGTGCTTGTGGCTGCTTTGCAAAGGTACAGCCTCATTTAAAGCCCCAGAAGCACTTTGTGGCTCAGAAGGATTTCTTTGATTAGGCAACACTACAGCAATTTGTGATAGTGCTCCAGGACTTTCTTTTGGGGCCAGCAATAAAAATCTCCTACAGGCTTTTAGATCTATAGTGGGTGGCTATATTTGGTCACATTAGAAACCTATTGCTTCTTCCATTGACTACATCTCTTAGGTATGAAAGCTATTATGAAAAGAGCACACTGCCAGTCACTTACGTCACATTAATGGCTTTTCCAATTTTTGTGTCAAGGCCTGCCCTCTACCCCCAACCTAAAAGCTCCGGCTTTCTCTAGAGCATTAATCAGCAAGTCGACAAACAGCACATACTATCAATGCCGGATGCTTGGAAGGATTTTTGCCCTCTCTCCATGATGACATTGAAATTAAAAAAAAAAAAAAAAAGTAGAAAAACAAACAAACAAAAAAAATCCTTTTCCTCCTTGGACAATAAACAAAAAAAATCCTGGTTCCCAGTTTTGCAGTTCCTAAATACTTCGCAGCTAGTCCAGCCATGCTATAATCCAAGAGGCTGCCCTCTATTTACAGTTACTTAGGAGCCAACACCTTCTCTGAAGAGAAGCCATGCAATTCTCCCAGCATCACTAGGAATAGGGGTGAAAGGACAAGGACACTCAGAAAACATGTTAGAAAGAAGGTCAACTGCAGAGTAAATCTATTTCTGTTACATCAGTATTCCTTCTCCTTCCTTTGCACCTCTCTGCCCAGCTATAGGCAACAGTTTTTATATAAAATACCCATAGAGGCTAGCTAACATAATTTTACTTGTAGAGCACATTTCAGATGAATTCATTCCAATAACAGAACAAAAGAATAGCTCCTGCTTCCTGTCACTCATACAGCTGTCTGAAGACGGAAGGGACACGTTGAGACTCTTGATGTTAAAATCTACCTTATCCTAAAACCATTAGCAACAGCCCAGAGGGCCATTTGATAAAAAACCCAAGCACCAAGCAGTTGTGCTACTTGTGGATAAAGGCCATTTGCCCTGTGGATATCCTTGCAGGAATGCGTACACAAAAGCTCATACATTTAACCAATATCATGACATTCCTTACTTTGTTTTTGTTTTGGTTTTTTTTTAATAGAAATAAAAAAAAAATGCTAAATCCACTGTTTGTCCTCTGACTGTTCAAAAACCATTCTCTGCCATATGAACATTTCCCGTGGATTAAATGAAGATGATTCTGCTTTAATGAAGACAATGCTTCCTCTCAGGGACCATGTGCTCGTACTCACTGGCAATCCTGACTCCACAGACTACACAAGGCCAGTGGCTGCTGGGAGCCTTCAGCAAAAAAAACAGCATGTCAGAAGCCTTTCCTTCCACAGTAACACAACTCCCCAGCTCACCATCAGTTATCCCAAATGGTCTAATAAGTGTCCAAGTCTTTAAAATTTCTGCTTCTTTCAGTTCAATAGGTCCACGGCATGTACACACAGCATAGACAGGCTGTGGAAGTAGTAGTGCTTTTATTACTTATTACATAAATAATGACACATAAACAAAAATATTAACGGAATGTCTCTGTAAGTAAAATGCACAAGCTTTAAAAAGACTGCTTGTATTTTAAACGCAGATACTTTGCCAAGTCATTTTGGCATTCTTAAGCTTATTCCCACAGGGTAAAGAGTTACCACCTATCTTGGGAACATAGTTATTTTTTATAGAATCCTAGAATGGTTTGGGTTGGAAGGGACCTTAAAGATCATCTAGTTCAAATCCTTTTCCACAGCAGGGACGTCTTCTACTAGAACAGGTTGCTCAAAGCCCCATCTAACTTCACCTTGAACACTTCCAGGGATGCGGCAGCCATAGCCTCCCTGGGCAACCTGTTCAGTGTGTCAACACCCTCATAGTGAAGAAATATTTTTAATGATAGAAAGGTTGTTTTACTACTTGAAAAAATGCATTGTAAGAAATAAGCAATTTCAGTTACTCTAAAAACTTCCATGAATCCAAATCAAGTTGTCTAAAGGCCTTCATCATTACCCTCGTGTGTTGCTCCTGCTCGTCCTCCTCCCCTCCCCCACCAAAGCATGATTCCAAAACCAAAGAAAACAAAACAGAACCCAAGCAAAAAAGGGAATGGGGGTGGAGTAACCCAAAAAAATCAACAGATAACTATTTGTTGAATTTCTGCCTGAAACATGTTAGAGAACAGATGTGCATTTGGAGTTCTTAAATGAGTGCCTTGGCCACGGCACTTTACTGTGCCTGGGGGAAGACTCTACTGTTTCCACAGCATGAAATGCCTGAAATATTTACGGTCTAGAGTATTCAAATAAATAAATAAATAAATAAATAAATTCTAGCTTTAAACGGCATAAAAATCAGATTTTTCAGTTCACCTGCCAAACCAAGAGAATTGGAAGGAAAGCTCACTGTGTTACTGGTGTTAGCTAATCTAACATTTTGTTTTGTTCAGGTTTTAATTGCAGATAATACTTTCTAAAAAACAAGATCAAAAACACGTACAGTAATTTCCTATTACCTGTTTCACATAACATAACTGTATCATAATCTGTTTGCAAATAAGTGTTTCTGCTACTTATGAGAGGCCAGCTACACATGTAGAGGTGATCCACAAAGATTTTGAAATTAAATAAACCACACAGACTACAAGAGAAGACAAAGAGAGGGAGCAAAAGACTAGACTGAACACTCACTACAGTGAATCATAGGCAACTGACTCTTTCCTATGAATAAGCAAATAATCTGAATGTTCTTTAAATGGTTGTCATTGGAAAAGCTGGAAGAGTTGCAGCTCTAATAATCTCTGCAGGAGGATAAATAACTTAAAATCTGAGTTTGCAATGGAAGCCCCTATTTAAAAGAGCTATCCACAGATCACATTACTTTTTGTAAGCCTGAAATCATCTTTCTACTGTCCTTAGACAATGCATTAATGAACTAGATTATGTCCAAGCACTGAACTACACACAAAATCCAATCATATCTTCGTTTCATTCTCAAAAAAACCTTTCTCCTGCAATTGCTTTGTACAAATTTGCAGAGCTTTGTAAGTTAGTGACAAGCTCACCAAGCAACTCTGTGTCCCCCACAGAGTAAAATCCCACCTTACCACAGGCATCTGACAACCCTAAAGAGGCTGAACCACCATTAAGGCTACAAAGAAAAGACAACTCGTTCTTTTTACACAAACAAAACTCTGAGTAATTATACGCTTTTTACTGAATTAACTAGATAGCCAAGAACGGTGACTTATAAATTAATGCAGGTCATCTTAAAATTGTATCTAAGGCCTTGTTAAAATGCATAACCCTTTTACATCATAAAAAATACAAAACACCTGATGTAATATCATCTCAATAAATCCTGCATAATATGAATAGAAAAATATGCTAGCAAATTATTACAATAGAGTGCAACTATGCACCTGTATATAAGGTATGACAAGTTGAATGCAGCAAGATTTACTTTCAACCATTATTCATACACTGAATACCTCAAGTCAGTTTTACAGCACTATCCTTCTGCAAGGATGTGCTGTAGGTCTGAGGCTCCAGTGGCTTTGCAAATGAATAACTGTTTGCAGCATCAAATATTCACTGTCAAGTACTTGCTCAGAGAAGGGGATGGGGGGAGGAAAAGATGGAAAAAAATCCCCACCAAACAACAAAACCACAACTAAACACCAATAAATGCACTAAGATGAAAAAACAAAGCACTAGAAGGAACTAACCACACAGTGACAGGTAGCAAGAGTGGAAAAGCTTATTCAGGAGCCAGGACTCAAACTTGGCTCTCAATCCCAAACTAAAAGCATGAACAACTCCGTGCCTACCAGATGCAACTCAAGCCTCAGGGGGGGGAAAAAATAATAGCCAGGAAGAAATACCATTTTGATCAAGCAAAAATACTATTTTGATCCTTGCAAAATGAATACAATGTACTGGGACATGTATACACATACAGAAGAACACAGACTAAATCAACCACAAGCCAGGCACATCCTTTCCACATTCATTTCTCTCCCCCTTTACAAACACCCAAAGTATAGCAAGATTCAATGCAAAAATAAGTACAATTCTAAAAGCAGTTATCACACAAAACAAGATATTAAAGAAAGCTTCACAGCATGTAAAGGTGCTCCAATGGAAAATTATTTGCAAATCACAAGAACTACATTTCTAAATGTAGTAGGCTTAAATATTGGGTGCCAGTTCTACTCACCTCCTGATGGCAACAAACCACTTCTTAAAAAAGAAGTATTTTATTATTTATCCCTCTGATCATTTTGACTGAACTTTTTAGGCAAGTTGAGAGGGCTGAAGTAGAAATCATGCATGAAAGATTGAGCTTATGAGTAAAAGCTGTTTCACAAGAGATGATATTCATTTACCACACGGTTTTGCAACTTTAAATAGGTGGTAAAACAAGCTCAGATTGTGCACTGAGCACTCTATCTTTCTGAACTGAAATAAACATGCAGTACTGGAAGTTGTGAGGCTTCATTCACTCCCATGAGGGGCTTAAGCAAAGACCTCTCAGCTCTGAGGTTTAGAGGGGGAGAACAGCTTTTTGCTCCATCTAATGGTGAAAGGGAATAAGCGTCTCTATTAATTTATCTGCCTGGCAAAGTCAACCCAGGAGAACTCATGCACATTTTTTATGTTGCGCAGGATCACGTTTGGGCTGTGTGTTGATAAGGCATGGCTTAGACACAGAGAGCTGCAGAAGAAGAAGACGCAGTTGCAGGCAGGATCCTGGAGAAGGCAGGTAACTGGAAAGGCTGCTAACTGCCACTGACATCAGCTCCCAAAACACAAGCAATGGTTTGTTCCCATGCCTGTGTCTGCTTTCTTCCCCAAGCCTCCAGACCCTGTGAGGGATGTTGGTTGCATGTACTGGACCTCTTGCCATAGGAAGCTGATGTGGTGAGGGCAGGAGAGCTGCGGCAGAGCCAGCAGGACAACTTCACACAACAGCTCTGGGCAGCAAAAGACTGACCACCTCCCGCTGCTGAGCGAGGTGTGATTTGGCAGCACGGCCCTCTCCCTAAACCAGCTCATCCCCATGCCTCTGACACCTTCTTGAGTCTGCCACCAAAATACATGGATGGGGGAAGAGCAGACTACACAGCTGGCCTTCACCCACTATTTAATGTTTTGCTAAGCAGATGTCATTATGCTGACCAAAGGTCCACGTT
Organism: Ara ararauna; assembly: GCA_028858755.1. NCBI lineage: Eukaryota > Metazoa > Chordata > Aves > Psittaciformes > Psittacidae > Ara > Ara ararauna. The sequence goes on from CM054378.1 coordinate 53,409,749, forward strand.
GTTTTTCCACTGAAAGGCTATCAATGATCGCTTATTCTCCAGGGCTTTCAAAAGCCCTCAAACGGCACAAGAAGGACAATATCTGCTACATAAGGGCTAAGACTGCATGTTTCTAGATGACTTCTGGACTTTCTTTATGGTTTTTAAAAGAGTTCCTGAACACTGCCCCAGTCTGGCTCTTGAGATACCTAATGACTTCAAGGCAAGAGGCTCACACAGCAACACAGCATTCTTTTGGGCTGAGGAAGCACCCACAGGTATAGGCAAACGGAATGATGTATGGCTTGTTCTCACACAATGGGTGCTATGCTGAGCATTGTTAGAGACAAAACAAGGTGGTTTTGCTCTTCACCAGGCCATCAGACCACAGAGTGAAGGGCACTGTCACACACACACCTCCATGTCCACACTCCAAGCACAACTGAGTAAGAACTGTTCACACTGAACATGCCTGGTGCTTACTTTATGATGACCTTTCTCACATTTCCTTCACAATCCATCCACTCTTGAACAGACAGTAAGAATACCTGGCTTACCCTTTATAAGAAATTTATTTATTTTGAAGTACTGAATCTCAGTACAGAGATGTTTGGGGTTTTTTCTGTATGTGGATGGTCAAGGGAAGAGACTTTTAAAAAAGACATAATTCCAAGTACTGAACTTATATCACTTTAAACAAGCTCAATTTTCAGAAAATAAGGAGCAGCCGTTCCCTCTCAAAAATCAGATCTTAATGCACGTTGGGCACTCAAAATTCTCTAGTCAGTTTAGAATCTTTATTTCAGAAGCAAGGGGAGATTTCAGTAGATGCAAAATGGTAGGGGAAAAAAAAGAAAAGCAAACAATGGCAGAGAGCTCTTCTGATCTGAAACTAGACAAGGTGTGGAGTTTTACCCAACACACTTCCTTTCAAGCCCATTAACATAGCACAAGTCAATTCAACTATCTCCTAAAGATAACTGCATCTGTATGTGAAGATGGTCTGACTGATCTGCAGGTACAGAAGGTTTATTTTACTCTTAATTCCTCACAACATCTGGCAACTTCATGATCTGCTCATCTTCTGGCAATTAATATCAAAATTCTATCTCATTTTGCAAAATGCTTAATAGCTGCACTATTAAAAATACTTGAAACTTTATCTCAGCTCAGCAAATTCTACTTTGATTTTCTGTGAAATTGTACATAGATATTTTACATGTACCTATATATCAAAAGAAGTTTACTGCCCTATTCCTGATATGGATTCCAAAAAGCAATTTAGGTAACATCTGTAAATATTAACTGGATACAAACAAAAGCAGTAACAACTTATCTGAAAGTTTTCTCCTGATATAGCTTACGCAAGTTTCTAGGAGCAAAACAAAATCATACTTCACTTTTGTCTTTAGCAACATACATGAAGTAAACAAGACAAAAACTGTCACATGAGAGCCTAATGTTATTGTTAATAAAAGCATTAGTGATCTGCCATTTATATAGCCCACTTCTGGCAGTGAATGTACTCATCCCCTTATTTCTCCAACTTCAGATGTAACAGTACTTAAAAGGGGCCTAAATGAAAGATGGGGAGAGACCTTATAGCAGGGCCTGTTGCAATGGGACAAGGGGTAATGGTTTTCAACTAAAAAAGGGGAGATTCAGTCTGGCCGTGAGGAAAAACTTCTTTACAGTGAGGGTGGTAAAATACCGGAACAGGTTGTCCAGAGAGATGGCGGATGCACCATCCCTGGAGACATTCAAGGCCAGGCTGGATGTGGTTCTGAGCAACCTGGTCTAGTTGAAGATGTCCCTGCTCATTGCAGAGGGGTTGAAGTAGATGACTTTTGAAGATACTTTCCAACACAAACTGTTCTATGATTCTAATCTCTGATTCTATGTAATACTTCACATAAGACAGAATGATTTACTTTTTATTTCATGCACACATGCCATAGAAGAGACTATCTACATTAGCTGCATGAACCAGGATTTTCCTTTTCCTATGGCTTTGCACCAGTACTTACTGGGGATTATAATGCTTACTGCGAGCATTCCCTTACAGAATTAAGACATCTAACTTTTCATTTATACTCAGGAAAAACACAACAAAAGCTGATCGGTCACTGTCATCTTGCAATAATCAGTGTCAATAAACTTCATATTAGTCTTTTTTTTTTTTTTACAGAAATGTAGAACAATTTTTTAATAAATTCTCTAAGTTCACGATTCATTTAGAAACATGACAGCATAGGAGCACAACACAAGTCCCAGTATATGAGATTTTTTTATCATGTTCCAAACACAACAGAAACAAAGCTACTCAGAAGTATCAGGTACATATAATTAGTACTTTGGCATCAGTTTGAATAGTGAAAAAAAAAAAACAAACAACCAACCAAACAAACAAAAAAAACCAAAGAAAACAAACCAAAACAGTTTCAAATATCTATTATCAAACAGGAGACAAGACAGAAAGCTATTTAGGCACAAGAAAAAATATCCTCCACTGCCACACCATAATGTAAGTACCAGGAAGGAAGTTCACATTCAGAGGCCAAATATTTCAGGATTTATCTCTAGATAACTAGACTAAATTTCTTCTCATAGTAAATTAATCACTGTGTCTTTTGACCGATACATTACAGGAACTGTAAGAAGAGCAATGCCATCTGTCAAGAGGTGCATCAATGAGAAAATTAAATTGGCTATTTATTACTAAACTTCTGATGTTATTCATATAAAAAAGAATCAATACAGTCAGAAGTGAGGTGATGCATTTCCTCAGAGAAACATGCCACACAGCCTTTTGCAATTTAATGGGCAGCCAGTTAGCAGGAGAGCATTACTGAGGTCAAAGAATTCACAACTTCACACAGATGCATACACAAGAAACACCTCATATGCCTCAACCACAGACAGGTAAGGCATTCAAACTTCTAAGCTTGTCATAAAAGCAAGAACAATTTTGTTAGGGCCAAGCTGTGAAAGCTCTTGAATGTATTACTTACCATATAATGCAGCTGCACCAAGTAGAACTAAAACATGCACAAAACTTAAGTTTTAGAATAGAGGGTGGTAAAAAGTGAAGCACATCTTACAGTAAAATGCTCCAAGTATTGACACAGGCTGCAAGTGAAACAGGAAGGTTTTGATGCAGCTGACTACTGACTGAAAAAAAAAAAAAATTACAACAAAATAAACAAACAAAAAAACCTAAAAAAAATACTATTAGCTTTGCAAGAGCATTTTGAGGTAAAGATTTGACTCCCTTCAGCTAAGAGACAAAGGTATCTTCTTCTTTACACAATCCTTGCATTGAGATGCATCTGGCTTGATTTGGACATTCTCTAGCTCATCTTTAATATACTTTCTCAAGTTCTCCTAACTACTGCATTCATTAGTGAAGGCTTCCTCTAGCACACAAGCTTTCTAGTGTTAACTTTTGTTGTTACACTCTCATCATCACATATATCTGAATCAACATTAGTTTAGTAATTCATTTCTTTTAAATGGCCTCTCCTGTTTTGCCTTCTCTTGGGTATATTAGTGCTCTTACACTCATAGACTTCCAGTACTTGAATTTTTTTTTTTTTTTAAGAGTTCAAATTTTATTATTTGCTTCAAATATTTACTTGAGTTTTATTGTACAAAAAAAATTATTCAATTTTCATTTATCTTCTCCGCACTTAATATATTCACTATATTGTCATCCACATTTATGAAGCACTCCCCTTTAGACTTTTATTAACATATTCTGAACATTTTAACTATGCTTAGGGATTGGTGTTAAGCAAGAAATTCAGTTAAACAGCATATTTCTTAATTCAGTTTCTCATTAAAAGAATTTTACCCGATTGCTTCCCAAATTTCATTTTCATCTTTTTTTCTCCTGCTTGTTCCTTTAAAATGTAAGACAAAAATGGCATAAGGAATACAAATATATGAGCCCCCACTCTTAGCTGTGATGTATACACCTGTATTTTTTTTAATTATTTTCATGATCCTGAATAAACAGAAGTAGCAAAACCTGAGGGATCTTAATTCAATAAAAGAATGGGTAAAAGAAGCATTGATGGAAGAAGCACACCATGAAAATCACTGCATTACACAGCATCAAAACAAATGTCTCACTGTATATATACTAGTGATAACATATGCAATATAAGTCTTATTTAAATCCTGAGATAAACTGCAACTGATTATTCAAGTTATCACTTAAAAGCACTATGTCATATAAATCTGTCTTAATCAGACAACTTACTGTCTAAAAAGGGTAGTTCCTTATTCTGCTCTTGGAGAAGTGGCCAACTTTAAGACAATGTTTCAACATTTCACTACAATGTTTCAGTTGTAACACTGATTTTTTTTTTTTTTTTTTTTAACAGGTTTCTATCTACTTCTCCTGCTTTTCCATTTCCGAAAGCACATTTCTTTCCATTGTGTTCATTATTCTCTGTTTTGTTTGCATGGAAGACAGGGAAAGGACAAAGCAAAGAACTTACATAAAGAGAAAATTGCATAACTACGAAGTTCTGCACTTGGCTTCAGGGAGATTTAAATTACGGTTCAGTAATTTCAAACATGTATTCCAAACAGCATATTGTGATAGACTGTTTCCAGTCCCCACCGGCTGCCATTCAGAGGAAAAAACTGTGAACCACAGCTTGAAGGAACCTGCTACCAATTTCCTAGAATTTGTGAGGTCTACAGATGAGCCCGCTGGTGACACTTACCTTCTCCAAAATGCATCACTGCCCAGACTGAAGAGCCACCCGCTCACGGCCCTGTAGAGGCATACAAACTCCTGCTACACCAAGAGCCAGTTTATCATAGCACTTAGGTTGCTCAACGTTTGATTTAAGTGAACTCATCTTCAGCACTGTAGTAGGTAAGCACAGTCACACTCTTATGTCTCTTTAGCTAATGGGTGATAATTTCCGAGAAAGGTATTAAATGAAAGGAGCTTGAATTATCTACCGTCAATTTTTAACCACACCTATAAAAAAATCAAAAACCAAGACAAAGAATTCAAATGGTGTGTTTAAAAATGCTTTCACTTACATTAATAAAATTAAATCATCATCTACTTAGAATAGGATAGCTATCTGTCACACATCTACAAAGCTGTTTTTTAGCACCCAAACCACTGAAACCATAGGACAGATAGAAAGACAATTGTCTTTCTGATAAATTATTTTTAGAAGATTTAATGGTATTGGAGGCTCTACTGCCTCACTAACCCAAAGTTTACAAAGAGATTTGCCGCAAATAATATTTTCTTTCCTCTAAAAATCTCCTCCCACAAAAACATGAGTAATCAAAAAGTCAGCCAGGCTCCTTTCCTTCCCCATCACCACTCAAAAACAGCAAGCCAAAACACAGCCTCACCTATACCTGTACAACCCTGCAAGCCTTCATGCACTGCGGCAGCATAAGCAATTTTGACAGATGAACTCAGGAAGAACCTGTAAATTGGGGAAAAACAAACAAAAAAAACCACATGCACAACCTTTCTGACGCACAGAAATAATATACGAAGTTTACAGAAGTCCAGCAGACCCTAGAGAGAAGTCACCAAGCCCATGCCTGGATCGCCCACCTTGGCATATCACTTAAAATTGCCCCAGAGTCACATTCTCTGCTTCATCTTTTGCTGGTACACACAAATTTTAAAACTCTATTCCCTAACTCTTCCTTACTGGATGCAATTTCTAGAATGATTCCAATTAAATTCCCCTCCAACATAATTAGAACATGCACAATTACCAGGAAAAAAGTTTGTCAGGTTGTAAAGAACTGCCAAAGCTGACCTATCAGCGCAAATTCTCAATTTCTCCACGTGGCTTTTACTAACAAACTTGAATCATTATGCATTTCAGTCTGTACTTACTCTCCTCTCAGAAACATTCCTCACAAACTCCACTGTAGGAGAGAATCTGGTTCGAGACCACCTTAGGAACCTGAACGTACACAAGTCCACGGGACCGGAAGAAATCCATCTGCGGGTCCTGAAGGAGCTGGCAAATGAAGTTGCTAAGCCACTGTCCATCATATTTGAAAAATCATGGCAGTCAGGTGAAGTTCCCGATGACTGGAAAAAGGGAAATATAACCCCCATTTTCAAGAAGGGAAAATGGATGAGCCGGGGAACTACAGACCAGTCAGCCTCACCTCTGTGCCTGCCAAAATCTTGGAGCAGATTCTCCTGGAAGGCAAGCTGAGGCACATGAAAAACAATGAGGTGCTTGGTGACAGACATCATGGCTTCACTAAGGGGAAATCCTGCCTGACCAATCTGCTGACCTTCTATGATGGGGCTACAGAACTGATGGACAGGGGTAGAGCAGTTCATGTCATCTACCTGGACTTGTGCAAAGTGTTTGACACTGTCCCACATGACATCCTTGTCTCTAAGTTGGAGAGACATCAATTTGACAGGTGGACCACTCGGTGAATAAAGAACTGGCTGGATGGTCGCATGCAAAGAGTTGTGCTCAATATCCAGCTGGAGACCAGTAACGAGTGGTGTCCCTCAGGGATTGGTGTTGGGACCGGTCTTGTTCAACATCGTTGTCGGTGACACAGGCAGTGGGATTGAGTGCACCCTCAGCAAGTTTGCCAATGACACCAAGCTGGGTGGTTCGGTTGATATGTTGGAGGGAAAGAATGCCATCCAGAGGGACCTTGACATGCTTGTGAGGTGGGCTGATGCCAACCTGATGAAGTTCAAACAAGCCAAGTGCAAGGTCCTACACCTGAGTCGGAGCAATCCCAGGCACAGCTACAGATTGGGCAGAGAAGAGATACAAAGCAGCCCTGCAGAGAAGGACTTGGGGGTGTTGGTTGATGAAAAAATGAACATGAGCCAGCAGTGTGTGATTGCAGCCCAGAAAGCCAACTGTATCCTGGGCTGCATCAAAAGGAGCGTGACCAACAGGTCGAAGGAGGGGATCCTGCCTCTCTACTCTGCTCTTGTGAGACCTCACTTGGAGTACTGTGTGCAGCTTTGGTGTCCTCAACATAAAAATGACATGGAACTGTTGGAACAAGTCCAAAGGAGGGCCACGAGGATGATCAGGGGACTGGAGCACCTCCTGTATGAAGACAGGATGAGAAAGTTGGGTCTGTTCAGCCTGGAGAAGAGAAGGCTGCATGGAGACCTCATAGCAGCCTTCCAGTATCTCAAGGGGGCCTGTAAGGATGCTTGGGAGGGACTCTTCATGAGTGACTGTAGTGAGAGGACAAGGGATAATGGCTTCAAACTTAAACAGGAGAAGTTTAGATTGGATATGAGGAAGAAATTCTTTACTGTGAGGGTGGTGAGGCACTGGAATGGGTTGCCCAGGGAAGCTGTGAATGCTCCATTCCTGGCGGTGTTCAAGGCCAGGTTGGACAGAGCCTTGGGTGGCATGGTTTAGTGGGAGGTGCCCCTGCCCCTGGCAAGGGGGCTGGAACTAGATGATCTTAAGGTCCTTTCCAACCCTAACTATTCTATGATTCTATGATTATACATAAAGCCTGAGCTTCAGAAGTATGTCCAGTACCTGAGAAATAAGGATTTAAACATTGTTCTTTTAAACACAATTCTAAGACCAGAATTTATAAACAGCTGGCTTAAAGAACCTTCTGTGAACGTTTATGAATTGTATCTCATTGCAGGTACCAGGACTTCTTGCTCCCAAATGGAAGGGGTTTTTTCATCCACCAGGTATGATAGCACAAAAGTTTAAAACAGAACAACAACAAAACCACAAAGAAACCCACACCACAACCAAAAAAAACACAGGATGACAGAAACATTCATGCTTATTATAGGGCGGGAGGAGGACCCATAGAGTAAAAATCATTCTGAGACAATAGCAAAGCTTTCTCATTCCCTGGGCTTTTCCAGTGTACTTAAGAATGACCCAAATCCAGGCATTCACAGCCTACATCTCTTCAAGCTGCTGCTGAATCCTAAGGCAGTCTTTCACATAAATCAAATGCTAAATTTGGTAACACAATTCAATATGCTTAATGGTGGAGCCAAGTGAAAAAAAGAATAAAGAAAATTAAAACTAGCAAGCTAAATGTTTCTTATGGTTTTAATTTTATACTAACATTCACTCGTGCTTCCAGCTTCTTAATATTCATGTGCTGCTGCACATTGATAATGCATTACTTCCTTAACATTCCGAATGTTAGGGAAGAGCATAAAATACATGAGTGTGCAAGCTGAGCTGCAGGTGCAAATGAAACCGACGGCATTCCAAAGACAGGTATGGCCAAAATTGCTACACCAAGGGGAAAAAAAATGAGGTTTGGGTTTAATTGAATGAAATTTGTTTTCCTATTGTACCTCTTTCCTGCAGGCAGGAAAAGTATTTAAGGGAGAGTGGCACAACTTAAACATCCACCTCCTGTACAATAAACCCATTGCAGTAGGCAGCATCAATTCAAATGAAAGCACCTAAGTGACTCCCACTATTAAAGCAATTAGTAGTGAAGTATGACTGTGTAGTATAATTACAAGTAAACTGTAAAGCAAGTAAAAAGAACAGAAATGTGAGAAGCAAAAGACATGTGAAACTTCTCCAGTCATTTTATATCTATTGCTTTAAGTGTAGGAAGGTAACATTTTTCAAACACAACACAACTAGGAAATGGCAGTAGCTTACAAACTAGCAATTATAAAAAAGTGATGAATTGTATCAGTAACAAATCTATAGGAATTACTGTAAGCATTTCTACATTCTTTTTTAAAAAGCATAGGAAGAAACAGTATTCTGGATTTAATATAATTCTGTATCCTAAGAGTAATGATAATCCACAGGGATGCTGAATGAAAAGAAGAAAATAACTCTAAAACCTAGAAAGCATTTCTACTCAGGCTAAAAAAAAAAAAAGGACAGTGATAAAATGCTGTAAAACGGGGAAATGCTTTTGCAAGAAATTGTCAAATAGCAGCTACTGCAATAAAGCAGAACTCTATAACACAATGAAAACCCTAAGTGATTTAATAGTCAAAGGAAGGAACAGAAGGCATCCTTCTTCCCTTCCTCCTTCCCTGCTTTCCTCTCTCTCTCTTCCATCTGCCCTTAAACAACAGCAGGGTCTCCCCTGTGAGAAGGACACATGGGTTTGAATCCATTTGTGCTGAAGGAGAGCTGAAACCCTAGTGTCTCAACTTGCCTGCTGTCATGCAATCATGGAAAACCATCCTTCACACTTTTTTTAAAGACCAAACCACATAACCAATGGACTTACCTCCAAGAAAAGATCTCCAATAACTAACTGCCAATCAAGGTGTTGGCCCCCCACCCTTTAGTGCTACATCAAGCATAGTTCCTCCTTCATCCACCTCCCATGACGAGCAGGCAGCAAACACATCCCTGGCATCACCCATCTTCCTAACAGCTCCAGGCAGCTCCCCTGGGAACACCAAACTACCCTTCAGAAGGACTGAACCCCAGTGGTCATACTGGCACAGCTTTGCCCTGAATCAATCTGCCAAGTCCAACTTCTTAGGGACTGTAACACCCAATTAGGCACTGAAAGTAAGTTACAGATCCCACTTAAGTGGGGTTAAACACCTGTGGGATGTTAAACATCCCACTTTGCTCTTGTCTGTGCTTACATATGTTTGCTCTGCAGCCACAGTAGGAGTGATGAGGTAGCTTTCAGCACAGAAATGAAAGGCAAATATTTTTCCCCAAGTCTCCCAATTTCAGATACACTCAAATATTTAAGAAAGCAAAATATTTCTTAAGACAGTATTTGTTAGTTGGCCAGCATGAAAGGCAGAGACCTAGTATTTTCCTACATTACTATTAACTTGTTCAATACATTAAATTATTAAGTATAGAATCAAAACTAGATATAAATGCTAGTTAAAGTCTCTGTGGATATGCAGGCTCCACATACATAGGCCCAGGTCTGTAAAATAAGGGTCCCAGAGAAGTCAATGGGAATTTTGCTCTGAGCATCACTGGAATAAGGATTTCCTCCTTAATCTTAGTTTAGAGACAGCCACTTCAGATATTATTAAATTTTAAAATAATTATTGACATTAATAAATCCAAATATATGACTGGCAGCATTAAACTGTATGTATACAGGAAGTCCACAATTAAAAAAGGTGAATGTGATACTAAATGAGAGATGAAAGTTGACACAATATGTCTGACATTCTCAAATTATTTATCCTCTCATTATTTTGATTTAAAATAAAAACATTTAAAAATATAATCAAATTATTACAAAAAAAACCCAACTTTATTTAACATAAAATAGTAACTAAGCAGGACCCACTGACGACAGTTCTTGGCCCTTTGCCATTTAGCAGTATACCAGTGACCCAGAAGACAAACAGTTGCTGCTGATACAAGTCACAGCTGGCAGAGGGACCAGAGATATAATATAAAGTTTATAGCTGGACATAAAATATTCTAACCTATGCTGCAGAACCTATTCTACAAATATTAGAAAATATTCTAACCTATTCTCTTGTTCTGAAAAGGAACATCTCAAAAAAATTCCTAGTGAGCTAGTAGGTGAATCTAAACTCCTAGGATGATGATACAGAAATGAAGAGACATAAAGCAATCCTTTGTTAAACAAACAGGAAAACAGTGAGAGTATTGATTTTAGTATGTTGTATTGCACTGGGGAGGTGCATGTTAACAGTGTGTGTACAGTTTTCTTTTAAAACTTTTTATAAAAATACCACCAAAGTGATTCATATCGATACAGCAATAACAAAGGGCTAGAGAAAATGCCTTACAGCAAGAGTTAAAGAGCTGCCTGATTAGTTTAGAACAACAGAATTGAAAGGTGACTTCATTAGAGAGTAAAAACATCTCACTAAGAATAAAGTATTGGAGTTCTGAAGCAGAAACCAGAAGCAATGCCTGGAAACTGAAGCCAGACAAATTGATATTAGAAATAGAGCTTAATTACATTTTTCAGCAATGAGGATCATTAACTACTGATGAAGTTAAGAGTGAAATGTGGCTTCTTTGTCCTTCCATGTCTGCAATGAAGACCAAACACTTCTAAAAGCTGCACTGTATGGCAAGTACTAGCTAAATACAAAGGTAGCTGCATAAAGTCTGAAAAATCCTATATTATGGGTTAGATAGTTTAGTTATTAGAGTTTTACGCATATGATGTAATGGTCCTGTAAGACCTTAAAATTGCTAGGGCATATGAATCAGTGTCAAGATAAATAAATTAGCAGTAATAAATCCCATTGGATCATACAGCTCCGTTACAAAGAGATATCCCAGTTTCGGTAAGTCACCCAGCCTTTATACACAGGACCAAGGGATCTCCATCTTTTAAAAACAGTGTATTTCCCCGATATGATCTCATTTCATGCAATAAAAAGGCTTCTCATGTGTATCTTAAAATGCATATTCAACCTTTTTCAGTACTTCTACTACTTCGTAGCTGTGACAAATGTCATCTAGACATTAATACAGCATTACCAAAAATTAACGCTATATTAAAAATAAAAAAAATTCAATGAATGTTCATTATTATAAATACTTCAAAATGTTACTTCTGGCTGGCAAAGCTCATTAAAGGTTTGAAATAATTATCTTGATAAAAGAAGAAACATTGATTACATAATTTGCACTCATTTTGTCATTTCTGTCCTTTTTATTTTATCCTTTTCTCTTCTGCTGCATAGTAGTTTGACACTGCTGACTCATGGGTGGCAAGTATATTCCCAGACTGAATGTAAATGCATTTTATGCCCCTAAACTGGCATTTCCCAGCCATTTATCTCCTCCTTAACACCACCTGTCCTCCAAAGGTGCATCTGGAAAGAGATTAAGTGAAGAAAGAAAACTGACCTCTGAAATAGAACTGTTTCTTGATTATTTTGTAGGAAACCAATCCATTAGGGAATGAGCTGCTCCTCCAGCACACAGAAGTAGAAACAGCACAAAAATTATCCCAGTTTGAAGAGCATCAATGCCAAAATACAAACAACTATCAGACAGCAGGACTTACTAGCCTGCAAAATTTTAATGCTAATTAAGAACTGGGAACTTCAGAGTATCATATATTCATACAAAATTTGAACTTACAGAAGGTATGGATCCTTCAGGAATACAAGTACTAATCTGAAAAATATAAAAGACAACAATAAAATAAAGGCACAGAGGAGGATGTGAAGAGGTGAGGTAGCTCAAGTCCTGTTCCAAGGCAATCCAGACAGACTTTTCCAAACTATTCCTCATTCTTCAGGCAATCCATTTTAGTGCTTGCTATTATTGCCTTGTGAAAGTCCTGTGCCTTTATTTCCTGCTTGCCTCCCCCCCCTTTTTTGTTTAATATCTAACCCACATTCTTTTAGTTGCATTTTAAGCTTATTGTCCTATGCACTATAAACAGGAAGCAGATTATTGCCTCTCTCCTGTCATCTGCCTCCCATCAGTAAATAAGGACAATTTGTTCAGAGTTCTCAAAAGATTCTTAGATGTCTCATTATCTGTTTCTTTCCCCTAAACCAACTGGTCTACATCTTTCTTGAATCCCAGTGCCCTGCCCACAGCAGTATATGGGGCTGCAACATTGTCAGGCTTTCACGAACAGACTGTACTTAACTGGAGTACATCCTCACTCAACCCGCACAAAATCAGAGGTTGAGAAAGCAGTGAGAAACAGAAAAGTAAGCACGTTACAGGAGATCAGCGACATCAAGATTTTAGGGAAAAAGTAATATGGTTCTCAACTACATGAAGGATTTTATATCAATGTTTTAGTCTACAGTTACTTTTGCCTCATTATAAATATGAATTTATTTGTACAGTATAATAAAAAGGGGGTTGTGATTCTACCTGAGGCTTACAGCATAACAAATTATACCAGTGAGGAAGACTCCATAAATCCATTATAAATAAGGAAGAAAGGTGAAATCATACACATATGTGTATATGCACAGCAAATACTTGGCTAATTTCAAGACTTCTTAAAACGTACATTTTTTTCTTATATTTTAACAAAGAATAAAAAATTTTGCTTCTTAGAATAGTCTGAAGCAAAGTTGTAATGAATAACCAGATTGCACTTTGAAATACTTCAGTGTAATCTAATGTATCATCGCTCTACGTGATGTCTTTCACCTGGTCTGTTTTGGTATCTTTCCTTCCTGACGTAGACAGCTATATCCCAGCAATACTGGCTTCAAATTTGCCTAGGCAAATAGTTCACAAACTCAGGATAAAATTGCCTTTTTTTGCCACTGATGTTCTTACGAGGAAGACAGAAGAGTGTGCAACCTTAAGCAGCAAAGCAGTTTCAAAACTGCTACTGATGTACTCATGGAAAGAAGTCTGTCTCCCATTGAATTTTTAAATTGTGAACCTCTGATTTTATATCAGTACTTAAGATCTGAAAGGGTAATTTGGGTGCATTCTTCTGTCATCAAGGCTTGGCACTGACTTCATTCATGCAAGCTCTACTGATGCTGAAGTCAACTTTTTTTTTTTAATCAATCCTCTGGTGCAGAGTCAGATCGCATATCAGCAACAGTTATTCCAGTGTTTCAGAAGACTTTTTCTGTACTGTAAGCAGCTTCCTTGTTCTCAGTCCTTCAGACCTACTTACACACACAAGAAAATTAAACAAATCAGATTTATTTAATCTGTCAATTTGTCAATGCTTTATGTAGCTGGATCTCAAAGCCTCAGTTCAACAGACAGAGGGAAGACACAGATGAAAAAGGCACCTCATTTAGCCCATCCTAACATGCTAAAACACATTTAAACACTCAGTTAAGTATATATTCTTATATACAGCAGCTGAATGTTTAGAAGGTTGTAGCATATATTTAATGAATATAGCATAAAATATGATTCATAAGCAAATACTGATACAGATGGCTTGGGTTTTTTTTCTACAAAACCTTTAATACATCAATCAGAACATGGATTATACATGAAAAAAAAAGAAAGTTTGGCTCAGAAGAGGCAATTTGGCAGCTTCTCAGCAAATACAGATTAAAGGACACAAGCTCTAGTGCACACAAGAAACAAGATAAATAACCCCAAAAGGTCATAGAACAAACTCCAAGATCTGTGGGTACTTACATAATAAAAGATAAAACCTGCTCTGTGAATAAAACTGAATAATTATAGTATTTTATTTCAACATGATTTTAAACATGCGTAACATCACAATAATTATTATGTGTGCTGCAATGTTTTTTCAATAACAGGTAAGTTTTTCTACTCCAGTGAGGGGGAGTACAGTGATAGCCACAATTAAGTACCATGACCAACTGAACTCAAAGCCAAATGCCTTCACTAAGTTTTGCTCCATAAAGGATGGAGCAGTAACTTTTGAACTGGATTATAGCTCCATGTAATTCAGAATATTGTGCTATTAAATCATATTACTTTACACTACAAAAATATTAGCAATAATAAATCACTATAGTCCTACTGCTAATAACACAGTATTGAAGCTACAAATGCAGATTCTTTAAAAAGGAGGAATCAGTTATTAAGCCCCACAGAAACTTTCTTGTATAGGTATTCATACATTGTGAAATGCTAATTCTACAATAGCCTTCTTCCTGAATCTGAGATATCCATGGAAACAAAAAACAAGTTATGGACTGAAAGTGCAGCAGAATAATCTTACTTCTTTCATTACCCATATCACTATGGTTGGGCTAGTAACTACCACCCCCCAGCAATATTAAAATATTTGTTCCTCAGAAAGTATCACAAAAAAAAAAATCAAGCAGGGAGGGTCCATGCAGGTTTTTTTATGTGTAACACAGTCTGTATTTTATTGCACAATTTCATCATACATACATCAAAATATAACAGGCTTTTCTCCATCCTATCATATCCCTTCTCCTAGGGTTGATTTCTGGAAGCAAGAAATATTTTTGTGCTTTTCCATATTCTTCCCCCTTCCCAGGAAGTACTTCAGCATTTCACTGCACACAGCTTATAGACTTTTAATTCTATGTAAGGTAAATACAGTTTTGCTAACTAGGCTAACCAGACTCCTTGATCTGAAGCAGCATGGCTGCTGTTGTCCCGAAAATGTAATTAAGCTAGCAGCCTTTTTAAAATGGAAAAATCGTTGGCAGGAAAGGATCTTACTGATGGGCATCCTTTTGGGGAGGCTTGCAGCACCCTTTTCTCCTGACTGAAAATGAAGAAAACTATCACATATCTCTTTACCTGCTATCCACACATCCTTTGAATAAAGCATGCACTAGTCCCAGAGAGCTACTGCTGGTGTTCCACTTCTAAGCTGAAGCAGCTGAGCTGGATTTCACTTAATGGTTGCTCGTCCACTTGACCAGGAGCCATTGCAGCAAATGGCACAAGAACTGAGCATGCAGTGTGGCAACAGCGACTCACTGGCATGCAGAGATAAGACAAGGTGGCACAGGCAGCAAACACAAATGCGGGCTAGAGAAAAGTAGTATGGAAATGCCAAGGAAACAGGTATCTTCTGACATCAGGTACCTGTCAATACTTGGTATCTTGCTGTTCCCTTACCTGGTAAATCTAGTAGTGGTAGAAGCTGCAAACAAAATAAAGCTGGGAGTAGCCTGGAGTCAAAAGATGCAATTGTGAACAGCTGTGAAGTCTAAAAGGCTCCTACATTTTCTATCTCCATCACAAACGTAGAAGGTAACAGTTAACTACTCAAATTTTGGATCTTAAGATTCAATATATGACATATGAAAAGATTACTGGATGACATGCTTAATAAAAGGATAATAAATTATTATATTATTATAATAATATGTTATAAAAGATAATAAATTATTAATAAACAGATATAGTGGATGATGTATTTAATAAAAGGGCAGAAGGATGCACAGAAGGAAGGATGGACAGAAAGTGGGTAAATCTGGGTCCACAAAATAATAAGGACAATTATACAGGATCTCCCATATCATTTGAGCCAAAGTGTCTACAAACTACAGCTGTGGGGCTTGTCCTTGGCAGATGCTGAATGGAGGCTTTTTCTTGCAGAAGTGCTAAGCAGTTGCAACTCCTACAGAGGCAACAACACTGAGCACATATAGGAAAGGTGGCCAAGCACTGGCACAAAGCCTTCTCTTGGCAGAAAGGACGCTGGCATTTGCCTAAGATAATGGAAAATACATATTTTAAAAACATATTTTAGACCAGACTTGAAGGGGGGTATAGGGAATGACACAACAACAACCAAGTTTGTCCTTATTATTTGGAGGGGGCTACAGAAACATCAAGTGCCATGAAAAATCAGATCTACAAGTTCCACAATGCGCATGAAGACCTGGAAGTTCAACTGACTTAGCCTTAATCATTCCATACCTCAATTCTCCTTCTGTAAACAGGCAATAAAAAGCTCTCTCATCTTACATCAGCAGTGTAGAATAAATTCATTATAGTTTTAAGTTTGCAGATACAATGAAAAGAGCACCCCAGAGCAGCTTTGAGGAAGCAATGCAATTCTGCACACACTGCAGAATATGGATGCAGGTAATCTGAAGCAGAGGTGCTGTGGACAAAATGAAATATCGAGCAGCTAATCTTTGTCAGAGAACTATCCCACCCACACAGACTGAAATACGGGGGTGCCATGAAAAAAAAATTAAGACTGTGCACGTAAAGACAAAGATGCTCTGTCAACATTTTTTGCTCTGTGTTGTGATTCGCCAGTTTTGACATAAGCAGAAATTGCTCAGAGTAATTTATTTTCACGGAGCAATGCAGAAAATGTTCTTAACAGAAAAAAATTGGACATTCTTATCATACAGCACTTCCAGGTTACCCCAACAAATCTTTTTAATTTTTTTTTGTTATTGAAAAAAAAATAATATTAAAAAAGTTTAACGAAACCCAACATAATATTTCAAACATAAGGAGTCTAAAAGTGAAGATATGAGGACAACACAAAATAAAATTAACTTATGAAAACAAGTGCTAAGTATTTTAAACTCCGTTGCCAATTGCTTTATATCTTTGGATAAAAGAAGAGGTTAAGGCTTCATTAGGTACCAGTATTTTGCATCAGTTTGGGTTTCTTGTGCCGAATACAAATGTTGTTAACATTATAAGACAGTTCCTTTTTGCAGAAATGGTTTATCAGATCACATTTTTAAAGCATTTTTGCTCATTTCAACCAAGACTTGGTTAATGCAGCCAAAACTGCAGTTTTCTACTGACCTCCAATAAGGCTATTAGATCTCATACCACTTTAACAAGCTTTCTGCCAGGGTTTTCCAATGCTAAGGTGACATCTTCATTTTAATTGTAAAACCAACACTAATGCTTTAAGATGCTGACATAATTTACAAGAACCTCAACTGCAGCAAAACAAAATATTCATATTTCAATAACTCATTTTAAGTATGAGCCAGAGAACAAATCTTACAACTGATTAACTCAGCCTAGCAAAGTTTTTTAAGTATTGTATGATGGATCTTAAATATCACAGGCTTTCTGCAGAAACTCCTAGTTAGTTCTCAAATTGCCAATAGCAGTGTAAGAAAAACAGAGGCAGATTACAATCAGAAAAGTAAGATCTGTTTTTATCACATACCTCAATAAACTGCTTTTCTTAAATTTCCACTGAAATATGTTGGAATTCCTAACCACCAGTTACTGTGGTATCAAGAAGTTAGTGAGCCAACATTTTACAAGTTTACTAGTTCCTACAGAATTTACACAGATTAAAAAAAAAATCCACCTCTTACTTCCAATATTAATCTTTGCTAATTCAGTAATAGCAATATTGTTTTCCCCTGATTTAGATCACCAACATGATAATGTAAGCATTTAGCAACTATCAAACACATAGATCCTTCAGAAAACCAGGAAGAGAGTGACAGAAGTATCTTTCTCTTTCAGATGTAAAAACAATGGCTGTGAATAAATTTCTTACCCAACTCCCAGTTCAAAGCAAACCTGAGTAATAACTTCTGTAAATCCCCCAGCTATTTACCTGTGGGATTTTTTTGCTGGGATGGACTTAAAGCAAAGGAATAGAACTCCAATTGATAAAAAGAAACATTAAAAAAAAAGGCAAGAATATATTGCTAAGTCCCAATGAAAACGGAAGTTAAAAGGGAAGGCATACCAGCTATGAATAAAAATAAAAAATAACATTAAAAAGATATTAAAAAGATAAAAATAATAATAAATAAAAATTTTAAAAGGTAATACAGAAGCTTATAGGAAATGTACTATGAGTTAATGGACTGATCTGGACCAGAGGGACACTCTTAGGATGCAAGCCTCAATACTGCAATAAACCCCAAATGAATAAGCATTTTCCACGTCTTTTCCTTTGAGAAAGAACTTTGAGGTAAGGAAAAAATTGCTCACAGGCTGGTCAGCACTGCTCAAAATAAGTTCACACACCATTAGAATTTTAAATGTTAATCTCAGGAAAACCCTTCCCTCCACAGCACTGTCACCTGCGTGAAGCTGTGGCCACGCTTCACCTCCCCCAGATCCCTGCCATCCTGTCACTTCACACTCTTTGGTACCCGGATGTGCTCAGAACAGATCCCGGTACTGAAGTTCCCTGTAGGAAGCTGAGCACATGTAGAAGCTGAAACCACAATTTGTCTCTTTCTTTCAGCGACCTGAAGAGTCAACACGTGGCATGTGAGCAGCATGAAAACTACCAGCTCACACAGCACTGCCTGGTTTATGGCATAACAGCCCCGAGGTGAAAGCTCTCAAGAAGCACTGAAGTGCTTCTGTTTACAGACAGGTCTTACATTTAAGCTAAATTAGGAATAGCGACACCAGCAGGTCAAGGCAGCAGATCCTGCTCCAACACTTGGCCCTGGCGAGGCACACATGGAGTGCTGGGTGTAGTGTCTTGACTCCCGAACACAAGGGAGATACAGGAATACTGGAGCAAGCTCAGCAAAGGGTCACAAAGATGATTAAGCACATCTGAGAAAGAAGGAGAGGCTAAGAAAGCTGGGATTGCTCAGTCTGGAGAGGAGAAAGCTTAAAGGGGTGTATCCATGTATATAAATACCTGATGGGGAGAGTAAAGATGACAGAGCCAGTCTCTCATCAGTGGTGCCCAGTGAGAGGACAAGGGGAAATGGACACAAATTTAAATACAGCAAATTTCATTTGAAGCAAATATTTTCTTGCAATGAGGTTGGTTGAACACTGGCACAGGTTGCCCACAGAGGTGGTGGAGTCTACCCCTGGAGGCATTTTAAACCCAGCCGGACATGGTCATGAGGAACCAACTGTGTGCTCACCCTCCTCTGAGGAAGGGGTTGGACTTCATGAACTTCACAAGTACTCTTCCAACCTCAACCGTTCCATGATTCTGTATACATTAAGATTAAATGACCATCCTGCTTGGTGCCACATAAGAATGGAAATACAGCATATATACAAACATCAGCAAAACACAAAGATGGTTAATTAAGTTTCCAACTTAAAGATATACTGAATGGGCAGAATTAAAATAGCTAGAGCTTTTGCTTATAATTTGTTAGACTTGACCCCCTCTCTTAAGGTTCTTTTGCTGTTTGATGATGTGACATTTTATAGAGCCAATTTTTGGATTCAAAAGAACAGTTTAATGAGACAAGAGGATGCCAACTTGGCCTCAGTAGTGAGAAATGGGTTGATTTTTATCTCATTCTCTTTAAACTCTCATTCTGTCCATGCTATTTCTTTCCCCAACATGCATTTCTTTCTCTTGTTTCTTCTGCATGCTGTTTAATCTTTTGCATCCATCTGGAATAACCCTCCCCTGTCATCACTGTATCCTGAATCACCGGCAAGTGACATTCTTGAAGTAATAATTTAAGAGCCATTGCCACAATGCAGTCCCTGCTTCCTACTTAACAGTTCCCCACTATTTTCTATTTTTTACTCCAAAAACAAAAGGCAATGTCATCCACAATCGTAATAAGATCTCCACTGCAAAGCTGTAATTAGTATTCTTTCAGGGCTTGCCAACATTTCTTTTTAAAGTGGTAGTAAAAATGTGTACAAACAAGCACAACTCACCAGCACTCTGCCCAGGAAGGCTTCCAAGGCAAGATCCCCCAAGAAAGTTCTGTAAAAGCTGGAGCAATTTAGCATAACCCATTGTAGTTCAGGTGACTTACAGCAGTTACTTTTAAAAGGCTGCTACCAAGGAGTACAAGCAGGACAAGAACAGGTGTACTCTAAAGATAAGTGATTTCATTTTTCTTCCCACTGGTCATTTTCCTCTATCTCCTCATCATCTCCACTTGCTTTGCCATTTCCTCCTCAGCTATCTTATTAATTTAGCCTTAAATTCCAATTTTTACCTGCGTATAGCTGATGCTGCTACTATATATTCAGGATCAAAAATAAAGAAAAAAAAAAAAAGACACTGCAAGTTGCGCCTTGAATACTAATCCATATAAACCCCAGGATTTTCTGTGTGCATAAAATTAATACCTTTTCTATTGTCTTCAGTACTCTTTCCCCATTGCTCTTTCATCGAGGACTCCAGCAGATTCCTGGCCTTTTTCAGAACATAAAGCTATTTTTCCAGGTAGGGTCTGAAACATTTTTAACTGAGTGGTATTAATTCTGCAAAAAAAGATTGAGAAGCAAAGAATGGATGCTTAAGGCATACACTCTACTTCCAACTCAGAACCAAAGAAAATGCAGAGTTTAAATGGAGAGCACATAAGCTTGGCTATTCTTATGTGAAGATGAGAATGAAAGTAAAGCAATGCTGCAAATTCTCAAACCATTTTATTAAAATAACAGTGCTGCTTTACTAGTGTACAGCAGGACTGCAGATAAAAACTCTTCTTCAGCTTCAAGTTGTACCGGATGATGAGAACAACTTATTCCTTCCCTGCAAGATCCTATCAGATCTGCCTCTGCAAAGGAGATCTACAGGAAATCCTACCACATCTTTCTGCATCCTCATTCTTTAGAAAACCCCTCCAAGTCTGCTGGTTCACTGTTGGTAATTAAGTAAGAAAAGACTTATTTTGAAATGGTGTAAAATGACCCAGGTTATTTTGACCTACAGAGGGCAGGCTTGAGCACTTTGGGGCCATGCAGGCATCAGTGACTTCTTCATCTGCAACTGGAAGACAATGTTCAGCAACCACTTAACAATTTTGTGTTAACTTGCTCCAGGAACACATCACTCTCTTTTATCGAATATATAGCATAATATAAAAGCAGTAACTCTAGAAGAGCTGAACTTACCTACATGCTGATCTTTACAAAATTCAAAAACCTGCCATTTAAAAAAGGGAGGTGATCAATAAAGTCCATCGAAACAAAAAGGTACAAGGTTGCAAGCAGACTAACAGAATAAATCAAGACAAGAAAGCATGAACACATTACCCAGATATTAAACTAGGCACCTTTTTTCCTGGTCAGGTAGCACATGCCCTGTTTACGGTTTAGTCATCTTCCACACTGCTTCAAATCAATATATATTCCAGCAGAGACAACAGAGCTGCATTATCCACACAACCTACTACTCCTCAGAGAATCCTCACTCAGATGCTTCAAGAACAACATGACTGGTAACTCTTCTCTCAGAAAATGCTGGGGAAAACAGGAAAAAAGAGTGTGGAAGATCTAGTTCCTCTGTCATGCATCATTCTTATCTTTTGTCTTGAGAAACACCAGGATTTTTCTCCAAGATCTCTCAAGAAGCACTTGGAATTGCAATTGCATTGTGACTTGATGGGAGCCAAAGCTCACTCTAAAGCTGGCAGCCCATCAATCACCCTTTCTAATCCAATCAACCTTGACAGCTATAGATTCCCATTAACCAAACATTTTATTACCTAACTACAGTTACTTGTAAGTTAGTACTTTGAAGGTATCATGTTGCACAAACTTGAAAGCTGTCTTCTGGATCTTCTAAGACAAAATTCAAGGAAACATTCAAGGTCAGGCTGGACAGGGTTCTAAGCAACCTGGTCTAGTTGAAGATGTCCCCATTCACTGAAGGGGGGTTGGACTAAATGATCTTTAAAGGTCCCTACTAACCCAAACTATTCTAAAATTCTGATTCTAAAACATGATATGTAGCATGAGCACAGCACGTGTGGCAATAATCCGGTTTATAACTTATTTCAATTACTTTCTAAAAACTGTGAAATTAACCTGTGTCACCACTGTTTGCTGTCATAGCCCAACACTATCTTGATATATGGATGACCAAATCCTTCCTGACATGTGACCTCAAAGTTCTTATGGGATGAGGGCCATGGGATGTAGGAATACTGAGGGAAGATCTCATACCTCCTTGGGCCACTGATACATCACTTGGCAGCTCACCATAGATCTTTCATAGCCTTGGTCCTCACCAAGGGAAAAGGGGAAAACAAACAAGCAGAAATGATTTCACACTTATGCTTCAATCACCTTCTCCTTAATCTCTAACAGAGCAACCCAAGTAGACAGGAATATATTGGTACACTGTAGGAGCGGAGCTTTTCTAGAGCACAGTACATGTAAGTACTCCACAGTCCTGAAAGCTTCTGTGACAGTAAGCAAGCTGTATGAAGAGACAAGAATTATTCTAGCACTCCTAATTTAATGGTGCCTTTCTGTTATATTATGCAATGTCAGCATGGACTGCTGTTAGAAAGGATCATCTTTCCTCATTTAAGCACTAAAACATACCTTCACCAAATTTAGTATTACACAGTTTAAGAAAAATTTGTGTCAGGAAAAGGGACATCCTTAAATCATTCTCACTCTGCCTTCAGACTGGCACAGTTCCTAAATATACATCATGTCCATTTGAGGTCTAACCTCCAGTGGACTTGAGAAAGACAACCTTTCTATAACATCCCTTCCAGGGACCACTAACAGCATAACACATCAACACATCTCTAAAAATTAAAAGGAGAACAAAAATAGTCTTGAAGCTTTCTAAACTGATTTCAAAGAGCCTTCAGCCAAGTGGCTTCAAAATGACAGTTCTGCTTTAGTCTCCCGGATTAGCTTGTTAAGTCTATGAGCATAACACTGGAAATGGAACATCTAAGGTAATAAAGCAAATAGCTGCAGACATGAAATTTGGAGTTCTATCCCAATGATAAAGAGCAAAACAAAACAAAACAAAAAACCCCAAAGTATAAAAAAGGCTAATAAGATTGTGGCTTTGCTTTTATAATTATTCTTTTCAAAATATCAATCAGCTGTATCAGACTCCTTGAATAAGCTAATGCAGCCAAAGTTAAAAGTTTCAGAAAACACTAAGGAGAAGACTATACTCTTGAACAGTCTCCTAATTTGAGTAGGAAGCAGTTTGTGCACCTGCCAATGGGTCTTTGCGCCCAAAATACCAACTGCCTACATCAAGATCAATTTACAAAGTTTAATCAATAGCTCAGTGTCCTCACATATTTGTCATTAGTGATTAGTTTCAATACTACCCATGATGCGCACACTATGTTTGCATATTATTGTAAGAAAATAATAGTTTTTAAAAGTAGATATAAATATATTTTTTTAAAAAACTGGCACCTCTAAAAATCAGCATGCTGATAAAAAACAGAAAAATTCCTTACAAACATGCTATAGGACCTCCAATAAGACCCAACCACATTAATAACCCACATTTGAATAAGCCCTAGCAAGTATAAAGGTCTTGCATGTCCAACGTATCTGGTCTGCACAGTGACATAGAAATTTTTCTTAATTCATGTGAAACAGTGCTGATCTTACAAACCAAATACACTAAATTTAACTTCAAATAACAGGCTTAGTAAACCATTTAAGACATAATAATTTGATTTTACTTTAGAAGTCCTTATGCCAGCCTGGTTTTCCTAGCCTTTTTGCTTCTTCCACCATGCCCCTTTCCTCTCTTCTTGACACCAGGCTTGTTATTTCTTCATACATATGTGTCTAAAGAGTAAGGCACCCCAACTTAACACCTGTGACCTCAGTATTTCCATGTCTCCAGATCAGCCTCATGGATCTAATGCTTGCCCCTTAGAAAAAAGGTCTTCATTTCTGCTCCCTCTTCTGGCTTTTTGAGCATATAGCACAACCACAGTAGGGTGACATGGAGACCACCCAAACTCAACCACCCAAGCATTATTTGCAGTCTCCCCTTACCAAAAAACTACACAGAGCTGTAAAGAAAGCATTAGCAACCTGCACATTACTGCTCGCTGTGGTGAAACACACTATAGAAATAACCCAGATCAGTATTCATGAGAGTGGTTTATCTTATTTCACTGCTCAACACAAAAGACCAAGTACTCAGTTTCCAAGGACAGCACAAAAATAGCTTCTAGCTAATTTTTTAAGCCCATCTAATGTTAATTTTAGCTCTGGAAAACCATCACGTGTAACAGAACAAACAGCCCAGCACCTTCAGTAAGGCAAAAAAGGAGTAACATTAAAGATTCATATTTGCATAAGTCTGGCATAAGAGGTTTTCATTTTCAAGCTTAGAATGCATTTTAATCATCTTTATATTTATTTTTATAATAACAACAAGAATTTAGGTTATTTATCTTTATTGACTTTGGCATCAAAGAATAAGAGGAAAAGGAAGGGGGGGGAAAGCCGACTGCACAGTAGCTTACTTTTTCAGCGTAATGTTGTACTGCAGAGAACGTCTATTTTGAGAAAGCTACAGTTGCCAGTAGCATAGCCTTCTTAAGTTATTTTGGTAGAAGCTGTCAAAATATATGGGTTTTTTGGAGCCTTGTTGGATTTGGAACACTTTATACAGCTTTATTTTACAAAAAATGGAAATTTGTGACTATCCTCTATTAAAAGTATTGGGAAAATGTTTAATCTTGGTTAGAAAAGAGCAAATAAATTCACCTGTTTTTCTTGGAACAGGTGGGATATATGCTAAAAAAATGAGATTAGAAAGAGGCAGAAGTTGAGGAAGGGAGGGAGAAACATAATTTAGGCAACTTTGTCCATAAGAACGACTTGGAAATTGTTAACAGAATGAGGCAATGTTAGAGAGAAGCTGCAGACGCTGCTAGCTGTTGGGAGCCCTAAGCCCTGGCTCTGCTCTGCATGACTGTGTTAGAATGTCACAGAATAAAAGCCATGGCTAAATGTAGGAAAAGGGGCTGGAAACCAAGGATTCCCTTTCATAGGCAGATGCCCCAGCTAATTACAGCTACTCAACAGTCAGACATTATAATTTTCACAGCTCCAATTTCATTTTTGTATTTGCAACTAAATTCTTTTTCCCTGAAGTACCCAAATACCTGGTAGTCAGGAGCGACAGATGTTGGCTCAGACCTCCAGCCTTCAAAAGGGATGTGAAATGCACAAACTCCAAAGAAGGGCAGAAATTCTGCCACACCACTGTGCCTGATCTTTTCTACTAGCTACCGCCAAATGGTTTCCCAGATCTGCTTATCAGGGACATCTGGTATTCTGCATTAGCCAACATGAACTGGTCTGGAACACTCAATAGCCTCAGGAACAAGGTGTAAATTCCCATAATTAAAGATGGGGGTTTGGTTGGGGTTTTTTTGTGGTAATAAAGTTACTCGACTCTTCTGAAGCTTAAGAAGTCACTGACATTTGACAAGATAGCCCATCTGCAATGACTTTGATCTAGAGTTCACCTACACGCTTGCCTTACCATCTATAAAATCTTAATTGGCATACAGCCATTTTAGTTTATGGAAAGATTCGTTTAAAAGCAAACAGTTCTTCATGGTCTGTTGACAACTCCAGAAGTGGTGCTTATAAACTTGCACAGAAGGCAAGTTAACATACATGACACTAAGTAAGAGCAGCTCCCTTTTAACATACCAAATAGCAAATGTAGGGACACTCCAGAGTAGGTGGCTTACGCGTTGCCCTCCATGCTTTTTGGTTTATTCTGCAGTTCATGTAGATAAACATTTAAACTACTGAAAAAATCCTGGAGAAATCTAAATGTAAGTCATCATAATACAATTTACCAAGAAACACTCCTCAGCTGACCAACAGCATGTCTTCCAGACTCTCAGCACTTTATTTACTGTTTATCCCCTCTGAATGGAAAAATGGTGATAAAATTCAATTTGTTTTTATCAACATATACAGACTGCTGCAGTCTGTATACCCTTCTAAATTACAGTTTCTATTAAGAATTGTTATGCACTGCAGTCTGTGGAAAATGGATGAGAAGATACTTTTCCCAATGAAGCATATGAAATTTGTAAGGCTTATGTTTTCCTTCTAGTAATAATGTTACATTCCCAAACAGAACAGAATGTTTGAAAAAAAATGCAAGTGTTTTAAATATTTTCCTCATGTCACCTCATCCGCACATACATTCTAATGCCAAACATAGCTGAAATCTGTAGTAGACTAACCTCTAAACCTTTTTGCCTAATTTCATCAGGTGGAAGTTAAACTACATGCCACAAGAACGTATATTCTAACACATTTTATGCTAGATCAGACTATTGAGTTCCAGAAGGATTTGACTCTTAATTATACCTAAAGCTTTAAAGGAACACAACTACTTAACAAGGGTTCATTTATGCTGGATACACTGTTCTATAAAACTTCTCCTTCTTAAGTCTGTTTTGCCTTTTGCTTATTTTTAAGTGCTCTGGAGGTCCAAAGATTTTGGTGAAAAAAGGACAAAAATCAAATCTCACACTTTACCTCACTTAAAAATTTAGGTTTGTATATCCTTAAGAAAGTACCCTTCTTTTCATCAGTCCCCAAATACTATACTTCACCAGCATGTGGAAATTCTTCCTGTACTCCAGTTTTGTTTTTCTAAAAACAGTATCTGAAACTAAGCACAATGTTCCAGGTGAGAGTGGATTATCTCACTGGATCTTATAATACACTCCCCATAACAACAGAAACAAAGCAGTTCTTTAAAAAATGCTGCCAAGTCCATTTCCTATCTAGTCAATGAACAGAACACTCTGGTTTTTCCCATTAAATACTGACAGGTTTTTCCACAAGTAACACAGGAGAATACAAGGGTTTATTTTGCAAATGGTTAAGAAGTTATAACCCAGCAAAACGCATAAAAAGTTCCTTCCAAATTACTAACAGACACAGTCACACTAAACATTCTCAATAAAAGCATTTCCCCAGATTTTCTGACCTGTTTAAGATAAAAATGAAGGAAGGGGGGGTGGGGGGAGAGAAGGCTATCAGCAGTGCTTATGCAGTTCCCATCCAAGGGAGCAGACTCTTGGCTAAATCCAGAAGCAAGCTGAGCAGACTGCAGGTGATCCATTCTTCTGTCACCACCAAGTGCCAATGTAATCAGTCAGAATCACTACAGCGACATGGGACAGAGGAAAGCAGAGGCAAGCAAACATACTTTATACCTTTTGGTTAAAAAAAAAAAAAAAAAAACACAACACAAAAGTAAAAGAAAAAGAAAAAGCATGTTTTAAGACAATTCCACATTGAAATAGGGTGTCTTTTAGCAAATTCTTAAATAAGGCCGAATACCCAACTGATACAAAGTAATGCCAAAGGCAGTCTTAAATTTCAAAAACTAGCTAATGATTTAGCATCCTCATTTGGAAGTCAGCTTTCATTAGCTCATACAGAATCAACACGTAGTTCTTTCTAAGAGGAAAAAATATAGAAAAAATTGTCTTTGTTTGCTTGGGGTTTTTTTTCCTCCCCATAATCAGGACATCAAAAGGAATACACTATTAGGTAATCAGAATCAGTGGCTTCTTCTGGAATAACAGTTCTCTCCCACATTTTATCAGGTGGCAGATTAATTCTGTGATCTGACCTTTACATCAAGCCCAGGCACAGTTAGTGCCTGATGATTAGAGTTTTCTATCCAGTTGACCACCATCATTATCACTGTTTGAGTATTTGCATTTTCTGTATGTGTCAATAAATGTCAAAGAATACTAAACAAGTCACTATGCACTAAACCGTAAAAACACCTTCCTGCAGAGATGCAGTATTTTTTTCTTCTACTGTGAAACCACCATAACTTTCAACACAATAAGTATGAGTTATGGAAGTCTAACTGAAGGGTAGAAAGTCATGGTCTTTGCCTCTCAATGACTCTAACATTTATATAGTAAAGACCCTCAATACACATTTTATGGGAACTGTACTGTAACCTGAGTGGGCATGTGTGAGCACTGGTGCATTTACACAACCTTATGTCCCCACACATGAAACCCTTTTGTCATTATTAACGCCACTTATTCAGCAAATTATTCAAAGCAGTTGCTGGACTGAGCTTGCCAGTTTGGAGAATAGCTCATGCCACCCAGGAAATGTAATGCAAATTTTACATCCCAGCTGAAGAATCTGCCAAGTCTGGGAACTCTTACATTCAGAAGCACTTCATCAGCATCGGGAAGCAGACCTTAAAAACGTATAGCAGGTTTCCTTCCTCAACCAACCTGACAGCTGTAGCGACTGCAGCACTGTGCTGAAGGCATTT
Organism: Ara ararauna; assembly: GCA_028858755.1. NCBI lineage: Eukaryota > Metazoa > Chordata > Aves > Psittaciformes > Psittacidae > Ara > Ara ararauna. The sequence goes on from CM054378.1 coordinate 53,438,114, forward strand.
CATTAATTCCAGTCAAGGTATGTGGGGCAAGTTGTGGTTGACTAGCCAAAAAGAACCAGCATCTGGGACAGGCCAGTCCTACCAGATGAAATCAGAGCAACAGTTAAGTTTACAAAGAAAGTTTTGGCTGAGATTCAAGTTTCACTGTTACTTACTTAGTAAAGACACACTATACACAGTGTTATTTGGCCTATGCAGTTTGACTGGAAGGATAAAAAAAACCCCCACATTTTAGTTCTAAGGGCTGTATCATTCATAGGATCATAGATTCATAGAATAGTTAGGGTTGGAAAGGACCTCAAGATCATCTAGTTTCAACCCCCCTGCCATGGGCAGGGACACCTCCCACTAAACCATGCCACCCAAGGCTCTGTGCAACCTGGCCTTGAACACCACCAGGGATGGAGCATTCACAACTTCCCTGGGCTTTACCATACAAAAAGTAAAAAATGAGCAAGTGAAAAGGGAATAAAATGACTGTATGTATCTGAAAAACAAAACAGCCATGCTGTCCTTACTTACCAAACTTTTGCAAAGATCACAAAAATACTGAAGTTTCCTTATCATTTAACATAACACTACACAAACTTTAAGCCAAGTATAAAGGAAAGCAGAAACTACCTATAACCCGACACAACACCCTTAAGAGCCAGAATACTGAACTAAATAATACCAAAAAATCTGATGCAAGAAGGTATCTTCTTGTGGCTGGAGTACCCCCCCACACACACACACATGCACATCCCTGCCAATACTGCCAAGCAATCATGACAAGTTGTGAGCCAGCATTAAGAACCCATTGTGAAAGCAGAGGTTCTAGCATAAGAAAGCTGCTCAAGTGGAAAACTGATTGGAGGGGAATGAGAGGAAGGGGGAAAGGAAATAAAGCAGCAAATCATATCACAGAAATTAAGAGATTAACTGGTTTCCGTTTACCACCACATTTAGAGATGAAAAAAAGAGTATTTTGAACACTGGAGAGCATAAATGTCAGTTATCATTATAGCTTGGCAAACACATATTGATCCAATGATATTGTATGCAGCTAAAGTAAGTTTCAGCCATTTTGAGATAATGCCCAGTAGGATAGGTATTATGTCCTCTAATTAGAAAGCTGCTTATTGCAGCACTGAACTAGGAAAGGAACCATTTGTAAAAAATAAATAGATAAAAAAAGAACTAACACTGCTTTATCTTGTCCTATGAAAGAAACAGATTCTGCCTGAAAACAGAATTTCTTTTTTTGAGAAGCAGCACCTAACATGAGAAAATGGGAAAAGCTTTGACAGTAATGGCTAACGAACACAAATGAAAGGGAAACACTTCCAGGAGCATACACTTGTCTATTCATTTCAAGGCCACAGAACACAATAAGGTGGAAATGAGCTTTAGAAAACAAAACAAAAAGCAGATGAACATTCTACCATTATATAAATACAAAGTACTTCTGTTGAGATGAAACAGAAAGCTTGCACTGACATCTGGAAGAGTGAAGGTTCCTCCCCTACCCTTTATAGCCATGTACTATTAAACCTATTAAACAATCACCATGACAGGTAGCACACCAAGGGCCCATGGACATCTTGAATCCAACAGGGCAAGTGTGGCAGCAATTTTCAGTGGCAAAGCATATGCCAGCTTTCCACACTGCCACTGTCACTTCCACTTCCTTTTTGGAATATCCCCTTTTCAACAAAGCCTGCACAAATCTCGACGATACCTGTAGGTATTAAGGTGCTTAATACCTACTAAAGGTATCAAAAGAGAAGAACATAATAATGAATGTTTTGCTTTGAAAAACAAACAAACCCACTTTGTTTTCAGTAAACAAATATGCAATATATTCTGCATGGAAAATTGAGATACTGGAAGTTTTTTATCCAAGCATGTCAACTAAGACAAAACAAGCTTGTATTCCACTGTTCATTTTCCAAGATTATTACTTATAAAGTGGTCTTCTTTAAGACATACTAAATATTAGTCACCCAGATTCATTGTGTTAGCCATCCAGAAAAAAAGTAAAAACTACAGTATTTAAAACTGTGCATCCTGACAGTACTTCCTTCAATATCCTGCATTTCTAAATAATTAAAAAAACAAGCCAAAGGAAATTGAGTAGTTCTTAATTACAATTCTCCAATGGAATAATTAGTTTGGGATCTTTTAGTGATCCTTTAGATGTAGCCTTCAAGATCACCATAACCACTACCTTCCTTAGCCCACATTTTCAACGATGTGGTAGAGTTGATAGGCAAACACCTCAAAGCTTGAAAATGACAGACAAAGAAGGCGCTACTAAAGTGCCATATATGCATAAGGAATGACAGAAGATATAGCAGGAACTGAAAAATCGCTCTGTGAAAACTCCTTGAAGTTCACTCCTGCCTGTGTTAAAAAAAAGAAAGCCATATTGTTTGAATTGGGTTAATTAATACATCTATAAAACTTCTACTTCCAGCTTAGAAATCAAGAGCATTTGAAAAGCAAGCCATTAATAGCCTCCAGTTGTTTTTTGTGGTTTCAGAAGCAGCAAAGACATACATACTACACTAGCTTCTGTAAGATGATCTTTCAAAATTCAGAAATAGAGCATTTGCAAAGAAACCTTTTATCTCTTCAGAGAGCTTCCAGAACCTGGAAAACATGTACATGGAAAGGATATAACTGAAAACTTACTGCTACGAAGAAACAAAATAAAACAAAGCAAAACAAAATAAAACAAAACAAAATTTAAACAACCTCTCCTTTGCCCTGGACAGTTCATCTGTGGCAGTGTAGGAAAATCAATCCCTTGAACAACAGCTTTTTTTTTTTCTACCTAGTAAGGTAAAGATAGGAAAAGAAATCTGCTTTTTAAATGGTTCATGCTAATAGGAAGACAGTTTCTTTAGACTGTAAGGCACAGGAGCAGGGGAAGAATACCTCGATACACCAGCATGTGCATGATACACAAAAGCTGCAATTAGCACTCAGAACCTCCACTTTTGCTGATGCCTAGGCAAAGCCAAGTCACTTGAAGTCAGCAGAACTGGATCCAAAGGCAGGAGAAGGTGGAGACAGGGAAGCCAGAGGAGCCAGGAAAGACTTGAGAAACTTCAGAAGGGCTGAAGCAGTTTATCCCCACTCCAAAGGAACTTTTCCAGGTTACCCCCTCTCCCCAGGTTCGCTTGGCTGTGAGGTTCTAACATAGCCTCCCCACTTCTCGGTTCCCAGATTGGAAGTCTCTAACCACAGCTTCGCACCACCAAATATGGTGCAATGTATCCGAGCTGCTCTGATGCCAGAAGCCCCACTTACCTTCCTCCCCTTTCACCTTGCTGCCCAAGCAAAAATGCTTCAATCACTTCTGCCAGGCCAGTTTAGGTATCTATTTCAGCAAAAAAGAAACATACAAAAACCAGTTTTCTAGTGGTTTTAGTCCCTGAAGTAACTCACCATGGTATAAGATGTACATAAAGACCTGCAGGGAAAAAGATGTGGGGGAAAAGACAGAAGAAAGCAGAGATCAGACCCCACAGTCTCATGAGGCCTCCAGACATCAGCAGTTACATGAGGTCAGCCGTAGTACAGCAGTGTCCCATTCAAGTGCTTCAGAGTGCCGGGGCCCTATCCAAATTCTTTCCCATACCAATAGGAAAAGAAAAAAAATAAAAAATTTTTTTCTGGTTTGGGGGATATTTTTATGACATCATAAAATATAAGCACGTTCCCAAATTAATACAAATTTTGAAGCTATCTGCATTTAAGGGGGGGGGGGGGGGAAACAGGGCTCACCAATCATGAAGTGCAAGGGATGAGCTTCACTCTGAAAAAACCCACCATCCTGATTACAGTGTTTCTCAAGCAGCAGATAGGGAAACAAGGACCACCTTATTTCTTGTGTTGAGCTTGGGCAAGCTCAGCCCAGAAACCTCTTGGAGAAAGAAAGTTTCAAGAAGAAACTCAACACCTTAAAGAAAAAAAAATAGTTTTCCTATTGCAATGCCGGAGTGATTTCTTCCTTTTTTTTAATTTTTATTTTTCAAATTACAGCACATCTAACCAATTAATTCAACCAGCTTTATGAAGCAAATAAACTCCTATCCAGGCAACAATGCAAGTCCATCTTCACATAAAGACCAGCTAATCTTGAACAATTACTTCAATTCACTCACAGTAAACAAGCCCTCATTCAATGCAACATTGGTTAACTTTCTTTCTTCAATTTCTTCTCTCTTTCTGCCTCTGCGGCTCTTCCTCTATTATACTTTGCAGCCCCTATTCACCCTGCCCTTACAGCAGAATACGCAAGTACAGATCGTTCCCCATGTGCAGTTCTTCTCTGTCCCTCTTCTGCATGCCCTGGCAGAAGAGAATGCAGTCCTTGTAAAACATGACAGGTAAGCTACAATACATAATGCAAAGTAAAAACCTAGGCAGGCAGCCAACTTCATGAGAAAGCTATATGCCTCTCTCCCTGGAAAAAAAAAATCATTTTTCTTCAAACACAAAAATTAACATTTTGGTTAACAACATCTGAGGTTTCAACAAGTGAAAAATAAAGAAAAGCAGATGTTTGAAATTACAGTTTTCATACGATCCACAACCTACTGGCAGTAAAAAAAAAGAGATGAAATTTATCATTTCTACCTGAACACATAAACCACATTTTGACTTGATTAGTCACATCATACAGTCAGAACAAGTGACACTTGTCTTTTCTGTGCTGAAGTTGTGGAACTTGTTATGTACTGTAGTTAAATAAACAGCCTACTTCTTTCTAGAGTAGGCAAGGCCTTAAAGCTAGTGCTAGAGTAACTTCCCATTTTCTGTGGGATAGAGGCCTAACATCATAAGCAAAGAAAAACTTTAGCATCATTGGGGTGCGCTGTTCTGTGCAACCGTAATCGCCACTCTCTTACGCTTCTTTTATTGATGCTTCAAGAAATCAGGCTTGTGATAGCCACATTAAAAGCAAGCCAGTGACATTGTTGAAGGATTCGGGTTCTTGATCTGAAGCATCCTGGCACACTAATCTTCTTAGATAGGGACTATTTCTCCAGTTCTCTACTGCTCTATTTCAGTCAAATACTCCACACAAGTGGACTACATGCAGCTCAGACTTGTAACACATGTCTAACTTGTTCTACATGGCTGGTGCAACTGTTAGCGCTTCTGGTAACATTTACTGCCATAGAATAATGGGCATTTTGCTCTCTAAACATAGGAGTACTGCCAAATCAAGAGTAATAAAACCATAAATTCAAGATTAAAAAAAAAACAGTGAAACTTCAAAATCTATAGGCAAGGTAAGCAAAAACTTATAGGCTGCATAATGCCAGAAGAGTATTTTATATAAATGTGTAAACACTTACACAAGGAAGGCTGTCAGTTCAACTGAACAATAAAAACGAAGTCATGCAAAAACCTCTGGAAAATTTTCATCCTAAATAGGATACAATCCGTACTACAAAATTTTACAAATACTAATCTTACATTTTCTTCCTAAATTAGGTTATTTTTCAAGAATTATGTCTTCTCTCCCCCACTCCCCCAAAACAAACAAAAAAGAACACATACAGAAATAAATTCTGAAGAACAGAAGGGACACTTTATTGGTCTTTTTGATTGCTAATATAAATCACTAAAGTAATTTTCATCAATCCATACATACATACTTTCTGTATCTTAAAAAAAAAAAAAGTTATAATACATTCCAATATCCCAAGTCTCTTTCCCTTAAAGCTTCAAAAATCTCAAGCAGAACCCAAAAATACACTTTAACAAGAAACAGATCATAAAAGGATTCATTCTCAATACTTGAGTTTAGCATACAAATATTCCTTCCTTGTCTTCACCACCTTCCTCTTATTCTCCATGCAAATCTTCTTATCAGTGGTTCTCAAAATCTTGCAAGATATCCATCTGTTCTCCAGAACCTTATCTCCACAAATTCCCATTGCTAAAACTGATACCCAGCAATTCCCCTCACTAGCTTTATAATAATTAAAATGAAAAGGCTTCAATCCCCACTGACAATTCCAAGTGTTTCATCTAAAGCTATGTGCTGGGATTAAGTTCATTCTCATCATGGTAGCCAGTATGCGGCTGTGTTTTGGATTTGTGCTGGAAACACTGTGTTGATAACACAGGGATGTTTTAGTTTTTGTTGAGCAGTGTTTACACAGACCCAAGGCCTTTTCTGCTCCTCACCCCACCCCACCAGCCAGGAGGCTGTGGGTGCACAAGGAGCTGGGAGAGGACACAGCCAGAACAGCTGACACCAACTGACCAGAGGGATATTCCACGTCATATGGCATCATGGTCAGCATATAAAGCTGGGGGGAAGGTGGGCCTGGAGGCTGTTCCTTGGCAACTGGCTGGGCATTGGTCAGTCATGGTAAGCATCACTTGCCTATCTTGAGCATAATTTCTCTCTCTGTTATACTTTCCTTTTCATTACAAATTGTTACTATTATTGTTACTAATATTTTGTTATTTCAATTATTAAACTGCTCTTATCTTAATACACAAATTTCCTCACTTTTACGCTTCCAATTCTCTTTCCCCCATCCTTCTAGAGAGTGAGTGAGCAAGAGGCTGTGTGGTGTTTAACTGCTGGCTGGGGTTAAACCACAACAAGCTATTAACTGTTAAACCAGTTGTGAAAACACCCAAGTCAATCACTATTTTCCTTACTATCAAAGGAAGTTATTTTTGCCCAAGCAATAAATCTCACAAAGGACTTCACTTCAAATATACTAATCAGCTTTTTATCACATCCATTTCCTATTTTAAGTCATCAGTGAAAATTATTTAATAAGATGCAGCCTGGCATTACCCACCACCAAACTCATTCTGCTTCTTCAGGGTGTTCTTAATCATTCACAACATCTTTAAGTTCTTCTTCATTGGTCATTAAAACCAATGAAAATAATTTCTATAAAACCAGAAATATAGAATATTGAAAATAAATTCCTGTTTCTATAGTTTCTATACACTCTGCACTACAGGAATACCAGTAGAGACTTCCACAACACCAGGTCCTGATTTAGGTCAGAAAGGAGTCCTGGAGTACTTCACATTTCTAGTTCCAATGCACTTTCACATCTTTAGATTTTAAGTAGTGGTGAATTTCCTAGTATTTTAACATGCAATTAATTGCTAAAATTTACACTATTGGCATTGTTATTTGTTTCATTTCTAGCCAATAGAATAATTATCAGAAACTGGGTCTCACAGATTCTTTTAAAAGTCTTCAAACATGCCATCAATAAACATACAACCTTTTAAGTTCACAAGTTTCTTCAAGATACTTCAGAAAACTTTAATTACAATAACTCATGAATATAAAAAGCAGCTTTAAGTGCAATTTCATATTATCAGAAATCCCTTCCTGTTCAAGGCATGTCCTTACAATATTTAAACAGACACCTTATCAGCACTAAAAGTTTCCATAATGTGGTAGACCTAAATAGGTCATGTGCAAACACTCTTGAAAATGAGTAATTCTTGTACCTGGATGGTCTCATCTGGTTTAATAAAGCTTTAATAGAGCTACTCGTACATGATACAGTATGTAGGACTGGAAACCGAAATTACTTTTCCCTTCCTCACATTTGATTTTTTGCATTATTTGTCTTCAACTGTTGCAGATCCTTCCCAGATGATGGTTCATTTTACCGGAGATGGTAGCTTTTACATGACTTTACTCAGTTCTCCATCACATCAGATAGATACTAAGTTTTCATAGTGACATAACTACTTAAAAAAGCAGTCAAGAGCAGTAAAATACCCCTTCTCTGACACATTACCAGCAGAGCTAAGAGCACTATCCATTCATTATTTCAGGTCATGGTTTGTATTTTCTATGAACAGCTTGGTCCACTTCCATAATGACCTAGAATGTTGTAAAATATGGAAACACAACCTCATTTTGTGTTGCTGTTATGGTCAAGGAATTTGTTTCAATTTAACTGAAATTTCATACATGAATCTTCAGACTGAAAAGACAGGCAGGCTTCTTAAAAAAAAAACATAACGAACCCACCAAAAAAGCCACAAACCAACCAAAAAAAAAAAAAAAAAAAACCCCAAAAAAAAAAACCCACCCTTAACAGAAAACCATAAAACACCTCAGGCTCTTCCTGGTACCCACAAATATAGGAGAAAGAAAAAAATCCCACCTTTTCTATCTATTGTCTCAAACCATATGAGAATATTAACAGATTGACTTAAATGTGAACAGACAGGAACACTGGTGCAAGCTGCGATTAAAAAAGAAACTACACCAAGATTCTTGATACAACCATGTCACTAGGGATTTGACATCACAGACTGAAAACAAAAGCAAGTCAAAGACCAGTACTTCTAGAAATTAAACTATTATACTGAACCTGCACACGCTATGATTGTTCTTAAATGACAGCATCCATTCTTAAAGTCTGCATTCCATCTTTGTAATTAATAGAAGAGGGAGAAAGAAAAGCATTAATTGTGGAATCCTTTTCCATGCTTTCTCAAAAATTTCCAGAGACAAGGTTATTTCTGGTTACATCTTTCAAGCACTGTATCACTAGGCAGACAGTATTTAGGGAACATACATATTTAGCAGAGTTGCATCATCATTCACTGGCTACTTGACAAGTTTAGAATAGTTCATAATATAAGGAGTCATTTTAATAAATCTCTAAACTGCTGTGTTATGACATACAACATTACTAACATTACAGACGTTAAAGCACGTGTCTATTGTGCTACGTGCCAACTAACAAAACAGACAAATAGTAAAAGGTAAAGCTCTTATATTAATGTGAATAGACAAATATTTCACTAATGTAATGCAGTCCTCAAGAAAAAAAAAGGTGAATTTAATTCACCGTTATTTGAATTATCATCCAGTGTAATAAAATCCTTTTTAGAATTAAATTACCTCCTTTAGGCATAAAAAAGGATAATCATAGGCTTTCTTACTGACACAGTCTTTTGTAAATACTGAATATGTCTTACCAACTATGATGTCATTTCGAAGGGTACTATAAAAATTGTTCCAAAAGTCATATGTAAAATAGCATCAGTAACTTAAGTACATTTTTAATTGTCTCTGCATTAGGGTGGCTTCTTAAACATCACAGTGAAATAAAAACATGACAGGGAAAATGACAGGGAAAGAAAGATGCTATGTTGATAAACTAAAGAGAGATAAGCATCCCAAAATCTTCACAAAGTCCTAAAACCAAACAAACAAAAAAAAAAAAAAAAAACACAAAAAAATCAAACAGACTGACTGACTAATCTCAGAACCTTAAATCTGGAAATGTGCATCTACTTGGCCACATAAAAATAACTAAACCATGGAGCCAAGCAATCTTATTCCATGCAAAAAGCAGAACCAAATATTCAGAATCTACAGACACAGCTTCTGGTTTGTTAGATTTGAAGACAGATCTAGGAGAGGACCTTTCACACCAGTTTGGCAGGACACGTAAAGAGTATCTGGAGAGAACAAGATGAGCACAGGGCTACAAAGACTGAAAAACACAAGAAGACTTCAAGATTTGAAGTCTGTTTAGACATGCTTCACTTTAATAAGCACTAAGAACCCAAAAGCCCAAATGTTTCTGCAGGTATCAAGTCAATCTACCTGATTAGAGATTCACAGCTATGGAAAGATAAGAGGTGAAAAAGTGAGATTTATCCAGTCCAATGAAAAAGAACTTTGTAAGAGGTTCCTCCTCAGTGAGAAACTCAGCCTCACGTTTAGCATAATCACAGGAAAAAAAAAAAACCCATATTTTAATACTGTCTGAATAAAAGAGCTTGCAGGATTATGGGATTGTTCTGTTGTTGTTTTAAAGCTGATTCCAAAACGTACAGCAGGAATATGGCTATTCACATCCAGTTTTTAAAGAAATACATTTGAACAACAACAATAATGATGACAATGCAAAACACAAACAGAAAAGTAAAGATCCAGGTATGATAAATTTACCTACCACATTCCACAAGTTAGCATCATTGTTAAGGACAGGTCCAAGTCCTGCTGGTATCCTTTTGTTTGTTATATGGGGCAACTCTCCATTAATTGTAATGACGCAGTGCAGATTTCTACTTTCCAACCCCATACTACAGCCCTGTTTTTGGGTAGGACTCCTTTCTGGTGACAAATGGTTTGCATGAGCTCAGAACTTCTCCCGCAAAGTTAACTCTGTGACAGAGATGTCCAACCTACCCTTACCAGTATTGCCACAGCTTACAGACTGATGGTTACTCATGTGGACGGTCATGTTATTTTCCATCTAATGTTATTTGGCAGAGTTACTGGAGCTGTGCATCCCAACTCTGAAGGGTCACTAACTCACTCAGTCACATTCAGGTGGTATCCAGACAAACCATCTTATAGAATCATAGAACCATTAAGGTTGGAAAGGACCTTAACAAGATCATCTAGTTCCAACCCCCCTGCCATGGGCAGGGACACCTCACATTAGACCACATCGCTCAAGGCTCTGTCCAACCTGGCCTTGAACACTGCCAGGGATGGAGCATTTACCACTTTTTTGGGCGACCTGTGCCAGTGTCTCACCACCCTTATAGTAAAGAGCTTCTTTCTTATATCTGACCTGAACTTCCCCTCTTTAAGTTTGAACCCATCACCCCTTGTCCTGTCACTACAGCCCCTGATGAAGAGTCCCTCTCAGGCATCCTTGTAGCTCCCTTCAGACATTGGAAGGCTGCTCTGAGGTCTCCACACAGCTTCTCTTCTCCAGGCTGAACAGTCCCAACTTTCTCAGCTTGTCTTTCCGTATTAAAGTTTTATATCCTGCTATGAAAGCTCTGAAATAGGACTGACATCTACAGACATCATGAGAACAGTCATTCCCAATAAACAGATTTTTCTAATTAAAAATATATTCAATGAATATACCTTAAATATATCTTAAACTCTTGCTAACCTCCATTCTTTATTCTGACCTACTCTTTCATAGTTCATCTGTCCAGTACAGCCTAGAAACTTCGCACTGTGCCCTTTACTCAGATTTACCTTGATCTGAAAACACTCTATTTCATATTCAGCATTTCCTCCACTCTCGATACCTATGCTCATATCACCACTTCATACCTGTGCTCATTCTACTTTTTCTCCAAGCAGCTGCTAAAAGCAGTTAAGAGAGAATATCAGGCAAGGGAGACTTCTGATCCAACCTAATCTGGCAGGTTTCATGTGCACCTTATCTATCATACTAATCCTCCCTTATAAATTACAGACACTAACACATGCCACACATGCTTATGCAGCCCACGCTACAGAAATATTCACCTGCCTTGTACAGCTTCACATCAGAGTACTGATCGGTTAAGGATGGCTTGTCAATCATTCCCTATACTTGGTAACTCACTACAAGAAAAGGGTTGTTTGTTGTTTTTAACTTCTCCAGAGAATGAGGCCACAATATTTATACCAAAACAATTATACCAGACTGTTACTAGGTTGATGAATTTCCAAAACGAGGTTGGGACAGAGGCTACAACAGTGACAGTGCAATCAGTATTTCTATACAATATTTTTGTTTTCAGTGTCAGATGGGTATCTCCAATCTTTAGAAATCAACAGAACCCTTACCATGAAGCATCTATATCTGATGCCTACAAAGGCAAAGAAAGAAAACGATTACCAGAGATCACATCTGTCATAAAACTAGCGTAGTGTTTTCTCCCATTTCTGCATACATCCCATTTCCAGATTATGCCCATATTCCCCACTCACCCAGCAACTGTGGAAAACTGCTGAAGCTGCTACATAAGTGAGTCTCTAAAAGACCCTACACACACAGGTATCACATAAAAAAGCTGCACAGATAATTAAAACATAATAACGTTTTACGTATGCTATGCAGAATTTTATGTCCAGTAGCCACCTTCTAAAAGTTTATATCCCATCTTAAGTTTATCCTAGATAAAAGCTCTTATACATTAATTGTTCAAGGCAAAATTTAAATTCTCACCATATCAGTTAAAATGATATGGTGACTTTAAGAAGTATCCTTTCAAGTAGCCATGCATGACAGAGTTTATCTGTGCCACTGCCTGCAGAGTCAAGGCTGCAGACTACAAATGTAATAGCCAACTTGCAACCTAAAAGGAGATCTGAATGCACAACAAAGTAAAATTAGGAGGAAAAAAAAAAGGGGGGGGGGGGGAAGTCATAAAAAATGCAGCACCAGCCAAGTCCAAAACAACTTTCTGTAGATAATGTGCCTGTGAGATCACACTCCCACTTAAATACTGCTTACCACTTCACTCCTTTCTTTCAGGAAGGCCTTCTTTCTAGCAGCAGAGAAGGAAGCTGCATTTTCAGGCAAGCTAGTTTTCAACCCAAACACAGAGTGATTAAAAATGGGGTATACATTGGAACCTGCCTGCTCCATGAAGCACTTATAAAATTGGAACAGATACCTGGCTGTTACCAAGGAAACAGCGAGTAAAGTCCTGTGTAAACTATTAGGTCTTTTAACCAGAAAATTAGGAACAAAAAGAGGGCTCAGTACAGAAATTATTTACTGCCATCTACAAGACAAACTCGGTTCCCAAGTACTTCTTATCCTTTAATCAAGTGAAGCCAGATACAAGCTTTGAAACTCGGGATTTCAGAAAGAACTTCCAGGTTCTTCTGGAGAAATACTATGATCTGCCTTTAGTTAAATAGAAATCTCATCATTGTCAAAAGCAGTGTCTTCAAGTATGCAGAAAGCTACAGAATTTATGCACACTAACAAAGTCCAAAACTTACAATACATACATGTGTGTAAAAACTGCCATGTACCTTACATAGTTAACATTCCTAAGCAACACATCCCTTTCTCTCCCTTTGATTCTAGCTCAAGCAAGACACAAAGACTTGGGACCTTTCATAAAACACTGTTTCCAAACAAATAGAAGAAACCAAGTAATTCAGTTACCTGGAAATAAATATCATTCTACATGACCTATTCCTTACCCGTATGAGCGTATTTTCCTTCTTGTCAAAGTTTCCCCTGTACTTACTGCTGCTGCAGCTCTAGCGGTATCAGCCAGTAAAATGACCCAAGGAAAACCAAGCAAGTTGCTAGTGTTGTAGCTGTCACATGGTGTAAAATTGCTGTGAGCAGGATAAGACAATGTTGTGCTTGAATAATAGCAGCTGTTCTGCACTGGCATCGCCATGAGCAGAGCTGTAATCACAGCCAGGTGCAGTGGTGGGAATCTGGGGGGATAAAGGCCACGCCTGCACCTGTGGCACTCTGTAAGTTCTGTAACAAATGCTGTATTTGTTTTTTAACGACCATCTGTCATTTTGACAAGCTCCCTACCTGAGTGCCACCGGAATGAGCCAGCTTTTGTATTTCCTTAACAAGGCCTCTCTCCCTTTTGTACAGCGCCCAATTTCAGACTCATGTGTGCCTCATGAACAGAAAAGGATATGGTAACTATGGTGTAGGAACCACTGAATCATAAGAATTTGAAACACTCCTAGTTACTGTGATCAAAGCTAAATCTTTTAGGAAGACTACCCGCACCAGAACCCTGACAAAAAATCCTAAGACTCGAGTACTTTTATACTGCACACCTTCGAGATAAAGCACGATTTCCCTGTTACTGAGAGGGGCTTCCTGCGGTCACATTTAACTACGGTGAGAAGACGTTAAACGAGGGCTGATGTGCCTCTTGATCCATCTATGCAGCTTCAGGCCTGGCCACCAGCTGCAAATGCAACAGTCTACAGACAGAGACCTCAACTCCGAGGCCATTAAAAGGAATATTTACTCGGAAAGCAAAAATAATCCCAATCAACCGCTCATTTACACAACGAGAAGTACATGCCTTACAAGCAAGGAATAAGAGACGCCAAACCCACTCGCGCCCCAGCGCCCATCACAGTGTGGAACGGCAGAGGGGCACCGCTCAGATTCTGGCTACGATTTCACCGTCCGAGACAGCGCGTACAGCGGGAGGGAAGCGGCGGGGCCGGGCGAGCCCTTTCACCAGCGGCAAGGTGCTGCCGGCCGGTGCCCCGGTGCCTCAGAAGTTCGACCCCTCTCCCCGGCAAATGACAGTTATCCGCTCCGCACCCGCGGAGGCGACGCCACCATCCCACCTCAAACCACCACCATTCCTCCCCACGCCGCCCGGTTCCTGCTCCTGTTGCCGCTTTTGCATTCCCAGGACCGCTCCTGTCACCCCTTTAAGCCCTTGTTTCAAGGCGGGCACGGCTCTCACCCAACTGCGGCTGCACCGCGGCAAGAAGCGACCGCCGCGGGACCCGCACGTTTATCCGATAGGAAGGGAGAGGGCAAGCAGCCACTTGGTGCGGCCCCGGCTGTACCGGGGCAGCGAAAGCCCGGTGCCCCACCCCGACCACGAGCCTCGTTGCCCAGGAAGTTGAGCGCTGTTCGGTCGTTCCTCACACCGGGCAACCCACCCCCTTCCCGCCGGGTGGAGGCAGCGCCCGCAGTCGCGGGACGCCCGCCGGTTGCGGAGCAGCAGCGGTGGCGGCAAACACCTACCCGGAGAGCTTCCCAATCTTCACAAAGCTAAACACATCCATCCATGCAGCCGGCTAGCTCTGCCCGTCACAATCACTCACTCCAGCAGCGGCGACGATAGAAGCAGTTCCATGTCGGGAGAAGGTTGCGTCCAGCGGCAGCAACAGCCCTCGCAAAGGCAGGAGCAGGCGGAGGCAGAGGCTGCTACCCCCCTCCGGCTGGCAGCTGGGCGTGCAGCATCTCGCAGGAACAGCACTCATCAGCGCGCAGCCCTCCCCCTCTGCTCCCCCCTCCCCGCCGCCCCGCTCGGTGCCGCCTTGCCCCCTCCCTGGGGTAACTCAAGGAACCCGGAGGGCGAGGGAGGCTGCCGCTCAGGAGGGCTGCCCTCCTCCCGGGCCCCGCCGAGCTCCGGGAAGGTGCTGAGAGGGAGGCGGCAGCGCTCCGCCGCCCGCTGCCTCGTTGCAGTATCCCCAGAGAAGGCAGGCGGCGGGGATGGGGGGGCTGAGGAAGGTGGAGGGTACAGCAGTGGGAGTTTCTCCTCTCGCCGGCAATGTCTCCCCCTCCTGAGGGGGAGCGCAGAGCGCAGGCGGCTGCGGACAGGGCGAGCGCCGCCCGCTGGATCCAGCCCGAGACCGCCAGGAGCGGGCCGGGGGGCCGAAAGGGCCTGGCTGCTCTCCCGCCGTTGCGGGACTCCCCACAGGGCCTCCGCAGCCGCGGCGGCAGGAACGGAGGGCAGGGGGTTGGGCATTGAGGGGATGCTCTCTCCTGGCTTGCCGGGGAGGAAGAGGCACGGCTGGGAGACGGGACGAGCAGCCCTGGTGAGGTGGACGCGGCTGCTCCCCAAGCCGGGGAGCAGCACCATGAGCATTGCAGGAAGCCCGCAGCCTGGGGTCCTCCTCCAAAGCAAAACTGGGGAAAGCAAATGCCTCTTCTCCCCGCTCTCGGCGATCTCCCCTCAGCGATCGCACTTGGCCATGCTTCCCTCCCGGATGGGAAGGGACGGTTGGCCTTCAGCCCTTGTACCGGGTGCTCCCCACTCACAAACGGTGGACAGCTGATGAGTAGAGCTCGAGTCCACCGCCTGGCGGTGGTACCACCCTGGGACCTCTCTACCTGTGCCAGAAAAAAAGACTTGGAGGAATGGAGCCCTCGTTGTGATGAAAACATGGTAAGGCTGGTTTGTGGCAACTAATTAAAATCAAGCATTGTTCATATCACGTCTTGTAGAAAAATGACAGGTCCGGATGTCCTGATGCAAGAACAGTAGAGAAACGCTGCCTTATGCTTTTCCCCTGCATTAGGCTTCAAAAAAGACACTGGAGTTTAGCTTTCTGTAAGCTTCCCATAACTGAGAAAGGTAAGTAAAATTCAAATACATCTTCCCACAAGCTCTACACTGAGATACAATAATTCTCAGCACGGGAATGGATTTTCTCCAGTGTTTTTATTTGTTCCCTGAATAGACCGGTACACTCTTTACTTCCTGCCTTTACAGAGTTTTGGTCTTTTCTGCAGGCTTGCACCTGCACTGTCCTACCAACCAAGAACTTCAGAAGTGATAGTAGAGCCCAACATGCAGGTTCCAGCGGCCAGATGAAAACAATGCACGTTTTTAATATTTAAACTTGTGTTGAAAAGAGAACAAAAAGAGCAGGCACTATGAACAGTCACTGTGTTGGGTTTGAAACTATTCTTTAAAACAATAACAACAAAGAATGATTGATCATCTATTTACACTGGAAGAACATTGAAGCGCCAACTAAAAAAAACAACGCTTGCTGACCTACAATGGAAGTAACTGGTTTGGGCGTATTCTGAAATGCCATATGAATTATTTTATGCTAGTGCAGCAAAATACTTATGTGGTTCTTCCATGTAACTATATTTATTTATTGTTATACCAGATTTTCATAAAAGGCAGAACCTATGCCAATGATTCACACTGCTCTATTGATTAGTAAAAGTTACAAAGATAACACACTTTCAGCTGGTTAGAAGCTGATTTATTTATAAAACTGTCATTATTTATTTATAGACTGAGGAGATAGGCCAAGATCCTACAAAGCTAACTGAAGCCGATGGAACGATATACCATCTATAAAATTAAGCACATATGCTCTGTATCAAAGTTCCTGTCTTGAGCACTTCATGCTCCAAGGCTTGTCATGTAAAGGTACCTTAAAGTGGGAATAGCCAGAAAAATTAAGAAGTTCTGAGGGGTCACTAGAATTTCTGCGGTTTCAGGGTCTTTAGGTGGAAAAGCAAATGGAATCCTATGGTACATTGACTGAGGCACTTCCAATAGACATAGGTAGAAAAGCAGAAAGCATAAGATCTGATCAGCAGTGCCATATTCAGCTTGTTCAAGAAGTACATTTGAGAAAAAGGAGAGCTGGTGCAGGAGGATGCTGAAAGAGTGTTCAAGGTAATGAAGAGTTGATCTTATGAGAGGCGATTTGTTCTGGGTAGCAAAACAAAGACTAAGAGATAAAAAAGATTGTTTATAAATACATCAGTATGGTAAACACAGGGTGTATCCAAAATGTTAAGGCTTTATGGAAAGTCATTAAAATTTGAAATGAAGATTAAATTATCTTCTCTTTCTTTGACATTCCAAACAGATATATGTAGCATTGCTATATTTATAGCTACTTTTATATTTTTGTTTTCCTATGCAAAAGCTATTGCAACAGTACATATTTTCCAGAAAGGCTGTGAAGATACTGTTGGAATAGCTAACATCTTGGAAGTCCATTAACACTAGTATCACAGTAATCGTATTTCCAGATCTGCAGACATGAACAGAGAACCTGGACAAGTGTGCTCCTTCCAACTGTGCTGAGTCCTGATATTGTTTTGCAGCTCTGCTATGGGGAGGAGACTGGGGTATGAGACTGAGTACTTCATTTCATGGTTCTCTGGGTTTTGGTGTCATAGCAACTGGATATAAAACTACACCAGGGCCGTAGGAGAAGATTAAAATTTGCCTACCCAAAGCAGCAAGGTGGTGGGCATTGTTCTATTTCAAGAGTAAATGTTGATGTATATAGTTAGGACTGGCTTTGAATCTGACACCTATACTTTAAAATCATATTTTGATATTATAATTTCATTTGCAGGAGCATCAACTATACAGTGTCATGACTGAACTCTTGCACATACATTTATACCTTTTAGTTACTACAGTGAATTCTTCTCACTAACTACCAAAAGTTAGGGGTCCAGCCTCAGCTAGTCGTACCCTAAGTCTGTGGTGGACAGGCACTTATCACTCCAAAATATGTCCTCCTAGAAAAAGTGACATAACTTGCCTTCTGCAGGTGCTTTATTTTCTCTGTCCATCCCAATTGAGAGGAAGCCCAGATGTCTGCCTTTCACTAGAGAGCTGTCTTCCAGATGTCTAAAGTTAGGTGAAATAAAGCCCATTTGAAGGTGACAAAGGTGCATGTAAATGCTGAATAAGGACAGACAGCCAAAGACAGGAAAACAACATGTAATTAGTATCTCGGTAACAAACAATAATTGAACATGAAGTTCTTAATCTTAAAGCGGGAATCTGACATCAATTCCTGGCTGAATTCTTTGCTGGCTGTTTCGTAGAATGGCATGGTAAATATAGCTTTTTGAGGATGCTTTGTTACCATGTACTGCTACATTTTGTCCAAAGTAATCCAATTAGGACACTTAATACTAATGTTCTATGTAATCATAGATATCCTAGTGTAGACTGTGGGACAATGAAAGCCTTAATTTCATATAGTATGTCAGTTTCATATGCATTTATAGAGAAGGAAGTCTTTGTCTTGTTTTATAACACTCCTTGTTCTAAAGGAAATGGCACATATGTAATGCACGTAGGAATGTTATGCCGTCTTAACTTTAAAACAATTAAGTCACTGTAAGAACTTAATTTTTTGAATACCCTAATTGTTTTGGTCCCAGGGAAACTGCTGTGAAGATGCAATTTGAATATCTTTATGAATGACGTGAAAAAAACATTTATTTTTGTTCCTGGGTTTTAGGGGTTTTCATTTTTCCTTCTAAGTCACCAAATACTCACTGGAAGAATATGCTTTGGGCTTTCCTGGATATCACACAGTACAAACTTTTAGCCCTGTAGCTGGACCAGTATAATGTCTGTTTTGTTACTTACGAGATGAGTTTTGATCCTAGATAATTTAAATGAAGACAGGTAGAATCCTAAACCAAAGACATAACGTGAAACCCCTGGAAATGGCCAAGGTCTAGTTTTCATTTGAATACATTTGGAGGTCTCAGAAGTTTTTCTCTCAACATAAGTTTAAAACCCATCTCTATACACTGTTTTTTTTAAGGCTAGTCAATTGTTTTTAATGATTTAGGATCTTAAAAAGATACTTAAAAGTGTTGTATCTCACTTTCAAAATGGTTTTGCATTCGCTTCCCAAGAAAACAGCTGAAGGTAACACGATTTTTCTGCAGAGCTTGATGATATTACTCATCTAAATCGCAACAATGTTTAGAGGAATGTGATAATAAAATCCATTGACTAATGAGGTGTTAATGCATAACTGGCAATGTGAAGTTTCAAAGGAAGATATTTTGTCATTGTGATCTGGTATTCACTGAATGCTGTTTCTAAAGATAGTTATGACTAAGTCATGTGGCTAGTTTTGTAGTACTCTGGTCTACTTGTATTTTGAACTGTTGCATTCCTTTTTCAGCCTGGAAGCTTCAAAGCACACATTTTATAGAATCCGTTTCTTTGGTCCTTACTACCCATATACAAGTCCATATATAAACACTGTAGCCATTACAGATTTACTCTATGTCCACATTTATAGCATTATAAAGAAGTCCCTCTGCTTAGTTTGAATCTCTACATCCAGCTTCTACACCCCATTTTTGGAACTTTTATCGAACAGTTTTAGCAGGCTTTTTTTTTTTTTTTTTTTTTGACCCATGCAGACTGTTAAACACTCAATATTTTCATTTTTGCTGTATAATTTACTGGGATAGATGTGATATGTCACATACAAATTAAATCATAGATGGTTGAAAATTTAAATAGCAGATAAGATTTCTTGCCAGTTAAGAAACAAATAAATCTAGAGGCCTAAAGGCTTCTGAATTGCACTGGAACAAAATAAACAAGGATATCACAACTGACACGACAATTCTGCTGAAGCCAGGCATACGTAGTCAAACCTGTACAAGCAGGTTGGTTAAAGGCAGTTAACAAAAACTACTGGTTGCTATAATGAACTGTAAAGTCTTGCAGCATATTGAACCTGCAACATTAAAAAGCATTAAAAATAATGTTTTCATATGTTGCAGTACGCAGATGAGGTCAAAGTAAAGAACAAGACCTTAGGCAGCATAAAGATAACATTTTCTGCTTCAATGAATAAGACAATACTAGCACATTATTTCTTTTAAAATAAACTGGTCTTTATAAAAAAAGATTCACTTTTCTATAATGGATATGTATAACATATTTAAAGCAAAATGTGGAGACAGCAGAGTTATCTACAGTGTCTCTTCTACTGACAAAAGATCCAATTCAAAAAAATCTTTAACACATGTTTATAAGAGCAGGCCTATTCATGGCACCGCTTAGTCTAAAATGTGACTTGAGACAACTGCAAAGTTAAGCATGTGTTTAAGTTTTGTTTGAATAAATATGATTTCACAAATCATAGGAAAAGATATAAAGATGAATAAAAAAATAATGTGAAATGGTAGCATGCAAGTAAGTGTACTTGAAATTTATTTACAGTAAAGAAAAAAATGAAGAAAAAATTAAACCTCATCCACTCTTTCTCAAGGCAAATCTGAGTTCTGCCATCAAGTGTCTTTTTTTTTACTTTAACTGAAGTAGTCTGCAGATTGAAAATTTAGTGGCAAATTTAAAGAAAATTATCAAGGTTTGCATTTTAAAATTAATAAAATACAAAGCCCCCAGGACTAATGCTGAAGCCTTCCAACTGTTATCTACTGCGTTATTCAGTTGTGATTAAAATTATCAGATTTGTGGTGAATTTTAAAAATCAGAAGCATAATCTATTTTTTATTAAAACACCATTGAAACAAACCAAGGATAAGATGGATATATGAGAACCATATTGGGGTGGGAAGCCTTTATGTTTGTTTGTAGTCTGAAGTTTAAAATCTTCATAAATATTTTTTTAATTATTATTATTTGCCATTACCAGAACATGATTTCAGCTATAGCTTGTAAATTTGCCAGCGTGTCTAGTTATTAACACAAAGTATTTCTTTTTTTTTTCACCGTCAGAATAAGATATTACTGTGAAACTCAAGAAACATTGTAATCTTTTGTTCTGCATGAATTTTCCGGGGAAATATCTGCAACCATCTGAGCTGATGGGGAAGAAAAAACCCCAACTTCATAAGAGCAAAATAGCTTACACTCAGAGGAGAAAAAAAAAAGGCAAATTTTCACAATGACTAGAAACTTCACAGACAGAGTGTTTTTATCTGGGTGCCAAAACCTGGTTTTCTCAGTCCATATTTAGGCATTTGCAGATAGGTGACCTACTTCTCAGTATCACTAAACATTCACAAATGAAAAAGGAATTGCTAGTTACTTCTAAAAACCAAGCAGCTTATACAAAGTTGCCTGAGTATCCTGAAAAACAAATTGCAGCATTTAGTTTTGAAATTTTCAGCCTGTGTTTTTAAAGATCACACCATATTTTATGCACTAAAATGTGTTCTTTTGATCTTAATTGCAAGCTTAATAAATTTAGACTCATGAATTTTATGTGAGGTTTCAAGCACTGGGTAATTACTCCTCGTTTACGTGGGTTATAGTGCCCTGAAGCAGCTATTCTTGACCATAGCACCAACCAACAGAACTTCCTGCCTGTGCCAATCGGGGTTTGCTCCCAGTGTAACTGTGTGTTCAGGGTGTGTACAGGCAAGCACATCAGGTGGCTTGCATTAAGAATGCTGTTTCTTCCAGATACAAGAAAAGACTGCAAATCTGTCCATAGAATAAAATATAGTAAGGTAGTTACTTGTTGAGCATACTGAGTAACATAAGTTTTGCATGCTCAAGGCACTTCTGTTTATTCAAGTGACCGCTTATGAAAATCTTTGGGGGTTTTGATTTTTTTCAGGCCATGTAGTGTTTCTAGAACAGAAATTAAGTCCATGATGTGGCTTGGTAATAAATACTGGAAAAGAATTGTCATGGGAATCTGGTATATGGGAAGACCAGTGGGAGCTGCAAAGCTGAAAGAGATAGTATGATGCTATAACGTTCACAGAATTTTCATAGGAAAGTGTGTGCAATTTTTAGAAGCACACTGCAGTCAATAAGAGGTATTTTGTAAATATAATGCAATTAGGAAACTATTTATGTCCACGTGGTACAAGCCTAATGCTTTTGGTTAGGAGGAAACAGAAAACTAGTCTTTTAATACCCACGAAGGCAAGTGGCCTACTGCATGGCTGAGTAATCTGCATGTGAAGGCACTTATGCCATGTTTTCCATTAACAGAAATCAGTTTGCCTGGATCATCAAGAAAAATTGACAAGAGTGTTTCACACCTGTACTCTCTTCTTCAGCTACCAGTTCCAGTCTAAATGAAATTTAAGGACCTGTATTGTCTCCATGCTTAGTATCTCAGACCTGTTTTGCCCTTACCCCTTTGCAGTGCACCGCATCCTGAAGTTGGAAGCGAGGAGGTCAGCTGCAAAACGTTCTGCTGAGGAGGATATTTCAGTCTACATCGTGCACCTTAGTCACACAAGTGAACATGCACACCTTCTGGAGTCAAAAAGGAGTCAAACAGCCAATGCACAGCATAAGAACCATCAGTCCGTGCAGATCAGCTTACAGGGTAGAGCCATGTTAGAGCACAATGTGAGATCACTTTCTTTGTGCTCCCTGGTAGAAACAGTCTTTAGAATTCACTGACATTTAATCATCCGCCTCATATCACTCCTTTTCAGAGTAGCTATTTTGGTGCTATGTGGGGGTTGTCACAGAAATGGTTGCCTAATTCTAATCTATATTTTGTGATGTGCACACAGATATTCTACTGATAAGCATTTTACATCGAAATGCAATAATAAAGGAATTAAGAGTGATTCTGTTTCATGAAATAGCAGTGGCATACTTACCAGATATTCCTTGTTCTTGCAAAAAGAAACTTAGCACAGGTTCCACAAAGCTATGGAAATATGGTAGTACATCAATACACGTTCCCCCTGCCTGCCTCATCTCCTTAATTTCAGTAGTTAACAGGTGAATGGGTTTTCAGTAGGGTCCAAGACATCAGGACTTGTTCCATGTAAATGGCAGGGATTGGTATTTTCAAATCACTGCTGGCCTCAGAACATAGCTGAGGTTCAGAACTGTTTTCAAGCTTAGCAGTCAGAAAAGTATCAGTGAAACTGCCAAGAAGCTTGCTGCTTCATGCAGCAAGGAACACAGATCAAGATGAGACTTTTTCTTGCAGAGGAGCCGTAAGGAAGGAGGTGCAGAAAGAGGCTGCTAACTTTATTTTCCCCGAAATACATGTGGCTGTAGTTTTGAATCAATCCAATGAGTGTTTTAAGATGACATAAATGTCCTACTAAAAGCTTCTTGTGTTTCTCTGCTGAGATCATTGCAACTATATGTTTACAATACAATACAGCTTTTCTTTTTTTTTTTATTTCCTGGATGATTCTTTCAAAGTTAGGTCAGTGCACATCTGCACTAGGCTCAGAAATAAAAGTTTTGTCTGAATGAAAACTTAAACCTAAAAACTTTGTTTTTTTAAAAGGAAATGAAGACATAAAGAGAAATTAAATTTTCTATAGAGTTCTTCCAAGTCCAGTGTTTTGAAGGGTAGTCCAAGATTGCAGCTAACTTAACAGCTTGCTGAATAGCATCAAATTCTGTTTTGTCTGCTCTAGTTCTCAGGAACTAGAAGGGGAGAATTCCCTTTACTTCCAAAGCCTGCTGGGCTGCTCTCTCATCCTCACTGTAATCTTTCAAAGCATGCATGAGGTCCAGCCCCCCTGCTATAACTTTCTTGCTCATTCCATCCTGCTGTCTCCCAAGCTTTCTCTTTTTGCAGACTCTCAGTAGCCCTAAGGAAGGGAACATCTCCCCTTCCTCCAAGAGGTCCTTTTTCTTATAAAGAGCACAACACATGGTTGGGAGAAATAAATCAGATGCCTGTAAAATTCCAAGGTAAGTCTACCACAGACTTTGAGTACCCAGTGTCATAGTTCAAGACTGCCTAAAGAAACACATCTATGAGAAAGATGTGCAACACCTGGCTTAACACTGCCTCATTATTAAATTGGTTTAGTATAGTTTGAAAACGTGTCAGAAGATTGGGGGATTTGCAACATGCAAAATTAAAAAGACATATTTTGTTGCATTAAACCATCCACTTGAGTAATTATTCTGGTTATCCGTCATGCCAGCTCAGTAATACTGGCCATAAGGCCCCATTTCTCTTATGTCTCTGCCAAATGAATGGCCAAATTGTCAAAAAGCCATTGAAGTATGAAGATGAATTAGAATCACACAGTAGGGTTCATAACCCACATCAACTTCCTGCTTAAGATGTTTGCCACATATTTGTGCGGAACAAACTCTGCTTACCTGAAAGTCACCTTACTATAGTAACTATAGTTCTCTCCAGGTCCTTACGAAGTCAGTGGAGACTGCAAGCATTTCCTGCAGGCAACTGTGTTCATCTAAGGCCTGACTTGTTGTTTGGGTTGAGGTTGTTTGCTTGAGTTGTTTTGGGTGTTGGGGTATTTTGAAGGGGAGTGGAATAGTTATGGGCCTTCATCTCTTCAGCAGTGGTAGTGCTCCTAAGTTGGGTGTCTCAGGCAGTGTCTATAGACAGGTAAGGTTGCATCATTCATCAGTTTGGCAGCAAGAAAGCTGAAGAGTAAAAGGAGAGGAACAGAGGACTACAGTCTTGTAAGCTGTATTAAGAGAAATACTGGTATACCAAGTACAGGCCCTTCCACAGCTGAATTCCTACTCAGCTGCTGGTGCAAGCCATCTTGTGCAATTTTACCCTCATTCCTCAGTATGGATTGATTCCAAATCTCTTGATACTTGCTCAATATTGCACTTTGTTCTGGCTTCCTCTGTCAGTGTTGTACCAATCTGGGTCCAGTTCTCTTTGGATTGATACATTTTCCTTCACCTCTTAATTCTTTCTTTTTAGTAATAAAATACTTGCAACCCAGTTTGCAAAGGTGATAACGTGCACAGTAGTAATAAGACTGCAGTCATTTGATGTCTAGATATAGAATGGTTGTCACTGAATTCAAATCCAAGTGTCTTGCCTTATTTGAATGGAGATAGGGTTTTAAATTGAAGGCTAAATACAGATGAAAGAGGAAAGAGCTTCTAAGGAGCTACAGCAAGTTTGTTAAGGTTATCCCTTACATTGTAACTTATGGACCATGAAAGGAGTATGTGGTCAAAAGACTGCAGAGATTACCAAGATCTCTGACTTGAAGAATTTATGATCCAGTGGTCTGATTCAGCAAAATATCCAGCAAAATCAAATAAGAAATGTGTGTGATTGAAAACTTGCAATAAAGAAAACCTAGGCACAAACCATCAACTCACATTATTTTTGTCTGTACACTGCAGCATGCAGATCTTATCAGTTCAAACTTTCAGAAATGATGAATCAGAGCAAAAAACATCATGAGACTGACTTTAAAACAAAGGGTTTAAAAGTTGTACATTCTAATTTATTTCCCTTCTGGCCTCTAAGCTATTAGAGTCCTCAGTTAATGCTTTCAGGGTTTCATCTGCAAACCTGAAGGCTCTACACTTACATTTAGTAGTACCAGAGCTTTTAGGCAATCAGGTTTATCGATAAGTTAAAGTTGTAATGAAAAAAACCCACAAAATATCATGAGATTAAAAATAAACAAGAAAGCTGACAGCCTTGGATACAGTAATTTAGGAAACTATATTTTAAACAACTTTATAAATGTAGGAAACATAAAATAAAAAATAAAAAAATAAAAAAATAGAAAATCAACTCTCAGAATGCTTTCAGATTAAAGAAATATTTCTCTTATTCCCTGTGAGTACTTAGGAAACAAAGTGGGTAAGTTTTCTAATATCTACCAGCTAGTCTTCTAGATGAATGCATACAAAATGTGAAGAAGTAAATAACTTATTGCCTGCCTAAATATCTATTATGAACTCAACTAAATCCACCTTATGCATCTAGTACAAATTTCTGTGCACTCATCTATCTCTTACTACAGTAAATTGGCTTCTTGAACAGCTGTCTTTTCATTACTTTATTATGTTACTACTGCATGTTGTTTAAGGCACTGTCCATTCAATACTTCTACGCAAACTAATATTTTGCCAGTGCTACAAATGAGAAAGAAAGTACCTCCATAGGAATAGTAGCAGAAGCTTATCAGGCACTAATCTTAAACTGCTACTAGAAATTTCATTCACCACATTACATTGATCTTATCAGGAAACAGGGATTGGGGGGGAGAGGAGGGAATAAAGACTCTTGTAGTAGCACTGCTAATACCTCTGCTTCAAAAGCAGAGAAACTGGGGGACCCTGGGCAACTAGCAATTGGTGTGCTGGATTAGACTACAGATCCAGTATCCTCTCTGTGGCATTCTAATGTTACATTTCAAAGGAATCCCTTAACAACAAATGGGAGATAGTCTGTGCACACAAAAAAAGACATTTGTGCAAATCTCATCTCTGTACCCGAACAACTTAAACCCTAAAGCACAAGGCTTAATATCCATTGCCAATTATGTATTGCATTTAATTGTAATTCTGGATAATCTTGGTTCTCCTGTAATTAAAATAATCAATGGCAGCAAGGTTTGTTCATTAAATATTTTTTTAATGTCAAAAATAACACTTTGAATTTAATTTAGGGACAGACTTTTTATGAAAGATTGCACAGGGCAAAGGTGGAGTCACATTCTACCAAAGTCCATCTACAGAAAGATGAGGACAGCCATGCTTCCTGAGTGGATACTTCTAGGTAGTAAAGAAGAATATTAGCTGTGAGATGTTTATATAGGTCTAATCTGATGAAGAGGTAATAAAGCTGGGGTAACTTTAATGTTACTTTCGTACCATGTTGATTTCATACATCGAAGTTCATGCTATACACCCAGATTCACTCCACTCAGCACTTTCCACTTGAAACATCATCTACAAACCTCTGCTATCCTCTGCTACTGATTGATCTTCTGCAATTTTTGTTTGACTGCTGGATAATGAAATTCATAAGGTAGAGAAACAGATACAAATTCTATTATTAGCAGCCTGCCAATATCTTTTCTCTATCTTTTGCAATAAATGTGGTACATACATACACTGTAATCCCAATTTTGGCCCAGTCAGTAGAAAACTGAAAGACTTTAATATCATTTAGATAAGAGTTATTAATCCTTAACCATTATTGGCAGTGGTGCCAATACAGCTCAAAACACTCATGACCTCTTAGGTGAAAAGGAGTAATGACCAAGCTGAGATCCACAGTGTCCTGCACGAAAGAATCACTGGGGCAGAAGAACAACTGATCATATTTTTGGTTTGGATCTACTCCCACAAAGTGGAAAAGGAATGACTAGTATTTGCTAACAAGGATTTAAGGCAGAAGTAAGGTATGAAGTTCAACCACAATATAGATAGATATAGTCAATACAGGCAGTGTGATCCAAAAGCACAAATAACTGAGTTTTTTTGTTTATGCAGCATTTCAGAGAAATGCAGAGAGAAATGTGGAGAAAGAAGTATAACATTTTTAGAGAATTTTAAAAAATATATACTATAATGCTGCTCTCTATAGCATGGTTGCCTAGTTACAACACAGAGTCCTTGGCATGACAAAAAAAATAAAATAGTATTTGTACAAGTTTACCCCCAAAATCAGGGTAATACAGGCATGTAGTCTGATATCTTGCAATTTACTGGAACTAGACACAAACAATTTACACAAATTTATACCCTATTTAAGATACAGTACCTGTTCCTAATTCTAAATTATGCATATCGATTCATAAGCAGTCACTATGCAGGGTTTGGAATCTGTCAGAGATTTTAGGCCACTGAGGTGGACAGAAAATCAGCAATTCAAGAAAGCAATAAAAAATAGATTTTCTATATTTGTTTTATTAATTATGGTCGTCTTTGAGGTGCTGAGAATGTTGTAGTATAAGACTTAACACAATAGGAAGAGTATAGGTAGTCCAGTATAGTCTTTAAAAAAGGAGAAAAACTATGCTATTATTCTACAACTTATTTTGGGACTCCTGTAATTCAGTCTGCAGATTTTATGAGCTTTTATGCAGCATAAATTAGAACAAGTCCAGAGGAGGGCCACGAGGATGATCAGGGGACTGGAGCACCTCCTATACAAAGATAGGCTGAGAAAGTTGGGGCTGTTCAGCCTGGAGAAGAGAAGGCTGCTTGGAGACCTCATAGCAGCCTTCCAGGACCTGAAGGGGGCCTATAGGGATGCTGGGGAGGGACTCTTCATAAGGAGCTGTAGTGATAGGACAAGGGGTAACAGGTTCCAACTTAAACAGGGGAAGTTCAGATTGGATATAAGGAAGAAATTCTTTACTGTGAGGGTGGTGAGGCACTGGAATGGGCTGCCCAGGGAAGTTGTGAATGCTCCTTCACTGGCGGTGTTCAAGGCTGGGTTGGACAAAGCCTTGGGTGGCATGGTTTAGTGGGGGGTGTCCCTGCCCCTGGCAGGGGGGTTAGAACTAGATGATCTTCAGGTCCTTTCCCACCCTAACTATTCTATGATTCTATGATAAATTAATTGCATGTCTGCTGTATACAAAGTTCATCAACAGGAACATATGTTGCCATTGCTCCATGCAGACATCTTTGGCATCTATATGTAAACCTTCCAATTTGCAATTTAACTTCAAAATACACCTTCTTTGTACGATAAGAAAAATAAAAGCATTCAGGAAAATGACAATTCACTCTTTTTATCACCCCAATTTTTGAATTGTTCCGTAATTTGCAAGAATAAAAATAACACTTTTGAGCTGAAGGATCCAAGTCAGTCTGCGTCCTGAAACACCCATCCTGGATTTCAAACATCACAGGTAATCTTCTGGAGCTCATTTGTTCCAGAAGCAGTGAACTGGTAATTACATGCCAATTCAAGGATAGAGGTAGCTATTATTAAAGCTATATGATTCTAGTACAGAGACAAAGAAATCCAGATTTCTATATCAGTTGACAAAAGGTTTGTCCATTCACTCATGTGTCATAATTTATATTTTGATGCTAGCATAATTTACATGAAAGATGCTTTGTTTTGACATCATAATAAGATCTCTGTAGATTGACTGTTTTTTTCCATGGCTGCTATTTTTCACGCCATCCTATTGTAAATAAAATACACATTTACTGAACAATGCACAGTTTCAGTAGTTGGCATTGGTAGTCGATTGTCTGAATAAGAACACCAAAATTTCCAGAATCTCATTAAAACTATCTTTCTGTAAGGTTTCATTATTCGTTTTCAAGTATAGGGTAGTTTGTTAGAAAAGCAATTGGAGCCATGGGGATTATTTTTATTTTTCTCTCTGTAGCTATAAGAGCATGATTAGACAGATGTTTCATTGCAGATATGTTTTAGACCAATGTAATTTAAAAACATTGAAAATATTATATCCTTTAGAATTTAATATTGTAACATTGAGAGAATTTGAACTATATTATAGTAGACCAAAAAGCTTTCTCTAAATTAGTTAAAATGATATTCAAAGTGAAATTCTAAACTCACCAAAGACCGACATCAAAGGAGAATAATATTATGAGAAAATACTTTATAATTCTTTCTACCCATTATCCCTATTTATATATACTGTCAAATAATTTAAACAAATGCCACCTAAAGGAACACTGTAATAAGGCTGCTGTAACAGGGATAAGAGTGCACTCACTATACAGCTGTTTCATCTTAAGATCATGATTTTGAGCTAGGGTTTGGATTAATTTTAGTGTGGAGACAACAAAGTAGCTACTCCAACATTTCAACTAGTTCCTTCATTGGTTTATCCTTTGGTAAATTCTGGCATTAGTTTTGTATCAGTGTTAAACTCTATAGATTTAATAATCTAATAGAAGTGTGAAATTAATCACAGTGGATGAAAGGTGTGATGTGTTATGTGAATTTGGTGCTGAAAAAAACTGATAAGAGCATTCAGTGTATTAGATGTATACTACAGAGATCAGTTTATTAGTTTCAGGAACTCACGTATCTATGGCTGTGAGATTAATTTACCTACTAGTTCTGGCCACAGTAAGTCATAAAGGAAGGAATACAGTGGCTGTAATTGTGATTCGTAGCATGATGAATGTTGCTGCTGATAACAGTTTTGAAAACTGAATACACTTACGTTTGTTTTGGAGGATATGTTTCTTTGCTCCCCTCACTTTTTCTGATTCCATTTGACCTTAAAAAAAACATACTGTGGATCTAGAAAACAAAGTTAGCTTATTCATTTGCATATTCAAATATGGCTAAGACTGGTCCTTTCTGATAATATCCCAAGAGTCAGGTGACTCCTTGAGAGTCCCAGAGCTCTGTAATGTTCCTTTTGCAAAGCTTTGACTTTCAGTAGTGTTATTTTTATTGCATGTTTTGATTAATTTGGCTAATATTATAATCTCTGTTTCTTTCAAGCAACTTTAAAAAAACCTAAACATTAGTGAATACCTTTATGTCTTTGTGGTGCATCGATGCTTAGTCCTTACTGTAATATCACCTAACTGTAATATCACCTTCATACATGGGGGGGGGGGGGGGTGGGGTGCGTGTATACATATATGTATGTGGGTATATGCATAAAATAGAAATGTTTATCTCTCTACTAAACATATAATCTTTTTAAAGTTTTATAGCCCAAGAAAGTCTTCTACACTATCTTTTCATACTGAAGCACATGAATTTTCCTTGCAGGTCAAGGAAGTGCTAAAGTATATGTATTTTTTATTGAATATATTTTCTATTTTCCACTCTGTCTAGTCAGAAACTTTGCAAAATGAAGATATGGGTTTTATATTTTGAATGCCAGATTCTCTCCATTGTTAGCTGGCCCCAGGCATCAGTTTAGTAGCAGACATTAAGTTCTTTATAAAAAAAAAATTGGGGAAAAAAAAGAGCACTTCGAGAATCCAGACTTAGTATGCAAATTTTTAAATATTTTTTAGATGCTATTTACCATTTTTCTATCACCTCTTCACTCCCACCACTTTTGATTTGTGTTTAAGCACAACCAACTTATTCACCACTGGGCTCGTGGACTCCTTCCAGTCACATTTCAGGCCAGAATTCACTCATTGGCTGCAGTGACGGATGGTCTACTCTTGCCCATTTAGATTCCTCTGTCTTTCTACAATGTTCAATATATTCACCACACTGAGTAGTTATTTTACCTTGAGGAAGTTAATGGTTAAGCACTGAGTTGGAAAACATTCACTGTATAAAATGCAATCAAAGGACTGACAGCCTGTTTTGTCTTATTTGCCAAAAGATATGAAGACCCTCCAGGTTTGACATCAATCACTCTTTATTTTCAATATCCATATGGAGGCCCTAGGGAAAATTATGAGACATCATCTAAAATGCCAACAACATGGATGACTTTCTGCCTCAATGGATGGCAAGTCTCTTATTCTGTAAATGATACCCTCTGAAACCTCTTCAGATCTATAGGTAAAGCCACATGAGGTGCATCGACTGTATTGGTTTTTTCTACTCTTTTTAGTCAAAATTCCTTCTCTTGTCACCTACCAGGCTTTCTATAGGACTGTTGATATTTGTTTTAGTTTTAATTGTCATTGAAGTCTCTTTTAGTCTCAGCTTGAGCTGCACCTGTATCTTCCCAAAACTTGTCTGACTTGGATTTTGGGCTTTTCTCACTGCGCTCTCCCATTGTTTCTCCACATAGCAAAAAGACTAAGTGCCTCACCAACTCAAAGGGGCCATGAACAGCAGTTGACTAAAATGAAACCTCAATTTAAAGTGGTACAGTAACAGAATCATGTAGATTGGAAGGCACCTCTGGAGAGCATCTAGTTCAACACTGCTGTTCAAATCAAGATCCACAAAAATAGTTTGCTCAGGGCTGTGTCCACTTTGATTTTTGAATATCTCCAAGGATGAAGTCTCCGCCATCTTTCTGGGCAGCCTGTTTCAGAGTTTGACCACCCTCATTGTAAAAAAGTGTTTTCCTATGTTTAACCAGATTTTCCTGTATTTCAGTTTGTGCCCAAAAGGGAAGAAGACATTGGCTGACTTGGCCATTTTCACCCTCTTTGTCACCATGTCCCTGCCACTGTTCAGTAATGGGACCACATTTTTGCTTATTTTCCTTTTCTTTCCAGTGTACTTGTAGAAGCCTTTCCTGTTGCTCTTTACATCACTACCAAATTCGACACCAGGTGGGCTCTGGCTTTCCTAACCTTATCCCTACATACCTGCATCCCTGCATCCCTGCATCCCTGCATCCCTGCATCCCTGCAGGCTCTGGGTCACCTGATCCTGCTTCCTCCTCCTGTACATTTCCTTTTTATGTCTGAGTTGAGTCAGAAACTCCTTGTTTATCCATGCAGGCTTCCTACTACCTTTACTTGATTTCTTGCTCATTAGTATAGACCACTCTTGAGTATGGAGAGGGTGATCCTTGAGAATTAACTCTCCTTGACCTCTCTTCTCTTCAGGGACATATTGCATGGCATTCCTCCAAGCAGATCTCTGGAAAAGGACAGCTCTGCTGAAGGGTTTTATTCCTGGATTTTGCCTTGTTCCGTTCTCCCAAGCTCCTGAACTCTGGGTGTCATAGTTGCTGCAGCCAAGGTTGCTTCCAACCCTCACATTGCCAGCTGGGTTTTCTTTGTTTGTAAGTATGACATGAGAAGAGCACCTCCCAATATTATCAGTTTCTCAGTCAGCTGTTGAGCTCCAGAAGGTTTGAGGGTTTTTTTCTAACAACCATGGCTCGAGTCCTCTGTGAGGATCAGGGCCGGTAAATCTGAAGCTTTTTCCAGTTGTTGAAGAAGGCCTCATCTACTTCTTCCAGACCAGAAAGGCTGTAGCAGACACCCATAACACCTATGTTGGTTTATCCCCTGATCCTGACCCACAGGCTCTCAGCTCTCTTGTCACCCATCCAGCAGAGCTCCATGCATCTGTGCTGCTCTCTCACATACAGCGTAATTTCACCTTTGTCACCATCCTTTCCAAAAAAAGCTTGTATCCATCCACTGCAACACTTCAGCTTCCCCCATGGTGCTGCAGGGGACATAGCAAGGATGGGAGGAGAGGAATATTAAGAACACGTCATATCACAGTTCTTTTTTGCTACTGGGACTCCACTTGCAATACTAAGTAAACAGTGCTGTGACCCAGGACTTTTCCCTTATGCTTCACAAATTCTGCAAACAAGCTGATAAAAATGCTCTTTTATCTCTGAATAGCAGAAAGCCTAAGTTGCTACTCACAGATATAAACATAGTTACAGTGGTCTGAGACTTCATGATCTTTAGGTTGGTTCATCAAAAATCAGGTTTCCTGGGGATAAAATACTAACTTGAAAAAGGGTTCACAACTAGTTAAAAATGCAGAAGCCATTTTGGGGACACAATTGGAAGCATCTGTTGTCCTGTTGTGTCCTAGATGATTCCCAACCCTAACTATTCTATGATTCTATGATTCCCTTTGTAATACCAGATTAATTCAAAAATAGTTTGCCTCGTGTTATACTCTATATACAGATCACTGGCATGAGCCACAGCATATTTCAGTAAAGGAGCAAGACCTCCCTCAGTGTTTCCATGGTGTACTTCAATTGTCAAGTGCAAGAGCTGAACTTTGAAAACTACATCCTAGAAGCACTATATTCGCTGCTTTCTAACCTGAAAGTAAGAATATTCCTTTAGTCAAATGGTCCAAACTTGACACCTGCTAGTATTACTTAGAATATATTTTCCTTCTCTTAGCTCTAATATTGCATACATGTGTCAAAAAGCAACAGGGATGGAAATAAGGAAGTGTTCCAACAACATCCTAGGCAGGCATGGGAAGTGTAGGTGACAAGCGGGATCCTGGTGTTAAGTAATTTTGTTTTGGGAGGCATTTAGGTTGGCACACCTGCTCTAGGTCTAGAGTGAGAGGAAGAGGGAGGAAGCCATCAAGAAAATCTGATGGAGTATATGCATATGACAAATAAAAATCACTCAACTCAAATCACATGCTTCTCATCTGCACAAGTTTATATTACTCTGCAAAAGTACAAATAAGCTTATGTTTAGAACAGGCTTATGAAATTTATTCAGAGTTTTAATTCATGAATCTACAGATACTTTCTTCTTCAACATATCTATATTAATGCTTCAGCAGGGCACTATATTTAGGTGAAATTATATTTATCACTAATTTTGATAGCTCTGCATATATCATCTGAAACTTTTCTTTAGAATGCTTGCAGTTCAAAACTTTAGGAAAGTTGACATTTATACAAGAAAGGGTAAAATTTATATACAGAAATAGATTTAAGAGTGAGATAAAACGACTTGTCCTTTTCTTCTTTTCTTCCTCCTCAGCAAGACATGAAGTGTGAGCAGTACTTAGCAACACCCCATCACCATAATAAAAATATGTATTTCTTAAGTATATAAGCAGGGTATCGTTGAGTGAAGCACGATCAAAGCTACGACTAAATCATTTTTCCAATGTCTGAGCAATTATCTTTCCAAAAGGACACAGAAATGGAAATAAAATTCTGAAATCACTGGAAACTCATTCCTCAGTGATTGCTTTCATTTTCATTTTAAAATGTGATAAATAATCTAACACTTCTCTTTTCACTTGAAGATGTTTTCAGATTATCTGAAAACAGCTGGGTATTTTTTTTAAGACCACAGGTTCTTAACGGTATTCAGATACTGGGTTAATCCTGTCTCCTACAACTTGAACCTGCCAAATCTTAAATGTCAAGTTTAAGCCAGTTCATCAAGTTCTGCATTTACTTAATAAATGAGGTAGAACAAGTATCTTCTGCAGGTTCCTGCCTTAAGCACCCATCTTAGCAGGACATGCATTACCGTCTGAAAATTCCTATTCCTGTTGACTATACAAAATGTACATTACTAGTTTACGGAGACTTCAGTTAGTAGAGACTTAGTTTATATAGGCCAAAGGTTAAGAGAAGTGAATTTGATTTGTAAAGACATTCATCTTGTTCTCTTTTAAGGAGACAATACTGCAGCATTTCTCCTAGTTTATTACAGTGTAGCTTGAAGAAAAGAAAACAGAACTGCATGGGATAGCGGAAATACAAGTAAATCAACGTATTGTGCAGAGTGAAAAACCAGGGGAGAAAATGGAAAAAAGTCTTCTCATAGAAGGTGTCAATTAGCTGGTTAATCATAAAAGAGAGCAGATGTAGGCTTTCATGGAAAAATGTAGTAATAACAGTTACTTGAAAGGAGGTGAACATACGTTTGAGTAATGGTTGTCTAGAGAACCAGTGGGCAGACCAAGAGAAAACTAAACATGGGTGTTTGAAGGAGACTAGTGAATAGTTGTGTAATCTTCTGATTTCTTTTTTTTTTCTGAATGCATTTGTTCAAACTGGAGGGGTGGGAATCCAAACCCTTAATAAACCCAGCTAAGGACTGTTCCTCAAACGGTAATAGCATATAAACAAATGTTTAGCTATTTTAGCCTCCTCAGAAATGGTTAAACATGTTGTAAAAAAGGGAATTATTATGCTGGCACTGCAGTAGGTTTAGGATTAAAGTAATCTGTTTTATCTCTGGAAACAATGTGGCACCTCTTCTTACTGTGGCCATGTAAGATAGAGAAGTGAGCTTTATGCAAACAGGTTACTGGGAGTTGCTGTCATCCCTGGGGGAGACTTGGTACATCCTGGTGTTGAGCTTGTCTGGATAGAGATACAGAGGAGTCAGGCTTGAAAGGGAAGCATTATGTAGTTAATCTCATGCTGACTTTAAAACTAATATCCCTGACAGAAAGGGTCACAACAAAGGAGTGGGGCAGAGAAAAGGAAATGATTGAAGTATTGCTGTTCAGTGAACAATTTGAACTGACACAAGCAGCTGTTTGAGGTGGACAGTATCTGACTTTCTGCATTCTATGCAGTAGGTGCATGTTTTCAGCAAGGGGCAGAGAATAGGTGCTGGTATGAATAATGAGAAATGTCTCCCACATTGCTTGCTCATCTCTCAGATAGCTCATAGATTTGCATCATTGTAAATTCTGTAAGTGCTGTTTTTACTACTATTATTTGCAGTATTTCATCTCTAGTGGGATAATCAAGTTTTTCTTCATGGCATCATTATCACCAATGACAGATGAATCTCAAGAAGCTGAAATTTCATTTTAGTTTCAATAACCATCCTAAAACTTAGATGATTCTTTGAATCATGCATGAACTGGAAATCTCTGAACCTGAGATGAACATGTGACATGTAGTGTTTTTCATGAGTTTTCAGAGACTTTTGCTTTGAGTCACATCTGGAAATACAGAAAAACCAATGCCTCTGTTGTATTCTGGACTTCCAGTGAGGAAAAAAGAAAGGCTCAAAAGCTCAGTCTAGTTTGAATAAGAATAAAGTCCATCTTTCTATATGCAAAATTCTATTGTATTATTCTATTATAAAATTAGCAGTGCTGTAGTGTATTTTTCTAACAAAAAAAAAAAAAAGATATTTTATATCATAACAGAGAGGAAAAATGAGTGCCTGTTGTCTAAAAGTAGCTTGATGAGTGAAAATCATCTTGTCTAATTAAAGACTTCTGAAAGTTAGATATCTAAGTCTACTCTTCCTTTATATTTAATAGAATCTTCTTCAGAAGACCATTTGCTGACCTGTCTTAGATGCCTATCCTGGGATGAGATGAATGGCTCTCTGGAGATCTCTGTTTCTGTCTATTGAAAGGAACTGAGAGCAACAACATTTTCAAAACATTGAAGCTGTGAAATAGAATTTCAAGAAGCTTTTAATCAGACTGTGCGGAAAAGAAGTAGAGCAATTCCTGGTGTTTGCAAGGATAAAGGGCAGGAGCTCTGAAAAGCGGTGCTCTACTTTACTTCACTTGGTTTTTGTATTGTTTATTTCTGTTATGAGTTTTTTATTGGTAAGACTGAAGGGAATGCAGGCAGCAATTTGTTTCACATGAGCTTCGAAATAACTTAGAAAAAAAAACTATTTGTATTCCAATCCAAACCTTCATTTCTTTTTCTATTTTATCACATTATTCCTGGACCTCGTAGCAACAGCCTGTGAATTCGGTGGTCGTATCCAGATGATGAAGAGCAGATAGATGGTGATAGATTCTTTTTTTTTTTTTTTTAATACCTTTTTCCATGTCAGGATCACTTTGCTGACTGCTTGACCTCCATCATGGTTTTTTCTAACATCTTAAACTGTTACATAGCTTGGAAGAGCTGCTTTTCCAAATATTTCTTTCAACATTGCACCCAGTCCGCAAAGCTTTCTTTCCTCTCTTCTCTCTAATCTATACTGACCTGGAGCTCTGAATGGGCCATATATATGTATTCCTAAAGCAGTGACAGCTTTATTGTGTCATCCAAAATCCACTAGGGCCACAGAATTGGAGGTTTGTTTCATTGGGAACTGCCAAACCCAATTTTTCAATTGGAAACACAGCGTTGGTTGTAATGCAGTTGGTGAGACTGTAACCATCTTACAGTTACTAAAAGACTGCTTTAGGTGATCTAGAGACCTCAGAGCATTTACCATTCACAGCTTTTACTTTCCATGCTGTAACTATAAAGCTGGACATACACTATTCAGTTTTCCAATTTGGCAGTCAGGAGATAAAAAATACTTCATTTCTATGACTGTTAATGCCAAGTAGTTATTTACAACAATGCAAGCTGTGTGTGGTCTTCTGCCATTTGATTTGTACTGATTTAAGTCCAGGAACTTTAGCATGCTCATAGGATAGCTAACTTCACATGTTATTAAAAAAATCTCTGAAACAAAACTAAGGGTTAACTGTAAGAGGTATTCAGTACTGAAATGGCTGAGTGAAATAATAAACAGGTTTCATATGCAAAAGTTTAGGATAATTCGCAAAACTGCTGTGTGACTGCTTCTCAAGTAATGAGCTTTTCTATTTTCCTTGTTAAACTCTAACCACATGCTCTCGTTGCTGGGATTCTCTAGCAAGCCTGAAAGCTGAAGAACACACAATTACACTGGGCATGAAGAGGATGAAAGAAAGCTGTGTGTGAGACAGAGCTCCTATCCACTAGTTCTGTACACAAAACCAGACTACCACACTCACCGGAGGCTAAGGAGGGAGCAGTGGCTCTCAGATGAGGGAGTAAAGTGACATCTCTCTAGGATAAAGAGGTTATCACACTTTGTCTTCAAGGGCTTGAAGGATTTTTAATGACCGTGTGTAACCAGAACTTCAGTTTTGCTATGTGTCCAAAAGCTGACATTTTATTCCTAGCCTAGTTCTGGGGTTTTGTCTTGGAGGGGTAGAGTGGCACATCTTTAATCACTGCTGAACTCTGCAGCACCTGGGAGCTGCTGGAAGCTTGCCATCTCCCTGCCAATAAGACCTGGCTCAGCTGGTTTTGTGAGCTCTGTGGAGATCAAAACTTGGTGCAGGGTTGCTGCAAATGTTGGTAATGCAACACCCTTATCAGAAACATAAAGAAATTTTCTTCTTTTTTTGATTGGTCTTTATTGAACAAGCTACTCAGTTGATGAGACTGCCAAAAATGTGCAAAAACCACATACCATAGAGTGCATGGATGTCTGATCATATGAATTTTATTTTGAGGAGCACACATAATGCTTGGATGAATCATCCTTTGTTGCTCTAAGTATGTCCCTGTGCTGACCTCCTGTATTTTTATCAGGTCTGTTGCTCTTCTGTTGCAATTCATGTTACATATTTTTCTTTTTTTTTCTTATAAAGATGTGAATTTCCCATAATAAGAAATTAGCTTTTTTATTTTTTTAACCTTTTTTAACCCAATATGCCTAGTGATATAGTTAGACCACACCATGTGATACAGAAATCAACTTCTTTATATTACTCAGTTGAGTAATAAAACCAATGAGAAACATAACCAGAATCCTCATTGTGAAAAAAAATGCAGTAATTCAAAGATACTTGAGTCTGTATTGCTATATGAGAGAAATTGAAGCAAAAAAACTTCCAAACAATAGTTCCAGAAGATTCTCTCTTTAACAGGGAAAATAAACAATGACAATGGCATGTCCAAGTATAAGTATAAGGAAAGTTCTATTTCAAGACCTGGCAACAACTGCTATCATGACCTGATCTGGTGAATCTGGGGAGAACAGGAGCTGTAGATCAGACACCCTAGTAACAGCAGAAAGGAAAAAGACCTTGTGTATAGGATGTATTTGAAGATCATTATCAAGATGAAAAAGGAATGCAAAGAAGAGAGTCCTTTAGCCATATAGCTTAGAAATCACGATGTCTCCAGCCATAATTATTTTTAACAACCTGCCTCTCATCTATTCCTGAACACCTATTAGTATCAAAGACTTCCTTAATAGAAAAAGGAAAACTGAGGTTTAGAGACATACACTTCTTCACACATTCAGTCTCGAAAAGATGTCTGAGGAGTGATGCTAGCTCTAGGTCAAGGCAAAACATAGAATTGTCAGAGGCAGAAAAGAGCTTGTGGACTAATAGGTACTGTGAGGGGGCAAAAAAAAAGAAGCTTCAATAGACAAAATTGGCTTTCCCATATATCCCATTTGGTGGCAGCAGAAGATGAAATGTCATTTCTGTCATGCTTTCTGTTGCTTTTCTTTGTCAATTTTTGATGACATTGGCTCCCTCAGGACATCCATTTACATAGGTGACTTAAAAGCCTTGAGTTAATCGTGGTGAGGATAGTTGCATATAGTTAGCCATCATGGGGTATGTAGGTAAATTGAGTGTTCCCATAGATAACCAGTAACCTCCCTGCCCTATTAAAACAAGAATGAAAAAGTTCTTAATAAGCCATAAAGCTAGTGAGGGGGACAATTGTCTAAATTTCTGTCAAGTGGCCATTGACATGTAGAAGGAGCAAAAGAACAGATGAGGTTTCCAAAAGGAGTTCTGGTTTAAGGATCTTTTGCTGAACTCCTTAAGTTACATTCCTTATTTAAATATAGCTTAAATTGGCTTCCTTAAAATACAGAAAACTAAGCTCTACAATCACTTACTTTTGAAATATTTGACTACTACCAGTGAGTCTGGTGAGGGAAATTCATTGTATTTGTACAGTTTTCTATTTAAAGAAAACTATTATTCAACAAGGCAGATGTTCTACGGCAGCAGCTTTCAGGAGACAAAAAGCAGGGAAGGCTGTTAAATAATAAAAAAGAAGACTAGGCTTTTATTCTGCTATTAAGTGGTGTGCCTTTAGTTATTACTGGAGATAATCCACAGAAACGTAGGAAGAGCGACTTTTTAAACTTGTTTTTAGAAGATCCTCAAAACTTTACTTGACAAGATGCAAGTTTGAAAGAAAAAAAAGCATAGTACAAAATCTACATTTGTGAGTTTGCATGCCATTTCTTATGGTGATTTGATAGGAAAATGGCTACATTTTTGTAGCCATGTTAGCAAAGACTAAAATTAGCTGGTAATTCTCCAAGGAACTCCTG
Organism: Ara ararauna; assembly: GCA_028858755.1. Taxonomy (NCBI): domain Eukaryota; kingdom Metazoa; phylum Chordata; class Aves; order Psittaciformes; family Psittacidae; genus Ara; species Ara ararauna. The sequence goes on from CM054378.1 coordinate 53,478,326, forward strand.
TTCTGCTTCTTGTGATAGTGATAACCTGAGAGATAAATTGAGGCTGCTCTATTTGCCATTGTATGGTTTCTGTTCTCCAACTCCTGGCACAGCAATAGTATGTGTATAGCATATAGGCACTTTTATTTATTGTTTTAGCTCAACAGGGAAAAAAAGATACTGAGATAACCACTGAAATCAATCTGTAAACATATCCACCAAATAAAAGTACTTACTGCTTGAAGAGAGAAGGTGCTCCCATTGCATGTTCTGCCAGCGTAAGATTTATGGGTGATGAAGAGTTAAAATCTAATCTCCTCTAAATTTCTGTTCAGATTGTTATTTGAATGAACTACTGTCATTGACTTCTGGTCAGAAACTGAAGTCAGAAGTTATAGTTTGGGAAAAAAAAACCTGAACACTCCTTCCAGCATTTCTGTGTAATGTAGTAGGAACTGAAATTTTTAATGGCATGCTTCTGGTTTTACGTAACATTTATCCACTTCTTGATATAACTTTTTATTCCAGTTATCTCTGGATCAATTGGGCTAGGACAGTAAAAATGCATTAAATGATCCCCAAATAAACATAACACAGCAGGAGTAATATATTTTTACACTTTTTAATCAAATATTGTGAGTGTCTAGGGGAAGAGGTTTTATCAACTGTTAAATGGACTTAGAACCAGCAATTCTGGGGTCTTCTTCCGTCTTTGTCACTGGCTTAACTGAAGAAGCTGGTGTTGGTGGTCCATGCAGTTACAGAGGCAATATGCATTTGTAAAATCCTGTACAGACATGACCCTTTATAATTCAAGCTACTACCAACTGAAGTTGTCCAAATAGTAAGTACTAGCTGCATTAGTGTTGTCTGCAGCTGGGCTTAGAAAAGCTTTGGCAGAAGACATATGTCAGCCATGTTCCAGCTGCCCTCTCCCAAAATCTTCATAACCTGCAGCAAGTGGCCGAGTTTTTATCTGTCCTCCTCTTCTCCTCCTCCCTGTGGAACCTGGTGTTGGACTTTGTAGTTCTCAAGATTTTTGGATTAAGTCTGTTGCCTCATGTGCAAACACATTGTTTTAATTTTTTTACTAAGTGAAGAAGTTAAAATCCATCTAATGCACATGAATGTGGAGAGAGAAAAGAAAAGGAAGAAAAATCTTACCTCAGCTATGCAGGATGATTTATCTCATTTTACAGGCAAGAAATCTAATAGAATGAATTGCCTGAGGATCAGCAGTGAGTTTGTGGTAAGACCCTATCTCCTGAATGCCTGAGTTGAGGGATTATCCTTCACCATTGCCAGTTTTCATTTTCATATAGAGAGGTATCTTATTTTTAAGATACATAGTTGATTCATGATAATATGAAAATGAATTAACTTCAACAGAGAAAAATACTTTCATTCCAAATGGTTGAAAGCATTTTAAAGTGAGTAAACTATATTTGTATCTGGAATGACTGTTTTCCTGTCATTAACTTCTCTGTACATATTAAAATCATCCTGTGCTGTGGCAATGCTTTCTGTATCTTATCTCTATTAGGGCTCATCAGTAAAAAATAAATTCTAGTAACTGTTCACAATAGCAAACTAAAATTCTGCTGAGATTTATTCAATAAGGTAAGGGTCAAATCCTTGGAGAGGATGAACGGCAGGGACCAGCATGGCTTCACTGCTTAGCATCATTTTCCTTCAGAGGCTGGAATTTTACATAGTAAATGATCTAATCACCTACCAGGGTTTAGAGCTATCACAAGTTAATAAGAGCATTGCAGCCATAGCTGCAACGTATTACACAATAAAACAAAATAAAACGAAATAATCTCTCATGAGTGCCAATAATTTAGATTTACAGAGTAATCCATAGGTATTGCAACTCCTAACAGATTGCCAAAATACTGTTTGGAGAATTCTATTTCAAATGTAGTACCTTTTATTATCATTTCGAAGGCTAGGAAATTGAGGAATAAATTAAAGAGCTAAAATGGGGAAAACAAACATTTAGAGACTGGATTGAAACGTAGGGAAGTGTGAAGCAAATCTCCCTCTTTTTAAAAGGATTTTGTTAATGTTTAATTAGCTGAGTTGCCAACTGGAGCTCACTCCCCAGTGTCCCCTTAACCAGACGCAGCATGTATTGCTCTCCTGCACAAGCGGAGAGGCAGACTTTGGTGTGGTTATTTAGAAGCAGCTCAGGGGTAGCATTTTTCACCAGCTGGCCTCAAGCCACTTCATGACGCTATTGTCCCTCATAACCCCCTTTTTAAGAAGGGAAAATAGATGACCCAAGGAAGTACAGACCAGTCAGTCTCACCTCTGTGCCTGGCAGGATCATGGAGCAGATTCTCCTGGAAGGCATGCTAAGGCACATAAAAACAATGAGGTGGTTGGTGACAGACATCATGGCTTCACTAAGGGGAAATCCTGCCAGACCAATTTGGTGGCTTTCTATTATGGGGCTATGGAACAGAGGGACAGAGGTAGAGCAGTTGATGTCACCTACCTGGACTTGTGCAAAGCGTTCGACACTGTCCCACACTGTCTCTAAGTTGGAGAGACATCAATTTGATAGGTGGACCACTCGGTGGATAAAGAACTGGCTGGCTGGTCGCACGCAGAGTTGTGCTCAATGGCTCAGTGTCCAGCTGGAGACCAGTAACGAGTGGTGTCTCTCAGGGATGAGTGTTGGGACAGGTCTTGTTCAACATCTTTGTCAGTGACATGGACAGTGGGATTGAGTGCGCCCTTAGCAAGTTTGCCAATGACACCAAGCTGTGTGGTTCGGTTGATATTTTGGAGGGAAGGAATGCCATCCGGAGGGACCTTGACACGCTTGTGAGGTGGGCTGATGACAACCTGATGAAGTTTAACCATGACAAGTGCAAGATCCTACACCTGGGCTGGAGCAATCCCAGGCACAGCTACAGGTTGGGCAGGGAAGAGATTCAGAGCAGTCCTGAGGAGAAGGACTTGGGGGTGCTGGTTGATGAGAAAATGAGCATGAGCCGTCTTCAGTGTGCGCTTGCAGCCCAGAAAGCCAACCGTATCCTGGGCTGCATCCAAAGGAGCGTGACCAGGAGGTCAACGGAGGTGATCCCGCCCCTCTCCTCTGCTCTTGTGAGACCTCACTTGGAGTATTTTGTACAGTTCTGGTGTCCTCAACATAAAAAGGACATGGAACTGTTGGAACAAATCCAGAGGAGGGCCACGAGGATGATGAGGGGGCTGGAGCACCTCCCGTATGAAGATAGGCTGAGAAAGTTGGGGCTGTTCAGCCTGGAGAAGAGAAGGGTGCATGGAGACCTCATAGCAGCCTTCCAGTATCTGAAGGGGACCAGTAAGGATGCTGGGGATGGACTCTCCATTAGTGACTTTATTGATAGAACAAGCAGTAACAGGTTCAAACTTAAACAGGGGAAGTTTAGGTTGGATATAAGGAAGAGTTTCCTAGCCACACAGTCCTCTCATACACCACCTTTATTTCCCGTAAATTGCAATTGGCTTTGGTTTACTGTGTTATCATTCTTTAGAGACTGTATATCTCAGCTATGATCCTCCCCTAGCAAGTCCTTGTTCTCAGTTATACATCTCCTTCCACTCTAAAAATGCTGTGGTCTCCTTCTCTTAACTCAGTTACCTCTAAGGAAGCCTGGCTGAGGCAACTTTTTCGGAAAGTAGGTATAACTTCAGCATTGTGATATGAATATAAGCAGGCCTATTGTAATATTTATTTGCCCCATATATTTTAATTCTCTTTTTCTAAATGTACTGATGTACAGCCTGCAGTATAGATTTATCAAAGAAAATGATATTGATAGAGGACAAGTATTAATGAATATCTTTCTTAAACAATAAAACAGAAGTGCATACTGCATTAACACAGCTGTGATAGCAGTTTATTTGCTTTTGTCATCTATATACCAGATAGTGAAAATGACCATGGTCTAAGTGTGAGCAGTTCAGGAGAATCTCAGGCAGATGGATAAGTGTGAGGTAAAAAAAAAAAAAAAAAAAAAGGCAGTTTAATTTATAGAAAACTTAAAAGGTAGAAAAGAAAAAAACAAACAAACAAACAAGCCAGTGTTAGCATTAAAAAAACCAAGACTCTTCAATAAGTCAGGCAGCATATTGTTGCCTAATTCATTCAAAAAAATGTGGTTTCATATACATGAATATACATCTCACTCCTGTCCTGGTTTTGTATGTGCACAGTAGTTAGTGTTACTATACTTGGATAATTGTTTGTGTCTAGATATAAAATAGATCCAAAATTTTGATACAATGCTCAAGGAGCCTTGACTTATCAGAAAGCTGGAAAAATGTGCTGGCCCAGAAACCAATACCATAGATAGTCAGATCTCTAATGCCAACAACAGAAAATAAGATGAAAATATAATAAACTTCAATGCTTAAAGATACAGTTCATAAACAACTCTAACTTTTTCTGAAATGATTAAGTCAAATCCCAGAGATTCCATGATGGGAAAGATAGCTCTCTGTTTCAACAAAAGAAGACCAGAATGTGTTAACAAACATTAACCTTCCTGCATCTTTTCAGCTAGAGGTGCTGTGTTAATAGGAATACCAGAGGCTGCTGACCATTAAAATCATTGTACTTGTGCTGCTTCTCATTTCCAAAAGGTCTGTTTCAGTGCCCTTGGACTGGACCATTTTTACTGGTGGATTGCACTGTATATTATACTATAGATGAAATAGTATTACAGGCTTAACCAGAAAGGAAAACAAAATATAACCACAGAAATCAATTGGTCACTGAGCTGAACTTGCCCTGTGTCTGCTGAGCTTGACTGCATAACTAATGTGTTTCCAAGCCCCTGTCATGGGGACTAAAGCTGTCATTCTTAAGGCTCTGGCAGGCTGGAGAAGTAACACCCATGCTTGACTTGAACTCTGTGCTTCAGTGGTGAGGGCTACCAAGTCAAGCATAGCCTTCAGCACTATACTGATCTGTACATACAGATATGATTTTTAAGAAAATTATTAGACGATAACACACTTTCTAAATTTGGGATCCCATTTTTTTTGTATTTATATGTGCCTAAAAAAATCAGAACATTTCTCCCTGACCAGTAGTGCATATTTACTCTAATAAATGCAACTGTTAAAAAAATGGATTAAAAAGCAGTTCTTTTATGAACATGACTATATGATGCATTTTAGTAAATCAATTTCTGCTCATGCCGACATTTGAAATCATAATGGCTTTAAGAAATAAAACCCAAGTAATCTGAAAACTAGAATTTTTTTAATAACCTCTACCTGATGAAAGGATACAGTATTCATCAATCAGCATTTGTTTTTTTAGTTGTTGTTGATTTTCCTTCTTTCTTTTCTTCTTTTTTTGGTCAGAGAAAGCCATTTTTTGACACCTTTAAATCTCCTAAATTAAAATACCCATATCATAGCAGACCTTAAACAAACAATTGTTGACAAATTCAGGAGTTTTTCTGAACTGAACTCTGAAGATTAGATGCTGTGGACAGTACAAAATGATAGCAGATCCAGTAAAGGAAAGAGAGTGAAAGAGAAACCATTAGAAGATGGTGTAAACATGATAGAGCTTTCAGAGTTAAGCCTTGTTTCGTTTTGGTTGTTTCCTTTGGTTGTTTCCTTTTGGTTACAGTAACTGCCAGGAACAGTCTAGGGAAAAAAAAAAAACCTTTGCATTGTAGTATGCGCATTGCATTAATATCAAAGCAAATTGGTTTAGATCCAATGGAAAAGGTTAAAAAAATACACAATTAAAGAGAGTCATCAAAGGAAGGAAGACATAAAGGTCAGATATTCCCAGTTAACTGACGGATTGGCTGGGTCAATGACAGTGATCATTAACTGCCAAGAAGTGCCCTTCCTGTCAGCCTCTGTTACATAAAAATGAAATGCACAGCGATGTAGATCGGAAGGTATTAGATGATCACATGTGGAAGCTGGTCTCCAAAATGCCACGGCATTTACCATGCCTAATGTGATACTTAATGTTTTCGCTCTTCTTTGCTTTCTCTCTAGCTTACTCACCATATACATTGACTGCACAAATATCTAAGAACATGCCACTAAATGGCTGATGGCTGTCACTGTGCAAGATGAGAAAAAAATCTGAGATTAGTCAAGTGATTAATCTTGTGTTAATAGACAACTGATGAGATGTGAAGATTTTAAAGGCAAGGACAAATACATGCAATTGGATATGGTAACTTTTGTGCTGAACAGAAGAACTGCTGGGAAGCAGAAAAACAAGTAATTATAAAAGCAAAAAAGGATTAAGGAGATGTTTTTTTTCCTGCTGGGTACAAGCACCTGGATGGCAGAGAGCCTAGAATTGGATTACCTTTGAATTTTCTAAATTGTTTTCATGAAAGGACCTTTTTTGACCCATATGAATCAGAGAGAAAGCTTCTTAGAGACAAGGGAAATTAATTTTTAAGAAACTTTCCCTCCTATACAGATGCTCAGGGAACACTGACTGCTCAGTACTGCTTTTGTTTTGTTTTGAAGTCTCTTCCTGACTAGGTCAATGAGCTGTAGAGCCAAAATTTGTGACCTTTAGCAAGAAATGAAACTGTGAATCTTGAAAGGAATCATAGAATCACAGACTCACAGAATGGTCATGGTTGGAAAGGACCTTAAGGTCATCTAGTTCCAACCCCCCTGCCATGGGCAGGGACACCTTCTACTAGACTAGGTTGTTCAAAGCCACTACCAACCTGGACTTGAACGCTGCCTGGGATGGGGAAGCCACAGCTTTTTTGGGCAGCCTGTTCCATCATCTCACCACTCTCACATAAATCTCCCTTGTTTAAGTCTGAACCCATTACGCCTTGTGCTATCACTTCAGTCCCCGATGAAGAGTCTCTTTCCAGCATCCTTGTAGGCCCCTTTCAGATACTGGGAGGCTGCTATTAGGTGTCCACACAAAAGAATGCATTCCTGCCTCATGTTTAAAGGTATCCTGTCAAAGAAAGTGTAACTGCTTAGACATAAATAAATAGCAACTTTCAGAATAAAAAATTACATAAGATGTTTTTCTCCCTGCTGCTGCTGATGCTTTTTCACAGGAGAGGGTACAATTTTCCTAGTGCCATTTGTATTTGTTCAATGTTAAATTTGACTGTTGATACTTATTTTCTATGTGGGTAATGTATTTGGTTATAAACACCAGTTAAACTGATATGTAGTCACAATAAACAGCAGTGTTTTTTTCCTCTTGTAGGAGGCTGAAGGATTGACAGCTGGAGAGATGCTTTCCTGTGTCAGTATAAGCAGGGATGTTGAGCACTTTTTCTGGAGAGGGATGATGCTACTTGTTTGTACCCCACAAGCATAGCTCCCCTATGCTACCGGGTACAGCTGGTTAAGTTTGAAACTGGGCAAGCATCCATTTGTCTTTTCCATTTATATAAAGGTCATCAGCATCTATTAAGTTGTGCTGTTCCAGCTTCAATGTATTGATGTTAACAAAATATTAATGCTGGATTTTTTGCTGTGAAAGAAAACTTAATCTCATTTGATATACAAACATGTAATGAATTTCAGCCTGTTGCCCTCACTCGAGATCTGAGGGACTGACAGCAGAATCTTAGTAAGACCCCAGGCAAGCTGTGCAATTCTGAGATGTTTGCTAAAATGTATCAGTGGAAATGCGGGTATTTAGAAGTGGCGGTCCCTCCTGCAAAAGGCTCCTGCTGTACCGCTGTAGGACAACTGTTGAACTTCTAATCTGGCAATTCCTAGCATGGGAAGCTGAGCTTGTGTGGCACAGCTGTTGTACAAGCACCCTCCAGCAGCGCTGAAAGATGTGACTGAGAGTGGGATGAGGACAAACCCCCACACACATTCAGATACCTTTGCTTGTGCAGCAACATCTGCAGCAGCAGCTGTAAACCAGGAGATCAGAACCTCTTTAACCTCATCCTCCCCAGCCTGAGCATGGTGGTACTTCAGTAGCTCCATGAGGTGGTTGCAGTAGAAAGAGCTGTAGAGCAGCTGTAGGGGCTTTGACCACCCTTTGGAAGGAAGGACTGGCCAGTAAGGCCTTGGGTTCCCTGCCTGGTGCTGCTGTGGAATGTCACCCACAGTGAAGTGAATTTCTCAGTAAAGCCACAGTAAGACCAAGCCAAATTGTTTGGGAGATGTTAAAGATTGCTGAATAGCCTGTGCTGCCCTAGCTGGGCTGCAGATGAAGCAGGGAAAAACCACACAGGAATAACTCACCTTGACGTTACACAGCTCTAAACCTGGAGGTCTGAGATGAACAGGATGTTATTTAAATTGAGGTGTAATATATAACATGCATTGATTTTAGAGGGAAGTTATTTATTCAGTATTCCAGCATGCTAAGCATATTGGTTCAGCAGGGAGAGGCTTGTGCTGTGCTGCCAAAAGGCTCCCTGGACTTCACCTGGAGGATCATAGCAAGAATAATTAACTCCTGTGCCTGTTCATCTGGAAAGGCAAGTGGTCCACACAGACACTACAGGTGTAGAAGGTACCTGCTGTGTTAAAGAAAGCATACACATGCTGACTGATGAGAAAGACATAACTAGCCTTTGTGCTGATAAATGCAAAGTTTCTTTCAATTATGAGAGTTTTAATGGTTTTATTCCCTTTCCATATACTGAAAAATTTTAAATACTTAAATAAAATTGCTTCGCCAGACATGCTCTCTAAACAGCAATTAGATTTCCTGGTAGCAATACAAGTGATAAATATGAATTGTGTTTTGCATGATACTTATAGAAAAATAACTTTCAAGTATGTATTCACAGAAGCCCCTTTTAGTATCACTCATATCTTCTCAGAAAGAAGAAACCACAATTCTTGACCCATCTGGATTTTTATAGTTTGTGATGCATAGGCAGCAAGTGAACAGCAGATAAAAATTTACTGCTGAAATTCTACTAATGACTGTATTAACTATTATGATGTGTTCATAAACAGAAGGAAAAAATAAATCAAGTGCATTCGTTATGCAATTTTTAGAGCACTTCTTTGGTTTTGAAGAAAAGCACATTCTAATGCCTTTGAAGATATGTACACATACGCATCAGTTAACAACATATACCATATAATTCAGACCATGTAATGTGAATGTTCTTCATGCAAACCATTCACAAATTCAGCCTGAAATTAGCAGGGGTATAGGTGACATGCAGCATACCAATAACAAAAAATATCACAGAAGATTTGCTGCAAAGGGAAAAAAAGCACTGTAACATGAACCAATAATTTCTTCACTTAATCCAGGAAAAAAAAGATAAAAGAAGAAGAGAAAAATATAGTTAACAATTTTCCCCAGGGTGTTTGAGTGAAGAAAGTGCTGAACTGTGAATCAGAATTGAATAGAAAAAAGTATTAGCTGCTTTCAGAAGGATACTTGCCTTACAGAGATCAGATATTGTAATAACACAAAGCTGGCTGTTTGCCTATGCTTTGCAGCATGCAAATGAATATTTTCCTTTCTCAGCAGCTCTGCAGTAAAACCATCATCAAATCACAGAAACACATGCAAGAACCCTTTAAAATGACCACTGATTCTGCTGTCAAACGCTAGAAATATCTGATGCTCAATTTGCGGAGCTGCAGAAAAGAACCCTCCATTCCAGGCTTGCTGTCAGTGGAAACACAGGTGATCGATACCTCTAAAAACTAGGCTCAAAGAGGCACATTATCAAAGATGACTCATGATGGAAGTAGGTGCCAGACATCTCTTTAAAAAGAAAATCAAAACAGCTACTTGCTATTGACCTGAAGAGGAGCAAGAATACGTTTACACAGCGGATTGCAGAGGGAAGACAAGGATGTCTCAGCCCACTCTAAGCTCCACTCCAGAGTGGTCTTGTTTGGGGCAAGCTTTCATACTAGATTTTATTACAAACTGAAGCTGAACTATCCGAGGGTATTATTCTGCAGCTGTGCCAAATAAGCAGGTTTAAACACTCAGAGGCACTGAAAAGCTGTATTTCAGTTGGGTCTCCTAATATGAAGGACCCACAGATAGCCAGCCACTCTCAATATACAATGAAAAATGCCTTTTCTGTTTACCAACTTTGTCAAGACTGAAGTTGCCATTACATTCTCTGTCATTGTCAAGTATTGGGTATTAAGGTGGAAGGAAGGATAGCTCAGAGGAAGGGGCCAAAATGTGCTATTGCCAATTTAATCATGTATCTGATGCACTAATACAATGTTTCATGCTTGTACTGTAATTGCCTGCAGCTCTCTTGATTTCATCAATATCATAAACCAGTATTTAGCTTGCATTTAAATGACACATCTAAGCCTTCTGAGAGGCACATAAACTCATTTTCCATAAGCTACTTCTAGCATATATCCTCTCAGCTGTCCTGTCAACATCGTCAGAGTCATTTGGAGTGGAAGGGTCTTCAAGAGGTCTTTCATCCAACCTTCTGCTCAAAGCAGGAGCAACACTGAACACCTTGCCAGGTAGCCTCCTTCAAAGGCTATCGGTCCTTGGCCTTTTATGAGAGAAGTAGCACTTGTCATCATGATTTATTTGGCTTTCAGCTGTAGGTCACTAAAGACTCCCACTGTGTTCTTATCCAATAAGAGTTCAGTGGCCTATGTCTGAGGTCACCCAATCCTTCCTTTTCTGACTGAAGCAAAAGATTCCATAGTCTCACTATCCAACCATTTAAAATGAGTATAAGCTTTCCAGTAGATACAAACATAGCATAACTCAGATTAACAGTGAGCTGGTTTTTGCTCCTAACCGCACCTTCTCAGTAAAGTGTCTTACAGAGCTGGTCACAGAACAATCTTATCTGTTTGCCTTTTCAGACACTTTACCACAGTATGCAAGCATTTCAGTGACATAAATAGTTTCAATGTTTATTCAACATGAACATGTAGGAAAAGAGAAAACAGCAGACATGAGACATTTAGGGCAGTGCGAATTCACTGTGGGTCTGGGAAGACTGTCAATACTGAGGGCTTGCGGCAAAATACTGTGAAAGTACAGGAACAAAATCAATTGCAGCCAGAATTTTTCCCTCCCAGTACACATGACAAAATTATTTACAAGTGGCTTATTTAAATCTAGCCAGAAGTCAGCTATTTCAGGGCCCTATTGAGCAGAAAACATCCCCTGTGGGTTAAGGAAGGTCACAGATCCAGTTACATCACACAGATGATCTCTCTGACAGTTTTTGCCACACTTGCTCTACCTTGCCTTTGTTTCAGTGTGGGTGGCTTGTAACAGTGGGTTTTGCTTCCTCCTTTTTTTTTTTTTTGCCTTATCCTGGCACAACCTTCCACATAACGATGATGAGCACAGTCTAAAAACAAAAAAAAGAGAACACATCTAGCAGCAAAAAAAGTCACTAAGACCACTGTTTTGGAAACTCTCATCTAACCTAAAGCTAAAAACTGCTTTAAACACCACCCACACTGCAGTCATAGATTTCTTGCTCCTCTCCATAGGCATATGGCACCTTTCCATAATCTCAATGCAAACTACTGCAAAGGCTGGCAAGCTAATAGCTGATCTGGCTCAATGCCAGCCTCATTTTGTCTGTCCCTTTTAGAAGTCTAGGGCATCTCTGCATTAGCAAGTAGCACAGCATAATTGGAGTGGATCTATAGAGCTAAACAATGGGCACAGCAGAGCTGAGGGCCACCCTCTGCACTTTTAAGGCTGTTACTTCAGACTAGCTCTTGTTTGGGCCACACACAGAATGCCTAGTGGTTGGTGGTATAGCAGGTGCCTTGCTGGACCCCATCTCCTGGTTTCATCTGAGGGGAATCCAGCTTGCATGCTCCAAAACTACACTGAGAATGCAAGTACAGTAAATGGGACAGGATTCTTGCTTCCCAAGTGAGCTCCTGATCTGAATTAAATTGCTAACACAAATAGGTCTTTGGATTTCTTAGGAGTGGTCTTGGTCCTGGGAAATCCTTTGTATAAGAAAAGACTCTGACTGTAAAGTTAATAAAAGCATCATTCACTGCTCACACTTTCTCATACAAGGTTAAACACAAGACTGCTAAATTTGATGAACCACTATGACTGCTAGTGAACTTTTTTCCTTCTCTGCTGGAAAAGGTACGACTACAGCCTGCTTTTCTGTTACATAGTTAAGTCTTGCAACGATATCCAAATTAGGAAATACCTGCCTTTATGTAATTTGAAAATTTAAAAATGAGCAGTACAAAACTGATTTTGAAGTCCTTTAACACTGTGAGCCTTTTCTGTCACGCTAATACTAACTGGCTTCTAAAGCGTATTTGGCTCAGGCTGTCACTGCCAGAGATTGTCATCTTCCAAGCATGTCCATGGAGGGATGCCTGTTCTTATGACGCTTCATGAGTCAGGAATGGTGCTCTGGGGACAGCACTGTGCAGCTGCATCTGGGAGATGTTTATTGCTGCCAAATCACGGAAACCACAAGCACTGTTTTCCAAAAAGGTGACTCCTCTGTTTAAACTCCTGCAATCTCACTTCATAGTCAGCTTGGTAGGCATTCAGAGAAGAGTGTGTCAGAAACAGAATCAGAATCAGAAAAATACCCCAAGGTACATCCATGACCCTCACTGCTTAAATGGTGTGCGGAAGATGATATACTGCTTTCTTTGGCATTTTTTTGTTTGGGCTTTTGGGGAGGCTGGGGACAGCGATGCTTGTCTCCATTCTGAACACAACAAAGCAAGGTTGTTTATAGAGATAAATGGCTTTCACGGAGATGAAGACTCAGGCATTTATATCAAGGAGCATATGCCTAATCAAGCTTTGTGGGGTTTTCACAAGCAGCTAGAGAGCTATATTACTGGCTTCCGGGGGATGTCTGGGTTCTCAGAAAAAACTCAGCCTACCTCTCTAAAGGACTGAATTCTGTTTTGCTTTAAACAGACAATACAGGGGTTTGATGACTATACAGGAGTCCTCTTTTAATTCACTGTGTATATTCTTTTTTATTCCTGGCATTCCTCATCCAGATAACTAAAGAGCTAAGACTGTAATGACTTCTGTCTGAATATATCTTTTCCTTTTAAGCTTCCAAATTCCTCATCAGTATTACTTATGCTTGTCCAGGACTTGCCAGCTTTCTGGTGTTTAAAGGAGACTGTGCATAATAGCGAGTGCTCCTCCTTACTCATGGCTCTGTTGTAGAGCCTGCACAAACACTGCCCACTCAATCCAAGCATCTTTCATTCTGATGTAATTAGCTCAAAGAATTGCACTTGAAAATAAAAACATTTAATGAGCAGCTCTAAGCCTGCTGAGCATAATCCTGGTGCATACGAACTTTAAAAACTGTACCCACTGTACACAGTCTTTACGGCTATGGTGCTCTTAGCCCTTACTGAAAAAAACCTAAGAATTTGCAAGCATGCTTCAGCCCTGCTGAAATGTGAAGGTGCACACAGTAAGATGGTCCTGTCTTTCCATCAATATATTTTGAAAATCATCCTACAGAGGTTCAGTTCGTATGCCCCGTTAAAGTGGCAGCAGTTGTCCTGCTTTACATAGCAGCTCAACAAGCCTCAAAGGCAAAGTATCCAGCGCCTCAGAGAGACCAAGGACAAGAGCAGGACACCAAGCAGATCACCATGTAGCTGAAGCAGCTGCCCCTCTGCTGCTGCTGCTGGAAATGTGCTTATTTGGATTCCAGCTGCATTCTCTATTCCAGACTCAGTTCTAGTTTTCTTGTATTTGGTGAAGGAAAGATAGGGGAAGGGAAATATTTATGAATATAGTTGTGTATTTGCTATCCTTTTTGTGCCTCTGTTTATGTTTTTTTTTCAGTCTGCCCAGTTCCTGTATTCACCTGCAGTATTCAAAATGAGAGGGTAAGCTGACCCCACAGCAGTGCCTCACGTGCCTTTGAGTGCAAGAAGAGGAGGAAGAATGGACTTTATGTAGGTAAACTATCCAGAATTCTGGCATTGATTTTAATGCACTCCAGAATACAGTAGCCTTTTCAGTGGAGACCTGCAAAGACAAGATCCTTATTGAAAAGGATTTCTAGCACAGATTTAAAACTTGCCTTGATAAATGAAGATGACAGAGTAATGAAACGGAAACAATTCAGAAGGAAAAGACACACAAACCTTGTGATCGTATGGTTAGTGAAAACATACAGATATCTTTGGGCTTACCTTATATTGTCTCATTTATGGAAGATTAAATAAAGGCAAAGAAGTTAAATAATTCACAGAAAAAAAAAAATTACTGAAAGACCCAGAGAAAATTGTTGCAGCTGCAGTCCAGTTCCATGGCAGAAGCACTTCTGCTCAAGTAGAACGGAATCAACTGAGTCCAAAGCTTTATAGTTCTTGAAGATTTGGATTATGAAAAAATGAAGTTTCCCTCCACACTGCTGTTACGTTGTAGTTTTACACTCATTTTAAGATGGAAAAACGTAGACTCAAAAAAAAAAAAAATCTAATGTGTATTTGGCTGAAAAGCTGCCTCTGGTGGAACTAGAAGCAGAATCTAGGCACACTGACTCCAAGCCCTCCTAAGTTTTGGACAGCCTCTTTTGGCAAATAAATGCAGTGAGACACACTTTAAACAAACATTTCCTATACTATGGCCCAACACACATACAAGACAGTGAAATCTTGAATAATTTATCTAAGATAGGAACTCATTCTTTAAAGACAAACATACCACGCAGTGTAATGGGAAATTAGCTTCATAACTTTCAGGACTTTTCAAATGCATTTAAGAAATAAATACATGCTTGCTAAAACAGCTAAGGATTCTTAAAACTTCTCATAGGGTCAGCATTCTTTGAAGAGGGAAAACGCCTGATTCCTTTCTTCGCTTTCTGAAGTTCATTGCAGTTCTATGGCATTTTCAATAAGTTGTCTAGGATGTCTGTGCTACCGTTTGTTGAAATGCCACTTAGATTAGTTTAATTCAAAGGTCAAACTATTTTCAATGTTTCACTAAGTAATTTCAAAACATGTCTCATCATTAAGGACACAGAAGTGTGACTACTTAAAACCATATTGCCCTTGCAAAGTATGCATATATTTAAATATTTATATTCCCATTAACCTAAAATATGAAGTACAGATGTATTACATTACTCACTGAATCACAGTAAAGATTCCCAATGGGTTATCATAGACGTCCATTGTATTTAAAGTTGATGAAAGCAGTTGGCAAAGAGAACTGCTCCCGGGACTCAGCAGTCTTGGTCAGCGAATCTGTGCCTCTTCTCTCACTCTACCCTTCACATACATGCAGACATACAGCCCTCCTCTGTATGTCCTGCTCAGCTCCAACTAGTGCAGCTCTCCACATCAAATTACCTATTAAACCACTAATGCTGTTGTTGGTTAAAAGCTACCAGAGGCACTGGCCAGCAGCTGGTGGAACTGAGGGGTTCTGCTGCTGTGATGCTCACATGTCAGTCCATGTTGATGCCACTGACAGGAGGATCAATGTGAAAATTGCAGTCCCATGGCCTGGGCTGTAATGATTTAACAACACTATTTAAAACTGTTGTGTAGCTTCACCTTGAAACAAGTCTTGAGATTAACCTTAACAAATATAAAAAAGTATTTTTATGCAGCTGATTGTAAAATATAACAAGGCTGTGATTTCAGCCTGATGTTAATGATGTGTCAGTATCTTCTGGTGTAAAAAGAGACAGGCAGAGTTGTGCTTCATTTCCTTTGCTTCCATTAGTATTCATACTATTGAGTACGACTTCTGGGTTTGTAATGAAAGAAAGGGGTTTTTCTACTCATGCAAAAATAAGTGACAGAAAGAGAAAGACTCTGTTAACTAAATATCACAAGATGAATAGTGCAAACCAGTCCACTGAATCCAATGAGGTGTTCAAAAGCAACAGTTTAATTACTTTTAGTGCCTCAATTTTTCTCTGATTTTCTGAGGATGCCTCCGGTGTTTGAAAAGCAGGTCTTTCTAAAGACCTTACACCTCCAAAACTTAAGCATCTTTCAAACACCTGTAAGAAACATAACATCTTTATGTAAAGAGACAATTTTATCACCAGTCTGCACTGTGCTTTAAACACAACCGTGGTGAGAGAGACTCCCTGTCCTTCCTCCCTCCAGTACTGAACTGTCCAGGAACCTCTATCCAAGAAGCAGTCCAGTCCAGGAACCACTGTGTCCAAGTAGATGAAAACAGGCAAAACAGAAGGGAAAAGTGATAGATCTTGTCATTGAGCTGAGTACCAGTGATGTCAGCCCTGGGCATACAAAGCAGCTGCCATGGAAATGGACATCCTGAAAGCAGTTATTTAAATGGCACCCCCATTTCTAACAAGCTAGACACATCTGCTCTTCCACAGCTCTCTCTTTGGGTGACCAAACTGCAAAGAAGTGCAGTCTCTCCCAAAGAAGGGAAAAGCTCCTCCATAATAGAAGTGCAGACAGGTGCATCATAAACACTGGTAGCATTGCTGAAGACAATGATTAACAAAGATTATTTTAGCTAAACTCTAATGACCAAAGCCATGGATGTTTTATTGGTGGGTCCAAGAAGACCAAGACATTGGAAGAGAGAAAGTTGCAGAGTGGCTGCAGTGGATGGAAGGCACACCTGTAAAATCCATGTCAGGACTGCAGATTCTCATTGTAAATGTAAAGCTGACAACTTACTGTTTTTTTACTGCATTGTCCAAGCAATATTTTCATACAGTAAAGAAAAGAAATGGAGACCATTATGAATATTTCAATTGAAAACTGCCAATGGAGGGTCCACAGTCTTAACTTTCAGGACAGAGGCCAAGCGCAACCCAACACCAGCCTTGTTGAAATGCCAGTGTCTGCAGAGCCTGTTACACACCAACAGGATACTCTGGCCTATTTGCAATTTATCTATTGGCCTTTCTCTTAGGATCACAAGAGAGGTGAACATGTCCATTAATGTAAAGACAGGATTTTTTCCTAAGGTGAGTATTTCCTAAGGATAAGAAGACCTACAGCAAGCATAGTTGCTGTTTTCACAAGGTTGATTTGAATAAATTATCTAAGAGGAGGAAAAAAACCCAAACAACCAAACAAAAAATGAACAAATAACTCCAGGGTAGTGAAAATCTCCAGGTGCAGTATGGTATAAATATAGGGTTGGGAAACTTTCCTGAATTCAGATCCTAGAGTCAGAACTAATTTGATTTCTGGTGATGGGTAACAGATGCTGGGGAGACAAACATCGTTACTGATATATAGTATTTAGCCTTAGACATGCAGGGCTGTATTTTCAAAGTGAGCATCATCCTGAAGGGTTAGCTACAAATGACCATTTTCTCTACAGCTCAGGTACAAGCTATCATTAATTGGACTTCTGTAATCAGCATCCACTTTTGAGAATATAAGTTTTCATCTCAAACTCAGTGAGTGCTTTTTTCAGATTTTCCACTAATTTGACAGGCTTCAGAGCAGCTATTTCGGCAATGTTAGTTTTCACATGTTAGTTTACCCCATATGGTCTCCTCTCACCTGCATTTAAGCTGTATAATCTGATCACTTACACTCTCATGTTTTCTCCCCACTTCTTGTGGGTTTACTGGATCTTTTCCTTACTCGCGTTTCAGATTCTCTACTATTCTTCATAGCAGCCTTGCTATTTATTCTTCCATGCTATGTAAGGCATGTGGCTGAAGTTATTAATGTACCATTAGACACTGAGTTCAAACTCATCACTCAGGAATTCAGTAGATCCTTTTAGAAATAACATGATACAAAATGAGATAGATCCCCTGATCTCAGAAGCCAACTTTCGACACAAGCAGTTTCTCCATTCTGGACTTCCTGTTCTAAAATCCCAGCAAGAGGGACACTGAAAGAACTATTAAGAAAAAAATAAAATAAAAAAAAGTAAAAGGACATATGTTGATTTATTTGCTTTTCTCAGTGCCTGTCTTGTGAATGAACCAATACAGAAATAAACCAGCATTTAACATAATCCTTTCTTAATCCTTTCCTCTCACTACACTCTTAATAGCATCTTGAGAAGCGTGTACTGAACATTTGGGGTCAGATGCTCATCTGGCATGAATTGATAAACACACGTTGAAACCAGTAGAGCAACGATGATTTATATACACTAGAAGTTACAACAACTGGTCCTTAATAAAGTGTTTCATAGGTTATGCAACTGGTAATTCCGGTACAGGATTTGTTTTTAATACGATTGGCTTTGTGGAGATGAGCATGTCTATAACTTTAACCTTGGAAAAGATTTAAAAAAAAAAAAAAAGACAAATTCAACTAAACCCACAGTAACGGTGTTCTTAGATCTCACAACAAAATTAATTCCTCCCTGACCATCATGTCCAACATTTTTTCATTTAAGCTGGAAGAACAGGACCCATCTTACCAAGTGAAGACTTTTAACACTCTCACCCAAAGCTCTGAAATCATCAAAGAACAGAATAAGGCACCTATAGGATGTAATGCATCTCATCTTCATAGAGATATAGTTTGCATCCAATGAATCCCATCATGAGAGTAAGGATAGCCATCTTAACTGAGGCAAGGTGAAGCCTCATCCCAGTTGCTATGGCTTGGTTACATTACAATAGGGCCTGCATCAGTTTCAGTCCACTGGCTCCAACATGGTAACTAAGGATAAGGTGTCAATACCATTTTGTAAAGCCAAAGGCATGCTTACTAAGTAAATGAATGCATAGGTTATTGCTGATAAGTTGTCAATTTGACTGTTATGATAGAAAGGTCAACTACTGCTTTATAGGAATTATTAAAAAGTGAGATTTTTCATGTTGTGTCAGT
Source organism: Ara ararauna (assembly GCA_028858755.1). NCBI lineage: Eukaryota > Metazoa > Chordata > Aves > Psittaciformes > Psittacidae > Ara > Ara ararauna. The sequence continues at coordinate 53,497,058 of CM054378.1, forward strand.
AACTCAGGTCTGATGGCATTTCGATACAGAGAAGATCCTATTTCAGTAATCAGTAGGTCGTGTATGGTGACAATAACATGAAACAATTACTAAGCAGCATGATAGGCAAATTCAGTTTGAAAAAAATTAATAAATATTGAGAATCCTATTTAAGGGTAAGAAATGGGTAAATTTCTCTACACAATAGCTAACCTAGACATGCTCTTTATCTATAGCTTCATTTGATCTTGGCAACAACCCTCATAAACAAGATTCATGTCAGCTGCCATCAGATGTCCATGCTAATCACCCACCACTTGCTTCCACAGCAGCTTCCAGGATGTGATTCATCTGACCTAATTCAGCCAGCTGCTTTACAGATAAGACGAATAATGCCTAGAAGTGTCCATTTCTCGCCATGACTACAGAACAAACTCACAGTGACAAGCTGGGAGTCAGATGTCTGCACTGAATCAAGTGGACCCCAATATGGTGTCTTTACCGTTTTCTGTCTATCACCTGAGCTATTCAGTGTATGGTCCTGCAGATGGCAACACTTTGTGCACAATAAAGAGCCAGAGCTGGAGGAGGAACTCTGAATTTCCTACTTCAAGTGAAGGTCTGTGTCTCAGAGCTTACCCTGAGGCTCTATATTAAAACTCCATGAAAGCAAGATATAAACTGGTCTTTGGTGTTACAGTGGTCTACTGAGCTCTCAGTACCAAAACTTGTTGTCTTGATGCAGCACTCCATATAATTACACTTGCCAGTGTGACTGAATGGCTTTTCAGAGGTTTGGAAAGAGGTTTTTTGAAGAAAGTCTTTCACATGTCAGAAAGTATAGCCTTTCCACCAATTGTGTGAAAAAAAACTGCTCTGACAATAGGATAATAGAATTTCTGTTTTGTTTCGTTTTGTTTTTTTTTTAAAGCCCAATGCATTAAGACCAGTGTACTGAGTTTGGACATAATCTGATATTTCAGGTAGAGCATAATGTTGATTATGTTCAGCAAGAGTCCTCTTGCAGTTGCTTATCATATTTGCAACTCTCATCAAAACTTTTCATGCAGTGTTTCTCAGTTGCAAAGTGGGTTTTTCTTCTTCCAGGCTCATCTCCTGCCCTGGCCATTCATGAAAGGAACTGAGATGTGGAAAAGACAGTGATGAGCAACTGTGGGCAGACTGACAGTGATGGGTTTGTGGACATGTCCCAGGCTCACTGAAAAGAGTGGGCAGTGATGGAGGAGAGCAGTGTTGGAGCTCGTCTCATGTCTATGAATCGTGCAGAATAACACTGTGTTTGTTAACATTCAGCTTATGTTTGACTTGTATTTGTTGATGTTTGCATTAAATCAAGTTTTTTCTGCACTAATATTTTACCAACAAAGCTATAAAAAGCATTTGACATCCTTATGAAAATTCTTCATATGCTGCTATTTATTACCTTAAAAACAATAAATAGATCAGTAAAACAATCAAACAAGCTGATTTTCAGGTGCACTATGGAGTTGCAACAAGTGTCATTGCTATACACATTCCTTAGTTACTGGGAAATGTAAACCAGGAGGAAAATTTAAATTGTATTTTTCCAACCTTGCACCTGTCAAAGAAGATCCTATGATATAATCCCATGCACAGAACTGGATACATCTCATTGTGAATATTGATGGTAGAATCAATCTGGGATACATAAAAGAAAATTGTTAAACTATTCCAGTGCTGCCAGAAGTGTTTAACAATGTTTTTCTGTTTTAGAGACTTGAACGTACAGAAACCCCAAATAATAATTAACCTAGACACGTTCCTTACTGCCTTGAACAAACAGAAACTGACACCCTACTGTAAGCAAGCTGGGATTGTGACCCAAGAAGTCATGTCCCACCAAAAGATTTATATCCACCTCAACACATTTTGGCACAAAGTTGCCTCAGCAACCAGAAGAAACAGATTATGATCAAGGTTAAGCAGCTCACAGATGGTTTTCCAATGACTGACAAGGCAGATTTGTTCAAAAAATAAAGCTGGGGCCTGTCACTGTGTTTTTCTGCATCTACTGACCCCTTCCTTTGACTGAGCTGCTGTGGCACCTGAAAGATACATCCAGAGCAGTGACACTGAGGGGGGCAAACGCCCAGCTCTCATTTGCTGCAGGACCATTGCACAAGCCCACACCTTGCTGACTGCCGTGCATGGAGCCCAAGCATGAAAATGTTACATCAGCAGTGGTGACGAGCAACATTCCTCTTTTGAAAATGGCTAATGAACAACCCAGTCAAACTGCAAACACTTCTTACCAACAGCAATCAGGCTAAAGGTGATGGACACAGAAATTATACTTCGGGGTTTCAATAACCCAACAAGACATAATTAAACATCCAGACATAGCAATACCCTGAGTTTATTTATTTATGATTGTACCTAATTTCTGTCAAGGACTTCCAATGAGCCATATTCATCAGATGTCAGAATAATGACTACTGTGGAAGTTACATGGCATTAAAAATTATGCTCTCAAACTCATGCATATTCACGGTGATGTAACTCAGCACTGTCCAGATGTCTGCCAGAAAAAGGCATATTCCTATTTTGTAAGTATGATGGGGTTTCTAGCAAATAAAATACCCACACAAATTATGTCCTCCCAGCTAGATGGGAGATTCCAAAAGCATCATTAAGTAGCAAAAGAGAAACCATATTAGACAAAGATGAACATGAGAAAAGGCAATGATGAGTTGAACAATCACACTAATTAAATTACTTATAAGGGTTTGTGAAAAGTCCCATAGACCAATTAATTTGCTACCAAAAACTGTGTAAGATGAAGGAGAAACTTCACTTTCAAGTCAGTCTCAAGTCCAGGAAAGGCTAATTTCAGAATAGATTTGTGAATGGAAATGCTTCCCATGCTGGAAGGCTGTGTGGGGTATTGTGGCAGTCAGTTTGACAGGTGAATCTACTAACTAGAAAATACTTCAAAGTTAGAAAATACATCTTAGACAAGAATTTAACTTCTCTGTATCTGCCTTTTAAAGGAATGGCTAATTTCTCATGTCTTTCATTTTAATACCATTTTTGCTTGTTCTTATGCAATATTTTTGTTTTAGTATAGAGGCAATGTCAGAAAATGCCACCACATTTTCATGAGGGAGGTGATCTTTAGTATGGGTGGCGGGCTCAATGATCATTCTCAGACCAATCCACAAGGTGCCTGAGAAAGCAACTCTTTTCATCAGGACACACAGGTGCCCAGTGACCTCATGGCGCAGGGGACACATACTGGCCACAGGCTGGTCTTCACTGGCCAATGCTTCTTCTTCCGTGTGGCTTTTTGGTCAGTGCCTTAGTCACAAAGGCTCCTCCAAAGCGAAGATTCTCCATTATAATACAACACAGTGGAGGATAATAGATGTTTCTCACTGTATCTCGTTCATCTCTTTCCCACAGCAACTCAGAGACATCATCAACACTTTCCCTCTCACATCTGTATGTGGTAGCCCCTTCTGTGAAGGAAGGAGGGGACTATTTTTGTACATTTCTCCTCTCTAACACTCTAAGCCTTCAGTAAAGCATTTTTGTATTAGCTCAGTTGGGCTGGTTATTATTCTAGGCAACTGCACAAGTGCATGTGCGTTAGCTAGGCCGTCTCCCCACAAAACTAAAAGTCCTCTGCTGCACACCTCCTTCTCCCACCATTCCTAGGCTTTCCTGGGAAGCTATTCAGGCAAAGAAGCAGCTGAGATGTAATCTTCTTTTCAATTACTAACAACTGCTTGTACCACTACAGATGTCCTATTGTAAATCTATGTGAGTACTGACCTCAATACTGTTTAGCCTAAGTAGAGCTCATTTGCCAGACCTCACTTATATAAGTAATGCTTTTTCCTTCCACTAACCATGAAAATGATTTAACTTTTTTTGACCTTAGATTCCTGTGTGTACAACGGCTTACTTATCTTTGAATCAGTGCTTATCACTCTGTTAAACCACAAAGTATTTCCCTATGGTTTCTCTGATACGGTTGATTTTCAAAAGCAGTTAGCAATTTGATGAGCTTTCATCTGGGATGAAGGCAAGAAGTCTTCTTTCCAAAGGTTTTTCCAGTGGTTCCTTCCAAAAATCATTCCCATTGAAACAGCTGTCTGTGGGCACCTTATATGTGAGAAGTCTAGAATTACAGACTTTTCTCAGATTGTGAATTTTCTCTCTTTATTATTATCGTGAGAAATCACTGTGAATTATTTTGGGGGAAAACTTCTCTGAGGCTGTATGTCTGCACTGAAAATTGTACCCATACTTGATCTCAGCATCTTCTTTTTTTCCTGTATATTCATTTTATGTGCAACCTAGTTTTCTATACTGAAGGTTGTGAATAACAGATGTAACCTCATTGTCCTTACTGACTTCACTGAGCTATAATTGAACACCGCTTTTGGTATGCTCTCAGCAGTGTTGCTTGTGTACTGCAAGTCATCTAAGTACTAATATTGAATTTCTTCCATCAAAAACTAGCCCCTAGGGGCAAAAACAAACCAGAAATAATTAAATTCATCTAGTAAACCACAGGCTCATTTGAATAACATTGCCTTCTCTTAATGCTGTGTGTACATACAGTAAACATAGATCATTACAGCCTGGCATCAGCTTGAATGCTGTGAAGCCAAGATTCTCTGTTTTGGCTTCACAACTAACTAGTGCTTTGAATGAGAGAGAAGAAATCTGACTTTCTTTATTTTTTCCCCAAGTACATACTCTATTGCTGGGCTTTTCACAAAGTGCTCTGCTTCTCTTTGAACTCCTTTTATGTTGCACTAGTAATTTTTTATTGCTTCCAATCTGACAGAGTGAAATGACAGCAGTCATATGTCAAATCAGTTACACTTCTGACTGAAATCCTTTCACATTTCACCTGAAGCTCATTAGTTTTCTCGGTTTTATGCTGTTTTCAGGATGAACCAGTTCATTCTTCCCTGGGATCACTCATACCTATTGCGTGCTTCAGAGATACAAGGGCTGACCAACAGTCTATGGGATTCCACCTAATATTTCTATACAGTATGACACAGCTTCTCATATGGATGCTTCTCATTCACTACATTGTTCATCTTCCTACTTAATTTGTTTTACTGAGTCTCTTCTAGCACATATGTTAAGGTAGGCAGAAACCTGCAATCAAGTAGCATTTATCAAAGATCTTGCTGAAATTTAGGTCTGTATATGAAGCTCAGTGATGAATTCCTCCTCGTCTGTCTTCCTTTATCTCTTGACATTGAAAAGTTTTTGCAGTCAAAGATTTAAGGAAAAAAATCAATATTGCCAAGTGGGATGTTTTTATTTTTAAAATTTCTCTTTTTCAGCTGTGTTACTTTATATTTTGCATATGAATAAAAATCATGAAGAGTTATATATTACACCTTAAAGATGACTATCAAATAAATCAAACAGAAGGCTCTGTAAGTCATTATACTGAACAGCTTCTTACTGGAAACTGGGTGAGATGAAGTAAAAGAGTGCTTACTGAATCAGAGCACAGGGAGTCTTGCCTTACAGTCACACTTCTGTGCAAGTGCTTCAGTACATAGCTGAATAACTCCCAACCTTGGTGTGTTCCAGTTTGTTTCTCCACAAAATGGAAACACATACTTACTTGTCATATCTTACAAATGTAAAATATGTAAAGATTTCTTGCAAGGAATTTCATCAAAAGACGAAAATGGTCAGGACCATGATTTTAATCTTACTTAAAATTCTCCATATCAAAATAAGACAATGTACCTTTTCACTTACATGTCATTCAGCTTATTTCACATTTTCCATTAGGTTATGTGCGCTTCAGGTGGAATGTGACTGTTGCCTCAGTGATAAACTTCGTTGTCCCCCAGGGAGGTGGTGGGAGTGCTGAGGCAACTACTTGCCACTTGTTCTAGTTGGGAGAAGTATTAGAAGAAGAATGACAGTTACCCTTTACTGAAGACCTGAAAGCATTTTGGGTGGCAATAGTGTCACATAAAGGCACAACTAATAAATGTCAACTGCAATGATAAGGCCTTCCTAAGGACACGCACAATCACCACCTTATCATGATACAAAGAGAAATTGTCAAAGAAAGAGACACGTTCTTACGCATAATGGTAGTCTAAGTTTATAACATATCATTTGTATAGCTATTTAACAGCTGGTGAGCAAATGATTTTACTGTAATGTTGGATTTCTTTTATTCGCTGAATATATTTTTCCACAGAGGTCTGATCCAAAGTGAAATCAAAGTCGGTCCGCATAGGTTTACAAATAAACATTCTGTTCTGTGTTAATCCAATGTCTGACTGACCATGCTCCTGCTGATGCCAGTGACAAATCTATGGTCCCATTTGGTTGCAAAGACAACCAATCAAAACTGCTAGATGGCTAGAAATTTGATAGAAGCTTGTATCCCAGAGCTGAGAGTACTTCAGAAGTTAGAACTACATACATATTTTTAAGAAAGTATCCACGTGCAATACAATGTCTCTAGTATGCAAAACACATCACAGGAACATAAGCTACTTTTATGGTGTGAAATAAATGTTAGATGGAAGAATTAAAATGTTCTCAATTTTCATAATGACAATTTTACAAATCATCCTGTGGAATCCTTTCTTAAGCTTGATCTCCTAGAGAAAACTATATGAATTGCTAGTGTATTGTTCCAATGACATGAAACTGCTTAAAAAACTGTCAGAGAATTGCTTATAAAACTTTATGTCTGTATCATCAGCAATCTTAAAACTTCAAATTGTTAAGCTGTACTAGAAACATTTTTTTAGATGTTCCAATCTACTTCTCCGTAGCTTTCCAAAGAAGATTTGGAAAGGAAGTATGCCCAAAAGTCAGATCTGTATTTCGCATGCACTGCCATGATCCAGGTTTCTTCATGAGGCAGGATGCTAATGCCATGAGCCCCACCAGGGCAGCAGTTGAAAAAGAGTGTGCCTGAACCATCCTCCTCCTGGAACTGCTACTTGTTACAGAACCAGAACTTCTGGCAGGAAAGTAGAGTTCAGCGTGGTGTATTTCTAAATTAACTTGTACAGACTCTACCAGTCTTTTTTGCCTAACCCCAGATGCCTAAATCTCCTTTGCAAGATAGCACTTCATTTTCCTGTGTTACTTATTTCATATTCATAGAATCATAGAATCGTAGAATCGTAGAATGGTTAGTGTTGGAAAGAACCTTAAGATCATATAGTTCCAACACTTTACCATGGGCAGGAACACCTTCCGCTAGACCAGGTTGCTCAAAGCCCTATCCAACCTGGCCTTGAACACTGCCAGGGATGGAGCATTCACAGCTTCTTTGGCCAGACTATTCCAGTGCCTTACCACTCTCACAATAAAGAACCAATTGATGATTGAAACCAAAAGATAATGACTGACATCAATTTCTTCTTACTGGTATCTTATCTGGATTTTTGGTGCCATTTTATCTCAGTTTTACTTTTGTGCCTTCCAAAAATAGCAGATACACCTGTTAGCCCTCCCAGGATTCAGTGCAAGAATGCAGGATCTCCTAATTTGCAATAATGGGTGCATCTATACTGTGCATATATGGCAGTCATAGAGCTGTTCAGCTTACCTGCTGTTCAGCCATCAAGCCTCTAAGCCTGACCTCCAGTATGGTCAGAGCCACATACTTCAGGATGCTGCATGCTGGAATGCAATACGACAATTACCATGTTCCCTAGTGTGTCCAGACAGGGTGTCAGAGAGCAGTCTGCAACCTACCAAGCTGATAAGCTATGGACTTGAAGCAGAACATGCTATGTTGGCTGTTGTTTGCAAGATCATTCTTCCACAAAGAAGGAAGATATTTCTTTCTCTACAAAAGATGCTGTCCTCTCCTCTATTCTTCTTCTTCAAATCTGCAGGCTGTTAAGAGGTCTCATGAAGACATATAAATTTTTCTTTAAGCATCAGTTGTCGTGTGAGGAACCCTTCCGCTTGCCTCAGGCTCCTCAAGTACTATGGCAATTAGGAGAAAATGTGTCTGTGTCCAAGGGAAATGTTAGTGCTCCCATTTATGCTCATCCGAGTTGATGACAAAAATCTTCTTAAGCATATTGAAATGACAAGGTTGAAATTGTGAATTTTATGGGAAACATTCAAGGTCCCTTATCATTGCTACAGGAAAACCTTGCTGCCCAAGATGGGATGAATGGGCAGAAACAACTGATTATTGGCAGTAACACTCTAAAAGACAGGTGGACGGACAGGTGGGCAATAAACAGACACTAGCTGTTGGACATCCCTTTTACCATTCCTCCTAGGCCTTAATTTCTGTTAGATAAGTAGCCAGCCATGAAACAGCTTCTGCAATACAAATGCTGCCTCCTCACATGATCATCCTGGTGCCCAAGATGGCAATCCCCTATTACAGCTCTTCCTTGAGATATGTGCCAACTCTTCCTCTCAGCCTCTAACACTTCCTCCCATACCTCATGCTATTCAGCTAAAGACTACTTACATGCAGTAGTAACTAATGCCAAAATTCACAACAGCCAAAAAAAATTTCCTTTTAATAGCTTTAATGGCTTACACTGCTTTGCTGGCTGTAAGTGGAGCTGATACTTAATAAGCTTGGTAAAATTTCCTAAAAAGCCCCACCTTCTGACAGAAAGCAGTTTGTTACTGAACAAAAATGGAGGGCCAAAACCATTTGCTTCGGTTACCAAAAAAAAAACGGGGAGGGGCGGAGGAAAGGGGATGTCTTCTTTTTATTTTAAAACTACATACTAGAACTGAACATTATTGTTTTTAGGCTGAAAATCAAAATATGCTGGATGAAGGCCAGAACATTTCAGCTGAGAACTAGCTAATGCTTCATCACTGTGGTTAGCAGATGTGACTGGATCCATACAGGGAATGAATTTGTTCAGCAAAAGTTGACATTTTTCTGCAGTCATATTTTGAGTAGGAAAGAAAACCTTTGAAAATGTGGCGATGGATTAAAATGAAATCATCCCTATTTTTTTGCAAAGGAAAGCCAGGTATGTACACATAGAAAAGAACAGGTAATATAGTTCTTGCAGGCTTCCCCTGCTTGTTCTCCTCCCTGCCACACGCAGTGTCAGTCTCACCACAGGAGAGAGCAGTCAGACCCCTTGGATAATGGGTGTGCAAAAAAGCTGTCATTTCAAACCTTTTTTAAAAGTGTGTCAGCTTTAACAAGCTGCCCCCCAACCTGACAGAGGTAAAGAGCCTTTGTTAAAGGCCCAAGCCTCTGTAAAATACAGCCTTTCCAAAAAATATTCCATGTGCTTGAGACGCTTGGTAATTTCATGGTGTACTGCGTATGGCAATCTACACAGAGCTCAGAAGAGCTCTCCACTTAACATGTCCCTCAAGATAGAAGCCAGAGGAGTTCTAAAAAATTCAGGAGGTGCTTAAAATGATAATCATACAGTATAACTTACATAGCTCTCCTCCTCCCACAGATTGAAATAAAGACGGGTGTGTTTGCTGTTACCTCAGTCCCATATTCATTGGGATTAATCTGCTATATTTGTGCTGCCAGTCAGGGAGACTTTCCTACAAAATGCTCTGGCCATCTCCTAACTCCACATCTTGGAAAGTCCAAGCATGCCCAAGACCTAACCCCTCCCTGTCCAAGGGAAATCTGGCCATGTGGCCCAGAAACACATGCTGCAGCTTGCTTGATGTGTGGCCAAAGGAGGTATGGCGTTGCACAGCATGGCATGCCACGACACGGAAGTCTAGCTGCAATCTCTTCCAAGTGGCACTACTCTAGGGAGATACATCTACTGTCATTTATTTTATTTTACTGCTTGGGAAAAAGAGTAAGCTTTTTCTCTCTTCATCCTTTATTCCTTGCCTCTCCACATGTCAAACTCAATTTTCTGGTAACTGCCATTTCATTTTGTGACACTAAAGGACTTGCTCCCGTGGGGCTGGAGCTGCAGAAGCCATTCAAGCTCTGCTTGTCCCAAAGCTGGGGAAGCTCTGCCACCGAGGGGGCTAAGCTCCTGCCATAGCTGGGTTGTCATTTGGCATTGCCAGGGAACAAAATGCACAGGCTAGAACTGAAATCACTTTGCTCCTTAGTGGCTGATGTCCTTGAATGGCCCAGCACGCAGCAGCTGCCTGGCAACACCATGTAGCTGTTGCAAGCGCTCCAGTTTAAGTGAATATTAATCTGGCTGTTATACATGTGCTTATTTAGTAATTAGAAACACTACTGTTACCAACAATTCTACATAAGTATATAAAGTTGGCAAAGGAACAGGAATTTTACCCTTTCTCTAAAAAAGCTGTTTCCTTTAGTGAAAAGGGGGCTGCTGGGGTGTGTATGGGTTCATTACAGGATCCTAAACCTCTCCCCTGCTGCTGCTGTGGCACCAGTGGGGTGTCAGGGTAGCTTTTGAGCTCATTCTGGGGTGTATGCTCCCTTAAGGACCACTGCCAGCTGCTGCGTGATGGAGCGCTGCCTGCGTCCCATCCTGGCCATTTTCAGAGCTCATTTGACATGATCTTCCTTCTTTGAGAACTGTATATGATGCTGCACAATAGACTTTTCTTCTGTTTCTCTTTCAAAAGCAGCGCAAAGCCTTTTCTCACAGCGACAAGGTGCTCTTGAGTGAATCCTCAAGTGTCTCAACCCCAACAACTCCTGTACAGGATAAACTGCTGCTGCACCATAGATGTGGCAGAGGAGGTGGGTACAGCATGGTTCGGGCAGAGGAACCAGCCTTATATTTTGAGATATTGTTATCCAAATCCCAACAGTTTAGAAAGGCTGCTGAAAAGTCCAGTTTATCACTTGGCAAAACATCCTGGTTTCGCCAAGCAACAAAATTCACCCAGTCCGGTCCAATGCTTACCAAAGCTTGAGAGACTTAAAGCACAACCATCTTTGAAACAGTCTGCAAAACCATCTCATTTCCTTTTATTTTACTCTGGGAGATGACTTTACAATAAACCAGGCCTCTCACAAATACTCTGTGTGCTGTGTGACCAGTTTTCCTTGTGAGCTCTCACCATCCCTTCATATTTTAGGGCTTTCTTTTGCACCAGGATCAGACAGCTGCCTTGTTTGGCCTCCTTATGACCGTAAGACATTAGGAACTCATGCATTTTTCTAATTATAGCATTTGATTTTTAAACTTTCCACCACTATTTTAAAATTGCCTGGTCTCTTCCAGCATCGAAAACTACACCAATGAAAGATGTTTGCTGCTGCTTTTAACAGTTCTTAAACATTGATCACTTTTAATGAGCCTCATGGTAAAGCACCCTTGTGACTCTTAGCAAGGACATTGTATAAATGCGTGGTTGTGATGATATCAATCCAGCAAAAATGCTTTCAGCGCTTTTAAAACCTGTAGTTCTGGCATTCTCTAGAAAAACAGGCAGGGGCTTATTTCAAACTCTCTCTCATACAACATGCTATAGTAGTAGCAGTAGTAGCAACCTGTTTTATTTCTCTAATTAAAGCCACAAAATACAAAAGGACTTGGTGTGGTTCAATTTTTTTCATATTGAAAATCTGGGGTTTTTTTTGGTGTGGGTCTATAATTTTTCCAGTAACGGACAATGTGCATTAATGGTTCTGGCATGGTTTCCATGATCATGACAGCATTTATTTCACCTCTCAGCATGAAGGACCATATTCTAGTGTGTAAGGAGTGTTCATTATTTTAGGCTTGACTCAGTACAAATATATATTAAAAAAAGGAATATAACTAGCTGTGGCCCACACAAAGACATGAAGCCAGATGTCTTTTTTCTTTTTTTCCCTCAAATTCAAGTAGATCCTTTATGTGGGAAAAAAGCAGAAAGGGAAGTTTTAATTATATGCTACAATCAAGAAGGCATTTTACATCCCAATTGGCAGAGCTCTTACTGTGTATTTTAAGCAAGATGAAGATGACAGAAGAAAGCAGAATAAAACCCCCAGCTTCTATACTAGTTCTCTGGTGCAAGGAACAGCTTGATCTTATTTATTGTATAATTTTTGCAAGTTCTGATAGTTAGAGCCTGTCTTGTGGCATCCAGGAAGAAAAACTAAGAAGTCAGCCATATCAGAATGAATTATAAATTAATTTCCTGGACTCATAGCCACAGAGGGATGTTAACATGTATGCCATTTCTTTTGGCACCTAATGAGGCTCTGTTAGATCTTTCATCATTAATCTTGACAAAAACGAATAAGGATTAAGGGGGAGGGGAAATTCTTTCAGCGTTCCCTTTATAACTTCATGCTATTTTACCAGAAGCAAGTAAAATATTATAGTTTTCTTTCTAAATTAATTTGCTTTGGCAACTGCCAGACTTATCTAACAGCCTTTTTAATATATCAAAACTGCAAAGTGGCAGGATCCAGGATTAATGCTCAACCCTCATAAAAATTGCATTTTATAGATACACGCCATTTGACTTCACTCCCCTTCTAAACAGAATACTGATCAAAATAATCAGTTATTTATGCTCCAGTACATTTACTGTGCAAATTTAAGGTCCTGCTCTTGATTAGAAAACAGGACTTGGTAACAAGCTTTTTAAACAGAGCTGCCTCTAGCTTTTGGCCAGTGGGTTTCATACAAAGTCATTCTCCCCTCATTTCTGTGAGTTTTGCTGAATATAAGACAAGCAATAAACATAATCACAACTATTAGTTTTATGTATAAACAGTTTGCAATATTGGGTACTAAAAAATACTGGAGCACTTGCTTGACATATCTAGTAATTGGTAATGTAACTACAAAACATTAAACCTGAAATATCCTGTTTTGGTAAGAGCCTGAAGTAGAAAGAGTAATAGTGCTTTCTGAGGACACGAATATTCTCTGAAGAGTAGAGCAGTTAAGGTTTCCCAGCCTGCACTAGTAAATAGCACCACCTCGTTATTGAATGTGATTAATGAAGTGTAATGATTGCATAGTTACACACCGGAAGAGCAATCATTATTACTATTGTTAACTATAACAGAGTTTCAGTCCTGTAGTATGGAGTATCAGGTATTTGTTAAGTGCTGGGCTGTTTTTTAATTGATTTAAAATATCTGAGACAAACAGAGCCATTTGAATTCAGGTTTCAAATTTTTAGTCAGTATTTTCAATTCTGCTTAAGTGCTGAATACCTAAGACTTTGCTTAAATTGATTTAATGATACAATCATTATTATTTATTTAAACATAACTGTTACAATGTAAGGTGAGATTTTAACTTGGCCTGTTGAAGTTAAGGCAGGTGGATCATGAGAGCCACGGGGACTCATTCTTTCTTTGGCTTCCCTCTCACTGGCCTGGCCTCATCCCAGGGTTTGGGAATGCCAGACCTTGTAGTACAGCTGCCTGAAGTCCTACTGCCAACACTGACTGCTAAATACTGCTAAAAGCTTATGTCCTCCTCAGAAATGTAACATCATGGATACTGTCATCTATTACTTCACAGTTTAAGAAACACTTTGACAAGTAAGGAAAACAGAGGGTTGGGTTTTTAAAAAAGAGGAGCATATAAACAAGGGATCTTTCTGCCACACATAGAAACATGATTTAGAAAATTAGAAAGAAATAAAGAAATGTGAATGGAAAAAATCCTTTCATTAATACTTGCCAAAATCCAAAATGCTCTCAGACTAATGCCCTCTAACTATTCCTGTTGGAATCCACTGGTGGCCAGAGATGGCATCTTCTTTTCACATGAAGCAGTATGCTTTCTATCACAAACCTGAATTACTTGCTATTAAAACAGGGCTTTGTCCCAGAAACTAATATTATTTTCTTGCTTTATGTTTTTGTGAATGAGTTACTTAATCTGAAGAACTCCGTAATGTTTAACTGTCAAAAAAAATGAGGGCTAACCATACGTCTAAACACCATTGCCCGAACAGCTGAGGGAACTCCCCTGTGCTGGAAAATATTTTCTCAATTCTCCATAAAAGAATATTTTTCATGCAGCTGTCATCTGCAGGTGGATTTTTTTACCTGTATACAAAAGAGCTGACTTAATTTTACGTATCTGCAATACAGGTGCCCCCAGTTATGTGTTGCTTGTCTAAGTTCCAAATATACGCAATGATGTAGTTCCCATGGTCAGTGGTATCTGAATAGCTATTTGTCTTACCCAAAAGTCACTGAATCACTCTCTAAAACGTCACTGAAACTAATGGGAGCTGAGACATCTGTATATGCCATAGCACATCTAGATACTGGTGGCATAAAATATTGTGAGAGACAGTGACAAACTTAAGACTCAAAGAGCAGACCTCAGCCCAAATGTTCTTCAGCTTTGATGGCTTGTGTCCCTCCCTAAATAAACATCAACATGCAGTTCCCTTCAAAACAATAAGGCTTTGGAAGACTTACTAAGGAGCTGCAACATAGCTCTTCAAAGCCAAATATATAGCTAGCTGTGAGTCACATCCCATCTATTGATCCCATGCCATCTGGAAGCACAAGCTCAAATATTGAAAGTCATCCATTGTGTAACTTTCATAAAGTCAAACTGTTAAGATATTTCAAGTCTCTGAAAGTGTTACTGGGAAGAATACTAGCTGGCCACAGGACCATGCAATACAGAAAATGTAAGAATTTGTTATGCCAGTGGACAAAATAGGACCAGGGAGGAATAAACCCACTTAAGGTAATAGATGACAAAAGTAAAAGAAAAAGGGGTCAAGAACAGTCAATAGCTGGAACAGAGGATTAGGCATAGAGCCATTCTGGTGGATTTGGGCCAGATACAGCCTGAGGCTGTACTTAAGCCGTTCTGAATTGGAATGTTTAGATGTTAGTTTGAATAGCTACAAAAGTTTAATTAATGTCTGAGGGGCTTTTGGGGATAGATGAACAGAGATTTAACATCCAAAAACTGCTTCTCATAATGAAACCCTATCAGCTTCTCCTAAAACATACAAAAGCAAAGAGAAATATGTGAAAATTTTTTTTTCTTTTGCTAGTGTAGCACCTTTGAAGAATTCCCTCACAAGGTTCAGAATTCTTACTATAGCTGTAGTAATTATTTCATAGCTGCATCTATTTCCTTTCCAAAGTAAGAGGTTTATTTATAAATAATTTCAACTTCAAAATATCATGACCAGAAAGAAAAAGCAAATCTGTACATTTGTGGGTTTGTTGCTCAGAAGACTGAGGGTGCATTTCCCTGAAACTACACACCTCAGCATGCTAAACTTGGTAGGAAAACAACTGAAGAATGTGAGGATGTCTTATGTAACTGTACAAAACGTTATCAGTCTTACTGCTTTGGACATGCATCGATCGCTCTCTGGGGTCAGGTGGTTTTTCCCCCACAGTATATGTTTAGTGTTGCATAGCTGACTGCGCATGGCACTTATATCTTCCTGCTGCAGCATTCAACACTAATTAGTTCTAGATACATGATATTGTACCCGTAAGTCATTAGTATGTTTTGGTAAGGTAAATATTTCATTTGCAATTTTTTGTGTGGTATTATGAATGCATTCAGTACATGATATAATACCTGAAAATCTATGCACATAAGCAAAAAGTACATTAAAAATGCAATCCATTACTTGTGTACATCCTCTTCTTAGGTCTGGAAGCAGATCTCCACTAAACCTCTTTTCTTCTTCATGCTGGTTTACTTTCACAGTAACCTGTTAAGTTAGTCCGCACATCCCTCACGTTTGGTCAGACGCCATTAGCATGGTCAGCTAGGATCAATTTTTCCCTCCAAAGCAGAAGGTTCTCTTTGCCACCCAAAATAACACTGGCCACTTGACAACATAACAGAATAGCACATAACAAAATAATCAGAGCAGGTAATTTTCAATCTTGTATCAAAATACGTTTGAGATTGGCTGAGCATTTTGCCCTTCATGTTGTCTAGAAGTGGGAGTGCTGTGCTACTAGAATGTGGAGATTCACTGTTTTCCAGAATATTCACAGGTACTTCTTTTTCTTATTTTACTTCTTCATCTGTCCCCCAGGACTCCATGTTATTAGCTGGCTGGTTGGTTTAGTTCCTTCTAAAGTGAGTATTTAGTGTTGTAAGAATATATTTATTATGTGATTAATGACAGTAGAAACATAGAACCTTGGATGGATGTCTATTTTTTTTCCCTAAATCTGAGTAAATACGTGAAAATTAACCTATTTTTCTTCCTTATTATTTTCAATTGCTAATAGTGACTGGAACCCAGGGAATTTAACTGGTCTTTCATATTTGAAGGTATAGTTTTTCACCTGTGCTAAGTCTTTGTGTATTTTCTTTCTGGAGCAGAACCCCAGGCTCACCTTAGGTAGGTTCAGATGGAAGCCATGTTTGAAAAAACAAACACACATTTCTTTCTCTGAAATGCCTATAAAGAGACACATTTCAATGACCAACATTTTGGAATAAGCATGCTTAGATATTAGATACTTAGGTTGTTTTCCAAACATCTGAATGAAAGTGGCCTGATTTTCATGAATGTTAGTCACCATATGCAGTGGAATTCACTGGTATTGTGAATTTTTCTGCAGTTCAGAGAATTGTTCTTTTTCCACATAGGAAACAGTACTTGGGCTTAAAAATGTAGATTTCATTAGCAGGAATGTGGATATGCAAGTCTAAGGGCATTTGTTTTGAGACTTCTAATGAAGGAAGAAAACACGGTTGTGGCAATGGGTGCATTGCACAACACTAGCTGTTCATACCTGTAAAAATAAGTTTACATACAAATACCTTATGCCAGCACATATGTAAAGTAACTTTGGCTTGCAGTTAATCTGGAAAACAAAGTTCGCAAGAGTGACTTGCATGAATCCTTCCTCATCTGTAACATTCCTTGAGCTATGCAAAAAATTAAAGTTTCTGTCATCTCCATGTTAAGAGAATGAGAAGCTCCAGTCTTCTGAACTTCCCAAGATTTAAGCTTTCCAAACATAGCTCATTAGGAAGAGAATACACATTGAATACACATTGCACACAGACTGTTTATGAGAATCAAAATGGTAATTTTGATTTTTCCTATCAACTTGTTTTGGGGTCTCTTCTGCTCCTAATTAGAAGTCTGGCTGTGAATGGAGACACCTTCTACAAACTTCTGAATGTGATTAGAAAGAACCTAGTCTATAAAATAAGAAAAATAAGGAATGAAAAATCACAGTCTAAAAAGAATGAGCACTGCATTAGTGATGTTGAGCTTACAAAAGGGAACACCACTTGTGGCAGTGTAGCATTGCAGAAACCCTTTTCCCACTGTGGAGCAGTGGAGTCTACAGGGCAAATGGGAACTTTGAAATCATCTGCCTGGGGCCAGCTCCATCCTGACAATCAGGTTATTTTTTGTCATTATGCTTTGTTAATATTGCTGCTACTTTTGATGACCTTTTCATAATTTACCTATGCTTATCTATGCAGGAATCATTTTCAGGAAGATTAAATAGCCTGAAAGAATGTTTTAGGACCCTTCAGCTGATACCTCTGCGGGATGACTGACCAGGTGTTCCATTTGCAGGCTCTTTGCTTTAACTGGACCTGGAGGCATCACAGCTATAAATCATTTGGTTCTTATCTCTGTCCAAGACACTGCTACATTGCTAATTACAAATTCTGTCTACATCATTAATGAACTTACTGAGGAAACAAACCTTTATACTTGCCTCTGAGGCAAGAAAAAGTAATATCTGCCCATTTCTGGCATCTACTGAAATCCTTACAATGATCCCATTCATTATTAAATATATTATATTTATAGCCAATTCAATGGAAATCAATTCATTAGGCTGAGGAGTTTTGCTGCATGACCATTTCTAAAGACTTATCCTACTCATTAATTAAAGTCAGGTTTTGTCCCTAATTACCCTAGAATCATGCCCTAAAGAGAATTATGTATAAACCCCAGCCATTACAGCCCACTACTGAAGTTCTAGTTCAAGTCAAGTTTCATCTGTACCAGCTCAAGGGAACTTTTTGTCTGTTCCCTTTACATTAGTAGCTCCAGAAGTGGTAAAAATGCCTTTTAGTCTCAAGGACACCAAAATGCTTTATAATCAGAAATCGCTTCAACATGTCCTGAAGTGCAGCCTCCTTTGTCTGGAGAGGGAGCAGCTGCTCAGCTGTGCACGTCAACAGCAGCAAAAAGCAAATTCAAAGCAAACAATATAAATCCTGACTGAAACCATGGGGACAAATTTTGGCCAAAACAATGTGGTTGTCCTAATGCATTTGTGCCCAGAATACTCTCCCATGCCAAACCCTCACAAAGACCTGCCAACAGATAATTAATCACTACCTTTCTCTTGGTGGGCTTTTTTTTTTTTTTTTGGTGCTTTCTTCAGAAGTAGAAGGGGGCTACAGCCACAGTGTGCTGCAGCACAGATCCTCCCACTGATTCATTTCTTGCTTAAAAGGGAGGTGTACAAATGCATCATCTATATCCCTGCTCATAAAAAACCATGTAGGTGTCCATATCACATGTAGGGTGCAGATGCACTTAACAGGACATCTAAATGGCCAGATAGGGTAGGTGCAGCATGCCAGCCCTGAGGACTTCTGCAGAGAGGCCCCAGAGCAAATGGTACTACTCTAATCCCTCCCCAAACTACAGGTGAGTCAAATCATGTCTTGTCAACTGTGCCATCCTGGGGCTAACAGATCAATAAGACACCATAAGGCTTCAGAACAGCAGGTAACCCTGAATCCTGACAGAAACCTCCAGCCCTCCAAACACAGTGCTGCAGGTGCCTCTGCAGAGTCACTTGTAGGGCTATCTTCGTATCTGCCCAGCACTGGGAACCAGCTGGTTGTACCTTTGCACATGTAACATAGTGGCTCCACAAGTTCTACAACAACAAAAAAACCCCTCAGGCTTCATGGAACTTCGTAAATCTTCAAATGCAAACATCTTTAGACATGAGAAAGAGTTGTTCAGCGCTATTTGCACTATCCAAAAGAAAGTGAAGCCTTTTCACACAAGTTCATCCAAGCACTAAAGACTTTACATGTGGAGGTGGCTACTATTGAAAGTTGTTAACAGAGCTCTACAAAGAACCCAAATATGAGTAACCTATACATTTATTCTACACCTGTATTTTTATGCTTTCTTCCACTTGAGACACATTTTCTATTAAACCAGTCTCTCCGCAAGTAGAGCAAGTTATAGCACCTTGCAACTCATCTTTGTTCATTTTACAGAAAGATTGTAGATCACCATGATCCTCTGTCTTAGATCAAACTATCTATCCTAAATATCCTCAAGGATGCAAAATATCTTTGTGATGCAAATAATCATACATACTTAACAAAAACCCAAGAAGTATTTGTTGTAAAGATGCACTGAGCTGAAGTGATTATTTTCTGTGTACACTTTTTTAGACACAATCTACATTACTTTCAGATCTCAGGTTCAACCATAACCTTTGCTCTTACGTCATTAATTCACTCTCTAAGTGATTTGCTCTTTAGGACCATCCCAGAGGCACTGAAAGCCTCTCAGAAGCACCTCCCTGTGCTGTGCAGATGGCCATGTGATGCACTTTCAGGACTGAGGATTGAGCTGTCAGTGTCAAAATACAGGGTTTGTGTATGGCTTTTGTAAGCCACATCAAGTTTACTTATGAAGTATATATGTAACAGGTTGGCAGGCTTTTATGTAGCAGCATGAAATATTCAAAGTTCATTGAACCTGGTAGTTTTGAAGCTGTCTACACAGTAAAATAAACTCATTCCACTTCATTACATTTGGAAGAATAAATCTTAATCATGTTGCTGACATGCAGTCACAGAGTAATGCTCTGTCAGCAAACATAGCTGAGAAAGACTTTCCAAGTTTTGAAAAAATATTTTTTCTTTTAGCTTAATCAGTGTTTTTTCTAATATCAGTAAGAATACATTTCTTTATAATAATGGCACAGTTACTTTATGTATCCTTTAAACTTTTAGGTTTTTATCTGTCTTCCTTATTACACTAGAATTCAACCTTTGTGGAAATAAAAGAGGTTTAGTTTATATTGTTAAGATAACCTTTATTGCTGTACCACAGTCCCAGAATACTTTTGATTCAGCTGCCTTGATATCACAATGATACATGCTCCTTAGTGATAAGAGTAGAATCATAGTAACATAGAGTGGTTTCAGTTGGAAGGGACCTTAAAGAAAATCTAGTTCCAATCCCATGTGATGGGCAGGTGACACTTCCCACTAGACCAGGTTGCTCAAAGCACCATCCAACCTGGCCTAGAACACTTCCAGGGCATGCACAACTTCTCTGGGCAACTTTTTCCAGTGTCTCATCACCTTCATCATAAAACATATCTTCTTTATGTACAATCTAAACTTACCCTCTTATTAGTTTAAATCCATTGTACCTTGTCCTGTCATTACAGGCCCCTGTAAAAAGTCTCTCTCAATCTTTCTTATAAGTCACCTTTAAATATTGAAGGCTGCAACGAAGCCTCCCTTCTCCATGTTGAACAACCCCAACTCTTTCAGACTTTCTTTACAGTGAAAGTGTTCCAGCTGTCTGATCATTTTGGCCCTGAACACAGTACTCCAGGTACGATCTCACGAAAGCAGATTACAGTGGGAGAATCACCTACTTCCACCTGCTGATCATGCTTCTTTTGAAGTCCAGGATCTGGCTGGCTTTCTGGGTTTCAAGTGCACATTGCTGTGCCATGTCCAGCTTCTCATTCACCAGTATCACCAAGTCCTTCTCTGCAGCACTGCTCTCAATCCATTCATTGCCTAGTGTGTTTTAATACTGGGCATTGCCCTGACCCAGGTGTAGGACCTTGCACTTGGCCTTTTTGAACTTCATGAGGTTCACATGGGTCTACTCCTCAAGCCTTTCAAGGTACTACTGGATGGCATCCCTTTCCTCAAGCATATCATTTACGCTCAGTATAGGACAAAGTCGACGGTTATTCTGCTGAAAAGCAAGTGAATACTAGGAACTGAAATGTTATAGACCAAAGAGGTCTTCCAGATTCCATAAAACATTAAATGCTTTGTTAAAAATACAACACGACTGGTAGCAGAAACCAGAAATTAGAGTTTTTTAGTGACCTATTTGGTGTCAAAAAGGGAAAAATAAATCCAGAATATTGCATAAATAGGTAGGGCTAATCATAATGGAACTGCAAACTGCAAATGGTGAGAGTTGCTAATTGATTATGGTTTCAATTGTCATACTCAGTATGCTGACCTTCATTGGCTTTATGTTGTAGCTTTTATTTCCATTAGTAACTGCTAATAGAACATAATATGATCATTTTATAATTCATAATTGGATAATTGCCTATTTAATAACAGATTTGTCATACATATTAGTAAGATGATTATAAAATTTCCTGCAGGAGAGATAGGTCAAAAGGTCTAAAGAAGAGATGAAAAAAAGAATAGTGCATTATATGCAAACAGATGGATCAGACAGACTTGTTGTAACCATGTTTTAGAAATGCAAGAAGTAAGAATTGCCATGAGACAGTCCCTTGCAGAGCATTCATTTTCGGTACAATTGGGAGGACAAAGTACCGGTAGATGGCACTCTCCAATGAGTAGCATCAAGCATGGCTTTCAGGGAGCACCAGTAATGTCGCCGGGGGTTACCAGCAACTGCCAGAAGGAAATCTTGATTGTTTTAGTTCCTAAAAGCACAGTAAAGAAATATTGGCTCTAACCAAGAAAAGAGAATAAGGCCAGCTTCACAGGTTGGGTGAAGTTCAATATTTGCATTAAGATGGCAAGAAGTGCCAGAAATTATCATGGCATCTTGAATTTTCACCTGTACTCCATAAATGCTGACTATAATTTTATCCTTACTCAAGCATAGTGCTGTGTATGGAAGGACTTACTACAAGATAGCTTGCTAAAACTGTCCTGTCTTAAATCTAAACTGATGCTGAATTTACAGTGTGAGCACCTGAGAGTCTGAAGTTCCCCTGCTATTCAATAACAGCTTGTCATGGGTGACGAGCCGTCACAGCTTCAGCTTTTGCAATGGTTTCCTCTACTGCAAATAATCACCTCTGAGACAACTACTGTAACAGGAGTGAGGAACTGAAGACCGCCTATGACTTACTCCCATTGGCAGCCACATCTTTATTTTTTGTGTTTTAACAGGACAACACAGAGATGCATGTGAAATGTTTAAAGGACCTCTTTGGTATTCATAAAATGACAGATCAGCAATTCTCTTCAGTGCAAAGAGGCCACATTTTACCCAACTGAAATCCTCAATTTCCACATTCCACCAGAAAAGGAACAAATTAAGCTAAATAGCAATGCTTTGTTTGGGATAATTACTTTGGATTTGCTCTGTGTTTCCAGGGGAAAGAGAGGGTTATGCCTGCTTTCTTTGAATACCTTCCATTAACTCCTTCCATGGGCTCGCTGAAACACAGCAGCAATATTAAAAAAATTAAAAATAAAAAAAGGAAGAGTTGGCAGTGATAAGAGTAAAGAAAAGCTGTTTTCTTTGAAGTTGTTTCATGCACACGTTTACTTCTGTGCTATGGTTTCCATTGTTGAGACCAGATGGATAATCCAGGGGAATGATGCCTTCTCCTTTTTAACATCATACACAAATATTTGCCTATTTAAATCTCAATACATGCAAATGCCTAAATATTGTGCGGGGCTGAGGTATGTCTTTTTTTCAATCATAAACATACATTATACATATTTGATGTCTGTCTAAAAAGAGGAAACTTAATTTTCTCGAGGTTAAAAAGAAAATATGTTTCTCTTTTTCCAGCATTATGTCCAGTCAAGGAAAGAAAGCTGTTACCAGAATTGGTGTCGTAAATGAATTCTCAAAGCCTACCATGCTGTGCAAATTATGAGAAGAACAAGAAAAGCCAAGGATACAAATTAGTAGACAAGTGAAACCCTGCATTATTTTCAGTCAGAACTTCTGAAACATCACTGTTCTCTATAAGCCCTCTAAAGCAATAATGTCATAAATAAATATGTCATAAATAATGTCATAAATGTCATAATGTCATAAATAAATGTCATAAATAAAGCCCTCTGCAATAATGCCAGCCAATTGCAGCACTTTGTAAAAGATTAAAAAAAAAAGGGATGCAGAAGCCTGAGCCAGCCATTTCATTATTTCTGTTTTCCTCAAAATCCAGCAGATTTTAACAAGTGCAACATGACTTATCATCTTCACTTGAACTTTGCACCATTTTCTAATCTCTAAGAATAAATAGAAGGCCAAAAAGTGATCCAACAGTGGGGGGGAGAGGGAGGAAGGAATAAATTTACAAACCCTGAAATAGCTATTTTAGGGTGCCTTAAAAGATCAAACGTTGAAACCTTTGCTTAGTAAAGGCACTCCGGTTAAATGTTTGACTTTTAATGACCTGGAATTACAAAATGTGTGGACTGCATGTAAAGTAGCAAAAAAAATGGCAAATTACTTGTTGCTACTTATGATAACTAGTCTGAACCATCTTAACTCCTATAATATGGCAACAGCATGTGAATTAACTAGTCATTTATTAATTATAATTTATTAAGAGTAAGGGAACGTGTCATGACATTTCCTTGTACTTAACCTACAGTGATACTTACCTTCATTATAAAGAATTCCTCCAGATCCAATAAACACATGCAACTGCTTCCCCTCTCACTCACACCTAGCAAGGTTTTGGGAAATAACAACTGCTCTGACAGTGGTGTCCTAGAGTTTATTCCTTGGCCATTTTGATTGTTTACACAGTAATATGATCCACTGATCTTTCTGGGCTGAAAATATTTCTAATAAAACACACACCAAGAAAATACACAGCCCCCTTTTCCCTCCTCCCCTTTTCCTCAAACTTGAAAAAAACCCAACACCATGACATAAAAAAAAAAAAAAAAAAAAAAAAAAAGACAAATTTTTAAGTGAAATGATAAAAACCTAGAAAAAATCTATTTTCATGTTTACCCGGCTGCAATAGATTTCTTGAGCCTGGTGTAGTATAGATTCAGCACAGAACAGAGAGGAGAGATGCTTCAGTGAATTATCAATGGCCTTCTGAGGACAGATATCCATTTTCCCTGACATTTACTACATCATTAACCATGACTGACAGGTTATGGGAGATAACTAACTAAAGGAGTTAACAGGAATACAGGGAATGCACTGCAGTGATGTTAGACTTTCCAAGGGATACATTGCAAGTTCATGATGGGAGATGGCATCAAGATCCAGACTCCTTGTTTGTTAAGCAGGCATAGAGTTGGTCCTGGTGGTAGTCCACATCTCAGTGAAGAAATGGCATCAATTTAAGAACATGGAGTGAACAGCACATAGCTTCCATTTGGAAAGGTGGTGACAGCTTCATTGCCCTTATGGGCATTCTTATCTTGCTCGCATTCAGACAACAGGCCGTTTAAACAATATTTGAATAAATGCATTTTTACTGGAAGTGCAGAAGAAAACAAAGACATTTTTCAGATGGATGTAATTCCTGTTTGTCATAAGATACATGTGTAATCCTCACTGGTCAGACCAATATACAGTTGGTAAATGTTGTAAATGTTGATTTGCCAACAATACAGGCGGCCAGCATGCTCTATCCCCTAAAAGGAAAGGGCTCCATTCCTATTGGTGGCCATTTTGCCCTCGTCTCAGAAGTTCCGCTTGGTACATGTGCTTACCTGAACATGATATTCTGAGTCTGTAACAAATTCTGTGTAACATGGCATGTTGCATCAAGTGAATTCAAGAATTAACTTGGTCCCCACAAGGACATCATACCGGTCCTCCAAGTTCTATGCTGACTTCCCTGGGAAAAAAGGCTTAGATACAAGATATCTGTCCTCACCTACAAAGCTTGGATTTCAAGTATCTCTAACATTCCTAATGTTCTATGATAAGGAATATACCTGTATGTCTGTCACTCAAATGCAGTGAAAATATCATTGCAAAGATAAAGATACAAGACTTTTCTTGGGAGACAACTAAAAGATGAATCCAGAATGTGAAGCATATTCCTGCAGATAACCACAAATTGTTTTTATTTCTAAATCATGCTTGCTTGACTTTGCTTTCATTGACAGATATATACTAAACACAGGGTTATATACTACATGTCCACAAAATATGCAGCTGGGAAACAAGATAAGAGGCAAGGGGGAAAAAAACACTCAAAATAGAAGTTATTCTAAAACATGTTAAATATTGAATTAGTAAATAAAACCATTAAGGCCATTGTTTACAAGAAGAAGGTAATTACATAATACTTCTTTAAATATTATCTATAATTTTTATACACTAAATAAAGCCATACTCTTAATATAAAAAAAAAAAAAACCAAACTGTGAAATAAGCATTTCATATTATAATTGTCATTAAAACAAAATCCTGTTTGCTTAAAGGCTGATCAAAGCTGTCCAATAAGGATCATGTTTAAATATCAAGAGTTACAGTAACACTTAAATACGTTGCTACTGACTTTTTAAGATCTATTTCATATAGGTCAGGTTGGATGTGGCTCTGAGCAATGTATTCTAGCGGAAGGTGTACCTACCTATGGCATGGGGTTGGAGCTAGATGATCCTTAAGGTCACTTCCAAACCCAAATTCTAGGATTCTACAATTCTATTATTTTAATTCCGTTAACTCACATCACCTCCTTTCTGTTTTCTGCTTGTCATATAAAACAAAAAAAAAATTGTTCTAATTAATGACTGTATAATGGTGCAGTGCTGTACGGTAAATATAGCTCCTTTTTCTTATGCCTTTTCAAGTGTCTTCTTCTATGGTGGAAACCAAGAGAACTCAGTAATTTGTGCCTGATTTTACATCCCCACACAAATTCACACATGAATTGCATTAAACCAGAACCTGAATTACACAAAATCAGTCCTACTGAAAGGACTGCTAGAAAGTCTTACTGTCAGGTCAGATTTGCTTGTCTAGTCACCAGAGCTGGCTCTCAGATAGGTAGTTAATCTGGAGCACCTCTCTGAGGGTAAGTAGTAGGAGACATTATAAGGAAGTGTAAAGCACCTACCATGGACAGTTATGTATCTGTCAGGCCACTTGTGCTCCCTGCTTTTGCCCTCACGTGCCTCTGTCTTCCTCAGCCACATCCCCCAATGATCCTAAATAGCTTACAGTCCTCAGTATTTTCTGAATTTTGCTTCAAACCTCAAATCCCAGTCTTAGGTTTCCACTTTCATTGTTTCATAACTGCTTTCACAGGCCTGGCAGGTTAAGTCCTTCCCCCCCAAAACATCTCCCCACCTCCCCAAAACACCTCCACCTAAAGGCTCTCTGAATTGGGGATTAACACACCCATTCTGAAATGCTGAAGCCCCCTTCCTTAGAATGCAATTATTCACAAGGAGGTTATTTGTATAATTCATAGGTACGCTGGCTACAACAAATAATCCTACATGAAGATCTAAGGGAAGTGCTCTCCCTTTCTCCATTGCAGCTTAAAATAAAAATATAGCCACTGCCTGTTTGATTGAACTTTCTACCACAATTTTTTTAATAAAGATCAGGATGTACCCAGAAGGTCAATGAAACTGAAGTTTTCCATTTGCTGAGGTTCAAGGGGCATGCCCACAGGTATGACTTTCATATGGCCCTGATCCAGCTGTGCTAACATGTTCAGAAGTGAATCATTTCCCTTGGAAAGCCAGTAGAATTAGGAGGCTGGCAGAGGGTCACAGGTGCAATGATTACATACCCCTTTCTCTCCTTTGTATTCATGTCTTTGGATGCTCACCCCTAGCATGTGAGATGAAGGTTTATGATGCTCTTCCTTTCATTTGCTCCTGCCAGCAAAGTGTAGTCAAGTGAGTACTCACAAGCAGCCGCATTGGAAAAGCACCCAAATGGCACAATGAGAAGCTGTCCTTAAGATAACTCTCGTATCTGCCTCCACTATCAGTATACTGTGAACCAAGTTTGTAACATGCATGGATTCAACATGCAAACTGATGCACAAACGCTTGACTGTAGGTTCAAAAGATAAAAACACCTGATTTCCAGCTTTCACAGCCTTATAGAAATTTCAGGTGAAGCAGAGCTAAATGCCTTTAAAGGAGACACAAGAGCTTTACATGATTAGCATTGCTGTGTCTATGGTATTGACAAGTAAACAACGAAAAAGAAATTTCTAAAAATACCTTCTTACACCAGCAGCAGGGGCTAAGATGTGCTTGACTTGTTTCAAAGGAATCAGTTTGTATTTCCACCTAAAATACACAGGCAGTGTTTTTAAATGTTGCTCCTAAATAAAAAATAAATCAACAAATAAATAGATAAATAAATGGAGATCAGGAGTGGGACGTTAAAGTGGGACACCCCAAATTCCTGGCCCTTTCTGAAAGTCCTGTCATGTAAGTTTTAAGACATCACCCAGAAAATTAGTGGCTAAACTGTAACTAGACTCCTCATTCTTGCTGTAACCCACCCACCTATTAAAACCAACTTTTTCAATAAATCCAAGAAATTATACATAAGCCACTTGAAATGACTTTAAAATCTCCATCCAAAGATAAACATGCATGTCCTCTTTTTGGCCCAAGCAACACTGGTCTCCTTGTTGTTTTCTGTGCCAAGCCTCGGAGTGGAAGCTGTGATTCAAAGCAGGGCACATGTGAAAGAGTGAACACCGCTGCTGAGAGTTTCACAGAAAAGGGCAGCTTCTGGAAGTGAGACTGTTCCATTTGTTTCAAATCAGGTGAAAAAAAAAATATTAAGTAAATGTCTGTAGCAGAACATCAGCATAGAAGAAAGAAACCTAAGGATTTCAGATGCGCTCGAGTGACAGCTCATGCTCAGGTTCTTAGATGGCAGAATAGGACTTGCTAGCATTTCCAAGTATCAGGGACAGAGAGCTGACCTACTGGGGGTTTTTATCAAATTAATTTTTGTAGCAATTTAATGATTTCCTATTATTTTACATCCTTCACTTGTTGTTCTCAAATTTTTAAGAGAAAGATAAGGACTGATTGAGATGTTGGAGAATAACTGAGAAAGAACCAGGTCTTCAACAAGATCTGTATCTGACACATCAGGGAGTAAAATTATCCTAATGTTGGTCTTACTCTCTCAAAAGCTCTAATAGAATAATTTAGGCAACATAAATCAGCATTTAAATAGTTTAAACTGCGCAAACCTTAAGATGTACCATAACTAAAGAGGCTATAGTGATTTATATTAGGAAAGATTAATCCTCATTAAAATATAACAGTAAAAATGCATTTTAGAGAGGTTAATGAAAGAATTTAATACAGTTGAATTCTAGAGGATTAACTAAATATACCTGATTTGTCTTCTGAAACAAATGAAATCAAAGTACCCAAGAGGTACTTTGCAGCAAACCGCTGCAGCTGATTTAAAAGGGAATAATATTCATGTAAAAAAATCTTAGCCTGTCTCTTGAGGATGTCTGAATCTGCAGAAGAAAATTTGCGGTTTCTATTTGCCTAACTTTGTTACAATCTATAACAGCTTCTCTGTCCCCCTGAAATGAAAGTGTAGTTTCCATTGATTGAAAATTACATTGAGATAAACACTGCCCTACATATCCTATCAGGCTGCATTCTGTTTGGTTTACAACAGCTTTCACTCAGGTATGTTCAGAAAGGATTGTAAGTGTGTATTAAAAAAAAATCCTTGTCACTCCCAGGCTTGGTTGGACTCAATGATTTTAAAAGTCTTTCCCAACCTAAATGATCCTATGCTTCTATGTTTCTATGACTTAGAGGTCTCAAGAAAAACAGATTGAAGGACATATGGAAAGCATGCACAGTTACAAAGACGCTGGGGAAATTAAAACTGCACACAAATAATGATACTGACTACCATTATCAAAAGGGTGTTGATTTCTAGTCGGGTTGGCAGCATCTTTCTCTAGCTCAGTTCCCTCCTTTTGCTCTTCTGCTGCAGGGTGGTTGGCTGTGTCCTGCTGGGTGACAGTGCCACTGGGCACCAGGAGTGTGGCATGGAGAAAAGGTCTGTTGCAAAGGTTATAAGGGAGGGCAAGATCTAAGATCAATTTCTGGGGTGGTGAAAACCACAGCATTTTTAAGGTAACGCCTTATTTTTCTCATGTTGTGGACACCACACTCTGAAGCCTAAAAGACAAAATGCTTGGGTACTAGGAAAGAAACAAAATAGCCACCATTTGTTCTAGCTCGGGTTGAGCTGGGTTTTCATCAGTGACAGATCAGTGCGCTCTGGATTCTTCTAATGAAGCCCATTATTTCTGTTACTTGAACTTTGCACAGTGCATCATTTGGTGTCACATTGCTGAAAGCTTCGCAGGATAATATTTCCCTTGACTGCATGCTATGTGTCAGTCTTGTGCTTTTATATCTCTGGGAGATACTTCATTTGGTTAACGAGGCATGTCTACAATGGTGTTGAAAGATATAATTCACAGGCAAATTTGCTGGTATTAAGTAGCTAATGCTTACCATTTAGGCCAGGAACAGTGAAGATTTTGTATCAGGAAATAGGAACTGTATTAGGAGAATGTCTCTGTTAATTGACCTTAAGGAAATAAAACTGTGGAAAGAAACCTCAGGCTGAAAAGCAGTGAGCATTAACTACATCTTATTTCAGCATCTGGAATGTTGGCTTCAAGGGCACACACACCACTACCTGCTTCCTCCTCTGCACCACTCATGGTTGAAGCTCTCATCCACCAAAAGCAATATCTGTTTTTTAGACCAGTGGATTAAGCAAAAACATTCCCATCCATCGTCATTTTACTTTTACCTAGGTCACATTTCAGATCTAACTCCATTACATGGTGTCAGGTCAAAAAGATATGTGCAGTCATTCCTTTCACAATTAAGATTTATCTGCTTTTTCATTAAGGAGCTCATCAGGAGAGACCTTTTTAGCTCCGTTAACATCCAAATATTACAGCCAAATACAATTTACTTACATGGAGGCTCTCAAGTGGCCCCATCTCCAGAAGTAAAAGGGTGCTAAATGTCAGTAAGAGCATGATCCATATCCCAGTACAAGCATATAAGCCTTTTGTGAATGTTTTCAGCTCTTACATAAGGTTAATGATTGCACGCTGCATGAAAGTGCCTCTGCTAGGGGCTTACATCATTCCCTGGATCGGATTATTTACTCAGAAATCATTCTGTTTCATCTTATCCTTTTACAAGCTGTTTGTGGTTGTTAGAAGGATCACTCTGAGTGCCTCTATACTCCTAAATAAAACAAGGCCAGAGAGCAAGTTTGATTAATTATTGTCCACACAGCTTATCTGTTTTCTGAGCTCCCTGCTCTGGTCTGGATTCCTCCAAACAGCTCCCTGCAAGCCAGCTCTGATCTGCAAGAGGCTGCTGCTTCACAGCAGACATGTAAACAGTGCCCCTGTTGCTCGGACTGGGTTTGAAAACCAGGTCTTCTTTTATTTGGCAGGGTAGACATAGATCTGGAAATCAGTGCAAGGGCTCTTAAGCACAGCTTGTGCAAGTAAAAATCAAACCCAAGGTGGCTCATTCCTGAAGATTGCTCTTTATGAATGCTGCTGCATCATAGTGCCTTGGTCCATGCTACTATGCTCAGTTCACTTTTCTGTGGGCTTATCTTTCTTTTTTAGAAGTTGATCAACATATTCACCTTCTTCTATAGGAGGTTGGACATGCAGTCTGACATTTTGTTTCCTTTTCTAATACAGTGAAGACAACATTCTGGGAAATGGCTATTGTATTATGTGACAGTCCAGCATAGTTCCATGATGATCCTCTGGAGTAGAGGGTGGCAAGAGTATCGTCTATCAGGCAAACAAACCAACCAAAACAATTCTGGAGGAGGTCAAGGCACCCAGAGCAAAAAACCAAACTCTTTTTCTGTTGAAACTACTTACATACTATATATAATAAAGAACAGAAGATGTGTGCATAATTTTGGGGCATCAGGGAAGAGTCAGTATGGACTTTGTGAACAAGTCTTGTCTCACAGATAGCTGAAAGAGACAGAAAGCACCCCAGTAGAGGCCACTAGGCTTTCAACCAGCTCCTGGCAACCTCGGTCATTGGCAGTTCTAAGGAAAACTAAGCAACCACAGAAAAATGAGGCCTCCATGTGGATTAGGGAAAAAGGATAATAAAACAGGTCAAAAGCGTAGAGGTAAAAGGACATAAAAAGACGGTTTTCACGGTAAAATATGGAGATCATTCTGACAAGGGGTGACAGGGATTCCTGGTACCAGCGGGTAAGTAATGGAAAAGACCCAGTTTGTGTAACTGGATACAGGGCCACCACCTCTAAGCTCTGCCTCTGAGCTGTAAATTGTCAAAGGCTAAGAGACTACCCTGGGGAAGTAGCACAATATGCTTGAAATACTCTTCTACATGTGTTTTTCTGCTTCTGGTCATTACTGGAGAACATTTGGTAGCAGCCAGTACTGCAGTTCTTGCAGTCTTACATTAAACTGACAAAGGTGAAAAGGAAATGTATGCAGGCAGTAATTCCACCAAAACTACAACAAAACAAGAGAGAATAATGTGCCAATTTAAGTATAAGAGAATACTAGCATTGCCCAAATTACCAAATTACAGGCTTAAAATAGAGAATGAGAAAATGTTCCCACATGAGAATCCATCGTAGTCATTTGTACCCACTCTACTGGACTTCAGTTGTTTTTGCATCAAAGAAAGTCATCTGCACAGAAGCATCTTTTTTAATACATCACAATGTGGAAATCTGTCTCCATTATACATACAGTCAGCAAAAGAATACTGCTTGTTTTGCAATTACAGACATGCCATTTAAGTAGAGCTTCCTTCCTAGGCCCCAGTTTTTTATATTTAGAGGCGTCAAATGTGATACTGCTGCTTTGTAAGCTTACCTTGGTAGTCTACTGTCTAATTTAGTGAAACTTAGATGAAAAGTTCCATTTATGAATAATACTTTACATTTAAAGAAGGTTCCAGCAGAACAACCTGTGAGCTACCTCTCAACCATGATGAGTTTTTTTCACCTCACTGCATTATTCAGGATTGTCAGCTATTTCAGAATTCATTGCTGTCAGTTATTGCGTGTGCTTTTTGGATTATTCTGTACGTCTGGGTGAATTGACAGGCAGGGATACTTAGCATCTCTTCCTACACCGAGTACTAATTAATGCCACCAGTTATCTGATCAAACCTACTGGGAACCAAACCAACTGGATCCAAAGCTACTTTTTGAAATTAATCTTTTTGCCTTATTTTCCATATTTTGATTAAAAAACTCTTACCTGTCAAATTTTCCTAGAAGAAAAATATTATTTTGCCCTGAAGAGACTGTACCTCAGTTTACGGTAACAATAAATATTACAATAGTGTAATGTACAGGTTGTTATAGAAAAATGGGATTATATTAAAGAAGCAAACACAAGGAGTGGCCTTGCAAAGTCCATGAGCAGCTTGCCATTCCCAAGGACCGCAGCCTTCTCTGAAATGAAGCAAGGTGACACTTCTACTTGGTTCAGTTCGCCACTGGCACAGAGGGGTTTCTCTTCTCACTAGTATACTGATTTGCGCAGCTACTTCTCTCCATATCTTCTCAATGGTTTCCCTGACAGGAAAGAAACTACCCGTGGGCATGGGCATTTAAATCAGTTTTATATTAGTACAGTTTCCCTTATTAGAAATAAGTTATTTACTTATTTTCATTTAGACTGGTCTCCTTCTGCCAAGGAATAAACCCAGATCCAAACAGGAGTGTAAGCCACAGTGATGTTTTTGTACCATTTAGAAATCTTTACAATGTTCACACAAGGTTAATTTATATGTATTAATGAGCATTCAAATTTGTTCCCATAATTTGTCAGGGGGAAGCAGCCACGACCATTAGACATGCTCATCAGTGCATAACAATCACTTAATGTAACACAAAATACTCCCAGGAAACTTAGGTGACTATAAAAATATCATTGACTTTAGTCCCAGAAAATTTCAGGATCACTGCCTTGCTGTTCCCAACCATCTATGAATTACAAATCGCCTTGAGAGAGGAAGAAGAGTAAATAATATATACTGCAGCATACATCAGTAATAAACACACACATTAAGAAAGATTGGGCAAAGTTGCAAGAAGGGAACAAATTGGAACTTTCATAGACCCAAATAAGCCAAAATAAGTCTCTTCACCTTTTGGCATATGGCACTATAACCCTTGCTTCCAGTACTAACACCAGCATGGTAGCAACCCCAGATATCAGCCCCAGCAGAGCTGAAGAAGAAATCAGTGTCACTAGATCTGCAAATATTAAAGGTGGCCCTTGATTTATTTGCCCATAAGCATGCCTTTGAAAGAAAGAAGGTCAAATGCTCTAGAGAGCTCTCCAGGGACACACATACCAGTCTTCCAGAGAGCCATGTTCCTTTAGGAATGGATTCTGATCCAAGAGGAGAGCAACCTCACGCTTGCTCGACTCAGAAGCTGCTAAAGCTTCTCTGAGACTGGCACCAGAAATTAACAACTCAGAGCATATTCCTGAACCTGAGTATTTACTTATACAAAAGGGGAAAACCTGAACACCTACATGAAATAAAACTACCTGGCTCACCTTCCAAATAATATTTTAAGTGATAGCTTGTGATGAATAACCCCAGTGTAAGTAGTGTGTTATTTTGATGGTGAACAAGGGCCATTTTCATGACCTTACTGCTGCTGTGAGAAAAGAAAAAGTAAAAAAATTCACAGTAAAAAAGAGAGTTATAATTCCCTTTCAACCAAAAATATATATGTAAATATATATGTAAATATAGACATCTATTGCTGATTCTTGATAATAATAAGTCACCAAAAAGGCAAATACCATATCAATTAGCACACTTTCAGAATTAGGAACAAAATTCTAAGGCAATATTAAGATGTGCATTCAAACGCAGAAGGCTGAAATAATACAACATGAAGGATCCCCTAGTGAACATAAAGCAGTCCTCACACAAATAGAGAGCAAATTAACATGGTTCCCACTTCAGTAGCATAATGTACCTCTATAGAGCAGCCATTGAGTGGCTGATTTAATTTATCTGACAACAGGTTTTATGGGCATGTTTTTGAAGATCTTGGATCTTACTGTTCTGGCCCAGAATAAGTAAGGCAAAAAGAACAAGCAGAAATCAATGTGCTGTTTTCTATCTACCACACTGGCTGAGCTTATCATGCTCCTCCTCTGGGGCAGTCTCCAATGGTTGCAGCAAAGCTGCTCCAGAACACGTTGGGAACTACAGTTCAGGAATTACATGAATGTTTTACAAGGAAACTCTGCACTATGCAAAAGCAGCTTTGTTTCAGTTAAGAAAGAAACCCAAACATTGTGTAAAGGAACCTCATGGTTGTTATTAGGATCTCATCTATTCCTGTTCTTAAAATCAGGAGCTGTTCACAGGAACAGCCCTGCTTGTTGTGCCCAGGAGGACACAGGTGGGAGGTGAGGATCTCCAGAATACAGCCTTGCATATGTCAGCACTTGCGATTGCAAGAACTTGGCCTCAAGGCTACCTAATCATTTGATCACTGTGGGATTTACTCAGTTACTCTTATGTGGTCGGGATGCAAATATATTAGTGCTATCTTTGTAAAGGGAACTTGAGCAGAGATGTAGGGAAGAGGTAAGTGAACATGCTACTGAATGGGAACAAATGTGCCCAAGACATTTCAGAGCTTCTCCTCTGGCTCTTGGCAGCAGCCTAAGAAGGCAGCAGCATCCCGTAGCGGTAGGGTAATAGGGGCAGAAGGAGGAAGGCAAGGATGTTGGTAGAGAGGATACCCCTGATAGCAAATATGTCACTTCAGTTATAAAAAAAGGGGAAAAAAAGCCACCAAGGAACTGAGTGCAGAGAAAGTAAAGTTATTCTGACTCCCTTTCCTAGCAAACTATTCAAATGTTTTGGAGTAGAATCAGAAAAAGCTGTTCTTAGCCCCTTTTATTCAAGCCATGGATTGAAAAATAAAGAAAAGAGCTAAAAAATAAAGACAGACCCATGATCAGTGAACAAATGCAACCTAGTTTCTTGTGGATCCATGATGTGTAGCTGAATGATTTTGGCGTCTAAATTTAAGATCCAATTTTAGTTTTCCCTGAGCCGATTGCCTATTTCCTACTAAAATGGAAAACAAAACCAAAGCCAGAAGCACTGCAGGTTTGTTCTGTTTTTCTTTTTCTTTTGTTAAATGAGGATACTCGCAACTCTTTCTCTGCTAATAGGTTACTGATTTTCACCAACTGTGGGGCTCGTCCCTTTAGGCAGCTACAGACAAAATTGCCCAGCAAGTTCAACAGCAGAAGGGGAAAGAAAAGCCAATATCCCCAGCACACAAACATAGGTCATGGAATTGCCAAAGGCACCAGTCCTCTTCCAAGCACTTTACTCAGCAGCCCATGGTACCAGAAAGAAAGCTATCACTGGCAGGCGTAACTGATCCTAAGTCTCACAAGTTTCAGCTTTATTATCTGGAAAACAGAGGTTTCCAATGCTTTTTGTAGTAAAAATGCGCACAAGAAAATAATTCCATTTAGAGACTTAACCTACATCTTTTACATCTTTAAAGGCACATGAAT
Source organism: Ara ararauna (assembly GCA_028858755.1). NCBI lineage: Eukaryota > Metazoa > Chordata > Aves > Psittaciformes > Psittacidae > Ara > Ara ararauna. Next base: position 53,532,534 of record CM054378.1, read on the forward strand.
GAGAGAGGCAGCATGAGAAAGTATGATCCTAACCAAATACTCACAGGCATGATCCTAAGGACTGTCAGCATAGGAGAAAGCAGGCACTGTCAGTCTCCATCCTGACAAGTCAAAGGAGCCTCTATTCACTTAATAAGAGACAGAGGGAACCATCCCTAAGTCAGCCAGCTAGGCTTACAGTTTAAACATAAAAAATCGGACAAGAAAAAAAATTGCTTACACAGGCCTGTCCTGCCAGAGTAGACCTTTCCTCTGTTTTTGCACCAGCAGCGCCTGAGCATGTTAGACACCAAGAGATTTGATTTATTTTCATACTCAAGTAAGATCATCTGCTTGTGAATGCCTGCTTCAAACATTTTCAAACATACAAATGTGTTGAAAACCATTTTGACAAAAGAATATGTGTCATAATAGAGAAATTATTTTTCTATCTATTTATGGGGAAAAATCTCTACCTGGTATAGCATCAGCAGCAAATATGACACTTAAATGAGCTTCATAGGTTTGTGCCCAATCTAACATTCTATGCTTAATATTACACTTAGAATCATAGAACAGTTAGGGTTGGAAAGGACCTTCAGATCATCTACTTCCAACCACTCTGCCATAGGCAGGGACACCTCACACTAAACCATGTCACCCAAGGCTCTGTCCAACCTGGCCTTGAACACCTCCAGGAATGGAGCATTCAATCACGGATCCTGAAGGAGCTGGCAAATGAAGTTGCTAAGCCACTGTCCATCATATTTGAAAAATCATGGCAGTCAGGTGAAGTTCCCGATGACTGGAAAAAGGGAAATATAGCCCCCATTTTCAAGAAGGGGAAAATGGATGAGCCGGGGAACTACAGACCAGTCAGCCTCACCTCTGTGCCTGGCAAAATCTTGGAGTGGATTCTCCGGGAAGGCATGCTAAGGCACATGAAAAACAATGAGGTTCTTGGTGACAGCCAGCATGGCTTCACTAAGGGGAAATCCTGTCAGACCAATCTGGTGGCCTCCTATGATGGGGCTATGGAACTGATGGACAGGGGTAGAGCAGTTGATGTCATCTACCTGGACTTGTGCAAAGCTTTCAACACTGTTCCACACAACATCCTTGCCTCTAAGTTGGAGAGATATCAATTTGATAGGTGGACCACTTGGTGGTGGATAAAGAACTGGCTGGATGGCCACACGGAAAGAGTTGTGCTCAATGGCTCAATGTCCAGCTGGAGACCAGTAACGAGTGGTGTCCCTCAGGGGTCGGTGTAGGGACCGATCTTGTTCAACATCATTGTCAGTGACATGGACAGTGGGATTGAATGCGCCCTCAGCAAGTTTGCCGATGACACCAAGCTGTGTGGTTCGGTTGATATTTTGGAGGGAAGGAATGCCATCCAGAGGGACCTTGACATGCTTGTGAGGTGGGCTGATGTCAACCTGATGAAGTTTAATCATGACAAGTGCAAGGTCCTCCACCTGGGCTGGAGCAACCCCAGGCACAGCTACAGACAGAGCAGAGAAGAGATTCAGAGCAGCCCTGTGGAGAAGGACTTGGGGGCGTTGGTCTATGAGAAAATGAACATGAGCTGTCAGTGTGAGCTTGCAGCCCAGAAATCCAACCGCATCCTGGGCTGCATCAAAAGGAGCATGACCAGCAGGTCAATGGAGGAGATTCTGCCCCTCTACTCTGCTCTTGTGAGACCTCACTTGGAGTATTGTGTGCAGTTCTGGTGTCCTCAACACAAAAATTACATGGAACTGTTGGAACAAGTCCAAAGGAGGGCCATGAGGATGATCAGGGGAATGGAGCACCTCCTGTATGATGACAGCCTGAGAAAGTTGAGGCTGTTCAGCCTGGAGAAGGGAAGGCTGCGTGGAGACCTCAGAGCATCCTTCCAGTATCTGAAGGGGGCCTATAGAGATGCGAGGGAGGGACTCCTCATTAGGGACTGTAGTGGTAGGAGAAGTGGTAACAGGTTCAAACTTAAACAGGGGAAGTTTAGATTGGATATGAGGAAGAAACTCTTTACTGTAAGGGTGGTGAGGCACTGGAATGGGGTGCCCAGGGAAGTTGTGAATGCTCCATCGCTGGTGATGTTCAAGGCTGGGTTGGACAGAGCCCTGGGTGGCATGGTTTAGTGGGAGGCGTCCCTGCCCATGGCAGGGGGTTGGAACTAGATGATCTTAAGGTCCTTTCCAACCCTAACTATTCAATGATTCTATGATTCACAACTTCCTTGTGTAACCCATTCCAATGCCTCACCACCTCTGCACTTCAGAATGTATGATTTTATTTTTTATATTGTTAAAATTGAGCCTAAACAACAGATATGCTAAATAAAAGATTGTATTGAAAGAAATCATATAACTCAACACCTATATCAGGAATCCAGAATGCAACTTATCTTTCATCAAATTGAATTATTTTCATTTTTAAGGCAATGGAAAGAGCACTTGAGATTCCTACCTACCCTGAATTTAGTCCATCATTTCCAACTGATACCTGTCATGTAAGACACTATGCTGCACAGAGCTCGGCTATCGCAGAACACTGAAAAACTTTGATTCTTATTGGATCGATAGGTTTTGAGGTTTACTGGAGTCTAAAAGATCACTCTTTGGAGCATAACATATCCTGCTGCTCTGAAAGAACAGTGAAAATGCAGTCATCAAAGTTACTGAGCTCACCTTTAGTTATAGGAACATAAGAAATTGGGATCTGTGGCACTGCCTTGACACCATTACCTATCAAGCCCATGCTTACCATATTTTCAGGTGCCTCAAAACGCTCAAGAAACACTGTAGAAAGCCCTGCTGCTACAGGGAACATAGTTTTAAGCCTCATTTTCCCTGTCTGCTCACTAAACTCTTTTTTACTTGATGTATAGTTCAATGCCTTTGTTATTGATATAACTGTCTAACTGCTTGGAGTATTTTGCTGAACTCTAGGCTCACTGGTTATCCTGTGGCAGTACATTCTATGGGCTGGTAATTTAGTGCTAAATGGAAGAGTACCTCTGTATGTTTCAGGTTTTTTTGTATTTCAGCTGTATCAAATATCTCCTTAACACACCATCTTATTGCCTTCCTCTGTACCATGATTTCACACATCTTTCATACTCGTCTTCACCTCCTCTCCGAAACAATGTGTCCCTGTCTGTTCAGTTTATATTCCTATGGAAACCTTTCATTGCTTCAAATAATTTTTGTAAGGAGTCCATAAACAGCTAAAATGTTATAAAAGGCAGTGAAATAGGGGAAAATATTTTTTATAAGTATAGCAGAAATATGCATGCTTTTCTGTGTGAACATGCAGAATATCTGAAGTATCAGCATTTCAGAGGTATAACATCAAAACACTGCACAGAACATCAGAATCATGGGACTATCTGATTAAATATTAGTGCTTGTACAAATTCATCTCTGTAGATAGGTGAATATTTTATGACAGTACATATATGTGCACAGATGGACTTACACACTCTCACCCATGCACCCACGTTGTGTCGGAAGATACCTTACACATGTCTAATAAAATATGTTGCATATACAATGTGGTATTATTTTTATTAGTAATCTTCTCATTTAGACATCCAGTCACACTTGGACCATCACTGCAGATACAGAGCACTGGTGATTTTATTTTTTCAAGGTCCTTCCCACCCACAAGTGGTTTCTTTCTTTTTATTTTAGAACTAGCAATATTGTCCATGATACTGTTTTGTTGACGTATTCCATCTGTCATCTTACTGGCAGTTTACATAGATTTGGTAGGTCCCTTTGTTAGATTTTTCACACTGTGTTGCACTTCAGGTGAGCTCTTCCATCATCTGAAATGTATTTGACAGCATTCATAGTGCAGCTCTGCAATCATTGGTTGGCTGGCTTTTTGCCAGCTTGGCATCCAGCTATTTACTTCTGTTCCTTGCTTTTTTATAGCTTGCAACTCTATAATCATACTTCCTCATAATTAGTGAATTTTCTTAACAGCCTTCACTTCAGGAATTTTGGCAAAAATAAGGTTTTTTAAGTCCAAATAAATTATTTCCAATTATTTTACTTTCAACCTTACTGTGCTAGCATGCACAATAAACTGTTAGATTGAAAAGACCACTTTCTTTTGCAGCATCCATGTTGATTTGTATTATGTCTCCATCTTCCTATTAGTTTCTAATGACTTTCTTTAATTATTGTTTCTTCCTCTTACTCAATACTGATACTAGATAAACTTACTTATAATCTCCACAGTTACCACAGAGCCTTTGTTAGAGATAGGACTGAAATTTGCTACCCTAAGGTCTGCTGTTAAAATACAGTGTGTTAACCACACAACCATTTTCTTCTTGTGTTTCCACAAAATACTTGGTGGAGCAGCAGCCAAGTTTTCTTTTAAATACGCTACTGTCTAATATAGCAGCTTGTTCTAACATCTCTTCTTTTGACACCTCAGTCTCACAAGTTTCAGCTTTATTATCTGGAAAACAGAGGTTTCCAATGCTTTTTGTAGTAAAAATGCACACAAGAAAATAATTCCATTTAGAGACTTCACCTACATCCTTTACATCTTTAAAGGCACATGAATGAGAGAGGCAGCAGAGAAAGTGTGATACTAACCAAATACTCACAAGCATGTCTAGAAGAGAGGAAAGGGAGAAGTGTAGGTTCAAACCCGTGATTTGTGCCCCTGATCCAATGACCAGATGGTCACAAGGCACAGAAATCAAGCAGTGTCTTTGGATTTTGACAACACCACATAATAAAATTAACACATGTTAATTATCCTCATTGTAGAACATTGTATGTAGACAAGCCCTTATTAATTTTCTCCATTTCTATATACTTAAATGCTAATTACTTTCCTTGACAACTAAAAATACTCCTATTTTAGAGTAACCTTCAGGCTCTCATCAAGATGCTTCCCTGAGAGATGTAGGCTTGAGGGTCCTCAGACTTAAAAAAGAAGCTTGGGGAGTGGAGCAGATGGAGAGGCAAAAGAGGGACGGAACACAATTTTCCTGCTCTGGGTAAGCACTCCTGTTCCTTCAGGCACATTTTTGTGTAACCAAACACATTGGACAAGCACTGAAAATTGCTCCTGAGTCTGGCAACAGAATCTGGGGCTCAGGATAGTTCTGTTAAGACAGAGGCATTCTTAGACATTTAAATAGGCAAATTTGTAACAGTCCCTGCCCCAATACATAGACTCTGACAAAGTATTCTACTTACTATGTAGCAGATAAACCAGAGGTTTTCAGGACCACAGCTGTGAATTTAGGTAACTAAATTTCATCAAAATCCCCACTTAAACTGAAATCTCTCTATCTGCAATTATCCTGCATCTCACTGGAAACTGGGGTACCCAAAGAAGCAAACAAAGCCAAGGAATGGCTGGTGCCACCAGTACTTCTAAGTGACCGATTTTTGTTCTTTGTCATCTCCACAAAGGAACACCTGCTCATTCTTTTGAGAAAGAGTTGTCCTGATTTCTCTCAAAGCTTGCCCCAGGAGGGGACTCACAGGTGTGAAAGCATCTCTATTTAGCTCAAAATAACACCTACTGGAGGGGAGCCGATATAAAGCTCTGTGTATCTATTGCTAGTTGCTACCTAAACAGCTTTTGTTTTGGCCTTTACAGGTTCTCTTTTTTGGTGTTAAATCTCCTCACACATTGCAGGAAGAGCAGACATACCTTCTAAAAGAAACTCCTATGGGGTGGGAGAACACCCTGTAAATACTCCCTGTGAGTGCAAACTGAAGTATTTATTACTATTATAGAATCAACTAGGTTGGAAAAGACCTTCAAGCATATCAACTATATCCATCTATGTACCTTAAGCTCCCTCCTCTCAGTTCTGCAAAGTCCTGGCACACTAAACCTGCCTATTATTTTCTTAAGGCATAACACCTTTGCTAACTTAGCAATTGATTTTCTGGGCTTTTTTCCTCTTCCTTCACCTTGCAGCATTGTATCTGTTGCTAACTTGGAAGAGTGGATGCCTAATAAAGCAAATTTGTAAACTTCCGGTGCAGCTGCTAACTAGAGAGCTGCTTCATGCTCACAAGTGAGCATCCCAGTGAGTGGCTGCAACTGGTGAAGGATATAAGCACGAGAAGGAAGAGTTAGCCTAAAGTATTTTGGAAGATTTCCCAATCATAGGAAGAGAAACAGGAGTTTCTCTAGGAGCTGAGAAGCAAAGAAGGAAACCCTTTGGCTGAGGGCTAGCCTAGAAGTAAGTGAAAGTTCATTCTGGCTGGACTGCACCACTTGTTAAAAGATTTGGAGTAGCAAGGATCCTTTAAAATGTGCAATCTTTTACTTAGCCCTTCTTCTGTGGTCTTGAAGAAAGCAAGACTCAAAAAGATTAGCAAATATAAAGCTCGGTCCTGTCTTTCTGTTTTGCTCTAAGCTCCTGCTGGCAGTTATTTTGGTCTGTAGGAAATGAGGATTTGGTCAGTTGTTCCATGTCCTCTTACTTGGAAACTTTAAACAAAAAAGAGCAAAAACTCATTAAGAAAGTCAATTAAAGCAAGGCAGAGAAAAAGCTTCATCAAATTGTGCTAGACTTAGGACAGGCATGTTTGCATGAATATTCATAGCAAACTCTTCTGTTACCTCAGCCTGACAACTTTTTATTCAAAAGTGAGGTTACAAGCCACTAGGTAAGCTAATCAAAGGACTTGCTCTGTAGTTTTGTCATACATTGTTCATGAAATTGGACGTTTACTCTGTTCCCTAGAGTAATTTCATGCTGAAATTGAGTTCTAGCTTAGCATTTCATTAGATTCATAAGCAATATAAGCTGAAATAAATGAATAAAGGCAGAAAGGTGTTGATTTTTTTGTGGGCAACTTTCAGATTGGAATGTTTTTTATTTCTGTTAAAAACTCAAATGTTGCTTGTGTTTTAGCAATCCAAAATATGAACCTACACATGTTTTTATTCATTTCATGGAGCAGTGACTCTAGAAAGTTACCTATATACGTAAGAAGACATAAGTTGATAAAAGCGTTATAGTCACTCTTAATTTCGCAGAGCAGCTATAGCAGCAGGAAATGCAGTTACTAGCAAATAACATAGTGGCCTGAAGGTGAACATATGGTATTTGTCATACTGCTCAGCTGTGAAACTTGCCAATATGGCCATAGGAGTTTTAAAAAAAAAAAAAAGAAAAGAAAGAAACAAAAGAAACCGTTTCAGCAGAGTGGATTACTGGTTTGATGTAAGTGCTGCTATCAAAGGCTGGAAGTTAAATTAAAAGACAAGTGTAGAAAATTCTGAAACATTTAAAATTAAAAAATTTTCTCCCTGAACTGCAGGAGACCATGTGATCTCTCACTGTAGTCAATTGAAATAATTGAAATTCAGAATGTTTAATTATAGCCCAGTTCTGCAAATAATAATCTTTATCTCATTGTACTTATATGAAAGATGGTGTGGGCGAGCATATGGATCTTAAAGATGATTAAATTAGTGACTAATTTACTGCAAAAAGAGAAGAAAACAGGCATATAAATAAGAATTGGAAAAGAAAAATCTTTTACAGATAGCATATGACTAAAAATAGAGCATACACAAAATTTAATATTTTAGATAAACATAGTGAGGCTCATATTTAAGATGTAATGTTCCCTTACATCTTAACAAAACTGATACCTGATTAGATAAGGATGGCAGACCTTGGCTCTTCTGCTAATGAGGTCTATGGCTAGCAGACTAGTGGTTGTGCTCAGAAGTAACAATTTCCACTTACTGTCAGACTTCTGATAGGCCAGCTACTCTCTTTGATCTTGGGGAGACAACACTATAAATATAATAATGCATCTTTCTTGTAATGAAGGAATTTGCCTTTTTGGAACACTAGAAGCTGCTGTGGCCAAGACACTGAAGGGGCACCAAAAATTAAGGTCCAAAAGCCTTATTTAGGTGGGTAAACAAAGGATCAAGTTTTCCAAGGTGCTCAGTTGGCAATAATTTCCCTTCAAGAGACAGCTGATGAGAACTCAGCCCTTTTAGAAAGAGGTTACTTAAAGTGTGCTTGTTTGAAAGTTTGCCTCAAGTGCATGGGATTGCAAAGATGAAACTGTCTTGTTTCCTTAAATCAAACTCAGTGAGAATAAAGCTGGCTGAAATGGTGCTTAACTGATTAATCTATGTAATTTGCTGCCACAAACCCCAAGGGTCAAGTAGAGCATGCTGTATGTGCAAAGTTGTCTTGGTTTGAAAACACTTGGTGATTACCATAGGAAGATGGGATAATTCAGGCTTGGAGGGATCTCAGGAGACCTCCAGTCTACCTCCTTGCCCAAAACAGGGCCAGCTCTGGGGACAGACCATGCTGCTCAGTGGGCACTTGAAACCCTCCAAGGATGGAGATGGCACAGCATCTGGGGGTGACCTGCTCCACTACCTCCCTCATGGAAAGTTGAGAACTGAGAGAGTTTCAGCCCAGGTATAGGCAGGAACTATATTCAGCTCAATTCAGCTTGTACCCACTGCCTCTTGCCCTGCAATGCTGTGAGAGGCCTGACACCATCTCTTCAATGACTTCCTTGTAGCTACTGGGAGGTAGTGCTCAGGTGCATCCCAAAGCTATAGTTTTTTTCAAAGTGGGTTCTGCGGTTGTGGAAGCCTTGCAGGCCTGGGGATGGAAGGACATTGCCCTGCCATTGCCAGCAGTCAGAAGTCTCCTGCCACCTCTGCAAAGGGAACCACTGCAAGCCCCACAGCCTCTGCCTCAGCCATCCTCTGGGGCTCAGCTCAGGTCCCCTCCAACCTCTCCTTCACCATCCCCTGGGATTAGACCACTTGCTTTTCTTCTCCTGCATCGCCTACCCAGCAGCAGGCTCAGCCATCACCCACACTATTTCTGCCCCTATGGACATGTTGGAGGCAATGTGTAGCTGGGCAGAGGTGGCATGGTCATCACCAGTGGTGTCCCCTTGCCCCAGGCATGGCCTCTCAGCATGACTCGCTCAGCTGGTGCTGCCCTCACAGAAAAAGTTTTCAACTGGTTTGGCTAAATCCCATGAATTTTAGGTATGAACTCTAGTAAACTGGTTTAAATTCAGCTTGCAGTGACTCAGCTGGCATTCATAAACACTAGCGTAACAAAAAACTAATTTTAAATCTGTCGCCTTATATATGGTTACATCAGTTTAACCAGAGTGGCTTGCAGGCAGATTTAAGCTAAGCTGGCTCTGCTTGGCTGCAGAAGAGCCTAAGACTCGAAAAGCTGATGTGCTGATATGGGTAAGACCTTCAGCTGTAATTATAAAATACTTCAGCTCAGGTATCTCCCTGCTGCAGGGTATAAACCAATCACCTGCTGCTGTACCAAAGAAGCCTTTTCTTCTTTCAGGTGCTCTCAATGCATCAAACAAACATCTTCTTCCAAAACACCTGCTGTTGTCTGGAAGCCTTGTGAGTGGGGCAGACCGCTTCCCACTTCCATAAAATAATTAAAATTCCCAAGAAAAAATAGTGATGTTATCATTAAATTGGGACCTAATCCAAGGCAATAGAGATCACGGAACAAGTGTTCCTTTCTGCCGGATCTGATGCCTTTCTTGGCATTAATTGGGAGTGCGTCAGTAGGGGAGGTAACTGCTAGCTAAATGGATAACGTTACTGAAGTTTCTCAGGTTACCTGTGCCAAATCTGTGCTTAATTAGCCTGACTTGGAAAGCTATAAAGGATCATTTTATTAATCTCTAAGGTCAGAATTTTAGCAAGGATTTTGAATTATTAAAGAAACTGGATGACAATTTGGGGCAGGAGGTAGAGTCACACTCAGCTTCTAAACCACAGCATCAGCAAAACTTTCTTGAGACCTATTACTGGATTTGAAGGGGCTGAGACATGCATTTAGTCATGAGAACTGCATTTTCTGCTGAATGATTTAAAATATAGCAGAAAGATCCATCTGGATCCAGCACATTTTAGAGTTTGCTGAACTAAATTGTCCATGCTACTTCCAGTTCTTCAGGGTACACCATTGTAACCAGAGATTTAATCTTTCCTGACTTCTGTTAAATGAAAATCATCAAACATGAAACTGTACCAACTTGAACAGTTGTACTGAGCTATAAAACATGACTTCGAGAGTTTGGCCTGAGAACACCTCAGGGATGCAGGCAGAGAAGTGAGAGTCGATGAGGTTTCCTGTTGAGACTGCCTAGCAGTGGCACGACTAACATCCTTTCTGCATTACCGTGAGCTTCCTTCTCCCCATGAGCACAAGCCATCTATCCTGTACTTCACTCTTCTGGGCATGAGGCAAGCCACAAAACTTCTTGGCCTTTTTTCACTAGCTGCTAGCTTCATCTCTCAGCATCTCTTTCATAGACTGCATGATTAACAAGGAAGTTACTCCAGGGAGTCTTCATCCTTCACAATGTAAGCACTACTAGTTCTAATTTCCTTTCTGCTTCTTTAAGGAGCAGAAGTTTACTACTCCATCCAGCTCTGAACAGATTAAAAACAAGTGGATCATACACCACAGATGCAACAGAGCGATGAAAGTAAGCAACCTTCCCTTAAAATCTGATCTAGCACTCGGGCTGGTCGGGGTAAAATTTCTATGGTTTAAAGCAGATTCTAGTGCCATGTTGTTGTTGTGAGCTCACTTCCACTGCATGTAGACTTACGTTGATCAAGCTTAGTTTGTTAATGCAGAAAGAGATTGATTGAAGCTCTGCTTACTGCAGCAATGCAGCTATGGCTGATTGGACTTCTCTCAGCATAATAACCCAGGCATTTAACTAAAACATTGCAACATCAATCACCAGTTGTCACTAAAATCCAGGATCATTTAAGGAGATGAAAATGGTAATGTCTGAAGTGTCTTAAGATTTCTTTCCTTCTCCTGCCTCCACACACCCCATGGCTAAAATTGCATCCAATTGTATGGAAGAGAAAAAAATTATATTCCTATAGTGCTTCCTGACGTAAGGTCAGCTACTGGTTGGGCAGAGAAGAGATTCTGAGCAGCCCTGTGGAGAAGGACTTGGGGGTTTTGGTTGATGAGAAAATGAACATGAGCTGGCAATGTGCGCTCGCAGCTCAGAAATCCAACCGTATCCTGGGCTGCATCAAGAGGAGCGTGACAAGCAGGTCAGAGGAGGTGATCCTGCCCCTGTAGTCTGCTCTCCTGAATCCTCACTTGGAGTATTGTGTGCAGTTCTGGTGTCCTCAACATAAAAACGACATGGAACTGTTGGAACAAGTCCAGAGGAGGGCCACGAGGATGATCAAGGGACTGGAGCACCTCCCATACGAAGATAGGCTGAGAAAGTTGGGGTTGTTCAGCCTGGAGAAGAGAAGGCTGCGTGGAGACCTCAGAGCAGCCTTCCAGGATCTGAAGGGGGCCTATAGGGATGATGGGGAGGGATTCTTCATGAGAAACTGTAGTGAGAGGACAAGGGGTAACAGGTTCAAGCTTAAACAGGGGAAGTTTAGATTGGATATGAGGAAGAAATTCTTTACTGTAAGGGTGGTGAGGCACTGGAATGGGTTGCCCAGGGAAGTTGTGAGTGCTCCATCCCTGGCGGTGTTCAAGGCTGTACTGGACATAGCCTTGGGTGGCATGGTTTAGTGGGAGGTGTCTGTGCCCCTGGTAGGGGGTTGGAACTAGATGATCTTAAGGTCCTTTCCAACCCTAATTATTCTATGATTCTATGGTTTATCTTATTGGAAGTAAAAGCATGCATCCAGACTTCATTTTCTTTTAATAAGAGTGAAACATTTGCCATGTACTTTCTTCTACTCAAGAATTATATTGCACAGAAGGGATATATATCCCCCTAATAAACTCTTTCCATTTTTCCATTGCCTTTACTTTCTCAGTACCAGCCTTTGAAAACCAATTTAATAGTTCTTTGAATGAGAATGGCCTTTTTTTTCCCCATCACTTTGAGCTCTTTCCTGTGTAAAAACTGAGATGTTTGGAAAGGCAATATGCTTTCAGATTATTAGAAAATAGTTATGTTACTGTTTTTGCAAAGACCAACAGCCACAAGATGTTATTAAATGTATTTCTGAATACATTGAGTATTCAATTACAAGGCAGAAGAAATGGCTTTAAATCTCAGGATGGGCAGACTCCTTTGGGAAATGCCATCTCCAAACTGAAGACTTTTAGCTGTGAGGGCAATAAGCCATCAGATTATGCTCCTAGAGGACATGAGCTGTGTTCTGTTGTCTGGAGACTCTAAATCTAAATGGGAAACAAACCCCTAGGATAGTTTTCGCTCTGAATATTTTCTGAACGCAGTATCTGACTAAGACGCTTGAACTCCTGGTTTTCATGAAAAGACAGAGTAGTGGTTTAGGGACTGTTTTGTGCAGGTTGGAGTAGATGCTACGAATGGATGGAGTAGAGGATTTAAAACCTCTGAAGGATTCTATGAGTATTTCAATGTAATCTTCTAAAGCATCTGTGTTTTCTATCTGGGGAGCTCAGTGTTCTTTACAGCTGTTGATGGACAAAGTTTTAGCAGTCCTGTGAGATCAGGAGCCATGTGCTTGCTACAGATGAAGAAAATAAGGCATACAATGCTGAAGTAACTTTTCAAGAGCCACAGAAAGGACACCTGACTCTCAGAAGCAATACCTACATTTCAGGCCACTGGTGAGATACACCCTTGTGAGCTATACACACAAAGAAGATCAACCTATGGCAGAATGCAGGGAAGGTGATACTATGCTTCAGGTGACAGCCTTCTGCTCACTGTTCTCCAGTTTACCAAGCCATTATCGGACCAGATGATGGGAAAAAATAATGAAATCACATTAGAAGAAACATTTGCTTTGAAAGGTAGAAGCTAAGTGAGAATAGGCTGGAAAGGACAATATTTGAGAATAATCTATGAACAAGATTTATCACTTCTAGCAAGACAATAATACAGTAATGTAATTATGTTGAAGACTGACATGGTGTCATTTTCCATCCAGCAGAGTTGAGAGCAAAAGAGAGATAGCAGGTGCTTTGACAAGAAACCTGTGGAAATTATTTTGTTGACTTGTTGCTAATGATTTCTAGTCAAAAAAAAAAAAAAAAAACCAAACATGTTTAGCTTTATATAGGTATAATTGGTCATAATTGCTTTTTATTTTTCTTCACAGCACTTGCATTTCCAGTGAAAATTAATTTCCTAGCAATAACTTGACCTAAAGTTCAATGATCATAAACAGGGTTTACTCAGTAGCTGACCTGTATAATCTCCTTGCTATGGAATTACTGGTTGGAATGATATCACAAGATGTTGGATTTTATTATGTCCTTGACCATGGCCCTGAAAGGTTTTTAAAATTAATTTACAATTCAGGAATGAGTCACTGCAGTCCTTCATTATATATGGAGAAAAAACTCCTAATGACTTCCACTGGGATGATACTGTGTTCCAGTAGATAGGTTGTAAAATCTATTTCTGCTTATGGCATTTCAGTTTTTTAACTCCTTCCTCTGACTTTCTTACTTTGAAGAACACAAAAACTTTTGGAGAGGCACTTTAGCATTTCTTCCATCCCTAACTATTCTATGATTCTATGATTCAATATCCATAGCAGACAAAGGAAACCCATTTTCCCAAAATGCTTTCTAGTGAAAGAAATTTTCATGCAGCAGGGGAAATGAACCAAAAAAAAAAAAAAAAAGCCAGTTTATCTATGAAAACAAAAGAGCATCAAACAAATATTTCGGCTAAATTCATCTAATAAACACCCACAAATCTTAAGCTAATTGTATGCAGGTGTACATGGGTATGATAATATTAAACTGATCGCTGCATATGTTTAAACATTCAGCATTACTGTAAAATACTCACTGATGTTAAATGGCTTCTACTTAAAAGACTCAGTGGTGTTTTATGGCTTTAAACTGGAAGAGGGTAGATTTAGATTAGACATTAAGAAGAAGTTTTAAGTAGGCCAGGTTTGCTGGGGCTTGGTGGAGCTGGTCTGACAAAGAAAGGGAAGAATGGATTTGGTACGAGGCTTGCCAGACTGGTCAAGGATGCTTTAAACTAGATGTGTTGGGGGAGGGGGGCATCATTCCATCCCAACACACCCAGGCAGTTGCCAGCACCTATAATCAACGCTCAGAGCAATGTAGAGATATTCCAGCTGCTCCAGGCAATGAGCCGGCTTCAACAGGAGCTCGGCTCAGATGTCTCTATACAAATGCCCGTAGCATGGGGAACAAACAAGAGGAATTAGAGATGTGTGCATGTCTATGGGGGTATGATATAATAAGCATCACAGAGACATGGTGGGATGGCTTTTATGAGCGGTATGTTGGAATGGAAGGTTACAGGCTCTTTAGGAAAGACGGGCCCGGTAGGAGGGGAGGGAGAGTTGCTGTTTATGTTAGGGATAGGCTGGAGAGTATGGAACTCTGTGTGGGGACAGGTGAGCAGTCAACAGGGAGTTTGTGGGTCAGGGTTAAAGGAAGAGCAGCGATGGGAGACATTATTGTGGGGATCTGTTACAGACCGCCTGACCAAGAGGACTCGGTGGATGAAGCACTCTATAGACAGATATGAACAGCCTCACGCTCTCAGGCCCTTGTTCTCATGGGGGACTTCAACCACCCTGATATCTGTTGGAGGGATGGTACGGCCCGGCACAAGCAATCCAGGAGGTTCCTCGATTGTGTGGAAGACAACTTCCTTCTGCGAGTAATAGAGGAGCCGACAAGGAGAGGTGCCATGCTTGACCTCATGCTCACCAACAGGGAAGGGCTTGTTGGAAATGTGACGCTCCAGGGCAGCCTTGGTTGCAGCGATCATGAGATGGTCACATTCGAGATCCTCAGGACATTGAGAAGAGGGTGCAGCAAGCTCACTGCCCTGGACTTCAAGAGAGCAGACTTTGGTCTCTTCAGGAAGCTGTTCAGTAAGATTCCATGGGATATAGCCCTAGAGGGCAGGGGGGCCCAAGACTGTTGGTTGATATTCAAGGATCACCTGTTGCAAGCTCAAGAGTGTTGCATCCCCACTAGAAGGAAGTGCTGCAGGAGGGCCAGGAGACCTCCTTGGATGGATAAGGAGCTGCTGAGGAAACTTCAAAGGAAAAAAGAGGCTCATAAAAGGTGGAAGCAAGGACAGGCAGCGTGGGAAGAATACAGGGATGTTGTCCAGGAAGCTAGGGATCAGGTCAGGAAAGCTAAGGCCCACTTAGAATTAAACTTGGCTAGGGATGCTAAAGAAAACAGGAAGGGATTCTATAGGTACATTGCAACTAAAAGACAGGCTAGGGACAAAGTGGGCCCCCTCCGGAAGCTATCAGGAGAACTGGCTACCCTGGATTTGGAGAAGGCTGAGGTTCTTAATGACTTCTTTGCCTCAGTCTTCACTGGAAAATGCTCTGATCACACTACCCAAGTCTTGGAAGGCAGATGCAGGGACTGTGAGAATGAAGACCCTAGGCCCACTGTAGGAGAGAATCTGGTTCGAGACCATCTTAGGAACCTGAATGTATACAAGTCCATGGGACCTGATGAAATCCATCCACGGCTCCTGAAGGAACTGGCAAATGAAGTTGCTAAGCCACTGTCCATCATATTTGAAAAATCGTGGCAGTCAGGTGAAATTCCAGATGACTGGGAAAAGGGAAATATAACCCCCATTTTCAAGAAGAGGAAAATGGATGAGCCGGGGAACTACAGACCAGTCAGCCTCACCTCTGTGCCTGGCAAAATCTTGGAGCAGATTCTCCTGGAAGGCATGCTAAGGCACATGAAAAACAACAAGGTGCTTGGTGACAGCCAGCATGGCTTCACTAAGGGGAAATCCTGCCTGACCAATCTGGTGGCCTCCTATGATGGGGCTATGGAACTGATGGACAGGGGTAGAGCAGTCGATGTCATTTACCTGGACTTGTGCAAAGTGTTTGACACTGTCCCACACGACATCCTTATCTCTAAGTTGGAGAGATATCAATTTGATAGGTGGACCACTTGGTGGTGGATAAAGAACTGGCTGGATGGCCACACGGAAAGAGTTGTGCTCAATGGCTCAGTGTCCAGCTGGAGACCAGTAACGAGTGGTGTCCCTCAGAGGTCGGTGTAGGGACCGATCTTGTTCAACATCATTGTCAGTGACATGGACAGTGGGATTGAGTGCGCCCTCAGCAAGTTTGCCGATGACACCAAGCTGTGTGGTTCGGTTGATATTTTGGAGGGAAGGAATGCCATCCAGAGGGAACTTGACATGCTTGTGAGGTGGGCTGATGTCAACCTGATGAAGTTTAATCATGACAAGTGCAAGGTCCTCCACCTGGGCTGGAGCAACCCCAGGCACAGCTACAGACAGAGCAGAGAAGAGATTCAGAGCAGCCCTGTGGAGAAGGACTTGGGGGCGTTGGTCAATGAGAAAATGAACATGAGCTGTCAGTGTGAACTTGCAGCCCAGAAATCCAACCGCATCCTGGGCTGCATCAAAAGGAGCGTGACCAGGAGGTCAGAGGAGGTGACCCTGCCCCTCTACTCTGCTCTCCTGAATCCTCACTTGGAGTATTGTGTGCAGTTCTGGTGTCCTCAACATAAAAACGACATGGAACTGTTGGAACAAGTCCATAGAAGGGCCACGAGGATGATCAGGGGACTGGAGCACCTCCCGTATGAAGATAGGCTGAGAAAGTTGAGGCTGTTCAGCCTGGAGAAGAGAAGGGTGCGTGGAGACCTCAGAGCTTCCTTCCAGGATCTGAAGGGGGCCTATAGGGATGCTAGGGAGGGACTCTTCATGAGAAACTGTAGTGAGAGGACAAGGGGTAAGGGGTTCAAACTTATACAGGGGAAGTTTAGATTGGATATGAGGAAGAAATTCTTTACTGTAAGAGTGGTGAGGCACTAGAATGGGTTGCTGAGGGAAGCTGTGAATGTTCTATCGCTGGCGGTGTTCAAGGCTGGATTGGAACTAGGCTTGGGTGGCATGGTTTAGTGGGAGGTGTCCGTGCCCCTGGTAGGGGGTTGGAACTAGATGATCTTAAGGTCCTTTCCAACCCTAACTATTCTATGATTCTATGATTTTAAGTTCTTTACTGTAAGGGTGGTGAGGAGCTGGCTCTGGTTGCCCAGAGAAGTGTCTGCCCCATCTCTGGAAGTATTCAAAGCCAGGTTGGAAGGGGCTTTGAGCAACCTGGTCTAGTGGAAGGTGTTCCCGCCCATGGCAGGGGGCTTGCAACTGGATGATGTTTAAGGTCCCTTCCAACTCAAACCATTCTATGATCCTGTGATTCTATGTTACCTACTGTTTATTGAGCAATAGTTACTTTAACTTGTTTTTTAATAAGCAATTTTACATATTTTTAGATATACATTAGTTAAATAAATATATATCAAAAGCTACCCGTGGTAACTGTTGGTAACTATTAACTCTGTTATCAGTATTTGTTTCAGCATCCTGATATTTTTTACTATGTGGTTTCATAAATGCTACCATGTATTTTCAACAGCTCCATCATTTTCTTACCTACATACTCGTGTCCTTCTAACACAAATAATAGCTGCTTTGAAAAAAGGAGACAAAAAAGAAAGAAAAAGAGTAAGTCAGGTATTTATTGTGCAGGTTAGCTGCTTTCATTTCAGCATGTATTCAGTTATTATTTCATATGTATTTAGTTGTGCAACAGACCTGGCTTCACCTCTCTTACTTCATTACTGTTTCTGTGCCCCAATTCTTTGTTCTAGTCTTGGGTATGCAAATGGTAAGCACTCATGGAGGGAAGTCTTTTATGACTAACGAAGTGATTGCTGGTGTTTTGATGATGTGTAAGGTATAAGGGCTCATTTGGTAAAGAAACTGTTAATCTGTCATAACACATTCATAAATCTGCCAATCCCTGCAGTAGAGGAGGTTGGTCACTCACAACAACTTCAACATTAGAAGGCCTATTAAAACTTGCCCATGTACGTATTACAGTGCTAAAACTTATGATTGTATTTCCAGTTACTGTCCGTGTGACAGAGATAAAGGAAATTCCAATTAATTTTTAGGTGAGAAGGAACAATTCATTATCTGGAAAGAGGGTTTTATTAATGAAATAATTGTATAGGTGGCTGCATACACAAAAGAGTAAGAAAAGAGGCAGAGGAAACAATTCTATTATTTCAGATTTTGGCATTGGAAGAAAAGTATTGCATTTGAAAGAATGGATGAGCAGATTGCTCACAAACTGAGAGTGTGCTTCCGGGGGCTGGATTCACACATATGCTTAAAACAGCAGGAAATATGGCCATTATCTCTACATGTAGCTGTTTGTCCTGTGTGTAGGGCAGAGCAATGAATGCTCAGACCAAATGCATGTAACCTTCTACTAATTCCCAAAGAAATAAGTCTGATATTCAAGCAATCACAATCAGAAGGAATAGCTTGAAGCTACTTAATAATAGTGGTTGTAGAATACATGTATGTTTTCTACATTTAGAAAGGGGAGGAATAAATTAAATCAATTCAAGAAAGAATTAGACAGTATTTTGTATGAATAATTCAAGCAAATTCTGCCTAAGCCTTATTAGGTACTAATGTAGCTCTAAATTTCTGGACATCTAAAACTAGGCAGGCAAAGCAGAAAACAAGCCAGAGAGATGACGCCTTGTTTGAGCTATATACTTCTATAGGCAACACAACTGTTCCAGAAGCAAGGGAGGAGGATGAAATATGAGGGTGCTGGTGCAGGTGGAAATGGAATAATAAATGTGCCTGCCTGTTCCCCTCGAGAGCAGTGGTGGGAGAATGGGGCTATTGCTACCAACCATGTGTCCTCAATGCCGGTATCGTACCTTCTAATGCAAGGGGAAAGCTATGGAACAGTCTATGTTCATTTCACTGAAAGGATAGGTCTAATTCTGGACCTTTGACAGCTATCTCAGAAGGCCCTTTGATTTTTTCTGGGACAAAATAAGGAACTCTATTTGGCAAATACTCTAGTTTCTATCCAACATTGCTCCTCCTTATCTTTCAGTATCTATGACTAGTAAGTGGATCAAGCTCCAGGTGTGTCAAATAAGAAACTTCATTTACCCATTATCACAACAGCTACATTTACCTTGTACAGTGGAACAGATTGAGTTGGGGACAGAGCAATTTCAGCTGAAGGATTTGGTTATTTAACAACCTGATGTAACAGGCATATTACTGAAATGCTATAACAGCTTGCCCTTTCAGGAAGACTTTCTGTCACCAGCAGCTCTCGCAACTGCATATTTCTTTCACTTCCAAATGATCTTTCTAACATTCGGTTCCTTGCCTTCTCTCCCCTCTCTCCAAAAAACAAAGCAGAACAAACTAAATAGAAAAAAAAATTTAAAGCCTTGACAAGGATGTGAAACTAAGATTGCCTGAAGGTTGCTACGTATATTGCTACTAATGGCATATGGAAGGTTCAAAGATGCTACAGAGAGAAATGCTGGCCCTAAAATATACTATTTTGAAATATCTCCTACCTTGATTGTTACCTGTAGTGCAGCAAAAACCTGAAATCTCTATAGTTCAGGTAGATCTCTTCATTTCCTGTATACCAGTCCAGCAAGTTATGCATCTTCTCTCTTGCTTCCTAGTGTAGGAGTCTAACCTCAGTACCCTGAGCTAGCAGTCTGGTGATAGCCAAAGTCACTCATTGCTTTAACATGTGGTGAGGTGTTTATGTTGAATAATATGGACTGACCCACTAGGGCTTTAAATGCTCCCTCTAGGGCTTCTCTCCTACCATGGCTTTCTGCACATTCTCACTGTAGCTAATATTTATTCCTCCTTTAAAAAGATAATCAAAGTTCTGTTCTCCTTCCCCTATGCTATCTCAGGTGTCCCTCATGTGGCAAAATTGGAAAGCTGAAGGACTGAGTGGTCCTTGTTGTACAGAGAGGGACTTATTCTGAAGACAGGCAGTTCGCCACCAGTGAGAAACAACTAAGTTGAAGAAGGGAGGGGGAAGGATGTGCTAGGATGATTTGGTGGGGGAAAAAACAAGTGAGCTATGTATCCCCCTGCAAGCTCCCAGCTGCCATCCCCCAGCTCTGGCCAGTAAGCCCTCCTGCACAAAGTACAACCCTGTCCTCATGTTACTCCTCTCTCCAGTTCCTCTCCCAACTGGAATGGCTTTGACACTGTGCAAAACTGCCTTCCCACACCATGGAAAAAGACAGAGAAGGGATTTTGCTTCTGTTCTTTGTGTGGAAATTCATTTCGGCTCTGCTGTGGCTGTGCTTTGAGCTGGCTTAGAGTTAAGTCATGACTTGATAGAGTGCTTCACATTAATGATGGGGTGGAGGAGCAATCAGCACAGAAAGAAAAGACTCACCACTCATACTTAAAGACATTTTACACAATCAGACAAGATTATGTCAGCCTAGTGATCAGAGAAAGGAAAATTATTGCTGGGGCTCCTTAGTTCTGTGCCTTGCTTTTTTGCTTGTTTGTTGCTTTTGCTTCCTTGTTACAAGCAGGTCTGATAATAATCCTCCAAATAGCATTCTTACATCATCTGTCACAAGAATGTGCTCTCTCTTGGTAGAGCCTAGTTTCTATTTGCACTGTCTCACTGTTGTCTTTCTAGGCACCTAAACCCCAGCATAAGTGTGAAGGATGCCTTCTGGGGGCTCTGTGGCACAGTTGCCTTATGCCATGGATACAGGATGATACATGCATGGAAAGCACAGAGCTTTGCCTACATTACCATATTTTGGCAACTACCAGCTTGTCTCAGGGCACCATGTGCAAAGGAAGCAAATGGGACAGTTGCAAATGTAATAGTGAAGAGTGTGAGGAGCCTGGGATAAAAAGGGGCAGATGTACCAAAATGGGATGAGGGGAGGTTTGTACTATGTCAGGAGCTGGGACAGCAGAATGGGAGAAGGTAAGGGACAAAGATGGCACCGCAGTGGTGGGACAACATCAGTGTGACAGCCAGCTGGAAGCAAAGGTGTGCACTAGGATCAGGGCATGGGGGATGGAGTGAGATGCCTCCTACCTAGGCAAGGAAGCTGAGACCAGGGCAAAGAGCCAGGAGCTAGCTGTGGTTGCTGGGGATGAGGAGAGAAACAGGAGTGACACAAAGGGAGAGTGGGGATTTTTTTCCACGCTGTAAACATTTCCAAACAATATATAGTTTAACACACACACAAACAAAACCAAACCAAACCAAAAAAAAAAAAAAAAAAAAAAAAAAAAAAAAAAAAAGAACCCACCATTAAAAAAAGAAATCAGCATCCCATGAAGTTTTCTGTTCTGACCAGATTCCCAGATCCTACTTATCTGGAGTCCAAGGCCAGAGCATCCGGTTTCTATTGCCTATTGCTGTTTTCCATTGCTCCAGACCAAGCAAGGAGGTAGCATGTCTGTTTGTGAGGTAGGGTCAGGGGCCATGAAATCTCATCTCTCACTGCCTGCCTGACACACATTCATTCTGGAAGAAGCAGGTATCTCCTTTAATTCATCCTCAGACTGCCCATGGGCTTATGCTGTATTGTTTGAAGGAGATGCCATGAAAGCTAACAAACACAGAACTTTGAGACTCACAGGTAGACAGTGCTCAAATATTCGATATTAAGGTGTGTGCAAGTACTAGATACAGTTTTCTTCAGTGAAAGAGTGCCTTCTCAATATATGATAAATACTGGGGTGGGAAAAAGAAATATCAAATAAAACAGTGGATGTTTAAAAGGCTGTAATAGGCAGGAGATGGAACAGTAGAAGAACATGTGTGGTTTTTTGACCAGTGCTCTTTTTTGTGATAGGGATCAAAGCCAGATTACCTTTCAATGCCAAATACGTCTATTGAAGTCCAAGCAACAGACTTAATTGCAGCAGGAAATCGCTGTTCTAAAAAGCATATCAGTAAAGAATGAGAGAATGCATATGGCACATATGTGCCTCGACAGTTTTGCTAAATAAACCATGAATTTTGACAAGCGTGTATCTGTAAGTTTGCCATGGAAATAGGATTGTATAACATCACAGCTGAAACAAAAGTTCAGCCTCTGAAAACTGTGGGGGTGTGCTGCTGAAATGTTTGCTTCGAATGTTAGCTGACTGGTTTCATAACTCCCATGCATCTAGTTAATGCTCTTTTAGACAATACATGGAAAGGGTGGATACCAGAGCTGTACAATAAAAGCATTCAAATTGTTATGTCTAATGGTCAGAGCCCAATTTCAGCATTTCAGAAAGCAACAGAAGTTTCTTGCATTAGAAAATTGAAGAGATGAGACTTCCCACCTTGTTTATACAGGATTCTATCAATTGGACGTGTGGAAAAATATTTGGTTCTCTGTTTAATGAGGAAATTACACTGTACAGGTATTAATATCATTGGGAAGACTGGTTAGTTTGGCAAACTGGTAAGGAATGAATGGGTTCTTTTTCAGGCTGAAAGGCTTTCTCTCTCAGGCTGTTGATAGCTATTCTTTTGATGCCAAGAGCAGAAATTACAGTGAAGAGCTGTTACTATTAGTGACCCTGTGATTTAGCTCAGGAGTCTCATCCGGAACACAGTGAACCTGTTCTTACTCTGTAAACCACTGGCATGCTTGGCAAAGTGTCAGCTGTCCCATCAACCAAGACCAAGAGCTAAGTAGGTGAAAAAGCACATCCTCACAGGCCCCCTAGAAGTGGTAATTCTAGCAAAGGTTTTGTATGCTAATTGCTTCATGAGAGAAATAAATTGCCATCAACCATAAGGTGAGCATGGACAGCTTTATCCAAAAGATAAGCAGCATGACGAAGTTTCAGAGAAGTCTTTGGTGCACTGAGCACTCAAAGTCACCCTGCACTGGCATTGCAGAGCAGGCATTTCGTCAGCCCATCTTGGCGTGTGCTCAAGGAGCAAAACCAAGTTTTCCAAGTTGGACCTGAATTTCAAAGTCATTGGGGTCTTCCTTTGTCTTCACTGAAGGTCTGCTTTGTAATTCACACAAACTGGCTAATGCTGGTTCCTCAAGGCCTTAGCATGACCACAGCATCTTTTCCAAGTGGCTTTGTCTGCTACTTGTCCAACTGTGAGTCAGCATATGGCACAGGCAAAGGCATCCTGCCCCTGGCATATGCACTGGGAATGACCACTCCACCATATTCCAGTTTTGCTCTGTCCCAAAAGGAGAACTGGCTGGAATAGGGGGAAGGGTGATGGGGTACATGTGCACACACCTGTGCATGTACACATATGTGTGTGTACACATGTTCGAAAATAGATTCTTTAACGTGCAGCCTTGGAGAAAACATTGCTGAAAGAGCCAAAATGTCCATTTCTCCAGTTTAGTAGCCACAAAATGTTTGAATGACTGTACAGGGCCTGCCTTACCAAGTGGTTCTCCAGTTGGCAGGATTTCCCCAGGGAAAATGGTCCAGCTGTTGCTGTGGCATCTATCACTGTTTATAAGCAAATTGTTTCTTAAGACTGTATTAATGCTAGTGTCTCCTATAATAAAAAGTAGGAAACATAGAAGACACAGGTCTACATCTCAATTCTGTCTCTCTAGAGACTTGATTACCAGATTCTGCTTTTATTTTGTGCCTGACATATTTTTTCTGGCATATGCATGTGTCACATTTCTAAACTAACATACTACATGAATGAAGTCAGGCACAGGGTTGGTCAAGGTATGCACAAAAGCATTTTTGCTGAGACACAGATCACTGTGTCATGGCTTTTACAGGTGTCCTCTCCCTCCATTGTATGCAGTATACACCTGCCGGGAAAAGGCATGCCATGGAGGGATGAAAGATGGGATTAACATGCCTCCTTTTGCTCCCTGCTCCCATGGATTGGCTGGAGATAAAACTAAATTAGAGTCTCATTAGTGCGAAGATTTGAAAAACCCTTGAAGTTTGGCTCTGACTACACCCTTTACATGGCTATACTGGACAGCAGGATAATGTCATTTGCAAGACCGGGGCAGCAGAGGCATACAGCAAATATGGACCACATCAGTAGGAAATTTGAAATTCACCAAATGGCAAAGATCCTGTTACAATAGTTTGTCTCCCCCACATCCCAGACACTTGATCTATTAAATCGTTAAATCATGGAAATCACAAACCCTGCAGTTCCAGTGCACTGGGAGGATTGTATTAAACTCAGTCAGCAATTATTGGTAATATGGGATAAAAATCTTTACTCTGAAAGTAAGCTTTAAAAGGTCATAATGTAATCGCTGTCACTGATGGTCTCCATAGTGGCTGGTAGTCTGATTGCAAAGCAACAGAGAAGAAATGCACATGCATAAGCTGAATGCAAACCCTAAACTGCTATTTCTGTCACAGTATTGGCAAAATTATAAACACAGCACACATCAGCTTTCTCCACACTTGCTAGCTTTAATAAATTTACCTTTATTCTTCACCAAATTTCCTCCTTATTGTTGTTCTGTGAATGCTCATTATGAGCCCGCACAGAAATGCCAAATTGGACAGAGAAAGTGGGAAGTGGACCAAGAAGTCAGTGGGAGACTCAGACAAGTTTTCCAGGCCCTCTGCATTACTCACAGAAAAAGTAATACATGAGTTTAAGCTGCCCTGTCAGATTAGGTCTGGAGCTGAACATGGTGGCACTGTCCACTGCAATGAGATGTGGAATGGAGACATTTGGAGCCTGACCTGGGTGTTGAGAATTTGTACCCTGACACACATTACAAGCTGCCACCTTGCACCAGTCCCCAGCTCCCTCACACACGCATAAGTTCAACTGTGGAGGCATACTGTGGTGCCATTTCTTTATCTGGAAGGTGCTCCCTCCTCAGTCACATCTGCAGTTCAATTCCCTAGGGGACCTGTAATCCCCAATGCTGCAGCACATCCTTAAGCCAACTGGCAGAACAGATTTCAGCCCTCCCTTGGCTGCTTCCATACTCATACCACTCACCAGAGCCTGGTTATACACAGCAGCCACCAGAGTTGATCCAAATCCATTTCTAAGGAAGTGCAGGTAAACTTCATTAAATTGTCTTGCAGATGCTCCCATATAGAATTAAAAAGGTCTTAGAGTGATTTAGTGCTTGGACTGCAAATTTTGAGGTAACATGTTATTGCATGCCAGCTCCTACATAAGCAATCAGTGTTGCCCTAGCACCACTCTAGCTTGAATAAATTCACATTTGCTATATATTAAGAATCACTGCCAATTACCGCATATCCCTCATACATAATAATTTGCAGTCTAATAGCTTTCTGCCTCTATTACACCACTTAGTTTATATCACTTTGAAAATAATTTCTGTTTAATTGAGTTAAGGTCAACGCTTATTGAGAGTGTTGGCACAGTGACTAAATGCAGTTCAGCTTATTTACTCTTAACTCATATTTTAACATTTCTGAGTGTTAATGTACAAGAAACAGCTTTTTCATACGGGAAACAAATAATTAAAAACATCCTGAGCAGTGCAGCTCTTTAACTTCACTGCACATTGTGATGCTACACCTCTGACTATGCCCAGCCCTACTCAAACTAAAATGGTCTCCTCTTCCTGGCAAATCAGCTTCTTATTGTACAATCATCCAGTAAGTTACTTCTAATAGTGACTTTACAAATGTACCATGTGCTGCCTGAATGGCTTTAATTTGCTTAATAAAAGGACAAATTTTAGTTAATCAAAAGCTTCTCAGTGGATTCCAAATTAACAGTTGGCTTGCTAACAGGTAATATTAATTAGATTTTTTTTCTTGTGCTTAAAAGAGTAAAACACTCTCTTACTCAAACACATTTATGAAGAAGCTACCAGGAGACATCTCAGGCATTTATCTTCTGAAAAGCTAATAATATCCAGTAGTAAAAACTAATAAGTCATGAATACCAGGGCTTGTGTAGTTAGGTCTGCTATTAAACTGATTTTAAACAATAAAAGTTTGCAGCCTTAAAGCTGCTCCTCTTTCTCTGTTTCATTTTACTCCTAAACACCACAGCAACCTACCTGGTTGGCAGGCCCTGTTTCTGCCATCTTCCCACATAAACTCACAAGCACTCTCTCCTTCATTAAAAAAGAATAAATTACTGCATGGGACTGAAGTGGGCATCAGCACAGTAACTGTGGTACCAGAATCCCAAATGCCACAGGTCTCTGAGTAACCATCATTCCTGAGGCTTTCAAACCAAGCTCAATATCTCTGCGGCACAAACTGGGACTTGAAGAAAAATGCAGCCTCTCAGATGAAACCCCAGCTGGTTAATGTAACCACCAATGCTCTAAGGAAAGATGAGACAATTCCTGTATCGACCCAAATCTAAAGCAAGCCTGAATCTAAGGTGACCTTCAGCTTTTGCAGAGCAGAAATTACAGAGCAACATACTGCGCATCAAAACATCAAATGCTCCATGCCACCTCTCAGCCTTCTTCCCTCCAGACACAGCCACATCTGAGCCAGAATTTCCCTCACCTGAGCCTAACCTTTGGCCACTGCAGAAACAGCCCCACAGACCCTTGAGGGGCACAAGCCACCTCACCACAAGCACCCCTCTCTCCCTCCATGCTTTCTCAACCTCCTGTTGCCCACCAGCCCTAGGCACCTGCCCCCTAACTCGAGGGCCTACACAATAAGACAGATAAAACTGCTTCAAACCAGGCTAATTACTACTGACGGGTTCAGGAATATGTGTTCTACCTCCCTAAATAAAATGGTGCTCATCCTGCAGCTCTAATCACAAGTCCCATCATATTGTGACAGAACAACCCAAAGTGAAGCATTTTTCCTTTAGGCATTTTATAGCATCTGCCCCAAAATGAGATAGTAAATGGTCAAATGAGCTCTAGAAGATTCTTATTGCTAAGTGCAATTTTGCATATAATCTAAAATACAGCTGCAGTTCTGAGGCGTTTAATCAGGGGCAGAGGGTACAATGACCAAAAGAGTTATTTCTCCTCCAGAATAACTTATAATAGCTATTAAAGCACCTGCCTCAATTTGCAGAATGTCATAACCAGATCCAATCCCCTGGCCAGAGCCTGAAAGGGGCAGTAACACTGAGTTTATGTGGAATTTAATAGGAATTGAAGGCACTTCTTAGGGATTGGCCCAGACACATTGTATTCCTCTCGAAAGACCAAGTACTGAAACGGAGAGTAATCTGTTTTAGAGATATCTGTATGTATCTACTACGGTTTCCTAACAAGGCTTATCTAGCACTGTTATATATATATATATATGTCTACCTGCCACTCCTAATAGCTTGTGAAACTGCTGGTCAATTTTGAGGAGATTTGACAGAGCAACAGGAGAATCAAGGGTGCTTGGTTTGAACATGATTCATGGAATGAGGAAGTTAGGTGAAGAAATGACAGCCACCCAAGCTGAACCAGTGTCCGCATGGTGGCTGAACCTCAAGACACAAATCTTAAGGGAATCAGAGCATAAGAGTGGCTCCACTGTTCACTGAACTGCTTCTCTACCAATCTGAAATCCATCATAAACATCTGCTGGAAGCTTCATGGCAAGTGGAGCAAGAGTTTCAGTGAGCCAAAGGTTTCACAGGCAGCTAACAAATCACGTATACCTCCTAAGTGAAGCTCAATGAGCTCCTGTGTTTCTGTTCACATATGAAATGAATGTCCTAGAACAAGAGGAGGAAAACCAAGCCATGTCACTGCCAGAGGTCATCCCACCAGCAATGACCTCGATGAGTGCTAGATCAATTCATTTAAAAATACTGTTTCAAATAAAAAACAAAACAAAATAAAACCCCAAAAAAAAACCCACCACAAGCTGAATGAAGTGAAACATTAAAGTCACTTCAATGTCTTAAGGTGCTTTATCCTGAAAGGTGGAGACACCACAGAACAGGAGTAAAAAGAAACTCTATTTGATGTCATTTCAGTGTGTGATATAAATGTTCATGAACTGCGTTATGAAAAGAGTTGGAAAACTTACTGTATCCTCAGTACCTTCACCTCACATGCCTGTTCTTCACTGGACTTCAAAACATAGTGGGGTTGACCTCCTCTGGTAGAATATGCACACGATTGCAAAAGAAAATTGCATTTGTACCAGTATCTTATTGTGTACCTCATCAGGGTATAGAATTTTCAATCATTAGTAGCCTTGACTTTGTGGACCTTGAATGTTGTGTTGTGGAGGGAGGGTGGAAGCTTTTGCATGCAAGTATAAATGCATACTTCAAGATTTATTTTAGCAGAGACTAAACTGAGTACAGTAAGAAAGAGTATTATGATAAGAAATGGATACTGTTCACTGTTACAAAGATTTGTATCCTCACTTCCTTTATTTGTTGTTTCCAGGTTTTTATTTTGCTCTTCATTTTGCTCAGGAGAAGTGTAATCATTCTTGTGAGAAGCTGATGTTGTTTGTGCTATCTTGTTGCTTTTCCCATTGCTTCCTAAGGTAAATGAAAGAACAGTCTGTATGTCAGCAAAATTAAATTCTTTATCTCAAATACAGCTGCTGCTTCTTTGTGTGAAATGGCCCCAGCAAACCTTTACTCTCAGTGTAGGGGAACGGTAGTTGCCGTGGCAGCTCTACCGTGTGCCCAAAGGGAAGCCCAGGCCCTGGTGCTCACGGGTGCTGTGGGGCAGCTCTCAAACCTCCTGTTCATACAAACCTTGCCAGAGGGGCTGATCAATGATGTAATTTATCCCGGTTCTACATTGGGATGTATCCTGATACATTTCTCTTCCCTGTAGGGCTGCATGATAGGGAAGGGGGTTTTGATCAGTGCCCTTGCAATGTCTGGAGTACTACTTACAGTAAGCCCCTAACAAACTGCTGGGTGTAGTTACAACTCTTAGGCTGGTCTCTGTTACTCCTGGGGGACAAAGATACACTCCATGTCACCAAAGCCTTACAAGCAAATAGGCTGGGGCACAGGTCCAAGTGCATCTGCCAAGCCTGAGTACATGATCTTGACTCAGAGGAATACTGGGGATAAGAGAAAAAGATTCAGCTGTCTCCATTCCCTTGAATCCCAGAGAAAAAGAAACAGTAACATTGTGAAGTTGCCACAGTCATAGCTGGAAGACCAAGACTATGGCCGAAGGTACATTAGCACATCAACCAACACACACCCCTCCAAAAGCATGCAGAGAAGTCCTCCACCTCTCTTTTCCCTCCCCACACCCAGAACTTCCTCCCCATAAAATCCTTTTTAATCAAAACAGATAAATGGAATAAAGAGCAGGTGGAGGCAGCCCAGCTTTGTCCCATACCCCAGCTCGCACCAGATATGAGGGAAGCCTGATCAGACAGAAGGAAATCAGAGATCAGTAAGTGTTGTGACATACAGGTTTTCACCTGACAACTGCTGTATGAGGAAAACATCCTATCCACTTAAAACCGCTGATTGTTTACATACCCATATTATTGATTGCAAAGGACATTTGAATATCTTTGTGTATTGTTCAGCAGTTCTAAAGATTTTGCTGGAGTCTGATGTGCATACGATGATCAAAAGAGACACCCCAATTAGTACTGAAATTCAGCCAGGACTGCTCATCTCACCAAAGATTAAAACTGAAGCAAAATTTGACTTTGTCAGTACATTAGCCTAAAATGCTGTCAACATCTTTTTCTTCATGCCAACCCTTCTCTCACCCCTCCAAACCCACTCTCACTGCTGCAGTTTTTGCCACAGCATGTTCTGGTCTTCAACATCAAAAGACGCAGTATCTAGGTAGAAGCAAGTCCCGTCAACTCTCCTATATACTGGAGGGGACTTCTGACCTTTTAAGAGAAGAAAGAAACAGACTTTCCTACAGCCCTTTAAAAAAATAAATATGTACTAATATACAAGTTAGCCTGGGGTTGTCTTCTCCATCTGCTCTTTCAGGACTGCATCTAGCTTGATTTATCTTCCTCTTTCAATTGCTCCCAAAAACTTCATAGCTCCCTGCAACACTGCACATGCACAAAGTGTGCCCACACCATGTCTGTCCTCTGCCAAGGTCACCCTCTGAGGGGGCTGGAGATGGGCTGCTGTGTGCACACCCTGGCACACTGAGGGACACATGGTCCTCAGTCTGTCTTCATTAATACGCGGGCAGTTCTCAATGCTGTGGCTCGCCTGCGCTGTGAATCCACTGCTAACATGGAAAGCGGCTACCAAATTAAGTGGTATTACTCACGGGCAAAACTGCTCCTCATCCCCATCGTCCATGACTCCGCTGATGTCCCAGGGAATGCAAATGGTTCGCTTTTTCCCGCCGCCAAAGTCTCTCTCCATGAAGGAGACAGGAATAAATCACTGACCCTGCCCTTTCTGGGAGCAAGGAGCGCATGAAGCTGCTCTGTGCCTGCTGCCCCTTGGCTGGAAAAGGCTGGTGCAAGCTGGGCTTCCTCTGCCAGGGAAACTCGGGGGAAGGAAAATCTCAGAGAGAAGGGAAGGGGGGAGAGTGGCAGGGAGCGTGTGGAGCCCAATCACCTTTCATCATTTTGTGAGTTGGAAACAAGATACCACTAAGAGATCATGTGCCCAAGTGATTTACAAATGCAATGGCTGCACAAGAAGCCACATGAGGTTTTCTTTTCAGCAGAAGCAATGGCTTTTATTGATATTTTGTCTGACATCCATGCTTAGAGATTGCCCATCACATATAAGGGAGAGTGTTAAAGCACTTAAAAATATATTAAAACAGTTTTAAAACCCACATGGCTGGGGGATGGTTTTTCCTGCAACCACTTAGCAGAAGTGTAGGATTTAGCACTTTCAGTAGCAGACTGAAAACCTCTCCAAGGCAGTAAGCAGAGCCTTGGATCCCAAGCCTAACACACATATTTGATAAGGAAAAAGAGCCTCTTTTTCTGAACCAGGCCAATTTACTACAGGGATAAGGAAGGCTGTGTGTATCCACATCCCCCTCTCGAGTGAAAAATGAGGAAAACAGCAGTAGTCTTCGACTCGGTATTGAATCAAGCCTGCATACTAGCAGGGGAATGAATAAAGCACATACATACCTTTCCTTTTGTATCTCTGTCTGCCCGGGGCTAACCACATAATTCTCATAGAAAAAAGGAGAGGGTCTTTGCTTACAGGAGAATAATGTGAACTCACATTCCAAGGGTTTAAAGTCCACCTAAAGGGAACTTTAAATGTAGAATGATCAGAGGGAAACAGAAAGCAGTCAGGTACTTAACCAGCAAGAAAACGAAAGAAAGAGAGATGCTGAGCGCAGGGCAGCAGGCTGAATGTCTCTCTAAGTCTTACCTCCGATTACAGAATACACAGGATGATTTAAATGGATATTGTAAATTCAGATTCAGAGTTTTAAATAATTTATAGTTAGAATTTAAGTCCCTTGAATAGTCTATCCCTATGCTAGTTTGGCTTCTTTCATCTGCTTAATGTATTTCACACTTCTCCTCTAGCACAAACTGAATTTAAAGAGGCTAGAGATTTTTTTTGAGAAAACAAGATCGAATTTAGTAGAAAATGCAGGAAACATTTTGCACAAAAATAAGGATTCTTTGTCAGAAGAAGCTCTTTCAAAAATCTGCAGTAAGCTCAGTACCTTCTGGTGCTAAAGGCCACTCCATGGCATGAGGGACTCACAGCTCTGAGTTGTGCCCTGGTCCAAAAGGGGAAAATGTGCAAGATCCTTGAGCACAGCACCATCACTCAGGCAAAGGTACTGCTAGAGAAATCTGCAATATTGCAAGAACTTGGGCCTGGACCAGGACAACTAGCCTACTCATGTACTCTATGCCTAGTAAGGTAGGGCTACATGGCATCCTAGGAAGAAAAGGCAGAGCGAGGGGGACAGTGCAGACAGGAAGGAGGCAGAGATGCCAGGAGAAGGAAAAGCATCCATCCCCCGGCCACAGTCTTGGGGTATTTAGAGAACCAGAGCCTGAGGAGGCAATCAGTGCCCTGCTTGCTGCTTCTGCAAGGTAACCAGGTCTTTCACCAGCTCATTGCAGTGCTTTTGAGGATACATACCCAGGAGTAAGGGGCTTCCTTCTGCATTCAGACCACGGCACAAATGACAGTGCTAGCCCAGCTGGGCATTTTTCACTTCTGCCTCTCCACCTCCTCTTGGCTGTCTCTTGGCAAATATAAAATCTGTAGGCCTAGAAATGGGACTTTCTATTCTAGTTTGACCTCCATTTGGTACTCTAAGTCTATGACACGTGGCTAAGGCTCCTAGGTGCAGCCACAGTGTAAACAGCAAAGAAGAGCATGAGCATGGTCTGGACTGGGGCACTGCTGTCCTGCATCAGAGGTGTTTTGAAGGCTCAGGAGTGATGGAGTACTGTATGACACAGCAGCTGCTGGACTGCTACAAATTACCTTGAAAATAGTTCTTATTCTGAACCTCAAAACACAGTTGTAAATTCATGATGTAAAGTTACCTCTTCCCTCTTTTTAGGTTCCCCTTTCCTAAGTTAGCTTGGGAGGTACCTAAGGTATTTCTGGCACTGAAGAAGATCTTGGACAGCATCATTTTAATCTGATAACATTTCAATTTCCCTCCCTAGCTGGGCTATGCTTGGTGTTCTCTCTTCCTCCCACATCTAAAATAAGGACACTGCAGTTGTTCCAACAATTCTCATACTGAAATTCCAAATGGCTGTGAGTGCATTACAGAAAACACTTTCAGGGACTGTGGCTCTTCAATTATTTACAGCAATATTATACATCCAGATTTGCCTTAACATAAATAGTATCAAAGACAAGCAGAAAGAGAATAAAACATTCAAGCCTATTTTTGAGACACCTAACAAGCCATGGAGTTCCACACCCGCCCTCTGAGATCTGTTCATTCCACACACTGCTGCAGCAGAGGGTGCATTGGTAATCCTGCCAGGGATGAGAGAAAACTCCCCCTGGAGCAGATCGTACAGACTGCAAAGTCTTGTGCAATTATTACTGAAAGCACCAACTCCTCTGTTTGTTTCACTTAATGAAGGCTCTGGGTGCCTTTTACTTCATGCTTCATCTGTAGTCTGAAAATCCCAGCATGGCTGGCACCAGTGCAAATGTCTTCTGTCTCACTAGGGCACAGATGAATTTGTAGGTGGTCAGTGGGAGACCAGATGGCTTCTCTGAGCCCTGAGTGTGCCAGGCCCCCATTCCCAGTTAAGATTCTCTACCAGACTTGTTACTGCTGCTTCATTTTTCATGTATCCAAATCAGCAGTGAGTGGAGATTTAGGAGCACTTTGTTGCGTAATATGCACACAGCATTAGTATTTGGAGTCTGTAGCGGATGTCTGGTGAGCCCCAGGGTCTGGACAATTTATCTGCTCTTGCCTACATGTATTACAAAGTTAGGAAAGGCAAGAAGACGCTGGGCCCTCCTAGAGTGTTGCTGGTACAGTCACCACTCACTCCTAAGGACTCCGGCTTTGAGCAACCTACTATCATAAGACTGCAACAGTGGTGAAGAAAACACCAAAATGTTCTTTCTCCTTTGAGACTTATTTTCTAAAAGTAAATGTCAATCCAGAAATATAATGATGCCTTTATTCTAGAAAGCCAGTTTACGCTGAGATTTAAAGGAAATGCCTTATCTGTACAAGTCGCCTCCTGGGATGGTTTTGCCCACTTCAGGCACGGCCGCAGTCCCCCACTAACTCTAACAGCATCAGAGCTGGCTTTGTTCCTCTCGCTATTACTTCCCAGAAATGCAGTGATCTCTTTCAGACAGCATAGAAGAAGATATTAAGAAGTGAAAGGAAGAAAATTTACCCTGTTTCATCTTAGACACCTGAAAATATCCCCTTGCTTATGGATATGACTCTGTTGCAGTAATGTTCATAACTTGAACATGACAATTAAGGAAAGTTAAACACAGCTCAGGGACATTCACTCATATTCTTAATTTGACTTCCAAGAGTGATTCCATGGAAACTCATGGGACTGCTCATATAAACAGTGTTACACAGAGATGTGCAAGCTTTTGTGACAATGGACAGGTCTGTATCTCACTGAATTTTATAGACCTGCATCTTTTCTGATCAGCACTCTTTCTTTGGAAATTTCTTCTGCAGCCAGGTTTTGCAAGCAGGAACGTGATGTACAACAGAGTCACATCAGCAGGCTATGTGTGCTGATGATTCAAATGCTACACAGCCACTCAGGAAAGCATTGTATGCAAATACCACTATCTTAAATCCAGTTGATAGCTAAAAAGAGATAAGTTAAAGAAAGGAAGGAAAAGGAAAAAGACAAACAAAACAGCTTGCCCGTTGTTGAGAGCCCCTACAAAACACATTAGAAAATCTCTGTTTATTCTTCCTTTTCCCACTGAAAAAGAAAAACATCCAACAAAGGCATTTTAGAAAGCTCCACCTGCCCTGAGCATGCTCTGGTACACCCTCCCCTTCCTAGAGCTTGTGAAAGTAAAAAGCCCTGAAGAATATCTAATAGCAGATTCTCTGTTGCTACTTCACACTCCTACTGAAAGTCTCTGCTGACTGCAAACCCATCTAAGCAGCCCAGGTAGGAGAATTACTGCAGAAAATTATATTCCCACCCCTTATGTAGCCCAATCCTACCCTTTCCCAGGCAGAAGGGAGCAGATAGCATTTAGCATTGCTCACCATGCAGAGGTAGTTGGTCAGGCTTGGGCTCCATTTACAGACCCTCACCCACCTTCAAACTGATACCTATGAATAGATAATTCACTGGGTGCTTAGGTATATTTGCCATGAATTCCTTCTCCTTGCTATTATATTCAATAAAAGCATAGAGAATCCAAAGCGAGGTTTCATTTTCACCGAAGGTAGGGCATAAGTGAAAGACCAATATCAATAGAAGAAATCCAATAGGATGTTGACCTGAGATCACCCATTAATCACAGACAATACAGGTCTAAGTGCACTGGCCATGTCAGCCATCGTTTGCTTTCCAACATTAAAGACATCCTTAAATGAGAGATGCAGGGCAGAGGGACGAGAGAGTCACGTGGGAGAAGTCATACAAGGTGATAAAGATTGCACATTTAATACTAGGAAACATTCAAGATCTTTAAGGTCCCTTCCAATCCAAGTAACTCTGATTCTATGATTCAAACATTAAGGAAAGGAGATAGAAACAAGTAAGGAGTACATCTGTAATGTAGGGAGGTTTCCTTTAATTTTAAGATTAGCATTTGTGCCTGCGCATGCAGTCTTCAGAAGAGCAAAGCAGAAATTGTGTGAGTTACAGCATCCATTATCTTCTTTCTTATCTGTGTCTTAATTATTTTGGGGAGAAAAACAAAGTTTGTGAATGAAAAAGGGAAACAAAAGGTGTTGTGTATCGGGTTTATCAGAATAACTTTGTTAATTTTCATACTGTGTAACAAGGTAGAACAAAAGCATAGAAACCTTATCTTTTCTCACAGATAAAGAAGAAAAGGCA
This sequence comes from Ara ararauna, assembly GCA_028858755.1. NCBI lineage: Eukaryota > Metazoa > Chordata > Aves > Psittaciformes > Psittacidae > Ara > Ara ararauna. Next base: position 53,567,792 of record CM054378.1, read on the forward strand.
GTGTCTTTGTGATTAGTCAAATTGGTTTTGCTCTGCTCCTTTCTAGAGCATAAATCAAATGAGAAATATTGCTACAGAAATTATGTGCATGTACAGTAAGGCTTTCCAGAGGATGATAAGGATCTTTTAGGTCACCATGAACTTAATAAGCTTTTCATTCACAGGTAGCCTTCAAAAATATGTTTTAATTGACATATGGAACTTTGAGAAGTTGTATTGTGTCTGACTTTTTAACTGAGGGAAGATGAAATAGCTTTTTTGTTTTCACATTAGATAGAAAAGGATTTTTGAGATGGCACGTGCTAGTGCTCAACATAAGTCTGCAGTGTTCCCTCAGGAATCAGCAAAGGCACAACCTACCTTTGCAAGTTGAATACAGGCCACAATGGAAGGGATGGGTAGGAGATGTGTGTGAAAGCAGCAGGGTGTTGTGTCTGTAGGTAGGGATTCTTGGACACACAGTGCCTTCAGTATTTACAGGCTCCTCTGGATGTCACCCTTCCATTAGGTCTCTACCGAATATGGGCATGTGGTTTTACCCCAAAAGAAGTGCCACCAACACAATAGCACACCCTACTTCTGATTCAGAGGACTCCTTTGCAGCTCCTATGGGCTCACAGTTCTAGCCCTTTTAACACAAACAGTATCAGAGAGGAGAAAATTGGTCACTGCTTACTGAATTTTCTTTCTTTCAGTGTTTGAATCACCACTCTGGGATTGAGATTCCCCTAAACTGGGCACTGTACAAAAGTTAACAGGTTAGTCAATAACCACAAAAGACTTCAATCTAGATAGATGTGTGGTAGAAAGAGAAATAAGACAGGGAGAGACACAAATCGTCGAAAGTCACACAAAAGCAAAGAACAAGTCAGTATCCTAGAGACAGAATGGATTTTACCCTCTAATCAGAAACATACCTCATTGTTCAATCATTTATAACCCTTTACTTCCAACATGAAGTGATATCTCCATAAAAGCAAACCAGTTCTCTCACTGGAAATACTTTCTGGGTTCCTCATTACCTCTGGTAAGAGAAGCCTAATACAGAAAAGCCAGGAATCAAGGAGTAAATCATTAGTACTGTTGCTTTTATTATTAGCATAGCTACACTTCAGCTCCCCATAAATTTTACATACAGCTGTAGTGAAGCCGAGCCTTTATTTCTTTCATTGAACTAGATGGGTAAAATGATATCAAGTCTCATTACTGCTTTTTAATTCTTCCCATCTTCGGAGGCTCGTTAGCTCAGAGAAAGAAAGAGAAAACACAATTGACTTTTATCATTAAAACCCAACAATTGTCATTAAAAGAACAGCAGCACATCAGGCTTAACTTGTGAGTGTCACGTGTGAACTCAGCTTTGGAGCTGCCAGCACCCATATGTGTTGTTGAACAGAAGCTGACAGTCCAAATGGTACCGAGAGGTCCGGGGATGGCCAGCACCGCCCTGTATTTCTGTGCTGCTCTGCCTCTCCTTAGCCCTGTATGGGCTGCCCCATTCTCAGGTTACAGGCTGGGGGAAAGGGCAGCACCAGGAACTTGCTTTTCACTTCCCCTCGAAGCACCTCCAAGTGGGCACTACCTGCATCTGTAATGCAGCTGTGCTGGTGGGGAAGAGGATTTGCTCAGAGATATCCCATCTTTTCCAAGCCCAAAAGAGAGAGGGAAAAACCACATGGATAACACGAGGTGCCTCTGACTCCCCTGTAAAGTTGGTGGAAGGAGAATAAATGGAAATGAGAAATGAGGGACCTGCAGCAAGAGAGCATGCATGCCCTCCCAGCAGCTCAGTGCCCAGCTTGCCGTCATCCCCTGACCCACTGTATGCTGCAGACAGAGCAGAGCTCTTCCAGGCTGGGCTCAACCCACCTCTCTCAGGAGTGCTGAACTCAATTTAGATTTGAAGGATTGCTTGAAAACCTGATCCTGCATATTTTGTAAACCAGTGGGCTCTTGCCAAGTCATTATCTCACTAGATGGGCTTTTATTATATCTCTGAAAAATAGAGTTATTTGAGCTTCCTGGATGGTAACAAGACAGCAATCAGTGAGATTACACTATGATGCCCATTAACACACTGAATTTTATGTACCTGTTTGTCCCCCAGTCATAAATGTGACATTTTCCTCAGGACTAGGCAGCTGTTTCAGTGTTTGCCAGGAACTCACTTTTCACACGATACTGTATTTGCTCCTGAGACAATAATTCTGTCACATATACAAAGCTGGCTTCAAGTGAGAGAACAGGAGATTAATTCCTAAACAACAAAATTATTATTTTCATAAAAGCGTCCCTACGGATAACAGATTTGGCTACCTTTGTTCATTTGGAGTAATCTTTTTCTCTTCTTAGTGGATGGGTGAGTCAGGCTGCAGGAAGGTGGGTAGAATTTGACAGGTGGAAAGCAGCTCTCCTTTCTCCTCTAAACCTTCCCCTCCTCTAAGCCAAGGAGAAATATCTGGAGCTGGAGACCAAAACAAAGTTTTAGAAAGCTGGTTTTATCAGGCATCACAGGTTCTTTCAAAGCCCTTCATCGGTTCGTGATGAAATGAGCTCAAAGATGAGATGAGCAGATCAAGTCAGTCTGATCAAGAGAAGATATAAAGAAAAAGGTAATAAACACATTTCAGCTTCTAATTATTCTATCAAAAGCTCTGCTTCCTTATAGTCTAAAATAAAAGAGAGACTAATAAGGTTTTTTTCAAAGAATAGTTGTATGATTGTTGTACTTTTTCTTTTATTGCCATTGATTTTTAACCTTTCTTATAAAAACAGGTTTTTAAAAAAATCCTTTATGAAGGAACATCATTAAGCAGCTTTCTCTCCTTTTGTAACATCTACATGTGTGAATGGCAGACAAATTAGTACTGAAGTGTTGAAGGAACCTCAAAACACATTGCCTCTGACAGTGCTAACAATCAATAAATGGAGGATACAATGGTTTAACCCACAGTTTCCCAGAGAGTTTCCTCTTCCTGTATGCACCTTTCATTCCCATAACACAGCAAGAAATTCTAAAGGCATAAAAACCGTATTTCACTCTGGATAAATTATACTAAGAACTGAATTTAAAAAGTAGACCCGCCCAGACATTCTAGTTCTCTCCTTCCATCACTCATCACCTCAGGGCAGAAAGCAGTGAGTGACCTCTGGCACAGACTGTTTGCACTTTCTGTTCCCTCTGCACACACAATATTTTGTTTCTGTAAGCAAGCAAGATTGCAGAACCAGCTTGGATAGGAGTGCTAAATGTTTTGACAGTGAGAAAACCCCAATAACATAGCTTGTTCTCATATTGTTTGCACAAAAATTCAGAGATACACTGCTGGGGAGCACTGTTCAATTGTACTGTAAGATTACATTGCATTGTAGAAACAGCACAATCAATAAGCCCTACCTACAGTTGCTTAAAAATGGAAGTCATTTAGAAACAATAACAGCTGACAAACCCAATTTAAACCATCACTGTGCTAAAGGCCTTGCTACTACTTTGCATCCTGTGTCATAAACCTGCAGACATAGGGTGGATTTTTTTTGTCTCAGCTCTGTCAAAGCCAGTGAAGATGGGAACCACACGTTGTGCAAACCTGAGCACTACAGATTAAATATAAGGATTCAAAGCACCACAACTCTGTTTTCCAAACTTAACACCAGCAATAGTTACTATCAGCTGTACAAAGAGAATGAACGTGAAATCTGCTGCCAAATCAAACCTGAGCCTTAATGTGTAAGCCCAGATTTTACAAAAAGGGTAGATGTTATTAAGAAGACAGCTAATCAATCAACTACCAAGACACTCAGCTTCTCACTGAATCTGGTGTAACTTGCAAAACATGTTGAGATCCTTGACTGGAATGAGATGCAATAGAAAGGCAAGGAATGATTGTGGGCAATCACACCGCAGTGATGAAGTGCCAAGGAAATGTCAATAGTAGTCAAACGGTAATTTTCCTGATTACAACATGTAATCTAGGCTGCCCCTTCCTTGGGGCTGATGCAGGGGTTTAGATCAACTGTTTCAGACAAGCAAGTTACAAGCCAGGTTAAAGAAAGCACATATTGAAGTCTAAGTGTATACCTTGGTAATGTCTTCAGTGGAACATAAGCAGATCCTTCGTTTTATAAATGTGTTTAGGTACCCTCCTCCTGATGGGAACATGTTGTTAACAAGGCTTATTAAAGTAATTTGTATTGGAGTCGTTTACAGGCCAGAGTCCCAGTGTGTTTGGCATAGCACAAAAAGTAGGGTATCAGTTTCTCTGTTCTGTGAATTATACAATCAAAAGGAAAGAGAAACAACTTACTGGCAGAAAGATGGGAAGAAGGGGAAGAAGCAGGAACATACACAGCAATGGGACAGTGGGAAACAATGAGGTAAACAGTGGTCATGCACACAGAGAATGGCTTTGTCTCTTTCAACTTCAGATTTTACAGTGTAAATTTGTGTGTCTGAGTTGGTTGCCCCAAACTCCCTTCTGATCCATTTATCTGACTCACCAATTTATGCTGAAGACAAATCATACTTCAGCCTACCTCTTTATCTCCAAGCACTGCAATAGAGCCCAGAGTGACTAACTCAGATACAGCCATTGTATAGAGCCACTGCCCATAAAAAGATATAAAAGAGAAAATAAAATAAATAATAATAATAATGATGATGATGATGCCTCCCACAGTAACTTTAGCTGAAGGGTGGACAACCGCAGTGTGATATTAACAGAAAAAGTCTGGAATTTTAGCTGAGACAGAAGCAACCATGCCAGAGCAGATAGATATATTTGCACATCAGTACCATGGTGAAGGCAGCTACTCTTCAGAGTATAGCTACTATACTCTGAATTAATTAACTCAAAGAATGTCTGTGGAGGAAGATACCAGAGGAGGTTTACACCTGCAGATCTTTTATTGAATTTTCATTTACATATCGTATATATAAAAGCTTTACAATCCTTCAGGTACAAATTGATGCTGAAGCCTCAACTCCTTCTGTATTTATCCAACTCACTTGCAAGTTAGACATGAGCTCCTCAAAAAACCCTGGAGCTTGATCAGAGAAAATTTGTTCCTATAACGTCTGCCCAAGCTCAATGTTTGCAGGGGAGCCTTTGCCTGAGTCCTCTGTCGTATGTAAAACAGCCACTGAAGCAATATCATGTGGGTGAAGCCTGGTTATTCAGAAGGTCCCTCCATAAGGATTTTACCCTTTCCTGCAGCAGTTGCTTGGGAAGACTGGTGGGGAGATGCCAAACACCCCACTGTGCAAAAGCCCATGGGTCTTGAAGTTGTACATTGAATGGCTCCTGCCACACTGATGCTCACCCCTGAGCTTATCTGACCCCACTACAGGCTAGTGGTTGGCTTTACTACAGTCAAGTTATCCTAGGTGACAGATTTGATCTAGAGTATGTGGTACTGCTGAGCACATGCCTACCGGCTGACTCCCTGTGTGTCTGGTGCCACTGAGTTAGTGCACAAGAGTAAACACAATCCACGTGCAAAAGCCACATTTTATCTAATATTTAGCCAGTCAGGTGGCATACCTATCTCCTAACCATGCCCTCTCCTCCCTACTCCAAACAGGTAGACCTTCTCACTTCTTGACACCATCTTGCCTGGATGAGGGTATCCAGTCCTGGGTGAAAGCACCCAGCATTATGATGGACCCTAGAGCAAAGCTGCCAGGGAACAGCAATCCCAGGGTGAATACATGAAATCCACCACGAAAAGTGGAGCCAGAAGCACTCCCTCCTTTTGCTTATTCTCTGGGCTGTACTCAACCAAACAGGTGGTTGAGGACCAGAATCTGCTTCTGCTAGGTACTGCAAAACAGAAAATAATAAAGATGGCCCTTAGATATGAAAACTTGCAAGATAAAAGAGCAAATGGAAACGTAGAGCAGATGCCACCACTGTGACAGTCTGACAGTCTCATTATGTTTGTTTCATAGTTCCCTTTGTACCATTGGTCTACCAAGACATTTATGAGGAAGGCATTTGCTTTGCTATGAAAAATTAATTCCTCCCTAAAGCACACTGCAAATTATGTCACCCACTTTTTAAAAAAACTTTCAATATTCAGTATGCCATGCTACAAATAGATTTCTGAAACATCAACAATTTCTAAGTAATTGCCAACTGCATCCATGCAAATGAAATGCCAGTAGAAACAGCTAGCTCTATTGTTTTCTAGATGCGTTCATTGTTTTGGATAATCTTTTAGAGTGCTGCAAAAGGGGTTTCATATTCATTAGCTGGCTCTTGTTTGTTGGAAGCAGTTGATTTACTAAATATCTTGCTTATTAGTATGGAGGCATAGAACAGAAGGCAATACTTCATGATTGCATTTTAATAAACAACATTGAATACTTGATTTTTAGTAAGTAGCTGGCAGGAGTTAGGGTACCAGTTTTTCTTTGTGAAATGATTCAGCTGCTGGAATCTGATGCTTCCTTTAAGTTGACTGTGTCCTTTTCTGTCATCTCCTGTCACACAGTTCTGCCAACCGTTCAGGCCAAGAATCTTGCTTGTGATAGGTATAGATTTCCCCTATAGATTAAATAGTTGAGATCCCAACAGATAGCAACACCCATTACTGACTCATTTTGCAACCTTGGGCTAATCATGTCATCTATTCTTGGCAAAAAGCATGTGAAATTGATTCTGCCGTAGCTTAACCCCAGCAGGAAGCTCAGCCCCACACAGCCACTCACTCACTCCCCCACCAGTGGGATAAGGAAGAGAACCAGAAGGGTAAATGTGAAAAACCTCATGTTGAGATAAAGACAGTTTAATGGGTAAATCAAAAGCTGCATACACAAGCAAAGAAAGTAAGGAATTTGTTCACTATTTCCCATCAGCAGGCAGGTGTTCAGCCATCTTCAGGAAAGCAGGGCTCCATCATGGGAAAGATTACTTGGGAAGACAAATGCCATCCTTCCAAATGTCCTCCCTCTCCTCCTTCTTCCCCCAGCTTTATATGCTGGGCATGATGCCATATTGAATGGAATATCCCTTTGGTCAGTTGGGGTCAGCTGTCCTGGCTGTGTCCCTCCTAACTCCTTATGCAACCCCAGCCTGCTCACTGGTGGGGTTGGGAGCAGAAAAGGCCTTGGGTCTGTGTAAGCACTGCCCAGCAATCACTAGGACACTGTTCTAAAATACAAATCCAAAACACAAACCCATAGAAGCTCCTATGAAGACAATTAGCTCTATCCCAAACAAACCCAGCATAGATTCATTGTGTGCATGTACTGCATTTTGAAGAAGTAATAGTTGGATATGTGTCACCTTTTACCATGGGGCAGCAGTTTGGACAGGAATCAGCTGTTTCAAAACCTGACCAGTGTGAGGTTCAACATCTTTGGACATCTCTAATAAATCTTACCTCACATGGAGGCTTTGAGCATATATTAAAAAAAAAAAAAGTGTTATTTATGAGAAAATTAACAAGAATTCAGTTTGAAGACATCAAGAAACATGTCAGTCAGAAGTAGAACACTGATAATTTTAGTGATAACTAGTTAATGCAATTTTTCATTCATCAATATAAATCCATCAAATTACCAGCTGTGGTTTTACTTCATCTCTCTTCTTTCTTCTTAGAATAAATCCTATTTCTCATATTGGAGATACATACTACATACATATGTATGCTATTCCATCCCCACCTTAATGGCCCTGCTGGATTTCAGTGTGCTCAGGATTTTGCTCCAGGATGTGTTTGTACATCTGTGTATGTGGCAGAAGGCATAGAGAAGGGATTATTTTTCACTCTTGACAGCATGAGGGATTTGAGCACCAACGTTAGGCACACTGAATCTCCTCGTCTAAGTGAAATGAAATCTGCTCTGAAGAAGCAGTGGCATGGCAGAGACTATCTCAAATGCAAGCTTGAGATTATCACTAAAGTCATGCAATAAAAGGTGCCAAACAAAGAGTAACTGCACTTTCTCCAATTAGTCCAACCATAGATCAGAGAAACTCGGTTATTTCAACCTGAGATTCTAATCACTAACCTTTTAGAAACCCCTGTTTTTTCCACATATCAAAAATGAAACAGCACAAAACAGGCTTATTTGCAGTTCTTGTCATTATGCTTCTTAAATAGGCAATGGATTTTAGGGGAGGAAGAGACATAAGAAAGGTGAAATGTGATTTGAATGCGAGAGGATACTTTCCACATGCAGCCAGGCTGATCCAGATCTCCAGGGAGTCCCTAATTTGCAGACCACTGGGACAACAGAAGGGCTGTACTGACCCCACAGGCTTTGCAGTTCACAACCTAAATGTCCAAATTACGTTCAGAATTTTCTGAAATCTGAATCAGTTCAACCTAGAAATTATTTCACTGCAGTAAGCAATATCAATTATGTTCTACCCACACTTACTTTTTGTTCCAATATGCTTCATTTAATCTCAAATGAAAAGGATAATTTCAAAAAAAAGGGTAATTTTTTTCTTAAGGGAAAAGATTGTTGAGATTTCAACCCTGTTGTGATTTTGTAATGCCAAGCATTCCTGGATTATGCCAACTGTTGTTCTACTTTGATAACCATTACCTTAGTGCATGGAGAACAGGAAATTAAAGGAATTGGTAATTTTTCCTTATTCAATCTGCACAAAGCATTAGAAAAAAATCCTTCTGAAAAAGAAAATGTAATGGGTTATCCACACGTTATTCACGGTGTACTTGGGAAACAAGTACTCATAGTTTTTCAATAAGGCTTTTAATCTGAAAGTGACCATATGGTCTATTTGCAGGCATAAACAAAAGAAACACACACACAAAACCTAGTCAAACAATATAGCCAACCCACGTGGCACCCTACTCTAACTGAAGACATCCCCAGATATGCCGGCATGGTTTTCCAGGGAGAACTCAAAGCGTAAAAGGTAACTAGGCCAAGAAACTGCCATGGCAGCCCTAATCCTGTCTCCAGATAAAAATCAATTGCTAGATGAATTGTAGCAATCCAAAGATAGCCATTCTGCCCAGATTGCTATACACCAGGCAAGAACCCCATCCAAAAATTTCTCTCCCCCGATAGCAGGAACAGGTTCCAAGGATCTTTCCGAAGGATGAAGCATGAAAGCTATATGGCTAATCTCAGTAGCATCTACTGCTGCAGAAGCCATTGGTCCAGAATAATCCACAGTAAGCCTTGGCACAGAGGCGCCAACCTCCATGGCAGTTCTGCCCACAGCATCCCTCCAAACGGGTGCTTGCAAATTTTGAGGAACACGCTGTTCTTTACTCCATAACTCTGCACACTCTCAGCCTATTTGTATGTTTTTGATGCACATATATTTCCTTCTGAAGGCTGTGATTATTAAATGCTGGTGTTTGCTACTACTTCTCTCTCCAGAGGATGGGTGAGAAGCAGAAATTACATTGCTATTATTAACACAGAATCAGGAGAAGGAAGTTACAATGGGCTCCCCAAAAGACAGATGATTCATGTATTTCATAAAATTGTACCATAAGTGTTAGCTATCATTCTCAGACAAAATTATTGTTGCAGGCATTGTTACACACAAGTACTTCATTTATCTAAATTGAAGCTTTACACTTCTGCACACTCTGCAGGTCTCAGCCCTGCTATGATGGAGCTACTGTAGCAATGTATTATAGTGTCAAATCAATTTACATTTTATATTTTTATCTAAAGAAGGTCAGACAAAATGCAGCCAAGGAAGGAAGAACTGCTATCATCTGCTGCTACACTTATGTAGCAGCTTAATTCCTCTACTTTTTTTCTTTTTTTGAGGATGGTTTCAGACTTCCTGCAGAAATGTAGAGTTATGTTCTGGAAGGCAAGTTGTGATTTTAGGAATCCCTATTTTCAAATGTCCATGCTGACAGCTTTTATATAGGGCTGATGATGTTCATAAAAAGGGCATTCAGCACTTCTGACAAATGGACCAGGTCAGGTCTCTCATTTAGATATTCCCAAGCAAAACCACAAAGAATCTCTTGTTGCTCTTTATTTACAAAGTTTTGTAAATTAATTAGGAAAAAATCTGTTCACATCCTAAAGCAAAATATTTTACGCCATGACGTAAACACCATTTTCCTGGTTTTTATTAAAATCAAAACATTAAAGATACTTCTATTGTTTCTAGAAATTAAGTTATTAAATAATAGCAGTAAAAATATGTTATTCTTGTCAACCTATAAAGGCTGGAATAAAAGATTTGTCTTTTATTATGCAATTATTTATTTCTACTGGAAGAAACATGACTATTCTTTTCACTCTACTGCTTTTCTGGATCTAAAATACTCAGTAGCTTCCCAATCACAGAGTACATTTCCACTTGGTCTTCAGAGGCTTTGGGGCTGCCTTATCTTCTCATTGCAATGAGTATATCCCATCACTAACCACCTTCCTTGTGAGTAAGGTTGGTTTCTCTCAGCTCTAAGGGGTACCTTGCCCACATTAAGAGTAGCGGCAACTTTGTCAGCATTTGTGTGCCCAAGACTACTTGGCAACTGCAAGAAGTCACCTATTCATTTTTTCTGTAAGCAGAAGGGAATCTGCTGGGAAATGGATATGATGCAAGTTGTAAAATGATCGTTGTCACAAACCTGAGTCGACTCTGGTGGCACCCTTTCATGTTTAATTTTTCCAGCTGCAATTAATGAACCATTTTCCACTGTTCTTGCTTGAGGATGCCAGTGAACATAACCAGCGTAACCTGCCTGTCCATCAGAAATTAGCTTGCTTCTGTTGATTCTTTTTTTCTTTCCCAAAGGCCGTTATAGATTCATGCTTCTTTTCCAGCCCTGATGCTCTTTGGTAGCTTAAGACTGAGCATTCTCAACTCCTCCCTATCTCTAAAGGCAAAACTAAGCTTCTATAACTGCCACTATTAAGAAATGGCTGAAAATTTTCTACTTTTACATTACCACTTTCACAAGCTCCACTGACAGTTCAACTACTCAAGCATTCACATTGCCAAAATTTGGGTTTCTCCCCACTGCTGCATTGTCCAACTTCAATTTGAGCCTGTGTTAGTGACCTCATTTTAAGAAGACCTGGGTTTGGTTGTTGTTGTTTTGTGGTTTGGGGGTTTTGGGTTGGTCTGGGCTTTATGGTTGATTTGGGAAGCAGGAGGGACGGATGTTTGTGGCTGGTTCATTTTTTTACTTAGGAACAAAACAGATACAGAGATTGATAAAAATTCTCTAAGTCATAAAAAGTCACAAAATTCCAAATAAATTCAGAATCTCACCAAAAGCAAACCTTAATTTCTTAGTTAGTTAACAATTTAATTGTAGAGCATGGATTTTGGAAATATGGAAAAGAATTTAGAAGAGCCTACAAAACATAACAAAAAAAATACATCTTCTCCTAAAAAACAAAAGGTAGTATCCTAATTTAACAGTGCAGTGGCATTTTAGCTTTTATTTTCCTGTCGTATGTTCTCTGAGGTTCAGGAAATGTAGAAATATAAGGTGGAATGACAACAGGAGGCAAAAGGCATACGAAGTTATGTATGTATGTCTAGAATAAAGAGCTTCACTTGCCTTGAGACATGTCAGAGTGCATACACTAACTTCTTTTTACTTGCAAAGAAAACTGTCTTTCCGGCAGCTAATTTAAACTTGAGCTGATGCTTGATTTCACTTTGCATAAAGATGAGGATGCCAAGACAATATTTCAGGCAAGCAAATGGGTAAACCCAGAGATATCGAGACAGGAGTCCTGCTTAGGCATCTATCTCTCTGCAGCACTCACAGGAGAAAAAAAATTAAATAAGAACAAAACCAAAACCCTGCCACACAAACCAACAAATGTGTTTGTACAGTATCAAACATTTCTGCAGTGGGAAGAAGGGCACTCCCAAACCCTACTTAAAGAAAAGGCAAAGTAGGCACTGAATAGTTGCTCTCTCTTTCTCTTCAAGTTGTAGTTTTCATTTATTCTGAGACTTTTTACTCAAAAGGCCAATCAATTACCATTTTTCAAATCAATATTTTTCTTGCCCTCAATATCTTGTGCTGATTAAGCACTTTCAGGAATGACTTTCTATGTTTATCTTTTTGTTCTGCATTTATTATTATTAGAAAATGGAACTCTGTAATTGCCATTACGGCTTTTTTTTGTCCCACAGCATTCCTTGGAATAAAAAAAATTTGGAAAGTAGTTTACTTCAGCAATGATGATCCTGTCTGATGTCCCCAGACATTCTGCTGTATCTTGAAAAGCAAGCATTTAAAGATCAAGCCCACCAGGGCCAATCTGCTGCTTCTTCTGGCCAGTCTTCCACAACTCACTCTAATAAGGCAATATTTATGATATTTTGCATGCAACTGCAGTCTCCCAGTGGAAGCATCATTTAAAGAAGCACAGACAGTGATTTCTGCCACATTTAAATTACTGACAATGTTGGATTACTCATCCTTTGCAATCTTTGAACTTGTTCTACATTAAACCAAACAAACCTCCCCAGGAAAGAGCACATAATATTGTACTTGTATCATTATTTTAGAAACATTTCTCTGGTAACATTCTAGATAGCTTTACCTTACTCAGCCAAGTTGCTTAATATATTTATGATACTCAGCAAGCTTTATAAGCCACAAATATAGCACTTGATACTGAAAATAAAGCTCGAAAATACTTGAGCTTAGAAACAAACATTTTCTCATTTCTAAAGATAAAATTGCTTCTCTTTCATTTATCTAATACTTCTCAGACACCTTGCTTTGGAATTCAAAATCAGAAATATCAAACTACCTTATGTGCAGGATGTTTCAGCAGGGCTGGAGATCATTGAGCAGGTAAAACAAAGAGATTGCCTGAAATTCCTAGACCAAGGGGAAATGCTTTTGTGAGCCTGAGCTTTCAGACACTGACACAGCATGAAGCGTTTTGAAGTTTTCTCTCACTCCCAAGCGTCACCCATAGAAAAGGCAAAGCTGTTACCGTCTGATGGAGCTTCTGCAGTGCGAAGAACTACCATTCCTCAGCCCAGCTGACTCCACACTTGCTCTTAGCTCTCAGCAGGAATGAGGTAAGAAATGGTAGGCTGTATTTCAGTGAATGAAGCTTAACAAGAGAAAATGGAAGACCAATAATTTATGGAGCAGAAAATGGTGGTAATTAACAAGCATAATAATTATCACCATCTAGCTATTTTGACAGGACATCTGGGACTGTGCTTAATCCAAAAGAGAAAACCTAAAAGTATGTTGTAAAGCCTTCGTGCTGCTGGAACTCAACACTGAAGCTGAAGACCGCATATTCATCTTACATTTTCTTCTACAAACTATTAACGTTTCCATTCTGATAAGTCTAGACACTTCACAAGAGGTCCAGGCAAGATAGATACTCATAAAAGGAGATATGTTTTCTGAAACAAGAGAAGTATACACTTCTATGTCAGGGTGCTTACAGTTCTAACTCTAAAAATATAGACAGCTTTTATACTGAGATCAATTAAAATAGCGAGGCACTTAGACTGAAAGGCAGTGACTTCATAAAAACCAGAAAGCCCTATAAGAACACTATCCGGTAGTTATGGTAAGATGATAGCATTGGCATGAATACATCATCTAAAAAGGAGATGCAGTACATCTCCAAATAATATAAATCAACTGAGATTTACTATGGGTTCACTGCTCACTACTCCCAGTGCTATTTTATAAGCAGCAGCCAATATATTTAGAAAACTTCTTAGGAAGCATGAAATACATCTGAAGTTCCAGTAAAAAAATTGGAGCCTTCTAAGGTTTGCTTAATTCTGCAATACACTTAACCCCTAACTCAGTGATTTAAAATTCAGGTTAAATATATGAGGAAACCTGTCATTTCATTTGAGATAAATCAGAGTTTTTTCAGAGTAAGCACTTGAATTAACTTTTCTCATATTGGAAAATTCCTATATGTTTTGAAATTATGTCACCCAAGTTAAAATGCTTTAATTAAATTTAAAGCAGACAGACTTACTACAATCACCAGAGAAAAACAAAGTATGAAAAATGAAGCTGAAATAAGGAAATCTTCCTTGAGTCATTTTTCCTAACTGGTGATCTTGAAGTCTATTAACAGCTGTAGACCCAAAAAACATGTGAAATCATTCAGGCTGACAGATAGAGAGGTTCTTTATCACTAGAGGTAAAACTAATTTCAACAGCAAATCAGCCATTATACTGAAAAACTATACTGCCAACAGCCACTCAACGGTCAAACTCCTTCTATGACATATTAGAGAATTAAGTTCTAGAATTATAGTTATTATAGAATTAATTATATTTCACGGTGTACAACAAAACATTCATGAGGGGTTTGCAGAAACAAGGTTCATCATGCAGCAGCTCATGCTATGCAGAAGCAAGCTTCACAGAGTACATACACAAAGTCTATGTTTATAATCTGCTAAAACACTGCGATTAACTGGAACATTAGAGCAGCCAGTTTCAGAAAAACTACAAAAGATCAACATTCATAACCTCTCCTCAAAAACAGAGGGTGCTGGCTGATGAGAAGGACTGTTGGGCCACGTCCATCCTACCAGCCCCACTGCTCTGCTCTTCTGCAACCGATGTTCCTTCCAGGCCATCAGAAGAGGTGTGCACAGACATGCATCCCACATGCAATGCAGCATGGCCCACACAGCACCCAGTAGACATGGATAAAGCATGGTGGTTTTAGGAGGAAAATAAAAAAGAATTTGCATTGGAAAAAGTAGCATCTCTGGAACAGAGGAACTTTTCATCCCACCCTATGGATGTCCCATTGCTATGAGGAAAAGAAGAAATCAAAATGCAAGTATAGAGAGGTTCACTATTCTCACCTCCCTTCTGTTACTGTATGACCTGAATAATTTGCTGATTTTTAACATCTCTTCTACACCATTGTCTGCAGTGTAAGTTAGAGGCCTAAGGGATACATGCGTTAAGGGATTCATGTATTGCAGCAGCAAAGTCTGCCTTCTCAGTGCCTGGGTGCCAAGTGCCATCTATGTCAGACAGTGAGGCAGAGTAACAGCCTGGGCACAAGGGACCAAGTTTGCAACAGGCAGAGCTGGGAGCAGGGGGGCACCCAGGTTCACCAAGAGATGGTGCAGAGAAGCATCCATCTGACAGCCCACCCTTCACATGACCACACCTGCCCAAGTCATGGGTCAAGCTGCACGAGGAAAGGTTTAGACTGGATGTTAGGAAAAATTTCTTCGCCAAAAGTGTTGTCAAGCATTGGAACAGGCTACCAGGAAGTGCTGGAGTCACCATCTCTACAGGCGTTTACAAGATGCGCAAGTATGGCACACAGGGACATGGTTTAGTTGGACTTGATCTTAAGGCTCTTTTCCAACTTAAACAATTCTATGATTAGCACCAGGTTGGGATTTCTAGCCTGGGGTCCTCTCCTGCATTGCAGCTGCACATTGTATTGGGCCCTGTGTAGCACAGAGAAAAGTCTTTACCTGTGTGACAGGGAAGCAGAAGGCTTCAATTTCAACCAAATTATTTTGTATAGACCTCACTTGCTATGCCAACCACCCTGCTGCAGCTTTTACAGTCAGGATGTTCCTCTCCCCTCCTGTTCCAGGAGCAAAAACTAATTGAAGATTCAGTGGACTAGAGATAAGCTGCCTAATCCTTTAACCAGTGACTGGGAAATTCGATAAGAAGTATAGAGGCTTGGTTTCTAACTGCTGCTCCAACAGTTGTTTGTTAGCATGCAAAGAAACAAAATATTAAATACTCAGTGTATGTAAGTACTAAAATCTGTGTATCTAAAGAATTAGCTTAGGGAGTGGGGAGTAAGAATCAAAATTGGGAGTTTAAGATGAAAATTATTCTTTCCCGTTTAGGGAACCTCAATCCTTTATGAACTTAGGTCAATAATGAATATGACTGGATTAGTGAACTTCAGCCATAGGTTCTCCAGACTGAGCCACCAGATTTGCCTTCTCCTCCACCAGCCACTCCTGCTGCCCTGCAGGTAACGGTGGTTCATATGCAAAGGCACATATTAATTCTTCCAACAATACTGTTTTGATTACATGTCAGTTAAAAAAAACCCAAACCCTTCCTAATTAACTATCCAAATTCATATGGCAGTGATAGTGGTTGCCTGTAGCATTAGACATGATCTTGCAGTGATGTGTAGACCTTTACCTCATGGTGAGGTCTTGGTAGGATGACAATAATCACAGACCATGAGCAGCTTCATTTTGCAGCCAGGTTTCCTTTGTATTCCCACAAAAATATTTTCCAAGTTTCCAATACATGCATCTGCCTTTCCAGATTCATTGGTTTATTGTCTAATTTTTCAGGGATCCATGAAAACAGAAGCACACAAAACCTTCACAATATGTCTAAAAAAAAAAAATCCACATTATTCAGTTGGTGCAGGAAACAAAGATTCTTAGAAAAGCAAACTAAAAAATAACATCTGAATCACTGCCTCAGTTTTCCCATCACTCTTTTGGACTTTTTCAGTGTTCACAGAAACTCCAGCATTTTGCTGAAGCCTTATCTCTTTCTGTCCCTGCAGCCAGGTTACATCTGTCCTTCTCTGATAACCAATGAAAGGCTGCTTGTAAAGTACTTTTGCCTTTCATAAGTACTGCTCCTCTTCTTCAGGCAATGATGTCCTTCACTAGCCAGAAATAAGTCTGATCATCTGTATCTTGGCTACCTGCTCATCTGGCAGAGTATTATTTGCTTTGTCTGTTACCCAAGGATAGCACACTCATGCAGGTTCATAGCCCTCTGCTAAATACAATAGCTTTTCCAACCAATCCTAGCTATGCCAAATCAAAACAAGGAGGTTATGTCGTACACATGGAAGCAAACAACACATGCAGGCAGATAAAGATATATTTAGCCAGGTACCAACCTGCCACATCACCAAGAGATGCAAAGTCAACAAGTTTCACAAGCACACTGATTTTGTTAAAAGTTTTGGTAAACGGAGAGTCTCCCACCACTGGCAAAACAAAACACCAGCCAAACCTTGTACTTTGAAACCACAGGCATTGACAAAACTGGGAACAACAGAATCAAAAACTTTTGCTTTCATTCCAAAAGTGACTGAAAACAAAATCCTGAAGCCTCTCTGCGAAGAAAGAAAACGGTTACAGATACCCCTCTCTCAGGCATGGGGTGCACCAGGCCAAAGACTGCTGTTAAAAAACAATTTAAACTATTTGACCTGCATATACAATGTGAGGCACGGTTATGTAAGACTGTTCGTGTCTCCTGATGAAATCTGTGACCATGGGTTTCTGCAAACACATTTGCATTTTTAAAGTTCTCTTAATCCACAAAAGAACCTTACATGTATCAAAGTTACATCTTGTCCTTGAATGCTCCTTTTTTTCCCTCTAAACTGCCTAGTTTATTTGGTGGTTTATCTGTTGCCTCCGCTTTCTTTGCAGCCTCTTGATACCATCTGTGCACTTGATTGATGTGTAAGTTTTCTTCTGTAATTATTTTAGGTCATTTACAGAGAAATGAGTATTAGGCTCCACACTAATTCCCAGCAAACTACACTTTGCTATTTGACCATTCAGAATTGCTTCGGTTTCTGATTTTTCAGACAGTTTTGTCTTAAAATCTCCATTTATCCCTGTGTTTTTCTTAAATTGGATTCCTTTTGTGGAATGCTTCAAATTTCTGCAGAAAGTTTCTTCCTTTATCTAGTGAAAGTACAAATGAATCAAAGGAAGGAATGAAGTTCATTGGGCTTCTCTTCAACCCATATGGCCTGCAGCAGCACATCTAGTTATATATGACTGCTTACACAATGATTACTTTCGTACTTACTCTAAAGGCACCATAGATACTGTACAGTTCTGTTGTCCCATATGCAGGCTCATTTCCTCATGCACAGTGCCAACTCACACACTGAGTTGAGGTATTTCTAGTCTTTTATTCTAGTTTGAGCAAAACAAGGGGCAAGGTGGTCACCCACAAATGCCTGGCTTGCCAACTGTCAAAACTTTACACTATTTATACATTTTAGCAAGCAAAGACATCAGCCTTCATTGGTGACAAGTTACAGAACTCTTTCATTACTTAGTACTGAGTTTCCCATTCGTTAAGGAACTCTCACTTCTTATGTTAGTTGGTCCACATGCTCTATCTTTACTTCTCTTTGGGTCATAGAATGGTTAGGGCTGGAAAGGACCTTAAAGCTCATCTTAGTCCAACCTCCTGCAATGGGGAGGAACACCTCCCACTAGATCAAGTTGCTCAACGTCCCATCCAACCTGGCCTTGAACACTGTCAGGGGTGTGGCAGCCACAGCTTTCTTGGGCAACCTGTGCCAGTGCCTCACCACCCTAACAGGGAAGAATTTCTTCCTTTTAGCAAACCTAAATCCTAAAGTCTGGGAGTTTCTTGAGTCGGAGGTCAATGAGTGGTGGTCATGATCTCCAGAATTACCTTTCCCCCAGTTACTGCTTAGTTTTGCTGCCAGTCAGCTCCTCCATCCTGTGGCAGTATTTCCCTCTTGAAGTTCCTTCTTTAAACAAAGGGTCTGCTGATGCTTGACAGAGCACTTAGCAGAGCATATGAAAATGCTTATTCCTGAGCTATTTCTAGTAACTATTAATTGTTCTTAAAAATAAGCTACTAACAATGTATTTGATTTTATTAAGCATTTGATACCAGTTCCATACATATCATACGTCTACACATACTGTATAGAAGTTGGGATATATAAGAGTTGTCCACAGCATAACAAAATTTTACTTTTAACTCACTGTAATGACAGTTGCTTATTCTTGCATATTTGAAGACACAGATTTTTGCTATCAGAGCAGGACCTGAAGTTCCTATTCCTTATCTCTTCTTCTGCCAGGTAAACTGGAAAGGAAACTAGTTCAATATTTATTTTTCCTTATAAAAGCCATCCGGATATAAGAGTTTAATAATGAGGGTAACTTCTTGTTCTTCTAGAATTAAAAAATATCTCCTTCAATGTTTCCAAACATTAAGCACTAATTAAACACAACATAAAGAAGTCTAACACTGGTCACATATATCTTTTTTCTCTCTTAAAATAGCATACCTTCCACCCTGAAGCAGAGAGCATAGAAAATGCTTGATAACCAGCTTAACTGGACCATTCATTGCTGTTCATAAGATCTTGTGACTTGTCCAGTTTCACCACAAGATGACAGTACAGAAAATCCTCCACTAGGACTAGCTGATGACCAGTGCTAACCCCAGCACTCAGGGCTGGGCAGTGTGAACATCTCCCCGTCCTTACAGGCAGCTGTACTTAACAATTTTCAAGCCATTTATCAGAGGCAAAGGTGCTGAGTTTACTTTGCTCTAGCACATTTGAGCTAAAACACAATAAATGTTACAAGATGACTGGAAAAATATGTGATGCAACCCAGCATTCAAGGAAATGGTGTTGTCAAACTAGGGGAGAGAAAAGGGTTTTTTAAAATATTTTGACTGAATTGCCTCACGTGCTTTCACGTCCGCCACTCATAGCTCCACAAGACTTGTCAAATTCATTTTTCTAAGAGGAAGATGTGAATTTTCTTCCTGTTTTGCTCAGAGGTAAAATCAGGGAAAAGGGAAAAAGGGAGGTATCTGCAGGAGCCTTCTGTAATCTTTCCATACGTTAAATATTTCTCCCTCTGCTCTTGGACAGCATAATTAAGAAGTACTCATTTAGAGTCTGAGTTTTAATCATGGTTTTCATAATAAAATCCTCTCTGTTATGATGGACTTCATGTTAGTTCTCCTTGAGTGAACTCCAAACTGATTACTTGACAGGGAGCATTATCTAATTAATTATTTAGAGAAACAGCTACCAAATTACACACAGAGATTGAGCAGCATATGGTGATTCAGTTTTAATCCTCTTCTCCAGAGTCTAATCCCAGGTGGGGGACTGCAGTCTTCTGAATATTCTATTTGCATCTATACTATCCCAGAAAATTAACTTCTTGCCCTTATGGATGTTACATCATTTCATCCATAGTGACAGAGAGGCCTACACCCATCCCATTTTAGAGAGCATGTGTTACATGTCCACAAAATCCACTTGTTCACCACATTTCTGAGCAGTTCCTCAGCATTTCTATGCCTTTTCAGCTCTGGTACTCTCACTCCCATCGTCATCCCTGCAACGCCACCCTCAGCACTTGTTTGCCAAGGCACTCATCAAGTCCTCTACTCCTGATGAGCAAGCCTCCCTCGAACCTCTTCAGCACAGGAAGTGCTGAACTCCTTACCATTTCCTTTCATCTGTTCTCAGTACATGGATGCCCCAGATGGACTTCAGGAAACAGAATTAGGGTTTGGGGATTTTTATTTAGCTCTGATGACTACTCACAAGTCTATTTCAATGAGTAACTCAGCACACTAACAGCTAAGTTCACTTCAGATGCTCTATAGCTTCATCTGATCTCAAATATAAATGTTGCTGCATATTTTTTTAACCTAGCCTTAGGCTAAAATGGCTTCAACATTTTTTAGTGGGGGTGAGGGGGAGGGAGGGAAGAGCATTACAGAGAAAATTTAAACCTGCTCTTCAAAATGCAGTGTTATATTTTTCAGCCCAAATGTCCATGCAAATGACAAATGTAGTGTCAGACTAGAATTCATGTGGCCTCAAACTTAAGGACAGAAGTAAAATATTTAGAAAAATGTATATTCAGAAATAACACCTTTCACGATGCTCCACAGCCATCTTCATCAAAGCTTTGAACGGGGCTGAAAACCAACCTGCTGCTAATCCTAAGCAAAGTCACATGAAACCCTGTTCTGCATTCAGCCTCTTAAATCTACATTAAGGGTTACCTTAAACCCTTTCATAGAATACACTCTTACCTCACACAGCAGCTATTCTCCCAAATCCAAACATGGCCTTACAATAAATCTCTTCTAGCCAACAACCAAGAGGCACTCCCCTCGAAGCCAGGCAGAGACAGGCAAGGGCACCAACCAATAGGTGTCACTAATTACTTAAATACCCATACATGACTTCAACCCATGAAGTACAAAAGCACTGCTGCTTTGTCACTGATGCAACAGGCTAGGTGAGAAGACTGGCAAAACCAAACCCAGATTACATCCTCTACTGGTTTTGCATTGTCAGAGGCCCCTGAACAGTACAGCAATGACTGATGGGAGCATTTAAAAATTGTAATTGGTAAAGGACTGGAAAAGAACACAGTCCTGCAATGAGAAGGATGCTTAAGCCAGTGTTTATTTCTCCCTAAGCAGCACTAGCTTTGTCAGTCCTTTAGCAAGAACAGCTGTAGAGTGTGCTGCTTAGGATATCTGCCCCAGGATCTGAGAAAGCACAGGTTTCACTGACTGGCTGCACTTGTTAGCATGACACCTGCAACCATGGTCTAAATGTTGCAGGAGAGACAGGCAAAACCATAACTTTGATCCTAGCTACTCCATGCTTTTTGTTTGCCTAATTTCAACTGCACATTGTGTACAAACTAGCCAGTTAATTGCCAGCTCACTCTCTCCACAGTTAACAGTTACTCTTTGTATGTTCTGTGCATTTATTTTTTTTCCAGGCTTCTATCTTTCCTCGTGTCACGGGTTTCTGAATGCTCTTGCACTATAAGTAGGTAGAATAAAAGCTAATCTCTGCTGGGCTTGGGGCGAGAATGATTTAAAACTACAAATGAAGGAAAGCAAAACTATTAAGTAAAAGTTCTAGAATGGCCAAAAATCAGTTTGAATTTATACAGATAGCACAGGGAGGAATCATAGAATCATAGAATAGTTAGGGTTGGAAAGGACCTTAAGATCATCTAGTTCCAATCCCCATCCCATGGGCAGGGACGCTTCCCACTAAACCATATCACCCGAAGCTATGTCCAACCCAGCCTTGAACACCGCCAGTGATGGAGCATTCACAACTTCCCTGGGCAACCCATTCCAGTGCCTCACCACCCTTACAGTAAAGAATTTCTCCCTCATATCCAATCTAAGCTTCCCCTGTTTAAGTTTGAACCCATTACCCCCTGTCCTATCACTACAGTCCCTAATGAATTGTCCCTCCCCAGCATCCTTACAGGCCCCCTTCAGGTACTGGAAGGCTATGAGGCCACCACGCAGCCTTCTCTTCTCCAGGCTGAACAGCCCCAACTTTCTCATCCTGTCTTCATATGGGAGGTGCTCCAGTCCCTTGATCATCCTCGTGGCCCTCCTTTGGACTTGTTCCAACAGTTCCATGTCCTTTTTATGTTGAGGACACCAGAACTGCACACAATACTCCAAGTGAGGATTCAGGAGAGCAGAGTAGAGGGGCAGGGTCACCTCCTCTGACCTCCTGGTCACGCTCCTTTTGATGCAGCCCAGGATACGGTTGGATTTCTGGGCTGCAAGCGCACACTGAAGACAGCTCATGCTCATTTTCTCATCAACCAACACCCCCAAGTCCTTCTCCTCAGGGCTGCTCTGAATCTCTTCCCTGCCCAACCTGTAGCTGTGCCTGGGATTGCTCCAACCCAGGTGGAGGACCTTGCACTTGGCATGGTTGAACTTCATAAGGTTGGCATCAGCCCACCTCACAAGCATGTCAAGGTCCCTCTGGATGGAATCCCTTCCCTCCAACGTATCAACCAAACCACACAGCTTGGTGTCATCGGCAAACTTGCTGAGGGTGCACTCAATCCCACTGTCCATGCCACCGACAAAGATGTTGAACAAGATCGGTCCCTACACTGACCCCTGAGGGACACCAGCTGTTACTGGTCTCCAGCTGGACATTGAGCCATTGAGCACAACTCTTTGCTTGCAGCCATCCAGCCAGTTCTTCATCCACTGAGTGGTCCACCTATCAAATTGATGTCTCTCCAATTTCGAGACAAGGATGTCATGTGGGACAGTGTCAAACGCTTTGCACAAGTCCAGGTAGATAACATCAACTGCTCTACCCCTGTCCATCAGTTCCATAGCCCCATCATAGAAGGTCACTAGATTGGTCAGGCAGGATTTCCCCTTAGTGAAGCCATGCTGGCTGTCACCAAGCACCTTGTTGTTTTTCATGTGCCTTAGCATGCCTTCCAGGAGAATCTGCTCCAAGATTTCGCCAGGCACAGAAGTGAGGCTGACTGGTCTGTAGTTCCCCGGGTCATCCATTTTCCCCTTCTTGAAAATAGGGGTTATATTTCCCTTTTTCCAGTTGGCGGGAACTTCACCTGACTGCCATGATTTTTCTACTACGATGGACAGATCATCTCACCTAAATGTATGCACATGCATCTGTGTCAAGCTCTTGACTCTAGATTCTTTCTTCAAGAAGCCAAGGTGTAGTTGCAGCCCAAACAGCCTGTGTTATACACCTGCTTCAGGGTGAGATCAGTTACACTCTGGAAGTACTTTTGTCCAAGTACTATAAAAGAACTTCAGACATAGATTTCTTGGCTGCTGTCATACAGATTTTTGGGGCCAAATGCTACCCTACATACTTGCGCAGCAACAGAAAAAACAAGAAGGGGTGGGGGAGGGTGTTCGGGTTTGTTTTGGTTGGATTTTGTTGGCTTTTGGGGATTTGGTTGGTTTTTGGTTTTTTTGGGTTTTTTTGGGGGGGGGGTGTGTTTGGTTGGTTGTTCTTCACCAGAACCACCCAAAAGTTCAGAACTGTAGTGGGACTTCAACCCACACAGAAAGCTCACAACCTGGACCCCAGTATTCCCCAGATTACTTACTTCGGTATCTCATAGCAGGCTGGTGGTGAGGCTGTTCTCAAAGTGTGTATAAAAGGGAACCTAAGAGCTGTATATTACTATCCAGCTCCATGAGGAAGAAAATACTTCCTTTCAGGTCTGTAACTCTCACTGCCCTGTCTGCATACTGAGACAGTGTTACAAGCAGTGTAAAAAGTGACCTCATGCAGCAAGGTCTGCGGAGTGCGTAGCAAGACTTCTCAGGTCGAGTAGTTATCAAACCCACATCTCACCTTGATTTAAAGGTTGATTATGAAGTGGATCAAAGGGACTTATCACTGTATTTCCAGTCTGCTCCTCCTCCTAGTACAGTAGCTATTCTCGCTGTAACGTGACTTGCACTGCCATCGGCAAGAGGCATGCACCCTCTAGCAGATGCAAGGGCAAAGACTGGTGTTCAACCTCCACATTCCAAATGGCCTTGCAAAAACCTGACACAGGTGCTAAAAGCTCAATTCAGCTCTTTAAATAACTTCAATGGGGAAGCTTAGGCAACTACAGCCATACAGATTGCCATTCTAGATTTGGAGAGAGAAAGGATTTGTGGATTGTTTCCTTTGGCTTACACAGACCTCAGCCTAGATTTTTCTTTAGATGCCTACTGTCTTTGACAGAGCTAGGCCTAAGGCAACAGCAACAACTTCTTGTCTCTCTCATCACAACCAGAGAGACAAATAATTCAACAAGTGGGTCGAACAACATAAACAACATATTAGCCTTACACACACAGCGTAGAAAGTGGAGTTATCATCTTGCTTCCTGTTTTCTTCCAATGCATGATTTCATCAACTTCTTCATGGTGCACAGGGTATTTCTGTTACTATGGTAAACAATTTATCTCCCTCACTTTATTAATAGACATTCCAAACAAGTAAAAAAAAATGTGATCTACAAATATAGATTTATGCCTTTGGCAAAGGCAGACTGTTTTGTAGATTAGGAGATACAACCGCCCCACCCAGAAAACCTTGCTATCCGAGGCTTGTATTATGCTCGCACAGATGTTCACAAATAAATAGTCTCTGATTATTTTCAGATTAATGGCATCCTGCTTTATTAGAGCATTGCCAAATCATCGGTTTTTTTGCCAATCTTGCAAGGTTCAGTGCCTTTTGTTTTTTTTTAAAGCTCCAACTTTACTAGATGTGATTAGCCAGAAAAACTCAGCTTTCCTTTCTGAAGTCTCAAGCAAGTGTTGTCACAAGCTTGACTAATGTTACCCTAGGGGCACAAAGAACAGGAGTTAATCTTCACATTTTCTTAATCACTCTCAAGACTTTTAAGGGTCTGACTCATGATTTCTAATGTCTACAGTTGGCAATACTGCATATATATTACATGTGTCACATCATCCATCTGCCAGTAAACAAAATTCTTCTAAAATGTCCAATTACTTACTACTCACACTGTTTCTAATAAGTGATTTATTTTTTTTTTAATGCAGAAATCTCTGGTGCCAAGTTATATCACTGCAGTAGTCACTTGCAGTAACAGAAAATAATTTCCCCATTAATCTGATTAAAAACAATTAGTAAAATCTACCTCTTAGTCATGTATGTGAAACCTCAACATAACTACTCTCCACTTAACTCAGCAGCCTACAAAACAGAAAGTCATAAGCCATGAAAACTCTTATTAAATACCAACTATGAAAGCATTTGCTGTACTGCCAGCATTAAAACACAAGAGGCAACTAGTGTAGATTTATTCCTTCTGAGGAGTCTCTCACGGTGTGCTTACTGATTCCCCCCAGCCCACCAGTGGAACACCATGAGCACCTTCTGTTTATGCTGAGGGCACTTTGGGAAGTGTCATGGATTCAGCAGCAGCAGTCATTTTTCTCTCCTTCTTGGTAGCTGGTGCAGCGCTGTGTTTTTGATTTTGGGCCTGGGAACAGCGCTGATAACACCAGTGTTTCGGTTACTGCTTAGTGATGTTTTGGTCTGACCAAGGACTTTCTGAGTTTCATGCTCTGCCAGGGAGGAGGGGAAGCCGGGAGGAAGCAGAGACAGGACACCTGACCCAAACTGACCAAAGAGGTATTCCATGCCACAGCATGTCATGCCCAGGATGCAAAAACAAAGAGCAGAGACCCGGGGGGGGGGGGGTGGGGGGTAGGGCTGGGTATAGATGGTGAGCGATTGTATCCTTTCCTTGTATTTGCCTTGTCATTATTATTATTGGTGGTAGCAGTAGTGATTTGTGTTATACCTTAGTTACTAAACTGTTCCTATCTCAACCTGTGGGAGTTGCATTCTTTTTGATTCTCCTTCCCATCCCTCTGGGAGCAGGGGGAAGAAAGAGGGGGGAGTGAGAGAGCGACTGCATGAGTTATAGAGGCTTAAACCACGACAGGAGGAGCTGCAGGTTACCTCCAACCTTCCACTGAGTCCAACAACTCCAGCAGGTCAGGCATCTGGCAGCAGGTTTGTCATATTCTGCATTTCCAAGAAGCTTCTGCTTCTGCCCAAGAAGAAGGGTAGAATGTCTCTTTACTCATATCATGGGATGGTAGCATTTCTATGTTTAAATCAAAATTGATGGCAAAATCTGATGTTTTGATTACTCATGTTGACATTTAATCAATTTTACACTTTCTCTGAAATTCCTCATTTAAAATACTTGGCATCAGATAACCAAGAGAAATCAGAGAGCCACAATGAAAAGGAAAAACATTGACATACATACAGTAGAACTAATTTCAGACCTATTTAAATTATCCAGTAATTTGACTAGACATCTACACCATTCAATTCACCTGACTCTTTCACTTGGGCTCTACTTTCCAGCCTACAAATAAAAACCTAATTATATCCAACATGTATTTGATGATTATAACTCAAAATGAATTGGAAGCATCTAAACACCTACAAAAACTATGTGCAACTTAATTAGTCTGAGTCAGAACCATTCTTCTCCTCCTCTCCACAGATCTCACAAGCACATTTCTGTAATTTTCTAGACTACTAGAAAAATATGAGTAAGGAAAGAAGAAAGGGAGTAAAGCAAGAAAGAACTTGGGAGATAACTTTGTTTCAAGGACTTATAAAGATTACTAACTTAATAATCAGATTGGTAATTAGTAATAGGTTATAATTAAGGACTAGAAAAAATTTAATAAATTGAACATCTGTTCAACACTCACAGATATTAGAGGCACAACCAGTACAATCTTGCTGCGACGGAAATGTCTGACGTTCATTTTGCCAGGAACAAAACACATTTATCCAGTATCTGAAGGGGGCTTATAGGGATGCTGGGGAAGGACTCTTTATTAGCGACTGTAGTGATAGGTCAAGGGGTAATGGGTTCAAACTTAAACTGTGGAAACTTAAATTGGATATAAGGAAGAAGTTCTTTACTGTAAGGGTGGTGTGGCAATGGAATGGGTTGCCCAGAAAAGCTGTGAATGCTCCATCGCTGGCAGTGTTCAAGGCCAGGTTGGACAGATCCTTGTGTGACACGGTTTAGTGGGAGGTGTCCCTGTCCATGGCAGGGAGGTTGGAACTAGATGATCTTAAGGTCCTTTCCAACCCTAACTATTCTGTGATTCTATGATCTCTTACTTTTTGAAGAATGGGGTTGATTGAAGAATGGGGTTGTAAATAAGTAACTTCAAGGACCTTAGGCTTTGTTAGTAACTATAAGGATAAGGAAATAGCTAAGATAAGCACTGCGCAAGAACTGGCCAGAACCTGCCTGGTGGTTACTGACATGACAATGATCCTAAAACAAAGTGATGAGGAGGAAGATGATGAAGAAATAATGACCAGGGGTCCCAAAGCCCATTAGCACACTTTAGTGTGCATGCAGGAGGAATTTTAGAAGTATGATGTAATGCATAAGTAACTCAATGAATATGTACATGATCTAATGAATATGTATGTTTACGGACAATAAAATCACAGCCTGGTTGATGCTCAGACGAGACACGCTAGGAGAAGCTATCCCCCGTGGCGCCCGGCCCCGCAATAAAGAATACCTGCTTGTCAACTTAAACTTTGTTAGCGAGTTCCTGGAGATTTCTCTGAATCAATTTCTTGCTGGATAAATACACTGTTTTCTGGCATCGCACTGAAATATCCCCATGAATATACTGTATGATTCAATGCTTTAATACCTGGGTGGTTTTTGCCAGAAATAGATCAAATATACTGGTAAGACAAAAACTCATCCTCAATCAAAACCTTCTGCCAGTTCAAGCAACAAAATTGCAAAGAAATTACTCCATCCGTTAGCAAACATTTTAAAGGTCTGTATTAGTACTGGGACATATCAATTTGCATTTCAGATTTGTTCATTCTCTTTATCATGATGTTATCCACTTCACCTGATGTGAGCGACTACTCCAAACTGACAAACAGGAGGAACAGCAAACCCTTTTTTTTTTTGCCCCTTTTATGTTTTTTTTTTAACAGATTTCTCCTTTGCATCTTTGAGCATGTGTTTATATGTCACTGATTTTATTCAGTTTCCTATACTCCTTAGCCTTAATGCAAAAAAGTCATCTGCTGTATGAATTAGAAGAGGAAAATACATAACGCATGCAATAAGGAGGATGCATTGAGTTAGATCTTAGTAAGCATCTACATCTGCCACTCAGTCACTGCCGACAGCATTTCCCTGAGGCAATATATATTCTGAACTGTGGTTTGGGAGTTGGGGGGGTGAGTATGTTGTTGAAGTAAACACCACCAAAAAATTGAGGCAGAAGCACTGTATTGGTACATCTGAATGTAGAGGAATAGTACCTGTATTCCCTAATTTCACATAGGGAAATTACCCAGCTATACAAAAAGGCTGAAAATCCCTCCAAATTCATTGTTTCATAAGCAAGTGAAAAACAGACAGCGTAAACGCATCAAGGTTGCACCGATTATGGTCAAACACATTACGAAAGTATCGTATCTTCTAGAACCGTTGTTCCAAGGAACCTCATTACACTGAGATGTACAAATAGGCAGGCAACTTGACTTCTTAATGCAATTAAACATGATCACCTCATACAACAAAGCAGATTCTACAGCACATGGGAAAAAAAAAATTACATCACATGATGCATTTGGCCTAGGCATGCTTGCACTGAGGCTATTTGGCATTTTCTCAGGTTTGTACGCTCTGAAGCACAAACTTGGTTTGTAGCTCTGTTAGTAGATCAAAGTTAAAAGCGATCAAACACACCAGGCCAGAAGTTCAGATGTGGCTGCCTGTCCAGGAGCTGTCAGCGCTGTGCTTTTGTACAGCTAACTATCATGATGAAGGTTTGACAGGAGACTCAGGTGAGGATAAGACATGGTGCTTCCTTCCCCCATGCCCTGAAAAACTGATTTCCACCCCCGTATACATACTTTTGGGAGAAATGCTTAGGACGCCAGAGGAGAAAACGTATAACTTTCAAGAAACAAAGGATTTAATACATACACCAATATATTAACTCCAGTAACAATCTCCCCAGTGTATTTCCCAAATGCCTTGATAATGCTTTTTATGATGCAAACATGAAAAGCAGCAACAGTTTTTTATTTCCAATCAGGTTTTTATTTCCTGTTTGTCTGCAAACATGCCCCTCAGTAGAACCCAGAGCAAGGTCACCCTGTACTACTGTTTGACAAGTTACCACCAAACAGTTTTGACCACACACATGCTGTTAGCCCACACCAAATGCCAAGTGAAACCCTCACATCTGCATAAATCTGACTTCTGAATGGGACATGGAACATACTTTGAATTAGCATTTGGTCACATCTGCCTCAGCCACTTCACCGGAAGAGGACATCACAGGAAAGCCTGAGCTATGGAACAGGAGCTTGAAAAACACAGCAACACAGTAGCAAAATGAAAGGCAACGTAGCACAAGAAAGAACAGTGTTGGGTTTTGGGCTTTTTTGAAGCACAGTAGGCACAAAGTAAAACCTAGAATTGAAAACAAAACAGAAATATTAAAGTTATATTAATATATCCTTCTTTGGTAATCTTTACAATCTACATAAAGCACTTTACATATGGACAATCCTACTTCTGTGGCTTAGTGTCCAGTTGGTCACATACCATCACACTGACAAAGCCAGAGCAGGTACCAAAATGAGTAGCATCAGCGCCAATTGAGCACCTCAAGCACTTATGTGGCAGCACACTTTATGTGCCACATCAGCTGAATACCTGCATTTAATGTGATGGTGCAGATGTTCTCCCCTGCCTTCTCCCAAAAATGGTCTTATGGAAAACCCTACGCCACACCTAATGTTGAAGCAGCCTGCTCTTGAAGGCAAGGGCAGAAGATTTACCAGTTCAAGTAGCACAACAATCACACTGGTGTAATTTCATAGAATCATCACAGAATGGTTTGGGTTGGACCAGACCTCAAAGATCTAGTTCCAACACAGGCAGGGACACCTTCCACTAGACCAGGTTGCTCAAAGCCCTGTCCAACCTGGCCTTAATTTCTCTACAGACTTAAACAAAACCCTCTTAATCTGGAACCAGAACAGACACCACATATGAGAACAGCTATGCCAGTGTACGCTATCACTGCCCATTAACCTGCTTTTTCAGCTTAGCTCCTCCTCTGCAGGAGACTGTCTCTGAAGCCTGCTGGCAGACTTGCTGATATGAAGGCGCCTTTGCCTGCTTCAGTTTTTCCACATTTCTTCAGCTAACTTAAGCTATTCTGACTGAATCAGGCTAGAAAACATTGATACAAGTTGCTCTGAGAAGAGCGACCAACAAACGACAAATAGCAAAGTGCAAAACCTCTTTCATCCATTCTGATATGAATCCCATCATAAATGTGATCAGCCATGGACATTCAAAGAGTTACAGGTTCACTCCAGAAGTGTAACTGTACTATTAAGCCTCCCCTCCCACACAGGCCTCTTAACATTCCATTGAAAGTGAATTCTGGGGGCCACACCAGTAAGTCTCTCTGTATTTTATGACCATAAGAACTACCCTCTTAAGCTATTAACTTTTTGCAAGTCTCTTGCACTGCTTCAGCTTAACCAAAAAACACAAAACAAACAAACAAACACCCCCCCCAAAAAAAAAAAAAAAAAGCCCCACAAAAATAAAACCAAAAAACAACCAAAAACAAAAAATCCACAAAAAACCAAAACCAAACACTCCCCCAAAAAACACAAACAAACAAACAAACAAACCCCACCAAAAACAAAACAAAAAAAGGTATAAAAACAGGAGAGCAGTATAAGAAAAGTGACAGTAGGGAAGGTGGATTTAACTGTTTTAAATTCAGAGAGCTAGTCTGAGGAAGTCATGACAAAAGTGTCAAGAAGCACACACGGGTAACTACTAGCGAGAGAAGGTTTTTGGTTATTATGAGAACAAGACAGTTTGGAATATTATATCAAGAGAATTTTACCAAAAAAACTGTTCACAATAAAGACTATACTAACTGGACCTTCAGAATTCCCCTCCCCTCCCATCTTTTGAAAATCATCACAATGTATCAACAAGGCAATAGCACCAGTATTAACAAACCCTGCATGCAGAAATTACCATTGTAGCAGTTGAATGCAGTCACACAAGATTTACACTCTGTTCATAACTTGTCTTATACTCACAGGTACCAACAGTAAAACAAAATGCATTTGCCATATGATACACATGCTAACATTCCTGTAATCAACAGCATTAAGGATAGCGTTTCAGGCAGTATTCCAAGATTAATCTCATTGGATACTTGTATTCTGTGGAACTGTCTTCCTAGAAAAAGAGGGTCTACTTAAAATGAAACATGCTGACAAAATGGCTTTTGAGGTACTTAGATTCTGACAGAGTCAACACTTCTGTAATTTGAGAAAGACTAAAAGTTCTTTTGGTACAATAGAATACACTAAAAAAGAGCAGTACTACTGAACAGTTACCTTCAGGACAAAATTATCACCAAATCACACCCATACCAAACATTTGTTTAACAACCATTAAGTTTAACAGTCTTAACAGAAGTTTTTGTAAAAAGAAGAACCTAAGGGGTCAAAACCAAGGTAATCCTTAGCTTTTCACTTCAAAAGCTTTGACACAACAGCACAACTCTGAAAAGTGAGTGACAATGAAACAGATTTTCTTTGGCCTTGTAATTTAAGCTTGTCATTTACATTTGAATGTTAATTCCTCCTAACTATTTTCTGCAAATCTGGGAGGAATGTGTTGAGTCTTGCATTGCAGGTAAGTGCTCTAAACACAAGTTCTCAGAAGTAGGAAGGATTAGTGATTAATACCGTAGTCTATCACTCATGAGTCCTGTTTCCTCCCAGAGCTTTTAAAATCTCTGTGCATGACTTGAAATAGCAGAAGGCCACAGTTCTACATCAAGATTTGGATGACTATCAAGAAAAGAATTACATTTCAATAAATTTCTACTGAATACATTTTCAGATTTCTAGGAACTCAGTTTGCACTGAATTCCTATTTCCAGAGCTAAAGTGTTTAAAACTGTCTGAAGAGACATTCTTCAAGTCTACCGAAGAAAACCCAATGATACAGAAAGGGCTTCTCTCCCTATGTTGTCAGAGCTCCCACCTCCTTTATATGCACACTTAGCAAATTCAAAAATACTAATCAAGCACAAACAAGGCATTTTAAAAAGGTAAAATCAAACATTTACACAGCAGTCACTGTGAACTTTATTAAGAAAATAAGTGTTCGCCAGTTAAAACTACCATCACTTGATTGACTTCTCCGCTTACTTGTAGAAAATCAGTTCCTTCATAATGGCTCTGGAAACCATTTATTGCCAGGTAAATGTTGAATCATTGGCAATGTATGCTCTCCTTGGAACTCTGGCAGCCTTACCATGAAAAGAACTATATACACCTTTGCAAAATGCAAAATAAGCAACACATCTTTCATTCAAGCAACAAAGTTAATCTTGAGGCAGATACCATGCTAGACAAACAGCAAGAACACTTTTACATTAAGGAATGTTTTTTGTTGTGACAGTTCCACAAAATTAAGTGCAATCTGTGAGGGAAAAAGGTCCGTAAGATACCAGTTACTCATTCTCTTCGTGTAGCCATGTCTTATTTCTCAGGCTGGAGTGGCTGAGCTAAACCAAAACACAGCATGATGATCTATCTTCATGAAAATGTCCTGTTGCTAATGCATCTGCTTTTGCCTCTTTCCCTCTTAAATAGTCCTATGCAGTCCCATGCACTAGGAGACAGGACAAGGCTTCTTCATTCATCTGGAGTCAGAGTTATATTCAGTCCTCTAAGCAACTCAATACAGTTTATACACATCTCTGAAAAGAAGTTCTGCATTCCTAAGTAATCCAACCATCACTATTTCTTAAACTCCAGAAGTTGTTTTAGCTCCTTCGTCATCTTCAGCTTGTAGACACGTGGCAAAATAGCATTGTCATGGGCTACATATAGCAGGATTTAATCTTTATTAATAGTTTCAGTAGATTGCCCGAGGATTTTTTGTACTGTAGTAGGCTTCACATGCAGCCACATAAGCAGATTCTGGGAAGAAATCATCATGGTATTCTGCTAAAAACCTAAGAAGAAAGCACAACAAAAAAAAAAAAGAACAGAACATGCAACATTTAACAGAAAAGCTATTTTCAAATTAATTTTTAAACTCAGCAAAACCACAGCCTGGGAATTAAGAATTACTGCACTTTGAAAGTTGGCATACAAAAGGCTTGCCCTATTTTTACAAGTTCTACAGATTTCCTTCATCATTCTCAAAGAGTAATTAAAAAAAGTTGCTTAAACTCAAAAGAAAAAAAAAAAATCCAAAAGTTGAAGCTACACTCAGAAAAGTATGCAAAGAACTATGACAGAAGAAAAAAAAACCAAAACCAAAAGTGAAGAGGTCTTTCTACAACTTCTGTCAGTCACCTGCTCAGCATACTATTTTCATTTATGTCAAACCCAGAATTTTCAGTTATCACTATGTAGAATCTGACACAAGTGGCCACTAACCATTGAGTCAAGCTGTACCTTTTAAGGCAAGTAAACTTACAATTTGTTGTTTCATGTGCCTGTGCATTAGGGTCTCCACCTCTCAGAAGTATCTGATCTAAATACAGCTCTCAAAGATAAAATGCATGCTTTGCAAATCCAGTTTCCTAATTTCAGATTTCTGCAAGATGGTCTTCAAATACTACTCAAACAGCCAAGCACCCAATATTTTATCAAGTCTTCCTGCTCTGCTAACATACAACTCTATATTCAGCCCCAAACCTAAGAAAAACACTGTTGCTACTAATACCAGTTACAAACAGCTAAAATGACATTAAGCTTTCTACTCCCTCCTTTGTATACAAAGATAGCACACATGCAAGTGGGGGCAAATGGGCAAAATGGCCCTTAAACCATGGAGTATATGATCAAGCTGTACTTCAGGAACACCACCCCACCACCCCCTCAAAAAAAAGAAAAAAAAAGAAAAAAAAAAAAAAGAAACTCCAAACAAAACCAGAGCAAAACAAAAACCACAAACCTTCAAAAATACCTGGATATTAAAGATCAGCATCAATGATCATGGCAAAATGTTAGCCACAGGTTCTCTGTGCTAAAGCAGGAAGCAATGGAAACAACAGGGAACAGTGTCATTTGCAGAATCTAGTTTTCTCTCAGAACCCCTGGCTAGGGAGATGACTTCACTACTGGAAGCTAAAAACAAGCAGTTTTCCATAACCAATACTCTGAACACAGAAAGTCCAAATTAAAAAAAAGTACAGGTGACTGCAATTAAAACCACAGTGTTTCTGCAGCAGCTACACTACCTGAACTAAGCATGTCCTTTGATCTCAGGCAAGCCAAAACATCAAAGAATACTGACAAAGATTCTCTATATAAGACAATCTAAACTTAATCAGGAATATATTAACTGCTGAGAGCTCTTGTCATTAATACCATCCACCACCTACTTTCCTAGGTTTATCAGGCCATAAATTGCTCTAATACCTTATGGCTTGTTTTGGACTTTTTTTTCCATGAGACAAGAGATATCCCTTAGAAACAATTACATGATACAGAGAAACAGTTCACACAATCAGATCCTCCTGATTTTGAGCAAAATGTGTCAGTCATTTGCACTACACACACCCCCCTAACCCTAAGAAAACCACTACAAAAGAGTAGCAACATTATAGCAACTTAGAAGTTAATAAAATACCCAAGTCATCAACTGCTATGATGCCTGACCGTAGTTAGTAAATCACTGTCTGGGATGTAGGGCTGGTATGAAGTGAGTGTGAGAAGGCCTAAAACTTCACTGACTCAAGCCTAACTTTTAACACACTTAGATTCTAGAAGATTAAGATCAGCTACAATTGAATTTAATAGTGCTTCATTAACACACATTAATGTCTTGAAGAGATAAATTAACTACAATGTCATTGGGAACATTCCATAAAACACAGTACCAAGTGCTAGATCATATAAAAGAGTCTGTTTAAAAAAAAATCAGTAAAACAAAAGAACCTTCAGAGGACATTGGATAACTGACAGTTCCAAGAATTTTAAGATGATGTAATGGGAAACAGGTTTATTTTCTCTTATAGATTTCCAGACTTTGCTGAAGGTCATTGGTCATAAACGCCAGTTTGGAGCAAGCTAAAGTAACAGCTTGTAAAGATGAGAAATATTAGGCAAGATGCTTGTAGCACAGCTACAAAAGGCAGAATGCATGAAGTCAAATGTACATTTCTCTGTTCGTAACATAACAGTTGTGAAAACCAAAACACCCCAGAGCTAGCAAATACAAATTACTTTCTGCAGAGCAGTAAAAGGAAAAAGGCAGAAAAACACATGATCAGCTCCTGTCCCAATCACTTGTATCTTTCTCTATACAGAGCAGTGACCCTTCTGAAGCTGCATTCTATTCAAACTAGATCACAGTACAGAAAGCCAGCAGAGAAATATTAAGTCTTTCAAGACTCCTAGGTACTGGATATCTCACTAATGCTTTGCTTTTGGAAAAGCTGAAATAACACAAAAATCAGTTACACTGGTACCTGCAAGTCATGAGCCAAGATTTAAAAAACAGAGGCAGCTGTACTTAGCAAGCAGAGCCAGTGCTCAGCTATAGATCAGAAAGCACATTGCTATTTAGCTATTCAGAAATTGTTTCATTACTTTCAACTTCTAAATCTGATAAATTCAACCACCTGTTGCACTGCCTTTCATTTTTAGACTTTTTACAGAGTTCATATGCATACACCTACACAGTGACACTGGTTATGAGTTTTGAGATGCACAGTCCACACAGACATCCTGATTTAAGACTGCATACTTTTTCTCATCATGAGCATCCACAAAAAAGAATGCTTATGCTTTACACTCATGCTCATGAGGTACACAGAGGTAACACAGCACAATGCAGCTATTTCCCTCTCTACCTCAGGTTCCTAGAAGAGCAACATTTCAGAAAGGACTAGAGGTGATGCAGACAAGGGAAACACACATGTGGGCAACCTAGCTTGCTGAATTGTTATGTTCTGATCCTTAAGTGTCTCATTCTGTAAGCAAGCTTACCTCTGGTGACTCCAAGCAAGAGCCTCCCAAATACACTACCATGTGGCTGAAAGTTATCCAGGCAAATCTACCAAAAAGAGCCATAGAACTATCATTACCCACATTAAAAGGCCACTTGACATACATATGTCAGAACATTTCTCAACAGTGTCACTGAATTAACAAGCTTTAAGAGCGTCATCTGGTAGCAAAACCTAGCAGTGTCAGCACAACCTATTACCTGAACAGTCTCTGCATGAAGAAAAACATTCTAAACATCAGCTAGCATGCATAAATAAGCTCACAGACAGCCTGAAAAATGTGAAAATTATAAAGAAAGGAAAAATTCAATCATTCTAAGAAGGACAACCTCAGCCATAAAGATATAAGAATACAGAGTTAAGAGGAAAAGTTTCCAGGTAGGTGACATTTATATACTTTTGCTGCAGAGTTCAGGAAGGTAAGCAGATGCTTTGATGAGATCAGTGGTCTGGGCTAGATGCTGCTTGAAAGGCAACTATAACGATCAATCTAAAGGCATTTGCTTAAAGAACATGATGGATCCTAACTCTGTGAGTCACCTCATCAAAAGAAATGTCATTTGCAGATTAAGAAGCTATCTCTTCTCTGAGACTACAACTTGAAAGTAGGATTTGAAAGCTTAAAAGCTTAGTTTCATACAAAACTGTGTGCCACCACCTGACCCTCACCCCTTCTGGTGATAAGACATTTATTTCTCCATCTGGAAGACTCTTCAGGGCAAAAGCTCGCCAACACGAAGTTCATCATAACCCCAATGCAGTCAACAGAACAAATTAAGTGAGAAATTTCAGATGTTCATTCTCGTAATCAGTATCTCAAGAACATGGCAAAGGAACAAACAGGCTTGTTTGATTGACTGGACTCGTGTCACTCATCCACATACAGGAACAGAGATAATCTTCCTGGGCCTTTAAAGGGCAAGCACAGGGAACGCTGAAGATGCCAACATAACATCTCCAGTAATCAGGCTGAGTGAGTGAAAATTACAAGTGGCATCTTTTAGCAGACTTTTTGGGAAAACAGTCTTAAAAGGGCTCAATATAGGAATCCTTGGTTGGTCATAAGGATGAAAACCCACTTTTGGCAATGCCAGCACAGATCCCAGAATAAATTCTTTAGAGGTGCCTTCTAAAAAAAAAAAAAAAAAAAAAACCATCATAACACATTAAAAATATTTTGGGAACCTCTCACTTCAGACACATGACCCAAACCTCTCATTTAAACACCTAGGCACCTGACGATTTGGTAAATAGAAGACAGTCAAGAAGAATAAGCACACACAGGCAGATTCCACAGATCAACCAGGTAAACAAAAGCCTACTGGAAATAAGCCATATAATACCACGTACTTATTTATCAAGAAGCATTCACCATAAAGGTGCCAAAAGTTTGAGAGGTCCCAACAAGGCAGTTATTTTTCTATGCATTCAGTGATCAGTGAAGCCCAAATAGAGTAATAGTAATGCCCTAAAACATGGCATATACAGTCACTGTGCAAGGAGAATTCCTTCAAAGCATTTCAAAACCTAGAAAATAACATTCATTTGTGTCCTGGGTTCAGCAGTAACAATCATTTTTCTCCTTCTTAGTAGCTGGTGCAGTGCTGTGGTTTTGACTTCCAGCCTGGGAACAGCGCTGATAACACTGATGATTTTAGCTGCTGCTCAGTAATGCTTACTCTGAGCAAGGACTTTCTGAGTCTCATGCTCTGCCAAAGCCAGGAGGAAGCAGAGACAGGACACCTGACCCAAACTAACCAAAGAGGTATTCCATACCACAGCACATCATGCCCACTATATAAACTGGGGGCAGTCACCCAGAAGGGTTAGATCACTGCTAGGGTGGGGCTGGGTATTGGTCAGCAGGTGGTGAGCAGTTGTATTCTCTTCCCTTGTTATTTCCCTTATCATTATTATTATTGGTGGCAGCAGTACTGGTTTTGTGTTATACCTTAGTTACTAGACTGTACTTATCTCAGCCCGTGGGAGTTACATCTCCTCTCCATCCCTCCGGGAGCTGGGGGAGGAAGTGGGGGGAGTGAGGGAACGGCTGCGTGGCTGACTGGGCTTAAACCACAACAACTTGCCTGCCTCTAAACCCATACCTGTCCACATATAAACCTTGACTTTCTCACAGTTATGCTCCAATTCCATCAAGTTTTCTAGTATGTCAGAATTGCTATGCTGCACAGATGTTTTTTTGTCAAGTAACCAGTTAATCCCAAAATCAAGAGGAAACAGAAAACCTCTAATCAATGTAAGTAACAGTAGCAGAATTGTCTTCATGATCTTTCAAAAAGTGTTTAATCAGTTGTCTTAACTTTACCAAGTAACCTTAACTTTACTAAGTCACAGTGAGCAGAAATTCAGTCACAAGCAACTTCACCTAAGTAAAGATGCTTTCTATTCCATTCGCCATTTGCAATACTCAATTTTTTCATTCTCAGAATGCCACTAATAACCTCTCATTAATTGCACATTAGCACAGACTAGTGGTCATAATTCATCACTGCAGTTACACATAAAATTACTACACACAAAAAGTGCTGTGGCATTAAAAAAAAAAAATCTGTTTCTTAAGGTCACTTCAAAAACTTTGTCAACTTTCTATATACACATTTTATTATCACAGCCTTCATATGAAATACTTTTAAGTTTAAAATACTTTTCAACCCATGGAGCTGAGTGGGACAATAGATACAAGCAGGTAACGGAAGAAATGAGATCTAAAATGAAAGGGAAAACTTACAGGATATCCTGAATTTGAAATATCAGTGGGTTTTTAACAAATCCAAAGTCTTTGACCATTAAGAATGTAGCTTTCCACAATATGAAATACTATATTGGCCTCATCTGGAAAAACTTATTTGAAATTTTATAAGTATTATTTTTAGAAATATTTCCTCATTTACTCGTTATTCTGTATTTCACAAAAGCCTAAATACCTATGGCTTTCTGAAGTGTTCTATCATTTACTTGCCTTTTTTTGTTAAAATGCAAATGACATTGATTTAAATTACCTCCCCGAAGATGGGTCTTGCTATTTTAAAAACAGACATGTTACAGTCTCCTAATTTTTTAAGTATCTCCTACTGGTCAACAGCCCTGACAAGCGACCTGATTCCAACAATTTGCCAAGTCAAGGCTGTGTTTACACTAATGGAAGCTACAAACCAAAAACTGGCACCTTCTTGCCTATAATTTCTCATCACTTAAGCAGCCTCTGGAGGCATGCTAGGCACCCCACAATATAGAGAAGTCATTCATCTAGTTCCAGCCCCCCTTGCCATGGGCAGGGTCACCTCCCACTCAACCAGGTTGCTCAAAGCCCAGTCCAACCTGGCCTTGAACACTGTCAGGGCTGGGGCATCCACAGCTTCTCTGGGCAATTTCTGGCAATTTCTTCATGTTCTCTGTGAAGAAATTTTCATTATGCACGCTTCTAGAAAGCTGCACTAAGCACAAACGATCTTTTACATATTATGAAAGTCAAAAAGGTGCATTTGATACATCCCTTAAAATATATGTTGTCTGGGCAACTGAGATCAATCTTGTCTAGCAGCAATCTGAGGGCATGACTGGAAAATACTACTCATGTAGCATCTCAAAGTGAATTTAACACATCTATCAAGTACTGAGTAAACTCAATAAAACAAGCTTCCAGACAAAGTGTTATTATATTAAATAAGTCTCAGTTTTTCAGCCCACATGAGAGTAATAGTACAAATGTTAAATGCAACTGTAACTTTTACCCATAAAAATCACAATTCAAAATTAAATCATTATCTATACTGGAACTAAATCAGCTGTCTACCCCATGAACAGATTTAAAAATACATAGAGCTACTTACATTTGAACTACTCTACCCAGAATTCAAAGAAGATTCAGAAACAGTTCTATTAAAGCTTCAATCCCTTATCTGCTATTAGAAAAATAAAAAAAAGGAGGGTACTTGCTTGTCACAAGAGCAATTCACTAAAAGAAATCAGGCAATCTTAAGTAAATTGGTTGCAATCATCTAGTGCACATAAACTGTGTAGGACAGTTCTTATCTTTCCAAAGGTAAGCCAGAATAGAAGCGACAGAAAATATTTTTAATAAACATCCATTAATCCTTTCATTCCCAAAAACAGGAAGACAGAATGTGAAAATTGAAGATCTAGCACAAGATATCACCTCAGCCTCAAGTTTTTCTTTTGTGATGAGAAACAGATAACGCAGAAGTATTTCTATGATAAAAATCAAGTCTGAACAAGTTTCTAGAAAATGTAATTGTTTGACCTATTTCAATAACATATGAAACAAAGAAATAAATGCCCAAATGAAAGATGTCCTAAAGCGCCATGATTACATGTTTAAAAAAAACCCTAATCATTTGCACTGGTTTCTATGTTACCTATTTGAATACACAAGCAGTAGCGTATCCGGTAAGGAAACTAGTCCAAGAATATTTATGACAAACCTACCTAGAACGGAATGATTCCTACAGCAGTAACTGTACCTTAGAAGCTTTTTCAGGAAATTTGAACAGTCCTGGTGAAACCACAGAAATCAATGTATTCAGCATAAAAAAGAAACGTTGAGAACATCATAAGCAAAACATACATGACACTGGCTTAGAGAGCACGTAAAAAAAACCCACACAGCCCTCAAATATTTTATTGAGCCAGATATGCAATATCCACACCATGCTTGGCTTGGGGTGCTCATTTGGGTTTAGTTGTAGTCTGGTCTTAAGGACAGAATTCCCACTAGTACTGGAGTACACTTCTGGTTGTGTTTTCCAAAAGAAAACCAGCTTACATATGCAGAGCACTCTGCAGTGCAACACAACTGATGGTAAGTGGGAATTACCAAGAGATTTGTTTCAAAAGCACAGCTCTACCTGGCCTAAAAATGCTACTGTGGAAATGTCTTCTGATTTTTTTCTGATTTAAATTTCTATTTATAGATGACTACACATTATAACAAGATAATCAAATGGAAAAATAAGCCACATATGAATATTACCACTAGAACTTTCAGTTTATCACTTCCCTGCTTGTATGGAGGCTGCAGAACACATTTCCTCCTTCCTTCTATTCCACACCACCACAGATCATCCCCTCAATGGGTATGAAAAAACTCCACTTAAGATGCTAAAGAGACCTGCTCTGCCCAACACAGAAGAATCTAAACAGCCAGAGGTCTGAAAAACTGATTTGATCCACAGCGAGTTAAGCACCCTAAATAACATCTATTTCAAGCAAAAATAGGTTTCCAACAACAAAACCAATCCTGTCCTGTTTAACTTAAGCACAGATTGAATACTAACTAGTATCTGACAAAACAGAGATGTAAAAAGGAATCAGTGTAATTCAAAAAATTAAATGCTTCAACAGAAAAAATTTGTAGAAACTTTGACATTTGAGACATCTTTTATTTTAAATTTAAAAATGAAGTAAAAACACTTGGAAGTTTTCATCTCCCTCATCTCTAACAGGACTTTTGATACGCTAGTGACGCATCATGTTATTTTTCAGTATATGGCTACATAAAAGAGTCTTTGACCAAAATTAAATTATAGGAATTCCACATTTGTTCCACATATTTACCATTTACAACACTTTCTCCTGAAAGTTTTTCTTGGCAAATTTACTTTCCACTGTATTGGTGCTACACAACACAGTAACATACTAGGTTACTAACTACCACTACTACAATGTCACGCAGAACTACTAACTAGAGTACCTGACTGACAAAGATGATTGTGGTGCAGGTATGATCATACTGACTCCAGCTGTGGAGCTGGTGTGGCGAGAAAGAGTCTGGGTAGGTCTACAAGCCCCTGCACTGCATAACAGAGAAACCTTTCTGTTTAAGGCTCAATTAGGACAGATAATTCTTTTAAAAACCTACCATAATTAAAAACATGCTCTAAAGCACAAGTTTCTTCCCCTGCTAGTATTGATGCAACATCAAAGCTCTCAGATTATGCTGTCAAAAGTAACAATGGAGTTTGTATTTCTTCATAAAACATGCTTCTTGGCCAAGCCAGAATTATCATTCTATACATACTAACAAACAGACTTTTATACTTCAGCTTTCTATCACTGTATTTATCAAAATTCTAAGTAGGGAGCTCATGTTCCCTTCAATTTGAATTACAGGATCAAAAGTCTTGTATTACTCTTTATTCTAATTGCTATTATTAGAATATAATATTAACACATTCTTATAGTTATAAAAAATTAATATCTTATTTTTTAAAATCCTTTGCCATTCCAGGACACTTAGATCTATGTAACAATGCAAACACTGCTGTGGTACACTGTGTCACATTACCTCAGAAACATTTCAAAGTGTTTTACTAAGGCCTTCAGGTTTTTGTCAGGAAAGCACATCTTCCCCAGGATTTCTGGTAGCTTTACTGTAAATAAGAGAAATAATGTTTACACCTGCTCTTGTAAAAGCAACTTCTAATTCCTTTTATCCATTCTACAGAAAACAATATAAAAATTTCTTCTCCCTGCAGCCTCCACTTTTCCTTGCAAATAACTCACTGATCTTTCAAAGCCCTACTGAAAAGAAGCATGCTGAGAAAGGGAATGCTGCTTGGTTTAATGCTGTTTGAGAGCATACTGAAAGTAATGCCTGTTTGCTTTTGTTAAATGAAGGCTTACAAAGCCAGTAAAAAATAACCAAATTTACGAACAGCCTAAGAGTTTTAAACAGATTAAAATGTACATTTCTCCTAGAATAAAACTAAATGCAATAAAGCAAGCAGAAAACCATGCAAATACAATGACAGAGGCAAGGGGAAGCAATTTTGATTGAGCACAGACTTTTGCATCAGTTTACCAAACATTCGTAGCAAATGTTGGGAGCCATAGATATATGATGGAGGTGGAGGTTGATCACTTGGTGGATAATTTTCTGGCATCAATTTCCAGGACAAAACCTACACATAAAACATTAAAGATTTCATAACTAACATTTTATAGCACCATAGAACTTCAAAATCAAAGATGAAATAAGTAATACAAGCAAAACCTTTTCTTAAATGTAACTACTCTGAGGTCCACAAAGCTTTTAATCATGGAATCGAGGACAGTAACATAGAAATCTGTTACCTCATTCAATTCATTGTTTCTTCTTCCTTCAAAGCCAGTAAAAACAGCACCCCCCTCTTTGCTAGGAGTCAAAGTTATAGGTGAAGATGATCCACTATGGACAGGGGTTTCTTCAAAACAGAAAGAAAAAGAAATCAGAAGTAAATTTTAGAATTTGTTTTATGTAACTATAAGCCATTAAACATAACTAAAGCCTGCTGCTAATTTTTTTAGCGTATTAAACACTGGAATTTAATAAATGTTATTCTGAAGTAGGCTCACAGAAAAGCAGCTCTTCGAATTCTGTTCAGAAGTGCAGTACCAAAATACTGAAAATACTGCTTTGTATTTTTTTCCATTTGGTATAAGACCTCAGAGATAAATAATGGATACAATAAGTAACGAATTCACACTTCACTCATTCAGTTCAGAGTCTACATTGCATTAAAAAAACAAACAAAAACCTGAACAGGACTTAAATCTCACTCAGGGCAACAATTTAGAGCAAAGCTTACTTTTTTCCAGATGCAAGAAGAGCTTTGGCATAGAAGCTGGGGTCTCAAGATGCCGTCGTTTAGGCTGCGGGGAAGCACTGCTTTCTGATAACCTGTCACAGTTAGAGCTATGACGTGTGGAGCGTCTCAGTGACTGCAGAATCTCAGGTTCAGCTTTTCGTCTTTTTGGTGTGGCTGGCTC
Organism: Ara ararauna; assembly: GCA_028858755.1. Lineage (NCBI taxonomy): Eukaryota > Metazoa > Chordata > Aves > Psittaciformes > Psittacidae > Ara > Ara ararauna. Next base: position 53,611,775 of record CM054378.1, read on the forward strand.
CCCTGTTGCAGGCTGGCTGTCGGTTGACTGGGGTGTTGGTGGGTTCAACAGAGGAGGACTTGGGGAAAGCTCCTCCTGATTTCTAGGAAACAAAGGCAGCTTTACAGAAGTGCCTGTAAGAGATAAGGGCTCTTCTTTCAAAAGAGATTCTTCAAGTTTCACATATCTTGTTAAATACTTACTCAGATTACACAGCTTCCTCCTAGTAACTATCAAAGTGGTGAGGCCTTCTTATAAATACTATTTTCCAGAAGTGATTTTTTCACATTTAAAAGCTAATGAACACAAATTTACATTTCAGTGTAATTTCTTTCCCCCACAAAGTTGCAGCATAACTCTACACCAATCAGTACAAACCCCTTTTGTAGTTGCCCAGATGAGAATTCAAGTTCCAAGTTCTGAATTCAGGCAAGTTAATTCACAAAAGTGTTCAGCATTTTACCAGGACAATTTTTAAGTCAAAGTCTCTGAGAAATCATCCTATGCTGCACACATAACGACATTCTATTGCATTTTCCGCAGAAAAGCAGTACTAGACTTCTTAACTACCTGTTAGCATTTGTTGAGTTTTCTTTGATGGGAAGAAAGAATTTTGATGAAGTCACTTTCTTAAATTGAGCTTGCTCATAAGGATACAGCAAAATTAATGGAAGTGTGAAGTCAAAGGTTATTCTCAGCCCATCCACCATCTCTTTACATAGCTCAACACTAGAGGGGGAAAAAAAAAAAAAAGAAAGAAAGGAATTATGAATTTCAAAGTTACACCTCAAAATTTTTCAGTGCAGTTGTAGGAAAGTCCCCTTTAATATAGATCATTAACATCTTAACTACAATATGCTTATTTCATCATTAAGCAATGATATGGACACTTAAACAGTGATTGCTGTAGGTAACTTCAGACATATAGATGTTAAAACTCTGCTTAGTAAACTCAAGCAAAATCATACAACTGCTCTGTCGCTTTACTATTTACTGGGTTAATAAAATAAACTTTACAGTAAATTAAGTTAGTCAGATTTTTTTCCTGAAAGCGTTACTGTGTTTTTCCAAGTTCACTATGCTGAAAAACAAGGCACCTGCCAGAAAAAACACTCAATAGACTGAATCTCTGTCTAAGAGGCACATGCAGAATTTGATCCACAGCTGTTGACATTCAGTTAAGACTGTGCTTAAGATATATCCATTGACCCAGCAAAACTAGATACGTTTGCATTGTAGATCAGTTTCCAATGCTCTGGTAATCAAAGCACTACATATAAAAGCTACTAGGAATTTAAATTTTAGCCTTGTGTAAAAGACTTACAGTGTTAAGAGGTGAGTAGTTATACTGTCACAAACAGAACCCAGAACACTGCGTGCAGCCTACCTGCAACCTCTCTCCTCTATGAAGATATTAATCTCTCATGTTTCAAATATATGTATGTGCATGGTAACAACAATTTGATTCTGCCAAAGTGACCCATGTTACAAATCCCATACCCCCTATTACCATTCCATACAACCTGCTAAAACTACTGCCTTTTTTTTTTTTTAACACTACATATTAACTAGGTCAGGGGGACCATCAGGTGCAGAAATTCTATCACATCCAAGAAGGTCAATTACCTCCTGCGTTAGTGCAGCAAAGGCAACACTAGAAAGATGTCAGCTGTATCTCTCCTATTTAATGGATCAGTGAACTTAAGTAAGTTCTCCTTATTAAAGCACCATCTTTACTGAGGAAGTCATTTAAACGCGCTTTTTTTTTTTTTTTAGAAGAAGAAAAATATTACAATGTGCATATAGCCTTCTGTTCTTATTTTTGATGTCTCATGTAACTTCTTGTTTGGGAGATTTTATTACAAAGAAGGAAAGTATCATTAATCCGACATCAATATAAACCTAGACACTCATAGATCAAAATACTGCAAGGAATAGCATCATTATGCACCACCGAAATAGAACACGGTAACAAAAGCCAAGATTTCTCTTTGATAAAATACAAGATTTCACCCCAGTGTAGACTTCGATTAAGCAGCAGCCTTATCTGATATTGAGAATCTTTAACATAACAAAAGAAACAAACAAAAAAACCCCACTGAAAAGATGCAGGCTTAATACCCAGATTTTGGAATTTAAGATACATCAACTAAAAGAAAAGAAAAAATATCACCTGCACTTGGGAGTTCTTTATGAGGATTTGTATAAAATTTTTATCCTTTCTAAATTTGAACTTGTTCGGTTTTACTTAAGCAGAGTATTCTCACATCATATATGCTCTCTGTGCTGAGAAAATTCTCTAAAAGAGGTCACAATATTTGCAAGAACTTACACCATAAAAGGGGATATTAAGGTTTTTGCATTATGACTTTTGAGAGTATAGGGACTCTCTCACTGATAAATTGTCAGTGTTACTGTACTTTAGACATCTGTTAAATACTTTAAATCCATAAATAGATATACATCATTCTATAACCTCACAGAAGTGAACAGTCTTGAAATAGAACACAGAATGCAAGGTCATTTTTCTAACAATAAAGGTGGACTAAAGATTACTTACTTCTTCTCTGGTGGCACATAATGAAGATTCATATTAGCATGTGGAGTCATCTGATGGTGCCGAGATCTTTCATTGGCTGAAAAAGCAGCATTAATAGCAAAATGTTTCACATATGACTCCAGGATTGTTATTATATTTGTCTGACAAGGAAGCTTCACTAGCTGAAAAAGAAACAGCAAATCAATGTCTTAGAAAAACAGTCAGTAAGTATACCAAGCTAAACTAGGAGCTTGTAATGTACTACTTTAACAAGTCTCTACTGCATGAAGGTATTTCAGGTGTGATTCATTTCAACCCTTAAACTGCATTTTTGATCAACCCCTTATAAACATCTGGACAAACAAAACCATGGTCAGGATAACAAGCTTACATTTCCACCTTAAAAAACAATCTGCACTCTAACATACAACTGGGTACCAAAATGTACATTCTTAAACACAATGACAACTCACTGTTTTAGCTATTGAGAAGTTAGCTCCCTACACTCTTTTTACTTTTCCTTACTGTCTAAGCTTACCTTTCCAACAAAGTTCAAAAAAACCCAGGAGTCAATATACACAAAAACTACTTCTGAGGGTTGCCCTCCCCAACCCTCTGTGCACATTCATTTCATAGCTCTTATTTCATACCCGTTTTCTTCTATTAATATAGTAACAGTCTTCCTCAAGCTTCTTTTTCAAGACTTCAGGAATTTCTATGCTTATTGCTCTTTCTTCCATGTCCCTTTTTGTATGACTGTCTTGTTCTTCTTTCTACAACAGACCAGTGAAAGAAACAATATTTGTTGTACTTATGAATATCAGTGAAAAAGAACTTCAATACTCAGGACACAATATAACAAGTTTTGTCATGCAAAAATAAAATTATATTATTTTATAGTTATTATTAAGTGGCTAGTAGCCTTACTGTAAGCAGTTTAACAATACTTCTACAAAGTCATTTGCAAATTCATGTTCTAAACCATTAAAATTTAAGCTTTAATTTCAAACTTTAAATTTAGCATTCAATCAAGTATATAACAGAAAAGAATTAACAGAAAATTCTTAGGTTTTGCTGCTTCAGATTGCCCACACTGCAGCAGTTGAGATTCTACAGACCTTCAGAACAATTGTTTATGCTGTACTTCCTTTTCAATAATGTAGAGACAATACTTTTTTTTTTTCTTAAGTCAGCCTTTTACATTTCAATGTAAGGCCAGAGCTGACATGCCTGTTTCACAGTAAAACAAAAGCCAAAAAGATCCTGCTGCTATTCCTGCCATGGGCAAGGATGCCTTCCACTAGACCAGGCTGCCCAAAGCCCCATACAGCCTGGCCTTGAACACTGCTAGCAATGGGGCAGCCACAACTTCTCTAGGCAATCAGTGCCAGTGTCTCACCACCCTCACAGTAAATAATTTCTTGCTAATATCTAATCTAAACCCACCCTATTTCATCTTAAAGCCATTCCCACTTTGCACTGTTACTACATACCCTTGCAAAAAGGCCCTCTCCAGCTTTCTTGTAGGCTCAGGCTGCCTTGAGGTACTGGAAGGCTGCTCTAAGGTGCCCCTGAAGCCTTTTATTCCCCAGGTTGAACAACCCCAACTCTCTCAGCCTGTCTCCATAGGAAAGGTGCTCCATCCCTCTGATCATCTTCGTGGCTTTCCTCCTCCTCTGATGTAGGCAGCCCCAGAGCTGGACACAGAAGTCCAAGTGGGGCCTCACTAGAGCAAAGTAGAAGGGAAGAATCACCTCCCTCAACCTGCTGAACATGCTCCTTTTGATGTAGCCTGGCATACGGTTGGCTTTCTGGATTAAACTCCAGCTAAATTACCAGCTGTGGCCTATATTTTATGCACATCAATTTTTTCCATAGTTTCAAATACATCTGAATTCTATTAAGAAGCTCATGAACATACCATTTCTGTCCTCTCTTCTATGTCACTTTCTTCACTTTTTATTTCTTCATCTGTTCCTTCATCACTGTCATCAGAAGAAGAACTACTTATAGCTGTGTAAAAGAGATTTCAGATATTTACCTCACATTACTACACCGCAGAGATTAAGACCAAACAATTTCAGGCCTCAATGGGGGGAAAAAAAAAAAAAAAAAAAAAAAAAAGGGGGGGGAGGGTTGGAGAGGGACAACCAAACAAGGCCACCACAACTAGCCTGTTTGTTTAATGAGGATTAATAGTTCTAATTGAATTAAACACACAATTACTATTTACAACACACTATAAACCTTTTAAATATAGAACACAAGTTTACAGAAAGTATTCTTGCACCCTCTCTAATTGAAAAAACAAATCACTTTTAAAAGGTCATTATATTACTGAACAACCACTGATCATTTTAATTTTTACTGGACTTTAGTTCTGAACAGGGATTAATGTACTAATCATTCAAATCAGAAGGCCTGGATCTGTGCAGCAACAGTTAACATCAGTTAAGTGCCAGATAGTGTTTCTGGTGTCTTTCAAGCTACAAAGCAAAATGCTACGAAATAGAAGACCAAGCTTGAAAGTGAAATCAACCCATCAGCTGACATCAAAGTCCTTTATGCCAGGTAGACTAGGGGCGGGGAGCGGGGGGAAGATGGGACACAATGACACAACGAGCAAAACCCAACAACATACACACACCCCACCACCACTCCCTCACCCCACCTCCCCAACAAAACAAAAGAAAACCTAAACAAACTAACAACAAAACAATCCACTTATTGCTCCCTAAAATATGTAGGAACACTGGCAGGGAAAGTGTCTTATAGTCTAACACCAAGCAAAAAAAGCCTAGACTCCTTGCACCTATTAATGCTACACTAAACAAAGCATCACTAAGACCTGAAATCACTAAGTAAAATAGCTGTGTGGAAGTGACAGAAGAAAAAGCCTCTGGAATACATGAAAAAAGCAGGAATCGAAACTTAATAGCTACTTAGAATGAAACAGTGCTTACTCTTCCTATGACTGTTCCATGTATTTCAAATAGGACCATGACACTCTTGTGTCATCCTATGATCAAAAAATTAAAGGCATCACACCAGCTATTAAAGAATGAAAACAAGCTCACAGTTTTCGCTACTCTCATCATTTTCTTCAGCAGGAAGGCTTTTTAATACAGAGTCAACACCAGGCAGCCTGCAACGTCTCTTCTTTCTTCCCTTTCTTCTCCTAAGGAACACAAAATGGTTCACTGAAATTTGGCTAATATCTGTTTGCCTTACCTAGCTAATTATATTACATGCAAATGCCCAGGAAACATACGTTTATTTTTATTAATTAATGTTGAAATAATTTGGACAATGCTTATTTGAGAGTGGATACCTTAATGTCTGTACATTACCTCGTATTTGTGTTCTCAAGCGGATCCTCAAAGCCATGGCCAACCAATATTAGATTACCTTTGGCTGAAAAATACTCCCAGTTTTCCTAAGTTACTTTTCAAGTACATTTCTTTGGGAAGATATAGATCTAATACACAGACATTTGGCAGCAATAGTTAAGAATGGCACAGTCATTAAGCATTAGTTGTTTAGTGTTATTTAATAACAATATGTAGGTATCAACCTCAATAAGATAAAAGTAGATCTCTAGAATACACTGGGTGTACTGGGAAGCAGCATGAGCTTAGAGTCCAAAGTCACTTGCAGACACAGGGACGTATCTGAATCTGAAAACGATTTTGCGATCAAAAGGGTTTCTTACATGCGAGCTACAGCCTTCCGTGCCAATTTACGCTGTAATCTGCGGTTTTCGTCTGTATCGCGAAGAACATGATCTTCAGCTGCCCATCTATCCCAGCTAAGGGTAGGTCAAAAGAAAATTAACAACAGCTATGAAAATATGCTGCTCAAAATAGATTAAAACTAAAAAAAAATAAAAAATAAAAAAGCAATCTCAATGTCATTCAGAAGCAACATCTATATCACAAGGTTTGCATCCTTTTGTATTCATGTGGCTTCAATTCTTGTGTTGCTTAATCTCTCAAACCTTGACTCAACATGCAACAGTGTTTGTAGCACTGACACATGCTATGAATGATCACAGCCAGGGACTGCACTTGTGTACTGGCCTTGATAACCAAACAATCCAGGTCTAGATTTAACAAGATATAAACTCAATATATTAATGGAAACCTAGAAGCCACAAGTATATACCAAAGACAGATATCCCATAAAGTTTAAACTCATAGCTACCGAACTGATCCACTGAAATTCATGGATATAGACCAATATGTCAACATAAGCAAGTATATTAAAGGCATTCATTAAAGCAAAAACAATCCTGCAACACTTGATATTCTGTGTGATGCCTTTTTTTTTGTAGAATAATATAGAAGAAACAGAAGAACTGAAACAGCACATACAGGTCCTTACCTTCTATTCCAGCCGTTAAAATGGATCAGATATTCTGGAATCTTTCTGCCTTTCTCATCTTTTCCAACAATAATATCAACAATCTGGAACAAATATTAACAGCATGTATTGAAATGCTTGAGAAAAAGTCAGCCTTCCAGTACTTAAGGAGTTAATGCACAATGGAAAAAAAAAGCAATATTTATGAAAATTAAACAGATCTACAATTTTACCAATGAATATTGATATGAGCAGAAGGAATGGATTATATGAAACGGTAAGAAAAACTAGCTGTTTTATTGAGCACTTTTAAAGTTGGGAACTGCGAACCCTCTTTGTCCTGTCCTCAAATGTCCCACGTTTTCAAGACACAAAAGGGAAATGCAAAACAAGGCAGTATCACAAAAAGGATACGCTGATATACATCTGGGCTACTAGCGTTTTATCCCGTGTGCTATCTTCATACTTTCAAAGTACGGGACAAAATAGTTTTATATCTACAAACCTCAGAAGCACTGCTGTCTCAGAACAACACAGAATCTTAGCCACTAAACATTAAAAGGCTTTCTGAATATCTGAGCCTTTGTTTCCTTCCTCTCTTTCACATGTAAAACAGGCCCCTCTGAAAGGGCCTGTTCCTCAAAACAAAAAGACATTTCAGGTGGATCATCAAGAGCATCATCAGGACTAGTAATAATAAATGAATTATTCTGCCTGCATTTCAGTGGCTTTTAATAGATCAGGTACCTCCAGACGCCTGCAGTAGCTGTGCTACTGTTTTAATTCAGGAATCCAGAATTTAGGAACTATTGATGGAGTCAAGGGCAGTTATGCTGTAGCTTGCAGTATCTGAAAGTAAAGGCGGCACTACTATTTTTTGCACTAGTGTTACCTCTAGGGCTGGCAATTAAAGCTGTTGGGGTGGTCAGAACATACGAATACACATACAGACAAAAGTGCAGCCCAAAACATAACAGGAAGGCAGAGACCCTGATCAAAAATGTTTGAAAAACACTGGTCTACAAACCAGCAAACTTGCAGCAAAAACATTAATTTGGTCAAGAATCCAGTTTCAATCCTCCCATGTTATCCCTCTCTGCAACTAAACAAATAAACAAACAAACAGAACTCTGTTTGCAAATTAGGTACAGACTTGGAATAGAAAAAATATATCCTGTGTCATACTGATAGCCAAAATCAACATTCTATCTACAGCACTACAATCACTGTTTTTGAGGCCAGGCCCAAGTGAGTAATTCACCTCTTATTGCAACACTTACGGTCCATCACTCACCGATTGCTAACGTATTCCTGTATAACTTTCCTGTACCATCAGTAGCATTTAAAACCCTAAGTAAAAGTAGGGCAGCAGGGAGGGGGAATAAATCAAGCTCTGCTACAAAAGCTCAGGAATTAAAATAAGATTTCAGAATTACTTTGCAGGTGTTCAGCCGAGAACGGAAGGCGGGAACCGCGTCCGTCACTTCCAGAGCCCCTCGGCGGCTCCTTTCTCTACCAGCAGCGAGAGCAAGGCCCCAACGGCCCGGACTCCACCGCCCCCTCGTCACCCGGGCAGCGGGACGCCCCCACCCGCAGGGGAAAGGCCCAGAGGTCCGCACGAGGCTTCTACCCTCCCCTTAACCCCTGGGCTGAGGGGCGGATGTGAGGTGGGAGAGCCGAGCCGAGCCCCACCGGGGACCGGGCTGAGGCGGCCAGGGACGCTGATGGCGGCACAACAGCGGGAGAGAAATGAGAGGCCCGGCGGGCACAGGCAGAGCCTCGCTTTGTCTCGCAGCCCGTGACGGCGAGCGCGCCCCTTCCCACGGCCTCTCCGCCTGCTCCCCCAGCCCTGGGCCTGCGTCCGTTCCCCGCAACAAGCGGTGCTAACGGAGCTGCCTCCCTCCCGTTTGCTCTCCGGCTGAACCCACAACAGCTCCCCCAGCCGCCTCCCGCCCGGGGGCGCACGCAACCCCCCGCAGGAGCGTTAACGGCAGCGCCGGCCCGGCCCCGCCCCGCCCCGCCGCGCTCCCTCCCGCCCGGCCCACGGCGGAAGCGGAGGAGGGTGGAGGGCGGGAGTGATCTATTAAAGGGGTGAGTAGAGCAAGGTCGCGCGCGCGGTGTGTCACCTTGGCATCATAGAGCACTTTGGCTTTGGTGGGGTCGGGCTCGAAGCACAGAACTCTCTCCCCACGGTGGAACTTAAATTTCATTCCCCGCGAGGTCATTTGTTCATCATGGCGCAAAGGAGAGGAGCCACGCCCCTCCAATGGAGGAGGCGCTGCGGGGTGAGCCCGCCCCGCCTCAGGCGGCGGGCGGGCCGGAGAGAGACGGGGAGTTGCATTGAGCGCTTCTTGCTGGGTTTTCTGTGTCCCCTGTGGAGCTGGACTGCCGTTTCGTACCCTCCCCGCCAACCGTGCCACGGGGTGCCTGGCACGGCAGCTGGCCGCGGGAGGGTTGGTGGTGAGGGGACACGTCCCTCCGGGAGGGAGGGCGGCCGCCTGGGCTGCGTGAGGCGAGACCTCTGTGCCTTATTGAATCACCCGGCTTTGCCGCCCCGTGCACATGGCCTCGCCCGCAAGAGCAGGTGCTGGGGAGTGTAAACGCGCTTTGAGAACACCAGCAGCCCTTCTCTGCGTTACTGCGTCCTTGAACATCACCCCACGGTCCCCATTCCCTACGCTGTTTCTGGTGGTCTCCCCTAAGCAAAGAGCCTCCCTGTACTCCAAAGATGGTTATGTATACATTTGATGTCCTTCAACGGTTTGCTTTCCTCTCTGTTTCAGCCTTCTGTGAGAAAACAAACTAGAAATAAAAAAGGTGTTGGACTAGAAATTCAATTACCTGAAGCTTGATTTATCTTTCTAATGTTCAGTTTAAAAATTTTCATGTCTCAAACAGGATGTAAATTGTGGAAATAATCATCATCAGTTGGCAGTTTTCTTACCCATGTACTTCCTGCTGACTGAAGCTTGGAAGGTACTGATGGGGGTTCAGTCAGGGGAATACTGCAATTTCCCATGCAATTATATTAGATGCTCCCTCAGGCCGTTATAGTTTTGGTGCTGGTTCTGCATTTCCAATTTACACAAGACCGCAACAAAGCCAGGAGGCCTGGGTCTTGTAGAAAGACCAGTTAATTTATGATTTAGCATTTCTGAACTTACTTTTCTGTGAAAGCTGTTCAGGTGGTAGATGTATCTAAACAGGGAAAGGCAACTGTGCAACTGAGCCTATGCTAATCTGATGCTGATGGAAAGAGAAGTTTATATCCTTCTTTCTTACAGTCTCTGAGGCTGATTGATAGAAAAACTGGAAATGGGCAGAAATGCCATGGCAGAGAACATGCTAAGGAGCCGTTAATGGATTACCAGAAGGTTTGCAAAGGGAAAAGGCAATAGGGGATTCCCAGAAAACATGATTCTGAGGGGATGACTGCTCCCAGGGGTAGTATGGATGAGTATTCAGTTTCTCTTGATTCAATTTTTTTATAGTAGGGGTGGTGGGAGAAAACTGTGAACTTGCTGCTAAGACAGGGTGGAGTGAGAGAAGCCAATTGATGGAAGAGAAAGGGTGTGAGAAAACTAAGGAAGTGTTCCTGAAATTGTTCAGAGCCAACTGCTGCTTAGGTTAAGAAACAGCCTCCAAAAATGCATTGGTGCAACACCAGTTGCAGAAAAGTGTTACTGAAGTTCCCCTTTTTTAAAGAAAAGGGAGCTGGTGCTGGTCACTTGCAGAACAAACCTGCTTCCAAGAGACTACCAAGAAAAAAAAAAGAACAACAAACTTGTGCTTGTGTGCCTGGCTCCAACCCATGCTAACAGTACTCACACAAGAGGAGCCTCCCGCCTTTTCTGGGCAGTTTTCTGTACTTCAGTGCTGCCTCCTAGATTCCTCCTCTTATTCACCTCATCTCAGTCTCTCTTACTTCACCCCAGCCCACTTTCATGACTCCCAAGATACTCTTCAAGCCTTTTGTCTCAAATTTCTTCTCAGTTTTCCTAACAGAAACATATAGCACTCTGCCATAGCATTTGAGGTCCATTTGTTGCTCTGTACCCCCTCTCCCTCATCCCACACTTGGATACGTGCACATGTGCATCTGCCCTTATCTCTGTGAGCCACCTTGCTATAGGCAATCCTTGCCAGCAGGTCCCTGCCCTTGCCAGCTCTCCCACTAAGGATCCCGCTCTAGCAGGGTTTTTAAAAACCTGTATGTGGGCTGCACTCAACTAAGATCCACACCAAGGCAGCCACAAGAGCAGAAATGCTGGCACGTTTAGGAAAAACTGACCCTCTGATAGTGCTGCCCAGGCAATGCCGAGGTCTACCAGGGGACTGAATGCAGAACATAAGATTTTTCAAAGGTACTGAATTCTCCATAGTGAGGACTGCCAAACGGCTGTGCAACCCAAAGAGCAATGGCAACTTGAAAAATGGTGGCAGTACACCTACATTGTGCACACTGCCTGTGCAACACCTGTGACAGGTTGTACCTGACATGTATAAAGCGCAAACAAAGGTCCAGTGACAGATGTGTCAGATTTAGCAAAGCTAAATATAACAGCTCCTCACTTGTATCCAGCAAGTGTTCTACAAGAAGAAATTGAAGGCAGCAGGGCTCTGTCAGCAACAGTGTCTTCGGGTTCAATGTCCCAAATGCCAAGAATGGGAAGAGGGGTGGGAATGACCAGCAGCAGGACTCGTTCAACATTGCTGAACCAGATAAGCTGACCCACTGCATATTTTGAAGAGATTCCCAGGATACTACAGTGCTTCCAGTAAAGAGAAGACAGTTTACAGCTCCTCTGGGAGACAGCAGCACAGAAGAGGAGACCCCAGCCTGCTTTTGAGCACTCTCTGCCAAAGCATACCCTACCACATCATAAGGACTAACGGTTTCTCGGGGAAGTATTTCAACTGCCTCCCTTACTGCAGCCTCGAAGAACACACTGCCCATAGCCCCGCAGTCACGCCGTTTTCATTTAAACAACACAAGAAACAGCGTTTGTTGAGGGGAAAAAGGAGCAGGCCCCTGCGGGCGCACAAGCCGCACAAGATGGAAGCGGCGCGGGGCCGCAAGGCATGCTGGGAGCTGTAGTCCGGCGGCGGGCCGACGGGCTGGTCTTTCGCCCGATGGGGATGAAGTGGCAGGTCTTTGCAACGGGGAGTCCTCCTGCCTCGTCCCTTTCTGCGCAGCCACTTGGGGAAGACGGGGTCTTAGACTGGGGAACCGGGGAAGCAGGGTGGCCGGAGCAGCATGCGGTGCCCGGGCCCGTGTGGAAACCAAGCGGGAGGGGGGGGCTTGAGGCGGGCCGCGGCACTGCTCGGTGGGGTGGGCACCGTCGGTGGGAGCGGAGGGTGGCGCCGGCCAATGTGAGCTGTGATGGGCGTTCGAAAGTTCTCTACTTCTGAGTGAACGGGCTGGTGGCAGCGTCTTAAAATACATCATAAATATGTAGATACCTTTGTGGTGTGGAAACCACAGATTGATTTTCAGTCAGTATTAAAAGATAAAAACAGTCATTCAAGTTTGTTCGGGTTGTCACTAAGGAGTTCCCAAGGTACTGTTGTTCAAGTAGGGCTATTAAGGATGTAGTGAGGGTCTTGTACATCCAAACAGCAAGTTAATTTCCAGAAGCAACAGTAGAGAGACATCTGCATGCATTGCACATAGTTAATAGTTATTATGCAGTCATTATAGGTTGTTCTAAATCACATTAAACCATAGGATGTAGCTCTATCTCTAAGAAAACAATAAAGGTGCTTCTCAAATGCTAGCATCTCACCAGCCAAAATACATGTGTTTGCAAGACATGAGTGAGCGTTATGATTATATCTCTAATGAAGAAGTCTAGAGGGAGCCTCTCCAGCAGAGTCCTGGCTGACAGGACACCTAAAGCAGTGATCAAAGGGACAATCTTCTGCAGTGTTTCAGATGTTGTGTTTAATAAATAAACAGCTTTGCCTTCAAGAAAGACCCCTTCTATCAACAGCTTCTCCTAAAGCAAACAAACTGCATTATCCTAAAAATTGACTAACTGCTTGGATCAAAAAGAGGCAAGACATTTAGTGGAATGCTGTTATTGCGGGTATTTTAATTGTTGAGCCTGTAATATCCTAAAGACATGCCCTGTTAATTTGACAAGATGCAGTATGCATAGCTGTCTCAGTTGTTATTGTTTGAATATTGCCTGGTTTTCATTATTTTGCCTGGGAGAGATTGATGTTATGATGGCAGGTATGTAGTTACCCAGATCATCCTAGTTGGTTCAGTACTTAGCCTACAGACACTGCATGGGAAGGCACATTGGCTGAGGGCAGTAGAGGCAAGTGGTGTTCATATGAACTCCAGCATCCACAGTGTTAGTATGCTTCTTATAAATGCTGATGAAACTTCAGTTATGCTTAAGCAATTAATTTTATCCCTGCAAAGAGTTTTTGTTTAAAATTCCTCCTTCATTCTTTCAGGCTGGAAACTGCAATTCAGAAATTTGTGAGAATTCTGAGGGTGTTTTGGCTTCATGAGGCTCTCATCACATTGCCCAGATTGGAATCAAGGCCTCAAGATTGTGTAATTTTCTTCCTAAATGTTTATTTAACAGCCACTACCTGCACAGGTTCTCTGGTATGTGTTGTTTGTTAGGAAACAAAATTGCTTGGTTTGGAGTTGATTGGGGGAACAGAATACATTATTTTTTGGCAGAGTGATATTATTCCTTTTTGCCCACTCATTTTTTCAAAGTAATTATAAGCGGTAGTTTTAGTATTAGCATCATGGAAATTTTCCCATTAATATTATAGGACACTTGGGATGCTGAGGACATCGACAGTGAGCAGAGAAGGCAGTTAGAATCAAAGCACGGCTCACAAGAAACAGGCAATAACCCTCTGAGACTATTTTACTGCATAACAACCATGATGGATTGCAATGCAGAGGATACAATTTCAGTGTGTCTGCACGTTTAATGAAGTAACAGCCCAGTTGTCCTCTCCCTAAATTAATAAAAATTAGCTTGAACACCAACATAATGTTATCCTTGATTCTTTGAGCTAATCCTCAAAAAGCTCAAATGGTAAATGTTTAATAAGGGGAACATACTTCCCCAGTATTTCTAAGCTATATAAAGAGATATGTAGACATACTAAACTATTTGCTTCATTTTATTAAGGCAAACCCTGTTCCCTTCAAATCTCCCAAAGTTAATCCCTGGTGTTTACTCTCATTTCTGCTGTTTACATTGGCTTCATAAACCTTCAGCCTAAACAGAGAAAAAGAAAAAAGGATTCTTCCCATGAAACAGCTCAAGAGAGAAGTTCTGACATCACTTAAATGAAGCGTACTTCCTGCTTCAACATAATTAAATTGTGAGATCTTAAAACCGAAGGAAAAACACCCACCTTAATTTACTGTAAAAGTTACAGACACTTCTGGGATAAAAAAGAGCTTTGTTTCCATATGCTACAGATGGGGAGGTTATCATTACCTGTGAAGGACATTCCTCCTGATGTTCTTGTTTGGATATCTGTTTAAAACTGAGAAGTTTCAGCCAAAGTAATTGTTGCTTGTAGGGACAAAGCTGCACAAGGGAAAAAAACAAAATCTTTACTAGTTCTAAGGCCCTCAAGGATTTCAGCAGGACGGTGGCCTTAGTGTCACAAGTGTGCTTTCTGCCATCCCTGGGAAGGTAAAACCAGATTGTTGCAACTGGGCTATGTTTGCAACACCAAACAGAATAAGTTAAGGACTGCTCTCCAATCAAGGGCCAAGACATGACCACAACCACCTTACAAGCAATGGCTTCCCTTCTGTGGACCTAAGACACAACCATTATGTATTAGTGTATTTGTGCCTTTTTTTTTTTTTTTCTTTTGTTGGCTGTTTCTATTCCTGAAAAAAAAGAGGCATATTGGAGTGATGTTTTTACAGTATGAAGTTGAGGCACATATGCAATGCCCTGGAGAGTCTGAGGGTGGTGAAAAGAGATGATGCTGGGCATGGGAAGTGGAAAGGAGGAAGCTGATGTGGCATTGCCTGCTGCATGCTGCCTGCTGCCTGCTGGAATGGGCTGCACCCACACCATCTCCTAGTCTGGACACTGTCTGGGACAGCACTAGCTGACAGGAGCCAAACCTTTTCTAGGACACATGCTTGCAGTTAAGCATAATGGGCAATTAGCAGTCCAGTGCTTAAGCTGATTTCCAGGCCCTATTTTTTCTAGGGCTGTAGATATAGCTTTAGAGTACTTTGGGTAAAAAACGTTATACTGCATGCAATCAGTTGAAATGTCTTTAATTTTAGAAGGTCTTAGGTCAGGATTCCCTGAAGCAGCTTAAGAAGTTTCTGCTGCTGGCTATTTTCTACTCCACCACTGTCAGCTGTCCTGGCAGAGTTTTGTGTGTAGCAAGGATCCAGACCTTCTTTCAGTAGCAAAATTGAGCAGAAGCTTGGGCCAAAATACAAAAAAATATAATAGGAATGTTCTTTAGAAAATATGAAGACTTAAACTACTCTAGGTAGACATCTTAGTTACATGTGACTGGTATTTTTGCCTTGGTTCCTGTCTTGCAAAATTATAATGATACTTCAAGCCAGCAGGGAACTAAAGCTGAAACTATGACACCCTTCTGGTTTAAATGGACCATGGAGCAATCACAGAGAGCGAAATGGTGCTGGCATCAAGGCATGAAGCCTGCAGGCATCCAGGCAGCAGGCTGTACAGTCCTTGGGCCTTTGGGCCTTTATGCCTTGTGTCTAGAAGTTGCAGTTTTATCTTCAGATTTGACCTTTAGTGGCCCAAAACTCTTAGGATGCTCTGAGCACACTTGTTCTGGGAGAGGTTTGACCATGGCAGCAGAGTGGTGTCAATGAAGCTGCAGAAGCGTTTGAGGGGAAAAAGAAAAAAGGATTAAATATTCATAATCACAAGTAATTCAGTGGGTGTTCACTGAGGCTTTACAAATGCTCAACCCCTTCCACATAGAATAAATGTAAGGAAAATAGAAAAAAATTGCTGTTTTCCTACAGGGTCTGTCATTTTATGTTGTTATAGAGGGCAAAAGGTTGTGGGGGAAGAAGTAGCAATAAGGTATTTGTACATACCACATATCATAGCAATGAATCATTTATAGTAGAAAACATGCTCTGGGCATTAGGATCGTGCATACTTTTCTTGGGAAAGATATGGCTCTCTTGGAATGCAAGCCTCCCTTATTCCTGGCCTTCGCACTGTGGCATCATAAATAATGCAGTAAGCTGCTGCCTGAAGTCAAGAGTTGGAAAGGAAAAAGAAAATACAGGCCCTATGGCTGCCTTGGTGTCCAGAGAAGTGCAGAGTGAGACAGGGTGTACGGGCATGTGCAGTTTGAGTGGGCAGGGAACAACTGGGGTCACTGCAGGAGAGCTAGGTGGATGAGCGTTCTGTGGCTGAGCAGAAGCAGCCAGTGCCAGTCAGAGCAGAGGGCACCATAAACCCCCAAATTAAGGGCAGAAGCAGCCCTTTTCTGGGTATATAGAGCACGGCTGTACTGCACACCACTGTGCATCCCACCAGCTGTCCGAGCCAGTTGCCCAGGGTGTGAGGATCACAGCCTTAAATGTCAGCCTGTTGTGGTTTAAGCCTCTCAGCCACGCAGTTTTGCTCACTCACTCCCCCCTCTTTCTTCCCCCAGTCCCGGAGGGATGGGAAGAAGAATCTAAAGAATGCAACTCCCACAGGTTGAGGTAAGAACAGTTTAGTAACTAAAGTATAACACCAATCACTACTGCTACCACCAATAATAATACAAGAGAAATACAAGGAAAGAGAATATAACTGCTCACCACCTGATACCAAGCCCGACCCAGTAGCGAACCCCCCAGCAGTGAGCCCCCCACCCTTCCCGGTCTCTGCTCTCTTTTTTACATCCTGGGCATGACGTGCTGTGGTATGGAATACCTCTGTGGCTAGTTTGGGTCAGGTGTCCTGTCTCTGCTTCCTCCCGGCTTCCCCTCCTCCCTGGCATACCATGAGGCTCAGAAAGTCCTTGGTCAGACCAAAACAATACCAAGCAGTAACTGAAAACACTGGTGTTATCAGTGCTGTTCCCAGGCCGAAAGTCAAAGACACAGCGCTGCACCAGCTACCGAGAAGAAGGAGAAAAATGACTGCTACTGCTGAACCCATGACACAGCCTTTCCTATTCTGCAGTGTTCGCAGCACAGAAGACTGTTTTTTGGATTATTTTTCTTCTTTGCAAAGCCATTCCCTGGGTATTAATGCTTGCAGGGAAACAGTCCTCTGATGTGGTCTGCAGAAGAGTCCTCGAGTTCAGACAGCTGGACAAACTTAAGGTGAAATCCTTGACTTTTGGAAGGAACCTTGGGACGCACACATGGCTCTTGTTTTCCTCTTCAGTATGACCTCTGTAGCACCATGAATCCTGATGTTCTTCACCCCCCATTTCCTATTCTAACATTTTTGACTCTTTGCCTTCTTTCATTGTATAATTTTTTTCCCTTCTCCCCTAACTCTCCCCAACCATTTGGTTTTCTTCAGTTCTTTTTCCTACCCACCTCCCATTTTTGTGGAGTGGGGAGAGATGAAATGACATTTAGTTTTATAACAAAATGGGATGATGTCTCTCCCTGGCATGGAAGATCAATCAGTGACAAAATTTGCATCTGCTTTTTTCACCTGATTCGGAGGAAGTTTTCTCTGAATCATGCCTAAGCCTCTTTTTGATTCCAGTTCAGCTTTCCAAATAGGAATCTTGAGAGCAACTCCCTGTGTCTTTCTAGTAGTACTGAGGAAAGACTCCTGACAAAAGAAATTCCATGTAAGCAACTTCTACCATGCCTATGCCTTAGCTTCTGGTATCCTCTTGTAGCCTTCAGCTCCCTGTACCTTCCACTGCCTTGGTTGGAGTGCAGGTTCCCTTTAATGTTCTTTTGATATAGGAGTTTTTGTGTGTCTCAGAAAGGGAAGGGTTAGCACATGCGCGGGATCAAGCTTTCTCCTTGTGTAGCTGTGCATAAATTGGCAATTCATTAAAGTAAAGGGTGACTGGTACAGAAATCTGACCCTGTGCACTTGGTCAAAGAGTTGGAAAAGTTGATGTGAAGTACAGGTGGGTGAATTGCACCTCCGCCTCTTGAATTATGAAATTACCTTTTGCAAAGAGAGGCAGTCCTCATGCTGCCAAACATACTGCATACCTTCAGCGGATATGCTGGTCCAGTAAAGTCTCTCTTTTTCATATCCATTCTTTTGCTAAGCTCTATTTCTCCTGGTCATCTTATTCCATAGTATAAAAAAAGGGAAGAGACTTTAAAAAGAAATACCTGAGCTGGCAAGATACAATGTGGTCTTTTATTCAGTAAGGTCACTCAGTCAACATGTTCTGTACCTGTACATTGAACGATTCAGACAAAGCAAAGTTTCAGAAGTCAAGGTATAAAGTGTTATTGAAATATGATTTATGATTCTTTAAATATTCAGCTGTCTCTAGTACATCAGGATCTGGACTATACAATTTGTGGAAAATCAATGTAAAAAGGTTACCAAGGTAACCTTTGGAAGACACAAATAACAATGCCTGCTACAACAAAGACGCATTTCCTTGGCGCATTCTTTGTAGATTTTCATCTGACAATCAAGACGAGTATTTCTGAATTATTTCTAAATGAACTGACATGGCAAAATCCATATTGAGGATTTTTTTTTTTTAACTTACCTACTTTTATTCCTTTCCTTAAAGAAATAATGGTGGAGTTAAGGCCAACTTGAAAGTTTTAAATTCACATTTTCATGTGTTTATAAGTTGTCCAGTAGCTTGATATTTTTCATGCTTTATTTGGCCCCTATGCTTTTAAGTGACTTTTTATCATTCACAAAAGTTTTTTAGGCATCTCCTGAGTTATTTAGACCCTGAACATAAATTTCTGTAGTTAAAACATTTTGGGGATGTGTGTTCTCTTTTTCTGCTTGCTTGGATAACTCCAAAATAACCTTAGCTTGAAACTTGGCATGTAATTCCTTTGGAACAGATTGTCATTATTCCGAGTACTCACAAGGAAAATTCACTCGGAAATGGTGAAGCTCTCCATGCTGTTCCCTGAACAATACGTATTTGCAAAGGAGTTCTTCAGTTTGGAATGACGGTCCTGGCTGCATGGGAAATAAGCATGAATAGCCTTTGCTATCCTCAGAGTGAGGATTTGATTAATGGCTTTTGGAAAAATAAGTGCAGGAAGGCGTGGAGTTCTAGAAGCAGTTAAGTGTCTTCCCATATTTTCTTCTTCTCTTCCCAAGCTGAGACTAATTATTGTGGACAGACAATTTCCCTGCTTATGATTATAAAATTAAGGATATTTGGCATGAGGTAGAGGTCAGAGGTGGGCTTATGAGTTGAGAACTAAGAGTAGTGAGCAGCAGATGATGTGGGAAAGAATTTGTGGAGTCAAATTGAACTCTGAATTATGCTTTTGTGGTGTGAAACCTCACCCTCCCAGTCCTTCCTTTTATTCCAAGCTCTGGGTTACTTGGAAAACCAGTTCAGAAATATAATGCACATGTTCCCCATCCTTTGCCCACTTGGTCTGTCCTAATAAAATTACAAGGAAGGCTATGCAAACCAGTTTGAAAATGGGAGTGGAAAAACAAAGCTTTTGTTTTCTCCACTCCCTCATTGCGGGAGACTTTCTCCCATTTCTTAGGCTACCACCCAATGTTCAGTCTCTAAGGCTGTCCACAGTGAGCTTCCTTAAGGCTTCCCTTAATGTTGTTTCACTGTGTATAAATGCTACTATTAAAAAAAGGTTAAGTGATGACGAATGTCTGGGCAAGCTGGTGGCTGGGTCCTTTCCTCAGAAGGTAGGAGCTGGACCTAGCCTTGCTCCAGTCAGTGTTTAATTATTCCCAGAGAATGAAAAGTGTCAAGAGATAAAATTGTCAGTCAAACCTAGTCAGTAGCTGGTGACCACAGCAGGTCCTCAGATATGGAGTGAGGTGGATTCAGATGTCTAACATAGAGAAACTGCTATAGCCCTGGTCTACCCCACCTTAAATGTGTTCTTTTCAATGAAATAAGAGTAACAATTGTCTTCCTCTGATAGTTCTGTGAGTTTTTTCCCTTATCAAACCTATCTAATACCTGGTATTTAAATTAATTTCAGCATAACTAAAGTTTTTTTCCTAGTTAATGGCATTTTTTGGTTTTCTTTTCTTTCACTAGGTTTTAAATACATTAAAATTTTTTTAATGTATTTAATAAATAAAATATTAAAAATTCTAATAATACAAATGTTCCCACTATGTTTTATTAGTAAAATTCAAGAGATTAATTATGCTAAATTAAAGCAGTTACTTCCTCTTTTCTACTACTCAGGCTGCTACCACTGGTACCTAGACAATTAAAAATGTATTTTCATATTCTTTCAAGCTTTGAAATATATCAACATATTTATTTTGTGCAAAGTGAATGCATCTTTGTTCTTTCTTCTGGTATTAGTTGGTGTGCTCTGGACTAACCAGCCTTTCCCAGGGAAGAATGGTTCTGCTAAAGAATGCACAGTGCAAGTTGTTTATTTTACCATTTACATACTTAACAGAGGTAATGCATCCTGAAAAGAGAAATCAGGAAAGCATCTCAGATGGTGGGCTTGCCTATGCTCTTTGGTTGTTTGGCTGGAGGCTGAAAATTCAGCAAAACACATACTTAGACAGTGTTTGAAATTCCATGTTTTGTTGGAAATTAAGCACAAGCTAAACTAATTTCCTATTTAGCAAAGAGGACTAACACATGCTGAAATATAAGTATCTGCTTCAGTGTCTGGCTTAAATTGTGCTTAAATCTTTAAGATTAGGACAAATTAATCTTTCAGAAATGGAAAGCTTCTTAGCTATCCTTCTGGTCATTATGTCTCTGTACATATTTTGGAGAAATTTAGGTACAAGCTGGAAAACTTAAAATTTTATGTCTGTGTATATATTTTGGAGAAATTTAGGGACAAGCATGTGCCCTGCTTAATCTAGATTTACAGGAACATGTTGCTGTGCATCCATTTAATGGACTACTTAGACCAAAGGCGACAGGGGATCCTCCTTGAACCATGGGAAAAAATATTGAACTTGGCTACAGGACACAGGAAGAATGGAAAGATAAAGCAGTGAATAATTTTCCTCTAAAGCCTGTTGTTATCAACTGTCTCTTTAACAATTATTAGATCTTGAGAGAGAAGAGAGCTATACTCATTAAACTTGCATTGATCTAGAGCCTAGTGTAGTTGTAGGCAAGTGAACAGGAAGTATAAACTGACATTCAGACTCATGAGGTTTTGAGGCACAGTACTTTAAATCATATTTTTGTCTGCAGGCATGGCTTTTGCATTTGACTTTGGTGTAGATATGTAAATGCCCAACTCAGCAAAATAGTTTGCAATCATCTGGAAAATAAGTGAACTGATAAAATACAGTAAAGATACTCAAGAAATTACTGCCTGGAGTTGTACTACTGACTGATGGATGATAACAATGAAATGCTTAATTCATCTTTTCCATTGGTTCTTTTCCATAAACCCCGAGTATAGAGCTCTTCACAGCAGCCCCTTTCTGACCAGTAAACAGCCAGTTGCAGTGGCGTCTTCCGCCAACAGCATGCATCACTATGGCTGCTCTAGGGATAAAGGGACCTGGCGTTCAAGGGAGGCCAAAGCAAAAAATGAGGAAAATCCTGGAAGCTCTTGGTACCACCAGCATGACAGCTCTGAAGGTACCTGGTTTATCCCAGTCAAGAGGTGAACATCGCCCCTGAATATGATTTCTCCAGGGAGTCTCTGGGGCTCTTCAGAAACAGAAATTAGGATGATGCTCAGGCTGTAGGGGACAGGACAGTGATGATGATGTGGGAGGCTCTTGATATTCTGTTGTTTTCAGCCAAAGGCATCTCAAGATGCCCAGGGATGAGAAAAAACAACCACGCTAACAGATACAGAAGACAACTTGATAGATCTTTTTGCTCACTTTTTCTACTTGGGTGTTTTTCTGTTTCTTTTGGGTTTTGGTGGTAGTTTGTTTATGTACTAGATCTTGTGTGGTTTGCTATGAGGAAGTTTAGTGTTACTTGCTACATCTCATGATCAGCCTGCCCATGAGATTCAGCTTCTCACACTTCTGTGTAGTCCAGATGCGGGCATGCAAATCTATACCTCCCTAACCTGCCTCATTGTACCAGCTGTGCCTTCAGCAATTCATCACACACCTCAGTTGGCAGCAATTTTAAGAAGGGAGAGAGGTCTGTAGGATTCTCCTTCATCAAGCATCAAACAAGCACTGCCTTGGGAATTTGTGACAAAAACGGCAAATCCAGGGGAGCTGGTGTTGTTTGGAATCTTCTTGGTGGGCCGTGGGGACTGAGATGAGTCTTAGGGTCTTCTCGGATTGTGAGTAACATAGGAAATGATATATGAAGTGGATCATTTCCAACAGCCTAGAAGATTGCTCTTTCCATTGCTGACTCTGGAAAGACAGGATGTTGGGATTACAGAGATGTTAGTTGGGGTAAGTGGCTCATTCCCATCCCATGCTATTACAGTATTTGGCATCCAAAGGATGACATTTTGCACTTAGATTCCTGTGTAAACTAAATCACTTTACATAACACTGTTGTTTTTATATTTCTACTTAATTTATTTATTGAAGACAATTATTTATATCAGACTACTTATGCAATGTCAAAACTTCTTTGGACCATGTATACTAAGATATTAAGCAGAATAGCCTTGGCTACTGAAAGTGGCATAGATTTATATATTGTACATATTTGAGAGTACCAAGGACTAGAAAAAAGTTCCTGATAAATTTTTAAGTACCTTTTGAAAAGGAGACATAAGAAAACTAGCATACCTATAAAGCATTGTATAGACAGGGCATAATATGGAAGAAACATATGGTCTATATAGAGAGCATGAACTTAGAAGTGAAGACTGAAAGACTTTACTGATCAAGTTCCAGAAAAACTAGCAGATGGGACAAGACATGGTTATTTAAAGACTGAGAAATGAGCACAAATACTATTAGACTCTGACTGTATTTCAGTGAATAAACAAATTCAGTCCTTACTCCACAGTAACATAACACATCATTCCAATGCTAAACACAGTCTGAGGTACTTAATCTGATTATTTCATGGCCATCTCCCACATTTTAAAAATGCATTGAAATGAAATCTAAGTGTGGGCAAGAGAAAAAAAAAAAAAAAAGAATATATAACCTATTAAAAATTTAAAAGAGGCTATGAATTGTTGGAGTTTACTTCCAGGGAAGTACTGAAGTCTAACATCTCCTAGCAGGCAAGCTGAGAGTATCGTCATCTCAGCACCCTGCTGGGAATGCTGTCGCTGACTCTAGGCACCATGGCTCTATCTGGCCTTCCCAGCAAGAGGCCACTGCCAAGCCCCTTCCTCATGCAGAGAAACAGGACCTGATGGATAACCACAGCTTTCACTTGACTTTCGTGTGACTTCTATGGGACTTCTCTGTGGTGCTATTTTTTTCTTGCACAATGGTTAGGTTTGTGTACTGTTAACATGGATTCAGTAATGTGCATGAGAATGTTTTCACTCCAGCTTGGCATTGCCTTGCCATAGCACGGGTGCCAGGAGTTAAGTGATATTCTGCTCTGAGTTCATACAGACAATTTCAGGGGAAAGGCACAGTACTAAACTGATTATCAGCTTACATTTTATTTGTTAATTATTTACTGCCAACAGCTTACAGCCTCTCTGGGGATACACGATTTTATTTTCCACTCTGTTATGAAAATAAATCTCCTGTCTTCTTCAGGATGCCTTTTCTGTTTAAGTAAAATTAAATATCTCTGTTTTTAAGAGACTTGCTGTGATTAAATCACTGCCTTGTGTTTCCTTTAGTAGTGATCTCAAATGTGTTTGGGAAGACACACTGATTAGTCCTCTCAATTAACAGGGCTGGATACAGCCAAAAAAACAGTTTCCAAAGTATCCAGCCTCAGTCCAACATGGTTCTGTGTTGCTTCATGTATGATTTAAGCATGCTGTAGTATTCCCAGGAACTCCAACTGCCTCTTCACAGATGATGTTATAAATAGGACAGCATTTTTCAAATAGGTGATTGCTGGTGCAAATGATAGAAAAGGCGTCCTTGATTTTTGTGGAGGCATATGCAAATATTCTGCCTGATATTTGGGTACTTTTATTACAGAGCCAAGTAAAGGGAGAGAACAGTACTTCGTATTTTAATGAAAGAAAAAACACTCTTCTAGGCTGAGACCTTTCATATTTTCAGGTTCAAAGTGCACCTCTGGTACTGCTGAGCACTTCTGGATCTCTGGTACATGAACCTCTTGAGGAACCCTCCTGCAGAGATTGCACAAATATGTTATAGCAGCGGTGTTTGGATCCCACCATGCAGAAAACTTCATCTTGTTTAATATTTCCAGCTGAGGGTGGAAAGATATCCTTCCAGCCTGGAATGATTTCTGGGGTATTAGCTAAACTTTGCCAGGTTTATGACCAAACTCTTTGAAATGTGGAAATCATGGATTAATGCCCCTTTCGTGTAACTTCTCAGCTAATTACTTAATCGTGAGCACATGAGGGGTTCCCATGACAATGCATGTGTTTTCAGTGACTTCAGCTGCATGGCTGTGCTTGTAGGACTGAAATTTTGTATGAAATAGCTTGTTTTATTACATGCTTAAGATGTGGTTTGACAAGATGATTTAGGGTGTCTCATACCATATCTAACTGTTGTGGTTTAAGCCCAGCCGTAAATCAGCCACGCAGTTGTTAGCTCACTCCCCCCCTTCCTCCCCCCACTCCCAGAGGGATGGGGAGGAGAATCGAAAGAATGTAACTCCCACGGGTTGAGATAAGAACAGCCCTGTAACTAAGGTATAACACAAACCACTGCTGCTACCACCAATAATAATAATGATAAGGGAAATAACAAGGGAAGAGAATACAACTGCTCACCATCCGCCGACTGATACCTAGCTAGACACGAGCAGTGATCTAACCCTTCCGGGTAACTGCCCCCAGTTTATATACTGGGCATGACATGCTGTGGTATGGAATACCTCTTTGGTCAGTTTGGTTCAGGCGTCCTGTCTCTGCTTCCTCTCGGCTTCCCCTCCTCCCTGGCAGCGCATGAGGCTCAGAAAGTCCTTGGTCAGACTAAACATTACTGAGCAGCAGCTAAAAACATCGGTGTTATCAGCGCTGTTCCCAGGCTGGAAGTCAAAACCACAGCACTGCACCAGCTACTACGAAGGAGAAAAAATGACTGCTACTGCTGAATCCAGGACAGTATCCACCCCTTATTCCCTACCATTCACATCATGCTCAGATCCCACATTTTCAATATACCATCATACTTATCTCATATATATACACATATATATATCCACAGAGAGAGAGAGAGAGATCATTCCTTAGTGCATGGACCAATCCCTATAAAGCTGCTGAGTCCATCCAGTCCATGATGTCAGGCTCCATCTCTTGTAACAGTCTTTCAGAGCAGTCTTTCAGAGCAGGAGAGGCTGTGTGCAGTGTTCACACTTGTGAATAAGCTGGGCAATAGTGTCTATAGCTAAATCCACCCCCTGATCATGAGTCCATCTGTATGTTGCGTCTGTGCCCTGATAGCCTGAAGTATGAGCCCACCAGGCTCAAAGTAATTCACCCTCCCCTTCACCCTTATTCCCTGCTGTTTTTAAAACTAGGTATCAGATTGTAGTGGAAATAGTTCAAGCAACCACAATCAGCAATATTCCCTAGGTTCAGAGGCAGAAAGGCAAGGTTCTGTTTTGTTAAGTCACTGTCATTATCTCAACCCTTTGTACATCATGTTGGGTGCCAAAAAGAACTGTTGTGGTTTAAGCCCAGCCGTAAATCAGCCACGCAGTTGTTAGCTCACTCCCCCCTTCCTCCCCCCACTCCCAGAGGGATGGGGAGGAGAATCGAAAGAATGCAACTCCCATGGGTTAAGATAAGAACAGTCCTGTAACTAAGGTATAACACAAACCACTGCTGTTACCACCAACAATAATAATGATAAGTGAAATAACAAGGGAAGAGAATACAACTGCTCACCACCTGCCAACCAATACCCAGCCCCACCCTAGCAGTGATCTAACCCTTATGGGTAACTGCCCCCAGTTTATATAGCGGGCATGACGTGCTGTGGTATGGAATACCTCTTTGGTCAGTTTGGGTCAGGCATCCTGTCTCTGCTTCCTCTCGGCTTCCCCTCCTCCCTGGCAGAGCATGAGACTCAGAAAGTCCTTGGTCAGACTAAACTTTACTAAGCAGTAGCTAAAAACATCAGTGTTATCAGCGCTGTTCCCAGGCTGGAAGTCAAAAACACAGCACTGCACCAGCTACTAAGAAGGAGAAAAATGACTGCTACTGCTGAACCTAGGACACTAACAGGCTCAAATTGTAAAGTGCTAGACAAACTCATTCTACTGGTTCATACTGGTTAAAAAAAGGTAGATAGGAGGTATGTCTTGTCCTAGACACATGCATAGTCTGTCTGGATTACTATTATATAAAGTATATATAAGGTATTATATGAAGTGATATAACATCTTCTTTTGGCTGAGGTATTGTTTGTCCTCCTCTGGCTGGCATAAAGCAACATACATATTTTGCACTCTGATTCCTAGTAATGCAGAGGTGTTCACATCTGATATCATCAGATTTATGCTACCAGGCAATCCAGTATTGCAGCTTCTGTATCCATTGCCATGATTTATGACACTTTTTACAGGAAAGCCTAATCCAAAAATCAGCAAAACTCCTCTGAAGTCAGGGGGCTTTGGATCAAGTCAGTCTCTCATTTGCTTTGCTCCTCCCAGGTTAAAACAGACTGGGTAACTTCATTGGTTTTAAAAGAGGGCTTCATTTCTTGAGGGAGTTACTTGGACTTAATCTTATTCAGCGAAATGTTGTAAAAGTGACTTTCCCACAATATAGGGAATAAGGAGCAGTACATTAGGTTTTAATTTTATATTCAACAGTGCCGCATCTTAGAACTAATTTTTAAATTGATGTACCTATGATAATTTTTGGAAAGAATTTTCAGTGTAGTTATTGTCCTGTTCATGTATTAACTCTGGGGAGAACAGGGACAGAACCTCTGGCTCAAAGGTGACCTCAGCCTAAGACAGATAGCTAAAGCATTTGACAGTAACATCTGCTCAAGCTACAAAAATGAGACAGTTTGGGGTTTCAAAGGCCTCGAACTATGGGAGTGTTTCAATTTGATTTGTCTTCACCTGCTTAATTACACGGCTCTGCTAGCACAGTCTGCTGCTGGTTTCTTTACCTAGTAGTAAATCTGAATGCACTCCTGATTCTCTCGACTACAGTCCCATTCCCAAAGTCATACGCATGATAAGGCTTGTGACTGAAGGAAAAAAAATAAAAGCTGCTCACAAAGCTGTGTCTCAGACTTTTTCAGACCTGTGGTTTGATTCCTGAGATATGTTCTTTTACACTGACTTTCAAAAGGTGTGCACCAGCCAGGCTGAGTGGGGCTGGCCTTGTCAAGATGGTCATGGAGATCAGGAGGTTTTACATCACAGACAAAACTGCATTACCTCATCCTTCCAGATAAACATTCACCTGCTTACACACATGCTTCTGGCTACAGACACACAGTGTGAGACATGCTGAAGTTACAAAAAACAGGCTGCAGGTTGCTTGGGCACAGTTAGTGTTGGAAAAACACAGCCAGTGGATGTTCATGGCATTTCTTATCGGTTCCTGTAGTCTCTGCTTTTCTGGGACTCTGTGCAGCCCCAGAACTCCATTAGTTTGTAAGGGGGATTGCAGAGGAGATGAGTTGTTGCTTGGGTTGGGGTTTTTTTCTGTCCTATATCTGCTTCTGTAGTGAGGCCACACTACATACTGGGGATTCCACATGCTGAAGCATACAGTAGCAAATATGACGGCAAGAGAACTAGTTCTGTCAGTCAAATTAACTCTTCAGATATTTTTTTCCCTCTCCACAGGCTATGCTACAACAGCACAGAACTACTTGGTGTTCAGGATTTGCTCAAGCCAGTCTTAGGTGGTGGTTTTATTACGCTGTGCACACTGAACATGCGTTTTTTCAGGGACCGGTAGTGTTTGGGAGCAGGCTGGAGAGCAGCAGCAATGTCGTGGTTTAAGCCTAACTCACACAGACTCTCTCTCTCTCACTCACTTCCCCCTCTTTCTTGCCCCCCACTCCCGGAGGGATGGGAAGGAGAATAGAAAAGAATGCAACTCCCACAGGTTGAGATAAGAACAGTTTAGTAACTAAAGTATAACACAAATCACTACTGCTACCACCAATAATAATAATGACAAGAGAAATACAAGGAAAGAATACAATTCTCACCACCTAATACCAAGCCCGACCAAGCAGTGCACCCCCCACCCTTCTGGGTCTCTCCTCTCCGTCCTCCATCCTGGGCATGACATGCTGTGGTATGGAATAACCTCTTTTGTCAGTTTGGGTCAGGTGTCCTGTCTCTGCTTCCTCCCGGCTCCCCTCCTCCCTGGCAGAGCATGAAACTCAGAAAGTCCTTGGCCAGACCAAAACATTACCAAGCGGTAACTGAAAACACTGGTGTTATCAGCGCTGTTCCCGGGCCCAAAATCAAAAACACAGCACTACACCAGCTACCAAGGAGGAGAAAAATGACTGCTGCTGCTGAACCCATGACAAGCAACATAGCTTGTTTCTCTTGAGGAGAGAGTCCACAGCAAATTGACTACCAGGCATATGAAACTAAAAGGCCTCCTCTCAGAGAAAGGGAAATACAGCTTGGCCAATACAAGTTACAGTGTCTGAGCAATAGCAACAGGTTCAACAGAGTTACTATTTTCATTTCTTGAGCGAAGGAGTCAGGGAGTCATAGACCTAGGGCTGGAAGGTGGAAGGGGAAAAATTAAGGCAGTTTCGGTAGTGTTACAAGCATATGGGACATGCTGAAAAAGGAGATCATTGAATGATGGCAGTACCGATTAACAAAAATATTGGCTGCAAAATTTAATATTGTTTGCTGCATCTGTCCTCCTTATGCCCATAGTGTATCATCTTACCTAATTTCATAGAATCATAGAACAGTTTGGGTTGGAAGGGACCTTAAAGATCACACAGTTCCAACCCCCCTGCCTTGGGCAGGGACACCTCCCACTAGACCAGGTTGCTCAAAGCCCCATCCAGCCTGGCCTTGAACACTGCTAAGGAGAGGGCAGCCACAGCTTCTCTGCACAACCTGTTCAGTGCCTCACCATTTCTATTAGGACAAAAATATTTCCACCTTTTGTTTGATCACAGTCTGCCTTAAAGATCAATTCACTTATTTATTGCAAAAACAACATCCTATTTTTAACCACGTCCCAAGCTGCCGAGTTAGGAGTGTCAGTGGGTGAGAAGGAAAACAAAACAGCAATAAGAGCGGTAGGGAGTCTCCTAGTTTGAGGGATGAGTTTGCAGAGGGGCTCCAGAGCAGAGCAGGGGTGTAGCACCAGCAGGGATGCTGGTGGGGGCCCAGGATGGGGTCCTGGGGAGGAACCATGGTGTGGGCAAATGTGAGGACCAGCCAAGGACCAGAGATACATTTGTGGGACTCAAAGTTATGGTGAGGGAAAAGCAGGTGGAAGGATATGCAGCCCCTCTTGTGAAGGGAGGGAAGCAGAGGATGCTGCTATGGGCAGGTGGAGCATAGGGAGGCCTTGACATACAACACAAGGAGACAGGCATGGAAGACTGTGCAGGGTGAAGACCCCAGCTGTAAGGCAAGGGAAAAAAAGTTCACAGGGCTGGTTTTAATCAAATCTGTCAGTAAAAGCTTTTTTAAAAAACTAAAGGAAGGATATACAGCAGAGGAGGAAAGAAACAAACAGTGCAGGGACTCTGTGTGAGGAATAGGAAGCTCAGAAGAAGCTTCAGAAGGGGGATAGTTCAGTTTCAATATTTAAGTCCGTATTGTAGGCCTGTATTGACAAGGAGCAAATGGTGTCCTTGAAAGATGCCTTCTCAAATTATGCCTCTTCCTTATCAGTAAGAAGTAGGGTTAGGTCTATTAACCCCCTCCAACTTTCTATTTTTACTTAAGCTAAATATTTTATTTTATTTTATTATTTCAAAAGAACAGCAATTCAGCTCAAACAGACTGAGAGCGCCTTTTCTTTTGATCTTTTCGTTTGCTTCAGGAGCTGAGAAATCACTCTGAGGCTCATCAGGAGCTGTTACAGGTACTTTGCAATCTGCAAAAGTTCACCCCTCCCTGGGGCACATCTTTGCAGAGCAGAGTAGAAGCTCTCACAGAGTTACTGACCAACACTCCACTGTAACTCACTGAAATGCCTTGGAAACATGCCTTGTTTGCATTGCACAGCTAAGGATTTGTTCAGCACATCCCAAAGAGAATGACAAAGCGCCTTTGAACACACAGGCTGCTGCCAAGCTGATCCTGAGGACTGCACTGAACTACCTGCTTTGCAGTAGGAACCCTTATGCCAACAGCAGGCATATCTCAGCACTCCACTAACCATGACCTCTTGCTTTCAGCAGGCATGTCTCTGACACTGGAGGGAAGCCAGGCGAGTGCCATATAGGGACAGCTTTGCTGACTCGCATTAGCCATACATCCTCCTGCACCAGTGAAATCCTCAGCTGACCTGTGAACACCACAAGGGAGCATGGATCTATCCCTAACGCTCTAACTCTGAACTCTTACCAGTTAGTGGTGAACAGCAGGATTGGCCTACATGGCTAGAATCAAACATCAGAGCTCCCATCTTTCTAAGTTTCCAACTTGAAAGCAAAATAAATGTCTAAATGTAATGAGAAGAAAAAAGATTACAATTAACAATACATCAAATTAACCATTTCAATATATTGTCTGATAGCTGACCAGGACTTATTATAGTATTCCTGCTTACACTGAGAATACAAATGTTAGCCAGATGTGAGCATACAAGCAGTTAATGAAACAAATGGGAGGATTCTGTGTGTTCTTTCTCTTGATTTACAATACCAAACTACTGCACATGCATGTGAAGAAATACACTTGAATTCTACTTTCCACTTTGGGCAGAGACTAACTCACCATTTCCATTCCAAATGTTTATTTATTTTGTTTATCTCTTCCCATCTTTTTCCCAGGACACATGGTTGTCCCCAGAATGAATTCTCCCCCTTAAAGCTCTGCAGTGTGTTAGAACCGATTTCTCCAGCCAGAAGGACAATCTGTGTAATAATTTTTGTGTTATGAAAACATGCCATCTTCAAAAAGTTGGTAAAAATCAAAGTACTCAGTTGCTATTTGCTCTGTAGTCTGCTGGGAAAGCTAAAAGCAATAAATGGAAAGACTATCAGTGCCTCAGGAGGACAATGAGAACTTTTATTGCCCAGGAAAGAAAAGTTTATACTGAAGCTTAGTGCATGTGAAGATGCATCCTGTTTTAAAACAAGACAAATATTTTTCTGATGGTGAGAAAAATATTTTCCTGGGATACAAGAATGATATGCACCAAGACAGCAAGCAACAGACACTGTCTTACCAACAATTTGTGATCTACTTTTCTGACTTCACTTAGCTAGGTTGGCCCAACAAGAGGTGCCTTGACTTTATGTGGCAAGCTCTGTGGTGCTTTGTTGAGATAGCAGCTGCCCTCTCACCCCCTCAAATTTCAGACAGGGGCTGCTGTTGCAGTTAGTGAATATAGCACATCTGTAGCTACTTGTAGTGCAGCACCCAAGACAGCCGACTTCCCAACGGAAGATTTTCTCCCTGTTTGAATGCAGGGAGAAAATTCTGGCAGCTCCAAGAGACATTTCTGAATTGCAAATGTGGCCTTGAATAAAACAGACACATGTGACCATTTATTTATTTATTTGTGCTTTGACCTACATCACCGGGATGCTTCCACAGCTCTGTGGCACCTAACAGCAGGATCAGCTCAGCTGTCTCTGCACCAAGCATCTGCCTTTCCCAAAGTGACAGTGACACTTCAGGGAGTCTGCCATGCCAGTGCCATAGATACGCGCCATGGGTTCAGCTTTCTCTCCTTGGCTTCTTGTCTGCACCTCCAGGGATTTTTCAGGTGTTTCTTTTTGTATCTTCATTGGGAAGGCTTAGCAGTATTCTGCTTGCAAGTGTGGATGAGAGAAACTCAGTGCAGCACGATACAGCCTAGCTATACCAAATGCTCCCAAAAGACCATTTTGTGATCGTGGGCTGGCTGTGCAAGCTATGTCTTGGGAAGGGCCAGGACAGTGTCCAGAGGAAAAATCCAACCATCTGGAATCACTTGCATGAGAGCCCATCATTTCTAAATCCCAAAGCGCTAGATCCTACAGTCCACACACACCCAAAAATATGATTAACATTGACAAGGCAAATGGCTGCATCAAACAACCTTGAAATGGGAGCTCATTGTGTTAAATACAGGTTAAATTCCAAGTTTAAAAGAGCAATCCAGCTTTTTAATTGCTCCTTTCAGCTGTGGCTTTATAAGAAGCAGAAAATAACTGCACAAGCGTTAGATAATTTAGAAAAGTCTACTCTGAAGGGAGATTTTGCAAAATATTGGGAATAATAAAACAGCCAGTTTTACATTGTGCCAGAAAAAGTCCAAGTGAACAAAAACCCCCCAAAATAGAAACTAAAGATACTGCTACAAAGATAGTCCTAGAAATGGGTTCACATCAAGTTGGTTATCCTCTAAGCAAAAGTATTTCAGGCCATCTCCATTAATGTAAAAGCCAAGACACACACACACCTTTACACATTAACAAGTCACATGACAAGATCAGTCATGCAGTAAAGCTTTGCAGTAAAGCTAGAGAAATTTCTGTGCAAAGTCCTAGATTAATCCATTTTGCTTTCAAGGAGTAAAAAGAAGCAAACAAATCTTAAAATAATTGAGATGGGTTTTCAGTTCCCTTTCTGTTATACAGAAATTGCACATTTCTGGGAAAAACAAACAAACAATATTTCTGACTGCAACCTGTTAAAATAACATCTTCAACAATGAAAGCACTCAACTGGAAATGCTTTTATAATAAATGTAATGATAAATGTACACAGGTGTGATGCTGAACATAAGAGGCCCATCAGCTGAGAAAATATTGGAGTAATTTTTATATAGTTGCAGTAAGAGAAGCTTGACTTTAAACAAAATGGGTTTAGATATGGTTTGGGGCACGATGCTGAATGTAAAGTCATGTGGCCAAGTTTCATTTAAGAAACATGAGACGCAGAAGCTTGTACTGTAAAGAACAGCACCGTGTCCCAGAGGACAAGAGACCTGACAGGAACAAAATAAACTCGAGGAAACAGGAGTTGAGCTACCCATGCCCACTACCTAGCAGAAGTATTTAGATATGTTGAAAGCACCTTTACCCAGAAGTTATTGGAAGAAATACTGGCATATCTGAAAATTCTGCAGGCTGAATAGTGTGTCTTTAAAGAAAATGCTGAGAAGTTACAAAGGAACCCTGGTGAGCTGTCAGACTACACAGAACAAGAGTAGGTAAAATCCAGCCTATATAAAATCGAAGTAACACACAGAGAAGATAAACAATGAGTGTATTTCAGAGAGCTCTGAACAGTTTCTACTCAGGGCATCTCCACTGACCGCCCCCTGGGAAATCTTAGCAAGAAAGAAAAAAAGTAATTCCAAGACAAAGACTGGAGCATAAACTGCAATAGGAAATATCAGTGAAACATTCATATGCCACATTTAACAATTTGACCTGTACAATGAATTCATCTTTATAATTTCTGACAATATTTCTCTCAGTATTGACTCTCCTTAGCATGACACACAGCAAAGTCTGACAAGCTTTGCTATTTCCTAACTGCTTGAAAAGTGCTTCTGAGTATTTCCCAAATACTGACCATGTTTTCTCCAGCCCCCTCTAGCTCTGCAGTCACAATTTCAATGCTTACACACAAGTGTGTAAAACTCAGCTTTTCTAGACATCAGCTAAATTCCTGCTTCCGCCCTCAGCTGCCAGAGCAAGACGAGCCCAGACAATCCTTGTGTAGCCCTGGCACAGCACCACAGCCGAGGCCTCACAGCACACAGGGATGGTGAACTGACCCTTTCCTCTTGCCAGGGCCCCCACAGCAGGCATGGTAGAGAAGTAGGGAGGAAAACCAGAGAATCGATAGCTAGCCCCAAACCTGATCCTTTTTCTGGAGTCCTGTGTAAGTACAAGTGTGTGGTGTGGCTCTGCTTCCTACTTACCCCAAATCCTTAACATTCACATCATAGGTGAAGGTCATTAACAAAATAATCAGACAACTCTTCCATCCTTAGCTGCCTTAAAGGGCTTACTCCACTGGCCCAGCAGGGTACTGCTGACTGTGGTCCTGCCTGTTTTCAAAGGATGCAGCAACAGAGAGGGGAGGATCAGGTAAATGGCACTCTCTACATCTTCCTAAATAACTCTTCACCATGATGTCTGAATTGCTCTCCTTTTCATAATGATATTTCTTCCACAGATGGGGTGGGGGACATGGACAGGACACAAAATATCAGAAGAATAGGTCCTTTGCTTGTTGTTCATAATTTAATCAATAATGCCAACCAGCAGAAACCTGTGGTGGAACTTCACAGGCATCAAAACACCAGTACAGAAGTTAATTTAATTGCCAGTAGTTTTGAGCAAAGCAAACTAACAGATGAAGCTATCTAGAGCTAACATTTCAAAGCTTTCAGGTTCTTGCTTGACCAGGCTCAGTATTTGCATTGCTATTTTTAAAACACTTACTACATCAAACAGGCACATGTTCTCAAGGCAACATCTGAAGAAAGTCACTTCAGCGTTTTGAAAGAGAAGTAAAATATGCTTTACTTTCTTGTGGTTTGCCAGGTTAAGCCACAGAGTCAGCAGCTAGCCATCTTACTGGGACATGTTCTGTCAAGTGATTTTCTTCTCCAACACAGCCAAATCATCCCAATAATATACGATTTGCCACTCAATATACAGGACATATTGTGAGACACTGCTAGGCAACACAAGCTATAGGAATAAACAGGTTTACCTTTTCTGGCCCTCCACCACTGAGAGATATGACCAAAGCTATAACTGACATTTCCCAGACTTAGGAAAGCTTAGTAGCATTCACTGCACTTTTCTTACACTCATGAGGAAACATCTCTACCAGCCTTCCTCACCTGTTCCTCGGTTCCAGAGATTCATTCTTGCAGCAGCTTCACAGGTCAAGGCGTCAAGACTGAAGCTGTAGGAACACCAGAAAAAAAAACCCACATAAAAGGAGTTTCTTCCTTTCTGCGCTCTGCAGAAACTGCTCATTCAGAGACTGTGGCTCGGAGAGATCAAGAGAAGGCAAAAGGTGTGGCACATCTTGGAGCCCTGCAGTTCAGCTGTTGGGCACCAGCAGGGAGCCAGGTGACACAGGGTCCTGTTCTCAGCTTCTCCACTTTGGGAAGCACTCCAATATTAACAGCTTCCTCATGCAAGAGGCAGGTACAAGATATGCTTATCTATTCCTCTCCCTTCTGGTGGGAAGCAACAGATTAATTATACTTCTACCGAGTAGATGGCCACAAGCACCTTGTACTGCTCTTGATAGTGCAACAGTGCTGTAACACACTGAAAGTTTGCTTTCACTGTTTTGAGCACTGACAAAAAAAAACAAACAACCCCAAACAAGCCATGTTTTTAAATGTTTGCTAAAGGAATCCACAAAACATTTTAAGCAAGCTTAACCCACTGGTAAATTTTATTGTTCTCTACCTTATTTGTACTGAAAGATTCAATTGTATTCCTTTTGCATTTCCATGCAATCAAAATATTTAAAATAGAAAATGCATGTTTTAGGAAATGGTACATACCAGATACCACCCACTCTCCTCTCAGAAAGCATTTGCAACTGTATTATGTTTTATACAATGAAAGTACTTTTTGTGTCTGATTTTTTTTAAGCATGCTAAGGCACAAGAAAAAGAATGCGTTTCTAAGGTCTCTCCTTGAGCTGTATGATTCTGTAACCAGTTCCATGAAGCTCCCTTGTGCTTGCTGGGTCAGCATCACCGGCACCTTGGCCAGCCTTGCCTACTGGCCAGAGCTCCTTCTCCTGTTCATATATTGGCCTACAAAGTACCTACAGCAGTAACAAAGTGCACGCTCACTTTCCGGTACCAAATCTCATTAAGATACTCTATCCATGTCTTTCCCACTGGCCAGGACCACTTTCAGCCAGGTCGCCAAATCCTTTTTCCCCAAGTGGGAAAGCGAAACACAGACTGAGTCCCTTGAAGTCACTATATTTGCCATTCAATACCAACAAATTTATTATGCTGCTTCTGGGACAAAATCCACGATCTTGCAGATGTAAACCCGCTCACTTCTCCCAAGAATCCAATGCAACGGCAGTGAAATTTCCCCTGTTATCCACTGGTACTTGATAACAAAGTTAGATACCTGGCTTGGGAAACTGTTGGTGAGGGAGAAAGGACAAGGAAAATGACAAGGAAAGAAGGAAAATGAAGAGCTTCTCCCAACGCACAGCACTTTGAGAAGACTATTGCCTCAAGTCGCTCACAAGCTGCTGCCACACCATGTGCAGAAAGGTGCACACCTGCACGCCCTGGGCAGAGGCACCTCAGAGATCTCCCCACCTCAAGCTGATCTTTATTTTAAGAGCCGTGAACAGTTGGAGCCCCAGCACCTCTGCCAACTCCTTGCATAAACTTCATTCCCCAGCTTCAAGAGGAAAAAATATTTTCACTTAGCACTACATGGATCATCCACGGGAGACATGTATACAGTAGAGAACCACCTGCATGGTGGTATTTCTTCCTTCCAAGCACTGGCATGAATGACATTTGACTGTTAGGGAGTGAAAAAAGAAATAGAGAATATAAGGGAGGTATGCTGAAAGATAAATGCTGGAATGCCTAAGTAGAAGGTGGCAAGTTTCAGCAGAGGAGGTACAAACTTCTGGCATGAGATACAAATTTTCAAGAAGCTGTCTTTATTTATGCCAGAGACATCTATAAGGGAGCACACAGGCCAGGTCCCCTGCCACCAGCTTGTGGTGCAGCTTATCAACTAAGCAGAGACTTCATATAGCCTTGTAACTTCATGTAAATTCCTATTTTGGGATCATTTAGGGCACTTATGGACACTTTGAAAATCAGCAGTGCAGATGGCACTTAACAGCTGAAGCCAATGGAAGCCATATTTCTGTTTTCAAACAGCCATTCCTGGCTTCAGGTTGTTAGAACTGCCAATTTAAGTGGCATTTTCTACACCTGCTGATGTAGATGCAGATACAGTGCTCATATTGCATAGTTCAATGAATAAAAAAACCCCAACTGAATATGATCTGAGTTTTAGACTGCACAAAAACAAAAAGATGAAGCTACACACTGAGTTTTGTGGAAAGGCTTTTATGGACACAAACGTTTGCAATTAAAAAATCCTGAGAAAACAGATTTTGTTTGGATGTAAACATTCTCCTGCTACCCTGGAAATACTAACACAGCAACGCTGCAATGAAACACTGGGAAGAAGAAAGTGTTCTGTAAAGTAAAGGAAGAGCAACTACCACCAAAAAAGGTAAAAGTACTTATTGAATTATTTCAAGTTTGTAATTGTGTAAGATATTGTAAACATGTTCCTGCTTTTTAAATCTCCCCTGCCAGTTAGCTGATTGCCCAGCAAACTGCCAGACTGCAAAGATACCAACTGGTTTTGACAAGAATTCCCAAGGGGGAAAATCCCAAAAAACAAAACAAAACCCAAAGAAGAAATAAACTGAAAAAAAGCGCTAGGTCCAGATTATGGGATTAAAAAATTATGTGCTGTATTGGGCTGGACTAATGCATACTGAACTTGTGATAAGGTAAAAGTCAAGCCCAAGTGCCAAAACAAGAAGGGAAAAGTAAGATCTAGCTTTTATAATTAATCCAGCTGGGTTTTCAGGGACATAATCTCTTTGTAGGAAGAACTGCCAAAAGCA
This sequence comes from Ara ararauna, assembly GCA_028858755.1. NCBI lineage: Eukaryota > Metazoa > Chordata > Aves > Psittaciformes > Psittacidae > Ara > Ara ararauna. The sequence goes on from CM054378.1 coordinate 53,649,675, forward strand.
TTCCCACAGATACAATCAATGGTTGCAGTCCCTATTAAGCATACGACCTAAAAAAATCAGTTTGATAACTTCACTAGGCAACATTTCCACAAACATCTAGTCTGTTAGCACTGACTCACATCCCTCCCCACAGTGGTTACAAGAGTCTCTGGGGTTTTGGTTTTATCACAGAGGAGGACAGAAAGACCTGCTGCCAGTGCTACTGGCTTCTCAGAAATACACGAGCCTGCAGGCAGCCAGGGAATCTCCTGCGTACACTCCATCCAGCCACACTTAGACACACTGGGTTTCTTCATGCTTGTCCATACCAACTTGGCAGAACTACCTACACATGGGTGAAAGGCTCCGTACATACAGGCAGTCTGGTCAGACGCTGCTTGATCCCATGGCTGGCCCTCAGGACATGCTTGCTGTGTTCACTAGACTTTTATGAAGAAGAAAACGAGTTGGTGAGATTATGGGAGAAAGAGGGGAATGGGAAATTAACATTTAAGTTTAAATTGGAAGTCACATCAAGTAACTGAGAAGACCTCGAGCTCAGAAGTAACAATTTTGCTCAACTGCAGTTGGCTTTTTTGCTCAACTTGGGAAAGGCTACCCACGTGCAACTTGTTCTGCTGTCGTCTTACCTTTAAAGACACATCATCACACTAGTAAGGCCAGAAGAGTACCAACATGGCTTCATTTTTTTTTCATGCTCCAAATAACAAAACTAACTGCTGCACAGGTGGAAGTTAGAAATCCCATTTATTTGACTCTATTTTTGCAGAAGCTTAACTCCCCAGCCAGTATTTTAGTTTCATCCCTAAATTGCAACACATTTTGTGCTGTCAGCCACAATGTGCTGTTTTTAATTTGTTCTTTGTAATATCAATACATATCGACACAGCACATGAAAAAGCACATCTGTGGGGGCAAAAAAGATCCTGTCTTGCTAGAAATCCCTAAAAATAAGTTTACCTGAAATCACTCCCCAGGAATACATGCTACGTAATTTTAGTCAACTGACAGAAACTGTTTTTCCATTAGATGCTGGTCCTCCCAGGATATTTTACAAATATTCATAACTAGAAATTCCATCAGCCATGGTGGAAATCCTTGCTGCAACTTTGTTGATAACTTCACTAGGCAACTTTGTTGCAGCTAACAGGACTTACAGAAATAGTATAAAAGAAAAATAAAATTCCTGTGTACCACAGATTTCCATTGCAGATCACAGTTACTGAAAGAGTAATGGACCCATGGTTCATTTCAGCTCTAAGACTCACATCAACAGCATGCTCTATTTTCACGCATCACTTAGTTAAAGGGTTATCCTTAATGTCTGCTTTCAGAGAGCAGGCATCTTCAGTATCTCCATGTTGCCTGCCATGCCATGTAAATGACAGCAAGTTTAGCTTATAATCAACAAAATAAATCTACTCATAAACCAGAGATGAACAGAAGATATGCAAGTCACCATCCTTTCAAGGCACACACTGACTCAACATGGACAAGGCAACGTCAGGAGCTGTACAGGTAAGAGTCAGCCAGTGTCATGACATACACAAACCCATGTAGTACTAACTGCTGGAATCTGAAGAAACCCATTGAAGTCCAACACTTTTAATGAGAAACTAGTGGACGAAGAAATTTCATGCATTAGCTTACAGCACAGTGATGAGGAGGAAAGCACATGTACAACAATAAACCCCAAAGGATGCACAAGTACCACAGTGAAACTACTGGGCGGCCCCAAGACAGCAACAAAGGCCAAGTTTATGAAGAAATAAAAAGAAGGGAGGCATGGGGCGGGGAGCAGTGATGACACCCACATGTTATAAAGACACCACTGCTAGTAATTTGAAAGGAAAGTTTCATTACAAAAACAGGCAGCAATTTTAAGGCAGCCACTGACACTAGAGAGCAAGGCAGAGCCCCAGCAATCATCTACAGCAGATGCACAAAACAGGGTGGTCCGACCCTGCACCAGCAGCAACCAGGAAACTGGGAGGTGATGGGAGTGCCAGGAAGGGCACCAGACTGAAGGCTGGAGAGAGTAACAAACCCAACAAATTCTTGGCAGAAGGACTCTGCAGCAAACACTAGGAAGTTTCAGACTCCAGCTGGGTATGCTGCTCCCAGATAGGACAAGAAAAACAAAACTGCTGCTGCTTCGCTGCTCTGAGTCAGTAGGTTAAGATCCATGCTTGTGCAATTCACCAGTAGGACTGAGGAAACCAACATCTGCTCATCCTTCCTCATTCCCCACCTCCCTCTCCCCAAAACCTGCTACTATTCCAGCACTTCCTCAAGAGGAGATGCCTGCAGTGGTCCATGTGTAGCAATGATGGTGAAGAAACAGCAAGGAACAGTGAGTAACAGCAGTTCTGATTTCTGAAGAAAACAGGACAAAGGAAGACTGTCATGAGTAATCTGATTGTTGAGCTTAAGCCTCTTCTCAAAAATGAAAGGTTTTCTAACTTGCAATTCCATGTGTAAAAGTACTCTATGTTCTACTGTACTGAAGACAGGTATCTCAGCATTCAGTGGATCAGAGTCCCAGTCTGGAGGCCATGAAAGTACTTGTACTCCAGTACAGTGGCTATTTCATTTTCAGACAGATCAAGGCCTGATACCTATCGTTGTCTTCACAACTGTCAAAGATGAATAAGCTACAACAACTACAGTTGCAACATTATCAAGCACTTCTGCAAAATACAGAAAGCAAATTTCAAAGGCTGGTTTTCTGCCGATAGTTAAGATTTGGTTGTGCTTTAACAACTGAAACCCAGAAGTTTTGCAAAAGGTCAGGTGACTGGAAAAAGTGTTTACAAAAGGGGAAGTGGCAATGTAAGAACGAGGGAGGGTAAAAAAGGCTGAGATTAAGAACAGCATTTATATATAAAAATTTATTTAGGTGATGTCACAAACAGTTTAATTATCAATTTACAAACACTTTGCGTTACGCATATTATTGAAACTATCAAGAAAGGAAAAGGAGAGCAGGTAACGGCAGCTTTTTCCTGAAACGACTAAAGGTATACCCTTACCATCATGCGCATTACTGGATCATAGTATTACCTTGATCATACTCCCTACTATGCAAGGGAAAAGGAAAACAAAATACTGAGATGTAGAATGATTAAACCATGAACCAGTGAACATGGTTTTCATGAACATCCGACTACAAAAGTCTAGTCTGATGCTCAGGATCTTAAGTGTTCTATGAGGATAAAAACAGAGAATAATTTAGGTAAATTATTTCATTTTACCAAGAATTTTGTAAGGAACAACTGGGCTAGATAGAACTGATTTCTGGCAACGACAGCAATGGTTAATGCATTTTTCAGAGAAGAATGGAGAGGCAATATTGAGCCCCACAGAATAGTTCTGTTGATAACCTGAGTTGTTTTACCAAGTGTATGATACTGCTTCAAGTCAAATATACATTTATGTTGCATATATTCTCAATGAAATGATAAAAGTAACAGGTGTAACAAGACAAGTTATGATTTATTACTTTAACAAATATATTACATAGGTTTTTGAAGTGTCCGGTTGTGATCTGCAAAGACCCAGGATTGCACACAAGTTTGCTCAAATGAGAAAGGTTAATCTGCGCACTGAATTGGCTTATACTTTCAAAGTAGTATTTTAGGGCAGGATTCTCCTCCAGGAGACTGTTCCTGACCTCATTCAACCAATGTTCAATTTATTCACTTTCCTGAATCTTTGCCCTCTTTGGATAGTCTGTGACAAGTGCTGCGCTGCAGGAATTCCTGTTTTCCAGCAAACTGGCTTGCTCTGCAGGTTTGTAGTCCATTGTTACAATTGCTGATTGGGTAAAATGAATTTCCTACGTCTTCTCTAGCACAGCTTGCAACGCAACAGAAGCAGAGGTAAAAGAATGCACTAGTATACCAGAGCTCCACTTAAACACCAACGGAGTCAGGCTGTTGGCACCAATAAAAAATTCTGTATTTAACAAATCTGCAGGTATGTAAAATCCAAAGTCAGTCAGTTTTATAAATAAACTCACCCAGTTAGTTTGACTGCCATCCCAACTGGCCTTCTGTTTTCATGCAGTCTGGGGGGAAAAAAAAAAAAAAAGAATTGTCTGAAGTTATACATAAAGACATAAATTTGTAGGAATGAATCTCAGCCACCCTACACATGCACCAATTATTGCACTCAACTAAAACCAGGGTTTCTCACTTTGCTCTTTCTGCCCAAAGCAAAGTTACTTCTCTTCATTGGCGCCTTAGAGAGGACAGCTAGCTTCAAACAACACACTCTGTTTTCCATGACTTTGTTTTTACTGGTTAACCTTCCTGGAACTGCAGAACTAGAGATACAGGCAGTACATCAAGCTGAAATTTAAGGAATTTTCAACTGAAGGGGGAAATTAAATCCAGTCAGGCCACCTAACGTTATCCTTTGAAATTATGAGAACAAAATGAGTTCCATTAAACAATCTGGAAGAAAAGGTCTTTGTAAAACACCTCCTCTTCCTCTTGACAGCATGAATGTGGAAAAGCTTAGGTTCTGGCCCAGGCCATAAATCCATAAAAGGCTATTCTCTCCCATTTTAATTCTCTGATTTTTTTTTTTCCCCAAACGTGAACCCATGCCTTATTTCCCTAAAGCCGTTACAAACAGCATAATTAGGGCTTGCAAGGAGCTGGGGAGGTACGGGGGAAACCCACAGGTCACCTCCAAGAGAGTAACATCTCCTTGCTGCTGCCTTGCCAATAATAAACTAGGCCTCATCTGTGTTTAACAGTTGCTCAAATCATTATTTCAGTTTTTAAATAGTTGTGACTGCTACCAATTAAAAACTGCCCTAATAATAGGAAGGTGGTTCAACCCACACTGAACAACTCCACAACTTTTACTTTTGCTTTTCATTGTGCTGCTAAAGCATTACTGTTTTACAAACATTAAACTTCCAGTATTTCGAGTTATTTAGTTAAAATAAACACATTGAATTTGTCTTTGCACAACTTCTGAGAAAAAAAAAACATCAACACCACTGCCAAGAATCAAGTAGGAAGTTTCCACAGAACCAAAGAGGATCAAGACCTCTGGTGCCTTAGCAGACAACAGCACAAAGCTCTGCACTGACAGACCGACTGCTGTGGAAGAAGTTACAAGCCTGGTTAACATGACAAGCTGAAGATCCAGTCTCAGGTGAGAGGAAAGCTACAAGCCATCACCCATCTGGCGCTCACAAAAGATCCATAGCAAAACAAGAACTGAGCTGTTGTTCTTGGGAACGGAGAAATCTAAACAGAGATATCAGAAAGAAAGTTGCATAAATCCAGAGCACCAACCACAGAAGGCCACAAGGCCTGCACTGAGACTGTTTATCTCTGTTACTGCCTCTTCTTTGCTCCCTTGCTTTGTTGCAGGCTGGCCCAGAGAAGTCACTTTTGCCAAGTCAGGAATTGGGGTGACAAACATTTCCATAGTCCCTGAAAAAGGGTTCTCCCTTTCCAGGTCAGCCTAATAGAGATGAACAATTAGGCCACTCCTCTGCACTGGCAATTCCCATGGAGCATAGCATCTCATGAGCTAGCAAAAACCTTTCAGGAATGCACAGGTTCTTCCTCCTGTCCCAAAAAATATTGTTCAGAAATACATATAGCCAGTATAACAGAATCTCCCTATTGTCATTCAGCTGCCATGAAACTCAGCACTCAGAATTTTCTGTGCTAGGGATTTCAGACACTATAGTCACCAGTTTAAGAGAAGCAGCACAACCCCTAAATATAGATAGGCAACCTTTTGCAGCCACAGAGCTCACTGTCAGCCCAGGCCACGGAGAGGGTGGATCTGCCTGTGTATGTCAGGTTATACCAACTCAGTGGCACTCTATGCCTACACTGAAAGCAAAACCTTAACATACACAAAATCTTCCCTACTTTCCTAATCACACCAACCATTTTCCCCCATAAAACAGGCCAGAACATGTGAACTAAATCTGCAAATCTCAGGCAATCTGCAAGCTGTGGCCATTCACATTTAAGCTCATCTTTACTCATATCAATATTTCTGGCCTCCCACACAGCCTGCAACTGTAGCTGTAGTAATAGGAAGGTCTGTACTCTTTGCCTTACATACAGATAACTGTATTGCTGAGAAAGCAAATTCTTTTAAGACAACTCAGAGATAAAAACAAAACAAAGCACCTTTCTTCTAATGTCTTAAGGAAAATGCAGTTATATACCAGGGTAGGGAATCCGCAGGGTTCCCAATTCCTGGTGGCTAGAGCAATAAATGCTACAATTATTTTGCTGAGAGCATGCTTTTTCCTCCAGCAATGCCCACACCTCCCATGGTGGCCACCTGGACACCCGTGCAGTCCTGTGTCTTGCCAGCTGACACCGTGACCCACCATAACTAAGCACCATAGTTAGCATGAGCACAGGTCAGTGCCATGACATGGGAGCTGCTGACCAACTCAAGGGTGCCTCAACTGTCCCCTTCTTCTCCCCCCCTCCGAGGGGGCACCGTGCCCATTCAGGGCAGTGGGGAAACACACGGCCACCGGCCTGTCACACCTGGCTTTTCTCCTCCTGCTTGGGGCTCTGTGAGGGTGCAGGTGCTGGTGGCGGTGGTGTCGGTGAGGCCTGCGTCTCGACCTCAGCACGCGGCTTCCTGGGGATGAGCGACTTGAGGGGTGCCATCCACTTCATCCACAGGTCGAGGTCGACATCACCCCAGGGCAGGTTGGGGTCCTTGGCCGCCCGCCGCCGAAAGTCCTCGTCGTAGTTCATCCATGAGGTGCCCCCGTAGGTGGCATGCAGCTTCCGGATGGTGTCCAGGTACTTGAACATGGCCCCGCAGCGCGCAGGGTGCTTCTCGCACAGCACGCTGGCGTACACCAAGAAGGCCGAGACCCACTGGTCCAGCGTGTCCCCCGGGCGAGGGCCGTACTCGGGGGCCAGCTCTGTGTGGAGCAAGGAAAAGAGGTCAATGAACTCCCCCCGCCAGATCCGCTCCTTGGTGGCCTTGGCCAGCTTGTAGCCCAGCGGCCGCCGCAGCCCCACGTAGGGGGTGGCCGCCGGCTCCGCCGCCGCCGCCGCAGCCGCAGCCTCGCCCTGCCCCGCTGGCGCGGCCGCCGCTGCTGCCGCCGCCGCCGCCGGGCCCCCAGACGCGCCGCTCGCCGCCGCTGCCGCCGCCGCCTCGGCGCAGGGGCTAGCAGCGGCCGCCGCCGCCCCCAGCGCGGCCTGCCGCTCCAGCCAGCGCGGGTTCACGTAGACGGTCCGCAGCCGCGGCGCGGCCCCCGCCGCCGCCCGCGCCGAGCCTTCGGCGCCGGGCTGTAGGTGCAGCACGGCCAGGGCGGCCGGCGCGCCGGCAGGCAGGTCGCTGCCGTCCCTCCGCGGGGCCGGCTGGGCCGCCGCCGGCACCTGGAGCAGCGAGGGCGCCGCCCAGGGCGGGGAGCCGCCCCTAGGCCCGGCCGCCGCCGCCAGCGCCTCTAGGCCCGGGAGGCCGAGTCGCGAGCCGGGCGCCACCGCGCCGAGCACCCATCGGGTCTCGGCGATACCGGCGCGGTCCCGGGGGCTCCGCGACCTCCCCTCCTCCCGGCGCCCGGCGAGGGCCGTCCCCAGCGTCAGGGGGGCCGCGATTCCGGCCCGGCGCCGACGGCGGCTCCGCCGCTTCCCACGTGGCATCGGCGCGGCGGCTACGGGCAGGGCGCGCGGCAGGGGGCGGGGGTACGGCCGGGGGGCGGGGCAGCGCCGGGAGGGGCGGGGCCTGGCTACCCGGGCCTCACCCCTTTGTCCTGCGGCTCTGTCCGCGCCGGCAGCGGCGCCGGCATCGGGCCGGGTGTGCTGCTGTACCCGGCCGTGCTGCTGTACCCGGCCGTGCTGCTGTACCCGGCCGTGCTGTGCTTGCGCCCCTCGGCCGGCCGCCTGCGGTGGGACACGGAGTTAAACGGTGCCCGCGGTGTCGCACGGGTTCGTCCTGTGCGGCGCTTAAACGTGCTGGGCTTCGAGCATATTGCATATATACCGTTTATTTATATATATAAATATATCTGACTATATAGTGTATATACTATATGTATAGACCTATATTATACATATACATACGTATGCTTATAAACACATAGACATACATATACAATATATACTATACATACACACTATTTATATAAAACTATATAGAGTTACATATAAACTATTGTGCATATATACACACTTGCTATGTATCTATCTATATATATGCTACTGTATGGTAGGCATGCAGTAGCAGTCACTTGTCATTGTTATTGCTCCAATAAAGCAAATGTTTGGAGGAGTGATGACATTCCATCACTCTTCCCTTTCAGTACAAATAAGCATCTTTTATCTTTTTCTCTTTACAGAAAATGTTTTTGTTGTTGTTTTGGTTTGGTTTTTAAGGGTGCTGTCACCGATCCAGCTGTCCTAGCTGAGCACTGTAGCCAATCTGAGCAAACACTTGCCAAGACTTCTCAGCGTATCTCAGCGACTGACCTGCAGTTCCTATGCCAGCTAAAAACCAGGAGAATGTAAGGACATGGACCTATTGCAGAAGGGCCACAAAGATGCTCATATGACTGGAGAGCTGGGTTGTTATCTTGTCCTCCTCCTTCTCTTCTCTCATCTTCCTATGGAGATAGGCTGAGAGAGTTCAGTTGTTCAGCCTGGAGAAGAAAAGGTTCCAGGGATACGTTATAGCAGCCTTCCAACACCTAAAGGAGTCTACAAGAAAGCTGGAGAGGAATTTTTTAAAAGGGCATATAGTAACAGGACAAGTCGGAGTGGCTTTAAGCTGAAATAGGGGAGATTTACATTAGATATAAGGAAGAAATTCTTCACTATGAGAGTGGTGAGATACTGGTTGCCCAGAGAAGTTCTGGCTGCCCCATCCCTGGAAGTGTTCAAGGCCAGGCTTGGAACTTGGTTAAAAGCAGAACTTTGTTTTGCAGTAGATAAATAAGCAAATTGATCTTTAAGGCTCTCCATAGCTCTGATCAGCAAACAGAAGGTGAAAATCTTTTTGTCCTAATAGAAATGGTAACGCACTGGAACAGGGAAGGTGTGGTTTCCCTATCCCTGCCAGCATCCAAGGCCAGGTTGGAAGGAGCTTTGCGCAATCTGGTCTAGCGGAAGGTGCCTCTGCCCATGGCAGGGGGGTTGGAATTAGATGATCTTTAAGGTCCCTTCCAACCCAAACCATGCTATCATTCAGTAATTCTGTGTCTTTATAGGAGATGTGGCCCTATAGGCAACTTTCTTTCTTGTCACTACACCATTATACTGGTCAGTAAGGTGAAAGAGTGTTTTTTTAATTTTTTTTTAATGCTTAATAAACTCTAAAGAGAGCAGCAAAATGCTTCTATTTTCTAATTCACCCTTATTTTCTGAGATTTGTTCAGAAGTCTATCCACTTTCTCAATAAACCTCTTGAAGACACTGGAAGGCTGCTATTAGGTTACCCTTCCCAAGGCTGAACAAGTCTAGCTTTTCTTTGCAGGGCAAATGTTCCAGCTCCCAACAGCTTGGTGGCTCTCCAAGGGCCTTACTTAAGTTTATCAAAGTCCTCCTTAATTGGGGGCACTCAAACTAGCTACAGTGTTCCAGAAAAGGTCTGTTAAATGCTGTGCAAAAGCAAATAATCACTTCCCTTGGTCTACTGACTATGCTTTTGTCAATGCAGCCTGGGATGCTGTTAGCCCTTATTCCTTCCGGGGCTCCCTGATGAATTTTGTTCGGTCTATTGGCCACCAGGGCACCTGGGGGCGTTCCCTTCAGAGCTGCTCCTTAGCCTGTCACTCCCTAGTCCATGTAAATGTAGGGGATTAGTCCTCACCTGTCTTCCCATTCATCTGGCCTATCCAGGTCCCTCTGAATGGCAGCCATTTCCTGGAATATGTTGACTGTATGCTATAATTTGATGTCCACAGACTGGACAAGAGTGCATTCTGTGTCCTCCTCAGGGCTCTTGATGTGGATGTTAAACAGGACAGGTCTCAAGACAGGCTTCTGAAGAACTTCACTTGTAAACAGCTTCCAGGTAGAGTATGAACCATTCATCATTATGATCCAATCTGTCTTTATCTCTAATTGTCTCAATAGGGCAGCTGTGGGAGACCATTCCAAAAGTCTCCTGTCCACTGCCTTCCTATCATCCATGGATTAAGGCAGGTGAAACACAGGGAATTCTTCTGTATTCCTGCTCTTTGTGCTAAGACTGAAAATATTTCAGAATAAACCCAATGACTGGAAAATCATAATTGTCAAATACACTCATCCCTCAAAATATTTCTGAATTCTTATTGTATTATAGATCCATATCGCTCTTGCTCCCTTTCAGAAATACAGACTTGAAACTTTGAGGAGGGATCTTTAACATTGCAGTAAGTTGGCCGACTTCTGCACAGGGTGGTGACAGGCAGTCAGACAGAGCAAAGAATAAACATCCTCATAGGGTTGAAACTTTCACTGTAAACAAATATGATAATGGAAACTGTTAGAAAACCCTTCTAGCTCCAGAAGTCAGGACATCCACTGCCTATATTGCTACTCATAGCTCCAGGAAGGACTGCCTAATTCCTTGATTCCTATTGCAATTTTACAGGCAGCAGTAACCTAAACAGCTTTGCTTTGAAAGAGAAGGGCTGATGACTAGTATTGTGTCACTATCCCTCTGCATGTACGGCTGCATAGCTCTCATGGCTTGAGGTTTGGGGAGTAGGACTCTCCTTTTGTTCTGTGCTCATACAGTGCCCACCAGAGCCCTAGAGCCTAGCTGCATGGGTGGTGTTGCCAGGTCTCTCAATAATGCAGTTCACAGTGATAATAATCAGCAACTTAAAAAATAATCAGTAAGCGCTTATATTGGTATTGCCCCAAAGATACAGGCAGCAGCTAAGACAGGTAGTGAAGTTGTCTATGTGAAGCATCTCTACACATATGCTGTATTTACTCACTGAATTTGAGCTGTGACTCTCCAGGTCTCTCTCTCATGAAAACTATACTCCAATTTTTTATGAGTGCTTTCATTGAGAAAACCAGGTGCGCAATAGTAATACCTGGGTGAAGTAAGTGAAAATAAGAATGCTTTGCTCCCACTTCATTTAAGTAGCTACTCCTAAGCTGACAAGTGGGCAACTCACCTTACTGAGAACGGCAGGAACTGTTTCCAGCAGATTTTGGAGGCAGGCGTGATCATTCTCTCTGTTCCTCATGTGAGGAGCTCCTCACAGCTCTGAATTTGCCCCTATGCCTTATTCTTCATGGTTTTCTCTACCTTTATTTTCCCATGATATATTTATAGAAGATAAAAAAGGTGTATACTTGGAGACACACATCTGTATAGCTGTATTGCAGACATGTGTCTCTCAACCAAATTGTTAGCATAGGCACAGAACTGCAGAAGCAAACTCAAATCATTGTTTTATGCTTCAGAACTTCTTTTAAGTCTCAAGTATGAGACGTTATTGAAGGCATTAATGAGGAGGCGAAATGAAGCTTTAAACAGAAACAGCTGCAACCCTAGCTGTGGAGGAACTAGCAGGCTTTGGAATTAGGCAATAGAACACCTTATTACAATCAGGAGGAAAAGTTCCTTTCCAGAAAAAAAAAAAAAATCCATTTGGAAGCATAAGATCAGAACACCTTTGAAAGTGGACGGGCCAGTGCGCTGTTTCTTTTCATGAACCTTAAATAATGCCACAAAAAAGACAACTCCCCCCTGATGATGTCTGCACCCTCTATTGATGAAACTAGAAAATGCTGCCAGAGAGCACTTACCTGCATGGGCTCCAAGAACACCTGGGAGGACACACAACCCTGCACTAGGGTTTGAGGAGAAAATGCAGCATGGAAATTAAAAAAAAAAAAAACAACCTCCGTGTTGTACTTGGTTATGTTTTTCAAAGTAGTCTGTCTTTTTCTATGGAATTTTAAGAGTTGTCTGTGATACTTTTGGGGAGACCGTGGAGCTTGTGGCTTCTCAGATCAAACGAGGGATGCTTAGGCCCCATGGAATCAGTAGTCTTAACAGTGATTCCATCTGAAACAGGTGAGATTCAAGACTTGCATTGGAGCTCTTAGCTAGTCTGTGCTTAAATGTCTTTCACTCCCTCCCTGAGTAAAAGAATAGGTCTTGAAGCAGAACAGGGTTTGGGTTTGTGTGTTTTACCTTTCATCTCAAAAAATTTAATGGCCGTAGTCTTCACTGACAAATAAGAAACAGATTTGAATGCACCCATGCAGATAACAGCTGCAGCTTAATAAAGCTGAAATACGAAGTATGGCGTAGGTCTTCCGCAAAGAACCTGACAACCATTGCCATTGAACTGCTTCTAGTGAGGGGAGACTCTAAAGACCCCCAGCAGGAGAGGAGGGCAGGAGCCGGATCCTGTAGCTGAGGGTCCATTTCCTCCAGCCCAGGTAGGGATTGAGCTGGCTTGCTGGCTGCCAGCCTTCAAGATGCTGTGCAGTATTATTCCTCTTCACGCATTCCACTCCTGTGTTTCTGTACAGTTTGGGCTTTCCCAAGTTTGTTCCTTTCTCCTGCTAAAGGTTTCTATGCCTATGCTTGAAAAGAGCAGAGAAAGTCTCTACACAGGATCAAGCAAGTTTATCCGCCCTGAGGAGGCTTAGCTTCATTGGTCCCTCTCATTCTGCTGCTGTGAGGTTCCCAGCAGAATAGTTACAGGTCTTGGGTGATCCACGCTACCTGTTGGACTTAAGTCCATGTGGACTCATGACCTCTACGCAGGGTCCCTCTGCACAGACTGTCGCACAGGAGTAGCAGAGCAAAGTAAGCGTCTGTTGTGGTTAAATGTGTAAGTCCATCTTCTCGAATTGGCAAAGGAAGAAAACACAGACTTGAGCCAAAACTTAACTGCTGGTCGAGCTCCGCTGAAGACCCAACCGCGGTAGCCCTGCAGACGTGCGTACTGCACGCTGCAAGTATCCTGCCTATAGCTATAAGTTTTTCTTAAAGGTACCAGCTCTCCCCGGCACAAATGGGAGAATACGAGTGTCCTCCCTAGGACCGGCAGCCCCGCTCTTCCCACCTGGCGCCGGCGCAACGGTGCCGCGGCGCTGGACTTGGCATACTCAGAGGAGGGAGTCCCCCGGCTATGCCTCCGGAGCGATGGCTCCGAAAACCAACTTGCTCCTTCCCCAGAATGCATCCGCACGGTGCCAGTGCGGCCGCAGCTCCCCGTCGGGGACGCCCGGGGCAGCGCCAGGCAGCCGCGGCCCCTGTGCTCGCGCAGCCCGGTGGGGCTGCTCGCCGCCTCGCCCCGACGCGTGCTACACGGGTACCAAGTCTCCCGATCCCAGAGGGAAGCAGGCGGGCCCTGCCACCCCGGACCCGACGGGATGGGGGCGCGGCGAGCGGCTCCGGTGTGCATCGCGGCCGCGGAGGGAGTGACTCTGGCAGCCTGCGGCGCTGCTGCCTCCTTCCCTCCCCTTTTCTCTCCTAACTTTTTTTTTTTTTTTTTTTTTTTTTTTTCTTTTCCCTTTCCTTTCCTCCCTCCCTCTCCCTCCCAACAAAGTGAACCGCAGCAGCGCCAGCAGCTCCGGAGCAGCTCGAGTACCGGACGCCGATATGAGCCCCTTGGTGCCGGCGTCGGGCCGCGCTGCTGCGGGCTGAGCCCGGGCGAGGGGGACGCCTCGGAGGCGCACCGCTCCCGGAGGCAGGGGCACCGAGAGCCCAGGACCCCCGGTCACCTCCGGCGTGCCCGGGACAGCGGCCGCCGCGATGTCGGCGCAGAGCCTGCTGAGCAGCGTCTTCTCCTGCTCCTCCCCGGCCGCTGCCGCCCCCGCCGCCGCCAAGAGCCTCTCCAAGCGGAGGCTCCGCCAGACGCGCAGCCTCGACCCCGCCATCATCGGCGGCTGTCGGGAGGACAGCGAGGGCGCGGGCCGGGTGCCGCGGGTGCGGGCCGCCGGCAGCCCCCCGGGGGAGCGTTGCAACCCTCGGGGCGCGCCGCCGGTCCCCGGCGCCTCCTTCTCCACTCCCAGCACCCCTCTGGAGCGGTCGCCGCCGGGCAGCGTCCTCTTCGACGAGGAGAACCCCCGGGGGAAGCGGAGTCCCGGCTGCGAGCTGCCCTTCCTGGCGCGCACCCCCTCGGCCTCAGCGCTGAGCGGACCTGCCAACAGCATCTTCTCGTCGCCCCGGCGCTGGCTGCAGCAGAGGAAGGGGCAGCCCTCCCTCCCCGGACCTCCCCCCGCTGCCTACGTCGTGTGGAAATCCGAGGTAAGCCCGCCCGCCCCCCGGGGACGGGAACCAGCCACGGCGCCCTCGCCCTATCTCCCACCGGGCGCTCCGTCGGGGCGGCCTCTCCGGCACCGGTGCCGACGGTCGCCAGGACGGGGCGGCCCTATGAGGCTTCCAGCTGCGCCTCCCCCCCACTGTGGTGGGCGTCCGCTGGAGGCAAGGGCACTGGCCGGGCTGCGGCGGCCGTACTGTGGAGGCCGCCATGGGAAACGGAGTTCCACCATGTTGGTGGGGCCATGGCAGCATTTGATGTTCCCTCGACGGGCTGCATCTGCAGTTGTCCCGGGTGTGTAAAACATTCCCCTGTCAGTTTCACACCTCGTAAAGAGAAATATGCTATGGCTTCTAACAAGATGCACAGATTATTTTTAATGTGCACACACAGTGAGCTGTGATTTATTTGACAATGCACGTGTCAAAACCACATGAGGAGCGATCGTATTCCAAGACAAATCCAACTTTGCAATGCAAATATTTATTCGTTTAGCTTGGATGTCTTCGATGTTGGGCTGCAGATACTATACAATGTGGACAAATGTATTCAAAGAATGTGGCACTGTTTCTTGATAGCTGTTGCTCTGCAAGTTGGTCACACACCGCTCTTTGCACTGGGAGATGAAATTTTTTGTTTGATGAAATTCTCCATCCAGTTTGTGGTGATGAGGTTTCCCATCTAACTGCTTAGTACGGCCTTATGGAGCTTTTGGGTTGGGGTCGCAGGCAGCCTTTTCCTTTTTATTTCCATTTCCATTTCAGATTTATTTATTATAATAGCCAGTATTGACTAGATCAATCAACGTAACAGCCCCATTGTTCCAGTGAGATGCAGAAGTGATGAAGAAGGATGAAAAATCATTGCCTTAAACAGTGATCTGGGATCCGAAGCCCAGCTAGGCACCATGGTGGCACATGATCACCAAAAGCAGTTTATGAGGGCAAAGGTTGTCCTGACCCCAAACAAATCCCTGCATCCTTCTGATAGCTTGGGGTATAAAAGTGGTTACCCTTTGCCACTTGGGATGGAGTGACAGTGCTTGGGCAATGACTTCAGGCATGATGCTGCGTGGTGTTGAAAGAGGCAGTGAAGATTTTTAGCCCTTTTCAAAACTGGATTAAGTCTCATGACCAGAAGTTACCCTTAGGAGTGTTTCAACTTGATGCTTGAATTGTAAGATAGTTAAAAAGTCATGATTTCAAAGGGCTTTGCGAATTTTGCAGTGTCAGTGACAAAACACCTCTGCTGAGAAAGTGGGTAATGACCTTTAGATGCTCACACTAATTAAGGGTAAGTTGGCTGCTCATCCTCTTACAGTTTCATAAGGAACATGAAGAAGTGTAAGCTATGCAAGATCTCTCATGCAGAGTTTCCTTACTAAGCCCAAGACTCAGAGGTTGATCTCCAGTCCACAGACGTAAGAGGGTCTCCCTGTTTTCACTGAATCCACACAAAGGTGTTGGACACTTGTGGCATTTTTCTCAGATCTTTAGGTTGTCAGACTGTGTGGCGCAGCACATCTTCAGGCTGCAAATTCAAAAGTACAATCTGTTTTCCTAATTTGGCATGTATCTAGTGTTTTCAAATAGTCAAACCTGGGTTTTTTGGGAGACGTATTATATTACTAATAACACGATTGCAGTATAGCAATGTAATTTGTAGTTAAATTTGATTCAGTGCAGTTTCATGTAATGTTACAGCTCTGTTCTTCGACAATTTGTTGTTTGCTTGACAGTTGAGGGTAAGAATCTTTCATACATTTCAGAAATGGGTGTTTACACTAACAAAGTGTGGTCTTATACTTTGGAGTCATCTTTTCTGTTAATGAGGCCTGATGTTTATTGTTACTGAGACATGTGTGAGTATAGTTAAAAAAATAATCACCTTTACATTACGAAGAAAGCCCCTCCATGTGATTCTAAGAGATCAGTTCTGGTCTGAGTCTGGACTTGAGAACATGTCTGAGTCCAGTGCTGTCAGGACAAGTGACTATCCATATCTCTGTGCTATGTCCCCATGCCCACGCTGGGTTGTATGTCAGCTGCCTTATAATAGGATACCTGCTGTTTTCAGTGTTGCTATTTTCAAGGCATTATACAAATATTAACTTAGTTATAATGATGAGCAATGACACGTATAAATTATTTTAATCTATATTTTAAAAGAAATTGCACGTTTATTATGGTTATAATATTCTCCCTCTTATTGCAGGCATGATTAATGATCATTCAGTTTGGTTTTATCATAAAGGTAGCATTTCTCATAAAGGATTTAGATGTTTGCTTCCTATTTTGTCTTTATTGGGCAATGACTTGTTCAGTTTTTAGGACAGGAAGGATTCTCTGTCTCTGGGGCTTCACTTTAGCTGTGGCAAAGCAAGTGTGTTGAAGGAGCTGAAAAAAAGCACATTTTACTGGGTGAACAGGAAGTAACTCTAATATTGTAACTTTAAAAGGTCCCATTATACAAATCATTGCATTCTCAATTGGAAATCCGTAGTTTCATTTTCTTCAGCTTTGAAAATAAAATACATCATGGTGATGATTTTACTCAGCTGTAAAAGACAGCTGAGTAGATGACTGCAAGCATGGTTTGAGGACTTACAAATTCCCATCCTATTAGCTGGGTAATAAAAGAAGCATTCATTGCGGAAACTGTTTTCCTTATGTCCATTCTAACACCTTTTGGAAACAACAGTACTTTTGGTAAATACTTCTCTAAAGCCACTGTGCAAGAAAAAGGGTTATGCACTAAAAATAATATTTGAGAAGATATATGTAGGCATTATTTTCTTCCCTATACTTTAATCTCTAAAGCAATAAAGAGTCGTAAAAATGCCATGGAGATTTTCTCTTCAGAAGCCTCCAGAATAGTAACTTCCAAGCAGGACCTCCTTCACCTGTCACAAGCCGGATCTGCATGGTGATGTCTACCGGGACACAGTGAAGATGATGTTTGCAGCATGAACTGGGCAAATCCTGCCTGTGGGCAAGCCAGTGCTACAGGGCTGTGGGGCAGGAGCTCCTAGCCCAGCTATGTCCGTGTTTCAAAGAGTGAGCTGAGCACTCCCCTACCAGCTGATCTATGATTTCTGTGTATGAGGCCAAAATAGCTTTGATGTTAGGTAAGGAGGAGAACGGATGGAAAGGTTTCAGCTCAGTTCACACAGCCATTCATAAACAATTTTTAATGGAACACCAGAGTGCACAGAGTATTTCCAGTTTCAACAGCAGGTCACGCCTAAAGGCTTCATATAAAGAAAGGTGTTAGATCTATATTCTTGGATCCACAGGTATTGTAATATGGAGCATCATGTGAGTGGTAGAGGTGTCTCCCTCTCCCGGGTGATCTGTCTCTTCTTTGTTGACATGCAATTTTATTCACAAGGATATTTTATGACTTTAAAGATTATTTTTAGTAGAGCTTTACTACGCTGACAAACATACTTTCCCCATTCTATTATCTACTCATGTATGAGCTGCTTAAATAAAAAACCCTTTCTTGGGTCTGTCGAAATCAGTGCCAGCATTTCAAGTAGTCTCAGTGAGGAAGAGCCAAGGGGGATTTGTAACAATGGGAAAAAGCACTCATCCTCAATTCCCATGAGATCTCAGCTCTCCCTTTAAGCCATTTTCTTTAAAGAAAATGAACTTTCACTTATAATATTAAGTCTGTTATGACTATTGTGCTTTCATTAAGTGTTTAATAAAGTTGTGACTCTCTAAGTAAAATAAATATCATGGAAAAAGGTGGTAAAAATATGTAGACATACCTTAATGCCTTGGTTCTGCCAACGTTTAGTCATACATTTATGCTTAAGTGTGTGAGTGGTCCCATACAAGTTAAGGGTGCAAGTGTTCTACTGTGACTGACTGAAATACCTTTCCCAGATAAAAAGTCCAAAGTAGCTCAAAATGAATAGGTTGGTGTGAAGTCTTGAGTTGTGTGAATTCTTCTGTTTACTTTTTTGTCATAAAGATGGCAGTGGAAAGCCACAGCGTGTGTATAACAAATGCAGCAAATCATGTGAATGTATGCGAGTAATCTCTTTATTATGATAAACCAAATATACACACTTAAACTTATACAGCCTGATTATTTTGTTGTTATACTCCATTTGTTACTGACTAATTAAACATTAACATCTCCAGCTAATATGCTCTTTTGGGGAGAGCTGTTTTTAAAGTAATGGTGGTATAACACCTGCAGCCTGCAGCTGCCAGGAAGCGGGAGGCAGCATCATTAGCTGTCAACTTGCTCCTTCTTGCCGTTGGGTTGCTGCAGCGGGTTGGCTCAGCCTTTCCTCACTTCTTCCTCCTCCTGGCACAGCCTGCTGTTGACCTGCTTGCTCGCTCAAGGAGGCTTTCTGTTGAGCACATGAGATGAGGGGTTTCCCATAGTGCAGGAGGGAAGGTTGCCCTGGTTCCTCACCAGGTCTTGGGGCAGAAGCCAGGAGTTGTATTGGTGTCTCCAGAGCTGTTGTTTGGCCAAGCTGTGGCTGGTAGCAAGGATGTTGGAGATGCTCATCTGCAATATCAGAACAACGTTAGTTAGGAAGAATTATTTTATACCTTCTGATTGAGTCATATGGAGTGATCATTTAAGGCATGGCTGTCGAAAGTATGAGCACTCACAACACCAGTTTCAGCTGATAGGTGCCTCGAGAGGTTAGCTTCCGTAAATTTTTGCTTGATATTTCAAGAGCTTGAATCCATTGGGAAGGCAGTCTCAGATTCCCTCTTTCCATATCTCTTTGCTTGCCAAAGTTTCCTCTTGAGCATCACTGTTTTTTTGCAAATTAATTTTAACTCCGATTTTCCTAGTTGCTGTGGATGGCTAGCTTACTTCTTTCTGTGTTTTCACGGCCAGTGCTTGCTTCAAAACTACGCTGATGGAGGGACATGCATGAAAAATGCTTTCAGAGGTAAAGGGTAAAGCAAAATCCTTAAAAATTGGGCAGACTAAGTGGTCACATTCCATAGGGATATATATTTTTGGGTGCTTCAAAAGAGTATTTTTGTTTGAGGTTAGTGGGACAAGTTTTTTTGTAGGGAGAATGAACTGATTGCATAATCAAATTTGCAGGAGCAGAACCTGTTCATTGTGAATTTAGAGAAGACAGAGCTTTTTGTTAGTTTTCCTTCCCCTATTCAACTTGTAAGCAATGATTGAGAATGTATATTTTGGGAAAAAAGAGAGAAAGAAGGCAGGTTTCTCCTATTGGTTAAGATGCATGAGGAAAATGTGAAATAGAAGTGTACATGCTACATCACTTTCAAAAGATCCAGCATGTGATATGTAAGCAAAGACATCCTTTCCCCAGTTTTCAGTAGGCATTGCACTTCAGGTGGTGCTGATGTGAAAGCATGTTTGTCAAACCAGGGGTTAAGCTGAACCTTTTGAGGTGTAAAAGCAAAGCTGCTGCACTTGGAACTGGGGATAAGGCTCTGACACTGAAGGCTGCAATAGTTCACATCATCTAAGGGTCAGTACTCCCCAATAAACTCATTCAACACTATACACGCAAATATTTTAATGGAATACCTCCCTCCTGACAATGCCATATTAATTGCTGTCCATTTGCTATAGTCTTACAGGATTTATCTTTGCTGAACTCTAGGCCTCATGTTTTAGACTTCATTGCTTCTGCATTTGCCTGTGTTTATTGTGTGGCTTGTTATGATGAGGTGCTCTAGAACTGTTTCCCCATCAGATGGAAAATTTGATTGTCTTCTGGAAGGAAACACAGGGAGTGTATTAAATTACCATCAGCAGTGGTTGATCTTTTTTGCCATAATGATAGAATCATAGAATCATTTGGATTTGAAAGGACCTTAAGATCATCTCGTTCCAACCCCCTGCATTGACAGGGACACCTCCCGCTAGACCATGTTGCCCAAGGCTCTGTGCAACCTGGCCTAGAACACTGCCAGGGATGGAGCATTTACCACTTCTTTGGGCAGCCTGTTCTAGTGCCTTAGCACCCTCACAGTAAATCTCTGAAGAGTGACATGTAGCTGAAGTGTGAGCTCAGTGTCTGTTATCCTTAAGCACCTTGATACCTAACCCTTATGTTTTTCTATATGGATGTGTTAATTTTCCCATGTAGAGCGCTGATCAATTGTCCAGGGAGCAAAATGGGGGTCTGCCATATTTTTGTCACTTCGGGTTTTTTGGTTTTCCTTCGAAGAGTTAAAAAACTGAACGCTTCCCAATCATCAAAATTGTCAACTTGTCATTTTTCCTTTTGAGGCTTTCTAATAAGATGAGTGGGAAATATATTTTGGAAGGTTTTTGGTTTTGTTTCTTTTTTTAAAAGAAAAAAAAAGTGAAAAACTTTGTGTGCTGATGTTTGTGTTCTGCTTTATTTTCTTCCATAAGACACCCTAGAACACTAGACACGCAGATTAGTTTCAGCCTAAGTCTGTCTCATTCAATGCTGTTAGAGTTCTATACTTGCAAAATTTGGTGGGCAGAAATGTTGTGGATCTCATATGAAAAGGCATGCCATTAAAGTAGCTAAATATATTCAATATTTCTGAATTTGGCAAATGCACCCTTCCCATTCCCAACTAAATTATGTCTGAAGACATTTGGTGAAAATATGGGAGTTGACAGCTAGGACAGACAGAATTCTCCCCAAGTGTGCATTGCTTAAGTAATGGGAAAGGAACTTGTGAAAATAATAGAAATGAGACTGTAAAGTATCTTTGAGCAGCCTTTAAAATATCAACAACCCAGCCTACTGTCTTGACTTTATGACAGAGCTGTAGCACATTTAGCTTTGCAGACTCTCTTGGATGACAAGTACTGCAGCTCTGACAATTTGCAGGTGGAGAACTTTTCAGGTCGTTCTTCACTCTTCTGCAGTGTTGTGGCTGTATAAGCATATAGGTATGAAGCATGTTTTGGGAAATTCTGTTTTCCTTCCAGATGTAAATATCATAATGGAAACCAGCAGGGAGTTCTGAGCACTTAGGGCTGAACACTTGTGATTGTATACTAAATCATATCACTTTCAGAGTTGCAGCATTGAAATCTTGATGTAAGAAGGTAATGAAAATGAAGGTTATAATGGCAATACTATCTCAACAAAGATGTCTCATTAAACATGATATAATGCTGCTCATATTTGATTTTCTGGCTGTGTAGTGTAGCATTTGAGAATATAAGGATCACTGGAATTAAGCTAATTTTTAAAGCATAGCTTTTGAATATGCTGGGTTACCCTGGTTTTTAACTGAATCAGGTATCTGGATGATGGGAGAAGACGCCAAATATCCCTTCATCTTATGGAAACTGGAAGGGGAGCAATAAGGAGGTAAGAACAAAATTCAGACTTCATTGGAATTTGATATTATGACTCATTGTCCAATTTTGCAAGGTATTGAGCTGTCAGATTTTGATTTGAAAGAGTACTCAACTGTGTGCTTTACTTTTGGCTGGTGAATAATACACGTCAAAACAGAGTATCAGGTAGGAAGCAAAGCCTTTAGATATCGTTCAGTACTAGGAATCTTGCTTCACCTCTCTTGAAAGCTTTTATATCTATTGTTTTGTGCAGATTTTTAAGCTGTGCTTGCTACATACATATATATGTATATATATATATAAAAATCTGTTCTTCTCCTGTAGCAATAATGCATATTAGTGGAAAAGTATGCACAGGCTTTCTGGTTGAGTTTCAGCTTTTCCTAGACGTGTACAGACTGACTATTTCAAGTTACACGTCTGTTCCACTCTGGTTGTCAGCAAGAAGTTAGTAAATCCCCGGGAGGGTTAAGAGTGTTTTTAAAGGATTTGATGAGCTTCCAGTGCTTGATGCTTGCCACATTGTCATACTGGAACCAGATGTTGGGTACCACATGTTCATGTTTTTGGAGCTAAGTAGGTTAGGTACTGTGTCTCTGGCCTGTAAAAACAAACATTAGTTTCCCACCCTAAAGCTCTCGTCCCTGGGTCATCATCCTCACGATCCTAGCTATGGGAACTGCTTGCATCAGCCTCCCAAGTTGTGAAACCAGAGATGTTTTTTCTGGATCTTCCTACTTGCTCTCTTCTGTATCCTCTCAAAGAAAAGACCTTCTGATTTACAGTATTTATCCATAAGGACTCTTTGACAGTGTAAACTCAAAAGGAAGTTTTTGAGCATTGCACTTAGTGAGGATGAACATGAGCGCTTGGGCCCATGTGGAAACTCTCCCTGTGGCTGCTGAGAACCTGGAAGAACTTTGGGTAGATCTTGCTTTTCAATTTTCTTCCCTGTTCATATATGGCTTCCTGTTCCATGGACTCAGACTTTTTCAGGTTGTGCTTGTCTTTTATCCATTTCTAGTTGTCCTTATTATGTATATAGAATCATAGAATAGTTGGGGTTGGATTAGGGCTGAATCATAGAATAGTTAGGGTTGGGTATCTTCAGTTATCCTCCATGCCAAATATTAAAAAGGAAGATAACGTGAATTTTTTTCCTGTTTTCAACACCTGAAGTTTGTACTAAATAAAAAGCGGCTTTACTGTAGCTGTAGCCTATAATTTGGATTGGCCAAGTCAAATGTTAATCAGTCCTTTTGTTCTCATAACTGGTTTGTCTCATAAATGGACAAAATGGCTTTCAGCAAAGTACAAAGTATGATACAGAGTTTGCTGACAAATGAAAGATTTGGATTTTTTTTTTAAAGTGTGATTAGGATTACTTTTGCACTGCCTCAGTCACACTTCTCCAAAAGACTGGCTTCCTGGATTTGATTTTCAGTGATGAGGCTGTACCTCCACTGAACATCTATAACTGATTTAGTAAGAGAAAGACTAATACAAATTTTCCATTGCTATTTTCAGGTTTTATTTGCTTTATCCCTTTGTTTTCTGCCACTGTTGTAATATGGCAAGATGTTTTTTGAGCACTGTCTTTTTCTTTTTACTCTGAAGGGTAATTTCAGTTGAGTTGCACCCTACTGAGAGTAATGTGGTGAGAAACCAGTTGGCAGTGCTCTGTTCAGTTTTCATTTGCTTCTCTCTCTAAAAGTCTAAAAATATTCCTCCTACAGGAAATGTTTTTCATTCTGTTATGTCTTTTGCTTCCCGTAGGAGGTATTTCTTTTAATTTATTGAATAAACCTTTCTGAATTGTATTCCCATCAGAGTTTAGGCACAATAGAGTCTTTGGGCAAACTGTGCAAGAGATCTCACCATCTTCTGTTTTTAAAAGATATGCAATTGTTTCTTTATACAGTGCCGTCAGGCTCTGGAACAAGCTGACACTTAAGTGAAATGGGAGTATTTGAAGCTGAAGAACACAGATTAACACATCTGCTATAACTTCTCAAATGTTGTTGTTTTGATTGTATGTATCACATATTTATCCTTCTTATATTATAAAAAAATCCCTCTTCCGTTTTCCCTGCCCTCAATATTAAGAGGATTCTGGGCAATATTTTGATCTCGATCTCATTACCACAATTTCTTTTGTAAGTGTATGTGTATACAGGAAAGCTAAATCCTCGTAACATCCTGGTTGGAAGTCAGCTATGTTTAGCTGTTAATTTAATTTGGATGACAGTGCAGACTGTTATTCGAAAGGGGTGGTGGGGAGAGAGACTGGGATAGATTACATTTTCATGCTCCAGAATAAGACCCTATCTACTCTATCTTAAATTAGAACAATATGGTTGAGTTTTCTTGTGGCTATTTCATAACATTCCTGCTGACAAAATATGGTGTGCTCGTTGCTTCACTACTGTTTTTCAAGCATGTGTTTGTGTCTCTGCATCGAGTGATGGTTCTTGTAGCAGTGTGCCATGGGAACACATCTCATAGGTCTTTATGTGTGTTTGCAAATGATGTACAAAGTAGTCCACTCCAGAGAACTGGTACCAAACCATAGCCAGCTGGGAAAATCAGACAGCCAGATTACTTCAATAAACACAATTAGAAGTTTCTTTTTTTTTTTTTTTTTCATGGATAATGTGACTTAATTCTATATTCACTAAAGGAATGTGATATAATTCTCAGTCAACCTGTATGAAGGGTTTTAAAGCAACTTTCTAGCAGAATAATTAGTAAGATTGCATTAGTAAATGTGCATATTTGAAGAAACTCTGGCACGCTGTCCAAAATGCTTCTTGGTCCTTTTCTCTGCTTGAGGTCTGAGCATTTCCATGCTTTGTCAAGGTTCAGACGGAACCTTTCTGTTTCATAAACTGCTTCTCAACTGTGGCAGAGCTAATGTGATTCCTTCTTGGAGTGAACTATGTAACAGAGCCTCCCACCTGTGTTTTGTTTCTTTATTAGCCCAGATACATCTAAGTTGCACCATCTCACATGGATCAGAGCAAAACCAGTTATATAAGTTAGTGAACAGTGGAAGGTGTGTAATGTGGATAACAGAATGTCTGCGTACTGGTTTATATGAACAAAAAGGTAACCAGCAGTTCAAGGGAAGTGACTTCACCCGTGTGAGTCCACATCTGGGACAAAGGAGATGTTGATATCCTGGAGCAAGTGGAGTGGAGGGCCATCAGTACAGTTAGGGGATGAGAGTGCTCAATTCCACTTCTACTGCCTACATGGGGACTAAGGAAAAGATGGAGATGGTTGCTGTCAGAGTTGCACAATGACAGTCACAAGATGCAGCAAGAGAAATTCTGAGCAGATCTAAGGAAAAACCCACTCACAGCAGGATTGGTTCAGTAGTGAAATGGGTTATCCATTGAGGCTCTGGAATCTCTGTCCTTGAAAATTTTCAACCCTTCACGGGACAAGGTGCCAAGGAACCTGATCAGATTTTGAAGCTGGCCCTGCTTTGAGCAGGAGATTGGACCAAGTAACCTCCAGAGGTCCCTTTTGAGCTTTTTTTTTTCCCCTGTGATTCTGTGACTTTGAGTATTATCTGTTTCCACAGTATAATGAAAACTCTGCTGTGTTCCCTTATGCTACAATATACCTTTGATGGAACAGAAGTTACTGTGTTCCTTCAGAAAGTATGATGCTCTCCAGCATCAATATTTGAAGCAGGCTTATAAGAAGAGTGATTTCTTTCATTGCATTGTTCTCCAAAGTTGTTGCCGTGCTACTGCTCTGCACGGCATACCCTATCATTACAGTGCAGCTACCTGACTGGCATCTTACAAATGCAAAGAAAGCCAGGGTGGGTTTTTTTTAAAGATGTCAGTAAAATTTAAGAAAACCCAAATAACCAAACCCGTCTCAAATTGAAATGTTTTGCAGAGACAGCTTGACAGTGCTGTAGCAGAACTTCAGCAGGGATTTGGCATGGAAGTTTCAGTAACTACTTGCCAGGTAGGTTTCCTGCCAGCTCATTTAACTAAGCCTGCCTGCATATTCCTGCATTAGGGAGCCCAGGGCTTAGGAGTTATCTACCCGGACAGTGTGCTGTTGAGACCTGCTCTGAAATTGAGCTCTGTCTGCTTTTCCAAGTTATTTCACTTTAAGTTTAAAAAGTATTGAACCCTGGGCAAAAAGCACTGTCATCTTTCCCTGCCTCATTTCATGGTAGTTCAGTGTGCTCATGACAGTCCTTATGATGTGCTGCCTAAAACACTTCAATGCCTGTAGTAAAATGATGGTAAAGAAGCACTCCTTGCAATTTAGCTTTTCTAAATCTCATTTTTGTTATCTTCCTGAGTGCACTATAAGAGTAAAAATAATCTTGGAGAGAAATGAAAGAAGAAGAAAAAAATTGTAATAGGTATTTGAGAAGGAAAGGAAATCTGCTGAGCTTTGGGCTGGGAATTGCATCAGAGACACAGAAAAGTAGGTGTGACAGTAGGACAGTTGAGGCTTTGCCTATATTGCTTTACACAGCAGCAGTATAACCTGATCCTGACCTTACAACCTAAGAGCTTAAGGGTACAGTTATGTAACTGAGATCAGCCAAAGCTAAACTAAACTAGACTGGGATAGGCAGATGTGGACACATGGCCCAGAAAAAGCTGGTACCAAATTGGCTTGCTGAACTAAATGCATCCATGCTGCTATTTAAAAGGAGCATAGGTTGTAATTTGCTGCTGTTTGCAATGCAGTGGTGAGATTTTTTGAGCTTCTGGAGTATGTTGGTCAGCATTTGATCTCATGTGTCTCCTCTCCTTGCTCTTGAGAAACGATTTTGGCAAGC
Source organism: Ara ararauna (assembly GCA_028858755.1). Taxonomy (NCBI): domain Eukaryota; kingdom Metazoa; phylum Chordata; class Aves; order Psittaciformes; family Psittacidae; genus Ara; species Ara ararauna. Next base: position 53,676,050 of record CM054378.1, read on the forward strand.
CTGTGTTTAGCTGGCAGAGGTTTTGTCAGGCAGCAGCAGCCTCCAACACTGAGTGTGAAATTGGGCTGACAGAAGGACCTTGCCCACAGTAAAACAAAGGCTTGATGGCTTGGAGTCATAACCTTTTGCAGTCTCAATAAGTACATTTTTCCTTGAATGGACAAGAAAGTAAAAGGGGAGAAAAGGTGACTGTGGATTACAGCTGCATGGTTCAAATAAAAGGAGACAAGGAAGGGGAGAAGACCGAAACAAGGTAAGAAATGAGTAGAGAATTAAAACTTCATTAGGACTGGAGAACAGGATTGCCACCAAAGTGCTACAGCTGCTTGAAAAGGAGAGCTTTAACTCCTGCTCAGGCATCCCTGTCCCATCTCACTCATGGCTTGACGTCCTCGTTTTCTCCTGGGAGTGCTGTGCCAGGGGTGCTGTCCTGGCGCTGCTATGCACTTTGTGGCCCTGCCTACCGTGCCACGTGGCCCTCAGGGAAGCTTTCGGCAATGGTGTGGCTTGATAAGATGGAAGGTTGCTGTTCCGACCATCATCTCTAGTGATGAGATTTTCAAAAGCCCCTGACTCACTTCTGAAGATGAATCTCGAGCTCCTAGATCATTTAGATAGTTTTTGAAATCTTATTTTAGATCTTTTATATCCTCATTTTTTGTAATCAGAGCCTCCTTCCTCTATTCTTCCTTCCCACAGGAAGAAGTCTATGCTTCTGAGGACTTCCACACAGCTGAATACCATTTTTTAGTAGTAAAGGGATCTCATGTCTTGTCCATATGTTTTCTTGAGCTGTTTCTCATTTCAATAGCACTTTCAACTTGTCTCTCTAAATATTGTTCATACTTGTGCTTGTTTTGTGCTGATTACTATGTTCTTTAGCGCGACTTGCTATATTATATTTGCCTCCTACTGTCATTTGTTGTTTTCAGCTTGTGACAGCTTATCTGCTTGTTTTTTTAGACGCAAGTCTTGAGGCTGTATCAGTGCATTATTAAATTCCAAATGTATGTACTTTATTTCTTTGATCTGGTAGCATCCACCTTATACACTCAGATGGTAAATGGAAATCCTGATTGCTGTAGAGTACAGGATCTGGCATAAGTGCCAGAATTAAAAGAGAAGATCTGCTGCTCTTTGGTAACTCCTTCTGTCCCCACGACAGCTGATCTGAAGGGGACATTCGGGGAGTAATGCTGCAGCGCGGTATTTGTCAGTCAGAGCTTCCACTCTGGGAGTCTTTTGAAAACAAAGCTCCCTGGTGTTTAGATACTGGGTTTGAGGGCTTAGTTGTTTGGAAATCACTCTGACAAACTGTCTGGAAGCTGGAACCTTGCTTTCTATGGAGGAATTCTGTCCTGTGTTCTGAAGGCTGCTGAAGGCTGCAGCCTCAGCAGAGCCAGTGAGGTGTCACTGCAGGAGTGGGTAGAAATAATGGGGCATGATACATACTGCCTGTGCTCCAAAAATGTCAGCTTTTACACCGTGCCTTCTGAATCCTGATGCCTGGGATAAGGAACAGAGAGACCACTCATTGCTTGGTAGGTTGAAGAGCTATTGCACCCTGGAAATAGAGACACTAGGAGAAGAGATGAGCTCATCTTTATGGCCATACTAAGTTGTGGTGTCTACACAGTTTTCTATGGTCTGAGATGGCAGGACACCTTTTCTAAGTGCTTAGAGTTCCTGGAGGCCCTTCTGGACCAAGTCCAGCTACTTGGACTTAGCATTCAGCATGAGATTTCAGCTTTTTTGGAGCTGAAGATAACAGGCTTCAGATGTCACTTGAATTACAGTTGAGAAGAATGAGATTTCTGCAGTGAATTATTTATTTTTGGCTTCCTTACAGTTTTTTGGAATATGCTCTTTGGTTGAGATAAAGGCATTTAATAACCATATTGCTGTGCTAGAGGGTGACTGACCTTGTTAATTAAAACAGGACCAAAGCATTTGTAGGAAAGCAGGAGCTCTTCTTCTACTGGATCTAACTCAGGCAGATGGAGTGGAAGCCAAGGGGAAAAGAGAAATACAGTTGGCAGCATCTGGGTCAAATCAAAACAAAGCTGGAAGGGAACAATTAGTTGAGATCCTCCCAAGGAGAGTGTGGACAATTCCTGTAGAAGATAGATAGCAGGGGTAGCTACAGGTGAGCTTGCTTGATGACTCCTCTTGGAAGAAAATGCAAGCATAGAAAGTCTGAAAGCGGAAAAGCAAAGTGCAGTGTGCTTGACATGTTCCTTGGAGCCAGCAGTAAAGGGCCAGAGGAGCAAGGGAAGGGGTCTCCTTCCAGGCCTGAGGGCTGGGGATGATGGTACAGCAGAAGCAGATGCTGAGCTGTTGGAGGACACAGGACAAGCAGCATGAGGGGAGTGTGATGGGACCTCCCATCAAGTCAAACGTTATTTTTTTAATTTTGGTTATTTTATAACCCTGCCTTTACAGAGAGACTGAGAAGCCCAGCTGGGAAGGTTTGGGAAATACTGAGATGGCTAACAGAGATCTGGTGACCACTAAGCATAGAGGGAGATGGACCTGGGGTAGCCGTTGTGTTGATGCACTCAAAGTACTTGGGATAAGTGGTTATGCTGCTGTGACTTGCCTTTGTGGCAGAGATTATTCTGTGCAGTGGTGAAGTGCTCTAATTTGCTTTGCAAGCCTTAATGAATGCTGGAATGGAGCCCTGAGGAGGGAATTCGTGAATTGCTTCTCTATATTAACACACCTTCTGTGAGGGATAGCTGCCCAGGAGAGCCAGTCTTTAAGTGGTTGATGAGAGGAAGGGGAAGAGTTTAGGAGCGCAGTAAGGGAAAAGGAAATTAGAGGTGCTCTGAGGTGGCTGGTATTATGAACTGCGGGGAACTTACTTAGTTTTTGTGACGAGATATTTTTGCCTGTAATATATATATATTTTTAATACATATATTGTTTCTTTCTAGACTTTCAAATAATGTTTCCTCTGTTATTTTTTGCATGGAAAAAAAATATTCTTTTTGTTGGGTTCTTTCTCTTCCATGAAGCATTGCCATGTGGAAAAACGTTAGCTTTGCCATTTCACAACAATCTAAGTACATCTGGAGTCCAAGTTACTAAAAAGCTGCATGTTACTTATACAAAATTTCAATGTGCAATGCCAAGGAAAAGAAAAATCACATAAAATGTACTGTTTCTTAGTAACGTACATCTCTGTTGCAAGTCAAGGTTTTATTGTCCATCTCTTTCTTTGTTCTGTCAGGAAACATCTCCCAGCTATGAAATGTGGTTTCCTGGAGATGAGACACTGCAAAGCAGGGTGGGTGAGAGCTGAGGCTCCTCAGACATGTGTTTGAGTGCTCAGTGTGGTGAGCCAGTGGGATACTGCTTTACATTCCAGCACAGCCATTCCACAGTTGGCTATGCCACCACACCAGGGACCACCGTGCTGGATTCAGATGATGCTAGGTGCCTCTACCAAACTCCTCCAAATTCCTTTTACTGAGGACCTTCCAGAACAAGGAGGCCTGTGAGCTTTTGTGAGATCAAATTGCCTCTGGAGATCAAACTGCCTCTGGAGAGAACTGGAGGGATTCTGCAGTTACTTCAGAATGAGGAATTGGTGATTTATGCTCAACTGGCACAACATCAATGTGCAGAAAAGGATCTAACATGCTGAATTTGGAAGAAATGAAGAAATTTTTTTCCCCATGCTTTGTATTAGGATAACTCTGGAAATACTCTGTTTCTGGTTTTGCTTTTGTTCTTCCCAGCTTTTTAGGAAATATTTGAGCTAAAAGAGTTGAGGCAGTGCTCAAGACCACTGAGGGAGAAATTTACGCAGTCTGAAAAAGGGTCAGCTACAGATTTTACTGCAGGGACTAAGAAAGCTTTTGCTCTTTCCTTCTTCCTCCCCTGGTACTGTGGAATGGGGTTCATCCACTCTGTAAAAATATATTTTTTTTAGAGTATTCACAGCTTAGGTGCTTCTTAGAGTATCTTTTGGCTTCCTCCCAAAGAGTGAGACAGAAGCAGTGGGCAAATAATCACTTGGTCCTTAGGAGTTGCCTGGGAGTGGCTCATTGAAGCACCTGCAAGGGGCAAGGCTTGAAAATCAGAGCTGCAGATAAGCCTGTGGATTTGATGGCTAATCTATGCAGGAGCGTAGGAAGCATCTGCTGAGGACTAGATCTCTGTGCCAAATGTCCCTACTGAGTAGAGCAGTGGGGTTAGGTGGGATTTGGCATGTGTTGCTGGGTGTTTCCCTGATGGGGGTAGAGGATACAGCATTAGTTATTTCTGGAAACTACACAGCCTAGAGAAATTATATTTAGCTGTTAGATAACTGGTTTAAATTGGGATTATGCCCAAATTAGGGATGACACAGTAAAGTTGAGTGATAAGAGTATCTGTTGTTTCTTCCATGACTGGAAGGGGTTGTGGGACAGAAATGGGCATCTGACAGCGCGAAAATCCACACAGAATCCAGAGGATTTCTATGGGCAACCCTGCACCACTGCTCACCTTAAATTGCAGAGGTGATTTTTACATTACCGTAATGTCTTGGTACCCTATTTTTAGCTTAGGACATCACTGCACAAGATGCTATATAAACACAAGAGATTTTTTTTTTTCTTTCCAGAAATTTTATGGAAGAGACAAGAGATAGATACAGTTGCACCAGGAATTGTACAGAGACTATGAGGATGGGACCAGCTAGCTAGGTGGGGATATGTTTAATGTTTGATGCAGGCTGGGATGCAGTGGAACGCTACATAGAAAAGGTGAGCTCATCAAAGCCGAATAGTGTTTGAAGAGCGTGATGGATGAATATAAGCAAAGCAGCATTGTGTTGGAAAGACAAGGAAAAAGAATGCCAGAGCCATTGAGAAGATAGAAGTCTGCATAGGATTTCAGGCTGGGGTTTGTATTGAAAAGGGTATAAAAGTAACTTCTTTTAGCTCCTGGCTGGAAATAGGTGATAGGAGGAATACTGCGTATACTGACCTTTGCTATCTTCCTGCCTTCTTTTCCATAGGCATTGGATTTTCTCTGTCTGGTGAGTATGTCTAGATGTACAGTGCAGCATCATGTAAAGATCTGTCTCTCAGCTGGGAAGCTGATGTGTTTGCTATAGGGCTGCTGCACTCAGTCTGCTGAGGTCCCAGAGTAGTGCAGCCTTGGACACCCTGACTAAGCTAAGAAATCTGATAGAACGTAATAAACTGTTGAGGAGAGGGTGCCAGGTGCTGGGAAGCAGCAGTATTAATAAATGAAAAAGTAAATTAATTTAAGTATCAGTCTACTTTTATCTTTACAGTGTCTGTTTCATTAGTGCATGCTATATGTTACTGGAGTATTCGATCATGCTTGTAGTGTGAAAGGAGTTTGACACTCTTTACATGTGAGATTACCCAAAGAGGAAGCATAAAACCAAGTTCAGATGTTGCCCCTGTAGTGATACCTCAGCACTCCACTTGCCTTCTGTCCTTGTCTGGCTCTCTGACAGCCCCTTGCCTCGGGCAGTTTTACTCCCCTTCCAAAGAGGTGTGTTATGATCTTTCCCAATCCCCATGAGCAGTGTTGTTGTTACCCCATCTATCTGCTGAGCACAGGCGGACAGTGTGCTTTAGTTACGCGACAGCTGTGGTAGTTGTGAAAGTACCAGCACTTGCACCGTGTTATTGAAGTGGCTGGACAAGAGTGGGATTCTGCCCCTTCAGCTGGCAAAGCAGTGTCATCATGGTCAGAAAGAGAGGGAGTTACATGTATGGTTTTAATACACAGATTTAAACTCTACGCAGAAACACCTTTTTTTTGTTTTCTTTTCTTTTAGAGCAGCAAAAAGAAAGTCTTGGCAAACAATGCCAGTTAGGTTAAGTAATTCCTTTGTTTGAAAATTATTCAGTTTATTTCAAGGACCTTTTGCAATGTTTTCTTTGCACGTTAAATGTCATAATGGAGAGCTGGCGTCTTGCTGTGAATTATTAACAGTTACCTAACAGATGTTTATATACGTTTGCCTCAAAACTTAGCTCTGTAATTCTGTCTGAAAGCACTCAGTTTTCGAGCCTGTGCTTTGATAAAGGTGCAAATGAAGTAGGAGAAAGTGGCAGTTGTTTGTGCATAGCAGTTGTGCTGAGCCTTCTCCTTGTGTTGCTAACCACAACCTTCTGAGTTTCTTGCCTGTTCGTTATGACCACTTAACTACTTCTGAACTGTTACTTTGTCAGCAGCAGTAATTGTAAGCTTCTTTCTAAACATTTTCTTTTATTGTTTCTCTATGAGAAAGGCAAACCAGCCTTCAACCATAGGCAGTACTCTGGAGTGCTTGATTGCCTGGGACCCAGGCAATGTTGCTGCCCAGACCCAGTACAACCAGGACACAGCTTTTGTCTTCTTTAGCACCTCAGCTCCCTAGAAGGAGAGGTGCACCCTGCAGCATGACACTACCTTTTGTTTGGATAGTTGTCTTCATGTTCTTCATTCAATACTTTCTGGAGACAGATTGTCAAGCTCCCACCTTGTATAATGGTTAATAATGTCTCACAAGGAAGTTGCTGGGTATTATAGCCAAGGTTGCATGGTACAGTTCTGATCCTGGTGCCCTCCAGAACTGTATCATTCACCCCAAACCAGGGATTACTTCTGCAAGAACTTGCTGTGATGGAAGGGAAACTTACTTCAGTAAAAGTTGGTTTTGCAGTGTCCACTTTGTAGTGCTGGGAATAAAAAAAGAGAAAAAAGTGCAAGAAAACTGCCCAAAGCTGAAGAGCCATTCTCCATTTAAGAGGCTAAATCTCTTACTTGTAAATGCAAGTTCAGGAATGTGACTTGAATTATTGGTGACATTGTCACTTGGGAAGAGGAATTGTTGTCTTTTGTCCTGGAAGATCAGTATTTCTGTGCCTTGATTAGATCTTTGCATGAGGAGTTGAGAGTGGAGCAGGCAACTTCTAATCCAGGGTTCAATATTTCAGCCTTGTTAGGGCACCGATGGCTTTCACAGAAGTCCTTGCCCTGGTAGTTAGACATTACCAAGAGTAGTCTAATGATTTACCTTTCTCTGAACAAACATCTCACAAAAAGACAGCACAAAGGCAGATGCAGTGAAGCCTGCCCTGGTAGCTCTATGTTTGTAGTGTTGAAGGCAAATACACTAAAATCTTCCCTGTGCAGCAGCTGCAGCTTATGGGACAGTTCTGCACACCCAGTGCTTAGCTACCACAAGGTTGGTCTGCTGTATTGGTGGCAAAACAGCTGAACATGTGTTGGACATGTCGTTGGGCATGTTCTTGGACACATGGCCCTGGCCCTGTGGGATGCTCTGTGTCCATGGGCTCTCTGAAGGGCCCACATGCATTGTGTGCTGTCTCACCTATGGGACCTGGCTTGAAAGTCTCTTCATCGGAGTGTAAAAGGGACCCAGTTTGCTGCTTCTCCGCCCTTTAGCCCAGCTGAGTTATAAAAGTGTCCTTTGTGTGGTGTTAAAATCAGGAGGAGGTGGCTGAGCTTTGCTTCTAAAATAGCTTATTTCACTGAAAGAGCAGAAGTGACCATTTCTGGACAATGAGGAAAATAGTGGGTTTGAAATTAAGGAAATGAGAATATGCTTTAACCATTAAGACATGTAAAAGCACTTTTCACACCCTTTCTCATAAATCTGTGCAATACCATTGATAAGACAAGAAAAATTATACTCTTTGGGCAATATTTAATATGTCAGATTTTAAATCTTTTATTTTAAAAGCTTTTAATCTTAAATGGAAATTACCAAGGTGAATCATAGAATTAACTATATGTATTTAATCTTAATTGTTGAATCTCTTTAAACTACTTGAAAAAAATAAGATTTTCAATTTTAAAGGAATACAGTTGTCTCTCCTTAAAGGTATGTATATCAGCTTTTGGTTGATTTCTGATCGTGGTCTCCAAGTTTGCTCATAGACATAGTAGCAGCTTGGTCACGTGCAGAATTAATTTTTATGATGCCTTTATCTTGGTAGAATATGCCAGACTTCGAAGTGCCATGTTGTGATTGTTTTGAAAAAATGCAAGGCACTAGTCTGAATGAGAAATATTCCTAGCCAGAAAATCGGAGACCTTTGTAGCAAGTTCTGCTATTTATTTATTTATTTTTAAACAAAGAGATTGGTATGGTTTATGAACATGAAGGTTTATCAAGCAGCCTATTGATTTTAATTGGCATGGTTTCTTTACCAGTGGTGATCTTATCCAAAACATGTCTCAACATCTTCTGGAATCAATTAAATATTACTTTGCAAATGGTATGGTGTTTCAACAGATGTGTAAACACCATGCTCTTCCTAACAGGAAAAGGTCACAAATAAGTCAGCTTTAAAATTAGGGTTGGTCATGTAGTGCTCATGAAAGAAATATGGTCTTTTATACTGAAAAAAATAGAGGGTATCCTGGTTCCTATTCTGGGACTGAAGCAATGTAATTTTTTGTCAGGGAATCAGAACACATGGTCAATTTCTAATACATGTGTTTATTTTAATAAAAGTAGTATTCAGTCAAATATGATACGGTGTGATTTTGTCAGTCAGGACTCTGCTGTGGTGTCCACTTGACCGTATTTATTTCTGTCTGTGATTGGGGTTTGTTTTTTCAGTTGATTTGCCTTCCTGTAGTAGGGAGGACTGTATTTACCAGGGCTTACCATGCCTAATCTAACACGAACACCTGCTGAGAAGCTGTAATACAATGTCAACTGTGGCGGTGAGATAAGCACCTGATTTGTTTTCACTTGACACTGTTTCATATTTACTGTATTTCTTTAAAAAACATTTCAGACATTTAGGTTTGGTATGAGTATTTGTTTAAGCTGTCCCATCAATCACCACTATGTTTTACTTCCATATGTCCCTGCATGAATCTCCTGAAAGTTTTTTGTGTAAGATGGGATCTGTCTCTTTCCAGACTTCCTACATCCACAGGCTTATTTAATTTTGAGACTTCTTTCACTTCACTGTTCTTCTTTGTTCTGTAGGTGACTCAGTACTTTGTGGCTTAGACAGAGATTCATAGAGAGACTTGTTCATGTTATGAGATGAGCAAGAAATGTTCATTTAGGAAGTGTGTTACTTCTATGACTTAATAGAGTGAATGAGAAAGAAATGCTGAATGTGTATGATTATTTTCGTATCTGTTATGCTGTTTGCAAGTGGTGAATTAGCACATGACTACATCACTCATTTTGATGCTTTCATATAAATATAATTTCATCTTTATATGCAGAGGTCAGAAGCAAATACACAGCTGAAAAGGTAAGATTTAAAAGACTACACCCATATAACATCACAATTCTATTTCTTGCACATGCATATGTTCCTGTATAGTTTCGTGCACGAATAATTTGTGTACATTCGAATAAAGGACAGAATGTTTCCCACATTTAGCTTTGGGAGGCCAAATGGTATGTGTGAAAACTGGACAAAAACAAAGATTCAATATTGGCTTCACATCTGAGGAAGCTGTAGACCATAATGTTTTTCTCCAAAGTCCTCTTTAATTTTATGTTTAGTAAATTAGCTTCAGATCTTCCTATCCAGTGCCATTCTAGCATAGAAGGAGGATCCACGGGTCCTGAAGGAGCTGGCAAATGAAGTTGCTAAGCCACTGTCCATCATATTTGAAAAATCATGGCAGTCAGGTGAAGTTCCCGCCAACTGGAAAAAGGGAAATATAACCCCCATTTTCAAGAAGGGAAAACGGACCACCCAGGGAATTACAGACCAGTCAGTCTCACCTCTGTGCCTGGCAAAGTCTTGGAGTGGATTCTCCTGGAAGGCACGCTGAGGCACATGAAAAACAACAAGATGCCTGGTGACAGCCAGCATGGCTTCACTGAGGGGAAATCCTGCCTGACCAATCTGGTGGCCTTCTATGATGGGGCTATGGAACTGATAGGGGTAGAGCAGTTGATGTCATCTACCTGGACTTGTGCAAAGCGTTTGACACTGTCTCACATGACATCCTTGTCTCTAAATTGGAGAGACATCAATTTGATAGGTGGACCACGCGATGGATAAAGAACTGGCTGGATGGCTGCAAGCAAAGAGTTGTGCTCAATGGCTCAATGTCCAGCTGGAGACCAGTAATGAGTTGTGTCCCTCAGGGATCGGTGCTGGGGCCGGTCTTGTTCAACATCTTTGTTGGTCACATGGACAGTGGGATTGAGTGCGCCCTCAGCAAGTTTGCCGATGACAGCAAGCTGCGTGGTTTGGTTGATACGTTGGAGGGAAGGGATTCCATCCAGAGGGACCTTGACATGCTTGTGAGGTGGGCTGATGCCAACCTTATGAAGTTTAACCATGCCAAGTGCAAGGTCCTACAGCTGGGTGGGAGCAATCCCAGGCACAGCTACAGGTTGGGCAGAGAAGAGATTCAGAGCAGCCCTGAGGAGAAGGACTTGGGGTGTTGGTTGGTGAAAAAATGAGCATGAGCCAGCTTCAGTGTGCTCTTGCAGCCCAGAAGGCCAACCGTATCCTGGGCTGCATCAAAAGGAGCATGACCAGCAGGTCAATGGAAGTGATCCTGCCTCTCTACTCTGCTCTCCTGAGACCTCACTTGGAGTATTGTGTGCAGTTTGGGTGTCCTCAACATAAAAAGGACATGGAACTGTTGGAACAAGTCCAGAGGAGGGCCACGAGGATGATGAGGGGACTGGAGCACCTCCCATATGAAGATAGGCTGAGAAAGTTGGGGCTGTTCAGCCTGGAGAAGAGAAGGCTGCATGGAGACCTCAGAGCAGCCTTCCAGGATCTGAAGGGGGCCTATAGGGATGCTGGGGATGGACTCTTCATGAGGAACTGTAGTGATAGGACAAGGGGTAACAGGTTCAAACTTAAACAGGGGAAGTTTAGATTGGATATGAGGAAGAAATTCTTTACTGTGAGGGTGGTGAGGCAGTGGAATGGGTTGCCCAGGGAAGTTGTGAATACTCCATCCCTGGTGCTGCTCAAGGCTGGGTTGGACATAGCCTTGGGTGGCATGGTGTAGTGGGAGGTGTCCCTTCCCCTGGAAGGGGGTTGGAACTAGATGATCTTTAGGTCCTTTCCAGCCCTAACTTTTCTATGATTCTACGATTCTATGATCTTCAGCTCACCAAGTACTGGCCAGCAAACTAAGGCATGCACATGGTGCATCTTGGTGTAAGTGCCACTTTTGGACAGGGGGTGCTAGTGAGCTGATCCTCATCTGCTAAGATGCAGAAGCCATGTGGCTAGCTTGAATATTGCTTTCCTTGTGTGTGTCTCTTCCCTTCATGTAGAAGTGAAAAGGCAGTGGAGCAGGAGGAGCAGGTCTGATGCAAACCCAGATACTGCTTCTGTGTAGGGACAAGAACCAGCTGAACATAGGGGCAGAGTAGAGCTCCTGAATCTGATGGTGAAGATGTACTCCACGGAGATGATTTAGCTGAAGATTTAGATTGGCTGCCACTCTTAAGTCCTTAGGGCTCTTCTGTGTATTAGGAAGAAAGCACTATATAAATGGTTTTATCATGTGACTTTCACAGGTGCTTTTCATTTTTGCATGTGGTTGCATATTCACTACATGTTCCAGCAACAGCATTAATATGTTCAGAGATATAGAAGAAAATGTGTAGCACATCATGCTAGAGAAAATCTGGGTGACTGTAATTAATGACTTCTTTCCGCTTGAGTTTAGAGTCAAAGTTATACAAGCAAATTTATCATCAAAAGTTTCAGGTCTGGATATTTACATTTTACAAGTATATTTACATTACAGATTTTGTGTTCCTGGTGGCTTCTCAAATGGGATTGCATTTATCAACTGTCAAAATGCTAAGAATAAAAGAGAAGGATGCTTTTTTTATTTATTTTTTTTTCATTTAGGCTGGTCCATCCAGGTCAGAATTCTGGGAATGCTCAAAAAAATAGCAGTTACTTTGTTACATTTCTGTATATGTGTGGAAATCTGGAACTGTTGCAGCTGCCTTTTTTTTTTCTGTTCTTGTTGTTTTGTTTGGTTTTGTTAATGGTGAGCTGCAAATGAAGTTATTAAACACCCACCCACTTAATTACAATCTGTCTAAACATGGGTCTTGAGAAGGCCAGAGCACTTTTATTTGTAACCTAAAAAATTTTCAGTCTCTTCAGCATCTTCAGTACCTTCTTTCCACTCTGCTTCAGATTATTTGCGTCTATTGGGGTCTGCTCCATTAAGATAATTTAAAATAGGGCTTTGAGCAGCCTGGTCTAGTGGAAGGTGTCCCTGCCTGTGGCAGGGGTGTTGGAACTTGATGATCTTTAAAGGTCCTTCCAACCCCAACCATTCTGTAATTCTATGATCAGAAAATGCTTCATGGTTCCCTGGCTAATGATAGCAGTAGGTGAGGTGTCTTCCTCTATTCCCCATCCTCAGTTTCCCTCTTGGCTTTAAAAGCTCATATGAATTGGGGCTGAGGTATTTTTGTGAAAATGCATTCACCCATAACCCTTTAAAATGGGGTTAATTTCTTTAGGACAATATAACTCTGGGTTGCAAACAGCCTTCAGGAGCAAGGAACAGACTCCAGAGAAAATGCAGCTATTTTAATTGATTTAGGGGGTCTCAGCAAAAAGCTTTTGAAAGGCTTTCTTGCCCATTACGAGTAGGTAAACACCCTAAATTTGTCTCATAACATTGCTCAAATAAATTATAACTGTAGCTGTAGACGTGCTGTGGATATTCGGACAAGCAAAATTCCTTTTTAACCAAGGAAAAGAGAAGGGAAGAGTTCACGGGGAACCATCACCAAACCTGTAAAATTTATCTGTATAATAAAGAGCAAGGTGTGAATTGCATCTGTAATTTCATTGAAGAAATTATAGTAAACTAGAAAAAAAAATAACATGTTCAGTTGTTTTTTTCTGCTCAGATGCTTCTGGCATTCTCAAAGCTTGTTATTCAATTTTTCTTGGGGGAAATTTTCCAGATACTAAAGATGTCATATGCTGTCTCTAGCTGAGTTATAGCTCCTCGTTTGCTTCTTGTCAGGGTCTTCAGTTACATTTTGAAATTTTCTTTCTCATAGTTATTTGTCTTGTAAGATTGATTTGTATTGATTGATAGCTGTTCCATGTGTTGAGTGTCAGTGGCAATATGGAATATGGACAGAACTGCTTTTACATGAAATCAGACTGCAAAATGCACTAGCGTGTGTTCAGCCTACCTCAGGTATACTTGATGTTTGTAAAAACAAGCCATGCTTTGCCCATACAGCTAGGGGAATTACTAACTTGTCAAAAAATTCTGGACAGTATAGAGAGATAGTCAGAATGGATTGTCCTTTATTTCCATTTCTTTCAGATTTTAGAGCCATAGCAGCCTCTTCTGCCAAGTTTTTATAGATTTGAGCAGGAAGGAGGGGGAGCACCCTTTCTTCCAATCAGTTCTTCAGTCAGTTCTTTAGCTTTTAAATGAACTAGTTCTTGAGCTGGGCCAAACTGAAGAAAATGCTCTTTAGTATCAGAAAAATAGTTTGTGCTTGAGCTAACCACTTTGCGGTTTATCACTTTGGTGCATCCTACAGGTTTGTAGGATCAGAACTGCCTTAATCAGTTTGTTCTCCAGTTGAGTGGTTTAACTTTCTTATAAACTTCATCAGCAGATGTTTACTGTTTGAATTTAATATCAATTGTTTTAATACAAGGATAAGACTTACGATCATAGTACAGAAGATTTTCACATTCTGAAAGCTTGTTTATTTTTTTAGGCTAAAAATGTCATACACTGTAGCTGAGTTGTCACCACTTGTCTGCTTGTCTAAATAGATCTGTTTAGAAATAAAACAACTAAAGACCATAGTTATTCATCTTGTCAGTCACTTTTTACATGTCTGTTGCTCAGAATCCCTGGATGCAAACCGTACCTGGCCTTCATTATTTCTGGTCTTTCTCATCTTCAGCTATCAACAGTATATTTCAGGAAAGAGTAAGTATGGGTGTTATTTTGCTAATGTCCTTCCACTATAAAGATGGACTTCAAAAGATACAAAGAAATCATGCAGCTTTTGTGTTATTTTCCTTATTTTTGTACTGTCCCTTCTTGTACCTGTTTTGCTTTCTTTTATTCCAAAATGTCTTTTTCAGTACGTGGCTAGAAGCACTCTAAACTTAAGATATGATCTTAGAGTAAATGAACCACAACTGTGCTCATACCCAAGCCGCCTGTGAAGTAAGATGGGTGGGAAATGAAATCCTGATGTGCTGCTTCCTGGGGAGTGGTTGTGTAAGTGAGGGTGTCCTGCATGCTCAGAGTGTACTGTGTCCCCTAAGTCCTTCTGAGACAGCTGGCACTGGGCTGAGGAGAGCATCACTCTCTTTCATGTCCCAAAAATAAAGAAGAAACAGTGAATCTGGCTGCTGGGATGTAAGAAGTGTTCAGTATAGATACAACTTTTGTCTAGATATCCCGTAAGACCACAGCCTGTGTGCTCAGGAGGATGCAAGTGAATGAAATCATCATTCCTGTGCTCACCCAGCAAGAGGTCACAGTTGTCTGCATATGCAACAACTGGAAATGAAGGAAAAATTTATCTTGTTGTTTTTTGGACTGATACTGAAAAATGGAGGAAGGCTTTTCTTTGTTTTAAGTGAGAGCCTTGCACAATCTGTGCTTTTGGCAACTAAGGAAAGGGTACTCCTTTTAGTATTTCACTCCTCTAAATAATAAGCGTACTTGCATGATGTGTTTAGCATTGTAACCCTTCTGAGCTGGGAGTACGGTCAACTCTTGGCTGATTTTCCCATGTAGTTTGGCCCCCAGTTTGGTTAGAGCAGCACATTTTCACAGTATGCTCACAGAGTCATGTATTTTTTTTGTCAAAATTTTTCTTTGTCATATTATATGCTGTCATTTGATACTACAATTTTATTTTCTTTCCTTCCCTTCTCCTCCCCTGCCCCTAAAGTGATTTTGATATCTGTCAAAGGTACTCTATGGCTGTTTGCAGTTATTTACCTTTTTCACAACTCTTGTTCAGTATGATTTATATTTTATTCCAAATTGTTGTGTTATGCTTTCAGGTCATTAATCTCTACATTCCCTTCCCAGGGAGGCCGTGGCAAATCAGACCTCGGAGGTCTCCTGGAATTTTCTTTAGCAGAATCCAAGGTCATGAGGCTGAATGCATTGTTTGAATATTCATCCAGCAAGACCTTCGGATATGCAGCAACTGAACTCAGCTGAGCACTGCTGCTTGCAGCAGTCATGTACAGCCTTGTTTATTTAACCCAGGCTGTACTTTAAAGAGGTTTTGGTTACAGGCATATTTGGAATCCTATATAGATCACAGCAACACTGACGTCCTTACATTATCTTGGAGTATCTTTGTTGCTGCTGAACAAAAAGGGAGGCTCTTTTCTTTTCACGTAGTTACATAATTAATGAGTTATTCTAAGGGCTTTTAGATCTTATTATTTGGGAAGATTTTGAGTGAAGTTACACAAGGTCAGCATTTCAGAAAAAGTGAAACTGCATTTTATAGCTGAGGGAATAAGATGCGTTACCAGTTCTGGTAGAATTTAAGTGTAGATAAAAATGTCTGTAGTTCTTCTGATTTCAGGAGGAGCTTCCTCCCAAAAATGCTGAGCTAAAGACTGTTTTCCAGGTTCTGCCATTAGACAATTCTAGGACTTGCCAGCATGTGAACTTTGCCAAGCTGCAGACAAGTGATTTTGATAACGCTGCAGGCAGTTTCCCTGTGGCTATTTTGATCCTTGTGACAGAAAGGAAAATGGTAAAAATCACATGTGTTTCCACTTAAATTTCTTCTGGGGTGACATGAGCAGTTATAAAAGCTAGTTCACAAATATTCACGGGGAAAGAAAAATAGAAACAATAACAAACTGGAGTAGAGAGCTGGAGGCACAGAGTTAGGATAGCTTCATCCTTAGCTCAGTGTCTGAGCAGACCCTGGTGTGGAAGGTGGGGCCATCTAGCCATCTACCTTGCATATGTATTAAAAGATTTTTCTTTAAAACTATACATAAATGGAAGAAATCTGCCAGACCTGCAGTGTTCAGCACCACATTCTCTTAGAGCCTTTTAAGAAGTAGGTGCTCAGAGCAGGCTTGGTGAATAGCTATAGGTCTGTGGGGTGAAGGGTCTTTGGGTGTAAAGCTGGGATGTTTTAGGATGTCAGAGAAAGAAACAGGGGTTTTGCAGCTCACGTGTGATCACATTGTCTTTTCAGCTTGCCAGAATGGAGAAGTCCTCATCCCAGCTGATCACGGGCTGCTCCAGCTGGTATGGCAGTGCTTCAAGCAGCCAGCAAAGCTGCTTTTGAGACCCACATTTGTTAAGTCTCAGTCGGCCAGGTTAGCTTCCAGTACTGTTCTCTTTTAACACAGCTATTTCTGATGAAAAGGTGCCAGAATATGCCAGGTAGCAGCCACACCAGCAGTCCAGGGCAGGCGTTAATCTCCACTGAAGGGGAGATGACAGGTATCCAGGGCAGGCCAGGGGCCATAACCTTTGCAGCGCAGTCAGTTGGCATTGCAGAGTGACACACAGCCAAATACCTCAGCATGGAGGAGGCATTTAATACCCACTGTGCTTTTATTTCTCATTATATGTATCAAATATGTTATCTTTAAGTTATGAGATGAGAAGGTTTTATGCTAGATAGAAGACTCATACTATTGCAGTTCAGTTTGTAATATCCATAAATTCTGTGTATGATATAGTAGGAATAGTTGCAATATAACTGTAGGCTCCACTGCAACCATTTGAAACATTTTGAAGGGTTACGACAAAAAGTACTAAGAAATGCAGTGTTTGGACATCACTGTAAGTGAGTGCACACCATTCAAGAAGCTCTGCATTAGTCAGACCATGTGCCATAGAGTCAGTCATTCTGGCTCTGGCTGGGGCTAATGTTCAGTGGTGTAGAAGATGAAAAATTCATAATGCAAGTGTACGTGCCCGTGTGAATACAATTACAGAAGGAATTAATACGCAGTTACTTCAAAGAGCACTCTTCACCAAGCAGAAAATCACAGTTTAGCCCATGGAGTCTTTTGACCCAAGATGTTTGTCCGTGTTGCCTTACAGGGTACAGTTTGTTTTCTTCAGTGTACACGAGTGTAAATGATGCAACCCCAACTTCAGATACTCAGCTAGCCATGACACACAGCCCTGAGAAACGTTCATTATTCTTTGGCTTTGCTCTTCTTTTTACTTCTTATTTATTCAAAAGATTACATTCCCATTTGGATAGGATTAGCTGTGGTTTGAAAGTATTGCTGCGGTTTGTCCTGTGAACATGAGTGTAGTATTCAGCTGAGCGATGTCTGTTTCATGACCTGAAACATCTCGGATAGAGCAGACACGACTGTCAGCATTTGTATCTAAATAGATTCCTGTTGTATAAAGACATGAGGCACATTTGGGGACTTCTTATGAACTTTCCCATGCGGAGAACTCAGAATTTGAGGTTGTCTTCATCGCTTTTCTAGGAAACAGATGCATTTTTTTTTCTCCCTTGCTGCTAAGCTTCTGATTAACATTAATGGATGCATCCTGACCAGGCTAAAATAGTAAGTGCTCAACATTTTGCTGTGATGGGGCACACAAGAACATCGTGTGGCATGACCTGCATGTCTGCACATGTCTCCAGCCCGTGCCACTGCTTATATGGCCCAATGAGGCCCATATACAGATGTTTTTCAACAGTCAGTAAGGTGACTTTGCCCTCAAGCAATTTAACTTTGCTTACTTTGGATTAAAAATAACTAGGTATGTGCAAATAGATGTGATTTGTATTTAATGCTTTTTTTGCCGTTTGGTGAGGCAAATCCCAGTTTTTTGAAAGAGACAGGATTATGCAGTTTGGCTTCCAAATTTATTTTTCATAATGTGAAACAAGGCATTTCAGCTGCTGTGAATAGCTGTGTTGCTGCTAAGGACGTGAGGTATTTTTCCTAATTTCATTTAAAAGTTTTATTTTGGATACAAGTAATTTTGTTAGTGTTGGAAACCCATGCACAATAACATAACTCTGATGTTAAAGAACTGAAACTCTAATTGACTGGCCTTGTGTCTCTAGAGGCAGAGTGCAATGTAAATAAGAAGACAAAAGCATACATGGTGAAAAGCTTACTTTTGGATTTTAAGATCCTGAGCTAGACTACCGAAAATTCGTACTGGGAATCAACCTCAGCATGAATGCACACCATTATTTTAGCAGGAAACATATGGGGTTTTATCCTCTGTAGTGGACGAATTGTTAAAACATGGTGTAACTGCTTTATGCTATATATGTGGGGGTTTTTAGCAAAAATAAAAATGTTCCTTGATTCAAATTGAAGTAAAATAATATCTGGTTACATTCAAATTGACAGAGTTAAAAAATAGGGTGCAAATTAGACTAAGCTCAATAGCAATCTCTTCCTCTCTCATTCACCCTTGGGAAGCACTGTTCCACCTCCCAAGGGAGACTTGTGCCCATCTCAGACCATATCATTGCTAAGGAAGACTTGCAGTACATGCACTACGGTTCTTCTGGGCTGGATGGCATGTGGTGCAGGTTTGTGCCATTAGGCAGGGGCTGGACCCTATTTCTCACATTTGTTTAAGTGGCTTTAATAGATGACATCAGATAACTCTTACCTTCAGATAAGCATGACTTGTAAGGGAAATGTCTTAGGAAAGAAGTTCCTATCCTTGTTCCGAAGCACAGACTCAGGAAGAAAAGGAGGTCTTGTTGCCACTTCTGTTTTGTGAAGCAGCAGGCAAAGATACAACAAGGGGACAGGTTGTAAACCTGGGTTACAGGTGTGCATCTTCAGTCCCATAAACTCAGGTAAATCTCAGTTCTTTTGCTAACTCTGTTTCCCTAACTTATGTTTTTAAGTTATGGCTTAGACTTCATTCCGTAATACCTGAGTATCTACAGTCTTAAATGTGAGATGTCTGTACCTCTTTACAATGCTTTATACTGTGCATTAGTAAAAGGGCTACCTCTAGTAATCCATTATATTTTTGATATTCCGATTCAGTCTATCATCTAAGAGTTTTAATTCATGGAACCTGAAGAAACTTGTGGCTGGTGTTGAATACCACAACCAGTGCAGAATTCAGCAGCAGGAACATGAAATGCTGGTATGGTGTCTCCTCTTTGCATTTCCATGCACTTTGGCCTTTCTGCCGTGGCAGAATATTCTTTGCTGTCTTCAGATTCATGCTTGCAACAGAGACTGCTCTGACCTGCTTTATCCCATCAAGTCCTGGAGCTCCTGCTCTATAGATGAAAGTCAGGTTGGATGGTCCTCTGGACATGATGTAAAGCTATCTGTAGTCAGAGAAAGCCTTCAGTGAGCTTTGTGTCAAACCTTTTCTCAGGAGCTAAACCTACACCAAAGAACCCCCATTCCCACAAGAAATTAACACCATCTCAAGACTCTGTGTTCACAGATGACTTCAGCTCCTGTAGTATAGCTTATCTCATCCATGGTAAACACAGAGAACCAAAGCTTACTACTCTTTCAAGATGAACCTAACAGAGGAGAATTTGTTCTTTTCTCTGTTTTGAGGCTTCCTATTTTTATACTGCAATGAAAAGCAGTACCTAATACTTCACAGTGAACCTCTGATTTCTAAATGCAATTCACTCTCAGGGTCGAGGGGCTGGAAACTTGTTATTCATTTTGATTTTTCCTAGACTTTTCCAGTCACTTTGAGCCAGTGAATAAATTTTTCCTGTATTTTCTTGCCTGTAATATGTCTTCATTGCACTCCACAGCTGAAATGATTTCTCAGAGAGCAGGAAACTGTTTTCCCAAATGTGTATTTGTAGTATTTTCTTGATAAGGATGGACTCTTGAACTTTTCCTGGTTACCTATATATAGATTTAAAGAAAACCTTGGAGTTAGTTCAATTTTTTGTTTTATCTATGTTATTCTTTAGCAACGTTCAGATATACACGATCAAGGTGATAAAACTGTTTTTTACAAGAAACCAACATCGAAAGAAGGGTGATTCTTTGATAACTTTTTGAGATACTAAAAAAGTGGTCTGTAAGCATTTTAGCAGCATGAAGTAAGCCAGTGCCTTTTCATATTGCAAGTTGCTGTGTGAAGACATGTAAAGCCTCCTGTAGGCATTAGGATTCATCAGCTGGATTCAGGGATATCATGCAGAGCTGCAAAAAGCCTTTTATGATTAAGGCTGCTATCTGGTGATACAGTATTCAGAACTGTTTGATGCTTTCCAGCAACACTTTACATTTTAATCTATACCAATTATTTTTAAAAATGCATTTTGAAGGTCTGGTAGCATTTCAAGAGAGTAAGCAGGGTGAGTGGGTGCGGAATCTGACAGACAAATAGAGGTGAGGTTGCTGCAGCAGCAGTTTGTCCCCAGATCCAGCATCTATCCGCAATGGATATATATGCTGATTATATATATGCGTCTCTGTGTGCATGTATATACATGGTTATATACACACATGGATCGACACAGAGGACTCACAGCAGTCACACAATTATGAGTGGCATAGGTAGCCTAATCCTGTTTTTCCTCTCTGTCTGTTTAAGATGTAAGTCAAATATAGGCATCTATATGGCACAACTGTAAAGACATATGTACAGCATAGGTATGCGCATACATGCTTTCAGCCTCTGAGCTTACTGCAGTTGCAGGTACCCCAACCACATGGACTTCTCTTCCCATAGCCCAGCTCCAGCTGCTGCACTCAGAGCCCTACACACACAATTGCAGGCAGCATAGGCTACCCACAGGGATGATCCCCTCCTGTGATGGTCTGGGAAGTGGTGAAAGGGCCTCCCTTGTGTCTGTGGTAATCAGTCGTTAATGAGCCACCCTAATGAGGAAGCTCTGTGCTCAGCTGCATGTCTTGACTGACATGTTCGTATTCTAGTCCAGAGGAGGGCCACAAGGATGATCAGGGGACTGAAGCACCTCCCATATGAAGACAGGATGAGAAAGTTGGAGCTGTTCAGCCTGGAGAAGAGAAGGCTGCGTGGAGACCTCATAGCGGCCTTCCAGTGTCTGAAGGGGGCCTATAAGGATGCTGGGGATGGACTCTTCATTAGGGACTGTAGTGAGAGGACAAGGGGTAACGGGTTCAAACTTAAACAGGGGAAGTTTAGATTGGATATAAGGAGGAAGTTCTTTACTGTGAAGGTGTTGAGGCACTGGAATGGGTTGCCCAGGGAAGTTGCGAATGCTCCATTCCTGGCAGTGTTCAAGGCCAGGTTGGACAGGGCCTTGAGCAACCTTGTTTAGTGTGAAGTGTCCCTGCCCCTGGCAGGGAGATCAAAACTAGATGATGTTAAGGTCCTTTCCAACCCAAAGTATTCTATGATTCTATTTCTCTCCAGACTGGTGGGATAAGCACCAAACCAATTGTGCATGGGTGAAGTGGTACCTAAAGTTTAGGTGCACAGTGTGTTAATTTCCATAAGGACCCTGTTGAATATTTGTTCGAACGTTGTTTATCTTTTTTTTCCTGGAAAGCTGAGTGGAAATATGATGTCTTTTGATTATCGAGTTCTGGGATTTTTTTGCGTTGTCCTCACACTGCTCAGGAGGACTTTGCTGCAGAGGCAGATAGCTTTTGTAAAGCTATAGCCAAAGCCTAGTGCCCCTGTGGCAGATTGCTGGGAGGCTTTCAGGAAGGCTTTGAGCTCTTCAGTGGAAAACAAAGAGAGCAACGGGTTTTCCCTGGAAAGATGACTCGGTATCCTGGAAAGAAGGAGGTGTGTGTCATATTACACTGGGTCAGATATATCGCACAGAAGATTTAATGACAAAAGCATGTTTACTCAAAACAGGTTTACGGGAATGGAATGAAGTCACTAAAAAAGTTAAAATCACAAAACCATATTACTAAGGGTGCACTTTAAGCAAATTCTTTTTTCCTGCTTCAGCATGTTAGGCAGCTTGTAAAGCTAATTAGCTCTTTTGCATCCTGCTCTGTAAATTAGTTAGAATTAAGTGACTAATTATAGGGGTCTGCCTTCTGGGTTCCCTTTGGTGGGCCATGAGGCAGCACTTGATGGTGCTGGACCAAAGTCATTCACACCCACCATCTCAATGCTGTGTCTTGATGAGCGTTTCTACATACCAGTGTTTTCAGTAGGCAGAAAGCTACTTTTGTCAGGTTTTGGTACTGTTAATGCAGCATGTGGCTGAAAAGTTTTATTTCATGACAAATAACAATAACAGACTTCCCCCCCCTCCGTATTGATTGCACTTGCTGTATGCTTTTCAGAGAAGCTACCCCACATCTATAAACACATGGAAAGAGGAACAGAGTGCCTATGCACTGTGATCTTTTGCTATCTAATAGATTAAGGGTAACATCTCCTAGGATCCTACAAGAGTCTGGTTTCTTACTGACTTTGTTTTATTTTGCTGCACTGGAAGTGGTCTTTTATGGAATGAAAATATTGACAAGGGAAAGCTTAAAGAAAAGGAAATATGCTTATTAGAAATTTTGAGCTTAGGATCTGGTTTTAGAACTTAAAGCATTCAACATTTGGTTCAAATTAAAGCACAAACCCCTAGGCTGAATCTCTGACTAAAACCGAAGGACAGGATAAAAGGTAGGCTGACCTTTTCATATTAAAAGACATGAATCTTTTTTCATTTAGAGGGAAATTAGAAGGGCCTTCTGTCCAAAATGAAGTGAAGTTAGTTGATCCAAGGTGATCTTTTCAATTCCTCACACTAGTTGGTTGTCCTGTAGGATGAAACAGATCTGAGCCAGAATTGTGCAGGTTACAGCATGAGAAAGGACTATTGGTTCATTCTTACTAAGATTGTCCTGAGCTGCAAGCCATTAAGCTACTTGTATTTCAGAAATCAACATTTAGATTGAAACAGTAAGCCAGTCTCAAAATTAGTTTTCATTCCATAATGATGAAAGTGCTTGCAGATGTATGAAATACCAGCCACCTGTTGCACTGACATTAACTGTTGTCCTCACATTTGATGTACCTAAATTCTTTCTTCAAGCCTAGATGTGTAAACCTTTGATTCTAAATATTGAAGGTTGGTTGAGTCATGATAGCTGTGGATGTTCACGGTCTTGATCCGTGGAAGTAAAATAATTCAAATAGTTTGTTCCACTTGCTGGCTTTTGCTGTAAATGTTGGTTGGAAGCAATGCACTGACACCAGAAGAATCGCTTTTAGAGAGGGGAGAATTAGTCTCTTGTCTTCAGTGCTTGCTTGACTGACTTTTCTCAACCATTCTTTTCCTTGTCTTTGAGAACTGTGTTTTATGATCCTCAGCTGAACTTAAAGCTCTGATGTCCTTGGTGGGACTCTTGGGCCTGTTTAGCTTTCCTTTTAAAATGCAAGGAGGATTCCCAGTGACTACTGTGTTGATAGCATTTTTTGAAAACCTGTAAGGATTCATTTCTTTCTTACTGTTGAAAACACTGAATTGAAATGAAGAAGCAGGAACTTGGCCTTTTTTAAACGCCATATACTGATTTTTTACCCTATTGGTAAATGGGCTTTGGCAGTTAGTAATCAATATTTACGACCTTTTGAGTGTTTGCGGGATGCTTCACTAGATACAGAACAATTAGTTGTTTCTAACATTGGTACTTGCTTAATCATTTTTGATGGCTGCTGGAGAGGAATATGGATGTTCTCCTGGTAATGATTAAGCTCCATGGACCTATCAAATCTGGTAAGACTCCAAAAATGTAAAAACTCTGTTTTGTAAATTAAGATGAGAAACTGTAATTAGGTATTGTTTGTAGTTCAAGCATGATGTCATATTTGGCATAATGCTACAGAAAAAATCCTAGCTCATGGCTTAGTTCTGTTCTTTCTCAATTCGGTGTCTTCAGTGTCTGCTCTTGAGGCCGCCTGTCTCTCTTAAAGAGGAGTGGTTCATGTGATACCAGCTTTTTAGAAGCTGGTTCAGTGTTATCGCCCTCATGGGAAGAGAGGCAGGAGGCACTGCTTGGAACTGGTCATGAGTGCATGATTTCCAGCCACCTTATCCTTACATAAAACTGATTAAACAGCTTTAACTTTTTATGCTGGCATAAAATCCTCTAAGGCCATTCTAGCTTTACAGCCCTGGGCTTTGTGGGAGAGGCACACAGAACTTGCTCCAGCATTTTTTGATTTTTTTTCCCACCCTTCTATTTATACTGCTAAATAACTGTGGTAATTTGGGGTTAAAAAAAGGGTTGAGGAAGAATAATATCACAACAAAAAGATACGTTTGGAACTCTAAAGCATCACAGGAAACAATGTTCTTCCAGATTTCATGAAGTTGCAGTTTGTTAACAGCCCTCTTGTATTTTTTCCAGTCTTGCCTTTTCACACAATAAAGACAGGAGCTGCTGAATTTTGGAGCAACTGCATTAACTAAAAGTCTCTATAATTGTGGAGGAATAATTTGGTCTGTAGTAAGTCTCTTTTCAGTTACCTGAAGCTTTCCTGAATATTTATTTGGATAAAGTTTTGAATCTTATCAAAAGCTTGAAAGCCTCCTGTATACTATGACTATTTAAATTTAATTTACTTTTGCTACAATCAGATACAAGCAAATCCGTTCATTAGAAAGAAAGTATAAGGAAAGAGGAATTCCATTCTTCATACAGTCAAAGAACCATCCTTTCAAACCAGGCATGTTGTCGGGTCATGAGGACAATCTTACTAATTTTGTTAAATTGTTTCCCTGTTTCAGAGTTCTTTGGCCAAGTATGCGTAAGTGCTTAACGAGAATACTGCAGGGTTTGTAGTTAAAGCTAAAACACATCTTTGTCATGACTTTTTTTTAATGTTCTGTTTGCTACCTGAAACATCCTCCTTACTTTTTGTCCACAGAAATGTTTTACTTTTGCAAATGTGGAGTTTTATTCACTCTACAAGGTTGAAAAGGATGCAATAGCTTGAAGGGCAGAACAGACAATATATGCTATTGAAATAGTAGCAGATTCAAAGCCTGATAATTTGTGCTTTAATAGGACTGTAAAAGAAAAGCTCATAATACTAGAAAATAAGCACTTCCCCATTCCCAAGGGAGTTGCACAGCATACATATAGACCTGATGCATCCTGAGAGAAGGTATTTCCCACCACTATTGTATGACGCACAGCAGGAGAAATATTAAAGTAGATACCGAAGAGATAAATAGAAAATTAGATATTACAGAGGTGGAATTTATATTTACAGGCATCCACTCTCTACATTAAAGGTAGATTTTGTGAACAAAGATGCATAGCTTTATAGGCAAGTGAACAGAAAAGGCAGCCCAATGAATTTCTCCCTTACCTTCATTAGGGCAGTGAGGGGCCAGGATATTGTCGATACGTAGACAATACGGCTGATGCTGTTGTGTCTCAACTTGAGATAGGTCCTGCAAGACCAACCGGGTTGTCCCTCATGTGTGCTTTGCGACATTCCCAGGCAGAGAAGCGCCGTGCCAAGAGCTTGGACCAGCCCTTTGGGCTGCACAGGTTATGTGTGGACCTTTGTCTTGCTGGTGCCCACTGCAGATTGAATATTCTGGCTGGAAATCTGACTGCAGAGATAAATACAAACCTTCCCCAAACAGTATGATTTACAGAAAACACTTGACAGCCTAGTTTTATGGAAGGCTTTTATTGACATTCACTTAAGAAACAGCATCATTCCTTTGTGGTTTTGCAACTCATAAGTAATGACATGATGTTGGACTATTCTGCTTAAAACCTTTAGACCATAATGGCAGAGTATGTGTTGTGTATGTAATGTTGTTTTTCTATGGGTTTGTCAAAACTCTTAGCAGGTGTTCTTACTCCTTTTCTAGAAATCATTACTGTATTGTATGTAGTATGCCATAAATAGTGGAAGTGAAACAAATATTCATCTCCTGAATGTTCTTTACATTCTTCCTGAATGTAAATGTTCTGCCTCAAATATTCAGCTTAGCCTGGCAAATAGTCCTTATGTGACTTTTCTCTCTTGCTATACATTCTATTTCTTTGCACTTGGAGTGTAGCACTTAGTTAACTCTTTCTGTGAAATCTAATCTAATTTTAAAATGTCCAGTTTTCAGAGCTGTGCAGAAAGTAACAGCACATGAAATCCTACTCCACCTCTCAGTGTCAGTAGCTCTGCCCTGGATGGTAAGCTTCTTGTAGTGTTGGAAGGAATGCACCAAGACAGCTAACAAATTTCACCACTTCATGTACACAAATGTGTTTTATAAATAAATAAGCAGATTTTAAAAGTACACTAGTTGTTACTTTAAAAAACAAAAACTTTCCCCATAAAAACTTTTGAAGCTAAACAGGAGGAGAGGTGAGGAATGTTCTTTGTAGAATTGTGCTCACACTAACGTCATGGTGTTTTAATGATGGCTGTCCAAATACAACAGCTGGTTTTGTGTGTGTAAATGCTCTTGGTTTCTAAATAATGTAGATACTTCAGTGGAGAAAATGAAATATGAAAACTGTAATGTAAATGTTTTAAATCTCAAAAACATCTTGCTCTTGCTATTGAATGTAATATTATATATGTATATATACATTTCTGAGTGTGCTGTCAGGTGCTTTAGGCTAATGTTTCCTGAGACTTTGTGGGACAGGAGCTGGCAGCTATCTGAGCCTGCCAGTGCTCTTCTTTACATCTTTCCAGAACAGGAGACACTGAGATTAATTTTCTCTACCTTCCCCAAGCACTAAGGTAGCAAAGGAAGGACAGAAAGTGGCAATGCTGAAGGACACTTGTGCACCAAAATTCCTGCAGTAATTAATGTATCTGCTGGGCATTGATCACATTTCTTAGTATTCAATAAATCCAGACATTTATAGTGGAAGTTAAGAAACTGTATATTGTATGACCCAGCAGGAATTTTGTTTTGTTGCTCTCCTACCAAGTAGCCAATAAGGTGATCAAGAAAATGGTTCCTGGACCTCTGCTGACTTTTAAACACATTGCTCTTCATAGTAGCTGGAAGCAGCTTTGTGTTTATTACTGACACCTGCTTAGTCCAAAATAATTGTGAAAATCAATTGCCTACACAGCATGTTACCAGCTTTAAAGGACAACTCCCCACCACCAGGTTGCATATCTACGGAAGGCATTTTGTGAAATTCACTGTCTTAACTTCTTCTTAAGCAGCCTTAAAAATGAACCCCAAATATGCCAAGTTGTTACAGGATGCTTACCACAGGCTGACAAAGCCTTGAATTTTGCCTGCTTCCCAAGAGAATATTATGCTAGAAATACATCTTTTTCCCTTTTCCCTTTTTTTTTTTAACCTGAAGTGCATTAAAAGATGCCTAAGACTATTTCATAGTGCTTCAGGCAAATAGTCATGTAGTTCTAGTTCTAGTAGTTTATAATAAATATTTGAAGTAAAAAAAAAATCTAGAAATGTGATGCTTACAGATTATTTTTTATCTTGAAAATAGCTTTTATATGCTTGTGATGGTGGATTTGCATGAAGTAGTTTAAAAAATGACAGTAGCATGTCCTCACCTTATTCCTGGTGCATTTGTTTATTGTAGTATCTGCTGGCATTTGTTTATTATAGTATCTGCTGGCATTTGCTATTGAGCTAAGTTTGTGCTGCCCTTGGTTTTTTTTTTGTGCCAGCACTGTAGAATCAGCTGATATAAACCAGAATTTAATTTATTTTATGTCTAGCACAATGGTGAACTGAAGTTATTGTAGTTTGCCTAAATTTGCACAGTGTTCAGTCTCTTCCCATTTTCTAAAAACTTTTGGGTAGCTATTATAGAATCATAGAATCATAGAATAGTTAGAATTGGAAAGGACATTAAGATCATCAAGTTCCAACACACCCCTACCATGGGCAGAGACACCTCACACTAAACCATGCCACCCAAGGCTCTGTCTAGCCTGGCCTTGAACACCGCCAGGAATGGAGCATTCGCAACTTCCCTGGGCAACCCATTCCAGTGCCTCACCACCCTAACAGTAAAGAATTTCTTCCTCATATCCAATCTAAACTTCCCCTGTTTAAGTTTGAACCTGTTACCCCTTGTCCTATCACTACAGTTCCTCATGAAGAGTCCATCCCCAGCATCCTTATATGCCCCCTTCAGGTACTGGAAGGCTGCTCTGAGGTCTCCACGCAGCCTTCTCTTCTCCAGGCTGAACAGCCCCAACTTTCTCTACCTATCTTCATATCGGAGGTGCTCCAGTCCCTTGATCATCCTCGTGGCCCTCCTCTGGACTTTTTCCAACAGTTCCATGTCCTTTTTATGTTGAGGACACCAGAACTGCACACAATACTCCAAGTGAGGTCTCACAAGAGCAGAGTAGAGGGGCAGGATCACCTCCTTCGACCTGCTGGTCACGTTCCTTTTGATGCAGCCCAGAAATTCTTTACTGCCATTTCATGTATGTATTGTGAAGCAGAAGGGGTCTGTTTTCCTACTCCACTGACTCCCATGGTATCATTTGCACATCATGAAGTGGAAGGTTGTTGCCTATGAAGGACTATCCAAGTGCCAGAGATGTCCTCAGTGGACTACAAACTTTGTAGCTGCGTCACCTGGAAAGCACTTTTGGCTGTCTAACTTGGGGTGATTTAACTGAATTTGAGATTTTTTTGGTTAATTGAATACATGATGGAGAAAACCTGTAGTGATTATTGCATGATGGATAACAGGGAAAATTTTTTATATTTATGTTAGGCAAGAGCAGTTAATTTGGTGAAATGCAATCTCCTTTGCCACCCTTCTCTCACCTTGTTTGCTTCATCTGAGTGTATATATAATTGTTACAGTTTTGCTGCTCCACATCTTTCAGCATTGGAACTGGGGTGGCAGGAAATCCAACTGAGGCACTGTTGTTATTTTTGTTCATCATACAGAGTTTATATTTTAAAAATAAATAAAGCTATTTTTATAAAAGGTCAACAACGCGTGTGAACATAACGTAGAAAAATCACAAAGGAGACATTAAATCCTTAAATGTTAAATAATTTACTTTACAAATTAGGAGAGTTATGCCAATTCCCATCCTATCTGGGACCTTTCTGCAATGAGACTTTTGAAGACTAGGATTAATATTTCACAGTAGACTGGCAGTAGTCAACAGTATATATTTCTGCTTTAGTATTTTTCTTTTTTTTTTGCAAATGCAGATACAGAAGAAACTTTCCCTGCGTGTTCTTGGGATTAATTTCTGCTCTATTCCAGAATAATGTATTAGACCTTAAGGCAAGAAAAGAACATGATGATCCATGCTGACCTCCAGTGAGGCCAGCAGCTCCTGTATCTACCCCAGCATCTACTGTCTGAAATAAAACAACTTGTGATTTTTTGTTTTTTAAGTGACAAATTAAGTGCATAAGAAACAAATGAACACTTACACTAATTTGTTAAGATATGTTGGCTCCATGTCAGATACAAAAACTATTCAAAAATATTATTTCTTTTTTTTCCCTGATCATTTTCATACTAAATAGTAAACATGTTACTGTGGACTGGTTGAAACCTTAGCTAAATGTTTGATATGTCTTAGGCATAGTAAAAGTAAGAAGGGCATTATAAGAACAGCTGAAAGCCTGAGAGCCTCTGCTCCCCAAAATCCTGCCCTTTGGCTAAACATAGAGGTTTAACTTTGAGGCAGAAGAGGTATACTGTGTTGTCTGATAATCATTCCTGGGATGGGAAGATGGTATGTTGAAAACACTAGTGGTCAAAGGAAGAGCATTAGAAAACCAAGCAAAAATCAGAACAAATACTAGGAACAAGACTGGTGGAGAAAAATTGTGGCTGAGGAGTTGTTCAGGCTAAGCGTTGGCAGGATAGGGCTGGAAACTGTTACCAAAGACACTATCTTTTCATTGATTGTGTTGTGTAGAAGGGAAAAAGACATTGCATGCTTTTTGTAAGATGGTTGGGCTTTATCAGTCAAATGCTCAATGTCATTGTGGTTTCCTTTTCTGACACAATCTGCAAAAGCAAAATTTTTGCTTTATGAGTCAGAAATGCATAAATGCTTATGTGTACTACATACACATCTGTGACTGTACATGTAATTTACATTTTTGGTACAGCAAATTAACAAGATGGCGTTAGTAGTGAAGATCAAAATCTAATAAGGTTATCTGCTTCAGCATAAGGTGTTTCATTTCAGTACTAAAATGGTAAAGCAGGGCTAGGCTTGTAAGCCAATACACATGAAAAAATAATGAATACATTTTGTACTGATTGGCCAACTTCATCTTCCTCAGATTACCTTGGCTCCAAAAATAAAATATCTATGGACCTAGTTCTAAAAATATACAGGATCAGGTAATACCTTAATTATGATTTCTTTTGTACTGTTCTGGTTGCAGCTGGGATAGAGTTAATTTTCCTCCTAGTAGCTGTGGTTTGGGTTTAGTATGACATTGATGTTGATAACACACCGATGTTTTAGTTGTTGCTAAGTAGTGCTTACCCTGATCAAGGACATTTAAGTCTCTCATGCTCTGCCAGTGAGGAGGGACACAAGAAGCCAGGAGGAAGCAGAGAAAGGACCCCTCACCCAAACTAGCCAAAGGGGTATTCCGTACCACAGCACATCATGCCCAGTATAGAAACCTGGAGGGTACCCAGAAGTGACCAATCACTGCGCAGGTCAGGCTGGGTATTGGTCAGTGGGTGATGAGCAACTGTATTGTGCATCACTTGTCTTTCTTGGGGTTTATTCCTCTCTCTCTTTTTCATTTTATTGTTCCCCCCCCCCTTTTCTTTCTTTTTTTATTTGAATTGTTAAACTGACCTTATCTCAACCTACGGGTTTTACCTGTTTCCAATTCTCCTCCCATCCCACCGTGACAGCGAGAGAAGGGGATTGAGAGAGTGGCTGTGTGGTACTTAGTTGTCACCAGGGGTTAAACCATGACATGTTCAAACTTTGAAGTTCTATCACTTGCAGCTGGCAAATATGTACTGGCAGGGAACAGTGCTATTATGAAATGATGCAGACTAAAAAAAATCACCTGCTTGTCCTAGGATGAGTGCCATTGTTGTCTGACAGAAATATCAGGCTGGTCTCCCAGCCTCTGAATAAGATGCAGATATTTCCAATGGGAGAGGAATTTACCTATATAGCATAGGGGATGATGTAGCAAGAAGTGACAGTGTTTTGCATGTGACTTCTTGTGTCCAAAAGTAGGACTTTTTTTTTTTCTTTCCTTTTCTCTAAAGGCAAACCCACAATCTGGTAAATATTAGAAGATTGCTCATGCACTGGAAAAGATTCAGGGCAGCTGTTTGTTTTGGCTGATTCAATTTTAAAATTAACATTCCTAACAAAAGAATAGAAAAATACATGTAGAATATTGCACCTTTGGTTGGTATTTATGGTACAGTGCACTAAGTTCTTGTTAACGTTATCATCATAATTTTTACGTAGTAGTTGGGCATCTAGTCAAAACAATGTATGCTTTCAAATAACTAGTCTTGTGCCTGGAATATTTCAGCAATATGTGACATTGGCTTTCCTTAGTGCCCTTGCTTTGCTCCTTTTTTTTTTTTTTTGCTTGGGCATTAGCTTTGTGAACTGGATCCAATATTTGAATCCAGTTGTTGGATTATTTCTTTCCCAGTTATTGCCCCCAAGTCTTTTCTGCACAATCCTATTTGACGCCTATATTGAAACTGGGCTGCAGTTAATCTTCCAGGATGGACTTACTGAAAAGAAAAATTGAGCAGATTGATGGTTTCCCCTTTTTTAGTCTTTACGTCCTTTTGAACCGCAGCTTGAAGGTGAGAGAGCAAACACAAAATATGCATCAGTTTATGATAAATGTGGTCCTCATAAAATTAAATACTGCAACCTTTAGAGGGGAGGTAGAGGTAATCTCTTGCAGTCTTTAAATGCCTTTGCCCTGCTTCAGCAAGCTGCTACCAATAGCCAGTTTGTTCTATAGGATATTTGCTAGATGCTTTTTATTCCCTCTGTGAACAACCAGTTCCTACCCTCCAAGGGTGTGAGAAGGTTTATGGGCCTTGCCCTGTCACCTTGCCTCCCCTTTGAACTTGGCTCCTCAGATGAAATCTGGACCTTCTTGTAGACCTCATTCCTTTCATATTTGTTTAATTTCATGCTGAATTGACTGTCTTCCTGCTCTGGGTTTTGCTTTGATGTTTCTCATAATTCCTTAATTTAGTACATTTTAATGTTTCTGTCCATGTTTCTTTCCTGTGTATATAATGTCAAATAGAGAAGAAAATCCAGGATGATCTAAAGAAAAGCTTTATCAGCATTAACACAGGGACAATTCTGTTATTTCTGGGCAAAGGCCACAAATGAGTTATTCAGGACATGATAAATGAAGGGGAGACTGTTGTAAGAAACTTCTCTGTCATGCATAGGCCACATAAATCACTGTATGGATAGAGGAATACTTCCAAGAATTTTAAATTCTTATTGTGACTAGAATAAATTAAAAATATAAATGTAAGTTTATAAGAACAATCAAATTGATTTAACAAGCTGGTATTTTTTAGAGTGGTTTAGGTATGATGGAGTCTTACCAAAGCAAGACAGACTCTGGGGGGTACTTGACTAGATAGGATTGCTGGCCAACTCCTCTGAGGACCACATCTCCAACTCCAGTATGGTTTGTCTGTTGTGGAGCCATCAACTCCTGAGTCTTCAGACCTGAGGCAGGAGGTGCTGTAATTAGGACTACCCTGAAGTCAGTGGTTTTTGGCCCTTTTCTCACCTGTCTTCTCATTCCCCACCTCTGTTCTGGCACCCTTAGTGCAACCTGATTAGGCATACTGTCACTGCATCTATAGTGGCAGTGTTTATTTTGCTGAGCAAAAAGAGGAATCAAAGAGCATTTGTATTTTTGGCAGAACAGCATTTCTAGGTCAGGGTTGATTTATAATGTCTTTTATGAGGGTCCAGTTCAGTCAAGAGAGAAAATAAATGCACTTGAAGCAAGCTGGCAAGACCCACAAAGGCTTGGTGAGCCAGTGCACACGATTTTTGTCAGCTCTAACAGGGCCTCCTTCATGTTGTTCAGCCTGGATCACTGGCATACTTTGCCCCTTTGCTTCAGGGTCCCCTGGGAGCTGTGATCAACCATACATATTGCCTCTGCCTCGAGTGCCTACTCTTTCCAAGACTAAATTATTTAGCTTGATGCAGTTTGAGCTTAGAAAACTTCTCCAGTAATATAAAGGACCACATTTCAGTCCTGAAGAGATGCCAGGAGTCAGACTTGGTGATGAACTTGTTTTTAAGAGAGCAATTACTCTTCCCACTTTTCACTACACTGAGTCTGGTTTGTCCAATGCCTCTAACCATAAAATTTTTGATCTCTGAAGTGGAGGAAAATAACATCTTTTTTTCTGAGATACTGATTCAAAATCAGCAGCTCATTTGAAGCTCACTGGTGATCTGGAATGTTGAGAGAATTGAAGGATTAATTGTAGTTATGGGGATGGGATATATTTGACCATAATTGTGACATAATCCTTAAAAGGAAATGAAAAAGCTGTGCACAGTTCTGATTTCTAATGTCTAATTTTTCACTGCTGATAGCGGGTCAAAGTAATCTGTTGCACTTAAGGAATAAGATCTTGGGTTTATAGTGCCTAATTATGTACACAGTTCAGTAGCTGTCAAATAAAATAAATATTTAGGAATTAGAGAAGGAATAAAGAAAAAACCAGAAACGCCTTTTGAAGCAGTTGCCTGATCCATCCTTGCCTCCTCTGCTTTGGTTTGCCAGGGAGCAGCTTCAAAGACCACAAGCTGCATTTATTTCAGGTGAAACTCATGCAGAAAATGCAGTTCAGAAGCACACCTAGTGTGGTGAGCTTGGGCTTCTCTCCAGTGTCTCCAGGTACTGGGGACCTGATACTGGGCCAGGCTAGACATTTGGTCTGTTCTGATTGTGTGAAGGATATCAGGATCTTAATTTTAATAGGGACATTAATAGAGATATTATTGTAAGAGACTTACTGAAAAATAAGAGTGGTATATTGTTTTTCTTTTTGGGTCATTTGAGAACTAAGTACCTTACCAGGAACTATTGATGCATCCCTTTCTGAATGTAACAAAGAAGAACATCCATTCTGTTGCTAAAACAGTTCACATCCTATATTAAGAGCAAGCTTATCTCTCTCGCAAAAATTAGATTTACTGTTGCTGTTAATGAAAGACTGAGAATGAGATCCCCTGGCTGAGTTCCTCTGCAACTAGGTCCATCTTTGAAATTCCACCTCTAGCCTTTTCATTTCAGAGAGTGTTTTCTGCTTCCTGGTGATACTCCATCTTAATTCATTCTATTCAACATAACTTGAATATATTGTTGTAGCTGATTGCCACCACCTCTGTATAAACCACAACATTTTTTATTTCCACATGTCACAACAGCAACTGAATTCTGGCTACTTGAAATCTGTCAAAGAGCAAACACCTAACTCAGACTCTTCAGGTTACTTTCTGGAAGTCCCTATCTCTCTCTGCCAACTCCACATGCTACTTAGAATCACATCATCACAAAGTGGTTTGGGTTGGAAGAACCTTCAGAGATTATCTAGTTCCAATGCCCCTGCCATGGGCAAGGACAACTTCCACTAGACCAGGTTGCTCAAAGTCCTGTCCAGCCTGGCCGTGAACACTGCCAGGGCTGGAGCATCATCCAAAGCTTGTCTATGCAACCTGTTCCAGTGTCTCACCACCATCATCATAAAAAAATTCTTCTTTATATCAAATCTAAACCTACCCTCTTTCCATTTAAAACTGTTGCCACTCATCCTGCTACTACAGGCCTTGGCAAAAAGTCTCTCTCCATCTTTCTTATAAGCCCCCTATATATAAAGGCTGCAACAAGGTCTCCGTTGAGCCTTCTCTGCTGTTCTCGGGCTGAACAAGTCCAACCCTCTCAGCTTGTCTTCACAGGAGAGGTGCTCCAGCCCTCTGATCATTTCTATGGCCCTCCTCTGGACCTGTTCCAACAGGTTAATGTCTTTCTTGTGCTGGGGACCCTCTGGGTACTGCTGAGTGCAGTACTCCAGGTGGGGTCTCATAAGAGCGGAGTAGAGGGGAAGAGCAGAGTAGATTGGTAAACTTGTCTATAGCAGAACTAGCCTGGAGCAGAGTGTGTACATCTTACTTTTTCTGGGCCATAAAGTTGCCAGAAGTGCCTGGAGAGCAAAACTTGAGGACAGTTAATAATGGAAGCATTTCAGGTTGCCGGCAATTTCTTTATGCATAACAGCTTTTCAGTCCAAGGCATCTTTTTGGTGCAGTGCCCAATCCATGTGCCATGAGCCTGAAGGAGGGTGTCAGCAGCAGAAAGTGGGCAACAGTTTGAAATATAAGGGAGTAGATACAGACTCACAGAATATTTGTGTAGCCCTGATTGCTTTGGTAGTCAAAGTGGACATTTTAAAACTGTGCAGAAATAGAGAAAGACTTAAGAGAGGATTTTGGCTTCATGTTCCCAAGCAGTCTTTCTTTCTCATCCAGGTATCCTCATGAATTGCCTGCAATGGCCCTGCCTACATGAGCAGTGAGGTTTTTCAGGGGCTGGTCATGTTCATCTGAAGATCATAAGCTCTAGTTCACTAGTGAGTCAAACTTGATTTTTTTAATATAAAGGTGCTCAATTTCCAGATGAACATCAGTGATTAGTAACTACCATGCATATGCCTGTGTAGAAGGAAGGACACTGATTGGGTGGTGAGCTGTCACTTCTCTCTCTCTCCCTTCTCTCTCTTCACTTCTCTTCTTTACATTCAGGCTTTGGCTGCAGTCCCTGGAATCAGCTGCTATCAGACTGTGAAAGATCATCTTCTGATGCCAGCAGCAGCGTCTGGATGCCTGGCACAGCTCTTTGAGCAGTTGTCTTGATTTCTATTGCGGTCAGCATGCAGCTGGAATTTTTTATCCTGCCTGGATGCTTTTTCTCTTTGACTCACCTTGGAACTTATATGTTCCATCCCATGGGGGAAACAGGACTCTTTGCAGTTACTTCTCAGTACTTGTGTAGAGGATCCTTGTAGCTGAAATACAGGGAGAATTCCCTTTTGCCTTTGTGTTTGGATGTGCGTCTTGTGGGAGAAGTGCACTAAAACTGAATTCTCACTGAAGCTGTTGTGCACTTGCGGAATAAGTGCTAGGACTGTAAGTACAAAAGGAGAAGCTTTTGTAGAGGTGGTTGCAAATCTTTTAAAAATAAATTTTGTACCAAAAAAATTAATTTATACAAGCTGAAACTTTTTGCAATGTATGTTTTTTTTAATTGGAGCTTCAGCAAGTATCCTTATGGGCTCTAAAGCAGGATTTCTGCTAGCAAATAGAGATATGAAAGCAAAAAAATACCATATCCATGAGCTACTAGTAACAGACCTCTCCCTCCTTTTCACATGGGTATGAGGGAGCCAGGTTCAGATTCCTGCTCTACCTGATATAGTGCTGTGACAACGTGGCTGCAAATTTGGTGTGTTTCCCATTACAGCCTTTTCGTAGGCTAGCTGAGGTGTTAGCCCCATAGCCTGCTGGCTAGCATGTGTGCTTGAGAGACCAGGAACTACAGCTGAGTCCAGGGCTTCTGTGAACCAGGGGTGGATTCAGGAGAGTGTCTATCCCCAGAATCTTAGAAAGAACTATGTATTGTCACACTGTGGGGCAAAACTAGGTATCAGTGCTGCATTTACGATGTTTTAAAGTGTCATGTTTGTGGTCTGTGCTGTACCTAACCACTCATTCTCTTTTCGTGCTTACTCGCTTACTGTGCATGGGTGTGAGACATCTGGGGTGCAGGTTTCATCATCCTAGGAGTACGCCTCCGCTGTCCCTTGTTGTGCTGTGAGAGATCCTTCCTTGCCTGGCAGCCATTTCCTCGGGCTGCCGGCAAACACACACCCCACCGCAGGACAAGCCAGAGGATTGCTACCAAATTAGGAGATGGGGTTTCTGGCTGGGTCAGCAGGGATACTGTGAAAATGAGAAAGACAGCTTTCAGACCCACCAGCTGCTCATTTCTGGAGCAACAACTATTTCAGAGGATGCAGTAAAAGCGAGTATATGTTTTGGGGTTTGCTGCGGGTTCCTTTACTTAGGCTGGGTGGTTGTCACTTTTGGCGCCTCTGGACAACTTTTTTTAGAAGGAAAACCTGTATTTCATTGTGTCCAAAAATGTGGTCCCCAGTCTGCATCAGGAGAGTCCTTTATGGAAAAGCACAAAGCAGCATGTTGGCATTTGCAGTGTGTCCACGGCTGGGCTTATAGCTGTTGCCACAGTATGAGCTGGGGTTCAGCAGTCCCTGTCTCTGCTCAGTTTGGCTGGTCTCCTGGTGGAAGTGAGGGAGAAGGGGCTTTGGCTTTCTCAAACTCTTGCTGCTTTATGGAAGTGGACAAAAGATCTGGGTGGAGCTATTCTTGCCCAGGAAAGCCTTTTACATGTGGTAGCTTTGTATTGTCACCACTGAGTCATTCACGACAAGGGAAGGAAAAGAGAAGGTGAGAGTGAGCAGCTTGGGATAGCTGCTTCTCCTGGCTCCCCCTGAGGATGCATTGGCTGAGGACTGCTTTCTCTTGTCCCCACTGGCCCCTGTTCACCCCAGGTCTGTCCCATGCAGCAGTGATATCCATGACTGCTCCTGGGGGCTGGGAGGAAGAAGTAGGGGAGAGCTGGACCCTTTCAGGTGATTTTAGGGTGCAGAGTGAAATAGGACAGAAGACTTGTTGGCAGGTGCTCATTGCAGCTCCAATCTCTTCAAAATAATAGGTTTTATTTGGCTTTAAAATCAAAAAGGTTAGGACACCATTAGTTTATTTTGTGCTTACAGCAAGTCAGCAGCGTTACTCCCAGGACTTCATACGATCTTTCCTACCTGAGCTAGCTCAGTATTTCTCTCTCTTGGCAGGCACTTTGACTGGAATAATAAGGGAAGATGTGACTGCGGTTACACATGGTGCTTGGCAAGGACTCTTTGTCCTGTACATTAGCCACAGATTTATCCTTCTGCTATGTGTATCGTCAATTTTTAATTTCCTCCTTTATTTGGTATTTCAACTTCTCTTTTTTTTCTTCATTATCTTTTCCCTTTCCCCATCCTTGTTTCTCCCTGTGATTAAGTGACTGCCACCTTTTACCTTGGATCTCTCCCTGAGTGTCAGCAAGAGAAGAGAGTGTACACACATACTAAGTACAGACATCTCCTATGCACACGTGCATCAGGATCCCTGCCAGTGCAGGCATGTGCACATGCCCAACTATGTTCTGCTTGGTTTTGCACCAGTAATTTAACCTAAGCCAACTAGCTTTTATTAAATCCACAACTGTCAGATAGAGCATAGGCAAGAACTGCAAAACATATGTTTCTTCTGCTTCAACACATGCTCTCCTGACTGCATCTTATAAGTAATATGCCCCTAGTGAAGTTATGGCAAGATGGGGTGTTTGCTAAAGACAGTCTTTGGATTTGCGGTTTGGACTGATCACACCACAGATAAAAAACTGTAGATCTGTTTTATGCATTTCACTAGTCATTATTACCAGCTTTTACTTTTTTTTTTTTAACCTTTTTTTTGTTTTAACAGGGGAGGAGTAACGCTAGAGCAATTTGTAATACATTGCTTGCAACTTAAAAGCAAGGTATCAAACATATAGCTGTGGTCTAATTCCAGTTCCATCCTAGAAAATAGACATTTAGTCAAAGAGGGGACTTTAGATTCCTGGACTTTACCCAGAGTTCAGTCCAATGACACTTTAAACACAGGCAGGAAATAGAACAATTTCAGTCCTTTTCCTCTCTTTCTAGTAGGCTGAGAAAATATAGATCTTTATTTTCTTAGCAGGTTTGCATTGTGCTATACTTAACTGGCTGTGCTGAAGCTACGTAGCTAATGTAAAAAACCTCTTGATTTATAAACTGTTTACATTGGAGAATGTCCTTCTCCAAAACTGTTGCTGTTTTTAGCTCTGTTAGTGTTGGTATATAGAGCATGACTAATGAGAACTGAGCATGAGCAACGATCTTAGGCTGCTGCAATGTATAGCATTCCTATATGAACCATCCTTAAACACATGTTATTTGGGGACTTTAATAGTAGTATTTCAAGAGCATTAGGCCCCATTCTGACTTTTGTTGAAAAGAGAGATAACTGCTCTAGCTAAAGTGGAGAAAACTCTTTTCTTTCCTGTAGACCTGAATGAGCACGGAAGGAGGCTGAATGGCTATGGTAGATCCTCCCCTTTCCTCCCACTTTCTGGTCAAATCTTTATTTCCTTAATTCTGCCTATTTCTGAAATGTGACTTTCCATTTGTTTTCTGACTCAGCAGATCCGATCTCATAAGTTGTTTACAAAAGTGCAGTCTGGACTAGGTCTGGGAAACACAGACAGTGTACTGAGCACCTTTGTAATTTTTCTGAAGGTAAGAGCACTACTTGGTTAGCAAGTTCTCTTTCTAAATGAGTCACTGTTGCAAGATTCGTTTTCCTTGTACTAAATGAAAGGTCAACCACAAGCCCATCCAACTTCTGGTTATCAGATCAGAAATGCCATAGCCACGTGGAGCAAAGAACTCATCCAATGTTGACTTCTGCTCTTTCAAAATTTCGGGATTAACCTTGTGCCAACAAGATTTTTGTGAGTCAGGTATTGTTCTGTCCTTCTGCAGCCCACATAAAATCATGATGATTTAGCTTATTTAACAAAATCTAATTGTGTGTCTGTTCCTGGTCTGGATCAAATTCCTATCTATCTCTAGCTTATCCAAGTGTGCAGGAACCATGACTGAAGGCTCTTCCTAGGTGTATTTTCATAGTTGTTTTCATGACTGGATTAGGAATTAAGGGGTCCATAGTTAAATGCATATCATCACTAGCAAATTTCAGAGTCTATCTGTTAAAATCTATGTCATTCACATTTTTCTGAGTACTTAGCAGGGGCAGGCAACCTCAGAGACTTCAGTGATAAACCCCTATGTGTTTGTGTTTGCTTGGCCTAGAGAATTGACATTTCATGCCATGTGAGCTGGCTGGGTGGTGCACTTCTGCATTTGACAGTTATTTTCAGATACCAAAACCAGAATTTAAGAGAAAATATTGATGATCTTAGTGTATTATCTCACGCAGTTGCAAATGAGAAATAGAAGAGTAATATTGTTTTCATAATATCTCAGGCATGCTACTTGACCACTATATTACTACTTAGTCATGAATGGTGTTGTTTAGGAATTTAAAAAGGAAAATAAAATAAAATGAGAACACTATGAATTTTAAAAATATTTGTCTTGCTGTATCCCTTCAGCCCAAAGTAGAATATGAGCAACCCTATATTTTAAAGCATAACATTTTTTCTTTCAGTGGTGCTATGTAATTGAGCTGCCAATCTACCTTGTTTTATTTTCTTCATACTTCCGTCACTGTGTCTACAAAAGAAGCACAGAATATTCCTTTCTCTGCTGTGATTAAGTTTTATTATCTCAAGAAGATTTAATTTTCCCTTCCATTTCCACTTCTGTGGTAAAGCAGTGATCGATCAAAATCAAATCATTGTATACCAGCTAAAAAGGTCTAAATTAGGACAGAAAGAATCAGTCCTAAAAGGGAAGACATCTTTGCCATAACATCTGTTTCTTTGAAGGAAGGAATAGTTTCATTTGGGATGGAAAATACATATTTATAGATATGAAATTGTTCTTCTGTGGTGCTTTGGTGCAATTGCTACATTTCAGTGCTGCATTTTATGTTAGTAAAGACAGTTTAATGCCATAAAATACCTGCTTGTGCTAGCTGGTAGATTATTAACCTTCATAATGCATTTCATCCCCCCTAGATTTTCTCACTGTAGTATATTGCCTTACTAATCCCTTTTTGTTACTTGAACACCAGTGTCATCCAAAAAGAGTGGAGAGAAAATTGCTTTACTCAATAAATTCAGGGAGAAAGGCTCTGGAAATGGCGGTGGTCAAAGAACATTTGTCCAGGCTGTGGGAAGCTCTGAAAAATGGTTTTCGAGACCTTTGGTGACATTATTGAATTGTTACAGCTGTGAACCAATCTTCTCAGGAGGAGAGGTGACCATAAAAATATCTGAGATCTGGTTTTGAGCAGAGAAGGCTGTTATTGGTTGGACCATTATAGAGAACTTGAGAGCCCTGGCAAGTAAAGCATGGCAAGTTTGGCAGAAATAAGCTTCACAATACTGATTGACAGTGTTGCCCTGGGCCTGAGCATGTGTTGATGCCCATGGATGAAATACTGTATGGTCAGAAGAGGCCAGATGAAGAGATAGAGGCAGAAGATCAGACACAACTACACTGTTAGCCTGGTGAGCAAGCAGGGGCCTGGGAGAACAATGGAGCAGAGGAAGTGCCACTTCGGTGCTTCCTTGAAGACTAAGACTTTCAAGTGAAGTGTGTAACGTTTCCAGAAGCTATGTATTGCCAGTGGGAGGCTGAAGTATATATATTTATTTAAAAGACCTGGCTCTTCTCAATTTTTAATGCATTGATTTTTTTTCTTCTTTCCACTGTTTCCATTTATCTAGTAACAGCTTCTTGGGTGGTAAACCCAGGCAAAATAACTCACAAGCCATGTAATTACTGATTATGTGGCAGCTAGGGAAGGATTTACACTGTTCTTGTTGGAACAGTCTTAACTGAAAGGCAGCAAATTCTGGACATGGGCAGATCAACAGAAAAAAAAAGAAAAATTTATTACCCTTGGTTGCATTTGTTGTTGTAGTGAGTGGGTGTGAGAGAAATGTTTTCATGATTAGCGTCAGATTCGGGGCACAGCACTGGATCAGATGGTTAGTAATAATGACTATCTTGCCTCCAGTTACTATGCTTACAACATCAGTTGACTACAACTAATTTGTTCCAGGGCATAAAACTTCGTTGTTTCCATTTCCATTTTGTTTCAAGTCCTTTCTTCATCATTATCAGGCCACTCACTTGTGGCAGAACTCTTAACAAGGAGCTGGGACCATGTGTCCGTGGGTTTTGTGTGCTGGATTCATGGATAGGGACAGGTTGCTTTTCCTACTGAAAAATCCTAATGGGTGGCAGCAGGGAGGTCAGGGCAATGATGGCGAAACAAGAAGGTTGCAAAGAAGGGAGGAGGAAAACACTGATCTCCTCTCCTGCTCTGCTGGTAGGTCCCAGCTACATGGCGGCACTGACCAGCTACCTGTTTCCAGCACCATCCCTCCTCCACAGGGCCTCTGGGCCTCCGGGCCTCCTCTGTAGATACTTTCCTGAGTATTTAAGTCTCCTGGGTGATTAAAGTTGGCTCAAATGCATTAGGTTGCAGGAAGGGATGTACAGTGGTTCTGTTTTGCATTTCTGTGATGCCATGGGATTCACCAAGAACCCCATCCATTTTCAGGTGAAGTAGCTGTCAGCTTTTGTAAGCAAAGGGAGGAAATCCATTTTGAGGGAAAAGAATTTCAGAGACAAGTGCTAGTAGAGTTTCTTGGTCTTTTAATTTTTTTTCTTTTTACAGAGATTAGTGAAACAACAATACATGTGTAAGATCTAGGATTTTGTAGCATACTTCTGTGCTCAGGAGAATGTTA
Source organism: Ara ararauna (assembly GCA_028858755.1). Taxonomy (NCBI): domain Eukaryota; kingdom Metazoa; phylum Chordata; class Aves; order Psittaciformes; family Psittacidae; genus Ara; species Ara ararauna. The sequence goes on from CM054378.1 coordinate 53,718,555, forward strand.
GTGATATGCAGCGCACATATATCATCCAATGTTGAAAAGACTGAAGAAAAATCTTGGTATTATTGGAATGATAGAAGCTTACTGCCCTAACTCTGTCTTGCAAAGATATATGGAGAAAGTCTATTCAAGAGATTATGGGAATTCATCAGGCACAAACAGCTGTAAAGGTGGCCTTAAATTTTGAGATTGATGGAATTTTTGCAATACAGAGCTTTTTAATTACTTAATTTAAATGCCGGTGTGTTTCTTCTGACAGCGTGTTTACTTTTTGCACTGGTGTCACAGTGCATCATACATGGAAGTAGCAATTGCCCATCCACGGCCACTGTAAAATGCCCTTGGTGAACTAGAACATTTCAGTTGTTTATCACATGCAGCGTTATGACAGACTGGCTAAATACAGTAAAAGAACAGAAGAAGTATGTGGGCCCATAGCTTTCATTTTTCTGAATTGCATAACTGCTTCATAAAAGTAATCTCTTTGACAAAGGATCCAATTCTCATCTCTCAATGTGGCTGGAGTTACCCCAGCAAATCTGGAATGACTCAGAAAACTCTCAATCCCTCAAACCCTTGATCTTTGCGTAAGCTTCCATAGTGTGAGCCACTTGCTGCGGTGGAAGCTGTCAATGGGGAGCAAGAGGATGACATTCTCTAGCAGAGCCTTGCTCAGACTTGTCCAGAGGAAGAAGTGCTAATGTGTCTCTCACACTGAGTGCTCAGTTGCTAGGTGGAACAGCCAGAAAGACCAAAAACTTTCAGAGGAGCAGAAACAGTGAGATCAAAGTGAATTATCTTACCTGTCTCATTCGATCTGTTTTTCTTATTAATTTTCTTGTCCTTTTATCCTTTCTCCCATTTAGCTGGATATAAATAATTAATTATTTATCTTGTGATGTGTATGTGTCCCAGCAGTGAACCTCCTTAAACATTTATGCCAAGCTAAACTGAGTAACTATTGCTGATTGCATCTATTTTTACTAAACCACATGGTGAAATATTCAATAAGGAAATTGTACATATTGGTAAGCAGCAGTAGCAAAAAGAAGATGAAAATGGATAAAGGGAACTGCAAAGATCAGAGAGGAAAACCTCCCATCCAACAGTCATAGTACCTGCTCCATCCTTGCCCTCTTTCCACACCAGGGACCAGTGCTTGTCTTGGCTAGCAGGAAGCACAGGCACCCACATGGAGCAAAACCCAGCACCTCCATCAGCAAGCTTTCTTAATGGTGCCTGCAGACTCTGCAGGACCAAGGTATGATTGTGTTTGTCATCACATGGACAAAACTCTTTTCTGAATGAAGCTTGTGTGGTGCTGAGCAAGAAGGGGCCCTTTGCCCTGCGCCACATGCTATGATGGGCACTTTCATACATGGGACGTGACACACCAGTAAAGCTGTGGGCATGGCTTTCACTAAGTGCCAGTTGGACAGGTGCTTATTGACACTCTGTCTTGGCTTGAAATACTGTCTAGGATGCCTGATAGCCTGCCTTGTGATCTGCTCTTAAATTAGCCTCCATCTATTCTGTCTGCCCTAAAAACAACCTGTTTCCTTGGACAAAGAGTTCCTGCATCATAAGCTTGTTAAAGAATTCATTTTGCCAGAGTGGTGTTGATCTGCGTCAGCCTCTTTTAGTAAAGTCCTTGAAAGTCCATACTTTTCTTTCAAAGGAAGGAAGCAAGCAGTGTTATTCTAAATTTTGCCTTAGCTCATCATACATTTTACGAGCAGGTGGGTAGTCTGCACTGTAACGACTTTCTTCCAGGAACATTCTTTTTGTTATGTTCAGATGAGTTTTTATAAAGGAATTGTATTTCACATAGCTTTCAGTAATGCTCATTTATGAAACTTCCACTGACATATAAGTCAGATTGTGTAAATCTCATAACTGTATTCACAAAAATTACTTACTAACTGAAGAAAATGTAAAGTGCAAAAACATTTTACTGTTTTAACTTTCCTAAACAGAAAGTTTTCTGTACTATTTTTCTTGACCCACAAAATTACAGTGCCGAACACTGATTCTCGAGGCTTTATATCTGTGAGTGCCAGTGCTGAAAATATGTTTAAGGTCATAGAAGCTATTTTAGCTGGATATTGTATAACATTCTCAAAAAACCAGCAAACTAGATTTTATAATGTCAGAATTCTTTTCTTCATCTGGTTATTCCAGTTTGAGCTTGCATCTTCTAGTACCACTACATAAGAAATACACACTTTTGCTGCCAATCTCAGTAAAAAAAATGGAGCTTTTGAGATACAAATAAAAATACTGTTTCCAGTTTCACAGATGTGTGCTGCAGCTGCTTGCCTTGTAACTTGCCTTTGATTCAACTCAGCAACTTCAATGTGATTATTAATTAGATAGTAGTAAGACATGACTAAAGAAAGTTTCCTTGAAGTAGAGCTTATAGTAAACAACATACTTTTCCATTTCTTATCTACATACTAACAGTGCCTTGGAAAAACACCCGCACTTTATATAGCCTTGTTGCAGCACTTCAGCTTTCAGCTGTTTTGCAAGTAGAACTAAAGTGAATTTTAATGTTGGATTGGCAGCATGGTCTTTGCAGGATACTGCTGTGGGGAACTCTTCTCAGCCACCAGTGCCCAGCATGGAGCTACCCTGGCTCTCAACTTTTGAGCTGGCCTCACAGGTTACTGGGGTGGATGCTAACTGCGGTGGTAGTTTGTACATAAAGTGAGTAGGTCAGCTGGTAAGGAGAGGATTGTAGCATGGTTTGAGTTGGAAGAGACCTTGAAAGATCACTAGTCCAATGCCCCTGCCATGGGCGGTGACATCAGGATGCACAGCTGAAGTCAAGGTTGAATCAAAGGTATGGGGACTACACTGCTTACCTGCTTAAGGGAACAAATAAGGTGTAAATTTTTATGTTAGCCAAACCTGTGGAGGCATTTGAAGACCCTGGTAGTGTTGCTGTGATGTTATCCTTTCACCCTTTGGTTTCTGATATCTGGTTCTCATTCTATAGTTGCAGCTTTGCAGCCAGCACTTCAGTTGCCCTTTAGAAAATCCCACAAATTGAATTTTGTCTATTGCTTCTGTTCTGCAAACTGTGATCTAGGCTCAACCCCTACTCCCCAAAACACTAGTATATGAAGTGGATTTTTTCTGAATGTAATTTTTAGCTTCTTTTTTCTTCTTGTTGATGACCGAAATAGTGGAAAAGACAATTATCACCACCATTTCTCTCAGTTCTTTTTTTTTTTTCCTCTTGATTGTCTTTTTTTTTCCCAAGGAATAATATGTTATTATTCCTTAATAATTAATTCCACATCTGGAAATGGTCCCAGAGGTCTCTCATCTAAGAAGAAAGAAAGGTGATCACACCGTAAGCAGATCAGGGGCTCAGATCCCCATGTAAACGCCAGCTTATGGGCGTGGAGGTTTCTACTGCTGCTTATATGATGCGCATTTTTGCCTTTGCCTTCAACATAGCCTTCATCTCTGAGCTGGTCTCAAGATGCCATTCCTCCAAATAAACTACAGGTGATAGTCTGGAGATACCTGGTGTCTCAGCATGGTGATCAAAGACAGTGAAGCTACCTTGATGTAAAATACACTTTTTGTCCGTGAATGGGAGGAATAAATAACCAAACCTGTATCCAGTATCTTTAAACATCTGTTCTAGTGCTGTCTGGAGCCCTGTGAACCATTTATAACCTTAGAAGCTTTAAATCCATAGTTATTCTTTTGGTGTCTTTCCTATACATTTCTGTAGCAATGGTCGGTATTTTTCTTTCCAGTTTATACTTGAATTTGATTTTTTTATGATTAATAGTATTTGTTTCTGAGGAAAGTAAAAGGTGCTTATATTTCTGTTCGTAAATTACTTATAATGAGTAAATTATCTTAATTAGTATCTTAACAATCTTAATTCTAGTTTAACACAGCATTTAGCTAGAAAATTTACTGGGTCATTTTCAAGGAATAGTTCAGATTTAGGTAATTCAAAAATATGAATGGCTTTTATTGTATCATTGGAAAAGAAACAGAAAGGAACAAATATTAATGTGCTTGAGTCACCCTGTCTTGTCTTGTCTATTCTATATAGAATATATGGTATCATATAAAAGGAATATCCTTTTAATTGAATGGGAAAAAAATAGATTTCCATCCCCTATGAAGCAACTATTTTTCTTTCAAGCTTCCTGTCTAGACTTGTAGTCAGTAAAAATCTCCAGGAACTGGCTCTTCCGTTACTGTCTCTAGTTCTGGACCCTGCTTATTCAGGCTGGGTGATAGGCAGCTCCGTTCAGTCCTTCAGCAGCATCTCCTGTGTCCACGTGAAGACTCCCAGGAAAGCATCACCATTTTTAACCAGATTTCCATAGGATCCCTGGGGAAAAAAAGATGGCTTCCTATCTGTGGAGATGTCCCTATAGGGTTTACTTGATTGAAGAAGAAAAGCGGATGTCAGCGGCTGGTCCTAATGAAGGTGCTGCAATGGTATGTGGGTGTCTGATAACCCTCATGAGATCCCAAAGGACCTCCCATTATCATTGGTGGTTGCTTTTTGGTTTGGGTTTTGGTTTTTTTCTTTATTATTTATAAAAATTTTTTTGTTTTTTTGCTGAAATTATCAAGGGTAAAATCCTGGCACGCTGCTACAATCAGTGGGAGATTTGCCAGTGAGTTTAATGGAATTCTTTAAATGTCAAAAGAGTTTATTCTGCAATGTGACATTTTATGTTTGTTTTTAAAAGAAGTCCTCCCACTGGCAGAGCTTTGACCAGCAGCTTGGGTTTTGGCAATGCGCTCTGCCCACCAGGGTTGTTCTAGGGGCTGTGACAGCCAGCATGGTTCCCGTGCTGCTCAGCACTGGCTTTCCAGGCAGGCTGTGCTGGGCTAGCTTCTGCATTAGCCAGTGGCCAAAAGTGAACTAAGGGAAGGTGGACTGGCAAAGTCATATTGCACCACTAGCTAAAGAGAGCTGGATGAGCTCTATAGCCAGGTGAGAAGTCTGCAAGCAAGCAGGGCCACTGGCTTACAAATGTAAGAGCTGGGAAAGCCAAACAGGTTGGCATAGCCCCTGCCTGCATTTCCAGGTTGTTTGGCTCCCCTGTATCCAGTCATCACTGCTCAACCATTCATAATCTAAGTAGCATACTGGCTAAACCCATATGTCATGCAGGTCCTTGCCTTAAGAAGAACTTATCCATTCATTTTACATTTGAATTTCCTTCACATGTGTACTTCAGCAAATAGCAGAAGGTATTGCTGTCATTCCCTGCATTGTGGAGACCCTACTCAGGACCACGTCTGACCCCATCAGTCACTTGATAGAGGCTGAGCTGTTGGCTGCTTTTGGGGAGGTATGGTTACACCCCCAGCTCTCCCTTGGGCAGCATCAAGTGCACCGTTATCTCAAGGAGAGTAGTTGTGGATTTGCAGTCAAAGCTAATGCTTTAGGAGGCAGAGCTTTTAAGTTCTCTTTTTTTCCAACACGCAGCTGATGGAGTGGACTTGGGTAAGTTGTTTTGACATCCTAGAAGAGCAAGGAAATAAATAGCTGATTTTCTTTCTTACTTGCCAAAGCACTGGGAAGAAACTATCTGAAGTTTGTAGTAGTGGGAATAACGCGGGGATTTATCTGTTTCAGACAGATACAGAGACACCATGGCGGGCAGCAAAGTGCAGCAAGTGGGGTTTAAGTACGTCAGGACTGGAAATGCCCCAGCAAATGGGGCTCCTGCTGCACAGCCCATCCAGTTTCTTGCACCCCAAATGTGATTTTAGGATATATTAGCTGTGTTGTAATAGTTTGGTGTTTATTTAATTCTTTGCAGAGGTATCATGAAGGAACACCATGCTTGTATAATGTTCAACTGCTCAGTGGCAGTGGGTTCAGTGGTTTTGAAGGCTGTACCCCAGCAGCATCCTGACAATGACTAGAGTTAATCTGTAAACAGAAATCTGAGGTAGCACAGGCAGGCAAAGCAGATAGGAAATAATTAGGTGCACCCCAGAGCTCCTTGGGATAGCCACAAAACAGAAAAGAGAAGAAAAAGAGAACTTTAGAAAAAGAAAATGTAATTGGACTGCTGTGAGGCAATGCAAAAGTCCAATGGGGAGAAAGTGAGTTTGTGTCCAAATGTGCATATGCAGTGATTTTTCCTTTCATGTGTTTTGCTCCAGACCTTTTATTTGTGTCCCATGTTCTTGTCCCTAATAGTCTTTCTTGCTTTTGGAAGGGGATGAAGGAGGATTTGGTCAGCAACAGCTGATAGTTGTTATTAAACTATTGTTGAGCTTACAAGGGACGAGGTACACTGGAAATTAGAGGCTGTTGTGAAAGGGAGAATTATAGCTGAGTTTTGATATAGTGCATTAATGCTGAGCTGGATGACTATGAAGTTCACAGATTTGATGTTTATGGTAGTATGTACGAAAGTATTCCATGGTTGCATTTCCCACCAATACCAACTGGAGAAAATAATTCTTCCACGTCTTGTAAATTTGTTGCTTTTCATAATGATGTTATTATAGTGTGATCACAGAAAATCAAGACAAAGCTCCCGTTCCTGGTAAAAGGGGATTTAAAGCAGAATTCTAACTGAGAAAAACTGATTTCATATTCTTTGTAGCCTTTGTGTATGGCTCGCATCCTTGCAGCTGCTTGCATAACTCTTGCACCCTCTTGTTCCATTTTTTTCTACAATGTTTATTTGCCCGAAAACTCCTTTCATCTCTTTTCATGTCAGGCTTTGCTTCTGACCAAAGGCTGTCACAGACTGGCTCCTTATAGCCCAAGTCCTGTTGCAGTAGTGTTTGCTATGGAGAAATATTTCTGGGAACCTGGAGAGCTCTCGACTCCAGAAGGCTTCAGGATACTGGGAAAGTAAAGTGTTTAATCCCTTTTAATATGGTAGTAGTGTGTTGGGAGCATCTGTTTTGGTTCCAACACCCCATGTCACATGAAGCTTCCTTTCTTTACACTTCTGAGAAGAAATGTAGTGGGGTTGTCCCATGGCACTCCTGGGAATTGGCCAAATCAGGGAGCAGGACTACAGGCAGGATGGAGGTAGAGAGATGCTTGCCTCAGGTAAGGCCAGGAAACCCATGCAATTAAATTTTTTACAATGTATCTCACTGAGAAGGATAATAGGAAGGGAGTTAAAAGGCGTTTGTTGGAAAAGGGCTAAACACTAAACTCTTCCCTTTTTGAAATCTGAAGGATATTGAACTTGTGGCTTGACACATAATCCCAGAGAGGACTCAAGATTATTTTTTTCCTTCTTGTGAGGTCTTGAATGCTTATTATGAAGAGAAAATGTAGATTTCTTCATTAAGAAATCACATGGTAATTCTAGGGCTTCCCAAGAAGTTGGTCAAGTTATTTTATTGGGTCCTTGTTGGAAGTGTTGTGCAGAAGGCGCAAGAGCTCTCATAGCTGCTAAAAGCCTGTAACATGGTCCAGTTTGAAGTGGAATGAAGTTTAGCAATTATTTGTAGTGTCCTCTTGACTTCCTGAGTGAGAAAGGGGCTTGGAACAGTGCCCTGATTTTGCTGAGGGTGACAAACCTTGTCTACTTAAATGGTGGGCACCATGGTTTCCACCTCTCCTTCCAGCAGCGGTCCCTGCCAGAGTAGCAGGGGCATATTCCCTGGGTGTTAATGGTGCAGATGGAAATATTGGCAGACTGCCTATAGCTGTACCATGATGGTGTTGTTTTGTATTGGGAATGTGAGGGGCAATGGGATTTGCTCCAGCAGGTGTCTGGATGAGGGATGTTGGGCTGGTGTTGGGTTGCTGTGCTGGAGCTGTGTCCAGGTGCCCTGGAGAAACTGATGCCACACACTAACAGAACGTATGTGATGCTGGGATATATGTGATGTTGTCAGTGCATCCCGTTGGAGCTGGACCTGGTCACCACCATGGCAGCTCCCAGAGGGGCAGACTACAGGGTCATGGATGAGTATTGTGGAGCTATTGACGTATGGTCTCTGCTGCCTGTCTCTAGTGTTTCCTCCTTCCTGTCCCTTGTATGTAAAGATCAGCCACAGCTGCTGAGCTGTGCCCTGGTAGTCTTCCTCTCTGACTTTTCACCTTTCAGATGCGTAATTATATTTTCAAATGGTGGTAGTATGTTTTGTTGTTTCCTCCCTTGTGCAGCACACGGTGAAGGTGTAGGCTTCAGGCTAGGCAGCAAAGTTTGTAGTTTTCCTTCTCCTGTAGATTTTCTTTCATTTCAGGCATTTTAACCTATAGGACACTGAGGTCAGCATTACTATTATTAGAGCATTTTCCAAGCTCTCATTTAACAGACCTTCAAAATTAGACAAATAAAGGATATACAATGAGTCAATCAAGCCATCACTGAATTCTTGACAAATGAGCAGTAGCCCAGTACAACAAAACTGGAACACTATAGGAGCTCAGGAAATGCTGCCTCTCTTCATACATATATTTCCAGATAGTTCAATTTTTTTTCTTTAGGTTTTTTTTTTAGTGTGAAGACCAGGATGATCCTGAGCTGAAATCCTCTCAAACCCCATAAAAATACTTTTCCATACACGCAATGAACTGGTCTCTGCTTTCAGCCTTTCATTTTGTTTATATTTTGTAATTATTTGTGGTCCAGCTGTTATTTCTCTGTATAAATAAGAAACTAGGGAAATATAATGGAGTTTCTCATCAGATACCCTCCAGAATCTGTTTGGTTATTCTTGCATGTGCCATCTGTTTTTAACAAGAAGGGCTTGGATTGATCAACCATAACAACTGGTTTAGCAATAATATATTTTCTAAATAGATTGGTATGATAAGTATGATTATGTTTGGCATGAAAAGCTGGTAGATCTTATTCCTGTATGTGTAGCTTTTTGTTTTCTCCAAAGGGGAGCAATACTTTTTCCTTTAAAAAATGGCACTGTTGCTGGAGAAATTTTTGTACTAAAGAGGCGAATCATATTTCATCAGGCATCCTAAAAATCTCAGACTCCTGTCAAGACAACTCTTAGCCATTCCTGAAAGAGTTTCTAGAGCAGACGTCATTTAATTACTGTAGCATATAATGAATATACAAATTATCACATAATACTTTAGATATCTTTAGGGTTTCTAGTTGGGCATCACTCTTTTCCAGTATTTTATGTTTTATTACTGCCTCCCTCAGCTTTCAGAGATGATGTTAATTTATTTACAATCTTCCTAAACTCAGCTTGAAGCAGATGAGACCCATATGTGAGCTAATAATTCCAGATACAGGGCATGGATGAGATCTGAACACTTGTTTCTCTTTTCTCACTCTCCTACAAACCCACATTGAGTATTTTTGCATGATTCATCATATTAAATAAAATAACCAATTTACTAAGAAGTAGCTAATATATGTTAGCGAATTTGTTTGAACACATGATAAAAGGAGAATAGACCTTCAGTGAATAATTCCAGCTGGAAAAACGAAGAGACACATTGAAAAGTCAAAGCATTTGGCATCTTAGACATGAAATGTTTCCTTTTTTTGTGCTGTGAAATAGCACTTGACACTGAATATAAGTACACTTTAATTTTGAAAAGAGTGAAAAGTAGCCCCTCACCTCCTAGAAGAAGGAATAGGAAGTATGAGTTGATGAACAGTTTGTTTTAATTTATAGTGATATTGATGATGGGCAGTCATAGAATCATAGAATCATAGAATAGTTAGGGTTGGAAAGGACCTGAAGATCATCTAGTTCCAACCCCCCTGCCATGGGCAGGGACACCTCACACTAAACCATGCCACCCAAGGCTCTGTCCAACCTGGCCTTGAAGACCGCCAGCGATGGAGCATTCGCAGCTTCCCTGGGCAACCCATTCCAGTGCCTCACCACCCTTACAGTAAAGAATTTCTTCCTGATTTCAGGAAGAAAACAAAAACAGTTTCTGTACAAGACAACTGTGGTTTCTGCAGTTTTCAATTTTTCACATTAATTCAGAAAAAACAGTTTATGGCATGATAAAACAATACATGTGTTTCAATGCTATAGGGTATCAGAATCGTATTGCTATTACCACTTTAAATATATATGTATACTATATAATGCATATATAAGTAGAAGCTGCTTAATATGTAGAACACTTAGTTGTTTAATGTAAAAGAATCAGTATCTTCTGTAAGCTAGGACACAGCCACTCAGAAGCTTGCTTGCCTTTATGCACAGAGGGGGACACACTTCTGGTGGGCACACCTGCAATGCATGACAATAATGAAATGTACAATTTTTTTGTGTACATCCACTATGCATTCTGGATATTTACATCACTGTTCCTGCCTGTGATTTCTGATGACTGAAGGGTCTCATCAGATTGTTCTGATTTGATAAACACCATTGAAATTTTAAATAAAATGTTGCAGTAGATATTGAGTTAATTATGGAAACAAATGGTTAAGTTTGCATAAGAATGTCTATGTTAAAAGATATTTCAATTTTACAGTATTTCATAGGTTGATAATGGTTTATTATTATGGCTTCTTACAATATCATTTTAGACGTGAATTGTAGTACAAATATATGAAGTCAGCTTTGAATTATCTGTGGTTTGAAGTCCTGTTTGAATCTAGTCAGGGTGTAGTAGTTTACTGGACACATAAAATTAAAAGTGCATTTGCTCAGTGATCTGCATATAAATGGCTTATTGCAATCAGTACAGCTTCATGGATGTGCTATTTGCAGGATGCCCTCCATGTACTGAAATGTGGAAGTCCTGGGAAAAATGTTTCTACACAGGACAGAAATAGAAAAAGAGTGTATTCATAGCTTGTGCTGGAGAGAAAACAAACCATTTGTGTACTGGTGAAAGGACTAGACCATATGGTTCACATTTTGGAGGAGAAAGAAATCAGACAACAAACAGTAATCTCTGTTTTAAATCTCTTTGCATTCAAAATGCAGCCAGGTTTTTTTTCTGTTGACTTTAAGTAGGGTTAAAGTGATGATTTCTGTTAAGTATGAGAAAAAATGACCCTAATCATACTGTAGCAAATCAGCATGCCTTATATATGCATATGCACCCCCCCCCATATATGCATACATATGCACATACACATACATCTCCTTGGAAAATAATGGAAATCCTATTGAAGTTAATGTTGCTGACTACTGAGGTAGCCTAGAATCAGCATTATCATGATATTTCATTGCTTGAGAAACAATATGGGATTGTTCAAAATCCAACTAGAGACTCCAAGGGAGAAAAGGAATACAGTTCTCACTTTACTATTCCCAAATTGTTGAGTACCTTGCTTTGCAACCTTAAATTTCTCTTATTTTTTTTTTAAAGGAAATAAAAACAAGTTTTAAAACAAAATCTGTAATCCTTGTGGTAAGAATGAAGTTAAATCTAAATGATAAATTCAGAGCCTCTGTACCATATTCATTTTAACACTTCAGCATTTCTGACAAGCTATGAAGAAATGAACCTCCTGCCTTTGCAGGTTGCACATTGTTGAAAGCTGTAGTAAAAGGCACAGTTGGTATTTTAAAACCAGTGAATCATATACAGCACAAAAAGCCAGATTTTTCGTTTTTATCATTTTCTCATTCTTACTAAGGGCTTTTCAGAGATGCAGCAGCCAAATTAATTTGTAACAGGGTGGATTATCTTCACATCAGCCACTTCTGAAGCGTGATTAATTGCTCCCCCTCTAAAGCTCCAGCAGCAGTCGGGGAGAGAGGAGAACTGTCAGTAGCCATGCTGCAGCACTGACAGCAGCTGTGTTGCTATCTGAAATTAGAAGTTTACAACAGAACCTTTGGAGCAAGGTGACACAGCTACTTCTCAGCTGTAAGTTTACTTCTTGCTTGCAAAAGCTTGCCTCTTGGTGTTGCACTATGCCAGTGCCCTTTCCATCCCAGCCCTGGGGCTGCCTGCCTCTGCGCTCATGCTTCATGCCTGCCTGCACTTGGGGCAGTGCTGCTTCTGGTTGGAAGAAGAGAAGGTTTATGATGCTTAGTTCATTGATTTTCTCTGTGCATTGTTTTACTGAGCATTCATAAACTGATATGGCTTGTCCTGCTCCAGGTCTAGGGGGGATTACGTGTCATTCAGATATGTTTAAAGCTGAATCTTCACTCCTGTGCCTTTTCTAGTTCTTTTTCATGTTTCTCAGGAACCAATACGTGCTGCCAGTTTGCTTGTTTGCTCATTTTGGTGGAGCTAATGCCCTTCTCTGGGCAAGGAGAGTTCAAGTGATTTCTCCTCCTCACGATGCTGGAGGGTAGTTAGGTGCGTACAAAGGGGCTGCCAGCCCCACTCGCTTCCCTTCCTGCTGGCCAAGGTGCAGGTCTGTACCATAAGCTGCTTACAGCTGCATTTTGACTCTGAGCTTTGTTGAATTTGAAGCAAGATCTTCTAAAATCAGTTACCTAAGTATTTTGATGATGCTCACCTCTTGTTGCATTCAGTTTATCACTGATAGGATGGTATAAAGTGGGTGAGATCCCTTCTTCCAGGTGTCCAAGGGAAGCCACCTAAGAAACAAAACTGCCAGTTGTTTCTCTTGAGCAACTGTCCATGCTGACAGAAAAGGAGGTATCATACACTGTTTGGCATTTGTTGCTTCCATATTTTAAGCGTCTGCTTTCATTAATTTACATATTAATTTTCTACTTTGCCACTGATTCTGCTCTATTTTTGTGCCTACTTCTCTTCTTAATGTGAATTCTTGTCCTTAAATATTTGACACATGATTATCCCTTTCCAATGAGAAGTTTCCATTGCTGTCCCAAAAGAAAATATGTTAGCTGTGTACATCAGGAGGCTTGACAGGTTAATAATTTTGTGAATATCAAAGATCCTCCCATATCTGGAGAGTTTTACAGCAAGTTAAATGTTCCTTGGAGAGTCTGCTATTTTTTGCTTAGTGTTTGGCATCAGCCTGTTAATAGCAGTCGCTGTTTACAGAGATTGTTGTCTTTCCTTTCTGCACAGAAGCAACTTCCTTTCTGTCCTTTCTGTCTCCTCTGTTTCCACCATCGCTATCTCTGGGACAGAAATGAATTTCAACAAGACTTTGAATAATAAAGAGATGAGTAAGTAAACCACCAAAATATGGGGAAATGCACCAAACAGTCTGATACTTATGCCCTGGTGGGGTTAGGTAATGGAGGAGACGGGCTAGAGAGAAAATTACAACAGTGGCAGCTTTGTGAGATACCACTACCCATAGAGCAGCCATTTCCACCTTTGCAGGCACTTAGTTCAGCTGCTAATGGCATATGGGTTCATTTATCATCGTGCTGTTTATGGGGTTGTAACAGGCTGTAACAGGAGTTAATGTATGGGTACAAGCACAGGCGCTGTGGCTGGGAGGTGTTAATGCGGGTGGCAGGCTCCCTGTCCTAATGTAAAACATGACCCCCAGGGCTCGCCAGCCCATGATTAGCACCAGCAGGTCCTTCACCATTGTCCAAGGGCATTCCATCCCAGTAGGACATTTGTGACCTACTTTAGAGCAAAACAGTGAAAATATCTCTACCCTTGAACTGTTTGCAGTGAAGTTTTTAAGTGTCTGAAGTTCTTCACATAAATTGTAAATCATTCAGTTAGAGGCCATGTGAGCTGGTCCTACAAGCCTCAATGGTTTAAAAAGCATCCTTTGAGGAGGTGAGCTTTTGTCAACCTAAGCAAAATTGTCTTTTCACCAGGAAGAGTGCAGCTTGGAGGATGCTTGCTCCTCTTCATGTGCCTCTCTCAGTTCTGCTTCCAAAGAAGAACCAGCATGGGCAGGGTCAGGATTTGCAGCCATCGGGGCAGCAATGCACGTCATGGACTTCCAAAATTTGCCTAGCTTCCCTGATAGAAAAGAATGCATGACTGGTCTTGCAAGCTGGCTAACATCTTGAGTAGTTTCACTGAAGCCATGAGATATCAAAACCCTGATGTTTTTCTGCTAAATCTTTGCAGGATTTGGGACTGTTTCTGCAGCACTGCTTTCTTGCCCAGACACACATGTGTTGCACGTGTCCTCGTGGTTTGATAGGCAGTCCTGTGTGATGAAAAGTGATGTAGCATTACCAGCCCGGGTTAGTATTGTTCTTCTGCAAGAACTGACTTCCTTGAAATTAGGAGCTGCAGTTGAGTACAGGCAGCTTCACTTTGTGTTGCTTGGTCTCCAGATGTGCTGTGTTGTAATGACTCTCTAAATGGCAATAATTTACACTGGAAGAAGGGTGTGGAAAAATATTTTCTAAAGTGCATTTCAAATTTTGAAGGCAGTGCTCCCACAGAAAGAATTTTAAATAATTACAGCAGTGGCATATGTCAAGTTCTACATAGAAATCAGTGAGGCTCCTTAAGCTATCATGAGGTCTGGAAGCCTGGGTTTCAGTCTCCTGTGTGCACAGTTGGCCTGCCAGCCTAGGGGCTGTCAAGGAGTTAAGAGACCTTGGGAAAACAGGCTGATTTCCTCTGAAAGGGAATGGGTTTGACAACTTCTGGTGAAATGTTTCATGCTCAAAGAAGTGCCATGTGCCAAGAAGAAAACATTTTGCTCTAGCAGTGGTGGCAGTAGGGTTTTGGTGCTTAGTTTTTTGGGACGTTTTCTTTGTTCCTACATGTGTGTTAGTAAGTCGTAGGTGGAAACGTAGCTTGGCATAAAAGGTATCTTTGATTTATGGTGCTGTTACTCTTTTTCCTGTTTCTCTGGCAGTGTTCAAAGACAGTAACACATAAGGGATATGACATTTTAGTTGTTTCCATACCAAGTGAAAAAGTTTCGGGCAAGGTTATGTTTGTGGATTGTTGTTGCAGTTTAAGCCATAACTCACTCAGTTTGCTCACTCACTCTCCCCTCTTTCTTCCCCCCCCGGCTCCAGGGGGGATGGGGAGAAGAATCCAAAGAATGCAACTCCCATGGGTTGAGATAAAAACAGTCCAGTAACTAAGGTATAACACAAATCACTACTGCTACCACCAATAATAATAATGACCAGGGAAAAACAAGGGAAGAGAATACAACTGCTCACCACCTGGCAACTGAGCTGTGAACGAACTCTTTCGGGTTCCTGCCCCCAGTTTTTACATCCTGGGTATGATGTACTGTGGTATGGAATACCTCTTTGGTCAGTTTGAGTCAGGTGTTCTGTTTCTGCTTCCTCCCAGCTTCCCCTCCTCCCTGGCAGAGCATGAGACTCAGAAAGTCCTTGGTCAGACCAAACATTACTAAGCAGTAACCAAAATCATTGGTGTTATCAGCACTGTTCGCATGCCGAAAGTCAAAATCATAGCACTGCACCAGCTACCAAGAAGAAGAAAAATGACTGCTACTGCTAAACCCAGGACAATTGTGAAAAGCACCTGCAATGCTTGTGAATTTGACCAACAGACTTAATATTGTCTGTAAACCACAGTGAGAGATGCACCAGAAAAAATGGGGAGATGTGTCTTCCCAGCAGCCCCTGCCCCTGCGGTTTCAATGTGTGCAGACGGGCAGTTTATTTTCTGCTGTGTTTATTCAGTTGCTCATTCATCACCTGAGGTTGCTTTGTTTTAGCTTTAAAGTTTAAAAAAAACCACTATGAAAGAGGCAAGTTAGGAAAATATGGCTTGATTCAGGGAAAAGGTATTGAACAGGTGACTGACATTACTGAGCGATGACATTGCCCCTGTCTGCTCCTTCCTCCTTTCTTGTCTTCAGACGGTGTCAAATTCAGTCAGAGAGATAACACTAGCCAGACATCCATGGTATTTCAGTGTTGCTGTGATCCTATTTTCAAACCTATTTCAGGTCCTTGCTTCTGTCGATACGTCCCAGTGCTCTCTTCATTTTTCTGCTGCTGCGCATACTGAACAGTGACCTTCATGCAAAGTCATGCTTTGTTTTCATTAACCTGAGTACACCAGAGCAACAAAATGAAGCCATTTATTTTCACATTCAGGTTTCTCTAAACACGGTGCTTATGAAAGAAATAAGTAGCTTTGCAACTGAGAAAAAAATGAGAATAATTTTCGTCCACATAGAACAAGAAAGTGTTATTTTGTATTCATGTACAACTTTTGACTGCTGTCTAACACAACATAATAATAAATGGTTGAGAAAATAGTTCATCAATCAGAAAACAATCAGTATATCAGTCTGTACTCATAGTTTCTAGATTTGGCTGATAGAACTTTCATCTTGTTTTACTCTTTAGGTCTGTCACATTAATTTATTGCATATTGCGTTCATGGCACATAGTAGCTATGTTTAAATCTGTATATAGCTCATTTTGCTTACTCTCTTTGTCTGTATGCAAACCTACGGGATTTGAACTTGAATAAAATCAGATGCTCCACATGCCTTGGCATCTCATGTGAGAATTCGCTCCTTATTGCTGTGCAGTAGAAGGCTTTAGGACTTTAACTTATTCATAAATATCTCAGAGGTCTTTGCTCTCCTTGTTATCTGTTTGGTTTACATAGACAAAACCCCTGAAATGAAACATTTGGTTGCTGTGAGAAGAGGAGCTTATTTGGAAACCCTACAGAGAGAGACTGACTTCCCTTTGACGTGGAAATATGCTGGGGGCTCCTGACAGCTGTCACTGCTGTGGTGGGCCTCTTTGGTTGGTGAACAGCTATAACTAAAACCCCTGAAATGAAGTGAACACAGCGAAGAGGGAGAGGGGCTCTGGGTTGCTAGACAGTTTTCCCAACCACATGTGACAGAGGAAGGCTTTTGCTGAGTGAGTGCTGCCTTGCAAAGCAGGTATCCAGGAGGATTTTGCACTGTAGGAGAAAGAACACTTTCTAGATTGGTGCTTTAGAGACTAAAATAGTATAGGGACAGTATTTGCTCTTAGGAGACAAGGTTTGGCAGTGTGGGTGGGGACCTTGTGCCACTGCAGGTGTGGAGGAATCAGCAGCTGCTTCACTCTAAGGAGTGCATCCAGCCCACTGCCTTTGGTTGTTCTTCTTTCTGCCTCAGAGGCGCACACAGCCACACTCTTTTATTGCCATGCATACGGTGAGACTGGGCATTGCTGGTGCCAGCACGATGATCCTCGGGGGTGCATATATATGCCCACACCCATGTGCTTTTAATAGCTGTGATTTTGTTTCTTAATTGGCTCTTCACAGCCTGCAGACCTGTGGGGACAGAGGCTAAAAGAGCAGGGCTTTGCTCTATTTTATGTATTATAGATTATGCTATCTATAGGCAATAAAACCACTGACTGTCCCATGAGCAAAAGAACTAATGAGCCCTGTTGCTTCTTAAGTAAGTTGCACTCTCCTCCTCCTCAGCTCCTTCATTTCATCCCCTGATATTTCTGGTAATCCTCCTCCCCTGTGAGAGTACCATACTGCTGGCACTGTCCTTGGCCGAGTGGCAAACAGGCAGTGTATCCTACAGGCCCCTGTTTGATCACCTGTCTGGCACATGGGCAGCCCAGAGGGTTGAATGGACTCACGCTGCACTTGGTTGGTGGTTTTTTCCTCTGGGAGTCCCTCTGGGCTTATGCTCGCCAGCCAGGGATGTTACGGAGTGATTTTATCCAATTAAAACGTTACCATTTTCAGCAAGTTAAATAGAGTTTCTTTGGGAGAAAAGGTCTATAGCAGCACACATTGACTAACACAGTCCATGTCACTGCTGCACAGAGACCCAGGTTTCATGGGAACTTTTGTTGCAGAATAACCCTGATGCTTTCTTTTTTGAAATCTTTAAAAATAACAGCACACCATTGTGCTTGAAAGGATACTGTTTTGATGAAAATCTACCGAGAAAGACTTCTTTTGCTATTACTTTTTAATTCTTGGCGCAGCCTCTGAAGGAAACTGAAAGTAACCATATTTGCTTGATTTAGGGAAAGGAGCAGAGGTGGAAGAGAAAGCTTTGCATTATGAGTATTATGTTTTGCCATATTAATCAGTTAGGATTTTCTCACTTGAAAATGAGACATCCGGATGTTATTCCAAATATAGTGTCTTAAACATACTCAGTGGTAGGGACAAATGGATGTACTTATGTAGATCTATCAAATATATATATATATTACTTGACCCTGTTTCAGCAAAATATTTTGCTGCTTCTTTGTGCTGAAGGAAAAAGAGGTGGTTTGGAACTGCAGCCTAAAAATTGTCAAGTGCCGAAGATAAAAATGTTATTCTGTGGTTTTGTTCACAAAACTTATTTTTAGATTGGCCTGTCTTCTCCTCACTGGAGAAATAAATCACAAGTAATTTATAAACAGCAGATAAAGATTGCAAAACTTCGGGCTAAATGCCCTTAGTACAGGCTGGTGGGTTCTCCTCAATGTGTTAGAAATTGCCTGCTTTTGACTGCAAATACATTTGTAAAATCTTAGAATCACAGAATGGTTTGGATTGGAAGGCATCTTAAAGATCATCCAGTTCCAATCCGCCTACCACGGACAGGGACACCTTCCACTACACCAGGCTGCTTAAAGCCCTATCCAGCCTGGCCTTGAATACTGCCAGGGATGGGGCAGCCACAACTTCTCTAGGCAATCTGTGTCAGTGTCTCACCACCCTCATAGTAAAGAATTTCTTTCAAATTCTTTTTTAAGAATCTGATTTAAACCTACCCTCTTTCAGTTTAAAGCCATTCTCTCTTTTCCTGTCGCTACATGCCTTTATAAAAAGCCCCTCCCCAGATTTCTCGTAAGACCCCTTAGGTACTGGAAGCTGCTCTAAGGTCTCCCCTGAGCCTTCTCTTATCGAGGCTGAACAAGCCCAACTCTCTCAGCCTGAAATCTGCAGTGCCATTGCATGAATGGAAAACAAGGTTCAGTACGTAAGTTTGTAGTTCTTAGTTGACAATAATTTCTTGCAATATATTTGACTCAGCTTCATGGGATTTTTTCCTATTTCAACTATTCATTTATTTATGTTCCTCCTTTTGTGGGGCCAATACTTCTTAATTCAGGTGAACATGTTAGTGTACCCAGTCTTTCTTACACATTCAGATATGAAGCTGCACGTCGCAAATGTCAGTCTTGTGTCAATGGTGCTGGTGGTGCTTCCGCAGCTACACTTTGCCATCACGTTCATTCTCCATCAGGACCTCTGCTGCTGGAAAAGGCCTTTCCATGGTGTAGTGAGGTCCCCTCTTGTCCACCCTGTTGCCACCTATTGTGAAGTCACAGGGATTCTTGTCCTGTTCCTTGCATACCCTAAGCTTATGCTCGTGGGGGATGTATGCACATGAGGATTGCAGCTGTCATCTAAAATGAAAAGAAATAGTGTGTTGGGGCTTGCAGAAAGCTATCTTGAAAGCTAAGGGCAAATAGAAACTACCCAAAGACATTTATTTTTAGCTTGCTTTGCTGTGAGTGAGTCTCATGCACTTATGCTGTCTCACATGAATAACTTTTGATTTTGTGCAGTGGTGCCAGACTTGGGAGAGAGGGATAAGTTCCCAGCAGTTTTTTAGAAGTCAACCTCAGATAGAAGAGAGGTGTGGATGAGCATGGCCATGAAGGCAAGCAGGTCCCCCTCTGCTTCTGGTGCACTTCAGCAGGCAGCTGCTGGCTGCCCTGTGATTCCTCATGGGCTCTTCTCTTCATGTTAAGGTTTTGAGGTCCTAAGCCACGTTTTGCAGGCCTTTGTTTTGGTAGCATTGTGCCTACCTAGAGAGATGCCCCAAATGCACCCTGGCTGGAAGTGTCCCCAGACCTGGTGTCCCTGCTGGCAGTGCACAGCATGAGGCATGTGAGGGGCTCAGCCTGTTGAAGGGTACTCTGGGGGTTCCCACCAAGCAGGCGCTGCTTTTAGCAGCTGGGAACTTATCAGAGCAGGATATGACAGTTGCCTCTGTTTGGCTACATCTCCTCCTGGATTCTGTTTTCAAACTGGGAAGAGTCATTAAATGATCAGTTTAATCTCAAAATTTAGTTATAATTGCAGAATAAAAAAACATTTCCCCAACCTCCTCATCTTCCTCTCCCTCCACTGGTGGTCCTCATTAAGGGATGTCATTTTCCTGTAAACCAAGTGACATCCAGGACAACCTCAGAGTGGATCCAGTTGCTAAGAAGGCATTTGTTATTGCAAGGCTGGCTTTTGCATGCTTTGCGAGTTTTACTGAATATATTTAGTAACTCCAATTGTTTCTGGTAGTGATTTTTTGTAAGCACCATTGGGAAAGCTTGTAAGTGTAGCTGCGCTGTTTTTAACATCCTGGCATCTCTAGCTCACACTGGCAGCAATGGAAATTAATAGTGTTGAATGTGAGCCTGGGATGTTCCTGGTTTGTCAGCATGTCCAGAAACTCTTATAAAATCCTTTAGGGTCAAGTCCTCAAAATTATTTCAGTGAATCCTGAATGATAATTAACAACTGCATTTATTTTAGGCTGAATGAGAAGCTAAATTTCAAGGGAGTTTGTGGGGGTTTGCCTTTCGTGTATTTTTGCCCTTTATGCAAAGAACATTTTGAAACTAAAGCATTAAGTTGAGGAAGCACACTGCTTCATCGTGATAATTTTGGAGCACATCAGCTCTTTTGGAACTACTTGTGCATCAACACAAGTGTTTCAGCAGCGTGAAAATGAACAGACGAAACACTGTGATGCTGTGACTACATCTGTGCATGTGTGACGTGAACTAGAAATCCTTGAGGGAGCAGTTTCACCTTGTACCCAAGCTTGGCCCCACTGGTTTGGAAGTCCAGCCTTGCAGACCCCTGGGTGAGCAGGGGGGTGTTGACTAGGAAAAAGCCACAGGGTGGCAGGAGTAGATAGGTAGCCTGAATTTAAAAGGGTCCGAAGTCCCACATCAGCAGCTGAAGAACGAGGTGGTGTAGCATTAACTCCCCTCTGAAGGTACGCACAGTGTTCTTGGGGCAGAGACCTTGACTAAAAAAGGGTGTTTGGTTGCTCATAACAGCACAGAGCTGCTTCCAGCCTCCTGCAAAGTCATCATCCATGGAGAATGAGGCTTATTCTACCTGTGACTTTGATGAGCAACATGGGTCTTCCCACATACCAGAATTAGAGATAGTTTTTGCCATCTCAAGAACAGATTAATAGGTTGTCTTGGTTTAAGCCCAGCCGGCAACCCAGAACCATGCAGCCGCTCACTCACTCCCCTCCCTTCCTCCCCCTGCTCCCAGAGGGATGGTGAGGAGAATCAAAAGAATGTAACTCCCATGCGTTGAGATAAGAACAGTCCAGTAACTAAGGTATAACACAAACCACTGCTGCTACCACCAATAATAATAATGATAAGGGAAATAACAAGGGAAGAGAATACAACTGCTCACCACCCGCTGACCGATACGCAGCCTGACCTGAGCAGCGATCTAGCCCTTCTGGGTAACTGCCCCGAGTTTATATCGTGGGCAGGACGTGCTGTGGTATGGAATACCTCTTTGGTCAGTTTGGGTCAGGTGTCCTGTCTCTGCTTCCTCCCAGCCTCCCCTCCTCCCTGGCAGAGCATGAGACTCAGAAAGTCCTTGGTCAGAGTAAACATTACTGAGCAGCAACTAAAAACGTCGGTGTTATCAGCGCTGTTCCCAGGCTGAAAGTCAAAACCAGAGCACTGCACCAGCTACTAAGATGGAGAAAAATGACTGCTACTGCTGAAGCCAGGGCATAGGTGTTGCCTCATGCTGCTCTATACCTTGTCAAGGGAATATGAAATAACTGACTTCAGGAGAAGATGTATCTGTTTGATGCAAAGGAGATTTCCTAAGGGAAACGTCACACTGTGTCTCAAGGAAATGATGGTGGGAATTGCTACTGCTGAACCCAGAATTGCTACTTCTGAACCCTTTATTCCATACCATTCACGTCATGCTCAGATCCCACATTTTTCAATATACCATCACTCTTGTCTCATAAATATCTCCACGCACACACAAAGAGAAAGAGATCATTCCTTAGTTCATGGACCAGTCTCTATAAAGGTGCTGAGCTGATCCGGTCTGTGATGTTGAGCTCCATCTCTTGTAACAGTCTTTCAGAGCAGTAGAGACCGTGTGCCTCATGCTGCTCTGTACCTTGTCAAGGGAATATCAAGTAGCTGACTTCAGGAGAAGATGCATCTGTTTGATGCAACGGGATTTCCTAAGGGAAATGCCACAATGTGTCTCAAGGAAATGATGGTGGGAATTGCGGAAAATACTCTACCAATTGAAAAAGAGAGCAGCATCAGTCTCTCCCTGAATGCACAATGCAGCCTGCTTGTCTCCCTGCCCTTCACCACCCAGGAAAGACATGTATCAGGGGAAACTGACACCAGCATGTCTGATCACTGCTGCAGTGTGAAAGAATCAGTGTGGAGGAATTGCTCCGTTTCATCTATGTCTGCCCACTTTGTTTGTATTTTTTTCCTGTTCCTCAGATTGCCTCCTTCGCTGTCTTAATTGAGCTGGAAAAGGTAATTTTGGATGTTATTTAAGAAAAGAATTGAATTTAACACAGGCAGGTCTGAGTAAATGAAATTTCTGTTTGAAACTGGCTGTTAGTGCTATTTCCTGTCAACTTTAATTTATCCCCTATTACTTAATATTAGAATACAGCATAAGATAGGCTTCTTAGAAAATTCAACTAATGCATTTGCTTCTTGGTCATTATTTTCCATAAATCTTTAACACTTCAGTCCCGTTATTGTTTTACTCCATATATTTGGTTTCTTAACAGAAAGTTACCATTGAACTGCGTATTGTTGAGACCTGTGCACAGCTTGTACTGAAAATGATTCATGTAGTCACTGTGACAAGCTGGTCAGTGCCGTGCACGGTGGTGTTGGGAGTAGGAAACTCCATTAAATCTAGGTATCCATAAACATTAGCTGTGAGTTTAGTCATTGACAGCAGCATCAGCTTCCAGTTAATGGGCTCAAAAGCTCAGTGGCAGAGCAGGCTGTGGTGAGTGTCAGAGCAGCAGCAGTTCTAGTACCTTGGAAGAGCCCTGTGCTTCAGGGTGGCACTGGTGTTCCCCCTTTTTGTCTCCATCTTACTAAACAGCTTCATAATGATGCTTATAGGTAAACTTTAACTCATAAGGTATTTCTCACCAGCTGCTCTTTGCTAAAAGGGTGCAGGTTTAGACCTGCCCAAGGTAGATTTTTGTTCTTAAAATGCCCTTCCCAGTTTGGTAGAGAAAATGCATATTCATGTTCTGGGAATTCAAATTCAATTCTTGGGTGACCCTGGCACTGAGAGGGACAGTTGGGGTTCATAGCTGTTCGGTGCCAGTTGAGGTGACCTTGGCTGTGCCATCCATTGGTAGTCTAACATAGGGCCTGTGTCACTCTGCTAGCTCCCTGGGAAGTCTCAGATATTCTAAAGTGCACTTGAAGTGGCACTAGATGGTTATGCTTAGGCCCCTGGGTCATTCCCGAAATACATGCATACTCCTCCGTGAGCTGAGTGTTTCAGTGTCTCTGATTCCCCTGAGATTACCCTGTTACTAGGGAGCAAGGAGATTAAAGTCAGATAGGGTTATTCTAGAAAATTTAGATTCTGGATTACAGAAGCAAAATTAGGCTCACTGCACAAGAAAACAGAATTCAATTCTGGATGATATTTGACTGTAAACCTCATCAGCAGTTGCTCTGATGCTCAGCTGGTATGGAGGACTGCTTCATCCCGTCTCAGAGACCTTTGTAGAACTGTCATGTCTCCATTCTTTTGGTACTGATGGAGATCCCAGCTGTTCTCCAGAGACACTGTATTCTCCTCTTGGTTAAGAAAGCTGCTCTCTTCTATTTCTTATCACACTGCTTTTCCTGCCTCTTTCCTGCCCTGCTCTCCACATATTATCATCTCTTCCCTGCTGCTTGGAACTGGCTTGTAAAGCCAGAAGATAAGGACATCTTCTAGGGTTTTGGTCTAAAGTGAAGGTGGCAGAAGAGAGAACACTTATGAAAAATTGCCTCTTTTGTGACATTCCCTGCTTTTGAGGGCATTTGCTTTAGATTGTATTATTTAGTGTCATTCTAAGGCTGCAAACTAAACACCAAGGTACCCACTCTAAGCTGCACATAAGCCAGGACCATATAGCCTATCCTGCCATACAAAGCTTTACCTTGGCCTTTGTAGTCTATAGATTAGAGGTACCCTTGGATCATGGGGTCCAGATTCCCACTTCTTTCGGCAATCATAATGGATGGTCAGTCCAGTGGTCTCTGCAAGTATCTCCCTAACAACACGAGGTGAAGTATCCAAGAACAAACTGAAAAGTGTTAGTATTTGAGATCATTGCTTGTATCGAAGTTATTGATACCTATGCATGCAAGGGTAAAGTGGGCTTTTACAGGTGGAGGGCTTACCCAAAGCCAGCATATATGTTCAGGAATTCCCATGCTGCCTGTCCCAGCAAGATATGGAGTGGTGAGACTCCTCAGATTCTCACTGAAAAATGGCTTGGCATGCAGAAAGCACAGTGCCAGCTTACATGTGCTTTGGCAGGAGCAGTGTGCCCCGAATCAGGCCTGGTGGGTAGGGGACAGCCCCTCAGGCTACCTCAGGAGTGTGAGTGGTCAGTCCTGTGGAGTGGATGAGATGGTTAGACCTCTCCCTCCAGCATGGGGTCCCTGTGCCTCTGGTCTCTAGCCTGGCTCCCAACAGCATCATCCTGGGCAAGGGAATTTTAGCAGACAAGAGCTTCTCTTGTCTACTAGCGGGAGAGCTTGCAAGAAGGGTGGATCAAAGGACCTTCGTAGCTCCAGATGAACTGCCACACACCTCGTTAATCAGCTAGTAAAATGCAATGAGAAGCCTGCACTTGGAAAGCCAAGCGAGAGGCCTCACAGTCCCTTATACCGTGAATTTCCTGTGTTGTCCTCATTTAACCTTGCTGTGCAGTGGTTTTTCTTTTTTTTCTCATTACATTATTTA
Organism: Ara ararauna; assembly: GCA_028858755.1. NCBI lineage: Eukaryota > Metazoa > Chordata > Aves > Psittaciformes > Psittacidae > Ara > Ara ararauna. The sequence goes on from CM054378.1 coordinate 53,743,354, forward strand.
TAGAGTTGGTATTAATGCAGTCCTTTCTTCTTCAGCAGTTGGTAGCATCCTCAGAAACAACAATCAAGTGCAAATAAAAAACAGAGGCCCATATATTTTCGGAGTTTATTTTACAAACCTATTTGTAATGGCCAGAGAAAAAAAACACAATTAATAAGGAAGTAGGGAGTGGAAGCTGTATTCTTTTATCTGAATATTTGCTTTGGCAGTGAATCTGGAGTTTTCTGAAACACTGGCTTAATTGTCTCTCAAGTTTGCCAACTGTAATTTTCTCTCCTATTATTAGAAATAAGGGCATTATTTTGTTCACTCAAAGAAATTTATTTTTATAGCAAATGCATCATGTGTATCCTGTTAATGTAAGAATCTTACTTTTTGTTAGCATTTTGCATTTAAGTTTACCTTATGGACCCAAGCTCTGAGATTTAACTCTAAGGAACATTAATGCATCCTGAATCAGATCATGTGCGAGGGACTGTTTCCTGCCAAGTGATTCCCCCTGTGGACACATACACAGCTCCCTGAGTGTGTAGGCTTTAAGGGTAAGGAAGTATAGTCAGACCCTTCTGACCCTTCTGAGCATCAGCATTTCCCTCTGGTGGAGCAAGAGCTATGTCTCCTACATAGGCAGCCTCTGTATCCAATAAGCTCCTGGCTCGAAGTATGCATGTGTTTCGGCTTAAGTTCTTAGCAGCCCTGTTTACTTTACAACTGTGCTTTAGACTTTTAAGAGTGAAATCTAAAAACAAGGAAGGAAAGCATTTAATTTACTTTTGGTAGGACTGACAGCTTTTTTTTTTTCCCCTGTGTTTTCTCTAAAGTAGCTGACATAGAACTTTTTTCCATAGTGGAGCATTACTTCTGATTCTAAGACTAAACCACTATCTATTGCCTGAGTAGCAATAATATTGTGAATGCTGGTGAGATGATTGCCTTTGCAGAAAGACTTCCTGTGAGTAGTAAATCTGATGATGACGTTTCATGTTGAACATGAAATAAGAAATTTGTAGCGCCTGCAGAGAGGATATCTTTGCTGTGCAGTTTGTACTCTTGGGAATCATAGCATCATAGAATGGTTTGGGTTGAAAGGAAACTTAAAGATCATCTAGGCACAGGCAAGGGCACCTTCCACTAGACCAGGTTGCTCAAAACCCTGTCCAGCCTGGCCTTGAACGCTGCCAGGGATGAGGCAGCCACAGCTTCTCTGGGCAACCACTGCCAGTGTCTCACCACCCTCACAGTGAAGAATTTTTTCGTAATATCTAATCTAAATCTACCTTCTTTCATCTGAAGGAGTCATTAGTACTGGCAAACTTTACAAACTGTGTATGTTTGTGTATAAATATTCACAAACGAGCAAATGAAGTAACATCCATGTGTGCTTTATCCAGTCTTTGTTGAGCTGCTTCAAATGAGAAGGCTTCCTCTGTTCCTCAAGACCTGTTCTGCTTCTGACTGCCATGCTGCAGTGTATGCAAGGGCTGTTTCTTATAAATGTTCCTTATCCATCAGAAAAGAAAGCAGTCAATTTTGTTATGGGCTAGAGACTCCAGTATTTAGAAATATCTTTTAATTTATTCTGTTTGTTATTCTAGCAATTCTCTATGACGATTTTGCTTTAATAATTTCAACATGTTCCCTTTTCTTTTTCATTTCATCTTTTCCTATGCTGTTACCTGTTTAGAAGAAAAATTTAAACCCTCCTAGTGATTTTTGTCCGCATAGAGGCATTTGCATGACTGGAGTTAGAATAAATGGCATCTGTTACAAGACTAACATTCTCCCTAAAAAGAGGTTATGAACCAAATTATCATTAAGCAGGTTTTGTCATGATCTGGTTGGTAAACTTGCAGAGAGCTTTGTAATGAAATGTCCATATTTATCTTACTAACTTAAAATTCTCCTGGGGACTTCATATGCTTTGATACATTAAATGCCCTTCCTTAATAGGAAAAGGAAGGAACAAACAGGAAAGGAGAGGACAAATTTTATTAAACTACAGTGAAATTTTGTAGTATATCTGTATGGGGATATAGATATGTATTGGGGGATGAGAAATAAATTACAAGAGCATTATAGCTTTTAAATATTACATTTACAGTCAAGAAAAGCAATTAAAACTTAATGAAATGGTGAGTTTGGGAGTATTGCAGTGGACAGGTTGGATGTCAGTTGTATAATCATATTACTACTGCTTAGCAGTGCACTGTATTTTGGTAAAGAGGCTGTTTGTAATAGTCTGTACACATGTTTCTTGCCTGTGGCAAATACTAAGTAATTCAATTTAGTTTAGATTGCAGTAACAGTACAGTAATTTAAGTCATACTATTTGCATTTATCTAGGCCAAAGCATATGTATGAAGAGGTTACCACACATCAGCTGCCACAGAGTAGCATGTTAACTCTTGTCATGAACTGTGTGCTCGAGCCCTTAATTCTGCCTAGGAAGGGAATCCCTAAAACATATTCAAAAACTTTAAGTACATTAAATTGCTTGGTCATTCTGTTTTCTCTTAGCAAGGAGTAGAATACCTTACATTTAATCTGAAAGTGGGTTCTTTAACATTCTTTGTGGTGGATCCATGTGAACCATCAAAAATGTACTTTTTAGTTTAGAGAAGCTATTGAAACCAACTATTCCAGCTTTTCATTAAGAACAGAGTTGTATTTATTTTTTTCTTGAAAATAGTTTGCCAAAAAAAAAAAAAAAAGTGATTTCTGTCATCCTGAAACTGTTCTGAAATTTGCGATGATTGGCTGAACAGGTTTGGATGGAAAAAGGTTTCAGGCTATAGTGGTAATTCTTCTGCTTTTACCAATTACCCTGTGCTTAAGAGATGATAATGAAGAAAGAGTTCAAGGCCAAAAGGACTTAAAACCACATCAATCATCTCTTTGAGAGAGTAATGTGATCTGCAAAATAAAGGATATTTGGGGGTATATTACTCCTTATCTCTCCTTTTGATCCTGTTCCTTTAAAAGCAATAAAATAAAAGACTTGCAGACCTTTTTTTTTTTAGCTGCAGGAATAAAGGGTGAGAGTCCCAATGCACTGGTGGTGAAGACATTTGCCCTGTATCCAGACCTGGCTCAGATGGTTATTTATGTGCTTATAACAGCTCTTATTTTATAATAGCTTAGCACTTCACCCCACCACAGCTGCTGCCCTCTCTTTCCTATGCTGTTAGAAAACGTGCCCAGGGAATAGCCATTTCAGTGCAAATTTCAAAAATTTTTTGACTTGCAGTAAAACTATGGGTTGTTTCCCTTTTTAACTTCAGTGGGAAAAGTTTGAAGTATTTCTTTAAAAGTAAGCCAAAATTTTATTTTCCTCCAAGCAAGCATCGTAAAACCATTTAGGTTGGGAAAGACCCTTAAGATCATTGAGTCCAGCTGTTAACCAAACACTATCGAGTCCTTTACTGAAGATCCATTTTGCCACCAAAGCAGGTATCCCCAGATGGGTCCAGTTCTCTGTAGCTTTGACCCAGGTGCCATTATCTCTTTCGTCTTAAATATCTGGTCATCTTGGAGTCTTTGTATGACATTACTTCCTGCTTGCTCTGGATAGGTAGACTACCCTTGACTAGATGGCTACCCTATGTAGCAAATCTTGTATTGTGATAGGCTTTTGAAGCTTAGCTATGAAAGTAAATTCTGGAGACTTAGAGGAAAAGAGTGGAAATGTTGATGGTGATATGGACAGTCTGCTCTGTGTCCATTTAATCCTCTGCTCTGTGGCGTCTCCTTGTTTGCATGGTTACTCTGGCTAGTAAGAACCCGCTGCTACGGTTGCATCTTTACATGTGATTGGAGAGAAGATCTCTGATAGCCTTGTATCTTCTCTGGAAAAAAGTATAATGAATTCATTTACTAGAAGCTGGAAAACTTTACACAAGGGGTAGGAAGCAAATTTTCAGTAAGGATGTGCATGTTTTAATGTCTTATGAAAGAATACAGTGGGATGCCTGTAGCTTGGTTTTTTTTTAAAGCAGGGTTGGCTTTCCAGCTGCCAGAAATTAGAAGTGTACTTTCTGTAGCACTTTTTTTCCTTTAAGGGGTATGCAACATTAAAAGTTCAAAATTTCAAAAGAAAATACATTTTTAACTGTGGGATTTTTTTTATAAACATAAACCATTTTGATACAGGTAAATCATAGTATATTTTAGGCTTTTACTTTTTTACTGTATAATTGTGGAATATTTTTATTTGTCAGATAATCTCTTTCTAACAGGCAAGCTTTCCAGTGAAGATACATTATGTGTTCATGGGACAATGCTCCTATAGTACCTGTAGCCCAGAGACAGGGCAGATGAACACTATGAACCTACTAGAATTCAAAACCTCTGATGAAAAATTATTTTCAACTAATTCATTTTTGTAGAACTAAGTTTTCAAAGTATGAGTTCCGGAAGGATAAAATGGTTTTCATTGTTCAGTGTTGGCTTATGGCATTAAAGGAATGCATGACATTTTAAAGAGAACAACAGGTTCCTTTTAAAAATAGTACTTAATTCAGGAATAACACTGTCCAGTGAAAGATCATGAGAACAGTAGCAAAGCACATACTCATGCTCATTTGAATTTATTGGCTGTATGTTTTAGCCTCTTTCCTAATAAACACAGAACAGACTTAGGCAAGATACTGGTTGTACTTTATATTTTGTAGACTCTGAGATTATAAGCCATTGTAGAAAATACTGTTCTTTTAAAAAGAGAATCCCACTAAAATCAGGGCATATTTGTAGTGTAATGTAACCTGTAGTAACCTGTACCCATGGCTGTCATCAGCATGAAGCATGGCTTTCTGAATAGCAAAGAGGACTCTAAAAGGAGCTCTTGGAGAAAGCCAGCTTTCTGATTTCTTTTTTGGCTCCCCACCCCGTGGGGAAGGCAAAGCCCTGCACAGTCACAGCCTGGGAAACAAAAGGGAAATCTGTAAATGTCTGCCGGAACTAAAACATTTGGAAAAAATTAGAAATATATCTTTAAAAGTCTCATTCAGTTAGGAAACTTCAGCTTTTTCATGGCCTACATGAAATCTGAACTGCCTTTAGTTTTGTCTTTTATTGGAGAAATAGTGACACTGCTGCTTACCATGTCTCATAGATCTAGAAGGTTTTGTGTGGTGAGAGGTCACCCTTTCCAGTCATCTTCATCCTCTGAGGTGTCTCCTTGAAAGTGAACATGACATCAGGGACCCTTACTGTTATTGAGGACTTCTCCCAAATGCTACAGGGCACTGGGAAAAGTTCTTAAGAAAAATAAGGCATCTTTGAGGAAAAATGGTATTTTTCTGAGGTTTTCCGTTACAAAACCTATGTTTTTAGGCTAATGTAACTTGTCTTTTGAAGGTTTTATTTTGGATTGGTTTTATTTATTTTTTTTTTTTTCCTTTTGGAGTGAATGCAACTACTTCTGTTCTGGAGATTACAACCCAGTTTCAATAGGGATACCAGTTTCTAGCTTTCCAGCAACCCTGGCTGCAAGAGTTCTTGGGATTTTTCCTCTCTCTCTTCAGAATGATGTAGCAATGACAGCAGGGAAGAGATCTGACCCAGTCAGATGTAGGGGAAGGTAATTTTGGCAGGTTTGCAGAGCACCGAGGTGCTGTGTTAAGGTACCTCCCTGGTGAGGGCATTCAAGTAGATAGATACACTCTGTCGGAGAAGCAAATTGCTCTATTAACAGTAGGATGCCTACAAAAAAATCCCTTAGAGTGCATCAGTGACTATATCCAGCGTGACCCTAGAAAGCTAGAAAGCAAGGCAGTGACAAGTTTAAGTGGAATGAAAAACAGAAGCTCAGCTCGGCTTTAACCTGGACAGACCACGGCAGTGGGCTGACACTCAGTGTGCTCTTGGGGGATGTCTCTCTTCTCTTTTTTTGTTTCTAACTTGAATATTTTGTTTTGACTCATGTAAATGCCACTGTTAAAGTCCAATGCCACTGAAAACTCATGTGTTATTAAAGAGGCGCCAGCCTTTGAGTTTGTAAAAATCTTGTGTGACAGAGAAGGGAAGAAACAGTGGACTATATTGAAGGTAGAATCTCCCAGTATATGTTTGGGACCTGAAGGAAAACAGCACTTCTGGCAGAAGCCACCACAACTGTGTGTCCTGCCTTTAGTGCCAACCCTCTAGCTGGAAATGATACCAACCACGAAATGCACATCAGTGCAGTGAATGTAGGACTTCCTTCTTCGGGTGTTTCTGTGCAGCAGACATCTGCCGCCACCCCAGATGTGGCCACAGCTCTCGCTGCTGGTGGCGATGGGTGTGGGAGATGCTGTCCCATGCTGAGCGAGCCCTGTGAGCGTTCATCCCTGCTGCAGCTGTGCACGCTGCCAGCCCAGCCTCACTGCCCTGCGAGGTGCCTCTGCCGTGAGACCAGGGCTGGGAGCAATTACGTGATTTTGCTGAGTTGTTTAAACCAGTTAAAAATAAACATGCTGGGAAAAAAACACTTACAAAAGACCGTAACTACAAAGAAGTTCCTACTCTTCCCTGCTTTGCTGTTTAAGTACTGATAGGTTATCTGTTTGGGGGGTGGAAGAAGACGAGCAAGGGCGAAGAGCGAACAAAGCAAGCTACTCCTGAGTTCAAGACTTAGAAGAAATCTAAGCTTCTCACACCATCTTCTTCTAGTGTCTTTCCTCCCAGAAAAGTACCAGGACTGTAAAAAAAATAAGGTGATGTCAACAAGAACTGTATTTTGTTGGAGGAACATGGGGCAGAGCAAAGCAAATTACTTGGCCACATATTTTTCATCAGACAGGGTTTCTGCTTTTGCAAAATGCCTGCAGAGATGAAGCTTGTGGGATAGCTTTTAGAAAGGACTTTCTTACTGGCCTCATGCATGGTTCTGACTTTATTTTAGTGTTGCTTTATTTTCTTCCCAAATTCTGGTGAAAAATAGTGAGATTCATGTAACTTTTTTTAAACCTCATCCTAGTCCTGCTGCATTGTGAAAGCTGCCTTTTTCTAAGACCCGTGGATCTCTGAGCTTCTTCAGCATAATCAGGATGAATGGTGGATGCCTATTGGTCCCCCTGTGTTCTTGGCAGACTACCACAAAGTTGAGTAGGAAAAATTCAGTTGCTAACATTATTGGGGAGAGTAGGAAGGTGTGTTTGGGCATGGGAGACAGTGTCTTTTGGTTTTGGTTTTTTACTATGGCCCAATGCTGCATCCACACCACAGAGGCTCACATAAACACGCTCCATTAGCCACTGCTGTTGCCATGGTGTTTGGCAGTGTGGCATTCAGTGATGTTGTGGTGGGTGGCATTGGCTCTCATGTGTGCAGTGAGATGGGTTTACAGGCAGTTCTGGGTCCCACAGCACTCCATCCTTCTTTTGCCATCAGGCTTGGTGATGTTCTGAGTGTTTCCTAGGGTCTTGGTTGGATAGCAGTAAGTTATCCCCTGGCATGTGGTAGCAGATGTAGCTACTACCTCTGCCTTGCACATCATGACTGTGACTTGTTCAGCTGGGTCTCCTGATGCCTTTGTGCATCAGAGCTGGAGCCAGGTTGCTGGCAGCATGTCCCCTCATGGGTATGCAGAGCCACGCTCTCCTCACTCACACCTATCTGGCAGCAAATCTCAGCACCAGCCATCCTTCAGCATGCTGTTGCCATCGCCAGTCCACTTGGATTGTGCTGCTTATGTTCTATCTGGTAAACTTAGGACTTTTATATTTTGCTCTGCATGTGTGTGCATCAGTTTGCATAAGCATGCATGTCCATGTGTATTTAAGCTATTTTGTCAATTCTTAATACTGTAGTGTATTGTGTTCTTAGTGATATGGGACTGAATGTCACTCTTTTAAACTGGGCATTATCAAGTTTGCTGATTCTAGCTTAATTATTGAAATCCTATCCTTGCTGGGATGAAACCAGCTGTGTCACTCTTGAAACGTACATATCATGAACTTCAAACAGACGTGTGAATGAGAGCAGTCCTGTTACTTTTGAAGAGAAAAATTAGGATCACAAACAAAAATTGCCTACCTGTTTGTAAGATCAGAACTGTAAAGCACCTGCTGCACTAAAAATAAATGAAAGCCAAGGCCTTTACTGAGAATTTCCTGAGACTTCTTACTGCTTGAACTAATTTTTATTCTGAGAAGTAAAAGCTCAAATTAAAGCTTCTCACCTGAACTTTAAACAGCAGAGCCATTCAGGAAGGTCAGTATGATGTGGTACATCTCTTCAGATTCATGGCTCAGAGCCATATGTGTTGTTACCTAAGAAAGCAGAGATACTGGTGTAACTGGATGTCAGCTAGCAAAAGTTGTCCTCCTGGAAAACTTGATCTTAATTTCTTTACAATTCTTTCTCAATTTCATCCCCACTGTTTTTCACATTCCCCAGAGCTGGCTGTCTATTTTAAATGATTCTTCCAGAAGCATCTTTCCATCAATGGAAGAGGGCAGAGGTGCAAAGTCATGGGAAGCAGGTGCCTGGTTTTTTGGAATTGTCAGGAGCATGGCCACCATCACCTCTCAGACCATCAGGCACCCTGCCGAGCAGAGCAGAAACTGAAAGACCTGGAGACTTCAGGCAGCCATGTTGTTAGTGGGCTGTTAGTTTTTCTGATGATTATATTTACAATTTAAGAGCAGTATAGTAGCATATAAATACTGCAGTCTTACATCAAACTAATCCTTCCAAGTCTTAGATATGCTCCTGAAGGGCCTCTAGACTTAGCAGCTCCCTTCTTTATATTTTGATGGAATTTTGATTTTTCCTCCTGGGTTTGGAAAAGTTATGTTATTCTGTAGCTGGCAGAAGAAAAGCCAGGGCAAGCTCTTTGCAGAGTGTCATGGGGGACAATTCGCAGCACTTCAGAGATTGCTAGAATGAGTTCAAATACAGTCGATGGAAGGTAGAGTTCATGGAAAGTGCATGGAAATTCTAGTCCATAGAAAATGGGAGAATTTTGTCTTGAGCAAAAGCCAAAGTCTCCTGTGGAGACAGGATCGAGGTGCTTCAGGTGGACCTCCATTTTGCAGTCTGATCTACCTGCAATACACCCACAGGGACACTGTGTCAGGGATGTGGTCACTCCAGTAGGTTTTCAGAACTTGCTGCAGCAAAATAGTGAGGAAGTATTGTCTTTGACTCAAACAGCAGCAGCATAGAGGATTTTTGGGAGATTACTTCACCTTGATCAATATCTGAATTTTTTCTGTATATGGTGAGATATCTCTAATGCATATTATGCTGTTAGAAAGTTATTAAATAATACATTTGTCAAATAGTGAAAGCATTTGAGAAAAGGGTCTGAAGTCTCCTTTTAAATCTCCTGTAATTATTAAAAGTGAAAAAATATCCTCTTGCTGGCACTGTTGTAAATACAGGCTATAACAATGTTATGATTATACAAAAGTTAGATGGCTTATTTATGTAGTACTTCACATTCCTACACCCATTCCCACTAAAATCATACCCCAGCTTCTTATGCCCTATGCACTTTCCTTCATTTGTGGCTACAGCAGTATCTCGCATGCAGGAAAACGAACAGCCATTTTACTTTGCAATGTTTCATACATTAAATAGCAGAAGTTACAATGAAGGCTCAGAACTTGCGTAGCAATGGCATTAAGCTTCCTCCTTTTTCCTCCAGACAAGCTCTGGGTACCCAAGTGGAGTCACTGGTTTTTTGCTTTATTTTATCTGTGGGGGTTTTTTATCTCCCATTTTTGGGTCTCATCAACACTAATGATGAACAGGGGGATAAACTGGATGTGTCACCTTATTAGTGCTTAGAAATTATAAATTGACTATTATCAGCTTTCTGAAGTAGACAACAGAATATTCCTCATGTGCATTGCATTTTAATAACAGGAAGAAAGAAGGATGACTTGAGTTTAGCTGTTTAGCTTTAGACGTTGCTGAATGCTTTGTTACAGCTGCTTGCAACTGTGGTAGCACTATTTTTTTTTTCAGTTCTATAGTAACTATGATATGCTGTGATTAGTGTGGGTTTGTTTTTGCCTTTTTTTTCCCCTAAAGCAGAGGAAGCCTGTTTTAGAAGCATGTATCATATGCCTTTTGTATTCCATGTTCATTAGGATGCTGAACAGTCCTAGATTTACATCTCTCTTTGCAGATTGCAATTATCTATTTTAATCACCCTTCCGTATTAAAGAAAAATAATGGAAGTCTTACAGCACTGTTAAAATGTTTCTAATCTTCCTTAATTTGCAGGAAAATAACAGCAGAAATCAGTGAAGGATGAGAGGAAAAAATATGGAGCATCCAGATAAGCTTTCCTGGCTAAAGAAATGCATAAAAAGATAGAAGTTTTCACCACCCAGATACAGAAAGGACCAAAGGACGTTCATTCTTGGTAATGGGAGTGTAGCATACCAATGCTAGTCATTTCTGGTCCTCTAAAAGTTGCTGAAGTTAAGAAAGCTTTCTTGGAAGTGATAGATATTTAGGATCTGCAACATGAGAAGTGGTCCTTTTCATTAGAGGGTTCATAATGCAAACAGTGCACCGATGTGTGTCTTACAGGATGGCGACTGTCTTTTCCCTTGATGTTTGTTGAATGCTGATCAGTTATTTGGGGGGAGTGTAGGGGGAAGAGAACTTTTACCCTTTGGTGCTGCCACCCTGAAGAGGTCACTCTACACTGAGGACAGGCTGATATTAGTTCCTCCCTTAATACTTAGGCTCTTTTAGGACTCATGAAGATTTAAGTACAAGCATTTTCAATCACCTTAAAGCCAAATAATCACTTGACAGGATGAATTTTGAGGAGGGGGAGCTAGAAAGCGAAGGTTAGTTACATCTGATCAGGCATATTCGCAGCAACACTTACTGCTGTGCAGATGGAGAACTGGAAGAACAGGAAAATATTTCATGGAAATGTTTGAAGAACAAAAACATGTCACATTTCAAAGCTGAACTAACTCTGTGATTTGAATGTTTTTACCCAATTTCACAGAGGATATGCTGAAAACTGCATTCACCAACAGCCTGGCTTTATGTCTTGCATCCTCAGGATTTCACCCAGCAGCTGTGTGCAGCTCTCTTTTCAGTAACAGCTTTATATTTTGTTCCCAGTGGAGTTTAGTTTCAGTCTGTCTCCAGACATGAATAGTGATTATTTTATCTTGTTTAGACGCTGGTTAATCCTGAGTATAACTGTAAAGCTACCTCACCTGTAAACAGAGGCACCACTACCTGGTGTTCAGGTAGTGAAGCAAGGACAGAGCTGAAGGCAAATGCACATAGAATCATAGAATCATAGAATAGTTAGGGTTGGAAAGGACCTGAAGATCGTCTAGTTCCAAATCCCAGGCCAGGGGCAGGGACACCTCCCACTAAACCATGCCACCCAAGGCTATGTCCAGTACAGCCCTGAACACCACCAGCGATGGAGCATTCACAACTTCCCTCAGCAACCCATTCCAGTGCCTCACCACCCTCACAGTAAAGAATTTCTTCCTCATATCCAGTCTAAACTTCCCCTGTTTAAGCTTGAACCTGTTACCCCTTGTCCTCTCACTACAGTTCCTCATGAAGAGTCCCTCTTCAGCATCCCTATAGGCCCCCTTCAGATACTGGAAGGCTGCTCTGAGGTCTCCACGCAGCCTTCTCTTCTCCAGGCTGAACAGCCCCAACTTTCTCAGCCTATCTTCATACGGGAGGTGTTCCAGTCCCCTCATCATCCTCGTGGCCCTCCTCTGGACTTGTTCCAACAGTTCCATGTCCTTTTTATGTTGAGGACACCAGAACTGCACACAATACTCCAAGTGAGGTCTCACAAGAGCAGAATAGAGGGGCAGGATCACCGCCGTTGACCTGCTGGTCACGCTCCTTTGGATGCAGCCCAGGATACGGTTGGCTTTCTGGGCTGCGAGCGCACACTGCCGGCTCATGTTCATTTTCTCGTCAACCAAAACCCCCAAGTCCTTCTCTGCAGGACTGCTCTGTATCTCTTCTCTGCCCAACCTGTAGCTGTGCCTGGGATTGCTCCCACCCAGGTGGAGGACCTTGCACTTGGCAGTGTTAGATTCAGCATCTCCTTATTCTTACCTGCACTGCCATAAGGAAGGTGAAAAGAAGGGCAGCAGAGAGAAGGCTGCTTGGAAAGGCTTCCTCAGCCATGGCCTGTCAGAAGGGTCTACCTGGGTGTGTGCAACAGATGGCAGAGCTGGTTTAGGTCAGTATTTATTAATGTACTATTTCCTCTGCCAGTCTCAGCAGGGAGGGCTCCTTGTGCAATGGTTCAAGTGCTTCCCCAAGGACAGCTTAAGGCAAGAGAATGGGGAAAAGTTCACTCTTATAGGTGTAAAATATTTTTTATGTCTCTTGGATTTAGTATTTTGGGGCTTAACTCCATTTCACAGATACTCCTTAATTTCAATTTTATTAGATTACATGCTCTTCAATTATCTCCCCTGTCTCTGTCTCCTCCTTTAGTCTTAGAAATTTCTAAAATATTATTTAAGTATTATTTTGTAGTTCTTTTATGTTATCAGAGTTTTGGTCAGTGACAATAAGTAAATTTGACTGAACTGAATTCATCATTCCCTGCATAACTTAATAATAATGACCATGCTAAATTTATTATGTAAAACCCACAGCATGAGATTAGGAACTAACAAGAAGATGATGCAAAAATGCTGATCCTCTCAGGGAGATGCTGATGTTACATATTATTGTTCTGCTTCCTTTTTTCCCGTCATGTGAGGAACCCTGTTTCTCTTGAGCTTCAAATCCTTTCCAGTGTCCAACAGAAACTTAACAATGTTGATTTATTTGGCTTCTTAGGCCCTTTTTAGGAAAACAAAATATTTGGACCTGGCAACAGATGAGCGCTGACACTGTGTTTTTAAAACACTTTATTCAGAATTGGGTAACAGGGTAATTTTAAGACCTTTGGTAACAGGAGGGCGATAAGAGCTTTTTTAAAAATGATATCTGCTAATATTTTCCTGTAGCTACTTGTAATTATAAGAACAATCATGTCTTGATCTTGTCTTTAATTTTGAATTGTTCTCATTGCTGTCTAGATTGCTGGTGATGCATCGTGGTTTTCTGCATTGTATCAGGATAGGTAAAGCAAGTGGCAACACAACTGAACTGAACTGCCTTATAATGAATTGTAGCAGCATAAGGAAGAAGACAGGCTCCAGAGCTTGTCTCATGGCCAGGGTTTTTTTTCGTTATGATTAAATGCCTGTAAAAATAAGCCAGTGGTTGAATCCAGTCCTTAATTTCAGAGGGACAAAATGAACTGGGATTACGAAATATCATGCCTGAATCACTTAATCACTAAAAATCAAAGCTTTTGGTGATGTCCCCTGCTAAACCTTTTCTCCTTGCTGGAAGCCTGTGTCTCTAAGATAAGGCTGTAGAGAGATGTTCTAGAATAACCTGCTTGGAGGGTCAGAGCAAAATCTTTTGTTTCTACGGAAAAGGACAAAGTGTTCTGCTACATGGGAGAGGACAGCCAATACTTGGGCTCTTCGTGGGAATAAAGTGATAATTTTAGCACTGTCAAGCCAAACCAATGTAGCTGTAATGTCATGAGCTGGAGGCAACCACCATGGTGTTGTGCTTGCTACTCTAGTTCCAGCCGGATGTATCGGCATTGTTGCAGGAAGAGCCATATAAATCTTTTTCTTGGAAAACAGCTAATTCTCAGGTCTTGCTCTGCAGCATTGTCTATTACTACCTTTCTTGTCCCAACCCTTTCTTTCTTCCCTTCTTCTTGACATGGGTGAGTAGAGATTTGTCTAGTCTAACTCCAGATGCCTGCAATGTACAAGTCTACATGAGCATTATCCACCATGATATCTCTTTGCAGCTGGTCCAATGGAGAGAAGCAGCACTTTATGTGCCCGTTGATGGACGAGATGATCAGTACCCTCAGAGTGCCGACTTTGCCTATAAAAAGCATCTAGATGAGCAGGTCAGATCTGCTAAGTTCAATCCTACCCATGTGTCAGTCCCCTAATGAGAACCTCTTAAAAATGGAAAAAAAAAAAAAAAAAACCAAAACCCAAACAAATGAAAGGTTCAATTTTAGCTGCTCCATCTGGATACATATTCCAGTAATATTTTATGTAAATAACATATATTTAACATTTGGTTGCTCCCAGCACTAGAGTTTAGGAAATGGATGGAAGTGAAGAAGGGCCAGTGCTTGCAGTCTGCCAGGAAGACTTCATGCTTGCTGTCATCTCTCAGGAAGGGCTTCTGGTTGACCTATAAACTGGTGTAAGAAAACATTTCCATTGCAGGAATTGTCTTTAGATGCCTTATAGTCTAGGAAACAGTCATGCTTTCCCTTCAAGCAAGTGTTACGGCTCTTTCCCGTTCTTTAATTTAGAAATCCTTTGTGCTTTTTTTGTTGTCATAGCTAAGTGTGCACTTCTTCTTAAATGAGATCTGTATAGATGCTAGTCATGACATTTGTTTGAATATTAAAGACCTAACTACAGATCTGTGAAGTCTCATTTGTTTTGGCTGTCATTTTCTCAGCAGCCCGCATCCCATTGTCAACATGCTGCAGTGTCTGCAGTTCTCGCCACAGTATGGGTTGTGCTACCAGTGGGCTTTTCCCACAAAGGAATTTATTTTGTAGCCCCAGATTTTTATAAATGGAAATGAGTTACAGTGCTATCATCCTGTGTTCTCTGGTTTTCTCTGGATCTGTGTCCCAGGAAGCTTCAGGATACCTGGCAGGAAAGGAGATAATGCATTGGAAAGGGATCACTGCAGACTGGGTGGGTTTCTTTCCCCCCCTCTTTAATCTTTGGTTTTGTATAAACCTCTCTCCTTGATTTAGAAACTTTAAGCTAGTCTGCTGCTTTGGGATAATAAACTCTTCCTGGAGAGTGGCATAAATAAATAAAGTGTGTCCTTTGCTTTTGGCACATGTACAGAACAGTCACTTTTTTTCAAGAAAATATCAACAAAGCCAGTCCACAGTCCAGCCAGGATTAATATTAATAATCCATTTCACCTCTGGCAGGGTCAAGTTGTGCTCTGGCCCTTGGATTTCGGCCTTGTGCTTTGAATCTTCTCCGTGCTGCTCCAGAGAGACACTGTCTTTCCTCAGACAGCTGTGTTACAGCTTTGCTTTGTGGGTTTTTATGGGTCCCACTCTGAGTGCCATTCTTCCAAGCTGGGCCCCGTAGGAAGCCGGTGCTAAGAGAAGGCAACATCTTTTGTCCTCTTCAAGAGAAAGATTAGAGCCTGAGTCAATCTTTGTGTTTGGCAGTGGTTTTTCAGCTCTGCTAGAAAAGTGAAGTGAGCACAGAATGAAAGAATGAGCTAAGCTGAGCTAAGCTGAGCTAAGCTGAGCTAAGCTAAGCTAAGCTAAACATGAGCATGAGCTAAGATAACACTGTATCTTTGAGGGCTCTCTGGGGAGCTTTTCCTGATCAAAATTTCATCAAGAAACAACAGAAAAAGGGATATCATATACTGTCCTTGCATTTTTAGGAAGCAAAAAGTTGACTGCTTGAAGAGTAGCTGTTTCATCATGGTATATTTTAATTCAGTCACCTGTGAGAAGAACTTGTGTGTCATTAAACAGATATTAATGTTAGTGATGGCAGGATGCTGGCCAGAAGATTACTAAATGTTAAATTAATGGTAATTGTGGTTAAATCTCCTTGATCTACTGTGGAAGTCTCTCTAGGTTGCTGGTAAGTACTTTTATCCATTAGTATGCAAGTAGATCTTTTGTGTAGGTGTTTTTGTTAAATTGAGGCACTGAAAGGATATGAGAGGGACACACTTGGAAATTTTCCAGACTTAGACTCATCCTCTTCTTTTCACAGAGATTATTTGTGAGACTTGAAAGCACACATTTATCATACAATCAAGAGTGGAAAATGATTCAAGACCTCTTGCTATCACCCCTTTTCTTTATGATGTTATCTCCCCAAACTTACTATGAAGAAGCTCTGGTTCTAATTTTAACTCTGAGTTTTGATGATAAACAAGTTAGTGCTAAAATTGTGCACTTTGTAGCTGCTCTTTGTAGCAGCTTTCTAGTAATCCCTCATGTTTGCAGGTGAGCTATGGTGACAATCCCTGAGTTTCTGAAACCAATGGATGTTTTCTCGTGCAGTATTTATCACA
The DNA here is from genome assembly GCA_028858755.1 of Ara ararauna. Taxonomy (NCBI): domain Eukaryota; kingdom Metazoa; phylum Chordata; class Aves; order Psittaciformes; family Psittacidae; genus Ara; species Ara ararauna. The sequence continues at coordinate 53,759,473 of CM054378.1, forward strand.
TTTTAAAATTTTGCAGCTTCTACAAAATGAGCTGCCATCAAGAGGAGAGGAAGCTTGAATGTAAACACTGATTTGCTCATGGAAAATATAAAAGCATTTGAGGTCATTTGGGAGAAGAATTAACCACAAAATGATCCCATACTAGATGGATCCGTTAAGTTCAAGCTTGGTTCCATGCTGGAAACATTGCGTAAGAAACAGATGCTCTTCTTTAACAGATTGTCCATCATAGTTTCCACAGTACTTATGATTCCAGGGGGAACTGTAAGCCAAACATCAGAGGATAAATTGCTTAAGAGTTTATTGCCCCAATAAATAATTTTTGAATGTGAGATGTGTACCAAAGCATCGTTAGCTGTTGCAGTGATACTAGTTTCTGCCTGGTGTGAGGGTCCTGGTGTTTTACTTCAGTGACTGTCTGTGACCATAGGGCTTGGCTTGCAAGTTGCCTGATGCTTTGGGAAAAAAAAAAACCAACCCATTTCAGATAGCTAACATGACAGCTCTTACCCCATTGCTGCAAGAGTCAAATGTCATGCTTTGAGGGAACATCTTCCATCTGCAAGCATCTCATCTTCATTTTAGCCTTTTAGCTTTTTTGTGTTATTTCAGAATACCTATGTGGTTTACACATGAATAGAAAAAGTTGAGAAGAGTGTACTTTTCAACAAGCTCTATGGAAAAAGTGTCTTCTGGGTAACACAGTATTTATTGGCATTTATTGCATTCCTTCTGCTCTGGGATGAGGTGGCCGCAGTGCCCAGTCATGTTTGGTGGAAGACACCTTGCCTGCACTCTAATATGAAACCTTGAGGTCTTGTTTTACATGCCGGAGAGACTGGGCTTTTGCTAGATGGGGGACTGCTGTTTCTTTTCAGATCAGTAAAAGACTTTGTAAGTGATTTTGTCTTTGGGCAGATGTAGCTGCAGGAGACTTACTGTCCTGAGAAGAAGGTGTTGCACTGTACCGTCTACTCAGTGGAGGTAGGCGGGAACATAAAATACCTGTAGTCCACAAGCCTGTATATTTTCAGACTTTCTGGTGCTGACCAGTGAAACACTTTATTTGTTCTGTCTGACCTGCCTAAAATTCTTTTTGATTATTCACAGTTTCTGAGGGCAACTATGTAGTAAAACATGAATGTAGTAAAATGTGAATATGTGCTGTATAGAATAGAGGTAGTAAATATCAGGCATCTGAGAAGAAAACTTTCAATGGTGCAGGTCAGAAGGCACAATAAGGGAGTTTACTCTATATATCCTGCAGATAACATCTAGGAGTACCAGCTTAATTTAGAAGAGTGCAGAGAGGAAAATCTTGCTTTGAAAGAGCTGCAAAATCCATCTTTATAAAATGATGACAAGAACTGACCTCTGAATAGGAAATGAACATTTTCTTGAAACAGATATACTTTATATGATAAAAGCTTCACAGAAGGGTCATTTCATAGTGGAGAGTCACAGATCCCTGGGGTATTTTTCTATGTTTTGATATCTATTTCACAAAATTACAAGATGAAGGGGTTGATAGAAAAGCAAGACTTTGTATGTATAGGGTCCTTTATTTATTGAAAATCATCACTGGTGGATAATTTCTAAAAATGGTGCTACAAGTTACTGGAATGCTGTATCAGTTTGTCCTGTGTTCAGCAGTAGCAGTCATTTTTCTCCTCTCGGTAGCTGGTGCAGTGCTGTGTTTTTGACTTTCGGGCCTGGGAACAGCGCTGATAACGCTGAAGATTTTAATTGCTGCTCAGTAATGTTTAGTCTGACCAAGGACTTTCTGAGTCTCATGCTCTGCCAGGGAAGAGGGGAAGCCGGGAGGAAGCAGAGACAGGACACCTGACTCAAACTGACCAAAGAGGTTATTCCATACCACAGCACGTCATGCCCACTATATAAATTGAGGGCAGTTACCCAGAAGGGCTAGATCGCTGCTCAGGTCAGGCTGCGTATCGGTCAGTGGGTGGTGAGCGGTTGTATTTTCTTCCCTTGTTATTTCCCTTATCATTATTATTATTGGTGGTAGCAGTAGTGATTTGTGTTATACCTTAGTTACTGGACTGTTCTTATCTCAACCCATGGGAGTTGCATTCTTTCGATTCTCCTCCCCATCCCTCTGGGAGCTGGGGGATGAAGTTGGGGGGGGGGGTGTGTGTGAGCTAACGACATTGTGGCAGATTTACGGCTGGGCTTAAACCACAACACAGTTCAATAAAAAAGCCTGAGAAAATAAAGATAATTCTTAAAAAAACAGTTGCAAATTCATCACCTACAGAGCTCAAATTCTTGAAAAAATGTACTTCACTTTTAAACAGAAGTATCCTAAAATGTGTGTTATTGACAAAGGATGCTGCTGCTGAAGGGCACATAAGAAGAGTTCTTACTGTCATCATCCTCTGTGTCAGTGTTTTGTACATCCATAATCCCCAGCCTCTGATATTTTTAATGTAATTTTTCTTAGCCTTTAATATGACTTCATGTTTGTTTTCTGCCCCATAAACACTTGGTTCCTATAGCAGCTGTTTTGGGAAGTCCTCTAGTGTGCTTGATGCAATTTGCTTTTCATGGAGCTGTCTTTCAAAGCTTTACACGTGCTAAGATCCCTTTGGGTGGGTACTGAACTTGGTGTGTATCTGGTAGGACACACTTTTTGGAGGGGTCACACTCTGACCAGCACAGAAGAACAAACTGATGTGACCATAGTCATGGACATCTCTCCGGATACACTCAGTGGATATGTGAACTGACTCATGTTGCTGTTCCCTGGTGGTGTCCTCACTGTGGGCCAGTATGTGTGCTGGGTGCAGGCAATAGGAGGTTTTCCTGCTGGCTGGAGATAAAGGGGTTGATGTAAAGGCAAAGTCATGAAAACACTGCCTTATACCTTCACTCAAGATTCTGTGTCTTCACATCAATTTTTTTACTTAGAAAATAAGTACAACAGTAGCCTGAAAGGTTAGAGCAGTCAGCTGTTACCCAAAATGAATACTTCTGCTTTGTACTTTCTTACAGAGATTTTCAGAAGTTTCTCTTGGGAGAAGAACATATTCTGAGGGTAAAAGAACTGGTATCAATACTAATTTCTTCTTTGCTTTTGGCATTTTGGTGGTGGGACACTGTCTCATTTCCTGGACTGAGTTTGAGCGAGGCAAGAAACAGAAAGTTATTTGCATGGCTCTCGAAGGAAAACTGTCAGTGTATTGTCTGAAAGATAGGGCAGAAAAGCCAGTAAGTGGCATAGCAAAAAGGACACTTGAGCTTGCACAGCTTCATGGAGATGAGCCTAGGGAGACTCTTCACTCTCTCGGTCCTTCTGCCAGAAAGTCCCTGTGGCTGGTACTGTTCAGTCAGCACTGCCAGACTGCTGGCACTTGTTATCAAAGCAGGTACAAGGGTAGGAACAAGTGCTGTTTAGACACATTGACAGTGACATTTAGATATTCCTAGATGTAAAAGGCTCCCACAAAATAACCAATGAACCTTTTAATACTGTTTTTATGTGAGGTTTGATGAATAGTGATAACATTAGAGAGGAAGTGGTATTTTAAACTGTGGAGAAATGCTTGCAGAGAAGCCCACTTAGTCTAGTCAAACAAAGAACTTTTGGAGGTAGTCAGAAGCAAGCGGTGAGTTTTTCCACAAAGAATAGAAAAATTAGAAGAACAGAAATACCAATAAAGAAATGTTTAAAGTCAGAAACACAGACCCATAGTAAAACCCCATGAGTCCAGCTTAGCTACCGTACAAGAAATGTGTCAATAGTAAAAGTTACTTAGCTTTTTATAAAGGATTGCATTTGCACTGCAGAGCTAGCAGAGCAGAGAACAAAAGCGATCAAGTGAGAAATACGCTTCAGCTTTCAGTGATGTCCATTGAAGGAAAGAGTACTAATGGAAATGAGGCTTGGAAGTAGAAAATAGCACAATCAAGAGGAGGGCAATTCAACTGATTCGGAAGATGTTTCTCTAATAATTGGTAGGTTCTTGAAGTAAATGGAACTGAAGATCAGGCAGAAAGGATTTTTAATGAATATCAAGTCAAACAAGTTGGTGATTGTCCCTAGAGGGACACAGGGCAGGAAATGTAGTACTCAAATTTGAGACAGGTAGAAAAATGTGGTATAGGCAATATGGATTCATTAACTGAGTTTCTTTATGACCTGAGGGATTTTAACATGCATTGAAGTAAAGACAAATTAAAAACATACAAAGAAATGGAAAATAACCTAATGCTTTCTTTGAAAAGAGCTCATTTTCAAGAAAGGGAAATGTACTAGATCTGATCTTTATTTTAATATTGCCTTGAAAAATGTAGAAAGTGTGGGAGATTGGTTTACCATAACCACGGTAAACTGCCTGTCATTGCAGGCATTAATGGGAATTATGTAGTGAGCAAGAGGTCATTCCTATATACTGAGCCAGATGTCTCTCATGGTCCAAAATGAAATAACATTTTTATTAATGACTTGGAAAGTGGCATAGAGACTTAAGTTTATTCACTATGCAACCAGTGCCAAACTGAGAGAGGAGCTGCTCTGCAAACATTGAAGAATGGAATTAAAATTGCAAATAGACCCCTAAAACTAAAGTGAAAGGGAGACATGTAAACATCAGTATTTATCTGATGATAAATTTTGGGAGGAGAAGAGATTCAGAGCAACCCTGCAGAGAAGGACTTGGGGGTGTTGGTCGATGAGAAAATGAACATGAGCCAGCAGTGTGCACTCGCAGCCCAGAAAGCCAACCGTATCCTGGGCTGCATCAAAAGGAGCGTGACCAGCAGGTCAACGGCGGTGATCCTGCCCCTCTACTCTGCTCTTGTGAGACCTCACTTGGAGTATTGTGTGCAGTTCTGGTGTCCTCAACATAGAAAGGACATGGAACTGTTGGAACAAGTCCAGAGGAGGGCCACGAGGATGATGAGGGGACTGGAACTCCTCCTGTATGAAGACAGGCTGAGAAAGTTGGGGCTGTTCAGCCTGGAGAAGAGAAGGCTGCGTGGAGACCTCAGAGCAGCCTTCCAGTATGTGAAGGGGGCCTATAAGGATGCTGAAGAGGGACTATTTATTAGGAACTGTAGTGATAGGACAAGGGGTAACAGGTTCAAACTTAAACAGGGGAAGTTTAGACTGGATATGAGGAAGAAATTCTTTACTGTAAGTGTGTTGAGGCACTGGAATGGGTTGCTGAGGGAAGTTGTGAATGCTCCATCCCTGGTGGTATCAAGGCCAGGTTGTACATAGCCTTGGGTGGCATGGTTTAGTGGGAGATGTCCATGCCCATGGCAGGGAGATTGGAACTTGGTGATCTTCAGGTCCTTTCCAACCCTAAGTATGCTATGATTCTGTAAGGATAGTGAGGCACTAAAATAGACTGCCTAACCTGTACTTGCCTTCCAGGGAAAGCGATTTTATATCTTTGCTCTATCGCATATATATATTGTGTCCTGGAATAGCTCAGCTGTAGCTGATCCTAGCTGTCAGATTTTCCAACTATGCCTTCAATCACTCTTAAATTCATCTACAGCTGAGCAGAAGGGTTTGGGTTTATACTTTGTTAAGAAACAAACAAGTAGAGAAGGTGACAATGTTTTGTTCTAGAAAGAGGAAAAGCATGTACATGGACAATGGCCCGAGTTTGCTGGTGATGAATTCTGCTGTAAAGGGAAATACATCTCCTTTACTTCTTAAATCATCCAAAAATGCATGGCAGAATTTGAGATAAAATGGCAGAAAAAATCAAAGACAGTTATATCCTCTGTTGCAGGTGTACTTTACATAGGAAACACAGCAATTAATAGCAATGCAAATTCTCTTGCGTGTACATAGTCTGTGCACACACCAGAGACATGAGAGATCTGTAGGATTATTTGCAAATCTCTCGTGAGGAAAAGACAACTCGGAACTAGTGGCCTGACTGTATCTTAAACCCAGACTTTCTCGAAGATGACAAGCTGTTTGTTGGATAAAGCAGCTGCAACTGCACATGAGTTAGTCAGTCTAGCTGTTGTAGCAAGACTTTTTTTCTGCTTGCTAATTCGTACATGATGTGGCACATGGAGCTGAAAATTGCTTATTCTTTATACTCATTAAGATAATGGGCCACATCCTTACAAATATGGTGGGTAGCATCGTTTGCATCAGCATGACCAGAAATACAGTTCTGCCACCCATAGTACATGCCAGACAGTGCAGACTCCAGCTCCTGTCAGCGCAGATGTGCAGCAGGGCTCTAGCTCAATCTGTTGGGAGTGAGAACCAAGAAGAAGAAACTCTCTCTATTTACTGTATGGTTATGGTCAAGGTCTTTAGTTGACGTTCCTTCTTTGGTGTGCTTGATATGGCAAGAAGCAGGAAGACATGTATGTTGGCCAAACCAATGCCTAAATACACGAATGGACATGAACTTAAAAAGAGTATCTTCATAAGGCCTGATCCAAAACTTAGAGTAAAAGAGGTTCTACTGTTGGTGACAGAATTGGCTTTCCCACTACTTATTTTCTTTCAAATTTGTGAAATGAGATTTTTTTTTTTTTTTTAATGAACTGAAAAAAGTGTATGTATGGAGAACAGTTGATATTAGGTTTTCTTTCTTTTTTGTTTTTTCCCTCCTCCACCTTTTTTTTTCATAATTTGGATTACTTGACAAAGCTGGTTTAGAATAGGACTGGCTGCACACAAAGAGTAGTGCTCAATGGCTCAATGTCCAGCTGGAGACCAGTAACGAGTGGTGTCCCTCAGGGACTGGTGTTGGGACCGGTCTTGTTCAGCGTCTTTGTTGGTGACATGGAGAGTGGGATTGAGTGCGCCTTCAGCAAGTTTGCCGATGACTCCAAGCTGTGTGGTTTGGTTGATATGTTGGAGGGAAGGAATGCCATCCAGAGGGACCTTGACATGCTTGTGAGCTGGGCTGATGCCAACCTGATGGAGTTCAACCATGCCAAGTGCAAGGTCCTCCACCTGGGTCGGAGCAATCCCAGGCACAGCTACAGGTTGGGCAGAGAAGAGATTCAGAGCAGTCCTGCAGAGAAGGACTTGGGGGTGTTGGTAGATGAGAAAATGAGCATGAGCCAGCTTCAGTGTGCGCTCACAGCCCAGAAAGCCAACCATATCCTGGGCTGCATCAAAAGGAGCGTGACCAGCAGGTCGAGGGAGGTGATCCTGCCCCTCTCCTCTGCTCTTGTGAGACCTCACTTGGAGTATTGTGCGCAGTTCTGGTGTCCTCAACATAAAAATGACATGGAACTGTTGGAACAAGTCCAAAGGAGGGCTATGAGGAATGATGAGGGGACTGGAACACCTCCCGTATGAAGATAGGCTGAGAAAGTTGGGGCTGTTCAGCCTGGAGAAGGCTACGTGGAGATCTCATAGCAGCCTTCAGTATGTGAAGGGAGCCTATAAGGATGCTGAAGAGGGACTATTTATTAGGAACTGTAGTGATAGGACAAGGGGTAACAGGTTCAAACTTAAACAGGGGAAGTTTCAATTGGATATGAGGAAGAAATTCTTTACTGTGAGGGTGGTGAGGCACTGGAATGAGTTGCCCAGGGAACTTGTGAATGCTCCATCGCTGGCAGCGTTCAAGGCTGGGTTGGAGAGAGCCTTGGGTGGCATGGTTTAGTGGGAGGTGTCCCTCCCCATGGCAGGGGGGTTGGAACTAGATGATCTTCAGGTCCTTTCCAACCCTAACTATTCTATGATTCTATGATTCCACCCTTGTTTCTGTAGGGAGGTTTTAGATGCAAATGTCTTGGGGAAAGACAAATTCTGCCCTGTAATTGAGTTCTTATATGAAATGTATGTGCTGTTAGAGAGAATACCAGAGCAAAGGAAGTAGTGGGTAGACACCTTTGTTCCATGAACTCATTTAACAGAGAGGTTTCTCTTTTTCTAAATGTTTGCATTAATTCAGCAGTGTAGCAACCCACTGTGCTTTGTGTCTTGAGCTTTCCTCTGCACATGCATAAGGATGAGCGTGGGCAACCCTGCCCATTGTGCATGCAAAGGCAGTGCTGGACAGGAATGTGCGGTTGCCCATCGCTGTGTGGGAGCCTGCCTGGGCACACTCAGACTTCTTAGTCTTGGACTATAAGTACTTTAAAATGGACTTTGCTGGAATAAAAGCGCAAGAAGCAAGAAGCAGGGTGCTGTGCAATAAAAGTGGACCTAGCCTTGGGGAAGTTTCATTCTCATTTCCTGAAGAGGGCACTACTGGAGACGTTAGACAGCTTGGGGATTTTTTTATTTTGAGGAAGTGGAGGTAAAAATAGGAAGGTTTGGGTTTAGTTTTGGTTTTGTTTTCCTAGAAGGTTTAGTTGGGGGAGATTCCTCTGTGCTCCCTTGAAATAAAAAAATCCCCTAGGATGGGATAATTAGACAAATAGAACTCAAGGATCATGGTTTAAGATGATAAAAGCAGATTAAATTGAAACTCTTTACATCAGAAAATGTTGTTAGTTTGTTATCCTGTAATCTGGCCTCTACCTGTTGACGTTTACTTACGTGGATTCTCGCGTAACAACTGGTTTCATCTTTTTATTTCTCACCCCCTTACTTTTTAACATTGTAAAGGGGGAAGAGAGATTGTTGAGAGTTGTTTCTGTTCCTCGTGTATTTCATAGAAGTGCTAAGTTGCTTTCTAAACTGTGAGCCAAAATACTTCCCAACCCAGTGTCCATGTGTGCACACTACCTACATCCTTCCTGCCAAATGAAATGCAGCTTACGTTTGTAGCTTCTTTCCTCACTCCCTGCACTTCGATTTTACTGGAAAGGCAGAATGGTCATGATACATGGATGAGAAGACTTAGAAGTTCTAAGAAGTTATTTTATATCTAATTTTATTCTACATTTTTTTCTGCTTCACAGATGACTATGTATTTTTACTACATTAGTCCCTCCCTTTGAATTTCATCCTTGCAGAAAGATGTAAATGATTCAACATTACTAAACCCAGTAGAATCCATTAAATTAAGCTGAAAGATCTAGTTACTTTACAGATCTTCATTCTGAAACTATCAGACAAGACTATTATCTGGCTAAAAAGGGGTAGTTTTGCACATCAGAAGTCAAGTTTAGATAGCTGTCTCAGGAAACTTTTAATTTTGTAGGTTCAGCTCAATAAGGTATGCAAGTCTTCTACTTCATTGTAACAACTTCATGTAGTCATCAAATACTACCATCTCTAGGTAGTAACGCCACCAAGTGGAGAAGAGGAATATGGTCGGCTTCTGACACAGACTAAAATAAAATGCAACTAAGAATTTCTTACTAGTAATGATGTAAAAAAACACTCGTTTTAAAGAAGAAGTTAAGATTTTTGTCCCTTTTCTTAATTGATTATCTTACTATTTTCTTATTTCTAACTTTTTACAAAGACACCTGAAATTTTAAAGGTTTTCACTAGTAATTTTTGTCTTATTATTAAACTAATATCAGTATTTTAAAATGACACAAAAATTGTGTTGAAAGTTGAGTTCATGTAACTATGAGGTTCCCTTATTTCAAAAATTTTCCTTTGAATTAGAATATAAAGTAAGATATTTCAATCTTCTAGAAAGAAGACTTGAAAAAATATTATGAGCAATCAAAATGTCTTGCCTTATGTTGAGATGGTTTTATATACTTCATAATGTCTTACATACAAAAGAAAAAATGAAGCAGATTGAAAAGTTTTAATTCAATTTTACTATTAATAATATATTTTTCCCAGGAGAAAAAACTTAATTCCTACATACTTATACTAGAGAAAATGTTTTCTAGTGGAAAACTAGAAACATAAGTGAGATTTTTTTTTTCTTTTACCAGTTTTTGAGATCCTGAGATCTTGATAGGAGTGAATTTGTTGTGAAATGACTGGTAGAATATAATTAGGAACTTGCAGTCAGATATATTTCTTTAGGCACAATCACATAATATGGCATCATTCCTGAAATTCTCAGGCAACCCAGGGTTAAGAACACTCACAAAAGAAGTTTAGCAAGTTGCATCTCACAGAGGTGTAAAGCACTCCACATGTTGCCTGCCAGCTTACTAATTGTTACCAAACGGTACTTGGTATTACTTGCCATTACAAAGGCTACAGAGGCTGCTGCAGTACCAGGGGGTTTGCTGCACGCTGGTTGCTGAAGGCAGCGAAGGCATCATAGGAGGAGCATGGGTTAGCTGAAGACAGTAGTTAGGTCACATAAATTTGGTTCATGCTTCACCATTGTCTTTGGAAGGGTGGGATTTTACCTTAATGGCACCTATCTGGTGTGCTTCTGAAGTAGCTCAAGCTGTGATCCCTGGTTGAACTCAAGTAGAGCAGCCCACCCTGACATTGTTACTGTCCCATTGTTATTGTCGTATTCCAAAGTGCTGCCTTTGTCCATTGCTCGATCTCCTGGTGAGAGTTTGTTCAGATCTGCTCATGAGCTGCTGCAAAACAAGTTAATTTTTCGAGTAATCGATTGCTTGGCAGGTGAAAAGAGTTCAAATCACTTTCACTTAATCTTTCTTGGCAATATTACTGTTTCCGTTGTGTTGCGAGGGAGACAGCATCCATCATGGCTAGCAGCCTCACTGTTAGTCATATGGATCAATGCTGCCCAGATTTTGGAAAACTGAATCCTCCCAGGGAAACTGCAGCCTTTGCCAACCCAGCCAGCTGATGCTGAGGAGCCATTCAACTCAATGGCTGTTTATACCTGGCTCATTTGGAGCTGTAATTGCAGGCTCATGAAACACCGCCCCATAGCATGAGTATTTTACCAGTTGCCCTGCAACAGTTTGGATTTTTCCATCACTGTTTTCCCAAGTCCTAGGTTTAATGTCTTCAACTCCATTGCAAGTCTGTGGTCACTCCCGACATGGGTGATGGAGTGCTCGAGGCTGGAGTAGTGAGAGGCTGCCCTGCCACCAGGAGCCAGGCATGGGCATGGCCAGAAGAAAGCAGGCATGGGCTTCAGGGGGACATCTCTTGCTTTGTCATTGCTGTTTCAGCTAGCAAATCACTTCCTGACTAAACCCCAGGCCTGATGATTTTTTGGGGTCCTCTACTCAGAAAGTTTTTCAGCTTTTTGAGCTCCTTTGGTTTCATTGCTTATTTTTTAATATTGCCTGTGGTCTCATAATCATGAAATAGCCAGCAGCTTTGCTTTTAAAGCTGCTTCCCTGAAGTTTGCAGGTGCATGTAAGTGGGGTTTTATGAATACAAAAAAAGCTACAATTTGCCATATGATTATTTTATTTTTACATATGAGATATGGGAATAGGGAGAGAAGTGATGACTGGGAGTTAGAAAAATACACTGTGTTCCTCTGAAGGTTGTCACCATTCTTTGTAGTAGAACAATGACCAATCTTTCACAAATGATTCATTAAAAAGAACTCCGCTGGGTAATTTTTCTTATTTCCTGTGGATTTGTACATAGCATTTTGCTATAACTGTGAATGGAGCAGCAAGACATGATTAGAGCATGTACCAAAAAACTGAGGTCTGTGCATTAGGAAGTGTTTTTTATAACATATTTGCTGCTAATGTAGGGGTCACCTGTTTGAAAATGTTTTGTTTCATCACTGTTGAAGCTGGAGTTTTTAAGAAAGCTGATGATACATATATTAATCTTACTGGACCCATATTAGAACAGTGTGTGCATGCAGCTACGTAAAATAAAAGGAAATGTCATTCTTGTTTGTTTATGTACAAGCGTACCAAGTCTATGCATCTTTAACTATAGTAGTTACTCTGGGTTCTGCAAGGGACATCTGTGATGCAAAGAATGTTCAGTGATTCACTGATACAGAGCATGAGGACACATGGGATGACTCACTTTTCCCCTCCTCCTTTCTTTTCCCATTAATGTGAAGCAAAGCTTAACAGCTTGTACCAGAATCTAGAGAAAGATTTATACGGGCTCTAATAGTTTGAGAGTGAAATAGATTTGATTGTAAATTAAGTTTCCCTTGAGATTCCCTCAAGGGAAATAAGATTCCCTTATTTCCTTAGATAAAGAAAATTGAACCAGACAAAACACTAGAGAATTGCTACAAAAATTAAGTTTACAGCAATGCCAATTTCTGATACCCAGCTACAGCAAAGTTTGCTAGCTTGGGGGGAAAAAGATGAAATTAATATGAAGAAAGTTCTGCTCTTCTAAACTGTGTTTTTTCTTCTCCTATTTACAGATATAAACAGATGTTCCTATTTTACTATCCCAGAGTTCCTCCATAACAATCAAAATTTAAAAAAAAAATTCTTTGGAAGAATAAAGTAAAAAAATAAAAAAGTTGGGAGACACCTTTGGGGAGAAAAAACTGGGTACCTGTTGTGTTGTTCAGTGGTTTAGTAAATGATTTTGATGGGCTGGTCCCTCTACGAGGGTTTAGATTCTTCTGGCATTATTTTCCCGTGCCCCTCATTTTTGTATCCATTTGGCTAAAAAGGAGTTTTGCTTAGCATTGCTATTTCATGGTGATCCCGATCCAGCTTTTCGGGATGGAAGAACTGTATTTCACACACCACACGAGGGAGCATTGTCCTGCCTGGCTGGCTGTAAGCAGCTCTCCTCCTAGTACTGGGCTCTTAAGCTCCGTGTTTTCACCCTGTTAAAGGAAAATACTTTCTTTAGCAGTTCTCAACATTTTCCAGGCTGAAGTAGTTTCTCAATAACCCAACCCCTTTTTTTCTAGTGGATAGTATTGGGAATTTATTGCTTAATAGGAGCAGATACTGAATGCCGGCTCTGCAGCTGACCCTGACTTTCCGCTGCGTGCACCAGCCATGCTCGGAGCATGTGCCTTGTGGGAGGGCACGTCGGGTTGGGTTGGTTTATGGACTTTCTGATTCCTTCTTTTCCTGCCTATAGAAGCACAAGTTCAGTTAGACCTTACCTGCAAAGAATCCTTCTATTGCACTACCTCTAGTTCACAAGTTCACATTATAGTGTCTGCAATGTTGGAAGTGTTTGTCAAACAACTTTTACTATTTATTTTGTACTTTAGATTTCAATAAGTAATCTTCTCAGACCATCATCACCCTTTCTGCTTTATGGAGGGGTGGTTTGCTTTAAAGCTTGCACAGACAAATTCTTGGCAGCGGTATTGTTGGCAGCCCTCAAACTGGCATCCGGGATGAACTCAATCTAGGTGCTTGCTAGCTGCATGCTCATGAGCTGCTTGACTCTTTTCTAGTGCTAGACACAGCCAGAATGGCTCTTCCCCTTGCAGCAGCAAGTGGTGTGGTCTCAGGCCCTGTGACATCAAGTCAGGACTGAAGCTCATGGCCATGCTTACATGTCCCATAGGACAGGTGGCTGCTGGATACTGCCAGGGCTTGTAAATATTCAGGTGTTAAAATGAAGTCTCTGGGGTAGATGCTCCCAGAGCAAGACTTTGGGTAATTCATGCATATCTTTTCCTTTAAAGAACTGGAACTTTTTTTTTTGAGGAAGTGCTACCACACGTAGAAAGAGAAATCTGAAAAGCCCTGCAGAGACCATGGCAGCCATTTCCCAATCAATCTGGAGAGGAGCATTATCTGTAAGTCATGCTACAAGAAGCCCCTTGAGCAGACAGTCCTTTCGATAGCCCTGTTTTGTGAGTCTCTCCAGTACTGATCTCTCCCTGCAGTGAAATTCAACAGGTGTATTTCAACTACTTTTTCTAGCTACAGATGGCCTAGCACTTTGTTGGGTAGAAGAAAGTACATCCGTAGTGATGGGTGGCTTTTAGCCTCCTACTGTCAGCTTTTCCCAAGTGTCCTTGTTGCCAGACATTGAAATCTTGTATTTCTTGCAGTATCTTGTTCATACATTCTTCTTTCATGAAACTTCAGAGGTCATGATTCAGAGGCTTCAAGCATGACTGCAAGGAGTTCAAAATCCTTATGTACTTAAGGATAAGATACCGTCATGTGTAGTGATCATATAGAAATCTGTCAGTCTGGCAATGCGCTTTAGTTTGGTCTGTGAGACTTGAGGTAAAGAAAGTATTCTGTTTGTCAAGAATAAATGATCGAGTTTGTCAAGTAAATGATCAAATAACTTTCTCGGCACTCCCTAAATAGCTCTAAATAGTTCCTGGAAACACTTGGTTCATCCCAACCAAGAGATATGAAAGCAGGCTTGTGGAGAATTAGCTTCTTGGAGCAGTCTCAGTGGAACAAACAATAACACATGGGTTTGTATGATGATAGGATTAAAATCTATAGAGGATCACAGCTGCTGGGTTATACCTCTTATTATTAGACCAAACACAGTGCCCTGCAAAATGGAGTAAGCAGTCCACACTGGAATATCCATTTCAATCAGCAAACTTGCAGATTGTTTCCACCACAGTCATTCCCACAGGAGGTAGTCTTCCTTGTCATGACTTGCTTTTCTTCTTCCCAGGTTTAAAAATTTCCAGGTTTTGTGGAACAAATACTTGTGTTTTCTGAAACCAAGGGCATTTTTAACTATATGTCCAAAAAACTTCATAGCAACTTTTTAATAATTATATAAATATAGTTCTGGGCAATCTCCTGATGACATTATGCCAGCTTTCTCCATTATTTCTCCTTTTCCATTTTTCTCCTCTCTTGCCCCATGCAAAAGTCAGCTGTTCTGTACAGCAAAAGATTTCCTAGCCACAACTGTGCTTTCCATTGAAGTGGCAACGCTAATGTATCTATGACCTATTTCCTTGACAAATTGCACTTTTTTCTCCCAGAGCTGGCCTCTACAACTGCCCCAAATTTCCACAAGTCTGCTCAGTTTCTGCTCTTGCATATTATCCAGGATTTTGCTCATTAGTTCTTGGGCAAACTGCTACAGACAGTTCCCCTCTGAGAAGCAGAAAGTTGGGAAGCACAACTATGAATCTGACAAATGATCTTGCAAAAAGCACTCAGTCGTACAATTTCTCTGCATTCAGTTGCATCTTTTCTTCCTGTGTGCCAAGCTTTCAGTGGGAGGCTCCATAATGAGGAAAGTTCAGTTTAAGTTAGGCCACTGGTTATGAGAAGAATTTTAACCTTCTACCCAACTTCTTAGCAAGATACAACAGTTGCTGCCTTGAGGCAGTACCCGAGAGCAGTGGTGATAATGAATTTATCAGCACCACCTAGACAGCTTCTGGCTGCAGGGATAGATCCCTTCCAGATGGGGCTCACAACATCATTCTCACGCTGAGGGGTGGAGGTGCTCCCAGGTAAGATTTCTGCCACAGAATGTTGGCATAAGCCCCAGAGTGACCAGGAGTAATATTGTCTTTGTCAAGTGCTGCTGTCACTGTGGTCGTCACATTTTTCCATCACTGTGCAGTCCTGCTGGTCAGCCTGCTGAGTTAAGGGCCATGTGGGACATGTTCTGCAGAAGTCCTGTCTTGGTACCTCCATTCTTTTGTCACAAATCATATCACAGGAGTAGAAAAATTCCCAAGAAATGCTATATGTACATATACGTATCTGTGGATATTTTTTAATAGATCTTTTAATGACACCTATTGGTTCACAGTAACTTCTGTGTATTTCTGCCATTTCTGGGAGAATGTCTTTTTCTTATATTGTAGATGTTGGGTAAAAGTTACCATTCTGATACTGGGTGGGATGTGCAGGAATATTGGGTATCAGATATTATCATTAATGGAAGAAAGACTTCTTTTTTTGCAAGTACATGATTCAATTTCTGCAGGATATTAGGAGGGGCAAGAGTATGAGTTACAAAATAGATTAGGTAAAAAAACCAAATGATCCGAATGTAGCTTGAGGCAGTCCTTAAACTTTGTGTTGCAGGAACTGGAAGACAAAGCCAGTGTAAGGATAACTTCATGCTTGCCCACTTCTTACATGGTCTTGTTAAACACGTAGTAAGTACTGCAAGAGAGGAGCTGGCTGAGGTTGAGCCAACCCTTGCTCTGACACACCAGGCCTCAAATAGGCTTATTCATATGATAGCAAAAGTTAATTTTTAATTCTGCTTATGTAGGTAATTGTGACGTTTGTTTTTCTTATGGAATGGTTATGGCTTTTCAGAAGGAAACTTGAAACGATAGAACAGGAGTTTAACAGAATGGCATAAAGAAGATGATTAATTATTTATGGAGTGTACAATAACTGAAATTTTAGAGAAAAACATTGAGCAAAAAGTTTATTCTCATTCACCAGTGACCAATAACAGCTGTTGTTTGAACTTGATTTACTAGGAAGGTCTTCACCTCTATATCCAATACTTGTATACTGCAACATCAGATGCACTTACAATTCTATTGATTAATGGAATTTTTTACTCCACCATTAAGTTAAAGAGAGCAAGGGCTTCAGTAAATGAAGAATAAGACTCAGTTCTGTCAGTAACTTGCAACAGAAGACCTAGCCTGCTTTTGCTCTTAAGTAACACCTACTTTGTACCATTATAATGAGACCTAATTTTGGAAATTACTTACGATTTTTGGAAAACTATTCACTTGCACATGTATATATAGTTTTATCTGAAAAAGAGTTACTCCATTGTATAAAATATGACGAAGACTTCATGTGCGATTTTGGTCATCCATATTCAAGTACAGTGACCTAGGGCTGGAGTGGATGCATGTAAATGCTGCTAAAATCAGGGGGTGGGAGAACAAAAGATTTTAGATTGCTTAGCCTCACAAAAAAAGGACATTGAGAATGTGGTAGGATTATCCTTTCTTAGAAGGGACAAAATACAAGGGATGAAATGGAAGAGCACAGCTATTTAAGCTGAAGATTTAAAAGGCTACAATGTGGCATTGAGTAACCTTAGGAGAGAAATTAGGAAATGGTTTTCAAAGCAGCGAGGTTCTGAGACTTTCCAGAATGAAAATAATGGGAGTAAAGGCAGCAGGTTTACAAAGAGACTTGTCTGCTCAGAAAGTTGTGACTGGCCTCGCCAAATACTGCCACAGTTGCCAATACCCAGGACTCTCGGCTCAGAGGTGCCCTCCAGTCCCGGAACTGCAGGTTTTGTAGCTGAAGTCGAAGCCTATTTTACTTCCAGGCATACCTTTTCACACAACAGCATGAATAGTTATCAAAAAAAGCCGCCAGCCACAAACACCATGCACTCTAAATGCTTTCAGCAAGCTGTAAGGATTGCCAGATCTGTGGGTTTGACTTCAGATGCTAAAGAATCATGACAGCAAGCTCTGCAGCAGTACCTTCAGGTGCAACACCCTGCTTCTGACTGTCTTGACCATGAACGGCAGCTATATAGAGGGCAAGGGCAGTGGTGGAGTTAGGGGCAGAGCTTGGGAGTCCTAAGGCAGGTGATTACTGAAATTCTGAACTCTGTTTTAGAATAGTGCTCTTTCAAAATTACTTGATGATGAGAATGCTTTGAGAGGCCTGCAGAAGGAAGGACTTACCTAAGGAAGGCATTGAGTTTGCCTATCATCAAAAGAAAAAAGTTTGAGGAAAAAAGGAGTATGGTTACCCAGCACTGGTAAAAATGGTACAAAACCAACACATAATAGTTCTGTTGGGTTTTTATCTTTCACTTTCTTTTTTTATTTTTTTTTTCATTTAAACACCAATAAAATGTTTCTTCAGTTATACTTAAGGGTTTTTTTTCTTACAGCTTCCTTTTCTTTACTCTTGACTTTGATTCTTGAAAAATACTGATGTAGGAAATTAATGGGTTTTGTAGAAAGGTAACACATTACTGAGTGTGAACTACTGGTTTTGGATGATTAGCTAATGCTGAACAAGGAAACAAAAAAAGCAAGTGAACAACATTGCAAATGTAGCCCTAGAGAGCGTCAGAGATTCTAAGGAGGCTCTCATAAACCAGTCTCCATGGTACACAGCATACATTTCCATTGCCTTGTTTATAGAAAGAAGTATTGAGTAGGCGGCCTAGCTGTTCTCCTTCCTCTCTCTAGGCAGCCTTACATTAGAAGATTTTAATAATGCAATTACTGTTGTAGCTGTTTAGCACACCTACAGATCACCTTTCATCCCCCCACCTCTTCCCTAACACAGGAGTTATACAGCAGAGTGATGTTGGAGAGAAAGAGGGACCACTGTTCAGAGGTTTCCCCTCCTTCCTGCTCCTCACAGAAAGAATCAGCCTGACTTCATTTTGAAGGGAGAGAAGCTGCTTGAAGGGCAGGAATGGGAGTCAGGGAATGACAAATCTGTTTGCCCTATAGGTATGTCTTGCAGAAGAGACTGTGTGGGAGAGAGATTAGGAGAGAGGAAGGTGATCTCAGGGGAGCAGTGGGAATGGAAAGACATCCTCAGCCTCACTCCCACTGACTTCTCTTCATCATGCTTGAGTATGGATATCAGTGATGGCAGGATGGATTGAGGAGGCAAGTGATGCAGCTGGGCTTAGCCATACTCCTTCTGCATGGCCTGATGGTATTACTGCCTGTTTTAGGGGAACAGCTATGACAGACCAGAGCCCTGAATGGCACATCATGTTTCACTACCTGGAGCTAAGCGTCAGACTGAGAACATGCCAGGTCTTTCCAGCAGGTCTGGGGTGCCTCCCTGGTTCTTTTGCACACTGTCGTGTACCGACCCAACAAGATGCAGCATGTACTAGTTAAAACCAAACTTGAATGCAGCTTTTAAAATACATTACTGTTTGGGAAAAAGGAGGAGTGTGTTAAAGGGCTGTCAAATGTAGAAATCAACAGCGTGTCATGTATACTCTGCAGCAGTGCTGTAAATGGGGTCTCATGGAGCTTGTAGGACCAAAGTCAGATGTGTAGATAAGCCCATTCCTCCCCAGCCATGAGGGAATATGCACCAAAAGGCTGTGCCAGGAACAGAGATGCCTAATCTAAAGGCCTTGAAACATTTGTGAGAAGGGTCATGTGAATCTGAAAGTTGGTGACAAATATCCTGCCCATGGGACTTGCGCTTGCTGGGACATGTTTATGTAGATGGAAGTTTGTCCAGATGGACAAATAGCTTTGCTCTCTGTTTCCCTGTAGCAGAAGAGCAGCGCATGGATCACATTCAGGAAGTTGGCCCTCTTTATTTTATAAGAGCCTAAATATTTACAGTTTTCTTTCTGGGTGAAAGAAAACCAGGTGAAATTGTATGAAAGTCCATCTATCAAGAGGGATTAAATGAGCTGACTCATCCTGTTGCTGTAGAGGCTAGCTCTGTGGTTACAAACCAAGGCTGGGGCCAGCTCTGTGCTCCAGACCTCTGCCAAGGCAGCTGGGTCACATCTGGGGTGTGAAGCTGTGTGAGCCTTGATATCTGTGGCTTTTCCTGGCAGGAACACCTCATGTGCAGGTACTCCCTCTGGCAAAGCAGCATGCAGCCAGCTGAGTGTTTCTCTTGTGGACTGGAGGTTTCCTGCACAGCAAAACACAGTGCTGCTGGAACAAGGGTGTCCCAGCCAGAGGCAGGTTTAACACATCAGCCTTCCCATGTGAGTAAAATGCTTGGGATATGGAAATCTAGAAACCTGACTTGGCAGATTTCCCATATATTCATGAGTAATTTGTAACACATGGGGGTATGTAATATCTTTGCCATCAGCTCTTACGGCCATGTCCTCCTTGATACTCCACTGCTGCTTGATAGGGCTGCAGCACTCAAAACCTAAGTTTGTCAATGAAAAATTGCATATGATTTCAAGCATCCAGATGCATTAAAAAATAGTCATAAGTGATTTTGTCTGCCAAGCTTGAAGCGCCTTTAAAAAAGTATGGGTTACTGCATGCTTTCCAGAAAAGGTAGTCTGCAGCAAATTGCCTCATTTTAAATCCTTCCATTTTTTTCTAAAGGGACTAGCAATTTTTGATGTTTAATTTAGGCCAGCAATCTTAAGATAGAAAGCACTATAAAAATGCCAAACACTTTTAATGTTGTCTACCACTGGAGTGGATACAGTAGGGTTTATATACTGTGGCAGGTGAAGTAGAATTAGCATTTCATAGTGTTAAACCATGGCTCTTTTCAATGTGGTTATTCTATATGTTTCCTTCTTCTTGACTCCAACAAAAATATTGTAAAGTATGGGCTGTGAGGGCAGGGAGTACTAAAAATGCTATGAATGCTTTTTCACGCTGTTTGAAAGAAAATTGGCTTCAAAATTTAAACCACAGAACAGTTTCTTGCTGAATACTGGTTAATGTGCTGTAGGTTTAGTGTTTGGAGAACACATCTTTGAAATACTTCTGTGAGGTAAAGGGTGACGGAAGAGGCCATTGCAAGTTCAAAACCAAAGGAACTTTAGAAACCAAATTTTAAATCCAGAAATTGCATGTAGTTCTAAAGTCAAACGTGTGGCAGAGAAATACCAAGTACTAATCAGGGGGGTTGGAACTAGATGATCTTAAGGTCCTTTCCAACCCTAACTATTCTATGATTCTATGATTCTATGTACTGAAAAATGCGTACTTTGGCTGTGAACTTGAAAGGTATGAGACAAACCAAAATACAAACACACCAGTTTAAAATAATTACTAAAATAATATTAGTTTTTCATAACTAGGGTATTTTTTTCTAATTTCAACTGTGTTGTAGCCTTAGTTGTTTTCTCATTCCTCCTGGAAGAAGAGTGTTTCATTTGTCTGCTCATACACTTAAGGAAATGCCTCCTGAAATGCACTGGGTACACCCAACAAATAGCCTAGAAATGGCTGTCTACCAGTCATCCTCAGTTCCTTCCCCACTGCATCTCTTTCCTCACATAGCTTCTGTTTCATCTCCTGTTGCTGTCTTCCCACAGTAGCATGTAGTCTTTGTGTTCCCATCCCTGGGTCCTTTCTTTCTTTCCTCACGCTGCCCGGTTGTCATTGCCTCTACACAGCTCCCCATTCAGTACAGGTGTGAGATGAAAGGTAAGCCTTCCTTCCAAGAGCTCTTTCCAGCTTAATGCACAACATATTGCTCACCATCTATTCTAGGTTTAGGATGAGAAGCCTGATGTATTTACTTCCTTCAGGTGGGGAAGCAGGGACCTCACAGAAAATAAAGGTGCAGGTGGAAATCAGCCCAGTTCCAGCTGCACTGATTTCCAGTAAATTACCAGTGGGAATTCTGACTACGCTGAAGTCATGAGTAATCACAATTTTCTCATGAGGTTTACAGCCATGCATAAAGGAGTAGGTCATATATAAATGCAGTGATTGCTATGTATTTTAATACTACCATAAGAGCAAAATAGCAGTGGCTAATAAATACCAGGATGCTGAATAAATTATAATATCTTTTACATTCCAGTAAAGATCTGAAGTACGGATAGAAAAGATTTTGAATGAGAAAAATAAAAGTGTGTGGCAATCTGATTTTTAATTCTCTCAGTCATTGCATCTGTTATTATTGGTATCACTTATCATAGGTACTGTTTTTTGGCTAAGTAGAACCATTTTCTAAAGTTATATCTCCTTAAACTATGAGAGGTATGAGAGAGGGGGAGTAGTGAGTAAACGTGAGCAGATGTACCCTTTTGGAAAGAAATTAATTTTTATTGGGCAGCGGGCCAGCCTGATATGATGATCTCTCACTGCCCAAGCACTGGATGTTCTTTCATGTTTCGTTGTTCCACTCTTCCACATGTGGAATAGTGGTGTTAAAAAGTTTCTAGTGGAGTTCAATAAAAAAAATGAAAGTTCAAAACTGAAGAAACTGGCACTGATATGATCTTTCCTAAGGGAACGAGTCCGGTAGTGAGCTGTGAAGGACATGCTATTTAGAATAGCAATCTTTTCTGCAGGACTAAAAAACCTAAACTGATTCTTCTTACATATTCACAAAGATGAACATTTATATTACTGGGAAGGAGGCCTTTAAAACTGATGGTCTCTCCCATTTTAGACTGAACCCACATCTGTGTCCAAAGACTGTATAACAGAGTTGTCTGTTCTCACTGCTCTCTTTCTCCTTAAGGATTTGTGTGAAAATAAGGAGTTTGCAGTATTTTCTTTATTCACTTGTTCCACCTCAGTCTCAAGTATTTCCAAAGGAGTTGCAACGTGCTAGTTCAGATTCCAGCCTTTCAAATGCTTGCATAGCCTTAAATTTCATGCATATGGGTAATTCCAGTGAGATTAGTTAAACTAGTTCAGTATGTAGAAGTCAGCATACATACATGTGCATTTCTTGAAGAATTACATTGATTAACTTTTCTGAATACAACAGTTTTGAATGTCAAAAAGGTGGGGTTTGCCATTTTTTTAATATCGAATGGAAAATGATGATACAGTAAAACCTCCAGTTGGGGTTCAGTGTGCTCCAGCAGTTTTGTGGTTGTTTTTCTCTTGCAGATTTAATGATAGCTGAAAGCACAACACTATGAAAGTGGCACTGAATTATTTGCACTTATCATAGCAATTTTCTGGAAATATTATTTTTCCAGTTTCTTGCCAGAGATTAGGATCATATGAGGAAAGCAGAGTTATTACTCTGCTTGTCAAATTCACACAGAAATGCACTTGTCATGATGCAACACTGAGTCACCTTTTAAGCTTGGCACAGGTGAATAAAGTAAAGCTCAGGGAAAGCAGCATCTTAAATGCGTGGGACTGCAAAAATCCTTTACTAAGGACCAATCTTGGCTCACAGGACTCTTAAATCACCTGATGAGTGGGTCAGACTGAGAGGTGATGTCTGCCAAAAGGGACGGTTTCATGATTTCCTTGCTTCGTCTTCGTCTTTGCTTTGTCTTTCGCCTCCTGTCAGGTCTTGGCATTTCTTTATAGTGAACCAGTTCACCTCTCAAATGTAGCAAAGAACCCCAAAACAAAGCAACCCCCCCTACACCCTCACCTGGGTTATTCTGCTAGTATTTTATAGTAGGAATTGACAGAAATGGAGTTGACTGGAAACTCCTTGTTTTGCCAATGCGGAAATTAAATTATCTCAATCCTCATCACAAAATTGCAGCATTTAAGCTTGTTCTACCAGTCAACATAGAGATATGATATGAATGAAGAAATAGCTGTCCTTGGATAATGTTCTACATGAGTGTTTGAGCTAACTTATTTATAATTATTCCAGAAAAATGTCCCACATAGACTGGGCTGTGCCACTGATAATTCATTAGAATGAGAGAAACCAACTCACATTGCTGATTTCAGGAAGGCTTTGCAAGGCTAGGACAAACAGCTATTTAACTCAAGGTGAACAAGACTTATTTGGGTATGAGGTTATTAGCTGCTACCCAACCTTGAGGCACCAGGTTTAGTCACTTTTCACTCAGAATGGTCTGGAAAACCCCAGGCTGTCCCTTGGGTGTTTTGAAAAAGTATGATTTCTTACCACACTTTTAGAGCCTGAAAGCTTTCAGTGCTGAACAGTTTCAGTGAAAGGGACGGGAACCCCTTTGAGAATCTGAATTACTGGAATCAAACCTAATTATCACACAGAAATAGGAAGTTCAGCCTTGATGTGCCCTTGAGGCCCTGATGTGACCAGTCACAACACAAACTTTGTTTTCTTGAGAATCTGGGATTATTGTATTAGTCATCAAGGCTAAGGTCATGGGGAAAGTGAAAAGCTAAACTGGCTCTTTCCCAGTGAAATTTGTGGATTACTCATCTTTTTCTCCTTGTGGCAAGGGAGGAGACTGTATTTGCTTAACAATAGGCTTATGAAACACAAGAGTTTTGTAACAAATGTCCAGGTGGACAGGTCACAATGCTTGAGGAACCATTGTGCACTGCAGTGGCTCTGAGTCGATGTCCCTGCTTTTCCTCCAAAGACAGATTGACTGATCATCCCACTCATTCTGCATCAGGAGACCACACGATGAGCTGGCTCACCTTGAGCGGCCTTCCCAGTTAAAATAGAGCCAGCACAAACTGAAGCTAACATTCTAAATCTAGGTCAGCACATTGCTCTGCTTCAGTAGCTAGCCTGGGGCTGCCTAGGAAAAGCTTTCATGGGTCTTTCCCCTGTGCAGGACTTTCCTGCTGCTTCCCTGGCATCAGTGCAGTAGTCTGTGAGCTCATGGATATAGAAAGGAGTTGGCCTGCCCTCTGGGATGGCTTATCATGATCTGTGCAACCAGGAATCCAGCTCAGCATCAGGGCTGGGGGAAGAATTGCCTCCATGACTTATCATGAGCCTCTTCCTGCAATTTTAGAAATGTGATGCATCCATCAAAAAAGCAAGATAGCTTTCTGCTGTCTTAGTGAGTTACGTCTCGCTGGAGGACCCTACAAGCACTAGTGCACATGAAGGAAGAGTGGAAAGGATGCAGGCACAAAACCGCCTCATCCTGGGGAGGGAGAAAAAGCCCCTCGCTTTCTGGGAGCAAGCTGTCAGGCTGGTTCAGCAGCCCCTTAGCAAGTTCTTTACAGTGGAGGACACCAGTCATAAAACAGCAAAGAAGAGCACAGAAACAAGGTACATGATGGTGACTGAGGGAAAAATATGACCAATGTTATGACCAACCACAGTAACAACAGCCTTTTTGGCCTTAAAAATAACCAAGCAACAGAAAGTGTCCCCAGAGAGGAGAGGGTGTTTTGGCTTAGAGTAGATCAGGGGGCAGTATATTAGTTGACTACAAGCCCAGTGAGCAATAACTCAGTTTTGGTAGTGAGTGGGACCCCAGTGGATGCCAGAGGATGTGTGTGGAGGGGACCGGGAGGCTCCGTGGATGCTCAGGATCCCTGTCCAGCTCCTGATGAACCCTCTGGCTGAAAGGTGTCAGCCCCACACATGGGGGCCCTTTGGTTTCTGTGGCATATATCTCAGCTGAAGAACCCTCTCTTGCTAATGTGACACTGTTTGCTTTTGACATTCCAGTTCAGCATGGAGGTATGAGACAATAGGAAAGGCAAAGAAGCCACACACCCCAATCTTATGGTCTGATAAGGCTAAAGAGAGAGAGATAGCTCCCAGTCCCAGGCAGACCTCCCAGTTTTGTCGCACTAGAGGCCAGCCTAAAGATAATGCTATTGTCAGCCACCCTCCTTCCAGCATTATTAACATCACCCTCATGACTGCAGTGCATTAAAAGGAGGCTGGGAAAAACAAGAGGAGACATTCATGGGGATTGTTATAACTGAAATCAGCGAGGAGCTGTATTCACCCTATTTTAATAGGTCATTGTTACCATCTAATTTTCTAAATCTGAACTCACCAGAGTCCTAACTTGAGCTATTGTAACCCTAATTATTCGGGACACATTTTGAGTACCAAAGTTAGTACTCAGGGAACTGGAGAAGTGACATTAACTCAGTGTCTCACTGGTCACCAGTTGTGTAAGCACCCCAATGTTACACCATGTTGGTGCTTGGAGCTGTTTTCATTTTACCACAGGATTTTCGGAAGTTTAAACTGCCTTGCTAGAAGACATTTCTGGGATGGTGAACAAATGCCTTTTAACCCAAGCTCTTGTTTCAGTTTCCTCTTTCTGTGAAGGCTGCTGGACAATCTGTGCTCACAAATGTCATCACCTGCAAACCTCCAGCAGATGTATCACAAGTGCCCAGGAGCAAGGGCGGCTTAAACCAGACCTGCTGCTGGCAGACTTGTACTGCTGCCCTACTTCTTACTCCTGAATGATGGGGCCCTTTGGGCACAGAGGGCTTCCCCAGGCTGGGTCCTCAGGGCAGGGCCTGGCATCCAGGTCCAGTCCCACCCCATCCAGGATCAGAGCATCCAGGGGCACCGGGGCAGCCCCAGCCCTGGGCATGAGCACCTCCCTGGGATGCAAATGGGCACAGGCGATGGCCAGGACATGGGCACATCTCAGCGGGTCCCATGGCCAGGCAGGGCTGTGAGGAGCTGGAGACTGGCCCTGCTGTGGTGTCACTGGGGAAGGGGCTGACAGACCCAGGGGGCTGACATGAGGGTCCCCCCAGGTGGTGCAGTCTTCGTATTGAGAAATGTGTCATGTTTGAGTCCTTCTGGAGCAGTGTCTCTTTGTCTTTGCACAAGGCTAAGCACAAGTATGTCTTCTAAATCAGTGCTTCTGCTAATTGTTTTGCTTGTAGGTTTTGTACCTTTTGGTATGTGCTTAGTTTTAGGTTGTTTGTAATTCTATGCATGTTGTTCTGTCATTCAATGTGAGCTAAATTAGACAAAACCAAAATTCAACATCAGGTAGATCTGTGTGGCTAGATTTAATGCCAGAAATTTAATGTTAATAATTGCGTCTGACATGCCCTTCAGGATTAGGCATTTAATGAGGCAGTGATAAACCTCACAGAAAACTATTTCTGAATGTGCAGATAATAAAAACCCAAAAGAAAGTTGCAAAACTGTCAGAGCCAACCCTTCCCTGAAATTAAAATATGATTAATTAATGCTGCACAAAAGCAAAGCATTTGCAAATAGGTCCAGCTTGCTTCCTTCTCACTGACCATAGACCTTGCTGTTTTCAGAAGGGTGTGTGTATCATGATTTTCTGACAACACTAAGTGCTTTTTGTGCTCCTATTTTGTATGGCACTAATTAATAGTAATTATAGAATGTGACATGGAAATCTTTGACTTAATTCTGAAGGGGGCCCAGGGGCCCTGTTTGCACTGCACCCATCAGACTGCTGTAGCATCCCTGCAGTCCTGCAGGTGAAGGTTATGGTATAGCAGCACTCCCTTAATTCAGCTGATACCTTGAGCTCTGGGGACCCGCTTACAGTAAAACCTTTAACCACTGTTACAGTATTTTAAAATTAAGTCTGGTTAAGTTGCAACTGCATGATTTAAGGCAGTTGGTGTTCCTTCTGTTTCCTCTGTGTCAGCACCTAGACGTGGCTACATAGTGAGTTGCTGGATCAGAGAACTGACCCACCTGAAAACTCATCTTTTGCTGCTTTTTTGCTGCTGGTTGAATTTTCAGCATGTCACACCATTTTTAGCATTGCAATGAAGAGGAGACTGGGAACATGAAGATAGAAGTGATGAGAAGGTGTGACCATGAGTTTAAGAAGCAGTTAGACTAAATTTGAATTAAACAAATCAGGAAAACATCTTCATTTGTAGCTGGCATAGATAGATGTGGCACTCAGTGGGAGACAGCCAAACCCTTGCACAGAGCTGTTTGTTCCCAGAGCGAAGCAGACATGCTTGTGTAAGCAACCTCTTGTGAAGAGACTGCATTTTGTACACTGATCTCATACTGGTCTGAGAAGAGAAGATAATTGAGAATTCCTGCTTCCAAGTATGCAGCTGGAGAGGCGGAGGTAAGAGCACTCAGTGATATGTTTCTGGTGACTGCTTTTCTAGCAGTGTGTGCCTGGTATGTAATTTCCATTGCTGACCTGCTAAGGACTGCCAGCAGCATTTCAGTTGGCAGAACAGTTGGGCAAAGGGTTAATGAAGCATCAAACCTCATGTTTTAGGCAGCCAAGAGAGGAGTCTTTCTCTGGTGTGTCTCTTATGCACTCCCTGTTTTCACTCCAGCTCTGAGCACCAGTGTTGGCAAGGGAAGCTAAGAGCCTTTTTAGCAACAGAGAAAGAACTGTGGAGTAAATTGCAGTGTCGCAACCATGATTGTCATGACCATTATCGTCTTGTACTGAAGAATGACTTAGCCCTGTGGTCATTGCTAGCTCTGTCTCCTCTTCTGCAGATGTCTGATTTTTCTGTGATCCCTATTTCAGATGAATATTCTGGTAGGTGGGGACGGGAGGCAAACCTAGTGCCAGGTTTGTTCTTGTGTCTTCTCAATGACTTCTCAATGCTAAATCTGGCAACAGTGACAGGAACTCGGATATCTGCCTGCTGAGGATTCACTATAAAGAAGAATAAGATGATGTGAGCCCCCTTGCCTCTGAGTATTGCTTGACAGGGTGTACTCTCATACCTCACAGCTATGTGGTCCCTCCAGTCACATAAGGGCTCTTTTCACTGCTCTTGTCCTTCTCCACAAAAAATGTGTTCACTTGTTAAACTACTTAACCATGACGCTCAACCACAGTCATAAATTCTGGTCTATTTTCCAGCCATCATGTTCTGACCACCGCTGTGTCTTGTAAGGGAAAAAAAAAAAATTAGAAGAATTAGTTGTCGGCCTTAAAGACGTGCATTTAGCAAAGCCAACACCAGTCTTAAATGCCACTGAGCTCTTACGTAAGCACATTTAGGATTAGTTGAATAGAAATTGTATTATAGGTGTGCATCTTGCCTTATGACTTCTTAAAACAAGGTGGTAATATTTTTTATTCAGTGTCGGAAAGCCCCATTGCACAGTAACTCATGGAATTCAGTTTCAAAGTATTGTGATTTGATGGATTCCCCTCTTTTTGATAAACCTGCTGTGACAAAGAAACTACATTAGAGTGGTGGAATTGCATAACAAAGGATGTGTGATCCAAGAATGATGGCACCATCTCTTAGTAGTGTTATGTGGTGATGCTTTAATGTCCCTTCAGGAGTTGAGGTACTGTGCTAGTAAGCAGTATTACTTGCTGTATATAACTCAACCCCCTCCTTGTGGAGGAAATTGTGGAGGTACTGCGGAAGGACTATGTTGGGTCCACTATGTGCTGCAGGTGTCAAATGTGGCAGTTGGTTTTAGCAGTTTAAATTCACACAAGAGCTTCTATGTGACTAGTTTTCTGATTTCCATTTTTGTACACAGTTCTAGTTCTATTCACAGTGCTTTGTAGCTGCTCAGCAAGACAATCCAGGTGACTTTCTGTTATTTCAGATTCATCTCAGGTGACGAGCAGGATTACACGTGAACGGGATTTACAGTGTTGAACATTATTTTGAGGTGGGATTAGAAATACTTTAAGAAGAGTTTCCTGATGGTGTGTCAAGAATGTACACTGAGTACATAAACATGAGCTTCTCCATCTTCACCTTTTTAGATGAAAACAATACAGCCCTTCAAAGAATGTATACTGGGTGATTATTTCACTTCTTGGGTGTCTCAAGTCTTTCCTTCAGACACATAGAATAAGTGATATGGCAAGACTTCCTAATGTTGCTAACAGCATCCACAATTTTGTCAACAGAAATCTTTAGAAAGAAGCACGTGAATTAAAAATGTTAGCATATCTCATTTTAAATGACATATTGTGTGAGAAAAACTGATTTTCAGCTGCAGACTGACTGCCTAGAATACAGGAAATATTTTCATTCCTAGTGTAGATTCTGTCATTCTGAGGGTTCAACAGTTTCAGTCTCTCAGATTGTTTTAGTATTTCTGGTGCACTACCATAGACAACACAAGGTTGCAAAAGTTGTGTCACTGTGCTCTTTCTTACAGGTAAGAAATTACTGCTGACACTCATCTCTGAACTGTCAGGAAACCAACTGGTGTATCTGGGTGCAATGATTCAGGTTTGATAAGAAGAAATTCAGAGAATTCAGAAGTTTTCTTCTTATGTACAATAATTTGTTATTAACTGTTATTTCAACATCTACAGGTTTGTTGGCTTGTCTTTTCTTCTTTCTTCTCAGTTCTGTGAGGCATTGAGAAGCATCAGTACCAAAGAGAAAATAGTAAAAACTGTGATATCTTTGCAGCAAACTCATTCCCCAGGATTGGCAGCTCAGTTATTCAAGATTTATCTGACTACCTGAGGATACTTACTTAAAACTGGTCTCACCAGGGACTCATGGTTTTCTTATTGCTGTGTATAAAAAAATACATCTCTTAAAAAAAATAAAAATAATAATTAGCTTTTAACATAGTTTCTTTAGAGGGGGGTGCAAGACTTTAAATGGACATAAAATTAACGTAGGGCCAGGATAGCTTTCTTGTCATTCTCACAAGGAAGTGATAGCTATGCCTCTAATCATCCCAACACAGATCCTCCAGTGGACATCCCTGCTGAATTTTGCTGGCATGACTTTATACATTGCCTGAATTAGGGACACCAGTCCTGGGTGATGCTGCTCAGCCAGGCCATCTGAGCACAGACACATCTAGTTTTGTTGCCATGGTTTCCCACCAGAGAAAATAATATCTAGCAGGGGGACAATATAGACATCTGGGGACAGGAGCACTCAACTGTGATCTGGGCCCACAAGCTCCATTTGCACCAGAAAAACTTGCATGGCTTCTATTTAAATCTGTTTTAAAATTGTTTTTGCAGGCAGCACAACTGCCTGATGGATATGTTTATTCAGTAAGATTTTAACCCGCTTCACTAGCACTGGCACTGCTGCTCCTGGCAAACTGGTTGAGGGAGAGAAACAACCTTCTGGAAAAAATGAAATGATAGCTTTTCTTCTTTGTGAATTCCTGATACCAGCTCTCTGTAAGCTCAGGCAGGAGCTTGGGCTAGCAGTAGTAGGCTGAACAGGGTTGTGCTGAAGCTCTTGTTGTCACTGCATCATTACCTGTAACATAGAAGTGTACCCTCAATTGGCTTTAATTCACTCCTGACTTAGGTAGATCAGTTTAAAATGCCATCTCTAGTGTGGTGCAGAAGGTGCTCTGCCAAAACCTGCTCCAGCAATCTAAGAAGTTACTGGTGCTTCCTTCCCCATTCCATCTCCCAACTGGAGATGACTGCCCTCACTGCAGTGGGAGCAGAAGAAAAGATCTGTCAGTTGGGTGGAAACGGTCAAATGTTGGCATAAAGCTACTTTCATCAGCAGTTTTAGCTGAGCAGCCAACATCCTTCTAGACCAGCTTTGGCACAAGTGTTCCTGTAATGGAAATAACCACACTGATGTTAAAGCTGTGCTCATACTTTCTCCGCTCTCAGACTGGGAGGTGAAGACAGAGAAAGAGAAAAGGGGACCTAGTAGTCCCCATTGGAGGACATGCTGGCTGTCAGATACCTTTACTCTGTTATGGCTCTGTTGTCCTGGAAGATGACTTAATGAAGTAGTTGCCTGAGTTTCCTTTAATAAGATTTTTTTTTGATGTGTAGTTCTTTAATTGACCTTAGTGTTTTTATTACATGGAGAATTGTTATATACAATGAGTCAGATTAGTAGGGAAAAAAAATCTGAGATGAGTAAGGAATTGGCTAATGGGAATATGACAACAATTAGCTCTGAAAGCCAAATGAAGGCTGGAGGGAGGTTACTAGAGAAATTCCTGTTGGTCTTGGGACCAATTTAGTATAATAAACCTTTGTAATAAAAGAACTGCACTAATGAAATATGCTGATGACTCAAAGTTTGTAATTGTAATCAGAAGAAAGGAGGATTAAGATATCCCTTTCTTAAAGGGAAGTAAGGAGCTGGATTATCTTGCAAATCAGACAAATGGAAGTGGTGTGATATGAGGAACAGTGTGCCTTTCTAAGGAGGTGAGGTTAAGAGTTTGTCTGTTTGGTTTGGAAAAAAGAAGTCTGATAGGATTTGATTGCTACCTGTCTGGAAAAAAAAAAAAAAGATAAAGATCGAAATGCTTAGGACTGTTTCAGTTTTAGGGCTGTCTTAGTGTATATATACAGATGATCTGAAGGAGGACACTTTTAGACTAGAAATTAGAATAAGTTTCTAAACATCAGAGGAGCAAAACTTTGCAGCAGCTTCCCAGAAAGAAAAGTGAAGATGCTTACCTAGCTCTGTCTGTGTGCTTGGGTAATTTACAGAAGGTTTAGTGTGATGTGGATGTTTGCAACAGTAGGAAACTAGGTTTGAGATGCGGAATTCAATATTCTTTTTCCTGGCTGGAAATATGTGGAAAAAAACCCCATTGACGTTACCGTAAACTCTGATCGTAAACTGCTAAAGCTGCTTACTTCAGAGTGTGATCTTCTCTCTTCTGGTAATTTCATTAGGTTGATGACAAAGCTGATGTTGATTTATCACTGGCTTTCAAAATTAACAGTCTGTTGCTCTGAACTGAGAAAGGTCACACCTCTCTCAGCTGTTGTTGCAGGTTGTCAGCAGAGCTAGTTCAAACATTGTGCCACCGGTATGCAGTGAGTCAGAGTTTTGCAAGTGCTCTTTGCATCCCAAAGGGCAGGGATTTGCCCAAGTTTCTATCAATAATCTTGTACTTACAAGATAGAAGATTGCAGGAAAATGTGCCAGGCGTCTGAGTACTGCAAGCTAAGCTCCTGTGACCACCTGGGCTCAGCAGGAGGCTGTTAGCATTCTTCCTGTAGGGCGGAACATCAAAGATGTGTGAACTTCAAGCAGAGGCCTTGGATGTAGCAGTGTTCTGCCAATTGCCATGACAGTAGAAAACAGCCAGTTAAAATAACATGGATTAGGTTGGAGAGTATTTAGATTGGGCAAAAGTGTTTGTTCTGTCCTGATTTCCAGGACTGCTCACCAGAGAAGTTGAAAGTTCCTGTGTCTACCTGTGAGCACAGTGGCTCAAAGAGCAGATAACAGGGCTTTGCTTATTTAGGAGCAAATTCTATTAGTCTTAGCTTTGTTCCTGAACTGATTTTTTGTAATTTATTGACATCATAATGTGAGCCCTCTAGCTGTAGCTGGAGCTGTATCTCTAGTGAATTTCCTATGCAGCTCTTATCTGGCCTCCATTCTATATCTATAGGTCTCTTGTATAGGAAAAAAAGTCTACTAGGGTGGTCTGTGGGATTTTTTTCAAGGTTTTTCCAGTCTTTTGAGTAGAAGATGTGCTCTGATAGTGTTCTCATCCTAAGGATGATCCCCTTGGCTTTCCATTTTGATTATCACTTCCCCAAACCTCACACAGATAATTACAAAAGACTTTGCTTGGGCCTCCAACAGTGCACTCTCACCTGTACCGAACAGTATGTGTGTGCATGTGTGCTGACCACAGTGTTTAAGAGAGCTTTTGGTGAGAGAAATCTTTTATGTTGGAATTAAAATATCCCTGAAGATGTATGTAATTCTGTTGCAGTTCTTGATGGAGGTAAAGCCTGCTTTTTCCTCCTACCCTTCCAGTGTAGTAGGTAGACTATGAACAAGGCAGGCTGCTTGATAGCTGAGTGACAGCTATCAAGGGAGGTGGCATGACAACCTGTTATTTCTCTGAAATTTTTATTCAGTGGAATATGTCACATTTCCAGCCTTTCACTCCATTTTAAAATGGAAAAAACATAGAAATACAGGGTTTTTTTCCATGAGATGGATGCTTATAATTCACGCACACCTCTAATTCTTGAAATTTTTCTAAGGAATATAACATGAAAATTAAAGTATTGTATTTGAAAAGATTTTGTTGGCTAAAGAAAATGAAGCATTTTAACACTTAATGAGCTGTTGCCTACTACCTAAGTAGTTCCGTATCTATATGCACCTGAATCATGCTGTTGAAACTATATAAAGTAATGCACTTTAAACAACCATAAATGAAATTAAATACCTTTCAAGTGGTGTAAATAAATTGAGACTTATTTTTCTTTTTTATAATTGTTCTGGGACACTAAACTAATGAACCATCTGTAAATTATGTTTTCAAATTAAAATTGTGCTTAGAATGAGAAGATGAGCATATTGAGTAATTTGTAATTTTTATTTAAAACCTGAATTTAGAATTGTTTGGGAGAGTTTTTTAAAAACCCCCAGTCATTTTCTGTCTAAGCCAACTGACTGATCACTGTAATAGTCCAGTTTCCCATATATTTCTGGTTACCTGCAGTGGAGGGCAAGGCCCAACTCTGACTTTGCTATTTATAAAATCATAGAATAGTTAGGGTTGGAAAGGACCTTAAGATGCCCCTCTACTCTGCTCTTGTGAGACCTCACTTGGAGTATTGTGTGCAGTTCTAGTGTCCTCAACATAAAAATGACATGGAACTGTTGGAAAAAGTCCAGAGGAGGGCCACGAGGATGATGAGGGGACTGGAACTCCTCCTGTATGAAGATAGGCTGAGAAAGTTGGGGCTGTTCAGCCTGGAGAAGAGAAGGCTGTGTGGAGACCTCATAGCAGCTTTCCAGTATCTGAAGGGGGCCTATAGGGATACTGGGGAGGGACTCTTCATTAGGAACAGTGGTGATAGGACAAGGGGTAACGGGTTCAAACTTAAACAGGGGAAGTTTAGATTGGATATGAGGAAGAAATTCTTTACTGTAAGGGTAGTGAGGCACTGGAATGGGTTGCCACGGAAGTTGTGAATGCTCCATTGCTGGCGGTGTTCAAGGCCGGGGTTGGACAGAGCCTTGGGTGGCATGGTTTAGTGGGAGGTGTCCCTGCCCCTGGCCTGGGGGTTGGAAGTAGATGATCTTCAGGTCCTTTCCAACCCTAACTATTCTACGATTCTATGATTCTATCATCTAGTTCCAACCCCCAGGCCAGGGCAGGGACACCTCCCACTAAACCATCTCACCCAAGGCTCTGTCCAACCCGGCCTTGAACACGGACAGCGATGGAGCATTCACAACTTCCCTGGCAACCCATTCCAGTGCCTCACCACCCTCACAGTAAAGAATTTCTTCCTCATATCCAATCTAAACTTCCCCTGTTTAAGTTTGAACCCGTTACCCCTTGTCCTATCACCACTGTTCCTAATGAAGGATCCCTCCCCAGTATCCCTATAGGCCCCCTTCAGATACTGGAAGGATGCTCTGAGGTCTCCACACAGCCTTCTCTTCTCCAGGCTGAACAGCCCCAACTTTCTCAGCCTATCTTCATATGGGAGGTGCTGCTCAAGGTCATTCTGTCTCTGGGTTTCTCTACATGTATGGAGTTTCCTGCCTGGGGATTTTGTCAGGGTAAGTGTTGTGTGATTTTCTACAACTCTTTTAAGTGTCTTGCAGCCTGAACTGAACTGCCACGTGATTGCATAGCACCAGATGCAGTTAAATCCAGTGTTTTCCATAAGCCTTGGTCTCAGTGCCATAGTTCTGGGTAAATGCAGATAAACTCCATATATATTTTATATATATATTATTATTTATATATTATATTTATATTTTATATAATTTTTTTCCTGATGACTTCACACACTTGTGAATTTACTTTTTTTTTTTCTTAATTTACCACTCCAAAACTTGCTGGGCAGGCCCACGTAGACACAGTAGACCCGATACTTTCAGGAAATGTGGGATCTATTGCATCTGCTCTAAGCAGGGAGTACACACGTATACCCAGAAAGTCCTGGCTTGTGCAATAACATTCTTTACAGTTTTGTCTTGGTACAAGTGGACTCATTTTGGGTAAGACCCTGGTTTGCAATGGGATGTTCTTGGAAATGATTAAACTTCCTGGGACACTTCACCACCTGGTAGTTACTGGACAAGTTACATTACCAAGCCAAACCAAATGGTGCATCCAGTCTGTTATGAAAGCAATGCCAGTTAGGCTTTGCATGCCTTCCAGCTGCGTAATTACCTTTACTATTTCCTCTTCCTCTGGGCTGTAAAGGAATCGTGTTCTTATTCATCGATATCTCTGACATGTTAAGTAAACGAAACAGCGGTGAAGTGTGCACAGTGGGCATACCGTAGCTTAGAAGACATTAGCTGCAGTGTTTTTAGGTCATCGCTGACATCACTGCTGGTGTTGGGTGATTTTGTGCATCTGCATAGATGATGTAGCAAGCCTAGTGATTAGTGGGCTATTAGCAAAGAAGGATTTTGCTCCAAATGCTTCCCTGAGAACTGACATAAGTGCATTTCTGTTCTTAGGGAAGAAAGGAAGGACCCGGTGAGGCGCACTGACCTTTGCTGTGCAACCTTAACAACCATTTTATAGCTAGCACCTTTATTAAGTTGCTCTGAATTTCTCTGATTTTTCTCTGTAGCTTTTAAGCCCTTTTGATAACTGAAGTTGATGGTGGCTCTCCTGGAATAACTATTGGGTTTTGGCTGTAGAAATATACTTACTTGCTGTGGGAGAGGCAGAGACATTCTGTTGCAACAGAACAGGTCCTGGGTAGGAGCTAGTACATCATGACCTGGGTCCTGCTCAGCAGTGCTCAGTGCTGCTAGTATACGAATGATTAATCAGTGCTTAATAAGAAACTAGCAAAGGCCATGCATGGTATGAAACGGCCCTAAAGTTGTTGTTACAGTTTTACAAAGCAACAGTAAGTGTGGTGTTTATTCCACGTGCACTTAGGTGCCTGAAATGTCAGTGCAGCTGTCACCCTTCCTACTCTGACAGCTATAGGTTCAAGACAAATAAAAAGTTTCAGCTTGAAGGGGAGAGAGACTTAAAGAAGGATGACAAAGGTTATGGAGATCCATAGTTGGTTTTGAGGAGAAACAAAGTATTAGACCACGCATCAGGTCTGTTCTAGGTGGTATGAAGGGTGCAAACTCTTGATGCTCTGTGTCAGCACAGTGGTGTGCAATCCTTAGGTCAGTCAAGCTCAAGCCTTGATTATACATTTCTTCTTAGGTTTCTCATTGTTCACCTTTCTGACAGATCAGCCTTCATTTCCAAACTGTAAATGTAACTGCACTGTTTTCCTATGTTTTGCATTCAGTGCTGCTGTTCAGCTCCTGTTATGATTGCAGAGGTTGCTGTTGTGTATACGAGGGTACACAACTGGAATTACTCAGAGCACATGAACCTGGCTTTACTGCTGGCAGCGCAGATAATGGCGCATTAATGGATCCTGTGGCATTTCTCCAGTTGCTGTTATGTCTGAAGCATGGCATTAAATGCATTCTTTTTCCTCAAAAAAGGATTAGGTTCACTTGTACACAATGTGGCATCTGGAGGGCTTATTTATAGCGCATAAACCAAAAAAGCCCTTTCCTCTTGCTTATAAAACAGCCACACATTTACTTCATATCTGTATGACATTAGCACATGAATCATGCACAACAAAATCAAGGCCATAGCATAGCAATGCAACATTTCAGAAACAGAACTTAGCTAATGTAGCAGAGAACTCTACGGGAGGCAAAAGTAGTTTTGTTTTAAAACCAATTTCACACCACTTTCATCCACTCTCTCATACCCATGTACACAAAAAAATCAAGACCATCTCTCCAAGTGGTTTGTCTGGCATTCAATCACATCTGGCCAGGATTAAAAACATTAAGGGTTGCGGCTGAGTGCTCATCACCTCTCTTGGGTCCTTTACATTTGCGACTGTTCTCTGTGTTTGGATGTGATCTTTGTACCTTGTAGGAGCTGACAGGGATTGGGAGCTTTTGTCTCTCCATCCTACCCCACCTCCATGAGTCATCAGTAACACTGCTGATTTACTCAGTCTTTTGTCTCCTTGTGTGGGTGTCTTATGTCTCCAACTCTAGTCTTCACATCATCCCACCTCAGCAGCCCACCCTCATGGACTGAAGAGCAATATTTTCTTGATAATGTTAGGCTGAAAGAGTAAACAAAATCATCATGAAAGTGACTTAAACAGTAAAAGTTCAGTGACTTAATTACTCCTTATTTGTATTTATGTATGCTTCATTTTAATAAACTTAGCAATACTGATTATATATTCTTTAAAATTCTTATATTTTTAAAAAAATCTTTGAAAGGCTTAATAGCACCTCAATGAGGTGCAGTTACTATTTACCATGTTTTTCAGAGGAAATGAAGCCATTATCCCAAACTAGGGGTGCCAAAGTCTTGGTGCCCCTGCCCACCACAGCACCTGAAACTAAATAGCGTTTATCATGAGGGTTTCCTGCTTGAGCAATAGCATCACAAACATCACTGCAGTGTTTGTAATGTCTCATACTTTAGTGGGATTAGGGAACAAAATTCTGCTTACTTTTTTTTTTTAAGACTTGCTCATATATTTTAGCGTAGGTCAAAAACTGTAGCCTGACTGGTAGGGATATCTCGGAGCAGGACTGAGACTATCTTAAAGGGGCAAAAGGGAAAACAGGAAGTTTTCAACCCTAATGGCTGAAACCTGGTAGGTAATTAAATGAGGTAGAAGAAAAGAGCCAATTCCTAGTGTCAGACTCTGTCAGGTCATTTGTTCCTCTTTTTATAACTGGGCTGATGGTAGTGCCAACGTGTATCTGATTGCAGTAATCAATCAAAGAGCAGTACTTGCGAGAGCAGACAGTATTGTCCATTCTGTGGCTGTGGGTGGCAGGATGTGCAGTGACTCCCAGGTCATCTTTGCTACTGAGGGTGGAACGTTCATTCCTGTGGGGACACAGCACTTGCAGCAGTGTGTCCAGGTCAGGATACAGCTTTGGATGTTTTGGAGAAATACAATGACTACTGAAACTTAATGCAGTTCAATATGTGAGTACCTAGAAAGCACAGAGATAATTTTAAATCACCCTTATCCATTTAATTTTCTTTCTCTTAGCCTGTCAGCAGCTTTGGAGCATTCTGCAGTATTTATTATATTCCTTTGGTCAAGTGGTTGATTTATATTTGTAAAAATATATTTTATAGTGTGACATAGAATTGCACTGAAAAAATCTTGGCCAAAGTAAAGGGATGGTGTTAAAACTAAGCACTCTGAAGTTGAATGGCTGAAGGTGTTGCTACCCATAAGGCCAGCTAGCAGGAACCCCCCCCCCACACACACCAACTCTGCTGGGAGAGCAGTCCTTGTGTTGTTTCCTAGCCCACTTTTCTGAAAAATCATCTGGATTATCCAAAGAACTTCTGGGGGCACAGGGAGACATTCTTAATAATAATAGTAATAATAATAAAAGCTCCTTTAGACACATCCATCAGCCCTTGTTTTTCCTCAAATTTGCTTGTAGAAGTTGGTTAGACAAAAGCTTGGGATTAAGTTAGTTTAAATCATTTGAGCATGAATTGGGAAGTCCTTGGCTAAGCAAGTGAGCCCACAGGCCTGAAGGGGCTGCTACCTCCTGGAGAGGGGTTGTGAAAGAGTACTTGGGAGGGTAACCTCTTTCTCCAGAGCAGCCCTAGTCCACAGAGTCCTCCTGAAATCCACTCACTGTTTTATGCCTTGTCCCCACTAGATCTGTTTTTACTAGACTATACTGATTTAGAAAGAGTGTTTTGACACATCTGGTATAAATCCATTAACCTCTGACTTCAAGAAATAATCACAGCTGTCCAGAAACTGGCCTCAGGCAGGGTCTATCCTTCCAATTATAATGTGAAGCACCTGCGTGTCCATGCACTGTATCAGTGTCTTGAGTAATTTTTTTCTAAGCATTGAGTGCAAAGTGGTTTTGGGAGAGTTATGACTTTGCTATCACTATGGAAATGTCAGACTGATGCACTATCTGAAACATTTAGAAAGCAAAGAACTATTTTAATTTATTAGTGATAAATCCATCACTTTTCTTGAAGAGAGTCATGTCTTCTGTGAAAGTGCAAGTGCTTGTTCCTGTGACCTCTTTCTCCTCAGCATCCTCATTCCATCCTCTCCTGCCTGTCTGTCCTTTATTGCTGCACCCTCTGATCTCCGGATCCTGTGAGTAGCTGTTTTTGTTTGGGGCCCAGCTCCCTCTGTGAGCCCAAAGAGGGGATTGTCAGGAACTTTATTTGGACTTCCCACGGGAAAACAACTTGCTGAGGCTGCTCTCAGATTAACTCACAGCTGTATTTATTAGTGTATAAGGGTTTGTTTTTTTTTTTTTTTGGAAATGCAATATACAGCAAAAAAATGTTCGACCTTAAACTTGCATAATATCTTTCAGAACTATGGTTGCACTCTGATTGTTTGAGAAATCTGCTGTACAGCCTTTTACTTTGTGCAGGCTCTTTCATTTCTATGCATGGGAGCATGGCACATGGATGTCATTGGGATCCAGTCCATACCCCAGCTGTGTACCTCTGCACCTGCTCCTCAAGTTTGTAGTCTCTGAGCAGGAAGAACAGCAGCATTATTATTTGCAAGTTCTGAAATGTTTTATTCTCTGTGTTGGTCATTGGCTAAGCATTCATCAAGGTAGCCTTTTGTAAAGACTGGGAAAATCTGTGTGCCTGCTGACTCTTCCTAGTGGGCTTAATTCAATTTGCATGTTTGTGTAATTAGTGTGAGTTTGGAAACCCTTGAAGGAAAGCTGATGGAACAAGAAAGCTATGTGATGAATTGATGCACAAAAACCACTGCTCTGGAAGTGGTTTTTCACTATACCTTGAAGCACTGCTTGTTTGGGTACATGGCTGTGTCCAAATTATCCTTTCTGCATAGTAGCTCTCCTATCTCTGTTTTGTGCTCACTGGTGATGATTTCATAGTGATTACTTCTTGCTTACATTAAGCTCTAGGTATCTTCTTCCTGCCATTGCATCCATTGACCTAGCACAGTGACTGGGACATGTGCTGTGCCCTGTCAGACACATTGGCAAGGCTCATCTCTCAGTTTTATGGAAGGAGATGTTGGAGGATACTGTCCTTGCAGTAACTATGCAGTCCCAGAAGATGGAGGGGCAGTGAAATATGACTTCAGAAGAAAAAAGTCTGGCATTTCAGATCCCATGTTTAATTTGGCAGCTAGCAAAAGTACGCATTAGCTTGGAAACAGAACAAATGTGCTATGATAATTAGCGAGAAGCAAAGAATATGGGGCCCCTGAATACTTTTTTAATTAAAGTAATTTTTCAGATAAGAACAGCATTTTAAATGTATGCCATCTTGGCAGCCCTGAGAGGAATATTAGTGGCAATATGAACTAGAAACTCTTGACAGTCACCTTTGGAGAGAAAATAGCTCAAATTGGTGGGCACAGCCAGATATGCCCTTCCCAGATCCATG
Organism: Ara ararauna; assembly: GCA_028858755.1. NCBI lineage: Eukaryota > Metazoa > Chordata > Aves > Psittaciformes > Psittacidae > Ara > Ara ararauna. The sequence continues at coordinate 53,799,841 of CM054378.1, forward strand.
TGGAGCTGTAACAAAGTTACTGCCCTTCTCACAGAAGTTACTGATTTCTCTGCTGAGTAATTGAAGACGTGAGCACTTACACTTCACTGTGATTAAATGGGTTTGTTTAAATCCCCAGCTGAGGGGACTCTGATTTCCCACTGAGGTGAGATAGCTAACAGCTGTGGCCAGTCGATTTTAAACGTCTCTCACGTGATTGCTTACAATTGCCTAATTATAGTTTGAGTCAATTGAAATATATACTTCTGCTTAAACTGTCATTAACTCATTGGAGTTGGGGCTGCTGCCTTCTAAATCAACTTTAAATAATGAAAAAATTACATTCTTTTTATTCTCAAACACTGCTAAATCCATTTCCATGAATTGCAATATTGTGCAATAAGTCAGAGCAAAAAGTGCTAAAACATGGAAAATACTGGAACCCAGATCCAAGATCCTAGGGAAGCTTGTCTTTCATTTGTTTCATCAAAAATTGGCAAGTGTTTGAAAGAAAATATTTATCTTTGTTGTTTGCAAGAGGCCCCCTTGTCTGCTTCTCCAGACTTTTTCTTCGTTTTTGCTGTCAGTCATCAAGGCTGTGGCTTTACAAGCCTTTGCTGGCTGACTAGTTGCTGGGCTTCTTTCATTCCTCATTTTCAAGGGCCCCTGATTCGGGAGTCTGCAGCTTTGAAGCACCAGTGCTAGTAGGAAGCTTAAATTTCCACAAAATCAATTTTGGAATGTCTTTGTCCAAGGACACCCTGACAGCTCAGAGGCTTCTCTGCTCATTTGCTACGTAGTGACCTGCCCTAAACCTAGATGCTTGGTTTGTCACCATTGATAAAATAAATCCAGGTGTGTTTATCCAATGCAATCTAGTTATACTTCAATAATAATTTCTGCTTTTCCAGTGTCCTTAGGAATTGAACTGTGAGAAAACCTGTAAGCATACAAAACCTGTCATTTCTGTACAAATGCACACAAACTTCGTATCCATTGCCTTTGTTAGTTGAAGGCTTAAGTTGTGCACTTATGCTTGTTGAAGAATGTGTCATTGTTTAAATACATATGTGTGAATGTACATATATAATTGTGTGTATAAACGCAGCCTTTTGACTTGGAGCATACTTTGAGATGACACCACCTACGAAGGTTTTAAAACTGCATAAGCCATAACAGTCAACTCTTTTGTAACCATGAATTCAAGTCACATCACAGAAATGCTGTTAGCTTATGGTTGCTGATAAGTCCTGGATGAATCACTGTTGTCAGCAGCAGAGAAGTCCCAGTTGAGGATGTTTTGTTTCTGCTGGCTTCATGGCAGAGGCAGATGTGGCCGTCAGGAGTAAGGAAGAGCAACTGAGGACCACAGTGGCTTTCTCTGGGACTAGACGAAGTCTATGATGGGAGGAGAGGAGATCACAGTAAGAAGGATGAAGTTAGTAAGGGAAACAGTGGTACATGAAATACAAGGACATGTTTAGGTCAGTATTTTGCCTCTGATAAAAATAGGGAGGGTTAAGGTTGCTGCAGAGTTGGACACACCCTGAACGTAATAGATACATTACTGGGCTGCATTCCACAATACATATCTTTGAAGTAATGCATGTTAAACTGGACACTAATTGAGAGAAAATTACAATTTACTGGGGATTTAACAGATGTGATTCTTGTTAATATGCAATGAGCAAGTTTGATGATGCAACGAATACAGATCCATGGAAAATTGAGTAAATCACTGTAACTGTTAATGAGTTTTGAGGAATCTCCTCTATGCCTGGTAAGAACCTTTCTTTTATTAGTTTGAGACCATCAGAACAGTTTATCTGCCCTGTGGGGGTTATTAACATATGCCAAGAACATCAAGATAATATCAGGAATACAGAATAAGAAATAATAATTTAGGCACTGAAATGTAATGGCCTTAGGGAAACATGTGGACTGGTGACTGGATAGAGTGGTAAACCAAATATTACAGGGGGGGTTCTTTCCAACTATGCCACAAATGGCTTTGTGGCCAAGAACTCCATTGAACTTCCCTGTGTAAGAGTCTATTATGAAAGTATTCATGTTTGAATACTTCAGCTATCTTCGACGTGTGTCAAATCTTTGTCAGTGAGTGGCTTTGGGGTATTACAGTGTAAGATATTGAAGATGTGCAAGGTTTACCGCAGTATCTTAGCCACAAATACCTCCATGCACAGAAAGCCAGCATAAGGTCAACCCTGCTTCCTGGATGAAGCAGTGCTTTGTTGCATTTCTTTTACTCAGAAAGACTTTTCCTTACCAAAAGAGTGCTTTTATGAAATGAATATTTATGAGTGTCTTAAATTATATTTATTCATTCCACCAACCTTGTAGTAAAATGAGGATCTGAAAGAAAACATGTCTGTATTGCTTTAGTCTGTGTCATTTGCTTGGACTACAGGATTGTTGCAGCAGGGATTATCCCTGACTATGTGCACACCAAGTATCTTTCTTGATCTCTTTATGTGTTGCTTTAGTATCATAACCATGTGGAGGATCAAAATAAAGGGATTACAGAAAAAGAGGGATTTTAAGGTTGTCATGTAAATTCACACATTTATATAAACCCTTCATTACTGCTAAATTCTTGTAGCTATTTTTACAGATTAATCATGGACTAATATGTAAGCAAGTTGACTGATAATACTTCTAGCAAGAACAACAAAGTGAATGTAACTACAATTTTAACTGCAGTGGATTGACACACATTAGTTTCCTTTATTCTATAGCAAAAAAAAAAAAAAGGCATCTGTGAAGAGCAGTTAAAAAAACAAAGTAATTTGAATACACAGACATAACAAAAAAGACTAATCTCTTCACATTGGAAAGAAATTTTTAGAAGTGACAATGGAAGCGTTTAGTGGAAGGGCATAGTGTTAGTGTGATTGTAAATGTAGTGACTGAGACAGGCTGACATGGTTGTAACTAAACTTGGGTTTAAAAGCTTCTTGGGTTTGCAATTAGCTGTGAAAAAAACACGATGAAGGAAAGGAAATCATGCCTGGACTTTCTTTGTAGATGGGTATCTGGGTTTTCTTTCTATGCATGAAGCAGTTGAGAAAAGACAATTCATCATTTCTCTGTCTTCTCATTCAAAGTTTGTCCCATTATAACTATGTAATTTAAGAGAGAAGAAAATATATATAAAGATTACATAAGATTAGATACTAAGAATTGCTTAACCAGTTTAGAAATTAAAGATTTAAATTGTACATTTTTCATTCAGTTTTTGAATCTACTACAAAAAAGAACTGAAAATGTCTGACATCTGTCCCACAGAAAATGTGGGAGCACACTCCATTAATGCTACCACAGTGACATAAAAAGTAACCCAGTGTTTCAGTAATAGGTCATGAGGGTCTGGAACTGTAGTCACAGAGGCCAGATGAAGTTTTGAGCAGAATTTAGGATGCCCACTGACTTTAGTTGTTTGAAAGCTGAGTACTGATTTACAATCTGTCTCATGAGCAAATACAATAGACCACCAAACTGAATAATAAGCTGAAAAATGAAAATATATTTCTTTTATATATATGCTGTTTAAATTTCCTGTTTTGTTATTGCCTGACATTATAAGAGTGTTGCTATTTCTGTCCTGTTTTTTTGGGGTATGCTCTTGATACCTGTATGACAGAGACCAGCTGGGTATATGTGGATGGATACCTGATAGAAATTCAGAGCTGGAGCATCTTTATTTGAGAATCTGCTTCCTCTACAATTCTGAAAGTTTGGTTGTTTTTTTTTTTTCCCCAATCTTTTTATTTTTAAGTCAGAAATTCAAATCCTTTGGTGAGGAATATCCTGTTAGCTAAATGAAGTGTGGAGTTGGTGGAAGTTAAGATGATTTCATGGTTGTTGTCTCCTTTCCTGGTTTGTTACAGTGTCCACCTGCTGCTGAAAACCAGCTTTTAGTTTCTGAATTACAATTTTGCTATTCTGTGCTCTACTAGGGCAGTTTGGAGATGTAGTTTAATATAATGAATCACAAGTTCAGTTTCATTACATGAAGATCAGGTGAAAATAGCCATCAATTATGCCGAGGGATTTTGTCCCACTCAGCTCCCCAGCTAATTTCCTTGTTTCAGTCAGGGAAATTCACCTTATGCCAAAGATCTGGAAGTGACATTGGGCACAACTAATTCCTTCATTCTCTTCCTAATAGGCCTGCTTGATGCTTATGCTTAAAATAAATTTGCAGATGTTAGCTGAGCTGTGCAGCACTCTGTTGCATCTGTTTAATAATACCTGCAAGGCGAAGGCTCAAGCAGCATGCCAGAGCTACAGGTCCCCCCAAAGGATCAGCTCCTTCTTCAGTAGAGCTGTTAATCTCTTGACAGTTGTGTGGTCCTGCTCACTCTCAAAGAGAGGATCCCAGTGTTTTATTGCAGGTGGACCCAGCGTAGTGGAGGTGTTGGTATACCGTTGGAGTCAGTGTAGTGAAAACAGCAAATTGGCTGCATTATGGAATGCATCTTGGACCGGCAGGCATCTTGTTTTCATTGCACATTTCAGAAGCACAAATTAGTAACTGTTATTTTTTTACATTGCTTAAGAGGGAAATGATACAGCTTTTCTTTGCAATTAGAAATCTCGAAGTGAGGCCTAAGTTACACAAGCTAAATAGCCTTTTTAAGGACTACGTCCTTGAGAATGTACTTGCAGTGCTGTTGTTGATTTATACTCTCACATTAGTTCCGTTTTATGAATGCAAATATTTTCTCAAGTATTTAAAAGCCACATCCCTGTTTTATGTAAAATATATTCATCTCTCATCTTTCTAGTTATACAGAATAAATCCTTTAAAAAAAATTCCTTTGAGAAGCAAACAATAAATGAATCACATGTTCAATAATAAATTCAGCAAAGAGCCACTTAGTGGAATGAATACATCCATAATATTTTTATGGGTCATTGCTGCATCAAACCCCTCACTGGTACTCTGCCTCTTTTTTCTCCAGCTTCCTGCAAAATTTAATAAAAGATCAGTAGACTTGACCTAATCCCCAGATTTTTTTGTGTTTGGGAAATGGCACTGCAAAATTAATGGACACCAAGAATATGATCATGAGCGTATGTGAGTTTGAACTCAAGCCCCAGAATTGTCCTGGTTTTTGGAAGATGCATAGCATGAGATAGGTTCCTGAGCGGGAGCATGCAGTACCATAGATCTTTCCCAGCACACAGAGTGGTTTTAGTGCAAACACATGCTGTGTTGTCTGGATGCAGTGGTGAAGAAGGTGTTCAAGCCACATAACAGACTTCTGTGGCTGTTTTTCAGTTGCTGCAGTGAAGGTGAATAGGCAAAATCAATATAACATATTGTAGGGAGATGACTGGTATGTTGCTCTGAAAATAAGATCTGTAGCTTTTAAATATAAATTATTCTATGCAATGTGAATTGCACGTGTCAGGTCTTACTTAAAAAGCACAGCCTGAAAGCACAGCAGTAGGGAAGAAATTAGAATGTCCTCATTCATTTGAAGTCTGAACAATTGAAGTATCTATTATTGATTTGCTACAGAAATATTGGAATATCCAGCAAATCATTTTATTCCATTTTAGCTGGAAATACTGATGTTTGCCCAGTTGACTGATTGTTTCGTGTGTGCATAAGTCTAAGCCAATGACATGAATATAAAATAATAACAAACTCATAAAATCAATCTAGGGCAACACTGGCCATGTTCTGGTTTTACTTTCTGATAATACATGTAAGAAATGAATGAGTTTACTAACCAAACATTTAATATTAGCTTACAAAAAAGCCAAATGCATCATTTTTACTGGAAAAAAAAATACGTTACTCTAATTATCTTTCCCTTTAACTCCTCTGACTGTACATGCTGGCTCCACATTGCCTAGGAAGTGGGATGCTGAGATGCTGCTGCCCATGTTGCCTCCAGCTGCTGCTTGGGTTTGGAACTTCAGGGTAAGACTGGGCTGCTTTGGAGGTGCAAGCTAGGACTTCCACACTGTGCTGCTGCATCATACAAATGTCCCTGCTTGGATCTGCACTGGTTTGGATGTGAACACTGCCTTGTGTGGCACATAGTGAAGCATACGCTCTCTCTGTCTTACTCTCTAGTCATCCCTTCTTCCCCTGTGGCCAGGCCTAGGGCCAGCCTGGCCTTGAGGGAGAGTGGGGCATGGCGGTTGGGAGTGCATGTGGGCAATTCTTGTTGCCTCCATCTCCTACCCCTTTCTCTCCTCCGTGGCCCCTGTGAACACTGGACCAGCTGCACCAGTGCCCCTGTTCCACTGGGTGCCCAGTGCCTGTGGTGAGGCTGGGTACACAGGTGACATGATGATGTATTTTCCCCCTGCTCTCAGCTTTTGCATGCTGAGCCTTGCTCCATGTGCACTGTGCATACTGCCACAGGCGTGGGGCTGGTGAAGGAGGGGAAAACATCAGCGGGGGGAGGCGTTTTCTCCCCATCTTGTACTTTTTCTTGTGCTGTTTTCACTCTGCGTAACAGGAAGGGAGCATGTGGCATGCCAGGCTGCCAGGATACTTGAACTTCTCTCAGTCTGCCAGCCAAAAACCTCTGCTATGCTCAGTGCCTTGTCAGACCTGATGCTTCAGGCCTCTTGTGGCAGGTATGTTGTGTGGCTAAGTGTTTGAAGAAGTCCTCATCTTGACTACATCTCTGGTGTGATGCAGACATCCCACCCGTTGCCAGGGATTTATCAAGGGACATGAAGAGGGGCGACAGACTTGGGGTGGCACAGTCCAGCAGCGCTGCTGCACCCACCATGGCAGCTCCCTCCCCTGTGCACTGGCAGGGCTTTATCTGCCTCCAGCAGAGAGAAACACCCATGTCACTGTGCCACATTTCTTTTACCCAGTTTAATGAGCTCACGGCCCCTAACAGGGATGCTGCTGTTGTAATACGTACTTTCTGAGGAGGCACATATAGCTTTTGGCAGTGCATGGGTATGAGCAGTTCTGCATATTTCAGTATCAGACACATAGCTTTCTCCTCTTTCTCCTCAAAAACCCAAGGAGCACTTCAGTAATTCTTATGTAAAAAGCAGATACCTACAGATACCTACAGTTGGTAGGTCATGACTCTAAATTAACTCTGTGGTAAGAGGCGATTGTTCCGAGAAAGGGTCTCATGGAGGCAGATAGGGCTGGCTCCTTTAGAAACCCTGTCAGCACCACAGCACTGCAACTCAGTGCCAGCACCAACTGATAAACACATCAGCTTCTGTCAGGGGGGTGAGAAGGGGGATATAGTTTGAACCATGGACTAGTTTTAACAAAAATGAGTCTTTTTTTTCTTACTCCTGCTCTTTGTACTCTTTGTACTCTTTGTTCCATGGTATTGTCATTATATGGAATGGGATTTTTGACCTATTAAGTGATACGCTTGCCATGTCTATATTCAGCTAAAAGGCACAAATTAAGTGGCTGTGACCACAACTTCTGCACAGCTGAGGCCAACTGTGGCATAGCCAGGAGTCTCTAATATCTGCAGTGAAAGAACAAAGTTTAGCAAAACATTTTAGAGCATTAGCAGAAATCTGCAATTAGAGTACAGCATTCTGCCAGTCAGACTCTTGAAAAATCAATAGCAAGGCACACACTCATTTTTTTACAGAGAAGGTTAGAGCAACAAAATTAGCATTGAGTGCTGGCTTCATGCAGACATTTATATGCTGGCATGAGTCATGAACTTGAAAAGGAGTCTGCCTAGGTAATTAATTTTCTCTGTGTTATTGCAGATCTTGTTATTTGCTCATGTATTTTCTTAAAGGATATGTTTAAAATGTATTTTCACCATAAAACTTTGGGTTCAATTTAATTTTAATAATACTCTTCAGCATGACCTCCAATACAGAGGATTCATGAGAGTCTTGTGCTTTAAGTATTTGCCTGGCATTGAGTGGCTCTTCCACAGAAGACTGACCTGTGTGTGTGATCTTTTACAAGTTGTTCCCTGCTTCAGCTGCTTGCATGTTTAAAATGGGGCTAATTAAATTAATTGTAGAAATATCTCAGGAGTTGAAAGTGTGTGTAAAGAATCTTGATTTTATGATGGCAGAGCTTCCCTGAACAGTGATCTGAGGTGTCGCAAGTCACAAAGCTGTGATCTTGCAGGGACAGTGAGAATGCCATTATACACGTGTGAGCTGAGTCATTTACCTTATTCTTCTAAGTCTGTGGCAGCGAGAATAACAAGCACAGGCTGGTACCAGCACTAACTCTCATAGCAACCACCTATTTGCTTCAGACTGACGTCCCTAAGTAAAACTCGGCTAGGGACACTCCTTAAAATGCTGGGAAATGCCCTGAACATAAAATAGCACTGCAGAGACCATTTTTCTCCACATCTTTATTGCTTCCCTTCCTGATACTGTTCTCTAGATGAGAAGAGGTTCAAAATACAGGGCAGAATTTATTGGATCTCACAGGTACAATCTCATCAGGTGGCATCCAGTTGATACTGAAGGTCACCTGAACGCTGTCAATACATGCACACAGTCTGTGCATGTGAGGCAAATGAGAAGTTAGTCTATATCCCTGCAAACCTCTCTTTTTGCTCTGTGTTTTGAGGTGATCTAGATACCCATCTAATTGTACTGGTGCAAAGCTTCTGAAGGCTTTCAGTGGCACTGGTTATGTTACTACAGGTGCAAAACGGCATCCACAAATAGGCAGCAAATTCAAAAATGTCCTCTGTGCTGCTGTCATTGATGTACTTATCATGTTAAGCCTCAAGAGTACGATACTGAATTTTGGGGATATTAGAAGCATGCTAGATACAGAATCATAGAATCATGGAATAGTTCAGGTATTTGGAAAGGACCTTCAAAGGTCATCTAGTCCAGCTCCCTTGCAATGAGCAGGAACATTTTCAACTAGATCAGGTTGCTCAGAACCACATCCAGCCTGGCCTTGGATGTACCCAGGAATGGTGCATCCACCTCCTCTCTGGGCAACCTGTTCCAGTATTTCACCACCATCACTGTAAAAAATTTCTTCTTCAGATCCAGCTTGAATTTCAGCTGTTTTAGTTTAAAGTTTCAGTTTTCAGGGCTTCCATTTAAGTTTGTTTTTTTGAGTTTAAGTATACAGATTCTTGTGTAAACTACAGTGCCACTGAATAAAACTAAACCCACATCTACATTAAAAATACTATTAGCAAATCCATCCTTACAAAAATACATGCTTTAGGTCCTTAAGAGTTGCTGGCTCAGGAAAATAATTTTTACTAAATGTATTTCTTTAATGCTTGGATGACATACTTTGGACACCAGGTACTTATTTCTTGGGGGAAAAAAAGGTTATTTTTTGTAACTTACTGAAGTCTTGATTAATCAACTGGTTGCTATCCCTAGATTAAATGTATTCTAAAACAATGACTAATGTGATTTACAAGTGTTACTGTGAAAGTCAGTTTGGAACAGCTTGAATCCCTAATGTGATAAGAAACTTCAGTCAGTTGTATGATAATGTAATTGGGTTTTTTAGGTTTGTGCTGTATAACTTTTCTGGAGCTTGCTTTCCTTCAGGAAAAAGCAGGTAGTTTCTCTCTGATACTGCTTTGGCAACAAGAAGACATTAAACTAATCAAATCCTTTGGTTTTTGTTGGATTTGTTAATGCCAATCCTCATTTTGCACAAGGAAAGAAAAGGATTTGGTTTGGGAGAGATTTCTGGAAAAATCTAAGAGAGGTACCAAAAGTCATCAGCACGTATGTTTCTGTATGGGGCATGTGCTTCTCCCACCTGCACTGGGACGGTACTAGAGTAGACCCATTCCATTTAACCATGTGTTGTGCACATCCCTAGCTCTCTGACTTCCCAGAGGGGTACACTGAGTCATTACAAGCAAATTTGCTTTCTGGACCCATATGCTTCTGAAGGCACTGCCATGGGAAAAAGCCTCTGGAAAAGGGGCTTGGATTGTTAAGGAACACCATCTTGGGAGCCATATGCTCAGAAAAAGACCTGGAAAAAAACTATCCCAGCCAGTATATGGCTCAGATGCCAAAGTATGCAGCAAAGCCAAGTTAAATAAACTTTGTAATTTGTTTCTACTGCTGATTGATAGCTGCTCACTATGTGTCATGATTTTGTCCTTCTCCTTGGGTTTATTTTTTTCCATTTTTGAGAAATGGGTTTTTTCTTCACCTGCAACATAATAGGTATGGAAAGAGAATTCCTTGGTGTTCCTTACTTTCCTGGATATTTAGTTGTCAAAGAAAGGCAGATTGGAGAAACCATCTGGTCAGTCTTCCTGTACAAAAGCCAGACTTCTGTCAGGCCTCACCTGTAGTTACTGCCCTTCTTAGAGGCTTAGCATATGAATATGGTCTCTTTTCCCTCTGTATTAGCTTAAATACCTGATAGATATGAACATTCCAGAAAAGAGCAGGATGATTAAATGTTCCCAGTACCGTCTTGCCAATGAGTTGCCTTTGATGATGTTCATCTCTGTAGTCCACCAGATACTCCACTGGGGAAAGTCTGTGTGATCTCTACCTGCAAAGACTTAATGCTGAACCTGCTTGCAATTGCAAGTCCTCTTTCATCTTGGAAATGAAACTGGTGGCATTTTTTCTGAGCCTGTTTCTTTTTCTTTTCCTCCAAGGGTAGGACCTTTTTCTCCAAGCCAGGGGTGAAAAAAGGCATGAGTCAAACATTGAGAAAATTTCACACTGCTTGAAACAATGCTTTAATGTTCTTTCAGGTCAGAAGAAATTAACTGTATTTTGTTAAAACATCTTAAACCTGATGGGAATACAGTCTGATTCCTAGCAACTGTGTTTGTCTCCCAGGCTATCATTTTTAGAGGCTCACCCTTTTGCTGAAATACTTTCTAGGCTAGACAGTAATTCCTCTGTTGACTTCTGTTTATTTTCCCTTCCTCTGCTCTGGAGGAAGGGAGTGTCCATTTCAGGTTCTGGTTGCTTTTTCAGTAAACTATGAATTTATGCTGTTTGTGGGGCACCTGGCAGAGAGAGATGGAGACCTCTCCACTGAGTCTCATGCCTAGGATTCTCTGTATCAAAGCCAAAAGGAATTGCGCTGCTCTGGAATATCACCCCTGCAAAGAAGTTTGGGGAAGCTGCAGTGGCAGGGCCTAGCAGCCACACAGATATCTCCCATGTGGTCTGGGCTTGATGTCTCTCTTACATTAAATAAAGTCAGCATTCAGGAGGCTGTATCTAGGTATACAACTGCTGTTGTGTCAGCCTGCTTGGTAAATATTTTGGGATAGTTTAAATATGAAAAGCGTGAAGAAAAGATTCCTTTTTACTGTATTGTATTTTAAGGAAAGCTGGAGTGATTTCCAGAGGTAGTCAGGCTGGGAAAGAATAGTCAACAAAGAAAATTTTGCTTCCAGCTTGGAGGGGAAATTTGCATTGCCTAGTTTCCTTTTCCATACGTATATGGAGATACATATATATACAGAGACATATATGTATGCTTTTGTAATAAAAATGTTTTGTTTGTTGGGCGCACTTTGGTGTCTATCTGGTAACTTTTATTTTAACAATAGAATCGCTCTAAGACATGCACTGAAGTTTTGGCCATTTTTGAAGATTGTCTTCTTATGTTCTGAATGTGTCTAGAACCATTCATGGCATCAGTTTGGCAATAACAAGTTTTGTCTGAGGAGCAGTTCTGAAATCTCTGAGGTTTTTTGCCTGCAGTTTGTGCTGCAGTTCTGCAGCACATCCATCCTGGATACTAGCTAGAGGACAGAATGTAAAAATTTCAGCTTAATACAATTTTGTGAAGCAACCTTTGATGCATGACCACATTGAATGGAAAGGACAGAAACAAAATGTCATGAATGATGTGGCTGAGTTTTGCCTAAGTCTGAGTTGGATCTTGGGTTTTTTGGTCTCGTTTGTCAACTCCATACTTCTCTTATTTACAAGTTATATTAAAAAAAAAAAAAGAAAGCACTTCACCTTCCTGCACTTGCTTTCTCCTGAAAAGGAGGACTTTCTATGTGAAGAGCTCTGTAGAGTGCCAAAAGCAATATTAGTTTTTGGAATCAGCTTTCAGGATGTGCTGAATGTTGTGTAATCAGCATCTTACCTCTCAGAAAGACTGGGTGCTTTACTCCTCTACATCTCTTAGGCATGCAGGGCCTGGGAAAGTTGTTTTTTACAGATACTTAAGAGACCTAGCTAGAGAACCGAATGGTCTGGAAGCGTATCAAAAATTTCTCCACCCTGGGTTCAAAGCTAGGCCCATCTTGACATCAGACTCTTTCTCCAAGCTACAACAATATTTTGGGGAAATAAAAAATTAGTAATTTTAAATCATCATAGTAACTAGAAGAATACAGTAGAAAAATGCTAAATAAGGTTATGATTTTTGTTAAAACATAAGGAAAAAGCAGTATTAGCGCTGTCAGAAGCACCAAAAAAGTGCGCAAGTAGGGGAGTGATCTGTTCGCAGCACTGCCTAGTCCAGAGAAGAGCTGTAATTCAGGATAAGGACTTCCAGGTGATCAGAAACCTCAGCTTCAAAACTGTGTTCCCTCTAGAGACTACAATTCTGCTGTCCTAAAATGAGCATGCATTCAGAAAGCCACTTAACACGACAGAGTCATGTTTTCACCTGCGTTTGTTGAAACAGGAGTGAGTTACCACAATGAGATGATAATGTACAGAGGTGCAATTTCAGTTTACTTTAAAACACTGGGCAGAAACTGGGGGGCTGGGGGTGTGGGGGTGTGTGTCTAGAATTTGCTTCAGGTGTTGTTCATCTTTCCCTGCTGCAGGTGCTATACCCTAAATCTGATCAGCAAATGGGTGGTGGAGGTCAATACCCGCTTTATCACCTTGGTGCATGAGAGCAGGAGATCTGACCCTCAGAGATGTGGTTTCCTTTTAGATGATTTAAATAATATTTGGGTTTAGGTGATATTTATGAAGCATCTTAAAGTCCACATAGTTCGCATTCCCCATAGTCACATTCTGCATTCCACATAGTCCCATAAAGTCCGCATTCATGACTATGCATGTGTAAGCAACTTGTCTCTCCTTTTCAGCAGCTGCCTAAGCAAGTTTTGTGATTAAGCACTGTATGTTCTGGACTGTGGTTCCACAGGGTGAGTGGCTTGGCAGCAGCACTGGATGAACAAGTTCCCACCCATGGCACTGCACTTAGGGTGGTATAAACTGGTGCAGAAGTGGGGTTGCCTTTGATGCAGCTAAAAGCCAATTCTTGGGCATCAGGAAGTCCTTATCTCTGGTATTGTCTCTGGCCCACCAGGCTTATGAATTGCTGAATGCATTTTACGATGCTATATGCATAGCAGAATAATTACTAAGTGGCCAAATGTGACTTGAAAACAGCTTTTGTTCACTGGGGAATCCTCCTCCCATTGCACAGTTGCTCAGAAAAGGCTACTGGGGCTAGGGCACTGGTCCACAGTCCCCGGAGAGTGAGCTGGGGCTTGGTGGGACAAGCAGGAAGCCAGTGCTTGTGCTGAGAGACATCCAGCTGGAACCGTTCTCTGTTCCTGGCCTCTGGAGCTCACACCAAGCCAATGTTTGCGCAGGGCTCTGATGAGGAAAAGCAGGGTATTATTCATTACTCATAATAACAAACTCCTGAGTCTCCAGATAAGTGAAACACTTCAAAATAAGCTAGACCTAGAGATTTGGGCTGGAATGTCCTGAAGGGTGACGCAGAGCCATTCAGATGATATGCTAAGGGGCAATATTGGCATGTATTTCTGCTGAGGTTTCCTCTTCATAAATGGTTAAGTAAACAACCCACGGTGCTACTGGTCAGTTTGTCTCACTTCAATATCTAGCATAGAAAAAAGCAAATAGATTGTTTTGTAAGTAGTCAGATGGACAGGTTGATACAGTGTGAAAAACATGGATTTTTAGGAAATAGACCAAATCTTGCAAAGCTTGTATATTTTTGAAGCAATCATAAGCTTTCTAGTAAGGTGGTTAATAGAAAATTCAGGGCTGATATTATCAAATTGAAAATGAGCTTAGGAATTAATAAAGACGCTTATGCAATAGCCTTTGTGTCAAAGGTAAATCTGTATTTAATTTTGTTTATATTTTTCTTTCATGAATGCTCTGGAATTTAAACTAGATGGTTATTGCAGTTTGTGGAAGGTTAAGTTTTAGAGCACTGAGACTGCCAAAGGCTGTGGAGAATTCTAGCAAAACCTGTGACTTCCAAGAGGAAATGCAATGTCATAAAGTTATGTCAATGAGAGGAAAAAAAATCCCAAGCCCAACTTTTATCAATAATAACCCAAAGAAAAAAAGATTATACAGTAACAGTGGGGAAGAGGATCTGGGCATTAATAGATAATAAATTAAACACAGCACAGTATAATTTGCAAAAAGGCAAAGAGTGTTCTGGGCAAGATTCCTAATGTTTCTGCTATATCTGATCCAGGACTACCTCCGGTTCTCCCCTGTAGGAGAGAATATTTTATATTCTGCTCAGACTTTTACATAAAGCTTGCAGAATCATGAAACACAGTTTACAGATAATGTGTGTTAAAGTAATTGCATGATGTAGTTTCAGTTGTATTACAGTGGGGGTTTCTGTGTGTGTGAATTGGAGATATATTTGGGTTATTACAGGTCATGGTAATGGTTATTATACATTGTATTTATCCTTTGCTTTCCTTTTCAGTCCTCAGAGTGATAATTTCTTTCTGAACAACATAGGCAATATCAGGAATATTCTATGGAAGAACATGGAACAAATAAAAAGCCGCTTCAGTGATCAAAGGATAGGGATAGCTCGAAAAGTTAGGAAAAATTACTTTAGGCTTAACACCAGCTTTCATGAGAAGGCAGATGGAATCAGATATACACAGTGTAAGAGGACAGCTAAGAATATTTTAAAACAGAATATTGGTATTTTTAAAAGTAGAACTGAAAGAAAAGAGTTACTGCAGGTGACCAAAGAAAAGCCGACACAAAAAGGGTGCCTCCAACTATGTATTAGGGAAAATATGTAAGACTGGTTAGAAAAGAGGAAGAATTTACATCACTCATGGAGTTCGGTGTGCTCAAAATGAGCTTAGTTCTTAGAGTGGATGTAAGGAAACTATTTTCTATGGAAAAAATGGGCTTCATTGAAACAATGTTATCTCAGAAAGCGCTTGCCATAATTAAAAAAAAAAAAAAAACCAACCCCAAACCAACAACTTTTTGTCAGGACAACCCCTTAAATCAAAGACAGATTACAAAATGTTGAGATTCTCTACTGATGGTTTACATTAGGAGCAGGAACACAAGCAAAATTTTGTGGGCAGGTAAAGGTTTTTCCAACCAGCTCCATGTCTTGCTTTGCTTGGATGAGCAAGATATGTCTGTGTAATGGTGCTAAGCCTTGGTGAGTCAGAGATGTACAGGTCTGTCAGGCAATCAGGTATCCCAGATGGCAGGATACCTCACTCTCTGAGCTTCAATCATCTCCTGCAGCAGGGACACTCAGGGCCAAACATCAACATTAAAGCCTGCCCAGCCATGGCAGCAAAAGGGAAGAGAACAATCAGGAGCCCTGTCCATATGTGGTGGCTCTGTTCTACGGAAAGCCCCTTTCTTGCAGCTCCAAAATGTGTGAAGGGAGAGCAATCCCCATCTCCTATGGCTCTTCAAAACTGTTTTCCCTGCAGTAAAGGGAAACTTCTGCAGTTTTCTGCCTTCCCTTTGCCTCACTGCCATGAACTCCTGGGAGGGGTGGAGTAAAATGTGTCAGTGGAAAATGAGGAGTAAAGCTGTGGTGTGCATTGTACAGCTTTTTTGAATCCTTAGCATTTAGGCAGAGCAAAAACAGCTTTAAAGAGGACCTGGAAGATTTGAGTTCAGGAGTGTATCTTCAGCAAACTACACAATTATCTGACTTGCAAACTCCAAAGTGTAGTGGGTTAAGGAAATGCCGTTTTGTTTCTGGAGAATGCGCCTCAATAATCTAAATTTGGTGGTCAGTTATAAAATTGCCAAACAATTAGGTTTCCTTCCTAGTCTGCGCTCATAAACGGCAGCAGCCAAGACGTGCATGAGTGTTGCATGTCAGAGCAGCAGTAAATGAGCGGGGCTCTCCAGGAGGGCGAACAGAGGCTTCTGCAACAAGTCTGAGCACTTGACAGGAGAAGCGGAGAGAGTGGTGACAGCAGGGGAATGTGGGGACCACGGTGGCCTCCATGGAAGGGCCTGGAGGAGGCTGTTGGTTTGTGTTAACCTTTCAAAGCAATAAGCATTTCTTGAGAGAGCCTATCTGCCTTTTTTGCTAAATATAGGACTGCCTTTCTCCTTCCTGGTCAGTAAGTGTGCTCCGTGGGTGCTAAAGCTGTCTGCTGACTTTGTTCTTTCTTTTCCTCCTGTCTCCCTCATGCCTTCCGTGATCAGCTCTGTAACACCCTTGTAAAAGCTTTGCTGCTCCTAATTTGCCTACTCTCATTCCCTGGCTTGGAGCTTGCTCCAGGGAAGGCACAGCAGCCGTCTGTCCTGTGACCATGTCTCACTTACACAGAAGAGTCCCAGCTGTGCATGGAGCTCAGGTGGGATTCAGTGCTCAGGTGGGATTTGCAGGCAATGGGAGATGTTTCTGACGGGTTGGAGCGTCTGTCAAACAACGCTCCACCCAGCTTTACTTCTTCCTGTCACCAGTGAGGTTCAAATGAAAATCAGAAAAGTCATCCTGCAGAAGGTCTTGTTCTCTTAATGGGAGTCTGTACATCAAAGGACCATGTTTCGTGGTTATGCACTAACGCATGAGTCTACCCCAATCTTCTGGCCCCAGTTCAGGAAAGCATCCTTCTTCAAGAGCACTCCTGAGCACCTGCTTTCATTTGCAGATCTGTTTTTATGGCATTCTGGTTTTTAGAGTGAAAGGCAGGTTAATATCCTGTGGAATGGTGGCTTGGGTGAACAGCAGTACTGAAATCTGTGACTATATCCCGTCCAGCTTAGTGAGACCCAAAGGCCTCTTATGCTAAGAAACTTGATCCATTAAAACATGAATCTTCTTGCAAAAGCTTAAGCTAATAGATCAGATGAAGTTTAAATAAAATCTGAAATCTAAAATGCATTTATTTAAAAATAAGTATTTATTTTAATATTTATTCCTATTTATTGTTTGAGTAACAAATGACATGTTTACTGATTTCTTTTTTTCTATTTGGTCCAAAAGCAACTGTTTTTCCAGCCATTGTATTTTTCCTGCTTTACTTTTCTTCTCGAAGGCATTCAGCTTCATTCAAGCTTCCCCTTTTCAAGCTTTATTTTGTGAGCAACTCTTCACAGAGGAGGTCAGCATTTTTAGACCGTGTCTAGTGGCATGGCAAGAAATCTAGTGATGGCACTGCATTTTCTTCTAAAGGACTCGTTGATCGTAGCTGAGGTGCCAGACTCTTGTGAGATGTAGGTACATCAGTATAAGAACTGGTATACTGGATGAGATTAAGAGGATTCCTAACACCATAATGCTGTTTTCTGGTGTAGGAGGGAATGATGATTAAAGAAAGTGTAGAAGACAGTAGAAAAATTAAGAAGTATAAGATACGAGGTACATTTTCCCTTTCCGTATGGTTAGTGAATTAGGGTCTTATTGAACTAGACAATAACCTGAGTAATTTTGTTTATTAGCCACTGATGGCTAGGCACTTATGTATCTGTTTTTTAAACACATTTTCACTTACGGCTTTCACAGTCCTGACAGTGAATTCCACAATGGAGTTATGTATGGCACAGAGAAATACTTCCTAACGCTGACAGGGCCTGTCCTGTTGTAGAAAAGGAATACAACAGGTAATGTAATCTCTTTTTTGAATAATAAGCCCTGAATATGCATGGTTTTAAAAGGTCAAGCGTTCTGTTGCACAAAATGTTTTATTACTGTAGTTTAATTGCAGGTCACTTTGGAAAAGCAACCTATAATCATCCATTCCTCCCACTTTCCCTGAACCAGGTGTGGCAGTTGAGCAATCTCAGGAGCAGTTGATCTGGCAGAAAACTAATCCACCAGAAGTCTATTAATTTTCCTTCAGAGAAGGATCCTTACCACACAGCCACTAAACCTGGAGCCTGTGGATGCACATGAGGAAAGCAAAGGGATGCAAGAGCACTCCTATGGTGGCAGCCCACTGCTGGATGGTTAAGCGCTTCGTGAGTCTGCACAGGGTCACAATGGCAGGAGTGTTTGAGAAGTGTAGAGTAGCATAAGTCAGATTGTCATCTGACTTACATAGATAGTGTAGCTTTAGAGGGTTTTCTTATTAAGTGAGAAACTTGTTTTTTTTTCTTGTAGTCCACTAAGACAAATTTCACCCTCAGTGACATGGGCACAACAGCCACCAAAATTTGGACAGCCAACAAAGTAAGGACATGAACCTGCTTGAGTGAGTCCAGAGGAGGGCCACAATGATGAACAGAGAGCTGGAGCACCTCTCCTATGAAGACAGGCTGAGAGAGCTGGGCTTGTTCAGCCTGGAGAAGAGAGGATACCTTGGAACAGCCTTCCAGTATCTAAAGGGGGCCTATAAGAAATCTGGAGAGGGACTTTTTATAGGGGCATGTAAGAATAGAGCAAGGGGGAATGGTTTTAAACCAAAAGAGGGTAGATTCAGATTAGACATTAGGAAGAAATTCTCTACTGAGAGAGTAGTGAGGCACTGGCACAGGTTGGACAGAGAATCTGGAAGTGTCCATGGCCAGGTTGGACAGGGCTTTGAGCAACCTGGTCTGGTGGGAAGCGTCCCTGCCTGCGGCGATGGGGATGGAACTGAATGAGCTTTAAGGTCCTTTCCAACACAAACCATTCTAGGATTCTATGGTATTAACTGATACTTGGATATTAACTGCAAGGAGAGCAATGGGCTTATTCCTCTTCTACTTGAGTAGGAGAAGACTCATAAATGTTATCTGTTTCCTTGAGCTCACTTGGAAAAAAACTCCCACCAACTATGCTACAAAAGGTAACTACAAGTTTTCTTCCTCTCCATTATTGCTCTTCAGATCTTAAATCAAGATTTTTCATTACAACATGAGGCATTAATGTACTGCTGTTTAGTATAACGCACAGTGTCCATGTGCATATTGAAAGTACCTTTATGTTCTGGTGCTGTAGGGAAGAAGTAAGAATTTACTTGCAGACAGACACTGTCAGGTTCACTTAAGTATTTGAATTTAACTTCTGAATTTGAATCAAAACAACACTGATTCACTTTATTTAGTTTCATTTGTATGTATCTCATATTATTTAATTGCAATAGAACCAATTGTGCCCTAATGGTATTGGTCATTTAATAATATTAAACTGAAAATAAATGTGACAGTTAAAGCATTAAATGATTCTGAATCAGCTAATAAAGCCACAAATCTCAGATCTTAAGGGACTGGCAGGTTCTAATGGAGGTTTAAATCTTATATCTATTTGCAAAATTTAGTCTGATTTCTTAAAACAGTGAGGGGAAAATCTGACTCTCTTTTCCCCCACTTAAAAAGTCTGCAAAGCTTTGTTAAGAAAATAAACTGAAAAGGCTCCAAATAACGCATGAGCTCCAGAGGAATGCTATGGTCCTGCTGCAGCTTAGGCAGAGGAACATCAGTGGCTCCAGTTGTTTGTTTGCAGCTGACGCAGAGTGCTCTCCTCCCTTCTGCTGAGAGTTCCCCAACCTTTGTTTTGGTTGGATTCCCACCAAAAATGACAAAGGATAGGTTTGTATGTCGTGACTGCCCTTGAAGAGCAAAACTGCCACATCCTTAGCCTCCATCAACCAAGTGGTCACCATGGTTCATGTTCTGATACCTCCTGCAGCATTTGCTTGCTGAATCTGTGCAGGGATTACACACTTTACAGTGCGAAGTTGAACACTCTGCTCGTTGATGGTATTTTGGAGGTGAATCCAGAGGAACTGATAAAAGGTCACAACAGAGGTAATATGGAAGATTTTCCTCTGTGAAGTTCTGTCATGGCTTTCTGTCCAGTTGAAGTAATATGTCTGAGAGATGGCTTCTTCATCTGAGACCCTTAGCTGGACCTGAGATCATCCTGGAGGTAGCAGATACAGCTTTCATATAGCAGGTATAGCACCAAGAGGTGCGTAGCTTTCTCTGCCTTTTGTTCAGGAGCAGTTTTTCCACAGGAGAGCAGGAAGAATCTCATGGTTATTATTTTCACAGATTCACATACTGCCCTAAGGCTTTGTAAATAATCACGGGGGAAAAAATCATGTTAGAATTAGATTTAGATGAACATTTAATTATGCACAGAGTTTATAATTTATGAACAGTCTTTGGAGTAGAAACATACTCAAAGCTATGCAAGTAATTAGCTGCTACCTTGAATTGTCAGAAGCCTGTGATTAAATAAAGATCAAGAAGGAGATTTGTATTGCACTTCAGGTGTTTCACAAAGGTTTTGAATTAAAGTAACACAATACCAATAGCATTCATTCTCCATTTGATAGAGTAACTATAGCAGGCTAAAAATCATCCCATTTACTGGAATAATCCAAACAGTACACAGAAATATACAGATGACATCTTCTGGATCACTCTAGACTGATCAACAAGTCAGTACAACTGTCTGTTCATCACTGTAATGTCCAGTAGGTCTCAGAGGTGCCAACAGACCAGGATGTGTGAAAGCTTGCTGCTTATGGTTCAAGGAAGAAATCAGTCGAATCTTCTCCATCTATCAGTGTAAACCATTCAAGCAAGCCAGGATGCTTTTGCTTAAAATTAAATAAGGAGCAGCATAAATTTTTTTCTCTCTGTGGACCCATGGGATCAGTAATTTCTGTTAGGGCAGTGATGATTCACCCAAGATCACAAGAGAACTTCTTGTGCTGGTACAGCTGGGAGCCTGAGGGTGCAGAAGAGTGTGCCACAGGTGGTTTTCAGACATGACTTTGTTGTTGCTTATTTGTTGTTGGAGTGTTCATCTGTAGAGCAACGCCAGGCCTGGGTACCATCAGTAGCAAAATACTGTTACCTGCCTTCTCACGAGTACCAACAAAAAGTGAAAACCTATTTTTTCTATCTCGGACAACCTGCCTGGATCTGTCCAGACATGAACATTGCACTGCTTTACTTTGGAGTGTCTTGTGGGCATGTAGCCAGTCTCTCCAGTCTTCATGGGACAGTTCAAGTGCCATAATTTCATCATAAGGGAGCCATGAAGTCATACTGGCACAGGGACTGATCCGTATACTTGGTTGTGGATAGAGCTAAGCCAACAGGGATTGTTCAGGCAACATTGCTGGGTCAACTGGGTCCCCAGCTGTGTGTGCTATTTAGAGTTATCCCAGAGAGGAGCAGAGGGAGCTTCTGGCCATTGTGTCTTCATCTCTGAGAGCTGCTCCAACAAGCATTGGAGCCAGCTCCAAAAAGCCCTTGAGCTGGGAGCATTGGCCATATGAAGGCTCTTGGTCACATGAAGGTGTTCATTTCTAGCTGATAATCAACAAGTTTGGTCATCCCTGTTGTATTGCCGCACCCATTTCTTCATTCTGTATTTGCTAACACGATATTTTCTCTCATCTGTCATAGAAAGATTTAGCAAATTTAGTAACAAACCTTTACCTATAGTGAGTATCCTATATCATATCATTTAGTGGGGAAAAAAAAGAATCGCTTTGCAAATTTCAGGGGGAGGGACATTTTCCCACCTCTCTGCCAGGCACACATATACCCAAAGGGGAAACTGTAGGCCCTTTGATTCCTGAGTTTGAGTACTTCAGTCTGAGTTTTATGGGTAAGCTTTTACATGATATTTTATTGAAAGATTGTCATTAAACTGAGCTCTTAAGTAAGAGATATTGCTTGAGGCATTGAGTTTACAAATTACAGCTTTACATACAGTGAAAATTGGGAAACCCTGTGATTACATACAGAGTGATATTCTTATAAAGCTGTTCTAGATGGCCATGGCAATTCTGAATAAAAAAGGAAATGAAATATATCTGTTTGATCCCTGTAATAGAATCCTCATTGGGATTTCAGCTACATGAGTGAAAACTTACACTTCTAAATTGATTTTGCAATATAGGACCAACTTTCCATGAGGCTGATTTAAAGTAGACATGTAGGAAAGGGAAGGCATGAGTGCTCTACTTGGGGAGAAGAAGGAAATACCTGAAACCCCTGTTTCCTTTTCTCCAGCTGTGCTGTCTAGCTGCTTATAGCCCAGAGACCAGAGCAGCAGAGAGCGAAGCAGAGTGCTAAAAGGAATGAAAGAGTTAAAGTGTGTTTGAGAGAAGGGGGAACAGTGTAGATGTGTGGAAGGAAAATGCTTCCCAAAATGGGTCAAAAATAACAAATACAAAATGTACTGAATGAGCTTTTGTTTTTGCTTAAGATTAACTTAAATTTTTTAGAAGAGAAAAAAATACTTTCTCTAACAACACGAACCCTGTGTATATTTACCTGAGGCTTATAGAAATAGCTCGTATGACGAGTCTGGCTCCACAAACTCCGCCTAAGAGGCCTGGATCAGCAAAATTCAATCTGGAAGCCCTCTATAAATTTATGAAACTTGTCTGAAGTTTCCAAGTTAACTAATAAAGTAATCTTTTGTTTGTAAAAGATATAACGGTCTTATAAATTAATACTGAAGTCTGTGGAAACCAATTTTCAGCATTCAGTGCTTTAGCTAACTTTTGTTTTAATTCTACCGATAAAGAAATGGTAACTCAAGACGAGATACACAAAGTGAGGGTTATTTGTAAATAAGTTTTGTTATTTTTTTATATCTTTTTGGCTTTTTTACTTACTGGAGACTTTCAGCAGTTTCATGCTTCAAATAAATCTTAACAAAGAAGTTAAAGCAAGCAGTCAGCTGCTCTAGGGCTGATCAAATAGTGCCTTTCTGCCTGTTTTACTAATAGATAAACAGACAATCCCATTTATAGAGCATACTACATGTTGACAGAGTGCATTACTTCATTTTGCCGTATTGGCAATTTGAGATCTTAACAAAACAATGCTGAGGTCACTCTCATTCTGTATTGCCATCCTTGGAATGTGGCTTGGGTTTTCATTGACTCTGTCGCTACAAGGTACCACAGATGGAGGCAGATTTTATAGGGGGGGAGTAATAAACATTGGAGAACAGAAAGTTGTAAACAGTTGAAATTCTTTGTCCCATGTGGATGAATTCCTTTTCCTTAACACTCTCGGATGTTCTCAGCATCATGTGGACACTTGGTGTGATTGGAGGTGAATGGGTGGATAGGTGGCAAGGGCTCTGGTCCCTCCCAGCTGTTGTGTGGGACGAAGTGGTCGCAAACTCCTGCAGCCAGTGAATATAAGCTTCAATATAAACAGTAAAAGTTTGGAGTTTCAGCCCAGCTCTTGGCTCACAGCATTCTGGCTCTGCTTAGGAGCACAGATCTCATCCAGGACTGCTTCCAAGATTTCCCCTCAATTTTTCAATCAAGGGAGGACAAAAAGGGGGGGAGGGGGAGGTTGGAAGGAGTGAGGAAAAAAAGGGGGAAGAGCATGGCTCTGCTTCGCTGCTGCATTATTCCCACTTTTCCTTATGCTGGCTTGATCGAAGTCACTGGTAAAATTACTGTGAATCTTTCCAAGGCCTTTTCTGTACATACATTTTTATGAGTCTTACCAGGACAGTTAAAGCAATACAAGTCACTTGAGAAGAATTTAACTACAAAGGAACTGGGCATCCTTATTGCAGAAGGAGAGTAGGCTGGTGGGGGATTCTTCAGGAATAGCTGCAGTGCTTTCAATTCATAGCTTACCTTTTTCCAAAACAATTGCCTGAGAATAGGCCAGTGTTTTTATACAACCCAGCCTTTCTCAAGATGTTTTGCCCAGGGGGATCTTCACCTCCCAGATTAGCATAAGTGTCATTGCTCAGTGCTGCAGCTATATGACCACTGGCCCCGGATCTGGGAGGCTATTGGACTGCACCCTGCCTTCACCTTTCTCCCAACCTGCAAAGGGAATAGCCCCAGTTTGGGATATACTGGAGTAATTGCATTCAACCTCTGAGGGCTTCAGTATACTTACGTCAGTAAAGGAGCTTAAAACAATACAGCTCTTCAAGCAGGGAAGCTGCTTGGACGACGATGCATGTCTTATACGAATCATGCTTTTATGTTCCCGTTGCTTTTTTAAAATCATTTTCTCAACAGTGCTTACACTCGGGGCTCTAGTTTCCAGGTAACAGAGAGCACCAGGTGCCCAAGCACCGGGTGATTTAGCCTTTTGCTGGGTGCAACTGGGAAGCAGTTGTGAGCCCTAACATGATATAATCCTTCAGTTAAACGCAGCTTGTTTGGCGTGAGGACTAATTTGTGAGAGGGAGATGCCATCTTTACAGCACAGCAGTCACGTCTGGTGCAGCTGTTGTCATGACTGCTGCGGGAAAGAACAAAAATGCAGTAAATACACCTTTTGTTGTGTTTACTGGGCTGTTTTCAGCTATGTGTACTGCTAAGTACTGAGTTACTCCATGCATCCTCTTGGGTAAGGTACGGGTCTGTTTTACCTGAACATATAAGACAGGTCTTCTTGCAAATCTTTCCCCAAGTTCCAACCTCTGTGCATTTTGATTTATATTTTGGGAACATGTGACCATCGAAACAGACTATATAGCCAGCTGGAGAAAAGGTTTTTAACAGAGTCATTCTTTCTTTTGGGTAGCACAACTTGTTGTAGGGCTGTGTACATGGATGTGTCTGCAATGGCAGCTTATACAGGTGGGCACACATAGCTGGGTCTCGAAATATGTTCAGCAGATGAAACATGGTATATGCTTTAGACTGACAAGTCCCAAACTCTTTTGACTCTATTGTCTATATGGAGTAGGTCTTCAGTGACTGTAATTGGGACCAAGGCACCTAGTCATGTGTAGATAAGGACAGGTAGCTCTGAATCTGAAGATGAATCCCATCTGGAACACTTGGACATGGTTGTCACTGTTCAGGTTTTGGTTTTGGTTTTGTTTTTTTTTTTTCCCTACATACTTTACAATGTTTTCAGGTTTAGAGTAAGTCATCCAGAGTGTTTAAGATTCTGTGCTTCCCCATTTCTTCTTTGAGTGATGAAGTCAGTTCCCTGATATTCTTTCTCACTTGTCACAACAGATCAGGGGAACTTTTATGCCTGGATCATTAGGTGATTGAAGTGTTTTACTAGAAAACAAATATGCTTTGATGCTTCTGCAGCCTTGAGGACAAAATAATGGTGACCTTATAGCCAGGGAAAATTATGCTCGAATAAGACTCGTTACTGCTTGAAGCCCTCAGAACTTCATACAGTGAAATTGTAACTATACACTGAAATTGTAACTGTAGCTGCTCTTTGGAGCAGAGCCAGACTGTGAATTTAAATTGCTAAAGCATGGTATAAAAATACTCATTGTTAACTCAGTGGACAGCCATATATACAAGTTTAAAATACCTCATAAGGAACTCAGTGTATGGGGTTATTACATGTGATTTCATTTTATAAATACAAAAGAAGAAACGTCACAGTAATGAGTGCAAATTTGCTGCAGTGGAAAAATCCAACATGTTGGCCTCAAACTACTTCATTTGCAACTTCTTGAATCCACTTCTAATCCATCCAGGAAAGCTATCGCTGGCCTACAAGCAGGCTGAATGGAGACTTGGAGTTTACAACTGTGAGAAAATTCTCCTGGGCTGTCCCACAGCCCAAGGCCTGGGGACTGACTCAGTGTGTATATCTTTGGTTAAGTCTATCCTGTGATCCAAACCAAGATCCAGTGATCCTGAAAATTCTGCGTTCCCATTTCCAATGCAGGCTGCCTGGCACAGCCGCTCTTCGGCGGGCTCTCAGGCTGTAGAGCAGGCTGCCTGCCAGCGCTCCGCACCGCTGGAGATGGCACAGCCCCGCAGTTTGCCGGTGCCAAGACCTCAGAGCATCACAGGACCGTGGAAAATCCTAATTCCACAGTAATTCCTAGGCTGGTTTTCTGGCATCCCAGGCTCTCTCCCTTCCCTAGAGCTGAGATGTACTGGGATGCCTCCCAGGGGCTGTCACTCCCAACACAGTTTGTGTGAGGGCTCTCCCATGGCTCAGATAAAACAGGAATTTTTGTCAGGCTTATTGCTAGCCAAGCAGACTACTTCACAATTTCTTTTTTTGCTCAAAAAAAGTATAGGATTTACAGTTCACAAGAAGTTTTAAAACGTTGACTTTAGACTCAATCGGATGAAAGTCAAATTTTGAAAAGCAAGGTTTCTTCTCAACTGGAACACTAGCTTCTCAACCAGCTCCAATGAATACTAATATCCTGACCCTTAATGTATAGTTGAAATCCACAACAGAAGAACACAAGATTCATCTGCTTACATGATCCCAAAATTATTGACAACTACAGAAACATGATGTTTGTAACCACTTCATATGCAGCCTGAAATGTATTAAACAATGACTTCATCTGAAGAGGTTTGTTAATATTATGAATATTATTGCTGTTGGTCACAAGAGGCTTGGTCTTGTTCCAGTCTTGAAATAACTACTTTTACACTGAAATACTGGTTTTTGGATTACAATGTTAAATCAAAATGTACACTAGTCACATTGCATATTGGGAGGTTTTACTGTGTAGTTATGACTCTGCACACCAAATGGATTTTAGCAATCCTATACTATCCACAAAACAATTCTGAATAAACTTTAGGTCTGTGAAAGAGCCCTTCCCCCTCCCAAATACTTGTCAAATACCCAGATGGTAAATTTAGATAGAAGCCCATGCTTCTACCCAGTTGTTGATAAGCATTCCTCTTTCTAGTGAGAGCGAGCAAATCATGTATCTGTAGCTGATTTGTTTCAAGTTAGCGTTTTTTATATTTTTTTTATACAGCTGCAATTTCTGTAAAAGTCATATGCAGTGAAAGAAAATTGTGCTTTTCTGCCTCTCCAGTTCTCAGAAGACATTTCAGGGAGAAAGATAATTGCTAGTGAGATCTCAGCCCAGTAATGCAGTTCACAGTGAATGTAAGTTTCAAGGAGATAAACAAGGAAGGAAATACATGAAGGGCTACCCACTTTCAGGAACTAGAAAAATCTTCTTGTGAATTGTTATTTTCCTAGATGTATGTTATTTACAGAGATGAGACTTGACTGGGATTTTTGCTTGTATGCTTAAGCCCCTTAAATTGTTTTGAAACTCTAAACCTGGAAGTTACATTTTCTTTCTGTTTTTTGCCTTCTTTCCCCCTCCTTCTTCTCTCCCCCCCCCCCCCCCTTCATTTTTTGACCCTTATTCTCATCTGCCTTTTTAGCTTCATCTGTCAGCCAGGAAAATCAAGCCTAGAAAAAAAAAAAAAAAAATAGACTTGAAACTGTCAGTTCTTTTCACATGAAACAGTGAGTGGTCCCATTTATTTAAATTGCAGTCTTTGAGGAGGCAGGAGAACTTAGTTTCTGCTGCAGCTTTAAATCCCAAATGAATACTAATGACCCACAGGATTAATGCTAATTTTTATTGAAAAACTGTTTTCTGCTATGTGATGGGATCATGTCTTTGATTTACAAGTTAGTAGTTTGGCATTTTATTTTATAGATATACTAACGAATTTTTACTTATGCTGAAGGTAGAGACCAATGTGTGAACATAAGGGATAAGAAGTAATTTAACCTTTTGCTGATAAACAAGACTTTTAGATTAAACTTCTTTGCCAAGCTTCTGATAACTGATAATGCAGTAATGTGCACAATCACACACAGGACATCACTGGCCTATAAATTATACAGTATATATATAGTGGCCCATAAATTAAACAATGTCAGGATTTATTGGATTAAAAAAGAAAAAAAAAAGGATGAATGTGCTAATTAGAATTAAATACCTGATTGACACACCAGTACTAACACTCCTGGATGCTTGCTAACACACCTTTGTTAGGGAAAAGTTTTCCTTTGTGATCTCTCCAGGAGTTGTCTGTTTCTTATACTTGAATGCTCACATTATCTTGAGTCTCGTCTTCCCCTGGGGCTACTTATAAATTGCTGCTGCTGACCATAGGCAGAAGGCATGGGGAAGAGTGGAGGGGAGGGGCCTCCTCTAGATGTTTATTGATGCCATTCCTAAAAAGAACTGCTCCTCCTACCGCACCAAAGAGCACAGTTTACCAGTTTGAGTTTGTAATCTGGAGTCCAGTTTGCCATCTTGGGCTTCACAGAGTTGGGCAGCGTGGGAACATTATGTGAGTGTGCACAGGGTGCAGGTCCTCTTAGATCCTCAGGTTCACAACCACCACATGGGGATTTGTGTCTGGGAAACCCAAGCTGCTTTGTCTGTGCTTCTCCACTGGTATGAGCAACACTTTGGCAACTGCTCCTTGAGAGCTATGAGAGTTTCATGATCTTATAGGGTATTAGATATCATATAAATGGATTTCAGATGTCTAGGAAATCACGGTGATTGAGTTCTTTCTAAATAGGGTTTTTTTTGTCTAAGAACTTTTATGTCACTGTTGTGAAAAAGCAGCTCTGCAGGTGAGACGGCACTTCATTCTTCATGGGCATTAAGTACTATTTCCCTTAGTTCTGTTAGAAACTGGTGAAACTATCAACATATTTTGATAGTGAGCAAAAAAAAGAAGTTAGCTCTGAACAGAGGATCTTTGCAATGTTATTATCCCTAAATTCTGATTCTTTAGTTTCTAGTTTTCATTTATAGAGCTTTATGCGTTTGATTTACTTGCCTGTCATGTTTTCTCTCCCTTCTTTTTGGGAAATAGACATCAACTGTAACTTACAATGACTGAATGAACATTTGGCCAGGATAAGAAAAGTTCTAATTCCCTGAGGAAGAAGTGTGCTGCCAGTATCACTCTTGGCCCTGGTTCAGCAGCCACAGAGGCAGGTCTTTTCCAGATTTGGAGTTAGCTCTGTGTGGAAGCTGCATTCATGTGCTATTAGAAAGGTCAAACAAAACAAGACCTTCATGCTTGCTTGAAGCTTTTTTACCTGAAGATGTCATCTGGTTTTTCACCCACTAAGTACAGGAATCCCAGCTTTCCTGAATGAAAAGAATCAAGACACTGAGACTATTAATGACTTTTCTGAAAGTCAAAGTGAGATTTAAAGGTTGATCCCATAGCTGGGCTCTCAGTGGGCTTCTCCTCACTTAACTGCATGTGCCTGAAGGGCAGCCATCTGAGCTAATTGTCATGGACTCCCACTGGAGTGAAGCAGACACTTCAATTTATGCAACCTATTTTAGATGTCTACTTGGAATGACAGAAATTGTCCACCAGATATATCAGCTTCTTCTTTTATACTAAGGGAGCCTGGGGTGATAAGCCAAGATGGAGGTTGCAGATGTTTATATTTAGGTGAGACAAATCCATTACTGCCTTAAGGACCAAGCTGGCCTCTCTCCCATAACAGTATGGATTTGGAAACCTTTTCCTACCTCATCTGATGTGACATAAGACAGCTTGAGTCACTAGTTCCAGGAGTCATGGTAGACAACTAGAGAAGTCACTTCTCCCCAGTTTCATAATTGTGTGCTGTCTGCAGCTGAATAGCTAGTTCTCTTTGTTTCATAGCAATTAGTATTGAGAAAGCACTCAGTTTATAGAGTAATACTGGAAAAACAAAACCTAGCTTCATTAATGATCAGCACAAAAAAATTCAATTCCCTACACAATTCCTAGCTGCTGTATTGGAGGCAATTAAATGGAAAGCATGTAAAAACAAAACAAAAACACAAACAAAAAACAAACAAAACAATCAATCAATCAAACAAAACACAAAAAAAAAAAAAAAAAAAACAACCCAAGGAGCCAGTACCTCCTACAACAGAAATTATTTAAAATTAATTACTGATAAAATTCTGGTTTATGTTGTTTTTTCTTCATTGAGTAGTCTTGGAGTGAATATGCAGAAAATTAACTGTTATGCTTTGTATCACAGAATCACAGAATGGTTTGGGTTGGAAGGGACCTTAATGATCATCTAGTTCCAAACCCCCTGCTGTGGGCAGGGACATCTTCCACTAGACAGGTTGCTTAAAGCCCCATCCAACCTGGCCTGTTAAGAGAAGCTGACTTGGAAGGTTTACACTTCCTGAAGTGAGCTGCATGCATTCCTTTGGTATCCATTATCAGGTAAATAATGGAGGAAGGAAATTTGAAAGGAACACCTGGGAGGAATCATAAATGAATGTGAATAAGGAAGGAATACAGAAAGGAAAAAGGTAGTCAGAACTCCTATGAGAAATCTATATATTAATCCTAGTCCCTAATAGATTATGGATGGCAACAGAACAGTGCAGCTCAATTCATTACCGCTCATTGAAGACCAGGGATGTGCTCCAAACCCTGTGCAATTTGAAGTCAGAGAGAGTCCTTAGCCACCATAAATACAATGTAAACAAGCTTTCTAGTCACAGCTACAATAACTTGCTTTCAAAATCCACAAAACTTTTGTTTTAAGGTCTAGCCCTTGAAAACACCTTCTGTAATTGGCAATTGGTTTTAAATGTTGTTGTTAGGTGCACAAAAAAATTGGACTGTACTATGACATTGCCAACAGCTGCAATTTACCAAATTCTTTAAGATTTTATAAATGAAAATATTTAAAAAGTCCTTTCTCCCTATTTTACATATTGTGTGGACAGAAAAAATTGCATCTAGTAAACCTGCATTTTTCAGGGTTGACACCACCCCCTGCCAAGCCATAAATTTCTGCCTCTTTGCTTGTCACTGTGAAAAGTTCTACTACACTTTCCTGCTTGCATATTCTTTATTTTTCATCTTAGCTGCACCAAGGCAAGAACCTGTCACTATTGCAAAGGCACTTCCATGCACACTGATCTTCTGCCCCAAGCACCCTCCTCCCAACTAGATACCCTCTTGCTTTCCTTCGTGCCAGCTCTGGCACTCATCTCCTCCCTCGGAGAGCTGATTCAGCCTGATAAATGGGAAGGAAACTGCATGCTACCTTTACAGTATCGGTTTGTGACAAGCACGGAGGCAGAGAGAAGGGAGGCGGCGGTGGCAGCGTTCGGCTGTGAGGGGGGTGGTGAAAAGGGTTACGGGAGCCAGACTCTCCTTTACAATAGCAATGAATTGCTAGCTCAGACGAATTCCACCTGCAAAACTTCACCTTTAGTCCTTCCCCTCTTTG
Organism: Ara ararauna; assembly: GCA_028858755.1. Taxonomy (NCBI): domain Eukaryota; kingdom Metazoa; phylum Chordata; class Aves; order Psittaciformes; family Psittacidae; genus Ara; species Ara ararauna. The sequence goes on from CM054378.1 coordinate 53,830,942, forward strand.
GCTTCTCCCTCTAGTGCACTCTTCACCTTCCTGCCTTTATGGTTTTCTCCCTTTTCCTAAACTGCTCTGCTACCTTAACGTTTTGCGTCTCTCCCTTTGCTAGTCTTTTTCTTCCCTACCTTCAAGCTGGGGGTTTCTAATCTCCTCCATACTATTCTTTTCACTTTGGGGTGTTGGCTGAAACATGCCCCCCCATATTTTAAGCCTTTTCTGATGTTTAGCATTGCCTTTTGCATTGACCATTTTCCAGAAGATAGGACTAAACGGAAGGTGGTGATGCTGTCGAGCTTGAGGGTAGAAATCCTGACTGCCTCTCCCCAGTCTTGTTTGTCTGCTTTCTCTGGCTTTCTGTGGTCAAACATCATACCTGTAGAGCACAGGAAAAAACATCTGGAATCAGAGCATATAATATCTGTAGAGTTCTTGGGTTGAAACCATCTCCTTGCAATAAATAAAAAGCTGAACATCAGAAGGGGAAATCAGGCACTTGGATACTTTTTTTTAAATTTATTTCTATATTTTTTTTCCTGCCTGCTGGGAGATCCTGATGGCTTGAAATGTTTGATACACAAGGTTTCTTTCTGCTGGATGCTGCTTTCCGATGCATGCTCTGCAACTGTTCGAATACCTACCCCGCCTTGTTTTCCGGGAAGGGGGGTAACACAGGTTGTTAATCTGAGAGATAAAAATGGGCTGTATGGGTAAAGGCAGACATAGTATTCTTTGTTCACACCAAGCTAACTGAAAATTACCTCCCTGTCCATGGGAACTCTTAGAGATTATTTCCTCTGTAACAGAAGTTAAAACCCATGGAAGATCGTAACTGGAAGCTTGTTGGGTATAGTACATCATCATCAGAACACATAAAAACTTTGGCTCAACCAATCTATCTTTCCAGCTTGTATTTTAAGTTATTTTACAATTTTTCCCCCCAAATACCTTTTGTTTTTTCCTTGAAAGAATGACATTACCTCTGTTTAGGGATAATGCAATGTGCTGGTAACACGTTTGCCTGGATTGTAGGTCAGAAACAGTAAAACGTATTAATTTCATACATGTCATGCAGGACTAGAATAAGGCAGCTTCCTGAGAGAACATCTGAGAGTAACTGGGGAGTTACTGTGCTACCCATGATTTGTGCAGAGCATTGAAAAATCATTAAAAAGATAGAAGAGGACTCAGGAAATCATCTAGCCTGTCCCTTGCCTCACTGCTGAGATTATGCGTAACTGAGGTTTATGTATTTTTAAACACTTCTGTTGATGGAGAATGATGTGGTCTCCCCAGGCAAGTCACGACTAATTCTAACACAGCAGAATGCAGTTTTCCATCAGAATTTGTTTCATCTACTATTGTTTGTGTAGATACGTACTCATAAAATTACCAATAGGTCGTGAAATACCATTTCATTTTCCAAAGTCTGCATGTTAAAGAATCATAAGCCAGGCCTCCCAAATCACTCATTATAAAAACATGTATTATAAAGTCAATTTTAGTTGTTCCTCTCTTCTTAACTTAAAAAAGTCCTCGTTGGCAGCGCCTGGAGCGTGGCGGGGTGGCCCCCGTGTTGCCAGGGGCCGGCCGGAGGCTCTTCCCTGGGGATGAAGGACGGGACCATTACAGCCGCCTCTCACGAGCGGTCGGGGGCTTGGGTCGGCGCTCTAGGGCGGCACCTCGCCCGGTGGGCAATGGGGATAGCTTGGGACAGTCGTTGCCGGGCGAGGAGCCCTGGTGCTGCCCTGTCCCCAAAGAGAGGGAGCTCGGCCCCCCTCCGCCGCTGCCGCCAGCCCCGCGGGTCGGCCCGCAGGTGCGGCGGGTCCGAGTGCAGCGGGCGGGAGAGCGGCCCCACAGCGGGGCGGTCACTGGCGCTGGGCGGGAGGACTGAAACCGCCGCCCTCCCAGCGGCGCGGGGGAGCGGCAGCGGCGCCTCTCCTCTTCCTGCTGCCGCCCGGCCCCGCTGAGGGGCTGCTGGCTCCACGGCGGGGAGGGGACAATCGAGGGCTGGGCGAGAGTGGAGGCAGAAGTTGTGAGGAGGGGCGCTGGGGGCAGAGGCTGCCGGGCGCGAGCTCTGCGTTGCCGCCGTCCGAGGGCAGAGCAGCGTCCAGCCCCGCCGCAGCCGCTGCAGCCTCCGCCGCCTCGCCAAGTGGCGGGAGCGGCCCCTCCGCAGCCCTCCAGCACCCATGGGGGACTCGGTGTTCAGCGAGAAGCCTGCGCTACGCTATGCGGTGAGTGCCGGGGAGGGAAGAGGCTGCCAGGGACCGGGGCTCGGCGGAGAGGCAGCGGGGAACGGTGCGCCCACGTGTGTCGGAGGTGTGCGTCCCTCTGTCCGTCCGTCCGTCGGTGTCTGCGCTCGGGCGCAAAAGCCGTCCCGTGGCTCTGCCGGGGATGAGCACCGGGGACGGGGGAGGCCAGCGACAGCTCTGCCCCGGCGATGGGCTTGCAGGGGGGGCGCTAAGCCGCAGCCTTCCCTCCGCTTTCCCGTAAGGGAGTTTGGTTTTTGCTGGAGATTACATGAAAATTAGTTTTTTACAATAAAAAAGCGGGCTGTGAGATCTTAGCCGCGGGGAGGTCCCTGGGGACTTCGAGAGCCCTGTTCCCCAGAGTCCTCTCCGAGACCCCAGCCGGACGAGCCCCCGCGGCAGAGCTGGTCCCGGTAACCGATTCCGGCACCGCTCCCGCCGCGTCGGGGATAATAATACCATGTTTTATTATTTCCTTTGCAAGAGCTTGGGCTGTTGAGGAGCCACTTCCTTTCTACCGGCCTTATTAGGAGCATTTTCTCTGTTGCTCGGGCAGACAGAAAAAAAAAAAAAAAAAAAGAGAGCCGAGTAAAACACCCCGGCAGCCTCCTCTCCTGAAGGCGTAAATAAATGCTAGCAGGAATAATGGCATAAGAGGTCTGATGCTGCCTTCGTTCACACTTATGTTAATAATGAGTAATTTTATTGGCGTCGATGAAGTTACGTGGGAATTGTCAGTCGGAGCAGAACTGCGTTTCTGGTCCTGGTGAGTCCGGCTGCTGGGGTTTCCTGGATGGGTTGATGAATGTGTCACATACAGGATACAGTGTGCTGCTCGGATCGCTTTGATTCCTTCAGTATTGGCAATTAAGTTTCTTTTTGTACTTGTTTAAACCTTATGTGAACAGTTTAGCGTGGGAGAGTTTGCTTGTTTTTAATTTCTTTGTTGTTTTTTTGTTTTGTTTTGATTTGTTTTTTGTTTTTTGTTTGTGTTTTTTTTCGGGTGGAAAATTTGTAACTACTTTGTACCCGTTCAACTTCAGGTATTAGTGCATTCAGCTGCTCTAGTAATGCTGCAGATTTTAGAGGTAATGGCATGTTGGCTAAAATAGTTATATAGAAGCAAATATATTTTGTATTATGTAGGAGTATCGTAGAGTAGTTTGGGTTGGAAGGGACCTTTAAAGATCATCTAGTCTGAACCCTTACAATAATCAGGGTCATCTTCAACCAGATCAGCTTGCTCAGAACCACATCCAGCCTGGCCTTGAATGTTTCCAGGGATGGGGTAGCCACAACTTCTCTAGGCAATTTGTGCCAGTGCCTCAGCTCCCTCACAGTAAAGAATTTTTTCCTTATATCTGATCTAAACCTACCTTCTGTAAGTCTAAACCCATTTCCCCTTCTCCTGTCACTGCATGTCCTCATAAAAAGTCTTTCTCCAGATTTCTTGTAAGGCCCCCTTTAGGTACCGGAAGGCTGCTCTAAGGTGTACCAGGAACCTTCTCCAGGCTGAACAGCCCCAGCTCTCTCAGCTTGCTCTCATTGTGATTTACCATCTGAAATTTATTGTTATTGAGATGTGCTAGTGATTTCACTTGGAAGCTAGTTATGCATCAAATGAATCGGAACCTCTTCTTTTAATAGGGTAATTGTCCTGTTCCTATTTAGACACATAGGAGACCAGTGCCAGTCTCATCACATGCTAGTTTTATGAAATCTTTATTACTTCCTGTGATTGTGCCTGTCAGTCTACCATTAACTACTACTTACAAACACATTATTGTTTTTGTCAGTTAGGTATCAGTCCAATTTCTTGCCTGTAGTGGCAGCAGATAGCGCAGTGACTTCAGGTCGGCAGGCACACAAAGGAAGAAGCAGGATGACCAGCCCTCTCAGGAGACCATTAGTGCTGTTGCAAAACAACTGTTCTTTGATTGCTATATATTGCAGCAAAGAGGAAATCATGAACCTAAGAATAATACTTGAACATAAAATATTTTTACTATTTTAAGATCTATTTCAATAATAGATTCATACAATCATAGAATGGTTTGGGTTGGAAGAGACATTAAAGATCTGGTCCCAACCCCCCTGCTATGGGCAGGGACATCTTCCACAGGTTGCATAAAGCTGCATCAAACCTGGCCTTGAAAGTATAAGTAAATATTAAGTATAATAAGAAAGAAATATATAAAAGTAGCAACACATAGATAAATCCAGGAGGTAAGTGGTTTTTGCAGGTGATATTAATGGTTTGTTTAAAGAATATGGATCTGGATGCTGGGTATTATCTGTGGATACACTTAATGTGAAGTCTGTGAATAGCCTAATTGAAAACACATGCTTGTTGACCTGAAGACTTTAGAGCTTTGTTGGATTGAGGCCTCAGTAATTACTGCTTAAATGTGATTTAGTACCATTCTCATTAACTTTGAATAATTGCATGGTGTAAATATAAATCAAGTTCTTGAATTGTTTTGATAACTGTTAAATAAAAATTATAAAGTGTCACAGTATTTAATAACAATTAATTTATTGGTGGAAGTAATTATAGTGATTTCTGTGGTGGGCTTTTCTTTCACTCTTCAAGACTGATAATTAAAGTTTCATGATTTTCATGAAAGTGCATAAGGAGGCATTTGCATTAGCATCTTAATTCTCATCAGCAGTGTGCTTTTAAAGGGAATCTCATTCCCCACGTGTACCTTGGTTCATTTCTTGGGGCAGTCCTGGAGTGTAGGAAACAGTCTTTGTTCAGGTGATGCTGAAACTGGGGGATGTGTTTCTTGGGCTGCCCAGTGCCTGAAGGGTACTCAAGCCTCAGGACTAAGGTAGAGTCTGCTTGAATGTAAACTTTGAAATTTGTATGATTGGACATTGGGTCCTCTGCACCAGCTCCTTGGTTCTGCAAGCTGTACCCTTTAATTTTTAGCCATAAGTTACTTCTACCTGCCCACTAATTGGCTGAATTCACTCTGCAAGCTATTTTTGGTACTATGGTGTTTATACCTGATAGTAACATCTCCAAATGTTCCAGGAATGCTTTTCAGATGATTTCAGTAAGAGAGATGGTCACCTTCCTGACTTGGTATTCCATCCTGATGGTTCCTAAGTGGTGTCTTGGTGTTTTGTTTTTTAGTGGTGGTGTTCTTTGTTTGTTTGTGGGGTTTGTTTGTGTTTTTTTTTTTTGTTTTTTGTTTTTGTTTTGTTTTGTTTTGTTTTTTAAATCTTAGCAGCAGTTACAGGGGGAATAGAAAGCTGCCTCATGTATTTTGGCTAAAACACCAGCAAGCAATATTGTAGTCACTTTATTTTAAGAGCTCCGTTGGTAACCTGAAATGTAGGTTTTTTACATATGGGAAGAAAAGACTCAAAATAGCCTTGGCTGTTGCTCAACCAACCCCTCAGTGGTCCAGAGCAGGAAGCTTGAAGTATGATCTGATATGGATATAGCCATTTTAATCTTGCTGTAGCATCTTTGTTCTTGTTTCATCTTGTAACATTTACTAGAAGGGCTTTCCCTGAAGGGAAAGAATGTTTTCCCTGATGAGGAAACTCTGGTTGTCTTCAACCAGGGAATGGGAGAAAATGGGTAGGAGCTCAGCTTCGGAAGTGGCTGCCATGACCTGTAGGGTACTGTGGGGAATTCATCTGAAGAGAAGATGTGAGACTTTTCCTTGGGCCAAAACCCAGGAGTTCTGTCAGCCAAAGTGGAGGGGATGTGTGTGTCCCAGGAGGACACAGCTATGAGTTGGTTTAAAGCTCCAAATCTATTGCTGATAATGAGGTCGCCTCCAATTCAGCTGTCAGAGTCTTTTGTGAAAAGAAGGGTTTTTCCTTGCCTCCAGCAGTATTTGGGGCATTCATTGTCTTGCCTTGTGTGTTGGCTCAGCCTGTGCCCAGCAGATCCTTTGCTGGTGTGGTATGCAGACTTGCTGCTCGCTCTTAGCATCTTAAATCCATCAGTCTGCATAGAAAGATGGAGGAAACAAAAGAAATGGTTTGCAAGGGAAACTGACAGTAGTGAACCTTGGAATGCCTACTGGAGCTCAGAGGGAGTTAAAAAGTTTGTTTTACTCCAATATTCTAGTTGTGGTAATGCTGATTGTAACAATTAGATTACAGAATAATTCAAAGTAGAATAGTGAGATTGGTGGTGATGCTGTAAAATTAGAACTTAGAAACTGTAAGAATCTCCTTGTGGGGAGGACCCAAGCACTGACATCCTCCTGTGGTCTTGCTTATGTTCTACAAGAATCCAGAAAGGCAAGTAACTCTCCTTAAAAGTGATCTCAAGACACATTGCCTGATGACTTGAGCCTTCATCCAGTCACAGATTTTAACAAAATTATGTGCCGCAAGTTGACCACATTTATTATTGAGATTTTTAGTACATTCTGCAAGTTATTTATTTTATAGGACTACTAAGTGTGCTGCCTTCACCTAGATCATTTGTTTGGTTTCTCTCTCCTCCCAGTGGGCTTGTCAGCAAGAAGCAGTACAGGAGCAGATCAGATGGATGCATATCCAGATCAACCATAATGTACATTTGCAGTCAGGTTTGGCAAGATGGAGAACAGGCTGTGGGATTCAGGCAGTCAGTGCTCAACATGAGAATAAATTCTTGTCCATGAGGCTCTAAAACTGAAAATTCTCTGCTCCACCAGAGGTAGCTGCTTGTTTTTTCATATTCTGAGTGTCAAGGGCAGAATTAACTTCTTAAAAAAAATTAAATCACTCCGTGTTGTTTTCAAATTAGGAAATTGTGAAGAAAGCTTCCAACTTAATCAGATAAGCAAGCTACTGAAGAGGCAATTAGAAGTAAAGGAATGGTTAAATGTCAAATTTCTGCCTCCAGCTCTTGGATTTCATTAATTAGGTTCTTATGCTGACCTCATCCATGTTGGGTGTTTTGCTGGAAGAATATGATTTCCAATTGCTGTTGAGCCTAATCCTTCATTATTCATTTGGGTGAAATTCCCAGTGACAGTGATGATTAATGCTTACACTTTTGCAAGTGCTTTTATTGCTAATATCTAAAAAGCCTATATAAATATAGGAAACAAGCACTATTTGTCACTCAATAGTGAACACGAAGGCCAAGCTTTGATTGGGATTGATGGAATCTGGCTTTTATCTGCTGTGCAAAAGCAGCTGCGAGTTAACACTGAAGAGCTGGGATGAGGGGAAGACAGGAAGCAAAGAGCTCTTGTGTGTCATAGGCTTTTAAAAAGTTGCAGGAAGTAGATTTCAATTCAAATCAGGTCAAATGTTTTACAGCGCTTGATGTATTCCTGGGGCTCTCCACACGCACATGCATATGAGCATCGTTCCTTTCATGTGTGCAGCAGAAAAGATGGGGCAGATGCAGGTTGGGTTTGGCAAGTCTTGCTTAGGTAGGTGCAGAGCCACACTAATGTGATCCTATTAATCTGCTGCTAGATACTGGCCAGGAATAGAGGTAGTCTAAAGTATGGAGAAAGTGACTGCCCTGCGCATAGACAGCAGGAGGTAAAGTTTCCCTTTCGTTTGATTTCTCTGCCTGTCTTTACAGAGTATAATCTATCACTGCAGTACAATTACAGTTCTTGTAATAGTACTTACAAAGATGCTGTTTAATAAAATTCCATGGGCATGTTGCTTCAGAGTTTTTATTTGGAGAGGCACACATCACATCATTCAGCTCAGATGTGTTGGTATGCTTCCCTGGTATAATTTAAGGTGATTGTGCTTCTCCAAGAAGGCATTTAATCAACCATCAGTACTCCTTCGTAAAGCTGTTGGCTGGATTAGGTTTTGGGCTTATGCTATGAGGAGGTTTGCCTGAGCAGCAAGGTCATGCATGGCCAGAATCAGCAACCTGTGCCTAGAAGGAAGGTTTGCCATGCAGATGAAGTGCAAGATGAGAACTGAGGATTTTGGTTTCTGTCATGTCCTTTTTTGGTGATTTTTGAGCAAGGCTTTTCTCCAGTCCTTTTATTATTTATTTTCCTGCAGACATAATTCACTTTCTGAAAAAAGTGTCATGTGGAAGCACAAGCTGACCTTTAGAAGCTGTTCAGGTGTGAACGTGATGTGATACAGAACTACCCTGAATTAAAAATGTTGGACTTCATGTGGTTGATATTCCCCTAGCAGGCTGCTGATTTGTATTTTGGTTTTGTTTCCCAGAACCTTTTTGAAACCTGCAGGCACAATTTACCCTTCTTTCAGCCTGAAGAGTGAAAATCTGAAAAAGGAAGATGATAGAGGTAGTTTGGTTTACTTTTGTCTCCAGATGCTAATCAATTACCTTTTATGCCCAAGTGTCTGTGTAGTACTGTGAAGGAGGTTACTTGCTTTCTGTTGACTTAAAAATAGTGAAGTACTTTTGCTGGCCATGGCTTTTCAAAATTTCATTTATTTAGAATTTAAATTTCAACTAAAAATAACACCAAAGAAACAATGTATTTCACATGTCAGGTTTACTGTGTCTTTTGAACACCTTTGAACTTCTTTCATTTGTCTGTTAAGTACCTGTATCATTCACCAAGTAGTATACCCGTACAAGGGCTGTTTTCTCTTGTTCAAGTGGAATGCCTGTTCCTGCAGCAGAAATGCAGCTGAACTCTTAGTGGCTTGGAAAAGTTGTGCTCAGAGTTCAAATTTCACACTGTTCCTGCCTCTCTATGACATTTGAGAATATAGAAAGCCATTTTACTTTGTGCAGTGAAATGGCTTTTTGTTGTCTAGGAAATAAAGGAGGTGTGCATGCATTGTATTGCTTACAAAAAGAATCTGACAACCTTTCTGTAGCATGCCTTGGCTGATGAATCCATATGGTTCACACTGAGTTTCTCTAAAGGGGTGTCAAATCTTAATGGTCCCTTGGGAGATGCCCAGGTCTTAGTGGGCAAGGCTGACTCAAAAAGGAAAATAAGTAATGTTTTTCTTTCTAATGATTACTGTCTGAGTGTTATTGACAATGCACAGTTAAAAGGATTTCCTGAATATATCCTCTACTAAATCAAAAAGTGTTCAGAATTGCTAATGGGGAATCGAATATTACAACAGTACTTAAATAGATGGTAGGTAGAGTTCAGTTGCTAAGGGCAACATAAGTAAAGTTTGGGTTTGTTCAGGCTCTGGTGCCCTCAGGTATGCAGGAAAAGTAAATGCTGATCATAACTACTGTACGATAGTCTGCTGTTATTTTGTACTTGGACACTTTACGTTTTTGAAGCAGGTGTATGAATCTTTGGAAATGATACTGGAGGCTGTTTAGTATCTCATCATATAATTGAATTGTTTACCTTGAAGTAACATAATATTTTTCTGCATTACTTTATCTGAATCTGATTGTCAGTTGCCTTTGCTTAGGCTGCCGTGAAGGTAGATGATTGCTATGGTTTTATGACTGCTACCATGCTGTGTAATTCCACTGAATTAGAGCCAGTCTTCACTGGTCTTGTTTCTGTAGGTGATAATTTTCTTCTAAATCAAGCATCTTCAATGGCTAAGTGTACCTATAGGCACCTGGTGTGTAGCACCCAAACTTTGGACTGAGTATCTGCATCTCCTGAAACTTGAAGTTATTTTCTTTTGGTGTTGACAAGGTTGTAATATTTGCAAAGATTTACATATTTACATAGTTGATTGTATTGTCTGGGTTGTCAGATTTGATTTAGAGACCTAAATTAGGTGGTGTTTCTTATGTTCTTCTTTTGCCCTTTAGTTTGTAAAACCAAGCTCCTGTTATGCTCATCTATACATGACTTGGCGTATGGATTCGGTATTCTTGCTGACTGAAAATCTCATTTGAGTAGATTACTGTATTTTTTCCATTCTGGCCCTATTAATAAATATCCTGAGGCTTGCGAAGCACTTTGTCATTTAAACACAAGCTGTGGAAAAGGATTTTAAGATCGTGGTTTGATAGATGGATACTAAGCTTGCTTAAAAACTTGTAAATATATTTATACTTTGCAGGTGGGGTCTTGAATGAGCATTATATACTTATAAGAACACTATATACTTATAGTGCTGTCTGTATTAAAACCAAAACCATAAACAAATTGTGTGGGAAGAAAAACATAGGTACTTGCAGCCAGGTCCTGTTCTTGCTGAAATATGTCCCAGATCTTGAAACAGATGTTGAGTCCAGCTTTGTGCAGAGACCACACCCTCTGTTTCCCTTGGCAAATTATCTTGCATTCCAGCAACCCTCTGGGCAAAACATCCTTTAATTGGCACTGTGGCCTTCAATCTTTCCTTTTTTCCCCTCTGTGTCCTCTATCACTGCAGGCTGTCATCAGATATTTGATTGGTTTGCAAGCAGAGATCTCTGAGTAACTGGTGAACCCCCTGATTAGCTAGTTTCTTCCTCTCCCAGATGCCTGTTTCGGTGGTCTTTACTTGTGAGGGCTTTCATACTCGTTCACAGCCTGTTCCAGCATCTGACAAATGTTAGAAACAGGTGGTAGGAGAGAAAGAGTATGACTTGGCTTTTTACTGGAGGGTGAATGTCTTTCAGAGTTGCAGCTGCTAAATCTTTTATTTCTTGTGCTTTATGCAGTGTCTTGCAAAGGTGGGGGTAGGAGCAATGTCAGGGGTGGTGGAAGTAGTTTTAACCCATGAGAAGTAAACGAGAACCTCAGGAGCCTTCAGTGAGGGATGTGAGATGTTCAGGTCTTCAGAAGATGTATGTATCTCAGTGACATAGTTTCACTGGAGATATGTCTTATGTACACCTGCATAGCTCTCAGCATCATTTGGGTGACAGGCAGTGTATCTTAACACTTCTGTTCAGCTCAGGAATAGGACATGTTCTTCTGTAACGGGGAGCTGATGACCTGTATCCTTGCAGCCTTGGAGTTGAACTGCGTGGTGCTGGGATGCTGCATGCCTAGGGTGACTGTTGGAGGAATACCAGAGACAGCTGCTAGCAGAGATACAGCACCATGTAGCAGCTGATGTTGCATCCCTCACTTCCAGTTGTGTGTGATGTACAGAAACCTAAATTGTCCAGAAGCAAACAGCAAAAGATTTCACCTACTCCCATGCAGTGTCACGCAAACCCATGAGTCAGTCCTTGGCATGTCCTGGCAGTTTTGGATTTGAAGCCACTGGGTTTTCCAGAGGTGGTTCATAGTCCTTCTTCAGCAGAAAGTGAACTCCTGTTCAGTTTGCCGGGCTTCAGGGCACACGGTTTTCTTCTTTTAGGCAAGGACCAAAGGGGTGCACTATTTTGGGCTGCTTTGTTTTCTTGTGGCTGCATGAACCCACATTTGAATGTTCTGGCTGGAAAAAATGAAACACTAGTGATGAGCTTTATTTTCAGAGTTAATCAGGAGCATCAATATGAATTCCTCTATGAATATTTATGGATTTTTTTTTTATGTCCTTGTCCTGAAGTGTATTCAGGAGGCCTTATATAGATTGGTATCAATCTGAAATTCAGTCTAAGCCCACAGGAAAGCAGTCTAATTAAATGCAAAGTTGAGAACATTGACTCCTTACCTGTCTTCTTCCAGAATGCATTTGCATCTCAGCCAGGATTTGCCATGCATCACTGCACAGCCCATGTGAAGCAATGTCAAACTCTGTATTTATGGGAATTGAAGATGATAAAAATGTTGCAACAGGGCAGAATTAATCTTCTTCAGAATGATTGAGGAGAAAAGTGGTAAACCAGAGCAAACTGTGCAGTCCTTTTCTGTAATTGTACATTTCTGTCAAATGTTTTTGTTGCTAAATTCAACAAGGGGAGTTTGAGTTGCTTACATTTATTTACAGACAAGATGCTCTTGTCCTTTGTGATGGCTGATTAGGTGATGATTTACCTTGTGGCTAATTAATTTTTGGGGAAGCTCTTCTTTCTGTGAGTTCTCTAATGGAAAATAGCTGTGCCAGTACAGGCGGTTCGTGACATCAAAAGCAGTCCTTGAAAATCTTCATCTGATAGCGCTGTGGTCTCTGAAAACATTCCTTGATATGAGTGATTTGGGAGTCTCCATTTGAGCCTTTCTGCATGAATTTGGACGATTTGTTATCAGTGATGCTGAACAGAATAATGTATTTTACTTCTGGATAGAGTAAGTAATGGCTGGAGAGTATTTAAATCCTTTGGTGCTAGAACAATATTTCTGGCTATAAACTAAAGTTGTCATAATGCACCTGCATGTCTGTGAATTAGACTGAACTGATTGTGGCCTTTCTGGCAGTATGATGAATTTGGGCTTTCCCGTAATGTGTGTCACACCATTTTGTATCACTTTTCACGTATGCATTTCCATCATCCATTTAAAATCATCTAATTCTGTATCTGCATTGGTGCAGGCTTTCTGAAACCCAGGAAAGCAAGACCTGGTTTTGTGCCTTTAAATATATCATAATGGCATTCAGACCTCTTCTGTGAAATGATGGAAAAAAAATGATGATGACACTTTGTGTTCTCAAATTTATTGTCTTTCAGTGACTAGTTCTGAACAGCTGAGTTTGAAAAGATGCCTTTGCTTGGAGCCAGTCCTGTGCATTTAGCCAGCTGAAGCTTCAGGCAGTGGGTTTTTTTTTCCCCTCTCTCATGTGGTATTGCCAATACAAAATACCCAGTAACTGTTATAGTGCAGCAAAATGCTTTCAGCGCTCTTCCAACTCCTCTCTGCAGGGCTCAAAAAGGTGAAGGGCAGTATTTCTGTCCCTAGAGTAAACGGAGGGTAATTGAAATGCACACAGAGAGCACATCTGATGAGTAGCAAGCTACTGGCTTGTGGTTTTCCTTATTTCTTTTTTTTTTTTTTTTTTTTTTTTTTCCCCTCTGTTTTGAACATAACCCCAAAGTGTTTGGCAAGAAATTTTACTGCCTGGAAGTCCTTACAGTTATTATCTGTGGTAATAAATATGGTACCTGTTACCTTAGCTTGCATGCAACATTAAGCAGAGTTTACTTGTATCTTACTTTAGGCTTCTTTTGTACCAGCCATTTAAATTGCTTTGCCTTTATGTAGAATACATGCCTGAAATAGGAATTCCAACTAAAAAACACATGGAATTCCTTTCCTTTAGTAACATGTTCCTTAGTGTGGTTTTTGTTCATTGCTTTTTTTAAAAGTTGTTTTAAATTGTCTCTCACATGAAAGTGAGAAAAAAAAACATTTGGGGAATACAGATGCTCAGGAGGTCATCCATAACAATTTCATAAAAACTCTGCAGAGCACATTATCAGCTCAACTGATCCTGTATTGTTTCTGGTAGAATATTTATACTTTTAAATCAGTTTTCTAGTCCTCACTACATCTTTGATGTTAAATACAATTTAACTGGCTATTGATAATTCCTTATTTTAATGTGCAAGGTTTTGCAAATTAGAATATTACTTTCACAAAGAGTCATAGGAAATACCAGGGTTTTTCACTTCTCCCAAGTTACATGTGTGTTTGTGTGTTCATATTTATTTTGCTGATCCGCATTCTCCAAGACAGGTTTGTTAGTACTGAGATCTTCATGCTCTTCTCTTTTATTAATTATATTTCCGTTAATTTTGCTGGTCTCATTTTGCAAGGTGGAGTTTCAGCCGTACAAATTCACTTGCACTGTAAGGCTTCAGCTGCAGGGAGATGTAGAAGAGGATTCCTTCTCTGTTTCCCCCCTTTTCTTGTATGGATTTTCATTGCATTGTGTTAGTTTTGTTTGACATGCTTGTATGTTTGATTTGTCACCTAACACTATTACTTTCAAGGATTGTTGGCCAGGCTAAGTTAAGGTTTTATTCTATGCTGATAGATGCTTTGTTTACAATATGTATTAGAAATGCTTTATCTAAAGTTTTCTGAAATGGTTCAACTTTGCCCACACTGAGGTCTGAAGTAAAACAGACTTCATATTCACTGAAAGCAAAGTTCAGTCATTATTTCTAAAAATCTCAGCATTTGCTGGGCTGCTTGACGAGGGTGAGGGTGGTTTCATTGTTCTTGGAAATACGTGGTTTTTGTTTAAAATCAGTTTTTATCCATTTTCTCTTACTGTTCCCATTTATACATGGCCTTTCTTTGGCCACGTCATTCTGCATGTGTAGCCCCATGTGTCCCCCTGCGCTCCCTAGCTCAAGCAAATCTTATGTGGTACCTCCTCCTTCCATGCAGGCACCTGGATTGTCTATTAGAAATTAATGGTTTAACTTATACCTCTGAGATTTGCTTTAGATTCTATGAAAAGAAATTTTGTGGGTAACGCTTTTGTAAGTAGTCTAGCCAGTAACATATCTTATAATAAAAACTCAAATTGTGGAATAATCGGTCTTTTTCCTTGCCTAGACTGCTTTGTGTACTGTTATGTCCCATATAATTATTACAGTTGAAAACATGGGATTTTGTCAGACATGTTTTATCAGTATTTTTAGTTCTCAGGAATTCAGTAACTCTCCTGTGATCAGAGGGAATTCAAATCCTATTTCTGTTCTCGAGTTCATTAAGACAGCATTTCTTGTGAATTTTCTTTAAAATCATTGTCAATGTGTACTGCATGTTGTTTTTCTTTGTATGAACTGCTACAGTGGTATATTCTGTACTAGAGAGACTAGCATTAAAAAATAAATGTTTCTTGCTGTAAAAGGCAAATTACAAATATTTATTTTCCTCTCTGGAAATGAGCACACAGGTAGACTTGAGCATTTGAAAGCAAACTGTTGATGTGTTGAAACATATCTTGTCATCCTAGAGCTATTTTAATTAACTGCAAATCAGAAATCAGTGTACCCCATTTTGAGCAACTGTCCAGCTGCTAGGGTAACCTTTATACTATCCCCTCTCTTTTTTGAGTGTGCCAGTTCCATAGTTTTTAATGGAATCAATTTGATAATCTGGTAGCAGCAGAGCTTGCATCTAGCTTATTCTGTAAAGTTTAATGCATTTTGGTACTTTCAGAGGTAATAGTGTCAGGAGTGTGTACGTATGTCCTTGGTTTTCACAAATAACCTTGTTATGTTCTTGGTGATTCATCTTGCTGGTTTCTGGCATGAAACAACTTTTTTTATTTTCCCCAACTAGTGGTCATACTATTCAGTTTTTTTGTTAACTGAGTAGAATTGATATTTATCTATTAAGGATGCAAGACCAAGGGAGAAAACAGGAGGTCACATTTATTTTGGTATCAGTATCTGCAGTTAATGGAGTTACCCTGAGGAATTAATGTGTCATATTCTTCAATTCCACTTGAACTGGCCTCTAGCTATCCTTGTGGATCCATTTTAAAGTAAGCTTGTATACAACTTAAACAGGGTGACTGGAGCAAGGCAGCAATAAATACTCTGACTCATCACAGTGCATATTTAGGTATTTAGGCAGATATTTAACTCTAAGTGCAGTTTCTCAGTCTGGCTCCAAGTAAGTAGATAAAGAAATGCACCTTTTTAAATGCACTGATCAGGTAAAGGAGATTGCTTTTGCATGAACTTTCTTTGAATCTCCTCAGGGCTTCTCTGCTTGAAGTAGAACTGTGAAAACAAATGGCTGCATATTCCCCATTACCCATTATATATGATGATGAGGTTTCTTTTCATTTGCGATTGTCCTTTTTGTCCATGTTGCATCACACGCAGTTCAGATGGTCTCAGCCCCATGAGTGGCGCTTTCAGCCTCAACAGTGGCTATAAATAAGTGAATCTAGTGAAGACTGAAGATCAGTGCTATTTGTGCCCTACTGCACTGAACTGCTCTGAGCTACAGGACTGTTCTCATTGTGTGGGCACTCTGGAAGCAGTCCTGCTGATGGTTTATCTAGGTGTCTTCCTGAGCTCCATCCTACTGTCAAGAGCCAGTTGCTGCAAGGCCACCACCTCTTCAGCCAGCGTGCACCAGCGTTTGACATGTGCTGTGTCTGAGAGCTCCTTTTACAGAAACTGTGATGACACTTAAAAAAAGACTGGTAAAAATACCCCTATTCTCTTGTGTTTGGTGAATCATGAGTCTTTTTTACTAATTACCAATGGCTTGGTTTTCATTAGTTCTGGAGGTTGGCTCCCAAAGACTTCACCTGTAGCTTTGTTTGCTCAACATCATTGAAGAGCAACACTTGGAGATTGAGTTACACATTCATATAAACCTTTCTGGTTTATAAACAGCCCTGCTGATACACCCACATAAGCAAAGGCCACGCCAGGATGCAGACCTATCTTCCTACCATGTTGGTGTGGAGCAATGCTCAAAAGATGTTTCCATAGGTAAGGAGACCTTTGTAATCACAACCATGTCTGTTTTGTATTTTTCTCATGTGTCTATGTATTACAGTGTATTGGTTACATATTTGTGTGCATTTTAATGCTATGTTTGTATATATCATTCTTTTATTTCTTCTCTGCTGGAAGCATTTTTCTTGAGGTTATCTACAAGATTACCCGATCACCATGTTATGACTGGTCTTTAACAAATGTCATCAGCATTGCCGCCAAACAAAAGAGCAAGCAAAGCTTGTTGGCTGGCCTCTTGAGGGTGTAACAGAGAACTTTCTCTCTTGCTAGAAGATGCATAAGTTACCTCGCCAAGACCAAGTTCAGTTATCCATTTTTGAAATGCTCCCTTTATGAGTACAGGCATTTCTTATATCCTATAAAAAGAGCAGCATGCTATCTTCTGATGCAATGTTAAATTTGCTGGTATAATGCCTAAGTGTGGCTATTAGTGTTGGCTAACTAGTGTTGGTGTTACTGTGACCTCACCTGTGAGTTTTGCACAATTATTTATCAGAAATTCTTTTCCTTAAACCCACTCCCTTTTCAGTGGTGCTTTTGTCTTTCCACAAATTTTTTTTCTTTCTTTTTTTTTTATTTAAAATTAAAGAAAGTTGCAGTTTTGACAGTTGAAGAAGTAAATGCGTTACTTTTGTGAATGAAAAATGTACCAGCTTGAGAAAAATTTAAGTGCCAAGATGTATGTATTGGTAAAGCATAGGTGAACTTACTGTAATAACATTGATGTACTTGACTTTTTTAATTGCAGCTGTGGTTGCAGAAGGGTGCCTCTTGTACAGCACATAGGCTGGATCTTATGTATCAAAGCAACTTATCCAAAAGTTTTTCAGGTCATATAATAGTTTTGGCAGCCTGCTTTCCTTGCCTCTTTGATGCTTGTGTGCCTCCTCCCTGCTTCAGATTCAAAACTGTGTCTGCTGTTTGACCTTGTGCTGGGGAGAGTCTGTCATGATGCTATAAGCCACCTCTTAGTCCCATTTTTTTTTTACAATTGTGTCAAGAGTATTTGGTAGTTTCCTGGCTCACTTACGCTTCCCATACATAGGTTTATAGCCTCTTAAATGGGTTTAAATGACTTCCTAAATGATCTCTGAATCATGTACTTTTAGTTTTAGGAAGCCCATGTAGGTGTAACTGTGCACCAAGGAAAATTGTACAGTGGAAAAAGAAGAAAGAATAGCTTTTTTGGAGCCACTCTAAACATCCACATGCCCCCCTCCCAATTCTTTGGTGCATATCTTCTTCCTATTTGTAGTAGACTTCGATTGTTTTTAGCACTCACACTTTACTCTATTTCCTGGAGACTAATGCGGTTTAGCACTGCAGAGGGACCAAAGGAAATGATCTTTTGACTGAGCCTATTAATTATTGTTCCCTTGAGAATCTTTTTGTTCTTCCAAAAAAAATGGCAATAGCAAATAGAAAAAGCACTCTCGAAATAAGCTAGCACAATTATTACTCATGTGCTTGGCTAATTAGGGGACCGATCCTTTTCCTGAAGGTTTCAGAGAGGCATATTTGTTCTGTTTTGATGTAACTTTTCATGAACAAATTAGGTTTTGAGCCTGTAATTCTTCATACTTGCTTGAAGCTTGAAAAATGTCTTTGGAAGGAAAATACACGGAAAGTTTAGCAAAATTTGACTTGGCCAGTATGTAGGAATGTGAGACACGGGGGACCTCCTGGGCTGTGGATCCTTCCCCTTTCTGTTGCATACAGCTACGTGTAATCTCTCACATAAACACAGCAGGCTCTGTGTCTCAGAAGGAGTGAACTGAAAAAAACCTACTTCAGCTGAAGGGCTCTTCCACAGCTCTGTGACTGGTAGTCATCTTTTCATATTTGCCTAAATTTATTCTCAGGGCAACATAAGCTTTTGGCTTAAACTGCAATTTTGCTGCCCTAGTATTTATCCAAGTTTTCCTCCCCTTCGTTTTATTTTGGTTAAGAAAGGGGAGCTGGCTCTTGGCAATGATGGACATATTTATTCTGTGCCTTTACCTAGAAACTGTCCTTTCCATTTGTTGCTTTCTTCAGGCGTGGACTTCATGTGCAGTAGAAACAAATGGCTGCCTGAAAGAGCAGGAGCTTGTATTATGGCTTGAAGTCAAAGATAAAATGTCCTCTGTCCTGATCCCTCCCCCACCCCAACTATAAATGGAGCATTAGCTTAGCAGCTGGCATCAACATTGCAGTGTTCTCCATTTAGATGAATATCACCCTTGGTGACCTTTTCAACTCATGGCTTTATTTATTTATTTCCCATCTTTTAAATAGATGCCCTAATCAGCTTTATCTTTGGTTCATCAGAAGAAGCATCCTCTCAGAGAGTGGGATCTGCTGCCCCCTCAGGCAGAGAAGACAAGGAAGCTGATCCCATACCCAATTTTTCTCATTCTTCTGGAGTTTCTCTTGATGTGTGTTTTGCAAGGCTCCTGGTTTTGGGGAGAGAGGAGGGAGATGTGGAGTTAGGAGATAGCGAACTGAAGGTAATGGGGAATGAACAAGGAAGGAAAAGGACCGAGTATTGATGAGAGAGAAAGGTATTAGGATATTAGGAAAAATTTCTTCACCTAAAGGGTGATCAGGCTTTGGAACAGGCTGCCCAGGGAAATGATGGAATCACCATCCCTGGAAGTGTTCAAAAAATGTGTAGAAAAGACCCTTAGTGACATGGTTTAGTGGTGGACTTGGCAGTCCTGGGGGAATGGTTGGACTTGATTTTAAAGGTCTTTTCCAACCTAGTTGATTCTATGATTTTGTGAGGAGACTGCACTGTCATTGCATCTGGAAACTAGTCCACAGCCTGAGCTCTGATCACTTGCAGCCCTCACGCGTGTACCAATACCCCTAGCATTGTTTGGGGGGGGGGGGGGGGGGGATATAAGAACTCCTGGCATTTGAAATAGTAACTGTGAAAGAAGCTACTCGATGCCTCCCTACGACATTAAACCGTAGTAAGTGACGGTTATCTTAATCACTGTGGGGAAAGCTTTTTCTCATATGAACAGATTTCTTTTGTCTGCACCACACTACTGTGACAATAACTGTTTTTTTGTATGGATAGCTGAATTTGAAGGGAACCTTCAAGTTTTACATTTTCATAGCAATAGTTAGGGAGACACTGTCAATGGAAAAATTGCTCTTCTGCTTGGTACATAATATACCTATTTGACAAAGATAACTTTGGCAACTTGAAAAGCCCAGTGATGAGGCACAGTCCATAGCCTGTATGTATGAGAAGAAATTAGAAAATGAAATGGGGAGGGACTCTTAACAAGGGCGTGTAGTGATAGGTTGAGGGGGAGTAGATTTAAAGTGGAAGAGGACAGATTTAGATTAGATATTAAGAAGAATTCTTTCCTGTGAGGGTCGTGAGACACTGAACAGGCTGCCCAGAGAGGCTGTGGCTGTGGCTGCCACATCCCTGGAAGTGTTCAAGGCCAAGCTGGATGGGGTTTTGAGCAACCTTGTCTAGTGGAAGATGTCCCTGCCCATGGCATGGGGGCTGGAACAGATGATCTTTAAGGTCTCTTCCAACCCAAACCATTCTATGAAATAATGTGAACTTCCTCAGTCCCCTTCTTCTGCCAAATTTGCTTCATCAGTGCTATTTCTGTTTTGCCAAACTTGAAAACAGAAAACACAAGATTAAAAAGACACAGAACAGTACATACTGTTTAAAGAAAATCTGCTACAAACTGAGCTAATTTAGAAGATTACATACATTTTTCATTCAAATTGCTTTTATTCCTCTCTTATGTGGCTGCATTTAAGATTTAAAGTCATCTTTGTGCTAAACAGTGGCCGTTTGTTCTCTGCACACTCACCGGAGATATGTTGTGTTTTCTGGGGGAAATATAATTTGTTCTTGTAAAATCTTAAGGATAACACTAAGTAAAGATGTTGTTGGTTTTTTGTTGTTGTTGTTTTTTTTTTTTTTTTTTTTTTTGCCTGTAATGAATTTGAATGAGGAAAAAGAGGGACAGATCTATGTATACCTCATTGTTTAAAGTGTAAGTGTGCCAGCTCTCTCTTCTACGTCTTTTTCCCCAGGGCTATAAAGTTTTAGTAGCACTTAGCAAAATGTTAAAAAGTAAATACATGCCAATATGATTTTAAGGACAGCAGAAGGCATTTTGAAGTAGTCACTCACACAGAGTGTTAATAAATACAACTGCACTCAAACTGCTTAAAGCTGCCTTTGTTATACTGCTAATATTAGAGGTGCTTCTGAAATGCCAATTCAAGATTAAATTGTCTTCAGACTTGTCCATCTGTAAACATCTGTCTAATGTAGGTAAGTATCTTCCATTAGGTCAGATTGGCTAATTCTCTGGCATTTTTTTGGCAGAAGGGGTCTGAAAACTTTTAAAAATCCTGGCAAAGTTGATGAATTTTTCCTTTTTTCTGTCACAAGGAGTAGTTTAGAAATGGATTGTGAGCGAGTTCTGGATGAAATGAGCAACAGTGTTAGTTGTACTTCACAAACTGTTCATGGGGTGGAGAGAATGTTCTTTCACTTACTGATGGCCTGGAAGGTCTCTCCTAGGTGATGGGGTGGAGCAAAGACCTGTGCACTTGCCCTTGTCCTGCTTTAAATTTCCTGGACAGGTTTAAGATGTGAGGTGCAATGGGATGGTGTTAAGAGTCTGCTATAGATGCCAAGATCAGCTTTGGTAGCTTTGGTCTAGAAGTCCTTAATGTTGCTAGAGAAATAAATACTACTGGGAGATGGATCCCTATGGGAAAATCTTATTTCTTGGAGAAGGTACTATTGATAATGATAAGAAGGACATTTCTGGATGTTGTAGTCAGCATATTTCTTCTCCTAATAGTTATTGAATGAAAAGATTGCTGTTTTTCGGGCTTAGCTTTGGTATGTAGGAATGACCTTGTGGAAGAGCTGATTAAGAAAACAGTCCTGGAACAAATGCTAACACTTAATCCATTTCAAATAGCAAGTTGAAAAAAATATAGTCAGAAATTAAGGAAACTAATTGACTAAACTAAAAAGATGAGGAGAATCATAGAATCATAGAATAGTTAGGGCTGGAAAGGACCTTAAGATCATCTAGCTCCAACCTCCAGGCCAGGGGCAGGGACACCTCCCACTAAACCATGCCACCCACGGCTATGTCCAACGTGGCCTTGAATACCGCCAGCAGTGGAGCATTCACAGCTTCCCTGGGCAACCCATTCCAGTGCCTCACCACCCTCACAGTAAAGAATTTCTTCCTCATATCCAGTCAACTTCCCCTGTTTAAGTTTGAGCCCGTTACCCCTTGTCCTCTCGCTACAGTCCCTAACGAAGAGTCCCTCCCCAGTATCCCTATAGCCCCCCTTCAGATACTGGAAGGCTGCTATGAGGTCTCCCCACAGCCTTCTCCAGGTTGAACAGCCCCAACTTTCTCATCTTATCTTCATATAGGAGGTGCTCCAGTCCCCTGATCATAAAAATACATAGGTGGGCAAGTTATTTGCCAATTACTTTTTAAGCTATAGTCTGACAGGACAGGACAACCATGAACCTGCAACACTTTTTTTTCCTTTCCTGAAAAACTACAGAACTCTCAGGCATGAAGAGGGGCTCTAAAGTTAGCTCAGCACATCAAGAACAACATAACAGCACACAAAGCATCCCATCTGCAGGACAAATCTATCTTAAAAGCATTTACAATTGCTATGAATAATCATGGCTGCTTTCAGGGAAGGTAAATTCTGAACATTAAATTAACTTCTTAGTCTGTAGTGTGGGAAGAACGCAGAAAATATGGCTTAAAACTGGAAAAAGAAGCAGACAGGAAGACATAATAATAAAAACCAGCAAACAAACAAAACCAAAACCAAAATAGCAAACTCCCCAAAGTGTCAGAACCGCAGATAAAATGTTTTATTGGAAATGCAAATGTAGGATTAACTGCTTCTGAATAAAGGCTAAGCAGAGATCCTGCAAAGAAAGCTGTGGCTTGGAGGTTAAATGCTTCTGTGAAAACTGTCAGAAGTCAAGCTGAGCTCTTTACAGAGAAAATTAATGCAAATAGAAGATGTTCTTCAGATATACAAGCAAGGACTGAAATGAAGCCATGATGTATTGAAGGTGTATTATGCCTAAAAATTATCTAGATATGATCTCAAAACTAGATATGTTTTCTACCTCCACTTTCAATAGAATCATAGAATAGTTAGGGTTGGAAAGGACCTTAAGATCATCAAGTTCCAACCTCCCTACCATGGGCAGCGACACTACATACTAGACCACATCTCACAAGGCTCTGTCCAACCTGGTCTTGAACACTGCCAGGGATGGAGCATTCATACCGTCCTTGGGTAGCCCATTCCAGTTCCTCACCACTCTCACAGTAAAGAACTTCCTCCTTATAGCCAATCTAAACTTCCCCTGTTTACGTTAAATCTCATTCTCCCTTGTCCTGTTGCTACAGTCACTGATGAAGAGCCCCTCTCCAGCATCCCTGTAGGCCCCCTTCGGGTGCTGGAAGCCTGCTAGTTTAGGTTTGAATAGAGTGATTATATTAGATGTGCTATGTTAAAACCAAGATAATTTGTGTGAGGGCTTGAAAAATAGAATCTATGACTTAAGAATAAAACCTAGGTGTCTGGTCTTCCTTGATCCTGAGAACCATGTGATAGCCTCCTTAACAGTAAGAGTGGCACAACGCCACACGTTCTATGTATATTTTTTTCCCCCTAGCTATATTGGTTGTTCTTGTAAAATGTATTACTCTTTGCAAGTCTTGCATTGGCTGTATCATTAGACATCATCTCAAAATATTATGGGGGACTGACACATAAAATTTAAAATCTGATCTCAAGCATTTGATTGACCAGTCATTTTAGAGCTGCTCACATAAGACTGGAGAGTAAGAAATATACTTCTTGCTGTTCAAAAGAAGCAAGAATGTGACTTGGCACCTATAGACTGGTTATTCTGATGTATGTTGTGTAAAAGACAAGGAGTTCATTATTAGAGACAAGGGATAATGATGAATGGAAGATGAGAGGAAAATGATGCAGTATTTTACCATAGCCAGAAAGTGACAGAATAATTTTATGGTGCTCTTTGATTGATGTTGCATTTCTGAAAAGTGTATTTGTGGGGTTTTTACTGTTGTTTTTGCTTGTTTGTTCTTCTTTTCTGAAAAGAAGCCTTGTAGAATATATCAGGTGTTACGTTTTTGGTGGTGAAAGGGAAGCGTTAATACTATTGCAAAGAGCACTGGTACAGTTTGGATGCATGTATGACTGTTTCTACTGCCCCACATTCAGGATAAGTAACGATGTCTGAAGGAATTGTAAGAAAATATATAAAGAAATAGGGGTACTATCATTCTGAGGATTGGAAGAGAATAACTTTGCTTAGCCTAGTGAAAGGGGAGATGAGAAGGGTGTGATTGTTGTCAATTAATGTATTAAGGGAACAAATGGAAAAGGAAAGTTCTTTCCATTAAAGCACAGCAATGCCAACAAATTAATCATAAACTAGGCATAAATAATCTCAGGTTAGGAGGTTTCTTCTATGGGAGCAGGGCGTTTCTCCAGCAACCTTAGTCAGATGATGCTCACTTTCCTCCTATGCTCTCTGTTCTAAAGTGTTGTTTGGAATAGGCAATCCCTGTTCTGCCCAGGACTTGTGGGGTCTACAAGAAGTACTGTTTTTCTCAGAAGAATCATTTTAGTTAACGAGATTTGCATTGAGGAATTTGTGGTGGTTTCTGTGTGTAAGTACTATCAACATTGTGTGCATCTGTTCAAAGGCTCATATTCCACTCTGAATAAATGAAAAATAAAGCCTTGAGTATCCAAGGAGACAAAATGCGCTGTAGGACATAAAAACTAAAGAAGTAATGAGATATTTTCAAATCTAGACTTTTTTATTGAATGGAATGTATTTACGATGGGGGCAGATCACTTTAAAGACATAAAATCCTCTGCACCAATTGGTCTTCTGGGCTTTAAAGTACGTTAATATCATGAAGTCAGGAAATGCGGAACTTAAACAAACAAAGATTGGTAGTCAAGTGCATAAGGAAAACAAAGATTGAGCTTTAGTGTCACTGGGGGAGAAAAATAGCTTGTAGTTTTAATGCAATAATTTAATCCACTTCCATTTTCCCACTTTACTTTTTTACCACTTGTAGTTACTTTTAATTATTTTATTTATTTTTTTTAATTTATTTTAAGGTTTCTGCTGAGTGGAAGAAATGTCACTTGGCCATCTCTTTCCCGCTGGTGAGGAGTGAGATAGCATTTTTGTCCCCATGTGTATGGGGGCAAAGCATGGTTTGGCTCTCGCAGAGGGATAGAGAAGAGCCCTGGGAAGCACAAGCAATCCAGTCCAGCAAATATGTGAGGGTTGGTTTTTTGGGTGGGCTTTTTTTTTTTTTTTTTTTTTTTTTTTAAGGCAGAAGCTATGCTGCCTTAAAAGGACTTGTTTAAATTTTTGTCTGTGCGCCGAATATGTCAAGTTTGTATGGAGCCAGCAATTCTCAACTCCTTTTAAAGTGAAAATTATAGAGTACTTTACATACTGTTTCTCATCAAAATGCAGATTCTTTCTCTTGCTACAAGTAGAATCACAAACCTGAATTTAGTGAGAAGCAGGGTGGGGACTGTTTTCATAATTTGTTGTTTCATAATGTTTAAAATGGGTTGGGAGGCCAGGATCTGCTGGCTTCTAACAACCTTGACAGGGTACACTGTAAAGGAGCCCCTCTCCCCCCCTTCCCCCTGCAAATGTAAACAAGTCCTTTTAAGGCTATATGAGAAGGGTGCCTAACAGCTAAGGATATAGGTGCTATATAAGTCCTTCAAGAAGTGAATTAAGTAATGTAAGTCAGATTAGAGTGAAATGGAAATGAGAAAAAGCAGCAGAAATGCAATGCTCCATAGAAATTAGCTGGTGGTTTGGTGCATTTCATGGCTTCTTTGCCTTAAAATTCATTCAGATGGTTGGGGAGTGTGTGGTGTATTCTTATATAAATTTAGCCATGCTAGGATCTCAAAGAAAGATCTGAAGAGTGTTTTACTAACACTCAGTAATTTACTTCCATGAATTGCTAAAGAATGGAGGCTTTTTGGATTTCAATGTTTATGGTTTGCTATGGGGAACTGAGTAGTAGAGTGCTCATTTGCCTGTCTTTTTCAGAGTGTTTCCTTATCTTATGCTTATTTACAGCAGGCAAATCCTGAGAGCCTTTGAATAACATGAAAAATGGGGTTGCTACTTTAGGACAACTTCATGGTTTCCTGTGTGCATTATATGTCTGGCTTTTCCCATTTCAAGGTCTTGTGATTAGGTTGCACACTACACCCAACTTTCCTCCCACCAGGCACCATACTTCGCTTCACTGTTCTAAACTTTAATAATTTAGGTATTAGCATGGGTTCAACGAAGTATCACTTAGATTAGTGAAACATTAAAATCATTCCTGTAAGTCAAATCCCTTAATGCATCTTCTCATCTTTGCAACTCCTCTGGAATGGCCTTGGCTTAGCCAAGGCTCCTCTCTAGCACTGGTAACAGGCTGTGAGCTGTGATCTGGCTATGAATAAATGTAATGCAGTAAGGTCTATCCTGATAAAATTTTTCACATTATTCCTGTTTGTTATATGTGGAATTTTTAAAACATATTTGGTTTCTGTGTGGCTTGTAGCATACCTCTGCAGGACTCTGATCCTAATACCTTTAACATGAATGGGAGTTGTTTCTTCCCTCGCTGGAGTCAGTTGAAAAAGTCCTTAGTCTCCTCTTTTTCCTGCCCCCCAAATATTACTGGTATGTCAGGCACTTCAGCACTGCTTAAACATTCTCAGGTGTCTGACTCATTTTATCTCTGGAAATGGCTTTATTAGACTTTGGATAGTGACTCTTTAACTGGGCATTGACTTCATTTCTAATCATTGTGACACGGAGGGCAGAACAACCTTTGCTACTTTATTGGACTCCTTAGTATTTTATTAGTAATAACTACTAACATGAGACACCACCTTACAGGCAATGCAAGATGCAGCTAAATCCATTTGTGAATAAATGCTTGCCAGAAGTGATGAGTTCCTCCTATTTACCTCTGTTAGTAAGGAAAACTGGGCTGGTTGAAGGAATAGAGATTCATGCCATCTTTTTCATGTTGTCCTCTCTTTAACACTGAGTAAACTTCCACAAATGATGCTGTTTTGATATCAGTGAAATCACGTTTGTCACGGAGTATGCAGTTAACTGGTTCTGCACATTCAAATCCCTCTCTGTGGGAAAATGTGTTAAGGAGACTCTGAGTTGGGACAGAAATTTTGTGAAAAAACCTTCTGGAAAGAGGGCATGAGACTTGATTAAGGCAGTGCTCTTCCCAGATGAGTCTTTGGATCAGATAGATGCCAATATTTGTAGGTTTTGAATGGTGCT
The DNA here is from genome assembly GCA_028858755.1 of Ara ararauna. Taxonomy (NCBI): domain Eukaryota; kingdom Metazoa; phylum Chordata; class Aves; order Psittaciformes; family Psittacidae; genus Ara; species Ara ararauna. The sequence goes on from CM054378.1 coordinate 53,857,826, forward strand.
GCCCATCAGTAAGGAGCTGCCCATCAGTAACCTTGAGTCCAAAGTGAAGATACCACTCTGTTCCAGAGGAATTTTACAGCAGTGAGATGAATGAAAGCTCCTCAAAGGAAGAAGTGGTCTGGCTTATCTTTATCTTTTTCTGACTTTAGAAAACATTGTGTTTTATTTTGAGAATTGCTTTCTTTGATTTGCAGTAAAAGACCAGGCTGTTTCCTTGGATTCCTTCCGCACAGTTTTGGGCAACTTCACATGCAGATTTGAATCTAAATTCTTGGAGCCAGCCTCATCACTGGCATGATAAAGTAAAATAAAATCTAAGTGTGATGGGTTAGAGTTAGGGTTTTAAACAGAAAGGTTTATTAGCTCATTAATTTATTGGGTAGTTTGGTAATAAGTTACTTGGGCAAATGTTTTTATTATATTCTTTCTTAATCTTTTGTTTGCCCCCTAAAGGAGAGCTCTTGCTTTTGCAGCAATTTTTATTGGTCACATTTAGATGTAGCATAAGTGTGAAGCTAGTATGCTTTCTCATGCTGTATAATGAAAAAGCGTGTGCTATCATTTTTGAATTGTGAAGAAGTTTGTTTTCATAATAACTTTGAATATTTTTTTGGGTGTAATTATCTATCACAATCAGTACTTTTTATTTCAACAAGGTAGTAATTATCATGTTAATACTCTTTAAAAGTCAATGACTAACAGTGAAGGTTTGAAGAAAATAGCACAATGAACTAATTTGTTTTTCTAAATGATATTTTGCTGCTTATTTTCTCAGCTGGTGGATAAACTACTGTAGATAAAAGTTTGTTTATCTGACAGAAGAAGTTTTATGAGTTTAAAATAGTTTTTCCTTCATCTGGGAAGGGTGGAGAATGAAAATAAGAACTCACTTGAGTCTACTGATAAACTTCAATGAATGGCATTATCAGCTTAAAACCCATATTTCTCTGTATGCATTCGTGCCAGTTTTGTAAGTACTGTTTAATATGACTTGTATCAGGGAAAGATTAGACATTATCTTGGTTTGTTTTTCACTCTTTATTTTTTACAGAATTAGAGAATAGTTAAGATTGGAAGGACAGTTAGGGAGATCATAAAGTCCAGCCCCTTGCTCCGAGCAGGGTCAGCTACAGCAGGTTGCTCAGGGCTATGTCCAAATGTTTTTTGGTCATCTCCAGAGATGGAGACTACACAGACTGCCTGGCAACCTGTTCCGGTGTTTGACCAACTTCACAGTAAAAGTTTTTCTTATGTTTAAGTGAAATTCCTGTCCATCTCTTGTCCTGTCACTGAGCACCCACAGAGAAGAGTATGTTTTTCCTCCCCCCACCAGGAATTCCTAGAGGTTGATAAGACCCCCCCCTTAAGGCTTTTCATCTCCAGCTGTCTTGGTCTTCCCTTATATGAGAAGCGTTCCCATCCCTTGATCATCTTTGTGGCCCTTTGCTGGAAGACTTGCTCCAGGAAGTCTCTGTCTCTGTTCTACTGGGGAGCCCAGAACTAGACCCCTTATTCCGGGTATGTCCCACCCAGGCTGAGTAGAGGGGAAGGATCCTCTCTCTTGACCTCCTGCTGACACTTTGCCTAATGCAGTTTAGAAAGCTGTTAGTCTTTGCTGTGAGGGCACATTGCTGGCTCAAGTTCAGCTTGTTGTCCACCAGAACCAGGACCTCTTCTGCAAAGTTGTTTTCCAGTCTGGTAGCTCTTGTGTGTTTGTGTACTGGATAGTTCTTGCGTCATGCCCTAGTCTGCCATGATATGGGCCTAGTGGGCAGCCTAGTCATTCAGTTTGTGAATCTGTGCAGCATGCCCATGCTGTCCTATAGCCAGCAGAGTAGTAACTCATATGGCATTTGACATCTTTATCTGGTTTACAAGTCTCATGACTACTTGACATGACTGCAGTGACCTTTTATGAAGCATGGTCCCAGGGTTGAAATCAGTACTGTGTGCTCAGTTTGTGCATGGAGTGCACACAAGAATACACAAGCTTGGCTGTGCACTGAGCTGTCTCTGTTCTTGGTACTGTAGTGTCTTGCTTTACACCAAAAAGTGAGCTGGTAACCAGGAGGCTTTGACACAAAGAGAATTGGTCTTGTTTTCAAAAGCCAGTGTATATCTGTTGTTATTGCATAACAATTTCAATGAGTGTCTTATAGGTGTAAGTCTTTTTTTCTTTTAGTGTGGAACTTTAACTTATATTTAGGGGGAAAAAAACACTTAAACAAACCCAAACCACAAACTTGCTTGTAAACCAGCAATAATTAGTGAGATTCAGGAGCAGATGTGGTACATGTAACTACTTTTAACTTCCTATTTAAGTTGTGCTGGACTGAGCTCAACACCCTGTGTTTTCGTGTTTATGAAATAAAGGAAGGTGGAAAGCTCTATGCACATTTCAGAGCCAAGAAATTTTGCATAGACATAAAAGATGCTGCAAAAATAATCTTAAAAGATATAAAACAACTCTCCTCACGCTCTGCGTTTTCCTTTGGTAAGGAGCCCAGCCCTGTGAGAAGATGTCACTGATGACATTCATGTTAGGGAAGAGAATGAGATTTGTTCACTTAAAAAAATAATCTGAAGAATCCTTGTCATACTAAATTTTTACAGGTAATAAGAATGTCTTTTTATATTGACCTGACTGAGCACCATGATGATATCCAGCTGTGGTGGCCCACCTGCAGCTGTGGACCCTGTGGAGCCAGGAAGGTTGTGCCTTCCTGGTAAGAAGAGGAGTTGGTGTGACAGCTGTGTATCACACAGAGGAGAAGCTTGTGGGGGAATTGTGCATGCATGATGCATTTGGCTGTTGATATAATTGGTTTATGCTGAGAGAAAGATTCTTATTACAGTCTAGTAGGATGGCAAACCACAATCAAAACAGTTACATTTGTACACAATGTGAAGAAGCTCATTTAATCCTCAGACAAGTTTTAGAGGCCAGGTCTTTTCATCCCATTGCCTTGCCTGGCAGAGGTCCAGTGCCGAGGGAGAATCTTGTCCTCACTCTGTAATTCCTTCTCCAGACAGCCTCCCAGCCAGAAGACACTCTTGTCTCTTTCAGCTGTGTTATCTCCCTGGACCTGATGGATGCTCAAACAGAGCAGCTATGCTGGAAATGTGTGTTGCTCAATCATCTTTTAAAGCAGTTCTCGATGACCTGATTCCCTTCAGGCCCCCCAGTCTCCTCCCATCCTAGTTGGGTTTGTGCACGTGCGAGAGTTTAGGGAGCTGGAACATGTGGAGGCTGCTGCAGCTGGCCAGAGGTGAGGGGAGGGATGTGTAGTTTTTCAAGTAGGTAGAAGGAGATGGCACCATACAGGAGTCAGAGATGAGAGGGCTGACTTACTGGTATAAGGGATTTAGAGGGAAAAGTAGAGTTAGCAGGCCAAGAAAATGACCTTCTAGCAATATGGCCTAGATAGCAGTACGTAGGGGCAAATGTAAAACAAGACCTGAGAAGAGAGAGCGAAGGGCAGAAGGATGTGGTCAATCTGAAGCTGTTCCACTTGCTCAAGAGAAACAAAGGTGACTTCCTTTAGTCCAGTTTCAGGAAAGCTGAGGGATGATCACAAGCTTATTTAGGCCAGTGGTGTCAGAAGTGCTTGTAAATTGTTTGTTTTCTGCCTGACTTAGAATCATAGAAGAGTTAAGGTTGGAAAGGACCTTAAGATCATCTAGTTCCAACCCCCAGGCCAGGGGCAGGGACACCTCCCACTAAACCATGCCACCCAAGGCTCTGTCCAGCCCCACATTGAACACCACCAGCGATGGACCATTCACAACTTCCCTGGGCAACCCATTCCAGTGCCTCACCACCCTCACAGTAAAGAATTTCTTTCTCATATCCCATCTAAACTTCCCCTGTTTAAGTTTGAGCCCGTTACCCCTTGTCCTCTCACTACAGTCCCTAACGAAGAGTCCCTCCCCAGCATCCCCATAGGCCCCCTTCAGATACTGGAAGGCTGCTCTGAGGTATCCACGCAGCCTTCTCTTCTCCAGGCTGAACAGCCCCAACTTTCTCATCTTATCTTCATATGGGAGGTACTCCAGTCTCATCATCCTCGTGGCCCTTCTTTGGACTTGTTCCAACAGTTCCATGTCCTTTTTATGTTGAGGACCCCAGAACTGCACACAATACTCCAAGTGAGGTCTCAGGAGAGCAGAGTAGAGGGGCAGGATCACCTCCGTTGACCTCCTGGTCACGCTCCTTTTGATGCAGCCCAGGATCTGGTTGGCCCTCTGGGCTGCAAGCGCACACTGAAGACAGCTCATGCTCATTTTCTCATCTACCAACACCTCCAAGTCCTTCTCCACAGGGCTGCTCTGAATCTCTTCTCTGCCCAACTTGTAGCTGTGACTGGGATTGCTCCAACCCAGGTGGAGGACCTTGCACTTGTCATGGTTAAACTTCATCAGGTTGGCATCAGCCTACCTCACAAGCATGTCAAGGTCCCTCTGGATGGCATTCCTTCCCTGCAACATATCAACCGAACCACAGAGCTTGGTGTCATCGGCAAACTTGCTGAGGGCGCACTCAATCCCACTGTCCATGTCGCCGACAATGACGTTGAACAAGACCGGTCCCAACACTGATCCCTGAGGGACACCACTCGTTATTGTTCTCCAGCTGGACATTGAGCACAACTTTTTGCATGCGACCATCCAGCCAGTTCTTTGTCCACTGAGTGGTCCACCTATCAAATTGATCTCTCTCCAACTTAGAAACAAGGATGTCATGTGAGACAGTGTCAAACACTTTGCACAAGTCCAGGTAGATGACATCAACTGCTCTACCCCTGTCCATCAGTTCTGTAGCCCCATCATAGAAGGCCACCAGATTGGTCAGGCAGGATTTCCCCTTAGTGAAGCCATGCTGGCTGTCACCAAGCACCTTGTTGTTTTTCATGTGCCTCAGCATGCCTTCCAGGAGAATCTGCTCCAAGATTTTACCAGGCACAGAGGTGAGGCTGACTGGTCTGTAGTTCTCCGCTCATCCATTTTCCCCTTCTTGAAAATGGGGGTTATATTTCCCTTTTTCCAGTCATCAGGAACTTCACCTGACTGCCATGATTTTTCAAATATGATGGACAGTGGCTTAGCAACTTCATTTGCCAGCTCCTTCAGGACCCACAGATGGATTTCATCAGGTCCCACGGACTTGTATACGTTCAGGTTCTTAAGATGGTCTCGAACCAGATCCTCTTCTACAGTGGGCCCAGGGTCTTCATTCTCACTGTCCCTGTGTCTGCCTTCCAAGACTTGGGTGGTATGGTCAGAGCATTTTCCAGTGAAGTCTGAGGCAAAGAAGTCATTAAGAACCTCAGCCTTCTCCAAATCCAGGGTAGCCAGTTCTCCCCATAGGTTCTGGAGAGAGCCCACCTTGTCCCTAGTCTGTCTTTTATTTGCAGTGTGCCTATAGAATCCCCTCCTGTTATCTTTAACATCCCTAGCCATGTTGAATTCTAAGTGGGCCTTAGTTTTCCTAACCTGATCCCTAGCTTCCCGGACAACATCCCTGTATTCTTCCCAGGCCACCTGTCCTTGCTTCCACCTTTTATAAGCCTCTTTTTTCCTTTGAATTTTCCTCAGCAGCTCCTTATCCATCCAAGACCCTCCTGCAGCACTTCCTTCTAGTAGGGATAGTATCAGCTTGCAGCAGGTGATACTTCTCAGATGTTCTGCATACAAGTTGCTCTGTAACTTGAAAAATGAGAGAAAAATGTGAAAATTTGGCTGTGCACTAGCACTGGAGTTTTCGCAAGTAGGAAAACAGAAAGCATTTGCTCTAATAAAATCTGCATCTTCTCAGAGCAACTTCCATAATGGTAGTGCACTCAATTGACCAGTTGTGTTCCATGTGAATGTGACATTGAAAGTATTTACAAGAGCCACTGGCTTGGAATATCTCACTTAGCTTTGTGGTGATGGGGACTAGTGGCTGCAGAGGCTTCTGCCTCTGTGCTGCCAGGTGGGGTGACTTCAGGGTGTCTCCAGCTCATCCTGAGCTTTGCTTTTCAAGGAATTTAATGCTTGTCAATTATTGATTGCTTGCATGGGAAGGTCACAGTAGTTCATGCAGGTGTATATGGCTGAAAAGATAGAGCTGTGGATTGAAGAGGTAAGATTTATTCAAAGGCAGGACCCTGCTGTCATTCCCAGAATACACATATTCAAGGGGATAGGGTTACATTAAATGGCTTGGCACCAAGAAATAACAAGCTCTTTTAGATTCGATCTCCAGAGAGAGTTCATAAAGCATCTGGGGAGCCTCTTGTCTTTCAGGTACTCAGACATTTGCAGGGTTGAACACTTGGAAACCTTCTTTAATTTTGTTTCTTTCACATCTAGTTGCCAAGTTGCCTAATACCTCTTCAACAGAGACAACAAAGAGCTAGTTAGCAGATGTGGAAATATATATTTGAAAATAAATGATAGTTTTGTTGTTTAATGTTCTTTTAGGCCTTGACTTTTTTTTTTTTTTTAATTTTGAGAAAATGACTGTGAGCATGGCAGCAACAGGCTTCTGTGCTTCTGTCAGAATATTTCTGTGAGTGCATTACATTTGCTAACATGCTGAATAACTTGAAACCTCAAGTTAAGGGATAATTCTAGAAGAAAAATGGCTAAACATCCTTAGTTGCTCTGAAGTACCTACAATGTGGTTCTGTTGCATTATTTGTGAGAAGAATATTTATGATTTTAGTCATCTTCATAAGAAAAAACCCCAGAAGTTGTGCAAGGTTAAAATAATAAAAAGGCTTTTTGAGGGGTTTGATGTACTCTGTCTCAGATGAAAGATTATTTTATCATATGAATATGTTCTGCTGCATTTGCTGCTGCTTACAATGTAAAAAGGTTGGTTGTCTCCATTTCACTGACTTTGTAAAACAGCTGATAGTGGTATAAGATGTATGCTCTGAAGATCCCTGGTGTAAGTGGCAGCAAAAGCTAAACTCTTTCTTCCCTAAAGTTTCTTTCCTTGAAGAGTTTACATTTTTCAAATGTAAAAAAGTTGCGTGAAAATAAACTCAAATATTAGTTTGATGCATATTGGCTATTAAATTAGAATGTCCATTGCAAATGCTCTTACTCCATGATATGTGAAAAGTGGCTTGTTCTTTTGTTGCTAAAAGTTGGCCCAACTCATATTCATTACGGGGTGGCAGTGTTGAGCCCAGGCTTCTTGGCTGTAATCTTGCCACAGAGCTCACTCTGGAGCAATGCTGCAGCAGCTGCCTGATCTACCTGTGTTTCAAGCTGAGAAGGAATCAGACAGCAACTAATGAATGCTATTTGAGTAGGAAGAGTAAAAGGTGGGGAAGCAATGTAATAGTGGGCTTGAGAGGTTAATGCGTCTCTTCCAAAGTTATCATCCTTTTTTGTTAATACATTGCCAGGATCTAGTGTGGGCCTAAAAGAAGTGAGGAAGAAGAAGCATTGAAGAGAGTACAGAAGTTCATGAGGAGGAAATGAAGAAAGAAGAATGTAGAGTCCATCCAGGTAGATTAGATGGATTAGAAAAAAAGTATTTCTGGGAAATGAACAAGATCAATGAGGAGCAGGTCAAATGACTCCTCAGACATCCCTGAGTAAATGGTAGAGCAAACGGGTAACTTTTTGATGGGTGACTGGGAGACTTTGTAGATCAAGAAGTCTATATTGAATGGAAGACATGAGTAATGATTAACTACAGCGGTAAAGGATGTGGGTTATATTGTTCATCTTTATCTATCATGAAAGTAGTTGCGTGGGCAGTTAGGGAGCATCAGCATTGAAGATCAAGATAAAATGCTGTGTGACTGAATTCAATGTTTGTAGTCCCACTGACTTCAGTAGAATATTTGTACTCTTAGATTTTCAGTATCTTACTAACTAAACTGAAAGATACCTGAAGAGCTCTTTTCAAAAGTGTGCATTTTAAGATCGGGAGCTGTATAAGGATTACTTCTTTAATATTTAGAATTCTAAGTATTCTAGTTCACTGCTTAAAGCAGGGATGAAATAAACCCAAGACTTTAATTATTTTATGGAGAATAATGACATTTTGACAAATCTTAAATTATAGCTGTCCTACCTTTCAATCTGTTGTACTACTTTAAGTTGAGGTGGAGTCTTCCATCCTAGGGCCAGTGTAACATGTCAGGAGAACAGTCTTTTACTGACTTCTGTTGCACATTACTTCACTTTTCAGTGTTCGAGTTTCCCTATTTTTCTACTGAGTCAGAGAATGTCTGGCATTATCCTTATTTATTTCAGTTATTAAAGATCAACAGTTTGCTTTATTACTGTTTTTCTAGATGATGCATGCGAGTAACTCTTGAGTGATACCTTTCTAATACAGTTGAGATGCTCTAAAACATTAGAACATCAGTCACTCCAAGCTAAACAAAGATCTTCCATTTCTGCACTGTTGGGTTCAGTTTAACTAGGTTTAAGATTCTTATTGCTGGACAATACCTTTCCAGTGAAATGTTTTAGTGAACCTGTCAGACATCTTGATTAAATTAATATATTGCTTTACGAAGTTTTCTATAAACCTTTCCCAAGCTCACATCAATGTGTTATATATTTGAGAAGTTACTAAATATGTGTTAGCATGTATGCAGATAAGGATAATTAGTGGGGTATAGACAAAATAAAGTGAATGGCAAATGAATATGTCTGGGTGCCTACTTGGCCCTCCTTTTTGGCAGAATTATTGAGAACCTGGTGACAGGAAGGGGAAGGAAGTTATTGAAGTTGGTAACTTCATTAGAAGAACATAAAAGAAACCTTCCTGTGTTGCATTCTCTCTTGAAATAAATGTTATAGTCTTTCATTTACACATACATAATTTAAAGTCTGCAATACACACATTTTCTGAAAGCATTCGTTTTTAAAATCACCTTGGAAACTCATCAGTCTAATGTAATTGAAATATTACAATTATTTTTCTTCATGCTATCTCACTTTCTTCTTTGTAACCTATTGGCAGATTAAAATAAACACTTAGATAGTAAAAAGCCTTTTTTCTTTGTTCTCTTCCCCTTTTCCCCTCTCCCAAGCTTCTGATAGGTCATGGCTTGAAGACACTTTATTCTTGTCTGTGTCAAACTTAACACCAACAAAAAAAACCCGACCCTAACAACAAAAAACCCAAACATGTTCAAGGATTCTGTAAATCACAGTGATATTCAAGAGATAAATGGGGAAATCCATTAATAACAGAAATTCCATTCCCTTGTCTTGCACCACTTACTGTAGTGTAAGAAGTGGAAAAACTCCTGAGTTTCAAGGAAAAAAGTATCACTGAAACAGCAGGATTGCATGTTTTATGGTGGTATTACTTGAGGTTACTTTGCCTCCACTTTTATATTACAACTTTTAGTTTAGCTGTGAAGTGGGGCAACTGACATAACATGCAAGATTGGAGAGAAAAGGAAAACATGAAGAATATTTTATATCCTTGCACATAATATCTGTTCCAGTAGAATATAATAAAATACTCAATAAAGGAAGGTGGAAGAAAGTTAGAAGTACAATTCATAATAGGAGCACTTGGTTTTAAATACTTGAAATACTTGCTCTATATAATTTGCTTTCCTTGGTTGCCAGTACAATTATTTTCAGTAATCTCAGTCCTTTGTCAATACATTATGTTGTGAATATGCAATTACTAAAGGACCTAAGCTGGTACAGAAAATCTATTCAGACCGAACTAGTAATTTTCATTCAGGGACACAGTAAAAAATTGCATTTGAATTCTAAAGTGGTTCCCATATGTATAAATAAAATATAGAGAAAAATAATTCTGAATTCAACCTTCATGTCACGTTAGTAAAAAAACTCAGCTGAGCTGAGTAACTGTATTTTGAAATACTTTTAAGATTAATAAATAGCAATCTGTTGCTTACCATAAGAGTTCTGTATGGTTTAATTGCTTCATATTATAGAATGGTTTGGGTTGGAAAGGACCTTAAGATTATGTGGTTCCAATCACCCTGCCCTAGGCAGGGACACCTTCCACTAGACCAGGTTGCTCAAAGCCCCGTCTAGCCTGATCTTGAACACTGCCAGGGATGGAGCATTTACCACTTCTTTGGGCAATCTGTTCCTGTGCCTCAAGACTCTCACAGTAAAGAACTTCTTCCTTATATCTAACCTGAACTTCTGCTGTTTAAGTTTGAACCCATTACCCCTTGTCCTGTCATTACAGTCCCTGATGAAGAGTCCCTCTCTGCTATCTTGTAGGCCCCTTTCAGATACTGGAAGGCAGCTATGAGGTTTCCACGCAGCTTCTCTTCTCCAGGCTGAGCAGCCCAAACTTTCTCAGCCTGTCTTCATACAGGAGATGCTCAAGCCCCCTTATTATCCGTGTGGACCTCCTTGGACTTGATTCAACAGCTCCATGTTCTCCTTATATTGATTCGTTCTTGGTTTTGCATGTGGTTAAGCTTTGGGGATATTTTACCTGCTTTTACAGGAGGCATTTTTGAATCTTCTGCATGCTGTCCTGTATGCTTTATGAAGACTAAACCAGCTTTCAGTGCTCAGTTGCTTGTCCTGCCAATCCTGTCTTCAAATCCACCTGGAGCCTCCTGTGAGACATGGGGCATGTGGATGCAAGGCAGTGATGCTGAGGAACATCTTGTCTCCCAGGCAGGCACTCTAAGCACCCAGCTGTGGCATAAGCTGCCTCTTGGTCCCTCTTCTGTGTGTTGCATTCTCCATGTTGGCATTGATATCCCAAGGAGGGTGAGTGAGCTGTGAGCTGGTGTTACACAAGCCTGTCCCGGATGATGAGTGTAGTCATTTAGCACTCTGAAGTAACATAATCTGGACATGCACATCTGCTGCTTCTTAGGGGCTGGTTTAAGCAGCCAGTTTACTTGGTGATTATGAAAGTGGTTGGTTGTAACTCCCCTTACTACTTGTGATTGCCAGTGGGGCATTCTTGCTTCTGTTGCAAGTGTTGAGGATTTAAGAATGAAGCATCAGGAATGACAGTCCCTTTTCCAAACCTGACCCTTGGAATGTATTCCCAGTTGGTAGCCACATTGGCTTTTAGGGAGGTGAATGAGAACTGCATACAGTCAGCTTCTGGCAGAACCAGATGTTCACTGGAAAAAGGTGACGGTTGGCTCGGGCACAAGAGTGATGGTTCAAGTGTTGCAGTTGGCTTTCTGACTTCTGTCACTCCTCCAGCTCACCAAGAGTATTTCCTATTTTTCACTGCTAGATGGTCATTTTTTTTTAATGCTTGTCACCACATAAAGTGGTATGTAAAATGTATTTGTAGCGCTTAAGTGCGTAAACATGTATTGCTACAGCATTATTAGCATCTCTTCTACTTTGCTGCTGCTTGTGGTTCTAAGACATTTTTACAAAGGACTATTATAATGATTTATAAATTGTTAAATAACTGTTTAGGAATGCTCTGACTCAAGCTTATTATGCATGTGAAGGCTAGTTTAATTTTTCTTGGTAAATGTTAACTATTTTCCTTATTAGTCTGGGACACTGAACAACAGAAGGGTCTGCAAACAGATTCATCAGGGTGAAAGTAGGAAAACCAGCACTGCTTAGGCTCCTCTGCTCCCTTCTGTGTGGGAAACATGACATTTTCTAACCAGATAGTGGGAATGTTTTCTTCTGCAGGCCTGAGTCACTTGTGAGGAATGCTAAGATTAATGCGCAAGATTAATTTTCTCACTGCTGCTTTCTCCATTGCAAACATGGAAGTTTGCTTGCCTTGGAAATTTTCTCTTGTTTCCAGCAAAACTTCAGGTACTCTGAGCATTTTTACTACAGATTCAAACTCAGTTTTGTTCTGTAGAATCTCTCTTTGCCTTTTAGTGACTGTGAGCGCAGAAGTCAATGCATGTCTCTTTCAGACTTAGCTTTTTTTAGAGTATAGCAGTTTATCTTTCTGTTTGCTTCTGGTGTGTTTTGTGCTCTGCTGTCATATACAGAAAACCTTCTCTTCTCACAGAGCTGTGAACAGGAGTTTTACTTATCAGAGTTCTTTAGATATACAGTATCAATTAAATTAAATTTTGTCTATTTTCAACATAATATTAATTATACCTGATCTGTAATGACATCTTTTCTGAAATGAGATGTATATTTAGTACTAGATTGACTAAAAAAGATTGTGCCCCACTGTCATCTTTATTAATTAAGCTTTAAGAATTGTTGAAAGCATTGGTCATAAGTACTAAAATAAAAATAAGCGTTAAAGGGTGCCTTCCCAGGTTGCTTCAGAGCAAGCACTATTATCTGTATATTGAATCTCATCAAAGGCTCTTGGCTGACAGTTGGCCAGCTTTTAATGCACATGGTTTCACTGTGGCATGTATTGCGCAAATGTTGGTACTGAATTTGAACAAAAAGACTTAAGACTCTGCCTGAAATGAGTAAACTACCCGTTGAAGTAATTTCAGCAAAAGTAGTAATACAAAAATGAGTTAATGTTCCTATGGCCAATACATATTAATCTATATCTTTTTAATATTTAACATATGTAGTTGAAAGTCATTGTAAGTGAAAGGAGAGCGAATGGCTTTTTCTCTGTAGCTTGTAAATAACACATTCTGCATACTATCCCCAAAGGAGCAGGGACAAGCTCCAGGTATCTTCTTTTGCACTTTGGTCCGGGCATTAGTTTCTAGCACTCACTGTAACAGCTTTGTCCTGCTCTAACCACTGCTGCTGTTTTTGAGGTTGTGGTGGAAATGCCTGGCTTTCTTCCTAACCACCTTGTGTCCCAGGGCTGCTGTGCAAAGAGTGGGAGAGAAGGTGATGCAGAGGTGACTGCACTGGCTCTGGGCCAGCCAGTGTCTTTTTGTCTCTTATTTGGCTAAAAGGAAAGCAATCCGGAGAGGCAGGAGATAAAAATGAAGATGCTTCAAATGAACACGTGTGTAACTTGATGTGGTTGTGTACAGATATCACTGCTGTGCAAAATGTGGCTGTGTGTCTGCTAATGCCTGTTGGTTGCATTCTCTTTTGATGCTCATGTGGCTGGAGAAGTAATTACTCCAATCAAGACTACCCAAAAAATAAATGAACACATGTAAAATCCTACTCCACTGATGTCATTGAAATTTCTGCCGTGTTCTTCATGTGTACTCAGGATTCCTGTAGTATTGAGGGGCAGAGATTATCTTGCAGTAAGTGCCCTATTGTGCTCTTGGGTGGAATTCTGGCTCTCCACTGTGGTAAGTAGATCTGGGGAGAAGGGGAGTAACATTAAAACTCGTAAAAGTTTGTGATTTCATTGAATCAATGAGAAGGCCTAACTAGTAATTGAAAAGATAATTAAAACTCGACAGGCTGCTAAGTTTTGAATATGGCATTATTCTTCTCCAAGAGTACTTTTAAAAAAAATATTATTCGTGACTCTTTTGGACCTTTTTTTCTTTTCTGCCATCCTCCATCTGATTGCTTATTTCAGTTATTTTCTAATGCCTTGAATTTTTCTGTCACTGTTCTTGACTCTACTTTGTTTTGCAGTCTCCTCATTTATATTTTCTGCTTTTCCTTCATAGCTCTCATACTGTGACTCTGTTGCTTTCCTACTCAGCTTCGTATTTGGTACTTGTTAGCTTTCCATGAATTGTTCCTTTCAGATATTCAACACTTGCTTCTGCAATTCTTCATGATCCTTCTGTTTCCTTCTTGTTATACCAGAATCAAGACTGGTCATTATTCGTATTTATGGGCATAACTTTTGGGACTCCTGTATCTTTAAGTAGAAACAAAGGCAAGCATGTATTTTGGTGTGCATAACAAGGCTAGAAATTAATTGTATGTGTAAAAGATAAAATCTTCCTGTTGGCTCCAAGAGAATCAGATTTCATTTGAATTCTCTGTTTAGATAACCCTGTTACTTCTGCTTATCCATATTCAGATCATCACATTTCTATTTTTCCCATATTAATATATTGAAAAAGTCCAGATAACATGGGTGAAAATTGCCATTTAGTCTAAATGGAAGGGAAATTAGTCTTAGTAATACTAATTGAAAATACCTGAAGTACCACACAAATCTGAGCAAGCCAACATGTGAGATTAAACTTGAGAGCAAACAGATTGAACCACAAACTGCAAAGGACTTCCTGAGCATCTGAGGCCTCTTCAAAGATATTTGTTTTATTTATAATGTATGTTACCTTAGTATGTTTCTAAACAGACACAAAAGAGGAATCAGTCATAAGATTACAGAAATGTACTTGAAGTTTAGCATGAAATGCTGCATACTGCGTTCCAGCCTGTCTCAAAACAGTCGCTGTAAAGCATCTGTAGAAGAGAAAGGATTTAGCTCTAAATCTCAAATGATGCGTTCATACTTGTGTGGTGAGCAGCAGGGTGTGGTCTACATCTGAGTTTGGTGGTGGATTTCTGTTCTTGCCTCTACATATGGTTCCTTTCTGATCTTTTCCTTGGGGCTAAATTAAAATGGGGAGGGAAGAGTCTAGCTGTAAAGCCATTACAGACTTTTGAAATATTTGGCTTTTTCTGAGAGGGAAATTACTGCCTTGAGTGTGGGCCTAGGCTTACTATGCAATGGAAAGGAAGATGCAGGTGTCACGATGCAGACCTGCTAGTGTGCCAGACAGGACTGCACAAGACCCAAGAAACTCAGGTTCACTATTTTCCAGTGTGGCCTAGCAGGAGGCTCTATCTCCAGTTTATTGGAAAAGCTACAAGCTACTAGGTTAGAGAATAGCTTAAGATCAGGGAACTCTTATACCTGCACTGGTTGATAATGGAATTTATTTGGTGGTGGTGGTGGTTATTTTTTGTGTTTGGTTTTTGTGGTGTTTGGGTTTTTTTTCCTCCCTTCTTTCTTCTTCTCCCCTCCACCCTTCCTCTTCCTCAAGCAGATATTCCCACTAAGCAGAACATGAAGCAGATATTCCCATATCTGGCCGTGTTCTAGCTTCTAAATAGGCACGGCCTATTTTCTGATGAAAGCTGTGGTCAGCCCTCTGTCCTGGAAGCATATGGTCTTTTAGATATACCTCTGGGAGACCACCATCTGAAATTTTCACCTTCTCAATCACTGCTGTGTGGACATTAGGGTAGTGTGGTGGGGCTGAGGTATGGAGGATTGACTGGAATGACATTTTGTTGGTCATGTCAGAAGGGCTGTAGATGCCTGGTCAGTTTCCCTGGCCCAAATTTCAACACCTATGTACAGTCCCTGTTAAGCAGCTAATACAAACTTTTCATCTTGGTCTTCCCATGTGTAAATTGGAGTGACTGGGAGCTAGATATGTCACTACGAATGTAGATCAGTCCCCTCTGCAGCTCTATGGTTTCAATATGCTGTATACATTGCTGCAAACTTAGCTTACAAACAAATCTTAGTTGATTTGTCCTTACTGGTCACAAGTCTCAAAGTGTTATTCTCACTTGGTTTCTACTACTCAGCAGAGAAGAGAGATTTTAATTTTTAAAATAAAATCAAGCATAGCCATTTTTTATGATCTCAAAATCTAGCAAGAAGCAAAGTTTTACCTTCTGATTTTTCCCTTAATGTTCTCTTCTGTGACAAGCTGATATTCCTTAGACTGAACTTTTCCATATTATTAATGTGACTTTTTGAAGTCCTGCACTCTTCTATGCACTGAAGTACAATAACATGGCACTGAGAGCACCAGTAGCAATTAGGACCACTTCCATCACTTGTCTTACTTGTTACTTACTACATAAGTAGTCCACATCCTTTTTACCTAGAGGGACAGGACTCTTACTCTTCAGTGTCTTGCGCAACTTATGATATCTCTAACCCCTCCTATGGAGTGCTGCTTTTTGAATGCATCAGAAGACAGCTAAAAACTCTGTGAAAAAGTCCAGTCACCAAAAATCAAAATGTTTCTGTCTATCTCACTTTACTAAGTATTGATTGAATCTGCAGAATGAATACCTTCAGAAGCCACATAAGAAAAGTTGTGGGCCTGAGTCAAGCTCTGCTTAGCCCTTGTGGAAAGACTTTCCTTCTGTCAATCCTTTTTGCCAGTTGGGGTATTAGTAGAAAAACTTCAATAAACAAGGAGTGAAAGCCGAAGAAATGAGAGTGGTCCTGCTCCTGCTGACATTTGTTGAAACACTGATGTGAGTTTCCTTTAGGGCAAGGTTGTCTTCCTGTGCATGTACAGCAGGGAGAGAAGGTATGGAGTCTATATTAGGATGCTGTAGCAGCTCCACCCTGCTGGGTAGTTTCCACTTTTCTCACTTAGCTAATTTAATTTACTGATATTACTAGGGACCCTTTAAATTCAGCATCATGGTCAGTTTGGGATTCTACTTTCTGGTTTTTTGTTTTCTTGAATGGTGTACAGGGAGACCCAAGTGTATCAGAAGTGAATAGTGGTTTGTGGTACCGCAACTTTCAGATGACCAACTCAAGCCATTGTTTTTTTTTTTGTTTTGTTTTTTTGGTGTTTTTTTTTGTTTGTTTGTTTTTTTTTTAATTTTTTTTCAAAGGATAAAATCCCACCAGCAATTTGCCTTCACAAAATGAGTCGTAGCCTAATTCTGAGACAACATATTTATGCAAAAAGCCATAGTCCATGTCACAGAGGGGCGAGAGGGTCACTTTGCTCATTCCTGGTGGCTTACTCACTGTTAAGATTTGGGACAGGGAACACCAGAAGTAGCACAGATGATCTTTCCAAAGCAGCAAGCTCTTCTGTTATGTGAGGAACTAGAACAGATTGATGCTTTGAAGTCATACAAGTGTGTTCTCTAGCGACATAGAAATGCTTGAGATACAGCAGATCCCAGTGTTGGCCAGGACTCTTATGTTCATACATCTGTCCAGAATGAAATTTTACTGGTGTGCTCTTACATTTGCTAAACATAAGTAAGATGTACTTAGCTACCACCGTAAATAATAATACTTTTAATTTCCAGGTTGGATATTCTTTAACATTCACTGAGGAGCTAAATTTACGCCCTGTGAGTTTTGCGTGTCACATGTTGCTACTTATTAAAATTGTTTGCCAGATGAGTGTTGATTTGAACAGAGTAAATCTCTTGCTCAGAGTAGCCTTGCTCTTGCTGAAGCTATGCCTTAGCTTCAGGAAACACACTATAATTAAATGCCAATACAAATTGCTAACTTGGCAATAGCTCAAGCACTTTATTGCAATGAAGCCTTGATTTCTTCTATGCCAAGGTAATGTCAGAGCAACATTTGATTTATCCTGAATTTACAGGACTGTGACAGATCAGATTCTAGTTCCTGGGCATTAAAATAGTTCTCTAAAAAATAAGGTGAGTGCAGTTCACTTTTTATAATTATACTGTTGTTTTTATGGTTACTAATATATTCTTCGTATGTAATTCTGAGTGTAGTCCTGTGGGAGCTGGATAGTTAGTCTTACATAAAGCAAGAAACATTAGAAAGGCGAAAAGCCTGACTCCACCTTACGAAGAACATAGATGACTGTTGCATACACAGTATGAACGGTAAAATTCCCTGATTGTAGATTCAGTAGGATGTATATATTTACAAATGTGACTTTGTTTTCTTTTTTTAAATAAGAAAACCTCTCATTCTCAAGCTACATATCAGAGATGGTAGGATTTTTTTTTTTATTTTATTTTTTTTTTTCTCTCTAGTCAACCCCCCTTGCTGACAACATTTAGCTGTAGTCTGGAATTTAAACAGTGCTCTTTGGGTTTTTGTACTTGGATTTAGTATTACTGAATAAAACCTCACAATACTGCCAGTGAGAAGCAAACAGAAGATGCAGTATTTCAAACTGCAGTGTAATTTGGTTACTGAAAATATGGATGCGCATCTGCTTGGTTAAGCAATAAGGATGTTTATTCTAATGGGTAAACCAGGTGGTAAATGAAGTGAATGTCTTGTATACAAAAATCTTTCCACCAATACTTATTCATTTCAGAATAAAGGGAAATGCTCATTACTCAGCTGTTTGTTCTTCCAGAACATTCAGCAGCACTTCTCTATAAGAGTTCAGTGTTAGAAACAATAAGTTTCTATTCATCAGTTCCATTGTGTGAAATTGTACAGATATGGTAGTTAATATGATCGTGCTGAGCAATTTGCTTCTCATTTGCTTAACTGAGGATGAGATTCAAGCTTCATGTTCTGAGTGCCTTTCAATCTGGTGTATATATGATTAATGTTGGTGAGTCACTTCTGATGAGAATTTTAGCTTTCTCAGACGACAAGATAGGAAGACTTTCTGCTCCTCCCACCACCAGTTTAAAAGCGCTGCAAAAAGACAGAAAGGAGGAGGTAATTTTTCATGTTTTCAGAGTTACACCCTATTAAAGGACGTGAGGAGATAGCCAGCCGGTTGGCGTTTGCTGCACAGGTCACTGCAAACCAACCAGGACAGCTGAGTGGGATATAAGTGTAAGTAGGTTGTTACCTGCTTGAGAACCCATCCATTCTCACTATTTATTTAAATACAGAATTTAGCTGGGAAAACTAGTCCAGAAGAAATGGGGAAGAATGACTTGGGAAGGAAATATTTCTGAAGATGCTGGAAGGCAAATAATGAGGTGAATCCTGCAGGGGTTCATCATAGGAACTAGTGGAGCTTTGGAGACCTGTTTATCCCTGCCAGAATTAGGGTGGGGGAAAAAAATTGTTTATGTACATAGGTTAGCTCAAAAGCTTGTTGTGGCTGCATGTGAAATAATGTAGGCATGTCTGTGGAACTTCCCTGTAATTTTAGAAACTATTTGTTCTCTGTTCATGTATGTGTGTCTCTGCATAAAGAATATAATATATAGTTCGATTATGAGATCCATCAAATAGGGCAGAATGGCTTCAATATTGAGGAAGTTTAAAGGGCACCAGGTCACTTGTACCTAGAGGTCTAATACTTGGGAATGCTTAGGCACACAACTGTATGAGAAGTCCTCAATAGCATCTTACAGTGTTTAACCTGACTGCTGAGTTAATAACTACTGATTGGAACAGGGCTTAGGCGACTGACTTGCTTCTGTTCTAGAAAGCCCTGCTATGTATAATTTTAATCTTCTAAGTAAAGTTAAGATATGGCCTGATATTTAATTTTATATGCTTCACTTAAAAATTTTAGTCTGTCCCACATCACTTATGACACTGAGTACAGCCCTGAGTTAGTACCTTGTGGTTTCTAGCTTCTGTGTCCATCTTGTATATTTAGTTAAGCTGCAGCGGTAAGATAGGATAGGGCAAGATCACTTGAGGCTAACCTCTGCTACTGTAGGCAACTATCATATAAGTCTTGCCATTATTGTAGTGATACTCACTATAGATAACATTACTGACTGTTTGGGGTGACCTCTAGGAATTTTGTCCTGTATCTTCTGTCTAATACCTTTTGGATTAGTATGTCCTTCAAAACTGACTCAGCAGAAAACATATGGCTGCAGTGAGTATAAATGCCGATTACCGTGACGTTAGTAATGGTGCTGCTGGTTTACATTCACATTACTGTTGGATTTATATGTCTAATTCTTCCTATTACAGAGGAAAAAATGGCATTCAATTTGTATTGCTAGCAGGTTGGGGAAAAAAAAACAACACCCGGGAAGGGGGGATGGGAGGGTGGGTGGTGGGGAATACTGTCTAAAGCACATGGTGCCAACACTTGAGAAGGTGACTTCCATAAAAAGAAAAGATTTGAGGATGTAATTTATTGTGTCAGAGATTGACTCCTTCCCTCCTCTGTGCCTCACAGCTCTTGGAGCTCTGTTTTCTTTTCAGAAGTATAATGACATGCTCTGAGTGCCTGAAAAAGCTTGCTTCTGCTGTAGGCTGAGAGCAGAGAGAGAACGAATGCTTTGGTAGTGTATGGCTAATGTGCTGATCTCAATACCAAGGGAATAAACAGGTCTTCACAAAGATATAAAATGAAAAGATTTTATATCCTCTTCATTAGTTCTAATGTGTGTTTTCAGTATTATCTGTAGCATTTTTTTTCTTTAATGAAGTAATCTATAGCTTCTTCACAAATTGCTTTTCTCTGTTGGTTTTCATAATCAATTTTTCATTGAAAATTTCCTGCTACAGACAGATGATGTTCAGGTTGAGGTCCTGGCTGCTATTAAGTGAACACTAAATACTAAGTAAGCATACTGGTGGATGTTTGCACTTATTCATCAAGTGAGGATAAACTGTTAGCAAACCTGCAAAGAATTGCTAAATATTCTGTAAGGCTGCCATCTCTGTGTTCAGACAGTACATTCAGCTTGGCTCTTGGAATAGGTTTCTAAAAAGGCAAGACCAGGAAAAAGAGTTAGGAATGGGTAAAGAGAAGCAGAGCTGTGTTTGTGTGGGTGAGGAAGAGAGTGTTTCTCCTGTGCTCTGGCTTATTTCTTCTCTTCTCTGTATGGCTTTTCCCACATTTCCCACGCACCTCTGTCATGCAAGGTTTGAGGTGACCCTCCTGTTGCTCTCCATTGCACTCTGGAATAGGATGTGAATTAGGAGGGGTCAGTTAGGAAGGGTCTTACAAGGGGTCAGTCAGCTAGGGCTGACATTGGACTAGCTTTGCACCACGTACTGCTTCATCTGAATTTGCAAACCTTGACATGCAGTCTGCTAAAGGGAAACCACCCAACTGCTCCCTGACAACATCTTAAGCTCCAGATTCCCACACTGCATTCTTGCATCCATTCTAACTGAATGGGACATTGAAAAAGATACCTTTCTGATCAACAACTCTTACTGTAACACCTATGAACTACTGAGACAGCCACTTTCTAAATGCCCTGAGTAGAACATAATGTTTTTGATATTCTTCCGAAAAGGGTTCAGAAAAATGACTCTGTGCATTGCCTTCTCTGAATTCCCATTTTCTGTACAGCATTTTGAGTGTGTGCACAGAGACCTTTGTTTTTATGGTTTACTTTTTAAAATCTGTAGATCATCTGAATACACAAAGGAAATTTATCCTTGTACCTTTTTTTCACATTATCCTATATATTATATAAGGAATGTTGAGAAAGCAATTACGAAAGAAAGACCGAATTTCAGATCTTGTTTTGCAGCCACTTGCAAAGCTTAGAGCCAGGTTTGTTTTCATCCTGGCTGTTGCTTCCTGTGTGATGCTCAATGGGCACAAAGAGCCTCTCTAGCATTTACCATTTTTATCAATTCTAATTTATTGAATGGCAGCTTCTCTAATAGTAGTTGAAAATACTTTGTGGTTCTGTGCCTGATGGCATGGTGTAGCTCTAAGAGTGATCCCAGTGGGAACAGGTGAGGAAAAGCCTATGAATTCACACATCTTCCACATTTCTGAAAGTCAACCATTGCTCTTGCTGATCTAGTGAAGGAATGAATGCCTTCAGCTGGTGGCTTGTAAAGTCTTACTTAGGGGCTCAGAAGTATCTGGTGAATCAAAGAAGGGCAGCCATAGCTGTGGGAAACTAGACTTTTTTAAGATGCCTGTATGAAAATACAGATCAAGGCAACCAGCTAGGTTAAATGGTAATATCTTATTCTGTATTTTATGAAATGTCCATTTTCTACACTGTCCGTAGAGCTCCATTTACTAATCTGCAAAAATGGGTTATGGTGCGTAGTAAATGGTCAAGGTACAACAGTCAAAAATAACTAAGTGATGCCATCTGCTGTCTTAAAATCTTATTTAATATTACATTTTATGGTTTAATTGCTATCCACAGAAGAAATGGAAACAGCCTACGCTGAGTTTAATGTCAGAACTGTGACATGCTATCTGATCTGTATCAAAGTTATCCAATATAAATATTGATTGTGATTAAACACAGTAGACTATAGAATGTCAGAAGGAAATGTGGTGCTAGTGTCAATCCGAAATAACTCCTCAGTGAATCTACTTTGCAAATAAGTAAAGATTTTTTTTTTTAAATTCTTTCTCAGGCTACGTTGGTTTGGTTTTTTTTTTTTTCTTACATTTTTGAGAGGAAGATAAAGAATCTTGTGGAAGGGGGTAGATTGGAAGAACATGGCACACCACCCCTTTGAAGTGCATGGTTTTTAAAATGTATTTATTATATAGTGACATTCTTCACATTGCATCTTTATTTAATACGACTTGTTATCCACAATGATTTTGGTTTTTGGTGCTTTGTGGAAAGAGTTACTTGACTATGGACTTCAAAGAAGTTGAGAACCCCTGTTATGTAAGAGGAATTATTCAAAGAGAATCAACCCATCATCTCAAAATGGCAGAACAGATCATAACATTCTACCGTTGAATCTGTACGCTAAGCTAAATTTGAAGTGGACTGTGGACCACAGTGCTCAGCCCTGAAATGGTAGCTCATTCAAAGAATGTTGAATGGTTATTTATTTCATATATGTATATGTGTTGTTAGGTTGGTTACGTTTTTGACAGCAAGAGTTAAGGATTTATTTTCTTCATTATGCAGCTATGCCAGACTGCATTTTCAGCTCATGAAACAGTGAAACATTGTAAGACTGATCGGAAGGTCCTGCAGGTAGCAGTGCTTAGCAGGTATATAACCAGAGAGACAGAATTTAACTCTTTTTTCACCTTTGTTCTTTGTTTCTTTTTATAATGGTCTATAAAGCACTGTATTTTATTTTCACCTTAGTAAAAATAATCTAAACTTTGTGGAGTAGACTATAGATTCCAGTATTGCAGCAACTTGTAACTTCTTTTCTTGAATGGATATGCCTTATTTACTTTGGCATGAATAAGGATATATTTGGACATAAATGCATGCAGAACCACAGTCTGATAGCAAAATGTGTAATTTCTTGTGGCACTTGTCCCCCCACTCCCCCAAAAAGTCAGTATTGTAGTGATGTGTATTTCTGCATGTATGCTACAAGATGCATAATCTGTGCTTTTTTATGCCTTTATGTAGTTTAATTTTCATGGCAAAATTCATCCAATGTATAAATCTACATTTTCAGATGTAGTACACTAGAACTATACCATTCCAATACTGTAATAACAGATGTCCTTCAGTTGTTTCCTCCCTCAATGCTTGGGAGAATATCCATACGATTCACAAATGGCCAAACCAACAGCGAATAAATTCCACAGCTGACAATCCCTAGAAAAGTCTTGCTTCCAGCTGCCTTTTAAATCAAGAGATCTGAAAATAAGTGTAGCACAATCCATACTTTGACAGAGAGGAAGCTATGCATGTATCTACATTCTTCTCATAGCTTGCAATACCTCTTTGTTTTAAATTTTGGCAGAATTCCTTCCTCTGCAGCCAGACTGTCCAATCTGGAGAGCCAAGAAATCATTAGGTGGATTGAAAAATACGGACATAGATGTAAAAAATATGTATTTATTAGTTCTTCTGTTTTTTGTTTTCTTCTTTTTTCTTCTATATTCATGTATTTCCAAACTTCTTTGTTAAACCCTGAGGATCCAAGCTCTGTTTTAAGAGGCAAAATAAAATGTGAAATTGAGATTTCTATCATGAAATCATGAATTGTGCTTAAAACCACAGGAACTGCACTGCAGTTCAAAGTTCACTGCAAAATGGCAAAACATCCATCAGGCAAATTCTGTTGACTGCTTAGAATTGCGATGCATTCTCTTACCTGAAAATCTTCTGTTGTAATTGTAGCCCCAGGTGGACAATAACTGTAAACTGTGTTAGGCCATAATTGGGATAGTCACCAAACAAATGGAGGGAAAAAAAGGACCTAATTTGGATACTATAATCTGTGAATCCCTATTGTATTTCTAGGGTGGTTGCTACCCTTGTAATTAGAGTATCCATAACAACGTGAAGAAATGTTATGCCCTTGGCTGTAGAAAACCTTACTTGAAGGCAACAATAGATTTAAAGCTCTTGTTGAAAAAAGCCTGTTTTTTCTGGTTGAAAAAGGAGGAGATTTTATTCCTTATGAAAATGCAAGATGCTGTTGGGACTGTTTTAAAAAAGTTGCAAAAATATACTCATGTTCTAATTAGCACATCCTTCTCGGGGAATGATGGCTGGCTGTTAGCATAATTTTTGGATAACATGTATCTTCCACTGCTCCAGGTAGGCTTTATGTAAAACTGAATGGGTTCCTATCTAAAGGAACATGCAGTGGCAGGATGGCCAGAGTGATTCTTGTGATTCTGTAAGGTGATGTGAACAGTAGAGTATGGATTAGAAGTACAGACGATGGGAAGGGATGACCAAGAGGTAGGGAAGATGGCAGAATGAAGAAAAATATTGGCTTCTTTTCAGTCTGCTCACCAAGATTTTCTTATGGTATGCCGATCTTGACAATAACAAAGTGCTTCATAAATTCAAAATATAAACACAAAGGATTTCTTTCTCTTAATCCCTGGTGCAGTTTTTACTTTTCTGACTCTTGTTTTTTTTTCCAGCTGAGTGCTATTCCCAGGGAAGCCAACTCATGCATTTCAGAAGTGAGCAGTGCTTCAGAAAATTTCAGATCTAACTGAAAAAATACAAACCTTAGGTGAAGTACTGACATGAAAACCTAGAAATACATGGAACCATGCATATGATCAGTACTCATCTTCCACGCTATTCCTGTTACAGCAACAGAAGCACTTCAATACCTCATCTGCTTTCTGGTTTTGATACTGAATTGCCAGACACATCTGATTCTGAGTCCAAACTTCAAATTATCAGAATCTTCTTTTAGCCTTTGAAGTGCAGTTCTGAGTACTGTATTGTGGGGGTTGCTTCATATTGCTGCAAACCTCAGGTCTCTCTGAAAGGTGTCATGACATCTGACTTGCTGCAGTCTGACACCTAGCAGGGAGACGATTGAGTTGAATGTGGTTGCATATCATGATGTCTTATCTTTGAGCAGTAATACTTATTGTGGAATTTTGGTACCTGAAACAGAAAAGCTGGTTTGTGACAGATCTATGTACCATGCTAAAATGCAATTTCACTGGCAACTACCAGCAAAAAGTGCAGCAGCACTATTGGGGGTGCTTAGATTACATACCTGGCTGAATGGGCAGCTTATCAGGATCATAGATCATGGGAAAGAATATTGGGTCAAAACATTTTTTTCCCTCTTTTTTTTCCCCCCTCTTTCTTTCTTTGCAAGTGTGATACCAGAGTGTTTAATTTTACACACAGTATTATTATGTGATGCACTATGTGCGTGCAGCATTAGCACTCTGTTTAAAGAACTAAAGTCTTTAACGTTCCAGATCACTGCATAATAAATTTTCCTGCAGTGACCTTTGCTCTCCTTTCACTCCCTCTAGTTTCAGTCACTTAAGGCTTGTGAAGGGTAACTGGCAGAGTGAAGTTTTATAGATTCCTTACAGATTCAGGATCTTAAAGGAAATGTAGAGCCCTCAAATGTGGGATCAGAACCTGCAAGAACCTGTAAACATGGCCACAGGGAGAAAATGGCCACATCCATTAAAACATGAGATAATGTATCTCCCATGCACTGGGGGTGAAAAAAGCAGCAAAACCAGACTATGTGAAAGCATTACCTGGTATGTCTAAAACTAGCGTTGTATGTGTTTCTATCTTAAGATTACTTAACATAAATTGATGTTATCTAACACCACACGTCTCCACTGAGGGAATGTCGTCCTGAGTGCACAGAACAAGCACATTGACTTGAAAGAATAAACAACTCTTCTTTGCCATTTTCTTTGAAAAATGAACTTAGGGAAGAGGAACGTGATTTCTGTTGCTACTTTTAACTCCTTCCCCAGGTCGAGCATGTGTCATAATCAAGCAAACAAGCAAAAGAATTTTTTCATTGGAACAAAAAGAAGGGAAGAGACAAGCTAAAGCCCTGAAGATGTATCAGCTTTCAAAACTTCTTGCCACTTTGCATCACAAATTCTTCTAATGTTCAGGGTTTTGCATTGTACAAAGGCCACCTGGAAACCTGTCAGTGGTACTCCTCTGTTAAGGCTTGGGATCATGTGGAGCTACATAGGTATGAATCCCCTTGCTGAAATCCAGACTGCTAAGGGTGGATGAAAAATACAGTCAAAACAACACCCTGATCTTAGAAAACTGCAGTTCCTACTTTTTCAGTTTCCCTTGTACCTGGCAAGGGCACAGAAGCTATTTTTGAGCTGTCTAGACTATTCTAAAAAGAATCTCTTCTTTTTCCTCTTCTGGTTAATGGTCATCAGGAAGAAGGGAATTAGCCAATCTATTTGTGAATTTGCCTACATGCTAAACCCACATAAATGTTTACAAAACACGCTTATTGAACTGTTGTAAGATCACATCTCTTCAGAGTTATGCATTTATGTAACTGTCTTACATGTAGTTTAATCAGTCCAAAAAGCTGCTTACCAAAGTAAATTTTTGCATGACATTTTGTATTTAGGTAAAATCTCTCCCCTCACCCTCCTCCCCAATTTAGCTTTATAAAGTATATGCATGTGAACGTGCAACTGTGTAATTTAAAGTTCATATTTCTGATAATTGATTATTGGAATTACTGTTATTGATTGTTCTGATGATTTATTTCTCCTATAGGCACAGCTTCTTTGCTTTATTGTTTTCCTGGCCCTTTAGGTGAGACTTTTCATATTAAAGGCAGATGGTGGGACAGGTAGATAACTCAGAAAGCATCAGTGTGTCTACCTTCTGGCTCTGACATGTGGCTGGAAGTATGCTGCCATGCTTCTTGCCATTTCCCTTTTTGCTGGTCTTTCCTGATGCCACTGAAAATCTTGTTACAGCTTTTCTTCTGAAGATGCTTTTTCCCTACTGATGACTTTTCCTTTTTTTTTAATTTTTTCTTTCTTCTCCACAGACACACGTTTAGGAATGTTCTAGATTGGTTATGTGAGAGTATATATGTGTCCATGCATTCAGTGCAATGAAAGGTTGGTTACGATATGCAATAGCTTTTTAGAGAATCTGATATAATAAAAGAGAGAACATTTCTCACAAAACACCACTCTGTCATAATGTGAGACCATCATAGCTTTTCATTAAATGGGGTTGCTTCATCCAAGCTAACTGGGGATGGAAGTTGCTGTGGATTGCTGCTTTCTGAGTACTCAGAAAGCTTTTGGAGCTAATTTTGTGCTAGCATGGAAAATCTAAGTAAAATGATAGTAATTATGCAGTTCTGAACAGAACACGGAAGCAATGGTAGATGGTGTTGGCTGGGGATGAGATAAGTAAAATGCTTTATTTTCTCCCTAAGCTTTGCCTTTTGTGCTGGCCAGCACAGCTTCACTTCCTCTGCTCTTCCATCTACCCAGCTGTGTCCAGCTGCTGGTGCTTTTCTTGTTCTTACTCTGGTGGGGTGTTTACAGGCAGACCAGACTCTGCCCTGCTGTCTCTGCCAATATCTCTGTCTGACAGAATTGGTCCTGTTTAGACAGGAAATTTAGCTCAAGTATAATGCTAGGCCAGTGTGACTCAGAAGTCACGAAGCAGGCAAGTTCAGAGATTAGAGTGTTTTGCAGAGATGGCATGTGTCCACCCAGACGTGAAAAATGCTTTAAAATTCTGTTCCTTGCAGCAGGGACTGTCAGTAGTAATACTCCCATTGTCAGTAAGCATTTGGACAACTCACTTCTAATGACCTGATCCATGACAGTAATTCAAATGCTAACTGCAACTTTAATAATAATTGAAACGTGAAAGAGCAGTAGGTGCCAACAGCATCTAGAAGTCCAAAGGGTAGTAAGGAACGACCAGATAAATATTACCCCGTTAAACATTTGCAGGTGTATTTTGTATTATTCACTAAATACATATATATACATGCAGACATAGTTTAAGAAAACCTAATTTTTATAAAGATCAAGTTAACTGTGAGTTAACAGTGTCAATTCACAGGGTGACTTCAACCCAGACAAGCAGCTGAAAGAGAAGTTTTGCTTAAGCTTCTGAAGTAATGTTATTTCTGGAAATAATCTTGTTGCTAATTTCTCACAAGTGGCTATTTTCCTGGTGCTTATCTGCCTGTGTTGGCAAGATAGAGCAACACACATGCATCTGACTAGTGAGTTTCTATTTAATTTTATTTGCAGTATATTCCTTCTGAGGTTTGTTTTTAAGAAAAGGCAGGACTTGCTATGTATCCTATCTAGCTTCACAGTGAATTTAAGACTGTTGGAATCATGGTTAGTAAGGGTATTAGATGAAGTAATTTCCTCTCTGAACTCTGGAGGATTTCTTCCCAGGACAAAGCTCAGAACATTTGAGTGCATACGCGAATGGGAATCCAGATCTTTACATCACAAGTGACATCAGAGCTTGACAGTATTTATTTGTATAGTGATGGTGCTGTTTCACCTTCCTTTCTCCTTTCACATTTTAACAAAAGCTAACCATACTTGGGTATACCAACATTGCCTGTCAGTTGTTCATTTTTAGTTGCCCGTATTGTTTACCTGGATATCTTCTGCACTGGTCAAATTCTCTATTTGGATAACCACCAGCTAACGGTGTTAATTACTACAGTTACCTTCAAATAACCAATTTCTGTGAAAGATAGTGAGGGATTTTCTCTTTTAAAGCTGTGTTTTCCTTTTAGTGAAATGTATTGTGAGTAACATGTTGTTCAGAAGTGTCTCTTAAGACTGTTCCTCCTACTTTATTCCAAGCCTACTGTCCTCTCTCTGCCCTTTTCCCTAGCAACTATCAAACTATTTACCACCACATTCACACTCTGTAACTCGGTTATGCTTGATCTTTTGTCTTTTCCAAGGCTTGTAATGGAGTTTTACTTGAATGACCAGTAATGTTTCCATCGCAGAAACAAAACATAGGCATTTCGCTATGGGTGAATACCTAGTGATTCAGTGGGGGACACCAACATCTTGGTCATGGGATGGGAACATGTCTTGCTGTAAGATGGGATGGATGCTGAGGCAGCCCTTTCTTTGCGACCCACTGGTCACAGGTGCTGCCGTGCACTTGACCTGAGCAGATGTGTGCTATGGACTCAATGGGGAGGAAGGGAGCTGGCACTTTGTCATGTATGAGGTGTCCTTCCAGCTGTGTGGGACTGTGAAGCCCCCAGAAGATGGAGCAGCAGGAAAAAAAAAAAAAAAAGGGGCAAGTAATTCAGACAAATGTTTTTTTGGCAAGCTGGATCTCTGCTATAGCCTGAGCTTCCCTGCTCTTATGTTACAAACATGAGCAAATCCATACATAGATGCCATGGTATAACAGAAGATGTAGGCATCTTTCTGTCTTCTCCCAGTACCAAATTAAATTTCATTGGGGAAATTCTCTGTTGATCAAGACTGGCAATTTTGGGAACTGATGTTTTAGTTACATTTGAAACATAGATCGGAGTTTGAATCTTTCCTTAAAAGAGAAGGAGTTGACTTATTTCACCATTACTGTTCTTTAGCTCTTTAATAAATATTCAAGATCTTGAAGTCTCGTAAAGGCTTCCTCCATGATAATATTGACTTTATTATTAAAATGTGATTATATTGCACTTTGTTGAAGTACAAGTATTTATTTTATTTTAAATCCTGAAAGTTCCTGATAAATGCTTCTGTATTCTAATGGTAGTTGATATTCACAAGAGGATGTCTGCGAGACTTCA
The DNA here is from genome assembly GCA_028858755.1 of Ara ararauna. Lineage (NCBI taxonomy): Eukaryota > Metazoa > Chordata > Aves > Psittaciformes > Psittacidae > Ara > Ara ararauna. The sequence continues at coordinate 53,887,308 of CM054378.1, forward strand.
TATGTATCTACTTTATTCGCAACTACAAAAATACCTTTTTGGGATCAAAATTCTGTCCTTTACTATAAACTTTTTTAAGCTGGTAGGGGGAGGAAGTTGGGGTTTTTTATTTGGTTTTGGTCAGGGTTTTTTTTTTGTTTGTTTGTTTTTGTTTTGTTTTATCTTTGGGGGGTGTTCTGTTTTTTGTTTGTTTGCTTGTTTTTTACAGACTGTGTTTGAAGGAGATGGAGTAGAAGCTATTTGTGCAATTGCAGTGCATCACCTCCTTTAAGGAACAGTAGCTCCTCATGTAATTGGAGAGAATGAAAATCCAAAGATTGTGAAAAAAAAAAAAAAAATAATCCTTCTTTCTCAAGAAATCAACTTTTTTTGGTACCATCACAGATGGCTATATGTGAAAATCCCTCCTAGTTTGAGCTTTCTTAAGTTACCTTGCCCTATCTTGATGCTGTTTACTTCTTTTTAATGCTGTAAAATTTTTCGTATAGAAACTTAAAAAAAAAAACAAGACCAAACCCATGTGCGTGTGCTATATTGTGTGACTCATGATGCTCTTTTTGAGAGGAGGAACTTGCTGTATCCTGATATGTATTCAGAAGTAGCCAAGCTACTAGGCTGAGACATTTGAGGTTTTTTTTCCCCCCTCCCTTTATCAGGCCATATACACTCAAGCTTCCTGTCTCAGGAAATGGGTGCAAACTTCTTTCTCTCTTCCCTAGTCCCTGTATTTTTTTAATCCAAAGAAAGCTGAGTTTCTAATAATCTGCTCCAGGAGTGTAGGATATGTGGGATAAGAAGTTCTCTTTGGTTTGCAGTTAAAGCAGAACTCAGAAGAAATTGTTACCAAATGCTTGCTTTTTGTCAAGACCAGGTTCACATTGAAATTTACAGGCAGACTGAGGTAATGTCTTGCAAATTAAGAACCTGAAATTACAAAAAACATTAAAAAGGTATTTAAAAATGTGTCTCTGTAGCCAAATTCAATAGTTCCTCTTTCACATTTTATAATTTCTGTTTTCAAAATGTCACCTCATTTATCTGCGGGCAAAATCTGGTTTGAACATCTGTTCTTTTATAATAACTTTTAGTAAAATAGTCTGGTATTTGAAGAAGCAAAGATTCTTGTACATTAGTATTATTTTAAAACAAAAGAATTCAGATTAAATAGGTGTGGTACTGAAAGGGAGATAAGCTTACAACAGAAAATATGATTGGAGCGGCAAAAATAGGTGATACAGTTCATAGTGTAACGTGAAACATGAAGCTGCAGATAATTATTTAAATTATTCAAAAGGAATTATTTAAAAGAATATTTAGAGGCCTCTTCCTCAATGGCTGGTCCTGTCAGCTGACTACATACTTAAAATGCTATATTTGAGGAGGCTTCTGTAATCTGGGCAAATTTGAAAAGGGGGTAATGAAAAAAGTTTAAATGGCTGTAATGCAAGCTGTGTCATTTATTTATTTATTTAATGATAAGGATTTATTTATTTAAGGATGTATTGGCATCCCAAATGCATTCATTGCTGTCTAGGCATGAGCTAGAAGTATAAGCCGTTGCAAGAGCTGTCACTCAGGTCAGCTTATGTAACACCAAATACTCACATTGCGTATAATCCTGCTGTTGAGGTGGAGCCTTGGTCATCATCAGGAGGCACTGAACAATGCCGAGCAAACTATCTCCCCATTTTCTATGGCTGTGTCAAGGAGAACGCACCTTCCTGTAATCCTTGGTTTTAGGCAAATTACAACAAATTACCTCAATGTAGCATGCACAATTTGCCATTCTTGTTTGTCTCTTGTGAGCGTACAGCACACAAAAACTGTTCCCAGAGCTGAAATGCGAATATGTGTGCAAGTAGGCAGTGAGCAGCACTCTGAAAGTAATTTCTCCCAAAGACATGCAAGATGAGTCACAGACAAACAAAGATGGAAAGTGAATACAAAGGTAGAAGGGATCCAGGTGACATCAGCCTATTGTATCATTCTAGCAGAGAAGGTGTATGTTTGCATGTTCTGCTGGAGCAGTTTAATATGTGCCTACAGCTGTAGGACCCATGGTTTATGGCCGTTGTAGACAACACGCCATAACACATCGTGTGAATCCTTCTGTTTCTCTTTTAATGTACATCAGTGAGGTGACTTGAATCAATTCAAGAATGAAGCACAGATGCTAAATAACAGCTAGCTCAACTATGATTTGCCAGCTGTAAAGCAGTAATGAATTTCTAGGGTCAGTAACTTCTTAATCCAGCCTGTTCACATCTGTGAAATTGTGCCTGCATATTGTTTTGTAACAGCATTTACATTTTTCATGTTTGGGATAATGATCCCTGATGAGATTCCTGACTGACCTTAGCTGGTGAATTAACGGGATGGAATTGCTTGCTTAACTTTATAGTTGAGCACATTGTAGTTAATGAGGCCCTACTCTGTCCCACCTTTTTTTTAATGAAAATCTCACCATTCTGGTTTGGGAACCTTAGTGCCAATTGCAGCAGCCCTTGTGTATAGCTCTGGAGTTCTTTGTTTCAGCCCTAAATATGACATGCAAAATGTCATGAGGTGGCCTAGAGCTGCTGGCTGCCACTCATTTTTCATTCTGTGCAGAAGACCTACAGATGCTAAGCAGTAGTAAAATCAAATGGTATTTTGTGCTTTGGGAGCATTCATTAGCATGACAACCTGAGGCCTTGTCATGCAATTACATGGGTCTGGATAAATTATGGGGTACTATAACAATAAGAGATGTGGGGAAAGGGAGTCAGTAGAAGTGTGAAAGGAAGATGAAGCACAAGAAAACAACGCTGCTTAGAGTATCTGCTCAGAGACAAGATGCAAAAGAGAAATCAGAAGAACTAGGGTATAGCATCAGTCCAGCAATCTCTTAGGTGTAGCAAAAAAATGTCATCTGGTTTGGGATTTTTGACAGAAAATTAGCCACGAGTACCTACTTTCAGCTACTGCTCTTCGCGGCGGAGCTGGGAGTGAGTAAGGACATCCCCCAGAGCTCCTCACTTAGCAGCAATCACTCCCTGCAATTAACCTGGGGAGCAAAGCTTGTAGTTCAAGCTGGTGGTTGTGTGTCTCTGCTCCCAGGAGTCAAGTGACCTTGTTTGTGCTATGTAGCTGGACCAGTATGCAGCTGTTTCCACTGTAAACACTCACAGAAAGCTGTTTTCAGGGTATGCTTCTGCATATTACTTTGCAATTAGTTTTGTAGGGACACACACGCTAACCCCTCCTCCCATAGCTGTCCAAGTGCTTTCTGCTGCTGTAGTCAGAACAAGTACATTGTGCACTTTCAGTTCATTTTTGCCCTGTCAGGAAAGCAGGTGGCTTGGTGTGGAAAGGAACGAAGATGATGCTTATGACACTGAAGAAACAAACTGCAAGGTTGAAGTGGCAAGGTAGTTTGACCCTTTCTAAAATACCAAAGAATAAGTTTGTGCGGAACCATTAATCCGACAGTTTGCAAGACACTTCACAGGAAAATTAAGGTAAAACTACTGTCATAGGAAAAGGTAAGTGTATCCAAGTCTGAAATTGTTTTGGAAGAGTAGAATTTGTATATATTCCAGAATAGAATCTCTGCAGTACTACAATGCTTTCTGTTCTAGACTCTAATTAAAAATCATCCCACTAGGTATGAGAACAGATTTGTTTACATTAATAGTTTGTCTGAAACTGAGAAGATTCAGGCATGAAAATATTTTAAGCATCAAATTCTGGTTAGAAATAGAATGGAGCTGCTGGGGATTGAGGGATGTAAGAGGGGTGGGTAGGACCTCTCTTCTACTGTACAAACATCCTGCCCTGAGTAGTGTCCTTGAACATATAAGAGCTTCCCAGGGATCTTTGCTTATCATTAATATTGGCATGCTGCACAAAGGGGAGAAGGAATATGTTTTTGCTTTCGCATGAGATTTTTTTTTTTTTTTTCAGTAGTGTGTGATCTGTCATGTTTTTGACAGCTTTCTCTCGGGCTCTTTATGTTAATGGTTCTTTTTTCTTCCCTTCTCACCCCGCCCCCCACCTCCCCAGCCCTATTCAGATCTGTCCAGTGGAGGAGAATTCCAGCCAGTCAGAGACGGCTTTTTTACCTTGGTGACAGAGCAGGGATCCCCTAGGCATGACTGAGCAGCAGGGACTGTGGAGAGGGGTTGTCTCTTTAGTTGTTGGGTAGGAGACCCTGTCTTTGATTTCGACTTTCTTGACCTGGAGATGTCTTATGTGGCATTGTCCCTTTTGCCTGTGCCTTACTGTGAGGGAAAGAATGAGAGGAGTGACATCTGACAGATGTGCGGGCATTTTGCTTCATGCTGCTGGAAGATGTAGTGGTGCAATGAGATGCATGGAGTAATGTTCTTGATAATGCAGAGAAAGAATGGAAAAAAGAGGGGGGGGAGTGGGAGAGGCAGGGAAAAAAATAAGAATGTTAAGGATTTCAGCTTAATTGTCTCGACGGAAGTACACCATGGAGCAAAAGCCCTGCAAAGGATTTGTCAGCTCCTTGGAGAGCCTTTTTCTTTACAAACAACGTAAAAGTGCCAGAAACCTGTCCTTTGGATGGGGGAAGGCTGTGTTGTATGTGACTGTTTTGGAGAAGTTCTGTATCTTGGAGGAAGAGGAACCAGAGTGTGGTTTGACAGTTGCTACAGCAACTAAGGTTTTTTTTAATGAAAGGCAAGGATAAGTGATGGTATAAAGTCTTGTGTAACTGACGTATCTTCCCCCGCTTCCTGCCAATTTTCCAGTATATTAAAACAATAAGTAATTTATGAGTTCAGCTGAGAAATGGCTCTTCTTTTGCCCAGCTCAGCTGCATTTGTGAGAGTGCGTGATCTTTATGGAGACAGAAGAGAAGAAATTATTTACATACCAGAAAGTAAGGATTCAAGCATCTCTGAAAAGTATACTTTTCAAGGAACAAATGCATTCATTGTTCTGCCTGAAGAAATTTTGTTAGATATGAATGTCACTGGGCCAAGCCATGTTCATCTCATAGCTTGCTTTCTTCTCATCCTCTCCCTTCCTTCCTACTGTGATTAGCATTTGCAAAGTTTTTTAAACTCTCTTTGGTTACCGTGGAGTTATTTTTTGTAATGTAGAAATGATGATGTATTATAGAGCAAATGAAAGATGATGTGAACTTGTGGCAGGAGGGGAATTCTGCTGTGACCTTCCTGCAGCAGTGTTGCGGAACCAGCCAGCCCTGGCAGAGACATGCTCCAATAACTGCTGTCCAGGGAGAGAATTTAACCCTTGTAACTTTTCAAGACCTAGCTGGCTGTTAACATCTAGGAGTGGAAACTACACATCACACCCCAGAGTATACAGGCACTTAAAGATACAAAAAGATGTCTTAACCTGAGCTTTCATTCATCAAAGGATACATAATTTAATGGTAGTTTCAGTTTTGCTAGTGGACTTTGGGGGCATTTTACAACTGAATTTCAAGGGAAAAATTTGTCTAATATTTCTGGAGACTTTTTGGGGGGATTTTTTTTGGGGGGGTTTCTGGTTTGGGTTTTTGTTTGGGTTTTTTGTTTGAAATCTAGCTGGAAACCTTAGGCTACAAAGGATCACTTCTACAGCACTTCGTGTCTACCTTGGGTTCTCTATGTAAGATGAGAATTAATTAATTCTGAGTAAAAATTACTGATTTTAATGAAAAGGTAGATATTAAATCATTAAGCATCTCTATAAAATAGAACATAAATATGAACAATTATGGAATCTTAAATAAAAGGTTTTGCAAATTGTACACTAATTTTAAAGCCTTATTGTCATGAAGCAAATGTGTTTATTAGCTCTTTAGATGGAATGTTACAGATGTCCTTGCTAATATTTTGAGCATTAACAGCTCATAACCAGAGCTCCCGAGTTTGCAGCTGTGAATCCTATATTTAATTTTGCTTTTTCTTTTTTAAAGAAGTTACTTTCGATGCAATTCATGAATTTTACACTGTGCACTTAACTAAAAGTTATGACTGAACTAGGAGCCGGTTTTCAAGTGAATAACACTGAGGTATTTAACTGGAATAAATTCACTGTGCTTTAGCTGCTGAGAAGCAGTGCATGAAGCATGCGCATTTTTTTCACGGGTGACAAAGTAATAAACATTTGCTACCAATTTTATGCATTTTTAAACTCAGTAGAAGACTAGTTGCTACCTTGTTGCCATTCAGTAAGCCATTTTGTGGTTACATGTGAGATGAGAGAGATAACTGAAGTATTTGAAGGGAAGACTGACAGAAAGATCTCACTTTAGGTTTTTCTGTGTTAGTAGCCAGTATTTATCCCAAGAGAAATTTGCAACATTTGAAATCTGTGACATGAATGTCTTCCTCCCCATTGTGTCCTGTCTGTTCTTCTCTGCCTCCTACAACACTCTCCTCCTGCGTCCTTCTCTAGATGTTGAGGCAGCTTATTGTTTTTATTTCGCTAATTCATTCACTTGTCCCAGTGACACAACCACATCTCCAAGTCTCTTTTGCGCTCACTTCCTGGCTTCGCAAGGGCAATCCTGCTGCAAGATTCTCCTTCACATCTCACCATCTTTCCCTTTAGGGATACAAACCTGCATTCATCTCTCTCATCTTAAGCAGCATGTTACACTCTTGATTCTCTGCTAGTCCAACTCTGCCCATCTCCTTTCTTGTTTTCATGTCAAATTCATTGATTCATTTACTTGAAGTTATTTTTCTTCAATTCTGTCTAGACTTCTGGGCTGGCTCTCACCCCTTCTGCTGCATCTGACTGCCCTTGTCCAGCATCCCATGACTACTAAATAACACTGTGTTAGTAGCAAGACATCAGCAGAACTTCTTGTACTTAGTTAATGTGCTTTGGTTCTGCTCTTTAAGTCACACTAAATGGAAATCTTTCAGCGCCACTCAGTTGTTAGTGTGTAGGTGAAAGGAGGATACTTGATTTCCTAAGAAACAGATAACACCTGTGACATTAAGAACTGCATGTAACAGAAAATGCTAACACTTTTCTGCTTATATTGTTTTGAAATGGGCATAAATTTGTTGAGATAATGTGATAGTCAGTGAGTGATTACAAACACAATATGCAAACCTCCTGTACCTTTTAAGGTAATGTTATCTCCCCTCAGCTGTATTTAACTGCGTTTCAGATAAGCCTTCCACTTAATACTGTGGATTGTGCTCTGGCATGGGAGAACATGCAGGTGTTTATTTGAATTATTCCAAAACTGGTCATGCTGTTGCTTTTTGATACAATTTCTGGGCTTCTGATCCTTGGGCACTTGACTGGATCATGTGAATGCTGATGGCAGCTACGTGTTTGTCTATCAGTGGTCTGAACAACTGAACTTTGAGATTTACCGAGTGATTGGAATATTTTAGTGTCTTATTTAGCCAACCACATTAGACTTCTCTTGAGATAAATTGAAGTTTGGCACATGTTGGTATAATCTGAAAGCAAAAGGAAGTTTCTTGCAGTTTGTCAGACTAATTGGTCATCACTGGTATCAGTAAAAAAAATTAGGCACATTGAGACATTTAATTTAGTAGCCTAAGCTACTTCTAGTTAAAAGTCTTTTGGGTGTGGATATTACACATGCATTTATGTCCTAAAAACATAAAGGAAAAGCACTATTCTCTTTACTCCACACCTCCCAGCCCCCACACTCCCCAGATAAAAAATGATGGGAAGTTGTCTTGGAAGTTGATTCTTACTAAATAGCTAAAAATAGCTACTATGAAGTATTTTCAAAATAGCATTAAAACAATGATGATTTTTCTATCTTCATACTGATAGAATTTCAGACCAAGGAGTTGAACTGGAGCCCAGTTTATACAGTGGATAGTATTATTTTATTGTCAAAAAGCAGCATTGCTGTCTTCAACATTTTTAAAGAAAGAAAGCTGTCATTTGGGAAATTGAACAGAATGGGTTTACATTTTCCAGCAAATGGTTCTCTGTGCTTCTTCAATGAAAACAGGTGCTCAGCTATTAACTAGAAAATGCTTCATATGCAAAATTGTCCATAAACATGGCAAAATTCTGCACCATTGAAAGGGAAGCTGACATAGCTCGGGTATACCTCATTATGATAGGTTAGTTTTTTCCCCCAGTGTTTTGAAGTGTGTGTAAGGTACGTGCACGTGGTCACCAGAGGCACTACTACATTTTACAAGTTACGCGGAAAATCCAATTTAGTTTGTACTGATTTTACTCAGTTAACAAGTTCATGTGATTTCTCTGGAAAGACTTATAGAACTGTAGGCATGACTCAGTTTCTGTGCTGTAGTTTAAAGCTAATAAATCCCTAAATGCACAGATCTGAATTGAAAGGTAAAAAGGTTGGTATATTTACAATGAAAAAACAACAGAAAAAAAAGGCAAAAGCAGTGAGAAGATGTGCAGGCTGTAGGACCCAGCTCTATCACAGTGAACATAATATCAACTGCAAGAGACATCTCCTGACAGGCTCCATGCAGGCAGCCCTTGTCCAAGGCTGATCCTGACATCAAAGAGAAAGGCGAAACCCTCAGCAGACAGGAGAGAGAGGAGGCTGGGAGAGCAGTGATTGAGGTGATGCTCAAGGTGTCAGTGCAAATGCTGACAGTCTGAGTACACTCAGAGACATGCTGAGGGGCTGCTCTGCTTGTGGACAGCTTCTCCTGGGGGGATGCTGGTGAGTATGATCCCTTCTAACCAGCTCCCTTACCTAAGCAGCATGTACCTTCATGCAGTGGGCTCCTTATCTTGTAGCTAACAGAGAGGTCATGCTGTGAGGGGGATGTGCCTTCTCTGAGGACTCCCCTGCACATTCCTTGATCTCATGCCATGAAGAAACATCCCTTTGACAGTGTCAGGGTCACACCATAGCCACCCTCCTGCGCAGAGGCGCCTGATGGAGAACAGGTATGCATGGGGAGTGCCTGTTACTTGGGAATGTAGCGTGGGATACTGGAGCATGGTGCTGTGTTGCCAGTGCCTCTTGAGGAAGCTCTTATGTAGCATGCGAAACCTGGCGAGTCAGAGAGTAAGCTGTAGCCTTATGTAAGAGTGTAGTTATAAGAGTTAGCTGCAGATAAGGGAGTGACTGAGATATGTTGACTTTTGTTATCGAATAATGGATGCTCTGCTCAAAGGAGTTGGTTTTGAATTTGTTGAATCAGCTGTGGTCATAACCTGGGAGTGAAACTTTTGACAGCTCCAACCCAATTTGGACCACTTGCAGTAGGTCTTGTTATCCAGGACCCAGTCCAGTAAATGGAGAGTTATGGAGTGTTATCTCTGTTGCCTAATGTCTGCATGTGATAGCTTTTGGTGACGTAAGACTGAAAAAAAAAAAAAAAAAAAAGAAGAAAAGATGGAAAGAAATTCTGGTAGCTTTCTAAGAAAGGCACTCAGCTCTTTAAAGGAAGAAGCTTTCTTTGATATATGATATCCTTGAGTGTTAAATGTGAGGCCAACCTTGCGGCACAAAGGGCTGCAATATTTCTTAACCCAAAGACATTTGGAGAGTTTTCAGTGAGGCCTGGCCTTTTTTTCTAAGTGTTTACAAGATCTACACTGCCAGAAATATTGGTAGCTACATGCAGTTTTACAAGGAGGTGTATTCAGCATTTAATGTAACACCAGCACTTGTGTAGGGGCCGTTACTTTTTCACAGCAGTGCTTTTTTACATTCACGGGTCTGACAAAGTCCTTCATTCTATTTTGTCTTTCTGTTATTTCACATGTATACGTGTGATCACAGGCACGTAATAACAGGAGCTGTTTAGCCATATAGTGCTGCAATGCCTGTATCTCAGGATCTATCAGCCAGATTATCAGGTCTGCAAAGTGATAAATCTGGCATGTTGGCTGGGTGGTGGCATGGGTAATGGATTTCCTAAGCTCTGACAGTGTGAACATATGGAATGGTGGATGGCTTGGGAGGGGAATGCTTGGGTGCATTCATATTGATCTCTACTTTTCCTCTGGGTGCTTGCAAGGTACTCTAGTGCAAAATAAATTGCAGACATCACCACCAGAGTTGTCTCAGGCCTGCTCAGTGTCCAGAGGTTTACTTTTCCAATTTAGTATGCTATTCCTTGGAATGTCAGCCTCCTCTGGCATTATCCTGCCTAAGTTGTTATATTTTCTCTCTCTCATCACTTGGGAAAGTTTTGGGACCATTCCAGGCTTTTCTGAAGTGGCTTTTTCCACTGTCAGGCAGGATCTGGCACAGGGTCAGCACTGCTTCCTGATTCTCACCCTTCCCTTGCAGGCAGATGACCTGCCTTAAGGGAGCAACCTTTTTTGAAAGGTGAAATCTAGCACATAAATTAAATACTGGCCACAGACATTAGCTGCCTGTGTACCTATGAACATATTAATTCTGTGTTAGCACTCCTTGGTGCAGTGTTCATTGATCGGTTAATTAGTATTTGTGCAGTGCTCTGAAGATGACAGGGATATGTACATTTCTGTTATCATGATAGATTAGCATATTACACCTAGCCAGAAACATTACTGAAATAATTTATCTGTATTCTGGTGAGAGAGGTGTGTATTTATTAGGAGAGTTCAGTGAGGCATAGAACACATCTGTTACAGTTCAGAAGAGTAAAAATTTGATAACTGAGTGGGAGTCTTATTTTAAACATCTTGCCCTATGCTGAGGAGGAATGAAGATATAAATTTATCTGTCTTCCTCTGTTTGTGGGTTGTAATGTCAACTAACTTTTCCTTCTTCACTGATTCTTTTCTAGAAGACTCCTCTTTCATTTTGTGAGTGCTTAAATGCCACCAGTTTTATCTTGCCTGAATATCCATGGAAGAGGATAAAGGAAGACATGCTTTAGGCAGCTGGGTTCATCTTGGACTGCTCAGGAAAGAAACATGTACCTTACCTGTCTCTGCAAAACATGATCAAGGGGAGCTTGATCCGCACTTCTTGGCATTCTCCAGTGCTGGGGACATTCCACCCAGAGGTGTGAGTTTCCTGTTCCTTCTTCACCCTTACTCTTCATGTTTCTGATAAATTCTGCCCACTCTATTTAGTCTTGACCATTAAAATTGGTTTGTTTTTTTTTTTTTTCTTTCTTTCCCCTGGTGCCATGCTCAACGTGGTCTGTGTTCATGCTTTGCATAACTAGATGTGAAAGAAAATTTGATCCAATAATACTAGCAGGCATGCTTTTTTGTTCATGGTATGTGCATATCCATTAACTCAAGGAGAAGCTTTCTCCGTCTTAAAATAACCCTCATTGCACAGACATAAAATTAAAAGACTAAGTCATGAAATAAGAGCCTATGTCTAGAAATCTCCGTGGTGCTGACCCTGTCAATGCTTCTCTTCATAGAGATATTGCACTTAAATGGACCATTGCTGACTTCTGGGCTGCCCACATGTCTGGAAAGGTTTGGGAGGGAAGGAATCAAGAGGATGGCTGACCTTGCAGTCAAGGTCTATTAATTGCTTTTTTTAAAGCATTCTGTTCCAGTTGGGCTTTTAGTGTTTGCTGCATCTCTGGACTATTCACTTGCTCAGCTTCAGGGGAGTGATTCATACCTTAGCAGCCTCCAAAATCATTCCTCTCTCTTCATTAATCAAGGATTTAATCAGTTTACAGGGTCTAAGTGGACTTTAAGCCTTAGGTTTTTGAGTTCCATGGAAGTTTTCCACTCTTAAACATATGGTAACATGCAGATTCACTCAAGTTAACGGCACGATACTTTTCTTGGGATCTTACTGCAGGTAATGTTATCTACGGCCAGCTAGTATCTGATGGGATCTCTTCACTGTTGCTCAGCAAAGAGATGAAGCCTCCCAGGGTGGCTGCATTCCACAAATGGCTCTGAGTTGCTGGGAATCCCTGTGGGGCCCAAAAAATGTCCTAACTTGGTTTTTTTTCAGAGAATGTTTTTCAGTCATTTTACATGGCTTTGATGGTAGAATAAAAGTGATGGAAGAAAAATACCTGAACCACTTCATGCTGTTCTTTTTCGTCATGTTATGATATTTGAAACATACCAATTTGGTTGATTTTAGCTGTCAGGAAGAGAAATTTCCCATGGATGCTTTAGAGGAGAGAATACTTGTACTTTACTTTGCTGGAATTTTTAGGCAACAATAACAAATAGTCTTTGCATGTGAACTTGCATCAAGAGAAATAGAGATATTAATCCCTTAGGGGAAATCATAACTTTTTGCTTTCTAGATGAATTTCAATTAATTTCATATGATCTCAGGTTTATTTTCATCTTCTTTTTGTAAGCTCTCCTTCTCTGTTGTATTCTTTGCTTTACACTGGTGTCCCTTTGCTTTCCCCAAAGTTCCATCTACCTTTTTCTCTTGTCTCTAGTGGGATACTCAGTGCTTCTCATTGTCTCAGCCTGCCTTGATTCTGTATCTTCTGTCAGGTTGCAGTTTGCTAGTGCGGTGCTCCCTGCAATCTGCTAAGGCTTCCCCTAATTCTTTTCTTGTCATTCTCTCCCTTCTGTGTTTTCTTCCCCAGTCTGTCCCTTTCACTCTCTTAAAGGATTTTTTCCAGCAAGTGACCTCCTGCAAAAGCCAGTTGGCTGTGGCTAAAGAAAAGAAGTCTTTTCAGGCATTGCTTATCTCTGCCTTGATTTCCAGCAGTGCCCTATGCCAAATATGTTGTATATTTATAGAGATTACCTTTTTCTCCAGCAGTAATTTGGTAGCTGGAGGAAGAAGTAGCTCAGCAAGATGCAGGAGATTTTGTTTTCTCTGGTTGTATACTCCATGAAAATGTGTTATGGTTGTGTTCTCTTCCTCTATGAAAGCTGTACAGCAAGGGTAGAGGTGAGGGGATTGGACTTCAATCCAGCTGTGTATCAAAGCTAGTGTGTGAGTTGCTTGATGTTGAACTTGTTGAGCTCATCGTCATGAGTTGAGCTTGTGTTTTGTTTTTTCCCTAGTTGTGTGTTAGGAAGTGAGGGAATAATTCTCTGTCAGGCCAGAACTCACAAACTGGTAAATGCTGCTTTCAAAATTTGAAGGTGGTGAATACTTTCTGGAACAAGTGACATTAGAATAGTGGGCTGGATTTCTATAGAAGTGGACTATATATAAAGGAAAAAGATTGCTCTTACCATTCTTTTAAATTGTCACTTCTTGGCTTTTGTCAGTGTAATCATAAAAATTGACCTTTCTGAAATCATAAATGACAGCTCTAGATCATTGCAAGGTGGTAACATATATGCATCTGGTAACTGAGTTCCTTTTACAAAACCTCTGACTTGTGGGACAGGTTTTCAGAAGATTGGACTCAGAGACAGGCGTATTTTGTGTTTCCAAATGGTTAATGTACCAACATGCTTCCCAGCTGTCAATAGCTCTGACATATCACTTGTGGCCTTGGAAATCTTCTCCCAATGAGCCAATAGGTAAAAGATGCAGAGAACCCTCAAAGTGTTGACATGCAAGATTTTGGTTAACCTCCAGGTCTACTGGCCTACATGCAGAGGGTTGTTGACTCAGTCTTTATTCTAGTCTCATTCAAATGAACTAGTTTTATATGTTCCTTTTTTCTGATGCTGGTTCCTGATTCTCATTTCTCTAAAAGTTTCACTTTGGTTTTCAGAAGCAAATGAGGGCAATTAGCCTGATTTTAATTTGCAAATTACCTTTAAGTACCAATTAAGAACGTTTCCCACTTAAATTCAGTGTTCCTGCTTCTGCTTGCGCTTAAAGGTTAGTAACTTCTTAATTGGTATTCAAAGTTTTGTCTGTCCCATTACTGCTTATTGTTCCCAGGGTTTTGTTTCTATTTTTTGCCTGTGATACTTTTCCCTTCCATTTTTGTTTTACTCCATTTTTAATTTCTTTTATGTTTTGTTGCTGTGCTGAATTTCCTGCACTTTCATGGGGCTGAACACCGTGTTGGGGGGGTTGAAGCTAGATGAGCTGAAGGTCCTTTCCAACCCTAAACATTCCATAATTCTGTGAAGTTAGCTTCCCCTCAGTCACTGCCTCTTGGGGTAGCCCCATGTGCTCTGTCTGGGAAGACTTCACTGTGCTGCTCCAGAGCTGTTTTGCTCCATGAGAAACCAAGCATCATGCTGGCAGCGCTGCTGCTCATGCAGAATGTGAGCTGACAGCTCAGCATAGCATTGTGCTGAGCCACCTAGGTGGACAAAGTCAATTTGAGGTAGCTTGACTACCTCCCAATGGCTTTGGGCAATGCACAGAAGAAGCCAGAGTAATCACCTGCGGGAAAGTAATTTTGCTTCTCCCATTGCTACTGCGTTTTTCCTCATGTGAACTGTATTTTTTGTGGGTTTTGTATAGACATTCATAGCTGCAAGCTGTTCTTTGAGATAGAGGGGCTGATAGGGGCCCAACTCAAGGGAGGCGGCTAGATATTTAAACTCTTCTTTTTGTGTTGTGTTACATTGTGGTACAATCCCACATGGTAAAGCTACAAATGAAATGAGGTGCATGTTCCCTAATGTTCCAATAGCTTCTTTCCAGTTGTCCCTATTTCTTCTCTGTGGGATTTGGAGACGAGCTGAGTGTAGCGTCCTAGGGCTGGAGTGGACACTAAAGAGTTATCTAATATTGGGGCCCTGCATTATGATGGACAAAATCCTTTCTTTTTAAGTAATGACTCTCGTTATACATTTGGGTTTTTTTAAATGTTCAATACCATTTATTCTTTAGTGCAAGCATCCATGCAGAAGGACATTGTCAACATGCAGAAGAATCTCAGTTTATGGGCAGCATAATGTAATGCTTGGGCTTTACTTCGATTAGAAAAGCAAACAGCTAGTTGGTTTGGAGTCAACTAAAGCTCCTCCTCCTGCCCTCTCCCCCCCCCCCCCCCCCCCCCCCCGCCTTTTCTTTCTATCTGTTGATTGTTACTCTCAAATTTCTCTGGCTTTGAAAAAGAAAAAAAGAGTAAAATGATGGGGTTTTTTTGATCATGCATGCCAAAAATATAGGATATATTTGGATAAAACATGGGTTGGTAGCAGAAACGTGGCTGTTGGCTTAAGGAGATGCTGCCTTGACCATTAAGCTAATAATAAGAGCTAATCTTTAGTAGTCTAGCATCGTGCATAGGGGTGATGAGAACAGAAAAGATTATGCCTTGGGGGGGGATTTTGTCAGTGATACTGAAGAAGAACAGAGCCTGATGCCTGGACCTAAAGCCAGGCTCTACAAGCAGCTCATGCAGAAGCTGCTGATGGCAGCGCCTCCGTAGGAAGCTTGTCATGGAGACAGCTAGCTCAGGTGAACCCTCCTCACTTCTAGGTGCTTTTGTTCCTGTTGAATGAAGCAAAACAAAAGCATAGAGTTCTTTAAGGAACTGGAAGTACAGTCTCTGCAAGCATCGGTCTCTGGGGATGTCTGCGTAGTGTGGCGGAGGCGTGGGTGTTCAGTGGTACAACCCTGGCCAGCAGTGGCGCAGGAGCTGTCTTCCTGGGGCTTACCTAGATTAGGCTCAGCCTGTGCTCACTGTTGGAACTCATTTTGGGGATTTCTTAGCAGGCAATGCTCACCACTGGTGGCTGAATCACTGCTTTGCCATGTCCAGCTCTGCTGCCTCTCTCTGAGAGGGCTCTGGCAGCGGTTTTGCTGTCAGAGCAGGCTGGCACAGCAGGCAATGTGGAGCTGGCTTCCCCAACTCGGCCTGGGGATGGTTTTATTTTTAATGAAAGAATTGAAGCTTCTTTGTCCTCGTGACTGTTTTGGAAAGTGAATTCTGACAAATTTGGGGTAAATCCTCCCCCAGCATGCCAGCTTAGTGACATTCCTTGCTACATTGGTAGCAAATGCCTCTCTTCTCTTTCCCTTACGTATTTCTGTTGAGGATGCAGGTGTACCCTGTGATACGGCACTGTGCCTTTAGTAGAGGTAACTTTTATGGTATAAGCTTGTCAAATTTCATTTAAGGATATTATAGGTAATAGCTCCCTTTGTGACTGTCACTTTTTACAGGAATATAAATGGCTTAGACTCTTTCATGGCACGGAGTGAGTGAAGCCAGTGATTTTAATAAAATACTTTTTACTAAGTTCTCAGTTTTCTCAGAAAAAAACCCCTGCATTCTTTCTTCTCTCATCAGTAAGGGAAGGAATAAGATATAGCCTTGTGTTCTCAGATCCTTTGTACAAACAAATTAGAAACAATCCATAAAGATTTAATTCCCTGGTTTTACTGGAAGTGCAGGATACTTTTCAGCAATGTCATATTCTCACTCTGAATATGTACTCTGAACAGTACAAGTTCAACATGTCTATTAGGTATGTCTGTCTTTTAAGTACTTTTTTGAAGATTAAAGTTGTAAGATAGTCTTTATCATTTGGTATATCATAGCTCTTCAAACCACAGTGTAACCATATTTTGAGATAGCATGTGTATTCTGCTCAATCAATGTGTTATTTTTGGTACAAAGTGTAACACCTCAAGCTCATTTTTTAAATTCCAAGCTTTGTGTCTTTTGGTGTGGGTTTGTTGTTGGGTTTTGGTTGGTTTTTTTTTTTGTTTGTTGTTTGGTTTTTTTTTTTTTTTTTTTTTGGGGGGGGGGTGTTTCTCTTTTTTTCTGTTTTGCTTCATTTGTTTTCTTCCTTTTTTTTTCTTTTAAATATTTTCATTCTTTGCCAGTTACACACTTTTGTTTTTCCAGTTAAAGTGCTCACTAAGAAGAGGGTTAATGGAGGCATGCACTGCTGACCACAGGGAGATGGATGGATTTTTGAAAGCAAGTGAAAATGCCTAAAATACTTTAGCTTTTTTCTGACTTCCTGGTCTCTCTAGTCCTGAAAGAGAAGGAAAAGAATGAAATTAAAACCAGCCTTACATAGAGTTCTTGTGCAGTGGTGATGCGGTTTGTGTTTTGTCTCATCCAGTAGTGATAAAGAAATGAGTTATAAGATACAGAAAGAATGCGATTTGTGTCTTTTTCCCAAGTAGAAGCATTGGTGAGTTTTAAGTATAAAATGTGGAGAAAAGCAGTGAGCTAAAAATTGGGGAAGTTTGTTGCACTTTTAGAAGCTGTTACAATCTTCCTGCTTTCTGTGTCACATAGTGAGCATGTACTATATTGCATGTTTAGTTTCTTTTGAATATAAAAGGCCATGTTATTAACTCTATCTGTTTTGAAGGCCATAATGATAGTGTGTTTATGTTTTCCTGTCGGATGTAAGATCCTGCAATATGTAGTCTTCCCTTTGCACAGCATGGCACAGTTTGGTAATACATTTTTATTCCTCTGAAATTCCATGTAACTTTGCGAAGCTTTGACAGGACAGGCTGAATGGTGTACTGATATGAGAGATCTGCAGTAAGAGATTTGATCTGACAATCATCTGCCTGTTTGAAGTTTGATCTTTTGCTCCAATCTGACACAAATGTGTATAAACCAATTCCAACCTGGCAAGAGTGTGACTGCACAGAGAGATATATTGATTTAACTAACATACTCTGTGGCTGTAATGGCTCAGGGGAGAAGTGAGGAAAATCTTCCTTATGATTTTCTCTTGCTTTTTCTTGCCAGTGGACTGCTGTGGCTCCAGAGGCATGTCCAGGAGCAGATGGGGCAGAGGGTTTGTGGGGTCTATGCATAAGTGGGGATTCCCCAGCTGCTGGGGGATCAGTTGGCTGAGGGTGCATCAGTTGGCTGGGATTTGCAGGATGCTGAAGCTGCTCGGGCAGGTTTGGGTGTTCACCTGCCTGCAGTTGTTCTGTTTGAGCTGGCATTGGCAGGCTTGGTTGATGCTGTGCTGCTGATGAAACTGGAACAGTCTGGGGAAACTGCATCAGCTGGTGCTGGAGTCCCACCAAGAGTGTGTGTTGGAGCAGTGGTAGGCTCTGCATTTGTGGATGTTACTGGACTAATGGCAATGTTTGTTGGTGATGTAGCCAGCTCCCATTGAATCATAGCCATAAGATGGATGCACAGGTGAAGAAAGGCACCCATGTTATTCTCAGTCTTGTTTTAACCGTGTATTCTGTAGTGGCACATAAAGTGTCTCACTCTATGAGAGGGAGAGTATGGCGCTTGTTACACTGTCTAGACATACAATAGAAGCTCTTGGACCAAAGTTTGTCTTTTCTGTTACTTGATAGTCTGCATATTTTCAAATCATAAGAGATCACTATTATATTCTCCAAAATAGGAAGCATATTCTTTTATTATATACCCCCTTCTCCAAGCGAGAAGTTAATACAAAAGAAGTGTAATGGAAGAAATGTGCCACATACGTGGGTGTTTAAGGGAAAAGTATTTGTACACCAATGTAGTACCATGCCATATGTAGAGTATTGCCTCATATAGTGTCTTTCTTGTGCTTGAATCCCAGCTATGGAACATGCAAGGAAGAGTTCCTATTGCTTTCTCCCAACTTATGTCCCCATAAGGGCACTTGGGTGTTTTCATTTTCCAGGTGCCTTGATGCCACACATTTAAATGCTTGGCATTTGGGTGTTCTTATAAAAAACGTAAACACGAGTGCAGGAGTAATATGCCCCTATATGCATACTCATAGGCAGTCAATATCTACATCAGTGATGGAGATTTTTGAGAATTGTGTATACAGAGAAAAGCAAAAGAAAATTAAAATGTGATCCCTGGGGTCTCATCAGGCTCAGGTACAATTTCAAAGATGTTAATACCTTCCAAAAAAGGTATTCCTTCCTCCAAGGAAGAAAAGGAGATGACAGTAATTCCCAGATATGGCAGCTTAGCATACTTCCTTGACTAAGAACAGATGGCAAAGCAAAGCACTGCGTTGGCTTTGATCAAGAGCTGAGTTGATCATTCTATTAGACTCTGAGTTGGTTGTAATGCCAATGATGGAATAATTTTCAGGGGAAGGTTTTCAGTATCCTTTGAGTGTTGAACAACATGCAGCAACACAAGAAGACAGGACAATGTACATGCAAAAACCACTCAAACTTTATGTGGCAAAGCATGCAATTCTCAAAGCATATGAAGTTTGATTCATTTATGGCAAATCAAATATACAGATCTTAAAACCACAGGGTCTGCTAGAATGTCAGGTGAGCCAAGAGTCTTGAAGCCTTGGAGTTTCCTCTGTAGAGTTGCTTACATGGATATGCTGACCCAAAGTCACAATTTTTGAGAAGTCCTGAATTTGCTATGTAAAACTAAGGCATTCTGGTAAATATATATTTTTTTCCCCCATCCTTTTCTCCAGTCCAGAACCTCCTGCTGTAACACATTTTGAAAGCTTTGTTGTGGACCTGATGTGAGCTGAAATTAAATTTAAAAACCATTACCACTTCATGAGAATGAAAACCTCTGTATTTCCAGTTCTCTTCAAACTTCTCTGTTGCAGTCAACAAAGTTAAAACTTAAAGCCATCTGATCTTAAAGGAATGGGAAATATTTTTGTATTAGCTAAACGACTAAAGCAGGAAAAAAAGGCAGATATCATAGTTTCCAAAATCTGTAATTCTCTTTTCCTAATGTAATGTTCAAGCTTTCTTTTACGCAGATAGCCTTTTTCCAAATATTCAACACATCTGAACTTTCTGAATAAGTACAGGCAAAAAGTGCTCCCTAAAACTGGACAAGGTGTTTTGTGGGTGGTTTGGGTTTTGTTTCTTTGGTTGATTTGGTGTTTGGTTTAGTTTTCTTCCCCTTCTTTTAAAAGGTATCATGGGCTCTATGACTGTGGAGTTGCCTGAATACAAATGCATGAACATTGCCAATTCTTAGGCAAATTCCTTTGTCATACAATACAGCAATCCCAGAATTTAATTTGCTGCATGAATTTCCATGTTCAGAACAACTTCCTGGACTGATAAACCAGGACTGCCACTTGAAGGTAATCGTTATAGTGGATGCAGTTTCGTCTTCTGAACTTGCTTTGAAATTAATCTTCTCTGTATGAAGATCCAGTGGGTCAGGTTCACTTTGCAGTACTTTTTTCTTTACGTTGTTGGAAGGTGGTTGACACTGGTGTAATTCAGTAATCCGTCACTTTCTTCCTGCTACAACATATTGTTAAGTGAAAGAGTGTGTCAGAAGGATGAAAATATTTTACCTCCTAGCTGAAGTTGATAATAACCAGGGTGTGTTGGATGTGGGGTAGCTAGAAAAGGAAACTGTAAGATGTATTTTGTTTACCTTGGTGTTATGAAGCAAAATTACTATGAACTAAAATTACTCTGAAGAAACTTAGCACTTGGCCTGGGTCTTGCTGACGATTGTTGAGCTCCTGTAACAAATATAGTGGTGACATTTTTCTCACTGAGTTAGTAGTAAGCCATTATGGGTAGGATTTTTTGAGCATGAGCTTTCTCATCTACTAGTTAAACATATAAGGCAATTGTCTCGTACCTCACTAGTCAATAGCAAGAGTGAGCACTTCTTTAGGTCAAGGATGCCAGAATGGGTGAGATGAGTTGCTAAAAAGGTCAACTTCAATCATACATATTCAAGAGAATAATTGCACAAAATAGATGAAAGTTCTTAAACTAAGCATGTACTTTAATGTTTTTTTGACTGGGAGATTTGCCTTCAGTCTGAAGTTGCTAGTAGCTTAATTTTACATGAAGCGTTAGCAGTCAGAACAGCGTTGCTATCTCTACTTCATTCCTATTGAAAGATTAATAAGATTGGAGGAATATGGAAAAGAAATCGTGCATTTGGCCTGGAGTGGCTGCGAACTAGCACATCAGGCCACGGCACACCAAATAGTATTCCAAGACTCAGGAGGATGAGGTTTTATCTACAGTTCTAATCTTTTTCTTTTGTTACTCTTGAAAGCCATATAAGCTTCTCAGAGCAGTAATGGCACAGACCTGTTAAATGCCTGTGTTAACTCTGACACCATGATGGGTGTCTCTTTGCTAAGACTTCCCTACTAATGCTGGACATGTCTGTGCAGCCCGGCGCTGTGGCTCTTCTCTGGCTCCTCAGCTGCTGGCTCAGCCAGCCACATGCACTTGATGCTGTAGTGAACCATGGAGGGTTTAGGAGGGCCCTTGCTCTAAAGGGTCCCTCCCTGCTAGAGGACATCTCTCAGGGTCAAGGCTCCTTCCACAGATACAGTGGCACTGTCTCATGGTCAAAGGCATTCCTAAAAGTTCTGCTAAAATTAACCCTGATCTGAGTCTTTGGCTTACAGATCAGCTAAATCTTCATTATTTCCTTTGGAATTTCACTTTATAGTTATATTATATGGTACTGTTGATGTTGCATTGAAAAGTAAGATTATTCACTGTGAAGTTAACAAAACAGAGAACTGAATTGCTGTTATAGTCATGACATGACTTTAATAGGCACTGATATAGCAAATGTTCCACCTAGGGAGGCGACTGGTAAAGATCCAGCCCTCCATCTTTCCCAAATTTTAGTACCTGTAACAAGAAGTAAAGCAAATACTGCTTTGCATATCATTATATCAGAAAAAAAAAAAAAAGCATCTAACAATGCTCATACATTAGCATCTGAAACTGAAATAAAATAAACAATCCGTAGATATCAAGGACAAATCTTAAGCAGTCTGTTTGGGGAGTTGGATTATTCTGAAGTATTTGGTGGCAACAGAAAGTTGGTGATAAAATTCCTTTGGATTTTGGAATTTATCTTGAAACAGAATGCAAATGTTTGAACTTTTTTTGGTTTGGGTCTCCACTGTTTCTGCAGTCTCTGAGGACAGCTCCCTTTAACTTTTGAAGCCGAGTTCATGAGTACCAAGAGCAAAAGGACTAAATGTCATTTAAAAGTAATGTAGCAATACTTGCCAACAGCTTGGCTTTAGCAGATTCTGAGAGAGGAATATGTGGGAGCAGTCATGGCCTTAAAAAAACAGCAGTAGGTTTTAGCAACTGGAGAATCTGCAAAAATATTTGAGCTCTGCATGATCCCTTCTTGTTATGTTGAGTTTTTGCTCTCATGATTTTTTAGTTTTTTTGTTTGTTTGTTTTCTTTTTTTTTTTTTTTTTTTTTTTTTTTTTTTTTTTTTTTGAGAAACCTCACAGGAGGCATTCAAGAAAAAAAAATAATTATTTAAATATTTGCTTAAGAGCTGCCTTGAAGACCGCTCTCTTGCCATAGTTATAATTTTCTTTTCTGCTTGTCCTGGCTGTTTTATCTATCTAAATGTAATTTTGTTCACAGAGTATAGAATTTTGTGCCAAATTTATAATTCCCATATTATTTGTTATTATAATGGTGAAATGTGTTTTTCTTTCTAAAAGTATTATCTGAAGTGACTTCTCTGCAAAAGCATGTATCAAAGTTAAGGAGGTCATGCTTTCAAAGTGCTGTCGTAAGCAGCGCTAAAAAAATGGGAGGAGTTTTTTTCCATTGCAAGAACCTGCCCTGTTCTCAATGCATTAAGAAATAATAGGTTTTCAGTGAAAAGATTTCTCAGATTCAGAATTCAGTATTGGAGGAGGAGGATTAGTATTTATTTGCACACAGTTTTAAGCAGTCATGGAACTCTCACCTGTGCCTTAACCAGAGTGAACACCCAGATTTCCATTCAGGGAACATTCTTGCTTGCCCCAGTGAAGAGAAGGAGCAGAGTGGAAGGGAAAATTCCTGCATTTGGATCACATTCTGAAATGCTTTTCATTTCCCAGCACTTAATGACTTTATGCCTTTAAAAATAAGGTCTTGAGGTCTTCCATCATTTGGATCATCACAGCTGGGAGTTGAGGAAAAGTAAGGTATTTTGCTTTTCTTACAATAAGCCAATTTAGGTCACGTCCTGTGCTAATAGTACTATGTCAGGTTATGAAAACAAGCTTTACTTTGATAATATTCACAAATAATTTCAGAAAACAAAAATGTATTATTAAAATTTCAATTTTCATGTATAAAGCTCTTGGTTTCTGAGGTATTTAGGTATGTATTTTGTCAGCCAGACATGGTGTTTCTGCTGTCCTGATGTTAAGTTTCAGGACAAAAGAAACCAGGATTTTCATGGTGATAGAAGTTAGGCTAATGCACTAATCTTTAAGAGATATTTTCCATTTTATTACCCTTATTAAAGTCTCAGTAAGGAAGAACATTGCAGAAATGCTAAGAAAGGCGTAATAGGTTTCAGTTGTTTTGTCATACAATGAAAAATGTAATAGTAATGTAAATCAAACCAAATATTTTCTATGACTTACAATTTGCATGTACTGTGAGCATTCTTTAATTAGAAGTTGGTGTTAATGTAGGATATTAATATGGCATTAAGATTAATGGAGCATTAATTAATTAAGATTAATTGGCATTAAGTAGGAGAAGAGATGAACAGTAGTGTGGTTGGATAGTAATTAGTTAGCTGAGGTAAAATCACAGAGTGAAATATGCTCATCTGCATTAGCTCTCAAGGAAATGACGAATATCTTTTTTTTGCTGGCACGACTGAACTCTAAAGAAAATCCTTATGCAGCCTAAACTTCTTGTTGTGCTCCACTTACACAGAGTGTTTTAAACACTGCTGATCCCCTTTTTCTTCCTTGTGGAAGTGAGAATATCCTTTCTGCTGTTGCTTCTCAAGGAATAATCACTTACTATCCTGCCAAAGAGTGGGGGAATCTTTTCATTTGGAAAAGTAATTTTCTCTGGAATAAAGGAAAGATTAAATAGACAGTAACAGCTCCTTTGTATGCTTCTCAAAGTAGGAAAAGATCATAGGTCTGCTTATTTCATTTGCCTTTCAAAAGTTGAGGAAAATGTCAAACTGCTCTCTTGTCTCGGAAGAACGAGAGAGAGTGCCTCAGGAACAGTTGTGATCTCTTCTTAGGAACTGGGCAACTGCAGCCATTGGGGACCCACTGTGTCAGAACAAGCCTTTCTTTTTCTTTGTTGTTGTTTGGTATCAGAAAAATTGTGCAGGTGTGAAAATGGGAAAAAATATAATATACCAAGCTGAAAAAATCTGGTTAAAAATGTGCAAGGAAGAAAGCACTGGTGTTATGCTCTTGCAGAGCTAAGGACTGCCAGCAGCCAAATTTGAGAGATTTACTGATTTGGCTGTCATCGAACAGCAAATGTCATCTTGTGCGTAACTGCTTGGACATAAAGTCTCACTGACTGTGGTGTGGGTTGGCGAGAGGTGAAAGAAGTACTTACCACTGTCTGTAAATAATACTGGTAGCTTCATCCTTCTATGTTAACTGGAGTGTACAACTTCCTAAGTAATTTTAGAGAGGCAATCCCACTGCCTGCTTTATGAGACAACAATATCAGATGGTAAAAAAAAAAAAAAAAAAAAAGAGAGAGAAGGTATACATCAGCTTTGTAGAAACAGACTTGTCTGACTTTGGATACATTGCATCTTCTGTCATTTAACCTTAATTTAGGTGCTCAGGTGAGGTTTGGTGCCAGTTTCAAGAGTTAGCATGACCCTATCAGGAGGACTGAGAGTATCTTGCAAAGACTTGCCTAACATAGCTAAATGTTAATTAATGGTATAGCACTGGTATTAATGATAAATATTATTTTTTGTCATTAAACAAAATTTTGCAACTATGTAGTTTGCACACAAGCTCACTCTTACAGAAATCTTTACATAGGTTGGGCAGGAAAAGTAAAACACAAAATGTAGCAGTACCTTTTTGTGCAAGTTTGAGGAATTGACCTGATCAGTCACCTGTTCATTTTTCATTTGCATTCCCAAAGTCAGGCAGAGGCAGCACATGTCTAGCACAACCATGGTAGAAGAAGAAAAACCAAGGCAATGTTTCTTGGTCTCCCCTCACTTCACTCTTGACAGTAGAGCTGCGTGTCTTCTCTCACTTAGGGCATATTGTAGAGCGAGAGTTGTAGAGGCTCATAAATGCCATGACTGCAGGTATATCTGCCTTTCTACCTCCTGCTGTGCTCTCTTTGTCCACAGAGAGAGATTGAACCATATCAGAGAGCATCCTCTGGTGCTGAGTTTCAATCATCAGTGCTGTTGGGTTATCACAAATGTCTCTGTTGTAGTTTAGGTCCAGACCAACTTTCTTAATCAGTTTCTGAGTATAGCATTAGCACAGGCCAAGGATTATTTATGGCAGACCATTCAGAGGTGGCTGCTCTGCAAAGGGAGACAGTCTAATGGTGTGGATTAAGGCTGTTCCCTGCCATCTGGGTTGCTGCCAGGGCACTTGCCCAGGCATGTGTACTTTGTGAATATAAATTTCAGCCTCTGGCTTTTCCCATCCTGAACTGAAATCACACTACTCCTTAGCTCTCACTCTGAGCCCTGAGCAAGAGAACCTTTTGGTCAACTCTCCCTACCAGCAGTGATAAGGCACAGTACTGGGAACATCGTGGGACTGCTGAAGTTTAGCAGATGGCTGAGCTAAAGAACCTAAACATACATGTACTCTTTCACTGGCAAATGCTTTCTACATACAGTTATTTAAACTTTCATCACATTCATAAGCTAGCACATGGGGTCTTTTGTTAGCTGCAAGTTAACGGTGCTAACACAGATAGCAACTGCACTGGTGTTGATGTGTTGTCACTTGTTCAGCTTCATCAGCTTGATCACATACATGCTCCTTGATTCTGGAGACATATATCTTTTCCCTTTGTGTGCTTAGCTGGTGGAGGCTGCAGCTGTACCACCAGACCATGGTCACACCTTGGCTCCCTTCCAAGGATGCTGGGGCATGGTTTGTCTGCACACCTGCCCCCTCTCTGCAAAGAAAGCAAGGCGAGTGGATTCAGATAGAGCCTTGGTAAGGCCTGCAGCTTCTCCATCAGTGCTGTCTGAGTGGTGTGGGTGCTATGGTGTGTCCCATTAAATGTAGGGACAACCCTGAGGGTCACACACTTTCTGATAGATATTTATAAAAATAAGCATCTGTCATTGATGTACATGAAGCTGTGCTTGCTCTTCAGTAAGGATTGGCTCTTGCTTTGGGGACAGTGTGTCTGTCTCTACCAGCTCTCTCAAGCCTTCCTAAAGATCTTCAGAATGCAGTGCTGTACAAACAAGAGCAGTAGGGAATATTCACTATCACAGGAGCAAGATGAGATTAGCTCTTAACCCACTTGGAAAACACTCCACCTTGTAAAAGGCCATGTAACTACATGGCGCTCTTTATGCTCAGGCCGGGTGGGTACTTTTATATGGAAACTTGCTAAATATGTAGCAAATTAACACAGGTAACAACTTGTTATAATGTGTTACAAGTTTCAGAAGGTTGTTTTGTTTCATTTCAGTTATGTTTGCTAATGCATTAGCAACACACGGGAGGAAGTTTGCAGGCTGCTTAAGCTCCCCCCGGGGTGTAGGGTAACCCAGCCTGAGTGGGAAGTGGGGGGCACAGGAGAAGGTTGCAAGGTCTTCATCCTGGTAATAGCCTTTTTTCGCTGCTTCTCAGCCTGTAACAACTGGGTATTCTCATTCTGTTAATATTATTTTGATAATAAACTGTTCTAATTGTGTAGTATCTTTCTCTTAAACTGGCTTTGCATGGCAGATATGAATATGCATGCAAACACATGCACATCTGCTTTCAAATTTTATGTTAATACCTTCACAGCTTCTGCAGAACCCGAGCTGTATCTGTGTGCAGCACTGGTTTCCTCTGCATTGTTTTACTGGGGAGGCAGAGTCCAAGATTTAGAAAACAGGTCTAGATCTGACACAGCCTAAAAACCCACAGGACAGCTTAGATGAATGTTTCTTGGCTTGTGGAGTTTGAAAATCTATGGTGGCTGTCAGCAGAGCCAATAAATTCTTCATCCTTGGCTTCAGGTAGTAACACCATGCTATTGACTAGGTAAATGCTCTCTGGAGCTTATTCTCTATCTAGAAGGTACCGTCTATACAAAGAAAAGTCTGTGAGGAGGTGTGTAGGATCACTGAAAGTGAAGGAGCAGATTCTGGCTGTGTCTGTATGAGGAAAAATGCCAAATGATTTAGTAGGCTTATTAATTCAAACTGGAGGGAGCAAATCTAGTGGTAAGGTCAGTGGGAAACAAATACTCAGTGTACTTTTTTACCTTCAAAATGTGGGTCCTAAATTACGAAACAAGACACTCATTGCTACATGGTTTTATCCTGATTAATAATAGTGTGTTTTCTTCAACAGCAGTGTACTACAAGCTGGCTTTTCAAGCATTTTGTTATAAAATATTTTCCTGTATCTATTTCAAGCATAATTGTGCTGATTTTATGCCAGCATAATGTGAAATTAAGCAGCTGTAGGTATACAGATTAGACTATCAAAAGCTTTTTGTGCATCTTGTGCTAGTAAAGGCAAAGTTTTTTTTTTTTAATAGGTTTTCATGTGTTTTGTTTTTTTTTTTTTTATGTAGGAGGTTGTTAGTTTATTTTTTTAATTATTTTTATTTGGGGGCTGCAAAGGAAGTCTGTGGTGTTGTCTTGAACAGGTCTGTATGGCTGGCCTAGGGCTACATTATACAGCAAAATAGTTGTGTGGCGAGAGGCTGTGCTATTTGACAGTAGAAGTGTTTTGGAGCAAGACAAAGTCATCCCTCTGGGCTAAGTTTTGCCTGGGATGCAGCCTGGACAACAGTTTTCTAGAGTTGCCTCAAGTAAATCAGCACAGGCAGGTTAAAAGGGAACACACAGCTTACAAAAGGCGATCACTTTTAAAATCATGCTGCATCTGAAACACTGTATGTGCTTGTAATACAAAGAGGTATTAAGCAGAAGTTAAATGACAATCCTTTTCGTGCCTTATCCCTCTGATTTATTGTTATATTCTTTTGCGCTTTTAGTGTTTAGTTTCTCCTTTGCCTTTGTATTGTACAGCAGTTGTTTTCCTTTTGTACAAGACCTGCAGGGCTGAAGGGGCAGAAGGGTGGGTAGTTACCACAGAGCAGTAGGACCAGAGAAAAGCACTGAAGATAAATAGGAAAACATGGTTAGAACTGGTGACAACTGAGGTTGTCTGTGTGCCGTTACAACTTTCTGCTCAGCTCACTCCTGAGTCCCAAGGGTGGAGAATGAGCATCTCTAAAGGGAAGGAACCTCTAAAGGGTTGCGCTGAAGGCTGTGGCTGCAGACCTACTCCGACAGCTCTCCTTCAGGAGACGAGCTGTGTGTCTCTTGCAGGCACAGTGTGGTGGGATGGATGGTTAGCTCATTGCTAAGTGCAGTAACAGTGATCACATAATAGTTCCTCTTGCAAAAAGTGCAAGGCAAACTTATATTGGTCATGTGAGGTGATACAGTTGAAACAATTAGCTAGTCTGGAACATATTCCTGCTATCTTCTCCAGTGAGATAAATGAGTTGGGTCAGTGCCTCTTCCTTCTTCTTTCATATTCTTTCTGCCCCTCCTGCCCTCTCTCTCTCCCCTAGGTTTCTGAGAAAGCTTTTGTATAGCTAATCTAAGGTTTTAGAAACTGTTATCTTGCACAGTCTGGAATGCTTCTTGTCCTCTCACCCATGGTACAGTGAAAAAACAAGTAGGTGCGTTTTATAAAGGCATCTTTACCAGGAGACATGATGAGTGACTCCTAGAATTACTTTTGCAATTACCAGACAAATTGAAAATAAATGAGAACTTGAGACATGTGGTCTGCTCTAATAGTTAGCATCTTTGTCTTTTACCTTAGAGCTTAAGGCTTAGATATGAGAGTTTTCTCCTCTCTTATGCAATTGTTTGTATAAAACACCTAATATAAGTAGAACTTGCTGATTCTCATCGGAAGCAATGCTAGGGAACAATGTAAGTGCTAGGAATCACTCTAAAAAAACCCCAAAACAAACCCTGGGGCTTTCTAGGTTAGTAGAAAACCTTTATTGGTTTGGAATATTGTACAGTAAACTTGGTCCTCACATGTAGACATGTCAGGTATCAGAAATGAATGTTTCAATGTGCTTTTAAAGCCTGCATGTTGTTTTATTGTGTGATTTTTGCAAATTCATGGAAGACTATGTGGGAAGGAAAGAGTGAAACTAATTTCCAGGGAGAAGCGTTTCAGGATACCAGGCATTTTTCCACTGAACATCTCTGTGGAAATCTGGAAAAAGTGTTATTTCAGTCCTCTACAAGAAAATAGTGCTATAACTGTACTTCTCTTTCCCACCATCAGTGAACTTGAGAAAATTCTTCTATAATTATTAACTAGTAGAAAAAAATTGAGCTTATTTTGGAAAGCATTTTAGGAGATTATTTGCTTTTAAACATAGTACTCCTGGAAATGTGAACTGTGGATGTTATTTGTACTGTTGTCTTCTGGTTTGCTTTCAGATTGAAGACAGTTTCAGCCTTTTGGAAACGATGGGGGAGGAGGACAGCATTAACTATATCAATGCCATCTATGGTTGCTCGTTGCATTTGTCTTTTGCATGCTTCTCTGTGTAGTCTGCTGCAACCTAAATGGCTTCTGTATAGGAATAACAAAACTCCCTAATGGACTTGAAAGAGCCCGGCTCTTTTCATGTTCTGGGTTCTAGGTGGTTTTTTTTTTGAGAGAAGACAGTAAAAATCAGGGAAGTCTAAGGTCTTGTTATTTTATATTTCTAATATTTTGTTAGTTGCATAACACCACAGAGCATTGCAATTTTAAGTTCAACACATTGCTGTCTACGATGAGTATGTTACTGCTGCTTCTGGCATTTTCTGTACTGCAGGGTAAAAACCCAAAGCAAAACATGGTCCTACTTTTGGTGAAATTACTGCAAATCTACCACTCATTTTTGTGGGACTTTACATCCTCAGTAACTGAACTCACTGGGACAATATTCAGAGTGAAATTTTTGTAGCGCTGGAAATTGTTTTTAGACGTTGGTACCAAATTTGTTGAAAGCCAGTAGTAGTATAATTAAAAAATGCACCCAACTGCTGTTTGTTTCGTAATAGTTCAGCCTGTGCCCAGTTCCTAGGGGAAAAGACTCTCACA
Source organism: Ara ararauna (assembly GCA_028858755.1). Lineage (NCBI taxonomy): Eukaryota > Metazoa > Chordata > Aves > Psittaciformes > Psittacidae > Ara > Ara ararauna. Next base: position 53,917,099 of record CM054378.1, read on the forward strand.
GCAGCTGAGGAATGCAGCCTGTGAGCTCCTTCTTCCCAGGGATGCTCCACCCACCCCCATCGCTATAAATGGCAATTGGACTTCAGGGAGTTACAGCAGGCAACGAGCTAAGCAAAGGCAGATTCATCTGCAACTGACATTTTCACTGCTGGGCATGCAATCAGTAAAATGAAGAATAACTTCGAGCATCGCAGGGGCTGCAACTTCATCTGCAAAGTGGTCTGGACTCTGTAAGGATGGGCTGGTGCCGTGAAGGTAGCTCTGTTTGAACTTGCACTGAGCCACTTGTTTTAGAGGACTATGGGAGGGGCTGCAGCTGAATGAATGCTTGGCATCAGGAAACTTGCGGCAAGCTTGCCACAAAAACCTATGTTTTCTCAATCAGCTATGGTGATGGCCACTGATAAGCATGTTCATCATGTTTGTGTTGCCTTGCTAGCAAAGGTCACCTCAGGGGAAACTTAGAGGTGTTCAGTAGGCCAAGGAAAATGGTATTTAAGGGAGGAATTCAGCTCATCTCTTGCACACCTGCACTATAGCCATAGACATCTATCTCTGAGCTGGCCACCATACGCTCCCTCCCTGCATGGGAGGAAGAGGGGAAAAAGGCGTTTCTGGGCTTTCATTCTTACCTCTGTAAGCCAACTGAAATTGTTTCCCTGAAAATTCCATTTCTCACCACTGGTTGGAAGTGCTACTTTGAATGTCTAGATAGATAAAGATGCCTGTATTTTGGGAGCAGTCCCACTGCAGGTCTGGTCTATCTTGCAGTCCATCTGTCAGAGTTTGAAATGCTCATAATTACTCTGTACTTTTGTCATTGTTGGCTTTAATTACCATGTCAAATGGAAAGGGTAAAATTTCACAAATTCTAATGGATTCCTCAGGGATAAACTAATTCATTGTGTAATGAATGATGTATGCATAATAATAAAAAAGTAATAACACCAGTAACATGCTCTTTCATTAATTCTGCGTGAGAAGTCAGAGGAAACACACGTTTAATGTTTATTCAGTGGAAGGTTTGAATGGAGAAGTATAAGAGAAGTAGCCTTCTGTGGGATAATAAATATAAAGTTACACATTTAACAGATAATTCATTCTTTATTATTCCCTCAGCTTCCGTTTTCAAGCATTATGGGGTATTTGTATCCATCTTCACCAAAACATCTCTTGTTTACAGTGTATGTAGTTTATTCAGCCAGACTTACGTGTTTTGTCAATTGTCAGTCCTGTAAGGTACTGGATGCTTCTGTATGACCCAGTGCTGTATTAGGAGAAAATACTACAAAGCAAATTTCCATTTACATTGTGTGGATAACTAGGGACTCAACTGCAGAGGTTCAGATGGGGTGAGAGCAGTCGGGATGGTGTTACCCTAGGCGTCTGCCACAAGCAGAAATGTGCCATCTCCATCTTGTCACAGCGCAGTTACTCCTGAGGAAGGAGCAGCTCAGGGGGCTGCCCGTGGTTTTCCTAATGCCAGGTACTTTAGCTGCATGCTTCCAAGGAAGAACCACTTGGGTCCCAAGTAAAGCAGAGTGAGGAAAATTGCTTTAAAATAATGAGATAGAATTTTAAAAGTGCATTTGAGTTCTTTTCCTCACATTCTCACTTTTCAAAAACACAGAGAGCACATCTGCAGGCTTCTCTCTGCAATGGCTGAAGTTTTACATATTCCTTATGTAAATACATGCACTGATATGCACCTGTACTTTTCACATACCTCCTGGAGATAAAGCTGTAAAGCAAATGCCCCAAAGTTAACTTGCAAAAATACTGCGAAATGTGAGTGTTGCAAATCCTTTTAAACTCAATGTCTGCTTTTGGAAATGTACCCAATTTTCAACTTGGCCCCTGGAAAATCATTCTTGTAGCTGAGGATATTTATTCTGTTCCATTTCTTGAATGGGATGCAGCTGTTGAATTCTTCAGACCTTAGTAAAGGCTCTTAAAAGGGCTTTATTTATATCAGGGTTTTTTTCTGTCCTCTGGTTCTGAGCAAATATCCACAATGTCAGCTAGTGGAAATTGTCACACTGCAGGTAAGCTTATGAAATTCTACTGCTTTGCCACGGTGACTCTTCTGAAGAGCTGAGCCCTTACTTGAGAGCATATGTGTAATTATATTGAAGTGTGTGAGTGTAACTTCCAGGGAAGTTTGGCACGTGATAGACACACCTCTTCAGTGCAGAAGATCTGGACAACAAAGAGCACATCTAAGGTGATAAACTAAAATTCATCTACAGCCTGTTAAAAACAAGTTGCAATGATACTGAAGTGTATAATCCCTCTTGTTTCAAAATACAGGCTTATGGCATGAGTTTCCCTTGAATATACTCTGTGATTATAAATGACCTGTATCAAATAACCTCCTCTAAGACATTAAAGGTTGTAATGCAGGTAAGAACTCCCATAAACCTCAAAATTAATTTGCTTTCTAGATCTCTGTGTTACCAGAAAGCTTTGACAGTAAGCTGAAATGCTGTGATATTTTGGTGTTGTTAGAGTTTGACAGAAGTTCAAAAGCAATATGCTGTATTGTTATATGTCTGTGTCGTGGTTTAAGCCTCTCTAACCACGCAGCTTGTTCTCCCCTCACTTTCCCCTTTTTCTTCCCCCCGCTCCCGGAGGGATGGGAAGGAGAATAGAAAAGAATGCGACTCCCACAGGTTGAGATAAGAACAGTTTAGTAACTAAGGTATAACACAAATCACTACTGCTACCACCAATAATAATAATGACAAGAGAAATTACAGGGAAAGAATACAATTCTCACCACCTAATACCAAGCCTGACCACGCAGTGCACCCCCCACCCTTCTGGGTCTCTCCTCTCCGTCCTCCATCTTGGGCATGACGTGCTGTGGTATGGAATAACCTCTTTGGTCAGTTTGGGTCAGGTGTCCTGTCTCTGCTTCCTCCCGGCTCCCCTCCTCCCTGGCAGAGCATGAAACTCAGAAAGTCCTTGGCCAGACCAAAACATCACTAAGCAGTAACCGAAACACTGGTGTTATCAGCGCTGTTCCTAGGCCCAAAATCAAAAACACAGCGCTGCACCAGCTACCAAGAAGCAGAAAAAATGACTGCTGCTGCTGAACCTATGACAGTCTGTGAGATGAGGAGCTTTTTGAGGGGCAAGAGTATAAGACCCAGCAGCAAATGTAATCTGGCAAGCAGTTGTGAATTTTATAAGGATATTGCAGTGAAAGCTCTCTTAACTTCCTGTGTCTGCATGCCTTTTTGTAGCAGGAGCTTCATACTAGCTCTTAAAACTCACATTATTGGTTCCTTCTTTTTTTCACTAAGCATTTCCTCAATTGATACTGAAAAGTAAAATTCAAAGAGGTTTATATGAGTCTTTCAGCTGACTAATACATATTTTAATAAAAGTATTAATAATGTTGATAAAAGGATATGAACAGCTGCTGTGGCCACTTAACACAGATTAAAATAATTGTATTGGGCATGTCTGGTAGATTGCCATTAAAAATTTTGAATAGGAGCAGAGAGCATTTGGCAGCCAGCAGCAAAAGCATGTCGGGGACAAGGGAGGGGAAGGAAAGAAATAGAAGAAGGGGCTAAGAAGAGGACTTTGGAAAGCTTCCATGCTGTTCATTCACCTAAAAATGGTTTTTCAATCTGCCTCTGAGTTTGTTTATGTTTGCCTTTCATTTGGAGACTGTGGATGGAGATGTGTCTTTTCAAATGCTTTGGGAGCTGGGACTGTGCTCCTTAAGCTTTGAGTTTCAGAAATGGGACTTGGAGCCTTGGTTGTGCATGTGGGGAGCTCCTGCCCATGCTGCTTCCTCTGAGGGCTAGATGAGGTCCTTTTTGCACCCTCTTCTCGCTGAATTCTCTTCAAATCTCATGCATCATTTTCCAAAACATCATTTGAATCTGTAGTTCTGTGTATCCTCTCCTTTCCACCGGTGGGAAATCTAAATGTGCCCGAAGATGGGAGTTTGCCCTTGTGATTCAGTGACCAGTGAGATGTGGGCTGTACCTAACGCTGCTTGTCACATGTAGATTTTAGAACTTCCCCAAATGGAAAATCTGAGGTACAGCTTTTATAAAAGCAAAGCTGTTAAGTGGGGTTTTGGGACTCAAAATATGTTTGACTGCTTTTGAAAGACTTTGAGAAAAAATAAAGCATATTCTTCTCCTGCTATTCAGAGACTATAGCAGCATAACAAGCATGTCTGAGCAAACCTGGCTTTGGTTGCCCCAGGATTGCCTTTCAACTCTCCACTGTTTACCAAAATCTCTGCAATTCCTTCCCAGGTTTTCCTTTTCTAGAAACAGGGATGATTATGTATGTTCTCTCTTAATCTATCTCACTGCATGGGCTTTTATTAGAGCCTAATATAACTTTTCAGAGTACTTACGTCATCTCTTTTAGAGTCATCAGTTTCTGCTAATAGATAGCACTTAAAATCATGAGATGGAAAGTGCAAGTTAAATATATTTAGCTGGCTTTTATTTGCCTTCTGCTTTTTAGAGTTTGTGAGGCACCGGCAGTCTCTGGAGCAGATGGGGTGTTCTGTGATTACTGGACCAGACAGCTCAGATATTATTAAAGTGCTTTTTTTGCATATGCAACTTGCTACCGCTTCTTTATTTTCATGGGTCACATCAAGCGTAAATCTAATAGAGGTTGTTGTGCTTCTATCGTTTATTTTTGAGTGAACTGTATCACCTGAGCTTAATGCATATAACCCTGCATGATTCTGGATGTCCAGTCTCTCTGTTGGGATTCCCAGTATAGTTCAAAAGGTATTCAGGAAAGGCTAAAGTAGTCAGCAGTTTTCCATTACTTTCTGTGGAAATACAAAAATGGAATGTGTTTTTATTTAAAATAGCTCTGTTGTGTCTCCTGGAAGCTATTCTGCAGGGGTTTTGTATATCCCAGGTTGTTTTTAATGAGCTGTAAGGGACTTCCATGGTGTAGTGCCATCCATAATGGTGAAGGAAGGAGTCGGTCACAGGAACTCCTGCCCATGAGGGGAAAGGTAGCCAAGCACGCAAGGCACTTGAATCACAGCTCCCATGAGGCACACCAGAGCGATTTGGACTAAAAACATCTTTCCTAGCTGCAAACTTCTTTGAACTTTTTGACCAGGCCATCTTCTTTGGTTTTTTTTTCCACAGAAAACCTATCTTTCATGAATATTTTTTAAGACAAACCCCTGATTTTTTTTTCTCCAGAACAAAAACAAAAAAAAAAAAAAAAAAAAAAATTGAGATTTTATGTCAACTCTGTTTCTGAAGCTTTTTTTGACAGTCCCATGAAGCTTTTGTGGCTAGCATTGGTCACTGGTGTAGCAAGAGATCAGCCAGTGGAATTGTCAGCTGCCTGCTAATTTGGTTCTCTTAATCTTGTGCTCCTCTGGACTGAGAGTCAAATCCTCAGAATTTTACATAATTAAGAAACAAATGAAAAGTCCCATACTGCTTATCTGTCAAAGAAGTTAAAATATCAAAATCACTTAACCAGTTTCTCAGTGAGAATTAGGCCAAGCTCAGTTTAAAGTTTCATGATTAATATTTTTGAGTGCACTGGGAAGGAATTAATTTGAAGTAGACAGCAGAAGTTTTGGGTTTCTTTTTCCCCATTTTATTGCTGATAAGGGTATATTTTATATAACTTCTCCACAAACTGTGAATATTTTAATATTATAAAATTCCATCCCAAATAGCGTATTTTTAAATATAGAGCTGTACATGACTGAACAGAGAAGTTTGAAAAGGAGAAAAATAATTCCCCAGATGCACTGGTAGATAATAGAAGTGATATAAGATCATCTCCATGTAGAGACAGTGTATATAAAAGGACACTGAATTTTTTATTTTTATTGTTTTGGTTTTTTTTTTTTTTTTGCCCCAAAGGACACTGTTAGCTGTCAAATAACCTTAAGAACCCTGGTTCAAAGCAGAACTCAACAAGTATTGCTAGACTGCTTAGTTTCTGAGATGGAAACCCTTGCTGTCAACCTACAGTTCTAATAAGTAGGAATTGGACTCTCTACTTCCGATAAGGTTCTGTATTTTTTTTATCCAAGGTAAAGGAACATAACCATGTCTGGAGCTCATAAACACAGGGGGACAGGTTAGCTGGCTCTTCGCAGCCACTGTATTTTACCTTTCTGCAAGCCACCAAAAAAATTTAGTGATTTTTAAATTCTTTGCTTGCAGGGCAGCTGCTGTGCAGAGCCTGGAAATTGCAGTTCCTTCATCAGGTGGATATAGAGAGTGGGTTCATGAAGGATCGTGTCCCTTTTTCCAGTTATGTAAATAGCAGAGTTTTGCTTGTTAGAGGAAACTCAAAGGATAATGGCACAAGGGATATGTGGGCTGAAGAAACTTATTTTTGATGAAAGATTGCAAGAACAACAAATGTACAGCATAATTATGAGATGACGAGCAGGCTGCTGATCTCTGGCTGCAGCATTTTGACAGGGAATGATAAATCTAGCTTCAGTGTTCTGGGTTTGTGTTGGGATGTAAGCACAATCAGTGACAGTACTTTTCCAAGAAGGTTATTCAGCTCTCTTTGCAGCTAAGACAAGACTTTTTCCTTGGAAATCTGGTATGGTATGATGCTTAGCGCACAACATGCTGGCTGTCCTTATGACTACTCAGCTCCAGGGAGTTGTATGGAAAGAGACTAGAAATGGAGGTGAGGAGGATTTGATGTCTGATCTAAGAAGCACTGAAAATTATGAGGCCTGTGCATTGATTTCCCTGGGGATTGTATAAGCCTCTGAAATTAGGGACATCCGATGTCTGTGTTTGCTGCTACTGGGCAGGCAGTGGTGGCCAAGGTATTGAGGAAAGGCTGCATGCATTTCTGAGCTGTGAGTGCAGGCTCTCATACACACCAGGTGGGAGGTTATCCAGCCTACCTCAATTTAGTGGTGCATGAAGCATCTGGGTGGATGTATGAAAAGAAAATTATTTACATAATCTCCCTTGCCGTTCCCATGAACTCTATCCCATGGTTTCTCCTGTTCTGTGAGCAATCTGATGAAGCACTAAGTAGTGCCAACTGAGAAACAAAGTTGTTGCTCTGAATGATGGCTTGGTGAAATGCCACATAGGGCAGAGCTGCCATCAGAATCACTGGTGATTCACTGTTTGTTTTTCACAAATTTCCTACGCTCACTGCCCACGCTTTATAGATGACAGCATTCTGTATGGGGACTGTGAACATGACAGACATTATTTATGAAGCAGGGCTTTTATCAAGGATTGTTTTTTTCCCCAGCACAATGTGTAAACTGCTCAGTCTCTGTGTTGCTGTTGTCAAAATGTTATAAATATAGCTGGCCTGCCTGCTTCAGTAGAAAGCTTTGGAAGTTGTTTTAAAAAGCTTCAAACTAACTGCTTGTGAAGGTCAGGCAGAAGCCACAGAGTGCTCCTCAGTGTGCTCCAAGGAGTCATGGCAGCTGCATCCAGCATTCTTTCACCTTCTGATGGGGACAGTTTGGGCAGTTACAGTTCATTTCGAGCTTGCACAGCCACAAGGGAGGATTTGTGGAGGGGGGAGAGCTGCCCCTTCCTCACCATTCTTTGCACTGTCTCGGTATATCTCCTCTGGAGTAGGAAGCAGGGAACCCAGTCCTGACTTGTCTGTGTGACTGGGCTTTCTCCTGGGCTGGGCTCTAGACTTGCTTCAAAGCAGAGGAAGGAAAAGATCAATTCCTCCCCGCCCCCCCCCCCCCCCCCCCCCCCGAATAATGATGTCTGGCAGCAAAAGGTGTCCTGGGAGTCACAGCTGCTCCAGCTGTGCCCTCAGATGCTCGCTATGCAATTTCAAGTCAATGATGCTATTCTTAACTAATTCCTGTTTAATGAAACAGTGTGGGTGAATCCAGGTCCTTAATTTAAATTTGGTTTGATCAAATACTAAAGGGCACTGAAGATGCAAGAGAACTTACTTAATGACAAGGAAACTGAATAATCTTATATGTAGTGGGATAAAGGTAGTTGTGATGGAGACCATAGTGCTGAATGTGGTGGTCATGGTGACATCAGGTGACATAATTTTTCTGCTTTAGCTAAGTTTGAAGAAAAAAGGCAGCTTTGATTCAGTGGGAGAAAAAGCTGGCACTACCAACTACTTACCAGACTCTGGAGAGCCATCAACAAACTGAGAGCCCTCAAATACTGTTTATTTTCCAACCAGTTTCGTGACCTGGCCTATTTTCATTGTTGGACTGAGAGGAATGATCCTATGGAATGAGAAGTGGCATTAACATTTTGAAACCAAACTGCGTAATTTTCGCTGATTTGTATTTGAGCAGCTTCGTCAGGTGACTTGCTTTGAAGTCTGCACTTAAAAGTTTATCCTTTTCTGTATGCTCTGGTCATGAAAGGCATACAATTCAGGCAGTTCTGAGCAAAACATGCTGAGGGTAAGTGGGTTTTGAAGGCTGATAGCATGGCAGCTGCATAGGTTCAGTTTGGCAAGTAACAGTTTCTGTAAGCATCAGGTTTTATGACCGTGTCTCTGTTGCATTTTTAAAGTCAGGTTAGCAGCGTAGAAGAAAGCAGAGACCAAGAGCTGTTCATCTTCTGGCTCAGTCCTTGAGGAGCTTGTAACTCTAGCAATTGTTTCTGTTTTTCATAACAGTGGGAACTTTATAAGCTATTTTTCCCATTCCCTGTCCAAAGTAAATGTGCTGTATAAAAACAAAGAAGTTGTGGGCTGTCTGGCAGGCACACAGTTTAAACTTGGGGTGCCTTAGATTGGAGGGGCTGTTTACAAAATGTACATTTCTCCTGAAAACTGATATTGCAGTGTTTTTACTTGTGCCGACCAATTTTGCATTTCTTGCTTTGGAATGCCATATTTTTAATGAGCCTCTGTATTAAGAGACAATGGTGAGCATCAGGGTGCTCTTTAGTGGTCTTTCCAGGTTTGTACCCTGATCCATCGATCTGATTTATAGGTATACATGCATTCAGAGCAGTTTGTATAGTTCTAGTGTAGCTGAGATGGTTTGAAAAAAAAATAAATTATTTAAAGTCTTGTTTGGTGCTTAAATTAATGTCAGCAGATTCATGTGTGCAAACAGGATACTTCTTATAAAAAATGCTGAAGTAGGCTTCTCAATAAGCTGATTGTCCTTTGCTGTGCATTGCAAGAAGAGAGCACTCACTGTTTCAATACACAGAAAACAGAGGAAAAGTAATTATGTGAATGAAAAGTAATGATAATTCTGATGAGTGCAAAGCCACCTCTTTGTACTCACAGTATTTACCCTTATTATTAGACTTTATTGTCTGAAGTTTTCCATAAAGAATTGTCTTTGCAGGGTCTTCAGGAAAGTGATAGTCATCAAAACAGCTGCCAATGTTGGTGGAATTTTATATTTGAGATCTTAAAAAAACACAATCAAATCCAACAAAACAAAGCAAGAAACAGTCCTAATAAACTGGAGTAGATTGACAGAGCACTGCACCTCAGTGGTACACTTTTCCTGCAGGCAGCCTGGCATCAGTGTGTAGGACAGGGTTAGTGTTTGCACACATGAACATAGCGTGAGACAACCAAAATGGAAGTGTGGGGTGATTATGTAGCAAATGAAGTGAAAACTTCTGATCCCAAAGAGCTAATTGCTTACTTGCTGCATGTTTTAATGTGCCTAGAGGCATGTGTATTCTGTGTTGCTAACACCTGCAACACTGCTGGCTGATGACATAAACTCATAACTCAAAGAAAACTTCCTTAAATGAGAAAATGCCTCCAACAACCCCTTTATTTCATTCCAGGTCATTAAAGAGAGAATGTGCGTGAGGGAGCACGCACAGTCACAGCATGTAGTCAGCGGGCAGCCACTGTTGGAGGTGTCCCAAATCGGCTGAGAGAGTACCATTTACATAATGAGTTTGCAGTTGCTCTGAAGAGGGCTGACAATCTCTACCATGGTTCAGTATAGTAGTGGGAGTAGATGTTAGTGGTCAGTAGCCTCCTGATTAGGATATTTGCCTGGGATGGAGTCAAGCACTGGTGAAAGCTCTTGCTCTAAGCCAGGTAGTACAGTCCTCTTCCCGAGTCCTCTGTGTCTTAGCTGAGGAAGTGAGAGCTCTCACTTTGCTTCCAAATGTAAATATTTGGAGATGTCTTGCATTTTGTTCCTATCAACTAAATCACACCCACCCCCAGAAGAAGAAAAAAACCCTAAAACTTTTTTCCAAGCAGGCCTGGTATGTAAGCAGTCAGAATGGCGATTTTCTACGTGCACAACAGATTTCATTTTCCTTAGACCCAAACCCCTTTTCTGTAAGTAATACCAGTTTATATAAGATACTGATTTGGACCACTTGAAACAATAAGAATAGGGGTTTGTACTGACTTAAAGGCTTTACTCTTAGTCAAATCCCAGCTCTTGGAGCTATAGGACTAATTATTTTATTTTACTTCATGATCAGCTTCTGATGGTGGGCTCAAGACAGGTACTGTAATCTGCATGCATCTTAAAATATCAAAATCCAGGAGGTAAACTAAAGTACCCCAATATATATTTTTAGCCTTGTATATAATACTCAGGCTGATATGGTCTTTGCATGCTTGGAAATGACAGTGTGCATTCTCTCTTTCAAATAGCGGGTCATTTTCTTCTCTCTGAAATATAATTTTTTCTTTTATACCAAACATAATAAAAATAGATGCCACTCATAACTGTTTAAAGCATTGGCTGCAGTAACATTAATAGTTATTATTGTATGCAGAAATGGTCAACTTCTGTGCTGTGCTAGTGGAGTTCCTTATTGTTTCACTAGGGCATTATGTCCTACATCAGTAAAGCTACAAATAGGACATATGGTTATATTTGTTTAATCCAAATTGTTTAAATGCATTTCACATACAGTTTTTCTCTTTCATGTACTTAACATTAATATTATTGTTAGGCTTAGGAGAAAGAGCATTATTTCATATTTGAAATCTCATTGAAGACTCTTACATTTAGTAAGAGTGTAACAAGAATGGATGACATTCATGGCATAAATGGATACTGCAACCAATAGTGTCAAGCAAGGTTGTCCTCAGGGTGGCACCCACCTCTTTGATGACTTGGGGCACAGGAGAACTCAGAGGGGAAATGAGAGGATGTGCCGTTTTCCTGTGTATCACAGGCTGTGGTTCCTTTTTCAGCTTCAGGAGCAGCTGAGAACTGAGGGCTGTTGGGAGCATGTTTATGTTGGTCGCAGAAGCTGAAGCAGGGTCTATTTAAGGCAGCTTTGCCACAAGAAATAATACTGGTGCAGCTACTATGTTTAATTTTGGGTCAGCTGCCATTAGCTTAGAGAGTTCACGTTATTTCTGCTGAAGGAGGAGGCTTTTAACACTTGAGAAAAACGTAGCACCAACCTCTCAAAATACGTTTTATATCATAAATTAACTGATAAAAGGGATAAGGATTCTCCTCTTAATAAACCCAGGCTATTCCAGATCTCTTATGTTGATATGGATGAAACCTCTGGCTGTTGTGCTGCAGCCCACTAATGTGGTCTCAGATGGTTTAGTCTCTGCAGTTAAGCCTCTTACTGTGTGCTGTCATGGTTGTGACAGCCATGCATGTACTCTCAATCTATGGCAAAATTCAGAGTATTGCAGCAAAAACACACAGCAATGTGTTTACCTGAAGATTGACAAAATTTCAACTGGCATTTTACAGTTACATTTAGGCTTTTTAAGGTGTTCTGTCTCCGTTTTGACATCTTCAAAAAAGTACTCATCTTCTTCTGGCTCCAGTTGTGGTGCTTCTGGATAAATTAATTAAGAAATATTGATATCTGCTGAAGTAAGAAATTCAGAAAATCTGAACGTGTATGTTGATGCATTTTAATGGAGTTTTCTAACTTCTGGAGGTTGGTTGTCTAGATGTATAAAAAAAAAGTTCACTTCAGTACAGAGTGGGTATGTTAGATATGCGCTATGTCAGGATGTTTTGCTAAGCAGTACCTTTGTACATAATTCATGTTTATTAATGTCAGAATAGGAATGAAATGCATCTCAGTTACACATCAATATTTTTAAAAGAATGCTGTTTAAATATTCTAAACAAGAAATAGTATCCTGAGGCATTTGGAAAACTTGGAGAGGTTGATTATAGAAGAACAGGAAATATTTTCCCCTTTATTTTAGTAACTTTAATACTGTTGTGAAAGCATGCTCATTCTTCCGCTCCCTGTTTACCCCTAGACTAAAGTTTGAAGGACTTCCACTCCCTGATAAATGGAAATCACTATTGTAATATTCTGAAATGTGTATCTTTACATGCACACGGGTTTGTGTTAGATCAAAGTGTTCCTGCTGTGGGTGTGAATTCTGCCTCCCCTGTAGAGAATACCAGCTTTCCAGTGTCGTGCAGGGGTTGTCTTGTGGTACTGACCTCAAGCACATGGATTTCCAGCCTGGGAATGAGCCAAGGTGCTAGAGGGGAGAAGTTGAAGTATTGTCTTTGGCAATGCCATGGCAATATTGATTGCCATTAAATAGTTTTGGTATCTAAATTGCTGCTTTCTAAAGTCTCATCTTTTTGACAAAACTAATAGCTTTTTTGTACATACATTACTTAATACATATAAGTACAGTATAGCACAAGATGAGGCAACTTTAGTGTAAGGCCCTGAACTGTTAACACAGGATCGTGTTGATTGTACTTATGCTCTCCTAGTGAAGGCATTATATTAATAATTTTGCTATTGACGTCAAAGGGAACAGAATGTCACCTGAGATAACAACCATAATGAAGTCAGTCTTCTTAATGAAGATTAGTTGTTGGGGCCTCATACTTAATACATCCATGTTCAGATAGCTTCCTCTGAATGCTTCAATGTCACACTGCAAGTTTTGTGCGTCTTTGCATTTAGACGCCATTTTATTAATGTGAAAGACTTGTCATCTTTTGTAATTCTAGCAGTCCCTAGGGAGCAGCTCTGTAATACCAGAGAATCCTAGGTTGCAATACTTCCTAGTGCCAGCTGGAAATCAGTGGGCTGCCTGTCATGGGCTGTGCTGGCTGTGGAGGAGCATCTTGAAATAGGGTGACAGAGAGAGTCAGGCTGTAGCGCGCTCATACCATCTAATTGTTTCATAACTCTTCATTAATCTGCAGGGGGTTATCTAGGATGGATTAGTAAAAGGCTTGCCATACAGTCCTTGACTGCATGTAATGCTAAAATGATATTTAACATAAGTTTTTTCCCCCCTTCTCCTTAACTTTCATTCAGTCTGGGAACAGTATGCTGCATACGGATGTCATATGATAGATTATATAGCTGTACTGAAGTAACTGGATTTCACTGCAGAACTGGTTTTGGTTCATACTAACACCTGGAAGTGAAGAAGAGAGGGATTATCTATACCAACAGTCAAATTGTGAGAGGTTATGCCTGAGGGGTCTGGAAGTAATTTTAGAGAGTAGAAATAAGTGACCAGAGTAAGTGCTAAGTTTATAAATGGGCAATGGTATGTGGTTTCATGAAGCTTAAAGAAGTAATGAAGCAAACAGAATTTAGACTTTGTGATGCTATATTTGCTATGTTATCTGCAATATGATCTTTTTGTGTGCAAAACCACTATATTCTTTTACAGTGGAGACCAGTCTAAATAAAAGCTCATAGCTAGGTGTTGCTAGGGTAGGAGACAAACAGCTAGAGACAATTGGTTTTGATCTCAGTGTTTCAAATGGATTTGAGTGAAAGACTAGTGAAAAGTAGACAGCTAATCTGATAATGGCATTTACCTAAATGAGTACAGACTAAAGTCATGAACAGTAACAATAATGCAGTAATATAAAAATTGATTTCTCCAGCTTGCATTAAAATTTGTATTATCTAAAGCTGCTGTGTGTGGGGGTTCTTAGTACCCACCCTGTGATGATCCTTATTACTCACAGAGGCTTAAAATTCTGCAGAGTTCGACAGAGGTCAATCATCACCGTAGATTTACATCTGCAGTGCTTGATTCCTGCAGATTCCTTGCAGTACTTGTCAACTGGTTTCCGTATTGTACAAAGGAAAGAAGAATGAGACTTCACTAAAAGATATGTGAAGTACTGTGTATTGGAGGCTCAGAAGAAAGAGGTCAGGTACACAAGAATAGCTTACGCATGCTTAAGAGTAATTTAAGAGCATTGAGTTACTTAAGTCAGGATGTACCACTTAATGTTTACTTTGGAGCCACTGAACATCCAACTGATAAAAAAAAAATTCTTGAAAGAATATTATTAAAACTGCTGTCTGCATCCTATTAAAAATGTGCTTATGATCGTGGACAAGAAATATGGGAAGAGTGGACAGATTCTTCAAAGGCGCAATGCTCAGTTAATCAGTCATCTCCTTTGCCGAGTCATCTGCTCTGGAATTTTAGTTGCTTACCCGATAAGTGAACTGCTTGGTCGAGTGGAGGAAAAATGTTACATGTTGGTGGGAGGGCCGGGTAGAAAATGGAGCTGAAGCTGGAGAATAGTGAGGGAAAAGAAGCAACTGGCTGGTAGAAGAAATCGGAGAAGGGTTTTAGTCTGGTTAAGGTTTTGTAAAAAACAGTTTTGAAAGCACCCTTGCAGTTAGCTGTTTGCATCCTATCAGGCTGGTCATTTTACCCTCCCCCCTCAGCTTCTTGGTGATGAAGGAGCCATTTGCACATCATATTCTGATCTACAATCTAAATAATAGAGAAGAAGCTGTGTATGTATGTCTGAACACATATGCAGGGCATGAACTTTAAAAACCAAGTCACTCTGACTTTGTGCTTAAAGATTATCTGCTCTTCTTAAGCTTCTGCAATGAGGTATGTCAGGCTGATGTTGAAGCTGAAGTAGGTTGAAATGTGCCGTCTCATGTAGGGAGAGAAACAGAAAGTATTCTCTGTGTCTGTCCTTTCTCTTCCCCCATTTGGTTACCTCACAGAGTAGAGAATAGCTTAAGGCAGACATGACAGATGTAATTGCACCAGCACTCGTTCTCCAAGGAAGCTTGACTTTTTCTGGAGTCTCCCAAGCCTGGTTAATTTTGCATTAATTTACAGGCTGTATCTAAAATTGTACAGTGCTTTAGGAGGGAGATGAGACTTTTGATTTACCTTGTGTCTTGCAAAGCATAGGAGTCTGAATAGATTAAATTGTCAAATACTGTGTTTTGGCTCAGGCAGTGATGTTTGTTTGCCAAATAAAACAGACTTTTCCATTTCTTGAGCCTCTCACTTCTTTAGCAGATTAGGAGATTGCACTGGCTCGAACACATGATTTTCCAAAAATATTTTAATTAATTAGTCATGTGTTCCATTTGCATAGTAAAAACCTATGTTAATGTGACCTAGAAGAGATTTTATCAAACCCATCCTGTGTAAGAGAGGAATGTCTTTTTTAGTGAAGAACAACTGGACAGAGTGATTGTACTTTCTTTATTGATGTGTGGTGACCTGTCGTGGTGTTGGAAGGCGCAGAGCTTGCATCCTACCACTTTTACCCAGACAGACCTGACCCAAGTGAGGTAAGGGACATACTGTGAGCTTGCAGACTGCCAGAGCAAACAACTTGTTTGGAAGGAGCAGCCCTTATAATCTTGTTGGGTGCTTTCTTCTTTCCCTTGGTTTTAAACCCTTAACCTCCTATTAAAAAAAAAATTATATATATTAGATGGGGTGCTTCCATATCAAGGTGAAATTAAGGAATCCTACCCAGGAAGCCTGGGTGTGATTCCTGAGCCAGTGCTGAGTTGACTGCTTTGCTCATATAAGGGAGAACAGCTCTGTACGAAGAGGTTTATTGGGGTCCCCAGATCAGAATACGAATATAGGGCTGCACCACAGCTAGCAAGCCATGTCTCTCCGAGTTACACTGGTCTAGTGGAGCTAATGATTGAGCTGGGCATTGGAGTGGCACTGCTCAGAGCATGCAATTGCAGAGCTGACTCAGAGATAAAGCTGAGAATGCAGTTACATCCAGAGTTAGATTTGCTCTTAGTAATTTTTATCCCAGAAATAGAGCAATAATTCATGTCTCCACGCAACATTCAGTTAAGGAATGTTTATTTGACTTGTGATAATTCCTAAAAGCCCCATGCACCCCTTGTTTTTGTGATCTATGGAAAACAGGACATAGAATCATGGAAAGGTTAGGGTTGGAAAGCACCTTAAGATCATCTAGTTTCAACCCCCCTGCCATGTCCTAAACAGGATAAATATTCTGTTACCTCAGCATTTTCTAATGAGTATCCTTTTTGCTTCCCATTCCTGTTTCAAAATTGAATATTTCTGTTTGAAAATTTTTATGGTAGACATGTCAGTGATACTTTTGTTTATGAAAATACTTATCTTGGAGAAATAGATAAGATAAATTACCCCCAAAGTGTACATAAATACCTGTATTTCTCTCTCTTGACCATTTTGACTGTGGAACATTTTTTACATTGCATGTTATGAGGATTGGAATGCATACTTCTGTACTTGTAAAGTTTCTTTTGCATTATTAGTGTTGGAAAGGAATTGGTTTCTTAGTATACATTGTCTGGTTGTGGATTCTGTTCTCCATCATTTTTATCTATAAATGACAACAGCTTTTTAAAAAATGTAAATGTTTACTTACCGTTTTGCAAATAAGGTTTATGTGATTCTTGCTGCTTTGATTTTGTTTGAGTTAAACTAATCAGCTCAGCTTGTAGTCTCCGTGCAAACCTTTAGTTTGAGTTTACTAAATCTAGTTAATCAACAGTAAGACACTTGAAGAGCAAGAAGAAGTGAAGAGGCAAAAAACAAAGGAACAAATTCCTGTAGTTAAATACTGGGCTAGTGCAGAAGTTTGCATGTGCTGCCCATGTATACATAAATATCATAAAGGTATTGAGCATAGTATGTGCACTGACTGTACAGATGTGCAGTTGTTCACATTGATGTAACATCTTTATCTATTATGGTTGCCTAATGACTTACAAAAACTATGAGGAAAAAACTTCCTTGATGAGCTCAAACATACTTCATACATTGTAAGAAACCTTTTTAATGTGTAATTCCTTTGATTTATATTGCTAGATGGTGCTGCATATTTGTGAATGATTTTTGTTTTGTATGCACATGTGAATGCACACACAGTCATAGGTGTGTATATATACATGTATGTATACACAAATGTGTATAGAGGTTGTATGTGTGCCTTTGTGTGTGTGCATATATGCAAGATATATGGAAATATGCAAAGATATTTGCATACAACAGGATGTATAGCTGATAAATTAAGTCAAATTTTACTGATTTTAGTAATAAGGAGCTTCAGACAATGTCTTTTAAAGTCAATGGATGCCCTTTGACTGCAGATGTATGTGCAGAACAAGTGAATTTTAAGCCAATGGTGAAAAAAAGAGCACATAGTCAAGGTACAGATATTGAAGTTTAAAACTGAAAATGAGAGCTTGAGAGTGAAGTTAGTTAATTGTAAGTCTGTCATGTTGTGAAGAAGGACGTGTTGGTGGATGTGTCTTTATAGCTCAGTTGATATACATCAGAGTTGTTCCATTATCCGCAGGTTCACCAGGTTATACCTACTGACAAGTTTGATGTTTATTTTTTAAGACAGAATGAAAAACAAATTCTTCTTTCTCTGTAGTGCTAAGATGCACTCTTTGATGCTCTGACTAATTCTGAAAGTCTTGAAGTTAATTGTCAGTCTTCAAGCTTGTCTGTGTGCTTGCATTTCTCTTTGATGATTGCTTCACTCGCCCAAGCTAAATACTAGCTAAGAGTGTGGCTTTTTGTGTATGTTATCAAAGGTGGGAGATAGAACAGCTATAAAGCTTTTGATTTGCTTTCCAAGTATAATTGGTACTTTACAGAGATGTACCATGTTGTTTTCCTGTATAAATTTTAACAAGTACGTTGTTATTAGGCTTTTCAAGAACATGAAATAGCTTGTCTTTTAGTCAGTCTTGGTCTAAACACTGTATAAGAAGGGGCTGGGATAAGGAGATGGGATATGTCACAAAAGAGAAGGCTATCTCCCCATGTACTCTCTGAGTACGCTTTTGTGGAGTGGGATTAGCAAATCGAAGGAGTTAAGATGTGGATTGTCCGTGGACCTGGACAGTCTACAGGTCTGACTGTGTGGGGAAAGGAGTGATGACTGAGTACTGTACAAAGAATGCAAACTGGGAAAAGTAGACAAATGTTTTTTTGTTTTTTTTTTTTCTGCTTTGTGCTTTTGCTCACTGGAATCCTAATGTTTTTGCAACAATACTTGTTTAAATGGTTTCAGACAGAATTGACTTTTTGTTTTGCATGTCTGTACTCCTTTAAAGGAATTCTGATTTTAAGAAAACAAAGCTATTTGAAAAGTTAGAGATGTCCAAGAAAATGGCCTTTAAGAAAAAAAGACCTGTGTTGGTTTTCCTAACAGTGAAAGAAATGGTTCTGTTTATTAAATTGTGCATACCATATGATGTGTTATATTTTTCCATTTGATTTCCTGTAGGGTGATTTCACTTGGAACAGCATGTCAGGGCGCAGTGTTCGGCTGAAGTCAGTTCCCGTTCAAAGCCTCTCGGAGCTGGAGCGTGCACGGCTGCAGGAAGTGGCTTTTTATCAGTTGCAGCAGGACTGTGACCTGGGCTGTCAGATTACTATCCCCAAAGGTAACGGCTTGATAAACCATCTCTGTTTCGATTGCTAAGCCACTGACTTCATATCACAGCAATAAGAGGGAAAACACTAGCTTGTTTATTCCACAATGTCTTCTATTTCATTTTTGCTTAAGCATAGTGACTAAGTAAAAATGACTGGTAAAGTTGTTTGTACTCTGTGTCCAATTCAGGCCACCTGGGGTGGGATCATCTGATCACGGACAGATGTCTACAGGGTAGATAATCTAAATCAGACCTGTTCATGCTAGCATGTCTTAATATTCAGTTGAGAGAGAAAGGCTTTTCTTAAACTTCCTGACATCCAAAAGCACACATCTATGTAGCTTGGGTAAATCATGCCTTAGAAGTGGCTCTTTCACTCTGTATTTTATTGTCTCTGGAGGAAACCGAGTATCACTAGTTCAGACAGGCAGTGAAGACATCTGCATCAAATAAGAGGAATCCTACCAAAGTTTCCTAAAGACAGTGGTGCTGAAAGCAAGTTAATTTTCAGCATAAAACATTGAACTCCTAAGGGACGGGAGTTTAATTGAGACGGAGAAGCTCAATTATCAGAATCCTGATGCAGGAAACATGCACATTGTAGATCTGTACTTAGGTTTCTGTGGAAGAGATTTAAACCTCACTAAAGGCAACGTGGAAGTTTCCAGAGTTTCTGGTAGGCTGGAGATCAAGCTGTTGTGAAATCTACAAATCTGTGTTTCCTGTTGTTTCTTTCCAGTTGTATATTTATTTAAGGAATAACGAAGGATCACTGAATTCTTACCTTTGGCTATGAGCAGAGGTACTGTGTGGTACCACATACACAGTGATTCCACCTGAACAGGTTTTTTAGTCATTCAAAGTTAAGCAGAGGAAAGTTGTCTAGTCTGTGAAAATAGTTGTGTGGAAAAGATCAAATATGAAAGACATCAGCTTGCACATTCAGCAGCTTTTTATGATCTGTGGAAAACTCCTGCCAAAACCAACAAAATCAAACTTACCAGTTACAGCAATCTATCTTTGTCATGAGGTGGATGCAATCAACGTCTTCAAGCCCCACCACAGCTCCCCTGATCCCTCAAAGAATATTTCTTCAATATGAAAACAATTTTACAGGACATTCATGGGAGGAACTGGATCACTAAGGACACTGCAATATTTTCTGGTAGCCTGAACTGCAACTGGCAGTTCCAGTAGGAGATGAATATACCTGCTTGGAGGTAATACCATACCAGACACATGCATATAGAATCGTAGAATAGTTTGGGTTGGGAGGGAACATTAAAAGTGATCTAGTCCAACCCCCCTGCAATGAGCAGCACCATCTTCAACTGGATCGGGTTGCTCAGAGCCACATCCAACCTGACCTCAGATATTTCCAGGGATGGGGCATTCACAGCTTTTCTGGGCAACCTGTTCCACTGCTTCACCATCCTCATTATAAAAGATTTCTTCCTCGTTTAAATCTCCTTTCTTTTAGTTTAAAGCCATTACTCATCCTATCGCAACAGGCCCTGCTACAAAGTCTTCTCCTATCTTTTTATACGCCTCTTTTAAGTGCTAAAAGGCCACAATGGGGCCTTCCTGGAACCTCTTCTTATTCAGGTATTCCAGCCCTCTGATACTCATGGCCCTCCTCTGGACCTGTTTCAAAAGGTCCATGTGTGGCTTGTACTGGGGACCCCAGAGCTGAACACAGTACTCCAAATGGGGGTCTCATGAGAGTGGAGTAGAGGGCCAGGATCACCTCCTTCAGCCTACTGGCCACATTCCTTTTGATGCAGCCCAGCATACGGTTGGCTTTCTGGGCTGTGAGGTCACATTGCTGGCTCATGTTCAGCTTTTTGTCTATCAGTATCCACTAGTCCTTCTCCACATGGCTGCTTTCAATTCCTTTATCCCCCAGCTTGTATTAATAGTAGGGGTGCCCAGCCGAGGTTCAGGACCTTTCACTTGGCCTTATTGAACCTCATTAGGTTCACTCGGGCCCACTTCTTGAGCTTGTCGAGGTCTCTCTGGACCTCTGTCTATCTTGAGGTGTGCTCTTCAGCTCTCTTCTACTTCAGAGAATGCCACATGAAAATATTGGGGAGCAGAAGTCAGTGGGATAATCCATGTATTAGAAAATACAGAAAACTGTTTGGGATTCTTTGTGATTCTTTGACTGTTTTTCAGAACTTGTGAGTGAATGACATTAGAACATGTTCATGCCTGCTGGGCATTTGCTTCCTGCAGGCACTTGAGTAATTACATTTACTGGCGTGGGTACTGTGGAAAGTAAAAATTAATTGTTGGGTAATAAGTTTGTGCAAATGTGCTTGCTGGAAGTTAAGACAGAGTACAGAAGCACCTCCCTTATCTTTACAATCACATTCATGCTGTTATTGGTTACTTCTTCATAAATGCTTCAGTCCTCCCATACTTAGAAGCTCCCTTTGTCTCAGCAAGTGCCATTGGTTAGCACTTTTAGGACAGAGCTGGCTATTCCCACATTAGTAGAGGAATGTATAGAATGTAGTGCCCCATATGTAATCCCTCTTTTCCACTATACTGTAGCCATTAACTTTAATGAAGTGCAATACTGACATTTGTTAGTTAAATGTCCTGTGGTTACGGAGAGAGAACTACCTCGCACAGGAATTTTTTTAACTAGCATGTCATTTAGGATATCTTACAATTGCACTGCAGTAGACAATAAGAAGGAATGCAAATTGATCAAGAGTTACTATTTTTAGATATGACAGAGATAATTCAGGTTTGTTTCTTGTTTTCTTGTTTTTCTATCTCATACCTGTCTTTCAGATTCGATAATCAACATATTTTTTCAGCTCCCATGTTACTCTCCCATCTGCCGCCAGCAACTAGACCAAGAATTGTTTATGCTCTCACTGGGTTAATATGTTAAGTTGCAAGAGGCTATCATTTCCGAGCAGAGCATTACACAGTTTCTCTAACAATGCAATTATTCTGTGGAGGGTTTTTATTTTGCTGTCTAACATTCTGAATGGCAACACAGTACAATTCTAGTGACAGTTCTTTAGAGCTGCTGTTTAAAATAGACTGTTTTTCTCATTTCAGGGAAGTCATAGAATCATAGAATAGTTAGCGTTGGAAAGGACCTTAAGATCATCTAGTTCCAATCCCCCTGCCATGGGTAGGGACCTCCCACTAAAACCATGCCACTCAAGGCTCTCTCCAACCCGGTCTTGAACACCACCAGGGATGGCGCATTCACAGCTTCCCTGCGCAGCCCATTCCAGTGCCTCACTACCCTTACAGTAAAGAATTTCTTCCTTATATCTAATCTAAACTTCCCCTGTTTAAGTTTGAACCTGTTACCCCTTGTCCTATCACTACAGTCCCTCATGAAGAGTCCCTCCCCAGCATCCCTATAGCCCACTTTCAGATCCTGGAAGGCTGCTATGAGGTCTCCACGCAGCCTTCTCTTCTCCAGGCTGAACAGCCCCAACCTTCTCAGCCTATCTTCACATGGGAGGAGTTCCAGTCCCCTGACCATCCTTGTGGCCCTCCTCTTGACTTGTTCCAACAGTTCCATGTCCTTTTTATGTTGAGGACCCCAGAACTGCACACAATACTCCAAGTGAGATCTCATGAGAGCAGAGTCAGTCTTTTCTTTGTTGCCTTATGTGAACCACTGTTACACCTGGCTCTGAGATGGCTAGAGATGGTAGCTGGGATATACCTCTGTTTAATGTTGACAAAAAGGCATCTTCTAATAGACCTAACAGGAAATGGAAATCTCTGAATAACTGTCAAAGGAGAACACCTCACTTCTGTAGTCACAATCTTCATTCAGAGGAGAACCAAGTGAAAGAAACACTTCACAAACTTTCTTACATCATGCTGTACAAGGCAGGTGGGCAAATCAAGAAAAGGCTAGCAAACTCACAGCTGGCATAAGAATGGCTGTCATCCTCACACATTTTGTGCAATTGTTGATATTCTTCTTGGGCCAGCTCAAAACGCTGCTGTTTTATTCGGTAAATCTCGTTCTTGGCATTGAGTGCCTCCAGGGCAACAATTAAGTATTCCTCTAGCATGCATTCCTGCTCCCTCCTCCATTGCTCCCTTGGGTCCTCAATTTGTGTGAGCTGATTTATGTCTTCTTTTTGTAATAGGAAAACCCCTGCAATGAAATTCACCTTAGGTGTGCTTTTGTTTTGATGACTTTCTAATTTTGTGTGCTCTTGTATGTAACTAGTGAGAAAGATGAACCTTTTGCTCATGTCTTCGCAAAATGCGTCGTCAGGTAGCTTTTTCAAGTAAAATATTGGAGCAGAAGAGGACTTCATTTTCTTCTGTTCATAGGCTCCAGGTATCTCTTGAGCAGAGGAGGCATTGGATGAGGTTTCATCAGATCAGTTTCCTAAACACCTCATGGTTATAACTCTCCTCCTTCACAGTCCTGTCCCACTTCACTAAGCCTGTATTGTGAAAATTAGGGAATTATCTATTAGAGAAGAGGGAAAAATATGTAGGTACCACCAGTGTTCAGACAAGTAGACATGCTGTAGCAGAATTGTTACAAAAGTGTTGAACATCCCATTAAAGTCCTTGAAAGTATTATTTGAAATTGGCTTAGCCTATGATTGAGCTCTTCAGACTGTAAACTGGACAAAGACTTGTAAGCAGTGACTCATGCTAAATGATAGGGCATCTCAATGAAAATAAGGGCCAAACTTTATACATTTGGCCTGGATTTCTCATATACTAATTTCTTCTTTGAAAACTCATTTGTTGGAAGGGAAGGACAATACAGGGATGTGGGTGCAGGGGGAATGGGTAGCATCTGTGCATTTTTCAGGCCCAGTTCCCTACAGTGCTCTGTGTCCTGGGGCTACCACATGCCACAGAGGCAGCTCCTCCTCACCTCTGTGAAAGAAACCACTCTGCTGTCATAACAGTGGTGTGATATCCACTCTCTGCCAAGTCCAGCTATCTTTGTTATTCCTATTGGTTGGATGAAATCCTGACTTTTCATCTCCGTTTTGACCTCTCCCAATGTTGATGTTCATGACAACTACTGAACTTCTGAGGAACTTTTGTTGATCTCAGTAGTGTAGAAGTATAGGAGCATACTTTTGTTTAGGAGCATATGTTTGTTTTCCTGTACAATGACAAGCAGAAATGTGACCAATATTTCTAGTAACTCAGATAGAAATGGCATTTTTGCTTCTGATCTTCCTGACAGCAAGTCTTTGACTGCTGATCTTCCTCTGTGTAAAGAAATAGCTTCGTTCAAATCATGTGTCAGTGATGTTTTGTGTTTTATAGGTTTTCTTATTTGTCATCACTTTGTCCCTTATGACAGCACAAGTGGGACATGTTTTCTTCATAGTGTCAACAAAGAATAATGGAAAGTGGTTGATGTTTTCACATGTATAAATCTCTTAGAGTTCCAGAAGTCAGTCAGTTGTATTTCTCACTGTTAATACTGTCCTGTGTCACACAGGTAAGGTTCCTGCACAGTTAAGCATCTTGGTATAATTAGGTAAACTGCATTATTACTGCAATAACAATCCAGCTGCCTGCATAGTCCTGGAATACAAAAGAAACAGGTATGTGTCTGTGCAGCAAAATAGAAAACTCATGTGCTGTTATCACACCATGTGTAATCTCCAAAGCTCTGAGGAAGCGTTGTGGATAGCAGAAGTCTGAGCACATAGAAGTCTTGTGGGCTAGGAATTTCCTCCAGGGAGTTTCCATCCTCCTTCCTCTTGCCTCTTCCATAGCCAAATGCAGTTGAGGTTCTTGATAAAGGAGAAGCACTGATGCCTGAATTCAGGTCTGGGAAAACAATTTAGTGAGTGCTGTTGACTACTCAGAAGTGTATATGGTATTCTTCTATTGAATTTCTTTAAAAAATTGCAGACAAACCTGGGGATTTTTCTGAAAAAGTGCCAGAAAACAGCTGTATTGCTACTTATGTCTGTTTAATACTGCTTTTACTTATGTAAAGCAGAGGTTTCATAATAGTGCTTGCTACCACAACACTGCCCAAAATGGCTTTTGGAAGAAAACATTGCATTTATTCTTGTCCAACCCTATCTGCTAGGGCTGGGAGAGGGCATCATTAGGAAATTCTTGGGAAGAAGGAGTGAAGACATTGGTTCAGTGGGGAAGAAAGGGACTTTAACAGATGATGGGGTAGAAGTAAATAAGATTTTCTTCTTTTACGCAAAACCGCTGTAACTTATTCTGAGTCTTTGTATTATAAAAGTAATGCTACATATTGCCGCTTGTAATTATTTATTTTGCCTTTTGTGGGTAGATGATAATTTGTTACTGATTCACATGCTGCCTCCCACTTCGGGAGCACAGGCTGCCTGTCTCACAGTCACAGCTTCTGTAGGAAGAAGAAACCAGTGGGTGGGTAGGTACCAGTCTTTGTCACACAGTGTTTATGCAATGGTTGAAGCATAGCAACTGAGAGCACACAGACCAAACTGGTCCCTTTTTCTCTCCGCACCTTTTTAATTGCCCGATGACAACGGTGCATCTGAGAGTTAACAGGCTAAATTAGCGAGGTGTTATAAAGGCATGTTCATTGCCGTTACCCACACAGTACAACTTGGACTCAAAACTGATTCCAGACACTGAAGAGAGAGAACAGGCACACAGAGCACATATCTGCTTGTGTGTTAGCTTCATTTTGATTTGTTTTGACAAGCTTGGGGCAGACTCTAATTATTCAGAAAGACATCAAACAAAAGTTGTGAAGCCTTTTAATACATACCAGCCTGGAGACTACTGTTGTACAGCTGCAGCTAAATATTGCAGCTGTGTGTTTGAAATTACCTGCTGGAAAGAAGTACCTTTCATGGGCTGATGGTGATAAAAAGTAAAAAGAGAAGCGCGTTTATTTTTTCTGCTGAAAGGTGGTCATTGTAGCAGTTACAACTAGGACAAGTGTCTGTGTTTTTATTGCACTCATACATTATAGCTCCAGCTATAAATCGAGGCTCTGTTTTGATGTACACAGCTATGCAGTCGTTTTGGCCACCCGAACTTATTCTCAGCACAAATCAGGGGCAACGGAACAGCGAGTGAGACGCAGGATGTGTGTGGATGAGTTAACCACGAAGGGTTTTAGAGAGCTGCACCCTGCCCTACTGATTTGCAGATTTGAATGTGCCCTGAATCCTATAATATGAATATGGGCTCAAAGAGTGGATCATTTTATAGCTGTGTTTAATCTTAGTTTAGCAGATCTATCAGTTTAAGGTAGCATCAGCAGATCTGTAGCTTAAGATTGCAGAATTGATGAGCCTTCTTGATATCCTAATGTTCATCCTTAAGTGGATGACACATTCAAAGTGACTTTTGAAGATGGGAAGGTGAAGATACTGAAAGGACTTGAAGGACCAGAAACCAGAATGGGTTCTTGTGCTGAAGGCAATTGTAAGACTAGTCAGTTATGAAGTGTTCCATTATATTCCCTAAAAAAGGAAAGAAATGGATGTTTATGCTGAATTCTTCTACCTATTAAAGTTCGGAAAAATTAATTTAGTGGGGATGCAGTAGAATTTGAGTCAGCAAGGGGAATATATTGTCTAGGTTTTAGGTATTTTAGGTATTGCCTTTGTTTTAGGTCTAACCCTTCCCAGAATCTTACTGTTTTCCTTATTAAACTTTTGGTTCTAACCTCCTAAATTATTTCAGAATTTCAGCTGTGAGAAAGTTAACATGGGATCTTTTGTTCGTGTGTGCACTAAGTCAGTTTTCAAAGGCCTGGGCTCACTCAGTTTATAAGTTCTACTGGGCAAGAACCCTAGAAGTATCTTTTTATTTTTCATATGTCATTCTTTTCTCACGATTAATAATAATGAATCCCAGTATTAACCATTCAGTAGAGTATAACAGGGATACTATCAAACTTCAGTTTGTGTAGGAAGACTATTAGAGAAAGAGCTCAGTCCCCTATTTTCAAATTGACGTGGTGAAATATCTTTGTTCCAGTCTTATCTTCAAAATACAAGATGGATGTAGCTAAGATTGAATATTGAGGTTATGTGTTGGCCTGGGACTGTTAACAGAACAGATGCAACAGACTGCAGTATGTGCAGTAGGTTGGGGTAAGGCCAAGGCATTCATCTCTGCTGAATTATCTCACTTTTGTTGGCTTAGATCACAATCGTAAAGTTACATTGATGTAATGTTTTGGTTTTAACATGCACTATGTATATTTTTGCCTTTGTACAAGTGTTGCATGCATTTACTCTGTGCCTTTGGGTTTATTTTAGTGTTTCTCAAATATTTGGAGTGAAAATTCCAAGCTGAGTCAGAATTTGTCTTTACTTACCAGAGCTGACAATAAATATGTTACCCAGTTATTTTAGCAAGTGTACCAAGTGTAATAAAAGAGATTAACTGCCTTTACTAAGAAGTCTGTTTACTGTGTTGATGCCACCTATGACAAGAATGTATATCCACACAGGTTCTTATTGTTAACAGCAACTAGGTCCTATATAGTAGTTTCAGTAATTACAGCAAATGTTCCAGTTTCTGGGGGACTTTTTTTTTTAGACTTACTGGGGCGTCTGGGGAGAGAGAGGGTAATCCTTCATTTTACTGCCAAATCTTATTCTTAGTTCATTCAATTAGTTGTAATGAATATAACCTAAGGTTGGGTTTAGAAACCTAAATGTAGTCCCAGTCATTAAAGGGAAGATACTGCTTTTGCTGTTTGAACATGTGCTGTTGTACATCTTGCATGCAGGTTTTGTAGGTGGTTCCACCAGCTGTGCTGTCCTAATGAAGTGAGCATTACTCTCCTGTATGACTTGCTTTAGTGAGGTGAATTTGAAGGAGCAGGGCTGGATGAGTGTGTGATTACAAACTGAGTGCTAAGACAACCCCATCTCTGAAATGGGAGAAACATGCATAGTTGAGCTTTCTGAATTTTTATTGTTCATTCGTGCACTTTGCCACCAATATATTCCAGATAAGCTTTGAATAAAAATGGGAATTCATAATTATGCATTCTGTGCTTCTTGCTTGTTTTGGCAGAGAACAGTTTTTTTGGATGTGTTTTTTGCTTGCATTACTTGTCATTGTATTTCATTACCCATTTTCCTTAACACTGGGGGTGACTATGATTTTTATCTGGACTTGCATTTTTGTGAGGGCTCCAAACTGCTCATTGTTTTTAATCACTGACCATGTTATACACTTCACAGGCTGTTATAACAGAAAGCATCTAAGTAAACTGTAGCCTATACTTTGTGGAGCTATGGGATTACAAAGTGAATGCTTTTGAGCTGGCATCAGTATATCTTTTAAGTGAAAAGGCTTATTATCACCCCTCTTAACACCAACCTCTGTCAATTCTTTTCTCATATAAATGCTGGACCTAACATGATCCCTTGAGTCCATGGATTTTTTTTTCAATACTGCAGTGTTCATGAAGACTACATTAAAGACAAACAAGACTGTGAGCTAAGTTCTGTTCCTTTACGCTACATTAGTAAATCTTGGATATACTGTATCAGACTTGTCATATCAGACTTGGTCAGAGATGGAAACTGTGTATCTTGCTGATAGTTAGATGGCAGCTTCCCTTGCGCTCCTCCAATCCAAATTTTCCATGGAAATATGGATTTTTCTGAGAATTTTTTTTTCCTCCTGGGAAAATAAAAAGAAAACCAAAACGCACAATTGTCTAAATGTTTTAAATGAGAAGTCTCAGATGCTGCAGGGTAGAGGTTGGAAGAACATGCAGCCTTGCACTCTGCTACACAGGAGTTTGTTTAAGAGAAGGTGACAGGGGCTTTTCCAGGCAGGGAGATAAGCAAGCCAAAAATATAATTAATTTTTTTCCTCATAGTAAGAAAAATTGCAGAAATTTCTTGTGAAAAATTTTTTTTAAATTTGATCTTTTCTCAACATTGAGGCAAGAACAAAATGGAAATACATAAAGCTTGCAAGAATGTAATTTCTCCAATGGGTAGAAAAGGGGAAATAATTTAATATCTAAAGAAAGTTAGTGATGTGTTCCTTTTTAAATTTTGCTATGAGGCATTTTTTATAATAGATTAATGCTCAGCAAATTGATTTCTAGGATTTTCTTGTATCTCATAGTAGGTTTTACATGTCTGTTTACATCAGGAATACTTTATTCAGTATATCCTGTCAGTTAGAGACAAGCTAATAGTTTTAAAGGCAGATGTTTTTACGTACTTAAAACTCACTACGAACAAAGTTTGTCTTTTTAATAATTACTTTGGGTTTTCATGAATAGTTAGGAGCTTTGATTGAGAAGCACAATGAATTTTCTTCAGTGTTATATAAATAGAAAATAGAAGTGGAAAATGCAAAGCTTCTTAGTGAAATCAATGTCACTGTTAATGTGAACATGGAAAAAACAGTGTACAATGCAACACCTTTAAAAGAAATATTTATGGAACTGCCAAGGATCAACCTTTTATGTAGGTGTGTTTTGTGAAGACAGAGGAAGGGAGTGAGGACAAGAATAGATGTTGTAGGAATGATTTGCCATGGAGCTCATTGGGCAGGTTTCAGTAGGTTTACAATGAAGGGAAGATATCTTGCTGAAACTGCAAAGATAAATAGAAAAATATGATGATTCACATTTCTGTATACAAATGTCATGAGACATGGCACTGTGATCAGAGGTCTTCATTGTTATTGTAGTTGATTATTTAGATGCAAACTGTTGTGAGTTTAGGGTACTGCTCTTATAAATCCAGATACAGAGACTGCTGCATGCATTCATTTCATGTGAAGTCCCATTGAGCTTAGAAATTACTTCTGAAACCTATAGAAAAATCCTAGATAATGTAATTTCCTTAATAGTACACTTGAAATAGTTGACTATAAGTACATATAAATACATGTACTATTTTGTCTGTATTAGTGTGCCATGTGGAAATCTCAGCATCCATTTTGAAATGTTACTTGTGATCATTGGCCATATTGAAAAGATGCACTAACCCCAGGTTATCAAAGAGGGATGAGGAAGAAGAGGATGAAAAGTTCTTTACTGTGAGGGTGGTGAGGTAATGGAACAGGCCACCCAAAGAAATGATAAATGCTCCATCCCTGGCAGCGTTCAAGGCTAGGTTAGACAGAGCTTTGGGTGATATGTTCTAGGGTGAGGCAACCCTCACTCTCGACCTTATGGTCTAGAATGAGGCATCCCTGCCCATGGCAGGGGAGTTGGAGCTAGATGATCTTAAGGTCCTTTCCAACCCAAAACATTCTATGATTCTATGAAAAGCACGCTTTGGTCTGATGGTTGTGGGTTTCCTCAAGTGGTGGTGTTCAGTGGTGGATATATCAAGGGCAGGCTGGATGGAGCTTTGAGCAACCTGGTTTAGTGGAAAGTGTTCCTGCCTATAGCAGGGGGGGTGGAACTAGGTGATCTTTAAGATCCCTTCCAACCGAAACCATTCAATGACTGTATACACTTAATTGCAGAGATCATAATTTCCTGTGCAGTCAGTTTTCCCTACACCTCACCCATTTTCTCACTGTTGCCCTTAAAAGGGTTTCCAACCTAGTATTCTATGACTGTTTGGTCAAAATGTCTGAGGCTCAGCCTTTCTGTTTTCATATTGCTTTCGTTGCCAAAATCCATAGCTCCTGGTTCTCTGGCTGAAATTGTTTACTCTCCATCTGTGCTGCAGCTGGCAGTGCTTTGGAAGTTACTGCATGAGGACAGGGCATTTCAACAAGTTAATCTAAATAAATATTCCAAAATGGACATTTATAGTCATGGGAATGGCTAATTAAAACCAGAACCCTCCTCAGGAGAGTAGCTCCAAATGTGCATTCAGAAGCAAATTTGCTTTGTATAGTGACCCCAAAGAAGCGACTTCAACCACAAACACTGCACTACTGTAAATGAATGAAGCATAGTCTTGTCTTTAGTGTGTTCTGTCAGCAGAATTTAGCAATGTTTTCTGATTGAAGAGTCTCTATTACTTGCAGTATTACTTGCACAGGCAAGAGACTGTTACTTGGCATTCAGCTCTCAGGCTGAGTGCAAGAGGCTGGCACATGGGAAATGCGCTGTCCTCAATGGGTGAAGTGAACCGACAAGCTCTCAAGAGGAGTCAAACTTGGTGCTTTGCGGTGCATGGGCAGTGATTTTCAAGACTGAATGGATTGCATTTTAAAAAATATTTTTTTTTCTTGAAATGCAGTTAGATCCATTACTAATGCTATTAAGGGAAAATGGCCATGAATATATCTACTATGAAGAAGCATTTTAGAAATCTCACAGTGTCAACTTTTTCATTCATTTCTGTTTTGATAAATCAGCTATGCATATTATATTCATCTCTTGTATAACTACTGTCTTTATACAGTGTGAAAATAACCCGTAAGCATAGAACGTGACAATTATTTTTTTCCAAATGGATAATAAACACCATTCTCATAAGCAAAGAAAGTTGCTAATAGATGGGAAGGGGAGTTCTCTTTACTTAGAAACCCTGTAAGTAACAAAAGATCTCTTTCTTTCAAAAACCCACTGAATTAAATTAGCTTAAAATCTCTGTATAAATTTATGAATTATATTTTTGATTAACAAAAACATGTCCTTGCATGTAAGTAGCATAAAAGGATCATCCATTCTTATCGATAAAAAAGTGCTGAAGAATCCTATTTTTGTTACAGGCTCACTTCAACCTCATTGACAGGGTACTGTCTGTGGTTCGAAGCCTAATACTATAATAGTGTCATAAAACAGGCTTAGAAAGCTCAAGTGCTGTTATAATTTTTACTGCATGTAATATTAATTATGAAAAACATTGGATTTGGGCTTCACAGTATAGTGGCTATTAAGTAACATAATATAAAACTGGTGTCCAAGAGTTCCTGAATGTTAACTCCAGGTAAGCCATGCCAATTGAACAAATCCCCTATACCTACTTTGTGACACTTTTGCTTATACTAAGCAGCACCTGTACGTACCAAATAGACTTGTTGATTTCCATAAGTGTAAAATGGAGTGTAGCAATGCTGGAAGTAAATAATAGTAGCACGATTATCCTGCACTCTCTCTTCAAGTCATGCGTGGTGTTGCTAAGTAGTCTTGTGGAAAGCAACAGAGCAATGTCAAAAAAATACAAAGCTCTCTTTCTTTTTTTTAATTTTTAAGCTGAAATTTACATATCCTCAGCATGAAAATAACTTCTTATTACCTATTTTGTAGAACCATGGTCTCACTTAGAATGAAATTTAGGCTGTGAAATGGGCTATATAAAATCTGGGATTTGAGATTGTAATTGATAATTAAATGGTGTTACTGATGACACTGCAGCTGAATTTCAACTTTATCCCAAAATTTCAAAAAGTAGTCCCTCAGAAGTAAAGCTCCTCAATTCTTCTCCAAAGTCAGTATATCTGTATTCTGTAGGCTGTGGTTCACGGACAGAGTCATAAAAAGATGACCTAATTTTTCAAATAGAAAAGTCTTTTTGGCATTAAGTGAACCTGGAAGTGCTCATGACTTTGGAAAAACAGGTCATGTAGCAATTTAATATGCACTCAGGAGTTTGATTCTAGGCTCTTGGGCTTTTAAATATTCATCATGCTAGTCTTAATATATAGATGCCCAGAGAGTGATGTATGCATTGCAGTGAAAAATGCGGCAGACATATAAATTAATAAGCATTGTATAAACCAAGTTTATTTCCGGGGGGAAAAAAAAATCCCAACCCCAAACCCCCCACCCCAAAAAATATCAAATAACACACCCTTCCAAAAAAAATCCCAAACAACCAAACAACAAAAAAAAATCAAACAACCAAATAAAAAAAGCAAAAACCAACCAAACAAAAAAAAACCCTACACCAACCAACAAAGAAAAACAAAAAAAATCTAAAAAAACCCCAAAACAACAACACAAAAAAACCCTAATTTGAGCACCTGCCTGGGTGGGTGTTCTTCAGAAAAAAAATATAGCTTCCTTCACTTTGACAGTTGTTGTCTCTTCAGTATGTCTGTTGTCTTGCTAATGTTCTTGAGTGGAACTTGGTGGAGGAGCAGTAAATTGTTAATCTATAGAAAGAAGACATTAAGTGATAATCATATAGACAAAACGCTGGATAAAAGCTCAACAGCATTTATCACTTTGTGCTTTGAACATTTCCAAACTGCAAATTGAAGTAGCAGTCCATATTTAATAGCACTTTGACCTGATACAATACTATTTTAGCTGATAATGTTTTGCTTGTTTTGCAAGAGTGCTTTGAATATTAATTACATTCTCAAAACACACTGCAGATAGTATTTAGCATTATTATTATGAATTGTGCTAATAATAATTTAAGATTTTAATTTGTTAGAGTTGCATAAGTCTTTAAGCATGTTATGAATATTTCAGCAGTATTCATGCCTGATATAACCTGAATCAACAGTTATTTCAAAACATTTATTTTTACAGAACATAGACTGTAATTAATCACATCTTTTGTTGGGGATGAGGAGAACTGGAACTGATCTCAGACCTCTTGGCAGATCCCCTAAGATTTAGCTGTTCACTGAGATTCCTCTCAGTCTTATTTTCCTATGCAACTCCCTTTGTCTTGCCAGTTGGGTAATCTGTGATTGTAAATGGTCATAGCTCCACTGCCTTCAGTGGAACTGCAGCCGTTTGCCCAAGGTCTCTCTCTTGGGTCACTCTATGATTTCTTTCTTTGCTCAGGAGTCCACAGAGTGGACTCTTCTGTATTTTCTGGTTTGTCCATCTCCAGAACTGTTTCCTGCTGCTTATATTCCTTTGGACCTGAATATCACTTGTATCCAAAATTCAAGGTTTGCAGAGCCAAATGCACAAAAGTTGTTTCAGCCTGTAATTTACTGAGGAATTACCTCATTGTTGGAGTGCAGAGAATCACCCATTAAGAACAAGGTTCATGAGAAAGCATTGATAGTTTGTCCTTAGGAGTTGTTAACTTATTTTCCATGTGGATATGAATGCCATTTTTTCCTATGTACAGTATTGAATAGCATTCATTTTTCCAGTATTTCTGTTTAATTTGAATATACAGAACTCAAACACTCCAGAAGTTGCTGTTGTCTACGTAATAATAGCAAAACACTGTATTATCCATCCAATTTCGACTTTGGTTCTCATTTTTACATCTCGGTAGACTTCAATGAAATGTCAAAGTGGACATTGGAGATCCATCTATATTTATTTATAAGGCTTTAAGACTCCAAAGGAATGTAAGTCATTTATCAAAAGGCTACTATGAAGCAGTATTTAATAATTAATAATAATTTAGAAAATATTTTATAATATATGAAATATGTATAAAATATTAAAAAATCTACATAATATAGAAAATTAGTGTAAAAATGATATTAATATGAATATGTAAAGTCAGAACCTATAAAAACAAGCAGTTTTTTCAGGTGTATGTAAGCAGGCTACCAACTATTCATATTGCCAAAAGGTGAAAGAATTTCTGTAATAAACTCAGTCTTATCAAATGGAAATGTCAGAAGGTGTGAAAAGCCTGGGCATATTAATCAATCAAAGTATGTCTTTGAGTTATAAACTTGTCATATAGCTACAAAAAAGCAAAATCTAGTCACTGACCATATCAGGCACTGAATTACCACCATTATATTGCTGAACTCTCATGGAGAATATCATAGCTGTTCTAGTCAGCTTTACTTCAGAGAGGTGAATTCTCATTGGGGCAGGTGTGGAAAAAGGGGAATTAACATAACCAGAAAATTACAATCTACCTCAAAAGACAGGAAATGAGTATCATAGCTAAGTGAGTGCTGGGAGTAGATATGCTCTAAATAAATACAGGGCACAAGTGTGCAAGTGGAGTTGATGAAACCACATTTACACAAGGTACAAAGAAATGTTAATTTAAAAATAAAAGGATATTAACTGGCTATGAAAAAGTCAGATCTTTTCCAGCTGTCTGCTGAGTGATGTTCTGGGCACAGCTTTCAATTGGAGATGAGGGAAAACTCTGGGGAAACAGCTTGTTCTCTTTTGACCTGCAGTTACAAAGACAAGTGTTAACTGTTGAAGATCCACTTCACTCCTTTGTGGTATGT
The DNA here is from genome assembly GCA_028858755.1 of Ara ararauna. Classification (NCBI taxonomy): domain Eukaryota; kingdom Metazoa; phylum Chordata; class Aves; order Psittaciformes; family Psittacidae; genus Ara; species Ara ararauna. The sequence continues at coordinate 53,951,796 of CM054378.1, forward strand.
TCCCTACAGTAAAAGACCACATAAGACATTGCATACCAAACTACAAAAACATCTTGAAACAGAGTATTTGGTGACCTTCTCACTTGAAAAGTGTAATATAGATATGACGTGTTGGTTTTTGAGTTTTTGCCGCATTGCAAAACTAGTAAGGCAAAGGTACATGTTCATTAACCTTTAGCTAAAGTGGTGCCTATGTTACTGTTAGCATTAGTCCCTATGTTAGACCCTTTCTATTGCTTTGGAATTTAAAAATTTCAAAAGGTACAAGTTAAAGCAGGCCCATGCCTTAATCTGTGGTATTTGTTGGGACTGAATAAATAAAATGCAGTTTTGTTGACTTTACATCATTAAAGATGTTGCTGGAGGAAATAATGATAGCCAACCTTTTGACGTAATTGTTTCAAGAATGAACCTGCCTATGTGTTGTTTAAAATCTTTGGTCTCTAATACCTCAGTGAAAACTTGGATTAAATATAGTGTGTCAGAACAATAGTTTTTCTGAGTCTCTAATCCATCTAAACCAATCTGGACATGCTGTACCAAACAACAAGCTCCCAGTGTGAGTTCAGATCAGATGGGTCATGTGAAAGTGGTCAGCTATCACCCAACTGGTGTGACTGACACGCAGAATTTATCCTGGAGGTTAGTAATCCTCTTTCTCCAAATAATACCTTCAGCTCCACACCCGAATCATGCTCTTGTGACCATGGATGAGGGTTAACCAGTATGTTTTGTGGTACTTGTTGTCAAGAGCATCCAGCAACAAACTTCTGTTGTTAAGCCTTCAAAATCAGCTTTGCATTCTGCCAAGTGAGCTGTGTGACCACACATTTGTAGATGTGCCCAGCAGCAGGCAGAGGGTTTCATTTTCATTCCCCAGTGTAACCTTGGCATTTGGGTGAACAGCGCACACTCCTTCATGCTGAAGCACTTGTGAGAGTCCCTAGCTTTGTGAAATGTACCCCACACCCTTCCTGACTCCAAGTGCCATGTCCATCTCATTCGAAGTTCCTACAGCTTGTACAGCAGTTTGTTCAACATTCTTTCTCTTACTTCCCTTTTCTTATTTGTTATTTCCCCCTCTTACAGATGGACAAAAGAGGAAGAAATCATTAAGAAAGAAACTGGACTCATTAGGAAAGGAGAAGAACAGAGACAAAGGTAAAATAAAATGAGTACATGTTTACTGCTCAAGTATTTAGTTTTGCATATGAGATTTCTTTAGTCTTAAATGTGTACTTTCTGGAAAGGAGAATGCTACTGAGCTGATGTACTGCCTAGGTATTTATTTCAAAGTTGAGAACCATGTTTTATTGTCTCTGTTTGTCATTAGTATAACCCAGATCTTTTCAAATGAGAGGTTATTTCCTGGCAGAAAAGGAGGAGTTAAAGGACGGCATCTTTTCTTCATTGTTCTTTCTCCCCAGTGCAGAATGTAGGATCTGGCTGTTTACCAGCATTTTCACTCTCCTTGTTTAGTTTGCAAACCACATAAACTCAGTCCTAATCATAGAATCATAGAATAGTTAGGATTGGAAAGGACCTTAAGATCATATAGTTCCAACCCCCTTGACATGGGTAGGGACACCTCACACTGAACCATGTCACCCAAGGCTCTCTCCAACCCAGCCTTGAACACTGCCAGCGATGGCGCATTCACAACTTCCCTGGGCAACCCATTCCAGTGCCTCACCACCCTCAGAGTAAAGAATTTCTTCCTTATATCCAATCTAAACTTCTGTTTAAGTTTGAACCCGTTACCCCTTGTCCTCTCGCTGCAGTCCCTCATGAAGAGTCCCTCCCCAGCATCCCTATAGGCTCCCTTCAGATACTGAGGTCTCCACGCAGCCTTCTCTTCTCCAGGCTGAGCAGCCCCAACTTTCTCAGCCTATCTTCATATGGGAGGAGTTCCAGTCCCCTGATCATCCTCGTGGCCCTCCTCTGGACTTGTTCCAACAGTTCCATGTCCTTTTTATGTTGAAGACCTCAGAACTGCACACAATACTCCAAGTGAGGTCTCAGGAGAGCAGAGTAGAGGGGCAGGATCACCTCCATTGATGTGCTGGTCATGCTCCTTTTGATGCAGCCCAGGATACGGTTGGCTTTTCTGGGCTACTGAAGCTGGCTCATGTTCATTTTCTCATTGACCAACACCCCCAAGTCCTTCTCCACAGGGCTGCTCTGAATCTCTTCTCTGCCCAACCTGTAGCTGTGCCTGGGATTGCTCCCACCCAGGTGGAGGACCTTGCACTTGTCATGGTTAAACTTCATCAGGTTGGCATCAGCCCACCTCACAAGCATGTCAAGGTCCCTCTGGATGGCATTCCTTCCCTCCAGCATATCAACTGAGCCACATAGCCTGGTGTCATCAAGCAAGTCAGTTGGTTTGCATTTCTTTTTTTAACCTTAGGAAAATAGCCCATGTTTAAAATATATAAATGCTTCAGTGCTACTGATCATTTGGTTTTTAATAGACTCCATGTGACATAGATTTACAGGTATGCTTGTGCTCTTTTGTTTAGACACTAATCAGCTTTAGGGGCAGGGTCCTAATCCACTGGATTTGGCCTGTAATTTGCAGACATTTAAACTAAGTCTAGATGTTGAGATCTGGAAAGTGCTGCTGAAATTGTGGTTTTCTGCATGTAAGTGATAGCACATCTAACTTTGGGTTCCATCCTGGAAAAGAAGTTCTCAAAAGTATTAGTAAAACACAGTTTCACAAACACACACCCACAATCATACAAACTTATAATGAGAGAATTGATTTGGTTATTCTGATGTTCGTGCTTGTAACCAAGTTTGGCAGGATGGGACTTTGAAATTCCATTGAAAAAAATGAACATGCCTATTTGAAAGTTACTTTAAATATTTGTCAGGAAGAAAATGTTTTCGTTTTAGTTTCTGTTTCGTACTTCATACATGGGATTATTATTTTCTTGGTTTAAAATGGCTATGGAAAATATCTGCATTTACCTTTCTAAAGCTGTAAGTCCCTTGACATATTTGTTTGGATAAATCCAGTGGCCTCCCATGTTGCATTACTTGTATCTAATCTTTCATTTGTTATGAGAATTACTTGATGTATGACTGAGCCCACATGCAGAAGGAGTCTTTTAGGAAGAGGTTTGCTGATCTTATAGCATTTCTACCTTTTGGAAAACTCTATCTTGTACTGTTCTTGTAAACGCATTGCATTTGGCAGCAATGTAATTAATCAGTCATTAAGTTGCTTAGTTTTCTTCTTGTTGGTTTTTTTTTTTTCCCATAGTCTTCCACAGTTAAAAGTGCAAAGCAACATAATTCTGTGCAAAACCTTTCCCGCTTTTCACTGCATTTGCCAGATACTGATTTTCATGGCACTCTGTGGGTTTCTCTTCTGTATCACTTCTTGCTTTTTGTTTTTAAAACATTCTGTCTCTCACAAATTTTTGATGCTCTGAAGGCTTTTATCTTTTATCTACCCCCTTGTGTGGTGCCACTTTGATAATATCCTTTGAAAGTTTCTATTTAGAAGCTCTTTTGAGAGTTTAAATACATTTTGTCCTTTTGTTCTCACTTTTTTCATTGCAGTAGCAGTTTTTTTAGCAATAATGAAGTGATTTGATCATTCACCAAAGACCAAATTTTGCTGTGTCACCCAAACCTAGTGGATCTTTGCAATTGCACTTCCAGAACTCCTCAAATGCCTCTTTGGTGCCTTGAGAAGTGATAGTTTCTTTTAGTGATGCAAATGTTTAACCAGGAGTTGTGCTTTATTTCTCTAAATTCTCTGTTGCCAAAGATGTTTCAAACAATAAATTTTCTAACATTGCCTTGTATTGTTTTGTGAATTCCTTGCAGCCTCATTTTATTTCAGCTGACCTCTGTTTCTGATAATTACACAACTGCACTGGTTGAGTACTTACAGATATTATTTTCTGCTACTACATTCCTGTTCAGAGACTTGTGTGTCTACCTTGTATGATAGCACATATACTTCATTTAGTTAGTATCTTTGGGGATATACTTTCTGTTTTTATTACAGTGAGTTTTCTGAGTGCACTTTTCCATTTAGGGCTCAGTAGTTGCCCACAGCAAAGGTCATCAATTTTATAATTACTCATCCCTGTATATATTTATCTACTTCCTGTTTTCCAGCATTGCTCATATCTTCTGGTTAACTATACCCAAGCATTTTTAAAAATCACTGTGCTGGTTCTCTTAATTTTAATTCCTTTTTTTTTTTTTTCCCCCTTCTTTTCACTTCAGGCGTTTCAAAAATGTACCCATTTGCTTTTATCCTCCTTCTTTCCTCTTCCACTGTCTTATTCTCGTTTATAAAGATGGCTTACATACTTTTTCCATGTATAAAATGTTACAGGACTAACTCTTGAGGGGAGGATAACCCAGCGCTGCTCAAACAGCAGAATCTGTATTTCTCTCTTTCCTTCAGGATGTCTGCATTGACATGGACATCAGGTTGGTCAGCAAGGTTGCAGAGCATCAGGAAATTGGAAGGAATCAGGTTCCCACCATGTTGTGTCAGCAGAGTGAAAAGAAAACCATGCCAGCTCTTATTTGTTTCCAACAGTAAACACATTAGGCAAAAATAACCCAGATAGCAGCAGCATATGGCCCTTGCTTCTCAGGGTTTCTGTCCATGTTTTTTTCTGGTGTACATTTCTTTTCCCTTCTGAGTTATTAAAGATCATCTGCCCCCCAGATACTTGCTGAGCAGACTCTTGATCCATGATGGCAGAGGGAATAAGCAACCAGGCAAGGTGCTGCGTTGTGCCATGTGGGACATTAGCCTGGCACAGTTGGTGAAAGGCAGCTGTTTTCCTATAGGAAGCAGCAGCACCAGCATCTCTCCCAGCCTCAGGATTTAGAAGGGAAAGTTGCCCAGCTTTCAGGTGACGAGCTGGATCTGGAAAGTAAAATGTGAGGCCTTGAGCTGCAGGTATCCATAAGGATGAGCCTGCCATGCTCATGTCATGGCCAAGCCCCACCACCTTTTCTGAGCAGTGGTCTCCATGTCCCCCAAAGTCAGAGTTTGACCTCCGCTTGGTGTGTACATGTCACAATGAGCTGGAAGTATCATCCTGGTCCGTTGCATGGTGTTTTTTTAACAAGCCTTTCTACCATTTATTTTATAAAGAGTATCTTCCATTTCTGGGCTATCAGTCCAAAAGAAAGACTCCACACTGTGAATGTGTGTGCACTCACATAAAAGGCTAGGAGGATTTATTTACCCACCTGGGCAGGTCCCTAATCCTCATGCCCAAAAGGAATCTTTTGTGGTTTGGGGTATTTTTTTGGTTGTTTTTTATGGTTTTTGGTGGTTTTTTGCAGTTTCTTTTTTGTTTGGTTGGTTTTGGGTGCATTGGTGGTTTTTTGGGGGTTTTTTTGGTTGTTTGAGGTTTTTGTGTGTGTGGGGGGTGGTTTGGGAGAACTTTTTTTTTGCAGACAGTCTAGATGAGAAGGAAACAGTGAGACCAGGCTGCAGGACACCAGAGCAGAAGTAGGGAAGCCAATTTCACAGTGCTTTGTACAGATGAGTTGCCTTAAGTCAAACAGCATTTCTGTCCCTTCAGCATTGCTTTTATAAGCACAGTTGCAGTTTGAAAATTATGTAATTTATTCCAAACATTTTGCCTGGGGTACGCCACATAGCAGGACAAGTAACAACTGTGGGTGCCATGTTAGGTTTTGTCTGGAGTGCATCCTACCTGAAAAGTTGTTTTTTAATAGATAGGCTCCTAAAGGTTAATCCTGATGATCACACAGCAGTGTGTGATTCTGTACGTGGGTTGCAGCCAAAGGTCCTAATCTTTGATCAAAGATTGTGCCTGACACAGGAAGCCAAAGAGTTTCAAAAAAGGCCACTGCTGATCATGTCAGAAGCATGATGGAGGCCTTGTTGCAGAATGCATAAGGCATGAGCCGTTCTTGAGAAAGAGTAGGGTGTACTTGCATCCTTGGTATTGCCTGACAAACCTTTTCCTTTATCACTGACGTGCACTGAACTACCTTGGGTGTAGACTTCTGGAGTTATTCTCTCTGGGGAGGTACCACCTTGCTGCAATTTGTGCCCAAGGTTGTTCTCTATACCACCCTGCCAGGTGGCTGCGCTTAAAAAGCATAACCAAAAGGATATGGTACTCATTTCTTCTAGGACTGTTTGGAGATTTAAACTCATATTTTAGGACTCAGTCTAATCCCTGGAGTTCTTACTCTCTTAACATGACATTTTATTTAGATGGATCAGTCAATTGACCTATCTGTTAAGTGAGAGTTTCCACAAACTGTTATACTTTTGAAGGCCAATGAAGACCGAAGTAGAACTGCATGCACTTTAAATGAGATTCTTGTTTTTATTTTGCTCTTTTTGAGAAGTCCATCCATTGTCATCTCATTAAAAGGAGAAAAATTCTAAACCAAGTGTGTTTTTCAATTGCTTTTACATCACTGAGTGACTCACCCTAGCACGATATAGCAAAACTTGCTGAACGTAAACAGACAAAAGAGGAGAGCAAACACTGCACCCAGATATTTAAGTAATATTTTCAGCTTCCATCATTCAGTGTCTTTGCTATTTTCTACTCAGCCTCTTTGTTTTTAATGGCCATCATGACGCTCAGTCGTGCTGTCTACATAAGTCTCTAAAAATTTGCTTTAGCTGCTGAGAAACAGTACTCAGACTAGAGGAGCAGTAAAACGTCAGTGCTGCTTGGAGTAAGAAATTCTCAGGATGCTCTGCATGCTGGCAGCTGGGTACTGTTTCCTTATAAATCCACTTCTGATTTTGATGGCAGCAGAAGAGACTTTTGTCTGTCTGCTGCCAGTGACACGGGGGTCAGCGTAAGCATGCCTACTTGGAAAGTGCACACAGGCATTCCTGAGAGAGGCACCTCCCAGAAAGTATATCTCCTAGAAGATTTTGTGAGTAAACCAGCTCCATTTTGCCTTGGTTCCAGGAAAACCTACAGGTGAGCTAAGAGACATGCTCAGAAATAATAATCACTTGTTATGTTATTTGTTGAACAACTGAGAAGCATACATTTTGCTGATGTTTCTGTGTGGAATGTAAATACTTGACAGGCTCATCTGTGAGGCCTTAGCAGAGCTGCTGTGTATGCTGGAGTTCCTGAGAAAGAGCCTTCCTCTGTGGTTTTTCCATATACTCTCTAGCATATGGAGATCCCGCAATAGGTGTTTGATTTTTCTTTAGTTCAGAATTCTTGAAAACATCCTCCATGTTTACTTCCCAGCCATGATCAGTAAATTTAGAGGTATTTTTCAATGCTTTCATTTGTTCTTCAGTAATTCAGCCTATCGTGATGTCAGCATGCCTTGGCGCAACCTAAAGTGAAAGCTCAATGGATGATATTTTTTTTTATTACAGTTTATCAGAAATGTGCTGCCTTTTTTTTTTTTTTATTTTTTCCCAAGCCTTTCCAGCACCCCACTGGGCTTTGTAAAAAACTTTGAAAATGTTTTGCATGCTCTCTACACATACAAAGGGGTTTTTTAAGCAACACTGTCATATTTTGTACTAAAGTCAACTAAAGTGCTAAAGAACCTCTTAATTTTTAAGAAACAAAAACCAAAGACATACCCAGAGAAAATGCTTAAGTGATTGGCAAGGTCTTATATCAATCCTTGGAGGTTAGTGAGCTTCAAATAGCTGGCAAAGTGAGTTTCATCCATAGAACTGATCCTGAGAACATGGTGTTATCTTGAGGCTTTTGGAGTCAGTGCAGGGTTTTGATGAGCTGTCAGATGGAAGGAGTTTTTCTATTTCCATTATGGATCAAGGTTTCCATTTTCCTTATTTTCTTGCTTTCATCATTCTCTATGGACCCAAAGTAATTAATTTCTATTAACAAAACAGCTGCCCAGTCTGTCTGGCTGGATAGTTTGGTTTAAAGACCCCTCCCTATTTAAGTATTTCTTTTAAATCATATTATTCTCTGAGCTGTCTTCCATTCTATTCTTCTCATTTAAATAGAGGTAGTACAAAGGCCTCAGTAGATCTTGGTCACAGGGTTCTAGCAGGATAAAGCTAGCACTTAAAGTGCTGAGGAGACTATCCAAAGTTGCTGTAGTGCATGCTGTTCACTTTATGAGCATTGAAAGCCTCATTAGGGTCTAGAGAATACACCTCAGTGGTTCTTAATAGACCATTATGGTTTGTGTGATGGAAACCAGAATTTTCAGCAGCTGAAACTTTAGAGAAGTCTTTGAAACTATACTTAGATGGGGTGGCATGAGGCCAAGTAAGCAAACTGTATGGGCCAATGTCCTGGATGTCTTATTTGAATAGCAAAGAAAAGGATTTCTAATCACTGCAACTGTTATTTGATCTGGCTGGGAGTTGTTCTGTGGCATGCTGCTTTTTATTAGAAAATCCTGTTTTACCACTGCAGAAAGATTTCTTAGTAACATACCAGTTTTGATCAAAATTTTTGTTAAGAAACTTGCCTCAGCGGCAAGATGGTCTTTCTGGTAAGAGAAATTATGAACTTCTCCACAATAGCAACTTGTATCCTTTGCCAATAAACACTAAACCCCAGAATGGATCAAAAGTCAAGTCTTTATGTGCTGCTGGTCCAGGGTATGAGTCTGTGTTTTCAAGCTGATTGCACAGCCTGCCAGGTTGTTTCATATTTTTATATCGTGCTTTCTGCAAAATTTCTTTTTAAACTGTCCACTCTTCTAATTGAGTAAGTGACCAAATTTTTATTTGGTCTACAGAGAGTAACTAACTCAGTAGCTTTGGTATTCAATGGGTATATATACAACAGACCAAAGTTTGAGTCCCTGCTCTAAGGAACATTTCTTCATGCAAATGAAACCTCTCTAGCGAGGTGAGCCCCAGTCTACAGAAGTAAATAGTCAGTTGATACTTTAACCTTAATTATGAGATCATAGCCTCAAACCTGCACATCTGAGTCAGTGCCCTTTCTCTCCATCAGTGGGTTGCTAAATTCATTGTGCAGTTGCAACTCCTTTGTTTTGGGGTTTTGGTTTGTTTTTGTTGTTGTTGGGTTTTTTTTGGTTTTTTTTTGTTTTTTTTGTGAATCTGAAAGATCAAAAGAGCTAGCATTCACTTTAATGGATGTGAGATTACCTGTCCAAAAAGGAAATTGTTGGGATCGAATACTTCTGAGGAGTGGTGATCAAAACATGTTTGCCACTACGACCCGCAGGCACGCTTGATTTGGTGGGAACTTAAGGCTATAGCCAGTCTGCAGAGGGTGCAACCAACAAAATTTAATTAATTTAATTTCAACAAAAGAGCAAAAAGTTACGGGTTTTGCCAATACTTTAAAATAATTAGCACTGCCAGCCAGAATCACTTCCATCTGTATTTAGGCTGAAAATCAGCCAGTTGGTTTTCATCCAGTTCCTCATCTTTGCCAGACATTGAGAAATCGGGGAAGTGGTTCATGTCCTCTGAGAAGGAGGCCTACAGCAAAGCAGCCTAGAGTAGAGGCTCAGAGTCCTTTTACTGCTCCACAGGCACATTGAGCAAGATAAATTAAAAAACTGGCATCCCACACCTTAGAGCCTTCAAGAAGGAGCAACACCTACCTCAAAATACCAGCCTTTACATAATGAAGTCAGTGAGAAGGTTATTGTATGGAATTATTTCAGTGTAGCACTGCTGAGGTCCTACTGTGGGATCAATGACATCAGCATTCTGTTGGGCGTCACTGGCCTACGTACTGCTGTCCTATCACAATTGGAAGTATGAGTGGCTGTGAGACAGAAACAGAGAAATATTTAATGTTCAGGCTTTTCTCAGGAAATGTGGAAGGTCTGTTAAATAGGGGTGCTGGAGGTATAATGAAGTACGCAGTTGGAATGACAGAAGGGGAGACATGTTGCCTATGTGTGCTTCAAGTTTGTAGCCTTAAATGTTCATCGGGAAGATAATTCAGAACAGTAAAAAATTAAATACTAATATTCTTATAATTTTATAGGCACACTCTGCTAGGTATAGGAGAGACGCATCTAACCCTGGACTCCTGGAACTAGCAATCCCTGCATTGCTTGATACCCATGTGATGATGTTCTTTCTTATCCTAAATTAAATGCAGATCGTTTTAGATATCATTCTACTCACGGGTTGCTTCCAGGCTTGCTTGATATGTGAGGCTCTGCTTCCTGATTTAGTTTTGTCTAGCCACAAAAGTTAGTTCATGTCTAACTTTTCATACTTGTAAAGAGCAGCAATTTTACTCCACAAATCAGAACAACAGACCCTTGTCTCTTTAGTGCAATAGGCTAGTAGTCGTGTCCTCATTCAAGATTCATAAAATATACTCTTACTTTCAGTGTCTTGCGTTAATTTTAATGGTAATGCAAGTCTAGGTAAAATTTGAAAGTGAAAGATGTAGTCAGACTTTAAGTCCCTAGAGGAGCTTCAGCCTTTAATCATTTGCACTATTGTCTAAAAATAAGGATTTTTTTTGTTTGCCCTTTTTTCCCCTTTTTTTTTAATTCTTTTTTTGTTACATTAAAGTTGCTTTTAATATCTGGTGCTTTATTTATTCCTGATACAGTCAGGTCTGAAGCTGGAACCTAGTAGAAGTTGCAGCCATTTTCACTAGGATTAATAGAGTCAATAGCTGTTTTTTCATTCTATTTGAGCACAAAAAGTTCTAGTTGGCAGTCTGGCCCAATGGTTTTAGTTCTTCTAATCTCAGGTCTAGATTTGAAACTTTAATGTTAGTTGTTGATGTCTGATAGAGCATTTTTCTTGTTTTGTATAGTACTTGAGCATTTTACTTTGAGAGCAGAAGCATGTACTAGTTTTGTACATTACAGCTATATTGATGTGGATGGGATGATGTTCTTTTTGTTTATTGAGAAGAAACCTGTATTCTCACATATTTTTGTGTATCTATATCTCTCTCTATATATATTTGTACTGTTACAAAAGACCTTTATACTGATATACCATTATTAAACTACTTTAATCTTACCAGTATGTTAAAGCAGTATAGTTCTTATATACATTGTCGTGGTTTACGCCCAGCCGGCAACCCAGAACCACACAGCCACTTGCTCACTTCCCCCACTTCCTCCCCCCCACTCCCGGAGGTATGGGGAGGAGAATCGAAAGAATGTAACTCCTACAGGTTGAGATAAGAACAGTCCAGTAGCTAAGGCATAACACAAAACCACTACTGCTACCACCAATAATAATAATAATAATAATAATAATAATAATAATAATAATGATAAGGGAAATAACAAGTGAAAAGAATACAACTGCTCACCACCCACCGACCAATACCCAGCCCAACCCGAGCAGTGATCCAGCCCTTCTGGGTAACTGCCCCCAGTTTATATAGTGGCTATGATGTGCTGTGGTATGGAATGCCTCTTTGGCTAGTTTGGGTCAGGTATCCTGTCTCTGCTTCCTCCCGGCTTCCCCTCCTCCCTGGCAGAGCGTGTGACTCAGAAAGTCCTTGGCCATACTGAACGCTACTGATCAACAACAAAAAATATCGGTGTTATCAGTGCTGTTCCCAGGCTGAAAGTCAAAAACAGAGCACTGCACCAGCTACTAAGAAGGAGAAAAATGACTGCTACTGCTGAACCCAGGACATACATATTTAAAACCATATCCTTGGAGGCTTAATCTGAATAGTGTACGCATTTACAAGATCCCTGTCCAGGTAGATGTATACTTTCCTGACCTGTAATGAGACCCATGCCTGTTCCTGTACCTCCTGACTCTGGTGCCCTGCAGCATTGTTGAGAAAGAAATCTGGTGAAGTGGTCTGAAACATGAGAGATGTAGCCAAAGGTGCTTGACTTGCAGTTGCTACCAGTAGAAGTTAAGATCTTAGATCTGCTCCCAAGTGATTTTTCCAAGATTCTGTGTGGTATATCTTACATGATCCAGCTGGAAAAAGGATTAAGATACCATGGGCTACAATTACATGGCACATCTTCACCATTTTATTATAATTTGAATATTATTATTATTGTTATGCAGTCTAGTACCTCCTTGAAATTATTATATATTTAAAGGGACTTTGGATTGTTTTTCTGTTTAACAGCTTAATACTCAATTCTTTCTTGTGCTAAATAAGTATCAGATGTTCAGTAAATATTAATTTTGTTGTTGTTGCAGAATTTGTTCCCCAGGCTTTTGGAATGCCATTGTCCCAAGTGATTGCTAATGACCGGGCCTACAAGCTCAAACAAGACTCTCAGAAAGAAGAGCAAAAAGATGTCTCAGATTTTGTGGCCTTTCTCTTGCCATTTGGAACTAAAAGGCAGAACAAAGAACTTTCAAGCAGTAACTCATCTCTTAGCTCGACCTCAGAAACACCAAATGAATCCACTTCACCAAACACACCCGAGCCAGCACCACGAGCCAGGAGGCGTGTAAGTAAACCTATCAAATTATGGTGCATGCCAGTAGGTCCAAAGGCTCTAGCTGGAGCAGGGAAAACCCCTGTTGTATCTGTGGGCTATGGAACATTATCATAGAATCATAGAATAGTTAGGGTTGGAAAGGACCTTAAGATTATCTACTTCCAACCCCCCTGCCAAGGGCAGGGATAACTCACACTAAACCATGTCACCCAAGGCTTTGTCCAACCCAGCCTTGAACGCTGCCAGCGATGGAGAATTCACAGCTTCCCTGGGCAACCCATTCCCGTGCCTCACCACCCTTACAGTAAAGAATTTCTTCCTTATATCCAATCTAAACTATCCTCATTTTAGTTTTAGCCCTTTACCCCTTGTCATATCATTACAGTCCCTAATGAATAGTCCATCCCCAGCATCCCTATAGGCCACCTTCAGATGCTGGAAGGCTGCTATGAGGTCTCCAAGTAGCCTTCTCTTCTCCAGGCTGAACAGCCCCAACTTTCTCAGCCTATCTTCATATGGGAGGTGCTCCGGTCCCCTCATCATCCTCGTGGCCCTCCTCTGGACTTGTTCCAACAGTTCCATGTCCTTTTTGTGTTGAGGACACCAGAACTGCACACAATACTCCAAGTGAGGTCTCAGGAGAGCAGAGTAGAGGGGCAGGATCACCTCCCTCGACCTGCTGGTCATGCTCCTTTTGATGCAGCCCAGGATACGGTTGGCTTTCTGGGCTGTGAGCACACACTGAAACTGGCTCATGTTCATTTTCTCATCAGCCAACACTCCCAAGTCCTTCTCCACAGGGCTGCTCTGAATCTCTTCTCTGCTCTGTCTGTAGCTGTGCCTGGGATTGCTCCCACCCAGGTGGAGGACCTTGCACTTGTCATGGTTAAACTTCATCAGGTTGGCATCAGCCAAGCTCACAAGCATGTCAAGGTCCCTCTGGATGGCATTCCTTCCCTCCAACATATCAACCAAACCACACAGCTTGGAGTCATCGGCAAACTTGCTGAGGGCGCACTCAATCCCACTGTCCATGTCACTGACAAAGATGTTGAACAAGACCGGTCCCAGCACCGATCCCTGAGGAGCACCACTCGGTAATGGTCTCCAGGTGGACATTGAGCTATTGAGCACAACTCTTTGTGTGAGGCCATCCAGCCAGTTCTTTATCCACCGAGTGGTCCACCTATCAAATTGATCTCTCTCCACCTTAGAGACAAGGATGTCGTGTGTGACAGTGTCGAACGCTTTGCGCAAGTCCAGGTAGATGACATCAACAGCTCTACCCCTGTCCATCAGTTCCGTAGCCCCATCATAGAAGGCCACCAGATTGGTCATGCAGGATTTCCTCTTAGTGAAGCCATGCTGGCTGTCACCAGGCATCTTGTTGTTTTTCATGTGCCTTAGCATGCCTTCCAGGAGAATCTGCTCCAAGGTTTTGCCAGGCACAGGGGTGAGGCTGACTGGTCTGTAGTTCCCCGGGTCATCCATTTTCCCTTTCTTGAAAATGGGGGTTATATTTCCCTTTTTCCAGTCATCGGGAACTTCACCTGACTGCCATGATTTTTCAAATATGATGGACAGTGGCTTAGCAACTTCATTTGCCAGCTCCTTCAGGTCTCACCTGTGGATGGACTTCATCAGGTCCCATGGACTTCTGCACGTTCAGGTTCTTAAGATGGTCTCGAACCATATCCTCTCCTACAGTGGGCCTAGGCTTTTCATTCACACTGTCCCAAGTCGTTAAGAACCTCAACCTTCTCCAAATCCAGTGTAGCCAGTTCTCCCAGTAGGTTCTGGAGAGAGCCCACATTGTCCCTAGTCTGTCTTTTATTTGCAATGTGCCTATAGAATCCCTTCCTGTTATCTTTAACATCCCTAGCCAAGTTTAATTCTAAGTGGGCCTTAGCTTTCCTAACCTGGTCCCTAGCTTCCCGGACAACATCCCTGTATTCTTCCCAGGCCGCCTGTCCTTGCTTCCACCATTTATAAGCCCCTTTTTTCCTTTGAATTTTCCTTAGCAGCTCCTTATCCATCCAAGGAGGTCTCCTGGCCCTCCTGCTGCCCTTCCTTCTAGTTGGGATGCAACACTTCTGAGCTTGTAGCAGGTGATCCTTGAATATCAACCAACATTCTTGGGCCCCCCTGCCCTCTGGGGATATATCCCATGGAACCTCACTAAGCAGGGTCCTGAAGAGACCAAAGTCTGTTCTCTTGAAGTCCAGGGCAGTGAGCTTGCTGTACGCTGTTCTCACTGTCCTGAGGATCTTGAATTCGACCATCTCATGATTGCTGCAACCAAGGCTGCCTGGAGCGTCGCATTTCCAACCAGCCCTTCCCTGTTGGTGAGCACGAGGTCAAGCATGGCACCTCTCCTTGTTGGCTCCTCTATTACTTGCAGAAGGAGGCTGTCTTCCACACAATCGAGGAACCTCCTGGATTGCTTGTGCCGGGCCGTACCGTCCCTCCAACAGATATCAGGGTGGTTGAAGTCCCCTATGAGAACAAGGGCCTGTGAGCGTGAGGCTGTCATGTTCTTCTGTCATGTTCAAACAGTGATTTCTTTTTTCAGGTGGAATCTAGCCTGGTTAATACCAAAAAATTCTAACTGCAGTAGAAATCTTTCTCTGGTGCTGGTGGGAAAAGATCATCTGATCTGTCCAAGTCTGTAACAGATAGCAAAGTGGTAGAAAGATTTTTTAGAAGTCTTCCTGTTCACTTCCTTTATCTATATCCATAGATATAGATATATCCATATCTATATCTTTATCTATATCTTTTAGATATAACAAATTCCATCCATCTTCAACATAATTTTTTCAGCTGGGCAAGAAACAAACCTATGTGATTGATATTTATATATATGTTTCTGTTAATCTGGCTCTACAAACCTGAAAATTAATCAAACTATTAATCCCTTAGTATTAATAAAAATCCCCAGGGTCTAATTCTGATCATGTCCTTGGTGGTGAGTAAGAAGTTGTCAGAGTAAATTTGTACCAGGCTCTTTGAAGAATGTTTCTGTATACAGGGTATGAAGATGCTTTTGGCACTACAGTGTCATGGTTTGGGTTGAATGTTAATCCTGCAGGTAAGATAGGTAACTGGTAGACCATTTGTTTGCAGTATTCTGTATGCTCTTGGCTTTCCATTTTTCCAGCACTGCAGCTACTAACAATAGTAGATTTTTTTTGTTACCATGGGATAAAGATTCTCGAATTACTGCTTTTTAATTTCATTTGCAATAAACGTTAAGTAATCTAAGAAAAAAAATGGGGTACAAAAACAGACATTGGAAAATAAAATATTTTCTTAGGATCCTCACCTCCTTTCATCCCTACGATAAAACCTGCTTCAGAGTCCTGCCTATATAGGGCCCTTCAAGCCAGGGTGCTAAGAGGAGTAGAACTGGAGTAAATTGCAAATTGAGAGAATATTGAAGAGCCCCATGACCTGCCTTCTTTCCCTCTAGTTTTCAGCTGAAGTTTGTAATGTCTGCTTTCTGTCAGCAAATAGCTGAAGGCATATTTGAAGATGTTTGCATTCTTACATATGCATAACACACAGCTATTGACCTATCCAGAACAGGAAGTTGTGTTCAAATAAAAGTGCAAAGTACACTTGGATGTGAACATGACGGGTAACCCACCAACTTTTTTCAAAAGATAGTGAGAAAAAAGAGAAATTCACTGTGCATACCCATTGGCTTCAGAACCTGTTTTCATATGAGGGAAAGGTAATTCATGTGTCCAGATATGGGTCATCTGATGTTCTTTTCAAGTGTGGTAAGATCTCTGACATGCATTTGACCAGCCAGCAAGCAGAAGGAACCTGGACCCTTTGTTATAGCCGAGGACTCAAGCTCCACCAGGACCAAGTTCCTAGATGCTTGGGGAGGGGTTTTGCTTGTTTGTTTTGGGTGTTTTTTTGGCAATACTAGTACTGCAGCTTTTGGGGTGTTGAATTTGAACTTGTAGTTCATACTCATGAGGATGCAGTAGCACATGGCTTACCTACAGAAAAGTAAGAGTAGGCAAAGGTGGGCAGTGTGACAGGGAGGGATCTGGCATTTTCTCTTGTAAGTGAACCTCAGTCGTTCAGTAATGTACTTCATGAATTGTCAATTATTTAACATTAATATCAACTCACATCCAATATCTTGCCTGTCTTTGGCCTTTATACTTCTGCTTATCAGTGTACTTACTCTACTCCTTTGGGGTTTTTTAGGGGATCATAAGGAAGCTAGCACTTATCTTTTATCTCTTGGGCAATGTTTCCTTGTTTATTTTCAAGTATACCACGGTAAATTCTTAAAAAACAGCAAGTACATGGAACTGATACAACCAGTTTCTCACACAAATGCTGCATAGACAACTGGAGTGCAGTCCTCTTAAATTAGAGGGATTGTTTATCACTACCGTTTGCTTCTTTGCAGCTGTGCTATTCACTATTGTGTAGTCCAGTGAATCTTCAAATACTCAGCTGAGGCTTTCAGTTAGGGACTAGTATCTGTTACGCGCAAAGATAATGCCTAGTAGATGGAACTTGATTTTTCTTTGGTTGCTGGGCATCGCAGTCCACGGTAGCACTATGTCTGCTTTAATAGTCCTGGAATAGTGGGCAATAATGTGCATGATCTCCTGCATCATTCCTCAGCAATCATATAGGTCTGGCTGAGCCTAAATTAATAGGTCTGGCTGAGTTTGAACTGGATCCATGGAGTATGTTGGTATTGCTTTCCTCTGCACTTTGAAATTTAAAATCAGAGCTGGCCTGGACTTGGTATTGTCAAGCAGTGCTGTACTTTAGCCACTGAACTCAAGGTCATTCTTCCTAAAGCCAGCTCAGTGTGCCAGTTAATCCACAACTTTGATAAAGTGCCCAAGGATAATGGTGAACTGACTATATTTACATCTATTTTGGGGGTCTGAATCCGACTTAAGTGACTCTGTAATAATAATGATTCATGAGGTGAGGATGTTCTGCAGGAAGGGAAGGACCAGTAAAGGCAGAGTATAAAGGTCGGCACCTGTTGTGCAGGAGCTGCCTGGGAGCTGCAGCAGTGAGGTTGGTTCTAGGGATTTCAGTGTCAGTCAACTCATTTTGAAACCCCAAACTCGTAAAATAAAAAAAATTAACAGTTGTAATTATACAAATGTGGATCACAGCCAGAGATTCTTCTTTGATTTGGGGTTTGTTTTGTTTTGTTTTTTGGTTTGTTTCCTTTTGGCAGGAAATGGTAAGGGGAATCAAGCAAATGTACTTCTGAGACACATCAGAAATCAAGATCAAAGATGCATTCTTAAGGGTCTAGTAATTGTTTTGAGATGGGGGTCCAAAAAAATCTTAATATTTCACTGGGTTTTACTTAGAAGTCTTCCATAAGTTCTAAGAAATAGAAATCTACCTGATAAATTAGTTGTTTTTTTTTTATTAAAAAAATGAAAAGATACTTTGAACTAAAATTTTTCTAATTAATTTGAAATCTCAGTGGACTTTGTATGAGTTGCCTATGAGTCGGAAATCTCTGTAAAGTTCAGTTGTCTAGGCTGATGGAAGAAAATACTTCTAGAGCTTGAAATTCCCCAGTGACTGTACAGTTCTCATTTAACAAACATAGAAATCTCACCAGCAGTCTGTGAAATAGCTGTCAGCGGAACAGTGTGCTTTTAAGAAACTGGATTTGTCTTAGGATGACATGCTGGATCCCTTTACAGTGTATTTTATGCTATAAAAAAAATGTACCCATTGTTTCAGAAAGAAAGAAAATAATTTACAGTATTTTACATGAGAATTACAAATTATTTTTTTAATTTCAGCTTTATTAATATTTAATAGTCTTGGTGCCCTCTAAAATTTTTTTGCCTGGTAAGTGAAATAAAAATTGAGGAAAATGGTCATTTTGAAGTGACAGTAATCTTGTGGTTTGAAAAACAAATCTTGTTTTTCTAGACTGAACACTGAAACATGCCATAAACCTCCTGCTGCTTGTGCTGCTTTATCCTTTACAGACTGCTTGAACTTCTGTGCCTTGCTGTAATACATAGTTTTCAAACCTTTCATTGGAATTTTAATAATTCTAAAATACTAAGATACATGAAGTAGAATTATCTATAAAACATTACCCCTCTACTTCTCTGGTGTGTCTTTGGTCTGTGGTAACGTGGGGATTATCTCGATCTCTGCAGTTGTATGTATTTGTATTATTAGTTAACTGTATATGGTGTATGGTTGTAAATCTGTTTGCATCATTTTCACTGATACAATGTCCCAGCCTACAGAAGAGGGAGGGAGTCAAGTTTAAAAATATGTATATGTATTTCCATGTGCATAAATATTGCGCTGCTGAGGTGCACATGGACCATGGTTCATCCTTGTCCTGCAGTATGTGCAGGCTTGCAACAATGAAAAAGTGTGCCAAGTGAGTAGGAAAGCATTTAGTTTTTTCAATATCTAATTTGTATTCCTTGTAGTATGGTAATAATAACATTGGTACCACTGATTTTCCCATCTGTTACACTGGTATTATAACTTAATTTCTTTACAAAACCTGTGTAGCAAACTGATTTTTTATATTAGGTTGTTTAAAATGCAGGTAGGTCAAAGTCTTTGTTAGATAAGGTCCTGTAGTGTTTATATATCTTCAGACCTACTGATTGTTCTATGTGTGTGTATTTTACAGGGTGCGATGTCTGTGGACTCTATTACAGATCTTGATGACAATCAGTCACGATTATTAGAGGCTTTACAGCTCTCTTTGCCTGCAGAAGCACAAAGCAAGAAAGAAAAGGCAAGAGATAAGAAACTAAGCCTAAATCCTATTTACAGGCAGGTTCCCCGGCTTGTAGATAGCTGCTGTCAGCACTTGGAAAAGCACGGTAAGAATATTTCATTTTCCCAGGAGTGTCAGGTATATTTTTACTATCATATAAGTAAATGCACGTTTTGAGAAGCAAGCATATGCTTCCAATTGCAATGACATCTTTGAAAGTAAATTGCTTTCCTTCCTAATTTGCCTGCTAATTTACTTTTGCTAAAGATATTGTCTCGCAAATAATCACATAGATGACACCTTCCCAAACTAATGATCTATGCTACAAGTTTGTAAACCGGCCCATACAGCATGGGGGAAGAGATATTTCTTGGAGGTTGTTCATCTCAAACTGGAATGCTCAGTTCTGCAGGAACAGCCGTTCATACCCCACAGGTTTACCCATACCTTGAGAAAGAAAGTCTAAAATGTGCCAGTAAGCCCAGAGTCATTCTTCACAAACGAGTGGATATTAAGGTGTAAGAGTTAATTTAACTGCTTATACTACAGTGCAAGACATAACTGGAAGCATCGTTTGAAGACAAAAGCTCGGAGAAAGAAAAAAATCCTGTACTAAATTATGTTAAGCTCCAGGAAGCTTTTTCCTGTTCTCTACAAGGCTCATGGGCTGGCTACACAGTTTGTCCCAGGCTGAATCCTCCTGATCAGCCTCAGGATCAGGCCTGCTCTCTCTGAAGGGAATTACAAGCTTCTGCCAATATTCTTCTCATGTCTTTGTGATTGTCTAGACACAAACCTCCCACCAGCTTTATGTAATGCAGGAACAATAGTTAATCAAGATATCTGTTCAACATCTCTACCAATGTAGCTTAGTCTTGTAAAGATTTTTAATGAGAATTGAAATAACTTGACTACAGCAAAACAGAGCTAGTACATGGCCAGATAATAAATAAACCATTAAGTAATGGTGATTGCAACACCAGATGATGCATTTGATGCCTAATTTGATCAGAAAGAAATTATTTACTGACTCTGAATGAAAGGCTTTTGTAGATGAGGACTGCGATTTAAGCAACAATGCAAAGCTTTTATGATAAATAATTGAAAACCATATTGCATACAAATATATAAATGAACTCTGCGAAAAAAGAGTCATTGTTAGCCTTTTACAGAGGTTAGATACCATGGCTGACAAATAAGTGTGCGGATGAGTAAATTGAGATGAATTACTTCCTTTAAGTAAGGGTAGCTGAGTTTGGAGAACATAAAAGTGTCTAAGTCAGCCAAAAAAGCCATCCAGCTGAGTATCCTTTGGATACTGCCATTTTATGTCACTTGACCCCAAAGGAGGGCCACGAGGATGATCAGGGGACTGGAGCACCTCCCATATGAAGATAGGATGAGAAAGTTGGGGCTGTTCAGCCTGGAGAAGAGAAGGCTGCATGGAGACCTCATAGCAGCCTTCCAGTACCTGAAGGGGGCCTATAGGGATGCTGGGGAGGGACACTTCATGAGGGACTGTAGTGAGAGAACAAGGGGTAATGGGTTAAAACTTAAACAGGGGAAGTTTAGATTGGATATGAGGAGGAAATTCTTTACTGTGAGGGTAGTGAGGCACTGGAATGGGTTGCCCAGGGAAGTTGTGAATGCTCCATCCCTGGGGGTGTTCAAGGCTGGTTTGGACAGAGGCTTGGGTGGCATGGTTTAGTGTGAGTTGTCTCTGCCCCTGGCAGGGGGGTTGGAACTAGATGATCTTAAGGTCCTTTCCAACCCTAACTATTCTATGATTCTATGATTATCCAGTTTTTGCCCAATACGAAACATCTCAGGTGTTTCCCTGCCAGTGTTCCTGAGTTTACTAAATGTTATTTCATCAGCATAATCTTCTCTTAACCAAAGGCAGAAGAATATTTGAAGGGAGTTGTTATGTTGAGACTAAAGGGTATAATCTTACCTGATTGTCTGTGATGAGTATCTGCAACTCCAAGCACTATTGTGAAGATACACATCTCTAACAAGCAAGTGTAGCCTTGTTGCCTACAAAAGACATTTGTTTTCCAAGTTTATTTTATATCTCTTATATGTAAGTAGAGGAAGTGAATGTTACAGACTGGCCTTTGTTAGACCATAAACTTTTCAATTTATAGACAATTTCATTTTTTGCAAAAAATGTGTAACTGTGTAAAATGATACTAGGTACACAACTGCGTGAGTCCCGTAACATTTCCACTCACCCTCTCATTGCTAAAAACCATGTCACCTCTAAGGTGACATTTACTCTGAAATTTTTTAGTTTCTGTTACTTGGCAAAGTATGTCCACTCAACAACCGTGTTATCATTTGTTTGATATTCTGGTATCTCCATAGGTCTAGAAGAAAGTTTGAACTGATTACTTCTGGAATATCGGGCAACAGCCATTTCCAGTATCTAAATGACACAAGTTGCACTTTGTCTGAAGTACAACAGTAGTTCTTTATAAGCCATTATAGGATTATACAATGGCTGTTCCTATCCTGTAAGCTGTACACAACTCCCAAGTGGAGCTCTTCTGTCTTGTAATCAGCCTAAATGTTTTACTCATGTCCCTTTGAAGGAAGCTCTCAGCTTTGTCTTTACAGGTACAGGAGGGCAAGTGGGTAACCCCCAAAACCAACTGCTTCCTGTATCCAAAGCCATAGCTCAGTGTGCCCAATTATTAAGTTATTTATTGCCTGTTTCCTTTGGTGTCAGTCTTGGAAGTGCCATCTCCCAATGTAGCACAGTGCCTTGCTCCCTGCACACCTCAGTCCCCCACAGGGTAGCAGTAGCACTACCAAAATGACATCTCAAGAATCATAGAATAGAGTTGGAAAGGACCTTAAGATCACCTAGTTCCACCCCCCTGCCATAGGCAGGGACATCTCACACCAGACCATGTCACCTAAGACTCTGGCCAACCTGGCCTTGAACACTGCCAGGAATGGAGCATTTACCACTTCTTTGGACAACCTGTTCCAGTGTCTCACAACCCTCACAGTAAAGAGCTTCTTCCTTACATCCAGCCTGAACTTCCCCTGTTTAAGTTTGAACCCATTACCCCTTCTCCTATCACTACAATCCCTGATGAAGACTCCCTCTCCAGCATCCTTGTAGGCCCCCTTCAGATATTGGAAGGCTGCTATGAGGTCGTGGAGATGTCATTTTACAAGGTTAGGTGATGGGAGGCCCTTAAAAACTGCAGTGAATGGTTTCTTATTTCAAGACAACTGAGTTTTGCCTTTGCATTGTATGTACAGGTTTATAGATAAATACAATGTGGGATTCTTATTCTTCTAAATACACATAGCCCAGACTGCTTTGGTTCAATGCAATTTTCAGCAGAAAACTGAACAATAAAACAGTTGTCTGATGTGCTGCACTTGCAGGTCTCCAGACAGTAGGAATATTCAGAGTTGGAAGCTCAAAAAAGAGAGTAAGACAGGTGAGTGGATACACTTTTCCCTTATTGGCTATGACACCCAGACAAACATAATTCCTTTCTGTTAAGTGGTTTCCTTCCTATCTTTCACTTGGTGAAATTCAGGCTTTCTGGGTCAGTGACTCTACTGGGGTATTTTTATGGCGAAAAACAGGCCATCTTTTACCTCTGGTGAAATACTTGTCAGGTTCTCAGCAGGTTAACAGTCTCTGTATGTTTTGCTTTGAAGTAGCACAGAGTTGGAGATCCAAATAGACTACAGTGATGAAATTTTTCAAAGGTTACACTGTAGGGAAAAAAAAACCAAACTTGGCTGCTAGTTTCATCTCAGCTGAAGCTCCCAAGGTAAACCCAAACTGTAAATCTTTTTCGGAAAGCTCACAGTATGAGGAAATATGCAAGTACAGAACAATCTCTTTGACCCTCAGATTGCTGCTCCCAAATATCACCTTTCTTTTACCCCTGTTAAATTTGAAGGTCAGAGCAGACCTATCCAAGTGCTAGTCTCAGCCAAATGTTGAAAAACAAAGAGAGTGTAGAGTTAGGCTCCAGAGAAAAAAGTCAGAAGTTGGTGTTTTCTCAGCCTTACATGTGATGTTATTCCCATAAGCTGGGAATACACGTTGAATTAGAGCAGTAGAGAGTAGTGCTTAATGGTTGCGTGATGCTTAGGGAGGGGATAAAACGTTACAGGAAAATACCCCTGCCAGGAAGACCAAAAAGATCAAATGGAAAAAAGCAACAGAAAGCTTGAATTCATCTGATCCCAGAGATAATAGTTCTTTGATTCAAAGACTATACAGTATGGTATTTGGTGCTCTGGAAGGTTACCTTGAATATCTAGACTGACTTGATTCTGGCTGGTAGGACACTATAGCCTACTGTTTTGTAGCTTATTCTTTAGCTGAGTTGCTGGTGTTCCACAAAGCTAAAAACATTCATGGCCTGCAGAGGCAGTTGTTAGATCAACACTGAACTAGATAAAGTATTAAAAAGTAAGTTGCCTGATGTTTGCATTACAAGCTTCAATGTCAAAACATATATTAACATTCAGGGGTGAGTACAGTTGCATCATACCTCTGGGGAAAAAGCAGAGGGCTTGTATCATTTACTTGCAAACAAAGCCTTACTTTGAACATCAGTGACTTTCACCAGCTTTTTTTTTTACTGTGTTTTCAAAAGCTGAGGAAATCAAGAGATTTGGGTTTTTATATATTCTGTCACGTAGACTAATATATTTCATTAAACAGCATGGAAGCATCAGCTTGGACCTTGCAGTTACAATAATAAATGCTGTCAACATGAACACATGGGAAAGTCTGGATTCAATTAAAATTCCACTCATTTTCTGAACCATGGAAAGCCAAACCCAGTACTCAGATTTTGGTGTACTTTTGCAGCTGTTCATTAGTTTTTCTTGTGTAGAAAGTAGGCATAGTTTTGTTGCCTTTCCTTCCCTATTTAGAAAATGTCCTTTTTCAACTATAGATTGTTGCAATAAATACATAAGTAAATGCATGTGCAGTGGGAAGAGAAAAATCTAGAAGAAGTTTGTCTATTACAAACCACCTCCTTAACATTCAGTGGGGTGTAGAACACCTTGAGGTTGAAAAGTGACATGGCTGGAGCTCTGCACTCCTATCCCCTCTCCCAACACAGATGTCCTCAGCTCTCACGTCTTAAGCACTAGTGGATGCTTGAGGTGTATTTTCCAAAAGTCTGAAAGCATTCCCTATGAATGAAGTTTGAGACACCTTGAGTTTAAACTTAGAAATGTATGGTTTTTAACAGCTGTGATACCTGGGCCTGAAATGTGGCCATGTTTCACCAATGATTGTCTGATATTGTGCTAATTAGGACATCTTGGTAGGCCTTGCAGTATATCAGATCAGAAGTGCCATATTCAATCTGTATCAACAATTTATGATTTAGACTGCTATTTGGGAAGTCCAAATTTCTGATGCAGTGCTAATCTGTTCCCTCAGCTGCTTTTGGGCAGTAAGTGCAGAAGCAGCCTTCTGGATAGAGGTGATTTATGGTGCTCTGCAGGGATGGTCTGCATTTGCAACCAGTCTGAAGAGTAGAATTGAGCTGGGAGTGGAATCCCCTAGTTGGCACAGGAAAAATCTTTGATCACAAATCAGCAGGGGGAAGCATAATGCTGAAGAACTAATTCTGGTCTTCAGGCGTAACTATTCATTATTAGTAATGACTAATATTAATGATGTTAAAAGCATTCTTAATAGATTAGAAGGGGGGCTGTAGTTTTTATAAAATACCTTTCACACCTGCTATGAAAACACAGTTTCAGCTGAAAATATGGGATTCTCTGCATTCCTCCACACTATACACACTCAAGATAGATTTGCCTGTGATGAAGATTTGCCACAGATTATTGTAGACACATAGTTTCCTTGCAATTTTCCTTCTTTCTTCTTTTTGATATGTCTGTAAAAATCCAGATAAGACAGCTGATACCTCAGATTTTCTCTTGTTTAGTAAGATTAGATAATAATTAATCTCTGAGAAGATATGAGATTACGATACCTCATAATATTAGCAAAGGTACAAAATTTTCATAGGAAGTAGTTTTAAGATATCTTTACCATTTTCAAAATGAAAGAAAGTTAAAGATGGAGCTCTCAGCCTGAAGGAGTTATTCTTCTCTTGATGCTAGGAAGTCTCTCCAGAAAGACAGGCTTTTTTCTTTTATTTTCTTTCTTTTTTTTTTTATAACCCCTTCATGAGGCATATCAGATGTGAAAGAAGGATTTCTTCTGCCTTTGAGGAGTGTGATGCCTTTGAATTGTACAGAATTTTTCTGAGGACTGTAGCTGCAAAAGGTAGTCATACCTCATAATGATAGCTTGCTTTTTGTGAACACCCTAACTAAAATAGGAAGGCAGAACAAGATGTATGTGGAGGAATACCATGAAGTCTTCGTGAACTTAGCTGCTTACTGTTTATGCTTAAATACTGTCCTAAATCATGAGAGAAATTTGAGTTTGGTGAATATTAACATTGTCTTATTTTTTATACAAAAAAGTAAATGTTGCAAAATATAATTTTAGTTTTTCTGGCCCTGAAATCTAGGGATAATGTAAGAAAGTGGTACTAAAAGCCTTTTCTTGCAGTTTTCCTTGTTTGCTCTGGTTTCTGCCTTTGATATTAAACTTAGAGTTCTGAAAAAACTATATTTACTTGGGCATATTTTTTCATAAAGGAGTTCCATATATTTTCTGGAAAGAAAGGGTTGTATTTTATTGCAGTCAGTAGAAACCTTAAGTTATGTATCATGGAACAAGCAGCAATTAGACATTAATTATATCTTTGACCTGACTAAAAACTAGTCATATCCAAACCTGAAAGTGAAAATGAACGGATCTACATCTGAAAAGATTTTCTGTGTTGGGATGTATTAATTGGGACAATAAGTGACTGTGTCTTTGTGTCATGATCTCTTTCAGTTACGTGAAGAGTTTGACAGAGGCATAGATGTTGTATTAGATGAAGAGCACAGCATTCATGATGTTGCTGCTTTGTTAAAGGAATTTCTGCGTGACATGCCTGACCCACTTCTCACCAGAGAACTTTACACACCTTTCATCAACACTCTCTGTGAGCTCTACAGCATCTTGATTTACTGATTCTTGAAAAGCTTACTTATTTGAATTCTTTGATCTCTACTAACCATATTTCTATTCTTCTGTACATTTAATAGTTTAGCATTTATTTGATCCAAATATTTGTGTAGCATAAATTTGCTGAAATCTTTCCTTGATTTTCTTACTGGTTAAGCACAGCCCAGAAAACTAAAACAAGAAGGACTTATTATACCTGTTTTTGCGTTTGTATATAGGATATGATTCGTACTATCTTTTAAATCCTGACCTTTTGTCGCAGTTTAAGCTGTAAATCACGCAGCCCATTCTCTCACTCACTCCCCTCTCTTTCTTTCCCCTGCTCCCGGGTGGATGGGGAGGAGAATCAAAAGAATGCAACTCCCACAGGTTGAGATAGGAACAGTTTAGTAACTAAAGTATAACACAAGAACACTACTGCTACCACCAATAAGAATAATGACAAGGCAAATACAAGGAAAGAATACAATTGCTCACCCAGCCCGACCAAGCAGTGCACCCCCCACCCTTCCGGGTCTCTGCTCTCCGTTTTTACATCCTGGGCATGACGTGCTGTGGCATGGAATAACCTCTTTGGTCAGTTTGGGTCAGGTGTCCTGTCTCTGCTTCCTCCCGGCTTCCCCTCCCCCCTGGCAGAGCATGAGACGCAAAAAGTCCTTGGTCAGACCAAAACATCACTAAGCAGTAACCGAAACACTGGTGTTATCAGCGCTGTTCCCAGGCCCAAAAGTCAAAAACACAGTGCTGCACCAGCTACCGAGAAGAAGGAGAAAAATGACTGCTGCTGCTGAACCCATGACACCTTTTCATTGGTTCAGCAGTAGCAGGTGACAGACTCACATTTGAATCCTGGTATCTTAGCACCATTAATGCTTTTAAGTTTTAAAGCTGTTCACTGACCAAAATTCCAGTCTGTCCTCAGAAACTAGTTTAAAAAGCTGAAGTTTCATCATAGTTAATGGTCCTCAAAGCCACCCTATGAAATACTCTTTAATGTGTTGCCTAAGACCTGAGTGCAGGCTATCACAGATTTGGGAAAAAGTAAGGTTGGACTCTTCAAGCTTAAGCTGCTGCCTGGTATGTGTTCTTCAGATTCTTTCTAGCCTTCATGTCTGCGATCCTGCCTTTGTCCCACCTTTGTCACTGGCTGCCATTGTATTTTAGATGGCTAAAGTAATGTTGTCTGCAGAACATCCTTCATATCTCTAGTTGCTTTTCCAGTCTCCCTATTACTTCTGCAAGATGTGAAATTGTAAGAAAACCCATTTAAAATGGTTAAGGCATAAACCTGACTGCAATGCTTCCCAACGGTATCCCATATATGCCTGTAGCTCTACTTAAATTAATTTAGTAAGTAGATAATTAAGCAAAATTGTGGTGTCCAGTGACAGTGATGGAGTGTGCAACACAGATTTGGTCTCTGAGAAAAGTTCCTATGAACCTGTGAGCAAAAAGTTGACCAACCAAGGCAAAAATCCCATTACAGAAGTCGTTACATTTTTGATATGTACTTAGAGTTTTCTCTTTTTCTTCTGACTTTATAAGTAAAGATCCTAAAACAAAGCTATTCTTACACCTTTCTTTGGGCTGGTAACAGTATATTTGTTCTGCTTTTAGGCTAGTTGGAGTGATTTTCTTAAAATCTAATTTTTTCCCCTCTTAGTATTAGAGCCAGATGAACAGCTAAACACCTTACAGCTTCTCATTTATCTTCTACCTCCCTGTAACTGCGATACCCTACATCGGCTGCTGCAGTTCCTTTCCACGGTGGCTGGTCATGCAGAAGACACCACAGACAAAGACGGCCAAGAGGTAAGTCCTGGTCACTTGTGTCCTTTGACTTTGCTTAATTCATGATCTGAAATATTAAAGCTGTGAAACAGTGGTGACATACCATTGAAAAATGGAAGAGATTTAATATTATTGCTGGCAGATTTGCCATTTAGTTGTTTCCTGTGTTCTTAGGGATATGAAAGTGTAATTTTCCTATGACTTAATGAAGCATCTACCACTTCTTTTTGGGAGATTCACAGAATCATAGACCTTGTTGTTAACTTCTAATGTTATTCATCCTTCCCCACGACTCCCTCTTCTTTTATCCTATTATATTCTCTGGACAAAAAACAGCAAAAAGTTGCAGGTAATCATAGAATCATAGAATAGTTAGGGTTGGAAAGGACCTTAAGACCATCTAGTTCCAACCCCCACGCCAGGGGCAGGGACACCTCACACTGAACCATGCCACCCAAGCCTCTGTCCAAACCAGCCTTGAACACTGCCAGGGATGGCGCATTCAAAACTTCCCTGGGCAACACATTCCAGTGCTTCACCACCCTCACAGTAAAGAATTTCTTCCTCATATCCAATCTGAACTTCCCCTGTTTAAGTTTTAACCCATTACCCCTTGTTCTCTCACTGCAGTCCCTCATGAAGAGTCTCTCCCCAGCATCCCTATAGGCCCCCTTCAGATGCTGGAAGGCTGCTATGAGGTCTCCACGCAGCCTTCTCTTCTCCAGGCTGAACAGCCCCAGCTTTCTCAGCCTATCTTCGTATGGGAGGTGCTCCGGTCCCCTCATCATCCTTGTGGCCCTCCTCTGGACTTGTTCCAACAGTTCCATGTCCTTTTTATGTTGAGGACACCAGAACTGCACACAATACTCCAAGTGAGGTCTCAGGAGAGCAGAGTAGAGGGGCAGGATCACCTCCTTCAACCTGCTGGTCACTTCTTTTGATGCAGCCCAGAATCTGGTTGTCTTTCTGGGCTGCAAGAGCGCACACTGGAGCCGGCTCATATTCATTTTTCAATCTACCAACACCCCCAAGTCCTTCTCCACAGGGCTGCTCTGAATCTCTTCTCTGCCCAACCTGTAGCTGTGCCTGAGATTGCTCCCACCCAGGTGGAGGACCTTGCACTTGTCATGGTTAAACTTCATCAGGTTGGCATCAGCCCACCTCACAAGCGTGTCAAGGTCCCTCTGGATGGCATTCCTTCCCTCCAATGTATCGACCGAACCACACAGCTTGGAGTCATCGGCAAACTTGCTGAGGGTGCACTCAATCCCACTGTCCATGTCACCGACAAAGATGTTAAGCAAATCAAGAGTAACTTGTCAAGACTATTCATTTTCATTCTCTTTTCATTCTCTCATGTTGCTTTCTTTTATAAACTTTAGACTTAGCAGCTCACTTCTTGGCTCCCTTTAGCTTTCCTTTGTGAACTGGGTAGTGAAGAATGAAAAATAAGGGACAGGAACCCCAGCTGTGTCCTCACAACTGACAGACCTAATCACTACTTGAAGTGAGGGTCCATCTTTGCTGTGTTCCTTCTGTTGCTTTTGGACCAAATTCAGTGAGAGGTTGGAGTGACCCACCCTGCGGAGACAAGAACATCCATAGCTGAATGGCTGAGCTGTTCTTCTGAATATTCACATGTGTGCATCTGCACCGTTCACACTAGAGAAGATGAGAAAACCCAGGCTTCCCGTTTTCTACTAGAAAAATGCTTGAACTAGTGGGCTGCTTTGCCAAAGGTGGCGAATCTCTTAGCTTTGAGTGAGATGGATACAGTCTGTTGCTGCTTGGCAAAATTTTACCAGTTTATCTGTGGGAAAGACATCACTGTCATCTGAAAGGCAATAAAGACTACTTCTGAGGTTACTTCTGAGGCTCTTCTGAAACTCCTATAGAATTTTGTCTTCCAGATGGAAAACCCTGATGAATTCTGTCACATTTGAACACCTTTTGCTGTTGGCTGGTTTTAACAATTGTCATTTTGAGACTGAGTTTTGCAAAATTTCTGCCCCAAGTCATAGAATCATAGAATCATAGCATAGTTAGGGTTGGAAAGGACCTTAAGATCATCTAGTTCCAACCCCCCTGCCAGGGGCAGGGACACATCCCACTAAACCATGCCACCCAAGCCTCTGTCCAATCCAGCCTTGAACACTGCCAGCGATGGAGCATTCACAACTTCCCTGGGTAACTTCCAATGTGCTGTATGTGACTTCAAGGCCTATTTCCATTTTAAATACGTTTTAAATGCTTTTATTTCTTCCTCAGCAAGGAGTTGATTAAACACCTACACTGCTGTAATAAAGGTGTTTTTAAAAAGCAGCTCATAACAATTTTACTGTGCTTAAAAACATGTATAAGACAGCTAAGGTTGTGGTCCCTGTGGTGCTGCGAAGAGTTCTGTGTTGATTCAGGAATATACCCAAGAGGACCTTATTGCAGGGCTAGAGAATGTTGCTTGAATGAGTTGGTTTGACCTGACAGTATTAAAGGCATTTTCATTCCCCTTAACAGTGCATCAACTCTGCTACAGGTATTTTGGCAAGCCGAATTTATGTAAGCTATCTTGGCGGTATTCTAAGTGTCAGGAATATTATGTGCAGTTGGATACCTTTTATAGCTAATACAGTATTCTACTTGCAATTATTTAAGCTGTTCAGGAATAATTAAGTGAATAAAGGCATACAGAGCTGGAGAAAGTACTTTATCAGACTGTTTGCTATCACTGGAAGGAAAACAGCCAGGCTTTGGCACAGAGGCCCTCTTCACAGTTTCTTTCGAAAGCCCTTCTGTCACAAAGGTGAAGATGGATGACTAACTTTATTAATACGTTTATAACATTTTTTTCAGGGATGCCCCGAGGCTGCCCTTGAGAAAAGACTCGCTGTTTGTACAAAGAGCCTGCACATGCAGATCCAGGCACAGCCGGAGGCTGCCCCTGGCACACTTAAGGCACTGCGTGCCGGTGCATCATTGGTGCTTCAGTACTCTTACGGTGTTTAAAAAGCAGCTCACCTAAAAAAAACAGCCAGGTGCACAGTGGTGCACAAATAAGGGAGCATGCTGTACTCACTGTCATGATAAGGTGAATCTCTAAGCAAAGAGCTGACATGGTTTTTATGAGTGCCCATGCACCTACACAGTGCATGTCTTTCCAAGATTTCCCAGTAGTCCCACCAATAAAAGAAGCTCCTTTTACTGTCATCATTATGCTGTCCAGTTAAGCTCTTTAAAAGTAAACCAAGTGCTGTCAGTGCACAGTTGTAAGCTTGGCTAGAGGATTCAGTGAATCCCCAAATAAAAAATAAATACTACTTTGAAAAGATTAATTTTGTACCACTCATTTCTTCAAATGCTAATTTTACTCCTCTTTTTGGTTCTTCTTTCTCTCCTTTTATAAAATTAATTAACTCAAAGGTAACTGAAACAAATGAAAAGCAACTCTCATGATATTTTTTGAAAAGCCTGCAAGAAATACTGCATCAACAGCTGAAATTCACTTACAATCTTATGTAGTCAAACTGCTGGCATCTTCTTCTGCATTCCCAGAATAGCAACAAAGTGGAGACACAGACAGGAAGCACATGATCCCTGCTTTTTGCTCTGTTAAAAGAATAGAAGAAGAAAAAAAAGTAATCTAATCACAAATATGAGGATGACAATTTTCATTTAATAACCTGTATGACATTTTTCAGATAATTTCTGACTAGTCTAGTATATGTTCCTAGCCTTCTACTTCCTCCAAAATCAGGTCAATGTTATTTCTTTGAGCAGAGTTATAAAAGTAGAAAAATAGTGGGGAAAAAAAAAAAACCACCAAAAACTAAACAAAAATCCACCCAACAAGTAAACATTTAGTATGTCCTAGGAAACAGGAAAAAAGGCAGGAAAATACTAATAAAAATAACTAGAATGCTGCTTATTATCTAAACTGTTTAAACATGGAAAAGTATGTTTTTCCTCGCTGTATCTTTTTCAGATCATGTGTGCTACTGGAGAAAGCTAACAGTTTTCAGTATTTGTTCCTAAAAGACAGTGATATGCTGAGGTGGAGAAGTAGGGAGGTTTCTCTGAGTTCAGAAGTATATCTTTGCCAAATTTCTGGGGAATTAAGGACAAGCAGCACTTCCACCCTCTACTCTTCCAATCCACTTGAAAATGTGTCCAGAAAATTCACAGTGCTTGTTGCAGAGGTGTCCAAACCGGGTGTTTCAACATTTCTAAGAATTGTTCATTTTTTATTTGGCTAGCACTCCGATTTTGATGAATGAAGCATCTGCCAAATCAGAGGGGAGAGAATGAGAGTGTGTGTGTGAGTGTGTAGATATGTGTATATACATATCTGTATACATTAGACCCTGGAAGATCCCACCTCATTTGTATTCTGTTTTCTAGATTACTGGGAACAAAATGACATCACTTAACCTGGCTACCATCTTTGGCCCTAACTTGTTGCACAAGCAGAAATCTACAGACAAAGAATTCTCAGTTCAGAGCTCCGCTCGAGCTGAAGAGAGTACTGCTATCATAGCTGTTGTACAAAAGATGATTGAAAACTATGAAGCTCTTTTCATGGTAGGTGGATGTTTCTTCACGTTACTCCTATGCATTTTTAGGTTAAATGAAGAAATACCTGCTTGGTATTAAAGTAGACTAGGAGGAAGTAAACTGAGTAAACTGCATTAAATTAGGGTCATAGAGCCATAGAATGTTTGTGTTGGAAGGGACCTTAAAGATCATCCAGCTCCATCCAGTTCCATGGCAGGGACATCTTCCACTAGACCAGGTGTTCAAAGCCCCATCCAGCCTGGCCTGGAACACTGCCAGGGATGGGGCAGCCACAACTTCTCTGGGCAACCTGTCCCATTGCCTCACCACCCTCATAGTGAAGAATTTTTTTCCTAAAATAATTCGGAATAATTGGTAGAAATATAACTTGGTCAATTGTTATTAGTAGAAAAAATAATCTGCTGTCAAGGCGAATGCTTTGAAGTAAACTATAGTGTTAAAAATGTGCTGCCTGGAATGGTTTCTATGTAGATAAGAGTATATTCCTTAGAAGATTTCTGTCTGTGGAAATGATGGGGCTGGCTCTTCACTTGTACACTGAACAATGTACCATCATTGCTCGTTAGTTTTGAAGACAAGACTGGAAATAAACTTTTCACCTCTTGTTTTTGGAAGTCAGAGAGACAGTTTTTTCTGCAGGGAGTAAGAGATCCCTGGTTAAAGAACAGCTTCCCATACCGAAGACTTTCTTGTTGGTTGGATGGGGAGAAAGGACAAAGCTTTCTCATTTGTCAGTTGGATTAGAGGAGTAAAACATGAATCTGGGTTGTTCCTCAGTTCCTTTCTGTTCTCTTGCTGAGGTGAGGAAGTTCATAAAAAGGGTGATGACTTTGGATTTGCACATGTTGTTTACTTAAGATGTGGCTTAGTTAAATTGCATTCCTTGTGCCTAGAAGTTAACTGAACAGTTCATTCTGTGGCTTTACTTTTTCCTCTTTTTGTCTACAGAATTATAGGTCAGCTCAGCATGACTTGTTCCTGAGAGAGCCCTGCCCTCAGGTAGCAGAGGCCAGTTAGACCTAGCGATGGGCACTATTCTGTCTTCATTTTAGGAGGCATACACATCTTAACCAGTAGTCTAGAAAAGGTGAAAATAGCTTTGTTTGTTGTGTCTTGAAAGTAAGCAGCACTGTACGATACGCTGAGATCAGCTCCCAGAGCAAGAGGAAGAATGCTGTAAAACTTCTTTAGTGCTCCAGCAAAGCTGGGTGCTGAATATGTTGATGGGAGAAGGTGGTCAAGCCTGGTCTGTGAGCATGTGGGACTGATGGCCACACAGTACTGTAAGAGGAAGGTGTCTACCAGGTTCTAACAGGGGGAAGAGCATGGGAAAGCAGTCACAAGCTCTGCCTATCAGTCTCAGCCCCAGATGAACCTCTTTGTGGTTTTCTCATCTTTTCCATCACAGTGTATTGCCTTTCATTGTATCCTTTGCTTTATTTTTATTCTTGTTCCAGTGAGACACTCAGCAGTATTTTTTTTTTTTTTTTTTTTTAATGCTTTTCACAGTCTGGGGAAAAGTCAGGTGCTAATTTTCCTTCCACAGCAGGAAAAGAAAGGGACAGAACTACTCTTGCGTGAAGGTCTGCTGGCCCACAGTGTGGATGACACTAGCAAGCTAAAAATAATGCTTCAAGTTTTCGTATTGGTGTTTCTCTTTAAGAACATTTTACAGCACAACCGCATCTCAGCACATAATACTTAAGCACACATTCTGACTTTCAGTGTGGAAAAGGTGGGGCTTAGGGTTAGTCTAACCTACATATAGTCTCTTTTAACTGTGATGGATTTTTTCCTTTATTCCTTTATCCTCCTCAGTGCTTGCATTTTCATTGGAAAGTTAAACAAAATGGGGGGGGGGGGGAAGGAGGGTTTTTTTTGTTTTCCAGAGTAGCTTTTTAGATTGTGGAGGAAGATGAGAATCAGATTCCAAAATGAGAGGCTAGCTGCATGCAAGAGAAGGACAAACCTATCACAGACACTCTCCTGAAAGCTAAAATAAATTCATGTGAAATGTATAGAAATGTCTACCAGTTGAGAGTCTCTGGGTGCTTTCCCTCATCCCATTGCCATAGTTTAACAAGCAACATGGCAAGTTCTGCCTGTTTTCTGGAGTAGTGTGTAGATTCACATATAATATTTGATCTGTAGTATTGTGTCAAATTGCTCATAGTTCATGTTTTATAAAGGTTCTACCAGGGTCTCCTTTCATCTTTTTGGTGTTTTCATTGGCAGCACAGAGAGACTCTGTATCGTGAAGATAATTAGCCCAGTGCATCATTTGGTAATAGATGCATCAAAAGGAAGAGACTTGTACATGTAATTGTAGTAAAACTCTGATCATTTGGAATCAGGCAGCAACATCTTGTTTTCCAAACCCATAGGAGAGGGGCCAAACCAGAACTGCTGTTTGTACTTGACATTTATGCTACTTACAAAAGGAAAACATCTGGACTCAAGCATTCAGCTGTAGCTATAACATACAGTGTATTGCTGCTAAGGTGGTTTTTTGTTTGGGTTTTGTTTGTTGTTTTTTTTTTCCCCTGTTACTTTTGTGTATGTGGGGAGGTTATAAAACTGATTGGCTTCCGCACTGAAACTAGAACATTTGTGAAATAAAACCTAGGAGACCAGGATGTGTTGTGGCTCCCAGACCACAATATCACAATGATTCTGATGCATTGGTAGGTTAAGAAGGTTCTGTTTTCAGGACAACCCAGGACTGGTTTTATTAAGCAATTATTATTGACATCAGTAATATGCAAGCATGTGGATTTCATATAGAAGATGGATTCTGGTCTTGCTTCATTGAGGTTAAGGCCTTTCATATCCAGTTCTTGTCTATTTCAGTGGGTCTTAGGGATACATGAAAACGTTTTATGGGAATGTACAAAGGAAGGACTGTTCTTTGCCAGTCTCTGAACTGTGCCCAAAAGCTAAATGTGGGGAGGCACAACTCAAGGCCACTTTTTCTCATTGCCTTTGACTTGGCATGGAGGATAGAGACGAGCAGCTTGATCATGAATTTTCATCTACAAGCACCCAAATCCAGGGCTGCTTCAAAGAAGCACTGAAATTTCTTATTTTTACTGTTGAAAGCTACCTTGGCCTCCCCATTGCAGAGGCTGTCACATGCTTCCTGTTTGTGTCACATCAGTATCAAGAATCAGCACAAAGGAGGCACTTCAAATGTCTCTCTCCCCTTCTGTGTTTCAATAGATATGACTTATTTAACACCCAGCCTCAAAATCTCAGAATGTCTACTGCTCTACTGCAGTCTTGACAACCCCAGAGGCTTCTGATCTGTCCCAGTATGCGCTCAACAGCTGTTATTTCAGCAGTGCCTTCACTTCCCTTCTGTCACTGAATTTCAAGTTCTCATCCATCTACTCAGACACAACTTCCAGTTAAAAAATTAATTCAATAATAGTTACTAAAACTCTAACATCTTTCTGAGATACCAGTAGTTCTCTATGTGTAAGTTTATAATTACATTCATAACATTTCTACATTTGCAAGTTAGCTACCTAAACCAAAGTAAATTGCTGCACAGGAGGAAATACAAAACCCAGGAGATATCTAGCAAGGAAACCATCAATACAAACTAAGTTAAGTATCATAGATTAATATAGATTATTATCTCAGATAAAAGTCTAATATCCCAATAGGACTGTTAGGTTTGGTTTTTGCAGGCGCTTTCAGTTGAAACTGATTTTCCTGATGGAACTTTTTAGGATTCTTTGTTATGTAATGAAAGACTGATATATACATATATTTTTTTTTTAATAATGGAAGATACAGTTTTATTTTTCTGATAAAGTCTTCTCAGTAGATTCTTGGAAGTTCATCAACTTAGTATAAAGCTGAATAGACATACAGAAAGACATGGGTTCTGCTTTACCCTCAAAGTTTATGTGGAGTTTATGACACTGTACAGAAGGACTGTCTAAACAGAGAAGTTGCAGCACACCTGGTTTCCAAATATATACTCCTATGAAGAGAAGATAATTTATTTAAACACAGGTATATCAATGAGTATCAGTAAGATATTTTTCCAGCTTAGAGGCTAAATACAATTTTCAGAAAAGGAATGTGTGGTCATATGAGTTTTTCATAGAGATT
The DNA here is from genome assembly GCA_028858755.1 of Ara ararauna. Taxonomy (NCBI): domain Eukaryota; kingdom Metazoa; phylum Chordata; class Aves; order Psittaciformes; family Psittacidae; genus Ara; species Ara ararauna. The sequence continues at coordinate 53,988,533 of CM054378.1, forward strand.
TTGGATCAATTTGAGCTAAATGATGCATATCTTCAGTTATTTTCAAATTATTTCTGTTTTTAAAGAAATATGCCTTTTCTGTAACTTGACTCCTTAAATACCTCCCAGACTGAGGTATTCCCCTGAGGAATATATTAGTAATTCTTTTCCTATTTCCCCGGAAATGTCAGGGAGAATAAATGGCCCATGCAGTGTGACCTGAAGGTCAAGAGGTTCATGCTCTGACAAATTGCATCCAGAAGCATATTGTACAGTCAATGACCCCTTGCTGAGATTGTCTTGCCTCCAGCTCCATCTGTCATGAGTGAACCTGGGCTGTTAGTTGAAGTTTCTGAGATGGCTGTATCCTGCAGCAACTTAAGCTATCAAGTGTTTTGAAGTTTCATCTCCATCTAAAGTGCACTAGAGAGAGTTTGCAAATCAGAAGACCAGACTCCAAAGATGAGCCAAATTCTGGCTGAGCCTGTGTCTACTATCCGAAGTCCAGAGTGGGTGGAGATCTAACAGGACCCACTTGTAAGCCTGAGTTATAGACAGATTACTCAGGTACTGAATGAACATAAGCAGGAGTTCAAATGCTTTTAGATCCCAGGATTTGGCCATGTGGATACCTGAACATTAATTGTTTATAAGGCATTGTTTGGAAAAATGTATCCTGCAGCTTTACTGGAATGAAACAATTTACTGGAATTTGGCAGCTTTACTGAAATGAAACAATTTAAGAACCTCATAGATGGAATAATTACCATGAAATTTCCATATGGGAAGGATATTAGTAAGTCAAATGCCACAGAATATATGAAGAAACATTCTTTTACCTGTGTAATTACATTTCACATTATTTCAAAATAAGAACAGTTGCTTGGAATAGAAATTTGTAAATGTTCCCACATCTTTGAGTGGGGATGTGAGGTGAGGACCTTAACTGAAGCTTTTGAGATTGTGATACATGAGTAATCCTACTGTTGCTATCAGACATGATACCCGACTGGATACCAATAGGTTATTCAAGAGAAATCAGCATTTGACATTATACACAGTGATCTTTAGTTCTACTTCACCTGTTGTAGCATGAAATTTCTTTTTTTAAGTGGAAATAACTTCTGAATAGTTTTTTTTTTTTTTTTTGTACTCTCCATAAGTGTACTTGTACTTGGTCTTTTAGATTAAGCATTGTATCAAAAATCATGTATGTGAAAGGTTATTAATCTCTATTTTCTGTTGACTTCATAGGTTTCACCTGACCTTCAGAATGAAGTGCTTATTAGCCTATTAGAGACTGATCCAGATGTTGTGGACTATTTGTTGAGGAGGAAAGCTTCCCAGTCATCGTGAGTAATCTGTTTTTTCCCTGTTTCTGCTGGGAATTTCTATCTCCCACTGGAAGTGTTCAAAAGGTTCTAGTTTTCCACAGCTCTTCTGCACTGTCTACAGTGGAGTAGAAATATCCTCCCCATTACACAGACTCTGCCAAAGAAATTATGACTCTTGTACAGTGTTTTCTAAAGACAAATAATTTCCCGATTCAGAGGAAAGATTGTGTTCTGCTGCGGAGAACAGAATGACATGTACTAAAAATATTCAATGCACTATTATCTGACAGGATATATTCTAGTGGTCTGCTGGTTCGTGTCTTGGATTTGTTATAGTCTTCAGTAACAGGAGGAGTGTATTACACTATCCTTGAAGCACACCCTAGAGTGCCTTAACACAATCACAGCTAGCCCTTTGACCAGTTCTTTGTTCTTTTCATGTTGTATGCACATAGGACATTGTAAACAAGTAAACTACCACAACACAGAGTTATGGAGACTCTTTGGATATTATTTAATTGTATGCTTTGTGGAAGACCTGAAGAGAAAAAAAATACACTGGTCACTGTTGCAGTTATGATACATAACATAGTCCAACTTTGTGTATGATGTATATATGCCTACACCTGTGTGCCTTAACACTGAGAATTTGTACATTAGGATTAACAGGATTTCTGGCTTTCTTATGGGGCACACAGTCATAGCATTTGTTCTAGTGAATCCCAATGTCAAATCCCAAAATCACAAAATTTGACAAACTTGCTTTAAGTAATTTTTAAGAGGTTTCCTAGACTCTAAACTCTCTGGGACAGATTGGACTTCATCTTCCTGTGTGTGTGAAAATTGCCTAGTGCATTTGGAACATAATTAAAATTAATCTGTACAGTCAGCTATGATTTTATTTTTTTTTCCTCTCCCTGTGAGCATTGTATAGTTGAAGGAAATGTAATAAAGTGCCTGGCTTTAAAGGAAGAGTTATAGAAGAAGTAGTATAATTAACACATGGAGGAAAAAGCTTTCTTCAGTTATAAAAATTCAAAACAAAAATATGTGCAGAATATATGTGTTGTAAAGGATTTTATTAGTTTGACTTAACCACATGAGCTGATAACATGCAGTAGCAAATTATCACTGATCATCTGATTTGTGATAATTGTGTGTGTTTGCTTAGTATACTACAAACATGAAATAACTTCAGTTAGTCTGACTGACAAGTAACCATGTGTATGTTTAGATCTTACAACAAATGCAGGATAATTAGAGGTGCATTAGCTGCCTTTTACACTTGTTTCACATTTGCCATTAGCCAAGACCACGATTAGGAGAGAAACTGCAAATCACATGACATACAGTAAAGTCTGTAGAGACTTCTTTCTTTAAGACCTCAGTTTGGAATGACCATATTATTTCTAACTGAAGCTAATAAAAACTGTCATGTTGGATTTCAGTGCCTATATAATGTAAAGACATAAAATTGTATCTCACATGTGGCTACACATATCAATTGAGCATAAATATGTCACAGATCATTGTGGATGTAGCAGATTGTTGTTAGATCCTGTTTCCCCTAAATTAATTGACCTTTCCTTGAGCTTGCTTACTTTTCAGCCAGCATGCACACCTACAGGAGAAAATGGATCTTTTGTACAAAGCTGGTTCCAACTGACAAAAAAGGTTTTGTAAGAAAAGGTTACAGAATCAGATAGGAAACATATAGCTACACTAGTCCCAATTTATTGTATTTTCAGTAGTGGGCAGATGAAGCATCACTGAGATAGGAAAACCTTACTGTCTGACATTTTTCTTCTACTCTACTGTCATGTGAGTGATTTATTCTGAATGTTAATGAGATATTTTTTTCACTGTGATTGCAACTTCTTGATTAAGATATTCCAGGCAATTATAGGTAATGTTGCTTCATGTTATTGCAAGGAGTGTGATGCTCTTAAGAGATGTATCTATTTCAGAACATAATCTCGGTTTTGAGGCTACCTATTTGTTGGTTATTTTTCCTGTAAGGAATGTGAGGCTGCAGACAACAAAGACATGTTTGTCTTGATGTGATAAAAATGAGCTTCCAAAATACATCCTCATTACTCTTGGAAATTTCCTGGTCACATGCTCAAGATCCAAATTCGGATCTATGAAACGGAAAACTATATATTCTTGAGACAATCTTCATCACAAAAGCTAGTTGCATAGAGTAGAGTATGGAATCAACTTCAAGACTAATGTCGTTTTAGTTGCTCTGAAGGTCTTGCTTCTGAAATTGCCCTCACATTTCTGCTTTTGATGTCATTACAAATGCTTTCTTTGCTCTCATCTAACAGAGAAAACACAGTCTCTTTTCCTCCCCAGAGGAGGACAAGTTAGATGTTTCTCATCTTTCAGCTCTCTTAGGAGCTGAGCATTGTGAATGGTATGTCGGGAGTTTATAGAAGTTGTTCATGGTAAAGCACTAATTACCATTGGCAGCAATTATGAAATGTGCTTTTGTGGATGACTTCCCAATTTTGTTGTATGTTGGCTTGATGACAGTGGAATTTGGGGTTTCCAGCTGTAAGATGAAGCATCTTTAACACAAAAATAAAATTGTTTCTTATGATTGTATCATGGGTTAGTAGTCCTTTTAGAGTAAATGAGTTTCAAAGTTACAGAATTTTTTCATGTTTTTGCATGGTGATGATGGGGTTTAATCCATCGTAACCTGTGGTGTGAAGATGAAGCCATACACTAGGCAGTCCAGTATGCGTAAATGCAGTTTTCAAAGCTTCAGAGGCTTCCTGAATCATTGAGTCCTTTACCCTATTACAGTAGCAAACATATCATAATCCTATAATAATCTGTTTTGTTGGTGGCACCTGTATTACTCAAATATGTGTGGAAATTACTACTGCATGCTGCCAAGCCATTGCACTCTGTATGATTTGCATCTTGTAAGGCATAATTGTTTTACTACTCAGAGGCTTTAATGTATAACAGAAAAGTATTTCTGCCAAAAAACAGAAAGGGATGTCCTGTTTTGATGACCTTGATAAAGAAAAGTAGGAATATCCCCAGTAGAAGTAATTATTATTCTTAACATTTTTCTAGTTCACCCATGCAAGTAGACTCTGGTGGATAACATCAGTTCAGAAGAATGCCAGTTGAAAAGGAAAGCCCAAGACTCCTTTGCAGCGTAGTTGATTTTTGTTTTGGAATCTGAAAATGTAGTTTTGAACATGTAGCATAGGTTCATTCTGCAGCTTTCAAATCTTTCCTTTTGTACATAACCACTTTTTAAGTCTTTTCCCTAACATAGTTCATGACCACTAGAAAATACTTTACTTGTCTTCTCATTTCTCACATATGATAGTGCATGATCTTCTATTATTCTTTGTGTAGACATAATCTACCCTGATTCTTAGCCTGCATATAGGTGAGTGCGTATCTTGCACAGTATTTACATTTGTCTCCCAATTTAATTTTTCCTCAATGTGTGGGTAGAGAATTTCACAGGTATCCTGGGAAAGATGAATTTTGAATTTTAGTAAATATCCATCTGCTACTGGATTCAAGCCATAAAGCACACAGATACAGAAGTTTTGTTTTGAAGAATATGTGAGAATTCATTCTTTATTTGGAAAGAAGCAAGCCAAAGTCTTTTGTAACTCCTGGGTTTTTTTGTTCATAAAGAGTATGGTAAAGCTGCAAATGTATGAAATCAATATTTGCAAATCTATGAGATCTATTTCCAGAAGTATTCAGTCCATTTTGGTAGTCTCTTGTAGTAAGATTGACAGAATCCACAGGCATTTTCTTTTCTTTTTAAAACTATTTTTTCTAAATGAATTTGAAATGTTATATATATAATTACATCAGCTTACTAGCAGAAACTGTAAACAAGTTTAGAAACTTGAATATTTGGATCTTTCCAAAGACTTGACAGTTTCCATTTGGGTAAATTTTTATCAGAAGCTCTGTCTTGAGAAGAGATAGACTATAACAGAACATTCAAGGTAAGACATGAAATGAGTGTTTCACAAAGTTCAAGTTTATGTTCCCATATTCTTTCATTTTCATCTCCCTTTCCCCTATTCCTTGTGTTACCTTGCCATGACTAGTTGGTGGTACATCTCTTTCTTTGTCCTGTGGAACATACTTAGGTTTTGATCCTACAACGGCTTACATGCAATAAGCCTTATTGGTGTCACCATTAGTGCTAAGCATGTCTGTATGCTAACAAGGTGAGGTTTAGATGAGATTCAGTCTAAAGAGCTGGAAAGAAAGACAGACATTTGATGATAGGAAGCCTAGCAACATTTCTCCCTTTCTGAAGTCTTTTTGGTTCTTCTAAAGTTCCCATCTCATCTTAACTCACACTCACTGCGGAAGCTTTTTTGAAACGTGGGAGGGCAGAAAGGAAGGACTAAGGGACAAAAAAAGACAAAAAAGATTTGTGATAAAATTGTACATACTTAAAAGACAATAACACACTGTGTGTGGCTGTTTAAGGTTTAGTTTACATTGGGCTCAGCTTCAGATGAGAAGCTGGTATGGGAAATTACATAATTGAGTCATGATTTACCCTTTTTCTTAATGACTCCCCAGCATTACCATACCAACTACACTGGGAATCCTGGGTCACTGCTACTTTGCCAAATGACAGCTTTGGTTTTCGAATTGGCCCTCGTTAAGGTTCAGAATCAATTCAGCGATGGATTTCTTGCTGGGAGCTACAAAGGAGTAAACTTAGGTTTATTCACAAGAGTTTATGGTTGCTTTTATACTGTGGGGGGAAAAAAACCCAAACCACCGAATAGCATAATAATCATGATGTTGATTATGTTTTTGGACATGATATTTTATGTTTTGGGGCATGCAATATATAAATCAGCCAGGAAAAAAAAGCAAAAGCTTAAAGGTGGTGCTAAGTTTTATCATCATTTCTGTATTATGTAATAATAGTGAGCTGCAGCTAGCCTGTTTTACCACTGTGTATTTTATTTTCTTCGGTTTTATTTCATTTGTCTGGAAAGAGGGTTATTGTTCCATAACAAGTAATGTGATTTGGCTGCTCACTCAGTTCAAGCTCTCTTTGGATTTGACTCTGAGAGGGGCTGACCATTAAGTACACATTTACAAGAATGAGCCTCTGTCGCGTCACGTACAGTGATACATTCAGTGAAGTCACTGAGAGAAGTGTTTAACTCCAGAAGCAAAAGATAAGCATCTAAGAAACAAAGATCAAGATGCAGAAGAACAGAACATGAGTAATAGAAATATAAATCAGGAAGGTCTGATAGGAAAAATTTGTTTGTTTACAAGGTATTTTTACGTGTTCTTTGGGAGGTTCAGTGACTCACGGACATCTTCCTATCTGCATAATAAACTGTAACAGCTCAGGAAATCTTCCTCAGTGTTCCCAACACATTTCAAAAGTGAGAGTTGTCTCAAGCACAGCCTTGGTTGTACTTTGGTGGTGAGTGTGTGTGTTTGCCCTTTTTGCTTGGTCAAAATTAAATGCAAGCCATGCTATTGGAGATTTAAAGGTGAAAGGGTAAAAAGTTTTAGAAGTTATCAGCAGAGCCAGTTGTTGTTCTCATCAGAAATATGATAGATACTTCTGCTTGTCCCCCATTTACCTTCTGATGTCTCCAGAAGAGCATCCTTTTCACTGCCCGAGAGGCGAGCCAATGTTTTGATATCCCTGACTGTGTACTACTTCAGAGCAGAAGATATGATTTTAGCATACTGCTTAGCATCAAACTAATCTTCCCTATCATGCCCTCAGATTTACTGTTGCAAGAAGCTAAACTGTCAAGGTAACATAAGGAATTGATTCACTAACTTCCTGTGGTGAACTGTACAGTTGCGTGTTTTTTGGTTTTTGGTTGGTTTTGGTTTGGGTTTTTTTTTTTTTTTTTTTTCCATGACAGCAACATCTTTTGATTTTTAGTGGCCCCTGCTGGCCACCTCATGGCAAAAGTTTTACTCATGAAAAATTCACATCTGTAGTGCTTCTGAAGTGTTTTAATTTCAGCAGCTCTGATCATGCTCCTGCATTAGATTTTATTTGTCTGCTGTCAAACTGCACCTGTAGCTGTGAGCATAAGGCATTTTTCTTTAACAGTAGTTTGTTTATCAAAATTTCTCAGGAGCCCTGAGATGCTGCAGTCAGAAGGCTCCTACTCCACAGGAGGAAGACATTCTTCCACAGACTCCAACAAGGCTTCAAGCGGAGATGTCTCCCCATACGACAACAACTCCCCGGTACTGTCTGAGCGCCCGCTGATGGCAATGCAAGAAGTTGCCCGCAGCCCAGATAAGCTGTACAAGGTACCTGAACAGTACATGCTGGTTGGACATTTGCAGCCTAAGACAAAGGAGAATTCTTCTGCATCACAGGCTGGAAAAGGTAGAGTACATCCTGTTTGGGTTCCTCCTCCTCAGTGACTGATGGGGGTTTCTGAATTGAAAAGTTTCAATTTTGCATTATCAAATACCAGGACTTGAGGAGCAATAGTGTAAATAAAATTATGAAAAATGACTGACCAATATCTCTGTTTTGTGTGACCACAGGCCCCCAGAATGGTCTGTGCTCAGTCCTCCTCATTAGCTCTGCCAGCTGTCAGGGATGCTCTTGGTATGGCAGTTCTCAGAACTTGGACCTATTAGTTGGGAAAATAGATTTATGTGTCTCTTGCTTTTCAGCCTGTCTGTGACAGCATGGCAAAGACTGATTTCTTAGTCTTGCTCCATAGGACTGTAATACCTGCAAGATTATGGTCCAGACTGGAAAAATGTGAGGCTTTAAGATGCAAAGCTACAAATTTTCTCCAGTTGAAAAGAATTACCTCAACACCCTCCCACTGGAGAACACAGCTGAGCTGTACAGCTTTACATCTGCTACCAATTGCATACCTGGCAGTAGTAGTGCAGGGATCTATAATTTCCATAGCTACCTAGGGAGTGCACACCTGAATGATTTCTTCTGTAAAGAACTGTGGTTTAAACTGATAGCTCACCAGCACTTCACTGTATTTTAAAAATATTGAAAAAATGTCAACCTTATATTCTTGAAATGCATATTTAGTGAGCCAAGCTTTAAGAACTTAATGCATAGGGATGCAGTTAGCTGTTCGGTGGTATTTTTAAAACCATTTCACTTCAGACACACTGGTTAGGCATTTAATTCCCTTTGGAATCAACAGGATCTAAACTATTATCTCACCTATATGCTTTATAAATGCGAATAGGCATTTAACTTCTGTATTCACTGTCTAAATCTCTGAATAGGCTTCAAAATCTGGTCAGACTTCTACTATGAACAGGAAATTTTATTAAGATTTATCATACTAAACCATCCTAAACCATCTTATGGACTTTAACGTGCATCACAGTGATACTGGACCATGACAAATTAGGAAATTCCTTTACTGCCGAGTGGACATGAAACAGTTATTATCCAGCCCAATGCTTGATGTGCACATTTCATTAGGTCCTTATTCTGTGACTTCACTTCTGTGTGAGACCTGCAGCATCGCTTGGGTTGATAGAGTGTGCCTTACAGTGGCCTGTGAGTCTACCTGAGGGAGCTTTGCCATTTGGTCAACCTTCAGTTGCCCAAATCCACCTGTTCTTGTGCAAATCCTCCCAACTGACTTCAGTAGTGCAGAGCACTTAAGGGAAATTCCATGTTCCCTGCAAACTCAGGTGTTCTACCCATCCAGAGCTTACTGAATCCATCACAGGATCTTAGCCTGAAACAGCACAGCAAGTAACTGTGAACAAATACATTTGAGGTGTTTGTGTGAGGTGCTAGGAAGTCAGATGCTAGTGTATGTTAACAATTCTGATACCCTATGTAAGGTTTTACCATTCTGTGTGTTTCTAAATAATGGCTTTAAGTGACTCATCATTTTCTTCCTGCTTTTACTGCTATTTAGATGTTTCTGAAGATCATTTTGATATCTGGGGTACCTGGCATTCAACACTGAAAAGTGGCTGCAAAGATTCAGCAATGACAGGTCAGTTATTTCTCAAGTTTTAAACCCAAATCTAGCAGAGACATAAACAATTCTTTGGTTTTGAGAAATCACAGTGAAACCAGTAGGAAAATTCACATTGTCCAGAGTTGGACTTTTAGAAGAAAGGTGACTAGCCCTAACCATTCTGTGATTCTATGATTATACAAATGTGGCAACATTTCAAACTGTCACAATTTAATTTAAAAAAAAAGTAGTTTTAAAATTACTTCAAAAATGGTTTTATATTTTTCTACAAGTTATTGAAAGAGTATTTGAGGGTGGCTGCTGCAGTGACACAAGCACAGGCTGTGAGGTTGGCAGTCCTGGGTGCTGACCCTGCCACTGGCCAACGTCGTCCTGGCAAGTCCGTGACTCATTCTGCCTTTGTTTTTCTTCCACCTTTATCTACCTCCCAGAGAAACTTTGGGACTAAAACACCCCCCTGCTTTTCAAGCATTTGAAAGACATTAAGTGCTGCAAGGCTTTATGTCAGAGCAAAGTATTGGTCACTAGGTGATATATTAGGTATGGTTTAGATGGATATAGGGCTGCTGTTCCGTATCCCCAGGTTTGGCCAGTGGTGAGGCTGATATACCTTCAGTCACATAACCTAATGATAAAAGTTCCTGTCCCTCTTTTACAGTGTGATGCAGGGGAAAAGCACTAACTTGTTAAATGCCACGTAAATGATTACACAGTCTGATGTTGTCTTTCTGATTCTGGTCCCCAGGTTCTTACGGAAACATCTATGAAAGCAGCTTGTTGCGACCCGGACAGTGCTCTCTTTCCTATGGGAACCTAGCCATGTGTTCTCCTCGATGGCAGGGCAGCTCCTCTGAATTGGACACCAACAGGCAGGTCATGCGAAGGAGCCAGACAACTGCTGCCATTCCTGAGTGTCAGCTCCATTCCACGATGTCTTCGGGGTGCAGTAACCCACAAATTGAAGTCAGCAGTAGGAGTTCAGACCTGTCACACTCGAAGTCGGAGCAGCACTTGACTTTAAGCAGCGTGGAGGACCTCACTGAGCGTGACTCGAATGTGGTTTGTTCACAAAGCACAGCCAAGCCCTCCTACAGAAAAGAGCGGCCACCACCCCCTTACCCAGGTGCAACAAAATCAAGCTCTGTGTTCTCACAGCGATCTAATGCTTCTTCAACATTGCACAATTTGTGGAGACTTCAACGCCAAGAAAAAAGTTCAGGGACAAGAGCAGCTGGAGGACCACCAGCCAAAGCCCCTGATCAGGTCACCTCCAGGCAGGAGCGGCTGGCGTCACACACCCAAGCAGGTCATATCTATTCCACAGCCCCTCTCAGTCAGAACAATAAAAATGTTTCAGGGGTGGACTGGCATGATTGGCAAAGGGAAAGGTGGCAAATTTGGGAGCTATTATCAGCTGATAACCCTGATGCCCTCCCAGAAACCCTTGTATGATCAGACTCTGCAGAACTGCCCCAGTACCTGGACCCGCCTTTCCCATAGGAAAACAACAGTGACATTGAAAAATGGGGAGGGCTTCTTTGTTTTATACCAACTGAATTGCATATACTTTTTTTAAACTTTGTTCACTTTATTTTCTTAACAGCACTGTCAAGCAGTCCATTTACAAATACAGTATGCTCCTGTTTTTCAGCAAGCTTTTGAGATAAAACCATGAAAAGATGAAAAATTAGTCCAATAACTCTGTTTGCGTATGGTGTGTATAAGATAAAACCGTTGCTTTGATGTTGCTAAAATGTATTTATATATCTGCAGTTCTGATGGTTGTATATTCTGTAATGGGTATTGTATGATAATCATGTATTATGTTTTCATATACAGATGTCAATCAATCATGACTGCTTTTTTTCAAAAGTCACTGCACTTACATTACCGTGGTATGCATTGATTCTATAGAAAGTGCACAAGCTGGTTTCTGTGCTTATATATAAAAAAAACCTGTTAAAGGGAGAAGTCCTCCTCCTTTTCACTGCCTATTGAAAAACACTAAAATAGAGTGGAACATGAAAAGCCATATATTTTATAAGGGTAGTAGTGAGCTTAGAGGGGAAAATACCAAATATTTTTTTCTTATAAATATATTTGCAAACAATTAAAATTTGATACAAGATTGTAAAAATGTGTTGGGTTTTTATTTTTAGATTCTGAGAGGAAGCAGCTCAGAGAATCAACTAAGAGCAAGGCCGTGCCTAAAACAACTAAGGGTGTAGTGCAAACGTCTGCCCTTCCATTCTAGAGGAAAACCAATGTTATGTATGCAGGATATAATATATATATTTATAAATGTATGATTTTATGTATTGTTCTAAAACAATAAACTGGAATCCAAATTTTAGAAAACCAAAGCAAATAAACTGAGGTGTGTAACAACTGAGAAAGAATATGGCTTTTACTTTGCAATAATAAAGCTTCAGGGTTAAGAAAGATAGAGAAAAAAAAAGACATATGAAAGGGAGTAGCACAGAGTTTCAGAAATTAATATGACATTTGAGAAGTTCACAGCTGCATTTAAATAAATATTGTGCCAAATTCTAGGTCAACAGTACTTCCTCAATAGTTGTATGTTGCATTGTTAAATGCTGTTTTATACATGCTCTGGTGGTTTTAAATTGCAAAATTGTTTATGGCCAGCAGGTGGCAATGTACTTCAGTATTTCCAAAGAAAAATCTTTATCACTTCATAAGGGAAAATGTATCATAGCAAAATAATTTTATAAAATGTATTAGTCTTAATTTTAATGAAGTTGAAGACTTATTCAGCGATGTTGTCTTTAAGTTCTATCTTGTGCCAAACTGATGGAATAAAATGTTAAGCAAAAAAATGAGCATAATTTTTGCTCCTTTTTTTTGAAGTAAGGTTTATGTAAAAATGGATGTGTTTTTTTTTACATTCTTGAGTATCTCTGTCAAAACCAGCTAAAGGCTTAGGAGCTTAAGGGCCACTTTTAAATACAACTGAAATATATAAGATCCAAGGTTTTACTCGAGTCTTAGGCTTAAAATCCATCATATAAAGAATCTGCCCATCATATCTCCATTTCCAAAGTAAACTTGTAAGAGAAAAACACCAATCCAAGTAGAAAGGGGCAGGGTTTGGCCTTTGACTGTTGTAGTACTGTCAGGCTGGGCTGCTATTCTTATGAATACGGCAACCAGAATAAATCTCAGTTCTCTTCTGGTGCTTACAAGGCTTTTCCACATACTATCTTGATAAGAAAAATGGTAGGAAAAGGTTCTTGCATGTAGCTTGTTGCAGCAGCTCTGTGTCAATTTATTTCCGAGAAAAAGCCCACCAAAAACCAGCTCTACCCCAAATTAAGAAAATAGGGGAACATACGGATAAAACTAAGCTCTCAAAAAAAAAAAAAAAATCTTCACTCTTGTCTCAGTATTATCCCAGGCTTGATATAGAATTGCTACAGGGAATTAAATCTTCTTAATAGTCCTCAAAACCAGGCATAGTGTAAATCCCACTGCAGAAGATACTTTGTTCACTAGATGTCCGTCTCTGCATTATGAATCCCTTTCTAAATACAGAAGCACCTGTGTGCTTTCAACTTTTTGAGTGAAAGATCTCTAATGATTACTCAGTCTCATAAAGAGCTTGGTTTTTGCCAGTATCTCTCTCTGTATATCTGTGTATCTGTGTGTGTATTACCATCTATACAGAATTTCTGTGAAAACAGAGAACAAACCCAAGACCACTGCTGGAGGACAACCGTGTCTGCGCATGTTTCAATATACAATTGCTTGAAAGAAAAGAGATATAGAATTAATTTCGATGAATTAAAGTAACACTTCCCAAGACTACATCATTTCTGTATGTTGTTTTCATTTGAACAGGACAGAGAAAAATCATCATGAACAGGTTAGGGATAATGTAATTTTTAGTTGTACCTCTTTCCAGGCTGAAACGAGTGACATAGTTTCTTTTTATGTCTTTTTCATATTTCACAAGAAATATAGCTGTGAAAGCTTGTTTCACATTTTATTTTGGCTGTTAGATCTGTGTGGATTATTCAATTTTAGATCTCTGTGATGTTTTCCTTCCTTTGACACATGCTTTTGTACAGCCATAATATTCGTCTTACAGGAAAAATTCATAGCATGGGGATATCAAAGCTTTTTCTCTGACTCTTTCCCCTTTCCTGTCACAGCCAGAGGGTCATGAGCTTCTGCTTCAGTGAGAAGCTTCTCATGGTGGAGAAGGTCTTCTCTGGAGGTCTCAAGGCCTGAAGGCAAACTCCTGCAGTTCAGTTCCCTTACATCGCTTCCTATTGCACTGGGCTGGTTCATTCCTAGGATTGAAAAAAAAAAACATCTTTCCCCTGAGGGTCTTTATTACCTTCTCTCAAGGGTGTCTTCCAGCTGGGAGGAAGGGTGTGCTGCACTCACAGGTGAGCCCAGGAGAGAGAAGATGTGGGTGTCCCAAGGATGGGGTACTGCAGGGAGCAGATCTTCTCTCTTCTGTTGCAGAAATGAAAAAATCAGAGGAATTGGTGCAGCTTTAGATACAAGCCAAATGTGGTGGGGGACCTCTGAGCTAACGGGAAAAAGGAAAAGCTCAGACTTGTAAATATTACTTTAAAGATTACTGTTGCTGCTGTCTTAAAATAAGATGTGGTTACGCAATTGACTCACCCATTTGAAGACCATGCTCCACAGCTGAGGGGTAAGTCACACTTTCTCCCTCTTCCCCAGACTCCTATTCCATCCCTTACATGAGCTCTTAGAGTTGTGGGAGCAATCCTGGGGCTTGTTGCTCTGGCTGAAACATGCCCTGTACAAGGAACATATAATTTGCGTAGCTCAGGGGCTTTCACAAATGCTATGTGTGGGAGGTGGATCACAGATAGCAGAAAGGAGGAGATTGGGACTGGCCACCCATCTGGCAGCAGCCTCCGTTTAGCCCTGTTTAATCCACTTACGTAACCACAGGGCTTGCTGATTCAGTGTGTAGGCAAAAGCCAGGCCAAGCACTTGAGAGTGGCTCTGTTACAAGCCTAAACCAATCCAACTGCTAGCTTGGGTGCTTGGAATCTCTCAAGTGGTCTGCTGTCTACATCGGAAACCTAGGCTGCTACCATGGCATAGATTAATGTTTTGGAAAACTTCTCTGCTGTTGAAATGGTGTGGTTCAGTGGGCTGGAATTTGTGGTTGTATGGTCTGGGGAGTATTTTGTTACTGGTTGAGGTAAAAAGCCTCAATTTCAGCCTTCCTGGAGTACCATCTTGTTCTGCAGTGCTGGTCTGGCAGAGGGTCAGGGAATTCTGTCTCCTCTGGGAAACACACGGGATGTCTGAGCCTTTCTTTGCTCCCTCTCTCTGCCTGTCCCTTTCCCTTCTCTTTGCATTCATACCCAAAAAAAAAAAAAAAAAAAAAATGGAAAAGTGTAGCTCCATTGTGTGATGCCATAACCTCACAGAACTGCAAAGTGGTGGAAATGGTTCTCAGTCGCATTAAGGAGTATCTTGACATCAGTAAGCGCTTTTACAACATTGCTGAGAATAGTGAACTACTGCTGTGCTCCAGTTGCTTTAGGGGAAGGCATCTAGGCGTCCAGACAGTGCTGCAGAGACCACAGAGCTATTCAAGGCATGTAGATGCCCAGAGTGCTGGGTCATAAAACGCACTGTCTCTGAGAATAGCATTCATCTAACTTTCTTGAAGTTTAGAGTATCTCCAAGGGTGGCATCTACATCTGGAAAAGTCCCTCACAACTTCCCTTTTTATTCAGTGCAGAGACAGGTATTTCTGTGCCACCATCCATACAGCCTCCTGAGTTTTTCTTTGGAAGATGGTCCTCTTTGAAGGGCTAGACACTAGAAAAGCCGCTTACTTTCCACTGTCCATACAAGGAAAGCCTAAGTAAGTTGCCCAAATACATACCTATCTAGAGTAACCTTCCAAGTTTGGTTGAGCGAATCCCATCCTAAAGGTCTGGTATAACACAAAATGGATTGCAATCCCTGCAGCACTAATAAGGAGCATTTAATAACTTCATTGTCTAACACCAACAAATGATTACAGTCTGGGGAAAGGAAAGCAAGATGTTCAGCACACCTTTCCATCTGGGAAAAGCAAAATTTATCCAGAGTCCTCTGTTTTGCTATTCTCTGGGCTCTTGGGTGAATCTGGGGCTGGCAGAGACAATGCCGCTCCTGGGGGCCTGGGGAGGTGGACAGCAGAAGGAGATGGCATGCACAGCCCTGCTGGGTGTTGTAAGAAATCCAGGCCTTTTGGAAAGTGAGGGAGAGACACTGCCCAGTCTGGAATTGACCTGTTTGTTGCTGTTTTGTTTTTTTTGTTGTTGTTGTTTTTTTTAATTGGGGTTTATTTATTGACTGAAAACTCTGTTTCCAGCTGATCTAAAAGTGTTCGCTAACAGGACCATGATTTAATTAATTTGTTCAGCGAATTAAAAAATGAATACGGGATTTATGAAAGCAACCCCATTTGAGCATTTTAGAAACGTAAGGGAAAGGGAGGTTCTGCTGAATCCCAAACAGCACTAGCAAATGGAGACAGGAAGATAAAATCTTCCTTGTGAAAGACAGGGGTTAATCCTCTTTCCTTTGCTGCTGAGTAAGCAAGTGTCTTTGCCGCTGGAGTTTTAGGGTCACAGAGGGAGATAGGGAAGAGGATAGCTGTCTTTATCCACTTCTCTCCAGAATTGTGTTTGGTAGGGGGTGAAAAATCATATTAGAGCAGGCGAGAGCAGAGTCTCCAGCTGGGTGGTTGCTGGACTTTCTGGCTGAGGACTTGAGCGCAGACTCTGGACGCTCTTCTAATGATTATTTAAACTTTCAAATAAAACAGAACAACTTTTTAACAATGCCTCTGTTAAACAAAGGGGACATGAGGGGATGCCTCAGATCACCATTTCCTTTTGCTGGGCTTGCTCTTTTCCATTTCCCTATGTCCCCTTCCAACCATAGCTATGAGCTCTAATAATAAAATAAAAAAGATTTAAAAGGGCCTGGAAAAGAAAAGCACTTGCTTCGAAATCTGGGGTGGAAAAAAAAAAAAAAACAGATCTGGGAAAAAGATCAGAAAATACCTAGTCTCATCCTACTAAACAATGAGCAGCCCCTTCCTCCTCCGTGTGCATGCGTGCTGGGGGGGCTGAATGCTGTTCACCAGAAGGGAGCGAGTCTGTATAGTGGCCGGCTGTTCAGCAGCCGTGGGGCTTCACACTCAGGTGCCAGGAGGACAGAAGGGTGAGCGTGGATGTGCGCAGGGCCACCCAGGCACTGGGCAAGGCACCAAGACTAGTCCCAGCTCCCTTTGCCTGGCAGGTGAAGCCCTCCTTGCGGTCAGGGCGTGGTGACATCCTGTTGTGGTTTAAGCTGTAAATCACACAGCCCATTCTCTCACTCACTCCCCTCTCTTTCTTTCCCCCGCTCCTGGGTGGATGGGGAGGAGAATCAAAAGAATGCAACTCCCAAAGGTTGAGATAAGAACAGTTTAGTAACTAAAGTATAACACAAATCACTACTGCTACCACCAATAAGAATAATGACAAGGCAAATACAAGGAAAGAATACAATTGCTCACCCAGCCTGACAAAGCCCGACCACGCAGTGCACCCCCACCCTTCCGGGTCTCTGCTCTCTGTTTTACATCCTGGGCATGATGTGCTGTGGTATGGAATAACCTCTTTGGCCAGTTTAGGTCAGGTGTCCTGTCTCTGCTTCCTCCCGGCTTCCCCTCCTCCCTGGCAGAGCATGAGACTCAGAAAGTCCTTGGTCAGACCAAAACATCACTAAGCAGTAACCGAAACACTGGTGTTATCAGCACTGTTCCCAGGCCTGAAAGTCAAAAACACAGCGCTGCACCAGCTACCGAGAAGAAGGAGAAAAATGACTGCTGCTGCTGAACCCAGGACACATCCCTACTGTTTTGGCCAGATGGGACCCTGAGGAACTGAGCCACCTCTGCTCAGACCAGGTGGCTCATAGGCACAGAAATCACAACTGCTAGTCAGTAATCACTGACAGACTGGTCCCTGCTCAGGTGCTTTGCCTCCCTGGCCAGGTAGGAAGATTTCTTACTGCATCATCTTAATAAAATTCCAAATTTGGTCTGTTTTGCAAAAGGGCTACCAAAAACTCAGTTTCCTTTAGAATTTAAAAGCTCTGCAGTCATGAAGAGAAAAGATCACCTGATCCCTGGTTACTCTTTTCAACCTTACAGAGGCTGAAAAGAGAACCAGAGGTCTGCAGTCATGAAGAGAAAAGTTCACCTGATCCCTGGTTACTCTTTTCAGCCTTACAGAGGTGAGTAGATAAGTGTCCATCCCAAAAGAGAGTGAAAGAGAGAAAAAGACACAAAACCAAAACCAAAATAAATTAAAGAAAGAAAGGAAGAAAAGAAGAAAGGAAAAGAGAAAAGAAAAAATGAGAAAAGAGAAAAGAAGAGAGAAAAGAAAAAAAAGGAGAAAAGAGAAAAGAAGAAAGAAAAAAAAAGTTTGGACTGAAAAGCACTTTATCATGCAGAAAATAACAAATGTGTGCTGTAGCTTGCCAAGCAGGGTTACTGACGTAAAAACACACTGTTCACTTGAGGACAAGAATCATATGATCACTTTGGGAGACTGAGTGTTGAATATGGAAGCAGTATCTGGCTTTTCTCCTAAAAAAAGGTTTAAAAGGGTGAGATGCTGAACAAACTCTTCCTTACACCCACAGACTATTTCTGTAGCTCCCAGTAGCTGGATAAATGTTACCAACTATGCTTTTGCCCAGGGTGGTATCGACATCATGTAGCTGTGGCCTGATTTCTGATAGCAGGTAGAGATGGAGGGCCAAAAGAGATCAGAGCTGTAAGGAGGATCTTCTAAAATCCTCCTAAAAAGCCAGAAAGACCCAGCTCCAGTATCATCAGTCACTTTGTGAAAAGCAGTGAGGTTATAAAAAAAACCCAAAGAAGAGCTCTGGAGTAGCAGCCCTGTCCCACTGGGGCTGTCGATGGGTGAAGGTTGTTTTAGAAGAACCTATTGCTGCTAACTCTGTGAGCTGACAGTAGTAAATGAGTGTTGGTAACTGGGCAGCAGCAGGACTTCCCTGTAAAACTAACAATGCTCCTAACATAAAAATTAAGAAAGAAGGAGAAAGTTTGCAACGGAGAATGAGTGCTGTTTTCCCAAGATTACCACTGACAGACCAGTTGCTGAGCCTTCAGCCTATCCCATCCTTGATGAGCCAAGATTTGCAGCTAGAAGCATCCAGGATTTGCATGTGTGGTGGAGTACAGTGGGACCTGGGAGCAGGAGCACTAGAGTGAACCCAGGTGGGGTGGTGAGGCCCTGCTAACTGACGTGTCTTGTCTCTTTATCCACTACAAGTAATTTTGTCTGATCCATGGTGCCGGTGAGTGTGTGTGTGAGCTTTGAGGTTTGATGCAATGGCATTGCTACACAAGTGCTGGGACAGTCATACTGCCTTGCGTTCTGCTTTTCTTCTGGCTTTATGTCTCTTGCATTCTTTCCAGTGTTGTAGCCAAGACTGAAGAATTGATCTTCACAATACCTTCCCTCACAGTATTTCCCTGTCCTTTGTTGATTTGAACAATACTTCTGGGATACACCAGCGGTATTTAAGCTCGGAGCGTCTACCATGTAGTTCTCCCATTCCCCTGCTTAATAAAGGATACCAAGGGCAGTGCAGCAGCTGCGCATCATTCATCAATGGACCACATGCAGCTTTCAGGTCCTGCCTTCCTCAGTTCTCTCCCATTGTTTTTTATCCATCCACCTGGGAAGGGGATGCTCAGGCTGGATTATGCAGTGGGAGGCCTGTGCAGATTATATCTGCCCAGGGAGTTATGGAGCAGGGTCTCTGAGGCTGCAAGGCTATGCTGTTGGTAATGGGTTTGCCCTGGCTGCGGTGCTTGTCTAAAGATCTAAACGTGTCAGGGTCAGTGTTTGCAACTGCATGGGGCTTGGAGGTTGGGGCAGCAGCGGTCCTATGCTATCTGGAGCCTGGTTGCTAGACTGATTTCTGCAGGGAGGGGATATGTGCACATCTGTCCCCCAGGCCATGATAGCTGGAGTTAACTGGGAAGCTAGTGCCGTTCCCCAAGGACAGGGAGCACACCTGGAGATGGTGCTTCCCAATACTCAGCATCTACACTGAGCCCTCTGTGCCCTGGGACCCTTGGACTGTTGCTCAGTGCTGGATATTAGGTTGCCTGAGCTGTTTCAGCTTGTATTGCACTGAAATACCAAAGCCTGAAAGGTTAGGATGTGCAGGCATGGCTCACAGTGGTTTAAGGCACAGGGAGCTTGAAGCTTGAGGTTCCAACAACACATTTTGTGTTGGGCATAATAGGAAGCATCAAGCTCTGGGGCTGATCACTGGACACCTTCAGACTCACCTTCACGTACCAAACAAGGGTCTCCCCTGAGAGCCAGACAATGTGAGTCTTGGGAAGACATCATTGTTAACCCTGGAAAATAAGCCCTTCCTAGCTGGTAGCTGAAGGTTCTGTTTCACTCCTATTGCAGGAATAACGGGAAAGTGCCATGAAGACAATGGGAAGAGGCTGAAAAGGAAGAATTCCAGAAAAATACCTGTGTTTGTAAGTGAAATTCCTTGCTCCTGCTGCTTCCCATGAGGAGACATCCAATTGTCACTGCAGGTAAGCCCTAAGCAACAGTCACTCCCACATCATGCTGGGATGGGGCAAGGCAGCGCTCAGCTCCTCTGCCTGAGGTGTGTGTTGTATATGTGGTTGTGATGGGGGTCTTGGTTTTATGTAATTTTTCTCTGCTCTGCACCTTGGTCCCACTGATCTTCATATGCATGTAGATCATTGGATCTACCTTTAGTATGAAAGAGAGAGCAGAAGTTTGTACACCCCTGTGAGCAAAGCTGTTCAGCAGCTTTTTGTTTTAATACTCATACTAGTCTCAGGCAATTTTCTGCTCCATGTTTTAGGGAGTGGGAAAGGAAAACATGTAGTTTTCTTATCCTCTGATAGCAAGGGATTAGCTTAAGCACATGGATAAAGAACATCAGGGATGCAGATGGCAATGGAAGAACAAAAGTAACCAGAAGAGATTAGGAAGACAGAAAGCACCACTGTTCCTTTTCATAGAAAATAATAATAATTAAAAAATCTTATATGACTGTTCTTCCTTCAAACAAGTAAGTAATACCCAGTGTCAAGTCTGACCAGTGCACACCCAGTGGACTGGGACAGAACTGAGTGCAGAATAAGACAAGGAAAGAAATTTGGGCACCAAAGACTATAAGGCCATGTTATTAATTTAGCACAGTTTTGCAATCAAAAGTTTGTTTTCCATGCTGTGCTATACCAAAGCTCATTTCATAATTGTAAAATGTAGATGACTTCTCCCTGGTTGCAGAGTGTCACAATACACACAGTACACCACTGTGATCCTCTCAAAGTTAATAGGAGCTAGATAAGCTCAGAGTTTTCAGGACATGAGATATATCTACAGCTTATCAATGGGTTCCGCCTTCCTCCCTTTTTTTCTCTTTTATTTTTTTTAAATACCTAGTGTTACTATTAACTTGTTTAGGCACAGCAAGGAGGGCATTTCTCTGCATTGCTGCATTTTAGAAAAAGGTAAGAGTCTACCATAGGGCTTCAAAACCTTCAAAGCAGCAAACGCCTCTCAACCTTTCTAGTATAAGGAGCACACCTAACTTCCAAGCTAACGGCAGCTGTCAATGTCAGCCACGCACAGCCATGTGTGGCTGCAGGAGTGATACTGACCCTCCTGCAGGGCCCTGGGGCTCCACGCTATCTCCATGCCCTGGGTCTCCATCTGTCCATGCTCTAATACCCTCTACAAAACATCCCTCACTGCCTGCAAGTTTTGTGCAAGATAAGACTCTGTAGGAGGAAGTTGGTGGCCAGGGTTCAAACCCCAGGAGTTTTCCATCCACAGCCCAGCACCAGGTGGGATCTCAAGGTGGCCATGCACCCAGCTCTCACTGCCAACCCACAGGCTTCGCTGTGCAACCGTGTCAGATAGGGTGGTTGGAGGAGTCTTTGTAGAGCAGAGATTATACCGTAACGACTAGCATCGCATACCCAGAACTTCTTACACTTGTTTTCAATCACCCAGCAGGAGATGTTTATTTGGCAGGGACATGCAAGCATGCTAACAGGGCAACTGAAGCAGACCTTTCCACTTAGAAAGTTTCTGCTCACTGCACCACTTTGTTAATGTAAATCCATTATAATTGGATCAACAAGAGCCATGTTAAATGCCTTCATTCTTCCACCCAGCAAACAGGCTGCTGGGCTGAGTTCTTCATGGCCAAAACCCAAACCCTACCAACCTTGTCCCATTTGAAATATTCAGTGAGGGGGGAGACAGGGAGAAAAGACTTCTTTTAAGTATACCCATATGGGCCTTGCCTTTCAGCTTTTAAGTTCTATTCAGTAAACTAAGACACAAGTCACGTAGCTAGGCCAGCTGAAAACTCAAATATCTGTTGCATGTCAGAGCTTGCAGACATTTTCTTTAAAGTATGATAGTTTTGGGGCACGTTCCCACAGAGGGATTAACCAGAGGAAGAGTCTTATTGCCCAGCTCTCTCTACGAGTCTGGGTGCTAAGCTGCTTTTCATGTTTTCTGAGCAATATACTCTTGTAGATACTGCAGGACAGACATAAAAGTAGCTTTGTTTGTGGGACCTTTTCTAAGGGCATGTCGTGGTTTAAACCTCTATGACTAACGCAGTCGCTCTCTCACTCACTCCCGCCTCTTTATTCCCCTCGCTCCTGGGTGGATGGGGAGGAGAATCGAAAGAATGCAACTCCCACAGGTTGAGATAAGAGCAGTTTAGTAACTAAAGTATAACACAAGACCACTACTGCTACCACCAATTAGAATAATGACAAGGCAAATACAAGGGAAAAGAATACAATCGCTCACCACCTATACCCAGCCCGACCAAGCAGTGCACCCCACAAGTGTCCTGTCCCTGCTTCCTCCCGGCTTCCCCTCCTCCCTGGCAGAGCATGAGACTCAAAAAGTCCTTGGCCGGACAAAAACATTACCAAGCGGTAACTGAAAACACTGGTGTTATCAGCGCTGTTCCCAGGCCCAAAATCAAAAACACAGCACTGCACCAGCTACCAAGAAGGAGAAAAATGACTGCTGCTGCTGAACCCATGACAGGGCATTAAGTTTTTCTGCTTGTTGTTGTCACATGTTTAACACCAGGGCACTCTGAAGTGAGCATTGAATGATTGGGCTGCCAAAGAATGTCCATTTAGAGAGTTATGTTAACAGGATGGCATTGCAAGCCAGATCAGACTCACGTTATATTGACCCTATAATTTGTCTGAATGCAATATTTAGAGAACTGAAATTGCAGCTGTCAGAAGAACTCATATAAAGCAACTGTGTGAGCTGTAAGAGCAACACTACCAAGATGTTTGTATGCTCTTCAGGTAGTATCTGAAGCACTTGGTGGTTTTATAAGTACAATGTTCCAAGAAGCATCCTCATTGCTCACATCTAAGGTAAACTGCACCCATTAAATGCCTTTCCTTTATTTTAAGCATCAGTTCCTGCAGTTTATAAGGGGCATGTAAGAATATTGCATGTATTATTACAAGGCAAAGTCTTGCACAGGCCCAGGTGTGGTTGGGATCTTTTCCCTGTGCTGCGAAAAAGCAGCAGGGGAAAAGCAGCACTGGAACCTTCCTTTCACCTCTTCTTTCACCACAAGTACAAGGTGGATCCCTTCCTAATGCCTGTTCTCAGAGGTATGGGCGATCCTAAAGCATTTCGCAGTATTCACCTTAGTATTGCATGTTAGGTGCTCAGTGTAGTGAATGACTGAGGCTCAGATGAAGTTCCTGTGATGTGATGAAGTAACTTAGAAAGGACTTCTTACAATGTACTGTGGAGTTCCATGAAGCATGAAACAAAAGTTCACATAATCTACTTTTGGAATTATTATTAACTGTCATCACTGCACATGCTACCCAATGCTACCATGCCTTGGTTTTACCTTATTTTTCTCACAAGACAAACCTTCTTATAAATAAAATCCTCAGCTTTGGTAGCACCCCAGTTCTGCTGCTATCCCTAAGTGCAGCATGATGCTTTGGGCATTACCTGGATAGCTCAGCTGCACACTGCCAACTTGTCTCATGGTCTGTGGAGGCCACCACATCCGGTGCCCATCCATGCAGTTCCCACAGTCTCTCGTTTGGGAAGGCTCTGGTTGGAAAGGCAGACTTGGTTGCTATTCTTCATTAGTGTTTCCTGAGATCTCCACTACTACAGAAAACGAGCATGCATGGGAGTACTTGTGGCAGAGCAGAAGGTTCAGCTGCAGCCTTGCACAAGTGATCTCATCACCTTCTGTCTCAACTAAGTAGGATATTGCCCTGTCTGTTTTGCAATGTAAACCATCAAGATGAATATTCCGGAGCAGCCCATTGCTATGCCAGGAAGATCTAGGATTTTAAAGGGGATGATGTTCTATGGCTTTCAGTCGGGCTGTAATTTCATTCAGGTTTTGTGTTAGCTAGCAAAACCACATCAAAAAGATTGAAGCCTTGAAGGCTTTTGAGTGGACTGTTAGTACTGCTTAGAAAGAATCCATAAGAACATGTGAATATTAATCACAGCTAAGTTTCAGCTGGGATAAAAGAAAGAAAAAAGATTGCCTGTAAGCAGCTCAAATCCTGGCACTTTTAGGGGGAGCTCCTAGGCAATGTTAAGTCTTCTGAGCAAATGGAGGGATGAACAAATCTGAACAGTTCTTCAGTAACACCTGAGGTCTGGTTAGGCAAGGCATGGCTCCTGGTGCTTCAGCTGTGCCTTGGATGCAAGCAGTTGTGCAAGCAGGGATTTCAGGACTTCTCCTACAAGCAAGTCATTAGTTGTCATGTACATGTGAAGGACTCTATCCAGAGTGGTTGTGACCTGTGCAGACACAGCTGCTGTTGGGCTGTGATGGTTACATGACAGATGAAATCATACTTTTCTGGTTTTGCTGTGATTAAAAGGGAGAACTGAATTGACAAGGAATACAGTGTGACCTTGAGGGACTGCTGGTAAGAAATGAGGCTGGAGAGTGCCTTGGTTCACCATGTAAACACAAGCTTCCCCTTACATGCCTGGATTTACAAAGCGCTATGCCTGAAGCATAATTCATAACTTCAGGACCCTCACTTTGTGCAGAACTGTGAGGGGAGAGTGTGGCCTTGGTCATTCCTGGCTGGTGTTTGGGATTTAGCAAACTAAACTTCGTCTCTCACAGGCTGACTGCAAGTTAAGTGCTAAAATACTACAAGCAGTATGAGAGACCAGTATGTAACTGGGTGAGTAATGCACTGTCCATCCAGGAGAAGCTATGCTGTGTGAGAACAGAGGGGAGAGTGGAGATCAGTATCAAGAGGCTTCCATCTCATCCAAGCCCATGCTCAAAGCAGGGCCAGCTTCACAGTTTGATCAGCTTGCTCAGGGCTATGTCCCATCTATTTCTGAGACAGGGATTTCAAAACTTCTCTGGGTGACATGTTCCAGTGCTTCACCACTGTCACAGTGGAAAAGCTTTTTCATTTTTTTTCTTTTATCTTGTCAGGATTTCCTTTATTACAGCTCGTGACCATTTGTATCCTGTTGCTGTGTATTTATGAGGAGAATCCATCTCTGTGGGATCATCCATACCCCTGTGGTGCCAAACAATATAAGTGAATCGCAGCGGAGCAGTCGCCTCTGAAAAAATAAAGGTAGGTGCAAGTCACAGGAATTCTATGTTATGAGCCATTACTGCTTGTTCAGGTCTTGTGACTGTGTGACCAAAAATGATCACTACTCCTTCTGCTTGTAGGAGCTCAGAACCAATACTCAGACTGCGCTGAATGTATATATATATATTTTTTTTCCTCTCCAGTAATTGCCTGTGTCTTGTGACCCTCTAGCACTCCAAGCACTGTCTGAGGTGATCACCACAAACTGTGGTTATGGGACACTGGGAACACACACAAAAAAAGTTCTTTATCAGCTGTTTCTTAATCTTTCTTCAGGTCTTTGTTTATCCAAACTTTTTCAACATAAGGCTTTACCGGTAGTTCTCTCTAAGAAGCTGGTTTTTAAATAGGATTTATAGGGCTCATAAAGCAGGACATGATTCCAGGAGACCTCATTAGGGATACTTAGGATGTTTCCAGATTATGAAATGGAGAACTGGGAAAAGACTCACAAGCTAAATGGTTTATTTGTAGAATTACAAGACAGAGCATAGTTCTGTGTGGAAATACTAGATCAGGACCATCTGGTAACAATTCTGGCATATTGTCAGGGACAACGTAAGAAGCTTTGCCTCTTTAATCAGATGATTAAAATCTACTGTGCTCATAAAGTGCTGTGATGGGGTAGCTATATTGCTTCTAGTTCAACAGCCAACTACAGTAGTTTGGAGATTTTTGCACAGAATCCACTTTTGTGCCATGAGCATACCTACACTTTACCTACCTGGAAAAATTACTATTTCATTTTCTTTCAGAGCCAATCCCTATCAAAGGAATCCTTGTTTGCCCTCTTCCATCCTGTGAAATTTTTCTCTCCACAAAATCTCTAGTACTCCCATCCAGAAACTGGGTATCAGTGCTTAACATCATGCAACAGCTGAAGGCCTCCTGTATTGTGTTGTCTGGCTTCACCAGGCATGGCTAAAGGATAATACAGTGACCGCTTGTTGCCCTGACTGACAGTGGGACATGTGTCCACAACAGGGAGTCTCAGCAGTACCCACTGAGGTAGCCAGACACAGGAGTGATATCCAAAACAGGAGCACCTCCAGTATGAAGATAGGCTGAGAAAGTTGGGGCTGTTCAGCCTGGAGAAGAGAAGGCTGCATGGAGACCTCATAGCAGCCTTCCAGTATCTCAAGGGGGCCTATAAAGATGCTGGGGAGGGAGTCTTCGTTAGGGACTGTAGTGATAGGACAAGGGGTAACGGGTTCAAACTTAAACAAGGGAAGTTTAGATTGGATATGAGGAAGAAGTTCTTTACTGTGAGGGGGGTGAGGCACTGGAATGGGTTGCTAGGGAAGTTGTGAATGCTCCATCGCTGGTGGTGTTCAAGGCTGGATTGGACATAGCCTTGGGTGGCATGGTTTAGTGGGAGGTGTCCCTGTCCATGGGATGGGGGTTGGAACTAGATGATCTTAAGGTCCTTTCCAACCCTAACTATTCTATGATTCTGTGATTCTATGATTTAATTTTGGAAGTCCAGTCCTTCCATAAAGCCATTCGTTTCCAAACTAAGTTGCACATGAAGCTGCTTGGCAAGTGGTTAAGTCATTTGTTCTCATCCTATTGTACTCCTGGACTATTTTTGTGAGAAACACCTCCTCCTGGGACTGGAATGATAGGCAATTGCCTCCATCCTTGCAACCCCATCACATTGTACCAACGACAGTTGCTGCAGCCTTTGTCTAGCTTTTCCATCCATCTGTTCTTCTCACAAAACTGCTTCTGAATAATTTCTTCATTCTCTGCTCTCTGTGTTCCGTACATATTTGTTTTCCTGTTGTGTCCTCTTGTACACTTCATGTTTTCCACACCTCTCTGCATTTCTTGGCCTTGAACTCCACAGAAGCTTTTACACTGCTCAGAGTGGAGTTGTCCTTTGGGGCCATCCTATGCTCAGCAGAGTGAAATAAGGATGGTGAAGTGGAAGATAAGAGTTTTATCTGAGACAGGAGCTACAGTGCACTTATGTGTCACTGCTATGAGGGACAGGAATGGAATACGAGTGTTCCCTTCTGCTCAGAGACCAGTCAGGGATTGCTGTGCCAGAGAGAAGCAATAGTTTCCTCCCTACCCCTTCTTTCTGCCTCTTAGAACTGTTCCTCTCTGCACCCATTTTAAGAAATCCTACCCACAGGGTTTATATTGTCTTTCTTACACTCCAAACCCATGCACTAGATTGACTTGCCAAGATCAGCAACACTCTCAAACCCAAGATATTAGTTGCAGGTTTATTTTTCTGGAACTGTATCAAAAGGTCTTGTTAAAGACATTAACTATGAATTGTTCTTCTTTATTAGGACTAAGAAATACTTTATCTACTAGATGGAAAACTATTCTGACTCAAGAGATAAATGTTCTTATGGAGTGCTGCTTTTGCATAAGCAAGCCTGGAGGGATGGGCTGGCAGATTCTCTTTAATCCCTTTGGAAGTGGGGTTGTGGAGAGGGATTATTTCTTCAAGGGAAAATGCAGATTTGGCATCCTAAAGCTATTTGTCTGAACTTGCTGGGTAGCGTGCATTCTGTTATTTTATGCTAGGTGAATAGAAGGGAATCAGACATCTCTGTAACTTGCTCAATAGCCAGTCCAGCAGGAATGTGGAAGACCCGGTTTTGAAAACTTTCTCTTCCTGAGAAGGGTTTTCATCTCCTTTCCCCTTTCCTCTCCTCCCAGCTCCTCTAAGGACAGGGTATGAACTACAAGGCTAAAGAGATTTGCAGGCAGACCTTCCTCAGAGTGGGTTGATGGTGCTATGCCATCCATTATTAACATACAGATATTCATAGGAAAAAAGTATGCAACAGGACATGCACTGTGAGGTAAGACATGCTGAGAGTAGGGGATGCAATCCAGCTCCTCCTCACAGCAAAAGCCCAGTGTTTTCAACAAAGCTCTGAGCTGTTCACAAGGGAGGGAGGAACTGTGTCTGGTCAACCCTTATCACTTGAAGAGCAAGGCATGCAAAAGGCAGATGATAAAAATGAAATAACTTTACATAGAGTTTCCATTTGAACCTAAATTTTCCACAGCTTGGGTAAATGTCCTCATCATTTGACTAAAGGAGAATGTGCTTGGGGGAGCACCAGAACTGACTGAAATGTTTGGTTTAGGGCCTGCCAAGTGTTTGCTTGATTTGGAATGAAATGTGGAATTTTTTCCAAGAAAACAAACCCAAAATTTTCAGTGATCTGCTCTTTATTTATTTAGCCAAGCTCTTGAATCAAAAATATCCATGTCAGGACACACAATGCACCTAAAGGTGAAGTGCTCACACAGATGCAAGGACAAAAGCAGTAACGCAGGTCTTCAGGTTGCTGTGCCAGGGCTTCCCAAGTACTTTCAGGAGGACAGAGATGCTTTTTATGCCTTGCATGAGAAATAAGTTCTTGGAAATAAAGAAAAAGTATTTCCTCTCTCTTTCTTTTTCTCATCTCAGATGTTTTGGACCATGCTGAAGTAGGGCTTGTTCCTATAGGCGTAGCCATCTGTTCCAGTGAATTTTGATTTGGTTCCTTGCTAAATAATCTGAAATAATTCAAGAAATCAGAAAGCATGACCATAGGCAAATGAAGAGACTGTATTCCTCTTGCTCGTTCTTATGGTCTCTTGCTACAAACAATGATTCAAAATATGCATAATTTATTTTGTGTGCTTGGCTTGCTGCACTTATTGTGATGTCTGAAGATCTATACATACTATGTAAGAAATCACTCCTCTTTCCTTCCTTCCTTCCTTCCTTCCTTCCTTCCTTCCTTCCTTCCTTCCTTCCTTCCTTCCTTCCTTCCCTCCTTCCTTCCCTCCTTCCCTCCTTCCTTCCCTCCCTCCTTCCCTCCTTCCCTCCTTCCTTCCCTCCTTCCCTCCTTCCTTCCTTCCCTCCCTCCTTCCCTCCTTCCTTCCCTCCCTCCTTCCCTCCTTCCTTCCCTCCCTCATTCCTTCCTTCCCTCCCTCCTTCCTTCCTTCCCTACTTCCTTCTTTTCCTCCTTCCTTCCCTCCTTCCTTCCCTCCTTCCTTCCTTCCCTCCTACCCTCCTTCCTTCCTTCCCTCCCTACTTCCTTCCTTCCTTCCTTCCCTACTTTCTTCCTTCCTTCCCTCCTTCTTTCCTTCCCTCCTTCTTTCCTTCCCTCCTTCTTTCCTTCCCTCCTTCTTTCCTTCCCTCCTTCCTTCCTTCCCTCCTTCCTTCCCTCCTTCCTTCCCTCATTCCTTCCCTCATTCCTTCCTTCCCTCCTTCCTTCCCTCCTTCCTTCCCTCCTTCTTTCCCTGCTTCCCTCCCTCCTTCCCTCCTTCCCTCATTCCTTCCTTCCTTCCTTCCTTCCTTCCTTCCTTCCTTCCTTCCTTCCCTCCTTCCTTCCCTCCTTCCTTCCTTCCCTCCTTCCTTCCCTCATTCCTTCCTTCCCTCCTTCCTTCCTTCCTTCCTCTCTTCCCTCCCTCCTTCCTTCCCTCCTTCCTTCCTTCCTTCCTCTCTTCTCTCCCTACTTCCTTCCTTCCTTCCTCTCTTCCCTCCCTCCTTCCTTCCTTCCTTCCTTCCCTCCTTCCTTCCTTCCTTCCTTCCTTCCCTCTATCCCTCCCTCCCTACCACCATCCCTTCCTCTGTCCCTCAGTCCCTCCCTCCCTTTCTCCCTGCCCCCATCCCTCCCTCCTTCCCTTCCTTCCTTCCTCCCTCCCTCTCTGAATACTAACCATAACCCTAATTTTATGATATCCTGGAGCTGAGGGTGAAGTCCTGCAGCAGTATGGTTGCTCCATGTGTGAAAGGTGTTGAAGGAGCAATGTTGGTGCAGTGCCATGCTCCCCTTGGCATGCCTTTGGCAGCCTCAGTATCTCTGGAGCTGTAGGCTTTGTGGCTCTCTGAATCCTAACCCTAACCATAACCCTGATTTTTATGACATCCTGGAGCTGGGGCTGATGTCCTGCAGCCAGACTGGTGTCCCAGATGTGAAAGGTGTTGGAGGAGCAATGCTGGTGTAGTGGGTGCTCCTTTTGGCATGCCTTTGGCAGCTGCAGTATCTCTGGAGCTGCAGGCTTTGTGGCTCTCTGAATACTAGCCCTAACCATAACCGTAATTTTATGATATCCTGGAGCTTGGGCTGATGTCCTGCAGCAGAATGAGTGACCCTGATGTGAAAGGTGTTGAAGGAGTAATGTTGGTGCAGTGCTGTTCTTTCTTTCTTCATGGTATCTTTAAATTTAGGGTTATTAGGGTTACTGGAAAGAAAGGAAGAAAAACATAGAACTAAAGAAAAAAAGGCAGAAAGAAAGCCAGAAAGCAAGAAAGAAATAAAGACAGACAGACTGAAAAGCAAGGAAGAGAGATTGTTTCTTCCTTTCTTTTATGCTTGCTTGCTTTCATTCTTTTTTTCTTTCTTTTTTTCTTTCCTTTCAAAGAAGGAAAATGGTTTGCTTCTTTGGAGTGGAAACAACTGAACTCCCTCTGGGATTTTTGAAGCAAGGCCATGTGAAACACTAGGCTTTTATTTGCAAAGTTGGCCATGTAAATTTCTGCTGAAAACTGAGACTTTCTTCCAGGTGTGTCTTTAACCTGTCATTCTATTGTAACATTAAAATCTGGCCCTCACAACCTTCTTCCATTATAGGAGTAGAGCAATTGTTAAGAAATTTATTCTCACAGAAAACGTACAAGACACTGGGTATATCCAGTCCTTGCAGCGACCTTGCCTACCTGCAGAGATATAGGCACCGTTGTGAAAGCAGCTGAGGGCACCTACATATGCAGGGAAGTCATATAAAAATCATTAGTGGTCCTTGAAAGTATAATATATTTATATTATTTATATATTATATATATAAATATTCATATAATGCAACTTTAGCAGAAAAAAAATGGTCCATCAAGAGTAGAAAACAACTGGCATTTGCAAGAGAAAGGTTTCCAAATGTGATTAATGCAATTGTAGTCTGGAGTACATGTGCATGTAGGGGTAGACTGGGGTAGGAGAGAGGGTATCACCAAAGAATCCATTCTTTAACCTGGGGAGATTTTGTCTTATTTTGTGGGTGTTTCAGCTGATTTAAAATATTACTGTCCTGATTTTAAATCCCTTGGGAAGAGGTTTGTGTGTGCATTTCTGGAAGCCCTACTGAACATCCTCTGCATTGTCAAGGGTGAAAGTTCAGTTTAAATGATCAACCTCATTCCTTATCTGCACCAAATAATGTTAAAAATCTCAAAATATGTCTTTTCACATTGGTAGTTTTGCCTTGGTTGTTAGCCTGAGCATCTGATCTTGCCTTACTTCCATGTAGCATAGTGCACGCAATGTTCAACCCTCTCCTCACAAAAAGAGCAATGCTTCAAGTGCGCTTGTGTGAAACCTGTCTGCACTTATGCACACATTCTCACCCACTGGTGAAAACCTGCTGATTTATACCTGAAATAATCAGTTTCAGTTTGTTAGCTAAGTAAAACTAGTGGAGACTGCTCCAGAGCCCATGTCCTGCCTACCCAGGGGCCTTGTGTCTGCTCCTGTCAGCCAGGAGGTTTAATCCTACTCCTCTGAGCAACCTCACTTATTGGTTTCTGACTTGGAAAAAGCCTTTTGTGCTCCTTTTTCCTGAGCTTATGCTGATGGTACAGCTAGTTAGACTGAACATTCTGTGGCTTTGGCTTATGAGACGCAAGAGCTTTAACCAACTGATGTATATTTTATACTGCATTTCTTGTCATAGATGTATCTATCTTGTCTATGATTCACTTATACTTTGTAGTGAATATACAGGTACAATATAAAATATATAGAACAAATTTAAAGGGATGCATTTTTTTCTCATAATACTACCAGAATACTGCCACAATCAGGATTAGGTCCTTTCTCCCACAAGGACTTAAAATTTTTCTGAAGTTCTGCCTGTTTTTTCCCCTCTTAGGTCGCTAAGTATAGACTGCAAGAGTTTTCTTTACTAGAAGATAAATATAGGAATAATCCAATTTCCATCTCTTTAGTTATAGACTGCATTTCTAAACTGAAATGATTGGAAATGTCCTACCAATTGAGGATTTGTTCAGTGCATTAGGAAAACACTTTGAATTCAGGAATACATACGTTTAGTGAAGGATCTATTAATTTACCCTGTCAGGAAAATTTGGGCAGAATGGGCAGAATTTTGCACTGCAGGTGCTAACACAGTTCCCCAGAGGAAACCTCTCTGATACCCACAATAACTGTGGGTTACTACTACCCTTACTGCGTATGCACAAAGCACGCCATCTCCTCTTCACCTACCCTTCTGCCGTATGCACCCCCCTCCAGCAATCTCTGAAGGGTCCTTCTCTACAACCCCAGGCCTCACACGACTCTCTACCCAGGGCTGGCTGTCCCCTCAGCAGGTGATCCATGGCCCCCTAGGCCTGGTTGCACCCCACAGCTGTTGGCAGCTGGATTGTGACCCTATGAGACGGGAACATGAGTTGGTGAGCCTCTCATTTAAAGGAAATCTGTGCAGTGCTTGCTTAGCCTGACAGGAGATGACGGTTTTTAGGTGTTGTCTGAAGAGGGATGTCCAGGGATGATCTAGGGGAGTTTTAGAATCATAGAATGATTTGAGTTGGAAAGGACATTAAAGATCATCTAGTTCCAGCCCCCTACCACAGACAGAGATACCTTTCACTAGACCAGGTTGCTCAAAACTCCATCCAACCTTGCCTGGAACACTTCCAGGGATGAGGCATCTACAGCTTCTCTGGGCAGCCTGCTCCAGTGTCTCATGGCCCTCTGAGTAAAGAATTTCTTCCTAATACCTAATCTAAATCTCCCCTCTTTCAGTTTAAAGCCATCCCCCGTTATCCTGTCACTACATGTCCTTGTAAAAAATCCCTCTCCAGCTTTCTTGTAGGCCCCTTTATGTACTGGGAGGCTGCTTTAAGGTAGAGCTGTTCTCATGTCCTGCTCAGTACTGTGGGGCTGGAACTCTGATTGTCCTTTGGTAGCACTGCCTTGCTACCCTCTTGTCTTACTCCCCTTATCTGAGAATTTTCATACTCGTATAAGAAACATGAGGTCCTCAAACACAGCTGAGCTCACCTACTAGTGTGTTCAGAGAAAGGACGTGTGCCCAGAGGTGCGCTTGATCACTGCATAAAGCTTCCTTCTCTCAGGACTGGTGCTAGTGGGAGTGACTGTAGTGGAAGGAAAGGGAAAGTAGAAAACAGCAAGGGCCACCTATGTGTGTTCTTTGCTGAAGTGGAAGATGTCTGCAATGGCAGACTAGCTCCACCTCTAAAATGATTCCATGTGGTACTGTCTGGTTTCTCCCCATATGAAAAGATCAAATGTATGCTTGCTTTTTAATGGGCAAAAATCACATTAAGGTTTTAAAGTTAACAATAAAAAAAAGTTATGTTGCTTTGTGCAGTGATAATAAAGCTTAATTGAAACAAACATTTTTGAGAAGCTCTGTCAGTTATATATATATATTTTCGCCTGTGGAGAAATCTTTGTTCCAGGAATGAGTTTCAAGGAAAAAAAATAAAATCACACTTATCAGTGGGAACAAATCCCTGTTTCTTATGGCTCTACTAAAAAATTCTGAGTTTTGGCTCCCAGACTGTTCACGTGTTATTTCACCGCAGGACTGCTCAGCGGTAGAGGAATCTTTCAGATGTATGTTTAGGCTTTGGGGATCTTTTATTTTACTTTGTAAGCATCCCTTCCTTTGCCTGGGGCAGTAGCCTCCGAGACCCCGGCTCCGGGTGGCGGACAGCAGGCGGCAGCCGGCGCTCAGGGCTCGCGGCGGCGGCGCAGCGCGGCGCTGCTCGGCTCGGCTCTGCTCTGCTCGGCTCGGTACGCGCAGGCGGAGGAATAGATCAAAGTCCTGGTCTGCTATATGCGGCGCTCTCAGTTTTTGACGTTCACATCCTTGCACTTGATGTAACTGCTAAAGTCTGACCTGCAGTATTACTGTTGGCTAAACCTTACAAGTTTGAGGTCAAAATACTCGAACAGAACCTAGTATAAAAACCCCAAAATAAAACCAAAACAACCAAACAAGAAAAAAAAAAAAAAAACAAAAAAAAAAAAACAAAGAAAGACCAAAACCGAATGCTTTTTGTTTTCTGCCTGAAAGCTTTCTGTGGCAGCCCTCAGGACCTTGTCATATATGGGCTGAGGGAGGGAGCAGTTACGACCAGTGACCATCAGGATTTTTCAAGAAGTGTTTCTTGTTCTTGTGGAAATCAGCAATGAGATTTCAGATTTCAGACAAGTGTAATTTTACTTATTCCTGCTTTTCCACTTTTTTGACTGCTAACTCTTCATGCTTCTGAGAGTCTTGAGTTAAATCTTCTATAAGCAGTCAGGGTATATCTCCTACCAGCAGACTATCTCTTTTCTAGCAGAGTATCTCTTCTCCATGCCGCACACTTGGCTTGGGAAAGATATCTACCTTTTTCTTCCATCTTTTTTTAAAGACACACTCAATGTTATGTCACTGAGGCTGCATGCCAATAACAATAAATACAGAGGAAGTAAAAGACATTATTCTGTGTCACAAAAAAAAAATAGGCATGTTGCTGTAAAACACAGTGCCATGGAAAACTATATGATCTGTGCTGAGATAACTGAATGGACCCTAAGCATAATCCTGTTAAGAAGCTGATTGCAAAACTCTGAATTGAAATTGCAAACAAGGCTCTCTGTATGACATATCTTGTCCCATTCAGATGAAGCACCAGCTGAATCCTACAACCAATTTAGAGAAAAGCAATTGCAAAACCCTACAGAAGATAACTGCATATTCTATTTGCAGTTTAAATTGAAGATTGAGACCTAGTCATGCAGAGAGGCATAAGCAAATTCTTGAAGCTGATGTGAGTTATTCTGTTGAATTACTTTATCCAGAGGATTATATAGATTATTTATTCTATGGATTTTTGCACTGGTTTGGCTCTACTACAATAACAGACTTGAGTGTTTAATTTGAATTTAAGTATCTATATTTCATTTGTTAAGCAAACATAGCATAGCTTCTGCTTTCTAACCTCGTGTGGTTTTGTATTTCTATACAGACACATGGAGCTGAAGAAGCCAATTTACCTTTGGAATCCATGTATGAGGGAACTTCAGTATTTTATTCACTAAATGTGGTCCATTCACTTTTCAAGATCCATTCAATTTTTCTCTCTTTTTTTTTTTTTCAATAGTCCATTTGCAAGTGGTGATTGTGTTAACTCCTTCCACCAGAAACATAATACTCAATCCAGCTGAACTTTTGGATTGCATGAAACGATGGTGCAAGTGGTCTCTGTGAGCCTAGTTTCTATGCTGAGTGTTTAGGGGGATAGAATTGGTAGGAAAAAGACACAAATAAGCCTTAAAGAGTGTGTGTAATTAAACATATTTTTCCTTTTTTTTTTTTCTTACAGTGTGCAAATTTTGTATGTAATGCCATTTGTCCCTTGCTATGTTTTGGAGTTTCTAAAGCTTTCATTTCTACTTCCTCATGTAAGGTCAAGGTGAAATCTAGATATCTGTTTAGTTGTTCTGACACACCTGAACATACACACAGTGAGCCAGGTCTTGGCATGGTTAGGTGTGTTCAACAACAAGAGCAGAAAATGAAGCTTCAGGTTCATCCAAACACTGCAATATGACCCAAGTCACACAGGGCTCTGTTTGCTGAGCTTTTGTTCAGGTTTCCATATTCATTCGCTTCATAAGTTTGTCCTTGAGGTTAAATAAGTTATCCAGCCTGTGAGAAATCATGAGGAGTTCTGAGCATGGAGGACAAGGTCCAGCTTGGAGCCTTCACAGATGTAAACTGCTGCTTCTTCCTTCCTGCAGGGATGTTGAAGTTGCACTGAAACATCTGGGAATTATGCACAATGGTAGGAGACAGAATGACTTTTCCCTAAAATCTTTTTATTGTTTCCAGTTTGCCTGCTCAAAGTGGCGAAGAGAGGGAAGGACTGTAGTATTGGCTTTCAGGGGATTTGTATAAGAGCCAGAGATGTGTTGCCCTCATGTTACAAATCCTGAAAATCTGCAGGGAAAAATATCAGTGCAGGCTTTGACTAACTATTCCCTCTGTCTTGAGGGGCATTATTGCCCTTCACAGCAGAGGAACCATGTTATACTAATCAGAACCACAACAGGCAAATATTTCCTTTCTCTGAGCAAGACAAAAAAGCAAGAGACATCTTTTTTAGTATACTGGCAGTTGTACTGCCAGCTTCCTAAGTGAAAGCAAAACAAACTCCTGGGGCCAATTCTTTCAGAGCATCACCAATTTTCTACAACAACCTCAAATTCAGAATTTAAGTAATGCTTAGAATGATGTAGCAGAAGTTACACATCAGTCATCTTTCACTTTCCATAGCATCCTTGCTGTACATATCTGTTCTACACAGAGTGCAACTGAGTCTTTGCTGTTCTAAGTACCATGAAAATAGATGGATGGATGGATATATAGATAGACAGGCAGACAGACAGAAAAGTCTCTGCTCCATACAAATTATATGAAAGGTTGAGTTACATTAAAACTAAATTGTCTTTATTTATAGAATGCACAAGGAGGGCATAAGACAGCAAACATGGTCATAGAGAAACCTGAAATAATCCAGCTGAAACATGGCATGCTACAGACCATTTACAGCAGTAAAAATATTTAAATTTTTAGCTTTAAAAACTCTCATATCTTTAACTTTAATTTGGGCAAAAAGTTTCAGATAAAGTTTTAGAAGCAGAAGTTTTAGAATGGCATTTTATAACAGCTCATAATACAAAATAATTTACTTGTAATTTTGCTTTTAATGTGCTTTTATTACTGTATTTCTGTTTTGCTTTTATTACTGGGCAGTAGCAGATTCTTGAGATTTCTGTAAAATTGGAGCAGTCTTGTCAGGCGTCAATAAATTCTTTTGTTCTTTGAACAGAGAAATTCAGCATTAGCTAACATCTTCAGAACATGGCTAGTTTTTTCCAGTAGGATGTGCACACTCATGATGATTGTGTAAGTGGTATAAAAAATACATGCTATATTTGCATGGCAGTGAAACCTCTGAAATGACACAGTTCGTACCTCAGCCACAGGTGAATGTGTTAGGTATAACGAAAACAGCCTCAGGGTTTATAGCAAAGTAAAAGATCAACCAGAAAATGTTAATGATTAAAAATAAAAAGCATTTACACTTAAATTCTTCTCTGATATGAAGAATGCTTAAAAATCTCCAGAGAGTTTGCTTTTGTTAGGGTTTTATTGCCCCATAAGCAGACTGGTCTTTATTCCATACAGATTTCTCAAATTGACCAAACTTTTCAGGGGTTAATGAGATCTAAAAAACTTCTGACCTGCTTGAGGATTGCCCACGAGCGACCTGTCTCCCTTTATACTGAGCTGACACTGGCTAGGTATAATGCCAGAGAGAAAACAAGATACATAGTTAGTTGTCTAATGATGGAGAAGTGCTTGGGAAAAGGATGACCCACCTGTGCAAGCCAGAAGGATGCCTGCTAGGATCTTGCAAGCCTATGCCCTCAAATGCTTTACATTTAATTGCTGTTCGTTATACCTACCTGCCTAAGAGAGTGTCAGAAATTGTCACTCACCAGTTTTAGCAAAAACCTTTGACTTCAAATATTCTGTGTCTTATTAATATTATTAGAGTACCTTAAACAACTTAAAGCAGTCATTGGCTGACTATGGCTAAAATTTGCTCAATAGTTTCAATAGGAAAATATTAATTGCATTGAAGCGCAAAGTCATTTTGAGCAAAAGTTGTGACTATTTTAACACACAGCATACGTGACTGTTGTTCCCACTCAGGTCCTCGAGCTCCTTGCAAGTTCAAGTAACTGCAAAATTAGTGTGCACGGTCACTGCCACCTACATGAGGTCCGTGCTTGTATCTGCTTTGTTACAGCATACCAGCCTTTGGAAGAAGGAGTGCTGAAAACAATATCCAAAGCTCATGCCAAAAATACTTTTGATAGAAAGTGATTTTTTGAAGTGTTAAGCTGGCTTTGAAGCCTGTGGCTTGATTTTTTTTTTTTTTTTTTTAATTTTTTTTTAAGAGTGTGCTGCTAGAAATAGCACTTGAGGAAAAAATACCTTTACTTAAGCCACTCTCCCCTCAGAGCTATGAGTTCAGTTCTTTGACTTAATATATGCTACTCTTAATAACTTTTCTTTTTTGTAAATTAGCCTGGAAAGGAAGGGAGAATGAAGAGAGGATCATTGTTTGCTTCTGAGCCCTAGTGTCTGCTAGAAATTATAAATGTTTGTTTCACAACAGGGCGTGAATTACTTGGTTGCAGTCAACCATTGTTTAGAAATAAATTTTGGAATGTTTCCTTTATGAAAGGTTTTTATTTGGTTAGGACCCATGATTCTGTATTTCTTTCAGCTGTTCACATGTTCTGTCGCTACAGTATTGCTCACTTTTATAGTAATGGGTTCAACTAATAACCAGACATGTTTCAAACTACGTCTTGGATCATGGTGAAAATCTAACTCCTGAAAGCTGTATTAAACCAGGATTTCATACATTGCGCATTCTGCTAACAGTGGTCTTGGGATTTAACTTTTAATAGAAATCTTCCATTATTTCCTGGAAATAATTAAATAAAAGGTGGTCCTAAATTTTTGCAAGTGTGGTGAACACATTTTCAAATGTGATGATTGGGATTGAACTGTTTTGAATCTTTTTAATATGTTGGAAGACAGCAGTTGTTTTTTCCATTTTGTCTGACCATACATGAATAGCTACATAAAATGAATCAGAGTTCATTAGTGCTGGATCATCTGGGAGACTAAGGCTAACCTTTGGCAGAAAGCGGGGTTTTCTTTTAATAGTGTTGATTAGAACTGGATTGCTTCCAGATGGATCAGTTTAATCCAAATATTGCCACCACCACCCCCAATTTGTCAGAGGGAGGAATGTGCCTGTGGGAAGGACATAGAGGTGGTTGAAGTGGTGCAAGCATGAGAGTGGGAGTGCCTTTCTCACACAGTGCCAAGATTTGAAGGACCAAGCTGAGCACCAAAATTCAGACCAAGGCTTCTGGCTTAATGTTATGGTGTTGGGTACCCAGAACCTACTGCTAATGGGACTGTATTTTTGACATGGCAAGCACTTTTGAAGACAAATTTTGACTTTGGGACTTAATGATTAATTTTGGCATTCTGGAAAACTAGGATCATGGATGAAAATTAAACTTTCTCAACCATGTAACTGTTTTTGATAAAAATTTTGATGCTTCAGCTTCCTAAAAAATATCACTGCTGGTCTGCAGGAATTTCCTTACGTTATTTCCTTCTGGATCTACTTTATTTACTTACTTGCAAGCAAGCAGGTCACCTCAGCAGAAAAATCTGGGAAGTGATGATATGTGGCTTTTGTGTCACAGCTGCCATCTTTCATTGTGTTCATTATGTAAAGACATGCAGACATAGCTTGGAAAAGATCTCCTGAATCCTCCTAGCCCAACCCATTGATAACCTAGATGGCCATATAATCTACATGGGAGAAATTTGTCTTTAGAGACTTGAGTTCTAGTTCCACTACTCTTTCTGAAAGGCTGCTCCACAGCTTTGTTTTGTAGATGATTAGAGGTCTTTCTCCAATTACGTGTGAGCATTCTCAGACAGAATTGACCTTGCAATTGATTTGTAACATCTGTAGCTTCTCACACCTGTGAAGAAGAGGCTATTTTTCCTATCTGAAAGGTCTTTATACCCTTTAGATTCAGTGTAAATGCCTGCTACAGACAAGTGCAGCTGCAAAATGGCATCTAGATTTGCTTTGTTCTTTCAACATTTTTCAGCCTGCTGCTTTCTATGTTCTTCTTATAACAAATAAAAGGAGTTAGGGCTGAAGTATGCCATGAGGCTATTCCTGTAGAAGAGTTTGGTTTTTTTCCCCTTGATGTTTCTTATTTGGAAATTATTCAACTTCAGTTTCTTTTTCATTATATTTTTCCTGAGGTTTATCTTTTGTCCTTGTTTTGGAAGGTAAATGTAGACCTTTGTGTATGCAGTTTCAGTAAAGGTTATAGTAGACCACTGGAGTACCACAGTAAGAGACCACAGTACTTCATCTCTTGTTTATATCCTGCTTTGCAAACTGGTAGTCTTGCTCTCCTTCTTCTGACCTTTCCACACTCTCAAGCAGAGCAGATGAATCAGGAATAAGTGGGATTGTTGCATTTCTCTGACTAGTCTATTATTTTAACTACACTGAGTGGTTCCTTTAACAAATACTGTCTTGTTTTTGCTGCAAGTTATTCTATTAATCCTATGATGAAATTCAGAGCAGAAGACAAACCTAGGTAGTTCTGATATCCTATATGTTCCTCAGGCACTTGACTCATCTGTCTCCTGTGTGTTCTGCAGTACTGTGGCTTACTTTACCTTCAGCTGCCTTCTCAACTCAGTTGCCTGAAGTGATTATTTTCTCTCCAAAGGAATCCTCCTCTATAGTATTTTGCATCTCCCATACGTGATTTTATTTTATTACCTTGCTTCATAGTCTGATGCATGTGAGATATCCAGAGGCTAAACCGAAGAGTGTCGTGTCTCTTTTCCTTCCTCCTGTGACAATAATCTCTGATAGAGGGAATTTTAGTTGCTGCTACTGTGACAGCTCAGGACCAATGACTTCTTATTAGAAATGAAATTGGATTCAGAGTTTATAGTTGTACTTCCAGTTTTTGTTTAAGGGAATCCCTTTAAAAATAACTTTTATTCTGTAGAAAAAAGCCATTCTCAGTAATACTTTGTTTTCTGATCCTGGCACATTTTACACTGTATGTAATTTGGGACTGTTTACATATACATAGGATTGCCAGGACTCAATTGAAAATGATATTTTAGAAGCATGGAGAGAACTGGCAGGCATCAGATACTACAAATCTTACATGTACAGCATTTCTCAATTTTCTTCCAAACATAGTTTTGCTGCCTGGTGATACTGCATTTTTTCTGCTAATAACCACTGTGAAATAAATACAATTTTGCTTATGCCTATGGGTTTTAGTGAGTGCATATTTGATAGATGTTTTTTCTGAAAGATCTGATTCTGTTACTTTTGAAGTCAGTTGGAATTTCACATTTTGTGCCCAAATATACAGCATGCTTACCTTGTCAGTCAGTGAGTTACTGTCTGCTAAGGTGCAGATTTGTTTAGTACTTTTTTTTTTTCCCAATTGGACATTATCTATTCCAATTTTCTCTGACACTATAACATAAATTGATTTTTTTTCATCAGAGGTCTTCTGGAAGCAGTTTAAAATGAAATTGGAAGTTGATTCCATCAATGGTAAGGAAAGCAGAGCTAAACAACATTGTGCATACCCAGCTACTCAGCTGCTATCTTGCTTCCTTGCCAGGCCTTGGGATGCCTCAGGGTGTATCAAATTGGAGTTTAATGTCTTCTCTTTTTTTCCTCTTTTGCCCCTGTTTATCATCATTTAGCAAAGTAATTCT
Source organism: Ara ararauna (assembly GCA_028858755.1). Lineage (NCBI taxonomy): Eukaryota > Metazoa > Chordata > Aves > Psittaciformes > Psittacidae > Ara > Ara ararauna. The sequence goes on from CM054378.1 coordinate 54,030,055, forward strand.
TACCAGATACCTAAAGCAGTGGAGGAAGGAAGCATCCACTGACAATGGTCCCATGATTTTCCTGCATAGATGCAGATGACAGCGTTCTTAAGGCCAAATTAATTGGGATCATTTCCTGCTGGTGTCCCTGGAGTAAAATGGAGCTGGGTGTGCTCTGAAATCATTCTCTTCCAAACACTCCCTCCCCGCAGGCAATGGTTGGGAAGAAAGGGAGCTGATTTAATGGGTACTGGAGCTATTTCTCATTAGGAGGCAAACTTAAACAGCAAGATTTTGGAATGAAGTGTGTGTTATTTGGACTGCTCAAAGTTGTTAAACAAGGGAGAGAAACAACTAGTTGCTCCTCCCCCATTTTTTATATGATGGGATCGGTTTTCAGAAAAGAGAATGGATGTGAGTGCCTTACACTGTAATCACTGGATATAAGCAGTGACAGGAACAACAGAATTTCAGTCTCTCTGGATGTTCAGAGGTAGAGGTGAGAAAGAAAGACATAATGGACAGCAGCAGTGTCTTAATTTTCATACTCTCTCCTTCATAAAGACAAAATTCAGGTATATTCAGTTTGTAAATTAGGGCACCGACATTTAGGTATGTACATGTAGGTGTCCCCATGTGGGCAAAGTGTGCTCAATAGAGATTAGAGAACTGTTCAGGAGAACTGCTATAGCTCCACACTTTTAGATGAGATGGTTTGAGCATGGTGGGACGGACCTGAAACTCCCAGCTCACATGGAAACACCTACATGTAATTAAATGTAGGTGAATTTAGCTGAATTTATGTCTGTTGTCTGTTTCGCTGTTTGTTTTGGTTGTGTTTTTCTTTTTTCATTTACAACAGAAATACTTTTCTTCTCCCATCAGAAGTCGAAAAGGACCCCAACATCACCACGGGGGATAGCACCAAATCCTTGCAGCAGCTTGTTCAAAAGTCAGTGGTACTGCCCACCTACCTCTTGCCATCCTGGCAAAGGCACATGAATTCATGTTCCTCGAAGAACATGTGCTACTGATGTAAACTGGTGGTAATGCTGGGAGAAGGGCAATGACACCAGCTGGCTCCAAAGCCAAAGTTTAGCACGAGAAAAGCAGAAGGGCAGCTGATGCCATCTCTCCAAAGAGCCTGACATCTATCCGCCTGTATGAAGATAAGCTGCTTCCTGTGTTTCTAATTATTCAGAACTGTCTTTAGTAGTATTATTTCTAAAGCAAGATTTAACCTGAAAAAAAATCCTGTCATCTGTATAGCTGATGTTAATGAACATGGAGGTTTTGGCTCAGGGCTAGTGTCAGCCAAGTGAGATGAACTGAGTCAATATCTGTATCGGTGAAATGAATACAGTAACATTTAGATCAGATGTTTTCACCTTCACTCCCCTTTGCATTCACGCCATGTTTTACCAGTGTACTGTACTTGGCACCTGAATAAACACTTGCAAATATTTATAATTCCCCACCTTCTCATAGGGGGCTTTCTGAGATCTTTCCCACAGCTCTCCTGTACAAAACAGTTGAATCCCTCTTTTTCTTAATATAAACATGGAGGTAATGTGCCCCTTGTCACAGCAGACATCTGTTATATATATAGTAGTTATTCTGTAGCTCACAAATTAATCATTGTGCTCCATCTGATTTTGCATTGCAATCTGCAAATTACAATGATTCCTTGAAGAGACGGAAAACAGGTTTGCTCTTTGTATTATTAATAAACCCTAAATCACTCCCATATTCCTAACTCCCATTTTATGTTATTTGTTTCACTCTTCAGATTAAATATATTTGCTGCTAAAGACACTTTACTAAGATGGGGTTTGCTAATTGCCATGATTGAAGTTTGAATTAAACATTAATTAACTATTTCTGTAGGGCTCATCACAGCAAAACCTTCTGCACTTGTGTAAATCTGTATTTAACATCCCATGACAAATGCATGCCTTTCAACAATTGGTTTGCAGCTCTTGACAAATGTTTCTATTTCATTCCGTAAGTTATGAGTTCAGTCACTGCATCAAAAATAGCCATGGCTTAGATTTGCATTAAGATGAATTACTCTCTAAGTGCATTTCCAGTCTTTTGGGAATCAGCATGCTTTCTCTAAAATGAGGCTCTTCCTCCCATTTTTCCTGAATATATATGTTTTTATATAACAAGAGAATTAAAAATATCCAAGAGGGTACTGCAATAATTCATATGTAGTGTGTGTGTGTGATGCAGTTCAGAAATTTGCCCCAAACCAGTGTCTCTTTCTCTGTGCTTTTTTTGAATTAGGCTTACAGTTTCCATAACTAAAAAAATAATCATTTGCACTTGGGATCCATTCTTGCATTGCCACCCCCCAGAGCCTTTTGGTATGGAGAGCTTGGGGGAATGCAGGGTAAGCCCTTTTGTGACTGCCTTTATCATCAATTTTATTCTTTAGGGTGTAAATTTGGTGTTCCAAATACAATTCTAAACAGACCTATTTTAGCCAATGGCATTACCTTGATGATAAACCACCAGAATGAAGAGTTGATCTGGTCCCTTGGTCTTCCTCCTTTCTCCAGCAGTACCAACAGGAAACCTTGCAAAGGACAGTGTTCTTGTGAGACTCAGGTGTAAACAGCAATGATCCTCCCTGTTTATAACCATTCTCTCTGGGTGCTCTGAAAAGTGAGCTGGCTCCTGCAGTTGCCTGGATCATGCGACAAAGGCTGCTTCTCTATGGCTCAGCTTATTGTGCAGTCTCCTACTATACATGAGGATCTGAGTTTCCATACTTCTAGGCAAATGGTTCCTTCAGCAAATATTTGAGAGCTAAGCTAGAAGTTGTGGTGAGCACTCCACCCAATTTCTGGTATGCAGCTAAATGATATCATAAGCTATTTGGATGTTGAATAAATGCTAGGAGAACAATGCATCCATCTAGCAGAAGTGTGGAAAGACTGAAAATGAAATTACAACTACCTGTGAAATCAAATATTACGGGTGAGTTCTTTATTTGCTTTTCACAGCATAGGTGGTTTTTCTTAAAGTCTTAACTTTTGAACAAAGAAGCTTAGCCTGGAAATAAGAATTCAAACATGTTTTCCAGGAGATAGCTCTAGAGTATTCCTTTTAATATATATATGTATTTATATGCATGCATTTTATTTTTTATATAAGCTTTTGTTTGACAATTATTTTTCCTTTGCATTTGGTTTGCATTACAGTATGTGCTTAAGCAATTGTTCTTGGAGAAGAGTTGTACAAATATGTATCAATTTAATCATTTGTGCTAATAGAAACTATTCTTTGTGATTTTCTTGGTCTTTTTGAGCCTATGCCATGTACATCCAGTCTACTTTACACTTTCCAGTATTATCCATGGTTTATCCTCATTAGTCTCAGATTTTGCAATTTTTTCTCCTTCATATGGCTTGAATTTTGTGCAAAGCCTGGGACTGCTTACATTGGGAATAGTCTGGAATTCAAGAGAGGCAGAGTTGCTTCTCTTTTCTATGATTTTGAGCCTTTATGACTCCAGGCAAGTCCTTCAGTGCCTCTGAGTCCTCCTGCATTTTTATCTTGTTAGAATCTGAGAGTGAGCTCTCCAGAGACTCTGGCTTTGCGCCCACAAGGTGACTGGAGAAGTCTATCTGTGAGTGTCTAGGTGCTACCATTGTTCACAAAAGTTGTATGCCTTTTAATCAGAGGTGTTCATCAAAAATATGAGGATATATTTTTAGTGCTTTTTCATGACCTGCTAAATCCATCTACAAGTTTGTTGTATGGCCACAATTTTTTTTGCTACTACACAGATGGAAAGAAGCATCCATCCACCAGGAATGGGATCCCACATAGACTTCAGGGGAATGTGTATGCTTCTTTCCCTCCAGGGCTGTCTCATTTGTCTGTGCTTGTTTGTGTTTGTTTGTAAGTGAACCTTGCAGAGACTCTGACTACTCTTATGGATGGAGGAAACCACAGCCAGCAGAGTGGCAGGTTTGGGTTGGTCAGCACTGTCTTCATTAGCTTGATCAGATGGGTGTTTAACTACAAGATCATGCTGCCTACTTCCTGAAACAATTTTGCAATTGGTTATTAATCCTGTGGATTACACCCCCATTACCATTGGGCTGTTTAACCCAACACCTATAACCTTATGTGTTAGGCTGGCTGAAGCCAACAACTGGTTCCTCTGCTGGGCTCATCTCTGGTGTGATGAAAAAGTGGGTGAGGTTGGCTACTCCTGTTCATGCTCTGAAATTATGCATCAGCTCATAAGGTAAAATTTTTGGTGCTTGGCTGTCTGGTGGCAGAGAAGGCTGACTTGAATGTGCAGTGGTTTGTAAACACAGGCTGTCAGATGCATTCAGTTAAAGTCTAATTTCAGGCTTGTGGCTTACCCTTGAAAGGCTTTCTTCCATCTAGCAGCAGCAGCACTACTGAGTTCTCATTCAGACTGAAGCTTCGTCAGCTGTCTGTCTTCCAGGTACTTATTTTCCGAAGTGCTGAAACATCTTATGAGTTTCACTGACTTCTGTGTCATGGGAACGCCAGTAAAAGCAAATGGCTGGAGAAGAGCTTGCTTTTCTAGCATTTCCAGGCATGGCAATGAGACAAGCTCATGGAAGAAAACTCCACCCTGGCCTATTAAACATTAAGATGCTCTTACAACCACTGGCTCAGGAAGTCCCAGATTATGTAGTGCCAGGAGCCAGTAGAATATACAAGGGAAATATCTGTGTCTGCTTTCTCTTGTCTTTTACTCTGTTCCAAAATATTCCCTACTTTGAAATCAGCTTCTGAATTAAATGTTCTTCAGTGTGGTCCCGTAAAGCTGGACTCCTTAACTTCTTAAAGTGTTTCCCATATATTTGAAAACATTGTGTGGTCCCACAGAAAGTTGGCAAGGGACCCAAATCACAAGCTTGACAAAATATATGCATTGTATGACATTGTGTGAGTGTTTTAGTAATCTCTAGTGGACCAAAGGAGCAGTCCAGACAGGGTGGAGGCAATCAGCCAGCAGGACTGACTAAGGAGAGTACGAAAGAGTCTTTAAACACATAAACTGACCAGTCCCTTCAGTGTTCTTGTTTAGATCACATGTTCCTGGGTAGCTGTGTGCAAACCGGGACTGAAGAAATCCTGCAGAATAGTCAGGAAAATGGAGATGGATAGATTGTCAAGGGGCACTTGAATTAGCAGGAAAATCTGAGTCCAGAATATAGGAGGCTGCTGGGGAGGTAGGGATGTCTCTAAATTCAGAGTCCTAGGACCTATAGCAAGGAGAGGCTAGGTAAGAATTCTTGCAGAGTAGAGCTGAAACAGCCAGGTAAGAGCTTCCTTAAGTATGACTGGGGATCTTCTCTGAGGTACGATTTGATCTACTGATTTATCTTCCCCTTCTGAGCTTGTACCTAAACCTCTTCCTTAAATCTTATGAAGTAGACAGTCCTGCTAAAAATGCCTATGTTTGCTATTAAACCTGGGTTGAAATGGGTCAAGGTGGTGCTGGTAAGCAAGCTTAGCACACACAGTTTCCATGTTGGCGAATCAGAGTAAAGAAGTGTATAGGTAATGTAAAGTGTTTGCTAAAGAAATTCAGGGCTTATAGTCTGCTTAGACTAAATAAAAAATATGGGCTTAGTTCTGACATGCTCCTTTTTCCTTCAAGAAAGAAGGAGTGGGGGGACTCCAAGACCATCCCGAAGTAGAGCCTTTTGCTGAAGAGAAGAGGTGCCATTAGCATCGTGTAGAATCCAGAATCTATACGAAGACAGCACTTCTTATGAATTCTGGATCACGCTGTGCCTTGAGATACAACATAAGTAAAAAACATAGGGCAAATCACTGTATTTCTTGACCATCCCTATGTGTAATAAGGTGCAGAATTATATCCTTAACCAACAACAATCTAGAAATATGCTGAAATAAGATGATCTGATCAGAGAAGATTGGCACAAGAGCAGTAGAATGATTTTTGCTAATTATAGAGGAAAAAAAGAAGCCTGAAAGTAACTTAAGGTTTCATCCTACTCTTTGGCTCTGAGGCAGAATTCAGTCCTCCTTCACTTCTGTCATTTGAGGAGCTACAGGCCTCACTGATCAAGCAGCAATAATTCATGGTTGTCAAAATGGATCAAATTGATTGTTAATTAATAAACCCAACAATTTGCATTGTAGTCCTATTCATTATTGTTTGCTGTTATTTTTTAAATTAAAAATCCCACATAGATGTTAGTCTTAGCAACAGTTTTATCTTTTGAGTGTGTAGTGTACACTCCAGTACTACACTGCAGTGTGTACTTAATTGCAGCACTTAGTAATATACTGTGGTAATAAAAGGAAGATTTTCAATAATATCACTTCACATATGGAATAGTCCAGTTGAATGCATGGGCATGAATTGTTGAGTAAGGTATCATTAAATGTGAGTAGTAGTCAGTGGCAGACTCTGCCTCTGAGATACTGCGCATTTTCCTTAAGTAGCTGATATTACTGAACGCTTGACAGTTCCACTGTATGATAGTCTTCATGAATTTCCTGCCTTTGAAATTCCAAATGGGCCACTTCAATCTCCACAGAGACATTAATTCTACATATGCTTTCTTCTCCCCTTAGAGCTGAATTTTTTAATTAACACTAAATAAATAATCTTTACAAACTGTTATAAGCAATAGCCATGAAATCCAGTGGGTAACTGAACCTCAGCTGTCCATTTCCTTTTTACATCACGGGGGGCAATCTTGTCTGTGTTTTGTCGGGTATGACCTCTTCCGCCCATCCCCTCTTCTCACATACACCCCTCTCCTCTCATTCAGATCGTCCTGATTTCAGCTGAATAGCAGTCTATTAGGTCCCAGTATTTCAAAGCATACAGCAATTTCCCATCAACATCAAAGCAAATTACTCTGGTTTAGTTTATCTTTAGAAAAGGAAGCATTCCTTTATTTCCCCACTGGAACTTGTTCGTCCTTGCTAAGTGCTGCTGCAGATATTGTTCCCTCCTTTCAACTTCCTTTTTTAAGTTTGTTTCCCTGAGAGTCGTGAATTTCAGTCTGGCAATTTTATTTGTTATTTTAAAGGAATGTATTATGTCATTGCAGCTCCCACTTTTGTGCTTTTCTAATATAATTGGAATAAATTAATTTGGCCTCACACAAAATGGCTTTACAAATTAGCTTTGAAAAATTGGAAGGGCCATGACAGAGCAAACAAATAAATTTATCATATTTTGAAGCATTAAGGTCTCGCTTTCATATCAAAGCATATAGCTTCAGGAACATTCATCTCAGAGCTTTAAATTAATCTCTGGTTTTATATGTGTCGTTGTTTAAGCCTCTCTAACTCACGCAGCTCGTTCTGTCACTCACTTCCCATTTCTTCAGGGCAAATTTCTCCTTTCTTACATTTCTAGACATGAATTCACAGACGCACTTCAAATGCCAGTAACTGATAAGGGAAGTGAATGTTTGGAATTTTTTTCACAGAAGGAAAAATATCACAAAAATATTATATGAAAATACATCCCTTTTAAGACTTGAGTTGAAAATTGAGCTTTCTACAAATTTATAAAATTTCTGTATACGATTTCTAGATAATTCTTAAAATAGGAGAGAAAAAAGTGAAAAATTTGAAGAGCAATTGTCAGATTCTGTAAAAATAACTGAAAATTGAAAAAATTATTTCCTTCATGTAATTTTGCATTTTCATCTGGGTTTTCTTTTTTTGTTTTTTTTTTTTTTTTTCCTTATTCAAAATCATACTTTCAAAACTTCCTTAACTGTGTTTCCCATCTGGGTTTGGAAAGAAGAGATTTAATGGTGTAAAATGGCTGATGATTTGATGTTAATCATCATCATCATCATTTGCTAACCCCAATTTCATAGGCATTAATGTCTAATTGTGAAAGCTACCCAACATAGAATCATAGAATCATAGAATAGTTAGGGTTGGAAAGGACCTTAAGATCATCTAATTCCAAACCCCCTGCCATGGGCAGGGACACCTCTCACTAAACCATTTGACTGGAAACTCATTCAAATTACCCTCTTGCATGGCCTGATGTTAATCTAGTAGATACTGATGCAAAATGTGATTTCAAAGTGCAGGTTTAGATGTACATTGATGATTTCCAAAGGTTAGGTCACCAAGGTTTTCTAAGGAGCTAATACCAAGGCCCAGTGTGGGAATTTGGACTTGCTTTCACTACAGGTGGGGACTTACTTGACCTATGGCCTTGGCTTGGGCCTATATCCATTAAAGATGGGAATGAGAGACCTTGAAATGTAGCTTTAACCCACTTCTTCAAAAATTTATGAAAAAAACTATTTGAGGTGTGTTTCTGTGTTTGGGCCGAAAAGCTTCTAGCAGATTTCTATGTAGATTTGTCTTTAGTGTTTTAAATCAATTTTATCTCCCAGATCTTTTCAATAAAATCTAAGTGCAAGAATATTCACTGTGGTTTTGCTTATACTCTGTTTTAATGAACAACAACATAAGCTGGGAAGGGACAGAGGGAGAAGTGGTTGGTTTGTTCTTTTCTTCATACCTGATGTTGCATTCTGAAAATAAAAGCTATGAAGAAAGAATTTAAGATTCCAACTTGGTTCTTTTTCTTTTTTTTTTTTTTTTTTTTCCCCAGTGTGCATGACTAATTATTTTTAAAGGTAAATGTAGGTTTGGCAGCTTCTATTTAATTTATTTCCTAAATTTTCCAATTTAAGTAGCCTATCTACTGTATTTAAGAATTAGAAAAATTAATAATAAAGTATTTCTTACCTTCATTATTTTGACATAAAATCTCAAAATAACAAGTTGTCAGGTAATTAGTAAAAAAAAGATAAATCTTTTAGCCAGGGATAATGTAATACATGGCTCAAACTGAAATCACAGTTCAGCTAGATTTATTTTTTTGTAACTAACTCATCAGGATGTACAGATCTCTCCTGTGTTCTGATGCCTGCACAGCAGCTAGCCGTGGGGATTTTGCTGGCTATTCCTAGGCTCACAGAGACCTGCAAGTAGTGGCTCAAGCAGTGTGAGAAAGGACACATTAAAAGCCCTTACATAGCTCTTTGCAGATAACAACCATTTTTTTTCAAATTTACAACTAATTAGTCTGATTTGGGTAGTATTGATCTTGTCAATGGATAATATTTATTGAATTTCAGAGTGAAAGGCAAACAACATTCTGTAATTCTAAGTTATATTTTTGCTATTACTGCGGGAAGAGTTGAAGTGCTTACTCAGGACAGCAGGAACTGTTGGGATTTCTTTGTGTAACTGTTACATGATTCGAGATACACCATTTAATGTCTGCTCCAGAAGGAAAGACTAGAAAATCTAGTCTAGTGGGAGCTATCAAGGTGTAGAGCAAACCATCCTTTGTCACTCTGTGTCCCTGTCCCTTCCTTCTGCCCCTGTCACTCCCTCTCTGTTGGATGAGATCATGGCTCATGTACCAGCTTGAAATTCCAGCTCAGGGAAGATGCCTGGTCTTAAATGATTGTGATCATGCCTTTTCCCTCATGAATTTAGGGACAGTCTGCTTGCCTAAACAGAGAAGTTGTACTCCTGCTGATTCAGAGTAGCCACCTTTGCTTTTTGTTGGCTTTGTAATATATACAGTGCATCTGTACTTCAGTGTTATAATTTTTTAGAAGGAGAGTAATAACAGTTTTGAATACCTATCTCCTCAAAGAGACTCCACAATGCTTAGATACATGCTGAAAAGGACACGAAGAACTGCAAGTCACACACAGCTCTGCTTGTATTTTGTGGTGCTGGGCAGGGTTCAACAGCTGACCCTGGTACCCAGAGCCAGGCATCAGGGAGTTGGGACTTTGGGTGTTTATTAGGGTATACTGATGCTGGAAACTCTTCCACCAGCAGCTGTACCATGTCTGTGTGAGATGGGCTGCCTCTCTTCTCGCAGTAGGATCAGACAAGATATACAGAGGGCAAAGACTTGGAGAAAGTGGTTTATATGCCCAGATGGAGCCACTGTGATAATCTGGTATAAACTTCCAGATTATTTAATAAGAATTGGTGAGAGCAGGATGTCAGATCCTTGTTGGTTTTTTGATGAGGGGAGAGAGTGATGAGGTGTTAATTAAGAGGGAATTAGATCTTGTTAGCTCTGGGTATGCACTCTTAATGATGTGCTTTTCCTTCTTTGCTCTAGAGCAGAGCATTGTGCTAGAATCCTACTGACCTTTGATAATTATTTAAGACACTAAAAGACAGAACAGGAAAGCAGATGCCAAGGTATCCATGGCAGTGGTGCAGGCAGTCCATCTAGGTTTGCTCACTGGAAAACTCAGTCTTGCTGCCTGACCCCTGGGCAGTAATGGAGTAACAGCTCAACACCACAGAGTGCTGAGGCAACTGTGTTAGTGAATCTGGTGTCTTCTATTTTGGATCCTGGTAAAGCTGATAAGGTTTAAATAGGAAGTCACAGTACAAGTGTTTGGGGCATGCTAGGGTTGGCTTTTTTAAATAGATGTCCACAGCTGAAACACAATGCTAACCTCTCTCACATCTCTTTTTTGGGGCCCAATCGTAAACATGACATGTATTCTTCCTCCAGTCAGGGACTGCATATACATACACGGAGTGCCAGAGTGATGAGAACTCAAACTGAAGAAAGCAAGGGCAGGTAAAGGTCAACGAGGGTTTAATGGATAAAAGCAGATTCCTAAGATCCTCATTCAGGGGTTTACTCAGGAGCAGGGCTGTTCCACCCTACTGCAGGGACTGCCAGGGAGAAACATTCAAAGAAGTCATGTCTCTTCAGGCATTATTGAAAATGAGGACAAAAACTAGCAAACATCTTGAAGAAGAGCAGTCTGAGAATTTGCTTCCTTTTAACAAAATTTTCTCTTAATCTGTGTACACATTTCTGTAAGACTGCCATTACTTTGCAGAGCCATCAGCTAGATGAAGAGTTGAATATCCACTTGTTCACTCAGCTCTCATGCTTTGAAAAGCATGGCGGAACTGCTTAGTTTTCTCTTACTTAACTACTGAGCTAGTTTAAAGAACTAAAACTCTTCAATACATATTTTGTATGGTAAAAAATTGGTCATATAAAATCATCAAAATTACAATACTTAGCAAATTGCAGAGAAATGCCTTTAGGATTTAAAACTCCAAAGTGTATGCTATAGAACTGTAATTTACGGGCTGACACACTAGTCCAGCTATAGGCAACTCCAGCAGTTGCTTTGCTACTCATTCAAATAACTGCACAGTTCTCAGACTAATTATAGCATGAAGCTATGTAGAAAACTGAATCCAGGCAGTGAAACAGGATACTTTCTGACGGATGTAGATCTACAGCTCACTGCAGCCTGGAATTCATTCTTCATTTTAACCTGTTGTCTCCCTAGATATGTTTGCAATGTTGTTTATTTTGTATGGCTCCCTTTTGCTCTCTCTCCCCTGCCCCACGCCCCCAGAACATATCCTTGTCTCTTAAAAGGGGAGATCACAAAGGTGTCTGGGATGTGGCAGCTGTTGCTTTTGTTTTTTGCTCTTGAGGAATGCAAACCCATCCTGGTGACTCCTGCCTTTTTATTATTAGAGCATGGATTTCAGCAGCTGCCTGACCATGCGAGGGCAAAAAAAGAAAGGATTACTATTTTCTCCCTCATGCCTTTTGTTAAGTGGAAAGACTGGATCCCGTTTCAGATATTTGCTGCTGTGTGATTAGGGCTATGGTAATGTGTCAAACTGTTTAAGGTGAATAGATACCTCAGGCTATCCTGGTACCTTCTTGGAAATGTCAGGTTTTGTGACCAATGTCTGACTTCTCTTGCAGGTCTGTGAGTTAATTAGTCTGCCTACCTGTGCTTGTGTTCATATTCCTGCAAATAGAAGTCAAGTACTACTGCTCATTTTAACTAAGCTTGTATATAAAATAGCCAGCAGTTTTGTCTCAAGACCCTTTTCGTTTAATGAAGTTTAACAAATCTTTTGGGAAAAGTGTTGTATTTTGTTGTTTAATGGCAGTCAGCGTGAGGCAGACAGACTAGGTGGGCTTTGTTCTGGAGCAATGGGAGGTCCTAAGCTGCAGCATGAGCAGCAGCAAGTCACTCTGTTCTTCTTCAGGCAGGTGGTATATATTCTGTGTTCAGAGAGATTTCTTCTGAGAAAAGAAGGAAGCTGACCTTTGGCTTCCCTCTGTAATGTTGGGCTGCAAGGGTTTTCTAGCATGTGCTCACATCTTGGCTCTTAGCCTAGTACTGCACAAAGCATCCTTACTTCAAGATGGAAGCTAGGCTTGCTAAATTTTGGAGTCTTAACCTGAACTTCACTGCCTTCAGCTACCTCTTAATCATATTTTGATTTGTATGTTTTCTTAGAGAAGACATTTCAAAAGATAAAACAGATTTGGCAGTAAGAGAAAAAAAAAAGGAGAAAAAACCTTAAGATCACGCATCTGGAAAGAGCTTTCTAATCCATCTTGACACATCTGTTGCTTTAGAAGAAAAAATATCTCATGGCTGCACTAGGGCCCTGCAGCTATGTGTGTTGGGGGCCTGGCTGTATAATTTGTGGAGTGCAGTAATTCTATAATTATATTGCTAATTGCGTGCTACTACTTTTTTATAATAACAGAGTGAAGTGATTTATAACTTAACAGTTTTACAGGAGCTTAGACAGACTGTTAACTGAAAATGAACACTCACAATATAGCTCCTAATAACTGCTATTGTTAAGGGCATACTACAAGCTGCGCGAATACTCTGCTGGAAGGCATAGCCTTGCAAAAGTATTTCAGGCTCAAAACCTAACAGTACAGCGCCTTTGTAGTCTTGCCTGTAGATATGTGAAAAATAACAGGATGGAGGATAGTAGAAAGGTTGAAAGTAAGAGAAAACTAAGAAATATCCAAAAAGTACTCAAAGATACTGCAAATGGTAGGAAGAATGCGAATTTCAAAATAGAAGAGGTAATTGTAGTGATAAGTTCCAGAGGAACCGTATTTTGTGTGAGGCTGAAGTACTTTTCAGTTCAGTAATGAGGAGGAATTGGTAATTTGGGAATTAGACAGGACCTTCTCTCGCAATACTTAGAAGAGCTAGAAATTATGAACTGGTTTGCAGAGGCAAGACATTTACCTTCTTTTCACTGTTGCTTTTGGTTGTTGCTTTTTCTGAGCTGAATTGTGTTTGGGAAGACACAGTTGCTTTCTCTGTCTGCAGGTATAGTATAACTGGATGCTGCTAAAGCTGCTTTTGTTCCCTGAGGTTGCTTTTCCTCAGATGCAACAGAAAGGAGCAGCTGCACTGAATTGTTCAAGCAATACATGGTATTGGTAGGTTTTTCTTTCCAGATGTTATAAGACAGAAACATACAGCATTTTACAGAAATAAAGGAGTAAAAGAAATAAAAAAAAATGGGGTTTTTTGCATAAAAATTCTACACATAAAAAGCATAAAATGAAACATAGGTTGACTTTTTTTTTTCCTTCCCCAAAAAATATAATATTCAGTTATCTGAGCTGATGTGTTAAGTGCATAACAATAACTAACTGTTGGGACTTTTGACCACAGACTGCTTGCCCTGGGAGTACTTTAACTGTCAAAATGAAAGTTGCAGTATGAAAAGAGCAAGTCTTCTTTCAGCTCTAGGTATTAAAAATGAATAAACATCCTATATTCTTCCCTCATTCCCATAAGTGTTGTTTTATGGCAATAGTTCATTCAGGATTTCAGATTTTGGAGCTGACAATTTACGACCTTTAGCTTAGATTTTTACTGCTTGCAAAGCTTATTATACAGGCTCATTATCATTTCAGATATAACATGACCTAGGTTATGAGATTGTTAGGAAAGATTCCTCATTAGAAATCATACAAGATTCATAGAATTATTTCATTTCAAGGGACTTTTTTTTCTGCCTTTTTTTTTTTTTGCCCCCCCCTTTTTTTTTTTTCTCATTATTTCTCCCTGGAAAATTTTTCAAGCCAGTTGGTTCTGATATGATATAAAATATATACAATATTAATTTTATACTCAGAGTTGGTTGACAAAGACGTAAAGATCAGTCAATTAAATGTGAAATGCTTTGGGGCAGAAATACTGAATTTGAATTAAAGTAAGTATATCTCAAAAATTAGCTCACAGTCTGTGTGTGACTACATGTGTAATTTAAGTGTTCTACAAAATATGATACCAGACACATTATCTAACACAATCTGTATGAATCGTTTGGCATGTTCAGAATTTACATAATAGACTGAAGTCAATAGATAAGAATTGCTTGTTCAGCATGTCCAGACAAAGTAGTTATGAAAAAAAGGAGAACAAAAATTAGAGCAGTGGAATATTTTAAGTAAAGGGACAGGAATCTGGAATAGGAGAAGTGAAATAGAATATGTGAATATAAGTGATAGCAGTATTAGTTCTTTTTATTGCTCCAATTAAAACAGTTGAGGTCTGCTTCTGATTCTCTCAAAATCTGTGGCAAGGTCTCTGTTTTCATTAGGAAGCTATAAGTGTACAACTTCTAGTATAACTGTACAGCCTATCAATAGTTATTTTTTCTTTTTCAGAGTGATGGAGCTGTTGACTTTGGGCTTTTACTTGTGAGAATTACACAGTCTGTGATGAGTATGTGCCATTACTATTACTTGGAAAGAACGTAAAGGTCTCCTGATAGGACGGTAGATGATTTTCTGCGAAGCATAGATTTTGTTTTGTCATTTCACTTACTGATCAAAACACTAAGATAGGTACAGACTTCTGGAGCTCTAGTTAAGTGCACTGCATTAATCCAAAGCATTTGCCCTAGCTTTTCATGCTGTTATCCTGCTAATAGCCAAAACTTCCTTTAAAGTTTGTCTCCTGCAGTGTTCCCTTGCACAGTTTAATGTAGAGCTTCCATTCATAATCTTCACTTTTTCACATTATTTAATCTGCTTTAATATTTGATTTTACTTTATGCTGTTCTGTAGAATTTACAGCTACAGATTGAAGTACATATCCAAGCTGAAAGACAGGGAAAGGTAATGAAAAAGCTATGAATATAGGCTGATTCTCCTTATTGCTTATCCATTTTTCCACCTGTGAAATGGATATACTACTACTTGCTTTGGATCTCTGGGTGAAATTATGTATTATTATTTATATATTCCAATTTTAGAATACATAAATTTGATATGAGCATTCAGAAGGGACTTGGTGGAGAAAGTAATTACTGAGAGATTAAAAAGTATTAAGGAAATTAAATTCCATATCTTTCTTGAGGTAAATTCTACAAAAATACATTTATCAATATTAAATTGCCACAAGAAACCCACCCGCAACACTACTGTACTTGTACCCTTCCTACAGATTCATACACAACCTGGGCATCTATGGTCCTGCACAAATACCATCTTAAATACAGCAAGACATAGGGATCTTCTTTTGCAAAGACACAAGCTTTCCTTAGCTTGGTCAATAGGCTAGGCTTCCTTAGCCTAAGAAGGATTGTAGCAGCAGCTCCTGCACTGTGTGATTCAGGGACGTAAAGTTAATCACCTGCTGCGAACAAATGCCACACTCTTAAGTAGCTGAACCTATAGTCCGCAAAGGGATGCAGGACCTGAAGTTAGCTTTGAGGAAAAATTCACGTACTTTGGGCTGCATTGCCTTTTGTCCACAATACCAGAGTCTTAGGCACTCTCGGTAGAGGCTGACCAGTTTTACTCCATCATATCAGTGGCTAACCTTTCCCAGTTGCTGAGTGTTCTACAGATATGTGAGTATCTTCTAGATCACACCCTCACCACTCTCAGAAAGGTGCTCAGTTGCGCAGTACTATGAGTATGACATATGAGCCTGGTTTCCTATGTGCATTATTTCAAATCTACTGAATATACACATTTGTGTAAACACTGGAATCCTTTGGAAAAATACATATGAAAAGTTCTTTTGCATAAGTATACTGAATATACAATTTCAGTAGCCTTCAAAAATACTTTATGCAGGTATCAACCTCGGTAACACGTCACAGAAGGAAGCTGGAGTTGCTGAAGTAATTTTAGAGTCCTTTTCAAAATATAACCCTTCTCCAGTGCATAGACCCTTTAAAATCCTTAGTTAGCAGAACTGTAGCTATCTGTCAGACATCAGAGATGTTGGACTATTGCAGCTAACTAGGATTAGCTCCTGTCTTTCTCATTAGTCAAACTTCTAATGCTGATTAAAAAGTATGTTTTCATAATTTACTTAATAATTCTAAACTAGCAAATATGGCCACAAAACTGGGCACTGGATAAATTTAGTCCTTTGAATATGCTCTTTACAACTTAATAAAATACATCACACTGAGTTAATAATTCCTATTTTTATACTGTGTTATTTTATGCGAAGTATCTCTCACCAGAAAGAAAGTACAAGGACTTCTGGGAATCTCTAGGGTATAATGAAAGTTGTCAAAAATGTAAACTAATACAGATTTTCTTATGAACCGTGAAAATATTATCTTTAAACTAAGACCATAACCTTTAACCTTTGTATGAGAACAGCAAAAAAATATGAACAGGGATTTAAAAAAAAAAAAAGTGTGTCTATGTAGACATCTGAGACTTTTTTTTGTATTAAATAAATAGGGCCTGATACCTCAGATGTCTAGAAAATACCAGCCAACTAAACTAACATCAGAAGATCGAGGAATGATCTGTGAGTAAATGGAAAACTTCTAGTTTGGATAAATCTGCAAACAGAATTTGAACAGTGGGGTCCCCTCTTTTTGCTTCTCAAGTGCCTTAGCATGCATTTAATTGCAGCAAGATACCTTTTCATCTCCATAAGGGCATTTTTCTGAGATTTTTCCATTCTGCTCTTACTTTCTTCTCCACTGTGTGAGTCAACAGACTTCAACCAATGTACCCAGCAATATTTTGATAAAAAAAGTTATCTACCCAACAAACAACACCCAGCAAAACAATACCAGGACAAAAGAAGTGTTCATCCTTAAGAGACAAAAAGACTAAGTTCCCAGAATGCTACTTGCTAGGAAGTCAGCTTTGAAATATGCCAGGAGAGCATTTAAACTTCTTAGACTGAAGATCAGCTGTAAGGATGTGCAGTCAAACCAGGAAGATTATAAAGAATGAAGACAACAAGAAAAGAGAGAGATCTTTTCAGTTTTGTTTTTGGTTTGGCTTGGTTTGGTTTTCTTAGATAAATTTAGTTGTTTTGCTTGGTTTGGTTTTCTTAGATAAATTTAGTTGTGGATCAATCGAAACCATTTACTGAATACATATTAACAATCAGTTTTAGCAACACCATGAGAACCAAAATTAGTTTTCTCATTTTGAAGTTTAACCAAAACAAAGAACCATTTTTGAGGATCTAACACAAAATCCAGAACATGGTTGAATATCTTAAAAACGGAATGGTGTGAGTTCTCTATTGCAAAACTTGTTTCCCTTTCAGAAGAGAACAATGTTTTTTTCTGTTCAGGTTTTGTTTTTTTTTTTTCCCTAAGGAAAATACAAGGGTTAAATAACCTGAAAGAAGAAAAGGATGAAATGAATGTTCTGCCTGACCCTAAGCATTTTTTTAATGGCTTTGGTTCAATAACCCAACTAAAATATCCCTTGTTAACACGATTCTAAGTACAAGGTGCCTTAACAACAATCCCCAGGAGATGTTGTAACACCTTTGTCAAATTCAGTTTAATGTCAAAATGGCTGAGAACACGTTCATTCTATGAAAAAAAAGGAGATATTTGAACATTTCCATCCTAATTTTGGAAGAAAACAAATGTTGAAATATTAGAATTTCCCCCAGGATGAAAATTCTAATATTTTGCTCGGCTCTAGTTTCCAATAACTCTTACACTTTAATTTTGTAATATTTAACTTAATGTTTCCCATGTGAGTATTATAGCACTAGTGGGTAAAACTTTAGTCACCTCACAGATTAGGCATGCGAAGGAAAACAGTTCGTGTATGTAGAGGGACAGATTTCTCCCTTCGCAAGTGCCTTCCTCTTGTTTCCCCTGCTGATGAAATGTCAGTTTATTACAGACTTGATGAATGGAGTTTCCTTTCTCAGGAAACAGTAGTCAGGCCTATGGAAGCATTTATGTAACAGCATATGTTCCCTCTGTGGAATTTTCCTTATTATCCTTTCCCTTGACTATGTTGGATCACAGTCAGGGACAACCTGAAGGGAAATTGTGAAGCGTGGCTGCTGGGGCATTTGTGGGAAACAAAACTTAGCAGTCCTGGCCTTAAGAGTTGTGAAGCCACAGGTGACCTCTGCTTGCACCTCTGGAGTGCTGAGTGAGGTTCCTTCTGTGCAGTTAATCAGAAAGTCGGATGTAGCCTGCTTTTCATGCCTGGATAGGGCAACCTTACACACATGTGTACTGAGCCTGATTTCATTGCATCCATCATCTCTCTTTAGGGCATGAGGTTTCTTCCTACCAGGTTGGGTCCCAAATAGCCCAGGTTTACAGTTGCTTTTAATACTGGGCACCTTCAAACCAAACTAACCAAAATAATTGCAGCATGAACTAGATTCAGTTCCCAATCAAAGTTGTGCAAGATAATACCAGCTTCTCCTTAGCATATGCTTCCGCAGATCTCAAAATCATTTACAGAGTAGTTTGATCTAACTACCTCAGTTTTATAGAATGGAAAACTGAGGTGTTGACATGGTTATAGTTACCAAATCACCCATCATGTTCTGTAGCAGAATTAAGCCTGGAGCTTGTGACATCAGACTCTAGGTCTTACTCTTCCTTGTTTAACCATGGTCATGAACAAGTATTTCACTGGATGCGCGTTAGCGGGTATTGGTCTTATTTCTGTTTTGTTTTCTTAAATAAAGCAAATCAGTGCTTGTCTCTTGCTGCTTCTGGAGCAGCTCTCCACCACTGCTGAGGTGTCTTTCCTGGTAGGTTCTTCCACCATCATTTTTGAATGCAGGTGTCTCTTCAGCTTGGTAGATAAGAAAGGGAGGAAGAGAAATGATTCCAGTTATTGAAATAAACCTTTACTGCATGGCAGGTTAGGTTGCCTCAAGATTAGCCAGTAATAAATCCTCTTTCTGCTCTTATAACAGCTAAACCAGAGGAGAATACCTGGTTTAATCCCTTCAAGTGTATGAACTCAAACTAGTATATGCAATGTTTTCTGCTGGTTGTTGTGGGCTTGTCTTCTTTCAAGTCAGATTTCTTGTTTCTATACGTTTATTCATTGAAACTTTCTGATAGAAAATACTGTGCTGGATCAAAATACTGCAGTTAGATGCAGTCAACCTTATTGAAGAGCTGTGCTGGCAAACTATTATGTTAGTTGCTTGTCCTCCCTTTCCCAGCAAAGCCTAAGGAAATGCTTTATGATGTTACCTTCTCATATACTTTTATTTTGGCGGGTTTCAGAATTATCCTTTGTTCTGTCCCTTATCTAGTTGCTTACTTCTTTATGAGCTGCTGCCCCTTCGGGTAGAGTAGCGCTCTCCAGCTCTGAATCCTGGTAACCTTGCTGTGATGTACTGCTCTGACTGCCACTAGTTGTGATAAAGGAGGAGACTAACACAGATGTTGCTTGTTCATGAGAGTACAAAATGAGGAGAAATATACTTTATTACTCTTTCTTCTTCTGCCTGTCTAACCAACAACTTATTTCCTCGTATCCACCCATCTCCACTTCTTGGCATAGTCTTAAGTCTAAACTAGCTTGAACATAGCTTTTCATAGCCAGGATCTATTTTAGAACGTTTAGTAAAAAAAAAAAAAAAAAAAAAAATCTTTCTCTTTTCTTCATTGGTTAGAAGGTCTGAATTTTATTTAAATGCATGGTTTTGTTATAATCAGCTTTTTTTGGTAAAATACACTACCTTTGCTGATATCTGTGATAGCTGAGCACCTGATATGTTCCTCTGTTAGTGATAAATAGATAGTTTGAAGGAAAAATAGTGAAGAGGAAATGCCTTACACCTATTTTCTTGTTCTCTTCTTGCCTGTTTTCATTTGGTTTGAGTGTGTTTGTTCCTGGTGTTTTGATTTTTTTTTAAATGTGTGTGCTATTCTTAGCCTACTCTCTCAGTGACTCATAAGAAGCGTGTTCTGGATCATTTCCTGAAAAGCGGCCCCATGTATTTATGGTACGTTAAGCCTTACTGATCATTTCACTCCTTGTTCAAGCCAGAACCAATATGTTGTCAGCTAATCTATATATGCAAACACACCAGAATAAACTGTCAAAAGGAACAATTAAAGATGAATACTATTGTTCATGGCTCTGGTGCCTGGTATTCATATAATTTAATTGGCCTTTTTTGCACTTTGGGAATGCTTGTGTGGTTTGAATTAATAAACTATTAGATTAAAATATGTAAACATCTTGTGGAAGAGGGATTGGGGTTCAAAACTCCTCCTTGTCAAAGGTCAGTCCCCCTGCTGCAGGACTGTAGAATCATGATAGGCTTTTTTCTTGGGTCTCTGCTTGTCCGACACATGCCTTTTATCCTGGTCTATGTGAAAGCTGGAAAGTCTGTCTGTCTCTCTCTGCAGCCAAGGAATGTCTGGTTATGAGTGTCTTTCTTTGGCAAAGATGAGTTGTGGCTTAAAAAACCTCAAATGAAGAAATGCTCTAACAATGTCTTGCAAAGAGGTAGACACTAGTACTGTTGACTTTATTACAATAATGGAAGTATTTTGAAGGGGTAAATCAATGCTCCCATGCCCAAATACATGTTCTAGAGGAGCTCAGTTCTTGCTGACATCTCAATCTGTGGTCCTATACATGCATGAGACTTCAGAAAGGTCGACCTCCACAGCATATTGACTGTGTGAATATTACTTTTGATCACCAATTTCTTCCTCCTTCCTTTAGAGCCTAAATACCTAGCTCAGCTTTGTCAGGTGTGGCCTAGGAGCCAACACTACAGATGTGGTATGGTCTCAGGTGGCTCTTGTATGGATACAAATCTTAGCTTCCACAGAGACCATTTTTGTCCTAAGAACATCCTTTACTGTCACTGTTAATAAGAAGAGTCTTATGAAGCAGTTAGATTAAATACAACTTAAAGTAGAGGCAATTTAGAAAATAAAATAACCTTCAGGTATACAAGCTTGGGAACAGCTAATGATGACTCATTACCTGGATAAAACTACTGAAAGTAGGTGTTGAAATATATACTGCACTTATACAAACAAATAAGTGTGCATGATAATATATATTATGTGGTATGATGCAATGGTGGTACTAATTTAAAAAGTTGTAAAAACAAACTCACAAATATCTTTAAAGTTTTATAACCAAAATGGAAATTTATGTCATTGTTGGTTAAATGTTCCTTAATTTTCAAATTTTTCTTCAAGTGCATTATACTCCTTGGCAAATGTATCCAAAGAAACAGATCCAAAACGTTCAGATTTCTGAGAATATAATAAATGATGAGTTTTTCCATCCTCCCAGCATTCAATTCAGCAAAGTACTTTTCAGGAAAATCTTCCCATGGCGCACATGGTCAGGAAGGACTCTAAACTGATGTTGATGGTAAAGCAGAGTGAAAGTTGTATCCATGCTTTTAATGCACACTTCTAAGTAGTTCAGGTTTATTTTATCTTATTGCATCTCAGAACTTTCCATACATACTAACAGTTCTTCAATTCCTGCTCATTTTTTGCTTTCAAAAGGTGTTTTGCCTGCAAGTTCGTTACTAGCGCATCATGCAACTTTAGCTTTTTGTCTTTTGTTTCTAGTACACTTTATCACAATTCACTTACCAAATATGATCCTTGAAATACTAAACCATTCCTAAGAAGAACTTTCTGTATTGAAAATGTAACTTTTGTTTCTGTTTTCTAAAAAACAAATGCAGCTGAGTTGATTTCTAAGAGAATTCTGTGCAAAAATCAATGCCTTCCACATGATATTTTTGCTTTTTACAGGTTGCTGTTGAAGAAAAAAATAAGGGGAGGCATAGGGTCAAAAAAAAAGGAAAATATTTTTCTTCTTAATGTCTTGATATTAGGCAGCTTTATGAGTGCTTTTGATAAAATCTGGAAAATGTATTTTGAATCAGTTAAGATGCTAAAGTTGCACAAATCCCTAAAAGAGATTTTTTTTTCTCCAAGTTATCTTATAAAAGATGAATTCTCAATTTCCCTATTCCATTGTATGTGTCATGTAGCATCATCACAGTCAGCTCATGAAGCTGTCAGTTGAAGTCTCTTGAGACTTCTTTTATGGTGTCAAGATGATGGCAGAGGGAATATCTTTGCAAGTTCAGCTGCTATAGGTAAAGCAAATAAAGTTTGCTTTAAATTCTATTTTTTTTGAGACAAACCATCCATAGCAAGAAAATTCTGGGTTAATGCCTCTAGAACCCAGCCTGGCTCTGCTTAGCCCATTATGAAGAACTATTGCATACCATTACTGAGTATGACAACAGCAGCTGAAACTCATGAATCTCTGACTTGGCTATAACTTATTAACGGCTACAATGAGGCATTTTTTCTGTTTTCTTATATGCCAAATAAGGAAAGGAAGCTGCATAAATGCAAGACAGCAATATGTGTTTCTTAAGTGTTAGGTAATAAATACTGTAAAATTAAAAATTTATACCACAGCTGTGATAACATAGAATGATAATCTACGCTGAACAAAATATTTGTTATTTCCTGAGTCAAGGAAGGTGAAGGCTGGATGAATATATTACATAAGTTTTTTCAAATTTATGTAACCTCATCTCAGGAATTATAGTGATAGAATTCTCTGATCTCCCTCAGGCAGTGTTTCACAAATGCTCCACAGTACCAACCATCCAACCTGAACCTCATTTGCTTTAGTCTAAAAACTTTTGCTTCTGGTTCTGTGCGTGATGAATTCGCTGAACAGATTACTTTTTAAGATGTCATCAGCCTTTAATGAAGAAGATTCTTACATTATGTAGACTGAATAGAAATTTCAAACATTGCTTGCATTAATTATAGCTGTCACACATCTGCCTGTTTTGTCATTTGAAACAAGTTTACATTTTTGAACAAGTAGAACAATCTTTGTTAAAATTTTGTAGTTTGTTTTCTCTGTATGATTTAGTAATACAGGCTTCAGAATTATCTTTTTCATTATTAAGTTTAGCATTGCTAGAACAAAGATAAAAGTTTATGCAAAAAGATTAGTGCTCTATTTTACTTGGGAGGTGATGTGTGATAAATGACAAATCCTATAGAAAGATGTTCATAATAACGGTCTAAATTCCAAAATCCCTCTCTTCTTTACACTTGAATGCTTCATTTCAGACATTCAGTGTCACACACATTGTGGAATACCGTGATTTTGAGGAGAGGATTTCTGAGAGGGCCTCTTTCACCAATAGCATTCAGGCTCAGGAATTCAATATTGACCCAATCAATATGAGTGTGCTGAATTGCTTTACAATCATGAGCATAAATTCCATCTGTTCTTCCTTTGTGGTAGGAATGATAATATTCAAAATAAAAATATCGCTATAGTCAGGACTGGACTGCTTAAAAAAAAAAAAAAAAGAAAGAAAGAAAAATTCACTCCATTTAATTCCTCATTCTTAGGACTGGAACCCGTGGTTTTTGCTCTGACTCTGGATTCCCTGTACAGCTTGACAAAGGCTTTCTTTGAATTTTACTGAAAGTAAGAGCTGGCTTGTTTGCAGTTTAACTCTTGAGGAGGCACATGGCAGGGGTAAGCAAACAGGGCTGTAGGGATTGATTTAGACAGAGGTTTCTCCAGACGTGCCACTGCTTTTTCCTCAGAGATAAAAACCAAGAGATTATAGATCAACAGTAAACTTCCTTAAGGTGAGGCCCATGGTTTAACAACTCTTTTTGTTTTACAAGGTCCAGGGTATGTTTGTAAAGGGAAGCTATTAAGACAGCTGAGGTTTGGTGATATATTGTGTTTGGTTCTCATATGGGACAAAGGGATCCTTTGATTCCGGCTCAAATCTATCCCCTCAGTAGCGTTGGAGGGGCCGTGCTACAAACTCATTAAAGAACCAGATGTACTTAAACCCCTTTGCAAATGGTTTTGTGGTTGTTGTTGCTGCTGCATCTTAAAAGCTGGGTCAGTTCTGGGGCCCCCAAGCAACAGTTTGGCCCAGCTGGGGAGACTCAGGCGTAAGGTGACTGGGTGGTCAGGGGCTCAGCAAGCTGCTGCAAAAACGAGTAGGTGGAAGTGAAACTGTAGGCCTCCCTAAATGATGTGATTACGTAAGGCAGTGGGCTACAGAAATGAAGGGGAATGAGAAAACAGTGGCTGCTGACTTCCTGTGGTATTCTTGCTGAAGAATGGCTATTTGAGGAGTATGTGCTCACTAAATGCCTAGTGATGCGGATGCTGCTGCAGAGGGAAGACCCAAGAGAATGAGGCACTGCTGGGGGGATGGTCACTGGTGCCTTGGTTTGGTAGGGCAGCAGGATCTGCAGGTCAAATATGTAGGACCTTCCTGGCTCTGGCTCCCTTCTTCCCATGGTACAAGGAAGACTTGTCAGACAGCCTCTTTCTTGGTTGCACCAGTGCTGTTGGAAATGAAGAGGTGTAGGAAGGGATGATGTGAAGGGTGACCACAGAAGAAGGGGGGGCTATTGCTGGAGAAAAGACGTGCTTTTTTTGCTGAGGATCATATGATGGTGAGGAGGAAGAGAGGGAGGGAATGAGGATGTCTAATAAGTGTGGGGAGGTAAGGATAGTCTAATTATGGCACAAAGGTCTTTGTGGCCATGGTGGGGGCTAAAGGCTGCCACTGTGCTGTACTAAAGATGAATATTTTACTGGATGATTGGGCTGGCAGACAGGAGGGAGAGATGGAGGTCTCTGTCCCCACTATTAACCACTGTTGGTAAACTTCCCTTTCCCCGCCTGAATGCCCACTAATAGTGCCCTGTCTCCCATCTCACACAGCCCTGCTGCTATTTCCCAAAGCTATTCAGTGATACAGATTCTTATAAGGAGCTTCCAGCAGCTCCAGACCAGTTGTTCTTCTGTCTGCCAGGCTGACACACTTTTAGCTTTGCTGGCCAAGTGGAAAATGAAGGAAAATACTCCTACTCCATGTGAAGGAGCTGTATATTTCAGTTTGGACCTTATACTGTGGGACTTCTCATGCAGCATCTGTCTTCAGACAGGTCTTGTGAAGCACAATTGGGCAGGAGTAGGGCCATGTTGGAAGCACTCTTTGGGAGACCAGGAAGTGGGGGTGCTCAGCATGCTCCATGGTGTGGATGGGGATATGTCAGCCCCTTCCCACCTCTTCTGTGATCACCTTGACCACATCTCCTAGGTCAAGATCTCACTAACACATCCTAGCTAACTGCTGGGCTCTGCTGAAAGGTACACGTGGAAACACGTGGCTGTCCATCTTACGCCCTCTTCACAATAATCCACTGATTAAAAAGTTGTGATAGATATAGCCCATTTGTCATCTGTATTGAATTGCTCACAGCTGGCGTTGCATAAAGATCTAGAAGGAAAGATACCCATGTATTTTGTTTTGATCCTTTGACCTGTATCACAACCTTGCAGCTTTTTTCATGCCTAAACAAGTTGGAAAACTTTTATTGTTTCAAGAAAATATGTGGGTGTTCCTTGTGCTGAACATTTAAGGCAGGTGTATTCAGTGTGTGCTAATGCAGTGATGTGCAGCAATGTTTGCATGAGCATGGCATGGGCACTACAAGCAGCAGAGCTATGCTGATGGTTCTCTGTTGTGCAGATTAGCAAATAAAATCAAATGTGGTAGTGCGTGCTAATGCATCCAGACACCAGATGTCTAGTCCAGAGCCTGCTCAGATGCATCTGGTTAACGCTGCATCATGCCATGGAAGTACCCTTGTACTTTTGCAAAGAAGGGTGAATTGAAGAAAAAAATGGGTTAATAAGTAGTAGAACAAAATCTTAAAGAAAACTTTGGATAACAATAGAGAAATAGAGACATAATTGGTAAACAAACAAAAGATACAGAAAAGTTATAAAAGTATTGAGAATACAGATTAACATGGAGACTGAAATGCACAAAAGGAGGACAGAGATGTTCTTTAGAGGTCCTGCAGCTCTAGACTACATGAAACAAGATAGGACATGCAACTGATTTCTAGGGTAACATGGACATTACACAGTATCTTGGATTACTAGGTTGGTGTTTATAGCCCTACTGTTGATGTCTCCTGGGCTTTCTTTCACCTGTCAGCCCATATTTGAGGTTACTTCTGCATATGCTGTCCATGACCAGGTGTTGGCCTTCATCCTCATGCTTCACACACTGAGGTGTGTTAAAAACTAATCCCACTTTGTAATTTTGAATTTATTAATAAAATGAACGTGAAATGAAACAAGAAATCTAGACCAGGCTTCTCTGAAGTTTACAAAACTCTTCCAAATATAGCTGAACATGCAAGTTAGACCAATACTCACTTTCCAATTACTTTTTTGAGAGCAATTTGTAACATAGCAAAAAAAGCACATTTTAACCAGGATTATCACAAGCTCTCGTGTTAGTTTTTGGACAAATGCTTTCAAGTAGTGCGATACCATTTAGACAGCTACGGCCTATAATAGCAACAAAGTCCTTATCAGAAGTGATGGGTGCTGTAAGCACACAGGATGCCTTCCCATCTTTAAGAAGAATTAACAGTTAGACCAGATGGCTAAAAGACAAATAATGATTCAAAAGACCTGAGAAAGAAATAAGATTTATTAATAACCATGCTTCAGTCTTCTCCAAGAGCAAAATGATACAATGTGAATGCAGGTTTGTCTAATCCTCTGCGGAAAGAATAATTTTCTGTCCAGGCATTTTTTCTCTTAAGCATATGCTATATCAGGTTTTTCTTTCCAGCAGCAGAGTCCTTAGTGAAGGGATTGCATTGCTGTCACAATACTAATACAGACGTCGAAAACTGAGGAGCATGAGAAGAGCTTGTTTGAAATAGCTGGGGACAGATACTGATAAGCATTGTTGATCATGTTCCTGCCTTTAGTTCTTCATATAATGGAAGTTCTTTCTTTAAAAGAAATACTTAATCATTTGGGTTAGAAATGTGCTTTTGGCTGTAGAGAGTTATATTTATTATTATTATGTGTGACAGTACAAATAAGGTATATTCAGTTTCTGTAAGCGGAATTATATGTACCTTCCAAAGTATCCTTTATCTTAGGGTTCTTCACCTGTAAGTTACTTAACGATATCTGTGAACAGCTAACTAAACCGGATTTCTTGTTATGAAAGAACAAGTGAACTTGGTTTTTTTTCCCCCTTTGTTGTTAGGAGTAGAATGAGCAGTTCACTTAGTCCAGTCTTAAATATTTTACAAAAGTTTTACCTTGCCTAATAAAAAATTTTCCTTTTATTTTAATCTGGAAGATGAGAAACTGCTGTTGTTTCGGTACAAGCAGGATTTGTTTGATTATATTTTTTCCTGAATTTTTTGCAGCCTAAGGGTTTGTGCAGAGCCTGAGGAAAAGGGCTGAACAGGTAACGAAAATAGCTCAACATTTTGTGCTCCTCATGAACAAATTAATCACAGTTACAATTAAGTATGCAATGATATTTGCAAAGATCTACAGTACAAGTGAATTGAACCTAACTAATTCTCAGCAGAACTGTTCTACATGGAATATAAATACTTAGAGTAAAAGGCTTCTTTTTCTTTCTGGTGTCCTCAAGACTCCTTGCTAAAATCTTCCCAAACACACTATAGATCTAATCCTGATATGCTCATGTGAAATTGATTCTTATACTCTCTTAGCCTAAAAAGAACTTGAAATGCAAATGTGAATAACTTAAACCAATATTAAGAGATGCTGTGATGCCAAAGCAGTGTATAAAGAGACCTCAAATTAATGAAAATCAGACTCTGTATGTTTATGTGAATTACACATCTGCAAAATATCTGTAATATTGAACATAGCAGTTGTTTAATTTTTACCTAATTGAAGAGGCTTGAAAACATCTGGTAGTTGACACCAATCCATTTTTTTCCATTGTACCCTTTCTTGGTAAGTTGGGAATGGAATACAATATATCCCATGAGATGCTCTTTAGTTTATGACAGGTGTGCATTTCCTAACTGGTCATTGCATGACACTATCTGTTTCCCACAGATACAGCTGGAAATACATTTATTTGGCAGTAAGGAATTGCAGGAGAAAGAAAAACTGGTTTAGGAGGAAACTTACATCAGAGATGTAGATATATTCCGTTTGCACAGAAATCTCAATGTGGCATTTCATGACTTTCATAGGCATTTGCTTCATCAACCAAAATATAATAAATTTAATAAAGAGGGCTGTTGCATAATTTCCAACATCAGTATAAAAATAAAATGAAATGTGTGTTCTCAGACTATAATCACCCCCATAGCATACGTAACTACTTTTATTTAAGCTGTGAGTTACTCCTGTTGTGCTTTCTGCTGTTTGGAACGAGGGAAAGAGCAAAGTTGGCCAACTGCTGGCCAAAGGGCCACTTGGGATGCATGTGGGGTCCATGGGCGTGGACCAGAGAACTGAGCTTTCTCCTTCTTACTCCTCCTAGGAGATATGGGAGCCGCTGTGATTGTATGAGAGAGATGGGGGGAAGAACTTAACATATCTCAGCATGGAGATTCTCATCTTCTGATTAGAGTAAGAGCAGATCTAGTAGTGGTGCTTGCAGAGTGTGCTTTGGTTTAGCAATAGCATCCGTCTGGCACTTAGTCTAGACTAGTAAACTCAACAGGCCCAGATCATTAGCTGGTCCTGAGGCCGGTATGTGTGGAGCAGCTCATAGCTGTGCTATTAAACTCAGCCTCCAAAACAGTCATGCAGACCACCTATTAGCAATGGACCCAAGTTAACTTCCAAATTGTGCCTGGAAATATTCTGAGAGTGTTCCCTGTACTGTAAGTCAAATCTATACCAGAAGTGAATGATACACAGAGCCAAATTATAGTGCCTGGGAGCATCCCCTTGTGTCATTTATTGCTATAGGCATAGTCTAAATGTTTCTGTTTCATTTCTTGTTCTTGATTTAGAGTTTCCCTAGAAAAGCATATGAAGGCAGATATAAATGTGTGAAAAATTCTAGTTTACCTAAACTTCATGGCACAAAAAAGGGCAATTTCTCTAGTCTAGAATGTTTTTCTTGTAGCATTTCTGAGTTCGATTTTGAGTTTGTTTTGTGGGTTTTTTTCCCTTACAGGAAGCTACTCTTTATAAAAGCTTCCACTGATCTCTTAGAATACAAAATATCATCTCACCCCTTGCCATAGAAAAAGATGCAGAATGTGTATGTATTTTAATCCCACATGAGTGGCTCATGAAGAATATGCACTCAGATTGTAGGTGGTGTAGTCCTACTGCTGTGAAGCCCAGGTTCCTTCCTTGTCCTCAGCCAAAGGAAACTACTATGTTTAGGATTTTCCCCTCAGATGCATAAAGGAAGTTGATTGATTTTCTATATTGGATTTGGCATCAAAGAAAAAATAAAATCCTTCATATTTGTGTAATTGTGAAGGGATTTTTTTTCCCCACATGCAATATGGAAGAACCTACACTCCTATGGAAACATGCCCAATTCAAATGCTGCTGGATATAGAGAACAGAGGTTGATGTGGGGGGTTTATAATTATTTTTCTCTGAACTGTTAATGCTTCCTTTCACTTCAGATTTATAATTTTTTTAAAAAATTTAAGCTTCTGTCATTCCTTTAAAATTGTTTCTTGCCCTGATCAAGCCCCTACCTTTGCCCTCAAAGCCAGTGCTTAATCTGATGACACTGTCAAAATAGATGTATGGATCTGTTTACTAACCAGGATTCAGAATGGGATGAAACAAGTTTGCCATTGGGTTTGGATATGACTGATGATATTTTCCAAGAGCTGACTTTTGTCATGATTTTTTCAAATGGATTACTAATAAAAAATGATTTGTAACTAATGAAAATAGATAGTAATATGCTATGTTCTTATATAAGTTCTGAAAATGGCAGCTTGGCATTTCTAAAGCTGAGAGGTGAAATGCAACTGCTCTGTGAAAAGCATTTTCTCGTTTCTTTTTGGTATGTTTTCACTTATATCCAGGGTGGTCCTGCAGATCTGTGGGCTCAGGGAGAACAGGAAAGATTTCTCCTCAAATATTCCTTTCCCTCTCATTTTCCCCTTCTTTCATTATTTCTTCTTTTATTTTTTCCCATGCCCTCCTATTGTGACCAGGTCTGAAGAGTGGCATCACAAACATTTGGTTAAGAGTACGTAACTGTAAGGAGCACCACACAGCCCCACCAGAAAACGCATTAGCAGCACAAACTGTCTTGGGCTAGTGTGTGGGGGGACAGCCTTGCTGAGGGCTCTGCTGCTGCTATTCTCCCTGTGTCCCCCCTGCCTGCCCCAAAAGTGAGGAAAAGGGATTGTCTTGCACTCTGTGGCCCTCATTTTCAGTAGCCAGGCCACCACAGTAGGGATGAGGCTTTCTTTCCCTCCACCCTCCTTGCAAGTACAGATAGTTTGTTGTTTTGGCTATTTTGTTTGATTGGTTCATTGCTTCTCAGAACTGCACTTACAGCTTTAGCTTCAGTGCAATTGTGGTTTTCAAGTCTTTGATGGAATCTTCTCCCAACTGCTTTTCTCAATCACTGTAATCTAATATTCCCTGCTTTTTATATTGAAAATTTCAGGCCTTGTTTCTTCCAAAATATACATATTAATGATATTAGAACTCCCCAGACCTGAACTCCTACTCAGTGACTTCAGAAAATGAAGGGGTTTATCCTTTGTGGAAGAAAAAAAAAATCTTGCCACTTCCATTTAATAGTATCTCAGCCATACCCAGTGATGTGAGAGAACACATTGGCATTGAAATAACCCTTGCTGAGGAAAAGTACATTCCAGAGGAAATTGATTTTCATGTCACCAACTTACACATTTTGAAAATTAGGTTCTGAGCCATAGGGTTCACAGCTGATTTATTTGTCTTTATTTTTTGCTAAACTTCTTCAAATGGATTTTTAGTGAGCTAACAAGTCGCTTCTGACACAGGCTGAGGAAAAATTCATGCAAAGAATGTGTAGTGCAGCATGATGTGTAAGTGGAGGTCCAGACAGCCTTGTGGAATGTGTAAGAACTGTTGATGGCAACGTATGACTGAAGTCCAGCAAAAATCTCTGGGATTCATAAAGCCTGAAGCTGGAAGGCGATAATGTGGTCTGCTCTCTGTATTTCACAAGCTGCTACACTTCATCCCGTTATCCATGTTGAACTCGGCACTTCCTGTTTAAGTTAAACATACTTTCCAAAAAGGCATCCGGTTTTGATCTGAAATTAAGCAAGGTTTGCTTTGATAGTTTTTTTTTGATGATTGACAAAGTCCAAACAAACGATTACTTTTAATTTAACTTTATCTGGCATCAGCTTCTGACCACTGAGGATTATGCTCTTTGATTAATGAGTCTGCTATTTTTCCCTCTGAGGTATCTGTGCTGCAGCCATGTCACCTGTCAGTCATCCCCTTGTTAAGCTCTGGCTTTATGTCTGCCTCTGGGAGAGATTTTTTATACCTCAGGCCCTTTCTTTGTATCTTTCATTATTATTTCAATAGCCTTTTTGAGACGCAAAATATGGATTTTAGCCAGCATCTTAATATGTTACCGTGTGTCAGCTGGTACTTACGTCAATTAAGAAAATCAGTTCTTTGGCATAGCATATAAAAGTTGAGTGCATTCAATGAATAATCTCCACATCTATTAATTTGAGAGTATGAATCCACTCAGTTTCAAGTGAAACTTCCAGCTGGTGGCAGCTTGCCTCCTGTCACATCAGTATGCATATGGCTGGTACTGGTTTTGCAGGATTCTGTAACCATTTTAACCTATGTCAGAAAGAATTTTCTTCATGAAACTACTACATGCTTTAAATTAAAAAATTCTGTTACCACATACTGTGAAATGTTCTCTTCGTGCTCTCATCTACAGTCATAAGGTGTTTGAAATTCTGATGGTTCTTTTTTTGAAGAAAGAGAGATTTTTCTAGTCTAAATTGGGTTTTGTTTATGTTTTGTTTGATAACGTGCTTTAGTGAAGGAGTGAGAGAAGAGAAAAGCCTAGGAGAAGTACAGATAACTCTTTAAATGGTATGATTGTTTCCTCACAGGCTGGAAATTGGTGATAATAAAGGTGTCATTCCCATGCTGAAGACTTCTCTTAGCTCAGATGACTTCAGCTTTGTGGAATCTCCTGAACCTTCTGGTAGTTCAAGGGAGATAACGTTCCTCACCAAAGGACTCCTTTCCTTTGCTTTCCTTAGCTGGCAGGGCTTTGCTTATCAGAACCATTTCACTTAAGAAAGTGTGCATCCATGGGACATAAACTTGGCAACGGTTTTGATAATTACTGTTTGTATTGCACGTGGTCAGTGCTTTTCCCTGTCATTACTGGTCTCCTAATTGTGTCTGGAATCCTGCAAATGTGAGGAATTCAGGCTAAATATGGCCTGGATTTTTCAGAGCAGTTGCACTTTGACCTTTTTAGGAGATGATTGATGGGGACTGCTGGAGTTATTAGTTTTCTTTGCCCCTCCTTGCCCCCCATCTTCCAGATAAGCCCCACTAAGCTATTCAGTGCAAGATGTCTTGCTTGCTCAGAGGACTTTGTGCTAGGAAAATATGCCAGTGACTTCATGAGTAATGTATTCATTCCAGTTATTAAAGAAAATAGGCATTTTTGAAAGATATATTGTAGAGATGCTAAGTGTTGCATTTTCTTCCATGAAGATGGGTAGGAGAGAGATTTTATTAGTGGTCCATGTCTGTTTCCCCACTTCCACTTAGAGGTTGCTCTTTATCTTTTTCAGCGTGTTGTATTCTGCACATGCCAAATTTCTGTTTCTTTGTCACTTACAGGTCAAGTTCAATCTTCCAGTGATTTGTGTATTGTGGCTCTTGTGGGAGTGTTTGTAAAACTAGCTCGCTAGGGTTTTAGTTCTTTTTTTGATTGAGGTCATGAACTAGGCAGATGTTCATGACACACATCCCATGATGTGCTCAGTGACACTACCTGAGAAGCCACAGGGGTGGTGCGTGACCTGTTTAGAAAAATATGTCCTGGAAACTAGAAAAAGGTCCTCAGGATACTTGTGTCCTAGTATTTTGGGTCCACTACTTCTTAAGTTATATGACAACTCAGGTTGTAAGTTTAACAATGCTGAAAAAATAAAGTTCCTATTTCTATTACATTTAGTAAGAAGCTTATAGAAATGTGCTTGCCATGGCTGAGCAGATCTCAGTGTATGACATTTCTGTGCTTTCATAAATTCTCAGTTTAATTGCACTGAACTGAGTTGCTGAGGGCTGATGTGTGAAGTGACCCAGAATCTGCAGTCACTGGAGAAAATAATGATTTGCTTGGTGTTCCCAGTTGCTATGTACTTATGAAGGAGCTTGGTAAGTTGAATTCCTTACCTTTCATCTCATTGTTTGCTATGTAAGAGCAAAAAGAAGCCTATTTGTTTTTTAAAGACATGTTAGTCTCACTGCGTAGGTTTTTTTCATGAAGTGAATATTGGAACTAAAATGGTTAAATTAGGATAACCTTGTGCTGTCCTCATTTGGTCTAGCAGTGATCTGGGTGGATTACCTGTGAGTAAGTGCTGAGTAATCCTTGCCTCCAACTGCGATAATATAGGCGGTAATAAACAGCATCATAAAACTGACAACACTTAGCCAATGTTTTTCTTTAGACTGAAATGATGGTTTGTATGCTTCAGAGAGAGAATTCCTCCTGTTCGAAAGGCTGGAAAGCCACCTGGAAAGTAAATTCATCTACAAATGCGTGTTTTGAGCCTAGCGTAGTTAAATCCTTTGAAAAGACAAAGAGAGAAATAGGGTAGACAAAACCCCAAGTGTACAACTCCTTTGTCTTTCATGTTT
Source organism: Ara ararauna (assembly GCA_028858755.1). Classification (NCBI taxonomy): domain Eukaryota; kingdom Metazoa; phylum Chordata; class Aves; order Psittaciformes; family Psittacidae; genus Ara; species Ara ararauna. The sequence goes on from CM054378.1 coordinate 54,063,911, forward strand.
TGCAAGCAATAGCCAGAGGGATGGCTTTGACCTTAATGTAAGGTTCACTTACAACACCATGGGTTTATCTTGTCTGATAGTTAATACTGTTAATATTTATGAAGAGCGAGTTTCTTATCCAGAACATTTGCCTCCTTTCTAAATAAATCACAGTGTTAAAGAGCCAGTCTTTTAACATGCAAAGTGGTGGTGGGGTATTGTTCTGGATACAATATAAATGCATTTTTTTTCCATAGCTGAAAAAATAAATGTATATTTTCAGTTCAATTCTGATCTGTTTGCATTACAATAGCATTAGAAATCTCAGGGTGGAACTTGCCATTAGTTGTTATATTAAACATTATTCAAATATTTAACATGGTATTAGTTAAATTCTGGTAACAGGCAGTCACAGATCATGATACATATGTACATAAAGACAACTGAAATAATTTGCCCAAAGTCATAAGTAACAAAGCTAGTGGAAAAAATCAAACCTTTAGCTTTATTATCTGGTCCCTTGCACCTACACGCAGTCGCTGATTGGCTGGCGCTATTAATACACATCTCTGTAGCCAGACTACAATAGCTGAAATGAGCTTTTTCTAATAACATGCAAGCAAGTGCATAAAGTATTAAAAATGCAAACCGTAGAATAGATCTTTGGAGTTCCATGTCATTCACAACTTTAATAAGGGGCTTACTGCTGTATAGCCTCAGGAGTGAAAAACCAAGCGCGTCATAGCTAGCTCTAATAGTGTCCCCTTTTAAGATATCGACCAGTTTATTTATAGTTACCTTGCCTTTTAAAGAGGGACAATGTCAATGACAAATTAATGTTGTAAGATAAAACTACTGGGTTTAGAACTTTTTAAAGATAGACAGTTATATTTACTGTTTAGTCTTATAAGTAGCAAGTTGATTTCATACATAGAAAATTTGCATAAGCATTTTTAATGTTTTTTATAAATTGGGAATAAATATTTTTGGATTCACATATAGCTTAGAATGAAAATACAGAGAGTAAAAATGTGGTGTAAAGAAGTAATGAGAGCACAGAAGAGAAATGAAGAGAAATAACGAGGCACACTCAATTGAGAAGAAAGGGACAAACCTAAACCAACTGAACACTTTTATTAATCAATCTGTTTATTTGTTTATCTAGCTGAAAGCTGTATAGTTTTTTCACAGTCATAATATACAAATTGGAAAAGAAATATGTCAGAGGTTATATTAAATTAATTTACAGATTATATCTGGGCAATACACCATTGTTTCCACATTCTTGACCTAGATTAAAACCTACCTAATAAAAGTATCCACATTTCTTATGGGAGAGAAAGAGAGGTTTTCTCATATACACTGCACTGTCTGGATAGTGTGCACCCCTCCCCTGTCCTCGGCCTTCTTGCTGTGGGAGATATCACAGGTTTTCCCTTGATGGAAAACCAATGTTTGTATTGGATGGAACTCAGGACACGGAACTGTGTGTGTAGGCATTAATTAGAGGAATCAGATTCCTAAACTCTCCCTGTTAGAAAATTAAACACAGGTTTAAATTTTTGCAAAGCTGCTGTTTCCTCCAACCTATTTTCTTATTGCAAGAGATTTGTACCATTTTTCTGCGGATTAAAGGTGGTCGCTCTAAACTCAAAAGTGATACGATAAGTTAGAGTCTTTCAGGTCTTTGTTTGTTTCTGAAGCTCCCGAAATTTTCTGAAGTAAAGCAGAAACAGCACTATCATCCTGGGGTTTCACTGCAATGTTTGATGATGCATGTTGAAGTAGAAAAACCTGAACACAGAGACTGTTTTAGGACAGTGGACAAGGTGGAGAGCCCCCATATGACAGCATGGGAAGGGCAGAAGTGGGAGCCAGAGCTTGTGTCACTGCAAATGACCATGAAGACTGCAGCTATGGCTGCAAGGGGAAGGCTTGACATGCTGCAGGATAAAGAGCTAGTGCTGTGTTTGGCCACAGAATGAGTTGTCAGCACATTGCTGGCTAGCTCAAGCTTGTGAACTGATGCATTATATGCAACTTTCTTGGGTTAATAAAGCAAGAGGAAGGCAAACACTGGAGAATTTGGATAAGGCTGGGTGAAACCCTAAAAGGAGAGCTGCTGGCAACCTATGGTTTACTTCTGATGTCCTCACTGCGCTAGCAGAAAAAGACAAGAATTTCTAAATTCTTCTAGGGTGTAGTACAGATGTGCTTGTTGGAGGGGTGGTGGTGTAAGTCAGTCAGCAATATTAACTGAGGTGCTGCAGTCTCTTCTGTAAAACACATTGCTGTACAAAAGTTGATACATGAACTGAGGAAACTTTGTCATTATGCTACTAAAGCTAAGCATGTCAGCTCTTGCTTTTGTATTGTAATCAATATGTCACTGTAAATAAGGAAAGAAAAAAATAGATAAAAAAATCTACAGAACTGACTTTTTCTGCTTTTCTTATACTGTCTGAATCAATTCTTGTCACACAGATGTATAATTCATCTTCTTTTTATTCAAGTGCAAATTGTAAAATGAAAGTCAAGGTATTAATCTCTTCTCAAACTGCTGAAGTGATTAGGTTCCAATTTGATGTTTTCATTTCCTATCTCAGGAATTTTACTGCTTGCCTTTGGAGGAATGCCTTAAGAAAATTAGCTCTATAATTCCCTAGACTCTCACAACACCATTCACAAGCCTGAATAACTCCAGACACTATGCTGGCTTCCAGCTTGTTCTTTTGACAGCTATTTTTAGGCTGTCATATTTCTGCCATTGAAGACTAGCCCAATTGAGCTTCAGACTGAAAAAGCTGAAGCTGTTAATCAGTATTTTGTCCAGTGTGAGGGCAGATGATCTGTCCATAGTTTGTGGCTTTATGCATAGTGCTGCCTCTGTGGATGGAGTCTGAGTTTGGCATGCAGAAGTGTCGTGGGTTCAGCAGCAGCAGTTATTTTTCTCCTTCTTCTCGGTAGCTGGTGCAGCGTTGTGTTTTTGACTTTCAGCCTGGGAACAGCGCTGATAACACCAATGTTTTCAGTTACTGCTTGGTAATGTTTTGGTTTGACCAAGGACTTTCTGAGTCTCATGCTCTGCCAGGGAAGAGGGGAAGCTGGGAGGAAGCAGAGACAGGACACCTGATCCAAACTGACCAAAGAGGTATTCCATGCCACAGCACATCATGCTCAGGATGTAACACAGGGAGCAGAGACCCGGAAGGGTGGGGGTGCACTGCTTGGTCTGACTGGGTATGGCTGGTGAGCGATTGTATTCTTTCCTTGTATTTGCCTTGTCATTATTATCGTCGGTGGTAGCAGTAGTGGTCTTGTGTTATACTTTAGTTACTAAACTGCTCTTATCTCAGCCTGTGGGAGTTGTATTCTTTCAATTCTCCTCCTCATCCCCCCAGGACTGGGGGAAGAAAGAGGGGGCAGTGAGTGAATGAACTGCGTGAGAGGCTTAAACCACGACAAGAAGTCACCATCAGCCTTTTCTTTCAGAAGAGAGACCCATTTCTTTCAGTGCATTGTCAGGGTGGCAGCATGTCTGCCAGTGCTGTCACCTCTGGCATCTTGTGACACCCATGTGAGGTGTGGTGACTTGTGGCTCCTGTGACAGGTGTTCTCACCCTCTCAACTGAGGCATTGTCATCACCTGTTCTAGTTTGGTAAAGTTTAAGGCTCAGAACCTTTATTTGGGTGAGTGATGGTTGTAAACACCTTCCACTAATCTCCAAATCTAGTATTTTTGTTTGGTTTGCTCCCTGAATTACACTGTAGAGGTTCAAGCCTATTTCCATGCTTTATCGTCAAGGAAAGAGATCTTATCAGGAAGGTAGCAATGGTTTCCTTTTCACCACTCTCTCAAACCCAGAACTGCTGGTTCACTGCCCCTTTTGTGGGGCTGCCTGGCAAAAAGGATTCTAGATTCCTCAGAGCCCCTGGAACAATGCCAACCCACTCCTTTCCAGCATCCTGGGAAGGAGGAGGGTGCCTGTCTCGTGACCTCAAAGTAGCTGCTGAGTGTCATCTGTTGTGAACTGCGAAAATGGGAACACTTCTGAGTCTGGTCCCACTGAAACTTTGAGGGGAAACTTGAGGCTGCTGATACCTGACCAGGGAGAAACACTGCTTAAACCAAGGTGGGAACCAGTAGAAGGAAACTTTATTTTTTAAATTACTGGTAAAGTATTTGATGTATAGTGATTTTTCAGACAGTCCAAGCAAAAGAAACAAAATTATGAAATGTAGAATGGCACAAAAAATTAAGAACAAGTGATAGGCTTTTAAGTAAGGATCTAATACTGTGACAACAGGTTGTAGATAATTTAAAATGAGGAGCCAGGCTACTGTATCTGCAAGTGCCATATTGAATCCTGGGTAACAAACCAAGTAGGGCTGGAACCAGGATTAGTAACAGAAGGCTGCACCTATACTGGCCAGAAAGATGGTGTAACACAAGCTCATCTGCCTGTGCTGCGACATGATGGCTGTTGCACACAATTTTGAAGTTCTGCTTTGATGTAGCTACAGTCTGCGCCTTTGGACTGAATGTTTTGACTAGCACATTGAAGGTACTGCCAGTTTCATTTTATCTGCAGAGAGTTTAGTGTGTACACTCTTGTCATCCAAACCAAAGGCAGGAAGTGGAGACATTTGGAGATTCACTGCAGAAATACACTCAGTTAGGATGTTGGTCCAGAACAGAAAGCAGGCTGGGGTTGAAGTGAGATAAAAAGATTAATACCTGTCAAGCAAAGCAAGCCCCTATATAGAGTCTGGGGGCAGGACTCTGAGTTGGGTCTACAGACCATCTTGTTGGGATGGAGAAGGCAGTGCATGTGGGGTGCTAGTTCCAGGCTCCACAGTGAAGGCAGCTGCTGTGTGCTGAGACAACACAAGCCAATTTGATGCCCAGCATCTGGGAAAACAAGGTAGGGCTGTCACTTGGCAAGGTGGCACACAAAGACCCTTCTCTTGGAAAGCAGTATTATCTGCTTATTAGTAATCTGAGCTTTGAAGAGCATTGTGGAAGACACTGAACACTTTCAGTTCAAGTGCAGAAGCCAACACTAAGGCAGAAACTGTGATATTAACACTAAACAGCTCCAGCCCTTCTTGCTTCCCTCTCTTGTCCCCACCTAAAGCAAAGGCAGAGAAGAGTAAGTGTATAAAACAAAGGGCTTTCACCTTTTTACAAAGAAAAGTGAGGAGGTCACATTCTGGTAGCATGTAGTCCCAAAACTCTGAGGGAAGTATTTGAAGAAGATTGTTGCGGAGACATGAACTCTTTCTTTACTGTGCAATAAATAGGGAAAAAGGTCAGCAACTATTTAACTGGTCCACTTTTAAAAACTAGATTTCACCTAATCCTCAAAAAAGGCTGGTTATTCTTTCTCTTATTATAGGAAAAATTGGTAATTTGCAAGTTCTTGTAGCCCTATCTAACAAGTTGGCAGAAAATGAAGCTTATGGAAGCTACTCTGAAATCGTAGAGTCGCTCTATCAACTGGTACCTGGGAAGCATGGGCTGTTATTAGCTAACTTTTCTTTTTCCAAAGAAAAAGCCAAAATCAAGAATAGCTTCACTGACTAAAAACTGGTGATAGAAGCAGTGGGATCAGTTATTTAAAACCAGTGAACTACTGACAACCTTCCATGCCCACACACAGAGACTAGGTATGCATAGGTTTTGACATACTGTTGCCCCATGGTGGGAGGGTTGGTACTAGATGGTCCCTTCCAACCCAAACCATTCTGTGATTCTATGCTGTGTCTTCCCAGCTTCTGTGCCTGTGTGGAAATGTTGTTGTAGATACCTGTGATTGACAGAACATAATGCAAAAAGCAGGAGTGCTGCAAGAGATAGTGATTATAGTGATTAGTTCAGATTATGATGCTGAACTTTTCCAGCACTTTTTCCACACCCCTGTGTTCAGCTGTTTTGCCTAGCAACGTCTGAGAGATACAACTGTTTCATCAAAGTGTTTTCACAGAGCCAGAGCACATTGTGAATGAGAAGTAATGGTCTCTAAGGGTTCTAATATTTGTAGAGAAACCCATGAGTCCCGACAACTCATAGCAGAGCAGTAGGTGTCTTCAGGACAGTAGGATGCCATGGAAAAAGGACAGCCTCTGTTCCAGAAACAAAGCAGCCAAATTCATTATGGTGAACTGAGTACACACTTGAAATTTTGGAAAAAGTTTGGATGATGCTGGAGTATGGGATCATGCACCATAACCCATTGCATAGTGCAGAAATGTCCTCAGGATAACTACTGAAACATCATGCTTAGTCCCTCCACTGAACCTGCACTTGGACTCAAATAGCAGATTTACTTCTCCTATGGGTCCAAGCTAAAATTCACTGAATGTCCCAGGTCAGAAATGAAAAAAACCATCAGGATTGAACTGATTCAGCTGATGATCTGTCAGACTTCTATAGGAGAGATGCTTAATGGAAAAAAAGACTGTAAGGCCACATGTGCCAGTTACAAAGGGTCACTGAGTTGTATGTTATATTGGCTATCTGTCTCATCACATCCTGTGCACTTTGTTGATGCTATCAAAGACCTTTATAGTGACGTGTAGATGTATGTAGACCTAAAGTACATTACTGTGTGTTTAAATGAAGGGAGGTAATCATGCACAACACAAGACAAAGGCTAACTGTGTACTACTGTGTGTGTAAATGAAGGGAGGTAATCATGCACAACACAAGACAAAGGCTAACTGTGTACTGCTGTGTGTGCTCAGCAAATAGCTAGGATTCCTTAGGGGGTTTAGGAGATGGATGCATTCCCCTGTTTTTTTGACAACAGTATGATAACAAAAGGGAAAAAAGAGAAATAAGAGGTTTAAAACTCTCACTTACAAACTTGAAAGTGTCACCTAAAGAGCATTATAGATTTTCCGGGAAGCTTTTCATGGCTTTATTCAGATTTCACACCAGCCATACCAAATTAAGCAAAATAGAAGTAAAATTTCAAAGGCACCCATCTTTGGAACCATCAGTAAATTCTCTGAATATTCTGAATGGAAAGACCCTTATTCTTCCCTGTTTTAATTTAGCAGGGGAAAACCTGGTATTTCCTTGCAAATAAGTGAAGTAGCCTGTAGCTAGAAATCTTCCAAGAGAGCTTTGCAGTGAAACAGATTTCTAACCAATGTATCCAGAATATTTGTTCTGGCAATAATATTGATTTGACTAAAACTCCATAAACGTGCCTTAGATTTCTAAGTAAATTATTCCTAGTTTTCTGTTAGTTTTATCCTGGTAGTGGGAATACACACGTCACTCTTTTGAACAGATGTTTTTGATGTTTCTAACCACTTGCTCAGTGAAAATAACTTTTGCAGTAATGTTGTTAGTGGTGTCTCTGACAAAATAATTTTCTCTGAACTGCTATAAATGTGATCCATGAAAATTCTTTTGGTCCAAATTAGATACTGAGTAATGCATATTTATAAATAATGCATGTAGATAAGAGACGAATTAAAAAATCTTTCAAAGGCCCATCAAAGACAAAACAGCATTTTCCCCCTTAATGCGCGGGTGTGAAGTTGATAGCAACTGTATAACTTGAGATGCAACAGAGTTGCAATGTACAGGGTTGCAGGGTTACAATGACAGAGGATATAACTAGAAACAAGGAGTAAAATTCAAACAAAACTGCCAATAGAGGCTCTAATTTCTAAATCTGCAGGCATTGTGTCATTTGACATGTACAGAAGATAGCAAATTTTAAATGGTGATGTTATTTGTTGTGCAGAATGGTAGCACTTCCTGCTCATGCCTGTTAGTTTCTTTTTCCTTCCTCTATGCTGTCTCTGAGATACGCTCAATAGTTCAGCATAATGAAATAATATTATGATTCGAAAGTTGAAACTCATGTGGTTTTGAATTCGGAAATCCTGGGGACTCAGAATTGTGGTTTTTGAAGTTGTTCCATATGCTATACTGGGTTATTATGAGAGTTTCTATTTTTCTTTAATATTATATTTCACTGATTAAGAGATTCATTCACTTTATACGTTGCAGAAGGCGTAAAATTAAATTAGCTTAACTCACTGAATTTAGAGATGTATCTATCATGATGCCAGTGTTCCAGTTTTATTGCCTTTTATTTTCATTGACTATATAGTTGACACTGAAGAATTTTTCAAATGTTGATGACCAGATCTTTCCTTGTGTGACATTTCTGACATGGAGCCCCATTCTGAGAGGCTGATTTTTGTGACAAGCTGATATTGGGGAAACTCACTTTTGACAGGCACTTCAGACATTACAAACTGAACATGTTTTCTTCATCCTCCTACTAATCTTTCAAAGCTGTGTCTAGACTTTTCTTCTGGGACACACCATGCATGCGCAGGGGTTCTGGTCCATGCATTGCTACAGATCTTGCCTGACCTGTGTATTTGGGTTCCCTTTCTATGCAAAGTGAGGAATTATGTTGCATGTTCAGGTTTTGCCATGATAGGGAGTTTGGCAGGGCCGTGGAGCCAAACGCAAAACAGGGAAACATTCTCAAGTTCCCTGATCAGATACAGCCTGAGAAGTCACCTATGAGAGCAAGTATTTATGCTATATATATGCATCTCTCTGACATGAGGTCATTAATGTGCAGCAGTGGATTATAATGTCTGGCATGTCCTTTTGATTTTGCATTGTTAAAAATCCCAAGATAGTGGTTTCTTAAAATTACCCAAAATTCTTTAATGTTTTTCATATTTAAGCAACTAAGATAGGTAATCACAGCTTTAGAGATACCAAGTTACTTGTGGAAATTAAATTAAAGCTGCTCTCCTAGATGCTAAATCATGTGGAGTGTCTAACTAACTCATGCATGCTTTCTTTTAAAATGTTGGTTGTTTTATTAAGAAATTATGATGTAAATAAGCTGAATGAAAATACTAGATTAAATTTCCTTGCAAAATCATCCAAGAGGCCAGAATCCTCTGCTTGTGTATAAGATGGATAGTACCCTCACTGTTATTGCTGGCATAAAAGAGCATAGTTTTTGATAACACTAATAGCTCTACTGCTTGTCCTCTCTTGCTGAGGATTAAAAGGTCACCTGAGTTTTGTGAGCCTCTTTGAACAGGTGGAAAAGCCATACTATTTTTGAAGGCCAGTTACAGTATCATTTACAGGACATCATGATTTGCAGAGAAATGTCATACCAAATGTCACAGGTGGCTCTCTTGACCTCTCAACTCAAATGAGCAAGACCCTTTTAAGCAGGTTATAACATGAATTTGAAGGAGCATTTAATTGTTCTTCCTCTGCTGCGAGATATATGAAGTCTGCCACACTTCCTATGGGTGTGTACATTAAGTAACAAAACAATATTTTGATGCTTCCATGGAAAAGATCACAGATATTTACTGTTGGGTTTTTAATGGGTGAAATACTGGTTGGTTTGAAGCTGGTGGAAGTTTTCTGTTTAACCTTGCTGAGTTTTATGCATGCTAGAACATACATTTTGTCAAATTTATCAGTCAGTTACAATTGAAATATGAGAATTGTATGTAGTGTTAATTTAGTTTACACAGTGTAGAGCATGAAAAGCCAATAAGGGGAACATAATTCTGCTAAGTCCAAGCAGCCAGAGTGGACAATAGACAATTCATCTGACTCTGGATACCCAAGCTGATAAATTATGACAGAGGTGCCATCCCACCATACCCTCCATACATTGTCTCAACTAATTTACAGCTATAAATTTATACTCCGAAATCTTCATCTTACAATACCACTATGATAATACTTAAGACCCCTATTTTTATTGCTCTTTTCTAGGTATCTGTCAGCCAACATGTATACTGGTCTGCATGGTAGAATCCTGTTCTTAATGGATTACCTTAGCAAAGCATTTCAACTGCTTCAGTTAAACCAATAATCCAGGGGTCTCTTGTTCTCGCTTGCCAAGTAGAGCTTGAGCTGAGACTTGGTATGGAATGGAAACTGATATTCTCTGAAGAATCACCATCCAGTATCTGCCTAACCCAGCTTATACCAAACATGATGCACCTTTTCTCTTGCTATCTCCCCTTGAGCAACTCAATTAAGTCTTTCATACCTAATCCTGCTTAAAATACAAAAACTAAGCTATATGGCACCAGAAAGCCTGCAGGCATTTTGGAAGAATCTCTTGCTACTGTGATGTAGGTGGAGCAGTGCACGAAATAATGCAGTTGTAGCCATCTTTTGAACATTTGCCTTGCAGGGTGGTGAATGCTTATTTCAGGTAGTGGATAGACTATACAGCAGGCAAAGGAGGAACCTGTGGTCTGGAGTCCTGCCTTTGCCAGAAGAGTATCCCATCTATATGTCCTGTCTCTGGCATAACTTGGCTGTGACACTGCATAGAAAGTCATGTGGGCAGGCTGGAAAGCCAGCCTTGCCTCTGCCGCTGAATGGCTGGGGTGACATTTTGAAAGTAGAGTGGCCAGTCAGTCCTTTCTTAGGACTGTTTCTTTGGAGGCAGACGAGAGAGGAGAGGCTGTGGTGACCGGGTAATTGTGTGCCTCTCCCGCCTTTGACATCTGACCTCCTTTATTCAGAAAGAGCTTGGCCATTCTGCATGACATTGGATAAGTTGTAAGGATGAACTTTAAGCCCTGGATAAGTCTAGTACTATAGAAATACTCTTATGGCCATGACTTTTGCATGGTGATGTATGGGTGACTCCTTACTGAAAATGGCTCATTTTCGGCTCAGCCTCTGAGGTGCCCAGTACCCTTGCGTTCCAGGGGGACTTTAAGTTCAGGGACAGCCTAAGTACTAACTTTAGGTTTTTGATTCCTTGGTGGAGATGAAGTCCCTGAAAGATACAAATCTGCAGTACTTAACTGGTAGGTGTGAAAGCCAGTTTACAGGGTGATTTTCTTTTTTGAAGCCACTGTGTAGCATCCTGATAGATGCTGGTTATGGATGAGCCAGCCTGTTTGGGCTCACTCCATTTGAAACTCGGATTCCAGCAGCCCAGGATGTAAGATCAGAACCAAGTACACTAGCATTGTATTTTTCAGTGGGCGAAGTGTGCAACAGGGTGGGCTCCAAAACCAGTCTTAATAAAGCTCCAGCAGAACTATCTGAAAATTCTGTCCACAATAGCTTAAATGTAAATATTTCATTTAAAAAATAAGTGCATCTTTGTTCCTTTTATTTCTGCTTTAAGTGATGTTTAGGTACACAGGATTCATTTGTTTGACTAATTTTACTGTTACAATGGTATAATTTAATCCAGGTAAAGACACACAACTGTTCAAACCTTAAACATTTGCTTTCAATGTTAACTCTCCAGCTGTGGTTAGAAAAATATTTCTTTCAGAAATCTGATCTGCATTGCTTCCTTTTGTAGTGTTTTTGGCTTTTTTCAGCCCTCTTCCAAACCTGCAGTAATGGCATTCCTCTGTTATTCATATTTGCTTGCACAAATCCTAGCTAAAGAATGCAAGAAAGAAAGAAAGCTCTCTTCCAAATCATCACTGACTTGAACTGAATGGAGCAATAATACCCTTCTGTTACATTCTTTTCTGAAGTGCTTTCATTTAGTCCTTGTTAATGAAGACCATCAAACTTCTGAAATTATAGTTCTGAAATGTAGGGTTTTTTTGTTAAATATTATCACTAATAACCTCCAGGAATAAGAAAAAAAAAAAGGCAAAACAAAAAAACAAAGCCTTCAAAGCGGTTTACTTTGTTTAATACAGGAAGATGGTGGTTTTAGTATGTTTCTTTGATACCTTTCAGCAACGGAAACATTATTCAGTCAAAAAAACCTTCATACTATCTTAAGGCAAATAATGAATAATAATAATCTACTCTTGCACATTATTTCAAAACAAGTTTAAACAGCATAGTACACTGCATTAAATGCATCACATCTGTTGCATAAATTCTTGAGTTTTGTTGTACTTCTGTTACAGCAAAACCAGTCTTTTTATATATGGATATTTCATGCCTTTCATTCTAATGTATGACATACAATAAGAGTCACATTTTCCTAATTTAAAATGGTTTTACCACTGAGAATCCTCATCACAGCTATTGAGCAGTGACACCAGAGCAGGTAATTTCAATGAAGACAATATAAAAGCAATGACAGCTTCATATTCAAATTGAATCATTGTTTAGAGGCTCCTAAAATAAAGATTTTCAAGTTTTACATCAAAAATTACAGTACTTTGGTGTTCTAAATTCTGGTTATATCTACAAGTAATAAATGCCAAACCAAAGGGGCTTTGGGAAAAAGACACCTGTAAATGATACTATTTTGTGTAACTGCTGCTTAAGAGAAAAAAATACAGTGGAAGCTACAAGCTGCAAGGATTGCTAATTTACAATATACTTAATGAACTCGGAAAAAGGTGACATAAGGGTTTTTTCAATAAAATGTGGGTGACAAAATGTCTTATGTTTAACTTGCATCGCATAGTCTCTCTGTTAGAGATCCTGATTTGTTGTCCTCACCCTATATGTTGTTGTTGTCACAGAGCAATACATTAAAATAAATGCCCTTAGAAATCTTTTTGGAAAACTCCTGATTTAAATTCTTTCTTTCCTTCCCTTACTTCTTGTTTAATTTTATTATTTTAATTAGAAGAAAAATAAACTCCTGCATTAAAGCACTGGAATATGTCCAAATCAAAAGCTTAATAATAGCACGGTTAAGATTTTTACAGCTTTCAGGGGTTTTAATTAGGGAAGACAAAAATGCTTTCTGGTCAGGTTAATGGTTTTTTAGGGTTATTGCTGGTTTTATTTTGTCTTTTTCTTGTTTTGTTCTTGAGAAAACAGAAAAATCCAAGTTAGATTTAGATTTTTTATTTCTTTTTGAAAAAGCTAAAATTTATAGTCAACAAAATATTTAGAAAACATGCCTCCTGTTTAGTGTCAGAAGGTTTCCTTTGCTCCCTTTGATATTACTTTTTCTGATAGACTGGAAGGATTAAAATTATATAAGTATGTATAAAAAAGTACTTTAAAATACCAGTGTGCATAATAAAGGTATGATTTGGTTAGATTTACTTGCATACTAAGGAATGCCTTTTCTCACAAATTTTGTTCTGCTGATACTAGATGGAACTTTTTGAAGAGTGGAATATTATTCAGCATCATCAGACATTTGAGAGTCAATGAAATACAATTTTAAACCCTTAAAACAGAAATAGGCTCTCAACTTTCTAGAAAAAGATTTTTCTACAGGCTTATATTCACCAAGTAGATAAGCTTGGAGATATTTTCTACTGAAGTTATCTTCTTATAAACACAAGGGGTTCTGTCAATTTGGGCATTGCATTTTAACATAGCCATTTAGAAAGAAATTTGTTTGTTTGTTTGTTTGTTTTTCCTAGTGTCTCCTTATACAGTTTTATTAATAAAGAGAAGCATCTGGCTATGAAAACCATAGAAAAGAGATGCAGTCTGTAGTTCTAGAAAAACTGTGTATGAAGACAATGGGACTACTGTTTAATATAAAGTTAAATGTGTATTTAATATTTTGTAGTAATAACTTTAAAGGAAAATATTTGCAAGGAAGGCATGCTATTGTAGCAGCTAATACCATAGGAAACTGTTTTTCATTGCTGAAGCCCTCTGTTGTATAATAATCTGTGCTTTGTCAAGGAGGAAAATGTGTGCACCAATATGCACTCCAGAAGAGGAGAAAGATCATGTAATATCCCCTATTTTGCAATGCCTAAAATGCTCAGGTTACTTGCTCTTTTTTGCTTATTTCAGAAACTGAAGTAGCTTATTTTCTGTTCTAGGACATCTGCCAGTCTAACACTTCAAGTGACTATGTATTTCTTATGTGTTCCAAGGCACTGGAGATGGAAGTTATGAAAGAAGCAATGGAGTAATATCTTGATGCCTTTGAAACTGAAAGAGTGGGATTTTGCACAAGATTTTAAAAGGCTTACAGTACTTGCTGCTATTATGATGAATATCTCAGCTGTATCTAAAATAATAACCCAAATCAAAGTACCATTGTTAGAGGCCATTCAAATTTATAGGGTGAGGGAGTCTGAGAAGATTTGAGATGAGATGAAAACAGACGTGAATTCATGTGGTTAATATTATTTCATCAAGTAGCTGAGGAATATAGCAGGGAAAAAACAGTTCACATAAACTTTTTAAACTAGAAATGTACTTTAAAAATTATTTTGTGAGAATGTGCACTTGTAACCAAAAATGATGTCTTAGCTGCTTTAAAAGTCCTAATAATTTCAAACAATTGCATTTAAAATATATGGGTTTTTTTTTTCCCACCAGTAATTGTGTTTTGATAAATCAAGCTTTGATAAATCTTCTGAAGACTTTGGAAAGATAGCTGGGGAAAAAAAAAAAAAAAAAAGAAAACAAAAAAGAAAACAACTATATAGTTTCTTATACTGACTTTTCACTGGTAACTAGATGTTTGATTTAGGATCTAAACAGCTTAAATGCCTGAAAGCCAGATCTAGATCTGACAGATGTAGGTATAATTGTGAGATTTTTTTTTTCCTTGAAACACACAGAAAAGTGTATAAAATAGGTAAAGATGTGCACTGGGATAGAAATGCATAAAAAATTCACTAGTCCTACGCTCCCTTATGCTCTCATAAGTGTGAAGTAAGCCAATAGAATTAAATTAATTTATTAGAGACTCCTACTTCAGTAGAAAAATTTTGTCTGGATTTTGTTTTTATCATTCTTCCTGTTGCAAATCCTAAAATATTTGGTCTGGGACTTAATCTCCATGCTGTTCACATGTAACAAAAATGGCCATCCCTCTCTGGTATTTCATGTGACAGCAGGGAAAGAAAAGACCCTCTATACAATGCTGAGCTTAAAAATAAACTTTTTATGTTTGCAAATAAGTGAAAGCACAATGGAATCCTGTGTTTCAAACTCGTGTGTGTATTCGTCATGGATGTTTAATTATGAAGCGCAGGACTAAAGCCAAACTGTGTACCCCTGGTTACAGGACCGTGGGGATGACTGGATTCACTGCTTGGTAACTTGGTCCTCAGGGGCAAATTAAGTGCACACCAGGTAAAGTTAAATAAAAAAATATATAACTCCTGTATACTGTGGATTTTACTTATTGCTGGAAACTAGCATCAAGAGAACCTCAATAAACTGCCCTTTTTATTACCTGCTTTATAAGAAACATTTAGCAATACCTGTAAATTTCAATTTATTTCATCATTTATTGTCAGAAATACAATTAGAGGAAGTTTTTAAATACATAGTTGTTCTACTATCCTTCTGAAAGAAGAAAAGTTATAATCTTAGCTGAGAAACTGTCTCTGCATTCTTACAGCCCCTACAATAAAATACTCCATGTATTTCTCCGCTGATGTACATGTACAGCACCATATGAAGGAATTTCAGATTTTGTTTATGTCAGTAATTTAACCTTAAAGCCATAAAACCCTGTTTACTTTAGCTCTGCTGGTGATGATTTCTTTCTGCTTTCAGATAAATCACAGTTAAGAGAGTTGTTGAATAATTCATCAACATCATTTTGAACACTTTAGTGTATTATCAGTTCTCAGAAAATAAATGTAGAATATGAACAGGAAAAGCATAAAGCACCCATAATGTATTGCAAATGTATGTACATGAAAAATATGGGCTTCATATATTTTTTCATTTTAATCTTTTAGTACACTGGTGTGGTTGCCTGAATTTAATAGGAGTAGATCCCCATTTGCAGTGTTGCAAATTGTAAAAGAAACAAGGATATGATCTGATATGCATGGATGAAATGGAAAACATGGGAGCAGATAAACCCATTACAGTAACGTATTGGCTCATGTTTAAACATAAATGACTGTATCAACAAGTAAACAGCCATTAATGAGCAGCTGCTAACCCTGTTGGAGATTTTATCATATGCATGAGTACTTTTTGCTAATGAGAAAATGCTTCATTTATCAAAGTAATGTTGGTTTCATAGAGACATAATTCCAAGTTTCTTGTGTTGTACAAGGAATACCAAAGGAAGAAAAGAATGAATTAATTGGTATTAGTATACTTGAGCAGATTTAGAAAAAAAATGCAAAGTCTGCTCTTTAATCAGACTGCAATAGTCTGTAGCTGAGAAACATGTTGTTTGCGGAAGAGTTGCTAACAAATTTGTGAAAAACCCACAATACATATGCAGTGGAGTGAAAAGGGCAGGGACGCTCATTATCTGAAAAACACCATCATTTATATTTTCGGTCAACAAAAATAGCCTAAATTACATGTTTAAGTACATTCTCTGGGTAAATGGGAAAAATAATAAGCATTTTTAAAGGGCTATACATCCTATCTTGAAAGTACGTATTTAATGTAAGTGATATGAACTGCTGTCTGCAAGTTCTCTTTCTGATGGATAGCAGTTTCTTCCATGAGGCCCCATGTCCCTGCAGCACACACATATATGCACACACACATATGCACACACACACATTTTTTATTCAGGAGCACTGAGTAAATTACTGTGTTACCATGCAAAGCATTCTAAAGACAATTAACAAAGAATGCGAAAGTGGTGTCTGAATTAATAATCAGATATAAAATGAATTCTTATTAAATGACCTTCCAACAGTCCAAGTTTGCAAATATTAAGTAGTGTTGTTGGCTGTACATAAAACACCCATTAAAGGCTTTTTCATTTTCCCCAAAAAACAAAGCAACTGTATGTGAATAATATTTCCCTTTAAGATCTCATAGATCTGATGCTCGAAGACACTTCAACACTCAGCAAAAATTCCTGGGCTTATAAATTTGAAGATCAGGCTGAAAACTTATTTCCTGACACTATGACAAATCTAGAAACAAAGTAAGCAGTTAATTTTTAAATGGTTCAGGGTTGGGTTTTTTTGTTCCTTGTTAATTCAGCTTGTTGGCAGAACTCTATGTTTAAAATTTGGAAAACAGACAGAGATATAGAAACTATTAAGTGGCCTTTGTGTTTATGGCAAAATTAAGAATATGTGAATATGTAAAGACTTGAAATAGTCTTATGGGAGTCAGTAGTGGTTGTAATTCCATAATTCTTTATTACAGCCTGCGGCGGGCATTTTGCCCTTTGTTATAATAATTCTTTGACTTCTTGAAGTCAATCAACTCTAAAGCTTTTAAAATAAGTGTTGAATTTGGAAAGGGTCTTTATTAAAAAAGTCTCATCAAGGCCTTACAGAAGCTTGTGGAATCATGAACTAATGAGAGCTGATCTTTGCAAAAGTCAGTCAGACAAGCTTGGGCTAGAAGTATGGGACAATTATTTTCTGCATCAAATCACAATGGTTGCTGAGAATACCCATTAAATTGCATGTAATTGCCAATCTTAAAATATTTTTATCATGTGTAGTCCTTTTATACAGGCTATAAATACTGAGTAAGGAAACCTCTGCTAAAAGTTGCTCATGCTGAGAGCAGTGGGGAAAAAGAGCAATTGTGGCTCATGAGCCAACTGAGCAGAACAGGAATTGACAAACATCATGGAAAGTTGACCATGATATTTGTTTAGTTTGCTGTGTTCACTTAAGGCTTTAAATATTTAGGTTAAAAAAAATAGACAGTGGCAGGTGCCTGCCCAGTGCTTCCAAGTCTCCAACAGGGAAGCCTGGAAGTCCTGGTGTCAACTTAGATACAGCTTCCATGACTACCTAAAACCGTTGAAAATTCTCTCTGGAGACAGATAACAGCTTTTGAGGCCTGCACTGTTGCGTCCCGTCCCCATTCCGCCCTCCTTTATAGACTTGAGACTGGTGAACTTGATTTTGGGAAAACTGTAATAATTCTGCTGGTGTTGTCTTTCTGCCAGGAAGCGGCAAATTCTGGCATCTTCAGAGGCTGCTGAGGAAAGTTAGACAATTTAGGCATTTTCAGATTTAAGAAGAAAGCAAGTTTCACAGAACAGCTGTGCAAAATATGAAAGTCTAAATTGCTTCCGAAATGTCATGTTTCATTGTTACTGATGTGAAAACTGTATGAAACTGACTCACAATAGATCTGGGTTGGGGTTTTTGTTATTGTTATTGTTGTTTTGTTTCCATTTGGCATAGATGAAGATGGAAACAATGTAATTATTAGTATTGTTTTCTGATCAACTTTGTCTCTAGATAATCTTTAATTTAATATTCTAAAATCATGCTCTGTCCCAGTTCCTTTGAGCTAGTCCTGAGACATGCAAATTACTTTACCAGACCACAAAGATCTAATTTTCTCTAAAAAAATATAAAAACATTCAAAGGGTCTGTCTGAAGGAAGTGTAACAGATTGCTTAAGTCTCATAGAGTCTCTCAGAAGAATCACTGTCCTAAATTGCAGTCAGGCTTTTGTTCCCATTTCACTAAATGAATACTTTCCTCAAATATCAAAACATCTAATTCTGACTGTTGTGCACGGTTCAGACTCTTCAGAGGTTTAATATAAGGATCTGGTTTCTTGTCTCTCCTTTCAACAGGGAATGGAAAAATATCTTTGTCCCTAAGCATGATTTTGGCTACATAAATCAAGTTTTCATCAGTCCCCAGCCTAGTACAGAAGATATATGATATATAAATTTAGAAGCACCTAGATGCTAGAAAAGCACTGGCGTTTTGTGTGTAGCATCGGTAATACTCAAAAAAGGTAACGAGAAAAGGTGCGAGTCTCTGAGACAGATGATAAGCTTTGGAAAATCATTAGACAGAAGCTGCCCTTTGGAACAGTTGGAAGATACTGAAGACAGTGAAAATAACCGACAGCTAAGCCAAATATTAACTTTAAAATACTAAGGAATTATGGAGATCATTTTGAATGAGTGCATGTTTTTATTTTGTTTATCGCCTGCTCTCTATTCCTGAGCCCCAGTCTCCCAGCCATGGTGTATATGCTGTGAAGGTGTGTGAAAGTGCTTTGGAACATGGAAAAAGACTTGTCCTGGAGGAGCAGCAGAGCCTATATGATTCCACAGAATAATTACACTTTTTTTAAACACTGTTTCTGCAGTTCATAGTTGAACATCCTGCGTATTTCACCCTCCAGGAAGCCTCCATAAAGGAAAATCTTACAGGCTGCAAGTAGAGTCTTTCCGAGAGTCTCTTATAGCAGAAGATCCTAACTTCAGTTTAGTAAAAGCCAGTTTAGCCTTTCCCCAGTATTCAGATGAGCAGAAGATACTTTACTTTTCATTGTAGCTATTCTTTCTCCTTATTTTACTCCATCAGACTTACATTTCATCTAATAAGAGCTACTGGCAAACCACAACAGATTGTCAGCCAAAGCCTTACCATCTAGTCTAACTCCTGCCCATGGTTTAAAGCTGAATTTCACTTCCAAAGAAAGAATTTATTGAATGTCAGCCCATCATTCAGATGTTATATGGAGTAAGTGTAAATGACCATTCTAATATAAAAAGTGAACTAAATGAAACATAGTAAAAGTGAAAGTGAACTGATAAGCTCATTGCTTCTGTGTATGTGAAGCATGACCACTATCTATGAAGCGCATGTTTTCTGAAGGTGTTCTGAATTTGAGCTACATCAGTGATTCTCCACAGGCGGAATTACTGCCTCTTGTATCCTAACCCGTGGCTCTCAGAAGCTGAATTCTACTGAACAATGCTAAACTGAATTAATGTTTGAGAACATGTAACTGCTTGTTTAATAGAATCATAGAACCATAAAATCATATAATGGTTTGGGTTGGAAGGGATCTTCAAGACATCTAGTTCCAACCCCCTGCCATGGGCAGGGACACCTTCTATTAGGTCAGGTTGCTCAAAGCCCCATCTAGCCTGGCCTTGAATATTACCAGGGATGGGGCAGCCACAGCTTCTCTGGGCAACCCATTCCAGTGCCCCACCACCCTCACAGTAAAGAATTTCACACTGACTATCATCAAACACCTCCTTCTTTTCCATGTGGCTTAGCATAGTTTCCAGGAGTATCTGCTCCATGGTCTTGCCAGACATGAGGTGAGACTGACAGGCCTGGAGTCCCTTGAGTCTTTTTTTTTTTCTCTCTTTTTTAAAAATGGGAGTTATGTTTCCCATTTTCCAGACAATGGGAACTTCAACAGACTGCCATGGTTTCTGAAATATCATGGGTTATAACCACTTCATCCGCCAGTTTCCTCAGGACCCTCAGATGCGTCCCTTCAAGTCACATGGAGACTTGTGTATCTTCAGGTTCCTCAGATAGCCTCAAACCTGATCTCCTACTGCAAGTGTTTCTCCTTTCTCCCAGTTGCTGTCTTTTCCTTCTTAGGCAGTGTGGCTGGAACACTTATCAGTAAAGACTGAGGCAAAAAAGTCTGTAAGTACCTCAGCCTTCTCCATGTCCCAGGTAACCAGGTCTCCCATTTCCTTCTGAAGAGAACCCACATTTTCCCTGCCTTCCTTTTAGCACCAATTTACCTACAGAATCATTTCTTGCTGCCCTTGAGATCCCTGGTGAGATTCAATTCTATCAGGGCTTTAGCTTTCTTCATCTGATCCATGGGTGCCCAGACAATCTCTTTGTATTCCTCTGTCATGGGTTCAGCAGCAGCAGTCATTTTTCTCCTTCTTGGTAGCTGGTGCAGCGCTGTGTTTTTGACTTTCGGCCTGGGAACAGCACTGATAACACCAATGTTTTCAGTTACTGCTTAGAATGTTTTGGTCTGACCAAGGACTTTCTGAGTCTCATGCTGTGCCAGGGAATAGGGGAAGCTGGGAGGAAGCAGAGACAGGACACCTGACCCAAACTGACCAAAGAGGTATTCCATGCCACAGCACATCATGCCCAGGATGTAAAAATGGAGAGCAGAGACCTGGAAGGGTGGGGGTGCACTGCTTGGTTGGGCTGGGTATCGGGTGGTGAGTGATTGTATTCTTTTCCCTTGTATTTCTCTTGTCATTATTCTTATTGGTGGTAGCAGTAGTGATTTGTGTTATACTTTAGTTACTAAACTGTTCTTATCTCAACCTGTGGGAGTTGCATTCTTTTGATTCTCTTCCCCATCCACCCGGGAGCTAGGGGAAGAAAAAGGGGGGAGTGAGTGAGCGAGAAAACTGCGTGGCTGCAAGGCTTAAACCACGACATCCTCCCAAACTACTTGTCGTTGCTTCCTCTCTAGTCTTCTTTTTTGCGCTGGAGTTTGTCCAGGAGTTCTTTGTTCATCCATGCATCATCAATGAGTTTTACTCTGTTTTGGTAATATAGTCCATGATGGTCCAGAGACAGAGGAACAACATGAAACAGAAGACATCACTGAAGTGACCTTTTAAGAGCACTAGTTTTAAAGAAGCTAGTGGCCTTGGAATCTCTGCTAAAGGCAACAACCTGTATACTTGCTGTATAAGCTGAAAAAAGTTACAGTTCTGCTAAAGCAATAGGAGTGTTTCTTTTTCAAAACAATCATGGAACAATTCCATCTCTCTGTTCTTGTTTTGAGTTAGCTGGCAAATGTTGTTTGAAAGATCTCAGGATTTTTACCATATGTAGCTGCTGACAGGTAGGTCAGCTACTGAATGAACAGGAGAAAAAAGTCCTGCCTGCACTTTTTAACTTAAAGCACTGGGGCAAAGTCAACAGCATGACTTTAATTTTTAGTTATTTTTCCTGTCTCTCTGTAGATTTCACGAGGCATAGTCTCTGCTTTGCTTCGTGCTGGAATGCACAGGAGTATTTACTGATTTGTTGGCCAGGTCTGAGTTAGGATTAACAAAGGCTAACACTAGACTAGCAGAAAAATGGCTAGTAATAATTTGCAGAAGTATGGATTTATTTCTTTCACCAAAATTGAAAAACTCTGCTAGATGTTATTAATATTGAAATTAGGGTTTTCTAGACATGATCTGTTTATTTCTGTTCTTAGAAGGGTTCCTTAAACTCTGATTCTTTTTCTTTCTTCTGATAACCCCTGTAAAGACTTGGGTTCTGATAGGTTTGTGTTGATTGGAAGGTGAAGCACTGGAATGGGTTGCCCGGGGAAGTTGTAAATGCTCCATTGCTGGCGGTGTTCAAGGCCAGGTTGGACAGAGCCTTGGGTGACATGGTTTAGTGTGAGGTGTCCCTGCCCATGGCAGGAGGGTTGGAACTAGATGATCTTAAGGCCATTTCCAACCCTAACTATTCTATGATTCTATAATTCTAATTTCTCATTGATGTAATGTTTTTCTTTCTTTGAAGAAATAACCATCTATTTTCCCTGAAAAGAACAGCTATAATTTATGTACTTCCACAATTTGTTTGGGTTAATTTTCACAATTTTTGAAATTGAATAAAAAGTTAATAGCAGTTGCTTATAGTCACCTGTTAGTTCACTGGCCCCTGTAAAACCATAGTTAGTTACAGCACCTGAAGTATGACTGCTGCTTCAAAGCCGTACAGCTGGTGGTGAGGTCAGGCTTCATTTCTTGATCCCCAAGTGGTCCAGTTGCACCTCTCTACAATCTTCTTTTCCATTTCTCCAACCTGTTATTTTCCCCTACTTGCAGTATCTCTAAAGGTGGCTAATATTTCTTCATAGCACCACTGAAAAAATCACAAATGTAAGCATCCTATTCAAAACAGAATTGTAGTTCTATTTATATGGACAAAGGCAAGGAAATTTGAAGCAGGGTCTGTCTTGTTTCTAGCTAGTGTACAGCTGCTGGTGTGGCATGCCAGAATCAGTGAGGTCCTGTGCATGCATACCTTCGACCATGGACATTCACAAGATGCTGCTCTCAGGCTGGAGGTCTGTCCTTTAGAGGCTGCAATATAGCATCAGTGGTACCACCAGAGCCACAATGACAACAAACAAAAAAATAAAAGCAAAATGTAATCCACTTTTGTAATCCAAAGTGCATATATGCACTAAATGCTTTCAGATGAATGACTGAGCTGGCACTCAGCTCATATCACCCAGATCTTGTGCTTTTCTAGCAATAATCCTTATGTAATTGCACATTTGACATGTGCAAACTGCCAATGTGGTTTGACACTGCTTAACAATGTGTAATCTTTCATGCTACAATCTGTAATTTTCTTAGCTGTATGAGAGACTATATGCTGTCAACTCTCTGCAGTCTGGGTTCATTGGAACTGACAGGCTGCATATTTGTTAGCTTATTTTTGCTTACTCAACACGGAACTGGATATTGAATTCAGACTGATAATGTGAACTTGAGAGGCAATTTCTACAGTTAGAATTCTGTTAATTCAGTCTTGCTGTTGTAAATCTTCAGAATGGATGGACTGAGGTTACTGTTGCCCATGGAAGACAGTCTATTGGTCTCTTGATTTTCCATCAAAAGCAGATTACCATTTCCAATTTTAGATATCTGTTCTTGAGTTGATTTCCTTATAAGTAATGAAGAAATGTTGTAAGCATTATAAAATAAAGGGAGATTTAAACTGCAGGCAGTTTCAGAATGTCTGACTCTCTGTCTTAATCAAAGAATTACATATGGGAGTTTCCAGACTCAGAATCCACTCTGCTATGATTTGTACATAATATTATCAATGAGAACGAGGGAACAGGTGTTTGAGATATGAGTTTTCTTTAATCTTTTCCTCACATATGGAAATGTAATCATCTGCCTAAAATAGCAACACAGGCTCTAGAATGGGAGAACGGGAAATTATTTAAGATCATGCAGTATAGTGTAATGGGACCATTATGGAAAATGTTTTCATATGTTTGTAGACAGTTCTTGTATTTAGAAGACAAACAAGTGGTGCCTTAAGACCAAATAGATGCACGGAATATACATTAAAACTCATTTGATAAAAGATAATAGTTAACATACCTTACTGCTTACCACTTCCTTCTGCTATTACAGCTCCCATCTTTCTGTACACAATGTATTCTTGTGTTTTAATTATTTTCCGTGGAAAGTTCTCCTATGGACAGGAGAGACAAGAAACCAGTTCCATATCTGTTCCGAACCAATTAGATGAATGCCCTGAATGTATGTCTTTTAGGCTTCACACTCTAATTACAGGACTGTTTTGCTAATGGTTTCTAAAGGCTTTCGCAAAATATAATCATAGAATAGTTAGAGTTGGACAGGACCTTAAGATCATCAATTTCTAACTCCCCTGCCATGGGCAGGGACACCTCACACTAAACCATTTCACCCAAGGCTCTGTCCAACCCCACATTGAACACCGCCAGGGATGGAGCCTTCACAACTTCCTTGGGCAGCCCATTCCAGTGCCTCACCACCCTCACAGTAAAGAAGTTCCTCGCTATATCTAACCTAAACTTCCCTGTTTAAGTTTTAATCCATTACCCCTTGTCCTATTCTTCAATTCTACTCTCATGGCTATAACTGAAAGAGTCTTTTCTTTGTACTCATTTTGTATAGTTTATTTTTCAGTATCTTGGTTATCACATAGGTAGTCCAGCTGCTTGTTTCATGAGGCTGACAAATAATGGTGAATAATCTGTGTCTATGTAGTAAGTAGGTGGTACAGACATTGTTTGATATGTGCATGTAATTGTATGAATTGGGAAGTTCTCTACTAATCCATCCAGGTTCAAAAATCATTTTCATATAAAAACTAAGCCTCTTTAGAGACATTAATATGTTGTAATGAGTAAAAGACTGGTTGGAAAAGTGTCAAGTAATTTACAAAGGGTTCCTGGAAGTAAGAGGATTTAAATGAAGAAGAAAACTAAATTAAGAAAATTTAGTTAGCACTCTGAGTTCCACAAAGGTTCAACAGTTGTCCATTTTTTTAACTATACTTTCTTCCTTCTATTTAATTTCCTATTACACGCTTTGCTGTTCTTTCTTTCTGTTCTCATATTCCATTGTTTTCAAAACGTTAAAAGAAAGGGAAGTAAGTACTTCAGTTTCGTATAGCATTTAAGCTATTTCGTTTGGAATACATTTTAGGATGGGATCTGAGTTCTTGGATTTTTTTCCTATGCATTGTTTTTACTTTACTACTTTGTGTTTTCTGTATGCTTTACATTTTATGTGAGCACTGAAAAGTTCTGTAATATTATATTATGAATTTTTCCACCAATTAGTTGTATGAATGAACTATTGCACTTTCTGTCCAAGTTTATTGAAATGAAGGGAATTTTTTTTTATCAGTCCTGGGTGCAGTGGCTGCAGTGTGAACTGCCTCATGAGCAAATATTCACAGGCTAACTCTCAAACATTTCCTGATATTGAATCAAGGTTAACGTAGAAATTAATACTGAAGCACAGGCAAGGCCACTTGGGTTGTGTTATTAGTTGTATCAGGTACTTAAGCTTCCTCCCAAGCCCTTAAATCTGGAGAAATGACACTTTGGGACTGACATCAAATTACAGTACTAAATTATCATCATGTCCCCACTGAGATGCCATCATCCTTCTTATTTACACTCCTGGCATCTCTGAGTTTCAAAAGCAATGGTTCAATAAAAATAATTAGAGAGGTGGAGGATGATTGAGTGACACCTATACTATATGTACCCACATGCACACATCATTTCCTGGCTCTTGGATCATTGGAGGAAAATGTAATGTTCGAACAGTGTGTCTCTATGGCTGGCTGGTTCTTTGCCAAAGATGGATCTAGTTGCATGGATTTCAAACACACTGCCACTTTTGGGTTGGAAATAAAGACCTAAAAATCAATAATTGGGCTTCGATATTGAGTTGTATACAGTAATTTCATTGTGGTTTTATTAGATCAGTAAAATGCTCACTGTGGGACAGTATCACAAGGAACTAATTCATGTACCAACTTAAAGTTTAATATATGCCTAAGAGTTTAGAGAAAGGGATTTGAAAGAGGTAAAGGAGCTATATAGAGGTTTTAGTGTTTAAAAGAGTTTTCTAATGAGAACAGAGTAACAAGAAACTAAAGTCTAATAAAGCAGATATTGTAAGATTTGAAGTTTCAGATTACCTTCATTTGCTTTGTAAATTGCTAAGGAAACAAGCTCCTCGGACTCTTTCTCTAATATGCCCCTCATCAGCCTGTGTCTTTTTTCCCATCCATGCAGTGCATACATACAGAGTTGACTCTGAAAATTCTTAATCTTATTTCAATTAAATATGAACCGCCATTTGATTAAAACATCTGTGATTGTGTTTGTTTTAAATGTTGTATGTCTGCCACCTTTACTCAAGCTGAGTAAAGTCTGTCTGCAATTTGTGAGGTTCTGAACAAGTGAATCTTTGTGGTGCTCTCTCATCAGCAGTTCAGATTCTGCTTGGTTTTGTTTGTGTACAATCTACTGAGGGACTTTCCTTTATAGCCATGAGATTTAGAGTCGTCCTGGCATTTGGTATGATATTGGATTTGTATCCCTATGCTCAGAAATCAGAATTTGAGCCTCAAACAGGAAATGAAACTTAACCAGAAGCTGTTCCCACAGCCCACAGTATTTTCAGAATAATGATCATATTGGTTAGAGATATGCAGAAGTAAGTTGTGTTGCTGGCATAGCTCTGTTGGTAGAAGTCCCTAATTAACTCAGCTATGCCAGCAACGTAGTAGTTTTTTATTGTGTGAATGAAGAGGAAGATTTATTTATATTGCTACAAATTGGAGCTTTGCCTTATAATGTGTCAAAATGCAATTGTGTATTATGTCTGAAAGGAATAGTCTTATAGCCATAAAGCACTTTACAACAAAAAGAAGCCTTAAAGAACACTGTATTACTAATCATTGCTGGATGAAATAAACAATGCATCAGGGCTTTTATAATGCAGTAGAACCGATAATAGCTAACATGGAACATAAGAACCAAGTAGAAGGAAGCGGTGTGGATAACAATGGGTTTGGTTTATATTCATCTATCAAGAGTTAGTCCAAACTGAAAGAAATTTAACTTTAAATTCTGAGAATTATTTGCAAAGTGGCAAAAGAGGCTGTGAAGAATATTTGTGAGCAGTTTTATAATTCTGATGTAATCACAAACATTTATCACAAACATTTAACACTTCATAGTGTTGACTTAAAAATGCCATCAGATTAATTACTAATTTCCCTCTAAGTTTCCCTCTGTGCTTTTTCTGTCACTTCTTTGGTCCTCATGACCAGAAGATACAGAAGTACCAGTAAACTCTGGTGACAATGAAGTAGAAATTTGTGGCATGAAATATGCGACCACAGTGTGACAGGTGGGGGGAGTCTTGAACCCCAGAACAACATAGATGGATATCTTGATAAGATGAAAATGTTGTTCACTTTCTGTGCAGCCACATATCTCAATGTTTCTGTATATTATGAACTTTCTACAATAATTGTGCACACAGGAAACTAAATAATTGAATACAAATATGCAAATAGCTGTGGAAGCACTACCAGCACACTCCAGATACAGTCTTTGATATTCATAATTTGTTTTCAGTATCTTTCTCTTTGCTAGAAAAATCCACAGGGTTTGGTTTTGTCTGTGCCAGATGCCTCTCAGATGAGAGGAGGTAGTTGCAAAATTGCTCACCATGCAGCAGAAACGGCAACTGAAAGTGATTACACCCAACATATGGTCCAAAGGCAGACATCTGCTAATGAAGATTAGGGATAGTGTGGCAGATTCTCACTTGTTCTAATGAGCCAAAAAATCTTGAACATAAGTCCATTAGAAAAAATGAGAGTAATCATCAATGGATTTTATATCAGACCTGCCTCCTCCTGCCTCTCTGCATATAATCCTATGCTTTGCCAGCTTGAGTGTGAAATAGAATAATGGGAGACCTGGGCATATTTGCCAGAAATATCTCATAAAGCCATTTTAATTAGTTACAAAGTAGTAAGAATAACAAGTCAGTGAAAAGACGAACCTAATGGTCTTAGTGGAACGCAGTAAGAGCTTAGATGGGCATCTGGAGATTGTAAGTAGTATACGGGGAGGACAAAAGCAAGTCCACCGTTTCTCATATCTGAAGATTACATATGTTCTTTGTCCTGGTTCAGTTTCACCAGTGGAGAGGCAGCACTTTTCCACATACATTAACAATGTGGTTTCCTTAATTGTTAGGGGAGAAATGAAGCTCACTTGGAGTTACAGGCTTGAGGATTCATGGACATGGGTTTTATGTGGAAAGGCTCAGAGTAAAATACCTCCATGACAGATCTCAGTCTATCACAAGGTGCCAAACTTACTAAATGCTGGGGAGGCAGATATCAAAGTTGCAAGCATAGTGGCATACAATTCTGTGTTGCCTCATGGGACAAGGGTAGTGGAACAGGGGTGTTGGTGGATATAAAGTGGCGTAAGGGAAGGGCTGGAGCTGGCCACTGAGGAGATCTCTACTGACAGGTAGATCTGAAAGTGAGTGCCAGGGAAAGGGAAAGGCTTTGAAAGCTGTATGTGTGCTTTGGAGGCCCCACAGGTTTTAAGCTAAGGGCCAAAGTAGTAGTAGCTGGAGGTGGGGGTGGGCAGGAGATGCTGTCAGAGAGGAAAGTAAAAAAAGAAAACAAAAAACTTGTGAGGTGAGAGTGGTGGTAAGTGATGAAGCAAGGTAGTATTGATTGTATTGATTACACTGAATGAAGCTGGTAAAGGGGGTAAAATTGTGCAAGGATGTCTGGTAGATAAGTAGACTAGTTAGTAGCACTTGCTGAGTACTATAAGTGCTGCTTTAGCATAATCTCACTTAGAAACAGATCTCTACTTTTGGGACTCTCAGCAAAATTAGGAAGAAGCTCAAGGCAGATAGAAGCTGCACTGCTGTGGTATTATCAGTCGTTTCAAGAAGGAAGAATATGAAGAAAGGACTATCTTCTATGCTCTTTTTTTTCTAGTGGATTATTTCTCCACCAGATCATTTTGATGTTAAGATACTCCATGCTTTTTTCATGCACATAAAAAAGAACAAATCAATTGGTTAAGAAAGCCTATGCATCACACCGAGGGATGAAGGATGGTATTAAAATGCCAAGTGTTTGTGGGAATATGTGTGATATATATACAAATCCATGAGGTGTATCCATATTAACCTATATTGTGCTACATATGCAGACTAAATGTGTATATCTATCTAGGCATAGCTATAGATACAGATATGGATGTATGTATATCCACCTGCAATTGAAATGTATACAGCCTTATTAGGCTTCCTCGTGTTTTAGAGAGGTGTACAACGCAGTTCAGGTCCTCTCCAGTTTTATGAGAAAGGAACTTCCATTATGCAAGCTGGTTTTGCTGAGTCTCAGGAGTGTTACTTGATATATTTTCAATATAGTTTGTAAAGTATGATGGAAGTGCTCCAGTAAAGAGGTGCAACATTAAATACAAGATTAATAGCATCATTCCTTTTGGCTAGGCAAGTAGAAGGTGTACACACTTTCTAACTTTTCAGGCATTTAAAACAACTTATCTATAAAGTTTAAAATTTAAGTAATTTAAAGTTATGAGTTGACTTAAGAGAGGTAAGGCTAAGTCCCTGATCATTTACCAGTTTTCTAAACACTTCTTTTTGATTTCATAACCTAAAAAAGAAGCTAACAATAATAAACTTTGTTCAAATTGAGATGTTATAATTAGCTGATGTTTAAATTAATTAGGAATTTATGAGAAGTTTTTTAACCTGTCTACTGTCTAATCAAAAATTACAGACGTCTGAGCAAGGGTTAAAATTTTGCTCGTTGACTTACAGAAGATATGGTTTTCCTTGTAGCTGCAAAAAATCAATGCGCAAGATTGTTTAGCTATTAACATTTGAGAAGTTGACATGTCATGGTTTGTCTTCTGATTGAAGATTGTTGTCATGCCATTTGGTCTGAAGATTATATTTTGTTATTCACCTCATGTAAAGTGAAATTCAGACTTCTATGGAGTCAGAAACACCTATCCTAATTTCAAGTTGCCAAGTATCTGGGTGTATGCTGGCTTATACTGTGCCAGCTGTCATTGTTTTGTTTCTTCCAAGTGAAACAATGAAAGTGGACACTTCTGCTTGGTAAAGTCTTAAAAAGTTTGTACTTATGCTTGGCCCCCTATAGAAAATTAGAAGTTAATTTTCCTTGCTATGCTTGCTCAGATGCCTGCTGGGTTTTGATTGGGTACTCAAGCTAGGGGTTAAGCTGAGGTGAGTCTTTAATCCACAATTTACTTGCATTTGTGTGTCCTGGCAGATTGTATAAAGAAGCATCTTCAAGATATTCCGGTGTGCAAACATTTCTGCATTTTTTTTTTTCTATTTCTGTTCAAGCTTAAAAACAAACACCACAGTGCGGTGTTTTGGGCACCTTTTAATTCATTAAATAAGAAAATAAGAGGCATCAAAGGAAGCTGAGTGGGTGAGAACTATTGTCAATATATCTCCAGAATTAGGATGGGGTTTAGTGGTTTCATTTAGGTGAACATAGTGTTTATATTCTGCTGAAATTCCTTTCTTGTCGTTTTTATCCATCTGCAAGGTTGTCTGTTGTTTCTATTATTCTTTCTATGAAGGAAAATAACTTTGTAAACAAATAAAAATTGAATGTTATATGAAGTATAATATGTAATGTATCTGTGTCATCTCCTTGCAAGTGTATGGATTGCCATGGTAGGTGGTGACAAACAAGGGAATTGCATGTCCTTTAGGTAGTTAGGCATTTGTTGCAACTGACTTCTTTTTCATATCATTTGAAGACACATTTCTACTTGTAAATTATTCCCCTAAAATGTATTCATGAGTCAATGTCTTAAATTAGGCCTTAATGGAAAAATGGATGAACCATTAGATAATTGTTTCCTCCCCTAGTCATGCAAATAAAGTTAATAAGTGCTGTCTTTCAGTTTTTCCGTTTACTTTAAGCTGCTAATTAGTTGCAGCGGTGAGAATTGTATTCGACTGTAATAAATCGAATTCCAATAAGGAAAACTGAGCTGTCCTAAAAATAAACTGTGCTCCAGTAACTTTCAAGCAGTGTATACAGTAGTCAAGCTGTTTGCAAAGTAATGCTTGCAGCGCTTCAATTGTTTTATATCATTCTGTGACTGACAGAGGGAAATAGTGTAGTTTTGGTACCATAATGGTAAATGATGAGAGAGAAAAGTTACCTGGGTAGTCCCTGTGTAATAAATAGGAGACTTTTAAGAATACTTGTAACAAGACTTTTAAGAATACTTGTAACAAGACTTTTAAGAATACTTGTAACTGCATAAAGTGATAAAAAAATCTTTTAAATGCATTATAAAGCATATTGCGTGTGTGAGTAAAAATTGCAGCTTTAGCACTTCAGAAATATTGTGTCATTCAGATTGCCAAACAATCCTGTCAAATCCTACATTTATGTGTGACTGGTTTAGGAATGCTACTCTCTTTCTTGAGTACAAAGCAAAAGCACTCATTATCAAAACAGTTAACGGAGTACTTACCCCACCAAGTTTGCAGAAGCTGCTGAACCATGAATTTGGAATAATTACTGTCAAAATGTTAAAGGACATATCTTACTTTTCTTACTAAGTCTTAGTAAGTCCTGATTTCAGCTTCACTTTTCCAATGTGTTTAAAGCTTTTGCTAACAACAGTGTGGCTTTACTGAGAATGCCAACAGTGAAGTTCTCAGCATACATTTAATTTAGAGATTGATATGCTATGATAATATTATGGATACTTTTGCAAAGTACTCATGGTAAAAAAATCCACAGAAGTGATTTAATAGATGTATGTCTAGTAAGACTCCTATGAGAAGACATACAGCTACTTATTTCTAGCAAAGTGTTTTGCTTGGTTTCTCCAAACTTCCATTGTCCCTCCAGGTCTCATTCATTCAGAGCATTTCTTCTCACTGGTAGTAACATTGTGATCTACTTTTGTACAATTATCACAAGCATGGCAAAAGTTGAGTGAGTTTGCTTGGTTGGTTCAATCCTTTATAATTTTTTTTCAAGTTCTGATTAATGTCAGCTGGCATCTGGAAAGAAATGTAGTGTAACCAAGCTTTGGCTTATTGACATCTATGAGGAGATCTAGCAATTGGTTGAATATGAGCTCTTAACAAGTATGTACTTCTTTAACTGACTCTTTTCCATGAATTTCAGCTGAATGCTTTTAGCATTTGGCAGTTTCATGTTATTGATGAAGTACGTGCCTAAGTGTTATACTTTATAACTCTAAGAAATGAAAGGCTACTTTCAAACCATTGGTTTAACGAGCTCAGGAAAAGGCGTTCCTAACAGTAAGACAAGATTGATCGGATGGAGCTTCTGCAGAGTAATCTGCAGTGAATTTTCTCATTTTGCGATGCCTACTTTCCTTCTGACTTCTGAGATGAGACACACCCTGCACCTTGAAATGGCTATGAACCAAGCAGTCATACAGTTGGGGTAAATGCACACACAGCCACTCTACTGGACTTTCAACATGCAGACAAATGTTGATCTAACTATACTGGATAGTTTATGTTGAATATGTTATATGAATTACAGGAAAACTGCAATTATTGGGATTTAGAAATAATGAAATATTGTAATTCCCAAGTTCTAATATTCATGCTGTGGATCATCTTTTATATCATTTCCCAGCAAGTGGACTTATTTACAGCTCAAAAAGTTTTGAAGGCAATATGATGTATAGCATAAACTGCTAAGTGCAAGACAAAAAAAACATGGTCAAGGTGAATCCTACCATGTCATCCTTCGTTTTGTTGCTGTAACATGCCAACCAGTCAGGCCATGAATTTGATAGGGATTCCCTAGACTTGAGCAGCTCAGGGAACCATGTCAGTCAATAAAATCATCCTCTTGGTTTGTTTTGTCACATGCAGAAGAAGGCAGAGAGAAAGAGGGAAGAAATGAGGGAAACCCCAGGTATCAAACGCTATGGTGGTTGAGGTAGCCTGTTTAAAGGCTTGGTTTGGGAATTGAGGGTTGGTTTTCAGTTCTTTAAAGATGCACTGAGGTTTGCATGCTAACTTTCCAGGTATCAACAGGGACAGCAAATTGTGAAAGGTACATTTTTATTAGCAGTCAGGGGTTCTGATTGCACTGCCATGAAGTTTCTTGATATTCTTTTTTGTAGATTTACTAAAATTCTGTGTTAAATCACTTGATTTACTACAACTGAGCAAAAACCCAGAGCTGTACCTCATATTTTATTGAAGCATAACAGAACTGAAAGCAATCTGTGGAAGCCAATAAAATGACACCTGTTTGCAAAGCCCAAACTACCATGAAAAGAGAGTTAAACATTAATTTGTTGAGTAAACTCTTACCCACTTCTATCTACAAAAGAATAAGGCCCAAGATGGACAACAGAAATTAGCATAGAAACATAGAAAAAATCATTTAAAGAAGCATAATCCTAAAAGTCTGTACTATAGCACTATTATAACATGACCCACAGTATTTAGCAATCTTGGTTGGGGGGAATTCCCTTCTGTAAAAGCACTCAGTTACTCACAAAATTTTCCAGTGTTTATTTATTCGTGATTTCTGTCTCCAAGTGCTTAGAAAGGCACTTCAAATTTTTATAATATGACTAATAGATCATTGTCCATGCAGGCTCTACTCTTAAAAAAATTCCTCACATTTATCACACAGGTGTTATAGAAGGTGTTGCAATCCGATGTTGAACACTGTTGGCATCCAGATGATGGTAGTGGCAGCAGCTTCTTGACTCCAGTTTTCTAAATGTGCACACCTCTACCATTCTGCAATCATCAGGGATGTAACCAGGGGTTTTGTCTGACTCTATGCTGCCTGCATTCATCTTCATAAACTGGGGAAGAGAAAGACTTGAAGAAATCCAGGATAAGATAGCAGAGTAATGAAAGGGGTTAACTATGTTTTGCCCATATGTCCTGCTCCCTTTAGTTAACAACACTGGCAATGGTTACTAGCTTTATGTTCTTCATTTTTGAAGCAGCACAAATATCCACAAGTTCTTGCCAATAAGCAATTTGTCTGTGTGTTTGAGACGTATGAGAAAATCACTATCTTCTTGTCTCCGCTCAGCCTCCTTCCGCTTGGAGTCAGAATGTCTGCTTCATGTAGCAAATGAATTCAGCCACTTTGTCCTCTTCTGCTACACTCCCTTTGGTGGAAATAAGCTAAAAAGCTCAAAAGCTGGGAACTGTTGGCAACTTTTCTTTTATGTCACATGCCTGAATCAGATTCCCTGCCATGTTTAGTAAGTTTTGTCTCATGGTTTCTCTACCATATGTGGTAAAGAAGGAAAAATGTTATGAAACCATGGATACTATATATATATATCTGTATCCTTAAAAAAAATTAATGCATTGTATATTAGTTCATAAATGGCGCAATAAACTTCTATATCTCATGCCTGGTAGGCACAGCATAGGAAATAGTACGATGAGATTCCAAGTTCCTAACTTAATTCATCTCCTTCCTGAAAGAATCAATACTGTGTCTGAAAGTAAATTTTAGCCTTCATAACTTTTTTAGTATGTTACATCATAGTTTAGATTGCTGACAGTCATTTTCTTATTTGGGAGTTCTTGTGTCATGGACAGAAAGTACAGAGACCGCAAACTCCACTATACTAAAACTTCACTTTACTAAAACATTGTGCTTTGAAAACATTTGTGTATCTTGTGTATCTTCAGTAGGTCAAAATTGGATTCATTAGGGAAGATGGAATGCTGTAACCCTTTTCATACAACTGAAGTGAGTAATTTCTTTGTATTATTTTAAAATGCTTAATGAGATTTCTCTATTTTCTTGAGATTGTGTAACAGTAGAAAAGCACTATTATATCTGAAATTAGTTGGGTTTTGGGTTTTGGGTTTTTTGTTTTTTGTTTTTTTTCTCAGGGAATGAATTTTGCTAGCATTATTTGGGAGATATGCATTTTCAGGTTTCTATCAAAATAATATACCTCTGGTATTGCTGTCTTATATTACAGGTATTTCAGATTTACTTGCTTGGCAAAAAGTACAACTATTGTGTCTGCTTAAAAACATAGAGTAATGAGTTTTATCAAATATAAGCACACTATCGCAATGAAACGTATTTCATGAATTACTGAAAATCTTTACTGTCATGTTTTAATGAAAGGCACATTTCTTATGTTAAATTAATAAGGTAGAAAAGCATGTAAACTAAATGAAACAGTATCTTGACTCAAATGTCTATCAAAGACATCAGTCACTTCTATTAACAATGTAAATCCTACATTCACCTTTGGATGTTCTGAGGAACAGCAACAATTATCAGGAACTGGGGGTCCCCAGTGAATATAGAAGCAGCAGAGTTTTAAAAGAAGTCCTGCTGTTATTACCACCCATTGTGTTTTTTAGCACTTGTATATTTTGATTCTCCTCAAATGCTCCCATTGGAGTCAGCAACTGAAATAACGTGCTAAACTAGAGCATAGTAAGCTTCTTGGTTTCTTGGCTGTATAACTGGAGCTTATCTGTGAAGGGGTCAAAATGACTGCACTCAACTAGTATGGCTGAGGGCAGGCTTAAAGGTGAATGAAGACACATACTCCTGAAATGCAGTTCTGTGAGTGTGGAGATACGTGTCAGAGTGTAACTTAAAGCGGACCTGCCATGTTTCAATTTAGTCTGAACCTCTTAATCCTACATCCAGTCTGCTGATGCATACAGGAATGTCAGTTAAGGGTATGGACTGCCGAGATGGAGATGTGTTCAGATAGCCTTGGCAGTAGTTCAATTTGCATTTTGTTGCACCTTTTTGGCACATAATTCAATTACACTGATTGAGACTCTTTTAAGTTGATTAGGCTGGTATAAAGCTCGTAATATCCTACTATTAATGTACTAAATATACCAGTTTATGCATCTCTATTTGTTGCAGCATCTCTGGCCCTTGTGATCTCAAAAGTTCTCTGAATTGATTTCCTCTGGAGTTTTGGTGGTGGAATGTTTTTCTAAGTACAGTGTTGGAAACACTAAGAAAAATCTAAAGATTTTGGTAGCCTTTTGCTTTGGAGTCTTAAATGTGAAACACAGTTGTCCTTAGTTCTTTTTCATTACTTGTTTGGAAAATATATTCATATGGATTTTTTTGTTGTTGTTAAAAAACTGGTTTGACTTTGGAATAGGAAAACAGCAGCATCGACCATGGAAAATATTTTCTGGTGGGAATGATGCCTATAAAGATTTCATGATGTTTTTGTTGTCTGAAGATCTAGTACAATACCTATTCAGGCAATGCTTTCTATGCAATTCCATATTAAAATACCCAGCACTGTAAAAAAAAACCCACTGGGGAAGAAAAAGTGGTACTGAATAACATGATTAGATTCATACACAAAATTCCTTAAAAGGGTCAATGAGTTCAGATCTAAATTTTATTTAGATGGATACCAGTTAAAACACAGCACCTGATGATAATTGGAAAGACCAACTGAACCAATTAGTAATCTAGGACTTTACTGCCAATAAATTTGACTAGAAAAAAATGACTTAACATGAGTTAGAGCAGAATATCATAGAATTATAGAATCATAGAATAGTTAGGGTTGGAAAGGACCTTAAGATCATCTAGTTCTGAACCCCCAGCCATGGGCGGAGACACCTTACACTAAACCATGACACCCAAGGATTTGTTTACACAGTGTCCCAGAGTTCTGTATTATTTGTACTGTGGGGAAAAAGGTGGTTTTTTTTTAATCCAAAGTACACCATCTCTGCACTAGAAACTGCATTTCTTTAAATGCTGTTGAAAAGCATATATATTGTACCATTTGCTCTGAGTAGCTTCTGGTTTTCTTCTTTTGCTTTAGAATATCAAGAAAAGATGTGATAATTGATGCAAATTTACTGGTGGGAACCAGGGGGTTTTGTCCTTCTTTTAATATCACCTCTTATGTCCTCTGCCTTTTTTATGACTGGAGACATTGTTAGGTACCTGTTTGCTCAAGAGATCTAAGTAATGCAGAAATTTACATATTGGCTGCTCAGCACATGTGCAAAGAATTGGCTTTGTCCAGGCTTATTTTGAAAACATGGGATCTGGCTACCTATGACACTCAGTAGTCACCCATGCCTATAGTTTTTCCAATTCATGTGCTTTCCTTGGCTGCCTGAAATTTTCCAGGTGGACATACACTTAAGATGTGGTCCAGGCTCCCATGTCCCTTCAAACAGCCCCTCTTCTTTCCTCTGCCATTCAGACTATGACTGTATCTACCCTCATCACTGGCACAGACTGACTATCAACTGGAAATAAGAATGATCTGCTTGGCTTTTCCAAGCCTTCTGTATGCCAAATGTACACTTCTTCCTCCACCACCACCATCTTGTAGCATATGCTCTTTATCTTCCTCAGTGTTTCTTGGTGTGTTTACTCTCATAAGGGCCCCCTGTGCCAAGCACTGCAGCTATTTGAATGATCTTTTGGACACATGGGAAAGCCAAGTGTGTTAAAGACTGGTCTTAAATTTGGCAAACAAATCAAAGGCATATCCACAAGTGTCCCAGACCTTTTGTACCATAAGCTATAAAATAAGTACTTGAATCACAAGAAAATATACTAAAAATGAATTTTCTTTCCTAGGCTCTCGATTGTTGCTGTCCATTTTGAGGCCTCCAAACCATAACAGGACTGTGGGAATCAACTATGTATAAATATTATTTAGTTTCTATAGGAATAGATCATGTAAATCAACAAGGAGCAGTAAATGAAAAATTCAGTCTTGCTGCAGTTCTTTTGTGCCACTCTCATGATCCGTAGAGATTAGAGGAGTTCACTGAAGCAAATGTAGTTTAGTGGAGTGTGTGTCCTCCAACTTTGTCAAGGACTTACTCTTTGGTTGGCCTAGGGTAAAGGGAGTGACCCAAAAGGGTAAAGCCAAATTAAGATGGAGTGTGACCAATGTCTTAACCTCTCTATAAGAAATTCATTTTTGTGGAGCAATATTCAAACGTTAAAAATTAATCAGTATGATATATTGTCCTGAATGGTTCTTACAGGGCTCTTTGTAGCAATAGGATTCAGACTGTGACAAGAAATTTACTGTTTATATCGTCCTTGAATACTTAAACAGTTTCCTTTAAATGCATTTTAGCAGATAGATTGTTCAGCTTAAAAACTGCAAAAGGAATTTAAAAGGCTGTTTCCACGGTTTACAAAACCACATCCTATAAATAGATTTTCCTACTGCAAAATCCTATGTCAATTAATTCTTCTAATTAAGCCTCAATAACTTATACTCCCTGAGAATTTGCATTTGAGCATTGCGCATAGGAATTACGCATAGTAATTTCACAAACTATAATAGTCCTCAGCCTACTCTGGGATCAAAGTTGTGTCTTTTCCTCCCTTTTTAATTATTGGCAACTTTTGATTCCATCAACCACACTGAGACAACGTCAACTTTAAAGAGGCACTGCTGGGTTACCACAAGTATGATCTCGGCATGTTTGGAATAGTCTCAGACAGAGCCCTCTGATAGTCATTCTAGTGGATTTTTTTTCTTTTTTGTCATAGCTTTTCGGGGTTCCATCTTCAGACCTTATTAGTCTTCTGTCATTTGTTAAATGCTGGTATCTGGGTTACAGTAGCCTTTGAAAATGATAGATGTACCATGCAGATGACAAGACATCCTTTTTGATCTGTCCCTTCCGAACTTGGTTTGGTTCCTACAGTTTCTGAGCTGCCCTGAAGAATTATTTCTGAATTTGGGCCAGAAACTGCACAATATTTTGCTCTAGTGAGTTTTTTAACAAAACATAAGCTTTATGTGTGGAACCCACTATCGTGCTGGACTAGCTCTTTCTTCTCAGTTCCTTTGAGGATAATTTTTCCATTTCCTGTCACTACAGATTGCACTATTGGAGGCAGTTTTAAATCAGTAATGCCTTTGATGTTTTTCTTTTACAATGCCAGGAGCATTCCCAGAGTGACATTGACGCTCTCCCAGACTGTCCAAATGTGTATTCATGGCAGGCTTCCGCTAAGCTGCTGTAACACTCTCCCTCTCTGTTTGCTAGCTTGCCAGATGTGAATAAGCTCCAGTTAATTGAAAATGCCAGATTTTGAATAGGTTGCAGTTAATTCAAAATGCTATGGTCAGCTTGTACATGTGCCTAAACATTATGTTGCTAGATTTTAACTATTGTGTCACTCTTCTGTGAAAACCAAATGACAAAAATGTTTCTCAGATGTTTTGAACTTTTTCTTTTCAGTCTACCAGTGTGCGTAAAGAAAAATGTTCAGTGGATCTTTCCAAAGCAAGCTGAATGCATCTGATGTAACTGGAAGTCAGGTAGAGTAAATGGATTAGTTGTTTTTAAATGACAGCTGAAAATGAGGCGCTAACATCCTGAATCTCTTTCTGTCACTGCTGTGGAGTTACATACCTACCGATGAGAGGAAGTAATTTTCTATCTGTCACTGTAAGAGCTTCTTTTATTTTGCTTGTGTCCTCCAGCATGTTAAGCTGGAATTTAGACTTTTTGTGCAATGGAACTTTGTGGTTAAGGCAAAAACAACTTAGAAAAAAGTTTTATTTTTGTTGTCATTTCTTGTATGTCATATATACTCTACAGTATTTCTATACCAGCCATTTTGAAGTTCAGTGAGGTTGTTTGTGAAAACCAGCTATGAATATTGATTGCACAATCTTCCAGGTGTCCCAATCCCCTTAGTAACCACACAACTAAAGGTTGCTGTCAGAACAACTGGTTAAAAAAAGAGAGAGGAAACTTTATGTCAGCACTAAGGAACAAAAGAGGAATTTCCTATTCGACTTCAGCTACAGCTGCTGGATGCGGCAACTTTGTAATTCAGAAATAACATTTTCCCCCAAAATACCAGGAAACATAGTATGTTTAGTATGGAAGGCATTAACGATGGATCTTTTCCGATGCCTATCTTTTTGGGACCTGCCTGCACTGTCTTTTCCTCATGCAAAAAGGACTTCATGTGTTGGCAGTACTGGCTTTGTGATCTGTTGTAGGCAACTGGGCAGTAGGGATGTATTCACTATTTTGTTTTTCATTCTTTTTCTTCATAACAGTTCCCATGTCTATTCAACCATCAGAAAAGTAGCATAACTCTCAAACAGTCCATTCATAGTAATCAGTGTTTAAAAGGGAGAGACAGAGATTATAACAAGAAAGCAACAAGACACTTCTTGGGTAAGAAACCTGAAAAGCATTCAAAAAGAGCTCACAGGTCTACAAAGTCAGAAGTCTCATATGCCAATATTGATATTGTAGAAAGAGAATTATTCAAGCAGTATTCCTTATAAAACTGAAAATACTGGACTCTTCTGGATCTTCAATAAAAGCTTTCTGTGGATTTTGAATAGCCATGTACATTGGGATGTCTGCATGTGCAAAAGTCACAACATTTTCTGCCTTCCATGATGCCACTTGAATTAATAACATAGCTATAAATATTCAAAATATGATAATGTGAACAATTTGGAGAAGTTTTTCAATATAACTGGATGAATCTATAAATATTATATGATTTAAACAGAAAACATGAGTTGTCTATCTGATAGCAAGGAGTGTCCAAGAAGGAGGGTGTGTGCTAAGGTCTTGAGCTGCTAGAAACAGCAAGTGGAATGAATGAAACTATTAGACTAACCAGGTTGACATCAGTCCTAGACAGAAGGGTGAAAATCACAATGCTGATATGGCATTTAATTATTTAAAATTCCAAGGGTGGGAACATGAGTGACCCAGCTTTTACGGCATGTGGATCTGGTTTCATTCCTCTGATGAGATAAGTTTGGTTCATTAATACAATTGTTTACATATCACAGAAATTGTCTTTTTTAAAGCACTGAACTGCATGTTATTGTGATTAGAAGTCAACACTGATATTGATTAAGTGCAAATTAAATGGATTTAGGCACTTGGTAGTTGGTATATATCAAAGTAGTGTCATGGAAGATTTATCCTTAAATAGATGTATTTCAAATGGCTTTTTTCGGAGATCAGTTAAAGGTCAGCACTATTAAATACTGTTTTTATAAATTCTGGAAAAGTAAATATAAAAGCAGTGTGAGTAAAATTTATGGATGATATAGAGTGTCAAAATATTGAGAATAGAGCAGCCAAGCTAAGAAATCTGGATTTCTTAAACTGGTATGCAGGTAAAAGCTGGCTTTAGATGTTGGGGGTCCTGCCTGTGGAGAGTCTCACGTGAGAAGCTGCACAGGCTGAGAGTGCCGTGCTGCTCCTGTGCCACACACTCCTCTTCCTTGGCATGCTACTTTGTCTGAGCAGAATGACACAGATACTGCTCCTGGCACCTACATACTGTTGGGTCTCCCTAGTAACGTAGCTCTCCTATGAGTGTGATTACAGACCAGCAGAAGTGGGTGCAAAGAGCAAGGCTGAGGTTAACTGTTGATATTAGAACGATTTCTATTAGCAGAGTAATGAAAATAATATTTTGGGGTCTTCAGTTAGATATTCACTGTTAGTTGTAATTTATTCACCAGCATTAACCCTCAAGAAAAGCAAGAGAACACAAAGGTTCATATCATGTAAAATTCATTATGGGAAACTAAGTCTGCAGAGATTACAGTAATTGCACAGACTGAGTGAGAGAATAAGGAATTTTAAGATGAAGGTTGATACTGTGTTTTCCAAGATTGATATGAGCTGGATGAAATATTATAAAATGAAGATATTTGGGATTCCCTAGGTCTACAACCTTAAAAAGATTTTGTGTGTGTGCATACATAATTATATATGTATATGTATCTGCATGTTAGCTCTCTGTCACACAACTAGTATTAAAGTTTACAAAGAATAGAAGGAACTTCAAAAACTTCAGGCCAATTACAGGATTGTGCAGTCTTTTACATAAGGGTAAATCCATACAGCTCTGAAAGCAGGAGATGTGGGTCTTGTTTCAACTTCATCTTTGGCATTGGCACTAGTGCCAACAGTGCATGTACTGCTCCAGCAAGGAATGGTTCTTTCTAAAGCAAATTCAACCAGGAAAATGTATCTTCCAGCTCAATAACTTCCCCACCTTGACCTGTTGTGAGGCCATTTGGGTTCTCATTCTGATGCTAGATAAGCACAAGGGAGGCACCGTCTCTTCATGGCAGTGCTGCAGACTTGTGTTGGATCAGGGCCTTGAGTAAGCTTACTAGATACTCATATTTGGTTTTGCAATTCTCTTTGTCATTGTCATGAGTTGCTGCTGCTCTTATCTTCAAATGTGGAATTTCCAAACCTTTGGGTTACTTATCCAATCCTTATTTGCACACCTGCTGCTCTTGTGGTTGATAGTTTTACTTCCCCATTGGAAGGTAGCTTCCAAGGGACAGAAGCTGTCATGGAGATTGTTAAGGATGGAATTGAAGATTCAGAGATAAAAATGGAGTGGTTTCTCTATCTGTTTTATGCTATGGTTGAAATATTCCAGCATAGTAGAAAGAGAGATTAAATGAGAAATATATCATCTGTTTTACTTTCAGGCTAGTTATACGCTTTTGGGTTCTCCTTGTTGCATCTAGCAAGTCACTCAGTTAAAAGGACAAGAGTGAAAAATGGATTGTTTGTCTCCCCAAAGCAAACGTAGTCAAAGTGAATTACTATATGGAATCATCACAGTATGAAAGTATCAGATGAAAATTCCCTAAAACATGTGAAACAAATATCAACTTTAAGTATATATTTTGAGAGATGGTCATGTGGAAGGCCTGACTAGCACTACAGCTACAATCTTATATACAGGAAGGTTTACAATTCACATTTGTTGAGAGATTCAATCCAGTACTACTAATACCCACTTGTGGTGCTATGAATCAGAGGAGCAACTTGCAATAATGCCTTGCACAAGTAACAAAGAATATACTGAGACAGGCAAAACCAAAGTGACGTTTATAGGCCCAGAAGTTAGCAGCAATGGCACTCTAAAAAAGCCAGGGAGACACATATACTCCAGGTGAAAAGAGGCGCCTGTTCTACTGGGTGAGAGTTTTTGCAAGGCCAAGAACATTCCTGTTAGTATCTCTAAGATTCATTGGAAGTACATAAAGAGAGTGAGCTCTCCTGGAACATGTAACAAAACATTTACTAACAATAGCCCTTTTTCTTGCCAAACTGTTGTATTGCAATTTCTCTTTTCCTTTTTAGAATAAAATATTCATTCACCTGAAACACTTCAGAAAACCTTGAATAATTGCCCCACGGGGACACAACGGAAGCAAACGTAAGACATAGAGCTCATTTTTAATGCATGGGGCAGCATGGGTGACCTGGCTCCCCCCACTGTAAGAACCCATAAGGGGAAAGGCAGAACCTGTGGAAGAGGAGCAGGATTTCATATCTTCCAGTCGCTCCCTGAGCTGCTATATGGAGCCTCACCTGTGGCCTTTGGAGGCTCAGTTATCTTCTACTGCTGCACTACCTGTAAATATCCTCGCATTCTCGCCAAGAAGCTGAGCATCATACTGGATGTGACTAACAGGAGCACAGCTTTCCAGGGCAGCCATGAGGGTGGAAAACAAACAGATCCAAGGGATGTTTTTACTGCTGCCGCAGGTGGTGAAAACTAAACACAGCTAAGCCCCAGAAAAAAGGTCCTTTCTTCATCCAGTTGTACCACTGAATAGGGTAGGGCAAATTTAAACGTAATAATCTGATTGTAGCCTTTCTCCTTCCTCATGTAGACAGGTGACTTAAGCACAAAATTAATCCAGGAAGAGAGAAGACAGCTGGGGAAAAATGAGGAAAAAGCAGGTTGACTGCAGTGGAAAGCAAGCATGAATACATGACTTCTCTTGGCTTTCTGTCATGGGTTCAGCAGTAGCAGTCATTTTTCTCCTCTCAGTAGCTGGTGCAGTGCTGTGTTTTTGACTTTTGGCCTGGGAACAGCGCTGATAACACCGATGTTTTTAGCTACTGCTTAGTAATGTTTAGTCTGACCAAGGACTTTTTGAGCCTCATGCTCTGTCAGGGAGGAGGGGGAGCCGGGAGAAAGCAGAGACAGGACACCTGACCCAAACTGACCAAAGAGGTATTCCATACCACATCATGTCATGCCCACTATATAAATTGGGGGCAGAGACCTGGAAGGGCTAGATCACTGCTCAGGTCGGGCTGGGTATCAGTCGGTGGATGGTGAGCAGTTGTATTCTCTTCCCTTGTTATTTCCCTTATCATTATTATTATTGGTGATAGCTGTAGTGGTTTGTGTTATACCTTAGTTACTGGACTGTTCTTATCTCAACCTGTGGGAGTTACATTCTTTCTATTCTCCTCCCCATTCCCCTGGGAGCAGGGAGGGCGGGGGGTGAAGAAAGGGTGTAGGTAGTGAGAGAGAGATTGTGTGGTTTAACTGGGAGCAGTGCTGCCGCTGCCCCACACTCAGGGTGGAGGGAAGGCAGCAGAGCCGGCAGCGTGCAGCCTGCAAGCCGGTCTGAGTTACGGCTAGGCTTAACCACGACACTTTCCCAGGCGTGTTTTCCACCAAGGTGTAAATTCCAGTAACAGATGTGTAGTCTGTGAAGTATTTTTGGGAAGAAATTAAAGTATACACAACTGGACAGCTAGGAAGTACTACTGTTAACAGGTT
Source organism: Ara ararauna (assembly GCA_028858755.1). Lineage (NCBI taxonomy): Eukaryota > Metazoa > Chordata > Aves > Psittaciformes > Psittacidae > Ara > Ara ararauna. Next base: position 54,108,254 of record CM054378.1, read on the forward strand.
TAAAGACCTCTAACTACAGAGGACATGGAACAGGGGAGCAAGCTGGGGTACAACTGAGCCAGTGGCAGGATGTTAGCTCTTGACAGCCTGGGGAGGATTCACACCCACAATTGCAACCACAGTTGCAATTAATGTGCAATGAATGTGCAATGTGTGACTGTGATGATGGAAAAAACTTCTTTCAATGGCATCTAACTAATAGTGGTCTATTATTGTGCTGCCTAATGCAGTGTGCTGAAATGACTCTTGTATTTCATGAAAAAACATAGTATTTCTTTTTCTGTGTCTGGAGGTAGGTAGTATTTGCTATTGTTTGTATATGACTTTCATGCCCCTCTTTTCATTCTGCAAGGATTATTGGTGCTCTTATTTACATGAAGAGCTTTTTTCCAACATTTAGTCTGTACTGAACCACTCAGAAATCATGTTATATCTTTTACCTTTGTCATGGGTTCAGCAGCAGCAGTCATTTTTCTGCTTCTTGGTAGCTGGTGCAGCGCTATGTTTTTGATTTAGGGCCTGGGAACAGCGCTGGTAACACCAGTGTTTCGGTTACTGCTTAGTGATGTTGCATCCCCAAAAAAGAGGTGTTGTGGTTTAAGCTTCTCTCACTCACTTCCCTCTCTTTCTTCCCCCTGCTCCCAGAGGGATGGGAAGGAGAATCGAAAAGGATGCAACTCCCACTGGTTGAGATAAGAACAGTTTAGTAACTAAAGTGAAACACAAATCACTACTGCTACCACCAATAATAATAATGACAAGGCAAATACAAGGAAAGAATACAATTTCTCACCACCTAAAACCAAGCCCGACCAAGCAGTGCACCCCCACCCTTCTGGGTCTCTCCTCTCCGTCTTTACATCCTGGGCATGACGTGCTGTGGTATGAAATAACCTCTTTGGTCAGTTTGGGTCAGGTGTCCTGTCTCTGCTTCCTCCTGGCTTCCCCTCCTCCCTGGCAGAGCATGAAACTCAGAAAGTCCTTGGCCAGACCAAAACATCACTAAGCAGTAATCGAAACACTGGTGTTATCAGCGCTGTTCCCAGGCCCGAAAGTCAAAAACACAGTGCTGCACCAGCTACCAAGAAGCAGAAAAATGACTGCTGCTGCTGAACCCATGACAACCATCTAGTCCTGCAGTCTTTCTATAAAATCCAACCACAGCAGAGATATGTGTAGTACATTTTAAACTCTATAAAGTCTTCCACATGTAAACCAAACTAAGCTCTAATATTGCATCCTGGGCTATTATACTGGTGGGAAACCAAAATTCTGCAGTTTGCCTGTATGGGAATGTTGCTGTCTTTTGAAGGGTACATATAGGATGATGCATTAAATACCTGACATATATTTGAAGCTGTGACCTGTGAAGTACCAGGGCAATAAAAAAGGTGATATTTCTAAGGATAGGCTGGAAACAGTATGTATTGAAGTCAAAATGATGACAGCTCATTACTTTGAGCTGTCTCAGCAGGAAGAACTAACCTGAGTGCAGATACGAGGGCATTATCAAGCTCAGCATGGATTGCAGAACCCATCAAAAAAGCCTAATCACTGTGCAGCTCAGCTTGCTGCTTCTCGATGCATACCTTGCACACCCAAGCTGGCTCGGTTAAGGGTAGACATCCCCAAGAGAGTACATCTACTTCTTGTGTACCTTATGTGCGATCCCACAGGTCTAAAATGGACTGCCGCAAACACCAATCATGAGACTGAAATCCTAGTACTGAGATTGCAGTAGCTGGTGGCAAAGATTAGTTCAGCTGTTGGCTCACTCTAATGAGATCTGTGACTATTGGTCTGCAACTCTAAAATATAGAAATGATGCTTTTGAGCTAGAATGTCACTGAAAACACTCTGTTTTGTTTCTGCTGTGGATTTCACTTGCATGTTAGTGACAAAGTGATTCCTACAGATTTCTTCCTGGGTGAATGTGTCCTGTCAGGAAATGGCTTCATAAGTATTCACACTCTTTTTGAGAACAAAAGGTTATTAGAAACAGCTGATGCTTCCCTTGTCATTTTCCACTACCCAGTAAGTTGTTTCATTACTGTCATATAACTGTTCCACTTTTTTATTTTTGTAAGAAAATTTAAAGAAATTTGCTTTTCTCTTTCCCATTTTATTATATGCAAAAAAGGTTTTAGAGTAGATTTTTACGGTTAGAAATTGCATGCAGGCCTTTCTCCGTCTTCTACTTTTTGTTATGTTTTAATTTTCCACTTAGAGAGTTATCCACTCACATTCTTACACATCAGGCTGCACATTTAATAGCAAAATTTATGCTAAAAAGAACATACATTTAGGAAATGAAAGTCCTATATTTGTAATCAAAAGGCTGTTTTGTCACTGGTCTGAGGTTGTTAAATTATGAAATCTTTTCTTTCCATCTTTCTCTTCCAATGAATTGGCCTTTTTAAACAGAAGCCAAAAAGACATGCATAGACCCAGTGTTTAGTCTGAGACTGTGAAAGCTACATCTTTTCTTTTCCTAGGTCAAGATGTGCAATCTGAATTATTGTAAAAAATTCCAAGTAATTTCAAAATATTTTTGCTTGTTTTATGTAAATTTCTGCATGATAAGCTTAAAAGAAGCATTATAAAATCTTGAGTCTTTTTTCAAAGAACTCAGTGAATTTTAAAGAATTGAGTCATGATGGTTTATTTCTGCATGCATATTTGAATACAGCTCCAGTGTGAGACAGAAATAAACTGATGCTCATGTGACCTTTCTTCTTCAGTGTGAAAATGGGAAACAGCACTTCAGTGCACTTTACCATTATGTAAAAGCATACTGACTGGTATTTTGTCTGTTGTAATCTTTGAGAAATCTTACCTGTAGTCAGGATACCCTGGTTATGAATTTGGTAGAGAACTGAAGTCTAGAATTTCCATAATGTATACCTTATCAAGCACTGTACTTGCTATTCTGTAGTCTTCTCAAGCATGACAAAACCCAAGGCTGGATCTGAGGTTCCCACGTCAAACCCTCAGAGAAATATAGATGACAGATCGTGTAAGAGGTGCACACTCATATGCAAGGCCATGCTGTGGAAGCTCCTTGCTGAACTTAGTCACATAATGCCAGCTCCCGCAGAGTCCCATGGCCCATCCAGCACATTGCTGCTGCTGCTCCGGCTGCCCTGCTCTGTTCTGAACAGCCCAAGGGACAAAAAATTGTGCTGCTGCTTGCCAGCAGACTCCTTTTCAGAGGAGCATGAGATGGGCATAACATAGAAACAGACTTGTAGGTCTGTATTCCCTATCCAGCAGCTGCCTTTTTCATCTGACAGAAGAGTCTGTCTGGAGTCTGGTAAATGCTTTTCAATAAAATTTTTATTTCAGTCAATTTAGTTTGGGTTTTTTTTTTTGTTTCTGAGAAATATACATGTTTCCATTTACAATGAAATAAAAAAAAAAGTAATCCCCAACTCATTCTAGTTGCTACCAGCACAGAGCCTGGGTGTCCCTTAAAATCCCATCGTATCGGACATAAAGCCATTATAAGGGCACAACCAGATCCAATTTCTCTAGTTGTCATATCTCACAGGTGGACTTTACATTATTATATCCAACTGGTTCATAGGGTAAGGTTTATTGCAGATACACTAGGAAATGAATGTCCACCATAAAGTGACTGAGCAGAGAAGACCCCAGTTTCTCAGAGAAGCAGCTGGAAAGCCAGTCAATTCCCAGAATGGGGATAACCACGCTGCTCATCCTGGACAGGTGTTCCTGGCACAAACAAGCCCTCTGCTACAACTGGCAGGTGGCTGTAATGACTCTCAGAAGAGAAACCAGGTGGTGAATGGCCTTGGGATCTGCCCCTTAGCAGCCAGGCTGGCGTGCTGTGATGTAGACTAATGGGTTTGGCATTTTCACTGACTGCAGGAAAATTAAAAAGTTTCTGGTCCTGTCTGTTTTTCAAGTATCTCTTGCTGTTTTCTTTTTAAGACTTGCAGCATTGTCCAGGGAACTGTTGTATATGTTAAAAGTATGAAGGGAATTACATGGCAAACTCAGCAAAATGCTCTTTCACATTTTCAGTGTCCTCCGTGCTTTGCTGGATCTGTCAGTCTCTCCAGCAGGAAACATAGCTGTAACTCAGGAAGGGTTTCAATTATCTTCTTGTTTGCTGGAAATAAAAAGAAACCTCAAGCTGACATGTTTCTGAAGAAGAATCCCAAGGGATACATACTTCATACCACAGAAACCAGAAAGAAGAAAAAAAAGGAATAAAAAAGAAAGAATCTTAACTAGCTCCAAAGCTTTCACTGGCCAAACCGAAGGGGAACAGAACATTAGTAGCTTTGTTATCTATTTACTAGCATCTTACTGTCATCTAGGTTTTAAATCTTAGTATCATACGCACTGGGGTGTCTTATTGTCATGCTAATGAGCAGGCCTGTTGCATCTTCAAGGGCCTAAGAAGGAATAAAATCAGAAACAAAGTTTGCAAATATATGTACAACCTACTGCAGTAACACATGGACCTCAGGGAATTGTGTGCTGTGGATGATTATAGAGAGGTCATACTTTTACCTCCTAAACAGTCTTCCTTGGGTTTTAACAGGGGAAGTACATCTCACTAGCTGTCATCATTACATGAGTAACTACAGAACATTATATAGCACTATTATTTTTCCTGCATGTTTTCACCACCATTCTTTGAAAGCAGAGGAAGTTTTGCCTTCTTCTAGCCTTCCTGAAGGCATTGCCCAGGGAGAAATCTTGAGCCTAAACAGTCCTTGAGCCTGACAGTCTGTTACTTCCATATTTAGGTAGCAAATATGACAAGATGAGTTGGGCAAGCAACCATTTAATATGAACATAACCCTCAGTAAATAAGGTGAATATTGAAAAGAGCTTTCAGGCAAATCTAAATGATCTGAATCCTGCAGAGGTGAAGCAAATATCAGCGGTGTCTCCTCTTTTCAAACAGCTCAGTAACCTGTCAGCAAACAAACATCTGGGGTCACCCCATCTGCCAGCACTCCAACCCAGAGTTAATGGGTGATTGATTGTTCCTGTTGCTGACAAACCAGAAATGTGTTGCAAATATCTAAAAAGACAAGGGTAAGGAGCTTTCTTTTGGTCTTGTATCATTAAGTGCATTAAGGTTATACACATATCCCTACCTACCTATGCAGAAGAACAGCAGCTCCAGTTGATGATGTAGGACAAGACCACTTACTTAGATACTGAAACTATTTAGGCTGTTGTACTGCGATTGCTATGTAGAAAGCAATGTATTGGGCCAGCTAGGTTCTGCACATCTCCTTCAGAGCTGGTAACTGGGTTAGTATACTGGGAAAAGAATAGAAGAGGAGGACACTGGGAATTCCTTCCTGGAAATGTGGGACATGTTACAGACCTGGGAGCACAGTGAGGTTTGGGGTGCAAAACTTTCTTGTGGTCTACAACTTTACCTGAGAAAACTGTAAATGTAAACCTTATGAAATAAGTACTAGCGCTTCTTAAATGTAAACAACTAAAGCTTTGCCTCCCTCTCTGCTCTAAAATACCATGTTTCCAGTATCACAGTATCATGAGACGTTGCACTTGGGCTGTTAATTCACAAGGAAAGCACACCATTTCTTCATTACTGATGACCTCAAATGGTAGTGTTTCATACATAAATCTATGATTACAGGTTCTGCTAAGACTGTGACAGATGATGGGGTCATTGCATCCTCTATTGCTATCTTTCCTATTTCAGGCTTTCAGCACAGTATAAATGAAGAAATAAGGCACCTTTTTTTTTTTTCCCCTTTTTAAAGTGCAAGTCACCTTCAAGCACCTGCTTCCAAATGAGAGGAGACAGGCCTTTGAAACATGGCTTCTTTTTTTTGCATGTTTGTTTCTCAGCACTAAAGAAAGGCAAGTTTTACTCATTTTAATTTTGTGGCATGTTAACTGAAGTGTGTTGAAGTTCTTCAACTGCAGAATTAATTATTTTATGCAAAATTAATTCAGTATTTTAAAGTTCTTATGTAAACTCTAATGTTTCATTCTGGGGCATGTTTGAAGTAATAAAATTTCCTGTTAGCTTTTTTTAATCAATTTTGGTGCCAAAGCATGCAGAAAGCTTATATTCTGCCATAGAAAGCTGAAAGAAATAGGCCTTTTTTTCAGGGAATGAAAGTTCCCCTCACTTCTTGGACCTGCTCACACAAATTTGTAAGCATTTTAAGTTATTTTGGCATCTTCAGGCTATAAAAAGCACCTACTCCTTCAAAACTCATCCATTTTCCCCAGCCTATGCACTCCCAAAGTAAGCAAAATTGTTTTTTTCTTCTATAAATGTTGTCATTCTAATACTGTTTTAAACTCAATATTCCCTTGTTGAAAAGAAAATGGCACTACCTTCAGTTTTTAGACAGCTGGTAGTATTTCCAAATTCATGAAAATATGTGCTGCAGCATTTTCCATAAGGGGTTGAACAATTTTGTCCACTTCTTCCTTCAATTACACCCTCAATATTACAGAGAGAGTAATGAGAATTGTTTAAGCAATAGAGAGAAAAGGTAAGAAATAAAAGTAGATATTGTTGCCAGAATAATGGAACCCCAAGGACAGTGACTACATTTTCCTACCTATAGATCAGTTTGCAGGCTAAGAGTTTTCTTTATAGTTAGATTTAATTAAACTTCTTTTTCTGTATCTGCTATTAATTGTTTATTTCTGCCTCTGTGACTAACATGGATTATGCCAACATGTTTGTGCAATATTTTGGAGACTTTTTAAGTGGGAACTTTTTAATCATTCAAAAAAGTTCTAAAAGAGCTAAAAAAATGTTCTAAAAAAAAAAAGGAGGAAAAAATTAAAAGAAAATTTCTAGCTTTTTGCTTTTCTCCAGTCAGTTGAGTTAGAAGGGTCATAGCACTCATATAAAGTTTAAAAAGAAACAAAAAAGCTAAAAATAAGATAAGCAGCCAGTCTCTATCCATCAAATATTTACAAATATGAATATACTTAGTCAAAATACCCACCTAGCCAAACTTTCTTCATCACCCATAATGGCATCTTCTGCTGGTTCCAGGGATCCTGGCACTGGAGTTCACCGGTTACGTTATTTGATGATTTAGTTCTGTTTCTCCAGTGGCAGATGTGCTACTTTCCTACATTCTGACTACTTGAAGTAGTTGCTAAGATGATGCCAAATTTTAGAGAGAAACAAATATCTGAAGGTGGGAATCAGCTACAAAGTGTCTGAGCCAGCGATCAATATTCACTTTACAGTCCCTGGAGAAAAATAGGCACTTACAGGGCATAATTCCTAAAGCAAATGCCTAAAATAGCGCAGCTAAACTGAGCCCTGGAAGTGTTGATTTCTATCCATTGAACACAGCGGCAACCCACAGGGCTTGGCTCAGATGTGGAGGCATCCATATGGTGAATGTCTAGGATCTAGAAAGATGCTTGATTTGTAAAAGATGATGCTATAGGGTAAAATGGCCTCCTTGTATACAGAGCTGATTATTTTTCTGGTACTTGCAACACAAATATCTGAGAGCTGACTTGATAAGTGAGTTTAAGATTAATTCCTCTCTACCCCAGCATATTATACCAGGTGTTAAATGCTGCTTGAGAAAGCAAGGAGCTTGGCAGGGCAATGGTTTTCCTTTGCCTTGGATTTGTGGCTGGCTGTGCAGATCCCATGCAGGAGGGCCACGACAGCAGCAATGGAGCAAGCAAAAGCAGAATAATGGTGGAGTGGAATGACATGATAAAGTCTCCCCTCTTTCTTTCCTGTGGCTCTCCTGAAAATGTCATTTCATGATATTTAAAAGCTATGCCAGAAGAGTGTTTACGGGTAAATGTAACAAAACCCTTGAGAAGAAGGTTCCTGTTTTAGGAGGTTCAAATGCCACTTAGCAGCAAGCCTTGGCTAGCAGGAGACAATGAAAGAATGGAGGAGACATATTTCCTTTAGAGGCAATGAAAATTTGCCTGTGATATCTCTCATCTGCTCATCTTCAGCTAGAATCCTTCAGATATCGCTAAAATAATTTTCAGACAATGAAGGAGGGGAACCATTTGAAATATTTCTGGTCACTCTATATGATATGAAGTTAAAATAAACCGAATTCAGAGCGGCTATTGGCATAGCCAGTGAATATTAAAATGATTAAGACTTTGCAGGACTGGATCCTTCCTACTATCACAAGCCAAATTCTTTAAGGGGATTTTTATATGTAAAGTCCTAAACAAAGACTCAGAAGCATAGGCTGAAAGAAGCTATCTATTCCAGCCTTTTACATATTTCATAGGTTTATCTGCTGTGCTATTTTGAGTGTATTATCTAATCTCCCTTTAAGTATTTCCTCTTCTGATATCTCAGGGGTTTCTCTTGGCAGACTGCTCCATTGATGAATAACTCTTATTCGGAAGTTTGTCCTCACATCTAATCTAAATTTCTTACGTTTTAGGTGAGCATTCCCCATGGTCAACCATGATCAAGTCTTTCCATTTCATGTTGTTTTCTCTCCAAAATGCCTTGAAAGTTCCATATTTTGTTTAAATGAGATATCCTTTCCATCCTATTCCTTATATCCTGCAGCTTTCTTAATGTTCATCTTTACTGCTCTCTCATCTTCACAGTGTGAAAGTCAAAGGATATCCTAAGTGAGGCCTCAGCTGTCATGTGAGTAGGTGATTTGTTACCTCCCTACTCTTAAGTACAGTTCTTTGAATATGTGTTCTTTATATACCAGTAGGATTTCTGATTTTCATTTTCATAGACACAAATGCATTTTAACTGTTTATTTTCCATAAGTTTTGAGACAGAAATAATTCACTGAGTACTCTAAGTAGGGACTGGGACAGATGGCTTTTAATTAAAAACATTTTGCTTTCCAATATATACACATTCCTCGTTATGTGTTCCCTCCCTGATCTGGGAACCCTGTGACAAAAGGTGTTGTTGATCAATCCTTCACCTTTTCTACATAACAAGGACCTGTAAACGAAAACTTCCACATTTTCCTTTAAACACTCAGAACTCCCAGAATTTAGAACTTTGCCTGGCCTTTACTAAGTTTTGATGGGTTTATGTCCACAGTTATGCTTAAAGAGTGTTTCTGCCTGAATATCAAATATGTAAAACTAAGGATCTTACTAGTACATATGTTCTACCAACAAATAATGTTGTTTCAGACCAAATAATCTAATTACCATACATTTTAATCAATATTTTCTTGATTGCACAACCTATTTTCATATGCTGTTTGGCCAGAACTTCTATCTCCTAATTTAAAGAACCTGACTGCAGTTTCTGAGCCATGTGCGTAATAACCCCTCTGTGATCAGTTAAGAGAAGTGCACCTCTCTCAGGTGATCCACATATCCAGGGTCTGAGGAAATGTAGTGCTTATCTTCCAGAAACTGCATAAGACCTTACTGCTGGGCTCCAATTTTCGCACTTCACCACCTTTATAGCCAAGTAAAGTACATTTGTTGGGAAGAAATGCAGTTGCCAAGTTTCAAGTCTCCTGGAGCTAGGGAAAGCATGCCAACAAACCATGAGTTTTGTGCTACCTTCACATCAAACAAGAAAGCAAGCAGTCCTGCCCTGCCTTTCCTACACACACCTCCTTTTGACCACCTCTCTAGACTCATTTAGGGTTTTCCACTTCAAAAATATTCTTACATCTTTTGCAATATTACATGGGATACAATATTAAGAAAAAAGCTAACAATAACTTTCATTTACAGCATCATCCGTCTCCTCCATGTAGCTCAAGATCACATTACTTATTCAGCTAATCTGGTAGTCACATCAGTTCACATACTAATGAACAATTCTGATAGCCACATCATTAACACAGTATGCTTAATATGGAAGGTGCTGTAGTTAAAGATATCTTGAAAGGACTTTAAAACAAAGCTTCAAGCACAGTTGGTCAGCATTAAGCATCTCAGGGCTTACAATCCCGAATGTTGATGTTGAAAAGAAGACAGTTTCTGCTGTCTGGAGTCCTATGGCATAAAGAACTATGTGTTTTTCAAATGTCCTTTTTAGTATAGGTATTCTGAGTGTTTTTTCCTGGTACCTAGGGAGTTTCCATGGTTCTGAAAGCCTATTTAATTGTCTGGTTTGTTTTCTGAATACCATTTTAATCCATCTTTAATCTCCATTAATACCAATGTTATAATTACTTCATTAACTTTTCCAGATAAAGCATTTAAACTCTTCAGGAGCAAATAGCTTTTTTGCTGAATCTTGTACTAATTGCTTCATCTAATACCACAACCTTGAGTTTTAAATGTACTTAATGAAAACATGAGGCTCGTGCTTAGCGTAAGCATGTTACTGAAACCCGAAGAACATGTGGTACAATGGTACAGACAGTAACTTGTATTACATAGGTTTTACTGATGCATTTCGAAACACTGATGAGGAATAAAGCTCAATTCATTTCCCACGGGTAAAAATAATGCCCTTAGACATTAGCCTTTAACTTGTTTTGACATCTTTGTTCCTGTGTAAAGGTTAAGTAATATGGTCAAATTTTATAAGTAATGCTTTATTAACGAAGTAGCTTGCATTAAGGTTGTAAAATTGAACACCAGATCAGGAAATAATAAAAAGTAAAGGTTGTATCATAAAGTTAACTGATCCATATACAGCTAGTGTTCCCCAGATAAGGTATGTGCTCAGCTACCCACAGTATGTGCAATTGTGAGTTACTACTCCTGAATACCTTAACCTTTTAATTTCTTCTTTCTTGAATATTTTCATTTACAGCCTGAATGCTGAATGAATGTAGGTTCTTACATAAATTTTTACTTTGCATTTCTTGGAAGAAAAGAACAGCATATCAAAACCCTGTGCCTTCTTTTACCTGAGCATATGAACTGTGTGCTATGTCTACATAGCTCTCAGTCCCAAGTTTAGTGCTAGTATACCTGCTAACACGCAAATCTTGGGGTTTTGCCTGAAGTGCCTGTGTGTATATAGTCAGGGAATGAGTGGCTTGAGAGACAACAACTTCAGCTGCTTCTCAGATGTGTAATTGCCATTTAAATACCTCTAGTGCATTTCAAGGTGAAGCCAAATGACTTCGGTGGGCCACCACAGAAAGTAATGTAGCATGACAGTTTTTGACTTTTCCATGAAATAAGATAGAAGCATTTACACAGGTCACTCAGGTATCTTCTGGAAGGCAAAGGCTGATAGATGATGCGTAGTAGAGAGCCATTTCAAAACTGTTTCTCTGCTGTGAGTCTCTGGACTGGACAGTTAAGTTGCTCAGCATATGCCTATATTTTTGGAATGACAAGATTTCTCCTGGCATTTCAGACCTACTATATTTTCTTGTGGTGGATTGATCCCATCTAGCAGCTACGCACCCACACAGCTGCTTTAGTCACCTTTTCACCACCCCCACCCACTGAGATGGGAAGAAAATAGGAAGAACAAAAGTGAAAAACTCACTGGTCAAGATAAAGAGGGTTTGATAGGTGAGGGTGGAGGAAGCACAGCAAAGTAACACAGTCACCACCCTCCTAGGCAGACCAATGCCCAGCCAGTCTCCAAACAATGGTCACCTTGGAAGCCAGCTCCCTTCTTACTCTATCTTGGATTTTGTTGCAGATTTTTATTATGTGGTATGGAATAGCCCTTTGGCCAGTTTCGGTCAGCTCTCCTGGCAGTTTCTTGCCACCAGAGTTTCTTGCCACTAGTTTCTAGTCACTGGAGTAAGGCAGAGTGGGAAGAAAAGGCAACCCGGAATATCGAGGTGGTGCAAGCACTGATCAGTAACAAACAACCACTATCATGTTAGCAACACAGTTTTAGCCACAGAGCCAAAATGCAGCACCATACTGGTTGCTATAAATAAAGTTAACTCCATCCCAGCCATACCTAGTCAGCTGAGTTTCTCCAGCAGTGAGCTTGCTCTGAGAAAGCTGTACTCTACACCAGGGCATTTTGATTGTAGCTTTTTAAGGTGTTAAACCACAAGTCTAAGTGTTAATGCATACCTGTGGACACCACAACAGTATCTTAAGATGCAAAGTTAGCGTTCAGTGTGTATAAATTATTTTAATGGCAGAGCAGAAATATCACTTGTGAACTTTGAAATAGTAATATATTCAGGTTTTTAGATTTTTAAGCTAACAGATCTTTTGGTGTGGAAAAGAGATGCAATATACCATTGCACATCTTTGAGGAAAATTGTATCTTAAATAAAGGACTGAATCTACCTTATTTATAAAGTACTCACTGCTGCTATTCTAGCTGAGCACATCACTTGATTTGAGGACTGGGTAAGGTAGCTGAGAACAAACAGTGAACTATTGAATGAATGGTCTTGTTGCACCCTACAGGAACAGAGCATGCATTGTGGGATGCTCGGTGATGCACACCCCTAAGGGAAACTGAAGATGTAAAGATGCAGATACCAAGATGAGGTATGAAATCTTGCCCATATCAAAGAGGAAGGAAGTGTTGCCACAGCATGGAAAAAATTAGAACTTTGAGAATGCATTAAGAGCTTAATTCTAGAAACTGTGGAGCAACAGTGATGTGCAATGAAACGTGAGAGATCTCTGTTGCTTTAAACTTCCCCAGCTAAATTTAGCCAATTTATTTAGTCACTAAGTATGGACAATTTCTGCCTACAAAGAACTTCAGAAACAAATCTTGATATCAAGTAAAAATTCACTGAAAAGAGAATGACTCTTCTGTGTTCCACAGAGATTTTAATAAGGGGAAAAAGGCAGATATTTAGACAGTTGTGGCAGGATTAGGGACTACTGTTATTTGTTTAATATATAGGAAATATATACTATGGAAATGCATGCATAAGAAATAGATTTCTTGGTATATAGCACTTATCTATTTCATTCAATCAAAATTCACCATGCAAAGTTACACTAGGTTTTCATTTCTAGTACAGCAATATAAACAGTGTCAGGACTGTGTATTTAAAAAATGGGCAGAAATGGGAGGAGGAAAATCCATCAGTCTGTTAATAAGAGAAAATATTTCTTATAAACTGTCTTTTGAGATGAAAATATGGCTAGAAAGGCATGCAACTAGAAGTAAAGAGAAACACAGTAGTACACTGATCAACCACTGTTGTTCTGGCTGGGACCATGGTTCTTGGCTCTGCTGGACAAAGGTCATTGGGCTTACAAATAGTTACTATCTAAATGACAGGAACTAAGCTAACCCCAATAAACCATTTGTATGAATTGTGCACAGGAAACAAGCTAACAACACACTGAATGAGGGTATCCATTTAATGTTAAGTTTTTGTTGGAAGCAACTTGGAGCACTGTAACAAAGAAAATAACACTTTATCATACATTGTATTCATTTCTGATGAATCTTCCAATTCCTTACAGTAAAAATAACATATTTTAGAGGTTTGCTCAGAGCTGTTACTTCAACTCTGAATGCAGTCTCAAACCTACTAGACCTCTTCCCGGAGAATAGGAAAGAACAGTTACTGGTTAATTACTGTTATCTTGGCATTACTTGCAGATAATGCATGTGTGACAGCAGAGTAATAAGTCTAGGTTACTCTCAGCTTCAAGAATTAACCAGATTGCTTCAGGATTATATATATATATATATAAAAGAACTTAATAGAAATAAAAAAGGTCTGACTGGTATCTATTACAACAATTAACTGCTGTTAACACTTTAGCAGACACATGCAATGAAAGTGTAGGTACATTTCATTCTGATTTATGTTTGAGCAAAAAATAATTATCTTACTACAAGTGGTTTTTAAGTAAAGAATTCTCTTTTACACAGATAGTGTGTGCAGGACTTGTGGAAACTTATCATGCCTTGCCAGCCATTTAATGAAACCACAGTTTGGGGGTCAGAAACTAAAGTACGAGATTATATACCTGGCTATACACCCTAAATCCCATGACTGATGTTTGGGTCAGCGGATGAAAGGAAAGGGGATATGTCAGGTATAGAATGACTGCTAGTTGAGTTGTTGGCTTGAAAATAGGGAAAATAAAGCTCCTGTATGGACACTGAAAAGTGGTAGGAATATCCTTAATTAAGGGAGTGGTTTTGAATAAATGAATGTGATGTTTTTTGTGGGCTCAGTTTGGCTAACAGGAGAAGTGCTAGCCTAAGGACAGAAAGTCAGCCATACTTGAAGTAACACCTATTTTAGTCTAAGCGCCCTTTAAAAATTCCTTTATTGTTGCAGGTTTGGGAATCTGATGAATTTTAATTGGCTTGATTCACATGAAAATCTGATACTATCTCAGGAACAGGTCACAAGCTCATTAGTAGTAAGGGAATACATGGCTGTGCAGTCCAGTGTAAATGCTTTGTCACAGGAGCATGAACTTGGCAAGGCCAAAACACTCTTCTAATGCAGTGAAGCCACAGGTGAGTTATGTCCTGAAAGAGTCCCATGAAGACCATTACAACAAGCCTCTGGCCACATATTCTTGATTCCCTACATATTGTGCAGAGAGAGTACTTTAGATAAATTTATTGAGTGTCTTACAGCTTTTATTGGTATTGTTTTTCATTTTTCTCAACTTCTGAGCCAAGCTCCTGCAGTATCATAAGGTTGAATGTTTATGCCTCAGGGAAAGAGGAAAATTATAACTAAAAAAGTATTGAAACCATTAGGAATGGTCATTAGGAATAACTTTTCTGTGGAGTATGTTATTGAATGATCTTTAAGCCATATATTACATGGGGATAAGAAGAGCTGTAGTCCACTGGATAATGATAACTACCAGTTTTCGGGTGGTACTCTGTTGCTTTTAACCCTCCACAGGTCACCAGGAAGCCAAATTTGTGTCTCTTGTCTGTTTTGAGTTACAGGCAATACATCTGGGGAAAGAACTTTTATTGCTTTCACTTATTTTTTATCTTGGTTCCTTCCGTTATTTGTTTTATTTCCTCTTTTTTCCTTTCCTCATGCTTTCTGCTGCCTATTCCTCCCTGCATATTGAGTGTTTTAGCTTGTAGAGGGGTCATAGTTAACAGGTGAATCTTGTCTGAATAGAAGAAAGGGAAACATATTACATGATTTTTCCCTGTAATTAATTAATTGCCTGCTGGATTTCTTTCAAGACATGTAACTTGTGTTTGCAGAAGGGGGTTAGTGAATAGTGAGCAGGCAAGAGGATTAAAAAGCATGTGAAATACATGTGTCACTACTTTGCAGAATATTGCATATGCTTGTTCAGGGTATTTCCTCTATCTCTGCATTTCTCTGTTTAGATAGGGTGTTTGTTAATATATTTCAATCACACCTCTCTAACAAAGAGAGATCTATAACCAGAGGTTTAACTGTTGCATTGTATAAAAAAGGAATTGAAAAACAGTAAAAGAAGCTTTCCTTATATTGCTTCTTTCTCTTTATATCAGTATTGCAATCCTCATTTCCTAACCTTTTCATATAACATTTGGTATATAATAAACTATATATGAAAACTCTAGTAGAGGTGGAATTATTGTAACACTGTCAGAATGTACATGACGCCTCATGTACTTTTCCTGGAGTAAAATATAGGCTGAGTGTTCTGTGAAAATGTCAAGTGTTTAATGTAATGCTGTCATAGTAATCAGTATTGCTAAAGTTTTAAATAATGGAATAGTAATAGTTTCATAGGTGCTAAACTGCTGTAAGGAGAATGTCCTCTGCTCTGAACACCCTTCACAAAGCCGAGCTGGCAAACTTCAGGCATTCAGACCCATTTGGTGCCTGTGGAGTTAACTAAGTTAAGCTTACTCCCAGTTAGCCTCTGCCACCAAGAATGCAAATTGTGTTTACCTATATAAGGAAACCTGTTAGACTTAAACGAGCTCAGCCGGGGTGAGGGCTGCTTGCGAGAGGAACGAGAGGAGCGATCTCACACCCCAGAAAGCGGGCGGAGGGAGCGGGGCTGGACAGAGCGCAGCGCAGAGCCGATCTGAGCCCGCCCGGGAGGGGCTGCGTGTGACTGTCACCGTTCCTTCTTCAGCTTCAGGAAAAAAGAAGACACACTGACTGGGGGAAAAATGGAGAAGCAGGTATGTCAGGCAGTTCCCTGCAGCTTGGAGGGTGTCAGTGGTAGAGCGTGGAGAGGCGCGGGGTGAGGCGACTTGCTGAAACTGCTGTTCCCTCTTAAAAATGGCTTGCTTGTTTCATAAGGGCTGCAAAGCAACAGCGTGCTTGTGTACAGCAGCATCTGTGCGAACAACTGCCTTAACTTCTCTGATATACCATGTACTTCTAATTGGGATGCACCTTCGTTTTACTGGAGAGTTTCTCAAACTTTCTTATCTCTGATGGAACACAGATGTGAGCTGAGAGTGGAAATAAGGCTTAGAGGCTTCGGTTTGCTGGCTGAAGCTCTGTGAATGCGGTGTTGTGATCCTAGCATGTCTGGAAAAAGAAGCCCTTGACTTTATTTTTTTATTAACTTAAAACATACGTCTTGTGAAAGGTGTGCCCGTTTAGCATTCCCAGGTTTTTGGTGTACTTTATTTTGACATGTATGAATGCAGCTGGTCAGCATAGCTGGAATGTGTTTGCTGGAATACAAGGAACAGCAATGAGTGTTTCTCAGTGAGTTAAAAAAATAAGCTGCAAGTACTGTTCTAGGAAATGTAAGCAAAACTTGTTCTTCTACAATTGCCCCAGTTTGAAACAGGGGTGAGTGTTTCTTAAGATGTATTTGCATATTTTGATAACCTTTACAACAGGCTCACAGAGACAGAAAGAGATTGTTCCTTGGAGAAAATAAAGTTGAAAACTTCCTTCAAACAGATTTCTAGTTGGAAGAATACTGCTGTGCAGCTCTTCAGGAGAGCTACTGTTAAGTATCAGCATGTTAATTGTGGAAGTTCATGCAAGTTTCATGCAGTTATGGCATAAAAGATGGGAAAGGACAAATACTTTCAGGTGATTTGTCTAAGTACCTCCTAAATAAAAAACCGAAGTGCAGTGAGCTAGCCAGAAACTGGTGGAGTTCATTTGCAAAATTATTTTGCTTTTCTCAGCAACTGAGACATATAGTTGCTTTTTGCTCATTTTCATGGTTACTTATATTTATGTCTATAGTATGTACATGGATGTGAATGCAGTAGTTATGGGAGATGTAGCTACATCTTTCCTAGGAGTTAAAGTCAGAAAGTAAAATAAATTCCAATGCCCAATGATGTAGAAGCTAAACCAAAGAAGATTATTATTTAAAACCCTGTTCCTTCTAAATATTCCTGATTTTTATGAATTAATGTCTACTTAAAATTAGTAACATGGCATTATCTGTTTAAAATTCATTCAAAACAAGGAACTGTCAAAATAAAAATTCACTTGTGTTGATATAGATTCTCATTCATTTATGTGCAAGACTTTTCAGAACTCCTGACTTTGGGATGTTTAGTGAATTACTAATGGGAATGGAACAGAATAGCCATATTAATTATCTTCAATAAAGAATTTGGTATGTGCATCAGTGTTGCAAAGTAGGTAGCCAGTTCCTAAAAACTGTTTCAGTGCTGAAGATTCATGGTCACGAAACATCTTAGGTCTTGGTAGAAGTCACCACAGCAAAGAATGCAGGGCCAGTGAACCAGAACCATAAATTTCACTTACTTTGCTGCTTCTCATCCTGATGGTTTTGTGAATAACCTTTATTATTGTGAATTGAGTGTGAACACAGAGGAAAAAGACTTTTAGCAGGGGTGTCAGTAATCAAAGCATGAATTTAAGGGGCAGGAGAAGACTCCAGGGAAACATGTTTTTATATCACCTTTTCTCAAGTCTCTCCAGTAAATTCCACTGCCCCCCTCAACTTAGTGTCTAGCTATGCTACAGTCATTAATGGTCTTTTGATTTCCCAATGAAAACAAGCTAGATCGTTCAAAGTCATACAGTATATTCTGGGTTGAGAGGAGCTTACTCTGCTTTAGGATCTGAGCAGCTATATGTGTGGCCATGCTAGTGCAGGGCTGATCCTGGCTGCAACCTGTCCCTAGGTGAGCTTTGTGGTTGTGCTTCTTGCAGAAAGACAAGAAGTGTGGTGTCGCATCCCTTGGGCCTGCAGCATCATAGTGGGACCTGCTTAAAACCAGTGCCTTCTCTGATTTTTTTTTTTTTTTTTTTTTTTTAACCTGTACTTGGTGCTGCATCTGTGGTAGCGTGTGAATTTCCATTGGCCTGAATACACAAAAAAGCAAATTCTTTTCAGACCAGGATATATGCCTGGGCAATATATTCCAGGGAAATATACCCTTATTTACAGTGAGGAATTGCAAAGTAAATGAAACAATATAAAGTGTGGGGTTGACCTTGTCTGTTACCTCAAAGCATCAGAAAATCAAGTAACAATGGCTGAGTTATACAATGACCTTTCTCTTGCCTCATCTGCAAACCAGCCTCTTGCCCTAGACGCTGGTCTCCCATCCATGTTAATAGGTGACATGTTTCATTCACTGATTAAAGAAAAAGTAATATTAATTCTGACCCTGTTTAAAGATTTTTTCATTCATTCAAGGATTCCTTTATACCTGTTACAATGACATAGGTGTGTTCAAGGTGCAGAAATTATATTGGGTTGGATTGTATTTTGGAGATGAATGTGCCAAACTCGGGCAAAGGCTCTGAGCGCAGCAGGTCTGTGCACACAACTATGGTACCAGCTTTGATTGTGTAACTGATGTGAGTGAAACAGAAATACTTGGATCTGACAATCTTGATTACTTGAAAAGAAATTATCTTTTGCCTCCTTGTTATATTTCTGATGGGTTAATTCATAAGAACTGTTGCTCATTTGTCACTTTTTATTCAGAGAGCACTTGAGGTATTTAGAATATAGTATATAATTTTTTTTGTTGAGAAACGAAAACACACTAAATGTCTTCAATGTTTTCACATTTAGTGATCTGCTCATCCTATGAAGTACTGTAGTTTTGGTTTTTGCTTTTTTGTTTGGGGTTTTTTTTTTTAGTGTTTCCTTGACTTACAACCATGACCTCATACTTTCATTTTCTGTTTTGTATATAATTTGAAGCTGAGTGCTCTTACACATTTGCAAGAGGCAGTTGGGCACATCATGGGTTTTTTTTCTAGTATCTTTTCACTTATTCAATAAAAAAAGGACTAGGCTTTCAAAGGTGTGACTGGAGAGCTTGAAATAATAAAAGAACATGCTGCACTAGCTGCATGCTCCCTTTAGGGTTTTGAAAGGTTTTACCATTCCATTATGCTATCATTTCGTAGTGTAAGCATTTTATATGGCGTGTGTGATTTCATTGCCCTTAAGTGACCTTGGTAAATTCCTTATTTCCCCTGAAGCACATGCCTAATTGAAAATTGCCATCTGCAGTTGCAGAGCTCTAAGCAAGAATTCTAAAAATAACGCAAGAAGGAGATGGGTGTCCAGAGAATGGAAGCAAGAGCCCCCATTCCTCTGTAACGTTCACTCTATTGCATGAGGTTATATCTTTGCTTTGAAGATGAATGATAAGGAGTTATAGGAAGGGCATCCTAATCTGTCTAATGAGTTCATCTGCCTAATGCTAGTATCCTGAGATTGTGAGATCCGCAAAGTGTGCATTGCTTAATTATTTCTTTATTCTTTTTCTATTTTTTAACTTGTGTGTCAGTCTTCTTCCACCCTTGGGTAAACGTCTGGAGTTAGAAGTTAAAAAGTAACATTCCAAATCTGAGTTGGGCTTTTAAGTCCAGCTGCTATCTTCATACCACGGCTCTTGGCTCTGCTGTGCCACTGGGTTTGAGGATATATTTATGGTGATCACAGCCTGCAGTGGTGACCTAAAAATGAGAGGTTGTGTTCCCTGCTAGAAGCCATTGGTGTAGCTTTGCTTACAGCTCCTGTGAGTGTATGTGCTTCAGAGTCATGCAAATGAAGGAGGCAAAAAGCTGGACAGTGTAAAGCTGAGGAATGGCTTAAGAAGGCACTTTCTCAGATGAGAGGACGCTAAACTGTGCCCTGGATTAGAAAAAGAAGCCTGTGACATCTGTATATTTATTCACCAGTGTATAATGTAATTATTTACGACTGGAGCAATGCAAGTATTTTAATTAAAAAAAGATGGAGAAATGTAAAGCAGGAAAAGCCTGTGATGAAGATGTGAAATATTTTATCATGCCTCCTTGTATGTTTATGCAGCCTGAAAAGTTCAGAAAACTACTAAGCTGAAAATTAACCCCTCCAAATTCTCTGGTCCTGTGTTATCTCCCAAGTAGACTTATTTATGAAAGCTTATTCATTGAATTTGTTTCTGTGTTAATTCCAAGTTATATTTCAAAATTATCTATCAGAGTTAGACTTTGGAATACACAGTACATTGAGACTCGTACAGGAGGTATTGAAAATATGCAGCATGTGTTAAGATCAGAGTTTACCAGCTGCTTAGAGTATATTTCCCTGCTGTTTTGGTGTGTGTTTTCTTTCATTAAAATATCAATATTAAATCTATTTCTGATCGTATAGCAAGTAAGAGAATGCATAAACACTTATTGGCAAAATGTGCAATTCCATGCTTTAATTTTTTTCTCATTAAATGCATTATGTTCAGCAAAATATTTAAGAACACACTTGAGGCTGAAAGTGTGTACATAAGTAGATGCTTATTTCCCAATGTATTTATATCTGGTATTGTAACACATGTTCCATTTGATACATATCTAAATTGTTGAATTTTTTTAGTAAAAAGTTACTGTTCTCGTGTACAAGGGGTAACGAGTTCAAACTTAAACAGGAGAAGTTTAGACTGGAGATGAGGAAGAAATTCTTTACTGTAAGGGTGGTGAGGCACTGGAATGTGTTGCCCAGGGAAGCTGTGAATGTTCCATCCCTGGCGGTGTTCAAGGCCAGGTTGGACAGAGCCTTGGGTGGTATGGTTTAGTGGGAGGTGACCCTGCCCATGGCAGGGGGGTTGGAACTAGATGATCTTCAGGTCCTTTCCAACCCTAACTATCCTATGATTCTACGATTGTGTGCACAGAGGGTGGAACAGCTGGTACTTGAGTTTAGGTAAATCAGTTGCATTATTAGGATTTCCCTTGAACAAATAAACATCTTCCTTTTACAGGTTTTTTATAGTTTTACTCAGTGGTGGTTTTGATATTGGTCGTTTTGAAGTCAGATTTAGGGAGATGGCATAAAAAAGGCAGTTGTTTTTGTTAGATATAATTATGCTGACTGCAGCTTCATTTAGGGTTCGATGCTGTTCACATTCAGTGGTATGAACAAAATGCCTTTTTTGACACCTTGTACATAGTTCCAGTCGTTATAACAGGCTGAGAGCATTCTTGTTGGTAACACACTGGGTTGCAGAGTGCTTGGGGTATTGGCCTGGAAGTGTCACAACTTGTCCACTGTGCTCCTCCAGAGATGCTTGTGCTCCAGCTGTTGAGTTTCTAACACTTTAATTTGTAGCTGCCTAACCTGGAAAATTCCATATAAAAACCTCAGTTCAGGCCTCCTGAGGTTGATATTTTTTGGGGCACATTTAATTTCACTAGGTACGAAACAACAGTAGCACTCCTGCTATATTAATTCTGTAAAATGAGCTGTTGTTTTGCTACATCTTTGATATCTTTGTCTCATTCATAAGAAATTCCACACCATTCTACTTGACGAGTTTAGGCTTTAGCAGTGAATTATGAATTTTTACCTTAAGTATGGCAATGTACCCCAGGGTGGTTTGGGGTATCCTATTGGTTGTGGGTTCAAAGTTATGCAGCTGCACTTAACACTCCAGTGGGCAATTCTGGCTATGTTACGTTTTGCCTTTGATGCATTGCCATACCACCACCATTAGCACAGTACTTAGACTGCAAACATCTGTTTGCTTTCATTGCACATATGTTGCTTAAGATGTTCTGGTTTTACATGATGTAAATCACTGGACTCAAGCAGCATGTACAATTAATTTACCAAATAAACCTTAACTTGTGTTAGTAAAATGTATGCCCTATGGGATGATATGTATGACATATACAAAACAGAAAACTGAGAAGTAATGGACTCACTATTTATTTCATATTTTAGTGGGGTTTTTTAACTGTTTGAAGGGAGTCATGTAAATGTTGGTACAGAGGAAAGATTGCAGTGAAACTGGCATGTACCCATATATCAGACAATAAAGATGGGAACAGAGAAATGCATTTGATGTTGAAAAACAAAATGATGAAACCTCTGTATCCTTCATTCTAGAATCTCACCATATTCGTGGCATGAAATAGAACAGAACATTTAAGAAAAAACAGATGCATTTTGATATCACTGCATATAGTCTACAGTGCTCTTTTGAATTGAAAGGTTACTTAGTTTTTGAAATAAGTTTAGCTGTTGAGCTCTGCAACTTTTCAGCAATACCACGTAGGTACATTGATGTTTTGGAGATGCAACATCTTGGTTCTAACCTGTCCCATTGTGCATTGCCGGAATGAACAACAGGATTGTTTTGGTTTAGATTAATGAAAATGAATGTAGTGAAATGACTTACAGTTGCTAGGTTAACCTCCAAAATTAAAATGCAAGCTAACATGCCTCCAAGGTTTTAGTTCTTATGTTTCTGTTCCATGAAGAGTTCATTTTGAATATTTTCTCTGTCACATGAGAACTAAAGAAATAAAACATGAGGAGAAATGAAAGATTACAGTCAAGCAGAACCATCAGCTGAAGAGGCCTTTATTCACCCAAAAACACTTTGACGTTTTGGGGTATTCAGAACTGCTGTAATACAATACAAATTAAAATAAAAAGTTTTCTCTAGAAAGGGCTTACTAAGCTGAAAAGTTTAATTGATGGGGTCAGTATAATCTGTTAAGTTTCCAGTACATCACCCAGGCTGAGGGTGATAGAACAAAATTTGAAAGTTTTTTGACTAGCTGGCAAGCTGGTCTGAAATCAAGAAGGTAGAAAGGAACCAGAAGAAGCACAAGTTGCTACAGTTGGAGAAGAAAATGCAATTTACCTATAGAAAATGGGGGATAATTCAGTCAGCAGGAGTGTCTGTGGGCTACCACAGATATGACAAAATGTTGAAATGAAACCCATTCTAGGAGTCATTACTGAAGGCATTGTATAGGAGAGGATCAGGATATTTTGCCCTGTTCCACTGAGATAAACTCCCAGCTTGAATATTTTTATTCAGTTTTATATGTAATACTTTAAGAAATATACAAACTGGAGAAAAGCTAACAGAAAACAAACAAAAAATTATAACAAGAAGACATTACACAGGAGGAACTGAGTATGTTTTAAATGAAAACGTAGATTCCTGGAATGTCTTGTACAAGGACTCTTAGGAACTAATATTCTGTCTAGAGGACTGTCATGGGTTCAGCAGCAGCAGTCATTTTTCTCCTTCTTGGTAGCTGGTGCAGGGCTGTGTTTTTGATTTTGGGCCTGGGAGCAGCGCTGATAACACCAGGGTTTTCAGTTACTGCTTGGTAATGTTTTGGTCTGACCAAGGACTTTCTGAGTCTCATGCTCTGCCAGGGAGGGGAGGAAGCCGGGAGGAAGCCAGGAGGAGGCAGAGACAGGACACCTGACCCAAACTGACCAAAGAGGTATTCCATACCACAGCATGTCATGCCCAGGAGGTAAAAGACAAGGGGTAGAGACCTGGAAGGGGGAGTTGGCAGCTGGGTCGGGCTTGGTATCGGGTGGTGTGAGCAATTGTATTCTTTTTCCTTGTATTTCCCTGGTCATTATTATTATCGGTGGTAGCAGTAGTGATTTGTGTTACACTTTAGTTACTAAACTGTTCTTATCTCAACCTGTGGGAGTTGCTTTCTTTCAATTCTCTTTCCCATCCCTCTGGGAGCGGGAGGAAAAGAGGGGGGAGTGAGTGAGGGGGCTGCTTGATTTACGGCTTAAACCATAACAAGGACCAAGGAGGAGCTGAGCTCTCCCTGCTGCCCACTGCTGCCTTCATATGATAGCAATAGGTGAACATGCCAGAACTAGGCATAGCTGCCACAACTGGGCAACTAATAGGTTTTACTATTCAAGTACTACTTGCATGAACTTAGCTTGGTAAATTACTGTCTAGAAAAGAGAATAAACTGTGCTGTAATACACAGACATAGTTATGACAGCAATTAATTTTTCCTCATCTCTGCTGAGGGTGGAACAAAAAGCAATTTGCAACATTAGTGCGGTTTTTTTGGACTTCAGGAAGAGTCCTACAGCTACAGTGATATTTAGGCACTGGAATGGGTTACTCAAAGAAAATGTCAGATCTGTGAGCAAGGAAATGGCCTCACATGGACCTTCTCAGACCTACACATCCGTGGTTGCTCCCTACGACTTTGGTTTTGTCCCTAGCATAGAATCCAGGAATGTTTCCCAATTTCACACCCCAGCATGTCTCATGGCCATGTCCCAGTGCTGTAGTAGTGCCTAAAAGCTGGGCCTGCATTTCCTCTTATCTTTACTTTATGCCCCCAGTTCCCATACTTCGACCAGGGGCTAGTAGATCTGTAGGATCAGACTCTTTGGTGCTTCACAGGTAGCGCTTATCTGCAGAGAAGAGCAGGCAACTTCAGACTGGTATGATGGCCACATTATAGAAGGCAGTAGGTGCCTGCTGCTGTCCTGTTTGCTCATTCTAATATTACAGACTCATTGCTTTGGGATTTGGAAGCTTTGAATGGCTACTTTACTTTTAGCTTCTACCCAGTTATTAGTCTCCGGAGTTATTGCAAAGACTTCCATTTTAACATTAGCATTTAGTAACAACAGAGATTACATGAATGAATGCAAAACCTAATAAAATCATGCCAAAGGTAAGTGAGGATAGTTACATATGTGAAACCATTATCACTTACTCTATAAAATGTATAGCTTTTCCTCTTACTGTATAGATAATGTGATACAGTCACAAAAACCAGAATTGCACCATCTCTGTAGATATAAAGCAACTAAGAAAAACATAACTACCGCGAATAACTTGCTTGTGTTGGTGCTGGAGAGAAGACTGTTTTCCCCAGCACTGTATTTAAGTAGAAGGTAAATGGGAGAGTTGCGTGACAAAGTTCTCCTTGGAGAGCAAATTGGAGTGTTTGGTTTGCTGTGTAAAACGTGTTGCTGATGTGCCGTGGGTGAGCAATTAGTACATCTCCCATGTTTATGTAGTAGCACTGAGTCATTGATTACTGTTGATCAATGATGTACCACCATAGTGCTATATTCGTTAAGTTCACTATGAGAATACAAGGCATACCAGTCAATCAGTTAGGTCCTAGATTAGAGTCAATGATCTGAGAGCAGGAGAATGTAAAAAGATATAAAGAAAACAGGGAACTGGAAGTGAGATTAATTTCTTCTACTTGATACTTCCCCTAACGTTCTAATGACTTCAGCATTTCTGAGGTCAGTTGCTTCATGAATTTGGGTAAACTGAATTTCTAAATGATTGTTGACTTAATTGTTGGTGTCTAGGTCATAAAATGGCTAACATTGAACTGCTGAGCTTCCTAAAATTAGTTCATATGATTAATTTTAAAAAGATAGGTGAATGTTTTTATTAGCAGAAACATGATTTTAACTATTACACACACGCACTTGAACGAGTCCACCTTTTTGCTTGTCTGTGTATATTTTGCTCTAATAGGGATGGTGTAAAGGGATTGCAGCAGGGATATTTGTTAGCAGAACAAATTGCTTTATACCACACTGTTCAAAGTCATCTCTTGGCAGCAGAGGCTGAATATGCTCCCCTGCTTCTTACTGTGGTTAGGGGGCTGTTATTTAGTCTGTTTTTCAGACCAGTGTTTAGCTTAGGTGGCAAGATGGCCACCGTGAGTTTCCTAGCTGTGTGGGTAAGACCATGTGGTTGATGACTCTGGACTTGCAAAAGGGATGCCATAAAGTATTTCTGTTCGTTGCTCTTGGAAAGCTATAGTCTTCCACAGTGCTCTCTGAGTTAACATGATCCTTATTCTGAAGAGGGGAACATTGTCTCAGGCAATCAGTATGTAACTGTTGGAAAACCATTCTGTGATGGCGGTCTTTACTAGTACTTTCAATTACTGTCTTTTGGGACAGAAACGTATTACATTTTGTCTATACATATGCATAGGCTATTATAAAATATAAGTATTATATTTATTTATTATATATAAAATATGTTTATTATAAAAATAAATATCACTCTCATTTCTGAGGTGTAGAATTTCTGCATCTAAAAGTATTCTGTAAAAATTAAATTGAACCAGGCTACTAAGCCTGGGTCAGTGTTGGGACCAGTTCTGTTTAACATGTCTGTCGATGACATGGACAGTGGGAATGAGTGAGCCCTCAGAAAGTGTGTTGATGACACCAAGCTCTGTGGTGCGGTCAGCAAGCTGGAGGGAAGGGATGACATCCAGAGGGACATGGACAGGCTGGAGAGATGTGCCAATGCCAGTCTCATGAAGTTCAGCAAAGCCAAGTGCAAGGTCCTGCATGTTGGTTGGGGTGATCCCAAGCACAAATACAGGCTGGCTGGATAATGAGTTGAGAGCATCCCTGAGGATAAAGACTTAGGGATGCAGCATGATGAGGAGCTCAACATGACCAGGCAGTCTGTGGTTGCAACCCAGAAAGCCAACTGTATGCTGGGCTTAACTAAAAGAACTGTGACTAACAGGTTAAGGGAGGTGATTCTACCCCTCTACTCTGCTCTTGTGAGACACCACTTGGAGTACTGTGTTCAGCTCTGGGGCCTCCAGAATAAGAAGACCATAAATCTGTTAGACCAAGTCCAGAGTAGGGCCACAAAGATGATCAGAGGGCTGGAGGACCTTTCCTATGGAAACAGGCTGAGAGAGTTGGGGGTGTTCAGCCTGGAGAAGAGAGCTCAGGGGACACCTTAGAGCAGCCTTCCAGTACCTAAAGGGGACCTAAAAGAAGTCTGGAGAAGGACTTTTTACAAGGCAATGTAGTGACTGGAGAAGAGAATGTCTTTAAACTGAAAAAGATGGATTTAGATTAGATATTTGGAAGAAGCTCATTACTATGAGGATGATGAGACACTGGAATGGGTTGCCCAGAGAAGCTGTGCACGCCCCATTTCTGGAAGAATTTACAGCCAGGTTAGTTGGGCCTTTGAGCAAACTAGCTTAGTGGCAGGTGTCCCTGCTAATGGTAAGGGAGTTAGAACTATAGGATATTTAAGCTCCCTTCTAACTAAAACCATTCTATGATACTGAAATATTTGGTAATTGTAGGCAACTGTATAGCCATATGTCTATTCAGAAACAGATTTTAATATTTTGCCTTGAAGAAAATTGTAACTAAAATGCTTGGACAAGCTAAATCCAAAGCTAAAACTTGTTTGGAAGATGACTTTTTTTCTGAGCTAGCTTCTATAATTCTCTTAGATCAGGACCATGTGAGTGTTGAAATCTAATGAAGCATGATAATCCCTTGTCCAGTAACGTGTTAAGAATGGTACCAATATTCCACTAAAAGGAACTTTCTAAAGAGTTGAATATTGGCATTTTCCCCCATCGAACTCATTAAACACTAGATTGAGAAAAATGTGTGTTTATGAATTAAGTTTTGCCCAACTTCTAGGTATATGCAGTATGATATTAAGCTTTTAGTGCTGTGCCTTCCATAATCAGAACAAGATCTATAACATTCCCCTACAAGGGATGATGGTCTGCCCTCCTCTGAAGTCATTCCTTTCTGCTTCAGGAGTTATTCTTCACCATATATGTTGCTCTAAAATCAAGGTGCAAACTGAAGCAATAGAATCAAGACTTCCTTTTTCAGCATGGTGTTTTTCAGTGTGGTGATTAGCTGCTTCATATTCAAAATGGTGGCTACAAAGAATGCAGCTGTCTGAAAAGATTTCAAAGGCATTAAGAAAAAGAATTGTTTGCATTGTTTCATCCCACTGTGTATAACAAAAGATGTTAAATGAGTATTACAGAAGCGCTCAAACTGCACTAATCAACATACAGAAGTTAATAGATGGTGTGTGACAATTTTTTGGAAGAGACCTGTATCCAACTGTAAATTTCTCTTTGATTTATGAGCAGTATCTATGTGGAATGGTCTTCCACATGAAGTGGTGAAGCACTCTGTACTGAATCCTTGTACCTTGGCAAATGAACTGCATAAAGCATTTGAAAGCTCTTCAGAAAGCAGATCTCAGAAGAGTGGTGTGTGAGAGACTGACCTGAGATCAGACTCCAGTCCATTGTCTCAAAGATTGGTCTGAGAAGCTGAGATGGAAATCCGCCTATCTTTTGTCTCAGAGATGGGTGTGAGGAGTGGAGATATGACTCCAATATCCATTGCCTGGGAGAAGGGTGTGAGGAGCTGAACTAGGACTCCACCATCCATTGCCTGAGAGATGAGTGGGGAAGAGCTGAGATAAGACTTTTCTGTCCATTCCTTTGAGGATTGGCATCAGCTATTATCCCAAGAATTGCTGCAGACACCTGTGTCTAAGAGCTGGCTGCAAGACCAGGGGAAACTGGTCCATCAGGAATGTGTAATACGTGACATGAAGAGCAGAAATACTCCCCTCAACTCTTTACAAAAGGGGAAAAGGTAATCACCAAGAGACACACTGCCAAGGAGTCATTGCCATGAGGATGACTCCAGAAGGACACCTCCGTGAGGGCACACTGCCGATGAGACATCACCATGTGGGCAACTCCACAAGACACACTCTATGGGGTGCCTTCAAGGGGACTCCAGAAGGACATCTCCATGAGGACACCCACTGCTGACAGACTCTTGCAGGACACTCTGCTCTGATACTACAAGACTACGAACCCTGAAGAACTCCCACTACCAAAGATGATGACAACTGATTCCTGGGATACCGCTGGGTCCATGGTGGTAACTATTTCTCTCTCTTTCTCTGCACCTAAATTCTTGCTTCATTTTCTACCTTTTTTCAATCTGTCCTATCACTATCCCCTTTATTACAATAACTTTCCTTTTTTATAATAAATGTCTTTTTGTGATTTGTAATAAACTGATTACAGTACTTGACCTCATTTGTGTCTTAATTTCACTCATGAGATCACGAACTGAACTAGGGTCCGGCACTGGGGTTTTGTCTCCAGTCGGACCCTGACAACGTGATGACATAGCAGGGTTCCCATGTCTCAGTTCTGACTTGCATTTTGACAGCTGTGTAAGCCAGAAAGTACTGTCTCTAAAACATCAGGATGTGCCAAATATCCAGTGTTCAGAGCATAAGAACATTCCTCCTCTGTCCCTGCTATTAGAGAATTTTTACTGAGCAGGTTTTTACTTGGAAATATGTATTCATTGAAGATTCAAGAGAAGTGTGTTTCAGTTTAAATAAAGATAGTCTCTGTGCAAAGCACAAGTAATAAACTCTGAAATAGCAGGAGTCCCTCCAAGTAGTTCACCAGTCTGGATTTATGCAAAAGAGGTCTGGGTCTACCAACTTTTTCCTGTTTCATGGGGCTCCACTAGAAGCCACTGTTGGCTTCGTAGCTTGTGCTTAAAGACCATTTAGCCACTTACTTGGAAATGCAAATAGCCACACTTTAGACTTGCTGAAGGTCCTGTAAGATGTGCAGCATCTGGTGGTACAGACCAATCTGCATATGGTACAGATAAATCTTGGCTAATACCTGTGAGCATGGCACTCAGTGTTGTATTCCAAAAGTACCTTAATTCCATCTGCTTAAGTAGCAAAGGAAAATAAATTATTTAGATATTTCTGGTTCATGTTGTTTTGTTGTTTGTTTATTTTTGGGTTGTGGGTTTTTTTTTTTTTGGTAATTATTCTTGATAGAAAAACACTTTTTTGCAGGACTGATTAATTTTGACTGTGCCTCCATTAAAAAAGGACTTCTCAGCCAAAAGAGTAGCCAGTAAAATAGAGAATCATAGAATAGTTAGGGTTGGAAACGACCTTAAGATCATGTAATTCCAGCCCCCCTGCCATGGGCAGGGACACCTCATACTAAACCATGCCACCCAAGGCTCTGTCCAATCCCACATTGAACACTGCCAGCGATGGAGCATTCACAACTTCCCTGGGCGACCCATTCCAGCGCCTCACCACCCTAACAGTAAAGAATTTCTTCCTCATATCCAATCTAAACTTCCCCTGTTTAAGTTTGAACCCATTGCCCCTTGCCCTATCACTACAGTCCCTAACAAAGGGTCCCTCCCCAGCATCCCTATAGGCCCCCTTCAGGTACTGGAAAGCTGCTATGAGGTCTCCACACAGCCTTCTCTTCTCCAGGCTGAACAGCCCCAACTTTCTCATCCTATCTTCATACAGGAGGTGCTCTAGCCCCCTGATTGTCCTTGCAGCACTCCTCTGGACTTGTTCCAACAATTCAATGTGGAGGAGAAATGTAGAAGCTAGCTTCTGAAGTGTGGATGAGTTTTTCAGTTCTCTGATACATGCTGTCCATAGGGACATACTAAGTTATTGACAAAATGGGATGTTAACCCTGAATCAGTCATGTCTTAGATGGGTGACTGTCCTGGGTTCAGCAGTAGCAGTCATTTTTCTCCTTCTTGGTAGCTGGTGCAGTGCTGTGTTTTCAATTTCCAGCCTGGAAACAGTGCTGATAACACTGATGTTTATAGTTATGGCTTAGAATGTTTTGGATTGACCAAGGACTTTCTGAGTCTCATACTCTGCCAGGGAGGAGGGGAAGCCGGGAGGAATCAGAGACAGGACACCTGACCCAAACTGACCAAAGAGGTATTCCATACCACAGCATGTCATGCCCAGGAGGTAAAAGACAAGGGGTAGAGACCTGGAAGGGGGAGTTTGCAGCTGGGTCAGGCTTGGTATCGGGTGGTGAGCAGTTGTATTCTTTTTCCTTGTATTTCCCTGGTCTTTTTTACTATCGGTGGTAGCAGTAGTGATTTGTGTTACACTTCAGTTACTAAACTGTTCTTATCTCAACCTGTGGGAGTTGTGTTCTTTCGATTCTCCTTTCCATCCCTCCGGGAGCTGGGGGGAAAAAGAGGGGGGAGTGAGTGAGGGGGCTGCTTGATTTACGGCTTAAACCACGACAGTGACCCAGATCCTGGCTGCTTTGGGCTGTTCCCAGTAGCCCTTAATATTCTATTCTATTTGTAGAATAACAATTTTACTACTTTTTTTATTCAGAAGGGTTCAGAGCACACACCTCAGATGAGTGTTGGAAATATTTTATGGGAGTCTGAAATAAGTTTGTTTTCATTTTTTTGTCTTAATCCATTTCAAACCACCATAAATTTATTCAGGTATAATAATGCATTTCAGAAAGGAGTATTGTTTTTTGCCTAATTCTAGATTTGCCATTATAAAGTAATTCATCTCCATTGTATTTCTTCCTGTGCCTCCTTTCTTTGCAGTAATTTCCGAAAAATCCAGTCTGTTGGAAGCTCTGCTTGATGAAGCAAGTAAATGTGGTCCTATAAGGGAAATGGTTGTGCTTCTGCAGCAACTGCTCTGTATGTGAAGTTGAATGGACCTTGTTTTATGTCAGACTGGTGCAACTGGCGGCTTCTTATACTACACTGTATGTTTCTGGAAAAAGTTCAAACAGCTTTTAATGTGGGGGAACATAAGCATGTGAGCTACTGGCTTCACTCTTACGATGAACCACTCAAATGTGACTGGCTTAATAACAGAACACCAGTGTTTCTCATGAGGCATCTCTTTTGAAGAGGATGCCTATCCTGATTCATTCACAGCTTCATCAGCCTGTCTCCTTGTCTGGGGACCTGATTATTTATCCCCGCAGTTCCAGATGTGCTTCTTGCTCAGGCTTTGATTTCACCTTTCTCAGAAACCTGATAGAAACTTGGTCACTTTTTTGCTGAAAGCCCATTCGTTTAGTAAATTTGAGCTCTGGCTAAGCAAGGCTTGAAGTCTGAAGGAACAAGGATTCTTAAATCTAATAGCTTTACTTGTTGGTTTTCAACCATGTTCATGCATGAACACATTGAGAAAACCAGTATGTCACTCCCACTGTAATGGATTGCTATAGCCTACAGTAAACAAGCTACACAAGCTATCTGTGATGAATTCATCTCACTGCCCAGGTCTAAAGCATTAAAGGACTTGCTTTATCTCAAAATTAAATGGTGCAAAGAAATTGCACATCTCTCACACAAAGTTTAAGCATTTAAACAATTAAAAAGCGTTAATGAAAGTGTAGAAGGCTTGCATACAGTTTGAAAAAGCACTGAAGCATTATTTCTTTGGGAAACAAGGGAAATGGAAATAGAAGGAATATGATTTATTGTCGATATTACTTGCTATTTTAGGTCATGTGGGCCAGAACAGGGATCTAAGGCCCTTAACCTGCAAACACTTACATACTTGCTTAACTTTATTACATAGTGTAGTCCCATGTAAGTTAGTCCTCTGCTCATTGCAATAAAACTAAACATGTAAGAAAGTATACTTAGGTCTGGAGCCTCATATTTGATTCTCAACACATCAGAAAACCAGGGAGGAGTTTTGCAAAATGGTTTAACAGACCATACTGGTAGCTAGATGGTTTTTTCATCTGAATTTTGAAAATATGGCAAGGAGCCTATAACCTGAAAATATCAGTAATACCTCCCTGTAAGTGTAGCAGTGAGTGAAGTGTCACTGCAAGGATGCAGAAAAAATGGACTATGAAATATTTTACAGGCGCTACCTTTTTCTTTTGCTCTTACCACAGTTCTTCTGAGATTGGCCCCAAAAATGTTTTGACAGTGTTCAAAGCTATTCCTCTCCCTTTGTCTATTGCAGTTCACTACCCAGTATTTTCATGCAAGATTTGAAGTGGAATGTTGTAAAGTTATATGCTTTTAGTCTGTTAAACTCTGGACTCTGTCCAGCCATTTTTACATGGCCTGGATCCTTTTCAGACAAACAGGATCTGTACTAGGGTGCAAAATTTTAGACAACTGATGCATTCTTTAAAATAACTGTAAGTTGGCTCATTGCCTCTTCTAGGAGTCTGTTAAACTGCCCCGCTGCTGCCTAGGAGTATATTTGTCCAGACAGGAATTGTGAGTGCCAACAAAGTAACAAATGTAAAGGCAAGCTTTCTTTCCTCTGGCACTCTGAGACTTTGCAACTTGTTAGAAATCTATCTAAGAAAGATGGGTGAGGGTGCTTAACACTTCTGGATCAACACATCTCTGATCTCAGGGAATAAATGTTTTATTATTTATAAAAGGCAAATGTGTCACAAGAGTTTTCTTTCCTCTTTAGTTGAAGAACAGCTTCCTAAATCCATGGTGCCATTCCCAGCAGAAATTTGTTCCCTGATATGCTGCAAAGTGCTTCAGGCCTCTCCCAGAAATGTCCTGCTGTGGATAGCAATCCCTCTGGGGCCATCTGGAAAAACTCTACTCCATCTTCTTGCAAGGACTTATTAGTTGCTTTATCTCCTTGCTCCCTCATATTTCTGCCCCGTATTTTTTAAGCCCTGAGCTTTGGGATCTTTATTATTCTCTGTCGCTTTTACCAGACGGGATCACCTCTAACTCCTCCCATTAAGTATCTGTTCCTTACCATACCTGCGGTGGTAGCAGATGAAATTTTTTATCTGTCTCTACTGTTGGATTTAGCTAGGAAGATATGTGAGTTCAGGTTGCCTTCAAAACTTTGGTCGAATGGTGTAACCAAGCTGAAGTTCTGTAGAGGTGGTTAGGTGCTTCAGTCCTGAATTCACAGAGAAAGCTACAGTCCACTGCTAAAAAACTAAAAAATTCAGCAGCCCAGCTGCTTGCCAGTGTTTGCTATGCCTTACGACACATTCTTCTCTCTTTCTTTGCTTCTGAATGTAACCTGGGTTTGATCACAGTAATTATACCTTTGTACCAGGCCTGGTTAGGATAGAGCAAATTTTTTTCATAGCAGCTTATATGGGGCTGTGTTTTAGAATTTTGACTGAAATAGAACTGATTGCACACTAATACTCTAGTTTTTGCTGAATAGCGTTTGTATGGCATCGCGATCCTTTCTGTTTCTCACTCTGCCTCCCCAATGAATAGGTTGGGGGTAGGGGGACACAACTGAGCAGATGACCTGAGCTAACCAAAGAGCTATTCCACACCATATAACATCATGCTCAGCAATAAAAGGGAAAACAGGGAACTGGTCTACCCTTGGGAGGCAGTGAGTGATTGCTTTTGCATTACTTGTTTAATTTTCTTTCCTTGTCTTCCACTTCTCATTGTGCAAATGTGAATATGCAGGTTTGTGTGTGCATCAGTGAAAAAGAAGGAAACCAACTGCCAAAGTAAAGCCCAACTGAACAATAATTTAGTATTAGCAGTTCTTTTCCATTACTGTCTCCAACAAAGGGGAAAATGCCTGTAGAGGCTTATTTTAAATAGTGAAAATGATACTCTTATTTATTGAACCAACTTTGGACTCCTTAAAGTCCAAAGCTGGCTCACACCCTACTGGCTCAAAAGTGGGCCATTTTCCATGTATTTATTTCCACGTTTTTCCTCCCTGCAAGTGTTATCTATTATTTTTGAAAGTTAGATACATCATGGTTATGTCTGTATTCTTTCAGTGAGATCAGTTTAGGAGGGCTAAATGTAATGGGTTTTAATGGCTGAGAACTGGGTAAGCAGATTAGGGAAGAATATTTCTTGCTGGGTAGGCATTTTTGGGTTTAGCCTTTTTGCAATGGTGGAACCATAAGAAAGACAACAAGGAGAATCTGAAAGCATTTTCTTTGCAATGTTAGTGTTTTTTGAGCACTCTTTCCAAGCACTGTCAAATCAATGATATCTTTTAAAGCCTGAAAACCAAATTTGACAATTCTTTTCATAGTTTATATAGTTGCAGAGGAAAAAAATATGCTTTGAATTATGCTTGAATAAGATGTCAGAATAATTAAATAGCGGTGTGACTTGGCCCTCGGCTCTACTGCGTATAAAGAGAAGCCCTGCATGTGCAATGAAATACAGTATTTGACTCTATAGAGATTCTGCTTAATGAAGGAAACAAATAAAATTTCTCCTTTTTTTTGATTTTTCCAAGCTCTGTATAATAATCATTGCTGGCTGTGAAGATGACTATGAAAAAAATAAAATGGGACTGAATCAATATACAAAGCCTTTATTAATCATCTTTGTTATTAAAGTAGCTCCCCCCACCCCTAACTGTAGAAAGTGCTGAGTTTAATTTTAATATTAAAAAGAGAAGCATAGTAAGTTGTAAAAAGGAATGCCTGGCAAAAAGAAAAATCAGTATACCTTTTTTTTTTTTTTTTTAACTGAGAATTGCTCACTATATTAAGCAAGCAAAACGTAGGAATGTTTCTTGCAGTGTTTCAGCAGGAAATATGTAGCTCTAGTTGCACAAAATGACAGCGCTCAGGAATGTAAATGTATTGAATTTCTCCATTAATAAAAAGGAGATGGTGGTACAGTAGTTTTTCCCCAGGCACTGAGTTTCACAGGTGCTAAAATCATGGTGGGCTACAATGATAGTGCTGTGAATGTAAAAATAACAATTTGTAATTTGATGCATTTTTGTGTGAAATGTGATAAATCAAGGGGTGGAATTTGTCAGGTATCAATTCTCTAACAGCAAGAATGTTTAGATAAAATACAAAAACCCTCACAGCTGAAATCACTATTTCCTCATGTTTTCAGTCAGTTCACAAAAGAAATATTAAAACACAGTTCCTAGAAGGATGCCTTTTGGTTTCTGTTTGCATTCATTAGGAAGGATTTGTTAAGTAGGCATGTCTTTGGCAATATCTATACCTTTAACTGCATACTGTCTAAAAACTGCCAGTTTGTCATGGAGAATGGCACTATACTGGTGCTGCCTGTCATTGACCCCCTGATTTGGGAGGTGTAGTTGATAGATAATTAAGGAAGCTCTTGCAAAGAATTTTGCACACCCATCACTCTTGATCAGTGAGAATTTATCCTTCTTTTAAGAGAGGATGCTGGTGTTACCTGCAGCATAATAGCTAGGTGTCACCAAATTGCCTTTGATAATGTTAGGAAATGTGCTGTTGACAAACATGTAACTGAGAAACTATAATTCCGCAGTGATAAAGTTACCTTACCTATGATGTAATACTGGAAATTACAAATTTCCTGGGAATTGGGCTTTCTCTGTGAATTTAAATATTGCAGGTCTTGGGTTTTTTGCTGAAAGGAGAGGTGTCTGGTTTAAAATACAGAAGTAAAATTCATTCCTGTGCCCATGCTGACGGTGCCAGCCCTGACATGATCCCTCAGCTTTGGGGCTGAAGTGTACCTGTCCTCTCTTTGGGTGCATATAGGGTCAAAGTCCGAACTGTGCAAGCACTGGCCCTGTTAGAGCCTATATGCTTAGCTCTTCTGAGCTGATTGAAATCTTTTACGCTGGGACTCCTCCCAGCTTCCTTTGTGGCATTTACTCAGTGGGATGTCTGCTGAACATGACCATGGGGGAAAAAGAGAATCTGTAAATACAGATGAGGCACACTGATTAGCTGCAGTGTTATGTTCTGCAGTATTAACATTCTTTAGAGATTGCCACATTTTTTGCCACTTATGGGCTAAAAAGAACACTTTTTTTTCTTGGTTTTTCTCTCTTTTCTTTTTTTTTGTTTTTCTTTTATTTTCCACTTAGACTGACTCCCACTGAAAAGAGAACAATTAAACTGCTATAAAAAGTCTTCCTATCAAAACACCAGACAGGGCCCCTCTCACTTTCTTTTTCTCTTTGTGGAAGTGTGTGAGTCATCCACCCACACAGCACTAATTTTTCTTATCCTGGTGAGTGCTCTGTGGATTCAGGGTTAAAGTATAGGCTGCATTCAAAGCTTGGGGTTATGTTTTCTGTTCCTTGTGGCCCACCAAGGGAGCTGGGGCCATGGAGGACATTATGATGCAGCTCCCCAGAGGCTGCATCATAATGGATTAAGGAAGCAGAGTTCCAGGCTAGGTCTCACTAAATACAGTGAGACCCAGGATCTGTAAGGTGTGGGACCAGCCCTGTGGTTTGTCTTGTAGGTAAGTTCAGAGGAGTGAGACCCAAGGACAAGAAGTTTGCTTCCACAGGTGATAGTCCCAAAGACCTAACTGTAGGAATGGTTGACTTCAGACCAAGGTTTACTACTCTGTAAATTCCTGTTGTCTGAAAGTGGTTTGGTTCACTGGAATGTAATAAAAATGCTAGTGCTTGAACATAAAATGTAGGTGAAGAAGCGTGGTTAATGTGTGAAGTGTTAACCAGAGTCGGGCAACAGATGGCTCTGGTGGGTGCAGGAGTCTCGTGCCTCTGCAATGGAAATCAGTTTTCATTCAACGTGGCTCTAAATGACAGCCAGGACACAGAAGGAAAACAAACGGTAACTATTATCTTCCTGCTGAAGCAGCTCCGAAGTGAATATAAATGCTGATTGTTTAGAGAGGTATCAATTAAGCTGGGAAGTATTTAGAGCAGGTGCAGAAGAGGTAATGAATGAGAACTTTATAGTCTTGTATGTTTGAAACAGTTTGGCTTTTTGATGTTGTATTTACTAGGAAGAGTATTGAGTTGATAGAGCCTGTGATTCATTTATGAACAGTTTTTAGTTTAATAAACACACTGCAAACATCAAGAGGGAAGGCCTAAATGATAGGAACTTTAATAGAGGATGTTTTATTAATGACTGCAGTAATATTGAAGGAACATTTGAACTTATGGATAGAAGTTTATGGACTTCCTTGTTAACATCTGATTTATTAAGGTATAGTTATGCAGCCTTTCATATACTTAACTCCCTAGTGGAATCTGAAGGCATTGCTGAGAATGAGGCTTTCTTGTATTAGTCACTTTGTACAGATGTGGTTCCTGGGAATTTGAAAAGCCATTTCAGATGAAGGATAAGAGAAAAAGGAACATTAACTATAGTAACTTTGCAGAGGGGAATATAAGAAATAGAGGAGCAAGAAACAGAGATTTTACAAAGAGTCACACTGCTTCTACCAAAAGAAAAGTTAATGCACTTTTCATGAAGGAATTTTGCAGATGAAATGAGAAACTGAATCTTCATCTCCCATTAGTAATTGAGGATAAATGTAGCTTTTTCTCTAAGCTTGGAAAAGTGTTATATGTCCCTTCCTAATATAGGTAACAACATGAATTTATCTTTTTGTTTGTTTTTAACAGCTCTTGCCCTTTGTTCTTCTAAGACTTAACTGCTAGTATTCTGCACTTTCACACTCTCCATGCTTTGTTATCTCACTGAAATTTGAAGTAATTTATAATTGGTTTCTTAGCTTCTTTGGTTCATGTTCTGGAAAGGCAGCTTTACTATTCAGGGCTAAAGGTGGTAGAAGGAAACGCTTTGGGTGTTAATCCAGGGTGCAGCCCTCGTTTACTGAATAGCCCAAGGAAAACCACTTGGTCCTTTTGGCTGGCTTAGTTATTAAACTGGTAAATAGAAATGTCTCTTCACTGATCACTAGATCCTCTATCCAAGACAACTATCCTTTTGATAAATATATTACTATGTTAAAACTAAGTATTAGTAATAGAAGTGAAGCAATTCTATAAGCATTGAGCTTGTGAGCTGCGTAGCATTTGGAGCGTGCCTGCATTACAGAGGAAGACACTGATACTGGGGATTGCTCTGCACCCCAGGGGTGATGCAAAGCAGAGGGGTGGTTGTGTCTTCAAGGAGGCATACAGCACAGGAGTGCCAGGGCACTGTGGAGCCAGGTAATGCTGATGAAGGGGCACTTTCAAGCACCTCCTCCCTGTCCTATACAACTCTACGTCATGGCTGGGCTGTACCAAGGAAAGGTCTGGCAGAGATGCTGTATGATACATCCTATTTCATGTATCTCTGTCATGGTTATATTGTGAAAGCCCCTCTGACATGTCCAGCCACTCTGCTCAGAGCAACTAGAAGATGGTATCGTTCCCGATGGGAGAGAGGTGGGGATGGGACAAGGAGGCCAATGCTGAGAAGCTTGAGGTCACTTTTTTTTTACTCTCACCCATCCATTGACTATTTCCCTGTAAAATCCCATCAAGATCCTGTCTAATCCAAATTACTGAGAAGAAAGACTTCAATACTGGGAAGGATTTAGAAGAAAACAAATCAACTGCTGATGCCAGCAATAAAGTAAATGTTCCCAGTGATTTCATCCCATGTCTCAGTGAGAAAATAAGAATAATAGTCCTCTGTAGAGGCAGTGAGTTACCTGAGAGCCCCTGTGTTGGCTGAGTGGGAAGAATGATGCAATGATGAGTCTTAGGGTGAACAGAAGCTGAAGCCTCATGGACTTGTTAAATTACTTAAGCATCACCTTGCCTGTAACACAAACAGGCATGCAAAAAGACACATGGTAACATACAGTTCTTCGCTATGGTTGAACATATGCCCTCATTAATGTAAAAAAAGAGTTCTATTTCAGTCAAGCACAATATAGTTTGCTGTTAAGTTCACAGTTACATTGAACATGTACTTGTACATTTGGTTTTAGTTTATCTCAAACTGCTTTGCCATTTGTTTTTAGTTGATCTCCAACTGCCTTGCCATTTTTAGGCCTTAAATATTTATAAAATCTATAGAACTTCCCCTGTTCCTCCCTTTTTTCTAACCAACCAAATGATTCAGAGATGCTTATGTGGCTTTTATTTTTTTTCATAAAAGTAACTCCAAACTCTCTGCTAAACCCTGCTAACCCTGAAGAACACTGTAACAACAAGTCTGTTTTCTCATATATAAATGAGTGAAACATTTAGTTTTGAATTTTGTGTGTTACAGAAAAGAGATGCGAAACTACACAAGCAAGACAATGTTTTATGTACCTTGGTAGTTGCTTTGACTTTGCTTTTCAATGTAAATATGAATATAATTATGAATTTAATTAGCCCTTGAATAAAATTTAGGGCCTAAATATACTATCATTGCACACTAAGGTTCTCTTTGAAATAAAAAGGTATTTCTTATAATTTCTAGAAGGAAGTGCCAGTGTAGATGTGGATTATAAATTAGCCATATATGCTAATATAACTATATATATATTGCCATATGAATTTACAAAATACTCTGCTAACTGCTATGAGGATATTACTCACTTTTAAAATTCAAGCACTAATTATTTGGCTTTCCAAACTGCCAAATTATTTTTCCCCATGCAGAAGCACTTTAAGTCCTCAAACATTAAAACAATTAGGGAATTAAAACCAAGATTAAAACTGTCTCAGAATTAGTTGCCTGGTATGATTTTAATTAAATTATAGAGGATTTTTTAATTAATCTTCCACTGAGAAAAGTTTATTGCTCATGCTTTTTTGTGTGTCTGTCATACAACAGTTGAGCATTCTTTTAATTTGCATAGCTAACTTCGATTTGTATTGCTTTCTCAAGATATTTTTCTAAACCTTCAGGATTTTGGAATACAAATACCATCTTAATTTGTTTAATCTATTAAAAATGCAGGCACTTTGCCCCTCCTCCCTCATCCCTCACATTTCTTTTCTGTTCCCCCCTTTCTCTCTTTATTTTGTTTAACCAGCTCCAGTTAAAAATAGCTGTTTGACTGTAATTTCTCCAACAAACCTTCCCCCAAAATATGACATTACCTGGTTTAAATTCAGAAAGACACATAAAGACTTTTCATTAACATTTTATCTCCAGAACTTACAGAAGAAACCCCCCCCCCCCCTTTTTTTCTTCCTGATGTATGATGTATTTTTTTCCGTATGATGGAGCCTGCAAGATGCCCCAATTGGAGGCAGCCTGTGGTGCAGTGCTTAATGCTACCATCTCCTCGCAGGAAGGCTGATTTTGGGGTGAGGGGAACAGTCCTGAAGCTTCATTTCCTTCCTCCACCTTTCTGTAGGTGATGGCACGTGTCCCTTTGGAATGAGTGACCAACCTGTGTTGGTGTGCTTTCATTTGGTGCCCAGCCGTCATACACCCCAGGAGAAGAGAAGGCAGACTCAGCTACCTGGTTTTGCTACAATAAACCATGTAGCCTGATTATTTCTGAAATACTTAAACTTGGGGATGGGCTCTTCTCGGCAGGAATCACCTTCTATTTATTTGTTGAAAAATTCCTAGTGTATTTCTGGCTTGACAGAGATACTCTGTGGACTTTTTTGCTTTCTCACTGTTTCGATGCTCAAATTACACAAGGTGGTTCCTCCGTTAGATGGCACTGCTTGTTTCAGCGCTGCCTTCAGTCACTCCTGCTGCTTTAAATTGAAAGTAATTAACTTTAGGAGGTGTGTTTGTTATAAAAAGCAGTCTTTCCATGTGGGCATTAGTTCTTTGTTCTTAACAGACAGAAAAACTGTCTTTCTTGCTTTCTCTCTTTTCTTTCCTCTTCCTTTTTCTTTTTCCCCCTGTTTGAATAGCAGCACCAGAAACACAGAACAGTATAAAGCACATGGAAGGTGCAGGTGAAAACAAAACCTGTATACACTTCTCTCCTCCCACTCTAAAATCAAAAGGTGTTTTACCTTAATACAAGTTATTTAATTTATGTCCCTGTGATTTGAAAATCAAACATCTGGACAAAGCTTGTTCATTATTAATGGCCGTGTTACAGAAGGAAAAATACCCACTTCTTTCCTTTAAATTTGGAAGCACACAAAACTAAAGCTGGCTGTGGCTTCCAGACCTATGAAAGAGATGTGCATAAATACCTGGTTTCTTTGTGACTGAGCAGGATCCAAGCTATTACATTGACAGAGCTGCTATTCAATCCATTTGTGTTGCTAAGAAAGAGATGAAGGGAAATGGTCTTTCTTCAGCTTGGAAAGAAATCTCTCTCTCAACAAGTGGCCAGCAGGAGGCGAGGGCAGGTCTCTGCTGATGAGGAAAGTCCCTGGGTGCTGGGGTGTGATTACGAAGGTCCTGGCCATGATTTTGGTCTGACAAACCAGCACAGTCTTCACTGTTGCCAGGCATTTTTTGGGCATTAGGGTGAGCCAGGGATAACCTTTGTGTAAAGGGCTATACTTATGGCCACACTGTTTCAAGAGGGTAAGAGAATTTAACAGTGTGAATGTGAGCTATTCCATGCCTGTTGGCCTTGGTGCCGGAGAACAGCCCCAGGCTCATTTAATTGACTCATATAATTGTAGGCACCATGTCCCAACAAAGCCTTAAGCAAATAGGGGAATTTAGCCTTTCTGGATTTTTCAGCCCTAGTGAGTCAATGAATAGCAGCAGCGTACCTACTGAATGTTTTACTATATAGGTTTTCGAAAGTAGCACAGCTTTTGGCTGCACCTACAGTGCTTCTGTTATAAAAGGCCGTAAAAGCTAGCTTAGACAAGAAAAATAACAGCAAATGGGATTGAGGCTTAAAATCGTATTTAACTGAGAAGATAAATATGACCCTTCAGGCTGGGGTAAGGGAAACACTTAATACTACCTGGCTGCATTGACCTTGGCTGCATATCGACTCTCAGGGTGACTTTAAGCCAAGTACTTCATCTTCAGGTTTTTAGGAGTGAGTAATGAGTTTTCCTACTTAGCTGGACACGCGTCTTTATTGTGTCCAGTAAAGTTAAAATTAAGTCCTGAAAATGGTACAGGTAAGGCTGTATTTATTTTTGCTTGTTTGTTTGGAGTTTTGGATTGTGTTGTGTTTTTGTTTTTTGTTTTTGTTTTTGTTTTTTTTTTTTTGTTTTGTTTTGTTTTGTTTTGTTTTGTTTTTTTCTTTTAGGTTTGAATCTAGAATATGGAAAAGATAATACTGGAACTTTACCCCATCCTTTTTATGTCTGATCTAGTGTTCCTTGTAACCAGAACTCCTCCTCATTCTGTACCTGGTAGACAGTAATGATCTGAAACTTCATTTCCCAATCACACTTGCATCATATTTTGAGTGACAGAGTATACTTCTGATCCTTAAGGTAGTATTCATGTTATTTATATGAGCTGTATAAAATATGTTATATCCTATGCATATTAACCTACATATAAATAATGTAAAAGTTGGCATCTGTAAACCAGGCTTCATAGGCAAAGAAAAAAACAAATGTGTATTTTAATAATACACTTTACACAACAATAAACTGTTAACAGCTCAGCTTTCATACAGGATTAGGAAGAAATTCAAACAGGTGTGGTATAATATAGTTTTAAAGAAAGAAACACTATAAAAATACAGACTCCTTATTGTTTAATTTCTACTGAATTTCCAAAACTTGAGTTAAGGCTTGATTTACAATTTCATTACAAGTATTTTTTCAATATCTTATTTAATAACTTCAGGCTATAAGTTAGCAAGCAAGCTATATGCAGATATTATTTTAATTTTATAGATCTACTTTAAATGTGAAACTTTTAGCCAGTAAAGTCCTCTGCAAAATGATGACTGCGATAACCTTTGAACAGCTTGAGGATTAAAATTTTTATTGGGTTTTTCCATTATTAAAAGGATTTTTACTATTAAAAAAATAGCGTTCTAGTGTGGCTGTGCACTTTTGTTACCTGCAGTGACTGCCAGACACCACATGTGTGTGAGAACCCTGTGTGGTACCCAGAGTGTAGGGGGCAGATGGGTGGCAGTAAGCTCCTCAGTAGTTGGAAATGTCTACTGGTTAAATGCAGCAGTAAAAGCCTATTTTTGTCAAGCTTCAGAATAGCTTGTCTATTTTGTGTTTTATCCTAGTGTGATGTTTATTATTCTTGTAAGTATTTAAAATCCTAATGACTTCTTGCACTGCTTTCCTGAAGTGTAAAGGTAGGTCAGTCATAGAATTGGTCTAGTCTTCTGTAGCTCTTGGTGATAGAACTGTATTGTCTGTTATGGGTCTGGATGCAATGCCAGTTGG
Source organism: Ara ararauna (assembly GCA_028858755.1). NCBI lineage: Eukaryota > Metazoa > Chordata > Aves > Psittaciformes > Psittacidae > Ara > Ara ararauna. The sequence goes on from CM054378.1 coordinate 54,151,965, forward strand.
TCTAATTAAAGTGATCTTTACAAATATAGTTTCTCACACTTTCGTGTTTGGAGCCTGATCCTACATTGCATGCCTACCCTGTATTAAATGAAAAACCTAACTACACAACGAATAGCAAATGGAACACTTTTTGGGAGCAGTGGTTCCCTAATAGCAACAAAATGCATTCTGTATTCTTTTTTTCTTATATGTTTCTCTGTTCACAGAAAAATGAAATCTGAGTGATTCTGATGCTAGATTTCATTTGTGAAGTATCAGTTATGTGCTTAATTACATTTAATTGGCAAACAAGTATCCATAGAACAGCATCAGTTTTCTCAAGTTAATTTTACAGAAACTTGATGACCTCAGTGTCACTCTAACTATTCTTCCTAAATCCTCATGTAAAATAGAAACTCCTGTTTTGCTTTCACAGCAGAAAAACAAAATTTGGAAATGTAACAAAGTAGTGAAAGAAAAGGAAGTTATGTCCATGCAACGCAAGACAGGGACTTAGAAGTAGCCTGGCACAATTTAATGACTTTTGTTTGGATTTGACTTCCTTTTTTTGGTCTGTGATAAGCTCCACAGTTAGAAAACCAGCACAAGTCTTCCCTACATGATTTGCTTTTCATAGCTTTTCTCATCCAAGAATAGTCTGAAATGCACTATACAACTAAAAAATACAGGCAGATGCCAGTGGCTGCTAAAATCTGTAGAAAACAGTACTACAGAAACATTATTTGGTTAAAAGAACTGGAGAAATTAATCACAGAAACAAAGGCAAATTTAGAGATTAAGGAAAAGTATAATTGAAAAGTAAATTCCTTAACCAAACCTTCATGTTCAGAGTCCTTGAAGATTAGCAGTGGGTTCAGAAGGAATTAGATTTTGTCCATTCATCTGTAGAGTGGAATCTGATTTAAAACAGCAGAAATAGCGTGAAATGGAGGATCCAGGAGAGCATGTCAGCAGATAGAGTGGTGAAAAGGAGCAACAGGCAAAAAATGCACAGGACGTACCTAAAAGAAGGTTAGGAAGGGAGAAGGTTCTGCAAGGTGGTTCTTTTTGCCCAATAAAGTGGTCAATGCTCCATCCCTGGCAGTGTTCAAGGCCAGGTTGGACAGAGCCTTGGGTGACATGATCTAGTGTGAGGAGTCACTGCCCATGGCACGAGGATTGGAACTAAATGATCTTAAGGTCCTTTCCAATCCAAAACATTCTATGATTAAGGTCATCCAAAGCATCTCCATAGAAAACTATTTAGAAATAGGTGGACAGTCAACAGAGGCCCAGGGCAGCAGACAAAAACATAGTATGAGAGGACTCCAGCAGGCAATAGCTCTAAGATGCTGTGTCCTGCCTGCTAGCCAGTTTGCTGGTAGATTCCCATGGGGAATTCCCATGTCCACATCTGGTACTTTCTTCAAACACAAGAAAAATCAACACAAACTTGTAAAGAAGGGCAGGCTGTTCCCCCTTCTCTCCTATCAAGAGAGGGCTTTTTCTCTAAGACAAAAAGGGATTAAAAAATGGTGTAACCAGATGGGTAAGCTATAGAACTCTTAAATCCTTATTTTTCATCACATTGTTATGGCTTCTCTTTGGGGGGTTCTTGCTGGAGTGCCATGTAAGCATAACTGGAAGTAGCTTGTTTCCTGGGGAAGGGACAGTGGGCTGGCTCTGCATGTTCAAATCAATGAGTCTGCCCCAGAATTTGCGCATCCTCCCTCAGTTTAAGTACACTAGAGATGGTACATTAAAAAATTACATCAGGTAAACACTAATAGAATGTTCTGAAGGAAACCATGAAAGGATACTTAAGAGTGATCTGGATTTTTTTTTTTTAACATTTCAATATAACATCTATTTATCATAAAACACTTTGGCAGGTCTGAAAATATTATTTTAAGAGTAATTTTACTTACTGTTGGTTTGGGCTGTCATTTCCTTTTTATTATTGGGAGGATATTTCTCTGCCTTTATTAAATGAGCTTAATTAAGAACACAAATAGCACCCTTGAGACAAGCATAGGGGCTGATGGCAGCTGCATATTAGAGTCAGAATCATCCTGTTCTAAAAAAACCAAAATAAAATCATGGTCTTTTTCACTCAAAGGGTTTCTTTCCAGTATTTTCTCATTACTTTTTTATTACATCTTCTATATGAAGACTTGACAATTTACAATGAAAATCATTTATAGTTCAGATTGTCTGGAGAATGAGAGAGAGACAAAGCTGACCGCATTTTAGGAATTCAACGTATGGGAGGGTATCATGATCAAATGTCTGGATCAAGTGCACACTGCACAAAAAGGTGATTTTTAGAAGAAAGAAACAGGAAACTTTTCAGAACCTTTTATTGATGGTTGTGTGTAATGTGCAAGAAGCAGTGCCAGCTCAGTAAAGCTTTTGTATAAAATAACTGACCACTACTCATGTGATCAGTAGAAATACTGAAACATTTATAAAAAGTCAAATGTCACTGGGAAGCTGAGACTTCTGTTTTCAAAGAAGGAGGAACTGATCTTACAAGAATGTTCTCTTTCAGAAGTTTCTTTTAAATGGCACTGCTGTGGTGTGAGGCAAGAAAATGATTCTTGCAGATAATTTATTGCCAAAGTAGGAGTTTTTTTCTGCTCAAACTGTTCATTACAAGTAGTATTATGAATCTCATTTCTCTTACACCAGACAATGCTTAGTTTTGTAAATGAAAACAAAAATGGGCCTGTATCAAGGCTAGAACGATAAATGTAGGAAATATATTTTCTGTCTTTGTAAGGATAGTAAATAATAGTTATGGGTTATTAGGCTAAATACTGCTGTTCTCTGTGCAGTACAAAAGAGAGACAAGCCACTCAAGAGGACAAAACAGTAGGTGGGAGGAGAGGCCCATGTTGTCAGTGCATTTCTGTGGTTGGTATTACCCAACAGCCATCTTACCTTCAGCAGCTTGTTTTCAGTGGAAATATACTCTGTCCCAGCTTTATGGAGTTCGCCCTGCTGGAGTCTGTGCCCTTTTGGGCTGTATGTGGGTATATGTGCTGCACACCACCCAGTGGCATCATATGCAGAGAAGCTCTGAGATGTGGCAGAGAGCAGGGAGGCTGAACAGTGCTACGTGGAAGGATATTTGCATTCTGGATGATGTGGAATTTGAGGAGCTGGAACCAGTCTCCTCACATAGCCTTTTGGTGTCTGTGCTCAGTCTTGCTTATTCATGTGGTTGCTGTCTTCCGCCTCTCTTCTCACTGGAGCGGGATGAAACATAATGGGATTCTGCTTTATTTTTCCTCCATCTGCCCTGTCACATCCGCATGTTAGATGTGGGACTTCCTATTAACACCACTTTATCCCACCCTGCCGTTGTTTTCAAGGGGTGGAGAAAATATGTCAGTCACTGAGACACTGTTGGCAGAGAAGTGGGGAGCCTGCTGTGTCCCCCAGTGAGACAGCCACTTGCTGGAATATGTGCTCTCTGACATAAGAGTCCTAGAAAGGGTCTGATTACTCCTGCTTGAAGCAGGAGGCTGGCCCAGATGACCTTCCTGCCTAAATCCACCTACAGTCTGTAACCCTGTGGCTGCTCTTGGGAGGAAGCATAACCACCAAAACCACAAAAGAACAAGATAAAGATATATGAAAGATAAGGACATACAATTTGTAGTTGTTGAATATTAGTGTGATGAGGCCAATATTATTGCTGCAGTACTTTCCTGGGGAATGAAAAGTAGCATTCTTGGGTAAAGCCTGTGGTGGGAAGCATTCCCAGCATGTCACACAATACTCCTGAGACATTGATGATTTGATTATTCTCACAACTTCAGCCACAAAGTGTTGCTTAATTAAATAATGTAAACATACAAATGCTGTAGCTGTGCTCTCCATTTGGGGAGGCTTTTTCAAAGCAGGTGGTGCTTGAAGTGGGAATTTTGTCAGTGTTAATTCTAAACATGAACTGGGTAAAAAGGTTACATTTTTTAAACATCTGTAATCATTTGTGTGTCATATAGTTAATTGGCTGTGTATGGATTTTAAGCAGTTGACTCCTTGTCTGTTACATTTAGACATATTGTGTATTTTGTGTTCTTATAACATTGATAGTTTTCCTGAAAACTAAAAACTTCCGTAGAAACAAAACCTGAAATAGATCTAAACTATGTTCAAGATTCAATAACACATCTATTAGCACTGTTAATATCTGCTGTCTTTTTTTTAATGTCTGGTGAATAAAATAAAAGGATATCAATGTAGGTTAAGACCTAACTGTATTGCTTTCTGGTAATGTCATAAAAATGCAGAAGAAAAGTAGTGGAAAAACATCTTTCATTTCCCCTGCATAGGAAACAAACCTGCGCACAGAAGCTTGTAGCTCACCCAGAAAAGTAAAGCATCTATTCTTACTACAAAATATAAATTAGCTCTAGGGCATGAAGTCAAATCAAGCTAAATAAAGACGTACTAAAAAGAGTGTGAAAGAAAGGGTTTTCCATGCATAAACCCTAATTAATTTATAAATTATTTGAATCAAAATTAGATTTAGTAAATAAGTTCAGTATCTGTGCAGACAAGCAAAGGCTTTTTTTTTTTAATTATTATTCTTTCTGTTGGCTCATGGTCACTAGTAATAAATAATTACATTTCTTGTTTTCAAGGGTTTAAAATACTTATTCCTCACTCCGGCCTGTTTCTTCTCCTGGTTTTCTCTTTTTGTCTGCCTATAATCCTGTGCTGGCTGCAGTGAATGTTGTCTTCCGCTGTGCCGCTTCCCTTTTAGACCCTTCTTTCCCTTGAGTAGCAAGATGATTGATTTCTTTAAATCTGAACCTCACAGTTTTCTTTTTCTCAATATAAGTGTATCTGCAGTCACTTTAAATAGAACGCAATGTGTCCTACCTTGGCAAAGTGTGGTCTTCCTGCTAGACCTCTTCTACCGTTTGTGTTTTAATTGGCAGTAATCTGAAACTAGGCAGTCACTTATGCATTGTGGGGGTATGAGATAATGCATACATGGGCTTATGGAGTCTGGGAACTTGATCGTATTCTACATCAGACTGTAAGATACTGAAGAAAAAACCCTGACAACTAGGTGCCTTATGTGAAGACAAGCCTTTCTTTGTAGGTTTTCCAGTTCTTACTGAAGTAGATTGACAGCATTAATAAACTGATTCCTGTTTGGTGGTTCATGTGCAAATGTAATTATGACCGGTTTGCACCACTGTGGTTGCCACTGGCAAGTTCTGAGAAGGCCAAGGGTGTAGTGGAAATGAAGAGGCAATGAGCCGAGGCACTCATCCTCAGACTCATCTTGGGCATAATAGCTGCAAGGTGTTATGGGCCTAGGCTGCTGCTCATTGGGCTAGGTGACTTGGAAGGGAAATTGATTTCATTGTGCTGGGTCTCTGGCCCTTTTCCTGGATGCTTCCAGGTAGACTTCTGAACTCATTTTTATAATAATTTAGAATACAGCACCTTATTTTTTTTTAAGTGTTGAACATCAGTTAATTTCACAAGCATTAAAGGGAATGACAAACTGATTCAATAGCTCTTCACTGTATGAATGTCCTGGGTTCAGCTGTAAACTTCTTAGTAGCTGGTGCAGTGCTGTGTTTTGGCTTTAGTCTGAAAACAATGCTGGCAACCCACCTATGTTTTAGTTGTTGCTCAGTAGCACTTACCCTGATAAGGGACTTCTCAGTCTCTCATGATCTGCCAGTGAGGAGGAGCACAAGAAGCCACGAGGAAACAGAGGCAGAACACCTGACCCAAACTAGCCAAAGGGGTATTCCTTACCATAGCACATTGTGCCCACTATATGAAATGGGAGGAGTCACCCAGAAGGCTCAGACGGGTCGAGCTGGGTGTCAATTGGAGGGTAGTGAGCAGTTGTGAAGGTACATCACTTGTGTTTATGGGTTGGGGTTTTTTTACCCCTTTTTAGTTTAATATTATCTCCCTTTGTTGTAGTGTAGTATTATTATATAATTGTAGTTTTGTATTATACTTTAGTTATCAGAATGTTCTTATCTCAACCTGTGCGATTTACATTTTATTGATTCTTCTCCCAGTCCTGCTGGGAGCAAGGGGAAAAAAAGGGGAGTAAGTGAGCAGCTGCATGGCTCTGAGTTAGTGGCTGGCCTTAAATCATGACAATGAATTTGAGCTGACTTTTGGTTAGACCCATGTTTGGTATCTCCACCAGTTTCTGTTCTGTGTGAAATCAGGTTCTACCCAACAGGAATATATCTGTCAAAATTTTTTATTGTGAGCTTTCTTGAACCTTTTTAGTTATTTTGTTGGGGTTTTCTTAATGAACTTTTCAATGCAATATGTAAGGATGGTGATTAGTTGAAATCCTAATATGTTCTAAGTCGCATCTGCTGGTGAATAGCTGAAATAATGAGCAGCTGAGCTAGGTCTTCTTGCTGCCTGGTAATTGATCAGGAGTATCATATCTGCCACTGTGTGTTTGTCTTCTCTGCAGGGGCTGATGACTTCATGTCTGGTAATAGGAGAAAATCATCCATCCAAAACATTTCAAACTATCAGCTGGAATTAGTGATTAGCCTCTGCAAGGGCATAGCAATAAATCTGCTCTGTTCCTCCATGGTCTTCATGATAGCTAGTGGCTGAGAGACTCTAAATGTAATTGTATTGACTAGTGTGTGCCCATGCCTTTTCTGCCTGCTATTTGTTCATTAAAGATTAGTGCTTTCTCTGAGATTGGTTAAATGCTGCTGCTTTCAATATCTTACTGTTTGTCTTTCTTTTGTTAGTACTTGAAACTTTTACATTCTGTTCTAGTTACTACCTTCTCTTAGAATGTATTCTCAGATAATCCTTGAAATGCCTCCCTGAATTAATATTACTTTGAGTTTTAATATCGAAATTTGAGATTAAGAAGCCAAAATGTGAGAGCAGACAGCATCTGAGTTTACTATGGACTCTCAAATAAGTGGGCACCAGTAAGAACTGCAAATCATTTCTTGGTTCTCTGTCCTCTCAAATGTTGTAGCTTATAAATATCTGCAAAACATAGGTTTTCAAAGCATTAATATTCACATGCTAGCTTTTCAGAACTGGTCATATTTATTCATTTCACTCAAATGATGAGTCATAAGTAAAATCAGTGGACTGCACCACCCCTCAGCACTACAGGCTGAGCTGTTGCACAAGTGCTGTGTGTCAGTCCTGCTCACACATGAAGATCATCCTCTTGTGTTCTGTGCAGCCTACCTGGGGCTCCTTACCTAGGGAGGTGCCTGTGTCAGGTGAGGATAGCTCATTGTGTCTTTATGTCCATAGCTGTAAAATCTGAAGACCAATGGGTATGTCTTCCTTTGGGAAGTACGCCAAGAGCTGTGGAGAAACTGTTGGGAATTCCATGATGAGTCTTCACAGGCCTGACTGAGTGCTGCTTCAGGGCCTCTCAGTGCTTCTCTTTCCACCAGTGGTGTTTACTGGGTTTTTGTATCCTCTGTTCTTGGGATCAAGGAGAATGCTAAATCAATGGGTCTGCTTATGCTTTAAATTATGTAATTGCTATCATTAAGTAGGATGGCAGAAGTGCATAATTGTATATTGCTAACATTTTTCTCAGGTATGGAACCCTACCAAATATATATATTTTATGAGCACTTCTTGCTGAAAGCAACAATTCTTTGAAAAGAAAATGAAAATACTTATCAAGCATTTTATAATTTCAGTGAAAGTTAATTAATTGCCTATTTTTATAATTAGTCTTTCAAAAATGACACGACACTGAGATAAGTGAGAGAAATTTTTTGGAGTTTAGACTGATTATATGCATTGGTAGAAAACTCTACATGCTCTCAGATCAGAATCAATCACATATGGTTCTCTGTACTATATATCCTAGACAAAATGAAGGGGTAAATGATAACAGATTGAAAATAAATCTTATTTGTTTCAGTTTTAAAGCTGTTTAGCAACAGATGTAAAAAAATCTAGGACATAAATTTCCATTTGTAACACAGTACAAATACAAGTCTTCCATTTGTTACAAAGAGATATTATATAAATAGATGGAAAGTCAATCTATGGCATGGGAATGCAAGTCATATCTTCCAGTAGGACGCCTGTAGCGCAGTATCATTCTGTGTAGATTCTATTAGTTTTTATCAGATATCTGTTTTATTGCATTAGAAATGTTCAATTTGTCAAATTGTGGAAAATGCAAATTCAAGGCCACAAGTCAAAAACTCTATGAAATTGAATTTCCAGAGCTAGAAACTTTGAGAAACTTCAACTTTTCTGCTGGAACAGGTATTGGCTTTTGTCACGGTCTAAGCCCAGCTGTAACTCGCACAGCTGCTCTCTCACTTTTTCCCCTATCTCCCCCCCCCCCCCGAAGGATGGAGAGGAGAATTGAAAAAATGTAACTCCCATGGGTTGAGATAAGAACAGTCCAGCAACCAAGGCACGACACAAATCACCACTGCTATCACCACCAATAATAATGATAAGGGAAATAACAAGGGAAGAGAACACAACCGCTTACCACCCGCTGACCAATACCCAGCCTGACTGTATTGTATCTGAGAATATATATACACACACTTATAAATATATCTATATATATCTCCTTGAAGGGGAAATGGAACTCTTAAAAGCAAATGGAGGGTTTGGAATGAATACAGTGGAGTCAAAACTATGATTATTGCTCTTACAAAGATTGTTTTGAGAGGGCTATTATTCATAGTGAATTTATACACAGATAAATCCAGTCCTATTTAAAAGGCACAAACACATACATACATACACTGATTTTGTTGATTATATACAAGTACTTGTAAGTTTAGTTTAGAAATCCTATTGACTTATTAAATCACTTAAAGAACATATGGATAAAGCAGATGTGGATTTTTAGCAGCATCTTATAATCACAAAGTAGTTTAATATTCTGATTGAATATTCTTGAAAATGAAATGCATGGTTCATTGCCTTTTTCATTACGAATTCGGTGTTTGGCTGGAGAAGGTGCTTGCCTTTCTGCACCCCTTTTCAATCTCTATGGACACTGATCTGAATTACAGGTATACATTTTATAAGAAAGATTATTTGTTTGTTTTCTGAAGATTTAGTTAGCCTTTTTCAGTGAGCAAGAAAGATATTAGAATTGAACAGGCTGAAAATTTTGCTGTTTCCATTTCCTCATGTTTGAAGGAAACTTTGCAATTAAATTAATGCTTTCAGGAATTCATGAGGGTAAATGACATCTAATTTGGGTGAATACACAGAATTTTTCTTTAGCTCACATCTACAACTCCCATTCTTTTTATCAGTAATTAAACACACACATTAAGAGAAGAATGTCAGAATGTTTTGTTTCTTTGGGAATTTTGGCATGAGAATAGAGTGCACATTCATGCCAGCGGGATATGAAACTGACCACAATAGCTGCAAAAGAACAATTAAACTTTATTAGTTCAATAATTTTGCTAAAAAGGAAATATCTGTTTGTAGCTCTGTGGATGAATGACATACACCAGATTCACAGCTTCAGGGGAGTACCATCATTCACATCAGCCAATGTCGAGGAACAAGAGCTTCTTTCTCTTTCTGGCCATTCTATTCCAGAAAGACACTAGCATAGGGAAGAGCAGGGTTGGGAAAAGACTTCCTTGCAAAGGCAGTATGAAAGACAACTTTAAAGTTACTTATTTACTGTGCTGTTGCAAGGGAAAATGGTGGAAGTAGCATGATTTAGTTTTTAATCTGTAAGCAACCTACCTGGTTTTGGTAGAGATAAGTTGCATAAATTTCATAAATAAAGCACAGAATATACGTCTGTGAACTGTATCCGGCTAAACTCATGTGTGACCAAATCCATATTTGATAGGAAAAAGGATAATGTTTTTAAACTAAATAAAGGCAGATTTAGACTAGATATATGGAATAAATTATTTACAATGAGGGTGCTGAAACCCTGGAACAGATTTCCCAGAGAGGTGGAAGATGCCCTATCCCTGGAAACATTCAAGGTCAGGCTGGACAGGGCTTTAAGCAATGTGATCTAGTTGAAGGTGTCCCTGCTCATTGCAGCAGGGTTGCGTTAGATGACCTTCAAAGCTCCATCCCAGCCAATTGATTGTGATTATGACAATGCAACTTTTACCAAGTTGTCATGTGCAACTTTGACTGGTTTCAGCTAATCATGCAGTGTTCTTTTGCAGCCAGTGGATAGAGAAATACTTTCAGAGGATGTTGAGTCTAGTTACAGATGCCGATGATTGAGCAGGAGTGGCTTAGTTGAGGATCGCTGGTTATTGCTCACAGCTTGTGGACTGCCTACTCTTCTGTATGTTCAGACAGATTAATTTTTGGGGAAAAGGAAGAGGAAGAGAGAAGGAATACTTATGGGAAAATTTATCTGAAACTCTTCAAGGCAAAGGAGCTGCAGGCACAGAACCGCCCATTCTTCTTATAATATTCCTGAGATACCTGCAGCAGTCTGGTGAAACTTTTACTTGCAATGAATAAAAACTATACGGAAGATGGAGTTCTAAATGGAAATTAATTTTTTTACATTTTCTTGGGGTTTGTATTCTGAATCTGGTAAATGTTAAAATAGCTTGCCTTTTTGATGTTTCCAGCATTGTTTCTTTTTATTCAGGATGAAGCCTGAAGCTGGCTTTTCCTAACAAGGATCCTGACAGTTAAAAGCTTGTTGTAGACAAGAGTGGTATTTTGTCATCCAAACATCACATATAATACTTTTCACCCTGGAATTACCAAGCTGGTACTGGCTGCTCTCTTCCATGTGCTTCAGTGTCATGGTAGTTAATATCACTAATCATAAGGATCAAAATCAGGAAATTAGTAGCAGATATGTGACATCCAATTCGTGACTTTGCTTATGTAACTTAAAAGCCTATGGAGAATTAATAAATTCAAGTGATTTTAGTCCTTAGGCAGGACTTTTTTTTATTTAGGCATTTGTACACTTTAACTTACAATGAGGGGTCTCTTCTGCTATTATAGTATTTTACCTTTGGTAGATGACAAACATTATTGGTATGTAGAGGTACATTGTGCATTCTCTCACTGGAAAGCCTTCATTGCCTGCCATGAGATAACAGCATGGGCTCAGTAGCCGTGGTCTCTTAGCAACTGACTCTGACTCTTTCTTTTGAATTCTCCTTTGTGACGCAGAGGCAGGTCTTTAGACATCAGCCTCACCCCACTTTTCTATTTCCAAGGCAGTGAAAACTGAAGTGTTTCAGGATGTTTATATGAAGTCCATTTAGTGCAAGAATATGTCCTGCTAAATATGTTATGTGTATTGAAAATTGAGATAAATTTGTGGTTTTTGATTTAATAATGTATTATTACAATCCTGACACCTTATAATACTGTTGGTAGTGACATGCCAATATATTTTGTTATGAAATTTGGCTCTAAGAAAGTATGTTATTAAAATCTGCAGATTTGGCAATGCTACATATTCTAAAATGGATAGCCCCTTTCAGTGATGTAGATTTTAATGTATATTCTTTTGCAGGGGCTGGTTTGTTGGCAAGGGTGGGGGATGTGTTTCATATCTGTATTTGAAACAAGGATAGACAAAGAGAAGCATTCCTTCTAGGCAGGGGATTAAGGGCTATGCTTTCAAAACAGTTAGAGATTTAAATTCAAATCTTTGTATGTATGCGCCTAAAGTTGCCATTGGAATTTATTTGCTTATTGGACAGTTTATTTGCCTTTCAGTGGCAATGTGTGCTGGAAAACCTTTTTATTCCTAAAGAAAAAAACCAGGATCAAAAAATATTTTATTAATCAAAATCTTCTATTCATTCAATTAAGGAACATAAAAGAGTTGCTCTGGTGTGGTGGTGAATTGATGTAATGAATCATGGCTTTTCTAAACCCCAGATATATTTTTATGTCTAGACAGGTCTGTGGAGAGGAGAATATGATTATAACAGAATATGCCAGAATGCGCCAAAGAGATTTTTCTTAATGAGATCTTCCCCTCCACCCAAACCCAAGGCATGTATATTGTTTAGAAATCTTTCTAAAGTGACTATTCTGGTTGACTCTTCTGTGTTTAAGCTGATTAACTGTTTCTGACCTTTCAGAGTATGTCATATATAATCCCGTAAGACCACCAGAGTTGAAACTGTTCTGTTAGTTTTGACATTCCCATCAGGCTGTCTGTATCACAGGCAATCCTAATTCTCTTGTTTTTAGTTAATTTGACAGGTCATTGTTATCCTCATTACTAATAGCAAACTGCTTCAAGTTACACATGTTATGGCAAGAAGAGTCTTCAAGACATAGTAATACCAATTAATTAGAATAGAAGGAAAATGCTTATTTCTTTTGCCATGAACTGGATATCATCTTAATATTTTGAGAGTAGAGAGAGAGTATGTTTACTTCAGGAACAAACTTATATCTGCTGATTGAAACCAAGCAAGAGCTAAGATGGAAACTATCCTGACACTGACATGTACATCACATTTAGGAAGTTTCTCTTTCTGGTACTTATTTGTCAAATAGATTTTGAGTGAATTGTAGCTCCTCTAAATAGAACTGCTGCTACTTTATCCAGCATGTTATGATTGACATATTTTTCTGCATGTGTAATCAATTTTATCATTGAATATGATATAAGAGCTCGTCTGCTGAGATCTTTCTCTTCTTCAGAGGCAAAAAGTTGAGAAGTTATAGATCCTTACCTAGTGAATCCATAGATCCTTAGTGAATTCAGTGTACCCAAATGTAAGCCTTTTGAGTGAGATTAAAATCTATCTCTGAAAAGTCTGTCAGGTGAAACATTGTTTAAGGAGTCATTTTGTGTGAATAAATGCTTCATAGGTGAGGAAGACTGACATCCATAAACAGTAAAGAAAGATAAGAGGGCTGGATTATTTGTGGCTTAAGTGGGAGTAAATTTCAACATAGAAGAGAAAATACAGCAGAGAAGCTTTGGAGAGAAGCTTGTGTAGAGATTTCTTTCTACTTCTGTTCACCAACCAAGGAAACATGCAAACGCTAGACTGGTCTGAAGCCTTAAAATCCAATATTGGATCAGTAAAAATGGTCCTATCTTGCACTGAGTTTTTCATTTGGTCTAAAACTCATAAAATATACATGAAGAAAGCTTTGGCTTTAAAACAACAATGCAGCAAATCTTCAGGAGGAAAACAAACCTCGCAGTTTGGTAGTATATTTGGAGCTGACATCTGTACATCTATACAAGTCAGTCTTAAAGTGTGGGCCAGGGAAGCACACACCTCCCTCTATGCCTACATGTCCAGCTTGCTTTCCACTGGAAATCTCCAAGTGTGTGGGGAAGAGAATTGGTGTCTATAATTCTAAGAGGTACAAGAAAAAACAAAATGCCATTTCTCTGTTTATCAGAAGTAATTAGCACCAATACTAAGATATGGCTCTTATGCCTGACCCACTGTGCCTTTAGGACCTTGATTCAAAAGGGGATCCTACAGCAAATATAGTGATGGGACTGGTGTGGAAAGAACCTGGGAAGGGAATTGGGGGCAGTGGCCCCAGCATATCTGACTACAGCAATGAAACAGATTGCACTGGCCTTGGTTCTTTCTGTCCTGGGAAGAGAAAGAGCAAGCATCTCATTTTGCAGCTACTTTGTTTGAAAGGTTTAGTAACAAAATTTTTGTGGAAAATTATTTCAGAAAGCGGGGGGGGGGGGGGGGGGGGGGGGAAGTAAGCTGGTGGTTTTGAAACTATGTGCTTCTGTTCCTTGAACTGCAAAAAAGTGATTTTTCTAAATCACTCATGGGATGGATAATAATAGCGGTTGACTTTGTTATGCGCTAAGCCATGTCTTTTCCCTGACATGAGTTAGAGAGAGCTCTAGCTTATACTGTTCTCCTTCCCCTGGTGAAGCCTGTTTTTGTTACAATATGATTGTTTTCTAGTCTCTTATGTCTTAACTTCTTCCTTTGTCTTATGCTTCATTTTATTATTTTCAAGAAGAGTTTATTAAACCTATATAGGTATATACCAACTATAATATTAACATATAGTAGTTTTCTTTTAAAAGGAAAGAAAATGAGGAAATTGGGGTAATAACAGGGGGAATAAGAAGGGAGACAAACTTCAATAGAAACCTAGGCTCAGAGTGTGCTGTAGTTTGGCATTTGTAGGAAAGAATGACTCTGAAGTTGCTTTCTTTAGGTAGTAAAAAAATGCCAGTACAGCAATTTCCCTAACCACAAGGATTGACATTTATTTTAAGATTGAGCCTGCCTGTTCATTAATTAGCATGGTAGAGTCGTATTGCACTCAGCCTTGCATCTCAGCAGGCTGCTACTGCAAGATTTACATTTCACGGGGAGAAACAGTCTCGATAATGAAATGATACTTTGCAGAGATATGCGCAGAGAAGCACAGACAGATTATGTAAATGGGATTTATCCAAAGTTGTAGCGCATAGGTCCTGTTATTCAGAGGCTGATCTATAATTCACTGATGGCTGTTGTAATTTCACATATATGTTCCCAGTGATTGATATTAACTTTTAAGATCATTTATTTTTATGTATGCCATAAAAGGCTTACATCTAAGTTAATATGTATCCCCCACATCTCCCCTGACAGTGTTTTGTGATGTTTACCTTCTCCAGCTTTGTCATCAGTCACGGTGACATTTTCAAAGGCAGAAGATTCCTACAGAATACATCCCATTTAGCGCCAAAATTAACTGAAATGCTTGGGAACCAAAATACAATGTGAAATAACTACTTGCTGCATTACAATGTCAGTGTTTTCCTTCAGCTGGGAGAACTTTTTATGTTTTTCTTGTTACCTGGAGAAAAGCAGAAGGATAGGAAGAGGGGTTTTGCAGAAAGCAGCTGCAGTAACTGAAGTTTCTGAGCAGGCTGTGAAGTAACAGAGTGACATCGCTTTTGTTTGCTCCTAACTCATCTGACCCATGTTGCATTCCTCAAGCTTCACCAGTTCCTTGTGAAAATGAGGACTCAGGGCTTTGTGCTTGCCGAGGCAAGGGCTTGGCCTTCCATCACTTTTCTGTCTCTCCCCTTTCATTCTTGGGAGGATCAGAAACCTTATTTAGCCTTGTGTCCTCATTAGATGTGTGACTGACTGCTTTTTGCCATTTTCCCTGAGATAGCTTTGAAGTCAAATGGCCTGCTTCAACCAGGCTTGGAGGAAAGGTGCAGACCTCCAAGGGAATTTGTTGGGGTTTGTGACGAGAATGTGCTGGGCAGAAGAGAGGAACCCATACCTCTGCCACAGTAAAGTTTGCTCGCTCCTGCCTGTGCAAGTCTGAGTAGGCTCTAGCATGGGGATCCCTTCCCTGCCTGGGGCAGCAGCAGGGAGATACAGCAAGGCTGGGGTTAACATGTTCACCAGTCTGTGTGGAGTAGCACAGAGGGGACAGAATGACATCCCTGGGAAATGATAGTCAGTAACCAGCTTTTTAATTGCTGACCAAACAGTTTCTTCCAACAAAACCCTACTTCCTCTTAACCTGAAAATTAATATGCTAATACAAATAATGTCACTGCTCCATTAATCTGTAAAGGAGAAACAAGAGAACGAAATGCCTGTTCTTAAGCTCATCACTTCAGAGTATTTCCTGACAGTGACTGAATTGCTAAGTTCAAACAGAGAGGAAATAACAGGCTGACAGCATGTTGCTTTTTTATTCTGCTTTGGCAAGTAAGAAGATTTGAGTATTTCAAATCCCTATTGTATTTTAGGAGTGCAAGATAGGGTCAGGAACTGTAGAAGACAAAAGTTGCCATTGTTAGTTGTTGACCTAGGAGCCTGTTCTACTGATTTTTGAACAAGTGGGCAGGCACTGACAAGTCATTGAAAGCAGAAAGTTGCAGATGGTTTGAAAACTGTGGCCAGAGGTAGAGAAAGTGGACAGCTAATGAAGCTTGTAAATATGTATAAAAACCCCTTCAGAATGAAAATTAATATTTAACTGATGTATAGATATTTCTAGTGGAAAAACTCTACAGTCCACTAGGAGTCATTTTAAATAAAATGGTTTATAAAACGTTCTAAGCTCTGGTCTTTACCTTGTTTAGAAAGTAAATAAAGCAGGATGGGATTTCATTTTCTTCCACACATCAAAAATGTAAAAATCTTCAGGCTTTAATATTCTCTTCACATAGGAAAAAAACAGACTTGAGAGTGAAAATTGTGAGCTAGGATAGTGTAACAGAGGTATAAAAATATATAAAAATTACTCAGACCAGCTCTGATTCTCATAAATCTGACTTCACAAATGGTAACAGGGTGGATAGACATAGGTTTGGCATTATCCATGCTGCTTGTTCTTAGAGAAGAGGCAAAGGACCCCAGATATCCTCAGGACATCTAAGTAGTTGTGTGCTAGTTCTCTGGGGAATCCCTACTTGTATATTTCCAAAAGTATTTCTAAGTAGACAAATTAAGTACTTCTCATTTTTCTTTAAACTTAAAACATCTTTCAGTTTGAAATTCTTTCCTTTGAGAAAAACCTCAACTCAGTAAGTACTTCAGTGGTTGGCTTCTCAACTGAAAATGCCAATAGGGCTAAACTGCAATGATCTTTTAGTAGATTGAAAGACTGGAGTCACAAGGGAAGGCTTATGCTACTGGAAATTCCACTTAATTCACAAAGAAAATTGATTATACTGCTTAATGACTACAGGATAACAGACATTCTGTTTTCCCTTCTTTCTCCTTACATCTGAGTATTGAACAGTGTCGTGGTTTAAGCTGTAAATCACGGAGTTTGCTCACTCACTCCCCCCTCTTTCTTCCCCCCCACTACAAGGGGGGGGGGGGGGAGAATGAGGAGAATAATCAAAAGAATGTAACTCCCACTGGTTGAGATAAGAACAGTCCAGTAACTAAGGTACAACACAAATCACTACTGCTATCACCAATAATAATAATGACCAGGGAAATACAGGGGAAGAAGATACAACTGCTCACCACTCGATGACCAAGCCATGAACTAACTCTTCCGGGTTCCTGCCCTTAGTTTTTTCCCATCCTGGGCATGACGTGCTGTGGTATGGAATACCGCTTTGGTCAGTTTGGGTCAGGTGTCCTGTTTCTGCTTCGTCCCAGCTTCCCCTCCTCCCTGGCAGAGCATGAAACTAAGAAAGTCCTTGGTAAAACCAAACATTCTAAGCCGTAACTAAAAACACTGGTGTTATCAGTGTTGTTCCCAGGCTGAAAGTCAAAAACACAATGCTGGACCAGCTACCAAGAAGAAGGAGAAAAATGACTGCTGCTGCTGAACCCAGGACAAACAGCTTTTGCATTTCAGCCTCTTTGCTTCCTGGAAAATTGTGAGAGCTGCTGGGCCAAGGACTTCTTGTTATGTCTTTTGCATAATTTTATGGAGGATCAGCTGCACTTTGGAAGCACAAATTTTCACAGGTTTTCTCATTATTCCTTTCTTGCTTTCCTCCTGGAAGAACAAACTAACTGAAAAATTAGACTTAAAAGCCCGTCCTTGCTCACTAGTGAAGGTCCCTACTTGGAAGTTTGTACCTTTTTCTTTCAGAGGAATGATGCAAAATTCAACCAAACTGATTTTCTTTTGCTGCTCCTTATGCTCTTATTCTTCCCACGCTTCTAAAAGGCTGATATTTCACAGATGATTCCAATGACAGTAACTGTTGTACCACACGTGTCTCTCTTTCAATATGCTTGTCTGATGTTTCCCTTTATTTCAGTTTTTGGTTGTGCTTGCTAGCAACTTTTATAGCTGACAATATTAGTTTCCGCTTATTAAGTACTTATTAATATACAAAGATTAATTAAATTAAAATTATTCCTGAGCGATACATACTGATGATTTCTCATCATTCCAGTTGATGCTTGGAGATGACTACAGCACAGTGTTTTGCTAACCACTGAGTTCTGTATTTTTATTTTCTGTATTTTTATTTTCTGTATATATTTTAGTGTTAGAATCATAGAATAGTTAGGGTTGGAGAGGACCTTAAGACCATCTAGTTCCAATCCCCCTGCCATGGGCAGGGACACCTCCCACTAAACCATGCCACCCAAGGCTCCGTCCAATCTGACCTTAAACACCACCAGGGATGGAGCATTCACAACTTCCCTAGCAACCCATTCCAGTGCCTCACCACCCTTACAGTAAAGAATTTCTTCCTCATATCCAATCTAAACATCCCCTGTTTAAGTTTGAACCCGTTACCCCTTATCCTCTCACTACAGTCCCTCATGAAGAGTCCCTCCCCAGCATCCCTATAGGCCCCCTTGAGATACTGGAAGGCTGCTATGAAGTCTCCACGCAACCTTCTCTTCTCCAGGCTGAACAGCCTCAACTTTCTCATCCTATCTTCGTACAAAACAGCTCTTCATCTTGAGGCTTTTGCTTTCTTAATGCACAAAAGAACATGTGAATACTGTAGTAGTATATGCAGGATATTAGTTAGATATATCCTCAGGTATTTCCATTGTTATATCTCCATTGAAATTATCCCCCCAGTCCCTTGTATTTGCAAAATGTATAGGCTGTCACACTGAACTAAAACAAGCTGCCTAACACCACACTGACAGTCTGTGGTAGAGAGATGAACTGACCCCATACATATGCCTTTATTATTGAACTGTAATTTTCTGATTTCTTACTATATCATATTGCATATATTGTTTCAAAATAATTTAATGTTACAAATTAGTCTAAAAATAACTGAATCTATAATATACAATTAATAGTCCTTACCACTACTTAGAGAGGTATTAGTGTGCATATCACAGGCTCCATCCAGCTGCCACTGAAGTTTCTGTTAAGGTTTCCATTTACTTCATTATGACTTGGAGCCAGCTTCAGGACTAAAAGGGTATGCTGTTCATGTGGAGTAGCATTCCAGTTTAGCTAAAGCAGCTAGAAATACAGTTTTTAAACAGCGGAATTAAAAAAAAAAAAAAACCTGAGAGAAAATTCTTTGACTAAATATCCATTGGTATTTCATTTACAATGAGGAAGCAAAGCTGTTGGCTCAGGAAATCAGGAGTCTGTAGAGACTCAGGAGAAGCAAAGATGTTCAAAAAATCTTCTTTCCACTTTATGCCTGCGTTTCCTGCAGAGCAAAACCAAAAATAATTATGTGTCTATGATCTTCCACAAGAAAGAAGTCAGATGAGCACAAACTGCATTAAATTCTAGAAATTTTTAACATCTGTGATGGCTGTGTGATTTGGAATTGAAAGCAATACTAAATGAGAAACATTTAGTTGTTGCACATGTCCCTCAAGTCACTAGGATTTCAGGTAAGCTGAAGCTCAGAATCCAGACATCAAAACTAGACAGATATCTTACAATCATGTTTGGTTTTTCCCAGTTCTTGGTCTTATTTTTGGTTCTACAAAAACAAATGATAAAAGTCTTGTTCCTGTCACTGGGAAGAGAGCTGGGCCCTGCTATGAAGCTGGCAACTGAAATTCTACCAAGAATATATGGGCAACAGTTCCTGCCATGAAAAAATTTACAATAAAATTGAACATAATGATTCTTCTTCACATCTGCATTCTGAAACACTGAAAATGTCCATCTAACTGATTTATAGCAGTGGCTGAAAACGATGTTTCTGTTTGGCATAGTTGGTACAAACATTGAGTGTTGCGTTGTCCTGTGATTGCAGCTGGAAAGGCATCAGGCACCTCAAACTGTGAAAAATATGCGTATAAATATATAAATTTCTTTTTTAGAAGGCAATAAAAAGTGTTAAAAAAGAAAATATATTTAAGCAGTGATAGTACTTTGGTTTACATTGCTATAATCACCAGCTTGTAAAATATAAGATGACCTTGCATGACCAGCTTCTGTATACTGTCAGCTTTAAACTGCTCAGCACTGCATGCTTTCCGCAGATTTATAAGAGCTGAAATCCAACTTTCTGCAGTCAACCTTAGCAATCTCAGAAATGTTGCTAAAATGAAGCTGCTTCTATTTTCTATGTATGCTGTTTGGGAATATTTTCTTCAAATACTCTTAAGAACTGTTTATTAGCTAACAGTATAAAGAAAATATTTCTGGAGAATGATCTAATTGGTAAAGAGGAAAACCTCCTTTTTAAGCTGTGTTTAAACCTTTGAAATTGTGAGCTTTAGGTGGCCATGGATTTTTCAGTAATTCTGGGAGCTGCAGTTGGTCTCATTCTGAAAAGGAGATGTTTGGGCTAGAAAAGGTGTTCAGAAATACAGGTATCCAACATATTGCCTGAACAATAACCAAGAGAAAAGTTATTGGTCACAATAATACAAGAATATCATTTGAATTCATTCGTATCAGTTAGCAGTCTACTGCTAATAAGCAGAAGAGATCAGCAGAAATGGCTTAGTGAATATGCTAAGAAATTGCATATAGTTGCACTGCTTGGTTGTTTCCTGTTTTGTTGGGCGTTTTTTTGTTTGGTTGATTTTGGTTTGGTTTTTTTGGGTTTTTTTTAAGAAAAACAAATTTGTGGAATCCCATGTTCAGTGCAAAGTGTCACACAGCTTCCAGTTTTCAGATAAAATGTGCACAGATACTATAATTCTCATAAATCAGGATAATTTCTGATTGACTTATATTCCCTCTTGCTTCATCTAAAGTCAAATGATCTGATGGCGAACTCGCCTTTTTCATGTTTCAGTAAGAAAGTAAGTTTCAACCAACATGGTAATCTTGTCATTCATTACTGTTTTAGTGACACATATCATGGAATCATAGAATAGTTAGGGTTGGAAAGGACCTTAAGACCATCTAGTTCCAACCCCCCTGCCACGTGCAGGGACACCTCCCACTAAACCATGCCACCCAAGGCTCTGTCCAACCTGGCCTTGAACACCACCAGGGATGGAGCATTCACAACTTCCCTCAGCAGCCCATTCCAGTGCCTCACCACCCTTACAGTAAAGAATTTCTTCCTCATCTCCAATCTAAACTTCCCCTGTTTAAGTTTGAACCTGTTACCCCTTCTCCTCTCACTACAGTCCCCCATGAAGAGTCTCTCCCCAGCATCCTTATAGGCCCCCTTCAGATACTGGAAGGCTGCTATGAGGTCTCCAGGCAGCCTTCTCTTCTCCAGGCTGAACAGCCCCAACTTTCTCAGCCTATCTTCAGACGGGAAGTGCTCCAGTCCCCTGATCATCCTCGTGGCCCTCCTTTGGATTTGTTCCAACAGTTCCATGTCCTTTTTATGTTGAGGACACCAGAACTGCACACAATACTCCAAGTGAGGTCTCACAAGAGCAGAGTAGAGGGGCAGGATCACCTCCCTTGACCTGCTGGTCACGCTCCTTTTGATGCAGCCCAGGATATGGTTGGCTTTCTGGGCTGCGAGCACACACTGCCGGCTCATGTTCATTTTCTCATCAACCAACCAACACCCCCAAGTCCTTCTCTGCAGGGCTGCTCTGAATCTCTTCTCCACCCAACCTGTAGCTGTGCCTGGGATTGCTCCAACCTAGGTGTAGGACCTTGCACTTGTCAGGGTTAAACTTCATCAGGTTGCCATCAGCCCAGCTCACAAGCGTGTCAAGGTCCCTCTGGATGGTATTCCTTCCCTCCAGAGTATCAACCAAATCACACAGCTTGGTGTCATCGGTAAACTTGCTGAGGGCGCACTCAATCCCACTGTCCATGTCACCAACAAAGATGTTGAACAAGACCGGCCCCAGCACCGATCCCTGAGGGACACCAGCTGTTACTGGTCTCCAGCTGGGCATTGAGCCATTGACCACAACTCTTTGCATGCGGCCATCCAGCCAATTCTTTATCCACCGAGTAGTCCACCTATCAAATTGATGTCTCTCCAACTTAGAGACAAGGATGTCATGTGAGACAGCGTCAAACGCTTTGCACAAGTCCAGGTAGGTGACATCAACTGCTCTACCCCTGTCCATCAGTTCCATAGCCCCATCATAGAAGGCCACCAGATTGGTCTGACAGGATTTCCCCTTAGTGAAGCCATGCTGGCTGTCACCAACCACCTTGTTGTTTTTCATGTGCCTCAGCATGCCTTTCAGGAGAATCTGCTCCAAGATTTCACCAGGCACACAAGTGAGGCTGACTGGTCTGTAGTTCCCCTGGTCATCCATTTTCCCTTCTTGAAAACTGGGGTTATATTTCCCTTTTTCCAGTCATTGGGAACTTCACCTGACTGCCATGATTTCCCAAAGATGATGGACAGTGGCTTAGCAACTTCATTTGCCAGCTCCTTCAGGACCCACAGATGGATTTCATCAGGTCCCATGGACTTGTATACGTTCAGGTTCCTAAGATGGTCTCGAGCCAGATCCTCTCCTATAGTGGGCCCAGGGTCTTCATTCTCACAGTCCCTGCATCTGCCTTCCAAGACTTGGGTGGTATGGTCAGAGCATTTTCCAGTGAAGACTGAGGCAAACAAGTCATTAAGAACCTCAGCCTTCTCCAAATCCAGGGTAGCCAGTTCTCCTGATAGCTTCTGGAGAGGGCCCACGTTGTCTCTATCCTGTCTTTTATTTCCAGTGTACCTATAGAATCCCTTCCTGTTATCCTTAACATCCCTGGCCACGTTGAATTCTAAGTGGGCCTTAGTTTTCCTAACCTGGTCCCTAGCTTCCCGGACAACATCCCTGTATTCTTCCCAGGCTGCCCGTCCTTGCTTCCACCTTTTATAAGCCTCTTTTTTCCTTCAAATTTTCCTCAGCAGTTCCTTATCCATCCAAGGAGGTCTCCTGGCCCTCCTGCAGCACTTCCTTCTAGTTGGGATGTATTGCTCCTAAGCTTGCAGCAGGTGATCCTTGAATATCAACCAAGAGTCTTGGGCCCCCCTGCCCTCTAGGGCTGTATCACATGGAATCTCACTGAGCAGGTTCCTGAAGAGGCCAAAGTCTGCTCTCCTGAAGTCCAGGGCAGGGAGCCTGCTGCACACTCTTCTCACTGTCGTGAGGATCTCGAATTCGAACTGCCTCACGCTCACAGGCCCTTGTTCTCATGGGGGACTTCAACCACCCTGATATCTGTTGGAGGGATGGTATGGCCCAGCACAAGCAATCCAGGAAGTTCCTTGATTGTGTGGAAGACAGCTTCCTTCTGCTGGTAATAGAGGAGCTGACAAGGAGAGGTGCCATGCTTGACCTCGTGCTCACCAACAGGGAAGGGCTGGCTGGAAATGTGACAGTCCAGGGCAGCCTTGATTGCAGTGATCATGATATCTTGAATTTGTATTTACCCAACACATTTACAGCGGGTAAAATATTTTAATTTTTTTCCTAACCCTTTCCTTGTGAGTTTTGTTTTAACTAGATCATTTCAGAGCGCTGTACACTCTGAATAAGAACAGTCCATGTAACAGAAGACAACACTGAAAATTTTCCATTATAGCAATGTTGTTATCTTTTAAGTGTGGTGTTCTATCTGCAGATATTTATACCTTTTTTTAGAGTAAAATTGACCACTTTCCATATTTTTAGTTTTGATTGTTTTCTCTTGGCCAGAGGAATCTTGCCCAGCTGGCATCTCTTTAACCCACCATGAAAGATGTTTATTCTACCTAATTTTCAAAGTCTAACGTAACAGCACAGACCCTTCCAGTTTGTCTTTATACAAGTGGTGTTTCAGCCATATCTGTGCACTGGCTTTAGGATGAAGCTGAACAACTCATTGAAATACAGTCCTGAAACTCAAGGATTATTTGTGCGTATTTCACTTTTGTACAGGCAGGACCGAAATTTTCACTGCAGTTGTTTTGTCTCTAAAATGGAGAGTATTTATTAATAATTTTTACTGAAACCGAAGCTCATAAATGCTGTCGAATGCATTCCTTTTGCAGAATTTTTTTCTGAGGTAGTTACAAAAGCTACGTTGGTTCTTGAATGAGATACAGTACTTACCCCTGTAATTCTAAACTTACTGTCCTGACAGCTGGGGAAATGGAGAGAGGAAGCATTCTCTTTCTTTCTTTGTGTTTCTCTCTTTGGCAACTCCTACTGGTGCACGGTGGAAACACTGAAAAGAATGGATCTTCCAAATGACGCTCCCATCTGGAAAAAAAAAAAAAAAAGTCATAGATTAAAGAAAGAGACCATTGTCACAACTGCAAATTATTCCAATAGAATGTTCTTAAAGTTTCATTTTTAAAGGCTCAAGAAATGGAAGTTAATAACTTCCGGCACTGCTGTAAAAATTCGAATGATTTCTAAGAATGAGTAAGAGTTCATCTAGCAGGTGACATGGTTTAGTGGGAGGTGTCCCTGCCCCTGGCAGGGGGGGCAGAACTAGATGATCTTAAGGCCTTTTCCAACCGTAACTATTCTATGATTCTATGAGTAAAAGCTTTAGAAGATTCACTTCCACACTGGGGGGTTGACATCACATTTGGCACTAAACATTTTGTATTTTCTCTACAAGATGCAGGTTCATACAAGCATGTGTTAACCCAGGTAGTACTTCAGAATTTAGAACAAATTTCGTTTATAGATAGGCTTGACTCCTCAAGAGTTCAGCTTTCACCACTCACCTGTTAGCAGCTGCTGCTTTTGAGAAAGGCATTCAGTCTTTGAGGGAATCAGCCATTGTAGAGATGATCTACTGCAGGCTGGATGCCAGGAATGCACCCGTAGATTCAGAAAAATTAGTAAAACGCCTAAATGAGTTGTGTTGTCATCCTGGTCATAGCAGAGAGGGACAAATCATGGCAATGTGCTAGGGCTTGGCATATGCTGCGGCTTTTTCAAGAAGTATTTTCAGTGATGAATGCCCGTTGGTGGAAATATAACTTGCTAAAATGTATTGGTTTAACAAAAGTTTTAATTTGGAAAAAAAACCTGAGGCTGAAACAGGATTCCTGGTCAGAATTGGAGAGCTGTCTTTCCCACAGTAACTAGTCTCACACCTGGGTTGTGGCAGATAGTCTGGAGCCATTGCTGTGCCTGATTTGCTGCACAGATGTGTAAAATCGGATTACATCTAACCTTAGTGGTGATAACAATTTTACTTACAATTGCACTGCTAGCTTTTTCTCCATTTATCTGAGTGCTTACTTACACAATCCTTATGCCTGTGCTTTTGGGGTACCTGCTAGATGTATAGGGGCTTGTGGCGCAAAGCCAGAAGTTCAGACGCCATGCATTAGGTGACTGTAACACAGACAGTCATGACTATGAACTACTTCAAACAAGTATCCGCAATGGCGTTTAGAATACTAAAGAATTTAGATTAATGTAACTTGTCCTTGTCCCTTCCACCTCTCCCACCCCCCCCTTTTTTTTTTTTTTTTTGTATATTTAATTATTTCTTTTAACCTAATTTGTTTCTGCATTTGCAGCTTTTAAAACCATTTTTTGAGAGAGGCAAGGAGTCTGTGGCGGTTCTGGGAATAACAGTCAGGTTTTCCGTCTACAGATTATGTCTCTTGACCACAAAGTTTTTCCTTCTCAGAAAATCCAATTTTGTTCTGGCTTGTATACTTTATTACTGCCTTTGTTTTTTGGGTTTTTTTTGTTGTTGTTGTTGTTGGTTGGTTGGTTGGTTGGTTTTTGGTTTGTTTTCTTTTTTTTTTCATAATAATCTGCAGATCTTGGATTGGTTTGCATGGTGTCATGTGATGCTTCAGAATAATGTCTTAAATGAACAGTCTTTGAATATTAAGAGACAGTGTTTTAATTGAATACATGGTTTTGTGTTTTGTTTTTTGTGTTTTGTGGGGTTTTTTTTTGGGGGGGGGTTGGTTTGTGTTTGGCTTTGGGGATTTTGTTGTCTATCAATGGCTACAGTTATATTCACCATTGTCTGTCCAGTATGTGTCTGATCCCATGTTTGCTGTTTCATTTTAACAGTCATAAGTGTGTGATTTTTAAAAGGTGTAGAAGTATGAGTATGTGAGCATGGCAGAAGTAATTTAGATTTTTCAATGAGTCATTGCTCATAAAAGCAATGAAAACCATGAAAAGAGAGCTTAATAAGCCAAACAGGCTTTAATTTTTAATTGAATTGTTTTGTTCTCTGTTGTTTGACGTGAGATTTTTGTTGTTGGGTTTTGGTTTTTTTTTTTTGGTTGGTTGTTTTTATGGGTGTTGCTCTTTTTTTTGTTTGGTTGTTTAGCAGGTTTTTTTGGTGGTTTTGTGTGTGTGTTTTGTGTGGGTTTTTTTTAGGAACTACTTCCAGTTTATTATTGTTAGCTTATTTAAGGTATGTTTTCTACTTGCCTCAGTGAAATACTAGGAGGAAAGATCTTTAATACTATCATCTTTGTAGGCACCAACAGGTGTTTTTCTGTTGAAGTTCTTTAAGGCCTAAACTATGAAACATTTTTAATACATAAATACTGTCAGAATCTTCACAAGTGTTTTTATAGTCTGTTCTCAGTGTTCTGTTAATCTGTGAAAGGATAATTAGGAACTTAATGGAGTTGATAGTGCTCCTTCACAGTTAAGCATTTAAGTACTCAGGAGGGGTTTAAAAAAATCTGCAGATATCCCTTAGGTTTGCATTTCAGCAGTATCTTCAGGTCTTGCATGTGCTTTTTTGGAGTGCCATTCTCTGTAAATATGTAGGATTTGCTGTAAAATTGGAGCAATAATAGCGGTGCTTTGCTGTTCTACAGCGCTCTCTTATTGCTGCCTATCAAATGCTGTTCTGACTGGTGAAGCAGCAGCATATAAACTGTGAGCAAATTTGTAAATATTACAGGTAGGATCCCAAGTCAAGACTGCCAGATCGCTGCTTTGAATGTCATGGTCAGAGACATGGTCCTTCTTTTCTGAGCTGCTATTATGTATGTTGGGAATAGTTGATAGAAAATGGACACAATAAGATCATAGGCCAACGGACGGAAAAAGCCTAACAGTAGTGAACCAAAGGCTTTGAGGCCTTGGCTGAAGGTGACTAGAGAACGTGTGCGTGAGAAGAGTTTGAGGGAGTTGGCAGAGGAGCCTGAGAAGCCAGGATATGTAGGGAGGGACCGATAACTGCAACCTTGAAGCACAGCTGCAAGCTGGAAAGCCCCTGGAACATAACCAAGAGGAAAACTACAGAGGGGGGTGGGATGTGAATGTAACCTTTGAGCTGTGACCAAGCACGTACCAATCATGTAACCAATCATGTATCAATTAGTAGATATAGGTAGCCAATCACATATTAGCGAGTGTGCCTGCATAGAGTATATAACTGGAACCCTCAGATGAAATAAATGGAGTCTGATGAACGATCATATTGATTGTCTTCATTCTCCCGCCACTGGAGGGTCCTCGCCTACCGCACAGGCAACAAGAGCCTGTGGGCCCCGCTCGCAACAATGTAAAATATATTTTTCCTTTTATTTCTAATGGGTCATTCACGTTCATATGTCAAAAGCCTGTCTGGAAATATGATCTTTAAAGGACTGCAGTCTGTCATGCATGAACACATTTGAGAACCTAGTTGCATTTGTGAATGGAGTGGAGATACAGATGCCCAATGTTTGTAATGCATCCACTAAATAGTATATTTGAATTTATGTGTTATAAAACTACGTACAGAATCACTGCTCCCCCAACTGCCAGGAAATAAATGAAAGATTGCTAATGTGTTTGTCATACAGGGAGCTCATTTTCACTTTGTACTAATAAAGACATTTTCATCTGTTTAGAAAAATTAGGGAAAAT
Organism: Ara ararauna; assembly: GCA_028858755.1. Lineage (NCBI taxonomy): Eukaryota > Metazoa > Chordata > Aves > Psittaciformes > Psittacidae > Ara > Ara ararauna. The sequence goes on from CM054378.1 coordinate 54,179,561, forward strand.
TAAAATTAGTATATCTTGTTTATCATATTTTTAACTGTAATACATGTGCGTGATGTTACAGTGTGTGGCAGGGACCCTGCATCTATTTCTTACGATACAGCAGAATGGTGCTTCTATTGTGACTGGAACTTTTAGACATGAGTTCAGTATGGTTTTAAGCCATTAGTATTGAGTATATGATCAGAGCTCTTTGCGTGGTATGCTTACTGCTTTAGGCAGGTGTTCTTCAGTAATTAAGAGAGTGGGAGGACCTGGAGATTTCATACTCAGGGCAGTGCAACAAGCACATACTTTCAGTATCTCATTCTCTGGAGAGCAGTGAATTGGTTAATTATTTTCTGTGAGGTATGTGTCCTCTAAAGTCACATGAAAATGCTGTTTAAAGTAAGCAGCTGAGTGCAAAATATCAGATTATTTGTTACCATACACGAACATGATAAAAATATTTCTACTTTAATTATATATTGTAGATTCATGTGTGTTCTAGAAAATACACTAAAGGTGCTTGTGAGAAAATGACCTCCATATTTCATTTGAACCGTACCTTTTGGAACTGTACCCCTTCTAAACAAATTTGTCAGAGACACCATGCTGTGTACTCAAATCTCCAGTATACCCCTGATATGTCCTCCCACCTCTCGCTTTTTTGTTTATTTTTTCTTATTCTCTTTAGAAAAAGGAGGGACAAAGAAGCAGAAAATCAAAATATGTTTCGGGTAAGATATAGATGCAAGATATAGTAGTCATGGTAGGGATTAGAGAAGAATGTAAATTGTGCAGGACAGCAGTTCAATCGAGTCTCTGTGTCTGCTTGTCCTGTTTATATTTAATTCAACCCTTGTTTAGGTTAACAAAACCTGCTCTAGTTATATCATCAAGTTGTTTTATTACACACACAAGGATCAAACAAGGGCTGATATGATTCTGTTAACAATATTTAATTCTTCTTTTTTCTCCATACCTTACATTTTCACAAAGTGTATGAGAGAAACACTGAGAAGATAAGATCATATAAGGAAGCTAGAAGAAGCCTTTCTGACTGAAATATCACTTTCCTGCTTTTTCATTGCCATACACAGGAAAGCCTCTTCAGAAAGATTACTATTGTAATGCTTGCAGACAAAAAGCTACTGCATTTTAGCTTTGGTCTTCATTAAATTACTTTATATAGACTTGGTTTATTTAAACAGGAAACTATTATTTCATAATTATCAATGCTTTTCTCATGCAAGAAAAAGGTTTTGTGGTTACTTTTTAAATGAGTTTATTAATTCCTATTCTTAGACATTAATTTTCCACCTGTAAGTGAAAACAGACCTGTCTAGTCCAACCATATAAAATGTGTTAAAAATCCATTATGCAAGTCACTTCATCGTCCAGATGTGCAGTAATGTATCCTGATATTGCTCCTTTCCCAGTTCACAAATGGGTTTCCACCCCTGCCCTGAATATAGAACCATAAGATCATAGAATAGTTAGGATTGGAAAGGACCTAAAATCATCTAATTCCAACCCTCCTGCCATGGGCAGGGACGCCTCACACTAGACCATATTGCCCAAGGCTCTGCGCAACCTGGCCTTGAACACTGCCAGGGACAGAGCATTTACCACTTCTTTGGGCAGCCTGTTCCAGTGCCTCACCACCCTCACAGTAAAGAACTTATTTTCCTTATACCTAACCTGAACTTTCGCTGTTAAGGATTGAACCCATTTCCCCTTGTACTACCACTACAGTCCATGATGAAGAGTCCCTTTCTCACATCCTTGTAGGTCCCATTCAGATACTTGAAGGCTGTTATGAGGTCTCTATGCAGCCCCAACATTCTCAGCCTGTCCTTGTATGGGAGGTGCTCCAGCACTCCTATCATCCTCATGGCCCTCCTCTGGACTTGCTCCAACAGCTCCATGTCTTTCTTATGTTGAGGACACTGAAACTGCACGCAGTGCTCGAAGTCGGGTCTCACAAGAGCAAAGTTAGAGGGGCAGGATCACCTCCTTCAACCTGCTGGTCATGCTTCTTTTGATGCAACCCAGGATACAGTTGGCTTTCCAGGCTGTGAGAGCACACTGAAGCTGGTGTTCAGTTTCTCATCAACCAACACCCCCAAGTCCTTCTCTGCAGGGCTGCTCTGAATCTCTTTGCCCAACCTGTAGCTGTGCCTGGGATTGACCAGTCCCAGGTGTGTAGGACCTTGCACTTGGCTTGGTTGAACTTCATGAAGCTGGCGTTGGCCCACTTCACAAGTGTGCCAAAGTCCCTCAGGATGGCATCCCTTCCCTCCAGCATATCAACCGGTCCACACAGCTTGGTGTCATCGGCAAACTTGCTGAGGGTGCACTCAATCTCACTGTCCATGTCGCTGTCAATGATGTTGAACAGGATCGGTCCCAACATCGACCCACGGAACGCCGCTTGTTACCCACCTCCAGCTGGACATTGAGCTATTGACCACAACTCTCTGCATGCGGCCATCCAGCCAGTTCTTTATCCACCAAGTGGTCCGTCCATCAAAATCCTTCAAAAACCTACTTTTGTTGGATCCAAAATGCTGATATAAACCACCTTAAGTAAGCTTGCAAAAACCCTTCAGCTAACAAAACTTTTCGCATGTCTATAAACATCAGTTTAGGTGTATGACTTAACAAAGTTGACAATTGCAAAGATTCGCTGTATGTATGTTTTCTATGCTTTAGCTGCTTCTTGATCTTTTCTTCAAAACGCAGTCTTTAGATCTGATAACACCATCAGGGAAAAATATCATAAAAATTATTTTGAAAATATTGTTCTATTATACAATGATGTGAAAACACTTATCCTAACCATTAACTTCAGTAATGTGGTAGAATGTATAGAAATTATACTTAAAGTAGTTGACTTGAAAAAGCAAGATGGCAGGAAGGTAGAAATACATTGCTTTTGAGGTTGAACTTTCAGTCTTTCTTTAGAAGTTGTGGGTTTTTTTGCATGTAATGATTTACTTCTGAATTGTGCTGCAAGTAAAGTATTAGGTAAGGCTCCTACTAAAAGCAGCTTTACTGTAGAAATACATACTTGTATGTTCAAAAAGGTGTGACTTTTGTCACACAAAGGAACACAAGTGCCTTTAGCTTTACTTTTTTGTCAAGTACCAGAATCACAGTAGGACAGATTAGGCATCTGCTGAGTTGTCTCATATCTGAATACCTATCTCTAAAGACAGTAAAGCACACATCATTACGCATCTGTGTTAATTATAGTGTGATTAATTTATTTGTCAATTGGGTGTGAGATGTGTCTTATTCCCTGATAGTCTCATAACTCTGTTAGTGCCAGATGTCTATCCTGCTGTCTGGAAGAATTCCTTTTACTGGTGCTTAAAGTATCTGGTGCATCCGCAACCACATTTCATGGATCTACCAAGTGCAGTGATTGAATCCAGCTGTTTGCATTCTCCATCTTACTATCATTTGCCAGCCACTCACCATGAGATCTGGGCAGGAAACAATTTTCCCATCTCATTAAAATTCTCAGATAAAAGAGCATTTTAAATCTGTCCCTGAAAAGGGGAAAAATCCCCAAGATTCACCCCCAAAATAGTTTGTTCTTATGACAGGCACTTCAGAAAAAGAGATTCGCATTCAGAACTCCAAGATGAATATCTTCTTTAAATGCTTGTCTTTTTTGAATAAATCTTTTGGAATGAATTTTCTGATGAAAAGAATTTATTGTCCCAAATTCCTGACTATTTCTATGCATCAGAGCCACTATTTTCACAAATATGATCTGTCCTACTTGCAAAGGGTAATTTTTTTTTCCATTTGAGCAACTGCCAAGGCTTTGGGAAAAGCGGACATTACGCACTAATTTCCTTGTCACCACCCCACATCATCCCTGCTTCATATAATATCATTTGATACTGACTGTATGGATTGGATGTGCTGCTCTTTTTTTAATTTGTAGTCATTGTCCGTGACATAAATCCAATGAGGATAGTAGGTACATGTCTCTTCTCACAGTGCTTTTTTTGCAAAAGAAGAGGACATGCATCCATATCTACCTTGTTCTATTACACACCTACATGTCAAATTTGGCTCTAATTTTAGTGTTTTGTTATATTATTCAGAGTATTACACTACATTATACACTAGTTTTATATTGTATTTTAAAAGTACATTATTCTAGGCACTGTAAAAGCACAGTTCATGACTGTTTTCTACAGCCTAATACTGAGGATCTAAGGATTTACAGTCCTACTGTATATAACACAAATTCTTGCTGCAGTGTGTAAGTTGAAAGATACACTTACTGGAAATTTTGACCTGACACATACTCTATGGCCCTGGTGGTGGTGGCTTTTAAGGAAGAATGGGAAAAGGCAAGAAAGGGAAAAAGCAGCCTAACTAATTTAGTTTTTTTCCACCAAAGTTGGGTATATGTTGGGGGTTGAAGGCTACATAAGCCTAGAGATAATTGGTTTAGGAATAAGAAATAGCAATGTGCTTGTACACCAGGTAACTGTGAGCTCTGCAGATTTTCACAGTGCAGATCAGCAACTGGTTGAACTGCTAGGACTGCTGCAATCAACTATCCAATGCTCCTTCAGGATGTCCATGTGTGCAGGAGTAGCTTTGGTGAATGCAACATATGTCTGCTTTGGTACAGAATATGATGGTGGCATCTCTGCATACAATAATAAGGCTTCCAGCTCTTTTTCCCATAGATGAGATTTTATCTATTGTTTTTCAGGCATGTGCCAGAAGCATGTGTATCCATCCATTCCTCCTAGACTTTTCACTGTAGTACTACAAAACGTGCACGATATTTGCCAAGAAGCAGCCAGTACTGGGTCAGTGTATATGGAGAAACAATACTGCCAGCTGTACTGGCTCTTGGACATTTCGTGTAATACAAAAGATTGTGCAACACTGATTTACTCTCAGTGCAGCTCATGGGTGTCCAACACATCACCTCTGTCTCCTGGAAACAGTAGGATTTGTTGACTATGATTTGAATGTCTTATGAAATTGTAAGTGAATCCTTTAAAAATGAAATCCTGTATGGCCAAAATGACTAGACCATCTCTACATACTATAAATCTCTTTTCTGATTTATGGTTATTTCTACTCATTCTGTGAAAAGATCAGCACTGAAAGGAACACAGCAATGAGCAGCTTTTTTGATACTCTCCTTGACTAGTTATGTATAAATAATTTCTGAAAGGTACTATTAACTTCCCTGGTGGGACAATAAAAACACTAAATAATTCTAAAGACTGAAAACAGTTCTACCCATTAATTTATTTCTTATAATACCAATACTAGAGCTGGCAGCTTCATGATAATTTTCTTTAAATAATTCAAAGACAAAAATAAAAAAACCTAGGTATAACTGTAAGCTATAGACATCATAGTGTAATCTTCTCTCATGTATATCTTTTCTTTATAGACATAAAGGCTTTTTTATGATAGTCCTCCACAGCAAAACTGGGAATCTCTTACGGTTTAATAGCTTTTCTTTAACAATGCTTATCTTTTAAGGGAACAATATCTCCATTATAAAGATAGGTAAGGAAAGAAGAGTGAGCTCAGGATTACCCAAGGTCATGGTGGAAGTGCACAATAGCAATAGAGGTGGAGTGCAAACTTCAAAATGGTGTATTAATACCTAGTCTCTCTCTCCACAATATTCTTTCCACTGCCACAAGCTGCTTATTTATAGAGAGCATCATCACATATTGTGTGATATAATTTTGCTTTAATGGCAAGATGCCTATAATTATTTCTCTTCTTCCAAAGCTCTTTGAAAATATGTCCATCAGTACCCAGCTCTTGTTGGTGCAGTTGGTATTCAAATGATAGAAACATGCAGGAAAAAAGTTTGCACGTATGAAAGGATCCCCATGACAGAAAGCAATCTCCAGCTGTCAGGCGTGTCGGGCTGTTTCACTGTGTGATCCAGCATAAGCAGGGCTGACTTCCAGCCTCTGCGCACAATGCCTGGTGCATGGGGTCATCCTCTCGCTCTCCTGTCCCCTGCTCCCAGGCCATTGGGCTGACCTTATCCCTCTGAGAGCATGACCCTTGCCAGCCTCACTGAAATGGGCTCAGGGACTCCCAGCAGGAGTGCAAGGATCAGGGCACTGCTTTCTGGCAACAGAAATGGTAATAGGAGAAAACATTTGTCTTTGGAGGCACAGCTACCTCCAGGGAGTATATTTGCCTCCATTGTTATTTAAATAGGCTGCATATTCAAGACTTCATCTGTTTTAAAAGCTCTGTGAGATCTTGGAGGAGAGAAAATTGAAAGATGTTATCTCTGGCAATTAAAGAAAAATAAAGGGACACTTATCCTGTGATTGTGATTGTGTGTAATTTCAGCGATGTGTATGCGCATATATGTGCATGATAAGACCATGTGTGCAGAGAAAAAGATACATATTGTAGTTCAGCAGCAGCAAAAAAAAAAAAGGGATACTCAGAATTATTTGATAGTCAGTGGAATTAGAAAGTTTTTTGTGTGATTAATTTAGATTCATTCAAGTAACCTTATTGAATTCAAGGGAACTATTTGTATGAATGAGGGATGCCACATCTTGTCCTTGAGTCAGTCCCACAATGTGGCTACTGTGTGGGTTGGAATGACACACAACTGGAAACCAACAGATTTTGCATATTTTATATATTACTTTCTTCAAGCACTTCCAATATCGTTTGCATTACCTCATTGTATGGAAAACAGGTCAATTAGCTGCATTATGGAAAATTGGACATTTGCATGTTACAATACTTAGAATGTTGTTACTCCTTACTGTTATGATTGAAACTGAATTCCACTCAGAGGAGATTTACAATCTGAGGATTAGATAGTTTGCTTCCATATCTTTGAATAAGAGAGGGTGTGGAAGACAGACCAAAAAGCCTTGAAATCTGGTGCAGTGTCTAATGAAGGCTTCTATCTAGCATGTTACTTCTTTGAGTTTTTGTGACCAAGAACAGCTCTGTGTAACTTTTCCCATCTCCTCTCTACATGTCAGTGGAGATTCAAGACCTTGAAGAATCTTTTAGTTCAAGATGAAAAAAAGAGAGGTAGGGAAATGGTAAATGAGATAAGGAAAATTTGATAACCTCATACTTCATATCAGGGACTAGTGCAATTAGCTAGATTTATGTATTTATCTTATTCTTAATTTTAACAAAATTGTAACTTATACCCAGCCTTGAAGAAGAATGCTGTCTAAAATAATTTAATAGAGCAGTGTCAGAGTAAATGGTTGGAGATAGTACGTAAAATTGTTTTACATGATGTATGTGAAATATGAAGCTCCCTAGCTGCTGCTGGAGATTACTTTTTTAAAGCCTAGTCTTCTCAAGGATTTTGTTATTTATTTATGTTCTTTAAAGCTACACTTTTGTTGTGATGATTCTCATAGTGTATTAGCTCATGTGTAAATAAATGTGTCAAACTATGAAATAATGAGGGTTTCTTATGTCTTTCAGCTTCTATTACTTTTTGTTTATTACTCGTAGAATCGTAAGACAGTTGAAGTTGGAAGGGATATCTGGAGATTGCTTGGTCCAGCCCCTCCTGCTCAAACAGGGTTACCTAGGACAGATTTTTAGTATCTCAAAAGATGGAAACTCCACCATCTCTCTAGGCAGCCTGCACCAGTGCCTAGTTACCCTTCCAGTGAAAAAGTATTTATGGTCAGAGGGAATCTCCTGTGTTCCAGTTTATGCTCATTGCTTCTGGTCCTGTTCCTGGGCACCACTGAAGTGAGCCCAGTCTTATCTTCTTTGCACCCTCCCTTTAATAATTTATATACCTTAATAAGATCCTCCTGAGCCTTCTCTTTTCCAGACTGAACAGTCCCAGCTCTCTCAGCCTTACTTTATAGGAGAGATCCTCCAGTCCCTTCATCATTGTTGTGCCTCTTCACCTGGCTTTCTCTTGTATGCCCCTGTCTCTCTTACACTGGGAAGCCCAGAACTGGACCCAGTGCTCCATCAGTCGACTCACCAGTGGTGACTAGAGAGGAACGATCATTCTGTTGTAATCAGGGTTTGTTCGAGTTTGCCTGAAAACTTACACTGGTCCTGGTTGTGGAGGGTCTGCGCAGGTGTCCCAGCTGGCTTTACAGTGCTCTGCCACCACTGTCAAACAGGCCAACTGTTTGGCACACTGACAGGCTGAGATAATGAAAAGTGATTCAAAGCCACCTGACATTATCAGCTGCTTTTATTAAGCTTTCTCTTCACACACCAGCCCTGGGCCAGATCCCGATCTAGTACCACTGACCACTTGGGAAAATATAGTGGTGATCCAGGGAAGACACAGTACTGGCCCTTAAGCCACCCAGAAGTGGTTCAACATAGTTAGCGTGGAAGTCAGTAGGTATCAACTGTGTGGTTCAGTTGATACTCTGGAGGGAAGGAATGCCATCCAGAGGGACCTTGACACGCTTGTGAGCTGGGCTGATGCCAACCTGATGAAGTTTAACCATGACAAGTGCAAGGTCCTACACCTGAGTCAGAGCAATCCTAGGCACAGCTGCAGGTTGGGCAGAGAAGAGGTTCAGAGCAGCCCTGCAGAGAAGGACTTGGGGGTTTTGGTTGATGAAAAAATGAACATGAGCCGGCAGTGTGTGCTCGCAGCCCAGAAAGCCAACCATATCCTGGGCTGCATCAAAAGGAGCGTGACCAGCAGGTCGAGGGAGGTGATCCTGCCCCCCTACTCTGCTCTTGTGAGACCTCACTTGGAGTATTGTGTGCAGTTCTGGTGTCCTCAACATAAAAAGGACATGGAACTGTTGGAACAAATCCAAAGGAGGGCCACGAGGATGATCAGGGGACTGGAGCACCTCCCGTCTGAAGATAGGATGAGAAAGTTGGGGCTGTTCAGCCTGGAGAAGAGAAGGCTGCATGGAGACCTCATAGCAGCCTTCCAGCATCTGAAGGGGGCCTATAGGGATGCTGGGGAGGGATTCTTCATGAGGGACTGTAGTGATAGGACAAGGGGTAAAGGGTTCAAACTTAAACAGGGGAAGTTTAGATTGGATATGAGGAAGAAATTCTTTACTGTAAGGGTGGTGAGGCACTGGAATGGGTTGCCTAGGGAAGTTGTGAATGCTCCATCACTGATGGTGTTCAAGGCTGGGTTGGACAGAGCCTTGGGTGGCATGGTTTAGCGGGAGGTGTCCCTGCCCATGGCAGGGGGGTTGGAACTAGGTGGTCTTAAGTTCCCTTCCAACCCTAACTATTCTATGATTCTATGATTCTATCATCCTTCTGGCTTCAGGAGGAGGTGGAACAGAGCCTCAATGCCCTCAGAAAACCTAACGATTGTTGGCTTGTTAAAACTCAAACAAAATATGAAGTTTAGTTACAGATAAATTGTATATTTATATCAAAATTAGAGCTGACCTTTTTGTTTTTCATAAAAGTTGTAAATATTTAAACTCTCTGCAAAAAGCTGGCACTTAGGACAAATGGGGTTTCTTACTCCCTGATCAGGGTTGATTTTGTATTCCTCTTTTCACTAAGATGCCTTGGAGAACTGTGTATATGTCAAGCTGCCTTTTATTGTAAAGATTAATTGCTGCAAAGAATGATCTATCTGCTAGAATTTTTGTTCACATTAATAAACTCTCTTGGTTGTTATATAAACATTTACTGTAGTCCATTAATGAAAAGTGTCCTAGTGCAGGTATTGAGTGTACCATGATAAAATTTTAGCAGTCAAGAGTTTGTTTATTATACTCAGTCATGTATTCTGTTTTACTTCCAGGTATTGAGACTGAAATGAGACAACTGAAAAATCAAGATTAGAGCCTCTTAAACTGGGAAATAAGTTAAACATTTTTAGCCACTGTGCCTTTTTTTCAGTTGCAAAACATTACATGATTAGTTTAGAGGAAATAATACTATTTCTCCAAGCAGACAATCCATGATTTTTTTTTTCTTTTGAATAATAAATACTGTTACAATAAAAACAATAGAAACCAAGAATTCTTGACAACTTATTTTCGGTCCAGTAAGCTTGAATGCAAACTGAACTGCCCAGAGAGAGTTGGTGAAAGAGTTTGCTTGCTCTAATTGTAATAAAGGAAATTTAAAAACCACAATCTGTTTCAAGTCAAAAATGAATAACTGAATATTGTCTTAAACATTCCCCTCACACCCCTCCCCTCCTGTTCTTGGCATACTTATGCTTCTTAAGCAATTGTCATTACTGGACTTAGGGTACGGATGTTATTTCTTTTAGGTAAGTTAAGCTGTGTTGTTTCTGAACCTTTCAGTCCATTAATTTAGAATTGCTAATTTCAGAATTTTTGCTTTGCAGTTTAAGAAAACAAAACATAAAAGCTAGGAATAAGTTATAAGTAGGGATCACGTCATATAAGCTATTTATTTCTGGTGTTAGACTTCATTTGGTAAACTTTACATGCCCGAGGGGTCTGATATAACGTTAACAGCATTTGGTTATTTTATGCGATGTATCTTCATTATTTTTCTCTATCTAGTATTTATTCCAGAAAGATGGCTTCTCTCTGACTGGCATGGCTTTTTAGCTATTAATATTACAAAAGCATAATAAATATTTTTTTAAAGAATTTCTGGTGAGAGGTGTGAACATTTGTGGCTGGCACTAAGTTTTCATTTGAAAACAAAGATTAATGCTGCTATTATTATATTCTCATTACAATAACATTTTCAGTATAAGAAGAATATGGATTTCTGTCTTAGTTTCCAGGTGCTTTGCATATGTAATAAAGGGGTTTTTTTATTTTTCTTAAGGTGATGTGCTGGCTAGTCTATCTACCAAGCAACTTTGAAGAATAAATACTCATGACGGTGCTCACAGTTTTACACAGTATAACCATAAGAGGGAGCCTCTCCTCTTTCAAAGTTACCCGGGAATATGCAAACATGGGCCTTTGGAGGCCTCCCCCTGCTAGTTTGGAAGCTTAAACGCTTCTCTTTTGTCCTGCGAGGCTGATCCACTGCAATCTCAGTCAAGTACATTTACATTTACATGGGAGTCAAGCCTGCTAGTTCCAGAAACACCTGTGCAGAAACTATCAAACCTTGCTCCCAGTGGTTTGCAAGAGTGTGATCATCCTTTAATCTGAATGGGATTTATTCTGTTAGAAAATAGGTGGTGCAGCATCATTGCGGCTGGCGCAAGAAAGTTTACTGAAGGCTGCACAGGTTGTACTCTAGCCTTTTGCATGGCATCTCTGTCTTCATTACAGGCATTTGTTATTGTACAAGCAAATATTTTGGTTGCCATCCATTCATTGCAATCAAGTTAGGTTTGACCTCAGCACAAAGTTTACACAGTTCAAAATAAAATGTGTGGTTTAATAGAGTTAAGTGGAAGGAAACCCATGTGTGAGTAGATTTAAGTATGTTTGTGCCTGCATTGATTAACTTAGATCAATAAGCTGATATAAGAGGGAAAGAATTTAAACTGTAGGATTAAGACCCAAAAAATAAATGCAGGAGGGGTAGTACATCATTATCATTACAGAGGAAAATCCATGGTTAGAGTAGCTTGTGCAAAAGAATAACATGAAATTGCTATTATTAGAGCTGAATCCCAAAATAAAATTTTGGGTACTTTAATTTTTTTAATCTATAGAAATAAAATCTGAAAGAAGCTACCCTGAAGTCTTCATGTGTTCAGAAATTATTTCCCAGGTTACTTGTGTTTGGTGATACTGCTTGAATCTCCCTTTGGTTGTGAGCAGAGATTTCTCTGATATTTGACCATCAGGCTTGCTATTCTCTTCATCTTACAAGTTTGAGCTGTGGCACCAAGTCTGGAATGGCCTCTAAATTGAGATTGCTGCTGAGATGCCATAGAGACACCTAGTGCTTGAGGTGCCTGAAGTGAGAGCTCACAGTAGGCACAACCAAGAAAATGGGGTCTCACTTAGGCTGACCTATTTCTCCAGCCTTGCAAAGCTGCTTTTCCAAGTTTCTCCCGTTGTTTCTCCAGATCTAGTCCATATTATTGCTTTCTGAATTCTCTGCCCACTCAACATATATTCTGAAATCTGTCCTGGCTAGCAACAGGTCTACCTTATATTGCTGTGCACAAATCTCACATTTACTCAAAGCAGGATAAGTGCATGGTATTAACTTAGGTATTTCTCACACTTAATGTTCTACTTCTTTTCTTGTGTACACTATTGGATAATGTCCATATAAAGAAATATGTTATTTTACTCTTGTCATGTGAACGTGATGATAACTCCTAGGAGGAATCTTTAATGAGGGGGTAAATCTACAATAGTGCTTATGTTACAGCTCAGTGCTACAATCTTGTTCATATAACTAGATTTCTTGTATGGAGTCTGATTAGCTGTAAAACATTGGTGATGCTTGTGTTTGCAATCATTTGCAGTGCATTTTCCTGTAAGCTATTTATACCATATGTCAGTATGCCATTGTGTTCCTTACTTCTCTTTCCTCTTCCAAATACACTCATGTTAACTACATTATTTTGCTTTGTTTTGGAAGAATGGGCAAGAACACCACTACGTAAATCATTGTGTATATATTTTCACTGTAGTAATATCCAAAGTTGGAATTCTAACTGTGCTGCAAACCTCTGAACTGCAGGGAAAATACATGTGTCTCCTCTGAACAACTTAACAGCCTGAGGCTTCAAGCCTAGGAATTTTTTATACAGATGTTTGTCTTTAAATACTGAAAAGGTTACAAAAATCTGGATATTTGGGCCTTCAAAGGCCTTTCAGTCTTCTCAGTGCTTATACCTGTGTGCTCTTATCAGTCTGTCAGAGGCACAACTGTGACAATATCTGATCAACAATTTCAGGGAATGTTCATACCATGGATGTGTCCTGATCCCAGGCTGCCAGCTCATCCTCACGCTGGTGCAGACAGTTGTGCAGGATAGGCTGGATTTTTCCAGATTGCACAACAGAAGTACCCCACAGTCCAGTATGAGTGTTGGCTCATCTCTGACAAGGATGCTATGTGTGTCAAAGCCTCTGAAGGAGAACTCAGAATGTCTTTTCAGCTTGATTTATAGAGAGCAACATCCTTCTTGCTCCTTACATCTTATGGATAAAGGAGGAATGGAGATTTAACCTTTTACAAGGCACAGGCTGTTTTTCTCATTTACTATTTTAATTTTGCTCTTCTCTCAAACTTCAAGAAGACTGACGCATTTACTGAAGTTAGCAGGCTAGATGTAATACACAACCGTTGGCTGACGTGTTTTGAAGTTCCAAGCCAGATATCCTCAGTTTCACACATACACTTCTAATGTAAACTCAGCTGCACTTCTGAGTCCTTGCTTTCATCCAACTCAGTAAAAAAAGCAAAGAGTTGAGTGGGTTTAGACTGAGCCCATGGAGATCAAACCCAAAGGAAATGCTGTTAGAAAATCCTTGTCAAAGTGAAACGCTGGCTTTAGTAACATTCTTGCTAGAGTGACTCTCTGTAAATATCTGAGGTTTTTATTTCTTTTCCTTTTACCCAACTATGTTTTTCCACTGTGTACTTCCCTCACTGCTGATTAGTCATTCTTCCTTCTTGCCAGGTCACTTCTCTTCTAGTTTGCAGAATTGCCACCACATCGGTTTCTCAGATGATAGACTCTGTGAAGTAACTAAAGAACATTCCTTAAATCCAATGTCTATGTTATAGACCATTATAAAGCCTTACTTTTAAATGATAAAGTTTTAGTGTTAATTGACTGTGTTAAGGGATCTGTTAAAAGACGTGCGCTCTAGAGCTGCTTGATCAAATGCTTAAAAGTCAGATCAGGTGTGTACCCCTAAAATGTGCATTTCCTTCTGTTTATAAAGATATGTTGCTGCATTTTCTACATGGCCTTTAAGAATTACTGGGAGTTTCTTTCTAGAGAAAGGTAAGAAATAAAAAAAGAAATCAAAAATGTGCAATCCACTGCAGTTCTTCGATTTAATCAGTCACACCAGTGAGTCTCAAAGAGCTTAGTAACCTTTAAAGTTTACATTTGCTGGAGTCTTTTCCAGTGCAATTGCCTGCACTCTGCTTGTAGGAAAGATTATTTGAAATGCACTTACGATTGCCATTAAAAATGCATTGCTATTATCCAAATGACCTTGCTTTATGCTTTTTGTTAATCCAAAAACCACAGAAAAGAGTAAGTGCTATGTAAAAAGAGGTGATTTTGACAGATGATACAGATAAAAGAGGACATAACTGTGAGCAAGTACAGAAAAAAACTATGGAGCAGAGTGTGTAAACCTAATGTTTCATAAAGCTCGACTTTCTTCAAGCATTTGTCATCAGTTAGTCTGAAAGTTACATTCTGCCACAAGAATGAGGAAAATGAGCTTTTCCAATATTTTAGAGCCTGCTGTTTTTGATATAATGTCTTATTGTGAGATTTTTTTTTTTTTTTTTTTTGCACCCATGCAAGCTCTTTTTAACAGGCTTCCAAGTACAAGGGTGGCTACACTTTTTGTGCTTCATTCTGTCTTGACAGGTAGAGCTCTCATCTCTTGTATGTAACATAGTTAACTACATGCTGATCAGAAGAACTTTTTAATTTAGAGGTTATTTATGTATATAAAGTGGTCTGTGAAGAGGTCTTTTTATTTCTAGCACATTTAATATACTTCCTTCTTTCCAATAGGAGTACTTTCAGATTGTTAGACAAAGAAAAAAGGGCAGCAGTTTAGAAGCTATGACTGGGGTATGAATAGTTCACAAGTACATCTTTTAATGGTGTTTTTAAGGGGTGAAATTCATACCACATGACTTTCAGCATGCTAGAGTGCCACCTAAATCCCTGAGTGTGGGTCACCTAAAAAAAAGTGTGTAATTCTAAGGTGATTCTCAGAAAGAAAATAGAATTTACAAATTGGAGTTAAATTGATAAAATATAACTGCAGGCATTTGTCTTTATGAATCTGTCAGATTTTGTTTGTTTGGATATAAGTCTGGTTTCTGTTTGATTATCTTTCAGTGTTCTCATGAAACACTGAGGTAGTGAGGTGCTACCTCACAGAATTTCTACAGAAAGAAAAATATTCATAAATATGAGAGTACATGAAAGTGAAGCTTTTTGGAAAGAATAGTACTTTCTGAATGAATGAATAGACGTTGCATACATTAATGATAAATTTTTGCTGCAGGAGTGACTTTGTGTATTTTTTTAGACAGTTATGAATATCAAATCCAAAACAAGAGACAATAGCAACATAATTTGTGTAATAACAAATACAAAACATGTAAAGGGTCAAAAATATAGGGTTTTTCTTTCCTTCCTTTTCAGAAATCATCTTTCAGAGCACAAAGATTACTAGAGATGGGGGGCACTTGTGTGGAACAGCACAGACTTGGATTCCTGCCCGACCAGGACTTCCTTAGGCCAGGCCATTCGGCCTCAATGTCCACTCACAAAATCAGAGATTTGACATCCTCCAGTATTATCATAATGAGCCCATATGATTAGATGAACAAGCAGAAACAATGACACAAAGATATGAGAAACCTGTATTCCTCTCTGAGGAAATAAGAGGCTGACTTCACGTGTTAGGGTGTCTGCTAATGAGCTAAAGCTTATGGAGGTGGAGCCTTACATTTCACAGAGTTCATTCACCATCTTCCTTTTTAAATTTTTGTATGGAAAAGCAATTTTCATGGACAGTTCTGTGAAATCAGGCAGGTTTTATGTTAATATGTTAATCTTGTAAAAAGATTTCTGAACTCATTTTAGAAGAGAATATGCATTCAAATACTGAATATGCAGACACCAATTCTGACATATTTGAATCCTCTGATATTTTATGATAATTTTTAGGTAATAAATAAAAGATTTTGCATTGCAGTTGTTTGCCTCAGGTTACTGCAGTGAGGCCTTTGGCTAGTAAAGAATTGGTAAGGTAACTAAATTAGCATAGGTAAGAGGCAGTTCACAAAATTCACAGTCCAAGTATTATGCATAATATATAATGTGATCATAAATGAAACATATATATTTGTATATGTGATCATAAAGGGAACAAGCAGAATTCCTTCTTTCCTTCCTTCCTTCATTTTTTCTTGATGTTGCCATTTTCTTAAACTAAAATACAATTTGGAGTAAACCATTGGGTTTAATTCCTTTCCTTGGAGCCTCTTCCTTATCCCCTTAAACCCTAACCCCAACAAAAGTGGAAAGGGATTTCCTTTAATTCCCACTGTTGAGGTAGGAAAAAGGTGTTCCAGTCATTTATTGTACTTGTTTGGTTCATTTTTGCTGTTAAAATGACTTTGTATGGTGGAAGAGCCTCGTTTGCTCCTGTCTCCTCCTTCAACTAAGTCATAATGGAGAGACAGAGCCATGAAGTCACAACCCATATAGTGAAAAAAAAGAGATCTCATCCATCAAACTGTCACCTTAGTTTTCTGTCCAGGGTCACAGAGGAACAAAGTCAGCTTGTGTCAGGTTGAAATAACAGTGGTAAGTGTTAGTGTGTGTAAAGCTGGTGGTTTGAAGTCTATTTATTTTGTTTGAAAGGCTCAAACAGCATGCTGCCGAGCAGAGGAACAAGCAGGAGGAAGTCTCCTTATAAATTATTACTGGAAGGCTTACAGCCAACATTTAAGATGTGAAATTATGCTATCTGCTTTTCTAGCTCTCTGATTTACTTTATGGCAGCTATCTGAGTTTCAGCATCTCACAGAGAGGTAAAACTTGCATGAAAAACCAATATGGAAATGGCATTTCTTTAACAAAGATTTAACATTTTCTCAAAAAACAGAATTTGCAGGGAATGTTATCTCAATATCTGTGGCATGCTTTCAAGAAAAATTATATGTAAAAATGCTGTCTCTTTGCATAAACTGGGAATGTAGACAGATTCTTGGGGAGGTTATTATTGAGAAAAATGCAATTGTTTGTTCTGATTTTAGCCATCAAAAGCATTTCAGAGAGGCATCAATGTTTTCGGTTTTTTTTTTTTAATATTGCTTTTAATTTGGTGACTCTTAAGCGTTATTGATTTCATGTCCGTTGGGCTCTTTTTTCTTATACTTTTTATTATTGATTTTCAGGGGAAAACATCTTTGTTGTTTTGCTGTTTGAAGTATTTAGGGCTTATTTATGTGTTCTTTGTTAAAAGAAAAATCTTAGGTCCAGCGCAGCTTTAGTAAATCGCGTAGCTCGTTTAAAAAGACCGAAAAAATAAAGGCTAACTACTCCAGTGCAGGCTGAGATGCACACAGGAAACTCTTGCAAGTACCCAGGGGTGTGCTTGTTTCAGAAATTAGCAGCTGAGAGGGTGATGAATAGAGATGCGCACTTTTCCGTGGCTTGCCCCGATGCGCTGTCTGTGTACAGGGCGTAAAGGGAGCCTGAGTGCCCAGTGAGCTCGTTTGGATGCCCTCCCTGAGGATGGCTGTGCGGGGGAGTGGGGTGGGGAGGGTGGACTGAGTGGCAAACGCATCTCTTCCCCCACCCCCTGGGAGAATCGCTTCTGCTGAAGTCATTTGGTGCGCGCTGCTTTTTCCTGTGCGAGGATTAGGGAGTAGGAGAATGGCTTTGTGAGGAGGCTCGAAGAGAGGGAGCTGAAGAGAGGCTGAACAGAGGGGCCGAAAGACTTTAGCCTTTCATAGTTCTTTCAGTCAATTCATTCTGGGAGACCAATTGCATGTGATACAGCAGCTGGGGTTTTTGTTTTCCTTTCAGCTATATACTGTAAGAGAAGCTGGTAAGGTTATTTTTTTTTTTTTCCCTTCTACTGTTCCATGATGCTATTGTAATTGCTTTATTGAAGCGACTGTTTGGTGAGGAAGGGAAGTTGGTTAATGATGCTGAGGGTCCCCTGCATTGTCTCTGTTTTGTGCAGCTGCATAGTTTGGGGAAAAACACTGTTTACAGTAGAGGGGCTGTTTTCCGTTGAACAACTTTGCTGTTATTTTTCCAAAGTTGTTTCAGCCTTTCTTTCAGCAAAGCTAGGAAAATAAGCAAATAAATGGACTTGACTGTTTAGAAATGGGTAAATTTATAGAGGCTGCAATTTGCTGAAAGAGCTGTTCTGCCTAAGTCCCAGTTTCAGATGTTCTTCCTTTGATGTTCTCAGATTTGCTACTCTGCTGGATCAACTCCAAATCTGGGTTTTATGTGAGAACCTTCTCTCACAAATTTTTTTTTGTTTGTTTTTTTGGGGGGTTTTGTTTTTTTGGTTAGTTTTTTTTTACTTTTTCAGCAGGGACAAGATAAGTCACTTTAACTGATAACCAGGGAAAACAAAACAAAAATGTATCTGTGGAAGGAGAAAATATTTGGGGAAAGAAAAAATCCTATGGGAACTCTGGAATTAAAAACTAAATAAAGGAGCATTAATTCTTAGCACTAATTTCAGCAGAATGCTCCTGATCAGTGTAATAGGAAGCATGTGTTTCAGCAGAGAAAATTCAAGATGCGCAGGTGCATATCCTATCTAACTGCACCTTTTCAAAGAAAGAGTTGTCATATTTATCCTCTTTGGAGAAAAAAAAAGGGGGGTGGGGTGGAGGAGGGGGAACCAGAAGATCCTGGCTATCCTGTATCTTTCCTCTCTTCTTGTTATTTCTAGAATAGTAAGTTGTTTGTCAGAGTCTTTTATTTCCTTTCATATTATCGTGGGAAACTTTAGCTTGAATTGGTTGGACATACATGAGCGCAGCTTGGGGTATACCATGTCTTTTCCACAGGCAGGCTATGAGAATCCTGCCTATGACTCAGATGAATTGTAAAGACCATTATTGCCAACAAAAGTTTCTTTTGTGGCCATTCAAAAATTGCAAACAAGGTAAGGGGGAATGATTGACAACAGTTACACTACTGATTGACAGAGAACCAAAAACTTGGTTTGTGACTTAGTATGTTAGTTTTTCAGGAAGTATTGACCTTTTCATTATTATTCTGTTCTTTCTGGTGGACTATTCCCAACTCCCCTATTGAGGCTAGAATGTCTGTCTAAAATGTGTCTTTATAATTACTGCCTATAGTCTGTATGTCTCATTACAATGATATGCTTATTTGTTGATGTTGAAACAAAATTCAGATATGCATTGCAGTCAGACCTCCATGAAAGAATGTGTATCTCTTAAATGCCTCACATGCTTAGCTATTGATTTCAGCTACAGATTTCACTCTTACGCAGTAATGAATTGCCACATCCAAATCCTGTGAATTTATGCTCACAG
Source organism: Ara ararauna (assembly GCA_028858755.1). Taxonomy (NCBI): domain Eukaryota; kingdom Metazoa; phylum Chordata; class Aves; order Psittaciformes; family Psittacidae; genus Ara; species Ara ararauna. The sequence goes on from CM054378.1 coordinate 54,198,737, forward strand.
TTCTAGCTCTTAACAATGGAAGGCCCAAGGATATCAATGTGGTTACTCATGTGAGTAAAGATTTGGAGACTCATTTCCTATTCATGAATGAAATGGTTTAGGAAGTGCGCAGTTACTATGGTTCTCTTTTGGCTTAAAAACAAAAATTTCCATTAAAACAATCACTAATGAGATTTGGTAGAGGGGCCCAAAGATAGATTCACTGATTTAATATCAGAATGTGGTACAATTCTTAAGAATGTGTCCAACTCTTGACAGCAATATTTCAAAAAGAATTATAGAAAGGTTCTCTCTCTTCTGTTATTAACAGGTTTAGAAACACAGAAAACATAATTCATCTCTTTGTGCTGCACCACTAGATATGGCCATGACCCATGAAATACCACCACAACTATGAGTTACTCCTCCCTTGGAGAATAGAAGTTAATTTAGTGTGGTCTTTATCACATACTCCCACATACTTCTAGTAATAACTGTCAGTTCTAACAAATGACAGCAAACTGATATTTCAGGTTAGGTTTCTCCTGGTTTTCTGCAGACAAATGTACAGTATCTCTATCATGCAGTGTTTATTGCTTTCACATCCTTGGCTTCATCGCCAGCAAAAAAGGCAGGATGTGTTCCCTGATTACTGATACAACAGTTAAGGCTCCTTAGTTCTCTAGTGAAGAAATTACTTTTGTTCAGCGTTTCTAGACATGTTAACATGCAACATAAAAGATGTTAACAGCTGTTAAATCTTTCCATTTACAGAGATAATGAGATGTATTTGCTGCTAACTCTTTCCTAGTTTTCATTAATTCCAAATTTCTAAATGGGATTTTGAAGATAAAATGAGCATCTAACTTTAAAGAACTCACAACTGAAATTATATCTACATATGTGGATGGTAACAGAACTACACTAAACTTGTACAAGAGAGCCCTAAAATTAAGTGCCTGAAACAGAGAGTGGCTACTTTTTTATAAAGCAGAAATACATATACTTTTATATGGCCATTATTGTTGGTAAAAGGGCCTCTAATTGTAAATGAAGTATCACCACCAATATCCCATTCACACATAAAGAAGTAAATCATGGTTATAAATGTCTTTAATTAAGTTAAAGCAGGACAAAATTAATTCCAAAGGTGGAGGAAAACACATATAAATAAAATTGACATCCATTTACTCATAAAATTAGAGCAATCTAAACATATTCCAGCAGTCATTAGCTACCAGCTGTTTGTCACAACTGGACAGTTTAGGCAGATGAAAACTGTAATATTAATGCTCGAAACACATACACAATTCTTTAAAAGAAATTATAAGGTTGGAGCTGCCATACTGGTGCTGTGCTGCTATTTGGTGAATTATTTGCAAGCTTTTTCACATTTCTTAGCCCAGATGTCATATAAAGGCCATATAGCAAAGAAAAAAGTTTGCTTTCTATGCTGTATACATACATCCTTATACACGCTTATATAAGCAAGACTGGCAATTTACCAAAAGACAGTTGGCACACTGCAGATTATTTTCAAGCTGGTTTGTTGGTAGTTTTTACTAGTACTCTTGCTTGCATCACTCTGAGTTGTTGTTTGGAGAGACCTGTAAGCTGCATGCTAACATCATGCATCTTCTATGGTAACTAAACACTTTCTATGTTGTTACAGAGAATTTCACAAAGCCTGTGCTTAGAGTTTATGGCTATCAATCTTCCTAGAAATAACTAAGTGAAGTGAATGTCACTGTAAGTCAGGCTAAACATAGTGTAAAAGAGTTCTACTACTCTTCTGCTTAACTGGGAGAAAACACATCTGGGCTGTCATGGGAAGCTGCCGTTTTACAAACAATAAGCAGCAGTAGGTCCAGTCTGGTGGAACAGAATAGAAATTAGAGAATACAGCTCCCACTTGACTGCCTGACAAAACAAGAGGCTTTGAACGTTGCTTCAAAATCATAATCTCTTTTTAATTGCTGTGAAAGTAGTTAGGTATGAAGTGATTTTATTCTTGAAGTCATAGACTATAGAACAGACTAAGTATTTTCAGCATCTATTTAAATGCTACTTATAGTTTCTAGATACATCTGTGTAACTTTCAAAACTTTTTAACAAAATTCTCCACAATTGATGATGCATCTGTAATACGCATTCTCCAGCACCTTAGAAGCACAGTGTGTTCCACAGCTTCGGATTTGCTGTTTTTTTATATCCAATGTAAACAGACAGAAATTGAACTGCTAAGTCAGAGATCATCTGCAGGATTTGTTTGCAAAGACTGTGGAGCATTTTAACGATATATAGCTGAGGTTTGAATAGTCCACAAGGATCCCTCTATCTTCTCAAAGCTTGTTTCAATGATGCATTGTTGTATCCCTTGATCTTTGAAAAGCTGTAACAAGATGTCCTTTCTGGTCGCTGTAGTAGGTGTCTTTCACCTTTGAAATATCAGTCTTCTTGAAAACTAGTATCCATTTCCATGATAAACTTTCAGGTTTTAAGAGATTGACTTGCGTTCCATTTTAGGTTAAACTTCAGCCCACATGGCATGGCAGAGGGGGCAGGATGCTGTCTGTCAAGGTCTCGTAGTTAATGCAGAAGGAAATTACTTAGATTTGTGGTCTTACGTAATTAAAACCTAGAAAGGTAGTTTTAAAATGTTAGTAGATGCTGTGAGAATGATACAGTGAAAGCTGGGAGCATGTACAATACAACATGGGTGGGATTCGGCTCCGTATAAAGACTCTAAAACTTTGACATGTGTAAATATTTACATGTGATTCATCTCAAATGATAGTTGGCATCTATGGATCAATTTGGTTAAATCAATTAGATGTCTCACACAGGCATTAAGGTAACTTAGACATCCACATGGGACTGAGAGGGAACAGAAGACATGTGGACACATTGTCGAAAAGTGGCTCTGCCAGGGCATCTGAAATTATGTTAGGCACCTATGTATAGGCCCTGAAGAGGGAGACCATCTTAGGTGGCCGGCTCAGTAGCTTTTCTCATTCCGCTGCTCACATTGATTAGATCATTACTGGCTACAGTGCCATCTTTCACAGTTAGCTTGTCTACAGACTGCTACCCACAATTTGAATCACTCTTGATTTTTACATTTATTACATCATTTCTCTTGTAGAAAAAGAACTGAGTTATTTATGGACCAGGACTAAAGTGTTTCTGTTCACTATGGTAAGAAGAAGAAGAAGGAAAGCAGAAAAGAAAGGGAGAAGTGTATATATCATGTCTTCTCGAGGTATCTACTTTAAATGTGTAAGGTAGAACACTGTGCTGCTTTGTAATCAAAAGAAAGAGAGCTAGACCTTAACTGAATTATTCAAATTCTGTATAAATACCTCACCAAGAGGAGACAAAGTCTCCTTGAACTGGATTCATGTGGCCTTGGTAAGATGCTGAGCTGGTAACATCTAGGATAGTCAATAGGATACATCAGGCATGCTCATTATATCTCAGGTCATCTGAATATAACATACTTTTCTAAGGTTATTATAAGTTTTATTAATATGTGTTCAGGCTGAAAGAGTTTATTCTTAACAATTTTTTCAAGATATCTGCTGTTCTATTCACCTAATTTTGCATAAATGCTATATGTTTTGAACCTACCTCTCAATCAACTGCATAGGCCGTTGCTTCTCAGAAAATAATGTGGGGGAACAAATGCTTTCTTTTTGTTATGCACCAATCACAGGAAGTCCTTTTGCTCAGATATCTTTAAACTTCCACATGGTTTATGCATGTCTATATTGTTTGTCTAATGTATTCATGTGTATTTCGAAATGTATACATATGCACTCCACCTCACGATTCTCTTGTGTGTGCCAGAAAACAATTTGCCCAACTGAACAATATAAATTACAAGTCCAGTTATTGTCTGTTTTGAGGTCCATAATTAGAGCTCAGATGGTCAGGCAATTGCAGAAGAGAGCTTACCAATTTACATGTTAATCAAACAGTCTGATACACCATGATTAACGTAGGTTCAGTCAACATCTTAATTAGCAAGAAGCACATCATGAGGCATTGGTGCCTGTCTTCCCACCCCTGAGATTTTTTTCCAAGCAAGTGCAGGTTCTTCAGTAGCTGTTTTCCACAGCACTGTTAAAGCTAAGACCTTAATAATTGCTCTAATGAGGGAAGTTAGTTAAAAACTGTTCAACTTTGTGTAGAAAACCTGAGGTAACATTGTATCTTCATTAGAGGGCAGAACTTGGCCAATTTGTAACCTCTATCAGGTATGATATTAAATAACAGACTTGTGCCAAAAGCACATTGAGCACAGAATCAGTTTCTTAACAACTATGGATGGTTTTATCTGATTGATTAGTTCCACACGTATGCAGCCCCAGGAATCTCTCCGCAGGAGCCCCCATGGATTCAGGATAAGCACAATTTAAGTATGCCTTTGTAGTTGAGTAACCTGCTGGGCAGGACTTTACCTCTCCTAACTCTGTCTCTCCGGATGTTTTGGTTAAAGGGTTGCTAGTTTGCAGCTGATTTATTTTACAAGTAAAAATCAACTTTCTCTATACAGATATATTTTAAAATTCCATGAAAGCTATCAAATATTGTTTTCAAAAGCTAGCCTGTCTGAGGACTAACTCCCAGTGGACTAGATGTTTACTGGTTTTCCCCATTTGATTCCTTGCTATACACCTTTTACTGCTGCAAAATACACAAAGTGATACGCAGATTGAAATGTTCAGTGTATATTTTTCAAAGAAAAATTTTGTTATGAAATGCTTGGCTTTAGTGGGAAGAAGTTCTTTTGATGATGAAACCAGAAACTCTACCTCTCTAGTATATGTTCCCACTATCACAAGAGTGCAGAATAAAATTGCAAATAGCATTTACACTGTGTGCAATTTCTGTCCTTGCTTTCATGATAGCTGCTTTAAGAGCTGCTGGTGGTGACAAGAACTAAAACATCTGTTGTGGGGTTTGGAATTGACAGCTAAGCAGAACAGGGAGCAATTTATTACCTTATATTTTCTATTATCTTCAGGCATAATGTTGTGAATTTCAGCTTGGTTTCCGAGGCAAGGTAAGAACTGTGGTTGGAATCAGAACTAGTCATTACATGAGTGTTGGACGCGTATTCTGGCCTTAACCAGAATAAGTGTCGCAGACAGAGTCTTAACCAGAGCGTCTTAACCAGAGTAAGTATCACAGCCTTCCATGCAGAAGTCTTCCCCATTACACATATAAAGGAAAGATTCCCTGAGACCAAACCCACTTACAAATTAGAGATATCTCTTGCCAAAACAGAGAGAATTTGTTAGTGGAAAGACATAGGACACTGTTTTGCTTTATTTGCTTCCCAACATCTTGTTATTTCCTACATCTTCGGTAAAGGCTTCATTTGGGGGTGTTGGTTGATGAGGAAATGAACATAAGCCAGCAGTGTGTGCTCGCAGCCCAGAAAGCCAACCATATCCTGGGCTGCATCAAAAGGAGTGTGACCAGCAGGTCAAAGGAGGTGATCCTGCCTCTCTACTCTGCTCTCCTGAGACCTCACTTGGAGTATTGTGTGCAGTTCTGGTGTCCTCAACACAAAAAGGACATGGAACTGTTGGAACAAATCCACAGGAGGGCCACGAGGATGATCAGGGGACTGGAGCACTTCCCGTCTGAAGATAGGCTGAGAAAGTTGGGGCTGTTCAGCCTGGAGAAGAGAAGGCTGTGTGGAGGCCTCATAGCAGCCTTCCAGTGTCTGAAGGGGGCCTATAGGGATGCTGGGGAGGGACTCTTCGTGAGAGACTGTAGTGATAGGGCAAAGGGTAATGGGTTCAAACGTAAACAGGGGAAGTTTAGATTGGATATGAGGAAGAAATTCTTTACTGTAAGGGTAGTGAGGCACTGGAATGGGTTGCTGAGGGAAGTTGTGAATGCTTCATTCCTGGTGGGGCTCAATGTGGGGTTGGACAAAGCCTTGGGTGGCATGGTTTAGTGTGAGGTGTCCCTGCCCATGGCAGGGGGGTTGGAACTAGATGATCTTAAGGTCCTTTCCAATCCTAACTATTCTATGATTATGCTCAATCCACCCTTGTAGGGTTTAGTGTCACTCTGGCTTCTTATTTAAAGGATTATTTTCTTGGTATTAAATGTTCAGTTAACTTCATGCTTCTGTTTGTAGTACAAATCATCCTGTTCACTTCTGCTCAGGTCACTAAACGAAAGAAGTACTCTGTATGTAATTATAAAAACATTTTTATTATATTTCTGAATACACTGTAAATTACAAATGAATGGTAAGTATGTGTGTTGAATCCTTTTGTGAAAAGCTAACCTTTAAGGTTATTTAAGGGCTAATGTTATCATCATAAAATAAGAATTTCATGCCTTGAAATGTGGAGTGTTAGAAATTGTTTTGACATCTAGTACTTGAAATATCTCAGGCTAAAAAAGATCAGTTTTAGTCTTCATGAAGCCAAACAGTCACACGAATACAACAGCTATCTACAGTTACCATACTGCATTAATGTAGATGGTATCAATGTTTCTTAACCTAAATACAAAGAAATTGGTGGGTACAACCTTTATTTGCCTAAACACATATGGATAGAGCTGCCACTGAAGTTGCTATAGTCTACAGATGTCATGTGGTAGCTGAAAACCGCTGTTAGGATGAGTGACATGAATATGCCTAGGAGAACTTTACAATTGCTAAAACCAGAAATCGGCTTCTAAATAACACCTTTAGATGTTGATTCTTGAGGTGGTTTTGGTATTTGAAGTTTGGATATTTTATTCTAGAGATTTTTTTCCCTCTACGGAAGGAAGTGTTTCCAACAGCAGGTTATAACTTCATCCTTACCTGCTCTGGAACATCACTGGAGATAATCGTGCTTGGTCTCTATTCTACCTTTTGGTAGATTGTTATTACTAATATGCTTTATCTTATCTCTTGTTATCTTTATGACTGATATCCATCGTGGGTAACTAGTTAAAAACGGGGATTTATTTCCGCTAACCTTCATGAATCAAAATGCTAGCAGTTTCATAGTCAATTCTAAAGGATAAGTCTTTTCGTCCATGCCTTCTAGAGGCTTGAGTATTTCTCTGTTATAGCAGAAGCTCACGTACTTAGATTTAACTCCTAACTACAGCATTAAAGCTGAGAAAAATCTCTTCTTTAGTGAATTTAATTTGGTGTCATTATAATGTTGAAGTCTGAAGAACTATCTTGACATTTAAAGAACGTGAAATGCCATACCTACACAAATAGAGCGTTAAAGTTTTTTAAACAGAAGAAACATAGAATCATAGAATATTTAGGGTTGGAAAGGACCTTAAGACCATCTAGTTCCAACCCCCCTGCCATGTGCAGGGACACCTCCCGCTAAACCATGCCACCCAAGGCTCTGTTCAACCCTACATTGAACACTGCCAGCGATGGAGCATTCACAACTTCCCTTAGCAACCCATTCCAGTGCCTCATCACCCTCACAGTAAAGAACTTCTTCCTCATATCCAATCTAAACTTCCCCTGTTTAAGTTTGAACCCGTTACCCCTTCTCCTCTCACTACAGTCCCTCATGAAGAGTCTCTCCCCAGCATCCCTATAGGCCCCCTTCAGATCCTGGAAGGCTGCTACGAGGTCTCCATGCAGCCTTCTCTTCTCCAAGCTGAACAGCCCCAACTTTCTCAGCCTATCTTCGTATAGGAGGTGCTCCAGTCCCCTGATCATCCTCGTGGCCCTCCTCTGGACTTGTTCCAACAGTTCCATGTCCTTTTTATGTTGAGGACACCAGAAATGCACACAATACTCCAAGTGAGGTCTCAGGAGAGCAGAGTAGAGGGGCAGGATCACCTCCCTCGACCTGCTGGTCACGCTCCTTTTGATGCAGCCCAGGATATGGTTGGCTTTCTGGGCTGCGAGCACACACTGCTGGCTCATGTTCATTTTCTCATCAACCAAAACCCCCAAGTCCTTCTCTGCAGGGCTGCTCTGAACCTCTTCTCTGCCCAAACTGTAGCTCTGCCTGGGATTGCTCCCACCCAGGTGGAGGACCTTGCACTTGCCATGGTTAAACTTCATCAGGTTGCCATCAGCCCACCTCACAAGCGTGTCAAGGTCCCTCTGGATGGCATTCCTTCCCTCCAACCTATCAACCGAACCACACAGCTTGGTGTCATCAGCAAACTTGCTGAGGACGCACTCAATCTCACTGTCCATGTCACTGACAGAGATGTTGGACAACATCCAAAATACTTAATCACTCTTTGAAATTCAGAGTAAACAGAAAAAAACGTTTGCTAACTATAACCTGCTTTTCTCTGGAAAGAGCTATTTGCAGCACCCATTTTCACTGGTTCTAGAACTTTTTTTTTCTAATGGGTTTTTTTCTTTTTTGTTGTCATTCTTAGATTAAGTAGTGAATTTCCGTGAATGCAATCAGTAAGGAAAGTGAAATATTAAAAAAAGCTGAAGTGGTATAAGCAGCATTTTATTAAGGTCTTTGCAAGACTTGAGAGAACACCTGTTTTCCACAGTACCATAATTTTCCATTTAAGTGCTTACAATGTACTTTCAATAAGCAAAAGATCTGAAAAATATCTTGTGTTGTATATAGAACTCATTGTGTTGATGTTTCCCTGTAATCAGTCATCCTACCAGAAGTTTCCAAGTAATAACACTGTAATTATCTTGCATTTACACAGCGTTTTTCAATTTAAGAAAATCTGTATGAAGTGTTCCAATGTTACAGAAAGGAAAACAAAGACAGAGGTTTAGTATTTTGATCATGATTCTGGTATTTCTGAGCCAAGCAGGTCTCTAGTGTTCATGATCAGAGCACGAAACATCTTCACAGATGATCCTCTCTCCCATGTGAGAAGAGGTTCTCCCAGACTCAGTCACAGGGTGACATATTAGGGGAGCAGGTGGGGATTTACTGAAAAGAAGACACAGCTATTTGAACACTATTGTAGTCATTAACAATGCAGCCATTAAGCTGAACATACTCAGAAAGTAAATATTTATGTGGTTGGTAATCTAGGCAGAAAAAGTGGGAAATTGGACTAAAATGTCTATGTTTTGATTTTGGTTTAAGTAGGTGTCTGATTTGTTCTGTTGTGCTGTTTCTGTGCTGTCATCTTTCTAATAGAGCTGTAGGCATGGAAATGTTAGATCTAATTGAGAAAGGTAAAAGTAACAAAAAAATAAAATCAGTTAGTTGAAGAAAAGCAGGCCAAGAAAATCAGCCATCTGCAGTTGATACTGTTCAGTGTGAAAGATGTGGTGCTAATTCTCCCTATTTTTTTCTGTAGGACATCATTAGAGGGCTTTATGCTGTTTCCAGATAAGTACAAAAGGCATCCTATACCTTGATGTATCTCTATGAATTTAAAAAATATGATCTCCCTGGGGGATTCTAGTGTTGGTTTTACATCATTAATGTATCCCTTCATTTGTTTCTGCAGAATACCTGCACTGTCTTTTAAAGTAGGAACTGCCTGGGGTGACAAATCGAACCTTGAGTCTTTGCACCTGACACCATGAGAGCCTATAAATTAGTTATGGGCTAGGAAGATACAATCCTGAATATTTCTATTTCTCATAGAAAAACTGACCCTTGGGATCACTAACCACAGAATGAAAAACCTGGACTTGTTAACAAGAAAACAATTATTTACACACAAGTGGGTATTTGTCATTAGCATCTTTAAAATTAGAAGTCCTTGTTCTGCTAAATTTACTTCTGCCCTCAAGAATGTAATTGTTAAAAAATGACATTGCCAAACTCTTTTAATACCAGGAAATGTGTTAAATGAAAACTATGAGTTAAAGCAGAGCTATATGTGTCCATTGTTTTTGGTCTTTCAAAGGAAGTAAAGGTTAAGCTATCTTATTTCAAAGCTACAATAGTGTAGAATCACTAGTAGTAATTGTACTATCACCCATATGGTGGTGGTTTATTATTCTAGAGCAATAATGGTCAGGATGAAACAAATAAATTATTGAATGCTGTGGGTGATTTCATTTATGTATGTATGTATGTCATTGTTAGAGCAAACAGTAGAGAAAAACCTTGCATCCCTAATATGACTCCCATGAGGAAATCTTAATGCCATTCAGCCAGGCGGAGCTTCTATGTGTTTTGGGATTTTTTTTAGCATTCACTGCCATCCGCCTATCCATCATAATGCCTTGAGCACTTTTCATCCATGAAAACCCCTTGCTATAGCAATATATAAGCTTTGTAAATAAAGCCTGGCACCCCTAAGGGGAAACAATATAGACTTCTAGGAATTCTCATATATTAAATCTGTTTTAAGGCCTGAAAAGTATATTTCTGTAATAAAATATTTTAAGATTGTTTTGTCCTGGGAAATTTCTTTTCCATGGTAGATGACCTGCATGACTGCTACAGATATGAACATTTAGGGGTTTCAAATGGATATAGTATGATTCAAGCATTTTTTTAAAGATTATTCCAAGGCTAAAACATCCCCTCACACCCCCAATATTTGAGCAGTTTGAAAGATTCAAGGCCCATGTTATCTTTGCCGGTACGTGCAGAAAGCTCCCAATGGCTACACCCAAAGCTGCATGTGTGTATCCAGGGGCAGTATTTTGGTTCTGGAAGTTAACTAGGATATGAGAGAATAGAATTGGGCCACTTTCATACTTGTCACAGCTCTAAGCACCTCGCAAGGAAATACTAGCACAGGAAACATGTAGGAAGGCTGAGAAGACATTAGGTGCTTCGTGGAAAATTACACTGTTTCAAAGAGCAGAGCTTCATTTATTAAAAAAAGCAATAATGGATAGAAATACTGATGTTATTGGGTTTTCCTGCCTCTTCCTCCCTTTTTTTACCCCCACATAAGATGCTACTGATTGTTTAACTTCAGATTTTTTAATCCACTCTCTGTAAACTACTTACTTTTTCTTTGCCCTTGGTCTTATCTTCTGAACATCCAGCAAGACCTGGGTATTAGGTTTGAAAACCAAAATGCCTTCTCAGCTTCAGCCCTACAGTTTCTAATTCTTTGGTCTGGTTGTGTTGATATCGCATGCACAGCTATGCCAACCTGATGAAGTTTAACCTACACCTGGGTGGGAGCAATCCCAGGCATAAATACAGGTTGGGCAGAGAAGAGATTCAGAGCAGCCCTGCAGAGAAGGACTTGGGGGTTTTGGTTGATGAGAAAATGAACATGAGCTGGCAGTGTGCGCTTGCAGCCCAGAACGCCAACCGTATCCTGGGCTGCATCAAAAGGAGCATGACCAGCAGGTCGAGGGAGGTGATCCTGCCCCTCTACTCTGCTCTCCTGAGACCTCACTTGGAGTATTGTGCGCATTTCTGGTGTCCTCAACATAAAAAGGACATGGAACTGTTGGAACAAGTTCAAAGGAGGGCCACGAGGATGATCAGGGGACTGGAGCACTTCCCGTCTGAAGAAAGTTGGGGCTGTTCAGCCTGGAGAAGAGAAGGCTGCGTTGAGACCTCAGAGCAGCCTTCCAGTATCTGAAGGGGGCCTATAGGGATCTGGGGAGGGACTCTTTGTTAGGGATTGTAGTGATAGGACAAGGGGTAACAGGTTAAAACTTACACAGGGGAAGTTTAGATTGGATATGAGGAAGAAATTCTTTACTGTGAGGGTGGGGAGGCACTGGAATGGTTTGCTGGGAGAAGTGAATGCTCCATCGCTGGCAGTGTTCAATGTAGGGTTGAACAGAGCCTTGGGTGGCATGGTTTAGCGGGAGGTGTCCCTGCACATGGCAGGGGGGTTGGAACTAGATGATCTTAAGGTCCTTTCCAACCCTAAATATTCTATGATTCTATGTAGAAGGATGTGTACTAGAGTTTGGAGAAAGGACATTCCTGAGCAGCTGAGGAAGGTAGGCTGAGTTTTTCAGTAGCTTTCTTTGGCAAGTTGTGCTGCTAGAGCAGAGACATCTCAGCCAACTGTGTCTCTGTTCACTCAGGACTTGGGAGTTTGCGGTGCAGCAGCGCACCTGAGTTGAAAAAACATGTGGGAGCTGAAATTCAGAAGCAATATTGTCACATTAAGCTTGAGCAAAGCATGGTCTAGTGAGTGCTTTCAAGGTAATTGGACCGGTTTTATGTAGCTTCTTGCCATGACCTTCACTGTGCTACCCGAATTCAAGTCCCCAGTAGCTGCATGTATAAAGTTACATGGTGCAATAATGACCTGGCATACAGATGCAATCGTGTGGGGAATGCTGAGCCAGCAGATTCTGCTATAAACCTTATTGCAAGATTTGGAGTAGCTGGGATGAATGCAAAGGTTGTCAAGCCACTCAAGCTCAAATTGTGCTAAGTTCTGAAGAGGCAAGAGGCAGTCAGTGCCTGGAGACAACACATTTAGTCTGCTGTTCCTGGCACCACCAGCTGAAAGTTTCTTAGAATGTGCAACTTCTCATTATTTGTTTCTGATGCAACTTGAGGGTCGCATGTGCCTGTAATTTCCCTTCTAAATCACTCTGCGAGTAGGCACTCTTACAGTAACTGCATTGCTTGGAACAGTCTGACTTCATATTACTGACATCAGGGTTAGATTTATCTGATGATATTTCCTTAATGGTTTTATTTCTTAAAACAATTAGTAGGATGTTTCTGTAATTATATGCTCAGTATTTTCACTATAAAAATGAGCAGCAACATGTGGATCTGTCTGCTGCTGTGTTTGAAGTGGTCAGATTTGGTCTCGGGCAGCTCCAGGAACTCGCTGCTTTTGTTGTCTGAGTGGAATAATTTGAATGCAATCACAGATTTTCTTGCTGATTATTCTTTGTATTCTTATTCTCCTTAGAATAAACAGGATTATGGGAGGTGTCCTTAAAGATGACTGTAATAATTGTAATAACAATAAGGTATTATATATCTACAAGCATCTATACACACATGCATGTTCTACGTTTATACTTTTTATATCTGATTTTTTTAACAGCTCCACAGTAATTGCCTTTTTAGATATACATTTCTGTCAGATATCTTTCCTGCTGTTACCCTTTTTAGGTGGAGTTGAGGGATATCAGTACTGCTGGTACAGGACCCAGGGTTTTTAATCTTGTAGAAACTGGGACCCATTTTGCCTCATTAATTCATCCAAGGCTCCCTGTTACTCTGTAACTTTGTGCTTTAGTGTTCAAGTGATAGATGAAGAGAAAATAATGTTAGGAAGTATGATAAAAAGCCTGGAGTTTTTGAAACTATAGTGTTTTAGGAAAAGTTAAGGGAACATTTGCCTCCCTTTTCAGATCATGTCAGCCGAGTCACAGGCAAAAGAATCTCATCAAGGACAAAGTGGAGCAGGGTCAGGATGCTCCTCCATGGGGAAGCACCAGGAGAAAAAGAAAAGCTGGAGAGTAGAGCCAAGGCAATACCTCTGGGAAAAGGGACTTATGGTTCCTGCAGCTGCTGAGGGAAGGGACATGGAGGGCTGAGATGTGGGAGTCTGCTGGAAAGGAGCAGCTTCCTCTGGGGAACAGCCTCCCCTTCCTGCCTCTAGCCAGTACCCGCTGCCTTTTGGCAAAGCAGGCAGCAAGGCTGCTGCTACTTTCCTGCCCCTAGCAGTTGGCTGCTTCCCTTGCCTGCACCTAGCTGTTGGCTGCTTCCCTTGCTTGGACCTAGAGCTGGCTGGAGTGGCTTATGTGGTCTGTGCAATACTGGTGAAAAAGGGAAAAATAGAACCCCCAGAACCATATACACTTACAGTTACCTGGTAGCATTTGCCAGTGTTTTGCTGCAGGGTAAATTAGGAGGATAGGTAATGAATGCCTTAATTAAAATGCTGGTAATGTTGACTGTACAATTAACATCTTTTTAAAAAGGTAATGTATGAGTGATCAATGTGGATAGTGCCTTATTGATACGTGTCCTTCCAAATGGCAAACAGTTGTAGGAAATGGGGTAATTTGTGAGTTGTCTTCGGAAACAAAGATTTTTATAGTCCTGAGGCTGCAAGGCCAGAGCTAAAGCTGATGAATGACATGGTGTCAGAAGCCTGTTTAAAGCAACAGGTATTTAACCTGAAAGACAGTGTGTTTTACACAACCTTTTCTGCATCTGATCAGCAGAGGAAGGGAGCCTGCCTGTAGCTGCAGGAGGACGCATTTTCTCTTGTTCGAGTTCCTTGCCTAGGCTGGCATGAGCACGAGGAGCATGACTTTTTCTTACCTGCACAAGACGGATAGCTTTCGAAATGCATTAACCTCTTACCAGGCTCCATCTCTTTCACAATCATAATATTTTAGCTTAAAAATCATAACACGTTAAAGACAATTCTGCATTCTTTTTCTCTAGCCCCTGGCTTTCAAATCATGGGGTTATATTTGGGTCAGATTGTCAGCTGTCTCTCTGTAACCGTCTAAAGGCTGAATCCCTTTTAAAAAAGAAAATAAATCTTCAGTTCTCATATAATGACTTGGTATCTGGGCTGAAGCTTTTTAGAAAAGATCAAAAGCCTGAGCCTTGTGACAGAACTGTAGAAAATGTCAACTCCTTATTATCCCATAGAGTAATGTCTCAGTTATGGTAGTCTTTGAACGTTCCCCAAGGCAGATGACTGAGAATACAGCCCCTGTGACAGGAGCTGGTACCATTTCCATCCTGTGTGTATAACTGATTGTTACTTGTGCTTCAAACTCTTACATTGTCATAGCTGCTCAATCAAGTGTTATATGGAGTTAAATTGGATGTTTGTGACATGCAAAGTGGTAAAGAGATATGCAATACTGCACGAAAGTTAATGGCTCATCAGCACAGACAGGACTAAAAGTGGTTATGCTTGACATTAAGCCCCTAGAAAGTCTGAGAAGAGCAGAGGTGGAGGGGCTATACAGATGATCTTTTCTTAAAAAGAGAGTGGGATCCTTATCCCATTCAGACCCAGCCATGAGCTCATATCAACCTGCATGCTCTTCTCCAACAGCTGCAGCTGTGTTACAGTAGCCTCTGTGCCTGTGCTAATTGGGTAAGAGCATTTTCATGTGCTCTTTTAATTCAGAGACCATATACTCCTCCCCACAGCCTCCAGTGTATCCTTGTTCCCTTGAAAGGGATTCAAATATTAAAACCCATTTAGTTTAATTATCACTAAAAGTCTAGGAGGAACCAAAATCCTACAGCCACTTCAAGCTGTTCCAAGATAGGTATGTACAAATCACAAATGTGCAGTCACTTATGGGAAATTCAGAACCCAGGAGAAAGCAGTAATATGAACTGAAGAGAGTGATCATAAAACTTACATGGACTTCTCAACCATGTGTGCAGGGGCTTGCAGTTCCTGGCCTGGTGAATATGGTTTCTTAGTGAGAACCTCTGTAGGAAAAGCTTGCAGCCGCAAGCTGCAGTGTGTTTGCGTGCCAAAAGTACCACTGGCTTTTCCAGGCTTTCACAAATAGGTAGATTGCTACTGTGACAGTGTTGTGTTTTATCCTGAATATCATTAAATCCTCCTAATTTCAAATGAAGTCAAGGGGAAGAGCTTGCTTTCAACTCTTCTATCAACCATGTGCAAACCAAAATTTTATTCAGAGATAATATTTTTTTGCTGGTCATAGTATAGAAAGAGGTACAATTGGGAAAGTTATCCCCATTTCTATACAACCCCACTGTCCCTCTCCTATGCTGCTTCTAACACAGGAATTTCTGATTTTGGGGAAATGCTGCATTAATCATGGGCAGTGGATTAGCCGGTGGACATCTACACTTTGATTTGAATGGAACTTTAAAAAATATGTGTGCATATATATATACGCATTTAATAAGGCTGTGACTAGTCTTCCCTTTTCCCTCTCCTTTTTCTAATACAAAAGCTATTGCTTTCATTAAGTTATGCTGTAGCAAAACAGCACCATAACAAAGAGTAAATCGTTCTGGCTTCACTTGGGGGGCAGTGCAAAGAAAACAGTACTGGTGGGTAGCTGTTCTTATGGTGGGGATGAAGAAAGCAGTGTATTTCTTCCCTCTATTATTGGACTGACTTCAAATCAAAGTTCACAGGAAATCTCAATTTACAATTTAGCATAGTTCTTTCTTTTCCCATTAGAGTACCTATGATGACGTCTGGCAGCCACAGCAGCAGCAGGCAAGCTCCAATATTCTTTTTTTTTGTTAAAAGTATTTGTATGTTCGTTGAGAAGCAACCATCCAAACAAAACAGAAATACTGGCTTACTTTCAGTTTTGCACATGTGCTACATGCTTCTTAACATTGTCTTTTTTATCAACAAACTGTTTCAGTTTTCTTCTGATGCACAGCCACATTACTCTTTCTTTCTGTGCAAAGTTTTCCTGTGAAAGTTTAAAGCCTTATGATTCTGCTGGCAAGGCCCCGTCTTTGTTTCTAATGGCCATTTTGTTTGGTTTTTTTGATCTGTAACTTCATACCACACAGGAAGAAAGGCCATTACTAGCAGATCAGAGAGGTGCTATAAGATGCCTCCTGGAAAAGGACATAAAAAAAGCATGTATCATGTTTTGTGGAGGATTTTGCGCCTAGTATTGTGGTTGGAAGAGCTGAATCACTGTTTTTTCGCATGGAGATGGGACTGTTTGTTAATGCCTGTTGACAGTATGTACTAATGATGCATGTCCTCTATGCTGAGCTCTAGCAATGCTGATAAATTCCAGACTCTAATCAAACATCTTTCAGAAACATTAACATTTGCTAAATAAACATGCTTTCTTCTTCTCTGTTGCATGTAATGGATGTTTTTAACATTGTTTGCCATTTTTTTCTGCAAAGCATAACAGATGGCCACTGCTTTGAATGAAGTAATTGTATTAACTCACCCTTTCCTTGTGAAAGAAAAGGTTTGGGCTTGATTTTTCAGTCTTACTTCTTGATTTCTGTGAAGCATCTTTCATTCATCACTAGTACTTTCTATTAATCCACCCTTATGACAAAGATAAGAAGAAAGAATGTGATTAAAAAAAATCAATTGTCAGTTTTAAATGCAAGAAGAGCTACTTATCTTGGTATTACTTTTTGGCTTGGTCACCCTCTTTGTTCATATAAAGGTAAAAGGGGACGCTCAGTACAGAACTCTGTGAAGAAGCATAGAGCTGTTAAGATACAGCTGTCCGAGTGACGTTGTAGGTCTACAACACTCTCAGAAGCAGATCTTATGAATGCTCAGAAGCACCCTTTCTCCTTGATCTATGCATAACCTGGTGACACAATTGCTTAAAGGATTTTGTGTTAATATCCTCTAGGTGTTGGCTTTGTGTGTTCTTGGTGACATGCTTAGCCAGTTGGCAGAGTCTGACTGAGATACTAAACTGCCAGATATACATATGTGTGTAAGGAGCCACATGCAGTGGAAACTGGCCTCAAAAACGAGTTGGCTTCAAGCTCCCAAGTGCAGACAGAGATGTAACCTTGAGAACTACTCACTGGTGAGGTTAGTCTGCTCTCTAAAATGCATGTTTGTCCTGGTGAGAGCCTGAGCACACTAGCAAAACAGTTATGCTGGGACTGTTCAAGAGCATACCGGCAAGATGAAATCTCCTTGCAGCACAACCCCCCCATGTGCATGTGAATGGCAAGAATGAGAACAAAGACTCATCAAATTCAGGATATACTTGATTTCTAAACATTTCAAGAAATCATTTGAAACTATTTGGCCTTTGACACTGATGACATACCATAGATTCTAATAATAGCATGCCTGAACTTTTGTTAAAAAAATAAGCATATCCCTTGGGTAATTTCCAAACTCCCAGGTTAAGTCACCACAATATTGTATTAATGGCAAGTCTGATGAAATAGAGAAATAGCAAAGCCTCAGCTGAATAAAATTTGTTCTCCTTTGTCTTTTTTATGAGATTGAAAAGAAGAATAAGATGTCAGCTAGCTATTTGTCAACACCACTGCTCTTGGACACAGATAGGGGTGACAGGATGCTCTTCTCATCCCACCCTTTTCACAAGTGCTAATATCTTGGACAAGTCTGCTGATGTTCTGCCGAATTATTATCACAAATGCAGTTTCATCAACTGTCCCTAAAATAAAGGAAGCATGAGGAAGAGGAAAAAATCACTAATTTAAGATAAAGGAATTCCTGTAAGGAAATACTATTAATAGATGAGCTTGGAGAGGAAGCTCAGTCTGAATGTTAAGTTATATTGGTTTTTTTCTTTTTTTTTTTTTTGCAAAATGAATTAAATTTATAAAGGGTTCAAGCTTGGATATTAAATCTAGATCTGCATGTTTACTGAGCACAGAGGGAAGGACTCACCTGTTCACACCCACAAATAGTGTGAAACTGATTACTCACAATGGAGGGCTACAGAACTGACGGACAGGGATAGAGCAGTTGATGTCATCTACCTGAACTTGTGCAAAGCGTTTGACACTATCTCACAAGACATCCTTGTTTCTAAGTTGGAAAGACATCAATTTTATAGGTGGACTACTCGGTGGATAAAGAACTGACTGGATGGCTGCATGCAAAGAGTTGTGCTTAATGGCTCAATGCCCAGCTGGAGACCAGTAACGGCTGGTGTCCCTCAGGGATCGGTGTTGGGACTGGTCTTGTTCAACATCTTTGTCGGTGACATGGACAGTGGGATTGAGTGCGTCCTCAGCAAGTTTGCCGATGACACCAAGCTGTGTGGTTCGGTTGATAGGTTGGAGGGAAGGAATACCATCCAGAGGGACCTTGACACACTTGTGAGGTGGGCTGATGCCAACCTGATGAAGTTTAATCATGACAAGTGCAAGGTCCTCCACCTGGGTGGGAGCAATCCCAGGCAGAGCTACAGTTTGGGCAGAGAAGAGATTCAGAGCAGCCCTGCAGAGAAGGACTTGGGGGTTTTGGTTGATGAGAAAATGAACATGAGCCGGCAGTGTGTGCTCACAGCCCAGAATGCCAACCATATCCTGGGCTGCATCAAAAGGAGCGTGACCAGCAGGTCAAGGGAGGTGATCCTGCCCCTCTACTCTGCTCTCCTGAGACCTCACTTGGAGTATTGTGTGCATTTCTGGTGTCCTCAACATAAAAAGGACATGGAACTGTTGGAACAAATCCAAAGGAGGGCCACGAGGATGATCAGGGGACTGGAGCACCTCCCGTCTGAAGATAGGATGAGAAAGTTGGGGCTGTTCAGCCTGGAGAGGAGAAGGCTGCTTGGAGACCTCAGAACAGCCTTCCAGTGTCTGAAGGGGACTATAGGGATGCTGGGGAGGGACTCTTCATGAGGGACTGTAGTGATAGGGCAAAGGGTAAGGGTTTCAAACGTAAACAGGGGAAGTTTAGATTGGATATGAGGAAGAAATTCTTTACTGTAAGGGTAGTGAGGCACTGGAATGGGTTGCTGAGAGAAGTTGTGAATGCTCCATCCCTGGCGGTGTTCAAGGCTGGATTGGACAGAGCCTTGGGTGGCATGGTTTAGTGGGAGATGTCCCTGCCCTTGGCAGGGGGGTTGGAACTAGATGATCTTAAAGTCCTTTCCAACCCTAACTATTCTATGATTCTATGAAATCATGGGATTTATTCCAGAATTCTCTAATATTTACTATTCCTGCATCTAGGAAGAAATAAGGAAGAGGAACCTGTGAGTGCATATAAGGATAAAAGTTCATCTCACTATGAGGAAATCTAGCTTTTGCATAAATCTTGGAGGATATAGAAATTAAAGAATAATATTGTTTCCACAAAGTCATTATATGTAAAGATAGCTGCCCTGGTATTGAACTTATTTCTCACCTGTGTGGTCATGACTTGAAAACTGCATTGTTTGATACAAAAATTCAGTGTTTGGATTTGCTGGGTACCTCTTCTGAAGGAAAAAAAAAAAACAAAACCAAAAACAAAACACCAGACCAAAGTTAAGTGTTAAATCAGAAAAGACAGAAGGAATATGAAAATGAGCAAGACAGATTGATACCCACATACTTTAAGTGGAATGGTTTTAGTTATTCTGAGGTTTATTTGCTGGTGTTTTTATCCCCTTTATGCTGACTATCAGGATATCCTGTTGCCATAGGCTAATGTGGAATGCACACTGCTTTAATGGTCAGAGTTCAGTGGTTTCAGCATATTTTCACAAGCAAGAAAGCTGGTCCTTAACAAAAATTCTTTTGTCCAAAGGGGCTAAGCATATGCTGGGAGAAAATGTATCACAAATTCCAAGTATGCAGACTCTTGTGGGCTTTTAAAACTGTAACTACTGAGATTTTACAGCATAGAACCTTGATGTTAGTTGTAGCGCTGGGGCAGAAACTGTAATATAGTATATTCCTGATATGCAGCTATAGTGTACTTCCTTTACAATCATTCAAACTAGGAAAAAAAATTAGAAAAGATGTTGTCTTCTTTTTGGATGTAGAAATCAACTTTATGCATTGGAAAGGTTTAGAACTAAAGTTCATGTCATACATCAGGAAAAAGAGGAATAAGTCTTACAGTGTTATAGATGGCATTATCAGCAAGGAGCAATAGAGCTGCCTGTTGTACATGGTTATTTAAAATTGTTTTAATATTGCTAAATTTAGATCCGAAGCTCAGCTGAGAAGCCTCCAAAACTACGGAACTATAGCTTTTCCCTGCAAATAGAAAGCTTGGGCTGTTCCTACAAGAAACCAGTGTCACAGCTGCCCTGAGGGGACTCCATTTTCTAAGCAACTTGACATTAAAGCTTGCAAATTCTCTGTGGTTACAAGGGCAAGGTGATGGGCAGTGCCCAGTGTAAGGAAAGGAGGCGAGGCAAGGCAGCTGCAGGGCTTTCTTCCCCACTTCTTAGCTGTATATAAGGAAAGCTGGAGGTGGAGGCAGGTGTTTTCCTGAGCAGCGTCTCTTTCTGAGCTTCTGGTGGCTTTTTCAGGTTTTGTGTATTCATAAGTTTGTTATTCATGAGTTTATTATTCTATTTTAAATAGACGTGCATATTTGCGTGGAAGACTTATGATTCTTTCTGTTCCCACTTCCATCTCCTCATTTATCACCGTCCACTTTTTCATGCATATTCCTACAATAATCACTTTTTCTGTAATCATCATATTCTGACACAGGCACCTAAATACCAAAACCAATGACAGAATCATTATGATAGATTATATCTACTTGGTAAACAGAGGGTTTGGGAACAGAATTCCTTAAAATTGCTAAGCCTTCTGGTGTTTGACTTCCTCACCTTCAAACTTTGCAAGTCAGATTGGTGTGTGCTGAGGGATGAGGAGGCAACAAAAGACATTCTTACGCTTCAGAAAGGAACTCAAAAACAGAGTGAGTATGGATGGGTTATTCTGTGGATAACAAAGTGGCAATTGTAGAACAAACATGACAATTTTACCTCTGCTAACTACAGCACAAAAATGCTTTTTGCTGAATGCTTCTTATTGTGTTTGCAGATTAACTTCATATGTATCACATGTGCTTATTGTTCTTGCAATGTGATTTCAGGCTTTTATGAAGTGATAAGCCACATATTAATAGTTTTAACAGAAGGTGTTCTAGTTGTTAACATGGTAACACCTTGCAAGAGCAATATGTTATGTCCATTTTTGGTTCTAGAAATATGCAACATTCTGCACTTCAAAATATGTAAGGTAAGTGCCTAGTTAGTGCTTAGATCTGCTCAATATATTATCCTCCACAAATACCTACCCTGTTGCTCAGGCCTGCTATAAAAATTTGCTTCCGCAGACTGCAAAATATTAATCAATTTCCCAGGAATCTCTTTGGGTACAAGCTGGGAAAGTGGATCTGGAAGTTGTAAGCACATTTGCTCTTGCTTAATCTTTCTCAAAACTGAACTGATTCTTAAACACTAGTATACTATACTAACAGGTGTTCAAATATATCCAAGTAATTTGATGCTTGGAATCTTTTTTTTTCTTCTGATCACAATCAGATTATCAGGGGTGCATGGATGGAATCCCAGTGGCATTCAGCTCAGTGAAAATGGTGTCGTTACCACTGTAAATGAGTTCTGTAGTAGCAGGATTCCACCCTATGACTACAACCCATGACAGTGAAAATGTTTAAGATAAGGTACCAGGTGTGTAACATCCACAGTGGCCCAAAGAAAGCCAAATGGTGGTGTTTCAATCGTAATAAAAATGAAGGAACTCAGTATTTGTTTACATTCTGTGTATCTTAAGAAACAAAGTAAAATTAAAAGCAGCAAGCATGATAGGCCTTTAATTTATTTGTTTCACAGAGAGAATAGACAGGGATAAAACCATTACATTTGATATCTTTACAGTAATTCCTTTCAACCTGCCCTTCTGAGTAGGCAGGGCATGAAAGCATGTGAAAGCATTTGCCCATGAATAATATCTTATTAAATTGTCATGATTTGATGTGACACATTTTCCTCCTAATTTGCTTACCTGATAATAGACTTACTAAATATCATCTTCAGGTCCCCTGGCAAAAAAATAACTGGTCTGAAAGAAACATTGGATCAAATGTTGGTAATGGGACAATCTCAGGACTGTGTCTGAATATGAGACAAAGGGTTCAGGCCGCTGAAAGCTATATGGTCTATTGCCAGTAAAATGTTGAGTTCTTTGTGTAGTGTGGGCTTGTTGCCTTGTAAACATGTTTCCATGACTCATTAAATCCTCTGAAATAAAAGCACTCACAATTCCAGTACAGTAAAGCAGCCATTTTTCGATTTAATTATAAACAGGCTAGATGATGAGCTACCTAACTTGTACCCTTTTCTGAAGGAGGAGAATGGTTAGTGACCTCTCCTTTTTCTAAACAGTTCCAAAATTCACTTTTTTTTGAAAGACGGAGCTGAAAGTCCTTGAAGAAATAAAAGGGGCACACAAACAAATGCCAATTGGGTGACTAAAATTTTGCGTAACAAGTAAAAATATGGATCTTGTGAACCTATTTAGTATTCAGCGTAAGAGAATATAGTAACCATAGCAACCCCTTATCACCTGCTTGAGACGCTGCAACATCTTAATGAAATATGCACCAAATACCCTGCTAATATTTGTAAAATGCTGATGATAATATCTCTTGGAGAGAGCTACTGAAAGGTAAACATGTAAAAATGCTTGAGATTCATGATTCCTCTGTCTATTATCTGATTTCTCTTTCTGCTTTATTTATTTATATATCAGTTTCATTTATCAAAAGTGAAAGAATAAAGGGTGCAAAGAGTCACTGGAGCAAGCAGGGTGGTGAACGCACATTACTCTTCACCTACAGAATGTCCATAACTGCCCTCAGTTAAGTACTCTAGGGCTTTAGTGGTTTCCCAAAGGGTTGAACATGGGAACTCACAGGAAGGCCTCAAAATAATGAGGTAAGTGCAGATTCCTCCCTTGAAGCAGTTATCAATTTACACAGGCAGTTGTGCATGTGCTTTATTTGCAGGATTCTGAGTCGCATAAAGCTGTAGCAATAATGATGTTTCTGTCTGTATTGACAGCTTCTGTCATTTTAGACTTTGCATTCTGGGCTCTTTCCCTTCCTTTTCAGTTTCAAAGCTGCAGGTGGTCAGAGCTTTACGCTTCTGAAGTCTAAAATGTGGATATGGCAAGTTAATTTTTCTGTGCCCTACAGCCTTAAAGGAAAGGATGACGGGATAGCCCACAGACCGTCCCTGCTGAAATGTCATCACCTTTTCCTGAAGAACTCTGTGCTTTGTCCTTTTGTGTGCTAAACTTGATTCTCCCAGTCTATAAACTATTTAGAGAGGCAGGTGGTTATTAGTTATCTGAAGATCCCAGTGAATTCAGAGTTCCTCTGATAAAAGGTATATGGAAACTGTGTTTAAATCATTAAAGTCTTTCACTTTGAATCTTCAATATGATTCTTCTTTCTCTCTCTTTTTAGTGCAAAGTGCACTATACCGTGTAGATATGCTTCCGCTCCTGAGTATGCATGTAGAAGAATAGCAAAGTCAATGACTACCATGTGATTTGGTAATCGGGCAACATGGCTGCACAACTCAACACACACTTTGTGTGTGCTGAGTGATATTCATGTCTAATTTTGGTCTGCAGTAGCATGCAGCACGAAGTTCTTCACTGTTAATTGCAGGTGGTAGATGGGAAACTGAGAGCACCGAAAATGTGGGTGGCTGGAGCTGACAGGATTATTAGGACATCGCTTCCCCTTTGACATGAAGGACTTTCTTGGTCCCAAGAGGCAAGAAAAAAAAAAGCCCTTATGAAATGGGAGTTAGGATTTTTGCATATCATTGCAGTTTCATACTGTATAATAGCAAAGCAAGATCTAAGGAAGATGTTGGATCAAGAGGGAGAAAATGAACATATGCAGCAAAGTGTGGTCCTAGGGATCAAAATCTGTATGCGTTAGCCTTCTCTGTTGGTGCAATGTGCAGAAGCAGCTACTTCTGTTTGGTTTTATTTTTCCTGCTATTAGTGCAAAATAATGATGTTAGAGAATGTGTTGCAGGCAGGGGTTAGAATGCTTGTCACACTGAGCAATATCTGCAAATTTCAGCATTGAAGTGACAAAAGCAGACTAATAATAAGCTATGGAAATAAGACATGCAAAAATTAAAGCCTACTAGTGAGCATTTTAGTTCTGGGCTGGGCCTCATATTCTACAAGTCTTGCTCAAACAATATTTTCTGAGTTGCTTCATTAGATTTTCTAAGTATCTTAATGAAAAAGTTTAGCACCAACTATGAAAATACAGTTTTCATGGACCAGGCTGTTGGATTTGTTGGTTGTTTGGGGTTTTGGGGTTTGTTTTGGGTTTTTTTGTTGTTGTTGTTTTTTGTTTTTTGTTTGTTTGTTTTTTTCTAGTGGTTTTTATGAGGGTAGCTTATAAAATAAGAATCAAAGGATGGGATTATAAAACTGTTTTGCCTGGAACCTGGAGAACTACATTATCTTTGCGCTTGCTGTCTTTTATTGCCAGTGTCATTTAACAGGGAGGCCTGAAGAGGGGACACATCTGGAAATGTGAGCTAAATAAAGCAAAAATTCTTTTGGAAACTGGTAAACCTACACTATATGTGCCTGTAATTAAAAGGAATGAGGTACAGTGGCTCATAAAAGTACCATCTGAAAACGGTTTAAAGGTTAAAAAAGGGCTATTTGGCATAGGTAGAAGGGTGAGACCTGACCAGACCAGAGCAGTCCTCGCAGGGCAGTCATCCCAATGGGCCAATTTATAAGTATACCATTTCAACCCTTCCTTAGCTGGTGTAGGCATAAATAATTTTAAGCAATGCTCCTGGTGAGAAAAAGCATTAATGTGATAGAGAAGACTCTCTGAAACTGCGTCTTATTTTACTGTTCTGACTAATGCTTTGTGGTGTCTGAGCACATCCTTGAATTACTTAATTTAAAATCCTCTGGTAAGAAGGTTCTTTTGATTTTCTTCTAAATTCTTTGCCTGTTTTTCTCATTTGAAATTAGAAGAATGTGATTTTTTTTCTGTTGTGTAAAGCTTCCCACATAAATATATTACGTAGTCAGTACAAAGGGCTTCTTGCTGAAGCAGTGGGAAGGGATAGCAATTCAACATTTCATAAGTAATCTGACCTTGATTGTAACCCCAGTGAACTCCAAAAGTTATGGGTCAAATCATGAGTCATATACATTAGCAAATTCTCAGTTGTATTAAAGAGGTTTTCCTGGACAGAGTCGAAGGTCTTCAGGTTTGGCTTTAGGCTTTTTGTTGTCATTCCCCAGCTCCTGCAAACCTCATCTTACCACAGACATTGCAAGCCTGGTAGGATCAGCTGGAGTATCCTAGCCTACTGATATCCTGCCTAGGGAAATATTTCACTAAGTTGTAAGGAAGACAACCTTAAGACTTCTTTCTTTCCCATGGAAAAAGTCCAAGCATGTGCATATATTTGTACATGAAGAATATATTTCTCTTACACATTCACATGCACGCACACACACACACGCACAATTGTCTAGAAGTAATTTCAGTAGCCTGCTGCTTGTGTTGTCTGATTAATACTGACTTTTCCACTCTGGCTACTTACATATAACCCAGAAACTTGTAATCACATCTATGAGGATTAGTTTTTTGTGTCTTCCATTCCTGCTTATGGAAGAGCCTCTGCTGCCCTGATTATAATAATATTTAAAGATGGTTTAGTATTTATACATTCTCTTCTTTATTATCCACAGGAAAGTAGAGGCAGCTTCACTACAGTTCGAGAATTAAAATGGAGGAGATGAAATGCTTTGCTCATAGGCACACAAGTAGTTTACAGGTTGTAGTTTGTATTGTATCAATATTGTATACTGTTTAAGATACAATCCTGAGTCACTTTACTTCACAATGTTTCCATGTGACCCTATAGCTGACAGCCATCTCTTGTCCCAAGAGGTTGCCTGTTTCACAGTAGCCTTATTTCCATATGGCAGGCAGCTGGCATGGGTAACTGCGGTACTCAAGAGAAGAGATAAATGAGAATTCCTTACCAGAATACTCTTGGAGAGGTTCAGCTCCAAAAAGCAATTTTCTCACGAAAAAAGGTTTCACAAGAAAATGCAGATTGTTAAAGATTTTTTTCTGCCTAGAAAAATGAAACAAAAGGGTTTAGTCTGGATTGAACTTTTAGACAACTTTGGCTCTGTTGATCTGAACTGAAACTTCTGATTTCAAGTCAGTGAAATATTGGTTAGTTGTCCCTCAAATGGTAGTTTGCTTCATGGGATTGGTAGAGAGATGCCTGAGCTCCTTTTTTACCTCAGTGCAACCAAAGCTGTGTAGCGTCATTCCAGGGAAATACAGTGGAACTTTGAAATACCAAATGTTTTCTGAGAACAAGAAATGTGGAGAAGGAAGAATGGTGCAAAAATATTCCCGTTTTCCACATTAGTGCCTTGCCTCAGCTAGGAGGTTGAAAGGACATTATAATGCCAGCATTTCTTCTGCCTGAGAAAGTGTTGTAACACAGAGTAGATCACTCTGTAATTCTTTCTGGACAAGGCATAGTCCTGACAGTACTTACAGTTTCTCACTTCTAACACAGGCTTTTGCATGGCATATGATATATCTATCCTGCTGTATGCAGGGGTTTGTACTGTTCGACTGTAAGAGCTAACATGCAGATGATGGGAGCTTGAGTAGATAGCTGCTTGCTTCAGGTTACTATTTAGCAGTTTGTTTTAACTTGTTTCAGTAAAATTGTGGCCAGATGACTCTTCACTGAATCTGTGTGATCATATGTTTGGATATAAGTCCTGGCATAGCAGGATAGTATTGATTTTGACAGCTACTGCTTGATGTTTGGCTGTAAAAGGTATACATTATACAACTTCTGTGCTTTGTCTGAATCTTTCTTTGCTTAGCTTGAGTCAGCATATGACTGATTTTTGCAATCAGTTGCTAAATACCAGTTGATACAAAATGCAATTAAATAAAGTTACTCTTTTTCTGCGCTTGCAAGGGTTGCAGAAATGTGAGGCAATTCTTGTCTTAATACTTTGTCATTCTTGTTTTCATGGAGGCTTCTTAGGACTGGAATATTAAGAAAAAAAATGTGCCATTTAACTATTTTCTATTACTTTGAAGAGCAATGGGGTATAATTATCACTGAAATATCAACTAACTGTAAAAAACCTAGGAAATAAGAAGGAGAAGCAACAGCAAACTAATTACGATTTCTATTTTATTCTGCACTTACATATACTAGAGAACAGATGTTTTAAAAACTCTGAACCCTTATAGCATCCTTTCAGTCTTTTTAACTTACTACACTGCCACATAATTTTGAATTAGACTGTCAGAGTCCTGTTGTCACTAATTTATTACACATGAATGTGCACGAACTCGTTCTACCTAACAGATCAAGTTTCTGCCTCATGGCAAATGTGATGATAAAATGAAATTCAGCAGATATCTCTCTTCTCATTAAAATGCATTAATCAAAAAGTCCAGTCAGTGTTGTCATTAAGGCAAATGCAGATGGTTCTTTTTTTTTTTTTTTTTTTTTTTTTTTTGACCACCTTTCTGTCTGCCTCTCTAAACTGCATCAGTGATGGAGGAAGAGGTTGTCCTGGAGACATCTTCACTTCTCTCTTGCCTGCAGCTGGTGCAGCCCCAATTGAGATCAGAACAGTTTAAAAGATGCTGTAAATAACTAGATGAGGGCAAATGGTCATCAAAGGATCACTCCACCAAGAGGACTGCAGGATGCTCCAATCTCTGATCTTTCTGATTTTTGCTAGGTTTAGTGATACACTGCCAAAAGGCTGAGTCATCTTCCTTGAAAGGCAATGAATTTCCCAAAGGTCTGCCTTAAGGACTTCTTTGTGCAGTGGCTTTTAGTGCATCCTTGTAAATTTAAGGATGCCTGACATTGCTTGTCTTATTTTTAAACTTCTGCTGGAAAAAGTGTGTGCATTTAGATACCCATGAGTCAGACACTCTGCCAGGGTAATTAGTTTATCTTCACTGTGTTCACTGCAGCAATGTTGATAAAAGTAGTTAAGCCTAGCTTTGTGAGATCCAATTCAGCACATTCTTATACTCAAAAATATTAATAATATATTTTAAAACCATTGCATGACACTTTCACATCTTGAGAACAAGTTTTCATATAAACACTATTTCATTTTTTTTTTCATTTTTTGTACTGTCTTCTCAGAAATTTGCCTTCATCTTGCAACCTCATATTTTATGCCAGTTTTCCTAGAGGTTATTTTTACATTCCTGTGTTGCCTTGAATTATATATATACTAGTGTCATCTGAGGTTATTAAATAGTATTTTCTATTCTGGACATCCTGCTCTTCCTGCAAGTGCCAATTTGAAACTGCCAATGGAAGGACTATAAAAAACATTAGAAATTAATTTCCACACCAGTAGTGTGGGTGAGAATTTTATCTTTTCCTCTCAAAGTGCAACAGTTTAGCTGCTTACTTAACTAAAAAACAAAAAACAAAACAAACCCCCCAACCCCAACATGTCTCTGTCAGTTATCGATATTGCAAATTAAAGGTAATATGTTTGTGACTGACTTCACACCTGAAGATGCTGATTTTCAATCTAGGTTTGTTTCTTTCTAACCTATGTGCTGGGTTCTATTTTTCCCTGCTGCAACTCTTTCACTCCTGCCATATAATCAGATCCTGGGGTCTGGTCTGTCTATTTGGCACAGCTCTGTAAGGAGACAGAGTGGTGGTTCTATCTTTAGCATACATTGAATTCTGTGGGCCCAGAAGACTTTCCATGGCATCTGGAACTCAGCTAATGAGAGAAGGTCCTTTTCTCTACTTCCCGTTCTGCACTCCCTCTGCAACTGGTAAAGACCTAGCTTGGTCTGGAGTACATAAAATTGCATTACACCAAAAGAACTCTAGTGAATGAGTAATTACACATTAGGCTGCTTCTCATTTGGCCCACCAGTTTAAAACTGTTCCTGTGATTTGGTAATTTATTGGAAATAAGCTAATTAAGGAAGGTTTAGTTAACAGATCAGAAGAAGCAGAAATTTAAAATTTTGGAACAGTGCTAATTTTTTGGTATCAAGATTGTTGTTCTTGCCTTGACACAACTTCAAACCTTCAAACTTGTCTGCTGCATTGAGGAGCACCGAACTAAGCCTCATCTCACTGAGCTCAGCTAAACTTTTCCAGAATGAGTTGACATGCTGACAAAGAACATACGACACCAGATTTACTACATTTTACTGAAAATACTTGATATTTGTATATAATGTGTAATTTGTAACTGGTATTATGTGATGGTGGGTTTTGCTGCAAGTTCACAGGAACTGTCAAAGCTTTTCGGCTTCTTAAGCCAGCTCAGGACACAGGCTAAATTTATCTCTTTATCTCAAGTAGCACTATGAGACAGGATTGTGAGTTAGCGCCCAACACCCTGAGCACTCACAAGTACCTGACAACTATTTTTGCCAGGTCGGGAGCAGAACAGTATGGACTATACTAAAGTTCCTGCTGGCCAGCTCAGCTAAAGGTATCCTGCCTTGCCTGCACTTTAGTGAATGGGACAATATGGTGCTGGAGAGGTGAAGCTAGATGAAGAGCTTTTGTGTCTGCCCTTTTTGCCTGGGAGGTGCTTAATGTGTGATAACGAGTGTGGCAGATGCCTGCAGTGAGCAGCAAGGCCAGAGCTACTCTGGTACTTCTGTGTGTGCTGAAGTCACTCATGACTCTGAAAGCAGGTTACCCTGAGATTTGATAAGGGCGATCTGACAATTTCTAGCTGCTAACTGGAGTTAGCAGAATAGGTAACTCCAGTTAAGTAAAGGTAAACTCCAGATAAGGTAAAACTGTCAAAGTTCAGTGTACTTGTGGCCATTTATCTTTTAACTTGAATTAATTCTGTAAGAATCCTCTAAAACTATCAGGCTCCCAGACATGTCTTTGGTCTCGTTTATAAAGAACTTTGCTCCCAGTGATGCTTGAATTTACACTTGATACCGCCTCCTCTGGCTGCCCTTACCTTTGTAGGTTTCCACTGAGCAGACTATAAAAGGTTCCTTCGTCAGGGACAGAATCTTCTTTAATTTTCCTAAAGACAGTATGACTTTCTCATGCATACACATACACATGGATTATAGATGTGAAACTGGATATTCAGAGGAAGGTGTAAAAATCCAGCACCTGACTTCTTGAATCTCAAATAGCAATTCCACTTCTGTCATGGGTTCAGCAGTAGCAGTCATTTTTCTCTTTCTTAGTAGCTGGTGCAGTGCTGTGTTTTTGATTTTCAGCCTGGGAACAGCGCTGATAACACCAGTGTTTTCAGTTACGGCTTAGAATGTTTTGGTCTGACCAAGGACTTTCTGAGTCTCATGCTCTGCCAGGAAGGAGGGGAAGCTGGGAGGAATCAGAGACAGGACACCTGACCCAAACTGGACAAAGAGGTATACCATACCACAGCACGTTATGCCCAGGAGGTAAAAATGGAGGGCAGAGACCCGGAAGGGTGGGGGTTCGCTGCTTGGTCAGGCTCGGTGTCGGTGGTGAGGGATTGTATTCTTTTTCCTTGTATTTCTCTTGTCATTATTATTATTGGGGGTAGCAGTATTGGTTTGTGTTATTACCTTAGTTACTAAACTGTTCTTATCTCAACCTGTGTGAGTTGTGTTCTTTCGATTCTCCTCCCCATCCCGCCAGGGGCAGGGGGAAGAAAGAGGGGAGAGAGAGTGAGCAAACTGCGTGGCTAACTGCGTGAGTTATAGTGGCTTAAACCACGACAGTTCTTTTTTGGCGCCCAACACGGGGCTTGAACCCACGACCCTGAGATTAAGAGTCTGATGCACTACTGACTGAGCTAGAAAAGAACTGTCGTGGTTTAAATTAGTCTGTACCCCACCCTGAACATGTGTCATTGATGATTTTTTTTTTCTACCACTAAAAATGAGTTTTCATCCTATAGAACTAACTTATTTTTTGATGCCACATTTTGCTGAGTTTTCAGAAAAAGTGCAGTTCCCATTCCATCCTGTAAAGAGTCCATGTTGTATATGAAAAGATGTATATCTCCAGAAAACTTTATTTATCATAGAATCAGAGAGTGGTTTGGAAGCGACCTTAAAGATCACTTAGTTACAATCCCCCCTGCCACAGGCAGGCACAGCTTCCACTAGATAAGGTTGCTCAACGCCCTGTCTAGCTTGACTTTACATTTTAATTATTTATATATGTGTAATATTTATATTATCCTTATAACATTGCAGTTCTTACAGAGTCTTGCTATGTTTCCAAATGAAATTTTCAAACTGTCCTCAGAATCCCCTTCTCAAAGCCCTGAAAACAAATATAAGGTTTTGGGATTAATTCTTTATAATCCTTACTAATTTTGTAAATTTTGCATCTTTTGTTAAGTAACCTCTACCAGGGAATTTTATCCTTAAGGCTCAAGAAACTTTAGAAAAACATTTTTCTACTTCCTTTGAATGCTTCCTGGAGAGGATTCTACTTTGTTTAACAACAGTAAAAGGCCTTCGCATATCACATAGGAATTCCCAGCGACATGTGTCTACTGAGCTATGTTTGGGGAATAAGGAGGACAAATATTCCTGTTAAGTGTTCTTAATGCACCTCGCTCTATGAGTTGCAGCTGCTTTGAGCTGTTATGCAAGTGTGCAGGACTAGGCTGTCACTGGAGGGATCACTAAGTTGTCTCCACATTGGCTAGTGTGAATGGCCAGTCATACCCTCATGCAGTGTGCTGTGTTGAGCCCTAGAGATACTTGGTTTGTGTTGTATGTTAAAACATACAACTGGATCCTTCCACCTGAAAAAATAGACGAGGCAAGAGTACAGTAGGTTCTGGATTAAGTGCAATAGTGCTTTAAATCAAGTTTTCCTTCCATCCATGCCTTGCCTCTGAACTGCAGTGTCATTATTACACAAACTCCTTTCTTGGTTACACTTGTGAGAAAAATATAATTATTGCCTTTAAATGGAAACCAAATGAATATATTTTTCAGATATTTTTTTCCTTTCTGTGTGACATAGCCAGTGTTGAAGCTTATCATAAGTTAAAAGGAAATATATTTTAGGAAGCCTTTAATTAAAATCTTGGCAGCACATCATTGTAACATTTTTTTTCTGCAGCTCAATTCAATAAGATTTCTTGTACTGATAGGAATTTTTATGGATAGTGACTACTTTTCACGTTGGTAGATAAAGCCCTTGCAGAAGCAAAGCCATGATATTAAGGCTGTTTTTCAGACATCAGATTTGCCTGATTGTTCCCTAAGATCAAAAGGCAGATTTCCATTTAGAGTGGGACAGAGAGACTACAGGCTTCTGAACTGATATTAAGTTAGAGGCAAAGACTCTGGAGGTATCAATTAGCAGGTTTGTGTTTCTCCACACTTCTGTTTTACCTCAAAAAAGGTGTAACTCAGTGATGACACATCAGCTCTAGGATTTTGCTTTTTGCCTGTTTATTTTCCTGAAAGCCACCGAGGGGCAGCAAATAGAAGCTGATCTCATTGTTGAAATCTAAACAAAAAATAAAAGAATTTATTGCTATTTTTTTCTTTAAAGTTGCACTTGGGGTCCAGTGTTATCTTGCACAAAGAATTAAGCTTCAGGAATGAGGAAATTGCCCTCCCTAAAGAAGGGAAAGCAGACACTAGACTAATGCTAAGGATGATTGAACTATTTATCACCAAGACAAAAAAAGCTTTGTAACAAACCATTTCCAAAGCCTGTGGATTCACACATGCACTCTGTTCCTTCCGGCAGACAGGCACTTGCTCTTGATGTAAATGGTAGAGCGTATTTCACTACTTCCTGCTCGTGTCATTAAGTAATTTACGTTTTAATTTCACATGAGGGAAATCGGTGCCTCTAGAGCTCATGTGGCTCCCACTCTCAGGAGATGTTGCCACTTCACCGGGCGGCTGTGAAGGGTTTCTGCGTCGCACTGATGTTTCGGTAGTTTCAATACGACATTTACATTTTCTTGCTGAAATCCTGGGAGCCTGTTAAGCTTTAAGCAGACCCAGAGTAGTTAGATGAGAGTGGGAATAATCTCTTACACCGCAAATTGACTTCCCTCTTTGTAGCCCTAGACACTGTTTCCAGCTGCTTTCAGTCTTTAAAATCCTTGAAAGCTTTCCTAATCCTCATGTAGGCAGCCTTTATGTGCTCTGCCTCCCTCCCCTTCTTCCTGATTGGCGAGGATGTTTCATGGCCCAATTCAGCCAACTACTACATCCCTGGGCTGTGGTTTGAAATAAGAGCTAGGAGGACAGTTGCCTCCCCGCTCCTGACTTTTAATAGGCTGGGGAAAGAAGGCTGGGAAACTTGACATTGTCTTAAGGCTTCCCCCCCGCCCCCCCCCCCAGCAAAAGATAAAAAGGTGTGGGGGAAAGTAATAGGGAGGGAAGAGAAGGAGGGAGGGAAACTCGCTTACAGGGGGAACTTGATGGATTTCTGCCCTGCCGACAGTAGTGTGGTGTGAGCAGCCCCATACCGGCTGGATGGATGATGGGAGTCTCACCATGAGGCAGGTAAGGAGCTGCAGCCTCGCATATCCCTGGGTAGTAGCATTTGGAGGGGGTTTGCCTAATTCTTTTGGTCGGCAGCAATGCCATGCAGGTCATTGTGTGGTTCTGGGTTTGTACGGAGCATGAGAGTGGTTTGTGAGGGCTGTAAGTCAACTCCAGTTTGCCATGCTTTAAATGCATTGTGTAGTCTGTCTTGCAGCCCTGTTTGTGACATGAGAAAGGAAAGAGCTTGCTGTGTTACAAGCCTAAATATGCCAATAATTCAGCCCAAGGATAATTTATTAAACAGCTCTGCATGAGTTCCCTGCCTGTCAGGGTTTTAATCTTCTGATTGTTTTTAAATATAGTAGTTTCAAGCTGCCTTACAGCTTCACAAAATTACCCAAAAATGGATTTTCTAGGGATTTTTTTCCCTAAGATTATTCAAATGAGGTTTGTTGGGTTTCTTGGCTATTTTCATTTGTTTATTTATTTTAAGACTTCTGTTCACCTGAGGAGACAAAAGGACCATTTATTCTTCTTACTCTCCCAGTTAAAAGGCACAGTGGCAAAATGATTTTGATTCTCACTGTACATAGTTTTACAACAACAACAATGTATGGTTAGAACAGCCTTGTGGGAGAAAGAAAAACTGGCTGGGCTGTATCTTAAGACTGAATCAGAGATCTGTCCCAGTTTAGAAAGCCTTGACAGTACACTTCCGAAACTTGTTTTTTTTCTAGGTAGGCAATGGGTAAATATGAGGAAATGAGAGAAGTTTTCTAGGTTTTTTCTGTGTCGGTGTTATTAATTCAGCTCTCAGTGGGACTTTTATAGTGCATGTCCAGGGAAACCATGTGTGAGGATTTTGCACCTGTAGTGCAAATGGACCATTTGTTTTCTGCTTGCTTTCTGAAACCATGGTGGGAAAAGTCAGCTTCCTTACATCAGTTTTCTATAAGTTACAGGAGGTGGGGAAGAGTGAAGAGAGAATATAGGTGATGGGAGCAGGAAAGGTATTTCTTTTTCCACCAACCAAAAAAAAACAAAACACTTTTATAGCTCTTCAAAGATAGAGGGCAGTTCTTGTCCTTGTGAAGCAAAATGAAGGGCATTTTATATACTCAGGTTGCTCAGCTGGATGCATGTAGTCATCAGAAACCATTATCCCCACAAGAGGGTACTTTGGCACAGGGGTTTGCCAATGAGGAATGAGAAAGAAGCAAGAATGTTTCAGGATGGCAGTAATAAAAAGTAAAAGGCTCTGTGAAACCTGCACTTTACTCTCCTGAAATATTTCTACCTAAAGAATAAGGCTTCACGGGTAATGAAGATTAGTGGGTTGAAAGAGCAAGGCAAGTAAGTCAGAATAGAGAAAAGGGAGAAATGCCTATGAACACACGCACCCTCCCTCCCCCTCCAAGAGAAGGGGGAGAGACATTCCAGCCTGAAAAAAGGTGCAGGCACAGGCGGGCTTATTCCTGTAGGGCCTGTCTCGTCTTTGTAGGTGCGTGCTTCCACTCCTTCCCCCGCCGGAGCCCAGCGAGGGGTCCGGGCCTCCTTGCATCCTCCCTCCCCCCCGCCCGAGGGATTTTGGGAGGGTGGGAAGCAGCAGCTGAAGCGCTGCCAGAGCTTGTTTAAACACCTGCCCCTCTGAGCGCGGTTTCTCTCCCACATGCCAAGTGAACAATGTAGAAGTATTTCTCCTGGTTTGGTGGTTGTGTTGTGCACAAATATTTGCCGCTTGGCAGGGAAAGTCCATGTGCGCTGCTAGGGCCCCAGAGACAAAACCCAGGGAAGTGGAAGTCAAGGAAGAGGTGCGTTAGTCCCTGGCAGCAGACTTCATGTTTTAGTGGGACTAGAAGGTGGTGATGAGCTATAACTAACTGTATGAAATGTTTAAGAAATCCATTACGGCAGACACTTAGGAACAGGAAAGTCATGTGCAGCTGGGGCACTTGCTCCTGCTTCTAGTTTGAACTTGTTGTGGGAAAGAGGAATTTGCAGGAGGTCGCTTTGGTGGCCTTTTTTTGGTCCCGTTATCCAAAGCAAGAGAGAGCTTTTTTAACCTGCTCTTCCACCTTGCAATCCTCCCTCCCTCCCTGTTCTGTTGCTGCTAAACCCATGACACCCTGCTGTTCCCCAGTGCTCCCTTCCTCATGCTTAAACCATCTGGGTCTATGCAGGGAGGGTGTGGGGTTAACTTCTTCCTCTTCCCAGACTGAGAGCAAATGCTCCCACTTTGAGAAGCTCTTGGTAGAAGCTGTATCTTAATTCGGGGTTGCAGAGTTAACCATTGTGCAGGCAGTGTGTTGTGGGTGTTGGAATGAAACCATGCATTATGTTGATGACAGCCCACAGGTGCTGGACAATAGCACATAGCAAGACAAATGCATTGATTTTCCCAAAAGAAGTGCCAGAAGTACTGTAGAAATGTAACATGCAGCCTGTGGAGTTGATAAGATTCAGCCTACTTTACAACTGTGCCAGGCAAATACTCTCTAGCAGGTAACAGAAGTTGTTGTGCTGAGATTTCTAAATGAGACCGTGTAAAGAAGCAGTCATTTTCAGGTGACAGTTGAAAATCTCAGAAACAGGTGTCTCCTTGCAGTCAGATAGAACGACCTCACATATAAGCGCCAGTAACCAAAATGGGAAAATTTTGATCCTACTTCTGTGCATGTAACATCTGGGAAAGTACACTGGTCACAGTTTACCTGTAAAAGTTTAAGCATCCACAGGAAATACACCCATTTGGATATGTTAGCAAGCTGTAAGACTAGCGTTAGGAAGTAGAAGTACAATTTTTTTAAAGGTATCTAACATGGTTGCAAAACAAAAAAGCCCAAATAACCTGTTAAGAAGAAACACTTTTCAGGTAACACATTTTCTGCTTTGCAGAGTATTCGCCTCAGTTAATAAACTTAAAAAGCAATTCCTAAGTAAGGAAGCCTGCAAGTGAGGGGAATTCCTCAGAATATGCTTGGTCTTCATGTGGTAAAGAGGTGATTTTGTGTGGCTGGACACAGTTAAGTGTTTGGATTCCCTGAGTATGCTGCAGAACTAGAGAGAGCATTGTGGGCTCTGTTTTAACTTCCCTAAGCCTATTTCACAGAAAATCAAAAGTATGATTAATTATAACACTTATTTTTACTCACTTTTACCCACAACATATCCCTGAAGTGCAGTTCACAAAAGCATCATTGACAACAAATGCAGCTCCTTATTTTGGCCTCCTTCTATTGAAGTCCCACTGACTTTGATCGAGGTAGACTTGCACTCTTTGTCACATAAAGAGATTCAACAGAATGACTGTTAACTTGACATGCCACCTAAAAATGAAAAACTGTGGTTTTAAGGCACATTAAGTCAATACAATTACTTATCATGACCGTAGTCATATAACTTTTAGTGTGCATGTAATTCACCAAGTGAATAAGTGCTGCATGCAATTTCAGTGCAAAACACATGCAAAATTCAAAAATCTTCCCTTTTCCTTGCAGCTGTTGAAGGTCTTAGCATGTGTTTCTTATTTCCTATTTTCTTTTGCATACCTTTTAAAACCCTTAATGTGTTCCTCAGTAGAAAAGGGGTATTCTTACCCTGAAGTGCTGTAATATTTAGCCTTGCTTTTGGAAATTCTCTTTTAAAGTTCATCTTGGGATGTTTTGTTGTTTGTTTGGTCTGTAAAGGAAGAATGAGCATCTTGGAGAATGCTTCTTTTTTGTGTGTATACCATGCCAAATAAAGAAAACAAGTGTACAGAGTCTGGAGGCTGGGAGTGTATCAATTAGTTAGTGGCTGGACATTGTCGGTAGGAAGCCTGGTGAGGATTTGTGTGTATGTGTGTTGTCTGTTCCCTTTGATCACTTGTGTGGTAAATAGACATGCAGGGTAGCTATAGCAACATGTGCTGTAGGTTGGTGGGAACAGAGGGGATGGGTTCCCCGGACAAAAGGTAGTTTGTTAGAGTGGTTGATTCTGATTAGAAAAAGGTGGCACCAATCAGGGCATTTAAAGAAAAAGATGGCACCAGTCAGGGCATTTAAAAACATCAGTTTTGCAAAATGCAAATAGATGTTACTGGTTTCAAAGTAATGTTTGTTTCTGTAGCTCTGAAAGAGCAGATCATATGGAAGATTGGGGAGGAAGGGAGAGGGATAATAAAAAGCAGAAACAAAACCCCTGTAACACTTTTGAATGTAAAAATTTTCATGCTGGATGTGCTGCTTCTGGTGTTGCACTCTCTATACATTTTACAAGAAAACATTTGTAGGACACAAATCACCACAGATGATGCTACAGATAGTAGTGTTTTTAAAAGACGGCTTTAGAGATGCAATGATGATAACTAGATGTTCCGTATGTTACCTGACAATCCATTACCTTTCTCCAATTTCTAAATGTCCTGTGTACAATCTGTGGTCAAAAGATACTGTAACTATTTCAGCAGTCTGCCTGTAGAGGTCAGACTTGAAGTTCTCTAAATCTTCCCATGATAGAATTTCAACCTAAAGCTATAAAAATACAAAACCGGGCATAGCCACTTTCCTCATTAGCTTTATGTGGAATACTCTTAAAATAATGTTGGTTTGTCAGTGTCTGGTTATTAAGTAACACTGCACTCCACATTGATGGCCGCCCGAATTGCATCGAAATTCAGCTTCATCTCATGTCTTGAACAGACCCAACTTAAAGCTTTTATTAGTGTCTGAATTATTTAGATGTGTATCTTCCTCTCTCTGATCCCCACCAGGCCTCCCACCTTTGATGCAATCAGTCTCTGGCACTTTCCCTCCTGCCTGCCCGGCACTCTGCTGTGCTGGCTGCTGGCTTCCCACCCCTGCCTGATCCCAGGACTTCCCCACTGGGGAGGGACAGGGAGGCAGCTGGCGGCACAGAGGGCTTCAACAGCTTTTGAGCTCTACAAAAGCTTGTCAGACCTCAGAGTCCCACCGCTGAGTAGCACCAGAGGTAAGGGGTCTGCTGGAGCCTGGGGTCGAGGAAAATGAACTGCTGGGAAAGAGATGCTGGCGATGGTAAATGCTCAGGGGATATGCTGAAGCTCAGCAAATGCTTCGGCATTTGGAGAAACAATTTGAGTTGGCTATGGGTGAAGACTGAGCTGAAAGGAGCAGACCTGTATTCACATACAACTATGTGAATATCCTTTTGAATGTGTGCCGGAGTTTGTTTGAACTGAATTTCAGACTTCTTAGGGTACTCCATTCCTCAGACAGTTCTTGGGTTTGCAGTCTACAATAAAACAGACATGCAGCTTAGAGCTCGTAATGCTTTAGCAAGCTGTAAGGAATTACTGTATATCCCCAAGATCCCTGGCTTGCAGTGCAGAATCCACTCTGTATGGGTGGCGCTGGGGGGCGATGGGAAAGGCACTGAAGGGTAGGAAGCTGATTTTGATCTCTTTCCGAAACAATCAAAATAGCTTTTAAGTCTTTAAAATTATTTCTTATTTGTTGTCATGTCATGGTTGTTTATCATTATTATTTATATCTTCCCAGAGGGATGTGGGAGGACATAAAAGCTGGCAAATAACCAATGTTTGTTTGGCCCTGAAGTATGATAAAACTTTTTTGATTGCATAAATATTGAGATAGCTGGAAGCAAGAAAAATTTTAAGACGGTAAAACAAACAAAAGAGAGTCCAGGCTTTTATTCCTGGCTTAGTGGGACAGTAAATGAGGAGATCCACAGGGCTGCTAGGATTTTTTCATTGCAGTGTGATAAACTGTAATGAAAATGTTTATGGAGGGATATTTCATGACCCCAGAAAGGAGCTGGTAATGTGCTATGACAGCCGCTCCATATTTTGGGGGGGGGGGGAGGCTGATATTTCTCACGCCTCTTGAGGCACCAACAGCTTCCCATCACACTGAACCCCAGCTGCCTTGTGCTGTCCATGCACCTGCAGGCCTGTGGCATCACCCACCACCTCCCTTTGGCACCCCTGCTCCCAGAGCAGGTGCCCATGACTAACGGCATTAACTTGGCTCTTTGGGTCTGCAAGTATTTAATTACTGAACAGCTGCAGCAGCAGCTCTGAGAGACCCCACCAAAGTGGTAGGTTGGACTCATTTGTGGTACTGTTGAGCTGATGTATTACTTAGGTGAAGAGAGAATTTGCTCAGATGAGACCCCCCCCCCCCCCCCCCCGCCCCAACCGTCTCTGGGATCTCCTGTTTTGTTTTTTTTTTTTTCTTTTTCTTTTTTTTTTTAATCGTAATCTTAGCTGAGACTGTTTTCTTCCAAAAAATGCTGAGAAATCAGTATTTTATGGCAAAATGTTTCTCAGAAAAATTCTCTTTTTGGTAGTTGTCTTGTATGGAAACATGATCTCTCTTAAAAATGACCAAAAAAAAAAAAAAAAAAAAAAAAATTTAGTTTCTTTGGTATTTTTTTTTATTATTCCTGATAGGAAATTAGCGACATAAAAAAAAAAAAAAACCCTACACATTTAGACATCTATATATATACACACAGACATATATTTAGAATTGGAGTTGTCAAATTCAGCCACTCTGTCATAAAAACAGCCAGCATCGCAGTTTCAAGGTGATCATCACCAAGCAAGTTTCAAAAGTGTTGGAGGGGATTTATCATTGAAACATATTTGTATTTTCCCCATAAGATTACTCTGTTATTGTAAAATCTGTGTATTCTACAGGAAGATGTAAACTCTATTGGCGGCTTCTGCTTTGTGGACCACCATGGTTGGCCAGATGTCTCCTGCCTCAGCTTTTTTTCCTTCTTCCTGACTAGCTCCAGCTCCCTGGGTATAGCTGGGACCTCAAGTTCTCAGCCTGGTGTCTGGTCCCACCTCAGCACTGGAGGCAGGGATACAGACAGTTATCACTCTCACTTCTCATGTTTCTTTTCTTGTGGGAGTCGTAAGAGGCTGTAGGTGGAAACCTACACAAATCTGTTAGTCCCACTTACAAATACATGTGCGGTAAATCTGATGTGCAGAGGAATGATGAGAGCAGGGGAAGAGAAGGCTGCCCGGAGCAAGAAAAAAGACTGTCCCTTTCAAAGCGCTGCAGGTGGGCAAAGCTCTTGGGCAGGAGCATGTGATGGCCAGTCACAGACCAGATTTGTTCAGAAGGTGCTCAGGAGAGTGTGTATGCCTGGGTTCTGCCTTGTGTTAAGTGGCATCAAAATTAGTGTGCACGTTGCTTGCTGACAGATGTTAGCTATGCAGATGTTGTTTTTGACAAAATGGTATTGAATTTATGAAGTTTAAATTTTGACCTGTTTGCAGAGTTATGCTATTCTACCAGCCTTAGTAACACCTATTGTAACAAGTGACTGTAAAGAGTTAATGATTTCATTTCTAACTGGATAACCTCAGAATTATAGTATATGCAGAGATTTCAAACTGGTAGTTAAGAAGTTCAAAAGTGCTCTATATTGTTTTGGTCTAATTAACACAACATGGTGATAAGACATTAAAGCAGAGTGACAACACTATACATTGATAACAGGGGACATTAATGCCTGCAGACACGGTCTACATTGTAAAAATCTGGGAAAAAAAGGCTTATTATGTTAGATAGGTCAATGTGATTTGACCTAGTTTTGTTTTGCTTCTTGGAAATTATGTCAGTACTTGTTATGTCATCTCCTTGGATGAGCAATTTAACATCCTTTTTGCATTGCAGTCTTGTCCTAATATTTTATATATATCTACTTGCTCTCTGAAAGGATCCTTCAGGCTAATTCTAGAGATCTTGGAAAAACTGATACAAAACAAAACCTTGTGAAACTGGCTTCCCTTTTATATATGTCCTCTGTGCAACAAACGAGTGAATTTAGTCACAGCAAAATTATAGCTACAAATTCTGAAAAGTATCTTGTCCCTTTTGCATGTAAAGCTCATTAAAAAGGAATGGCTGTGCTAACTCATGTAGCCATGTATGCTTTTCCTGTGCAGGTTTTTCATAGCTAGAAAATAACATTTTTAACTTTACTTGGATGATTATGTAAACCAGTTGATTAAAGGAATCATGCCATATACTTTCCTTGTGAAATGTAAGGTCTCATATGAAGTCATCAGTATTTCTCTTGGGAAAACTGAGGTTGTTTTTTTCAGTCTTCAACAAAATCACAAGGACTTTCCTTCATATGTATGTTTATGCTGTTTTGGAGGGGTTTTTCCTCTCTCCTACCATCTGGACTTGTAAGGCAAGACTTTTTTGCCAGGAATCAAATTGTGGTACATCAGGGAACAACTCGAGGATTAAATGCTACTGTGTTTTTCTGCAATGGAAAAATAATCTGTTGCTGTTACAGTATTTTGGTATATGGCTGGCAAAGAAAAACTGTCTTTTCCGTAAC
Source organism: Ara ararauna (assembly GCA_028858755.1). Classification (NCBI taxonomy): domain Eukaryota; kingdom Metazoa; phylum Chordata; class Aves; order Psittaciformes; family Psittacidae; genus Ara; species Ara ararauna. The sequence goes on from CM054378.1 coordinate 54,240,959, forward strand.
TTTACCTATCTACACATGGCTATGCTCCTTACTGGCGTGTAGCCAATGTAGAGTATTGCAAGGCTGTACCTTTTGCTTCTTATCCTTTCTTGATCTAAGATGGGCACCTCTGAACCCTGATTTTGCTCCTGCTGAAGTCAGTGGGATTGGGGAGATGGGGTGGATCCTCCCTTCAAAATACTGTGCTATCGCAGTTATTCTCGTAAGTCTGTTAGCAAACTTGCACCCTTGTGACCTGAACAGAACAACTGGACCTGTGAGAGCAGGCTTCCTTTCCCATTTATGGTTTGGTGTTTTTTTTAGAATTTTAGATTTCATTCATATTTTCTTAAATAATCAGAAATTTGTTCTTGGGTTTCAGTAAAGCTTGTTCCTTGCAGTGCTGATATATTTTAATGAGCTAAGAGCTGTACAGGTTCCTCAACATTTCTTCACAAATGCATCTGATCTTCGAAAGGACCCACTTACACAGATATATTTAGCTCAAGTAAAATTTAAAATTGTAATCGCTATCTGAAGTCTTTGAATATACTTCAGATGCAAATGCTCTTACATCCCTTGTTAACCAGCTTAATTGGAACAAAAGCCTGATATGAACAAGCGTTCAGAGGTGCCTCTTCTGTGCTATTACGTTTGTTCTTGATCCCTAATTAATAAGCCTTGTTACTGAAGGTTAAAAAATCCTCCAGCAATATGACTCTCCTTGAATGTCTTGACTGCGAAAGAAACTCTCATGGGAGAAGCCTGTTATTGCCTCCCCTGCTCCTTCTCACTTTAAAGACAAAGCGTAAATTGCTTATGAAATATTAGGAATGACTGGAAATAAATATCGTGTATCGCCAGAGTAGTAGAAGCCTCATGCTTGAGGGAGTTGATGACTCTGGACTCACAACATACAACTTGCAAGACTGTGCAGAGATAGGGATTCACAGAAAAATTCTGATTAGGCTCTGGAGATTATGTGGTCCAACCTTCTCTTTAACACAGATCACTACAGCAACTTATTCAAACAATCTTGAGCATTTCCAGCACATGAAGTCTACCACTTCACTGGGTAGCCTCTTCCAATCTCCAGCTGCTTTCATGGGAAAGGATTTATTTATTTTTTTTCTTATATCCAGGTAGAATTTCCCTTGAAGCTGCTCTTGCTCACTGCCTCCTGTCCTGTCAGCAGGCATCTTTGTGAAGAAAATAGCTCCATTTCCTCTATCACTACTTTTTAGATATTCAAGAAGTGTTATTAGATCCCCCTTGAGTCTTCTCCAGAATCAGCAAACCTGATTCCTCCAACCTTTCTTCATGTCAAGTTCTCCAACCCCCTAATAATCCTGGTGGCCCCCACTGGACCTTTCACAACTTCTCCAAGTGAGGGGACCAAAACTGGTCATAGTATTCCAGCTGTGGCCTAATAAATGCCAAGTAGGCTGAAATAGCCATATTGCTTGGTTTACTGACTGTACTTTTGCTGGTGCAGCCCAGGAGACTGCTGGACACCTTCTCTGCCAGAGCACACCACCGGCTCCTGTTTACCTTGCTGCCTGCCACCAAGCCCAGGTCCCTTTCATCAGTGCTGCTCCTCAGCCCCTCAGTCCATCCCCAGCTTGTGCTACTGCTTGGGATTACTTCTTTCCAGGTGCAAGACATTACATTTATCCTTGTTAAAGCTCATATTATGGCTGAGTTGAGGAAGATACTTCCTGGCCCACATAGCAAAAAAAAAAAAAAAACAAAAAAAAAAAAAACACAAACCAAACCAAAAAGCAAACCCACAAAAAACCTTTCTCTCTTTAGCTTGATTTTATTGCATGATTGCCCACAAAAGGCTTTAGTTGTTTCTCAAGCATCATCTATCTTTCTGGACCAAAAATCCTGGGGTATTACATCATGGATCTTGTCTAATTTGTCTATTTCCAGGATTTTTTCTATTGTCTGTTTCTATGAATTTATACTTGTAAATATTGTAAAGGAGTTAGCTTTAGGAAGATAGATTGTGTTGTTGTGGTCTAGAACATCTGGAAACTGTTACTGGAGAAAACAGGTTTCTGGAGAAATGTACTTTATTTTCCTATTTGTCTTGAGCTGATGAGGTAGGTATGCCCCAAGAGAGACTAATAACCAATAGTGTTGTGGATTTGGTTTTTTTCCAAAGGTTCTCTTGTATTTTCAGACTAATTCCAGTACATTCTGCTAGTTCAGTGATTTATTTTGTTTCACTTACCTCTTTGGATTGAGCCTTGCTGCCCACCACCCTGATCCTGCTTTGAGATTTCTATTACTGTCTTCTCACTTCCCTGTCTCCAGTTTTTTGGCTTTTGTCTTTAACCTCCTGCTCCTTCCCCAGACATCTGGACAACACTAGAGCTCATGGAACTGTAGGCTAAACCCAGAGGGAAAAGTGGTCTTGAAGGAAAGAAAAGAAATACCATCCCAATCCCTCTCCTTTTCAAATGTGCTTTTAACTTCATCAGGAGAGGTAGGCTTCGCCATCCTAACACACCTGTCCTGTCAGTGTGCTGCTAGAAGTTTAAGTATGGCAAAGAAGAAAATGGGTGGCGCTTTTAAAAATTTCTTTGTTATACCAATGAACTGGAATTAGAAACTTTTCTTCACAATCTTAAACTTGAACATGTTTTTTACTCTTTCTGAATATCTTTTGGACATTGTTTGTGCCCTTGGTTGGTGCTATGCTGTCGTGGTTTAAGCCCAGCCATAACTCAGAACCACGCAGCCGCTCTCTCACTCTCCCCCCTTCCTCCCCCCCACTCCCAGAGGGATGGGGAGGAGAATCGAAAGAATGTAACTCTCACGGGTCGAGGTAAGAACAGTCCAGTAACTAAGGTATAACACAAATCACTACTGCTACCACCAATAATAATAAGATAAGGGAAATAACAAGAGAAGAGAATACAACCACTCACCACCCACCAACCGATACCCAGCCTGACCAAGCAGTGATCTAACCCTTCCAGGTAACTGCCTCCAGTTTATATAGTAGGCATGACGTGCTGTGGTATGGAATACCTCTTTGGTTAGTTTGGGTTAGTTAGGTTGTCCTGTTTCTGCTTCCTCCCGGCTTCCCTTCCTCCCTGGTAGAGCATGAGACTCAGAAAGTCCTTGCTCAGAGTAAACAATACTGAGCAACAACTAAAAACATGGGTGTTATCAGCACTGTTCCCAGGCTGAAAGTCAAAACACAGCACTGCACCAGCTACTAAGAAGGAGAAAAATGGCTGCTACTGCTGAGCCTAGGACATATGCCAAGGACTGACTAAATGGGTTTGCATTTTTGAGGTACTTTAGAAGAGGTAGAGGAAGGGAAAAAGAAAAAGAAAGGGGCAGCTCCATTTGTGTGCTATTTCTACGTAACAACAGAGGAAGCAGCTTTCTATTTTTCTTGACAGCAGTACATTTTTAAATACCAGGGTGCATTCCTGAGGCTAGTCTAGGTTACTCAGAAAATAAAGTACAGAAGAGAGGGACAGAGAGAGGCCCAGAGGGAAAACAACTATGTGGGAGAGGAGATCAGGAGGAGCCCACAGAGAAAGAAAAGATTACTAGACTTTTTTCTTAAAATTGGATTAAGAAAGCAGAAGAAGCAGCCTTTATACAGAAATTGAGGATGAAAATAGGACTTTTCAATGCTACAGAATCAGAAGTTGCCTTGCTAAGCATAGATGCAAGGGAGAGGAATAGTTCAAAAACTTCAAGAGCTGGGAGGCAAAGGGAAGAAAGGCAGCAGACAGCAAGGTAAAGAGGATGAAGGGACCTCTGAAAGCATAAAAAGGGGGTTAAACACACACCAACAGCCATTGTAATTTCTCATTCTTTCTCCATTATTCTGTCTGATTTATGTCTTGAAAGAACCATGTCTGATGATACTTGTCCTTTATAGGCCCCTTTGCTTTGCAGTGTAAAGGGGTAATGGGATGATCTATGGAGTTTTGTTGTATAAATCTTCTAGGAAACTGTTTTCTTGGCAAGCTTTTCTTTCTAATAGATATTATAAAATCACTGCAATATTCTTGGGTGTTAAGGTTTTAATATCTCTAAAAGCAATTAAAATATAAGGCTTAATTTTCTGATCAAACTGCAAGACTTTTGGCTTTTTCATTCTTGAGGTCATTATTTAGCGTGCCTAAATATGTTTTTTACCAGGCCCTAAAACCTTGTATCTGAGGGCTAGAGGTATACATAATGTGCTAAAAAGTCATATGTACCAATAACTTTATGCATCTTCATTACTAAAATTTGTAAGCTAGACTTAATGGGACAGCATCGATTTTAAAAAAGTCACAGAATTTTTTACAAAGTGCTGTTAAAAAAAAGCTTCATTCCAATCATAAGACCCTTACACCTGATGATCTTTAAGTCTTCCACTGTGTAAACAAAGAGTTACCCTGCAGAAGTGACAATCTGTTTTTTTAGCAGACTGAAAATCAAGCCTATGATGCATTATCTTGCAAGTCTTACTCCCCCAAAACTAAAATTTCCCCATGCAATTTCATGACTGCAGTTATATGCAAAATTTTGTTTTTGTGATAAAGACTTTTGATGCTATGATACCTCATCTCAGTGAAAAGTACTATGAAAGGTGTGACACCAGTTAGAAGCTTTTATGATATGGGCAGATATTGTACAATGCTGTTTTCCAGGCCAGGCATAAGTCCTGCCATTAAAATTGAAAGGTGATGGACTTGAGTAGCTTTCCCAGCTGTGGACTGTTTCATTTTAAAGTGCTATGCAAAGACTTATACATTAGAGATTTAAAAAATAGGTGTTAGTATGCTCTGCTGTACAGATATACACTAAGCAGTACTCGGATGACATATGCACTATAGCAAATGAAGCAAGCTTGGGGATTTAGTCATATTTACGATAGATGTTTGTTTACTTACTCTGTTCTCTTTCTAGTGTAGGGTGAAAAGGTTACATATGTCTTCAGGTGATAATGGACAAATTATTTAATTAACAGAGGTGGTTTTGCTCCAAATCAGAAGGTCAAGAATCTTTGCCTAGCATGTGGGAAAGAATGATACTCACAGTGATTAACACCCAGAGGAAATTTCTCAGAGTTTATTTTGGCTGCTCTATAGTTGATAACTCCCTTGGCTAATGGAATGCCCGGCTCCATGTCAATCACCATTTGCAGAGCTTAACTCTGAATAGCATTTATTGGTCACATATGTTGGCCTGTCAACTCTTGTTTCAGAAATAGGATGCAAAATGGCAAATGGGTGAACTGTAGCATTTGGGCGGGTTGCTTCTATTTTGTTGTTGTTGAAAGACTCATATTTAAAAATATAAAAGGAAATATAAGGAGGCTTTTGGTGAAAGTCTGCTTATATGAAATAACAGGCTCTTTGTGCCACACTACCACATTTTGCAGGCAGAAGTTTGAGAGAGAGGTTAGGAGAATGGGAATAACTGAACAAATTCCCATGCCTGTTGCCACTTGTGCTCTAAGTTGACAGGTGGATGCTATATGAGAAGGCTCTAATGATATTAAAGTTTGTATATGGATGAAAATGATTACTTAACATCATACCTTGGTTGCTGTTGACGATACAGGCTGTTGACGATACAGACCATTGACTAGGATATTTTCATAGAGAGCTGGAGAAGGAGATGGTTTTTATGTCAGTAGAGTGTTACCCAATGTGTGTTCTGGGGTAGCTATGACTTTTTGGTGTAGTGCTGCTAAGATTGCTGTAAGAACAGCAAAATCTTTGTTGGCTACTCCACACCAGCTAGCCAAAACTGTCAATCAGGGAGTTGGATAATGACATACCAGAGAGCCTTTGGAAAGTTTTGTCATGCCTTGGTCTTACCTGGAAATGGAGATAATAATAATGAATTTGAAAGGTGTTTTGAAGTTTATTTACAGTTTTACTTACAAAAAGCAGTGGGAACCTGTGACACTGATGATTTAAGAAGGCATAGGAGACAGCACCTTACTGTAGTTTTGAAATGTATACTGTGTCTTTGTGGTGTATAATTCCCTAACAATGGTACTCTCTTCCCCAGCAATACGCAATGTTTTTTCTCTCCCCAACTCTCTGAAAGACCCACCAAATGCTTTCAAAGCAATCAACCCGCTGAAACTGTTTCATTTTAAGCTGACAGAACCCCAGAATAAGGCTAAGTTGTGCTCTGGAGTGTACCTGGGCTGAGCAATTGTTTTGTTCAATTTGACTATATCAAACCACTAAATAGGCTATTCTACATACTACATATAAAGCAAAAATACTTCTATTTAATGGCAAAATTAATTGAAATAATTATTTTTCACTTATTCTTTAAAACATTTCATTCAAGGTGACATACAACTGACCTTCTCAACAGGGAGCTGTTCTATCAAAATAAATTTGATCCGTTCCAGTGATCTGTGAATGAGACTGAAATACTCATGTGGAATAAAACATTTGGTGAAAGATGTGGTGAAGAATTCCCACTAATCTTTAAAAACTATTTCAATGTGCAGTTTTGTGTCAGACCAGATGTCGTAAAAGATGTATTATGAAATGTAAAATATGAAATATTTTAAATTTATTTTAAAAGCATGTGTTTCATTGTTGAAAAACAAGTCTCCAGTAGTTAGAAGCATTTAATCTGATCAGGTTTCCTGGCCCCAGTAATAAAGAAATGGTCTTTTAGTATAATCACAGGATTGCTTTTATACTTTAGCTATTCTGGAAAAGAAAATGCCATGATATGGTGGATAATCATCTTTAGCCTAGGCTGTAATGATACATCTGTGCTTATGTAATACGTAAGTCTGTGCTGCTGTCTTGCTAGCTATCTCAAGATAAAGATTACGAGTACCTTGTTTCTTCATTGGCTTTTACAAGATAACCAACATGTTTATTTTTTTTAATTCTTCCTTCCTTACCACACTGTTATCCAGACAGATGTGCACACATGTTTCTAAGAAATAAAGAGAAAAGTCTTTAAAGGTTGCATGTGGCATCAACAGTGAGCAATGTTCAGAAATCATTTGGTGATTGTTTGGAAGGAGAAACTGATGCAAAATTTAGTTGTGATATGTAGATAAGGACAAGAGAATGATTCCAATCTCAAATATAGTTACTTAAATATAATTCCAGTAGCTAAGGAGGGTACAAGAAATATAGATTCTCCAAATCCTGATTATACAAATAATGAAATGAGTCATAGTCTCTTATAAAATATTTAAGATGGCATAAAAGATCAAAAGCTTATAAAAGCCGTTAGGCTGACTCAGAACAAGGGAGATAAATTGATAGTGTCTTCACACTAGCAGGAAATTTTTTGGGGAAAATTGCAAATGATACTAGGAAGTGGACTGTGTTCATGCTAAGAAGGGCTGCTCCACAAAATATGCTCTGAATCCCCAAATCTGACATGAGGAGTTTCTGTCCAGGCTCTAGATGAATTATTGGTTCAACTTTAAGCATGTAGTATCTGCTGACCACATTTTCCAAATATTCACAGCATTTTGTTTCAGTGGATAAAATAATTCACAGATGTTTTAGCATGCCAAAATTTGGCTGTGGTTTAAAGCATCATGTTAAAGGTTTGGTATATGCCTGTATTTTTAATATTTTGCAGGTTTAGCTTTCTCTTTTTAATGCAAATGCGCTGAGACAGGAAGCCTGAACTGGGTCAGTTTGTGGCTCCATTACAATTTCATGTCTCCATATGTCCATGCTGCAACTAAGGAATTACTTATTCATCTTGTTTGGCTGCTGACCTCCAGCTCTCCCAAGTTAACAACATAGGCATAGGTATGAATTAGGCCCCTAGTTCTACTTCCATGTCAGCCACTATACGCTTCCTGTTCTGCTCAGGGGGAGAACACAGATTAAATCAGTTTGTGATGACAGTTCTCTTGTACCTGTCTGTATTTCCTCCAAGTTGCCCAGTGGTGGGGGAAGTCTTCCTGCAATCGGGTGGAAAGCTTCAAAGAGTGGTTCAGCTGCAGCTGGAGGAACCACTAGAATAGCCCCAACAAAACTTTGTAACAGGCACAGGAACTTCAGTCTGAAAACTGGTGTAAAAAATAGAGTGAAAATTGTAAATACCTGAGTGAACACAGCTATATCTGCTGTACTAACTGGGTCTTAGACATCTGGATCTAAATCTGTGGCTTATTGTCAAGGAAAGGAGGAGATATATCAAAGAGGACCTGCAGAATAGGCCCTTTCCCAGCAAAACCTTGCATAACTAATCTTTATGATCTGTGCAATCTGTCTTCAAACTGTGGGTTGACATACAGAGCTAAAGCTTCCTGGTGTTATTTCTTTAACAAAGAAAAGTGGTGGGAAGGTTTTAAATAAATTGTGGTAAAATATATGTATTTTTTTTAAACATAGGTTTGATTTAGGCAGAACAATACAGAATAATAGAAATAATACTGAGCATTGCTGCTGTCATGCTTAGTGAAGAAGTGCTGTGTTAGTGTTTCAGCAAGGTCTAATACAATATGAGAGAAGAGGGTGGAGGAAAGGCATCTCCAGTAGGTATGGGATTTTGAAGAAGACACTACAAAGTTGGTGCTAACCTGAAATCCAATAGTACATATAGTATGCAATGTTCTCCCTTCATCCTCATTTAAAAAAAATTAAAATGGAAGTGTTTGGGTTTAGGACAGAAATATTATTTACATATGTTTGTGCTGCCTACAATGGCATACCTTTTAAAACTGACTTCAACAAGAATTCCAAATGTGATATTCTGTAGGTTTAAATGAAACCCAAAAAACGAACATGGACCTGCTTGAGCAAAGCCAGAGAAGGGCCACAAAGATGATCACGTGATAGGGGACGTCTCCTATGGAGACAAGGTGAGAGATTTGGGCTTGTTCAGCCTGGAGAAAAGAAGGCTTAGGGAAGACCTTATACTAGCCTCCCAGTACCTAAATGGGGCCTGTAAGAAAGCTGGAGAGGAAAATTGACAAGGGCATGTAGTAGTGACAGGACAAGGGGTAATGTCTTTAAACTGACAGAGGGGAGATTCAGATTAGACATTAGGGAGAAATTCTTTACTGTGAGGGTGGTGAGCCACTGGAACAGGTTGCCCAGAAAAGTTTTAGATTCTCAGTCCATTAAAGTTTTCAAAGCCAGGTTGGTTGGAGCTTTGAGCAGTCTCGTGTTAGTGGAAGGTGTCCCTGCCTGTGGCAGTGGGGTTGGAACTAGATGCTCTTTAAGGTCCCTTCCAACCCAAACCATTCCATTTTCTCTTTTCAGTGTCTTCCACTCCCACGTATTTCCATTCCCATCACATCACCTTTTCCTGTATGCTCTATTTCTGAAACTCCATGTTCCCCACTTCAGAAACTTGCCTGCACCTAATGGTCGCTCAGATTTTCCTCAAGATGATGAGCTTTTGGCATACTTGGTGCCTATGTCTACATTAGCAAGTCATGCTGGACCAGTCAACAGCAGATCTATAGAGTGTAGTGATTGATGTGGAGAACCCCATACCCAGGCTTACATGCATTTTACTCCCATACTGTACTCCCAGTCAAGGCCTGAGGACTGGATCTTCATTAGCTGCTGAAGATCATTATTAAGTGTTCATTTAGAGATTATCATCTGGGTTATTTCATCTGAGAGGATGAAACTTCACATGCTTCGGCATCAGTCAGAGATATGACCCAAAGCTTGATTAATGGAGAGGATTCGGTGATTGCTTAAAAATGTTCTCATGACCTGAACTACAGCAGTAATGGGAAGACCTACTGCAAGTACATGAGCTTCTGCTTTTCAAAGGCACAGATACCCTTGTATTAGCATTTAAACTGCTCATTTCTCTAATACTGCTTTCCAAACTCATCCTGAGTGATGAAGTTAACAGGCAGATACAGCTAATGAGCAAGCCACACTCAAAACCCTCATAAGGCACAATGCTGTGACTATCCCTCAAGTGAGGCAGTTAAATTATAGATGAGTGAACTTAGGTATTCAGAACACAGTAAAAATGAAGGGCAGACTTAGAAGGAGGAAGACGCTTTTGGGTCAGGCTGAGAGAAAGGAGTACTAATACTAAACAGTGTTTTAGTGCTAATCCTTTTAACTTCCTTTCTGGCCTTTGTTGAGAGATCCCTATTGGGGCCTGATTATTCAGGCTTTGCTCCTGTCTTCCCAGTCATCTGTTTTGAGCAGAGCCGCCTCTTTCCATAGTTAACAGGGAGCCAAACTGCAAAATGCAGCCAGTGTTTCTTCAAGGTGGCAGACAGCTTTTTGCTGTTAAAACATTGTAATTCTACCAAAGGTACAGAATATCTGCTGATCAAGCATGTGGATGAGTTTAGGAAGCTATACCACTCAGAAGTATGGGAATATTGTATCTGTGTTGCACTATTTCTTGTCTCTGCTAGCCATGGAATGATCTTTTCTATAGAAAAGCTCACGAGTACATAAAGGCACTGTTGTTTCTTGGAGTCAGTGAAGCTATGAAACACATGAACTTTACCCCTTGCCTCTACAAAAGGTCTGCCAATTCTATGAATTTTAAATGCATGGGAAATTTTTGTTGCCCTTGGCTGTTGAGTTTCAATGGCTAAAACTCTTTCTGAAGTTATGCTTGAATGCTATTTTCTTTATAGCCTCCAAAATAACACCTTATGCTTTTCTGCATTCATAACCCTGAGAAAAAGATGAACAAGTGTTCTCTGTTCAGACAACCATCATACATTATTTGGCCTGTTTGGTTGTTTGAATGTAGTGATTTAGTGCCAATAAATTCAATAAACACTAAAATGTGTTTAGCAGTTTGGTGTTTTAAAATAGGGAAATAAAAAGGCTGATGTTATGATCCATGAAGGAGCAGCACACACAAACTGGGGCTAGGGCACAAGAAAACTGGAACTCTTTCCTGTGTAATGAGCCATGCATGGCAAAGAATGTGAGGAATGGCTGGCAGCAAAGAGCTATCTATAGTGATATAGTCATTTTGTGTTCCATTAAGGCCTTGTTATTTTAGTATTTAAATAAATTATGCTGCAGGAAAATATGGTGCTTATTGCACAACTCTGGTAAGGAAGCAAATCAGACTTCAAAGTGTTGGGCTATCATTTAGAAGAATTATATCTGTCAGATTCTGATTTTTAGCTGGGTATATAGGAGATGAAAGAGGTAACTGATTCGAGAAGGCAATGGTGGCATACTGAGCATTGGAAATGTCAAGGCTCATGGGCAGATGCACCCAGCACTTTTTTGTCTTATGACTAAAGCATCATTTTTGCTTACTCAAGATGATGGGCAGAGAGAACAGCCTGTATTTTCAAAAGTCACTAGTTATATATAAAAAGGGATCTGTTTTTCAAAATAGTACTAAGCACTTACTCCTCTGAAACACTGGACTCAAGATGGACATATAAAAAATACGTATAGTTGTAGGCCTTTTTGAAAATGTAATATAGCAGTAAGAAGGGGGGGGGGGAAATCTGCCTTCAGTTTCCCCATCTGCATTATAAACCAGTATCATAACCAAAACCATTCTAAGATATGTCCAGGCTACTGCATCAAAAAACCAAAGATACCAATTTGAGAGCTCAGATAGGTCTCTGCATCCATACTTTCTTATACGGAAGAGTGTAGCTTCTGTCAGGCAGCAGCTTCTGTCAGACAGCTAATGCACCACTTCCCTATTCTGAATCCTTACTTTTAGTGTAACTGTTAGATATGCTCCTAACTTATACATCAGGTAGAAACTACCAGTAAGCCTTGTGTCCAGATTGATAGCATTGACTAACAGTAGTTTGGCAAAATGTGCAGTTTGCTCTTTGCCTCCTTCCAGGTTTATTTTGCTGACACAGCAACATTCTTCCTTAGCAGAAGGAACAATGACTTGGACATCATGGTCATTGTCTGTGCAGTTTACCCAGACAGCTGTACACTGCTATAGATTTGAGAAGCTTAGTGTGAATTTGATATCCGAATATTTGGTTTTCAACCTGGTGAAGATGTAGGTGCCATGACTTCCACCCTCAGTGAAGCTATCACTCACTCATGTCACTCACTGCGTGCCTTGTGCAGGTTCCACTTTGATGCAGAAAAAGAGTTGAGCTCTTGTGGCAGTGCAGAAACCCAAACAAATAAAAGACCAGGAAGCACATATAGAGGTTTCTCCTTTTATTTTATATCAAAAGGAATAAAATAACAACTTTTAAGTAACTTTTTCTAAATTCTGTTTCTGAGTTGCATGCAAATGATCATAGTAATGATGAGGCTCTTGCTTGCCTATGATGTTTGCATTGTTGTGGACTGTGATGAGAAGAGCTGACTATCAGATCCATTCTCCCTGACGGCACTCTGCTAACCAATTCACAAACGAGTTGTCCTGGAAAAATCGGCCTGTTCCAGGTGCTGCATGTCATCACACAATTCCTTTCTGCCCCACAAGCACCTTAGAAAGGTAGATGCAGCACTGAAGGGAAGCTTAATAATATTGACCATAAAAAGACAACTGTTCTCCCTACATCTAAACTCTATCTTTTCAGTATTTCATTTTCCAATAAAAATAGATATCTGCTTCTGAAATACATAAGTTGAAAACAAGACTGTGGCTATGATTCTTTAAATATATGAAGCAACAGAATAAAAAATATATATGGGAATACCTTAAAAGATTGTATTTTTTAAATGGTTAGTCTTCAGAGCAAACATTACTCAAAGTACTAGAGATCTTTTCCAAACAAACAATTCATCGTGAGAACTGTTATACTTCATCTGGTACAATAGAGTGATATTTATCTTCAGACTAGACAGAACAAATCTTCTTTTTAAGCCTCTGTGGCCCTTGGAGTACTGGTCTGTGCTCAAAGTAAAGAAAGACATTTATCAGAGAATCTCAAGTGGATGGTGAAGTACTATGCTTTGAATAGTTCATAGTCTCCTATCTCTCCTCCATTATTTTAAACTCTGTTTTGCTTTGCATCTGAAATGGTGGTAGGATATCCACATTCCTGATACAGTATAAAGGTATGTGACATAAGGGTTTTTGTTTGACTCTTTTGGGGAAGAGATATTACACAAATTCTGCTAAAAAAATTAACATCACTTACTGGTTGGGGGCTCAGTCTTCGTATGTCTGATTTTCACTCTTCAGACCATTAGTGGTACACATATTAATAACTTCATAATATTACTGGATGGCTTTCCCTATTACTTGGGTATAAAATCTGAATAGTATAATTTATTTTACTGACTTCTGGAAGTGAAAATCATTCTAGGAATTGTGGTCAGTCACTTGATTTTTAAATGTTTCCCCATATAGTTGAGCCATTTCCAGGATCTCTCATGCAGCAAGTCTATTGCTTTTGTTGTTGCTTTTTCCTTGTGTGCACATAAGATATTGAGGTTTCTACATAAATGAAAGAGGTAATGTCTAAGGAAAGGCTGATAATACCTTGTAGTTGTCAGATCTCATCTGTTGTACTGTGTGCAGCTCTGGAGCCCCCAGCAGAAGAGGGGTGTGGAGCTCCTCAAGCGAATCCAGAGGAGGGCCATGAAGATGGTGAGAGGGTTGGGGCTGTTCAGCCTGGAGAAGCAAAGGCTCAGGGGAGACCTTATAACAGTTTTACAATACCTAAAGGGGGCCTACAGGAAAGCTGGAGAGGGACTTTTTACAAGGTTGTGTAGTGACAGGACAAGGGGAAATGGCTTTAAATGGAAAGAGGGTAGATATAGATTGGATATTAAGAAGAAACTCTTTACTGTGAGGGTGGTGAGACACTGAACAGGTTGCGCAGAGAAGTTTTAGATTCCCATCCATGGAAATTTTCAAAACCAGGTTGGATAAGGCTTTGAGCAGCCTGGTACTAGTGAAAGGTGTCCCTGCCCATGACATGGGTTTTGGAACTAGATGATCTTTTAGGTCTCTTCTAATCCAAACCATTTTATATTTCTATGATCTTAATAATATATGCTTTTTATTTGAGTAGTAGCATTTCATATTTTGAAAAAAAATTACAATAAAATAGTAAAGGGAACGGAGCTTTTCTGCTAAAGGCACTCTATGCTGTGTGTAATAAAATCCCAGCATGAATACACAGCAAAATGAAGTATTAACTTTCTTTTCTTTGTAAAAGTTCAAAATGTTTTGCTCCTGTGGGATTTAATGTAAGTGATGCTGAATGCTTAGTCTACAGTCTTCTATTCACCTTTGAAAAGCCTAGGTTGTAATCTGATTTAGGTGACAATTGAAAGAGCTCAGTGGTCTCAGTTGTCTCAGTTTAGTTTCTTCCTTATGAAACCACCATCACATGCTTAACACAGTGCTGAGCATGGCAATAAGGGACCAATTTCGAAGCACACTGGCACAATTGCAGTACAACAGGCAAGGGGTATAAACGTGCCTTAAAAGAAAGTCCAACAAATTCATTTCTTTTAAATAGCACAAACATTTACTGGAATTCTGAAAAGTTGAATGCTCTCTACTGGATAGGATGCTTTTATCCTCACAGGTGATAGACTATTCTGCATTACAAATAGCAAAGATTTTGGTACTGCTGGAAAAGGAATCCTCAGTAAGATGAACTCCATTATGGTAAAAGTGATTTGCATTGGCTTATTAAAGATATTGATATAGCAGAGTCTGGCCAGATGTTATATAGTTGGGTGGGCATTAAGTCAGAAACTATGCTAGACTAAGAAAATACTAATTATGATCAACATCTTCAATCATCTGTTTACATTTGGCTCATCCTGAAGTTGTAGTAGATGTGAAAGAGTAGTGTAAAACTCTGCAATAATAAATTAATTAAAATAAGTTGATATTGGAATAAATGAAAATGTGGCATTAAGAGGTAAAGGCAACAAAAAAAGAATACCTTTATGAAAAGCATGTCTCTCATCCTGCATTATTAAATTCTGAAAGAAAACCCGTATTGTAGCTTTTGAAAAACACTATGCCAGTTAATTCCATTTCTGTGACCAAGTGTGGACAAAAAGCTCTGCATCACAACCATCAGTAAAGTTTTTGCAAAATACAGACCAGACATAGCAGAAGAAAGAGGTTTAAAGTATGGCACTTCAGGGGGCTAATGCGTGTTAAGGCTACTTCCCAAATGTACCATAGCTTAATCCCTGTGCTGCTGTCAAGATAGTGATTAAAAATCACCCATCCAGGGAGTTGCTTCTGGATGCTGATGTGCTAGGTTGTGGGGATGGAGTTAAGGGGGTGGAGAAGGGGAGGATTTATGTATGTATGGCTGATGTTTGAGCAGAAAGAAAAAGGGGAAGAGAGGAAGAAACTTGTCCGGCCCCAAAAGGAAGGAGAGAGAACAAAGCTTCCTTCAGTGAACTCGGACAGGCACATAATCATAATTTCTGAGTTCTTCACATGATAGCTAAGCTACTGTCACTACTCTAAAGAGAAAACAAGATTGTGACATCCAAAGTCATCCCTGGGGGAAAAAAAAAAAAAAGGAGGGAAAAAGATAGCTTGTAAATGAAGCAGGGTTTACCCTGGAACAATAACCTTAGCAGTGATAGCCAGGCTCCTGGTGAACCAATCGGTGGACATTTTAATCTGTCTTCTCAGATGCAGGGTGTCTGCTGTTTTCAAAGCAGGTTCTTTGTGTCAAAGGAGTTTAGCATTACTGATAGAATAACAAACTCTTTATTGTGTATATAGAGGAAAAAATTCCTTTCCCAATCTCCCCTGCTGGTAATTCTGATAGGTCAATAATATTTCTATATTGCTTGCTTATTTATTTTGTAGATTTCTTTTTTGTATCCAGTTACTACGAACTGACTTTAAAAAATCAATGTGGAGAAAACACATGTTTTCTAGTTGACTAAAACAAATGAAGTTTTACTGAGGATAGCATGAGGTCTTCTTTCAGCCTTAAACTTTTAAGTAAGTGGTGGCTGTGCCATTGCCTTTTGAATTCACACATGGCTGCTAAAATATTTAATCTCTTAGGGTTTCTTGTGCATGTCATCCATGCTAATAGGAGGAAAAATTGTTGGTTTCTAATCTTTTCCAGGGAATCTCTCATTAAGTGGCTGGTATGCTCAGTTCCTTGAACAAAGAAGGTAATGTCAGTCTGACCTGAGTGATGGGGAAGGTTACGGAGCAGATCATTTTGAGTGCCATCACGAGGCATGTACAGGACAACCACTGTTGTCAGGCCTGGTCAGCATGGGCTTATGAAAGGCAAGTCCTGCTTGACTAACCTGCTCTCCTTCTATGACAAGGTGACTGGCTTGCGGATGAAAGAAAGGCTGTGGGACTCCATGGCAGATGACGATTTTGCTGCTATAGTGGGTGTGGATGTCTGTGCTGATGAGGAGCTTGGGAGAAAGAAAACACAGTGCAGGAGCTTAACACATCAGTCCCACAGGATAGAGCAACTATATTTACTCTAACTTCCAGTAGCAGAAAAAAGTTCTTTCTGGCATACTGCAGTTACTCTTTTCTCCAGCACCTCAGGTAATACAATATCTCTTCATCATTACTTGCGGCTGGAAGGGAGCTGATGAGTGTTTGTGTTCTGCTAGGGGATTTTCTCAGCTGAGGCAAATGCAAGTAGAAGACAGTATTAGGTTGACCCAGCAGAAAACAAGGTAGTGAGAAAGTGTGACATTTGCATCCTGCATCCACCTATAACAGTCTGTTTTTTAAGGCTGATATAGTAAGTCTCCTTCCTGTCAGGGGAAATTATCTGCCAGCCAGGTTAGTTTCCCAGAGAAGATGTTCCTGTAGGCTGTTGTTTTAATAAGTGCACTGTGGCTGTCATTCAACGTTTTGGACAGATTCTTTGTTATGAAAAAAATTGAATTATTCTTTGTTACACAAAATACATCATGATCTTGAATTGACAACAGATTTGTAGAAATTAGTGCGGAATAATCCAGAGGTGGGTTGTTCAGACTGTCTTGTCTGTCTTTTTTTTTCTTTGCTGTTGGATGTCACTGAACCTGTTTGGTAGCTTTGTGAAATATGAATGAACATGAGCTACCATCTGGAGCAGCTACCTGGAACAGCAGCTGCTATGTCTGACTAGTTCACAAAGACACATTTATTCTAGTCGGTATTAATTAGATGGAGAAGGTGGGAAAGAGAAGAAAAAAGAAGTTATTGCATTCCTGAGCTGATAATACATACAGAACTGACCACTGGAAAGGAAAATTGCAGAGCATAGCGACCGTCTCTACTGGCAACTGAAAACTGATTTGTCAACAAAAATGGCTTCTTTGCAGCACAGTTACTTTGTTTTTTTGAGGGACTTCTGCTTTGTCTATTTGATCTAAAGAGAGCTAGGTAGAATAAATTAGTGATAGCTGTGACAAGTAAACTTTACCTGGAATGGAAAACTGAATTTACAATTAATATTAAAATGGCATGCAGCTTCACTATATAAAGCACTGCTAGTCACCATGTCCACTTTTGTGTGAAATTACTGCTCATCAGTTCCAAAGCTTAAAAGCAATTGTTGATCTCATTGCCATGGGATGTTATGAAGGCTCCAAGTATAAAAGGGCTCTCAAAGGAATAAATGATGGGAGATGGGCACACAGATGGCATTCCAGCTGCCTATGGCAAGCAGTAGAGGGTATTCCTGGGAGAGGTTCAGTCAGCAACTGGTTTGTTCCTCAGTTTTCTCTGAACTCTCATATCTGCTATGGCACATAGCCTTTCCATGGAAATGGTGAAGAGGAGCATTTGGTTAATCTAGCATGGCTGTTTCCTATGAAAAAATGTATTAAAAAATCTGAGGTTCAAGTAGATTAAATTTAATAGCTGCAATATGTATTATTCTCAGCTCGTCTACTCTGTGGCATGTTAATACCAGTCTTGTATGATCTTTAGTTTTTGAAACACATAATTAACTGTGTGATGGCTTCTTCGTCGACAGACACTTGAAGTTTAACACCTTGAACAGTGAGAGGAATTTGTGATTCCTTTCAGGATGGAAAATTTCATGCTCTAGACCTGAAAGTTTCATAACAGTTCCTCCTTAAATATGTTGTTATTTCTTAAATAACTAGCTGAATTTTTTCTTGAGTCACTACTGGAGACTTTGTTCTTAGGTTTACCTGCTAGTCTTTATTGATATTTAAGCTTTTTCTTTTTCTCTTACATGAGAACAAATGTATTGGTTTTGATCTATGAGGTATGATTTAGTTGTAATTTATGGTGTCATTTATGATAGGTTACAGTAGCAGGAGATTCTTTTGAAGAAAAGCGGATAGTAAGCTATGTCTTGTCTCTTACCATTACTTTTGGGGGAAAAATTTTTTACACAGACTACAGTGATAATGACACGGAGAACTGCAGAGGCTCTGGAGAGCCTACAACTTTACTGACAGATTCTTCTTTCAGCTTGATTGGAGAGAATGCTTTCATAAGTCCTTAGCCTGTAATGAGCAGTGTTTTTTCTGTCTAGATACAGGTGCACTACCCTGAGGAAGACACTGACAGGAGAATAAAGAGTATGACATAAGAGAAAAGATGCCAGATAATTAGAGATTTAATAAATGAAAAAAAAAAGGCTGTTCTGTTACCCAAGATTGTCATCCGTTTAATTTCTTGCCATTCATGAATACTTAAAGGGGGAGAGTGATTGCTGGGATTAAATAAACTGTATGTTTAACAAGTGCTCGTAGCTATAATGGTCTCATTAAAACTTGAACTTTGCAAAAAAAGCTCCTTGCAATTCATATTCATGTATGTGAATCCTCTCTGGTTTTGAATGGAGGAAAAATTGGATGAACAGGTCAGTAGTGCAGACAAAAAATATGTAATGCATATACAGTAATTTATATTTCTTTAGAAAATCAGAACAACACGAATCAATACAGAAATCAAGCATAATCAGCAAGGCCAGTCATTGTGGAGATGTTTTCTTTAGCAGGCTCTGGAGGTCTGTGTTTAAATTTGTCTTATGTGAGGTTACACAAACTAGCCTTTGAACTAACAGAAATCTAGACTAAGTATATAAACTTATGTTTTAAGCAATCTGCTTTCCATTGAGAACACTGAGTATTCATAATCTTTTTCTTTTACATACTTGTGTTTGTAAATAGTTAATCTGCTCACATGATAAACTCTTAGTAAAGTAAAGTAAGGGTGTATATGTTTCCATACACATGGAGGGTCTCGATCCTTCAGCCTTTTGGAAATGTAATATGCATGTAAGTCACTAAACAGGCCATGTGTTATTAAGTAAGGATTTGTGTTCCCTGACACTTTGTTTTGCATGAGTTAATGTTCTTTACTAAAGGCACAGCTTTCTCTTACTAATACATCTCAAGTATTTTTTCAATTTGCTAATGGTCCTTATTTATTTTAAAATATACTGGTACAGTGAAGGCAGGAATATCCCTGGAAGACAATGGATAAACCCTCAGGACTAAAGATCATTTCATTAGCATACACTTGCTTTGGCTCTAATCCTCTTAAGTATTTGTCTATATACTAGGCTTTATTTGGTATTCTCAGGAAATTCATGTCTCTAACATTGTGTCTTAGTGTCTGCAGATTGCCAATACTGTTAGTAGTAGGAAGACACACCCTTTATAAGAAAGCTGTTGAACTCTGGCTTTAGTTGGAAACAGAACTGAAGTTTCAGCTGCAGTTCACATGTGTACATGCAAATTAGGAAGACAGAAATTTATCACATAGTTGTATGACTAATTGTGCTGGCTTTGGCTGCAATGGAGTTAATTTTATTAATATGCAAAAATAGATTCCAGTATGCAGTCCTAAGTTTGTAATTACAGTAATAGTTTGGTAATGGGGCAAGATACATACTTTCCAATTATTATGTAGTTACTTGGGAATACATTAATTTCTATAAGACAAAGCATATCCTGTAGGAAGTATGTATGGCGAAGAGAAATATAGTTGGACTTGCCTATGATCATACAGTGTCTGAGTTGCTAAAGAGAACATATTATGTCTAAATACCAAGTAATAATCATCTTTGCTCACTTTACTGCAATTTTTCAGGGATTTTGAGTTAAATGAATTTTTTTAAAAAGAAACTTTGACCTATTTCTGTATTCTTTGTGGTTCAAAACTTGCATAACTTTCAGTGAAGATGTTGGCTTAAAAGCAAATAAAAAAGACAATTTGGTACTTACTAAGAGACTTGGACATGGAAATACTAATAGTGCTTTATTGAGCATTGAGCCTGCATTTGCAGAGCAAGTTGGGAAACTCAGCTTTCAATTTTTAACACTGAAGCATCACTGTTGCCTTCAGCAAAACTGTGAGCTAGGTATGATGCTAAATTACACGTAATTCATGGAGATGTAGATTCATAATACTGCTCATAAAAATCTTCTTGTGAGTTACAGGCTATGTTTCAAAGTTAAGAATATGAATATAAATTTAAAGTAGTTCTTTAATACAGTTCCTCATGGCTACAGTATGGAAACATGAACAGATTCAGGCAGTGTTTTTCAAGTTTGTTAACATGGTATTCATATCCAGTTTTCTGAATCAGATCACATAGAGGTGAAGTATAATTGTACATTCTCTTTATAAAGCACCTCCACTGAAGAGATTATCTGCCTGTTATGCTAAAAAAAAAAAAAAAAAAAAAAAAAAGAAAAAAAAAAAAGGTGTTTTTTTTTTTCTTTCAAATATAAAAAACCTGCTGGATTTAGATATAGCCAGCAGCCTCAAAATTAAGACTGATTTATAAACCTCCCAAAGTTTCAAGGCTTCCTAGATTTGAGAGCTCATTTTTTGCATCATGTAGGATTAATTGCTTTCTAAATACTGTAGCAGAAAATGAGACTTCAGAGGATGTCTTTGGAAACTCCAGGCTTCGTGTTTAGTAAGTTGCAGATCAAGTTTGTTTTGGCATCATACTGCTAAATAGCAGTTTGCAACAAAGCAAAAGAAAAAATTATCTTTCCAATACAAACCCTTTTCTATGTGATGAGTTTTAATCCCTTGGACTCTGCTACAGAAGATGTAAAAGGGAACAAGCCCCTGTGGATTTTGCTGGGGGTACTTTTTGTTTTTCCTCTTCCCCCATTCTTAACCTTGCATTTGCACACTGATATGCTTCAAATTTTAATAATTTGGTCCTACTGATATTTTCATACTCCTGCCCTGATCATTCCCTCAGTGTTCTTTAAAGGGACAGATTAGAATTCAGTGCTGTATCATTAATCTAACAATTGGAAATAGAGAAATTCATCTTTTCTTTCTCTATCCAAAACCCCAAAATGCAGCCCTGAGCAAATGTATTCATTGATCACAGGGAATTACTAAAAACAAGTCCTGTGTAGCAGTGAAATGGGATGGGAGTAGCTTTTATTTTCCCTCTCCCTGCCTCACCTACCTCCCGAGATTACACTACACATTGTGAGGAAAGGGATTTTTGTGGGATTTTTTTTTTGCTTTGTTTTTTTGGTTTTGTTGGTTTTTTTTTTTTTTTTTTTTTGGTGTTTTTTTTTTTTTTTTTAGATTTAGAAATATTCTATTTTGTCTGAATAAGGGAAATCTGATATTTGATGCTGCAATTCATAATCTATTCATTTACTGTGAATCAAGTACTAAGCATTGCTCCTCCAGCAAGGCATTAAGTGTTTCAGGATCACATGCTGCTGTTGAAATTACGGTTTGCCCTTCTCCAGAGAGCATTAATGGTGGGTGATTTATAGCATGGCTTATTGGGCCAAATTCAAATTACATTTAAATACCATTGTAAAATGAAAATGAAGCATTAGAAGGGAAAATGGCATACCTGCATACAGTCACCCATCGTTGTATTAAAGCTACCATCAATGGGACAACAGAGGGGGTTTATAGCTCAGAGAGCAATTAATATTAAACAACCTTTTGGGAGAATTAGCACTCAGCATTCACATGATACAGTCTTGTTTTAAGAAGCTGCTTATTGTACCATGTGAGCTGCCTTTGCTGACATGACATTTCCTAATTTCCCAAAAAGCAGGATGGCCTTTTTCTTCCTTCTATGCCCTTGATGTACAAAGAGAATCACTATGGGCCTGGCAGCAGCACCTATCAGTCTAAAAGCATATGTCCCCTGTCCATCAAAATAAGATAACAACAGAATTCCACAGGTAATGAGCTTTAAAACAAAGACTGTATTTCTGTTCTGCACATGGAGTGGGTGGCATAGAGAAGTCTCTCATGGGCAGATGGCAAAGCAGTAAAAACATTATTTTGGAAACTGCATATTAAGGTTTCCAAACCATCAAGTAAAAATCTTATTTTTTAGCTTTCTTAAAAACCCACCTGGACCCATTTTCAAGTCAGACCATTATTACCAAGACATTTATGCATGACTTATAACTGAGACAACTGAACCCAACAAAAAGTGGTACAGGATGCTCATGTGCTTGTGGGTCAGTGAATTCTAGTAGTGATGCTGGAGTTCAGTTTTGTGTTCATCTAAGTTGCTTCTCCCAGTCTGTCCAGTAATTATCTTTTTCTAGGATTTTGAATGTTTTTTGAAATTAGGATTTCGTGTAACTTAACTTGGCACTTGCTTGTTTCTATCTTGTTGTTGATCAAGCTCCTAAGGTACTGTTTCTTGATTGCAAGGACCATTGTAACTGGAATAATACTGTGTTAATACAGAGCACAGCTGTAAGATGTGCAGAAAATGAAGTGTGCTCTTTGCCACTTCCTTAAACAACAGGATTACACTGTCCAGACTCTTCCCATGCAGAGCTGACTGAATTCTGCAGAAACAGAAGGCTGCACAGAAAATAGATACGTTCTGGAGATTCTGTCATCAGAAATACATAATTTAGAACTCGCACATGATGAAATAATAATTTTACAGCAGTCCAGTTGATGAGTATTCATTAAGAATCTGAGCTTTAAGCTGTGTTAAATTCACATACATTAACTTACTTTTTTACTTTTAAGCTCAGGGTCTTATATTTCATTTCTTGACAACCTGATTTTGCTAGGAACACTGTTAGTTGAAATCTAGTGAATCTTTTGGACATAGTTTAAGAGATTACTGCTATCTGCTTCTTTCCCCTTCTGTAACTTAGTAGAACTATATGCAGCTTAAGCAAACATGTTTTACTTTGTACCTTGCAAGGAAATTTATGAACCCTAGTCCCTCACATAATCTACTGCTTCTGTGGCTAAGGTGGTAACTTTCAGCAGAAAGGGACCATTGGTGGCTGATACATCTTGTGTTTCCTTAGTAAGATTCACCAAAGCTCTTAGTGGGTACTGTAAATATGCAAATACACAGCTGTGCTAACTGAGCTCTAAAGATGTTATCTTGTTAAAGTGTGATAATGCTATATGACTTGGCTAGTGGGGCTTTCAGAAATTTAAATAGGTAGCCCAGAGGAAAAAGGCTAGAAGACATGTATTTTATACTTCAAACAAGAGTTCAGAAAGCAGAAGAAGGAAGATTAGTACTGTAGAAGATGTAGGTATTTCAGATGCATTTTTTACCATAAGATAAGGTTCTTGAATGATAACTAGCTAGCATAGCCAGTGGCACAAGCAGTTTTTGAGACTATGGGCTTGAACCCATAATTATTTACTTGAATATATGTGCATAATCATGCGTGTGCACTGAAAAGTGCACTGAAGCCTTTGCAGACATACCATCATTTTGGCCATGTAGACACAAGTTTTGACAGATTCTTCCCATGCTGTTAAAATGTTACCCTCAAACTGAAGAAGCTCACATGCAGAAATCAAGGCAGATGTATCAACAGAATCCAGATTATTGGAATTGTTTTGCAACACTTTCATGATTGATTGAGGAGAAGACTTAAATATAAAAACCCTTTATTTTTTGAAACTGTGTTTCAGACTGTGGCTGGTTGTCTGCAAGGAAAGTGCCTGAAAAGCTTGGGCTAACTATCATGTGGACAAAGAGAGCAGCAGGGCAGCACCTGCTAATAATAATGGTCTTTGGACTGTTTGATCCCAAATGCATCTGGATGATTGTGAACCAGCATGGCTGGAAGAACAGTCTAAAGAAACTGCATGATGCTGTTTAATGAAAGATCAAGGCCAGGATATGAGCTGAGGAATCTAAAATCCTTCAGGTTAGGACTTGTGCTGTAGCCCCTGCTGGGCTGCTTATAACTTGACTATAGATTATCCACTTGATTATAGATCATCCATGGACATTTTATGTCATGG
The DNA here is from genome assembly GCA_028858755.1 of Ara ararauna. Classification (NCBI taxonomy): domain Eukaryota; kingdom Metazoa; phylum Chordata; class Aves; order Psittaciformes; family Psittacidae; genus Ara; species Ara ararauna. Next base: position 54,265,058 of record CM054378.1, read on the forward strand.
AAAAGAGTCCCAATAATCGTAATCGCTCTGCACATCTGTCTTGATTTCTGCATGCTCATTTTGCCTGTTACAAGCTGTCATTGCACACACATGCAAACTGACATTGCGAGCAGAAACCTTTAAAACCTTATGAAGAGTGTGCATTTGTGAGGATTCTGGTCCATTGTGTCAAGTGAATGAAATGAATAGGAAATTAAATAATCACAACAGTTGTTTATTGTTTCAATGAGAACAAAGTACAGGGTCCTCCATGGAAGAAAGACCAAAGACTGGATTTGCAATCTTATGTTTAAATGCCTGAGGTAGGTTTAGTTTCACTTTGTTGTGTTACTATTGTATAAAAGAGAGCATTGCAACATGAAAAACAGGGAACACAAGGAAACAATTCTTTCCGGCTGTTTCCACTTTGCATGAATTTTTAACACCTTTGCTGGAGACCAAATGTCTGGTGTGACTTCAGTCAGAATTCTTCCTGGTCCCTTTGCTGAAGCATTTGTAGTTTTCTGTTGCAGTTTACTGCTTATACTTTAGGCTAAAAAATGAAATAAAATAAGCAGCTGCTATCATCTTGTGTTTCACCTGCTGAATTTCAGAAAGTGAGGTCTCCATGGTGTTTATAGGAAGAAAAATCCTTCACTCAGTCACTTGCTCTTCCAGACTCCCTCCACTTCTGGCAAACTCCTGCTGGTCATTGTGCTGTTAAGTTTTTGAGTAAGATTTGAGGAAAACAGTAAAAAAAAAAAAAAAAAAAAAAAAAAGTGAAACGGTGTTTTGCCATGAGTCTGTCTTGCAGATTTCTGCTGTTCTGGAGAACAGCAATTTTGGAAATGTTCATTTTGTGTGTGACAGGTTTGGCCAGTCCAGGTCAGCTTCTTGCTGATTGCACTTAGGGCTGAGCTTTTCCTCACCTAGGCTGCAGGATAGCCCCATCCCACTGCAGCCATTAGGCAGAGTGCTGGGATGCTCTACAAGAGATCCATTTCTTCCTGCCTTCCTTGCCCACCAAGTCTGGCCCTTGGGAAGGAGAGTAGGTATTTTGCTGGGGGAGAAATATGAAGGTCTGGCTTTGGGAGCACGGATCCTGGCGGAGACGGCTAGGTGGAGCAGGTTTTCCTGCAATTGTAGGGGAGATTTTCCTGTTGTGTTTCAGAAACGACTGTCTCAGAGTTGCAGACACAGTCAGCGCTGCCACGGGATTACTGTGACGGTGGTAGTTACTACTGCCTGTCCCAGCTGGGCTGCTGGCTCTTTCCAAAAGGGTCCCTGTCTCCACAGCAATGTTTCAGCCGGAAGATGCAGGGCACGATCCAGTGGTGGGTATGCGGCTGGGTGACTTCTTGGAAGCTAGAGCCAATGCATATGTGTAGGCTTGACATTGCAAGTAATTTCGGAAGTATTTTATTGCGTTTAGCAGTTGTGAGGGAGGAGTTGAGGTTTGCTCGGTTGCTGGGATGAATTATCTTTTTGGTACTGTAAACTTGGGGGGAAAAATAAAAGAACTTTTTTAGCAAAGAGTATTTTTTTGTCTTGTGTTTTGAAACAAGGTCTTGTTGTTTTTCTAGTTGTCATTAAACTAATAAAAGAGGTAAAGGGGGTACAAGCATCTGCATACTGTTAACATCTGGAAGGTTATAATTCTGTTTTACAAATAACAGATGAAGGCTGAGATATGTGTTTAGATGAGAAAAATGAAAAAAAATATGGTCATTCTCAAAAGCCTGCTCCAGTCCTTATGCAAAGGCTTTTAAATCCCACTTATTTACTTATAACTGCTGAAGTTACATAACCTAAAATGATGACACATTTAAGAATGATGGCTGAGAGATGATGTTTTTTCAAAGGATGTGATTTTTGGCATCAGTATGCTCAGAGTGATGGTCTGGTCACTACAGTTATTTCATATGCAAGTTCTGTATCCACAAAAGCCACCATACATTTAGGAGGATCACAAGCATGCATGGTCCACAGGTACAGAATTTCTAATGTGATTTTCCCAGTACAATATTTTGAGAGAAGCAACTGTCTGAGAACAAGATAAGCTGACCTCTATTCAAGTTTTAAAGCAGATATTTAGCAAGCTCCTGGAAAAAAGAAAGCTTGAGGCTAGCGGTTGAGCAGTTGCATGCCAGTAATTCTTCATGAGTGCAACACTACTCATTACAGTAACATTGACCTGCTTGCCAGCTGGCAGGAAATGTACGATTTATTCTAGTTTTTTTGAGATAAACTGTGAGACTTTACATCTTGATGAGGAACATCTCAAAAGGATGTAATTAAGCTATAGTTTTCTCTTTCCATGCTATCTTAAAAGCTACTAAGCTATTTTTGTGAGTAACATTGAGGACCTTTTGCTTGAGAGGCCTGTTTGGGTATTGGTATAGTTATTTAGGAGCAATTGCTCCTTTTAGTTGACTTTTCTTACTCCCTTTTGGGATGTTATGAAGACTATCTGCAGGTCAATTAATTTGAGGATGTCAAGTAAGCTAGCAAATAGTCCAACCAAACTAGTAAGTAGCCCAACTACCTATAGCCAATATACTCTTTACGTGTGCGCATGTGTATGTGCATATATGTGCATGTATTGAACAGGACACAGACACAGCTGGGTGGTGAAAAAGTATTATCCATTCATTTCATGCGGCTACTCAGTAAATCCTTTCCTAGGATCAATATCTCCTTGAGCACAGGAGAAGAGCTGCACAGACCAACCACCACCCACGTCTCATGGCTGGAGGGAATCAGGAAGCTAAGTAATAAAGATCGTGTGTTGGGGACAGCCCAAAAAGACAACACTTTCATTTGGCACAGTGAGCTTGAATATAATACTGGATTTTCCGGCTGTTGTATGTTTTCTGGTTGATGTCAAGTGAGACACAGGTAAATTGGATCATTTTTTCGTATCGCTTCACTAGTTGTTACCTGGTTTCCTAATTCAGCTCCTACAGCATCTCTCTGGTCATCAGTAGGGTTTAAAAAGACTGCTACTATTTACCACTTCTGTTTCTAGCTGCAAATTATATTGCTGATACAATGCAGCCCTTTGCTGTTCTTAATTTCTTAGCTTGAAGCGATGAAGTTTTGCCACAGTGTGGTTACTAAAAACCTGTGAGGCAAGATTATGTGGCTGTGGTTAATCATTGGTTTTGTCTTAGGTCTTTAAAAAGTCTTTAAAGGATAATATTCTTAAAGGATGCAAATGCATAGAAGAAAATATTTGAGATCTCCAGGGTTTATTGTGGTATGTTTCTGCTAAGTAACACTTTCTCAAGAAATAAAACACACATGGGTGTGCTTCTGCTAAGCAGAAAGCATTACTGGCTCTTTGCAAAAAGTACCAGCTGAAATGACTTAGAAAGTCCTCAAGAGTTTTTAAATGGAAACTTGCCGCCTTCTTAGGATTTAGCTTTATTATCAAGGAATACAGACTAAAACTGTACATCTCATTGTGTGTGGGGGGTGGTACTTCACTGAACAGGCTGGGATGGGTGTCTGAGTGTTTTCAGGGCAGAACAACTGGCTATTGTTAACCACTACATAAAACTCCCTACTTCTTTCTTTTCTCAGTTGATTTTTCTGCTTTAACTTTGTGTCCTGTTGTGTTGAGGACAGAATTTTTACTCATGAACTAACCATTCTGGGTTATTTGGGTTAATACTGCCATTTGGTAATGCCAAGCAACCTGAGCAGAGGCCTAGTAAAGTAGCTACTACGCATCTTGGTATTGAGACTTGGAGAAACTTAACGTTTTGAAGCCTGTTAGAGAGCTCTAGTGGGATAGCAGGAAGGACAGTGATTAACAGCTGGAAGGACAAGGGTCTTGCATCTTGTTCATGATCTGCAGTACAGGAAGGCAAGCTGCTATTTTGTCTGAAAACTATGAATAAAGTATAGAAGTTGAAGATAGTTTTGTTATGCCAAGAAGGCTGGTCTTAAGACAGTGCATCTGGCGCTCAGGAACTGTCCACATGCCCTTCACATGCAGCAGAAATGAGAATAATCTGAATCCGGAAAAGTCCCTTTTCAGTAGTGTCAGCTGGAAAGGGGTTACTTTGGCATCATTCTCCTTCAACTCAGTTCAGATTTCTCTCGGATCTCTGAATACAGGGGATGATAGAAATGATTCGTGTTAGAATTACTGGAAGAAAATTTCTCTGAACAAGTGATTGTTGAGCTAATAACAAAGGATAGATATAGATTCTCCATTTTCTTTATTTTAAATCTCAAGAACACTGGAAATAGTTGCTTGTCAGTTGATGTAATCTTCATTTATGTTCTTAAGTTCTTTTCATACCTGGAATGAAATAAGTACAGCTAGAAAGTGCAGATCACTTAATCCTGAAGAGTATGCAAAACAGTTTAAATGAGATGGCTTTAGAGTGCCTGTTTCTTTCTGTTGATTACCAAGGGACCCTACAGAGATCAGTTGGGGTAAATGCCACCCTCTGTGTTTAGGAACAGCTATGAAGCAAGAGAGAGAAACTGGTTTCTCATAATTGTTCTGCTAGTGTTTCTGAGGCACATATCCAAAGAACACTCATAAAATCATTGTTATAATGAAGAACAGGAACCTAGTACCCTAAGGTGAGGTGGCAAAAGCATATTTATGGTGGCCCTAGTGACACCAGTAGGACAGCAAATGCTCTTGCTCCTCTTCGAGCAGGTCTTGGGGGCTGGCAGGGACCTGCATAAGGGCTCTGATCTACAAATGGAGGAGTAGCTATGCCAGTTCCCATTTGGTTATTACTGGGCCTAGGAAGCCCAGGCTGGGTATTTCCTGTACCAGTGACAGGAGCTTCTTCCAGAGATCTAAATAAGATTAGCTTCAAAGCACAGATATAATTTGTCCCTTATCCTCTACCCTTCCATGGTTCACAGCTAATTTCCTATTCTAATCATGTGATTACGGTCTTGATTCTTAAATACACCATTGATCTTATGGAGTTCAGTGTACTGAGAGTATGGCAAGCATAAATGAATGCTGAATAGTGAGGTATTTTGCAGTTGCCAGAATCTCTTTGTAGTTTTTGCAGATATACAGAATATACCTCTGAGAACATGTTCTCTTACAAGAAGTCAAAAACCTTTTATAACTTTTTTTATGATCGCATATGAGGAGCAGAGAGCAGGGCAGCAAGAGGCTAACATTGTGTGCCTCGTAATGCAATAGGGATAGCTTTATAGGCGAAAGGAGCTCTAGTTAGTCAAAAGTAGATCTTGCAGGTAATTTAAATTCAGAGTCCTGTGGGTGTGAGGTCACAACTTTACACCTGTTGTAGTTCCTGGGACATTTCTTCCTGCTATTTCAAATGCCCTCTTTGATAAGAAAGCAGACCTTTGGTGTTCTTGCTTGAGAGCTCATGACATTATCTAGGTGGAGGCATTGGTTATGAATTCAAGTAGTATTTACGACTACCTTTACACAGCTGCAGGGAAAGAATTCTTAGGACAACTCAGTGGAAAGGGAATGTGATTATTTCTTTAAGCCACCCTAAGATCTGCCCTGAAATATTGCAGTAGCTAAAGGGGCCCAGTGTTTCCAAGCTGTGCTAAATTACGTATCTGTGTGGGTGAACACATATGACTAGAAGGCATGTCCTGAACTATATCTGGCTGTTTCTGTTGCTGTATCTACATTAAAGATCAGGGAGTACCATGTCATCTAAGGCATTACACAAGTGAAAACCCCAGCTGGGGAAATACGAGAGATTTTCAGCTCTTCTGTGCAATGAAAGCCCTATGAAAGCTGGTGGGGTTTGGTAATTACTATTTTGGGTAAAATTATTCTAACTTCCTTTTGTTACAGAGTAGCATCCATCATCTAGGAAGCTCTTAGGTTGAAATGAGCAAGTTATAGGTATATATCAGTACATAGCAAGTTGCCCCCTTTGGCAAGTTTTGGAGTTACTCCAGTTGTTGCTTCCTATGCTGCCAGTGTCCAGAGCAAGACGTGATGTGAATTTGATCCCTCAATATTTGTTGTTGTATAGTTATGATATACCCCAGAATAAATGTCAATTTCACAAATGAAGAGTGTGAGCTTGGTTGAAGAGGTTTTTGGAACCGATCTTCAGCCATAAATTTGTTAGGAAGTCACTGCTAATGCTGATAAACTGATTCACACATGCTAAAGATTAAAAAACCCTTTGCTTTTCTTGCCCTGAAGCATTTTGAGGAAATATGGAATCTTGTATCTAAAGAATGTAAAGCTACTAGAGTTGCAAGGATAGAAAAAATGTATGTCAGAAAACATTCTTACCAGTATAGGTTTAGCGACACATATGCAATATTGTGTCTAATATATTACTATAGATTATATTAAGTTGGCTCTTTATTGATTGTTTTGGGATTTACAGGGCATGATCTTTTCTCTTTTCTTGCCTGTTAGCTTTTGAGGCTCAGTTATTGTTTTAGATCCCAAGAAAAGGAATATGTGATGTTGTACCAAAGACTTTAATTCTGTAAGATCTTCATCTCACTGAATAACATGGAGGATTCTGCTTTTTAAAAATATATTCTGCTATTAGCATACATTTTGACCAGAGAGGGATGTTGTCTAGGCTTTATATCACTACAAGCAGCACAGCAGATGTGCTTTTGCTGCATTAATATCCTTTGAATGTTGCAAACAACTATCTCAACAACACGGAAACACTGCATGTAACTTCTAGACAAGGCAGCTAATCATTCTTCTGTCAATGAAACTGTATGAATAGGATGAGCTAGTCATTTTCATGCTGAGTATTTGTTTTTTCATATCAGGAGCTGTTGAACAGGCACTATCCTTTGAATATTTATTAATTTGCACTGCTTTGATAAAAAACAGTGGAAAAACAAGTGTTTGCTTGCTTCAGGGTGAGTGCAGCTTGCTTTTTTTAGTATTATGGAAGTTTTCATTAAACGTTTCTAAAGGAAAAAAATACAAATTTTGATTTTTAGTTCATTTTATACTACTTGCCCAAATTACACTGTTTACATGAATATCTCGCTAGCTGTGCTGTTGGCAATTACTAGCATCACAAGCACTTACAGACTTCGTCTGTGCTGCAGAAGGTAAAGCTTTGGAACAACCTGGGCTATGAAGCAATCCATTGGCTTAATCACATTTGAAATGTTTATGGGATGTGATGTGAAGCAATCACATTTACTTGTTGCAAGGCAAAGTTGTTCCCAAGACAATTTTGTGTATATCCTAGAACAGGATAGAAAATGGCAAAGAAGAATAGCATTTACTCCCTCCCTGTCCCTCATCCCCCCCCTCCCCCCCCCCCCCCCCCCCGAGAGCTAAGAAAAGAAACTGCAAGTGGTTTTTTTTATTGGCCATAGCAGATTTTATGACAAGAATGCACACATGCATGCATACATGCATAACATGTAAATATGAAATACAATAAAATATATTTCTGTTATGCCTAAAATTTCATTTCATATTGATATAATGGCAGTTTAATAAATTTGATTTTCTAACTGAAAAAATTGACAAGTGTTTTCTACAGAAAGACTCAATCTTCAAGTTTTTGATCTTTAATTTAGCCTGTGATCTTCTGTCCATTTATGAACATTCCTATATATGAGTTTGAGGGATCAGGGCTGAAATAGCCTTACTGTAGTAGGCATTTGATAGTAGCCTTAAGGCTGCAAGTTGCTAGAAAATTAATTGTTAGGAAAAATTATATTAGAACGTGCTTGGGGTTATTTTGGACTTAATACATAACAAACTGTGATTTTCCAAGAGAGATAATGCATCAAGGAATTTTGGAACTTGGCACAAGTCTTGTTCTTTTGCCCAGGGTTATTTGTGTAGTATGAATCTTAAACTTTCCAGAACAGCCTACAGCTCTGTTTCCTCCTTCAGTGTCACCTAACAGAAACAGCTTTAATTGATGCAAAGAGCTTCACCTTTGCTAGAGGGGAAAATGAAGTTTCATAAGACATAGTCTTCCATCTTTTTTCACTCCTGGTAGACTCTCTTCACACCTTCCCTGAAAGCTCTAGTTGCAGCTGGAATAGAAAAGGAGGCATGCTAAAACATTGCCCGCTAACTTTGGGAGCCCTTTCACAAGAGACAGTTCTCCATGACCTTGGTGATCTTAAGGTCTTTTCCAACCTGGTTGATTTTATGAGTCTATGAAACAGGTTGAGGGTTTTTTGTTTTGGTTTTTTTTGGGTTTTTTTTTTTTGCTTGTTTGTTTGTTTTTAATTTTTTAATTTATTTTATGTATTCAGCTCTACTGGTACTTAGTATACTGAAATATATCTAGCTCAGTGTTAGCTTTATTTATTTTCATGTCTCTCTACTTCTGATAAGTATTGGGTGTGTTTCTGTGTGACTAAAGACATTAATGCCACCTGTGAAACACATCTGGCCTTTAAAGCAAGAAGAATTGAGATGCTAATTCCCCTAGTGTTAGTAGAAGTCTTGCCATGAACTACATTGACATCAGAATTTTGTTCACTGCATTGCTTACCACTTAATACATAAGTAATCGTTATATGCTGGGGAAATGTCACAAACCTAAAGTTACTTAGATATGTTGTAGAATTTTAAATCACACTTGTCCATTGTCAATAACTTTTACTTTCATATATATTTTTAAAACTACCTTTTGTGTCTAGAAAAGTAATGCTTCTCTTTTCAATGATGTTTTCAGCAACAGTACAGTTTTCTGCCAATAATTCCATATTTTTTGTGAATATGAGATTATGTACTTGAAATTCATTCTTTCCTTTCTGTGTCTGGAGGCTGTCTGTGTAGCTTTTCATTTATGTGGCATGTTGAACATGGAATACAAGCAAGTGCGTATATAAACTGTGTGTATTGAGTTTCTGCCTAATCTTCCAGTTTATTGTAGCTATGAATTCCCTACCACTACAAGAAAAAAAACCCAAAACAACTGAATACGAAACCTTAAGGCCAATGAGTTTGAAAGATTTTGTAGCTGGATCAATAGCACAACTCTGTATTTCAGGCACCAACCTAAAAGTGAAAGCAGAATTGTTAAAGTCGATTAAAGAGTAATCAGTGAATTGCCCAGAAAATGCAGCCCATCTCAGTGCCTCTTAAAGGATTCATTATACAGTCTCAGATGCAGTGTGTTTTGATTTATTGGCAACTGCAAAAGAAAACAGAAATATCATTTTTTGCTTTATAACAGTGTGCTCAGCTTTGATTACTTTGGAAGATATAATCTTATTCTGAGATGTTTACCGTCTAAGAACAGATTTTGGCACTCTTGCTCATACTGAATAGCATTAGTCAGGGCTGAGCTGCTGCTTATTCGGGTCAGATAGATCAGCATTAGTCATCAATTGAGATGTTGGTATTTATGAAGAGCCATGATGATGATTCAAATATCTTTCCATGAGGCACTGATGCAAATGTTTTGCCACTGCTTTTATCTGTCTGTACTTTTCTTTTATATGAATACCATAAAAAACTTTTGGTTAAAAAAAGTACTTTGGGAAGCGAACTGAATGAAAGAAACTCTTTGCACATGAAGGAGCAGAAAGAATTTTGTGCAGAAAGAATTTTGTACAGAAAGGACAGCATGGAAGAAAGCCCCGTATTCCAAATACAGTCCTAAGAAACAAAAAACCAAAAGGTTGGCAGGTTTTCACAGGACTGCCAATAGATGAGCAATGACTAGTCTGCCTTTTTAAAGCGTCTCCTGCCAACCCCAAATTCCCTTCTCCTATTTCCAGCACAACATTCAGCCTGCAGAATAAGTGGTGATGAGGTACACATTTGTGGTGTGGAAGGGATTCAAACAATGCAAGTGAGATTTTGGTCTTCTGGGACTTCTGTGAGACACAGAATGAAGAGGAGGAAAGACAAACTGGTCTTCATTTGCAGAAAAGGCTTTCATCTCTTCTGTGCTGTGTAACTATGGCCGAGGAGAGAGGAGGGGAGTTGTCTTCCTGCTTATATCGAATTGCCAGGCCTTTAATTTTGACCAGATGCATCATGCAATTATTGCAGCTGATGGATAGTTATAAATGAATTAGTGTTTGGCAAACCGAACTTTATTTCAAGTCAGATCAGTATCACAGAAGGTATAGGAAAGCAAATTATATGATGGGGTCAGTGAGTTTTTTAAATGCTCAGGTTTCTTAGCAGAATAAAAGGATGCATTAGTGCAAAGAGGCAAAGTATCCTAATTTCTAAGCATACTGCTGGAACAGATGCATTGCTGCTCTTCCCACACAGCAAGGAGGACTAAATACTGAAGTGCCTCTATTTGTTGAACATTTCTTTTTGCTGTGGTTCATATTGGGTTATAGGTAACATTCCTGTTGCTGCCACCATGCTCCCCACACTAATTGTCATGACGTACAGAAAGTTCAAGCAGGTTTGGTTCCCAAGGCTGCTAATGAGCCCTGATTTCTCCTCAGCTTTAATGAACCAGGGTTTGTTTGTGGGAGATTCTTGTCCATCCCTCCTTTTCCACGGTCAGGGAAGGAGGCAAGAGTTCACACAACCAAACAATGACTTTACAGTGTAAAGACGATGCAGCTGTGCCATCTGAAGTCATCTTCGGTTATGAGCAACAAAGCTTAAATAGATTGTACTGTGAAGAGGTACAGCTCTGTGAGTGTGAAGCATAGCTTTTGCTTCTGCTTCACTGACCTGTCTGCTTGTGGCAGCGATGAGCCCTTGACAGGCGCTTAGGCAGGGAGAACTGCGTAGGGCGATTCTTTCAAAACCACTCTCGGTAACACTGAGCTCAGGAAAGGAAGCAAAATGAAGTTTCATTTGATCTCTGATGGGATTGCATTGCTGCATTCTCCAGAAGATCCCATGCTCTCCATTTAAAAGTCATTGGCTCCTAATCCACGTCAGGTGATTAGTAAAGCCGCTAAAGCAAGTGGTAGTTGGTAAATTTCAGCTGTAGAGAGTACCCACAAAAAAGTGGATGCAGACACACAAACGAACTCTTTCTAGGCAAATCACACATTTCACTATCTCACTACATTTCACTTTCTTCCTCTCTAAGAGTTCTTCTTGTACCAGAAGTTAGTATCATCAGAAATTTGAGCTAAACTACAGTTTATCATTTACTTCATCCACCTTCCTTTAAGGATTTCAGTTATGACACTGGCGCAGTCCTCTAGCTATATTTATCTTACCACAAACATGTATGTCGTGTATTTTGGGGCATATGCGTACAGATACATGTACACAAAAGTACAGGTGCATATAAATACAGTTGTGCATGTTCTTGGAATATATGGAAGGAGTATACTAGTGTATGATATATATGCCATACATATATACTAAACATTAAATAAAAAATAACAAATGCTTTTCTAGAAGCATTATTCCCTGTATATATTCAGATATACATTTATGCAAGTAAACACAGACATGTACTTTAAATGCTGTGCTATTGCTATAATAGCAAATGAAAATTTCTGTCTGATAAAATAACTGTTAATTGGAATAGTGGTTGTAAGGCTGTCAGTCATAATACACTGGACTAATCCTTGCACAATGTTACACAAAGGTGAAGGGTTTTTAGGAAGTTTTACTACTAGAAGAGTGAAGCCAAAAACAACATCTGCAGATGACATCTAATTTTGCTGTGATAGGCTGTTTGAGGGTCATCATTTTGGGTTTTAATAATGCACAGAAACATCTTCTATTTTCCTCGATCGCATGAAAGAGAAGGGGAAAGAGAAAGAAATCAAGAAGGAACTTTTTTTTTTTTTTTTCTAAATGAACAGGAAAGAAAAGGGGAAAAAAAAGGCAGTCCAGTTTTAAATACCTTGATATGTTCATGTGCAGGTTCAAAACTTTAGATTGCTCTCCCGCCTGGCGTGGTAGGCTGATAGCCCCAGGAGCAGTGGCGAAAGTTGACAACCCCCCGCAGCTGACCCCTCATGTCCTCTCTCGCTTAATCGAATTTTACGTGTGTTTCCAGATAGCTGATCAGCTTCCCTGGATTTCGCTGACACCACAGGAAAGCTTTGCCTGAAGATGGAAACACTGGAGTCAGAACTGACCTGCCCTATCTGTCTGGAGCTGTTTGAAGACCCGCTGCTGCTGCCTTGCGCTCACAGCCTCTGCTTCAACTGTGCGCACCGCATCCTGGTCTCCCACTGCGCCACCAACGAGCCAGTGGAGTCTATCACCGCCTTCCAGTGCCCAACCTGCCGCTATGTCATCACCCTCAGCCAGCGCGGTCTAGACGGGCTCAAGCGCAACGTCACCCTGCAAAACATCATTGACAGGTTTCAGAAAGCCTCGGTCAGCGGGCCCAATTCCCCCAGTGAGACCCGTCGGGAGCGGGCATTTGATAGCAACAGCATGTCGACCTGCGAGAAGGTCCTCTGCCAGTTCTGCGATCAGGACCCTGCCCAGGAGGCAGTGAAAACCTGCGTTACCTGTGAAGTGTCCTACTGTGAGGAGTGCCTGAAAGCCACTCACCCCAACAAGAAGCCATTCACTGGTCACCGTCTCATCGAGCCCATCCCAGACTCTCACATCAGGGGATTGATGTGCTTGGAGCATGAGGATGAGAAAGTTAACATGTACTGCGTGACTGACGACCAGTTAATCTGTGCCTTGTGTAAACTGGTCGGGCGACACCGTGACCATCAGGTGGCAGCTTTAAGTGACCGCTATGACAAGCTAAAGGTTAGTGTTACCTATTGGCCTTCCTATACAAACAGCATGTGGTTGGGAAGGAAAGTGCCATTTGGTTGCATGCTGTATTCCTTCTTCAGGCAGGGCTTGGGAAAGGTAGGAGCATGGCTTCTAATCAGACAAGGTACACATACAGATCTGTATGTGCATTTGATCATCGCCATTTAAAAGGTGTCAGATTTTGCTCAAGGAAAGATTTCTTAGTTGTGCGTCAAGTTTTCTATCATAAAGAATATTACACATATACTACTGTTTAGGTGAATTTTCTTATCTAGCTATAGCTTTATTCAAGGCAGCTGTCAATGTTTAGTGCTGACTGCACATACACAGGCACTGATTGAAATGTCAGGCTTTCTTTGCATACACTCTGCTGTTTATTTTTCATTTGGTTGCTTTCATTGTGAAAAACCCTTTGCATTGCTGCTAACAGGAGATGCATTTATCTGTGCTGGCTTCAGGGATGCCAGCTGCTCGTCCAGCCAGGGAAACCATATGCTGGCACTGCTCTTCCCACACTACCTCCCACCTGGGCTCACAGGGACTGCTGTCCTGGAAACAAAACCAAAATTGTTTCTGGGCTTCTTGTGCTGTTCCCACAGTTCAGTGAGCTCCTAGCACACCTCCTTCTTGGCTCCGGCAGCCCCTTGGCTCTGTGCAGGTCCCCTGGGCAGGGTGGCAGCGGGCAGCCAGGTCTCAGGGCGCTCTGGGGGATCTCCATGCTGCCAGCGGAGGCAGAGCTCCTGCTGAACCGCAAGGCCAATGCCAGCGGCCTCCCATCTGCCTAAGCCTACGTCCCTCTCATGCCGAGTTTGGTGCTGCTGCAGAGCAAAGGCAGGAATTAAGCATCCCATGCTTCCTTCCACACACTCTCTCCATACACTCTATGTGTGCCTGTGTGCAACTGGGGGGAATTTTTAAAGATGGATTGCAGTTGAAAAACCACAAGTGTGGAGGGCAAAGCTTATCTGCCAGCCTTCTCACACAGGATTTCAGAGGTGGGAAAAACAACTGAGTTAATAGGTTTAACTAACTGGAAGGCTTTTCTTAAATACCTTCAGACAAAAATGTGTGGCTGTACAAGTGTATAATAACTTTAGACGATTGCAGGTGAAATCTGCATACGCAGATGTGGGGTTTGTACCTCTTTGCATGTGCAAACATGCAGAGTATATTCTATGATTATAGCAACATAATGAAAGAACCTTCTTTACTTGGACCTGTGAACCTGATCACTTCCTTTCCTCTCTTAAAGACTTTTTATTTACCAAGGAAAACTTATTGGTTTAGCATCCTTTTTTTTCTTTTTTTTTTAATTATTTTTTTAATTCTTTTTTCCCCGAACTAGTTTATTTCAACAGGCAAGGATTTAGCCACAGATAATACAGAGCATGGGCCATTAATGTGAATAGAAGATGCATGGGCTTCTTGTGCTTTTCAATAATCCAGTGGGTTTATATCCTGAACAAGTGCGACTATTTAGTAAGTTAACACTGTATTGTTTATCAACTTTATATAGCTAGTATGAATATCCTACTTAACAAGAAATACCTTCAGTGTTAAATACAGGATTAGTATACTTTTGAGCATGTTAAAAAATAGTAAATATTTCTTAGTGTTATGTATGTAGATGTGGCAAGTCTGGAAAGCAGACTTTAAAAGACATGTCTTTTTTCTTGAGATCTTTGACTTATGCAGATATGAAAAAAAGTGAGGCTACTTTTGCATGATCTATGCTTTTCTGTGCAAAGATACCTAAACAAACTCTAAAGGGTATCTCAGGCAGCAGCTAACATTCACATTTGATGTTACCCAGTTTAGAAACCTGTAAAAGTCTAATAGACTACTTTCCATCAGTCTCCTTGAAGAATAATTCAAGTACCAATTTAACAGTCAGCATAGGCCTAAGTCAAATAATTCTCCTTATAATGGCAACTCCTAACATTATTTATAGTATCTGTATGATTTTTTTGAAATATGGACTTTCTTTGTACTCAAGCTATCTAAAAATAATTTACAAAGACAGTAGTCATGAGGATTCCTCAGTTGTGCTTTGATTTCTCTTTAGCTGTCATAAGGAGTATGCGGCATGTACTACTGTTTAGGTGAATTTTCATATCTAGCTACAGCTTTATTTGTAGTAGCTTTCAATGTTTAGTGCTCACTGCACATACATAGGACCTGATTAAAATGTCAGGATTTCTTTGCATCTGCTCTGCTGTTGATTATTTTTCATTTGGCTGCTAATAATTTTGTTATTGCACAAAATCCAGTTCCTATCCTCTTTGTCATGAAGCAGCCTATTTCACTTTGCTAATGCCAGCAATGACTTCAGTCATGCCAGTTACACCAGCGATTATGGCATGTTTATACTCTGAGTCAAGGAACAGTAGGTTAGGTGGTTTCCATACAGATCTAGCATCCATCCTCTGTTCGTAAGAAAGAAGGTAATCTGAAAACTACGCCTCTCCCTTCCTCATTGCCTCTTCCATCTCAGAAATTTTTGCTGGTTTATATATCAGACTCTGAGAATGAGATTTTCAGTTCCGTAGATTGGCATTTATCCCTAAGGAGTAAAGGAATGATACATGTTTACACCGGTGTTTGGTAGCTGACGGGCAAGAATTCAGATCCATTTTCACCTTCAGGCCTCCTTCTTCATAAATACTAATAAAACTTCTTGAGTCAGGCAACTAATGTAAATCTTAGGTATGAGCTTGCAGATTATATGCATTAACTTACAGATAATGTGCATCTGCCATTGGCGAATTCAATGTTCAAGCGGATCAGAAATTCCCCAACTGAAAAGTGGGTTGTTGCTTGCCATATTGCTTCTGGTTTTTAATATAAGTGGAGTTTGATATATAGGCTACCCAAATCTTCAAAAAATATCTGAAAGAATGGGCATGTGGTAACCAGTAGTATAGTGGATTCATTAAAGAATTGGTGGTTAATTGTATCTTTAAAAAAGAAAAGCAAAACCGCTTCAAGTGACACTTTCTTTCTTGTGATTCTTCTTTTTAATTTGACACATTGTTGATGCTAACAACAGCAACTGGTGTTGCTCTGGGTGTCAAGCTATGCTAATTACTTGCATTCTCTTCCAGCAGTGTTACTAATTGTTTAAAAAATAACTCACTCTTCATTAAGCTTAGAATAAAAGATGCCATTACAATCTAGCTCTTTTTTTTTGCAAAAATGAAACTCTTTAATTAGGAGTTCTGTATACTTGTCCAGCAGAGGCATCTACGCTCAAGCATTTAATGTTCAATGTAATAGCAGTTGTGAACATCTCAAAATGAGAAAGTGTTTTCCTTTGGCAACTACAGCTCCAGCCTTGAGAGGTGCTTTTCTTTCTCAGCTTGCAGGGGGGCAGAGCAGGTTGAGGGCACTTGCGTTCTTCCAGGAGCAGCCCTTTCTTACTTAGCCACACAGACATGTGATATACCTTCATGCTTATACTTGACTTAGTGTTTATAGATATGTTTTGGGTTTTATTCTGATTTTCTTTTTTTTAGTAGATCTTAGGTGTATGTTAAAAATTGAAAAATTATAAACCATGATCAAATGAGAGAACAGGAAATATTCTGGTGAGACACTGAATTTATCATACAGTGGTGAAAATTGTGGTATAAATTAGAAATAGAATCATAAAATCATAGAATAGTTAGGGTTTGAAAGGACCGTAAGATCATCTAGTTGCAACCCCCTTGCCATGGACAGGGACACCTCACACTAAGCTAAAATACTATTTAGCACACTAAAATACTATTTAACTACATGAACAATGAGCACTTTTAAATAGAAAGTGCAAATGCTTATGCTTACCTCACCATATTATCTCAAAGGAAATATTTATGGCTAGTTACTTTTGATGCTGACTTTTCTTTTTTGTTGTTGTAATGAAAAAGACAAGTGTCGTGGTTTAAGTCCAGTCAGCCACACAGTTTCGCTCTCTCACTCCCCCCTCTTTCTTCCCCCCGCTCCCGGAGGGATGGGAAGGAGAATCGAAAAGAATGCAATTCCCACAGGTTGAGATAAGAACAGTTTAGTAACTAAAGTGAAACACAAATCACTACTGCTACCACCAATAATAATAATGACAAGGCAAATACAAGGAAAGAATACAATTCCTTACCACCTAAAACCAAGCCCGACCAAGCAGTGCACCCCCACCCTTCCGGGTCTCTGCTCTCTGCTCTCCATCCTGGGCATGACGTGCTGTGGTATGGAATGACCTCTTTGGTCAGTTTGGGTCAGGTGTCCTGTCTCTGCTTGCTCCCTGCTCCCCTCCTCCCTGGCAGAGCATGAAACTCAGGAAGTCCTTGGCCAGACCAAAACATCACTAAGCAGTAACCGAAACACTGGTGTTATCAGCACTGTTCCCAGGCCCAAAATCAAAAACACAGTGCTAGACCAGCTACCAAGGAGGAGAAAAATGACTGCTGCTGCTGAACCCATGACAACAAGACAATTTAAAAGTGCATTCATTATTTTTCGGGACAATTCCTAAAATTAGCATTGTTCTATAGATGTATTTATACTCAAGAAAGTGGTAAGAAAATTAAAAGATAGCTTTATTTTGAATGAGACGAGGTGTTTTTGTGAGAAAGAAGTTACAAGGTGCTGCTGGAAAGATCACTCAGTATTGGTAAAGAGCCATGAAGAGGTGTGGCAAAAGAGGAAGTTAGACAGTAAGGCATATTTTTAAATGGTGTAAAGACAGCATAACTCCACTGAAACCAGTGTTTCTACTTGCCTTCATATTTACTGAGAATCTGGCAGCTGGTGCATATGTTCTTGCCAAAAAATAAATTTGGCACAATTTTTGTACTGCTTAGTCAAGAAAGATCTTTTGATGAATCAAACTGCTGTAGGTTAGCTGTGGTTCTCCATGTATTTGTTTGAATTTTATTAGTGCTGACATGTACCGAGCATGTTTATGAAGGCAGGACAGCCCTCTGAATGGCACTCAGGAATTCCAGAAACAAAAGAGAGCTTCTTGTTTGTGCAGTTTTCTCCTAGTTTTAGTGGCAGAATCCATAAACATCTATTTTGTCTAAACTGTTGATTCAGGATGCAAGGATTCTTTTTTCTACGGTGTGCCAACACAATTGCAAGTATTTCTTTTGATGGGAAGCAGTCATAAACTCATTCCTTGTAGGGAGAATTGCGTTCAACTCTTACAAGCCTACTTTTACTGTGTAGAAGTCTTTGGTAAGTCCACGGTTTCTACAAAACGCAAAAATATGTCTGATTCACTGCTGTGTACATAATGAATTAAAAAACTTTTCATATTTAAATGTCTTTGCAGAGATACTGGCAAAATATTTTTTGAAACTTCCCAACAATTTTTATTTGGCATTATTTAATAATTGGAGCTTAATCATTAATCCGCAATAATAATCAGTATACCGTGATACTGTAAGAACCCAGCACTTACAAATCTGTACTCATAAAGTGGTGTTGGCAATAGGGGAACATTGTTTTCTGGACTGAAATAGAAATATATTATGCATATACACGTACATGTGTCTATATACATTTTATTCATTTTACATGCATATTTATAATGCTTGTGTTAGTATATAAAGGCAATACTGCATGTTTTGTATACATGTATGCAGACTTGTCTAGCATAAAAATACATGTAATTCCTAGTAATGTCTAAGATAATATCTAGAATCTTGAATTTGAATAAATACCCATATGCCTATATTTTAAGTATATACAGTTTCATATATAGGTGTAGGTCACTAAGCATATATTTGATCACATATATGTATATAAACTACAGAAAATATATTTGATCTTGCATATATATGAACTGTGATTTTGTTTTACGTGGTATCCATTTTTGGTATTCTATTGATTTTTTTTATTTTTTTTTTTTAGTAGCTCAGTATTTTCACATCTAAATATATAGTTTCCCTGTGTATCCTTTACTGTCTTCCTTAATGGAAACTATTCAATTAAAAGAAAATACAACTGATATGTAAGGACATAGTATAACTGTGTTACAGTGTTACATTGCATTTAATAGAGTCAGAGTGTAGAAAGTTTCTATAGTGCCAGTTATACAGGTTTAACATGCAGTTAAACCACTGTATCCAACCTGAAAAAATGTGAACTTGTGGACTTCCATTATTATTACATTTTTATTAGATTAGATGCATCTTATTATTAAATTATTATTAGATTAGATGCAGGTCGATATTATTAGATCATTGTTAGATTAGATACTGCTTGACAGATATTTTAGTGTCTAATTTTTTTATGACATTAAAATGATGAATGGTTGCATCTATTAAAAGGGACTATTAGTTGATATTACTTCACCCAGAAATAGATACAAAAATATAACCAGTTGTGCTTCAGTATTTGCAAAGATCAAAAAATATTAAGTTGTTGCAGGGAAGAGGATCGATGTAGCAATGAACCAGTTTACTAAAAATGTTTTCCACCTGCATCTATTTTATTAGTAGTATCAATATACTAATGTATATTATTACACTAATATATAAATATTAAGGCAGACTTTACAACATTCTCTCTTTAGTCTAATGTTATCACAAGGGGCTGTGATTCCTCCAGCTGGTATTTCCCTGATGGAGTTTAGAAGGATAATAGAAAATGTTGGGGGCCTACAAGAATACTGGAAAGGGACTCTTCATTAGGGACTGTAGTGATAGGACAAGGAGTAATGGGTTAAAACTTAAAAAGGGGGAGTCCAGGTTAGATATAAGGAAGAAGTTCTTTACTGTGAGGGTGGTGAGGCACTGGAACGTGTTGCCCAGGGAAGTTGTGAATGCTCCATCCCTGGTGGTGTTCAATGCTAGGTTGGACAGAGCCTTTGGTGACATGGTTTAGTGTGAAGTGTCCCTGCCTATGGCAGGGGGGTTGGAACTAGATGATCTTAAAGTCCTTTCCAACCCTAACTATTCTATGATTCTGTGTCAACACACTCACACAACACTAGTCTTTTTTTTTGGGGGGGAGGTGTTTTGTTGGGGTTTTGTATAAATTTTAGGTTGTTTTAGCAAAGCATAAATTTCCTTGTGTTTATGACTGTGCATAATGAATTGATTGTGGATAATGAATATCACAATAGGTATAAGTACTTTGAGATTGGTTTTTATTTTATCTACCTAACATCCTTAAAATAATAGAAGCCATAGATATTTAAAACTTATTGCACAAATTTTACAGCAAGTTTTTTTTAAAAAATGTTCACATACTATTTGTTTCCTTCAATTTTTAGTGGAAATGATGGTGTTAAAGGCATAATCTATTCAGGAAGAACAGGAGAATTAAATAAAATTGGAAATAATACAGCATTATTATTTTTGTTCTCATGACTCTGGTTTCCAGTGAAGCCAGACTGGGCATTAAGTAAAATGTATTTTCATCCTTTTCCATGGATCTGGTCCAAACTGGTACTGGATTTTATGTCCATGTTCTAGCCATGAATTTGCTTATTGTAATGAGCTTTTGACTGACTTTATATGTTTTTAAGATACTTGAAGGTTTTTGGTAGAATATAATGCATAACACATACTTCCTCATAATAAGTTGTGTTTAAAGAATAAATAATAAAGCAATAAAAACCAAAGCAATAAAAATGGAAATTAAGCAAGTAGATGAGGTTAAGGGCAAATAATGAACTGTTCTAGAACATTGCGCACAGGTTGACCCTTTGTTTAGGAAATATAGTGTCTGCCTACCAGAGTAACAAAGATGGGGTTGGTAACAGGAAATGTTACAAGCAAGTGGCCTTTCAAAGGCAGATCATTTATGGGGTTTAGCACAACAGCATGTTTTATCATAACTGATAAATAGAATAAGTAAGCTAATTCTTTTAGTGCTTTACCAGGGGATGATAAAGTTAATTGCGAAAGTAGCTAAAAATACCTGACCATGGACAGCAGGCTAAAACTCCTACTCTTCAGTGGCATTGAGAGGTGTGTGGAAGGGTACGGATAGGTATGTTCTACATATCAGGTAAGTGTATATTCTGAACAAATTCTATAGTATGCCTTATTTTAATGCAAATATTTAAAAATAATGTGACAGCAAATTTTCAGAAAGAGGTAAAGGTGATTAGTAGTATGCTTTAAATAAGGACACCCCCACACCCCCAAAACCTGAAGGTAAATATCTCCCAATATCTGCACTGCAGAATACTCTATATTCAGTTTTTTCTCAAGCTTCAATTTGTTAAATTCCTTAATGAAGAAAAAGCCGAATTACTTTAACTCTACTCTGTAATGGCGCAAAATCATAGGAGCATGATTAAAGCATTTTAGTTCTTCTTCACATGTTGAACAATTTTCATAACCTGTTATATTTTTTTTATATTGTCTGATCTTAAAACAGAAATCCAGCAATAATCCCAGTACACTACCTTCCATTTATGGCTTCACAAGTGTACATCAGTTATAATTTAATTTGTCCCTCTTTTTTCAGCAAAACATACACTTCTTAGCAAAATAATAATACCTGTATGTATCCTTAGCACTGTGAACCTACGTGTAGGGGTTCATATCAATCAGAAATGCTTTTTAATTTAGGAAGCCTGAATAGTCCATGGAGAGAAATTTCTCTAGAAGGTCATGGACTGGAAAGCCGTATTGGGTTGCTAAAGCACATTTTGGACTCAAAACCTGATATGGAAAATAAGACTGTGTTTCCTCTTTCTCCCACCCCAAATCCAGCCATCCAGCCCCCTATGTCCCTTGGCATCCCTTGACCCTCAGTGCAAGAAGCCTTTTCTTTTGCTAGGAAGGATGTTGTTGCCCTTGAGAATGAACAACACCAAGGATGTGGGACAAGAGCATTCCTGTCCTTCACAGCTTTCACATTTCATTTATAATAAACTCAAAATAGACAGACCTTGCTGTTTTCTAGTTATCTAAAATCAGTGAAAAATGAAGGATCAAAGAAAATACATAATTAGATTATCATAGTGTGACTATACTAAGTTATCCCTAGACCTTCTGTAAATGCTTACTTAAGCAATTCTTATCCTTTTGCAGTATAAATTCTTAATTGGAAGCTCATTGTCTTCATCACTAAAACGCTTAGAACATGTTGGGTATCTAATAGATAAGTAATAAATCATTGGCTTTCTTGATGTGCGCCTTGATGGTGCCAGCAGGATTGCTTTTTGTGATAGCCTTTTTTAGTTTTTTACAAATTTCTCCTTTGTGTAGGATGTTGGTCCTGTGGAATATCCCAGTTTCAGTTTATGACTGTGGAAGAGGAGCATATGCAGGGTTGTTTTAATGTCTTGGACAAAAGTGTTTGAGGGACTGGAGCTCTAGGCTGCCTATGTACCCTACGGGTCCCCTCTGTTAGAGCTTACCTGCGAGCTTTCAGCTATCCCCAGTTGCCAGGCTGTGAGACTGTCCTAGCTAGAATTGCACTGCAAAATTTGAATAAATTCCATGTCTCCTGCTAGCACCTGTGTTTTTGCACATTCACCTTGTCTCCTCTGAAAGAATTCTGAGATGCTGAATGCTGAAAACTGGAAAGGGAAGAAAAAGTGACAAGTAATGAATCCACAATCAGGAGTATGGTTCTGTAAAAATATTTCTTCATCTATCTCAATTATGACGCTATTGCGCTTCCAGACTATATGGGCTATGAACTTGTTTGCATTGAATGCATGCTCAAAGTTGTGTAAGCTTGACTTCGAAAGCAAAAGGTTTTAGTGGTTTGGAGTTTTTTTCTGTGTTTACAACATTTACATCTTTGGAGAAACAAAAATTTCCTACCACAATATAATATCAATCTTCTGCTTTGAAACCTTGCAATTTTAGCTTCCGTACAGTATGTTGACCATAATAGCATAAAGTAGCAGTATGACCCTATAATTATATTTTACAGTATGAAAGGGATCAAATGCAGCACAGATGAGAAGTGTAGCTGGAGTGCCTAGGGCTAGCTTTTTCCTTTGTGATTTATCTGTTCAATTAGTTGTGATATTGAGAATGATCTTCTAAACTACAATAGACCCCTCATCTCAAGCCTTTTAGCGGCCCAAAGAATATTGGCTGCAGAAACCAAATGCTTAAAATTGGAAAAAACGAGGATATTTTGGTAGAGTAATATATAATATGCAACTTCATATCTATATACAAATTAAGGGGGCTTTCATTAAAAAGAATAAAAAGAAAGGGAATCTCTGTGGGCATTTTTGACTCTGGAACAGATGGTATTCTGCTGTACGATCATCTCTGCCAACTGCATCTGTACAGTATAGAAATTATTTTACTTAATTTTAATATGTTAATTCCCAAAGGCTCACTTAAAAAAAATCCTCTGATATAAGATCTTGTACAAGTATGTGAGGTGTAATCCTTGCTTCAAGGAATATTCATTCAACTACGTTTAAATCACAATACAAAGGCAAGTGTAGCAGGTACGTAGAAATTTTATATGGTCATAGTAATCAGGCAAGCTATTCTCATTACATAATGGGTAAGATTAAATCACAAAAAAGTTTTAAATTATTACTGACTAGTTCCACTAGTCAGGGGAAGCACTAGTATTTGATTTCTTTAGTCATTCTGGTTTGAAATACAATAGCCTCACACCCTTTTGTCACTGGATTCTTGTGGCCTGTATGTAGGAGAAGAGGTCCCAGTGCAATTCCTAGCTCTGTACATCCTGTCTCATGTGCCAGTCTAATAACAAATTAATCCTGATATTCAAACTGATGTTAGTATGCTGTTATAACAGTACTCTCTATTGGCTGAAAATTTACACTCCCTAAATTTGAAAAAAAAGAACTAAAATATGTGATAGTCCAGAATATGAGTCCTTTATCTCATAAATGTTTCAGCTTTTGTTTCTTAATGAACTTATGGTTTTGGTATCACATTATTTTTCTAACAGCTATTCTAAATAAAATGAAAACAAAATTCTGGCACAGTGAGAAAAGATCTTTCATGTAACAGCTCATATAAATTACAATAAGTAGTAATATAATGTATAGTCTTGTCTTAAAAAGTAAAAAATTACAAAGGGCTCTTTTTGATGCCATTACTTCTTAGTGCCATACTGTGCAAATTTCTTTTCTTACACCATTACTCATTATAGGCTCAATACTTGTGGGTGATAAATCACTGTTAATACCAGAACAGATGAAAATTGGAGCTCTAATCTGCTGATAAACTGTGTGAAGAGATGGAAAGGAGAGGGGGATGGAGCTCCTGGGTCTCAGGACTAATACCAGGATGAGATTGTCAGGACACCTTTTGTTCAGGAGTATGCGTAAATCATGATCATGAGCCACTCCAGCATTTTTTTCCTGTATTTTTCCCTGTAATTCACACACATCTTGAAATACATGCTTTCAAGGTATTAAACTTTCTTTTTCTTTTTTTTTTTTCCTCAGAAGATAAAAATTAACATGCTCAGATACAAATAAGCTGGAACGTCTCTAATGGCTGATAGTACTGGAAGATTTCTTACCAGGCTCAGAGTATCAGAGCCAAAAAAAAAAACAAAAAAAAAAACCACCACAAAAAAAAACAAACCAACAAAAAACTAAAACCAAACACATTGCTCCCCTGATGAATATTTCAGTGTTTCTCTTTTTTCTAAAAGTATCCACATACATGCAAAAAACCTTAAGACTTGTCAGACTCTCCTGTAATCTCAATATAAACTGCATGTTTACCACATGCAGTTTATACTGAGATTTCATCCTATCTCTGAATAACAATGTAAATCCAAACTTGTAATGCATTTGAATGCCAGAGAAATTTTCCATTGTCTTTCATTAACTACTAGAGAAAGAAAAGCATCCTGTGACAAACTAAAAAAGAAGACCTTATTTTGCTTTATTGGTTATAAAGATTAATGTTCTCTTAGTAAGAACCCAGTGTTTTACTCTAAGACCAGCTGGTAGTTGCTGTAGTTCCCATGTTACAGTAGCTCCACACCATTACTCATCTCTGAGCTCCTTGAAACATGCTGGCTATTTTGAAATGTGAGGCTATATGCCCAAGTTTTGTTATTTGCTATGATGCAGTCAGACTTTAAAAGAGATTAAAGACAGGCAGCTGTTCACAACATATGTGTCTCGTGGTAGAAGCATTAAGCAGACTTGTTAGACTATAGCTAATGACAGTGTATGGAAACTTTATTTCCACTTTAAGCCAGCAGCATATGGAGAATAGAGCTCATTCAAACTGAATTTTATAAGTATCTATCTCAATAATAAGCTACTAACAAGAAGAAAACATATTGATTAGTGTATGGACAGCAGTTCATTTGAGCTGCTTTTTAAAATATTTTAATTACGGCCAAAAGACTCCAAACACATACATGCAAGAAATCCCTTGAAAGGAATAATTGAATACTTTGAATGAATGAATAACAATTGAATTACAAATAATATTTGGCTGACGCAAACATGTTGTTTTAAAAAATAAAATTTGTCATCAATCAAAAAGTCATAAAAGCATAGGATCATAGAATGGTTTGGGTTGGAAGGGACTTTAAATATCATCTAGTTCCTAACCCCCTGCCATGGGCAAGGACACCTTCCACTAGACCAGGTTTCCCAAAGGCCCAAAGGCCCATCCAACCTGGCCTTGAACACTGCCAGGGATGAGGGCTGAGGCATCTGCAACTTCTCTGGGTCACCTGTTCCAGTGCCTCACCACCCTCATAGTGAATAGATGTTTTCAATGCCTTTCCTGGTATACATATATATATATATATATATATATATATATATACCTGGTGACTATATTCTGTAAACTATAAAAGGGGAAAAGTACATATGCAGATATGCAAGAGATTGGTAGAGGGGAATAGTTGGAGAGAAAGCCCCTGTGTTTTTCCCATAGTCACGGATCTTGTGGTCACTCTAGGGTCTTTCCTGCGATTCCTGCTTCACCTGTGTTGACAGCTGATTGGACAGTGGGTCAGTCCAGGATGGCCCTACCAGTGCTGGGGTTCTCCCATTGTACAGGATGTTCTTCAGCTCATCAGGAGTGAACAACATTTGCTTTTCTATAAGTGCTTGCTGTTGGAAGGCTAGCACTGAGGCTTAAAATTCATCTGTACATTGAAAACTCTGCCATGTGAGAGAATTCCTGCATTGAGGCTCTTTTTCATCATAAGAGGTGATAGATGCCCACTTAGTGAAAGGAGCCACTTGAGGTGCTTGGTGAGGTTATGTAAACTTTGGGTGAGTTTATATGATGATGCAGTCTTTTCTTTCATGTGCTTTAAGTACGGGCAGGTGTTGTTCTCTCCCCTGCATCTGATTACAGCCTTCAACTTAAAAAATGTGCTGCAGCTTTTGGGGGAAGGGACATTATGTTAGACATACAAATAATGTTTTTTGCCTTCTTTTGAGCATTTTTTATAATCACTCTTGGGGAAAACCTGACCTTTCCATTCAGATCCACCAATTAGAGCAGCAACCATGAAGCTTTTTTGTGGTTTTTACATTGTCTTTCCCTTAGCTTTCTTTTCAGACTTGGTAGACATGTGCTCCAGCTCTCCTGAAATTCCAGTACACCAAAACTCTTATGCAGGCAGGATGCTATGAATTGCTGCAGTTCTTTTGGGAAAAGAATATTAACAGAAGAACCTTTTTTTGCCCCTTTAATTTACTTGATTACTTCCAGCTTTGCCTGTATTTATACAAGTTGAAAACCTTTTCTGAATATATAGTGAATTACTCTTAAGTAATACCACATCTTTAGATTAACAATTTTCTTGTAATGTCTCTTGTTAAAAAAGGCTGTGTAAAGAGAGTGATAAGCTAATAAAATCTTTTTCCTGAACACCTGAAAAATGTTTAAATGAAGTCTGAATTTTGAACTGTTTAAAATGGTTTCTTGATCTGCCTAAATGAGTTTGCACTTCTCACTTGAAAACAATGTAATTTTTCTGTCAAATAAATCACTACTACTCTTTAGGAAAACTCAGACAAACTAGAAAGAAAAACTGATTTGGAGTCCTGTTCTTAAATCTCATAATGCTTAATTTCAGCACTGTTAAAGTCAGTGAAGGCTTTAGATTTTAATGTGTAGAATATCAAAATAATTTTTAATAAATTAGGAAACTATTTTAGTCTAATCGTTCCCTCTATTGTGTGCAGAGTTGAGTGTTTGCAACATAGGAGTACAAGTAAATCTTTGGGTTACAGGTAAATGATCATAAAGACTTACAAATTCAGATGTGGGGCAGCTTATTTTGTAATGACACAACCTATAGTTTGCAATGAAACTGTCACTCTAAAGAAGACGACAGCAGAAAAGTAAAGGGGGAGATGACTTCGTTTTATGTTTGTTGGTTATTGGGTTTTTTTTCTGACATATTCTAAGCATGGTAGGCACCATAGCTCACCCTAAAGTTCAAGACTGCAGTGCCTCATTGAATGACTTCTGCTTGCAGAATGGGCTCTGAATCTTCTGTCACGTGTTTTCCTTGGAGGAACTTGTTTCCTTCCTGAGGAGGTCTGCAAGGTCAGGCGAACATCCGATCTTGGAAGCTGCCTGTCTCAAGGCTCCTCTATCTGAGTCATTATTTACACAGAAAAATTCACTGGGAAAGTCTGTCAGAAACCCTGGAGTGTAGCTAAGCGCTTCAGTAATGGGAAGCTTTTTTAAACTGAGCATGCCAGACAGAAGTGTTTTGAAGCTTTGGGGGTTTGTTCTTTTACATAGTATATAGGTAATTTCATTATTCTTGTTAAAGAGTTAGAATTCATGTAATTTGTTTATAGTGCTATGAAGTAGTACAGCTTGGTAGTGTGAGTAAAAGGCCTCTTGTCCAGTCTTAAAATTTTAGCCCTATTACTACTTTTGCTTTATGTTTTCAGCATATACTATGTTCTGTCCTGAGACATGAGGGCTGCATTTTTTGTTGGCAGCAAGCAGCCCTGCAATGCTGTGGTGCAGGCATGTCTGAGATGGAACCACTAATTGCTCCGTTTTCTCCCTCTTTAAGACATCCAGCCATCTTCACTGACCTCACACACTTGTGAGGTCTACTAAGCAGTCTGGGAAGACTGCTGAGCTAGATGCTGATATTAGATGCACAAGTCAGGTGCCTAAAATGCAGTTTCCAGTAGCCAAATCAATGTAATGGCTTTTTTCTGTGTGTCCACCATTTTCTCCCTGCTAATCATAGAATAGTTTGGGTTAGAAGGGACCCTCAAAGACCATCTAGTACAACCCCTTCACAATGAGCAGAGACATCTTCATCTAGAACCGTTTGCCTAGAATCACATCCAGTCAGCCTTGAATGTCTCCAGGGATGGCGCAACCACCATCTCTCTGGACAACCTGCGCCTGTATTTTACCACCCTCATTGTAAAGAAGTTTTTCCTCACGTCCAGACTTAATATTCCCTCTTTTAGTTTAAAACCATTACCCCTCATCCTATTGCAACAGTGCACCCATAGATCCCCCTCAGCATCTGTGCCATGCCTGTCTGATCCTACCCTGAGCTATGCCAGCTCTCGAGGCTGGTAAAAAAACAAACTCTGCATAGTAAGTGAATAATTTTCTGGATGTCTAGCAAGTTGAAATGACTCAGTGATAGGGCAGACTTACTCTGCCACAAAGTAAAGGTAAGGATCTTACCAAGTAGGACGTGCAGGAAAGTGGTTGAATGAACTTTAAATACTGTCCTAATCAAGGAGAAACAATTCACTGTGTATAAAAAGGGGATATAGCAATTTCTCTATTGTCTATTTTTAAGGGTTGTTGTCTTTATCACCAAAGACTACTGTTAAAATATACAGGTGTGACTCTTAACATTGAGTCAATCTGTCATAATTTGAGGAAAGCTGAAAAAAAAAAATTTTCTTTTTCCTTTGAAGTGCCAAAAATATTTTTGCCAATAAAAAAACCTGTATTGATAAACAAAACAAAATAAACTACAGAGGTACAAAAGTAGTGCCATAACTATGCCTATGCAAAGTCTTTTTTTCAGTACAAAAATTCCCTGCAGAAGTTACACCCCTCACACGATGTTAGTGTTCTGGAAAAATTTTCTAATTTAGCTTCTAATGTGAAGCTGTGGCTTTTGTTGGGAAAAGTGGTAGGAGAACAAAGTTGACAGCTGGAGATTTTTACACCCCTGCTGTGAATGTTGCCCTATGACTAGACTAGTTTCATCCCTAGTATCTACTTAGAACTTACTGTAAATCCTCCAGACAGTTCCAAAAAATTGAGAAAATGTTTCACAAATCTGACTTAAACTTTCTGCTTGGAACCAGACACAGAAGCAATTTGTTTTAGATTTCCTTGAGAAACTTTACTAGATTTCTACTAGGGATATAATCTTTTCTGCTTTGGGAAAAGTTCATCCATGAAAAATATGGACAAAACTGAGGCTTTGTTATTTATGTATTCATTTTGATTTATACACATGACTTTTGAAATAGTCCTGGAATATTCCTTGAAATATAGTAGAATGGATAGATCTGGTAAATCCCTTTCAACCACAAACCAGCAGGACTTCAATAGCTGAGCTGCAACAGGTGTAGATACAGCTGATTTTTAAGAACTCTTGTCAGAGCCTTCCCACTTTCTCACAGACTGTAGGATCAAATGGATTTGGAAACTGTGCTCACAAAAACAGGGCTATTTTAAACTAAATAAAGGGCAAATTCCAAAATACATCACAGCTAATTTGCCATTGTTTTCACCATAAACCGTAATGAATCCTCATCAAATGAATGCAGCTGCTATGGTGCTGTATCCAAAATAATGTAATTAAATTGCTTCTTGGGGAATTTTAGAATATAAATTTGGCAGAAACTCATTACTGGCAATTCAACAGTGAAGCATTTATAATCTTATCCAGAGAGGTGATCCTGCATTCTGTCATTCTAAGGACAGAGAGAGGAGAAACAGAACCAGGATGACAAATGGCCAGACCAGAATCTGAAACAAGAAACCACAAGAGCTTAAGGCTAATCCAAGCCATGCTGGAAAAGCTTTTGGGAAGACAAGGAGAGGACAGGAGGAGAAACTTTGGGTGGGTTACATTAGGAAAACTCTGCCGTGCTCCGTGTTGACAGGGTCAACAAGAAAAGAGGGTCCACCAAAAGGAGCCTGCAGGAGTCACAGCTTTGCCATCACTAGGGTTGGAAGAGTCACAACTGTGGTAGGTTAGAGAACTACCCTGATCAGGCAAGGGTAGTTCTGGGGCATCATGCCCAGAGCTGACTCATTCTCCCTGCCTGCTCCTATACAAAAACATACACTCCCATCCATGTTGTCAGTGAGAGTGCGGATAGTTGATTGTAATTTAAATAACCAGTTTCCAGGGGAAAGGAGTGATATTGGGCAGCTTGATCTCCAGTGTGATGAATTTGCTGGAGCTGTCAGGACCCAGGCTAGCATATGGAGATACTACATACAACTAAAATATCTGTAAAAACTTCCATGATGAGTGTGTGCTGAACACACCAACATTGTCTTTACTTGGGATGCTCAAGATCAAACAAGCAGTCATTAAAGCATCAGGAATTACAAAAAAGTGAATACTACAATAATTTCCTCAGTTATAAAACTGTAAAACCAAAACAAGGATCATCCTATCTCATCAGAAAGCAGGTCTTACTTCTGATTTATGTTAAAAGTGACCTCAAAATAAACTGCAATTTCAGGAAAGAGGAATTTCCATTGGGATTAAATCTCAGCCCTTAAATGTTTATAGCTTTAGTATGCCATTTCTAATTTGGCATATATGAAATACTGCATCTTGGAGCATACTTTAGTTTAACAAATATTTTTCTGTTCCGTTATACATTAAAGCAAAGCTCTTGTGATGGTGTTTCCAATACAGTATTACAGCATCAGAATTGTATATCCATGAATATTTAACATTACATGTTCTCAGAGTTATCTAACACTTCAGCTCAGGGACAGCTGATCAGATGAAGCTAACAGAGTCCTTCACGTTATCTTCAGGTTTTTAATTTTTTGTTTTTTTTATTCCTTAGTGCACAGCAGTTACTGACAAAGTTGCAGATGCAGCAGCTGACATTAACGCCAGAAAAAGGGGGGATGGATGGATGGATAGACAGGAAAATTTCAGACTTTTGATGAAAATCAGAAAAAAAATATTTTGTTAATGAAAGAAAAGTGTTGAGATCAAATGTTGAGATTAGAGACTAATATGTTCAGCAGTAAAGTTCATGGAACCACTTTAATAAAGAAAGAACATTATAAAACACTAAGAGCAAAGAGTTCAGAGGTAGGTAGGAACCCCTATTATAGGGATATACTTCGAGAAAAACTATATTTTGAGCTTTGATATTCTTTCTACCCAAAAGTTTAAAACAAGAAGACAAAATGAGTATGCTGTATCCTTGCATTGCTCAGCATTGGCCATTAAACACTCTTTTGGAGGGGAATAAAAAATAGTTATTAGAGCTAACATTTGGCCTCAGGTAAATGTTCCAGCAATATAAATCTACTCTAATGACAGACTGATGTCTTCTGAATTTGAACTGCCAGAAGGGGAAGTGGAAAGAGAAATAGGCAGGGTGGGTTTTGTAGGTCAGTCATGGATTTTATGTAATTCATTTGTTTACGTAGCTTTGCAAGCCCAGAGCTGCCCGAGATTTAGAAAAATAAATATTCGTGTCTTCTTAGAGGTTTGCCAAATGACAGTGTTGGCAATCTTAGCAAGAAGCTGAAACCATTTGTTGCCATGTTGTTTCAGCTCGCAATAAGCTTTACAGTTATCCTGGATTTCATAAGTAATACCTTCAGCATTACTCAAGGCAATTGGGTGCCTCTATTCCGTGACATATACAAAAAATATTGTAGCAGTTGCTTAACAACTCCATTGAATTTTTTAGCATTACTGGATGATGACTTTGCGTTTGGCCTGTCTGGTCAGGTTAATTGGCCTGCAAAGTCACAGAGAAACTGTAGTTTCTTTAGAAACTTTACTGGCCTGTAAAGTTCTGCAAAGCCACTGGCATAATCTTGAGCTTATTAGAAGGATCAGACTGGCCTTATCCTGCAATTTAATCAATAGAGTTGGGTAACATTTTTAGTGACTGCAAATTCATCACAAATGGCGTTTTGATCCAAAAGCTGCTTCCACTTTTGAGCAGAAATGCAGAATCAGTTTGAGGTGAGGCAAAAAATAGCCTAGAGATAAATTCTAGTCATGTCATCCTCCTTTTAACCACTAACTTGGGGATTATGGAATTTGATTTTTATTTCAGCATGAGAGTCTTGGAAACCGCACCTCCTTCTGCAAATGGCCGGTGTCCCTGAGGAGAAAATTAGAAGGAATTTGGAATGGGCTGCTCTTTTTCTCTCTTTACTGCCTTCTGTGTCTTTCACTTGTGAGAGTAGAAAGTGATTCTTTCTCTGACCCTTTCCTCAGTAGCACAGTTTGTCCCTGGTGCCATGTATGGCATCTCTTGTGCCCAGCCAGCCGGAGGTGCTGGGCTCTACCATCCACAGCCTGCTGTCATGGCTGTTTTGACCCCTGGGGACTCCTGCAGCACATGGCCTCAATACTCACACTGCTGCTGAAGCAACTTTAACAGGAGAGGCATCATGGGCTGTGTTTGCCCTCCTGCTTGGTTTTCCTAGAACCTGGAGGTTTAGTCTCTTTTAGAGAAGTGGGAACTCCACATCAGGTTTGTTCTTTTCCCAGTCCAGGGCAAGGATAGGACAAAAGAAACACAACCACTTTTTTTGCTTCCAGTATTTCAGTTTGATTCTGACCCAGAAAATCAATTACTGTCACCACAGTCCTACATAGTACAGACTAAGGTAATACTCAGTGCGACACTGAGTATGTCTGGCCTATGTGGAGTTCAAACACCTGAAGAGACTGCTTTCCATGTGCTACCTTGCTTAGTCCTTTATAGTCCTTTGCATTCTCCAAATTAATCCTGTTTTCTGTGCAGGTTTATTTAAGGTAGAGATGCAGCACATTGAGAGAATACCAGTTTGTTGGGGTTGTTTTGTCACAGTAGTTCCACAGACTGGTCTTACATGAAGTTTAGCTAATTTATATACTAACAATAGTGGGCTGATATTTCCTCTGATACTGAGATTTGGCAGAGAGGACCAGAAGGAAGTTTCAATCCAATATATCAGAGAATAGCAAAAGGGGAAAAAAGAGACTTCCTCTTTATTATGTGAGGAGTATAATATATTACAAATAATTTCCACCCATTAAAATGCCCTTTTGTTCTTACAGCCTGGTTTGGAATTTGTGGTCAGTCCAGTTTTGACTGTTGTAATATCTTCACAACATCCCATCTTTGCTCCTTCATATCCATGGCTTGCCTTTGCATGTGTTGCATCTGATCCCAGCCGTTTGCATTAAAAAATCACCAACCAGGACACATATTACTAAAGGCTAGTGGTTTGGGCTATTCTGGCCCAGCTGCTGCAGGTGGATTTTTGTGGTCCTCAGATTCAGTCATTTCTGGATACCTTCATTTTTAGTCAACTGATAAGCTGTAATTCAGTGAGAGCACTAGTGGGCCAAGTTCTCTGAGCAGGAATATTTAAATCAGCTTTCCATAATTTTGTAAATCCTAAGGGTAAATCTTGGGTTGAGGAGCTTCCCACAGTTTGAAGAAAAAACTTTGTGCTGGGCTATGTGCTTTTTCAGTGTTTGTACGAGTTATCACTCTGATTACTGAATGCTTTGGTTTTGCATTACAAATTAATAATAAATGGAGGAGGAAGAAGGAAAGATTTTATATTGTTATTTTTTGTACACCACCAGCAACACAGCAATGTTTCATTAATTCATGTAAGGGAGGTTTTTCTTAACTGAAGCGCATGGCTTATGTTTTGCCCTAGTGGCATTAGGAAACTTTATTAGCAGCTCATCCCTGTAAACGTTATTTCAGCATCAGAGAGCTGAAGGGCTTCTGTTGTCTGTGAAGTGCACAGTACAGAAGAGCTGAATTGTTCAAAGGCTTCTTCATCGGAGGCATGCCATGAAGCTCGATGTGCATCCGATTCTGAAACCCCAGGGCAGTGTGCAGTTAAACAGAAGGGACCAGGAGAGATGCTGCCAAGTCCCGTGGAAATGAGCACCAGTCTTTCCAGTGTGGCAGAGAAGGAGAGGGAGCTCTTTGGATGCCAAGGTTTTCAAAACAATCAGGAAATAGCAGTAAGTTTTGTGATGCCTTAGGAAACAGTTGATTTCCAGCCACTGATTTTTGATAGCTTTGGGATATAATCCAGTGATAAATGCCGAAAGAGTGCTTCTCACTTCTGCACTTTCGTATTGGTTGCAGCTAAAATCCAGAAGCCTGGAGGTTTGATTAACAGCTTATGTAATGCAGTCCTGAGAATTAAAGTCATCCAAATAATAAGCAACATGGAAAAAGTTGTGTTTCTGATTTGTTCAAATGTTTGGTTGATTTCTCTTTGTTAAAACTAACTGCTATCATAATGAATCTCTCCTGAGAAGCACTGTAGTTTATTTTCTACAAGGACTCCCATCAAAAATGTTACTTCCTATTGCTTAGTTCTTATTTAAGAAGAAATTTAAAACTGCAAAGTTTCAATCACAGAGAAAAAATTTACAATGGACAGGTTTTATTTTTTTTAATAGTTACTGTGTGTGAGCCAGAGATCCATTCCTAGTGAGGGATGTTCTTGTTTAAGTTAACACTTTTTGCAAGTTACGGGTACTGATACTCTTAATAGATAGCTGATGGCATTTATCCATATCTGGCAAATTATACACTACTAGTTTACATGGAATTTCTTAATAATTAACTAGCTATAGTACTAGGTTTCACCCGGCTTTTCAGCTGAGTTTAACGTGTATACTAACAATGCAGCTTTTTTTGTCAAATGTGCACCAAATCAGAAGGATTTTTTTCCTTTAGCCTTGTCCATTCTGCTCAACTGGACTTCATGAGAGAGATGAGCTCAGGAAGCCTACTGTTTTTCCCTGATTCCACCTAACAGAAGTTCAGCAGCATTCATTATTATGATATATTTTGCACATTCTTATCACCAGCAAATTTGTAATAAAAAGCTCCAGTACACCCAGGTTTTTTTTTGGGTAAGACCCCTCTTTCAGGATTGTGTAAATTTTAAACGCCATAAAAGAGTGAATGGGATTTCCAGATGTTAACTCGAATGGGTCACACATTTCTAATTTGGCTGCATTTCATTTGGAATCCTAAAAATTTTTTGATTTCCAGTTATCACCACCCAGGCATGTGCATGCTGCTTATTGCCCAGTGCACAGGATTTCTGATGCTGTCAGGACATCCCAGCCTTCCTGAACATGCACCATATTATATATTCACTATGTTGAAAATATTTGGAAAATGCATCCTGTCTTTCTGCTAATTATTCTAATTCACACAACATTATTTCAGTAGGAATTTGAAGTTCTGGAATGACTTATTGTATCTACTTGTTTAATTTCTGGACACAGATTCATAAGAGACACAAAATAACTTAGTGTCTGTTTTAAAGAACAAAAGCAAAGGCTCTTGAAGACTTTTTTTCTGAGACAGTATTCTTTCCTCCTGAATTAAGATAATGCTACTCAACTGCTTTTATTTTTAGAGTATATAATTACATTTCTTTTGAGTATCCTAATGCATTTTTTCTTTCAAACTTCATGTGACAAGAAGGTAATTGCTATGTTTCTGAAATTTGTGGTTCTAATATGTTTCAAGATGTTTCCAAGGCAGAAGTTTGGTAGGTCTGTTAGTTATTTATTGATATCTTATTCTGAAGAACATCAGGATTCATGGTCTTGTTATAGCTATTGATATCTTTCAGCATTTTAACTTGCTTTTTGACTGAACCAAAGGACTACTCATTTTGATGACATCTAAATTAATTGGTGACAGGTCTTGTTTTAATGCAATTTAATTTTATACAAGCATTTCAAGTCATATGTTTTACTCAATTTGTAAAAAATTATAAAAGAGAGGGAGGAGAAAGAATAAAAAACAGTACAAAATCTATGTAAGAAAAGAAAAGGTAAACAAAAGCAGTATAAAGGCCTCAATCTTATATGTGGAAATTTCACTGTTGATTTAAATGCAAGTAGGAACTTCCCCTTTAGCAAAATGACTGTTTACAAGATATGGGACTGTCATTACATAAAACGGTTTTGTGTATTTGCTATATTTTTTCACATCATGAAAAACACCCAAGAGCTAAAGACCCCTAGGCTAGCATTTAATATCTGAAACAAGTTTAGTAAACCTCTTATTTTTATTGGCAACTTGCAGTGTGTTGCAGCTCTCATTCTCTTGTAAGAAAAAAAAAGGGCTTTTAGTGAGGCAAAACCTGAGCTTTTCATATCTGGAGACTTATCAGAGGATGAACACTGGAGTCTCAGTTTGGCATCTGATGTACAATAAGCAATCTCACAAAGCACCTTTGCAATTTGGCAGCCTTGTTTGCAGAAGACCTCAGGGTTAAATGAGCCTGTAGTGAATTAGTTAACATTACGCCATAGAAACCAGTAGGTCAAATATGAAGTTAATTCACTAAAAGTACTACAGTTTCTTCTTACTGTGCTGTTCTGGACCTCAAGAGAGCAGTAGGAAACATCTAGCTCAACTCAGTACCTACTTCAGTCTTTAGTCATTAGTGTGAAATATGTTTACTGTTCTGAAATACACTGAAGAACTCAGTGAATATAGATGTGACACTCAATGGGACTTTTTTCTTTTTTTTTTCCCCACCCAAAAAATGTATCCAGAATCACCAAATTAAATCTTATTGTAAATACTGTGAGTTATGTTTAGGAAATTAGAACTAATACTACCCTGGTTCTTTCTCTTCTAGTTGTAATTTCTTTCAAAGTACCATCCAGTTTTTATCTCCCATTTTTGGGGGTATGCTTCAGTTTATGTACCATATGTTGGTGGCTGAGCTGCAGAAGGCAGGAACATCAGGAAGGCTGAGAAAGAGTTAGGTAGCTGGCTCCAAGTGCAACCTACAGTGAACCCACAGCACATGGCCAAACAGCCAAAAGCACTTCCACCAGCACACTCAGAAGGGAGGGGGCCAATAACGCAGAAGAATTGAAACTTCCTCCAAAGCTTGAGATGCCCTTGCAGAACCACTTCCCCAGTCTGCAGACTGAAAAGGCCAGGTTCACTGGGACTTTGAGCAGCCTGGTGTAAGTGGAAGGTGTCCCTGCCCATGGCAGGGGGTTCGGAACTAAATGATCTTTAAGGTCCTTTCCAACCCAAATGATTCTGTGATTCTGTGAACATCGTTCTGTGATGGAAGGCCTGATTCAGGGCTCATTGGTGTCAACAGAAAAGATCCTAGATTACTTTTTAGGCTGCTGCACATATACCACAGGGAATCAATGGCTATAACCCATGACCTGGGTTTAATTTGGATATTTTGTTTGCATCTTGAGTAGTAAAGTCTCAAGTGAGGTCCAGGGACTCAAACTGTGTATAAACCATTTCAGAGCACAGCATCAAAACACGTGTGCTTTGACTGAGTGCTTAATTGAGCAATTAGGTGCCCAAAAACCATGAGCATTTTGCTGTGAATTAGGTATCTGACTGCTATTTATTGATCAACTCTTCTTCAAGCCCTAATAATATCATTGTATAGTATTTTTCTCATCTGTCTTTTGTCTTATTCCATGCAAAATATGTCTGAAAACCTTTAGAATACGGGGGGGGTTCTAAAATACATTTCTTTTATTTTGGAAGAAAAAAAAAATTCTGTTGGCTATTTGATTTAAATTTTTACAAGTCAGAAATCATGTCTCCTCTGGTTTTGTAAAGATCCATGGGTATTTTTACCATATATAGGTGATGGAGGGTCTGAGATTAGCTCTTCATAGGGAAGGTTCTACAGGAGGCCATGAAATGTTATGTATTATTAAATCCAGGTGCTTGCAGGATCAGGGCCTCATGAATTTTTTAGTTCAGGCATGTTTGATGCAGACATTGCATCTAATTTTTTAGTGCAGATCTACTTCACTTCATTATCCTTGTAGTCTGACTGAGGTCTAAGGAAGTCAGTTGACTTTTACCAGGTTCATTGGGTTCTTCGAGTCAGTTCCTTAGCAGCCATGCTGAGTGACCTCCTTATTTGATACTCATGTATTTCACAAATTATAGAAGACCTCTGCTTTAAGGCTCTTGGAAATGGATGTTTGCTAGCAGTATTTGTTTGATAGGTTCATAATTATTTCACATACCATTTTTTACTGTACTTGTACAATGTGGAAACCCTTAGCATTACAGTTAATTCAAGACATCTTGAAAAAAGGGCTGTTTTCAAATACAGTCAACTTTCCTAAATACATGCATTGGATAAATTGTGGCATTTATCTATTTCCTAGGTTAGGGATAATGGGAAACTCTTTGTTCTATACTTATGGGTGACTTGGTCCTTCAATGCGCTTAGGTCTCATGAGATAGGACCTCTACATGGAAGAGATCAGAGAAGTTCAATGCATGATGCTAGCAAATAAAAATTATCCTGCATTTTGTGGTACAATTTGGAACAGAACTTTTAAAGTCTGCACATGTTATCTTACAGATTTTAAGGAGAGGCATGAACAATGCAGTGTATCAGCCCCATGCAGTGGAAGTACATGATACATAACATTCTGACGCTGTCTCCAGCCTCCCTCCCTACTTGCAAGAGTCACTCATATGATGGCTTATGTGATAGTCGTAGAATCATAGAATAGTTAGGGTTGGAAAGGACCTTAAGATCATCTAGTTCCAACCCCCCTGCCATGCCCTAGTCCAGGGCTACTTTTTCAAAGTACTAAACAAAATTGTTAAATAGCATTTTCCAAGAATGCTTCCAACCAGTTTTTTTTTTACCACAGTACAAGGAACAGCAAACTGAAACCATGCCTTTCTCTTTGATATATTTTCCACTACATGTCAAAGCTACATACATATGTAGCATGGTTTTAAATGTAGAGCTGAATAAATCAGGACAGATTCACCTGAAAATGAAAAATAGAAGAGTACAGAGTTATTATCCTGGAAATGTATCAGTATCCTAGATTTAAATAAAAAATTATTGATTCTTAAACATTGCCTAGGCCGGGATCCATTTAAAACATTACAGCTAACATTATTGTATCTTGTAAGTTGTTACTGCAAAGCATTATCGGTATAGCATTTCCCAAATGTATAAACAAACTGAAAATCAGAGATGCAGCCTCTTCATACTATCTGTAAATGTTTATTCCTATGCGTCACCATCAAAGTTTGCAGTAGAGATCATGGAGACCATGCAGTTTTTCTATTGTATAAAGGAGGGCACCTGAAAATCAATTTTTTCAGTCTCTGGGCTAGCATTACTCCTGCAAAATTTTGGAGACTGACAGTTACATGGACACTATGACCAAAGCTATGATCTCTTGATTTTTGTCTGGACTTTTTAACCTAGATTATATATCTAAACTTTTGAGCTAAGGTACTAGCAGAATTTAAGCAGGATGGGAGAAAAGCTTTGTTGAAACTTTAAAGAAAACCACAGCGTGAAGTGGAAGCAACCTGACATGGCAGAACCCCACAAACCTTCTTTCATCTCTTCTATTGTCCTCTCTTGAAGAACTTCAAAAGCAAAAACAGAAAGCATTGTGTTCCTCTCACCAACAGTCATTGTCAAGCCTTGAGATAGAACCTAGGGTTTTTTTTCTTCTGTCAATAGATGAGTATTGTGCTTATATTCTAACTAACAAACAATGCTACATCAAGTAACTGGAAAAAAAATTCTCATATCCAACCTAGATTTCAGATTTGGTTTACCTATTTTATACTGAATGTTTCAATGTTAGATTTGGGTTGTTTTTTTTTTTTTTTAAACAAGGAAGTTGAACAAATGTTTTATTTTTAGTTGTTAGATAGAAGTATCTAAAAGTCTGACAAAGCATTATGTCCTAGTGGAATAAATACAGCAACCTGAAGCTTCACAAATAATGAATGCTACAGTGTCACTTCCAATAGCAAATCTCAGTATAGGGCACAGGCAGATCAGATCAGGTTTATCTTTGATCAAGAGCCAAAAGTGTCAGGAAAATAATCAGTCATTTTGTATTCTTTTCTTTTCATAAAGAACATGAGATAAGCATTGGAAACAGTTACTCTTTATGTTAACAGAGGAGTTCATTATTAAATTTCTTTTCTGTATTTAAAACAAAGCTAACACTGAACAAAATAAAAACTTATACTCCCATCATTACTCTTAATATTTAATAAATTATCTATTAAATTATCTTTTGCAATCTGCTGTGTAATATTCTATTTCATTCTTCAATCTCCAAGAAAAAAATCTCTAAATATAGTCTAATGCCTGGGAACTGAGCCACTTTTAATGCTGTAATTCACTTCAGCAGTTTTTGACCATTTCAAAACCAGTAACTGAATCTGCTGTCACTGACACACATTCTTAGGTCAAAAGATCCAATTTCCATTCTGGTCTAAACTTTCAAATAGAGACACAGTTTTTTGGTTGGTTTTTCGTTTAGTTGGGGTTTGTTTTTTTTGGTTGCTTGCTTTTGTTTTATTTTTGTGTTGTGTTTTTTGGTTATTTTGTTTTTTCTTAAGGTATTCCAATCTGCATTTCAAAGAAAAGTTAGTCCAAAAGTAAACCCTAGCTATCTTTATAGAACTGGTGTTACATAGATAACAGGATGATAGGACTGTGTATGGGACTGAGAGCAGGGACAATTAAGAGTTTGGGAACAAACTTTCTGGCGTTGGTTTTTGTAAATGCTGGTTGTTTTGGGGTTTTTTTAAGTCCAGGAATGATCCATTTTTAATAAAATTTTGGTAGAGAGAGCCAGAAATGGCTTTAGGGAAAGAGAAAAGGAGAACCATCTCAGAATAACCTTTGTATTCTTCAGTAATGATTAGGGAGAACTCCCTTTTAGAAGTTCATAACTGTTTCTGTAAGAGAACATGTATGTAAGGCGGAACTTTGTGGAAAAGAATGATAGGAACTGCATGCTCCGTTCACAGGTAGGCTGCTAATTGACATTTAAGGCATGCTGTTTAAAACATTAATATGGAATATCAAAGTTCAAGTACATGTTCAACGTACGTTCAATATATAATTACAGACAATCACATCAGGAAGATGTACCTCACACTAGTATATTCATACACAACGAGAAAATTGGTCTGGAATTGAGAGAATATATAGTTCCCTATACATGTAGCTATGTTGAAGAGTCATCTTGGGAAATGTAGAAGTTAAAGACACTTTTCTGCTTATCTTGTGAAGTTTAAGTGGTGTGTGGAAGTAGATGATCTTAAGGTCCTTTCCAACCCTAACTATTCTATGATTCTATGATTCAGTTAATCCTGTTATGTTTCTACCATCATTCTTACAAAGCTCTACAGTCTTAGTTTATTTTTTGCTAGAATACATTCAGCCAGCTGTGGTTTTCTTCATACGCGTTTCCCTCCCTGTGCTCCCACACTTTCTTTTGTTCCATAAACCATGTGGACTTCCTTTCTCAATAGCAGCAACTGTTGCCGTTTCTTCATCTGTCTACAGCTCTCTTTAAACTTTCCCTCAGAGAATATGCATCTAAGAAATTCATTTATAAGTTTTTTGACACTCTGACCTTTAATGACATTTGTGGGGTTTGGTGTCTTTCTCTGAGAGTCCTATCTCAGCATCTTACACACTCAGGCAGTACTCCACATCAGCATGCTTGAGTTTAGTTTATTGTAGTTGAGATCAGTCAGGAACAAGCTCTGAAGGTGAAGGAACTGGGGGGAAACAAACACAGCTTGAAACAAAAATAAAAATCAAGCAGTCACTTGGTTTGAATAACACACATTCACAGGAGCTGTTTAATTTTGTCAAGATATTTTTGACCACTGACAAACACATGCATATATATATGCCTGTGTATATACATACACACACACGCACAGGTATATGTTTTTTATATACATATACGTATGTGTGTGTGTGTTCATGTACACATTTGTCTAAAACAGTAGCTGCAGACAGGCTGAAGTTTCTTATATTTTCAACTTTTCATTTTCTGATACAGCTGTTCACATACATGCTTATGTCCTTGCTTGTCTGTATGCCAGTCATTCCCCATACAGGTTTCTACTCTTGCCTCCTCATGAATGTTGATTCCAGCCTTGCTTTACTCCTCCTCATTGTCCAAGGTACCACTATCAAAACTGTATGTCCACCTATTGATTCAGTTTATGAATTGATTGCTTTACTGTAGATATTTTAAAACCACTGACTAATTCACTTTTAATCTTGGACCTACTAAATAACAATATAGTAAGTATTAAAAACTACAGGAAAAAAAATAAATATTAGTTTCCTGATTTTTTTTTTAACTTATAGACCTTTGGGATTGTTCTCTAATCATAAATCACTGTTTTTAAAGCATACTCTGTAGTATTTGCATGTAAAGTTGATAAGTTAGTTTAATTTTTCCCAACTATCACTCATCAGTAATCTGTTAGTCATCTGTGGGTTATGGATATAATTATCATTATTTAAGCTTTAGTCTAAATTCTCTAACATTTAAACAAGGCAGTATTTGAGTAAGTATCCCTAGAGGGAATGTTTCAGTGCTCAGCTCTGCCATTAATTACTACAAGTATCTTTTAACTTCACAGTTATTCACTAGTGACATTTTATTTACAGATAAATGTTTCACACTAAAAAAGGAAAGGGATTCTATCAGGCTCATAATTCAGTGTTTTGAACTTTCCTCTTTGTTGATAATTAGTATCCTAACTGATTCTATGAATATTGATATATTTTATGTACTTATTTTTTCACAATTTGAAGGCTCACATAGGTCTTTGCCTGTTATAGAAGTGGTGTAGTTGTGATGACTTCCTAGTGTGCTGGGTAACTGTATAATTACAAAGGAGCTTATGCAGCTTGATGAATCCTAGACTAAGTCCTCTGACCCATTCCAAGAGGCAAGAAAAAGGATCCCTTCCAGCTCAGCAGGTGTAGAAATGGGGCACTATCATTGCAAGTGGCAAAGTCTACCTACTTAGATATGATGGATTAGCTGAGTGCTTGGCATTATTCAGTGGAAGGAATTAGCTAAAGAGCAGCTCTTTAGGATAAATCAGTTCTTGGGAACATTCTTAAGAAGCGCTTAGGGGAAATGTGCCAGACTATAGATCAACTGCATTGTTTTGATAATTCAGATCTTTCTCATGAATTTAGACGCTTTTCCCACTTTTGACAGGCAGACAAATATTGCAAACATGAATGTAAAACTCTGAAAATGTGACAAATGTGCTAAAAATGCAATGCTATAGTCACTGCAATACTTTACTATAATCTTTTCCAAGCTGTTGGCTATGTTTATACTTATCCTGTTACACCTAATGATACTGCAGTAGTATATAGCAATATTACAATATAGTATATTGTATTATAATGTACAGTATATAGTGTCATATGTATTTTAGCATACTACATAATGATATATAGTGGTACTCTGAAATATTGAAATATG
Organism: Ara ararauna; assembly: GCA_028858755.1. Classification (NCBI taxonomy): domain Eukaryota; kingdom Metazoa; phylum Chordata; class Aves; order Psittaciformes; family Psittacidae; genus Ara; species Ara ararauna. The sequence goes on from CM054378.1 coordinate 54,308,184, forward strand.
GTGATATATCTGATACTATTGTAACACTTTCCAACTGAGGTTGATGCTATACTTTCTGCTTTGAGAGTGGTGGATGGTCAAGAATTTAGGCAAGATTTTATTCTTTGCTTTTACTTCCCCTGTGGCCAGAGGTTAGTTCTGTTGCTGGTGTGCATAACCTAGCCCCAGTCCAGGTTGGAGACTGGAAAGGTGGAAAGTGCATTACAAAGAATGCTGTATGGGCAACAGGGCTAACAAAGCTGCGAGTATAGTGGTGTGGGCCTTAAGAACCCCTCCAATAACCTCAGTTTCCTCCCATGGTCTGTGAGTTCAGTTTTCCTTCCTTGCAGTACTTGAAAACCCATGGACATCCTCAGTACCTCCTCTCTTCTTTAGGCTATTGGCTGGGCAAGCTCAGGGAGTGTGTCCAGGGTAGCTCCAGCAGGCCCTGTGACTTGACTCGATTCATACCACAGTCTTCCTCCTCAGCATGGTCATTAACTGAGTCCTCACTCCACTTGTCAATTTTAATGAACTTTGTAGGATTTCAACATATCCAAGACTGTTTCTTTGAAGCTAGCTGTTCAGTTTGTTAGCTATTGTAGATTTGACACATAGCTTCATGGAGGTAAAACAGGCAGTCAGGTCAAAGTTATAGAGAAGGATGAATTTAAACGAAACCTATTGGAAACAAAACCATTTTTATCTTTAATATATTCTCTCTAGAATTCTGAAAAGCTATTTTTTCACCCTTTCTTCCCCAGCACAATTCTAGTCAGTAAGCTGGACCAAATTTTTGCAGGGAGTGGCTGTTATATTTTTCTGCATTTATGAGTGACCCTCACGCTTCTAGAGGTATGTGTTCTGAAGTTACTTACCATTTTACAGCTGTAACTTGTCCATACAGAACTATAACAGCCTGTAAATACAGTATTTCTGACTAGCTGAAATCTGACTAACTTTTTGCTTGTAGAGCTTGCTGTATGGTGCTCCTTTTTGTGGCAAAGCATGTAGATGCTACAATGGGGGATGTAAATCAACTATATGAGCCTATGCAAGATAAGGGAGCCTGATTTTCTTACTGTTTTTTAAAATCCATGCCTTGTAAATGTGTCCTTCAAATCCAAAGCATCTGGAAAACATATCAGTATCTTTTCTGAGTAAAAGTAGTTTAATTTTCAGAGGGGCTGTAAAACTTTCAAGAGTCATAAGCCTAAAGAAAATAGTGTAGGCTCTAGGAATTCCTGAGGAAAATGTCATTTGGAGTTTTTGAGCAGTTTCAGCTAACCTGATTGCTCATCAGCAGGAAGGATGGTTCTGTTCAACTGCTTGCTTCAAGATAGCTTGTTATCCACTACTTCACTGGTGCTGGCTGTTACAATCATGCACCTTTTGGAAGGATTAGTTTTCAGCAAGATTAATATTTTAATGCAGTTGACTATATCCTCCCACGTGCTGTAGTGTTGATGAAAGGGTGAAAGAAGGAATGCCCCTTTCAACAACATAAATTTATTTTAGTAACTTTTGAAACTAAGTCACCAGCTGACAAAAAAAAAAAAAAAAAAACAAAAAACAAAAAAAAAAAAAAAAAACACCAAAGGCAGAAAGGCAAATAAAACCAAGAGGTTTTGTCAGACTATCTGGTGAAATGAGCTTAAATAGTCCTTCCTCTACTTGGAGAAACAGAGAGAGCTTGTACGAGAGTCTTTTCTGGAGTTTCAGGATCAGTCTCTGAGTCCCATTCCACACAGACTGTGCTATCTAATTCCTCTCTTTAAAAACGCATCTTCCGTAAATAAAAGACGCAAGGATGCCATAAGCTCTGTGTGTGTCAATTCATTTCTTTCTCACCAAGGAACTAACCCCACCCTGGAGTCCAGAACTTGCTGAGAATTCAGGAGCTGTGGCCATATCACTCTGTAGTGCCATAATAGGCCAGGTAAGGAACCCTACATTCATAATTCAGTTTCCTTAACACAAGCATATACTCATCCCATAATGAGCAAATTTTCAGTGGTCATGTGAAATAAATGGTGTCAGATAATGGAAGCAAATGAGGGCATTGTTTACTGTATGTTAAAGATGAGCAAGCCTTTTGGCCACGTGCATAAATTTAAAATAGACCTTAGAAGGGAAATAAGACATTCATGGCAGTGATTGTCATGTCAGTTCAAAATAATTAACTAGAACACTGTTAAATTATGCTTAATGAGTAGGTAACATTAATTTGCAGCTCGAGTTGACTGGCTGTTTTGCAAATTGAATGATGTTTGACCAAGGAGGCATGATCACATAGGTTATGGTTTTCTAACAACTGGCAGCAGTTATACTGTTATTTTATTCCCTCCCCTTACAATTTATCACCACACGTAATATCAGATGCTGACTTTAGATTTTTGTTTAGTAAATTCTTCCCTTCTTTTAATATCACAGCATCAGTGAAAAGTAGCGACCTATATAAATGTATTTTACAGTGCTTAAAGGGGCTTTGTGAGTCAGGATTACTTTTTGGTGAATCCACAAAGATGCTGGCTTGGGTGTGAAGACCACCTGGCAATTTCTGACCCTTCAGCACCCTGATCACCCCACTCTGTCACAGCTCATCACCTCCTCATTTTTTATGCAACTGTGGAACTGTGTTGCAAACTGAACCACTTATACTGGTTTAAAGTATATTTCAATTCCCTCCTCCTTTCTTTCAGAGGGTTATTTCTAACCCAGACCTGGCTTACAGTGCATCTGCACAGAGCAGGGCTAGCAGGGATAGGGCTGCAGGGAGGGCAGGCTACTTCTTAAACTGGCCTTGTCAGCACAGCCAGTAAGTGGCAATATCATGCTGAAGCCTACAGGGCTCATGTTCAGTGTTGTTATAACAGCACTGGTTGTATCTAACAAGTCCAAATCAGTTGACTGGTGCACACTGAGAATTAACTTGAACAGAGAATTAAATTGAACAGGCTACCAGATCATTTACAGTGGCTGCTTCCACCCCACAAAAACCAGCAACTGGCAGTGCCTGGAGAGTAGCTGCAGAAGGCCACTGGGTACTGCCCTGAGGCCAGTTTTACACCACCTCAGTAAATACAGATAGGCCAGTATTACTTTTTTCTTTTATAGATGAAGGAACTCAAATACTCAGTGATGTGAGGTGGCGAAGGCCAGAAAATAAACATCACTCCTGGGAATAAAAGTCGAGACAAAACATATGTGAAAAACTTGCTCTGTAGTGATTTTCCTACCAGCCTGTGCTCAAAATAGTGTAGCTCTCAAAATGATTGGGTTTTTTTTCCTTTCCCAGGTGTTACCAGTGAGGAATGTTTTTTCCTAAAGACAAATAAGAAAGTAACATAGTCAACATGTTACTTTAAAAAGCATGCTTAATGTGCACTACAGCTATATACCATTACCAGAAATGGTAAAGAAATGGTAAATTTGGTTTTGCCTAAGTATTCTTCTCACAAGGCAATTGGGATTTACTGAGATAACTGTGTGGATTAAGCCAGACATACAAATTTTATATTCAAGAGTAGTTTTTCTTCCAGACAGTGACTTACTCCTTGCACAAATGGCAATACCTAGCAGTGTAAGAGAAATGGCTAGCACTGAATGAAAGTACTGGGGGAGAACATGTCACCTTTCCCACATGGCAGATGTTGAATGAATATTAAAATATCTCTAAACCAGGTATTAGAGTCAGGCTGTGGCTTTCCTAAGTGGTCTTAACTTGACCCTGTATGTAAGGAATACAGACAGGTTTTGTTACTGCAGTATTAGCAGCTAACAGGTTTTTTTACCATTGCATAATATTTTCACCAGATTTGGCCTCAGTGCAGGATATAAGGAAATAAGCTTTGGGTATAGAAACACAAATTAAGAGCATGAGGTTTTACCTGGTATTTTCACAATTTCAGAATGAGCCTTGTATTTAGTCCCATTGATATTAGTAAGTGCTAGATATCAACTTTTTTTCAGATCTGTACTCTAAATGTCTGGTTCTCCAGGCGCCTATGAACACTCCACAGAAAACATAGTTGCAATTGCAGACAATAGACCTTTGAAAAACAGGTCAACACATTTAGCCTGCTAAAACGCAGGCTGCTGCTTTAACTGGTTGCAGTCCAAAGTAGGGCTTCAGAACTGAACACACACAAATTATAAATCAATGCAGTTCAGTGTTGTACACACTAATGGTCTCAATCCTGTTATAGATGGATGCAGGGGCAGCTGTACTGTAACAGCATCCTTGACTGGGTTGTAGCTGATAATAAAGATCGAATTGAAACCCTACAACACATTTTAGCATGTTCTTGAAGCACTTTGAGGGGCAAGACTTTCATTTCTTTTCTGGTGTGAGACAATGTGTTACCAGGTGGCTGGACGCAAGTTTTGAGTGCCAATGGTTGTTGGACCATATGACATACAGGGGTGCAAGTGTAGCGTGGCTCAGTCAGGGCAGTGCAGGCAATAGGACTAACCTGGCTCAGTCAGGGCAGTGCGAGCAATAGGACTAACCTGGCTCAGTCAGGGCAGTGCGGGCAATAGGGCTAATGTAGGGACAAGTATTTGTAATGCAGCTTATGGCTTGGTATCAGGGCAGAGCAAGGTCTCTCCCACTGTGACCCAATATGCCACAGGGAGCTGCTCTCAAGAGATTGCTACAATCTGAGCCCACCTTGAACCTGTTTGATGCATACCCACTGAACAGCATGCCAAAGAATGTCTCCTGTAGTTTTCTGATCTGTTTTCTCATTTGACTGATAAAGTTATGTCACTACTTTGCTACATCCTACACTTTAGGTTTGTCATATTTGTATCAATATTGGTCTGAAAACTCAGTGCTCTTCATGTTTTTATCAGAAGGTTTTAAGTGACTCATGTAGAGCCTTAGGCTTGCATGTCAGATTAAGTAGCACAGCCTCAAAAATATGATATCTGTGGGAGATTTGTCATGATAAATATAATGAGGTACCTTTTCTGTTTTTCATAGTAAATGTCAGCAGCACAGTTAGCAGGGACACGTTCTCAGCTGACATAGGTAATTTTGTCAGAGTGTCATGGGTTCAGCAGCAGCAGTCATTTTTCTCCTTCTTGGTAGCTGGTGCAGCGCTGTGTTTTTGATTTTGGGCCTGGGAACAGGGCTGATAACACCAGCGTTTCAGTTACTGCTTAGGGATGTTTTGGTCTGACCAAGGACTTTCTGAGTCTCATGCTGTGCCAGGGAGGAGGGGAAGCCGGGAGGAAGCAGAGACAGAACACCTGACCCAAACTGACCAAAGAGGTATTCCATGCAACAGCACATCATGCCCAGGATGTGAAAACGGAGAGCAGAGACCCGGAAGGGTGGGGGTGCACTGCTAGGTCGGGCTTGGTATCGGGTGGTAAGCAGTTGTATTATCTTTCCTTGTATTTGCCTCGTCATTATTATTATTGGTGGTAGCAGTAGTGGTCTTGTGTTATACTTTAGTTACTGGACCATTCTTATCTAAACCTGTGGGAGTTGCATTCTTTCGATTCTCCTCCCCATCCACCTGGGAGCAGTGGGAAGAAAGAGAGGGGAGTGAGTGAGAGAACGGGCTGCGTGATTTACAGCTTAAACCACGACACAGAGTCACAATTTATACCAAAGAAGGATCTTCCTTTTAAAAGCAAATGCTTAATATTCTAATCACTTTCAAAAGCAAAAAATAAATGTAGGTCAAAACTATTACAGCTTTTGTGAGAAAACATATTTTGTGAAAGACTTGTAATATGGGAAATTAAACCACTTTAATTTTTTCTTTGATTGACAATGCCAAAAAAAAAAAAAAAAAACCAACAAAAACCTGCAAACTCCACAGAGTTTTCTATTTGGAGAACTTATTAATAAGAATACTACTACACTCCACCTAACAAAAGCTGATGACAAGTTGCATTGTATTATACATTATACTTGGTAGCAGGTAGAAGGAAATAGCATCATCCTCTAACACCCTGTTAACTTGCAGAGAGCAAAGAGCTGTGAATTACATAGTGTAATATCCTTAGCAAAATCAGAAACCAACCATACTAGCATTGCAGCCTTTTACTGGTTGAAAACTGGATTAGGAGAATGAGTGCTTTATTTCAGTTTCCTTTTCCAAGAAAGATAGGGTGAAATCCTACCTAAATTAAATCAACAGCAAAATTCATAGAAACAGAAATCACAGGTTGGCAATTTAGAAGAGTAAAGGATCCTTTGATATTTACTTTTTTTAGTGTCTTCAAAAGAGCAGGATTTCCAGAGACAACCATTTTACTGTTTATGTTTTTTTTACTTCTCACTTTTTACATATCAGCAGAATTCCCAAAATTGCAAGAAAGAATTGTGAGAAACAATTAAAAACCAGAATGTTGTCTTTTGATCTCACATACGTGATTTTGTTGCAATATATGATTGCATTTCTGTTGGCAGATAGAAATGTTTTGCTACATAGGGAAGTATAGCTGATACCATAGGGATCATTTGAGAACTATAAGAATGCTCTTTGGAGCTGACTTTTTTCTCTGTTAATAAAAGCCCACACAAAGGCTTACAAAATTGTTCACCTAGAGACTTATCCCTCTGAGGGAGACTAATTTCTAATTCCCATCTTCTTTCCATATACTCAGTCTTCTTCTTTCCGGACACCCAGTTTCAGTCTCCTTGCGTGTTCAGATCCTTTTCCAGTTTTATATGCTCAGCAACCGTGTCCAAAAGTACCATTTCCCCGGCTTTGCATCTGTTTTTATTCTGAAACTTTTCCTTTGGTTCCCAGACCACCTGGATCTCCATGGATGCTCATCTATTTTTGATAAGCTCCCCCCTCTCACACACGACTCTTCTGCTCAGGACTTTGCCCTCCCTTGTTCTCTTGGCCCAGTGGATTTGTCCTGCAAGCCTTTATTTTCCCAGTCCCAGCTGTTCTTCCTCCCATCACCTTACCTTTCAACCATCTGTAGTCCTTTTTCATTCCTGGAAATGGTTAACATTTCCAGTATACACACTGATGTTTTACCCTCTCACCTCCAGGCTCTTTTGTCTGCTATACTTGCAGAGGGGCTTTCAGCTCACCTGACTCCCAGTCTCAGAATCCTTTTCCAGCATCACTCTGCTCACTCTGCTTTTCCATCTGTACATCCCCATTTCTTCCCAGAATCCCCTAATTCCAGTCTAGCCTCACCAAGTAACAAATTTTATCCAGTGCTGATCTACCAGATCCTGTGTCTTTGTCAAACTAGTTTGTACCTAATCAAACCACAGCACTTCAACTGAACTGCTCTGCATTAACTATTGTGTCCTTATGGGGGGAGAACTGAGGGCACAAAAGAGACAAATTCTCTGTTTTTAGAACTCCCACCTGCCTTGGGTCATCAGGTGGGAGAAGTCATTACATGGCTGTTGTAATTTGGTTTTAATGGCCCTGAGCTGTACTGTGATGGTATATGTACTGTCTGGTCATCAGGGAGTCTGGAGTTCAGCTAACTTTGACAATCTTCAAAGCTTTTAGTTGCAAAACTGCGATGTACAGTTTTTTTCAAATCTTGCCTGAATTTGTAAGGACTGGCAGCAAAAGGCAAAAAAAATAAAAGGCATGTGCCTGGCACAGAAACCTCTTTTGCTTAATTTAAATCCAGTTTTTGAAGCGCTGAAGCAGAAGAGCAAGACTTCTTACGGGTGGCAGCATATTTCCCCTAGACTATTTTATGACATCAGCTGGTCATTTTATCTGCTGTATTCATATAAATAAAAATTAAATAAAATCAGGCCAAAGAAACACTGTAACTGGCAAATTTAATCTGGAATAACTAAAACTTGACATTGCTGTGTGTGAAATCAAAATCTATTAATGGGAAATGTCAAGTGTGAAGTGAAACTACTATCCCTGTTGATATGAGTAACAGCTTTAAAAAGTCTGAGATGTTCTAAATACTTGAGGATAAATTAAGATCTGAGATATATCTCTGGAAATCATCTGATTCTTACATTCAACTAATGGCTGAATTTAGCCCTTTGTGTATAGCAGAACTACTTTTTAAAACTTGCTGCAGGCAGACATTATAAATTCTCAGTTTTCTAAGGCCAGATATGACCATGGTAATTACAGAGTCTGACCTCATGTGTAAGAGACTGCAACATTTTGCATACTAATTCTTATACTTTACCTAAACATCACATTTGAACAAGAAATACCTATTAGTGTATTTAAATCCAGATATCAATAGGCAAGTATTCAGGGGGGCCGTTTCATGGGTTATATTCAAGAGGTTGAGCCTAATGGCTGTAATGACATGACTGTATCTTAGTGGGAACACACCACTAGCAAAACATTCCAATTAACAGGGGATGTACTGAGCTGAAATAAATGGTTTTAAGTGATGATCAGCCTGGTGTGAAATTATAAACTCCATTGTTAGTATCAAAATGACTAATTACAGCTCTGATGCAAAATAGCACTCAAATTTTTAAATCTTTGGGACTAAACTGAAAATGCTTTTAGCCTTTCGCAAGACCTCCAGGGAAAAATGAAAAGCGTGCAGTTGTTAGCTTGCATTTTTATTTAATTGGTGCATTATTTCAGTACAAGGTATTGTATAGTATTTCTTTCCTCTTTCTCCAGTCTTTCTTCAAATTGAGTTTCCACAGGATGCCCTAATTAGGAGACCCATACTGTATATCCTCAAAAGAATTAAGGATTTCACTTCAGCTAAGTGGCAGTTTTTGACTGTGGAAAAAAAGCGCAATTTAATGGGACAGAGAAAGCCAGGCTATTCAGGGGGAAATGAGAAATAGGCACAAGTTTTATGGAAGGATTTGTAATTTGTTTAAGTGGTACTATTTTCTTTACACTTTTCTAAAACTGTATAGTACTAAATTCTCTTAATTTAATTTGTACTTCTATGCAAAGTTATTCACACACATTTTAAGGCCTTTTCTTCTTTTTGCCCTACAGCTTTTATATAAAGTAAGCAAATGTTAAAAGCAGTTAAAAGCAGGCCTGAATCTGCTCCCTCGATTGATGGGTTTTAAAATTAAAGCTCTTTGAAACTTTCATGCCTGCCAGTGCCGCCCTGGAGCTCTAAACCACAAGTGCGCAGTGCCACATGCTGACAGACCAAATCTCAAAAAAAGGGTGGCAGTTCTTCCACGCTTGCTTAGAGTGCTCAGCCAATGCTGAATGGAGGAAAGTAAACTGCATTTTTCTTTTTAGTAAAGTATGCAAAATAGTAAACACTGAAAATGTTGGTGTTCCTGTTCTATCTGTCATACCTCACAATTACCCTGAAAACTGAAAACATCCCTTACTTACTAAATTAGTCTCTCTTTGTGACAGATTTGAAGTGAAAAGATGCTTCTGTAATTGTACACTACCAGGAAGTATATTATTCACTGAAACTTAATATCCTGCAGAAGACAAGAATTCAAAGAATAGATTCAATGAAGTTAGTGGAACAAGCTATGTAGCCGTATTATTCACTCATTGTTTACAACATACATTAATAGTGTAATAAAATGTACCAAAAGAAAGTTGGCAACTATGTACTATAATGATGGGTATATTAGGCATATCTGATAAAGCTCACAAGCTTAACAAAATCTAAAAAGTCAATTTTCCTGAAATCTGTCTCCTTGAAGACTTAAACCAAAATCTTGAATTCATAGATGTTTATCAGTTCCTTGTACTTTGCGCAACCTCTTCTAGAATTTTAACACCTTCAAGGTGACAACAGCCATTTTTGTTGTGAGAGAGAGCACATGGTCAGCTTGTTCAGCAGGATCCATGAGGCCTTTTCTGCAAACATCAGTGAACAGCTGTTTTACCAAGTACAGTGTTTGATTAAAGAAGATCATTAACCTGTGCTATTAGATGCATTGCTTTTATGGTGATTTCCTTTCCTTTCATTCACTCTTTAGTGCTAGTTGTTGGACCATGAGTCTCAAAAGCATTTTTGATGTGCAAATTTCTTTTGTACCTGAGACATGTCTCAAGGTACCTGTAGAGAACTCTGAAAAATGAAACAAACCAGACTTCTATTTACTTTGAAAAGCACCCAGCAGCTAATGTCATGCAGTGGAGATGTACTGCAGTACATGTTTACTAATGGGAATGTACAGCCTTAAAGGTCTGGACAAACCCATCAGGCACTACAGAAAACTCCTTTTTTCAGACATGCAGTTTCAAAATTACATTCAGCAGCAATACAATAACGTTTCATGAAATGTTTCTGACATGCTAGTTTTAGAAGTCTGAATTGGGAATGTTTTTCCAGTAAGTTTTCAGTTTGATCACATGTCTGTGATTGTGGCAATGGCAGTGCACCTCCGTTATGCCAATCCTATACATCTTTAAGTCATTGCTTTTGTTGCCACTGGTAATCATGTACGTGTTGTTTGAGCAACGCTTTGATATTGAATATACTGACAATACTCTGACAACAAAGTGGTGATTAATCAATATCTTGAGCACCCAGATTACTTGTCTGTACAAGCATGAGTTGCCAGCACATGGTATCTGTGACAGGAAGGTCTTTCTTAACTTTACTGGCTTCTGATAAATCTCATTCAAAGCCCACTGACTCAGTAGAAAAGCTAGTAACACCTTCAGGTTTTTTTTTTAATTAGAGACATTTGATCTTAAGAAAATTGAAAAATCCATAAAATAAGGCTCATGAAACATTTCTCTCTTGTGAAAATAATTGAAATTCATAAAGGGAAATTACAAAGTATGCACTCTTATTGTTTTATCTCTATTAAGAAAACTGATTTTATCAATTTTAATTCAATTACTTAAATGAGTAATTTAAGTCATTTTAAGGCCTCATGTATTTGATGTTTCAATTTTTTTCTTTCAGTTGAAACGAGGTGATTACTATGGAATTAAAGACATTGCATAATTTGCATTGCCATTAGCTTTGGGAGCAAATGCATTTTTATTAAAAAAAAAAAAATCCTGAAATATTGAACTATAAAGTAGGATAAGTTCCTTATTAATTAATAAATACTGGGTTAAAGCTAGTTTTATACTGCAAGTGTGTGGAATAGGAACCACTCTGGCAGAAATAAATGAAAAAAATAGTTAATGGAGCTGTCATTGCAATATTCAATAATATTATGTACAATATGCAGTTTCCCAGATGTAATTCCCATATCCTGCATGAACAGTTTCAACAAATGGAAAGGTTTACTGATGCCAGCTTGCTTTTTCTGTCACAGTGGATTTGCAAAACATATGCAATTGGGAAAACAGTACTGCTCTCAATGTCAGTTATGCAGGCAATATATGGCATTGTCCTCCTGGCACCCCTTCAGTTATTTGCACAATTATTTTCTTGGCCATCCCGCAGATTTGCATGTTTACCCACAGGTCAAACAGGGGTGCATGAAGAAAGGAATAATCAAAGTCCCTCAGTCTGGGAGAGCCTCACGTCCTGAGGTTTGACAACTGTTGCCAGGCTTTGCTTTCCAAAGTCCCTCAGATATGAGAAAGAGTGGACCAAACAAGTAGGAACTGAAGGGACACCATTTCTCTCCTGTCTGTAACTCACTTTTGATTGTTAGTGACCCTGTAATGTTCAAAATCAGGAAAGAGTTGCATAATAGAAATCTGCCCAAACTGGGCAAATCAGCTCAAAATACAGGCATGGAGCCCAGTAAGCTAGTTCAAGAGCCCTAGCTAATCTGTAGGTTGATTTCACTGGACTATTTGCTAAAATACCCATATGCATGCAAATGTACATGCACACAGAACCACACTTAAAAGACTGATTCAATTTTAGATACAGCTCTTTAATTAAGTACATAATAAAGGTAGGGACCTTAAAAGACAGACTGGTCAAACCTTTCATGTGAAAGAGAGCCTAGATGAAGTTATCTACACTATCTGTCCAATTGCATCTTGAAGACCTCCAGTTATGATGACTCTACCATGTCCCTGGGGAAGCTCTTAGAGTAAATGATTGTTCCCAATGTAAAAAATATCTTACATTGAGGTGAAACTTCTCCTGGTACATCTCCTACCCATTGTCCCTTGTCTGCTCCTCGTGAAGAGAAAAGATCTTACTGGTTTGCTTTAAGTAGAGGAATACTGTGATGAGGTCCCTCTGAGCCTTCTCTTCTCCAGGGAGACGAGAACTAATTCCTTCAGATAAGGGAAATTAAAAGGGAAATTAAAGAACTATATTTTCATGGGGTGTTTTAAGAACTGTTGAGTATATGAAACAAGGCTCAACCATCAATGAGTATTCTGTGACCCCAAAATGCTATCGTTGGAAGGGGTAACGGGTTAAAACTTAAACAGGGAAAGTTTAGATTGCATATAAGGAAGAAGTTCCTTACTGTAAGAGTGGTGAGGCACTGGAATGGGTTTCCCAGGGAAGTTGTGAATGCTCCATCCCTGGCGGTGTTCAAGGCCAGGTTGGACAGAGCCTTGAGTGACATGGTTTAGTGTGAAGTGTCTCTGCCTATGGCAGGGGGGGTGGAACTAGATGATCTTAAGGTCCTTTCCAACCCTAACTATTCTATGATTCTATGCACAGAAACACTAGAGGAGACTCTCTGTTCGCCCTCTCGACCATTTGCACTTTGCAGGACTTATTTTTTCCACGTTACAGAGCATGTAAGAGTACCTATGTAAATAGATGCTTGCTTGTTTGTGCATTTTTTATATGGCTAAAGAGAAGCTGTTTCTAACAAAATCCATACACCTGACTCTCAGAAAATGGATGTAGAAAATACAGACCTGAAGTAACATATTGGGTGAGTCAAGTCCTTGTCTTTTCTTCAAAGAAAACTTTGTCTTCGATCAGAATGAAAGTTAGTTAATTGAAGGCCCCAAATAAATATTTCTGCAGGCTTTACAGTTTCTGTATCTTCCCAAAGTGCCATGAAAAGCATACTTATATAATCAGCATTGTCTTACATTTTCAGTGGAAAAAGTTTGTCATCTTTGATAGCAGTAAAACTTCAAAGGCTCTGGTAAATCAAATGAATAATTTGTCCAGAGGAAGTCTGTATAAATTGGTCACATTATCTAAATGGGTCAAATGAAAAGTTAAGATCTCCCTCTCTCTTTCTCCAGGAATAATTGTATTTACACATCTCTCTAAATTGCTAGCCTTTCCACCAAAATGTGAGCACATCTATTTTTTATTACTTGAATGCCTGTCATGAAAAATGATTACAGAAAAGCGGCCAAAGTGATATGGGAAGGTTCAGACAGGCCAATTGTACATTTTCCTACTGTTAGCCTACGTGATATGAAGATGTCCAGTAGGCTATGTAAGACTGGCTCAGTTCTGCATCCCTAATTTATATATGCTGACTGGACAAGATGAAAGGGTCTAAGATTTTTTTGTAAATCATTCAAAGGTAAGTTAGAAGGCTTCATTAATTACACATGAGTTCCTCTAGAAGACCATCACCTCTGCATTTAGCATCTGGAGGAAGAAGAGGTAACAGGAAAATGGCACTTTAAAAAGGTTTTATTTTTCTTAAGTTTCTAATGTTTTAAAGAAGGGTTTGGTTATACCTACTTCTTGCTGTTCTTATAGAAAAGGGAATGTGGATTCAGATGTTTTATTCTCTGTTATTTGTATTTTATTCCTAATTGAGCATTTATTTATAAAATTCTAAAATATATGTATGTATTTAAAAATTGCTTTGGTTTTCTGTGAATTAAATGCTCTTTTCTGATGCCAGATTTACCAAATAAACTAATGCAAACGTGGATGTTTAATGTGAAGGCCAAAGACAATTGTTCTTATTTTCTTAGCAAAATATTCAAAGTCTCTTCCTGTTGGAATGTGCAGTTCTCCTATTAATTGTTCCAGTTATCTTACGAAAAGAGCATGTAGATGTTCCTTAGTATTCTACCTTTCAGCTGTCAAGAGAACTAAGAAGCTTCCAACTCAGAAACTGAAGAACAAAATGCAGTTCGAAATTGAAACAGTGGTAGATAAGCTTGTGCCTGTGCAGTGTGAGTTCAAACTCTTACAGGTGCATGTATTTGGGTTTCCTTTTCCACTTTTTATTAAAAAAATATCCTTTAATTTCACATGATGTGATATATCGCCTTACCAAAATACAGCAGAATTTTTATTTTTAATAGTATATTTTAAATGTCTTGAGAGACCAGAGCTGTGTGGTGCTACTAGAAATGCATTGTCACAGTCCACTGATTCTTACCAACAGAAGTTTTACCCCAGGTATGCTTTTAAGCTACATGTAAGCTGAACTAAAAAAATAGAACATAACATTTGGAATATAATGATGGGACCTCAATTACTGATGAAATTGAACTGGTTTGAGTTACATTTGATTTATTATCATAAAACATAGTAAAAATAAACCACAAAAGAATTTGCAAACATGCTTTCTTAAGCTAAAATTCATTACTTTGAAGTGTCCTCATGCAATTGTTCATAATAGAATAAACAATTCATTAGTTCATACCAATTTATTAGTTCATATTAGTAAAATGAGGAACATCTGTGATTATATGCAATGCTGAAATAAGTGAAATAATGCAAGTCTCCTGTGGCTTCCACATAGGACAATTTCTTTAGGCTTGTTGATTTTTTTAACCATACATTGTCAAAGGCTGTTAAATAATAATCTGTCCTTGAATTATTTCCCTCTCAAATGATAGTTGGATTAACACTGACTTGATCAGTGCATTTTAAGCTGTGTAAATGTATATAGCAGTAGGGGCTGAAAAATAGTACCTTAGCAGGGGAAGGAAAGTAATTATTTCTTCAGGTGCTCCTCTGGTTATAGCATACATCCCTCACCCCCTGAGCTTTTTCTTGATCATCCAAGTTACTTTCAGGTCTTCTATCCAGAAACTCTTGGCACTGTGTATTGCCAGCAAAGCGAAAGCCAGCAACTGTGTTCAACTCAGGTGCATAAAATCTAGCAGCAGATGAGGGACACATTGTAGCAGCAGCTGGGGAGATCACAGCATGACCAAAGGAAAAGGGGCAAAATACATACATGTTTTGGAGGTAAGAGTAGTGAGGGAAGTCAGGATATCTGGGAGTAGAGTTGAATCCACTGCGGAGGTAAGGGGAGGAAAAGCTTTTAGTGTTGTATATTAAATGGGAGAGGATGACACTTCTGGCTACTGTTTCTTTGGTATGGTTTTCTTTCATTTCTCAGCTGCAAATACAAGGCAAAAATGAAATGCTATCATTGTTTTGGATATTTTTTCAGTGTATCAGTATTAAATTATACTCTGACCTGAGCCTGGTTTTCCATCAAAAATCTCCTGGAATTTTTGTTGCGCTGGTTTGGGTTTTGTCTTTTTTGGTGTCAGGTTTGGGCTTTTTGTTGGTTGGAAAATTTGAAATCTGGAGTTGAACTCTGATGAAGTATTGGCAATAAGGGCTAGGCAGTCAAAATAGAAACTTAACCTGAGTGACAAAAATAAGAAAATCTGATCCCAAATCATGATCTACACCTTGCAATTTTTAGTCATAATTTAGTTTAATCTCAGCTCACCACCATCACATTGTTTTAGTAAGTCTCTAAGTATGTAATTGTACTATAATTACTTAACATTTTTATCTGGTTCTATCCACAGCAGCTGGTAAATTCAAAGATTTAAACAAAATAACAACTCTGTAGCTGAAATCTGAGTCAACGATTATTATTTTCCTAACTCCTAAATTCAAGATCTGGTGCTTGGTGAAAATCTTTGTACAGAAAAACAGTGATGAATTATATTATCAGGCCAGTTTGACAAGTGTTTTAGATTATGTGAGTAACTCAAGTTCACCATATCAAAGTTATTTCAGGGTATTTACTCAATATAGTGGAGGATTTTAGTTTACTGAATAGGAAATAGAGGAGGTGAGAAGAAGAAAACACGGATTTACCCTTCTGTCTAGACCAAACTCTAACTGCAGGAAGCAAAAAGATAAATGAGCAAAGTGCTGGAATGAGCACTGTACTGGTAAGATGCCAACTATTTTATGGCGAGTAACCTCTTGCAGCTGGAGCCTATTGACTGCAAGGAAAAGGCAGAGCCACCAATGACTTCAGTGGTGCAAAACCAGAGCACTCAGGAGTGGAAGAATTTTTGGCGAGAAGCATGGTATGCTTCTTGCCAAAATCCTGAGGGTTTATAAACATGCACCAAAAAAAAAAAAAAAAAAAAAAAAAAAAACATAAAACATAATTGTCAGTGGTGCTTTGTTGATTTACCCTAAGTCAGAGTTGGGTCTTTCTGATTGACTGGTTGGTTGATACTTGCCTCATGAATGATACTGCTGGACAGCGGGATCAGTATTTTCTGAAAGAGGCACTGTGCTCTGGCTTCACTCATGCTTGCTGATGGTGCCTATGTGGCTTTTAATATGCCGTCAGAGCAACAGCTAGAGATATCCTGTATTCACAGATTCCTCTCTACAGAGGAACTGCACAGAATGTCACTCCTATTTCTTGCATAAGAACTGTTGGTGGTCCCTTTAGCCCAACTACTAGGTGCTGCACCAGCAGCAGACAAAGCCAGTGTGTGCCATGGATGTCCCAGCCCTTCCAGCCATGCTAGGAGATGGACTTACAGCTTCATTCTCCAGATGGCCAATTAATATCCTCAGGAGGCAATCTGCAGAAGTCCTTCAAAGTGTTGTTTGGCATACTGAGAAACATAAATGCAGATGGGTCCAGCTGCCTCAAATGTCAACTTTGTTACAGGTCAGCAGAAAGCCCTGAGTCAGGTCTGTGACAGCTCCACTGGTCTGCTACTTAACACAGACCAAACCACAGTGTTGACCTTCTCTACTGCTTGCTTAACCATCCTTTCTTATCTAATCATCCTTTTTTATCTAACCATCATTTCTAACTTGCCAGTTTTGCATAATGCTGAATTGCTTTTTATACTTATCTGGTTAGATAAGATGGAATTTTTCAACTGCAAAACACAGTAATATGTACTGACTGATTAAAACCAGATTTTTTTCATTATACAACCTCTTAAATAAAATACAAACTTTCAGAAATATTTAGGCAGACATCTGTAGAAGCCAGGATTTTAATAACACTGCATAAATTGTGGCTCTTCAGATGAGCTTCATGCTTTCTCTTCATAAAAATGTCTGCAAAATTCAAAACTTCAGTTATGTGCAAAAGTCAGAACTTCAGGTTTTGGAAAGACTACATCCCAGAGCTTGCTTGTGCAAGATTAGATTAGGCATTTCATGAGCAGGAGCTCTTGTTGAGCTCCTGGTTTTAAGTATGTTCCATATCTTGGGAGGTTGGAAGTGGATGCAGCCATGATGCTGGATTTCAGCTGTGCAACAGTTCAAGTTCTCCTTAACCTCCTTCATTGCAATGGATTGGCTCATGGGGAAAAGAATGATCTTACAAACTCCTTAGCTCTCCACAAGTCTTTAATGACATGCTTTAAATGCAGTGTGTCTGGCATTTGTTGTGCTTTTTTAACACTTCAGCTTCCAGTTTGACTGCTGAAGGCAAAAATATGTAGAAATATATATTGGGCCCTCAAATATACCTTCAGTTCTGCATTAACTCACATATTAGTCCAAGACTGGTTTTGGGTTTTAATTTAGTCAAGTGCTTCATCTAATCTTTCTTGATCCTTGATTCCTGATTATTATTGTGGTA
Source organism: Ara ararauna (assembly GCA_028858755.1). Lineage (NCBI taxonomy): Eukaryota > Metazoa > Chordata > Aves > Psittaciformes > Psittacidae > Ara > Ara ararauna. Next base: position 54,325,783 of record CM054378.1, read on the forward strand.
TTCTTTGATTAATGACTCATTAGAAATAGGGCTGAAGCAACTCGCCATATCCAAGCCAAGCCAACATTTGAATATCTTCTAATAGTTTAATTTAAATGGGAATAAAAAAAAATTGATTGCCTTATACAGTCAGTTTTGCCACTATCTAAAACTGGGGAAAACTTCTTATAACACGTTTGAATGCCCTCAGGCAAGAAATTGCTGTCTCTGTTTGAAAGAAAAGTTAATTTTCATTTGTTGGTATGTCCATTTCACATTATAATATTGAAAATAACTAAGCAGCATCATTTCCATTGGCTTGTGTTCTCAGTAATTATGGTCCCTGTTACAGGCAGAATAGTTTTTAAGCATATACATTCTTTTTCAAACCTAATACTGCACAACAAAGGAAAACTTTCACTATAGCATACTATACATATATATGTGTGCATATATATAATATATATTATATATATAAATATATATTTTTAATTTAGATATATATTTGAGACTTTGCGAGAAGTAAAAGTGCAATTTTAAGTTTTCCTGAGAATGCTGTCCTTTCAGTTCATAAAGATTTTATGTGGTCAAGTATCTGAAATGCTTGGATTTCCTTAAATTTCCACAGTTTCCCATTTTAAAATAGACCCAATTTAGTTAACATCATTTAAGTCATAGTGGTTTCAAATGTAGCTATTTTTTATTGTACTTTTAATACAAATAGCCCTGGACAATTAATTAACAGTGCAGTATCTCATGGGCCTTTTCTTGTGATATACTGTAATCACTTGAGGTAAAAATCTTAGTCCCCAGGAGTGTATCAAGATCATAGCTGTTATTTCTTTACACATAGAATTGTGGAGTGCAGTTGTCAAGCTCGGGCCATTTGAGACTTGAGGCCAATAATTCCTATTAACCACAAATGTTACCATTCCCTGGCTGGAGAAATATAGGGTCGAGCATGTATATCCTACGGAAGAGTAGTCATCTGTTTCAGGACAAGTACGCAGAAAAAAAATTAGCTTAAATTTTTCCATGTGCACCTGGCATGTCTATTTAAATAAAGAACTCCAAAGGAAACATTAAACTCACATACACCCAAAACCTGGCTCAAAACCATGCCTGATATTCTGGCAGTTCTTTTGGAATTGATTGACAACTTTTTTAATAGGATAGATACAAGTCCTGGAGGCAACAGACCTAGTTCATAGTGTATGTCACCACAACGAGGTGAAAATGTAACTGGGGCACATGCAAGCGTAACTTCTTCAAGTCAAGAAGAAAAACTGTTGCAGTGACCATGTGGTTGCATGGACTTTGTTAGTCAGAGGGTGTATATTTATGGCTCTGGCCAGCCTGTGTGTATTAAAGACTGATCTCCCAAGTCAACACCGCTCTGGTTACCCTGCTAGCTTGAGTAAATTAGGATACCATCACAATTCCTCCTACTGATGGTTTAGTCCTTTTATTTCATTGCAATGTTATTGTGTGGCTCTTGGTTACATGCTTTTCCCAACCAAATCTGAAAATATATTATCCCTGTTTCATTTGTAAGGAGATGATGGGGGAGAGGGGTGGCTGTGGTTCTCATGAAAGCGATGTAATTACTAAACCTAATTTCCACTATGTGGGACTCTGATAATCCCAGAAGTCTCTCCAAAGTTGTTTTCTTCTTTAAACCAGGAAGTAGCCCCAAAATATACCTTATTCTGATCAATTTTACAGCAGAAGCAAAGGAAATGCAAACTGCTGTCAACATTTGCTGCCAAAAAGCTTTGATCATGATGGATTTTATGTAAATGGTAATCAAGGCTGTTGTTACAAAGTACTGTCCCAGTACTGCAGCTTCAGTGGACCGGTTCTCAAAGCCTTTCAGTAAGCAGTGAGTGGAAAACACAAATGCATATTTATATTTACTAATGGCAAGAAAACTAGTGGTTTTAATGAGAAAAAGACAGTGTCTTTACTTCAGATGAAATTTAAAATCTCATTGTAGCTGATAGCTATATGCTTCATTTTCTGGCCCTTTGAATAGATATTTTTTTATGGAGCAGAAAAACATCTCTGAGAAGATGATTTTGGGGATGTTGCTGTTTTCTCTGCTGTGACGTAATGCACGAGCACACAACTCAGCACTTTTCTCCTTTAAACCATGACAAGACGCTTATATTAATTTATTTTGACAGCATTTTCAAGCCATATAGCAGTTTAGGGCTATCTGTTTGTGCTACCTTCCTATCCTAGACAAGCAGTGCTTTGCGTGAGACTGTTAATTTGGCAAAGGGCATGGGTTCACATTTGGTTTTCATAGACTGCTAGATTTAAAGGCCAGAGGAGACCATTATGAACATCTAGTCTGACCTCCCACTTCAATCAGGGCACAAGCCTCACGCGATCGTTACTGCAACAAGATCATGACTTCAGTGTGAGATAGAAAGCAGCTTAAAAAGAGCATCCAGCCCTCAGTTGCCTTCCTCTAATTTTTAGCATTAATTTTTCCGGCTTCAGACTCCAGTCCCTGGATCATATCATTTTATAGGCATGCAGATTCAAAATGAAACATCATCCTCAACTGTCCATTTCAATTACATGTCTGTGATTTCATCTACTTGGATTTATCCCAATATTATAGGAATATTTATGTTGTATAGTTGTTGGACCATGTTAAATGGACAGTAAGCATTCTTTTCACTTTATACTGGATGTAGTAAAAACAGTTGCAAAGCACACATGGAATGTCAAGATCTTGAGCTAGATTGCACTGGTAAGTCAGGAAGCATTCAACCTTGCTTTTGCTTTTTGAGAGCAGTTTGCATTCACTGAGTTAACATGCGTGAAGCCTGTTCACAGAGCAAATGCACAGCAACTATTGTCCTTTCAGAAACCAACCCCTGCATTTCCAAGATCAGTCTTTAATAGGCAGATAACAATGAAAATTGGCAAGTGGCAAAAAAGATAAGGGAAGGCAGTTGCAAATATTTAAGAAATTATTAAATATCTTGTGCATTTAAAAATAAATAACAAAAACAGTTGCAATTTAGTTCACCTAAGAGAACAGCAGTAGAAGATTAAGTGGGAGGAAGGAAAATACTTTGAATAGGCTTATTCTGCCACTCATTTTAACATATACTCATCATAATATGAGAGCAGACTTTGTCCAGACTTAAAACTTGTCTGCAATTCACTATCCCAGGAATTCTAGTCTACAGGACTGGATCAAGTTTTCAAGATGGCCAGAGCTCCAAATCTGGCATTGAAGTTTCACACACCCTGGGAAGTTTTAGGTGTGCATGTGAAATGCATTTGTGACACTTCAGAAAGTCTTTGAGCAAATTTCTGCTTCCGAAATTTAAACATTTTTCTAGTCCTTTCAGGCTCCCCCTATACAGCTTAAAGAAAGACGGCAGGGCTTGAACTCTGCTTCTAGTACCTACTATCATGTGGTAGGTAGAGGGGTACCATGCTCATACAGGAATAGAATAAGGTAAAGAACTAGAAGAAGATACTACCAAGAGAAAATCCAATCAAACACATTGCAAGAATTGATTGAATTTGGTGACCTTTAAAACTTTCAAGTCAGGCCAGTTTAAAGAGCTGCTATTCAGTACTTGCCTAGTGAAACTGGAAAGATTTACATTAATTTCAGAAAGCAGTCACCAGCTTCTTTCTAGCTTGTAAAACATTAATATGGACTGATATTTAACAAACAAACTGATGTTTAACAAAAAAGCCACAAAAGTTCAACAAAACTTCCAAGTTTTCCAGTTTGAAAATGACACAGTTTGAGGAGCTAGACCACAGGAACTGATTAACAACAATTTTTGTAAAGCAACTTACTTGTTTAGTACCTATTCTCCATTTTCACAGTTTGGAAATGTGGAGGGCATCAAGAGACCTGTGTGATAATATAGTATAATAATATAAATGGGTTTATGTTTATATTGACTACACATGAATCTTATTCTAAAATTTTGTTCTTTATCCAGGATTTGAAAAGATCCTGGATATAATTTATATATAATTATGGATAAATAAATTACTGGTTCAGAGAAAAGTACTTACTCTTTAAGTATTAATGGCCTTTGCTGAGACACTTTCAGGATATCTAAAATCACTGCAGTATTCCATAAATCTTTAAGAATATTTTGTTTTCATAATATGTGCAAGTCCTGTCTGTTAGCATTTATTACGTCAAATAATACATTTTAAATTAGGCAGTCTCAATCAAGAATACATGTTTTAGTAAACCTGTTAGTACAAAATCAATCTATGAGCAATAAGAATGTATATATCTTTTCAAGAGTGTTTTCACATTTGGATCCCCTTAAACTCTTTTTTTAAGGCAAAAGTTATGTGATACTGTAACTATATATGGTATTTTGACTTTGCATGTGAGTCTTGGCTCTACAAAGGGACATACAACATCACAGCAAACATGCCTTTGCAATTAAATGACCATTCACAGTACGGCTCATAGAAATACAAGATACAGTTCAAACTGTTTGGTAAAGAATGCCCATTCTTGTTACTCTGTGTTTTAATGGGCTATAAAATAAATGCAGTGTAGAAGGTATTTTTACAGCCAGAGGTTGTGATACCTGATATGCATGGTTGTTCTGGGAAGAAAATGCCAAAAATATGTACTTCAAACACCTGTCACGCTTCTCAGAAGGGTTATATATGCAAAGCCATCAAAATCCTGTGCTATCTTTAATGGAACAGGACTGACTGCTCCTCTAGTGTTTACAGCATCAGCCCTGGTAAATGTCAGAATATATGATTCAGTAATAAAATACTGCCAGCTTCTTTTGTTTGTAGCCATATACAAGAAGGAGTAAGGAGACTGCACAGATGCAAAAAAGGAGGGCAAGAAACTAAGTGCTTTAAACCAGCATGAAACAGAGAATTTCAACACCAGAAAACACAAACACACACATAAAATGCTTGCATGGAGTGGTAAGTGGCAGGGGTGAAGGATGAGGGAAGTCAGGTTTGTTAATGGTAGCAGAAGGAACTTAAGCAATGGAATAGATACATTGGGGGGAAAAGCAGTAGTATGAAAAAAAGAAGCCCATTAATAAAAGATGAGGAGTGATGAAATCAACAAGAGCTCTGCAGAGAAACTACAGCCCTTGTGGGGAGAGAAGCACAGGGCCCAATTCTGGTGTTCTTTTTGAGTGCTTCCAAGATACTGGGTACTGCTCTGGGGACAAAGTACAATTAAAAGGCAGGGACTGTCAGCCTGTCAGGAATACTAAGTAAGAGTCTAGCCTCACACTTACATAGGTGAATAACTCTGAGAAACAGCATGTCATGCCAGCAGTCCCCAGGTTTTTCAAAATGGAATATATGCCCCTGAAGTTACTGAAATAAATGTTTACACTCAGGACCCTTTTCAATGGCATTTTATGAAAAAAAAACCAAACAAAAAAACCCCCAAAAAAAACCAAAAAACTTTTCATGCCCATATGCTTGAATTTCCTGTAAAACAGCAGCTATCTAGGGATGTGTAGTAAAAAGTGAGGAGTTGATAGCAAGTTCTATGAGTTACTGCAGGGTTCGGATCCCAAGGCAGCCAGATCAGGGAACAGGTCACAGCTGTCACTGACCTCCTCCTGCGCTTGGATTTCCTTCCTGTGGATACCGAGGGTAGAAGGGAGGCTGAAACATTTGTTGCTAGATCTCCATCTCACATGCAATTGCACAGTGGTCAGGATGTGGCCTCAGATGTGGAAGCTGGAAAGCACTCTGATCTCCCACAGTTGCAGATATTTATTGCAGCCATAATCAGTTGATAAACACAAGCACAAACCACAAGTTCTCTCACAAGAACAGTTTGTGAAGGCACAATCTGTGAGTAGATATTTCATTCTTACGCATAGGATGTTTTTCTTTAGATTTTTGTATTAAAAAAAATATAACTCCACTGAACTAGGGAATTAAATCAATTAGATCAATCTTTCTCAGCATTGTGAATCCCAAAAAAGTAAGTGCCAGCCTGTCTACTGGGTCCTTACAAGTACATTCCCAAAGGGCACACTCTCAGAGACCTCAGATAGCAGCAGGCTTTTAAATTCATGTCAGACTGAGAGCAGGAAATAAAGAGTCAAAAAGTGTTCTCAGCCAAAATAAACCACTTTTTCTGGTGAAATGTTTTTAGATTTGTTGTTTTTCTTACTCCCTTTCCTCTCCCCCTTGCCCTCCCCTGCCTCCAGCTAAAACTAATTACTTAATCTAGTTTTTAGTAGTTCCTTAGAAAATCTGTCTTCTAGAACTGGCTCTTATCTTGAAATTTTCTGCTCTCTTGTCTTGCCTTACTTGATGTATAGACAAAACATCTAATGAAGCATATCGAAACAAAGGTCTCATGTTCATACCTGTGTAATTACAAAATTCAGATCCTGGAAATACATCCATTTTTCAGCTGTTCACCTAAACACTGAATTCTTCAAAATGCTAACATGCTCTTTTCCTTTCTTTTTGACAGCAAAATTTGGAAAGTAACCTCACCAACCTTATTAAGAGAAACACCGAACTGGAAACTCTTTTGGCAAAACTCATTCAGACCTGTCAACATGTAGAAGTGAGTACTGACTTCCATTTGAGATTCTTGCAAATTTAATTACATTCACTTATAGCATTCGTGAACAAAATTTTAAACAAAGAAAAAAGCACAGAACTAGATTAAAATAGTTGTAAACTAATATGGAGTTTTTTCGCGGATGAATGGTATTCTCAGTACTGATTACCTTCTTTCCTTTCTACTCCCTGTTAATTATTATATGTTTGTATGGCTCCCACCACTGCTATATTTGAGCACATCACTCACTAACTGCAGCATGTTTATCTTTTGGAGTCCTCTGCGTAGTAGAGTAATATTTACAGGTAGAAAACTAAAGCAAATAAATAGTAATGCCCAGGATCACAATGATATTTAGATTTCTATGGGCCGCTGATATTTTTTTTAACCAGAATTAAATATCTAAATACATTTGTAAACTCAAAAGTCATTCATATAATATATTCACCTTCAGCAGAAGATGCCTAGAAGCCTTTGATTTATGTATTCCAATTTGCATATTCACTTACATATTCCACTTTGAGTACCACAGAAAATCTTTAGCAGGGAGGGATCGGAAGTCATATTTCCCCAAAATCTGTGGATTTTTTTAGGTGGCCCCTTGGGGGCTGCTACTCTACATGCTCTACATGACTAATTCAGCCATGTGAGCTGACACAAGAAGAGATCAGAGTCCAAAATAGACATTTTTACCTTTTTTTTTCGGCAAAACTTTTCACTTTTTCCCGCCCTAGAAGAGCTTTTCAGTTCCTTACAATATATTCAGGTCAACAAAGCCAAAACCACTATGAACAAAGACTAGGAAAGGTTCAACACTGTGAGGTGCATCTCCTTGTTGATGGATATACTGGATTCATTGGGATACATCAAGGTCACCATCTGCAGTGCTATCTGTTTTCTTAAGTTCTAAACTCAGTTGAAGACGACATGGGAAAGTTAATGGGGTGGGAAACAGAGGAGCTAGCACAGGCAAATATTGCTGATTTAGAGTGGAGCAAGTTTTAGACCTCAATCACAAAGAAAAGGTGTTTTCATCTGAATAGCTAATTACCAATCACTAATCAGATTAGTAAGGAACACTTATTTTACCTGTGTAAAATACTTGTTTTTTTGTTTGCATTACAATGTTGTCTATTGGCAGGTTTCTGCATAGGACCATTTCACTTCTTACTGCATTGTAATTACTGCAGCAGCCTCATTTATTAAGAAAAGGGTGCACTGTATGCTCGTAGAAGACAGGCAGCATTAAATAACAATGGTGTTGTGTAGAAAAGGTATTCCACTTTCAGTATGGTTGTCTATACATGTGAAAACAAGCCAAGTTTCTTCACCAGTGTTACCTGATGAATAGCCCTGGGGAATTTGAGAGAGGAAGGTAGCCTTAACCTTCAACACTGATGTGATTTTAAAAAAATTAGCTGTGGCATAGACTGCTGTAATAGCCAGGTCACATCTACAGAAAGGCACTTGGCTTTTAGAAAAGCCTGTTTTTCTTCTTTATAAATCCCATGAGAGTCCTCCATAGGGTTCTTCTTTTCTGTTTTTTTCAGACTAAAATTCAGTGATCTAATTAAGCCCAAGAGGAATTTTTGCTTGTGAATAGATTCAAAGTTACGTCTTGAATATTTGACATCTGCTTGTTGTCTGTAGTAATGGCACATGCTGCAGAAACAAAAAAAAAATCTATCCCCCAAAAAACCCAAACCAAAACCCAAAACAAACAAAAAAACCCCAAAACAAACAACTAAGACTGTTCTTCCCAAGAGATTATGAAAGTTTATCCGCAGTATCAGGCATGAGGTGAATTTTTTGAGTTCTTTCTATAAGCAGCAATAACATCAGGCAGAACAACTGTAGAATCAGCTGGAACAACTATAGCAGGTAACAAGAGACAGAGACAAGTCATGTTTTCTTCCTCTGTATATAAAACTTGAAGCAAAACCCACAAAGCAGATGGGCTCAGGATAGCATAAGGCCTCGTCTTCATTGGTGGCCTAGGTCCAAGATGGGCTAGATCAGGAAAATTTAACATCACTACTCCATCTCCTCTCCAATGCTGCAATATATTACCAACTCTGAGGTTTAGTATTACAAAAAATCCAATTTGATCAACTGGTAACAGATGCGCTACTGTCCCTGGAGTCCTGTTTTAGAAAATTTCTCCGTAGACATAAAGCAATAGCAGCAAAATTGTTAATGGATTCCTACCACATTTTATTAATCAAATTAGTCTAATTAGCATTTAAATTAGCTAAATATTAAGAAATGAGCTTCAGTCAAAACCCCAGACATAGGCCACACTGGAAATCAGGCAAGTGGGGATGTGGAGGTAAACTTTAAAGCTATTTCTTTTTCTCAGAGCTCTGTGAATATTTCAGATATGATATGAATATCTCCGGTGTCAGAGAAGTTACAGATTTTTAAAAGTCAGTATGCTCTCTTTCTCTGGGCTTCTTCATGGCAGAAATTCATCCCAAACCAGGAACCCAAATGAAGCAAACAGTATATTAGTTGTAACATTAATGTTACAAATTTTAAATCACAAAATATTAACAAAAGCTGAATTTCCAATGAATGTATCAGTGTTGAAGTATGAACTTGCTCAAAAGTTGAAACCAGACAGCTAGTTCATTTTATAGTAAATGTTTTCTTTTTCATTTTTTGATACAATATACTACAGATAATGATGTAAAATAGATTGTATGGAATTTGTAAACATGTAAAAACATTTGTAGTACACTTTAAAAACTGCTGTTACATAATTTAATTTTCCTTAATTTACTTAAATAATTTTAATCTTGTTATTTTAATGTTGATTTGGATTTGGGGGGGCTTAAAACCAGTTAAAAACTAATAATAAAGGAAGCTTTGGGTTTTATACATAATTTGAACTTTGAAAAACAAGGAAGGAATATAAATTATTATTCCTTGTCTTAGAGTTACACAGATTTTATTAAGAGGTATATAAACAAAAAAAAACATTTATGCTAATTATAATTTATTTGTAGAAATAAACACTAACATCTGTAAAGCCTTTGTCATGTCATAAACCAAAATTTACAATATTATATGAAAAATGAAAAAAGAATGTCTTTTCCATATGGAGCAGAAGCTGATATAAACAACAAACAGGCTGTGTGTCTTTTAAATAATGAATTCTCACCAGCCATACTCAAATGTTGTCAGGGAGCCACTGTTTCTCATCAACCAAGTGAGCTGTTAATGGGCTTCCCACAACCAGCTTCACTGAAGATTAATTATCTACCCATACATCCTCCCTATCAGGCAACTGTTACTTCATCGATAACAAAGGCCAAATCCCAATCTCTCTGTGTTTTAAAACTAATGCTTATTGCCTTCTGAGAGTTATTTTCGCTTTTCTCTCACAAGCAGGCAAGGACTGGTCAGGGGACATTTGTTATCTGGAAGCTGTATGCCTTCCAACCACTGAGGAGGGGGGATCTGGGGCTGCCTTTCATCACAGCAACAGAGGCATAAATCTTGCCTATTTTTAGAAGGAGTTTATCAATTTATGACAGGATCTATCCTGATGGGGAACCTGATCTTAGGAGACTTGAGAAGTCCACTTCTAGTCTTGCATTCCTGTGTCGGATCTGGGCATATCAGCAGAAAAGCTTTTATGAATGAATCAATCTAAACTTGTCTACTGCTTTAAGTATAGCAACGATATTATTAAGCATTTTATAATAATGATTTTAATATTTGAATGTCTGATTTCATGAGTAATATGAAAGTATAGTCTGAGCTAATAGTTTATGGTAACACTTAATTTTAAAAATCCCATCTTCTCAAAGGGAACCACACCTGAAAAGTGAATGCCTGGGACTGTAATACACCTTTCTGTCTCAAATCCTTCTGTTTTGTTAGGAGCACCCTGGCATGCTGGTTTTACCCATTCTTCAGACACAACCTTAGCATGTTTTTTGTTTTACTCTCATTTTTCCATCTTTCCATTGTCCCTTCCTCTATAATCCAGTCTGTCATTTCTTGGCTTTGCAGAAACCCCAGAGGCTATTCATCAGCAAAGTTTTGTTTTCCTTCCTTGGAGACAATGGCAGATCTGCAGCTTCATTCTTTTGGCCAGGCTGCTTTCTTCAGAGCACCCCTTCGCACAGGGTAACTCTCTGGATTGGCCCTATGAATCAGCTCTGCTCCTTGCTCTGTTTAGGGAAGGTGGCTGTGGCTGCATCCCCAGGGACAGCAGGCTTGGCACCATAAAATGCTAAACTGTTTCATAGGATAAAGTATAATTCTCTCCACAAACTAAGAAAACGGAATAAAAATGGCTACGAATCTGAAACATGTTAACTTGCAGTTCACAGCACTCATGCATCTCATAGTATCTTTAGACAACTTTATGAAAAGCATTAGGTACTGTCTTGGAGAATTTTATCTTTAAATTCTGTGGATATTCACCCATCAAGAGAGCCATTTAGCATGCCGCTGAATCAGCGTGCAGCTCTGTGTGTGCCCATAGAAATGCTCATGCGTGTCAATAATGCAGCTACTTAGTTCTGGAGCTATTACGAGGGGAAGATGTTTGAGAGAAAGGGAAGTAATGTAAATAGTATGTTCGGTTGATACGCTGGAGGGAAGGAATGCCATCCAGAGGGACCTTGACATGCTTGTGAGGTGGGCTGATGCCAGCCTTAGGAAGTTTAACCATGCCAAGTGCAAGATTCTACACCTGGGTTGGGGCAATCCCAGGCAGAGCTACAGGCTGTATGGAGAAGAGATTCAGAGCAGCCCTGCAGAGAAGGACTTGAGGGTGTTGGTCAATGAGAAACTTAACATGAGCTGGCTTCAGTGTGTGCTCACAGCCCATAAAGCCAACCGTATCCTGGGCTGCATCAAAAGGAGCGTGACCAGCAGGTCAGAGGAGGTGATCCTGCCCCTCTACTATGCTCTCGTGAGACCTCACTTGGAGTACTGTGTGCAGTTCTGGTGTCCTCAACATAAGAAGGATATGGAACTGTTGGAACAAGTCCAGAGGAGGGCCACAAGGATGATCAGGGGCTGCAGTACCTCCCATATGAAGACAGGCTGAGAAAGTTGGGGCTGTTCAGCCTGGAGAAGAGAAGGCTGCGTGGAGACCTCTTAGAAGCCTTTCAGTATCTGAAGGGGGCCTACGAGGGTACTGGATACTGAATCCCTTCATAAGGGATTATAGTGATGGACAAGGAGGTAACGGGTTTAAACTTAAACTGGGGAAGTTCAGGTTAGATATAAAGAAGAAGTTCCTTACTGTGAGAGTGGTGAGGCGCTGGAACAGGTAAATGCTCCATCGCTGGCGGTGTTCAAGGCCAGGTTGGACAGAGCCCTGGGTGAAATGGTTTAGTGTGAGGTGTCCCTGCCCATGGCAGGGGGGTTGGAATTAGATAATTTTAAGGTCCCTTCCAACCCTTGCCATACTAAGATTCTGTATTTATGCTTTGGCATAAATTAACAGCCTAGGTACAAGCCATCTACCACAGATGAGGGAGAAAAAGGTCTTGCTGGTTCCAGTCCCACTGGGTCAAACACAGACACAGTAATTCACTCATAACAAATGTGCCATGCAAATTGCTCATCTGAAAATTTCTCAGTGAGCCTTGGACAAATCTTCCAAAACCACTATTGTAAAATTGTGATTGACAGGCCTAGGATATGCCAATATAGGTCAATTCCTGGGTGACAGCATCCCTGTGGCTATACCAACCAACTGCTAGGCCTCCATTCCTCTTGCCTTATGCTGGAGGGGCATGAGCACCTTGAAACACTGCCACCTTCCCCTGCATACTTGCCACATGCAAAGTAGTGGGAGCTGCATCCTGTTCTGATGGCCTGTGCATTTTCCATCTGTATGTAGCTCTGGACTTAGCCACTTCTCAGATGAATCAGGGAAGGATTTAATGCTGTAAGCACTTAGGTTCTCCCCTTAGTTTCAGCGTCATAAGTTTTCCCCTGGCTGACAAAGTGCTATGTCACAGCAAATTTGCTTCTTTGTCATAGTTCCCAAGACACGTTGCTTCTATGAATGTGTGAGGCTTCTGCAAACATCCTTTAGATCATTACATTTATTGGCATAAGGCACAAATTTGAGCATGATCCTCCTTTGCCAGTTACTCTTTTTTTTTCTAAGCAATTTGAGTTTTGTTTCTGGACATTTTTCCTCATCTCCTGTAGCAAATATATGATTAAATGTCTGTTATTTAGTCAATACCATGAAGCTTCTCTCATCTGTTAGCCAGCAACAAAATCTGAACTCAGCTGGAAGAAAAATTGGAGCAATTATCTAGGGGGGAGGGGAAAGGAAATAGGTTTTGCTTGTAGACAGCTTTATAACATCTGTATCTCGGTCTTTCTGTTTATTTTGTTTTCATTTCACCAAATGTCACAGGAAGCAAATTCTGGACACTGCTGCAAAATCATTTTTTGTTGTATAAAGAAGGGAAAGCATTTTTCTCTAACTGGAAAACCCTCAAACTGCAGCATCTTTTGCTTTGTTTGTAATGGAAATATAAAGTTTCTAGCTCACTTCTAAAGATTTGCTGTTGGCTAAATCTCAGCATAAAGTTCCCAGTCAAAAATTGTTTTTGTGTGTGTCGAAGGGTTTTTTTTATAGACTTGTTGTACAATCACCTCCCCCAAAAAAACCAACCCAAAACAAACAGTAGTATATTGGAAGACTCTTTATTTCACTAGCACAGATACTGAACACATACACACACACATATCAGACAGTTTAAATCAGTCTAACAACAGCAGTGCAAAAGTGATAAAGAGAAGATGGCAGCACCTAGGAAATCCTGCTGTTGCCTTGTTTCTGTGCATGGCTCATCAAAAAGAGATTAGTCAAATGGGAAAATTATAAACAATGAAAATTCAAGTTTCTGGTAAAACTTGAGCTACAAGATAGCTTTTTCAAATTTTGTATCAAAATGTCTTCATCAGTTTTTATGTAAGATAAATATAGCATTTCTTACTTGAGAAACAACAAAATCAAAACTAGTCTGTCAGCATGATACCCTGAGGGCACTCAAACAATAAAGAGGCTTTGTCTGTGACAATAAAAACCAGCAACTACTCTTCTTTCACCAAGTTTCATGGTACTCACTCCTTTTCTTGAGACTTAGGACCATTTCAGTCAAAGACCAAGTAAAGTGAGAAGTCCTCATTAGGAAAATCTATACGTAAATCCTGGTATCTGAATAGCAGCAAATGGCCTTCATAGCCATACAAAGGTGACCCCTGATAGTCTGGAACTAGGAATTTACTCTGCTGGGGCACTGGTGGTTTTTTTTAGATAGTAGGAAAGGGGCAATTGGTTAAGTAAGTGTTTATCATCACTGTGAAATATGTGGGACAGATAACTTGGAAAGCAGCTCCCCAGAAAATTGCTTTTTCATCTGCCCCAGGATCTTCCATTTTTGTGGAGATGCTTGTTCAGCAGTCAAATTTATTTGCTATATTTAAGTGCTGGAAGTAACTGACATTTTTTGATTGCTGAAACAGACAGGAAAATATGACTTAAAGGAAATTGGGAGTTCTTGCTCTTAATAAGAGAGTAATTAGCAAACTTCATGATGTGCATATGACCCTAGAGAGGAGTTTACAGCATTTTTTTCCTAAGACAGTTTCTAATGAGAGAGGGTACAAGAGACACGTTCTCTATTAACATTATTTAGATTAAATATATGGCATGGTCTACTTTTGGTTTCTAATTATTTTCGCTCTATATTTAATTCCATTCTCATAAAACTTGATTTCAGTCAATGAAAATCTCAAGTAAGTTTTAGTGAGTCTTAATTTTATATAGCATTAGATAAAAGAGAAACTTCAGAAATAAAAACTGACAAAACAAGCTGCGTGGCATGTGGCAGTACAGAAAATTGATTCAAGGATGTCCTAAGTTTCATGCCCAGTAAGCCCTAGCTTAGTAGTCAAATATTATTTGCCTAAAGAATTATTTGACTGCTTTCACAAATTACTAATTAAATTTATAGGTGGTCCTATATATATATATAGATCTGCAGTGGTTATGCAAACATTTTATGGTATGTACTGGAATATGTTGTTGCATCTACAACTGTTTTGTAACTTCTGGAAATTGCTGTCATAATTATGATAATAGGTCACACAGATTGTATATAAATTAATAGCAGCCCTTGCCATTGCTTCTTAAGGTGGCTGGTTCCCTTTCATAGAATCACAGAATCATAGAATAGTTAGGGTTGGAAAGGACCTTAAGATCATCTAGTTCCAACCCCCCTGCCAGGGGCAGGGACACCTCACACTAAACCATTTCACTCAGGGCCCTGTCCAACCCAGCCTTGAACACCGCCAGCGATGGAGCATTCACAACTTCCCTGGGCAACCCATTCGAGTGCCTCACCACCCTCACTGTAAAGAACTTCCTCCTTATATCCAATCAACACTTCCCCTGTTTAAGTTTTAATCCGTTACCCCTTGCCCTACCACTACAGTCCCTCATGAAGAGTCCCTCCCCAGCATCCCTATAGGCCCCTTTCAGATACTGGAAGGCTGCTATGAGGTCTCCACGCAGCCTTCTCTTCTCCAGGCTGAACACTCCTAACTTTCTCAGCCTGTCTTCATATGGGAGGTACTGCAGCCCCTGATCATCCTCGTGGCCCTCCTCTGGACTTGTTCCAACAGTTCCATATCCTTCTTGTGTTGAGGACACCAGAACTGCACACAATACTCCAAGTGAGGTCTCAGGAGAGCATAGTAGAGGGGCAGGATCACCTCCGCTGACCTGCTGGTCACGCTCCTTTTGATGCAGCCCAGGATACGGTTGGCTTTATGGGCTGCGAGCACACACTGAAGCCAGCTCATGTTAAGTTTCTCATTGACCAACACCCTCAAGTCCTTCTCTGCAGGGCTGCTCTGAATCTCTTCTCCATACAGCCTGTAGCTCTGCCTGGGATTGCCCCAACCCAGGTGTAGAATCTTGCACTTGGCATGGTTAAACTTCCTAAGGCTGGCATCAGCCCACCTCACAAGCATGTCAAGGTCCCTCTGGATGGCATTCCTTCCCTCCAACCTATCAACCAAACCACACAGCTTGGTGTCATCAGCAAACTTGCTGAGAGCACACTCAATCCCACTGTCCATGTCATCGACAAAGATGTTGAACAAGACCGGTCCCAACACCGATCCCTGAGGGACACCACTTATTACTGGTCTCCAACTCAGCTGGTCATCTCTTTCACACCATCTCTCTCTCTCTGTCTCACATCCATACACATGTATGTGTTCACATTCTTGTTGGATGAATAGGCCTGCAAAACCTTGTCCTTGGACCAGAAAATGGGATTTAGTTCATTGTTACTTAACTGATTAACTAAAGGAGCAGGTAATATTTTGTGCCTGCCGTCAGAGAATATAACTTGTCAAAATGTTGTTACTCTTTGGAGACCTCTGTCTTTGTGACATTTACCTTTATTGGAATAAAATACTCCTGAGTTCCTCCTTTTTCTGCCTAACACAAACAGCTAAACTGCAATTAGAGCAGCAAGGAGACCAAAAGCACTGGTCATTTAGTGAGTATGTCAAACACTAGGCTAAAGACCCCAGATCCTGAATGAGAGTTTTAAGCACTAAACTGTTGGTTATAAAGGCACCGGCTTAATTTTCATCAAAGGATGGACAGTCCTTTGAACTGCAATGATTATTTAGTTGGTTTTGGTTTTCTACCCTAAATGAAACACACTAAGTGGAATATTTTGCTCAGTTCAAAACAAAGGCTTAGTGTCAGCAGGAAAAACAAGATAAAAGCAATAAATAAGTAAATATTGTTCAATTCAAAATATATTTTTGCTATTCAGGTTCAAAGAAAGGACTAACATAAAGGACAAACATAATGACTGAAAATAAATTATTAATACGTCCTTTTTACTGCATTTTAAAGAAACAACATCCCACATAGGGCTTAGTTTCACAAACAGCTTAATCTGATTTTAAGCCTCATTGCTGCCCAAAGTCTTCCCCACCTCTGTTTCTGCCCTCCTTATTGTGTCAGACAGTTGAGCTCAGCCTTTTCTCCAGGTGGCCACATCAGCTCCTGAGGAAAACAGGGAGTACCTTTTTTCTTTTTGGCAGCATGATCCCAGGGCAGTTTAACCCAATTATGAAACAGTGGTTTGTCTTGCAATAAATGTCTTTCCTCTGATATACTTTCCTATCCCAAGAAATGTGAGCTATAGTTCCAACATTATGCTGCATTTGTGTTTTATAAAAACAGTACTTTGTTCATTGAAGCAAGCCTAGTCGATGGGCTTTACAGCTGTCAGAATAAACATCCCTGGAGTAGCTCTTTGTAAGAACTTTCCAGATCACCTGAATTTTAGATTTTTTTATGTTGTTCGTGGAATTCCTATAAAAACAATTTGTTTGTTTTCCATGAAACTTCTGGTTTGGTTTGGTTTTGTGGTTAAATTATAAAAGTCACTAGAGAACTGCTAGGTATCTTGCTGGTTACTTTCTCAACAATGTGCTTCAAAGCACAGTGGGACAAAAAACTTTAATATTTTAGTAAGTAACATGAGTATTTAAAACTTCTAAAAAAGTTTACTTTTAGTCAAGACTGGGGCAGATAGTCTTATCAGCCTGGCCCAAAGCAGGTTATATATTAGCCTAATTGATTCTTTATTCACAAAAATTCCTAAGTAACTAGAGTAAGTTGCTGTATTTTAGCAGTGACCTTTGTTTAACCTGCTCCAAGACTGCCTCTAAACACAGTTCTCCTAGTTAGAGATAGATGTGGAATGCAAATAAAAACAAAGCCTCTGGCACACGTGAAATGGGAGATGACTATTCATTTTTCTTTTGCATGGATTCAGAATAAAGGAGTTGTAGATGATCCATTCAGATGGCAATCTGACTAATATCAAATATTTCCGAAGGCATTGTTTTTCATAAGAGATAAGATCAGTTTTACACTTAGACTAGGTAAAGTCTGAAAAAGCTTTATTCCAAGAGTTGCTTTTGCTCTACAGAAGACAAAATTTAACAACCCATAGTATCAAACAGGGATATGAAGTGAAATAAGTTTGAATCCATGGCTCTCATTCAGCCCAGTCATCCATAAAAAGAAAGGGGAGACATGTATTCATAAATACATATTAATCATACTTTGTATTTCATTAAATAAATTAATGAAACCTGGATGATGTTAAAACATTAGTGTATTGGACTCTATGAAGAAAAGTTATTCACTTTACAACATGGAGTAATTAAAAATATAATAGGCCTATCTATACTCTCTAGTTTAGTATAATCCTTTAATTCATCTAGACTCTCATCCAAGAAAACATGACAATGAAGAAAGTTTTCCTATAGGTACCGGTCATTATATGTCATTACTTTAGGTTGGTTTTTTGTTTGGCTTTGGTTTTTTTTCTTTTGGTTTCAGGTTTGGTATGAGAAGGAATTCAGGCTCAAAATCTAGAGTGAACTATGTGGCAATGATGTTATGATTGTTAAGTGAAATTATTGCAATTTGCTTTTCTGATAGTTTTATTTATTTGTGAGTATATAGTAACTCTATAACCATGAACTCAAACCCATAAAATAAAGCTGATATCTCTTCCTCACTTGTATGGCCACAGCTGTGAAGAAATTATTTCTGAGGGTCTGAGACCATTTTTAAATAGTAAAGCTGAAACTCAAATTCATACCTCACTTTCCAAAGATCATAATCTTTATACAACCTACTTTCTTCCATTTTGCGTAACCAGCGGAGGACTAATGAATAAAAATTACTCTAGTTTTGATGAAATTATGCCAGAGAGTGTAGTCTTTAAAAAGCTGCTCACCCTAATTTTGGGTATGTTATTTTGCTTGACTTTTAGAGATTCTTTGCCAAAAAGACACATGTTCATTTCCACTTGCAGACAAAATTGCCTCACCCATAAAGAATCTCAGAGGCAGAGTTTTGCTCCTGCAAGGAAAATTCACTAAAAGATCCTTTGATTCCAGTATATTATTTGAGAAAGTGTTCATGGGTTTGAATCTAGCCCGCTCAGTCTGTTTGCCCATATAAGCTCCACCGTAACCTTGAACCTCCAGCCATGTTGTAGTTCTGTGCTTTCCTAAACATCTGCTGGGGACTTTGAAACCACCACATTCATTTTCTTATGACCTAAGCTGCAATTTAGCTCAGGTCTCTGAAGATGAAAGCCAAGGAAGTCTCTGCAGAGAGCAGAACACTTTCCAAAGCAGTTCTCAGCTTGTGGAGCTCAGAACAACTGGCCTGCCTCTCCCCTTCAGGTCAGGAGGGCTTGTATCCAGCTCCCTGTCAGACATCTGAGGAGCCCCCATTTTTCTTTTTCTTCTACACCCATTCCCTGAGGCAAGGGCCAGCAGCCCCTATTCATCTGCCTAGAAAACCTGGAGAGCCCTGGATAGTTTTGCTTCTTTTTTTAATTTTTTTCAGTAAACTGTTTGAGGTCTTCAGATATTACAGAAATAAGAATAAATTCACCACAAAAGCAGCAGGACTAGAATCAGTCCTTGATTTCTTGTTTGTAGTACAGAAGTCATAATTTTTTGCTAAATCATAACAAGGCCTCCTAGTCAGCTTTAAAACTGACTGAAGAGAAATTTATAAAAATGATACTACAAAACACAAAGCCTCAGGTTTTCAGTAGTTCTGTACATGGATTTTAAGGAATTGGTTGATTCCAAAACTAAGTGTATTCATATCAGTAAATTTTTTTACAGAAAGATGTCCTGAAGTCTAGCATAAGCTCTCAAGCAATAGATCTCAGATTAAAGAGTCAGCATTCATCTGGGACGGAGGAAGCCCAGATGAAGTCTGCTCTCTATGATTCAGAGCTTTCTACAATCAAAGTGAGCAACGCAGCCTCCAGACTTTTAATGAACTCCTTGGAAAGTGGGTTTGCTTTTAATGTGGAAAAATGTAGAAGGTAAAACCACAAATATTTTCACCAGACAGAACTTGCATTCCTTGGCCAGTCCCAGCTGGAAGCTATTGTCAAGGTTGCTGCTCATCAAAGGACTAAAGCAGAAGGCAGAGCTTTATTCTGGTATTTCTGTAGCACCTGTACATCAGAGCCCTCCTCCATGCCTGTGGCTCTTTGGTCTGACATATGACTCCTCAGAAACATACAAGTAAACAATATCCAGTGGTAATCTCACAAATAGTCCCTTTAGGGCCACAACTAATAGGGTGCACTTAAAGCTAGGCATGTGCTCAATTATAAAGTTATTACTGAATAAGAGGCCTGGTAGGCTGAAATTTTGATTAAGGAGTATTTCAACTTGAGAAAAGCCCCCAGATTAAAAGTGGGAGTTTTCATATAAAGCTCAGACCTATCAAATAATTTTGGAATATTCTTTTCACTTTTAATAAGCTTGTGCAAGTAGTAACACTGGAAATGTCTTCAAACTAAGTTTATAAAAGAGTAAACTTTTTAGATTTCAGACAAAATCTACAGTCAGTGTACAAGAAATCCAAAGGTTTTTTCCATGCATGTTTTTCTTGGAAGGTTTTATTATTTAATTAATATGCTATTATTCAAACCAATCAGAACATTAAATGAAATAATGTTGATTTAACCTTTCTGTAACTCTGTTTCATGACAGTTGCCCCAAAGATTAATTAGATGTGCTCAACAAACTGAATTAGTGATGTAAATGGTGATAGAAGTAACACTTTGAGTGGAAGCTACTCAAAAAACCTCTGAAATGTTACTGTAATTAAGTGCCAAAATTGGCTCTGGTGGGAGCAGACCTCAGTATTGACACAGACAGAGTTGCACCCATGTACAGTGGATATAATCGCTGCCCCTGACTGAGCCCATTTGGGATTCCCTGCTCCTCGGTGGAATTTAGTCTGTAAGTGAAACTGGAGTCAGGGCTGGGGAAGCTGGTGCACTGGACAGCATGTTGAAAATAGCTCTGCAGAGTTTCATGCCAAAACATGGTTCATGACAGGAGGGCATGATGACGAGATGAGATCCCAGAGTGGTGAGATAACAAGAAGAGGGGGAATAGGAGGGACAGTGATGACTGACTTCTACAGTCCTTGAGTGGTCAGTGGAGAGAAACAGGCACTGCCAGAGGCTTCGGGTGAGCTGCTTCATGGTTTGTCTCTCCTTATGGACCATGGTGGGAAGTCAGGTAGAGCAAACAGTTAATGCAAGGAGATAAATAGGCACGTAAAACTGCATTGTGGAAGTACTTACTACGTCTTTGCTTACTATCTGCAGATCTCCCCAGCACTTTCAGAGCCATCTGATCCCTTCCGAAAACAAATACATTTTTTCTTTATAATCCTGATATCTTACTTAATAGTTAAGCCTGTAAAATATGCAATCAACTTTAATTTTATGAAGATTTGAGAAGGATAATCCAAAACCTTAATGAAAACAGGTTTTTGTATACAAGTTTCCTCTTTGCCCAGGGGATTTCATGTAATATGGTTATTTGTAAAATTGGCCGTGGTCCAAATTCCAATAAATACGCATTTGCTTAATCTTAACGAGCTCCATAATGTGCTTACAGGTACATGCATGTTTAAACACACTGATGGAAGAAAAGGAAAAACCAAGTCTGAGGCTGATCAAGGGACCCATTGGACTGAAAAATAACCAAGGGGAGAAATATAGTTACTATATAGTTACTTGCCACCTGGAACTATTCTGTGCTGTAGTTCACCACTGGCTCTTACTAGCTCAAAATAAAAGGTGACGTTGCCCTAGAAGCAGTTGGTCAGGGATACAGGGATGAAGGCTGTCCACCTTCTTGCAAAGCGCAAATGGAAACAGCTCTGAAATCACTTCTTTAAATTTCTTTTTATTCTATGATCAGAACTTTTTGCCTTTTTCTCTGACTCCTTATACATACATGTAAGATATACATAGTACTGCTGGTGAGGAAGTACATTTTTCTTGTCATACAGAATGTTGACTTTTCACTGGGAAAAAATCAATCTTCCCCGGAAACAAAACATTTTCAGCTGAGAACCAAAACTTTTCCATTTTAAGTTTTCTGCAAACATCATTATTTTCCATAGAAAGCTAATGTACTTTGTGAATTTTTTTTGCATGAAAAAGTTTCACTGGCTCATATATTTCTACTGTAGAAAACTACATAAGCAGTACAGCTATTATTTTCTATCTATCTGAGGCAAAGCGGTAATAATAAAGAGTCAATACACACAACTTGGTAATGTCGTTTGGATCTTTGATAATTTGAATCTTTCAGGAACCACTATATGGACAATGAAACAATATTTTCAAGTGTAAATTCAGCAAATCAAACATTATGAACCATTACGAAAGTAACCAAGATGAAGTAGAGAGCCTGTTGTGCCACTATATAACTCCATAATTTGCACCTTGAACACTTAGCATAGTTCTGTTCCCCACATCAAAAAGGAGATGATAGACCTGGCAAAGTTTCAGAGAATAAAAACAAGGATGATTTAAGGTATGGTACAACTTTCATACAAGGAAAAACTGAATCACTTAAGAGTCCTCAATGTAAGAGGTCTTCTTTTATAGTGATCTACAAAAGCACAAGCAGCACACAGATTGTCGATAGGTATCAGTAGTTCACTGTCCTTTCCAATAAAAGTACTTGGGATTATTACATGCAGCTAGAAGGAGACAGGTTCAAATCCCTCTAGGGGAGGCAGTTGTTCACCTGACTGCAAATTAAGCTCTGATGCACATTGCTGTAGGATCGTGGGCATACTTCAAGTTTGCAGGGGTTGAAGAAGAGACTAAAACAACCCACAGAAGATGACTCTTCTGAGGATTAGTAATGATGGAGAAATTGTGTCTGGTTCAGGAAAACTGAGCTCCAAAAGGACAGAGGATGAGAAAATAATCACAGGAATCATCACTTATGTTGGGACTTCTTCCTAAGATGCTTTACTAGCAGGTGCTGGCACTTACAGTGAGAAACAGGATACTTCACTAGGTAGACTGTCTGATGCAGTACTTTTGCTCTTACATGCATTAATATTTACTGCAGTCCTATAAACTGAAACAATTGCTATGTTAAGCGGCTCCTGAAGAGCCTTCACTTCTCACTGATGCCTGGTGTAACTGACATCCCTCAGTGCTCACAGGACCAGCTTTTCTCACTTGAGTTAGAAATACCTGATAAGTATCTATTTGCAGGTCTTATCTCCTACAAACAAGACATTTAGACTTATTTCAGTGTTTCATAAAATCCAAGACAGGGAAAAGAAGAATAACATAAAGATTACACACATAAAGAAGGGGAAAAAAAAAGTCAAATCGAACATTTTAGAAATGACAGTTTTTAAGCTGGGAAAAGGAAAATGTCAAAAGGTTTTACTAATCATAATGGCTTGCTTTGCAGGTAAATGCATCCCGCCAAGAAACCAAGCTGATGGAAGAATGTGACCAGCTCATTGAAATAATACAGCAAAGGAGACAAATAATAGGAACCAAAATCAAGGAAGGAAAGGTAAAAGCTTTTATTCTTTAGACCATAAGTAGGTCAATACTGCTTCCTCATAATTATGGATTTTTGACCTCAGGCACTACTAATACAAATTTGTAAAAGTCCTTGTGTAGTCCTGGGTACTGCTGCTTTCATGCAAAGAGGAATGAAATATATCAAGATTGGTATGCTAGACCTCAACACTTTATTTGGCATTTATCTTTCTAAATGTGATTATGGTTTTTAAGGGTAAAACCATCATGATGACTAATTAATGGTTCCTTCACTCTGTTACATGGCTGAAAGTGTTTCCTTCAAAGTTTTCATTTTCACAATGTGTCACAACAGTTGGTATCATGGCTGGCAATTATATACATGAATATTCTAGTCTAGATACTTTATTTGTTAAAATATTAAAACATAAAAATTTTTTTCAGTCGTCATTCTTAAGAATAGGAAGTCAAACTTCTTTACAAAAAAAAGTTATTAAAAAATATGCAGGAATGCAATGAAGGATGCATTTCTAATCACTGAGTTACAATTATTAACGACAAATATATTGAACAGGAAATATCTCTGATATTCACTTTTCAACACATGTTGCTAGCTACCTGTTAACTCAGAAACACATTAGAGTTGAATTAATGTCCTTATTTTCTAGGTTCATGGTGTTTACTCTTTAACTGCTAAACTAACTAAGTCAAATATAAACTCTTCTTGTGTGGGAAAAGCTCAGGAAAGGAATGAAGTCAAGAGCAGGTTAAATGGTTCATGTGGCTGTCAAGATACTCCAATTAACTTGAAATGAAAAGCCTGTAGGCAAGAACTGATTTAAACACGTTTGAAACCACAGGTACTGTATGCTGTGTGACAGAACCTGAATTTCCTCATGCTGTTAATAAAACATAATTCCCTTCAAAACAGAAAAGATAGCCTTCTGCATTATTGTTTCAACTCTCTTTCTCTCTGCAGTGAGACCAGCTGTGCTTCCAATGAAGCAGAAAGCTTTCCACTAATTTGGATTTGTTCTATATACATGAGTTGCTTTTAAAAAATCTATTGCTTGCAAAGGTGTGTTCTAATGTCCATTAGAGCATAGAAGATTTTAATACAATTGACTCCAAATTTATTTGAATATAGCTGTTATCAGAATCTATCCCTATTCTTTGTTCTACTTTGTTAAACCAAAGGCGGCATCAGTAAAGGTCCAGTAAAGTTCTGGAATGCTTTGCTCCAAATATTGCATATGTTGAAAGTTTTCAGGCATTCAAGAGACCCATGTGAAAAGCCACAGGAAATTCTGCCCAATGTATCTTTTTGAAGGGGCCTGTGACTAAGTGTCTTTCTGGAAGGCAGGGCATGACGAATTTGTCTTTAGAACTATAGTTATGGATACAGAGCTGGAAATATTCAGGTATAAAGTCTTAGCTATGCCTGCAAGGCTGCAAATTCAGACACATAAGTCTGACAATGTGCCACAGCTCCATCCTTAATCTCACCTATCACCCAAAACCTATACATTCCCACAGAGCATGTAACAGGGAGAACAAGCAAACATATAATATCAAATAGATAGATAATTTTGGTGCAGACTTCATTCCTGCCATTGGGAGAGTGGGTGGAGAGCTGGTGAGATGAGACTCTTCCTTTTAAAGTTTATCATCACTAGACTTCTTGAAGAAGATAGAAAAAAGAATCAAACAAACAAAAAACATTGTTTATATATAGACCCCACAAATCATGACATGCCTTCTAATTGATAAAAGCTCACAAGATAGCATTTATTTTAGTTATTGTTTTGCTAATCAATAAGTAAGCAAAGAGATGAGCTACTTAATACTACAATGAACTTTTTCCCTTATCAGACTTGTGTAGGCCCAATAGTAATCTCTGCAAATGCAGTTAGAGAAAACTTTATGGTATTAATTCATCCTAGAAGCTTATCAGAATATTAGCATTATCAAAATTTTTATGCTTTCCCAGCATTTTTCTCCCTTTATTGTTTCCATATTTAGAAGAAATACCAGTGTGACAGGACAGTAATCAGTTGGCCAGTGTTTTCTTTTTGAAAATATTCCAAAAGGTTTATTTTCCTACTGGTTTCTGTCATTGGGTAGGTGCACTAAGATACCCTTATCTCTGCCTAGGATGCAATTACATCTGAAATTCAGCTCAGAAACTTCATAGCTAGAGCCCTAACTGCTGAGATTGGAAATGTTACCTTGATTATAAATTTAGATATTTCTGCCAATCCACTCAGTTTTTAGTTTTCTCATTTTGCATGTAACTACATCTTAATGCCTTTCTAAACTACAGAATTATTTCATTTCCTTCCTATTTCTTACTCCTGTTCAAACTATGATCTCCATGTGCTAACAATGGCAGAAACTTACAGACCTTTCAGGAACTAGAAGTTTTGCTAGCCAGCATTGTCTTTAAATAGAGGATTGGCTGTGCCCCTCCTTAACCTTTCAGCTAACGATTACAGTCACATCTACTGCGTTTGTCTTCAGCACTTATGTTTGCAGTAATAATAATCAGCTAGCTCTCCAGTACTACTGTGCTTTTGTCCAGTTAAAAATATCCAACAAGAAACACCCTGTTTGATTGAAACCACATAATGAAAAGGAGAGACATGTATTGCTGGTAGAATTGAAGAACCTTTTTATGTCAAATTTATTTTCAGATTGGTTTTTATGAAACCTCAGTAACAGGAAAAAAAAAAAGTAGTTAATCTATAAGATGCCTCTAATACAGATCTCATCACTTCACAGAAATGGTTATCTGAATAGCCCTTAGTTATCATGTAAGCAGAAAGTACCAGGAAATGACGTTTCTTCTGCAGAAAAGTAGGTCAGCTGTGCTTGTTTTGGCTCTCCCCTGTTGTTTTCCATGTGGAAAATTTGAGGCAGAAAGGCTGTGCCTGTCCCTTTATTAAAAACGTTACGTGGCTACATGGGGCTCACCATCAAGCTAGTGTGAAAGAAGCTCTTGTCAGCAAAGCCATTCATCTTAATTCCCCTTTGCATTCCAGCTTTGCCTCGGAAGTGCAAATGCAATTATGATTTGTGACCTTAGAGATGTGATTGTTTTCTTATGTTTCCACTGAAGGTGGTGAGGTTGAGAAAACTGGCTCAGCAGATTGCGAACTGCAAACAGTGCATTGAGCGCTCGACATCCCTCATCTCTCAGGCTGAACAGTCACTGAAGGAGAATGATCATGCTCGCTTCCTGCAAACTGCTAAAAATATCACTGAAAGGTAAAGAAGATGTCTTTTCAATAAACAGAAAAAACTCAGTTTAAAGCAGACAGGTTTTCATAGTTGCTGTATTGTCTTGTCCCACCACAGATGTGGTCAAAGGCAGATTAATTGACGCATCCCCGCAAAGTACTACTTTGTGCTGCACCAGAGTAGGAAGGACCTTACTGTACTGTTAAATCAAAACATTTCTTTGAAAAGAGGATCAGTCAAAGAAGGTTGCGAAATGAGTCAGAACAGTAATAGCATGTACAAAAGAAGGAGGTTGCCAAGCAGATGTCTGGTGCTAAACACGCAACAAAAAAAAACAGGTTTCTGGAGGCTGAAATCAGTCAGCAAGTACACTCCTTAGAGGAAATTCTCAATTATCTTAATGGATTCATATTCTTCACAAAATAATTAGCAGCAAGGTAATGAAATGTGTAATGTTAGGAACCTGCAACATGTCTCTCTGAGGTAGCCCACTCAAACATTTAGGGATTCAACAGCCTGAGTGTCCAGAAGTTATGGCAGCTGCTGTGTTGATTTCCTGGGTGCTTCTGGGACCCTAGCTCCTCCTCTTCAGCATGCCAGATATATCAAGGAGTGAAAAAACAAGGGAGCAAGTCTTTCCAGGAATCTGTGCTTCAGAAAATTTGATCTGGTTTTCAGTGTAATGCTGTAAAGGCTGAAATGTTACACTGAATTTCAGCAGTATTTTCTGAATTAAAAATGGTCTGTTGGAATTATCAGCCTGTTCAGCCACCAGTTAGGGAAAAAAAAAAAAAAAGATAATGTATTTGGACAATGAATAAAAAAATATAAAAATAGTGCTCATTCATTCAGCTGTTTTTTTATCTCTGGGTTCATATTATATTTTCACATTGTCCAGCCAATTTTCAGTGAATTTGAAGCATGAAATTCCCTGGTTTTATTATTTGCTCTTCTAAGTCTGTCACTTACTCTGGAGTGCTGTATGCATATTCTCGGAATATAGGGTTTCAAAAGCTATTTAATAAATGTATAAATAAGCCAGCAACACTATGTTGCTAATTACAGATTCAGAAAATTGAAAATCTGTTGAGAAAAACGTAGCAAAGGAAGGGAAGGGAAGGCAAGGCAAGGCAATGGATCACGTCATCTGCCAGATTTAGATCTTGGTTTATATTCTGTCACCAAGGTACATTGTGGCATCGCAACTGAAGCTGGCAGTAAAACTGCCATATGAGTATGACAGGTAAAAAGCTGAAGGTGGGGGTCTGTCCTTTTTCAGTAGTCAGGGGAACAAGCAGTAGGGCAGAAACATGAGGAGACGCAAAGCTTTATAACTTACTATTGGAGAATATAAAGTGAAGCTCCATTTTTAACTTGTAAACATGAACAGTTGCATCACAAATACAGTCACGGGAGAGACACTCGAGTGCAGACATGAGACCAGCTGACATATGTGCCCAATCAAATCTAATTATTGACTATCACAGATTTCTGTCTGTAATGAGATGGCTGTGAACACCTTGAAATTCAAAGGATCATATCAAGCAGTGAATAAAACTAGGGGGGAAAAACACCAAGTGCTTGTAGACAAATTGCAAGAGGAAAAAGAGACTAAGTCTGATTATGAAATTATTCCCCATGTGTAATTCTCTGAGTTGTCATGTAGTGAGCAATATTTTGTTTGCTTCTAGAGTGCTCACGTAACAGTCTCTCCAAGGCCCTGAGCTCCAGCAGCTAAAACAGTCTCCTGAAATTATGCTCATTGCATTTCTTCATCCACATATTTCAAAGTAATTGCAGTATAATATTTTCTGTTGTAAGCACAGCAGGTAACTATGTAAGCAAAGACATTGCATACACTACAATGATTTAGGTTGCGCATTATTTACAGTAGGTGAAACACATTTATCCTATAAAAACCATTTCTAACCAAGTACAGTGTCAGATAGAGCAGGCAGAATTACAAGAGGAAATTCAGTCCTCTAAACCTAACATGGTGACATGGTCCTGAAACTGCAAGCTGTTGAGCTCACCAAAAACTGGCTTTAACACATGTACTCACGGTGCACCATTTGCATAGCCCCAAACACCAGTCCAAAAGGGCCTGGTGATATGGTCTTCTTATATGTGCTCTATGGACATACACAAAGAAGCTCTTAATCTTAGATACGTTCATGCTGGCTTGTCATCAAGGCTTTTGTTAATTTTTCAGAGGTGTGCAACACCCTGAGTTTGCCCCAAGACAGACCCTACAAGAAATGCATGGGTTTTTTTCCTTCTAGACGTAAAAATGACATAGTGCAATTGCAGAAAAACTACTCGGGGATGAGTGAGAAAAAACTGAAGACATGAAAGAGTTCAAGGAACTTTTCCATCTAAATACATGGGGCAAAAAGCCCTTCAATTATCCTCTCTAAAAATACCCAACCAAAATATTTTATCTGTACTAGGATCTACTTCAAACTAAGCTCTACAACCAAAGCTGCAAGAGAACAGTGCTGAAAACTGTATAACAAGAATTATTGATAAGGAAACCTCCTCAGCACAGTTTGTGAAAACTACACTGAAGACAATGGGATGTGCAGCTCAGTTTTTTACTTTCCTAACTATTTTCCTAAAATACTACACATGAAAGATATGAAAGCATAGCTCTTGGTAAGCATTTGGCCTAGTAGCCAAATTTGAGCCCTGTCTACAGGGCAATACTGTAATTTGGGAAAATGCTAATTGAAGCAATCAAAATATTTTGATCTGCTGTGTCATGGGTGACAGAAAACAGATATGCATTGTGTGCATGGTTGTATGTTTACCTCCAAACTGGAGCGAAGTTCTGTGGTATAACGTGAGATCTAATAATCTCTTTGCTTAAATGGACCAAACTTGCTTCAAACATATCCACTATCCAGCTCTCCAGTAACATGTATTTTGAGATACCAAGCTGAAGAATCTGAAAAATCAGTCCATCTTGGTGGCTGTTTTCTTGTGAAAGCTCATCTCTTTAAATTAATACAGCTGGACAGACAAAAAGTGGATGTCGCTCCTGAAATTAAGTGGGCAAGGAAACTTTTCAGTTTTGGAGGAAATGTTAGTATGCACATATGCTTTGCAGGGAAAAGCCTTTCAAAATAAACTGTGCTCACATCTGCTTGTTTTATGTTTCCCCTGTGCTTTTGAAGTTAACAGCAATGTGCTGCGCTGAACAACTGAGGAGGTGCAGGGATCTGCACCAAGCCTTTGGGACAGGAGTGCCAAGGAATGCCTGGAGCAAAAAGCTGCTTGGGAAAATAAGGGTTGGGAGAGATTCAGAATCTCAGGATTGCTTAAAACACAGATAAAAATGGTACTACTCTGTTTCAGTGGGTGACTATAAGGGACAATTCAAAGTATATTGCTGCTTTATCAATATTTTGTTAAAAACTGATAGGACACTGCATGTTAGGCAAAAGCTGAGTAGTAAGAGATTTTTACTGGAGATTTTGCTTGCAAAAATAAATGGCAGGAGAAGCTCCTAACTTAAAACATAGAAATAAAATACATGTAAAATTTTTTGTCAGGCTTCTTGAGAAGTAATAGCAACCATAATGGTCTGGTCCTACCTTGATGTAGAAGTTATTGTCTTGAATGCTAAAAGACATCTTCTTTTCATTATAGGGTTTCCATGGCAACTGCATCCTCCCAGGTTCTAATTCCTGAAATTAATCTCAACGACACTTTTGATACCTTCGCACTTGATTTTACCAGGGAGAAGAAATTGTTGGAATGCCTTGATTATCTTACAGGTAATTTTTTTTTCTCAAGATGCTACTAACATATGTTCCTCTCAAAATAGTAGTGATTGGATCTTCTTCATTTCTCTCTGTGGTCAGTTAACTTCGGCTGACTGCCAGGTGCCCATGAAGCCACTCTCTCACTCCACTTCCTCAGTAAGATGGGATGAGAAAATAAGATTAAAAGCTTATGGACTGAGTTAAGGACAGGGAGATCACTCCACAATTAATGCTATAGGCAGAACAGATTCAGCTTTGGGAAGATTTATGTAATTTATTGACAGTCAATTGTAAAAGTAGGATACTGAGAAATAAAAATAAAGACAAAAATATTTTCCCCCACCCCATCTTCTCAGGCTTAACTTCACTTCCAGTTCTTCTACCTCCTCCCCCCAAGTAGCACACAGGGATGGGGAATGGAGGTTACAGTCAGTTCATCACACATTATATCTAACACTCCTTTGTCCTCACTGTTGTTTGCTCTGGCATGGGCTTCCTCCCACACAATGCAGTTTGTTATGAACTTCTCCAACATGGGGACTTCTGACAGGCTGCAGCTCTCCAAGAGCTCCTTCAGCATGGGTCCTTTCCATGGAGTACAGTCCTTTAACAATGGACTTCTCCATTGTGGTCCCCATGGGCCATGATTCCTGCCAGAAAACTTGCTCCTGCATGGACTTCAGCTCCTGCAGGCTGCAGCTTCCTTCATGGCATATCCACCTATTGAATGTGGGTCCTCTTCAGGCTGCAGTGTGGATATCTGCTCCACCGTGGACCTCTGTAGGCTGCAAGGGGCAGCCTGCCTCAACATGGTCTGCATCACAGGCAGAATCTCTGCTTCGGTGGCTGGAGCACCTCCTCCCCTCCTTCTTCATGGACCTTGGTGTTTGCAGAGCTGTTTCTCTCATATTTTCTCACTCCTCTTTCTCTCAGCTGCTGTACAACCTCTTTCACCCTGTCTTAAATATGTCATCACATTGGCATTACCAGCATCAGTGATGGGCAGCAGTGGGTCTGCCTTAGAACTGGCTGTGTCTAACACAGAGTCAGCACTGGTCATTTCACACAGAAGTCGCCCCCACAGCCCAGCCACCACCAAAACCTTGCCACATAAACGCAATACACTTTCCCTCTTAATCCTGGATTCATTGCCCCCCAGCAGCCCCAGAAAGTTCCAGGAAACATTAGATGCTACAGAGCACAACTGGGATGCATTTCCTACCTCCTCTCCTTGCATTCCTTCCCACTAGGGTGTGGGCAAGTGAGAGTGAGAAATGGTTAAATGCCACTGCAGCAGAATGAAATGAAGGAACAGCTGGAGCTCAGCCTGGAGCAGCCAGAGGAGGGAAAGTAGGGACCAAATCCCATTTCCCAGCGGACAGATGCTCCACGTTACCCTCTCCTTTGGGGCTGCCTCCTCGCTGTGGCAGATTGCAGCCTGGCAGATTTCCCATAAGCAATCGGGAGCTGCTCAAACAATTAACATCAAGGGCTCAGCACTGAAAGAGGTTTTCTGGTGCCAGTGACACTGTGTACTTCCCACATCACAGAGCCAGAGGACCTCTTTGTGTCTGGGACTAGAGAGCACACGGTGTGCTCTGTGTCAGGGTGTGGGGCGAGCTATCCACAGAGCAGAGCCCCAGTTCACTGATTGGAGAGCTTTGGCCTGAAGAAGCCAGCAGGTTTAGACACTCAGTGAAGACCTGAATAATGTGCCATCTTAGAGTATAGAACGACTCGCACAAAGGTACAGTTTACTGTAATTTAGGCTGTTTTGATTTCAATGCCAGAATAGAACAATTCATTCCAGATCAATTGAAAGCAGAAGAGAGACAGGGTAGGTTTTCATTTTGCAGGATCTTTAAGCATCTGCTGTTAACAGTGAGAATTTGCAATGAAAGTCACAAAGCACTGTTTGAAAACCACTTGAAAACATTTCCTGGACCAATTCTGTTTGCCCAGTTTGGAGGAAATATACCTGTGTTATTTCAGAAGAATATGAGAGCATAGAAACTCCCCATTGCCAACCGCTGGATCTTTTCCATTCAGAGGTTTGACTTCCGGCTTTTCTTCAGAGGAAAGGCAGAGAGAGTTTGGCTTGTTCAGCCTGCAGAAGAGAAGGCTTAAAGGAGACCTTATTGTGGCCTTTCAATTCTTAAAGGGGGCTTGTAAAAAAGATGGGGACAAACTTTTAGTAGGACCTGTTGCGATAGGACAAGGAGTAATGGTTTTAAACTGAAGAAAGGTAGATTCAGATTATATATAAGTAAGATTTTTTTACAAAGAGGGTGGTGAAACACTGGAGCAAGTTGCTTAAAGAGGTGGTAGATGCCCCATCCCTGGGAACATTCAAAGCTAGGCTGAACGGGGCTCTGAGCAACCTGGTCTGCTTGAAAGTATCCCTGCTCATTGCAGGAGAGGGCTGGAATACATGACCTTTAAAGGTCCTTCCAACCTAAACTACTTAATGAATAAGTGAACAGATGAATAGTGGGAAGACCAAGACTGTCTGCATGCACAGAGCAGTACCCCCGTGCCTTATAGACCTGTGGGGTTCTTGCCATATCTGAGAGATTTTATCTGCAAAACATTTCTGTATCACTGTGTAACTGGTGAATACAGTTAGTGTTTAACACATACTCAAGTAAATAACACATAACAATAATGTGGTGAGAGTCATTTGAACTTTTTTACAGTACCAGTGAAATGTTATGATGTCTGCCTCTCCCCAGAGTCTGCTGGAATTTTGCCACCATGCTGCATATTCACCACCAAAATTACAAAAAGCCAAGGAAATTAAAGGAGTTATTAGTAAAAAGCCAGACTTATTTGCCCTAACCTAGGAATTTACCGGTAAAATAATCAGCCTCAGGTTCCTTTCTAGTCAAAGAAGAGAAATAACCACCTCATTTTGAGGCACATATATATCAGGTCAGTTTACTCCATTCTGGAGGTGCCTGCTTCTCCCTATTGACTTCAGACAGATGCTAGAGAGACTCATTTAAACAAAGATAATTATGCCTTAGATCTTTAAAGTTATACAAGTTGAATTCTACCTAGTAGTCTAGTCTCACACTCCCAGGTCTTCTCCCCTTTGTACATCATATGGCAATACTACCAGCCTAACTGCTATACACTACAGAAAATGAAGATCGTATCTGTGCCAAAACAAAGGGTAATCTTGCTAAAAGGATCCTTTCTGTGATCCATCATGCTGGCTGCGTCATTTACACAACTTCTTTTCTGCTTTCTTCCTACCTCATCCATACTCTTGAAAAATTACTTAAATTGCAGTCTAAGGAAACTTGCAAATGTGTCTAGAAGTTTAGCTGTTTTTTCCTAATCTACCAATTTTATCCTTGCCCTTGATACCCAGTGAAGAACAGTTTTAGTTGGCTCTGTCTTTGTGCTTTTTTCTTTATCTTAATAAATAGCATATTGCTGCAATGACAAAATCCAAAACATGTATCTAAATTATCTGAGCACAAAATACAGCCTATGCAGACAGTTAAAATACATTTATGTAAATATATATATGTAATGTATATGTGTATATGTGTAGTTCCAACACTTTAGTGCTCTTCATTATTCTTTATTATTGCTGAGAAACTCTGGAGGAAGATTTATTTTATTTTACCCCTTTCGGATTGGTACATGGAGTCTTCATAGATCTTGAACTGAAAACTTTGTGACAGAGTGAATTGGCCTTTACTTTTATCATGTTTCACAGTTACGTGAAATGAAGAACATTTGTAAGTCCTAGTGGTACACTGATGTTGTGAATTAAGTGAAGAAGCCTATCTTATATAGAGTCTATCATCTTTACTGCTTCTGAACAAAAAGTCAAAGCCTAAATTCTAGCTTTGTCCTCTCTGCTGTCACTTGTCTTTGAAGCAGCTGACCTTGGCTGTCTTCTGGAGATTTTCTTCTCCTTTGCTCCTTCCCAGTGTTCCCTTTTTCAGGTCATCTTCATTCTCCATCTCCCTAACTCCACTTTTCAACGTGACACATTGAAATTTGCATCA
Organism: Ara ararauna; assembly: GCA_028858755.1. Taxonomy (NCBI): domain Eukaryota; kingdom Metazoa; phylum Chordata; class Aves; order Psittaciformes; family Psittacidae; genus Ara; species Ara ararauna. The sequence goes on from CM054378.1 coordinate 54,359,831, forward strand.
TTCTTTCTTCCTAGGCTATTTCCTTCCCAAATATAAATTTAATTAGTTTGTGCTTATCAATTACACAGCTGTCTGTCAAAAGCTTCTACTATCCAAATGAAAATCTGTGAATTCTCTCTGAAAGTTTCCAGACATTGAAATGTCAAGCTTAGTATATTAAAACTATACCCTTAATCTTCCTCTGACTTCTATTCTCTGTATATATAGCCTTGATGTCTTTTGAAAACTTTCTTATCTTGCCATTTGCTCAAGCTCTTCATCTGGAACTCATCTTTTCCTAAGCATATATCTAGCTACATTCAGGCAATGCTTATGACTTGCAAACTCTCTGCACAATATTACTGACATAAGGACTTCTTTTATCCATTGTGAATCAAAAATACTTGTTCTGCGTCCTAATACTTTGAAATCAATTGCAGGAACATCTATTCTTTGACCTTGACATTTGTCCTTTTTCAGAAATCCCGTCTGAAACGGTGATAAATTTTCTTCAACCATTACTTTAGCTATGACTGCACAAAGAAATATGTATTGCCTAGCATATGCCAGCAGTTTTTTCACATGAAACTTCATTCTGGAAATCCTTTACAGCCTCTTAACTCTTTCAGTATTAGAAGATCAAAAACTTCCTTCAGCCAGCACAGTCTCATGCTTTGGGTATAATCTCTTCTCATTCTGTTCTTCTTGAGCAGTTCTGATCTACTCAAAACCTATGTCCAGATGGTTGCATGACTGAGCTGTCAAGTGCCAACTCATGCGTGACATGTTGCTAATACATCAGATTCGTATACACATCTGATGTAACTGTGCCTTTCAAATTCCTGCCTGCTGGTTCAGTCCAGTGTGGAGCCAGTAATGAACAGCTGAGAGAAGTTCAGAGCACTTTGCTCAACTCCCTCATGTTCATAGCTGCGAGAAGATGGCTTAGATCTTCCTTTTTCACTCAGTTTCAAAAACCGTAAGTAAGGAGCCCCTTACAAAGTCAATTACCCCATGACAGCAGGGAGGTGGAGACAGAGCAAACAAAACAAAATTGAAGTGGTTTCAGTCAATCTTTGTGACCCTGCAATGAGAGGATGTAGATGTAGTCTCAATAGCCACCCAGGAGCTGCTGGATTCACACTGGGATTCACCAGTGAGAGGTTGCTGTTTCCCTAAACTGTGTCTCAGGTGTACAGACCATGTACATGATTTCATGCTTTAGAGCAAAAGCCGTGCAGATGACACTGGAAGGAGGGTTAAATTGATCTGGTATGGGGGAGGTATGCTCACAAGGTCAGTTAATGCTGGGAGCAAATTTAAAATACTGCTTTTCAAATATTAATTGCTGCCTTTCAGGCACTTCATATGTGGTTTCTGACTTTTTAAGTGTGCCTGTGAAGTTTTGAGTCAAAGCCATACGAATGAACTGAAACAGCCTTCAGCAATGATCTTCTCTCTTGTAACAGAGTGTTGATTCATGAATACAGGTGGATGAAAGTAAGACTGACTGAAGCATTCACCAGTCTCAGATACTTGCCCTGATCCTCTATGGAGACTGTCACTCCATGACCAAGGAGATTTACAGGTGTTAGGAAGCAATTCATTAGACCACTTTCATTGTGCCTTGCTAAGTCTGCTAGCACTGATTCTGGTTTCCATCACCGCAGAGTGCTGTAAATTCAGGGTTTTCAAGAGCTGCTTCACTTTTTTCAGCTCTCCCAGACACTGAGTAGGAGTGTGTAGACAGGAGGCTGCCAATAACTGAGGTTATTGACAGCTTCTATTGTCAAATTCAGTCTTGTTTGGTGCTCAGTGCTCTGTTGTCACCCTGAAATGGAGGACTGGAAAGGCTCAAGGGCAATCACTGCTTCTCCACCAGGAAACAGGACTGAATGGTAGATATGAGGCTTTCTGTATTCCATTGCTGTGCTGGAATCATACTGGGCTTCCCCTTCCCAAGCAGTGGTGGAGCACACTCAAGTCAAGGCCACGCTGGTGAAATTGTTGGTGCAGCCTTGGCATGGCTTTGGAGGCTCTGTAGAGCGTTCCATGTGGCACCTGAGCTCTGTAAATCAGCACTCATAAATTTGATAAGCAAATCACACCCTATCAAATGTAATAATGAAGATAACCGATTAAGGTCAGTCTCTTGAATTGCATTACAGTTTTACTCTCTCCAAAGATGTATATGCTGTGGAAGGATGAATTTGGCAGTCAGACTTATATATTATTTTGAAAGTCATAATAAAATACTTGCATGTTGACTTCTTTGCCTGTCTGCAGGAGAAGCAGGTGTATTTTGGTTTATTCTGAGTGGTTTATGAAATGGGTGCTGCTAAAGAGCTGATTTTCATGCAGTGTAGTCTTAGGTGGGTGTGGGTTAATCACAAGAAGAAGTGAAAAGACATCCTGCCTAGGTCAAATATCTTTTTCTTCTGTCATTCTCATTACATGAAGGCCTGTAAATCTCCAGCCGTAAGGCCAGACAGGTCTACATATGAAGAGAGAACTTAGGCTGTCATTTTCAAAGGAGCTGAAGGCACAAACATGCTATTGAAATGCAGTTTACAGTTCATTAAACTTTCAGTAATTGTTGCTTTCCATAAATTAATATTTATTATCTGTGTTGTAGTAAAAACAAGTACATTTCTCAGGTGAAAGGTGTTGCTCTGTTAGGTGCAGGAGGTAACTGAAGACTAGTTGGATACTAGCACACAAAAAAAAATGCATTCACTTGTATATCAGCAATTTTTTTCCCCTCTTTTTTCTTTTGCCTTCAAAGGACATGCAAAATATGAAAATGAAGCCTCAGATTGGGCGGGGGGTGGGGCAGAAGCTCCAGTGATTGTTCTGCTGGGTACATTTTTGAAACATAGCAGATAGGACCAATGTAGTGCTGCATAGCTCTCAGAACAGTTTGTTGGCCTCAGTTACAGCACAACCTCTAAGCTCCAGCACTAATCTTTCCTGAAGGTTGGGCTTTTTTTTCTCCTTTTGTTTATATTCCCCTCCTGGATAACTGTTCTTATTTTAGTTCATTTCTTTCTCTCTCTTTATTAATGCCCATCTGTCCCAAGGATTCCTCTGCCTCTTTAAAAAGAAAAAAGAAAAAAAAAAAGACATGGGTAACTTTCTGTGCTACAATATTTAGAGCTTCACAAATCACGGCCATATCATGAAACACATTTGAACATTTCCTTGTGCCCCTTGGTTGAAAGAGGCTGCTTGGAAATGCATCTGCACTTTAATTCTTGGGAACATACATCAGTAAACCAGGGACATGAGCTATAAAAATTCTTAATGGAAAGTAAAATAGATGTTTCATAAAAATATGATGTTGCGAAAGTAAAGGTAGAATTCCTTCATAGGGGCTGTTTTTGAGACAATTCTTTGTGACTCACAGAAGTTAAGGTACTGGCAGCAAAAATACAATTCAAAGTAGCCTTCCTTTTTGTTTAATACAGGCATAGTATGGTTATTTCAGCTTGAGTGCACTCTTTCCTCACTCTGTGACAGCTGGGAGGAATACTATTAGGCACAAGGATTTTAATTTTTTTTTTTTTTTTTCATTATGGTGGCATGTAGGGAAGATAATTCGGAATGAAGCTCCCTTCAAAACAAGCGTGCAGGAAGGGTCACCAGTCATTCAATGAAAAACTCATTGGTTTCTTATTTAGGTGTGTGGCTTTGTAAAGAACACAAACAAGGAAAATTTAGGCCTAAGAAATTTGCCTCAGGTTTCACTTCTTTAAATAGGTCTTTATAACAAACCTGTGTGTTAATATGGGAGAAGAATGTACAGCTTGCTACCCAGGGATCTTACTTCTTGATAAAAAAAAAAAAAAAAAACAAACCAGAGGGTTAACTTTTCATTAAAGTGTTTGGATTGTTTTATAAAATTATCTAACGGATCAGCAGTGACATTGAAGATGAGGTTGTAATAGTCCTACAGTCATGATGTTACGATAAAAAATCTTTATGTAAGGCTGAAAAAAATTGAATTGTAAGGTCAGCAAGAATTTATGCACCCGTATCAGAAAGGATAGCTATGAAATAATAAATAAAAATGAACTTGTAGAGAGGAGAAGTTTGAGCATGCAGGCATGAGTGTTTGGAAACTTCCCCAAAATTGTATTTTCTAAATACCTTTTATGCTACTCTCTCATAAGATAGGCTAGGCAAACACTGCTTTCACGTCAACAGTGAAGAGTGTTGACCCTTCCTCTTGACATATGCATCAATGAAACTTTGATAGATACTAGAAAAAGTAGCATGTCAGTTGTACCCATTTGATCACAGTTTAATGTGACCACAAACATCACTTGTGCTACGGCATCTAAAACTAAAGCTACTTTAATGCAAAACGTTTCCAAAATCTGGAGTTCCTAGGTGGCTATATTGATAGTAAGAATTTCTTTGCTACAATTTCTTAATAACCAAAGTTGCTACTGGAATAAGTAAAAAGGTTTTGCAAATTCTGTTGGATGCCATAGCTACAAACTCATACATCAGATGCATCCACTAATCTCAAGTGAGAACATAAATATTTTACTGATTGTGTCAGTAAGCCTCCTCTGTTGTATCTCACAGCTCCCAACCCACCCACCATTCGAGAAGAGCTCTGTACAGCTTCTTATGATACCATTACTGTCCACTGGACATCAGATGATGAGTTCAGCGTGGTCTCTTATGAACTGCAGTACACCATCTTCACTGGACAAGCTAATGTTGTTAGTAAGTATAAACATCTGTTTTCTAGTTCTGTTTCCTTTTTGTTTCTCTGTAAAACAAGTGCCTTTAAATATAAATATATGTCAAGGACAAAACGAAAAAATATTTTCTGGGAAGACTTAATGACAAAATTTTAAATTCAAACCAATAATAATTTCAAAATAATTTTAAATTTAGAATTAATCCAGTTAAGATTTCTTGTGTCTTTTCCAGAAGTGCTATGTTGTGGGAGCTTTCAAAGACTGAAACCAGCACATATTCCCAAAAGCCCAAGTATTGTCCGTGTTAACAGGACTTGTCTCTTGTGTCCTAGGTCCCTGTTTGCAGATGTAGCAGGGGCAAAGACCTCAGTTCCTTTGTCTGGGCAAGTCAGGCACTCGGGAGCCTGTGTTGAACCGGTCGTTAGCCAGAACTGCAGCCCCATTGTCATTTAGATAACCTTGACGCCTGGACCTTTGTCACAAATACAGTTTAAGTCCTTCCTTCTGATTTTTACCGACTTCGAGGCTACAAAGCACTGGTATCAGTATACTCTACGGCAGCAAAATTCAGTGGAACAACAATTAATATGGTAACTTTGTTCCACTTGTAATTACATTAATAACCATTGCTTTATATTTGCATTGCAGCATATTTTTTATTAAATGCACTCCCCATTTTGAATCTGTGGCTTTCCTTAATGAAAAAACTTGCTCATTATTCCTTGGATTCTTTTGTTGTTAAATAGCTATTCCTCCAAGAAAAAAGATATTGTCTAATCTTTGGCCAGGAAGTCAGCATTTCTGGGTTCAGTGCATAGTGATCATTGATTATGAATTTGGAGAAGTCATTTAACTTCTTCCTGTTCCCTGTGTGTTTAATGGGAATACCACTAACTGACACATATTTGCTTTATGAAACAAGTATCCTGAAACAAATCAAATCAATCAAAAGGTGGATTTTGTTCAGTCAGTGTGCATTTAAATTGTGAATAAATAAAAACTCATTGCCACAGAGGGTTGTGGGTCTCAGTTCAAGAGATGACTAGACAGATCACACAAGAGAAATCCACTGAGAACAATGCAGTGCAGAGACTTCCTTCTGGCTCAGGAAGTCCCAGAGCTGTGAGCTACTGAGGTCTGCAAGATCATGGTGAGAAATGATGGCTGCGTGCTTTTCTTGTTCCTTAACACCTTCCTACAGTCTTGCTTTGTCCACCACCAGATACCCCAGCCACTCACTGAGCCAGACAGCCTAGTTCTGATCCAGTGCAGAAATGTTTTTCTTCTTACCAAATTCACTGAGATACTTTGATGAAAGTCAGTGCTGCAGACATGTTTACATGCTTTATGGAAAAATGAATGATCTATGCCAATTTCAGTAATGAGCCAAACTTTTGCACTGACATCCTTGTTGCTGAATGCACCTCATTTTGTCACTAAACTGGAGTTATTTCTCCAAGCCATCTGAAAGGATATCTGGAGATTCATGTGCTGGCATTTTAGCACAATTTTTAATTAGCATACTGTAAATATAATATGGTATTCAGGATTGTCTAAATAATAAGGTAAATTCTTGAAAATTTGATTAGAGTTTTGCCAAAACCTCCATTTAGTATTTCACTAAACAACCTAATTTTAAACACTGCAAAAATTAGACTGCTGGAAAGATGGAGTCAACTTCAACACATGATCCTACATCTGAGCAAGCTGGATAACAAAAAGATCCATTAGTAATTTGGAACAAATTGAAGCAAGGTAGATAAGAAAGGAAAAGCTTCTCTGATTAATCACTACTAAGCAGGCAGCAGTTAATGACAACATAGTTCATTGCTTGTTTTCTAACCGTTTTTATCTATGGCTTTATGCTAGAAGATTTTATGCAAGTCAGTTACTGGCACTATGTGTGAACGCAGCAGCAGAAAGTTGTGCCATTTCCACACCTCTGTGATGTCAGGTTTTACTCTTTGCTTATTAGTGAATAAATAACAAGGTATTAATTTTTAAGCTGTATTATAGGTTTCCCATGTGGAGGTGAAAGCTTTGATCTGCAAAACATGTATCAATTAGTCTGCTTTCAGAGATGCAAGATAATTTTTGGGTATAGCATGAAATGCTCAGTGTGAAGTCTGAACTTTCATTTTACTGCTTTGTAGAAATTGTGTCATTAAAAGTTTGAAGAGACCAAATAAACACTGTAAGAAACTTTTTTTACTAAATGCTCTGAAGACCTTAAGTCACAGTAGGAAGAGATGAAAGAGCTGGCCCTTTTTTTTGCTTTTCTCTCTCTCTCTCTCTCTCTCTCTGTTTCTTAATGTACAGCTCTTACACAAATATCCTGGCTGTTAGTTTCAATTTAATTGAAAGGTATAATGTTAACCGAAATTCTGTACATGCTTACGTAAGTATATGTGGAAGTGTTTTATAAATGTTGCAAAGCTTTTTTTTAATCTCATTATTTAATGTAGAGTTGAACACCTCCAATTGAGATGTTCCTGACAAATCTAACTATTACAGATCTGCCCAGGTTTCTAAGTCATGAGACTCTTCCATTTCATTCCAACTTCTGCTGGTACTGGAAATTTGCCCACTAATGTCCTGATTTTGCTCAGAGCACTGCTTGGGTATTTCTTTGCATTGCTGGATTATACTTTTTGTCCTGCAGAAGGGTCTAATATCCCAACTTTCATAAATTACTTTACAAGATTTAGCCTAGAATATTGGAGTGTACTGTAGTAGTGTGGTTGAACATGGAGAACTATTTCCACTGTAAGTAGCATTAGCAGGCGTTGAACTGCAGCCTTCATGGCATCATGAACTGGTGCTAGGTGATATTTTAAATTTTTTAATCCAGTTTGGATTAGCAGATTTTTTTTTTATTTATGTCATTTGCATACTGTTGCGTACAATTATTTTTTAAATTTATTTATTCCTCTGTCATATCCCAAAAATTTTCCATTGGTATTGTGTGTTGCCTGTAGCAGATAATGTAAACAGGTTCATAGAGTGTCTTCAGTTCTGTGTTTTTATAGCTGTGAATTAGCCACAAGGGAGTAGCTTGAGTATTGCATTAAACCAACAAGCCTTTTTCCCCTGAGACAATAGGAATCACTTTGCATACATACCCACCTACCGTGCTAATGGAGGCTGTTATTTTGGAATCCTTTCTTAAAACCACATAGCCAGCCTGACTGCACTTTCCGCTCCTCAGTACATTTCCCCCACCAGAGGCATATATCATTCAGAGATTGCTGAGAATTCGGTAACAAAACAAGCAATGCTATATTTTGCTAGTGTATTTTCTATCCAACATAATCAACTATATTCTTTTTTATTAACTGAAAAATTGGAGGGTCAGCATTTGATGGAAAAGATCCAAATAGAGTACTTCATTTTGAATCCTATTTCATACAGGAAAGATTATTTCCAAATGTGGCCAAACTGCTTGGCTGTAGTGCTTGGCAGCCCTGTTCTGTGCATAAGAGCAATACAGAACTTTAAATTAAGCAGGCTTTTACTAAAGCAGTTGTTCTCTGAGTTATGCCATTCTCACATTTGCATTTCTGAGAGGCAGCTAATCACCTGCGATCTGAATATTGTAAAGGCTTTTAAAATGACTTTGTCACTATCTAGCTAACATGCATTATAATTTCATTATCCCTTTTCAATAGATTTTCAAGTATTCATTGAGCATGCATTTTTTAAACATCATGGCTTTGCTTTAGTGTGCTTCAGGAAGGTTAGATTTTAAACACCCAATATTTTACAGTGATACAAGATGTCCTCAAGAAAAACACGTCTCTTCAAGACAAAAAGCAGTAAATAATTCTTTCTTGGTAAAATTAGGTTAGTTAGTTGTATTGGCTAAATACTAAAAGTCACTGTATTAAGGATACAGTGCATTGTCAGAACCTACTCTTCATGTAAGACAGGATTACATTTTGTTGAAGGAACTAAGACTGTTAGAAGCCCAAGCTTCCATGAAAAACTGTTAATTTATTATTCACTAATTAATTTCTGAATATTTTAGCTTTTGTCTGTATCTGGAAGTTTTAATTTGTTAAAAATTGAATTGCTGTTGAGGATTTTAGTGTCTTTTAATGTTACAAAAGCTAATTTGGGATAAAACTGAGAAAACTTCTTCTTCTTGAAAAGTATATAGAGTGAATTTCTTACTAAAAAGAAAAAAAAAAAAAGTGATTTTTTTTTTTTTTACAGGAATTCTCCATATATTGTTTTCTTGCATTTGGGAATTTGGAGTAGGGGTAGAGAGCTATCTGTTCTCCCAATTTCAGTTGGTAATAATTTATTTAGAAAGCATTTAAAAATAATTAAAATACTCAAAAGATTAAATAACCTTCCCATGACTTTTCTCCTCCTCTTACAATTTTCAAGAAGATGTATTTTATTAAAATCTACCAGTGTAAATTTTAGGAGGATTTACACCTTGGGATTTTTTCCCATCTGTTTTTTAAAGTGCATTAAGAGCCAACACCAGGGAAATGGCTTTACAAATTATTACCTCCAGAGTCTGAGAAACTTGTTTTGAAAAGTCACACATCCTGTAAGGGCATCACTGTACTCACTGCACCATTCCAGGATGTAATTTAAATTCTCTGCATTTCTGTAAGCTACAGTTTTAAAAGACATTGTTTTACCACCTGCATAACCCTGTAAAAAGCCCTGGGTTTTTGAAAGAAGAAACCTGAATTTAGCCTGGATTAGGAGTGGGTACAATAGGAGACCCTTAGCGCCTACTGCTGTGCCAGTGAGGAGATGATGTATGCTTTTCTATTTAACCTGCTGCTACCGGCAGGGAGCTGAGGGGGCAAACGCTGTCCCCAGGTGCCCGCGTTACCAGGCTGCTTGCTCATTTCCATAAACTTTCTTAATCGTCTTCTTTTGCATTCAGAAAAGAAAGGCTGTCCTCACAAGGCATAACTGACGACAAATTCTTTTGATGCAGTGACACACCTAAAAGCTTAATTTGGCTGCCACTAGTTACTACTTACTGTTTTAAAGGATTTTGGACTTGTAGTTTGACACATTCAAAAGTCATTCCCAAGATTTTTGAATCAAAGTTCCGTCTAAAGGCTGTTATCAAATAGCTTGCAGTCAGAAAGCACAGGGACATGTCACTGGTGCATAGGCAAGAGCTGAGGTTGTTGGGACAGCAAGGTTTGTCGAGGAAAGTAACCAGATCATGCACATCCAGCATTCATTGTACACTGGTAATCTTGGCAGCAGAAGCCAATATGTAGCAATACCTAAAATTATTATGAATCTGCCTTCTATACACAGAAATATAAATTAACCATCAACTGGATTATTTAATAATACAATAATTTACTCTATGTAAGTATTTACAGACTAGTGAGTATTGGGTATGTGATTCTATGCATAAATCCACATATGCAGGAGGAGATGATAGACTGGAGAGGAGACTCATAGCAATGCAACTGTACCTTTACAGCCCTTCATATACCTATTTAGATCCAAGTTTTATATTTCATTAAGGAGCGATCAGCCTCTGGAGGTTATCCTAAAAAGTGTAATGCAAGCTTGGAACATGTCCCCTTTAGAGATCTGTACTGACTAAATAAATCTAGTTTCGATATGACTTAGCAAAATCTGGGCATTCTGTGCCTCTGTAAGGGTTTGTTTATATATGGCTTATGTATACCATAGACCTTTGCTTCCAAAGTGTGGTTGCAAAAAGAAAAGGGATTTCCAGGATCAATGGATCCATCCCACTTACTGTCATATGTCTGATCCTCAACAGAGGCATCTGAGTGAAGGAGTTCTTGGCCATACTGGACTCCTTCTAAGTTCAGTGCTTCGTTTTGTTTTATTTTAACTTAACACTTATTTTACAAGAGCACCTAGCACCCAGGTAAGTGATGGTCTCAATGCAAAATCAATCTGGTAGTTCAGCTACAGGGCAAGTGTGCCTTTACTCCAGTAACTGTCAAATTTTTATTGGAAAAAGACGAGGATTCCTCTGGTCAGTTAGTGAAATATTTATGCCAGGAAACTGCTGCTTTCATTTCCTTTCTTTCTCTCAGGAAACCTCATCACACCAGACTACATGAAAAAATGTATGTTTCAGTGAAAAAAAAGACATGGACTTATGTTGATACAAGCAGTTTACTACAAGAGCTAGGCACAACTGGGGTTATCATGCGGCATAACACTGAGTTATTTTTTTTTCGGGAGATAGACAGATGTTTGCTCTATGAGATCTGTTTTTTCAATATTCTTTAGAAAACCAGTGCTGCAAGGTTGCTTTTCTTTGCAGCTTCTATCCATATATAGCAAACTGTTTGAATACCTTGTAGTTGATATTGAGGGAGGCTACATGTGGTCAGGATGCTTACTGGTTGGAGCATTAAGAACATACTAGAATTCATTTTTCCCACTTTACACCAGGAAATTGCAACAGAGAAATATTCTTATTCTGGTAAATCATGGTCCAAAGGCCACAACCCACATGTGAGTTTAGCCACAGGTTTAGACTTCCAGACTTCAAACTGGGGGGGGGTGGTGGTGTTTATCTCACCTCATTTTAAATACCTGAAGTTAGAGATCTCACCTACGCTGCTCACCTGGGCTTCTTCTGTGTCCAATAAAAGAGAGGCACTTGTGGTAGGATGTTGGCAACTGGAGAAATGAAAGAAGGTACTCACTGATTTCTGCCTCTCCTCAGAGTCCAGAAAAATAGGTTAGGCATTGCAGCTCTATTAGATGACAAGGTAATATGAGCCCTGCCTGAAACTGTGCCTCAGTTACCCATTTGCACAGTAGGATGAATAGCTGCCTGCCTCTCAAGGATGCTATGTATACAGAAGAGAACTTTGGGGCAAAAACTACATAATTCTTAGTTTGAAATTTGGGGGTTGAGTTAGGTTCCTAATGATCTTTTGCACATCCCAAATTAGAAAGGAACCTTCCAGTATGCTTAGGAATTGTCTATGAGTCTGTAAACCTGTATCACAGCTCTTTTTCTTTGAAGTTTTTTGTTCAGTAGCCTATTTATTTTTACTTTTTGTAAGGGTCTTGTATTGCCTAATATGCAGAGCTGAAATTACTATTGAGTTCTAAAGGATTCTGTTCACTGGTACCTACTGATTCGATGGTAAAATATGAGTTAAAAGCTTAAAGCTGTTTTTTAATAACACAATAGCTTTCCTGACATGTTCTATGCTCAGTAAAGGCAGAGACCAAGAAGTCTGTCATGTTCCTAATCCAGTCAGACATTTTTCTTTTGAAGTTTCCCAGCCTTACATATTCACATACATGTATACACTTCTGTCTGCATGTATCTTTTTCTAGCTGCATAACTGCCTAAAAGGTTGTGAGCATATACACATTTCATTAATGTTAAATTTATTATTTATGAAAACATTTATAATAAGAGAGCTATCAGACTGGGAATCCATTAGACCAGGAGCTGTTCAAAATGTACAGCAAGTAATATGTGTGATTGACTGCCAGTGCAATTATATCACAGTAGGAGAAATTTACAGAGATAAGTTCATCTTATTGGAGTATTTTCCTATTTTGAAGATGATATTGCTCCTCCCTTATTTTACTTACTTGCTAAATATTATACTTCAGTGGTATGCATCAAATGTACCCCAGAATTCTGTAACTGGAAGATTATCCAGCTCTTCCCTAGATGGCATCTAACCATGAGGATATAAATCTAAAAGTTGCATCCATTAAATTTACTGGTTTAGATTACATTCTGGCAAAGTCTGGAGTGTAAAAGACAAAGCTTGCTCTGAAGCCAATGTTCCACCCTGTATGGCCTCCCATGATTTGCTTCAGGTCCTGAAGAATGCATACCTGAGGACTCAGCAAAGGTGCCTCCCCAGCCCTCCTAGTTTCACTGCTTACATTAGTTTTCTGAGGCTTAAACTGAGCTCATTAATCCAAACAGTAGATTGATGGGATCTCCGTAATCCTCTGCTTCTTAAGCAATAAAGAATTCCTTGTGCTAGGGTATGAAAAATCTCAGACTGTTCATGCCTCCGCTGAGTCATTTCTTAAATGCCTATTTTTCATGGTTGACTTCACACAGCAAGAACTTAAAAGCTACCTTGGCTGAGTGCTGATGAAGTGAGTTAGTGGCATAAAGTAGCAACTTTGTAAATGTAACAGCACTTTAAAAGGTAGAGAAGCAAAATTCATATCCATTGTTGGGTGCTTGGGAGTGCTCTAATGTTCCTCTGTTACAAAGTGCTTAGTATGTTATGACTGATGTGCTCTGTTTGAAATTGCAGGTTTATGCAACTCAGCCGACAGCTGGATGATTGTTCCCAATATCAAACAAAACCACTACACCGTGCATGGGTTACAGAGTGGCACTAAGTACATCTTCATTGTTAAGGCCATTAATCAGGCAGGCAGCAGAAGCAGCGATCCCGGCAAGCTCAAGACAAACAGTGAGTAACGTGAGATCCGGCATGCACGTGTACTTCTCCTTTCTTGCCTTCCTTTCTGGGTTTGATCTTTACAAGAGCACAGAGCAGTTAAACTTATTTAAAGTGCTTCCCACAACAAAAGCCACTTATTTAACTCGATTCAAGATTGCCAGAATCTTCAGCAGTGCAGAAATTACTTTTTTTTTTTGAGAGAGAGAGAAACATCTGTAGCTTGGTCACTGGAAATATCATTTAGGACCGGAGCCATCACATGTGAAATGATTGAAAATACTCTTTTGTGGTTTTGTTTTAATGTCTTCTCTATTCTTTTTCCTCTGCAAAGCAAAAGCTTTTTTTTTTTTATGTTTGCAGTTAAACATTATATTTTTGTATAGTGTTCCTAAGATAATTGCTAGTTTAATTTTATCCTCCAAAATGATCTCTTTCTTGGGATACTGAAAAGCTTCTTAACTCCATCCCCTTCAGTTTTTATGGAGTTCAACAGGGTGGTAGAGTAGTCAGAGATCCCACTTCAAAAATACAGTGGTTACACAAATTATTAGCAGATGTAGCATAGCAATTTTAAGACTGGTTTTCAGCCTTTTTCTTCTTGTGCCACAGTCAAGCACTCGGTCATGAAGTCATCATGGACAGCTCTGAGCACTGCAAAGGGAACACTGGGATTTGTGCACCCTCTGAAACCTGCTTATTGTAAGGGAGGTGCTCGAATAAGGGTGATACTGAATGTTGCAAGAAGGAGGCTGCAGGGATGGCATATACACGTTTCTGGTTTCTCCTCACTGCTGTTAACCTGGCTTGCACTTCTGTGTAAAAGCTGCTCACAAACTCCACATCTGCTACCAAGAATCTGAGTATTGTAAAACTTGGTAACGTACAAGCAGATACATAACGAGGAGCCATCCGGAAATGGCAGTCTTTTATCCTTTTGTCAATTTGTGACCCAGTGTGGCACAAAAGTAATTTCTCAGGTGCTTCAGCAACACAGAGGCTCCTAATCACATAGAGAGGCAGGCTGTAGGTATTTTATTGCTAGCAAGTGATAAGAAAATGCAGGAAAAATGTGCCCCAATATTTTTCAGTGAGTTTACTTTAGACTTGGTCATAATACCTGGCTAAATACACACTGCAAAAGTAGATAACTCTGAACAATTTCTGTCTTATTTGAAGTACATGTCAGTGCCTCACACAGGTCTCATGAGAGCACTCATTTATATTTTCTGTGCATGTCATCAAATCTTTCGCTTACAATTTTTTCCCCTTGGTATGAAAGACAGTAAGAAGGGAAAAAGGACTTTGCTGGACCACTTGTGGAGTCATACTTTCCTAGTTCTCTCCCACTGGAGGTAAATGATCATTTTGCTTTTTGACACAATGAGCCAGCCTGTCAGAATTGTGGCAGGCTTTATATATCTACAGGGTTTGGTTTACCAAAAAGCTTCCTGTTATTGTCTACAAACCTTGTGCTACAGCTGAATATGCTTGCCAAGAGCAACAGCCTCAGTAATGTTTTTACACTATATTATTTGGACCAAGTTCACTTCCTTCTTTTTAATGCACAGTATCCAGCACCACACAGACATCCTTCCAAAGTGATCCTGAATTGTTGACTGTGTTTGTCATAAATAAAGCTGTGAGTCAACGAGCAGACAAGGCCTGTGCTGCTTCTTGTTTTCCAACTCATTTTGTGAGAATTCAAATCATACTTTTTGTAGCAATGATGAAGATGTTATTATGGAGCTTTATCCCTAGAGAGTTAATAGAACACAATTTATTCTAATTCTAATATGCTGTGAAAAAAGCAACCCTCAGACCTTTATTAGCATGTACATTGGTTTCAATTACAGGCAAGAATTAGAGTATTCAGGTTACCTCTAGGTCAGAGATAATAGGCATGATGATTCTGCAGGCCTCTTTGCAGGGATTATCAACACGGGAAAGTTAGTGCACAATGAGATTGACTGTAAACTGACAATGCAAAGTAGCTATTGCAGGGAGCAGAATAGGTTAGTCCATCTCAATAATAATTCAGAGGAGGAGGAGGAGATTAATATGGTTATGTAATCTTGTGGGCTTCTTAGAGGCTTGCTAATCCACTCTCCTTTTCAAAATCAGAGCCAAATCATTCTTTCTGCCAACTTTATCTCTGCGTCTCCAGGTCAGCCATTTAAACTGGACCCCAAATCAGCTCATAGAAAACTGAAAGTGTCTCATGATAATTTGACTGTGGAACGTGACGAAACATCCTCCAAAAAGAGTCACACACCAGAGCGATTCACGAGCCAAGGAAGCTATGGAGTAGCTGGCAATGTGTTCATTGACAGCGGGCGGCATTACTGGGAAGTGGTTATAAGTGGGAGTACATGGTACGTATATAGAAAATAGATGTGAAATTAATGTCTAGTTCACACCATGCAGGTTCTGGTGCAGTTTCTGTAGTAGACAGTGGTAGCAGAGGCATGAGGAGCAGTACAAGAGTAGGACAAGCGTATTCTTTCTCATAATTTGCCAGAATATTTTCTCAGTCTCCAGCTTTTTTGCTCTCTGGAAAGAAATCTGCCAGATCTTTATGATTAGCAGCCTTCACTGGACTTTTACTCCACGGCTGGGGACAGCTGTTTTTTGGACCCACATAAAGTACATTTTAAGATTTTAGTGAATTGGAGAGCTCAGAAAGTTTCATCTTGTTTAAACAACAAAGCAAACTTTGTAAGTGTGGACATTTCGTTACTAAGTGTGAAAGATCTTAGCATCCTTTGGTAAGGAAAAAACAAATAATATAAGGACAATCTAATAATCCAGTTTCACACGGGTAGAGATCAGATTTGCTTTTGTAGAGGGGATGCAGAGAAGCAGAGCTGTAGGTCTGTGCCCCAGGGTATGAAACAAGGGGCAGGAAATGGAGGAGTGCTTTCCTCTCCTCCTGAATGATCCTCGGTGTCACAGAAAGGTGGAATTCAGGGGCCTTTTCTGTCAGTGGAAGAGATGTCATTCCTTGGGATTCAAAGGCAACAATCATGATGGAGATTAATGGAATGGAAAAATCACTAAGGTCTTCAGGTATGCCCACTGTCTCAAACAAGAAAAATGTGGTTTGCCTGTGCCAATGCGAAGGAATGGAAATAGAGTAATTTATGACATAGTAATCTCTGTTGATTGGAAGCCCAGCAAATACTGCAGGGTCTCTAGAACATGAGGAACTTTAAAATTTCTGTTATATATATATGAGAAATCAGGTATTTGTTCTCAGGTTCCATTAATGAGAACATTTTCACAATCCTTTTGCCCTGCACATCTTGCCATAAATTACAGTTTGCAGAGCAAATGTCTTCACCTACAGTTGCTTCACTTGGCCCAAAACCAAGTCTCAAAAATGCTCATTTGAATCTAAAAACCACACCAACATCTGGCAAAACATATTTGGGAATGGCGAAAATGGTTTTTTTAATGTGCCCTTTGATGTTTACTCTGCATTCCTTCTTCTGGGCCATATATTAAAGGAGCAAGGAGAGATCAGATTAGCTGACATATAGCAGTGTATTTTAAAATCAATGAATTCCTCTGTATTCATCTGTTTGGAAGTGGAAATTTGAGGCCCAGTGATTTAAACCCTGCGTTTTTGAGTTGCTGAGTACTCAACGATCTTCCTTTTAAATACCAGAGGCAAGTGCTCAAAAAAATTGCCATAGCAGCTAAACAGCAAATAATACAAGGGACAATAAAGTTTCCCTGATGTCTCAGTCCTGAAAGATAGATGGGGCAAAACATTAATAGGGCCTGTGCAGATATTATGGTGAAATGTTACTTAATTAGAACTTAACCAGCTGAAGTAAGAGGCTGGGACCAGTGAGTCCTCTGGGCTAACATTTGACTTCACCAAGAGACAAACATGGCAGGAGGCTTCTGTTTCCTTGAGTTGTTTTCTGTTTTTCAGGTATGCCATTGGTATTTCCTACAAGTCAGCACCGAAGCATGAGTGGATCGGGAAGAATTCTGCCTCCTGGGTGCTTTGCCGCTGCAATAACACATGGGTGGTGCGGCACAACAGCAAAGAAATACCCATTGAGCCTGCACCTCACCTCCGGCGGGTTGGGATTTTGCTGGACTATGACAATGGTTCCCTTGCTTTTTATGATGCTTTGAACTCCCTACACCTTTACACTTTTGACATTACGTTTGGGCAGCCAGTGTGCCCCACATTTACTGTGTGGAACAAATGTTTGACCATTATAACTGGCTTGCCTATCCCTGACCACCTAGACTCCTCTGAGCAGCTTGCATGACTGCTAAAAGCCAAAAGATAGGATAACGCATCTTCCCAGATTGGCCAGGCAGCTGCAGGAGCTTGCCTGGAGCTGGCAGACCATGGTAGCCTCCCGCCGCCACTGCCAAATCAGGCCAGAACTGAAAAAGGAAGGATATCTCTTTACTGTGTGCTTTGTATGGAAGGACAAGAAGTGGATTTAATCTTAGAACTTTCTTTTGCAATTGGTTTTGTTTGGTTTGTTTTGTATTTAGTCTCTTACAGGAAGATTTATAAATTATTTATAAAAAAAAAAAAAAATGGAGAGAGATAAGGGAAAGCCTGGCTTGGACACCTGGAAAATGGCTTATTTGTTTTGCACATTGATGGTCCTATTGATTGAAGTTTCATCAGCCGTTTACTTCATTTTATCTTACAGTGGATAAAAGCAAGAAATTGGAAGGATTAAAACTGTGCAGTGGACAAGTCAGTATGCTGCAGGTTTTACTCATGTCAATATTAGCTCTCTCATTACCAGTCTTATTGAGTGCAAGATCTAATTTCTAAATTTCTAATTTTCACATGGGAGTGTGCAGACCAAAAAGGACAACAAAAAAAAGAAAACCAGTGAGGAAGTGGAGCTAGCCAGCACAGCGAAAGAATAAAGTTTAATTTACTTCTGTTCAGAGGGCAGTGCTGTCTCGGTTCATATAAAACATGTGGAATATCTCCTAGAAATGTGAGTGGATAAATCATATCATGATTTATTTTATTGATGGCAACATTCCCATCTACCAGTGCTTCGTTTTTGTCTTTGGGAAACATTGTGGAATCACTGAGGATGTGAAAGACTGATACCATCTCTGAGAATTAGCAACACCGGAGGAGAGCAACCAATCCAAGGTCTGACTGTAGACTAATTTGATAAATCACAGCATCATTTAAGGATTGATTGTAATGGAAGATGTCACAGTTCTGATGGTAGACGTGTGAATGCTCGTTGCTGATTTTACAAGGTTCAACACAGCAAGCCCAGCCAACGACTCGGAAGTGAGACATGCACTACTTTTCCATTGATTTTAAATTAAACACAAATGTTTCATTGTCGTACACTATGTAGTCTCTATAACAAAGCAAGGAAATCTGTTTTGCATGTGCTGTATGGAGAAACACTGCAGCTGGAGTTTGCTCACAGTTACCATTGTCCTGAGTTGTTTGAGAAAGCACAGTCTGTTTGTGAATGATGAGTAAAAAAGAAGTTTTCAGCAGCAGGAGGAATCTGCACGGGCAGGCCCTATATTCATCTCGGTGTTGGTGGAGAACTTCAATGAAGACAATAGAAGTTGTACCTACTTTATCTCAAAGCTGAATCAGGTGCTTTTTATTCTCTTTTCCTTCTACAGAATAGGAGCCCTTTGTAATTGCTACAATGCTTATATATGAATTATCATTTTTTGATAATTGTTGGGAGATGCTAGAGGCATATGACAACTTCAAAAGAATGGTTTTCCTACAGGATTTTGTTGTTACTATGCAAATGGTTAAAATTCTGCCAGTATAGAAAAAGGATAAATTGAATATCAGCTTTAAGAAAAGATTTGCTCAGTAATTTATAACCATGCTTTAGGTGTCTTGAAAAGGATGCACTTTGTTCACTAATGAGTCCAAGATAAAATGGTCCCAAGGCCAGCTTCAGACTTTTTAAATACTAATTCTCCAGGTACAAAGCTGTGCTACAGTTTGCTTTATAACAATATGAAAAACTTAAGAGCAAGACAAAAAATACATAATGCCTCTTTGGTTTCTTTTCCTTTCTTTAATAGAAAATAAATGCCTAGCTCTGCTCCTTTATTTTCCCTTTACATGTCCTGATAACTGTTGAATTAAATAGAGAAAAGTCTGGCATAAATTTGCTGGTACCATGGCTTTCAGCTGGGGCAGCATCCTAGTGTTCACAGTTTGGAGCCACTGATATTTCCTGAGTTGACACACTCATAAGGGAATATGTGTATGTATAGCAAACTGCAGCGTTTATCATAGTGTCTCTAATAAGCAAGAAACGCATATCCTCAAAATGAAAAATTAATAAATCCCCAAACATAATTTTTATAATTGAGCACAATGTTACCAGTACAATCTGATGTACAAAGCCCAGATGATCTGGCCTGGGATGTTTGGGAGGTAGCTGTAGTGGCATGAAATAATTATAATGAGTTGACAGGCGACAACTGATACAAAGCAGTGGTAAAAAGATGTAGGCGGAAAGTAGTTTTAATATAGAATTATTGCCAAATTTCTGCCTAAAAGGAAAGGGTGTATTACCAAAGTACATGTAGCAAGGCTGTGAATGTTCTGTTTTGCCAGAAATATTAAATCTAGAAGCTGATTTCAGTAGTGGACAAACTGAAAACACTGATCAATATTTGGCCATACAATGTTGGCAGAGATTGAGCTGGATGGAGGTAATACCATGAATTTGGAAAGATCCGAAATGATCTCACATATTTTCATTGTAAAGACAGACCGTGAGTCTAAAAACAGATCGTGGTGTTGGCCAGAGGAAGAAGAGTGGTCTGTTATCTATAGACCTTGTATCATTTTTATTTTACCACAGAATACTCATTTGGGGCTAAGCCACATTTCTCCAGTGGACTATTAAGTCAGTCAGTGCTCTTTGTGCATATATGTTTGTGTATATATGTACACATATGTCTGGGTGCACACACACCAGTATATGCACAAATATAGTGTGTAATTTGCGGATATGATACATACATATATACACATACAAACTGACAGTAATTAGTCAGGTGTTTCTTTTTTTGCTTGTTTCTTGAACAATTTCACTTTCTGTATGACTACAAGGAAACAAGTTTGCTATGAATGGTATTCTGGACATTTTTTAACAAACAAAACCTGTTTATTTTACAATACTTGATTCAATGCCTGATTAATAAATAAAAACATCCATTTGAAAATGTACCTTCGGTGGTCTGTGGCATTTTGCATGGTCCATAGTAATCAATCAAAATCTGGGGTAACAATTATCCTCGTGTAAAAAATAAGACATGGTACTGTAATGTAGTGTGCAGTCTTAGATGAGGAGTTTTCCCTCATTTTTTAAAGTTTTGTGAATAGGAATGAGGTAGCATTGTGTAATGCCATGTTTAACAGAGGCAGATTTTTGAGGAATAGTCTGCTGAGTTGCAAACAATGAATGTAGTAGATAAAGCCTGCATTGGTATAATGATTGTTTTAAAGGTGGTTTAAAACCCAATCTGGGATTCAGCAGAGTTAGAGCAAACTATAGCACAATCTCTTTAGAAGGCAGTAGTATGGGCTCAGAGTAGTCAAAGGTGAGGTAATGGAAAGGTGGGAAATGTTTTTTCTCTGAGGCCAGAAAAGATTTTCCATGTGTTAGGCTCCCATGTGTTAATGCACATTTAATGGAGAAAAAAATCATTCATGAATGGGCTGTAAGTCATAAATCATTTAGTAGACTGTCTCCAGCCCACTGTATTTTCCCATGGTTTGTTTTCAGATAGCAGCAAAGTTGCTGCATTTTTTGCTATGAGTTTATTCATTTTCTGGTTTGGGTATCCCATTTCTCAATTGCTCAGCAAAGAGACCCCTACTGAGTGGGTCCCAAGGCTAGCAAGCATAAATATCCCTCAGGTATGGATATGCTTTGAAAAGCTGGAAATCTGCAAGTACAGGTAAAAACACACGGACGTTATTCATTATATCAACAATAGTAGGTCACTAAACAGCAGGGTACATCACACACTTTAATCCTGCATCTTAATTGCAAAGACTATTTTTTCCATGTTAGAAAACACAACAGGACACTATTGATGGCACAGATTAAAGTGTCAGAGCTTTAGCTCTTTCATTTTGAGATAGCCAGAGTTTATAGCACTATGAAGAGCTATTGGCTGTGGGAAATTTCATTAAACTATTTGACATAAGTAAGTATTTCTTTCTTAATTATTCTAATAAAGCTAGTCTGATAAAGCAGATTTCTAGAAGGTCCCAGATTCTGCTTTTGGTTACAGCAGCACAAATTCCAGATAAGCACATACACCAAAACAAAGTGAGAATTGCTAATGGCTCTTACGTATACCAGCAAAACTGAGGCTATTTCTCTCAATTGGAAACACGGTGTTCAATTCTAGTTTAGGAGTGTTGGACCCACATAGAAAGTACGCTCCGGTCACCTCAGTAACTGGCTAAGGCATGCCTGGCCTGCAGGTCATTTGTGGTGCAGCTTGATAAACAGTGATAAATAAAAAACATGCACATGTTGTTTATGTAGTGGTGCACTGGCAATTTTCTTGTAACACCATCTCTAATGTCTTTTCACATGCTGATCTTTCTAGTAGTGGAAGTGTGTATTAATATATAAGTTCAGTATTTTACTGTGTTAATGGGTTGGTTGTCCATTTAGAAATTATCACAGTGTTCTGAACTTCAGCCTTAAATTTTGTTTTCACCACATAGAGGAAAGCCCTGGTTGCTTCCAAGTGCTGATGGTGGGTGTTCTAGATTATGCTGAGCTCTTTGTTTCTATTGTACTTTCTAAAGTGAAAAAAGCTCTCCTTACATTTTAATCTTTGATTTAGCACTCGATTTATGTATTAAAAAGAAAGGAGGGGAGAGAGACTAAAGAGCAATGATGTTAACAGTGCTTCAGTGTAGATGAGACTCTTGATTTGGACTGTAAGGCTTAAGGCATCTGTGTACATAAATCTGCCAGCATAGACTGATTTGTTGGAGTTGAACAGTAGAGGTGCAAGCGTTTTCTTCTGAGGTAAGCTTTTGCATTAACTCCATTCTTGGAGAGGAATATTTTGGTTTTGGTTTTTTTAATTGGTTTTCTTATTCAAGTGGAGACCATGTTAGTGATAATATAATCTTTCATTACATTACTTAGTTTAGCAAGCTCTACCATATCACATGCCTCTGGCAAATCACTGAACACATCAGCTGCAACCACAGCCTTTGTCAACTCACCTCCAAGGTGTGGACTGATGTTTAAGCCATTGACTAGGTATGTTACTCTCCCAGATGGGATTCATCTTGCTTTGAGTAAGGAACTCTAGCACAAATGGTGCTTTCAGTTGAAGGTGGGAGGCTCATATACTTCACAAAGATGATAGAGGAAAGACATAGGCTTTAATATCATCAGCACTGAGGCAGTCTTGGTTTAGAAGCATTGCCATGTATTAGGAAGGTGCAAAGTCTTTTACCACACTGTGATCAACAGTTATTACTATTATGCAATCATTATTACTGCTGCTCAAGAGAGGGATGGAGGTGGCAAAAGAAGGAGTTTTGGAGCAGTGATGAGAGAGTCATTCTGAGTGACAGGACAGTTGCAAACCTGCCACCGCTACCTCCCCCCGCACCATGCTGCAACTCTGCAAAGAAAGTCTGCACCTATTCTTACTTTTGTTACAGCTCAGCCCCTTTCCACATTTCCAAATGACAGGAAATAAAATATTGCAATTATATGTTTGAAATCCCAACCTGAATAAAAGCAGCAGGGCAGGGATGACAGCCCCAGGCCTTAATTCTCCTTTATTCACCCAGATTTTTACATCTGTTAACTTCAAAGGAGATAGTCCTGATATACATAGAGATAGGTACAAGCCCATGAAACTTCATTTTCTGAAGGGTCAAGTCCAAGTGAAGCAGGAGCCCCCGTGCAAGCAGCTCAGCATTCCTGTTAAATCATGTCTTTGGAGAAAGCACGTCAGCTGCTAGCAAAACTGGGGTTTCTTATGAACTGTTTCCCAAGGCCAACCCAGGTGCATCTTTAAATGTATGGTTCTTTTAAAATGTATGGTTTAATAACATTCTTCTTGGGTGAATTGTTCAGGCAATGCTTGGCTATTTCCCCCAAGTAGGGTGGGAACAACTCTCTTAGCATGTGCTGTGTTACTTTTCCAAAAATCATGAGAATGTCAGATACATAAGTTGTGATATAATGCTGCAACATAAGACTATTGTTCTTGGACTTCCATTTTAAAATGGACAATAACTATAGAAGTGTAAAAGTCTACTTCCTCTAACTCTTTGCGCTAATTTATATAATTATTTGGATGTACAGAGATGTTTCTTGTTAAGGAATATCTCCTTATTTCTTTTTAATACCTATTTAATGCATAGTAATTAGGAGTATTACTGAAAATCCATGAATTCACAGAATAGCTTATATTGAAGCCTTTGAAAGACAACAAATGGAAGCTTTGTATTTTGCATACATTAGTCATTGAGCAGGGAAAAAAAATGCTATAGCTGTTTAGATCACTGAAGCATTTAAAAAATGACAGCCAACTGCCTCACAAGAGGATGGGAAAGTTTTCATTATCATTTTTTTGTTTCTCCCTTATTTTTATTTTATATGGAAAACAAACTATTCCACTCGAAAATATTTCTGTTATCCTTCCATTTCTTCACCTTTCTTTTCTGCTTTCAGTCTCATTTTCAGATTTTAAGTATTAGAGTATCAAGAAGTGTGTGTTTTTAAAAGTTGGATTTATTTTTATTTCCTTGAAAATTACCTTTTTTCAGGGAGCTCACAGAAATAGAAATGAGAAGGCAAAATACTACTGTAATATGGCAACTTGAAAGTCAAGAATATTTTTGACTTAGACGTTAAAGAAGGAATGCAGATAAGCTTGTCAGTCTGCTACAATTACTGAATTATTTGGTTTCATTATTCTGGGCTAAATAGTATTGCTCTCTAATTCAATGTTATGAGATGTGGTTAAGGAGCACAAGCAAAGGAATAGTAGATTTTTTTAGGATAACCCTGGATACCATTTATAACAGTATATATATTCAACCTCATTAATGTCAGTTTGCTTTGTTGTTTCGGGGTGTTTTTTTTTTTTTTTATTTTTAAATATTGTGTTTACTCTCTAGCAATGGTTCCCAGCCTAGAAGTATTTGTCTCTTTTGGAAAGCATACGGTCTCATTCCTTATGGAATGGGAAAAAGTCCTCCTTATGGCAAGTATGAATGTGGTGCTAGCACAGTGAGAACATCTCCCAGTGTCAGGGGCAATTTCTCTCATCATGTTTGTGTGAGTAGTAGTGATGGCCAAACTGAGGATGAAATAGGTTCATCCAGATTTGTGGTTTTGTGAAGAAGTGGAAAGCCTTTCTGGTGAATCACAACTAGTGATTACAACCAGCGGCAGACCCAACCTAGAATCAGAAATTAGCAAATGGAGATTTTTTCCTTAATACAATCCGCAACCTATCCTTTCAATTTCTTTAAGTGGCTGTGACCTCTTTCAATTTTTCCATTAGTTTACATTCACATGCTCATTAAACCTGTGTTAATATTGGAGGGGGGGGGGTTAACTGTTAGGGATTTGTCAAAATACTTGAAAACAAACATTCTTGGTACAATGTCAGTAGCTTATGGAAGAGATGGAGGCGAGAAACAGCATAAGACCTAAAGAATAAATACAGGTGCAGATTGAGTTTGGAACAGCTTAATACTGCTCATAAATATAATTTCCATCCATCCTAGCTGAAATTATTCATATAGGTGAAGAGAGAGAAACACAACTGAATTCAACCTTGACATGTGCATGAATAACATTCAGTACAAAGTAGCATAGGGCCTGAAACAATTGAAAAACAGGGCTCTCTTCTGTAAAATTAATTGTTAATATTGTTTCTCTTCTAACAGTTGGGTCCTAGCATTCCTACATTGCGTATATTTAGACAAACAGGAAGTATTATTTAGAGAGTGTCCCAAGTTATGCTGTAAATTCTTACAAATGCAAGACCAATTGAGGAAATGAGGATGAATCTTTGAATGACATACAAAAAAAGTTATTTATTCACAATCAATAACAAAAGCTATACCCAAACCATCCTTTCTTATTAGAATTCAGATGCTGCTTTCCTGCTTCTCTCCATGGAGATGATGAAAAAGGAACGCTTTGTCTTTCTGCTCTTATGAAGTCAGTGCTCCGTATTAGTGTTACTTGGAAATCTCTCAGGATGAATAAATTTAGTAGTAATAAGTATAGAGTTCTCACCAGTCTTGGAGCCTGAATAAGCCATTAGCCAGTTTCAAGGCTGAGTTACCATGAAATTATGAATGCTTTCGTGTATTTTTAACTGTGCCAGAAGAAACGTAGCATTAACAAAAAAGTGACAAATTTTAACTAGGTTTGTGAATAGACACCATTCTGTCCAGTTACAAAGCTGCTATTTGGTACAGGGACAGGAAAATATTTTTATGGAATTGGTATAAAACACCTGCACTGGTGCTGGTTCTCATGCACACAGAATTGCTGTAGCCCTAGGTCCTGACAGTCTTTTATCTGTCTGTGGAATTCAAAAGCTCTGCAAATCATGCTGAGGGGTGGGTTGGTGCATGTACCACTTTCCTTAAAAGTGCTTCCACTGGCCCACATTTTCCTGTTTCTCTGAAAGCAGAAGTAAAGGCAAGCCAGCTCCCAAATGTCTTCAGCACTAATACTTCCCTGACCTTTCTCATGGCAGCAACAGCAAGGCCACAAGTGGTCCTTGACTCCACGTCTTGTGTTGCAATAGAATTAGGCTACTAATCAGACTCCTCTAGCTAGAGGACCTGACTTCACAGAAAGAGAGGTTAACCTAGCTCCACTAGCAAGATTCAGACATTTCTCAAGCACCTTCATCAACTTCTGATATAGTCAGGAAATGCAAGGGAATCTGCTGCAGGACAGGGTGTGAAGATGACACATTCTCTAAAGGCATGTCCAAAAGGCTCAGAAAGAAAATTTTAAGTGGCATTCATCTTCATGAGGGGGTTTGCATAAGAAGGCTGAGATACATCTTTCCATGTTTCCATGAAGGCATGGAAAGCTGCCTCCTTATGCCTCAGGTTTGGTAGCATTTATGGAGAGGCAGGCCTCACAGTTAATTTTGAAGAGTGTCTTATATTTTTCTCCCCACTTTCTTAGAAGTTTGACAAATGGGAAGAAAAAGTTTTCAGATTCCACTGAATGAAGGCTCATATCACTGGTCTTCATTGTCAAAATGAAGACAATGCAAAAATAAGCAGTCAAACTTGTGTGTGTAAAATTCTTATTTGTTACAACTGACATATCTGACATCTCTGACAGACATTATAATAGTAACAGAAACAAAGTGGAATATTTATCATGACTGGTACTTTAATAATGAAAAATAAAACTAGAAATTGAAGACAGAAATAAAATAATTTGGGAATGCACCTAGGAAGGCAAAACCAGAAAGGATTGCTACCATGAAGAAATGAATCTGATAGAAGCTCATCTGGAAGACTGCAAAT
This sequence comes from Ara ararauna, assembly GCA_028858755.1. NCBI lineage: Eukaryota > Metazoa > Chordata > Aves > Psittaciformes > Psittacidae > Ara > Ara ararauna. The sequence goes on from CM054378.1 coordinate 54,386,533, forward strand.
TCTGGTCTACCATTAAGAAAGGTAGCAGTAACACAGGATCAGAAAAAGAATCATTATAAGGGAAAGCCAAGAGAGAGCCTAGGTTAGAAGGGGGTTGTATATGTGGTTTAGTTAGTCTAGCCATTGACGGCTGAATGGAGATACGGTTGTTGTGTCTGCAAATGTATGATTAGGGGTAGCACCAAGAAAGGAGCATAACGGTTGTAAGTAAAAGTCAGCGCTGATACAAGAATAAATATAGTCAACCCGTTTAATGGACAATTAGGCCTGTAGAAATAAAAATGGTTACTTTACAGAATGGCAAGAGGAAAAAAGGAACCTGCTGTTTCTGAGGCAAAGCTTTGTGGGTGAGATTAATCATATTTCAATCTAAATGCCCAAATATTAGTTGACTAGGCTAAGCATATTTTCTAGGCATCTTCTACAGCAAATTGGAAGCAAATAGCATCTCCAAATATTTATCACAGATACTCTGGCAACCTAATTTGTAACAGGAAGGATCCCATTCCATGACCGATCTTTCAGCATTAGCCATATGAGGAGTCACAGACAGCTGACATGTACTCGGTACCTGCCTTTTAGATACCTAAAGGCAGATCAAAAGACTACCACTCTGTGTATGTAACATTTGGGATGTCAACATTTTTATAGTGGTGATTATAGAGTAAATCCATTTCTTCAGATATAATACATAAATTTATAGATTGTTTCTGTCTTAAAAACCTGGCTGTGCTGAAGCAAGCAGGCAATTTTTCTTTGGCCACAGTGAAGTCTTCATTGTGCTTCTTAAATATGAACAAGGCAAAATATTGTAAGTCAAAGTCATATTAAATGTAGATATCTCCCATAATCAAAGACTGTTCTAGCCCCTTAGCACTTATTCTTATAAAGCAAGTAATTTATAATAATGCTTCAGTAATATGGTCATCCAGGAAAAATCAACAAATAAAAATGCATCTGTTTGACCACAGAACAAACCACCTTGGAGGTTATATGTGCTTGTATGCAGTCCATTGCACTGATGGTGTGCACAAGTATTTTAGACTCAAAACTGAGTTGCTTATCCAATGCTGCAAAATGCTATGCATTAATAGTTGGTGTTGTTCTAGCATTATTCCTAAAATTTGTTTTAATAGATGTCACAATCAGATCTCCTCTGGCATTTCCTGAATTCAACATGTAACTGTAAGATTGTATCAAAGCTAGAATTGTTTGATACCTGTTGACATGGCTGCATCATTCATTCCTCACAATAGTAAGCATGTATCAGTGTGATAGACTGAATACAAGTATTAAACTCACACTGCCTGTGCCAAACAGGTTTCTTTATGGCATCAAGAGGTCCTCAGCATAATTCTCTTCTAATGGTAAAGTAGCCAATAATTGTAAGTAAATGGAGTATATAAGAGAGAGCTAAGAAGTGCTGGCTCTTTAATATTTAAGTCAAATGCTAAGGTCAAAAGTACTTCTTTTGCTACGTAATTTATTTGCATGTTCTGCAAAGGAAATACGGTTGGTTCTCCGAAGGATAACTGAGAGTCTTTTTGATATTCGTGGCAGATTGTTTTGGATGGCTACCATCCAGAAAATCATAATGGTGAGAGAAAAAGACTCTGTGGACGGATGTAAATATCCGTTTTTCCAGGGCTTTATCTTAGAGCCACCTATTTACACTGCATAGGTTACTTTCAGAGGTTTCCTTTTATCTGTTTCTAAACAGCATGAGTATTTATCTAATGATTCTGTGGTGAGGTATGATTCATCTTTCAGGTTAATAGACTGCACATATGAAAATACCCTTCACATGCAAAGTATTGTTAACTGCTTGTGCTTCATAAAAGGGAAGGAAATTACTCAGGCTGGAGAAATGTTATAGTAAAGATTATTGATGCTTTTCAGGCTGACAGAAAAAGAATTGCTCAAATAAAAGGTGAGAGCTTCTGCAGGAGGAGCTTTCTGATGGGAAAAGGATTAGCGCTCCAGGAAGAATAACTAAGGAAAACTGACAGAAAATCACCCAAACTAGGCAAATATTTTGGAAATGGCTTGGCAAAGAGGGATTTAATAGGGTTCAAGTCACAGTGAAAATTAGAATACGGACAGGACTGACATAGTCTTATGTGCTTTGGAGGGACCAATCTCAGGATTTCTATTAGGAGGGAGTATCAAATAACTTGTGAAACTGTACTAACCTATCTTGCTTAGGGATCTCAGAGTTGGAAGCAACAGAAAATAAAGGAACTGAAATGCAAGTCAAGAAAGAAGGAACTGGGAACATTTCCTTCTCTACTCATCAAAAAAAAAAAAAAAAGATTTGGAATATCCAACAGCAGGAAACGTCACAACATGAAAAACTTTTGTAAAACAACAGTCTTTCTTCTTATCTTTGTTATCTGTAACATCAATTGCTATTAAATTGGAGACAGCTTTTAAACTGTAATTTATTTTTACTGGTTATGGGAACTTGCCTCATTACTTTTGTTAGTTTTCGCTGTTTGAACAAAATGTTCCTTCATTTCTGCCGTCTAAATCAGTCAGCCAGCGATAAAAAACTTATAAGCCATGGGCCCTTACAATACCATGGCGGGAACATTTTTCCAGCTGTAGTTGACCCCACCAAAGTTTTTGGTAAATGATGTAACTAAGTGGGTACTGTGTCCCTGTGAGGCCTGTAGGTTTGGGAGCTTAATGGGTTGATCTGGCAGATGTAAGGCTGATTTGTCTTTTACACAGAAGCAGGCACTGATTAAATGGTTAAAAGCAACAATGGATGGTTTTCTGCTAAATTGGTGGAATGGAATGTGTCTGAAGGGTGGTGAGGACGTTTGATGCTGGGTGATGAGGAAGTTTTGCCAAGGTTGGTGAGGTCTTACTATCACGGATGTTAATGAAATGTAATTACAGTCACTGTAATCCTAAAGGATTTTGACAAAATCTCTGGAAAGTTATTGTTTTCTGAATGGTGTTAAAATATGGAATTTATGTAAATATAAACAAATTGATGCTTAGTTATTGGAATAAGATACTGCAGATGTATTGTGGGATATACATAAATGGATGTGTAATCTAGATTATTTGGGTTATAAAACATGGTGCTTTAGCCATCTGTTGGTGATTTTCTTCTATCAGGCTAGGGAAACTGGATATGACAAGAATCAACTTATTAGTAAGTTTTGGATTGTATGAATGTGTCTTGCTTTTTTAATAAAGAATATTAACTCTACCTCTTAATTTCTGCTAAAGTAAACCCATCACTTTCAGTAATTATTTTAGTTTGGTCAAAATCAGTCTTAACAAAAGTAAGAGTGGCAGTTAAGGCTTATCTGATCTCAATTTAAGATAATGGTCAACAGACTAGTAATTTGTTTATGAATCACTGTCTCAATAGGGAATTCCCACTGAAGGGAAATCACATGGTAAATGCAGCTGGAGGCAGCTTTCCAGAAATTTATCCCAGTGATAGCCATGAGGAAAACAGTGAAGGCTCTACTGAGGAAAAACTTCAGGTCAACACGAGTAGATTTTCCTGAGTTTTTTATGACCAAGCATAGCAGCCTTCATGGCAAGGGGAAGGGGAAGGGCTCCCAGCCTCACACCCTCACATGGAATCAAGGTGACTTCCCGAAACCAAGCCACTCTTCCCTGCTCACACAAGCTTTCTCCTCACATAATTTCCCAGGAGGTGACACAGTTTTGGAGCAAAATCATATTGTCGTAGAACTATTGAAGTTAAGGATAATAACAGCAAAGCTAAATTTGGAGAGGTGCACAGGTAAGGGAAAGAACAAAGAGGGGCTTTACTGGGATTAATAAACTGTGGGCAAAATGAATAAAATGAAGTTCAGATTATTTTTTTCTCTCCCTCAGAATCAACATAGTTTTGGGATTATTTCTGACTCAAAAATTCCAGACAGCAATATGAAAAAAAAAAAAATTTAATTTCACTTTTTTCCTGCAGCCTTGCCTTAGAAATACCCTATCCAAACTTGGTCAGAACTGCTTTGCGAGCTCGTGCTAGAAGAATCACACCTATTAAGTCACCCTTTATTACTGAAAAAGAAAATAAATGAAAATAACATAAAGTATATGAGCCAACTATAATGCAAGATTTATAAACTCAACACTCTCCTGGCAGAGGCATGACATGATACGTAGTTAATAATTTCTGGAATTAGCATGTTTTATAATTGTTTTAGTCAAGGGAAACTCAGTGAATTCAGTGTGCCTGCAACTATTGCAGTCCTGTGATGTGTCCCATAAACTCTCCCAGGCAGGGCTAGGCCATGTCCAAGTGCTGGGAATGCTGAATCCCAGTGTGAAGAACACATACTTGTCCTTCTCAGAGTAGGTGTGGACCCCCATTGCGGTGTTGTGTCATATCAATGCCAGTAAAGAGGCTTAACTGGAGCACACATGGGCCTACTGAATGAGCTTAACTAAAGCTAATTCCGACACCAAGAGCCATAAGCATCCAAATGCAGCAGTTAGGCAACATTTCACCCTCTGTGCTTGAAGACTGATGCCATATCCCATACAGGTTTTTATCTTTTTTTAGTTTAAAAGTCCTAGTTGATTCAGTTTTTCCCCACAAATTATGTTCTTGAAGTTTTGACATGATTTGTATTGCTTCCTTATTGCTTCCAAAATTCCTATAATTGTGGATTATTTTCAATGGATCTACACTGCTGCTACTACAAAAGCAGTGCCTGAAAATGCATAGAAAATTTGGTGTAAGACTTCAGCAGCTGTTCAGAGCAAAAGGACAAAAAAGTCATCTTTCAAGTCTTCAAACCCCAATATAGTGCTTGCCTTTCTCATGACACCGTGGCAATGTTGAATACCATACCATCACAGTCACTTTAATCCCTGTAGTCTCTTCAAGAGAGCTACTTCCAGTCTGTCTTCACCTTGTCAGGACCATGTGTGTTTTTAATCCCACCTTGTCAGGATCATGTTTGTTTTCAGCCCTGTGCTGCAATGAATTTACAGTCTGGCTTTGTTTCAGCTGCGAATGTAATAAATATATCCTCTGTTCCACCTCTTTGGGGTGTCTGAGACCTAACCAAAAAGTGTTCAGCCTGAGATAGACCCTCTCTTCCTCTGAGGAAGTGCCACTGTTATGACAATAAACTTCATGATAGCTACTCTCTGAGCAGAGTTTTTCTAATGACTCTTAGACCTGCTTCTGATAGTTTCAGTCAGATAACATTTCCCTTGTTTGTTTCTAAGATTGTCAAGGGCACAGTGCTAGAAGCTTCACTAAGTACTAACTCTGTGACAAGTACTGCCTCTCATCTCTTCCCAGATCTGCTTACCCTACTGTAGAAGGAAATAAGATTTGTCAGATAAATTTGTTCTTGACAAATGCATGTTAACTGCTACTCATTTTGAAGCTATTTTCTTGGTACTTACCGATTTATTTTACATGAACAGGCACACAGAGAGCTGGCAATGATGACTGTTATCCTAAAAAAAATTGTGATTCTTTTTCAAAAACTAAATGTTTTCTCCAGCTTTATATACAGTATAAAACAAACAAAGAAAAAAAAAACATTTCAGAGCAGATGAAAGAGGAAACAGATATTCTATGAGATACTTGGCTCAAAATGAAGACACCTAAATGCCAACATGGAAGTGACTAGTGCCTAAGCATAGGCATCTAATGCCATTTGAGAAACCCCAGGACAAGGGAGATGGGGGCTAGCAAGATGTGACAGGATCTATAGGAGACATGACTTCACCAGAGCAGCAAGCAATGTACTGTAGACATATAAAGCGGCCCAGAGTTAACAACTGGGTCATTCCTTGGTTAAACTATATTAATTGACCTTAATTTTGTCATTTTAATCTGTAATGGAATCTCTGCTCATTCAGTTTTATGTTACTGCTGAACTTTGAACCCCTAGTTCTCTTGGGTATACCTCTTGAGTCAGGCTAAGAAAAAAAAAAAAAAGAAACAAACAGAACTTTCATTTTATTTATTTCCTGTCCTTTTAGAATACAGTTATTTTTACGTACAATGGGAAGGAGGAGAAGAATCTTTTTGCTTTGCTATATCCTCCTCATAGCAGACTTATCAGCAGCTCTATTTAACTGCCTTTGTGCCAGTAATTACAGCGAGTCAGAAACCATTCCCAACACTGCTGCTTGCATTTGAATTACTGGTGCTCTCTCAAGTTTTGAAAAAAGGAGAAAGGAAAGAAAGGGGATTCACATACCCATCTGAGTTTAGAAAAGTCCTTAGTGGATGCAAGAAATCACTAGCCTAATCTAGGAAGAAAAGGAAACATGAAAAGAAATCTCATACCATTGGGAATCTTTGATAGCACTGTGCTGCAAATGGAGAATCTTACAATAAGAAAAGAATATGCATAAGGAAAAAGAAAGTCAGCTGTAGTTATTTTTACTTTCACAGAAGAATCTAACAGGCCACATTATCACACTTAGAGAAGTATAAACCAGAAGGCACAAATTCCTCCATCTACGTTGTGTAATTTATTAAAGGCCAGATCTTTATTAGTGCGACGGCTGGAGGTGCACAGAAGTTTGATACTGCCTCATGCTGCTCTCCTCCACGCATGCTGCAGAGGGGTAGACTGATTTGTGTTCACTGGGGGACCAGACGCTCTGCATGAGAGAAGCAAAATATTCTTTCTGCACCCCTAACAGAAGCCACTTGTGTGCTCAGGATGCAGCTGCCAGATCTGGCTGGCTGGCTGGCTGTCCTGTCTGCTTACAGCCTGGAGAGTCCTGGGAGGAGATATCTTCTGCAGCACCACTGCCAGGGTGTCAGCCCCAGCCCGGGGCTCCTGCTGACCTCCATGCACTCTGAGGGCTCTCACAGTTTGGGGCTTGTCTCCCACGTGCCATACACATGTGGGGATCAAAATTAATGATGGCTGCATGTTGTCTTCAGCATTAGCAACGAGACCATCTGTGCAGCAAGGGCCAATTACACACATAATTATGTTCTCTTTTAGGTATGTCCACTTTGGCAAATGCTCAGTTTTTAAGCTGACCATATACAAGTCAGTTGTGGTCTGGAAGCTGCAGAGTTTTGTTAATGTTGGACTTGCCCAAGTTAACATATAATGTTAGGAGGCAAAGTGGAAGAAGTGAATTGCTTTGTTTCAACATAACTCCCATGCTAGCTGAGCCATGTACTTTTCCAGCTGAGGCAGGCTTATAGATGACATTCCCAGAGTGTGCGTCTTCTCTAACTGTATGTGCATCCATGCTTCAATTAATGTCTCATCCATCGACATAAGTGAAATACAAGCTAAGTCTTCACAAAATAGATTTGAAACAAAAACATTTTTAAGTGTCCTGGCAACAAGACATAACAACTTTTTTTCCAAATATGCTTCTTTTAGAAAAACCACAAATTTGTAGCCTCACATTTTTTCCAGAGTTATATCAGTGAATCGAATCCAACTTCCCATCTGTTATGGACGTGTCTTTTTTTGTGCTTTAACAAAAAAAAAAAAAAAAAGAAAAAAGAAAAGAAAAGAAAAAGATTAAAGAATAAATACAGTCAGAAAGTTCAAAAAAAATTTTTTTCAGGATCAATTTTAATTTTAATTTAATATCAGAAACTGAAGAGGCATGTGAATGCTGTGATTCCTGATCAATCAACAGCTATAACACGTCAAGCAATCTTTAATGTGCTCTACTTCCTAAGAATCTCATAATTTTCATTGTGAAGCTGTTTAAATTGCAGAAGGCTCCTCTTCTTTTTTTTCAGGGTCCACATACCAGGTGCTGCCAGGTTAGCACTTCATACCTTGTGAAGTGCTTGGCAGTAGGATGAGTTGTGCCTGGGAGGAGAAGGTGCTTGCAGAACCTTGATGAGGGTCTTAAGCCATTTGAGGAACGCTTTTATTCCAGTCTACTAGTAAATCAGGGCATAGATTCCCTAAATAAATGTGTATATATTCACACTATATATTACCTACCTCTAATAATTTACCTAAATAAATGAAAATTTCATGCCAATAGATATCTAGCCTACACAAAGACTTAAGGAAGGACTATATGCAGTTTGTGAGTACACAGCATGTATTTATTGGCTAGTAAGTACTCATATGCTCACCTCTCACTGGTGAAGCTCTGCTGGCCCTGCAGCCATCTGTCAGGCAGGGAAGTGCCATCCCTCATTGCATGGCTGAAGTTTTAGCTTGCTCAGTTGCACCATCTGCCTCTCTGTTTACCACATCCACCCAGTTTTACCGCCTTCTTTAGCTTTAGCTTAGGAGAGAGCTCATGGACCACCCCCCAGCAGCACTTCTGCAGGAGCAGCGCAGAGCCAGGCTCATGTCAGAGCCTCACAGAGCTGGCCCTGAGCTTATGTTACCCTTGGCATTAAAATACACTTTAATTAGTTGATTTACACCAGTACCTTCCAGTGTGAGCATGTCTCCTAAGCGTGCACTTAGGGTGGGTTTAAAGATTTCAGTAGATGGAGAGTTTTTATATTAAAATTGTTCTAGTCATGAATTATGATTTTTATAAGTAAGTCTTACCATAATTCCACTTCTAATTAATCTAGTGTTAGCTTTACATGAAAAAAACCCACAATTCAAGATTTCAGCAAATCAAAAATCCCTTTTTGAGAAATAGCCATACCTGAAACAGTGGAGGTGGAAAATTTCTTAGAAGAATAATGTTTTTAGAACTTGACAGTATACTTATGATTGCTTGGAGAGAAAAAAAGAAGTATTTTGGGGAAAATTATCTTTTTCCCCTCCTGTTTAAATCATCAGATAATTCAATAGACAGAAGAATACCTCTCTCTGCTTCTCATATTCTCAACTTTAATCTCAGCTATAAAAAGCTAGTCCATTGTTAAAACATCTACTGTGAAAGGGAAATCTAATAGACTTTGCTTTATATACACCAGGTGATTTTCCTTAACAAGTGCTGTTGATAGATAGATGTTTAATCTTTGATGGTAATATCTAGGATGTACTGAATTGCAATAAAACCACTTTCCAGACACAATATCTCCCAGGATTATAAAATCTATGGATGAACCATATGGTTCTGTACAATGGCATTAAACCATGGAATCATAGAATCGTAGAATGGTTTGGGTTGGAAGATCATCTAGTTCCAAACTCCCTGCCATGGGCAGGGACACCTTCCACTAGACCAGGTTGCCCAAAGCCCCTTCCAACCTGGCCTTGAACACTACCAGGGATGGGGCAGCCACAGCTTTTCTGGGCAACCTGTTCCAGGGCCTCACCACCCTCATAGTAAAGAACTTTTTCCGTATATACAATTTAAATCTACCCTCTTTCAGTTTAAAGCCATTACCCCTTGTCCTATCACTACATATACCTGTAAAAAGTCCTTCTCCAGATTTCTTGTAAGTACTGGAAGCTGCTCTAAGGTCTCCTCAGAGCCTTTTCTTCTCCAGGTTGAACAAGCCCAACTCTCTCAGCCTGCCTGCACAGCAGAGGTACTCCAGCCCTCTGATCATCTTTGTGTCCCTCCCCTGGACTTGCTCCAACAGGCCCGTGTCCTTCTTGTGTTGGGAGCCCCAGAGCTGAATGCAGGACTTCAGGTGCGGTATACACAAGAGTGGAGTAGAGGGGGAGAATCACCTCCCTCGATCTGCTGGTCATGCTTCTTTTGATGCAGCCCAGCATATGGCTGGCTTTCTGGGCTGCAAGTGCATATTGCTGGGTCACTTTTAGCTTCTGGTCAACCAACACCCCCAAGACTTTCTCCTCAGGGCTGTTCTTAATTATACTGACTAGTAGTGCCAGGGAAATTTGGCTAATGTAAGTTTGATCTTTTATGTGGGAAAAATCCAGAGGGTTTGATAGCTTTACTTAGTAGCAAGATTTCGTTCCTGCATATCAGGTCAGCAATAAATTCTTACATTGCCGCTGTTATAAAACAGTAACAGAAACCTGAAGCTGTGCTCTCTAGGAAAGGTCAGTGATTCACTTTCCTTGGTGCTGCATGATGACAGTAGGAAGCATCAGATTTACACAAAAACTTAGGAAGAATTGTGATCTAAACTAGTACTACATAGTTACAATTTAATGTATCACTATTGAGAAAATAATTGGATTATCATTATCAAAGTGGATTCTCACTGAAAGCCAAATTTGGGGGGCAAAAAAATGTTATTGAAATGCATTGAAAATTCTCCATGAGCTGAAAATGAAGTGGAAGAGTGAAAGGAAGAAAAAGCCAGAGGCAGAAGGTAGAGTGATTTGCACTCTTTCTCATGTGACATTCTTGTTCAAGCATCTAACTTGTTCATAATTTTAAAAATCCTATCTCAATCTAGTATTATTTTTAATCCTTATCCCGCAAGACAAGTCATGGCCATAAGTATCTGTGGTTCAGTCTTATGCCCTGAAAAAAAGCAGGAAAATCACTGCCCTTCATAACATAAAGCTCTAAATGACAGAACCCCAGATTAACAAAAAAGTCTCATTTGTTTTAGGGCCTTTGCTTAGGACATCTTTGTGTTTCTGTAATACCTAGCTCATTGTTACCACTGAAGAGTAAAATCCAAGTTTCAAACCAGCCGTGGCCACAAACTGAACTCAGGAGAAAGTTAAGCTCAAGGGTGGCTCCAATATGCCTCTGTGTTCCAAACCATGAAACATGCCTTATTTGCACCTCTAGGCAATAGTAAAGTATGTTACAGAATTCATGGGAATGCATTAGGCATGTTTCAGCCCGGGAAGTTTAGCCTAATCATTTAGCCTAATCATTTAGCCTAAACTAACATTTAGCTTTCTGCTATAGCCAAGGGAAAGGGACAGACACTTCTAAAGAGTGATTATTCTACCCTCTATTGAATACCCAGGGTGGGATGAATCATCTTCCATAAATGTCTGTAAGCACAGAATAGAGAACTAGTGTAGATGATTAGCTAAATGCACAACTTTATTTTAGGTCAGCTTAAACTAGATAACATTTATTTCATTGCTGGTGATTAAAATAAAACATTTTTTCACTGCTAACATAAATTGTCCAGGCAATTGTCAAATGCATCCACTTCCACCCATTTCGTAACTGGAGTGTGGTATTGCAGGTAATTCATTCTTTTCTTCCAGGTAGCATTAAAGTCTGGCATTTATAGTCTGAGTCAGCGGCTTTTCCTCCAGATGCTGATTCCCCCTAGAGGGAAAAGCAATTTTACAATGTTTCTGGCTACACCAGAGAATTATCAGCCTTCTGTTGGCTTGACATGACATAACATCCCATCACAATCCTAAATATTATCTTTATATTTTGAAAACATTAAAAAAAAGAACATTTGGGCTAGAAAGATTATTGCCTGTCAAGAGTCATGGACTTTTGTTAAGGAGGAATAATTAAAACCATGATAATGCCAATTACTCCAGGTGTGACTCTTGAACTTACACTTTGCAGTTCTGGAGCTGCAGAGAGTCAAACAATAGGAGCTTTAAGATGCCAATCCTAAGTTATATTTTATAGCACCTTGAGGATAAGTTCAGCCCAATTATGAAGCATGATGGCAGATTGTCATATGCTTTTCATTCTCTGCCTTTCCAAGGTTGGATATAAGAAAATGGGTGATGTGGCTTTTCTAAATTCCCTATTCTTTTTGAAACTATGGCAGTTTTCTGGGAGCTTGACAAGCTGGCTTCTTTGAAGGAGGTGTTGATAATTTCCATTAGCAGCAGACAGTAGTGTTTCCGCTGGCTTTCACCAGCTAGAGAGAGTACAAGTCTGCTTTGTAGGAGACAGCTCACATAATCCTAGGGGCTTCTAGAGTTTCACTGTGTTTGATTGAGTTTCATTACGCTGGGGTAGTGAGGTGGTTAATACCTACCAGACCAACTGAAAGTTTGCTGCCCCTGTTGAGTTCCTGTCGCATTTAGTTTATTTCTTCTGCAAAGTAAGATGAGAGTTCCTTCCAATAGGTTGGTCTCAGGTTTAATTCAAAAAACATTCAGGCTCTGAATGTCAGCTTTCACTGGGCTTTACTGATTACTAGTCCCACTATACTTAAGCAGAAGTGAAAATACAGATAATAGATACAGTTAGATAAAGATAGATAGATGGATAGATAGATAGATTCACACACACAAAACCAGCTTGTACACAGATGTGTTACGCATACAACTTCCTACACTGCACAGTTCCTCATCTTCTATCACTAGTCACCACACTGTCAAAAATCAGTTTTTCTGAAGGGAAAAAAAAACATTTAGCTAGCCTGTTAACTAAGCAGCTAGCCACTGCATGTGTACAAAAAGGAATCAGTGTTCCCAGCAAAAGCTATGGTCACCCAAGGAGCTGAGATCTCCACGTTTTGTGGTGAGTTATATAGTAAGGCAATACCAAGAATGGCTAGACCTCTGTGGCCCTGCTTGGGGTCTTGCAGCTGGTGTGTGACTATCCTTCTAGATAATTTTAGCTGACTATCATTTATCTTTATTATTGTATCAGTTGTTGCATTCTTCTAGTGAGACATGCCACAGGGCACAAGAAAGTAAAAGAAATCCACCTTGTGCTCAGGACCAAGAGGCATTTCTGTCTACGGTGTATTAAATCTAAATCTAGCTGCTCTCAGTAATGGCTACCCTTCGCTGTTACCCCATGGCTCTTCACGGCTTTGGTTGGGATTTTGTATAATTATGTTGTAAATTTGTCATAATTTTCCCTTCTAATTTTGAATTACTTTTCATCTGACAACATGTCTAAGAGTATATCATGGACCTTTTTTTCAGCACCAGATGAAAGGCAGATGAATTCTTTTTGTTAGTTACCGCTCACATCTCTCTTCCTCCTCAGAATGTGTCCTACAGGCACCTTTGCTCTCCACAAATATTCTTTCTTCACCTTTCTGCTGTGTTTTTTCTCCAAATCTCATAGGACTCACTTTTCCATGACCATTTGAAGTCTTGACTTCTTTTTCTTCCTCAGATGGTCTTGCAGATGGGAGTCTTCCACTGCTGCCGCTAACTGCTCCTCCATGTGCCACCATGGGGCTCAGGCTCCAATGAGGAGCTGCCTTTGCTAGCTGCACATGTTCTTCATAGCTTGCTCAGGCTCCATGTAGGTCGCCTGACAAATCCCTCTCCATAAAAAATCCCAAGTATTTATAGCACACCATCACATATTTTATGCACGCTTACAGCGAAATGGACTCAAGCTAACCTGCTGAAGCATTGCTCATAGTTCTGTACTTGCTCTTCTGTCTATATATATAATATATAAAGAATGGATTAATAATGTAGTCATACTAAAAATACTTTTGCATACATAAATAAACTATTAAATAAATGAATACACACACGCACATACACATATGTATGCTTATGCACATGGGGAACCATTCAATAAGGCATTCAGCACAGGACCCATGACAATGTGAAAGGTGTTGCCACAATGCCTGAAATCCCAGAAGCCAAATTTTCCAGGCTCCGGAGCTTAAAGAGAAGAAACTGCAACTAGAGGTGACTTCTTCTACCAGTAAAGACATTAGGCTTTTGCACATAGGACTAAGCTAGACATTTTCCAGGACTAGTAGCTGGTTGCTTCTCGCTACATGCTATAATGGAATACAAGTAGTGTAATGGTGAGACAATAAGTGTTAGCAATCCAGCCACCACTGAAATATTCTTGAAAAATTACTAGGATTTTCAGGTTTGTGAAACTTTGTGAATTTTTTTTTTTATTATTATTATTTTGAGGCTTTTCCTGGAAGGCTTCTTACACATCTAAGAAAAATATCTTATAAGTGTTTTCTGAGTTGTTTTTTTGGGTAAAATTTAATTAGCAACAGAACAAAAGAAACAGATGCACAGTCACATCAATGTGCTACAAAAATCTTACCTGTGAAGTTTAACTGTGAAAACTATATGCAGCAAATCAAACACAGAATTAACAATTGTCTGTCATGTTTTCCAGAACAGGATGGGTGTTAATTACTGAATAGTATATCCAATTTTGTGCTGAATTTTTTCTAGCTTGGGATTCTGAGATTTCCGAGATGTCTGTATCCTCTCAGAGAGACTGGAATTGTATTTCTAACAGCACTTCTGCATCCTTAAAAGTCATTGACAAAAAATAATATCTCTGAGACATACTGCTGAACTGTAGTCCAGTCCAATCAGTAATTTCCTTGTCTGTGAATGACTGCTCCCTATACACTCTTTATAAATTATGTAGCTCAGCCTAGCTTTCAAATAACCCCAGAGCCTTTAAAAAATCTTAGTGACAGAGCTGAATACTGCAGTCATAGAAATGTGCCTCAATAAAATAAAAAGTTTATCGACCTTTTGAATACTCAGGAACGCATTGCAACAATGCATGACTTAAATTATGTAAAACTTTACATATAATTAAACGTACTTTAAGTTTTCTTATTGGGAGTCTATATCAGAGTTCAAACCAAAACTAGTATGTCAATGTATTTATTGTCTGCCAGGAACATAACATATGCTTTTGTCAGGCTAGGGGACCAACAGCTAAGGAATTAACTGTTAGAATGGTGAAAGATTATTTATCCATGCTGTGATGGACCTAATTTAAGAGTTTGAACTGTCAGGGAAGGAAACTATGTTAAAAAGTCTCATTTTTATTATTTTAGTGAGTCAGTCTGGATTCACACCAGACTTCAGTTTTTCACATTCTAAGCCTGATATGAAGATCCCATTACAACTGTAAAAAAGCATCTCTTATAGTCCATTAAAACTTGCACTTATTTTTGTGGTCTTCCCTTCAATACATACCTTAGCACATGTTGTCTCAAACTGACCATTTGTTTAGCATATAACCAGGTGGATTTGAATTTTTAGACCAGTTGTGGGGAAACGAGGATCTTGAGTGGCATTCTGAGTATTTTCATCAGGTTTGCCTAGCTGAGCAGCTGCTTTGGCATCCCTTCTACAGTTGTCATCCAAGAAGCTCCATGGGTTGGGATGAGATTTGGGTCTTACTCTATAATCACCCTTTCCACGTCACATGCTGATCAAGCTTTTTTCAGTTGTATGCTCTGTGAGTGTCAGTCAGCCTTGGGGCTCTGTCCTGAGCCTTTCAGATCTTTCATTAAATTTAAATCTCCTTGAAGCATTGATTGTGTCATATGGCTTTCATTAGCATAAGCACGCTGATGATATTCAGATTTGTGGTTCATGTTAACCTTTCCTACTGAGGTCAGTAACAGTATCTCTGAGCATCTAACAGCTGTCTCCCTGTGGATATCTCATAATTTTTTAACATTAGACACAGGCAGTAGAAGGCTCTGTTAATTGTGTCTGACAGTTTCTATTCTTCTTTTGGATTGCATTTCACGGAATCTGCTCAGTACCTTTAGCTGGGAACTTGGGTCTCATTCCTGACAGTAATTTGTCATTTACCGCTCTAATTTTTTATTTCACAAAAAAAAATATTGTTACGTAACACCTCACAGGTTTGCCTGTACTTAATCATTACATCAATAAAAACATCCATCTGTACACTTGTGGTTTTGTGTTTAGGGTTTGCCTTTACTCAGAAACATATTGGTTGTGTCAACATATGCATACTCTTCTGCTTTTAGCATCTCTCCTCATCCTGCTGACATCTCTCGTTATACTGAATCTGCCAAGGCCAGGGGGCTCAGTGACAATGCATATGACCTTGGACACAGCGCCATCCTAGTGGACAGGGCAGGTGTCTTCTGGGCTGGAGCATATCTGGCCATCTTGGAGCACGGGCAAAGAAGCCAGGCAGAGACAAACATTTTAGTCATTTAACTAAATTACCTTTGTGGGCATGAAAGAAGAGTGTATGGTCTGCTCCCTGCTTCTCAGTAGGGGCTTTTGCTCTTGAGCAGGGTATTAAATAAAACAGTACAGTCATTCTCCAGTGGTCCTTGAAGTGATTAGAGGAATGTTGTTTATGTCCGGCCAGCAGCTTCTCTCCTGAGTGACAGCAATGGGGCAAGTAAGTTTTTGTTCAAACAGATTAGTAGGTGGAATACCCATATGGTTTTCCTGTATCAAAGGTTGAAAAAAAAAGAAAGAAAGAAGTATTAAGTTTTTTATTTAGTGGCTACTGAGAAGTGACAGAGATGGTTTTCATTTTCTGTTTGTGTTCTGTTTTAAGTAGGTGCCAGTTGTCCTGCCAGAGATAAAATGTTGTTCTCATCTGGGCAAAGACCAGTTTGTACTTTTTTTCATTTGAAAAGCAGGACCAACAGAAGTATTACCTTCATCCTGTATTGAAAAAAAAATCAACAAATTACAAAGGCTTTGAAGTCTTGAAGGCTTCGAGATGGAGTGTATTGTTCTATATAGTCAGGTACCTGAGAATAATGGTGAGTATCAGGAAAATGGTATGTGAATTTTTTTGGTATCACGTGACTTGGATGTCCTTGACAATGGTGGGACCCAAGAGAGACATAGGAAGGAAATTTGCCTCATGGTAACAGACATAGTGAGTTCTTTACAGTCAATACTGTGCTGCTTTGCACCTACTCAGCCCTCTAAGACACAACTCAACTCTTAACTCAGTGTCATCCTTCTCCAAGCAGCTTCCGAGTAGGAAATGAGGGAAAACAAAGTCTGATATGTTCTAAGAGCAGTGTGCTTACACAGGCACAAAAACTAGCCCTGAACTGAGTAGGTAGCAGAGTACTGTCTGGGGAATTACATCAGAAAAGCATGAAAAAAATCAGTGCTTGAGCTATTCTCTGAAATCTTAAAATTGTGTCAGATTTGATAGCATCAGGACTGCCACACTCTCAGGCTCTCTGCTGCCTACTTGCATCGGTAGCATCCGTAGAGGTGACTTGCTGCCTCTTCAGTTCATGGAGACAGGGTGGTACCCAGCAGTGCTACCCTCCCGGAGGCAGGCTATAAGTGAAAAGTATCCCTGGGAACATTTGGCTGTGCAGATCTGCTTCTTCCTGCTGAGCAAATGGACACCTCTGCCAGGCATCCTCACTTGAAGCTTTAAGTCATTGCTTTCCCAAACAAACTCAGAGGTAATTGCAGTGCTGGAGATTTTCATCTTCACATGCATCCACTCTCAGTCTAGGAACAAGGGTTGCCTGATTATTTGAAATTGGGATTTGAACCTTGGTGTGTCACCAGAGTGCCCCAGCTCCTATGTTATTCAGAGGCAAATGTCTCCCATTACGACTAGGTATTTGTTATAAGCAGTCATTGTCCCATGAAGTAATATGATAAAAGTGTCTTGCTGACCAGGCAGTGATAAGTCTTACTTTTTATGCCTTCCTCTGCTCAGTGAACATGAAATAACTCTGACATTTAGAATCAAGAAAGAGCATAAAGACATAAGTATTCTACCTTACTCCACAAAGAAATGTTTCACTTTTTATATATTTATAATTATACAACTGGGGATCAAAAGAAGCTAAGACAGTATTCCCTGTTCAGTGAAATATTTTGTGTATGAGGACAGAAGAGGAAATTTGGGGAAAACCATGATGCATATTTCTCTTCTATTGTGATATGGTCTTATTTAGTTGGAATTATATTTGGTTTCTCCAGTTCCAGAATGGCAAATGGCACCATGAATCTTCATCTGAAAAAGACTGTTTCAACATGACCTGTAGTGGATGGAATGAAAGTCATTACAAGCTGAAGGAATGGAATCACACGCATTTTTAACAGTATTATGCTGCAGGAAAAAATAATCTTTAACAAGCCTAATACTTTCTGGGGAGCAGCACAAAGATTTGGAAGAACTGTGTGGGAAGTTTGATGGACATTTAATTGGAGGAACAGGTAATGATAATGGGTTTATTTTCTAATTTTATAGCATTACTTAAAACATTACTAGCAGCAATCTGGAGAAAAATAAAACAACAGAGAAAAACTTACAACACTGACTATGAAATTAGTAATCCTGGAAGAAACTTTCTCTGAACTTAAATGCCTCTACCTCATGCAGCTAGATCATTTGCAGACATTGTCAATGGCCGGTATAGTTTGGTTTTTTTTTCCTACATTTTGGGCAGGCTTTCCTTGCTTCCCAGATGTCTTAAAAGAATTCATGTATGTTTGGCAAGTAGAAAGATCATATCAAGACATAATAAAAACAGTCACAGTGAATGAATCTACAAATACAGATTCAGAGGTAAAAGAGTACAAACAACTCTTCCCATTTATTTCCTTATCTTCTGCATATTTCATTGATGAAGGTGTTACTAGTACCTCAGTGCTGGACACATCTATTAGCTTGAAGCCTGTGAGGACTATCCCTGCTTAGACTCTGTTTACAAATAATTTCTAGGGCAATTTCCTCTGTCAAAATATTTAAGTCCTTTTCACTAAACTATAAATAATTTTTGCATTTCTTCCTTTCTAAAGTCATTCCCAGATGGGAATACCCAGTAAGAGCAGGAGCAAACAGTTCCTGGGGACTATCTGGAAATAAATGTAAGTCCAAATTCTCCCTGGAACAGAGTGGTTTGAAGATGTTTGTTGAGAAAGCCCTTAAAATGCAGTTGCAAAATTTCCTAATCCCAGTCCCATTTCTCATTATGGCCAATAAAACTTTTAGGAAAAACTAGTGTATAAGTAAAAGCATATAAACATATAGACCAAAATACGCTATTCCATTCTTCTGTGAAAGAGCTGTCTCTGTAAAACATGAGTTTATACAGCCTTTACTTCCCATATTAATTATGTACAGGTACCCTACTTGCTCCAAACAGCTAGCGGTTTTGAACAACAATCTGATAGAGGAAAAACCCAAATACTCCTTTTGTCATGTCTGTATGGTGTGTCACAATGCTCACTGCTCATAAATGGGTTCTTGAAGGATTGTAATGAGTATACCAGCACAAGATCCTTGCAATGAACTGCTGAAGACAAGATAGTATTCTTCTTTGCATTTTTTCTACCTTCATTATATGGCAATGTGCCACTGGCACAGGTATAACCTTGAGCATCACAATAAACTTACTTAGAAGGCAAACTGAAATGAATTCTGGTCTTGGGAATATTGATGTAATCTAAAATGTCATCGCCACTATTCCTATTGCAACAAATTTTTGCTAAAAAGAACAATGTATGACCCAGACTATAGTTCACATCTTTCCCCATTTCTTTGCTTCTGATAATATTTTCCTTAGACTTTTTTTTACTCCAGCAAAATTTTATGGAGTTATTCTTGCCACTTTACTAAGCCTAAGTTCCACTTTACTAAAGCTAAATTAGAAAAAGAAATCTAAAATATATGGTCTAAAATGTTACAAACATAAAAAATGTCAAGTTAGAAAAATAATAAGCTAAGCCTGAAGAGATTTTATTTCTATAAAAATGGGCACATAATAACATTTAAATTCAAGTTAAACCAGAAGTAGTTAGGGCTAGTTTAGCCATTCTCATAAGACTGACAAATCTTACATATGGGAACTATAAATTTGGTAAAGAAATGAAGGACTAACTGAGACCCAATTTGTTTCATTTGACTTGACCATATAAATGAGAACTACGTTTTTCCCACCTTGACTACTATATATTTTTTTTTTAAATTGTTACTCAAAGCTATCTTTGTTTGCTCATGTAAACAACCTTGTATTGGACATTTTCCTTTTAGCATCTTTCATCTACACAGGGTCAGATCACAAAAAGACCCTGAGAATTCCAAAATAATATGATGTAAAACTGAAAAAAAAAATTAAAAGAAAGAGAAAGAAAAAAAGAAAAGGGAAAAAACCATGTTTGTGTGCATTCCAGAATCACTCAGAAAATAATCTGTGGTATCAGAACCACAGATGATGTAGGGCCAATGTCAGTTAAGACCTAAAGCACATAGAAGTTGTATAAGGTGTTGCAAATTTGTTGAATGTTTGGTTTTCAGACAGTGAACTGAACTGTAGGATGAAGACCTGAAATCTCTTCTCACTGCATGAGTCAAGCAAGATACTCCAGCAGAGCTTTCCAGAGAAACCCATGCACTGAGGGAAGAGGTGCTCCAACTTGTCACTAAGGAAGCTAAATATTCTCCTCCAATCTAGCAGAAACAGGAATTTCATTTACATAACAGGTCTGTGTGAGGTGGCTCATTTTGACAAAGTGTCCGTACAAGCATCACCACAGAGGGCACAGCCCCACTGAGAAGCAGGGCCTTGAAGCAGAGGATTGTCAGAATTTTCCTCAGCCTGCACATTCCTTCAATTGCCACTGCACCTAGGCAGTGGGCGCTTTCTGCACTACATGTGGATTAGATACACATATACTTAGATTGTTTGCCATGTACAGACACTTACAAAGCCCAGGTATCCAACTAGAAAAATTCATTCGTTTTTGAACTCTGCACTGCCTTGCCTGCTTGGTGTGTTTTAATATACTAGAAAATGTTTCACTAACCCTTGCAAACACCAGTCTTTTCCGGTGTTCACATATACCTTGGAGATGCAATGTCATTTTGGCATTGCTCAGCCTCCACTTAAAAACACTCTATCCAATCCAAAATATAGCAACTACAAAATGTTGTCATACCTTTCTTTTTGTAGTCATACGAATTTCTGTTAACAATACCTGCTGTACCTCTACTTTCCAGTTGCATTTAACCAATGGCTTGTGATTAACAAACACTAGGGCTTAAGGGGTTCTCTCTGTTTGTTTGTTTTTTCCTGATAATTTCCAGATGTTTCCCATGGTGATTTGTTCTGTGGCGCAGGAATTCCATCTGTTCCTTCCTATACATTGACTCTGCTTTATTTCGCATCTGTATAACATTATGATTCAGAGGATTTGAATTAGTACCTTTTATTTGCTGTACTGCCTATTTATCATAATTTCTGCATTTGCAGATTGTCTCTTCAACTTGTCTGAATTAATTACTGCAACAAGTATTAAATAATTCATGGAAATCTGTTAGGCACTTTTCTATACACTTCAGTGTACCTCTAAATTCGTATTTGAAACTCCTTGAAAAAATCTATTCCTGACCTTAGCAGATTTCTAAAGATAGTGGGTATTTGAAAAGTTATAACTATTAAAGACACTTAGGGTAACATTAATACATAGATGTGACAAACATAGAGTCATATAGAATAAGACATAGAATATAAACCTCCATTTGTCTATTGCAAAATAAGATAATAAATTAGTACTCAATTTACTGCTAGAAAGCCGGTAGATCTCTGAAATTTGTGAGTAGCACTTGGAAGTACAAGGTCATGAGCAGGACATTTTATTTATCTTCAGTAATTAGCTATGTTTGCAGGCAAATCCTCTGCTTGGCTTTGGCCCAGCAAATTCTTAAAAATATCTCAGTGCAGAAAAGAAGTTAGACTCCAGTGGTCAGCCAGCAGTTGTAAGATGTGCTAAAACTGACACCTTGATAAAGTTTATTAATCATAAGAAACACCAGCTGGAAAGGAGTTCCTTAGTAAGGGATCACTCTTCATGGAACTAAATATGTGAGAGGACTTTTGCCTTTGTGCATTATCCTGTTTAGAAGAAAAATATCCCCACTGGCAGTCAACAGCATTTTAGTTGACATAGCAGTGGGAAACCTTTACAGAGCTTATCAAAACCCAGAGTCAACAGGCATGTTTTTACCTATCTCTGTGCAACCCTTTCAACATATCAATTACTTTAATCCTTGCAATTATTATAAAAGTATTTATGTTACACTTTTCTCATGTTGAATATGACTTTAGGATAGCTGCCTAAACCTGAGAAAACTTCTCAAAAAAGCATTTCTAAACAGATTATTGATCCATTCTTGTCATGTCCAGAACCCCCCACAAGACTGGGCAGCAACAAGCTGAGATGCAGGGGGTCAGTTTGGTTATGCAGGGTAGCAGCCTAGAGAAAGCATTTCCTATGACTGTAGTATGTCTGGTATGCTAGGAGAATGCCTATACCATGGAAATTTTCTTGAATTTTTAAAGTTAGCTTTCAAATTTTGCACACAAATCCTTGGATTTCTAAGGAATGTAAAACTTTCCTTTTAAAATTAGCTGGTTAAACTCAGAGCTACGGATCAGTAAAGGATAAGCAAGTACTGACTGAAATTGCATATGTAAGGATGTGAGGTGGCTGACTGGAGCCAAGAGACAAAGATTGCATTCAAACCTTTAGAATGCTCCCAGGTAATTACCTTTTACCAATTTTAATCCATTTACTTCATGCAATGCCTTTGTTCTCATCAGCAAGACATCAGCGTTGCTATATTAGCTATACAGGCTAATAGATTTTGTAATACAAAGTGTGAATTAGTAGTACTGGCTGAAGGAAATCCTGCCTCATGCTCCAGCACAAGTCTTTGTGCAGCTGTTCTGAACTTAATAAAAAACAACACCCAAGTAAACCCGAAAGACATGCCAGAAATTGTATTAAACTGATTTGCTCCCTAATGGATTTCACAGTCAATCCATTCAAGAAGCCGCGCAGGTGAACTTAAGTAAAGATCCTAATGGGAACACTTGCAGCCAGTATTGGTGCCAGCAACCTCATGTTGTGGAACCACAGGTCCTGCATGCTCCTGAGGGCAGAACTTCTAATTGACATAGCCTGGGTTGTTATGTTCCTTTTTGAAATCTTTAAGTCTTGTCCTCATACTTTCTTTGGCATTCTCACTACTTTAGGAAATAATACTCAAGAATTAACCTCTTAGATTTTGTGTGTTACCATTTATTCAGTTCATCAAATCAGACACACTTCTTCATTGACCTGGTATTTCCGTAACTGTTGTTAGTGCTCCGGTACTGGTATTTTAATGTATCTTTGAACGGCATGGTAACAGAATGACATAAGGAATTTTACATTTATACTTTTTAAAACTTCAGGTTTTTACCATCTCCCTTATGAATTTTAATCTCATGTCCAAAAGGTCATCTAGAAGTTTATCTCTGTTCAATGCAATCTATTGGTACTAAATATAGTCTTGTCTATTCAAGGGATTTTTCAAACACATTGGTTTGCACACTGCTAATGCAGTAAAGACCAAACATTTGGATTGTATATAGGAATTCAATTTCTATGGCCTATGTTAGTAACTTGGATTTACTAGCATATTACTTGTATGGTCATCCAGAATTCATTTTGTTCTCGATAATTTTTAATTTGCATTTAAAGCAACCTACTGAGTTGTTATCATCTCTGACCATAGTGTATAATCTCTGTTTTAGACACTCACAAATAGTTGAGCTATGTACAGAAAAAGCAAAACAAACAAAAAACGAAACAGACAAAAACACACTAACAAAACAAAACAAAACAAAACAACAAAATTACAGGAAAGCAAAAGGAGAGTGGAGGGGAAGGGAGGGGAAGGGAAGGGAGGGGAGAGGAAAGAAAAAAAGAAGAGAAAAGAAAAAAGAAAAAAAGAAAAAAGAAGAAAGAAAAAAGAAAAAAGAAAAAGAAAAGAAAAGAGAAAAGAAGAAAAGAAAAGAAGAAAAGAAAAGAAAAGAAAAGAAAAGAAAAGAAAAGAAAAGAAAAGAAAAGAAAAGAAAAAAGAAAAGAAAACAAAAGAAAAGAAAGAAAAGAAAAAAAAGAAAAGAAAAAAGAAAAGAAAAGAAAAAAGAAAAGAAAGAAGAAAAGAAAAGAAAAGAAAGAAAAGAAAAGAAAAGAAAAAAGAAAAGAAAAGAAAGAAAAGAAAAGAAAAGAAAAAAAAGAAAAGAAAAGAAAAGAAAAGAAAAGAAAAGAAAAGAAAAGAAAAGAAAAGAAGAAAAGAAAAGAAAAAAAGAAAAGGAAAGAAAAGAAAAAAAAGAAAAGAAAGAAAAGAAAAGAAAAGAAAAGAAAAGAAAAGAAAAGAAAAGAAAAGAAAAGAAAAGAAAGAAAAGAAAAGAGAAAGAAAGGAAAAGAAAAAAAGAAAGGAAAAGAAAAGAAAAGGAAAGGAAAGAAAAGAAAAGAAAAAAAAGAAAAGAAAAGAAGAAAAGAAAAGAAAAGAAAAGAAGAAAAGAAAAGAAAAGAAAAGAAAAGAAAAGAAAAGAAAAGAAAAGAAAAGAAAAGAAAAGAAAAGAAAAAAAGAGGTGGATGTGTTGTTTAGCCAAAAACATTAGAGTGTAAATCCCCAAATATTCACATAAGTTTTGAGAAGCTTACTTCTTATTCTTTATTATATTTATTCTATTATTATTTCTTCATTGTATTCAGCTTCATCATTATGTCTTGTGTTCCCTCACCCTAATAAGGTATAAAGCCTCCTTTACTCCTTCTTACCCTTTGCTGTGGAGAGATTTCATCAGCGGAAACCCAATACAGCCATTCCTGTCCATTTACAGCAGGAATCTTCTCCTTCTTTCCTTGCTTCCTTCCTTGCTTCCTTCCTTCTTTCCTTCCTTCCTACCTTCCTCCCTTTCTCCCTCCCTCCCTTCCTTCCTTCTTTCCTTCCTTCCCAATGTTTGTTGATTTTTTATGTAAACTGTTTAGAAAGGCAACTGAGATTAGACTGCCCCTTGTATCAGTAGGCATTGCTTTACCAGAGTGACAGGCTGATTTCATCCTTTTCTTCTCCCACCCTTGCACTCTGCTAGCACTGTAGTGAGAACTGGAGAGTTCACCATTAGCATTCTGAAAAGGTTTACTTACACCTTCATTTGTATGCATTTTCAAGTGAAAAATAGAGGGATAAAACGAATGCATGGGGTAAGGAATGGGGCTTTACTGCTTCAAGTGTTGGAAATCAAACCTTCAGTGACAAGAATGTAGCCTTTCGGGCTCTAACACAAGTACAGGTATTTTGCAAAATGTAAAGAATTACATAATGACAATATTTTCTAAAGTATGAGTTTAAAACTGATTTAGAAGATATTTTTGTAAGAGGACTAAAGTCACCTTTTCTGGAGGAAAATCTGAGGTAGTACACAGCAGCCTGACAAACTGGCACACTGTGGCTCTTCCTCCCAGCATCACACAATTTCGTTTGGTTTCTATATCTACATCAGAAGGTCAAACTGTGAGTTTTCAAAATTGGGCTAATACAGGAACATCAAAGATAGAGGAGGAGATATGACCAAGTGCGCTGGTACTGGTTTTGTCAGCACTGGGTCATTAGATGCCCATTATCAGGTCCTTGCTCAGCTGTGAAATGTGCTGCAGGGAGGAATGGTGTAACTGAGCTAAAAGGTACCTCACCAGTTTCTCTTCAGAGTATGTTCTGCTCCATAAATCCTGTCACAGAGGATGGTCTTGAAGGGGTCTTGCTCTGTCCTGGCATGTAGTACAGCCTGCAAGAGCACTTTCTCTTGTTACCGGGTGATCACTGTAGGAAAGTAAATAATACATGTCGTTTTGATTTCAGCTGTTGCCTCACCCCAGTGAAGTCCTTGATCATCCTCAAACGGGTCAGAAGGAGATTCTGAACCAAAATTAAGTATTCTTCTTTTCCTAAAAGCTAAAACTAAAAAGTTTCAGCCAATTGCTAACTTCTTTGCATTTTATTCCCCCAAGCTCACTTTTAGTAAATCACAATCTTATTCTCATATTGATTATGCCCTTGGCACAAAGCTCCGTTTCAATTTCACAGTAAATTGTAGCACTGATCTTATTAAACACCACTGAAAGCCCTTATCTTATGCACTGATGTCATACCCTTTTCTGATACACAGCATTAAAACTGTATGTATCTGATATCAACCAGATAACATGCATCTTACGTTGTATGACCATGGTTAGAAATCACTTGAAGAACTGCTCTTTTGATAACATTTTTAGTCGAACAGTATGAGATCTTCCTGACAGCAAAATACTTCACAGTTGATTTAGGATAAGTCTAGGCTAGTATTAAAATATAGGTGACATTCAGTATTTTTACAGTAAAATTCACAGAAATCTTATCTGGAGTACAGAGGAAAATTAATTAGCACAGCAATTTAGTTTAGCACAGCAGTACATGCTGATTTCTTTTATTTGCATTCTGGCACCTAGACACTGTATATTTTAGGTAAGTAAAGACACACTACTCAGCCTAAACTGTCCAGCTACCCAAATACCAGAGAGTTAGAATAATATTTTTTAAATCTATGTCTTACAGAGAGAGGTGGGGGTGGTATTTTTCTGCAGCAAGCAGATTTTTCCTATGTGTTTTGTGTAAAAAACTTGAAACAAAGATGACCCTTTCAGTTTTCGGCTATGGTCCCTACTTTTATGAATTCAAAGTATGGTACAGAGGCAGTCACAAAATTAGCCTGGATGTCTTTGTTTAAAAAGCCAAAAAAAAAATAGCAATACACTTCCCTCTTCCCAGTTTTCATAAGGTAGAAAAACAGTTCCTGTCCTGAAATTGCTTTAAAGGGTAGAACTACTCTTTCTTTAAAAAGAGATTACTATATCTTGGCAACAGCAATAATCAGAGGTAGGATTCTGTCTCTAGACCTCTGGGCAGCTTCTGGAGTAAGACCTTCTCATCCAGGAGAATTTGCATCTCCCTGCAGAGATTTTCTTAAAATGACAGTAAGAGACTGTAGAGGAACATGACTGGCCAATTCAATCTCTAGGAAGCCTGTATAAGAATATAAAAGCAAAAGGATTTGGTATCGAAATGGGGTTCTGTTACAATTGCCCAGAAATTTAATGCATTGCCAATACAAGCCCACCAAATATTTAACTTGTAACAGGTGGGCAATAAAAGCAGAACAGCCTGGCATATTATTACATAGAAGTCCTTTTAAGTTCAGTGAGTTGAATCCTCTCTGGACCCACATTTGCTCTCATTAAAAGTTAAAGATTTTCCTTTGAACTCAGAAGGTCTTATCCAAACCAATACAAAAGGAAGAGCTGATGTGCTGGAATAACAATACACAATACAGATGGCATTTTTCTTATCTCCCATTTGTTGTTTTCCTGTACGCTTTTCATATAAGTTCCACCTCTAATCAATGAAGAGTGGGTGAGGTTTGTCTCAGAAAGGTTCATTCCACACTGAATAAACAGATAAGGTAAGGGTCTCTGGAAGCATCTCTCTCTGCTCACTATGGAGGGAGTTCAGACAACCAGCTTAAACACAGGGCTTAGGCAGAAATTCAGTTCCAGATTCAGACTCTTGTGTTCCTGTTACAATTCATGAAAATTGACACATCCATTCAGTTGCCCCAGCTTAGCACCTAGAGCCTTTTAAGATCCTGTAGGTAAGATATTTTGGCTGCCTACTGGCTGCCTGTCTGTCATAGCCTGGGTCTCTCATAAGGCCTGACCTGTATTTGCCATACCTGAGTAGATCTTCCTGACACCTTGAGTCCTCTGAAATGGCCTATTTTTAGGCAAACCTTATTTAGGCAACTGAATTGAGCCTCTACTAATCACAGTAAACAAAAGGGGAGATTCAGTTACCCAAACTTTGTCAGGTAGCGCCAAATGAGATGCCCAAGGTCAACCAAGACCTTTGCTGCTTGGGGCTGGCAGGTCTGACCTCTGACATTTTGCAGTAGCAACTGCAGCCATGCAGAATAATTGAAAATGTCTAAAGAGAGAAAACCTGTATTAACTTGAAAGGCCTCTTCAGGTAATTAAACTTTCTGCCTTCCTGGATCTAAAAAGCTATTCAGTTGGATGGAAGTTGGTGAAAATTCTAGATACTGGGTTCAACTTGCTGTAACACCTTACATCCAGAAGGTAGGGTAGACATCTAAATACAGGTGTTTGAATATTTGGTTTGATCTATAAATTTATTAATTTTAGATGAAGACCACTGCAGTTGCTTTATGTAGATGAAGTTATATATAAACCTTTGCAGATCTGGCAGTGATTGCTATGATTAGAATTTGCAAAGTACACATGTTTCTACTGCCAATTATAGAAAGAATGCCTCACAAAATATGCACATTATTTAGCATTATTATACTCTCTAGCACTTTGGTAGTTATGGTTGGTCAACATTTCCCTTTACCTTTTGTGAATCTGACTCTTCCCAGTGAGTTTTACAGCACAGGAATAGTTTCTTTTCAATTAAGTTACACACTGCTTTGCCAGTCATCAGCCTAAATACATTTTTGACAAAACACTATAAATCAGGGAAAATATTTTTAACCTCAGGCAGGTTAGGTCTTCTAGACACATTGTTGGCATGCTATATATAACAATTTGGGCTAGAAACAGAAATTTGACATCACAGTTTTAGTTCTTCTTGAAGTCTGGATCAGGTTGAGCAATCGTTTTAGAAGTTGTAATCAAGACTAAGTCAAAGTTTCTTTTCCCATTTAGGTATAAACTATTTGGAGGATAGATTCATTTTTAATTTTTTTTTTTCAAAAGCCAGAGTTATTAGTTTGAAACTCTAAACATTCAAACTGTTATCACTTATTAGAAACAGTTCTGGCAACTTGAGACCATTTTTTCATTTCATTTCATTGGGTAATTTCTGGTTCCACTTTTACTTCCTTATTTAATAGTGCCTTACATGTATATAGACATGCTTGTGTGGTGCTAATCAACTGTTGGTTAACAGGTTAGCAGTTCTATGAAAAAAGATTATTATCAATGTTGGAATGGGAAAACAAGAAAATTAAATTATGTGAAGTACTTGTAGGTAGAGGGAAAAGGTCTAGAATATAAGTACCAGTCATATACCACAGCCATAATTATGACTTTGCTTCCAGGGTTATAGAAGCAAGCATCTCAGATCTCTTGCTCTTGGATGAATTGAGTTAGGGTCCTGACTATCTTCCTTCTTTACAATGTATAGCATATGTGACACGCTAACTTAATTGTTACAGTGGACTCACCGAAAGACGATATGGGGAAACCTGTTATCTTTTTTCATTTTCATATGTAATGTTCTAACTGGACCAAAATAATTACCTCTAGATATTGTACTCTGAATGCCACTTTTTTCTTTCGTTTTCTAATTCTTACTGGGTGGCTTTGGCAAATGACCAATATGATACAACTTTACATCTGACTAATAAAATGAAACTGACCCAGAAAGGACTTAATATCCACAGCTACATAATATTGTGTCTTCGCTTAGATTGACGAAAAGCATTCCCATGGAACCCTAAGATATTTGTTTCTGCAGTTGATTCAACAGTGGATGAGAAGAAAAGTCTCAGTGCTTACTGAAGTCCTAAAGGAAGTCCATAATGAGAATTGCTGATCTCCTTGGAAAGGATGTGGCTGCGAGTTCTGGGAAGTGACTCCCGGTTTGTGGTTTCCAGTGGCTGGGGTCACAGTTCCCCATTGCCAGATACTCTCTCTCTGTGCTGCCTCTTTGGAGCCCATCACCTCCCAGCATTCCTCTCAGCTGTCTTCTGCATCCAGCTCACTGCAGGGAACTGCTGGCAACTTCCATTTTAGAGGCACTGGGCTGCAACAGAACAGATAACTCTTTGTGAACTGAACTTCTTTTGTCCTGAAAGGATGATACTCTTAGCCGTAAAAATACACTTCCTATCTGCACAGGTAATTATGTTCCCTATATGGGATAAATGGTGGCTGGCCCATTTACTTAAACATTGCTCTGATACTTCACTGGTTGGAAGGGACAGAAACTTTGCAGAAGAACCATGTTGTCTGCTGAGTAGATTAGTAATTTTGCAGCTGAATCTATCCTTCTCCCCAGTATATGTATTTATTGTCTGCGATATGCAACTGTATCACCTCTTGTTGAAGATCTTGAATAGTTTGTAAGAGTCTAGTTATTCCAGCTTAATGCATGTAGGACTGAGACACATAATTTTTCAATTACTATATGCCATATTCTTGTATGTATCATTTTTGTCTTCTAGAAAGCTGTTTTCATAATATGGAGGGAAAGGTTTCCAACCAAAATCACTACAGTACTGTTTAGAAATTGCATTCTGCAGCTAGTGAATCTAACGAGAATTACACCTTCTCTATCAAATTTTAAATTCCCATGAAAAGTTCATAACAAGTATTACCTCTTATATTCTAGGTTAACTTAAAACAGCTATTACTTTCTTTCTGACTCCTGGGGAATTTTCATGAGCACTCTTGGCTGAATCTTATTTTCCTTATTCCAAGATTTAGTCTGGGTCTTACTGAAATTACCAGGAAAGTTTCAATGAGTAAAGCAGGAAACATTTTATGCTATCCCCACAAACTATGCGATAGGGAAATTTGTCAGCCAGGCTTTTCAGGAATGATTGCATTGATTTATCTTCAGCATGGTATGTCTCAACAAGATTTCTTCAAACACTTCATTCTTAAAGCTATTTCCCTTTAAGATACTCCTGACATCTGCAGCTTTTATAGCTTGAAGCGCTAGAAGGTTGCTCCTCAGTTGGTCATTACTTCACAAACAGTCGTGGTTTTGACAGTCATGGGCTACGCACTGCAAAATCCCAAATCTCTGCATCGCTGACTGGAATTCTTCTTTTAGAGAATAATTCTCCTGACTTTCTTCAATGTTTTTTTGTTTTATTTTGCTTAGTTTCTTGTTATACTTTCTGGAGCCAAAAAGGGGCTTTTCATCCCTTTCCATGAGCTCCCTCCACATTAAGCTTGTGAATGTGTTCTCTCCTCTGCCTGTCCTCCCAAAATCTTCTCTCCCATGGCAGTTGGCTACATTACAAGTGGAGGATAAAGAATAACAATATCCCCCGGGGTCCTTGACTCCAGGGTAAATCTGGCATGGCAGCAATAGTTACTGCTTGTCCAGGAGAGCTGTAGTGGGACAGATAAGGCATGTGGACTATGGTGAGAGCCTCCATGGGAAGCAGGAGGCTCCACAAAAGTGGAGCTTTAATCACCAAGAGGGAAGCGCCTGAGATATGTTCCATGCAGGCTAACCAGCAAACAAGGAGGTATCCTGATTCCACTGCAAGTACAGCACTTTTTTGCATTACAGACCTAATAGCTTGAAATTATTCCCGTTTAATCTGGACCCTCCTCCATTAAGACCACAGTGGCATTCATCCTGAGCTGTGAAGGGAAAACTTTTGAAAGCTGAGGCTTGGCAGCTGTGTCTGAAAAAGCTTTGCTGCTGCTGTAATGCCCTGGGAGAATGACAAAGAAAATTTAGGCTGCTAAAAATTAAAAGGATGAATAGTGTAAACAAGCTGATTAAATCCTGTAACGTCTCCAACTTCGTGGCTCTAGGGTGGCTTATGTCCTGTTAAAACGGATGGATTCTGCAAGCCAGGAGAATGAAATCAAAGTTGGCTAACAAAAAAAACCAAACAACCAAGCAGTGTGTGGTATAGGAAGACACAAACAGCTAAAGAGAAATTGCTATTTTATTTTATCCATCTGATCTACCCTTGTCATGATCTGCCTCATTATTTCATTGGATAGAATATGATAAGTACCTACAGACAAGGCTTTATAGAATGCAGGTAATTTTTTCTACCTAGCTATCTGATCCTGTTTAAAGCAGATTTGAAAGACACCATGCCCTGAGCACTTTCCAGGGCAGTTGTGTCCATCCACAACTAAAATACATTAAGGTATAATACAACAAAATTCTTATTCTCTCCTATTTCAAAATTCCTGAGTTATGCAGTGTCCTTAAATTAAAAGAGTATGAAAGATAAAACTTATTGACAGCCATTCCTTTATAGCACAGACTTATTTTCACACAGATTAATGGGTATGACTGCACATAATAAGGTAGGACACAGAGATTAAATATAAACTATTAAACATGCTGCAGGTTGTAATTTTTATGTGTGTGAATTTAGAAGAGACATGGGACATTTTGTGTTTCTGTCATTTGCCAAAAGTTTTGTCAGGTTGGGAAGCTTTATCTTTCCAGGGATGTCCACAAAGTACCTAGACAATTTCAATCCCATTAAGTTTTTGCCCACTTTGTCTGCAGCTGGGCGCATAGATGCAGCTGAGCTGTCTTTCACATTACCATTAACATGCTTGATAACCCCTGTGGAGGGTAATATAAGGAAAACTCATGGTCTCAGTTTCTCCCGGGATGCCTGAGGTTCAGAGCTGCTCTCCACTGCAGGAGAACTTGTGAGCCAGTAAGGGCGTGGATTGTCAGTTGGCACTGCTCTCTCAAGTAAGAAGTGCAGGTGATGGGATGTCATATTCTGAGCATGCCAAAATGAAGTACATGTACCCATGGTAGTGGAGTAAGACAGAGAAAAATTCCTTTTTCCTCAGGAAAGTGTGGGGAAAACCATCACTGAAAGAAATCTGTACAAGTCTTCATATGGTAATGTCATTAGCAGAGAAAGAAGTCAGATAGAGTAGAAATGTATTGACAGATCTACACCTACCTGGTCAACACATTTGTAGAGAGACACACCAGTGCCGGAGAACTGCACACTTTGCTGTGAAAAAAGATGATGAAATTACCACTCTGGAGGTCTTGGATCAGAGCAGAACAGGAAGTGATGAACTGAAATGCCTCATGAAATTATCAGTCTTGTTTATTCTCTGTCATATCATTGATACAGCTAGTGTCCCATGCAAGGAATTCCAGCCAGGCAGAGGACAACTGAGAAGGGTTGAAATACTCCAGCAAAAATCAAATCAATAGAGGAACTTCAATGAGTTCAGT
Source organism: Ara ararauna (assembly GCA_028858755.1). NCBI lineage: Eukaryota > Metazoa > Chordata > Aves > Psittaciformes > Psittacidae > Ara > Ara ararauna. Next base: position 54,418,918 of record CM054378.1, read on the forward strand.
CCCCTGTCATTTCTGGCAGTCACATCATGTAACCCCATAGGTTTATAACTGATCAAGCTCTATTTTACAACTAATTAGATTTTTTTCCTTAATGCCTCCAAGTAGAAAGCTATTCCAGATCTTCACTGTAATAATGTGTAGAAGTCTTCTAATTATCGGAGTAAGCTTCTTTATGGCCAGGTTATATTACTCCCTTAACCTAAATAACACTTTCTTCACCATGGGATTTCCTTTGTTAATAAATTTATGGAGACTAACCATAGCCCCTTTCAGACATTAATGGGCACCTAAATAAACCAAGTTGGTTGCTTTCTTATTATTTACACATGGTATCCTTAACAAGTGGAAGTGGAAGAGGGAGAGATGGGAATCTGGGGACACAATCTGCATTAAACTTAATATGATTCAGAGGGTTAAACCTCTGCTCATCACTCAAAAAGGAAGCATCTCTGGGATTCCTCCCTTTCTAAAGATGTAGAAGAGTTAAATAGCACAGATAAACTCCAATTGACTGAATTACACTAGATGCCTAAATATTGCTGTTCATGTAAATTAAAAATGACCCACCTAATGTTACCATCATTGGAAACTCATGGGAATGAGTTTTCATACATGTAATGTACTTTCTCTCATTCCTTGCTTATTCCGGTTTGTTTGATCTTCATTTATGTGTAATAATAGAGGGAAGAGAAGCCTGAACTGCTTTTCCTATTCAATGTTTAAAGTGTTTGTATAATTTCAAGTGCATAAGAGATGATATCATATTATTAATATGTGCTTTTATATATTCTTGGAAAACTAACATAAGTGGCACTTCGTTTAGACATTATTTACATAGAGACAACCTTTGACACAACAAAATACAGTGAATGGAATCTGAAATGAAATAAAATCAAATTAGAAGTACAATATGAGATCGCAATAGCCAGAATAGGTGAATTTTGGGACAGGTTATTTAGAATAATGAAAGTTTCTACAGCAGCAGCTATTTTAAAATAAAGACAGCATGCTTTTCTACATGCATTCTTTTACAAAAGAAATTAATTCAGTGAAGTATTTAGGTTATACTAAATGTTCATAGTAATCCGGTCTGTCAATAAAAACAATTTGTTCAAAATTATTGGATGCATTGTAGGATTATTCAAACTGTTCTAGGCTAGAGGTGTAAAAAATGAGGTAACTCCACTGAAGAGAAGCTGGTAGCTATCTAATAAGAAGTTCGAATGGCAACAAACGAAAGAGCTTATACACAAATAGGAAATAGTGATGCTTCATTTTAGTGACCGATTCCTATTATGATTAGCAATTTCTCCAGAATAATTAATACAACAGTTAAGGTACTCGGTGTTATGGGTAGCTGGGGAAGCCAATTAGACTTGCAAGGACAGCTCCAATTTATACTTAAATGAACAATTCCTGGAATTGAAAATCCTTGTGAAACCTCTATATAGGTGTCAAGGACGCTGGGAGAAACTGACTGTAAGCTTTCCACTACACAAATTTTTAACAAAATGCCAATGATGTGACAGGTTTATGTTGAGTATAAACATGCCCCAGTACACCAGACCTGTCCTTTCATGTTCAGCATGAGCAAAGTATTGCCATATTGTAAGCAAGAAATTCCAAAAAAATATATGGTGAATTTAAGCAGATGCTGAGCTTCAGTCACCAAAACATATAGTTGTAGGAATGCTGTTTGGGGAAAGCCTCTGGACTCATCTAGTCCAAAAAGTTGGGCTACTGCCAGTCCTCAGCCTTGGCATTGTCTTGTCACATCTTGAAATCCTCTTGAGAGGGAGACTCCAGAATACCTTTTGGCACTTGTTCCAGCACTGAGCTGCTGTGCTGCGTTTTTCATACATTCTGACTTCCAGAGTTTCCTAACACCCAAACTGAGCTCCTGCTCTGTGGGCATTGCCCTCTGCTTTACTTTAAATTGAGATGGCTTGTGTCCACCATCTTTGTAGCAATCTTTCCTTAGCAGCATCACCCCTTTGTCGAGTTTTGACTTGGTTTACTCTTCACTTGCACTCATACAACTTTTTCTATCTCTTTATTGCCTCACATTTATAAATTATATTTCTTGCCAACCCTATATTTCAAATTCCATGGCCATTTTAGTATTCTTTAATGGGGAAAAGCATATAGTTTCCCCTTACCTTGTGATGTTTCTAATATGTAATTCTCGGTTCTACCTGACTTATGAAGCATTTGGGGGACCAACTCAAAGTTCACTGAAATCTTATGCAGAAGGTCTCAAAAACAGTGACCTGATTTCAGCTTCAGGTGAGTAATTCTGACCTTCTTGAATGTATTGACCATACCAGAAGTAAAAGTGGAATAAGACTGAAGAGCAACAAGGTTCCCCTCATGTAGCTCAAGGCTTAGCAACATAAAACTAACGCAAGAGTAGTGATTTCACCCCTCTGTCCAAGTAGATGTGAATCCAGGATTTCCTTATTTCTCAAACAAGAACAGGTTAAAGGGGGCAAAATATAAGGAATTTTCTTTTAATGCAATGGCAATGGAGTTTTTGACAATAAGTATTAACTAGTTTCATGTTTCTGCAAGATGGGGAGAGAAGAGCATAAGACAAATTTTTACTAAGTGCTACCCCATATACAAGGTACATTCTTTTGAAGTATCAATGCTCTTTTAGAGCATCTGTTCTTCAAAGGAAAAAATGACAACTGGTTTGAATAGGAAGCCTTAAGCCCTAAGCATAATAGATGAAGAATGTGAATGTCTTTTGATGTAACCAGAAGTCTTTGATGTATTTATAAAATCTTGCAACTGATCTTGTATTTTCAGCCAGTTAATATATGGATTAAAACAATTAGTTATAACTAACATGTTTTACAACGTTTTAAAGCTGTTCTTCTGGGTCTTCCCTTTTCTTCCTTCATTGCTGACATGCTTGTTACTTTTGGAAGCCATATCCCTGGTCTCTATAGCAAAGGCAGATGTGTTAATACAGAAATGCTTAATGACCCAAATAAACCTTCCTTAGTACAAATGGAAATTAAAAGCAGAGTGTGTGCTGGATGAGGGAAACCAGGCTGCTGCTATGCGGCTGGTTTCACTTATTTATAGACTTGACAGTTCCCTTGCTTAGCAGAGCAAGAGCCAAACTGTACTTTCATTTCATGACACAATATTATAATCCAAACTAGCTACACTGAGGTCAGCAAATTTATTCTAAATTCATCTCTTGGGGAGCAGTGTTTGGCCTTCACTAGGACAGGATTTCATTTGCCACCTTGAAAGATAAATGTGTTTGAAATATTTAAGAAAAATCTAAACTGAAGTTCTGTAGATGCAGCAGTGTTATCAAAATCATCATTCCTTTTCAGTGACTGTCACTGTATTCTATGAAATAAAAAAACCTCTGGGTCTGGGGATTTTTTTCTGACCAGCACTCTTCACTGCTGCTGTCCTGCAATCTGAGAATAATAGCACCCCTGAAGCCCTACTTTAATAGCTCCAGACCTGTCTTGTTCTTCCAGTCCATAGAAAAGATGTTGCCCTCAGAAAATATCAAGAGCTCTTTTGGCTTTATGGCCACTCGTGACTTTATTTTTTACAATAAAATCAACTGTTTTCAAATCAGCAAAGCGTAATTTCATGTGCTGAGGGAGCGTTCACATCTCCTCTGCTATAATGAATGTGTCCCAGGGCTATGGTATCTATCTACCCTTTCAAACTGCCTGCTTAATTTCCCCTGCAGCAGTCCAGCACCTGCTGCTCAGTTCACCACAGGGACTTATCATGAATTGCTCTAATAATATTCATGCATCTGTCCTGCACACTTTCTTATGTGAACATCTCTATTATTTTCCTTCAATCAACCTACCTTTGTTTCTATGACCTTCCTCTTATAAAGAACTAGGGACTTTGTGGTATGGGGCTTTATCACACAAGTGCCACCTGGTCTTCAAAGCTGTCCACATGCCTGAATGGCAGATGTGGTATACCAAACACCATAAATAAGACAGAAAGTCTTTTGGTCTGCAGTTCATGTATTTTATACTTTCAAAGGTTTTCTTTGTTGTCATGGGTTCAGCAGCAGCAGTCGTTTTTCTTCTTCGTAGTAGCTGGTGCAGAGCTGTGTTTTTGACTTTCGGCCTGGGAACAGCGCTGATAACACTGATGTTTATAGTTACAGCTTAGAATGTTTTGGTCTGACCAAGGACTTCCTGAGTCTCATGCTCTATCAGGGAGGAGGGGAAGCCGGGAGGAAGCAGAAACAGAACTCCTGACCCAAACTGACCAAAGAGGAATTCCATACCACAGTACATCATGCCCAGGATGGAAAAAAGGAGGGCAGGAACCCGGAAGAGTTCAGTTCACAGCTCATCGGGTGGTGAGCAGCTGTATCCTCTTCCCTTGTATTTCCCTGGTCATTATTATTATTGGTGGTAGCAGTAGTGGTGTGTGTTATACCTTAGTTACTGGACTGTTTTTATCTTAACCTGTGGGAGTTGCATTCTTTCGATTCTTCTCCCCACTCCCTCACCCCTTGGAGTTGGGAGGAAGAAAGGGGGGAATGAGTGAGCAGGCTGCGTGATTTATGGCTTAAACCACAACACTTGTAAAACCATGTTTTTAGGGAATTCAGGGAATTTAGGGAATAAGGTCAACAAAATGCTCTTTCTGCTTTGTATTTCTTCTGCCTCACTGTCCTCCCATCACTTCTTTTTTTGCAGGTCAGTGTAATTTCTCCAGCTGAATTATTGTCAATCATTACTGCAGTTGCTAAGTAACGCTTCTGCTCATTGCTTGATTTATTGCTTTGTTAGAACTCCACAGGTAATGTCACCATGTTCTTTTCCCAGCAATGCACTGGACAATATGGGGGCAGGATTCAGCCTGGGATTTAGACATGTGAATTGAGGTGTCTGTGTTTGAGTTACAGGAGAAAATCAGTTTCTAAACTCAGCCTGAAGGTAGGTGCCTAATGTCAACTGAGACATGCCAGGACATCCAGCATACCCATAAAGAACTGGCAGGCATGGCACAGAAGTCCTGTGTCTGGAGACCATGTCCAGGCAGAAGGCCTTATAAGCATCTAAAATGATGCTTAGACGTCTACCATCAGGTAACTGCAAGCCTGTTCCTAATACCACCTTTTTTTTACATATCCAAATCTTGAACTGAATCCTGGTTTATGTTATACAAGAGGGGTTAATCCAGCATGCTTTATTCAGGCAAGAGCTGCTCTGCTGGTGAATGGGCTTTTTCCTGAACCTTTCCTTAGGCCAGTTGGGTTGGGTTTCTAAGCATGCGTGTGATAACTTTTAATTGCGTACTTGAAATATTCCGTTTTGTTTTGAATAGCCTGTTATAGCCACTTTTGGTTTGGCAATTTTGTTTTGATGAAATCTGCCAAAATGGAAAGCTTTTCTTTTACATTCTTATACAGTAACTTTCAATTTTCGCTTCTGAAGTCTAGCATATAGGTTTCTCATTATTTCCCTTTTAATTGCTCCCAGATACATCACAGGCCACATCTGCACTCTTGTTGAACCTCTATCATCAACAACAGATTTTGCTCAGCACTTTTTGCATCTTCACGCATTTTCTGTGGAAATTTTGCAACATTATGGGGCAGATCTGGCTGTGATCATAGAACCGGCACAACTCATAACCAGTGTGAGAAGGGCAGTTTCCAAGATTTGAGTAGTGCATGATGATCCAGCTGATGCTTTTCAGACCTGACCTGGACCATATTCTTACTCCAGCTGGCCTGTTGTCTTTAAGCCACATCAGAAAAGGGGTTACTCTGGAACAGCTTCATTCAAACTGCTCAGATCCCCCATCCTCTACCTCCTCAGCAAGAACAGGAGTGTTGTGGATTGTCATAGGAGCTTCTGCTCTGGAGTCTCTGCCTGACTTCAAGGCCCTTGGGGCTAATCAGCTACACTGAGCGATAAGGTCCTAATGCTTCAGATTGTCTCTGGGAATGTTTAGTTCACTTTTGACCTTACAAAGATGAATTAATCATAGCCTTTGACTTCTGATTTTTACCAGGAATCCTCTCCCCTGGATTAAGGAAAAAAAAAAATAAATCCCAGATGCTTGGTTTTAATAAAAGTGACTTATCTTCTCCTGGATTTTTTTATGAATGTGATTTTCCTGGTTTTGCAAACTCCTCAAATCTTCTGCTGCTCTCCTATGTACATACATCATGTGGATGAGTAGAAGACGACAGGAAGAAAAACTACAGTGCTTCACCAAAGCTGCATTATATTTCATCTCCTCCAGATACATAATGCCTTGAAAGAATGAGTAATGCAGTGAACTGAAAGGAAAAGCTACACAGTGGAATTGAGTGAATTAATGAGAAATAGACAAATACCAACATAAAGAAGAGGACTCGAAAGAGAATAAGGCACAGAATCAAGAGAAGACAGTTCAGTGAATCCCATCTTCAACATTTAAACATAATTTTTTCCCCCTTAAAATAAAAATCTTGAAAGGAAAACTCTGGAGGCCTCCTTTACGAAGGTTAAAAAAGAGGAAATATGAAAGTTCAAATGAGGAGTAAAGGCTTGGAAAAGACTTCCTGAATCACTGAGCCTGATCCTCTGCCATTTCAGATGATCCTTCTGGTAAACTTAGCAACCTATCTGGCCTGTGTCACACCTGCTGTCACCATGCATGTACCTTGGATAAACTGTGTCATCCAATACAGAACTGTGTGCTTGCATTTAAGCAATTTAATGGCCTTCAAAGGTCCATGGCATTACCTTCCAAGGGGCATATAAAATGTGAACAAAAAGCATAGGAGAAAATTTGGGGGGAAGGGAAGGAGAAGGGAGAAAATGAACTAACAACTTCAAAAGTACCATATGCACTGAGCATTTGCAAAAGGATTTCCTGGATACTTAAAAGCCACAGTGATTTAACATGTCCTACATCTGGAAGTCCAAATCTGTATGCTGATTAACCTAGAATACAGTTTTAGCTCTTTAAATGAAAAAGCAGGTGTTTATCAAAAAAAGTGGGAAAATTCTTACAGCCTGTAAACTTCTTCCACTCACAGAAAGAATAAGCTATTTTTAATATTCTATAGAAAAAGGTAGGCAAATCTAGAATATGTTAAACTGAAGCACATGGCAATATTATGTTTTGCCTAAAGGAGTAATTATTACAGAAAACAAATTGCTATGACTGCGTTTTCCTACACTGGACATGGAAGCTCTTCTCTTATTGAATGGGTATGATATGGTTACATTTGAAATTGTCTTTGTATGGGAAAAAAATCTTTGTGTGTGTTTAAATCTGTATACCATGTAGATTAATTTTTGGGGAGGTTGATTTTTGCAGGGAGAAGTTGTTTATTATGATGCATAATGAAAATACTAGCACATGCACTTTGTGAAAAAAAGATAAAGGCTATCTTCATATAACTTTCCTATTAGAGACTTAGGCACTTGGCAGGTGAAGCAAAGAACTTAAAGGAATTTTCTTATCAAGGTCTTTCAACTGTTGCTTCTCCATTATCATGGTTTAACACCAACAGGTAACTAAGTACCACACAGCCACTCACTCACCCTCCATCTTCCCCCATGGGATAGGGAGGAGAATTGGACAAAATATAAAACCCATGGGTTGAGATAAGAACAGTTTAATAAGTAAAATAAAGTATATGACACTTCTATTAATAGTGATATAATGAAAAACAAAATAACAAAACTGTCCCCGAGTTTATATATTGTGCATGTCTTGTGGTATGGAATACCCCTTTGGTTAGTTTGGGTCAGGTGTCCTGTCTCTGCTTCCTCCTGGCTTCTTGTGCCCCTCCTCACTGACAGAGCGTGAGAGACTGAGAAGACCTTGATCAGGGCAAGCCCTACTCAGCAACAGCTAAAACAGTTATCGGCATTGTTCTCAGACTAAAGCCAAAACACAGCACTTCACCAGCTACTAGGAAGAAAATTGACTCTATCCTAGCCAAACCAGGATATCCATTTAGTCACAAGGGCATAGAGTATTAAAAGCACTGATCTTATGTGGTAATGAAACTTGTCCTAGTGGCTTTGCACAGTTTACCTTCAGGCAGCTGAATAATCTTCAGACAAATAACTGACTCTCTCCAGTGATTAAAAAAGGATATATGTTTTAACGTGAAGTACTCTGAATCATGGGTAAGGTAGACATCTAAAGCTATCTTCTCACAAGTGCCCTGAAGCTTTATATACCTTCTTTCCATCTTGTCCTACCCTGGGTCCATGGTTGACAATGTTTTTTCTTCATTGATTTATTCAGTCTGTTTGTTGTCATATTTGATTCTGGTTTCTACAACATCCTGCGGCAATAAGTTTAACTTCTCTTATTAAGTACTGTGTGAAATAAATAACTGTTTTGACCTGGGCAAAATCAAGGTGTGTTAAAACTTGACTACAGCCCTCCTTATTCTCCTCCTTGCCTTCAAGACTTAAAAAAATAAGTGGCATAATTTTTATGTTGCTTCTTCAGAACCCTTAAAGTGAGTAGTTAAAAGCAGGATGATTTTTTTCTAGAATCTCTAAGAACTGGACAATATTGGAACCTCACAAGACTGAAGTAACCTATTTTTAACTGTCTACAGCCAAACTGTGTGAAACGTAAGCCCGTTGAGTTGCAGTCTTCTTATTACAAGGGTATACAGTGCCTACCACAGGGGAGACATAACTGCTGGCTCTTCCTCTGTGGCTTTTTTATCCTCCCTGAGCAAATATGTTCTTGTCAGCGCTGCATCTATGGTTTGGCTGGGTATGATAGGATAGCTTCTGTATTTTTTCATTGGTTGGCCATTTGTGTTGGAATTAGCATTTGTCTAGTCATCTGAGACACAGTGTCAACATCTGGAAAATGCTAGTACATTGGGGACATTGAGTTTGTACTTTTCTTTATAGCATTGCCCGCATGCCTTAATATGAACTATTTTAGTTGTATTTTTAATATTAATTTCCTGAATGTGGAGTAAATTGATGATGATTCTATTTTACAATTTTAGATATCCATACATACAACAATATTTTAAAGAACATGCTTTCCAAGAGTTTATTTCACCTACTGTTTCAATTATGGCTATGAAATAATTCTCCAAATGGATAATTATGAACATTGCGGGTGTTTGGCAGGAAGGTTTTTGTGGCTGACTACAAGAATCAGGAAAGCTGCAATACTTTACTCAAAACACATGTTCAGACCTAAGATGCCTACTTGACAGAGAAGGCTTTCTGGATTGGATCTCTCTGATGCATCTCATGAGCATTTTCTACAAAGGTCCTAGGTGGAGTTTTACATCATTGAGTATTTCATTTTTTTACAGGTCAATTTAATAATTTCTGCACAAATACTGATAATTTGTTTTAATGTGTACTAACCCCAGTTTCTTAGCTTTTTTTAAAGAGAATTTAAATATTAATTGTTGAAATACCTTTATCATAGATTATCCTTCATTCTTAAAGCATTGAAAAGATATCGGCAAATTTTATGTTTGTATAGTACATCATATCAAATGAGTCAGTTGCCACCTCTATGCTGTAGTTTTCTCACCTATTAAACTAGGGACAATAATCCCTACTGATCTCATTACATGATATGATGTACAGGTCTCTAAATACATAAAATACATTGTGTGATTGTCAGTCATTACTATGAAAAATGCAATGGTTTGAAGTAGATCACTTTTCAGATTATATCTTGTAAGAATGTGATTTTATTGATATTAAATATATACTTCTCTGCCTCTGAGCTTAACTGCTTATAGCACTGTATTGTTATTGAAGAGAACTCAATTGCCTTAACCTATGAGGAACTCTGGTTTTGAAAGTGAACAAGTGAATTTAATTAATGACCTAACATAGAAAAATAAAGGAGGCTGCAAATACTCTGGTGCATTACCCCTGTTCAAATTGCTTTAAAACCTCTTCTTTTATGCAATCTTCAGAGAAATGCACCTAAGTCTTTCATAAAAGGCTCTGTATGCTCAGGATAAACACTATCATCACATGCTAAAAATCCTTTGTCTTAAGAAAACAGTACATTTTTTAAATCAAGCAGCTGAATAATGAAGGAAAGAGTGCAAGAGTCCATAAACCCTTTTCTTTTTTCAGAGGGTTTTTTTTTTTTTTTCCAGTTCATTCTAGCTCCAGGCCTTAAACAACAGAGTTTCAGTTGTTTGTAACTGCCTGTGATTCATAACACTTGGTTTTAATCAAGAGAATTTTTGCTTTGGTTAGTTTTTTGAATACAGTGTGAGTGTAGGCATGTAGCACTCCTAAACTTCCTCAGGAAGCTGTCCCACTGTGCTGCCTGGCTGGAGGGATCCCTATGAAGTTCACATACAGCAGTGCATTGCCATCACAAGAAAGGAACTGGCTCATGACCTACTGGGTGAAAATCTCTCTGCGTCATCTTCCATCCAAGGAGCCAAACCAAAACAAACTTTTGGATGTGCTGCATACAAAAAAACTTCCTTCCACAAAGCTCGATCCAGACAATAAGCTCAGACTCTTTACAAGCACTCCTTCCTTTTCTAATGCTATCACCTGCCTGACAGTGAAGAGTGATCCTCAGGATCAGTGTCTTTTCAAACCTGTACAGCTTTGGGTCTTTCCAGGTTGTGGGACATGTCAGTCTCGAGACCTATACAATATGCTTACAGTGGATATTAGGGCATATTGGAAAATAAAGAGGACAGAATACCTCTTCCTACTGTTTCATTAAAAAAAAAAAAAAGGTAGGTAACAAAATAAGAGACAGACCAAATACTTTAAAGAAGTTAAATTCTGAAGAAACAAAAAGGAAGGAATGGTTCAGTGATGTGAAAAAGAAGCTTCTGGAGTCCAATTTTATGTCAGAGCTTTAGTAAATGGTGAGATCTTGAGCCAAAGGAACAGATGCTAACCTCAGGTGAAGAAGTAACATAAGGCTGCAGCACAGAGTGGGCAATTAATTATCTGTTTACAATCAGATGACCATTTAGGAGGATAGAGAGAAGGTGATACTGAGTATGTCTCTCGTGGCTGCTGAAGGCATTTGTGCAGGTAACAAATAAGCAAATGTGCACACAGAGTAGTGGAGAAATATCTTTTGTGATATATGAGAAACTATCTGTCTAAGTAGGCATGGTAGGTTTGCATTAGGTAGGGTATCCACAGCTTATTGGGGTGGCCTGTCTGCATGTTATTTGTAAGATAGTCCCATGAAGACAAAGTGGAGCAAATCCTCAGCAAAGCTGCTTCGGAGAGGTCTTTTTTTGAACCCTTAAGGCTTGTTGGAAGCTGCTTGAAATATGAAGTCTGTAATTTAATAGCGTGTCCCTTTGTCAGAAAGTGGAGAAAAGAATTAAATCCAGATAAATATAAATGCATATATTTGTAAGGAAGCAGATCAAGTAGCTACTAATTCCCACAGTAATCAGATAAAGAGAAGTACAAGGGGGAAATACAAAGTGGGAGAAAAAAGAAAGAAAAAAAGGAACTAGTCTGGAAGGAAAACAAGGGTGAGAGAGAAATGTGGAAGACAGTGACAGTCATGTATGCATTGATTAACACTGTTTAAAGTCAGACTAGTAGTTTTTTGTCAGGCATGCAGATAAGTTTCTTTGGTTAAGTTACTTTGTTTTTTCTGTTAGTTTTTTATCCAAAATGCTGATCGTTTACATGTTGCCTGAAGTTGAAGAGAGCCCCACAGTGTAAGGGGCTAAATAGGCAGCCAGATTTTTGAGACTTAAATAAATTCCTTGTCTTTCCTTGCAAACAGGTTAGTATCACTTTTATGATTTTTTTCTAAATAAAGGAAAATACTTCACTTTTTGAGTTTATGCACTTAAGGAAGAACACATGACTTCATCAGGCATTCAACTAGTAAATATTAACTATTTTAAGAAATCATTACTAAAGGCTCTCTGTCTTAGCTGAATGAGCAGCTACCCTTAATGGCTTAAAAGCTGCCTGGAAATTCTGCAGAGTGTATATGTGTTTAAGATGGATATGAAGAGGTAAGGAAAAGTACTCAGGAAAAAACAATATCCAACACCCATGGTCAGGCCAAAATGCTGACATAAAAACAAATATTGCAAATATTTCCTAATGTAGAATGTTTAGTTTGAGTTCTGATCTAAAAAGTATAAAAAGTATATATCTTGTTTAAAGCTGAGACTGCAATACAGACACCTGCATTACCCTCAGAAACACCAGCACCATAAAGCAGAACATTGAGTGAGATACATAGTTTAATTTAACTTGATGCACTTAAAAATGCAAAAATTAAAACAAAAAGGCCCAACCAAACAACTCTCACCCAAACCTAAGCAAACTACTTTAAATATTTTACACTGATTTTTTTCCTAAGATATTGAAAGGCAATAAGACTACATGATATTACAAATCAACACAGACTGGTTTTACGCGTTCCTTCCACTCCTAATCTTATTCTAAAATATCAGAGTGAACTATCCCAGGCTTCAGAAACATTAAATCCCCAGGATACTGGTGATTCCAAGAAGAGAGTAAGAGTTGATCGTAAAAATCAATGCCAATAGTCTGTTTTTTGTCTATTAACTACTAGCAGCAGAATGTTGATTAGCATCCTCTCCTTCCCTCATTTCTGCACCCACCCACATATTAGTTGAGACAGAAGTAGCCAAACTGATGTTAAGATTTTAAACAGCTTTGTGCTTTCTTTCTCCTTTTCCTGAATCCTAAGAGATCCCAGTCTCACATTGGAGCCTGGCAGAAATGAAACTAATTTTATTTTAGACAAATCCCTATTAACTTTAATTCTTATTACCACTGCAGTCTCCCATAGTGTCAGTGCAACTGATGCTAGCAGCATGAGTCTCAGCTGTCTTGCCCTGGCCCTGAATGGCACTAATGGAGTAACTGTGGGACTCTGATTCTCTCATTTTGCAAAGCAAGTGTCTACGAGCTGCAGTGCTGAAATTTTGGTGCTGTCAGAAAGGAGCCTATCACAGGCGCCCAATGGCTCCCATAACTCTTCACCCTGTCAAGTCCACGTATATTTTCTCCCACTGTTAGTTGTACATGAGTCCTGTTGGTTACGAGACATATTTTTGCAGGGTTTTGCAGAAGAAACATAGTACTAAAGCACAAGTTGTCTCACTGATTTTTTCTGGCTCACAACTACTTTAAGTATATACTAGACGTATATTTTGCATGCTTTCCGCTCTTATCATCCTACTTTCTTTTTTGACTCTTCATGTTAGCATCTTATTTACACGTGAGTAATGGCTTTACTGAATGAAGCAGCAAAAGGGACATAGGACATAGGTGCTGCTGTCATATGACTGGGTAGCTACTCAGAGTCACTTTTCCCACCCACAGTGCAACAACACTCTCCACTTCCATGCTCATTTTAACGACACCAGTCTCCAGTGCTCTGCAGGCTTTCCTCCTCAAAGCAGCTTGGCTCAGTCTCCAATAACAGAGAACTCATGCTTCTAGGCTGTCTTAATACCCCAGATCTGAGATGGCTGGAAAATAAACCATTATGGAGAAAAAGACTACCTCACTCCTCTTTCCCATTCCCAGGAATGAGAGTATTTATTCCTGTCTTTTTGTTTCCTTGCTTAACTTTGAGAGGGAGAATGTGTGGATGATGGGGAGATTGACTCACAATGTCTGAAAGAAGCAAAGTTAAGTACCTCAGATCTGGAGGACAGAGAAGGAAGAAGGAGATTTTATAAAACATAAAGCAAAGTGCCTTTAGTCACCATTTGCCTTCTATCCCTTCCATGCTTTGTCTCCCCAGAACACAGTCCTGTTTTCTCCAGGTGCAGGGGACAAACTATTATTAGATGCTGCAAAATATTGCATGAGTCCTCCATGTTTATCTTAGTTGTCCTGTTATCTTTCCTGATTGCAGAAACATGACTGCTTCTTCCCCGGCTGCTTGTAAAGAATTTCCCAGGCTGTCATGTCCTTCTTTAAATAATCAAGGTTGAGCTTGGTTGCTCCAGCTCATTCCATGGATCATTAACAAATAGAGCTGAGAAATTTCTAATGTGACACTGTTGAGCCTTCGTAAGTATTCAGTCTGAAGTACTGAAAGATGGTGGAGCTGCCTGTGTTATAGTTGTATGTGAAATTGCATGGTCACTCAGAGTTGGATATTTTTCTTTATAGTTTAAAAAAATAATATTAAGCCTAATACAATATTCAAGGAAGTTTCTTTTTAAGACAATTGCAAAAAGTACTGGTGTTTAAGTATGCTCCATCTTATATTAAAATTGAAAGTAATCCCGTAGTTGCTGCTTTTTTGCTTCCCCTTCTTTTTGTATGGCCTATGTACAAAACATAAATGTAACCAATCTACAGAATATTTAAATATTAGTGTGAGCCCCTGAAAATGAGATGCTGAGTCTCAAAAACCTAAGCCAAACACTTTTGTTCATTGGATTAAAATAAAGAAAAAAAAGAACTCTGCAATTATAGGCCATGTGCAATTACCTAGAAGATGAAACAAAAACCTATTGAGAGAAACTTGTAGGCAGAGCGGGTTGTTGCAGAAGGAATCTCACGTAATGTAGTCCTTCAGCACAAATGTGTGAGGCTATTTGAGATAACCTTGGAGTGTTTGATAAGAGACGTAAGATGCTTTTGCTCTGACTTACTTCTCCAGCTCTTCACCAGTTTACAATGGAGCCAGTCCCCCTGCATGAAAGCTTTGAGAGTTTTGGTATACACAGCACCCTTTCAGATGTCCCCTGCAGCCTACTTGTCTTTTCCCTCAGGATTTGAAAGCCACATAGCGCAGAAGCCTCTGTCCACTTTAAAAGTTTTCTTCCCATTAATCCCCTCTAAAATAGTGTTCCTGACCAGCTAAAGGATTAAAGCTGAAGAAAACCAGAGACTACCAGCTTTGTCCCTGATGCTAACCAGAAGATTTCTCCAATCAGCAGCACTTACGATCAGCCAAGAAACGTGAATTTCCAACACTGAATATGTTATGGGGTCTTACATACTGAGTTCTCAGAATTAGACCCCAGTAACATGTGAGGCATTTTTCCCTAGTTACAGTGCAGTTAACCCAACCTTCTTCTAAGAGTGAATGGGCTCGAGAGTGCTGTTAACCCAGCCTTCTTCTAAGAGTGAATGGGCTCGAGTCTTTAGCACAGTCCTTTGAAAATTACCTCTTTTGTTTCGTGTGATACGTAATAAGATGGGATGCTGAGCCATGGAAGATGTCTGAGAGGATGGTAAATCAGGGTTGTATGTGCATGGGATCTGTAGACCACGCTGTAATGTTTCCAAATGGTTGCTAGAGATATGTGAGGACAGAGCTTCCCTGTTCTGTGGGGGGAGAGGAAGGGAGGGGAGAGAATGACCTTTCAGTTAAATACCTTTCGTAAGGCTTTAATTTAGAACAACACCTGTGAGAATATGAACTGTTTTCATTCTAATTTTTGTTGTTTATCAGACTTAATTTCCATGATCCTTTATTTTCGTATTCGTCAGTAGAAAATGAATCCCTTCATGGGGCGTTCTTAAAAGAAAAATGACCTTGGCCAGTTGAGTAGAGGGGCATGAAGTGCTCAAATGCAATTCTCCAGAGACACCACTGCTACCTCAGATTTTAACATTCTTCAGAACCAGATATACTATTTTTAATGAGAACTTTCAACAGACATAAACAATCAACATTCTGCTTTTACAAATATACAGATTAAAAATTATGTTCTTCTTTATTTCTTATGGAATAATATTTTTTAAGGAAATTTCCACCTCCTACTGTAGCACTTCCTTTTCATCTCACTATCTTACAAATTATTCCTTCAAATTGTCAGAATTACCTGGCCACAGCATAGCTGCATAATCATATACGAAATATGATCCTTTGAGAGTAATAGAACTGGATTGCTCTGGGCAGTTGTGTACCCTGAGGAAGTGAGTGCGAGGTGGAACGAAGCAGAAGTGTCTGTTTCTGGTAGTTCATGTGGGAAAACAAAATGAGTGCAAAGTTGACAAGACACTTGAGTGCATCTGATTTGTCAAGAGATTCTGCTTGCCATCAGGTAGCTTCCCCATAAGTCAGTTTTGCCTGCTCTTACAGGGTTGCCATCTCATTAATTTTAACAGGGTTACTTGCTTGGCTATGGGGGTCAAAATTGTTTCAGGCTGTTGCTGATAAACTGGAGCCCAGCTGTAATCCTAATGAGAGGTCAAGAGAGGTTGTGAATCAGATCCTAGTAGTTTTGGACAATTGGGCCAAAAAATAGTCAGAAGGGGAGGGAGTGCAGTTAGAAGTCCAGACCAAACTACTTCAGAAACCGTATCTTGTATTTGTTTTCAAATACTCATCAAATCCAAAGACTTTCAGACAAAGACTTTCAGACCTCAACATAACACATTTTTGAATACTTTTTTTTATGGGTGTCGTGGTTTAAGCCAGCTGTAACTCACGCAGTTCTCTCACTCGCTCCCCCCTCTTTCTTCCGCCCCGCTCCTGGGGGGATGGGGAGGAGAATCGAAAGAATGTAACTCCCACGGTTTTAGGTAAGAACAGTCCAGTAACTAAGGTATAACACAAACCACTGCTGCTACCACCAATAATAATAACGATAAGGGAAATACGAGGAAACAGAATACAAATGCTCACCACCCCATGACCAATAACAAGCCCAACCCAGCAGTGAACCCACTCTTTCAGGTCCTGCCCCCAATTTTTTCTCATCCCGGGCATGACGTGCTGTGGTATGGAATACCTCTTTGGTTAGTTTGGGTCAGGTATCCTGTCTCTGCTTCCTCACGGCTTCCCCTCCTCCCTGGCAGAGCATGAGACTCAGAAAGTCCTTGATCAGACTAAATATTTGAGCACTAGCTAAAAACATCAGTGTTATCAGTGCTGTTCCCAGGCAGAAAGTAAAAAACACAGCACTGCACCATCTACAAAGAGGAGAAAAAATGATTGCTACTGCTGAACCCAGGACAGTGGGAATATTTCCAAATAGTTCAGCATACAGAATATATCTCAGCTCCATAGAGCAGCTGGAAGCAACTGTTGAAAACTGTCCATGAAGGATGTAGCTGGGCATTTAAGCATGTGTCATGGGTTCAGCAGCAGCAGTCATTTTTTTTCTCCTTCTTGGTAGCTGGTGTAGTGCTGTGTTTTTGATTTTGGGCCTGGGAACAGCGTTGATAACACCAGTGTTTCGGTTACTGCTTAGGGATGTTTTGGTCTGGCCAAGGACTTTCTGAGTTTCATGCTCTGCCAGGGAGGAGGGGAGCCGGGAGGAAGCAGAGACAGGACACCTGACCCAAACTGACCAAAGAGGTTATTCCATACCACAGCATGTCATGCCCAGGATGTAAAGCAGAGAGCAGAGACCCAGAAGGGTGGGGGTGCACTGCGTGGTCAGGCTTGGTTTTAGGTGGTGAGAAATTGTATTCTTTCCTTGTATTTGCCTTGTCATTATTATTATTGGTGGTAGCAGTAGTGGTTTGTGTTATACTTTAGTTACTGAACTGTTCTTATCTCAACCTGTGGGAGTTGCATTATTTTCGATTCTCCTTCCCATCCCTCCAGGAGCAGGGGGAAGAAAAAAAGGGGAAAGTGAGGGAGAGAACGGGCTGCGTGGTTAGAGAGGCTTAAACCACGACAGCATGACACATTTCACGCTAGGTTAATTAAATAAAAAAAAATCAGTGTTTGACTTTGTTTACTATGCTTATTCTATATTCCATTGCTGAGCTGTCAAAGTCTGTCTTCCTACCCTAAAGCTGTGCTACTTGTATTAAATATCCATTTTTGGAAGTGACAAACTGTCCCTGGAAGTCTCTCTCTATACCAAGTTAGGTGAGATGAATTAAAATTTAAAATGCCATGTAAAGGTTCAAAAACTCAGAATGGTACATTCAATCTAATTAAATCTAGCAGTGTGCAATAATTTTTCTATCTTTGACTTCACCCTCTTTGTTTCAGTCACATTATTCTCTGTCCTCCAGTAGACACCAAGTGCCACAGAGAGGTTTGGAACAAGAAGCAATTTTGGCACCATAAATAGATAAAGTTCCCAAGCAAAGATATTTTGACTCTGATATCAAGAACAAGTGATCAAAGAGAGGAGAATAGGGGAAATGGGAAAGCCATCCCGCAAACACATAGTAAAATCATAGTAGCTATGCTTACATTCCTTGAGGTTGCCACTGTCTGATGTTCGTCTGGGAAAGTGATATTTAACATGATAAAAAAATTAGTTTCTATAGCACTGATATAAACTGTAGCAATGCTGAAAGAAACAGGGAGCATGATGAGGCGTAGTGAATGGAGACAATTTCCTTTAAATGCAGGTTCTCATGGTTTGCTGTGATAGATCATGTCATTTTAGTACATCTGGGTTGTTTGTCCATATTTCTGTCCATTGTCAAAGAAGAAATATTTCTTAAATAAATCCCAGTTGCTTAACATTTAATTCCAGTCGCCCAAAGTGACATTGGCAGCCTAGTAGAAACTCCAGCACCAGACTTCCTCAGTTCATCTTTCACATCCTTTCTTTTGACAGGTCTATAATTTCTAGCTATCATATATGCACAGCCAAAGTCAACACACCTGATAAGGCCTTATTCATGCCCTGTTGTAGACACCTTTTCAGCATGCCCACATTTTTGCTTTGGACTCCTTTCTCCTCTCAGCCAAAGAGAACTCCAGGTCATGGTAAACACACACAAGATCTTGCTTCAAAGTTTTTCCCTAGATCTGCTGCGCACCCATGTGAGATTGCTCATGGTTCTGGTATCAAGTTTCCTGCTGCAGTGTTTGGCTGCTGTTCAGCAGACAGCATTTATTCCAACTCTTTTTTTTTTATCTTATTTCTTTCACATCAGAATTTGTGTTTGAGAGAACTGCCTTCTAGCACATTGTAGTACAGTGGAAATCCTGATCAGACCTTTAACAACTTCTGATCAGGGTTGTTTCTTGTTTTTTTTTTCTTTCCTCTGTTAACATGATACTGAAAAAGAACATCCTAGACTTCCCTGCATAGTTCTGTGGAACACTTGCTGGCACTGAAAACATGATATTGATTCCTGCCACTATTGTAATATCTTTGAACTGCAATTGGGACTACTCCAATAAACACATTCTCTGTGCATGATGCATGGTATTTCTTTTTCACCTGGTCTGTTTCATTTGAATACTTTTCTCTCTGTACATTGCTTTTAACTCTTCAGTATTACTATTTTAAATGTTATGCTCTAACCAGTCCATATTGATTTTTCTCTGCTTCTTAACACAGTCATATAAAACAAGAAATAGTATGAAAAAAATTATTGGAAACACGTGAACAAAACTCATTTGAGATAAGGAAAAAAAGAAAAAAAGTAGCCTAAGTCTTTTGGGACTTCATTTAGAAATACGTAAGGTACATGTGCTTTTTAGTAATGAATGTTATGTTCTAAAACAATGCATTGTTGTAGCAAGAAGTCTCAGTGCAGGACAGAAGTGGTTCAGTAACAAGCATGATGAAACAGAGTAAGAACATCAGGATTTGCTTCCAGTAGTTTCAGGTCAAGCACAGCAGCAAAACTGCGTTCTAAATGTCAGAATAAATATTCCATGCTCAGAGACCGTATCCAATATATGCAACACCAACCTATCAGTTACACCAGCCATTTGTCTACTGCATTTGTATTACGGGTTTTAAAATGAGATGGCAATCACATATTACCACCAAGTTATCAAGGAACAAGTCAGGGACAGAACAAACTTATAGGAGAATAGGTAGATTTTTTGAAAGAAAAATAACATAAACAATTCAGGAGCACAAAATGCAATGATTTATGTCTTCTTGCCACAATGCATTTTCACTTCAACAACAGAAGATCTCTTTCTAAAGGCTTCCAAAAAAGGGTGACAAGTTTACATATGTTATCAAATGTAGAGGATAAAATAAGACATTTGGGGATATGTTGAAATGCCTTATACCAGGACAGAAGACTTGTTTCTAGCAACTTGATTTTGTACTCCTAAATGAGGTAAGCATATTTTAAAATTCCAGTTATTTTCTAAACCCTTTCATCTTTTTGCAGACATCAATGCATTTTTTCCACACTATGCTAGGAATTCAGTCAACACGACACTCAAATGTGATTTATCTGACCAGATGTAGATATTTGCATCTGCATTGATTGTCTGGTAGCATTACCTAGCAAGGACTAGTAACTGTTGAAGTTTGTCTGGAAATAGGTACCTCCCGTTTCCTTTATAAGATGTATTTCTGTGCCTGCTTCAAGAGCCAAATCCTAGGAGTACCTCTTTGTCTTTTCTGGCTGTGAAAAGAAGTATGGGTGAGCAACCCAATTGTGAGCTATTTTATGGTAGACATCTCAGGCAGGATGAATCCCAATTTGAGAGTCAGTTCCAGAAAACACATTACCCATGTCATACCACAGAAGCACCATCAGTCTTCATTTCCTGCTAAGACAGGAGCCTTTCATCCATATCTTTTATCATTCTAAAGTAGTGGTGATGAGCCCATGGCAGAGTGTACTCCAGCTAACAAATCTCATTCAAACAAAGCACACTGTTTCAGCATGGAGGGTAAAAGCAGTGCTAATTTCACAGGGCCAAGGGCAGGATAAACCAACACATTATAGTTACCTGCTATCA
Organism: Ara ararauna; assembly: GCA_028858755.1. Lineage (NCBI taxonomy): Eukaryota > Metazoa > Chordata > Aves > Psittaciformes > Psittacidae > Ara > Ara ararauna. The sequence continues at coordinate 54,439,540 of CM054378.1, forward strand.
AACCTACATTCAAAACTATGTTAGTTCTTCCCTTTCTGGCAAGAACTGCACACTTGACCAAAAAACTCAAACATAATAGGCCACCATTGTGTTCAGGTTTTTTGCCTTTTATACTAAAGATATAGTAGTATCAAATCCCAGTAGAAAAGGGATTTTTTGTCTTATGGGACATTGTTAATATTCCCAGCTTCCCCGTGGTTAAAAGGTGTTCAGCTGCACTCATTGGCATGTCTGCATCCTCTCTGTTAGTTTAAGCTTTTCCCCCTATTTTACCACATTTGACAGCTCTGTCTCCATTTTATCCTCAGTGCATTAGCAAGGTTGCCTTGTGCAACACAGTTAACTTCTGTCTGTTTTGGGGATATTTCTGGGTAAAACATAAGATGATTTGTCATTCAGGCTGTGCTGCAAATTGGAAGCATTATTATACCTGACAGCAGCTGAAGAGGGCGGCTCAGAGGAGGGAAGAGCTGCTTGGCGTCCCAGGCTGGCTGGGGCTGGACAGAGCAACCCAGGGGCCGGTTGTGCTGCTTCAGGGTTGTAGTGGTCCCACCACACAGGGTTCCTGTGCCCACTGCCTCTCTGCTCTTTAACTTCATGTAGTGTAACACATTAAATTAGGATTCCCTTTTGAACAAGGCAGGGAGAAGTGGGAAGTACTCCAGGCAGTTTTCTTTTCAATAGGGCACTCTTCTTTCAAACTCAGTCAGTCCCGGATTTCAATGGGTATGATTCACTTGCTAGGTCCTTGTTTGAGGGCAATCATTTTGTTCTTTTTCAAAGCAGGCATGAATAATGCAAGTACAAATTCTTAATTTTCCAGTATAGCAAAGTGGTTACAAATATAATGCCATTCCAAACAGCAGCTCAAATTCTTTTCACCCAATGCTTTTTTTTCACTCCCTGTACTAACTTATAGGAATGAAGTTCATACTCTGAAAAATATGCTTACTTATATACATATCTGTGGGAAAATGCGTATATCGGTTGGTCCCCGAGTAGCATCTTTAGAGTACACAGTGAAGCAACTGGGAAATTGCTATTAGTCTTGTATATCTCTTCTGGAATACATTTACTTCTTCATGCATGATTGCTTTTATATGTACTGCTTGTGATCGTGACTTTGTTTTAATTAATTTATTCACTGTTCAGAAAACATTTAGATATTACCACCTGGCTCAATCTTAATTTAAATATGTAAAATAGAATAAAGCCAAACAGAACAAAATAGAATAGAATGAACATGTCACTGTAATTAATAGAGCATATTCTAGCATTCATTACATTTTAAAGTGCACGGTGCATTTCACTCATGCTTATTTTAACTTTTCTCAGCAATCATAATGGCTATTTTCTTTAAAAAAGTCTTGCATGATTGCAAGATGATTTCAAAACATTTATAAGTAGTGTGAATTATCATGAGATCTGTCAGAAACTGTGATAGTTGGCATTGCTATTTAGACTACCAAGATTTGACTCATTTTTTCCTAATCTAATTGACTATTCTAAGAAATAAGACTTCCCCAGTGGTCTTTGTCTATATGGAGCAAAAAGAATAATTTCTTTTTAGTGGTTTATACCAAACTTGTCTAAATATGTTTAGATAAAGATATTTCTTTGGGAGAAGTAGTTTTCATTCCCAAATTCTTTGGCTGGAAGGCTGAGTGTGATGATGCTGGGCATCAGAGAGTTTTTGCAAACACTGAAGAAATAAGATTTTGATGTTCTTGAGATGGGTGTCTATAAACTGGAGTCTTTGCTTTTCAGATTTTGTCTGATCAGGCTTCGTCTGTGTGGTATCTCTGCATTCAGTAGAGAGAAATAATCACCTCCAGGCACATCCTATCATGTCAGCTGAAGTGCCCTCTCGGGGTGCCTACGTGTCTCCATAGAGGGTACCTTGATGAATACTGAGAATAGATAGACAGCTTTTACAGAGGAAAAAGAATCAGATGAGATGAATCCCTCCTAATTGATCATGAGGGGAAAGAGCCCTGCCCCCATCCTGAGCCAGTGAAACCTGCTACAATAACTCATCCAGGCTTTAAACAGTCAAAGTGCTGGCAATCCTGCATTCCTCAGTACATGATGTGGAGAGCTTCAAAGGGAACTTGTTCTTCACTTAGACTTCAGCAAAAATACCAGGTCAAAGGTTGAGGGTTTGTAAACTAATAACCCCCAGATGACAGGACTGGAGCCCTTACCAAAAATCTTTCCCTCTTTTTTTTTCCCCTCATTTCTTTCCCTTATGGGAACCATGTCAAAAAATGGTCAAAGGAACAGAATTTTTAATGCAAGCATCAATGCTGTAAGGGTAAGGGGAGAAAGAAAACACACACATTTTCACATATGCATTTTAAAAAAGGATTATGCATGAGTGTAGAAGAGGCTTATGGTACTACTCACTGAAGACTGCATTAGTCTTTGCAGTAATGTTAATTTTTATTGTTTTCTGTCTGTCCTTTTTTAGTTGTCTTGGAGCCACCTGAATTGTGCAGTAAGGAGGAAGAACAGGAATTCAGTTGATATCCCCACGTCTTTTCGTAAATAAGCTATTAAAATATACACAAAACAAAACAGATCCTTAATGCAAATTTCAATACCCAGTCTGTACACAGGTCTGCTTTTCTAACACAAGGCATAGAAGTTTCCTATGGAAGACTGTGTACACAAGGAATAGAAATTGAAAGCTTGCCACAACATGAAGTGCTGAAATAGTCTTTAGGAAAGCAATTTCCAGCCAAAGGCATCTGCTGTTTCTCAGCCAGCAATCCTAACCTGTGCAAGATCAGAGGTTTATCACCAGGAAGTTTTGTCCAGCCCAAGCTCCCACAGCACAAGTATGCCCATCTCTGAAGTAACATGAAACAAAGCAGCTCAGTTTTTCACCCATCTCTCCCTCACTACTTGGACTGTGAAAGAATTTATTTACTGGGCTTTCTATAGATGTAAATAGGTAATCAAGACATTTACAGCTGCACTAACAGAAATAAAACAAAGCAGGCTGTGTGAACAGTAATGCTTTCCCAGTGTACAACCTCTTCAACACATGCAAGGTGCTGCAGAGAAGAGCAGGAGAGCATGACAGCCACTCCAGCAACTACTGATACTGGGAGGTATGAAATTTCCTAACTGCCCAGGGACAGAGGTTAAAGAGATTGGACTACATTAAGACCTGAGAAAAAACATTGAATTTTCCACACAGTTGGTCTTTGGCTCCTACCACAGGGGTTTTTTTTTGACCATTATGGCTTTGATGTAAGAGATAGGGTCAGATCTGATGACAGTCACTCTGCATACAGGACTCACCAAATCTGCTGCCAGGCTGCCTTGCAGCTAGAAATGTGGATGGCAGAAAGGACATAACTGTATCAGTTTAAAGGTTATATGCCCTGTCTGAGCTGGTTATCCATGCTCTACTTATAACTACAGAGGTGAAGAAGAAAAAAAGAATTTTGTTAGCAGCTCTTCTCATGCCATCTGGGAATTATTAATTTGCAAACCTTCATACTTTGACTGAATTTGTACTAAAGTCTAAGTGGGAAATAGGTGCTTTGAAGCTTTTCTCAACTCCGTGTGCTATGACAACCAGGTCTCTATAACTCAGTCTGTCTGAAGTACACATGAATTACTGTAGCAGGCTTTTCCGGTTCAGGACAGGTTATTTTTGTTCATACTGCTTGCACGAAGTGGGAACCATCTTCATTTGCCGAAAAGAAGGGCTGGTTTAACCTTTCAGGCTTTGCTTAAAGAAATGCTAGAAACATTAAAGGGCAACTCAGCTACCTCTCTTGAACATCTGTTTTAGGACCTGTTGAACTGCCCTCAAGTTGCAGCTCTCACTCTTTCCATCTTTGCACTGACCACAGGCAGCTCCCAGGGAGCCAGGTCGGAAGAGACACCTTCTCCCAGGACTCTTGAACTACTCAAAGAAAATGACAAAGAGGTGTGGAAGAGGAATACAAGAACAGTGGGCATAAAGCTAAAGAGTAAAGCCGTTATGGCACATAGTGCTTCACAGATGGGAAAATAAACTGTGCATCCATTTGTTTAGTTGCGTACAACTGTTTCCTACACACTGCTGCTGTTTTTTCTGATGGGGAAGTTGTTCTATCCTCCACAAAAAGAAAAGCACTTCCATTTTTCAGAGAAATAATCTTGTCTGCATTTTTTTTGTCTTTGTGAACAATGACCAGCAGAAGATGAAGGTAAAGCCACAGAATGGTGGCTCCTGACCACATATTCTACCTCCAGCATAGCCAGTGTGTTTTTCCAAAGAATAGCAAATTTTTCATACAGTAAATACATGCCATGCTCTATATGGCTTATCTTAGCCAAAAATACATGACAGAGACATGACATGACAGAGAAAAGAAAGAAAATGCTTAGTGTTACGAAATCAACAGAAGTCATGGGCAAAAAGTGTAAGCAATTTATTACTAGTCTAACTGGTATCATTTTACCAGTTAGAAAACCAATCATTCAGCCAGTTGGTCGTAAGAAAGCAGGGGACTTTAATCGTAGGGGAAAAAAAAACCCATAAATCTTTTATTGAAATCTGAAGAATCAAGGAAAACATGGCATTGAGCCTGGCTTTAATAACCTTCAATGACATACGAACCTTAATTTTCTCCAGTAGAAAGGTATTTATTCTTCAAGAACAGTTTTTTTCTCTTGGATAGATATTTGACTACTGTGGAACACATAAGACACACAAGCTGCCTTCAAGTCATTTTTTTATAAAATATGTGGCATCTGGATTCAGAAGAAGATTTTTAGAACTGTAAGGCCCTGAATATACTTTTTTAAAATGTTTTTAAGGATTTTCTAACCCTTCCGTGGTAAAATCAATGAATAATTAAAAACTAATTGAAGTTGGTATAACTGGCTTCTATGGAAATAATGAAATTTGCAGCTCTCAAGCTATAAAACTACATTGTCCTTTAATATAAGCATACCTAATAATTTATAGATCTGTGACCTTTAGTTCTTTTTTTCCAGTGTATCTGTCCCAAATTTTCCTTGTCTATTTTTTTTTTCTCACTGGCTTATCTGTGAGGAAAATTCCAGCTGTTGTTAAATCCAAGTAGAGTTGAAAAAAACAGTCCTTTGAATTTTCCCACAGCATTTCTGCCTCTACATTTCCTAGATGATGGATGAGGACTGGTTTGAGTCCAGGAGTTTTCCTGAGCACTATGCCATGAAAAGGTGGGGGTGAAACGAACCAGGAGAAATCTCTGCTAAGTTTTGCTGGTTTTGACCTATGTTTCCTTCTTGTACTCCCACTGTATACACAAAAGTTTTTCCATCAAATTCTATTCTCACATGCACCCAGTGAGCCATACTGGAGTCAGCTGAAACTGAGATATCTCTATGAATATATGCAAAATTAAAATCTGTCTTTTAAGCATCTATAGGCAGAACCAATTCTTCTGAGAGAGGCTAATACACCTTTTATCACATATATATTGCTGGGAAAAGTTAGAAAGATCCCAGGGAATAAATGCTAGCCTTACCATTAGCTCTCTCTTCCGTTGTTCCTAGAATCATCCTATATAGAGGCACTCTCATGCAGTTAACTAATAAAAAGATTTTTTTTTTTTTGTTAGAAAACAGTGCTTCCTTCAGCCTTGGGGCCCCAGCACAATAAAGACATGGACTTGTCAGAATGGGTCCAGAGACGGGCCATGAAAATAGTCAGAGGGCTGGAGCACCTGTGCTATGAAGACAGGCTGAAAGAGTTGGGGTTATTCAGGCTAGAGGAGGGAAGGCTCTGAGGAAACCTTATTGTGGCCTTTCAGTACTTAAAGGGGACTTATAAGAAAGATGGAAACAAAGTTTTTAGGCCCTTTTTAGTAGGGCCAGTTGTAATAGGACAAGGGTTGATGGATTTAAACTTAAAGAGTGCAAATTTAGATTGCACATTCTTTACTGTGAGGGTTGATGAGGCGCAGGAACAGATCACTTAGAGAAGTTGTGGATGCCACATTATTGGGACTGTTCAAGGTCAATTTGGATGGGGCTTTGAGCAACCTGATCTAGTGAAAGGTGTCCTTGCCCATAGCAGAGGAGTTGGACTAGATCATCTTTAAAGGTCCCTTTACATCCCTTGTCTTTTTACATTTGTGCCACTTTTGTGCCAGCATCCTGGTTTAATTCCATTAATCTTCTTTCTTTCCCTTTTTTCTCTTCTCTCCCTGCCCAAACAACAATTCTTCAAGCTACTGGACAATGGAACTATTCGAAAATATGATTCTCCAATTCCTTTTTGGATGGAAAACAAACGAAAACCTCACAAATGGTCAGAAGAGTGGGAAAGACTTTCCTTCTCAATTTTGTTGCTAAAGTTACATTTGATACGATGGTGAAATCTTGATCCAATGACGCCTGTACAAAAAAAATTCAACTGATTTTAGCTGAAGCTGCTCTTACATCATATCTTACATTTGCTGAATATCCAAAAATATGATTCTCTACCACCAAAAGATGAGAGGCTTCTCATCAATATTAATCTAGATATCACTATTTCAACTTTTATCTGGAGGTCCTACAAAAGCAAAAAATCTCCTCTCTGTTAGGTATGTAATAGCTGGCCTAGCTAGCCTGTTATAGCTAGGGATATTTCTTCTGAACTGCAGAACAAACCCAGTGTCCTTGATGCTGCAAATCTGCAGAGCAACATGGGTTTGTATGAAGCTGAATGAATTTTATTATACATTTAATAGATCTTGTTACATCTCTAAAGCCAAATAAGACACAAATACCAGTGTCTGTTTAAAGGCATCTATCCTGGTACTCTACCTAACAGTGTCGATCATACGATTAATTAAATAGGTGAGTCAAGTGACTTGCAGTAATGTTAAGTGATGAGAGTAAAAACTTGCTGAATTTCAACCAGTTGGAAATGGCTGGAGGCTGGCCTGCTGCTTTGGTTGGATTCTAGTATAAAATCAAAAGGTATGTGAGTGAGTGTTTGAAGATTCCCAATGGTTAAAAATTTTAATATGCCAAAGGGAGCGTGAATGACTCACGGCTATTTTAGGAAGAACTTGATGCAACAAACTTAAAACCCTTAGGATGGATTTATAACTGCATTTATTTTCAGTACTACCTTCTGCTAAAAAAAGGTGTAGAAATTATTTCATCTCTCCTTGTTAGAAGAAAGGCTCACATGAACAGGGTAATTTTAAACTCCAGGAAAATAAAAGGCAACACAAAGAAAGGGAAAAACGTTTTCTAATCATAGTTTTTTAATGAATGACTTAAAACAACTTATTTAAGGAGATAGCACCCATCATAAAGTCCAAAGACAATAGCTGATTGTATTGATCTCTATTCTATTGCAGTAAAACACCACCAGCTCCACATAAAATTACCACAGTCTGACCATCTCTGTGAAACCTTTTGAAACCGAATCTTTGGATGCTAAGTTTTACTGCTGCTCATTACTGCCTTAAATTCAACTGGACAAATGACATCATACTCTCACATAGGCAATTATCAATGTTTGCTCTGGGGACCTTTGACTCTGAAGAGAACTAAATGATATGGTTGTTTGCGTGCATAATGTCCTAATATTTGCTCAGGCTATATATATTTGTACAGGGCTGTCTTTATAAAGGTCCCTGACTGAAGCAGCTAGCTAAAAAAAAAATTCCCTTATGAAAGCTACACAGTCATGTCAGCTGGAAAGATGCTGGGTGAACTATGTCAGGTAAAGGCTTTTTGGATCCAAGCTGGTTTCAGGGGGCCAGCTGCCTCAAAACAGGGGTGTCTGGGGCTTGTTGTACTTCTCTGTGCAGATGCACCCAAGGGCTGCAAAGACACCTGTTTGGAGGCATCTCTGAACACAATCCTGAGTTATGTGTTCCAGGTGACCTTGCTTGGGCAGGGAGGTTGGACTAGGTGACCTTAACCATTTTGTGATCCTGTGTGTATTAGCTGTGTCAGGTTTTGTGTCTTCAGGCAGATGGGCAGGCAGCAGCAGGAAGGGGCACGGGCCGGTGTGTACTCCTGAGCCCCATTCCCACCCGGAACTGGGCTGCTGCCAGTTTAGAGGTATCCTGTATGTTTTCACTGGAAGCTGAAAACCAGGCTTACATGTAAACACATTTGGGACTGGTCAGGGCCTTGGCAGCCGTGATTCTGGAGTGCCTCTGGTGCATGCTGGTGAAGTAGGGCATGCAGGCATAAGGGATGCCCAAGCCTCCCACTCCATCCTCCCAGCCCAGTGGGTGCTCAGCTGGTGCTGAGCAAAGAAAGGAACACAGAGGACTTATCAGGAGGTGACCCCAAGGAGGTATATTGGGGCAGCATGATGGCATGCTGCAGTGGGGAGCTTTCCTCCTCTCCCCACGCTGCGCACACCAGCTGCCTGGCTGTGCTCCTCAGTAACAGAGATGCATCATCTTGAACTCATAAAAATTGTCCTTATTTCTTACAGCGTTTTTTCTTAGCACAAACAAACTGTGCTTACCCTTCCTTCATCTACAAAACAAGGGTGGTATCCAGCAATCTGATAACCCCTCAAGATATTTATTTTAATACACTGGCCTTTCACTTCTGAGCATTAGAGAGTCCTCTGGGGAACAAGAAAACCTTAAGAGTGAAATTCAAAGGGACGTGGAAATGTTTTGGTTTGGATTCATTAAATACCTTACATGTGTGAAAGACTTCTTCACTAGTTTTTCTAGTAAGGCCAACACTGCATGTTGTATTCTGGAAGTTAGTTTGATCCAAGACATTTCTCTTGTTAAAAATGTCAAGCTGAGAATTAGGCAGATGGATGACCCTCTGCCCCAAGGCTCAATACCTGGCAGAGAGGGCTCTATTTTGTGTGAGGGAGAAAAGGAAAATGCTGTGGGGCAGTAGCAGTCATAGAATCATATCAGGATATGTCTAACCTCTTCCACAGGCAATTCTGCAAATACCCCTTCAGCTTCCCAAATGCAGGGAGCAGTGCTGGCTCCAGGGCAGCTGTGGTTCCTGTGGGAAGTGTTTCTGTCCCAAGGCGTCTCCTCCATAATGCTGGTACCGCTTCAGTGTTAAAAACTGCAGCCTTCAGAAATTAAAGCTGTAACTGTTCCTTCCCAGCTATGAATGCTTCAGCTAATGGCTTTGGCAGGAGCAGGTGCCCAATTAGTCAAATAAAAGAGTGGCCACTCACCCCTGCATACAGCACAGATACCCAGAGCAGAGATGAAGAACTCCAAGGGACTTGACACAGTTTTTAGAAGTAGTTTTGAAGAAATGTAAATACATCCATAAAATCCCCAGCAGATTCTCTTCTTCAGTGAAGAAATTAAGATGCTGCTTGGCCCCTGTTAAAGCTTTATACGGTTTCTGTCACTCAGAAAGGCTGCTGAGATGTTTCTTTTTAAAATGCGGCATTAAGAAATCAAAGTCAAAAGCACGTTGGTGTCTTTTCTGTCTGGCTGCTAAATGGCTTAGAAAGTATGCAGTTCTATTTTTAGGGCGGAAATGGTTTTATGGATTAAAATTCAAACGATAAGGTAAACAATTTCACAGAATTCTTTACTGCAAAATATGATTTTTCCCTTCAGCGCTGGTTACTGTTTTCACAACAGGCTGATGAAAGAGGCCCTCACTACTTTTTTTTCCCTGTACAGGTTGCATATCATCTCAGCTGAAGTAATAAAATACAGAAGAGCAGCATGAGTGTATATAGACAGAAGGAAGGGGGAGGTGAAGCCAGCAAAATTAGCTTCTGATAGTCAACTGTCCCAGCTGGAATTAGATTATGCCACTCGTGAATATTTCATAGTTACCAGCTGAAAGACATCTACTCAAGCAATTAAAGCCAATGAGTGGAAGACCTGAGTGTTTTGCTTCTCAGCCAGCTAAAATAAGCCAAAAGTTGTATTAACATTTTAGGGGATAAAAAGGAAAAGCAAGATATTTCTTCCTACTGGCAGCAGAAAGGAAATGAGGGTACAATTTTGTCAGCAAGCATGTGTTGGTGAGTGGTAACTCCCTTCAGTGGTTAGGGGAATGGCTCTGGGTCTCCTGTCAGAGGCAATATGCCAAGGGAGGGTGAGAATGCATCTGTGGTACCCTGGTCTATGGGGTGGGTATGAGGGAAAACCTCGTCTTCCCAGATGACTAAAGCATGTTGGAGGATGTTTGGCTAGCTTAGAAGTCCTTCCCCTGAATCCCATCTCTAAGCTAATTTCTTGCTGATATTAAAGGCAACACTTCGAAAGAGGCAGCAGAATCAGAACTTCACGCTGCAACCTAGCCTGTTTCCATCCCCCCCACCCCCCACCCACCCCCCTTTTTCTTCAGATCAGATTCTGGGGCCATGTGGCAGATTGCTTGCATTAAAGAGCAGAAACGAAGTTGTTTCCTGTGCACAAGCACATCAGGAAAAACTAAAGCTAATGCTCATTTTCTAGAGCAACATTAAGTTCTAGGAAGAAATGAATTGTTCAGCTGGCCTCTTAATCTAGATGACAGTTTTATTACAATTAAAATATCACCTCTAGGAGGCCCTTTGTTTGCATTTGACAGATTTTATTGTGTTTATATAGTCTAATGAAGCAGAATGAAATTATGCATCTTATATTAAATTTAAATGACTGATTTATTGTATTTAAAACCCCAAATTTATCATGCATGTTCTTTAATGCCACACAAACTACATTAGTTCACTGCTGGTTTCTATTCTACTTTGGTGATTTGCTCAATTGAATAAGGTTTTGTGAGTGTGCTAAAATAAAGTGAATTAATGTTTGAATAGTTAAAACAGAAAAGATTATATTTTAAGCATTTTGGAAGGGTAAAAATGTTGTGACGCCGGGTCTAGCCTGTGCTTCAGATCAGTGGCTCTAATTTCATGGGTTACTATCATGATTTCACTGAACAGCTTTAATTTGAGTCTTTGCCAAATGCGCTCAATTTTCCACATGCTTATTTTTGTTGTTGAGCTTTCTTTTTACTTATTTTTATTGATCTAGAAAACTCTGTAATTCCCAATTGAATATTCAGCTCAAATAGTCCCTACTGCATCCAGTATTCAATAGAAAGAAAGAATGAGGACACAGGTTTCCATGTAAGGACTGAGCAGATCACTATAAATCTGAATGCAACCTGATTCATGTTCATCTTAATATTTCCTGATGATGGAACTCCTCTCACTTTCCTTTAGATTTCTGTCCCATAGAGGCTTGCAGCCCATCTCATTACTCCCTGTTTTCTTCCTTAATTAACAGAGAGAATTAGGTATGTGATGAGATTTACTGGGTATGTATTTTAGATGTTGACTTCAGGATGAGGTGGGTTGTGCTGTAATGCCTCTATTCTTTTCCATATAGAGGAAGCCAAAGGTGATTTGTTCACATGTAGAAAACCTCTGTTTTAGTCTGTTTAGTCAGATTAATCCCATGGCTAATATCTGAAATATTGTTAAGATAAACTCCAATCACAGTGAATATTGTTATTTATTATTGTCAATACAAGCATAAATGAAGGGCTTGAGATAAAACGTTTTGTAAATCAATCTCCAAAACAAATGACTGGAATTGCTGCAATCAGTGAATTCCACTAATAGCATCCGATAATTCTAGGAAGCTTTAAGCAGACCAAGATGTGTTATTTAAGAATAGCAATTTTACTGAAAACTTGACTTTCATGGAATAAATTAATTTCATATAACCAGTTTGAATCAGATAACAAATTTTAGCTAAAGGAACTACATAAGAAGAATTTCAGATCATTTTTCTTCTTTAACAACAGTGTTTGATGAAATCATGACATCACTGATTTATTTTCCTTTGTAGTATCACTTTATCTTCAGCTTGGCTTTCCACTTTGGCTATTAGCTCATTGACATATATTGTTTCTTACGTAATACTATGGCTAAAGAAAGATATTGGGGCTGATTTTCTGCTAAGTTATTAAAAAGGTCTGAACAAGTGAACAACTTAAATTTTTTCTGTGATTAAATATATTGTGTTAAATGTATTGTGTAACAATAGAGATATTTGTGGGTATGAGTAAGTTGGACCTAGGAGTCAGCTTTAGTTTCTGTAACTTTATTCAGGATAATGAGTCTCACTGCCCTTGTCCTTCAGCTCCCAGCTGTCCATACTGCATGTCTGTAGCATATGGATTTGTCTTGTCTGGTGGTGACACCCACCAGTTTCATCAGCAGAAAGCTTTGTGTAATCTCTAGGACTCAACTGTGCCAATGACAGTTTCTGTTCAGTTTAAGCAAAGATTCAGTAATTTGCATTCATTTGTGGTGCCTGGTTGAACTGTAGAAAAGTATGCCTAAGCAGGAAACAAGGTGGAAATAGGCTTCTGGCAAATCGTTCTGACTTCTTGCTAACTCCTCGTTCAGCCATGGAAAATGTGTAGGCTCTCAGACTTTTTAAGTACCTGTAGTGCACAGGGATTTGGCAACTGCCGTGCATCTGAGGTAGGGAATCACAGTGAACAGGATCTTCTTTAAAATATTAAGACTCTGATTCTGAAATACTTAGGTTTTATATCTGATATGAGGAGCAGCTGTGTCTGGTCATACAAGTTCAGTATGAATTTTCCTCTGCATGACTCACCTGAGGAAATAGTGCTTCTCCCCCACTGAAGTTCCAGCGAGAAAAGCTAATGTACCAAGTTAGGACACACACAACCCAATACTGAAAAATACAGCTGCTTTAATATACCATAGTTGTCATCTCTAAAATCAAGGTGGCAGGTTATGGCTCATTGTCATGGGTTCAGCAGTAGCAGTCATTTTTCTCCTTCTTGGTAGCTGGTGCAGAGCTGTGTTTTTGACTTTCGGCCTGAGAACAGCGCTGATAACACCAGTGTTTTCAGTTACGGCTTAGAATGTTTTGGTCTGATCTAGGACTTTCTGAGTCTCATGCTCTGCCAGGGAGGAGTTGAAGCCAGGAGAAAGCAGAGACAGGACACCTGACACAAACTGACCAAAGAGGTATTCATACTGCAACACTTCATGCCCAGGATGTAAAAATGGAGGGCAGGGACCCGGAAGAGGGGGGTGCACTGCTGGGTTGGGCTTGGTATCAGATGATGAACAGTTGTATTTCTCTTTCCTTGTATTTGCCTTATCATTATTAGTATTGGTGGCAGCAGCAGTGATTTGTGTTATACCTTAGTTACTGAACTGTTCTTATCTCAACCTGTAGGAGTTGCATTCTTTCTATTCTCCTCCCCATCCCCCTGGAGCTGGGGGAAGAAAGAGGGGGGAGTGAGTGAGCGACCTGAGTGAGGGGCTTAAACCACGACACCCATCCTACAACAAAGGGCCTAGGCCAAAGTCCCATATATTGCCCCCTTCACAGAATCATGGGGTGGTTTGTGTTGGAAGGGACCTTAAAGATCATCTAGTTCTAACACCCCTGCTATGGGCAAGGACACATTCCACTAGACCAGGTTGTTTTAAAGTTTCTAGACTGAGGATAGATTTGTGTCTCAAAGACAAACCCAGGGTCCTGCCCATGAATTACATGAAGATCCAGAAGGCTTGGTAATCCTGGATAGCTCATTAGTGAAGAATGTGAGTTGCCATGGGAGCCTCTCTTATTTTTATTTTTTTTAAGGAAAAGAAAACAAAAAAGACTAATATGCCTTTGAGTGGGGGAACAACATCTTCCTCCCCAGAGCAGCATAACATATTCCTTGCTGTCTGATTTGTCTGGCTTCTGTCCTTTTTGCACTGCATAAATCATAGTGATGCAATGAGCCTTATAAGCAAAGTTGGTCCTGTGTGCTAATTATGTGCTTGCCCACTTCACACTGTTAAATAATGTCGAGTTAAACTGTAGTATTTTGCAGCAAATGATTTGTTGTAAAATAGGTATCAATTTGCAATGTAGAAATAGAAGAATTTATGCTGAAAAAATGAAAAGATTCCTTCTGTGAGCTTGTGTGAATATCTGCCAATGAAGAGCCTTGTTTCTGAGTATGGATCAGCTATGAGCTGGACATGATCTCCTTAAAATTGTTGAAGGTGGTCAGAGACATGAAGAAATCTGTAGAGATGTTTGATGCTGTAAAAATTGCATTGACACACTGAACTGGGATAGGATTGTGGTGCTTTCTTTAATAATTTCCCAGTTTCGTAGGAAAAATTAAATTCTTATGCAATATTACAAATGGAAATATGTGATCATCTGCTGCTTTCCTCCTCATTTTTGTTACATGATGAGTAACTCATTTCGTTTTCCTCTGGAAAGTGTTGGGTGCAAGTAGGACAAGTTGGCTTCAAGAAGGGCCTGATGGCCTTAGAAGACTGTCTCTACTCCAAACTGGACAAAGCCCTAAAGGTTTTAAACCTTTATTAACAGCTCATGCTGTTAGAGATTCCATACTTTCATTTTAATGCTATTATTCTCATTTTTCATTAAGTCATTTGACTTAGGAAAAGAAGACATTCTATTCTGCAGTTTACAGGCAGAAATTTGTATGTTGGTGTATATAATCAGCCTGTTACAACCATTGAGGCTGTGCAGTCCAGGCTGTATATGGCAAAGTTATAATGGAGCAGAAATGAATATGCCAAAAACGTAGTCAGCCACTACAGTTGCCAGAAAAGGTGTTAATATTTTCCTCTGTTCTAGTAGAAGCTCACTGGGATATGCAAAACTTGTTCGTTAAGCACCACTGCAGAGTGACAGATGCTGACATATACAATTTGACAGCTGCAAATACCGGGTACTAGAAAGTGTCATTTTCCATAAGTATAAAATAATGGGTCATTATTCCCTGACAGATTAAAAACCAAGTACTATGAATAAATGAATCAGTAATTCTGCATACTTTAAAAGAAAAATAGAACATTCTTTTTCGTCTTCCAGAAATAAAGGTACTTTCCTTTGTTCTCCTCTCACCTGTGTGCATTACCACCAACTGCCAGCCCACTGAGGAGGTGGAGCAGAGGAGGGAGTTGTTTACATGATCTACTTAAAGCATTTAAGACCTGTATGTTTCCAGATGAGGAATGCAGGCTTCTAGATAGCCAGTGCAGAAAACTGCACATACATCCAGCAGACAGCTCAGAGAAGAGGCTTACAGTCTTTTGGGTTGCAAGAGGGTTCCAGGAGTGCAGGTGCCCAGGCTAGGTGCCTGACATGAAGGATGTGAATATTTGCTCTCAAGGGTTATCTTTCTTGCTTTGCGCTGGCCGGTAGGACTCATGCTGTTACATGGTCCTATAAGAGGGCCTCAGCTGTGACGGCTTCTTGCCTTTAATTCTGAGCCCATGTTTCTACTGCTGGAGCACTGGCTGCTGTGAGCCTCCGCAGGCAGACAGGTAACAGTGGAGGAACCCTGAAATTTCAGAAGGAACTGTTAGAGATGTTTGTCTTTCTCAGAACAGTGGGGAAATCTGCCCACTGGCTAAAAGTGAAGTGCATTAGGGGAGCAGGGATAGATCACACTCAACAGATCTGCTGTTAGGGTCGTTGCACTTGCTGGGCTTGCCAAAGTGGATGCATCTCTCTGGGGGCTGGAGTGATGCTCTGCCTAATGCAGCCTGAGTCCTAAAACGAGCCATAAGTTCCCAATATGAATGCACTTGATGTATTTAACAGGAATCTAGCTGATGATTGCAAATTGGTTTCCAGTGCCTGCTTGTACTTACCAGCCTTGCACCTACAAGTATGGGTACCCTGCAATTAACAGTTAAAACATGGTTATGATCTATCTTCTTTCCTCCATTCTGCCTGGCTACCAAACCCATCGTCACTATAACATTATATTGCACTAGATGTTGCTGAGACCAAAGGCTGTTCTCCAGCTGAGGCAGGGGATATTGTCCAATCACAATAACTCTATTGTTATCATGGAAAGGAGCATGGCAAAAGCTATGGCAGTGCCATTGAGTCTTTGGAGAAGTAACCTAAAAAGAGTATATCACCTGACATCCAGTTAAGTAGGCTCTGACAACCCTTTCCATCAGCTCTGCAAGAGCCAAGCAGCTCTGTTGCTAGAGAAAAGGGCTCTTTGGTGACTTTTGGGACAATGTTTGCTTTTGTGCATGAGGTGTTTTCAAAAAGAAGCGTTATTTATTAATTTATTTCATCTTTTTCAAATCTATATGCTTCAGACGTAACTCCGGATAGGGCCAATACAGCTGACAAGTTTGAGCTTTTGTATAATTGAGACCCCACAGAATTTCACTCTAATTCCTGCATTAGGGACTTGCTCTTTTTTTCATATAAGCACAGGCACTCACATAAAAGACAACTGAAATAGTGTCTTTACCTATTACTCACTGAATCTGTGTTGGTAAGGTTTTTAATGGAATGCTTAGAGCTTTTTAATGAATTCTAAAATGTAACATTCATTATACTGCCAGAGCAGTATAGAGATTTAAATGTTTTGGCAAATCATGCCATGTTTGAGGTATGTTCTTTGTGTTGATCTTTAATAAATTATGCTTGCTACTGTATTTTTGTCTAGCAGATTAATTAGAAGCATGATAAAACCAACTGGGAAAACAACATTGAATTTAATGGGTAGATTTCCATAATTTTGGGGGTTCAAGACATTTTTTTCATGCTTTCCACACTTAGCACAGTAACTTTGTGGTCTGTGACTGAGCTCTTAGGAACTATAATCATATAAAGAATAATTAGATGGAAGTTAAAAGCAGCACGACTGGACTGAACAAATATGCATGATTGCAAATGTATTTGTATCAGTGGGAGTGAAAGAAAGTGAATACAGATCAAATGTTTTGATTTTAATGCCTCATTACTCAGAGATCATAAATATTTATATAAGGGCTGGATTAAAAGGACCTCTTCCCCTCCCCCCAACCCAGTTGTTTAGTCTCCCATATTTAACAATTGACAGCAGTTCAGAGATTTGCAGGATTTGTTGAGGTTTCCCCATGTTTCATTTCTAGAAAATTTTATCTTCAGGCTGAACTGGTTAAAGGGAACATTTCTGGGTGCCTCACACCAGCATTTGTGTATGCAGCCTCATGCTATCAGTGGCATAAGATGCTGTCTTCTAACACCAGTTTTGTTCAACGACAGACACTTGGATTGTTGGCTGACAGTGGGGTATACTCTCTGCTTCAAGAACACACCTTCAAAGTCTTTGAAGACAAGAAGCATTTAAACAAGTTTGCAGATATGAGATTACAGAAAATGCTGTGCAGCCAGGATTACCGAGATGAAATCCAGTCTCGTAAGCTCCACATTAATCAAGTCAAATATTAAAGAGCTGTTAATATTGCTATTGACAGTTACTTAGGGAAGGCCCAAACTTCTATACATTTATAACATATGTGGGATACATGTAGTTATGATAACATTGATTAAGTTTCAGAGAATATAGGTAACTTTTTTTCTCTAATTCGTATATCATAAACAGTAGAGTTTGATGCATTTTACACCTTCAAGGGCCAAGATTTAAACGGGGAAGAAGAAAAAAAACAACCCAAAAAGTAAATTTAAAAGCTTTTATTGAGGGACTTGGGATGCATGCCTACATATTGTCATTTTCTGCATTTAGTTCTAGGTGTTGATAACTGAAATTTCCCCTTGGTACAACAGATGGCTGTAGTAACAAATGTCTGTCTCCTTAGTATTTATTGGCAGTCTAGTTTGCTTTCGTGTGTACAGAGTAGAAAACGAGCTTTAAAGCCAGTAGCTCAGGATGTGTAGTGCATGGAGCGCTAGTAAAGTGGTGGAGACACTGCTGGCAGCAGGAGTCTGCAAAGAAACCATCATATCAGAATGAAAACAGCTGTCAGCCAGCACCATAAACTTTAGGAAATGTTGTGGATGATTAGTTGCTGCTCCTAATGTGTGAAAGTTGGCCTGTCTGCACACAGGCAAAATAAACTCCCTTTTGCCTCTTGCCACTCATATATAGAAATCACAGGACATGATGGGATTGATTATATGCCATAAAAGCCAGGAAGTTCAGGTTTAGAGTGAAAACCATGGCAATGACAGTCTCTTTCTATTTGGATGTCATTTCTTGAAAAGCTAAGGTGAAATGAAAAGGAACAGGAAAGAAACCTCAGATGGGAATGGGACAAAAAAAATGGAAAAGCAACTTGATCAGGAAGGAACATTCAAGCTTATAATATAAGGCACCTAGCCTCTCTGAAACTTTTGGGGTTTTAAGCAAACCTTACTAGTCCTGGAGCAATAGCATGAGAACAGTCCAGAAAACACGCATTCTGCTGAGTGCCACATAGTCTTTTTCCCCAGAGACAGACATCCTTCCCATTTCCATCATCTCAGCTAGCCAGAATACTCTGAATAAACACCACTTCAACAACAGCAAAAAAGAATTTGGATTGATTGCAAAGAAGAGACTATAAAAGTGGGTTTTATTGTGAAACCCTTCAGTTACATTTATTTGGGATAAACGGTTTGAAAGGCCATTTCAAAATTTAATCAACTGTGACTGTAAATCTGGGAATTTAACATGGATTAAAATGATCTTTTTATTGTGCTGCAAGGCAGTTTGAGTGCTCTCTTTCTATGAGGGATTTCTCTCGCTGAATTGATTATGAAATAGATGTGAAAACCAAGGGCAGAAGGTGGGACTACTTAATTTTTTTTCTTTTATATACCTCTGAGTCTTCTGCTTTAAGCAATCATAACAAAGATAAATATTTATATAGCACCTGCCAGTCTACGGTTTAAAAACACTTGACACACTCTAATGTATACTATTGCACAGAAATATTAAAAAGTTCTAGGGCTAAAGGTAATTCTAGCTGATAGCAGTGCGGGAAAACAGAAAGTAAGACGCGTTTGCTTTCAACTAGTAACAATTCAAACTAGGAATTGACTAGAAAAGCAAAGCTCAGACTTCCACTGCTGCAAAATTTGTCAGCAGGCATTTCAAAGACTGATTTTGCTTATCTTTCAGAAACAGGCTCTAAATCTTAGGCCCTGAAAAGTAAACAGATGGTTTAGTACTTACTCTAACAAAGGACAAGATTTCATTCCCTCAATTTAGTAAAATGCAGCCTTAGAAGAAATGGTAAGATCTGACAATAAAGTGCCTGCAAGGGGTTAAGAGGGGCTGTAGAAATGACTGATTATTTTGCCTAAGCAATAAAACTGAATTCTTGAGTAGTGGGAGACCGCAATATTTTTGAGTGCTTTTTCCTCACAAAAATGTCACAAAAAGATTTTTCTTTCATTCAGCATGATTCACTTCATTGTGTTTGGAAGAAAAGTAAAGGAAATGAAGACTTTTACTCTTGGAAATGCCATTTTTGCTTTTTAATGCTAGTCAGCATCCCAGTGATTTAGGAGTCATCCTCAGGAGAATTCCAGGACTAGCAGATGATATCAGAGAGAAATTTATTTTTTTCTATCCTTCTGGTTAACACTGAATAAGTAATTAACAATTTGCTAGAGAATGCTAGGGAGCAGCAGAACAATAGGCCTCAGATAAAAGTCCTAGAGGTTATTCCAGAAGGTCAGTCTAACCTGCGAAATGCGTATTTGGTATTTGTGGAAAGTAGGACACTTCCAAGAGGAAAGCATGAAAGAGGCCTGCCTCCAGATGCCCTGGCTCACAGGACCGATTTATTTCCTAAACATAAGCGAACTGCTAACTTTTGCATGTGTAACCTTAATTACAACAGAATTTAGGACTTTTTTTTTTTTTTTCTTTTAAGCCAATTAGATTTTTCCTGCTTGGTGGGGAATCTATATTAAGAATGAAATTAAACATCCCAAATGACTGTGTATATATATGACAAATAAGCTAAATTTAACCTTTGAAGTAGCTCTTAGCTCTTTCAGTTCCAAAATAACGTCGACTGAAATCAAAATGAAACCAAATTGCTCTGGCAATAAAGAGGCACATCTGTATTTCACTCATAGCGGAAGATCAGCCCATGGCTTTAAGAGTACCTGTTTTATAATAGTTTTGTCCCCTACAACTTCAAAGGAGGTTTCACAAAATCTGAGGCTGGAAAGCCCTGAGCCCTCATTTTCTGCTTCCTGCTCACTGCATATGTAAGATGCATATGTAAGATGTGGGGGACAGCACCAGAAGGATTTCCACAAGTTCTCAGACATTTTTCTAAGAAAAGGTAAGCAAGTTCTCTGAGGCTTTGCTCAGATATATGACCCTGAGGGACAGGAGATTCCTGTGATCTCCAGCACAGGGAAGAGGTGAGATTTTAAGATCTTCTCTTGTTTTTTTCAGTAGTTAACATCAGTTTTTGCCTGCTCTGTGTGGCAGCTACAATCAAACCTCTTCCTTAGCACTTAATTCTTATTATACTTTGACAAGGGTATTTAAGCACCTAACTTGGGGTTGTAAATTGAAAAGAAATCTAAAGGTTACATATGGTGATTCTGCCCACCAAGGAGTCTATACTGCTTTCTAGATCTGTCCAGATGCTTTACAGGGCAGGCCTTTTACTTAACTCTCTAATGGTGTTTACATATGTTTTAGGATTGTCATTGCAAAGTAAGAGATTTCCATGCTCCAAGGGGTTCTGTGCATTCCCTACACAGATTTTCTTATACTGGGGAAATGCTTGCGCAAATAGGAATGATGGTAAAGAAAGTGGAGAAGAAAAATATCAGGACAGAAGAAGAAAACTGGATTTCTTATAGCTTCATCAGCTTGGCCTTATTTTCTTCCTAACAGCAACTTTGAAACAGCAAAAGAATTCCTTCTTCCAACTCTTCACGTGACCCAAATGCATAATTGATGAAAATGTATTGGTTACATGAAAGCCTTACAGAAACCACCAGGAAAGCATTGCAGATTATTTTTTCCTCCTTTTGCCACTATGTTTTTACAGATGTGATACGTGGTTTAAGAAGCCAAAGCAGACAGTCAGGCTTTAGCCTTGCCAAATAGTCCAAACAAAGAAAAAGGCCTCTTTCTCTCCTCTCACTTTCTTTCCCAAGTATCAGTATATAAAGCTTAAAAAAAAAAAAAAACAAACCCACAACCTTTTAATTGGCATATCTAAAAAAAATTATGAGAAAAACTATGCATTTAGAGCAAAAAATTAAACAGCTGTGATTCCTGCACAAATCAGAAGTCAGTGGACAGCATGCCCTGTCAGCCTGGCACCAATGCTGCTGCAGGCCACCTAGCAGGCTTCCCAGCCTGAGCCCACAGGAGCCGTTAAATGAAACCTCTGCTCATTAGTCTGATGCTGATTAACAAATAGTGCTGCATATAGAGCTTGGAGCAGTCGATCACAAAATACGCAGAGAAGTCGGTGCAGCAGCAGCAGATGGAGCGTTTGCCCCAGTGTGTTGCAAAGGTGCCTGAAATTTCACCTGCTGATCCAGGGGCAGCACAGAGCCCCCGCGCCCCACTGCTGGTTAGTTCTTCTCATGCATGCATATAAGGAGATGGGCCTCTCTCAAGTGTCCTCTGGTACTTGAATACCCTTACAATTGATAAGATCTTCTCTTTGAAGCTTATAGAAAAGTCTACATGCAATCACAATTGTGGGAAACTTTTGGCATTGCAGGAAAGATGTGAGGATAGAAGGGGGCTGGTGGCTGTGATAAACAGCCCTTCCTGCTCAGTGCAGATGGAGCTGTGGTAGATGTAATAACGGATTTAATTTTCCATTGATCTGAGAAAGGCAGACCATGTGCATCTGTAAGAAAATATGCTAACTGCAATTCCTGGTATGGTTGTGTAGTGTGGTGCAGTTAGTCATTGAATATTCCTTTCCTGACAAGCTGTGAGCTTAGTAGGAAGGAATAGTGGGAAGAAAATGGCCAGCCAGACCTTCTGAGGACCAGGTGAAAAGTCAGTCCCAAAAGAGAGGATCCTCAGCCAAGTGTCACAGTTCTTCACTTTTTTTCCTTTGAGTTCCTGTTCTCAGAGCCCTACAGCACCAGGACAATGGAGATGGGAGGAGGTGGTGGCAAGTGGCAGCCTCCAGCTGTACTGGGGGAGAGCTGTCTGTCCTGCAGTTCTAACTTCTCTTTGCATGTCACTCTAAGTAGAGAAGAGTACCTGGTGTTTCTGTGCGTGGGGTTTGGTGTGCTGGTGGTTTGTGGGAAAAGAGTGGTGCAGATTGGGCTTTGCTGAAGGGTCTTTGTGCTGGGAACCACAGGAATGAACATATCAATATATTGCTGGGGAGTATACAGTATGAAGGCATTACCTTGACAGGGGCAGGAGTGGAAAGGGGCAACTGATTGTTTCTTGTCCCTTACCTTGTGACAATAGTGAGTTGCAATTCTCTGTTTAAGAAAGAGCAACTTTCTATAAGGAGCAGGAAGAAAGGTCTCACCCTCTTGCAGAGCTATATCATGTGATCCACAGAAATGCAGGTTCCGTACCAGTCCATGAGGGGGTTGCCACATTTGTTCTACCTCTAATTAAATTACCACTTGAGTTAGTTAATTGAGTAAATAAATAATATGATGAAACATGTGCTTAAATATAAGACAGAGATTAAAACTCATTAATTACTGCCATAATCAAATGATGATTGGTCTCAAGACTGCATAGAAGATTAAATATCCTGGTCAATGACAAATGCATGTTAGATGTTCTGTCCTTCACCTTATTTTGTTGGGTTTTTCAGCCATTTGGCTGTTTGAATATTCTGTACTAGTGAAATACCTTAAGGAATCAGAAACTATGAACCAGCTGTTTAGCAGTCTAGAAACCAGGATTTTCAAAAGCGAGGAATTTTACAGAGGCAAACTCAGACTTTGTCCATTCTGATCTTGTAACTGTACAGACCCTGCATCCCAGCACTCAGAATAGGGAGCTGAGACATTTCCAAAGAGAAGTCCACAAATGCCTGAAGGACAACAGTCCTGACTTGCCTGGAAGTCAAACACAGCAGCACTTAGCAAAGAAGGAGCTACACTGGGGTAAGTGAGCTGCGTTTACAGCAGGAGGTCAGGTGCCCACTCAACACCTTGAAGACCTGTATTAGGGGGATTAAGGCATTACTTCATGCTATAATTGGATCCCATCCCTATCAGATCCCAACAGCCTCTAATCATGAGGCTACAGTTAAAAAGGAAAAGGCTGGTGATGGTATCTCTTTTACTTTGGCTTTTTTTTCCCTGGAATTCCGGGCAGATCAGAACCATTTTGTAGCCTTCGGTAGAGTTTGTGTCTTCCCCCTCATCCCTGAATTGCAACAAATTTTACTTGTCTCTCTTCCTAGGCCTGCAGGCCTTGAGAGTCTGGTTGCCCCCTTTAATTCACACAGAAATTTTGGTGCCTAACAGTAATCTAATCTGAGATGTGAGTAAAATTTGTCTCCAGGAAAAATGTAACTTTGGCAATGATCTAAATATACTTTATAAATCATAAGGCTTCATAATAGGGAAGTAACTTTTCAAGTTACCTGGTGGAAGTAGACAGCTACATTTCATCTCACTTTTTAATTTTTTTGAATTGTCCTTTCCCATGGCACAATTATCGCAGCCACTCATTTCTGCATTTATTAAAGGATAAACTCACAGCTAGCATTTGATGCACTTGCCCTGCAGCACTTAGATTGTGTGCAGCACACAGTCCAGTTCTCACTAGAAACTATTGAAAGAGCTTACTTTCGAAGTGGGAAAAAGTTGTCTTTTGGAATACATTAGGAAAGAAAAACAATAACATTGGTTGTACTTGACAGATACAATTTTACCTTTACTTTAGGCGTTACTCCCTTCTAGTGATGAAACTAGTCAGCGAACACATTGCAGGGGGTGGCTCTCCTGAGAGTTAGATGCCCCATGGATGCAACTTTGAGGAAACAAAGTAACTCTCCCTAGCTAATACAGTCAACTGTCTAGTTTCCTAAGCAATCTGCACATTTTTTCCATGCCCTTTTACTGAATCTTTGTGGATTAAAAAAGGCTGGTTAATCTGTAGGGTATGTGCTCTATAATCACAGCTGGCCCACACAGACATTGCTCTGAATACTGTGCAAGCCAGGAATGGACCGCAGGGGCTTTGCAAATCCCCACAAAGAACCCTGCACTGATTGTTCAAGATGCAACATCATTTCTCAAATGAAACACAGCTGAAGTGCCAAATATTGACTCTCCCCTGTCTGGCTGTTACATATGGTAGTGTCTTCCTAACCACTTAACTGCTGTGGCTGGGGAAAGCACTGTATCTGTAGGAACACTCAGATTGCTTTGACCCTGAGTATACAAGATAATTCTGAGGATAGCAAGGGTTGAAATCATTAACTGTGTTCAGACTGTGCTTATAATGAGCTCAAACTGAGCATATTAGTTATGCTCAGAATGCATGAAAAATTAAAGGGGGGATGCAGACATGACCAAATGCTGCAGCTACAGATCAGCAATTCCTGTCTCATTCTGCCTAAGAGCTCATAACTGCTTCAGGATACATTTCTCGGTATGCCCCCGTTCTTGATTGCCTTCACTGTGAAGTCACTAGTTACTGGTTAAGATGGCAACCACATATAGATTGGTCTGTGCAAATGTAGCAGCTATTTTTCTGAAAAGTCCATATTTCTAGTATTGCATTAAGATAGCATGTCAAAAAACTATCAAAAAACTCAGCGTAGCATGCAAGTTAACACTGTGTTTGTCGTGCCCTCCAACAGGCAGCGATAAAAAATCCCATATGCCATAAGAGGAGCCCACCCACCACCTTTCTTGTGTGGGGTACAGTGCCTTTAAGACTCTGTGTGTTGGGCATCCAGGCCACCACAGTGGAGAGGAGCTGGAAGCAAGATCACATTTAGAGTAAGAGGAGCAAGATAGCATGGGTGAATAATGTCACTTGTAGGAAATATATGGGGAAGAAGGTCTTCCTGAAGGAGCAAAAAGGCACAGGGATGGCAGTGGGCTGTTTGCTTTAGACAAAATGAGTACCTAGGCCAGGATACATGGTGCACAGCTGAATTCTCTGACCATTTTTATTCCCACTTGCCAGCTGTGCCATCACATGTGATGACAGGTAGGTCTAAGGCTCAGTCCCTCATGACCAAAAACAAACTACAGGAGCTACTACCACTTACTTAAGTTTCTGCATGCCTGATGCCTCCTGGCTTTTTGGTGGCTGCATTAAGTCACGTTAGGGCCATGGACAATCCATGGAAGAAGCTGGAGACCTGAGGATTCCAGTACCAGGCTCTGAAATGAGTAACCCTAACCCTAACTTAAACTAGGATATTGTTAATATATCAATTTTATCAAACTTGTTCTCTGGAGCATGTCTTGAAACCTGTAATGCTTCTTTAGGATAAACCATTAACTAATGTCTCATTTGCACACAGCCACAGTCTCTTTCTACTTGGTTAGTACATTAGTCAGGATTAAGCCCATATTCTTTGCTAGTACCTAAAAGCTAGCCTCTGACAGAGATTTAAAGGATGTTTCATACAATTAAACGGACATAACTGAATCTGCCATTTTCAGTTTTTGAGCTTAGCTCTGAACTAAAGTGCAACTGAAAAATATATACAAAACCTGAAATCATCAGGGTTTGCAATATCTAGCTTTAAAGATGTTCCATGATTATTTTAAACAGAACAACCCAGCAGGAGATTTTTTTTTCTTTAATAAAGGATTTATGAAGATGAAGGAAAAAAAAAAATAAAGGGGGGGGGGGGGGGGGGGGAGGCAAAAAAACCCCAACTTTTCTCTCTGAAAATTAAACAACCAACTGTCAAGGCTGATTCTTTGAAGTCTACTGCATAAACTTTCCTAAGACCCTACTTAGTATTAGCTAACCCATAACTGAATTAGATATCCTAAGCCATTCATCAGGCTTGAGTTATCCCTATAGCTGGGACAAGGAAACATCAAATTCATACAGAGACATTAAGTGAAATACTTCTCCAATTAATAAGATGTTCACAAAACGTTTCCAGTCCTGTAAGTCAGTTTTATTTAAAAAATAGAGTCCAAATGTTGTTTTTTCAATAAGGTGCAACATATATACTGTTTTCTACAATAAAAACTGAAAAAGCCAGCTGAAAACAGAGCAATACTGTATTCATATTGTCATTCCAACACGGAGTCAGTGGGTCTCCTGTAATTCTTAAACATTTTTTTTTTCTGCTTCATCAAAGCATAAGTATTAATAACTGGTATTACTGTGACAGCCAAAGGGTCTGCCTCTGGCTAGTATAATAAATATTCTGTACTTTTACAACAAACTTTCTGGTACAGATTGCTTCAAATACACATCAGAAGCTGAATGTAACAGAACATAGTTCATGCAAAACAAAGGTACAATACTGAACTTGCATCATTCAAAGGTTTTTATTTTCTTGTGTAGCCTGACATCTTTGAAGTCCAGCTGCCTGAATATGAGGATTGAGCTGAGGTTGCATAAAGTGAGCACTATATACTGAAGTAATTACGTAAATCTAAGATTGATCAGGCTACGTGACTATCTTGAGCTCTACAAATTCAAATAAATACTTAAGGCTGAGATCTATGTCTCTTGGAGTCTAGTCAGTAACTTCTGAGACATATTTGGGAATACAGATGGAAAAAAGTGACTGATAATGGGCTTGTTACATGGAAATACATTGAATCATTACATCATAACTGTATTTTCTGAGAAAAGCATGTTATCAATTTGTATTAGGAGTGTTCCCTATTCAGATACTCATGCTAAGAGCAATGAAGACTGTAGCATGGAGGAGGCTCTCTAATTAGCAAAGTCTGTCCAATTTCAAAGTCCTCCAAAGTCATTCTAGCATCACCTCAGCCTTGAAAATGCTGAGCAGCTGAAGTTAGCTATGACTATGCCACTTCTGGAAATCTAAATATCTGTCCCTGCTCTAAAGGGGCCTAATATATTTTGAACAGGCATTGGAACAAGGAGCAGCATTACACGGTGACACATCCAAAGCTTTTTTCCTTGACCCCTTAGATATTTAAACCATCCTATCTAAAGAAGAATGCAATTGACAGAAAAGAGCTGTACACCCATTTACCTGCCTTCTGCTTGGGTAGTAGTCCCAGGATCAAACTGCACCCACAGTAAGTTCATAAATCTCAGTTCCTTCTCTTGTTTCTTACAAACCACTATGCTGGGTTTATGGATCCTGTTCTTATGCCCTGAGGGCTCCTCATATACAGTCTAATGATACAAGGCAACAGGCTATCACAGGGCTGAATGTTGGTTTTAGTGGATCGGATGTCTGGGTGTTAATGGGAATTAGCCACACAAGTTTATGCCTGTGCATAGCCATAGGCTGAGGTTAAGCTGATAACTCAAGTAAATGCCCAAGTGAGTTTGTATTCAGGGCGTGTTTAACCTCAGTTAAGTGACTCCAGGTCTTTTTCTCTGGAAATGACAATTTTTTTCAGTACTGATAGAGCATCCTGGCTCCTGTTGGCAAGCATTGCCCTCAGTACTGTGAATGCTCTTCAGAATTAGCTCTGCTATGAGCTACATTATAATGCTGCATGGACTGAAATTTTCTTCACTAGCAGAGAAGGCTTTAGACCTCTCCTTTCTCCTGACACATAGGAAGCCTTGAGTTTGACTTCAAATAGCAGATGAATTCACTTCCCAACTTACTTCGCTTGGCTTATGAGCAATAGAGGTATTTAGAAGTGTTCAAATGGGAAGAGTACATCCTCTTGTTTCCTATGTAAACGTAAAGGAAGATGGAGAAGCGTTCATCAAACATGTATGTCTTAACATCAAGAGCTAGAAAAGTGAAAAGCAGAACACAGTTTCTGCTTTAATGTCAGAACAAGACTGCTCTCAAAGACTGATATTTATAGCAATCTAAATCTAAAGATTGCTATTTATCTCAGCCCAAATCTCTTAGATTTTAGTGGTTCTGGGTAGAAACTGACATTTGTACTAAGCCCTACTTCGGTTTAGATGTGGAAATGAACTGATTTATTTTACGATGGCATCTCTGTTCAAATGAGTTAATCCAATGTTTACGAGCTTGATTGTTAACTAGGTTGATTTTTATGAGTTTGAATGATGAAAGCTTCACAGAAAAATATAAGAAAAAACAATATTTTGTTGTATTTCCTATTTTCAGAAGGAAAGCATTGCTTAGTTCTGTAGTTTACATAGCTTCAACAATATCCCTTTAATGATACATTGTACTGCAGATGTTCAGTTAACAAAAAGTATACACTGAAATATTTGTGGGCTTTGGCCAGAGCTATGTATATTTATGTCAGTCTGTTGTGAACACTATTGTTAAATGGAGTACTTAGCAGATTAAAATTATCCCTTTACTTCCGTTTCTTTTACTTAAACAATTTGGGCCATACTTTGTGTAAATGCAGTGGGACATGCCAGAAGGAAGCAGGGTTACTGGAGATAAGAGGTGGAATTTGTGACATGTACCTTCAGGCATCTAACTTAGGCTACACCTGGCTAGATGTCTCAGTTCAGGCACACGATTATCATGCACATTGCCTACAAGTTGGATCAACAGTCTGGCTTTTGTCTGGAGTAAGAAACAGGCTCTTCTGGCACGAGAAGTCTCCACTCATCCCTTTCCATGAAGACCATCTGGATGCAATGGACATGAGCTACTAGTATCTGTACGGATTTGAATAAAAATAACAGAAATCTTAGATGCCTAAATGAAGGTACTAGACTCTCAGAGTGTCTGGAGGGGATTCAGGGCACCTAAGTTAAGGTGTGCAACCTCTCTCCGAGCTTTAAGCTTATAAAGCTTACACTGGGCAGTGTGGACTATGTGTTACTGAGAGTGTTGGTATTCTGTTACTGATAGCAGTATTGACCAAAGTACTAGTGTATTAACACAAAAAACTCTGGTTCTGTGCATCTCACATAGAACCTGAACTAGGGTTTAGGGCAATTTACCATTTTTACCTGAATGACTTGGAGGTCCCTACCAGGGGCTGTTAAATCTTGTGTTCTTGGTGCAAACACATCAGTAGTTAAAGCTTTGCTATTGTCGTTTGAATTCTCAGGCCCTTTGATCTTATCCAGCATTAGTGTTATGGGGAGGGCTTCCATAGTCCTGTGACTTGCAGATGCATAAAAAGTAGATCTGCTACAGAATAACTTAAATTAACCTCAGCAATCTCTTGACAGGTGCAGACAAAGGCCAAGAAATAGTGGTGACAAAAAGAGAATAAACAGTGAATGAGGAATCAATGCAGAACTTCATTAGTTTGTGAGAAATGATGATGTACACACAAGGGGAGACAGGTGGGAGATCTCATGTCTTGTAATTAACATTGATGAGAGATGGATACCCGTCTCACTTTAGTGCCTTTGAAAATCCCTCCACTGGTGTCTATGGTTTTTCCTGTTGCCACAGCAAACCACATAATACTAAATATTACAGTACCTGTATGCAAAATTGCATAGAGAAATAATAAATCCTTACAAATAAGTCACATTTCAACATTAATAAAGGGAGGTTGATTGACATAAATGCTAAACTGTATAAAATTCAAAGGACTAAAGCAAGGGAGCAGGGGACACTGCATTTTAAAGTGAATTGAAGTGTGCTCTTGCTCCTTTACCTCGAGTCTTGACCCACTTAACTTTTACAAAAATAAATAAAGATGACAAAATTTTTCATTTTAAAATATGACAATTTTTTCTCTCACGAAAATGATATAATTCAGTAGCATATAAATAGCCATGACTTCAGTAACAAAAACAACTGAGATTACTCATATGCACTCTTTAGTTTGGAACACAGACCTTTATATCTCTTAAATAGCTTATACATAGACAATGTCTTGCAAGTCTTCACACCTGCCTCAAGAGTTACTCTGAACACTGATGCATCCCACTGGTACTCCTGGCTCTTTGTCTCTAAGCACCACATCACTTACACCCACCAATGCTCCAATCGAGCTGTTGGGAATCTCATTAAGGAAACACAGCTTGATGTCTGCAGCTGTTCAGAGTTTCTAAACTGCCTTCCTCATTAAATAAGTACCATCCTGCATACACTTGTCAGATGCATATTGGGCCATTCTTCATACACATTACATTTTCTCTTCAAACAAAATGAAACACCAAACATAGCCTTTGTGTTAATCTAGAAGGGATTCCTTTGGGGTTACTTTCTTCTTCCCTTAGCAGTCTAGTTAAACATGATAGATTCAGGGTCCTGGTTTGCCATTTGAGCCATATGTCTTAATACATCCTTTTTAGTTATGATACCCAGCAGCCTCCTAGAAGAGAAAGGGAAAGGAAAGGTCAACAATCATCTCGTATATCTTTTTTTTTTCCCCCTGTTCAACTGCAGGGAAATTTTGTAAGTAAGAGCTTCCATATAGCACTGTCCATCTCACCCATTCCCCAGTGGTTATCTTTTATAAAAAGCATTCTCACCTCATGTATTTTTACACCAGTCATGATCATTGAGTGAAATACTTTGGGTTGTTACCTTTTTCTTATTGGGAACAAGACTGAGTGAGGAGCGACAACTACTAGCACTGTGTATGACAAAATAATGAGTTTCCTTAGGCACAGGCTGCAGAGGACTAACAACACAAAACCAGGGCACCAGTGCCCTGAGCTAGGGCATGGGGTTTAGTAACACATGAGCTAAGCTAAAGCACAGGCTTATTTTCATAAACTCTCCCTGTCCAGCAGCATAATTCCTTCAAATCTGAGTGATAATTTCTCATTTATGTGAACCTAAATGAATTACATATATATATATATCTGCCAAGAAAGATAAGGCCTGTGGGATGTCTAACCCCAAGAGTAAAAAATTCCCTAAGCTTCAACATTCAAGGGCTTTCATTTCCAGTCTTTGAAGGCCACAAGGCACTGAAATTCTCAACTATGTAATAGTCACAGTTTTTCCACCTTTCATTTCATGAACGTCCTAGAACTTAAGATCAAAATTTGCAAATCCAGGCACCTGGAATCAGCACCAACCTGTGTCCTGAAAATGGCACCCATCTTCTTAATACTGAGGACACTGCATCGACAGTAACAGCTGATATGCAGTATTTTTGAGTAAAAAAAAAAAAAAGCTTTTTGCAGAAGACTTGATTTTAATGTTCTGCATTTAAAAATTATTGCTCTGGTTTTGCTATCCTGTTGGAAATTTTCTTCTTACTACTAGATCCTGGGATGAGCAATGATCCCAAAATAGCTCAAATCCTACTGGAATAATGGGGTGCTATTTCTGGTGCTCACAGTGCAGCTTTTTACTCTCCTAATTTTACGTTTGCCCTCACTTCGTCAGCTGTTTTTTGTGGACTTTCGGTTTATCTGCCTTTCCGGTTTCCATTAAAGGAAGCTGAACAGATTAATTTTCTTCCACTGACATCATTATCACAGTCTTCACAAGCGTCTAATCTAGAAATGTGTTTAGAAACACATGCATTCTTTGTGAACAATGCTACTTGACATATCTGCCTCTGTTGAAAACTGAATGATACTGGAAGCCAGAATAGTTTCTTTTGTATTTATCATTACCTTATCTAAATGACAATACACTAAGGATTTCAGAGAAATGACCATAATGAAACATAACACCCAGCAAGTACCATTTTTCTTCTGAATCCGACTTCTTTCACTGACCTGGAGAGACACTGGGTGAGCTTCCCTTATTCTTCTAGTCACAAAACAGACAAAATCAAAATAGTCACTCGACTGTCTCAAAGGTGTCAATTAATTAGCTATTGTCTATACTTGGCCTTAAACAGGAAAAACAGTGGGATTAGAATCACAGAATCAGCTAGGTTGGAAAAGACCTTTAAGATCAGCAAGTCCAAACTTTACCCCAGTATTGCCAAGTTCACCACTAAACCATGTCACTAAGCACCTTATCTACACGGTTTTTGAACTCTTCCAGGGATAGTGATTCCACCACTTCCCTGGGAGGCCTATTCCAATGCGTGATTATCCTCTGTGAAGAAATTTTTCCTAATATCCAATCTAAACTTCACCTTAAGGCCATTTCCTCTTGTCCTATCACTTATAACTTGGGAGATAGCCACCCCCTTGCTCCATCCTTTCTTCAGGTAGTTGTAGAGAGAAATAAGGTCCCCCCTGAGCCTTCTCTGCTTCAGACTAAAAAAACCGCAATTCCCTCAGCTGTTCCTCTGAAGTCTTGTGCTAAGAAAATCACCCCACATTCTCTAAGCATCCTTGACTCGGCATCTACTCACCCACTGCGAGTGACAAGACACTGCCGGAGCCCGAGTTTCCGGAAAATATCTACCACGGTCTCCATGGGTGTGTGGTCAGTGACAGTGAAAGGGCTCAGGTTGAGAATACGCCGCAGCTTCAGTGGATGGGGACTGTTGGGTGGCAATTCGGGGGGGTCTTCAGTGAAGTACACAATGGAGTTGCTCACCACCCCATCCTGATGCTGTCTTGCATTCTCTGCACAATGGAGAGTTCAAGGCAGAAAGTGAGTTAGGTTTGATAACAAAACAAAAATACACCCTCCTTTGCAAAGCAAAGGTGGTAGATGCTTTTTGTCTTTAATCTATTGAGATCCCAGAACTTTGGGTTACTCAGCAAACTTGAACTTCCTTGAGACATTGTACCCTTGAAGCAGTAGTGAGTGATATTTTTACAAACACTTTTTCTTGGTTAGGATAATAATTTTCTGAATAAATATGCAGCTCATTGCATTCACAAACATCACTAATCCAGTTTCTGTCAAACTCAAATGATTATATGTCATTTCCTCCATTGTGAGAATCACAACGGAAGCTTCTATTATATGCCTGAAGGAATGGAGTCAACAGCTGTGTATGGTCCCAGCTGGCTTTGAGCAGTATGTTTGCCCCCAGACATTCTCAGTGGAGTTGGGAAAATCTGGGCATGGTGAATCATTTATGAACACAAAGCTAAGGAAAGACCAATTCACATCCTAGGGATGTGGGTTGGTGTGGGTGTTGTTCTAGACCAGCAAATCTCTCTGGCATGCCAGGGAGAATTTTATGGGTTTGCACTTAATTCCTTAAGTAGAGTTTGCATATCTACATTTTAATAGGGCAGAAAAAAATAGCATCTTACTTAAAGGAAAATAGTAAAGGGAGGAGCAATATATACCAATAAATGAGTCCAATACATTTTTTCCTCAATGGTACATGTTTGACAACTTTTCAAAAGTTCAAAAGCTGCCACTCATACTTTGATCAAGCTGTGAAGTGAAATTCACACTACATCTGGAGTTTACATCAATAATATAAGCCTTTTAGTTAAAAGTATGCTCCAAGAAGAATTCTTAGCATCGAACGAGTTTATTTTCTTTGTATTTTTAACTTGATTTCTACTTGATACAGCAGGACACAAAAAATATGAGATGGATTTCCAAATAATAGACAACTTCTTTGTCCCCAGAATAAGCATATCATGTTTGGCTCTAAGGGCTTAACTCTGCCTTCTTTTTCCAGTTTTTGGGGTTTTTTTTATAAATTCTTGGAAATGGTTAGAAGAATTATTTTTGATTAATATAGGTTGCTCCTGTTCTTGAGAGGTACAGCAAATCAGACGTATTCAAACCGTGCGTATATATTCTTGGAGAGCATTGCCATCAATCAAAGTGCAGAAACCTGCTCCTGTGACTTGTAATGTGTAGACAGTAATGGTTTCCAACATGTTCCAGCTGCATTTTTTTCCCTGTAATGATCATTGTCTTGTAATATTTCTGGAACTGGAGCAGTGCTGGCTCAAACCTAATATCAGTACAGTATAAGATTTTCAACCTTCTCACCCCACATATTACAAGGCCTATCGCAATTTATAGGAATGATGCTAACTTTGCCTCATCTTGTTTTGCTTCATACATCTAATTTCAAGTGTGAATATGCCTGCATAGCTCTTTGATATATGATCTGTGCTAAGAAGTAACATTAATCAAACTGAAGGTAACTCCCACCCTTTGATAAAAAACCTTGACAGCTAGGTATTTCCTTTCCAAAGCTGCACCCAAAGCAATAGGCCCAAGCATTTCAGTTACCACATTGCTGTTCCCAAGGCAGCAATGACCCTAGACAACAGTGATTAGCCAAAGCTATGACTTCACTCTTCAAAGTCAAACATCTCTCTGGAGAAATCTGAATGATGTAGTACTACTGAGCAAATTCTATGGCATCAGAAAAATGGTGGACTTTGTATGCAGTCTCACAGGATGGGAGAGTTAGGGTAAAGGTAAAAGAGAAGAACAGATCATTTTTGCAGTCCGCAGGTAAGAAAAACAGACATAGCTTAACAGAAAGGCAAAGAAAATGGATGATGATGTCTGTTTTTGCAAAGTAATCTATGCAGAAGGCTTTTGTCATAGCTAGACAGTGAATTAGCTCTCCCAACTGCAAAATGGCCTCTCATACTCAGGAGTTCACAGTTCACAGCTTATATTAACTATATTGCTCTCTCAACTCCACATTGGGAAATGTACATTGTACAGGCCACCTGGCTTGTGTCCAAGACCCTGCCTTTTGTACAATGCCTCTGAAGCTGGCCAAATTTAAGAGCAGCTCTACAGGGTCAAATACACACCTTCCTAAGACTGTAAAGTAGGTGCCATCTTAAATGTAGACTCCTATTCTCAGAGGGTGACTTGCCCACCTGACCTGCATACCTGCTCAACAAGGATCAGTGGAAGGACGCAGTCCTCCTCAAGATGCTTCTGAGCAATTGGAAGTGGCATTGCTATTCACTTTACAGGGACTGGATGCATTTTTAGAGCATGCTTAGCCCTCCATCCAGTAAGAAAAAAAATACATAGGGGTAAATCATGAGGCAGAGCAATGTTTGAACAGGCATTTGATGTGAGACTCAATAGCTGCTGCCTTCATCCAAGAAGTCAGTTGTGTGAAGGAAGTGGAGTACTTCTGAAAGTATTCACTGGGCCACCACACTGCTGATGCACAATGTATTGGGCCAGAGAAAGAAGCTGAAGCTTCTTGGTTGAAAGCACATCTCCATGTAGTGCCATGTGTTGTCATACTAGTTCAAACTGAGAAGGCATTTTGCATGGCATAATCCACTGAAAGAAGTGATACTGTTGTGGGCTTTTCAGAAGATCTCATTCCCTGGCTACAGTGCTGCACAAAAGAGGTTTCTACTGTTCACAGACATCCCTCCAATATCTCTGGATGCTGTCAGGCTGAGTAAGAGATAAGAACCTGAGCAGGAGATAAGAACCTGAACAGGAGAATAAAAAATGCTTTCCCATACATGATGTTTACCTCTTGGTAAGTAATTTAATAGTTTATGAAGACCTAGTGTATGGCTTCATGAACACAACTATGAAGCAGGCTGAGGTGAAGGTCTGCAACACATTAGCTACTCTGTGGTAATGAGCAGCAATGACTTCTGCAATAAATGCAAAGCAACTTTGGCCTTCAAGTGAGAGAGAATTAGCTATCAAAAAGCTGCTAGCATGGTACAGAACTAGTGTTTTGCCCTTCCCTGTACTGAAACCATGTACTGTGTCTTTTGGGAAAGTGAAACCAAATCCAGATTTTAAGTCACAAAGACACAAACCATACTGGAAAGATTAACTGTTTATCACAGAGTCAGCACAGAATGACATCAGGAGCTGTCATATTCAACCAAAGAGAAAAAGGGTCACCAAAGGTCCCTGACAGCTGGGGGTTCTAGGAAAAACAAATGTATGCAGAGAAGGTTTTGATTTTTAAGTCTCAGTTCTGCCTTAGATCTTATGAATGTTCTTAATTAGAGCTGATCGGGAAACAGTACCTTTTCCTCTGGAAAATGTGGATGCCAAAGAAACAGTTTTCAAACAGGAAAGTGTTTTGATCTAAAATATTTGCTGAGTTTATTTTTAACTGATTTCTTTGTTATCAGTACATAGCTGGACATTTTCACACATCTCCTAGCAAGCCCATTCAGCCATGTTGCCATTTATGACCTGAATCAAAAGATTCAGTTGCCCAAACTTCTCTGACTTGCTTCAGACAGCATCTGATCTTTCTGCTTTTAAAGTGAGGGCTCTGCATCTTCACTCCATGCAATTTTCCCACCAACATACATTACACTGATACTCTACTCACTTATTGCAAGAATCAGCTCTCGTCTCTGTGCAAACCCTATAAGTCTCTCTGCGTCTTTCGAAACCACTACTGGAAAGCCATTGTAGTCAGTTTCCTTGATTAGTGTCTCAACATCCTCCACTGTCATGCTGTCCTGCGTCAGAACAGAGAGAGGAGCTTCACCACGCCTTGGTCTCATGACATCAGTTGCCAGGGTTCGGTGGGTGAATTCATCCTTCACATCCAGAAACGGATAGCCATTCAGATGAATGTGAGCTTCATAGATCCCTTCTTTCCCAAAGGCGTCTGCCACCCACTTGCTTGTGACAGCTGCAGCCATAAGAGGTACGATGTACTCCAGGCCTCCAGTTAGCTCAAACATAATCACCACCAGAGAGACCGTCATTCGAGTAACACCACCTGCCAACAAGGAAAGCAGTCAAGTTTCCCTCAGTGCTCTTGAAGTATACATACTAAGCAACTCATTTACATTTTTGAGTCTTATACGCAACAAAGGCATGAGATTATTCATGCTGAGTACTTTCCCTTACACTTTGTGAAGTATTTTTGGGCTTATTTCACTGAAGAGAGAGAATATTGATCTACTGCAATTTTCATCAAAAAGATTGAGTGAACTTGCTCAAGCCAAAGATGGTAACACTGAAAAGCAAATAATGAATGCTAAAAGACTGAGATATCAAACTAGAAAGCATGCTAAAAAAATCAGCTATATTGGACACTTAAGAAACTAAAACTGAATCCTGCCATTAGCCCTCTGAAATAACTCCAGGAATCAACTGAGTACCATGAGGGGGTCAGGTAGGAGCATTGGGAGCTGAACTTCATATTGGTTAACCAATTGCATTCATACTGGAGAGAAAGCTAAGCATTATCTTTGGGCATGACACAGTTACAAAATCCTATGTAAGGATAGCTTAGGGCTGCTGCAAGAGCTATGTTACAGCTTAAACCCTAGCTTTTGATATCAGTATAACATACAGTTTGAACTGCACACAAGTTGTTCTGAGGCCATCTAGGCATGCAGCTACAGACAGGCTTGTAGCTGTATTTTTCAACCTAGTCTTTATGTATTAATTTCATAAGCAAGCTCCTTACTCCTTCAGTTTACATTAAAGGATAAAAATAATCACATAACTGCAGACAAGTATGTGTATATCACTGAATTATTAGGTAACATTTCTTTGCCTCTGTTCAAAAGGCAAATGTAATAAATCTACCATTTCTAGGCCTCAAAACACAGCACCATTTTAGATGAGAGAAATCAGAAACAGGTCATTAAAAGATGCTTTTAATCTAGCAGCATACAGGAAAGTGAAATTGTTGGTTATTTAACATGATGATCCGGATATGACTTTCATGTGGGGAATGCCTTAAACTTCTGACTCTGAAAAGCTGAGAGTAGATACTAGAGTAAGGAGCATTTAATACTTACTCTGTATCTCTTACTTTAAGCGAGACAGGTCTTGAGCTTCAGAATGAGCAGTGACCATTCTGCTGTATGTCTCACCTTATTATTAAGGCCACTGCACCTCGATTTGGAACTTTTAAAAGAGAAAGTGATTGCTGACTGGAAGATCAAATGCAATATCAGACCAAATTTTTTGTGCATCATTTGTTTTACGAACACGAAGATCATTTATGGACAAGAGTTTTACTGGTTTATGGACAAGTTTTACTGGTTTTGACAGTAAGATTCATCCTAGCTATTTAATGTGCCTACACTGCTGTAGGTGTTCACATCAAAAGGGGTGATCCATGTTGCCTTTATAATCTCTGGAGGGAAATGCTAATTTGCGTGGTTTTAGATGTCTATTGCCAGATAATACTCATCATTCCAGTATCTTATTTTTCTGTTTTGCCTGTGAAGGGTATCAACACAGCTAGCTCAGATGCTGATGTCTACATTACAGACATTAAATTTAGACAAGCAAATCCCACCTTTCCTTTTTCCCTCTGTAACTGACTGCACAAGCGATCCTATTTTTCAAATATGAGACTCCAAGACTGAAATTTTTCTAGCTTGTCCCCGCATATATCTTCCATTTCAAATCTACCCAATAATATTAATCATGTCTTATACTCCCCATTATTATTTCATCATGTAATGATTGTATCAACAGCAACAAAAAGAGGAGGTAGAACATACAAGTACAGAAGGGGAAAAGTATGATCAGTATAAACATGATCAGACGATATGCTTGCAACATTCTTGTTCCATCTAAGACAAGAAATTTGATATTTCAGGTATTATCCAATGATCTTGCTTTAATAGTTAACAGATCATTCCTGTTATATTCAATAAATCCCATTGATTGCATGTAATCAGATACTGGCCTATGGTTAAAACTAAACCAGGATACAGCCCAGTTGGCCATATGTGACACACAGCCAAAATAAGACCCATAATTTTTACCTCAGTGTAGCTTAAAAGTTGGCCAGAACTGGGAAGTTTGTTTCTTGCACTGAGAGGGAGCACATTCTAAACATGGAAGTAGCTTTAGTCCAGCTACAGTGAATTTCACTACATTGAAACGGGAAGAACAAAAAAAAAACCAAACCCAAACCAAAACAAACAAAAAAGCAAAAATACTCTTCCTTGAAAACCTGTCACCTAACTTCAATTTTTTTCTTTATTTCTATGTGGGTTTTGGCAGGAGTTTTTTTACAAGGAGTAGGCATTGGTGACTACAACCCTCTGTTGTTAACTACGTGGCAGATCCCAAGAGAGATGACTCTAGAGGAAGTTGCCCATGCTTTAGCCAATCACATCTTGATTTCAACCTCTATTACATGCAGAAATGCCAGCATAGCACCTAACACAGACACAAAGCCCTCATAAACAATTTGCAGGTCCCCAAACATCAGGTATTCATGCACCAACCAATGATCAGCAGGTACTGTACCCAAGCAAGCTGCTGCTCCCACCATAGCATAAAGTCCTGGTGTGACGCAGTCTGCCCCAGGTCTGCACCAGTTCCTGAAGATGATCCAGTCATGATGGTGATATGCCAGCTGCTCCACTCCGATCCCAACCATCCTGCCAGCCATGGCTCCAACAGCCATGCTGGGAATGAAAAGGCCTGAAGGGATCTTGAATAAAATACAGACACATAAGCACCTTTACAAAAATGACTAGTAATTTACTTATTGATCAAATAATTAAGCATTAGTGGTAAGAGAACCCCATTTCCTTATTAAATGTTAGCTCAGAAAGCCATAGCCTTATGACAGTCTACAGTGATGTTCCTTGTGGTCCAAGACTGGTTTCTGCAGTGACTAAGTTTGTGTGGCTACATGTGTATTAATAGTTTTATAGGATGCTAATGCTTTTTTTTATGTAATTTTGAATCCTACCTGCTGCATTACAGTGAATTTGATAGCTAAATGGTGTTTCTGAATAATAGTCTGCTTTTAAAGTCAAGATGTTCTTGGTTTAGCCTTTATTGCTTTCTCAGCAGGAAGTTGAGAGTTGCTGATGGCTCTGTCATGGCCTTGAGAATTAGCTTAACTGAAAATAACATCTTGATTTCACCCCCTCTACCACACGGAGTACCTTATAGTTTTATTACTACTCTTTCAGGCTAAATCAGATCAGATTTTAAATTAAATATCAAATGCAGAATAAAAATTCACAGAAAGGACGCTGATTGCCCAGAGGCAGCTATTTCTTCATCTCACTTTGTTATATATTTTCCAAGAAGCTCTATGAATCATTACATTGCTGTGGCAAGGGCTTGCATGCAGTTTTTATTATTTTTAGAGTTGAAAGGTGTTTATATCTTTTTAATTCTGAAAATACGCCTTGAGCTTCCTACAGAATTAAACTAAGCCTCAGCAAGGCCCAGAGGCCCTAGGGCTGATAACAGCAAGCACTATCTCCCCCACCGTATAGTGTTAATTTGGCTGATACAGTTGGATTGAGTCTTCTAGATTTGGTGGGTAAAGATATTTAGTCTGTTTGTTTGCACAGTAATTGAAACTGTCAATTGCTTCTAACAAATTTTAAATATATAGAGTAAATACAGAACCACATATTAAATACAGAACCAAATTCAGAAGTTTTTAAACAAATGAACAAGCAAAAACAACTGACGGCCAGACATAAATCAGTTTCTGCAGTGAAGGGCATCTCATTCCAAGTCCTCCTCCAGAAATATTATATCGTCTGCAACATCCAAGTGCTCTTAAATTCCTACTTGTTCTCCCTACTTAGTCAGTGGTCCTGAGTGACCTTCTACCATTCAGTAGTTCTTGTCTTCAGATGGAGAAAAACACAAAAGAAAAGCAAAACTCCAACAATTTCCTACTATATTTCAAGTAAAAGACCTTCTAAAAGATTAATCTGCAGTTCAAGCAGAGTGTTTAAGAGAAAGAAGAGATGCTTTAGGTTTGAGTGTCATATAAACTACAGTGTACAACTCAGAAAAACTTCCCATTGTCTGCTGCAATCAGATCAAGAACTAAACGCTCAGATAATGGGAACTACAGACAGACAGATATGTATTTTATGTGGACTCTAGAAATCAGACATATAAAACTCACCACTAACAGTTTTGTATATACTGAAAGCTTGAATAAGTTGTTCTTGGTTCTTTCATCACCCATTTATGGGGAGAAGGAGAAGGAAAAGGTTGCAAACTCAGAATAATCAAATCATACAACCATCAGTCCTGCCACTCATTCCCTCTTTTTTCCTAGCTACGGTACTGAAAAAGATTCAAAAATAGAGCTTGTCAGCTACTTTTATATTTTTTGGAGATTTTAAATGTGTAAATCAGTAAATTTAAAGCTATCGCTTCCCCAAGCATAGCTACCTTGAGGCACATTAACACATTAATTCAACAAGACAAACAGCAGTGTAAATAATCCATATCACCAAGAGAACTGAAAAACTACTGCAGTGGGAATCATTTTGAATTTGCCTATTGGCAACAATAGATTTAAATTCCCACCCAAGTTTCTGTTTCACTTAATAAAACTGCAGATGACTAGAAAGTCAAAAAGCAGGGCTCATCCCTTTGCTGCAACAGAGACCCATTAAACAAGGTACTGGCAGGCAGGTGAACCAGCAGATATCTCACCAACACCTGCATGGCTACCTGTAGGTCAGAGATGCACAAGCCCTTCCAGATAGATCACAACTGCTGATGGCAACCCATCTGTGCCTTGTGCTCATGACAGCTTCTGTGCCTGTCCCCAGTTTACCTTCATGCCAAAAGTGAATATTGTGATAACAATTTTAAACACCAAGGCCAAGGCGAGCTGCCACATGGCAGTGTAGACTCCAGGGCCAGCAGGTCTGTCAGGAATGTCATCCACTGGCCGGGTCATGTTTGGATCATTGATGTAGTCGCAGAGCTGAGAGGACTCCAGTGCACCACAGTCATTGAAGAGCTCTGAGATCAGCTCGCTGGTGCTCCTCCGGGTGTAGGGGTTAGGATAAGCGATGATGGCAGTGATAGCTGTTATCACTATGACCTCCAGGACTGGGTATTTCCCAAGTCTGGTGGTCTTTCGCCTCCTGCACCAGGCAATGTTGCATCGGATAAAGAGGGTCCCCCAGAGGCCGCCGAAGACACCAAGCAAGATGAAGGGGAAGAGCTCAGCCATGTACCAGGGGGTGTGGTACTCCACGTAGAACAAGACCAGCCGGCTGTTTCCAAAAGGATTGATGGACCTGAGCGTGAAGGCAGCCACGAGAGCAGCAAAAAATGACCTCCAGAGAGTTTTCAGAGGAAAGTAGTAACTGACCTAAAACCAAGCAGAGACCGTAAACACTTCATGAGTGTGACAGAGGATGTTTGCTTTAATTACCATCACCATGTGTTTCACCTGTGGGTCTACATCTGACTTTACTGGAAGCACTAGTCCTTACCACAGCCAGAATGTTTTCACAAAGGTATGAGAAAAGGCACTTTCAGATTTCAGATAAGGAGCAGCAACCAGTTAAAAATCAAGAAACCAAAATCCAAAGTTGCTAGCTAGAGATGATAAGAAGGATGCTTGACAGCTCAACCCATGTGGCAGCTAAAGAAACGCCAGCACAAGGATATATTTCCAAATTCATTCATTTCATTTGTTTCGAGAAAGCCAATGCTGCTGCCCTACTCAAATTAGGCTAAAATATCTGCTTATTTCTTATTACTAGAAATCAAAGATAATTTTTGTTTCAGAAGAAAAATGAGCATGTAAGTATTTCAAAAATAAAGTGGAGTCTTAGAAAAATGTATCAAATGAAAATATATTTACTGAAACAAGCAAACTGCCACGTCTCACCTCTTCCAGACTAAAAAGCACACCTCCAATTGGAGCACCAAAGGCAACAGAAACTCCTGCCGCGGCTGCAGCCGAAAGCACCTACAAGGCAAATATTTGCATACAAGGCATGAGTCCTTTGAAATACCAAGTATCTGGAGAGGGAAACTAGAGATGATGGGAGTCAACCTCACCTCTCTTCTCTTTCCTTCGTTCTTGCTGTACTTTGAGAAAAGGCTACTGAAGAAGTTTCCGCAACAACAGGCCACGTGGACTAACGGCCCCTCTTTCCCAAGGCTGAGGCCTGAAGATACCACCAGAACCAAGGTGACTGTTTTGATTAAAAGTGTCCACTTTCCCAGGTAGCCCCTAATAATGAACCCACTCAAGATGGTTTTTATCTGGAAAGCAGGAAGAACATGTTGAAGAGCTTAAGAAACCTTTTCTACTCTGAACTTGCAAATGGAATTAAAATTCCAGTGGAGTTAAAATAAAGAAACTGCAGACTGCTTGAAAAGAGACAGTGAGGAAGAGAATGTAACTGTAGGTAGGGCAACTTTCCCACTGCGATATTTGAGCAGGGGTTAAGCAGACCATACTTTTACTCTTGTTACGGGTGGTCCCCTGCTTTGGTAAGGAGTCTCGCAGAGATCAATAGAAATATGAAACTCTTACATATCTCCTTGGCTTACAGATCAGAGTTAAACTAGGCTCAACTTTAACAAAGCTAAAAAAGAAGCAAATAAACAACCACAGACTATTCCCAGTTAAAACGAGAGGAAAAAAAGTTCTCCTTATTTGTAATGGCCATGCCATAAAAGCATGCAAGTGTTATGAAATGAGAAAGTCCAGGAGATCTTATTTTTACAGATTTCCTCTTAATTTTGCATATGAGTGGCTAGAATACAGCACAATGTACATGCATGACACACAGGCTCCAGGATGGGATTTGGGTTTGGACTGTAGCCCTGGAAACAGGCTGGAACTGAGCATCACCT
This sequence comes from Ara ararauna, assembly GCA_028858755.1. NCBI lineage: Eukaryota > Metazoa > Chordata > Aves > Psittaciformes > Psittacidae > Ara > Ara ararauna. The sequence goes on from CM054378.1 coordinate 54,482,723, forward strand.
CACAGGAGATATTTATCACTTAGAAACTAGATTTACATTTAACCATGAAAACCTTTTAAAAACACTTATATCAAGCATGTAACAAACACACACGTGACTAATCTGAAACATGGAAATTATTTAAATATTTCAAATTATTGGGGAGGGGGTGTCCTAATCAACTATGAAATGTTTGAATGCTTCTCTTAGAGATGAAAAAAAAAAAAAAAAAAAAGCCAAGATTTCTAAAATTTGGGCTGTTGATTCTGTCTGCCAGATTCTTGATAATCCCAGCGATCCTATAGCACTTCTAACAGAAGACTGCTCTGATTTAAAAAGTCTTGAGTAGTTATGCTGCTTGAATTACAGGATTCCTCATTTTAACAGCTTAAATATGGGCTGACACTCAATATGTAAAATATTGAAAAGCAAGTAAGATTTTTGGCTGCCATAACGCTGGCACAACAGCATAACATTGTCTACAAGGATACAATTTGCAGAAGATGAAAGCCAGACACTTTTCAGGCATCCCAAATGATTGGCATCTAGCATCTTCAGCAGCTTAGGAAACCTTAGCTTTGTAGTCTCCCTCTTCATTTTATTTTGGTTTTGTTTAAAGCCTAGGCTAGAAAATGACTGGGTTTGTAACTGGTCCAAGTAATTCAACCCAAGGAAAATTCTGTAGAGTCTTATAGTGAGTATGTGTCTCAGCCACAAAAATTTGGAGTCCATAAAGTGATGATTGGGAGCTGTTGAATTTTAATTCAGGCTCTGGCAGTGAAGTCTGATGTGCATTAACCTGCCACAGTGGCATTTGAACATTTTCTACTATGAACAATTTCGATAAGCACCATAAAGGCATGTTAGAGGCATGAAGGCAGACGAGATGGAAAGACAATCTTCTTGTTCCTATACTATCTCACAGGACAGTTCTGGAATGGGAAAAGGTGACAAATTATTATTTCATTATTTTGTTTGGTATTTGGATATCCACCCACAAAGAAACTCACCTCTGGGATTCCAGAGCCACAGGCATAGGGAGCAAACACTCTGACCAGGGAGACTGCCAGGAAAGCAAAACATAGAGCCCACATAATGTATAGAAAATAGTTTAGAATGTAAGCACTTGCACCCTAGAAAAATAACAGTAACAAACATTGTTAGACAAATGCAGGTTGGTAAAACTCACACTTCTACTAGGGATTATGATGACATGGAACCTGGTCTTTTCATTTACATGACAGCTGTTGCTTTTCATCAGGAAGAAGAAATGACTTCATACAGTCCAACAACTTTATTACTCATGGAAAGCAGCAGCATTCTAATATATACCTAGCCCGGTCCATACAGTCTGTTTGCAAGGCACCCAAAAACCTTAAAAGTATCTTTCAAGGACTTAAAAATTAAGCCAACCACAAAAAGTTGCAAAATGTCAAACAAATCTGTCATAAGGGCAAAAATAATTGGTGATAAAAAAGCACCTAATGATGGAAGCTGCTGTGTTCATCCCATCGTGGGTGACAGGGATACATCTTTTTCTGAGGGCTGGTATTCAAAGGTTACCTCTCCATGCACATGCTGATCTTTTAAAACGACACCCCTGCGCATATCAGTAGCCAGTTCAGTTCACAAATGGTAAGGGCAAAACCATAAATAAATCCTTTCCTTCTACATGATGCTATCTATGATAGGGTTGAAAAACATTTACAAACACAATAGCTTGGCAGATCCCATTCAGACACATCTCCGTCATTTTTGCCCTGATATTTTAAAAGTGTTCAAGTTAATAATAAAATCTATCTTCAAACTGAATAGCTTTACTTCACGGACAGAATGAAAATGCCAATAATCATTAGCAATGGTTGACCATGCAGTGCCATGGTGAAGGCATAGTCAATAGTGACCTTCAAGCTTTCTACCTGTCTCCAGAGATCAAGTCAACACTGTTGTTAAAGTCTGGCTTAGAACCCCTCCCTCTTCACAAGCATAATTTTTTAGATTAATTTCAAGAACTCTATCTACACATACAAAATAGAATCTAGTAAGAGGCATCAAACTGATACACATTAAGCCTTTTTAAGGAGATTAAGCCTTCAAACAATCCCCTCTAGCAAGATGAAACTACAGAATAAAAACCAAGATGAACTTCAGTGCATGAATTGGTATGAATCCTTCACCTTTAAGTGAACTCTTCCTACCGGATGCAATCCCAGCTGCTCAAGAACATGGGGGCCCCTGTCTTTGCCCTTTAGAACAGCAGCCTGGATATCAACATTATGATAAATCAAGCAAGAAAACAGGCATTAATTAGTTGTATCATGTCTTCAGTTAACAGAGCTGGCCAAACCCAGTTCCTAGTCATAAAAATTCTAGAGCTGAGAAGGCTCCCTGTTTGCAAACCTGCAAGGAATCAACTTTTAACATGGACACTTGCTAGCCTCATTTTCCAGGTCTCTGTCCATGTGAAAAGACAGTAAGGAACCACTGCCCCTATCGTCATGGATTTATTTGGAAGAACAACAATTTGTTAAGGTCCTCTTGTGCTTGCTGAAGCAGGCTTTGCTGATAACAGCAGAATAACAGCAGCAATACAATGCCATCCTCCAATGTCCTGAGACTGAGCAGTCATGGATCCCACACTTACAGTGATTGACATCTGTCTGTAGTAACCACAGATCTTTGTTGCTACAGCTGAAGACAGTCTTGTCTTCATGAATGTCTTCTCTTAGTGCTTTCAATTACAAACAGCTATGACAATATTTACTCTTCCTCTAGAGAAAACTCTGGACATGTTGCCCCAAGGCAAAATTCTCCTGTCAGTGTGAACTGGAGTCACTCCAAAGAAGACCAATGCCGTTACAACAATTCAGTCCTACAACGTTGAGTGAAAGCTGTAGTTTTGCTTCTAAATTCACCGGAGTCAAATTAACTTTGTTTATTTTTACTACTTCTTTCACATCTGATGAATACTGCATCAACATATTACTGCAGTCACGCATACACCTAGTGCACTGTGACAGGACCCCACAAGAGTCTATATGGTGAGTTCAGTCTTATCCACTGGAATAACTCTCATTGTTACATTTTCCAGATATCTGGCATTCTGCAGGTCCAACTGCAGCAGTTTATAATGATTAATAATAATGAAAAAACCCAAAACTTTGGGAAGTGAAGTAGTAGTAACTCAGTATAGCAAATGGCTCAGCTATCATTCATTACATGCCATTCATTACTAAAGCCTTGAATCAGTCTTAGGCATGCACACTGGAATCAGAGACCAAAAAAGCTCATTAGTAAAGATGATCCTGCCAAGGCCTTTTCCACTCTGCTAGTGGCTCGAAGGATTTACCCTGGCAACAACAGTAATAGAGCAAGTATGGGAACTGAGAAAAATGTTGTATCTTAGTTTGCAAGACCGAGCAGTATTGCAGATCTGATGTCAGACCAGTTTAGGTACAAATGGAACACAATTGAAAACAACCCTCACAAACTCAGAATGCTGAAATAAACCACACCCCTCAGGATGCTATCCAATGTTTTTTTTCTCCAGAGATCCAAAGCTCTATGGTAACTCGGCTGGGGAATCTCACAGTTTGCAGACTCCCTCCTGTGGACGTTACAGCAACGTGTCTCCTCAGGGCCCTCAAGACTGAGAGACTCAAGGCTGCAAAACTGGGAAGTGGGTTCCAGGTAAAAAGGGGCTTCCTTGTCTTGCAGGTCTCAGCTTCATGACAGGAGATCCAGAAGCCCTGAGATGGGAATCCAGTCCATTGCTGGATCTGGCATCACGAAACAAGGAAGACTTGGGGTCCTTTCCTTTACCCTGGATACCTGAAAGGCACCAGAAATGTGGTCCTCAATTCTAGTGAAGCTGAGTTTGGGTCCTAACTGAATCTGCAGAACAGGGGAAGGTCCGGGTCACCAGATACTTGCCAAAGATCTATCTGAAGTGGGTGGCATCTGACGTGCTTTAACACATCCACTCCTCCAGCGAATCTGAGGGTTTAAAACAATCTTGCATCAAAAAAACCCACTTCACCTGCTCTTTGAAAGCAGTTCAGGACCAGAGAGATGAAGTATGTAGTTCACCTACAAACAGTGATTAGGGAAGAAAACTTAGCCTGATATGTGTCTGATGTGCTATTATGTTTTCCATAATAATTTCCATCAAGACCCTGCTTTGGGCTCATTTTATAGGACTAAAATGAATACATTTTTCAAGAGATAGGTACCATAGAACATGCCACAATTCTCAGTCAGAACATACGAACATGGTTTATCGTAGCCATAACTTGTCAAAATCACACGGAAGAACTGATCTAAATCTTAGTCCTCAGAATGTCAGTTTAGTTGGCTATGATGAGAAGACATTTCTGACCAAAGTACCTTTAGGGAAACTGTTCCAAAGAGCTTTTGTCTCAAACGCGCTCCAAATTACTCCTTCTGTCCACTGCTGTTTTGTAAGGGCTGTTTTGCAAATGTCAGGCACAAAGAGAAGCAATATAAAAAAAAAAAAAACAAATCCCAAAAAAATAACAAAAAAACCCCTGGAAAATTACCCTGAATCTCAGTCAAATTCTGTGCATTTTGATCCCTCCTCAAGTACTCTACAGCTACAGGAATCATGCAAAACTTTTCCAAATCTTAAGACTTTTGCTACCAAAGAGAATTTTTACTTCCCGTATTTACACTGTGTTGGGCTTTGCCTGTGATTTCAGTGTAACAGCAACAGACAGCTGTATTATTAATATTTATAGCATTCATTGGGCCATGGCAGACAGAAACCCACAGATCTTAGAGGCCCATTTGTTTTGAGAAAGAGCCTAAAACTAAGCCAAGATGAACCTTTTTTTTTTTTTTCACCACGACTAGTGCATGAGAAGCTCAGTGTGAACACAGTAAAGTTTCACAGTGCCCTCCTAGCTGATACCTTCCCTATAGGCTGCAGCATACAACAGTCATGACTGTTGATTTCAAGTAGCAGCCAAAAGCAATAAATTTTCTGCAAGATAGGCTCCATTTTTATATTCCAGCCTTTCAGAGTAACAGCGTGTCAAACACATGCACAGGATTTCCAAATCCCATAACAATTTTAACAGTCTCTTCTTTTTCCCCTTCCCACATATTTTTGTCCTCTTAAATTACAACATCATCTCCAGCCCTGCAACTTTATACCAGGGTAATATTTCTTCATTGTTACAGACACAACCACCCAAACCATCTGCTGATGAATCACAGAATCATAAAATCATAGAATCATAGAATATTTAGGGTTGGAAAGGACCTTAAGATCATCTAGTTCCAACCTCCCTGCCATGGGCCTGGACACCTCCCACTAAACCACGCCACCCAAGGCTCTGTCCAACCTGGCCTTGAACACTGCCGAGGATTGAGCATTCACAACTTCCCTGGGCAACCCATTCCAGTACCTCACCACCCTTACAGTAAACAATTTCTTTCTTATATCCAATCTAAACTTCCCCTGTTTAAGTTTGAAACCATTACCCCTTGTTCTATCACTACAGTCCCTAATGAAGAGTCCCTCCCCAGCATCCCAACCCCTTCAGATACTGGAAAGCTGCTATGAGGTCTCCACACAGCCTTCTCTTCTCCAGGCTGAACAGCCCCAACTTTCTCAGCCTATCTTCATATGGAAGACTAGTGCAAACCTAGCAAACCTCTGGCAAAGGGAAGCTTGGCGCTGTTGACTGGCAATGGTGCAGAGATTTTTGCCTGCAATTAAATGGTGGGAATATTCAGGATGAGTGAGCACCTCACTACTTTCACTATGGCCTTTCAGAACTATGGAAACTAGGCTATATGTATTCACATACACCACTTGTACTGTAAATCTAAAGCAGCACTAAAGGAAATGTGAATGACAAACTTGTATGGTGATGAAGGTGCCCTCATTCTGCAGCACTAGACTACCTCCACACTAGGGCAAGACCCGAGACAACCTCTCCACACCACCCATTTTTTAATTGCTTGTCTGGAGATTATTTATACCACAGAAGTATATCTTTTCTTCTCCTATTATTCACCAAACTGCACTACCAGATATTTTTTTTAAAGCCACATTACAAGCTTAAGCCAGTTCTTTTCAAAGCCACATTCATCCCACCTCCATATCATATTAAATTTTTCTTATGCAGATCTTACACAGCTCCCACTACTATTCACAGCATTTGAATACATAAAAAGCATCTGCAATCCCAAACATTTCCTCTTAAATGTATTTGTCAGGGATCATCATTTTTGTCCCATAAAACTGTGTTTAAAAGACAAAAATTGGATAGCAGCTCAGGTTCCCTGGTGATTATGAGTGTTATGAAACACTTTTGGTTCAATACTGATAAAAAGAGAGAGTGATCTTGCAGTTTTCCATCATACACAACACCGGAACAATAGGACCTCTTCCAAGTTAAGCAGTTAATGGTTGTGGAAATGTCTTTTTTTGCAGCGTACTTGGTTCATTACTTTCTCTTTCAGAGCAACTCTCTGAAGAGAACATCAGGAAGTAGGAAAAAAAGCATTGCTGGCCTGCTGTGACCACAACCCAATCAGGTCTCCCATACCTCAGACTGGCTTACGAGAAGTTCAGACCATTTCTGCCACTGGGGACATTTGTCCCTGTCATCGAATGTCGTTTCATTAGACGTCCAGCAGCACTGCTCATGGCTGTACCAGAATGCAGACAGGCAGACACCCTCCTTCAGGTCTGTCATCCAATCCACAGCTAAATCTATCACTCCGGCTAATGTGCCTGGGAAAAGAAATGCAGAAAAAGAAACTGTGGCATTAAAAAATATCAAGTTGCAAGGAAAATGAATCTAATTATAACAACAGCAAAAAAAACCCATGATTTGAAGAAGCAGTTGCAGTGTAAGCATGAATATACCAAAGACTGGAGGACAATGACATGTGGGCAGAGAAACAGCCAGCTTGTTGTCTGACCTTCAATACTCTCTCATCAGCTTTTATTTTAAATGTTATCATTTTCATATTGACTGACTGCCAAGTAGAGAAGGCATAACTGATATAGTGCCTGATCCTGCAGTCTGTCCCAAGCAGGGGTACCATTTGACTGAGATAAGGAGGACTTCATGCAGCATCTCTACATATATCCTGAGCTGCAGGTCTCAAACCACATTCTATATTTCAGGTATAGGGGAGAAGAAGGATACATACGTTTTCCTATAGTCTTACTGCAACATTTTAGAAGGATGACTTCAGCACAGAAACAATATGGATTCTGACTTATGAACTTAACTGAATCGGGATCCCGATATGTACGTTCATTAGCAATCTGAGAATGCAGAATAAAATTACCCTTCAAATCCTCTCTGGAGCTAACAGATTCCTTGCAGATTTTCCCCGGTATATACAGAGCTACAGTGACACCCGGTGGCCACCGGACACAGACACGGGAAAACTTGCCGGGGTCTGACACAAGAAAAGAAAACCCTGTTTTTCTGAGGCATTTGTTCACCAGCAGTAATTCCCATCCCCCGGGATCAGATGTGTCCTCCTGAATCCAGCACCAGCAGGAAGGGGAAGGCTGGGAGCAGTGGAAAGTAGAAGTCATCATTATTTTTGCAAGTCATTTTTAATACAATTTCAGGAAACCAGTAATGGATTTGAAAGAATTTACTGGGGCTAAACCACTGCAAAACAATGCTTTGGCAAATGCAAAATGGTTTAATGTTTCCAAAACTTTAAGCTTTGTGGCTCCTGCTAAAATGCAATTACATGAAGCAGTGGTGGGGGCCTGCTCTCCTTTTTCCTAGCAGCTGGGGCACACAGGTGGGTTCAAGAGTCAGTTTATTTGACCTGGAACTAAAGTTTTCTGAGTTTCATTTCTGTGAGAGAGGAAAACAAAACCATTTCAAATAATTCAGGCACATGTAACCTGTCTTTTATTCCATAGGACAGAAAAAACCCACTAGTGTTCGCAGAGGTTTACATATAAGTAAATATTCTCACCCCCTTAAGAAGGATGCTTGTACCCACACTGACCAGCAACGTGACTAGGTAACAGCGAAGTCTTTTTGTTGTATAGGGATACTCTGAAGAATTAAGATATACACTAGACAAGATCACCAAAAAAGGCTGCAGAAAGGAGTAATGATGTCTGTACCAGTTATTTTCTTTCATGAAGACCTTGCCTTTCTCTTGCTCACTCACTTCTATTTTCCCAAGTTTCTATGGAAACAATGAACCATATTCTTAGATGATGATAAATCACTGTGTTGCTGTTAATGTCAGTGTGCACAACTTACCGAGCTTTGCAGTAAGCTCTACATTCTCCTCCAGTTCTCTGAAACTTTCAGGAAACTGTACAAAGAATCCTCATCCCCTGGACATGAGCACCAAATGCTATGCCTCTTGCGTCTCTCCATGGACCTTTATCATCCTCTGTAGTTGACCCAATCTTCAAAGCTCATATCACACTTAACCAGGCAACTGAATATTAATGCTTCATAGAGTGCAAAGAAGGTGCAAAGGCAGGTAGGCTTTTGAATGTTTTTCTCCAATAAAGTTACTAAACAGAGTGAGGAACAAGAATTCAGTTCTCTAATATAACAAGCTCGCATGCACCCCAGTACCTCTAGGAAAATGTACTTAATTTTGCAGCTGATCTAATCCCTTCTGCCAAATGCTTTGGGAACCACATAAGAAGGAAAATGAGACATGCAATTTACTACACATGCTTTACAGAGAAAAAAATAATGAGAGGGGAGGGCCTTTTACAATAATAATGAGAGGGGAGGGCCAACATTTACAAGATAATAGTGCAATAGTGAACCTCCACAAGACACATGAGCAGGACTAAAGTTTTCAAAGTTCTGAATCATTGCAACTTTAAGTGAAATTAATGGGAGTTGCAGACTGTTCAGCACCTCAGAAAGTCAAGCCTTTGGTTCCTTGTGCTTACCGTGGCTGTCTAGACTGTAATAAAGCAGAAGTTTAACTCCCTACTTCTCCCACTAAAGGAACTGAATTTGTTCTCCCTTCTATGTAACCTGCCTGGGACGAAAAACAACAAAGCACTCCAAAGTCAGGAAATGCTGAACTTCATTTCAGATATGAGCCTTTTGCATCTCTCCTTTTCCTTTAGTTTATACTTATCCTTGGCCAATACTTATCCTTTACAATGCCCTAATAAGAATGCTAAAACTTTGCTTCGAAAACATAGTTTTTCTGATGCACCTGTGACAGAAAACAGCCTCACCCAAGTGGCACAGCACTGAATTGTAAAGGAGATTCTTTGCACCCTCAGCTCCAGAGCATTTCAGCATTAGTATGATAGTATTTTATGTCGCACAGTTTAGAAAACAGACTCTTTTGGTGATCTATATATAGCATATACATTCAGTTGGCTAGTAATAATCGTTAGGTGGAGGGATGCCCACTGGTCTGCTGGCAGGATAGCCACAGTAGAAACTCAGAATTCCTTACAGATGAAAAATGCCTTTAAAATTTGGCACCCACACCTAAAATTTTTAGGTTCATTTCCCCATATGTTGCTTTGTATTTCTCCAGAAAGTATAAACTTTCTGCCAAAGATCAGCCCAGGTAGTACTCAGCATCTGTTTCTGGCACATAGTGTGAGCACTTTTCATATGATCTCCACACCAAACAGCATTTGTGTTACTGCTCTTTTCCCCTTCCTGAAATGAGCAAGCTCTGGCTCCTAAGACCTCATTTCCAGAAGCTCCTTAGTGCCTTTCCAGCCACTAGACAGAGTTATACACCATATTTTCCTTCCATGTAGCACCTGAGGGTTCAAGACCCTGTGAGTACCTGTCTCTGAAAGAGCTAGCTGTGTCAGACTGCAGCAGTGATGCGCTCCACTCAAGCTAATTTATGTGCTCACAGTCACTTGTGAAACTTTGGTCTGAGCCCAAATGGCTGCTGCTACATTTTCAATATACTTTGGTGTTACTCAAAACATACAGCTCCTCTTGGAGCAGCAGTAGCTTCTGCCTGTACAGCAGGACAAGAGAGACCATAGAGGGGCCAGTTCGGTCCATGCAGCCCCATGGAATCACACATGGCAGGCCAGCTTCTCTGAGCAGGCGGTATTTCAAGTAGAAAAGGAAACGATATGAAGTGCTTTTTGACTGCGCGCCACCAACCTCATTTACTCCTTCCTCAAACCTGGTTAAGAAACCACATCCATGAACCAGTAACACCCCACCACCACCACCACCCCCCACCCACCCATCAAAGGTGTATTGACCCCTTGCTGACACTGGGATTGTGACTCTCCATCTTTGGCCTGCCCCAGAAAAAATGAAAGCGCAGAAAGTCTACAGGGCTCAGCCCAGATCATGAGAATGCAGGTGATTTTTGTTCTCTAGTCAATTCACAAGTCCTTGTCCTTTTAATCTAAAAACAGACTAAATTGATTTGACTCTGAGACAAACCACATTGCTAGGCATCCTTGTAACTGAAAACGTTGCAAAAGCTAACATATCTTAGCTGCAGTTTGCCCTCAACCACCATTCCCAAGCTCCATGTATTTTAGGGCTTATCAGAGGACAGCAACTCTGGCTTTCAACAACCTTGAGGATTTCAGCATGAGATTTCACTGCCAACTTGAACTGAAACAAACCTTCTGGGGTATTTTTACTAAAATGGGAGTGTGTGAGTGCATACCAACTTCCCTGTATGAGTGAGGGGATTACTGACAAGCTTGCAAGAGGTGACTACAGCCCTCAAGGGCTTGCTCTAACTCTATTTCAAGCATAATTCTCCGTTCCAGATAAGGCTAATCCTGGCCTTCAGGCAGAATTCAGCAGTCCTGGTAGTACATAGTCTATCAGATTCTCTTTCGATCTCACCCTCCTATCAAAGCTTTTGTGGAAACAAATATATCTATTGCTACAAAATGACACAATTTGCCAAAAATGTCACTTCAGTCACGTTTTCTCAAGAATGTCCCCAGTACTTCTGAGGCACCTGATCAACTGTAATAAACATATTGACAGTTGGTAAGCAGGAGATCCACACCACGTGGAAGTTGTGAAACTTCACATCATACTTTTACCAAGCCGCATGATACAAGAGCACCCTGACGTCACTGAAAAAGCATAAGAAATGGCAGCTGTTTCAGCTTGGTTAGAGAAGTGCAGCTTTCTAAGTTGGAAGATGTGCTAAACTGAGCAGAAGACAGGAGCAGCTTGGGAAATTAATGAATTTGCCATCTGAGTTTAAGCAGGCTGTTAAATATGTAACGTCTGTCTGGCCTGGAAGCAGATCTGAAACTGAGACGGAAACTGTATTTTCCCTTCATACACATATAAAGAAGATAACCCGGTGGACATTGTAATTTACGAAGTTCCCCCTTGAGTGCCTACAACCAACATTTTCCCCATATCATAATATCTACCTGCAGAATTAAAGTAAGTGAAGACAAGAAAAAAATCCTAACAATGAAACTGATTTTGGTGAATCTAAGATTCAGGAAGTCAAAGTAGCCCATCGAGTGTAAAGCTATCAGATGCATGTTTCCTAAAGCAATAGAAAAATCCCTCTACTGGTGCATAACAGTTTTTCTAGGTCAGCAATCCTCAGAAGACTTTGCAAGTGGTTATTTTTATTAAGAATTATAACTGCACGGGTGCATAGCTGCCTTTTTAGCTTGAAACATCAGTGGAGAGACACTGAAGTAAAAAGAGAAGCAGATGGCGCTACAGCAAACTTGGGTGAGATGGTTCTGAGCATAACTGTAATGCTAACACACACATACCTGCCAGTAGTCCTATGAGAAGCATTACAACCCATCCTGACCAAGCATCCAGCAAACTCTTGATGAACTCCCATATGGATTCCTTACTTTTGCTTGTAATCTGAAATCAAAACATTGACATGTTGCCAATACAGGCTAACACAGCTTTAGCGCATAGTGTTTAAAATAAAAAATATTCAGCCTCCTAGAAGGTGCACACAATTTCTCTACTCAATCATTTTTCAGAGAGGCTCGGCTGATTAAGTTGCCAGAAGCCCTTTCCTATTTACAAACTAAAGATATGACACATCCATACTTTTAGAAGTGCTTCCCAAGTCGTACAACAAGGTAGGAAGCAGCAACTTTGTAGAACTGCTTGTTTTTCTTGCCATCAGGACAGCTGATCAGGGGCTGAAACTCATCAAGGCCTGACAGCTTTACCTTTCTGTGGCGGTCAGTGTCGCGTGATTTCTCCCGCAGCCAGTCAATGGTGTGGAAATCTTCATAAGTTCCAACGTCAGGGAAAGGCTCATCCAGAAAATCCATCAGGTTGCCAGAACCATTCATGTCTCCTGCATTGACCATATTAGGGTCTGTATGTAGAGAGCAAAACAAGTATGTCAATAAGTTCATGCAGCTTCGCCAGATCTTCCAGAACAAAGTTTTCCAAAATACCTCCACAGACCACAGTCAAGAGAGCCTGAGTCAGCAGTGCTGGTGGGCACTTACTGAAATCCGTCCATTGCCACTAGAAAAAGCGTTTTGCTGAAGGCTACTTCAGTAGCTGAGCAAACCCTAAAAAGCACACACAGAAATCACAGGATCCAAGTGTAGGAATATCAGCTTTCCTGAAAAAAGAGCCTCAAACCCCAGAGTGGTTCTGGGCTTCTTCTGCAATGATACATCCTCACCCCATGATGGAGGAAGTGCACTGCCTGCAGAGAGATCACCGAGTAGGCAAGCTTACCAGCTCAGAAAACAAATACAGTAGAATTTACCATTCATCACGAACTGCAGATTTTACATGGCAACATTAGTCATAGCACTGTGGTGCTGTCTAGTTTTGCATGCTCAAAGCTACCTGCACTGATCCACTTTCCTTCCACTGCTCAGAAGGCAAAGCTCAATACATTAATAATATATGTAGTAAGATATTAAAACAGAGAAACACAGATGCCCATTGCTTTGCAGCCCTGGAAACTATACCTTGTTCATGCAGTCCACATAAGAAAGCATGAAGAAATTAGCTCATAACCACTGTACCTCTCTTTCCCACAGTAAGCTTAGCAACATCTGGCTAGGTGCAAAAATGACTGTTATCTCCTTTACAGGTCAGGTCCCAAAGTAGTCACTAATATGACAAGCTCCAGAAATGGCTGACATCATTCCCAGTGAGAAGAGCTGTTAGTAGCATGAGAAACTATTAAATGAAGCTGCTTAGGCAGACAGGGTTGTATTCCTCTAACTTAACTTTGGCCATCTGAACATTTGGTATTTGGACTGTAACAACAACCTAGGTTGCCTCTAGGGACAAACGTGTAAGGGTGTGTGGCAGGAGAGTGCCTGCTCCTCCAAAGGTAAGGTCAAGGACCTTTTTTAATGTAACAAGGGATAAGAAGCAAATAAGGAAGCCTGAACAAAAACATACAGGGACACAAATTTGACACAAATAATAAGGGAGGCAGAGATGCGAACCAAACCTGGTGTCATGGGTTCAGCAGTAGCAGTCATTTTTCTCCTTCTTGGTAGCTGGTGCAGTGCTGTGTTTTTGATTTTGGGCCTGGGAACAGCGCTGATAACACCAGTGTTTCGGTTACTGCTTAGTGATGTTTTGGTCTGACCAAGGACTTTCTGAGTCTCATGCTCTGCCAGGGAGGAGGGGAAGCTGGGAGGGGGCAGAGACAGGACACCTGACCCAAACTGAGACAAAGAGGTTATTCCATACCACAGCACGTCATGCCCAGGATGTAAAAACAGAGAGCAGAGACCCAGAAGGGTGGGGGGTGCACTGCATGGTGGGGCTGGGTATTAGGTGGTGAGAAATTGTATTCTTTCCTTGTATTTGCCTTGTCATTATTGTTATTGGTGGCAGCAGTAGTGATTTGTGTTATACTTTAGTTACTGAACTGTTCTTATCTCAACCTGTGGGAGTTGCATTATTTTCGATTCTCCTTCCCATCCCTCTGGGAGCAGGGGGAAGAAAGAGGGGGAAGTGAGTGACAGAACGAGCTGCCTGAGTTAGAGAGGCTTAAACCACGACACCTGGTGAGTCACACACATGAGGGCATGTGGCAGTGTGAGAATGTCTATACCAGCAAGGTTGTCTGATTGTGAACCTTGTCAGTTGGAAAACTATGGGAAAACTGGAAACCAAATACATAGAGACACAGACCTGAAAAAACAAGCATGGAAACCATGACAAGAAACAAATCTCACCACTCACACCAAATGAAGAGCTATTAATGGTGTGTGTGCCTCTGGGATACATTTTCAGGTTTGCTACTGGTTGAGCTTGCACATGAGAAAGTGGCAGCTGTGTCCCCCAGTGTGGCCAGAGACCTCAGGTCCATGGTGTGGACAGGCCCTGGACAGGGACCCTAGCTGGGCAGGAGGGTCCTGGGCTGGCGGAAGCAGCCATGTGCTTCCACATCACTTAAAGCATTGCTCTATAAAGTGATTAATGCCATCCATCAGAAAATAGGTGCTTGGGAAAGGGAGTCTTCCAGAGAGTACCTAGGTTTGTAAAAAAAGAAAAAAAAAAAAAGAAAAAAAGGAAAGCACATGAAAACATACATATAAAAAAAAAAAAAAAACTATGAGGATAGGTACAGTCTTCAGGGGGTTTATAGAACTGACCCTGCAGAGCCTGTAGGTCCTTGACAGACGCAAGGTAACTTTTGCACATCACTGATGAGACTAGCATGGCACCAGCAACTACTACAGGTATGGAAACAGGGATTTCATGAAGAAAGAATCTGGGCCTTTGAATCTGTGAGGAAACTTCCCAATTCTGTAATTGGAACAGGCAGATAAGCTTTTAATCAACTGTCTATACATGCTGCTGTTCTGCTTGGCCCCCTTCATTTACTGCCATTTCCCCCATCTTCTATCCATTCTCAACTGCTTTACTTGAATCCTTTCCATTTAATTTTTTTCCCTGGTGGGGATTTTAGGGATATAACAAGCATGAAGACTCAGCTTTGTCATGTCTGCTCTTTGCACTCCACCAGCTAGGACTTTTTGGATGGCACAGACAATGTGCTTGCATAAGCAGCTGAGGAAAGTATTATCTTATAGGCAACCAGCAGGTCACCATTATAATGCTGTAGAAGCCCTTTTAAGTGAGGAAATCAAGTAATCTCCAAACACCGTGGCACATTTGTCTCAAAGAGAATCAAGCAAAGGAGTTGCAGCCTGGGGAAGGAAACCAAATGCAGAGCAGGTGTCCCAGGCAGCGCTGCTGAGCACAAGTAAGCTGCCATAGGATTGTGGCGATTTAAAAAGCAACAGTTTAGAGGAGTGACAATTGAGAATAGCAGCACTTCAGCAAACAGATGAGAGCAGGCTCCTACACGTGCTAAGGAAAATGGGAGTCTCAAGGTGGGATGCTGTGGCTGACAATAGGGAGTCGAAGTTGTAAGAGGAGCTTGAGTTTGGTGTCTTGTAAACCATGACCGGGGACTGGAATGGGAAGCTGAAATGAGGTGAAAGGATTAGACTATGCAATTATTTTGTAATAGCTGTGACATTTTGCAGATCATTTACTTCATCCCACTCTTCCCATACAGCAAAGAAGGGTCTGTAAAGAACATGCAGTTCAGACTGCTTGCCTGCATGATGCAGCCCGCTTGCTACAGAAACAAACCTCGGGGAACTCTTGTGCTGAAAGTCTTGGCAAGTTTTCCTTAATACTACAAAAAAATTACCCAACATGTGAGTTATATCACATAAAAAATAGCTTTTTAAGTATGCTGTTGATGCCCAGCACATGACAGTATTGTGATGGATAATACCAGGCCAGACCACAAGAATGTAGGATAATTATAATCTCAGCTTGAATCGACCCCAAAAATACGTGCTACACAACCTGTCCAGGGAGAGAAAAATGTGCTAGAGACTACAGGGTCATGGAAGACTAAGAAAACAAACACACTTTGAACTCTAGGTAGCTCACCAATACATGGAAACTACAGTTAGCTGGATGGTTATCAGCCTTAAAGTTCACTTCAGGTACAACACTTCTGAAAGGAAAGACGTGATATTAGATTATGCAAAAGCCAATTTCAGTAAATAAAACCTAGCGACAGCACTTTTGAAGTACTACAGAGCTCCTATCTACATCCTAGCACCAAGTACCTGAAGTATCACTTTCTATTCTGTGTTTATTTATCGCCCTTTACTTTGGCATCTGAAGTAATCTCCAGAGTTCATTTCAGGATAAACTGACCTGACCTCTTTCTTAGAGATGCTTGCAGAGATGTTTCCAGTTACACCAGCAGAACTGAAGCCTTTACACAAATAACTCAGCTGCAGACATTTTAATTTAATATGAATAGGTTAAGGGCAAATGTGTCTAAGAGATTTGGATAATGACAGACCTTACATACACAGAAAGGTGTTGAATCTTGCTAAGAGTTTGGCATATGTATTTTGTCCCTTTGTTGTTCTATGTCTTAGATGTCCTTGCTGTCCTTTCCACTACTTTTCCAGGCACTGACGCAACACAATTTGTGCAAGGGCAAACATTTCCTGCTTAGTTCCCAATTTTTTTCCTAATAATCCCTTGCGTTTCATCAGCTTTTCCTTGGGCAGACATCCAACATTTTCACTGAGCAGTCTGCTATGACTCCAGGCTATGCTCCATAGAAGGAAGTGGCCAGTTTGGAGCCCATCATTCTGTGGTCCCTTAGGAACATTTTCCCCATTGCTTTAATGAGGCTTTTTAATTGCTTTGAATTACATCTGCCATTTGCAATACAGTAGAGAGCCTTCCTCAGCTCTTAACAGCAAGATCTCATTTTTACTGACTAGCTTAGTATATCTACAACCAAATATTTTTGTCAAAAAATATTGCTCTTGCCTTAATAATTGTAAACAGGTTCTTGCTGGAAACTGAACAAGGAAACAAAGAAATCTGACTATGTTATCTCCTCAATTCAGAGGGTTCTGGTTAGCAGATCTCTCTGGAATTAGACCTATGCAAGAGTCCTGCAGTCCTGTAGATGGAGCAAGGTCTTGTCAGGGATCAATTTACAAACAGAGAGGTCACAGAGCCAGACTGGCAACTGTGCCTCTTGATAGAGACTTTCTGGCTGCCACATAATCCTAGATACCATCCAGAAACCTTGGGCCAAGTCAACCTGATGTTCAGTCCCTCATCTCCCAGCTAGCCACGCTCACTGGAGGCGAGCGTCAAAAGAGCAAGTCTATAGCCCATGAAGCTTGATGAGTGTATAAAGCCAGATAATTATTAATTAAGGAGTCACTGAAGCCTCCTATGTACAGAAAGTGAATAAGAAGTTACGGCAAACAACCTACAGAAGCCAGGGTGTGAACACAGAGAGCTGCCAGACATGCCAGCAAGCACAGCAGGCACTGCATGGACTGCAGCTCACTGCTGTTACATATACTCACTTTGTGTTATTTTGAAAGAACAAAAAGTAGTAGCACTATCGTATTTAAGGCCATGAGGATTTTCTGCAGATCTCGCAGTGAGTAAACTCATCATGTGATTTGGGACCAGCTGTATGATACACTGCAGCTTGGAGCAAGGGCAGCTTGGAGCGAGGTTTTGTAGAAGAGCAATAAATCACTCTTACAATGGAAACACTGAGAACCTCTCAGCTTTATAGCACTGTTACAGCATGTAACAGCAATAGCCACAGCTTGAATAGTTCTCCCGGTGAACTGACATTCTAGGTATTATGTTGACTGACTGATAGGATCTGAAATGTGTTTCACATGGCAAGCACAGACCAAAACATCCCCTGGTTCAAAAGAAGCTGAAAAGTATACTGATGGGAAACAACTAGCTGAACAGTCATCAAAGGAAAAGTTTTGGCCCTCATCAATTGCTAGTATACATGCTAGTTCCATGCTACGCTCTCCTCATCCTGTTTTCTGTTTTAATTGGACACATTGCACTGAGACAGGCAGTTTTTAATGCAATTCCAGCAAGTTTCAAGTTTCTTTCAACAGATCACAGTTACTGAATTACCTCAACACTTCAAATGCTTCTAGCAGATGAACATTCACCTACATGCTTTCATGTGTATGCTGCTTTCCTTGAAGACAGTAGTGGGTGGGTTGCTCTGTGAAACGTAACGGTCGCAGGCAGCAAAGCATACCTCTGCAGTGACCCTTCTGCTGCAGCATAAGGAAAAAGTGAACTTGGCAAGAGGCTGGGGGAAGAAAGCAGAAGCCTAAAGGCCAATTGCAAGTTCCTCAGTTCACATTTGTTTAGAGTGACTTTTCCATGGCATCTGAAGTATCACCTGTTCCATCTCTTCCACATGTGGTGTGAGGTAGCCAACACACAAAGCAGAATACAGTGCATCTCAGGACTTTTCTATGCTCTGGTACCAATATACATACAATGATAAAACAGAGGAGATCTTAGTACAGACACAGCTTTTGAAGTGATTCACGGTCATTTCAATCCTGCCTCCATCAGAGTTGAGCACACCCCTGATCTGAATGGTTGGTCAGATTAGCTGTGCTCATACAGCATGACCTGACAGCAGGTACCGCACAAAATTAGGAGCATCGGGTGGAGGCTGTGCAAATCCCTGGGATTTATTTTCCATATAGTACCCATTAATGAGCAATGCAATCTACTGGTTTACATTATAATTTATGATAACCACAAGACCCCATTGTGCTGACAGATAATTTGCCACTCTCTATGCCCATAATACTTGTATTGACCATTCCTAGTAGTGTATTCTCAAAGCAGCCAAGCATGGTACCCCAGCCTCATGGCCATTAACTGCACAAAATGATCTGCCAAGCAGAGGCACTTTCTCTTGAAAGCTGTGTGCTTTGCCAACATCCATCCACCCCGCCATCCAAAGAGATTTAGACCTACTGGCAAAGAGGGATGCAGAGCACTGTCCACCCAGCCCTCGAATCCAGGCAGTTAGGAGGTCAGCGAGCTGAAGACATCAGTGTTCAGAAAGAGCCATAAGAGGTTAAGGCTCAGGAAGAGTTTTTAGAGCTGAGAATGGTTATAACACAGGTCTTCAGTAGCACCCAGCCAGAAAAAATGGGCCTCATAGACCAGGAAGTCAGCAAGCAAGATTATTAATGGGGTCACCTTGAAAGACATGAATGAAAATTACAGGAAGATGATTAGGAGTCTGTGTCTTTTGAGGAGGGGTTGGAGAAGAAGTTCTGTTTAGCCTGAAGCCAGGAAGGCCAAGGGATGTGGATGCAATTTCTCTTCCACCTCACACCATGTAGAAGATGATGTAGAAACAGTGACGCAACACTGAGCCCTACAGGATAGAGGAGGCAGGTAAATGGCTATGAAGCATTCTTCTAAACAGGAAGTGAGATGCTGTTGGGTGGTGCTTTCACAAGGAAGATCTCTCCAGTAAAAGCAAGCACGTGGAATCACTGGCAAGTTAAACAGGTGGTTTTCTGCAGGCTGAAAATTGCCTGTGGGCAATTTAAGACTATTCACCTTAGGAGCCTCAGCCTGAACAAGCAGATTTATTGACCTTCTGTCTTAATGATGGTGTTAAAAACACATTAAAATGGCCTCAGTTCAGAACAAGGTTCAGGCTCTGTAAGAATAAGAAAATGCTGAACTCAGTTACAGGCCTTTTTTGGAAACATATTATGGCACATAAATAGTGAAGAATAGTTAAACTGGGCAAACACAGGGGGAAGGCGGGGTATTAAAACTGGCAAATGCCTTTCCTACAATTCATGGCTGAATTGCAAGGCCTCCATACACAAGCACACAGCACTGCAAACCCTCAGTCTACCACCACACAAGTGCAGGCAGGCTGCAGTATCGGAAACAGTACTGTAAAATATTGCAGCATTTTACTGTATGGCCCCCCCACCACACATTAAGGAGTCTCCTGCTCTGATAGCGCAGGGAAGCTAAATACAGTCACATCTTTGATGTGGAGCCTTACCCTGAGTAACCTCTATGGAAAAACTTATGAAGGCACAGCAGAGCTCAAAAAAACACAGGGCACCAGATCACAGGGGAGGAGGCCTGGGAGAGAAGGGGAAGGCGGGAGGGAACATCTGGGATAAATGGCAGAAAATTGAGGCACAAAGGGCTCCTCCAGACCAAACCACAGCCTTCAACCTCCAGATGTGTTCATGGGGCGAGCACAAAGGAGATAATAGGGCTGCACAGGAGTGCAGGCAGGCACGGGGGGACATGGAGTGCGTCAGGGTACTCCAGGAGCTGATAACCAGCCATCAGGTCTTCCCACACCTTTGGCTACAGCCTGACTCCCTCTTCTCCTTCTCTCCTCCTGGGAAGCCCCTGGATCACTACACTTCTCTTCCTCCAAGGGGGTGAACTGGTATCCTGCTCCCTGCTCCTTCCCAGGATGACTCTCTCTTTAGAAACCAGTTTATTTTGGTATGAAATATCATGTGTCTGATCTCTCCTTGAATTTTCTTGGAAAGTCTGAGCAAAATTAGTTCAGCTGCTGACTTATGTCAGAGAGGGAAGGGGGGAAAATATCCTAGCTCCTTCCCCATAAGCTCCAAGTGGAATTTTTGCACTCACATAACTCAAAATTGGCTCCTTATAAAAAAAAAATGTTAAACTCACATCTCTGTTTCCAGTGAGTCTTAAAGGTCCCTCCAATAAATTTAGTTGTTAGCGCAGATGTTGGGGCTATGGAAAAAGAAGGAGGGAAGCGTTGCTGGCTCTGGCACATCCATCTGGGTTTTTCCAACTAAGCTGAAACATCTCTATTAAAGGATGCCCCTCTGCTAACAGCCCATCAGCTTGGGCAGATGAGCCTCCTGGGCCTGCATCGACCCCACACACCCTTGCTTCTTGAAGGAAACAAGATTTGATTAGATAAAATTCAGAAAACCTTCAGCGTCTGGGGTGAGAAACTAAGCCTCAGAAGACAGGACAGACTGGAGATCAGAGTACCAGCGCAGCACACACAGAGTTTCTATTCTTGATTTCCCTCTAGTGCCCTTCCTCACAAAAAACAGAGGGAATATATTTCCTGGAGCAGCTGTATTTACTGTCACAGAGCTTCATGGGGCTGAAGGGTCAGGGGTGCTGTACAGTTTTCCTCCTCACACAGCCAAGCTTTGCAGCACCGCTTTTGGATTTCCAGTGCTGCTATTTGTCCCCTCACTCAGAAAGTGGTAGGATTAAAGAACAGGAAAAACATTTCTTGGACTGCAAAAAACCGCAAATACCTCTAGAGAGAACAGACCTGCGCTTTCAAAAGGGAAATACCCTGGTATACAGTTACCCCTAAGAAGCTTTCCCCTTAAATGGGGCATTCAAAGTCATCAAATGCACCTCTTGCTAAAAACATTTTAAGCCTTCAGCTTGAAATAACGGTGATGAACCTGCAGCCATTAACCTGTTCTACTATGTCACTTCCCATGGTCTGAGTGGAGACAATAAGCCATTTTCACATAGATGGAGGATGTCTTCCTGTTTCCAAGGCACTGGTTTTCACTGCTGCATTTGATGCCGATGGGCTGTGCAGTAATAGACGAATTACTCCATACCACTGAGAGGAAGCTCTCCCACCTGCAAGATGGGGAAATCTTTTCCTTGGGGTGATGTCTGAGAGTGACATGTTAAAAGTGGTTTAGCAATAGCAGCTCACCATAACCCGGACAGAGTTTCTCTTTTGGCATTAATGATCATGTATGTGGGTTTTTTTTGTTCTGCTGGATATCTGAGAAACCCCAGTACCTGGTGTATATGTATGCACATGCAAATTAGATGTCTGCTCCACAACCTGATCCCATTTCACCACATGGAAAAATCAACACACACACGCCCCTCTTGGCACTCTGCAAGCTGCAGCCTGATGGCAAAAGCAAACTAGAAAAGGACCAATACAGATGGGCACTATGGCTGTTTGAGGATTATGCTCCATGCTAAGAGCCCATCAGACCTGAGGGAGGCTCATGCAACAGAACACTGACCACCAACACACAAAAGACAGCCCTGATGGCCCCCTGCACAAGCACTGGGATCCCCCTCGCTTTCCCTTCCAGCCCAGCCAACAATGGCTTTCAAAATGAAGCATATTCCAGATCTAGGAGGTTACAGCACTCTGGAGAGCCTGTTTGCTCCAGGAAGATGGGAAGGACCCAACCCCATGGCAAATGCTCCCCTCCAACACCATCCTCTTCTCCTCTTCCAGTCCTCATTTAAAAGCCACCAGCCACTACCTCTGAAATGGTTTTACCTTCACAAGGCAGACCTCAGTGTGCACAGGGGCTGAGCACCCATACAGCCACATGTTGAACCCAGGGCATGGCACCCCAGTGCTGCTGGGCAGAGAGCCCTCCAGCTGGGGATGTTTCCAGGGTCTAAATAATACTAAATATATAATTTATACTTAATATAGTAAATAATGGTTAAAGGACTTAAGTCCTTAGTTTCTGAGTTGCCCCAGCATACCTTTCAGGTTTGCACCTTGTCTTTTGTTGCACAAAGATGCCTGACTCAAATCAGGAGACCAGGAGAACCATCACCCAGCACATACTTCCATAAGGCATTCAAATATGATCTGGGATTGGCGGGGTGTAGGGGGAGCACATTGTGCTTGCAGAACTCACGTGTGGCATCTCTGCTGTGAGCTTTGCATGGGCGAAGAGCCAAGCCCCATGTGCCTGGTGAGCCAGAGGACAGCTCTACTCACACCCAGTGCTGGAGAGAATTGATCTAGCCTTGACTTCAGAGGGAGCCAGGAGAAGACACGTGGCATGGGCACCGTTAGGATGCAGCCCCTCTGCCACCTCATACAACAAGATGTGTATTTCTATTACTTTTGAGGCTCAGACTGGGGGGGGGGGGAGAAACAAAAAAACCCTAAAAAAAAACCCCAGAGATTCTGTTGGAGAAAAAACAAAATTGAAATCTATTTTTCTTTCCAGCTCTGAAGAACTGATGTCCGTTCTTACTTCATTTTGATAATTCATTCTATACTTTTGTTTTTTATATCCTTATGTTCTGACACTACTGCATACCTGCTCCCTGGAAACCAGAATTCATATCACAGAATCATAGAGTGGTTTGGGTTAAAAGTGGCTTAAATATCATCCAGTCCCAACCCCCTCTGCCATGGGCAGGGACATCTCACAGTAGACGAGGCTGCTCAAAGCTCCATCCAACCTTGTCTTGAACACTTTCAGGGATGGGGCAGCCACAGCTTCTCTGGGCAATCTGTGCCAGTGGCTCACCACCCTCACAGTAAAGAATTTCTTCCTAATGTCTAATCGAAATCTCCCCTCTGTCAGTTTAAAGACATTCCCCTTTGTTCTTTCACTAAATGCCCATATAAAAGTCCCTCTCCAGATTTCCTGTAGGGCCCCTTTAGGTACTGGAAGGCTGATAGAAGGCCTCCTGGAGCCTTCTCCAGGCCGAACAAACCCAGCCTGAGGGCTGTCAATTCATTTCTCACTAGGATGTACAACCTACTTCAGCACAGGAGATCCAAAATCCCCCCTTGAGTGCATGGGTGAGTTCAATGAGACCCTAGACCTGGCTAGTTTACAGATTTTTCCAAGAGTGGGAACAATTTATTTGAACAAAGAATAGGATTTTCAGGAATAAAAGCAACTTCCAGCAGGCTAGGTGTGAAAAGTCACCTGACTCTCTGCCTGATGAAGCTGAGGCTGAGTCATCCCCTGTTCTCTAGCAAAGGCACAGAATTACCTACCGGAATTCTTAAAAAAGAAGGAAAAAAACGTACTATTTTATTTGTCTGAATAGTACGAGCTCAAAAATTGATTCAGCTTCTTGCATTCTACCATCTGTAATTAGAATAATTCAAAAGTAATAGAATATTTTTAAAACCCCCGAAAATACATTTAAAAGCAATACAGGGGAAAAAAAAAAAAAAACCTCACCACAGAAGTCACCATTTTTACTCCACAAATATATATGTCTTCATATACGTGCACAGAGTACATAATTAAACACCCCCACCAGGAAGAGAAAAGCGACTCCGGCCTTTGCTTATATAAATACCAACAGTTCAAAAAAGCAGTCCAGCATGGGATTTTCAGCCCTTTGGCAACTGGCATTTTGTGTAAGAAATAAAAATGTGCTTCTCATCCTGCATGTTCCTTTTGGAAAAGGATTTTTCATTCTTGTATTGGACAACATGCAAAACCTACCTTCCACTACAGGGAATTATTCAGGAAACCTGCTGGACTAGGTACTTTCAAACCGCATCAGCAAAAATTAACAATGGAGGAAAAGCCTCTTTCCCCAAATACAAGTTAATCCTCATTCCTGTATGAGCTTAGACACATCTATCTGTACAACAACTTCCTTCAGCCATCCAGGAAAAAGAAAAGGCAGGGAATGCAAGCAGAACAGTATTGCGGCGCTCTCTCTGCACGACCGGCTGATGATGGCTGCTCACATAGGGAATTCAGCAGACACCCGAAGGGGCCATAGCACACTAACAGGGACAAAGGGCCTTCTTCGGCTTGAAAGCTCCATCTGGCAGCATTTCTGCTGGAGATGTCAGCTGGGAGCTCAGCACAGAGCCAGCAGCAGCCTCTGCACCTGCAAGCCCTCTGCTTGCACAGGAGCTGCTCTGTTTTCTTCCAGCAGAAACTCTGCCTGACAGAGCTGGGGCTTGAGCATGGCAGCACGAGAAAAGCAAGCGGCAAATCACACTTTCTGCAGCATTGTGTCGCTTACCTGCGATGCAACATCATTTAGCCCAGTCCCCAAGATTCTAATAGCATCCTTCCTTGGGTGGTATGGCTGCAGAAGCGGTGATGTCATGGGGAGGAAGCAGAAACAATCATGTGACTGTATCCTCCCTCTATAGGGCATCTGATAGGAGACGCGGCCAGAGGCAGCCGGACCCGTCTGTAATCCTGCAGGATTAAACTGCAAGCCTCTTTACTCTGCCGTCCCTATTCGGTCACCCTCAGAACACAGGCTGCTTTCCCCTGCCCTTAACCTGAGCTAATTGTTTTTAAAAGGGTTTGTGGATTGTTCTGCTAGAGCAACAACGATCACATTTTTCACGAGGAAAAAGCACAGCAAGTGTGCTGTGTGCAGCCCATGAACTATTCCTGTTGACTCTGCAGCAACACCCAGGCATCACATTTTCTTTCATCTCTATGAAATATGTAATCGCAGCGCCTTGGAAACAAGACAAGCCATGATTTCACCATCCCTTGCATTTTTCCTTCTCCCAGCACTTCATTTCAAGCTTATCCAGCCTGACTTCCCTCTATCTTCTGCGTCATATTCAAGCTTTGCAAGCTTATCTCAAAGGTTTCATTTCTGTTACCTTCACTTCACCCACCATCACTTCACTTGCAGCCTTCTGCCTTTTCTTCAATGCAACTGCAATGGCTTAAAAGATCCTCTCCTACACGCCAGCCTGCTTTTCAAAACTTCTGCTTAAGTTTTCCCATTGAATATTTAAAAACTAGAGAATGCCAAAATGCTTTAATAAAAAAAGAAAAAAGGCAATTAGCCAGATCCCCATTTTGGTTAACTGAATATTACATCTCAGAACCATGTTTTTGGAGGATTTTGCAGGTTTTTGGTTAAGAATTTTTTTATACTCTATAACGTGAGTTCTGCAAGACTAAAAATTTCTAAACTTCTGATGTACAAATTTTGTACAAGCCACTAGGATAGCATTCCGCAAGGCAGAGGTTGCAACTGTTCTGTGAGAAGATCATGTACATGTACAAACATGTGCCCGTGCAATGTGTTTTATTTCAGGACATTCACATTCCCATTCATTTTCCCATTTTTGAATACTCTGCAGTCTGGCTTTATCCTTAAGGGCATCCAGGCACGTGCTTCGTATTATCAAGCAGATGCAATGGCTAGGAAGGGGGAGACCTTGCACAAGCACCCATGAAAATATACCTGGGTGACTGAAGGCACACTCACGATTTCCACTCACTCCAGAGATTGAGGAACACAGTTCTGAAGGCCTTTTTGCCCCACTGTGTCTGAGCAGGTATTTATGGGTGCACTAAGAAGGCAGCCTGGCTCAGCAAAGCAAACCAGTTGAGTCGGGGTGTCCAAAACCTTTTTTCAGTATGTCTACAGGGCTTGCCCAAATCCTGTCTATAAACTGAAGACCTCCTGTACAGAAGGAACATGTTGGATTTTATTGTGACATCTGAACACTGAGCGTGCTTCACCTGAAGTTCCCACACCTTTCTGGAGTGAGGAACATGCCTTCAGGGAAAAAAATCTGATCTGGAGATGGCAGTTCCTCACCACTCAGAGCTGTAAGAGCCCCAGGCCTATTATAATAACCATGAAGTGTGGAAAAGTGAGAGGAAGTCCTAACTTCCTGCTAGTGACTGTTCTTCGTGCCCATTAAAATCAGTATTAATAGGCCAACTGAATTCTGGGGCAGAAGTTAACCACTGAGCAATTAATTTTATTTTCTTGATAATGTATCTGCAATTTTCCTTCATCAATTTATGAGAGCAAAACACGAAAAACAGCAAGCAGCATTTAATTGGCCAGACACAAACACCTGAACCTGGAACTTCAGTGCCACAAAACACACATGTAACAAAAACACCATGCCCTAGGCACAGAACAGCAATTTTAGCACTAACCAAATGAGCGCAGGGGTTTCAATTCCCAATTTTTCTCCTCGATTAACTTCCCTAAATTAATTTTCTAATTTTTCCTTGTCTATTACCAGAGCTGACCTTATTGAGTCTCCTGCTAAACGTGTATTTTTACTTGGATTGTCTAACTGAAAACAAACTAAAGGGACAGAATACCTAATTCTCCATAGAAAATGTGATTCTGTAACCCAGATATGTGTGTTAAAATTTAAGACATTATCAGAAATCATAGGAAACCAGAAACAGCTCTTAAGAAGTTTTTAACTCCAAGAAATCTGAGATTTTTCAAAGTGCAAGCAAATCACTTAACTGACATTTGCAGATTCCAAACCCAGTCAACTTTACTCTTTGGTATTTTCTTGCAATGATACTCCATCAGCTGCGCGGTGTCAGGACAAAGATAACACTCTTCACACATGATCTTTTGGAAAAGATTGTTCTTGGTTTTGCTAGCCTGTAATTTCTCCAGTATCCTTGTAAATACATTTTTCCCCTCAAAGATGTATGACTATAATTAAAAAGGAGACTGGAGTCAAAATGAGCTGTAAAGTGCCCTCTTCCCTAAGAATTCCAACTTCAGTTTTGCATTCAGTGAAAACAAAATACACAGTTTGTCTAATTAAAAAAGAAAAAAAAAAATGCTCCTTTTATACAGCACTTACCTTTAAGTCTTGCAAAGTGCTTACAAGAACTGCAGCAAAAAATACATGTAAGACTTCATTCTTATAACAGAAACCCCACACCAACGTACCCATTATAGCTTTTGTTGTTGATCCTGATGGTAGCGAGACAGGGACGACTGGTATTCCAAACTACTATTTCTAGCTGACTGTTTAAAAATAACCTAAACTCTGTCATACCCTTAACGCCTTGCAAACACTGCGCAGAGTCAGGAGTCACATGCTAGTACTCCAATTTTGCCTGCGCTCCTGCAGCTTAGGGCTGTAGAGAGAAACTGGGAACTGACCTTCCTGTAATTACACAGGTTTAACATTTCCAGCTGCAGTGAAGTTCAGCCTAAAAAAATTAACCAGTATTCTTTTGAGTGGCTTCCACTTTGGAATTAGTCGTAGGTAAGATAACAGAGAAATAATGTCAACTTACTTCCAATACAAACCCACAAACTCCAGGTAGGTAAAGAAGACAGCTCAACCTGTTGTAAGTGGAGCTACATATGAATTCCAGGAATATTTAACTCTGAGCCTCTGATACAGCTGTCATCTTATCACAAGGGATGAGCACACGGGAAAACATACCTGCCATTCCTTACACTCTGCATCCCTTTCAGGTCTTCAGTGTAACCTCTCTAGTATCTCTGATTTCACGTATTTCCTCTTTTACTTTTATTTGAAAATTCATTACATAAACCTCAATGACAGAGTTATTCAAAATACAAAATTTCTTTACAAAAGCATCATGAATGTGGCAAGTATAAACTATTGAAAAAATGCCTTATACTTTGACATATAACAAAAATCTATTTCCGTTTATGGCAAATTATTTTATTTTGTAGAAGAAATACTTTCAAATAATACAAAAATGACACAATCATATAGAACTGTGACAAAAACAAAGAGAGATGAATACTGAATATGATAACTCATTACCACATCAAGACAGAACTCATTACAGCAGTCAGAATCAAGACCCACAAGATACACTGACAACATCTCACAGCGGTCACTATTTAAACACACCAGCTGAAACCCCTTGCCAGAGAGGCCACCAGATCTTGCCCCTTAGTTATACAGGTACAGATTAATTTAGGGAGGAAGAGAGATCCCTACGTTAAACCCTGCTCAAAGTGGGCCTAATGAGACCAGGATACTCCAGGATATGTGTCCAGTGAAGTCCTCAACCCCTCCGTGGACAGAGCTCCACCTCCCTGGACAACCTCTTCCAGTATCCGACCACCCTCAAGGGACACATGGTGGCGGCTGCTCTTAGTATGCGTCTGCAAGTGTCCCTGCATGGTAACTTTTGATAAGCACTACTATGTAAGGGCCTCCACTGAAAATGAGATGTGAAATTCTGACAAACTGTTCTTTTCAAGTAATGAGCACTGAAAAGCTTGCTGTCCCTAGACTTTCACCCAAACACTATAAATTTCTTACATGATTTGTTTTTTATCTGCATAGTTTCTGAGTACGTCTAGTTGTGCCCAAGGAACCCAATATGCGCCCACTGAAGCTTACTGGCAAAAACAGACTTCAGGATGGTTACCCTGATAAACGCTAAATATACTCTAATTTCACATATATTGCTATACGATCTAATCACTTGATGCCTGCAATGATTATAGGCCATATTAGGAAACAGGGAATACTACCTTAAAGGTCTGTGGTAGTCATCCTCATTGATTAATGATTTAGGTTTACAATCTTTTCCCCTATTACTTTTTGCCTCAGCTTAAACAAGTAAAAGCAATTCAGTTTCACTTTCAGGTTTTCCTGATCTTTGACAGGTAACAAGAGTATAAGCTCTTGAATATCACAAAGAACACTTACTTACAAAATACTTGAAAATATTCTGATTGGTTCTGGTAAGTACATTTTGGTTTTGGCTGTTGCTTTGATTTCCTGACATACAAAAATCTGGAACCAATTCAACCTTTACTTTAATGAAGAGACAGTGGGATCTTCCTTTTAGGAGATTCCAGCAAGTTGCAAAACCAGTCTTGTGTTGGGCACCTCTCTTTATAGGTAACATATAATTAGAAAAATACGAGGAACTCTATTATAGTAGCTTAGTAAAGAAGTATTTTTACATACTTGCAGGATGCAAGGACACAAAACTGGCATTCTCGGGAATTTAGGGTGACAGTCTTTCACTAAAATGGTCACAAGTAAAAATATTTCTTACTGGATTTTAGCTGGTCCAACTAGCAATCAAGTGAGCTGTACCTTCCAGAATTATACACCTTCCTCCTGGAAAGTGTCACTGTTCAAAAGAACTTGCATGCAGCAACCCCAAAATACATCCTTCAGGATGAACATGCGTTTAAGCACCCTTCCTTAAAGCAGCTGCTTTCTGGAATTAGCACATACGTATTTCCTGAATCAGCTCATAATCTTTAAAACTGAGAAATTACGATCATATTCCTTTAGTGGCCGTTCCACACAGCTAGCTCACGTTGCTCTTTTAACTCCCTTTTCATTAAACAGCAAGACAAAGACTTGTCACCCTTTTCCTTCCTCCGTTTAAACTGAGAATCTAGTTAAGAATATAAAGATACTTTAGACACAACTGAAATGAAAACAAGCTATTAGTGCACAGTAAGAACATGCAAATGAATTCTGCAGTGTTTAACATCACTTCTAATCAATGTTAAAGACATTGCAGGTGATAATATTTTGCTGTAACACAGACAGTGCTAAAGGATACAATGTACATAATAAGCTACAGATAATAAAGCTGAAAAAAGTGACAATTTTAGAACATAGTATTTCCATTTCAGGTATCAGAAACAAAACCAGCTCAATGGTTCCATTCTACTGTATGACAAATACTGAAGAACAAAATTTCAGTCTTAAAATACATCTTAAAGTAGGTATTTTCCTTCAAGGAAAAAAGGCACTATAAATAAATTACACTACAGTGAATTTGCCTGAACTCACTTTGTTTCTGTCTTCCAGCCTTTAAGTCAAATAAAACAGCATAAAAACTGTACACGCTCTTAACAGGATAGTCGATCTTTTATAAAATAAGTTGTCTTCAGAGATGTCAGTTTCACAACAAGGAAAAACCAAGCCTTGTTGCAGTCGCTATTATAAAATATATATGTATATATATTTATATATATGGTTTTGTTTACTTTTACTTTTTTTACTTTTTTTTATTTTTTACAAAACGTGTATATTAGCTTTTGCACAATTTTTTTTTTTTTAAGAAACTTGGCTAATCTAATAACTTCATTAAAATAAAAGCGATAAATACTTCATGTTTACAATGCAACATGTCATACATCATCAGCTGGCAGAGGAGGTATGTTAATCCTTGGTCTTGTAAAAAAAGCTATCTTCTCTCTGTGATCAAGACAAGATAAAAAGGAAGCAAGTCAAATACATGCCTACATTTTTCTACCCCAAAGAACATGGTTTCTTTACTCTAGTTAATGGTTAGTATTTGTTCCTTACATAACGAACTAATGGGTTATTTGAGTACAAGAAACATACAAAAACTACTGAACCTCACTGTATACTTCTAGCAACATTCTGCTGAACATAATTACTACTTTTGAAAATTAGGTGGAAGCTTTACACAACTCATCAAACATCTGTCACAGCTGATTGCAAAAAGGTTTCACAAGACAAGCCCTGAATAAACCCCTTCTGCAATGCAAAGTTCACCTTTGTACATTTTGCAATAATGCCTACCAAAAAAAAAAAAAAAAAAGAGGGAAAAAAAAAAAGGATGATGGCATTCAGTCGTCTTTTTGCTTCTTTATTGAGCAAACAGATGCTGTAAAGGAAGTGTCGTAAGAAATAGATGTGTGAATAAAAAGGGCATGAATTTAAACAAGAAATACAGCTCTTGGTTCATTATTTACATTTCATTTTATTCAGTTCCACAGCTTTTTACATCTCAGTAGACAAACCACCAAACGTACCAGAAACATAAGATGTAAAAGCAGCCCTAAAATTTCTATTCCTCTTATTTCCTTCCCCACCTTTGTGAAAAAGCCTTCCCAATAATTGGGGGGGGGGGGGGGGGGGAAGTACATTAACAGACAGACAGCATTTTCATTTCACTTAAGTATTCCCTAGAAAAAAAATAATCTAAAAATGTAAACACTGGATGAAATAGTAACATTATGTAACACGGTAGCTGAGCTGTCCTTCACATCTATGCTGCACTAATGTTTTATTACTCTCACTCTCCCAATAAGAATCATAAAAAAATTAATGCTTAAGTAATAAAGACTTCCTGTGAAACGGATATTGTTCATCAATGCCACTTCTACACAAAACAAACAGTCATAAAAAACAACGCCAAACATAAAGCTAAGAGAAAACACATACCGTGTGAACACACATGAAATAGGAAAAAAGTCCAAAAAAAGGCTTCTTGAGAGAAAGCTGGAACATTACTCATTTTTAGGAGAGAGTGTTACTAGTAATATATACATGCATCACACTAAACAAAATATGCCACAGGCTTGCATTGAAGAACTGACAAATCATGTGAACTTCATAGTGACTAGGCTAAGTTGAAGGAATCACCTAAGCTATGACTGCACTTCAAGACCTTTTTTTTTTAATTTATATTTCATGTGTTTCAGAATCATAACACTGCAATTTTACCGTACCTTTGGCTCTTTGCACTACAAATAATCCAAAGGAAACTCATGTGTCCAAATCAATATACAGTTAAAAATTACTAGCTATATAGAAGACTCACAGAATTTAAGCTTAATGCTTCAGACATGTTTGCTTTGCTATTTCAGTACACATTACCACTTACCTAAAAGTCTGCACCTGAATAGGCTCCTTCTGATTTTGCCCACGCAACTGGTATATTTCTTTTGATGCTTTCTTCAGCATCTTTTCAGCTGCTTGCTCTTGGCGATGTTCAAATTTGGTCTGTCTGGTCTGAAAATAAGAATATAATGGTCAAAATGATCATGTGAATAAATAAAACACAAGAATTAATATCCAGGCTAAAATAATGGATTTTTTTCCCCACTCACCATAGTAAACCCACACAAATACATTGTCTGAAAAAGCTGATCTATAAATTCAAACTGCTGACAGTGTTTGTTTCATTTACTAATGCTCTTCAGACATAGAATCACAGAATATTTAGGGTTGGAAAGGATCTTAAGATAATCTAGTTCCAACCCCCCTGCCATGGGCAGGGATACCTCCCACTAAACCACGTCACCCAAGGCTATGTCCAACCTGGCCTTGAACATTACCAGGGATGGAGCATTCACAACCTCCCTAGGCAACCCATTCCACTGCCTCACCACCTTCACAGTAAAGAACTTCTTCCTCATATCCAATCTAAATTTCCCCTGTTTAAGTTTGAACCTGTTACCCCTTGTCCTATCTCTACAGGACATACATGTATTACATTTCTGAAATTTACTGCAAATAGACCTGCCAAACAAGACCTCAGAATAAATTTAGGCTCACTCTTCCTCACTGATAATAAAATGACAAATTCTGTTTGTTGTGCAGTTTTTGTCACTTTTTGCCTATAACTTCTTTCTCCAAGAACAGGAAAAGAAAAAAAAATAAAAATCACATACTTAGGGAACATTCCAAATACCTGTAAAAATTAAATATCTAATCAGCAACTACTTCTTTGAAAGATCAGAAGGAAATTATTAAAAGTTCCAGTAATAAATATCTAAAACACAAAAAACCAGACTCAAACAAAAAGTGGCACTGATGAACAGTGTCATTCTCTAGTAACCGTCCTCAAATAAACACGCAGTTTGGTAATAACTGATGCAATTGTTAACAGCATTGTGCTAACCTCAAGACTATATAAGCAACATTCACTGTTTGAAGTTCTGTAAAAACAGCTCTTTAGACATCTTGTCACTATTAAGCAATTTTGAAATCAGAAATCTCTGAACACATTGAGTGCTCATCTCATGTTACCATACCTGCCTTTCTGCTTCCTTCAACAAGTTTCGGAATCGCTCATCCCGAAGGACCCAGTGGGGTAGATCTGTCTGTCCTCTGAGTTGGGCATCTTCCAGACGCTGTCTCAACTCTCTTAAAACACATATCTCCTCATTCAGCTGCCTCTGTCTAGTTCTGGATGCCTGGAGATCCAGCTCCAGGTCTAAGGATGTCCTTGCCATAAGCTCAGCCAAAGATGATCTGCAGGACTGCTGAGTTATTAGGATTCAAATAAAATGCACAATATATTACTCTCAACATGGTCTATCTTTAGCTATATAGAACATACATTTTTCTGTACACTTCACACACAAAAGACTTTCTTGACACAGAGTTTTGAAGACATTATTTATATCCCACAGTGAAATTCAGCTAACTAGCTGCAGGACTTTTCTGTACCACACATAAACTTTTTCAACTAATGTTTCCTATTACCTCCTTTTACAGTCTCCTTTCGGCTTATAAATATTAACTAATTAAAGATTACGAACTAACTTTTCATGTTATGATGACACAAGGGATACAATCAGAAAATACTGTACTGAGCAAAATTCCCCTTTTAAAGGGCTTTATTCAATACTGATTTTAAGGTACATTCTGAATCAAAACTGGAGGCATGGTTGTCTACTTGCCTACACCAGCAAGAAATTAATTTCTGCTGACCAGGCTAAACTGTATGCAGTTTATAAACAAGGCATTAATGCCTTACCTGCTCTTCTCTGCCCTCTTATTCTGCAGTGCGCAGGGTGACATGGTGGCAAGAGAAGAAATTAACCTATTCATTCCTGAGTAATTTGGCCTCAAATACTATAGCTTGCTAGGCTGCATGGAAGGGGAGCTGGATGTTTTGCATCACATTCACACACACTTCTCTCAGCCTGCACCTTGCATCATAAAATTAGATTTTAAAGTAACAAACTTTACATCTAAATCAATACTAATTCAGTCCCCGTTAAACTAATTTTTGTCTGCCACACCTCTTTTTCCCCTCCTCAGTAATTGTTCACAACTATATTTCACTCTCCATGTCTACATTTCAGCTTAAAAAACCCAAACCAAACCCAAAAAGGTACCCCTCCCCTTACTACATTACAGAAGCCTTATACATTTCCGAAAAACTGCAGAATGTACCTGCAGACATCTAAAGCTCAGGTATAAAAGTACCACTGCTCTAGCAACTTCATGAAAAACAAAAACCAGTTTCTGAAGTATACCTGCTTATACCGTAGAGTACGCCTCTCCAATGTGTTCCGGACAAAAGGGGATTTCCTTGGCAGAGTTGAACTGTCACTGTCACTGCGATACAGCTGATTAGAAAAGATATTGAAAAGATACTGCTTACAAGGTTGTCTACATTAAGAAATCTGTATTTTTTTTCTTTTGCTTTTGAGATGTATTTTAATTCACTGAAACTGTCTTGTTTTAAGCAACTGATTTTTTTCAGCTTTATTAAAAAATTATATATAATAGTGCTCATAATGTATAGTTACAATAAAAAAACATCAATGCTTTACAGCTAAGTTTCATCAAACATTGTATTACATATTCAGGACAATGTGACCTAAAAAAAAACAACAGGGGAGAGAGTAGTTAAAGGCACTAATATTTCTTCCTAAAGCACTTACTATTGTGGGCACAAACAATAGTCTTCCACTTTTCCCTCTTGTCTCTGATTTTAAGTAAATTCAGATTAAGAAAGGATGTTTAACAATCTTTTTCTTCTTACACTACCTTTAGTCTGGTGTGTGAGGGTGCTTTACTCAGATTCCCTATATAATAAACAGATACGGAATCCAGAATCAAACTGAAGAATATGAAGGGTGCACTGCATGCAATGCAAATAAGAGAGCAAAAACTGGTTTAGGAAAATTTATAAAAGTTAAAAATCATTACTGTGCCTTTAAACTCAAGCTCTCAAAAGCTTATGAACGAGTACAAATAAAGCTATGTGCATTCCACCAATATTGCAAATTTGTATTGATCTGCAATACCGTGAACCAGCTGCTTATAAGCCTTTTGCCATTGAACATAGCAATCAACTAACATAAGCTTAAAAACTGTTGTGCTGCTCCTCAATTACTTGCACCAATGCACCTGGGAATCCAAGATCCCACTGTAACAGGCACCCTATGACTAACATTCATGTCAGCAACTAGAGTCTTAGCAGTATTTACGCAATAACCCTAAGATTATGAGTTCAGTCCCCTTTCCCAAAATCTTACATACCTGGAAGTTAAACAGGGCTTCTAAGCCAACTGTTTATATATTAAGACAGCACTGTACCTCTGTAAATTCAATCACTCTAGCTTAACATCTAAGGTTGCCAGGGAAAGAGCTTATTATCTAATTTGCCACAGATACTTAAAGTTTAAATGAAGTAAATTCAGGTTTAAACTCTTAAAAAGAACCAGGGGACCTCTTCCCCACTGCAGTATTTAAATGCAATGAAAGATTATTCATTAGTATTAGAAGGTAGCATGTTTCTTATAAATGTAAGATAACAAATTATCAAAAAAGTACAAAATACTTGTGTGGAGGCCCTTTCCCTCTCCTTTTTAAGCCTTACTCACCCTGCAAACATATTGACTTCGTGCTCCAGGCGAGAAGGTCTGGGAACGAACAATAGTGCTGCTTCGAACAAAAGCAGAACCCCGTGGCCTGCGGCTAGTTCTCTCTTTTGGAAGAATAGCAACTTCTTCAGGAAACAGATCCTCAGTGTTAGTTTCCTTATCCACCTAAAATTTCAATGAAGGAAAAATTTTTATTTTTTCCTTACTTTCTCTCTCTCACCAAAAACAATCAGGCATTTCAACAATATCAAAAGCAAACAATTTGCCCTGCTAGGTTCAAGCTTTAATGAGCACTGAGAACTGAGGATGAATCACCTTATTTTTAAAAAGAGTTCTAAAACTAGGTCATTCAGAAGTGTAAGAATACCTTTCAGAAGCCTTTGCTGGAACAGTAACAATTATGAGATGCAGTTGTAACGTGAATCATAGCTGCAGAGTATAAGGACTGCATTTAGAATCAACAATTTGGCATTAACCAAGCCACCACCGGATCTCCAGCCTCAACAGAAGAAAACTGAGCCACCTTTCAATAAGCAAGGTGACTTCTGAAGGAAACAACCACCTTAATATACTGGAGGAAGTTAAATGACTGAATCACAGAATGATTTGGGTCAAAAGGCACTTAAAGTCATCTAGTTCCAACCCTCCTTGCCATGGGCAGGGACACCTCTCACTAGGGCAAGTTGCTCAAAGCCACATCCAATCTGGCCTTGAACACCTCCAGGGATGGGTCAGCCACACCTCCTCTGGGCCACCTGTTCCAGTGCCTCACCATTCTCATAGTGAAGAATTTCTTCCTAGCACCTAACCTATCCTCTTTCAGTTTAAAAGCCATTCCCCCTTGACCTACCACTACATGCCCTTGTAAAAAGTCCTTCTCCAGCTTTCTTGTACACCCTTTTAGGTAGTGGAAGGATAAGAAACTCAACAAAAGGGAACTGAAAGACTGTTGAAACAAAGATAAAAGAACACTAAAATATTCAGAAATACAGACAGCATATGATACTCTAGCAAAGCTTCCAAACTTTAAGGTAATTCACTCCTCGACAGGAGGTGTAATCTTCCCTAAAGGCAATACAAACGGTTTATGTTCCTCTACTTCAGTGGAAATATGCTGATTTCAGCTTGTTTGGGATTATTTTCAATGTCTCATATCTTGAATACAAAAAGATTTTAAATACATCACTTTCAGCACAATTGTTCTGAAAATTTCAGCTGTATTTACTGCAACACTGAAATAGCAATACAAGCTGTAAAGCAGTAAGCCTCTTCACAGTTCCTTCAAATTTTCTTATTTGGAATTTTCTTATTTCTTATTTATCACTGGAATTCATTCATGAATTTCATGTCAACACAGACATTGATACAAGTATGTACTTACAGATTAGATAGAGATCACTAGCTTGCTTTTGATATAAAAAACTAATTCTGCTAGAAATAATTAGAAATCAAATAAAAAAATACCCAGCCCTAAAGAGGGTATTCTGAACAACTTTAAAGGCCCACTATTGTGATGAAGGCAGTGCTCATGTAATGTTAATGTCATTTCTGATTCTTTTCTGCCTTCATCAATTCAGACTCAAACTCAAGGAACAGCAGTAACACACTCTGTGTGAGCCAGCCAGCATGGCATTGTCTTCTCTCATTACCTTAAGTGGTGGAGGCTGCATTTTTCCAGAACCGTACTGGCCTGCTTGAGCTGCAAACGTGTGTCCAGCTAACGAATCCCCACAGAATGGCTCTGGATAAGGAGGACTAGTCTGTGTGCAATTACTGCATCCACTGTCAACAGATTCTGCTTGCCAACTCCTAAAATCAGAACATCGCAAGAGTGTTGTAGGTATTAAAAAAAAACCATGCAGTTATGCATCATGTTTATATTTCATTATCCAGGACAGTTTATCATTTAAGAGTATGATTTCTCCAATGAAAATACAGGATTTTCAAAGGGAAAACATACCCCACTTGCATTTCTATAGATGCAGACAAGCAAACACATTTCAGGCCAAAAAAAAACCAAACAAACCCAAAAAACCCCAAAAACCATCTTCCCTAATTTTCTTAAAAGTCTATGTTCTGGTCTTCACAAAAAAATACAAAGAAAACAATAACAAAAAGAACAACACAACTCATGTAACAAACTAGGAGTATTATTAAATGGTGAAACAGCATTGTAACAAACCCTGAAATAGCAAAGAGCTGTGCTGCATGCTCACTCCATAAGCACTGCAATGCATATATATTTGCCATTTTCCAATATCCACACAAAATTTTATTTATCTATTTTTAGTACAGTGCTGCTACAAACCCATTACCATTGCCTCCTTAGCAAGGTTTCTTTGATATAATGTTCTCCCACTCCCCAAATTCCAGGTCCTCTAAACTCAGACAGCTACTCAGAGACAGTTTTCTCCTGTTTGCACATGATCACATAATAATAGAATTTTATACTCTTAACACTAACCAGAAGCAGATCTCAGAATAATGACCTAAGGTTTCTCCTGCTGTATTTCAGACTATACCCAGAGCTTAAATATAATTCAGATGTTTGGTGAGGTATTTAAACTATTTTTACCTTTCTGATATGGCTTCTGCCTGATCTTCCTTTCTTTCCATCTCCAGGATTTCCTCCTCTGTGTATTCCAGTTTCACTCTCTCTTCTGCCAACTCTCTCTCAACTGCTTCCAGCTGGGCAGTGGTCCTGGCTAACAGGGCTGTCACTGCATCCTGAAAAGTAAAAGAGACTTCAAATAAAACTGAACAAAGTAATGTATTTAATGTATAACACTGAAACCAAAATAAAACCATGGCCTTTATTTATTTTTACTTTTTTTTAGGAAGCATACAAGTAAACAAAATCTGTCCTGAATATTAATGATCAAAAAGTTATGTGGTGTTCCATGAATGCAACTTGTCAGAGAAACCTGTCAGAGTTTATCTCTCTGTGCATCATCCAGCAAGCTAAGTCAGAAGACACCTCTGGAGGTCACCTAGTCTGATGTCCTGCTCAAAGCAGGGACAGCTTCATAGCTACATCCGGTTGCTCAGGGCCCAGCCAAGGGCTGAAAAATCTCCCAAGGATGGAAACTGCACAGCCTTTCTTGACAACCTCCTGAAGTCCAGTGGCAGAAATTTTTAATACATTTTAGTCAGTTGGACTGAAAGTGTGCATACAAACATACACAGAATACAATTTCAGCCACCTGTCCAGACACGGTCTAGCTTTTAATTATTAAAATCCAGCTCTTGCCACAGGAGCTAAATTAAGGTATCGCCTTCTGTGTACCTCAAAAAACAAACTGCACCTGAGATCAGATCACAATCACCCACTAAGCAGGTCAAAGTAAACAAATCACTTTTTTCAGAGCCATACTGTTTTAACTGTAGTGACACTTCCAGAAGACCGGGGAATACTTTCTTCACACTGGTTTTTGTTCTTTGCTCGCTGGGGGTCTGAACCAGTGAAGATCTGAACAGTATACCAGTGAAGCTGCATCTCACCAGAACTCTCTGTATCAGCCAGGTTTATCTGAGCAATGCCCTGTAAACAACAAGAATCATTGACCACAATAAGGTAAACATACACTGCAAGATAGGCATCTTCTCATTTAAAGAGTATTTTAATTACAGTGTTAAACCTCCACTTTATCATATATTAACAGCATCTCTTAAAAGAGACAGTTTTTTCTGTTGTGTTTTGATATCTAAGATACTGAATTTCTTGCCCCTTGCCAACTGCCAGGAAGGATCAGAGTAGATATTCATTTTTTTTAAGTTGAAAAATAAAATTTCCATGACTGATGTAGATATGATTGTTAACATTTTATTAAATAACCTTCTTAATTACATATCTGATTTCTAAATCTGCTTAAATTAATATTACTTTAACAGCACTACTTGAATCTCTGTTCCTTTGAGAGAACTATATCCTGAGATACCCTTCCATCATCTCGTCCTCAAAGTCATCTTCCTGAGGGGAAAAAAGAAAACATGTTTTTCCGCCTGTTTATATCGTAAGGTAGTCAAATAGGCCATAAAGACATTTTTCTACCTTCCAAGCTATTCTTACATCTCCCTTACATCCTTACGTTCAGGTGAAAACAGGTTCAATGGAGGCTTCCAACTAAAAGTATTCCCAACTTTAAAGTAGCCCTACTCCATCCGACAACACTCATGTAAGAAATTTCTGTGTGATGACCTAAATGAAAAACAACTGTGAGCAAATCCATGCTTATTTTTGGATTTTTTTTTTTTAGTCCATTTACTAGTTGAACCAAAACAAATAGCTGGATGCATTGATTCTACTTGTAAAGGCAGTAGGAAATGTATGCAAAAAACTCTGTTCAACTTTAAGCAGGTAAAGAAACAGTTAATTAGAAAATAATAATAATAAAAACCTTTGTATTGTTTTTCCAAGATTTTTATTCCCTGGGCTCTGTTTAAACAGGTGTGTAAAGGACAATGGAGAAAGTTTCTGGAAGCAGCAAAATAACGTCATATCAGGATACAACATGTTACTGAGATACTGGAGGTTACAGAGATGTCTTTTATATATACAGAGATGTCTTCTAAATATACAGAGATGTCTTCTAACTATCTACTGGCTCTGACACAGTGTAATAAAGAAATGTGTCAAATAAGTTACACTTTTGCATCAGAGCTGGAAAAGACATGCTGGGTTTAGTTTCAGAGGAAGAAGGTAAAGCTATTTTCCCGTCATCAATACTGGAAAAACCATATATTGACTTTTGGATGCCTGACACTGCCCTACAGATTGCATTTATTAAGCAGTTAAGAAGGCCAAAGAAGCTGTTACTACAAAGTGAATCACTAAATGGGGAGAAAATCACCACCAAACCCTATTAATAATTATCAGTACTGAGCAGACTAATGAATATTTCACTTCCACCTCAAGATCTGGAGCTTGC
Organism: Ara ararauna; assembly: GCA_028858755.1. Taxonomy (NCBI): domain Eukaryota; kingdom Metazoa; phylum Chordata; class Aves; order Psittaciformes; family Psittacidae; genus Ara; species Ara ararauna. The sequence goes on from CM054378.1 coordinate 54,523,392, forward strand.
TCAGAAGGATGAAGGCATCCAGGTGGGTCTGCTAGCTGCCTATCACATGCCTGTTCTGATGTATTTGTTAACAACTTGGATAGTGGAATAGTGAAAGCATTTATGACTCTCTCGATGATGTCAAACAGAAGGATTGTGAGATTTATGAGAAAAGGATCAGAATTCAAAATTATGTTAAAAAATGGGATAGATGCTCTGAAATAAATAACAAAATGAGAAAAGAGAGTTACACTCAATAAGAATTCAAATAAATTAAGACATAGGGAATAACTGGGTTGTCAGGGCTGTAAAAGATCAGAAACTGGGAGTGAAACAGCAATGCCATGTGATTTCAAGAAAGGCAATCACATTTCTTTGATGTTTTAACATGAGCCATATATGCTCATCTTGGAAAATAACAACTCCCTTGTTCTTTACATTGATGAGGCCAACATGGAAGAAATAAGCCAACCTAATGAAGCACAGTTTCAGAAAGCTGTAGGAAAACAGAAAAAGATCTTTCAGCAAGGCAGCGCATATGAATAAAAGCTTGAGGGAATGGAAAGACCATCCCACAAGTTTAGTAGATTTAGTTCTCTACATAAATGAAGTTTAGAACTATTTGCCAGATTTTTTTTTCCATTCCTTGTTATGTACAAATATTTCTGTAACTTCGATAAAGTCCAACCTGGCTTCTGCATTTAGGAAAGCATTAAACTGGCACAATCTAATTGAAACGAAAGCAGTCATCAAGAATTTCAGAGACGTACAGATGATTAAACAGATGAAAATAAAAACGTAATCTCAGTGGAAGAGACTTTGAAAGACAGAGGCCATAATGGCAGTTCCAGAGAGAGGTAGCAAATGATTTTGCAATTTGAGAAAATGCTTATTTACATAATTTACATAATAAATTTAGAGCAAGAGGGCAACAACATATTTTTTAAATATGTACTTCAATGCACCTACCTTAAGAACCATTGTATTGCTTCTCTCTTTTTAAGTAGCATTGTTAACTTACTCCTAGAGTATGTTACCACTGACTGTGGACAAAGACATTTCTGACAAAGCTACACTAAGACTAAGAAAGAGAAAAAAAACCTACAAACACAACTTGGAGACCTATAATTTTTCTGCTAATTCAGTAGAAGCAGTTAAAATAAAAGCACCTTCGAATTAGATGCACTTGTGTCAATATAAGGATGCTTTACACTGAAATAGCTATTTTGCTTCCAAGAGGAAGAGGATATACCCAGTGTAAAGCATTTAACACCAATATATCCAGCTTGTTCTTGAGATGCTTTCTGTATTGTTACATCATAGCGCAAAAAAGACAAAACTTCTTACTGCAGACAAGACCTTAAGTCCACTTCTGCCAATGTTAAGACCACTGATTATATAAGACACTACCTACTTTCAAAGGTGGACTAACAAACATGCACTCTTGACCAGATTTGCTCAAATAAACACCTATTCTCCACCGTCCAGCATGACAGTGAGATGCCTGTACCTCTTAACTACTTTGATAGGCGTTAAAAAATAGCCCAACAAAGCATTTCACTAACCCTTTCAAACCCCTCACTGAAATGGCAGCCCATTCACTTCAAAATAGCCAGGACATCATCCCTAAGGCAGTTTTATTCAAGCACATTTATAGTTGCAATAGCTAAATGAAGCTAACAACACATCTAAAGTTAACACAGTTAATACGTGTAACCAATTTAAACAATTGCCACATTTATTCGAATCTATCTACATCAGATATATCTCAATCGGTTTTAAGTGAAAGGTTGGTCTAACATAAACCTGCCTGGACCACTATTATCCAGCAACAAAGTTATCATTGATACAATAGCAGTCTTCTTTGCCTGCTGTTACAGTTATATAGCATGAAAGGGTTTATATCTGTTACCTTTTTATTAGGAAATTTTTTAGTAATACTGATTCATCACGTGTTACAGTGCCACACAGAAATGGAAGCCCTGAGCACAATGTAGTTTAAAAGCTGTCAGATGCAGTTTTTGGGGAAAAGTTTTGTTTTTTACATAATGCTCTCCCGTCTTGCACCAAAATTTAGCAATGGCAGACTTTTCAGCTTTCCCCACAGCTGACATTTGTAAAAAAATGAATTACATAAAAAGTTTACTCCTTATTTACTATATGCCACAGCAATGAATGTAAACCTTATATCCATTTTCAACATGCCTCTTCAATGTATGACATTTAAGCAATGTTAAAAGTAAATGCTCCAACCCTCAACCTCTGCTAATTCTGCCAATCATTTCCAAGACTTTCTGTAACCTAAATGCACGTATTTCAACTTCCTAAAATTCCCACCTTTTTATCAACAGAACTATACTTACGTATGTGAACAAACAGGCACATTAACATACATGTGTACCAGCAATCCTTACGAAAAAAACAGTCTTCACTTTCTCTTTTTAATCTTACAGTTACTCTTTAAATAACTCTAATTTCCCATACCAAATGGTTTTTAAGAAAAAGGACCACTTACCAATAATTCTTCTTGTTGCTGATGGTCAACTGAACAGATATACAGCTGCAGTGATTTTAATTTCAAAACACTTGAATGCACAGGGATTTGGAAAACTTCATTAAATATTAACGGAGTTTGGAATTCCAAAGCTCTAGAGCAGTAAGTGGTTGGTGTGCCTGACTCAAGCGGTGGCAAATAAACTCTCACATGACTGGGAACAGCAAAATAGACAAATAGCACAATTCAGACAAAGAACGCTATTTTGCATTTCTCAAAATCAAGCTAAGCAAAAACATCAATGCAACTTCTACTTTAAGAATCAGCTCTGGGATCTCATTACAGGAATTTACTTTATATTCTTAACACAGACTGCCTGCAAAGCTGGTTTGGAAATGCTATCTTTTCTTTTTTCTTTTTCTTTCTTTTTAGTTTGGTGCTTAAGAAGAAGCACCAAGTGGCACTTGAGATGCCTTGAGGTATCCAAAGCATCTACATTGGGCTAGTAAATACGACACAGAATCTATGGGAGAGCTACAGCCTTCCCCTGAGCAGCAGCAGCAGCTGGAGGCCAGGTGCTATGATATGCTGTTTCAAATGGAAACACATGCCTACATTTAGCCTACTGAATTGCTCTGTCACTGATCCATTTCCTCCTTCCACCCACTAAGTATACCTTCCTCTCCCTCCCCTTAAGAAACTCAGCACAAAAGGATGGCAAAAGAAATCTGCAATCATTGCATCCATCTGCCATCCTAAAAAAAACCCAAATTTAAATACATGGTACCATCTCATTTGAGACTGAAAACAAATAAAAACCAAACCAAAACAAACAAAATCCACAACCATTTTAATCTGACAGAAGGCAGCAGAGCTACTTGAGAAGCGTTCCTACATTTTCCCTGCTCTGGCTGCTTGTCCAGCACCTACAATAACCTGGTTTTTGCCATAGCTTCCCTGGTGTCAGCAAACAGTTTCCTGCAACTGTGTTGTGAACTAGAATAGAAAACTTGTCTGAACTACCAAAAACCTCCCCAAAACCTCAAGATAAAAAAAAAAAACAAAAAAACAAAAAAACAACAACCTAACCCAGCTCACTCAAGGGGCTGACACTGACATCAAAATAAACGGCTAGAGGACAGAGGAAGAGCTCACTATGATGGAGTTGCAGCACTGGAGTGTGGAGCATCAGCCAGTTAAACAGCTTCACATGCTTTAAAAAGGGAAATATTCAACTCCTCTGCTGCAGGTAACCTCCCCCCTGCTGCCCCCAACAACTGATTCAATGCACATACAGTTGCGTGGAGGAGTTCATCAAACTGGCTAAAAGCTTTTTCTTGTTTTGTAAGATAAAGCTTTTTGAATACTCAAACCAGCTGATCTATGCTACAGCCATGCAGTTTTTTTTATTCTAGCCCAGGTAGTTAACTAAGAAGGATGGGGAACGGAACAGCCTTTTGCAGAGTCATTTAGATGCCCAACTGCTTGATGCCAAGTTCCAACAAACCCTCTAGAGTGATTTTTTTTTTTATTTGGTGACTCCGCTTTCTTCAGATGATGCTTCCTTTCCTAATCACAAGGCAACATGGCCGAGTATAACTCAATACTTTTTTCCCCTATCACATGTCCTTGCAGTCACACTGAAAACAAAGCAAAAGACCAACACTAATGCACTGACCTATAGGAAGAATTTCCACCTGAAGTTTGCAGGGTTAGAAAGATTAAGAGTTTTCAAACATTAACTCATTCAGTGAGATGTATGTCAATCTAACAACTCCCACAGAATGACCTATTTTACAATACAACGTAATCATACTTCCATTTTCCAGTTTATAAACAACCTCTCCCAGAGATAAAGATCTACAATTTTCATGTGTTGAATTTCTTTAAATTATGTTAAGATACATATCACTAGATAAAATGGTGTTTTATGGCAACATTACCAATGTTTAAGAACCATTTATTAGAATAAACTAAGCAATTTTCTACATAATGTGACATGGAATTTGGAAAAATAAAAAAAAAAGCACAGACTGCTATAAGCTGAAAAAATCATTTGTTTGTACCTATTTCTCAGCTAGTACTTGTGCTAAAATTATATTCAGAGGGTGTTTCCTAGATAATTCAAGGACAGCTGTAATGGCCACAAATGTCTGCAAATTTTCCTGTGCATAATAAACACATAAAAATATGGGTCATTAGAAACTATGCTTGTTATCTGACCATTATGAAAGAGGTTCTATAAAAGGGACACTTTGCATCCATAAAATTAACCTTTTCCTCATGTAAACTACAACATACCATCTTCTCCAGAAATGGCTTAATTTTGCAAGAAAGCAAACAAATCTATGGTACTTATGACCATAATTACCATAGAGGGCACAAAACAATCAATGATCAGACTTTACGTGAAATTTCAACTTACATTTTGCAGTTTTCTTTAACAACTAGACTAGTAAAGTTCTTCAGCTGCAATACATGGACTAACAGACATTCGCTTCCACTGTCATGCCTGGAAAATAAAATTCCTGTGTTAGTCACCAAGCATCAATATTTTGCTTAAGAGCTAGAGATGACAGACTAAAAATTTAAAGAATGTAAATAAAAGCACCTTTTGCTGTTAGAATCTCTTACACAAATCAGTTTAAATCAAAAGCAATTACACATACCACACTCTGATAACAGAACATCAGCTACACTAACGAGCTTATCAGAACTAAGAGAATTCAACATTATTCAATTTGAAAAGAACAACATTCCTTACTGTGATTCTTGATAGTGAACAGGTTTTATAAAACACATTCCTTGGTTTAAACAGTTACACCATATGTATATACATGTGTGTACACAAAATGCGTAATAACATATCAATTACACTAGACAAGATCAGTCTGCATTATTTTCATGGGTTAATGAAATTAAATAAAACACTCTACACTTTCACATGAACTTTGAAATGGACCTAACAAACCTGGTTGAGATTTAAAAATTGCCAAGCTTGGAAATTAATTTTCCAACACTTAGAGATTCTGGAGGGATGTTGAAGACAGCATCCTGCCACACACTGCTACGATCTGTTCATCCCAACGCTACTCCCAATACCAACAACAGTATGCGCTAAGCACAGGATTTCAAAGCTGTATTTGGGAACTGTATTTGTATCTGTGTCTTCACCTGTGACTTTTGTAAGATAAGCCTCCTTTACCTCGCATAAAGAGATCTTGCTTGGAGAGACATACCACTATATTCATGTTCACACTAATGGCCCAGAGAATGAAAAGAAATGCTACTGAAAGAAGTCATGAAGGCCCTTTTACCAGCCAACACTGAAAAGAAACTGAATGAACTGTGGTTAAGTCACCAGCATTGAAGTGGCCTGTGACTGACTAATCTGTACATCCATTAAACTTGACTGTCAGTTCAGAAACTTCTTAAAACTATCAACTGCAGTTTAGTTTATTAAAAATTTAAAACTGAACCAAGAATCCTGAGTTGTCAGGGAGAAAGAGAAGGAAATACTCACAGAAATCCAACATGTATTTGTGGTTCTTCATTACTGGCAGCATCACCATAAACAGGTTCTTCCAGATCTTCATTCCTGCAGGAACAGAAAGTACTGTTAAACTACATACTGACCTAAGCTGTTAAAACATAATGAAACAAACAATTATTTTGTGATGTGTGGATATAAGCAATTGTTGGGCAATACAGGAGGGACTGGCAATACAGAAAGAATTGAAGTATCTATTTATAAATACACACAGAAGTAGTAATTCATGATTTTAAAAAATGAATGTTTAGAATATGTCTTTCAAAACACTTAGGTTATTTTAATATTTATCATGTCTTCCATTTCTCTTTAGCATCCTCAAAACCTTTTCTTCTCAGTTATTGTTTATTGTGTTAAAACGACTGTATAAAGCAACAATTATCAATTCCACCCTTCAATCAACCTACACATTTTCAGATTTTTAGCAGTTCAGTTATTTCTTCCTTGCATTTATATTTTTATCACATACCACCAAGAATTGTAAGTCACACTCTGTATAATTTAATTTTTTTATAAATGGTTGAAAGAAAATTATCAATTTGTGACTAATAACCTGAGAAAACTATCTTTCAAGGGAGAAGTGTATGGTGTTAAAATGTTAGAGGCAGCAAAGCAAAAGGCACTTGGTACTTGTGAAGATGACAGTGGAACTGCATGTAAAAGGCTACTTTAAAATATGCAATCTAATATTTTTAAGTTGCTAAGAACGAGCAAGTTTGAAAGCTTATTCAGAAATACACAATAAATTTTTTTGGACCATGTGGTAGAACAGGCATATTTCCAGCTTACTATGCATTTATACACCTGACCTTTTGCTTAAAGCTTCAAACACGCCACTGTCACTAGCCAGTGAATGATCTGAGAGACATGCTGAAACTCGCCTGGCTCTCCTCTCCGATCTTCTACCACTGTCTCCTCGCAGAGTTACAGCTGTCATGGAGAAAAGACAACATCAGCACAAGGCAACCTCTTAAAAATTAAACAAGAAACATTTATTGCATCAAAACTAGTGGCAAAATGGCACAAATGCAGTTCATTGTTTTTCTCATCCAACTTTAAGTTAAAAACCTTGAATACAATTGACCGGAGATGTTATGTGGGAGAATTAAGGAAGGAAGTTTGTGGCTAATTGCTCTCTGACAGGACTAAGTATAAACCAACTGCATTGTTACAAAATGCTTTTCTGGTAGAATAATCCCTCCTGAAGGAAGACTTACATTAATTCAACATATGTACACATGATATCCTAAACTTTTAACTTTTACCTACTGAATGTACAATAGACTGAAAACAAACACAGAGACTAATTCTTTTAAGAAGTTATCAGATAACGCAATGTGAGGTTTTGTTTTCATTTGTTTCCTAATACAAAGTCTCAAAGCATACTGTTTATACCATCACATAATAGCAGCTTTTATTTACAGTCTGAGAGGCATTATCAAAAACAACCAGTGCTTTCCAACTCACTCAGACCACTGTTCTTTCAAATTCTTGGTGAATAACTTTGAAAACTGACTGGGGGAGGAGGAAGCGATATTCAACCCCCTCTTTCACCCTTCCCTGAATCACCAGCAACACCACAAATAGCAAACTAAGCAACCATTTTCATGTTTTAAGTGTAGCAACAAAAATCATAGAATCATAGAATAGTTAGGGTTGGAAAGGAGTTTAAGATCATCTAGTTCCAACCCCCCTGCCAGGGGCAGGGACAACTCACACTAAACAATGTCACCCAAGGCTATGTCCAATCCAGCCTTGAACACTGCCAGCGATGGAGCATTCACAGCTTCCCTAGGCAACTCATTCTAGTGCCTCACCACCCTTACAGTAAAGAATTTCTTCCTCATATCCAGTCTAAAATTCCCTGTTTAAGTTTGAACCCGTTACCCCTTGTCCTCTCACTACAGTTCCTCATGAAGAGTCCCTCCCCAGCATCCCTATAGGCCCCCTTCAGATACTGGAAGGATGCTATGAGTTCTCCAGGCAGCCGTCTCTTCTTCAGGCTGAACAGCCCCAACTTTCTCAGCCTATCTTCATATGGGAGGTGCTCCAGTGCCCTGATCATCCTCGTGGCCCTCCTCTGCACTTGTTCCAACAGTTCCATGTCCTTTTTATGTTGAGGACACCAGAACGCACAGGCAAGTAGGTATAGCAGCTACCAATCCTTTACAGTACAAGCACAAATGGTAATGCTCAAGAATTTCTTAGGTAGGGTTTAGACCCTTCAATGATAGCTCCTAACTTGAGATTGTTTTCCTTCAAATCTCAGAGAGAACCATTAAATGGACTTGTGGAAGTGTAGTTATTTCACTGTGCAGTGCAGACCTTCCACCAACTTGCCCTTCTTTTGCTTAAGGCTCAATGATTATCCTCAAAGCAGAAAAGCAGTGTCAGAGATGCCAATTTAAAAGTGGACAAAGCATCTTACCTGCTTCTACTCAAGCTCAGAAACTTAAATGGTATGGAAGCATTCAGTTTCAGCAGACAGCATTTAGAGTGACAGTAGCACAGTGCGCACCACACTGGAGACAAGCACCAGCTGACATTTATAGCTTACTGCCCCCAACCAAGAATGAGACACGTCTTACTCAAAGTAAAAACTTGTTAAATACCTGTTTCACACTATCTTAAGGCACCAAAAATCAAATGCTAGTACCTAACCAGTAAGTTTCCTTCAGCAGAAGGCCAGCCCATGGCCTGAGGTCCACCCGCAGGGCCTAGCTGAGGTACAGACAGTGAGCAATCCCCCTGCATGGAACCCATCTCACCTCCCACCTAAGCACGAGCAGGACAGGACAGGACAGGACATTAGGGCTTGAAGCCTGATATAAATCCCCTAAATTAACACAACCACGCCACTGCTGTCAACAGAAGTCTCTGGACAGGATAGATTTAACCCGCCATGGGACTGGCAGACAGGATGCACTGAGGCCGGCAGTCCTGTGCCAGCCTTAGGTACATTCCTGTTATCAGGCCACAAACAGCTGAGAATCCCAAAAAACAGAGAGTCCTGTTTGGAGCTAAAACTCCTGTGTATCAACGGAGCCGATTCTCTGTACCTGTGGGTCCTTAAGTAGCCCCTATGGACCTCCCCTCCAAATTCAATGAAGGATTTATTCAGCTTCAGCTATGCAAGAAATTAATCTGCTGATCAGGAACAGCCCAATCTACATTTGTTTCTGTGCCTGGAGAAAGAACCATCCTCCCCACCCCTCTAATTACAGCATCCCACCCTTACTGTCCACCACACATCGTGCACCGCTACTTGTGTCATCCTCACCACATCAGAGAGCCAAGTTCAAGCTAGCTCACAGAAAGCAAAGAAACTGCATTTGGTGAGCCCACCTCTGAGTTCTGTCACTGGTATTTATGCAGAATAAAAAGTAGCACTCTTAAGAGACATATCTTAATGCAGTAGTTTCCCAATAACTTTACAACACTGGAAATAGGCCAAACTTCACAAAACTGAGTAAGTTTTGTATGATAGTGCTTCCATAATTTCTGTATTAATTTTAACAAGTTATAGTAGGATGACTTCTTTTTTTGTAAATAGGCCTCTGGCTCACCCCTCTTTGTGAACACTTTGCATAGATTTAAGGGATGAAAGACCTCCAGGGCCATCTCCTTTGTAGGTTCATGTCCTCAATTTGTCTGGAAGAAAAAATTGATATGAAGCACCAATATAATCTCATGAAAAACTGACATGTTACAACTATGTTGTAACTTGACAATGATTTGATCACTGCCTAGAGGCCATGGAAGCATTTGATAACATCTGGACAATCCCAGTGAATTTGGGAGAGATGCAAATGCCAAAACATGTCCTTAACCTATTAAAAAAAAAAAAAAAAAAAAAAAAAAGTGTCATCAGGAAAAACTGGTCAGGAAGAAAGAAATACCAGATCTTATTTTAAACAGAACAAGGCACAGCATATGTTGCAGACCTTCCAGAGGCAGAAGGTGAAGAACGGTTTAAAAATAAAGTTTCTATTATAGACAATTACCTGGCATTTTCTTAGTTAAGTAACAAAATCAGTGAACAATATATATGAATATCCAGAACTACTAGGTGCCAAATCTTGATAAGTATCAGACAGCTCCAATTAAAAAACTGTTCTCAGGTATCATTACTTAAAAAGTGAACTTCAAAGGAAATGCTGATGTCCAAGATTTCATTAGCTAAATAATGCGTAAGCACGTTTCGCAAGCTTAGAAGATTACAAATACTGCACATCAGCTCAAAATGCACTCCTACAAGAGTCAAACACTCATAAAAACTGAATTAGAGACATAAGCAGACCTTACCTACTGTGATGCTGTCAGGCATTACTATCATATAACAAAGCTGAAAGTCACAGAACACTTTTTCCAGGAATTTAACTACAGCCATGAATATATTGTTTAGTTGTCATAGCAAAAAATTAAATATGCCAAAATGATTAAACAGATACAGCTGTTTAGATACACAATATCAAACAAACCCAAATGTAGCAAAATCTCCTCTTTTTTCACATGCAACTAGAAACCCCACCAAAACCCCAAAACCCAACAACACTTCACACAGAAAAACACACTAGAATTACAAGCAAAAACAGCACAGTAGGTAGTAATTCAGGTGCACTTACAGTGAATTTTTCTCTTGTGCCGCATGAGAAACAAGACAAAATGAAAAGCACATAATGATAAATCATCTTTTAGGTTTATGGCAATATTTTGCAAACGAGATTATTTAGGCATTAAAGGAAACTTAGCACTCGAAAGATTATTTCAGGATAGAAAGCAAGAGATAGTAAAGATATTAAGCCCTGTATTTTGATAATGTTTCCTGCCACTCCCAGCTTTATAAATGATGGATTTAATCTCTCAGGCATATTCATTCCATTCACACTTGTTAGCATCTTTCACAGTACGTCCAAGATAGATGCAGAACAATAAAACAGATCAGCAACTGAATATCAAAACTGTGGGTCCTGAAGATCTTCTTAAACTTGCCCAAGTGCTGCTTCAGTGCACAATATGTGCAGTTTATTCAGTGTTAATCCTCCAGGCACCCAGAATTTGCAACTATTACCTCATTGTTTTTCTAGTGAAGGAACAGGCAAAAGATCTGTCAAGAGGAGATTTACTGTTTTCCAGCATCACGTTATGCTACCAGGCCATTGGGTGGCAGCAGCAAAGCACACTGCATAGCACCCTTAGTGAAAACCAGAACCCCTCAACACCTGGGGGTTCCCAAACCGGGATATACAAGCTTGATGCTCCATCAAATTCTTCAAAAACAGAGTACAAACTACATTATTTCGAAATTTCCAACTGCTACTTGCACACAACTACATTACAACTGCAAATCCACCAGCTAATAATGAGTGTGGAGCTCAAAGTAGTCATGACTCCAGCCAAAAATCAGAATTTTTTCTTAAGAAATTGTTTCCAAACTAAAACAAACAAAAAACCCCAAACAAAAAACAACCAACCAAACAAAAAAATACACTACAGCCTGGCTACCTTTTAACCATACATTCTTCCTCAAAAAAGAACACAAAGCTCTTTGTTGTACACACAGAAAAGTGTAACCCCTGGACTAGGAGCTGGATACCACAGCACTGACAGCAGGTAGCACAAGCATGTTCTGCCAAAGGCTTTCAAAGAAATGTGAAATATATAAAATGTGACAGAGAAGAGAGAAAAGGAAAAACCAAAGCAGGAACTGGACTCTCATCCTATTGCTCCCTAGGCCTTCAGACCAGGCCTTCACTTCTAGGAAACACATACAAGCTATAAATGAACTACTACATATTTTCACTTACCACAGTGGGTGAAGACATGTTGTGGTCTGATCTGAGGTTTAAAGAAAGCCTCAGGAAGCTTCTTCATGGCACTAATTTAAGCACAAGCTTACATGCTGGTCTCTGGAATTCTGTTTATTTTGGTCTGAAAGCTACAATATGGGCACTAGAAATGGTTACATCTAGAAAATACAAATTCTGCAGCAATATCTTCTGGCAATGCCAGCTGTGTTAAGGAAAGCAGGTGAGTCTAGACTCATATGCAGTTTGAGCAATAAAACCTTTTTAGCACACTGGTGAAGTTATCTTTTTAAAAATATAAAGCTGAAAGCTGTCAGTGTTCCTTCTCATCATCACCTGACAAGTAAGATTCTGGCAGGATAACATGATACCTTTGCTGGTTATATTTCACATTACTCCCAATATCATAAATCTTGAATGCAACATTCTACACAATTAAGACAGAATTCTGGATATAGAAATGGGATGGAAATTATAATCTTCAATATTAAAAATATACTCGTAAAAACCCTTCTCTACTATTATGGTCTTATTAGAAATATGAGTAAGCCAACACACAAAAACATCGTCATGGAGGAATACTCGTTTTCGTTTTAACAGCAGTTCTTAATTTGACTGACTAAAACAGGAGAAAAGTCATGTGCCTGTATGCTCAGGTTTTTAAATGTTTGTTTTGTTTTTTAAAAAGGAAACTTTTTAAAAAAGTTTCTTTTTGAACCTTCTAATTTACATTTCTCAACTGTAGTGCCTCAGAAGCTTCCACCAATACAAACTAATGCAAGTCTATCAACTTCACAGCCAAGCAGAAGAAGAAAACTCAACAGTATGTGTGCTGTGGTAACTGCACACGTTGCTCCTCTACAGTCATACAGCACAGGTTCTCTGAGACAACCACTCAAGCAGATGTTGATTTTCTCACACACCCCTGTAAAGGATGCTTCCTGGTTGACAACTCTATTCAGAAGTACAGTGCACCATGCACTCATGACCACCATGCCACCACCTTCTGCTCCACTGCAGAACTTAGACACATGAACCTGGTCTGGGGTGTGTACAAATTCAGCATGAAGTCAGCCAGCCTTCAAGCACTGTCAGCAGCATCACCTCATGCCTGGTCTTGTGTTTGGTTTTTCTGGGGGGTGTGTGTGTGTGGTAGTTGGTAAACAAGTTATTGGTTTTGAGTGATTACTGGTTGGTAGTATAGCAAGCCAAACTGAGAAACAATCTCTATTATGCCAATATGCTTAGGTCTGTGTAACATTTCCTATGATTATGCGACAAAATAGTATGTCCAGAAACTCACCTCCACCAGTTTGGACAGCAGTTAGCTGTGGTCCCATTTCTCGCAACACTTCATTGTCTACAGGGTAAGTGGATGTCTGAGATGAGCTCGTTCCTTGTGTTTCATCATCGCCCAGTGCTGTGGTCTGAGCCCTGAGCATTTCCAGGGCTCCTATGTTTGCCATCTCCTCAAAACCTTCTGACATCTGAGCCAATGGAGAATCTCGAGATGCAGAGAGAAACGGCGTATCCAGAGGCGAGCTTGGAGGGGACAATGATGACAAGGAGGACCGTGATGACAAGGATGCCAAGGACTGCGGGGTATCCAGAGATCTCCGCTGCTTATTGAAATTTGAGTGTCCAATGGGATCAGCGTATGGCACATCCTTTGTGAGAGACTCAAAGGGAATTATGTCAAAGCGTAGATGCTGCCCATAGTCTGTAACGCTGTCTGATTTGTCATACTGCGGAAGCCCATAGATGTCCGTGAAGCTGACCGAGCTGAGGGAGCCTCTGCTGGAGGCCAGGGATCCTCGACTGGAGGCCAGGGATCCCCTGCTGCTGCCGGAGGACATTGTGAGGGTGCTAGCTGACAGACTACAGCAGGCAAAGAAAGAGAAAACAGAAAAGTCCCTGTCAAATACAATTACATACACCATCTCAGACATAAGAATGTCAATCCAGATTACACAAGCAATTTTACATGTACAGCAACATAGAGACATGATTTGGTATTTTAAAGTCTAGCTCGTGTCTCTTGCCCTGGTCTCAAGCAAAACCACGACTGGAACACTGCAAGTGACAAGCACATTAGGACCAAGTGCCTGAAGACAAATGGTTCAACAAGACAAGCATACTCTTTCTTCCAGCACGTAAGCAGCCATAATTTGTCAGAAGAGAGGACAGAGCAGGATCTGGATCAGTGTAAATCAATTCCCCTCAGTGTAAAGAGAGGAAGGGCAGATTATCATGATCCATCTTGAATTTGTATTAATGATGAGTAATAAACATATCAGGGAGAAGAAACATGAAGGGATTTGGAAAGTCCTAACAAGCTGCTGTGTAAGCCTCACTCTCAGAGGTTCTTCCAGTGCAAAATAAAAAAGATTTTACAATGAATCCTATTCCAGTTCCTCTTACCACTCTCAGACAGTCAAGGAGACAAGAATACAAGTGACAGTGAGAGATGAAGTGAGACACAGCAGAAACTGAGCTTTTGATGTTGGCATGGTGTTGAGCTGGAGAATCCCCAAGAGCTGAATCTAAAAAGGCAGCTGCAAGCTTGAATATGCAAAATATTCTGGGCTTCTGTGTGGGTCTTAGTACATTCTTGTACTTAAATGTCAAAACTTTGTCAACTCACCAGGATTAAAAAACACTCCTTTGGACAATATTAAAATCTCACAGAACTTAAAAGAACATTATCTTCATATTAGGAAAACTGTGACAATATTATGAAGGGATTTAAGTGTGTATCTTTTCAGAAAAATAAGGTAACATAAAATTCCCACATAATAATGTAGCCCAAATAGCCATCCCTATTATCAGTTATAAAACTCCATCCAAGTCATCACATTCCATAGACCAAAATGTACAAATTTAGTAAAAAATGAATTTACTTGGCATGCATACATGAAAGTATTAAAAGGTAAACTTTACAGATTATTAATATTCTCCTCTGCTGCAGTTAAAACTTCAAAATCTCCTGGTTTTACATAACTCACCTTTTTAACTGGGAGTGTAAATATGAGGTTAAACGTGTAGCTTCTTCTAGCTGCATAAGCAAACAATTTCTCTTTTCCTGTAATAGTATCCTGCAATTAAACAGATACATATTACTACTTTTCTTCAATACAGCAGTGCTCAAGAAGTGCGAGGAGCTTTCCAAGTATAGAAAAATATCATTGCATTGCAGTTTGGAATACAAAAGTAAGCCTCGCTGCTTAATGAAAAGTTTCAATTCATCCAGCTCATATGTAGCTATGGTAATTTCAGCAAGAACACAAGAACCAAGACTCCAGCAGAATTCCTAGACAAGAAAAGTAACTGAGGCACAGTGTAGGAGTCATGATGTTGAAAACACATCACAGCAATTAACAAAATTATAAAGTCCTAGGTAAAAAAAAACCCATCAGTCTACAACGATTTTTTTCCGTTACATCAACCTGATTGTGCCAGTAAAATACAGAGAACTACTATGCCTTTCGCTGCCTTGGCAGGAAAGAAATATTCCAAACAGCCCTAATATCCAAGCTAATTAGTGTCAAATTTCAAAGAAAAAATGGAAAATTTTTGGAGGACTTCTGTTAAGCAGTAGCCATAAAACTCAACTTTAGGCTCTAATTATAGGTGCTTCAAGTACATTTTTATATAATTAAGTTGATGATATATTTTGAATGCTAAGCTATGGCAAAAATCTCTGAGACTTATTTTTTGCCCATTCTATTAGCAAGCATTTGAATTACTCAGTATCACTGTCACAATACAAATGGAACGTACCTTCAGTGCTGTCAGTCTCAGACACCTATAAGATACCTTAAATTTTATATTTTGAGAATCTTAAAACTTCAAAGAATAGATTTTATCTATTGTTATCACATTTATTAATTTCTTGAATCCAGAATTACAGGTATTAATGATGCTTTGTTTTTCCTAGCCAAATCAGGGTGGTAACATGTTCTGTATTGTACATCATTTGTATGTTCAGGAAAGTTACTCCTCCAGCCCTGCTTTCATAAGCTGGCTGGAAATTAGGATTCTGACAGAAAGTTTGGAGAAAACAGATCAAACTTATCTGAATGCTTCAGACCTTCCTCAACTGCAAAGGCAGCTGTTAGAATTCAACACCTTAATGGGCAGGATTTGAAAAATAAAAATAAGTTAACAAAAAAGAAGAAAAAGAGTCCTTCTGGATAAAAAACAGCAGCATTAGTGTCAATAAACTTTGGATGGTTAAGGTGTGAAAAAAACACGTCTCTGTTAGCAGTAAACCCATAAATCTCTGAACTTCTTTGGCCTCCAAATTCAACAATCCATATGCTGGCAAGGGTCTGTAGTGCTACACTCCAGCAATCCCACTACCCTCCAGGGAGCTCCATTCATTGCAACCACACAGCAGAAGCTGCACACCCGACAGCGTTCAAGCGTGAAACTTTTCTCCTGCTTCTGTGGACCCAGACCAGGTTAATCAACTGGTGCACAGAAGGCTGCAGCTCAACTAGGTAAACTTACATGATAAAGGCACTGCATGCAGGAACCAAAAAGAAAAAGACATATGGATGCAAGAAACTTAACTGATTCAAAACTTAGGAACCTATACTCCACAGTCATCAGTGGTATAAGGTAGGTACCTGCGCTGAGGGGCAAGAGATGCCTCCAACTAAGGCTGCCAACATCTTAAACCAAAAAAAAAAAAAAAAAAAACAAAACCAACAAACAGAAAACCAAAACCAAGAACCAAAACAAAACCCAACCTCTGTCATACAGATTTTAAGTTAGTTCTGATCTGCACGGAACTCAGTTCCTGTAAAACTCAGAAACAGAGCAGACCCAGTAATTATTTAAAGAGGAAGCTTCTTTTAATTCCACAATTTGGAGAAAGTAGAAAAAGAAAATCAGAACTAGGAATGGTTTTGGTTATTCCTGAACCTAAGACAAACAAATAAATGGGCTACTAATAGTTAAGCTTTCTTCCAATTTGTTATGCAAAAATAGAGTGCCCTTCAATATTATTCTAACTTCTGCTCAACTTTTTGCTAGCATGTGAAAGATCAAGTATCACACTGGAACGCTGGTTTCCACAGCATGAACTACATGGAAAAATAGCCTGGCTTTCTTGCTAACATAGCATGCATTACCTAACATGAGAACCCAAAACCAACAAATAAAACTTACTACACTGCAGTGTAAAGTGAACTCCCTTTTCTGTCAGTTTAAGCTGGAAAGCCAATGTAACGATATTGCAAAAACTGCAAAATATAGAACACTGAACTGTAGGTTGGCGGTGAATTTTCTATTTATTGCCTGAATTTACTGTCTGAAGTACGCCTTTTCAAAGGAACTGAAGTTCTCAAAAATTGTGTATGCAAGGCACTTCCAAATACTGTAAAAGTTTCTTAATTATGTAAATATTAACCTTTACAGAAATCACATTAAAGCTTGTTCATGTAGTTTTCCTCAAGTGTCAAACTGGGTTTTCATCACTGTTTAAGAGAAGCAAGTCTGGGAAACAAGAACAAGTTTTCAGTGCTTTCACTGGAAGTGGTTTATAGTAACAAGAAGAGGTTAAGAGGTTTTGTCCATTTCTCTGGCTACAGGAAAAACTGGGCAACTTTGAAATAAACACAGTGCTTCCATTAATAAGATTGGAGGGTTGTTTTTACATGTAACTTGACATTTAATTTAAGTTTTCAAGAATGACTCTGTTCACTGTGCTCTCTGAATGTCAGAGTTGGGATGTGTTCCCACTGCTGAGATTGCAAATTAAAAGGAAAAATTGTATACAAAAGGTAGTAAAATCATCATTTAACTTTCCCGTTATAATGCACAAATCAAATATAGGAAAAGGATCTTTGTTCTGATATTTCTGGAGATGAATATTACTCCACTGCAAAACAAGAGGAAAATGTTGCACTCTACAGCTACTGTTATCCATGTCTCTATTATCAGACAACATCACTCAGACTTTTTCCAAGCATCTTTTGTGACTCTACCCTGATCTCTTCTTTCTAATCGGAAGACAAATGAAACGAATGAAAGGAAAACGAACTAGCCATTACCGCTCTAATTCTCCTTCAGAAACCTTCAAGACAGTCAGAATTAAATAATGCCACTCAGAAGCAGCCTCTTCCTTTCTTGAAAGCAACTTCCTCCAGACACTTTTTGTTTTTTCTTAAACACAGTGAAATTTCCTACTCTTTCTTTTAAACTATTTACGTGGAAACAATTTAAGTTCCCAAACCTTTCGGTGGCCCCATGAGCAGACGTTGCTCGAGCCCGCTGAATTTCATCCTCCAAGCGTCTTTTTTCTTCCTCCAAACGTGCAATATCTTCTGGGGATCGTCTCTGCTGACTGATGAGCTGCAACTCCTGAAGAAGAGCCTCTTTCTCTTTGATGAGCTGAAGACGGTCCCTGTCAGCTTCAGCCATTCCTGGCCAAGATTCATTATCTAGCAAGGCCAGCTGCTGTTGTATATTCGAAACTCTAAAAGAAGATAAATATATTTCAAAAAGCAGAAGAAACAAAAATGAAGACAATTAAGAAGAAAAATACCAAAGGTGAAGCCTGTTGACTTCTGTGACTTTTCTTCTAAATTTCAAACCAAGAAAATTTAGAGGGGTTTGTAAGAGTTATTTCTTTCTGCATTTTCGGGTGGGTTTTGTTTTGGGTATTTTTAAAACATTAAAGAACTGAAAGTTTGCTGCCATACAGCTGAAGAAGTTGACCATCCTTTCCTTCCTCATTCTTCCACTATCAGATCTTAACTTGGGATTTCAAAAGTGCAGGGGATGAAGAGGAGAAGTTTATCTAGTGACAATAGGTCTGTAGTGACAATAGGTCTGTATATTCATGTCCCACCTAACAGAGTAATGATTCAAGTGACTGAAAATATTAGGCAGTCCTGACTGACAGCAGAATGTTAAGAGTAAATAAGCTGTTAGTAAACAAAATAAGTCTGGAAAAAAGGATCTACTGGTTGCAAAACGTAAGGGGCTTTAGACAGATCCATCATCAAATCAAGCAATTAAATAAGCTAACTTTATTTTGTAGTAGGCTTTATAGTCGCAAGTAGTCTCCTACATCCTGCATCTCAGGAAGTTAAACCCACACACAAAACAATGGTTGCAAAAATAAGACATTTTAGGAAAATGTTCTGCTACAAAGAAATTTTGAACTCTTATAAATATTACAAAGAAGATTGAAGCTAGAAATTTCACAGATATTTCTTTTGGCAAATTCTAAAGGTACATAAGCATTAAGAGGGAGAACACTTTTACTGCTAGGTATTTATGCTTATTTTGCAATGTGCAATTCGGATACTTTAGAATGTTACAGTTAAAACTAACAGTAAATAAGAGAACATCTAGCTGTCTGATTTTTGAATATTTGAAACTAAAGAACTGTGCAGTTATGTTATACACCTCAGTTTCATCTTCACTTTAAAATGGTAGCATTCAACGCACCATAAGAGATTATCACCTGATAGATAGATAGATAAAAGCACATTTAAAGCCAGCCATTAAAGTGGAATATGCATTCATTCCTTTGGTAAATTAATCTTTTTGGTTTTCCAAAATATCTGGTAAGAAAGAAAATAACAAAGTAAGGTAAGAGCACATAACAAGCAAAACAGATCTGCAGAAGATCCAAAGTGTCATAACATGTTTAAGGATAAAAGAAGCACCATAAACACGACAAAGGTAAGGTCTTCGCCATCTAAAAACAAAACCTCATGCAATGTTTATTTCATACTGACATCTGGAAAGTATTTGACCATCTTATTATCAGGGGAAGCAAAATAAAGTATCACTATAAATCATTTCGCAATGAGTGCATTCATATACAAATAGGAATTTCATTGTGAATTTTGTCCAAGGGCTTTTTCCCCCCAACTAAAGAACTTGGGTATTATGTTACCTTTTAGTCTAAAGCAGAATACTTTGTCAAGCTCTTCAATACCATTTCCTCCTCCTTGCATTAATAACCAACTTCCTGCCAATAGCTGCTGAAAGCACCATTGTGAATCGATACACAGTCTACGTATTTCATGCCTCAGCTATTGTGCACGAATTCCAGATGCAGCTTCCTGAAGAACACCTCGTCCCATTGACAACATGTCAGGGCCAGGAAAAGTGAGCATTCAGGACCCCTCCTCTCCCTTACCCAGGCTCCTATACTGTTACAGATACAGTAAACACTCCTGAAGGCCCATACGACTTGATTTTCAAGTGGTCAGTGCCAAACGAAACAAACGGGGACTCAAGATTCTTTCAACAGAATTTCAGAATTCAGGTACAACTGAGTTATCATAGCTTGGCAGGCAAGTGTGAATCAGATGACCCCTGGCAATGTATATGAGTGACCATGTTCATAAGCTGTTACACGGCTTGGGGATGAAAGAAGTCGAGATGTATCTGGTTAAGTCACTGGGCTACAAGATAACCGGAAGGAGTAACCCTCTTCTTCATTTTAACACTCACAATTGTTTTGCTAGCTATTTTTCTAATGCAGGGTGATCTGGTTCAGAAGCTGACCACAGAAGCAAATAAATGCTAATGCAGGCAACAGGGAAGAGAAAAGTACCAGCAGGCAAGAGGGGAAGACTGGATCCCCTCTGTCAGTGCTATTTAACCACTGAATCCACTCTTGTATCAAGAGTGGTAAAACACCACTTTTGATACAAGAAGTTTTAATCTAGACTCCTGAGCTTGCTGAGAACACGTTATTCCCTTCTAGTATGACATTCCAGTTTGATGTTTGGTTTCTTCCGCTCAGTTTCTGTTATGATGATGCTTCGAAAATAAAAAGTCATCGTACAGTAACTTAAGTTATACTTCATTAAAGGGGAAAGTACTGCTGTGGATTCCCCTGACACTCAGCATTTCAGCTAGTTCTTCTTGTCTCTATGTTTTTCCTGCAAGAAAAGAAAAAGCCATTGCTAGCCACCACATAATACAGGAATCTGCTGGGAAGGGAACTTCAGCACCTATAAGCCACGTTTTCTGCAACCTGTATTTCCCGCAAATGAAACTAAGTTTTGGGGGAATTTCGTTGCTTGCTTTCCACTGAAGACTCCTTCTGTATGGTAAACTGTTCCCAAAAGCTACCAGTGATAGGAATTTCAAAATTTATCTCCATGGCTAGAAAACACGCCAAAGACTTTTTTTTTATGGTCTCACTCGCTCAAATATAAGAAAAGTATCTGAGGAGATACATTCGGTTCTGCTAAAAACATAATAAATCTTCTTCAGCATATTCCATAATTGCATTTATCTTCTCCTAACACAAACTTTTCTTCCCAATCACAATAAATGGATTTAAAAAAAAAATAAAAGCAATTTCACTGCGCTTATTCATGCCAGATTTTATACCTAAACCACACCAGACATTCTCACTGCTAGTATATTATAAAAAAGTATTTGTTTTGCATTTTCAGACTCAGTGCATATATTCACCTACCTTAAACACTCAGGTAAATCAATGACTTGGCACTGACTGCAATTTTAAGGGAAAAAAAAATTAAGATGCTTTATCAAGCCTCTGATTTTAAAATACATTTTTCCTTCCTTTCGGGTACTTTTTAAGTGTAGTCAAGGTAAAAGGGTAATTTTATCTGGCCTAATGCCAGATCCCGAGGTCCCTAGCAATTTAACATATTCTTGGAGAAAAAACAGTTAATTTTGAGCCATCAACATTCCAGGCATTTTGCCCATTCCCATCCTTGCATAACAAGTGCTGAGGAGCTTGCATTCCATGCTCGAGTAGGTGGTATCAAATGACTGGTTTCCTAGGTAGGCAGACCTACTTGCTGCTTATTTCAGTATTTAAAAAATTCAAATGGAAATGAATGTAACAGGCCCTGTTAAGCAGAAAAGCAGGAGGGGCACAGATGGGATGACAAAGGTTTAACCTGGGGATATTAAGTAAACATGGATTCGAAATGGCAAACATGCTCTGAAATGCCCATACTAACGTAGCCAGAATGATGCCTAGCACAGGATAATGTAGACATAGCATGAGAGTAGAGATCAGTACAGCCAGTAGTTTACTACACAAACTACACCATGGGGGTAAAAAAGGCATGTATTCGCAGAATTTACAGCATATCTGAACTGTTATGTACCTACACAGACAAAACAAAATTACACTGCTGAGCTCAAAACCACTTCTGTTTTAAAGAGGCTATTAAAACACATCATGAGAAGCGAGATTAAAATAAAAATCACTTTTTGTGAGATGGAAGATGTTTGATTGACAATTACAATTAACCCCATGTTTAGACCATTACTCAGATTATGAACTAGACAGGTGTCCCAAGGACAAAAATACTCTAAAGCAATACTAAAGTCCTAACTCATGCTCATAAAAGGGACATATTTCGAGTATCCTACAGCTGGCACTTAGTAACCTACAAACTCTGGTCTTTCTAGCTTTAAAAAGCTCTTCCAACTTACTTTGTTTGAGCTTTCAAAGGAAAAAAGCCCAACACAGTAACCCCCTGCATGTAAATGCCTAGATTTTTGGGTGACGTATCAGACTATTCTATAGCTCAGGCCTTTGTTACCTGAAACAAATGGGAAGGCTGGTGAAATTCATTTATAATCTGGAGGAGAACAGTGGCCAAATCACACAAATATGCAGATGTGATCAACAAAAGTCAGCCCAGCTTACTCCTTTCCTTAGGCTTATAATGTGCTTATAATTGGAGCAAGTTCTCTGCCACTTCAGGTATCAGCGAACTTATCCCAGGTGCAATATCCAGAGAAGGTGGCTGTGGTACTGAAGACACATAATGAAGGGTGCAAGAACTCAGTAATTTCTGGTATTTGTAGACCCTCTTGAAAGTGAATTATGACTTATATCCAAAGAGGGGAAGGCTAGAGAAAGGGGAACAAAGAAATGGAAAGAACAAGAAGCTGGGGAACTCAGCCAAATGCTCACAAAATTTCTCCACTGTGTCTACTTTGGCTGTTCCTGCACGTATGTGCCACTGTGGCTTTGGCAGACAACGAGAGTACGCTCTGTAGAATATCCAGCCTTCTTGGCAGCCCAATTCAGTAACAAGGAGGTCTTAAATGGGCTTAAGACACTCATGAAACCCTTACAGTCCACTGGCATTTTGCAGATAAAATTTGGTATTCACCTTCAAGAAAACTGCAAAGCCTGCTAAAACCAATGGAGGAGAGGAATTAGTATTTTCCCCAATTCCCAGGTAAACTGGTATAATAAAAACTTTAAGACAGTTCAAGAGCACAGCTCAGCTCTTTTTATAGCCCAAAGAAAAAGTTTTTTATGCTTAAAACTGACAGTGGGAGATTTAGGTTTAGCTGACATGCCTGAGCCAGATATTTATGTGATATCAGACAAATTACTCCATCCCTAAAACAGAATTTGTGATTAGTTGAGTAGAATAAAGCACTAGAAATTAGGCAATTACACCTTGAAATCTGCGTACACCAGACGAGCTTTAACAGGAATATACTTGACTATGTTACTAGAATCACAGAATCATAGAATAGTTAGGGTTGGAAAGGACCTTAAGGTCATCTAGTTCCAAACCCCCTGCCATGGGCAGGGATACCTCCCACTAAACCATACCACCCAAGGCGATGTCCAGCCTGGCCTTGAACATTACCAGGGATGGAGCATTCACAACTTCCCTAGGCAACCCATTCCAGTGCCTCACCACCCTTACAGTAAAGAACTTCTTCCTTATATCTAATTTAAACTTCCCCCGTTTAAGTTTGAAGCCATTACCCCTTGTCCTATCACTACAGTCCCTAATGAAGAGTCCCTCCCCAGCATCCCTATAGGCCCCCTTCAGATACTGGAAGGCTGCTAGGAGGTCTCCACACAGCCGTCTCTTCTCCAGGCTGAACAGCACCAACTTTCTCAGCCTGTCTTCATACAGGAGGTGCTACAGTCCCCTGATCGTCCTCATGGCCTTCCTCTGGACTTGTTTCAACAGTTCCATGTCCTTTTTATGTTAAGGACACCAGAAATGCACACAATACTCCAAGTGAGGTCTCAGGAGAGCAGAGTAGAGGGGCAGGATCACCTCCGTTGACCTGCTGGTCATGCTCCTCTTGATGCAGTCCATGATACGGTTGGCTTTCTGGGCTGCAAGTGCACACTGAAGCTGGCTCATGTTCATTTGCTCATCGACCAACACCCCCAAGTCCTTCTCCACAGGGCTGCTCTGAATCTCTTCTCTGCCCAACCTGTAGCTGTGCCTGGGATTGCTCCAACCCAGGTGGAGGACCTTGCACTTGGCATAGTTGAACTGCATCAGGTTGGCATAAGCCCACCTCACAAGCGTATCAAGGTCCCTCTGGATGCCATTCCTTCCGTTCAGCGTATCAACTGAACCATACAGCTTGGTGTCACTGGCAAACTTGCTGAGGGCGCGCTCAATCCTGCTGTCCATGTCACCAACAAAGATGTTGAACAAGACCAGTCCCAACACCGATCCTTGAGGGACACCAGTCGTTACTGGTCTCCAGCTGGACATTGAGCCATTGAGCACAACTCTCTGCATGCGGCCATCCAGCCAGCTCTTTATCCACCAAGTGGTCCACCTATGAAATTGATGCCTCTCCAATTTAGAGACAAGGATGTGGTGTGGGACAGTGTTAAACGCTTTGCACAAGTCCAGGTAGATGACATCAACTGCTCTACCCCTGTATTGTATCAGTACTCAATGTTGCTATCAATAGCCAACCAAGGTATGTTTTGTCAGCAGAACGACAAATTGCACTCCCACACTTCTGCTTGTCCTACTGCTTTTAAAGCCCAACTGAAAATTAATTTCGACAATCAGACAGAAAGTTTGCAACAAATAAATTCTTCATCAACTATGCCAAAGTCTTAAAGGGGATGTAGAAGCATTGAGCATAGCTGAGGAGGAAGCTTTTCCAAGGCTAAAGTAAATTTGTTGACGGCCACTGTATGATTTCAACAACTGAACTGAAAAATAGTATGTTGAATTAAGATTTACAGAAGGCATATACAAATCACCGCTTCAGCACCTGAATTAGATAAGCTGGTCGAAGATGCACTGATATATTTGTTCACTGAAGTCAGCTACCATCACTGAAGTCAGCTACCATCAGACTGGCAAATAACGTAACATAACATAATCACAGTTAAAAAATTAGGTGCTTCTTTTTAGAGGGATCATTTTTCATCTATTGATTAATATACTTCACAGGATATGAGGTACCACAGCAATGACATTTCAGGAACATTTGCTAATATACTTCATGTAGTCATTATATTGAACTGCACAACTTAAGTGTTATCAAAGAAAAACAATTTGCTTTTGACTTCTTTTTCCATGAAACAGTCTATTCAGAGAAGTGCTTGAGGGGTACACTTCCCAGTGTGCAAATGCTTTCATGAGAGGTGGTCTCACTGAAATAGCAACTGAAACTAAAACCACTATTTATCCAGCCAGCTTGGGGCTGTTCAAAAAGACCTTTCTCCCTCCCTCGTGCTTCTCTGGAGGGCCACACTGACAGATCTGAGAGGAGAAATTTCATGAAAATAAGGTACAGTTTATTTAAAAATAATGGGGGCAGGGAGGGGAAAAGAAGAGTAAAGAACAGAAGAAAAGTGATTGAGTCTCTCAGCAGCATGATTGGTAAGTTAAATAGTAGAATTGATGGGCTGCCTCCTCCCAGAGCCTGGATCAGACACAGGAGAAAGGACATGATCTTCCCCAGCATGCTGAAGATGTCAGAACCCACAGCTCACAACATCTGAAATACCCACAGGAAAAATTAAATTGCAAATTATCCAACTTCCTTCCAGTGGGAAACTGAAGGGGGAAAAAAAAATAGCTATGTGAACATCTCAATTTACGCAAAGGCCAGACCACTCAGCAGTTAGAGATTTTTGAAGGAGGATTAAAATCAAATTATGTTTTATGAGGGAGGAGAGAGATTTTGGGATCATAGAATCATAGAATAGTTAGGGTTGGAAAGGGCCTTAAGATCATCTAGTTCCAACCCCCCCTGCCAACTCTCCTACTATCCCTGAGTCTCATCTCCTGAATTCCTCAAGATCATTCAAAAATCCCAACACTGCATTTTCTTGCTCACACTCCATATGCAGAGAACATTTATTTTTAAGAACTTCTTTACCACATACATCAAATATTCTGCTCATATCTAGAGCTATATGATCTTTTGGTTCGATGCACAAGAGTGACTAAAATACAACACACTGCCCTTTATTTCGAGGGGCTTTTTTCCTTCTTTACTTTAAAGTAAAAGGACATACTTTTCTCCTACAGTGTATTTTAAAAGTCTCCCATTAAAACTTAGAAATAAGACAGTCTGTCTGTTGTAATTATTTGTTATATGTTTCCATACCCCATTTGACAAGTAAGTAGTCCTAATATACTGCTTTACTGTTACAACTTACTGTAGCATTTTAATTTTCTACTGTGTAGAATTTAATCTATCACAGCACATTCTGTCACCCACACTGCGCAGTAACAGTGGATATTTCACCAGCCAAGGGAGAACGAACACAAAGATATTTAGTAGAGACAAAAGCCCTACAGAAACGCCAGCAAGCTAAGAGGAAGGAATGCATGATAAATGAAGAATGCAACCACAGAGATAACTGGTAGGGGCAATGAGCTTTGTGCAGTTCCACTCAGAAGCCGAAAGCTGATTACTTCCGTACAACATACTGAGCAGAATAAGGCTACTATTTTAAAGCAACTAACATGCTTTTGCTAAATAACAGACCATTGTCAGAGCTGTTATCCTGGGACAGCAAAACTACCCTTACTGCAATCAGTATTCTCTAGTTGGAAGGTTAGTTTCCCAGATTTTCTACACTTCGCTCCCAGCTCACTTCTGATGTTCAAAAATACTGCATTCCATGCAGAAATAAATGTTCAGAATTTCCAGCTAAGAAATGCTGCTACTAGAACCTCACCTCTCAAAAAACCAACCACACCCCCCAAAAAAGCCCTACCACTCCGTCTTTTCCCTGCAATAACACACGAGAGGAAAATTGCTTTGAAAAACACACAGAAAAGTTATGTCAGAAAACCAAAAGCCACTCAATACAATCTTTACAGCACCAGTGGCTCTGTTAAACTAAAAAGTACAAAACTAAATCCTGTCCTTCCTCCTTCAGCAACTTCCATGAATCCCTAAATTATCACAGGGTTATGGAAATGCAAAGCATTACGCCTGTGCTGAAACAGGACAATGACAGATTTCTGTTTTGCTATTTTTTTCCCCAATTATTTAACCTTTACTAGGCAATAGCCACTGGCATTCACATGCAGTATTTAACAACACAGACTTTCAGTCCAGTTACAAATCCTGACGATTTAGTTGGGTATCTCTAACATGCTTGCATCAATTTAATTTTTTTTTTTTTTTTTTTTTTCTTTTGTTAAGCCTGTATTGCATCCCAATGTGGGTACATTTTCCAGGAACAACAAAATAGTGAATTGCCTATAAAGCTTCCACTCCCTGCCAAGATATATGAGAGTATTATGATTTCCCCCAAAGAAAAAAGTTACCATAACACAAAAAAAAAGGAGGTAAAAGTTTTGAATTTTTTCGTAACCCTTGTTATGTGATGTAAAAAGCTGGCAAAACAGACGAAGCTGAAAAGGAAAAAAAAATTAAAACCAAAGGTTTTCAAAGTTGACCACACATAATGCTTTAAGTGTCAGACAATTTTAATAAGAGAATGTTCTATCAGCACAAATTAAAATAATCCTAAATGCACAGAATTACTGTGTTCAAGTCATCAGCTACACCTACACTACTAAATAAGAACAGATTGCTTTTACAAAGCCATTAAAAAACACTGCAAGACTGACATCAACAAAAGAAATACTTAGCATAAGCAGTTAGATTCAAGTGAGGAATTAATCTAATTCAAGTAATTTTTTTTTTATCAGATTCTTT
Organism: Ara ararauna; assembly: GCA_028858755.1. Lineage (NCBI taxonomy): Eukaryota > Metazoa > Chordata > Aves > Psittaciformes > Psittacidae > Ara > Ara ararauna. Next base: position 54,551,167 of record CM054378.1, read on the forward strand.
TTCATTCCCATAATTTTTTTTTTTTGTGTACCCTTCTGTTCAGCTCTGAACATCTTCATTTATCTCACAAGAGGTTCTGCATTCTTTCTTCACACTGAGTTCACAGCTTCAGTACACTGAACTTAGAACACAGGTATGCAAAGCTTCAAATGTACTGACAGACCAGGCTGATATATGTAAATTTAAAAACTGTTTACACTGAGGTTTAAGAAGAGGAAGAAAATGTAAAACAGTTCAATTAAACTACTGCAATTTTGTTTATACAAGTGTAGAATGGGGTTGACATTTAGCTTTATCTCTGCAAACAAATTTAATAATCTTATGATAAAGGCTCATGTTTACCTATGCTTTTATTATCTGTGAACCACTCAACAGTAAGCAAATCAGTCTTCTTAAAGACATTTCAGCTAGAAGGCTGGTTCCAGTTCTACTTGGAAAATTTTAAATCACAAGAGTAAAAATGAAAAACAACAAATTTATCTTTAATTACCTTTTCTTGGCCTCTTCATACTGCCAGTTCAGTCTTACTCTGTCTACAAGTCTTGTTTTGTCATCAAACCCAAACTTTTGCAGATTTGAAGAGCAAGGAGAGGGGGGAAAAAGGAAGAAGTAAGAATTTAAAAACACTCTCACAATAATGAAAGGTATAAATTAGTCTAACTTACTGGACTCACTAAAAAAACCTCAATGCCTTAGGTAATAACATAATAAAAAACAATTTTATGCTTTAGAAATACAAAACTAGTTTATTGCTAAACATACATAAGATAAATGAGCCCTTTCAATAAATTACGATCCCAGAAATTAAGGGTTAGCAAACTGAACCATTAATGAATGGTCCAAGCTTTTCAACTTTATCTGAGCCTAAAATAAAGAGTATTTGAAATATTTTACTACTTGATACAACTATTTTATGGACTTTAATTAGAAGTAATTCAGATTAACTTTCCCTGTACTGTGATGTGTTTGTTACCCAGCACTTAGATCATTAGTGTGTTTTAAACACTATTATAAAAACATCACCTGAACCAGTTGTAAAATGTGCATTTGTACTAAAACTCCCATTGTATTCAGTCCAGTTTGTACAGTGACTTCACTCCTTCTTAGAGGATCAGCAGTTCCCCTCTTCAGAAGTCTGTATATGGTCCAATAGGTTAATCCCAAGTCCCTACTTAACTGCATTGCTGTATCTCTGGATTTCTCATCTAACTGCTGCTTTTGTCGTCTTCATCATCACATTTGAAAAAAATCCACCTCTTTTTTTCTCATATTCCACTACTGGTAATTCAGAGAAACCATTAACATAACTGCTTCATGTTATTTTCCTAACAAAAAAATTATGGCTGATAAACACAATTTTCAGACTACACTTGACTTGTCTTGGATGGCATTCAATATGTTCTGTGAATGGGAAAATGCTGCTATGCTCCTTTTGGTTTCGGAATTCAATAATCACATCCACCACCAGTCGAAAAATGACATCCCAAAGGTACCATCTACCTAACACACTGAAAGATGGCCTAGCGTTAGTAAATTTTCATAGATGCTTTAGGAGTATATATTCTTGAAAATACAGATTTCCTTTTTGCAGAGGCCCTCTGGAGATATCCAACTTGGCAACTAGTCAGTAAGTGAAAGAAGAGGAGAAATGGGATGATAAAAAGCCTACCAATTAAGAAGTTACATAGTTCAATAGAAATTTCTAACCAAATGTGGAGTAACAGCCAAACTATAGTACCAACAAACTACAGACAGGTTGTCTTCTTGTTTTGTTTTTAATCTCATCTACAGAAGCAAGAATTTTATTGATGAAGAACAGCTAGGCTGCCATAGTACTAGCGCAAGCCAAATTTTTACTATCTGAAATACATAATTTTGGTCACACAACTATTTACAGGGAATGCTAAATATGCTCCTCTCAAATACTATGTTTAATGGCATATTAGAGCATAAAGGTATGACAGATGAGAATTTTTGTTAGTTTTTAAGAAAAATACTTTGAGACTCTAACCAATACTTCTCGTCTCAGAGAAAACGAGCATAGGCCTACCTTACATCTTTGATGTACATGAACAATGATGACAAGCATGATAAAACCAAGATTTTAAAAATCTAATGAAGAGCACCAAAAACATCTATCAATACTACCAGAATACTAACATCTTACGCTGTTGCACAACCACGTCTCAACTTCAAGCTAGCTCAAGTGCCTTCTTCCTTCCTGCATCATTACATGTATCAGTAGGTCAGAGCTAGTGACACGAAAGGAAGAGGTCAGTGGACACCACAGCAAGAGCTGTTACTTAACAGATGAACCTGCGATCACCAAAGTGATGACATGAGAAGTGCTCTGCTGGGCTGAGTCTGGAAGCTGATTGTACCTGTCACTACCTGCAGGCACATGGCTACACCTTGGTGCCATGCTCAAGCACCAGAACCACAAAGCCCACTACCACTCAGAGTGCCACTCACATGCTCTATAAACAACAGCAAACACAATTCCCTCACCACTAATACTGCTTTGGATTTTTTGTTCTGGTACAGCCAACACCTCTTAAAACAAAACAGGAAGTAATGACATATCACTATAGTACAAAAGCAGCTTCTTTTCTACAGCAAATGTCTAGCACAGGAATGCATACCTCTCCAGTGATGTCAGTCTGAGAACAAGCATCGCAGTGTTGCTGAGGTAAACAGGAGTCACTGAGAGAACCAGAATTGTGCTGGAGATCCTGCAGGGAATCCGTAATACAACAGCTATTCCTGAATCCATCTGTTAACTTGGCCAGGCTCTATGGGAGAAGAAATTTAAAAAGAAAAAAAAATAAAAAATTAGATTAACTGATTTTTATAATTCTTTCATTAACAGAGGAAAAAAAAACAACAACCAACCAATCTATTTTAGAAACATGGCAAGCAGCTTGTATTTACAGGAAGTAAAACTTACTGTACTGTTACTAATATGTAAAAGCTTTGCCGTGAAATAAACCTCTCATTTTAAAAAGGTGCATCTAACAGTAACCAGATTTTAAGTTACTAGTTTTAGATCTATGACCATTTCAGCTTTTGTATGTCTTACAGTTCTTTAAATCTGGCAGCTGTCAACTTTCAGATTAGCTGATAAGGAAGATAAATGTGATTCATCTGCCCTTTTGCCATCTTGTACACAGGTTACATTCCTTAGCCGCTACTGCTATCATAGCCAACTTGATGAATATCTTGTATTGATTGTATTTTTATGACAGCTGATTTCACCCTTGTACTCTCTCACCCAAGGTTCACATAATTAAGAGATATTTTACACTTTGGATTATGCAAGGGACATCTCCAAGATGCCTAATGACACAAACTGTGAGGGTAGAAACCTCAAGCAGTCTTTAAGGGGGAAGGGGAGTAAGGCGTAATCACACAAAGCAACAACTACTTTGACAATACAAGCTTAGCTGACAGGCTGGTAATATTCCTTTAAAAAAGGATAAAATTGTTAATACCACTTTTATTTTCTGATTGTGCATTCTTCGCTTTTTCAAAACTTACAGACAGTAACAATAGCAAAACCACTGTACAGGCTGCTGTTTATAATCATTATGCTCCAAAACGACTTTTTTTTTCTTTTTTTTTTTTTATTTAAAATATTAAATTCTGGCCCCTCACCAGCAGATAAAGGACAATCAAATTATGCAAACTTGTATTTCGATTTATAAATAACATAAACCATTTGTTTTTAAAAACACATGCAGAAATTCTCAAAACTGCTTACTCCAGTAAGCAGCAGTATCTGAGACAAATCTGATGCACTGCACGAGAAAAAGTGTTCAAAGTGCAGTTCAAAACAGATAAGACATCAGTGCTGTCTTTTCTTAGAACAAATCAAACTAATGGAGTTAAGAAGACAAATTTGTGTAACAGCAACTGTTTGTGGCTCAGAGGAACAGCATGGACACCTTGAAAACAGAGGCATCTGGTTTTCAAGCCTAAGAGTCAAAAACACAGCGCTGCACCAGCTACCAAGAAGGAGAAAAATGACTGCTGCTGCTGAACCCATGACACATCCCTAGGAATTGCAGAAGGCCTGAAACTAGTCAGAAAAAGCAGCTTTTTCTGGTAGCCTCCATTTCTGTCCTACACAGTCCATCCCTTTGTTCTCATTATATATATCAGTTGCTCCTTCAGGCCTGCCTCCACTAATGATGAAAAAGCGGGAGAATACCCAGCCTGGTGGAGTATGAACAAAGGAGAAAGGCAGAGCGAAACACAGGTACAATGCCACATGCCAGACAGCACATGCTGCTGCCTCCTCATACTCTGTGTGATGGTACTACAAGGTCTGTGGGGGGCTGGGATTTTGCGCTCAGCACTAGCAGTAACAGAGGACGTGCCAGCATTGGGACAAGGCTACCACTACTTGCCTCCAGAACCTCAATTTTTCTTGGGTCCTCCCAAAAAAACAGTTCTTCTGCCACCTCCCAACTGAACTGTATCATCTTAGTATGAAGGAGAAACAAAATAGTTTCTTCTTAGTCCTGAGATAGCAAAGTTCTATTTCAAATGACACTGTCAAGAAGTCTCTAGCTAGTGTCCATTTATCCTCCAAGATGCTGCAAAAAGCACTGCTTCATGACATGGCAAAAAGAAAACCAGAGTGTCTTCCATGTTGTGAAAATTAAAAATTGCAGACTCCTGCTTAACTCCCTTCTTCAAAACTCACTGAAGAAATTTTTTATGAAGATGGTGAGACATTGGCACAGGCTGCCCAGGGAAGCTGTGAATGCCCATCCCTGGCAGTGTCAAAACTATATGATCTTTAAGGTCCCCTCCAACCCGAGCTATTCTGTAATTCTGTGATATGATTCTATGAATCACTAACAGGTTTATAACATGGAAATAATAATTTCAAATCATAGCTACACAAACATCAAACACATCCTCTTTTTCCCAGTAAAGCAGAGCCAGTCACAAGAACAAAAACTGAGAATTTGGAAAGCAAAGTTTCTCCCAAATAGGTTATGGCTCACCTGTCACCTTTGGCTAGTGCATACTATGTTACAGGCATATGAAACACCAAGGGTCCTGGTGCCAGAACTTCAGTCTAAACTTCTGCCTCTATTTCAGCTACTTCACACACTCCTGGTGCGCTCCTGACGCCTTCAGCATCTCCTTGGCAGATAATGAAGGGCTGTTTGGCTGCTGGCCAGGCTTTCTATCTGAGTACAGTTGCTGAACCCTAGATTTAACTACTTTAAAATTACACAGTATTTGACAGGTGGCAATCACCAAGTAGCATCACCTTAACTTACAACTACGTGCATAGGTGACAATGCTCTAGGGTAAGCATGTACATTTTGAGTCCTTCTACTTGGATGAGTGAAAGCACAGCCTCCAGCAATCCTAACACAGAAAATTACAACCTTAGTTCACATACTTTTAGACAGAAACAATTTACATGACTGCTAGGAGTAATATCCTCCCCAGTTATACGTTATATGGAGAAATCCATCTTTCATCTGGGGTTCACAAATTATTTATGGCAATCCCACTGAAACTGCCAAACCAGCCTATTGTATAGATGTAAAGTTCTAGGTGCATCAGCCCAGGCCTACTCAGAAAGAGTGAAATGAGCACTGCCATTTCATCATTGTCTGTTACTATCTGATTTGGGAGTTCTCTGCCACACACAATTTTAGTGCAGTTCCCACATAACCTATTTAGCCTGTTTAACTAATGAAGAAAAAGTAAAAAAAAAAAAAAAAAAAAACAAAAAAACAAACCCCAAAAAAACCCACAAACAAAACAAAACACAAAAAACCTCTAGTGCTTACTAAGGATAAAGGACAACATTTTAAAAGCATATGTACATATTGGAACAGAAACAAAAGTGTGAAAGGGATGTGGGGGAATATGGGGGGGAAGGAGGGGAACAGACACACACATGCTGCTTTTAGGAACCTGACTGTGCAACTTGATTATTCAACTTTGTATAAAAAGTTTGCCCACTTTTTTTGAGCAGTTATGCTGCCACTCGGCTTTATTTGCAACTACAGCACCCAGTTTGAATCTGACCACCCTCTTCTTCCCTGATCAGTCTTCTCTTCCGCACAACTCAATCCAATTATCATATTTTCTGACAGCTACAATTTTCCAAGCACCTACACAAGACTGAGTCACTTTCACTATGTTTAGTTCTGTTGCTCACACTGGCCGGATTTAAATTAAGAAATAGTAAGAAATTGTCTATTTCTTTTCTCTGAAATAAATCCCCATCTGTTTATACAATACTTCTAACTCCTCTATAAACAAATTTCAAAATGAAAAGGTTTTCATAAGAAAGCTTGTCTTACCAACAATAGCTTTAAAGTGTAGCATTTCTGAGGGCAAAACAATTTCAAAATCGATAGATTAAAAATCAAATTCTGATCTTATTAGAAAGATACTTAAAATTGACTTGCACTTATTTGACAAAGCTAAATAAACCTGTAACAATAATCTCCAATTAATTATAAAAAGGGAAAGCCCAGAAAAGTTTGGTGACAACAAAACCAGTATTTTTTTTGTCAAAAATTTAGAAACTATCAGGAGAAAAGCTGGCTATTTTTCCAGAGCACAGTAAATTGGCAGAAATACACAATTTTTACTACTGCAAATCTTGTGAACTATTAAGTACGGCATTTAATCCCTTATTACAGTTGCAACAGAACACACAGAACTGTTTTGCATGCTAGGCCTGTGTGGAACAACTATTTTCTAGATTCTCCTAGACTGCATGTTTATTACTGGATGCTGTCACAACTGAGTGTCACCAATTACAAAAAGGATGCATCCTAGATTGGTATTTCCTGTATGCCACACAGATCCATGAGGAACAATGGCAACACCTTTCTTTTTTGCTTCTGTCTCTTGCAATCCCTACATTCTGGTGCTGCCAGCATTGCCTAATTCTCAGCGCTAAGTTTGGTCCTAGACTCCTAAGTTCTTCAATACTGTATTTAAAGAAACTGCAAATGCACCTTAATGTTTAACACACAATTTCAAGGCATCTCAAAGTTTACAGCTCTATTTAGTGCCATCGAGAAATTTAAATGTAAGGAAAAGGGGGAGGAGGGGGGTAAATCTACTAGGGGTGTCAAAACAAGGTGAGTAGTCAAGCTGCTCCGAGATCACATGCTCATTTTTAAATTACTAGTTACTTCACTAAAATGTGTGTTACTGCATCCATGAAGAAGTGCCTTTCCAAGTCATTTCTTACTAGCCAGGCACAGGGAAGACCGAGAATTGTTTTAAAACCTGTCCAACACAAAATATCAAATATGTTAAAAGATGCCAATGCAGAAACTTTTCAAAGTGAATTAAGTATTCGTTCTACTTGAACAAGGATTTGTGGTCCATCAGCTGACCTTTGGGTAATGCCTTGGAGACTGTGTAATTGTGTAACTATGGAAAATCATTATATGTAAATTACATAATGCGATATCATTTAACAATAATAAAATAACAAAAAAACCAACACCAGAACACTACTGCAGAGAAAAATAAAATATTTGAATGGCAATATTAATTGAGTATGATCCCTAAAATTTAGGTAATAAAGATGCCTTTTACCATATAGCAGTTTGAAGAGTGGGTGAAGAGAATTGTTCTTGTCACACCTCTCTATCTGCAGCATATTTGGGCAAGTCTATACTGAAGTCCCTGAAGTGGCAGTGGCTCATGGCTCTTTGATCAAGCTCCCATCACATTAATAACACAGACACAGCAACTGAAAGCTTGAAGCAGGATGCAGAATCCATTCAAAAGTTACATCACTTCCCAGGCATGTATCTTTCCTTGCTCCCTGTGCTCCAATTTATGAAATAATTCAAAGCTTGCATTTATGGTGTCTATATATGTAGTGTTTAATCATACCTTTTGAGGGTTTTGTGAGAACATTTAAAATCAACGTATGTCTTGATATGGGTACTTAAGACAAATGTTCAGGGCAAAAGCAGGAAAATTGCTGAACTGTGGCATAGTGACAGAGATCTAAGTTTGTGAAATGCTCATAAAACTCAAAATGTGGTAGACAAACTGGTAAACATTTTAGCACATGAATTGTTAGTCCTACTTCATTACAGGTAATACAAAGAGACACTAAACAGAATGAAAAACAAATACTGTAAAACTTAAGGTATTTTTTCTAATGCAGCATAATTACTCCATAGCAGTCTTTGATGCAATCAGCAGTAACAGAAAGCTGCATTTAACAAAGACATTGATCTAAATATAAGGATAGCACGGTATTTGAGACAAGAAAACAGTGTTCACAGTATAGGCAATGACTACTGACCTCTTTAGAGCTGCCTGCTATTGGTAATTATCAAACAGAAAAATCAGTTTAGGCCACCTCACTTGCTTATTTAAACTTGGTAACCCTAATGCAATCATGAACAAGAAAATAGAGGTAGCTTCTTATTTCTTAGCAGTTATTTATTCAGTTATGTAGTTCTTACCTGCATAAGGTCCTGCCTTTCTTTTTCACCTGTGCATATAGCTTTCTTTATGGTTCGAAGCTCACTCATTATAGCTTGTGCTTCATCCAGTCTATAATTTGTATGAGCACTTGACATCTTACGATCAATCCTGTTGAAAATATTGACAAAGTCAGGAATTTTTATATATTTAGGAAGCACATAGGTGCTTTACAATATCTTGTTTATTCATGTACCACTTTATTTCCAGGAATAAACGACACTCTGCTTGGAATTAACACAGCACTCTGTGCCAAATACACTCTAAAGACAAGGCGATGCATCTATCTACTCAGGTTCTGCAGAACCAACAAATTTTCTGGTTTAAGGTCCTAATGCACAGCTTACAGGCAATGTCTGTGGACCATTTCATGCAACAGAAGTAAAATCAACCTAAAACTAACCTACATGGTAACAACTTGAAAGAGAAAGATATTAGCAGTCTAGCTGTCATATTTTCCATGCACCAGGACACGCTCCAACATCTTTTCCACAACTTCTACCTGGATCTCGCCTTAAAGTTTCTAAAAAAGACATTTAATTTTCTTGGGAAGAAATTTTTTAATTCCCCAACTTTTATTGCAGATGCTTTCCTGCCATTACAGGCATCTTTGAGTATCTTTTCTAAAGACATCTTTGTCCCACATTAAGGAACATCACATGGTACCATCCCAGAAGATTCCAAACGTAAACTCTGCAAGGAGCAAGAGTGCTACACGACTACCTCAGGCTGAAGTAGTGCTCACATTTCCATCTTGACATAACAATCTCTCATCTTAAGTGGCATATGCACTGAGTGTTCAACTTTTTTTCCCAACAGTTTGCAATAATAAAGGACAACAGATTGGGATGCAGAAGCCCCATCCAACGTATCATCTCGATAATTTGCTCTGATTTTTAGATAAAGAACAAGACCAGAGACTACAGAACTTACTAGAACCACCATCTGGTCATGGATTTATAACAAACAGCTATGAGATTTTAACTGGCTACCAAGAGCAATTAGAGAAAATTCTGTTGGATTCCTGTTAAAATGAGAAAACCTCCATTTTCCTGGAAAGCATGCATATAGAAAAAAAGGTGGTATGCATATAATGGTCCCTAAGCCAATGCTAAGTACTAACAACTCCAGGAAAAATGGTCTCTGCTTCACAAAGTAAGACATAAAATACACATCAGTCCTTACATAGGACATCAATTTATGAAAAGATGTAGTAGAAGAGAGTATGCTATACATAAATGACAAGAATACCCAAACTCTATTTAAAATATTGAGAGTAACTAAAAGTTTCAAGGTAGGTATATAGTCAAGCTACAAGCATCAATCGCATTCACCAGCATGTTCTGCCAGTGAAATGCCACTTGCAGCAAATTACTTGCTTAAAAATTAAAATATTAAGATGAAAACTCAAAAGGCTTGAATAAAAACCTGCAGCTTAACTATACAGCTTGTAATATTTAGGGAAAAAACTATGTTGGGTTTTTTTTCTGACAGTTCCTGCTTTTGGAGACAACACAAAATAAGTCTGAACAGCAAGCTTTTCACTTACATGCAATTTTCCCCACATTGCATAAGAAAATATATAAGCCTTTAGAGTTTTTTATTCAAAAAACAAGTGTCGGGTGCTCACCTGTCCCCAGACTGAGTTCCATACTCTCCAGCCTATCCCTAACATAAATAGCAACTCCCCCTCCCCGCCTACCAGGCCTGTCTTTCCTAAAGAGCCTGTAACCTTCCATTCCAACACACCAGTCATAGGAGCCATCCCAACATGTTTCTGTGATGCCTATTATATCATACCCCCATAGACGTGCATACATCTCTAATTCCTCTTGTTTTCTCCCCATGCTACAGGCGTTTTTATAGAGGCATCTGAGCTGAGCTCCAATTGAAGCCGGCTCATTGGCTGGAGCAGCTGAAATATCTCTACATTGTTCTGAACGTTTATTATAGGTGCTGGCAACTTAAGTGCCACATAGATGAAAGTTGGATTTTTGTTTGGTTGGGTTTGGTTTTAAGACATTTACTTAAGTCTTCATTAATTTTTAATTAAAATCCTAAAAATATTAGATAAAACCATGATAAAACAACTAACCCAATTCACTATAAGTTACATGAAAATGATAATGTGGTTTTCTCTGAAGGTGACCTTAATGCTAAGAACAGAGATTCCACCCAAACATTAGACCCAAAAATGCCTCCTACGCAACTGCTCATTATACTGCTTGCCAGGTCCAAGGTGACATTTCAGGAAAAGGAAATTATTTAATTTCAACCATACTTTTGTCCAGTTACCCAAAGATTCATGTACCTGGGCATCATGAACTGGTATTTGTTTAAGAAAAGTATCAGAAAAATTTCTACTGCCAGGAGTATTTGAGCTTAAATCAATATCACTGTCAACCCAAAGTTAGAAAAATATTTGCTATTTGTTGTTAATTTTATATCCTCCTTTCATAAAGCTCTAGTTTTGAAAGCCACAAAGTTAACAGGAATCTTCCATTTTATGACTAGAACAGGATACAAATACAGGTTAGACGTTTGTATGAACAGAAAGAACACTCAGATAACACACAAAACTATGAATAAAGTATACATTTCCTGAAGGAAAACTACCAATACACTTGGAATAGTTTTACTCCTGTAGGGCAGTTTTCATGTTCCTTTGTTTTCCTCCACATGCTTTCAACAATGCAAGACTCTCCCCGTCCTCATCAAAGCACAGATCTGTAGCTGAGTTAATATTTAATTGTAAAGCTTTTGTCAGGTCTCATATCCTCTAAACTAGTCTGCAGCTACAAATTGTTTAGTCAGTCCTAACTCCCTGTCTCTCTCAACTTCCCACAGTGTTCACTCCGCTTCGGTGGCCAACTGGCTGAGTTTTCATTTCCTTTGCTGCTAAATGCCTTCTTCCTCCAAAATTCCTGCTGGCACACAGAAGGGTCACTGAAAACACAGGGGAGAAGGAACTGCTCCTCGTTCTCAGCCCCTGGCGCCAGGTCAGAGGAAGGAGTTTGTTCCAGGAAAGGCTCATCTTTAACCCTGTAACTGGACTGCAACAGAATCAGCTGCACATCAGGAAAAAGGCACCTGTGGAGGCTGAGAACACAGTCACACAGGGTGGAAACTTTGCAGGCTTTAAACAGTGAGCTCTAGAAAGTCTCCATTGGGCAACAGGAGTCTGTGATGTCCGAAGGCTTATCACAACATTGCCAAATTTGGATGAAGCTGTAGAAAACACAGTCCAAATAAAAAGCTGCAGCACTACAACGTTTGAAATTCTGACTGTACGGGAGTTGTAGAGGTATTTAAAAAAACCTCAATCCTCTCACAATCCCCCCCCCTTTTCCCTAGTTGTTTTGTGGCTTTGTTTAGGTTAGGTTTTTAATTCTCATCAAAGACGGCTTAAGCCATTTGACTAAAATTAAAAAGAACAGAAAACAAAATAGAGTCCAAGGCAGACACTGTACGCAGAAAATGTCAATGTAAGTTATTTGCATTTAACGAAGGCAGCTGAATCAGACAGTGACATAAAATGATGAAAATACTGAGCAACCTAACTACCCTTCACATAAAATTTGTCTCTTCTCTGAGAGCTAGAGCTAGCAGATGTTGCACAGAGAGTCTACGGCAGCAGGTTCTGATACCTGCTCATAACCCATTCTAGCCAGACTTCAAAAGCAAGCATTCAACCACATGGAAAGCCCAAAGTGTGACAGCTCCTAATACTCTTCTTGGTTTATACTTGAAATATAAGTTAAGAACATGGTTTTAACAAAAAGCTGGATAGAATGTATACTATTCTCAGTATGGCAATAACTGAAGATTTGACCTAGCACAAGAAGGAAGAAAAGCTATGCTGACCAAAAATTTAGAAAAGGTAAAAAAAGGGGGAAATGCCTGAGATGCAAGAAACTTGGAGAAGAAAAATAAAAGAAGTCGGTTGGGGTGATACCATCATTTTTGTTTTAAAGCAGAAGCTGTTTTTTTTCAGACAATATACTTTGTGGATATGTAAAAGACAAAATATTTCAGCTTTGGTACTTGACTTGAGTGACCCGTCTCTCCTCACAAATACAAGGGGTAGGGGAGAGATCACTCAGGGACAACCTAGAGCACGGTTAGGCTTTTAGTCCAACCTGCATCCCGAGTACACAAAGAGGCTAGAAAAACTTCGCTCTCCATTTGTTAGTGTGAGTACTCTGTAAAGTGGCAAATTGCTCCAAAGAAATCATGGATCTCACCAGAAAGGCAATTAAAAAAATTACTTGAAAACATAAAAAGCAAACAAACCTGCCAGCCTCTGGTTCAAGCAAAGTCACTGCACTCGACTTTGAAGGCAGAAACACTGACAGAAATTCACTGCAATGCCAGGTAACACCCCAGCAAAATGTTCTCCCCAACTTCAGCCCGCAACAACAAATGGCCTAGTACACCAATGCGACAGAGTGACCATAGTAACACAGCAGCAATGAGCAGCACCAAAGCTCTGAGTTGTCATGCTGAAACTTTTAAACTAAATTATTAGAGTGACCCACTGACTAATCAGATATGCTTTAAACTAATTCTTCTCTTGAATGTCTCTCCTATACACCCATCCTGGAGTACGAGCAACTTCACTTGGGCTAAAATCCAAGACTAACATTTGTAATCTAAATCATTTCCAGACTTCACTTTTCAAAAAGTTGCACTACTTTGTTGTACTATCTTAAACGAATTAATTAAAACAATCTTGAGTTTCAAATGGCCTTCAAATACTTTAAAAATCCTGTTCAAGTGCTTAGTCCTTTTATAAAACAACTGAACCTATACCCTTAAAATAACCTAATAAACCAGAAGGAAACCATATAGAAAGTAGAAAAGGGAAGACAATTCTAACTCACTTAAAGAAAATATGATTAAGAATCTTAAGACTAAAATGCTTTTGTTCTGTTACTGCTTACTTACATAGGCCTCCATCCTAAAACATTGACTACACATAGATTACTTAAAATAGTTATTGATGAAATATACTGAGTGCTTTGTTTTACTAATTTTCAGCTAATATCATATATTAACAACTCCACCAACTAGCTGTACAGGCTTCAGGAAGTCAATAAAAACATATTTATGCCTGAAAATGATTACATTATATCTGCCAATATATGAAGGATTTTAGCTGAACAAGTATACGTTGTTGAATCTTTTAAAATGCATTATAAATCAGAAGAACCTTGTAAGCTTCAAAAAAAACAAAAACAAACAAATAAAACCACCAAAGGATATGAAGTGCATGCACTACTCACCCCCCTTTAAAGGCAAAATCTGAGTGTCTCCCTTTACACCATTTTGTAAACATGATACCAAACAAAATCAAAGTTGGAAAATAAGTAACCCAATTTCTCCAGGATCCCTGGAACTTTGCCTGAATTACTGAAGCAAAAGCGTGTGCCCATGCTTTGTAGCACCAACACAATAAATCCAAAGCTTCAGAACTTTTCCACGGATACTGCACTTAGGCTGCAAAATGCATTAGACATGCAACGGTTCCAATGTTTTCAGGAAGCGCCTGCATTAAGCAGTTCATTCACATACATGCTGAAAAAAAGGCCAAGATTTCTGATTGCACAGCCACATGTCCAAGGCAAATCCACGAGCTGTTCAACACACGGTCTAGCCCCTAGCCTCGTTGAACAGATCTGGAAGTCACAACCTGTGTTTACCTGCCATCTTTTCCATGGCCTGGCACCCTCTCTCCCTATCCCACTGGGCATCCCGCATGCTTGCTACGTGTGTAGGTGACTAAGCAGTGCACAGATGGAAGTCACTCAATTCCCATCTGATGGTCTGCAGGAAAAGTGGCAAGGAGAGGGTCACCACAACCGTTCACAACTTTTGCCACACTGAACACAAAGGAAACAGAGCATAAGCTGCCTAAAAGCCCTGGGAGCAATGGCAAATTGCCCAGAGCTGCCTTTCCTCACAGGGAGGAGACAGGGACTCACACATTTACATGCACTCATGCAACAAAAAAAAAAAAAAAAAAAAAAAAGAAAAAAAACAAAGGTCTCACAGACCATCAGATTTATAGTACACATAAATCAGCTACACTGTGCAGAAATGAGACAATCTAACCATCAGATAAAAGGAAGAAGCAGTGCTGTGGTGCACAGCCTGCCCCGAGGAATATCTGTGCCCGGCTAGAAAGCCTTGGTACTGTTCACAGGAAAACTACTCTACTGTATGGTGCTTCAGGCTGTACATATCTACAAAAAACATTTGGAAAGTATTTTTTAAATCTAATTCCACCTCAGCATCTTCAGGAACAGTGATATAACAGGGGCTATAAAAACTGGTTTTGCATGTGGATCTATAAAGCCTCCAACTACTTCTGTCCAACCCTCCTTCCACCATTTCACACAGTTCTCCCCCTGTACCACTTTTCACAGCAAAAACTCTGAATCAAAGCAATTAAGAGGTTTCAACCTTTTTTTTTTTTTTTGGCAATACTTTTCTAAGAAATTATTCCAAGGTGAATATAGAAAAAGAAGGTCCTCCCACAAATGCTTAACTTACTCTTGCAGAGTTTCCACTCCTTTTTCCTTATATTGCAGCTCCTGCTTCATCTGTGCCAATTCTCGTTTTAGCCTAGAAAGCTAAAGATAGCAAAATAAAGAAATAAAATGTAACAGAAACTTTCATAATAAAAATAATTATTTTTCAAATACAAAATATTAGGTTACTTTAAAAAATTGGAAGTGATAATCTAAGTTCTCTTTTCATTTTTTGCTTTAAAATTTGCATTAAAATAACAGAAGACTTTCTGTTCATAAGTCTTAAGTCTTCTGTTCATAATAAGACCCAATCAAAGGGTGGTCACAACATTCAGTTTGCAAAGTATCAATTTCCTCATCTATTTTGTTCGTTTCCTTTCTCCAATAGCCTACGCCAACAACCAGCAAGTTTCAATTCATATATTTTCTCTTCTCCCCTTATAGCTGACAGGCATCTCTCAACTGTCTTCAACTCTTTAGTCAATGTAAAAAAAACCCTGAACATACAATGCTGTTAATTTTTCTATATGGGAAAACAAAAATCACTTGCAACAAAATTGGCCTCTCTCCCAGAAATGGCAGCCTGATTTTCTACATTATTTTCATATTGTCCTCCCCACTCAATCTCCCTGCCAATAACCTTAATCTGACCAGTGAGTATAAATCAAGTGACAAAGCAGAGATGTCTCTAAAACATAATTTCATGGGTTTATGAAAACAGTTGCCTAAGTAGGTTGGGCAGACTTAGAAGACTGCTATCAGCACTAGGAATGATCTGCAAAGAAATAGCTTCTCGCCCCCAAAACTTACAGATAACTAAGAGCAATGAGGGGAGGAGGATGAAAGGGACTGCAAACAAATGGGGGGAATGAAGGTGTTTTCAGTGTGTGCTTGTGAGGCATGAGACTGAACTGAGAGACCAAAGAAAGGCAGGCGTGGAAGGAAAAAAAGCTCTCTCTTCTCAAAGTATCAAACTTGGTACCTTTTCTACAATTAATCCAGAGTGCTCTTGATTTTTACATGTATGTCAAAAAAGGACAAAACCATTACTAAAAAAAAAAGGAGTAAAAAAAAATAAAATCCATCCATATCCAGGCATATATTTAGTCAGCTTTATTCCAAGAGTGAAGAGCATGGCACCAGACCCCAAAATGCTCCTAAAACCTCCTTCAACACTCACCAAAAGTAAAATGAAAAAATACATCACTAATATCACACCCACAAACACTTTTCAGTGCATATTTTATTCTATTACCTGAAGCAACTCAATGCCTATGCACACATTCAATTGAACAAGTTATCCTATGCATTTAGAAGATTGTTTTGTTTTAAAATTCAGGAAAAGAGAAATAACCATTTAAGTGAAGACTTCGTTTATTTTCTTTAAATACTATTTAAATAAATAAGGCTTGTTTTCTCGTTTAGAGTATGCTGGCATTTAGAGTATGTAAAACAAGCAAACACTAGTCAGCATGTAGTAAACATAGGCAGATAGAATAAATGCCTTTCAAGGGTGGTGAACGTGATTTACTTTCAGAGGCACTCATGTGAAAAGTGGTCACTACAACAAAAATGGAACACTATCCTGCAAAGATAAGTGTTTTTTATTTATTTTGTGAGCCAAGTGCCTGGCATGCTAAATCCCATTTTATCCTTTAATAAAAAGAAACATACCATTTGGAAATAGGTTCTAGAGTTTGATATTATAAACTGCTTTTTAGAACTGCTCTATTAATTTGCTTGAAACTAATGCACAGGCTTCTTTGCTAAAGCAGCATGGGAGAAATTCAAGAAAACTATTCAGCCAAGACAGTACCAAAAGCATGATTCTAGCGTTCTTTTAAAAAAGGGGCATTTTTATTACAGAACTGCCTATCATGACTGCCTGTCACAACTGCCTGTCACTATCAGAATGCTTGCACCCCCCTCCCTCATAGAGGAGCCCTGGCCAAATCACCTAAAAAGTTCTATCTGGCCAACATGTCTACCAAACTGCGAGCAGCTTTCCAAATGGCTAAATCTAGAATTCAGTGACACCCAGAGAACCCTACTGAAAAAGGGTAAACGGGAAACTATGAAGCCAGTGGGCTTGAACTGCACTTAATCAAGGAAGAATTCGGCTACAGAGCATTTACTAGCTGTGTCAGTTCTGAAAGCCTGGCTGAGTTTGCCTCTGACATCTTTGACAAAAATCTTTATGCTTTTAACATGGAAAAAGCATTACCTTGCAAGTTACTGAAATGCAGTAAATACAGATTTGCTTTAACAGAACAGCAGGGCAGAGCAGAAAAGCAGTTTTACAGTATATTCTATTCTAAAAATGTACACCTAGTGTAAATGATAGGGTAAAGAAAAACACACAGACCCTTTCCTTCCCCATGCCCAATTAGTATTTTTACAAAATGAAAATAATTACTCACTCTGTCACGACGGCTGGCTATTTCTGCTTTGATCTGATATGGGTCATACTTGGTATTAGCTGAAAATCCAGAGAACGCTAAACAGATGGAAAACAGCATTTTACTTTTTTTTTTTTTACTTCTTCAATACAATTGTTAAGATGTGGCACTATTTAATAGACCACTGCATTCATTCTTTGTGTCACAAGTCACTAGGTTTTAAAATAATCCTCTGTGCTTAAAGTACAACTGAAGAATTACATTTGGTGTGCCTGAATTATATTTTTTTGTTGTTCTGAAAACCAAAAATCTTATATAGCAGCACTGCGTATGGCCTAAAAGCAACTAGCTTCCCTGACAGGATGGTGGCATTTACTGGTGCAAGCAATTTGTGTAACGTTAGCAATTGCTAATTGTTTCCTAGGTATGTTGAATTAACAGTATGATAGGGATTGAAGTAAAAAAAAACACAAAACCTATTGTCAGAACAAAATTCAATCAGCTACAGCGAGAAGCTGCCTCCTGAAGCATGACATAGGGAACCAACAATACAGATCAACCTCTAGCAAGTAAGCTCTTAACACTGCACATCTAGAGTCAGGCAATGATTTCAAGCTCTGGCATTACAAGCTAAAGCTTAGGCAGATGAAGTAAAGGTCCTACAGGATAGGCTGGGCAAGACCAACCAT
This sequence comes from Ara ararauna, assembly GCA_028858755.1. Lineage (NCBI taxonomy): Eukaryota > Metazoa > Chordata > Aves > Psittaciformes > Psittacidae > Ara > Ara ararauna. Next base: position 54,569,290 of record CM054378.1, read on the forward strand.
GATTTATTGAGTGAGCCATTCACAGCAGCGCTGGCCCACTGAAAAATGCCTAGTATGTGAAGGGATGGTGTTGTGCTGTTAAGACTTACCATCCCTTTGCAGAGCTGAGGGCTGCTGCTTTGAAACCCGTATCTGCATTGCACTGAACCTTTTGACTCTCCAAAGAATACTGCAATGCCAAGGTCATGTCAAGCATGCAGGAACTTGCCAAAATGTGTAGTCATGCCTGGACTAATTCTCTAAATCCAGGATTTTCTCTGGATTTTTTAAACAGTGCTGATCACAACTGAGTCACAAAACTGCTGCACTGACACCTCCCTGCCAACCCACGACTGCCGAGCTCATGCCACCTCCCACTCATGAGCAGACGACACTGACTCAATGGCAGCACCCACAAGCAAAGATGAAAATTGTGAAGTTTTAGTTCTTTTCACACAACAAACTTGAACAACTAGTAGCGGAGGCAGGAGAATTGGCAATATGAGCACCTAATTTTGGCCATCTGATTGCACTTGAATTAAGAGCCTAAGATTTCTGTACAATAAATTGAGAAGCAAGCATTCCAGAGTGAAGTTGAATTAAGAAAACAAGTGGAGAAGCCTTGGGGAATCTTGAGTTGACGGCACAATTAATCCGCAAAGGGATTTTTTTTTAATAGCTCATCTGACTAATCAGCCCATCCCATATTCTCACAACAGATGCATATGACCTTAAACTACTATAAAATATATTAACACATCTGTAGAAAATTATAGTATTTTTGTCACCTCAAAACAAGTGAAAGGTTTTAAGTCATTTTACAGTATCTCATTATCAATTCCACATCAATACCTAAAAAAAAAAAATAAAAAAATCAGAGGACTGGGAAACCTAAGAGTCAACTGACATAGCATTTGCATACATGCTACAGATAACCTCCAATTTTTTCAGTCATATTTTGCTGCTGTTTCAAGCAACTTGTTTTTCCAAGAGTTTAAAAAAGATGAAAAACAGGTTATGGTTTTTTAGTGTATTACCATCAACAGTTTCTTTCTGTATATTCACCTGAAGTAATTTAACAAAATATCCCACAGAACTATTGTAAATTTCCAAAATACCAAAAGCCCAAGCTCCTAGAAAAATATTCTAATACATGCGTATTCAGATTTTATAATCCGTGGAAAAAAATTATTACATTATCTTTTATCCTATTCCAACTCCTTAAGCAGTAGTTAAACACTCTCCGTGAACAAAACTTTCTTTTTCAAAATTACTTAGTGAGGAAAAAAAAAAATCTTTCTTAATAATTCTTAAGAAACTTGAACGTAACAGGGAGAAATAAGACTAGTCACAACTGTTCAGTTATGTCACAAAACAAATCACACAATTCTTGCATTTAAAACTAAAGAAAAAGACAAGATAATCCTAGTTCAAGAGTAAAAGAATGCCTGGTCTAGCCTATCTGGGACACCTCAGCCCCAGAGAACATCTTTTATTCAGAATTTTGGCATATCTGTGAATTACCTTGGATTCATGAATACCACTGGATCAGTAGCTAAACACTTCTACCCAGATGCCTGCTTTAATCCCCCTCTCCATAGTCAGGTTTCTTGAACATTTTCAGAAAGGGCTGAGGAGAGCTTTCCATACTTATGAAGTAACTGGCATTTATCAGCAAAGCCACCAGTTAAACAATTGCTGTAACACACCATGACCACTGAAAAGCCACCAGAGCAGTGAAACACTATGCTTCCACATGGCTGATTTTGACTTTTCAGTAAAGACACCTTTTCCTCTTGCACCAGTCAACAGCCATGACAGCAGTGCAACAACTTCAGATTTTAGTAAAAGTCCATTATCTACTTTCAAGCTACCAGATATATCTCAGGAATGAAAAGGGCAGGAAATCAAGGCTCTACAACCTATACCACCAGTATTACAATCATAGGCTGAGAGTCAAAAACGAGGTGCATTAATGAAACACTGCTTCCTACTTTGTGGTCAGAGGTACTCTTGACCACAACACCTTGTCCCTAACTCTTTATAGTCAATAAATCAACCACGGATCCACAGAAGGCTTCCCCTAAGATGATGGTGCACCCCTTGTCAGAGTGGAATAATCTATGAATTTAGGATGGCAAGTACATGACTGACAAGCAACAATCATAGAACCATAGAACAGTTAGGGTTGGAAAGGACCTTAAGATCATCTAGTTCCAACCCCCCTGACATGGCCAGGGACACCTCCCACTAAAACTATGCCACGCAAGGCTCTGTCCAGCCCGGCCTTGAACACCGCCAGGGATGGAGCATTCACAACTTCCCTAGGCAACCCATTCCAGGGCCCCACCACCCTTACAGTAAAGAACTTCTTCCTTATATCTAATCTAAACTTCCCCTGTTTAAGTTTGAACCTGCTACTCCTTGTCCTATCACTACAGTTCCTCATGAAGAGTCCCTCCCCAGCATCCCTATAGGCCCCCTTCAGATACTGGAAGGCTGCTATGAGGTCTCCACACAGCCTTCTCTTCTCCAGGCTGAACAGCCCCAACCTTCCCAGCCTATCTTCATATGGGAGGAGTTCCAGTCCCCTGATCGTCCTTGTGGCCCTCCTTTGGACTTGTTCCAACAGTTCCATGTCCTTTTTATGTTGAGGACCCCAGAACTGCACACAACACTCCAAAAGTTAGGTCTCATGGGAGCAGAGTCAGTCATGTCTTTGGTGCCTTATGTGAACCACTGTTACACCTGGCTCTGAGATGGCTAGAGATGGTAGCTGGGATATACCTCTGTTTAATGTTGATAAAAAGGCATCTTCTAATAGACCTAACAGGAAATGGAAATCTCTGAATAACTGTCAAAGGAGAGCACCTCACTTCTGTAGTCACGATTTTCATTCAGAGGAGAACCAAGTGAAAGAAACACTTCACAAACTTTCTTACATCATGCTGTACAAGGCACGTGGGCAAATCAAGAAAAAGCTAGCAAACTCACAGCTGGCATAAGAACGGCTGTCATCCTCACACATTTTGTGCAATTGTTGATATTCTTCTTGGGCCAGCTCAAAACGCTGCTGCTTTATTTGGTAAATTTCCTTCTTGGCATTGAGTGCCTCCTGGGCAACAATTAAGTATTCCTTTAGCATGCGTTCCTGCTCCCTCCTCCATTGCTCCCTTGGGTCCTCAATTTGTGTGAGCTCTAAGGAGAAAAGCATTTAAAAAAAAAAAAAAAAAAAGTAAGATGCTGCATACCACAAAGTATAAATTGTTTGGTTAAAGCTTGCTCACAACTAGCATACCTAACACTACAGTGCTCAAAATCACTCCAGCCTGGAGTGGGAGAACAGGAAAATCCCTTTCAAATATAAAAGACATTTAAATTTTATTATTTTCCTTACGGACTAGTGCAAACCCAACAAAAACAGTGTTTTGACTCTTACTGTCCCTCATAGCCACCTTGAAAATTCTAAAACCAACCCAAAAACCCAGAACCATGTAGGAGCATGAAAGGTATCTCAATGCTTAACTCATAACTCTACAAATGGCTGTAACAACCTTAAGACACTACATAACAGCTTCACAAGCGTAACATCCTGAAAGGTTAGTGGCTACACCTGTGCAACTTTAAGAATAATGTAATTCAACAGAAATTAGTGTTTTAATCTCAAATCCACAAAAAACATTTCAACTGCTTCTTTTTTGTCTTAAGAAACAGCACTCTCACGCTCTTTCTTTCCAGGGTTTAGAACAGCCTGTATTCAAACACAAATCAAAACCAGGTTTCCAGTACAAAATCTTTCCCATATATATAGATTTTCAAATTTATAACCATACAGAAATCTCCTTGCAGCTGCAAAGACATTTAAGGAGGACACATGCATTAATATCCTAAAAAAAATTATCAGTTCATTTTTGCAGTGCTACTCAAGCTAGCAAATATTTTACGTAAGGATGTCCATGTAAAGTTTCATGTTTAAGTGAATGCTAATTTCTGATGATTGAGGCTCTATTGGTAAGAAGGTGCTGCGGATATAATGTCAATGCTCAAAGTAGCAGCAGAACCTGCAGCAAAGTTGGAAGGTAAGTAATTTTCCCAAACTTTGCTTCTCACAAGAGATGAAAGCTAGTTATATTTTGTATTAATCTTGTGAACATAATTCAGTATATTGGCATCAGTGATGATAGAGGAAACTGTAGAAGACTGAGCACAACACATTAGTGTCAACTCTACTGTCAAAGTCATGCTAACAGCTCTACTATTTGAGAGCCATTTGAAATGTACATAAACAAAAACAAAGTTCATCTGTGAACGGTACTTCCAGATTTGTCTATTAGGTTCCTAATAACCTTGTCTCTCAACAGCTGTAACTTTTATCTCCCCACAACTTCTCACATTTTAAAGGTATAAAGATCATGCCTACAGTTCTGCAATTTCTCCCCATATCCCAGAGACCCTTGATTCCCAGCAGCACTTTCTGGCTCCAATGCCCCCAGACTACCTCTGCAGCCCAGGACAGGATGTGCTGTGGCTTGTTCCCATCTCTCAAATCCTTCTCTGCTTGCAGAGCAAGCAGAAGAAAGTAAGAATTCACACTGCAGCCCATCCTTTACTGAGAGCGTGATAATTTGCAATGCTATCTCATCTGTCCATAAGCATTCCTGAAATTTGTATAAATTTAATGTTCCTAAAACTGCTAATCCCCTATGGAAACTATGTAGAGAATAATAAATATTTACAAGTCAGAAGAGACGGAACCCAGGAAGTGTCTCTTTTTGAACAGGAAATTAACAGTCCTAATCTCAGCAGACACCAAGGCTGAAATGTTATGTTGTATCACACATTAAGCTTCTAAGGACCTATACTACAGGGCATAGTGTCTCTTACGAAATTATTTCAGAAGCTTCTCAAGAGCTAGCAGCATTCTTCTGAGGCAGAAAACTTCTTCAGTACAGTAGTGATGCTCTTTTCTGATTTATAAAAGTACAGAGGCTTCACTTTGCCCTGGATTTCCACACAAGCTTGCCATCTAATAACAAAACTAAAGCCATGTTGTATGACAAAATTCAGTCCCTTAATTTCTTTATAACTAACTAAAAATAAAAAATATATACAATAATTCAAGAACAGCCCCAGACAAATGCAGAGAATATATTATTTCCTCACTGGGGAATGCCCAACGGGTTAAAGGAGACTTCAAAGGCTCCCAAGATTCTGAGGAGGAGGGAAAGGAATTCAGTGGTTGGCAGCCGCCAAGGTTTTTAAGCAATGGCTGGACAAGAGCCAAGAGCAGCTTAGTAAGGGTGTCAACAAAGTACTGAATTTACAGAACAAGATGGAGATCAGGGTTGGAAGCACCACTGAGATTTACAGAAGATTTCTCTGTTCCTGGGGGTTTTCAATATAAATGGAAAGTTATTGCCTAGAAATCTTCTTATTACTTTCTGGGTAAACAAACATAGCGAGAGGCTTGGAAAAATCAGATGTATTACTGTTTTCCTTTAAAAGGTGCAAGGGCAAAAAGCTTTAAATGGTGCACAAAACATGAGAGGCTCCTAGTAAGCCTAACTTTAGAAAGGCTCTCTTTGAATTATCCCTTGCATTTTTTCTCAGTGTTTCTTGAAAGAAAGCACTTCTGTTTTGTCAATTAACACAGAACTCCAAGGCTGTATGAAGCATTTAAGCCGGTCAGCCACAAAAGGCAGTCTGAATGTTTTCACATGGAAGTTGCCATTCCAAGTATTGTAGAAATAGTTCAGAATACAAAGAACTCATTTCAGAAAAATATTTTTTTTCAGTCCCTAACCCATACCTGCCACCTGCCTGACACCATCTCATGATACACATGGTTATCTACTCATTAGTTCTCACTTCTACAAAGGAGGTTAATGCAGTCTTGATTGGTACCTTTGTTATCCACAGTTTAAAATTGGACCTATTATCCTACTAATTTTTGACTAATGATTACCCAGCTATAATATCAACTGTGACTTCCCTCTGAATATAAATCTTGCTTGTATATGCAAGCACTGTATTAGCCTAAGGGTGACAAACCCATTTTGCTGTGACGATTGAATCACCATTTAGGATAATATCTGTGGGCTGCGAGTAATTAGTTATCATGAAAGAGACAAATTTTGCAACCTTGTTAATTGCAGAATGATTCCTTTCACTCAGTTCAGCACTGGCCCTATGAAGTTTCTATACCTCTGTTCATGTATTACCTTTATTTAATTCCTAATACGATTACCTTTGCTTTCCCAGACCCATTTATATTAATCTTCTCTTTTTGTGCCTTCCTATTGAGCATTTGGGAATTCAGTTCTCCCTGCAAAATGCAATCTTCTATAGCTTTTACTCTCAACTGCATAGAAAAAAAAAAAAAGCCAGCCAGATCTGACATGCCTAAAATGATTAATATCCTTTCTGTAAGTTCTAACTTGATGTCTGCAGTAAAGCAGCTAATAACAAAGTCTGAAAAGCAAAAGTAAGTGATTTCATTTGCACACGATGCTGATTGCCATTCCTATCAAAGATGCCTATCAGGTAGGATGTTTCAGTAGCTTTTTTAGTTACAGCATTGCAATGGGAGTTCATGCTCTGCTCTATATCTATAGGGACTCCTAAAGCCTTTTTCAAAGTTGAAGAAAAAGAGTTGCCAATATCCTCATTTACGTTTTTTTGTTTGGGGAGTTGTTGGGTTTTTTTACTATGTACATTCACGCATGCATACATATGCTGGTACAAGTGCACTCCATTACTGTACTCTGATGTAAACTTCGCTTTTTTATTAAGTCTCAACATTAACTAAAGTTACCACAACAGTTTAAACAGCAATCATTAAACTACCTCTTCTTTTCAACAGAGTTACTGTAAGAATTAGCTAACAGTATGTATTTATTGCCGTTCAACTGTCTTGGCTGTCTATCCTTGTGATCAGTGCATTAATAGTTCTTTAAAGTTTATTATTTCATTTGTGATCTTTGTTAATTTCACAACAAATAAAGTACCTATGTGGGTCAAACAATATTATGGAAACATTTGTTATTCTGTCAGGGGTTTTTTAAAATAAGTAATTGTGAAACCACAATACACAAGGAATTCCAATGATGGCAGGAAGCCAAAAGCTATTTCTTCACTTTTACTTTTTAATTGACCAGATTTCAAGTAGATAGCATTGAGGTCGTTTCTGCAGATTATACTATTTACCACTGCTGTGATAGCCCATGTAACTACTTTTTTTTTTCCTCCTTCCCTGCCGTCTGCCAATTCCTGCAATATTGAAAGCATTCACTCATTGATGATAAGAATGACAGCAGCACAACAGTAACAGCAGCAGCAGTACAAAGCTGTAGAAATAAGGCTTTTTTTTTTTTTTTTTGAAGTGGAGCTGGCAAATGTGCCAGACAATGGCGATACGAAGCTCAGCAATAGTCCAAAAGGGAAAACGTTGGAAATTTCTCCCTCTTAGTTTCCAAAAAGGACATCTATTGTTGTCTCAAGAGCACTTTGTACTGTATCAAAGCATAAAACACACATTGCTTAAGAGACTATGAGATTACTATATTTCATGGTGCTCCTAATTAAAAATCAGCACTCTTCTCTCAGCATATCTTTTGGTTTTCAACACTGAAGAGTGAACATGGATGAGTGGAAAAATAAGAAATATAAGAGTATAGCACGAAAATATTCTTGACAGAGGACAAAAAGCAACAAGATTACTGATACTCCACAGTTTGATAAAGAAAAAAAAAAGTTATATATGCTATAACTCAATCACAGGCTATAAAATTGTTTACAAACAGAAGGATTATGCCCCCATTTCAAAGATGAGAAAACAGATACTGCAAGAAATTACTTGCATACATTTTCTTACTGTAGCATAAGCTGAATAAATGGTACTGGAAACAGAGTTAGTCCCATTAGTAAAGATCAGCTTGCTAGGATTCCTCAAAATAATCATACATCTACTTACGATTTATGTGGTCCATATAATAAACTCCAATCTGTTGATCATAAACAGTTTCCCATCCTAAAGGAAGCTCATCACCGACACAGTCAGCAAATGTCAATGGCTTTGTAATCCTGTAAAAATAAAAATAACACAAATAAGTACAAAAGGTACAGAATATACAGTGTAACAAATGTTACTGCATGTTTTGAAGATACCTCCATTTGATCACAAACTAGTTATGCTGCTAAGGAATGTGGTAATAATTACAAGCATACAGTTTCAAAATAAAATTTCATTTAAATATGCTGACAGATACTCCCCAAACAGGTAAGACAAGCTTCTGCCTTCAAGTTTCTATGTTTAACAATTTAATTACAGTGGCATGCAGTCCTGCCAGTTTTTCCTCACATATTGTAAAGAACACAAACATGAAGCTGGAGTTCACCACTGCTAAAAATCACTAGAAACTTTAAGGTGTCAAAGCAGTATAATGGTTTGTCCCTAAAAAAAACAAACAAGGAATATCTATCTATCTATATATATATAGATAGAGATATAATTTACAAAACCACTATATAATAGATTTCTCCTCCTTTCAAGTATACATTTCTCACTATTAATGATATTCTCTTAGACCAGACACATCCAAATTACTTCCTCTAAATAAACATCTCTAAAGAATTCTGAAGCCATTAGAGCAGAAATAGTAACTAATAAGTAACAGCATTACTATCTAGCAGCTTAAAATATCACACCCCTTGCTAGGCAAACACTTGAAAGACCAGTAGGTAACAGAAAACAAAAACAGCGATTTCAATATTGACAGAAGTATTGAAAGTACTGGGTTATAAATCCTATAGAAAGACGCTAAACCAACACTGTTCTAGAACATCAAGGTATATGGCAAACTACGAAGAACAAATGATACAAATAAAAACAGCTTTAATATCCAGTTGAATCACATTTATTTCCCAAAACACTATTTCAATCATTACTTAACCCTCAAGAGAATGTCTTCCTCTAAACGCTGCTATAAAATTCCTTTCCCGAAAAGCTATTAATATAGTAATTTCACATGGGATATAGATAAAACACGTTCAATATTTATTTGGCAAAGCATTTCTAATACCTAGAATGATGACAACTTTGCAAAGATTAAATACATGCATTAATTTAGAGACTAACAAGTTCTGCATAACCTATGGCATAATACTGTTTGCCGTAAAATGAAAAATCTGTTCATATGTCATAATACCCAATAAAGGTTTCCTGACACCAGATTTGGACTATGCTTACAAATACACTGCAGAACAGAGAGATGACTGGTAACTGAACTTCAACCGATAACACCTGCATATAAGAACAAATCAGTCTGAACTGAAACACGCCTCTCTTTGAACCAGAAGTTCTTCCCCACCCCAAAGCAAAACCAGCCAAAAGAATCCAACAGTAAAGACTTCAAATGATGGAAATACTACTATGGCTACATTGTAGCTATTCCAATGGGCCAGTAAGGACATCATTCCGCCACTAACAAAAAACACATAACTTCACACACAGCAAAGAGAAAAACTACATTTAACCTGCCTCCTAAAACTATTTTCGCATTCTCAAGATTAGTGTTTGACACTAACTGCAGTAGAATAAAAACATTTATCCTTACTCACAAAATGTAATGTCTTAACAGCTCTGTACAGCAATACAAACATCAAGTTATTTAGGTCAAATAATAGAGCTTGACCATATGTTACGGATTCTCAAATATGTATAAACAGTTTAATAAGATGAAGATACGCCACTATTTAAAGTAAAAATTTTCTATCACTGACAAATACTTAGTTTATATTATGAAATCATGCAAATTCAAAGCTGCTGCATATTTAAGAAAGAAAATGTTACCATGGTCTGGCATTCGCCTAGCAGTCAGGGAGACCGAAATAGTGCCAAAATACTTTGATCTCCCTGGAATTCAGTCAAATATTAAAAATATAATGTGCATCATTTTTTCTTTAACTCTTATGGCTTTGTTCTGAAGACATTATGTTTACAATTTCTCAAAGTAGTCTAGACATTGGTTCCTAAATTACCACACTATAGACAAGATTTTCTTTGGAATAAGTTATAAGACATGCTTGCCTCTTATCAAACACACCCTCACCCTTTATTCATAAATAAAACCTGCACATGATACTCTAACCTTTCATGCTACAAGAGCTTTAATTCAACACTCTCTGTGATCCCACCAGGGCTCAGACTTCCAGGACAAGGACAACGCTTGCTTTCTGGGAAAGGAAGACTGAAGAAAGCAAACGCATCCAGCCTAACCAGTTTCATTCCAATGTCATAAAGCATGCTTGAAGAGTTTAATTACTGTTATTGAAGAAAGCCTGTAAGAAAAAGAACACATAAAAAGCTGTCATCCCGATAGTCAAGCCATTATGAACTTGATGTTGCTCATTTTAAACTATATTCAAAGTTGCTTCAAAATGGATTCCCTTCAGACAAAGCATTATGTTGCATTGATTCTCAAGTCACTCATATTTGTATCTATGTAGCTTGAACCTTCTTCATTCAAGTTCACCTAGGTCAAAACATGCAAAGCTTAAACTAAGATCTGGAAATTTCTCCATGTTTTGCACTGGTTTAACTAAGTCAACTGAAAAAATGCATTTCTTTTTTAAGCAGCACAACTCAAAGGAGAAGTTTCTTTTTTATTTTCCAGTTAAGGAAAACTAAGGGTTTCCAGAATACAAAGTCAAAATGGAACAAAGGCAGATATGGATACTGGAGGTCAGCCACAAATTACAGCAGCAGACTGCTGAAATTAAGTATCTCTTGGAAATACTGCTTTACCCTCCGTTTTGTTCTGTTGGGGGGGGGGGGGGGGTAATTAGCTTAAGCACTGTAAAATAGGACAGGTCTTTTCTGCTTTTATATAAAGAACTGTACAAAGTACAGGCTCATCTGTTAAAACATTTCAAAGTATTAAAGAAAAAAAAACAAACCTTTTTGAAGCATTACAAAGACAAATACAGAATGATTCTATCTTTAATTAAATAAAAAACAGGAGCGCCTGAACTATGCTATTTACAGTATAAAGAGTAACTAAAGCATTTTATCTGTCATCAGTGATCACCTCTTGTCCTCATGACAAGAACTGGTAGACTCTAATAAGAAGGTTCTGAACTTCCAGCTAAAGATAGAATTCCTCCGGGACCAGTTTACAACATTAACTGCAGCCACTGGATCTACAGCCCAGGTACAAGTCCTCTGGTGCCAATTTTGCATGTATCTGAAGAGCCAACCCTAACTTCACATTAACTAATTTGCTGATTCTTTATTATCTTCAAGCCTTTATCCTCTCCAAAATTATGATACTGTTCAGTCATTAGGCACCCAACCTTTTGTGACACTGAAACTCTTCAAAAGCAAATAAAAGAGCACATAAGAAAGCACCTGTAACTCAAATCCTGCACACCCAACGGAAAAAATATCTTTGAGCATTGTCATGTGCCTTGGATTTACCACTTCTAGCTCTGCCCAAATTAAATGTTTTTGTTGAGAACAGATGGAGTGCGATATTTGCATGCAGTAAAACAGACACATCTGAAAACCCAAGTTTTATTAATATTTTCTCTGCATCAATTATCAAGCTAAGCAGTTAGAATATAGAAATCAAGCTACAAATTAAAACTGAAGAGCTGAATAAACTAAGAGGTGTTTTTCCTCCTTATTTCATATATTTATCCACTACCCATGCACAGAAGGATGCCAGAATACATTACTACAGCTTTCTGAATATGCAGCAGCAACAGATATTTCTTGAACGCACCAGTTCATGGCTGAGACTAGGTGGGAAGGAAAGGCAGCAAAAGGCAATGGCTAGATACCATTTCAGATATATAACTGCACAACTGCTCTCAGCTTTAGCATATTTTGTGAACAGAACCCAATTTCACACATCCCATCCCACCCCCCAAAATGCACAGCCTTAAAATAGTAAAGGAACACCACTGGATAAGGCATTCTTCAACCTCCAAAATACAGCTTGACCAACAGCATGGAGCAGCAATTTTACTGTCATGGATTTTCAAGAACAGAACCAGATCACTGAAAAAACAAGGCACAGAAAATATCAGATAACATCCTCAGTCTTCCCACGTGCCTGATGCCACATCAGAAGGCCCTGACTGCTTGAAACCTCTAGATCTAATTGAGCAAAAAACTTCCCCTGGGAGGAAATCAATTAAGACAAACAGAGCCTGTTTTTATAGGATCTTGACCAGAAAATCAAAAAGGCGTTTTCCAAAGTAGAAACACCACTGCAAACTCTGACAATGTCTGGATGTCGTCTCTCAGACAATGCCTGGATGCCTAAATCACATCCAGGGTCACCTTATCTTCCAAAATGGGCCTGGATTAAGAGGAAACCACTAACCATGAGGGCCAATGGGGGGGGAAGAAAAGAAAAAACAACAAAAGCAACCCCACAAGTACTGAAGAAAAGCTACCATGTGTAGGGGAGACAGAAGGAAGGACACAAGAAGAGGAACTGTCGATTGCAGCTCCACCTGAACACAAGAAAGAACTTCTTTACTTTTTACTGTGAGGGTGACTGAGCATTGGAACAGGATGCCCAGAGAGGCTGTGGAGTCTCCTTACCCAAGACATTCAAGAGCTGCTGGGACACTATCCTGAGCAATGTGCTCTAGGTGACCCTGCTTGTTCAGGGAGGTTGGATTAGGCGAATGCCGGTGGTCTTTTCCAGCCTCAACTAATCTGTGATTCTAACCTCTGTGAGACATAAAATGGGTCTGTGGTCACCCAGCTGTGCCACGACTCCCCAGAAGCCCCAGTCTCTCCAGCTGCTCCAAGGAGACTGTCCTGAAGACAGCACCCTCATCCTTGGCAGCCACTGCCTCCCACCCCGCCAAGCATGGCAGGGACACAACAGGTACATGCTGCCCATCTGTCAAACCAAGGATCTTCCTCCATGGCTCAGAAACAGCCACACACCAACTAGACCCAGAGAACCTCATGCCGTGGCAGCACACACCAGCCAGGCATAGGCTGATTGCAGCTAATGCCACCTGGTATTCCTGATCCCATATAACAGCCCTGAGGAGTACACCACTGTTTTCTTCACTGCCCATCCTCTATCATGGACTCAGCTCTCCTCAAGTAGCTGAGTCATAAAAACAAGTTGGATTTTGAAATAAGGTTTGGCAAGTTACATACTGACTGCTCAGTGAAAAGTACAACAAAGTTCACCAAACTATATCTATCTTTTCAAGATAAAAATACATTATAACTTTTTCTTCATTTAAATGATGGATCTTTGTTTTACTGCATAATTTAACATCGAGTTCTGAATAAAACAACTTACTGAACATCTACTCAATCCTTCATTAAAAAATCCACAATACAGATGGCCGGAGAGAAACTTGCACAAACGAGATTCTGTGCTCAGGACAAAGCCTTAAAGAAGGTAACTTGTATTCAGAGTTATTGCTGGGATACATTTCCCTTAGAAATAAAGCACTACCCTAAAGCAAGGAAATTACAGTACCAGCTCTTCCAAAGGTCACTTGAAATACAGCCTTTTTTAGACTGCACAGTATTTTGCAGCAATTTTCATTCTTTTTTTTTTAACAGCTGCAAACAAGCACATGAAAGAGTGCTAACAGTGTCAAATCAGTGCAATTTCTTTTACAGTAATATAAGCCAACAGAACATAAATTAATGTGCAAAACAGAAGGCACAGGATGGCATTACCTCACTACAGTAATCGACATCTTTACTGTGAGAGCGACTGAGCGGAGTCAAAACTGTGTCTTCATTACTAGATTTTATTTTATTTTTTTAAACAGAGACTGCCTTTGACACAGCGTATTACAAACCTGGACGAGCTACGCTGAGACAGCTCAAAAGCATGTCATTCCTACAAATATTTATTTGTCAGTCACCACCTCCTGAGCCATGGTTTGACACTGTTTACAGTAGAACAAACAAGGTGGTGGCAGTTCCTTTTAAGACCACTCTGTAAGGTACAGTGTGTCAGGAGCTGGTTAAAAAGCAGCACAGACAGTAACCTCATCATCCATCTTATTCCTCAGTCCGTAACTGCCCTTGTTTTATAGCCACCTGAGCATATGTGGGACAAGAAATGTAAGTGGTATCCGCTACCCACCTCTGTTGTGACCTCGAGCTCAGGAAAAACATTCTGGAAAAGGGGAAATAACATTATAAAATCTCAGTAGATTGACCAGAATGCACAAGCGCTCTATCTGGGCACCCAAGACCTGAATGGAATCATTTTTTTCCCGACAAAACATTTAAGATCATCACATCCTGTGTTGTGCACTACACTTAATTAAGTGATCCCAAAACAAGAAGAATTCACTTTTTCATGCTAGGCAGTCCCTTTATACTTTTAAAAATCTCATTACCACTTCTCTGATGGACAGGGAATCATATACGTATTATATGAAAACTGTCTATCATACACAACATATGTGTTGCTACATGAAATGCTAATACGGCAGGTAGCCATGAAAAAATCCTGACAATGAGATTTTGTTACACAGAATGTATGTGAAGTTATGTGTATGAGTAAGGCATAACCTATATGATCTCTTCACTTAGAATAAGTAACAGGAGTTTATATTGTCTACAAACACCAACAAGAAATGGACCTGAGGACACCATCTAGCCTCCTTTCACTATTCTAGAAACAATAATCATTTTCTAACAAGCAACATCAGAGAAATAATATACTTCTGGTTTTACCCTTTACCATACTCCCAAACCAAAAAGGCCAAGAAATATTGGCTTAGTATGTTGAAACGTAAAATGGTATGTCCAATTGCAGCCCTCGCATAACTCGTCTGGCTGCTCAAAAACTGCTGAAACAATTCCACACAAGCAGCCAAGTCTTCCAAGCAGCTATCCATTTCTTAACAGCGGCTATGATCCATATCCAAATTCAGAACACAAATATTATGGGAAATTCTTGCTGAAAATATATCCACATTTCATCAAGACAACTGTAATTTCTCCTTCAAAAAATCATAGCTGGGTTAAAAGTCAGCACTTTTAAGAAAACTGCCTTTTTTTTTCCTTTTTTTAACAAAGGATAAACAAAAAAAATAGTGCAGCGGGGTTAAGTAAGCCTGTCCATGAGCTCTTTAAAACATGTTTTGTTTTTTTTTGTGTATGCACAGACAGCCCAAAGTTACAGAGAGCTGTACAAATGCACAAGCCAGAGCCTACGACCAGTGGCAAGGCAGAGGCAATGGCTGGAAGGGCTGGCTGAAGTAAGGCAGTCTGGACAGCAGGTGACATGACATCTAGACCAGAAAACAGACAGTTACATATGGCAGCTGAGAGTAAGCCATAAAAAAAGGACAGCAGAAATATGCAGCAGATAAGACATACAAGGGGGGGGAAACTAGGAGACCACATTTCTAGTAAACTGATGTCAAATTGGACCTTTGTACTAAGTATGTTCTTAGCTAGAAACAGTAACAAGCAAGATATTTATGACTTTTCTTTTGCCAATCCTAATAAAGCTTTCTGTGTTGCTCAAAATGTCTAAATATTTACAAGATCTTCTCAAGGACTAGCATATTGGGAAGAGACTTACAAAAAAAAAAAAAAAAAAAAAAAAGCAATGTCTAAACTAAAAGATAAGGAAAATTTAATGGAGAACTTCAGAATCTGAGAAGCAGGCTGAATTCTTCCACCTGTGAAAGGAGCCTGATTACACCTGTCCAGACATAGCACAGCTTTGGCTGAGAGAGTAAAGCAGTGTTCTAACTTTAGTGTTTCTAATTGCTTCAGTAATTTCTGTCATAACAGTGTTTTCCAACTACATGCTATTGGTCATTAAGGTCCCAGTTAGTAAAGGCCAGCCTTGCAGTTGTTTACTTCTTCCATCCTGCAAACCACAATTCTGCAACCTTCTGCAGAAAAGCAAGTCACACAGCTGTCAGATTTCTACATCCTCAGTACATACTAAAGCCTATTTATATGTTCTGTTCAGTCTAACAAACTGCTTGGCAGTTTTATCCTTAGTTTTGCAATGATTCTTCTGGTTTGAGAACTTAAATTTCTGACTAGCTTGGCCACAATTGTTCCTACCAGTTAACCAAACCATTGTGGAAGAGTCACTGGAAAAGGGATGAATTGCTACACCCTTATACAGAGGACTACGTATGTGCTTGTGCGTAAGCATATACATACACATAAAATCATTCTCTTCTGACTGCTGGTCACAACTTCTGCATGCAAATACCAGTTAAGGAGGAAATACCTGTACTTTCCTAATGAAAGTCATCTGAGCAAGGCTGAAAAGGTACATCCGCGAGACCTTAAAAGCCAGTTCTTAGTCATAAGCACATGAACAAGAATAACGGGAGGAATTCAGAGCAGGAAGAAAATTAAGCAGACAGGAAAAGGGAGGTCCCCAACAGAGAACGAGGAATAAAAATGGGACATAAAACTCCAAAATCCACGAAGACTTACATGATAGGAGGAGGCATCAAAAGAAGCTTTACATCTTGATCACAACTAAAATGGTCTTAAACACTGCAGAACACTACCATGCTGTGGAATATTTCTTGCAGACTCTAACTTCAGGCTTATATAAAAAAGATAAGCCCCCCCCCCAAATTTCTCATTCTTTACCAACTAGCCATATTGGAAATAATTACAAACATACATGTGTGTACGCATGTGTGTACGCATGTGTGTACATACATATGAACATACATACACACATGCGCAAATTATTTGCCCAAATATCATTTACAGTCTCAAATGACAGAGGCTGAACTTAAACATTCTTCAATTAAGAGAACACTATAAAACACTTTTGTGAACACTTCAAATCACTTTAGAGAAGCCTTAGCCAGTAAAACTGAGTACCTTATGTTAAATGGTAATCTTTGGGCTGACTAGAAGACAAGTTGTTGAACAGAAATTAACAGCAGAATCTTGAGTTATATACACAATTATATCCTGATGTGGTCTACAACTGCTTATTAACCAAAGAAAACACACACTGAGAAGGCCCATCATGCCAGAATGCATGCCAACTAACATAATGCTAAAGGGATTTTATACTTCTGTAGTCTGGGAGACACGGTGTTTTAGAGTACTCTGTAGCCAAACTATACTTAAATACTAGTGTTCCCCTTGAGGTAAAGTTACATTTAATGAGATTAGGAACAAACACATCTCTCACGTCTGTGTGCACAAGCAAGCTCAGCACTGTTATCAGTGAAAATCTAAGTAATTTGACGTTTTAAAATATTTTAAGCCCAAATCCTCCAAAAGCTTACTATACTTGGAGTACATTCAATTAAATTTTACTAAAATTTATTTCATTAAACTATTTCCACCAATAAGTATTACTCAATGATACTAATATAAGAGAAAACTCATATTAAAAGTTACCAGACACCATTTCTAGACAAATAAAGCAGAAAGTGACAAACAATGGGAGGAAAAAGCAAATGCAACGGGACTGAGTAAAAAACAATGGCTGGAAAAATATATATTCCAAAGACCATTCTTTTCAAGTCTTGGAACAAAGTGATGTGTAGATAAGTACCAGAAGAATATGCATACCATGACTTCACATACATCCTATTAAAAACAAATTGTGAGGTAAAAAGTAAACAAATGCCTCACACTCAGGAAAGTCTACACTGCCAGCTAATATTAGAAATTTAAGAGTTTCTCATTTAACCTCTCAGAACAGCTTTTTTTCTCCTTTGCTTCCAGTCCACTTTAAAAGTGTTACACTTGTCCTGTATTTTTCCTAAAAGTACCACATGTGACATTTCTGAAAAATGTTCAGTTATGACATTCCTGGAAGTTTTATGGACTTTTGTGCCTTTTTCTGTGTAGTGTCTTCTAGCATGCCACTGCTCTGCCTGTACAGCAGAAAAATTCTGCCTTGGAAAAGGTCACAGCCCTGAGCCCAAACCCCTTCAGTGAAGTGGGTGCCCACAGGCACAGAGGGAAATCTGCAACCAGTGAGAGCACTGCACTGTGCTCCAGCAGACCCCTGCCCAAACTTAAACCACAATTCCATAAGGCCGGCTTTCCAGACTCTTTCTCAAGTTTCTGAACTACATTAATAAAGCAATACTTGATGTGAGAATGAAGGAGTGCAACTAATGTGACACACGCAATCCAAAGGCACTGTTTCGATCACTTGCCTGAAGTTACTAAGCTCAACTTAGCTCTAAGCAACTGAAGTGGAAATACGTTGACAGGCTCTTTGATGCTTTTGGTTTCAGAGTCCATTTCTTGCAAGCGATGATCTATGGCAGTCACCTCATTATTTAAGATTTTTCCGCTCTTCCAGGACTTAAGAGACCCTTAGACAAGCACATAAGGGTACACGTTTCAGCTGCCTAGAAGTGGCGATGGACAAGTCACTAGTGCCTACTGTATACATCAGTATTCACATACAGATATCCTCCATCTACCCACTTATTTAAAAGCTCTCTATTTTAACTGGTATTAAAAAAACAGTTAATGCTTATCTTTATGGTATTACAAGAGGTCTAAAAATAAAACCATTAAAGAAAACTGTGCTTTAAATGTGTCCTTTATTTTCCAAACATTTTCAGGAGACCTAACAAAAGGAATTGTATCTCCCTAAAATCTTTGCTTCTTTTATACCATTAGAGCAACAATCCCCTGCTAAGTAAAGTAATTCCTTCAAAGGCCAGTAACTACCTAAGGAAAAAAACAATGGTTCTGCAATGATTTGCAGCCTTGCTAAATGTTCTTCTCCATAGCACACTATATGCCTTTACTGTAAAATTACAGATATAGCTAACAAATTATTTACACTTTTTTTTACATGCTAGCTTATTTCATTTCTAAGCTTTCAATATTTCAATATTCACAACCTATCATACACAAATTCATGTAAGCTATAAATACACAGTTAATAAAGGTATTGGGGAGAAGATTCTCTAAAATACATACTCTTACAATTACTTCTACACTCCAGGTTGACACTGCTGCAAGCCAGTAATTTTCAAGTTTTTGGGAAAACTTAGCCCCTCTTTTCCCAATACCTAATTATCCCAGTATTATTACTGTTCCCCAAATACACTTGCCTCCTGCAGCCCTCCTTAATGCTGACTTTGCAAACTAATATAGTGTATTATCCAATGAATATTAGTAATTTAGTAATATATCCTAAAGAAAAAAGACAGTTTTACAGATTTATGTTCATCTGAAATCCTTTAAGAAGTTGAAGGTACAAAGTTTGATGCTATTACTTCTATAGTTGCCAGCAGTTGTGCAATATATTATATTTAAGCTTCACACTAGACCAATAAAGTACTTCCAAGTAAGTAATACAAGGAATTACTCATGATTTCACTGCCATGGTTTTGCCAAAATACAGAAAAGAAAATACTTTGTGAAAAATCCAGAGGAATTCAGATAATGTAATTTTTATGAACAGTATTAGTGCAATAAGAAAAACAAATACGTCTTAAGACAACCTGCTCAAACCCAATATTAAAAAAATACTTAGAGCTAATACAAAAATCCATTTTCAGTAGAATAAACTGAATTAAGGAGTAAGACAACACAAGTAATGTATTTTTTCAGTCTAAAAAGTACAGATCTACCAAAAAAAAAAGTAAAAAACAATTAATAGGAGATAAAACACAACTGCAGCTGACACACCATGACATGAAACCTACACTGATCTTAACTTGAACATAACCAAACTCCCACAACTAACAAGTACCTATTCACTAAAATGAGTGGAAATCAGATTAAATTTATAATAACATACTAAAGAGACTTCAGTAGTAAATGGCCTCCTCTTCTTCCTCCCCATCTCCCATGACAGAGAAGGTTAAAAATAGAGGCTTCCGTTTCCTTAGATTATTTCGCTTTTAACTTTTCTAGAGTACTGAAATTAGCTACTTTGCCAGCTTCCTACATTTGTGTTGGAAAAGGAGTTTTAAAAACACACTTCCATTTACAGCAACTCAGGAAACAGACTTCTGTGGCTTGCATTATTATTATCATTTGTACATGACAAATCCCTCTAGAAGTTGTAGGTATCTCTTCCAAAGATTCCCTTTGGACATTGATTACCCAAAGGCCCCTTGCACCACACAGTAACATATTTTGAGGGTAATCTTGCATACTTTCCTATATTTATGTATTCCTTACAGTTAGCAAATACAGATATTTTCAGCGCACATCACTCAATCCCCCCTCTCCAAGAGCAGATCCAGCATTAGGAAAGAGCACTTAAGAGCAGCAAAAAGCCAGCTTCAGCTGCCTCTTCCTCTGCCATAAGCCTTCGAGGAAGTCTGAACTGCAGGAAGCTTCTAACTTCCACCATGGCAGCACAGACGGGACCTAGCTGTCCAGGTCCATATTTTAAGGTCAGAAGGAACCACTGTCATCATCTAAGTGACCTCCTGCACAACACAGGCCACAAAACTTTAGCTGGTAATTCTCACGTCTAGCCTAACATCTCATGGTTGATCTAGAGCATATTTTCCATAGTGCACAGAGCAGTGTTTGTTTATACTGACAAAGACGTACATTGCAGAGTAAGTAACTGAACTCTTTATCTTGAAGTATTGTGTATCAACAAACAAAAGTAGCAGGTATCCAAATACTGCTGTTGTATGAAGTTGTATTATCTACACATTACTATAATGCATTGCCACCCGTTCATTAGGAAGTCAGGTATGCTTTGCTAGGCATTGCCTCACTAGGCAATTTTTTGATTGCGTCTAATTCTGCTAGACTGAAGTCCTTCTGGCTGAAGTTCTCCCTCCTGAGGGTGTGCCCCATTCTCATCTCCTGTGAGAACATGCAATTAGAACAGCTCCGACATCTGAAACAATGAAGCAGAGGAAAAAATGCTGTCCCTCCCCACCCCTGCGCTGGAATTCCTACAGCAGGCTCTCAGATAATCTCAGTGTTACTAACACAGGGCCCTGATTTTATTTTATTTTTCTTTTAGCTTTCCCACTATCCCCATGGAAGAACTTTCAAGTTTAGTGAAGGCACAGGGGAATGGAAAAGGGGTAATACTGTTGCACATGCTCAGCCTAACTGTGAAGTACAGAAGCCCTGTTCAATGCAGATTCAATCTCTACTGAACATGTGACAGCTTCTCAGGACCAATACTGGCTACACACACCCCCAACCCCAGCGTGCCAGGACATCCTGAGGCTCGATCCAGCTACACAGAGCAGCTCCAGAAAAATAACTGCAGCACAACCCTGCTCCTTGTATTCCAGGAAAAGAGACTAGGAAGCCAGTTTCTCCTTCCAGTCACGATGCAATCCGTGGTAGCACCTGAACAACATGGAGGAAAAAGAAGGAAGCAGGTACTCCATGATGCAGGATAAGCAGCATGGGAACCAAGTGCTAGACAAAGAGAAGGCAGCAATCAGAAAACAATAAATTTTGATGATTTATGATGTAGGAAGGCAGACAGAGGAGGAGGAAAAGCACAAGGAGAAGAACTAACAGCAGAGCTGGAGCAGAAGGGTCTCACTGGGAGCAGTGCGAAGAGCCCACAGCCTAACCACAGCAGAATGGGGAAAGACAGGATTGGACTAGCCAGTGATGTTGCCCTCTGCATCCCTCAGCCCTGACACTCTGAACATGGCTCTGTTCTCCCTGCACACTCCACTCCAACCTTACCATAAACTCCACCTGCAGTTTTGTATGAAAGTATGTACGAGAGTAACAAGCATTAACAGCTTGGTACTCTCAAAATGGAGAGATCCCTGTTGTCCTCAAATGTGTCCCCTTCTGCTGCCCTAAACTGCACAATCCCATCATTTCATAGCACTACTACTTCTGACACTCATTTGATCATACAGTAAGCTAGTAGTAGGCGTGCGTCAACTCACCAGGACTGCAGATAAAAAGAAAAAAAAGTAATGGGGAAGGGGGGAAGTAGTAATTTGAGGGGCTTCCCCTGGTTACTGAATGGAAGTTACTGAAGTTTACTTCGGTAGCGGATGAGCAAAAAAGGCAACATGAAGGAGGCGGGAGGTGAGCAGTATCTCCTACTATTTGTAAAAACCTAGGAATCCATTTGCAGTGTACTATGGGTACACTAAGCCTCACTCATGGTGGCAGAGGAACACTGAAAAAAACCCACCCAAACAAAACCCAATTGCAGCCATATAAATATGATTTTGCAATCATAACAATAACCCAAAACCTCAAAAGCACCTTTGAATATCCACTGCTAGGCAATGGCACTGTTGCTCCTACAGTAATCCCTACATGAACACTTCCTTCATTGCTCATGGAAAGACCTAACAACATAGAAACCTCAGATGGATAAGATATTTAGAAACCACCTAATTAACCCATCTACCTGTTAAGATTGGTTAAAAATAAACAACATGCATGAGGAGCTACTCAGGAAATAATTAGATAGCCATGAAGGAAATGAACTACTGAAACACATGTAATGACTGTCTGACCAAACAACCGTTAAAAGAAAGGTGTGCAAAGGGAGACACCTACTCTGTTTTGAGACATACCCTCAAAAATATGCTCACAAAAACCTACTTTTTATAGTAACTGCAATTAAAATCTCCACCCAGCTTCTATTCTCTCAAATAAGATCAAGTTGATCTTTAATGCAGAGAGCACTCACATACAACAACAGAGAAACCACAAAGACATCAGAAATGCAGATTAAATGAACTGCAGGAGAAGAAGTAGAGAAGAAAGGAGAACATCTGCGTTTCCAAGAGGCCCGTCTGCTGCTGAGTAACAAGCAGGTTGGACAGATGCATTCAGAACAGAACTGGGGCTTTAAGTCTGACACGTTAGAAATCTAAACTCTTCTCAGTTCTAGCCGAAGGGACATAACGTTTTCTTCACTTAAACTACAGAAAATTACCTGCCCACAGAAATGATAGGAAGCCCTGTTCGAGTAACTATTCCCTGCATTTCACAGCCCATTGTGTTACCAGCAGAGGAAGCATCTAAACTTTAGTTGAACTCCAATTTACTTACTTTAATCAAAATTATTTTGGGGTGAGACCTAAATATCAATGGGACCCTCTCAGCCTTTGAAGTGAGGATGGTAGGTAGAACTGTCTCCTGAACTTAGGAGTTGATCAGCAAAATTTGAGACAGGCAGCAACCTTTTCCCAGCTACTTCCAGTTACTGAAAGAGCTACCAATTCAATCTCCGAGTACTTGAAAGAGAAAAAAAAAAAATCCATAGTTCTCAGAAGTGCTGTAAGCCTGCTTGCTTAGTTGGGTTGATGAGCAATGCTTCAGGAGGTCCAGTAAAAGGAGGACATGAAGGAGACTGAACCACGATTACTATTCCAGACAGCAGATGCCTAATGAGTGCTGAATACTCTGTGACTAAACTCTGTTTAAGAGACCAGGACTTTAAAATCTTACCAAGCTTCTCAAAGGCCATTAGGAAACCTGAGTGACCTGAAAGGAAAACTATGCCGTACAGAAAGGCAGGACAGCATGCAAGCATGACAGGAAGTTCCCAGAAAAACGTTGTAATGACTCTTACGCACTTATTCTGCTCCGCACATTTTCATGTTGTATCGTTTTCTAAAGACATTTTACCATTACCCGTTAAGCAAGAAGACAGCCTCTCATAAGACAGCTGTGGAAAAAGAAACAGGAGTACTCCCTCTTTTCTCCCCCATCTTGTTTTAGGCCACAACTGAATTACTGATCTGAAGAAGAGATTTCCTCACCGTTTCCTAGACCACCACTGCTGCCAGGAAAGCCTGTCTTCTGCCATCACCCTTCATCTAGCTTCCTTTTGCAGGTCTTACTTCCCCTTAAGTGAACCCAGATGTTTACATACATCACCACTCTCAGCTCTTTCCAGTGTTAAATCCACAGGATTCTTATTCACAGGATTTGGATTTTCTTATTTCACCTTGCCACAGCACCACAACAAGGAAATACTGAAGATGGAAGTTATCAGGAAAACAAAGGTCTTCAGTCCATCCCCTCCCTACCCATCATCATAGTTGCAAGCCTGATCCTAAATTTTTAACATCCTCGCGAACTTCCTTGACAATTCTGCCCTCAAATTCTAATTAGAATATAATAAAGATACCACAGGTTAAATAAATTGTTATCATATTGCATAAAATCTATTCCCCCCAAATTAAAAAGATCAAAATCACCATTTAGCAGCACTGCTTTTCAGCCTATCTGATCATCCTCAATCTCTTTTCAGAACTGCTTTTTGATGTAAGGAGCCTCAACGCACACCCAGTTTAACACTGCTGCTGTGATACATTTTAATGGAAGCCTAAGGTTTACCGATATGACTGGTCTAGACCCCCTCCTTCCCTTTAGCTATATATTGAGCAATACATCTTACTCAGAATGAGTTAATGCTTCTTATTCCTGCAAAAGTTAGTTTCATGGAGATGATTAATTTTTCCTAACTCCTCTTAACAAAGAAGCAGTAATAAACAGCAGTCAAGTCTCAAGTGGAATGCTGATTTGGGGAAGAACACCGATCCAACCCAACCTCCATCCCCCCACAAAAAAAACATAAAAAACAAACCCCAAACTCTCTAAACCAGAAGGAAACATGCTAGATGGCATATCAACTATCCCAGACATCTCTTAAACCACACTGTTTTCTGAGGTGGCACTACAGCAGTGCTAAGGGCGTATGTCCATGGACGCAAGCAAATTTCTGATTGAATAATCTGTACTTCTCAAAATTCCAGCAAATGCATAAAAGGGGCACTATTCAGCATTTACTTTTTCCCAGAAAATGAATGCTGACAGAGGGAAAGAACAGGATGGCATCATTGTTGCCATAACATAAATCCAGAGCACTTAAAAGGATAACACACAATTTATTGACAATTGAGCCAAAATGATTTCACAATGTAACATTTTATGCTATCCAAGAAGTATAAAAGTAAATAACAAAAAATGTTTAAAGAGCTTTTGTATATGGACTGTAATTGCTTTTAGAAGGAAAACAAATTACACAAACGCTATTTTCAGTAGGCGCTTGTATAACACATGGTTTAATTTAACAGGTATTAAAGACACTGAAAGCATGGACAAGTTCTGGCAGCTTTTACCATCCAACAAACTTTAATGTTAAGAAAAAAAAAAATCATTGCCTTAGGGATTCAAGATCAATTTTATTTTTATTTCTTGCTGCCTTCAAAAGTAGCCATGAAAATGAACTCGCCTTGTCCTCAGTAAACATCTCATCCTCATGTATTTTGTACAAGCCCAGCACATTCTTCCATTGTTTTGAACCTACACCAGTTTGATCTCCGATTTCCAAAACAAGTGAACTACAAAAGCATTCTCAAACACACCTTCCAGACCTGACGCTTGCTTCCCCTGACGCACACACATATTAATGGCAAAAATTACTCTGATCCCTTTACATTACTGTTTATCACAAGCTTTTTGTAAGTGAGAATTTTGACTGCACAAAATATACAGCTATCTGGACAATGACAAAAATACTTGCTTAGTACTGTCTCCATCTTTCTTTCCTGGAAGCACAGAGATGCCTTCTTGCAGATCCCCAGAGCTGGGGGCAGCCAGCTCCTATGCATGGAGGGCCAGCTTCAGCAGCACCTCTATGAGCACCACACCACCATCATCACAGTGCCTCATGGCACCTGCTCCTTGAGCGTGTTTCAGTGCTCGGGAGTGGGATGCAGCTCCTGCCTTAGGAGCTGGCACAGGAGCAG
Organism: Ara ararauna; assembly: GCA_028858755.1. NCBI lineage: Eukaryota > Metazoa > Chordata > Aves > Psittaciformes > Psittacidae > Ara > Ara ararauna. Next base: position 54,594,985 of record CM054378.1, read on the forward strand.
CACAGGCTGACAGCTTCATGATGCAGTGTCATGGAGGAGAAACTGGACGGTTACTTGACACTCATTTATAAATACAGCTTTTCCTGTCACAAGCTCTTCACACAAACAACAGTCACACACATCTTATTAATTCCCAAAGTATTCTGATGACTTTATGGCCACTACTTTCCGCAAACAAAGCCACTACAGGCTAAGCTGCAACCAGGCCACACTGTGGCAGACACCTATTATTCATCCCCATCAACCTAATACAAAGATTTTTAACTCAAGCCACATAGCTAAAACATACCACTGAACACATGAAAGTACACTTGCAGAAAATAAGAAACATCTACATTTATCGTATTGTGCTTGGCAAGCACAATGGCAATATGAATATGAAAATAATAAACCCCAACAATTTTAATGCTAAAGAATGTTATACCTACTGCCTTTGATAGCAAGGTACAAAGGGGAAGAAGAAAAGTGTGAGACAGGCCACACCATTCCACCTTCAAATCTAGCTTCCTCACTGCTACACTTCTGCCTCATATCATCAGCAAATCTTTATTTCAAATACCTATGCAAAGGAATACAAGTTTCATTAACTGAGGTCTTCTACCTTTGGAAGGCTGTACCTAGGAGTGTCAAAGTATTACCAATTTTAGGAAGTGCTTTACAAAGGAAAAGCATAAACGTTAGCAAAGAAAGCCAAAAATAAGGGAATTGAATCTTTACATTACTCTTGGTGTATCTGTAGTCATACAATCACATTATTCACTCAGAATCAGAACATCACTATAAAGTTAAGAAACACCATAATGAGTACCCACCTGAACACCAGATACAAGGCATTTAAAAGTAACAGCACACAAAAACCCCCCCATGTAGCAGAGCAGAGCACTGAATCCCAATCTCCCAAATTTCCACTGAACAACACTTTCTTCTTTTGGAAAGGCATAATTAAAATAGAGAAACAACATTTTAGGACTGGCATTTCACAACAACTAAAAGAAAAGGTCAGAAAAGAGGTGGCAGTAATACAGCTGGGAGACAGGGCAACAAATGCAAAGCAGGATTTCAGAAAAATGGGAAGAAAAACTTAAAGGCACTTTTCTGTTTCTTTCAAGTATTTGAAAAGAGTAATTTAATTGTCTACTTTGAAGATTGAGCTTATCCTTCCAAGTAGCTATTGTGTTTGGATTATATTAGAAATCTTCCTAAAGTCATGGCTTTATTTCAAAGATCTGTTCTTAAGATAACTTCATTATATACAAAATGCTATACTACTGCAAATCAACAGGTAAGAAATGTTAAGAATCCATTTAACTAATACTGTTGATACACCTTATGGTAATACACATTTTATGTATGTTTACAAATACAACTCTATGAGAAATAACTAATGCCTACAACTTGCACAAAATTAACTGATCTCCAAAGAGAGCAACATTACAGTAAAAGGTACTGTAAAGTCATACAGTAAATTAATTACTTCACACAAGCACTTCTGGAGTCTGTCTACACAGGATGTTTCCTGCAGATCCACAGTGGCTCTGTACTGGCTCCCATGCATACAGCTTCCAGCTACTTTAGTGCAGCAGGGAGCTCCATCTAATATAACCTAGCCTGCACAGGGCTTGTTAGCTCAGGTTCAGTGATGAATTAACCACAGACACCTGGCTCCCAACCAGCTCAAAGCACGAGCCGAATTTGCAACATAGCATTTAGACACAACTGAGAGCCTCTCATAATGAAATTGCTTACTCACCTTATTCACCTCACTTACTTCATCCAGTGGAATAAACTACTCACCTGGATTGCTACATGAAAAGCATTCACATGGAAGATCAAGGGTCCTGTTTATCACACCCAAGTTTACTGAACTCCAGCTTTTCCAGGTAGAAAAATCTATGTTTAATATGGTCAAAACCAAAGCGAACAATCTTTGCTGACAGCAAAGCCAATGGCACCCACTATCCTTGACAGTATTTCAAGCAATGAATCTCCCAACCTTACAAACGAAAGACGCTTGCTAACAGCTCCAGGAGGTACATTAATAGCAATGTATCTCACTGATAAATCTTCTGGATCCCTACTTAGGCTTGCACTGTTTGCTCATGCATGCTGGAAACAGAACCTAAAAGCCAGGCAGGATACCAAAGGCAACGCAGCCCAACAGCTACACTGGAAGCTTAGATCTTTTTTTGAAGCTTTGCTTCACATGTAGGGCAATAGTGCATCCATTGCACATGCACAACAGAACAATCATAGTCTGAGCCTGTACCATAAAATCTGGCACAGTAATCTCAAAATATATTTTTATTATTTAATAGGTAAAAAACCCATGTTTTTTAGGAATTAGCTACTAGAAAGTAAGAAACAACAGTGGCATTAAAAAAAATATCAAAGGCTTGTAGTGCCATCTCCTATAAAAATATGGAGATGTGATTTTATTAATAACAATATTAACTAACAGATCTAAGTCAACTTGGTTTATGTGCTACTGGTGAGTTTCAAGTTTTAGGGAAACCCCTGAGATAATTCAACACCTTTAAAAGCTTATGAAAGTAGGAGCAAGAAGTCCATGTTTACACCTAATCAGGTATCAGAAAACCTGCTCATAAGCAAGTGGATGCAAATAACCCAGACGCAAGGCAAAAAGTGTCTGTCAGAACTTTTACCTTCCCAGACACCAAAGTCAATCAGCTGTAAGACATAAACCCACAGGAAATCAGATTTCACCAGTTCTGGTACTCATGGAAACACCTGATTTCTATAAATGGTAACATTTTCTACATAACATCTCCTGCAAGCTTCTTTAGCACACCAAGCTCGGTACCCTGCAAGGCATCTCCTTGCCCTGCCCTGCCCTAGACATTCACATGCAAGCTGCTCAGATGTTTTCCCTTCCAAATGTTATTTTCTTTTAAAATACATTAAATATTTCCTCTAAAAATCCACAGCTAGTCCTATTTATGTGACTACTTGCTGGGTGGAACAAAGTTAGATGCTAAGCTGGAAATACCATAACAGCTGAGTATTTTAACTGGCAACACCCTTGTAATGACATGCCTCTGTGTCATATCAGCTCCACAACCTTACAAATCTGGTGTCTCCCAGCTTGAAAAATTAATTTATCAGGTTTCTCAGAATTTCACATGCACATGCTCACAGACAATCTTGCATTAAAAATACCCAAGAGCATTGTATGAAGTGTATACTCGCAAGCTTGATGCTTGTCAGTAATAATCTCAGCAGCCAACTCATGCAGCTTTAATACACCATCCCTCCAAAACTAGATAAAACTTTTGTGCCATACCATTATACAATTTCTATTACAGTAATTTTTCTGTACAATAAAAAAACAATATATGACTTCCACTTTGGGTTTAACACTGGAATTTTATCTCTTTCCAGATAAAAATCAATAGCTTTATTACCTGCGTTGTTCATTGATACAGGTGTACACAATTTATAGATTAATAGTGTTAAACAAGGAACTTATCCTAAATCAACATAAATTGTGCAATAAAGATGCTGTAATTCCTTGTGCACCTAACACTGCTACGCTTGGGAGATTTTTTTTCCTCAAATTTGAAAGCAAACATATGGCAATACGTATAAAGGCTGTGCTACTTTTTCCTTACCACAGGCAATAGATGTACTAACAAAAGGTAGGTTTGTTCCCAATTTGAGTATTTCCTGCTAGTTTGTTTCTGCATTTTTTATCTGGAATTTTGCTGAGGTTTATTTTGTTTCATTTTATAAATGCAACAAGGAGGTGGGAAAAGGGGGAACTGAGGTAATGCTGAATTCAATAATACAGTAGATATCAGCATCTTGATTAAAAATATTTCTCCTGATTAAAAGCGACCCATCCATGAGAATCAAAGAAATAGAAGTTTGGAGGTGTGCCAGTTCATACAATAACTATGTTTATTTGTCTTAATAAATATTTAAGAAACATGGCTCGGGGTATTTGATATAACTGAGCCCACGGCTAAAAGACCTCTCTCCATGACATAAGCAAATACAGTCTATCCTCTTTATTTGTCTGACTTCTCTTCGACATTCAAGGCTAATCTACTTTTAGGTCAGGAAAAAGACTGTGGTCTATCATTTTAAACAAACCATTGTAGTAAAACGTGAACAGGAAATTCCTAACTACACTGTTCAAAGAACAATGATTAGAAAAACAACCCTAGCTCACAAAGTACAAGGAGCCTAAGAACTGCCACAGCACAGTCTGCATGGAAAATTGAGAAATATAAAAATAAAACACACACAGTCACCATGCTCATTTTTATTTCCCCACTCCACCCACCCCATCCCCAACTCAGTCCTCCCCAAGAGGACTTGGACCTTGCCAAGGGAGAAACCTTCTGATCTGAAGGGGGAAGGGTGCAGTATATACAGCTCTGTCTGATACCTTGGAAATATCCGGCCTGCGGGAGTCAGCGCAGGCATGCCATTCATTCCACAACATATAAATGCCCTCTTTAGAGCCTCATCTAAGCAGCAGTTTCATTTGGATTTTGAGGCACAGGTCTGCCTTGTTTTTCAATAAGCTGCAAGCTATTTTTACTATTAAGAAAAAAAAAAAAATACCAACCAACCCAACATTTTAAAAGCATGCCTGCTACCATACAGAGAGTATATAACATGAGCAAAATGCGGACTCGAGGAAAATCTCTTACACTAGCATTCTACTCATAGCAGATTTCCCACTCCTAAAAAACCAAACAAACCACCAAAAACTGAACCCCAGAACCCCACTAAAACTCATTTATTTTAAATTCTATCAGATGTAGTACCTTAAAATAAAATGTTCAGAAATTCTTTGACCAAAATGCTCTGACAACTATTTGGAAATTATTCTTTTAATAGTCCAGACATCTCACCATGTTCGCTAACAGGGAGGAACAACCCCGATGTACTCCTAATTTGAGACAGAAATCACAGTAAAAGGGAACTATTTCACTTTAAATGCAATGTACTAACATTACACTTTTTTTCTTTACAAAAGACATAGAGTATCTGGATACAAGGATTAGTATTAAAATCTTCATTCACTTTGGAAAATAAGCTTCAGAGCACATACATAAAAATCTAAAAGGCCACAGACAGAAAAATGAAAATATAATCTCAAAAGACTTGCATTTTAAAGAACACTATTCATGGACTGGAGGGTGGGGAAAAAAATTCCACCACCAGGACATGAGTTTTGGGGTATTCCTAATGGAACCAGAGCTCTGAACACCGGTTAATTTATTTTTTAAAGAGGACAGAAAAGTCCTTTATAAATGTCCCAGACTCTAAATGTAAAGAAATTGAAGAAACTTATGGTTATGATTAATGTAAAAAATAAACATTATTTTCTTTATCAACTGACTTCAGAAAGAATAAAATAAGTATGTGAAGAACTGTAGGCAAACAATCCGTCATACGTGCAAAACTTCAAAACCCCAGATGTTTACATACAGTACATAATTACACAATTTATTACAGTAAGTTTCAATGATAAAATGATGCAGCTGCATTTTAAAACAAAACAAACAAAACCAGCATTATCCATATCCTTTTTCAGATAATATGTCCAAAATAATCAGGTAATGGCCAAAAAGTTTCATACAAGTGAGAAATGAGGAAAAGAGAAATAAGCTTGAACTTAAGGATCCAAATCAAGTCCTGGTCAATAGTAAAGAAAATGTATTACCACTTTAGAGTTGTTTGGCAGATACTGTGAAACAGAACAGAGGACACAGCTCACCCTTCGCAGGCATATACCCAGAGAACAAGATCAGCTACATCATCACTGTTACTGAGCAAAAGCCTTGAACAGGCACAGACAGATCTACAAGATTACTCCCAGAAGTAATTTACCTAACATGATATCACAGCAGACTGGGACAAAAGAGCTCACTCTGTAACCGAAACAAGCTCTATATACAAGGAACTTAACACTACTTAAGTGGATGGGAGTTTACAAAAATGGACTGTTTTCCACAGCCACTGTAGCTTATAGTCTGTCAGATTTCCAGAATATTCCCACAAGCTGTTTCTGAAAATGTATTACAAATTAAAATAGCTGATTATTCTCTAAAATGCCCTTGAATCCTAGACACCCTAAGTACAGATTCAGCACAAAGAATTCTGAGTAACATTTAGAACTAATGATATGAAAGGCTACAGTGCTACTACACAAAAAACTAATCATGGATCAGCACACCTTCCACAGATCATCTCCCACAAGCATTTCTCACCTCCAACTTTCCTGATTGTAAAGCCGTAATAATGTTTACCTACAGAAGCACTGAGGCTATAGCTGTAAGAAATACTGCAGATAGTTAAGTCACTTGAAATTTCAGATGGTTAAATGACATTTTACAAAACATTAATGTGTTCTTTACCACATGTTTGTGTTTCATGGTCTAAAAGGGCTTTTGCTCTGAAAGCCACCTATCACATTTAACTGAAGAAATTTATAATACTTCTCCAAAACCTCTTATAAGCACATATGGAAAACTACTTAAAAAAAACAACCAGGAATTTGCAAAGCAGCTTATTTTACAATAAGAAAATAACTTCTGGAATTGGAAATACAGCGTCTTCATCCCACAGTCAATCAGAATCCAAAAGTCAGCCTGATATCTATCTTGACATTTTACACCAAAAAGCAGGCTAAAGGGAAAGATTTGTTTGAAAGCAAGAATTAAGGGGTTTATTTCACAATTTCTTGGGGAAAAAAATTGTAGCTATGCCCCATTAAAAACAACCCATATAAAACAACAAAAAAAATCCCAACTTACCACTTTAACACTACTTAAAACAAGTATGCAGAGTTTAGCAGGTTTTTTCCCCTCAACACCATCATCTTCTTCCTGAATAGAAAGCACTTAACACACTTCAAGAACTGTAATGATGCTTCACAATGCACAACAATTCAAAGGGACTTAGCCGAAATTGCTGTTCATTAAGATCAAAGAAAATGCTCCTTAAATTCAGTGCATTACATGGTGTTATGAGAAATCAAGAAGTTTAGATGCACCAGTACACAAGCCTCTCAAAGTGCAGAGAACTATTAAAACAACAAGAAAGGATCAAGCCAAGCCCTCTGACCTCTCCCTCTTTCTCTGTGCATGCTACTCTTTGACTAAGGCAAAAAGCTTAAGATAACAGTTATTTCCTGGACTCTTAAATAAGTATATTGTCGCTACTTTTGATTGGTACAGGTAACTAAAGAGTCACTTCTTTCTGAAGTCCTAGATGTAAATTAGTATATTAAGATCTTGGACCATGCGCGCATTAAGCTGCAGTTTCCAAGGGTTGAGAACTGTGTGAAATCAAAAAGTTTTCACAACAGATCTTCTGCTTGATGACATGAGATTTCCTCCCAAAGTCCCCTAAAGCCAACACAAATTTATGGCTAACCAGTCCAGATGCAAAATATAGCTGATGCAAAAATACCTGACCATTTTTAATTAAAAAGCTTTTACTTCTCTTTTGGGGAAAGTAATTTTTTTAAACCTCTTTGAAACTTGAAGAGACAGAACAATGTCTTTTGCCATACAGACGAGATAGCAGCTCAAATCAAACTGTGATTAAGGAGGCTACAATGGATTATCAAAGTACTTCTAAAAGAAGAATCCATTGTATGAAGCATTATCAAATGAAACTGGAAGCTCACATGTGTAGGTATGATTATGGAAGGCCTGTATTTGATTACTCGAGAGGAATCTCAAGACATGGGAGAAATTAAACCATCATTTCAAAGGAGAGCATTTTTAACCATCTTTCTGCAAGCTGGTACTAGCAAACATTTTTCTATTCTGTAATTCAATCGGCTCAGCTGAGCAGCTACATTAAACACAGAAGTAGAATTCAAATACCTGTGCAGAGTCTTAAGCACATGGTGCCTACTTATCACAAATCTCAATACACCCATAACCACAAGAGCACTGCTAGGTTTTCCCTTGAATAAACTATGAGCTGGCAAAAAAGCAAAGATAAGACATCTTAAACCAACACAAAGTAACATACACTTTTTCTTCTTAAACACCATCACTCAGGACACAAATACAGCTGGAAATTAGCATATGAACATGCAATATGAATATACATGTTCAAATCAAGTAACTTTGGACTGTATCCTCCTCTGAGAAACATGCCACTATTTGTTTATGCTAAAGAATTAGATAATTATGCAGTACATCAGCTGCCTTTCCAAACATGGATAAGCCACTTTCTAAGAACACGCTGTGCAAAGTTTTTTAAAAGTCTTATTTTTAGCTGTTTAAACTGTAATCCAAGATTAAATAAATTAATTTTGAAATATTATGCATTTTCAGCTTTGATACCAAACTTTGCATTTTGCCATAAAGAATCCTAATCGCTCTGTGTGTAGAAGAGCTTCAGCCTAAGTACAATATAAATCAAAATAATTTCAACAAGATTCTCCATAGATATTTCATCTTGAAAATAACTCTTTCAGAAAGCTATGAAAGATAGTCTTTGATTCTCTGTCGCTGTACTTTATTTTTGTCCCATTGCCAGTTAGATACACTGAAATAGAAAAGTCTTTGAAAACAAAAATAAAAAACCTAGTTGCTTCAGTTTCAATATTCGTTAATGCAGCCCTTGATGGCCATTAGCTCCTCCAGCCAAAAGAGCTAACAGTACAGCACAGAACTGCCTCCGTCCTGCAAACCACAGGGAGCCCACCAGGCTCATCACTGGATGCAAGAGCCTTTCCTACTCCAGCAAATGCACAAAAAGGCAGAGAAACAAACTGCTAAATACTCCAGCTTGTTTGATCATGCAACATATACCTAGAGCAAGCCTCACCAGGAGGCTGGCTGTATTAAATGGCTGACTCAAATGACTGAATGGGCCACTCAAAGTGACAGAACAAGTCTCGCCATGCTTTTAGCACACCCTAATTGTACCAAGTCCAAATTAATTTTCCTATCTGAAACAGAATCAAGAAATTATCAGGACCCTTCTAGCATGACAGAACAAAGCTTACATCTCCATGCCCTCACCATTAATAACTAGTTAAGGACTAAGGGATTTATCTCCATGAAATAGGCTTGGGATTGGTAGCAAGGAAAAAAAATAGAATATCGGAGTACCTGCTCCTCTCCATAAGCAGAGACAAAAATTTGATCATCCAATTCAAATATTACAGCCTTCTCCTCTACCACCTGGCAATTTCAACCTTGACCCATTCACATCTCTAGAAGACTTCACAGTCCCACTGCCACACTCTTTTAATGAGTTGTAGCTCCAAACACTGGTGACAAGCCACCTTCAAAGTCCCCCCAGTAGGTGCTTTGTGGTTTTTGTTATTACCTTGACATGTCTTTTCATGCTCTGCACTTCCCCAGTAACACGCTACTGCTTCTACACCCAACTGAGATCCTGCTTGGAAGTGCTCCACTGTCAAGATCTTCCCCACATCTGGCTTATACTTAGTTCCCTCTCACACAGACCTCCAAGGTACCGCACTGCTGATACTTTCCCTCATCTGGTCCCACATCCAGTTCCCTCATGCGCCAACTTCGTTCCCTGCCAGCGATGGCAATGCTCACCACTGACTTCACCAAATATTTCATGTTTCCAAGCTGCTGCTGATGCCCCAAACTCAGCAGCCGAACTGGTTCCTGCTGCTTGTAGCCCTCTCACCTCTTAACAGCAACTTCAGTGCTGCTACTCAGCTGAAAAACTGACACCTATTTAATTGACTTCTGTTGACTTTTATACATCCATCTAGTGCCTGAAAAGTAAATCCTGCCTTTTTAAACATAACTTGAAGATTGTTTAGAGATGTGTTTTACTATGGGGGTATTTTAAAAATCTGTAGTCAAGACTGCCATTCACAAAGAGGATCTACTCAAAGAAGTTTCTAAACTGACTCATCGCTTTTGCCTAATCCAGTTCCTTACTGAATTAAACTTAATTGACATAAGCCACTTAAATACCCATCTGCCCTAAAGGTTAAGTCAGTTTAGGGAACTAAACTGGCTGACAACTCCCCCCCCCACCAAAAAAAAAAAAAAAGACAAATAAAATACTGCATAGGAGTTATTTTGCCAATCTGTCTTACCATAAGGTCAAGTAAACACTGGTACCAGTGCAAAAGAGGGATGAGACCATGCAGCTGGTAGGGAGGACACTGCTACTTTTGGCAGCAACTAACCAGTAGCTCAAGGGTGCTATATTGTGAAACCCTGCTGAGTGTGCAGGCTGCTCTGCCAGAGCAAGCAGAGAGGTAGGAAAAGCACCTAGAATGTGCCTTCTTTAGCTAGCTTCTTTCAACCAGAAACAAGTTGAAGATTACTTAAAAACTGCAATACTGGCTGGCTTTCCTGGTGAATGTGAACTGTCACATCTGCAGCAGATAAGATATTCAGGAAGTTCTATTTTTAAGCGTAGGCAGAAAAAGTATTAGTTTTACTTTGTTTCACCAAAAGATCAACTAAATATTTCTGTCTGGCCTCACATACAACTTTACAAAACTCTACCTTCCAGTAAAAAACACAAAATTATAAATGAGCATTACATTTAACAGGCCCTTTTGTGAAGCTTGTTAACAGGACTTTGCTATAGATAAGTTTCTAATTTTTTTACTACCTACAAGTCATTTGTCTTTATGTTTGCATAGTGCTGTCACTGTATTTAACATTCACTAATGCACTAACTTATCTCTCAAACTAAACTTATCACTAGAATCCAAGCCTAAATAGGAGTTTTTTCTCCAGATAATAGAACTTAAAACCCAGCCCTAGTCTTGTGACATTTCATATCTTGAATTCTCACATGTGCAGATTACAGATCCTGAAAAGCACACACTTCCCACACACAACCCCTTTAGAAGACAGATGAATACAAATACTCAATTTTCTTTAAACAATACTTGGTGCTGCTTAATGACAATAAATACAACCATTATACCTATACTGACTCAGATATAAGTTGATTTATACATATAAGAAGCAGAAAAGTACATTCTCCAACAGTTTTGAGCACTGTGAACACAGATCAGTTTCTCAGTTTATAAGACCCAACTCACACATGAGGCAGTCAAGAGAACCCTTCAAGCAAAAGTCCTCAGAACATCTGCCACTGCATTGCTGTAACACACTGAAGACACAAGTGCTAATTTAAACCTTTCTAGCATGCACACAAATACAGTAAAGGCAGGTGTCTGCATTCCTTATCTAATTCCTGAAAATACTTCCATTTAGAGGTCAAAACTACACACACAAAAACCTCCTTCACCTTTAACAAAACAGTAAGCAGCTTAACAGCGTTTTTTGGTAATGAAGTTACAACAGCACAATAGCTGTTTTGACCTTTAGCATACATGCATTAGGTCTCGCAGCTTTATGCTACCTAAGCTAGATTTTCAAAGTATATGTTTTTTAACCAGTAAAGATGAATTAAATAAACCATAATTCACTACTACTGTACTATAAGGAAAACCTTTCACCTTTAAGAAGAGCGGATGTCTCCCATCTCTACCTTCTGAGACACTGAAAAACTACTAGAAACGTTTTTAATCCTCAATGATTAGATACGTAGCACTCATTTTTAACAATGTTTAATAGCAAAAAAACATGAATGCTCACTTCATACAGGCATTGCTTTTTCCCAAGCAACATATATCTGACAATGAATTAAAAGCTACTTTTTAAAAAACATTTCAGAGAGCTAGAGTCAAGAGGAGGAGGGGGGCAATAATTTAGAATTATTTACCATTCACTTGTAATCAGAATCTATCAATCAAATGAAAGACTAAGCTTGAAAAACCATGCCCAATACCAACTAACATTAATTCTAGGAAGCTTGCACCTACGCCCATTTTTAATCACAAACATTTTCATGGGATTTGCTCACAATATAAAGTTAAATATCTGCCTGTTTGAAGATACTGGCCAGGATGAAAAAGAAACAAAACAGGAATGTATCTCCCTCCTGAAAGGCAGGGTAGATTTATCATGACATACATACATGCAAAACTTTCAAAACAAATGTCAGCTACATCATGCCTTTAAAAATATTACTGAATTATTCTGATCAACTAAAATATGAATGACTTCGTACAGTACAGACTGCCCAAGGAGGCTTAGGGCACCACAGCCCTTTCTCAATACCACGTGCTGCAGCAAGTATTCCTAGTCACATGCCAGGAAAGCAGTCACACAGCTGCATAGCTTTCCCATCCACACTGTGTCTTACAGCCAGGCTTGACATTTGCACTGAAAATTCAAAACATCTGGATTTCAAGTACTACTTTATGTGTAATACTTTTAACATAAAGTTTATCAAGTCCACTGTATTCACTGCTAACCTGAGGTAATCAAATGATGCAACTGCAGTGACCCAGATGCCTCAAGTGACAGAGATGATGCAGATTTTCTCCCTTGCTGTGTTAAGAGAAACAACCAGAGAGAAAGGCCCTCCACTTTCTAATGAAAGAATGGCTGCTCTGCCAATCCTTAGGAGACATATTTAGCTATATATATATTATATATAGGTCAACTAATATATCATGCAATGCAGGCAGTAAAAATAGATGGACATGGGACTTCAAGCAATAGCTGATTTGTATCAGGCAAAAAATTTGAACTACATAATTTCATCTAGAGAACTAAAGGAGTGGAAGAACTACTCTGACATTTAATATCTCTTGCTATTAAAAACATATATTTCCCCTTTCAACTTCTGACTATCAGATACTATTACATATCTACTAAACAAAAAACTCTTAAGTCTCTAGTATCATCTCTTTTTATGCTCAGTACACAAACCACTTCCAAAACACCTCTCCAACTGAATAAATTCAGCTCTTTTGCTCTCATGGGAGAGCATATTTTCCAGATCCATACTCATTCAATTATTTTTTTTCTTTACATTCATCTCTATCTCTTGTAAGCTTGGCACTGACAGCCTAGAGACCCAATCAATAAAATACTGACCAAATCAGTGGAGTTCTGCTTCCCTTTAAACATTTTCAAAGCATCACTTCCAAAAATAGATTTGTGACCTATAGGTTATATTTTATGCCTTATATCAACAGTCTGCACCACAGTCAAATGAAGCACACAATGTAAATCTGTCCAGTCACAGTAATGTTTTCAAAGGGAATATTAAAAGAATGATCAACAATCACTTTGTTTTCTTCCCATTCCACAAATAGCATTAGATCAAAATAAAATTATGAGTTGATAATCAAAATACAGCAAAAAGGAAGCAGACATGAAAAGTCTGAAAACACGTATGAACTTGACGCAAACTTTCAAAAATGGCAGGGGTACTAACTACCCTGTTGCCTTCGTCTTTTTCATGCTTTGCAATAGAAGTATTTAAATTCTAATACTAAATGACACTAATTGCAACTCTCAGTGCAGGGGTTTAAGCCAGGCCCAGAAAAATGCTGCTTGTGAAAAATCTTCTTCTGACTGTCTCTGGGTTGCTGAGTAATGTCAACTGGACAAATACATTCCTATAGGCTAAGGAGATATTTTCTTGCGTGGATAAAGAAGTCACTGCGTTTCTAACCATATCATGCACTGGTGTGCCAAAAGATCCTTTGACTCACTAGAGAGGCACATATTCCAATTTGGGCAAAAAAATTTAGAACTGATTCTTATCACTTCATAGCCCTCTGATCTGGCGTCAGAGTTGCTCCTCTCCACATATCAAATAAGGCAAGAAAATGTATGAAAAAGTAGTTTGTGACTGAAAAAGTAGTTAATTGATTAAGTCTGGAATTTTCTAGCTTTGAATATCTGATGTGAATATTCTCTCAGTTTCTTACTTGCAACCTTCTATTACTTTATAAAACCAAACTGAGGAAACAGAAATCACATTGTGCAGCATCACATACACCAGCACTTGGGTTTGAACACCTCGCTTTGCCCCTCGCCATAACAGAGGAAACAACAGTAGTAATAGCCTTTGTCCTACCCAACAGAGAGAAGAGGCAAACTGGGTAATAGAGACATTTGCCAAGGCAAATAAATTATGAGAGTAAGGGGTCCTGAAATTGCAAGAAGCAGTCAGCACTTCTGGACCTTTTTGGCCATTACTCCCTTGAGCATTTCTGTTCTGCACCCTCATAACATAGATACCTGCCTCATGACTTTCCCAAGCTGACTCTTTGTTTCAAGCCCATTAGCCTTTCCTGCCTATTTTCATTCTCTACAATTCTGATTTTTTTCATCAATTTCATAATTTTTTTTCATCAATCCAGCACATCTTACACTTCCTGACCCCATCCTCACATTTCACACATAGTTCTTGTATTTCACCTTCCACTCATCTTCCCTTCTTCACCTAGGCTTCGTATGCTGGCCCACATGCGTATTTCCTGACTCGGAAGATTCCTCATCCAAACTCACTGCTCCTTCTCTTCCCTCAGGGTTCCATGTACGGCCAAGAAAAGAGCTGACACCCTCACACCCTGAACCCTCACCAGACCAGTTTCTTCTTACCTGTTTTTCCCTGCCCTACTGGTTTTCAGTCCAGTTCCCCTACTTTCTTCTTCCCAGGCTTTAGGTACCATCCTCCTTCTCCCTACCCCCAACTCCTGACTGCTTTGCTTTCCTTAACCTAACAAAAATTTTCACACAGCCCCTTACGCCCCGTCCAATTCCAAGGCCAATCCTGCTTGTTCCCATTCTGCTTGTTCCAACCCACCTCCTCTACAAGGCCAGCGTTTTTTTGCTGTGCACAAATTAAGCACCTCTTAGGTCTTGGAATTAAGATGCTGACGAGGACACAGGACAGAAAACCTCTCAGATTACAATAATGTACCAGCAGTCCAGTTTGCAGGAAGTTCCTGTAAAAGCAGATGCTAAAATTTAAGCCTTTACCTAGCTCATACCTATTTTCATATCCTCCCAAACTGGCCCAAATGGATGATTTCTCCATGCAGAAACACTCCTACACTTCACAGGTTTAAAATCCTCATTTCAAAGCAAGATGACTTAAACTTTCAAACAAGGCAACCCACATTAGGAAGCTGAAGGAAACACTCCCTCTCCCCTAGAGTTGTTCCAAAATACCAACACTGTATTTTAGCTGAAGTTTCCACATACAACAGATCTAACAAGACTTACCAGTTTAGAAAGCTTTTGCCAAATACCAAGAGTTTTGGCTAGGCTCTAATCACTTGAAAACAGTCTTGTAACAAACAGCCACAGTAATAAAATCCTTGGTGCCACAAGGATCATCAATATCAACCACAAACATCATCAGTCTTTTATAAGACCATTTACAATACCCAGTTATTGACCAGAATCTCATTATAGCAAGTACTCTGCAAACACAAGATAAAAAACTCAGTTTGCTGCCTTAAGATCTTGCAGTCTATTAAGATAAAAGACAACTTCTAAGAGACGAAAACATGCAGTGAATGGCTCCATTTTGAGATTTACAGATCTGCTAGACAATCATTGGCAATCTATTCATTACACACAATCCACACAGATCAACACAGTATCTTCCCCAACCTAACCACTGATTTGATAACAAAGATGCTTCTCAAATCTGCTAATTTTATCACACACCTGCTATTCTCCTTCTCTTTTTCTTCATTTGTTCCACTTTTTTATAACAAAATTCATGAAAGATGTACTTCCGAGTCCTTCAGCCCCTTTCACTCTGTATTATTTTGACTTACCTTCCCTGCCCTCATTACCTTCTCTTTCCCAAACTCAAATCCTTTACAGAGCAGATTTCTCCTTTCTCAACTTCTCAAATTAGTATTTCCTTCTCTTCTTGGCTTCAACTGGAAAAACACGGGGGGGGGCGGGGGGGGGGGGAAGTGGGAGATTCTTGTTTTGCTTTTTAATCAAATAACTGCTTCAAATTAAATTCACTAACCAAACTATACAAAAGGCTGAGGATTCTCAAGGTGGAATGCTGAAGAGAAAAACAAACTACTAAGTGCCAACCACAGGGAAAGATGAGTCTGTGAGGATGCCTGTGAGACTACTGCCCACAGGAAAGCTTCAAGGTGCTAATTCTCAGAGCCCTGATGAGATGCAGCATGGTCTAAGGTCCCATAGTTTTGTCCAGTTCCTCCTGGATAGAAACAAGACCATACAAACACACAAATGATCTTTGTCACCCTACACGAAACTCAAAATGCTGAGCTACATATCATACAAGCAGATTATTCTGTCCTCCACTTTTTCAACTTCTTTTTTGGGAAAATAAAAATAAAAAAAATAAATAAATCTTCAGTATCATTTCCCTGCTGTTCTGACCTTCCTTTCCCAAACTTCGGCAGAACACAACTAACCTGATCCTTTCCTACTTTGCTGCTGCCCATGGGAATGCAAATAGTTGGAATGAAAGCCAAAAAGGCTGGTCACTTTCCACTGTGTAGAAGAACACAGGCATCCTTGACCTTTTTCAAGGCCAGGCTGGACAGGGCTTTGAGCAACCTGGTCTAGTGGCATAGCAGGTAAGTTGGGTCCCTTTCAACCCTAACCATTCTATGATTCTATCTCACTGAAGTAACACCACCAGCCTGTTCTCAACCCAAGATTAACTCTGCACTCATGTAACTGGCTCCTGCTACTTGAATTCTGCAGAAACTACGGATAGTTCCCATGAAAACACCATTTTCTATCTGCCCCAATGTAAACATCTCAATCTCTGCTCTACAGCCTATTCTTACCCAATGTGAAAAATAAATCTAAGTTTAAACATTGGTGTGAAATATTTAAACAAATTTTCAAGCACTGTGGGGCATTTCAATTATTTCTTCAAAGCATGAAGTCATAATTTTATCAATACTATTGAAGCTGAATGGAAACAAGCTTTAAACACTGTAGTAAATGGCTGTCTTTTTCATTATTGTCTAAATGCAAGATATTCCAGAAGACAAAACCACATAACCTCTGAAATTTAATGGAAAGGATGACATGTAGAGAAGCCACAGGCAGGTTGTTATGTCATCAGTTACCTTTATAACAGCATATTACAAGTAAACTAACAACACTGCTATGCATTTTAATGTAGAAAAATGTGCTAAAACACACTGACAAATCGTTAATGCATCAACAAAATAATATGTGTAAGCATAAGTACGTCTAAATAATGAGACAAAGAATCTTGATCTGGTAGGTAAGTATTTACACCATCTAAACAGTTACGTATCATTGTGCAAGACGACAGGAATCTCTCAAACTACTAGTCTTTAACCCAGACTGTGCTTAAATGCTTCTGTGGCCTTCTTAACATTCCAGGCATACTTCTGGCAAGGTAGCTCTGGCTGAGGTTCAAACTGTCCTTGTCCAACTTTCACTTACTATAAAAACATTGTTTAATATAGGAAAGCATACACAGAAACATATGTTTCTTATTTCGCAGACACCTAGAATACTGACACTTGTGTTCACTAACCCCGTGTGGAAATTTTTATGCGAACGCTTCCAAGCGGGGTTGTATTTACCGGGCAGCAGCCGCTACAGATAGCCCATGCTTCCACCAGTTTTAAGCTAGGACGCTTGAATATTGGTTATAACTCAGTCCTACTGAAAAGCATGAAATCTGCCCGAATTTATTCGCACTAATTAAAATGAAAAGGCCGAACTCAAGCTCACCACACACCACCAGGCCTGATGTGAAAATGCTATCCCGAAACAGCACAGCAGACGGCTAATTTGCAACAGACCACGTATTTGTCAAATTAACTGCAGGAATTTACCGGCTTGCTTACCTCCACGCAGCGTTATCTTTTATGAGGAGGTAATCTACCAAATTACTTCAGCATGCCTCCAGCCTGCTGCTGCCAATTAGTTCAGGACGGCTAATAAATCAGGATGGCCAAGACACTGGATTACAGTGGAGCTAGTCCAGTATTTGAGGACTATAAACAGAAGCAGTAGGGTCCAGCCTCCCTGTCTCCCCCCACAGAGAGACAGAGCTCGGTCTGAGCACCCACCATTGGCAAAAAGTACCGTAATTCCCTTATTTTGTTGCTGTGACCTAACATTAACGCTACCGGCAAACCCGCCCGCCACTGGGGCAAGGGTTCTGCACCTCAGGTCTCCACACGCACCGACCGAGAAGGGCCGATGTGACAGGATGCCGTACCTCCCCCTCCCCGCCATCCCGGCCCGGCTTCCCGCTCCGGACGCGGGGAGGTGAGGAGGAGCGCCCCGCCGCCAGCGGCACCGGCGGCCCCGCCGCCCACACCCTTCCCTGCGGCCACGGACGGGGCAAGGAAAATGTCGCCGATGGGCCCGGCCCCGCCACCCAAGGGGAGAGGGCGCGCAGAGAAAGGGACGGGGAGGCCTCGGAAAGGCCTCTCCCCGCGCCTTCTGCCCCCCGGCAGCGGGGCCGGCGCCCGGCAGCATGAACCCGGCTCGGGCCCTCCTTCCCCCGCGATTTCCCTCGTCGACCAGAGGCTCCCGCCCCTTACCTGTCGCGGGGGTCGATCCACGAGGTCTGCCGGGTGTTATGGTCAATGTAAAAGACTCGCCCGTCGAAGTCCCTCGCCTCCTCCCAGCCGGCGGGCAGCGGTAGCTCCGAGCTTTCCCGACCCCGCTGCCCGCCCGCCGGCGGCCCGCCGCCCTGTCCCGCCGCCACTTGCTGTTGCTGCCGCCGCCGCCGCCCGCCGCTCAACCACGGCATGGCCGCTGCGCCGCCGGGCCGCCACCGCCGCCGCCCAGCTCCGGCCGAAACCCGTTCTCCGCCCGCCGCCGCCGGGGCAGCTCCTGTCCCGCCCGGGCTGCGGCCGCCCGCCGCCGCCTCCTCCTCCTGTTCCTCCTCCAGCACTAACAGACGGCCCCGCAGGGAGCGGGACTCGGGCGGCTCCGGCTGCTCCGCACCGGGCTCATCCTCCCTCGCTCCAGCCCCACTCCGCGCCGGGACCAGCCCCGCCGCGCTCCCTAACCCCGCCCGGGACCTGCCCCGCGCTGCTGCGGCTCCCAGCCCACGAGCTCGGCTCGCCGGCCCGAGCGCTCCCGCTCGGCGCCGGCCACGGCTATCTCCCCTCCCTCCCTTCGCCAGGGCCCGGCCCCCACCTCCGCCCCGCCCGGCTGTTCCCACGCCGCGGAGGGCCGGGCTGGGCCGGACCGGGGAAAGGGGCCGGGGAGAGAGGACCCTGCCGGCCTGGCTTGGCCTGGCCCACGGGGCAGGAGGGAAGCGGCGGGGCCCGGCGAGGTGGCCGCACCCCGCGCCGAGGAAGCCGGGCCCGGGCCCAGACCCAGACACGTCAGCTACGGAGAGAGGGCGGCAGGCCTCCGCCCTGGGCCCGGGCCGGGGGAAGGCGGCTGAGGCCCCGCCGGTGTCCGTCCTGTCCCGCCCGAGGCCTGTGCTCTGCCACGTTTCCCTGGGGACTGGAAAAGGGAGCCATGCCCGGCCCTCGCTGGGTCAGGCATCCCGCAGTGGCCACCCGAAAAGCCTCGAGAGTGCTGAGCAATCTGGACGTGTACAGGGATGTGGGGAGGGGACAGGAGTCTGCTGGAGAGCCATTAATGATGATGGAGAATAAGTATTGGATACCACGAGTCACAGAATTCATGGTGTATCAATGCTTGGGTAATGGATGCTGGAAAATCACACACCCGACTCACTGGACATCTCAACCTTATCCTATAGAGCAGAAAGCAGCTGTGTCTGGTTTGACCTGAGCCTGCTGGAGACCCCAAAGCAGTGTTCCAACTACCATCTACAATTAAATTCCCCAAAACTTCATTGGAACAGCACTAAAGTTGGCCTGTGGCACTCTGTGCCTTTCCAGGACACTGACTTCAGCTAAACCTACTTAAAATCTGGAAATAAAGAGTTAAGGTAATGCTGGCTAAGCTTCTGAAAACTAGGAAAGGAGTTAATATATTCTCAACCTTAACTAAGCCCCCTGAAATTGGCAATACCTGGCCAGGGATCGTACTGCAATTTCAGTTATGTTCCACTTGCATTCAGCATTTTAAATTACAGCTCTATGAACATTAATTGCTGCAGTGTGGTTATAAAGGTGGGAAATTAGAGGACTTCTGCTACTGACTTCTTAGGCCTTTCTCTCCCTCTCTCTCTTCCTTCCACCCCTACACCACCAGTTATCAAATAGAGCAGTGCATGGGAGAAGCAGTATAGATAATAGGACAGATCAGGCATTTTACCTATGTTCAGTAAGTTATTTCAATAATAGTAGACTGGAATCTTCTTACCAACTCTATAGGGAGTAATGAGGTGTGACAGGAGAGTAGTATGTGGGTTTAGTGATGAAAAAGGAAGAGAGTGTATGAAACTGAGGGCAATGGTGAAGTACATTAGGAGTACAGTAAAGGTGTAAAATTTATCAAATGTGAAGGTTTAGATCTGATCATCAAAATCACAACAGCTTATGTTTAGATCAGCTCATCTCAACAGCGAGTTTGCTTCAGCACGTACTAGGCTGTCTCATGGGTGCCCAAGACTTCAGTGGCATGTCCAGGAGCAAAGCGCTGCTTGTGTGTTATGGATGGTTTTGAGGAATATTTCAAAGGAGGCAGAGTTAAGGCACCGTACAAACTCTCTGGTTTTCAGTGGTTGCAGTTCCTATTATTTTATGTCTCCCAGGTTTTCAGAGGTTTTATTTAGCAGAGGCAGGCATCCTCAGATGGCCCAGGTCTATATTAACGTCTCAGGACATTGGATTTTCTTGTTAAAATGAAACAAACAAACAAAAAAAAAAAAAAACCAAAACCCAAAAAACCTTCATTGCTTTTAATGTCCTTGCAGCAGTTACCTTAGCACAAGGTCTGCCCAGCACAGCACCATGCCAAGACACTGGACTAGCTCATAGTACTTGGAAGTAGTAGAGCCAAGTTGCTATAATAATCCACCAAAACTAATTAGCCGTGCTGAGGATACGTGCAGCACTGCCCTCTAACATGGGCTGGTTTTTCCTCGTCAGTCCCCAGAGTCCCAAGAGAGGGTCAAGCTTCAGTGAAGAACCTGTAGATGGAGATTGCAGAAACTGCAGGACTCACCATGGAGGCAGCAAAAAGATCTCAAACGGGGATGGAGAGATCAACACAGCCGTGGGCAAGAGGGGAAAGGGTGGGATTGAGTGTGGAACATTTCATTCAGCTCATAGCCTTTCAACTAAATTCTTGTCCTAACTTTGGCAAATTGCTCCAGGTCAGAGCCAGAAAAGGACTTGGCTGGGCTGTGGTTTCTCAGGCAGAATTATAATGCAGATGTTCCATATAAAATATGAGCTGTATGTCCAGTGTGGCCTGGATCTCCTGGATTCATTATAAATGCAGTTGAGGATGTATATGCTACTATGTAAAAGATAGGTCCAAGATTTTCAAGTGCCTGCTTCTGCAGCAGACAGGTTACATCTCCCTGAATCTTGAACAAATAAAAATCCCTAGATTCTGCTTGGGCAAAGTTTGCAGGCTAAACATGAGAAAACATCCTAAAACCCTCACTTTTAAAATTGCCCTAAACTTCAGATTTAACTTTTAGTCTGTCTGTATCTAGAAAAATTATTTTCTTCAGTTAGGAGTTTAAAACACTGGTGAATAAAGGTGTTGAAAACCTTGATCCCAAAAGTCCAGCCAAACGTGCACAGAGCTGCCTATAGTAACCAGTAGGGAATGGTAGGGCTAGCAGTTGCCTCATGAGAATAGAAACTCCATCTGCAGCTCATGCCAAGATGCCAGGCAGGAACTCTCAATTATTTTTCAGGCCAGAATGGTACCCTTCCTCGGATGTTACCTCATCCCTCGGCCTGTTCCTTAGGAGGAAATGAACAAAGCATTCAGCAGCCAAGTATTATTTTTGAGTAACATGAAAAGGCAAGAAGAGAAGAACATGAAAAAGTCACTGTGATTTTCATGCCAGAGCACTAATTTGCAAAGCATTTTGTGCCATCCTTTACCCTACTGTGAAACCCTCTGAAGTCTGTGTCGCTGCTCCCTCCCTTTTATTTTCCTGCCTCTTCAATGTCTGTCATGCTTCAAGAAGGTAAAGAATGAGATGGAGAACCTGGTACAACACAGCGTATCTCCATTTTGGGTTGCAGAAAGAAACCCCTCTGCCAAACAAAGATGACCTGCATGGAATGAAATAGGTAATAACATGGGAGATTCCAAGTTAGAAGAGATAGAAGTCTGCCTTAAGAAATTCAATGCTTGTAGTGCACATTTTAATCAATCTGCACAAATGTCAATATATCATATTTCATATAAAGGTATATCAATATAAATTTAGTCCCTTGTTTCACTTATATCTCCTCCATATATACATGATACATATGTAAATTCTCAAGTATTTCACACACCTTCATTTCACACCTGCTTTTTCTTTTGCTTCCATTTTTTTCCACCCACAAACATTGCTCACATTCACACATTCCTCAGGCACACCTATTCCCATTAACTCAAAATTACATAAGCAGTTTTTCTTCATGTACCCTCCCTTGCCATCTTCAGTGTTTATACTCACAGATTCAACCTACACATATCTCTTATATATGCTTTTATACCCAGGTGCATAACTGATATCACAACATTTTCAATAGAAAATGTAGATCACATTGTAGATAACAAGTTCCGACTTTCCTACTGTCCAGAGGAAAACCCTTAATTCTGCATAAAACTCCAAACTACATTTTGGCACTCCACTTCTTTCAGAAAATTGCTGGAAAATGCCAGTCAGTTATCTCATTGTGTATAGTAACAGCTCCATCCTTCTCTTCTAGTTGTGAGCGCTTACTTGCAATTTATTTGCCATTTCCCAGATCCTGCAACCTGTGTGGGACCTTTATATTCTCTTCACACCTAACTAAAAATTGAGACTTCTCTGTAATCTTAGATGTCTTCTGGAATGGCAGTGCAAAGGCTTCTTCAACACATTGTCCTGATGGCCAGCTATCACATTCATCCTGCAATCTGCAGCTTGCTACTTTTCCCATATCCAAAAGAACAAAATTGTAAGAGACTAGGACACATTTTCTTATTAGCTCTGTTCCTTCAGGTCTCTTCTGTTCACCACACATCCACATCTGTGCAAAAATATAAATATAAATATAAACATAAAGATAAATTGGAGCAACAGAGGGGGCATAGAGATATGTACACACGTATACATACACACATACACACAGAAAGATCTCTGCTAAGGCCCATTTCTCCAAACCAAATAAATCTGCACACTGCATCTGACAACCTATTAGCTAGCTGAATTGCTTTACTGCTGAGAAATCTGTCACAGGGAAGGTTTTCCTTGGGTTGCCACACAGAGATTTAAGCATTTTCCAGCATGGTGGGAACTGTGCTGGCCACCCCAATTTTGCAGCCGCAAGCTGAAGCTCTTTCAGAGTGTTACTGGACAAAGGAGAGATCTGACACTTGGTTTTAAGTATGTGGAACAAGATGGGACAGTGTCCCTTCCATAACGGTAGCAACTGAGATGGTATGGAAGGGGAACTGGGCAGGCACAAGTCCCTGTGGATTATATAGGGGTTCAGGGATGGCATAACAGATGACACAGAGAGATACGGTATGTAGTAGGAAAGGCGATCAACAGTCAACCCCTTCAGAAGAACTGAAGAGTAGCAAACCCTCAACCCTTGCTTACTGTCAGCAGCCAAGAGCAGGGTTGCAGCTCTGCTGATGATCATTCTCTGGCTCAGCTATAGGTGTGAAGGGTGCCAGGAAGCAAAGTAGGAATGTGAGCTGTGTCTGTGTATATGTGAAGGAAGAAGTCTTTCCCTCTATGCACTAAGAAGGTCTGGTAAGATACTCTTCTTGAGTCAGGGTATTTCCGTTAAGAAAATAAACTGGAAATCCCAAATCAAGCAGGAGGCATTTATATAGAAGATGTATTTATTCTGCAGCAACAAGTCTATCTGAGAAAAGAAGCACTCCTACAAGTCTTTTGTAATCATTGTTTTTCCCCTGCTTCTTTTCTTCATAGTAATTCCAATTAAATAGATCATGGAAGGTCTGTAGTTACGGTCTTCGGGTCAG
Source organism: Ara ararauna (assembly GCA_028858755.1). Classification (NCBI taxonomy): domain Eukaryota; kingdom Metazoa; phylum Chordata; class Aves; order Psittaciformes; family Psittacidae; genus Ara; species Ara ararauna. The sequence continues at coordinate 54,618,954 of CM054378.1, forward strand.
TAGTCCACATCCAGCCAAGGAAATAAATAACAAGCTATTGTTTGGTGCTTCACTTCCTGGTAGGGAAATAACATCAGGAGTTTCATTGTCATAGTGCATAGTATGCATCGATGACACGTGAGGTAGATGAGAGTACAGCTGAGCACATTAAGAGAATGGTCCCTTACAGTATTTTTAGTTCAAGTGTTAAGGCTGTGGTTAGCCTTTGAATGAATGGGATTTAAGTGCTTTTAGATACACACTGCAATGAAAGGTATACGCAACTATTTGGTTTTATATCATTATGCCTATAAAACACTGAAATATGTATATAATGTGCTTTTATAATGCACATTCGATATTTCATAGCATGCCAAAATTCTTTATTTATGACACTGATATAATACACAGTATGTAGGTGGAATTATTGAACAGAAAATTTTAAATAAACCCAGTTATGTAGAAACAGATATGATACTGCTCTAGGCTTCACAACCTAATAAGACTATATTAGCTACAAACAGTAATGTTACAAAATAAACAGAATTTAGACATTAAATAACTGTAGCAGTAGATTTAAATATAGATCAACTCCCCTGAGTGTACAGGCTTGCTTACATCCAGTTTGCATGTCCCTTTCTAATCCTCCCTTTCATGGCACCTACTCATTTGTCTTTAAAAGGCCTGGGATAAAGGCAATGTGAATTTCTCTTTATCATTCCTAATACAACATTTCACTCAACTTACTTACTGACTGTCCGTAGTATTTGCTTCAAACAGTGTAAGTGCGCGTATTCAGGAAATCCTGACGACTGTGTCCCCTTGAACAAATCCCATTCTTCATGCTACCCAGATGCCAACCCTTTAGATGCCCCAATTCAGCATTTTATCTATCAAATCATTTAGGATGTCTATAATTACAAAAAGATTTTTTGGTTTGGTTGTTTGGGTTTTTTTTCTCACAGAGACACAAGAAATCTTTTCATGTGCCTTCCCATGGTACATTCTGTCCCAGTCAACTTTCAGGTCTGAAGCTCATCATCATTTCTGTGCCTCAATTGCACAACATTTAAAATTTTAGATTTTTTAGTTCTCTGTAGGGACCTAATGAGTCATCAAGCTAGTTCAGTCAATAGAAAACTCCTGCTCTAACATCCCACTGCAGGGCTTGAGAGGGTAGGGGGTAGTTACTCCACAGCCTGCCCTCTCTCATTTGTGTCTTCACTGTGAATACTCACCCACTTATTCTATTTGCAAACTTAAGCCTATTTCACTTAAGAGCTTTCCCAGACAACTATAAATAGGCTCTTGGAAGTGGTAATTAACTCAGGACCACATTCACTCACAGGAATTTAGCAGCTTCTCCTGGCAGAATACAATTGTTTTTTCCTTCTCAATACAGGTCTTTGCAATTGGCCACAGAGGACCTGGAGCGCTTTAGTGGTTCAAACCATTTGCAGTATAATTGCATACTAGCACATTATTAGTCCTTTTGCCTCATTATTCATGCTGCTATTAATTTTTATTAAAAAAAAATGTTGAGAAACAGATCCAGTCTGAGCTCAGACTTGTCATGTGCCCAAAATTAAACAGGATGGTGGAAGAGAAGGTGGAGCTGACCTAGAGGACCAGAAGGCTGGAGGATGAGAACCTAGGAAGAACCTGTGGAGATGTGAGCAGAGACAACTGTGAACTCTGCCATACAAGAATATATTTTAACTGTCTGAGATTATAATTTAAGGTTTAGTGTACTATCCTTACCCCATATTATATTAACTTCAGTGACTGCAATGACAATTTTGTGTTACTTCTGTCATCGTAACAAGCTGCTGTAAGGCAACTTCTCTAAAAAAAAAATAAAATTGAAGTTTTCTTGATTTTTTTTCTCAAATGTTAAAATTAGAGGAAAAAAGTTACATCCTGGAATTTTGTTTCACTTTATACTTAAAGTAAGGGAGATCTGTTTGTCCTGTTAGGTTTTACAAAGCTAGCATGCCTTTATGCACCTGGTGACCACAGCCCACACCATTTCAGCCCCAACAGAACCTGGTTTTTTTTCCCCTGGCCTTAGAAGCAGCACTGTGCCGTGCCATGCCATCCCCACATCATGGAGACCTCCTCCCTGCTGTACACCCCATGGGCAGGGCCCTTAGGGAAGGCCTGAAGACTGGTATGTGTCTTGTGTCAATCTGAAAGATGGTAAGTATATTCACTCTCCTGCATAAAGCTTTTAAAAACAGAAATAGAGAACTTTCTATATATATTACCATATATAGGCTTTTTGCAGGATTCCCCAGCACATTCGTGCAGTGACTCCCAATTACTTCAACAACACTGTAGTGCTTGTTCTCACATTGACATCACCAGAGAGATATTTATTCCAACACAAGATGTTTGCTGTGCAGAATATGCACAATTTTGTTTCACAAAAGCACATTATTACCGTTCATTTTTCATTTTCATCCCAAGATGTATTGACTGTGGTACTGCATGCTCTCAGGGAAAGAAACAACACAAAACAAACCTCCACAACCCCCTTTTGTTTTTCATCTAAAGAAGCATGCCAGTTCACATGTGTTCCAGCAAGTATACATTTCAGTTCAGTAATACAAGAATAACGCTGGCAATGCATGTTGCAATTGGGATAGAATCATAGAATCATAGAATAGTTAGGGTTGGAAAGGACCTTAAGATCATCTAGTTCCAGCCCCCCTGCCATGATACTGGAAACATGCTATAAAACCTCTGTAACATGAGAATGTTCAGCCAAATATCAAGTCGAAGCAAAATCAGCCCAGGATTGTCTTTCTAATGGTCGCCACTACCAGTTGCTCAGAGGAGTATAAGGACGGAACAGACACATCACATAGCGGACAGTCTTGCCATCTCCAGCTAATTCCAACTTGGGATATTTTGGCCCAGAGCTGTTATGCTTGTATTCAACAGCTCCTGAGGGATATCTTTATGGAATCAATCCATTTGTTCTAGCATCTGCAATATATATGGCAAAGGTACACAAATCTATACACTTTCAGAAGTATTACTTTTTGTTTTGAACTTTCATGTTGCTACCAGTTGATGCCTCCTATCTGTTGTGCTAAAAGCAGCTGATTACTCTCTGTCTCCTCCACTCTCCATCCTGGCCATGATGTATTTTTTGTGATATTCCCAGCCTTATAGAGGAAGAAATCTCTTTATTTCACTCAACTTGGCTGAAGTGGTCTTTGCCCTCATTCACCATGCTGACCAATAGATCTGAAAACAGGACTGGATAATATCCCCCTTTAGTCTGTCCTTTCTGAAATAAAGGCAAAAATAAAATTTGATGGTTTATTTTGGCCTTTGGTGCACTGGATCTGCATGGAAGTGCTGAATCTCAGAATCTCCAAAGGCAATACCAGTTCAGAAAAACAGAATTCCTTACAGAATTCTCTGGTACACACAGACCAGAAAAAACACAGCGAGAGTACTATTATATTTATATAAAAATATTTATATTAATTTATATTTATATTTTACGTATATAAAAATTATAAAATATTTATAATTATAGTAATGCTATAGGAGTATTACATTCATAATCAGAATAGTTCCTCTTATAGAGCAGTCACAGATATTTGCTCAGGGGATTTTTTCTTTTTTGTTGAGTTTTGGTTTTTTGTTTTCTTTTTAATTTATCCTGGATAGCACTGCCAAGCCAGCCGGATGGATATTGAGTTTTGGAGCCAGAAACACCCTCAGAAATCAAGTCAGTATTTTATAGTGGTGTAATGGATCATTGCTATATGACGGATATATGCAAAGAATTTCTAATTTCTTTAACTTCTAATGTTCAAAACAGCAAAATAAACATACACAAAAATAGTCTGATGATTGTTCTTTGTAATTTCTGTCCCCTGTCATCCCTTTGTGAACATTGTCTTGCCAAAACTACGTAGACAAATTACGTAGGCATAAGACTTCTCTGTACTCTGAGAGCTTTTAAAGTTCAGATATCCTCAAGTTCTTGTTAAGTTTACATTAACATTTACATGTAAACTGACCCCCAGAGATTATTTTTTAAACATAGCTGGATTAATGTTCTCAGTGGATCACATATAATGTTAAGGAAAGTTTAAATGATCATTTTGGCTGCTTAGAATTTTTTTCCAGTGTTATAATTGGCTTTAAAAATTTAATTCTGAGCTCTCTCATCTCTTTAAAATCAAGGCTGTTTTCCTTTATTTTACCATTACTATAAGAAAATCTGCAAGTTTCTGTAATGCCTAGTATTGTAAAAACTATATTGCTATAATTGGTATAGCAATAATACAGCCTAAAGAAAAGCATCTGCTGAGCTCACTACATTGAATTAAGATTAGTATCTAGCAGTCAGCTTCTGTCACTAAACAGAGGAAATCTGGCACGAAGTTAAAAATCTAGGTTTTTATTCATTACTTGATCTAATGCCTCACCAGGAACAGAAAAGTCTTTATGTGAAGGTCAGTATCCCCAGAACGGCTTGATCCTGGGGAGACATGTGCTGAGATACTCCTTGTGTCATGCCAGTGTAATGCTGAAGATTTGGTCTGGCTCCAAGCAGAGCAAGTTTCTACTTCCATGTCCCTCTAGAAAAGTGAATATATTTTCTTCTCTACTGACTGTACCAGCAATGTAGGCATCTTGCTTTGGAAGCTCAGGATTTTTATATCCAAGTTACACACTTCGAATTGCCTGAAGCAATTCAAGGAAAATGAAGATATTACCCTTTAGTAGTATCTGTTACAAACAGCTCCCCATCATCACAAAGAATGAAGAATTTTGTGGCAAAGGCAGTGCTGCAACCCAGCTCTCTGGGGCGAGAGGCAGCTAATTTAATCACTAGACTTTCTCTTTGCACAGTTTCCTGCCTCATTCACTAAACAATTCCAGTTTCTGGGACACAAAAAGTGAAAAATACAAAGTTCTGTCAAAACCAAAGCTGAAAGGTTTAAAGTGACATTGAGTATGCAGTGAAGAGACCTTTCTGGATGATCAGCATCCCACTGATGAGGGCCACTGACATTAGACTCTGCAGGTCCAAAGGCCGCGTATGTTTTCTTCACAAGCTCTCACACTGGGATTGCCAGAGGGAAATTTCCATGGGGTAAAGTTGAGGCACTGCTGCTTTCTCCTTTTAGCATTTCCCAGTATCCTGCAGACATCCAGCTGAAAGATGGAAAGGGGGCTGCCATACCCAGCTTCCAGGACTGGCTGCCCTAAAAAGGTGAGCTGCCTGCTAAATTATTTCTTGGTTTGTAGTTCTCAGACATTACTTCTGCCAATCACTGACATGACTGAGAGAAAACAAATCTGCAAGCCATTAAGTGTGTCATGGAGCTGAATCAAAACAAAAACCAAACCAAACAAAACAAAACAAAAACAAAAAAAAAAAAAAAAAAAAAAAAAAAAAAAAAAAACAGAAATCCCCAAACCAAACAGCATGTGCCATTTGCTTTAAATCTGGTGAGACATAATTTTAATCTATACCCAAATTGAAGATTATGGATTATATTGATATAATTTCATTATCAGTTCTGATAGAACTATAGGGAGGTCACATAAAAGGAAAACAATACTTAAAGAAAAAAAGAAAGTAAAAAAGAAAGCATTAATTTACCATGCTGTTCAGAATGTGATAACTGTGTACATGAAAGCTACGGTAGTCCACTAGATATTCCTGTTGTCATCTAGATGGCATAGATTATTAGTATAAGATTTTCTATAACCACTAGTTCTGCTGAAGTTTTGGTCAGCGTATTTAGGATGTTCTGTATTCTGCTGTGAAAATAAAGTCTAGAAAATGAGTCACGACCATTCCAGGTGGGTTCTCTTCTCTGCTGTAAGATTCCTGACTGTGGTTTCTTTCTTTGCACTGGCTGTCAACATTCTGATGAAGACTTAGGACCGCACTGTACAAAATATGCCCACTGAAGCATATGTCAGTGGTATGCTTTAAGGCTGAAATAGTAGAATTTTTCTTTGGCTGGAAAAAATTATAAATGACATTTTCCCTTCCACAAAGGTTATTCCAATGCAGTCTTTTTATTTATTTAATTTTTTTTTCTATGTGACAGACTGTATATGAACTGGGTTAAAGGCAGCTAATTTTCCTAATATCATTACCCTCTGGGAGTATCATTTTACTAGAAGTAAAATGATATATAGTCCTCCCTGTCTCCCAATACCACCATTACTTATTACTCCTCTATTAATAGATCCTGTAACTTGATTTTATTAACAAAAGATATGACTGCATATTTGGTAGTAACTCTCTTGATATGAAGGCAAAAAGCCACAAGATTAGAATCGTATTTTCTTAAAAACCCTTTCTAACAATAGATAGAATTCACACCAAAGAACATCTTGCTAAGAATAGATGGAATTACTGTGTAAAAATGCTTCATGCACAATGGAAAAAATTCCAATAATTTTGGCTGGGAGACTATGACAATTTGTGACAAAAAGAAAACGACGCTGTCACAAGCGCAGAAAAATGTTTTAGCTCTGCTAGAGCACTGCTTGATTACTCACCCCAGCTGAGCGTTTCACACGCTTTTGGGAGAACTCTACCTTTTGAAAAAATTGCCACTTTAATGTAGTTGTATATCTCCTACTTTAAAAATGTAGTTGTGACTATCATACATGAATGAAAATTGGTATTACTTTTTGTTTGGATCATGGTTTTCTGAATGTGCATCATACCAGTGTAACAACAGGAGGAGTGCTTCAGTAGTATCTTCAAAGCTACCCCATTCATCCTCTAAACACAATTTGGTGATATCTGCACAAAGTCTGACTACAGTTAGACATTTATAAGGCAAGTGTGATACAGTATTAGTCAGTGCAGTCTTTCTTGACTTTTCAAGCTCCTTCTTCAGCAGAACAGGATCCTACCATTCTTAAATGCTAGTCTGTAATTAGCATAATTAGCAACAGCAGTTTCTTCATTCTAATTTTTAGAATCTCCCTGTATCTTGGAGAAAATAAGTCCAGTGTCTTTAATTTAGAGCTATGCTGTGTTTTTCAATGGCAACATAAATCACATCATCCATTGCAATTATCATGAGAATGGACAGTCTGGTGTTAGGGTATAGTCAACATACATGCAACGTGCATGTTTCACATTATATGAACATATGACTTGAACAAATCACTCCTCGACACAGCTGTTATAACCTAACCAAAACAAATAGGCTCACCTCCAGCTCCACCAATGCCACACTGAATGAAGCACCCACACGGTGCAGAAAGGCGATGCTCCCTGCTGCTGAAAGCCCCCCTTTCCCTTTGTCTTGTGTCCCACAGGTGAGGTAGGGAGCTGAAAGCCAGGCAGCTCTGCTGCAGTTGTGAGAGCAAGATGGTGAATCTCATTCTCAGTGGATACTTGGTGGGTCTGTGCACTGAAAGCAGGGAGGCCTGACTTTCATTTAGTAAGTCTTTGCTTTGCCAAAGCAACTAAATGTAAATGTCCCTGTGTACCCCATTTAGAGAAATTTGAAGCCTAGTGTAGAAGAATTGGTACTTGTCATTAATACATCCTTATTTAGATGTATTTTATTTAAATACTTTCTTAATTTAATTTTGGACTTGTCTACCCATAAATTTGAAATGATCTAATGAAATTTGTTCCTAGCAGTTCAAACTAAATGTGCGGGTTTGAGTGTAGCAGGGCCACGGTATGAGAAGTCCTGTTATGTTATGCAGCTGATAGGAAAGTTAAGTTTAAAGCTCTTCCAGAGGGCACACCTTCAGGAGACAGCTTAGTTCCCTTTTTCCACAAGTCACTCTGGCTTTTTCCATGCACATTTCTTGGTCTTCAGTATCTTCTCTCATCTTGAGTGAAAAGCGCTGCTGCATTTCAGAATCTTTTCAGAATTATGTTTGGAAGTTGCATTTCCCTCTGATAGCAGCTTCAACCTTTACCTCCCATAGCAGCCACAAAACGCAGAACTGCCTCTTTAAAAAGAAAAAAAACCCAAACAAGTTAGCTAGCATAGCTTGCACTGATTTTTATGTTCTTTCACATTTTCCTGCCACACTTCCTTTATTTTTGTCTGCCATTAGGTTAATTGTAATTTCATCTGGCTTAGGCATCTGTCATTTTGTTTATCTTCTCTGTACCATGCATACCAATGGCACTGCATAAGTAACAGTACAAGTGTGTTTATGTTAATAACAATAAGCATACAAGGAATTGTTCTATGTCAGGTGCTACCTTACAGCATCCCATTAAAAGAACAGATTACCAGTGAACACTGAACACCTGTTTTTTACATTCTTTACTAAATGACTAATGTTTATATAAAAAGAGAAGGTCACCTCAATTGCAAGCTGTAGCAGCTGGCAATCACATTGCCAAATCCTTGCAAATGTTAGCCAGTTAGCAAAAACAAGTTTTCTTTTTGTGACTTCCAGCTGTCAGCTTTATTTGTTCCCAGCTAACTCAAATATTACCTACACATACAGGATCGCAGGCAAAAGAGCTTCCTACAGCCAGCTGCTAGCACTGAGTGTGCCCCGTTATCAACAGCTAATAACGTGGTGCAATTGCAGTATTTACCTCAACAGAAGACTTCAAAGATTATAGAAGAAAGAGAAGTAGATGGTCTGTGTGAGTAACATGAAGCCGTACAGGGTCCCTAGAGGAGGAGCAAACCCGATTTCCTGCCTGGCTGCGATGGAGGGCAGGCGGAAAGAAGGAGGAAAGGAGATACTTCCATTGTTTACAACAGAATAGAAATTCCAGCTCGCGGAGAGGGAGAAGCAGAGGCCTGAAAAGACTTAACGACATTCCTCCTGCCTCAAGTGTTCACCTCCAACTGGTCTTTGAGAAACATTTCTGTAAATACCTTCAATGAGGAGAAGGTGAAAAGTATTCCTAATCTTCTCACAAAACACGCACAGAACATGAGCATCTGAACAACACACGTTTCTAGAGGGAAGAGTATTTCATTGACATGAAAATCAATGCAGCACACTACATTACAGTCAACAGATACATCTAGTTTGGAGGTAAACAGATTTTCCATATTCCTATCCAAGCAATGCCATAAGCAGAGATAGAGATACGATTCACAAATCACAGCCTCCAGTTTGCCTGCTCCTGGTACTGCAGGTTAAAAGCCAGCACAGTAACCAAAAGAGGAACCAGCAGACTTTTCAGAGGAAATTGCTTGTATTACAAGGAAACATGCAGCAATCTTTATGAAAGCTAAATAGCCAAACAGATTGTTATGGTAGCACCAAAGTAAAAAGCAATGCATTAATTATAATCATTATATACATGCCAATTAAAAGTAAACCAATTTAATTAATTATTTTTATTTTGGGGTTTTATTTCCTTATTGTAAGAAACTAAAATCTTTCAAATGTGTTTGCAATATTGGTCACAGTCCTACAAATTGTTCAATAGGAACTTTACTTGTTCTATTCCATAAAGCTGCTCACTCACAGGGCATATGCATTTTGGTGACCATTTCATATTTGAAGATTATGAGGAAAGAACATAAGTTCTACCTATTTCATGGTTTTGTCTGTTGTTTTAATGCAGTATTTCATATTAAATGTTTTGTCATCTTTCATATTGCTGCATTTACTGAAAGCTGCCTATATATATCTAAAATCTTTTCCCAGAACTAATACTGCTTTATGCTGCTTCTTTCCATCTCAATCTGTTTTGTAATCCAGACCAAGCCTGAAAATTTTCAGCCAGGAAAAAGCTTATGCTACTAGGCAGGGCATGACACATGACTGTGTACATGCAAACACTCCCTCTTGCTGCACAATACTGCAATTTCTTTCCAGCTCACTAGATCTTTATTAGAAAGTCAATTTATGAGTACTGCTTATCCAAACTAGAGCTGTCATGACAGCATTTGAGTTAAATTAGTGTAGGAACATTAATTTTTGGCACAGTAGAAGTCTTGCATAGCTAGTTTTTGCCTTCTGTCTTGTATTACCCACCAATGTTACCTGCTAAGGAGTTTCTGTCTTCCACCCCAGCTGAATTTTGAGTTCTTCGTTAGATAAAAACCTGAAAGCTGAAATGGAAGGAGACTTACAGATTAAGGTGTCCAATACTGACTTCCAATCAAAGAAAAAGAAAAGCTTTTTTTGCTTCTATTCAAAAGCAGTTGAGCACCAATAACCCTTAAATATTCTGAAAAATGCCAGTCCAAACAGTGTGTGAGTAAAGTGTACTATGCAGACAGTCACCTCTCCCAGCTTCCCTAAATCAGTGTGGAATGACACCAGCTCAAATAGCATGTGTTTAAATGGTAGAGCAAAGGGCAACTTATTAGCTGTCTTTGGTAGCTGTAAGATTTCTGCACCATTGTATTGTCTTAATTCTGCAATACCTAATTATATAAATTTTTCTGAACGGTTATCATACAGTTTAAAGTGGATGTCATACTCTGCTACCCACATGCCTTAACGATAGATTTAACAGTGGAGAGGATATTAAAAATCCGGTGCTTCCTACCTGGTCAAGTCTCCTTCTACTTGTGTCTGTGACAGAACCGCAAGTTATTTTTAAAAGCTTTTTGCCCCCCTCCGTTCTATAAATTCTCCAGAGGAAGGAAGTCTTTACCAGAAGGCTTCTCTGGTTGTTCTCCTTTTACTGGCATAAGAAATGTCCTTTGATGGTCTGCCTTGAAACTAAATCCAAACACTTCATCACTGACTGTCCCAGCTCTCCTCCAGCTTAACTTAATTGGCCAGATTAAAATGTGAACAACCTGAAAAATTTGTAAGAGTGTGACATGCAATACAGTGTGTTTCTCAGGACATGTTTTTCTGTACTGTCTGCTTTCCTGAACTTTCAGACATGCGGCAGCGTCATGGAGGGGAGTTTAACATCAAGCACCAGGAAAGTTAGAAAAACCTCTCCAGTGGTAGGAAACTGAGCTCTCCAGACTTTCTGCCTTAAAAACCAAAAAGAAAAAAGTCCTTCACAATAATCATAATTATTTTTGCCACAGTAGTAAACTTAGTAATAAAAAAGAGTTGCTATAAAATAAACATATCCTTTGTAGCTACATCGGTAAACCAGCATGCAAGTGACTGCCTCAGCCCAGGCTCAGTAGACAAGAGTGGTCTATCATGCTCATACTCAGCTGCCGTTTCCAGAACTAAAACAGCATTACAGTATGGCGCAATTCATGCGCTAGACCCAAGCCTTGAAGCTTCATTCTCAGTGTAACAAAGTAAAACCTTGAAAACATTATATGTAAATTTAATTCTGCCCTGTGATATATACATAGCAGTACCATTTTTTGCAATACAGGAACATATGTTTTTCCAAGTAAAACTAACATCCTTTAGCACACCAGAGTAGCATCATGCAATGTGGGAACACAGCAAGCACCCTGAAGAGAGATACAACTCAATACAGTATGCCAATACTGCATGGTTCAACAAGCTTCACAGCCTCAGCCCTCTGTAAGTGGAGTCGGATGAATTTCTGAAGTGGTAGAATTTCAAAGTCAGTGGAATAGGGCAAAATGTATTGATATGTCAGGAAAAAATGTTTGGGAAGCAGGGACATCTTTATTCCCCTTTCTGTAAATTCTAAATTTGGCCTCAAGAAACACCCTGTGAACATCAATAGTAAAAAATATCACTGTGTTGAATGGAAAGAGAAACCCAACAGCTCAAGTTTCTTAAACAATGTATTCTTTTTTGGGAAAATATTTTGCTTAATGAATACAACTAATACACCTTACACTACATGCTGCAAAAATTCAATGAAACAACACAAGGAATGAAAAAAAAAAACCAAAGGTAGGTATTAATTAATCGATTGGAATTATGAGAAAAAGTGCCAAAGGGATGTATGTTTTTTATCACATCTGTCCTGCATCAAAACCAGTTTCTGAAGCGCCTTGGCCACGCATCTCCTGAGAAACATACCTGAAAGTCTCTCTTGGACACATCCTGCGACGCATATGCACATGCTGCCAGGCCTCGCCCTCCCCCTCAGTGGTGGTGGTGGGTTAATACAAATCACCCTGAAACCCTCCTCTGTCTGCACAGAGTAATCTGGTCTCCCCTTCTGTTTGTAGACAGTGGAGAGAGGCAGCCTTCTAAGGAAGAAAATCTGGGGCAAGACCTCCATGTGAAGCTGCCTGTGTGAACGAAGCAGCAGTGTCCATTGGTATCCAGCGGCATCCCACAAGCTGCAGCCTGCTGGAAGAATGACCATGTACCTGCCTGGGCCATCATTCTCCAGCTGGCCCGAAGAAATAGCTACTCTCCTTCCCATATGGGGCTATACTGCTCTGCCGGGCCTGAAAAGGGAGAAAGCAACCACCAAAAGGCTCTCCATGGTGCGTGCTGCAAGTTCTGCGCTCTGTTAAAATGCCTGCCACGGGTATAGATACGAGCGGTTAAATCTACCTTCCCTTTTCCCAAAGCCTTCCTTCCCGGGATGAGCGCCGCATTGCTCCGCTTCAGGACGAATAGCGGCGTTCGGCGGGCATGAACGGTTCGCCCCAGTGGCTCCATGCCCGCTCGGCCTGGCCGGGCAGCGCTTCACGCAGGCGCCCTCTGCCGCTTCCCGGCGGCGCGGCAGAGGGCCCTTCCCTCATCCCCGGCCTGCTGTGAAGGGCTGCGCTGCCCTCGGTTCTGCTGCCGGCCTGTCAACATATCAGCATGCAAGCTTCTGTCTGAAACTGTCACCAACTCATTTCTCATCCCAGCCCAGCAGGTAAGCAAAAAGAGTAGCTTCAGGACCACGTAGCAGTGATGAATTATTGCTTGACTTCATCCTAATGGGCTGCGTCCATAAAGAATCCCCAAATTACTCTCCTAAGATTTTAGTTTTAAATTAATTTATTTAGTCAATGTTGAAATTGTTAGAGGAGGTAGATTTTCACTAAGGGAATGTGTCAAGGAGCTGTGGCCATTATGAGTCAACAGCACTGTTATTGCATCTGTGGTCTAAAACACTTGGATAAATTATTTTAAGAGAAACCTTCCCCTTTTAACAATTTTGTTTAAATTCATAAGAAACAAACTTTCTTTCGTGACTTTCATGGGAGAAGAGAGTTTCTCAGTCAAGATGAACTCCTTTTAGTTTTCACAAATTCCTTCTGCGAGAGTCCTCAGGCTTGAATCAGTTATTTCTCTCAGCCGTAACTTTCCAGCTTTTCAGTCTGAAGAAGTACAATTTAGGCCATCAGAAATACCTATGATAAAAAAGAAGAAAAAGAATACATGCAAAATAAGAAAAGTGTTATTTGATGAATGATCAGAAAAGAGGATTCAAATAACTAGCACAGACATCACAAGTTACATGTTGGTTTTTTGTCATAATCCCATTGCCAGGTGTTTACTTTGAGAAGGCTGAACGAAGGTTAGTGGAGTTATTAAGTGTATTTAATCTTCACGTATGTCTATTATAGGACAAGACACAGTTTCTCAACTGATGTTAATTGGTTTCATTTTATGATGTCATCTGATAATCTTTTTCCCAGCGATGATTTGGCAAAAAGGCAGCCTGTCCTAAAACTTTGCTGGTATCTGTAGCTACTTGCTTACTTGCTACTTACTCTTAATGATTTTAAATCACTGATCCTTAGTTCACCCGTCCAGGTGTAGTCTGAGCAATGCAAACAATTTTCTGAGTACTTTACAGACATGAATACTTCTCCTAACAGCTGTACATCTAGCATTGCACAGAGATTAGATCACTTACCACAGGAGCTGGGTAACAGCATTTTTGTGGTTCCTAATCCAGACTTTGGTCACCAACGCCAATCTGCCAAGGCGGACTGATAGAAAAAATCTGTGATTTGTAAAAGCTTGAAAGCAGAAGCTCCTCCTATCAAGTCTGTCCACTCCGTTGTAAACTGTTTCTAGTTTAAAAGACAAAGATCTCTTTTTATTGGTGCTTTTTGCCCTTTTTGTTTACTCTCCAGCACTGAATTAATCTGAGAGCACTTGTAAAAGGCGGTGCTCGTGTGGGCTTTCTCTGCTGGCTTTCCAGTAACTGAGCACAATTTCTAAGATTTTCTGCAAACGATTAAACAGTTTTGGGGGTTAAATCTTCCTACTGCAGTATAATTCATCAGAGTGGAGTGAATGGACAGAGAAAGCTATTAGTTGGGAGTGGCTAACATGGATATACCTTCTCAGGATGAAGATGTCGGTCATCTCAAATAAGGTGTTGGCCATCAGTTTGCAAATCCTTGTAACTCCAAAAGTTAATTCCTGAGAAAGGCTTAGGCAGATGAATACTAGTATAAAGGCAGGAACTGCCAAGACTCACATATGCTGCAAAATATATTTTTTATATGAGCTGTATAAATCTGCAGTTGTTGGCATTCTGTACTGTCAGATGTACCTACTCTAAGCTTTCCAAATTTGAGTGTTAAGCCCCCAGTCAACCATGAAGTCACAGACCAGTTATCTCTCTGTTTAATTTACTCTTTTTGTCTTCCTTCTGAATCTGAATCCCTAAAGTAAATCTCTCCATTCCCATCTTCTGAGTAGAAGATCATTTCAGGCTGAATTCGACATGTGCAAAACCTGTATTTTCGGAACCTTTGTCCAGATTTTATCCTCTACTCTTCCCTGTCTTTGTTAAATCACCTTTCTCTCAGTTTACCTTTCTGCTTCTCTCCGTTCGCATTTTCCTGCCTCTCTCAGTTTTGTCCTCAGGGACTCATTCAAGTTTCTTCTCACCATCCTTTTCTTATAGTTCTTCTGTTCAGTGTTGGTATCCTCCTATGCCTCCCATGGTTTGCCCTTCACTGCTTTTATGCACTCTTGTTCTCCAATTTGCACAAGAAAATATGACAAAACAAGCAAAAAAAAATTAGATCTGTTAAGGCATTGAAGTGTCCATTGCAATAAGGATGGTTTTAATTTAGGCAATTTAAAAAGAATTGGAGTTCCTTGATAGATGTTCTAGAAACAACATGATTTGCAAATAGAGTAATAGGGTAATTTAGGTTGTATGGACTTCTGATAGTTTTTGTCAAACTATCTAGTTTTTCTTCAGTTTAAACCAAGAAGTTCCGACAGCATGTCCTTAGGCAGTTACACTGCATAGCACAGCTTAGCCTTTTTAGGCTAAAATTAAAAAGCAACCCTACAAGATGCTGAGTACTTTCCTAAATTCCCTTTGGCTTCCATGATCAGACTCCTCTAAGACTCACCTTTCATGCTAGAAGCCTGAATTATCTTTTCGCTCTCAGGTTGGTTTTGGTTGTATCTATTCCAGAGTGCTGCAGATACAAAGTTTCACTAACAGAAAATTGTCTGAAGCACTGCTAGGCCTCTGAGAAGTCAGCAACGGTTTTTCAGAAGCATGTTTTCCTGACTGATAATAACAATCTTGATATGACTGCTGTTTGAAAGTTCATGTCAAAGCTTGTGAAATTTGTGGTCAAAACTCTTCCTGGCATAGAGCATAGGTGATGTCAATCATAGACTCATAGAATTCAAGGTTGGAAAGGACCTCAAGGATCATCAGGTCCAAACTTTCTTGGCAAAAGCATGATCTAGACAAGATGTCCCACCATGCTGTCCAGCTGAATCTTAAAAGTGTCCAGTGCCGGGGAATCCACTGCTTCCCTGGGGAGATATTATTCCAATGGCTGATTGTTCTCATTGTGAAAAATTTTCCTCTGGTTTGCAGTTGGAATCTCCCCAAGAGTAATTATTTCTTCAAATGGGTTGATGACCAGCCTTTTGGAAGAAAGAGCAGCACCTGACAGCAGCTTCTGAGGTCCAGACTGAGCATGACAGCTACAAGGACCCTGGAGGCACTGAAGACTTCCACCAGCTTTGGCAACTGTCTGCATCAGCTTTGAATGCCACTTGGGAATTCTCGACTACTAGCGCACCAAGCAGTGTTTACCATTACAGCTGCAAAATGTAAGTCTTGAAATTCCTGGATTATCACTGGAAATGAAGCTATTTATAGAGAGATGTCCTGGCGGATACAAACATTTCTGAGAAGTAGCAGCAAGAAGATAAGGTATTAATGCTCTTGCAGCTAATCACATTGATAGGTCCACAGGGTATGCTTTCATGGCCTGCGCTCACCAAAGATAGGATGAACTGGCATGTGCTGAGTGCCTTCCTGCCAGAGGGGTATTATACCAGTTAGTTTGAAACCCTAACATTAAAAATACAGTCACTTCAATAATCCCATTTTATTCCTATCATAGGTTATGATATTTAAAGCTACACTTAACTAGGGCAAGTATCATGTCTGTCCTCCTGCATAATGCAGGCCGTGAGCACTGTGTGAACTAGTACAGGTCAGTTCTAAAATGATGAGATTAAGAAAAGCATCCTTCAAGTACCTTTTGGTGAAGCCACCATTGATACTGTATTTGAGTACAATAGGCATTATTCAGTTAAATGAAAGATTAAATTTACATACCTCTGAAAAACAAACAAAACAAAGTCCACCTATACAGAAAGTCACTCTAGAAATAACACTAATCAGCAACACTAAAGTGAACTCAGCTACCCAATCAAGACACAGCAGTGTTTCAGAGTTAGTTAATAAGAAATGATTCTTTAGGTGAAAATCATTTGTCTCATAGTTTATTTCTGTTCCACTGAATTCAAACAGCAGATTGTGAATGTCACTGAAGAGTCACAGCTGAACCCAGAGAGCTCCTTGAGCAGATGAAGTCACTGGGTTGCTATGTTTATCCTGTAGCCCTGCCTCACATTTTTCACAGGCATCTGAAGCTTCTATTATCAGAAGAAGCCTTGGCATTCATCACAATAGCATGTTTATGTTAAAGAGAAAGGGTCCCACTCACAAGCAGCAGGACAAGGGCTGTAATCTGGGCAGAAGTGGCAGCACTGGCTTCCTGCACCCCGTGCTGGCGTGGGGAGAATGGGAAATGAGACACTGGCTGCACGCTGTAGAATAGAAATTGCAGCTCATGGGGACTGACAAACATATGCCAGTGAACAATTCCAATATCCCCCCAGCTAGAAAAAGCTGGTATGTGGATAGTCAGCACAGCCCTTATAAATATTTCTTAAAGCAAAGCTTGTAGGTTTTCCCTAGTGCTCCCACCATCATAGCAACCAAGATTTCCAGACTCATCTTCACTGAGTCTGGTTCTGTGACAGACCTTTATTCAAAAGTCCCTGGAGACTTCACAGTGACTGCTTAAGTTTCCCCATTCCCACCTGAGCAGTGCTGGAGGAGATGGTGGAGGTGTCACTGGTAAGCCATGCTCAGCACTGCATGGGAGCTGATACCCTTCATCCAGCCCAGCATTCCTGATGCTGACCAGCTGAAGGTGGTACTCTGATGAAGCTGGCATGGTTAGATGGGAGCATGATGGGCCCCCTCCCTGCTCTTTTGCAGGATTGCCTTGTGTATCATTTACCTCTGTTTTTCTTCTGCTTTTCTTCAGTTCATTTTGGCTTCTCTTTGAAACAGGGTTCCTACTTTCTTGCCTTTTTTCACACGTTTGACCCATCACCTGTCAATCAGCCCCTCAGCCTGTTATTGTAATTTTAATGAAATATTTATTATCATGATGTCCATTAACAATGTTTTTTATTTTTATATCAGCCTAGGATCTGCCTCTTTTTCCTTTTCATATCCTCTTTTCTTCTTTGTTTTCCCTTGCTGTCCCAGTTTTTCCCCCCTTTGCCTTGCATGACACCATTCCTTTTCTGCCGCTGCTCTGTTAATAAGGCAGCATCACACACCTGAGGGACTTCTACATCCTTGCGTATGGCTTTGGAGTGAGTACAAACAAAACCCAGTGGTTCAACAGATCTATTTCAGTGCCTTCTGTGGCTCCCATCATACCATTCTTTAATGTATTTATTCCTGTACTTTTCTGTGAGTTGCTACTATCTGTATTTTACTAATGAGAAACTGTCACATGGAAAGAGTATGCACCAGATTTTACACGTTTGTAATTATATAAAGCTTAGATGTGAAGTCCACTGAAACCAGTTATTCTGAAAGTCACATATGGACAAATCACTAGAAATCTGGGCTTATGTGATTTCAAATTCACCCCAAGATCTAGTCCTTTATTTTGGCCATGGCTAGCTGCTGGATATTACATAGTTGTTTTAGAGATAGATGAAACAGCTCTATATTGGCCAGTTTTATTCCCATACTCGCTACCTACCTAGTGGGTGCAATGCCTCTAGTTTTCAGTTTCTCATACGCTTTCTCTCCTCCTTGCAAAGTCTGTCCTGAGGCCATGTGGGGCAGGCGGGGTGGGCAGGTACACATTGTTCTCATCGGCTGATCTCAGGTATCCAGTAATATTTTGGCAATGTTAATTCAAAGCAAGATCTACTTTTTTACCTTTCCCAATTTTTATCATAATGGGTCTGAGTATTCAGCTTCTGCAAATAACCTTGGACAGTCAAAATGTATATCCTTCTTCAAAATATCATCCTGGGGATCAACTTCGCACTTGGTCTGTTCCAGGTGTATCCAAGAGAAACAGGGTGATGTGACATTCTGTGAATTGGTTTTTAACAGTGCATACTGTACTCCATTCCCAATTATAAGCCAGTATTTATTTGCTTTATAATTCAGAGATGAGATTCACTTATATTTTCTTGACTAGCATACATTTGGTTTTGACACAATAATAAAGAGCCAATACACTCCAAACCACTGCTCTAATTGTTGAACAATCTCGCCTCTCTCAATCAAGAGAAATAAATTATTTGAGTAGTGGAAAGAGAAATATGTCGGTTGAAAATGTGTTTTCATGAGTGGATCCTGGATCTGACAATGCAGATGTTGGCAAGAATGAAAGGAATCCCAGTTCAGTTTTGGAAAAGTATATTTTCACAGAGAACATGTCTCTTCTGGGAACCTTTAATTTAATGTACATTGGTTTCCTATTTTAAGAAAACATTTTGCTGTTAAACACTATGCCAGCCAGACTTACATTTTTTAAGCAAAAACTCTTTGTCCTGAAGTATTTTAATGGCCTAAAGAGCAGGAAATTGCCTGTGACATTTCAGTTTTTCCATTCTAAGGGAAAAATGGTCTGAGGTCTAAAAATAGCTCTCTCCTGAAAAACACCCTCCCTCTCATCATTGTAATATACCATAAGCCATATGACAACAAAGACATTTCTTTCTGAGCCTAGAGTCGGTTTTAATCAGCTAAATCAGCAATTAGACTCTTTTCATGTAAAACTGCTGACTTGAGTAAGAATTTTGTTTACTGACTTAACCCAATTAATTTGGTGACCTGCTCTGCAGTATAATGTCTCCAGTTCCTCCCTTTTCCTTTACCTGAACACAGATGATGTTGCTCAGAATTGCATATTCACCTGGGGAGAAAATCTCAGTAGACTTTGTGCTGTTAGCCTGTTTTACTATTAGGCACTTTACAGCTTTGTTCGCTATTTGAGCATACCTTTTTGAGAGGAATATTGAGAGGAATATGTTCATACACATTTTGGTCTGTGGTCATGAATGAACAAGTGACAAGATGGTACATAATTAATACGGCTAACAAAAAGCATCATGTGGAAGACTAATGCCAAAGAGTAAGTTATGGAGATCAAAGACGGGTGCGTTATCGTTATGTCTAGATACCCAGCAGAACTCAAAGGGAGTCTTGGTATTCAGGTCATTCCCCTGGCACTGAATTCAGACATGTGAGTGAATCACAAGACACTTGTTTATTGTCAACTCAGAAAAAATAAAGCGAGACTGGTTTATGTGTAGACTGAGGCCGGTGTGGAGACATTCCTAGACAGGGTGGAGCCCGCGAGGCAAGCGGTGCTGTCACTGGGTAGGCAGCAGGTCTCAGTATGCTGTGAAGCTGGAGGCAGAGCTTCGCGATATTATCTCTTCAGTGGGGAAATTTGCTGAAGAGGTTTTTGCCCCTTGTCTCTTTACTTCAAGGCCCCAACCACTCACTCCTGTCTGCATCACAGCTTGCTGCCTGTCCTCAAATGTGCTACTACAAATGACTGTGGGGCCAGGCTACAGCACCCATCCATAAATCAGTCTAGGTTAAAAATAGCCCTCCAAAAAAGTTTTGCATTTTTGCGTTTTCATTCAATATCATTTCAGCTGCCAGATTTTGCAGACAACCCTAAAAATACCTGTACAGCACAACTGACATGGTAACAAACTGGCTGACTGAAAGGTAACTTAGCTTCCCAAATTCTAAAACAAATGTGTCATGAAAATACGCACAAAGAAGCTATGCTTCCTCGCTAGTCAAGTAAAAGCACAGGAGCTTTACTGCCTTCCAGTACCAAGATCTTGATGAATGCAAACATTCACCAAAATTTAGTGAATCCTATAGCCTTGGCGATCTAGGTTGGACAGGCTCAATTCCATTGAAATCAAAGGAAACTGTGCTTCTCCCTTGTTTTGAGCTAAGATTTTTTTTCCTCTTATCTTTTCTTCAGGGAAGGCCTGGGAATTTTAATGTAGCCTGGTATTTGACCATAGACTATGTTTTATCAAATACCAACATATAATGTTGATATAATGGAGTATGTGACTACCAATAGGCTGCTGTGTTGGAGACTTAGGAAGTACAGTGGGAAAGGATGCCAAAAGATCGATCTGGATCACCCCCCTGTCCTGAGGCAGGCTCACTCATACCTACAGTCTTCAAGGCGCTATGCCTAAATTTATTTTGACAAAATATTCTTTTTAAAACCCACACGTCTCCTTAGGTAAGGTATTCCATTGTTTAGCTGGGGAATTTCCTCCCCATCTAGCCTATGTTTGACACACCACCAGTGTTTCATAGCCACACATCAGCACAGATGAACATAATCCCTGGTGGAAACAGCAGTGGCACCAATGCACCAACTTAGCATGTGTCTGATGTCATTTGTTCCCTTTTCTTTTAGCCAGGAAGAATAAATGCAAATTGAACCTAATAATTTAGTGAAGATAGCTAACAAACACAGTTGGGGATATTGACATTTCTGTGCATTTATGAACACAAAAAAGTTGAAGATAGTTATTTTCTATTAAAGTTCAAATTCCTTGCCAGGGAATATTGGTGGTTTATTAGTGTGGGGAAATGCTGGCATAAACACATGGGTGCATGTTTTTTTCCCCCCCTTACAACTGCAGTAAGATAAAATCTAATATTATTGTAGGCCCTGTGGGAAGAGATAACAGTTCTATTGACTGGCACATTTAAAACTGAAACCTACCAACATTGTAAAGGATGTATAGCAGAACTCAAACTAGAAACAGTATATAATAAACAAGCTATTAAATGTCTTCATTGAAACACCACTTGAAAGTGCTTTACAGCATTGTAAACAGTCAAAGGATAAATCCTTGCAGTAGATGAGATAAAACTGCTGTTTCGGAAGAGACTGGAAGACGGGAGAAGAAATGAAGGTGCTGTAGAGATTCTGTATAAAAAAACAGTACAGCAAAGTCAAGACAGTGTGGAAGATGTGAAGGGAAAATTTGACTTCTAGGACAAGATGAGGGAGTAGCAGCCACAAGCAGTCAGACCTGGTTTGCTGGCGTTTTACCTTTTCTTGCAATGTACAAGAATTATTTCATTTTTGTTACGTTTTTTCTTCTTCCTCTGAACCCATTAGTATTTTAGAAAACAGAGGACAATGGAAAGAGTAAAACTAAAATTACGTAGATTTCTGTAGCATTTCTTTCAAAATGTACTAACTTTTTGAGGAAGGTGTTTTCAAGAGATCACCAGTTTTTCAGCAGTGTTTATTCATTCCTCCCAACCTCTTTTTTTTTTTTTAACTGCCCTTATTGCAGCATTTGTGACATTTCTCCTTTTTTGTTGTTGTTTATTTTTTAATGGCACTGGAATATGAAGTGCCACTTACGTGACAAATCAATTTCACCTAGCTTTATCTAGCTTAGGTGAAGTTTGCTTGTGTACACCAGAGTTAGCAACTGCAGTTGTTTACAGCCGTTACAGTAGGTTAAGAGAAACAGGTTTTTAGGGAGCGTGTCATCTCCCAGCCATTCTGGGCATCTATTTTGGAAAAAAGACTGTCTTTGTCTTTAAAGTGACCAGTTTAGGTATAGATGTCTCTATCAGATGAATCATACCCTGAAAGTTGTACTGAATATTCCTGGTTATTGAGAGCACGGATTTTGCTGGCAGTTTTGTAATAACTGGTAGAAGTTGTTTCCATCTTTTGCAATACTTTTGGATTTGGTGAAGTGCCTGATGAAGAAGCAAACAGTTGCAGACTTTTTGGCTCAGCCTAAGCGAGGAACTAAGCGCACCTTGCCCGGAGGCAAACATGTTGCAACATAAAATGCAGATAGCTTGAAAGAAAAATAGAAGCATTAAAGACTTGTTTCTTTATGTGCCCTCGAGGAAGAGGAGAAACTGGCAACACCTTCATAAGACAATTCAGGGAAGACTCTGACACAACCATGATGACACTCATACTATAGGTATTAAAAGTCTTGATGTGTCACAAAAGATACTTAGCTACAAAGGTAATTAAATAATAGACAAAATAGCTTAGTACCAACAAGGGAACAAGTTCTCCTTTAACATATTATTTCGCATCTTTCTAACAGGACGGTTAGTTCAGAGTCAGCTCTTCAAGCACGGTAAATACCTTACACAAAAAATAAATTAATCAGTGACATTTGTATATACAGAAGAGGACAACTGGTAAAACTTAACTGCAGGTGTTGTTCATCTGCAGTCATCTCAAAGATGAGCCTCCGGTCATATGTGACAACTAAGATAGTAATTCAGCTGGTTCATATACAAAATAGTGTGGCTACTATAGACTAAAGTCAAATTCTGCAGTGCCTTGATTACAAAGACATTTGTGCTGCCGTCCTTATCTCTTGACTATGCTCTTGTTCTGAAACAGCTTGGGGGGAATTTATCCTGTCAGCATTTCGTGATAGTGTTTGTGGTCACCGGAAATCTGTACAAGAGAGAGAAAATCCCACTTAGCAGCAGGAGGATGACAGCTACAATCCCGACAGGAATGGCAGCACCGACTTCCTGTGCTGCTGGGCTTGAGGGCATGTAGTAAGACGGAGGAAAAGCAATACTCTGGTTATGTGCTACAGAATAGAAATTCCAGCTCACAGGAATCAGGACACACAGACCAGCAAATATGTAGAAGCAGCCACCCATCAGGAAAAAACGGGTAATGAGAGTTTTGTGAGTGATTCCCATATAAACATTCCTCAGAGCAAAGACTGTGGCAGTCAGTCCCAGCAAGCCCGTGAACATGGCAACCAACAGGAGACCCTGGGCAGCATAGATTTCAGCTGGAATGGAGGAGTCATAACCACTGAATTTATGGCAGAACTGTTCTATATAGCCAGGTGAGACCTGAAGGTAACTGATGAAGCAGACTTTCCAAATCCCCACCCAGGCAACGCCAGAGGAGATGATGGTGGTGTTGTCCACATGCCACACTCTCCATTCCACAGTTCCCATTGAAACAGTGCACAGGATCCAGCCTACAGTGCCCAGAGCAAAGGCAGCCAGCTGGAGGTGTGAGCTGCTGACCAGGGAGTTCATCCTTTGGAGATCTGCTCTGTCGCAGACACAATTGCCATGTGAAGTGAGAGAGGCACTGGAAAGAAACAGTATAAGATTACAAAGGCAATTATTATTTGGGTGAATAGGTGAACCTGATAGTGAAAAAGTAAAAGCAGGAGTGAATATGTGTACAGAGAGAGGATGGTACTCATCTTTCCTCAACTGTAATGAATTGTTGAAGTTTAATGTCATAGACAAGTAACATCTATGTCTTATTCTGAATATATCATTGTATGACAAGGAGAAGAATGAGTCTCTGAGTAGCTTCCATTACAATCTCCTTTCTACAGTCACAACAGGAAAATTCACATCTTTTTCTAACCTATTTTCTTCCTTGGTAATTAACCATTATGTTCAAAGATCCTCAGTAATCAGGTTACTGGCTAGTAGAAACTAAATCTGACAAAATCCTCAGGATCCTGGCTGTTGCAAGAGACCTCACAGAGCAGCCGCAGAAGCCATGCTTCATGCTTCTCTCTCCTTGCAGCTGTGGTTTTGGTGCAGCAGCCCAACCTGAGCAGACTTTTGCTTTTGTGCTGCCCTGTCTGAGAGCTGCTGGGACCAGGCTTGCACACGAAACACCATAGTTCAGAGACATGAGCAAATCCAGGCCACAGAGTCTAATACTTTGACCATTTTTAGATTATTTAACCATGGCTTTGTTAGCAGGAACACTTGAATTAAGCAAAAATATAACACTGTGCAGGGACTGGATATGCTGCCATTGCTTTCTTGCCCTCAAACTTTAACCAAGATTCCTTAGTGTTTCCCTTTTGCAAATCACACTCATTCATAACCTGCCCATTTTCTCTAGCTCAAATCATCCTAGCACTGCCATGGAAAAGATTCTAGCCATTTAGCTTAGTAAAAGATTTTGGATGGTTTGGGTTTTTTTGTACATTCCAAGTGCAAATTAAGTGTTTATTCTACTTAAAAAAAATAATCTGTTGATCTCCCATGTCTTTCATACAACCTTCTGAACAATTATAAGAATGATCTGTGATCAGAGAAGATATGGCCTTGAACTTATTATGTAGCTCTGAAAGGTTCTAGGGGTCTTTATAATTTATGAGTCATCTGAAATACTTTAACTCCTGGTCCCATTGAATTGAAGACTGGAGAAATACTGCTCACTCTAATAAGAAGGTAGATCTGCAATTATGTGTTGTTATTAAAACAGTAACTTTTTTATTTACTTAAGCTAACAGATTCAGTTGGTGATACAATCTAATTGCAAAAATCCATCTGTGGAAATCTTAAATAAGAAAATATCTTCATAACAATATAGCCTTAAGCAAACACTGTCCATCATCTCATACCATTGCCCACTGTATACTTACTTCAGTCCTGGAGCTGATGCCAGTGATAAGAAGATAGGATGGGGTGGGTTTTAATGCTGGCTAAGCACAGTAACATCTGCAATTTTATCATTTTGGCCTCCCACTTCATCTGTGTGTCTCCAATAGGACTGATTTCCTGTGGGATGTATTAATCTCCATTATTGCAAATGTACATTTAATCCCTTCCTGCATGAAGAAAATTGCTCCGGAATAGCCTCCTGTGTTTTATCTACTTAAACCAAAACCTATTTATAAATGCTTTCTCAGTCTGCTACATTATTTACAAAGTGATTATAACTCCCCTATCTAATTAACAGTTAACCAGCCACACAGCACATTAGTAGCCCCATAAGGCATTAAGAATGGTTTTCTTTCTGTTCCACCTCAAACCAGCATTGCATTTTGTACACGTCTAGTGATGATAAAATGATAGGAAGGAAAGAGAGTGACCAAAGGAGGCCTGCACTGTCTCCCTCTGCTTCTATTTGAATCAGTTGTGCACAAAGAGCCAAGCTGCAATCATATTAAAGTACCATTTTGTGCAGAGCCCTTATTTCTGTAACACTTTTTGTATACATCATAACTAGTCATTTAAACAACTTGCTGCTATCAAGGTCATACAAGATAGGCAAGCAGACAAATCTGTGTCGTTGACAGCTGCTTAGAGAATGGTATCAATATACATCTTCAACCAATGCGTTTACTCACTTGTCTGCTCACAGAATTAAATGAGATTGTATCCATGATTACTGAGCCCTCTATCAAAGCATCATGTGCTAAGCTACTTAGCAGGGTGTCCAGAATTGAATTATAGAAGTAAAAAGTAGGAAAATTCTTTTTTCCTGTGAGATTCACAAAATCCACAGACGCAGCAAACACACAGAATGAAAGAATTCAAGGCTTACACAAAAATTTTGAAAACACTGGAGAATAACCAGCTAAAAAAGATGGGCTTCAGATGAGGTACCAAATATCTAGATGCAAAGCATTGTGTATGTAAGAAATGATTCATTTTGGCTCATTTCTCCACACCCTGCCCCCTGAACTTACTTGCTCTAACGTGGTATCACTGAATTAGAGCAAACTCAAGGTGTAAAAGAAATACTTTTGAGAATGATGATGAAGTTGAATTACAAGTCTCATACCTGCCTCTTTTGGAAAGTCAGAAGCCTGTACTTGGGACCTCTTGGTGTTAAGATTCAGCAAGAACATAAGGAACAAAATATCAAGGTGAAATAGTTACAGGAATTTGCTTATCATGTGAAAACATGTCATAATTAAAACAAAGATGGAAAAGCCTGTATCCTGGGCTGCATCAAAAGGAGCGTGACCAGCAGGTCGAGGGAGGTGATCCTGCCCTTCTACTCTGCTCTTGTGAGACCTCACTTGGAGTATTGTGTGCAGTTCTGGTGTCCTCAACATAAAAAGGACATGGAACTGTTGGAACAAGTCCAGAGGAGGGCCACGAGGATGATCAGGGGACTGGAGCATCTCTCATATGAAGATAGGCTGAGAAAATTGGGGCTGTTCAGCCTGGAGAAGAGAAGGCTGTGTGGAGACCTCATAGCAGCCTTCCAGTGTCTGAAGGGGGCCTATAGGGATGCTGGGGAGGGACTCTTCATGAGGAACTGTACTGATAGGACAAGGGGTAACGGGTTAAAACTTAAACAGGGGAAGTTTAGACTGGATATAAGG
The DNA here is from genome assembly GCA_028858755.1 of Ara ararauna. Classification (NCBI taxonomy): domain Eukaryota; kingdom Metazoa; phylum Chordata; class Aves; order Psittaciformes; family Psittacidae; genus Ara; species Ara ararauna. The sequence goes on from CM054378.1 coordinate 54,645,510, forward strand.
AAGAAATTCTTTAGTGTAAGGGTGGTGAGGCACTGGAATGGGTTACCCAGGGAAGTTGTGGATGCTCCATCCCTGGTGGTATTCAAGTCCAGGTTGGACAGAGCCTTGGGTGACATTGTTTAGTGTGAGGTGTCCCTGCACATGGCAGGGGGGTTGGAACTAGATGATCTTAAGGTCCTTTCCAACCCTAACTATTCTATGATTCTATGATTCTATGGAGTACTCATCCCAGTCTCTACCATTATGAATATTAATGAACACACTATGGGTTTTATGTCAAATGAGACCAGATATGTATCACTTGCCAAAAGCAATTGATTTTAAGAGAAGACTTTGGATAAGAACATATTTAGTTTCAAGTTTCTGACATAAACCCTAAGCCAGAGCACTGCTGGAGGTTGCAGCATCCGCGACACCCTGGGCATCCCATGGGATGAGGGCATCCCACTGCAGTGGTCCAGCTGGAGCACCAGCCCACATGGTCACACATTGTGACTGCCTGCCAGAGGGCAAAGAGCACCAGGGAAGCTCGTTTTCCCTAAATGCAACGAGATACGGTTGTTTTTCAGGATCACTGTGCAAACATTTCCAAAGGAAAAAAAAACAAAACAAAACCAGGAATGAGCTGCAGAGGGCGTCTCCCTCCAGGATTTCACGCATCCCGGCGGCTCACTCGTTGTGAGAGGGAAGGGAAGGGAAAGAAAAAGGAAGAGAAAGAAAGGGTAAATGCTGCCCAAGCCTCCATCCATGGGAGATGATGCAGGCGCTGAACTCAGCTCCAACACCAGCAGGCCCCTTCCCGTAGGTTTTGAAGACAGAGGCTTCCCCTCTGGAAAGGAAGAACTGGATCCATCACTAACTTGTCATTCACATAAAAAAGCAAAGAAACATTTTCGTTAATAAAGCCTTTTGGTCCCTGGGCAAATGCCTTTTCCAGCCTTCTGAGAGAAAAATGTGACAGTTCAGTCCCTGCGTGTTTTGAGCTATATTGGATAAGATACATCTCAAAGCCCAGATCATATGGCAGCCTGTGCACTGGCATAATCTATTGGCTGGTTTCATGCTTTAGTAATCATATAAGTATTTTTAACTAATTTAATTAGTATAGTAAGTTTACCTATATGCTTTTAATAATACAATGATGTAACACGATCACTCTATGAAATTTCCTAAGGCAAATGAACTCAGTATGAATTCAGTCAGCTACAGGAGGTCTTCTGGATAATTAGCTGGTGTTGCTGGCATGTGGTTCTTGACTTGGAAGCTCACTCAGATTTCAGCATCCAACATTTGCGTGCCAGCTATGTCACGGGATGGAAGCAGCCTACTAAGGCAATCTTGCCGGGAGGAACAAGCTAGGCCAGTGTGGTGTGTATGCCAGTGGACCAAAAAGCATGACTGGAAATACTTTTCACCCAAAGAAGCAAGAGGAGTGTGTTAAGAAGTGGCTACAGTTCCATCTCAGTGTCCCATGATTTCATCATTTTCATTTAATTTCAGTCTAATCCACAAGCATTCGAGAAGCTTCTGGGGACAGCCTTTTGGAAAGTGCAGATAGCTAAAAAAGGAAGAGCTACTTCTACGGGGTTCTCACCTCATAGTCCCTTGCTCTCATTTTCTCTCTTAACACATCATTCATTTCCTCCATGGATGTATTTTTAACTAAATATCCTACCTGAGTAAAAGCAAACTGTAAACTTGCTAGCATGCAATGGAAATTTGAGAGAGAAGACAGAAGCTAATGGTAAAAGATGATACATGCTTGTGAATTCATCCACTTACAGAAACTTCAAGGATCCTTTCGTATTTACAGCTTATTTTTATTTAAATCAAGCATTGCACAGTGAGCAGTGTGTTTATGGAAAGTGTGTTGAGCCACTGCCTGTATTCTTCAGGGGCAGAATGAAACAGGACTTTCCTCCTCTTAGCTACAAGAAACAGATGAGGATGCCCAGGAGCTGTGCTGACTTTCTTACTACCGCAAGCTTGCTCCTAGGAGTAAAAATGGAGCAAGCTGCTCTCTCAAATGCCAGGTGTTTCACAGAGGGTTTTTGGGTCATCTGTGCATGAGGCTTACCTTTAAAAAGACTAAAATGAAATGCTGTGGTCACAGAGACAACAGCCTGTTCTTTGTGGCCACAGTCTCACCTCCTCATATTCTCAGCAGCAAACACAAATGGAGCTGTACTTGAAATTTTGTCAATGCTTCTTTTACTTCCAGTAATTGCTGGTAACAAAAGGCTGGGGCTGTGATATCAGTTCTCAGAGCAGAGAAACCTAAATGGCATCAAATGCATTTCACTTCTGGAATTAATACTGGCTCCACTGAAAAGCTCTTTTAATTCCATTCATCAGTCTGTACGCATCAAGTGGGTTTCAGATCTGCTTTCTAAGACTCAACCTGCCTTAGAAAGAAAGATTTGTAAAAGCTGCAGGTAAATGCAGGGAAAACAGCTAGCATGTTTTCTTAATGAGTGCATTTAAATATAATTGGGCTTTTCAGATTACTGGGTCTCAGATCCCCCCATGAGGTGAGGGCCTGTGCCAGGGGCTGATGTCCATCTGGTGGGAAGCATGAGACAGTGCCCCCAGCCGTGCAATCACTGGCAAGGCTTCTCCTTGAATGCATCATTTCATATGATGGATTGAGCTTCAGAAAGGAGAGGGAAGCCCCAAACCTCACCTACCCTAGTGTCTGATACAGAGAAAAGAGCACTAAGGGGTCAGGAGTGTGACTAAGGCAACTACATCCAGGTCCCAAAGAGCTCACATGAGTGGGAAGATGAAGGCACTGGATACAGGCCCTCATGAGATGTCCCGCAGCAGGAGTCACTTCATAGCCAAAAGAAGAGGACCTAATGCTGCCTGGTGCCTGTGGGAGAAATGAAGAACACCCAAAGCACCCAGAGCATCAGCCTGGATGTGCTGCACAGGCACCCAGGGAGGAGGAACAAGCACTGACTGTGTGACTGTAAGGAACTGCCCACAGAAGGGGGAATTGGAGAGCACACAACCTGCACACTGCAGCCTGATGACGAGATTTAATTCATAGACACTGGGTGGGTGTTTGAACAGAGAGCTTTCCAGAACCATGGGAGGCAGTACTTGTTTCTTTGTAAGGGACAGAACAGCTACACCAAGATATGCTACAAAATGTAACAGTAGAAGAGCGAAGTTGAGTCTCTCTGCCTGCAGGCTGACTGCCTTCTGACAGATGCTTTTGCTTTAGGAATTGTACTGCAACTTGTAAATACCTTGAAGAGAAAGTTCCTGATAAATTCTTCCTATATAAAATAAGCACAAAGTTGTTTTCCCAGACCATGTAAGCAGGAATTAATTCGCTTCCTTTTTTCGTGTTTTAAGCAAATATTTTTGCATTGGATGTTGCCAGGCACTGCATGCATTTTGAAATTAACATTCAAATCCCGCTTTTGTAAGGTTTTACAGCCTAGATGCAGCTTTATTGGTCTATACTGGACACGGTTTGCTAACCAAACCCTTTGTTCAATCTAAGTTTCGCAGCAGAAAGGGAGTCTAAAAAAACCCCAGCAGCACAGTAATTAAGAAGGTCTCTTCTTAGCAATATCCTTCTGATTTAATGCTTGAAAACTTAATTCTTCAGTTCCCAGTCGGGCAAACATTCTTTATAGGAAACAAATAAATATTTCGGTCTCTCCCCATCTGTTCTCTATCAGCACTTCATAAAATAAGATGTATTAAAAAAAAGAGGAGACTTACTTCTGTGGGTCTGCGAGTTGCCTGAGGCTTTGAAGCAGTGTCAGCTGCATGAAGCGAGTTCCAGAAGGGAGGTGGAAAGAAATGTGCCTGCAAATTGTCTGACTTGTTACACTACCAAACAGGTACCTCACAGTTCCTTGTCACTCTCCCACTAAGTCAACAAAGATGTAGGAAGTCAGTTAATCATTAACATGTTATAAAAATATGAAAGCTTTTCCCATATGCCATCTTTTCTAATTGCTCGAAAACACTCACCAAAGTGCAGGGATAACTCCCATGGAAAATCCAGTTTCCTGTGAGACACCCGTTCAGGAGATCAGCTTTTGTGATGACAAGATTCTCCAGCCTCAGACCACCGCAGTGTCCCGGCCTGAAGGACGCAGAATTCTCATCTGAAAGAAAATGAAATTATTTCATAACCCGTTCTTCTTTGTTGAGAGTTTTCCTCCTGTATTTATGCAACCCCGATTAGTGCAGCTCTGCAGTGGGAGGAAACACAAGAGAGAAGGAGGAGGTTTTCTGGGGAGCGAACGCAAGTTGAACTGGCGTCTTCTTGGACTGTGGCTGGCAGTACCCACACATGCGTACAGATAGCCCCATGCTTTCTACCTCAGATGCTTTTTAAAAAGAACAAAAACAACGCATTTTTTTAAACTATGTTATGTTTGCCTTGCTCCATGGTTTCCCCATGAATGTAAACACTGATTCTTACAAGTCTTCTAAGAGTTCTTAACTCTGCTCTGGTTTCTTCTCTTCGAAACCTAGATTAGCACTGTTAAACTCCAGTGATGCACTGGCTTCTGCAGCGAGAAGATACCCAGAGCTGGTGTTGAAAGATGAGGAAATTGATTTCATGGAAGTACCCTGAAATGGGAAGCCCTCATCGAAAAATTCTTCATATCTCTAACACGCACCACGGCTGGCCATTGCCACCACCAAAGAGGGCTTTAAAATGGTATTAGTCCATATCCTTCTGTTTTCTGCATCACCTTTAAGCCAGCTCCCTGCCTCTCTTGCTGCATCTTCCAGCTGACAACGATTCACTGCTTTCATGTGCAGACAACACAGCCCAGCTGTGGCCACACAGTCTTGCCTTCTTCTGCAGCTCACCACCAAGCTGGGATCTCCTCTCTGACTGGTCACAGCTAGATGGTGTTAGTTTATTGCACAGCCAAACGCAGCTACTCAGGCTTTGCTGTTGTGTGCCAAAAAGCCCTGACATATAGACCCCGATGTGCTTGCTGTCATGTGTTAGACTTGAGTATAGCCTTTTGACATGGTGATGGGTCTCCTTGGGCATTAGGCAGCTGGCACATAGGTTCCTTTTCTTGGATTTAATAATTGCGTGAGACAAAATTTGCAGGCAAACCTATTGCTGATTTTACACATGAAGCTGCTGCATGCAGCCTATCTGCCCAACTGTGAGATAGGCATGGCACCCCCTTCGCTACCCCTAGAACAACACTTCTGTGCCCCCCGAATTCTGTATCTCTGACATATTTCTTCTCAGTCACAAAGAAACCCCAAACACCATTATGATGTTTTAAAGATTAAATCGTATAGAAAAAAGAATGACTTTTTTGTATTTGTCAACCACCATCAGTGCAGTGAAGTTTAATTCAACTGCAAATCTACAGTGCCTAGTCTGTGATAGCATAACCAGCAGCATAAGCACCATTACATTAGTGAGAAATACAATGCACACAAAATGGAATGAAAGCAAGATAAGAAGCAAATAACAGTAGTGTTTTTCTTCTCAGTATATGATTACGAATTCTATAAACGTGTTCCTTTTTGGTGTATTAGTGACAAGTCATTAGGAAGCAGATAGAAATAAGTTTCTGACTGCCTTATTTGAAGAAACCCATTTTACACATCAGACTTTATTGTTCATTGAATGCCAATAGTTAATACTTTTTTTGGGGCAGAAAACATTTGCTTTCTTCCTCCTGTGGCCTTGACCCAAAGCACATTGAAATCAGTGGGAATAGTTCTGCTGACTTCTGAGACCTTTAAATCAGGCCTGGTCCTTTCTGTGGTTTACAATTTCACTGTTAAATACCACAGAAAATAGGAAATGTTTTTTTCAAGTTATTTTTCCTTTCATTTGCCACATTGAAAAAACAACCTGAAATTGAGATGCTGTGCAAGATACATTGCCCAACAAGTGGTGTCAAGTAGGCAGCAGGCAGAGCCCCGTAAACAGCTCGGAGGCTCGGGTACAAGTACTCGCTCACTTCTTGTTGTGAGACAAAGGTTACTTCTCCCCAGAAACACAGCAGCCTCCCTGCATGCAGCTTGCCCGCCTGTGGTCAGTGAACAGGGGATGAGAGTTGTTGTGTCTTCACTCTTCATCGCCGCTTGTCCTCAGAGGATCAGCAGCCTCCAAATCCAGCACTGAACTGAAGTATGGGCCTCTAAAAACCACAGCTTGAATCTGAGGAAAATATTACATAAACACCTTTGCTAACGATCTGTATTTATGGTGTCCTTTGAAACCTGGGAAATTCAGAAATAAGACAACTTGACCAAATTCAACACAACTCACATCACAAAGTGCTTCACAGACCAGCATTTTGCCTGTGTTTATTTTGACTATGCCTCTTGAGACACGGATCGCACATTCTCTGTCAACAGTATGTTAAATGACATTGAAAAGCCGGGCACTTAAAAAATGAGGATGCATTTTCAGAGAACGCACAATAATTGCATCTCAACTGTTGCCCCACTGTTGAGGCTAATCCCATAACAGCTCACTGGACATCTGCATGGATAAACACTACAGCTGTTGAAATAACAAAAACCCAAAAGCAGGATGGGCTTTTGAAGGGGTTAAAATCTGATCTTCATCCAGAGATGAGGGTTAAAACCCCTTGCACTTCACTGTGCAAACGGGAAGTCAGCTTCCAGGCCAGGGGTCTGGGGCTCCTGTTGCTCTGCGGATGGAGAGGCCAGCAGTGGTGGGATGGATGGCCACAGCAGGCTTCTAACAGAACCCTGGGGCAGGGGTGCTCTTGTCACAGCACAACAAAGGGCTCAGCTGTTAAAACAGTTCAACTTTTGCTGTTTGAGTGGTTATCGCTCTCTCTGTTCTGCCAAGTCTGGCTACGGCTGGGATCATGCAGCCTAGGGCTCGCCTCTGAAGAGAGGCGTGCACTGCCAAGCTCAGGGGACTCCACAGGGAAACACCACACAGTATCACATACTCTATCCCAAACTACGTTCACCCCATTTATAGCTGCCAGTGGATGCTGCTTGCTTTTGTGGTCAATCCCATCAGCTGGGAGGTTCCCTGGCTCCAGAGAACTTGGTAATCATTTTGTTGTGCTACTGCCATTAATGCCATGTCAGCTCTGCTCATATTTTTTCTGTCCAGTGTGGGTGAAATTTAAACACATTTTAGTCTAACACTGCAGTAGTCTTAAATTATGAGACATTACATGTTGTTCCTCCTAGCAAGAGAGACAGTGTTCAATGTCCAATTTAGGTATTGGAAGCTGGAAAGCCTGTGCTTCACCCATGTCTGGATTTGCTTTCTTCCAAACACTTCCTTCCAAACACAGCACTAGTATCCCTATGGATGGTCAAATATTTGTTTAGTGCTTCTTCCACACAAGCTATGCCAGAGAGCTTTTGCCCACCATCAATGCCACCAGTAGTGTCCTCAGACTCCCTGCTGACACACTAACAACTTCTTTTGTCCTTAACTTTTCCTGGATTGCCCTTATAACTCAGCTGAAAAACTCACAGATACTTCCTATGAAGTTGACTTTTTTACTATTGGTCAATGAAACCCGAAGGGGAAATGGGAACACACAACACACAGCTGCCCAGATTTTCTCTAGCGTGGGTTGTTTAGATGTTTTCTCCAGAGGTCAGGAACCATAGAACCTTTAGAACGGGCTCAGTATTAGGCTTTGAAGCAAACTTGAGATGACAATTATAGACTCGACAATTTCAAGCGGGGTGATTTCACTGTGATTGTGACCCAGCAAGGGGGATTTAAAACCAAAAGGATTTGTCTTTGGCTCAGCAAGAAACTGATGTTTTCTTCCTGTAGATGCAGAACACAAAAGCTCGCGTGCACAAAATGAAGGCCTGCTAAAATTAGATGCACTCCTGTGGCTTGGATCAGCTTCTAGTTATTCCCAGATACCCAAGGTAGGTCATTCACGGCTTAACAAAGACATTTCCCTCAGACCCGCTGACAAGTTAAGAGATGGTGGAAAAGACCACCTGATGGGAGGATGTTACCAACATGTTACACTTGGGTTTCACTCTGCCTCGGCGGCGTTTCTGCACTGCGAGAGCAGTGTTACAACACTGGGCTTTTTTCACTTCATTGGTGCTGCCCAAGCGCTTGTTCTTATCAGCTGTTAAAAGTCACAAGAAAATCTAATTCCTATAAAGTTTTATTGAAGGAAACAAGAGCTCAGTAGAGACCTTTAGCTGGTATCATGTCATGGGGGTTTTAAAGCTTTACAAAGCAACTCCCTGCACAAATCAGGGGGCACTATTAAAGCCCTACTTTAGGAGAAACATGTGACTCACTGGTTGTTCATTAGCTGATCATGGCTATGACCTTGGCTGGAAGAAGAACATCAGAATCATTACTGACAACTCTACAAGGGTTGCTGTGCCTTTAGCCTCCTCCCTGGTTATCATCATAGCTGAACAATGACTGTGATCTTCCAACTGACCGATACCCTACTAAGATTGATGCAGTAGGAAACCTATACAAATGTTCTGGTGAGGCAGAATAAAAAATTGGATTCTGCAGAAAGCAAAATAGATTCCTTAGGGGCTACCTTATCACCACAAGCAGGGAGAAAGTGGGGAGCAGTCCTGTAAGGAGCTCCAGACGGGCAGATTCCTTAAATATGTGAAGGGCAGCTGCATTTCTGAAGTGTTTTATTGCAGCAACTCTATCTCAAAGGTAAGACAGTTCTACTTGCATCCTTGTGCTAGTCTGTCATTTGCCTGGCTGCTAAGGAAAGAGGTGACAGCCTGCCCCTGCTTTGCTTTCCCTCCATGCATTCCATAGCCAGTTCACATATTACAAGTACAGGAGACAAAAGGCCATTGATCCTCCAAGGCTGTGTGCTCCAGCACACATGGGGACAGTTCCAGAAAGTGGGGACAACCACCTGGAAGGATCCAATGAAGAGAGATCAGGTTTCTGTTGGCCCAGAGAAATACTTTAACGGACAGCGAGACTTGTCAGTGCAGGAGCACTGGTAAGAGACTCACCCATGTGCAATGCCATGATATCAGAAAACATGAATTAAAACAAAAGCAGACTAAGGAACTAATCAGACCAGTGTAAGGAAAAGAATTTGTGGCAGTTCCTGTAGGTGCATGTGCATGCGCATATGGCGGTCTGTAATCGAAGAAGGAAGATTGTCTGAGTTGCACTGCCTGAAGCACTCAAACCCAGTTAGCAAGTTGAGGGCTTGCAGACTCCCACCTATTGTCCTGACATGTCAGCCTCCCGGAGCCATGTGTTATAGTTACTTCTGCTCTTTTAAGACCCCAGTTATAAAAGCGCTGGCAATCTAAATATTTACTGAGGTAGGCACACCTTGGTATGTGACTGTGTAACATAAGAACTGCAAACACGAAAGGTGCATTTATGGCGACTATAACATTTTCATTCTGAGTTTCCTGATTCGCAAACATAGCACCCGACCTTTACACCGCACGTTGCTGTTCATGGCAACAGCACTGTACTGCTGCCACCCTGAAATATTGGCAACTAATCTCTATTTTCACGTCTGCCTTGTGCTCACTGGTTCTCGTTCGGTCTTTGTCTGCCAAATGAGTGCCATTTTGCCTGGCTGGGAAAGCACATACTTGGCAACCTTTGAAACCCAGTTTTCATCAGTGAGATCTCTCTGGTTTGGTCATTATGAGACATTCTCTGTCCTCTATAATAATTTACATGAGTCTTTTATCATGTTTCCCAGTTTTTCAACTCCTTTGCATTGGATATGAATAGTAGAATTAGACATAATATTTTAGAAAGCTTAGAAAGTTCTCAGTAATATTGCATAGCAAGCTACCACTTTCCCATGTTCCCCTTCTCTTCCAAGACACTGTTTCAGCCATCTTCCTAAAGCATAGAGCTCATATTAACCGCTCATTCATGATGAACCCCCCCAGTTTTTGAGAGTCATTGTTTCCTGGTCTATGTGCCACCACCTTGTTCATGTGCTCTCTATCACCTGCCTTTGCATGTTACTGTATGAAACGGTGATTTGTTTGAACACACCCAGACATACCAGTCTTGCTCTATACAACTTTCCTCTCTGTTGTGTGCCATGTATGTAGTGACTGTTACCACTGCGTCTCTAATCGTCTCTCTTATTTGTGTGGTGGAACTGCCCATCGCTTAAAAATACAGTCTAAACAACCCCACCTTTGCAAAACCAGTGTGACAAGAGAGTTTACTCACCTAGTTCTTTTTCCTCTCATTGCAGTAAAAATAGGAGGAAAAGGTATTCTTTTACTTCTCAAACTATGAATGTATACAAACACGCAGAGAAATCCGATTTGGAGAACACAGTAACTGAAGAGTTTTGTCAGAATCTCTGGATCTTGAACACTAGAGACATTTCTTCTGCATTTGAATCAAAAGGATTCGGTATGGGCAGGCGTTTGACAAACTGACCTGCAATTAATGCTGCGTGCCACAACACCTCCTGGGCTTTTAGAATTTAATGCTGAATTAGGGACCTAAGGCATGGATAAATCCCACTTTGATTTCAGTCTTTCTAGAGAAAGAGGAGGCAGGGAAGGGAAAGAGACCTGGGTTGAACCAGGAGAAAGAAAAAAGCAGGGAATTCTCAGCCCTGATGCATTTCCCACTGCATTAGTTTTTCTTCCTTCGGGGCACTGATTATTCCAGGTTTTCTTGGTTTTCACTTCCTTGAGATCTGTATCACCCTATTATAAAATAAAGCACTTGACTGCTCCACCCCATTCGGGTCACTGCCACTTCGATCATCACAGCTCCATTTCCCTTTTTATGTCTGGAGGAACCACACCTGCCTGTGTGTGCTGCTGTAGCCATAACTCCTGGGAGTGGCTGTGAGTGGTGCCCACAATTCTCATGCTTTTGTTTCAGTTACTGAGATAAATAATCTCTACCTTCCATTGCTTACTATTTAGTTTGCAATTGCTCATTGTATTTATATTCTCTGAGGCTTTTAGAAAAGACAGAAGCCTAATTTGCCAGTAACAAACCCTTCTGAAGAGCAGACAGCTGGGAAGCAAAACAGATGTTGGAACTAAACACTTGAAACAATCTTCACTGGGAGGATTTTGTTAATTCCTCTCAGGCTTTTGGACTTTACAGCTCTACCAAAATCATGTTTTGTTAAAACTCTTGTAACTATACATCCATTACTTGGTTTACAGAATACGCCCCTTGACTGGGAGGGTAGCAAGTGATACTATCACAAGGAACAGCAGCAAAGTACCAACTCTTGGTAAGGCATGTCACTCAGAACACAGCTTTTTCCCAGCTAATACTGGCTCATACGGAAGTTGCCTGGAATGAATGAAGTCTGGTTAATATAGTTGCAACTTACGATGTGCTTAAGAAAAGCCTTTCTTTCACTAACTCCATTACACTGTATGAACACATCTAGAATTCTGGCATGTTCTCACCTGTAACTTGCAGCATGCAGGCTTCATTTAGATACTGTTTTGCTGGAGATTTATGCTATTCAACATATAATTATCCTTCAGTATCTTTCAACACCTTATGCTTCAGCCCCACCACCACAAATCTGTTTGCTTTAATTAAAATCTATCCTGTGTCAAGACAGGCAATCACAAATAGCAAATAAAAATACTCCAACAGAAGTAGATGTGCAGTGGCAATCTGGTTGTTCTTTAGTGGTACTACTGTATTTTAGTTTAAAGACTCACCCCTAGTGAGCAGGAGATGCACGTAATTCCTGATCCTGCTTTAACCCAGGAGAAATGCCAGAAACCACCACAGCAGTTGTCCAGATGTTCTTGGTATCCCACCTGTGACAGCAGCCATTCAAAAGCAGCAGCAAGCAGTAAGTAGCGACAGTTAGTAAGCTTTTGTTAACCTTAACCAGTTAGCAGGTTGTTGCATCCAGAAGTAGTGAGAATTAGATCTACAGGAACAGACTCTGCTGACATGCTTGGGAGGAGAGGAAGGCACAGCCTAGTCACAAGGCCATCTCCTCCTGCCAAATTTAGGAGACTACCTCCAAGATCGAGATACCAAAGCACCTAAAAATGAAGCTGTTGTGAGGATTTTCATTCAACACAGGCAGTAAAAAACCCGACTAACATCTTACCAGCCTTGCTCTTGGGAAAGGCTCAATCGCTTTGACTAAAATAAAACTCAGCCTAAAAGAAACAACAGCCTATCTGCCCACATGGGTACAACCAAGGAAAAGGTCCTAAATGTAGCCTGTCTAGAAAGTACCTGTTCTGCTTGCAGGTGTGCTACTGTAGTCTGAGAAATTCCTTCTGCTTTGAAATGCACCGAATTTATTTCAATTCAGACTTTCTCCTGAGGTGTATTAAGGTAACCTACTTCAAATGGAACAGCTTTATTCATAGAAACATTATCAAAAACAGTCGGTAGGGAGAATGAAACCCAGGACTTCAGAGGTGAGCTCTGAAACCACATGGGTAACCCATCTTACAGATTGTGGATCACTGTAATTAGTTAAGTTACAGCCTGGAACTGCGGTCAGTGAATATGATGACCTAATTACCACTGCTGATAATTGACAATATATAATCTAGTACTTTAAAGATGTCATTATTAATGTTTACAACATCTACTCTGTGGGCAGGTTCCACCCAAGTATGCAGAAAATCCAATTATCCTCTAAAAAACACTCCACGACTGAGAAGCCCTTAATTAGAACAAGCCTATGAACTTCTGCAGTAAGTGACTAGACACCATTAAAAGAGGAGTTACTCTTCTGTTGTGCACCCATCATAAGGCCTTTGCTAGCTAATGGATTGCCAACAGATTACTTCATCTACAAAACCTGATGCAATTAAGTAAACCAAAATTTATCACTAGCACTTGATTAGAAAAGAATACTGTAAAACAGTGACTCCTTTGAAATATCAGTGTCTGAAATACCCCAAAACAGAAAAGAAAGAAGCTAATTTCAGTTTAAATAAAGCTTTTTTTTGCCAATTCAAACAGTTTACACAAAATCTAAACTGTTATTCCCTTATAGCTGCCATCTTGGATTACACCAAGTGCCAGGAAACCAGGCACAAAGAGATCGGTCCATATACACGCAGAGGGAGAGAACGGGGTGAAAAACACTGTCAGAAGTTTAGACAGATCCTTCAAATACCCAAGTATTTTTCCTACCCTAGCTTCCTTTTCCTTGTCAGTTTCTATGATAAAGACCTTAACAGACAATTAATTTTCAAGATGATTTATCAAGCTATAAAACATTATCTGTGGTCACCTCTACTACAGATTTGTGCACCTTTCAAATCAAAGAATCAGAATGGTTTGGGCTGGAAAGAACATTAAGACCGTCTAGTTCCAACCTCCTGCTGTGGGCAGGGACACCTCCCACTAGACCAGGTTGCCCAAGGTCCTGTCCAACCTGGCCTTGAGCACTTCCCCATTAAACTGAAATTGAACAGTTTCTGTAGAAGTCTCTTAAAGATGGAGATTTCAGAGTGATCTGTTCTTGCAAAGAATCTTGAGAACCACTGACTTTAGATAGGTGCACATAAAATATCCTTCTAAACACAGGATGAAGCCAAAACAGTGCAATTGCTCGAGTAGAAGAATCTTAACTCTTTCCCAGGTATACACTTTGTACATCATGATATACCGATTTATTTTATCCACCTCATAACACATCTTCTTTTCTGCCCTCCCTCACTCACTTAAAATACTGAAGAGACATGAACATGTTTTTGGTACTTACTTACACTGGGAACCTGAGAGTGATCAATTAATCAACATGTTAAAAAACCTGTGAAAAGACAGCAAGCTGCTCCATACCACAAGATAACTGGCCCGGCTTTTGCAACCTATAGGCACTGTTAGCAGACACCACAAGGTGTTGCCACACGGCAAACAGTAGGTTTTGACAGTTAAAACTGCACACAGAAACTAACTCTGCATTGAAATATGCAGTTTATTTTCTCAAAGTCAAGCAATACCATTTGTCAGTAGGTGAGTGTTTAAGTGTCAGGCAGGAAAACTGTACATTTTCACTCTGGGCTGCAGGATCCAAACAGCTGGAGAAACATTGTGGAAACCTTTCACTATACAAAGGGATCTAGAGTTGAGAACAACACTGAGTGAAGGAATGGCCATCCCCAGGATGTCAAAGGCAAAACATAGCACCAGATTTTTTCAAGAAGCAACAGTATAGCTATTTACAGATTTACATATAACATTGGGAGGCAACCATCTTCAGGTTCACAGGGTGAGAGATTTTCAACAGTTTTAAAAAAGAAAGGAGAGAATGGTGTCTACTCAACTGCTTGGTGAAAAGGATAATATATATATCTCTTTCACAATATTGCTACCTTTTATAAGGAGGATCTAAATCAAAGTACTGTATACAAACACATAGTAATTATATTATTATTCACATTTCACATACACATTTCAGAGTAACCACAACATGTAATTTTTTTTTAAAATGCCACAGATAAAACAATGCACACTTTTCTCCAAGCTAAAAGACAAGCATAATTTATTTGGGGATTGTTTAGTTTGGGGTTTGTTATTGTTAAGGAATAAATTTAAGGACAAAAGGATCACTTGTCCTAGGAACATAGCAGCATACAACTGTGAGATGCCAGACAACTACATTTCTGAACTAGGAGGAAGAAGAAACTAAGGTCAGCTGCAGGCCTTATAAAATGGTAGCTCCATCTGACCTCAACTGATACACATCAACATCATTTCACTAAAGATTCGGTCCAGGTATACAAAGTAGTGCACTATAAGGTGGGCAACAGTCCTTTTAACATTTGCATCTGTCTGTAAAGGAGTAGGTTGCAAAAGGTTTTTGCTCCACAACTCACAAGGAATTCGCCGATCAGTGCCTCTCCAGTTCTCTCCTTATAAGAGAAGACTGGGGGAAGAACTACAGAAAACCTTTTAGTGAATGGTGCCACTTCCGGAATAATGGCAAAAATTCTTTTCTCTCTTTTCAACACATAACTACCTGTATTTTCAACCTGCTTAGCTACAGACTGGCATGCACATCAGCCTTGAAAATGGCTTCTTGTTGGGCAACCTGTTTGTGGAGACAGAAACATCTTCTGTTCTACAATGGAAATGGCATGTACACAAAGTCATCCAAGACTTTTCTTTGCCTGCAAAACTTTATCTTAACATAGACCTTGACATTTAGACACTACAGAATTTCTCTGTAGGTATCTGAGCAACTCAGCGCAAACTATAATTGTGCTAAATCATGAGTTAGCACCTCTTTTTAGAGCTACTGGAAATCATCTAAGTCAATGGCAGTAATAGAGAACATAGCCAGCAATCTGATCCTATGAACTAGCATTGTCTCGTTTATCACTGTGCAATGGAAACAAACAACAAACAAACCCCACTTATGTTCACAGTTACAAAGCAGAGCTGCTCTGAGTAGTGCATGGTATTTACATGGCAGAAGTGTTTCTATTGCATTTGGTAGTCTGAGAAAGTGGAAAGAACGAACAACATTATGTAGGTCAACTTCAATATAACTTAACTGTCTATATAAAACCATCACAATTTTGAGCAATCAGAAAAAAAAAATAGAAGCAGTGTCCTTAGCCTACATTTATTTTCATAAAGTGTGGTGGGTTTGGGGAAAGAAGAATAAACGCATGCATAAAAAACCACAAGAAAGACCACGTAAGCCTTCTAAATAATTTAGACAAGAAATGTTTTGAACAAAATCAGCATAGTACTTCCAGCCTGTCTCTTAAATCAACAACAACCTGGTCAAGAAAATCACTTGCATTGCAGTAATAAGGTGTACAAGTATGTCTTGCAAAATAATGCTTACAAAAATGTGCAGCAAGGCAGCCATTAGGTGATTTGCAAGCTGGTTTAAAAAGTGTTTAACTGAGACTGAGTTTACAATTATTTTCTGCAAGGGGAAAGTGCCATCCTATATACAATATTACAAAAAAGTGTCTGATGCCACAGGATCAGAGTGACACTACATTTCAGCAATCTGAATATATTAGCTATAAGATGCACGCTTCCCCTATTCAATGGGTCTTTAAAAAACAAAAATAGAAAGCCACTCAATTTAGAACTTCTAAATTTGTGCGCATTCACAAATTGCTGTTGGGTTTCCCAGCAGTCTGTACAGCATCTGAACATAAAGAAAGTATACACCCTATTCTAAAAACATTACTGTTTGCATGCACAACTGCCACAGACTTTCAACTTACTGAGCAGAAAGGTTAAGAGTCTATCCTTTCCTGTGGAGCCTTCTGTAAGTTAAGCAATGAGAAACAGCTGTAGAGACCAGCAATAAAAATGTGTTCTAAAAAATTAAATACATCATCCCAAAAAATGAAAGCATTATTGCTGTTGTGAGAGCTATCATTCTCTTGTGCACTTGTTTCTCTACTAGACACTCAGACAAGCCAAGATACTCAATTGTATCCTTGGAAAGTCCCCCATCCCTGCCTTCTTCCCATTTTTCACATCCTTGGTCAAACTCAGTCCTCTTATTTGAGCCGTTCAGGCTGGAGGCTATCAGTCAGACACTTCAGCTGCTCTTCCCCCAGCTTGATCTTGTCCTCAAGCTCTCGCTGCTCAATGATGAGGGCCGACTTCATTTTTACAAAGTGCTCATAGTCTGCTAAGTTCTCCTCGCTCAAGTAGCTCGCCAAAATGTCAAAGACGATGCGCTCTCGACGATCCAGGTTCTCCTTCAGTTCCTTTGCATCTTCGTGTTGCTGGGTCAGCAGCTTCTGCTTCTCTACCAGAGTCCGCTTAGGAGAAAAGAAAAACAGTTAAAAAATCACCAGGCTGGGACAACAGCTTCAGTGTTTAAGACTCAAGTCTGTTTTATCTGCAAAGACAACGACTTTCCTGAGAGGTGGAATAAGGTTGCTCCTTGAAGTTTACTCTAATAAAATGCATTAACAAACAGAAAAAACATGTAGTGAATCAAAAAAAGATGCACCATTCATTTCTATTGGCCTCAACAGCAAGAACTTCAAAGACTACTTTACTATTTAATAGTTCAAAATAGTTATATAAAGTACAGCTGCCTTTGAGAAACATCCAAGTTCTCCAAATTAAGACTTCACTCAGCAACATCTTATATCTTCAGTCCACAGCACTGAACTTCCACACTGAAACAGCTGTGCTTAGAGAACCCAGAAAGACTAAGAGAGCAATTTCTTCTTACACAGCTCCTGACACTGTGGCATTTTGCTGTTCTGCTGCAATCTGCATGGCTTCTCCATGAAATGTGAAGTCATGTATTATTAAGACATGAGCAAAAGCTGCGGCAAGACAACAGGAGGGAAGTAAAAGAAAGCATTATCTTCCCAAAAGGGCTGTAAACGTTCTGCTTTGTGCCTTCACAAGAGACAAACTAAGAAAAAGGAGGGTTGAATGGAGACTCACAACAGAAGAGGATAGGAGCTATATCCCATTCACATATATGCATGAGCGATACGGGTGAGGTTCATTTCACCCAACTTCACCCGTCTATACAGTCAACAGCCACACCTGAATCACTCAGCTACGCTCCCTTAGCAGTATATGGAAAGAAATTTTATTAATCTGACCTAAGTCAGACGTCTGCCTAGAAGTGACTGCCTTTTTCCAGCAACAGAGTATGGCTGGCCTACTCTGACATCAAGAATTCCTGTACAGACTTCTGAACTTAATTAAAAAGTGCCCCTAAGAGGTACCACTCCATAACTTTCAGCTTCGCTTCAGAAATGAATTTTCTTTGAGAAACTATGTCTTCAAAAAACAGTCTGTTCAAATAAGTGTGTCCCTTTTCTCATTTGAACCTTACGTTAAATCACACATGCTATAATAAGCCCAAAGGATTTACAGAAAAGTGCTTTTGTAGACTGCAGAACAGTCTTTTCAAGATGTTAAGTATGAGACAAATGGGGATACAGAACAGCAAGCTTTAAGAGACCTATCTGCCAGAGTCAGATGGGCTCTACTCAGAGTTGCCTCTCTTTTATCATATATATATCTCATATCTCATATATATCATATATCTCATATATGAGATATATATATACACGATATATATATATATATCTCACATATCCTGCCTCTTTTTTGAAGACAGCACAAAGCTCATAGGGTGAAACACTTTCACACTTGTGCTCTCAATGTACTTAAAATACACTGCCTAGATGAACTCAGGATTCAAGACAGCTATGGAAGACAGAAATCACACATTATTAGATAAACTACATTTTAATCTTCCTTCAAGCTTATGCTAGGGAAAAAAAAAACACTGCAACTTACAAGCAGAACTATCTGCTGCAAGAGATGGAAGTACTGGCTTCCTAAGTTCACCAGAGGAACTAGGAACCAAGCTCAAATTTGGGAGAATGGCTACACCTCTCCTCAGGGCAGCCCTGCCACTTGTGTGAACATTGATCGGCAGCAGAATTAAACGAAATCTGATGAGCACAAGACAGCATATATCGAACAGCTGGTAGCTCAGTTGTAGTGCTACCTGCATAACCTTGGGATGAAATAGCTCTGGTTTTCAAGCCATTTGCTATTACTGTCAACATACACAAGAACAATCAGATGTTTAGTCCTTCATAACAATATCTGAGATTTAAGTTGTATAGTTACTTCTTACCAAGCCTACGGCATGACTAAGATGAACATGAATAACCCGATAGTTTAAGGAAAGTGAACATTACTTTTATGAACTCTGAGTAACACCTTAGTACCTCTGCCCTTGCAGAGGCTTAGGAAATGCCTAAGAGAAGTGGTATGCAGAAAGGAAGAAGGCAAATGAGATATCTCTTGAATTTGCTTTTACCTCCATCAAAGATGGCTGACACCAGAAAGCCTGTTTTGAAGGGTCAAGTGAAATACACTGTAGCAGGCTCAAGACACCATTCCTGAGATGGTTCTTTGAGCAATGGGTGAATGGCTCAGCAAGCCTAAAGGCATAAATGATGTCAGATGGTTTCATTTGTCAGTCTTCAACCAAGCAGAGTGCAAAGGGTCTTCTGCAGTTAGCAATGCAACTGAAGCCCCAGTGAAACACAGGCCACCTGAAGCTCCTCTGATGGAACAATCTTTAGCTCTTTCTGTTGAGGAGTCTTTTCTTTGTTTTGAACCACAGCCATCTTAATGAAGATGAACTCTCTCCACGTATTTGACCTCTCAGCATCCAGTTCTTAAACTATCCCTGGTACTTGTTCGTAGTCTTGCAGTAGCAGGTCTTGTGGGTATAGGCACCTGGTCACATCTGTGGACTGCTGGTTCAGTGTTTCAGGATTCTCAGCACACTCTAGCTTTGATTGATAAGGAAAGTAATGAGACGATGCTGGTCTCACTGCATGGAAGGAAGGGGGCTGGTAGCTATTTCAGATGAAGCCCATTCCAGAAGCTGAAGTTGAAATACCTGATACTTTTCCTTGTGGCAAGACAGACCTATGACAGAGCATCTAATAGTCAGAATATTAATTCAGCCATGATGATTTGCCTGCTGAGAGACTGTTTGTTTAGAAAGCTGCTGAGCTGTTGGTAGATCCTAGAAAGTGGAAAATCTATCAGAGTAGTTTATTAGACAGCATCAGCTAAATAAAAATAAAATCAGTGATCGCTAGAGATACAATCCCCAGGGACCGAGCTAATCTCCTGTTTTGTATATATGCTACATTAGTAGTTCACCAACATCATCACATGACCTACAAAATACCAAAGGACAACCAAAATTCAAAGCCATGCACATGCAACCCTACATGCATTGTATTTATAGCTGAAATACCTGGGGACTTGATCCATCTGAGAAGCATCTCCAACTAACACTTCTAGATGTATTTCTGATGTTACTATGGCAAGACTTTGGTGCCAGTGCACAAGAGGAATGGGGATTAAAATATGTTAAGGATTTGGATTTCTGCCAGTCTAAATTTTACAGCAGAGCACACAGACAATTCCTAACTACCTTTACTACACACCACCTACTTACCTTCTTCCTTTTCCTCACCTAGCCAATAAGCTATTTTTATCACAGCTTTCAAACCGTGTTTCCTATATGCTTGTATCATCTGGTAGCTCTTTCCCCAGCTCACACTTCCATCTTTGAGCCCATTAGGCAACTGCAACCACATTTAGAAAAAAGGAGTCTGAAGAAGGATTAAATTTCTGTAAGTTTCAGAAGCTTTGATCTGCCCTCTAATAAGCTGTCAAATACCTTCCCCTCCCCTCAGTCAGAGAGGGGCCTGGACAGCCATTAAACAAGTATGTTTGGCAGCAGCTACGGCCAAATAGCAAAAGTACAGCTTCAGACTAGTCCCAGCACTTAACTGGTTCCTATTGGTGAAAGAACGGAGCATGCTGAAGAATCACAACGTTGAGTCCACAGGCCATTGAAAGAATTCTGTTACAACACTTAGGTGTATTGCTGGCATTTCAGTCCACAGCTACAAGCCAAAAATACCACTTCATGTTCATTTAACTGTAGAAGCTACACTCACATGACAGATACCTGCCCCCCACCCTCTCTATTTATTTTAGCCTTTAAGTTTCACACATGTCTACATCTCTGGTGCACATCTGTATCGCTAGGTATCTCCTGCCCAGCTAAGACCTGATGGGATTTGGAGTTAAACAAAATGGTGCCAGCAGAGGTGGGATCCAGTAGGTAAGAGCACCTTAAATGCTCCTGAAATTTTCACTTCTGCTGGGATTCCTCCACATCACTACTGGGATATTCTGCTTGGAGTAAAATGTGTTTTCTATCGAAAAATTCTTTTTGCAATGCCTCCCTCCTGCTCCCCCAGCTTTTCAAAAGACTTGTTCTTCTGCCATTTCTTGTTCTTGTTCCTAGCTAGGCATTGCGAAGGAAGCTGTAGTACAGGACAAATATCTAACAACTTTACAGATTTTTGTCTGTATCCTTCATCTGTATCTTTTATCAAGATCCTTGTTGAGTATAAAGAAACTTTCCACATTACAGCAAAGTGACACTCTTTTCCCCATCTTAAATTGTTACTTTTGTTTTCCTCCTTTTTATGCTCCTATCAGTGGTTCCCTTCTTTCTTTAATCTTTCACTATGAAGTCTGTTTTCCAGCATGTTGAACCCCAAAACACTCTCTTTCTTGGTAATCCACTTGTAGTTCTAATATTTCAAGCAAAAGCAGCAAGGCAAAGAGAAAAGTTCTAAGAAATCTGAAGCAAATGTCTTGATGAGATTTATCTATTCACTGTCCCTCATCTTGAGCGCTCCAATTGAGATAAACAAAACCAAGAACCTTCCCCCCCCACAACAGCTTCACTAAACACAGCGATATTCCTATTGGCCTTTCTCACCCGTTCTTCTGCAGAGGTATTTTCATCCAGGTTATTAATGGCATTTTCCACACGGGCCAGACGACCTGACAGTGACAGCAGGAGGTTGACCACTTTGTCAAGGTCGCCAATAAACATCTTGAATTTGTCAAACTCATTTGGTTTGCAGACTTCTTTCACAATGGCCTCTACCTCCTCCCCCAGTATATTATTTGCTTGGATGTCTTCCAGAAGTGTCTCACGTGCTTCCCTCAGCACCTGCAGCTTCCTACTAATGCTGTCAATAAGTTCTTGCTGTGGAAAATAAGGAGATGAGAATTTATTAGCACTACTGCATTCTTCTGCATTTGAAAGTCATGTCAGAAATGTAGAATTTTAATACACTGAAACTCTATGTGGCATTGACAATGACTGCACTACAAATAAAAATAAGTATATACCTAAGGTCTGTACCCAGAGGTTCACGATGCTCAGCTTGAGACCTGTGTTAATGCAATTTATCTTTGTGGCAGAAGATGAAGGACTCCCACCCCTCCCCCAGCAAACATTCCTGCTGCTCATTCCTGCCAGCTATGGAAGAGCATAAAGTACAGTGCATCCTTTTCTCTCTAAATACCAGGTCCACAATACCTTTCTGAAAAGCTACACTTAGACTGTACCAGGAACACAATGCTGTACTTTCCACATAACACAGTTAAAATTAGGGCACTGTCTAGCTTTTTCTTCCTTTCTGCATGTTAGCATCCCTCCAATAGCAGTCCTTCCACTCTCAGAGAACCTTAGCTTTAACAGCGCATTACAACATTTCTGTGGGAAAAATCACAATTCCTGTGGCACAAAACAGAGAATAAAACCTACTTTATCATACAAAGCAGCTCTATGTGAAGCTGTGCAAAATGGCTCTGCCAAAGGACCAAACAAGCATCTCTAGCTGTCACTGTCCTACCTCAGGCAAATATACCACCTCACCTACAGTTTGCTGGGGTTTCCCACTGCATGGGATACACACCCCCAGGCTTAGAAAAAGCATGTCAGGTGCATCATCAGCACAGCCAGACCAAGAACCCAGATCTCCTCCCTTGGTGACCTGTGTTCCACCTGTGCTGCCTGGCCACCTCCTTCCTTTTGGAAAAGAGGTCTTGTTTCTTCTGTGTCCATTAGCTTTCATTTGCGCACAAGGGGTGGAAGTCAGCTCAGCTGGTCGTCTACTCTAACATGAGATGAAGCACACCCTAAAAATGCCTCACTCATTTAAATGTAGATGCCTATTTAGTATTCAGCTAATTTCAGGTAAGAAAAATTCCCAAAGCACTCTCTAAACATACACCTCAGCACAATTCCTAAATGAAAATGAGATAGAATCATAGAATAGTTAGGGTTAGAAAGGACCTTAAGGTCTAGTTCCATCCTTTAAAACAGTCATTATTTCAGTCCCCCTACCTTTTTTAAAGAAAACCCCACAAAATTCCTCATGCCATTCTTCAGGAACTCTGCTTTCTAAATGCAAATCTGATTACAAGCCTGCATGATCACCCAGAAACACTGACTGCAGCTACCACTCCCAGATGCCACTGAGCAGTCACTGCCAATTTATTTTGGGAACAACAACAACCAAATGAAAAAAAAAACGTCTGCCAATCTTAAAAGAAAGCAACTACACCCTGAAAATTTAACAGCCATTTTAAAAGCAGAAATTCAACACATGGATTATCCGGGCGGGTTTTCTCCCTTTTGATTTAAGGTACTAAGGCCAGGTTAATCTGGATTTGGGCTGTTAGTCTGGGTGTCCAAAAGATTAAGGTAGTAAGCAGTTCTACAGATGCCTGCTTTACTGACTGATTAATCTGCAGGATTTGATTTCTCCCTCCACCCTCGTCTCTCAATGCAAATGCATTTTGATTTGGATTATGTAGGTCACAGTGCTACCTTCTCATTTCCCTCAAATGACACACACATGCACAGTGCTGCTGTTTCACCACCCAAAACACAAGGGGATACTGTTGTGCTCTGTTATTATCTTAAGTTTTTCCCTTCAGCAGCCATTTTCCCTGTAGCATCCTATTTAGATGTCCCCAAGCAGCTGAAGCTAGCATCTAAACGATTGCTTTTGCAGGTGTGAAGGATGTAAGTACTTGCCTCTCTAAGACTGTCATATCTATTAAAGACATGCATATCCATTTAGATGTCCCCAAGCAGCTGAAGCTAGCATCTAAAGGATTGCTTTTGCAGGTGTAAAGGATGTAAGTACTTGCCTCTCTAAGACTGTCATATCTATTAAAGACTTATGATCACTGATTGCTTCCTACTCAGACAAAGCAGTCTTTGGATGAAGCAACTGTGGGCTCACTACATGCTTTTGCTAACCAGCAGAAAACCTGTATTAAATGCAGTATCTACTGAACCACAAAAGCTCCAATCTACATCTTGAAACTGGCAGATGAATAATTCATAGCTTTGAATTCTGTACCAATAAGCAGGAAAACAATAAAATCTCATCTTTTTCCAGTAATTCTTGCTGATGTGACCAGCAACACAGAAAGTAGTTCAGTGCTGCTAAGGTGGTTCATTGCTTGGCATGCTTTACATGAATTACTCTGCTCTCATCTCACCATTTCTTATGAATTCAGGCCTAAAGCAGAAGAAACCTGGTATTTTTCAATAATTTTTACACTCTTCAGGAGTTGCTGCAACTCTCTCTAAAGGCCATGAGGACTTCCTACTCAGTCACACATCGATTTTCCTTACTAGAAAAACACTCTTATAGGGTCTTTACCATCTGTTCAGTATTTTATAATTGCGGTAAACATACATTAAACTCAGTATGTTAACATACACACATTCCATTCCTTCTAGCTGGGAATACAGGGATCACCCCCCACCCCCCCCCCCCCGCAAATCCCCCCACTTATATTAATGACTCCATATGAAATTCCCATACTTATTTCAAAATAATAGTAATAAAAAATAAAAAGCACCACCATACAATTCTGGTTTGCAGAGAATAACAAATATTACAATCATTCCATGATGGACTGCAATTAAGTTCTCTCGTAACAGAACTGATTTCAAGGAATCAAGGAACAAATTCTGGGTATATGCCTCCTCTAAAATAACTGAAGTCATAAAGTGTGCTATGAAAGTATTCAAGTCCTTAACAATCCCTTGTTAAACTGTTGCCAAATATGTGAAGCTGAGCCAAGTTATATATTCTGGCTGTTTTATAAAGATGCCTTGACCCACTTAGCACGAGTTTTATGTTTCCTGACAAGATCCAAGATGAAAGCCCACTGAACTGAGTGCTTGCATCTCACCGTATGTTGAGGAGCAGGGAGAGGGGTAAGGAGCAATGTGTGTGTCTACAACATGTATATTCAGAAAAGACAAAGGGGGAGCTCTGCTAAAAGCTCTTCATTAAATACTTCCTATCTCATATGATTTGTGGTGTATACTAGAGATAAAGGCAGGAGTACATAAAGGGTGAATATGATTTTCCTGTTAACAGACACTAACACAAATAAATGGCACTTTTATCAGCTTTAAGTCTTTAGTCTGTTGGGCAAACAAGAAAAGTTTAACAGCCCCCCATACAAACACTCCATAATTAATGAGAAGGAAACTAATTCTAGCAAAAATGATAAACGTGACAATCGTGTGTGCCACCAGATAAAACCGATTTATTCAAAAAGCAGTGAAATCCTTAATTTGTCTGAGTAGTACAGCTGCTGGATGCAGTGGCTGTCTGGCAGAGGGTAAGTGCAGCTTTTGTGCTGCAACAATATCATGCCCCCAGTGGTGCACACCATATTGAACACTGCAATGCAGTAGGGTCAGAGGGAAGGAAGGAAGGCTGAGGGAAAGAAAAAACCAAATTGGTAACAGAAAACACTACAGCTCCCTCACGTGCAGTGGCATCCATTCCTGCAATGAACCAGAAGTGGGAATCTCCTACAGAATCTCTCATCCTTAGAAGGTATTTCTTTGGGACTGGATTATTGAATGCAGCCTGGCAATTCATCATTAAGCACAGAGCTGATTTCAACTGAAAAGATTTGCACACCACTGCACTAGTGGCTTAGGTGAACAGAGTTAAACTACATCACTTTATTGATCAAACAGACCATCACCTCCAGCTTATCCATACTGGGAACTATAATTAAAATATTTTGTGCCAAATAACTAAGGAAATGAGTGTGACGATTTTACATAGCACAACATTTTCTCAACCCACATAAATATCATTATATCATCTTTTTAATACCATAGAATCACAGAATGGTTTGGGTTGGAAGGGACCTTAAAGATCATCCAGTTCCAACCCCTCTGCCATGGGCAGGGACACCTTCCACTAGACCAGGTTGCTCAAAGCCCCTTCCAACCTGGTATTGAACACTGCCAGGGATGGGGCAGCCACAGCTTCTCTGGGCAACCTTTGCCAGTGTCTCACCACCCTGACAGTGAAGAATTTCTTTCTAGTATCTAACCTAAACCTACCCTCTTTCAGTTTAAAGCCACTTCCCTCTTGTCCTATCCTTTATGCCCTTTTAATAAATCTCTCCCCCTCCAGATTTCTTGTAGCTCCCTTATGGATGCTAGCTGTGGCACAGAGAAGGGCCAGCTAACGGGGCTGGCCTCAGGGCTGCAGGGTTGGTTTCTGGCCTGACAGAAAAGAAACAACCCTAAGTTTGTTATGGGAAGCCAAGTAGCAGACAACACTCAGGGATGCCCATGAGCTATGCCCAGGGCAAGGCCAGAAGGCGGGGGCAGGCCCCTGGGATTCCTGAGTGCAGGGACTGCCTGGGGCCAGAACCCCAAAGGTTGTTCTGTGAGGGTGCTGGGTGGAGGGGCGGCAGACGGGCTGCACTTTGGGGGAGAGATTACCGGATGCTGTGATGCCACACCTAGCAACACAAGGGCCCGGGACACAGGGGATGGAGGGGACGCTCAGCCACAGGGCAGAGCTGGCCCAGAGGGCAAAGACATGCAGGAGGTAAACAAGCCAAACAAAGGCAGACAAGGGCTGTTGTTTTGGAAAGACTGATTTGGTGAGTGAAAAGAGAGGGAAAGGACAGGTACAGGAAAGGCACAGGGGAGAGACAACTGAGGAAAATGGGAGGGAAAGGAAAAGGAAAGGAGATGGAAAGAAGAGGGACAGGCAAGAGAAATGTGAGGGAAATACAAGGGAAAGCAGAAGGACAGGAGAAGGAAAGGTGAGAGAAAGGTGGGAGAAAGGTGAGGGACAGGCGAGAGAAAGGAGAAGGAAAGGGAAGTGAAAAGCAAGGAAAAGAGAGGGAAAGGCCAGTGAAAAGAGAGGGAAAGGACAGGAAAAGGCAAGGGAGAGGGAAAGGTGAGGGACAGGCAAGGCACCAGTGAGGGACAGCTGAGGGAAATGAGGGAAATGACAGGAAAGTGACAGGGTGTCATGGGTTCAGCAGCAGCAGTCATTTTTTCTGCTTCTTGGTAGCTGGTGCAGCACTGTGTTTTTAATTTTGGGCCTAGGAACAGCGCTGATAACACCAGTGTTTCGGTTACTGCTTAGTGATGTTTTGGTCTGGCCAAGGACTTTCTGAGTTTCATGCTCTGCCAGGGAGGAGGGGAGCCGGGAGGAAGCAGAGACAGGACACCTGACCCAAACTGACCAAAGAGGTCATTCCATACCACAGCACGTCATGCTCAAGATGGAGGACGGAGAGGAGAGACCCAGAAGGGTGGGGGGTGCACTGCGTGGTCGGGTTTGGTTTTAGGTGGTGAGAAATTGTATTCTTTCCTTGTATTTGCCTTGTTATCATTATTATTGGTGGTAGCAGTAGTGGTCTGTGTTATACTTTAGTTACTAAACTGTTCTTATCTCAACCTGTGGGAGTTGCATTCTTTTCGATTCTCCTTCCCATCCCTCCGGGAGTGGGGGGCAAGAAAGAGGGGGGAGTGAGTGAGCAAAACTGCGTGAGTTATAGAGGCTTAAACCACGACAGTTCTTTTGGTGCCCAACGTCGGGCTCGAAGGGTTGAGATAACGATAGGATTAATAGCCACTCGTCACAATGCTGATTTATTGGCTCTTAAAGTTGTTGCTTTTGGTTCTCTTGCGTTCATGGTTTCAGCCTGTTGTACCTTACTTACAGCCGGTATTTCTTATCTTAGCATGTTTCAGATATGGGTTTTGGTTTAAGGTTCTTGTTTTATTGTACTTTATTGGAATGGCTTGTGATACGGGCGGGCTCGAGAAGCCGTGGGGGGCGAATGTGTACCTGGCAGTTCGGCTGCTCTTCACCGTCCTGGCGAGGCTGTGGAGAGCCGAGGGGGGGCTGCCTCGGGAGCCGCCGGCTGCCGAAACGGCCCGGGGGAGCGGACCCGGGGAGCAGGAGCCGAGCCCCCCCACCGAGCCCAGCCCGGCGGCTGCCGAGCAGAGGAAGGAGGTAGCAGAAGGGGTGAGCCCCCCGACTGAGCCCAGCCCGGCGGCTGCCGAGCCGCCGGAGGGGGAGGCTACCGAGCGGCAGGAGGAGACGGCAGAGAAGCCGGGCCCCGAGGCTGAACAGAGTCCCGTGGCCGAGCCCAGCCTCGTGGCGGCCGAGAGCATTCCCCGGCAGCTGCCCGCGGAGCCGCAGGAGAACGCAGGAGACCCCGCAGCACCTCCCAGCAAGGCAGAGAAGGAAGCTCTGGACTCAGACAAAGAGCAGCTGGTGGTGAGAGAGCCGGCAAGCGCAGCAGCTACACCAGCCCCAGTGACAAGCACAGCAGCCTCATTTGAGAGCTCTGAAGGGTTTGAATGGCCTTTGGGTACCCTTGAGACCTGCCTGCTGATTGTGATGGGGATCAGCATGGTGGCATGCATACACAGTGTGTTTTACATTTACCCACAACCATTTTGTCTGGTCCCAAAAGTTAAGCAGAGTGGAGTGTGGGCCTTGTCTGGGGTTAGTCTGCAATGCAGGATGACTAAGAGATTTTCCCTGCAGCTGGACAGTCATGAGTGGCAGGGTGTGTGGGACAGTATGGGCAAGTATCTAGTCCACTGGGCCCCTCCAGTGCTTTGGAAGCATCACAGGTGGAAGGCAGCTGTATGGAGTCCCCACCGACAAGCTGCAGGAACTGCTGGAGGGGTGGATGAATTATTTTGAGCCTGATGGGCCCATGACACCTCAGGCCATCAGGGCAGAGATGCAGCATACAGATGGACTTATGATCGAGGGGTGGACTTAGCAATGGACACTGCGGCCCAGGTTATTCACGAGTGTGAACTCTGCACACAGCCTCTCCTGCTCTGAAAGGCTGTTGCAAAAGATGGAGCTTGACATCATGGACTGAATGGACTCAGCAGCTTTGTAGGGATTGGTCCATGCACTGAGGGATGATCTCTCTCCCTCTCTCTGTGTGTGTGTATGCATATACATATACATGTGATGGTATATTGACAATGTGGAATCTGAGCATAACGTGAATGGTATGGAATAAGGGGTGGATAATGTCATGGGTTCAGCAGCAGCAGTCATTTTTTCTGCTTCTTGGTAGCTGGTGCAGCGCTGTGTTTTTGATTTTGGGCCTGGGAACAGTGCTGATAACACCAGTGGTTCGGTTACTGCTTAGTGATGTTTTGGTCTGGCCAAGGACTTTCTGAGTTTCATGCTCTGCCAGGGAGGAGGGGAGCCGGGAGGAAGCAGAGACAGGACACCTGACCCAAACTGACCAAAGAGGTTATTCCATACCACAGCACGTCATGCTCAAGATGGAGGACGGAGAGGAGAGACCCAGAAGGGTGGGGGGTGCACTGCGTGGTCGGTCTGGGTTTTAGGTGGTGAGAAATTGTATTCTTTCCTTGTATTTGCCTTGTTATCATTATTATTGGTGGTAGCAGTAGTGGTCTGTGTTATACTTTAGTTACTAAACTGTTCTTATCTCAACCTGTGGGAGCTGCATTCTTTTCGATTCTCCTTCCCATCCCTCCGGGAGTGGGGGGCAAGAAAGAGGGGGGAGTGAGTGAGCAAAACTGCGTGAGTTATAGAGGCTTAAACCACGACACAGGGGAAGGTAAAGGAAAGGAGATGGAAAGGAGAGGAACAGGAGAGGGAAATCTGACAGAAAGACAAGGGAAAGCAGAGGGACAAGAAAAGGTAAGATAAGAGAAAGATGGGAGAAAGGTGAGGGACAGGCAATGGAAAGGAGAGAGAAAAAAGAGGGAAAGGTGAGTGAAAGACGAGGGAAAGGACAGGTAAAGGTGAGTGATAGGAGAGTGAAAGATGAGGGAAAGGCGTGGGACAGGTGAAAGGTGAGGGAAAAAGAAGGAAAGGTGAGGGACAGGCAAGGGAAATGAGAGGGAAAGGAGGAGGAAAGGGGAAGGAAAAGAGGAACAGGTGAGAAGAAGACAGGCAAATAAAAGGTGCTGGAAAGGCGAGGTAAAGGAGAGGAAAAGGAGAGGGACAAGCGAAGGACAGCTGAGGGACAGGCAAGGGAAATTTGAGGGGAAGGGAAGAAAAAGGAGAGGGATAGGAGATGGACAGGGGAGGAAAAGATAATGTAAAGACAATGGAAATATGAGGGAAAGGTTAGGAAAAAGCGAGGGAGAGGATAGAGAAAGTCGAGGGAAAGGAGACGGAGGGGCGAGAGAAAGGAAATATAAAGAGGAGGAAAAGGAGAGGGAAAGATAATGGAAAGACAATGGACAGATGAGGGAAAGGCGAGAGACAAGCGAGGGAAAGGAGAGGGACAGGAGAAAGAAAGGTGAGTGAAATATAATGGAAAGATGAAGAAAAGACAAGGGAAAGGCTAGGGACATGAAAGGGAAAGGTGAGGGACAGGTGAAGGACAGATGAGGGGAAGAATAGAAAATGATGGACAGAGGAGGGAAAGACAAGGGACACGAGAGGGAAAGGCGAAGCAGATAGAAAGATGAGAGAAAGGCTAGGGAAAGCTAAAGGAAAGATAAGGAAAGATGTGGGAAAGATGTGGAAAAGGCGAGGGAAAGGAGAGGGACAGGATAGGGAAAGGTGAGGGAAAGAAAACAAAAGGAGGAAAGGCAAGGGAAAGTAGAGGGAAAGGAGATGAAAAGGAGAAAGATAATGGAAAGACAAGAGAAAGGCTAGGGACAGGATAGGGAAAGGTGAGGAAAAGAAAATGAAAGATGAGAGAAAAGATGAGGCAAAGACAAAGGAATGACAAGGAAACAAGGGAAAGATGAGGCAAAGACGAGGGAATGATGAGGAAAAGAACAGGGAGAACATAGGGAAAAGCAAGGGAATGGCAAGAAAAAAAACATGGAAAGGTGAGGGAAGGACAAGGGAAAGGATAGGGAAAGGCAAAGGAAAGATAAGGAAAGGCAATGGAAAGGAAAGTGACAGGACAGGGAAAGGCAAGGGAAATATAACAGAAAGAATAACAAAAGGCAAAGGAAAGGAAAGGGAAAGGAGATGTAGAGGAGAGGGAAAGATAATGGAAAGACTAAGGAAAGATGAGGGAGAGAGGAGGGAATGATGAGGAAAAGTGTGAGAACACAGGGAAAAGTGAGGGAATGGCAAGGGAAAAAAATGGTAAGGTCAAGGGAAAGGCAAGGGAAACGACAGGGAAAGGCAAAGGAAAGATAAGGGACTAAGAAGGAAAGGCGAGGGATAGTACAGGGAAAGGGAAAGGAAAGATAACAGACAACGAGGGAAAGGCGAGGGATAGTATGGGGAAAGGCAAACGAAAGATAAGGAAAGGCAAGGGAAAGGAGATGGACAGGATAGGGAAAGGCGAGGCAAAGATAATGGAAAGAATAAGGAAAGGCAAAGGAAAGGAGAGGGAAAGGAGATGTAATGGAGAGGGGAAGATAATGGAAAGATGAGGGAAAGACAGAGAAAGGCAAGGCAGAGGCAAAGAAAAGACAAGGGAAAGGTAACAGAAAGATGAAGGAAAGATGAGGGAAAGGAGAAAGAAAGGGGAGGGAAATCTAATGGAAAGACAAGGGAAAGACAAGGGGAAGGCTACGAACAGGACAGGAAAAGGTGAGGGAAAGATAAGGAAAGATGAATGTAAGATGAGGGAAAGGCATGGGAGAACACAGGGAAAAGCGAGGGAGAACACAGGGAATAGCAAGGGAATGGCAAGGAAAAGAAAATGGAATGATGAAGGAAGGACAAGGGAAAGACGAGGGGAAGGCTATGGATGGGACAGGGAAAGGTGAGGGAAAGATAAGGAAAAATGAGCCTAAGACAAGGGAAAGACAAGGGAAAGACAAGGGAGGACACAAGGAAAAGAAAGGGAGAACACAGGGAAAAGCAAGGGAATGGCAATGAAAAGAAAATGGGAAGATGAGGGAAGGACAAGGGAAAGACAAAAGGAAGGTTGAAGGGTTACGACAGGGAAAAGAGAGGGAAAGATAAGGAAAGATGAGGAAAGGCAATAGAAAGATAATGGAAAAGAGAAAAAAGGCAAGAAAAAGGAAAGACAAGGGAAAGGAGAGGGATAGGAGAGGGACAGGAAAGCGAAGGATGAGGGACATATGAGGGAAAGGCGACAGGAAGCAGAGGTAAATGCAAGGGACAGGATAGAGAAAGGTGAGGCACAGCTGAGGGAAAGATGAGGGTAAGATGATGGAAAGAAGAGGCAAAAGGCGAGGAACAAGCAAGGGAAAGTAGAGAGAAAGAATACAGAAAGGTGAGGGATAGAGAGAAAGATGAGTGAAAAGCAATGGAAAGGTAATGGAAAGAGAAGGGAAGGACAAGAGAAAGGCAAGGAACAGGATAGAGAAAGGGGAGGGAAAGATAATGGAATGATGAAGAAAAGGCAATGGACATGCGAGGGAAAGGCGAGGTACAGGCAGGGGAAAAGAGAGAGAAAGGAGAGGGAAAGACGAGGGAAAGATGAGGGATAGGATAGGGAAAGGAGAGGGAAAGATAATGGAATGATGAAGAAAAAGCGATGGACATGCAAGGGATAAGTGAGGGAAAGGAAAGGGAAAGGAGAGGGAAAGACGAGGGAAAGAGAAGGGAAAGATGAGGGAAAGATGTGGGAAAGAGATGCTTAAGGTGAGAGAAAGGAGAGGGACAGGTGCGGGAAAGGCATGGGAAAGACAATGGAAAGGGTGAGGGAAAGAAATGGGAAAGCAGAAGGAAAGAGGAGGGAAAGGCTAGGGACAGCACATGGAAAAGCAAAGGAAATGCAAGTGAAAGAAGATGGAAAGGAGATGCAAAGATAAGGAAAGATGAGGGAAAGACGGGAGAAAGGTGAGGGACAGACAAGGGAAAGAAAGGGGAAAGGTAACTGAAAGACAAAGGTAATATGAGTGAAAGGAAAGGGACAGGAGAAAGAAAGAGAGGTAAATAGAAAGTTGAAGGAAAGACAAAGAAAGGCTAGGGACAGGATAGGAAAAGGTGAAGGAAAGATAAGGAAAGGTGAGGGAAAGGAGATGGAAAGGAGAGGCAAAGATAATGGAATGATAAGGCAAAGACGAGAGAAAGGCAAGAGCCAAGCAAAACATAAGAGAAAGGTAAGGGAAAGACATGGGAAAAGTGAAAGACCAGTGAGAGAGAACTTAAGAGAAAGGTGGGGGAGAGAGACTGGAAAGACAAGGGAAAGGCTAAGGGACATGGGAGGGACAAGCGAGGGAAAGGAGAGGGAAAGGGTGAGGGAAAGTAGAGGAAAAGACAAGGGAACAATGAGGGAAAGATGAGACAAAGACAAGAGAAAGGAGAGGGAAAGGTGAGAGAAATGTGATGGAAAGGAGAGGGAAAGGTGAATGAGATGGGAGGTAAAGACAAGGGAAATTTGAGGGAAAAAGGGTGAAAAGGGGGAAAGGGGTGAAAAGGGGGGAAAAGGGGGGAAAGGGGGGGAGAGGGGGGGAGAGGGGGGGAAGGGGGGAAGGGGGGGAAGGGGGGGAAGGGGGGGAAGGGGGGGAAGGGGGGGAAGGGGGGGAAGGGGGGGAAGGGGGGGAAGGGGGGGAAAGGGGGGGAAAGGGGGGAAGGGGGGAAGAGGAAAAAGGGGGGAAGGGGGGAAAGGGGGAGAAAGAATGGGGAAAGAATGGGGAAAGGCAAGGGAAAGGCGGGGGAAAGGCGGGGGAACGGCGGGGGAACGGCGGGGGAACGGCGGGGGAACGGAGGGGGAGCCGTAACGGAAAGACAAGGGACAGTATAAGGAAGAGTGATAGAATGGCAAGGGAAAGGCAAGGTAATGATAATGGAAAGATGATGGAAAGATGAGGGAAAGGTGAGAGACTGGTTAGGGAAAAGAAAGGGAAAGATAACGGAACAACGAGGGAAAGGAGGGGTAGAGGAGAGGGACAGGATAGCAGAAAGACAAGGGACAGGTGAGGGAAAGGCGAGGGAAAGGTGAAGCAAAGATGAGAGACAGGATAGGGAAAGGTGAAGGAAAGATGAGGGACAGGATAGCGAAAGGTGAGGCACAGGCGATGGTTAGGGTTAGGGTTAGAACAAGGAAAACCAAAAGAATGACAAGGGTACGATGAGGGTAATATGAGGGAAAGACTAGAAAAAGAGGAGGGAAGAGGCAGGAAAGACAAGGGAAAGCTGAAAGGCAAAACAGAGAGGAAGGGGAGAGGAAGGGGAGAGGAAGGGGAGAGGAAGGGGAGAGGAAGGGGAGAGGAAGGGGAGAGGAAGGGGAGAGGAAGGGGAGAGGAAGGGGAGAGGAAGGGGAGAGGAAGGGGAGAAGATAAAAGAGGGGAGAAGATAAAAGAGGGGAGAAGATAAAAGAGGGGAGAAGATAAAAGAGGGGAGAAGATAAAAGAGAAGACAGAAGGCAGAAGACAGAAAGGCAGAAGAAAGAAAGGCAGAAGAAAGAAAGGCAGAAGAAAGAAAGGCAGAAGAAAGAAAGGCAGAAGAAAGAAAGGCAGAAGAAAGAAAGGCAGAAGAAAGAAAGGCAGAAGAAAGAAAGGCAGAAGAAAGGGAGAAGAAAGCATAAAGGGAGAAGAAAGGGAGAAAGAAGAAACAGGGAAGAAAGGGGAAGAGAGAAGACAGAAGAGAAGAAAGAAGAAATAGAATAGAAAGAAGGCAGAGAAAAAAGAAGATAGAAAAAAATTACTGAAACAAGAGCACAAAAGGAGAGACAAAGGAGAGAGAAAGAAGAGATAAAGGTCAGAGAAAGGAGAGAGAAAAAGCAGAGAGAGAAAGAAGAGAGAAAAAGCAGAGAGAGAAAGGAGAAAGGAGAGAGAACAAGCAGAGAAAGAATGGAGAGAGAACGGAGAAAGAGAGAAAAGACAAGAGAAGAAAGAGAAGAGAGAGAAGAAAGAGAAAAAAGAGAGAAGTAAGGGAGAATTAAGGGAGAAAAAAGAAGAAACAGGGAAGAAAGAGAGAAGAAAAAAGAGGGAAGAAAGATGAAATAGGATAGAAAGAAGGCAGAGAAAAAAAGAGATGGAAGAAAATGGGTCTGCATGTTCACAATAGCATGAAATGAGTGCAAAAGGAGAACCCAAAAGGAGAGACAAAGGAGAGAGAGAAAGGAGCAATAAAGGTCAGAGAAAGGAGAGAGAAAAAGGAGAGAGAGAAAGGAGCAATAAAGGTCAGAGAAAGGAGAGAGAAAAAGCAGAGAGAGCATGAAGAGAGAATGGAGAGAGAAAGAGAGAAGAGGGAAGACAGAAGAGAGAAGAAACGGAAGGAAAGAAGAAAGAGAGAAGAGAGGAGAGAAGAAAGAGAAAAAGAGAGAAGGGAGAAGTAAGATAAAAGGGACAAAAAAGAACAGGGAAGAAAGAGGGAAAAGAGAAGACGAGGACAGAAAAAAGGCAGAGAAAAAGAGAAGATAGAAAATGTGTCTGCACATTCACAATAAAGTGTGAAATGAGAGCGTGAAAGGACAACAAAAAAGGAGACTGCAAAAGGAGAGAGAAGGAAGAGAGAAGGAAGAGAGAAGAGAGAAGGAAGAGAGAAGAGAGAAGGAAGAGAGAAGAGAAAAGGAAGAGAGAAGAGAGAAGGAAGAGAGAAGGAGGAGGGAAGAAGGAGAGAAGGAAGAGGGAAGGAAGAGGGAAGGAAGAGAAGAGAAGAAAGAGAAGAGAAGAAAGAGAAGAGAAGAAAGAGAAGAGAAGAAAGAGAAGAGAAGAAAGAGAAGAGAAGAAAGAGAAGAGAAGAAAGAGAAGAGAAGAAAGAGAAGAGAAGAAAGAGAAGAGAAGAAAGAGAAGAGAAGAAAGAAGAGAGGAGAGAAGAGAGAAGAAAGAGAGGAAAGAGAAGAAAAGGAGAGCACAAAAGGAGAGACAAAGGAGTGAGGAAGGAGAGATAAAGGTCAGAGAAAGGAGAGAGAGAAAGAGAGAAAGGAGAAAAAACTGAGAATACGCTGAGAGAGAATGGAGAGAGAAAGAAATTGAGAAATTGAGAGAGTTGAGAGACAGCCTCCCTTGCGAAGGGCATCTTCCACTGAATAGACCAAGCTCATTAGCTATCTCTCACAACTACATTTATGAATTTGGGTGGTAGAACTAGAGAGCAAAGTATTTTCACGAGTGACAAACCAAATGAAGAAAAAATAAAATAAAATAAAATAAAAATAAATAAAATAAAATAAAATAAAATAGCAGCTGTGTAGCCATGTGTGCTCCTTCTCTCTTACGACAAACCCAAATCCTGGTTCTAAATTCTGCATTTCAAAAACATGGAATCAAACCCACCAGCAGTTACAGTGGGATACATAAGCACTTCTGTTTGTACATAGCAAGTGAGAGAAATATAGAAGAAATTCAAATGCAAAACAGTATTTGAAAGTAATCTCCCTAAAACTTCTCCCCCTGGGACCTTCCACAACATGTACAAGGCTGCAAAAAGCAAATTCACAGTTGGACACGTAACACTTTTCCCTGTCCATTCCCCTCCCATTTCTCCCCTCAGCCAATCCAGGCTGATTTTCCAAGTGATCTTTAATATCTAAAAAGCCTTTTATTTAAGGGTGTTTACCTAGCAAATTCACAGTTAATGAAATGCATTACACTTTTGAAATGTCTTTTACCTTCTTTTCTGACAAGTCATGATCCAGCTCATCTTCAGAATCTTCTTCACTCTGCTGCTGCTGCTGCTCCTGCATGTCCTTCATTTTAATCAGCAGCTCTGCCTTTGGTGCAGATGTGCTGTAGTAGGTAGAATTGGTTGTGAGGGAGATGGCAGATGGTGCGCTCTGGTTCTCTTTCCTGGTAAAAAGTCAAAACTTTAATTAACTGCCTTGACACCCTAATCACTGCAAAGAAAGGACAATCTTTTAGAGCCATCATTTCACCAAGCAAGCAGGGGGTTCAACAGAAAGCCATTACCTAAGTAAATAGGATAAATAAAATCTGGTTATGAAGAAAATTTGAAAGCAGTACATGCCCATCAAAAGCTAAAAATGAAGACCTTTCATCATTACAATAAGTGAAATGGACCCAAGATCCCTCAGCTGGAAACAAAATGCAGTTACGTTTTTCCAAGTAGTACAAAGACCGCAGTGTCATATAAAGTATCCTTTCAGATTTCCAAATGTGGGATACTACAATCTAAGTATTTCTCTTTTTGATGAGATGATTACACATGAACTTCATGAGAAGGCTACAACTTAACTTGATTACTCAGATCAAGAAAACGGAAGACCCACACAACATCAACATGGATGGAATTTAATGGAACTCAATCTTTTCTTTGTTCTCATTCACTTCCAGGAAATGTCTCATGCCCATTTCAGGCTGTCTTTTTAAATTTTCATCACATAAACAAGGGTAAAATATTTTTTCTTCCCTATCCAGTAAGTAAACCAGACGATATTGGTAAAGTATCTAATCACTATGAAATGGAAGAAGATAGTTATTCCTTAAATACTGACACACACAGTTTTCAACGAGATCTTAAAAGGAAATCTGTCATATTGTGCAACATTGTTTTTTTCTGTTAAGGGTATACTTAGCAGTATTACACTTGACCACAATTCTGACAGAAGAAGTCTCAGAAAAGTCCCAAATCTCAACAGCAGGAAGATCCTAGCCTTCACCCCCTCTTAGGAAAACTGACACCCTTTGGACAGCAGCTTACAAGGACTACAGAAAGTAATACTCACTTTTCCTCTGAAATTTTTGGAGAAGGAACTTTTGGCAGGAGCTTCCTGCGCTGTTGAGCTTCCTCCAGGAGGTGTTCATCTTTAGGGAATATACCAACCATCAGATCCATTGTTGTTTTTATTTTCACATTAGGATCTAGGATGTCTGCTAGAGATTTATCTCTTCCCACAATCTCTCTGGCTAGCTCCTCTGACTTCCAGTCTTCAAAAGTCTTCTCTTTGGCCTTTACATAGCTGACTGCTGGTGTGGCAGCACTGCTGTCCTTCAAGTTGCTGCCAGGTTCTTCAGCTGGTTGAGTGTCAGCAGGTTTGGTTCTGGCTTCTGGCTCTACACCTTGCCTGGTGTAAGCATAGAATCGTGAATAGGATTGCTCAGAAGTGCTGAGTGTTTTAATTTGGTCCTTTTCCAAACCACTGGGTAAAGCAGGAGGCTCCATAGTACTGACAAGACACTGACGACTCTCCTTTTCTGCGCTGCTCTCAGAATGAACTATCTTGATGGGAACCATTTTCACCGTAGTATTGTTGTCTATGACCCTTTCAATTCTGAAAAAGACGGAAAACTCATCTTTTGAAATGGAAGAACCTTACATCCCAATTCTTATCCCCTCTAATCAGAAGGGAAACCCAAATATGAAAAAAGGAAGATAAGAGATCTAGGTAATGGAATCAGTGTCTCTCCAACCCTAAATCTACATGTTTTCTGCCCACATATGTTATACTGCACTTCTGTTTGTTTCCATGAAATGAGGGTCCAATCTCAGCAGCCAGGACCCAGATTTGAGAAAGTGCCGCTGAACTGCGTTTTACTGCTTTGTGGTCACACATACACAGGAAAACAAGCCTCAAGCTCAAACCTCACTGCCTCATGCAGATCTAATAATGGCTTCAGCTTTTGGCCTAACAGGCAGCTTAGTTGCCTGGGGAGTTTGTGACGTTGTCACATGAATTCCCAACTCTTCCAAGGAAAGTGACAACAGAACAGACAGAAGCATCTTGCAGGCTAGGCCTTTGCTGAGCTACAAGAATAGCAAGTAAATCACTCATGGAAAACCTGGAAATAATTCAAAACTTA
The DNA here is from genome assembly GCA_028858755.1 of Ara ararauna. Taxonomy (NCBI): domain Eukaryota; kingdom Metazoa; phylum Chordata; class Aves; order Psittaciformes; family Psittacidae; genus Ara; species Ara ararauna. The sequence goes on from CM054378.1 coordinate 54,683,831, forward strand.
ATTATATGATTAAAAAAAACCCTAAATCTGTATTTGTAGAATTTCACACAAGATACAAAAATTTAACAGATCCCACTGCAGCGTCCTAGTTTTCTACTTAAAGAAATAAAAACAGCCTCTGAAGAGTGTCACACAATTCTGGATACTCCTTTTATGGAAAGCTTATAGCACAAATTCTGTACTGCATAGCACAAAGGGCCAACTTGGGCATTCAGTCAGGAAAGCTATTTAAAGACAAAGATAACTTAGATTTTTAAACTGGACAGTAACATGTTAACATTACTGAACCATCTGCACTGTACGTAAACCATGTAAGAAACTTAAGTCTGGTTTGGTGGTTCTGAGTTTGCAGAAAGTTTAAAATTATTGTCATACTGTGGGTTTGGAAGCTCCACAGCAAGTGAATGAACACTGCCCACTAGCTAAAGTATCTGGTTTCATCTGGCTGTGTAGCTTGTCACTGTTCAGATAAGTGACCAAGACATACTATGGCCCTTCTCTTCTAAGTGTAGGTGTGTCACTTTCCTTATAGTTTATTGTGCTGTATTTTTCTTTTGTTGGGAATAGCAAAATCTGTTTGACTTCATATTTTTCAGAAGTTGTTATCTTACATTTAAAGATACATTTGCTTCCAAATAAATGTGCAGCCTCCCAGCAGGTATTTACTTTCCACAAGTGCTTTGCAGACATGCTTTGATACTGATCCGACTTTTGGGGCAGGTTTTCCAGCCCATGCTGAACCCCACCACTCCCATTTGGTTGGGTGCTTTCAGTCAAGGTGCCTATCGTTTTAAAGAGCTCACTCCTGTGTCTACTGCTCAGCCCCAGCAACCTGCCTGCTGACATGGGCTCTCCTCCTGCCTGGTGTCTCTGCCCTGACCCTTCCTCTTGCTTGTTTTTAAGTAAAGCCCACACCTTTTGGACTCCACCAGACCGTAAGCAGGAACACATTTTTGAGTTTGACAGAAATGCATGCATGCGTAAGTCTCTGGGGGGCAACTGGAAGAGAAGAAATGAGCTGACCGTAATTCTTTACCTAAAATGTCTGGCATCTGTTTTGAAACACTGAGTACATTCCTTTCAGCATGGTAAAAGATTTTCCAGATACTTAAGGCATCATCAAGTCAACTGACTGCAGTCACAGCAAAGACAGTTCAACACCAGGTGCTTCAGAAATCCTGTTTCTACAGTCGCTACCCTTCAGATTTCTGAAGGTTTTCCACTTGTGGAACTGTGGCATGAAAGTTTGACTTGCAGCAATTCTGCTTGTTGTCACTACAAAGCTTTACTTCAACCACAAGCACAGTCACTCCTTGACCTGAGTGTAGGTTTATTGCAAGTCTACTGATGCACATCTACTCATGCACCCTTTTATTATTGCTAAATAGTCATCTTGGGAAATAGCCGGGTTCTGCACACCACTAATATTTCCTTATGCTGCATTATGCTACCTAAAATGCTGCAGGAAACCCTGCACACTCACTCAGTTTATCCTGCTGATGAGCCAGACACCTTTCATAAAGAAAAGTAAATAGTTACATGCTGACATCATCAAACATTAGCTGCCCACAGCATGTAAACTGGCATGTCCAAAAGCTCACATGCAAGGAGTCAATAGAAGCAATAAGCCAAATCTAATTAACTGCATATTAAGATAAATCTACTGGACATATTTCTATCATATGAAATAAATGCCATATAGAAGGTTCAGAGGTATGGCCCACATGTCTCTCCATTTTTGCCTTACCTGTTTTACTGAGTAATGTAATTATTAGCTGAGGACAATACCTTGTGCACAAGCAAGAGCTATCTGGGCTCAAGAATTTTAAATGGTAACAAAATATTTGCAGGGTAAGCGTATCATTCAGATATGTTATCATTCAGATATCGGCATATAATTAGGGACACCTTAGTGTTCACTCCAACATTAAAGCTTAGTCAAAAGGAAGGACAAATACAGTTAGTCTTCTACGCAACCTTAGCATCTATTCATAAAGCAATACATTAAGGAAGTCAAAGCAATACACTAAGGAAGTCATTACTGTCATCTACCTTTGCACAGAGATGCTAGGGTTCACATGACATGTAGCACTTTACATAGTAAACTGTATTATTACTTCATGTTAAAAACACTGCAGGATGAAATGTAATTTTTCTCCTCTGGTTACAAGAGGAAAAACATAGAATCATAGCATCATAGAATGGTTTGGGTTGGAAAGGACCTTAAGATCATCTAGTTCCAATACCCTTGCAATAACATGTTTAGGAAAAAAAGTAATTAATGTTTTCTATGTTTTCTATGTCATAAGTCACACTGGGAAACGGTATGATTGAGTCTATTCAAACTACTTACATTACTGCAGAAACAAGTTATTCTAACTACTTTTGCCCAGAGAAACAACCTCTGTGTTCATTCAGCTTGGAGGTTTTATTTTCATTCTTCAACTGTCAATTATTGTGCCAAAAGATTTATGAAAACTAAGATTCCTAAGCTTCCTGGAAGAGTTTATCTTAAGGGAGAATAACGATATGATATGGTATATTAGCAGCATATGACAGACACAGAAATCAATTTCAGTCAGTTTGCCTAATTCTAAGTTTATCTAGCCTGGGAAAGGACTGAATTTCTCCTGCTGAATCTTCAGCCCATCTCAAACAAACAGTGCTGTGGACTTCCCAGCAGGCTGCCTGGAGTGCCACATTTCATTGTAAAAGCACCACGAAAACCGTCATGATTTGGCAGTGCCCCTTACTGCGTGCACTTCAAAACATGTTCTCACGAAGCACATACGCTTCCCTTCCCACATCTGCTTTGTCCCTGCAACAATTCATATTCATATACAGGTTTGGGTGGAGGAAATGATGACAGAGAATCTTCTGATTTCACCCAGACTCATTTTCTTCTAACTACTAGCTGTTAACACCTGAGCAGCGTCAGTCAACTAAAAGAAACCACAGACCAGTTGAAGAACTTCAATGGTACCAACTGGAATTTCACACAAGTCTTAGGTCTCTTTATGACATGCTGTCATGGCTCATGCTTAATGAACGCAAAGGATGGGCTTTTAGTAAAGAAAATTAACAGTCAGCCATTAATAAGGTCTAAATGGGCAAAAAGTGTTAACAGATTAGTAAAGGAGTTACATCTAGTACCTGGCGGGGTTCTCATCCTGTACAGACACAGGAGGTTTATCAGTGAGCTTCTGTGGTGCAAACTGAGGAGAAGGGGACCTTGATGTCTCCATGCCAGGTTTTTGAAGATACTGATACTTGGAAGATAATACAGACTCAGACCTAAGGTGCGTTTTTTCTTCTAAGTGCTGACAAACATTCTCTGGGGATGATGCTTGCCGAAGCTGCTCTGAATTAGTACTCTTCAATTTTCCATTGAAAGTTGCAGCACTCTGACAGAGAGTGGAGTGACTGGCAAATACTTCGGTGGAGCTGGGGGATGAGGATGCAAAGGGCCGGCTGGGCACTGCCCGCAGAGATTCAGAAGATGTGCCGAGTGACGGTGCAGGATTATCCGGTCGCCTGTATTTATCTATTTTAGGTGGTGGTGGCCTCTGAGGAGCAGGTCCACACTTCTTGTTCAGCAGCACTGGCTCTACCCTATGGCTTTCGTCTCCTCTGCCCCGGGACAGAGAGGAATTGTTCTCGTTCAAGGTCTGTGGCTCAGAGCAGGGGAGATGAGGCAGACTATGATCCTTCCTCTTCTCGTTCACGTTTTCCTGAGAGTATCGGTAATCACTAGGCAACGTCCCAGACCTCCCCCGACTCTGGTGAGGCAGAACCACAGGCTCTTGCGCATGCAAAGGTCTGACAGATGCCTTCCACTTTTGGCCTAAATTCTGGTCCACTTGATCCCTCTTCTCCTGTGGGTTTTCCCTCGTGGCCCGTGTGTCAGATTGCCTAAAGAGAAGAACATGTCATTAGTGTGCTGATTTATTTCCTTTGGTGAGAAGCCACTGCACCAATCCAGGAAGCTTGAACACCAAGATCACATAGAACATTTAACACAAACTCCTCTGATCTACAGTAACTGTACGGCACAAAAACTTCTCATGTATGGGCACACACAGCATACCTAATTTGATGTTATGAGTCAAACCATAAAGTCAGGCTAAATTAGGGTATGGAGTGTGTAGTTAAATGCACGGCACACCTCCAGCACTGATTATGTGTGGCACAGTCAAACATGCAAGTATTGGAAGAAATTGTCTTGATAAGAGAAATTCTAACACTCAAATTTAATTCTCTTTCTGCTTCAGAGTCAGTAACCAAGTGCGGAAAACAAATTTCTTCTCTATGTGCATAATTAATACTGCAGTGTCATTTTAAATGTGAATTGAATATGGTAAACTTTAATTATGAATCTGGAGGTTGAATTCTTGCATAACTGGTGAAAAATGAAATGAGCACAAAGCAAATGTTTGCTGAAGCTAAAAAAAGCAGAGGAAAAATTAGTATCTTCAGAAAAACAGCAGAAAAGGAAATTCAGATAGGATTTTCCAGTCAAACTTATTTTAAACTTGAACTTCATTTGCTCTGTCAGCACAAATGACGAACAATGCTCAGAAAGGCCTTATCTTACACAGAAATATTTTTGGGCTTATTTCAATTTTACACTGTCTATTTCTCTAGTCAGAAAACAGGCTTTCGCAGCTCCAGGCTTGGCTTTGCCACAACACATGTAGTTCATTTGTGCTTACCAGATAAACACAAATTGGGAAAGAAAGAGAAGGCAGGGGAAAAAAGAAAGTACCTCTGGAGCCCCAAGAGGAGACAGGTTTGTTCTCTGCTTAGAGGAGGCTGAAGAGACACTGTGAACTTAGAAAAGAAGCTGCAAAAGAGAAGTAAAAGGTTTCAGAGGGCTGCTAATATAATTTGTGCTACTGACAGCGCTGGTCTCTGTATCGTAAAATATTAACCCTGCAGACATGCACAGCTTTCTTTTGTGGGGACTGAAACGGGCACCTTTACCAGCCTATTTGTAAAGCAGGGCTAACTTGAATTTTCAACCTAAATAGGTTATTAACATTACTGTACCAGTTTGGAGAAGAGGTCTATAGGTGATTAAAATCAAGGTGTATGAAAATGAAATCTGAGATACAGCGTATAAAATAAATAATGGGTTAAAATCCATTATAAATTCAAGAAGGAAAAAAATTGGAGCAATTACACTGCATTACACTATATTTATTATTTAATTAACTGCAATAGTTAATTAAATTAAAACAGAACTTTAAGATAAAGTATTGTGGGAAGATAACTGATTAGATGCAGATTCTACTTTCACACCTGTACAATCAAATTACTTTCAAAATGATTATTTTTCAGTCCTTGGATCTGTAATGCTTCAGCACTTACAGAAAGAAGTTCTAAAAAAATTTTGGCATTTTCATTAAACTGTATGTAAATTTAAAATGTATGGAAAAATTAAAATGTATGAAAAAATTAAAATGTATGGAAATTTTAATAACTGCACCTCACACTGATTTTTACATGTCAGAAGTAAAATAGTATTGTACTTCCGAGATGGCTTTTTCCCAATTTAATTCCTGAACAGTCACATACACAAATATCTCTCTCTCCTGTGAAGTGTTAATTTTTAAAATTCAATTTTAATGGGTAATTTTGAATTTAGCATGAATGAAAATCTGAGTATTATTTAAACTCGGATCTCTTCATAGTGCTCTTAACTAATAGCAGTTGGTTCATCCAACTCCAAGCCATCTGACAAATTCAATGCCAATTCTGTTTTACAAAACATTATTCATTGACTCCTATTTTAACACTAGACAAAGGACAAGTTTTGTTAAGTAAAATGATTTAGGCCAGAAAGACCAACGCTACTTAAGATTTGGTTACATGGCATCTGTAGAGTCAGCTGGTTTTCCGCAGTGAATCAATGCAAGCAGAACCAGGCCTGCAAATAGTTCCACTACTTTTAATGGAAATGTTTACCAAATGTAAACTGCAGGCCTTAAGTTTGAAATACTGTGTTTAAATCAGCATTTTTGACTGTCCAGATAACCCATGTAGAGTTAGTAACCCCTAGTTAAGCTGTGCCAAAAAACCCTTTCGGCCTCTCTGTTCTTCACATACATAAGCCACAGCATAAGACAGTGTAATAGCTGCACTTAGGTGCACGGGTGAATCAAGGGCATGGTGCAAAATGTCACAAAGACATAAATTACATGCATTACCTCAGCCAGTTTGCAAAGTATACATTGAACTTCGCATGCACATCAAGAATGGGTGCGCTGCTGGACGCAAACAGGACAGAGGATACCACCAATCTGACATGTTTACATATCCAAAGCATGAAACCAAATGTATCTAATATTACCCTGGCTCAGAACCAATAAATGCTTTAGTAGCCCTGTCACCTTCCAAAATAGAGTAAAAGGAAATAAAGAACTACAGCAGAGATAAATTTAGAGATGCTACACTTGCAAACATGGAGATGAAATTCAGAGATTACATACGTGCCGTCATACAGCTTCCACAAAATTAATCAAACATTTTGCAGTGCTACAGAAAATGGGTCTGAGGCATTCAACACTGAGGCTAGTTTGCATTCAGTGTGAGTGGGTCCTCATGCAAAACATGCTTATTATATTATTTTGGAGAGATTTGAGCTTACTGTTCAGAAAGGAGGAAAAGAAAGCAAGCTTCAAGCCCCAGGAGAACACAGTGGCAAGAACCTGCAAATGTGTTACATTATTATGAATACCAAGAAGTCCACCAAGCTACTTTAAATCTGTTGGTGCTCATGCAATGATATTCCCAGAATACAGCTGTTTCAGAAATGAGGCCCATAGCATGATGTAAGGATAACATACGACTGAAAAGAACTCATCGTTTTTAATCAAACACTGCAAAGTGAGACAAGAGCATTTTAAAACAACCTGAAAACATGACAATTGACTTAATTACCACTTTCATTCTAGATAACAAACCAGTCATCATCAAAACCATTAAATTCTAAGTTAACTTCAAACTCAAAGCTCCCCCATCCCCATGATACAATGCCACAACTGTCCAAATGCAAGAGCCTTCCTGATGGAACAGAACCAATAAAGCTCACACCACATTCCCCATCCCTGCCATGTGATGACTTGACAGCTTTGACTGTCAGACCACTCACTTAACATGAACTGCAAAGGAAGTGTCATCAACAGACTTATGCTGTGGATACAAAGTGGTATTCAGCAAGGGTTGAGTCTAGTAGAGGAGGCTAACGTGTCTCTTCTACTGTGCCTGCTTTTGCTATTTGGGTATAGCAGCCTTCATACCCATATGGTGGGGGGCGGAAACCCAAAATTGCTTCTAACTGAAAGGAAGGAATTGATTCATCACGAAAACCAGTCCTCCACTGAACTCAGGTTTTCCAGAGCAGCTCTATGTGGAGAGACAAGAGGCTGCACGCTTGTCAGTCAGATGAGCTCAGCAAGAGCTCCTCTCTGTGGCTTGCACATACCACATAATGGCCCATAGCCACCAAAACCACCATCACCACTTACCACCATGGAGGTGGAAATGCGTAACAAGCATTTCCCTACTGGATGGACAAGTATATCTCTCCATTTCCTTCTGTCTCTCTTAGCTTGGGGCATACATGCTCATGACTGAAATGTAAAGGCCAAGTTAACACTAAGCCAGGGAAATCAACCAAGTCTCCTTCCCAGTCTGGACGCTCCCAGGTCCCTCCAGCAGTAACTCAACAGGCTACTCTTAACAAACCAGAGACAGGTATCAGTAACATAAGCTATTACATGCAAATTAAACCATGGAGAGCTATATATACACATACACGTATGTTAACAGGAACCTGCCAGTGGAGTCAATGAGCAATTATGAAATAAATCATTATGTATAGATGCCTATCAGAAGGGTAACATTTTTGGCTGCCATAATCATAATTTAACCATACTGGTTAAATCTGGACAGAGAAGTAGAATGATCTGATTGAATGTCATATCTCAATAAATGGAAGACTTTGATCAACTCTATGTTTCTGGTTTTTATCTGATTTACAGTTTCTTGAGAAAGCTTCAGGCCAAGACGAACAGTGTCACAAGACAATCCAACTTTAAAATCCCAGACTACATAAGCATTGCAAAAATGTATTAGCCAACATTTGAAAAATGCATCATTTTTTGAAAACCTGACCCCTGTGCAAAAGTTTCACCATAAAACATAAGCACGATTATGTAAGCAACAACATGCCCTGCACTTACTTGCAGAAGCGAGCAAATGGAGTGGCTGGTTTTGATTTAGGTTAAATTCCTTCTCAAACACTACAATCTACACTGGAAAAAGGCCTTCATACCTGAGTAAAACTCCTCCATAAAAGTTCTCACTCCTCAATAACAGCAAACCCCTCACAATCAAGGCCACAATTTTGCAGCCCCTTTAAACTGATCTGAATGCAGATATTTTGCCAGAAGAGGTAGTCTCCTTCTTAGCCCACTCTGATTTTGTCTTCCTGCTCTTTCCATTGTATTAGCAGTAGGAATTGTACAGCCCCAAAATTGGATCAAAGAACTGACCTGGCTCAAAACAGGTAACTTTGTAGCTTAAAGCAGTCATGAAAAACTGTCTTGTTTTATGCCAAAACTATACAGGCAGGGCCCTTGCTGATACACTGCATTTTCAGCTGTGAACTTCAGGTGCTGAATCTTGCTTTCATTGTGTATCTGCCTGGCACTTGGCACAGTGGGATCCAAAAGCACTTCTTCAACAGTCTGCAAATAAAGAGTAGTTTCTTCTACCCAGCACGGTTCTGCTTGAGACCACAACAGGATGCTACAGAGGTGGAATGGGATGCACAGGGAAAAACTTCAAAATTTAGGAAAAAGTTTGAGTTCTAATACGCATTTTAATCCGTGCTGATAATGTCAATGTAATCTAACAGATTCAGCTCACTCAAAATTAGTCTCTACAAGCAAATCATACACTGGTTTCACTGTTTAGGTGATCAATTTAGTTTCCCAGACATGGGTGTTTTCTACCATTTGGAAACCTTTAAAGATTCAAAGGCATCAGTTCCTCTAAGAGGTGGCAGCTGGAAGCCAAGTGGGATACGCTGGGATGTCTCAGGTCTCATTAGGCACTTTTATCTAGCGAACTGAATTGAATCCAAGATCTCTATGGATTATAACTTAAACCAGCACTTCAGTCACCTCACGTAAGTAAGATGTCTGCACGTATCTGAATCCTCACCTGAGCCCCATAATGCTTTTTCTTTCAGAGGCTCCAGCACCTCAAATGTTCTGAAACCCTCAAATTGGTCTTACTATTGCAATGTCAAGGAGACATTGACACCAGAACACCAGTGTGGCCATCCAATACGAGTGCAATTATATTAACGGTGGTCCATTTTTCTGATGAGCACCATATCACTACTAAATCAGCACAGCACACGCTATATCACATAGTGACACATGAAGCATATTCCAAAGATGCCAAATGAAAACTTGGGACTACAGAGCCACTCAGAAATCTTTAAAGACAAATGTGTAGAACAAAGGACCCTCAAAAAAACTCAGATCACTTAATCATTATGACGGCTGTACTGTAATGATCACTCAAGGAAGAGCCACAGCACATAAATCACTATAAAGAAGTAGGGCTCTTCCCTGACTTGATCTGAAAAAACAGATAATGACAACTAGCATCCCAGATGCCCTACTGAAGCAAATCGTCCTAAAACCAAAGCATGTGTTAAGATGAAAAGAATAATGAATGCTGAATGATGAGAGAATGCTCTCCCTCTCTCTAAAACAAACAAACAAACAAACAAAAAGATACACTGATACACTTCAGAGTACAACCAAAAGTACAAGCCCAGCAAGGTATTTTGTGAAGTATACCCCATGGCACATCAAGGTTACACTACAACCCATTTGTCATGATGAGAGTCTTGGTTTTCCAATTCTGTCTCTGAATGCCTGTTAACATTATCTGTGCCTTGATGGCAGCTACCTGTTTAATGAATCACGCTAAATACAGCTTAGTTGTTGCACCCAAAGCAAAATGTCACTTTAGCTTAACAACCCTTGCATAAACCCTGGCTTTATCACATATATGATAACAGACACTGCTTGGGAGTCTGTTGATCCCACCAGAATCTCTCCTGTCCTGCCTGCATGGCAAAATATGCAGCAATGGGGTTTAGTGTCACAGTCTTCCTCTTTTTAAAAATGTTACCTCCCTCCCCATGAACATCAGAAATAAATTCAACTGACGCACTCTAATTCTGCAGCAAAGACATGCTGATGGATAAAATGTAGGCCAATCAGTCAAGGGTAACAGCACAATGCATAGGCTCACAGTAAAAATCAAATCCGATTAAAGTTAAATTTCTTGTAATAGCATAGGGGCCTTTATGCAGAAGGGGAGAATCTTGTGGGAAAAGGCAGAGGGAGGGATGTTTTTCTTTTCTTCGTTCAGAAAATAAAAGCCCCTCCTCCATTTTGCTGCACATCAAAAATCAATGATATATGACAATTTTTCTGCCTGTATTCTTTCTTGCTTTATCTATGACATGCCTGTCCTAGCACACAGGGGATTGCCTGCATGGAATTAAAATGACTGTTGCTCACTGAAGTCAACCAGTTAACGTGTTCAGTACTTACACACTGAATTCAATCATCAGAATATCCCAGCAGTATAACAAGAGCCATCATATTACACAAATGGCAACCACTGCAGAGACAAAAGACAATACTTTCCAACACTGTTAACAAGGAAATCATAGTCACATTTTAAAAAGCTCAAAGAAAAATGATTGTTTTGTCAATTCACTAAAAAAATCCCCTACATTTCAGTTGCCACTCCTTTTTTTTTTACATCTACACCTTTTTTTTTTCTTTTATACTATTGTTATTTTCTTGTTGCTATTACTACTGAAACCAGCTACTTGCAGCTGAACAGAAATTCGTAACACAACAGAAGATATAAAATGAAACACTTTGTGAATAATAGCTAGGTCACCTGGGTTTCTCAGGCAGGCATCAAAATGAACATGTAGCTCATCTCTAAAAGAAAAGACAAAAGGTCCTAAACCAGTTATTTAAATCAATTAGCATGCATGTGCACACATTTCAATAGCCATCTTTTCACCCAGAGCCACACTCACCGCTTGCTTCCAATAGTCACATCCAATTATCTAACACTTCCAGCTAGTATCTCCTGCTGCTGTCGTAAATGTCTCCGTGTGAGCCTGCACTCCCAGGCTTGCCAGCAAAATAACAAGATGAAAAGCTCTCGCACCACCCCTAGCCCAGAGGAACCCTGAGCCTGGCACCCCGAGCCACAACAACGGCACTGCAGCACTCGCTCCAGAAAACAAATATTTTTGAAAGGCACTGCCGCCTAATTCCAGCATGCATGATGCCAACTGTGAAAACAAAAGCCGCTAAAAACAGCGTGTGTATGCAAGCTTAGCCACACACAGCATCTTAGCTGGAATTAACACACGTTTTCCCCCTATTCTCCCAGCCCATCAGTGAACAGAGCAGACAATTACGCTAAGCAAAATAGAATTCTGTACCAAGTATTGCATTGTTCCTAATTTGCAACTGTAGCTTCTGCTGATCGGGACAGAAGACACAGCCGGTACTCAAAAGACCTGGAGAACAAAAGAAATACTGCATGAATTAATACTGCAAATTTCTGTTCAGAGCTGACAGAAAAAGGTAATTAAGGCACGTGCCACCAGCTGTTTCTCTCACGCTTTAACATGAAAGACAAGACAATCTTACCAGGATTTACAGCTGTTTACCCGTATTCACTGGATATATGAGCCTTGCATCCTTGCAAATGCGCCAGCCAGTTTGAAAGCCTTGCAGAACTGAATCTGTCTCAACCTCTGTGTCTCATTTACTGTAACACAGAGGATTTTCAAAGCCATGCCTCACAACAGCTGGCTTGTTTTTGCTTGCTTCCTATGATTGACAAGTTCATACAAGCTCCATCAACTTTAACCTTGATAAGTGAAGGCTTGGTCTGTATTGTGTGTTACATCATCAGAAACTTCTGACCTCAGGGAAAAGATCTCAGAGACTTCAAAGCTTTTCCTTTTTCCCACCCCCAGCCCCTGGATTTGGTTATTTAAAAAAAAAATAATTTTAAAAGTCCTTTAATTTTTTAAGGGGTTTCTTTTTTTCATTTGTGAAAATCATGACCCACACTTCAGAAATGACAGCTCTGCAAGTTTTAAATATTTAAAATGATCAAAAAAGATCACTGTGTTACTAGGCTCCTTTCTGAGCAGCGTTCAAATAACTAAGTCTTTAATGTTAGAGGAGAGTCTTCATCAGCAGCCCTCCAGCTTGAATTTTTTTGCATGCGCTGTGTGCACAGGCGCTCTCTCTTGCAGGAGATTCTGCAGGAGAAGAACTAAATGCTTTCATACTGCATGTGCAAACTGCCACCCCCACGCTCCATCTTTAGAAACCAAAGGCATTGTGGCCTTCATCAGAGCAAAGCTCAAGCTCCTTTCAGTTTTTCTATAAGAACACATTAAGGGCTTAATAGGTAAGCTGTGAATGAGGCTCTAATATGTATTAAAAGATCATTTTAAAAGATAACCACTGTAAGAGGACAATGTTAGTTAAATTGCACGCAAAATCACATACAGCAGTTATATATTACTGTACAGCACTGATACCCAGTTAATAGCCCCCTCAAAAATTCTTCCATCTATCTTGCCTAAAATTCTTATACCTACCAAAGCTGTCTACTGGATGTCAAGATACAAGAGAAAATGAATTCAAGAAAATTCATCCGTTTACATAATGGAACATAAGTCTGACTGGCCCACACAGAGGAATGGAAGTTATAGATGTTATGTTACTTTTTATCTGTAAACTTCACTCAAATTTACTGGCATAAACAGTCCCCTCTGTGACAGCAAATCATAATCCATGTTGCTTAAGGGCTTATAGCAGAAGGTGAACATTTCACAGGCTAGCTTTTAGTACCAGAACACCATAAAGCCACTCCATATGTAAGAAATACACGAATTGCTGCTGCACTGAGGAGACACATGAGTCACCTATTTCCAAAGATGCTTTTCATCAAGTAACTTAGGGGAAAATAAAATCTACAATACATCAGCATATGATGCTTTTATGAGTGTAACCACTGGAGACTAGATCTTACATTATCGCTAATCTCCCTACTCAACTGTTATCACTAAAATAGCCGCACGAAGATAGCTGGATTTCAAGTGATGCAACAAAAACTTAAGTCTCTAGATAGTTTTCATTCTAATTCTCTTTCCAGGGAAAGTAGTAAAACCAAATCAGAACTCAAAAATTGATTAATGCCTACAAAAATTATCTCTGTTTCTCTCTCCACAAACCTTTTTGTGTGTTTCTTTTGCTCACCCCCTATTTCAGTACCTTCAGAATCACCTCTCAGACTTCTCCCAGCTTCTCACGCTTTAGTAACACATTTGGGAGCAGGGGAGGAAACTTTCCATTGGAAGAAACTACCCTCCAACACTTCCTTTTATCAGACCACAGTGTTCTCGCATACCTCTGGCTGTCACTGAATGCACAGTGGAGAACAGATGTGTAAGCAGAAATTAAGCAAAAAGAACTTCACTCAGTTAAGAAGCTGGACGTAGAAAACTGGATATGTGAGGAGGGGTTAGAAAGAGGGATTCAAAATTCACCTAACAAAGGCAGAGGGAGAAGCCACACTTTCAAGGGTGTGGGAAATGAGCAAATTGGACAGGGGAGAAACAGGGCTGCATTACTGTAGCATACTGTAAACCAAGCACAGGCTTTGGAGACAGTCTAGCATCCATTTAATGAGATCCAGCAGCTGCTGGTGAGCCAGAGCAGAGCATCCCACTGACCTGCAGGACATCTACCTGACCTCTGCTGGGCTGAGGGCCCCAGCAGAATGATGTATGAGAAGGCAATGTAAGTGCCTGCAAGGTTTAGCACTTTCGTGTAGCCACAACCAATCCTAGATCCCAAAACAATGCATTTGGGATGCTCTTGAAGAAACACAAACCTCACCTTTCAGCTCAAGCAGCCTGGTAGTTTCAAAGTAGGCAAAAGGAGGAAGAAAAAGACTACAGGTGGGACGATTTATCATGTAACTCCCGCCTTGATCCTGAGGCATAAGAAGAATTTGGTTCAAAACTTGACTACTTGAAGAGCTACCCTGTGCCAGCGGCCATATGTATTTAGACTAATCTTTCCTGATAGATCAGGAATCCATACTGTGATATTTAATTTTGAAAAGGGCATTTACAAACATGAGGGGAATATTTTTAAAAGGAACATGCCAGATGGTATAATGCTAAGAGATAACATTAGGCAAAAGATACAACATAAGAAACTCAGAGAATATGCATAACACCTACCAAAAACCCCAGACCACCCTTTTTCCTCCCCTTTCTCTGTCCCCTCCAAAGGCTGGATTAAACAGTAATTACAAGGACATCCACCAGGGAATGAAAGTCCTACCTAAATGAAGAAAATTCAGAACTACTCAAGCAAAACAATGTCTAAACACAGTAAGGTTAAAACAAAAAAAACCAAGAAAAAAACCAAACCAACCAACAAACAAACAAAACCAACAAAACAAAAAAAGAGGTACAAATCTCTAAAGGTGTTGTAACAAAAAAAGTTAAAAAAAAAAAAAAAAAGTTGCTTTTTCAAACACAGGTATCTGCCAGACAGATTATAGAGCCCAAAGTACAGTAATAAAAATACAAAGAAAACAAGGCCACAGCAGGAAACTGACGTGGACTCCTCTCCATATCTCCATAAGCAAAGAACAGCCTATGTGGGAATTATTGTCAGATGCTGTCCACCATTTACTGGGTAGTCATGAGTTACCTGGACTACATGATAATCACCTGAAACTCTCACAGGAAGTTGCTGAAATAGTATCTGTGATGCACAACCGCACATTCCTCTGATACCTGGGCAACTGCTTGAGCAAAGTGACACATGCAATGTTTGGGAAGGGAAGGCATGAAGGTGTTGAAAACAGGATAAGAGAAAGAGAGAAAAAGTAAACCAAAATACTCATTATGAATATGAAGAACTTCAGAACCATCAAGTTAACTTCCAAATTAAGCCAAGAGGTAGAAATTATATGAAGAGATTCAGCAGCTGCATTAACCAGCCTGTTAAAATGACAAATAATCATTTGGGCTTTGGCAGAAGAGATGTGTCTTGGATGCACTACTATTCTCAGACGGACACTGAGAATATACTCACTACACTTTTGGACAACACAGATGTGGATTACACAGACTTTCAGACTTTTAGAAGATTCTAAAATAAAATAAAAAAAAATATGTGCACCAGAGGCTTTTAAAAATTTGACTGCTATGCAACAAAGTCCTCACAACACCACATAACAGAACTGATTAGCTCTAAATGATTTACAAAAGAGTGAAAAAGAAGGTGGCAACAGTTGCTGCTATGAGGAAATTATACTGAGTAATAAAGACACAATCCAAAGATTTCTTACCATTGAGCAAATGGGCATAACACAACAGATGAAATTCAGATTTAATAAATGCAAAGTAATCCCCAGGACAGCTATTTCTATACCTCAGCAACATATACTAATGATATATAACTGAAATTACTGCTATGCGAGAAGGAAAATTTAGCTGTCATTAACCAGTCACATACACTAGCACACTGGAAAGATACAATGGTTCATGGCAATGAAATGTATTAATTGCAAGTATTTACAGAAATCTAAGGAAGACAGAAGGTGGCAAGGGACTCCTAATACAAGAATAGATGCTGCTGGAAGCTGTCTTCCTTGTTGCCTCTATCTGCACGGGAAGAGACACAGAACTGTTTTCCCAGTTTTGGACAAAATACAAACTTTGTAACAGCCCAGAACTGTACTGCATCATCCACTAGTCCACATGATACATACAATGACTTCAATGGCAAGAAATAGTGGCCTGATACCTGAAGAATCCTTATCTCATGGTAAAGAAATACTTATGTAAATAGAAAGGAAGGGCTTCAGCAGCTCACATACTTGAAAATCTTTGTTAACAGCTAAAAGCCTGTGATGATGCACTTTTGCCCTTCTGCACTTCCTCCAGATGATAGCAAATAGCTGCACACAGCTTGCTGGAAAGGGAAAAATGCATTATTTTTAGTTTTTTTTATTTTATTATAATTTGTCCTTTTTTTAACTTCTAACTTCATGTAAGAAGGCATTTGCATGTGCCTTCTGAATATATTACCAGTAGGAATTCAGATCTCTGAAGCATTACTTCAACCAATGGTATATTCTGGCTACATGAAAAGTATGTTTTCTTTTCCCTGTAATGGAATAATTAATCTTCCTCAAAAAAGAACACTTAAACTTGTATAATAGTCCTTATTATACTTACATTGATTTCAAAACAGAACACTTCACTTTCTAAGCTCTTGAATAAAATGAATGTAGAAATGGTTAGTACACTGTGTATCAGATAAAAAACCGCAATCATTCATATTTATAATTTATTTTCTACAAAATAGTACTTGTTAGGTTAGCAAACTGACAGGAAATAGTTCTTCCTTTTAGAAGAATTTACGTGAAAAATCACAAGACCTGTAGGTGAAGCGCAAAACAGAGAACTCAGACTTCTTTTGCACCATAAAATATTGAAGTTTGTTAATACATGCATGAAATGTTTGCCTAAGTAATTTTTCACTGATTTGTAAGGAAGCAGTTGCACAAGATCATACTATTTCTTCCTCAAGAGGAAAAGGAAAGACGGTGAGAACATTTTGCTTACACAGCTCTGGCGATGTCTTGATATGTCCTACTGAGACTAATGACTGAGACACGCTCACCCTGAAATATTCATTCAGGAAAATCTTCTCAATTTGACTCTGAAAATGTATATACAGTACATAAAGAACAAAATTCATATGTGATGCAATGCCTGTAAGCGAGCTCTGCTGAAGTATTTAAGCAAATGGCCCTTTTGCTACATATAAAAAATCCAAAACCCCAGAAACCAAACAACCAGAAAGCCCCTTCAAGTCTTGCACTTCAATACTCAGTTCTCAACATAAGCAGAAACTACCATTGTATACTGTTACCAGAATACATTTTTGACAGGACAATAAAAACCCCAAAATGTGTAACTTAAAATTATTTAAGTTATAAAAAAAAATAGGTAGTTCCTAAGAATATTTCCAAAGTCTAATCTATCTTCTAGTGTATAATTTACACTGTTTATCACTGTAAGCATGAGATTACATGAGAAGCTCATTACTTTAGATGCGTAATGTGTTTTTTTTTCCCCTCTGCTAGCCAGCCCTTATAGACATATAGTCCCAACCCCTATAATGGTCACAAACCAAAACAAGCTCAGAGAAATGACTACCAAAACATGCATGTATGTTTTATATGTGTATACATATATACACATACATCCATATATACTTGAGATACGTAAACACATACACATGGAGTATCACTCATTCAAAAGAATCAGTTTCCTTGAACTTGGGAACCTCTCTATAGGCTCCTGTTTCTGGCTTGTCAGAGATTTCTTAGAACATTGAACCTGGGCATTTAGGTCAACTTAGGCATCAAGTAACGATTTTTACTTTGGTTTTGTATGGCAAACGCTGTTCTTTTGTCCTCAAGAGCTCAGACAGGAACAACTACTAAGGCATGGAAGAACTAAATGAAACATCTTACAGTGTTTAGAGTCAAGTAATGCTGTGGTTCTACACTTGACATGCACATGCTCTTGCACTTGACACCTATTAAATGTTGAAAGGTTTTCTGTGACTTGTGATCTCATAGATCCTTTTTCACTTTTTGAAGTTATGTAATTTACAGAGACATTGCAGAAGCAAATTAATAGAGGCACAAGTCAAATGTTCTTAGAAAGTAAATAAAAGCAATGGCTGTGAACATCTCTAGTAGATGGCAATCTCAAGAATTAGATCATAGAGCACTACTCTTTTGATACAGATTGACATTTATGTGTGCTGTGTCATCCAGCAGGAAGCCACACAGACTACAGGTTGGAGCACACATTTCCATCTTTAACCTTCTGAAGGGCTGTGTTGGTTTAGAAATTGTGGAGACTTCTATAGGGAAGTTAATTATATAACTGGCGTATGTTATTTGGCAAATCCAGCGACAGATACATTTAAAGGATAGACTTTAAATCTGTGAAAAGCTAAGTGTTAGTAACAAATCTGAAATAGGAGTAGCATCACTAAAATAAGAGAATCAATTTTTGTTTTACAGATCATTAGACTTGTGTAATGCTTTTAAGAAGACCTAAAGTTAAGAACATACTTAGAATCGCATCAAGCCTCAGTGTAAAAATATCAGCTCATCTTAGATGATTGTTTGCATGCCTGTAAGTTTGTAACAAGAGTGGTTTGGTTCTTGCATGAGAGATGATAATGATGCCTATGGACCAGTACTTTCTCTTCCTGTAAAAATAATACTCCAAGCTATTAAATATTGCAGTTCAGAAGAACATGTAGCTTTGCTAAAAAGGGAGATGAAACAACCTAAATTCATTGGAAGTACTCAGTAATCTCAGATGGGAAAAACACAGCCCATAGATGAAAGGAGTTCACAAACCATCTTCATCAGCTTAAAAAATCCCCAACTTTCGGAAGAAATGTTAATTTAGGTTTTACAACTGTGTGCTAAAAAAAGAGCAGCACCAAAAAAATACTGTAGCAAAATGAGCCAGCAGCAAAAAGCCCAGGAGAAAAAAACTGCTTAGCCTGCACTTTCTTTTTTTAACCATTTGCTGTTACAATACTCCAACCCTTTTTCATTCAAGATTCAGGGCATTAAAAAGACCGTATATTTCACCTGAAAATAATGACAGAAGCTGTGATGGGAAACATTCGAGGCTTATTTAAAAGCCAAATTATTCAATTTTTTTTGTTTTTTAATTTTTTTTCCAAAACAACAGGAGGGGAAGGAGGCCACAGGCACCTTGTATCGTTGGGACAGTCCCTAACCTAACAAAGGCACCCACGGACACCACAGGTGGCCCTTAGCTTGGGTTCCCTTACATCTAACCCACATAAATGCTGATGGGCGCCTCCTGTGACCAGCACAGCTAGGGTGCCTTTGGTAGCACAGAGGCAACTGTAGAAGACAGGCCTCAGCAGCACAAAATAAAGGCCATCAGCAATACAATCCAAACCCAAGTTTTCAAAAGAAAGTTTCAAATATGACCACAAATTTTGGTTAATATTAATGTTCAAGAATATACCATGGATTACGGAGATCTGCTAGCCATTTGCAGAGTGCTAGCTTTTAAAAGTAGGGAAACTAAATGCCTATAGGGCAGCTCAAAAATGGTAAAATCATTTCATGTCGTGATGTGTCCAGTTCCTTTTGTGCACAAGAATGCCTTGTTAAAAAAAGAGCACATGGAAATACATATTCTTTCCCAGAGGACAGCTATGCATCACCATGCATGTTCACAACACAGAACTTAAATGCCCAAATGAGAGCTTTTGTTTATTTAGGTTTTCTGACTACAGAAGACATTCAAGTCCTCTGCATGACACAAATGCTGAGGGAAAGACTGCAAAAGTGACCATTTAACAAAACCTTCTGTAATGCAGTGAAATAACCAAATACTCTGAAATAGCATGTCAAAATAAGCTTTGGTTTAAAAAAAACAGAAGTTACTGCAGCTGGTGCTCACTCATGTGATTTTCATGGATTCCCTGATTATAAAGCGAGAATTGTGCTGCACAAACACTGCTAAATGCTGGCGTAGGAGTATCATTCACACTCTTTTGTGATTAGGGTTCAGAACTGCTGGATGGAAATCATTTTACTTGTCCAGAGATGCTGTCTGCCTACAGAAGCTCATCTGCTCCCAGCTGATTGTGCTGCCACCTCCCCCTCTCCCTCCCCTCCAGCCCAATCTCCCCTCCATGCACATGTGCACACAGATTGACACCCTTATGGGCTATTCATTTTGAAATCACAGTGGTAAGTACAAAGGGCTACAAGGAATTAGAAAAATAGCAGATGACTTCTTCAGCGGGGCCATAAGCAATGCAAAATACAAACAGAGAAAACCACAAATAAATACTAATTTTTGAAGCTTTTACAGTCACAACTAGAGTACATATATGCTACAGTTCATCATTTTCTCTCCCCTTGAGAGATTAATACCACTTCCAGAGCTGAGGAAAGCCCATAGAAGTTATTTTTCCTCTACATGTGTTTCTTCTGCTAGGAAACCCGGAGCCGTCAAGCCTGGTGACAGCAGTGTGCACAATCTCAGCTCAGCTGCCACACACCACTTCAGCAGCTGCAGTATCAGCAATCACTGAAATCACTGCTTACATAACAACAGCTTCTGCAAACAGTGGGCCAGAAGCAGGAGGAGGGCACCCCCCTGCATGCAACACATTAAGGACTTGAACAGCATAGTGTATACAGTCATACATTTGAAAAGGGTCTGAAAATATCATATAGTTTCATTAAAACACGAATTAACAAAGAGAAGCGGAGCTGATCAAACCTGAAAATAACTTTTGGTGGCTTCTGTTCACATACTGCATTCGGTAAAGGCAAAAGTAGAGAAAAGTCCAATTTACAGCACTACTGCATTCCAGTAGCATGCTGTCTTTGCCAAGGATAATACTGGAAAACTCTTTTGGGAAACCTCAAGCATTCCCTCAACCCTGCCTACCCCCCTCCACCAAAAACCTGTAACTGATAAATATGAAAAATACCTGAATCATTTCATGCATACAAATAAGAATCATCTGGCTCTGAACACACTGTAATACACTCAACACTTAAGAATTTCTTCAAGCTTACCCTAGACTCCCTGTAAATTTCAGTCCTAACAATAATTCTATCATGCAACTTGAAATATGTGGGGAGAAGGAGGGAAACAAGGGAAAATAGCATTGCAAAAACTCTGAAATAATCAGCAAAACTTCCAGCCTGGGTCAGGAAAAGATCAGATCAGAGTTGTCATAAGGAATCTCTTAAAGCAAGAAATTAAGGAATACTTACCTTACAGTGCAGTTCCTTTCATCCAGATTGTTAACTTTAGAGAAAATACGCTCCCCATCTTCCTTTAAATCCTCTGCTTGCCTCCTTACTTCAACTGAGACTTCCTAAAAGTGGTTTATAGCAGAAGTAAGACACCAAGTCATCATGTTTCAGACTCCCAAAAAATCTGTGATTATGGAACCTCTTATTTGTGGGTTTGCTCCGTTTGAATATACATGAAGTCAACAGCACAGTATGTCTTAAGCTTGCTTGGTTTTAAGTGGTACAGTATGCTATGTGACCTCTTGCACAGCACTACTGACCTGGCTGTGCTTGACTTACTGCTCTACTTTTGTTGATCTACAGAAGAGCTTAATATTTATATCAGCATTTGCAACTTCCACTCAGCAAAGACAAAAAAAAAATGTAGCAAAGAAGTTAAGAGGAGAGCTGCTCCCATTTTAGAAGATGCAAGTATGCACCAGCTTTTGAACTCCTGAGCGCATACTTCAGTTTCTCAGCAAAACACACAACATCCCTGTTCCAGAGTTTTATTATCTCACTATCTTCAAACAACCACACCCAAAGCATAGCTTTGCATTACAAACACTGAACCTACAGGAAACTTAATTGTGCATTAGCACTGGAATCATCTGAATCACATATGCGAAAACGTCTTTACTTACTCAAGTCTGTTGTAAGCATCTTCAATGTGCTTATCACCATATTTTCCAGGTGCCTAAGCAGGTGTCTGCTTTTTGCCCCAGGAGGCCTATACTGAACTTGAAGGCACTGACTAATAAACCAGAAATGCATACATGGAATAGATGATATGATTATTTTTCTGCTGGGTAGGCAATTATTAAATAATTTAGTTAATTTAATTTTCAAAATAACTTCCATGTGAGTATTTCCAGTGCTTGGAATCTCTACCCTAATAAATTACTCGCATAGTTAAGTCTGCCCATAAGAGTTCAGAAATAGGTTTTGCAAACTTAAAGACGCACAAAAAAATAAGAGAATCAAAAACATTTACAGATCAATGTATATGTTTCTTTTTGAGCTATTCTTATGCTAATCCTTGTCTACACATATGTAGAGGTGCCACGTGGATGTGCGTGCATGTATGTATGCATGCAATGTTATTACCAAGAGAGGAAAAAGTAACATACAACTGCATTGCCTCAGTTCTTTTCTTGCATAAGGTGAAGTTCAATACAGGTTGAACATACTAATGACTTCTTATACAATGAGGCAATCTTGGAGCAGCTTGAACAACATCTTTTAAACAGAGAACTTAAGAGACTTGGTTTCTCTGTTTACTTCCCCTGCCACCTGCCAACCATTCCCTGGCCCTGCTCAGTTAAAAATTAACTTAATATTTACATGCAAGTTGAACAGACATTTGGCATCTCTCTAAGGAATAAATTTATACATCTTAAATCAAGCAAACTGCCATAAAACACTAAGCAGTTTCATTTGTTGCTGAAGCGTAGCTTTAACAGGCATGTTTTTAATCTAACTTTTATCAGGCAGAAGTTTTGTCCTATGCAGTTTTTGCATCAAGCCAGTTTATAAGAAGAAAAAAGGAAATCCATGGAAAATGATCAGACCATTAACAAGACTGGACAAAAGTAGGCATTATTTACCCTTGTAACATTTTTATTCATAGTTTCAGAGAACAGAAAGCCTTAAAATGGGGAAGGCAGACACACCAAGGAAGAAAACTATGGGTGAAGATTGCTTTGATCCTCCTATACCTCTACTGTAAAAAGGGGATATTATCAAATCAATATTTGGCTAAAACACACAAGAGATTACTTTATTCAATTGCTCTTTGCTACACTTAATTCATGTGAGGTGCAAACTTTGATCAGCTCCATTTTACTTATGGGAGCTACCTGTAACAACCATTCTCTTACTGACAAAAGGCAAACACCATACTACGTTGTGTTCCTAAAATGGAAATCTTCATAAAAATCGCCTTCCACCACTCTCCTGTCCCCCCACCTCGGCAACTGAAAGGATAAAAGCAAAAGACACTTGTACCTGTTTGTAGAAATCAGCAGAAGGAGATGATCTAGACCTCTCATGGGTGTACTGTGCTTTCTCATGCTGCTCATGGCCTGCATCAAGAATATTATCGGCTGAACGGTACCTCCCTGAGTTCCGTGGCTCTGCCGGCTTCCGCTGCTCCTTCCATGACGCCTCATACTCTGCAAAGGTTCCCAGGCGCTGCGGCTGCTCAGATTTCACAATCCTATCAGCAGCCTGACTGCTGCTACTATGGTGGACATTATCTTTCGCAGCATGTACAGTTTCTAGTCCAAGAGAGGCTGCCCGACCTCTTCTCTCATACCATGACTCCTCTCCCTCCTGTCCACTGTGAACTTTCCTATCTGGCCTCTCAGGCTGTCCCTCAGCTAGACTGCAGGGAGCTGGTTTCTGTGGTGGTCTCCTTTGTGTAGGCTTACTTGTTTCTTCAAAAAATTTCCACCTGTCTGCAAAAGAGCCGAGGGCTTCTTCAGATGCATTTGGACAGCAATGAGCACGGCACTCATCTTCCGTCATTCCCACCTCATTCATCTTCTCCGGTTCAGAGTAAGACTTCATTTTTTGCTCTGTTGTGAACCTCTTCCTGGCTCCGATGCGAGAAACATGATGAGTGCCACTCCCTGTGGGGCTGGGTTTAGCTTGTGTAGCCGCGAGGAATCCAGTCGCATCTTTAGAAACCAAACCCAATAATGAACAGTTGTAACTACCAGATTTCCGCTCGGGTGACCTGGGTAGATATTCAGTGGGGCTGGGCTCCAAGTCCCGCCGTTTGAAGGACGTTGCCCTCAGAACCCTGGCTTGGGCCTCCTTGAGGTGATCTTTGTATGCGGTGGTAAAGTTAGTGTCTGGGGAGACAGTGACATTCTCTGCTGAATCTGGCTTCCAGGTCTCACTGCACTCCTCCGTTTCAGATGACCCTACTAATGTAGCAGTGCTTCTACTTTTCTGCAGCTTTGCTCTTCTCATTTGGATCTCATTTCTCAGCGTTGTTGCAAAACGATCACTTCTTCGTGCCTGTTTAGACAAGTGAGTGTCAAATGGTGCCTGTCGCTCCGTTATCACTTCTGAGCAGTTGTTAGATTGCTTTTTCCCTTCCTGAGTTAAGGAGTGCAACATTGGGGTCTTCTGAGGAGAAATCTTGCTACTCTCATCTTTCCCCCACCTAAAATCTTTCTGAGCAGATCTTTTTTCGGTGGCAAGGACACAGCCCTTTACATACTCCTGTTGACCATACCTGGTTTCACTTTCCTCAGAGCTGCTTTCAAAGTTTTTCTTTTGTACAGACTTTTCAGTGTGATTGGGTTTTCTAACTTCTTCTACTACAGCACACCTAGCATCCCCGTCCAAAGGGTGATGACTGCTGTTCTCACACCCTTTCAGTGAAGATTCAACAGATTGTTGAGGTAGACAGTATTTTGGTTTTTGGACCACCGTGACAACTGCAAGATTTTCTTGAGATCCGAGAGGTGGATCAGTTCCCACTCCAGGTTTCCAGCTCTCATCCTGGAGTTGTAGTGGCTTTGAGCTTCCCTGAGCAGGCTGTTTTACTGTCACACAGTAATAGCGACTCTGTCCAGTGTTGTCCACCTTCTGTTCAGCAGCACTGTTCAAAGAAGAGGAAATGTTGGGGAGCCCAGCTTGGTTTGGACTGTAGCCATGAAAATGATCTGCAGGTGACTCCTGAATGCCACTACAGGACAGATAATGTTGCTGATCTTTAGGTGCGGCTAAGATTCTTGCATTGTGAAAAAAAGTGCTTTCATCACTGTACTGGTGCTGGTGGTGGTAACTGTAAATAGGCTGTGCAAACCGAATATCAGTGCTGGACAAGGATGACTGCAGTTTGCTCACAGTTCCTGCATTACTGTTGTACCTTTCACCAGCTGAACAAAAAATGTGTTCTGAACTGAGACCAGATTTATAATTTGAGCTGCTGACCCTCTTGTCACACACCCTGGATGGCCGCCGCTGCTGCTCCACAGTTCCCAAGTTCCAGTCATTCCTGGGCTGAGACCGGTTCAGGGCTGTGAAGTGCTGTGTGCTGGCACCCTCTGAGTATACAGGGCCATGGGCTTTCTCATGGCCTTTGGTAGCAGCAAAGCTGTCACTACGAAGTGGTGGAGGTGGGGGGGGAGGAGATGAAGACTTGTTCTTATCAGGAACATACCACACAGGTCCAAAACTGGATCTCCCAGAGCTGGTGAGCTTGGCATCGGGGTGCTCCTCTATTCTGGGACTTTTATTGTTCTCATATTGAATGGGAGCTGGCAAATACCCAGGTTTTTCTTCTATTCCACTGCTGTCATTCAAGAACTGGCCTGATTTGCTTCCATGCTTAGAAGTCTCCCAGTGGCCTACTTTGTAGAGCATGTTCTCTGTTGAAGAAGTGTCTGTGTTGGACAGAGTGTGGTCAGGGGTGCTAGAACTTGTGGAGAAAGACCCGTAGGCTGAATCCCGCTTATTTTGGCTCCCTAGATGATCAATGCTACTATTAGACCTTGCAGAAGAAAGTCTTCCGTACTGGGCAACTTGTGGAGTGTGGTCCCAGCTGTCCATACTTCCCAAAGAGCTGAATTGGTCAGAAGTGCGATGAAGACTTGACTGATCCCACGAGTTTGACAGGTCATGAGAAGAACAACTATGGCTGGAAACAAACAAAAAGCCTCAGTGTAAATATGCCAGTCAAAAAATGCTACAACATTATTATAAATATACAGCCACCAATTTTAATAACATTGGTTAAGATCTATCTGCATAGTAGCTACTCAAGACAATCTATTAAAATTGGAAGTTTGAACACAAAGTCGGGGCTTTATACTCTGCCACTGATTCAAAGCTTGAAATATGACTAACTCAACTACCCCTTCTAAGTTTACCAGTAAGTAATACCTTTTTGTCTCCTTGAAGGCTCCCCTCTCCCTCTGCAAGTTTTTTTTTCTGATTTTGCTTCCAGACAAATTAAATTTGGGCTCCATGAGCTCTCTCCCAGGACAAACCAACTTATTTTTCAGCTTATTTTCCAGGCACCCTGACTCTTACAGTGATTAAAACTCACGTACTTCCCTGTTCATCTCTTGTAATCTCACTATAAACTTCTTCAGTCCATAAAGTTATTGCCTTGTCCTGCTTATCCAAATCTGCCCATTCATTTAATATGTTAATTTCTACATGGTTTCTAAACGGAGGTTCACTAAAAACATTTGTCTCAAATGCCACCATTTACAGTTCTGAGCCGCCACATGCACCTTACCAATATGGTTTCAAACCACTCGCAGGTTGACACCTTTACAACAATATCATCATTCAGGTCCACAACACTGACAGGAAAATGATAGAAGATGCCGGAGCAATGTAAGCTTTGCATGGCCAAAACTAAACTTCTGACCTTCCTTCAAGAATCTTTCCTGCCACGAGTTCCCCTCACCACCTTTTCCTCTACAGAAACATCATCTTTGATACTGCGCTTTCTCTAGATAATCTGCCTAGGACACCATTTCAAAATCTTGCTGCTTCTGTTGTTTTCCTATCTAATCAGTTTTGTTCTGTTTTCTTTCTTTTCAGTCTTTCAGAGCACTCAACTCCTGTCAATCCCACACACTGATACTGGGACGACAGTCTTACCAATTATTCTCATCACATCTCCCTGTTTGAACTTCACTGGCAGCTCCTCCTGTTTTTATATACCAAATTCAAATTCTTGCCCTTGCATGCAAAGCCCCTTGGTAGAAATCCCAGAATTATTTCACTTCCCTGTAGCTATAATTAAATGAAACAGCTATCAAATCTTGTGCAGTAAAGAAACTTGTGAAAGCTAGCTATGAAATTAGATTAGTCCACATAAAATATACAAAGAGTGATATAGATCTTTTTTTCTGTCAAAAATATTGCAAAGGTCAACTCAACTGTTCTTTGGAATTCAGCATTAACACAGTAATTGTTTTTCTCCCCCCATCTATTACTGTAGCCTTTGTAACTTTTTTACACAACATGGTCAGAAGCAATTTATGTGAAATAAGAGAAGGTATACTTGTGTTTATTTTCTAAAAGCATTTTATTAACAATACGCACTAAGACTGGCCTCATCTTGTGGGTTTTTTGTTCTTTCATTCTTTTATTTTCGGAAATCTAAACCACCTTGCTGAATACTTAAAAGGATCTTAATTGTCATCTTGGGCAGATACTGTGGTACATGTAAAAAGTGTCTTGGGTCACTAATAGGATCTCCCTTGTTAATGAAGAATGTAGGGCATATATTGCTATAAATTGCTGTTATTTCTCCCTTCAGCACTAAGATATTTTGGCACTGATTAAAATAAAGATGACACTTGTGCAGGAAAGCCTCAATTTACAAGTTTCATGTAGATCTGCTGGCATCAAATGTGAAGCAGATACTATCAGCCTAAGAGGGGAAAGCTCTGTTAGAAAATGCCTAACGGAAACCCAGCACATGCAGCAAAAGCTTCAAAGACAAGACAGGAAAGATTCTGGTGGTGTGCCACTGCAAAGTCCTTAACTGCAGGGCAATCACCCCATGAACCCTGCCATGGACAAGAGTACAAAAGCCATTTCTCTGCCGGAGCTTGGCATCCCAGGACATCCTTTTCTCAATGTTTTTCTTTAGAGTGGATTTACAAAAGCACCTACGCTGCTGGTCAATGTCTGGCAAGTACAGTTGAGGAATAATCTATGAACACCAACCTTGACTATTCTGGCTCATAAGCACACTTCCCCCGCCAAACCCTGGGGCATGAGCTTCTGGTTTTGTGCCCTCCCAGAAATGACATCATCTCAGCAAATCTGACCACATGGGATTACAGACCAGATGTACCTGACCCTAACTGCCCCAAAACCTCAGTTTAAGCAGCCTTACGAAAGCATACCCACACCAGAACGAAGTTGAAGAGGTTATTAGTTTCAACTGCAAACCCAGGGACATAAAAAAAGATCGTAAGGTCCTCTATTATATCCTACTGGAAGAAAATGCAGGGTCTGAACTTTCAGCAATTTAAGACAGCTCATATCCATAACTCCCTGAAAAGTGCACTCAGCCTTAGTCTAGGGGAGGGCTAGAAAAGCCTGCATCCATATTGTTAAGGTATGACATCTGTAAAAAAGAGAGCAGAAGACTCACAGAGGGAAATTAAAGCACCAGAAGCTTACACCGTCTAATGCTCTAGCCTTGCGTGAGAGGCAGTTACACCTGCCAGAACTACCCCCTCTCCTACTGATACTCCTATGTGTCAGTGTAGATAGCGTCCCTTATGGTCTGTTTTCCTATGGTTTCATGCACCTCCTCAAAAGTCCAAATTCAGTAGGCTGGCAAAAAAACCCCAAACATCCCTCTCTCTCCCTGTCCCAATTTGCCTGTAGCTTAATCTAGTATCAATCTAGGTAGTAAGGAAAATTTTCAGAGGGTTGTTTTGTTCAGCCATGCCCCACCACACAACACACAATATCCAGATAAATCCTTCCTTGGAAGAGTGCAAAACCATCTCTCTCTCCTCTCTGAACTCTGGTTTTACAAGTGATTTAGCCTTCACACTCAGAGAGAAATTGAAGGCAGACACATTCAGGGGATTTTAGGCTGCGAATACTAATCTCAGATCCTTAGCCCAAGGAAGGACAAGAAATTCCAGAAATAGCTGGAGGACGGGATCCTTGGGCTAGAAATATTCCCTCTTCAGTCTATTTCTATTATCTTCTTGCATACTGCTGCTTTCAGCTACTGACTGCTGTGTCTCTGGTTCAGCTTAGTGCTTCACTTAGAAGTGCACTGTCCTTCTTGGTTCTGTGAATTGTACTTTGAAAATGGGGAATCTCTGAAGCCACTCACCTTTTCTTTTTGCAGAATCCCTCTCTGCAATTGGGATTCTCAAATATCCAAGTCCTTGGCCTAGCACTCTGGGAATCCTAGGCCTCCAGCAGCCCCAGTATGAAGTCAGCTCTGCCACTGAAACTGTCTTGGGCAACAGACACCAGGACTGACAGATCTCCCAAATACATCACCTTTCAAGTAGGCAGCAAAGGTAGGCAAGGGGTTCAGCATGGCAGTGCCCCGGCAACCCTGGTATTAGACTGTGCTAAACCCACTAAATATTTCAGCAGCATCTGAGAAAGAATTTGCCCTTTTTATTAATATTGACGTCTACCAGCAGGTTGCTGCTATTTTTGATATGTGATGGAAGAGAATCGCTCTATTCCCTTCCTCTTCTTTCACACCCACAATTTCCCACCCAAAGTTCATTTTCAAACTGGCCTTGAACCAAATTAATACTTTTTTAAACACAGTGATTAGCCCGGCTCCTATAAGATCATGCTTTGAGATGTGCCTTGTAGTGTTTCACTTTCACTAGATACAAGGACAGCTATTAGGAAGAGCAGGAAATATATACTGATTTACAGCTCAGTTAGAAGACTCAGTAGTCTGAAAGCAGAAGTATCTGAGAGCTCCTGATGACAATGCCATAAAGGTCTTCCAAATTTCGGAATTTTTTTCCTAGGTACAAGGAATTTTACTTCAGTAAAAAAAATCTTTAAACCTTTTCTGTCTAAATGTTAGCACACTCACGCTTTATTCAAGAGCAGATAGCAAGTTATTTTAAAAACAGTAGATTCCAAAGAAAACAACTGATGTAAAATGATTGTAAAAATCATTTTACAAACTGAAACTATTTTTCAAAGTAAAATAAAATCTTAAAGTATTCATGTTCTTCTAACTATTATGATAAATTAATACCAAGAAATAATGATGGAGAACATACAGCAGTCAGTACAGGAAATGCAAGCCTGCTTTCCAAACTGGGATTGTGCACCAGACTTACTTTCTTTAAGGTCAGTGTAACTACAGGCCAAAGGGAACTGAGAAGAAAAAAAGCAACAAAAGAAAAAAGAAAACCAAATCACAGAAATCCCTCATGAAAATGCTGAAGAATGTCACCTATGAGGAGGGAAACAAGCAAGAACCTGTCACCAGACACAAACAGGCATTGCCTGAAAGCTTAACGTTTCACAACTAAAACTGCATGGGTGCCAGCCCTTCTCCCCTAGTGCTGAAGGAAACTTAACAAATATCAAGGTGCTTTAAACAGGGACTGAAAATCACTGGTCTTATCACCTCTCTACATGAGCAAGAACGCAGCTGTAGGGCAGATCAGATTACAGAAAGTCAGTTCAGCTAATAAAACCAGTAACACCTTCAAATCCAACAGTGAAATATTATGCACCCTCCCTTTAGCAAAAGGCTTTTTAATAGTCTGAAACAGTATTTTCACTTTCTTCTCTCCTTACTATTCCACTTTCAGAAGGTTAATTTTGATGGCTTCTTTTTGCTCACAAAGGCTTAAGATTTTACCAGTGGACACTGAAAGTAAATGCAGAGCAAGAAACATAACCTTTTGACTACCTTTAAAGCTAGTGTCTTACCTTTCAGTCACACGCACATGTCACATACTGTTCTGAAATCCACTCATCCATATGTCAAATTTCCCATGGTCCCCCTTCAAGCATTGGAAGGACAGGCAACACTAAAGACATATTATAGAACGATTCTGCATTTGCTGTTTTAAGAAAACACTCAACAACATGATCTACGTTCTTACTGTCTCGTCGTGGAAGCTTACTGCGTGTTATTTCAGCAGAGACTCACCTTGCATGGTAGCGCAAGTGCCAGGAAGCGCAAGCATTGGAGGAGGAAAGGTGTGACGTGGCTGTCTCAGGTTGACTTTCAGTAAATTTGGTTGCGTGCCAGGAGTGAGGCCTGCAGGCTAGGTCATTTCTCCTGCAAATGAGAGAGGTACAGTGTACTGGTTTAGCAGTTCGGTAAGGTGACATGCAGCAAAAAATCTACCAGGGCAGTAGTCAAAACGTTACACAGGTAGGACAGAGGAATAATGACTTTTTTAGACAGCAAATGAGGCGACCTTCTACATGCATGCCAGCTTTGAAAAGACAAAGAATTCCTTTAAAATGCTCGAGATGCCGTGAAATGCCAAATGCCAATACTCTCCAAGGTCTGTGCTTGGGTGGTTGGCTTTTTTTTGTTTTGCTTTGGGTTTATTTATTTTGGGGGTGGGGTGTTTTTTATGAGGGGCAGAGACAGGCAAACAAGTACCCGACATGTATCCAGAGCTTTAACAGTTAAAGCTAATACTGAAGACTTATGACTCTTTTGCAACATGACAACAGTACAGTAGCACTTTGGCAAGGTTTTACTGTAGTAGGTAGATGTTTATGGGAGGAGGGGAAAGAGTTAATGACAAGAAGGAATAAAGCCATGTACATTGTTTCAAACAAGTTAGTAAGAGAGACATAACTAACAATTTTAACTCCAGCCAAGTTCTGCTTCAGCTCTTAAACTGTTTGGCATGCCAGGTACGCAGGATTTTTTTTTAAGAATACATCTCTAAAATAGTTTAGCCATTCATCTACATCCCCAAACACCTACTTGGATATCACCTCCAAAAGTACATGCTTGTGTAACTTAAGGGATCCCTTTTAAAAATACAACAGTAAGTTGTTAGAGCCCTGTACCTTGCAAACCTTTCTGCAAAACTGCTCTACACTCCTCTGCCCCTTCCTCCTGTTCGTTCAGGAGTTAGTAATAACAGCTTGCACTTCCAAGGACTTCCTGTTTGTAACACTTCTCAGCCCTCATGAAATAAGTGCATTCCTTTCCCCCTCACATTACATAATCCTTCTGGGTGGAATTCAGCAACTTCTGTTTCCATAAGCAGATGCTGAGTACAGGCCATTTGTCTAGACCCTCTCAGTCACCCAGGAATGAAGCAGGAACTTCTTCAAGGTAATTCATCCCTCCCTTCTCTTCAGCTCATCCTGGAGAAAGTGTAATTTAAAATTTAGACAAGGTATGAGATGAGACAAATCCCGTCCTTCCAAGTCACAGTCTGAAACAAACACTTATAGAACCTTAGCTCTCGAGGATTTTTTAAAGTACTTTAGCTATTTCACTTATGTATTTATGAAGTTTATTACTGCAAGGTTAAGTAATTTGTGTAAGTTACAAAAGTAGTCTGCTAAGCTGACAGTGTTCCCTATCTTCAACTTGAACTCTAAAGGCAGTTCTACATTTTTTCACTGATTCCCCCATTTTATAAACTTGAGCTATTAGCCAGCCACTGGATTTAGACAACAAAGCTAAAGCTCATTATAAACTCAGTATCTTCAAAACAGGTCAAATACACAGCTTTTTAGAGTACATTCAAGGAAGATCTGATTAATTCAGTGATGGATTGCCTTTCCAAACTCTGCATGCAGGACTAAAAAAGGAGAATAATATTTCTGCAGGGAAAACTGTAATTTCACTAACTGTAGCACCATTACTGCCACTGAAAAAAGAAGTAACTGTTTCCATAAACAAAAGCCTACTCTTCGCAGCATGACAAAAGAGGAAACAGCTGAGCAGAGCATCACTATGTTGTTCCTTCTTGGTAAGAATTGAAATTCAGAGGGAGTGGAGAACCCCAAATACCTTCAGTGCAAACGAGTGCAAAAGATTCTGCTCAGCCATGTGATGCTGGGCTCCAGACAGTCCCTGCATACTCCAAGGGCTCCAAGCCTGTGTTCAGGTACGGAAAAAAAACCCCATTCCACTGTTCAGCTGTGCAGAACATAGAAGTGTTTGTTCCCCTCACAGCTCACCTCTAATGGTATTGATACCAGCTTGGCAAACCACAAATGCCTATTTAGGCAAATTCAACAGACCTCCTAGGCATCAATTCAGCAAAAATCTTTATCTTTTATGAGACAATTACTTTTCTATGATGCACTACTAAGGAAGCACACAACCAGAAACTAACACAATACAAACAATGTTTGGAGAGCAAGGAAAGGTTGGGAAGAGGGCTTCTGCAATGGTTTGCTATAGGCTTGGCAAATGGTAGAAGAAATCCAAACAGTGGGAAGGAACAGAAGGGACGCAGTTACTAAGTCAGTACTGTACCTCATGGAACTTCTCAAGATCTTCATAAGATAGTTCCTTGCTATACGAACATCATTTTCAGATGGCATATTCTGTGCTACAATATCCACCACCACTTTCATCTTCCTGAGCAGCCAAGCAAGGAGAGGAACAGACCGAACTGAGCTGTGACATGAGGCAAGTCAAGTGGACAAGAACTTACAAGTTCTGTTTCTTTTTTTCTTTGCATTTGTGAACACACATATATTTTGAGACTTTTTTTGGTTTTTTCTTTTTTTTTAGATGTAATAGCCTGAACACACTGGTGGGATACCTAGAAGGTGGAATCACGTAGATACCTGCTTTTGTTGAAATTGACAACATAACTAAAAATTAGTTGACTGTGCATAGTCAGCAGCGCTTTCTGCTGGATTCTCACCAGCAGAATTTAAATTACTAAATTTAATTACATTTACTGTGTCCTGCACATCAAGAAACGTTTTTTTTTTTCCTAATAAGTGGAGTACAGCATGAATATTGATTCCAAAACTCAGCACAAATGTGTAGAAGGACTGGAGAGAAAAGATTAAAAGACTCAAAACAGGAATATTTTGCAGGCAACTAAAGATGCTGGAAGCTGAGCATTTATATTCTCATGTAATAGCTCTGTATTAATTCTGAGTGACAGAATGAGATCATCTAAACCTACAACCCAGAAAACCTCTTGCATAAATTGAAGCATTAATAAAAGCATTTCCCTAACAGTGTCTTTCTACCAGTGTTTTTACAAAAGCTGCTGGAAGGAAAATGATGGTAAGCTTTGAAGATATGATAGAAAGGGACACCCCCCCCCCCCCCCCCCAATTTCTACTGGCTATAAGCAATCCGTTAGATAGCGGTCCCAATGACATGCGTGTGCAAATTCTTTAGCAATAAAACAGCCTTTCCAATCCAGTTTTTCAGAATAAATTTGGCCTTTTCTGTTTACTGCTTGGAAGTCATTGAGAATAACATTATGATTTCACAGGCTACAGAGTTCAGACATACTCATTTAGATTGCTGCAGCAGTATTGAGGAGGTTGACTGGATGGGGGGGGGAAGGGAGTTGAGAAAAAAAATACTTCCTTGACCAAGAGAGGAAAACAACTAAACTGGACAAGCAGGTTTATCTGTAAACAACTAAAGTCAGAAAAGTACCTTAAAAATGAAAAGCAAACAGGAAATTGGATAAAGTTCCAGTTTACCAAATCTTTATTTTCAATTTACTGAATCAACCGAATATGAGCCATTTCCTGTTTTCAGACACATTCTTAATTCCCTTAGTAAAGGTTCAGATAAAAGGCCAGCAGATACAGCAGAGGCATGCACTCCCCCTCCCCAACTGAATTTGTTTTATTCGCATTTACCAAAGAGCACCCTTGCGGTAACCCTCTTGCAGCTGGAGTCTCAGGAAAAGGACAGGCAGTTCCAGGGACCTGCGTCCGTGTGGGAAGCCATTTCTAGGGTTTACTTGTTTGGTTCCGGCCCTCTGCTGAACAGCCTGACTGCTGGCTTCACAGAGTGTAAGGCTGCAGATCTTCCTTCACTGCGAGTAGCAGTAGCTACACATGGCAGAGGCTTGTGCGTTGTTTCTGAAATGGAAACCTGGCTTTTCATACCTCTTGTTCGTCTCGTTACTGGCTCCTCTAGCTCAGAGTGGTTTTAAGAACAGCAGTGGTGACATACCCACACAAGGACACTCTGGCCCATCTCAAGAACAAGGTAATGAACAGTTCCTATGGGGATTTTTCAGGTAAGACTTTGGAAATGTGAAAATGAACAAGTCATACTAATAGGGCATTTTAACCAGGCCTGCTCAGCCACCTCCCCTTTCAAAGGCTATCTGCGGTTACTTCAGGTCCTTAGAGTGCCTGAAATTCACCGACTCGTATGCCTGCTTTTCACTTTGAACCTCAGCAACTGTTCAAAAAGGCTGAGCTGGGCTGGGGAAAGGGGGGGGATCAGGAGAGCCCCCACCGCCGGGTGTCACCACCAGGAGGGTTTAACCCCTCCCCTCCCCGCGCACGGGGCCGCGCAGCTGCCGGCGGCTAACGGCAGGAGCACGCGACCGCACGGGAACGGCACTGCGGCGCCCCCTGTCGCATACAGGAGGCACCGCGCCCCCCACAAAGCGGGCTCTGTCGCCTCTGAAAGCTCCCTCAGCGCTGCTTGCCCGCTTACTGTCTCCTCCTGTCAGCATCCTTCATACCAACGAACCTCTCCTCAGGACATTACCGTGGCACCCCGTTCTGCGACCCCGAAACATCCCGTGAGTAGTACGTATTTTCTGCTCTGACTGCAGAATGCACGGCACCACTTCAAATAGGCAGATACCACTCAGAGTTCCCACAGCACACCTAACCCTCAGGGGGTTGGAACTAGATGACCTTTAAGGTCCCTTCCAACCCACACCTGTGTATATGATTCTATGATTCTGTGATTCTATGATTCTACAATTTGAAGGGAAGGACAAGTCAGCGGCCTCTGTGAGAACTGAACTGCTACACAATGCCAGCATTAATTTTCAGTTAGAACTCTTGTACTGATGATCTATATTAAATACTGTTTTGAAAATTACACTCGGTTTTCACTCGCTTTAGTTTCTACAGAACATTTTTGTTCCCAAGGCTGCAGACCACCATTTCACAGCACAGTCCATGTGTTTCAGGATACAGCTTCCTTGAAAGCCCCAGAATGTGGGAACCAGACGATGTAGCTGAACTACAGCTTTCCAAATGAAATCCTCCTCCTTCGCCATGCACCAAGATGCAACTCCAGACTTTTCAGCAGCGAAGCAAAGCCTCTCTCCAGCACCTTGTTTTTAAAATGGCCCAAGTTCACATCTTCACAGTTGCAGCAAGAGGTACAAACTACAAGCAGTTATTTTAAGTCTTGCATAACCAGGAGTGTGTCCTGATTCCAGTGGTAGGTAAATAGATGCAAGACTGCCCTGCCTCCATGCCAAGGATGCAATAACAGGAAAATGCAGAAAGGCTACAGCACAGAGATAAAAATGGAAACTTACATGTGCTTAGAGGTCAAATGCACAGTTCATCGGCATTCTCAAGCAAGAAGCACGCTCGGACAATGCACGTACCAAATAGCATGTCTCACAAGGTGCCCTTGGATTATTTCAAAACCAAATAAACCAAATCATGCTGCAGTTGTTTGTCCCACAGAAAATTTCCTCTCATACATCATTAAGACGCTGGTTACAGTGTTGCCCCACATCAGCCATGCAAGCTAACTACGAGCAGTTCCGTCCTTGGGATCTCCTCAGTGAGCCACTCATTCACAGTTTTTAGCCCAAGCAGAGAAAATGCCAAGAATTTGTAGTGACAGCACAGGTGCCCTTTCTTGTCCCCTTATAAATCCTGCATGGATTCATAGTTCCCAGCCTTCTCACCTTACCTCCTTTAAAATAACACTAGCTCAGACATACCAACACTTCATTAATCAATTTTCTGTAAACCTGTAAGTGCTGGGGGAAAAAACTCCTTCCAAGACTTTTTTTTTAATTTTATTTTTCTTCAGTTCACGAACCTGTGCTCGATGGATTAAAATACACTAGAAGACCAACATAAAATGTAATTAAATGGATATGCAAAAGCCACTGTAAATAAACTACTAAATCACTCGTTCAATTTATGGAAAGCATCTTTTTGATTTTTCTAGTCTTCTGAATCCTTGGTGGAATAGAAAAGAGGATAAAAACCACCATGAAGCTGCAGTGGCCTCAGGGCCACAGGGGTCTCGGATAATAAGAAATTAACAATATCACTATTTTGTATTCAAAAAAACAGTTTAATGTCTTTTTCCCTGCAGATTGTGAAGACCTCACCCAACTGCCAAACCTGGGAGCTCATGATTAGAACAGGATCATCTTTTTCTTAAAAAAAAAAAAAAGATAAAATTGCTATCTGAACAAATCAAATATTTTTTGGAATGAGCACTTAGTATTGTAGAAGCCATTGCCTTCCACAAAGACATTAGGTGTTCTCCCTCTCAGCAACTCTATTCATAGAATTCAAATTACTTTATGTTATGCTAGTCACCACTTGCACATCTATCTGCCAAGATAATATAGGAATAAGTATCTAAAATAAAACTATATGAGGAATGTGAGCAGCTTCTCGTGTCACGCTCAATAATTCAATATATCAATGATTTCTTCTAATCAGGGCTGAAACAGTTGTTATCAATTCCACTAAAAAAAGCTTTAGGTTAAGTGAAATCCAATCCTCTCCTTTCTCCTCACCATTTTCAGTGTTGTCCTGCTTCCTGACATATCTGTCAGTATCTTTGGATGTAAAGGAAACCAAGCAATGGGTAAAAGTGACATTAAAAGGAGGACAAAGCATCCAAAACTTGAGGTTGAACAGTTTCCCTGAACACAGTTATTCTCCCACTTTATTTCTTTCTCATTTCTTTGAAAATGGAGACAGGGAGTGGTGTGTATGTGTGAAAGAATATGAGAAAGTAGAAAACCACATAAAATCCCCAACATTTTTCATGCAACAATTACACATTAAAGGATCCTCCTCAAATTAAAAACTCTCACAATATATTTTGAAGAAACCTTCACTTTTGAATAACTAATTATTCAAAAAGTTATGTACATACACATACATGTATATACATATGATATGCACATATATATACAGACACACATATATGCAAAATCACTTTTAAGGCTTTTCAAAATTCAAAATATGCCCACGACTTCTCTGTCCAGGTTGATGGTTTTGCACCTCAACCACTGGATTTTGTCTTCCCAATATACCAAAGCCTTGCTAAAACCTGACTCACAGTTCACTTTTCAGTTGTCTCCCTGATTCTTTCTGGAGCATCACAGCCTGAACAGCTTTGTTCCCCTTTTTTAATGTTGTCCTACTGCCTTTCACTCAGATTCAGCCTTGGAAGCCCCAGCTTCCTGCTGTCCTGGGGCTAGGCAGCAGCCATTCAAAAGCTTTTCCTAAAGTACACAGGATGCCAGCATTCACACCACCTGTCCAGGAGATCCTTACACATCTTTTTGAGGAGGGATGGTAAATTCAGGCTTTGTTTGGGTGAGCCACACAGTGGCTGCATAAAACCTCTCTCTCGAAAGCCAGGAAACAGGTGCCTTCATAGCTGAGGCAGAAAAATCAGGACTTAAAATTTTAGGTTACCTGTGTAGACATCACACCCTTACTTTATAGAGATTGGGCTTAAAATGTGTAAAATGCCTGCTCACGGTGAGTAATAAACCTGAAAAAGTATTGGTAAATATAATCACAGAAAGTATTTTAAGGCAATGCATTTTACATCTGCCTTTACATGCCTTTTGGATATATAATGAGCTTCTTAAAAACAACACACACCGTCTCCTCTATTTCACTCACTCCCTGAATACAAAAATTGCCTGAATGGAACTTTCATTGGGATGAAAATTTGTTGAAGGTTGTTATATATGAGGTATCTGGTGAAGATTAAATGGAAATGCTTTCACATCATAATTGTCAAATGCTGCTTAGATGAGATAAAAACCCCTAGTACGCCAGCTCAACAGCCTAGGAAAGTGAATTCAAAGGTGAAGCTCAATATCAGAAATCATCAACAGCAACATTACTGTTAGTGTGCAAACTGCACTGTTTCCCAAAATAAACACAGGAGGGATGACATATACAGGTTCTTATTACTACTGGCAACACTCGAGCCATACCAGAGTTTTTGTTCCAAGACTCTGCTTCTCTATTACCAGCAGAACGAATCCCATCTGCTTGCCAGAGCCACCGTTCCTTGCTTATTAGCAGCTATTCTTTCTGGAAAATCCCCTTTGACATACTTCACTGAAATGGGATGAACCAATAATGAAAATTAATCAGCTCAGTATATGAAAAAGCCTATTCTCTGACCTCAGACAGCTGAGCCCCACTGCCTGCACCCCCTTGTCCTGTGACAGCCACAAGCAAAAACCCCAGACATCCATGATTGTGCATATTATATGCACAGACACATAAAACTGCAGAAGATGAACAGTTAGTGAGAAAATACGGCAGTCTCCAGCACCACTCATATACAAAAATCAAAAATAAAGAACAAAATTTTCATACAAGAAAAAAATAATCAGCAGCCTTGTCCCCTAAGACAAATCTATGGCCACCCTACCTGAGGGTACTCTTCAAAATTGAAATTATTTTGATGAGCAGAAAAAAGCTAAATGAAAATCGGGCTCCCAAACAACTTTGGAATCCCTCTTACTTATCAAAAAGTAAACTATTATCCTTTCTGGTTAAAATGTACTGAAAACACATTATAGTTGAAGAAAATTGTGTCTTAATTAAGGAAAGCTGCTAACAACTGAAGAGCCACGAAGCAATGAGCAAACCCAGTCTAACAGCAGTCCACTCAACTCCTTGCAACAAATTTTCGTATCTTCACCTTCTGCACAAGCAGCAATTCAAGCAGCTCAACCATCTCCCTGGACAGAGTCATCAGCGCGATTTCCCCTGCAGCACCCTCACTGCTTCCATCTTCAGACCCTTTCCTCTCCCCAGCCCCATTCCCATATTTGTTTGGGGTTGGCTATTCCCACTTTCCCCTCTCAAGAACAAGGCAAGCTCTCACTTTCTACAGGCCAGTTCATACACAGTCTTTTCCCATGTGTGTCTTCATGTTGGCAGTCAGACAGGCTTTTTTTGTAGATCTACTGTGTTTCAGAAGGAGAGTTGCAATGATAGAAGATGGTGCTGCAGTCACTTAATGACAAAGTTAGAACACGTAGGAGAACACTGAATACGTACCAAATCCAGCATATAGGGCTAGTTAATTATACTAGATTTAAGAGCTCTGTCAGTGGCTGGTAAGAATTATTTAATGGTTTAGATAAACTGCCTTCAGAAATGACTTGGGTTCATCAAGACCCAAGAGAAAGAATGAAAAATACCACCACCGAAAAACACCACCAGCCAACAGGATCAGGAAGGGAACTCATTCAGAGTGACAAACTTGTGGCCTAATTTAGACTTCCTTATCCAAAAGCCATTTCTACACCTCTGTGGAACTGTGTTGATAGTGGTGGCATAGAAATGCAGAGGATAATGCTACGTCAATAATACATTATTGGCAAAATTGTTCACAAAAAGGAATGGCTAAAGCAGATGCACTGCAGGAATGGCATTTAATTAAATAAATTTTTAGAACAATAGTGCAGATCTCAATTACCAACAACATAGACCCTTTTAGCCAGAAAAAACATTGGAATAAAAAGCAGAATCAACTCAACAGGCCCACATGAAGTCTTTTTGCTCATCTGTGTAACAGCTTGCACTTGTTAGGTATTCACATATTGCATCTCAGTCTATTCTCAGCTTATTCTCAAAACACTTGGGATTCTCAAGTAATCTTCCAAATAAATACTGGCCACCTCACACAGCATCTAGGACCCATTTATTCCAGCTCAGCCATAACTGAGACAAAAGATGAGTGCAATACTGTAGAAAAAAATTACGGTATCTTCCACATTAACAAAGAACTGAACAAGGTTTTTACGCAGAAACTTTCCCTTGAGGCATCTCGCTCTCAGAAGGACAGCAGAGATATGAAAGAAAAAACTGCTCCATAAAGAAAAGCAAAGTATTAGGGGAGCGGGGAGGAAAGTGTGGAACAAAACCTCCTCTTCTGGAGCAGCCCCTTCTGAACTACACGCACAAGCACTTATAGTGCTTCCACTAAATGTGACGTTTGGAGATAGCTGTGCAACTGTAAGTCACACTGTGATATATGGCACTGTTTTTAAAAAGCATTTTTATTGTCATAACAACTCATTTCAAATTAAAACAGACATTAGAGTTTTGGCACATTACAGAACTCATAATTTGGGCATGAAATCTCAGCTGCCTTGACGTGTTAGAGGCCCAAGGTGGTTATAGTTGCACAATCACCTTCTGAGGCAACTGCTCTCGCCTCACCTCCCAGGGGCTGTTCAAGTTCCAGGTGAAGAAGCTAATTGTTCAATTCCAAGTTACATTCCCTTCTTAATCTCCAACTGATGACTGCAGCTGTAACAGCATTGTAACAAGAAGCAGTACAACTTGTAACATGCATTCATATACAATTTCTCCACTGGAAAGAGCAGATATTTTC
Organism: Ara ararauna; assembly: GCA_028858755.1. NCBI lineage: Eukaryota > Metazoa > Chordata > Aves > Psittaciformes > Psittacidae > Ara > Ara ararauna. Next base: position 54,724,992 of record CM054378.1, read on the forward strand.
CTGCAACTTCATAGAGCATGAGCTCCTCTCCTCCTATGCCTGTGTTAATTTGGGCCCAGTCTCTCCAACATTTTGTGTAGAGACTCTTCACTGAAGTAGAGGATATCTGCATGGCCAGGTGAAACACTGTGAGTGCTGTACCACTGTCAACAAGAGCTCCTACCAGCCTGCACGGCTGCAGATCTGCACCTTACCCTGAGAAAGGCAAGGCCTTTCCTTCCATCCCTAGAGAGATGGGGGCTGCAGTGAGCCAAGTGAAAGCAGCTGGCTCCCCTTCTGAGGCTGGCTCTACAGCCTGGTTCATATCTCCCAACATTTTGTTCTGCCAGAAACAGAGCAGGACCCCAACTTCAATTCTACAAAACCAAAACCCGCTGATAAGGACACAGTGGTTAAGCAAGACTAAAATCCAGTGGATGGCCACAGAAGCAAGAATGGATGAGAATGAACTTTCTTCCCCTGCATCATCTCTGTTACAGGTGAGTATCTGGGTCATCCAGAGACAGTGATACACCTCTTGTTATTGCAAAGGGACTAGCAGCTACGCCTGGAAATGACGGGTCCCTTTGTTCTCTGCACATAATAATGTACCTACAGGATACAAAGACTTTTGTCTGCTTCTCCACCCCTGTCCAAACCTTCCTCCCTCCATCACGCACCCAGAAATGGAGGGTATGTCTGAATCTTGAAAATAGAGGGTTTAATTTCTTCACTTCTCTCCATAACATGAGACCCTTCCAGAAACGCAGACACTAGCCACGACTGACAGCTCACAAAAGGGAAATGCAATGAATGCAACAGTATCAAACTGGCGACACCTTGGTCAAAGATTCACCCACAGCAGCCACCTCATCCCCTGCCCCACAGAAACAGTAGTGGACATGGACAAGTGGCTGTTCCCGGTGCCACCGGCCCCAAGTCAGCAGCTCCCACAGCTGCCAGCCTGAGCCACTGGTGCAGGTGAAGAGCCCACAAAAAAACCAAAATTCAACCCCTCTACTTAACTCTTTATCACAACAATGCTGTTTCCCCTCTTTTGTATAATCTGGGAACACATGCAGGCCTTATTCTGAGCAGATATATGATAGCCTTAAAATACATAAAACTAATTAGAGCTGGAAGTTTAATACTGACCAGACAACTCTGATTTCTGGCATTCTCAGAGCAGAACTCGTTTTGCTTAATGGATAATGTTATTGCAGGCTTTGAGGCTTATTTTGCAGAAAGTGAACACGCCAAGATATGCACCCCATTTAACACCATTAGACTTGAAAGCTGGGTTCAGTCACTTCACAGTAAAATAAAAGCTATTTTCCAAGCAAGATTGAAAACAGAATCCCTTCACAGCAATAACAACACAAATCTTCAATAGGTTATTTCTCTTCCAGTCCACCTCACACCACTCCTTCAGATCTCAATCATTAGGCACCCTGATCACCAAGAATAAGTTTTACAAGCAAGTCAACCTGGCAAAAATAAAAATACAAACCCACAAGTTGAAACATGTGCTTGGATACAAAGAAATCAAATTGGAAACTACCTCCATGATTTTCCAAGGGTAGATCAGTTACAACGGATGACAAAATACACGGAAAAAAGCTGTAGCTAATACTCATAGTTAACTCCTGTTCCTAAAGTTCGTGTGTAAGAAGCTGCAGAGGCTACCAGAATCCCTTTGAAGTGTTTAGTAACTTCACTTATCTGTGCACTCTTCCCACATAAACCAAGGTATGGATCCTGATGCAACGTATCTATGGACAGTCTCACAACAAATAATATTATATTTACATGCAAGTTGTAACACTGGTGTTAGGGTGGTATAGGGTTCTCTTGGGGAAGTTTAAATAGCCTCAAAGGATAGAAAAGACATCGTTCGCATCTAAAAAAAGATCACAGAAGAGATCTCTGAAAGAGGGACATCAAATACTACATATCAGATCCAAGTGATTAATGAAAGTACAATCTTTTACAGCTTTACTCACAGTTCAGTGAGATCAGCAGAAATGTGTGATGTGTTTTATGTGCCAATGCTTTGCTACGTATTATTATGCTTTATTATAAACCAACAGTAACCCTCAGAAATTGACCATAACTCTTCTGGGATCATGCCTCACAAATACAACAGGCAGTTCCTATCCGAGCAGCTCATGCTGGAGGAAAGCTCCATCAGTCTCACTAGATTAAGGATTTCTCTAATGGAGCTGGCTGTTCTGTCTGGTCACCACTAAGCAGACAGAGACAGAAACGCATCCTGAGCCCACACTGCTCCAGCACCCCACCTTCACAGTATCTGTTCTTGAAAAGCAGGAAGAAGTGACCGCCTGGCATTGAGAAAAAAGATCCTACTCTGCCAATTTATTGTTTAACACACACTATCCCCCCTTCCCCGTTCCAAAACCGCGTAAGACAAGTCTATTTAAAAGTTTTATTTTGTTTTGTTTTCCAGATTTGGTCACTACTGCATGTTCCACTCCTTCCCAAGAAGAAGTCCCACAATCCCTTCTTTAGATTTACAGGGAAGAACAAACAATTTTGGTCTCGCATGTTTATCAGCATACTAGTTCCCTCTTGCACTGTTCCGTAAAAATCCCCTTGCATCCTTGTGCAACCTGTGTGCATGCTGGCAAACTGCTCACAGCCAGGAAAGCTTTTTCCACTGAATTTTCTTTTCACACCAATAAAAGCTGAAGCCTGAAAAAATACTCAGGCCTCAACACTAACAGATTGACACTGCTACTCCATTTGTCCTAATGATATTTACTGGGATGGAGAGACCAGCCCAAGAAAATTAGCTGTATCCTTCTTTAGAAAGTAGCGACTGCAAACTACCCCAGTGCATGGCCTTGCTGGGAGAGGAGTGGTTTTGGTCAGCAGCACAAAGCACACTGTGGATCCAGGTCTGTGTAGCAACACAAAGCACACTGAATTCTGTGATTCCGTGACTCTGTGAATCCAGTTCTGTGTGACAAACAGGAGGCAAATTGTCAAGCAAACCACAAAACACTCTTCTCAAGTTACCTCCCCCTCTTCCACAGCTCCCGGCTCCACTTCAGCAATCCTATTATGAAATTTTAATCAGACATATTTGAGACAACCCTGCATAGCTTCCCCAGCCTCCTCCCTCCCACAGACAAGTTAATAAGATGAAAAAGGTCAAGAGAAAGGCAGCCCAAACGCTTCCTTATCCCAGGGATGGGCCACAGAGGTGAGGAGTTGCGGGAGCTGACCAGCTGCCCTGCCTCCTGGACAGCCTGGCAGGAGCCTCTCCCTGTGGGCACAGGCCTTGGTACCTACCCAGGCAGTGCCGCCTTCCCAGACCCCTTGCTCAGGGACCAGGCATGTCTCCCGGCTGGGGGCAAGCCTCCACATCAGGAAGCGGGAACAGGCCAAGAGACACGCGATGGGGCCTCAGCAGCGGGCCACGGCAGCACGCATGGGGGGCAGATGGCACCCGCATGGGCAGCAGGCGATGCTGGTGGAGCACAGCATGGGACTGCAGCCCTCTGCAACCGTCTTCCTCCTGTGCTAATCCCTGCCGCTGTGCCAGTTTAGGGGATATAATTAGACTCACAAAGGAGCCTTGTTACTGCTCCCTGCTAAGAGGCTGCAGCAGTTTTGATTAGTCATACCGGTGACTCCGTGGACCTGCTGCAGTGAACACTGCCTGCGGAGCTCAGCAAAGCCCCACAGACGACACCAGGGCACTGCTCCTGGAGGTGGAGGAGGGATTCTTACTTTTCATTTGAAGTGGTGTTTGACATGGCAAGTGGAAAATGCACCGAGATTATGCTGCTGAAACTTTTTTCTGCTGTTCCATCCTTTCCTCTTGCAATCTTCTAAGCAAATATGTGGGTGAATACACCTGTCTTGGGCACTGCCTTGTGCGGAAGTTAATGTCACCTGTGAGATGGCAAATCTGTTCAAGGTACAAAGCTAAAAGAAAATGGTCGTGAGGTGCTGGCACAGGTTGGCTGCCCCATCCCTGGCAGTGTTCAAGGCCAGGCTGGAAGGGGCTTTGAGCAACCTGGGCTAGTGTGAGGTGTACCCTGCCCATGGCACGAGGTTAGAACTATATGTTTTTTAAGGTTCCTTCCAACCCAAACCATTCTGGAATTCTATGATATGACATAACACTCTGGACCTCTTAAGATCGGATGGTCTGTCAATAATGTTTGAGAGTTACAGACGTTTCTCCTATATGTTAAAACCAACCAACCACTTTCCTGGGGAGGCAGCAATTCCCCCCACCCAAGAGAGGCAGCCTGTGATAGTCCTCAAAATAAATAACCTCAATACTCAGAAAAGCATTGGAAATCGTCACCTATGGAGAAAAGTGGCAAGTACGTCCTTCCATCCCCCATGGAAGCTAACGTTACAGATTCGGGGGGATTCTTTCAAAGGAGCATTTATTTTAATAATCTTTTGAAAAAATAAGCTTTATTCCACTGTCACACCATTAATCCCCTGCTGCTGGCCAGATCTGCATTTATAAGCTTACTATAGTTGCCGACCATCACCATACCTGAAGATGTAAAGGATATAGTAAGAGGCTGCACAGAGATTATTTGGGGAAAATCAAAAAGATTACTTCTGATGTATCCTTAAGGATCAGCCCCGGAGAATGAGCAGGAGAAACTTATGTACTGGCCCATGTGCTGAGATCAGGCTTTCCTTATGCTCACTGACCCATTACACTAAACACACAATGACTATCTATTTGTCTGTTCTGTGCTGGCTGCACTGCAGCATCGTCACCAACTGCCTAACTCACATCCTGCGTATGAAATATCAATGGCTTTTCACAGATTAAAGGAATATGTGCTTCCAGTTGCAAAAGAAATGCTGGAAGTACCATGGATTTACAGAAATCCTCAAATTTCAGGAGGGGGGAGGAGGTTGACAAAAGGGCACGAAGTAGACTTACACAGGCATATTTGGATTTTAGTAAGAAATGTAGTTAAGGCAGCATATGGCAGAATTACACAATTACACAAATCCAATAGCTCTGCTGTGTGAACTTGCTGGAAGTTAGGTGCCATATGGCTAAAACTTTCCCAGCCAAACTGCAATATTTATCAAAAATGACTGCACTTGATATAAAAGTGAGAGTATTGATTTCTCACAGATGTTCAAGCTAATATAACGCGAGATTTCTGGAAGTACTCTGAAGAAAGGTAAACTAGTATGACCCCTTTCTTATCCACACTAACAGACATGCCTGCACGTGCACATGCACACTGAGATCAGAGGGCAGATCTTCATTTGATTGGTCACTTTTCCTAACACTGTTTCTGAAATCTGAAAACCATGGAGTTACTATGTGAATAAAGATGCACAGTCCAGCTGACAAACACTATACTAGGTGAGTTACGTGGCAAAACAGAAAAGTAAAATCAAGTGGAAAACAGAACTTTTTTCCTGAACTTTCAGCAGCAAGTCCATCTGCACTCCAAAGAACAGAAGAAGAAACTGCATAGAATACTATTGAATCCACAGTCCGAAAAACTATTTGAATTACATCGGTACATTGGAAAAACAAGTTAAAAAGCAGTGGTCTTCTAAATTTGCAAGGAAAAGAAAACTTGAACCTCAAAATATAGCTGACTAATAGGATTTATAATTGGGCTTTAAAAACCTTTTCTTCTTCTGTCTTAATCTGCAATTAGATACTGATGAGCTGTCCTAGACTGGAGCCAGAGAGCGGAACAGACAAAAGCAAGCTCATCTTACCTTCACTAAAGGGACTGCTGGGCATGGCACTACATTTGCTGAAGAACAGCTGTCACATAATTGCTATGAAAGCATTTATAAAAGACTAGTTATAATATTAAAAATATCCCTTAAAGGACTGTGATTATTACTGCACCTATTTTACACGTAGGATCCAAAGATCAGAGAAGGTGGGTGACCAGATAAATGCCATGCATAAAGATTCTGTCCTGTCAAAGAACAGACACTTTTCAGTCAAGCATTTTAAGGGCAAAGACCCCTCTCAGCCAAGGCCTTATCCCAAGTGTAAACCCGTCTCTCTCTGAGGGAGTACAAGTAAATAACCTAGGATCATTACTCTAGTTGCTGTTGGATTGCAGCACAGAAGGAAAAGGAACCTACAGTCAACTTCACACACTCGGCATTAATGCAGACATGCTTACAAAGCTATGCTGCTGGATTTGTAATCATGATGATATTGAGTCTATGAAGTACCAAAAAACTTTTAATTAAGAACAGCTCTTTTCTTAAGAGGAAACTGTATGTTCCTAGTTCAAAGGAAATCCCTGCATTCCACAATCTGAGCTTCCAGAAGGTTCTACCTCCGACTTGAAAACAAAACACCACCCAAGAGCTTCACAGCTCAAAACCAGAATGGGTCAAGTAACCTCCTCCCTGGCCCCCTTCTCTCCCATCCTTGGAATCAGAAAAGAGCAACTTGGTGAAATGCTTTTACTGGGAATACACACATTATTTTCACTGGGAAAGGTTTTAATAAACCAAAGCTGTGGGGAGTAACCCGCCCATCACCGAGAGCAGCGCCACAGGAAAAGCAGCATCTGCAATCAAGCCAAAGGTGCCCATCCCAGTCTCTTCTCCACCTGCTTCTGGCTGCCAATATGGACTTCACTCCCCTCCAAGCCTCTCACCTGTCCTTCCTCAGGCATATGGCTCTTTGCCAAAAATACAAAGATGAAAAACAGTTAAAAACATAAGCGTGCTCCCTTCAAGATCTTCTCGGAAGCACATTTGGGATGCTTTTGCCTAGGCTGACGTTCCTGCGTCATTAAAATACATGCTACCACATTTAATTCAGGAACACTTATCCAAAACACACTGTGAGTGTTCTAAGGCAGAAATCCCTGAATTATACACATATTTTTCAAATCCTTTTTAAGTCATTTAATGAAAATAATAGCCACAAGAGAGCGCTACCAGCAAAGGATTCAACCATGGGGAACCGGGAGACTTGAAGCTACTCTGAATAAAAAGAAATAAAAATACATCTATTGTGGTGAGGCACTCTTATTTGCACATTTAAAAGAAAGCTTCAGACACTTAATTGCTATAGCTGTGATCTTCAGAAGTCAGGAGAGATTCTGGGTGTCTCTGGTTTTGTGCAGGGACTTTGAGACGGGTTCATTGCTCTTTCCCTTTGTTTTCAAAGGGAGATTACTCAGCAGGTTTTGGATTTTAGGCACCTTTAAAATGACGCACTCCAAATAAGACGCCTGAAATTAACAGGTTGTTTTACAATAGCACTTGGGGGTTTCTGAACATTTGTAACTCACTAAAACTCAACGCAATGAGCTAAAACATCAAAACAGTGTTTGTGGCTGTGCTGTTTGTTTTTGGTCTCCCTGCACTCCCTGAATACCTTGTACTCCGTTCTTACTTACCTTTCCAAGAAAAGTGCAGACAAATTCTAATAACAACAACAAAGTCAGCCTATTTTTTCTGGAAGCAGCAAATGGAACTGCAGCATTTTTTCCCCACAAAAAACAGCAGGAGTTGTTTTTGCATCTTTAGCTTCTAGTATCTTATAAGGAAGTGTCTCCCAAAAAGTATCCCTAAAAAAACCTGACCTAGAACTTGAAAACAAAAAAAGACAAAAAAACAAAAACCAAAAAATATAACCATTTAACTTAAACATAACCATGGGCTTAAATTTGGGATTTCTAAGGGGAGGGAGGGTCTCTAAAAGACAAAGTAATAAAAGCAACCTATTAATATTCAGATGCCTTAGAATGGCAAATTGAACCAGTATTTTGACAGACAAGTTACTGACAATGTTCTGTGCTATAGTTATCTGCCCAAATCACTAGAATTTTAGCAAAATAGCATATCCTACCTTAAATGCCTATTCTCATCTGCCAACATTCTCACAGAGATCTATGCAACTGTCTTTTACATTGCTCTCAATCATTGCAAGTGTATAGCATTGCTCTTTGCTTTCTCCTCCCATGTAACCAGTTGGTCTGACCTCCCATCTGCCAGTCAGTCAGCCTGTGTTTTGAAAACGGAGCAAACTGCAGTGCTGCACTACAGTCACCAGTGACTCTTCTAAAAGAAGCAATGCTGGAAGTAGTATTACTTTGTCGCAGCACAGCAGAGTAGCTCTTTTCCTATCTGACAACATTTTAAGTTAAATTCTACATAAAACAAACTAGAGAAACCTGCAAAATGCTCTGCTTCAGTTTGTGAAAACAAATAAATGCAAATAAATTATTGTGTCTTTGTGCCCTTAAAGCCTTCAGTCATTAACTTGAGCAAATCAGGATTTCACCATCACAGTTTGCTCCAGTTTTCCTTGTACTTCAGCCCAACTGCACAGGCTTGAGCAGGATGGAACAGCAATTTAATTTATAAATAAGATATGCACTGTTGACAATGAGGTATTAAGCTGTACAAGGTATGACATCATCAATCTTCCTGCCTGCTAAATTCACAATAGACTACCACGATGAAGTTTTCATATTCTTGAACTGTTTTTCCTTGCTCTGCCTTGGGGAACTAGACAGGCACATCTGGATGTATGAGACAGAAGTACTGATCTTGGGATTTGTGGTATATCATATAAGACACAGAAATACTTTTTCACCCATCCTTACTTTGTGCATATTCTGCTACCTTTTCACGGTTAGATAGCATTAAACTACTGATGTCATTCTCTTTGCTCAGTTTTTGCCATGATTTATCAGAATCCCTTTAGTGGATAATAGAAGTTTTGGGGTTTTTTTAATGAGTATTTATCATCTTGAAGCACCTAAGATGCTTCAACATACTGAAAAAAACCAGCTATAAAAAGTGGTTCCAGCAGGGTTTACTTTCAAATACCTGGAAATTATCACACTATATAAGTACAGTGCTAAAGAAATTAATCTTCAACATAAATACAAAAAAGGCTTCATTCAGTAGTAACACTGAATTAAAATGCAGCCTCTGACATGGAAAACACTAACAGCAGCAGCAGGAGTCAAAATACACTGGCGGGGGGGGGGGGGGGGGGGTTAGGATGTCTCATGATGACGAGGTGAAGGATCTGGAGCAAGGAACAGGAAACAGAGCAGCCTTTGGACACACTCCCTTTGCCCAGGACAGAGTTAGCAAGCACAGCAGCACACAGCTGCCTACACCAGCCCAACATGCTGCCTTCAGCAAGAAGGAACTTGCCATGTCCTTGGAGCACATGGCCATGGAAACCCTTGTGTTGCTTGTGGCCAGAAACAATGGGTGTGTTTTGCCTCCCAGCCACTTACCACAATGAGCTTAACCTTCCATAGCTGTCCCAAACCAGCTGAGTTTCCTCAGAAACCACATTCCAAATACCAGTGTTTCCACAGAGGTGTGGTGCATTCCCACACCTATTTCAGCTGTGATTTACCTAACCACGTCCAAGGTGACCCAAAAACGGGAGTGAGGAAAATCGTTCCTCCAGTCCCAGGGCATTTCAGGAGACAGCCCAGCCTTAGCTCGTCTCATTCCTGGCTAAAACACTATAACCACATGATGCAAATTCCTGAGCCTCCACAAAGAACAACGCCACGAGCTGAGGTGCTTCAGGTTTTATTTGGGAAAGCTATTTTTCTCTGACAAGTCTTATGCCAGATCAGATTTTTAAGACATTACCATTCCCCAGAGCGCTTTCTTTCCATCAGTTGCCACCCCTGGTTCAGCTGCCCACCAGCCAGCAACGCTGCTCTGTCAGTCAGACCAACTGACTCTGATTTCAACTGCAACCCCACAGAAATTTCCCTGAACACTGGCTTTGTCACTGTCCTTCCTCTGCAGTCAGCATGAAGCTGAACTAAATGCATTAAGGGCCCTATAACTCAGCAGTGTGGTAGCTGTGTCTCTGTGCCAGACTTTGTTTCACCAGGTGATCCAGTATCATGCAGATTGAGCAGCAATGACCATAAAATAATGGGCTGCTTGTGTAAAAGATAAGATGCAAATTTGTTCAGTTATTCAGTAACTAAAGCTGCAACACTCTTGCATCCTGGCCTTCTTTTAAGTGGTCCTGTTTCTGAAGTTAAGGGTTGGATTCAGAAATTGTTTCAAAACCTTCTTTTAATCTCTTCAAGTTGGAAGCTGTTACATGTAGTTACTTGACCAAGTAGAGCATAAAATCTCTATACTCAATATGGTAGGCTACTTGACACTGAAACACTTAAGAAGCAGACAAGTTCTTAATTTTGTCAGTCATTTAATCTTCAAGAGGTGAAATATGTAGCCTGAAATAAAAATACCACATTAAGAACTGCATCACACTGAAACAGGAGTATTATTACTACTCTACTGAAGTTGCACATGTGCATGTCAAAATTCTTGCTAGTGCCTAAAAACTCCATTGCTCTTAAGTGCTTAAAAGCAACCCCAAACAATTCAATGTTTCAAAATATATGCAACGTATACAAAAGCATTTTCCAAATGCAAAGATTTCTGACATAAAAACATATTTATTTGGTCTTTAATGGATTTTAATGGGGTTACAATTCTGTTTCAGTCAGGAGTCTGCAGAGATCTACAGTACTATTACACACGATCTCCCCTGTGTGTGCATGTGAAAGCACTATGTGAAATGGGTAAGTATTCAGACCCCCACATTTTAGAAGGCTCACCAGTTTTCCCCCCTCACACAAGGGGATATATATCACAGTTTCCACCACCTACACTGACATTTACCAGTGAAAAGCAGTTCTAAGAATAAATCCAATGTACCACCCGGTAAAAAGCTATGGTTAAATCCTGTGAGCACTTGCATACTTTTTCATCTTCAGTCATGTGAGTGCTCTCACTAAATTGGATGAGACCAGTCATGCTCAAAATTAACCATTTCGACAAGTGCATGCAGGACTGAAGAAAAAAAAACCCTAAAACCCAGTCATGACTCACAGGTTGTTACCATCTGATGCATATTCCATTCCACAAAAAAGCAACATTGCCCAATTTTAGTAATTACTTCACAGAACTGAATAGCATTGCCACAAGTAACCTTCTAAATAGACATACTCAAATTACAGAGGATTTCTTTTACCTACAAGGAAATGTCTATGCCCTTCCTAGTACTCCAAACATTGCCATAACAGAGTTAACTTGACAAAACATGGTGACACCTGTTGTATATTTGGCTTTCCGTTATTCAGGCTTTACAGGCTAGATTTTCAGATTTGTGAAGAAATAAATTATGAAAGCTGCTATAAGACAAAAAGAAGTCAGTCACAAAATGTGTATTGAGGAAGTCCTGACAGTTGTACAAGACAAACATCTAAAACCATGAGCCAACAATTTGCTTTTTCAAAACAGGGACAACACAGCACCAATTGGAGGAATTGAAGACTCAAGTGTCTATCAGTGTGTCACTAACAGCATGAATCAAATCACGGTAAGGCAACTACGAAACAGGTGAGCTGGGCAGAAAATAAAGAAATCAAAGTGCTTTTTAAATGTACATCCCACCAAAAAGGCAGCTGGCATGGGAAACACCCAAACACCTGGGTGATACTGCTAGGGTCATGGTGAAGGGAACGCAGATGCACACTGCTGTTAGTTAAGTGACTGCACCAACAGGCAACCAGGGAAAACGGTCCTTGTCAGGGCTCTTCCAAGGTATAATTCGGTAAAAATATAAGATGAAATTGTGTGCTCCTCCTTTTATCATGTCCATTCCTTCCACAAGTAGCGCAGGATCACATAACTGAAGAAGGAAGAGCACAGTGGAAGCCTGGCCAGCCCCTGGTTTGGTCATGGAGGAGGCGGGTGGCATGCCTGAAGGGAGAGGAGCTCCATGCCAGCTGGCCTCCTCTGTGGAACCCCACTGAGCATGCATGTACAGAGCGGCTTATTTGCCGGTTGCTCTACTAAACACTCCTTCACGGACGGATCCTGCTGGGATTGCTAGGCACCCCTTAAAACACAGGTTATCCACTCCAAGGGCTCCTGAACCAGGCCTGTAGGTGCTGTGCAATTCACACAAAGTGTTATGCTTGTGCTTATCTGGTTCCTGCAATCTTGTCGTGAGCCATCACAGCTCACCAGCAGCACCAAAGGAGAGAAACAGAGACCACAGCCTGGTGATGCCCTATCACATATCCTGACACACAGGGCTTGCTCCTCTCTTCATCACAAGACCTGGCTGGAAGCAGGGGCTGGCAGGTCATTCAATCTGCACGTATTTAAAACCAGCCATCCTGCTCAGAGCAGAAGAGTGGGCCTACAGCAGCACGCTGACCCAGTTCTCAAGTTAATTTGCGAAATGGGAATTCAACAGCCCAGCCCTTCGACCGACTGCTCTCACACAGAAATGTTCAAGCCTTCAACTTTAAAGCTCTGTGCATCTGTTATAAATATCCACTCCTAAAGTGCGTATTCCTGAAGATCTGCAGAGGCACATGCTGTTCCATGTCAATTCCAAGAAGAAAGGGTAGCGAGGGGCTATCAAACCTGCCTTCTTCTTACAGCAATGGAATGTGCATGCAGATACAGCCCTGGAAAGCCCTACTGCAGTTCCCTGCCCATTTCTAAAGTCTGGCTGAAAATACAGGCATAAGAAAAAAAAAAAAAAAAAAAAAAAAAAAACCAACAAAAATCTGTTCTTGGTCAGTTAAGGACAAGGTCAATCTTTAGAAAAGAAGAATTATGGCTACTTGGCAGCAAAAGAGAAATCACTTATATTTGTTCTGCTGTAACAAACACTAGTTTCAGAAGCAATGAAATCAAATTTATCAGCAAAATAGATTTTAATCCTACTCAACAGTGGTACTCCACAAATGCACTGGTTTGTTGAGCAATATTTAACCATAGCTGTGGATTAAATATGTACAATACTTGCTTAAAATCTACAAAACTACATGCATTTTTCTACTTGTTTCTTATACTAACTATTTTGGTATCTATAAAACTAGAGCTATCAAGTGACCAGACACAGGCAAGAGGCAGAACTTGTGGTCCTCCTTGTCTCATAACTGTACAGGAAACACAAATCCCTGATCTTCCCAAGTCATCTCACAAATTGATACTGCCAAGCTTCATAGAGTGCTCCTGCAGCCACAAGAAGCTACAAAGAGCACAGCTAGCAGCTCCACAAGTCACAGATAGGTTAAGACTGGATGTCCTTGGTGTGTTACACAGTACCTGCTGCAGAAAGGTCCCTGGTGGTCTTGAGCATGTTTCCGCTCAGAACATGGCAAAATTTCAGCAATCTCCCATCTGAACACTGTGACTGACTGTCAGATTTTTATTCCCAGATTTCTGCTCAGGTCTCAGGTCTCTGAGGCAATACTGAACAACCCTGGAGCCCTTGTGATGTTCATTAAACACTCTTGCTCTACTGCGCTTCAATTAAATGGCTGGCTGTCTTCGTGAAGTACCATGCAAATAAAAATTACCCCAACTTTCCAAGTTCAGGTGTTTGTAGTTCAGGTATCACAACATTCACTTCCCTTATTAAGATTTTGCACAGTAAATTTCAGCACTCAAACAATGCTTCTGATGGGAAGTGTTTGCTTTCCCTCTCTTTCCCTCCTCAGTCCCTCAGGATATCTCAGCATTGCAAAACCAGCTTGCACTTCAGCCACATAAAGGCACCAAAATGAAATGCTATGGGAAGGAAAACAAAACACATCCACTCGCATGCATACGTGACGTGGCCAGAACAACTCCAGAGCTCTAAGGCTGGTTGTCAGGCACTGGCAGTACATGCAGAGTTGGTCAAGTTAAACTGACAGTCTAGCTTCCAGTCATCAGCAGACCCTGAGGGTAAGGCTGTCCATGGCTACTCCCTCTCATGCCCATCTATTTCCACTGCCACTAACAGATGATTCAATCAGCCAACAGGACAACCCCACATAACTTCTTAGGGTGGCTCCCAAAGGCCATATAATCCCACCCTCCTTTTAACATTCATAAACCACAAATGGAAGTGTCACCTATGTGTCAGTTTTTAACAGTTTAATGTGTCTCATGAATTCAGAGTGAAAAATTATTCCAGACTTTCATGGATTTGTGGTATACACTTATGTCTAACCTGTGCAAAGGAAGAGAGATTATATTTAATAATGAGAAGGGAATTTAAGTTACAAGTGTATGCAGAACAGCTAAATTATACAGAATACTGTAACCACCTCAGTATCAATACGCACAGCAATTCTACATGTGTATATACAGACAGGCACACATCTTTTCAAGACCAAGACATTCACATACAATTCCTGTAAGAAATACGATAAGCAGTTTCCTTTCCCTTTTCCTAAGAAAGGAATCTACTCAGGAAACAACTCAGAACTACACTGAAGAACTAGCACATAATTTAGATGTATTGTTTTGACAAATCCACTTGAGAAAACAACACTAAGCCTCCCGAGTCCTCTTAATCTAAAACCAAAAGTACACCGCATTTGTTCAACCGTCAATATATGCAAGCTCCTCAAACATCACGTTTGTTGTTGAGCCAGTTGCACAGCCCTGATTTGATTTAGACCACAACTATACAATATTTCCAAAAAATTCAGCAAAGCATGCATGCTGACAGCCAGCACATTTATGCTGAGTATTTAGCACTGCAAGCACTTTTATGTAGAGACCAATGCTATTTTCCCTATGCAAGTCAAGCATTAGATTCTTTAAAAAACAGTGGGCAAAAATAATTTTGTGGAAGCCAGCTAGCACTGCTGAATACCAGCCCCCTGAGAAACCTTTGCCACAGGCACTATGGTAATCATTGTGAATGAAATGTTACTCACTATAGCAAAACCTTTTCACTTGGTCTTGGCTGTAGGTACATTAGACTTCTCAACCAAAACCAGCATGCCCTACTGCTTCCCAGGTAAAGTCATAGTTACATCAATATTAGACCAGGATGTGGCATTACTGCATGAAGGAGTGACCCATATGGAGGAATTTTACATGGACATGCTTCTCAGCAGTGACAAGTAAAACCTGATTTTTCTAGATTAACACTACTGACATTAATAGGAAGCAACTTCTCTAATTTTCAGAATAATTTTGTTACAAAATAGTTTTTCCACATCATGATAGTTTTAAAATAAGTCTGTGTTTCATTTCAGGATGAATCGAGAAAAACAACCCTAGGGGAAAAAAAATTTCAACACAAAACCTGGTTCTTGGCTTCCCAAGCTAACTCTCACAGATAGCAAGGATTAAAGCAAAGATTCTTTTAATCTTCAGGACTGGTTCGTTGAACTTCAAACTATTTGTCTATTTTGTGCTTCAGATTATCCCACTGACACCCACAGGGAATAAAATGTTAAGTCAATGCTAGACAAAGGACACAGGGCAAGCCGACAAAAAGATGCTATGATCTGCAGCTCAGTACTTGCATCTTATATGTCACTCAGTGAAAGGGAATTGTGGGGCTATCCTCAGTCTCCCCAGAGAACAGTAAGGGTGGATCTAAATAAGACTGGAATAGTCTAAAAATTCTAAGGCAGCCATTTCAAGATTGCTGTAATTAATTAAAGTGCAGACTGCCTCTGAAAAGTCATGGTCCTATTCAGCTGAAAACCTACTTCCCCAAGTAATTTTGCAGTCAGAGCAGTTCCCTGATCCAATTCAATCCAGACCTGCAGGAGTGCTTATATAAAGACTAAACAACTGGTTTGCTTAAAGATAGGACTGTTTCAAGCACTCATAAAAATTCAGCCTAAGATTTAGGGCAAACAAAACAAAACAATACTGTTGTTAAAGCATAACTTCTGAAAGAAAGCATGCAACAAGGC
Source organism: Ara ararauna (assembly GCA_028858755.1). NCBI lineage: Eukaryota > Metazoa > Chordata > Aves > Psittaciformes > Psittacidae > Ara > Ara ararauna. The sequence goes on from CM054378.1 coordinate 54,740,717, forward strand.
TTTTATAAAAACCTGCATCATTTGAACTTCCAACAGGAAAAGAAAAGCTATTTCAGCACACAGCAGCAGAGCATGAGAACAAGCTGGCCAAGAATAAAATGAGACTGGGTGTTAAGAGGTTTCTGACCGTCAAAGGACTGATGTCCCAAGGCAATTTTCCAAGACAAAGAGCAAAGTTGAAAAACCACAGACAAAAACCCTGGCTAATTTCATTCAGTAAGTTTTAGGAAATTTTATCTAATATTCAGGCTTGTCAATGACCCAAACCAATCCTGCCTGTTTTGGGAGCTATGGAAGTCTTCATGAACTTGACTTTTTTTTTTTCCCCTAACAACAGCCACTATTTCAGCCTCTTGCCTAGGAGAGCTAGGTTGCTTTTGCCCACTGTGCACGTGCTAGGGAAGGAAAAAGAGGAGAGATGAGAAAGGACTGATGAAAATCTATCAGCTCTGCACCAAACTGCACACAGGCATGCACAGCAATGGGGCTCTGCTGCCTACAGAGAATGGCTACAAATCCCCAGCAGAAAATCAGTGCTTGATGAGCTGTATAAAAGTTCTCTACAATCACATGCATGAACTGCTCATGGATGACAAGAATGGCATAGTTGTGTCTCTCTTGAGGATATTTCAGCATCAAATATTCTGTCATTTCCAAAGATGGAACAGATTCTGAGCAAGTTACCATCATGAAACTGAAAAGCACAAAGAAAGAGGGACTCTTTCCACTTGGTCTGAAGCTTTTCATAGTAATTAAGACTAGCTGTATTAGCAGATTCTTCAATGTCTATAAAACTTCTCAACCCTGAAGTTCTCCCTTTCTGTGACAGAAACAGCTGATGTAACCTCCGCTAACAAAAGTGCTTTTATTGGAATAGCCAGCGCAAGTTGAAACTGCTGGACATCATGATTTATAATAGTTGCGAATGCATTTTATTAGCTTTAGTGCTACAAAAAATTTCGGAGAGCTTCTGTTAAGTAGCTATTGGTAGCTATTGAGGATATAAACTGTCACCTGTGAAAGAGATTCAGGTTCCCATAATTCCTTCTGTCAAAACCGCCCTTAAACCGAAGGTGAAAAGCATGCTTTTGTTACAGTCCTCATTAAGACATCCTCAAACAGTGGTTATATTTATGGACTGGATCATCATACCTGTCAAACCCCAATTCTCAGCATTTCTGTTTTATGACTTATTTATTTTTAAGTATTCTAACAGAGACACCCAAAATCCTCACATGAAAGACTGGTTGGTGTAACTTCATAAAAGAAATTCATTAGAAGGTTCTGATTTATCAGAGTAGGAAATTAATGCAAAAATTTTCTTGTTCAAATTTCCTGGTTTGAGGGTTTTTTTAGAAGTTACAAGATTTAACCTACTTTAACATTTATTCACTTTTGTCAAAATTATTTTATGAAACTTATCCTTAATTCAAGCTAGTAAAAAAGGTGTGAACTTAGAAGTCGTAAGTCAAAATGACAAAACAAAAAGTTTCCATGACAGAAATTTGTTCTGTTTTGATAAACTGTTTCAGTTTTTCCCCTTCACTAATAACTGACTGAAAGCAGTCCTTACTGAAACCACGTAAGAAATATTTCAGACCTCAAACATTTTCACTAAGTGGGGAAAATGCTTTTTCAAATGCGTCCCATGTAATCCACTCCTCACAACACAACTGGCCTGCATAGCAAATCACATTAAAAAGCATTGCCCATGTCTGCAAACCAAAGGCAGGGAAGCAGGGAGGGCTGGACAGCCTGTTTCAGGCGCTGCACTTCAGGAGGACAGAAAGGAACAGAGTCCCAACTCACCACATTGCAACAGTATTTACAGAATATGCTGCCTCAGTCTTTGCTCTGATTAATGGGCTACCTCTCCCCACGTCTTTTTCCGTAAAAGGTCTGTGTTTGAGGAGGAGGTAACACCATACAATATGCACATTAATACCACTGAATGAAAGTCATTATCTTGCCAAGCCTTGGCAAATTTAGTTGACCAGCAGCTTATAGCCCAAAACATATTTCCAGCTGAACAACACAAGCTTACCTTTTTACTACAAGCTTCAGTGTCTTGTGTGAACCTTTCACCAGACAGATTGCTTCTTGTCGGAAGCCAGAGAGGCCTACATCATTGATGCCAACAATTTCATCCCCAGCCAGTAACTTGTCCACAGCTGCAGCTTTGCTCCCATCTTCAATCTGAAAAAAAAGTGCATCAAATGGTAGAATTATTGAGGTTGCATAGTGCCACCTTTAAAATAAGTTAATGAGCTTTCAGTATTGGTTTTACACAATAATTAATACAATAACTAACTGCTTAAAGTAATTTAAAAAGAAGGCTCAGGGGACACTTACCTAAAGGCGGCCTACAAGAAACCTGAAGAAAGACTTTTTACAAGAGCATGTAGGGCCAGAACAAGGGGGAATGGGTTCAAGCTGAAAGAGGGCAGATTTAGATTAGATATTAGGAAGAAATTCTTCACTATGAGGGTGGTGAGACACTGGCACAGGTTGCCCAGAGAAGCTGTGGTTGCCCCATCCCTGGCAGTGCTCAAGGCCAGGTTGGACCTGGCTTTGAGCAACCTCGTCTAGTGGGGGGTGTCCCTGCCCATGGCAGGGGTTGGAACTGGATGTTCTTTAAAGTCCTTTCCTACCCTAACCTGTCCATGATTCTATGATTCAAAAATGGTGTAAGGAAAGAGTAATGATACAATTAGAACAAGAAAGAAATGGAAAGGAGGAAGTGTCCTGAGAAAGGAAGAAAACTTGATGGAAATTTGGGAATCAAAAGCATCTGTGATTTTGAGCTGCATTCAATGCTGTACAGGTAATTGTGCTTGCAAACAAGAGTTCTGGGCAGGCATCTTAAAATCTAGTCCTCTAGAGAAGGTAACCAACAGTATTAACCATATAGTCAGCCAACTCCAGAAATCTGGCATGCAATGAAACCCCCAATTTCTTCTTAACAAGCTGGTCTAAAAACAGTTATTTTCATCAGGCACTAAGAACTGCCATCTTCTGAGGCACCAAAGTCTATCAACAACAAGATAAATCCAGAGGAAACTTAACTGCATGAATTCTGAAGCTCACAGTACAAGTTTTAGGAACACTCCAGGAACAGAAGTATAAATCAAATAACCTAATAAAAAAGCAATATTTCTTGATGAAAGTACATTAGGATGATCTCATACACCACAGCAATCTCACTGCAACCAGATAAGAGCTCTCTTTATGTAAGTTCAGGATAAATGTTCTTAAAAATCTTTAGGCCTGTAAATCTAAGCCAAAATGAATACTATGAAAAATGCTGAGTCTTATATCCCATTCTAAAAAGTTCATTAATACTAATCAAGCAACTTTATTTCTAGAACTTGTCTTTATAAAAACACAGATAACTGAAGACGGAGCAAGTTTCTACATCATTACATATCTAGTTCTCAAGCTATGCCCTGCCCTCTGACCTGCTTGCATACCATCTGAACATCAAGAATTTACGAGAAAACTGAATTATCACTGCCAATGTTCAGTGAAGTTGAAAACATGGGAGCAGCATCGGAAATGGCTTATATGCAAGGAAAGATTTCAATTCAGGGATGTCAAGAGTGGCTGCCATTCAAGGAACTTTTAAGTCAGAGCTGAAAAAGGAAACAGGCAATCTGAGGCTCATGCATCTCAAGCTTCCTAACAGACTACTGCATGCCTTTCAAGTGTTCACATGCATTTCTGGGCTATTATTTAGAAAATTGTTTGGAGGTCTGAAGCCCAATAGGTTAGAAAAGCAGTGCAAAAACATTAATGAAAGTTACAGCTGAATCACTAAACTGTAGAGGAGGTCAAAATGGGGTACAGGGGTAGGAGTATCTTTTAGGAGGACACGTTTTACACTCCAAAACATAGATGCCAACCAGTTGTGGCACTTACACTCCAGGCAAGGCACCAACCTAATAATAAAGGGTGAGAAGCCCCTGCGCCCTACCACCTAGGCATGAAGACAAAACCAGGATCTTTTTTTTTTGTCTTAAAAAAAACCCCAAACCAGTCTCTCCTAGGGTTTCAAAGAATGTTCATTGTTCTCAGTAAGCATGTTTGTTTTTTCTTCAGGCTGGCAATGCACTGACAGCAGGGAGTATTCCGTTACCCCCTCTGAGTTTTAATTTCAGCAGGGAGACTACACATTCCACACAGCACAAGCTTTCCAAGAGACTCTGGCTGTCCAAAGCAACATTAAAAAGAGAAAAATAAAAATGTATTTACAAAATCAAAACCTAAGCATAAAGCTGAAGCTGTTCTCATTAAACTCAAGTGGCTTTCTTTAACACCTTGCCTCCATACCAGCTGCAGCCAAGGAGAATAAAAACGACACATCTATTCACATTAAAAGGTGCCCTGAGCTGAACAAACCTAAACATAAACCGTTCGTACTCAGATCCCAGAATGGCTGTATGAATGTGATTCCACTTGGCAATGCACGTCTAAGTGGAAATGGGAAAGTTTAGGTTGACAGGAAAAATACAGTTTCTTCAGTTACACTAGAAGTACTTATGTCATGACTGAAAAAAAGGCATTAGGCTTTGCGCACATGTAAGAAACACAGCCAAAAAATCCATGAGGAAAAGACCTCTTCAAAAACATGTTTCCTCTGCTCAAACTTGGACAGTCTGTTCCAGCTTCTCTCTCAGGTTTTCTCTTTTCCTGTTTACTAGTTTTGCCGTTTATTGTTTTTATTTATTCACCCCCTGAGAAACTCGCCATCTCATCAGACCTCCACTGGAAGGAAAAAAACAAACCACGAAAACCCATAAATATTTTAGAACTAGCAAATACACTCAAAAATCGCACAACTATTTTACACATTTCAACCATAAATGTATTTCACACACCCATCTACAGAGTCAGCTATGCTGCGCTCAGGATTTAAGCCCTAGTTTTAAACCTATATCATTTACATAAATAGCAGCCATTTCTTTCTGAATTTCAGGTGCCCGTAAAAACTAGGTAAATAGCTGAAAATGAAGCCTTGAAAATGGAGAAGGTCATTTTAAGATGAAGTCTTTCAAGAACAGTCAGTAAGAAGAGATCTGCTTCAGTCGCTGTCAGCAGGCCGATGTGACTGGACATAACCCTGAACAACCCCTCTGGATCAGTCTGTAGCACTTGCAGGAACTGAATGCCCATAAAGTATACATCTTAACATTTTTATAGCAATAGCAGGAATCAGAAGGCACATAAAATAAAAACCATCGACACCACATTTTCTTATAAATATCAGACATAAGCTTTTCAAAAGACAGGTATACTTAACACTGCCTACCATGGATAAGCAAAGAGCTCTAGAAATGCCCTCAAACCGTGTTTCCAATATGTATTAAAAAATCATACCCCTTTTACTATGAGAGTAAACACCACGACTTTCTACCCTTAGCAGGGATGCTGATATTGCTACCAAGAAAATGTGCTTTCAAAAGGAGATGAAAAGGATGTTTGTTGACGAAAAGCATCTATTTAGACAGTCTCCAACTCTCACCCTGCTGTCCCCAATGACCCCCCATGGCCAAGAGCAAAGGCAAACTTTGGGATTCTTGTATCAGAGAGGATTGGAGCCGCAGACTTCTGCCGCCGCAATGGTATCTACATTAATCATCATGTCTTCCAAAATTTATTTTTGCTTATAAAATGTCATATCCACAAAACAGGAAGAGACACTTACACAAGATGCAGATGTAGATAACAGGATGAAAAAGTATGTGATTTTAAAAACAACACATATGTAACTCTGGTATGTGAAATTCTTCCTGTGAAAAGGAGAGAACTTTGAAATGGAGGAAGAACAGAACCATGGAGAAAAGCCCAACAGCTAAATACACAAACACATTCAAAGGATCCTTACAAGTCTGTATGCCCAGTGTTGGTAATACACGAGGAAAGAAAAATAACGGCCTATACCTGCAGCTTTAAAATGCTGCAGTGTTGACGGTGAGCACCATTTCTAGAATGTGACCCCTTCACTCTTGTGTTTATCAGGTCTGACGCTTTACTTAAAATACCCACATTCCTCTATAGGCACCTGTATAAACAAGGAGGAGACAGGTTGGGGAAATGCCCTGTCACAGGAGAGATCTAGTTTTGTTTACAATGACGACAGTTTCTTGTCCCCGCTCTCTTTGGACAGCTTTGAGAGACAAACACAGGAAAAAACAGCACCATTTATCAGCATTTTGTTATCAGCCATGAAAGTATTTTATCGTAATTCATTTCTTGTGCAGCCAAAAAATAATGCTGGCTGTTTGTCTTATAAGCACCTATTACAAATTTATTCAAAACACTAGCAACCTGAGACCTTCAGAACAAACAAAATGCAGGAAGTGCCAATTATTTTGATTTGCACAAAGTTAAAGCGCAGGAGAAATACCTTTACACTTCAAGCCTGGCATTCGCATACCTTTGAGGAATCAACATACAACCCACTGAAACTCTGAACAGGCAAGAAACCCACCTTGGCCACCTGCCCTTTCAAAGTGTCCCCCATCGCACTGTGCCAACAGCCAGCTGTCAGGAGCCCTCCCTTCTGTCAACAGCTGGTTCTTAAAAATCAATCTTTTTAAAGGGTAGAGTTTAGTAGTAAGACAGAGCCTACCATGGCCCCTTCTAATTGCTCTTTATTTGTTGTACTTAAACATCTGGATGCATGACTAGCAATCTTGTTGCTGTTGTTTTGGGTTTTTGTTTTAAAGAAAGCATCATATTTTGAAAAGGTGTCTCTTGCTACAGTCCTTCAAGTATTTATTCAATTTTTATAATGGTGCCCATTCTACTGTTTTGATTAAGGGCTTGCAGTCACTTCCACTAGGCCATTTTTGTGGAGGATTTATTTCAGCTGTAAAAATTTGACTTGAGGCTGAAAGCTAACTGCAGAGTTCCTCAAACCAAAGTGTTTAGCAAGTATGGCAAAACACCCACCATTTTCCTTTTTAAAAATTAATACATACACGTAAACTGATTAATACTTTATTTCAACCTACATTCAAAACAGTACCTACCATTAGCCTGTGAGAAGACCTTTCTGATCATAAATCAGTTACTATTTCTAAGAAGATACTGCTCGTGTATCTTAGCCTATTTATATCATAGGGCCATTATGAGGTCAGCAAATTAAGGACCAACTGAAGGATCTGCAGCTAAAAATCTAACAAATCTTCTCCCCCAGAAACCAATGATAATTTCCAGATAAAAAGTATCAGGAAGAGAGACTTCATATAGATTTGTAGGTTTTTAAAAATAAACATCTGTCGCTCTGTTTTACGTGGTTTTTCAAAGTGAATCCATTGTTTCAGCCATAGAAGCTGGAACATCCCCACTGAATACTTGTACTAGAATTAAAAAACAACAACAAACAACAAAAAAACAATCAACCAAAAAAAACCAAACTCACCACCTCTACGCTTTGAAAGCATAGATGTAATGCACCAGGAAAAGGAAGGTGGTGCTGCTTAGTATCAGGGACGGATTTTTGCTATTAGTAGCTAAGCTTTGACAGAACATTTTACAGCTTCTAAATTAAATTTGATTTTTCCAACACTGTCAGATTTACCACAATAGCATTTAGAAGCATATACAGAGCTTTTCAGCCTGCATAACCCACATCAGCAGGCCTGCGTGTATTTCACCTCCACAGAGTAACTAAACAGCTACAAACTGTAGTCTTTGGGGCTCTTTCTATGCAAGAGCCCTCCAGGGCAGCACAAGTGAGTCACAGAAGCTTCCTAGTCCTTACAGTCCTGATAACCCCAGGCTGGCATCCAGGCAAGAGCAAAACAAAAATGTACCCTGGAGTTAAGAGTAAGGCCAAGACAAGACTGGAAGAGGGAGTCGTTGCAAGCAGAGGCAGTGGAAAAAGACTGCTGTTGTGGTTCTGATCCTGGGGAACCCCAGTCCCTCCCTCACACCAGTATAACATATTCAAAGCATACCTCAAGTTTTGACTTTTTTCCTAGCACCTCATCAAAATCTAGGTATTTTCCTGTTGCTGCTACTTAGTATAGCATTCCTCCAAACAAGCTGTACATGTCTTACTCAAGAATTACTGAGAAATAACTCCCATTTACTTTTACCCAAGAGTTTGGTTTTGCATTTTACTGCAGCTATTGGCATTGAAACCCAGAGGAACCCATCTTGCACTGCTTTTAAACGAGCCTTCCTATCTTTTTTCCAAAATGACAAAATAACCTATATATGAAAGTAACACACACCTGTGCTATGAAAAAGAAAAAAAAATAAAACATAGCCAGAAGGCGAAAAGAGAACTTCTTTCTCTATGTGCAGTTTACTTATTTTAACACACCTCCTCTACCAGAGAAGTTTGTTGAAAGGGTTAGCTTATCCATGTTTGCTTGTGCAAGTTTACTTATGGATGATTACATATATAGGCTGTTTATATATGTAATCTATGCGGTTAACATTAAGCATTTTTTATAGGTCTGCATTTTTGTTCTTTCAACTACTATGAAACATGATAAGAATGGTTACAAAAAGAATGGTTATGCATAGAAACAACTCACATTTTATCTTTTCAAACTGATAACAGGAACAGACTTCCAAGAGGAAAAATACAACCTGACAATGTAATCTTTATGATCAGAAGGTTCAAGGCTTTTTACTTTGTAGCTACCATACATTTCCAACAAGGTTGGCTTATCTTTCTGCCTTCCTGTCCATCCCAGGAAAATAATGTCACAGTTTGCCAATGTGCCCTTGACAATAACATACTGAATGCAATCCAACAGCCTGTAAAAGCTCTGCTCCACTAGGGAAAGGGTAGGACTTACTGACAAATCAAAGAAAAAAAAATACAGGAGCATGTCTGTTATGTAGATACAGCTGTGCATTAATTACAAAGGAAAAGTCAAGTTTCATCAACTTACAGTTTGTGAAGAATTCTGCCATGCCTCCAAAACAGACATTGAAAAACCAAGGAGATAGCAATACAATACTTACTGAAAATAAATTTCACCTATTTCATTCAGTCAATCATCTGTGCCTATGTCTACAGGCTGTTGAGGCTCCCAGAAAAAAGAAACACTTCTAGACACAGGTAGCACTGATTAAGACCCAGCAACGGTGGTTTCATTGCCTGTTAATTTCAAAAAGCACTGTGACGGGTCTGCCAAAAGCCACAGGAATTTTAGAAATGGCATCAGGCTTCCATTTGAAATACTTTCTCTTGAACAGCCCATTTTTAACATGATACGACAAACTCATACCATCACTGAGTTATAGTCAAGCCTGCTATTTGGGACCTTCCATTTCTATCATAACACAGATGCTTGTTTTCAGGCAGTAAGCAAATATAACATTCCCCAATAATTCTTGTAAGAATATTCCTGAAAACTTGATTTTAACACAGAAATAAAAGTAATTTTGAATAGTTGCTGCTGCAGTATTCATTTGAGAACTCACTGCTACACAGTTGAGTGAGCAGAACATAACATTACATGTCTAAGCAACAATCCAATAGACATAACATTAATGAATGACCTGCTCTCATAACAATGAATGGCAATTTCTTCAACTGGATTTCCCCTTTGCAGTATTACTCAACTTTAAAGAGAAAAGTATCACTAAGGTGCTGAATTTTAAAATATCTTATTTATTCATTCCCTAATCCATTCGTCTGAGGGGGGGAAAAAAAAAAAAAAAAAAAGAAAACCACCACCCAAAAAAACCCACCTCTAAAAGAAGGGTCAGGCTCCTCCTAAAATTTGAGGGGTTTAAAATCTGACATCAGACTTTGTTCTTCAGGCTCACAAAGCATCCAAATTACAGACTGAAGCCTGCCTTTGCCACCATCTTCCTCAACAACTCAATATTTAAAGGAAAGTTCAAACATGACTCCTTTCCTCCGGCACCCCAGTGACAAAATAGGCAACAAACCCTAAAGCTGTCTTAATTCATCATTATATAAATTATACAACCCCTTTACAGTAAGTATGTAGTATTTCAAACTGAATAGATGCAGTTAACTGTCACCACTCTAGCATACTCATGTTTCTGCTGTACATTCTGTGTGTAATTTCAATTCTCCCTTCTTAAAACAATAAAAACTCAGAAGCTAGAGAGATGACCCTCAAGAAAACAAAAATGCTTATTGTTACAGAAACCAAGGTCTGGGTAACCTTGACCTTAGTTTCTCCTCTGTTCTTGTTTATTAGTGTCCCAGTAAAGGAAGACAGTTTCACCCACTCCACTTTCTCCCAGAATTCAAAAGGATGAAGAAAGCAAATGCTAAATGCAACATTAAATATATTTTTCTAGGGCAGGAACTGCAATACATTTGCTTCTAAAATTATCAAACAAGGTTCATAAAGCAAGCTGCAGAAATGACTGCATGGCAGCTGCTGCCCAAACTGCTCTACCTTGTCAGCTTGCAGGACCTGAGCTGACTGGTATGGTCAGACATCAGGGATCACCCTTACAGAGACAGACTGCTAATACAGCGTAAATCTCTCATGATGCTTCAGTAATAAAAGCATGTCAATAAAAAGTCTACCGAATGTTTTTTATGCAGTTTATTGACAAGATTAAATAGTACTCATCTACCTTGCCCAGACACATACTCATCTTAGCAGGGCATGAAACACTCAGGCAGCTAGAATTAATCACCAACATCTTAAGCCTGTTCTGAGAAACGAACCTGAAAGAGCAAATTCCAATTCTGTGGAGAGGGTCTAGTCTACAGCTATTTATATCCCTAGGCATCATTCACATTATGGTATCCTGCCCTTTTCCCCCTAACTGTCAGTACTCTGTTGCGTCTGCTTAATAATTCAGATTAAACATAAATAAATAAAGCTTTCTTAAATAAAAAAATATAAAATAATTAAAAATTCCTTTTTTCTAAACAGATCTGGGTTTTCAAAATTTCAGGTCCTTCATATTGTGCAGTTGTTCTATACACTATTCCTGACAACTCCATTACTTAATGTCATTGTAGCACATTAGAAGAGTTCCCTCCCTCATGAAAAATTTACCGTAGGAATTAGATATGAGAGCATTTTTGGCATCTCTGTGTCTTGCCACCTTTTCTCTACTTTAGATGTCTCATTCTTCCTAGGATGGATGAGAGATAATTAAGTAATAAGATAATTATACTGGGTCATGTAATTCACACTCACGTGATAAAGGTGTTTTTTTTTTGTTTGTGTTTTTTTTTTTTTTTTTTTTAGGAAATTACAGGATTGTGCTGTGATTTAGCAACTAATGCACTAAAATCGCCTGGATTAAAACAATGGAAATTGACACAAAACATACAGATAGGAGCTTCAAAAAAGCTGCATACATTTAGTAGTAAATGGTGATGTAGCACAGGAGAATTCGTATACCCTGTAATTAGAGTAAGCTTACTACTCTAAATGGACATTTTCCAAATTGGCTTTCCATTGGTAGCTCATTTTCAAAAGCTTCATTGTATAACACATGTTGCCGACATAAGTAGCTCGAAGAGCAGCCACATTACTCCAAAGGCTTAAAACAAAAGTTTTAAAGAAATATCAAAACATTACACAGACAATTAGCTGCTTTTCCTGACTAAGAAAGCATATGCTTAATTATGACAAAAGTACTCAGTTTGACAAACATCTGTATTTGTTTGGCAGAAGCGTCATATGTGCAGATGCACTTACTAAAAAGACACATCCTGTTCAGGCAGCACAAGTCACAACTCCACCAGGCAGCACTTACTCAAGTATGGGTGGAATTTCAGGGAAGAATGTTTGCACGATAGTTCTTGCACAACAGGACAAAATTTGTAATTTTATTTATATTTTCCCACATTGGTGAAGAGACCACTGCCCTGTTGCGCAGGTCAACATATGCATGGCTTATGTCTCCTACTGCTGCCTACGCTGGTGAACACGAACACTTCTCAGAAGCATGTATTCCAGCAGTATGCAACCATACTAATGAAAAATTAATGTCTTAGAACATCAGTTTAGGATGTCAGCGTTACCAGCAGGTTGACTGTTCTGAATACTGCCCTGCATAGGAGATTCTGAACTTACACATCTTGATAACTGAAAGACCATTAAAGACTGCTTGCACTGACGTTCTGAAATTAATCTGTAGCATGGTTAAGGAAACAGTATTTTGTGGAATCCACAAGATACTGTCTGTATTATTTATGAACACCATGAAGCAGCTGTTTTCCTTCGAGACAAGATAGGTCTTAAAAGGCTAATGTTGAAGTATGCAAGAGCTGGCAGCAAAGGAGCATTTTAACCCACTATTTGATAGTCCTGACAATTTCAGAGAAAAGCAATATGGTCTTTTGGAGAGCCTACCTGCTGTAGGCAGTACTTATATTCAAAACTTGCCTTTCATTCTCAAGCATGTCACCACAACCTGCCTTCCCCCAAAAGCATATTCTGAGCAGAGACCTGATACTTCAAATGAGGAAGCGCAAAGGATTACCTAGACAAAAAGCCTGAATTTTATGCATAAGATCTATGCATGTAGGCTGAGATTCAATCACAAAGGAGTATTATTTTTGGAAACACCAACTTGGAGGTTGAAATTTCAAAGCAAATCTTAAACTCCTCCTGCAAAGATCATAAGGTCACAAAGTATAACAGGACTTAGCTATATGGTGAATTCAACAAGAACCTTCAAAATCACTAAAAACGACAAAGAAACAATTTACTCCTCTGAATGATATTCAGATATTTAAACTGCATACAACATCACAGCAGCTACATGCTGCAAAATTTTGTTTGCACTGTATTTAAATGCTCTCTAAATTCAGTTATTTTTATATTCTGAATTTTAGGGAAACCTTTTTTTAGGATTTATGATGGTAAAAAAAAGTTGAAGGTTTGACTAAATCAGCAAATGGAAAGCCTTATGCTTTCCAAATGGAATAGGCAACATGTTCCTGCATTGCTTATTTTGAGGAGAGAGGCTGAATAGTCTTCTGTGGCAGAACTTGACATTTTTTGATTCAGGAAATGGTAATATCTGGTGAAGATTTTGTTACACATCTAAGACTATGATTGTCATAACATTAGTTGCATCACAAAATCACAGAATCATAGAATACAATAGTTTGGGTTGGAAGGGACCTTCAAAGGTTGTCTAGTCCAGCCCCCCTGCAATGAGCAGGGACATGAAGCTGAAAACATTATTTTTGGTTTGTTGGGGTTTTTTGGTTTTTTGTTTGTTTGTTTTTTGTAATAAAAGCTGCATTTAGAGGCATGTAATTCCAGTAACATTTTGTTTCTGAAGATGCCTTCTACCTTTGCTTAACGCCTGCCATCATTCTTGATCACCGACTGCGCAGGCTTAGACTTCACTGGTACACAGCTACCTGCAGGGCTGAACCACGCCACTTTCAGAAACTTGGGGAATGTCTTGCATCCTTAGGTAAATACATCATCCAACTGGTTGTCTATAATTTCCCAGCTGAATCTTAAAACCTATAGTCCAAGCTTAGTTCAGGCTGTGCATTAGTCTACGTAATCTTTCCAACAAGGCAGTTCGTTGCCTTCTTTCAATACATAAGTCTCTTTCTCAAAATAGCCTCAAAATTTGTCTGAATAAATGCATTTTTACCGACCAGTAACTCCTTCCTGGAATTCCTCATAGCTGCATGAAGAATAAGTGGGTGCACTTTAGGATGCTTAAAAAGAGTGGTAAGCGCTGTGTGACTGTCTCTCAGTAGGCTAGTAGGCTGCAGCTGAACAGATTGGGGTTTTACATGATGGAGTATCTCCCATCCTTCAAATGCTAATGGAAACAGGTTTTGATCTCAGCTTACTAGGAAGGGGCTTTGGAAAGGATGTTGTAGCCAAACATCTGACAGATGTGGCATATTCATAGAGAAGAGTAACTGCAGGTTTCTCTTTGCTTCCCTAAGTATTTATGCATTTTATGTTTCTCATTATAGACATAAACACCAGGAGCTGAAATCTGTACCTCAGACTGCCCACTCAACCTCTCCCCAGAAACCACCCCAGTCATGGTCTGAAAAAGAGAAGAAAAAAAAAAAAAAAAAAAAGGAGGGGAGGGGAGAAATCACATTCTCTTTGTATTCTCAACCCAGCCCTATCAGTCTGGGGCTGCTTCTGCACTGCAGTGGAGGAGCATAACTGGGCGCTGGGACATTGTGAACTGGTGGTTAGGGCAGTCTCCCAGCTGTGGGAGGTGTGAGTTTGAACCACTCCCAAGCAGAGGAAGAAAAGTTGCCCATTTTCTAAGACAACCATCCCAACATTTGGATAGAACATAAAAGATGAGCAAGCACCACTTCTGCTGCTGCCTAGTTTGCCTTTGTTTTAAAAGGAGAGTAATTAGGAATCTCCAACTCAGAAACATTAAGGAAAAAAAAAAGGGGTGGGGAGGGAACAAACAAGAGTTCACTCTAAGCTTGTGGTTTGCACGTCTGCTTTGCTATTGCAGTCCTGACTCTCCTCTTTGAATGAACAGGGGAGAATTCTGGTTATTTCTCCATTCAGATGTTCATGTTGGGATATTTCTTTGTGTCTTGCTTAACCTCCCTTAACAGGGAGGTTTCTGGGTTACCTATTTCAAGCACTTAATCACGACAAACTGTATACAGACTTTGAAAGCTAAACATCAGACACTGTGATGACCAATGTGTAAGCCTCCAGAGTTTTTTGTTTGGCCCAGCTATGGACTCGAAGGCTGGTTAATTGATCTTTTAAATATTTGCCATCTTAGCTCTTGAAGACGAACCTTGCTATTTTTGCCAAGAACTGTAATTCTCCTTTGAAGAACTAAAACAAAATAGTATACCTAAAGTAGATGTGGAGCTTTTGCTTTTGTTTGTTTAATATTAAAAGGGTGCGTTACCACAGATCAAAGTTGAAAGCTATTGAAAATAAGAATGATTGCAAGCCTCTTGCTATAGACACCAGTACAAACCCACTGGTTTTTTATTGGACAGTTATCCCTATGCTTCCGATGTTGTTGTTAGTTTCTCTACCACAAGAATAGCTAAGGACTGTAGGAAGCCTCAGTTCAGATACCTTAGTTCCTCCTGTTTATGCACATCTAGTGTTTCAGAAACATGGGTCTGTACCTTCAAATGCACCTTGGCAAGAGAAAAAAACCACACAGACACACCAGAAAGACGTGCGGCAATGTGAATTTGGAGGACAGGTGCACTGGTGTTCCTGGGTTTTGCTCTTGTCTCTAGAGGTGCAGATGTGCCTTCTCAGAGTACATCCCAAAACTCTCAGCTTCCTCCCATTAAGCTGAACATTACTCTTCACTTTTAGTGAACTATGGAGAAAAACACATTTGCTTTTTCCAAGATACAGAGAGAGGCTAGCAATAGTCCATTCAAGTTGGTCTGGATCAGTACCACACAGCAGATATTAGCAGTATTGTGCCAATGTGGGCTGCGGTCAATGCCTCTTTTTGAGCCGCTCTGAGGGAAGAACTGCAGCTTTTTAAACTGGGGGGTTTCCACAGCATGAGTAAGACTGATGTGCAGGAAGTTAGATAACTGTGCAATAAAAGACCTAAAATCCCCATTTCATTATTTGAGGAAAGCTGCAGGGACTCCTGCTGTGTTCACATACTTTCTTTTCCGAGCTGTATGAAGTAACTGCAAGACAAAAAAATGTCATGAAGCTTCCTCGAGTGTATGGACATTACCAGTCAAAGCAAGTACAGCGTATCTACTAGACAGTACCTCCTACTTCCTTTATTTTCTAAGCCAGTAGTTTAATGCTTTTGTACAGAAAAAGCAGAAATTTTCTTACATGAAGCAGAGAGACTGGCTGGCTACATACAGGACTTCAGAGCTACAACAGATCCAAACAGTTATCAGTCATATGTTTTTTCCTTGTCTGGCCATCATCCAGTTTAAGTTCACAAATAAAATCTGACTGTATTTTTCAACTGGTCATCCAAACCACAAGTTTTTGTCTTCGATTCATAGTTCTCTCACTACAAATACCAATTCCTCTCTTCTCCCTCCTTTACCAGTTATCTACTATAGTTATTACTTGTATTTCAAGACTTTCAAAATTTGAATTAACATTCTGAAAGCATTATCCTTTTAGTATGTGCCCTTTGAATTCTTCATTGTTTTACTGTTTGTGTTTTAGAACTCCTTTTGTACAGTCGTTCTTCCATGAAGTTTAAAAGCTGTGATCCAGATAAATATCCATATACTATTTCTGGAACACTGCTGTACTTCATTTCATATTGGGAGTATCATATTACCTGTTTATCAGTGAGGCACAAAATGCAAAAGTACAGGCTTCTTAATTGGTTTCATTATTAACACCAGTGATTGAAGCACTTCTGGGGTCCAATACACAGCTATGTTTGTATAGTAACTTACTAGGAATAATAAAAAAAGAGAGAACCTCTACAAGGAGTATTCGTTCTGCTTCAAAAGTTCACCCTCTCAATCCTACTTGGCACAGCCATTACAGTGTGGATTGCATTAAAGGCTACTAGTTTTCCCCATTCATTATTTCACTGTAAGCAAATCTCCAGAGGAACAGAGGCAGCATAAACTCTATTACACATGCAAAGTTCTCTACAATGATCTTCTAAAGATACAGGACCAGACAGTCTGCTGCCACAGAGCCAGCAATATCATCTAACATCAGAACTATAGGTGCCTATCTCAGTATCAACTTTCTAAGAAGTCAGCACAAGACAGTGAACAAACTGGTAAATTGGTATACTTAATGATGCAATGATTTACTCACTAAAATAGCTTAAAGCTGTAAAAATGTAATTTTAAAAAGTCTCCTACAAACAGGAAACTTAGAGTTCAAAGCTTAATAAAAACATTGCCTACTTTACACTAAACCAAATGTGCATTTTCAGGATTCTTACAGCCAGCCTGTCAAATGCAAACAAGGAAAAACTGGCTGAGTTTAAGAATTGTGCAACTTAAAAAAAATGGCCTTGTGATAAGGAAGACAAGCCTCCTTCTCCTGATAGTGTTATTAATTGGTAATGCTGTTCTTCCTCCGGGCTGGCATTAGGTTGCACCTCTGCCTTTCATTCTTCTCTTTGTGAAAGGAAAACATTTTTTTTCTCCAGGATGATAATCTAGATTAGGAGGCAATACAAGCAGCTTGTTAATTATACATATGCACAAGGAGCACAACAGTTGCTCTGCTTGTCGAGAGGGTTTAAAATATAAGCAGCACGAAAAAAATACTCATTTAGAAAACTAAATCTTCAACCACAAATGACAAGCAGAAAAGTGCAGCTCATTTACTGATTAAAAAACTCTTACATAAGATTTATAAGCATATATGCAAATTCTGAGCAGAAGAAAAATAACATGAAAAGTGACATTTTAATCCACTTCCGGGATATTTTCAGAATAGTACATGACACATTAAGGAGCACCCTTAAAGCAACTCCATTTTGCAACATAAAACATTATTTTAAGAACATAGTGGAAGAAGTTACTCTAACTCCAAAATCCCAATAGTTAGCCTCCTTTCAGAGCAGCAGCATCCTTAACCTACAAGGCTAACCAGGTTTTTCAAAAGTAACAGCTATTTTCCCAATTAACAACAACAACAACAACAACAAAAAAATGCCTTCACAGAAATTAATTTGTGACAGATGTGCTTTTATGCTGCCCTATTACTAAAGTGGAAAAAACAAGGGCAATTCCATCAGCTGGTGTACAACTCTTCAAAGCAACCCCCGGCACGGGACCAGACACCAAAGCCGAACTGGTCCCCGTGAGAGGGCCTTTGCTGGCGTAGTTGCATACCCACCTACTCTCCCAGAGCTCCTGTCCATCAGCCCAAGCGCACAGGCAGGAGAACTGGCTCCAAGCATCCCTGGGATTCCACAGGCACATGGGTGCAGAAAGATCCACGCGAAGTTTTTGTAAGCTATGCTCCTATTTGTGCAAACATAGTGCTGTACAGAAGGTCCCAAACATGGCCTTGTGCCTCCTTGAAGGCACTCTCACAACCATTCCACACCATCCATACCCATTGTGAAACGCTCAGGCTCTAATTCCAGCAAATTACAGCACACAAAAAACATGTTAAGTAGGAAGCTTGCCCTTTCACCCTAAAATAAAGACCCTTCCCTTTGCTTTCAAGCATAACAATTTTACGCTGAAGCATTATCCTCCAGTGTACCTTTATATAACTATCTCAAGTATAAATTCCACTGAAATATTTACACTACTGCAATATTAATAGGGTTGAAATATTTACAGATTTGCCAAAGATTATCAAATATGCAGCTTGTCTTTGGGAAAAAAGTTACAACTCATAAAATCTGAGCTAAGGTTTCTCTCATTTTGTGGCTGATGAATTTACAATGGCTTGTATTGTTTGCAAATGATCACAACCCAGAGGCTACACAAACCAAAAGATGGAAGAGATGAAATACAGAACCACTCTCCAGCCTTCAAAATCTGCCTGTCTGCTCGGTCAATGGAACGAAAGTGCAAAAGAGCATTTTAAGGAGCTTTTTAGAAAAAAAAAGCAGCTAACATTTTTTGTAGCATGAGAAGGCATGTGGCAAAGCATGACTCTTACTGTACACCGATTTGACTTAAGCAGTGTGCCAAGCCAAAAAGTGATCCAAATCAATTAAGTGGAGAGAAGGAAAGAAAGCAAAGTAACTCCATCAAGTGGGGTATATTCTTCAGCAGTTGTTCTGTGGCTGAAGAGACAAAACACCTCGCTGTTAAATGGACACACTGGCAACGTTTAAGAGCATTAAGGAATTATTCTTGGGTAGTGTCTAAACATGTTGACATTTAACAAGTTTTCTTTTAGCCTCACGGAAACTGCCACATGGCACCAGTCATGAAAAGCTTACTTTTATTTTTTTTTTTAAAGGAAGTTTTACAGCTTGCACAAGAGAGATAAACAAATACAAAACCGCTACACAAAATTATATCAAGCTCTGTCCCATAGTATGGAATAACCACAAACATCCAACACCTATTGCTTTAATTGGCATGAAAGCAGTATTATGACATACTTGCTACTTCTTCGCATTGGGCAAGAGCAAAATAGGATCACTACCCAAAGTACTTAATGTTAGAGCACATTCCCATTAAATTCATAGTTTGGAGAGACGCTGTGTCTCAATTCTGCCTGCCCAGCAAGACTTTACCAGCTAATTTCTCTGACCTCAAGTAGAAGTTTGAGGGAATGCTTGCAGAATGACTAGGCTAGATAAGAAACTCCTCAGCTAATTTTGGCCAGCTCCCAGACTGAAACGGTTTAACAGAGTAGTTTGAATTTGGAAGGGGTTAAAAAAAAAAAAAAAATTATCTGGATCATGGTATTTTACATCTGAGTTGCAGGAAACAAAACAAAAAGAAAGTCATTCTGTTAAGTATTTTCACTTCTAAGATAGAAAATATTAACCAAGGAAAGATGAGGACAAATAAAAGTGCTTGGACTCTCTAGCAGCATGCCTAAAGCGCAAGGTTAAAGTACAACTGACCCCACACAGAGCCATTTGAATGTGTGCCAAATGCAAGAAGTTAGGAAGTTTCATGCTCCGCTAAGGCGACTTTCACATCACTCATTGACTTCATCTCAGATCAAAAGCACTAAAACAAAAACTGTGCCGAGAATCTGATTACAGATGGTTTTTACTGATGCTTTCTACTTAATCTCCCCTGGAATGTGAGGTCACAGCCCTCCCATATTTCAAAAGGGATCTATATACTATAAGCACACTCAACTATTGTCAGTGTGCAATTAATATTTTGCTTTCCCATCTAAGCTATGTAACTTAAGCAGTTTACTGCAGCCCAGATCCTCACCCACAAAACGTGCATAAGGCTATATGGCTTCAGATGCGATTGTACTTTCCACAATGCTCATCAACTTATAAATACAAATCTATTTTCTACATTGTAGTTATCTGTATTATAGACTGTAAATGTGCAGGGGCTGAAGTAGTACTCAGTGCTGTAAAGAATGCCTTAACCCTTCAGGACTTGCTGGCCCAGGAGGAATGTACTTATATTATGGAGATACATGGTTCATTTTCTGCTCTGCCCGTGAAACAAGTCATGTCACAGAGCAGGTTTTAATCATAGAATGGTTAAGGCTGGAAAGGACCTTAAGATCATCTAGTTCCAACCCCCCTGCCAGGGGCAGGGACACCACGCTTTAGACCATGTTACTCAAGGGTCTGTCCAACCTGGCCTTGAACACTGCCAGCGACGGAGCATTTACCACTTCTTTGGGCAACCCATTCCAGTGCCTCACCACCCACACAGTAAAGAATTTCCTTTTTATATCTAAACTAAACTTCCACTGTGTAAGTCTTAACCCGTTACCCCTTGTCCTATCACTACAGTCCCTAATGAAGAGTCCCTCCCCAGCATCCCTATAAGCCCCCTTCAGATATTGGAAGGCTGCTAGGAGGTCTCCACGCAGCCTTCTCTTCTCCAGGCTGAACAGCCCCAACTTTCTCAGCCTGTCTTCATATGGGAGGTGCTCCAGTCCCCTGATCATCCTCGTGGCCCTCCTCTGGACTTGTTCCAACAGTTCCATGTCCTTTTTATGTTGAGGACACCAGAACTGCACACAATACTCCAAGTGAGATCTCACAAGAACAGAATAGAGGGGCAGGATCACCTCCTTCGACCTGCTGGTCACGCTCATTTTGATGAAGCCCAGTATATGGTTGGCCTTCTGGGCCAACAAAATCCAGAAAATCCAAGGCCTATCCACAATGGACAGAAGACTTATTCTTGTCCTAGGTCTAAACCTTCAAACATTTAAGAATAAATGAGACTGGTTTGCTTTAATTTCTCTCTTCTCCCACAGATATTCTCCTTATTAGAAGTTCCCTTTGTCACACATCCACACAACAAGTAAAAGCAACAAAAAAAAACCTCCTGAACTTTCTGCTTAAGATTTATTAGGACACCTACTGCTGGATATACCCTTCTATTGGCAGAGAAAAGACTAAATATCATAACTGATGCACAAATCCCTAATGATTTGAAATCTACATTCTTCCTTTCATTAAAAATCTCAACAATTGTGAAAGCATAAAACTGAAGGTGGTAAAAATACTCTACTTGAAAATATCTGTTAAAGCAAACATTCTTTGAAAATAAAAGTTCTTAAGAGAACTTGCTCAAAAATCCTTCCTCTGCTGTTCCTTAAAGCATTGACCGTCTCTCTCTTCCAGTAGTCAAATGAAAAGGTCATGAAGAGAGAGGAGAAGTCCTTTTGCTTTTCTGTTTTCAAACTCCAAGTCAGTTCTTTAATTTTCAGGAACTGTCCTGTGTCTTCCAATCCTGTGCATTCTTTCAAAAATCACAACTAACAATTCCTGTTATAATAACCAAGTAAATCATGCCACACACACTGTCATTTCTTTTTTCCCCTTAGTGCAATGTACAGATGCTGAAATACAAGCCACAGTGCTGGTTCTCTCAGTAAAATTTCAACTGTAGTGAGTGTAAAGCCTTTTGAATCCTCATGTGACAAGCATTACATTGCATGAAAGTAGATCAATAATCCTAGAAAAGTCAGCTTCACAGCTCTTCCATAGTTTTTGAAGGGGTCAGGCTCTTGAACTTTGATACCTCATGTTTTTACATTCTTTACTTATTTGGCTAGAACTCCATTCTCTAAGTAACTGCTTGTTTCACAGTTAGAAATATGAAGGGATGATGAAGATACTTACATACAGATAATCTTCACCTGAGGGGCCCTTCTCCCTTGTTTCATACTGTATGCATGTACATGCATGCACGTGTATATACTGTAAATGTAGCAAACTAATACAGGAAGAGTCAGTTGTCCACAAAACAACAAACAGCTTGCACCATCATGGTCTTCTACAGCCACACTCAAGCACCAAGACCTGTCTACAATGCAATAATATAGTTCAAGGACACTTTTTTCACCCAGAGAACTTACAATGGAAGGACACAAGAAAATACAGTGATTGATCAGAACAATCAGTGATTGATTAAGTCCTTTACAGGAAGCATCTACTACAAGGCAAGTACAAAGCAAACAAAACATGTTTGATAAACCTTCGAATAAGCATGAAACTGAAATTAAAACTATGGGTCAAGAAGTCAACGCAGTAACAGACTAAGAAGAGAGGCTCACTACAACTTTCATACAAGAGCAACACACAACAAGAAATAGTAAGAGGTAGTCTTACTCAAAGCAATGATGGCTTTTGTTTTACACCCTTCTTGACTTGGGAGTAAATCTACAGCTGAGATACTAATCAGCAGGTTCAACTCGTAACACCTTCTGTACAGTCAACTCCCAAAGCTTCCTCTGCTATACTATCAGCAGGGAAAGGGCTCTCAAGCATGGATTCACATACACAATCAGAGTAAGAAATCATACTCCTGCTCTGATCTTGAGATCAGGGACTCATAGCATAACCTGGCTACAAGTTCAGGCATTTCTCTATTTTGCAGTCTCCTGGGTCTCTTGAAGTGATGTCCCTCAATCCCAAATCACACGAGGTGCCAAATGAACTTGTGGCCTGCTTCAATCCAAATGAGTTGTTAGCTTGAATCATTATCCCAACATAATCCTGGCCCAAGTTTCTGTGCTACAGTCTCCTTCAAGCAAAGAAATATGCGGGCAGAAAGAAAACAGGCAGAACAATCAGACAGCTTTCTCCAAAAGAAAATTTATTTCCAACATCACAGCTTCCACTGCCCTACTTACCAGTTTCATGGTAAGTAAAATCGTGCATGTTGCTCATATATTTTACTGATGTGTCTCCAAAAATCAGAGAAAAGTAGACAAATGCTTTCTTAAAATTATAGAAGCGCATGTCTACCACTACAAGAGTGCTACTCTCAAGCCCAGAGAACCTATGCAGCATTCCCAATAAAATGACCTAGGATAAACACAAGCAAACCAAATCTAAAGGCATTCACTCCAGGGGAAAAAAATCTCCAATTCATAATCAACAAAAGGGGACTTTTAGGGGGGTTCTCAACCCAAATATTTAACTTTGCAGAAAATAAATCCAATAATGCATATGCAGTGCATACTAGCACAGTGACTGAGACAACTGCTCCAAACAACTTGACCTGTTCAAAATACCTACTCTCTCCTTATCCCGATGGTTACATGTACAAGGGGACAACAAGAAATTAAAGCTTCTTAATTCTCAACTGTTTCAAGTCAATCAGTCCTATAGTAACCAGATTAATATTAAAAAGAAGAAGTTCTTGGTTATTGCTTATAAGTGCCTCCTCTGCAGGAAACATTATCTGCAACCTTTCTAAGCAGTCTGAATGCAGAAGACAAGAATTCAACATGTGTGAAAGCACAACTCCAGCAGTCCCTCATCCTTGGGAACACAGCTGTCAAGGCCAGGCTTAAGACATTTAGTAGAGTTGCATGAGAAAGTCTGACAGTTATCTCTTCATGCTATTTTTCTGCTACAGATAGTGGACAAATCATTGAAACTGTCAAAACAGCATTTTTCTGTTTTATAAAAACTGATTTCAAACGTGAATGGGTAAAGGGAAATGGAGATGTGAAGGCATGCTACATAGCACCAAAACTTTCTTTCATGAATGAGCAGGCCAGAGTGTCTATTATAGGTTAGGGGGTTTCTTTGGTTTTGGGAGGTGGAGGAGGGTAAAAAAGGATGCAAATGAAATGAAATGTTAACTCTAACCCAAGCCTGCAGCACAGCTGTTCAGACACAGCAGGAGGGATCTGGATATTGTACTTACTGAATCAGCTGAAGAAGGCTAAGCAAATTGATGTACAAGAGCTGTAGAATTCCATTCATACAATGGGTGGCAATGGGCCAAGGACAACTTGTTAAAAATAAGAGATTTAGAAAGATTAAAAAGCAAAACCATGTATGAAATATAGAGCTAGAAAAGGGCCAGATAATCCTGCACATACAACTACAAAACTACTCACTCTTCAACAAGGGTATTCCAAGAATATACCCTTCCAATGACAAAAATGGGAACAAATCAAGTAATACTCAACAGATGGATGAAAGAGAAAAACTGACCATTTGGGAGTTCTTATTTTACAATAATACTTCACCATTATCACTAGTGAACTTGATAAAACTCTACTTAGGAGTAAAAAGGGCAATTTGAATGAATCTTTGTTAATCTCACCTAGATGTCAAATAAAAAATAACACTATTTCTCTGAATTTGTCTTCCCTTGAATTTTTTTGAAAACTTGAAAGATCAAAGTTGTAAAGCCTCAAAAATCAAGACACCAAGAACTCAAAAGAACAGGAGAGTATTTTTTAATTACAATTGCAGGGGTAGGAGTTTGCAGAGACTCTTTTTAACATCCTTCAGCCACACAGGTAAGCTGCTATTAGAATCAAGTTGCAAAATGAAACAACAGGTAAGTGAACTAAAAGGACAGGCTGTCATGAGTACAAGATGGTTTGCTTGGCCATCAAAACTAGTCCCTTCCTATTCTCTGCTTTAAAAGGGGACTCTGGCTAATAGCCAAGAAAGCAGTCTCCTCATTCTATCATGCTTCGCCTTCCTGCCTCCCCACTCAGAGCTGAAATCCCATTGACATGGGAGTCTCTGGGTGGAGTAAACCCAACTTCTTCAACAAAGAAGCTTGCCTTTTTCCCCAGACAAATGACTTGGCTGAACTTAAGAATCTCCTTTCGCTATTAAAAAATTCCACAATAACTTCAGTTCTAAGAAAAATCCCAGAATCAAATGTGGAAAAACCCTACTGAATTAGGCCTGCAAGGGACTGCATGTCTTATAGAGTTTATTTCAACAGAATTGTCACTCAAATATCAGCAAACTGCACAGACCACACTGAAAGGAAAGCGAACAACATAAATCAGGTGACTATTGTAGCTTTACCCACAAAATGCTAACTCTAGCTCTTTACAAAATGGCAAGACAGCTGAAACTTAGCCGAGTTGTTAAAAACAGCTTCATGCATTTAATTAAGTTAAAATCAAAGCCAGATGGCAATATGCTGCTTTTTCAATAGACTGGATGCTGTCACAAGAGGCACTACTTAAGCATTCCTTAATGATTCCTGGCACCAGTGGCTACAAAATCTCTTTCTACAATCTACCATACAGTCCTCCTTTTTTTTTTTTTTTTTTTTTTTCCAGTCACCAAGCCTTTAAAGAGGGTGGGGAGGAGGAAAAAGAGAGCCCCTGAGATAAATTGACTCAGTGTGTGGAATGCAAGGCAAACATTCCTGCACAAATTCAGATTTGATTTATTTTCTTTAGAAAACTCCAGCTGCAGGAGAAACCCCCCCAGTCGATGGTCTTTACCTTAGACCCCCTAGGGTCATCACCTGTCTTACAGGGAGAAAATAAAAATAGGTAACTATACTTCTGAAGTACTGCACAGCGGAAGATGTTAATATTTCAGCCAGTAATAAATGCAAGTGAACTGGATAAAAAAGGCCTCAAGAATTTGGAAGTGTATGGCTGAAAGGAAACATTAACATTTCATCTCTGGACTGCACAACCTCTGGGTGAAAAATGACAGCGTAGGCTTTTGTGGTCAGCACATACGCAGTGAACTCCTATTCATCAGAAAGACAGCAAGTCATCACCGGGTTATAGCCAGCCAAAATTATACTGGACTGAGCCAGAACTGAGTGGCAATACCTATTTTGCTTTCAGTACCGTATCCTCCAATACATGGCATTAAACAGAGAAAGCATGAGCCATGTTGCAGATCATGCTTGTCAATACTTGCACAAGCCATGCAGAATACCTAGCAAAGTGTGTCTGGAAGGCAGTGGGGAGGAAAAGAACACCAGAAGCTAACACATATGAAAAATATGCTACTGACAGAACACCTTTGTTTGATTTTTACTTTGAGATTTCTCTGTCCCAAAATTACTTAAACAGCTGCCGTATTGCTCCCAAAAGGACTCCTGAACATGCTTAGAGCAAAAGGTGGGAACCATTAAGTCTTTTGAATAGACAAGGAGAGCTCAGAGGCCACTCCTTTTATTCTCTCTCCACAACTCCATCAAATCACCTGGAAAAGTGAACCACAGTTAGTGTATCTCATTATTCCAGTAATCTAACATAAAGCATACACACAGAGGCGTAAGGCTACAATTTTAGGTTATTTCTAACTGAATGATCCCTTACTGAGCAATAATATGGACTAGGGTTTACTTGAGTTCTTAATCATGTTTGCCATTTTCATACATATCTGACCTCTCATTATAAAAGAAATTACACACTTGCTCTGCGTATCTTACTGCTTGTACAGCCTGTTAAAAATCATTTCCAGTACTGCTGAGAACAAAAATCCATCTGTGGAAAAAGTGGATGTGTTTAACAGTTTCAGCAGAACAATTCTTCTCTCCTGGTTTGTTTAAAGCCCCATTAATCTTAATGCAAAAGAAAACATTTTCCTTTAACAGCCAAATTCTTGACCTTGAGCTGTTGCAGCGCTGGAGTTGGGGGCTGGGGTAGAAAGGACATGGACTGACCACAGCTAAGAGTTGGAGAGTAAAAACACACAGACAGAATAGAAAGCAGAAAAAAAAAAAAAATCCACAAAGCAAACCAAATATTATCCCTGTGAAACACTATCATCTCCACTCCTGCCATGGAAACCTCAAAAGGTGAGGACAACATCACCTCAAAAATTTTTGTAACTCATTTTCAGATTAATTTTTAAAGATTAGTAGAGATGAAGGTCATCAAAAGACAACCAAGAATGCAAAGGTCAATGACTTCTAAGTCACCCACCCTAGCCCTGACCCACATCATCAGCCATTATTCAGAGTATTTACAGAATAATGTTGCAAATGAAATCCAGTCTACTAGGCAGCAGTATTTTCAGTGTGAAAAAAATACGTTACAGATGCTTGCTTTGTAGACACTGAAGATGTCCTTTATTTAGATCCTTGAATTTTCTTGATACAAGATCGATTTACTCACATCATTCCTATATGAATCCAACTCAGAGTCGGACAAAATAAGATCTTTAAATCTAAAAATATTCTTAACAGGCAACATTCAGGGGGCTTCTCACATAGAGGTTTTACACTCCCCTACACATTACTTTTCCATTACCGCACCTGTTTACATTTCTAAGTGCTTAGCACAGACCAGAGAGTAAAATCTGTCCTTCTTACCAGGATATTACTACGTGACAAACCCAGGTGGCAGAACACATTTGAGTTGCCTCTAAAATGGCATTAAATTGCCTGTGATTTATCTTAATACTTTAAGTTGCATTAAAGCATGATTTCCTCATTACATCTTATAGAGCATAAATTTAATCACTTGACAGTATTTGCCCAGCATTAACAGTGGCTAAGAAGAGGGCAGGCAGCAGCTTCTGTAGCATGATTTCAAGGCCTCCCACACCAGCACTACCTAACCCAAATGAACAGTTCCTCGAGGCAGCTAGATCCGAGATATTTTAATGGCCCTAAGACTGGCAAGTTGGTCTCTTCTCCCAGGTAACAAGGAGAGGAGAGGAAATGGCCTCAAGTTGTGTCAGGGGAGGTTTAGATTGGATGTTAAGAAAAAAATTCTTCACCGGAAGGGTTGTCAAGCACTAGAACAGGCTGCCCAGGGAAGTGGTTGAGTCACCAGCCCTAGAGGTATTTAAAAAGATGTGTAGATATGGCGCTTAGGGACACAGATTAGTGGTTGACTTGGCAGCACTAGGTTAATGGTTGGACTCTATGATCTTAAAGATCTTTTCCAATTGGAATGATTCTATGATTCTGTGATTGTCAGTGCTTACAAATGTTTGATAGTCCTTCTTGTACAGAGAAGGACTAGACTAACGACTGTAAAGACTGGACTAAGGACAAGACCTAATTTTGCTTACAAACTCTGGAGGTTCTCATTTGACTGTACTTTAGTTTAGCTGACAGTCACAGACACATCAGAAGGTACAGAGATAATGCTGTCATTTGGATTACATTCACAAATCTGGATTTTCTTCCACAGGTGGAGAAGGCTGTTTGTAAAACTAGAGGTATGTTGCCCACTATTATCTTCTTGGTACAAAAAAATCCCCCCCCCCCCCCCCCCTTTTTTTTTTGCACAAGACAAAGGAATGTTTCAGATCATCTTCTGTGCTGACTCAGACACTTGACCAAAACTATTACTGTCTACTATACAGTTCTGCATGGTTTATTTAAAGTCTCACACCAATGTACTTGTTATTTCTGTAAGAACACTTACATGAAGACACTTCTAAAGCCTGAAGAATGTATTATTCTTAATCTGTTCATCAACCAGCAGTAGTGATATGACTCAAGTGACAGAGCTTCATACCCAGCCTCAACAGCTACTTCAGTATTAAAACCTGAGACCAATTGCTGCCATGCACAGGAAACAACAGTCTCGGTCTCATCACTCCACTGGAAGCAGCAGCAGTTCAGCCTTGTTACAGCTTTCTATGGATCCAACCAAGCTGGGCTGGAGTCACATAAAGATGGACCCATCGTTCTGTGGAGCCAGAAGACTTACAAGTTATTTGTACAAAACGCTTTGTTCCCAAACCAGGAAAGTGGTGACCAGCATAAACAATGCCAAGCAATACTTTAACTGAGTGGCCTCCTCCATCTTCCTCAACTTGGAACGGAAGAAACTGTATAATAGAGCAATGGAAACAGTAGAGCAAACACAGCAGGTGGTCCTGTCTTAGAAGGCTTCCACCAATGGATCTTGAAATTTTACACTTAGCCTGGTATGCACCCAAATACATTAAAGAGCCTAAAACGTTAAACATCAGAGGCAAACCAAACATCTACAAAATACAGGGTCTATTATTTTGGACAAACCCTGCTGCAATCATACAGGAATGTTTCCTTTGGCTGTTATTATGTTCACTTCCATTTATTTATATAGAGTAAAAAGCAAACAGTATTTCCTTACCTTGTTTTTTCAATTGTCTACAGATGGTACAAAATGGTAGAATGATAAGGCAGGAGGACCGTCTTCTACTGAACAGATGGATATGCAAATTTTTCTAGTATGAGAATTTTACTGCTTATCTCAGTTACAGAAGAGAGAGGGTCCAGCAACTACAAATTTCTTGAAAAGTTTTTTTTATCCAAACAAATAGAAAAAAGAAAAAAAAAAACCAAAAAAACCCACCAACAGACACTGTTTTTAGAACAGCACCTTTAAAATAGCCTGATTTACTTCAATCATAGTAATAACAGACTACTGCTCTATTCTTTCTTTGAAAACACTGTAATACAGAGCTTGCTAAGTTTCTCTCAGTGAAAAGGTTAGAAAGCAGAGATCCTTTATCAATTAGTCTTTACTAAGACTCTCCAGAACAACTGTAAGCACAAATCACAAATCTCTTCAGTTATTTAACAAAATACAAAAATCTGAGCCAACTCTATACTAGAGAAAGATCTAAAAATGCTGAGCACAAACTGAGCAGCTCACAAAATAGCTTATGTTTTGCCTATTTCTCTACATTTCATTTCAAGTTTTGTTATACCAATATTATCTTCTTATATATAACTGTAACAAATCAATGGACAGAAATAGAAACCTAAGCAACTGAGGTGAAACCTAAGTGTGCTTCCTTGCACACAAACATGAGCAGTATGGCATCTTCTGGTTATTAGCCCATTTACAGTAAACCCAACCCACAGGTCAGCTAAGAAGTCAGCCTGCTATATTTTCCAATCAGCCAGCCCACACAGTACTTTGGGAGCAATGATATTTTCTCCTAAGTAAACCATACTTGAGTTCATACAGATGTAACTGAACAAGGGTGTGACAAAATAACAGAAAAAGGAGATTACAAAGGAAGCTGGAATCTTACACTGAAGTTTCTTTGGCCAAAATGAGATTCCCAGAGAGAAGTGTTTTCTTTCAACAAATACTGAAGCTGGATCCAGGCCCTCGACATAGCTCACAACATAACCTTACCTACCTGCCATTTCAAGAAATGCACTCACAGCTCAGAACTTTTCTTGGAATCAGGGAAGCAATACTATAACTACAGCTTTAACGCAGAACAAAAGCTGCACAGCTTCCTAGAGCCTGAGAAAAACAAACTATGTCTGTAGGTAGATAATGCTGGATAAGAGAATTATGTTTCCTAAGCACTTAAGAGAAATGGAAATAATCAAATACAGCCAGGTAATGCTACACCACAGAGAGAAAAAGAACATACCGAAAAACTACAGAAAGCATTATTAGTGTATACAAGTGGTTTTGGGCCCAGCCATCCTCAAATGTCAAACCTTGGAGTCAGAAAATCTGGGGGAAAAAAGCTTTTAAGATCAATGAGTCAGGACTGTCCAACAAATCCAGGACAGGACTGGCTGAACAGGATTCCAACAAACAGGACTGTCTTACTGAGAAACAGCTTCTTCCCAGAATGAAGACAGGGCCAGTTATTTCATTAAGCAATAAGTTAAAGAATGCTTAATAATGTATATAAAATAACGAGGCTATGGACTGTTATTATACAAGAATACAACAGCAAAACCCAAAACAAACAAACAAAAAAACCCAACCAAAAACCAAAACCAAAACACAACCAAACCAAAAGATGCCACAAAGTAAAGCATGTTCAAATCTTGCTGGTTATCCCCGACCATAAATAGGGATCAGGTTCTTGTCTTATACACAAAGTAAAGGAGCACTTATGGAATGAAAAATACAGCTGCTTGTTAAAACTGCTTTTCACCAGGTGTCTATGAGATCAAGCACATCACCTGCACTGCAACTGAGGTTTTACTTCAAATCATTCTCTAAAGAGCAACAGGATCATACAACTTTGTTTTGTTTAAAGCCTTTCCTGCTCACTTAAAAATCACAATGCTGCTATTCTAACGAATGCCAAGAAGCAAACTAGAAACTCTTGGAGATCAAGGAGCCTTAGTATTTGATCTGGGAAGCCAAAATCAATAAATTGGAGCTGCAGTCATGAACTCTGCAGATCCTGAGTAAAGACCTGTGTATAATACACTTGCACACAGCAAGATGTTGCATTGCCACTAACAGTTCAGCAAAGCATTCTGTAAAATTTTCAAGAAACAGAAGTTTCAGAGAAATACTAAAAACACCTACATATCAGACTTCTTAAAAAAGAATCAGTAGAACAGTCACAAAGCAAAGCATCAGCAAAAAGGAGGAAAAAAAACACAATTACAACAACCTTCAACAAATTAAGACCAGACTATGTTTCAAAGCAACTCATACTTCAGAGTGTAACCTCTCACTTAAAACAATCCTGCTACCTCACAAAATGAAAGCAGTATATGAAAGTAATCTCTACAGTGGCCCCAACAACAGTCCCAACAAATTCAGGCAAGTACATGTGTAACAGTTTCTACCACGTTACACCTCACAGAAGAGACGGCATTAACAGCAGCGTGATTTCTGCAAGTTTCTGTCTCATCATTGAGTTAAAATACTTAGAAGGACTCAACAGAAAGAATTATCCAAACAATACACCATTTATTTTTACTCTCTCCCCTTCCCGCATCCCCACCCACCAAAAAGGAAAAAAAGTGTTTCTTACTTTTTTTTAACAGTGTTTCTTATCAAAACTGTCATGGGATTAAAAATAATTCCTCTGCAAAAACCCAGTTAGGAGGACACAAAGGACAGAAACAAAAAGGCCAGTTTCACAATATAGAGGGGATACCAAAACCATCTCACTGGCATCTACACCATGGCCTGCGCTGTTCAGTTTGCTTGTTTTGTTTGTTTGGAGGGGGTTGGTTGGGGTTTTTGTTTGTGTTAGGCCTTTTTGGTGGTTTGTTTTTGTTTTGTCCTTAAACAAGCAATCTGCATGAGGATGAACAAAGTTTACTGATGATACAAGACTACATGGATTAGTCAAAGCTGCACTGGCTGCACAGAGCCACACAATAAAGACTGAATTGCTTAGAATCACTCTAAGTAATGCAACACACACACACACACCACTCCCCCCCACACCCCTAAGCAATAAACACAGACCCACAGGCAAGCACTGGGGAGCCATCCAGAGATCTTCATGTGCATCATGTTAGGCCATGCTCTGAAAACAGCAGTTCAGTGGTCAATAGCAGAGGAGTAAATAAAACACATGGAATTATTAGAAAGGGAACGGCTTTCCCTTCTCTCACACACATGATGGTACTGTCAATCAGTCCCCTACGTTACCATGAAGTGAAAGTTTCATGTAGTTCTTGCCATCACACCCAAACAAGAATCGATCTGCAGACTTTATGAGAGTAAGGGAGAAGAACAGGCTGGTCAGATATCGACTATTGTTGATATGAGGAGAATTTAATCAGAATAGACTTGAGCTTAGAAAAGATGTGACAAAAAGATTATATATTAGCCTGTAATACCTGAATCTGTAACACATACTATCATGAATCCACCGAATAGAGATAGCCAGTTATTCTTCACAAATATGATAAAGCCAGTTTGACAGCTGTGTAATGTAGCTCCTTTTTCTTAAAAGCAGGTATGAAACACTGTTAACAGATACCAGGGAAGGCGCAAGTTTAAAATCAGTCCTGCCACGAATTATGCCAATTGACTTTAAAACACAAATGATTCAGACAGCCCTAATTTGCTGATCATTAAAGGACTGTATCAAAAAGAAGGTAAAGAAGAGAAATAATAATTGAAAAAAACACACACAAAATCAAAGCAACACTATACTTCTGCTTCTTAGAACCATTTCTCAATTATTAACTCCCAGCTACTTCCAAAACCAGGAAATGAGATTAGGTAGACTTTGGCCCTACTCACTACGGCTGTCCTCCTGTTCCTAGAAACAGCAGATGTGACTGCTTAGACAATATCCCTGTCTCACGATGCTGAGGAGGAAGGTGGCAGGGGGAGTGTGTGTGTGTGGAGGAGGAGGAAATCAATCCATAACACAAAGAGCACATTAAACTGGTTATACAGCAGCTACCATAAAGTGTATGATGTTAGCAAGTTGAGAGTAACAAAAAATAATTTACTGTTTGGTTTTAAATTAACAATACTGTCAACAATTACAGGTAAGGTATTTTTAGAAAAAGGTGCAAGGTCACAATGTCTCTAAGCAGTGGGACAATCAGGAGTAGCAGATGCTGTGTGCAAGAGTAAACAGGTTTTTGAGAACAGCACTAGAAGACTGCATCCATAAAACCGACATAGGTTGGCTGTCTCAAATGTAGAAGCTACAAAAAGCAGAGCTCTGACTCTGGAGACAGGGACAAATGCATCAAATAAGAAAGGAGAATAACTAAACTTAATATATTTATTCTGTAAAAATCCTTAAACTGTACAGTACCTAGTATATTGGATTCATGGCAACATTTCATGTGGAGGAATAAGACTATTTTGAGCATACTTAAATGTCAAACAGAAGCTTTTGAAAAACGCAGTGAATTGATACAAATCTGTGTTGCCATTTATTAGATTTATAAAAAAGAAAATGCTACAGACTGGAAAGCACAGCTAGCTTATTAGGCTCTCTGGTTTGGGCTGGACAGTAGATGAATCACTACTCCGCCAGTGCATACTGACAGGCTCATCACCCATAGATTCACCAGTGCCAACTGTTACCACTTATGAAAGAAAAGATCTTCAGCTGACAATTTTCAAGCTTCATGAGGAAATTGCAATTCCAATCCCTAAAAAAGTTGACAAACACTCAGGTTTTACAAAAGCTCAGAATACCAAGGCCAAGTTGTGACCAAACAAAATTAGTCCAGTCACATGAGCTTATAACTAAACAGAAGTAGCTGAAGTTTTCTTCTTCCTTGCAGTGACTCCACAAATACACACTTAAATAAAATAAACAGGAATCTTCCAAGGCAACATAACTTCAGCTGAAATTACTGGTCTCCTAAGTTTTCCAGAGCTACCCTGTAGCTATTTTTTTCCTCTGTAAACCAGCAGGATATATTCTCTTAGCACTGAGGAGACCAGTTCTCCCTAAATGTATGAAATCTAAAATGTGACACAAATTAGAAGGCTGCTCTCTGAGAATACACAGAAATGTTCCTACCATTAAACAGAAACTGCAGCAAATCAGGAAAGACATGTCTAGCCATTGATAGAAATCTTTGGCAAGACCAAGATGTTTTCCTCATCAGTGGGGATGCCCAATATAACATTACAGTTCATGACCTCCATGTTAAGAGCTTATGTCTGCAAATGCATTAGCCACATTTATTTCCCACAGACCTTTCCTTCTGAAACTACAAAGCAACCAGAAACTACGCCTTGATATATCTCCCACGCTCAAGGAGTCATAAAGCTGACTCCAGCCAGGTTATAACAGCAACAGTACATCAGTATGACACAGGCTCCCTTAGGAAGTTTTCCTTGTGAGAATTACAAGCACAAAACTGATACAGCCAGAGAGATAACCACAAGTTGCTGCTATTGTGTTCTTGTGTAATTACCACTAGTGCTACTGCACACCTCTCAGGTCTCCACCCACAAGCAGGTCACTAGATTGCCTTAAATTGTGGTACACAAATGCCACAGCTGTGTGCCGATCATTTCCAACAGGAAAGCATAAGTTTTCACCTTCAAGAAATTACGTATTTGTAGAATTTCACTAAGTTTGCTAATGTATTCTTCAGGCAGCTTCCAGCATGTTGTTGGTCTGGCAGACAAGCAGATTCCTCTCAAAGAGGAATCTGAAAGGAGTGCAGAACTGAAGTTTTCTTGTCACCAGTGGCAGTGGCAGAGCTAAGACTCAAATTGAAGAAATTTACACTTCACCTTCAAAACTTGCTAAGGAAACAAAGAACTTCAAGCACTTCTTGTTTAATTTTCAATGTGAAGCCTACAGACTACAGAGTATATTGCTTAAACCAAGCCAAAGCGGACGACCTTATGCTTTAATCCTTCTGTGGCTTTTTATGATCCACATGGGCTATCCATAAAAATGGAAGGGCTACATCCTGCTCTGCTAAACAGAAGTAAATTTCACATCACCAGAGAACATGCAGTGTGTCCACACATTTTCTAGCTAGACCACCATCTTTCAGAACTTCATGCCTTATGCTGTATGGTTAACTTGCGTACTTGGTATTTCTTGGGAAAACAGGGAGCCACCACTAGCAGATATAGTCACCAGTTGCAAAATGCTGTAAGTCATTGCACAAGGGTTCAAATCCGAAATCAAGTCTGACACACCATTACCATCTTCAATGCAGCTCTCAAAAGTGGATCAACACTTGCAGACTAATGAGTGTTATCATGTCACAGATTGCTTCCACACGTTTCTGGCCATTTTGCTTATGCGATCATAGCCATCAAGTCTTACAAAAGTGGTTACTCTGCCATTCAATATTAAGAAGTAGTGGGCTCTAGAGGTATTTTCCACTCAGAATATATACTGCTGGCAGAAAAGACAGACAATATTTGTCACTAAGTGTTCATGAACCAGGAGAACTAGATCCAGTTTTCCAAAAAAACCCACTATGGTCTGTTGGTTCTGTACAATCCCCTAAGCAGCGTTTGCTCATCTTACCTTTAAGCAATACCCACTATGTTACTGCACTGATATTGTCTGATTTGAATATTTCTTTCTACTGCCATGTCACCACTTGCAGTATCTTACTTGAATTGTCTGCCAACATGCTTCAAGGAATGAGATGAAACTGCTCTACAGGTGAATGAGATGAAACTGCTCTACAGGTGAAAAAAAATCTGGTGGCAATTCAAACTGTACAAGCTCATTCTTACACACACTGTTGTTTTGTTTTCCATATGCAATGCTATTTCAATTTTTTTTTCCAAGGAACACAAGCAGATAAACCTATAACAATGGCACAGGAAAAATACTGATTTTTCAGACAGACAAAGGGAGATTTTGTTTGGCTCAACATCCAGCAAAAAAAGCCCCGAAAAACCAACCGAACAAGTCAGCATCTTCTTATTATCTGTTTTTCAAAGAGAATTTATCATCCTTATTACATAACTAATTTTTTTAGGATCTGGAAATAATCTGAATTCAAAAGCAGAAATAAAATGCATGACATATATAAACAAGTGTATGTGCACCAACAGAATTCCACAGAACTACAGGCCTCCATTTATGTGGACAGTATCTCAGAAGAAAAAGTAACTGAGATTTCCTATGCCTTAGTGCCAAAGAACTTTTATCATGTTCCTAACTAGTACACATCATCTTCTGTTTTGGTTAAAAACAGGTTATAATTCAGATGTAGGTACACATCATCAGAGATAGCGCTCCAAACTAAGAGAAGGAATTAAAACCACTGTGCAAGTAATAACAAAACTAAGGAACCCAAATTAAGGAAAGAAATACAATTTTGATTTCAACCATAAATCTTTTAAGGGGCTTACTTTCACTGCTAGATGGGCTCCCTGAAAGGAGAATGATCAGATTTAATGATTTTCTACCCCTCAGAGAAAAAACTACAAAGAACACTTTACAAACACTAACATAATACTAAACATAAAGTTAGGAATCACTGACAACAGCAAGAAATAATACAAGATACAGAAACATTAGAGATATGACATTAACTAGAATCATTTAACAATTACTTATACCTAAGTAATCTCAGTGATTAAAAAAAAACTACTTGAGAAATTGTTGTCCTTTAAAAGGAGAAATCAGGGATAAAATATAAGGACTGACTGACTAAATTCCAACACTACCCACTCTATTCTCAAAAGTCATCTGGAGTTTAACTGATAAAGGAAAATACTGTACTATTTCAGAGTAACACCTGATCTCATATCTTATATAAACAATCTTATGATCATGGAAAAACAGGGATTCAAAGCTGTGTTTAACTACCAACAAAGCCACATATTTTCATTTGAGTATTCTGCAAACATAATGCAATACAAAACAAACTCCATTTCTTCCTGTACTTAACCTGAATGATACCAGTCAAAAGTTTCACTGTTCAGTTCCTCTGGGACTAATTAACGGCTTTATAGATTACAGATCTTACAATTTGCTAGCATTTACTCTGCCATCATGTAACTCAAAGCTTTTTTGGTTTGGAATCCCTATGTCCATTTCTGTTTCTTTGGTAACTAAATACCTGTGAATGGCCAAAATACTAGAAGGGTCTATCAGTTCAGAATCTGACTTTATTTCTAATCTGCTTTCCTCCAGCTACATTGATACTAAGCCAAATAACTTGCTTTACATTAAGCAAGTATCTTTCAAAAAAAGAAACACAAAACCGAAACACCAGAAAGCAACAGAAAACATTAAGCAATGTCTTGGAACTTCACTCTTAAGGTTAAAAACTATTAGTTATTTCACACATGGCAAGTCTTCATGCTTGTTAAAACTAAACACCTATCAAATTTTGGCCTGTGCTTCAATTTCCTCAAGTAAAATACATTTTGTCACCTTTTAAGTACGTCACTTCCCAGCACTTGACTGGATTTTCAACACCTTCTTAGAAAACTGGAAGCCTGCGTAAACTGTTGTGCACCAGATTAAAACCCTGCCTATTCATGGTGACTACACCCGTCTTTAACACCCAAGACCCCATACTCTCCCTTTTTTGTAATGCCACTGCATCTTAAACTCCACATGGTTGCCTATTCAAAATCTTAAGACTCTTCCTGTCTTCCAAGACAGTCCCCATCGATGTACACAACTAAATGCATTACAATGACTAGTGCTTCCACAGAGATACAGCTTACAGTTTTTAACTCGAGTCCTTTGAGATTGAGGTCCAGCATTCAGTAACTAAAATTAAATCTTTATTCATAAGCTTTAATTATAGAAGAAACTGGAATCCATCACCAGCATTTTGGTCAGCTAAGGAAATGGATCTGTGAATGTAAATCAGGTAAGAACAAAATGCATCTGAAACTCCTGCCTTTTTTTTGGGGGGGGGGATGTCTTAAAAAAAAAAAAAACAACAAAAAAAAACAACTGGAAAAACAACCAAAAATAAGACTGGAATGTGCTGAAGGTCATAAGGTGTTCCTGCTTTCCTCCCAAAATTCCAAACTTTGAAACTACATGATCAAGAATGGAAAATTCCTTTTCTGTCACTGTATATTAAATCTAGTTCTGCTTTTTAGAATGTATTAACTACTACATCATTCTCCTTATGCCTCAACTCACAGCTAATCAGAAAGGTAAATAACTCGCAGAATATCACAGAAAGAAGACACATTCTTCTGATGCTTTGCTACAATTCAGTGACCACCGGGACAACTATCATCAACCAATACAAAATATCCACTAACCCTGCTAGACGCTTTTCAAAAACTAATGCCGCATGAGACATCTTAGCTGCATGAGTCACAGAGGCAGAGAGAAAACAATGTGCTCTGTTCCACACCACTATTCACAGGATACTTTTTCAGGTCACAGTCTGTAACGCGTACTCTGGCTTGGAATTAAAAAAGCAGACTGGGTACCTTCAAATACAACTACAAAAGACATAAAAATCACTGTTCTTTTACAAGCTCCCAATTTCCTCTTCATTGTACCACAAGTTTCAATACAAACAAGTGCAAACATCTTTTTGTTGCTCTCATTTCCATATTATACCTTTCTAATAAAGTAGTGCCTAAGCCATGGTTGGACAAAAATCAGCTTATGTCCTCATCTTACTCTAAGATCCATTTTGGTAATTAATCACAGGTGGTATTGGCCACTTCACTACTCAAAGCTGACTGATGCTTCCCCATCATAAGACAGATTTTCTTTTAGCGGTTGATGAATTTGCCACACTTCAATTAGTTCAGCAGAAACTTTTGACTGTGCATGCCAGCCTCAAACCTTCAATTTTCTTAAATTTAAACTGAGATGGTTCATCCAGTTCCAAGAAACGAATGAAGAAATAAAAGGAAGAAATAAATACTTATGTTGAAAAGCAAAACCGTAACTTGATTTTAAACACTCTAATGACACCCTCTTCAGTAAAAGGAGTAATCTGACAGCATCCAGGACACACATATGGTTGTCTACACGTAGATATGCCTTCTATCGCTTGAGTTAAACACCTTTGAAAGCATCCAGCTATTAGAAGTCTCTATCAACTACAAGTCCTCTGTGGAAATCCTCCATCCTAAACATTTCGTAGGATTGGGGCTAAGCAGAGAGGTGCCAAGGAAAAGGGAAGGAGACCATATAAGCAAAACTGCATGTGACAAAAAAAGGCAAAACAAGATTTGGAGCTAGGGACAGAAACAGTAGACTAAGAGAAACCGGTAAAGAAAGATTTTTGTCTGTTGAATTGAATCTGGAACCACTCAGATGAGGAAAATGATAAGGGATAAAGACTTGTAGGTAAGAAACAGGTAAAACTGAATCAGGTTAAAGGAAATTCAGAACAGGCTGGGACCAAGTACTGGAAAGAAAAGGCAACTAAAATGCACTCTCTCCACAACCTGGAGACCAAGTTCTCAAATCCAAACATACCTCTGGCAGCAGCAAACCTAAACCTGGTGGGCAAGGTACCTCAATCATCTCCTAGTGTTGACCCCCACAAAAAACAAACACCTATTGTTGCTCCTGATAGTCTAAGATGCCACATTTCCTTTGTCTTCTCTAAAAGAAAAAAAGAGCAAACAAACATGAAACCTATTACAAAAATAAACAATATAAAATTTACAGAGCAAACAACTCTGTAGAATGATTTAAGACTTCAGTAATTCAAAGTTATATATACAACCCTAGCCCACACTCCTCACAACAATATATGATAACATGCCAAATTTTATAGCCAAATAGCATGCTTTCTACTTCCTCTCATGGATTTACTGCAAATGAGTTACTGTCCACTGCCTAAAGTTTGACTGGGGGGCTACTTTTCAGGACATGAACTGCCAACTGTGTTTCAGAAGGTGGTTAATAACAGTCATGTTAACAGAGTCAAACACATCCATGAATAATTTTCCTTTAGACATTTTGTAACAGTCTAGATGTAAATGCAGCTTTCCAGTGACCAAGAAGTCATTTAATCAGAACTGGAACCGTTACAAAAAAAAGTTAGAAATGTAGAAGAAAACTTTTCAGTCCAAAGTTCAAACTCATTTTAAAAGAGTAATAATCACTAGCGGTATGTTATTGGAAGGTATACAACTGATTTTTTTATTTCACATCAAAACAAGCTGCACAGAAAAGTCTTCATAGAAACTTCCCCAAGACTACTCAAAGAAAAGAAAACCTGGCCATAACAAACTGCAGCCAGCATCAATCAAATATTCCAGAAAATTCCAAACCTTTAGAAAAAGAGGTAGCCACAACAGATGGAGACCTAGTTGTGAGATGGCATAACTTAACTGAAGTGTTGATTTAGTGAACATGCTCTCCTGGATATTCAAATATGAAGTATTTATTTGGTACCAAAACAGTAAAACAAATAAAACTGTTTTATTTTTACTCTGATCTTAATAAGTTATATACATTTTGTCCTCAAAGGAAGGATGGATGCATTTTTTTGAAATCACAAGATGAAGCAGTAGAGTTCTGGATTCAAACTGATCAGTAATGAAAATTCAGAAGTCGCAAATGCTGATCTCCTATTCTCTAAGATGATTTCCATACTTCAAATTAATTCTCACTGAAAGTCAGGCAGACTACAGCCTGTAAGTCACCGTGGGAGGTGTGACTATTACCATGATGTTGCCACTCCCTGGTGCTCATTTCCACTCCCTCTAATCAGCTAATTAAATTGCTCATGCAACATTTCCCCAGTCAGCTTTCAGCAAAATAAACTAGATCGCTGCAAACCAGTGTCTGCAGCACCAGATTAAGGATAGAGAGTCTATGCTAGCCCAATACCCTTAGGTCAAAACGTGGGGTGAATGCATCAATCATTGATACAATACACTGGAGCAAACAGCAGCCTTCAGTTAGTGCTGGGGATGTGCAGATGAAAGTGAATTTTTAAGTCGGTCTGCAATTATATGAAAACATATACATGCTGCCTTCATTCTGCTGAAACTTGTGTTCTATGTTATCACCTTAGATAATGATGAACCATAAGGTTATCATTCTTCAAGCCACCGACAGTGTCTATCTATGAAGGAGCTGCAAGAATGTCATAGTCATCAGAAACTGAAGGAAATTCAACTAGTCAGCACTGATGTGTACTTTGGCTACAAAAATATATTTCCTTACGAAGCTTTATTGCTAACAAATGTTCCAAATCTCACAGATTCAAACGTCTGCTTGACCTTTCATATAAGAAGCCCAAATTATGACAGCATCCCTACTCAGGTGTAGATAGCTTGTCTCACTCCATTCATCTTTTCTACTTTCCTGAGGCACTGAGAGAAACTGCACGTTTTGGGTAGGTAGGGGGGTTCATTGTCTAATTAAATTACAAGTTTACACTAATTGCACACTAATGTACACTTTGGTACATCATTTATGACAAACACTGGAGACAATGGAAAAAAAGGCTTTGTGCTTGTGTGAAAAAGACTTTGCTCCCAAGAGAACCACACAACTATTTGTACTTCCATATGCTTTTGGGTTCTGGGTTTTTCTAGAAAGACCATAAAGTTTATAATGTTTCAGCACTTCCATGTCAGGTCTGTTTCATAAGAAACAGGCGTCTGTGAAGTAGGGAACTATTCTTAGTCCTATTCAACAGCAGACACCAAGGCAAAGATGCCATACAACTCAGTGCAACAAGAGACTTGGGGCAAAACAGGCAATTAATAAATCTCCTAATTTTCAATTCACCAACATTTCCAGTTCCTTGCTTCTCACAGCGTTCTGTGTTGAAGCTTAGCAAACTTCGACTAGAGACTGATTTCATGGAACCAAACCACCGAAGTGGCACATGCCTCTCCCCTCTCATGTTTTAACCACCTCCACTTCCGACATAACAGGTCACAGCTACAATATTTTTGAAGATGACAATTCCCTTAATCAGCCAGAAGAAATTCAGTTAAG
This sequence comes from Ara ararauna, assembly GCA_028858755.1. NCBI lineage: Eukaryota > Metazoa > Chordata > Aves > Psittaciformes > Psittacidae > Ara > Ara ararauna. The sequence goes on from CM054378.1 coordinate 54,782,561, forward strand.
CAACAGAAGACTTGCCTTACACCCCTCCCTAAAATCAGATTGGGCAATCACAGAAACTCCTCAAGTCTCCAAGGTGTCAGAAAAGGCACAGCCCTCCTCCCTGCTCTTGATAGCAATCTCCCCCAGCAGTCAGGAAAACATGAAGTTCCCAGAAGGTAAAGACTGCAGAAAAAAGGTTTATTTTGCTAACAGATCACTGTAGCTTAACTTTTATAAGCAGGGGAGCAAATTGTTGGGGTTTACCTTTTATGAAACAGGGGAAAGGAAAAAGAATAGGAAATACAAATATTCTTGCACATACTAAGAATACATAGTTTAAAAGAAGAAAAAAAATTCACCTTAAAGTTCTGCCCTACCAATTTTTTTGGAAACTAGAAAAACCATTATAGCATTACACCTGCATTTAAGAGCATTCAGTATTATATAACACTTTCCAGCCTCAGAAGAAGACACTGCTTTTTGATTTTACAGAAGCCCTTATATTTAGAAATAAAGGCTTTTCACCAAAATAGTCATGTAAGAAACAGATTACAGATTGTTTATATAAGCTGATTTTTCAAGGCCAGGTTGGACAGCCTTGGGCAACATGGTCTAGAGTGAGGCATCCCTGCCCATGGCAGAGGGGCTGGAACTAGATAATCTTAAGGTCCTTTCCAACCCAAACTACTCTATGATTTTGAAAGTGTACATTTCTCTTACATCTTGACTTGACAATTCAAAACATTAGTTATATTTAACATATCCATAAAGCTTCAAGTGTTCCCTGTTATAATCTTTCCACATATAAACACCAAAAAACCCACTACCTTATGTCAACACAGTATGTTAGCATCATCCTTTTATTTAAATGGCTGGGAAATGGTGCTTTGCTATTCCATAAAAAGAACAACTGCAAATGTCTCTAATGAAAATCTAACATTCTTATTTCTTCTGTATAAACAATGTATGTATTTGTAGGGGAAAGACAGCAATTTACAATACTGTAATTATTTCATTATCCGGAATCAAATATTCACCAAGAGTTGAAGAATTCATTATATCAGATATCGGCCAGCTAGCCACCCACAAACTCATTTTTGCATCTAATTTGTTTAAGAAAATTAACATAGTGATGACTAACCGATACTGTGTAGGAAGCATTTCAGTTCCTCTACCATGAAATCATGTTTCTATGATACTATCCTAAAGTATTATAGAATTATACTTAAAAAAATATAGCTTCCAAATAAAGTATTGCTACCCCCCAACAGTATTTTTATATAGTATGTATCACAGAATCACAGATTTATTTCCTAAAGAATGATGAACAGTTTATGTGTATTTGGGAAACTGGGAGATACTGCTTTGTTTCCTAGTTTATGTTGGAAGCTTTCAAAGCAAGTGTACAACAAACGTATGTTTTTATCGCAAGAGACAGAAAAAATCCAAAATAATCTGATTTTATAGTTTGTGGAGGGATTTTGAGAACAATCATCTATTTTACTGAAGAGCAACAGTACTGAAAGCTGCAATTCGATTACAGTGTAGGTACCTGTACTTTTGAACAAATTTATTTTACTGTCATGGTTCCCAGATCTCTATACAGACTTGATGGCAAGTATTCATAAAGAATACAATAAAAAGACTGAGGATGAAGAACTTGTTATTCTAAAATTAAAGTGTCTGGACATTTTAAAAGGTTCTAGATTTTGTTTCAAGCAAGTTTCACTAACACTTGGGTCTCTTTCCATTTAAAAGAAAAAGCCCAACTGAGAATGAAGTTCATGCTTTTCAATTTAAAAAAGCTCTGAATTAGTTACATCAGGTTATGCTACAACAACACGAAACTTCACACATCAACAAGAGCATTATTACAATCCCTGCCAAACTGTTTAGAAATAACTGTTATTAACAGAACATTAAAAGCCCTGTTGTAGATAACAAGCACAAGGCAAAGAACTATACTACTGTGAGTACAGATATGGTCTAGATCTCAGAACAATGACTGACAGAGCAGCTAAGAACCTGGAGCAAAGAAAGCATCCGATAAGGCCATCTTCAATCACAGTAACAAGAAGGGTCGCAACCATGATCCAGCTTCCTTCTAAAAGGTCATTCAGCTAGAAAAAAAAAGACCACAAGAACAGATGAAATTGCACTATTACTATCCAAAGGGATACAGCCTCTCAAGCACTGCAGCAGAGGTCCGATATATTCCCTATTTTCAACTTTCAGACACTGAAACTATTCTTTGTTCTTTGTACCACCCTCAGCCAACAAGCTACTCCACATCCTTCAGAAACATCCTAGTAACTACAATTATTTAGAAACTCAGTACTTGAAAAACATGACAATGTATTTCCTAATTTATTTATCAGAGTTGAAGAATGTGAATAAATAAGTAGAAGAATTCAAATATTTCAGAGAATCTAGTAATGTGGAAATTAAGAGAGATTTAAAGGGGTGAGAGCAAGGCCGGTGGCAGAGAGGGAAGCTCCCTTTATACATGGGGTTAGGCAGGAGAAGTACAAGAACATAGGAAGTGAAGCCTTCTCCTCAGTGCCAATGCTACTCTGCCTTTGCGTGAATAGTTTAAAGCTTTCAGTTCATTTTACGGTTTCAGGGTTCAGAACTCTGTAATAACCACCTCTTTTCTATCATCACACACTTTACTCCATCTGTTTCTACTTTAAGAGCCAACCCAAGAATCATGTACCTGACAAAAGCTATTTAGTTTCTCAAAGCAGCAATTTGCTGCATTTCCAACATTTACCAAACAGTCAGCTCTGTCTTGGGGAGTTCAGCACTCCACAATGATCCTCAGGTATACACAAAGGCCACTAAAAAGATGCCCCAATATTTGTCACATTGCAGAAGCCATTCTCGTATCTTCATGACCTGATGTGCTTACCAAGAATGCCATGAATTAATTAGACACTGAATAGTAATACTGTATTAATTCACAGGGAGAAGGAAGTTCTCCAACTTCACACTGTCCTCCTTGGTAGCTTATGATTCTCCCGCAATTAGCTCAAATAATCAAACTGAAAAGTGCCGTTCTTGTGACATTTAGAAACAAAGCACAAACAGAGAAGAAATTTCCAACAGTTTTAGGTATAGCCAAACATGTTGCAAATAAGCAGACAATCTTGATCGAGTATATTTCATCTTACTACAGATACCTACACAGGCACCTAAGTAGGTGTTGAGGAACCACGGGTTTCCTCAGCTTCTCACAGAGTTGATGGCAAATGGTAGGCACCTTCAGAACGCAATTCAGAGTACTCAAGTCATGTCTAATTAAAACGCTCCAAATCACTTTCCAAAAACATCTATTAATATCTAGCTTAAGTCTGCATGAACACCACCAAAACTCTGCTGCTTGGCAAAGTTTGTATGAAGGATACAAACACATTCTACAAGTGTATCCAAAACAAGTTACAGTCAAGATTTTGTAGATGTTTCCTATCACTGTATGAATGCACTTAAAACAAAAAGCATTCAGTTATCCATTCCATAAACTTTACATTCCATCTTGCTGGTATAAGACTGTATCTGTGAAGTTACAAGTAGACAAAAAATTTGAACTCCTTAAAATTCACCACCAGAGTGGCAATAATATTCTTAGTGGGGGAGAGGATGGGAATAGCACCTTTAATAAAATGAAAATACTGTTTTATGTGGAATTAGAAAGCTTCCAAATTTGTTTACCATCTTAAAGATAAGCAAAAATACAAGGAAAAAGAACACACAACCACCAAAAAACCCCAAACCCACGAAACCCAAAACCCAGAAGGACATTCATTAAGTTTTACAGAGATACTTTAATATTTTTCTTTATACACATATATGTGTGTATTAAAAAAAAAAAAAAAACAACAACAAAACAAAAACCAAAAGCCAAACCAAACTTAAATTAACATTATACCAAATAGGCTCAAAACAAAGACAATAGAAAACAAACCTGCATAGATGAAACAGGTGAAATCTCAACATAACAACGTCAATTTTCACTTTACCTCTTGGGGAAATGGTTCACACACTGTATCTCTTAAATGTACAGCAAGTAAAAAAACCTGCTTAATGCCTGGGACTCATTTCAAACTTCTCTAATAAAGTGACCCACAAAAGTAGACACATATTAGGTATTCTCTGTATAAATTACAAGTGCATAGGAAGACAAATGGCTTCCCTCAAGGAGAAACAGCTGACACGTGATGTAATATTGACTTGGTTACTACCACGCAGTTGTTTTCTCTCATCTATTCATGCCCAGGTTTCATTTCCCATTTACCTTGTTCTTTCCACACTCCCGTACTTTAAATATTCATTAAGTGGGAAAACACACAATGAATAAAGTTTGGCAGGAAAAAAATATATACAGTCTAATGTACAGTCTGTTGAGTAAAGCATATGTAGCATATGCACAAACACCACACAAACCCACAGTTTTTTCCTCTTAAAAAAACAAACAAACAAACAAAAAACAAACAAAAAAACCCCCAACAACATAAGCATGACGGATAACTAGGTAATAAATGGTGTTACTGGCAATCTTCTGGCAACAGCAAGGAATAATTAGAGGTAACTTGCTGGTATTCTATGCTAATGCCTGTGGTAGCGTTCAAAATTCATACTGAAAAGTAGCAACAGACACTAACAATGAGAAGTTTAAATTTTCCTTTATATAGACTAAATTAATAAACATTCAAACATACAATCTCACTGTCTAACTCCTACTGCAGTAACTATTCCCACGACACACATCAATTCCTCTGCCAGACTGCACACATGAATGTTTTGGTTTGCATTTTGTTTTAAACTAAAAAAATCATGAAGATTTGACAGGTTTTGCCTCAATAGGTGGAAGGGTGAAATGCAGAGGAGAGAAAACCAAGCAAATTTGAAGCAGCCAGTATTTCCCAAAGTCAGAAGTTAGGTTGTCGTGAGGAATTTTCGAAGTTCTGGTTTTAAACACAGCATTCTAACTCCTCCGGAGGATTTTTGTCCAGAAATGCAGTGTGAAATGCACAAAGAAAACTGCAGTTTCAGGACTGCAAGTGTACACCCCCCAATTTCTCAAATCATACCCTCATACTGTTGACTCCTAAGCATGTAACTCAACTGATTCGAAACTTCTCAAGTCACAAGTCATCCTTTCATTTCAACTCCCTACACAGTTTGTAGATCATGTTTAACAATATCCAGTATAGCTTTAAAATGCAATTTCCAGTACTGGTGGCATTTCAACTGTTAATGTTCTTGCTGGAAGAAAAAAAAACCCAACCAAAATCAAAACAACCCAAAACCAACCTCTCAAACCTCAGACTTCCACAGCCAGACCATTTACACCATTTACAACTGTTTACTGGTTCCATTCTGCCAGTAAATAATCAGTCACAATAAAGAACTCATTCGACAGCCATTAAAAGTGCTAAAACTGAGAGCATTCCTTCATCATTCAGCTTACGAAAGTAAAAAACAGTAACATCTTCTTGTATTAAAGCAAACCAACTCCTTTCTTCCAATAATAGAGACCTTGGATCCAGCAATCACACACAAAGGCAAACAGCACTCAAAACCATTTCTATAGCACTGAAAAAACCTAACTTTTAACATATTTGAGAAAGAAAAAGAAAAATAGCTACATGATACTATTTAATCCTAAAACATCCATTCAAGTATGTAAGCATTTCTTAAAATTTCTCAGCTATCAAATTTAACAGCACAAAGGTCTAACTCAGACCAATCTTTCCAAAACAATAAATCCCTCTTGTAAATTAAGAAGCTGAATAAAGGCTTCAAAGGAAATACAGAATGTGATTTGACACATTCTTTTAAAATTGCTGATTATGTCTTCAAATGCTGGCTTATACTGGTCAGTAATTTTGGTTGTTTCTGATGACCAAAAGACTATGGATAGAAAATAAAATAGAATTAATAGTCCTTCCTATACTATCTTTCTAGAACTGAAGTGAATGAAATTCATCAGCATATGGAGAACTACAGTTCTTAGAATGCTTCCTCTAGCACAGTACAATAGCTTCTAATAACCTGAAACTCAGCTGCTTACACAAATGACTGCATTTATGTTGAAGTGGTCAGTAATTTGCCAGGATTACCACTAAATGAGGGCTTTCTGGACATTAAGCTTCACAGCCAAGTTTAAGAATTGTTACTGTCTTCAAGCATTGCAGCTTACCTCAAACACCTAACTTGATGGAAGCAACCAGAGTTTATGTTTGAAAATGTCTTTTTTTGGTTTATTCATATACAGCACCATTAAAGCTTTTTCCTTTCCCTTTAGATATTGTTGCAGCATAGCAATCCAAATAATTGCTTTTACTTATATGTTTAAGGCTCCAAAGGATAAAGAATTACTTAAAACAATCATCACTTCACCCACTACTGAAATAATAATTGATACAAACCCATGGAGAAGTCCTGCAGACGAGTACTACAAAAGCATTTCATTATACAATTTCAAAAACTATTATGTGATACAAGTTACAATTCACACCTAACCATAGACAGAAGCACATTAGGAAAAGTGCAACGGAATAAAGAGAAATAAACAAATCTTTGGAGTCTGTCTGATACTGCTGCTTCTTGAAAGACAGCACCTTCACCTGGGGCATGAATTCAGGACTGATTCAGGAGACAACAACTCTATCTACTAAATCAACAACAAAACTTCTTGCAACAGTCCCAGTTTCACTTGGAAATCTTGCTGAAATACCAGCCAAGCCCAGCCTTGATTAGCCTGCAGTGAGATCATAGCTTGAGGAGGTATGACTGTAAAGCTGATACTAAAGAGGAATTTATTTAAATGATACATCAACCTTTCTTGCAATGCATACACTACAGTATTTTAATATTTATTAATGTAATAAGGATAATGTTGGCTGCAGAACAACTTCATAGTTCTGAAGAATATTGTTACTACAGGACGTGAAATGACTTTCCATCCACCACCCCCAACCAATGCTGTGACTGACACTACAAGTTGGGCATTTCAGATAAGGGTCATTTTAAAGTAAAAGTAATCAAGATAATGCAGCTATGGGAGATTTTACCAAGATTCACACGCAAGCACCTCGACTTTTCATTTGCATTATTTCCAGTAAGATCTCCCCTCTTGTGAGTTTCTTTAAGAAGAGGTAAAAAAAACCAACCCAACACAACAACTGAGGCTTGTGCGACTTCTCATTAAGGTTTTTGAAGTTGTCATTTCACCTTCTGTTGAAATACACATGTTGCTATAAAGAGTCCTTTCAAGATGTCAAATTAGGCAAGAACAAGCTGCCTTAGGCAACTTTTTTGAGTGTTATCACATACACATGCAGAGATCAGAAAAAATGTAAAGCATTTTTTTAAAGGGACATTATAAAAATCATAGCAAGCAACAACAACACTAAAATACTTTTTTCCTTAAATATTAGCAACACCACTTGCATGTGGGTGGGGCAAGTTTTAGAAGACCAGCTACATTTAAAGATCGGGCAAGCTGTATCATGCACCATTTTTCTCTGTACCTACTGCAGCAACAAAAAAAGGATAAGGAAAAGAACTCCAACAAAATACCAAAAAACACCCCAAACCCAAGCCGGAAGCATTGCACTTGGCAGGTGAACTCAATATTCTGCTTACTTGGTTCAGGACTGTTTCTCCAAAGAGAAATATTATTGTATACATAGAATAATACTATATTTCTATCATAAAACAAAATGCTATCATGAATCAGAGAAGCCTTCCCACCCAGCAAGGGCAGGGCCCATTACCAAGCACCAGCAGCAAGACTGTGGCTGACCTCTCTCCCAGGGCAAAGTGCTTTCCCTACTGACATTAACCATAGAATAGTTTGGGTTGGAAGGGACTTTTAAAGGTTATCTAGCCCAGTCCCCCTCCAATGCACAGCGACAGAATTCCAGTGGCTGGGCACACACTCATTGCCCTGCTAAGGCTGGGCACATTTTTCTCCTCTTTAGCATTGCTTTCCCCTCCCTTATTATTGGTAGTTTGGTAGATCAAAGAATGCTCTGTTTTAATTAACTAGATAGCCAGCTAATAAATTCCCAAATAGTGTTTGCAGCTCTTCTTGCCCCAGACTCTCGCTATGATATTGGTAATAAAAATATTCCCTTCCTGTCAGCAAGTGAAATAGTCACACAACGAGGGAAACTAACACTATCCAAGAGGTATGATACACAGAAAGTGCTGCAAAATGAACACACGCTTGCTCACTGTTTTTAAAATTACAGTATTTTCTGGTGCTACTTTTCTGGTGGTTAAATAGTTGTGCTACATATGCTAAGGAAAGCAGGATATATTTACACCAAAGACTTCCCAGCATTTACATAAAGGCGTAACTTTCTTCAAAGGTTGATCTTGCTTTTGAGGCAGAAGACAGGCAAAATTCTAGAAAACCCCCATAAGCAGCTGCTAGCTGAGACTCCATTCACACCTTGTCACATTCCTCTCTTTAAAAAGCAGCAGTTGGTGGCATCCATCCTCATTTCCCCAGAGCCACCCTGGAACAGAGTGAGACAGAGCTCCATAGCCAGCTCACACTTAAGCAGAGTTTTGATCCACAGAACCAGTTTTCCCAAAGGTATCCTGAAGGATTTGGGCCAGGGGGTCTTCCTGGATCCCCCCCACCGACCAGCCACCAGCCTACTTGAGAAGGGACAGCACACACCACAGAGAGAGAAGCGCAGGTGAAGCAGCACCTTCTCATCCATGGCAGCCTGGTGATCCCCCACATGCACGCAGGAAGGGGGTAACACAAGTTCAGCCAAGAAGAGACAAACTTTGCATCTCCCACTGCTAGGAGGGGCTGTTTTAACCCCCAGTATTAAATTATTCATCCCAGTAGCTTTCCACTGCTGTGAGTGGTACAGAAGAACACAAAACCCAACACCAACATGAATGGATCAAATCAAAATGAAGGTTTTGCAGCTGAAGAATTGCAGCCCTGGAGACATGGGGGACACAAGTTCCAGTCCCTGGTTTCAAAACTACTTCTGTACACTTGCATCCAAGAGCAGCAAATGAAAACACACGCCAAAATTTAGACCAATGCATCCAGGTTTCTCTTCCACACAGCAGCACCGTTTCAAGAGGCATCAAGGCTATGTATGGTTCCACTTAACTATTTCTTTGCAAAAACCTAATTTACAAGGTTCCCATCCCCAGACACTTCTCTCTGAGTACCACAGCCACATCCTCATGCTACAAATCATAGAATAGTTAGGGCTGGAAAGGACATTAAGATCATATAGTTCCAACCCCCCTCCCATGGGCAGGGACACCTCGCACTAAACCATGTCACCCAAGGCTCTCTCCAACCTGGCCTTGAACCCCGCCACGGATGGTGCGTTCACAACTTCCCTGGGCAACCCATTCCAGTGCCTCACCACCCTTACAGTAAAGAACTTCCTCGTTATATCCAGTCTAAACTTCACCTGTTTAAGTTTTAACCAGTTACCTCTCGTCCTGTCACTACAGTCCTTAAATAATACTTCAGCTTGTTACTCAATACCTAGGTAACATTATGAATAAGTATCACTGATCAGTCTTTAGATGTAGCACTTATTTGCCATTTCCAGAAAGGTGGAATTCTCTGATTTGGCACTTAACAGCTAGCATATGCATAGTATGTATCTCCTTTCTCCTTTCCTCAAATGCTCCCAGGTTTGATACTATGCAATTCAGGGTACTGGTAAGAAGCTAACAGGCAGGAAGTCATTTTTCAGTATGTGCATCATCGGACGGTGACCGCTGTTTCTTGAAAAGTAGGCAAGAGATCTAGGAAGAAGATGGTTTCAAAAGTCCTAACTTGGTAAGTCCATAATGCAGATGTTTCAAGGGTGGAAGAAGGGAACCAACCAGACAACTCACAATGAGACAACTAAAAAGTAAAATTTGAAGAATTTCTGCCAGGGATTAAACAGGACTTGTTGATCTCTGACAGTCTCTGTGCACTTCTAAAATGGGAACAGGCAGAATCCACAGGACATGTAGACAAAAGCATATGTTTCCTAGAGATCTTGAGCAAAACGTGCTTTGCCAATGTGGATTTCTCTTTCCCCAACTACATATGAAACTATTTCAAAGTGTTTTCACTGTGCAACAAGAAAGCTGTCTTAACAGCAAAACCCAACAATTACTGGTTCTTAAGTCAAAACACACCCAGATGAAAAACATTTTCTAGAAAACGTGATGTATGTCTTCAACTCGTGCCGGATACACTGAGATTAAAGCTGCGAGTATGCAAGGCCATAAAAAACAGGCAATGAGAAAAAAAATACAAGGCAACCAAAAAGTGCCTGTGTACCCACAAGCATCCTCCTCCCCCGTCTTCAGAGCATGGATTCGGCCACTATTCACAACACCTTTTGTTCAAAGAAGGAAGGAGATACAAAAGGTTATCTTAATTATTGTGAATTTGCAAGTGCAGCGGTAGCGGACAAAACTCGGCCTCGGACCCTGGAGTTCTAATCTCCATACCCTGGTGCGCCAGGAGCACTGTGGCAAATGAAGGGCCCAACAACGGGTTACGGGCTGCGCTGGCAACAGTGGGATCCCCTACAGCGCCCACAACGCCTGCACTAGGCTCCTAGCAGGGAACAAGAGCGACCAGAGGCAACAGGTCGGGGAGGGAGGCTGACTGTGCCCAACAACCTGTTGGGCTCAGACCTGCTTGGATTCGCCCGGGGCCGGGCGGCAGTGCGGCAGCACCCTCAAGTCCCGTCTCCCCAGGCGCTAACGGCCGCCTTGGCCCCTCGGAGAGCCGCCGTAAGGGAGCCGGCCCGGCGGCACCTGCGCTGGGGCCGGCGGCACCGCGGCAGCCGCTCCCCTCCCGCTCCGCCCCGGGTTGGGGGCAGGCAGCGTGGCCGGGCCGGGCCCGCTGCCACGGCTGGGCTGTCACCGCCAAAATGGAGCCGACCGGACCCACCGCCCCGCCCCCACGGCGCCTCTCACCTTGGTGATGATGAGGGGCTCCCCGTGCTCCCGTCCGCCCTTCAGGGTGAAGCCCCAGGGAGCCCCGCCGGTCAGCTGCACTTCCACCAGCTTGTAGCCCTCCGCTGCCCGCTGCTCCACCATCACCACCACCGGCCCCGGTTCCACCCGCACGGCGCCGAGCCGCGGGTCGCCGCCAGCCAGCCGCTCCCGTCCGCTCCGCAGCCCCACGTCCTCCATGGAGCACCCGCGCCGCCAGCGGCGCCTGTCGTGCCCGGGGCTCGTCCGCCTCTGCCGGCCGCTTCCCGGTGAGCGCCAGCCGGCGGCAGCCCGCGGAGACACCTACCCGCCCCGCCGCACCGTCCAGCCCAGCCCCATCGGCAGTCAAAGGGCCGCTCCCGCCCCTCTCCTCCTCCTCCTTCTCCACAGCCCGCGGTATTGTCTCACGCTGAGGCCAGAACCCGCAGGCGGCAGTGGCGGGGGGCAGCTCCAACTTGTGGCAACTTGGCGGCGGGGCGAACGCCACCGAGCAACGCGGGACGCCGGGTGGAGCACAGCGAGGCGGGAACCCTCGGTTCTCTCCTTCCCTCTCTCTCCTCCCGAAAAGAGGGCAAAATCCGCCTTCCACCTCGGGCTTCCCCAGCGGGGGAGCCGTTGGCCCCTCCCCAAAAGCGGGCAGCCCCGCAGCGCGATCCCCCGGGAGAGGAGTTGGAGGAGGGGGAGAGGAGAGCAGCACCGGGCCAGCCGCCAGACAAAGGCGGCGGCGACAGGGTCCACAAACCCTGAGTCACGCCGGGCCCGGACCGCCCGGCCCCGCCGCACGCAAGGGGCGGCCGCGCTTCCCTTTCACGCCCCGTCCCCAAACAAAAGCGGGGCGCAGGTGGAGGGCAGCCACACCGCTCCCGTCCTACGGCAACGGGGAGGGAGGGAGGGCGGCAAGAGCGAAAGGACAGCCGGCGGCTGCGGCCTGCCCCCAGCCAGGGACGCCCCGCCCTCGCTGTGCCAGGCGGCAGGGGGCCGCTCCGGCCGGGGAGTGGGGGAGAGCAGAGCGGAGGGGAGGGACGGCCCATTCTGCCTCTCCACGGCGCTCGGAGAGGGCTGCCCCAGGAGAAGGGGGGCGCCGGGCAGGAGGAAGCCGGGCAGCATGTAGGGAGGGTAGGTCAGGGGGCAGTCGCGGCGGGAGCCGAAGGAGGCACTTCCTCCCGGCCGCTGCCCCCGCCCCGTACTGTCTCCACCACCTGTGGGGAGGGGGGGGCTGCGCCCAGGCAGCCTTCCTCGCTGTCCTTCCGAGACCCTCTAGCGGCAGCCGGGGGCGAGGCGAGCTGAGCTGAGCTGAGGTGAGGCGAGGTGGGGCCAGGGGCAGGCCCCGGTCCCGGCCTCGGCCTCGGCCTCGGGAGCGGTGCGCCCGCCTTCCCTGCTGTAGGGTGGCTGACAGTTCAGAAATCAGATTTCTGTATTTTGAATGACGCCTTTCTGTTGCCTTTCTTTTTTTAGTGTTACCAATAGAACACTAATAGGCCGCTGTACAAAGTTCCTCGTACATGTAAGTTTGACAAGCCAAAGCAAGACAGGAATTTTCTTTTGTCAGATTGGACAAATTTCGCATCTTTTATATTCTCCTTCTCTGTGGGATTTGAAGCTTGTTCAGAACCCAGCTGGAGAATTGTACTAGTGCTCTTCTTAAAATATTGTGATAATTTTATTACTTGAATTTCTGCAGCTTCTGACAGTCTTCATAAGGTTTCAGATAAAGAACAAAGGATTTAGTAAATGTATTTTAAAATACTACTTTTAATTTCTGTGATAAGAAAACCAGTGGTGACTGTATTTGTCTAGCAAAAACCTCAGTGACAAAATCCCTTACATCTTCTTACACTTGTCAAATGTTGTCTGAGTATACAGAAGTTAGCAATGGAAGATAGAAATGCAAGATACATCAGGGTGCCATAAATACACCCTGAAGAAGGAAGTAACACATGGAGGACAGAGAATGACACAGGTATGACTAATGTGGTGTAAGAGGAATACCTTTCTGTAATAATATGTGCCATTAACATTATCAAAGATACTTTGCAATGATACAGAATAGTTGCCCATATGCCTCCTCCTGCCGTGCAAAAGGACCTATTGGACTTTATGAAGGCATAGCTCCCACAAACCCAGTTTGCAAATCCCTGCTCTGTAGCAACATAAGCTTTCTACTCCTTCTACAGTACTTCACCTGCTTCCCTACCTTGGTACTTGAAGCTTCATTAACAATTTCAAGTGAAATTTTGTTCTACAGAATTGACTCAGCCTTTATTCTTTCTGTTACACAGGTCATATAGCTGTTCCCGCCTTAGTCATTGAGATTACCAAAACTCTGAATAAATGCCTCTATTGCAGGATTTTCTTCAAACAGTATCAGGCATGGTTTGCTCTTAAGGCACAGTCTGTTTCACCTTTGTGGCTAGACACACATCTTTTCCTTAAGATACCCTGCATTAAATTGTGCAGGATACCTTCAGGATAACTCTAGAACAGGATGTTATACCCTCAGTCTTGAGAGCATTCATTATGCTGTACCCTGAATCCCAGCAGGGTTTTTTCCCCCTCCAGCAGCTGAGAAATTTGAAAGTAGAGGCTTCTGACTCATAGTCACAGAGTAAAGACTATGTTTGTTACCACTCCTTTCCTGGAGCTAACACCGAACATCACAGTTTGGTGGAGAGACAAAGTGCCTCTGCCTCAGCCATTTGAAATTAAAAATTCATGCCCTGGAGCATGCATAGCTCATTGACAATTTGAGCTAAGATGCCGGACTATAAAACGGAGCAGCTGATCCATGGCACATGTTCTGCTCTATCACCTCAGTTACAGGGACTGCAACCTCCAGCAAAGATGCAAAGCAGACTTGTACGTATCCTCAGTGGCGTTGGCCAAAATAACCTAGCTATTTGATAATTGTACCAATGCAGCTTCTTATATGTAATCAGCTGCCATAGTTGCTGAAGAAATACTATGGTAGTCACCAGAGTTGGAAGACATGTTGATAGATAAAAATGCATGTACAGTGTGTTCTTTACACAGTGAATAAGAAAAGATTCAAAAAACTACTTTCTGGAGGCTAGTTTTGTGCAAATACTATGAATCCAGTGAGAATACTGGCAGAACTCAGAGAAAAAATGGGTTACAGGATAGGAGTTACGGAGTTGCATATCTTATTCCCAGGGAGCTCTTTACAGACCTCAATTCCACTGGCACAGCGATCTATAATATTACTGTTGAAATCTGTAGGGCATGTCAGGGTGAGGTTTCCTGGCAGGATCAGAGCCTGAGGGCATGATGCTTCCTGTAGTTGAAGTAACTGCTTCATCAACAGGCTACTTTTGATCAGGCAGCATGTAGTAAATACCAACCATGAGGTTTCCTTTGTTGGTTTGGTCACTAATTTTTACCCATAAGCTCTTAACCTGTTCATTACTGCTTTTCTAAGAGAGCTCTGTGCCATCAATCTATTATTTACGTATTTTTTACAGAAAGGGCAACCCCCTCCTTCCTTGCCTATCCCTTCTGAATAGTATTAGCCATCAAATGCAGCCCTCCAGTCATGCAATTCATCACACCATATTTCAGCAGTAGCTATTAGGTCATGGCTTTCCACCTATAGAATGCCTTCGTTCTCCTCCCTCTTTGAAACTCTAGTGTCTTTGAAAATAACCATCACAAAGACCAAAACAACTGAAACAGTGATAAGAAGTTCCTTAGTGGATGGATTTTTTGATCAAGTAACTCAAGGTTTGGCAAGCTGCTGACAGTTTATTGTGGAGTCTGAAAGTCCTGAGAACCTGGAGGAACAGGTTGGGTAGCAGCCCAGGAGACAGACATCCTGGCATAGATGGGAATTAGGAGGGTTTCCTTTGGAAACCTGCCATATTTCTACTGATGGATTCAGCATAATCATGCTCTTCTGCAAAACACTTTGATTTCAAAAAATTATCCATTTTCCCAGAATGAAAAATACAATGTTGAAAAACTCCAGCAGGATGTCTCCTGTATGATTCAAGCACTTATAAAACCTTTCCCAAGTGTGTCTTGTTTCTCCTGCATTGCAAATGAGACTTCATCAGCAAATAATTAGTGCTGAAAAACCCTCAGAAGTTCTTGACTTTTCAGATAAATATATGTTGAATTTTTCAGTTCTTTAGGACCAAAAACCCCTCAATCCCAACCTTGTGTGTTCACTCTCTAGGACTTTTCTAAAGCTGATATTTGTGAAAGAATAGCATTTCATATTATACTGTGGTGTTTCCAACCCCATGGAATTTTTGTTTCAAACTTAGTTCAGTTCTTATTTATCCTCACAACATTGCATATTGCTTTATATATTTATATAAAAATATATTTATTGAAGTAAATATATATTATAATATTTTATATGTTATAATAAACATTAAATATAAATATATAAATATATTTTTATATATTGTATTACGTATATGATTATACCTCAGAGCAATTTTTTGAGGGTGAGAGTATGCACTGCAGAACAAACTGCAGCTATGAGCAACCAGGAAAAAAAGATCAAGATTTGCTAACAGTAATATTCTTGAGTTTGAGACCTGTTAGACCTGTAGCCAGAGAAGGAGAGGAGTCCAACACAGATTCCTGTAATCCATAGCCTACTTCAGGATTTATTAATTTCATGATTTTGCATGATAACAAGACTGAAAGTCAAAGAAAAGAGTAATAGCAACTCCTCATGTGGTTGTAGAGTCAGAAGGCACCACTGAGGAGGTGAATAGGTAACCAGCTTTCCCTAGGGATGGGGTTTTCAGCTGGTAGTCAAATTCAGGCACAAGTAAAGTCATGCCTTGGACCACAGTCCCTCTGGTATCTGTATACGTGTTCCTTTTCCGGTTCCTGCATTAGGACCCTTTGTTGAATCACATTACAGCATCTCAAACTATCACTTTTCAAATAAATGAAAAAGCAGACTGTACATCCTGTACTGTTTCATTGGTAGCAGGCTAACTAAGCAATGCGTGGACACAGTTTGGAAAATAGCATGGGACAGTGACTGTTAATATAAGGTAGTATGGATGAAACTACCCTTTTTTATTTGGGAAAGAGAATTCAGCTGTGTATGCACACATATATATATACACACACACTATATAGCTGTATTTGGTCATACGTATCTGTGTGACAACTTCATCAACCTGGGATTTCTTTTTTGCTTCATGAATTTCTGTCATTTCAGTGAAGCGTCACTTGTAATATTTATTCTTGCTGCTGCATTTCTGGTCATTGTACATTAGAGAGTGTTTCTCATTGTCCATCTTCTCTGATAACACACGCTATGTGGTAACATTCACTATGCAAACTGTGCTGTGCCACTTGCCCTTATGTGTCAAAAAAGAGGTACTGGCCCATTTTAATTGCATGAGTAACATATCCTTGGAGGTTTACAAGAAGTCTTAAATGCATTTAAACTCTGATATCACTGCATGTTACGTCTAAATTCTGTACTTGATGAAGATGATTACTGGAGTAGGGGTGGTCAGGAAAAATGCCAAAGGGAGGGTTTCAAATGCTCTTTTTGCAGAGAATGTTTCAAAGACTTTTGAAAAGGTAGATAGACAGCAAGAGGGCAGAGTATGCATGAGAGCAGACAAAAGCCTTGTAATCTGGTATTTTTCACTTGGACTTTGTCTTCATTTTCTAGCTAACCCCAAGCAAACCTTCCATTTTCTGTCTGTCAATCAGCAATGTCTAAATAAATCAGTGCATTCTATAAAGAAACACAATTCATTTATTACAAATGACCTTTCTACTCTCAACTTGGTTACATAGAACATGAACTGCATCCAGGTGGAAGTCATAGGATGTGGCATCTTGTGAGAGTCCGTCTGTGCATGTGTAACTGCACGAAGTAAATGTTGGTTGGGGATTTTTTGCAGTGCTAAGGCAGTTTGGCCTAAAGTATCAGGTATACACAAGAGGCTATGGTCCAGCAGTGCCAGATCTGTGATACTACATGAATTTGGTGATTTTAGGGCTGATATAAGGCTGGTTTGAGCATGCCCAGAAGTCCAGAAGGCAGAAGTTCTTTCTGTGTCACCTCTGTAGACTGCTCTGCCCCTTTATACTAACGGTATAGGTATGGTCTCCTCTCAAGAGATCAAAGCAGAACAGTTAGCAGTTTATGGGATGTTTGAGGGAATCCAACTGTCTTACAATGATAAAAAGTGCCAGATTAGCTTTCCCTGGCTTCTGTTGGACTTAAAAAGGATAACACTGTCAGAGGTACAGCTTTGTTCGCCTGAATTTTGTGTAAAGCGTACTCATGTCAGTGGGGCATGGTGAGTGACATCCTGAAGAAACAGGTGCCTGGGGAGGGGGAAGGAGGGAGTATTGCTCATCTTCTGTGATAATGTATGTCCTATTACAAACCCAAAGTTTAATTTCTTTTCGAAGTCCGAATTATGGAGTATTAAGAGTACACAGAAGATTTCTTTTGGAACTTTACATTTTCTGAAGCTGTTTTAGGACCAGCCAATATCTTGAAGTCGTGTTCCCAGGAAGATAGCTAATGGGAGTGGCTGAAGTAGCCAAGCTATAATATAAATGTATAGTGTAGTCGTATTGCTCACCTGAAGGTATATCCAGTAATATACTTTGGATATTTAGGGGTTAGTCTTATTGCTTTGTCCACCCTGGACTGTGAAGTCCACCTTCGACAAGTCATGATCTTCAGTCCTGAAGAACAGAAGAATCAAAAGAGTGGATCTTAAATGCTTTCTGCACTGTAATGTTTCTGCTGGTATTACTGCCTTTCCTCTTGATTACCTAAGCCAGCTAAGCCATGCTTTGGGGCTTTCTGCTCATTTCATAAACTACCAGACAGCAATTCGTGGAGCAAACAGTTGCAGATTTCCTTCACACAGTCCAATGATGCTGTAGGGTTAACCGCTGGCCGTGTGGCTACTGGAATGGAAAGAAACTCATGGAAAGTGATGTTCATGAGACTTCAAAGGGGAGCACTGTCTGGTCTCTGTGGGCTGGATCGGGACTGCACACTTAGTCAGAATTCCCTTCAGTACTTGGTTACAGTGTTCAAACCAGACCATCTAACTGGCCATCATACACTGACATTTTTAGCAATTTAATTAAGAGCCTTGGAGAGTTCTTGCATTGTAAGAGATGTGAAGTTAGTGCTGTAATATATTTTGATTTGGTTACATAGACTGGCTTGGGCATAGAGGTTTTATGAGATGATTTTCTACTGCTAATGGGCTTTGAAAATGTAATTTCTGGGTGGTTGGAGATATAATCTAGCAAGATCCCACAGTCTAACAATCATAACAAGGATATAAGAGTATCCCACCTAATTTCTCCTGAGGGAACCAACTAACGTAACCTATAAAAGAGTGCAGAAGTAGTGGGGCCTATGATACTTTTGGAAAATACTGCGGACAGGATAGACATTCAACATCTTGTCAGTACCCTCTACATGCTTACAAACATTAAGATGCAATTTTTAGTTCCTATGCAAACTGTGTCTCATGCAGTCTGTGTAGTATGGGACAAGGTCTCTTTATATTGTGTATGCTGAAAGGGAGATATCTTTTTGTTCTGTGAATTAATGATTGATGGTGGAATTTGTCCAGAAATGTGGCCACAAAATCTGTCTTAATGCAGCTTCAAAGACTGTAATATTCTTAGCATTGGCATAAAGAATTGGGGGTTTTGTTCTTCCAATCCCTAAGCAAAAACCATTTTCTCTAGTTTACAGATGCACTTTTCTACTCATTTTGTACTTCATCCCTATAAACCTCATTTCCTAATTTAAATGCATAATAGGCACAGTTTCAATAACTAATTTATGTACATTTCTTCATAAAAGTCAGGTAGGGTACCATTTCCCCACAGAAGATGTATAAAAAAATCGGTAAAATACGTGTAACACAATTGCATCAAATATACAGAATTACTGAGCTGTTCAAAGGTGCACTTACTGTATGTACCTATGTTTTCATTCTTAAAGAAAACAAAAGAACTCAAACATTATTGTTTTTATGCAAAGGAGACACATTAATTCTCATCCTTTTAAATTAATGTTCAGCATCCTTAAATGTAAATGAATAATTTAAAACTCTGTAATTATATTAAAATCTCTGAGGGAAGAGATGCGATACCTCTGTTTTTCTTCCAGTTATTTTTAATGGAGCCTGTAGCTGTTATGGCAGATGTTACACTTTGAATATCACTATTGTTCCAATATTCCTACCTAATTTACAGAAAACCTGAAATCAAAATAATGGGGTGTGAATTTCCCCATTCATTTCAGTTATGCATGAAGTGTTAATGCCAGCTTAAAATTCACTTTAAAAATAAGTACTGATAATTATGGGAGGACAATAATTTTTTCCAAACTAAATCTAATTGTAGAAAGTCTGTGTGGATAAAATGAAGAACCATGCTAAGCATATAGAAGATTTGTATGTTAAGGCCTTTAAAAACATATTGTAGGATCTGTTGGGGAGATCATAACTGGTTTATTGCATCCATTTAGCTTGAAGACAGGCTCAACTTTTATCAGTTTGGGATCTGTTATGTCAGGTAATGTGTAAAAAGACCATAAGATCATGAATCATTGACAAAATACAGTTTTTTACATTTGTAAGGTATCTAAGATCTTCATTGGGAGCTGTAAATTCAGTCAGTGATGCACACATAAACAAAAATAAATTCTCCTCTGTCTCTATATCCATAAATTCCCTTCTTCTTTTTAAACCACTGCAGTAGTCCCAGATTTAATTAAAACAGTTATTAAAGTATCTGTAACTGCATGCTCAAGCACACTCCTTAACAGCAGAAATGCATGCTTGTCATGTTTTTGTAAACCTGTTGCTTTCCCTCAGAAGCAGGCAAGCTCATGGACTGGACTGAAGCATTATGTCTGAGGTCCAAGGAGAGCATGAGCAGGTATTTTCTAAAAGCTGTGTGTATGGAGTACATGCTTGTTCTTATTGCAAGGAGCACAGTATTTTTCTCTGTTGCCAATGTACAAAACCAGGACTGGAATTTTCAGTGTTGTGCAATGTTGTACTTACGCTGTGAGCTTGATTGATAGGTATTTGCAATGCCAGGGTTTTTTCTTTTTTTTTTTTTTAATGTCGTTTGTATGTATGGTTGTCTGCAAGCTGCACCACTTGCTTAATCAACATCCTGCTTTGGTGCAGAAATGAGGCATTCTGTATTTCTGGGTCTGTTTTGTACCTCTGAGCAGCAGTGGGAACTGTGTCAGTAATTTCAGAGGCAAGGGAATTAGGGCCTGTAGAGCAATGTAAGTTTTATTGAATACTGGATAATGTTTCTTAGCAAAGCAAAGTAACTCTTCTTTTGCTTTCATTAGTTTTCTGTTTTCTTTGCCTTTGTCCCCAGCTTTTATCCTCTTATTTTCATAATCACGAGAAGCCAAATTAATCTTGGGTATAAGACTGCCAAACCAGCTTTGAATTTCTTTGACTGTTCTGACTCTTTATACTTCTAGCCCAGCAACAAGGGCCAGAGACTAGTTAGATCTTATCAGCTGAAATATTGGGTGGCTCATTAGTTTGACAGATCCATCTCTCATTCAGCCTCAGATGCCCACATGTAAAGACACATCTACTTGTATCGTGCCATGTGTCCATACTCATGACTCACTTTATTTTCTTTTCGTATTAGGTATGCCACAGGTCATATGCTTTGCTTCCAATAAAAATCACTTACTCCATCTGTAAGTAACTGCATAATCAAATCCTGAGAGAGTAGGAGGGAAGGGACCCAGAGGAGCACTCTTCCACTCAGAGAAGTAAAGCAATAAAAATAGGTGGCAAAACAGCCAGCCAAACTGTGGAGAGAAAAAGAAAACTCTCCAGAGGGTAAGACTGCAAATTGAGAAGTGAAAGTTGTTTCAAAATGGCTGAGAGAAGTTAAAATAATAAAATAGTAAATCTAGAGGGGAAACCTAGAAGTTCAGAGGCAGGATCAATGAAAACAAACGATAAGCAGAAAAAGCAAAACGCACAAAACATTCCCATCTGTCAGCCAGAACAAACCATCAGGGTAATGACTTGATGTGCTTTTCTGATTTTTGAAGGAAGGAAGGAAAATGGCAGCAGAAATAGTGAGGAGGACAATTTAAAAACCTGATAGCAGAAATTAAAGGCTTCTATTCAACAGTTTCTGAAATAATCTAAGTTTTGCTGTTTTAATTGTAAACAGGGCTACATAAGTTTGCTTTCAAACAAGAGCAAACATAATTTACTTTAATTGATATATATTTGCATTATTTATGTGGTGTATGATGGCTTTATTTTAATAATATTCTGTCTTTATAGAATTGTTTTAATTGTTCTTTAGCAGCCAGATAGATTGCAATGCAGTATCTTGTCAAAGAGGTGGCAACTCTGCACTGCTGCTCTAGTGGAGGTGGAGTAAATTCTGAGGAGTCCCAACCTTGGACTGACAACAGAGCCCTTTGCTGGCTACAGAGCATAGGTACTCCTCTTTACCTCAACAAGAGTTTGTATTTCTGGTGCAGGCCGATCTAGTGTGTAACTTTACTGTCCCCAGTATAGTTTTGTATACATGCCAGTAACAAAACATAGGATTGCAATATCCAGGTCACTCCCCTGTTGTTGTCCATGGAGCAGGAAAATCTCTTTATGCTCAAAAGCAGCAAAAACATCCAGCAAAAACATTCAGCTTCAAACTCAGTTGCCTGGGCTTCAGAGTCTTTGATGATGCCTATGCCTCAGTTCCTATTATAGTTACTGGAGCCTGCTCAGCTCACCATGTGCATTTAATTTAGGAAGAGCTGAACAGCTCTCTAGACTTAAGTCTAGACTCTAAGCTTATCTGCCAAAGATCTTGATTGACTACAACAAGAGTGCAGACACCTTTCTGATGTACACATACCTGCGTGTAGGAGTCCGAATCTGTAAGCTAACATCCTGCTCTCGAGTGATGTAGCCCTGAAAGAGTACTGGGGAGTCCCCCAGGAGCAGGCTGAGTGGATGCACAACGTATCTGGCAACCTGAGCTCCACCTGCCACCCTGACACTGCTGTCGCACATGAGGAGGCTGCATGGCCACCACCAGTGGTCAGCAGACTGGTGAGCTTGGTGGGTTTGTTCTTGTGCTGGGATCAAGTGTAAGGTATCTTGTGTAGTGAAAAACTCATCAGGTACCATTTTACTCAGGACTAGTTTTCTCTCCTATGGGCAAGCATACTGGCTGAAGACTCTGTTTTATAACCCCTGCATGCAAAACATCCCACTATCATTCACCAGACCTTTATAATTCTGCTAAATTATTCTGGGCCATTTGGAAAATAAATAAATAAATAAATAAAAGTTTAGGTCATTTGTTCTTACAAGGAGAAATTATAAAATCCATGACTGTTATTTAACATCCACTTCACTTTAGTTCTGTTGGCAGTGCTCCCTCCTGCATTTCCTGACCATGTTGCTACAAACAAGCTTTTTGGAGGGGTGACAGCTGACACAGGGAGTTTGAAATGCAGCTGAGACTGGAAGAGTTCCTTTTTGTATCTATGATTGTGACTATTTGCTGCTGTGTCTAATAAGATCCCTGACTTACAAGGTATTGTTTTACTTATATTACAGGTCCTGTTTTCATATAAAACCCTTATCAAATATAAAAATAAATAAAAATGATTCTTGAGACGTCAAACATTCTGGTATTTTCCATGTCAAGCTTATCCAGCGCAGACAGTATAGACTAAAGAGAAGAATTTTTGTGCTTGTGGTTTAAATAGGATGAGGTTAATATTGTCTTCTTAAATGTAATCTCTTTCTACGGTGATAGGATATCATGTTTCTAATTTTAATTAAAAAGATGGGTGGGTTGGATCACTACGACTGAGATTTGGGTTTAGGGTGTGGATGTACAGCCCTGCTCCTCCCTATAAAGGCTGGGACTGCTTGTGTCTGGATTCATCTTTTCAATTAATTTTCAGTAATTAAAGGATGCTGTGTGGGATGGGGATAGAGAAACACAATTAAAATGTAATGCTTCTCCTTTGGTATCTGCATCCTTATTTATTTTAAACTGCCTTCAATGCTCTGAAGAGTTTAAGTTTCTGTATCACGTACTACGCAAGCAGTGAGTGAACTGCTGCCAATGGCTCTGAGCAAGCATGGGGCATGATTCAGATTACACTGTGTTTTCTTGTTTGGATCTGATCTCCTTGCTAGGAGAGGCTGAGAAAGGCAGCTCTAGGGGATTTACTTCCAGCAGCAGCAGCACATGATCCGTCAATCGCGTGACTCTCACCACCAAGGACTAATGGGGAGGGTGAAGAAAAAGTGAATGCTGCCTTGGGGAAGCAACAGCATTTTCTTCTGCTTGTGGGGCTCCTCCACCAGCTGAACGCTTCATGGCTTCTCCCAGGTTAGAAACTTACTGCTGCCCAAACCAGGATGCAGCTACACAGCTAGTGATGAACTTCCAGCCTGAAGTCTTCTGCGGAGTTTGCATTGGCAGCTCCTCCATCAGTCTGCTACTGACCATCCTGCAGCTCCTGCCGAAGAAGGGACAGAGCCCACGGAAGATGCCCAAAGCCTCCTCCTCTTCCACCATCCTTCTCCTTATCTCCATTTGTGACATCCTTGGTAGCTTAGGTAAGTGCCAGCTTGATGTCCCTTACCCTTTCTGCAGCAGGCTCTTATAGCTCTGAGGTACCACACACAAATGAAGATGGTGATTGAACAATAGAGATTTCTGAGGGAAACATGTTGCATGTATTCACAGGCATATTTGGGCCAAGTGAGAGGAGTAAGTGATGGGCCTTTGGGGGAGAAAGGTCTTGTTTGGTAGTTACATTTTAGAGGTAAAATCTCTTGACAAATCTACACCAAAATCTGCTTTAAAACATAATAAAATTCAGAACGGTGGCTGGTTCTCAGAGTAAGGCATAAAAGAAGAGGCAAGGCAGCACATTCAAAACTAAAGCTGACATCAAACACTTAGCCAATCTGTAGGACTGCAGTTGAAGAACACTTTCTATATGTCTTTAAATCCCCTCAGAACGAATTTGTCATCTTGTTCATGTGCCAGTCACTTCTCTGGGCACATCACATTGACAGCAAATGAGTTTGAATTGCAGCTGTACAGGGATCACGCTGGACACAGGCTTTTGAAATGCAAGCAGAGCTCCCTTATCAAAGATAGCCTGCTGCCAGGTCCATGGCTGAAAGGCTGGAGGAATAAAACAACAGAGAATAAAACAAAATTAATGAGTCAAAATGAAACCAATGTGTCTAAATCTGTCCTGTCAGTCTATGGCATTTACTGCCAAATTAGGTATAAATTACCATGGCACATGCTATGAAAAGACAGGATGAGTTTGTTTCTACAATAACATTTTTTTTCCCCTTACATTAGGTAACAGAAGTAGTGCTGTTTTGTAAGTCTCTCTTGCTGTCTGGGGAGGGAGTGGAATTTCAGGTCTTTTCCACTTTTATACCTAGCCAGGTTCTCTCATGGTACATAGTAAGTACCAATATTAAAACAAATCATAAAGGGGGAAATAAAAAAAGAGAGATATGGGAAAAACATGTGCATTCACCTGGAATTCCTTTCAATTAGATGAGGACAGCAACAGATAAAGTTCTTTTTCTCCCTTTGTCTTTCACTGGCAAACTCAAACTGTTTATTCATCATCTTTGAATTAAACTCATTTTGGTGGGTCAGAAACAGTTCCCTCCTAGTGGGAAGCCTGGTGGCTTTGTTCTGCTGTATGTTGGTGCTTCAATGCCTATTTCAAGCAAACCCAAAAAATCTCACTAAGTTCATTTAAAAAAATTTGTATTATTCCCATGCAATACCAAAGCCCTCTTTATTCAGTCCTGTGACAGAGAGAAAAAAGGTGATTGTACAAGTGAAGACAGTGAAAAGTGGTCTATAACTTTTTTGCAATGAGGACTTACAGAGAAATAAACATTAGTGTATGACTATATGCTGGTAAAATTGTAAATACTTAGCTTCTGCTTTATGTCAATCAGCTAAATGCCACCCAATTTATTTTAGGGAAGTGTGTGACAGTATCTGTGTGTAAGTGGGATTTTAATCTACATAACATTTCAAGTCCCATCAGCTTCAGACTCTTGGGTCTACTTTCCCTGAGCAATTATGCCAGCTTTTAAATAGTGCAGTTGTTCCTGCTGTGTCCCTTTGCAGACATAGCCTTCCTGTGGACTGTGATGTGAAATATGTGGCAGGGGAGAAGCATGTGACTGAAATCATGCCAGCAGACTCAAAGCATTAATACATTTTTTTCTTCAGGTATGATCTTCAGATCAAGCGTATGGCTAGGCTTCCCAGGTTTCATAGCTAACATTTCTGTGGTGAACGGGACCAGCGTGTGGCCGTCTGTTTTCTGCGTGGGGAGTGCGGTAGGTAAAGAGATCATCTCCCCTTCCTCCTGTTCCAGGTTGACAGTTCCTCCACGTGGGAAGTCTGAAAGGCAAACCACTGCATCTGCAAGGAAATTTGGCTGTGAGTCAGAGCCTGGATATGATGGTTTCAGCCTCTGCCACACCCCTGCAAGTGTGGTCATGCCTCCTTTCACAAGCCTGGCTCAGAGCAGGCAGGGTGCTAGATGCCACACAGTGCACGTGAGGATGCAGAGCAGCATCAGCCATGCTGGTCCCAAGCTTTTTGTAGTACTCACTTGTCACAGGAATACTAGGATTGTGGAGGACCCACCTGTACCAAAGTCAGGGCTATGGAGGCATATGGTATGGGCATTCCCAGATGGGCTGTGATGTCACTGGTTTGGTTTGTGCTGGTGCAGCATCACTAATGTCCCAGCAGCTACATAGCATGAAGGTATCTATCTGCCTACCTTCTCCAGCAGAAATTATAGCCTGCATGTTGGCAGCAGGGACCAACTGAAACCATCAACTTGGCTAGCTCAAATTAGTTTTTGCAGCATGGGTGTCTGTTTTAGACACAGAGGGACTGCAGGATAAATATACCCAAAGACACAAAGCTGCTGGTAGAAGATCTGTCCCTGCCATGTAGCATTGCAGTTCAGATTGCTGCTAATATGGACATTCATTGACCAAATCTGGCCAAGTCTAATTAAGTATCTTTTGGATTAAAACAGGAATAAGAAAATGTAAATCTGCAAAAGTGCAGATTAAAACTCAATTTCAAATAACAGTCACAGTACAGTCGAAGACATATAATTTGAGTTTACTATACAAGAAAAAGGCCATGTTATACCAAAACATGCAGAATGACAATTAAGACAGGTTATCACTTTACCCAAAATAATAGGAACTTATGGTGCCCAATGAATTCATGCATGGGCAGTATTAGCTTTACAATCCAAATTTTACAATGTAGAAGATGATATGCTGCATGTAAACAAAATTATTTTGCCCCAGTAGTTTTAAAATAAAACAGTATGGGCCAAATCGAATTGACTGTACCTTATATGCCTATATAACGACAATTTTAGGCATGATAGTGTTGCTTCATAGAATTAAATATCAGCTGTATGATCTATCGATTCTCAGTTCCATCATACATATTTAAGTTTTGCTTATTAGCTACAAATGGATTTTTTTTTCTTTGAGGAATTGAAAATCAACATCATCAATACCTTGCAACAAGAATATCCTGTCGAAACCCCATGTTTCTCTATGTCTTCAATTTAAATTTCTGGCCCTTAACACAAAAAGTAGTATTTTTAAACAGTGATAAAGATACTGCATGCAGACTATTTGTTTGTCATTTGGATCTCAGGGTAGACGGTGAGCAGCACAGCAGTCTACCATAGTTTTTATTTCTCTTTCCTTGGGCTCCAGCAAAGTACTGTAATTTGAGTCATTTGCTAAATTTAGATTTAATTATATTGGAATGAAAAATAACCCTCCTTTCAGTCACTTCCCCATACATATTCTCATGTGAGTTAGTAAAATGTTTCTGTTTCTATTTTATTTTTCTTTTAGTACTATTGTTTTATTTCACTTAACCATAAGCCAATACAAACTCCAAATAGTGAGGCCTTTAGGCATCTCCTTTGAATAACATCCTCTGGTTTGCAGGGGATACCCTCTCAGGCACTGCAGCAAAATGTGTCATTTTGCTAAAAAGTGAGATAACATATGAAGATTTTTGGGGGGTTAGTGCATCTGGTTTATATTATTTTTGGAGGCATTCTTGTCTGTGTTGGATTTTGGGGGTGGAAAGACCCCACAGTTTATTTTTGTGTGTGAGTGTTTAGTAAATTGTGCATTTTTCAACTGCAGCAAATACATGCAGGTGAAGTTACATGCTGAGTGCTATGGGTAAAGTGCATTAGAAAGAAACGGGAATTTTATTTTCTGTCCCCTGTGCACTAGGAAAATATCATGGTGTTTGAATTAAATACTGACTAATTTGTGCTGCATATGTCTAGAGGAAGGGTCTACACCCATGGTGAAAGGAAATATTCCCCAGCTTGATTTGTCTTTTGGAGGAAGGAATGGTAGATCTATATTCATTGCGGTTTGGCTGAGTAACAAGTATGTTGGTTTCCAGCTGTAAAATAATGCTACTATGGAGCTGTGCTAAAGGATGTCCAGATAAGAACTGAAAGAGGGCTTGGAGGGAAGGTAACCTGAATATTAAAATAGTTCCAGATTATTACAAAGAGCCAGCTCTTATGGGAAGAAGTTTGGCATTGATAAACAGTGGCAAAGCGAGTTCCATTATATAGACTCATGGGAAAAATGCTTAGGCTCAGCTCATGAACGCTGTGGAATTTAACTTGACTCAAACCTGTACCCTTTGGAATTTTATTGAAAAAATCAGTCAGGGAGTTCAGTATGGGTAATTTTTCCAGAAGGTGAGTGATATTTTTGTTAATGACCTTTTTTTTCTTAATAACCATTCCCTGAATTGGTATCTTGTACATGAGGAATATGCCCGTCACATGCAGAAATCACAATATATACGCACACTGTGGTGATGACTGACCTCAGTGATCTTATGCTCCAGTTACTGAGAAACTACTTAAATTTTAACCTAAAATTAAAACTTCCTCACTATAAATTTCTTTGGGCTTCACTCACAACAGTGAGGGTTAGCACTGGTGAGGTAAATAACAGGTCTTCTAAACAACAGAAAATGCTGTGAAAGC
Source organism: Ara ararauna (assembly GCA_028858755.1). Classification (NCBI taxonomy): domain Eukaryota; kingdom Metazoa; phylum Chordata; class Aves; order Psittaciformes; family Psittacidae; genus Ara; species Ara ararauna. Next base: position 54,810,690 of record CM054378.1, read on the forward strand.
AAATGCTTTTCAATTAACCTATGACTTGACCCATTGGCTACAGCAATGCTGTTCCTGTGATTTTGAGTAAGATTTCATACTTCATAATTTTAGCTGGAAAATACATGTTTAAAGAACAAATCACCAGGCTAAAAGTTTGAGTCCCTCCCCCGTCCCCAGTGGTCCTTGAGAAGCAGCTGTGACATTTGGCACTTTTTTCCCTTGCAGATGTGGATCCAGCTATTATATAGTGCTGGCTTCTGGTGGTTGTTTTGCTATGCTGTTGATTCTTATTTGGTGGTAAGAAGATCAGCAGGACTGAGGTACCAGTGTTAAAGCTCTGAATTTGTTGATTTCCTTCCAGCAATGTATATCCATGTTTGTCTGCAGCTATCTAAGTGTGTTAGTGAAGCTTGTACAATTATCTAATGGTCATACAGTTACCAGGTAATGAAATGGATGAGTGGTGTGCTAAATGCTGAAATTGCCAAGGCAACACTCAGATATTGATTTGTTTGCGTCTAACTGGAATTTAAATGTACCTGAATTCATTTAACCTTTGGAAAAATAGGGAGCAGATTGGGCTCTATAAACTTCATTGCAGCAAGATAGCTATTTCTGTTCCTACTCTGTACTTAAAACTGATTCTTGCAGGAAAAAAAAAGTAAAGTGTTAACCTGAGCATAAAAGTGTGTGTAGGGAGATGCTGAATTGCATGCAGTTCATGCCTCAGATTTTCTATCATATCTCCTTCTCAATATTGTCATTATTACACTTCTGGACACATTTGTAAAGTTTTAAAGAAAAATCTTACATATTTATTATATATTTTTTCTGTAATGCTTGTAACAGAAGAACCTAAACCCTTTGGAAAGTACCATGCTGGACAGAAAATATGAGGCATTTCTAAGCTAGCTGTTAGAAGGACAAAATGACCTTCAGTTGTTACTGCTAAACATGGAATAACGTGACTGTTCCCAGATGGTACTGAGAAATCAGGTGTTGGAGACATGGTTTTTCTGGCAGATGTTATCAAAATGGGGATTTTTGAATTAACTTCAGCCTGTGGAGAATAAACCTAATTTTGTGAAGTCACACAGTTCTAGTCTGAAACAGCTGGAACATACCTTCTTCCCCCGTACCTGTTAACCAAAAAACTCATCTGTATTTGGGCTTGATTGCATTCAAGGCCTGATTGGACAGGGCTTTGAACAACCTGGTCTACTGGAAGGTGACCCTGCCTGTGGCAGGGGGGTTGGAACTAGATGCTCTTTAAGGACCCTTCCAGCCCAAACCATTATGCAATTCTGTCATCAGAGTAAACAAAGTAAAACTTTCTAACACACAGATCTGAATCTCCCTAAGATGGCAGCAATATCTAACTTTGAAAGTTAAACATAATTCTCTGCAGTTTACAGAAGAGTGGTTTATTTGACTTTTTAGCTCCACTCTTAAGTTTTAACCCCCTGCTTTGCTCTCTGCAGGAGAAACAAAGGATGCAGGGGTTCCTTATGGAGATTTGGGGATAAGGGTTGGAGAATGTGGGACTTCTTTGTGCAAACCTGAACAACGACTTTGACTTATCCTGTTGCTGAAGGGACTCCCAGCCCCACCTGCTTTTCTCAGTTTAATGTACTGCTAGTGTTGTCCTGCACCCTTTCACAGCTGTAAAGCTCTGTTTCAGTGAGTGTCCTATTTTTATGTTTCAATGTGGAAAGTGTATCTTTAATTTGGTATTTTTAATTATGCCTGTCCTATTTGTTGCCTGCAGTACAATCGTGCTGTACCACATGATGACATGGGGCCTTGCGGTGATGCTCTGTGTGGAGGGAATTACACTGCTTTACTACCCTTCTCTCTCCAGGTAAGCAGGGCTCTGGGAATAGACTGCAAAATCATAGTACTCACTGGTCATCCAAATGTCTTTTGGACATCTTTAGAGACAGATGTCCAAATGTTGGGCTTTTTTTATCTTTGAAAAGTGTTCCGCTGAGCCAGTGGGTATTCTAGAAATACCTGCCTGAGTTTTAGGGTATATGCCAGGCAATACAGGCAGTTGGGCATGCTACAAAGCTGTGATAGAGCTTCTGCTATGAGCCACTCTTCTCCCAGTCCTGGTTTTAGCTTTGCATTTGCTCCTTTAAACTTGAGAAAATGCAGACAGTGCATGTTAAAAATCAGCTTTGGGTTGTGTGTGAACTGGTGGTGAAGGTCTGTGATTTAAAAGCTTAGCACCTGTTTGCTTCATTCCTTTTATTAAGTTAAAGGTGACATAAAATAGCCAGAACTGTCAGCTGTGGGGAAAAAATACGCATAAGCTGTTAATAATTTCTTCTCAGCTGTGAAAATGGCTTGGAGCATGCAATTCCACACTACATCACAACCTACGCCCCACTCTTGCTAGTGCTGGTGGTCAACCCAGTCCTGTTCAGGAGGACAGTATCAGCAGGTATGTTCCTAATGGCCATCATCAATCAAAATGTGTTACTTAGCAACATAACAGTACTGTACAAAGTCATGCTTGTGTATTCAGTGATGTGGAGCAATAGAATCATAGAATAGTTAGGGTTGGAAAGGACCTTAAGATCATCTAGTTCCAACACCCCTGCAATGGGCAGAGACACCTCACACTAAACCATGCCACCCAAGGCTCTGTCCAACCCTGCCTTGAACACTGCCAGCGACGGAGCATTCACAACTTTCCTGGGCAACCCATTCCAGTGCCTCATCACCCTCACAGTAAAGAGTATCTTTCTTATATCCAATCTAAACTTCCCCTGTTTAAGTTTTAACCCGTTACCCCTTGTCCTATCACCACAGTTCCTCATGAAGAGTCCCTCCCCAGCATCCCTATAGGCCCCCTTCAGATACTGGAAGGCTGCTATGAGGTCTCCACGCAGCCTTCCCTTCTCCAGGCTGAACAGCCCCAACTTTCTCAGCCTGTCTTCATACAGGAGGTGCTCCAGTCCCCTGATCATCCTCGTGGCCCTCCTCTGGACTTGTTCCAACAGTTCCATGTCCTTTTTATGTTGAGGACACCAGAACTGCACACAATACTCCAAGTGAGGTCTCAGGAGAGCAGAGTAGAGGGGCAGGATCACCTCCCTTGACCTGCTGGTCACGCTCCTTTTGATGCAGCCCAGGATACGGCTGGCTTTCTGGGTTGCGAGTGCACACTGAAGCCGGCTCATGTTCATTTTCTCATCAACCAACACCCCCAAGTCCTTCTCTGCAGGGCTGCTCTGAATCTCTTCTCTGCCAAACCTGTAGCTGTGCCTGGGATTGCTCCCACCCAGGTGGAGGACCTTGCACTTGTCATGGTTAAACTTCATCAGGTTGGCATCAGCCCAGCTCACAAGCGTGTCAAGGTCCCTCTGGATGGCATTCCTTCCCTGCAACATATCAACCGATGCTTCTCATTAAATCATAAAGATACCATGAAGGCTGGGAGGGAGTTGCCTATTGAAATGAAGGTACCATCTTGATGGGAAATTTGCCCTAGAGACACTGGTGACATGCTTTAGCTATGCTGTGTAAAACCTTTACTGCAGATTGTCAAAGGCGTTTTTATGTTACTACATTACTCTAGATTTAAAGTATTTGAAGCAGTGTATAGTGGATGCTTAACTCTACTTCATATTGGTATCAACCTGGATTTTGGAATATAATTTATTCTGGTTCAAAGCTAACATTGGTGAGATCTGAGAGCCGATTTACCTTCTTAGCAGCCCTGGAGCAAAATAAAATAAAATAATATCAGAATTTTATCACTTCTGATTCTGAGATGATGAAACAAATGGGAATTATATACAACTCAGATGGAATGTTGCAGTTCCCATTTATTTTATTATCCAGTGCTTTGAAGAAATGAGACTGAAAAGAGCCACAGATTCAGTGCATTCTTTGCATGTAATATGACCAGTGTTAGATGTTTGCAGTACCTGAATTCATACTTATCTATGCATTGAATACATAAAAACAGCAACAGAAGACCTCGTGTTCTCAGTTCAATCTTTATCCAATGCATCCTGTGTCCCTCAGGAATACTAATTTTCAAAGGAACAATTGTTCCTTTAAAAAGTTGTTTCTATTAAAAATTGCTCTTTTATGGGAAAATACACACTAAGAATATTTGTGTTTGTGTGTATGTATATTCCTTGTGATTTCTGAACAGCATGTAGCATAACTGTCTATTTTGCTGACATCACTCCTTGAAGTTTTAGAGGTGTAGCCAATGCTATATCAATTACTCAATGAAGTGTAATGTGTATAATAGGACAGAATGTATTTTATTTTACTTTAAACATCACATAATAAATATATCACACATTACATAGAAGTTGTAAGCACTACCTTCTGTTATAAAACAAAAGTATGCTGACCATACTATTTTCTGTTTTCAGTGGGATTGAGAAAAGAAAAAACATCTAGTGATCTAGTGGGATATCACTCATTTTAGGAATCCATAATGGATGTACTTTTGAAATGCCTTGATAATGGTCCTTCCAGCTTCTGAACTGCTGCTGGAGACAAATCCATCCATTCCTTTGTTCCCTCTTTACAGACATCTATCTTCTGGATCCTTGTGCCTATAAGTAACAAGATACGTATATGTTAATAAACATGATTGTATACTTTCCAGTTGCCTCCTTACTGAAAGGGAGACAAGGGATTTACACAGAGAATGAAAGACGTCTGGGGACAGAGATCCAGATCCGCTTCTTCAAAATTATGCTGGTATTCGTTATTTGGTAAGAGGTGCATTGTTTTAAACTGGCTTTTTCCCAGCTGGATTGGATCAGGGATAAGAATAGTCTGATGGATTGCTTAATTTGTTTTTCTTTGTGCTTTGAAGGGAAGGCGTCTCAGGAAGAAGTAGTTCTAAACTAGTTCACAAAGTAGCTGAATCACTCATGTAGCATCAGAAGGCTATGAGGAAATGAGAAAAATGTTTGACCAGCAGGAAGATAAGAACCCCAAGAAACAATAGCCAAAAAAAGGTTGGGTGTAGACTAAAGCTGTCTGGAACAGCAGGTACCCAGCACTGTGGGCTGATAGACCGCTTTCTGTACTCAAGATTTCTCAGAGCTTCTGGTCACCAAACATATCACTGAAAACTTACAGTAAATAAGCTTGTAAGACTGGCTTCATGGCCCTGACTATGATTATATAATGCTGTCACCTATGTGGTCTGTAGATCCCAAGTGTGTGAAAAAAAGAATGAATATTAACTGCAAACACAGGGGCATCATATGCCAGAAAAGAAATCATATGATTGTGTGTGAAATTTCTTATAATTTAATGGGTTTTGGTTATTTGTGGTTGTTTGTGGGGGTTTTTTTGGTTTTGTTTTTTTTTTTTTTTTTTTTTGTTTGTTTGTTTGTTTTTTTTTTAATACTCTGTCTTCCTCCATGAAAATAGTACTTTTGGGGTAGGACAGGAAAAAGATAGGGAGAGGAGGAGGTAAGGGAACAAGCGAATTGGGGAAAGAGGGAGGGTGCAGCTTCATTCCAATAGCCCCACTCCTCTGCTTCAACAGCACTATCCAGCATGAAAGATTCTGGAGTAGTACCTGGAACTGGAGGCTCTAGAGGCACACAGCAGAACTGTGAAAATGTTTTTTACTGCAGTCTCACAGCGATAGATGCACCAGAAGTAGTGCTCATCTACTCTACAAGGGTCTGTACAATGATCTAGGAAGAAGCAGTCACTCCTGTGAAGTGATTACTACCTCCGTGGGTATTACAAGCAACAGGGGGAGGAAGGAAATGGTCCTGGGGTAGTGAAATGACTTGGCCAAGCTGAACAGTCTCCACAACTACTAAACTTTTTTTATACACAGGGACATTAATTCATGTTACACTGCTTTAAAAGGATGAATAGTGAGAAAGACTGCCTTTTAAACTTCTCCTGGCTGCTGTATACTGGAGAATTCTGGAGAGAAACGATTGTCTTTTCTTGTGGAATAACAGAGTCTGCTTGGCCTGGAAGAGAGGTTTCTAGTGCAAAGTGTGGGGTAGCCAGAAGGGGAGGGAGACAGCAGCAAAGGGTCCTGCAGCATGGCTTTCTGGAAGTTACTGAAATAACAAGGAGCACAGATTTAGCTAGGCTTTCAGGGCTGTGGAAAGAAAGTGCCTAGAGGCACCACAGAAGTGTGTTGCAACCTAAGGAATGGTGGCCAGCTTGCTGGTCTTGTAGCAAACATGAAACAAAAGATCGGAACCCCAAGGACACAGTGGGGACATTTGTTTATTTCCATTATGTCTCATTCTGGGTTTTTCTATGAAAAAAAATAGTCACAGTTCTAGTTTTGGATTTTGTTCTCCTAGTAAAACATAAGCTTTAGAGTGTAAAAACACTCAAAGGTTACTGTAGGTTAAGACAGAGGCAGTCCCATGCCAGAAGCTCAGGGAAGATTCCCTTCCATCCCAGAGGTCAGATATGAGATGAGTTAGTCAAAGACAGCAAGTTGGGGCAACAGGGGGTACAAGACATGCCTGCAGCTTTAGGAGGGGAGAACAGGAGGTTTTACACTGATAAAAACATAATTGCAGGAAGGACATGTATAAACCCTTCAGAAAGTATAACATGGATGCTGATGGTTTACTTTCTGAAGCTGCGGTAGAACTATAAAGAAATGCTGGTTTAGAAGTCATAAGAAATTACAGATATTTGCTATAACCTTTATCTAGTGTAGAATATCCTCAGTTTCTTTCACAGGATGAGGCTTGATAATGCTCATCCTTCCTTAGAATACAAATTACCAAAAATGTGATGGTATTTTCAAGTGTTTTAAAGTCAGCTTTTGTTTTGCTTCATAGTTTTTTTACAGATATTTTAAAAATCTATTGAAATCTAACCCTGAAAATCTAACTCCAGCTAGAGTTCTTGCAGCTTTTTACAAGTATGCATGTATTTGGTTTCCTTATCTTTGAGCACTTCCCTTTTAAGACACAAGCAAAAGAAGTCAGCATGCATGATGTTCCCATTATGGATCACAGTTGTTTATCATCTCAATTTTAACCTACAATTTACTGTTCTGCAACAAGCTGAAATTATCAGGTTCAATTATTATTTTTGTTGGTTTTGGTTGCTATATTGATTTCTTTGTCTACGTCTGGGCTAGTAGGTAAGTGTCTGGTTTTTGATCATGATCTCAGAGACCAACTAGTCCCTTCAGATTTAGTCTTAACATTAAAAAACCTCACTCTCCTTATTAGTGACCCTAACTTTTATAATTTGCAGTTAAAGTGTATTTTACATATACAAATATATATATAACTGTCTTGTTCTTTACTCCTGCAATAGCTGGTCATCCAATATCATCAATGAGAGCCTTTTGTTCTATCTTGAAATGCAGCCAGATATCAATGAAACACCCCTGAAAAACATCAGAAGTGCTGCACTGATCACGTGGATTATTATGGTAGGTCAGCTGTGACATTGCTTAGTTTTAGAAATCTCTTTTTTAAGACTGGTGGAACAGCACCTGCCTAGCTGATGATTCATGATTCTGGGGGACATAAATACCTTGAAAATCAAGGAAGAAAGCCAGAGAGTAAGAGGGAGGAAGGAGCAGTCACTGTGAGTATTTTTCATAGACCTTGCCAGAAATGTACCAAAGGCCAACTTTTCTTCCCATTTACTAGAGTATGCATTTTCTCTGTGAGTGATTGCTGCCCATTTTAAGACACATTACAATGATTTCTAGTTTAACCTTGCTAACCTTTGCCATAACACAAGCTGTAAAATTTTTGTTCGCAATTCCTGAAGGTTCTCCAGTAAAATAGTCATTTTCTGGTAATTGTCTGTAACCAGAGTTTTCATTATTATAAAGCATAATTGCATCTTGTATCTTGACGTTTGGATATTTAGGGCCAAATACATAAAAAATATTGAAAGCAGTGAACCAAAAAATAGCTGTAAGATGCTAGCTTCTTACTGTACCCTACCCTCTCTTCTCCTATCGGAAAATTTGACAAGGGATTTTTCAGATTTGATATTGCAGGCTCCTTTTCCAAAAGAATTTATTCTGAAGCTGTGGAATACCTGCAAAGCCTGAACATGCTTTGGGTAGTTAAGTCACTGAGCAGTTTTGTCCTAAAGAGTTAAGCAGTGCAACAGATTTGACACAACCTCCTCCTTTGACAAGGAGTGAACACATTAATGTGACAGGGTCCTTGCTCTTGCTCACCTGGAGAGCAAGAGGTCAGGCCTGTGAACTATTTTTTAAATTGGCTGTAAAAATAATTTGCTCTTTTCTCATTATAAAAATGGTAATAGCTCAAGCCATTTACTTGCCAAGCATCCCACTGCACTAGGAACAGAGACAATTTTTTGGGAAATCACTTGGGATATTCTTTTTCAGTGTCTCTCCCTGTTTGTCTGTTCCACTTTGATGGAGATTTTCACTAGTTCAGGAATCTGCAGCAATTCCAGACAGATCAATTCCTGGTATTTTAAAAAACTTGACTGAGTATGCCAGTGTCTACTTTCATGTATTTGACTTGGCTTCTAGTGAAAAATATAATATTTGCTTTTGTGAATAAAAAATGTCTAGAGCTTGTGGGGAAAGTTAAAAACACACCAGGGGATTGACCAGCTAAAATTAATGCTAGAAATCCATTTGGTGCTTATTGTTCACTGTGATGGCCTCAGCATATTGGAACAACAGGTCGTGGTATTTTGTTGGAGTTGAAAATGGAGCCTTGCTGGTGTAACTCCTCTTGAACTTCTCTTTCCTAGGGGGTTCTCAACCCAATGCAAGGCTTCCTCTTCACATTAGCATTCTATGGTTGGACAGGATGGAGGGTGGACCTAAAATGGCGAAAAAGAGAAATACCTTGGGAATCAATGTCCTCATCCACTGTGGGTGAAAATACCTATCCCTCACCAGTGAACTACCAGAACAACATCCATGATTCAAAGAAGATAGCAGCAACTGACAGCCAACAGACCGATGAGGCTATAAGCATGATGTCTGAAGGTAACACTAGCAGTGACGACAGATTAACTAGGAGCTCTCCCATCTACCAGGGCTGGTAGTTTATAGGCACAGAGCTGGATCCCACTTCTGACATTCCCATGTCATTGTGTGAAACTGTTGTGTGCTCTGGAATTAGGTTTGTGCCCAATGGCTTGATGTCATTTCCTATAACTTGTGTGTGAGAAAAAGAGGGAGCATGTGAGGCTGAGATATTATGGTTTACATTTTCATTTGCCTTACAGGATAGGTGTTAATAGGTATAAAGGCCTGATCCTTTTTCATCAGGAGTGTATCTCTGCAAAGATCAATGTTACTTATGATTGATTTTCATCCATTTTGTTTTAATCTCTCTTGTAACCTCCATATGGTAGAAGAGTCTTTTGTTTAAATAAATAGACTATTAATATGCTGAATTTTAAAATGTCTTGCCTTGCTTGCTTTGCTTAGCATAAAATTCCTCACCAAAAATTACAGCTCTGGGATTTCTGAGACAACATTTCCAGCCTTGACACTTTGATAAAACATTAGGGACAGCAAACTTTGACATAAGCACAAGTATTTCCTGTTTGTGTAGAATATCAGTTACATAGTCTTATTTTAGCTTGTGTACATGAATTTTCAGTTTGGTTTTGTCTAGGGAGCTAACAGCTTAAAAAAAAAATAAAATCAAGCACAGCTTAGACTCCATAAACACACCAGAATAATGACTCCAGTTCACTCCTGGTTCAAGCAAAAAATAACCCTTCAAACTGACTGTAATATGGATTCAATTTGATGCTTATATGTACTTGTCTACCAGGGGTAACTGGTTCAAACTTAAACAGGGGAAGTTTAGATTGGATATGAGGAAGAAATTCTTTACTGTAAGGGTGGTGAGGCACTGGAATGGGTTGCCCAGGAAAGTTGTGAATGCTCCATCCGTGGCAGTGTTCAAGGCTGGATTGGAACTAGCCTTGGGTGGCACGGTTTAGTGGGAGGTGTCCCTGTCCTTGGCAGGGGGGTTGGAACTAGATGATCTTAAGGTCCTTTCCAACCCTAACTACTCTATGATTCTATGATTATGACTGTTAAGGGCAGCTGCATTAAGAGAGAACATTTGCAAAAAAACACTAGATGATCTGAGTGCTCATCAAAAAACAGAGTTAGAATCAACAGTCCTTTCTCTGAGGTGTGCTCTATTTTATGTTTTCATCTCCTGAACGAAGAGATACTACATCCATTCTCTTTATCTTCTCAGATACATCCCTTTTATGGTGCAGTGCCCTAAATACCTATATACAAACAATTCCCCACATAGGTTGACAGTTAAGAAAAAATTATGACCTTGTCTACCCCAGGCTTTTAACTTCATGTCAGAAGTAGAATTAGTATCATTTAAGTCTGGTTTTGCTAGAAGTTGTTTACAATACAGTTTGACTGATGGCATGGTGGAAGCCCCTCGAGTCCAGGTAGCCTCCCACCTTTCCTTCAGCATGTGGCCAGGGCTGGGCGTAAAACAAAACCTATTTTTAAAACCCTGTTCACATCCCCTTTGGCTGAGCTTCGCTGGCTGTCCACACCTTTCTTTTCCAACCCAGTTCAGTCCCAGCTATTGTAAAATAAATACACTGTTAAAGACAGCTGGAAGATTAGTGCAATAATATGTGTAGCTTAAGCTGCTGTGTTACTGAGGGGACTCCCAGGATGGTTTGAAATGCAGGATCAGCAGAAACTATACAGAAAATATATTGATTTGCTATTTTAAATAAATTGCCTTTTAAACTGATCTTTTGATATGACAATGTTAAAAAACAGATAATTATTTAGGCAGATCATTACAAAGCTGTGGTTGCTTTGTAGCAAATCTTTTACACTGTGCCCTGTAGAAACCTTTGTGGTTTTATGGCTTTATATTGCTGTTGTAGTTGTCAGAAATACCAGAAGATCACCAAATTCTTTCATCACAGTCATTTGTTTCATAGCTAAGTATGAATAGAAAGCACAGGGCCTTGGGAGCAGATTATATCCATCCTTCTGAAACAGAGACCACATTTTCAGTGCAATACTCATCTCAACTGGGTTCAAAAGAGCAGGAAAAAGGCAGAGGTGGAGTTGTTGGTAAACCTTTTCGGATGCTAGGGTGTGGTCCAAGCTACAAAACCCTAAACACAAATGAACAGGCTCTGGCTTCACAGGAACAATCATGTGGCACGAAAGCACTTGGGAGGTGACAGGCAAGAGGCTCTGTGAGGGCCAAACAACTAATCCCACCTTCCTTTTGCTGCTCCATGGCACACATGGGACAGGGACTGACAGTGCCTCAGCCTCAGCCCCGGGGCCATGAGCAGGCCCTGAGCAATGCCTGGTGGCTTCTGGTACTGGAGCACCCCTGTGGCTGGGAGAGCTTCTTGCAAGGGCCCTCCTTTGCTCCCCTGCTTTTCTTGTTCTTGTTCCTTCAAAGTTGTCTTTAGGATGTGTGTGGTGTGTCTGTGTATTAACAGTCCATTGGGATGTAATCAGGAAAAATCAGGACTCATTTAAGAGCTTAAGAAAGACAACTGACCTAATTCTGATGCACTGAGAAAGTGATATGGGACACTGCAGAGCAAGCAGGTGTGAGGAGTTTCCTTACTTGCTGTTCCCAGTCTCTGGTGGATGCACAAGGCATTCCTCCACAGCTTAAAATTGGGTGATAATTGGTTCTGCTCATGTGTTTGTTGGTTCATGACCACATCTGATTTTACCCTGCACAGACCTTGCTCTTACCTCACCATTTAACAGTTCAGACAAAGCACTGCCTTCTCCAAGAGCTGCCAGGGTTGCCCATCTCTTGCATCATTAGTGTGCTGTTTAGCTGCATCTCCCCATTGCCCATGCTGCCTGTGCCTGCTGCTTGCACATGGGGCAGCCTTGGGCTGCTGCAGCCAGCTTCATTTTCAGGAGAAACTAAGGGTGTGCTCCAAGGGTCAGCAAGGGTACACTCTAGAATCATAGAATCAACCAGCTTGGGTAGAAGCCCAACTGTTACAATGGGGCTGTCAAGCCCACCACTAAACCATGTCATTAAGGGCAAACTGATCTCCCCTCATGACTGCCCAATGATCTCCAGCCACACACACACCCTCCATAGTGGCCCCACACAGTAGAGATGATGCCCTTATCCCTCATGGCCCTCCTTCACAGCCCATGGCTGCCTCTGCTCTCACCTCACTATCTCCACTCAACTCTCATGGCTGCCCATCCAGTCCCATCATGATCTAACCTCATGCCTCATGGCTGCCTCTCTTGTGCCCTCCTCACACGACTGCACCACCTCTCCCTTCATAAACTCCCCTCATGGCTGCCCTTGCTCTCCCCTAATGACAGCCCCTGCTCTCCCCTTATGGTCTTACCTCATGGCTGTCCCTGCTCTCCCCTCATTATTTCCCCTCATGGCTGCCCTTTCTCTCCCCTTATCATCTTACCTTGTGGCAGTCCCTGCTCACTCCTCATGGCTGCCCCTCCTCTCACCTCATTATCTTCCTTCAGGCCACCCACGCTCTCCCTGCATGATCTTACCTCGTGGCCGCCCCTGCTCTCCCCTTATGATCTCCCCTCATGGCCATGTTTGCTCTCCCCTCATGATCTCCCCTCATGGCTGCCCCTGCTCTCCCCTCATGATCTTACCTCATGGCCGCTCCTGCTCTCCCCTCATGATCTTACCTCATGGCCGCCGCTGCTTTCCCTCATGGCCGTGCCTGCTCTCACCTCATGATCTCCCCCCATGGCTGCCCCTGCTCTCCCCTCATGATATTCCCCTCATGGCTGCCCCTGCTCTCCCATCAAGATCTTCCTCTCATGGCTGCCCCTGCTCTACCCTCATGAACTTCCCTCATGGCCACCACAGCTCTCCCCTCACGATCTTACCTTATGGCCACCCCTGCTTTCCCCTCATGGCTGCCCCTGCTCTATCCTCATGATCTCACCTCATGGCTGCCCCTGCTCTCCTCTCATGATCTTCCCTTATGGCCATCCCTGCTCTCCCCTCATGGCTGCCCCTGCTCTCCTTTCATGATATTTCTTCATGGCTGCCCCTCCTCTCCCCTCATGATCTCCCCTCATGGCTGCCCCTGCTCTCCCCTCATGATATTCCCTCAGGGACACCCCCTGCTTTCCCCTCATAATCTTCCCTCATGGCTGCCCCTGGTCTGCCCTCACAGCTGCCCCTGCCCTCCTCTCATGATATTACCTTATGGCCACCCCTGCTTTCCCCTCATGGCTGCCCCTGCTCTCCTCTCATGATCTTCCCTTATGGCCACCTCTGCTCCCCCCTCATGGCCACTCCTGCTCTCCCCTCATGATCTCCCCTCATGGCCGCTCCTGCTTTCCCCTCATGATCTCCCCTCATGGCTGCCCCTGCTCTCCCCTCATGATCTTACCTCATGGCCGCTCCTGCTCTCCCCTCATGATCTTACCTCATGGCCACCGCTGCTTTCCCCTCATGGCTGTGCCTGCTCTCACCTCATGATCTCCCCTCATGGGTGGCCCCTGCTCTCCCCTCATGATCTTCCCCCATGGGTGTCCTTTCTCTCCCCTCAAGATCTTCCCCTCATGGCTGCCCCTGCTCTCCCCTCCTGATTTCACCTCATGGCTGCCCCTGCTCTCCCCTCCTGATTTCACCTCATGGCCGCCCCTGCTTTCCCCTCACGATCTTCCCTCATGGCCACCCCTGCTCTCCCCTCACGAACTTCCCTCATGGCTGCCCCTGCTCTCCTCTCATGATATTCCTTCATGGCCACCCCTGCTTTCCCCTCATCGCTGCCCCTGCTTTCCCCTCATCGCTGCCCCTGCTCTCCTCTCACAGCCGCTCCTGCTGTCCCCTCATGGCCGTGCCTGCTCTCACCTCATGATCTCCCCTCATGGGTGCCCCAGCTCTCCCCTCATGATCTTCCCCCATGGGTGTCCCTTCTCTCCCCTCAAGATCTTCCCCTCATGGCTGCCCCTGCTCTCCCCTCCTGATTTCACCTCATGGCTGCCCCTGCTTTCCCCTCATGATCTTCCCTCATGGCCACCCCTGCTCTCCCCTCACAAACTTCCCTTATGGCTGCCCCTGCTCTTGCCTCATGATCTTCCCTCATGGCTGCCCCTGCTCTCCTCTCATGATATTCCTTCATGGCCTCCCCTGCTTTCCCCTCATCGCTGCCCCTGCTTTCCCCTCATCGCTGCCCCTGCTCTCCTCTCACGGCCGCTCCTGCTCTCACCTCATGATCTCCCCTCATGGGTGCCCCAGCTCTCCCCTCATGATCTTCCCCCATGGGTGTCCCTTCTCTCCCCTCAAGATCTTCCCCTCATGGCTGCCCCTGCTCTCCCCTCCTGATTTCAGCTCATGGCTGCCCCTGCTTTCCCCTCATGATCTTCCCTTATGGCCGCCCCTGCTCTCCCCTCATGATATTCCCTCATGGCCGCCCCTGCTCTCACCTCATGATCTTCCCTCACGGCTGCCCCTGCTCTCCTCTCATGATATTCCTTCATGGCCTCCCCTGCTTTCCCCTCATGGCTGCCCCTGCTCTCCTCTCACGATATTCCCTCATGGCAGCCCCTGCTCTCTCCTCATGATCTTCCCTCATGGCCGCCCCTGCTCTCCTCTCATGATCTTCCCTCATGGCCGCCCCTGCTCTCCTCTCATGATCTTCCCTTATGGCTGCCCCTGCTCTCACCTCAAGATCTTTCCTTATGGCCACTCCTACTTTCCCCAAATGGTTGCCCCTCCTCTGCCCTCATGATCTTCCCTCATGGCTGCTCCTGCTCTCCCCTCATGGCCACACTTACTTTCCCCTCATGATCTTCCCTCAGGGCCACCCCTGCTCCCCACTCATGGCTGCCCTTGCTCTCCCTCTATGATCTAAGAACCACAGAATCATAGAATAGGGTTGGAAAGGACCTTAAGACCATCTAGTTCTAACACCCCTGCCAGGGGCAGGGACACCTCCCACTAAACCATGCCACCCAAGGCTAGTTCCAACCCAGCCTTGAACACTGCCAGCGATGGAGCATTCACTACTTCCCTGGGTAACCCATTCCAGTGCCTCACCACCCTCACAGTAAAGAATTTCTTCCTCATATCCAATCTAAACTTCCCCTGTTTAAGTTTGAACCCATTACCCCTTCTCCTCTCACTACAGTCCCTCATGAAGAGTCCCTCCCCAGCATCCCTATAGGCCCCCTTCAGATATTGGAAGGCTGCTATGAGGTCTCCACGCAGCCTTCTCTTCTCCAGGCTGAACAGCCCCAACTTTCTCAGCCTGTCTTCATACAGGAGGTGCTCCAGTCCCCTGATCATCCTCGTGGCCCTCCTCTGGACTTGCTCCAACAGTTCCATGTCCTTTTTATGTTGAGGACACCAGAACTGCACACAATACTCCAAGTGAGGTCTCACAAGAGCAGAGTAGAGAGGCAGGATCACCTTCCTTGACCTGCTGGTCACGCTCCTTTTGATGCAGCCCAGGATATGGTTGGCTTTCTGGGCTGTGAGCACACACTGCCTGCTCTTGTTCATTTTCTCATCGACCAACACCCCCAAGTTCTTCTCTGCAGGACTGCTCTGAATCTCTTCTCTGCCCAACCAGTAGCTGTGCCTGGGATTGCTCCCACCCAGGTGGAGGACCTTGCACTTGTCATGGTTAAACTTCATCAGGTTGGCATCAGCCCACCTCACAAGCGTGTCAAGGTCCCCCTGGATGGCATTCCTTCCCTGCAACATATCAACCAAACCACACAGCTTGGTGTCATCGGCAAACTTGCTGAGGGCGCACTCAATCCCACTGTCCATGTCACCGATAAAGATTTTGAACAAGACTGGTCCCAACACCAATCCCTGAGGGACACCACTCATTACTGGTCTCCAGCTGGACACTGAGCCATTGACCACAACCCTTTGCATGCGGCCATCCAGACAGTTCTTTATCCACCGAGTGGTCCACCTATCAAACTGATGTCTCTCCAACTTAGAGACAAGGATGTCATGTGAGACAGTGTCAAATGCTTTGCACAAGTCCAGATAGATGACATCAACTGCTCTACCCCTGTCCATCAGTTCTGTAGCCCCATCATAGAAGGCCACCACATTGGTCAGGCAGGATTTCCCCTTAGTGAAGCCATGCTGGCTGTCACCAACCACCTTGTTGTTTTTCATGTGCCTCAGCATGCCTTCCAGAAGAATCCGCTCCAAGATTTTGCCAGGCACAGAAGTGAGGCTGACTGGTCTGTAGTTCCCCGGCTCATCCATTTTCCCCTTCTTGAAAATGGGGGTTATATTTCCCTTTTTCCAGTCATGGGGAACTTCACCTGACTGCCATGACTTTTCAAATATGATGGACAGTGGCTTAGCAACTTCATTTGCCAGCTGCTTCAGGACCTGCGGATGGATTTCATCAGGTCCCATGTACTTGAGCACGTTCAGGTTCTTAAGATGGTCTCGAACCAGAGACTCTCCTACAGTGAGCCCAGGGTCTTCATTCTCACTGTCCCTGCGTCTGCCTTCCAAGACTTGGGTGCGTGTGGTCAGAGCATTTTCTGGTGAAGACTGAGGCAAACAAGTCCTTAAGAACCTCAGCCTTCTCCAAATCCAGGGTAGCCAGTTCTCCTGACAGCTTTTGGAGGGGGCCCACGTTGTCCCTAGTCTGTCTTTTATTTGCAGTGTAGCTGTAGAATCCCTTCCTGTTATCTTTCACATCCCTAGCCAAGTTTAATTCTAAGTGGGCCTTAGCTTTCCTAACCTGGCCCCTAGCTTCCCAGACAACATCCCTGTATTCTTCCCAGGCTGCCTGTCCTTGCTTCCACCTTTTATAAGCCTCTTTTTTCCTTTGAATTTTCCTCAGCAGCTCCTTACCCATCCAAGGAGGTCTCCTGGCCCTCCTGCAGCACTTCCTTCTAGTAGGGATGTATCGCTCCTGAGCTTGCAGCAGGTAATCCTTGAATATCAACCAACAGTCTTGGGCCCCCCTGCCCTCTAGGGTTATATCCCATGGAATCTTACTGAGCAGGTTCCTGAAGAGGCCAAAGTCTGCTCTCTTGAAGTCCAGGGCAGTGAGCTTGCTGCATGCTCTTCTCACTATCCTGAGGATCTCGAATTTGACCATCTCATGATCGCTGCAACCAAGGCTGCCCTGGAGCGTCACATTTCCAAGCAGCTTCCTTCCCTGCTGGTGAGGATAAGGTCAAGCATGGCACCTCTCCTTGTTGGCTCCTCTATTACTTGCAGAAGGAAGCTGTCTTCCACACAATCAAGGAACTTCCTGGATTGCTTGTGCCGGGCTGTATCATCCCTCCAACAGATATCAGGGTGGTTGAAATCCCCCATGAGTACAAGGGCCTGCAAGTGTGAGGCTATTCCTATCTGTCTATAGAGCACTTCATCCGAGTCCTCTTGGTCAGGTGGTCTGTAACAGATCCCCACAATAATGTCTCCCATCGCTGTTCTCTCTTTAACCCTGACCCACAAACTCTCTGTCGACTGCTCACCTGTCCCCAGACACAGTTCCATACTCTCCAGCCTATCCCTAACATAAATAGCAACTACCCCTCCCCGCCTACCGGGCCTGTCTTTCCTAAAGAGCCTGTAACCTTCCATTCCAACACTCCAGTCACTGGAGCCATCCCACCATGTTTCTGCAATGCCTATGATATCATACCCCTGTAGACGTGCACACATCTCTAATTCCTCTTATTCGCTCCCCATGCTACGGGCATTTGTATAGAGACATCTGAGCCGAGCTCCAGTTGAAGCCGGCTCATTGGCTGGAGTAGCTGCAGTATCGCTACATTGCTCTGAACATTTACTATAGGTGCTGGCAAGTGACTGGGTGTGTTGGGATGGAATGATGCCCCTCTCCCCCAACACATCTAGTTTAAAGCATCCTTCACCAGTCTGGCAAGCCTCCTCCCAAATCCACTCTTTCTTTGTCAGACCAGCTCCACCAGCCCCCAGTAGACCTGGCCTACTAAATTGAGCCCCATGTTCAAGGTACCCAAGCCCCTGACTATGGCACCACCCTTCTAACCATTTATTAACCTGGCCAATCCTCCTAGCCTTTTTGAGGTCCTGCCCTGTATCCTGGAGAATTGACAAAAAGACAGTCTGTGCTCCAGAGCCCCTAACCACCTCTCCCAGAGCTCTGTAGTCCTTCTTTATGTCCTCCTGGCTACTGCTATCTATATAAGTAGCACCCACATGGATCACTAGAAGTGGGTAATAGTGGGACTGACTAGAGCAGGCAGCTTCTCTGCAACATCCCTGATCCGAGCCCCTGGTAGACAGCACACCTCCCTTGAGCCTGGGTCAGGCCAACAGATGGGTGCCTCTGTTCCTTTCAGAGTAGAGCCCCCTACTACTGCGGCCCACCACTTTCTCCTGGCAGCACCAGTAGTGATCTTCTTTACCAGTGCATCAGCCGGTTGTTCATGGTGGGAGGTGGTTCCTCATCAGCCCCCTGCAGGACAGCAAAGTGGTTCTGGGTGGGGCAACAGATTTAGGAGGAAGCCCTTTGCTTTTAATTGTCCTCTTCTTCCTTTTTTTGTTGTTTTTTTCTGTTACCATTTCCCAGCTTCCTGGGTTAGCTGCCTCGTTTCCCACACGAGCAACAGTAGACACTTGAGGCCCCTACACAGTCTGGGCCTGGAGCAAGCAGTGCTGCTTCCTCTCAGCTTCCCTGACACCTTTCAGTCTAAGAACAGCTTCCCGCAGCTCAGCCCCTGCTGCAGGAGGACCTCCACCAGGGAGCACAGGGTACAGCCCTGCCCATTGCGCACCCTCTCCTCAGGAGAGCAGTGCAGGCGCTCTCTACACCCCGAGCTCTGCCCTGCAGCCTCCCCTCTCATTGGCTCTGTCTGGGTGCCTACGCTGCCACTGCCGGGGCAGCCAGAGCAGAGCTCCCAGACCGGAGCCTGGTCATACGGCGCGTACTCACCATTCTGCTCGCCGGCCCGCGCGAACTGCCTCGAACCCGCCCTGTTTGCCCACCCTGTTCGCCGCGCCCCTAGTCATTCGCACTCCCTGGGCAGGTTTTTACCCAGTCAGGGCTGGTACCGCTCCGCCTGGCGCCGCCCCCTCTGAGTGAGCTCCTCGCGTCCGCTGAGCTGCTGGCTCCCGGGCAAGCCCTGTCGAGGACTTGAGGCTCCCTCGGTGCCTGTTGCTGCTCCGAGTTGAAGCTCTTGGACGCCGAGCCTCCCCCCGATCAGGCGCTGCAGGGGTCCCCTCTCGAGACAGTCACCTCAGCAATGGGCCGGAAATGGCAGATGATGCCCGGGCTGAATCTGCCACCGCTCCTCCTGGCGCCGCCCCCTCTGAGTCAGCTCCTCGCGTCCGCTGAGCTGCCGGCTCCCGGGTAAGCCGGCTATCAACTTCATTTGCCAGCTGCTTCAGGACCTGCGGATGGGTTTCATCAGGTTCCGTGTACTTGTGCACGTTCAGGTTCTTAAGATGGTCTCGAACCAGAGACTCTCCTGCAGTGGGCCCAGGGTCTTCATTCTCACTGTCCTTGCGTCTGCCTTCCAAGACTTGGATGGTGTGGTCAGAGCATTTTCTGGTGAAGAGTGAGGCAAACAAGTCCTTAAGAACCTCAGCCTTCTCCAAATCCAGGGTAGCCAGTTCTCCTGACATCTTCTGGAGGGAGCCCACATTGTCCCTAGTCTGTCTTTTATTTGCAATGTAGCTGTAGAATCCCTTCCTGTTATCTTTCACATCCCTAGCCAAGTTTAATTCTAAATGGGCCTTAGCTTTCCTAACCTAGTCCCTAGCTTCCCAGACAACATCCCTGTATTCTTCCCAGGCCGCCTGTCCTTGCTTCCACCTTTTATAAGCCTCTCTTTTCCTTCGAATTTTCCTCAGCAGCTCCTTACCCATCCAAGGAGGTCTCCTGGCCCTCCTGCAGCACTTCCTTCTAGTAGGGATGTATCGCTCCTGAGCTTGCAGCAGGTGATCCTTGAATATCAACCAACAGTCTTGGGCCCCCCTGCCCTCTAGGGTTATATCCCATGGAATCTTACTGAGCAGGTTCCTGAAGAGGCCAAAGTCTGCTCTCTTGAAGTCCAGGGCAGTGAGCTTGCTGCATGCTCTTCTCACTGTCCTGAGGATCTCGAATTTGACCATCTCATGATCGCTGCAATCAAGGCTGCCCTGGAGCGTCACATTTCCAAGCAGCCCTTCCCTATTGGTGAGGACGAGGTCAAGCATGGCACCTCTCCTTGTTGGCTCCTCTATTACTTGCAGAAGGAAGCTGTCTTCCACACAATCAAGGAACTTCCTGGATTGCTTGTGCCGGGCCGTACCATCCCTCCAACAGATATTAGGGTGGTTGAAATCCCCCATGAGAACGAGGGCCTGCGAGTGTGAGGCTATTCCTATCTGTCTATAGAGTGCTTTGTCCACAGAGTCCTCTTGATCAGGCGGTCTGTAACATCTTCCCTGATGGCTGCCCCTGCTCTCCACTCACAATCTCCCCTCAGCTTTCATGGATGCCCTTCCTGTCCCCTCATGTTCTCGCCTCACGCCTCATGACTGCCCCACATGTCTTCTGTAACACTGACCTAAGCACTGTCCTCTGAAGTTTATCATCCTCTCACCTCTGAGAGGAACTGTGCTCTTATAAGTACATAGAAAACATCCATGTTTTCATTCTCATGACAACTTGTGTCTGCATAGTCCTCATAACATGTTAATTCCAGCATCTGGATTTTCAGCCTATGATCACTTCAAATACACGTGTTTCTAGGAGCGTGCTGACCTCTGCTCTGGTAAATGTGGGAAGTGCTTGTCTCTGGCATGAATATTTGTTTTCTAAAGTGTGTTTTAGACACGGCTTGGGTTAACAAGGGCGAGATTCTGTCAATACTGAAGTTCATTGATGCAATCAGAATCTATGGTCTTCATTTTACGCTGTCTGTGGGAAGGCTTCCCTTCCGTGGTCACACAGCTCTTCAGTTCATGAGCAGGAATGCTGCTGTTTCTGTGTAATAGCAAGGTGTGACTCAAAGAACTAAACAGGGAATGAGATCAGATATTGCCTAATTAATAAAATACATGTGGCTAAAGTGCTGTTTTGAGAGTACAAAAATTGTCAGTTTACCTTCTTGTATCTGGGTCATGTGAGAGCACAACAAAGCCTTTTTGAATTTATTGAAAGGTTTTAAAAAAAAAGTAAATTAAAAAAGCAGTTGAATCCATGCAGTGAAATGAAATTGCTGTACAGGAGTCTCATACAGAGGTTATCTATGCATACAGGGCAGTGCAGCAGAATTGCTTCTGTTTAACACCTTCCTCACCTCCCAGCCAGCTTATCAAATCCATCCACACACTGTAAATGTTCTCTGTATTCACCAAAAGTTATTTTTAAGCCCTCAAATGTAAAATGAAAAGTTTGAGGATAAGCGTCTTCTCATATCCTGTAATACTTTCTTATACACTCCTAGCTGTTCCCTGTTGCTAGAAGAGGGCTTATGGAACTGGATTTGACCTGCCAGCCTCATACATTTAATTACCATGTTATTTGGCCACATGTTCAGGCTAATTGCAAACCTGAAATATGAGCACTAGATCATAATACACTACTTGAATATGCAGAATTCTTGCATACCAAAGCTCTGCATTTATGAGGTCCTCCATATGTCTGAATACCAAAATCCTAACTCCACCTCTCACTAAGCCCTTCCTCTAATCTTGTAGACCAAAGACATGGACAAAGCCCAGAAAGTGAAGTGCTAAATGCTATATCCCCTCCTCCCTATATAACAAGACTTGTAATTCAGAAGTTGTCCTTGTGTATTCATTACAAAAAGTTTTCTGATCTCCTAATGTTTTATTGATTTTCACAGATTCCTCAAATTTACAGTAATCTCCAATGGAAATCACTAAACCACGTGGTAGTTAATGTAATTTTAAAACAAGCCAGGTGATGGCTGGCTCACTCATCCTTTAAGGAGCAGACACACTTCTATGGGGACATTGAAGTTGGCAGCTGAAAGAGACAGTCTTACTGACAGAAAAATAGAGAGCACAGTCAAATCCAGAGATGTATACGAATCTGTTTTCCTGGGTGGTTTTTATTCCCTCGGATACACTGTGAGCTTGAGCTGTACGGAAAGTTGGTTCTCCCACTGCATCTCTCTAAGCAAACTCTTGAGCATTCAGGACTTTCAAAAGGCTGAATTCAGAGAGCTAAACTCGTTGGAGCATTTGTAGCTAAAAGTTTCAAAAGGCTGAGAAAATTCTCTGAATAGCATTTGAGTTTACACCAAAACAAACCCCCGAGTAAACTAAAGCGCTTTCTTCCACACATCTCACAAGGCTGGGTGAAGCTCTTTCCAGAAGCTCTCTCCAGCTTCTGTGTTCTCACACTATACAGGATTGAAAGAGTCCTAGAGAAGAAATCAGACCATCATACCTAGAGAGAGAAGGACTGTAGCCATCCCTAGACCTCTGACAGCCCCATGGTGATGATTTAGAGTGTGCTCCCAGCTAGCCTACCCTTACAGCTTCTCTGTATGTTTAAACATGTGCAGTGAGGATCTGCTGGGCCATGAACCTGCATGACTCAATCTACAGAAAGGACCAGCTGGCACAGGTATGTTTTTGTGTGTGCTGTGTAACTGAAAGCTCTGAGAAGATGTTCTGCTGTTAATGGTATCATTAGAGTGAGTGTTGGAAGGATGAGGGGCTGGATCACCTTGATGGAGCCTGCCAGAGCCAACAGGGCTCTCTGAATTGGGTCAGACACTATGCAATGGAAACGTCGGTGAGACCCAAAGGTGACATCCACACACAGAAAAGCCTGTGTTTCTGACTAATATAGAAACATGTCTCAGAGGTTGAAAGCTCAGCTCTAAGTCTCAGTTTGAATGCCTTCAGGATAAGGGAGCTTTTAGAGCCCCGTAAATTAGTTCAGGCTTCTCAGTGTTTTGCAGGCAGGAATGATTATTTTGTGAAGTGATTAGCTGATAACAAAAAAAAAAAAAACAAAACCTGATGGACTCCTTGAATGCCTCATACATCATGTGCTTTTGAACAAGTTAGTATAGGATAAGGCAGGTCCAGGCCAATTGTATTTATTGGAGCATTCATTGACATGATCACTTATAATGCCATAGACTCTAATATGTTCTTAATTCTATCTGCTTCTACAGGACTGCGTGGCTGAGCCTACATTTTTCTTATTTTTGTCTTTCAAGTACCCTTTACAAGCAGAATGAGAGGTGAAAATGCAACATTGTGTTAAAGAACTAATAGAAAAAGGTATCTGTTATTTAGCTGCATTACAGCAGGTTCTTTTTATGCCCAAATGACTATCACACTCTTAGTTTAAGAAAAAAGCTATAATGTATCTGGGAAGTTGGACTAATATAAAACCAATCCATGGAGTCAGAGCTAGAGTTTGACTGTGTACAAGCCCAAAGCTGCACAGTATGGTGAAAGTAACATTGACACGTTACTTTCATGTCTATGTTACTTTCATAGCGAAATGTCCATAGGGGACTTTTGTCTCTTTGCAAAGCCAGCACCTTGAGCAGGGGAGGCTGGCAATGAGGCAGCTCACTACTGCCTGTGGCTCTGTCCTGTCCTAAGTGGTGGTTCCTGAAGAGATCGTGGGTCTCTTTTTGTGCGCTGGTGTTGTATTGGGATGAGATTCAAGCAGACTCTGTCCTTACTTCTGTGGGAAGAAGCTGGGTCTTAAGGGGTGGAGAAGAGCTGTGACAGATTGAGGTCACAGAAACACAGAATAGTTTGGGTAGGAAAGGACCTTAAGATCATCCAGTTCCAGACCCCTGTCATGGGCAGGGACACCTTCCACTAGACCAGGTTGCTCAAAGCCCCGTCCAACCTGGTCTTGAACACTGCCAGGGGTGGGGCATCCATAACTTCCCTGGGCAACCTGTTCCAGTGCCTCACCACCCTCATAGTGAAGGATTTCCGACTAAGGGGTTCCTCCCTTTGGAAAGCAGGATGATGGCATGTCTATTAACAAAGACAACCTGTGTCAATGAAGCCTTGTCCTACCCTAGTTTTTCACCAGCTTTCCTCTGCCTCCCATGACCTACTGTGAATGCTTTCACGCAGCATGGCCAAAAGGGACTCAGAGGGTAAATGGAGGCCTTGGATACTTGCTCTCCAGCTGCCTTTGTTGAGATAACCACCCATTTATGCATTTGTAAGCCTCTTGAAGTCTTGAAAATATGTAGAATCAAATGTGACCTCTTTTATCATGCTTATTGAAAGAGGTAGGTTTTGAAGTCAGGGGTTAAAACGATGCAGCAGGGTTTCTTGTGCAATGTGAGGAACCAGCTGTGTTGGCTGGATTCTCCTTGCAGAGTCCTCTCCCTTCAGAGGGCACCAAGGCTCAGGACAGCATGAAGACACCGGCCGCCATTCATTGCAGCTGTCGCCACATGATAGCATCTGCTCCTGTTTTGCGTGCTACAGCAGATCTTGAATAGATTTCCTTGAGGAAAAGGAAAAAAAAAGCAACATCACAGTTTTCTCTTTAGCCTAAAGCACTTGAGGGAGCACCGCATTTTATGTGGCAATGAAAGGACACTCTCCCACCATGCCCCTGGTCATGTGCCTCCATGTGACAGGGTGGATTCTTCTCACCAGCTCTGTCCTCAAGGCACCAGAAAGGACTTGCCAAGGATCAGAGGCATTCCCCCAGCCATGCTAAGTATTCTGGGTAACAACCCAGCTCTGCTAATGCCTCATGTCAGGCTGTCAGCCATCTCCTAGGAATGCAATTACACTCAGAGCAATATGGCACAGACTAGATAAGGAGGCTTTTTCCTAAGTTCTTGGGATTTTATAGTCTGAAAGCTGGTATACATAGATTCTTTCAATGTAATGTCTGAATTAATTTAAAATGAAAGAAAAAAATAAATCACATCTACATTAATAAAATACTTTTTCTTTCCAAAGACAAAATACTTTCAAGTAAATATCTTTAAATGCAACAGAGGCCTTTCTCCTTTGATTGCTGGGGTCTGATGCTAGTGAGCTCCATGACTTCAGCTGTAATAAGGCTGTTGTAGAATAACTGGAGACCTGTGAAAAGCACAAGTGTGTGAACGGAAGACTCACAGAATCTGAGACTTGTTCCTCTCTTTTAGACACATTTATCCTCCCACAGGGAGCAGGGTGGTGGGACATGCAGGTGCCCATATTGCTGCTGCTGCTGTCCCAGTGGAAAGCAGTGAGAAAGTGGCAATATGTAATGCAATTATTTTTGTTTTCTTTCCTGCTAAAGGTGCTGCTGCTGTGAGTTCAGTTCCTTCTCCCAAGTAACAAGCGATAGGACAAGAGGTAGCGGCCTCAAGCTGCACCAGGGGAGGTTCAGGTTGGATGTCAGGAAAAACATTTTTACCAAAAAGGTGACCAGTCATTGGAACAGGCTCCCCAGCGAATTGATAGAATCATCATCGCTGGAAGTGTTCAGAAACTGTGTAGATGAGGCCCTTAGTGACATGGTTTAATGGTGATCTTGGCAGTCCTGGGGTGATGATTGGACTTGATGATCTTAAAGGCCTTTTCCCACCTCGTTAATTCTGTAATTGTATGATACTGGAACAGGTTTGGATTAAGAAATGGATCAGGGTTTTGGTGGTTTTTCTAAAAGTAAACTTCAGGTAAGGTTTGGTGGGGAAAGCTGAGGGACATATTCTCAGTTTAGAGCTGTGCACAGAATAGTCCCTTTCACCTCACCTGAGCACTGATAATTTCTGCTTGTTTCTCTGACACTGTAGAAACAAAGAACAGGCAGAGATGTGCTAGTTTGTATTGGTAGGAATGGGAGGTTTTGTTGGGAAGGGGTCTTCAATGATGTGGGCAGTAAATCTTCTACTGGCTTCCCCAGTCTTTGGAGGGCTGGTAGATCTTCTACAATGATGAAAAATGCTGGCTTTTCCCATACCAACACCTTCAATTTCCAAATCAGAAACTGAAGGTCCAAACCTGGAGAAATACGCCAGAATCTGTCAGTCTTTTGTAGACTCTAGCACAGAGCCCAGAGCATCTTTATTTATTTGTTTTTTCCTTTATTGACATATTTCTGAACCTCTCTACCCAGATCTAGGACATTCTGCTAAAAAAAGCTGATGTTTCTTGTCTGTGACAAGATTTCTGTGGATGTTACTCCGGTCTTCAGCACTGTCTCTGTACCAAGCAGGCCTGGGTAGGAATCCCTTTCTAAAAGTGGGCTATTAGAAAGGTTTGATAATTTTTCAGTTGCTTTGATCTGTAGTCTTTGACCAAGTCATGAGACCTGGACCTTTAATGTGCATAAGAAAAAAAACCCAACGGTGTCTGTGTGGGCTGACTGCATCACAGTCTCTGTGCCTGTGCCGTTCTCCATAGAGGAAGGTGACCGGGTGGAATGATCAGACATGGTCATTTGACTGCACAGGAATTTCTCACTATTATCCCCAAAGTAGCCTCTGGGAATGAAGCTGACAAGCAGCTGTTGTCCCGGCCTTGAAAATGGCAGCACCATGCTGTGGACACTCCCCATCAGGTTTCTGTTACTCTCAGGAGTCTGTGATTCTGTGCACACTAAGCGAGGGTGCCCTCTGCAGGTCTCTCGACAGCTCTTTCAGTCCTGTGGGCAGGAAACTGTAGCTGGAAGGATTGCAGAAAGTCTCAAAAACCCTTCTGAAGTTTTGGCCTTTCTGTCTTCCCCTTGAAGAAAAAAGCAATTTTTCAGGAACTGTAACACAGCCTGTAGGGACGTGATGCTCCTTTGACAGCGTGGATTTTCAGAAGCCGAGAGGGATAGATCTCCATTTTGGAAGTGCAAGATAGCAGCACTTCAGACCTAAACTCATTCTCGTTTGAGGTGCATTTCTTACTGTGCTAAATTACTCCAGTGAAGGACAAGCATGCCAACTTTGTCCTGTACTTAATGAAAAGGACTTGGAAAGGGATGAGCAGAATATTTTCTTGAGCTTATTATTGAGATATATATTGAATGATTTACACAGTGAAGCCAAGGCTGCTTCTGTATAAGTAGAAGATGTCAGACCTTGAAGCAAGAAAAGAGGATATGGCTGCTTTCCTGTGGTTAGGTTTCGTATTCTTTTGTTTTTGTGACTATATTTGAAAGGAAATAGAAAAAACCCTATCATCTCTAAGGAAGCAAAGATCTTCCTTCCTGTTGGGAAGGGAGTCAGCAGGGATGATAAATTCCTTGCCAAATGAGTAATTTCTTCACTTAAGAGACTTCAAAGCTTTAAAAATTACTTTTTGTGCCATGGAGGTTAGATATGAAATTGCATGTGCTCTCAATGGATTAAGCTGATCTGTCCCTTGATGAGTATTGATACATAGAAAGATGTATCTTTCAGGGAACTAAGTGATTTTGAGTGAGATGCTGCAATATTACATCTTCCCAGAACAGAGCTAACAAATACCTGTTTATTGTATTGCAGGCTGACAGAGGTGAGAAGCGTTTAGGACTGCTCAATGCAGCTATCAGATAGTTTATGGGCTAAGTAAATTTTTATAAGATAAATAAAGGAAATCTAAACTACAATTTTGTTTGACAGTCACACATTTTCTTGAAATGTGCCTGGAAATGACATGACTGAAAATAGTGTTTAAGAGGCAGGTAAAATGAAAGCTGTTATACAGCGCGCTACCTATTAAAGCTGTAGTCCCTTGTGGCTGCCTCCTTAGCTCTCATGTTCTTTATTTTGTTATGAAGACCACTGTGACTCCTGGTGTTGTGGAAGCTGAACAAGTGTATTTGTCCTACTACTTTCAACTTGTACAGTTACAGGGAATCAATTGTACATTACATGGAATTAATCGTGCATTAATGCTGGGCAAATTTCAGAGTATGAACTGAGACAAGCGGCATGGAAGGGCATTACTTTCTCTTTTTGAGTACTTAATGACATGGTAAGGTGCTCATCATCAGCATATCAGTTTCTCTAGCACTTGAGTCTTCTCAAATGCTGTACGTCAATCCTAACTTAATGCTCTAGGTCCTTAAACACCTAAAAATGAGATGATGTGACAGAAAAGACAATTGGATCTGAGTGGCAATTCCTTTTGAAGGGCTCTGACAATCTTTCAGGCTTAGCTTTGGTCAATGGTCAGCATGTTACATTACATTGTCACAAAGCAAAACCCCCATGTTTCATGTTTGATCCGCCACTGAGTACCATGGGTATCTGTTAGTAGAATAAAACCCAGTTAAAACCCACCCAACATAAAGCTAAGCCCTCCCCACCACTGTGTCCTTTGAGGCGCCAGTGCCACGAACCCCAAGCAGAAAGGAGAGCTCCGAGATGGTTCCCATGGGAGCTTCTGCCACAGGCAATGATAGTGACTCCACTGCACCAGCTGGAATACTCTGAAGTCCTTCAAAAACCTCCATCTGCTCAAGCAAGGGTGAATTTAAACCTTCCTAGCTTAAAGAAAAATTACTTTATTTAGATCAGAACTACAGTCCAATACTTTTTATGTGGAAAAACCTCCTTTTGAGGAAACTTTATAAAGGAACCTTTTTAAAAGTACTTCGACTTAGTTCAACTCAATTGGCTCCTTACCAAGCTGTATAAATTTCCAATAAATGCATCACTGATGGTGGGAGAATAAAACTGAACAATAAGCATGTGATGTGAGCAGCCATAAAGGTGACCTGGTTGAAGGGAAAAAGTACTGAACAGAAGATGTCTGCTGAAATATTGGGAGAGAAAGTGCCTGCCAGCCTGGGTGCTGTGAGCCTGAGACCCAGAAGCATCCTTGAGAAGCACAGCAAGCATCTTTGAAGTGCAGCTGGGTACCTAGAAACCAGAGACATCCTGAGACACCTTCGATGAGCACAAAACCAAGGAGGCTGGAAAAAGGGGAAAACATCCTGAGAAAGCAACAGCTGGTAACTGCCATTGGCTCTTCTAACTGCAAGAACAGGAAAAGTCCTGAAAAATAAACACTGGTCTGAGAGAATAGAAATCATAATCTGCTGGCTATTGCAGGTGAAACCCAGAAGTTAAAAGCATCTACTGGCTGCTCGAAATGGTGGTGTCCTACACCCTCTTATGTCTCTATGACTCTGCCTGTTGTTCCTTTGTTCCCTCATGGAGCCCATGTCTGGGGCTTATCTGCTTTGTCCTTCGGTCTCTGGCATGGTTGGCGTCCTTCCCAGATCTGAGGAATGTGCTTGGTGCATTTAAGTACATAAGATAACCCATTGTATCTGCTGCTACATTACTGGTTTGTTTCACTAGTAGTAACTTTGTTGCAACCTGTAAAATATATATATATGTTGCTACACACACACTTCATTGGTATTATTGGGTGCTGCTATAAGACACTGTTGCTATAAGTAACTGCTCCTATATTACAGATTGTTGCCCTATCACTTGCAGATTCTACTTTATAATAGCTTGATATACAATTACATGCAGTTGCTTTCTTGATCATAGGTATACTTGTTAATGGTGGTATTTGTGGTCATCTGTAATAAAGAAAATTTAGAGGATAAAGCCTCAATGCCCTTGTGTATTACAAAAGCCTATGAACCCATGGCCATAATCTTGCCTGTGGGCCAGGTAACCCTGGAAATCACGATACCACATTACAACTTAAAGTCACCCAACCCCAGCTCTTAAGCACAGGATGCAAAATAGCCAGAAAAGAATAAGGAACAATACGCACAGAATTCTCTAATATCAAAATATAGCAATTTATTCAAGACACTGAATATGATCTGTTGATTCTCTCCTTAAAACAAATGAGCTACAATACACAAGGTGAATCTGAAGAAAGTGTGGGTGGGGAGAAACAAAATAAGGATGGATGTTGTTTCAACAGAACCTGGGAAATGCTGAAATGAGAACCAAGTCTGGCTGCAAGTCTGACACAGACAATAAAAACTGCAGAAGCCAGAATTCAGAATTTCAGTGAGTGGCTGAAAGAACATTTCTGCAATTGACAAAGAACCACATCTTTTAAAAAGGCAAAAAGAGGAAAAAAGGAGGAAAAATTAAAAAGGGGGAAAGAAAAAGAAACCCCAAAACAAAGCAGACCCTTACATTTGACAAAGTGCACTTCACTTGGCTCTAAAATTAGCTATTTTTTTCTTTTTTTTTTTTTTTAAACAAATTAAAAGGAAATTTCTAAGATGTAGCATGGGGTTAATGTGTGTATAACCCTGTAAGCCAGGCCCTTTAGTGCCCCATAAGGGACCCAGTGTTTCCTACATAAAAGATTCAGTATCCTTCTAACCCACAGAAGTCGTGCGGTTTTTCAGAAACACTTTTTCACTTCCAGGCCTGTTCCAGACAGCCAGCAACGACAAACACCCAGAAAGTCCTTGGATGGCTTCAGAATCCCGTTTGGTCACTTCAGTTTCTCAATTTCTCTTTTGTTACGAAGAATTAGAAAAAAATAATCAAAAATATTGCATGAAAAAGACGACGTTCGCCAGCCTGGTGCTTCCTGTTGTTCGGTCATGGGGAAGCCACGGGATACCCAGTGAAGGAAAGCGAGAGCTCCCACAAGGGCAGTTCTGCGGGCATAGGCTTAGATATCCACATCAAAGTACAGCCTGGAAAAGCTTCTCTTCCACTGCCCACCTCCTAAAGAAACCAGCTCCTTAGGCTAGGATTAACTTTCACAGCTACATCTTCAGCATTCCTTAACAGGTGCCCTCCCTTCAGCTGGAAACTTTCCACTACAGCATCTCTGAGGATTATTCCAGTCTTCAGGGTCTTGGGGAGGGAAAGAAAGGCAAACTTTCCTAGCTTCTCACATATGCTGCTTTCAAACCTGATGGTCTGTAGAGAAAACTCTCTGGACCAGCAGCCTCTCACACATGGGCTTTGCAAACCAACTGATATTCAAATTCTTGTTTCTCTTGGCTTCTTACCTCCATGTAGGCAGGCAGAGGAAAAGAAACATGGAAAAATGAAAAAGAAACAGGCATCATAGACACTGACAAGTTATTTGCAGTAGCTATTCCAGGAACAACCATGAAACGTGGTCCCTGTAGCCAGCCAGCAGTACGGTGTCATTGAACTCAAACTGAGCAACCTCATCTCTCCAAATCCTGAGGTCTGGGCTATTCAGTCGTTGCTCAAGGGACAGAAGCAAGGCCAGGGCTCATCTGCACTGCCCCTTGCTGCCTGCAGCCCGGGAGCTTCTGTGTGTTAACTCTCAGAAATGCCACCAAAAGCAGCATAGGACTGTGTACACACAATGACTGTAACCAAACCATTGACCCAACCATGCTTTATAAAACCACATTAAACCTTTGTATTCAAATTCAAGTATCTCTTTGAACAAGGAATCTTTTTTCTAAGTAGTGACTTTAAATCAGTAGGTACACGTGGTTATAAACCAGTACAAAACTGCCATGTGGTTATCTACAGCCCGTGTTCTTGGAGCAGAAAATTAAAACCAATACATAAATGCATTCAACATCAAAAATAATCCTTGATGCCTTTCAGGGCCCAGTTCTTTGATATAAATTACAAACAAGCCTGTCATTAATAACCAAAATCCCACATAACTGTTTTCACCTCAGGACTGAGTAACCTTTCTAACGGTTACTTCTTTTCACTCTTGTCTCCTTTCCAAATGTATCTCTAAGAAATGCTGCCGAAGCTGGCAGTGGCTAGTTCTACTGGAAGGCCTAAGATACTGTACAGATACAAGCATAAAGAAAGGAAAACACAAGAAATGCCATACAGATTCCATGATGCCATGATGATGCCATGGTTCTTGGCAGGTCTTATGCCACCAATTCAGCCTTAGGGCTCTGGTTTTACGTTTGTTGTTCAGGTCACATCACCACTTCAACAGCTGTGGTCAGATCAAAGGGAAGATCCTGTGTCAGGGAAATAGTGACTTCAGGCAGGAAGGTACTACATGATGTTAAGGCCGTTCTCTGCTTGCTTGTTTTTCTCTCTCCTGCAAATCCTAGCCTAGTCTGGGGGCTAGAGAACACTCCAGCTTCACTTGGCAAGCTTTGAGGATTTGTCTAAGTAATGGCTGCCACCCCCCCAAGTTGCTTTATAGCTTACAGCATTTTCTGTACACTCTGCCTGCGCATCCTTCTTGGCATCCAGTGTTTGCTCTTAGAGTAATGCAGTCTTCAGCAGCCGTCACTGCCATGTCTAGCTTGCAGTAAGGAAATGTTGTCTGAAGTGAATAGGTTGGTGCTTTGGAAATCTTTCTTGCCATTCCAACCATTTCACCCACTATAACTTTAAGTGGTATATATGTTGAGATAGAATTTAGATATCCTTTATCATGTCCCCACCTAATGGAGAGTCCTATGCTGTCTTCTGAGCACCACACTGAGGACACCCTCAAGGCTGAACCTGTCTGGGCAGACAGTGAGCGGAAAAGTGAGAAAAGTGCAGATCCAGAGCTTTCCTTGTAGCACAGAGTACGCGTACAGCTGAGGGTAAGGGCAGCACCACATACTGCCAGATGCAGTGCACGAGCCTGCTTCTAGGTGTGTGCTGACCATGAATGGACAGGAGCTTGGCAAGAGTCCATTTTTCAGCTGTGACAGATGCAGTGAATGTATCTTGGTTCAACTGGTCTCTTGAAGTCAGCGGTAAAATCCCACTGACTCACTGGAATAGAAAAAGCTGAGTAGGATGAGTAGTGGAGGACAGCATTGCTCAGCAAGGCCATGGGCAGCCAATCCCATGTTCTGTATGAAATTTGAACTATCTGTAATGGAAAGAAGATATACAAACATTTTCTCCTGGTTACTGAGGATAAATGAAAGCATGGACTCAAGAAAATGAATGCTGTATTTATAGTCTCAAACTTATGTATCCCTTTTAATAACTGCACATCATCAAACAGTCACAAAAATGAAAAGAGACTGTATATAAATGGCTGGCTGCTGGAAGAGGACTTAGTAAATGACTGGCATTTATTGTATCAAATGGCATTTTTTCTTAGAGCACTTTCTGAGAGAGAAGAGAAAAAGGATACTGCACCTTTCATGTTCCTTGGACAGTGTCATTCTTTTTGCTTGAACTACACAACTGGTCTACATTTGGTGGCCATTTTAGGCTTTTAAAACTGTTTAACATAAAAAATATTTTTTTTCCAAAAATACACTGGGTTCTTTCTGTTAAAAGTCATCTTTCTCCTGTAAAAATCTTCCCCAGCACTGCATTCTTATATAAAGCACTTATTACACAATTTGCTGAAAGTGCCCTTGAGACGCTAAGATCTGAAGCATGGAGGATTTTTTTTTCCTTTTAAATGGAGAGAAAGAGCGGGAAAGGAAGAGAGGAGAGAGGAGAAGCAGTCTGTCAAAAATTTTCATTGTCATGTCCACCTGGCTGCATCTACTATGGGCATACAGGGAAAAAAGAACAAAAAAACCAACAAAAGGGTAAGAAGAAAGAGGAGAAAAAAGGAAGAAGCTGGGATTGGAAGGGAGAAATAAAAGGAAAACAAAAGGTTCATCCTAAGCCTGGGATCCTCCAGGCTGTAATATTCCAGCTGATAGAAAAAACCACTGAACAAAAAAAGTAGTCTAGAAAATAGAAAGTGTTGTGATTACAAAGTTGAGCATTTCATCAGTACAAACTGGTCTTTGAACGTCCTTTGGGAGAGCAACTGTAGTGTCCAAATTGGAAGGAAAAAATACAACACCGCATGGAGGAGGATTTTTTTTTCCCTTTTGGTTTATCACAGCATTTTTCTCTCTTTTTTTTTTTTTTCCTTTTCTTTTATTAATTTTTTTTGGCACAGCTTTTCTTTTTTTTTTTTTTTTTTTTTTTTTTTTTTCCCCAGCCATCAGAGCAAGTTCTCAGATGCAAACCAAACAGTGCAATGCCTAGCTGGTGGCTTCATGCTTCCAAGGCTCAATGTTCCAGATGAAAACTATTCCCTCCCCCTCTGAAGTGACTGCGTTTTTACTCCTCGATGAAGGTTACGGACAAAATACTAGACACCTGTGGCCAGGGAGAGTTGGTTTCACGGTACACTCTAACTTTGTTCAAGTTCGTACAGTTCTGGAGCTGTTAAGAATAGTTTTGAAGAGTGCTTCTCCCCACACATTCACTGCTGGTCCATTTGAAATTTCTTCTAAAACATTTCACTTTTACTTCCGCAGATCTAGAACACAAACCTGGAGAGAAAAGACTCAGCATTAAGAACCATTTCTGAAGGTGATATGGAAGTCCCATTCATAAACAGCCCTGTTCAGAGCTGATCAGTATGTTACACTCGCCAGCCTTAAATCAGCCTGTACCCTGTACTGGGTACCTGTTTGCATGCACACAAAGTAAGGGAACAAACCAACATGGGAGAAAAACCAAGTGAAAACCGTACATTTGACATTTAGCTGGGCTTTCATTGGATTACAAGCAAACATTTTGGTGGCCTATCCCAGATAAGACTATGGGCTCTTTTTGGTTGCCAAAATAGAGCATCCACTTCCATTTCTGAAATATATCCAAAGTAGATGCAGGCCTGGCAGGCATGACACAGGACTGAGAGTGGACATACGACCGTTTGGAGTGGCTGTTGGAAGCCAGGCAAGGCCCCATCTCAGATGACACAACTAAGGTCAAGCAACTGAACCATGTCATAGGTGCACCCTTTGTTAAAACCAGCTGAAAAGTACTGCTTTAAATAGTTATGCCAGCCAGGCATATAGAAGAGTTATTTTAAAAGGCTGCAGAATACATGTAACATCTGTGCATTGATTGCCCAGAGAAGCTGTGGCTGCTCCATCCATGGCAGTGTTCAAGGCAAGGTTGGATAGGACTTGGAGCAACCTGCTGTAGTGGAAGGTATCTCTGCCTGTGGCAGGGGGATTGAAACTAGATGATATTTAAGGTCCCTTCCAACCCAAACCATTTTATGAGTCTATGATCCACAAGCTGATCACAGTACAATTGAAATTTTTTAAAAGTAACATTAACAAGAAAAACAGTAATGAATAATCAGTATCTATCTCTATGGCAATACTTTTCCTTTCCCATGCAATGAAATCTTTAGGCATCACGCTGAAAAAGTCCTCCTTTTGGTACAATTCAAGGGTAAACTTCTGTGGGATAAAACACTGAAAGCCCCAGGATAACTGTTTATTAGAGAGTGGACTGCTGTGATTTCAGCTTCATTAAAAATTGACAGATGAGATAAATAATAACAGAAACAACACTACTGATGTTCTTACCAAATACATATTTAAAAGTCATTCCCATCTTCAGCAACATTTACCTATTCTACAAACATTCTTCATTTCCAACAGGAACACCACCTGCTAGTATGCCAAACCTTTCAGAACAGGAGCATTTTCAGTATACCACAGAGAGATACTTATTTATGTCTTGAGCTGCCTACACCTTCAGCTCTGTCCACAGGACTTAATATGACATGTATATTTTTTGTTGATGTTTTCTAGAAGAGTGATCTTCATCCAGCATCTACAATGTGTAAAGCTCCTTACCGATCCGTCTGATGCGCTTGCTCCCACTTTGTCTCCTCTAGCATTCCAGCAGACTTCAAAGATGCCCCCGGTGCCTCGGTAGCTATGTACTAGAGTTCCACTCTACAAAGCAAAACAATATGCAAACATTTGATAAGGAAGTTCACCTCTTTTCCTCTGTCGTGTGGCACTACATTAAAAGAAGAGAGTGGTAGCAAGAGGAAGCTATCACATCACCCAATTATGTCATCCCCTAAGGTGCCTAAGTTAGGAAACTGATTGTTGATAATGAAAAGAAACAGGCTCCTCCAGAAAGCAATTTACAGTAGGGTTCTCAGATGTCTGGGTTTTGTCAACTCTATAACAGTAAAGGCCTGGGGAGTTAGGCTGAGGTGATCTTCTCGAAAGTTTATTGTTAATTCTGGCTGTGAAGCATCAGTATAGAGAATTAAATCTGTGGGATTATGAGGCCCCGCATTTCCCAGAATGTCCTCAGTCCCCAGCCTGTACACTCTTTGCATCTATCACCTTCTCATCACAAAGTTTAAGCCAGGTGCATCAGACTCACAACTGAACTCAGCTTGAGCTTGTTACTGAATAGAAGTATCCCTTATGTCTAAGAATCTATCCATGTCTTTGCTTTTCCAAAGCTGATGGCACATCACAATGCACCTATTTTACTGTATGCCAGGTGCTTTAGTACACAAAGAAGCCTGAGCAGATATGTTCTGGGCAGTCACTTCACTCCACCTGAGTGACTCAACTGTTATTGCTGGGATTTGTATCAGCCAATATGATCAGGTTCACCTTGGCTGGCAGGCCATGTGCTACAAAGGCACACATATTTTCCATTTAAGCTTTTGCTATTAATGTGTCATTTGAATCAGATGTGCTTCACATGAAGCAAAACAATACCTGAGTATTCCATATATGGACACATTTGTCAAAGGACCCACTGGCTAGATATTTTCCATCAGGACTAAAAGCTACACTGTAGACCGGCTCTTGATGTTTTGTTAACGTATGGATGCAGACTCCTCGGTCAACGTCCCACAGCCGAACAGTGGAATCAAACGAAGCACTGCAAGAAGCATTCAAACACAAACATGTCTTAATTTGGATGTTTATCAGTTTGAAGTTTGATACTGTAAACTTCAGAGTACACAGCTGTTTGTTTTGTTTTGTTTTGTGTTTTTTCCTTGGCTAAGCAATATAAAACATTTCAAACAGAAAAGCCAATAGGTACTACTGCCTTTAGTTTTTATGACAAGAACTGTATCTACAGAACTGAATTCTTGTATGAGGACCCTTTGAGTCTACATAGGTGTGGTGCATATAGGATCAGATCACTAGTCCTTAGAGGTCCAAACTCCCTCCTTTTGAGATTCTACCTGCTATTATTCATAAAGATCAAATATATATTGTCATTAATAGGATAAATGGTTCCAGAGAGATCTTATTCCTAATGGATTTGCACTATTTAATGAATTAGCATTCTGTAATTCCCTATCCCTGTGGTTCTTTTCACTTTGTTACTCCTCCCCAAACTGCACACACCATGAACTAATTTGATAATCCCATGGTACTGCCATCATTTGGCATTCTACAAGTAAATGTACTTCCTAAACTCAATGCAAGAAGCAAGTGTGCCAGAATGAGACCAGTATATATGCATTTTGAACATTTTTCAAGTGGAATTTTAAAGGTTATCCCAGCTTTTCTCTGTTAGTTAACAAGGCTATAAGAGTTGTCAAGTCTCTGCCCAGGTGAGCTGCATCACCCTAGTTAGAACACATTCTGACTGACTGGCTGACTGGGCTGCCATTTGCCTCAGTAAGTACTTTCATTTGTAAAAACCGGATGCCAGATGGGAAGGTGCAATGCCAAATTTAGAATCTTTTTATCAAGGCAGATGAAAAGTTAAGTATCATACGACTCGATGTTCTTTCTTTTTCTTCTTCCTTTTTCAAGTATGATTCTTTTCCCTTTGTATCCACCCATCTGATTTATGAACACAGGTGCTTTTTACCAGAACTGTCTGGAGGAAGGTTGATGGCAATGTGACAGTAGGTTTGTATGTCAGAAAGATGATCCTTCTTCCTGGCAGCAACAGAAAGAGGTGTATTTTTTACCTTGCTAACATGATGTTGGAGTTTGGGTTGCTGGTGCCTGGTCCTGTAGGACTCCATTTGATAGTATAAATCTCTTTGCTGTGAGCCTGAAGATCATGTACACAAGTATCTTGCTTCATACTCCAAATCTAAGTCAGAATAATTAAGAAAGGGAAAAATGGCAGCATTACTAACATGATCTCAGCTGAATTATTTCAGTTCTATGTTATTCCTACCATTTGTTGAAGACCTTGACCCGCATGCATAATTTATTAATGCAACAGTTTGGCACACACATTAGACTAACCCCATTAGGGGAACGAGCTAAACATTTATTCAATAGATAAGAAGAACTAAATAGTTGCTGTACTGCCCACAGCTGGTAACTCTAGTTTCAATACAGAAGCTTAAATTATTCTATTCAGAAAAGTTTAACTTCATCCCATGTTGCAACAGCAGCCATTTTAAAGAAGGAAAAGAAAGTTTCAAGAACTGCTTAGAACCTAGTAATTTCCTCTTATGCCAGTAAAATTTTCCTTTTCCTCCTGAACTCCATTTGTTTTTAACAGCATACATGATGCAAGACGATCAGTGTTACATAGCCAATTCAAATTTTTGGTGGGCTCTGAATATATATGTGGTGTTCCATTGCTTAGTCCAAGGCTATTTAAAAAAATAAAATCAAATGGCTCCAATAAAATTATTTTCACAAAAAAGACTCTGAAGAGAAACAAAATTCTTTTATTTTTGTCATGGGTTCAGCAGCAGCAGTCATTTTTCTCCTTCTTGGTAGCTGGTGCAGTGCTGTGTTTCTCACTTTCAGCCTGGGAACAGCGCTGATAACACCGAAGTTTATAGTTACAGCTTGGAATGTTTTGGTCTGACCAAGGACTTTCTGAGTCTCATGCTCTGCCAGGGAGGAGGGGAAGCCGGGAGGAAGCAGAGACAGGACACCTGACCCAAACTGACCAAAGAGGCATTCCATGCCACAGCACGTCATGCCCAGGATGTAAAAATGGAGGGCAGAGACCTGGAAGGGTGGGGGGGGGTGCACTGTTTGGTCGGGCTGGGTATAGGTGGTGAGCGATTGTATTCTTTCCTTGTATTTGCCTTGTCATTATTATTATTGTTGGTAGCAGTAATGGTTTGTGTTATACTTTAGTTACTAAACTGTTCTTATCTCAACCTGTGGGAGTTGCATTCTTTCAGTTCTCCTCCCCATCCACCCAGGAGCAGGGGGAAGAAAGAGGGGGGAGTGAGTGAGCGAAACTGCGTGAGTTATAGAGGCTTAAACCACGACAATTTTCTTTTCAAAGTATAATAAATATAGAATAGGGATTATGCTTCTGTTGACACGCAAGCAGGTGTATATATGTGTATATCTAAACTAGGACTCTTCTGTGACAGTGACATCAATCATGTAACACTTATTTGGATACGATGTCTCAGTTTTCCCACTGGCTGCTTCTCTGCACTCAATCTTTTAGACTGGCTTTAAGAACTATGGGACAAAATGAACTACTGTTCATGCAGAGCTTTAAGTGATACAATATTATCATTCTGAAGAAGATTAAAAAATAGATATAATTTTTCTCTTTACTTTTTGAACAGCAGGAATGGAAATTATATTACCTTTAATGTCATGTCATCGGAGCAAGATGCTAGTAGCATGCCAGATGGGTCCCATTTGATTGCATTAACCTCGTTCTGAAATAAAGTGTTTTTATTAATACGCAAATATTCCGGGTACCTGCAATGTACTGGGCACCCAGCAGAGGGCACTCAAGGTTTGTGCATGCAACAAGTTCAACCACAAATTACAGCCCCGGTTGCTTTATGGGTGAAGAAAATCAGCGCTGCTTCCGTAACAGGCTATTTAAGCGTCATTTAGAAATGGTAACCATTTTGTGTTTATGAACAATACACACAATCAGTCTTTTGATATGTGTTCTAGCACAAAGTCTCTCATACCCATTCTTCATATGCTAAGATTTAAATAAACCTTCAAACCACACAGATTGAAGATACAATATTAAATTATTTTTTCTTTGGTTAATATTCCATACAGCTTGGAGATACAAATTTTAGACAGAAAATACTGGTGGGATGTAAAGTTTTGTGGAGTTTATAATTCTTAGCATTGCAGCTCTACAACAGTGCTGGTCTCTCTAAAGAGAGGTGTATGTGCAAATGAAATCTGGGATGGAATATTGAAGAGCTTATGATGCTTTATCAATCTTTCTAGCACTTTGTAATTAACTAAGCCTAGCTGACTACCTAGTTGGTAGTCAGTAAGTTTTCTGTGCTTTCTTTGAGGGATATATATGGAGATAAAAACAATTAATAAAGAGAAATACTGTTTTTTTAAAACATAAATTGGCTCAGGTTCTCAGTGAAAACAATTCTGCAAAGTATATAGATTTTGCTTCATCCATTTGACATGTTTCAGTCATAATTAAAGGCAACTATACAGGCATTTGAAGTAAAAATTTGGTTCATGTGCAAAATGGTGCATTTCATATACCCATATAAAGTACCAGTCTGTTGCTAGGGATGTACAACGTGTCGTGAAACATCAGTTCAACCGTAGACTAGATAAAGGTCTTCAAATGGACAACTTTACCTCACTGGGGAGATAGCAAGTTCCAGAAGTTAATTTCTAAATTACAGGTCAGAATATGATAGCAGTTTTCTCATGAATGAAAGCCAGAAAAACTAGCTTTTGACAGTCATTAAATACCACCAGGAAAAGAGCAGGGAAACGCATCTTAAATAGAACTTATTAGATTAAATTGATTCTAAATCTTGAATAATGGCTGGAGATAAATTGTTCTCTCCTTATTCATAGTTCTCATTTACTAAAGGAAATTAGCCAGTGGAAAACAAAATCATATTTATTAAT
Organism: Ara ararauna; assembly: GCA_028858755.1. Lineage (NCBI taxonomy): Eukaryota > Metazoa > Chordata > Aves > Psittaciformes > Psittacidae > Ara > Ara ararauna. The sequence goes on from CM054378.1 coordinate 54,851,076, forward strand.
GTGCCCTCAGTCTGCAGCTCATGCTACATATAAATTGTCTCACTGGTTAAGCTGCAGTTTTTGTCTCCTATGGTGATTTAGAACAGTTTATCCCTTCTCACAAGCAGTGAATCACTCCCAACGAATATGGTTTTAAGGAAGCAATGGGATGTAACACCTTTGGTGCTAGAACACACCCCGCTAACACATCATCTGCTGCAACATGCTGCTGCGACTTCATTGCTAATATTTTTGACTTCTTAAACTTACTGTGTGTCCTTGAAAGGTTTTAACGGGGCGATCACAGCCAAGTCTGCATACATGAATGCACATGTCAGTGCTGCAGGAGGCAAAAGTAGTGTTGTTCTGCCAGTCTACATCCAGAGCAGGAGCTGTGAAGTACAAACAATGGAAGGAACATCAGGGAACACCGCAAAGAAAGAACTATCCCAAATAATCCTGTCACTTCTCTGGATCAGACTAAAAGCTAGTTCTTGGCCTGTCACCCAGTACCAATTACAAGGTTGACAGGGACTGTTTGAAGGGCACAAATCATTTTTATTCTTGCAGTGGGCAACCTGTATGTTTTGCATGGCATGCGTTCATGAGAATCTTTTGAGTTAAGTAACATAGAAGGGGGCAAAACAACCTACTTCTACCCTCCTGGCTTCCAGCCGCACATTTCTTGGGCCACCTATATCATTCATTCCTTTGTAAGCCAGTTCAGTGAGGAACCTGGAAGAAAACTAATCAAAAAAAAACCCTCATGGATAATTTCAGCTGGGTTAGAAAAAATGTTCCTGTGAATGCCAGACACAATACATGGGGAAGCAAAGGAGCACACGGCCATCTTCCTTTGCACTAGCTTTATGCAACTACTGATAAAAACCTATCATTCTGAGCAGACACTTGGATTAATAATACAATTTAATTTGGCTGGGGATTGATTTAAGATAGGTACATTGATCAAGCTGATCTGAAATGAGAGGAAGAGTTTCTGTAGGTCTGGCATTAACCACGACTGAACCGCGGAACTTTGTACACAGTTAGCACATGAACATTTAACTGGGGCCTGTGCGTAACACACGCTTTACAAGAAGAGCGAGGAAGAACCCCAACGAACTTTTACAGCATGTCACTGTAGACTAAATGCATGTGGTGGTGTAGGAGGGAACTCCTGACATACAGCTTCATTCTGTTTCTACAACAGCTGCTTGGTTTTTTTTGCTCAGAGAAGAGTTTAGCTGCCCTCCAGAGGATGATGTAAGATTTGCTAAAACACAGAAATCTTCATTCTCGGCAGACTCCTGCAAGAAGCAAGTGTGCCAGAATGAGACCAGTATATATGAAGCAAAGTTGAATCTCTTTCTGGCAAGTTTAACTTTAAAATTAAACTATGAAATGCCGTATTCAAATACATTCAGAAAAATACTTTTGTAATATGGGGTGAAAAGATATCTGTTCTGCCAAGCCTATTATATTTAAATATGTTTTTTTCTATTGCAAAATGAGATTGATCACGCCACCTTCAGAATCATCAGGTAGCTCTCTAAATGAGAATGGAGGACTAAAATTCTTTCATATACAAGTATTTTTCAAAATATTAATGAAAATGCTCAATAATTCTTTGTGATAGGTAAGGAATTTTGACACTGCAGAAATACAAAGGAACTTTGTGTGAGGAAGGCAGGTTACTTCTGAATTTTCCAATGAACATAAATGGGGATCAGGAAATAGTAAAGTTCCTGTAACTGCCTGCTTGTCTTTCTTTTTATGCTGCAAGCTTTGTAGTAAGGTTTCAGAGCCAACAGAAATCTATCTTTATTAATAGCAATATGCCTTCAGGGCTAATATCTAGTATGATATGTATGTGTTGAAAAGTAATTTTCTGAGAGCTACTGGCACCTAAAGCAATGAATTTCCATTGCAGCATAACTTGAATCACAGTGTTGATAATTAATACTAATTAATTTACTGGTATATTTAATCATAAGATTACTGGATAAGTAACTACACAAAATGGCAACCAAAAGTGTTGTTTAATGCAAGTAATCAAATTGCCAAAGCGTCTCCAAATCCACAGTATACTAGCCAATTGCATAAAACCAATTAGAATGTCATCTAATAAAAGCAGCAACAAATCCTTAAAAAATGCAGCTAAATTAAATATCAACAATAGGAGTGTTACAATAATTATCAGTTAATTTAAGCTTTTTCTGAGCAAACTTAGAATTGGAGGCTCAGAAGGGGATAGAGTTAAGTGACTGCAGGGAATGACACCTGGGTCGGAGCAATCCCAGGCACAGCTACAGGTTGGGCAGAGAAGAGATTCAGAGCAGTCCTGCAGGGAAGGACTTGGGGGTATTGGTTGATGAGAAAATGAACATGAGCCGGCAGAGTGTGCTTGCAGCCCAGAAAGCCAACTGTATCCTGGGCTGCATCAAAAGGAGCGTGACCAGCAGGTCGAGGGAGGTGATCCTGCCCCTCTACTCTGCTCTCCTGAGACCTCACTTGGAGTATTGTGTGCAGTTCTGGTGTCCTCAACATAAAAAAGACATGGAACTGTTGGAACAAGTCCAGAGGAGGGCCACGAGGATGATCAGGGGACTGAAGCACCTCCTGTATGAAGATAGGATGAGAAATTTGGGGCTGTTCAGCCTGGAGAAGAGAAGGCTGCGTGGAGACCTCATAGCAGCCTTCCAGTATCTGAAGGGGGCCTACAGAGATGCTGGGGAGGGACTCTTCATGAGGAACTGTAGTGAGAGGACAAGGGGTGACGGGTTCAAACTTAAACAGGGGAAGTTTAGATTGGATATGAGGAAGAAATTCTTTACTGTAAGGGTGGTGAGGCACTGGAATGGGTTGCCCAGGGAAGTTGTGAATGCTCCATCGCTGGCGGTGCTCAAGGCAGGGTTGGACAGAGCCTTGAGTGGCATGGTTTAGTGGGAGGTGTCCCTGCCCTTGGCAGGGGGGTTGGAACTAGATGACCTTAAGGTCCTTTTCAACCCTAACTATTCTATGACTCTATGTTTCTATGACTCGAAGCACTTAGATATCTAAAACTGGATCATTCAAATACCTCTTATGGAATCACTTAACCATTGTTCTTGTATGAATAGGCATCAGTCCACATCCATCAGTATATGTGAAAATCAGATTATTTCACTCAATTTTAAAGAAATAAGCTTTGTGAACACATATATTAATCAAATGCCCTATAATAATTAATAGTTTTGCAAAAAATAATGAAACCCTAGAAGGTACTTTTCCACATAAGTATTTTGACCATAAAACCTTAAAGTTACATGGGAACATCAATGATACAGAAGCCTTCAAGACCTAGACAAAGGAAACTTCCTCACGTATTTTAAGATGACAATTTTGTCCATACAGGTATAAACTAAGTAAGTTGTTGTAAAGCAGCTGAGAGTAAAAAAATTATGTTATTCCCAGGCCAACTATCTCCAGACTTCTTTGAAGTATGCAAAGTACGCTACACAAGTATGTGTTAAAGGAAATGTACTCTGTCTAGACTAGCCTTTTAATTGTTAAAATGCCACCTTTAATCCTTGTGTAGAAAAGTTTTCCAGATTCCAGATATGGAAAGGAATTTGCTGTTTGTACTGGTGAATAACCAATGCAAAGACGACAAGGTGAGGTCTTTGAGGCTTCAGACTTATGTAAGGACAATGACTCCAGATGATTTTAAGGGCCTTTTTGTAGGACATATGCATATCAGCAATTTCCTTAACAGCTAAATGCTTTACTTCCCTATGAAAACAGACTTGAAATAATGCAAAAACAAACTAAAAAAAAGCCCCAAACCAGAACAAAAATTATCCCCTCCACATCTCCTCTTCAGAGATGTCTTATGGTCCAATGACAAACAGCATAATAAGAATTTTTATCAAAGTTTATTAATGCGAATGGACATTGGCATATTGCATTGGAAGATGTTAACTATTCGACTTGCTAAAAGGGGAATGGAGTGATGTGTTATTGATGCACTTCACTGCTAAGACAGCTACACGTCAGTGAACATGATTTTGAAGGGGCATCCAAGTCCTGAATCTGCAACTACTTAAATCAATAGTTAGGGATCAGAAGGCTTAACAGCCTCATTAACTACATCACTACAGAGTGCAAAGTTTGCTTTTGTGGAACAGTTATGATTGATAGATAAATAAATGCCAAAGTGAGAAAATATGAATAAATGCCACAGCGAGAAAATCTGTCAGCAGCCAATGACTCCTCCAAACTGACAGTTGCATTAGTAAGAGAGAAGATGAGTGACAAAAATGCAGAGTATGGATCCGCTATAAGCATGGACATACTTTGTCTTTTGTTGAATAACCATTTCAATTGCTACTGCATATTAGTAACATCTGTGAAAATGTGAGAATGTGAACAGCTAGAAATTGAGCTGAACAGCATGCTCAAATTAGTGCTTTAAAATTAGTAGTAAAATATGCCTTTCTAAGCCATTAAGCACTTTGTGAAAGCCTGCTATATTTAAAAGTGGATTAGTTACACTGAACACATAGGAAGATGAACATTTCTAGCATCAGAATCTGAAATGTTTTGGTGGTTTTAAACTCCATTTGACTATACCCCTTAAAAATTCTTCACTATGACAACTTAATCCAGTTTGGATCATGTATTCAGATATTATTATACAAGTCTAGTCTTGGGTGAATTTAAGATTACGTAAGTGATTGCCTGTTACTCAAGATTACTTAATATCTGAGGCATCTCCTGTCTTCTTGAAGCAGACCAGACCTACAAACGACCACCCGAGTAAGGTTTTGGTGCAGCAAGGTTTTGAAATTGAAAGTGGCAACTGACTTCTGATGATTGGAGAAAGCAAATACTGAAGAACTTCAAGTCAAAATCAAAAGCTAAGAAATTCCTGAGGACCTTCTTGCAGTGATGAATGCAAGTTGCATGAGAGATCCACCTGCTTCTGTCTTAAATCAGCTTCAGTGTAACAGGAGCAGAAAGAGTGGAAGAGATCCTAGATGCTTCCTTCTAAGTGCCTCTTCATAAATCACCACTTGGTACTACTATTCAAGCACATAGATAATGACAGAATCATTCAGCTAGACAGACATGAGTGCTGTATAAATCCTCTCCTAGAATCAGTTTGACTTTCAAAGCTGATTGTTACAGAATTCCATCTTTCTAAAAAATGAATAAACCCACAAGCCACAGTACTCAGGATAGTTAACGCACAGAAAACTCAGTTCAAACTTCTCTCTGGCAGACACATTTTTTACAAAAGCAGAAATTATATTGATGATATTAAAAAATGCATTTCATTTTACTAATAAGAGTTATGCAGAACTTACCTGAATGGAAAGGAAACTGCTGTTTAGCTTCTCCTGTATGAGCATCCCAAATTATTGTCGTCTGCATCCGAAGGAAGGGAGAAAAAAAGATAAGTGATTGCTCAGCTCAGAGAAAATAAAGACCACCCCCACTGTGGAGCAACTCTAAAAAATGGGCTGATAAAATTATTGACTGCAGAGGGCCTTGTGTGCTGAACAGCTGAAAAAACAGAAATCACTTCCAAATACTACAGAAAAATAATCTAAGTGTCGATAAAGAAGCATCATGCCTACAGAGGAAGTAATGTAACCATAAGAATGGCATATTCTCTCTGAATTATGCTAGAAGACAGCACTACACATTTTAATAAGCATTTTGTTACAGCTGCTTCTTTTACCTTCTTCAAAGAAAACTTTTTCCCCTTTTCAAAGATGCAAGTTGAATTCTATTCCAAAAACCATGGTACTACATCTCTAACAGTTGAAACACCAAGAGAAATGTTTATCTAGCAGCAGAGTACATATAGCTTCTTGCCACTCTGGTGGGACGGACTAAGGAGTAATTTGCTTACTACAGGTTTAATCCATATTCACGGCACACATAAGCAATTCCATGTAGAGCTCAATAATACCTTCTGAGTGAATTGTCAATTTATTGGGATTGTATGCTTCCAGAAAATAAATTAAGGATGCCTCATCTTGCTGTTAATGAATGACCTAAAGAATCACTGCTGGGAATCTAAGTTGGCCAGAATAATGGAACTATCACTGGGAGACAATTGTACCTGAATATAAACCAGTATCAAAAGGAATAAAACTAAGTTTTCATTTTCAAAAGTATGTGAAAATATATATATGGATTCATCTAGTTTACAAATCAGATGTACAAGCCTCAGCTAGTTTCCCTAGACCTTCTCCGTCAGCTGCTTGAGAGAAGCACTGTTAGTACACTGTAACACAGGCCATGCGACCATGACATTTTTCTCTCCAAATTTTATACAGGAGGCCAAGGATGACATACACATCTAATTTTCAGACACTAGAAGTTAGGCAAGATGAGTGCTGTATACCTTCCACTTTCAGTTTTAATGGATTTGTGCTCATCATCATCAGTCATCTATTAATTTTAATCTCTTAATATGCACTTAGCTGTAACCATGTTTTGCTTGCTTTTGAGTTCCTATTTGCATAAGAAGCCTTTTTATTTTTGCATATTTGCATAGGAAGCCATATATAATTTATTCACATAAAACTGTTTCAATAATTAAATGAGCTAAAAAGGTGCAGTATCTTTAAGATCACTTCCTTCCTGGAAATACTTAGTTGATAGAACTACAAATATAAGTACTAGAAAGTAGTTTTTCCCTTAACTGAGGCTCATTTAAGATGCAATTTTAGGCAGGGAGAAAATTGAGGTTTTTTTGGTTTTTTTTTTTCCATTAAAGTAAAATCTTTTACATAAAAATAGTACACATTTATCCAGTCTCAAAAATGTAATTCACACTACTAAAACATATTAAACTCTCTAGGATGCCTGGAGGAGAAGAAAATAATCTTGTGGAATTCAGCAGCACAAACTCACTGAATAAGCACATTCATATGTTAGAATAATGTATTTTTAAAACTCACTTTATCAACACCAGCACTTAAAATATAATTCCCCTTTTTGTTCCATTTCAGGGCAAATATTGGACCTTTATGTTGACCTAAGGTGCTTGCAAGGTTACCTGGAATAAAGAAAAAGTTATTACAATTTGTTTATAAAGAAGCCAAATTAAAGTTCATTGCTGTTTGATGCTTATGAACAATAAATGTTGTTTGACTTACCATCTTCTGTCCATATTCTTGCAAAACCATCATAAGAGCCTGTAGCCAATAGTGTTCCATCACTCTGTTGGGATATATATAAATGGAAAAGGTCAATACCAGATGAAATCTGTTTCAACCAACCTTTTTCATTTGCTCTCTTTTTTAAGGTTTGTGCATTGTGATTTAAGGGAAATCTGAGTCCACACATTGAGACAGATTATACCATGATCTAAACTATAGGTTATTACTGCATACATCAAAGAGGAAATACACTTCTCTAACATACTGTGAAATACTGGGCTACACCACCAGATAAGAGTAATTTAATCAAAAGGATTAGGAAAAGAAAACAAGATAAAACAAATTCTAGGGGATTCATCCAAATAACATATGCCTTAGATATTAAGAGCCTGCAAGACATCAGCAGATCATCTAAACCCTGACTAAACCCCAGTGCACTGAAATTCAGGCACCTATATATACTACCTGAAAAAAGTACCTAAATACCTAAGCCACCAAAACTCACAGTTTAAAGACCTTGAATGCTATCTACCACCGAGAAGTTGCTTCCTACTTGTGTGAACACAGACTCCTACACATGCTCAGAGGCCCAATACCACGACAAATATCTTGAGAAAAGCTGCATTCATGGGTCCCAATACGAGAGAAAAAAGCCCAGGAATTGTAATCAGTAAATTACATGTATTCTGATGGAGGGAGTCCTTCACTGAAGGGTATCTCTTGTGCAGCCAGCGATACTGGAGTTATTGGGCCAGAATGAGAATAACTAAAAAGAAACTTGACTCTGCAATCTGCTGAGACAGGTACTACTGGAGTAGGAGCTGGGATTTTCTTTAAACATTCCAGCACCTGGCTTAGAAGTGAGATTCACCCCATTTATCTCCAGACATCCAGAAATTAGGAGTTAGTTGAAGAGAGTAACCTAGTCTCCCTCTATAATTAACAGCATCACCCATCACTGGCATGTTATTCACAATCCCATTTGCATTAGATTCTGCCAGGATGGAGGCACGTGTTTCTATTTTTGCTGGCTTAGAAGGAGTCTAGATGACTAGTTTAGATGGTTAAATCTAAGGGAGATGATTTCTACCCTCTGTTCCAAAGGACAATCTGAATACAGCCTCTAGAAATCACCTTTCTTATTACAACATAAATCACAGAAACTGGAAAAGAACAGATTTAATATCACCAGTGTTAAAATTTCATGGTGAAATACGATGATATTGTGGTTTTAAATAAATAATAAAGCCAGATGGCATTTCCAGTATCATGAAAATGAGGAAAAAGCATAAAATAATTCTCTAAAGCATATGTCCATCAACCCTCCAAAACCAGTGACTCGGAGTAGTTGTAGATTTTACTCAAATATACAATGATGTAGTGGGAAAATACCAAAACCTAAGCCAGCTTCACTGTGATATACTCTTACTGGGACGACTGATGAGAACAACGGTGATACGAGCAAAAACAGAAAAGGGAAAGAAAGCTCAGGGACTAGATGTACAGTTTATCCAAATTTGGTGGTGGCAATTCACATTGTTCAGAAAACTCAAAGTGAGTTGTAAGCACTCTAAGTGTTTAAAGTAGGAATATTTCCTTACATTAAGTACTAGAACAATGCAAGTGAAGTACCTGATCAATGACATACGGAAAGGTAAGGAACTACTACAGGAAATACTAAGGGATTCCCTATATGTTTTGGATGTTTCTTATAACTGTTCTGCACCTTTGCATGTCTTCCTCTTTCAATTAGCCTTTTCCTACTCCTCAGTTCAGTTTTCCCCAACTATTTTTCTTCACCATGACATCTACAGGAAAAAAGTAATGAACATTCTTGGGTTTTATCTTTATTTGCTTTGTTAATCTACCTCGCTTTCTGCGCTATTCACCAACTTCTTTCATTGTGTCAAACACAAAATACATAGGGGAAGTTGATTTGTGCAGTGGCCTTATCTTTTGTGAAGCACCCAGCTCACCTGAAGGAAAGTAATACTGCAGTAAAGATTAACTGAATCTTGGTCTCTGGAGAGCAACTGAGACTGTATGTAACTGCTGAGAATCCTTTCTAGTAATTTTTAATCTGTTTTCCTACAGAACCAAGATGAATGTGAACACTCTATCCGTACTAATACCAGCAAAAAAGACAAAAACCAAGCAATCTCAAAATTAACAGAGGTTCCTGCAAGGTCTTGCAAGTTCTTTTTACAATGCTTAGTGGTAGAAAGGAGATGCGAAGCAGCCTTAAAGCTGCCCAAAACCACCGGTCCAACACTGGGAATTCTTAGCAACAACTGTCTCTCTGCTTATTTTAGTCTTCTCTAGGCAGGACCATGCAAAGACAGCAGGTTTTGCAGAATGAAAATAAGAAAGGGATCAGGAAAGACAGTTCCACCCAGAGGTGGTAGGTAAAGAGAGAATGACTACACATGCTCCCACCAAGAGAAAGACTATAATGTGAACATGTTTTGCCATGAACAGCATAATTCAAATGAGAGAGGGTCTTGATAGTCCAACTTCAAAAAAAGCTTTGCTGGTGCTTGTATCTCTTTACATGCCAAAATAAAGTAACCATAAGATGCAAATACATTATTAATCAGGCTTCATTACTTGTAGATTGCTTGTTTAATCTTCATTCTTAAAGTTAGCTAGGTTTATTTTTGCCCATGCTCCTAAAATAGAGATATAAATACATCATTATTGAGTGTGAAGATGGCAACAGTACTGAAAAATAATAGCATATAGGGATAAGTTCAGCCTGTTGTGAGTATTTAAAACAAGAGGTCAGTAGGTTAGGACAGAAGTTCTGGTCACCTCAGATATAAAAGATATGGAGCAGCAGCTGTAATTGCCTCTGAATTGAATTTAGACAGTGAAAAACCATGCACAGCCTTAGAAGTTAGCTTACATTCCAGTCCAGTGAAGTCACATCCTTATTGCTGGGGACATCGTGTCCTCCTTCTCTTATGCAGTGCCTCAAAACTAGTTGAGTGGAACCGCTGTTGCTGTTTTCATTGAGATTCCATATTCTGGCTGTTGAGTCTCCGGATCTATAAAAGCAATTGCGCAGAAATGAAAACTACTCTTGCTGCTGATGCAGCGATATAAAGACCCCTATTTCTGTTTTCATTAGAGAACATTACAGCCTTGAAAAAATTTTTCTGCCCATCCCTTCCTGCACTCCATATACCTTTTAAAAAATGCTAACACACATTTAAATTATACATATCATCTGAATCCACATCGTCGTTTGCTTGACTCAGAAAAGTTTTACTTAAAATGCACTTGCTTGCCCTCTACATTTTGTACTTCATGCCTAAAGCTGGTATCACTATAACTGAGATAGTCTGGGAGGACTCAACATTACAAAAGTAACATTGTGGAGATTCCAGTAAAGACAGAAACACCGATGCTGTGCCCATGTGGCTCCCATAAGAAGCATGCAGTCCTATTAGCTCCCAAGGGCTCACTGCGTCTCTGGTGCTCCCCAGGAGCTGCAGTAGGTTCTGAGCACAGGACCTGCAGGCCCAGGCCTGCAGACATGCAGAGTGTCACCCTGGCAGCAGTGTGACAAAGGTGCTGTGGTGCCACCTCTCTGCTCCTGCAGGAGCAGGAGGTGAACTTAAAGACTCCTTTTACTTTGGCTATGATCCTTTCATAAAGTACTTCTGTTCAGGACAGGCCTCTCAGCACTAAATTAAGCTACAGAATCTAAAGAAAAAGAAAGTAGAAAGGTAATTTAAATAATTTAAAAAAAAATTAATCTTTAATTAATTTTTTAAATTCATGTCTACAGAGTCCTTTGCTCTCTGTAGCTTGGCTGCTGAGCTCATGTTCATTGAAAAAGTGGCAAAATAACTACTGACATGATAGAGCAAGACAGAGACCACATCAGGTTTTTAATCTATGTTACAGACTATTTTCTAGGGAGATGTTTTTCCTGCAAACTGAAACCTTGATTTTGTCTAGAAAAGCTTGTGAGGTGAAACTGAAGAGTTTATCAAAATCTGCTCATAAGTAACAGTTTTGTTTTCACTTTGCGTAAGTTCTTCTTCCAATGGAAAACACCCCTGATGCCAGAAATAAATTTGCGATGGGGTGGAAGATACTACACTTCCTAGTTTATTGGGATTTGTCTCCTGCTGCTCCTCCTCCCCTATTTTAAAAACCAATCAATAACAACAGCAACCAAACCAATCAAAGAAAACTGGACTGCTGGATTTGTCCAGAGGGTAATTTCCATTTACATGCAGTAATCTTGGAATTTCAGAGCTGAATTAAGATCCTTCTTATATTTCTAAAAATTCATACAGTCTAGATGAAATTTCAATGCTGATGTGTTAGCTCTTCCTTTTTTTTGAAGTAATGACTAAAACTTCTTTTCCTATACACTAACAAGGAGAGAAAAACTTTCTTCAAAGACTGAAAACCTGAGATCCATTTTTGCTTCGGTATGCCGCGTTACACTGAAAAGGAAATTGCTCACATCAGAATGTTACATTTTCTTCTGGACTACTAAAAAAACATTGTAATTATTTATACCAAAAGTACTGATCAAATTTTAAACACTTGACATGTCTTCGAGTGCAAGTATTGACCAATCAAGTACTGAACTGGATTGATCTTTTGTGTTATTAATTTACCAATAATTTAGCCAAATTTCACATAAACAACAGTTCAACTGTAAAAGCAAAAACCTTTTAACGGCTTTTTGCCTGTATCTGTGGCTCTGAGCTCTGCTGGGTCATCGCACGCCTGGGGAATGTGCTCCCATCTCCTTTGAGCCTCTTGTGTCAAGCTGGGATGTGATTGCTGGCCAGGGCTTTGCGAGCCTAAACCACAAGACACTGCTGTACAGCCATTCTTTAACTTTTGGCACTTATCTTTCATGTTAGTGATTAAGAAATAATTTGAGTCAGGGTAATTTTTACCACCATACAGGGCTGTGACTATAATTTCGCTCCTTATTTCTTCAGAGGTCTGGAAAACGGAAAAACAATTTTGTACATGCTGGCTGGAAAATTAACAAAGTTAACCATGAGGCTCAGAAGGGAAAGAACTTTTTTAATTGTGATAATTCACAATAATGGGAACATAAGTCCTTCATAGGCTTGGGTTACTGGTTAACATCCTAAATAGGAAATTCCTTCAGTGCTGGTTTCTCTGCTATGTAAGGCTTCAGGCCAGTCCTGCCCTCATTGTAATAATCCAGTTTGTTACTGGACCCTGTGAATAAAGTGACTCCGTCACTTGGCTATCAAACACAATATCCTATTTGCTAGTTCTAAAAGGGTTATGTTTTGTTTTTCAACAGTTTTATTTAGTCAGTTTTCTGGCAATGCTTAGGCAGTATTATTTTCCAGTATTTTAATTTTGTTTTTCCATTTTCTTCTTCCTAAGGCTACATAAGCTATTATGTGCCCCTGCAGAGAGGCTTTATGAGTCTACCAGTATGTGGCAGGGGTATTTGTGTGTCTTCCCTTTTGTTGCTGGGGAAAATAGAGTATTCTCTGCTCTGGAAAGTATTCTGATTTCTGTTGAATGATTCAGTGAACCCTGCCTTATTAGTGGACCATAGTTCAAGCACAATTCAGATAGATATTTAATCTCCTTAGCTCACAGAAGCATTTCTATCTGCATGATAAAGCAACTCATTCCAACATGCAAGTCATGAGCACTTGAGTAATAGGTATATTGTTCTGCATTATGGTAGAGTACTACCAAATTTTAGGAAGGCTAGTTCTGAAAGTATTTTATTTCATGCTCTCCAGCAGTGGTATAATCATGAATCAAGGCAGGCAAATGTTTACAGGATTTTATTCGTGCCATATGAATTCTCCATTCCACCACTGTCAGCACAGAGGTTAAAACAGCTGCAGTTGGGCAAAGAAATTTGTAAGATGGATGTTGAACCTCAGTACTTCTAATCTTCACCTGCAAGTCTTATAATCACTGTTCTTTTGATATGCAATATTGCTAATGTGTATTTAATACTTCTGGCTCAAACAGGTTAGACTTTTAATTATTTTATTTTAAAAGAGATTATTAAAAACATAAAGGGAAGGAGACTCCTTGCAGTTTACATACCTAACTCTTCTTTAATGAAGCAGGTCTCTTAAAGTAAGTGCTTATGTTTCCTAAAAGTAAGTGCATATGTTTCCTAGGCAGTCAGTAGAGGTAAGTGCTTTAGAGGTATCCAGAGGAAGACTTCTATCCCACTGACTCTACAGCACTGCTCTCTGCAACAGGTTATTCAAGTAGACCTCACCTAATAGCTGACTGCTTTGCATTAATGGATTTGATGTAATGAGGAAACTGTCCCCAGTAAAGTCACCTGCTAATGAATAAGCACTTACAGTTAGCAGAATTAACAGCTAGTGCTGACTAGGGTGGTGGTGTGTGAAATCAGTCCCCTCAACCTGATAATCCAAAAGGATTATTCAGAAAGGTAATTCATAGTGGATCCTAAACTACTGATATGAGGAAGTACCACATAAAACCCAGAGATGACAACAGGAGATGGCCTCAAACACCCTTTTTTGCTTCTGAGAAACAGTCACAACCAAAAGACCTTGGACAACAGCTTTTATGGCTAATTATTTTGCTGACTAGGAGAGCGAAGGTGCACAAAGCACTCTATAAGAGACAAAGTACCCCTATGTGAAAGAGGCTTGCATAGATCAGCAAAGAAACCTACTGCTGGGTTTTGAGAATGAGGCCAGGTCCCTCTGCTTCATGGCTATGACAGTTGCTTGAAGGGCATGGCTGGATGTAAGAGAACTGGAAGCAGCAGTTGAACATGCTGACAGAAACATCCTAAATTCAACTGGAAAAACTTTTAGAGTTCAAGGCTCTAGCAGCCTTGACATTCACAATCCATCCGCTTCCATACTGGGAAATTTAAGCATGTTCATGAACACTCTGGGTCACCAGACCACAATGACCTATGCTGGCAAACTCATAGACTATTCCCTAGCCTGTTTTAATTAGTACTCTTGCCTGAGGCCCTGACATTCTCTCTGAATAACTCCTGGGCATGTCTTGGTGGTTACAATGTCCAGAGATGATTCCCAATGTGCAGTTTGTCTGGCAGCCAGGACAGTTTGCTAGCACAGACACCGGCCATTCTGTGCCAGTTGGCCTCAGTGCTTAGGAAAATTCCCAGGCATGGTTAGATTACTAATGTGGATGTAGCTGTAAGGGGTTTCTGCACTATCAAGGGAACATAACCATCTGTAACAATTTATATGTCATAAAATTGAAACTTAGATATTGAAAGGTATCTCATGGAAGAAATAATTGTTTGAAGAGGACAACTGTCTTTTAAAAGCAAAATTGGAATTATGGCTGGGAATGGCCAAATCCTGCGATTTAGCTGAGCATCTACTTCCCCCCCCCCCCTTTTCTTTTTTGACCTGTCCAAAACACTACACGCAATTATTTGTTTTGGAATGTTGATTTCCTTCATAAAGGGTAACTAATCCTCTTACACGGCTGTATGTATGCACTTTACTGTACTATTATAATGCTTCCATTCATAACATTTAAGCATTCTTCCCACAAGCATCTGGTGACAGTCATGCCTTTGGCAGCCTTTACTGGTATCTCTAATTCTTTACTGGTATCTCCTTCATCCTCCAGTTTAAGGTATTTTAGGGGTTACGGGTGAGGTGGAGGAGGAAGACCAGCTGTAGAATATACTTCTTCAGTCTATTTGATAAGAGAAACTCCTGACTCCACTGTTGTTTTTTGGTCTTTTTTAATAGCCCTTGCATAGTCCAGAGACCATATATTCCTCTACTAGCCTTCACACCCTAAAATGTCAAAGCAATTGAGTAGATGGGACATCAAATACCAAAATCCCTTTCTATCAGTGGGATACTCACTAAATCTGGAGATCAATGCTCTAGTTCTTGGCAATTCATTCTACAAAGAAATCCCTGAGAGATTGCTTCAGATTGGGTTGTGAACCTGCATTACTCTTTTAGTGCTTTGAAGATTACATTACCTTGCTGTATAAACTGTTGCTAATTGTTAGAAAAATCTATTGCTTGTACAAGAAAACCTGAAGAAAATACTTTGCCATGAATTGAGATTCAGTTGTGCTAGGCATTGTATAAACAGAAGAAATGTGTTGTTTCCTTTATTTAATAGTTAGGTTTTTATATGTATTTTTTAAGAAGACAACAGATGGGTTCAACCAGGCAGATGGAAAACCAGAAGAAAACTGCAGACTGGGCAGCACAATATGGCTATTAGAGAATCTAACAATTCAGTGTTCATGCATCAGACTAACTGTGGTTTTCTTTTTCAAAGCACTACTTTGTAAAGGACAAAAAGAACTGCAGCGTACTGCACATGTCAGGGAGCTTCTCTCCCTCATTTAATTGGAGCTGTAACACATAGTTTACCTGTAAATGCCAGCTTGCACTATCATTATACCAGACATATCAAATTCTTCTCTGTGCAGTGGCATCACCAGTTAAGACAGTTGTCTTTTGGTTTAATTTTCTCTGTGCATTGTATGCCATTTCAGTCATGTAAGCTTCATCAGGCACTCACTGCTGCACTACCTGAAGGCTAACTGCATCACATGCTTTGTTTTTTATAAGCAGGCTAAAATCTGATTAAGATCATTATGGATCTAAATTATTTGTATTTTCATTACATCGCATTAGTCTGTATAAGACACAGCACCTGACTGTATTTCTAACAATGCATGTATTTATGTACTTCCAAAATCAGCAGCAAAACTTATTGAGACCTATTACACTGAAGGGTAAAGCTCTGTTGAAGGGATAGCGAGGGTACTTCTCTCAGACATTTGACTAACAGTTCCGATTATCATCCTCCTGGTTAAGAGCTGTCACTATACCAGGTATCCATCTACTAGTGCTTAGCACCCTGCAGTACAGTTTAACACCCACTGGTTCCTCAGTCACTGCAATAATTTATTAGTTTATTAAATGGTCCACTTTTTAGACATGTTGAGAGATGCAGGCACCTGCAGAAGGACCGAGCACTTGAAAGGATGCCTAATTTCAGCTGTTCAGATATTCTCTAGAATAAAGCAGCATCTTCACTTCATCTCAGGTGCCACAAGGTGTCCCTAAAGAATAATTCTATATTGTATCCTTTCTCCCCACTGATTTTTCTTTACATAATAATGTGGGTGTACTAACTCATCACTTGGAGACTGTTCTCCAGAGAATTCAAATAAATACCATAATGGATAAGTTTCCTAATAAAAAGTATATTGTTTAGGATGACAGGGCTAAAGGAGATTGGACTTAATGATCTTAAAGGTCTTTGCTAACCTAAATGATTCTAGTGACTGTATGAGATCTATTGTACCAACAAATACAGTCTCTTCATTTGAATGATCCTAAATATGAGAGCTATTGATCACAAGACAGCCCATGAAATTCTAACTAAGTTTGTCCCCACTATGGGAAAGATCTTTCAGATTGTATGGAACCTTCTCTAGATTTTCATCTTTAGTAAGAAACAACCATGAAAACAATTTAATGAGGTCAACTAAATTCTTCTTAGTTTTTTAGGTTTTCTTCACCATTAGGCCACGATTAACATCTATGGGTAATCAAGGCATTCAGGCATACATTGAAAAGTTAAGAGTAGCAGTACAGGAGTGTGTTCATTTGGGATCATTTGGGGTGGATTTACAAATCATTATCTAAGCAGTAGCATTTCCTGTACATCACAGATTTTTTGCCTTCCCTTGGTTCACTTATTTTAATTTTAAAACATCCTCTCAGATTTGGGCTGGGAATATTAAGGAATATCATATGCTACAGTTCTTTCACATTTGTCAATCCTAATTTTTATTTATTTATACATCAAATAATTCTCTGGTTCACTCAACTGCATGTTGGGAAGAGAACAATCTCTGTGAAATAACTTTTATACTTGCCTATTTTAACTGCAGACTGACCTTAATGATCAGGACTTCCTTTCTTAATAATAATCATTTGCTAGGGATAAGTAATATTACCCAAGACACTAGAAAACCAAGTGGGTAGACGCTTATGGTTGGTAGAAAATACAGCGAATGCATGGCATAGGAGCGTGCCTGCTATTACTGCTCTTGCCTGTATCGTTGCATCACCTAGGGACCCTACAACACACCAGAAGACCCACTGAGGCTAAGTTTTTCATCCAAAACCCCTACATGGAGTTTTTCCAAATTTTACTGCTATATACATTTAACATTACTAAATGAAGACGTTTAGTGCTACAGACGCTGAAAGCACTATCAGATCTGGACATTCCAGAAATGATGCATATTCAGCAGGATTCTGCCTTCTTGTTTGAAATTTTTCTTTGGAAACTTCTGTTTTCACCCTCAGTGAGATCTTGTGCTGTTTATCCAACCTGGTATTTGTTTTTCCTGTTTATTCTTTCCCATTTTCTTTCATGTATTAAGCCAACAAAGACATGATGACCATTTTGATGACCTTGCCAGAAGCTGGAAATAAAATAAGAATTCTCCTCTTTCTTCTAAGAAATGTGTTCTGATGCTGCTAAGCAACTTTAAGTGATGAAGACCCATGTATCTCCTCTAATTTATAGCAGCTTTCCTCCACATTCCCAGCTAGACTTCTGAAATTTAACCTTCATTTTAAGTTTTAACTTTAAGCATGAACAAACAGATTCCAACAGTATCCATATATACAGCTCTCAGGGTATGTTTACATTAGTATTTTTGTTCAAATCAAAAGCGCTTTTTGTAAGTCAATTTCCTGACTGTCCCACTTACCATGCTTTGGCTGTCATTGCTGAGCAGTCCTTTCAACGCATACCCTCAAATGACTCCTTAATGCTCATGTCATTGGACAAAACTAGGTCCAGCCTGAAATCTCCCTATCACATACAAACAGAGGTGACATAAGTCCTGACAATAGTTTTACTCAACAGGTCTACTCCCGTTTGTGCACCATGCTAATGTACACACAGCAGAAGAAAACTCTGGGTTAGAGTCTCCATACTTTTAAAAAGAAAACATTGATGATAAAGACTTTCTAATGTGAACCATTAACTAGGAGCAGTAGGAGTAGATTTCATGAACTTCAAACACATGAACTTCAAATACTCTGAGAATTATCCATAGTTATTTTAAAAAGCCTTTTAAAAAATTTGTGTATTTAGGGCCCAAGTGCACACCTTAAATGTGTAAATGCTTCATATTCTGCATCACCTTATACTTACTTAACTGCAACATAGGTACAGTACTGCTGAAAAAAACAGTTGCAGGCTGAAAAAACAGTAAAGAGAATACTCATTCATCTCCTGTATACATTCACAAGTTCTTGCATCCCTAAATACACTCTAATTGCAGCAGCTGGTTTCAGTCATGGTCTTACCCAGATGCTAGCAGGTCACTGACAGGGTTCCAGGCACAGATGAACACCTCTGATTCATGGCCCCGAAGGACTGTTGCTTTGTTAGGAGGAATTTCAACATCCCCATCAATTTCCATTGGCTTTGAATGATTATCTGTAAGGAGATACACCAGAATAAGTAGTTTGTAAGATGCTGCAAGGTCTGCTTTAAAAATAAGCTTGCTACCCATAGCCCAAAGCTTTCAGTAACATATAAACTATAAATAATCTTTGCTGTGTCACTGACCATATTAATCTATATTCTTCCCTATGATTATTCAGATTTATGCTATTTCCTCAAAATGTAGAGCTTGCCAAAATACTTTGTATAAATGCATGTAGCTTTTCTTCCAAAAAATAGCATTTATTTTGGTATAGTTTTTTTTTAAGCTGGCTTCATTAAAAATTACTTAAATATTTATTAAAATAGCAGACTGCCAGATTTGAGTAAAGCTTTATGCTGTTCTTTTAATAAAGTAACATACAGCACATATATTTTCTGTCAGTGTCCCGAAAGTAGTATGTGTGCTACTACCAGATGAAAAACATACCAAGTAAGGGTCTCATTGCCTGAGCATGGCAGGAAAACAGTGAGTGATCAGCTTACCAAGGGTACCATAATATATGCAAAAGTACCAACTGAGGCATACTGCAATGCTGGGGTTCTTTAGAATGCAGTGTAAACTAACTTTGTTTTTATAAAGCTCTTTTATTTCCTTAAGGAAAAAAAGTGAATTTACAATGATGAATTTCTCTTAGAGGCAGCAATTCATTCCCATTTGCATCATGAACGTTTTCACTCCAGATTTGCATTGCTTCAGTATAAATCTTCCTCATTCAGCTCAAACTACACTTCCTGGCAACAACACAAGATTATTATCCTCTGCGAACAAGACACAGCCAAGGACAGGTACCACACTGAAACAGCAGACAGCAGATGTTAGAGAGAAGTGTGGCCCATTTTGCAGAAAGCACATCCAAGAGTGGATAGCTGCCAAGCTGGGGGAAAGGCAACCTCCTTTTATCTAATCAATGCCTTGGCCAGCTGATCTTCTATGATCAAAATGCAAGTTCTCTTTCTGGGTTCTTTTGGTTAGTCATTTTTTAATCACATATGGAGATCCATAGGTTTGCAAGTGCAATAATTATGCTCCTTTACTGCCACATGTTTATGGCTTTTAAAATCAGCCATCTGTCCTGATACTCAAACTCTGCTGAGCTACTGCCCATCGACCGGCAGAACAGAGTGTGACGCTGCCATCGGAAGGAACCTCTCCAAATTTCTACCCTTACCCAGGCTTTAAAATACAGTGTTTAGCTCTGCCTAATTTATGCTGAGTCGCACAAGTAGCACTTCTCATTGCCTATTTGGTTAGGCACCCTATTAACTATGTCTGTGCCATATCTATGCCATAGATGGAATGGAATTCACACATAATTCAGTAAGTGGCATAGCACTGAGTATCAAAATCAGAAAAAAACTAACAGTAGTTTCACAGCTCACATTTCTAATACAAAATGTCTGTATTTTTAACTATACTTATTACCTATGGATTATTGCATAAAATTAAAGATATCACAAATGCCTCCCTGTGTTAGGCATTGTCCCAGATAATTTTCTTTGTCTATATAAGTACTAAAATTAATACCGTCAAGATACACTAGTACTTGAGATTTAGCCTGACATTAGCAGCTGGGAACTCTGATACGACATTTTGAGTAATCAGGGCAATGCAGAGCAAAGCACTACTAAAACCCACCAGAAGACACGAGTCTAGAACTTGCAATCTTCTATTTCTCAGCATAGCACAGAATTGCCAGGTTTAAAACATATTTTCAAGAGAAAAACAGCAGCACAGTAATGACTGTGCATTCATCTGCGTCCTGTTCACAGTGTGAGTAAATCAAGATCTCTGAAATGTTGCAAGTTGAAAAATTTAAATGAGATACTACTCTCACCACATATGATCCTA
This sequence comes from Ara ararauna, assembly GCA_028858755.1. NCBI lineage: Eukaryota > Metazoa > Chordata > Aves > Psittaciformes > Psittacidae > Ara > Ara ararauna. The sequence goes on from CM054378.1 coordinate 54,871,581, forward strand.
CTGTTACCTGCCTGGCTCTAAAGGCAGAGCTGCTTTTCACTCTTGAATAAAACCAAATGACAGTTTGGAAGCAGTATTACTCCAAGGTCCCAAAGTCATGATGTCCTATCAGAGCAAGGCCATCTGACATGCAGAAGTAGTTTTTGTACATGGCGAGATGGAGGAACCTAAATACACATTTCAAATGTTATTAACTGCTGTGAAAAAAAAAAAAAACAACACAAATTGTCATGCTTCAGAAAAGAAATCTTGATTGACTGCTACTGCATTAGTAGATGGAAGACTGACTAACCTTTGGGAGCAATCAAATACCTGCAGGATTACTTTCTATTGTCTTCCAGTAATGACTTTGACACTACAGCTTTGGTTGTTCAGGAGAAAAAAGAGGGAAAAATGAGGACTCTTTCAAAAATTGCTCACAAATATTCACATTACACATGTTCTATTCCTATTTTCATCAGTAGTCAGGAATGTTCATATTTAAAGTATTACTGATAAGCACAAAACTTAAAATGCCCCATTGAACAAACAGGACAGTTCATGCTTCTGTGATAATGCTTCAGGCTCTTCTCAGACTCAGATAGACACTAGCAGTATAAAATGGATACGATTATGGTAACAACAAACTGCAGAAACCCCTGAGCACAAGACGGCACCGTCTGAAGAGTGCTGAGCTCCTTACACAGCACGAGCTACTTGCGAGCCCTGGCTGCATCTGAAAACTTGGCTTCGCTATGGATGCAGCCACAACGTATGCACGGGGAATGAGAATAAAAAGGTAAGTAAGATGTGTATCAGGAATAGGTTTCTTTAAAAAAAAAAAAGTCTCTTCAGAGTGAAAGCACTCAGTTAAGACCTCATCTGCACAGAGAATGCCTCTGAAAGAGAAGGCAATTCCACCACATGCAACAGTCCCAAATAGGTGAAAACCTAAGTCTGCAGGACACATAGTGGAGGGCCCTGCCCAAAGGTTAACAAAAACCACTTTCTAAATGCCACAGGATCTTTGGTTAAACCTACACTATATTCTTCTAACTTTTTTCCTCAAATGTATTCAAAATCCCACATCACTGGAAATTAGAAGTCATATCCCCCAAAACTATTACGATAAAGTTTGTTGGTTCTTTTTTAAATATAATTCTAACACACCAATGAGTAATATTAACTATTTCCTTCAAATTAAAAAGATATATTTTTAAGTTCTTGCCAGTGCTAACTCTGTCTTTTCTCAGGAAATGTGGGGTTTTTTTTTACTTAAATCTTTGACAGGCCTTTCACTGATGTTTTTTACTCCTGTAGTTACAATAAAGGAACTGGGCTGAGTCTTTTTCCAGAGGTTTATTTTTCTTAAACCCAAGCCAATTCTTGCAAATTTAATGAAACAAATGACACTAAAAATATTTGAGTTGGAAAACAATTCAAAGCTTGGCTCCACTTCTACATGCCATTTTTTATTTTTTCTACTAATTTTTAAAGTGACTCAAAGCTGAAAAAATTACTCAGGAAGCAGCAAGAGAAGGCAGCAATTTTAGTTATTTAGTATTTGAATCTGCACCTCAAACTGTTGTTAGATCTCTTCTTTGTCTCTTCTCTTTCTTAAATCAAATCACCCTACCATATTATATTGATAACACCACATACAATATATCATACCATATTAAAGATATTAATACTTTTTTGGGAAGACTTATAGCTTCAGAATAAATGCCAACGGGGTAACTTCCCAAAGACATCTCCTTCACCTGCTCCCTGCATCCCACCTTTTTATGACATGCTGATATACTGGTGTCTTCCAGGTTATGACTAACGACCAGCACACTGTTCAAACCCATGCTAGTATATGCCAGTTGCGTGGAATCCAACAATAGTGAAAATGAAGGTCTCGTAAGCTTCTCATCTTGCATACTAGCAGTCTTTTCTACCCAATAGGTCTCCTAGCTTTCACCTTACACATATTACACCATATCTTAAACTTCTGTCCTACTCATCCTAAAACTTTTGTCCTCATCTGAGCCATTTTACATCCTACCCTAAACCTTTTGTTCTACACTAAGCTCTTGACAGATCCTTGGTCTTAGTCTTTCCTAGACTAAACACTCTCTGAACATGGTGATAAGGGAAAAGGTAAGGCAGGATATAGTTTGCCCTGTGTAAGCAATGAAAAGGAAGGATGTGACCCCTTTATTATTTCATTAACATAACTATTTTTCTAACATTACCATAAGAAAGGGAAATACAATTATAAGAGTATGAATCAGACCCATGCAGTGAATTGCCAGCTAGATTTGCTAGTATTTACTTCTAGTGGTTTCTGATAATTACGGATGCAGGTCTCTCGGAATATATTTACACAGGCCTGTTCAAGGGTGTTGAATACCAGTTTTGCAGTTCTGTGCGCATCTCCCATATACAACCCTCCTCTGCACTCGTGCTTACACCACCTTGCTGATACCCTCTGAATGCCTTAGACAGAAAGGCTATAGTCTTCGCAAGGCAAGGGAGGCACACATCAGTCGGCTGTCCCTGGACTTCTCAGCAGCTTTTCTCCAAAGCCTCTATATCCTTGAATTGCTGAGCTCACCTCTTCACCCAGGATGACCAACTGGCACAAACACCAGCTGCCAACAACACATGCCAGCTGGCCAGCTCTTCTTCAAGGACTTTCTGTCTTCCCATTTCCATTGCTCTGTTAACTTGCCTACGTGGCAGGATGCTTAGCAACCACAGCAGTGCTTTGAAATTTTCTGTCTGGTAGCATATCTCTTGGTGGACATGGACATGTATCTTACCTCCATGAAATTTTACTGGACAACACGGTACCATGTTCTTGCAAACTGCTCCAGACAGAGCTTTTGGATGATCTTGTCACACTCCTCCTCAACACTCTAAGAAATCTCTGCAACTGTTTGTGAAAATCCTTCTATAAATTGCTGTGAGAATTATTATTTTTTAAAGCTAAAATGGAAGATTTGAGAAATCGAGGCTTAGGGTGTGATCGTACATCTGATCTGATCTGCGGGGCTTTCTGTTTATTAATACAATTGCATGTATTTTTCTTCTGATCAGAAGGAAATAAATCTGGGGGGTTCTGTATTAGTGATGAAACAAAAACCAGTTTTCTACCTTAACAATCTGAGGGTTTTTTTGTCTAGACACAGGAAGATGTTCCCCCAAAATTCCACAAATCAGCTGAAGGAAAGTGTCAGCAAACAAAATGTCAGCATATGATACATGTAAAAGTGCCTTCATTTCTGTTTGCACACCTTCACATATAAAATAAGTTCAATTTCAAAACAAAGCTTCAATTGGAAGTAAACTATAAGGAGTCCACAGTCTAAAAAACAAATCAGCATTTCCAATTTTTTCAGAACTTTTTTACAATTACTTTCTTAAATGAAAAACGTAACTCAAATAACTGCAGTTTTATTGGGAGAAAATATCCCTTCTAACTGGCATTCTCTGAAGAAAAAACCTGTCTTGAAAGCATTTTTCTCACTGACCCACAGAGGAATTTATTGAGATCAAAGAGAAGATGGAGCCTGATAAAGGTATCCACACTGCAGAACAAATAAAATCTGTTACATTACTACAGTCTTGACCTGTTACCTCCAAGCCAAAGAGTTGTTGTGGCTTCCTGAAAAACCTGCCATGCATGTTCCTCTAGAATTTCCTCAGAAGGCAATCAGGAATGAAGGCCTCATTTCAGAAGTTAGCCAAGTGCCCTAATATAGCTTGCACACAGAAACGAGAACCATTAATCATACCTGCCCCACAGGGTTAGCACAGTTGGCAAGACCTAGATACAGAAGCAGGTATGTCCACTCCTTGCTTTATATGCCCGACTTCAGATGTCTAAGGTATGAGCACAGTCTCCTGCCAACACCAATAAATAAAGGTGAATTCAGAGCTCTTGAGAACTGACTGTTCCCACAGACTAAGGAAATCTCAGGAAGGTAGGACCTTCAGTTAGATACCTGTAGTGGACTGTATGACTAAGCATGTGCTATAAAATGAAAAAGGTGGGGAACTCTTTCCTCTGTACCTTAAAGACAGGTTGTCTGCTTCCAAGCTGTCTGCTGGGAATGGTCCTTGGCACATACAATTCCCTGTCTTGTGCTTGGCAATGCTGTTCAAAATAGCACTGTGATGCGAAACATTATTTTTACTCAGCAGCCATAGAAATACCCCACCTGCCTGAAATGATTCCCCTTAGTTCTATGGCCTAGCCAACACCAACTAAGTACAAGACAAGAACATAACTGAAACTCAAAGTGCCCAGTAATGGCAAGCAGCTGCATGGGTTTGCTTACTTATTGCATGTGCCCCATTCTCCTCTCCATTCACAGTGGCTTCTCCGTTCTTTGGTGTGTTCTGCTGGGAAACAGCAGTCGTCGTTGCTCCCGCTGTTGCTGCCGTTGCTGCTGCTGCTGCTGCTGCTGCTGCTGCTGCACTGGCTTGTTGCTGAGCTAGTTTCTCTCTGAATGCTTGCTGCCGGGTCTGAACAACATCAGGCATCACTGCGTCTATCAGAGACAGGGATTCTATTGGCCTGCCATCAAATACTGTACCATCCTGCAGGGAAAATGAGCAGAAAAGAAACTGCAAGTTTAGGATCTTCACCACTGAGGTCAGCAAAGAGGCAGTGATATAAAGAAACAAAATTAGGTTGTATGAAGATACTACACTTGGACCCAACTAGTAGTGCCACATTACTACGGACCGTCTCTCTCTTACTAATCTGTGATGGTGGTGCTCATGTTCCACTTAGAAATCTCTATGGTGAATAAGCAATTTATTGGAATTTTATAGAAACTTCATGCTGTGGGGGAAAAAAAAAATCTGACTGATGACAGAAAGTTTCTCTTTGATTTGTATTTGGAAAAAAAGAGTCACGGCTAAGGCCCTGACAAAGGCAAACAGACTTTGGCTGAACTGCCTTCCTGCACTTGCAAGGGCATAGGAATAGAAGCAGCTGATGAAGAATGAAGCTCAGCCAAAACAACATGTATGCACAAAAAGTGGTTTCTTACACTGTGTTCATCAGCCCAGCACTACCACTTGTAGCTGACTGTACAGGACTACTTTACCACGGTTTTTCTTTTATTCCACTAGTTTTATTCAAAATAGTGAATTATGGCTTTCATTTTGATTTCTGCAAATTAGGCTTCAGGTTTAACAACCAATTGAGTTAACCTTTAAGGGCTGTTTTATAAGACTTAATAGAGACAGGTCAACAACTGCTACATCTACTTAGCTTTGCTTCACTTTCCTATTATCTTAAATAGAGGAAAAATGTTTTATTAGCCTTGTAAAGTACCATTTTACTTTTCTGATGCAAAGTCCTTTTAATTCTTTGAAATAACCAACACCCAGCAGTGAAAGATTTGTGATTGAGGAATAGCATGTAAGATTAGGATATGGACAGCTGAAGTAGCTGGGAAACAATATAGTTTTCAATAGGCAACAATAAGTAATGAAGAAAAATAACCATTTGGCTGGCTAGTATGCTTCTGTTGGATGAGTCATTGAATTATCCCTTACAATTACAATATTAAGATAACACATATTTGTTTCCTCATGGGGACGAAAAGGGAGGAAGGAGACATTAGAGAAGAAAAACATAAGCTCTCTTTCTCCTCCACATTTTTTATGTAAATGTCTCTACCGACACTTTTTTGTACCCCGGCTCAAATCCCTGCTACACAATGGAAAAAATATTTGCCAACAGATTTTGGTGTCTTACATTTTTTACTGTAAAACTGCTCACTGGGCTATTTCCATGACTGCCCTTCTAAAGATCACGAACAATACTTACATTTTACATACGTTAGTTTACAGTCTCACTGATTACTCGCTGCTTTTAAGTAATACACATATAGAAGAATATACATAGCCCTTAGTGGTGTTCAGATGCAGCAAGAATGGCATTGCTTTGCTCTAATGTAATTAACAGCATGTACTAGACCAGATTCAAACCACGAGAGCAACATAAATCTTAATGGTGACAGCATGCATGTTTTTAGGTTATTCTCTCAACTGAGGCTAATTCTGAAGCTAGATACACAGGAGCAGAACCCTATAGCTGTCATATGACCTGAAGACAGGTGCTGTTTATGGCTGAAAGTTTCTAACTGTGTAGCTTCAGTTTCAGGCACAGGGCAAAATGTTAAGTAGCAGCAAATTGGGAAAGATTCCTTATGCTGGTTTGTTATTACAACTGCATCAAAGTGCAGCTTGGCATAAATGTCAAATGTCATTGCCCCAATTAAAAAATAACACATACACAACTCTAAAACACGGTATCAAGTCATAAAAGGAAAACAACACAGAATGTTAGTGATAAAAACAAATGAGTTTCCAAACACATTGCAAACAACACAATCTTTTCTCCACTTTATATTCCTTTGTTCTCACCCATGCTGTTAACATGCTACGTTTGGCTATAGAGGAAAAAGCAATAGCTTTTTATGTATGAATATTTATTTCAGATCTCTGTCAATTACGAGTACCTATGGTAAATATTTTGTAATGCAGCACTTGCTTATCTGTCATGCTCCACTCCCTCTTGAAGCATCATGCTTTTTAGAATGGCAGGGCAAAAATGCTGGCTTTTCCTACATCACCTCTTTGTTTCCACTGGCAGTTCAAAGAGAGCAGAGACATTCTGTGGCTGCTCATACAATCCCCACAGCAACCAGTGCCCAGGTAGGGTCAGAATTTACACACAACCGTTTTGCCATGTACATGAGAGGATGATGCCTGTTCTTATATGATCTGAGCCAAAGTCACTGAAATCAGACAGAATCTCCAGTGACCTCTGTGGATTTTTTGATCAGGCTTCTCATGGCTTGCAAAGCCACGCTGCCTGCTAGCAGATGTCGGGGAGTGAAGTTTTAACCTCCACTGCAGGCTTTTCCTGCCAAATTCTGCTGTGACCTTGAAAACACAAGACTGTAAACACAGATGAATTTTCCTGTTTGTGGCAAGAATCTGTGCACTCTGGATTTTTTACTGGGGTAGTGGAAACACCATTAATATCTATTTAAGCAAAAAAGGCTTCAATGCCACAGCTAAGAAGTAAATATGGATCTATCTCAGAGCTTTTCAGCTCTCTGCTAGGGCAAAGTATGAGGAACAAAACTGAACCAGATGAAGAGAAACCACGGAGTGGTGGCTTGTGTCTCTGGACTGGTGGGCCACATCGCTTTGCAAGGCCAGTGATGGTGGTGGTGGGGAGTACTTACTTCGTTGATGCTGATCTCAGCCTCCACATACTGGAGCCCCTTCTGGAGGATGGAGATGAGTGCGGCAGGTGGCACTAGCGTTCCGTTGATGTTGGACTGGCTGATGTGGCTCTCAATACCGAAGGTGAAGGCCGAGTGGGAGAAACCTGAGAGCAGGAAAGGGAAGCCATGACATGAAATTAAATGCACCAGCCAGATACACCTCCACAGTCTAAAAATAATCCAGCTTTGAGATCTGAGAGACGCTGCCGCGTAAGCAGAAGGATGCAGGCTGGCTGCACGGGGCCAGGGAGGTTAACCAGAGCCATCCTGACCACCCTGCCACCACCCATCCCCCTCCCCGCACGCTGCACATACAGGGGAAGCTGTATAGAAGTGGAAATGCATGCAGAGAAAAATAACCAGAGAACTGCGCTACCTGAAAACAAAACCAAACACAGAAAATAACAGGGACTGCCACAAGGGAAAGTCCAGCTACAAAACAGTGCCTCAAATCCTCATTTCCCTCACTGTATTTCAGCATTGGTGTCTGATGAAGCTAAATACTTCAACCTTTACGAGCATGCAAGTTGTAAAAAAATCAAGGCATAGATGCAGCTGACACAGGGGAGCCATTCCCTTATACCAAGGAAGAGATTTCAAACCCTCTGCTCATTTACGGCTGAGTACAACATTAAGTGCAGAGCATTGCCATTAAAATGCGAAACAACAGAAAGGCCGCTCCTGCAAACCTATTTTCTGAAAGTGAACACTAATAGAAAAAGTAATTAATTGAGATCTGCCAAGCAGCAGACGACAAGCCAGTGTGGTGGCCTGGCCTTTAACCAGAAGTCTTTCTTTTCCCGTTTCATTTTTGTCATTGTCGGAGACGTAAGGGGCAACGAAGGTGACAGCACTGAAAAATAAACAACGTTGGTGGACAATTTTGAAGAGAGGTGCCTTAAATGAGGTCTGAAGCTGCTCAAAACTGTTGCTGGGTATGAAGGCGAGCACTGCAGAGCGACTGTATGTATGTAGAGGCAGATGCGGGAGGGGGGAGGGAAAACAGGATGTAGATATAACTGTAGGAACCCATTTATCACCACACTGCCTCCAGAGCATTAATCTAACATTAAAAGCCTTGGGGAAGCCACCCATGCACTGTCTCAAACAGGAAGAGCCCTTGCAGTCTCCACCGACTAGACAAGAAAGAAAAAAAAGAGAGAAAAAGAAAGCAGCTCTCAAATGAAAATACTTCCGTTAAATATAGCTGCGCCTCTTCCCCTTGTCAACAGGAGTTTCATTTATACTTTTGTCCGTTAAGGGATTTCCCCCATATCACTGCAATGTCCAATTGTGTGTGGGCTGGAGGCTTGGATTTTGGGCTCACTCCACACTAATGCTTTCTCTCTCTCACTCAGTTGTTCTCAATATCCTTTTTGCAGCTAGATCAATTATCGTCATACATAGATAGCAAAAAAGCTGAGAAACAGAATGTCTCCCACATTTGAAATCAATGTATGTATTTCTCTGTGAGTCCCTCCCCCTCCCCCCCTCCCCATTTTATTTTGCCACTGTTTTTCTCCTTTTCCTGGTAACAGCCTCTATTCTCTCCCTTCCTGACCCTAACTTCCCTTCCTCACACTCCTCCAGTTTTGGGGAACACTTTTAGGAAGTGGCAGGTCCACCTGTGAGCAGAATTACATGGGTTTACGAGGCATAAAAATAAAGCACAGGAAAAAACAGCTGAAAACCTGCAGTATCATTAATCTAATCCCTAGTCCAATTCTTGTCCTGTATTGCTCTTTATGTCCTGGTCTAGTTTATGAGCTGCTGGACCTCCTGCTGCATTCAAAATAGACTGTGAGATCTGCAAGGCAGTATTTTTCCCTTGTTATTAGTTCTGTAGGACATCTAAGCACACTACTGGGCACCACAACGACGAACAAATCAAGCACTGAGCATACACAGCCTCTGTGAGAGTGATTTAGGGCTTGATCACTGAACACTGAAATCTCTATGCGTATATAAATACATGGCATGCACCTAACCAGACTTAGAAAATCAGATCCCACCTAATTTTAATTTATGTGTATTTAAATTAATGAACAACAACAATAACAATACCTTCTTGAAAAGGAATGGACTTGAAAATGCATGACAGATAACTCGGCAAATCTTAAGAACAGAGAAGAAAGGGAAAATTAAGCTGTTGTCTAAAAGCTGAAGTTGACTGCTAAAAAAACCAGGAGCCAATTTGTGACTTTGCAGATCAGGAAATAGAAACATGTCTTTGATTTAATGGAGAGATGGATGGCATAAAAATGGCAACAAACAAACATTGATAGAAAAGTGGAAAATTATTGCTGTGGATCTACGATAGACTTAAAATTTAACTATGGCTTTGTACCTGTCATTACTGCACTTGGTATCTTGCAGACTTTTCAGTTGGCTGCTCGCATACATCAAGCTCCCATCTTTGCCAGCAGACGGATGACTGAGGCATCTGTCTGCTGGGTATCCTCTTTGCCCAGTAGTTGCCACATTCCCAAAGATCAACACATCTCACCTCACTGCACATGAGAGAAGGAACTTCTCAGCAAAAAAAACTAGCTGTGTTATTGCAATGAATTTTGTTATTTCACTGTTTCTCTCGATGCTAAGAAACTATTACCAAAGCGCCTGTTAGATGAGGAAACACCAACTTCCTAGCTACGGTGTCACTGAAGAGCAATCTCACCCACACATCTCCAGCAGTTGTGACAAACAAACTTTCCTAAAACCTTATCTGGTAAGATCCAAACACTAAAAATCAATGGAGCAAAACCGCTTAAGTGGGTGCTGCTGGACACTGTCTTCCTCACCCCTCTGGGAAAAATCCTCCCATGCAATTGCAATTAAAAGAAAAACAAACACAACAGAAACAAGTCAACCAGCCCACCAACGGACAGCTAATTACCTCCTGATTTCTTGTGCTTCCATAGCATTTATATGAAAATACACTGGTTGTACAAGTAACACACACAGGTAACAAAATCCTGAATGAAGCTGTACCCTCATCAGGTTTCTGATAACACTGAAGAATCACTTGAGCTTTCTTTTATAGTTACCAGATGTCATCAGTTCTTCTCAGGGCCCTGTATGTGAATACACTGAATTATATAGCAATGCTGCAGATCTGTAGGTGAGTCTTACAGAAAGGTGATTTCTATAAAACAAAGGCAAGGTTTTTTAAATGTTAGCTTGTTACAAATGTTAGCTTGGCCCTCCTTCTAAGTTCTTGAAACCACACTGGGGAATATGAAGCCAAGACACAAGCATTCCCCTTCCCTCAGTGACACTGTGCAGGCTGTCAAGGCAGTTGGGGAACGAGAACAGAGACAGAAGGTGCTGTGCAAGTGGGGATCTGAAGAAAGGATGGGTTAGGAATGACATGAAACTACAATAGATCTGAGCTCAAAATGCTGTAGTAGAAGCAAAATGAATGGAAGTTTCAAATCTGTGTCCAAATGCATTATTTCTAATGAATTCTGTCATTTTGGTGACTGTAATAATCACTCTATAAAACAGTAATTTCTATTCAAATAGCACCAATAAATGAAATCTTAATGGAATAAACCCTTGGAGGTTTTACGGTTAAAGACATGAACACAAAAGGGACTAAAGGGAGAGAGCATGGCCACACTGAACTGGTTTTGCACCAGTAAACCAGACAGCCACTTGTGCCGTGACATGGCATGACATGCCCTAAATAATGTCTCTCAGCAGACTTGAGAGGATGGCTTCCAGGCTCTTCCTACTTCAGAAAAGATGGGGAAAAATAAACCATCAAACTACGTATAATCTGTAAATACATTATCATACATGAAAAATAAAACCCAAATGAACAGTGCAGATCTTGGTCTGATCACCTTAAATGGAGGTGACTTATCAACTGTAGAATAGTTACTCTTGAAAGATTTTACAGAGCATAAATGCATACAAGAAATAATGAACATAAAAAAAACCCACTTAAATGACACTGTCCCAAACCTCAAAACTGTTACACAAGTGTTTTTAACTTGAAAACTGAGTGAAATTCTGCATTGAGAGGTACTTTTCTGTAGATAATATACCACTGACAGTGGTAACAAGTCCTGGTTTTGTGCTGTATCTTCTCCCACACTGAGATATCTGTATATACTCTCAGTGGTACATACACAGTCACTTGGGAATTCTTGCCCTAGGCAGTGCCAAAAAATGCATACATAGGGCTGTGTTTTGCAAAATTTCACTGATAGACTTTGCTGTAACTGCAAAATGGAGATGATTGAGATTTTTTTCCCTTTGGTTGCTCCTTTTTCAGTTAAAAATGGCCTCCCCTTAAAACAAGATTTGTCATTGATCATAAAATGACTAGGTTTTATTTAATGAACATAATGCTGCTCTTTGTGTCCTTGTTTGATCTGCAGGCTATGTGGTTTTAATTGTTTGTAATATACTTGGCTCAGAGCAGAAATGCCTGTCGAATATAGGCAAAGGGCGCTTGGCAGCCAGGCAGCCCAGGGAATACCTTGTGTCTTCTCCAGAGATGTGTCTCACGTCTTCTGTGAGTGAAGGATTCTTCCTCTTAGGCACACAACTGGGGTGCTGCTGAGTATTCCCTGTGCTAGTTCATCTGGCAGTCACAGATCCAGCCAACTGACATTCACTAAGTGCTCCTTTCATTTTTTGATCCCTTTAGCACTCTAAAAAGCAGTCTTGTTTAAATTGCAATCTTAAATTGTAACAGCTACAGCACCTACTGCTGCGTTTGTACAGGTGAGGGAAATGACAAAGGATCTGTGGAAGCAATGACTTCTGAAGTGTTTCAGCCCTGCCCAGTTACTCCGACTTACCCTGGGGATGCCCTGATACAGCAACAGTTAAACGATCTGTTGAATACTGTGAATGTTTTCTGTTTGTGAATTAACTGGACTTACCATTCTCTGGAAAATCTAACTAGCATGCTGTTCAAATAGTTTTTTTAAAAAAGAGATCTGTCTAAGCTATTTGCAAATTACTCAGTTTAATTATGCATACTTAAGAGTCTTAACTGAAGCATTTGCTACTGTAGAATGAAACAGAGAATAAAGAATTATGAACATCATATCACTTTACACACACATCTCTGGCACATCTTTATGATGAACAGCCTCTACCCCAACACTGAGTGCAAGTAACAACCCGTTCCTACAAATCTGTCTATAACTAATGCCCAGTGTGGCTCTCTGTCCTGGAAACCAGTGAGATTTCACATGGAGGTCTGTGTCACGTCCTTTAATACATTTTTCTGTTTCTTTAACTCAAGCAGTGCAGAATGAAGTTTTGAAATCCAGGGATCTTAGGCTCAGTTTCTGGAAATCATTAAATGAGAAGAAGGAGGAGGCATAAACTATCTGACAACCCATCCCTGTTCTATAAAAAGTTAACCATCTCCTGGTGGAAATAATCAACACTTCTTATTTTACTGATATCTCTGACATTGTGTTGTCTTTCTTTTTGGAAATTCCCATTACCAGGTCTTCCAATCCTCATCTCTGAAGTAACACACTGTTCTCTTTAACTATTTGGCAGGTACTGAATGAGTACATGAGCAAGGTTTAATAAATGATTAAAAGTCCTGGCTCAGTAGAACCAACCTGCAACTGCTATAATGGGATCCAGTGGCAATCTCAAGTTTTGTGAGGGTCTGCTTTCTTAAGGTAGTCTTGTACCTGGCACTACTGCTGAAATTTTGACCGATGTAAAACACATGCATGAGTGGAAGGCACGTAAGAGCTGACTACAGCTGTACAGGCTGCAGGGAAAAAAGCATGGCTGTGAGGGGGTAAAGGGGAGTCATCTTTATGACCATAAATGGGTATATGGGCAAAAATACTGGGAGAACCATCAAGTAGAAGCACTCTGCAGCATCATGAGTCAAAAGAAAATCACATGCAGGAGGAAAATATGTCCTCATGCAGTCCCATCAGCTGCTTTACCACATTACCAAGCCTGAGTAACTCCAAAGCTGCCAGCACAACTGTTTACCAAAGAAACCAGATGCAACCAGTGGAAAAACATGTTCCCAAGTTTGACGTCTGGGTCTTGGGAGTGCCATCTAAGAAAGGAAGGCAAGAACGGAACAGCGGTGTAATGTGGTGGCCTGAAATGAATTAAAAGCCCCACCACAGCAGTTTAAGAAATTTCCACTAAAAAAGAGTGAAATATGACTATTAGCAAAATCATTTTCTCCAAATACTAATGACGTACAAACAGCATAGTTAACACTAAATGAAGACTTTTGTAAGTCTAGATTTACCAGTGTAGAGAAGCAAGGGACACATATCACTAAGGTCATAATTGAGTGCAATTTCTGGCTGCAAAACCAGAAGCTAACAGTTTAACTTAGAGCAACTGTATTTTCTTAATCCTGGGCCTAACACATGCTAATCTAATTCCTGAGGTAAATGATGTAATTTCTTGCCATTGCTCAAGAGAACACAATGATGCTCTTCACTGTACTTGACTGCAGCTGCCATTTTAGAGTCCAGCATTTCCCCTTCTATGTGATGCACTGAATGAGAACTGAGAATGTAACATGGATCCCTATCCTGCTTCTCCTTAGCTTTTTGTCTAAATGTCATTATGCATCCACAAAAATATGGTCATAAAACCCTAGTGTACACATGCAGAGGCTTCACAAAAAGGACAGCAGCTTCTCTGAAATATGTTTGGTTGCAGTTAACAAGAGTCTGGCACCTTGAGCCACTCAAATGATCCCACAAACAGTTAAAAAAAATGGTGGGCAAAAACCCTACACCACATCTTGCTTGTTATTCGCAGCAGACTGAGGCTCTTCTCCTAGCTGAGCTTTTTCTTTCTCTGTAATACATCCTAGAGTGCCTCTCTGGTTTTGGCAGTGTCTGCTTATTTTTGAAGACTTACCTTCGCAATTACATAAAGGGCTTAACAAGGACACACATTAGCAATTTAAAACAGAGAACTGCAGTTGAAATATATTTTTAGAAAAATCAGCTGAACAATAGGGCTTGTACATTTTTTTCAAGATTAGGATTGCTGAACGATTAAAATTATTTCCAGAACCCTGAGAAATGTGCCCTGTATTACAGGCTCTTTCACAGTCCCTAGGTTAGCCTGTGCCATTTGCTAAAATCACAGCGTGCCTGATTAGCCCAAGTGTTGCAGAAGCGATTATTCACTAATATTAATGCTACACCCTTTTATTTTGGGTATCTGACCTGTTCATATTCTGCCAAGAATTCAGAGTACATGTCTGCTACCCAAAATTATTTTATTATGTGCCAAAGAATGTATCTGGCAAGGGTTTTTGTGGGTTGTTTTGTTTTTTAATTCAGGAAAATATGTTGGAAAAGATTAATACAAGTTGGAAATGATCTTTTGGTGAGCAGCACTTGGCAGTTACTGTTTAAGCCTTTCTGAGGGCCACAAATTAACAAAAAGAAGTAAGATACAGAGAGAAAACAGAACACGAGCAATAGAAAGAGGAAGTTTAAGAAATCTTTTGAAAACAGGTCTGAAAGAATCCCCCTTTTCACTCACTCTGTGTAAATGAGAGTGACTAAATATCAACACAGATCTAGCAGGTTAATGCAACTACGGGCAAGGTTTAAAATAACTTACAAAGACCACGGCAAAAAAAAAAAAATCATCTTTTCCTTCTAAATTAATGGAATGCTGTTCTCTTTTGTCTGGGCAAGCAATCAACCAAAGAGATGTGCACTGTTTTAAGGATCACATTTATAGCAGAGACTTCTGCAGTCATACAGTCTTCACAATTTATTTCCGTAAACTATGTTCATCTATCAGTTGTAACCTACACCTGCAAGTGGTGGCAAGTAGGACGCCACAGCTGACACTCAGCAGGTATTCAGGAACTCCAGCGCCAGGATTGTTTCTTCTGATGGCAACTACAAACAGAGTCTTAATGCTGCTATGCTTGTTAGGTGTGAGAAGGGGTGATTTGCAACTGCCTTAGCTGTACAGGCAGGAAGTCCCCAGTGTGCAGGTTATTAGCAAAACTTGCAAAGCTGCAAGATACAGCTTCTTTTGCTGGGCCTGGAGAATCATAAGGAAAACAAAGAAATTGCCAAATGTCTGCCACTTCACTGGTTTTACTAGAAAGGCCATCTTCACACATAGGCATTTGCCTCAACCAAACATCATATTTTCTTAACACCTCTATAATACTGCATTTCTGCAAGCTTTAAAAACCAGGACATGAAGTGGTCAGAACCAAAATCCATGCTATGGAATAAATTTGCAAAGGTGTAATTGTTTATGTTTGCGTAACTTAAAAATCACAGTGTTTGCTCAGTGTCTGAGATCCAACACTGTAGGGTAACTTTCAGGCCAAAATAAAATTAAAATAGCCAAGTGTAGAAAACTGTGGAAAGAGACCTAGAATGAAATACAAAGGGTTTGCAAATGGCAAAAGGACAAGGTATGCAGTGTATTTTTTTTCCTTCACAGGAACTTATAAAATGCTGCACCAAGCACTGCTTTTCTTACACAGCATTTATATTGCTGCTGTTATGCAACAGTGGTAAAACACACAGAGAAAGAAGTTTTCAAAAGGAAAACTTGAACTACACCATGACACATCTGAAACTATCATTTACACATATGTACACAAAGTAGGTATCTAGTCAAGAAACTCTACTTTTGTCCATATATACACACACAAAAATGGCTCTCATACAGCTGTCATGGGTTCAGCAGCAGCAGTCATTTTTTCTGCTTCTTGGTAGCTGGTGCAGCACTGTGTTTTTGATTTTGGGCCTAGGAACAGCGCTGATAACACCAGACATTCTTTTGAAAACATAGAACAAAATATGACAAATCCAAATAACTTCTTTAGCTATAAAAATATGTCTTCCCCTCCACTGTGGAATTTGTATTTGGGGAAGCCAACAATCAAATACTGGTAGCACATATTGACTGCTCTATGAAAAAAGTGCACAATGTGGTTTCGACTCACATAGGTGCTGTCAGCTTAGAAACCAACTTGCTTACCTTTAAAGGAAGCTGGGGAAAGTATTTACCTTTAACTGACCAGCTTCCTCCTTCCCAAGATCTGTAGCTCTGATAAATTCCCTCCCTCCCCCTCCACTCCGCCCCATCCCAATTTTGGAACTGCAGCCTAATAAAGCTTGTTGTTGTCTAATGCTGACCCTGATTTTCTTAAAACGTACTTAGTAATTGTCAGGAGAATAAATGATTACTAACAGAGACAGAAACTATGCATAATAATACATTCTTTGAGATCTGGATTTGTCTTTTCAGCAGTCATCCATCCTCCAACTATGAAGTATAATTTCAAATTCAGAGTCAGTCCCCCTGTTTCTGAAATCATACAGTCACTTCCTCTCTCATTTACAAGAAATACAGAAAATTGGGAAGGGATTAAAAAGGAAAAGCAGCAGTTTATTAAAATCCCTATATACCCTTTCGATAGTACACTATTTTTACTACATATGTATTTTGCTGGGGGCTATATACATGAGGTTACATTATATGCAATATATATATAGCTACAGATGGTTTCTCATTAGATAAGAATGTTCATTCTGCGGTGACTTTTAGGAGACACTTTGATTTAAAACAAAATGTTTTGTCAACTTTCTCAAGCGTTTTTATCAAAGAATCACTTCAACACATATTTCACTCCCAGAACAACATCATGGCTTTATCTATCTCAAATACGTAATGAAAGGTCACAAATGTTGGTTCTATATAGAACTTCCAGTATATCATAGATCTGGATCATAAGCTTAAGTAGTTTTATTTTAATTGAGTAGGCTGAGTTTAACTGAGTAGGCTGGCCCTAAATAACACAAATATGGTTGCATGCTGACAAATCAGATCTGTGCTAAACCATGAGAATTAAAAATGGAGTCCCTATTGCTCCAAAGCCTCACCATTATACAGCTGGAAAGGCGCAAGAATCCCTGCCTTCTGTCTTAACACCAATTAACAACAGTTCCTGAATGATCAAGTTAGCAATCTCATTTGTAGTGCATTCAGAGATGTATATTCACCTATATATTCATAAACAGTACTCTGAAATAAGCAAAAAAGAATGCCAAATATTCCCCAGCACACCTGTAATAGTCTTTCCTCAGAGAATTTCAATACATATTAGCATTATAACCTTTCAGTATCCGCTTTTCAGGTAGATACTGTACACAGTATTAACTTAGCTTTCAAACAGGAAAATTAAGGCACAACTTTAAAGCCATGTGTAAACACCCAGTTTCTACACATTTCCTTAAAAAATGTATTATTTTATTTACTAAGGAATACCTGTTCAACACCCAGTTACACTAGCACCAAAGTATCTGTGCAAAATAAAACTAAGCAAATACACAAGCATCTTTACATCAGTGCAGCTGAGTCTGGTCTATGAACTACTGTTACTCTATACTGCAGGTAGAATACAGGAGGACCAAGAGCCAGTGATAAGACTTATGTAGACACAAATAATGCAACCATAGATTGTTACTGAAACAACACTAAAATGTGTGCTTTACCTCTGGCTGGCAGGATATCATTTCAAGGACATATTTTTTCCCTTCAGCAAACAAGAGGTCTCCATCCTTACCATTTGAGCATGGCTATGTACAGAGCTTCAACAGCATTCCAGTGACTATCTTGTTTAACAGCACCTTTATGTATAGGTTCTTCAAAAGATCTTTGAGGCTCTCCAGTGCTGAGCAGGAGATTAGCTGAATGTGAGCCAGCAATGTGCCCTTGCAGCAAGGAAAGTCAACAACATCTTGAGCTGTGCTGTGAGGTGTTGCAGCATGTCAATGAAGGGAATACTTGCCCTCTACTCAACCCTGGTGAGACAAGCCTGGAGTACTATGCCCAGTTCTTGGCCTCCCAGTGTGGGAGAGACAGTGGCATACTGGAGGGAGTCTTAGTGAAAAGATCACTAAGATGGCCAACAGATTGGAGCATCCAGCATAGAAGAGGCTGAGAGAGCTGGGACTGCTCAGCCTGGAGAAGCAAAGGCTCACAGTGGGCCTCATCCATGTGCATAAATACCTGAGGGGGGTACAAAAAGTAGAGAGCTAGGCTCTTCTCAGTGATGCCCAGTGACAGGACAAGAGGCAACGAGCACAAATTGAAACACAAAATGAAATTCCAATGAAACACTTTTTTATTGTGAGGGTGATCAAGTACTGGAACAGGCTGCCCAGGGAAGATGTGCACTCTCCATCCTTGGGGGATACTCAAAATCTGACTGGACATAGCCCTGAGCAACCTGTTGTAAGCCCCAGGGCTGCACTACGTGATCTCCAAAAGCCCCTGCCAACCTGAACTATTCTCTGATTCTGTCCTCTCCTGAGATACTATTCAGCCTGAATTCTCCTATGACTCTAATGAGCCAAATTGGAAAAAAAACTAAAACAAGGCAAAATGAAAATTGTTATCCACTGACTCTACCATCAGTGCACACTATTGTTTTTACTGTCATACTGGACAAGTACCTTTATTGATGATTCATTCTTCTAATGAATCATTCTTCAAGGTACAGATTTTAACAATTTAAGCAAAACTCATACAGCGTACATTCCCCTTCTACCCAGCAGCAGCCTTCCTACACAAAGGAAGCAGCTATGAAGTAAATTTAGCTGACCTATATATGCCAATATTTTATGCTATGCTTAATCTAAATTATTTTCAACATGCACTTCTGTCATCTGTGACATACACATTTGTTCAAAATACTCTAAACATACCTCACATGTAGAAAAAGTATAGACTTCACAGAAGAATTACATAGGCTTATGTAAGCAAATACTGTTGTATAAGGCACAAATTCAAAGGAATGGAATACTGATCTTCAGTCATTCCCTACTGCCTGAGGACTTGGCAATATTTACATTTTGTAAAAAACTCGTTTGTTAAAAAGAAATAAGACATAATGAAGGTATTTTCCTTCAAATTTTGTTGCTTCCTTTTCAAAAAAATTGTAAATTAGTACCGTTCCTACTACCAGTACTAGTTGGACAACATCACAATGATGAAAACCCAGAAACTTCAGAATATCCATATTTTGGATCTTCTTGTAATCGCCAAAGGCAGAATGAGAACAAGATGCTCTGGATGTGGTTAAGAGGAAAGACCTATGCCTAATTGCACATGCCTAATTCTGCCCATGGCAGGGGGTTGGAACTAGATGATCTTAAGGTCCTTTCCAACCCTAACTATTCTATGATGCTATAGCTCCACAGAGGATTTAGTGCTGGGTTCATAGAAACACTTCATACTTTATGTGCCCTTGAGCCTATGACTTAAAATCTGAGAGAAAATCTTAGCTTTTAGGAAAGTATGGAATATCTGTCACCATGAACCAAACAGACTAATGCGCTGCCACCATCCTGGATCTACAGGAGGAAAATGATGTTATTAGCTGCCTTAATTATTATGGTTGGGAAGAAAACAACATACAATTCTAAAGTATAATGGTAAATCGTCCCAAGTCAGCAGCTAAAAATGTCATTATTGACATCTTTTTAGCAAAATCATCTAGCTAGTGATTTTATTGTCTTGGACATGGTACAGATTGCACACTGAGGAACAGTTTATCAAGTGTATGTCATAAAACGTGGAAAAATTCAAACTGAACAGTAAAAGTACAAGCAGAAAATGGAAACTGTTACACAACCTTAACTCTAACAAGTCACTGCCAGACATCCACTATAATGAAAGTCGTATTACAGAGCGCATAAGCCACAGACAGCTGGGAGCTGATTTTCAGATAAGGATTCTATCCTGCAACATATTGTGGGGATCTGTTACAGACCGCCTGACCAAGAGGACTCTGTGGATGAAGCACTCTATAGACAGATAGGAACAGCCTCACACTTGCAGGCCCTTGTTCTCATGGGGGACTTCAACCACCCTGATATCGGTTGGAGGGATGGTACGGCCCGGCACAAGCAATCCAGGCAGTTCCTCGATTGTGTGGAAGACAACTTCCTTCTGCAAGTAATAGAGGAGCCAACAAGGAGAGGTGCCATGCTTGACCTCGTCCTCACCAATAGGGAAGGGCTGCTTGGAAATGTGACGCTCCAGGGCAGCCTTGGTTGCAGCGATAATGAGATGGTCGAATTCGAGATCCTCAGGACAGCGAGAAGAGCGTGCAGCAAGCTCACTGCCCTGGACTTCAAGAGAGCAGACTTTGGCCTCTTCAGGAACCTGCTCAGTAAGATTCCATGGGATATAGCCCCAGAGCGCAGGGGGGCCCAAGACTGTTGGTTGATATTCAAGGATCACCTGCTGCAAGCTCAGGAGCAATACATCCCTACTAGAAGGAAGTGCTGCAGGAGGGCCAGGAGACCTCCTTGGATGGATAAGGAGCTGCTGAGGAAAATCTGAAGGAAAAAAGAGGCTTATAAAAGGTGGAAGCAAGGACAGGCAGCCTGGGAAGAATACAGGGATGTTGTCTGGGAAGCTAGGGGCCAGGTTAGGAAAGCTAAGGCCTACTTAGAATTAAACTTGGCTAGGGATGTTAAGGATAACAGGAAGGGATTCTGTAGGTACACTGGAAATAAAAGACAGACTAGGGACAACGTGGGCCCCCTCCAAAAGCTGTCAGGAGAACTGGCGACCCTGGATTTGGAGAAGGCTGAGGTTCTTAATGACTTCTTTGCCTCAGTCTTCATCGGCAAATGCTCTGACCACACCACCCAAGTCTTGGAAGGCAGATGCAGGGACAGTGAGAATGAAGACCCTGGGCTCACTGTAGGAGAGTCTCTGGTTCGAGACCGTCTTAAGAACCTGAATGCATACAAGTCCATGGGACCTGATGAAATCCATCCGCAGGTCCTGAAGCAGCTGGCAAATGAAGTTGCTAAGCCACTGTCCATCATATTTGAAAAATCATGGCAGTCAGGTGAAGTTCCCCATGACTGGAAAAAGGGAAATATAACCCCCATTTTCAAGAAGGGGAAAATGGATGAGCCGGGGAACTACAGACCAGTCAGCCTCACTTCTGTGCCTGGCAAAATCTTGGAGCGGATTCTTCTGGAAGGCATGCTGAGGCACATGAAAAACAACAAGGTGGATGGTGACAGCCAGCATGGCTTCACTAAGGGGAAATCCTGCCTGACCAATCTGGTGGCCTTCTATGATGGGGCTACAGAACTGATGGACAGGGGTAGAGCAGTTGATGTCATCTACCTGGACTTGTGCAAAGCATTTGACACTGTCTCACATGACATCCTTGTCTCTAAGTTGGAGAGACATCAATTTGATAGGTGGACCACTCGGTGGATAAAGAACTGGCTGGATGGCTGCATGCAAAGAGTTGTGCTCAGTGGCTCAATGTCCAGCTGGAGACCAGTAACGAGTGGTGTCCCTCAGGAGTCGGTGCTGGGAGCGGCCTTGCTCAACATCTTTGTCGGTGACATGGACAGTGGGATTGAGTGCGCCCTCAGCAAGTTTGCCGATGACACCAAGCTGTGGGGTTCGGTTGATATGTTGCAGGGAAGGAATGCCATCCAGAGGGACCTTGACATGCTTGTGAGGTGGGCTGATGCCAACCTGATGAAGTTTAACCATGACAAGTGCAAGGTCCTCCACCTGGGTGGGAGCAATCCCAGGCACAGCTACAGGTTGGGCAGGGAAGAGATTCAGAGCAGCCCTGTGGAGAAGGACTTGGGGGTGTTGGTTGATGAGAAAATGAACATGAGCTGGCTTCAGTGTGCACTTGCAGCCCAGAAAGCCAACCGTATCCTGGGCTGCATCAAAAGGAGCGTGACCAGCAGGTCGAGGGAGGTGATCCTGCCCCTCTGCTCTTGTGAGACCTCACTTGGAGTATTGTCTGCAGTTCTGGTGTCCTCAACATAAGAAGGACATGGAACTGTTGGAACAAGTCCAGAGGAGGGCCACGAGGATGATCAGGGGACTGGAGCACCTCCTGTCTGAAGATAGGCTGAAAAAGTTGGGGCTGTTCAGCCTGGAGAAGAGAAGGCTGTGTGGAGACCTCATAGCAGCCTTCCAGTATCTGAAGGGGGCCTACAGAGATGCTGGGGAGGGACTCTTCATGAGGAACTGTAGTGAGAGGACAAGGGGTAACAGGTTCAAACTTGAACAGGGGAAATGTAGATTGGATATGAGGAAGAAATTCTTTACTGTGAGGGTGGTGAAGCACTGGAATGGGTTACCCAGGGAAGTTGTGGATGCTCCATCGCTGGCAGTGTTCAAGGCTGGACTGGACATAGCCTTCGGTGGCATGGTTTAGTGGGAGGTGTCCCTGCCCCTGGCATCGGGGTTGGAACTAGATGATCTTAAGGTCATTTCCAACCTTAACTATTCTATGATTCTATGATACATGACTAGAAAAGGAACACAATTAAATTGATGAACGCATCAAAAATACCAAATTTGAAAAAGCATTAATAACCTAACTGACATGTTGGCCTGGGTATGGAAGTTAATCTATTGTGATATTTGGACTTATGACAGGACTTGTCACAACAGATGGCAGTACATTTTAGATTAAAATACACGTGAGACACTTGATTTCTCTTGGTTTTGCCACCAACCTTTTTTCAATTTTTCTTGGAATCCTTATTACTCCCATTACATTGTACTGCTCTGACCTTCATTCCAAAGACAAATAATTATCTCTTTCTCTTCTGACCATACAAAACATGGGAAAACTCTATATATGCTGAATTCTATGTTTTTTTTGAAACACAGCGTTTCACTCTGAAGAAAATCAGTAGAATGACTATGTCAGCAGTGAAGATGGTGCTAGAAAAAGTGTGCTTCTCAGGAGTTTGAAGAGGTGCAAAGCTGAATCAACATAATCTGGATGCCAGAACTGTGGCTTCTTTGGTATGGCTTCTTTCACTTTTGTCACCGCACCTGATTTGTTGGTAAAACTACGTTCACCATAGGAGTACTTTGTGTGTTCTTATCTCCACTGCGGCCAACATTTTCATTTAAAAGCAGTCTTTGAATTAAGACACCTCCAAATAAATATAACCTGACACTTAGAAGTTGACTCCTGGGATAAACAATGCCTGGAAGTACCCAGCATGTTTAGCAGTTGGGACATTTAAAATTGTGTGCCAAAAAGTTTATATTCAAAAAGATACAAACTAAATATTGCAGGAGTTGACTTTTGGATAGGAAGTAACAATCTTAAACAGAAATTAAAAGACTCAATTTCTTTATACCTCAAGAAGGGGGACACTCATGGTCCTACAGTGAAAGTGACAACACCTAGCCACCTTAGTGGTGGAATTCCTATGCCATCAATCCATGAAACCTAAATGGAAATTATGCCTGACTGCTTTGTTCTTCTGGGAAAAAATAAGCCCTGGGACAGTCACCTATGTGAAGAGGCAACTATTTAGCTACTTATTTTAACACAGCTAAGCAGTTAGAGCCTTAACTTGTCCATGTCCTGTCTTGTACTGGAGGGATTTGACTGCATTGCCTCTGGACCAGGCATCTTATCCAGTCTGATTTCCCAGCAGCAGACAACTCTAAGCAGTCTCCCTGGCTGTACTTTTTCCTGTTAAATCACATGATCAGTCAGTATAACTCAAGTGCCACAACTTAGAATTTAATTCCATCTGCAAATGTACTCAAGAATCATTTTATATTTCCTTCCAGGTAACTGATAAAGCTATTGAACACTATTATGCCAAGAACAGATTCCTCTTGAGTTCCCACTAGAAGCAGCCTTTGAGACGAATATTCCCCAACTCTAATTGCTTTTCAAGATCCTTCTGTTAGCCTTTATTTAAATAAATCCATTTGGTAACCCTGGATTACACTGATTTTTACATAGTGTCATTTAATTTTGGTTTTAAACACAGTGTCAACAAGACTAAGTAAATGTCATAAAGTAGTTTAAATGTAATTATTGTCACCACAGCTATCTCTTCAACTTCATTTGTGATCTTGGAAAAAGCAGTATTAAGTTTGTTTGACACGATCTATTATCCATAAAAACTTGCTGGCTGGCATTAGGCATGATGTCATCTCTTCATTTTTTTGTTGGAAGTATCTAGTTTCAACCTTCCAATGATTTTGCTTGACCTACAGTTACCTGGATTGTCTTGTTTAACCTTTAAAAATTCTGGCACAAAATCTACTTTTTCCAGTTCACTGGAACTCCCCTTGGTATGCCAAGATTTGTTAAAAAGCAACAATAATGGTTTAGACAGTTCACCGCCATTAATACACTCCGGTGAAAGCTTTCTAGACTGACAGAGAATTAAGGAGGAAACACAATTATTGAATTTCACTTCTAACTTCAATTTTACAAGAGCTGAACTCCTACTAGAATGACCTGCCAGCATTTTCATAATTAAGTGTAAAGCACCCATCAGTATCTTTGCTATAATGTTTCAAATAATCTCAAGTGCTTCTATGCTTTGCAGCCACAAAATGCTTGAAATATTATAGGGACAGTTTGCTTTTTATATAGTTTTTCCACCATATGTATTTCCTTTTGTTGTTTCTCTCTTCTTCCCACAACTTGCCTACATTTTATGGGAAAGCCTTGAAGTTTTATAGGATAAGATTAAAGGACAGACACCTGGGGGAAAAAAAAAAAAAAAAAAAAAAAAGAACGAACGAACTTTCGTATGGTTCCTCCTGGCAACCTTTATGGCTCCATTTGATACAATTCTTAGAAGCTTTGGGTTCAGCTAATGTTAGTAAATAATCAATATATTAACCTTGTTTTTGTCAAACTCCTTGAACAGTAGAGGTTTGAATTTAAACTGTCTTTAACATTAGCCCTCTAAAATTGCCATGCATTATTTCTGAAGCTATTGATTAAACATCTTCCATCTGCTGTCGCATCTTTTGGCATTTATACTAGCAGGTGGAAAGGCAAGATGCTATATAACGATTTCTGTCTTATTACCCTACTTTATCTGAAAATAGAGATATAAAAAATTATTTGGAAAAAACAATGACAGTATGAAAGAAGAGTCAAACTAAATTTAAGAAGCTTTTAAAACAGATTAGTGGATTCATCATTGGTTGTAGCTCTTACTTGCTGAATGCAGCCACTAGCAAACTGTCAGGTATACCTACTAAATCAATATCTAACATCTAGATTTCAATATGGTCTGTTTCAAGCATATTTGAATATTTCTTCAAATATTTAACCTCAACTTCTACTCTCTTATATGGGTAAAATACAATAGAACAGTGGAAATACGATGCTTTTGTAAATGCTTTTAGTATGTGTGTATTACATAAGAAAAACATATTTCCCTCTAGTGAGGAAGATAAGAGCAGTACAACTTACATTTAATATGAAAATTCGTACTTTTTACCACTCCCTAAAATGGTAAAAGTGATTGCTTGCTTTTGGGAGATGGGTTACCTAGCAGAACTTTTTTGTGACTTTTGGCTGATACCACCATTCTTGACTGACTTTGCAAAGCCTTCATCTTGAATCACTACATAACACTAACCCATCTAATGATGTATCAAGAGAAATAAAAGAGGCTAATTTTATTTTTTCACATCAGGAAAAGTGACTGTATTAATTGTCTGTTATGTAGGATCTCCTACAGTACAACTATAACACATAACCAATATAACCAATTTCAGGATTCTTTAGCCTTCCATTATGTCCATCAGTGCACTGCTTTAATGTTCAAAAGTTCCTTTCAATGTGGTACCCAATAGCTTATTTTTAAAAATAAACTTTGGATGAAATTATAGTTTCTTTAGTTCCTGCCTTTCTTTTATCTAATTGCATGCCACAACTAGAATATTTTCTTATAAGCTCCATTATTAAAGAGCAGAATACAATGTGAGAAAACAGCCACTTCCACAGGCCATAACTGGACTCTCAAAGAACTGTTTTAATCCTGAAAAAGTATTCTAAATCTTCTCAATTTCAGTGAGGAGTCCTTAAATAGGGATTTGGGTTCCTGGGATTGAAATAGTCTTGGAAGATATCTCTGAAGTCTGGAGGGCTTATACTAAAACTGGCTTCAAGTCTTCTGAAGGGAAGACATGTATTTTTCACAGATTCTGTTTGTTTGTTTGTTTCAGCATAAGAAACACCAAATATTTTTAGTCAATTCTACTTTTACCAGCCCAGAACATAGGGTTAATCCCAAGCAAACTGGGATCTTAGCTACAAATCCTTTGTCAATGTATCCCACTTCCCCTAACATCTCTGCACTAACAGAACATTTTCCACTAGTGAAGAGAACTTTTTGCAGTTGAAGAATGGAATGAAGACTATGAAAACAAAAGAGACCCTAAATTTACATTTCAATTTCCCTTTTTTTTTTTTTTGAAGAAAAGATGAAGCTTTCCTTCTAAAAGGAAAAGCCCTGTAAAAACATCATTTTCTGATATGAAAACAGCTAGACCTGGAAGTGATACTAAGACAGAGCCACACTGACATTGCAGCTCAGTTTACATACATAATTACTGTAATGAAATTCTAAAACATCAGATGCCTGCACCCAAATTTCCATTTACAGCCAATATAAAACAAATTTAGACAATTCCTTTTTAGTTCATAAATACCTGAGAGAACTGTTTCAAGTAACTTAGAAAAAAAGATACAAAATCCATGTGCTTTGTGCCTGCGCTGCCAAAAATTACTTTGGCTGAGATGATGCAATTCTACAAAAATGTTTTTTAACATAATGTTATTTATTTTCTTGTTTTGCTTAAATGCAATATTTACTTTGTACCTGTGTATGACTGCACCTTCATTATATTCAAGAGCATGATTTCAAAGAAACACAAGTTTGAGCAAGAAATATTTAGTCTATCAATCTGAAACACTCAACACATCATTCCTAAGGCAACACCATGAAAAATGCCAATTTTCCCATTTCTTCTATAACCTGAAGTTGTAAGGAGAAACAAGAAATTTACCCGATTCCTGGAGATAGCGATACACCAAGAAATTCACTTCGTCACTGGTTATGCTCATCTTAGCCCAACCTCAGTATGATGAGGTTTACGAGAAGTGTGATCCACGCTCTGTTCAAAGGGAAAGAAAAGAAGAGGGTTTGTTTTATCTTGATTTACTATGAAATTTGTTATTTGTTAAGTTATTTAAAGATCTCATATAGTTATTAGAGCTGCTATATCCTAGTGTGAGGCACAAGTTAAATACTGCGAATCAAGTACTCAAGCTGTACTGTTCCTTTTAGGGTACATTAATTAAAAAGCAGTATTTAACATAAATGAGAGAGTCAGAGGGAGCATTTTCAATCTTGAAAGCCTTTGCAAATGTTATCTCTTTTACTTCTGAAGCTTAACTACAGGTTCTTAGGACACTCCTTTTTTACTGTGTAAGCATTTTCTATTCAGAACTGCTGGCACTTACAATCATGTATAACACACCGAATCATAACTTTTTTGCAGCCCTGAATTTGTAATCTGATTTTCTGTCCAGAGTTCATCCACTGAACAGATCATTTCCTTACAAAATCCTGCTAAGCGGTGAACTTAAAAAGTTCCCCTAAAACAGAAACAAATCTAAATTTAAGATGAGATTAGAAAGTTTACGAGGCGGGAGGGGGAAGAGAGAAAAAGAGAAAGAATGCCATATACCTTGTGCCAACAAGGAATACAAATATCCTGGCATTATATAAAGTTACAGTGCCTCTGCTGATTAATGGTGAGCAAGAATTAAACTTCAATTATTCACTTCAGGATTCGTAACCTTTAGGATGACAGTTTTACATCACTATTTTAGGACCATACTCTGATAATAAAACCACTGGTTATAGATGATAAATTTGTTTTGAACATTTTCCATTAAATCCTGATGATTCATTTCTGTTTGGGAATCTGACTTAAGTAGTTTGCTTTTAAAAGCCGTAAGTACTTCTCAGACATAAACTTTGCAACTTTGTCAGCCACACCATAGCTGTAACTGATCATGTAAAGATCTGGACGCAGAAGCACACACTGCGCTCCCCTTGCATATGACAAATGAAAGACCGTAGGCGTGTGCTGTTTGTTTCAATTTCCCGTATGTCTCCTCTTGGCAAGCGGAAAGGTCTTTGTTCATCGAAAACCTCTTCAGTAATTCCTGTTGCCTAAAGTAGCACCTGCTACTGCAGGCAATGCTGAACAACTACAAGTTTCCCCTGCTGATGATTTAAACCAGCAGGTCACTCATGACTGTAACAGATGTCTCTGCATATTTATGTAAATGGAGGTCTTTCGAACCCCGGTAAGCCTCTTATTCTCCTGGGCTGCTATATTTCATCAATGGCACGGATGCTGGTTTTCCATAAGAAACTATCGCTTGCTAATTTGGGAGACATTTTCCTCAAGTATTCTAGTTTTTATTATAACAGTTTGTACTTCACAAAGAACGGGAAGAAACAAATTACTGAAAATAGTGCAATCTTGGTGAGAAAAAAAATCATCTACTTTGGAAAGGATGATCATTTTCTGCGAAGATTCTGGTTGAGGGCAACATTAGCTGTAGTCCTGTCACATGTGCCACGTATCACCCTGGGAAGCCGTTCAGTCTCCTTTCCCCTCAACCTCTCGTCTGTAAAATGGGCTCAAATATCTCTGCCACGGATCAGGAGAATGGAAGCACTGGTAGCCGTGAGGGCTTTAGTCACCAAGGTTAGTGACTGCAGGAAGTGAAAGCACTACTTTCAGTAGAACTTTATACATGCTTCTTCTGGATAAACAGACTTGCTTCTGAATAAGTAATAAATCTCTATGCTTCTTTTTGCATAGAATCATAGAATAGTTAGGGATGGAAAGGACCTTAAGATCATCTAATTCCAACCCCCCTGCCATGAGCAGGGACACCTCCCACTAAACCATGCCACCCAAGGCTCTGTCCAACCCAGCCTTGAACACCGACAGCGATGGAGCTTTCGCACCTTTCCTGGGCAACCCATTCCAGTGCCTCACCACCCTCACAGTAAAGAATTTCTTCCTCATATCCAATCTAAACTTCCCCTGTTTAAGTTTGAACCCGTTACCATAATCATCACCATACAATGAAGAACAACACGGACATTCATGGCAAAAGTTAAAGCCATTTTCATCCCTGACTACTTAAAATATATCTGTAATGCTGCTAGGCCATGATAACAATAAATCAAGAAACTCTGATAGCTGTAGGTTTACAAAAACCCTGACGTAACACTTTTAAAAGCATTTTTAAATTAGCAGTTTCAGAACTTGGCGGTAGGAAAGTTGGTAAAGATGAAACCTCTTACAAAAATTCAGTTTCAGCAATGACGTACTTTGTGGTAAACTGAACTTTACTAAAAAAAAAATCAATCAAGAAACTAACAAATGTTATTTCTGGATGCATCCTGCTAATTTAAGACATTGACATGGTATTTCCCACATACAGACAGTTGCTTTGGGAAAGGGAAGGGAAAGGAAGGGTGCTGGTTTTGTTTGTTTTTCTAAAGATGACTTTTCTTACATGAATCAAAACCAGAGAAAATCAGCCTGACTGCAAAATAAATCATCTGACAGCCTCAGAAAAACCTCCACAGCAGCTACCTTTTGTATCAGAATCCTGAGCACACTAGTAGTTGGATCTACAATGTATTTTCCCTGAAATCAGTCAACAGGAATTACTTTGACATATGTGTCTGATCATATCTTCATACACATTGTTACAAAGCCACAAATAACCAGATGATTGCACTCATACATTTAAGGTTTCTTCTCTCCACAGATGCCAGTGCAGCATTAAGATACACAACCGTAAAGCTTTTACCCGTCCAAAGCGATACACAGATCTTGGCACTGACCCAGAGAAATCTATTCATTAGAAATTTGGCTGAGCAATGAAAGGCCAAACTCAATTTCATTAACGCTCGTTTTGATTTCCTTCGCCTCCACGGATAAACATCCCAAATAAAAGAGGCTACAGAAGACATGGTGAGGAGGAGAGGAATATACTCATCTTTTGTGCATCTCCAAGTCTGACTCATAAGACGCAACCAACAAGCCTCCCTGTCAATACAGTTATTTGTAATGTAGAAATACAAACTCCTGTAGAAAATTGCACAAACCTTTAGTTATCACTGTGATTAATTTATTTCTGTTAATTGATGGTCTCCTTTTGTTACTGGAGACTGATATTACCCAGATTAACAGTTTTTTAAAAGAAATATATTACAGCTTATAAAAAAACCTGATATACCTTTGGAGCCATTTCATATTTAAATCAGTAATATCATCTTAATTCTTCACAACAACAAGAAGATTTACAAAAAGCATTCAAACATCTGTCTGAACTTTCTTTGCTTGAAACACTTCTCCTGCACCCAGTTACACATAATGTAAAGTTCTCTTTACTTCAATCTCACCTTAAGAATTTGGGTTGTGATCCTGCAGATATTTGAGAGTGTCCAAACATGCGAGCTGAGCCCATTATGACATCCCAAAGTGTAAGGGATCCCAAAAATTCAAACCTTATTCATGGATGGGTTGAAAAGTTCATGCAAAATGAAATTTAATGCTTCTTTCAAATAAATACTCAACTCTTAGTTCTGCATAGGATAGGCTTGCAGAAATGCTTGCCATACAGAGGTAGAAAGCTGTGTTATTAGCTCAGATACAATCCCATTGTGCACCTAGGGCTGCTGGGCTTCTGCTGAACTAAGTGGTTCAGCTGCAGTTGAGCAGCTCCAGCGAAGCCAACTCTGCGGCACACTCCCCTGAGCTATGTGCAATCAGGGCAGCTTATTTCCTCTAGTACACCACCATACCTGATTTGGCTCTGTGTGCTGACATACTACTATTCTCAAATTAAACCTTCCTGGAGCATTAGGAATCTTGCTAATGGGGCATGCAAGTGGCTCTGGAGAAGGCAGCATCACACAGCACTAGCCAGGTCAACTAATAGTTTATTTACATCCCATCACCTTACTCAAGGATTGCTTTCCTTTGTCCGTTACATGGTAGCATTGCTGCCATAGGTGAGATTTGGCTGAAGAATCAAGGGAAAATAAGTTCTTCAACTTTGAAATAGCATCTAAAGACACAAATCTTCTGCCTCTACTCTAAATGACGTTCACAGGTCCCCCAGTGCCGTGCCCTGCCGTCCAAGCTAAGCCTAGGGCAGGTGACAGCCCAGGCTATTTCAGGAAAGGCATTTACATTTGCTACTTGAAGCAGCATTGCCATCCACAAGGACTGGGTGTAACCAGTCAATTTTCCCCTCGAGAAGAAGCAGGTCAGACATTTAGGGAAAACACCTAAACTAAAACCTAAACCTGAAATTTAAATAGGAAGATGGGAACTTCCCATTTCTGCATCCAGCCTGGTCAACAGAAGTTCATCAGGCAGGTAGTCTGGCCCTCGTCTTGTCCCCTAAAGAAACCTGTAAGCTTCAATGTGCTTTAACTAAGTGCTGAGCAGTCATCACCTTCTTGAAGGATTTTTTTTTTTGGGTCATTATTGTTAAACAAAGCTCATCCTCTCAAAGAAAAAACAAGAAAAACCCCAAGCAAAAACCCACAATTTTTTTATTTATCTCCTGGAGGGGTTGCACTATTTATCTACCTCTTTGACACGGCTGGGCTGAAATGCCTTTTTCCAAGCAATGTTTTAATGAAAGCAACACTGTCATCAAAATTATGAGGGGTGAAGAGAAATCGCATATTTGCTTTGGGGAAAAAAAAAAGGGGAGGCAAAACCAAGAGGTTTCATGAAAAGGAAAACATTCCAGTAAGTTCAACTATTTAATGTCAAATTGATGCCCTGCTGCCTGGGAACTGGAGTTTATTTACTTGTGATCCCATTTTCTTGTGCAAGATGGCTCCATGCATCAAGACGTGTCTCTCAGGACCCTCTGTAGACTTCCCATCTCAGAGAAGAGAATGTGAACATGAGAACTAAAATAGACTCCAGGAAGGCACCATGACAGCACAGCCAAATCAATGTGTTACTGTTTTGCATATGCTCTGTAGTTTAATGAAAAACAACATCTCCCAAAGCCAGAAGCCACTTCTCACAAAACGAGTCACTCAGGCAATTTCAGCTTTTTCTGTTGAAAAATGCCTTCATCAGTAAATTTCAATGAGGCCTACACATCTGTATTTCCAGGATGTGCCTTACCATAGAGCCAGAACAGAGTCAGCAGCCAGCAGCTCTTCTCAAAGGCTAAGGACCTCCACTTGGCCCACACCCTTGCATTCTTGAGACTTGGCTTTTATCGCAGCTGCCTCTTTTTGAGGAAGAATTCCAGTATGCTTCTTTTCAGAAATGCCAAACCTGAACTTCTGGAAAGAGCACACTTGGCTCCCTCTCCTCTCACAGCCTCTCCTGCCATTTCTTGAAGCTATAGAGAGAAGCATGTTTCTTTAAGAGCATCCCGACAAGGAAATGAGACATTGCATTCCTGCTGATTAGAAGGTACGGAGCATGCAGGATGGTTCTTTCCAAACTCCACCTATGCCAAAGAACCACCAAAGTAACAGCGAGCCCTGTTCAAAATGCAGCTTCTGCATGCATCACTTGCAGACTACTCCTTGTAAGCTTGAACTTGACATCTTGCTTTAAAAAAACTGAACTTGTATTACAAACAGTTGCTCCTTTTATATATCATGAACTTAAAGCCAAGAAAGATGTGCTCACAGTAAGACCTGCACCGTATCTCCCTGGTCTTTCTTAATGAGGAGGAAAATAGTTAACTGTCCTCATTCTGTAAATGATCACCATAAGTTATCCCAACTATTAAATGACAAAAAAGAGGGAATTCAAACCTCTCAGAGGTATTGCCCTAGGGTCTTTACAGATGCTCACAAATGCCTTTGCATCCCTTACACTGTTAATATTTTGAGGTTTTCTTCACAAGCCCGTAACAATTTTGTTGTTTGGGGAAAGACAAAAGCTGCAGTTCTGCAGAACAGGGTAATCTCCTTCAAGAATGATTATTGCACTGTACAGTATGTGCTGTCTCACTTAAGAGATCTGTCACTGATGTTTATAGCAGCTCAGTAAGGACAGGGACCTCCCCAAAAAAAAAGGCAATAGGCTTGTCAGAAAACCTGTACTGCCAAATGTTAAAGCTGGCGCTTCTTTTGGTTTTGTTTTTAAGTCTATTTATTTACACTGACCTTCTGCTGATTTTTAAATAGGCCACACTCAACCAAAACAAATCCAGGGAGCTCCAGCTAATCCCCTTCTCACTGCTGCCTGTAAGACCACGCTCTGACTGAAACAAGTAACAAATGTATTTGAGAGCTTCAGGAAAAATGGCATGGATAGAAAAAGTCTAGCTTGGATCCTGACATGTTAGGGTATCTCATACAATTAATTTGTGAACTCAACCATATCAGCACTCAAAATCTGGTGCCAATCAAAGAAAGAGGAGGTAGAAGGAATGACAACTATAGACATGTGGCAGTGATCAATGAACCTGCAATTCTGTCTTGAAGAGGTCACTCTTGATGAAACAAATGCTATGTGGGCAAAACTGACAAAAATGGGCTTTCAGCTTAAATAAAATAAAAACGTTATTCAGGGAGAAGGTTTGTTTACTGTGCAATACCTATAAAGATGTGCATTTGCAGAGATGTATCTCTTCTTTAAACAAGCATAACTGCATTTATCCTTTTAAAAATCTGCAATAAATTATCAAAATGGTTGTTCCGTCCTGTAAAAAATGTTAACAAAATAAGATGTCATCCAGTAAAATATCAAAACATTAAAAAAAAAAAAAAACAAACCAAACATAAAAATATTAATAAAAATAACTTGGTCAGCTAAACACTTTGGCACACAGAAAGTTTCATTTCTGCATGAATACCATTTTTCTTTAAATAATAAATTACATTTCAAACTGAAGTGCCATTTGGAACCAAAGCATCATCTATTTATTAAAAAAAAAAAGAAAAAAAAAAGAAAAAAAAAGTGGGGCAACAAGAGATATTCCAGCAATTTCTAAGTGCTATTCAAACATTTTTCAATTAATCAACAATTTCCACCACAGAATAACTAATTGTCAGCAAAAGACAAGCCTTTCATCACCAAATTCCCAGCAAACCCTATTTCCTCTATCAAAAGATGCAGAAGCTTGCATCAACTCTTCCATACTCACAATCTCCTCGCTTGATCAAGTTATTTTTCAGTTCTTAGCTGGTTTACTTAATTACATCAGCCTCCAGCATTTCAGATATAAGAGTTCAAGTGAATCTTTTCCAATTCCCTTTGCTGCAGAGTTAAATGGGTTTTTCTGTATTGATCTTTCCTTTTTGGCACTTTGCTAAAAGGAAAAAAAAGGCAAACAAAACCAGCCACTCTTCTTAATTAGTGCAATTGTGTTATACCTCTTTCACAGCTTAGTTCGAAAAAGAGGCAACTTCCAATCTTTTATTTTTTTTTTTTACTAAACAAAAATGACGTTTACACTATTTTCGTATAGAAAGCTCTGGGAAGCCAAAAATAAGACTTATGGAAGAGTAAAGGTTGAGAGTATTCCTAGAGCTTGCAAATTAAATGAATGGATTTAAAATAAAAAAAAGAAAGGAATTACAGAGGCTTGAGAAATCAAAACACATTACTGAATTTATTTTGAGAATCAAGATACCTCATCACTCTTGGAACAAATGAAGTCAATTGGGAATGATGCCACTGAATGGAACAAGGATTTTCTTCCTTACATGAGCACAAAATGACAATTAGGACAAACTAGGGGACAATGGTATGTGTCCACTCATTTCAAACCAATTAGGCCAAAATACATGATTGTTTGATTGTGCAGTTCCTTGCCTGTGTGCACATGCATTTCCATGCACGTAATGCAATAAGAAATGTGCTTTAAATCTTATGAGTATTGCTACACGCTCAAAAAAGTTAAGGAAGATTGCAACTTTAAAAAGATGGCACAATTGCCCTATCGACATTTGCTTTTCTTGAATTTTGGCAAGAGGAACAATGCATAAATATTATCTCAAATTTAACTTTTCGTTTGATATACCTGGATTTCTACTAAAACCTCAACAAAACCAAAAAGAGCAAACCTCAGCACTTATGTTCTTCATCTGGGCTTCAAATTCAGACTACTTTCACTGAGGTGAAAGGAATATGATGGAAGAAGTTCCTACCAGAACTGGTTGCATGCTTAATTTTCTTTCTCTGCTGCAGATGTGAGTAAAACAACACACCTGAACTTTTAGAATGAACACCCCCCAAATATTTAGAATAAAGCACACTTTCTATTTCAGCTATTGACAATTTCTCTGACACCTCACAGTAAAGATCCACTAAAATTTCAATGGGAGGTATCTGAGTCCCAAACTGGCCTATAAGTATGGACACAGACACCCCAACTGTGATGAGACAGGCCATAGTCCAGTAGAGAAAACATTTGCCTCTGAGGTGACATCATGCAGCTGAGACAGAAAACAAGCTTTCAGACACCTCCACAAGGCCCCACGCAACTTGCTGCATGGGCAGTAGGGGCTAGCAGTTGTGATGTCCATTTTAAATGAGGCAATGCCGTAGCAAAGACCACAAGAGTGATAGGCCTAGAAGGATAAACGACCGACAGCCTGAAGGCCTCGCCCAAAAGACAATATCTGAACATGGCTTTTTTGATTATTTCTGACTTTTATCTTGCAACCTTCTGGTTTAAAATGGTGCAACACCAGTAGCAGGGACCAAAATTCCCATTTTAACAAACACAACTGTGCACTCAACTAGGCTGCAGAATCAGGCTGTGTCTTGCCCTTTATTTCTGAAGAGCAAGGTAAGGATAAACATCCAACCATGGCTTTTACCATGTTCCTTACATGAACTGCTTCCTATACCACCCTGAGGGTAAATCTTCATTCACCCTACGGGTTGCAGTGGTATTGGTGCCCGCTACAGCGGTAGGTACCTCCAACTGCTCAACAGGATATGGAAAGGCATGTTGCCTAAGCACTGCAAGACCAGGCAGGTGATGTACAGCGATGTACGTGTTAAGGGTTTAGAGATCTTTTCACACCTGTAAACTTGGTCCCCTATTTTGCTCCTTTGTCCAAGAGCTGTGGGGCACAGGAAATACTCTCCAGGCATGGGTCAGCAACATGACACCATGCAGAAGGGCCTGTTTGTCCACATACCCGTAGGCTTGTGTGTTACTTGTCTCCCACAAGACCCAGATATCCAGTAAAACCTCCTTTTCAGTTCAATGTACATATGAATTTAATGCTATTTTAGTTCAGAAAGACTAAACGTGAAAGCCATTCTGGTGCTACTGTCTCATGACAACACCTGTAACTTGTGTGGCAAAACCTACCCTTGGACTTAGCAAAGCGCTATTTAGAAGATGATATAAAACAACAGGAGTCTATGCTGGGCTAACAAACCTGTATTTTTTTTTCTGTGCAGGCTAGCTCTATGAGGCTGCAGGGCCCTGAAGTGGTGGACAGGAGGAGCATCAGCATTGTTGATCACATGCGGGGAGAGGACAGGCACATCCCTGACCCCTCACAAGCTGGGGCCACTTGGCTTCCCAGTGAGAGAGAGGCAGGCTAAGGATCTGCGAAGGTCTACAGACCAGCCGGGAGCTGCAGCAACCTGGCTAGTTCACTTGTGGATGGCCTCAGGCAAAGGGAATGTGCAACAGTGCCATTAAAGGGGTGGGTTTTTATTAATTGCTGCTAATAAGTTTAGCAGATGTCACTGGGAACAGTTTGATATTATTTTTCCATCACTTGTAGCTTTTTTTTTTCCTTATTTTTCCCCTCAGAGTGAGCAAAGGCAGTAGATCTTACCACATAATTCAACCTTAACTTGTTTTCCCTGTAGTACTGTTAAAAGTTTAGTGGGGATTTTCTTTATTATTATTGTACAAAGGAAAAAGTATTTTCCCCATTGAGTATATTCCCCCATGAGAATTAATGAGGAAAAATATATTTTTCCAACTCACAACATGGAAAATTTCACCCTCTAAACAAGTATTTTGTAAATTTTAGAATATCTCAAAATAAAGAATTATAATGGAAACTATTTCAAACTTTTATTATGGCAGATCCTAATATAAACTATTTATAAAGATATTAACTATGGCTATAAATACTTTATGTTTCCTCTTGAATAATCCTAAGAGAACTTCAAATGCTGTAAGGACAAAGATGATATAGGACAGCACAACAGGAAAAGAAATACACGAATTCAGGACATTTCACCACTGTGTATTTCTATTTCTACCTTCAACATTCAACTCCTGGTGGAAATCTGTAGTGGGTTTTTTTTTTTCCCCAGCCACAAGCTTCACTGGGTTTACTCCTGGTTTATACTGGTTTGTGCTCTGGAGAAGGGTCACTAAGTGCCTGCATTTTTATGGAAGGTGTGCTACCACTTTCCTTGCTGGAAGGTGGAAGAGGAAGGAAGAAGAATGGAGAGACATAATTTGCTTTCCAAGGATGCCTGCAGAAACCTCAAAGCAACCACTGAAGCAAAAACTTATTCCTAAGTCACTTTTCTGCATTCACATTGCTAAATATTTCATAGAGAAACTTCCCATAAAAAATCAATGCAAAGAATTAAGACTGAGAGAAATCTCTATCTTACGAAAACCACTTCAAGCATCAAATTCAGGCACTGTTTTTTATTTCTTTTAACTTTTCCTCTGTATGCTCTATACCCAGATTGCAAATAGCAAAGAAAAAATCACAGCATAGCCAGTACAATCCAAGTTGTACAACACCATCACACATATTATCTGCCTTTTCATCCATTCTCCTTCTTTCGCATGCTGTAATTGGCCATTGGGGTGAAGCAGCTTCTCTGTCATTTTAAGTTTTCCTGGCTTTCTCAGTGGTAAGAGCAATGGAATAGTTCGTGCTTCTCATTAGCTGGGGAGTGTTTGACCATTTTCACAAACACATGACCAGCCATACGTGTGGGTATCATATGTAAAAAAGATTTTCTCACTCCCAATCTTCTATCACCTTTTGGTACATTTCAAGACAGCATTTTGCTGCTTTCTCCACCCTAGGGAATAGCACTTTGAAAGGTTTGTGTATTCACATAGTATTTTAAGAGTGACTTGCCACTCCTCCCTAGGTTGTGGGTTGGTTTTTTTTTTTCCATTTGTAGATGGGTGAAGACCGCACAAGACAGAAAGATCAAGAATTGTATTTCTGGCAGAAGCCATGAAGTCCTACACAGCCCTAAAAAAATAGCAAAGTCTATAGATTAAAAGGCAACACTAAGAGGAAAGCTTTTTAACCTACTTTTTTAAAAAGCTAAACAGCCTAGAAACCAAGATGAACTCAAAAATCCCTGGGGAGTCAGAGACAGACATGACATAATCTAAGTTTTTCATTTAAAAAAAACCAGCTGAATACTTCTTAGGAAGGATTTTAATATATTATGACACAGCTATTAGTTAGCTCAGATTACATTAAAAAAGCACTCCCTTGCTTCAAAAAAAAAAAAAAAAAAATCAAGATATGGAGAACTGAAACCTTAAATCCATACATACAGGGTTTGGAAAGCTTTTGAAGGTTTTAATCCCTAGACAAGAGTTTTTGTTAGAGAATAAAAAGATTCTAAATGTTGACCTTCCCTCCAAGAAGGACTCCAGGGAAGACAGAGGTGATCAGAGAGGTTGAAATAGATGCCAACCATATGTTTGCTATTACAAAAATACTACAAAAAGCACTGAACACTGGGATTTTGGGTGCCTAAAGGCCTGAGAGTCACAGGCAGGACGGGACCTCAGAAGGTCTCTAGTCCACCCTCCTACCCAAAGCAGAGCCAGCTCTGGGGTCAGACGAGGCTCAGGCTGCCCAGGGCTTAGGCCAGTCAGGGCTTCAGATCCTCCAGGGACAAAGACGGCACAGCCTCCCAGGCTGACCTGCTCCACTGCCTCATTCTCCATGGGAACACATAGGAAAAAGTTTCTTCTGAACCCTTTACAACTTGTAGGTCTTGTCTTGCTCCCTCCTGCCCTGCACCACTGTGAGGAGCTCAACTCTGTCTCCTCAGTGATCCCTTGAAGGTGCTGGGGGTCTGCGAGGTACAACTGAGGCCATCCCTTTTCCAGGCTGCAATTTTCCCAGATTGGAACGGTGTCACTCATCGTCCTCTTTACTAGCTTTATTTGGAAAAAGAATCTTTATTTGGAAAATAAAACATGCAAGAAGGTAGATGAGGTAACTCTCCACGCTGTCATGGCTACTGGATCTTCTAAGGATACTATAACAAAGTGAGGATTTAGTCATTCAGCTCCTGGAGCATAATTCTCAAAGGCTAGTTAGTGATGAAAATCCCTCTACAAGGAATAGGGAAAGTTATGTGGCTGTTTCAAAGATTCATGTGTTTTTCTGTAGCTATGGATTAGACAGTTGTCTGAGACCGGGATTCATTGCTTAAAATTTCCCCTCCAAATCTAGGCTCCAATTTGTATTTTTGGCTGTAGAGAACTGACTCGGTATTTTTATTTGGAGAAGGAAAAAAACCCAACCCATAACAAAACAACCTCAAACCAATCACACACCGAAAACCCAACCCAAAAAACAGGAGAAAGGTGGTAGTGGAAGTTGTAGAGATTTAAGAGACTGAAGATTAAAGTAGTCACTTAAGAATCAGCAGGTTCAAACTTGCATTTCCTAGCTCTCAGAAGAACACACTTCACACCTGGTTGCAGGCTGCTGAAGTGAAAACTGTAGAGCAAAGAATGTGAGATTCACAAGCCAGAAGGACGGCGAAAGAACAAGAGACCTGTAACTCCTCTTAATGATCCCTTGCTTGCTGCAGGTATCTTGCAGCTGAATCATGAACCATAAACTTCTCAATTTTTTCAGTATCAGTGAAAAATATGCATAGTAAATATGAGCATTAGTGTATTTTTTATTCAAGGTGATGTTTCATTATTTTTTTCACTCTTCACCACTATTTTTTACATAAGTTTTCAATTTCCTTATCAAGAGAAAAAAATTTGGTCTCTTCTTATTTCTACAAGAAGAGCAGACATCAATACCTATATTTAAGTAAGACACATCCTAAGTTTGTATCATTGCTTATAATTTGACTCCATTTCAACTATTTGGACTGTGAAGGTCCACTGTGAACATTTGCCTCAGGCGATTTTTTTCTGTAAGGTCTAAGCAAAAAAAGTTCAGTCATTTCAGAGTGAAGGCGGGGAAAACCCAGCTTTACCGATATTTATACAGCTGGTTCAGTGAGAATCTCTAGTGCTTCCACACTTCAGAACAGGGACATGACATTTGGCAGAGAGGCTGTTCTCATGGCAAAGTGCCCTTTCCATCGCAGTGAAAATCCACACAAATTTGCCTAAAATAAAACCTCCTGAAAATATTGCTTGTATCTGCCTTGCACAGGTTTGTTAGAGGCCTGCAACTGAATTCTCAAAACATTTTCCTTGCATTAACTTTGTTTCCCTCTAAGGTGACAGGAACACAGAATCTTTTTACACATGGAAAGCTAACACATATTGATGCACAAGAAAGGGTAACAGGGACTGGAAAAAGAGAAAGGCATCATGGCCATAGGCTGATGGACCACTGGGTAATCTCAGGTGTCTCATCTCTCTCCAGATAGCAGACAATACTCTTTCTTCCCAACAAGTATTTGAGGGGGAAAATTATTATAGCCAAAATATAACACAGATTTGGAAATTTCTCTGCTGTCCTTCATACTGATTTTTATCAGCAGTTTATTCCAGCACATTTAGACTGTGCAATCTTTAATGCTTTGTAGCTGTATTTATTAACATCTTACTTTTCTTTATGAGTTAAGGATTTCCCTCCCAAGCATGCAATTATGACACATAATTAGTTCAGGAAATTATAAAAAAAAAAAAAAAAAAAAAAAAAATTTTTTTTTCAACAGAAACTAATTTTTTTTTCTTCTCCCATTTGTTTTTTTTCTCAGTTAAGAACAGGCTTAAATAGTTACTCACTTATAAGCACCTGTCTTCTACTGTGCTCAAATTTAATCTGAAAATTGCAATAATTTTTAGCTGTTAAACTGCAAATACTTAGTCAACTCCTTCAAACATCAGAAATGCACACAAACACACACTGTTCAGTGTATTCTCATTCTCAGAGACTGGATTCAAAGACAAAAGCAATACAACTTCTTGTCGATGTCACTTCTAAAATGCTGCGGTTTAAGGAGGAACATTTTTAAGGCTTTTTAGGTGCCACTGAGCAATATTTTGGTACTAGAAACTAGACAAAAGGCAATCAAATAAAATGCATCAGTGAAAAGCCAACACATTTTTAGTCACTGCCAATTTGTACAGAGCTGATCTGGAGCTTGAGAAAAGGGATGTACTAAACTCTACTGTCTGCAAAGGAAGCAAAGACATACTCATAAGGCTTTCACAACAATGCAAAAAAAGAAAAAAAAAAGGGAAAAAAAATTCCTTTCTCTCCTTTATTAATAATTTAACCTGATGCTTAAGAATGCTCATAACCTGCCAGGTCCAAAAGGCTTTTTATCCCCACCAAACACAATGATGCAGATGATCCTCCCAGTCAAATATGTTATAAAACAAATGCTAGAGAGAAGGTTTCACCAATTCTGCATTTCATTCTAATACATCACTGTTACCTGATATGGTAATAACTTCTGTTCTCCTTAAGGAAAAAAAAAAAAACCTACCAAGGATATTTCGTAAAGAAATTTTACTTTTTAGCTGCTGATGCTTTAAATCCAGACCTATGTGCAAGGCTTCTAGAATTATTAAAGATTGAATATACTATGTCAGACATGTAGTCACTAAAATGCAATGGTGATCAATTTATGTTAAATGAACCACTTAACATTGTTTACTTCATGTGAGCTAACCAGTAAGAAGGTAACAGCATGCCTCTTCTTTTTTTAAGAGCTTCCTTATTTTAAGACCTGACACAGGCACACCTATATGCAACTATCATACACCCAGATCAAGCAACTTAAGACTTTTTTTTGGGGGGGTGTAATAATTTAGGCCCACCTCACTGACAAAGAAAAACAGTTATTATTAATAATACCTGCATTCCTTTTGGAAGGATTACAATATAAAAAGCAGGAAAATAAATAAAAACACAATATGGGGTGGTTTTATACAATCAATGATAGCAATAGTCTAAGAAAAGCATAGTTTATGCACACACAAATGCCAATTCTCACATAAAGAAATGGATATCCTACCTCAGGAGTTAATAGTGTCACCATTAACGACTATTTATTGCTCTGTGTTTTCAAAGTGCTCTTAAAACATTACCAATACATCTTAGATGTTTCTGTGTAGGTTTTGGTGTTACACAGAGCTTCTCAAGCTCTCAAGAGATGTCAGCAAGGGTTTAACCATTATGGTCCTAAGTCACCACATCCATTCTATTCCAAACTGATGGACCACACGCATCTGTGACAAACATAAATACAAAGCACATGCTCTGCAAATTCACCTCTCTAACCTCTCTGATCATTTCAACTGTTAATAACAAGCACAAAATAATTTCTACTGTTCTCCAAAAGCAAAGCTAATCACAGCCTTTTTAGTTCCACCTCAAGTTTTATCATAACCTACCAATAATGTTACTATGTAAGAATGGCTCTTAAGAGAGTTTGAGTAACCCTTCTGCACAATGTATTAAACAAAGATCAGAAACATCACCATGTGCCAGCTGCTCACCTCCCCCCAGTCCTGCTTTAACCTCGCTTTCTGCCCCTACTGATTCTGTCGGCCATTACAGCAGCAGCAACTAGGAGACCTGCATCCATCCTCACCACTAAACTTTCACAAAGCGCCTCTTAGTTAGTGCAGGAGGTGGCTGACATGCTCTGGGTGAAGGTTCTAGTGCTAGATCATCTCCACGTGACTGATCTCTCACGTGAGTTACATACTTTGACTATAAAAATCAATGAGAGGTGGAGGAAAGAGAAGCCTGGGGACAAGAAGTCAAATTTCAAACAGCGTGGTAAAAGTAAATAATGAATAAATCACTGACTTAAAAACAATTCTAATGAATCAAAATAGCCCTGTGAATGCACACACAGTGTTGCAACTTCATCATTAAATATGGTCCAGTTCGTTATATTATTACATTTGTAAAATATTCTGTAAGACATATAAAGCCACTAAGATGTAATGGATAGCTATTAATATTAAATGAAACCCTTAAAATTGTTTTACTTCATGTGAGCTATGCAACGAGAGAATAAAAGCAAGACTCAGTACATCAACTCTTCTAATCATTTTTCCAAATAAATACTCGGTTGCAGCAGCTTTGTTTTTAAATTGGGGCCATTGGTTTATCTAAAGTGAAATGTACAACTTCCATTTAAATTTTTTATAAGGTTCCTTTTTGCTTATAAGGACACTTTAATTTAAATTTTTTGCTCACATGAAGTAATTTAAAACCAAGTTGCTAGAATGCCCATGAGGTGAAGCTGAAGGGGTAAACCATTTACTTACATTTGATGCGTAGTCACTGATCCATAGGACATGGAACCATATAACACACATTACCACGGAAGTGTAGCACCTCATGAAGTCACCTTACAATAGGTGACTGTTAAA
Source organism: Ara ararauna (assembly GCA_028858755.1). Classification (NCBI taxonomy): domain Eukaryota; kingdom Metazoa; phylum Chordata; class Aves; order Psittaciformes; family Psittacidae; genus Ara; species Ara ararauna. Next base: position 54,915,345 of record CM054378.1, read on the forward strand.
ATTTAAAGTTGCAAAGGCTACTAACTGATATGGCCACTCCTGCTACCAGTTGCTGGAGCAGTCACCTTTTCTTCTGCAAAGGCAAACCCATTCACCAAGGTTCTCTCTGGAATCAGCTCCCTGAGCCACAGAGGAGGCATCATGAACTTTCACATGCGGCAAGGGCTGAGCAGAGTTTAAACTGTGGGGCTTAAATTCAGGGGACTGATGACAAATTGCACAGTGAGATAGCTGACAGGGTAGGACCGCATACATATATCTGTGGGCATACAAGAAAGGCTTAAAGGAAAGGGCAATGATGCACACACTGAAGAAAGAGGAGACTGCCAAGCTGCGGGAAGCAGCCTAATGAAAGCTGTGGCAAGGCGAGAGTGCCAGCTCCATTCTTAGAGCAAATAAATGGTTTCCTATTTAATTCCTGCTGTTTAATTTTGCCCTATAATAGCATTTAGAAAACACCATTTACTTTGATTACAGGTGAGGCTATAAAACAGTAAAGCAGCACAACTGCTTCTGCCTCAAGTCAGTATTCCAAAGATGACACAACTCTTGAAACACCCACAACACATTCCCTTGCTGAAATAGCTTAATGGTGTTCAAAAAACCTGGAAAAAAAACCAACCTTAATTTCCCCCTTCCACCAAGATCACACCTGAAAAAAGACTTGTGTTAAGCAAGTGGAATAAATGAGTCCAAATTGGTGGAATTGAGGCCTATAACTATACTTTTAGCATAAAATGTCATTTTTGTCATGTCAAGAAATCATCCATATTCTTTACGTATAAACAGGATACTCATTCATGCCACTTTCAGAAGTAAGGGATTACACACAGAAGAATGAAAAACTATATTGTAAGTAAATATTCCCAAGACACATCTGAAATATTACTAATATTAGATGTGAATACACTACTCTGAAGGCTTTGTCTTCATTCAGATATAAGATCAAACTATTTGCACAAAGAAAGAACACAGTTTTGCACACTAAATACTCTTGCACCTCTGGAAAAATAGGAAAAAAGTTCCTCATGATACTAAGTAAGCACCTCCTGTGCTCTTCTTCCACACTTGAAAGAAGTGAATCATTTCTCTTTATACTATTATAATATCAAAAACCACACAGGAGACCAAAGTGCTGCATATACATCTCTAATCTTGTGTTAATTCAGAAATCAAACTCCCTCTAAGGTATGAATTCCCCAGCTGTTCTTATTTCCCATACATCAGCTTCAGTTTTTGACTGAATCTGGGGTAACATAACTGGCTGACCAACTCAGGTGCTGTGCTATTTTGTCTGGGATAAAGTTAATTTTCTTTGCAGTATCTAGTATCATACTGTTTTGGATTTGCACTGGAAACAGTGCTGACAGCACAGGGATGTTTTCATTATTGCTGAGCAGTGCTTACACAGAGCCAAGGCCTTTTCTGCTCCTCATCCCACTCCCCTAGGGAGCAGGCTGGGTGTGCACAAGGAGTTGGGAGGGGACACAGCCAGGACAGCTGACCACAGCTGACCCAAGGGATATTCCATACCATGATGTCATCCTCATATAAAGCCAGGGGACGAAGGAAAGGGGGATGTGATGTCATTTGTCTTCCTAAGTAACCATTATGTATGATGAAGCCCTGCTTTCCTAGAGACAGCTGAACACCTGCCTGCCCATGAATTCCTCGTTTTCCTTTGCTTGTATGCGTGGCTTTTGCTTTGCCTATTAAACTGCCCTTACATCGATCTATGAGTTCTCGCTTTCACCCTTCCAATTCTCCCACCCATCCCAAGGGGGGTGGGGGAGCGGTGTGTGTTTGCGTGTGTGAGTGAGCAGCTGGGTGGTGCTTAGTTGCCAGCTGGTGTTAAACCAGGACAACGGCAATGGCAGGGAACAGTTCACAGACAAAATTTGCTACTGCAGGCACTGGGGACACCACGGTGTGGACTTGTTGAATCTCCAATCTCAATCCAAGCTTAGCCATAAGTGTGAAAGATAACAGGGACATAGTTTTTACTGTATTAACATGGCACCTCAGAGTTTCTTGCCTATACACACCATTCTTTAGCAGGTAACATAAGTAGAAGACAGAATAAGCCACTAAAGGACTCACAAACTATTTAATAAAATAGTATTCACGTCCTCCACACTAATATTTTCTCTTGACTATAAAATGGAAGTTTTGAAGTCACAAATGTATGGTGTTAATTAGATGTTCAGTGTTAAACCAGATCACGGAGGTGGATTACAACTATCTTATAATGGTATCTCTTAGGCTTCCTGAAAGCTTCTAAAGTAGTGCCTGAACTCCCTGATGTGGCTGGAGAACCTCAATAGCTTTATCTAGCATATCCATTAACAATAAAACTGGGAGACAGACTTGCCACAGGTTACAGTGTTCAGGTTAAGGACTTCAACAGAAGTTATCTAGGTATGACACCTCATTAAAATTGGGCTCAAAGCTGTTACAGCGTCACTTGTGACACAGAAATGCTTGTCACAAAGCCAGTCATTATTTCTATTTTCTTCCCCTGCATGGAAAGGCTGCAATTGAATTTCACTGCTTAGGGCTGTTTCTGTTGGTTCAGAATCATTCTCCCTAGACTCTGCTTTAAAAAAAAGCCAAGAACCTGGCCAGTGTTTCCTAGATTTAAGTTCTACGTCCTGCACTCCCGTGGGTCAATTAAAAAAGGTTGGTCTTGCCTTATTAACTATCCTCACATGGGACCATAGCAGAAACCATTTGAAAGACTGCTGAATAAAGCTGCCTGGCATGTGGCAGAAAGTAGTAACTTGTATGAGAAATTTGATATAACTTTATTTAAAAACTAAAAAAAAAAAAAAAAAAAAAAATCTTTAGATGTGAACAGATGTGAAGATGATTACTATCACTCTCAATCTGAAAAAATGCCAAACCTAAAACCTTAAAACATTAAGAAGAATCTTAACATATCCACTGCCTGCATGAACCACATCAGTTCACACGGGCATTCAGAAACCGTGTGGTCCAAAGTTTCCTTATGGATTACGTTCCACGAGACAAAAGGCCATTCCCAAGGATGAAATGGAGGCTGGTTATTTCTCAACAAGCTTGACATTGTTTTGCCATTTCCTGAATAAGCGTATCAGTCCTTGGCCACCACACAAATCATCTAGTTAGGACAGACTATTTTTATATTTCCCAGATGGTCTTTATGTACTTTCATGCATGACATGAGCTACACTGCATACAAGTACTCTGGCAACCTTGGTACATGTGAAACTGGTCTTGCCAGGCAAAGAAAAGTAGGAGCTATGTCTTGCACATGGGTACCTCTATTCACAGTTATGTCATGCATTTTAACTAGCACTGTATTATTTTATTTTCACAGTGTACCTTGGCATTTGTCATTGGCAAGAATTCAATGTGTGGCATAAAAAATATCCTGTCTCCAGTTTTGGTTCATTCTAGTTATCTGCTGCTTCCAAAGGGGAATGTGACAAGCCATTTGCTTTTAGGAGTCAGCTGGTACTTTTGACCCTAGCTCCATATTCTGACAGCAAACACAGAGCAATATTACCTATTTCTGAAATGATACTGGGGATACTACTGAGATTCAGCATTGCGGAATAAACTCTTCCAAAAGATTCCCTTGAGGCTGTCTTCACATAGTCTTGAAAATAGTAAGAAAAAAAGTCCAGATTTAAATATTTTGACATTGCCATTATTAAAACTACATGGCTGAAACATAACAACCAGCTACCTCTGAGAAACCCAACAACAACTATGCCACAAATTACATCCCTTTCTGAGGATAACCAGTTATTCATATAGACTGCTGTTTTAACAAAGTGGGTAATTTACCACCTGTACAGCAATTCATGTAAATGGACATAAATGGTGTTACTCTATGCAATAAACCAACGATTTAGCTGCTTTCAGGATACTCACAGTCTCCGAAGGCTCCTTTCACACTGCTGAGACCCTAAAGCAAATGTGAGCGTAGTCTGGGATACCACAGAGAAGGTGGAGCCCACTGTACAGGAGTAAAGAGGACTGTTTACCTGCCCAAGAATATTAGTTTCAGGGGAAGAATCTGAAAAGTGTCCCTGGTGCTTCAACTGCCCTTTTGGCTCATTACTGTGTAGCTCCAGGCCATAACTGAAACCCAACTACATATCAACAAGGGGCATTGACACATGAGAGAAAAGGCTTGCGGACTTTGGACTTGTAACTAAAACAGCTAACAACTTCTGTATGACAGCTATTCCTGGCACTTGCTAGACTGGTTTTCATATTCTGCTCCAGTTCTGGGCACTACATCAACTTAGAACAACTCAACAAAAAGTTGTTGATTATGATGATGAACGACACGTTAGTTTCAAATAGGTTTATGTACAGAAGATGAGAAACATTTTGTGGAGGTCCAAATATAATGAAAAAGTGACAGTATGCATACTGCCACAGGACACACAACAGAAGAGATAAAACATGGCTTTCTTCTCTCATTTGGAACTTCTTCATAATTTTATACAGTGTTATAGCAAAATTCACCAAGCAGCTTTATCTTCTCTGTCCATTAGGGACTCTAGGAAAAACTCTGCTCTGCGTGTCTGAAGTTCAAATTACACTTTCCAATATTAAACTCCTTGGCCTATACTTTGACAGAGAAATGACATTTTCCTTCCTTGTGTTGAAAACTCTCTACAGTTTTAAAAGGAAGTCTGGTACTTGATACAGTCACACATTAATCTCTCTAACCTCAAAACTACGGAAAATAAATGGCCCCGAACGAGCTAAAAGAAGAAATGCCACTCTCGGTCAGCTGAATTGTGCCTGTAAAAATAGCAATAGACTGTTATTGGAACTGCAGACACATTTTATTTGGTTGGCTTATCTACAGAAACCATGGCTACAGGTAGAATGAAGTTCCCAGTTATGTACTCTAGGTGGAAGGAGACACGGATCTCCCTCCAGAGCTGCAGCTGCCCTGCACTCAGGACAAGGTACTGTGACAAGCCTCCAGTCCATATCGGCAGGAGGTCAGCACCCCAGGGCCCCTGGTGTCACCCCTCAATTGGTAAGTCTGAGCGCTACAATAGATGCTACCTTAATATAAACAGCAGCAACTGATTAAAAAAAGGATAAAAATCAGGATGTCTGGCTCTATCGCAGATTTGTTTTGTGACCTTGACTTACACCTGAAAGGGTGTGTTCTATCAGCTGCAGTCAGCAAGAGGTAAGGTGGCTTTGGTAGGTGAATGATGAAATGGAGGAATCATGACTCCTGCCATGGCGCTCCAGACTACTGCACTGGTCCTGCCACTAAAAATGTCTCTGCTCAAGTGTGAATATGGTGCAGAGGCAACAATGCAGGCATAACTCGTACCCTACAATTAAAGCAAAAAAAAAAAAAAGTGATATATTAAGAGACGGATGTAGATACTGAATTATTTTCAGAAAAATCCCTTTCTAGAAAGAATTTCACTACTGTTCCAGAACCTCTCTTTAGCTATCAGCGTAAATAATGTAGTTTGACCTCCCTGACAAGTGAGTTGGATGGTAAATGGAGCTCATGGGTAAATCCAGTGATTAATTACAAATTGTTAAAGTGTTTACATTAGCTTAAAAACATGTGTTAAAAAGATACATATTTGTTTTCACATCCTACACAATCCCCCTTGCTTTAAAAGCTCAGAACTATCCCAAAATTTAGTAACAGCCACCTGCACACATAGAGAAAAACAGTATTATCCAGAGATAAAATTTTTGCTATGAAGTCCTATATTTTGTCTTGTATAATCCCTAAGTCATTTTTGTGCCAGAGAAAGAAAAACGTCTGTAGTACTGAAAATTACTACATTCATTTGGAACCACAAGATGCTTTGTGAAAAAAACCCACAATTTGAACACTGAAATGAAGAGAAAATATTTTAAGCTTGCACCATATTGTCCTAATGCAGTAGGTTTTACAATTCAAAATAACAAGAGAAAGTACGCAGTTCAGGTTGAAGACTGATTCCTAAAGATTACATATGATTCTCAATTCCAGCTCTGCAACCTTGGGAAATTCCACTTAATCTTTTTACTTACAGCCCACTGTAAAGTGCTTTATAACACTTCACTCAGGATTCGTCCACCTCACCAGGTGCTGTTGGTAATAAGCTGGACAACAGTTAGAGGAAACAGTGGAGCAAAACCCAAGATGACGATGCAAACCTTATCAAAGGCTATAAGCCACCACATAACTTCACTTCCAAAATTCCCTTCAAGGTAAATCATTGTCACAATAATAAAGGAAAAACCCCACAACACTGACTTTGAATTCAAGGTTGATTGAATTTCACCACACTTCCAACCTTCCAGCTTCCTGTTAATTCAAATTATTAATTGGCAGATATCCAGAAGAAGCAGGGGAGGCAAAATGTAATTTGTGCCTATACTTAGACAACTAAAAACTCCCTTTACAACTGATCATTTCCATATTTCCTCTGTTCATCTTCCAGAAAAGCAAAATAAATAAAAGCAAAAGTGCTTCCTTAATGGAAGAGAATAAAGTGCTAAACATATAACCAATTCTTCAGCAACTGCAGAAACACACATCCTTGCCTTTTTTACTCCCCCCGTTTTCATCACCGGTATTAGCAGGTATTTTTTAACCACTGCACATACATGGCAAGTCCCTCCGACAGGACATGCAAAGGCAAAGCCTCTTTCCAAAACAGCTTGCAGTTAAAGCTCTCGACTAAACTCACAGGAGTTAAGTAAAGGATAAGACTTCATGGCTCTCAAGTGAGGCAGGGTCATGACAGTGATCCTGCAGTACTTACAGAATCTCATCGCTTGCCGGTTTAAGGCAGGCACAGTTTACGAGAAAGAGGAGGACGGATGCAAGGGTCTACATGTAAGTGCACAAAAGATGGATTTCTCTGCTTTCTCGGCTTGCTCTTTCTTTCATCATCTCCCACAATTATTTCTGTCTTTTATCATTTCTTTGTTACGCTTTCAGAATTTCCCTATTTCCCCTCAGGGCTTCGGGTATTCAGAATGAAGGTTATCTTTACGCTAGGGTGGCTGAAACTTTGCCGTTTTCTATTTCCAAGACACAGTTGACTAAACTTGGCAACATTTACAGTATCTGCTGAAATCAACACCTGACTTCCTCTTTACCAAGTATCATTAATTAGATAATTGACATAAAAAAAAGAAAGACGATCACTGTCATCTGCCTTGTTCTGATATCAGTCACTTATTACTGCTACCATTAAAAGAGTGAATGGTTAAATCTGGAAATATTTGTAGCATAGAAATAGACATATAAATATGCATAAATATTTATATATATAAATATTTATAAAAATATATGCAAAAAATCAAAGTTGTTTGTGCTAGGTTATGTAGGCAATAGAATGGCTGGAGTTGAAAGTAGTACATAGAATCATTAAGGTTGAAAAAGACCTTTTAGATCATCAAGCCAAAGGATACAATAAATGTATTTATATGCCCTGCAATTTGGCCCTTACTGAAACCCTTATGAACACCTGATGGCTGAAGGCCCCAGGAGGCTACAGGCCACTTAGGAGTGGGAGCACTCCACCATGGGGAGCTCAGCCATGGTCAGGCAGATGTAATATGGCACCATGGCTCTCCAGCAAGGTTTTGCACTTCTTACTGTATGGCCTGAGAAGCATTTAAACAAATGGCATTACAGACTTTGGATTTTGTGTTGCTTTTCATTATATTACTCCTATAGTCAATGCAAATAAAATAGACTTTTGGAAAATGAAAGCCAACCTTGCAGGTCTTCTCCTTTTTTTTTTTTTTTTCTTGTGCATTACTGCTAATAAGAAGATGTCTCAAAGTGAAATTAGCTCAGATCTTTAGGGACCCCTTTTTGCAGTGTTGTTGCCGTAGATAGATATGTACAGCTGTACCTGAACAAAACTTATTCAACCATTTGACTGTTGCACAGGGAGGGCAAGCTACATCTGACTGTCATTCATCAATATGGACTCTGGCTAATAGTAAAAAATGCAGTAAACACTCATTTGGTACCATGTGCAACAGCACCAATTCTCGGTATTTGGCAAAGGTATCTGAAAGCTACAAGTTATGCTGTTACTTTCCAGAATCTGCATGGAAATTAGAAGGCATAATTTAGCCTTTAGCATAATCAAATATTCTTTAAGAAGGCAACAGTTTATTTCAGTGGGTTCAACATCTATTTTGAACATTTTGAAAGATGGTGCACCACTAAGCACAGAACACAGAAACTCATTCTGTTGCTTCCCCCTCCCAAATCTTTAAGTATTTGGAAATACTTCAACAGTTCTGCCAGTGCCAAGAGCTAAATAATTTCAGTTGTTGTTTCAAATGACTTGGAAAGAAGATGCATCCTGTCATCCCTTCCCCAAGCCCCGGGGTTCTGCAAAATCCAGTCACACCTGAACTGCATGCAGTTAAGTAACCACATCTTGGTTTTAACTCTTGACCACATCCTTTTACCTCCACTTCAGCTTAGGTGGGCCTAATTTCAGTAGCGGTTTACTAATTAGACAGTAAAGCATTAAAAATGCCTGTAAAACCAATCAGGAATCAAGTCCCAGTGGCTACTTCGCCTTCAATGGAATAACTTCCTTAGCTGCCAGATCAAAGGTATTGAAGCCAGCACAGACACAACCAACAGAATTCAAACTTGAGGATTACAGAGGATCAAATGCTGTTGATGAGCAAGCCCAAACTAGTAATTAGAGCTTTCATAAAATGCATAGGAAGTAAGAGGTTTGTAAGAATTCTACCGATAGCCCAATTCCTTTTTGTTCTCAGGTTAGTTTATTTAACATTTACTGTACTGAGCAGGTGTAATACAAATGGGGGTGGGGAGAGCATAACATTGACTGTGTTTATTCCAATCCTGGATTGAAAAGCCTGTCAATTATGTGAGATTGCACACCATCCAGAAGGAAATCACTGTTGTTTTCAACTGTTAAATCAAAATTACTAGGGGAAAAAAATTTGCGCTTTTAACGCAATGACCAAACAACTTTTTATAAATTGTCTATGATCCAGAAGGAATATTAAGTTTTTATGTGATATATCTGTTAAGAACTCTACAGGCTAATGAAAAGCTATTCCTCATTGTTTCTGCATTGTTCAAAACAAGAATGGCTAAATTAATAGAACTATTCAGATGAGAAGACATAGTATACAATAAATTGTCATTAGTTTTAGGGGGTGTTATGCCCAGTCTTTAGACTCAGATAATACAAAACACAACAGTAGCAAAATGTGATCACAGCTGCATTAATTTATCTGTTTTATCAGTTCAGTTCTTGTTTAAAGCAGTTTAAATGAGCTTTGATAATAAAAGGCAATGGGACCAGATCAAATGGTACAAGTGATTTGATTAGCTCCATGCTAAACATCATAGATAGATTTAATTTAGAACAGAGCGATCACGTCTGACTGTGGTAAACAGCTCAGCATCTGCTTTCCAAGGTAACACCTTCATAGGAGAGAGACTGAGATCTGCTGTCTTTGCTAAGCTTTTAACTACATCTCCCATTTCAAGCTTCTGGTATCTTCTCAAGAAAATCAATTACAATAAGGAGAATGATGCAAGTTTCTAGAACAGTAAAAAATCACTGCCGTGAAAATGCTCTCTAAATCTACTGAGAGCATAATTAAAATTGTATAAACAAGTCCTGGGGCTGAGGTTAGTGGTCAAGTAAAGCAACTGGGACCAAGCCACAGCAAAACCCATATACCTAAAAGATTTCATCAACACAACAACTCCAGGACTAACAAACATGACACCATACCAGAAATTTTATTTTCTCAATCCCTGTAAAAACAAGTATACTCCTAATTTGCTCTCTCTTTCAAAAGGACATACAGTTCTTCCACTGCATAGCAACAATGGTTTAAATCAATACAAATACAATCTCATTTGTCTCCAATATATTTGTGTCAAAATTTTAGGAATGCAAAACCATTGCAGACCTAAATGATGCAGACCATTACCTAGCAATGCATTCTTAATGTTCTCTCTCCTGTGAAATCTTAAACCAAAACCAACTTAAAAGAGTCAAGAGAAAAACATGCAAAGAGACTAGACTACAAAAATCTCCAGCAAAGGTAAGAGAGTCTTTACTCTTAGCACTGTATGCAAGGTGAGAGCAGATAACAATTATAGAATGGGTTACCACAGTAAGAAGAGCGAGCTCTGGGAAACATGGCACCACAAAAGCTTGGGAGAATGACTGAAATATGCACCACAAGAGAAATGGAGATTCTGCGTAAGGATACTTTGGAAATTCTGGAAACACTGACATTGATGGAAAAGTTAATATAAAGAAAAGAAAGATGGTTAGTTTATAAGGAAAAAAACCCCAAACAAACAAACCCCCAAAACAAGAGAATAGTTGGCAAATTTGTATTTAGACCTACCGCGAAGCTGATAATAGGAAATAATAACAGGCTTAATCTACCACAGGTAGATACCGAGTTTTCCCTCCTTTTTTATTTTTGGTTGCACTAGCTGATCAAGTATGTATGGAGCAGAGAATCTCAGAGCATCCCCACGCTCCACCCTCTCAGATGGGATTGCCGGACCATTCTTTCGTCTCTTCCACTCAACCTCCCTGACCCAACTGCTTATACTGATCCCCTTTCTCATCCTTCGGAGCACAGCCTTGAGATCGATGTTCCCACTTTGATAGCTTTGCTTCCTTGACTTTTGCTGCTCTGGCCTTGTTTTGCTTTCCTTTTTTTTTTTTTTTTTAATTTAAAAGTGATAGCATATTTGTTACATTGTTATATTTTAATGATCTTTGCATAATTTTAGACATCTACTTACATGGTAAATTTTCAGTCTTTCAGCTTGTAAAGACTATATATTAACAGATTCCCAAAACATTATCTAATTATGATGAATTCCAAACATTTGGTCTTACCCTTAAGCAGATAATTTGCAAAGATCTATCAGTACCTTAGAGAGAAATAGAATGCGTACATAAAAAGGGAAAACAGCTTCTCCAGCTGACTACTAAATAGAGATCTATCAGCTGAAATTGTTAAAACAAAATCATCCTACTATGATTTGACGTCAAACTAGAATTGTTTAAAAGAAGGAAATTAACAAAAATATTGGAATGGTATTGTATGATCTAGAGTGGTTCGAAGCAGTGCTTTGGGAAAACACGGCTGGACAGACCTCCTGGCAGACCAGATACCAAAACTAGCCTTACTCGTATTTTAACACAACTGAACTTTTGGCTCAAAAAATACAGAATTTGCAAAATAGTCATTACGCTGGCAGTGTAAAATGAGGTTATTGCACTAAAACCTCAAGTGATATATTTTTAAAACATGGGATTAATTTACATTTGAGGACAAATTTTGAAGCAAGTTATTAAGCCTCAAATGACTGAAGATACCAGATATCTGAATTCATGGAATGGAATCACATAAGTAACAAGGAGACATGGTTTTGCTTAAGGTCAGATTACAATGTTTATTCAAAAAGGTGCACTACACCCTCCTTTTGTGCCAGTAAAAGGATTATTGTTTTTGTATGATAATGCTCAATTTCTAATATAGAGGAAAATACACATCTTGATGTCAAAACAAATTCATGTCAAATCTTTTTTTAGAACAAAGTTCATAACTTGAAAGCTCAAAGGACAAATAAGCATATTTTCTGCATTTCATTTCTCTACAGACATAAAAAGTTTCTCTAATATTAAGCAAGTCTTTAACACTGAACTTAATAATAAGGCAAGATGATCATTGATTCTCAATGACTTCATTGCCTCAGTCTTCACTGGCAAGTGCTCCAGCCACAACACTCAAGTCTTGGAAGGCAAATGCTGAGAATGAAGACCTTATGCCCACTGCAGGGGAGGATAAGGTTTGAGAACATCTTAAGAACCTGAATGTGCACAAGTCCATGGGACCTGATGAAATCCATCTGCGGGTCCTGAAGGAGCTGGCAAATGAAGTTGCTCAGCCAATGTCTATCATATCAGAAAAATCAGTCAGATGAAGTTCCTGACAACTGGAAAAAGGGAAATATAACCCCCATTTTCAAGAAGGGGAAAATGGATGACCCGCAGAACTACAGACCACCTCTGTGCCTGGCAAAATCTTGGAGCAGATTCTCTTGGAAAGCATGCTAAGGCCCATGAAAAACAACGAGGTGGTTGGTGACAGCCAGCATGGCTTCACTAAGGGGAAATCCTGCCTGACCAATTTGGTGGCCTTCTATGATGGGGCTATGGAAATGATGGATAGGGGTAAAGCAGTTGACGCCATCTACCTGGACTTGGGGCTGTTCAGAACGGAGAAGAGAAGGTTGCGTGGAGACCTCATAGCAGCCTTGCAGTATCTGAAGGGGGCCTACAGGGATGCTGGAGATGGACTCTTCATTAGGGACTGTAGTGACAGGACAAGGGGTAATGGGTTCAAACTTAAACACAGGAAGTTCAGGTTAGATATAAGGAAGATGTTATTCACTGTGAGGGTGGTGAGGCATTGGAACAGGTTGCCCAAGGAAGTTGTGAATGCTCCGTCCCTAGCAGTGTTCAAGGCCAGACTGGACAAAGCCTTGGGCTTTTCCTGCCCATGGCAGGTGGGTTGGAACTAGATGATCTTAAGGTCCTTTCCAACTCTAACCATTCTATGATTAAGATGTTCAAAGTCTAGTTTGAGTTACATGGGCTGTATGATTCAATTGCTGTATAAAAGCATCAGCAACACTTGAATGAGATTGAGATTTCTCCAAACTAATTTTGTTTTGATATCAGTGCTCAGCAGAAAAAGCAGCAGCATCCTTAAGCTAAAATACAAGAAGCAGCATTTGAGCGCTCAGGATTTATTTACATACTGTTCTGAAGAAACTCCTTGCTGTATCCTGATGTGGAAGAGTACTTCTGAACCAGAAGTCCAGAAACTGCCATTAACTAGTATGGCAGGAATACTTCTTAAGACAGATGGTTGTTTTTCTAGTCTTGTCAACTGTATTTTATGAGACATATTTTGAACACGTGCTAGGATGCAAATCTGCCTTAATGCCTTTTGCAATCACAAAATGAAGACTGGTTGGCAAAGGCAAAAGTACACTAAGTGGCTGTAAAATACTACTGTAAACAAATTGCAAGTTGATCTTTCACATATACATTTTTCATAATTACCTATCTAGATAGAAGTTATTAAATGGGTTAATAGTTATTATAGTTAGTTATTACCTAGACAGTTATTATTATATAGTTATTATCTAGACAAAAGTTATTAACTATATATAGTTATATATATATAACTAAAACATCATAGACAATTAATATAGAATGTAAATATATAGTTCAGCATCATATTATTTCATTTGCAGGTCAGTTCCAATTCTGTGTGGGAATAAAGGTTTGATGTGTCTAATCTGTTAAGGAGGCTCTCAAACAGTAACCGAAAGGGAAGCTTAAATTGTATTTTTCTGTTTTGTTTTGGGGGGTGGAAGGGGCCCCCCAAAGGGTTTGTTGTTTTTTGCGTGTGTGTTTTGGTTTGTGGTGGGTTTGTTTTTGGTTTTCTTTTCTTTTCCCATGGTAACTCCCATGAAGCTATTTCAGGTTCTGGTTGGTACTTTACATGTCAGTGAAGAGAGAAAATGCCTAGCCAGAGTCTTGGACTCACTACAATCAGTAAAGAAAGGTGCCAGTGGCCTCAAACCAGCTGTATTACTCATAAGGATGAGTATAGATTACTAAAGCATAAACTCTTCAAAACATGGCATCATTGTCTTCTTGTGTATGAAGAACTCTCCAAGTCAGACTGCCATCTTTCCTGTGTTGTGGAGAATCAAAAATATCGTATGCTTTTAAAATTGGTTTTACAATGCTGAATGTAATCATCCTTTAAATATACAAACTAAACCAATTTTTTTCCTATTTTCAATCAAGCAATGTATAAATTGTTAAAATGAATGATTATATCCAGAGATATTGATTATGGGGGGCTGGAACTAAGTAGGGATAAGAGAGAAATTATTTTACATTTCCTTGATCAGATACATACAATTGTGCTATAGAAGAAGGCTCCTATGATTGATTATTCTGTATATTAGAACTAGAAGCAGGCTTGATAAAAGAGAAATTAACTTGTGCATGCATCAGTTGAACTAAGCTTATTTAAGCTGATTTAAGTAGATGATAAAAACAATTCATATAACAGATATTTGCGATGCTTGCTAATTTATATTGTAGGTCACAGAGTAACCAATAAAAAAAAACAAAAACCAAAAAATGTTATCCATCTCACATATAACAAAAACTACAAACCCACTTTGTTTTATTACAACTGATGTATTATTTGGAAGGCTGTCTTTCCTTTCCTCATGTATTTTCTGAGTACGTAACAGCCATATTAACCCAATCTCCTGAACCATTTCTGAGAAGATAGAGCACCAAGATGCAACCCTGGGAGGTCATCTCACATGTGAAGGTCTGAAGGCAATATGGATTATTCAAAGTGAATGGGCTTTGCTCAAGTCAATATAAAGGCTATTTTGAGACATACTGCACAAATAATTGCACTCATGGAAAACTGGGTGTGCTGCAGCTGTTTACCTCTACTCTTTAACTGAGTTTACTGGCCCTCACAGCTGAACCAGAGCAAAAGTCTGTCTGATCTCTCCTTGCATTCTTTAAAGCTAGAACATCCTGGTATGTTTTAAGAGATTTCAGCAAGAGCTGGCTGGAAATGGACTTTGCACAAAGAATCAGGGACAGTACTAAAGTGTTCTGCTATTTCAGTTCAGGAGTGGGCTCTGTAATAGCTTAAAACACTACAGCTTTTTCTGTGGTGATCGTTCACTCTCTAACTATACCTTTATGACTTTACTAAGTCAGTGTAATCACATTTCCGAAAGAAAAGCTTGCGCCAAGGTACTCCATTACAAAGACGAGTGCGAACCTGTGACCTTGTTGTATAAGTAAAAATTTAGTATAAGTGACAACATGCTTGTAATTCCATTTTGATTAATTATACCTGAAATCTCACCAGTTCACACCAAAGAACTATGCTGTAACTCTCACTACTACAAGTAAACTTTTGAGAAACAATAATTGTATTTCTTTCACTTGCAGCATTCAGAGGTAAGATTAGACAGTAAAATGCCACGTGAAAGTGTTCACAGGCTACCTGAAGATGGAGATTCTTCTGAAATTAACTGATTAACTGAACTTGCACTATCACATTTCCTTTGTAGCATTCCCACTGCACCTATTCCAAACTCCTTGAACAACAGAAACCTGTTCAGCAGATGAGCTGATATGTTTGAAACCTCTTACACCCTATCCATTTCATTCTTAAATTAAAAGTAACTAATTCACGCAATAAACATCAATCTAGTAAAGAGTAATCAGTTTCTTCCTAGGTATCGCATATGTACTCTTACTGTTTCTAACTGAACTCTGCCCAACTCTTCATGTTTCCATATCTAATTTTGCTAATCTCTCTTTCATCTTGCTTTTTACACTGTTAAGATTTTCTAGTCAATGTACTATAACTCCCTCTGCATACAAGATATCACACATGATGCTGATAGAGTCAGCCTCTTGTCACCCCTCTCCTATCAATAATAAGCAATGATAACCCTAAGAATGCATGGAACAAAATCTACATGACTGTATTTTGTTAAAACTTATTTTTATTAGTCTTGATAGTGACTTTGTACATGATTTTCAAAAGCCACTACTAACTTGGGGAAATAATTTTAGTGCCTACCTACTAGAAATTACTAAAGTGGTCTAATATCATGTAAAAACTGTTGCCCTAGCTCAGGCAACTAAACTAGTAAAACACAGGACTGAAGAAATTTGTGGGATCCATTCCCAGAAATTTCATGGGAAGATCCGCTAAAAATGATAAATAACTTTGCAAAATCCTAATGTTTTTCTCTGGTTTTGCATTTCCTCTGACTGGTTCAGATAAGCAATTGTTACAGAACTGCCTGAGCACATTTGCACTGCTGCCCCTAACAACTCTCCAAAACCCAACAAGGAGCTTCTACAACATTTAATGCCAGGATGTTATATAAAATTTTCCTAGAGCTTTTCTTTGAAACCTGTACATTTTCTACAGGCACAGATTAACATTTTCTACCTGACCTCTGTCTTTGCCGTAGACTAGTTAGAGACATTCTCCCTCATGGGAGAGAAAAGTCCCAGTGTCACTATGAGACGGAAAAGTGATAAACCATAAACTATCAGTCCCCGTTACAAAATCTCTGGCTAATGTAAGACCAGCTGCATGTTTCAGAAGGAAAATGTAAAAGATATTCTGGAGATCTGCCTGATCTTCAGAGTGACAGAAAAAAAAAAAAAAAAAAAGACTGATAATCACTCATTGGCTATGTATCTGGTGAAAAGTTGGGATGTTCTGGCCTCGGAACTGCAATTCACATCCACAGCAAGAAGGATAATGATTTTATTCCTAGAATGTTTTTTCAAACACCAAAAGGATAATCGTACTTTGGGCCTGCACATTCAATGTGTAAAGTTTAGTTAGTGTGGAAGCTCACTGGCTCAGTAAACCAGATGAAAATTCTGCACTTGGGAGAAAGTACAGAGATGAACATGTGGAAGTACTCTCTCTACTCCACTGTCACCATTAAATAGCCCAAAAAGGGAAAACTGGGTCACACTCTGATTCTGGGTTAAGGGCATAATTAGACTGAAATGTAAATTGAATGTTTAAAAAAAAAAAAAAAAAACCAAAACCCAACCAAAATAAACCTCTGCTAGGAACTAATTCAAATAGGACATTTTGGGCTAAATGAAACAGGCAAGAATGCAGACAACCTACAACTTCTGATTCATGTTTTAAAGGAATACAAACACGCTATTCAGACCCCCCCCCCCCAACAACCAACATATATTTTCTTCTCTGTAAGTAGAAAGAAAGCGTTTTTACAGATAAGGAGGCCATTAGTAACCAAAATGAATGTTAAAAGACAACTTTAAATTAGCACACCCAGATAATTTGTGCCTTACTATCCTAAAAGTGTTTCCAAGAGTATCATTTCAATGATGCTAATTTTCAATACATTTTTAAACACCAGAGAAATTTAGTAAGACTGCTAGCATTTTCTGCCAATATGTGAAGATGGTAAGCGGCATGATCTCAGTAATTATAGAGCTCTAAGCCGTTATTAATCTCAGGGAAAATCATCAGCAAACTGATAAATTCACTGGGAAATGACATGAATAAAACTGACGCCAGTCAACAATCAACAAGTTTTTATAGAAATTTGGTCAGTAAAACTGAAAGTTTGATCTAATTATCTGATTGTTAGCAGATGCTATAGACTGTGGTCAATAGAAGCTACTCCATAATGAAACGTGCATACAGCCCCACAACATTCCAAGTGAGAATTATCAGTATAATCAAATGTGATTAAGATATAGATATAGAACAGCAGCTATTAACATGAAATAATAATTGAAGTGCTCTACGTTTCTCCAATAAAATCATCCCGTACTAGCTCAACATTATCTAAGAGTACAAACAATGATACAAAAGTAAATGTTGGTGATAGCAGTTATGGTACAAGAAATGTCAGACTGGCTAATAAAGGTAGCAGAATAGTTTTTCAGAATAATAGGGACTGTTTTGTAAGACAGGGACTCTGCATTACAGCCAAGTGCACTTACAAAGAAAGAAGAGATGAGAAAAAAAGAAAGCAGAAAAAAAAAGGGAAGGTGAAAAAAGGAGCAGAAAAAAGACCAAGAAAACAGGGCATGGAAACTAAGGACTAACAAAAGAAATGCAATCTTCATGGTAGAGAAATTATTCAATACAAATGCCAGTGAAACCTTTATGAGAAAAACTAGCAATAAAACCCACACACATGTAAGTGCATAAGACCAGAGGTACTACTTTCGTTCACAGCATTAGTGAATACAGCTGTGTAGCCCCAACACCATTTTCCTAAGATTTCAAAGATCTTGTTTTATCTTGTTTTCTCCATAATTCTCAAAAAACAAAAGGGGAAGAATTCTGTGCCTCCTTAAGATGTTAACCAGAATGCTCCACATACTGTTATTAGCATAGTGAGGAATTTCGACAGTTGTGTAAAAAGAGCACAGCAGCAATTTGAAAAGGCTGCAGAGTACCAATGAATGTTACATGAACACAGAAACAGTCTCTGGTCCATTCCAGTAGGGTGAGAGAGCTCAGGCCTAATGTTAGGACTGGGCAGTACTGACTGTGGTGTAGGCACAGTGATAAGACAGATCTTACCACTGATGTATTTTGGGCTTATTTCCTACCATAGCAATTACTTAACACCAAAGCCACTTGAAGGATCATAAAGTACTTCTTTGTTTTGCTACTTTTTGGTTCTTCAATCTGTAGCTTACAAGCCAACTCTGAATAAATGCAGACTTTTTGCCAAACATCTCTATTTGAGAGAGCTGGACTGTTGCTGCCTCAAATGACAGCACCGTTAGAAGTACATCATCACATGCATGCAAAGGAACTGCTCACCAGGGAAAAACCTGACAGACAGTTGGATAGGAAACTGTGTACCGAGGTAAGCTCTTGTTTGGCAATTACTTTTGGCTTACCTGGTCGTGAGACCCTTGAGCTGCTGAATGCTGCTCCTCGCAGGCTGCTGTCAAGAGTCTGGGGGTTTGAGTTACCATGGAGATCACCGCATCTGACAGCCGAGGGGGCTGCAACGACAGACAGAGGTACCCGTCAAGCCTGTTTTCATCACCTCATCAAAACACAAACATCTTTTTGCTTCTGGTGTTCACCAAGGTACAAGCTCCCAAGTCAGGAGCTTTGGCAGAACTGTAAAGGAAAAAAACCCCAAACCCATCACAGAAAGAATTAGAGAGGGGAAGGCAAGCCCCAGTGACTCACAGCATTTGAGCACTTTGCAAAGCCTTGCACTTTTTCAGGAACCTGGAAGAATCCTAATACACCCTGAGCTTGGTTCAA
This sequence comes from Ara ararauna, assembly GCA_028858755.1. Taxonomy (NCBI): domain Eukaryota; kingdom Metazoa; phylum Chordata; class Aves; order Psittaciformes; family Psittacidae; genus Ara; species Ara ararauna. Next base: position 54,934,308 of record CM054378.1, read on the forward strand.
CAATTTTCAGCCTCTTTGGTCAAGTGTAACATCAGTAAGCAATTCATCCAGAACCACTGCTGAGCGAGGGACTGAAATGCCAGCGTGTTGCCTCAGAACAGCAGGGGGACACACAAAGTGCTCCCTCAGAAAGCTTCCAGTGGGAATTGATTGAGCATCACTTCTGTGCAAAAGGAAGTAAGTAGGCCAAAGAAATTACCTTCCTCTGTGTTTTGGGGGGAAAGTCTAAAGGAAAGCATTTATGAAAATCAGACATGAAAGACAGCCTAGCATTCTTCTGCAGTAATAAACCTATGTGTAGACTTCTCCATGCCTGCCATCAAGCATGATGAATAAAGCCTTATTTTGTACGTCCTCTACCATTCGACTGCCATGTATCTTGAGTAGTTTCATGCTTGTGCGTTTCAAACCTTAAGTCTTATGCTCAGTTTTTATTTATATAATCTAAGAATTAAATGCTGTTAGTGAAACGAGATATTCATTGGAGAGTTTTTAAATTAATTACACTCTTCCATACAAATGTCTAACAGCTTTTAAACCTATACATTAAGTAACATTTTGCAATATAATCAATTTAATAAATAACATATTTAAACACATCATCAGGAGAGCCTTTCACAAAAACCAGTTCTAATTCTGTCTGCAGTACAACAACATGTTCTTATTTACATCATCATGAGACAAGTACACCATTTAACCGAACACAACTGCTCATCTGAGAGTTATACCTATCCTAATTGGAGACACCATGAAATGACTATTTAAGCAAAACAATGTATTAACAATTCATCAGCTACAGGTCTGTGGCTTTTCTGCTAAACGCTATGAACCTCCACCTACCTGACTGCCTATATAATTACATATCTCATTCTCAGATGGCATTCTGAGATGACCATTGTCATCTTTTCATCTTATTTTCAAATTGCCTCCCATTCATCATTCTGTGGAGCATGTTATGTTTACGCAAAATATAACATACCCAGGAAGCGTAACTGTGTAAATGTAAAATTTGAAAATGCAAACAATAATTAGAGGATTTTTCTGTTACAACTTCTTCATGTCTTATGGGAAAACTGTTGAGAGTATTATGCTAAAATCATCTCTATTGAACACACTGGCATTATGCTGTGCAACAGTAGCTAACATACACTGGTGCTGCTCTGAGGACAAACAGCAGGAAAATAACTGGGTCACCTGTGCTGAAGGCTTTGGCAAGACTCATGGGGTTTAAAGGACACTGTCGAATACCAGATACTCATACTGTAGCACTGCAGATGGAAGCACTGTTATTGAAGAAATGATATTCTTTCTGTCATAATTATACTCTTAAATTGGTAGAGCCATGTTTTCATTTGTTTTGTTTATAAATCCTATATACTGGCTCACTGGCAGCTTTTATCAGTGACAGGATCACGTAAAGGTCATTCATCTTCCCATGTGCTACAGAGCAGGGAGAAGGTATCAGTACAGGCAGCGCTGGGAACACAGGCTGGTAGAGCTAATCGAATCCTGTAATAGGACTGGCTTTGGCTACCTTGCCAGACTACTTTTTGGTGAAAACATTCATACTGTTTCTCTACTGGAAAAGTGTTTCTGTGTGAAGTCGAGAGCCAAGTAAATAAATTATTTTCAAGAATGAAGCAAGGGGAAAGAGACAAATTAGAGATTAAAAGATTGGATTTATTATTATTTCATTATCCATAAGTGTCAGCGACATTTGAAAGTTACATAGATTTCCCTTACAACTGTGTGAGAGCATACATGTGGATGGTTGTAATAATCTGTTGCGGTAGCAGATGCCCCTACCCATAAGGCTTTATTCAACAATAAAAGTTTCTTAAAATCTGAATTTCATACAGAAATCAGTGTTAATATAAGCTTTGAAATCAACAGTACACAAAGACAGAAAACGGTTTTTAAACTTTCATTGGTAACACTAATATTATAAACTATGACTACCTACAATAGGACGAAGGTTTCCACAAGTTAGAAAGAGATTGGAAAAAAAAAAACGCAAACCAACCACAGATCACGGAATACAGCTGCAAAAGTGATTAGAGTACTGTGGAATATACTTTAATATGAAGTATTTGGAGAATTCAACATATATAGAGTATGTAAAAAAAAAAAAACAAAAAAAACCAGATGACCTGATTATAGCACCTAAGTATTTTCATGGGGAGAAAAGCCTAAGTACCAACTAGCATGCTAATCTAGCAAAGAAGGGTATACACAAAATAAGTCAGCATCTGGAAGCCGACATCAAATGCAGCTGAGAAATAAAGCACATGCTTTTCATCATCTTTGACTAACCATTAGCGTAGCTATCAAAAAGAGAATGCAGAGATTCTCCATTTGTTGATGTCAAGGTTCTGTGGGACTTCTCTAGGAGAGGAATTTTTGTGAAAATACAAGTTTTCCAGTAGTCATATATAGATAGGCAATGTTTGCAATACGGAGTAGTACAGGTGATGTAGCCATCCCTTCCTGGTCATACACTAAGTATATTATGATCCAAAACAATTCCCTAGCTTTGTAAACAAACAAAGCACTGGATGGTGCTGAGCACTGTGCATGCTGAGCTGCTGGTGCTAGCACATAGTGACATATATATGTAAATATACAGTGAAAGGGTGAAATGTGTGTTCAGGCCGTATGTAGAGTCAGAGTATTACAATCATCCTTACAGAGACAGGTGGACTAAATTCTGCCGCAAATAATATTCTGGCTTCTAATTTAGGAAGCCTATTCTTTCCTGCATGATCTGAAAGGACTCGGTCACAGGAGAGTAGTAGATGGAGGTCTCTTCACAAGGGTCATTCAGGGCACCAGTGAGATGACTGAAGGCAGGCAATATGAATGCTGTTTTCTGATGCTGTGTCTCCACTGCGCAGGCGCAGAGCAATGAATAACAGTATTTTGTGTTTTTAACCACTTGCTAGTCTTGTCCCTGTGGGCCTTAAGCTTTCTGGGCAGAAAAAGCTTTCTTCTGGGGTTATTTCAGTGGGTCAGACAAGCAGTTCCCTGCCCCTGCTAAAATCCAGGTGCCGTCTCAGCCCCGCAGCACCGTGTTTCCAGTTCTCTCCCTGCAACAGCAGCCTTCCTCAGGGTACACAAGCAACACAGGCTTCTCACAAAAGGGGGAATGGCAGAAGAAGAAAAAATAAGAACAAGAAATGGCCTAAATGTTACACTGAAGTATTCTCATAATTAGCAACCTCAAAAATTCCAACCCTTAAGCAAAGATAAGGAAAGAGACTCAGTGTCAATTTAGCTCATGTTAGTGCTCTTGCTATGCCTTGGGCTGTTAAACTGCCAGGATATTTAACCATGTTTAAATACCAACTGAAAGTAATAGGTCAGAAATTTCATTCATTTTCACTAATGGTAAATCTGGTACACGCAGTTTGACTCTGGATGTTGCACTACTTTTGAAACAGAAAAGTCAGCCAGACAATGCAAATACATCCATCGATCTTCTCTCAGCTGCTCCCTCGGGCACAACCTCTGTGAAGCAAAACCGTGGAAAACCCTGACTCCAACTCACAGTCAGTACAAAACCCCCTGCTTATATCAGAAGTGCAAATTTAACTGAAGAGCACTAACACTGCCCTTCATCCCCATCCCTGCAGTGCCAGTTGGAAAGCAGCTGCCTGCCAGGACATGGCAGAGTACAAGCTCACAGTCAGTGCCAAAGCTGCACAGCATCATTTGAGAAGTCAATAAAGTGACATTCTCATAAGAGAGGCCTGAATTTGGTGCTGCTCTTAGTAGGCCACAGACGAAATACGGCATCTATCTACTCCTTCATATGTAGATTTCCTTTTGCAGGCATCTGCATGACTTTAGGAAACTGAAACTGGGGGCAAGATTTATAGGAGGCACTTGAAATTATCAGCTCTGCAGGTGGCTAGAGGAAAGAGCACCTAATAGTATAGTAGGTTTCCTCTTCATTTAACCTCAGAATAATTAGTCACATCATTTAGGAAGATGTTTTTGTAACTCCAACTGAATTCTTCTATATAGATATAGATATTTTTCTAATCTTATTTGCGTTTAAATACTATTTGTGCAGTTTCAACTAAATAATTTCATTTATTTTTACAAAACAATATAGACAAGGAGAAACCAAACTAGTGACATTACTGTTGTGTTCTCGTAATGCTGTTCCACAATAAAAAAAAAAGATTAATTGGGTAATAAAAGTACTACCCCTTTTCTTTCTGGTTTTTAAAGGCATGGGAGAGTTTAGATGATAAACAGGCCATCTTAAACAGGCACTGAACTAAAAAAAGCGTTTTTAAGAAATTTCACTGTATCTCTGGGAAAGAAATGCAGGATACCTAGTGTACAACATGAATATTTTGCTTTATTTGAAACTGATAAACAGCTTTAATATTTTCAAACAACCCCTGGGGGGATTATACTCATAGTAAACCAGAATGACATGGAAGATTCCAACAGGACATCAATAATCATGCCACCCTTCTGGAAAAAAAAAAAAAACCAAACAAAAAACAACCAAACAAACCTACAATGTATTTTCTAAAGTGATTCCTAAAAAAGTGCATGGATCACTGAAAAGAACATTCCAACTTTTGCAAAACTTTTGCTGATGTGCTGGGTTTTAGTTTCTTTACAGATTAACATTATATATAAATACAATCACAGTGGTATACCCACAGCTGTGGCTACCCCTGGGGCATGACCAGCAATTAGTCTGTACAAGGATCACGGATAATACTGCAGTCATGTGGAGCCAAAACCAGGAGCACACAACACAGTGTGCTGGGTTTCCACAGAATACCTATGCACTGGAACTGCAATCTCTGTCCAGGAAAACCCACACAATGCCTCCCTATTAATGTATTTGCCCTAAGGTCTTATAGATTAAATGAATACTACTTTATGATCAAAAAATTATTCTCTAGACACTTACATATTTCTCTTTCTGTCATAGCTGCCTCCTCTAAAGGAAGTTAAGAGAGGTGTCATCTACCACCGACAAACAGATTTGACGAAGGAAGCAAACTCATATGAGTAAGTCAGAAATCAGAGAGTCAACTTTGAAATAATTATTCATTATAATCTAGTGTGAGAAGTTTTCCCATGGTAAAATCTGAGCCAAAGCAACAAAAACTCCTCAGAAATAACCTCTGTCTTCCCAGGAAAAAAAACTTAAACTACTCAGACTTGAGACCTTCTCCCCAGAACATGTCAGTCTTTCAGGTACAGCTCACAGAGCCTGGGTTGCCACTCTGAAGCAACTGCCTTGAGGAATCCCAAAACCCCAAGTGGAAACTCTTTTCATGTTTCATCTTCACTAACTCTCTCAAAGCTAGCGGACATTGTGAAATTAAGGATTTCAGAAGCACCACTTTGCTAATTTGGCTATATTCTGACACCCTTTTATGTAGACTCTACTATAGATGAAGCATCCCGACCAGTAACTCAATACAACCAGCCTTAGAGCCGGCCTGGAAGCACAATTACAACATCGACTCTCAAAATCATTTACCACAGTCAATGCTTTGCCTGCACAGATGCTTAAACAGCTTTATTTTTTTTCTGCTTCAGCTGTGCATTTCAATGTAGATATTCTTTCTGCAATAGTTTTGGAGACAGGAGATAGATGAGCTATCTGCCATTATTTGATGGGCCAGTACTTTCAGCAATAATAACGAACTAATGGAAAGCTTAGCTGTCGGTAACCACGGCAGGTACCAATACTGAAACTGCCTAGCATTGTAAGGGGATCTTTTACAGTACATGGATTCATGGTGCTGTGGCCTACAGCACAGCAATTCTGATAATATTTTATCAGGAAGACAGGACATGTATCAAATAGCACAACATTTATCTTACCAACCCTCAGGCAAACCAAATGCTATTTTTCTAATTAGCAAGTCCAGATTAAAAAAAAAAAAAAAAATTCTCTCGACAGTAACTCATGAGATTTCTGCTGAACTTTTTAATACATGAAAGAAAAAAAAAAAAACATGTCTAGGACTGTTGTGATGAATACATAAACAAAAGTGCTTAATTACTAAATCTGTGATACTGCAGGTAGGTGGGAAAGAATTATCCCTTTCAGAAGCACTGAACTGTAATCCTCTCATTTGTCTATTTAGCTCTACCTCAGGCAAAAGCGTAGAAGAACAAACAGAAAAGAAGAAATGCAGTTTCCTTTGTATTGCCGTAACAGTCACCATTAACTGATTTAAAAGTAAGTGCAAGCTTAAAACCACATAATTTAGCTTAATTAATGTAACTTTTGCCATGAGTAGATCTGTCATTCTAATCTAAGAAATGAACTTTCAAGTCTTGGGCCCCCCCATTGTGCAAATACTGCATCACTTTCAGCATGCAAATTTTGGAAGCACCCAACTGCAGAGCAGTACGTGAAAGGATTTGTTGTTTCCCACATTTGGACAAAGTGAAGTGCGTAGTTTTCTCAAGGTGCATCAGTAATGTAAATTGTAGCCTGTGATAATGACAAAGCTAGTACAATTTTCTTAAACAAGATTTAATATGTGTAGCCAGCATCAGCAGCTTCATTTTGGATTAGGTGTAGTTTCCAAGAAATTTTGAAGGTGGGATACAATGGGCACCCTGGCAATATAATCTTGATATTGTGGAGGCATAAACTGCCATTGCAAGGTCAGCTTTTAGGAGAAATGACTACAATCAACTTACTAAGAACAGAGATGGAAGGCACTCTGGATATGCCACAGGGGATTTGGTGAGCGGCTTGTCCCCAGAAGACATTTTTAACTTCATCTTGGGTGGAACTTCAGCTACACATCACAGTAACCAGATGTGCATATATGGTAATTAATGTATTTAAGTCACATTTTCCTCTTACATTACAGTAACTGTATGAAACACTCTAGGCTAGAAGCTGCTGAATCAGGAAATGGATCAGAAGCTAACTAAAATGCCTTTCTAGTTATTGATTCCTGCTCTGTTTCATGTCAGCTTCCTAGAATCCATCCAACACAGGCACGAAAGGGTAATGAGTTTCTGAACACACACTCTAATAGTGCACACTGCATCAAAGCTTTCAGTAATTGCCTGGATGCTGCTTCCCAGCAGTACTAAACAACTTAAATATAATTAGCTGGAAGCCCTATGGGCTGCATTTCCCCACTGGAACACCTCTTACACTAATCCATTTATCAGGCTGACAGATGACTGAATCACTGGTACTATGGACACATTCTACTAATAATACTTCTCAAGCCAACATTTTGATTTGTTCTTTATCTGGTACATCTTTTACAAAGAAAAAAGGTGCATTATTTCGAGTAGGGAGAGAGACCAGAAGAATACAGCACATTCATCTCTTCCCAGTACTGAGCAATGTTTTGTTTGATTAGCCCACTGAGTATAAAATGCTAGAGCTATCAAGCAGAAAATGGAAATGAAATGTATACATTATGGAATTGTACAATGCCAAAAATAATAGAGAAACACACAAACACTGAAAGGACCTTTGGAAGTTTTCCAGCCATTCAGAAGTTTTCAGAAGTTTGGATACGAGGATAGTTTTCAGAGTGTCCTGCCTGAAGATGGCCTGACTATAGCCGTCAAGCAAAAACTTCTCCACACTACTTACTTCTTGTACATCCTTCTGAACAATAGGTGACAAAAGAAATTTTAAAGCTGCTTGAATTAAATGCAAACAGACATGAAGTGAATATCAAGCTGCCACACAACTGTGCACTTCGCAAACTGCTAGAGAATTCTCATAAAAGTACAAAAAAATTTAATTTCTTGGGCACAGTTTCCTGACGTTATAAAAACTATTTTATTGTCGTATCCCTGTGGCTTTTATTTCCAGACACGTTCCAATAAGTGGACCTCTGCAGGGGCTGAAATTTTGGGCACTGCAGACAAGGCCCTCCCAAATGTGCCACACTGTTGAAATGAAGTCAACTGTAAAAATGCTAAATCCTCACCAAATTCTTTTAAATAACTAAAAAAAAAAACAATCTAGGATGTTATACTCTTATGCTTTCTTTCTAACAAGTTATGGGACACAAAATAAAAAAGGACAAAGCTGGTGATGGGCAGTAAGAAGACGTAGACATAGAAGGGGGGTAAAAGGTGCCCTTCTTTTGGATCCATTATATTGCAGTTAACAATTCATATTCTGGCTTGGAATCACCAAGCCCCAGCTAGAGTGGTAGTGTTGCTCCACCTGGTTATTTCCCCTGGATGTTCTTATTACAAACACAGAAAATCTTGATGCCACAAAAACATAGATCATGGAGAAATGACTCTTTGTACTTCTATGTGAGCCTCACTAATAGGCTTCTTGTAAAGTCAACGCCCAAATTCTCTTGAAAATAGTACTACAAGTTGAAGTTAACCCATGCCCTATCCTTTTACTTGGAACGATGGCTATCAGCATGAATTCAATTCCAAAGGGTGACTACAAAAGCTATACTTAAAATATTTAACAATGAAAGAGGTAAGTAAAATACATTCAGCGATTATAAACTGATATAGCTTGTGAATCAAGCAACAGCAAGATGAAGTACAGCCAGGATCAAGCCCAACCGTACCTCTCAGAACAAGGTCAAGGAACAGCAGCTACTTGGATATTACCAGACTAGATTTTTGAAAACGTAATCCCAGGTACTTATACTCCCCAGTAAAGTTTTTCCTAGCAGGTTGTTAAATGCTGAGCTATTTGAGATTTCTTCATATGAACCCAGGAACAGAAATCTCAGTTTCACATGCACTCTCCACCTACTCCTTCCCTCTGGCCTGAAACTGGAAAACTCATCCCAGAGACATTGACACTTGCGCATCAGCCAGCCAACTTCCCTGTCATTCAAAGCCAGCCTCTTCCTTCCCAGCTCCATCTCCTCCGTTTAGTGTATTTTCTGCTTCTACAAAAGAGCAGACACTATCCTGAACAAGGGCTGCCCCGAACCATACGAACCTCAACACTTGTCAGTCATATTTTCACATGAAATGCAGAATTTCACACTCCTGTTTTCACAGACTCCTTTCAAAGGCAGGGGTACTGAGTGGAACAAACACCAGATCTAATCAAAAGAACATTCTGAAGTAAAAAAAGTTGAAAAATCTTCTCCTGCTTTTAGCCTTTTTTAATAAAACAGATCATGGTGATGAATTTTTCCAAGAAAGAAACCGTCTATGCCAGGTAGAGAATGTAACCTCACCTTCATTTGTATGTATTACAATAAACCTGAATTTCCTGAGTATTAGTTCTTATTTGAGACAATTCTTTCATTTTTCAGGGAAATAATATCTCTTTAAAGCACTTCCAAAATTATTACATAAACAGATTTGTCCCTTTATTTTACACCAGGGGCAAATATACAGTGGCCTATATTAAAATATTTGCACTAAATACCTTGGGTTTTTTAGTAGAAGCAGAAAAAGAAGTTTGAGGAGAAGAGAAGAATCATTGAAGAGTAACACAGCTGGATTCACACTCCACTCACTACCATACTTTATATGGTAGGTAGTGTACACTTGGAAGAACTTGGCATGCTAAGCAGTTAGATACTGCAAAAATGCAGACGATTTTACGAGTGCAAATAAATGTCTGTTCTAAAAAAAATCATGGCAGAAGTGACCTAACTCACATCTGCAAACAGAACACTTGTTTGCAATATCTAGTTGAAAATTAGATTTTTATCTTCAGTAACTACCATCTTCAGCATTATAAAGGTACTGAATTTTCTTGCAAGACACCTTCTGCGCAAGTCTCCATCTTAGACTCCTGACTGGACCAACCCAGAAGAGCTGAGTCTAATCCCAGAGCTGGCAGTGCTTTCAACCAGGCGTTGGACTAGAGACCTCCTGAAGTCCCTTCCAACCTGAATTAATTTTATGATCCTACAATAACAATCACCCCATATTAAATTACATATGCTTGCTGTGCTATTTACATAGAAAATAAGGAAATAAATATAAGAGCACAAACTTGGATACTGAATCCAGACAGTTTCAAAGTTTTAAAGGTATCAAACACGAGATACTCTTTCTGAACATAGGAAATTTATGCTGGTTAAGCAAATACTATAAAGCTGAAGACTGATGACTAAAGACTAAGACTATTTTTGCTACACTGCAGATTACCTTCCAACATTACCTTTTCCTTTTACCTAAATCACTTGTAGAGCTATAGGAGTAAAAACTATTTATATTAAATTAACCATGTGAATTGTAATATTCACCCAATTAAAATGCATGACATGCAGTAATAGGTTACACTGTCTGGATTATCAAAAATGTAGCTGAGAATATTGGCTAGAGAAATACACTAAGTGAAAAAAGAAGAGAAGGAACATGAATGTATCTGCAGTAAACAGGACTGTGAAAAACCTAAGCATTTCAAAACATGCAGACTAAAAAAATCCTCCTCCTACAAATGTCACATAGACACTGTGGTAAAGAGCACTGGCCTAGCGCCTTCTTGGTCTGAGGTACCTAATCTTTGAGCTAGCCAGTAACCTCAGCATTTCACCACATTTGAAGTTTTTAATAAAAAAAAAGTCAGCAGCAGAAGAGAAATTCCAGAAAAAATAAAAATTCAAAAATATCATCTCCAAGTTACTGGAAATAATTTCTCTAAATTTTGGTGTGGTTGATTAGTTTATCTGATTAGGCCGATGGCTGATACTAGCTGTCTCATCATCCTATGTCTTAGAGGTATTTTACTTCTACACTGAAACAAAATTCACCTCTTTTGACCAGCATAAATGAGAATTTTGGCCAGTATATATGAGAAAAGTTTGTTTGTATAACAAAATTGGCATAAATTCTTTTAATGAATATCAATAAAGTATTATCTCTCAGCACATAGGCTGTTCTGTGCTTTAATGCAATTCTATACCATAAATAGTATGATCTACCCATTGTTGGTTTGGTCTATTTCATTTTCCCACCCACTTTAAGAGGTATTTTAGCTAATAAAGCTCATAAATTTTTAATTACTTTCTAGTCTGTATTTTATAGAAAGGACACCAAGAAAGAATAATCAAGATCTTAGTAAATGGTTATGCAAATTATTCATCCAATACATGGTTTATATTCTCTATCTCATGGTATGTTCAGACAAGCTCATGAAGCATGTTACAAAGCTGTTACTGAAAATCTTAATAAAGTGTTGAAACTGAAATTTAAAAAAGACCAGCAAACCAAATGCAAAACCACACCAAAGCTTGAAGATTCAACTAATTAGTTAAACTTGTTGAGGAGGGAGAAGGAGTTTTGAAATGTGGAAAACTGAGAAGTTTAGCTGCTTTCCTTTCCCCTGAAGTTTCTTCTGCCTTGCTACCTCAGCATGAAAGCCCAAAGGTCCTGATGCTGTTGCTTCAAATATCATTTCTCGAAAGCTTGCAAGGATGAAAGAGATAAAGAATAGGAAAGGGAAAATGCTTCTATTACTTCCAGCACTGTGAAGTGCCTTGCAGCGCTTAATACTTACCAGTGCATCAAATTTATTTAATAAATTCTTCTAGCTCTGTTCAATAAATATCAGGTTTGTTTTTTCAAATGCTAAAGTAAGAAATTAAGAACATCTGAAAGTGATACAGATCAGGACAATTATCCAAATTACAGTGCAGACTGCTTAAATTAATTTTTATATATATCTATATACATATAGGTATGTGTGTGTGTATATATATAGATCTACACACACACAGATGTATGTCCTAACATAACACTACAACTTTGTAGCACTGCACATTTTATAACACTGAATTTTATGCAGCCGGTATGTGATGTTAGTTTCAGTTAGCATTAAAAGGTGATTTTTTTTCCCAGGGTCTCAAAAGTGTAATTACCATTGACTTCAAAACAGAAGGGAAGCGGCCTGCAATTCTTGAAACTATGTCAGTCTTTTCATCTTGGAAACTCTCCTTTTGCAAACTGAGAAAACTATGAAAAGTGAGAGCAAGTGTTTGTACAGAAAGGTATCTGCTTTTATTGTGCTGTATTAAATGAAACAGAATGCTTTTATTTCATGACAGAACATGTCTGGGGTGTTCATGCCACTTAACTTTAATTTTAATTTATGTATATGGATGCTGATGCCTAAAGCTGGGTTGTATGAATATTCAGTCTTCATTACCATGAATGGCTTTCTTGTATTACATTAGCAAAAAGAAGGACATAAGAGCAAAAGATTCACTGAAGTCAAAGAAGAATTATTATAATGATAGCAGCTGATCCAAAAAAATGATCATTAAGATCCTTTTTGCATCTCTGTTTACAGACTTTATTTATTTTACATCTAAGCTTGTTACTGCCATTTTTTGCCCCAGCCTTTGACATTATTTAGGAAAATTCTGAGGCAGGGGCGCAGAGGCTTAGGAGGTCTGCTTAGGAATTTTGAAAGACAGGCATTGAAAAGTTCAATCTCATCAGGGTAGCAGTAAGTCTGGCCATATTCTCCATTCTATCCACTGTAGTGTGCAATTTCAGGCTGCAGCCTTGTTCTGAGTGCCTCTTGTTCTGACTGAAGTTTCCCTGGTGTAGCCTTGTTCCCTGGCTTCCTGTAATCGCTCTTCCCTCCCTGCTGAACATTGCTGCCCCTCGGTATCTACGGAATAACTGCTTATGCCAAAACGATTCTGATTAAAAGAGTTCATAGAGTTGGTGTTAAAAAGTATTTAAGCTAACCTAGATTATAGTGAACAAATCAGGTTAGGGAGTGACTCCATGATCAAGTAAATCTCGTGGGAGCAATGCTGAACAGTTAACAGTGGGGGACAGGAGCCTATTCAGCCAATTCAACTGCTGCCAGAACAAAATGTGGGAGACAGAGAACTGCCCTCATTCTTAGGTTTTGTTGCTTTCTTTTCTTAATATCTAAAATTCTAATGCCTGATTCAGGCTGCCAGGTTTCCTCAAAATAATTACCTCTCCAGCAGTACTTGTGTTGATACATATAGGGCACATTGATATGGCAGATAAAAAACCCCACCCCAGCTAAATGCCCTCTCCCCTCCCAACACCCCCTTCAGTAAACCAGCAATGAGTTTAAACACAGTCATCTTGGCATCCTCAATTCACCTTGTTATTGCACCTCCAGTTGCTGCAGCACAGATGGGATGCAACATCTCCCACTGTTTGGGGACTGCCCCTAAAGGTGAGCCATATGTTTTGCAATACCTAGAAACAGCAGGATAAGATAAGGAAATCCCTGCAGCCTTAAAGCAGAGTTGCTTTGATTTCACTGTTTTGTGTCCTGCCTTTTTTTTTCTTTTCCCTCTATTTTACTTATTTATTTTTAGCTCTATAAAGAGCTTTTGCAATTTAATTTACCTGGGTTAAGCCTACAGGGAAAAAAAAAAAAACCACAAATACCGTGCTTGCATGTGTGTATAATGTGTAGGAAATCTCCTGTGTTATCTGTCCGTGTAACATTTTACCTTCCACCAGACAAATATATTTTTAAACAGTCTGGAATCAAAACAACATTCTCCGCATTCAAGACATTCTGTCATCACTGCCCATTTGTTGCCCTCTAGGTTTCTCTCAGCTGGCAAATTTCCCATTTAAGGAATTATCAGACTCATCTGCTTAGACAAGGCTGCAAAATAAAATGAAAAGCTGGATTATTCTAGAGAAGTCATATTTTTCTTTCAGGGCAGAAAATCCAGTGCATGAGGGCTGAACATTAACAGCAAATGGAATCAATCTTTCAGACTTCACAGTTCTAACTTATTACACTCTGCAAAATCTAATTTTGACTAAGGTGCCACAACACTTATTTTACATTTATCTTTTACATCTTTAAATATGTTTACTGCCACTTATTACGTTAACCTATTTTGGAACCCTAATATTACGCTCATAGGCAATGGGTTTTCTCCTGCAGTTCTAGTAAGCGTGCTGCTTGTGCATACTGCTGCTTCTACACCACTTTTTCATAGGGAATTACCAATTGCTTTGCCATCATTTTCCTTACTGCATATTTTTTGCAGAGATGAAGTGTAAGAAACAGAGGAAGAAAACATGTAAAAATTAATAAATTACCAGTTTTTCCACAGCAGGATGGCTCAGGATCTGAGTGAGAGAGTAGTTTTCATGTCAGAAGCCGCACTGCAAAGCTATGCTTGTGTCTCTGGGCCCGCTGGCTGAAGCACCAAGATTTCTGGAGGCACATACCATGGTTCTCAGTACTGTAATACACTAGAAGTCTACACAACTCTACCTTTAGTATTGAAGTGTGGGAATACTACTTTCTCTCCCTACATAGAAAGAAAACTGTGGGAAAGTCTGGAGAAATGTCTCAACAACAATTTTCCTTACTAAACAGCTAAAGCAGGTTTAATTTTCTAGCCACAGATAACTGGCTTAAAAATTCCATCAAATTCAACACAGGGTTTCATGCACTGACTGCACACATACATGTACGTGCGCCAAGTTAAGCAGAAAATTAACATAAGAGGAATCCAGAGTGGTCCAAAAGTGATTAATGTAACAGCAAACCTGTCACTGAGCCAGATGGAGACTACTGTCTTCCAGTATCTATACTAAACCTCTCTTACACTGTTCACCCAAGTGAAAGTCTACTTCAAGGTGTTACCTTGTTATGACACAGCGATTAATCATTTTCTTTTAGAGCCTCCTCTGAGAGCTTAAAAATTAATGATTCACTTTATTAGTATTCTGTAAAGCTTTCTGTATTTTTGAGTGGTATGATTAAATTTATCTGTGGTTGCTAATGGTCACGATATGGAAAATCCTCCATATGAAAGCTACTGATCCACACACACCAAAATGGATCTCCTTAAAACACACTGTGAATCTCAAACAAAGAGAACTGCAAGTGACAGATCTCTTCACTTATTCTCAAACCGGGTAACCCGAATATGCCGTCTGTGCAAAAGGCAGACAAGAGAGACTTGTGAAAAAATACTGCAAATGGAACAAATAAAGTAGTGTATTATATTTGCCACATTTTTAATTTGGAAATTCAAAACACCATTTGGGTTCAGGCCCTATTGACCTGCATTCTACAAGATAAAAACTCACCTAAGATTTGATGCTATGAAATGACTACCAAAAAGCATGTTGAATTCAGAAATTAGATGTGTTCCAATTCATCACTAAATTTAAAGATTTTCTATGAACTTTCAAGGGTCTTCAGATTGTCTTACCTATTTAGACTGCCCTTTCTAGTAGTCCAGGCTTGGGCACAAAACACATTAAGTACTACACTTGTCATTCTAGGCATAAGTATTAAAAAAATTATTAAAGAGATCAACTGTTTAATGAGATTGAATTCATCATCCATATAAATTGCCAGAAATATATACAAATACATTTCAATTTTATTGAACGTAGCAAGTTATAATAGCATATAATCTCATTAAAGAGTCAACCGATAAATAATTTTGTGCCATCCTAAAAAAAGCCATGCACTGAAGAATAATAAGATGGATTGCAATATAATAAAAAACAAGGTAAGGAAAGCAATGTACTAAGGTATCTGTTATTAAGTACTAACATAAAACATGGTTGGCATTTAAGTGGTATCTCTGTTATGTGCATTGCAATGTATACTCTGTAAGAACAAAGCTCATTATGCAAAAGTTAAATGATCATATGGTTTCTCCTTTATTTTTTTGTGAGCTGCTGAGCTATTCAAAGTTACATAACTGAAACATGTTTTCAGAGGAAAAAAGTACCTTTGTTCCAAAAGAGGTACCTGGTGTGACTTTTTGGAACTATCATGTTAAAAATAAACCAGCATAAAAATTGTTTTGTATTGACTCTGTGACTCTAAAAATGCACTCTGGACTGTCACTACCATTAGAAATTATGAATATGTTCTAATTCACCAGTGATTTTTTGAGTACAGGCAGGCATCTTCCCACCAACACACTTCTTCTTGCCCATGAAGATGGGGCTCAAATATTATCACCCGGTGGCAATACAGACCCACCACAGGGCTAGTGAAGCGGCACTTCATTAGGAGTCTGCTGACAGATGTAAACATTCTGCAAAATCCTTTAAAGCAGAAGCATGCCATTAATTTTGATATTTATTACTTTCTATGAAAGATAAGTGACTTAATGCTGGGAAGGGCTTTACAAGGCTAGTATTTTGTCCCTAATGCCTTTTTTCTTCGTGATGTGCCTGCCTATTATGAGACTAAAATTTATTCCAAAGAATAAATTAAGCAATAATATATGACAAGCAGCACATTTGTAGGCAATTTACTTATCACCTGAGGCATGCTACAACAGCCCAAGGCCAAAGGCTGAGTAACTTTACCCATTCAATAAACACAATCATCAAACAGAAATGCACAGCATTGGGAGACTTAATTCTACCATGATAAGGAATTTATACAGAGAACCAAGCGCTTCTTTGCATTTAGTGACTCTTACTAAATAAATGGTATTGTTGAGAAACTTTTTCGAACCACTATTCTGAAAATGCTATCCAACACAAATTAAAAGTAGAGGCTTACGTACACTGGCCTATGACCAGATATCGCTTGTGAAATGACAGAACTTATTACCCACTGGACTGTAGGTCCAGTATCAGCTTAAAAAAAAAAAATCCATGCAGACATGTATTACTATTAAGGGACTGGGCAGTGTAGGACAGGACACATATCAGCCACTCTAGAGATTTAGCAACTGGCCTGCACTATTCTGATCACATACCAATTAATTAAGGCTCAGTTGTGGCAGCAACACAGAATCAATTTACAGTAATTTATTTTTTCTAACAGCTCTACCTCATCTTATCCTGACAAGACTGTGAACAGACATGAGGCTGTGCTACTGGAACTTTTTGTTTACTTCGCTGCTCCAGCTTTAATGAGGAAAACAATGACATTATTTAGGTTCGTGATCTATTCGCCCATCACAGTAAAGTTCACCTCATAAATAAATAGTGTGACAAGCTGGCTTTAATTTGCACTCGGCATACCAATAATTGATTTTCCCTATAAACTCGCTCTCTTTCTGCTCTGCTTTGTAACTACACAGTCTGATCTGGTTTAACCCTGGTGCGGAGGGCTGCCTTCCATTCATTCTCCTAAAAGCTCAAAAAAAGTAACACAACTGAGAATAAAATATGTGAAAATCTACTTGTGAGGTGGAGAGTCTGGGCAGTAAACTGTTCTACATGAAAGCACAGCACCTGTTTATTCTGTCGTCTTCATTCTGCTCTGATGAGTCCTTACAGGAGGGCTATTTTAAAATATTAAGGTAATAATAACCAATCCATGAGAACTAAACTACTGGATTCTCTTTTCCTTTCTCTTCAACTCTTGTCTCGCCAAACAGGTGAAAAAACAAAGCAAAACATCTGTAGTTGAGAACAATGTGAACGCATGTAAATAAAACCAAATCCCTTTATACATCAGCACACTGGCATTTTCTAACAAATTAATGGTATCACCACATCCAAGCTTTTGGTCACAAAAACCAGAAACATACAGCTCTGGGTGAGGCTGCTGCTTCTCCTAATGCTGAACTAAAACATGCCAGCAAATATACAAAGACGACTATTATTTTCTGATTTAAGAAATCATTTTCTACAAAGATGTTTCTTATAGTTCAAGTGCATTTGTGTTTCAACTTACATAATTCATTCTTTTCAAGCATTTTAACCTTTTAGAGGTATTTTCCACAAAACACAATTTTTCATAATATTAACAATATTTAAGATTATTTTAAATACAAAAGACCATAAAACCAGACTTACTACATAAAGTCAAACATTCACTTCAGCCAGTATCTCTTCTTTAACCATGGCAAAAGTAGGTACCTAATGAAGAATGTCTTAACAAAGCAAGGAGACAGTGGTACTCTCCCGACCCCCAGCAATTTAAAGCTCTGGACCTCCTCGTGGTTCCAGTATCAAGACACACCAGGATGTGTTTTAGTGAAACATTAATGCATACTCCTTGCCATTTATGACCACAGGAAAAAATTCTGCTGTAGATTTATGGCAGGTATCATTGTAATGTTATGGGACAAAATAACAAACTGAGATTTTAGCTATCTGAACACTATTAGTTGAACAACTCTGTACTTAAGTTTTGTATTTCTTGTTCCAAGTATGAAAAAGATTTGAGCATTCATTTCCTTCTTTTGAACTAATCCCTAATCCAAAACTAGACAAACATGCAAATATTTCTACAATAAATTTACACATTGAAGCCATGCATGATACCTGGGGATTTTCACAAACATTTATTCGACAAACAGGAGATCTTCACGTGCCTGTACAAAAGTACCCTTTGAAGAGGTGATAGGCCTATCGAAAGGTTAATGAGAGTAACACTCTTGCACATTTCTTCCCTTTCGAAACTCTGACACCAGGAATATTGTGCCTCTCTTAAAATGGTGCTCTTTTCATGCAAGTGCAATCACTTGGCGCTGTGCCTAAGAACATACCCAAAGTGTGCAGTGATCATGAGGATAAGCCCATCACTCACATTCTCCAAACATTCAGTCTTCAGACTTCTATGAATTTCCTTCA
This sequence comes from Ara ararauna, assembly GCA_028858755.1. NCBI lineage: Eukaryota > Metazoa > Chordata > Aves > Psittaciformes > Psittacidae > Ara > Ara ararauna. The sequence continues at coordinate 54,952,812 of CM054378.1, forward strand.
GACGAGGGGGACAGAATTGCTTGGTTGTTACTGAACAATTGTATTTTGAAAATGAAGTGTCAATGTCTTATGTTACAGCTGCTGCTGCTGTTGCACTGTCCTCTACTTTATTCTAGCTGAATAATTAAATACCCTTTAGTCCTTCTGACAGTCCTAGATGCAGCATGGCTGTTAATCAATATCACATAAAAGGGAATTAAGCTTAGGCAACTGTTGCACATGGCAGAATGGATAAGGCAAAAGGGAAAAAGATCTTCTCTAACATAAGACTAATTTTCTGTATTTTACAACATGCCCTACCAAATGTGCACACAGAGTTGATAACACACAATACATACACAGATGGAAGGGGGAATCCAAATTAACCTCAGAGATTTTTTTACACTGTAACAGCAACCAAGAATCACTTCTTCCATTCTTTCCTAAATTCCCCATTTTCACGTTTCAGGGATCAAAGAAAACACTCAGCACCAACACACTTAAAGTACTCCGTTTACAAGGAAAATTAGACTGCATTAAACCATTTCTGAAACTTTAAACACGTGACTGCAAAAAGGAAAGACAAGATATATTTAATAAACATCTGAATTAAATTGTTCAACATCTTTGTCGGTGACATGGACAGTGGGATTGAGTGCGCCCTCAGCAAGTTTGCCGATGACACCAAGCTGTGTGGTTCGGTTGATACGCTGGAGGGAAGGAATGCCATCCAGAGGGACCCTGACATGCTTGTGAAGTGGGCTGATGCCAACCTGATGAAGTTTAACCATGACAAGTGCAAGGTCCTCCACCTGGGTGGGAGCAATCCCAGGCATAGCTACAGGTTGGGCAGAGAAGAGATTCAGAGCAGTCCTGCAGAGAAGGACTTGGGGGTTTTGGTTGATGAGAAAATGAACATGAGCGAGCAGTGTGCGCTTGCAACCCAGAAAGCCAACCGTATCCTGGGCTGCATCAAGAGGAGCGTGACCAGCAGGTTGAAGGAGGTGATCCTGCCCCTCTACTCTGCTCTTGTGAGACCTCACTTGGGAGTATTGTGTGCAGTTCTGGTGTCCTCAACATAAAAAGGACATGGAACTGTTGGAACAAGTCCAGAGGAGGGCCACGAGGATGATCAGGGGACTGGAGCACCTCCTGTCTGAAGATAGGATGAGAAAGTTGGGGCTGTTCTGCCTGGAGAAGAGACGGCTGTGTGGAGACCTCTTAGCATCCTTCCAGTATCTGAAGAGGGCCTATAGGGATGCTGGGGAGGGAACTCTTCATTAGGGACTGTAGTGATAGGACAAGGGGTAACGGGTTCAAACTTAAACAGGGGAAGTTTAGATTGGATATAAGAAAGAAATTCTTTACTGTAAGGGTGGTGAAGCACTGGAGTGGGTTGCCCAGGGAAGTTGTGAATGCTTCATCGCTGGCGGTGTTCAAGGCTGGGTTGAACAGAGCCTTGGGTGGCATGGTTTAGTGGGAGGTGTCCCTGCCCATTGCAGGGGGGTTGGAACTAGATGATCTTAAGGTCCTTTCCCACCCTAACTATTCTATGATTCTATGATTTACACAATGGGGTGTAACTTTTCCCCACGTTGCCCTGCCACTATGCTTATGCTCAGACCTACCCTGAGAAAATAAGATGCGGCTCCCAGTTCTCTTCAAGAACTCTTCCTCTCTGCTGAAATACTCCAGTATTGAATCTGGAAACACTTCAAACTTAGTACCAGGCTGAGAAATGAACTTGCAAGTCAAATAGCAGCAATTTCTAGTGGTTAAATAAATAAACTAACAGTGATGACAACACCACCAAGCCACTGACATAAAGGTGGAAGACTATGTGTACTCTTTACACTCCTCTGTTCTGGGTGGTCTCTTCTCTTTCATGTTTAAAGACCTGGTATTTAAAAAACACAGTAAATTCAACTTCAACCCATGCGTATTGTAAAAGTAACAACTCTGAATAAAGAGGAATAGACAGCGTTTCAAAAGGAAAACACTAACTGATTAGTCTTGATATTATATTTTCTGAAGCATTTAGTTGAAACTCAGTTTTGCAAGAAGCTAGAACAGTATTTCCCCCCCCCCAGTCCTATCCTTCTTCAGTCCCTTCCCTGGAACTGCTCAGCCTCAAAGGAAGATTGGCCAGCTTCTGGTTTCCAAGCTGGAGAAGCAATGGTGGGGCACCAGATCTACACTGCTGAATTGGCTGGGGAAGGCACTAGCAGGAGGGATGGTGCAAAAGAAGGCAAAGCTGAAGGGGTGGCCAGGGCCAGTAAAGCCATGGCGTTTCGCTGTGTGCCTCGAGCTTTAGCTGTATGCCCAGTCCCACCTCCTTTGGAAGGGGTGCAAATGGTGCCTTGCTGCTGTTATCTCCCCAGAGCTTACTCACTTCACTTCAGCCAACATCCCACATGTTTTGTGGATCTTGGCCAAAAAGATTCTGGTGCTGCATAACCATTTATAACATTGATATTTTAGCTACTTGTTTTTTCAAAATTTCTTAGTACACACTGATTAATATATAATGAAATACAATCTTTATACAGACTCGATACTGCAACATGAAGCTGTGCTACATATACACCTATGGACTAACTTGTGCTAACATACATTTACTAGTTTTACACACCATTTACCTAGAAAGTAATGAATGACTGACTCCTTCTTACACACAGGGTCATATTTAAAAAAAAAAAAAAAAAAAGGAATTAAACTTCAATTAAAACGTAAAAAAAACCCTCAAACCGCATCTTTCAAATACAGTAAGATCTTTTTAAATGACGTTTAGAACACATACAAGAGGAACTAACTGTATGTAGCAAAATTAACTGAGTATTTCTGGTCCCTATGTCCTCCAAGATTTTAAACCCAACAGATCTCAGCCTGTCTTTCTTGGTTTTCTAATGAAATTACTAACTGGGAGAAAGTAGGGGCTTTCCTGCCAAGTAATCTCCCAAGCAGTTTCTCATCTTTAGGCTATTCACTAAATTGATAAGCAGAAATGAAAAAAAGCCCTCCACTTGCTGAAAGGCTGCAGTTGCCAGATGTGATTTTACTACCTTGGCCAGGTCCAGGAGCACAGTTAAAGAATCTTCTCACAAAGGCGCTGATGGCTTTCTCCAGCAGCAAATACCACCTGATTATAATTTTCATTAGCTCAATTAAAATAATAAATTCAGGACTTAATAGGTCCAAATTTTGCCAAGGACTGGATAGGACCTGCAGGTCATGATTTTGCATTTCACACTAAATCGTAAACAAAATCTGTTCCATTTCTAGTCAAAATTAAAATATTTTATTTTTAAAAAATTGGAATTGACTTGTGATTCAGCAGAATCTCATGATGCAACAACTGTCTGGACTGGATACAGCACGTCAGGCAATATTGCTAGATTTGCAGAACGCTGATTAAAAAAGCACATCTTTAAAAATAGAAGTGGTAAGTACAACTATAATGAAAACATCCAGAGAAATCCAAGCAAGAGACTAAAGACAAAGACACAGAAATAAACTCACAGCTCAGTTCCTGAAATAGTTTACATTATCAAACTAATCTCTCCTTCTGCAGGGTCACAGCTAAGTGTCACTGAATTTTTAATTAAACTGAAGCCAAAAATAAGTATATACAGAAATAATATTTAAAGAGCACACGTATTCTACCTTCAAAACTTGATTTTCTATGAAAACTTAAGAGATGTCTAAATGTATTTTAAAAAACAATGTTTCACAGAATTAATAAATCTTGCTTAAAATTGGATCCACTGACCATTATGTCTAAACAATTAAGTTCAGTGTACAAAGGCCTTATTTCTCCCTTCGATCAAAACAGACTGACACACAGACCACTCTGTTAAATGGGCATCTTTGCCCCTCCTCCAGAGGTTTCCTCTGACACATTTCTCTCTTTCTGTAATACAGAGGTTTTGGCTGGATGAGAAACTGCAAGAAACAAACCTGCTTTTAATTAGTGAGGATTGCCATGCCATGAATCAACAAATACACACCACCAGTGCTATCAATATAGTTGTCTTTGTCTCGAAGGCCTATTTGTCTGCCTCCAGTTTCCACCAGAACTCAGCTGCCTTAATCCCCCATATGCCGCTCACCTTCTTATTTCACTGTGTGCCAATTCTCCATGCTAAAAGGCAGTCTGTACATGTATGGAATTTTTTTGTAATTATGTCTCAAACCTACCAGCTGTCAAACTCCACTTGACATTTACAATAGAGTCTGCAAAGTAATCTCTATCTACTCCAGTTTTCTTCACTGTGAACTACTCTTGCTCTTACGTTTCAAATTCACTTCTATTGTATACTCCTCATATACAGCTTATCCTTTTCTGTATAGATCTATATTACGGTTGAATATGAAATTTGAAAAAGAAAAATACACATTCTTTATGATGAGGGTGAATTGCATAATATGTATTGAACAACTCTTCAGTTTGGCAGGCAGAATGCACATTCTTCACTCTGTCAAGGCATCCAACTACAACTGTGGACTTTGGGGAAAAAATCTAAATTAAATTTTCAGTGAAGCTTTGCTATAGACTTCTGCTATAACTTAAAAGTTATATCAAGCAACCAGCTGAAATCCCAAATGTTTCCATGTTTTGCATTTCAGGTTGGATGATAGCTTTGCTCTTTACTTTTACTGCAGCTCTCAATAACAATGAGCAGTCTAAAGAGATGAAAATAGTTTCTTAGTCTGAAAATCATATGGAAAAAATCAACTGCCCTTTAAAAAAGTTATAAATGTCTGGACAAACTTTTCCCAGATTTTCCTTCTTTAGTTATTTAATGAACATATGGTTATTTATAACATGAGCTACACTTGTATTATTTCAAAAATTCGTTTTAAAAATGCCTAGAGCAACTCAGCTCCTCCCTGCTGACCTTGCTCAATACCCTTCCAGTAATATTTCCTTTGGGGTCTCTTTGACAGTGAATCCATACTCTTACTTTAGTGTCTTCTCTCTGCCTTAAAAATTACATTAGTTTTCTTCTCTTAGCAAGTACCTTGTAGAAGTTTTATTTCAGAAAGATCATAACATCAGATATCAATTATGACAAATAAAAACCTTGGCTAGCAGGCATAGCTGATTAAAAAATACATATAAAATAAATGCAAGCTCCACTGTATTTTAAACTAAGTATTTAAGGGACAATAAGTAGTCAAACATTTGAGTCAGTGAGAAGCAGCAGAAGCTAATAGCAGGGTTGATGTCTCCTTGACAGGCACAATATAGACAAGCATCTCCTCTAAAAGTCAGGTTACAGGCACTTCTGGAGCACAATACACCTGATAGGTGAGACTGCCACAGAAGGAGAGAGGCTGTATGCTGGGAGCACCTAAGCCTCAGTCAGGGATGGCTCCAAGGGAGACAGACACTTCTGTTCTGTTATCTGACATCCAAGTAAGCCAAGAAGTTAGGTGAGATGATCCTACCCAAAAGACCCTATGTTAATAAGTAACAGGGACACAACTAGGAGACTAGAAATAGAGTCTTCTACTTCTCTTCCTCATGTATGTGTATTCTTTTCCCAGGCAAAAAGAGAAAGGCAGCATCAGCTTGAAAATAAAAACTACTGCTTCTATGTTTATACAGTTTATTTTACTCACTGTTAGTATCTACTGGGTTTAATGAAACTTCTCATGTAAATATACCAGTTTGCTCAAAATTCTTTCCTGTTTAATGGAGATTTAATTAAATGCATTCTATCATTTAACTCAATAAATGGTAAAACGGCAGGTTTTTTTCCTTTGCAATCAACAAAAACTGCAGATATGTGTATCAGAAGATGGCAGGATTTTTACTCCAACTTTAGCATTTCTCCACATACTCCACTATTTTTTCTACTTTTGAAGTATGACCCCACAGTACAAAAAAAACCCCAAAATTAATTGAAAAATGGATGCTGTCTATATCTATGGCTTCAACTGAAAAAAAACAAAACCCACCTGCTTATTTCTTACATTTCTTCTTAAAGTATACAGAACTACTTTTTGTTTTAAATGTTCCTATTCATAGTTAATTGTATTTTATACTTCATTTGGGGATTTCACAGAGCTCTGCCCTTGACTCCCTTATTCTCCACTCACAAGGGAATCTCATTCAAAAGCGATTTTAATTATCACTTATGAATAGATACTGTGCTCCAGACTTGCCTTTTCACCACTGAGGACCAAAGTCCTTACCCACTTCTGATGTGATCAAGACTTTTGGCTGTCAACTCCAGAATGATTTTGAATACTCTATGATCTTTCTTCCCTTCCTCTACAGCCCTTCTTGCTACACCACTACTTTTGTTAAGCACTGTCAACATCTTTTTTTTTTTTTTTTCTTAAGGATTTTCATAGTCCTTTTCTAAACTCCTTTACCTTATGTGTGTATTAGTGCCCTTGTCTTCTCACTACATTTTCAAATGGTAATCTTCATGTTTCTTTTCACAGTGCCTTTTCTATTGGGATGTTGATATACATCAAACTACTGCACTAAGGTCCTTTATACTCTTCTTCAGAACTTTAGAAAAGATGAACATTTTCTATGAAAAACATTGCCCTGGTAAGAAAATCAAAATGTGCTATTTTAATGAGAAAAACAATCACTTCTTAAATTTGAGCAGAATCTTAAGTCGTTTTATTCCTTCACATATGCCTTCAAAAACGCATAGGAAGAATGGCTACCATTAAGGGACTCGAGTGACTTGCCACTAAATCTGTTCAGCCTACCCATGTTATTCCAGATTCACATCCTGAAAACTCATTCTGGACTTGAAAGTCAAACAAACTTTCTCTGTTATGGCTAACCAAAGCAATCAAGATTTTCCATGTAAAAATTTTTTGCCACCACACCTGTTTTAATTCTATTAACATTACAGAGGCAGCCAGGATAAGGTTTGGCTCCACACTCAGAATTTAGTTAACTACCTAGTTGATGTCTGAGCCAGAAAAAAAATTTAATTTACATTTCCATAAGCATTTTTGCTTGAGCGAAAGAGCAGTATACAGGAACTCAGCACATTAAAATACAAAGACTATGAGTATCTGATCCACAGAATAAAAGACAAATCAGAGTACAGGCCTTCAGTTTTGCAAAATAAAATGTTAAGTGTTGAACTTTTTGTACTGCATGCTCTCCTGAACACAACATGATTTCTTGCTTGTTTGTGTTCATTATTGTGTGATTTTTCTGTATTTTGCTTAAAAAAAAAAAAAAAACAAACAAAAAACCAAAACCAAAACCAAACAAAAAAAACCCCAAACCTGTAATTATATCAGAGTGTATTCAGGCAATGTTTTACGGCACAATGAAATCCTTTGAAAGCCCAGTCTCTCAAACACCTTCACATCCCCCTCAGATGCTAAATCCAGGTGACACCACTCCTGGTTATTTCATGTTTACTGCACAAACTCACTACAGGAAGGAAATTCCGAGGTGTGCTTCAAGACGCTTTCCAAACAAAGAGCTCTTCTGACAGATGTTTTACGTTTTAACATGTTTTCCTAAGAAAAGTTACGCAAGTCTTGAAAACTTTCTAAATTGGGCAGCTCTGAGCCCTGGGTGAAATTTCTGCAAACCTATGCCTCGCTGTATGAGAAAGCCTTTTGATTACAGACATCAGAACTCCCCGGGGAAAGACAACAGCCAGCTAATATTTTGTTCTCTGCTGTTCCACAATAGCTAACAAAATCAAGACTCGTTAACCCCTCCAAAAAAAAAAAAAAGCAGCGAGACAGGTCACAGTCAGAGAGGCTCTAGGTAAACCTCTGAATGCTTTTATTAGGTTACAAGGAAAACATCAAAGCAAGTTTCTAACATATGCACCACATTTCTAAAAACTCGTTGTCAAATTTACAGCTTTTTTAAAAGAAACCGGGGAAAAGGCATCGGAACAAGATTGGAAAGACACTACTGTGGCACGGCTACTTAAGTTTTCTCTTTCCTCACAGAAGTTAGGGGTTCTCCTCCCAATCTGTGTATGTGTCCAAATCAGGAAGAACTGATTAAGCACCAATGCTGCACCATTTCTTCTATTCTTTCCTCTCCATACATACAGATATATTTATTTATAATTTATAATAAATTTATAATAAACTAAAGAAAGTGCATTACCCAACTGGCTTATGTCTTCCTATAATACAGTAGCCAAGACAGAGAAATCAATCCTTTGAAAAGAATGCCATTAAATTAAATGTGATGTGGACATTACTAAATACAGGAGCATATGACAAGATTATTGCATTCTCATAATTGTAACCCAGATATGTGGTTTGATAAAGGTTACCAGAAAATGTGCATGTGGAATGGAGCAGCTGCACTGGGGGCAGATTTTGTTTTACAGAGAGGTCAGGTATGGGAGATTATACAGTGAGGAGAAGCACTCATGGAATGAAAACTTTACTTACAATTACCACTATAAACACACCCTCCCACACACACCCACCCTCCTCCTGGGACAGTTGTTCTGGTTTTTAAACAGATCACTCAGAACTTACACATACGAAGACACAATAGTTTGATGTGGGAAGTTCTGCTTTAATTTTAATTAGCTCTTTGTTAACTTCGGGAAGATTTTTTCTAATACGTGAGTATAAACGTTTCCCTTACAACCAAGGTGTTTCTTGTTTTTTAGCTGAAACAAATACTTCATCCTGTAGATTTACTTAAAAGAATTCTTCTTTCTCTTCTAAAAATGTGTGTCATGTTTTTAGTTCATGTGTAAGACTTTGGTTAACTGAATTCTAACAGCTTTTAGCATATGAAAATAAAAGCTTTTTCTGCACTGCAGTGTAATTCATGATGTGATATATCACATACATAGAAAAATAGAAGAAAAATTAACAATTTATACCCTATATTGCCAGCTAATGGTTTCTTAATGGCACTAGAGAAAAAGAGAAAAGAAAGTCAAGGTTTTAATGTTAAACTATGCATCAAAACCACTGAACACTGTGGCTGTACAGGAAATGTGGAAAACCAAGAGCTGAGGACATTCCTTTTTTCCTGCTTTGCTTCCAGCCCCCAGTGAGACCCACAGACATATGCCAGATTCCTTTATTCTGGAAAGATAAGAGCAGAAATGATGAGGTATCTCCTATCCATGTGCTATGAAAATAAGTCTATCAGGTTCTTTCAGAAAAAATTGGGGAAAGTGTTTTTCTAGACCAGAAACACATTCTAGATATAAATTTTCATAGGTTCAAATGTGGTTGGTACCTTATCCTGCTAATTCCTCACTGACCACTAACATTTTCTGCAATTGAGAGATGAACGCAGTCTAGGAACAGTATCTAAAACAATGGCATTGAATCCTGGTACTAACAGACTACAACAGCAGTACTGGTAACACTTGCAGTTTGGGGCCACACTGGTTTGCTCATTTGGATGCACTTGAGCACATGTACAGAGAGCTGTCCTAGTCCAACACGACTTCAAAACAACAAAACAAACTAAGAAAAAACAAAGACTACAGAAAGTCAAACACTGTAACAAAGTACCAATTAGCCTTATCCTCTGACAAAACAAAAGCTTAATCAAATAATAAATAACTTAATATCTCCTTCTGCCTGAAATCCTTCCCCATTCCTTGCCAACCCTCACTTCCCCTGAAAACCAGATGGCCCCAGCAATATGCCCTGGAGGTCAACAGATGCACTATGTCATTGCATGAAGAAAAGGTATATAATATCTTTAATAATATTTCCAGATGATAAAACTGGAAAACACATGCTGAAAAAAAGACACAAAAACATCTACAGCAAGGAAACAAACCAAGAGGACTTACTGTGTTAAAATATCCAAGACACTGATGAAAATAAAAGCCAAGTAGCAAACTGTTATTAATGCTATGAATAATAACTAACAAGTGAAAAGAAGATTGATTTAAAAAAAAATTACTGTAAGAAATTACATAAAGAAAGGATACTCGATAACTCTGGGGACTGATAATGGATACAGCTTATTTGTCATGGCTCTCCAAAGTTATGAATTTCAAGATTTCCATGTTTTTATAAAATGTGCCCCTGTCTTTTGGCTTCTTAGGAAACTGTGTCAGTGAGCAAGTAGATGAATGCATGCATAGGTAAATAAACAGGTGAACAATTTATCCTGAAGTGGGCTGCCTACAACTGCACTCAGCTCCAGCAAAGTATGTCTGGAGAAAATCAAAGGAATCACAGATTAAGCTATTCCAGATTTTCACTGGTGAATCAGAGTTCCAAATCCAGGTCTGGGAATCTTAAAAGTGAAAACTGGATCTAGTGAACATCAGTATTGTGCTCCACACCTCCTGTGTTCTGCTACTTCCAGATCAAATTTGTCCAATTTACTGATAAAAACAACTTTCTAACTGCGGACTCTATCAGAAACTTGGGTAAATACCCTTCCTCACATTAGAATACCCTTGATAATATATTTTATTCTGCTCCCAGTTACCACCGGGAAGTCCTATACTCCTTACTGTTGTGAATGTGTACAGCTGTGATTATCAATGACTGCAGTATGACTCCATAAGTTGGATCTAAAGATGGAACTGCATTTTAATGCTTAGTAACTTAGGTCCTGTAGACATCCTATAACTTACTACTCATAGGAATAGAGAGGTATATCTACACAGATATTCTAAGCTCATCACACATAAAGAGTATGTAAACTTAGTATTCTTTCCTCAACATGAAATCGCTTGTTAGCCCACAGTAACTTGCTTATGTGTCCTCAGTTTCAAAATCTATGCTCGAGAAAGAATACAATTCAGTTTTACTTCCTCATAGGTTCAGGGCTAACAGAAGTACCAACAAACAAACAAAAGCTCTCCCAAGCGCATGCATCAATAAAGCAATTCAAGTAGCTCCATGACAATAAAAATGGCCTCTTTTTACTTAGATTTATGCCGCCTTTTAAAATAAATCTTTTTGTACTTGTACACAAACAGTATAATAAAGCCTAATCCCATCTGAAACCACAGCCATACAAATTAAAAACCCTTCAATTACCTGCTGCTAACAGCACAATGCTAACGTGGATATGCTGCTGGGGCCAAAAGGTATTAATAACCTTTAGCCTTGGCTTGGACTGCTATCAGCCAGACAGTACTTCATCAAAAAAACAGACAGACAAGTAGCAATAACATATCCACTTTAGCTTAAACTCTGGTGGCCAGACTTTCTAAAGTAGGGCTGACCTTCAGACCTGCCCAGGGAACCTGTGGATGCCCCATCCCCGGCAGTGTTCAAGGCCAGTTTGGATGGGGCTTTGAGCAACCTGGTATAGTGGGAGGTGTTCCTGCCCACGGAAGGGAGATTGGAACTGGATGATCTTCAAGGTGCCTTCCAACCCAAACCATTCTGTGATTCTGTGATTCTATGATCTGATGACCTGTTTCCACTAGAGAGCCTCTTCTGGCCTAGCAGAGACGCCATACATGCAAATAGAAAGTACTTCTTCACCATCAAGGTCACACCATCTTCCCAAATGACATGACGTACAATGACAGAAGCACCCACAGTCTGGCATGTAGGGCTTCTGCCAGCATTCTTCTGGCCCTGAGGAGGGCCCCTTCCCCTTTTCCCATCTACTCCTCATCAGCAAAGGGCTATGGTGTAGATCAAGCCAGAATGGGCAGCCATACTTTCAGGGGACAGCAAACTGAACTGCAGAACAAGGCAGCAACACATAGGATTGTGCTGTGAATCTCAAAAGCTAGGCTGAAGAACGCAACATACAGGCACACAAAATTAAGAGCAACCAAAAAACCCATAAACAAAAGAGGAAACCAAACCAAACCAAATGCGCTTTAGAGTTTTTCTCTATCAGTTTAAAGAGATTAGAGTTCAAACTTGAAAGCAAGCTCTGTCCCTCGGGTTCTCTAACCTAGAACCACTATTTGAGACAAAAGAAAATCCATTTACAGCCTGCTTAAGCCACACATAGTCCTGTGCACACATGAGCACTGCTATGGAATTTACTTAGTAATGTTAGTGAGAATACCCATTTGTGTGAGAATATTATCTGAGACAAATTCTGTTGTGTGCCAGAGCTGTCAACATCCTTGTGACTTTTGGTCCTCCAAGTACACTTTACACTCCCTCTTTTAAACACTCCATAAGTGGTGCCAAACGCAGGAGAGAGAATGGTGAAATTTCCTTCTATGTAAAGGGCTTCAGCATTGTGCTCATAAGCTATTTTTCAACAAATCCTTGCTATTTAAATGCATTTGGTTTGTATTCAGGTGGGCATGCAAGGCGATCCTGACTTTCAGCATTACTGAAGATAACAAAAATAATACACTCTTGAAGAGGGTCCAGTCCTGAAGAGTCTTACTTTTCTCTTCCCCAATACCGTAACATGTACGATATACTATCACCTCAAAATCCAGCTAATATAGAAGCCAGAGGGGATGTACGTATCAGACAGGGAGACTCACTATATCCTGAAGTAATATTGTAAAACACATACTCATTTCAATAAAACCTGAAATAATGTGCTAAGCAATTAAAGCTATTAATCTGAATAATTTTATTCATTTCCATAATCCCACTGTAAAGGCTGTGGAATCTGTAGAAGGACTTCTACAGAAGAATAAGGAGTAACATCATTATGTCAATGGAACACCATTACAATCTGGGAAAAGCCTATTACTGATGAAGTTGAAAAATAAAGCAGCGTGCATGTCAGCCCTGCAAAGTAAGCAGCTGATTCCTAGGTTTGATTGTGTGGAAAGGGAGAAATTATATGAGAATAAAAGACTGTGAAAGCTGCTCCATTTTTAGAACACAGAGAACACAAAATTGTAAACATTTTACAGTAGGGCAGGTTCAGGGCCTAACACGGGCAGCCTAGCATTCACGTTGTGTAACAAAAATGCCAGCAGAGATCACTCCAAAGCAGCTCCACATTATTAGTCCATTGAAATATTTATTTGGCAAGACAGAACATCAGTAACATTATAAGTTTTCTATTTTTAAAATATTTGGAATTACATCAGATGGGCCTAATGCTCAAACCACTTTGTTGCAACATTCTTTTAAAAGATAAACAAAAACTCCTAGCCTCATCTGAATTATTTATTCTTCTCTCTTCAGAATTACAAGCAAGTGGATATCAGTATAAAGCAGCTCAGAAGCACACAATCCAGCCAGCTGTTTCCAAGATACAACAGGAGACAGGAAGCCTTGATCAATAATAATATATCATTATTTGTATTAAGCTGCTGCCTAGGAATCCTAACCATGAGTCTTATACGCAAGATGATACTAAAATCTAGAAAATTCAAATTCAAAAATTAATAATTTTTATCTTATTATAAAAATAAAATAAAGACAAGATAATCCTTATCCACAGAAGTTGTAATTTAAAAATAAAATCAGAGATATGGGATGGATGTAGTCTGGTAGATGAGAAGTATTAATGAAACAATGCATATGTCTCCAAGCCACATTGCAATGGACATACTCATACTAGCTTGAATACACAAGACACACTATGTTCCACGTTATTTAATTTTTCCTGTAGTAAAGTGTAACAGTCCCAGGTAAAACACTGCCTTAAAGAAGCTGCACTGTTTTATTAACCATGCTAACTTAGGCTTCTGTACAAAACCGCACACTGTGCAGTACTGTTACAGCCAGTAAACAAACATTGCTCAGCATTTTCAATGCCATAATTTGTTCTTCTTTGTTTTAAAGTGGCTGCCTCTTGGAGTCACCTGATCTGGATGTCACACTCTGCCCAAATTCATGTTGTCACAGACCTTGTGGGACCCATCCAAAAAAAGGGGCATAATGAAAGCAGGCAGCTGGGTAAAGCCTGCTCCAAAAAGCACTGCAGTGGAGCAGGCTCCCCTCCTACTCAGAGGAAGGGAGCAGCTCTGCCAGCTTCCATGCTGGCACAGTGATATGAAACAGGTATTCTTTCCAAAGGGCTTTTCAAAACAAAACCTGCAGTTTTCCTTCCAGTTCCATTTTCAGACTCCTCTGCTCCAGTTGTTAAAAAAGAAATGAGTGGCAGAAGAATAAATGCGAAGCAAACTGCAACATCTACAAATCGCATCCCTCCTATTCCTTTGACAAACACACAATTTGAATCTGCAGTTCCCTGAAAAAGCCCTTTTTTCCCCCCAGTACAAAAAAAAAAAAAAGAAAAGGTTATCTGGGCGGCTCTAGAAAATACAAAGGAAACACAGTGAAGGTTTGACCGACAAGAACACATCTTCTGTTTGCTATCAGTACAGCTGAAGTGATCTCTCAAGCATTTTCCCTGGGCTTGCAGTGACACTGAAGCAGCACAGCTGACCTCCGGAAGAGGGAATCGGCTACATGGGCACTCTCATGTTTCCAGATTATATGCAACGTAGCATTCACAGAACTGGAGATGTTCTAGCACAGATTTTACAGGACTATGTTTAACTGAGAAAAGGAGCCAAAACATCTCTTAATTACAAAATGGACTACACTACCTTTTACCTTCAACTGATTTGGACTGCACAGGTTGTGATTATGCTCAAAAAGCTACACTGGTAATGCAGAAAAGGCTTATTGCACTATTGTGTTAAAGAGATGACTGGGAAGAAGAGGAAAAGCCTATTTAAGGGAATAAATAAGACCTCAGAAACTAAACGTACATCAGTGCCGCAATACTAGTATTGCTGGTAGTCAAGTGAAAACACATCTTGGAAATTGGTAGGAAAGCCCACAGTTAAAGGCAACATACCTGGCTCTGTGTTTTTTGTTTGTGTTTTTAATTTTTTTTCCTTTTCTCTCCCTTATTGTTATAAACAGATGCAGATGATTAGGAGCCTTGCTGGAAGAGCTCTGGTAGTTCCAGACCAGAGAGACCCCATGCACAACCTACAAGGCAGAAGAGGTTACACAAACCCAGACACACAGTGCTTCCACAGGAGCTCACAGGCTACCTTGCATTTGCTTGAGCAGTTGATGAAGGATTAAGCCCAGCATATGAGTGAAACAGATAATTGTCACATCTAAACAGATAATTGTCACATCTAAAACCAACACAGCTAAATCTCCCAGAGTTTATGAGACAGCTGTTTACATTAAAGGTCTAAATGCCAAAGGTGCTAATCACTCTTTTTGAAAGACTACCCATGATACTCCAAATAAGTTACTTTCTTGTTCTCCTAGAGTTCCTTATACAATTTCTGCCTTTTCCAACTGGCCACTGAGAGAAGGAATTCATTAAAGCATTGATGCCGTTTGAAGAATGGAAGGAAACTGCTACAAAAGCTAGTACAATTGGCTAGAAATTGTTTTTATTATCCTACTTAATAATGGGATTATGCACTTGAATAGCAGAGAATTTTGTAGTGGGTTATTCAGAGTGAATTGTTTCGTGCAGATCATTTCTGCATTAATATTAAAACCTTCTTGGCCTAGAGATAACTTCAATGTAACGGTTATATGCATTTCTATTTCACGTCACATAATATCTGCTTAAAATGCAATGCTATGTCATTCAAAAGGTGAGAAAACGAAGAAAGTAATTTTTAGAAGCACTAAATACTTTAGAAAGCAACGTTTCATTAACATAATCAGTAAAAAAGCGAGTGATTACAGTACCAGCACTTTCGGAGACAAATTTTAACCATACTTCTCACCCTGTATATATATGCATAAAGAGAGAGAGACATACATGCGCTCCTATCTTGCACACCCCCATCTCTGAAGGGTTCCCAAGGAGCCCTGATGTGGGTTTGGAATGGCTCCTTCCCCCCCCAGAAGCAGCTACCCTTTAAGCACACCATCCAAAATGACAGTGCTGTATGGCAAATCTACAAGGACTGAAGTCAGGCAGCTACCTGGAAAGAAAAGGGATCCTTCATAGTGTATTTATAAATGCTAAATGGCCCGGGAAACTGCTGAGAGATTTCTCATGCTCAGATCCTCATTTTCTCTTGCGTGGTCATCCCTGGGACAGCTCTGGAAAACAAGGCAGCCATTTTCTCATAAGCTGTTACACTCAGCAAACCAGATTGAAGTGCTTGATAAGCTGCTGTTCTCTTCCGTGCCTGCAGCAATCGAGGGGAAAAACAACCCATCACCCACAAACAGGTACAACCACAGCCATTTCTGTACTTGCCTGCTATGAGTCAGGGTGCAGCCGCACAGATGGGGCTGGCAGAGGGGAGGGATGGGGAGGCCTGGATGCAAACACATCAATATGCATGGCAAGTGCCTGCCCTGCCCCAGCTGCTGATCCCTCAAGTTCATCCCTGCAAAGCCTCACGGACCCACAAAATAGTACTGCTTCCTCACAGCTCTGTGTTCCTGAAAATTAACAGCCTCTGTATGAAAATACTTCGCTTTTGCAGAACCTGTGGGTCTAAGGTACTGCCTTGTGCAGGCATGAAAAATGCCCCCAACCTTGGAGTCAGTACAGGAAGCAAGTGATTTTAACGTGCAACTGCCTGACACACACACGTGCACCTGTATGCACATACGTGCATGACGTAACTTTCATAAGCAACATGGCTGTAAGCAACATCTCTCACACATAAGAAACCACTCTCAAATAACTCATTAGGTAACCAGACTCTCAAAACCAGCGAGCACCCCAACCCCTTACAGTGTACAAAGCCGGAAATTCAAAATCTCTTATCACTTGAGAATATAAAAGTCTGTCCCCACATGTAAAGCAAGAAGCCATCACACCTATGCTTATGTTTGCTTCCATTTCCTATTACCATCCTATTTCTTGTAATCTTCCTAAAACTCCCTATTTTGCAGCAGCGTTCTGAAACTGGCAACAAGAAGCCCAGTCCCATTCAAAATGTGTTCAGACTTAGCTATGCTCAAAGCTGCTGGGGGAAAAAAAAAATCACGCTTCGGTTTTGTCAGCAGAGACTATTGAAAACCAGCTGCTAAAGTCTCCCACTACCCCATGCATGCTGCCATCCAGCCCTGCATCTTGGTCTCAGCATGAAGTCAAGATCCAGCCAGCACCCAGCCAGCAGGCAGCTCTGCCAGCTCACCCGGCTATGAAGGAAGCCCAACGTGGGGGGGGCAGACACATACCCCCATTTGGCCACTTGGGATGGCTTCTGCTTGGCTGGAGTCACTATGCTGTGCCGGGCTCCTTCACCCTGAGGTTGCACAAACAGAAGGCACTGAAGCCACTCAAGTCCCCATGCCCCAGGCTCAGTTTGACACACAGAGACCTGCCCGGCTTGGTTCTGCTGGCGCACAGGCATGTTTAGCTCATTACGTCCAACTCGGACATCTTTTTCCAGTGGCTGGTCCACAAGACACAGCAGTACAATCCTGCTACCTAATGCACTCGTTAGGTCAGCTTTCAGATTTTGTCAAACAGTGCCAATGGCTGGGAATCCCCAAAGTAGGACCGCTGTCATTCTGTGTGTTTTTAGCACTACACCTAGTAAGTTTCCTTCCGCTACAGAAAACAGTAAAACAGCCAAGGAAATGACACATGAATGAAAATGCCATTAAGACTGTGGTGACCCTAAGTATGAGAAAAGCATACCCAAGCTGTCAAAACCTAAGGCACCTCCTCTCTCTTGCTTCCTCCAGCCAAAGGCACAATAATGCTCTGGCCTCCCCCTTCCTACCACCTCCCCAGGTTCTGGGCAGCTCCTGACACCACCTGCTGCTGCTCCCACACTGGGCAAACAGCAACAGCTGAACTCAGGCAACACTAACAAGGACATTTCTTGCCCTAGTGCCTGCTCCAGTTTTTAAGTGCAAGCATTAAGTTTGCCCCTGCAACTTTTGCATTTGCACCTTCAGATGTGCTTGCTAAGGCCGTTGTTAAATCAAGATGGTACCCCAGCCATCATCCTGAATGCTGCCAACTCTGCAACTGTTTCCCGAAGTTACTGCATTACTTTACAAGATGCTCTGCAATGGGGCAACTGAAAAGGATGGCAGAACCCCAGAGGCAACTCTCACTAGTTTTGCAGAACCCCCCAATAAGACAGAAAGTCCAAATGAACCGAAGCAGAGCACCAACACTTCAAACATGTGATGCTCTCATCAGTCACCAGAACAACTGAAAAGTAACCATATTCTATGTGATTAGCTGGTGAAAAACACGTTTGTTCTGTGACCCTTGATTTTTACTGGATAAAGCAGCGAGTCTTGATTTCTGCCACGTATACATGCACCAAGGCATTTTCTTAATATCTTTTATTTTGGAATGCAGGATAGTGTAAGAGTAGAAAGTCATCTCACCCCACTAAAATTCAAAGTATGTAAAACCACAGCTCTATCAATCATGCCATCTGTGCTAGAAATGCCATTCTTTTTTTTTATTGCCACAGGACTATTACATCATGCGCAGGTGTAACCTCTAAAAATATATCACAGAAGAGATATGTAAAACCAGACTACTCTTGATAAAACAGTAAGCAGAAATAGCCCCATACTAATCTAGCACATACCTTTTGGCACTGGAGGTTTTCTCACTAGACCTGCAACCCTCGTGCTGAAACTCAGTCTCCAGAAGTGAAGCGCACAGTTCCTCACACCTGTTTCATACCATCAAACCAGATAAAATGGCTTGATCTCTTCCAGGAAGGAAGGAGTTCAGCAGTGGAGCGAGGAGTCAGACAAGCACCATATGGCCAGAAGGGAGGGAAGACAAAAGCGAGGGCCAAACCACCTCTCTCAGCAGCAGCGAGAGTTACGTTGGCTCAGCTGTGTTGTCTAATCAAGTATTCTAAATCAATTAAGATTGAAGCCAATTTGTACACATGGATCTTTGTATTTATAAATGAATCTAAATTTTTCACAGTAATATTCCATACAGTTTAAATCCTGTAGTACATGGACAGAAACCAAGGACTGGCTGAGTTCATTAGCATGAAACATTGCAGATTTATCAGACAAGCTTCTGTCCAGCAGTGCAAAAAATGAGCAGTAAATGAATGAGCCTCTTCCTGCCCTATAAAATAACGGTCCCCAGTGCAGGAATGTCAGTTAATGTCATTTAACAGTAAAGATGCTCTGTCACCAGGTCCAAGCTCCAGCCTGCTGAGGTTATTTCTATAACATCATCATCATCATCATTATGACAGTTTACTGACATCAGTCATCTGCTGAGAAGACTGCTAGTGTTTGTAAATAACTCCCACCCATGTTCCCAGAATACT
Source organism: Ara ararauna (assembly GCA_028858755.1). Taxonomy (NCBI): domain Eukaryota; kingdom Metazoa; phylum Chordata; class Aves; order Psittaciformes; family Psittacidae; genus Ara; species Ara ararauna. The sequence continues at coordinate 54,971,918 of CM054378.1, forward strand.
AGATTTCTCACAGGTTTTAAAGAAGACATAAAGCCACTTCCTCTGCCTGAAGAGCATTTCCCCGGGTTTTTATTTGGGGGATGAAGCTCAAACAGAGGCAGGGTGGCTGCAGACACCTACTGAGGCAATTCTTCACGCATGCCTACCACACACCCCTCTGCAAAAACAGCTGAGTTACTTGTCATTCCACGGCCCAGGATGGTGATATCCAGGCAGACCAGATCAGGCAATAGTTTATTTTCAAAAGGTGCACAACAAAATAAAGCATTTCAGCACTGACTCAGCATTGCGTATTAACAGCCAGATGAATCTTATTTCAGACCCTACTGTTGCCATGCACCGGGGACAGAGGCTGGATCAGACTGTTGATCTGACTGGAAGTTCACCTCACAAATATAGCCATTTTTCAACACAACAGAGTCAATAGCACCCAGGGAGCACAGGTCAAGGAGAAGGGGATGGAGGGCAGGACAGGCCCTTCTGGGGCCACTGCATTTGAATCAACTCAGGTCAACTGCAGAGAGTCGCAGCAGGAAGCAGAGCATGAGAGGCTGCTGAAGTTGTGAAGAACTGGGCCCTTGATTAAGTGTTTATGTGCACTACGCGAAGTGAATGGAACAGAAAACAGTGTTTAGAAGAATCCTGTATGCTCGTCCTGCATGCACATAAATACCTGAGTGCAGAATTAAGAGAATCAGCTCCCGATATATGCTTTTGGTCACACTGGAAAGCACGGAGATGAAAAACAAAAAGTCACCATAATAAGATTAGCTGTGTAATTAAACTGTGAAATCAATAAGCGAAACTGTAAGGAGCGTTTTTTCAGCACAGTATGCTGGAGACAAAATGGTAAACCTGGTGGAAATGTAATGGGATAAAGTAACAGATGGTAGATGGACACCCAGGAGACATGAAGCGTGTTTAAAAATGAAACTGGCTAATATTATGATTAACAGTATGTGCAATATCACATGGCACCAAGTTGAACTAGAATTTAAGTACTAAGGCTGTAAAAACCTTATTCTAGGTTTGACTTACATCTTTATAGACAACTACAAGACGAATGGAAGAACACCTGAAAAAAGGCTCTACATAACACAAGTATCGGGCTGTTTAAGGGAATGGATCTTGACCTTGTCTTGAGAAACATGGCAAGCAACTGTTTACAAATATGACATATGATACCACAAAAAAACACCTTAGATCAATCCCCATCCATTTTTTCAAACACAAATACATAGTAACTTCCAGCAAAATCTTTCAAATAACCCACTGTTCTTCCACTTGGCACATGCGCAGATTACAGATTGTAGTCTATAAACTGAACACTCAAGCAGGTCAACTCAAGGTGGCCTCTCATGCTACACTTTCAGTCTTCTCTTGAGTACAATCAAAGTTTGCTATTGGAGTCTTATGAAACTATGGTGGTCCTGTACCTTCCAAATATTTGCCAACAATTAAATAATATCTATAAACAATACAGTCCAGCTGTAGAACTGCTTACGTCTCCATAAAATAAACATTATATATGTAAACTCCATATATATACAGATAGATGGATACATACATACATGCAATAGAGAGAGTGTTAAATGGAGCAGATATAAACAAATGATATACAAAGATATAAACGAATGCTGGATTATTATAAGCCAGTTATTTAGGTAGATTTATTTTAAAATATGTCTGATTGCATTCATAGCACTGATGAAAAGAACAGTAACGCACTAAACATCATTAAACACTTAAACTAAAACTCCTCCTTGATCGTCCCTTCACAACCACTTTGATTCCACTTTGCCACCTGGGACAAGAATAATCGCATGACCTCCAGGTCAGAAAATTCTTACTCTGTTCTGAGAGCAAACTAACTCATTTCCAAGAGCGGAGCCCTCTCCCATGCACAGTCCTGCTTTTGGCTCTCCCATGTCTGACTGGCACTAATTTAAATTAGGGTACTGGTAGCTTTAGCACTTCAGCTGATATCAATTACCATTATATCATGCAAAGCACTCCCTGAAGTAATCAGGAACTAAGCTGCTTATGGAAATAGTGTAAAAACCGCACCAGAAATGAAATAGAAGCCGGTACACAGCACAGACATCACCAGCCCCTCTGTAAGAAAATGGGCAGCTGCATTCTGCATCAGCAGAATTACAGCCATTTCTGTGAACAGTTTCAAGGTGCACGGAGAGGTCACTGTCTTCCATAGGTGGGGTTACTGCAAAGCCAAGGTATAATAGCTATAGCAAAGAAGCAGCTGGGTGCTGGCCTGCCTTAAAACATCTGAAACAGAGTAAGTCAGAATGACGCCAACTATGACACAGCTTCAGAGTGGGGACTGTCCTCTAATTTCCTCACAGCTAGCTCATGAAAACTTCCTAGTGTTTTTACAACCATAAAATCCAATAAGCCAAGCCTCCAAAACACAGATTTTTATTTTTTTTATCCTAGTCCAGGAAAATGTCAAGAGGTAATCAGCTTGGGCCCAATTCAGTGTGATGTAAGGAGCCAACAAGAAACACACATTTAGGAAGCCTAAGCTGTAACAGCCATCTTGCATTGTTGTGCTTGTGTCTGTACTTGGTATCCCACCTCAGTGGCTTTTGCCCAGGCACGAAGTATTTTGTTTCAAGGATGCTTAAACCAGTACTTGTCACTCAGGGCAAGCTTGCTCAACTGTGGACCCAGCTAAAGTCATTCAGGGCCCACTTTACGTGTACTGGAAGGGCAGATATAGATAGGCTTCCTGGCACCCTTCCATCCTACAATTTCCTACTGCTATTACACTGATGATTCAAATCTAATTTTAACAAGCAAGCCAGCCTTCTGCTGTCAGCAACCATTGTTCCAAGCCAGAAGGAAAATACTTTAAACATATTTTCATGCCTTTCAACATCTGCATTTTTGTATTGCCTTTGTTCCTGGAGAGGGGCACAGAAAAGGAAAATAAGGAAAGCACTTCCCAAGGTAGGGAGCTAGGATATCAGTGTGTCAGTTATCATTTCCTAAACAAGCCTGATTTTTCCAAACAATACATGGCTAGCATAAGGGCATTATTAATTTAAGAACTAATGGTTTGAAAGGCTAAAAAACCTGCTACAGTAACAAAGGAAGTTTCAAAAACACATTCCCCTCAGATCACATAAAAATAATGGGGTTAGTTTCGAAAACACAAAAACGTTTCCCAAATCCTATGGTTAAATTCAGTCCTACACAGCCACAATACTGGTTTTTTCCCAATAAGTAACTCTTTACAGCTAAGTTTGCATGTAAATGAAAGGTCTCCACCAGTTTAGAAAGAATCTAAACATTACCTTGATTGTATACAATCTCTGAAGAGGAGACTACTCACCATGTTTCTAAGTGTTGGCATAAAAGAACAGAAAAAGCAAAACAATTTGAATATTCTTCTATTTTCTGATGCCCTTCAAAAGCAACGTGAACATGCCAGAATAAAGACCTGAATTCATTAGATGTACAGCAAAAGAACTCATCCTGTATAATGTGCAATTGGAAAAATTGCAAAGGGTAAAATATTCACTGAACATAACTATTTCTGAAGATTACTGGGGAAGCGGAACATAAACATGGTTTCAGTAACCAAGGATAAGACACCAACAAGCAGAGAAAAGTCTTCCTGAGAAGGAAGAAACAGCTCAATTGGTTCTGAGCTAACTTGAGCATAGTCAAGTTAGCTATGTGGCACATAGTGCTGTTTGTATCATATGATTTTAAGACCAAAAATCTACAGGTCTTCTTAACAAAACAAATGCTATCCTGAAATACGTCTTGAAATATGTAAGGTGCTTCCATTACCTGGAATTCAAATCACAGAAGATTGTTTATACATTGGAATGGGAAATATTTAATAGCATTTAACATGCTAACAGGTACAGAAAGTACTACCCGTGTAACACACTGCCTTGTTTACACAGCCTGTGTAAAATACAGTGCTATGCTGTTGACAGAATGGCAGTAGTCAGAACATGGGGGGGATCAAGTGTTACAGTCCCTTAGAGCTTATGGAACCTGCACAAGGTATTTAATTTGACCTCTTTGTTCAAATCAGCGACATTTGATTTCATCCACCCTCAGGAAGTTATTAATCTAAAAAAGCAAAGATTCTTTCCTTTCTTCTTTTCTCCCAAACCCATTTCTTCTTCTATAGAATTATTACTATAAATAAAATATTTCTGCGATACTGACAGCCAATTGCACTGTCCAATAAGGGACACCTTGAAATAGGCCAAGGTGTCATAGAGGTAACTTTTGGAGCAGAACAAATTCCTGAACTATTTCTTCAGTTTCTTGCCCAGTAACTACTGTGCTGCAACTGTCTTCCAGAAACACAACCATCATCTTGGCTAAAAAATCTGCACATATGAAAGCCCTAATCTTGACTGGTGACCTTCATAAAAACAAAGGCAAAAAGAGGTCACCAGTGCATTATCTAACTGGGTTCCTCAACTGCACAAGTTCTGAAACTCAAACATGGAATTCCTGCATTACATGTGACTTTTGAAACATAGAAATCTGAACAGAATGTAAAAATTTCAGCTAATGGACAATTTCTCATCTCAATTTCAGCTATTTTTCAGCTTTAAAATAGCTATCAATATTGGGAGAATAACAAACTCTGTTTCCTGTTTAAATTCTTCTACCTTTGGCTTATTTCCAGTGCATCTTTTTATATCCATAACTTCCAAACAAAAGAACCTTCTCATATCATAAATCTGCACACACTTATTACCACATGATGACCAACTCATAATTTCAGAGTCTATTTGACAAAACGCATTGGATTTTATGTTTCCTAACAGAAAGATGAGCTCCCAAACTTTCTCCACAATACATCCAAACACTTTGAGCTCCAAGTTTGAATACTGCCTCTCCACACTGCACCTCCACACTAGTTAAATATCATCCATTCCATATGGATAGTAAATACACTTTTTATCTGTTAGTCTTGCAATCCTACATGAAAACACTGTATGACTGAATGGTAGACTTATGTATAGTATGGCTACAGCACACCTCAAGGTACACAAATGACAGCTTCTAAAAGAGCTTTAGGTAATATTGGCTTGCACAGATGAAAACAAAGACATTACCTTTACACCATCTTTACAAGTGAGCAGGATAACATGAAATAATCAACTGAAAGCATAATATGAAAACTAATGTCTAAAACTGCCTGGAAATCTGGAACGGGGAAGCACAAGACAAATGCCTGTATTTAGTTCAGAACAAGGATGTTCAGAAACAGCTCAACACAGCTTTTTCCAGTGACTACAACTGGAGCCAACAACTGCTGGATTTGCTTACAAATTCAGCCTGTGTTTTAGGGACAGGACACAGGACAGGCTACTGCAAAAGTAGGGAAATACTTAAGCATGTGTTCTCATCATATAGTATGAGCACAGACACAGCCTTGCACATCTGGCTTCAAAGCACAGGAGATACCACAGCCACTGCCCTCCTCAGTGCAGATGTGCACACAAACCACTACGCTATTTTGCACTGATGCTTAACATTGACTAGCAAAAGTTGGGAGACAGGAAGGACTTGGGATTTAATGCAATTAAAAAAACACAGAAATACAAACGGAAAGTAACAAAGATACAGTACTTAGGAAAATGCAAGATGCAAGTCTGGTAAAAAAAAAAAAAAAACCCAACAAACCAAACAAAGAAAAAAAACCAAACCAAACCAAAACACAACCCAAAGGAAAATGTAATAAGGAAGCAAAGGAAGGAAGGGAAAAAGTGCACTGAGCCGTACCTCAAATGGGAGATACTATAGGCAGGCAAGCTGCATAGTAGAATTTTTTTTAAAAGAAAAGCATCAGAAATGATGCTAACAGAAAAAACATATATCCTTTATAAATTTAGGAGTCCCTGGACTCCTGAATCTCCTGGTTAAATGAAGGGGGAGGGAAGGTGTCTCTAAAAAGCAAAAGCCTGAAGAACTGACTTTTGAGTGAAGACAAAGAGATAAATTTATACAGGTGAAAAACAGCAAAGCGGGGCAAAGAGAAAGTGGGGTAAGAGTTCAGAAATATCTAACGGAGGAATCTGCAGAGCAGAGAAAGGAAGACATTTTCTATCCGATATGTAAGCTCAAGGAAGAGTAAATGGAAACATTGGTGGGATTTTTTAAATGGAAAATACTGAGTAACTAGCAGGAAATTCTTTTTGGAGGGGAATAACTGTTGGCATGCAAAAAAAACTACCAGAGGGAATGCTGGAAAGCTACTGCTGGACACAGTAATAGAAAATGCACTGATGGGAAGAGTCCTGTACCAGCAAGGAGGAGTGCCTTGGAATGTAAAAGACCACTTCCCAGTCTGCCTGTCCATATACTGTGCTTACTGTAACTAAGATGTATTAGCTGAAAAATTGTGCTTCCTTTTTAATATAATGTTAATGCGCTTTATTACTGATTTTAACAGACTTTAATAGGAGGAAGCATATATTCAATTATTTTATTACATGCGCTGAATACAAATGGTAAGCACCTGTACTCTCGTTTATTCCTTCCATCTTCACCCTCTCATAAAAAAGCACTGGCACATTTTAGAATTCAGAGCAGCCCTCTGCAGCCCAGCCGCTTTCTTGGCTGATTTGCTGGGATCTATATATCCAATCCAATTATTTTGATTCCCATTTCCAACCCTATCAGTGGTGCAGTGGTGCAAGAAATCAAAATGCCAGTCTCCTGAATGTGTTGGAACCTGAAAGCTAACAGCTACTCGTTTGCAGAGGCATCACTGTGTGGCTCAAAGCTCCTGTCATCATGCAATTTATGTTCAGCGTTCTGGATGTGACTCGAGAAGGGTTTCCCAGTGTACCAATACCGAGCATTTCATGTAACATTTCAGATATGCTACAGGTTGTTGCACCATCTTGTTCTGTCACAGTGTAACTAACAAACCCATCAACACTCAGATTTTGTCTCATTTAAAGGCTTCTTTAAGTTCTCCTTTGTTATTCTTCCCTTTGTTTTCCTAAAAGGGAAAAAATAGGATCACACAAGCTTATCTTCCCTTAAGTGATCAGAAGAAAGAGTCAGCAACACTCCTGCCAAAACACCTACTATCCTCTCAAGTCAGAGGGATCATACGTTGCTCACTCACTGCATTCCCTTGGGGGTCTTTTCCCTGACTATCCGCTTTCTCCCTCTTAAATTACCATCTTACTTAGATTACTAATGCCTCAGCACCACCAAAAAATATTCCCATTCATTTTCCCAGCTTTTACAAATATGATAACATGACATATTTAAATGTAAGCGTCACCGTTTTACTTTTTATTATGAATATCATATGTTTGGCAAGCCGTCTGACCTTCCTTATGATGATGAATGCCACAGCAAACAATTTGCTGTATCTTTAAAGAAATGGCCAATTCAATTACATTATGCCAGAAGCTTTCAAATCCCTCTCTGCCAAACGTCTTTGCTATATCCTGCCACAGACAGCCCATTTGTATTCCAGCACAGTAGGACACTTGTTTTATTGAAGCACACAGTTCTAGTTAGGTACTATCAACAGAGCACTATTTCAGTTCTCCAGCTCTATGTTCCTTCCACCCCCTCTACCCTGGGTTATTAGGATTTTCAATTTTACTGACCAAACGCGTATGCATTACTAATTACATGCATGAAATCCAGTACTTATCGACTGCTAAAACAAAATACATTAGTGACCAATTACAGGAGTTCTTGGCAGCAATGGTTATCATTTTAGTGGATTTAATCATTGCACTTAAAGTGAAGCTTGAGATCCCCTTTGAGATTACACCACTAATTGCTTCTGGTTTGCCCGTTACTGCATGAGCTGGTTTGCAGAAAGGATCACTAAAGAGGCTTTCTAAATATCGAAGAGCAGCAAACAGATGAAGCCTTCTGTAATGAGTCCCCCGCCCCCAATAAAACCACAGCATCACTTCATTCATACCACAATGCCAATCTCCGATACATATCCCCCTTGTCATCCCCTCTTTGCTTCTCACACCTTCCTATTTCAGCAGACAACAGAAATACAGCTGCATTGCTGTTCACGTGAATTGTGTGACAATTTATTTGTATAGATACTGAGAGTATTACACTTAAAAAAAAATAAAAATGCATGTTTTCCACCCTCCTCTATGTTTTCAGAGAGGACACAACTTATTATTTTTATTATGATGGAATTTTTGAATGGTCTTAGACCTTTAAGAAAAAAAAAATAAACAAAACCAAAAACCAAACAAACAAACCCCAACAACAACCTGGGCAAAGTACACGATTTATTACACACACAGTATCACCATAATAGGCTTCCACTCTCCAGAAATCCCTAAAAACAAACACTCCCCCTCTTAAGGAATTTGCAGTATAACATACTGGTCTTTAAAAGCCCACGTCTACCTCCAGATACCCACTAGTGATGAATTGTCTGGTTACAGCTTCATAAAGCAGAAACGTCTATATATTTTAATGCTGAGGCCAGCCACAGGACTCTGGTACCTTTCAAATTTAGTGATATACAGCTTTCCAAACACCAATGAAAGGCTGTGACACTTGGCTCCAGGCAAAACAAGGAGATATAATTTCATCAACATTTTAGATCTGATCAAAATAAGCTGTCTTTCACAGACAGAAAGTGTGGGGGAGGGCTGCAACTACAGTTCTGTTAGCTGTCTGAAAACAAGCTATTTTAATAAACAAAATCTTCTGAATAAATGCTTGGTTCCTTTTTATTAAAAATTCAGCTACTTAGAGCTTTCCGTTTCTCAAGCACCACTTTCCAAACAACGAAGAATCCTTCTCAAAAATATAAAAAAAACCCAACCCAAAATCCTCAAACAAAAATTATCATCAGATTAAAAAACCTTCTGGAATTATCTCATCAAGTATCAGCTTTTTTAGGATTTCGGTGAATGCTAAGTTGATACAACTCTAATTAGAAACTTAACTGATCTCTGTGAGAGAGACTGAAGAGAAAGGGCTTTAAACCCTCAGCAACTTCTAAGCTATGAACAGCAACATGTATGGTATCTTTAAAATCTCAGAAACCATACACTATGCTTTACAAAAATAATCACAATTTCCCTGAAATTAACTCCTAAATGAAGTTGAAGAGCTTCATCCTACAGTATCAACAGGCTGTAGCAACAGTACCAGTTGGCTTCACTTCAGCCTCTAAATATGGTATGGACTACAACCTAGCAATCACCAAAAAAGAACACAATGCAGCACGAGGGGGCTGCATCACGGATATGTTTTATCTTGCTTCAAACCCAGATGTAGATTTGCACAAACCCATCGATCTTCCCAGAACACCAGGCACAAAACTGCTACATGCAGGGTGCTCTCAAAAACAAGGCCAGTTCATTTCCATGCTTAACTGAGAAAATCTTGCCCCAGGGCACCCAATTTCAAGTCTGAATTAGACTACCTGTAGGTGATGCAGTAACTACAACAACTGGCAAATAATGAACTGGATAAAACACCTAAATTAGAGTAGAGGTCAATTCTATATTCATAAAGGAAGAGACTACACAATTTAATTTGGATGTCCCCGTCTCTTAGTTCAATAGTTCTTGACTTCTGACTTCTGCAAGCAACAACTAAGCACAGTTTTCAAGCAAAAAGTAAGGTAACACTGGCATGGTACCTTTGTCGAGGCAGAAGTCACTACACATACAAATCCTCCAGCCCAGCAGAATGATAACCTTTTTTTTTTTTTTGTATGGGCAACCTCCTGTCTCATGTAAATAGCGCAAAATTTAAACTATAACTCTGAAAAGACTGCAATTGCACCTGGAATTTCTACTGCTGCCTTCCAAATGAGGAAATGGGAACAAGACAGGAGAAGAAAATATTCCCAAAACGAACAGCTGAGCTTATGTAGCACCCAAAATACAAATGGTCAGGAAATACCTGTCTTTCATCACTGTCAAAAGCAATAGACTAAAATATGCAGAGTAGGACTGATAACACAGGAAATATATGAAAACATTTGCTGCATGTTAGTACAGAACTTAAAAGAAACAAGACAAAAGCCTCTCTCAAAGGTCCCTGCTGGATTTAAAACAGAGCCATTGAGCCAATTTTGATTTCAAAACATGTCATCATCTAAAAATAGTGAACTTCTCTCCTTTAATAAACCTTACACCTGTTCACGAGTACACAGATCCCAGTTCCTAAAACCGTAAGTACAAGTATGACAAGGCATAATATTTGCAGGAACCAAAACTTCAATGAGAACTACAAATGCACAGGAAAACAATCAGTTACTTATAATACAGACTGCGGCATTATTTGTGATTCACTACGTAACTTACAAATCAAAGAATGATAATGCTAGAAGCTGCCATGATGCATTTCTGAATGAATTAAAAGTCTTATGTGTGCACGGCTCACAAAGCCTGGCATAGTTCTAGCTTATATATTTAATTCTCTCTAATATTAAAACCAATGAGAAACATTTTTGTCTACTACTTTATCGCAAAGAGATAAACACAGTAAATACTATTGCAAAATGAAATGTATTTTTTTACGCAGTGACGTGACAGATAGCAATTTATGAGTTCATGCATTCAGTACAAGAATATGATTAAACCACAACACAGACTTAAGAGTAAAATGCACTGATAACAAGTTTAGACCAGATTAAATCGAGAGACTCCCAGCTGATAAGTAGAGTTTGTAAAATATAATGTAGAAACCAGTGAGGATATTCAACAAACTGAAGCCTTCCAAAACTAAACATAATTCTTTTAGCATGATAAATGACAGCAGGAAGAAAGACTCCAGCTCTGGCAATTGTTTCAGAAAACTCAATTAACTTGCCCATTATTAAAAATATGTTACCAGTAGAAAGACATTAATACTGCATGCATTTAATATATGAATATGTATGAATAAATAAATACAGTAAATAAAACAACAAAGTATCTTTTTGACGTGTAATTTATTGTAACCAGAATACTGCTTGGATTGCCAGGAAAGGAAGCTAGGTGGATAACTGAAAAACATATTTCCTGCCTTTTCAGAAACCTGTGTAGGCTGGGTTTGGCACTTCAGACCTCCAGACACCCAACAATGTCTGCCACATGCCCTGTCAAAACTGATGGAAGAAAAGCTGTCTCTATCCTATTTCAATGGAAGCTCATCCAACTATTTTAATGGACGCAAACCCAACAAAACTCGTCTCAAACAATGTGAAATTAGCATTCCCCCTTTATACGACAACCATATTAGGCGTCCAAAGGTTGTCTGATCAGTCTTCCTCCTCTGATGACCTCATACATGACCTGGTCCTTTCCTATGACTTCAGTCCTGCTGCATCTCAGTGTGTTATTATGATCACAAACCAGCAACATCATGTTTAAATCTTAAAAATAAGAGAGGTTGCTCAAACTCAGAAATTAGTCTCAAGATAAAGAACTGAAAAGACAAACCACCAAAATACCAAGAAATCCTGCATATAATCTATGTTTAATTATACAGAGGTTTTAAGGGTAGCAATAAAGAGCTCTGAAGGCTCTATACAACATTCCCTCCCTTTAGCTAGCCTTAATACTTTTAGTCTTTCGTCATTCAAAAGCCAAGGTATTGCCTCAAGTTACAGATTACAATTAGGCACGTAGATGCTGAAAAATATTCAACAGTTTTAACATTCGGTAAAGCTGATTTGCAGCTAAGCATTGACTTACTCAGGTGCAAGAACAGTCAAGCTCCCCAGTTTCCCCCAGATTTCCCTTCAGGCCAGTTTTATCCTTAGGTACCTGTGTACAACAACAACAACAAAAAATAATCAATTTATGTACCTCCTCGTAAGTTCATCTCTTGATTCTATCAACATTTACGGCCCACAGTTCTCAGCAATTTCGAAATTCAGAACTCCAGCTTTTCTAATAGGATTATTTCCCATCAATTTGCTTAACCAGAAACAAACTCAAAGCTTTTTTCCCCCTACAAAAAGCCTGGGTTTCATTTGACCAGTTCTACATGTATATGCATGTGTGTGTGTGTATATATATATAGATATGTATCTCTATCTATTAGACATAGCTTAATCTTAAAGTTTTCTGTGAGAAACCTCATGTAAATTCCACCCAGTAGAAGGTAAGATTGCATGATTTGCATATATTTTGTCACTTGTTTTTAGGAGTACAAAACAGGGAGCAACGCAGATAAGACTTTGTTAGCAACAGATTTAAGCCACCTTAAAACTGTCAATGTGTGACAAGAAAATCCAACATACCCAATTACCACTTCAAAAATTGAAAGCAGGGTTGTGTACAGGTGCACTTGTCAGTTAAGGAGGAGCTCAAAAAATAAGGTTATTCTACTTTCTCCTGGCACTAGTATGAATTAAAAAAACATTTTCAAAATGTGCTATTCAACCATATGGAATCAATTTCTGCAGACATATGGAGCTCCAATTAAATAAGTGTGGCTTTCCTGACACAAAAGTCCACCTGCACATATTCAAATTTTCCAGAATTAGACCATCTAATTTAGAGCACCCCATCTAACAATAACAGAGTAGAAAAGCATCGCATTTCATGTAACACAACCATTGAAACTTGTCTCTTGAACTAGCAGTTGCTTTGACCATGGCCAGAACATAACCAGACAAGATGGAATTAGTTCCCCTAAAATACAATTACATCAGATCAAAGGAAAATTATTTGTCATCTTCATCAAGTAAAAATGTAACTGGAAAAGTAAGCAAGGTACAGTTTTTCAAGGAAGATTCTACCAGAAGTCAATGGAAATTAAAAAACTGACTGTTAACTATGCTTCCTGGTTTTCAAGTTTTCTTTACACACTGCATCCAGATTTTCCCAGGATAAATAAATGGAAAACATACCATTTAACAGAGAAAGGAACAAAAAAAAACCAACCAAACACCACTGCCCTCAAAAACAAAACAAACAAATGCAAACAAAACAATCAAAAAACCCCAAACAAAAAACAACACTCAACAAGCTACACACGAACATCAACCCCCTCAACAACCCTAAAACGTTTAAATAATAAAGGAGTCTGATGAGGTGGAAGCTAACAAATTTTTGAGGCAAGCACTTCAGAAGTCCCAATTTTTGTTTTTATTTTTTAAGGATTTGGAGTTAATTGAGCCTCCTTTTTCACATCTAGTCTGACTGGCTTTTCATTAGGAGACTACACAAGTTTTTTCCAGAAGGCCTCAACCTCATTCAGTGGCTAGAAGTGAATACTGAAAAATCTACACATTAACTGAATTACATACATTCACAGCACACCTCTACACTTTATCTACTCCAGGGTATTCTGTGCTTCTTCAGAACAGCACTCTAAGTAGAAATGCTCACTCTCACACAGAGTGCCTCTTTAGTGCTTTCAGGATAACTACAGATTGCATTACAGTCTCTGCAAAGTACAGCATATGATCCCCATAGTCTGAGAAATTAAAAGAACAAAACTTTTGAATTAGGAGCATTACAAACTTCAATGTTCAAGCACAGATTCCTAAAAGTCATTTATCAGAGTATCTAGCCTTATATAATACATTAATTATCTAGGGAAGTTGTATTCATTTGCCTTAACCAGGCAACACATCCCTCCTTTCTTGTACTGCGTTACCCCCTACACTACCTGTCTCAATGTTTCTACAGCAAATAAAAACAAGTTTTCAAAGACATCTCCTTTTCCGCATAGTCTTCATAAACTTCTGGTCCAGTGAAAACAGTACAATTCTAAGACTGCATAACTTAAAACTATAACACAATGCATATGTCCAAGGGAGCTCAGTTAACTAGACAACCATAATTCTTCATTTTCACAGCTTTGCAGCGCTTGATCTCTGTAACTCTAATGTCATTCAAGACACCTTTCAGAGCTTGGATTAATTTCCAACTCTTTTGAAGACAGTAACTGCTGAAAAGGAGAAGCTCCATCTTGCTCAATACAGATACTCAGAGGCTCCCTCAAAACTTGGCCACCTCTCCTCCTCATCCAAGCTGTATCATTGCCGGTCCTGCTATGGCTGCTATGCTTTGTGCTGAACTCACTTCTAATAATGAGTGTTAAAGAGATTTGTACAAGGGCTAATGAGCAGAAACACTTAATTTCAGGATCCCAGAAGGACTTGGTCAGAAGACAAGCCAAACCAGCAGAGCTGTCTGTGCAGAAGTAGAATTTCAGGCACTTAAATCTCTCACTACCGAAAACCAGAAATCTATGTATTTAGATGTCAAGGCAGCTGCATGAAGGCTGGGTGGACTGTAGAGACATCAGTCTTGATGTTAGATTAACACCATCTACTCTTTCTATATTTTTTTTAATCATTCTGCAAGGAACCCAAATAAAGTTAGAACCTAAATCTCAATCCAAACTCATTCTACATTTCAGTTAACACACAGTTACCATTACTTCTTTAAGCCATTCTTTGGGAACACAAAGCAGCCCTTGATTCGGTCAAATATATTAAGTATTGGGGGAAGAGGGAGGAAGGTTCTTTTAATTAAGAACATGGTTTCCTTGGCACTGTTTACCATGGGTAAGTTTGCTTATTTCCATTCCACTGGACAAAAGCAGATGATAGCATACCTTTAGCTATTTTCCCCAGAAAGTATGAACCAACCAAAGCCATTTTCCTGTCTTCTCTCAAGCATCCTCCCCACTCATTTTTTTTTATTCTTGGGTGGGAAGAGGGAGTGCAGGGGGAAGGGAAAGGAGCTTGAGGGTGTTAGACTGAATTTAAAATTATTTTATACAATCACAAAATACCAGGTTGGAAGTGACCTCAAGGATCATCTGATCCAACCTTTCTAGACAAAGGATGATCTAGGCAAGATGGCCAGACACCCTGTTCAGTCAAATCTTAAAAGTGTCCAACACTGGGGAATCCACCACCTCCCTGGGGATAGCTGTTCTTATTGTAAAAATTTCCCTCGTGTCCAACCAGAACCTTCCCAGGAGTAATTTGTGCCCATTAACCCTCATCTTTCCACATGACTCCTAGAAGGGGAGTCTCCATCTTCTTTAACGCCACCCTTTAAATACTGGAACATGGTGCCACGGTCTTGCCTTTTCTCAAGGCTGAACAAACTCGCTTCTTGGCCCTTCCTCATAGGTCAGGCTTCCCAGTCCTTTGATCATCTCTGTGGCCCTTCTCTGGACCCTCTCCAGCCTGTCCACATCTTGTCTAGCAAGAACCAAAACTGAACAGAACACATTATTCCAGGTGCAGCCTGACAAGCATTGAGTGGGATGATATTTTTGCCTGTGCTGGTGATGCCCTTGTTGATGCAGCCCAGCATCCTGTTGGCCTCCTTTGCTGCAATAGCACACTGTTCACTCATACTAGCTTGCTGCCTCCCAGGACAGCCAGGTCCCTCTACACAGAGCTGTTGTCCATCTGGGTAGATCCCAGCCTCTGCTGCACCCCCAGACTGTATTTTCCCAGGTGCAAGACCTTATACTTGCCCTTATTGAACTTCATAATGTTCTTGTTAGCCCACCATTCCAGCCTAGCCAGATCACCCTGCAGGGCGGCTCTCCCTTTCAAAGTATCCACCTCCCTACTCAGTTTGGTATCATCAGCAAACAAGCTGGGAGAGACAAGCAAATTAAAGGACATTCAATTGTTGAATAAGTCCTATTTTCAGAATAGTTTCAATATTTGGATTGGTAACAATAGGGTTTCTTACCAGTACGAACTGGTAACAGAATACGAATGAAATCAACACAAACAGAAATCAGAAGGATATAATAAATTCAAGTATGTTGAGAATTAAGTTAGGAACATTCTTCCCACTTTTGAATATACAAAAATAGTTCTTTGGATGACCTAATGACTTTAGCCTTATTTGTAACAGTCACCTTTTGAAAAGAAGAGATCATATAAACCTTAATACAGATTAGTATAGGTCAGGTGATATCAGCTACTTTGTATCAATGAAAACTAACAGCTAGCCATAGGATTGTTCCTCACATGGATTTACGTTATCAGTATCCTAAACCTGTCTATACCTGTCAGCTCTCCTATTTATCTGCCCTTCTACTTTATTTCTTCTTTTCACATATTTTATACATTCTCCTGTCTCACAAAACTCCTCCTCTTTCATTCATCTCCCCGTGCTTGTTTCTTCCTTTTCCCCATAATTTCCTCACTGAAACACAACCCAAGTTTCAAATCATGAAGAATGTAGTTGCCTTTCTGCACAGTATAATCAGTACTTTGCGCAACCCACATGTTCTGCAAAATCTGAGGAAGATTTTCTGTAGCTTCAATACAGTTCAGTATTCCTGAATGTACAGCAAATACTAAATCAGTGTAAACTGAAAACTTTAATTTAATCTTTCACATTATCTTGGTAATTTTGAGATTTATAAACTTGTTTGACATAACTTGCACGTTGACTGCCCAGAGACAACAGTTCTGGAAAATTAAACATCTAGAAGGGTCACATTGGATTTAAAACCAGAGCTGTTGATTGTTATCCTGAGCTTAATCTCACTACTATTCCCTCTTCCAGCTCCACCTCATTCAAATACACATGCGACACTTTCACAGCACACTTTACATGCCATTTTGCTTCATGTGCTGATAAACTCCCCTGTGCTTAAGCATTGTATTTCTTTCTCATTTGCGCTATTTCTACATAGTGCAAACAGTCATAGAATCATAGAATAGTTAGGGTTGGAAAGGACCTTAAGATCATCTAGTTCCAACCCCCCTGCCAGGGGCAGGGACACCTCACACTAAACCATGACACCCAAGGCTATGTCCAGCCCAGCCTTGAACACCACCAGCGATGAAGCATCCACAACTTCCCTGGGCAACCAATCCCAGTGCCTCACCACCCTTACAGTAAAGAATTTCTTCCTCATATCCAATCCAAACTTCCCCTGTTTAAGTTTGAACCCATTACCCCCTTGTCCTCTCACTACAGTCCCTAATGAAAAGTCCCTCCCCAGCATCCCTACAGGCCCCCTTCAGATATTGGAAGGCTGCTATGAGGTCTCCATGCAGCCTTCTCTTCTCCAGGCTGAACAGCCCCAACTTTCTCAGCCTATCTTCATATGGGAGGTGCTCCAGTCCCCTGATCATCCTCATGGCCCTCCTCTGGACTTGTTCCAACAGTTCCATGTCCTTTTTATGTTGAGGACACCAGAACTGCAGACAATACTCCAAGTGAGGTCTCACAAGAGCAGAGGGGCAGGATCACCTCCCTCGACCTGCTGGTCACGCTCCTTTTGATGCAGCCCAGGATACGGTTGGCTTTCTGGGCTGCAAGTGCACACTGAAGCCAGCTCATGTTCATTTTCTCATCGACCAACACCCCCAAGTCCTTCTCCACAGGGCTGCTCTGAATCTCTTCCCTGCCCAACCTGTAGCTGTGCCTGGGATTGCTCCCACCCAGGTGGAGGACCTTGCACTTGTCATGGTTAAACTTCATCAGGTTGGCATCAGCCCACCTCACAAGCATGTCAAGGTCCCTCTGGATGGCATTCCTTCCCTGCAACATATCAACCGAACCACACAGCTTGGTGTCATCGGCAAACTTGCTGAGGGCGCACTCAATCCCACTGTCCATGTCACCCACAAAGATGTTGAACAAGACCAGTCCCTACACCCATCCCTGAGGGACACCACTCATTACTGGTCACCAGCTGGACATTGAGCCATTGACCACAACTCTTTGCATGCGGCCATCCAGACGGTTCTTTATCCACCGAGTGGTCCACCTATCAAATTGATGTCTCTCCAACTCAGAGACAAGGGTGTCATGTGGGACAGTGTCAAACGCTTTGCACAAGTCCAGGTAGATGACATCAGCTGCTCTACCCCCGTCCATCAGTTCTGTAGCCCCATCATAGAAGGCCACCAGATTGGTCAGGCAGGATTTCCCCTTAGTGAAGCCATGCTGGCTGTCACCAACCACCTTGTTGTTTTTCATGTGCCTTAGCATGCCTTCCAGGAGAATCCGCTCCAAGATTTTGCCACGCACAGAAGTGAGGCTGACTGGTCTGTAGTTCCCCGGCTCATCCATGTTCCCCTTCTTGAAAATGGGGGTTATATTTCCCTTTTTCCAGTCGTCCGGAACTTCACCTGACTGCCATGATGTTTCAAATACGATGGACAGTGGCTTAGCAACTTCATTTGCCAGCTCCTTCAGGACCTGCGGATAGATTTCATCAGGTCCCATGGACTTATGCACGTTCAGGTTCTTAAGATGGTCTCGAACCAGAGACTCTCCTGCAGTGAGCCCAGGGTCTTTATTCTCACTGTCTCTGCGTCTGCCTTCCAAGACTTGCGTGGTACGGTGAGAGCATTTTCCGGTGAAGACTGAGGCAAAGAAGTCATTAAGAACCTCAGCCTTCTCCAAATCCAGTTCTCCTGATAGCTTCCGGAGGGGGCCCACGTTGTCCCTAGTCTGTCTTTTATTTGCAATGCACCTATAGAGTCCCTTCCTGTTATCTTTAACATCCCTAGCCAAGTTTAATTCTAAGTGGGCCTTAGCTTTCCTAACCTTTTCCTAGCTTTCCGGATAACATCCCTGTATTCTTCCCAGGCCGCCTGTCCTTGTTTCCACCTTTTATAAGCCTCTTTTTTGCTTCAAAGTTTCCTTGGCAGCTCATTATCCATCCAAGGAGGTCTCCTGGCCCTCCTGCAGCACTTCCTTCTAGTAGCGATGTATTGCTCCTGAGCTTGCAGCAGGTGATCCTTGAATATCAACCAACAGTCTTGGGCCCCCCTGCCCTCTAGGGCTATATCCCATGGAATCTTACTGAGCAGGTTCCTGAAGAGGAAGTGCTCTCCTGAAGTCCAGGGCAGTGAGCTTGCTGCACGCTCTTCTCGCTGTCCTGAGGATCTCGAATTCGACCATCTCATGATCGCTGTAATCAAGGCTGCTCTGGAGCGCCACATTTCCAACCAGCCCTTCCCTGTTGGTGAGCACGAGGTCAAGCATGGCATCTCTCCTTGTCAGCTCCTCTATTACTTGCAGAAGGAAGCTGTCTTCCACACAATCAAGGAACTTCCTGGATTGCTTGTGCCGGGCCGTACCGTCCCTCCAACAGATATCAGGGTGGTTGAAGTCCCCCATGAGAACAAGGGCCTGCGAGTGTGAGGCTGTTCCTATCTGTCTATAAAAATAGTCACATAGCTTTTCTTCATTTTTTTATTCTGAGCCACTATACTTTCCCTTCTCATGATGATAAAACCATCTTCAGTCACATCACTCCTTTTCCCCAGTAGAGCAGGAGATCCAGAGTTCTCTGCCATCAAATGCAACCTCATCCCTTCAGGGTGACCACAGCAATCTCATTTCTTTCTTGTCTACCTTTATGTCTTGCTGCTGCTCATAACTGACTCCTCCCAAACAACTAATGGGGGTCTGTTCCTGAATCCTCCAATGTGCTGAAAGTCAGGAGGCTGATCAGTGTGTGCATGTGTTTGCAAGCGCATGTAAGAGAGCAGGAGCAAATGCTCACCTGGGAGGGAAAAGGAGGCAGCCTCCCCTCAGAATGAAATATTCACATACTAGGTTTAAGCCTCAGGATCCTCACAGGTTGTAATAAAAGCTGTGCAACTGAATCTTCTGGATTTTAAAATCTCAACCTCTGCTGAAATGATGTAGAGCCAGTGAAGGAACCACATACCTCTCCTATGCTGCTACACTACTACTGTTGTGGCCATTTTAATAACAGTATACTTGATTTACTGAGTATAGATGAATGATTTGGTGCTAGAAGGTGTCTGCTAAAGTGGCGGTTTTCTATTGTGTACTATTTCTAGTACATCTTGATTCTTCCAATACTGAAACTAAAAAGAAAAAAAAAAAAAAACAAACCACAACCCACCTTTCAGATACTGTATTATTTATCTGAAATACTTTTTATATTTAAATAACAAATGATGGATAAATAAAAAATGATATTTTTAAATAACAAAAAAAATACAACAAGGCAGCCTTTCAAGAACACTTTTGTGTGCCCAATATATTGAATTTATACTTAATTTTTATATTGTTAATGAACACAGTATTTACAAATAAATCACTCATTCTTCTGTTGAGCCACACTGTGTTAAGTACACTATAATGCTGAAAGTGGTATCTAATTGTCTTTATTTGACCCCAAATGCAACAGGGAAATAAAAATGTTCAAAATATTTAGATCTTGCTGATAAGCACTCAGGTATGTGTCAGATGGTATTTATTTTTATTTCTTCTGAAATAGTCTCAAACAGCCACATGAATATATTAGTATTGTACAATCTTTTGTTCTTCAAATTCATCTACTGCCTTTCAAGTGGTGTTGAGGTAGAACGAGATTCAGTTACCCTAGCTCCCACCACCAATATGGCCTGACTCTGTAAATCCGCCGGTGTCACATCCCATGGAGGAAGCAGGAATGTCAGTTAATATGAATCATGCCTTTGGAACTAGGCTTCAAAATATAAATAATCCAATGGCTGTAACTCACACAGAAGCCAGTTACCACTGGTGATCCCAGACATTTCTCAAAAGTTGGCACTCCGAGTCTCTCCT
The DNA here is from genome assembly GCA_028858755.1 of Ara ararauna. Lineage (NCBI taxonomy): Eukaryota > Metazoa > Chordata > Aves > Psittaciformes > Psittacidae > Ara > Ara ararauna. The sequence goes on from CM054378.1 coordinate 54,992,455, forward strand.
ATTCAGAGTGTTTGCCTTTGTTTGCCAGTTAGGGTAACAGTAACGTAAATATCTGTAACTATTACTAATAGACCAGTGACATGAAAAAGACACTTCCTTCACCCACACATACCTCCTTGAAACAAAAGTTAAGAGAATAATTTACAAATAAAGGTCTGTCATTTTCCCCCAGAAATTACCCATATGAAGCCAAGAATTGCCCCATCCACATCTCATCACATTAACAAGTGCCTGCACCTCCCCAAAGTCCTCAAGGCTGAAGGAAAATAACTCTTCTTACCATCTAATGGTTTCCCCACATGTAGAACTTGCCAGTGTAATGGTGACAGAATCATATACTGCACTAGTTTAACTCTTCCATGAAGGAGTCTGCAGGGTTTTTGTGGTAATAAATCAGCTTTTGGCTTAACAATCTTCATCCAGCTCACCTCAAAATGCTTTTCTTACCAGAATAAGGATCCTAGCACAATCACTACTGCTATTATAGTCTGGCTGATGCTAGTTAACTTGCTCACACAGACAAGTTCCAGAACTTTCCAGCAAACAACAGATCTGGGTTTATGCTTTGTATAGCCTAAAGGCAATACACTTAACATTTCTTTCATCCATGAGCTTCACACTTCAGAGAGCTGTGGGAGAGAGGAGGTGCTGGATGCCTGGTACTTTCAGGAACCATTAATTACAGGAACTCATCATGAAGGGCATTACTAGAAGTTTGCTTCAGACCATCTGAAAGAAGCAGAGAGAATCCAGCGGCTTAAATATGAACAGCACAGTTGCTGTCACACAGTTGTCCATGAAAGATAAGGTCTCAGTGCATTTTTTCAGCCCCCAGATTGACGATCTGTAAGGTGTTGAACAGGAAAGCAATTTACCACCGTGTAAGTCCCTCCCAATAAAATGTATTCCCTAGCATGTCTGGGGTTTTTTTTTTTTGTGTGTTTGACCTCAAAGTAAATTATAAATCAATTTTATTTTTTCATAATGGTCTACTTTACTATAAATATTATGGCTAACATTTTCAAATGGCTGACTACTAAACTCAGAATTCATCCTAAATGAGGGCTGCAGTTTTTTATGGGAAAAACCAAAAGTGATGTTCAACTGGCCCCAATTACAAAAGTAATGAACTACTCAAACTCATTTGTCTCCTTTTCAAATAACACGCGTAAAACTACACAACAAATTATTGGTAGAAGCAGCAATATCTTACTTCACTAGTTCACTGTCTTAAGGGTTCTCCACTGCCTGCCAATGTATTTTATAAATATTTAGGTGTATATTATAGTGGTTCCCTATCAGAATCAATTTTTTATTATGACAATAGTCACCTAAAGCACAGAGTTCCTTTCACAGTCAACTGAATGCTTAGTGGCATGATATGCCTTGAGCCTAAAACCCCCAAAAAGATAAGATTTTACTTTTTCATCTGAGCTTCCAATGAAATGCTGAAAAGAAACATTCCCTTTAAATCCTCTCCAGAATAAAATCTAGAAAGCTGTAGCCCATCCTTTACCAGCTGCTTTTTCACTTACTAATTTAGGAACAACACTTCTTTCTGTTGCACACTTACCAGGAAGCAGCTATGCCGTGAATGTGTTATAAACACTATGCATCTCTCAAGCTGCACGGCTTTCTGAAAAACAAGACGACCTAATGGAAGCACTGGTCTTTATCATCCTCTACTTCCTGCCCACATTCTGGTTACTTAATTCAATGAAAAAGTTAGACCCTGTGAAAGAATTTCACATCTCATTTTCCTTTTGTACTTCCCCTGTCAACCTGAGGTCTATGATGAAGCACTGATTTCCCTGGAAGTCCACTTTCTCACAGAAATTCTGCAATTGCAAAGGCAGAGGGATAACCAAACTGTATCACTCACTGAGAACAACTCTTCTGAGATGCAGGAAGAAAATACATATATTCTTCAGGCAACATGACAGGAAAACTTATCTACACCAAACAGCAAAGTTTGAGCAGCAGGAAGAATGCAACACATTGCCTGGATCACCAACACGACATTTCACTGTGTGCCTTAGTACAGTTCAGAGACACAGGATGGTCCCTTCGGGATGGAAGTGCAACTGCAGGCAACCATGTGATCCAAGATGTTCAGTTCTGAAGTTTCCATCAGGTATCTGCTTCCATGCACCCTAAACACCACAAAATGCTTCTCAATGTCGTAAAAAAGGCAAAATAGCTACAGGAGAGGCTATAATTACAGAGTACCATAGAGGAAGAGATGGAAACATGTATCTTTGCAATAGCTCCATATTTTTTTAACAATTGCCAAGTAACAACTTCTCCTAAACGATCACAGAAAGTGGATCACATGTCACGCATCAAAAAGGGATAAATACATCTATTTTATCCTATTTCCCAAGGAGGAGCCACTCATTCCTGATCCCAGATCTTGTAATCGGTTCCATGGTAAATGTGAAAAGATGGGGATAGAACACAAAACAAGTAAAATAACTTGTAGTTAAAGGCTCTGGAAGAAGAGCAGCGAAACCATACTTCTTATCCACAAGCAACCACTGGAAATGCTGAAGCACACTGTTAGCACCAAATTAATGAAAACAAATAGTTTCAGTCTCTCTTTAGACCCCTTGGAGACCCCAATGCTTCAAATTCAAAGCTTCTTCCACTTAACTTTCTATACTTATTCTAGAATAAAATCTGTGCAGCTTACTGGACTCAGGCTTAAAACTGTTCAGGTTCTTTGCCCCACTGTCATATCCAAAAGAAATAGGGAGAAAAGTTCTTATAATTTCCCATCTACATTCATTCAGGATGAATTTATAATATCAATACCAGAAAAACTGGTTATACTTTAGCTGAAACATGTCTCGTTGTCGATGTGTACCCATAAATTTATTTACAAAGAGTAACTTTATCACTTTTCCACCTTTGAGTATACTAAGAATGACCAAAGCTTTCTAATTTGCTCTTTGAAAGATAAATATTCTCTAACTCTGATCAGCCTTGTAGCCTGTCTTTTCACCTGCTCCAATTTAAATCCATCTTTCTGTTCCCTGCAAGGGAACAGTGTCGGACACAATATTCCACTTAAGGTCTCAGGAAAGCTCTCTGAAATGTTATTAGCATTTCTCCCTCTCTCTACAAAAATATCATGTCTAATGCATCACAGAAGCACATTAGCCTTTTTCACAGCTACATCCTACTGGTGGTTAGAGCCATCTTAGTGACATTATCACAGCACATTAGCCTTTTTCACAGCTACATCCTACTGGTGGTTAGAGCCATCTTAGTGACATTATCACAGCACTTTACTAATTCAGACCACTACAACCATTAAATTATCCTATGATGTTAACAGATGCTCTTCTCATTTTAAATATTTGCATATTGAGATAAAGACTAACATGTCCTGTCTGAGACCAGACACTGGGGTCTTGCAGAGCTGAATTAGCAACTGAGACTTTCTTGTTCTTCATCCTAAATATGCACCTCCAAACACTAGCAGCAAAGAGATGAACTACACAGTGTACAGTAACAAGGGTACTTCTGTTACTCCATGCTAAATGCCTGGGCCTGCACTCCAAACCTATTTCTAAATGGATGGTTATAGATGGCCACTGCTCCTCTGTACCGAGTAATTGCATTAGCCTGCTGAGAAGCCACACTGAAGATATCCAGAAAAGCCAAACCTCCACCTACCTTGACATAGCAGTTGCCTCCCTACTGCTTGCTTTCATCTTCATGCCCTCAGATGGCAATGAAAGTATCTTTTTTGCTATGATTCTACCTAAACAAGCTTCCAGGTGCTAGGCCACCCCCTCTTGCACATATTTGCTCTTACCTGCCACAACAAAAGCTGCTCAGTTATAACCACTTCTACCAAAGCTTGTGTTTACACCGATTATTTTCCTGAAAAGTGTTTTGGGATTCTGAACACGTAATTTGAATGCTTTCCTTGTTATAAAGTTCAGATCATTCTGAAAGCGACAGCTTACAAAAAGAGACAAAAAAAAATATCTAAAATCGGAAGAGCACAAATTCAAATAATGATGGACAAAGGAGTTGACTGGTACCAAGCAAATAGCTTGGCAGTTCCTACACAAGGTAGTGTGTTGTAGTCTACTTGCATCATAGTGTTAATTTCACAGTCATGATGTAATACTTCTAATGCCATTAATAAAAACCTATCTTTGTGAAAAGATTGCCCAGAACACGAGCATTATTTGAACTAGACAGAACATGAATTACTTTCCCGTAAAGCTCAGGATCTCTTGCTTGCATGAAATTCCATGCATGTTCTGTAGTTACATTCCAAAAAAATGCTTTTTCTTCCAACAGCTAGTAGAGCCAGAACCGTCCTCTGAGCTAAGTCATTAGAGTCTTTTTCTGTAAATACAGCAAGCGTTTTAGTCAAGCAACGCACTACTGCTTCTCAGAAAATAAATATCCTAGTTATACTTGAAATCGGTTTCTCTTTTTTGCCCGTTATCACATGTACACCTTAACCATTTCCCATTTAGATCTGTAGTGTAAGCTGTCTTCCATAGATGAGCTTACTGGTAAAGAAAAAAGCTTACAAATATCTAAGGCAGATGGGATGACTACTGCTAGTACCTTGTGGTGTAAAAGTCAGCAACACTGCTGCACTAAAATGAAAGAGTGTAGCTGTGCAAAGCCTCAAGCATTACCTTACAGCAATTGTAGACTAATATAACCCACTACATCACTTCTACAGATGAAATATAAATACCTTCTAGATATTTATGTTTCCAGAGCACTTTCATGCATCACTAAAAGAAGGTATGGACCACGAACAACTGAACTGACATGACCTAGCATGTTACCGCTGGTCAGCTGAGCTGAGTCAGTTACAACAAGCAGTAGATATTCTTCACAGTTAGCTAACTGCCAGCAGTGGGGAAAAAATAATTCCAAGGTGGTTTAAGCACGCCTCTCTCTTTGCAACTGAAGACATGAAAAAGCCATCATACAGCCAGTGATGCCAAGCCTGATGATGACCCATCTCATGTGAACCTGCAGTAACACCCTGCATTTTATTAATCTGCAGTAGCACAATATGCCCCAAGCTGTAAAGATGATTTTCTGTCCTCTGTGCCATGTGCGCTCAGTGGCAAGATGTGAATGTATCAGTTTGGCCCTTTTGTTTTTGATAGTGGAAAAGGTTATGCTTTGCTGAAATCGTAGATGAATATCAAGCATAATTCTGGTTCTCAGACACACAGCATATAAAATACACACTTGGCGGAGTGCATGCTTGACTTACTCAGTAAAACTCAGTTCAGTAATCTGAAAACCAGGATAACTATCTCCTGATGTTTGCAGTTTGGATCTACATAAATAATATTTATACATTAAAATTTCAGAGTTCATAAATCTGGTAAAACAAGTGCATTTTTTATTTATATGGAATCTCTATTGAGAAAACCAGCACGATTTCAAGAAGACTTCAGAAACTACTTTTATTTAAATACAAATGCATGTACCTCTTGTAAGGTCCTACCAGCAAAATTCACTTAGATTCCTAGTTGGAAAATGCATATGCCAAGATACATTTGAAAACAAGGCATACAGGTTGCATGTATACAAACATATATGGAACTTTTCATATGCATACATGGTAAAAGAAACACTGCAGTTTGCAAGCAAAAATGAGGAGGCAGTGTTTCAAATTGACAATGTGGTTCAGTGCTATCAGGAAGGACAAGAATTCAAGTGATTTACAGTAAATTACCTGTACTGGCCAGGGATGACAAACAGTTACGAGACTAAATTAAAGAAGTTTGCATTGCAGCCTTACGGTGCTTGATCTCAAAATATTGAATTATCTATATCTAAGCACTGTTTGGTTTTGAAGCTAGCATGAAAGAAACTGGTTTTTTAAATCATAACACACTTGAACAGATTCAATTATCATCAATGTTCCATCTCGAGTCACTAAGTCCCACTCATCCCTTCTGACTGACCTTACCGCTTTACCTTTTTATCTTTAGAATCTTATAAATCAAAACTATCAGAGTAAGAAAAAACATTAAGTATAGGCCCAAAACAGAGACTACAACTATGATAAAGAGACTAACCCCCTTTTAAATCTGGGAATCTAAAGCCTCTAAATTTATGTTTATCTACAGCACACTCCTTTCTAATGGACAATGAAAAGTACCTTGCAAATAATGTATTCTGTGAATGCAGCATGCATGTATTCGTATGAAGTAAGATAAAAGTACAGGCAGGACACAAGCGTATGCAAATGACAGGTGGGATAGTAACCTCCAAACCAGAAACAATACAGTGCAGTTAACAGCCATAAAAAGGAAGCAAGAAACTACAGGAGGAGCACTCTAAAATTTTACTAGCATTTTACCAGGTTTGCTAGGGGCATAACTTCAGTGATACTTCTGGCTTGAGTTTCCTAACTTTGATCAATTTACAGTAAACTTAAATTTGTTCAGAGGATCAAAAGCAAAGCATGCAAGACCAAAATTACTTCCTTAGGTTTACTGTCTTGCATTTTGCATCAAAGCAACAGCACAGGCAATTAAGATTTCTTAAAACTACTCATGCCACACATACCCACTGAAGCTCTCCATACGGATTAACCAGCTAGCCACTCAGACACTGAGCAGTGGACTATAAACTAGGTTTCCAACCTTTTCTAGATTGTTTATAACATCCCAGCAAAAATATTCAGTATTACCAAATAAATTAATATCACAGGTGACATTTGGCAAGGTTGTCCACATTCAGAGTATGAGACTAAACCACGCTGAACCTTCACATCATGTAGATCTAGCCTCCAAAGAACACATTACAGTTGAGCATAGTGACATACATTGAAAGTATAGGCAAGTTTCCACTGAACAGAGTACCTGATATTTAACACACAAAGTTGGATGCGGAGATACAAAGTTACAGCTTTGTTGAAAGATCAGCAGAAATACTTGCATTACTTAGAAACTGAATAACTCCTATTATGAATTGGCTGGACCTAAATACCTGCTGATACAGCTCCAGCCAAATCATGCGGTATTTTTCGTTACTGCATGAGAACCAGACTATTAAACTAGGCTAATTTAATGAAAAGCAGAAAGTATCAGTGAGGAAGAAAAAACATTTTAAAAATACAATTTTATATTATTCATGTAGGACCTACTGATGAAGAAATAAAATATATTAAAAAGGTAATTTCATAGGAATTTTAATCTATGTATATTTTATTTAGTAGACTCCTGTGGTGCATATCAGACTAAACAGCCCAGTCAAGACCTCTGGAAAATCAGTCTAGACACAAGAAGAGGCATACTCTGCATAGTAAGACTCCTGAAAGGCTTTGAAAAGTAACACCTTGGAGAATTCTTATTCTTTCTGATAAGGCACATAGGAGTGCTTTCTCCTGAAGTAATACTTTATATAAAGATAAAACATTTTAAAACATAATTTCCAGACACCTTTAATTCTGAGAGCCAACAATTCCACTTACGGATTTCTTACTACGTGCAAATTCACCTCAGCAATCTCCATGTCAGTAAAAATGCTTATCTGAGCAAGTTTCATGTATGCTTTGGTGTTTGCAGGATTAGGTTTTTGGTTTGTGGTTACCTGACACATGGGTCAAATATCTATAAAAAAGCATACTGGCCAGAAAAGGTTATGTTATCTTGCTAGAGGAACAGAAGAAGGATACAATAGACCAATTATTTACTTCAGGACATCTGCGTCATCCTGATGACCAAGCATGCTAATTGCAGTCTACATCACAATTATCCTAAATACCAATATAACAATCAATCAACCCATACCACCTGAAAGAGCTACGATCCAGTGCAATTAACACCAGAGAATCTCTTGCACATATTAAGTTCACTGAAAATATTGGTAAATAACTTAAGATACACACAGAAGGGCTTTCTAAAGGAGAGATTTCCAATTTCACCTTCACTAGTGACTGCTGGCTAGACACTGCCCAGAGTCAATTCCACCCAATCTCAGATAATAAGTCAATGTTAGAATACTAAAATAGTAGCAAAAGATTTAAAAAAAAAACAAGTCAATATATTGTTTTCAGGTAAATCCTGTTGAGATTCGGAAAGCAAATGTGAACAAGAAAGCAGAAAAACTCCACTCCAGATTACTTAACTGCAGGATACTCACACTCAATTCAACATACAGAGAACACTGAAATTTTTCAAGGGAAACATATTGAAGTAAAAGCAATTACCAACCATATGATGATTTTTTGGTTTGGTGGTTTGGGATCAGGGTTTATTTTTTGCCATTAAAATTACTTCTTTTAAAACTTTTATATATTTTTAGTGCATGACTTTTAACAGACTTTTTTTTCACCTTTGGATTCCCATCTTCTAAGTTTCCTCCTCTCAAAGACACAAAGAAAAGAGGAAGTAAGTGATATGCTTAAAAATAGAGTAAGATAAAAATTTTAATCAAAGGTTTAAATTTTCTATCCTATGAAGTCCCCAAGGAAATTGGATTTCTTTTATTTTTTTTTATCTTCAGCTATTTCATCCTTTGCAGGAACTATTTTTGCATGTTCTCAAAATAGTCCTTATCAAAATATGTGCAATCTAACAGTCATGTTGACCCTGTCCAGTTTGAAGGAAAGAATGAGTGAGTTGACATGTGTGCAGTACACAAGCAGAGACCCTAACTATGATGCAAAAAGCAAACTGAAGAAAGAAACGCCCTTATTAAACTGATGGCATTACCACGTGACATTATGGTTGCAACCATAATAAGTTTCAAAATAGCAAGGGGATCTTCTTCACCTCAAAGAGTGCATATTATTGGGATAAAGATGTTACTGGGCACGTAGAAATAGAAAATTCCTCATGATCTGATGCTCTGCTTTCCCCAGATTTTCACCAGGATTGCATCAAGTCTATGTCAGCTATATCCCTCTCCAGAGCTGCTGCAGAACTCCACTGACTTCAGGTTTCACCATTTTCTAGTGTGGGCCCATTTATAGACAACACTCTTGCAAAGGGACACAGTTTCTGCAGTGACCTACTCTGAGAGCAGGTGGTTGAGCTCTGCAAAGCCATTGTTTTGATGTTAATTACTTACTAGCTCTTCACAACAACAGAAGTACAGCCATGGAGACTATGTGGAGAGAAAATGCAGATTTGGTCATGAATTAAGAATCATATTCCAGCACCATTGTTCATCAAGACACAATGTATGTTTATATGTTTAATCCTTAATGGAAAGGGAGGTACTTGCAAACACTGTTAATACTAGGGGCTGCAGCACAATGATTAGAGACTTTAAAAAAGCAATAGCGATTTTGACCAAAAGAGCTCTCCTGACACAAAAGCTTTTCTTTTCAGATCAGGCCAAGTTAAGAGCATACCTTTGTCTCACAGCAACATAAATGTTGCATGTGTATTCCTATATGTAGCCATCCCATGCGCTACAGATTAAAAGCAGCAGCTAGGTGACATGGCTAGATACTGCCTGTAAACGAGTAACTGTCCTGACCTTAACATAAAAGTAAATCAAAACAAGCCATGGTGAAGGGGAGGAGGTAAGTTTTACTCTTCCAGTCATTTAATCTTTTTTTGTTTTTTTTTTTCTTTTCTGCCTCTCCATTCCCAGTACAAGCCTTAAGAAAGGCAGTATAATAGTATCCCATCTTTTTGAGGGAAGGCTCTCAATTCTTTCGGTAATGAATTACATACCAAGGGTTCAGGGAATTTTTGGAAACTGAAACACACATGAGGTTTTTCCACCTGTCTTCTCTAATTAGCAACTCTTGATGGACCAAGAGCATACAGTTTCAGAACAGTAAGAGCCTACAATCTAAACACATGATATACTAGTGATGCAGGGATACTGAAATTGCTAGCCTGCTAGGGCAGCAAGACCCGATCCTAACATGGAGTTCAACTAACAGATAATGGACAGATTTCTAAGGCAAGTAGGCAGCTGAAAACTCTTTCCATCTGCAAGATGACCCGGCTAAAACCTGTGAATGCTCACCTAAAACAAAACTGACAAGGCAGCCTTCTCCAACCCCGCTATTCCCTGGCAGTCGGGACAGGAATATGTAGAAGCTGGGCCAGAGATCCCCCAGGCCACCAATCTTTCACCATGTGGCACTAAGAAACATACCTTAGGGGTATAAATTAGAGTAAACCTTAGGCTGCCGTTAGTTATGACTACTAAAGAAACTGCACAAGAGAAGTTTGCTGCCTGGAACTCTTATCCTTCACACAGTATATTTGCTGCTCCAGTAGGGTATGCATCATCAGCAGGGAAGTGTCTTATGTCAATCACACTCATTTTAAAGGGGAGATTAGAGACAAGAAAAATACTTAAAAGAATGATGCTCACTATGAACTACTATCAATTTGAAAATATGTATTCAAATTGCTAAAATATAAATTAAAAAATAAGGAAATAAAGCCACATTTTTTATTTTTAGGAAACTCAAGAAATGAAGAAATGGCATGTCCCAACTTTCATCTCCAGTTTCATTATATGACACTGGGAAGTTCTAATTTAATTGTAAAAAATGCTGCTGTGAAATCTGTTTTCAATAACTGCTGGAAGCTTGTTTGTGTATGGAGGGCAGTCTTTCAGAGATCCCTCAGTGAAGCAAAAATAATTCTTCATTTACTTGCATCTTTGTACTTCTATGATTTTCACTTTACAACTGCTGGCCCAGCATACGGATGTTCTGCTTATTCTGGGGTGACAGCACTGTTTCTATATCAGAAGTAACTCCCCTTTGTGCCAACAACCCATAGCAGTGACCACAAGCAGCTAAAACAGCAATTGCTGTGCCAAAGCTTGCCCCACCTCACAATCTCTCTACAGCTCCAGAAGGAGAGGTTAAGTACTCCCATACTTCTGTCAGTGAGCAAAAGGTGCTTGGCCATATGTCACCGACATCAGGGGCCAACCGTGCCCACAAAAGTTCCATCACTCTCATTTTTCAGGGTGTCCTTGCTGTGGAAATCAAGATGAAAGACCTTGTGCCTGCTCAGTTCCCATCTAATACAGATCAGGAGGTAGCTGGTATATGAACCCGGCTACCACCTCACGGCTTGGAAATACTCCTGGGTCTACTGTCTTATTGCAGGAATTTCTTTCCTTTATAGTGCATGCTTGCATGCTCTGTTTACTCATTTTCACTGCTGTTTCCTCCCTAAATATACATATTTTTCTTAGGTCTAACTTCTTAACCATCTCTTTCAGTTCATCACTTTGATTTCCTGTTCCTTGCCAAATGGAATGATAATTCCTGCCCAGTGCCTTTAGCTTCCATCAAAAGCATAACTTTCAAGTAAGCATCACATTTGATTTGCTGAAGAAATGGTTCTTCTCAGTCACTGAGTTCAATCTCTCCTGTCAGAGGCAACCACATCATATAGTCACTTTCCTAAACTGAGCAGTTGCATCATTACTGATGATAAAAACCCAAAATCTGAAAGATTTTGTGATGTTAAAAAAAAAAAAAAAAAAAAAAAAAAAACCACAACAAACAGAACAAAAAAAGCCTGACATTTATTTTTAAGGTTTTAATCTAAAGATGACTGAAAATGTATTGTGGCCAAAGGCATCTGATACCAGGTCAATGAGCTCGCTGCACTGTCTCCATTTTCTCCATTTCAGTGTCTCATTGTCAGTAGCAACAAGAGCTTCACTGGAAAAAAATACTGAGAAATGTCAAGAAACATCTCGGAGCGGAGACTGTCAATTCTTTATTAATGAAGGCTACTCACATGAGTAAATCTGTAAGGTATTCAGAAGCCGGGACAGGAGGAGAAAACACACATAGATGCCTAACAGTTCCCAGTGAGAAACACCAATTATTCCATAAATGCAAATGAATCTATAACTTATACTCTCAGAAGCAATTATTACTGGTAAAACTCTAATTCGGTTATCAGCAGTAAAAAAAAATATGCATATGCTGCATATTTTCAATGCATGAGACACACAAGTGTATTTTATAGCCCATCATATAACAAAGAACAGGTATCAGACATGTAGTTGAAAATTGAAGAAAAACATATTTAATAGAAATTATTTGAAATTTGTCTAGAAAAGTATTTCCCTTGCTTTTGCACAACTTTTGAGGCAACAATTTAAATAACATTAATAACAAGCCTTTATTTTCCTAACAGTTATGAAATCATACTCTGAATGCAAAGTCTTTGAGACAAAATAATTCTGTCCTAGCATGGCAAATTCGTAGCAAACATCCAGAACAACAGCAGAATGCTTCACACCCAGCAAACTTTGGAATAATATCATTCTGCTTCAGTAAGAAACTAGAAATAAAAAATTAAATATTTAACAAGCTATGCAGGATTTATTACTTTTGAGATGTTACTGTAATTTGCAAGATATAATCCAATTTTCAAGGAACAATGCTAAAATGTAATAAAGGATCCAGATCGGATTCCTTAGCAACTCCTTCCATTGAATCACAAAACCAAGATAAACCCATTTTACCAAAAATTAAAAGATGGACTAGGCAGATAGGAAACCAATCAGTTAAGTACAGACATCAGAAACTAAAGTATGAGAGGGCATACAAATCCTGTGGTTGAAAGACATAAATCTGTCAGAGAAGTTCAAAAAAATTAGAACTGACACTAGAACTAAAGCTTGAGCAGCAGCTAGTACCACTGCACAACAGGAAGACTGAAGGAGTTATGTTTCGAACGTGTCTCCTCTCTGAAAATCCCCTAGCTTTATTGATTTGTGTCACTACTACATCACCATTTTTAAAATGGCGTATTTCAGAAAATACTATGTTCCTATAAACTGGGATTTTGAGAACTGATCATTTGCATTTTCTGACAGTGCATTCTGAAAAATAACAATATTCCAGTGCTCCTGTGAAATATCACACATATCAAGTTCAAAGGAGACCTTACATAACATTTGATAAACAAATGCAGTACTTGCTGCAAACAAAAACAAGGGATGGCAGTATAGTTTCCTGCAGCTCAAAATAGGGTACTCCTGCCCTATCAAATAGGAGTAGTATTTTATGTGTCAGAAGTACTAAGCAAATAAGAAGTAATACATGAATTAATTGTTAATGAAACTATTTGTGAGCCTGTTGCACTTTATTTCTTCTTGGGAGAACAGCAAGGTGAGACAGTTGCTGCTGCTAGTGGCTGCCCAAGAGGTGTTTTTCCATTGTCTGAAAACTACCAAAATGAACCATCCTCCAGCCACCCCTTTTCCCACTGAGCCTTCACAGACGGTAGCACACACATCAGCCCATCCTCACTCCCTTTCACACATGACATAAAACTATTTCTGTATGACTCAGAGTATATAAGACCAAAAATTAACACAGGAAATTGCCAACAAATTACACATGCAAAAAGATCTTTCTTGTAGTATGCTTAACCATCACAAGGCATAGAATACAGTGGCTACCATATTTACTGTCTCACAGTCATTGAATAATGCCCTATAATGCTTAAGGTCAAAGACATAAAAGAGTAAACATCTAAACAGTTTATCTCAATACAGTTTGATGATCAAGGGAGATAAGGGAAGGGGAATTTAAGAAAGGCCCACTAACAATTATTCAGCAAAAGGTGAAAACCCTCAATGCATGCAAAAAAAAAAAAAAAAAAGTGAAAAACTAGATGTTTACGTTGATACACCTGATTATACATTCAGCATTTTCTACTTCCTTGCAAACACCACAGTTTTGTCACAAGCAATGAGGTATCACAAGCTCAGCATTTCAGCATACCAGAGGGACTAATTAAGACCTCACTATGAAATCTGTGCAATTTGCCAGACCAAATCAGGTACCTTCTATATTGAACACTTTCTTCAACTAACCTTCACGTGGAGTTTCTCTGCACACTGCTCATTGCAGTATGATCAGGTGATGTAAAGCAGCACTGAACATCAGCATTAATTATCAAAGGTTTAAAAGGCCAAAAACTGCAATAGCACTAGCACATATACCAAAACGTGAATGTGTCACAGAGTTAATGCACTCCTCCCCAACTACCTCAACTTATTACTGGAAACAACAGCCTTCTGATTATTATAATATTTAATTCAGTCTAAAGGAAAAAAACTCACCACATGCTAAGTTTTTTGTGGAGAGATTCCTCCCTGTACCAGAGATAATCTTTAATTCAGTTCAACATCCTGTTTTCATTACAACAAGCTTACTTCCAGCATAATCATAACAGGTAAGGATTATATTAAATCATATTCTCAGCTGACAGCCTAGTGTTTCTTTATTTGGAGAAAGTCATGACATCATTTAAATTAACCTATCCAGCTAATATGTTGACTTCTTATTTCAAAAGGGAGAATCACACTGTAAATAAAGCATTATAGAAACATGGGTCAGCAGTGACCTGGCAAAGTTTAAAACTAACGCAAATATTTCTGGTATGAAAAATAGAGGAATGCTGTAGGTGTGAAAATGAAATAGGGCAGGCTGACACCTTTACAGTTAGGGAAATACTGTAATGGAGGCGAATGTAGAAAATGGACTAAAACCTTCCAGGCTACTACTTTTTAGAAAGTGAGGCAGGAAAAGAATACAGAAGAAAATCAATTTCTTGAAGAGTTTGGTTTAAGGTGCTTAAACATCTTTGTTTATATGCGTGTGTGTGCATGCACATATATGCTTCTGCACATATATGCGTGTGAGTTTGCATGTGTGTACAGAAAATGCCACTATCTAATCATTTAAAATAGCTTGCAGAAAAACTAGAGCACCTTCCATTCTCTCAGATACATATTTCAAAGAACAAGAGAAATAAAAGCTGATCAAAAACATCATACAGAAGTTTGAGCTTGTGTCTTTCCACTCTCCCTAGCAAACTAAAAAGACAAAAGGAAAAATCCCAAAGTTTAAATATTCACAGCACATATGGCAAAAATACAGAACTTCTATATCAGACAAAATTCAGGCTAACACAGTATACCAATAAATAATGGATCTGAAGCATCATTTTCAGTGAGAGGTATTAGACACATAGCACAGTCTTTTGCCTTAGGAGCTCAGGTAGAGACTGACTGGGCCTTTCCATCATTTCCTCTCATGGATTTCTGCAGGAGAAAAGCATCCACGGAGGGAGCCAGCCGCAGACCTGCCTGCAAGGTCACCCAGAGAGCAGTGGGCAGACACCTATACCACCACACTACAGTTCCCTGGGAAAATCCACAGTATAGGATGGAGACGAAGGCAGAGGAGCAGAAAAGGAAGGCTGACAACCTAAAATGACTCAGGTTAAAACACTGGGAAATACACTGGATAGTACATGATCCCATGGCTGCAGCACAGGAGAGTGGGGAGGAAGAAGTACAAGGCAGATCAATCAGTCTAAGAGAAAAATACTCCCTCACACACATGCCTCAAATAACTTTCTTTTGTGACAACTCCTCTAATCAGACTCTGTCATGCCGTGTGATCACTAGGGCTTGTGTGCTAAAGTCATCAAGAAGATAGCTACAAGGATGTCCCTTTTGGCACCAGCCTACAGTGACAGCAGGTAATGTGAAAACACAAACCAAGAACACACCACCTCCCATCCGTCTCCTACAGCCAAGTCAAATTTCTAAGGACAATAGAGCTAACTGGGAATTAGCAACTGCAGAATGGACATATTATTCCCCTTCTGACCTGGAAAGTTCCTGTCAATTCCCTCACAATCCCAACCAAAAAGAGGGAGGCACTTGCACGTAACTTCCCAGCCTTTTAGAGTAATCACTCTTGTTTCTAAAACCTGTTAGCACCTCGAAGCCTACAAGTCTTGAGTGACACAGAAGGAAGTGCAGGGCAGGAGGGAGGAAGGCACAGTGATCACTGTCTGTGTTTTCCCCATTCACTATCCCAGTCCTAGTTTAGCTGGGGTTAGGTTTCCTTCTCTCCTTAAATGCACAGAAGACCCACAGTGGCATGTAAAATAGGATTAGACTGGATTACAGTTACCCAAACCTGAACCACAAGAAAGCAGTCTGGATTACCCAAACTCCAACTATTTTATCTCACGTACATCTTCCTCTTCAGCCTACAAATTCTGCCTGAACTTACAAGGCTTGTCTAAATTTGCACTGATACGGCTGGGGAGGCTAGTGCACCCTTCACCTAAGACCAGAGACCAAACTTTATGCGGTCCAGTGACTCCCACTGCCTGGTCCTCTGTGGCCTCTTCTGCAGTAGGTGAGCTTTTCATGGATCACTCTTTGGAGATATTTAATGCTTCTCTGAAGCAGCAAAAAATAGCTTTGACATGTACATGAGTTACGTTGAGCATATTTGTGAGGGATAAGCAAATAAATTTTTAGATGATGTGACATCTACAAGGGAAGGGAGCTGACCATGTTATCTGGATAGAAATAAATGCTGTAATTAACCTTCTAACTGGAATAAAACGGTACAAGTGACTAAATTATATTCTGAAGTTTATCTCTGAGGACAAAAAAAAATAGGGGGTGCTAATAATTTTTAAAAGTCACTTGCAGATCTTTGATCACCAATTTGATATCCCTTGACGAAATCATATTGAAATTTAATTAATTGTTTATATTAGGTGTAGACAAATTAACTGCTTGGGAATGATCAGGCAGCTTCTGCTATGGGAGGTCTCTGGAATTTATTTATCATTGGTCAATACAAGTATTATTCCCAAATTCGTCTACAACATTATTACTGGCGACTTGTATCAGAATCTTTCTTGGATTCCCTTTAAAGCAGAAAGCTGCAATTGAGCTTATTTTTTTTATCTTTCAGAAAGCTGATACAGCATCTTTTTCTAAATAAAAAGTTCTTAACTATGGAAGTGAGACATTAGATTTTAGAGTAGCAAGGGAATAAAATTGTACTGTCCACATACTCCTCCAACCTGCAAATCTATTAACTGCATGAGAAAAACCTTACAGAATGAGTAGAGCTCTGAAACAAAACTGCATTACCAGCTGATAGACACTGCCTGGTCTCACAAAGCACTTTCTATTGAAGGTGAGTATTAAAAAAACCCTTTGCAGTCTTAACAAATAGTCAAGACCACTGTAATATTTGGGAAGTATCTTCATTCCTGTTTTCACTGAGATTTCTTTTTTTTTTTTTTGTTCCTACTTTCACTGAGATAGCCTGTTGTTAATTTATCCACCAAAAAAAAGGAAAACAGAGTTAAACAGGTGGCACAAATGGCACGTAACTAGAGCTTAGTATCAATAAATGGCCTCTCAAGGATGTAGGAAAACAGTTTACGTGAATCATCCCATTTTTTTATTAAAACGTGATCCATAGCTTTTCTACAGAGAGGAAGGTGTGTTGCCTCCATTTTCACTAGAGCTGGGAAGCTCACTATTGCCTACCTAATGAAACACAGCTCCAGATTCAGCAGAAATTGTTGGAAGTTTTCGGATTTCCAGGGCCGCAGCCTTCGAAGTGGCAATGTTGTTTGGGATGTTATTTTTTTTTTTTTCTAAAGATAGTCATTTCTCATTTAGTTGTGGTAACATTGTGCCATACAACTATGCAGACTCACTTCTATAGAATTTTAAATAGGATTTACAAAACACACTGTAGAATATCCTAACAAAGCCTGCAACTTCCAAAGTCACCATAGTGGCTCCTGCAGCCCAAATACACACATGACAATGTATCCTGCGGCTACCTCACAGCCTGTGTGAAGTCACAGCACATGTTGCACCAGCCTGGTCTCTGGCAACGCACCTATCCACACACCACTGTCTCCGGCAGCAAGCACAAAGGCATGCATTACAAACCCACAGGGCTAGGGCCATGGATAGTAGAGTGCTCCCAAGCAGGACTAATTAAGTGTCTTATTGATTTTACTTGGGGAACAAAACAACTGTGGTAATTTTTGGTTTTGTTTTTCACACCAGTATTTGCATAACTGTTAAGATTACAGAACAGCACCAGCAGTTGCAAAACTTATTCTCATACAGAAATTTTATTAAGAAGTTGAATTGTGAACATTATCTTGACACATATTAATACATTACTGCTGCATTCCCACCACTGTGAAAATCTTTTCCATCACTATGCAAGTTTTCATAGGCCCTAAATATTTCCTTTTTCAATTGAGTTTCACCCATATGCTCCCTCACAAAATGATATTTCTCTTTCATAATGAACCACTAACTGGGAGAAGATGGGGGGGCTCAAAATTTTGTAAGATCAGCTTGGACCAGAAACAAGGTATTCGTTTTATCAAATGATCTTAGCTTTAGTCCAATGGGTAAGATAAATGAGGAGTTTCTATCAGACTGACAGATTTTATAAGTTTCAGCAGCTTGTGTGAATTTAAATGTATTTGGCTAAAACAGTCAATACAGATCCAAACGCCTAAAAATTTTAGGCAGCACTGCTATAGAGCGCTGATTTCAGAAAATGTACAGAATATTTCTAAGTACCCTGCTTCTGAAAGGCTTTTCTTCTTAAAACAAAAAACCCACAAAACAAAAACAAAACAACACACCAGCAACTAAACAACAACAAACACCACACCACAACCACCCACAAAAGATAACTGACACAAATACTGTTTGCTGATTTTTCCAGGTATTTCTGAAGTCATATGTGTTTCTATCTTGATTTGGCTGGAGCTGAAAACCCCACTGTAACTCTGAAGCATACCTATCAATCTAAAAAGTAACCAACTGATCATTCTACAGGTAGAAGGAGCAAATCAGGTTTCTTTTGTATTTTAACCAAAGTGAAATGCAATTCTCATCAGCCGTGAACAAACCAACCATATGTAAAAAAAAATGAACACACTAAAAGACGTGTTTACCATTAAGCACGTGCATAAGTCTTTCCCTTGCAGTGCTAACTCTATTCAAAAATCAGAAATACCTGACTTAAAAAATAGCCACTTTTTTTGTATGAACACACTTCAGTTTTCTCCTAACCCCCTTTGATTTTTGAACTCCTCCTGCATATCTATAACACACACAGCAGTTACAGGGCTGCCATTTCATAGAGTGCAGTAACCTTGTTCCCTGCTGCAGCTCTCTGGCTACGCAGCAGTGCAGCAGAGCTCCCTGTTATTCCCTGAATTTCTCACTATCTGTTTTGCCAACCTTGCATTTCCTTGCAGCTCAGATCAGCAGCTAACTGCACCTGCATGCATCTCTTGCCTCTCAAATGATTTCTACTCCTCCTCTTGTGGCAAAGCCTATTCAATCCCCTTTTTTTTCAGACCAAGGACAGATGAAACGAGGTCAACTTCTCCTTTCTAGATGTGGAAGATGGAGGTGAGGCGTAACAAAGGTCCCAGGCTTGTTTATCTACCCTCCTATGACTGAGGTAAGGATCAGATATAGGAAAATGTAGCAGAAATGAAGGTACTTATTTTTCATAAGAGAGAAAAAGACTAAGAACTCCATTTTCCCAAGTAACTTTGACTGTTCTCCCCCTAGTCAATGAACAAATGGGATATAATAGCTAAATCACAGGCACGTTCACCCTCCATCTGTAGGGACGGCTGAAATTCACAAGAAGCCTGGAGCATCTTGTACCATGGTAATACTGCTGGCTTCTGCAAAGAAGCAACACTGGATAATTCGCCAAGAAGGTTAAGACTAATTTCCATGCATGACATTTTAGTGTGCTTAGCATTTTACTCAATTCATTCTGTGCTCATAGACTGAAAAAACTTGATATAAGCATACTTTTTTCTGGTGTGGTAGTATGTCTTCACTCAAAAAATCCATTTGTGAAAACACTGCAAAATAGATCACAAAACGACCCCTCAGACAGCTGCACACAACCACATGTAGCCATTTTACAGGTAAACAGGAAGACTGGAAAAATCAACTTCTTCATGAGCACTTAAACTTATTCTGCCAGTGACACTTCAGCACTCAGAGATGCCATAGTGCTGAAAGTGCAGTACTTCACTTCAGCCTTTATTGCTGTTACTATGCAAGGATGAATGTATGAAATGTTATTCTCCATTTTGGGATTAATGGATCTAGAGTATAGGAAGGTTTAGGCTTCAGTAATAGCCAGGCTCTGATGACCTGTGTTATGTAACACTTAATAATGGTTTCAAATTTAAAAATGAGCTTTGCATGTCATAACTATAGAAATTTTACACATTGCTATGATCATATAGATTTTCAATGATATTAATTCGAATTGCTTTTTAAAGCAATAGCCAGTACATTATGACCTGACTTTATATTCAGCTGTACATCGCTGATGTATTCTGGAATTAGGATACATCCGAGACTTCATTTTGGACTAGGGAGAGAAATGAAACTGTAGCAAGCAGAAGTTTACAACACTTTGCCATTGCCACACTATGTTACTTTTTTAGTAAGTTCTCCTGTCGCATTAGCTCTCTGGGCTTTAAAGGGACCACCTGCTAGAAGGAGCTGACAAATCCCAGAACAAGCAGGAATAATTTTACTAGTGATTCGTGATAACTGAACTGTACCTATATAGCCAGCAAGGATGAACAGCCTAAAGCCACATCCAGAATTAATATGGTTCACTGCTCAATCTACTGGGCACAGATAATAGTGTGCATGAGATTAGACAAACAAAATTAGAAGTCAGATTTTTTTTTAAGCGCTGCCTACAGCAATAACATCTGCAGCTGTGCGAAAGCTAAGCACATAATACTAAACAATCAATTTTTCTCTGTAATGCATTTTAATATGAGGGACACACAGAAATCACAAGACAGCTTTACTTCCTTGAGAATACTTGTCTACAGCACCCAAACATACCAAGAGGCTCCACGGTATCTCAGTCCATAATGGAAGCAGACAGGCTTTAGGAAAAGGTAGAAGGAAGGATGATGGCGTGTGATACCTCTTACTGCCAGGAATATTTTTTTCTAATTATTATTTCTGGTATAAATGCAAAGTAGTTATTCAACACCCATAACATTAAAAAAAAAAAATTTCTGGTAAAACAATTGTAAGTACACCTGGTTAGAATTTTGACAGAAGAACACTTTCCATTAATAAATAAAACCCATGTATTTTCCTATGTACTGGTGGATTATAACACCGCATTGATTTGACATGTATATATTACAAAACATATTGTATTTTTAATAATTTAGTTTAATATTATACATGCTTCATATTGTAGAAATGGCCTAACCGAAGTAAAGAACATGATAATTGAGACTGACAACTTGAACAAAAATTAAACATTTTGGTTGTCTCATTTTTACTGTTGAATTTTAAAATACCAGCTTTACATTTCAATTCATAATAACAGAAAACAAAACCCCCAAAAGAAAATGTTAGCATTCCCCCCATGGTCAGTCTGACTGAATTTGTTTGGGGAAAAAAAAACAACTGAATTTTAAAATAAGGGCTGGGAGGAAGGCATTACTGACCCTAGCCCCATCCCTGCTCCTCTAAAAACATAACAGTGGGAAGGATGTCACTAGATAACTTTCTGTGTACTAAATAATGATCTAATATCCAAGCACCTTGAAATGTAGGATAGATGTCTTCAAGAAAATAATATGGCTAAAAATGGGATTTGTTTCATCTATGAGGATAGCCAGCTGTCAGGGGCAAAATTAGATTAACACTTAAGTTTTGACCCAGAAAACACCAAGATGAAAAATGGAAGAGAAAGTATACCAAGAGGAAAGATGGCAACAGTTATATATGACGTGGTCTCATTGGGTCCTGCCATTTGATTCACATACTGCTATAAATCACAGGAGAGTTGAGAAAGTATCTCACCCTCCCTTCCCCCAGGTACATATCACAGAAGGATGCAGACCAAAAGAGACAGGTTAGGGCTGAACAGAAGTAGGATAGAAGCTAACTGTCAACATTAAAATACACCTGCACCTGAGTAGTTTTGTTTCAGAACAGATACATCTAATTATTTACATCAAACTCTGCAGTGGTCTGAGAACATAAAAAAGGGAGAAAAACAAACAGATTCCTTTCCGGATTCCATCCCTCCCCCTCATCTTCAAATAATGATACAGACACTATGGCACCTCCCTGGTTCCATAAATCACTCCATCTAAAAAACTGTGACTTTTTGCTTGTATTGTTCACGTGTTAAAAAACATACTCCTGAGGTGAAAAAAAAGCGCGCCATATTCATTCAGAAGTATTACACAACAGAATAAGGCATTTTAGAACAGACTTGTGCAACCACAGCAATAAATGTATTCACACGTTCCACCTCTATTACCTGTTACGCTAATGAACAGTGACTTTTGTGACAAGTACACAGCATATGCACCATTTAGAGTAAAATTCACTCAAGTTCTAAAGAACTTCTATGCACCCAATCACCACCATCTATGCATGAGTACGAGTGAGAAAATTTTCCCTGTTGATCATAGCAGACAGCAACATTACTGTACAGTTTATATTAAACATCTGTTTTTTAAAGTAAAAACATGAGAAAAGGAAAAAGGGAGCCCTGTTTCACCTGGATAGTTATAAAAGCTCTGAGCAATGATATAATTCTGACATAGTAGCGAAGTTAGTTCAGGTTTAATCAGCCACAACTTGTATGTCAGGCTGCAGGGCTGAACCCACAAACTTCCGCACTGAACTGGATCATCTGCCAAACACTTTCATAAACGTGTGATCTCAATATTCTCACAATTTGAAAGACTATTACCATTTGTAGTTTGCTTGGGACTTTTTTGCTTGGTTGTCAGAGTTCAGAAGAGGCTGAAGGCAGGACTTGGTGTTATTTGTTGGGTGGTATTCTAAACAATTCTGGTTTTACAGCTCTAGCAACACTGAAGTTTCAGGAGTTTATGTATACGGACACAGCATTGGGATTAATGGGTTTAATTTCTTGTCATGCATCTGTTGGGACACTGGAAGGCTTGAGGGTTTTGACATTAAAAGACTGACCTAATTAAAGCTGATTCAGTCTTCCCAGGTATAGAGTGGCCAAGTTTTGAAGCACCACACCCCATCATATCATGAGGGTGGAAGCAGACTGGATCCTCGGAACATCTGCTGACAAGTTTATACCTGAAAAATAATTCAGTTGACATAGGATAACAAGTACTCAGATATCCTTGAGAAAATTCAAATTGAGAAGGATTAGTCAAACTCTGTTGAGATAAAATGCATATATATTTATGTACCAATATGAAAATTGCTTATATACAAACTTTCAGGTCTTCTTTCCATGTCTTGTTCCTTTGTTTGCAGTTTTCTCCCCACTCCCCACTTCTGGGTTTCACTTATATTTTTCCTTTTTATGTAACCGTAAGCACTTTGCTTGAAAACACCATATAGTATACTGCATTAATTATTTAGTTCAGTATTTGCCTCCTGCTACTTATATAGGAAAAGACAGTGCAAAATGAACATTTGTGCAAAATCTACAATGATAATTTAGGAGCTGTATTACTTTTTCTGCAATATATATTTTAATGGTTAAGAAACAGCAACAAAACTTTCTTCCAACATCAGCATATGGCACTTCATACATAAAAAAAGAAATATTTTTATTTCCACAGAAATAACATATATATTTATATATACATATATATATGCATACTGGGTGATATATTGATTGCATTATAAATAAGACAAGACATTCTTAAAAGTTAAGAGCTGAACTATTTGTTCTTCCTTGAGTGTATTCCCAATGTATTTCACTCTGACCACATATTTCTTGACTTCACAGTCTTCCTCTATAATCTGCCATAGTCCATATAGTTACCCTCTTGATTTTTTCCAAATAAGCTATATGTGGGTATGTCATTGGATTATTAAATAAAGTTAATATATTTTTATTATGTATGCTACTGCTCACTTTTTCTTGTTATCAGATAATTATCCAACCCCCTTGCTTTCACTTCCATCTTAATTTCCTCTGAATTTCAGTTTTAGGATCACAGGTACTAATACAATCCCTCATGACCACAGCTCATATAACAAATATAAATTTTCTTTACACAAAACCCGGAACACTTCATTATCCAGAATTTGGAAAATTCACAGAACCATTTCAATGGGCAACACAATTAAAAAAATACCCTTACCCTGAGATTTCTGTAAATGTACTCTATAAAAAAATCCAGAGGCAGAACTAAAGCATGTGACTTTATCCCAGTTTCTCCATCTATAAAATCAGGTAATTATATTTAACTACTTAGCTGAATACTCTTAAGACCTTATTATATATAAAATTTGTGAAGCTTTTAAAACTGTCAAGACATGACAGAACTAGAATCAGAATAGAGGGGCTCCATTATTCTCCCAGTTAGAATTAAACACCAGAAGTTCAGAGATTCATACATTATGAGGGCTCAAAGAGAATACCTTTTAGCTTTCTGTTAAGCTCAGTACCTTAAACTCAAAGAACCTTTTTACTTAAGGCTTGTTTCTACCCTTTAATCATTCTTGTGACTTTTCTTTGAACCTTCATCTATTTTCTTCTTTACTTACGGACACCAGAACTAAAGAAAACAATAAAGCCTTAGTCCTCTCAGTGCCAGACAGAGTACCATCTGCCTTCTCATTCCCAAACCTCCCAGCTTATGTACCCAGAGATCATGTCAGCCCTCTGGCTGCAGATGTTTCAGGCAGAATGGAGTCTCTCGCTCTAAAAAGTAGTCCAATGTCTTCAGCTCTCAGAGCACAATGGTACATTTGCTACATTAAAGCAACAATCTTACTTTGCCCAGTTTGACAAGCACAGTCACCCAGCAACTTGCTCTATTTATTATTTTCTTAATCTTTGAATCATCTATAAACTGTGATTATTTTTACCAGGGCACAGGTGAAAAAAAAGTTTAAGCGTGGAGGACTGGCAACCCACTAGTATTCACAGATACCCAAGGACCTCAAACATAACTGTATTCACCTTCTTATAGGTCTGATTCAGCTAACGGGTCCTTCTCACTGTGCAGCATTCTTGTTTCTTCGTGAAAACGCGAAATAGTGCCAAGGGATTGGCCTTATATAAGTCTAAATGTGTATTTTTGCACTACTGCTGTGTCAACAGCTCGAAGTATAAGCATCTCGAAAACATGACAATGGTAGTAGTGTAACAAGACTTATTTTTAACAAACTCATGATGACAAGTATTAGTGACATCATGGGATTCTCCTTTGTCCTTTATTAACCAAGTCCTACACAACTTAATCCCATCATTCTACCTGGATCAGTATCTGGGCTATAACTACCTCAGTCACCTGGTTTACAATGGTTTCTACTACCTTCCTGCAGTGCCCAGACTTCTGTAAATCTACAGTGATGGTCCAGCATTAACTTCTTTGTCAGTTTTTTTGGGATTAAGCTACCTTCAGCTTTAGGAAAAAAAAAAAAAAGCCACACTGAGAACTGGACTTGCATCCATGTACCCAATGTTCCATGCTATATGCCTCTGAGAGGCAACAACAGTTTTATTTGTCGTTATTCCACATTTTAAACACAACATACCCTTCCTATACCAACCACCAAACTGCTCTCAAGTAGGAAAATAAATATATAGCTAACAATATGTGCTTTTCCTTCTCATCCAAACACTTTAGTCTACATAACCAAAGCTACTTTAACAGAAAGTCCTACTAGTGCACGAAATTAAAAATTGCAACACTGATATTCTTCTCATTGCAGGCTTGGTTCATTTCTTTTATACACATATGATCACAACACAGGCCAATAAAAATGTTAACTGGACAAACAGCAGGAGATGCTTTAGTTTGTTTGTAAAACTATAAAAAAAAAAAAAAAAAAAACAACAACAACAACAACAACAACCAACCCAGCAGTGTTTCTGATCATGGAATATGTATGCCAAAATACAGATAGAAAACTGTTTAAAATACATACATGGAAATGCAAGAGAGGACTAGGCTGTTACCTCTCCATCTGAATTACTGGAGGTATCATAACAAAAGGGGCAAAAAATTCCTTTTCTGTGATGTTAGGCTTATCTGAGAAATAAAAGTTCAGATGGATCAGCTTTGACATCCAAAGTAGCCAATCTTCTGTGCTGGCAAGCATCAACATTTTAAGGGGGGGGGGGGGGGGGGGGAGTAATCTCAAAACTAATATTGATCAACTTTGTCAAGCTGATGCGGAGCCAATTATCTACTTGGTCTCAGAAATGTGTATGTCAAAATGTTCTGCTTCTGAGGGTTCTCTTGGATCTGTATTTTGCAGATCATCAGGAGTTTTGTTTTATTAGTGAGTGGGTTTAGTTGCTGGGATCTGGGATGGAGGGTAAGAGAAGAGAGAAGGGGGAGACTTCATGCCTGTAAAAGAGCAATTGAAGATCAGACTAAAGCTCCTTTAAAGACTTCCAGTAAGAAACTGTAACCAAGACTTAAAACACACTAAAGAAGCAGCTTCATCTTGAACTCTGGGAGCAGCTGTGCTCTCATTCCCCTTCCCCCAACACAGGAAACAGATCTAGAAACAAAAATAAGACAGGAATGCTCCTGTGCAAGCTAATGTTGTTGGCTTCTTAAACATCCACTACTCTTGTGCCAAAAAAAATGAAACCTCGGAGGATTTAACACTTCAAAGGATAGTGGGAGACTGCTTTAAACATAGAATTTTCTACCAGAGACAGATAGTCTTTCATTTTGTAAACAAGCCGGAAAAATGTTATCATGAGTGCATGTCAAGACAGATTTCATTTATATTCCTGTACTACTTATGCACAAATACACTACTGCATATTACACTTTTACCTATTTTAGACTACAATTAATGTTATAGCAATGTTATCTCCCATATCAGGGGAAAAAAATGCAGCAGTTGAATCTTCTGATACCTTCCAAAATATTCCATTACAATATAAAGTTTGAAAGCTTAACACTACAGAGAAATGTTTGACAAAGAAGATCTCTCCTTATTAAGCAATGATACATAATTATATGTTCAAGGAGAATGTGAATAACATCTTGCCAAAGGAATGTACAGCCACATATGCTACTCACAGTATTCCCAACTACAAATTATAGTTATGCTTTCACTTGTGCTATTTAGAACTTGGCCTTTGTTCAGAGTATTATGTTTTCTGAACAAAGGTAGAAGGGAAGGAAAGCAAGTGGTAGGCTAAGTTCCCAGTCTAACTTTCAGAAAAACAAATGGCAAACTATCTAATTTTGACAAGCACAAACCATCTCTGTGGCTTGCTCTGCTTCACTCACAAAAAACGCATGTTTTCAAAACTGAATATTTTGCAGGCTAATGGAAACTCTACATAATGCATTCTCCCTCATAAAGCTAAAATGTCAACACAGATGGGACCGAGATCTTGATATGGGGAGAAAGCAAATGTTATCTTTTCAAAATCTTCAGCCTAATAAACATGATGTGGAGGATGGGATAAGCACTGTTATGAAGAAAAAAGGAGGGGAAAAATCATCTTACTTATTTTAGAAGAGTGTCTGCATCTCTGAGTGCAGCACCCCCAGCCGTACCTCTCTCAACAGTGCTTAATGTTTTATTAAAATAGTTTCTTGATCCTTCCTCATTCTGCTAGTGTCCTCCCTGTGGCAGAACATGAAAAACAGATAGAAAAACAAGAGCTGATGTGACTGTTAACAGCTTTATTTCACTCTCACTTAAAACCTAGCAAGTACTGTCAGATTAGTCCTCAGTCACAACGAATTCTAACTCCGGTAGTTTCCTTTTATTAAAAAGAAAGAGTACGTTTGATCTTTTTTTGTGCATTGAAAGTTCAGGGCCATGCAGCACTTGCGCCTTCAGCACCTGTTAATAATTCCTCAGAGGAACGAATAGAGAGCAAAAGCAGGTGAAGGGATGCTTTTAAGTTATAACCATTGCATCCATGGATCACATCCCATCCAACCACACAGCGCAGTCACTTAAAGCACCATTTCTTCACTGCTATACCTAACGAGGGAAATAACTTGCTGCGGTTGTAGCATTTCAAAAGGAGTACAAAGCAATTTAAATCACTTTTCAGTTTCAAGGAATTTCATTCTAAATACAGGTAATTAAAGCCGAGCACAATAAGGAAACAAAAGCAAGTACTAGTCACACCCTGGATGTGTCAGTGGAGGGAAGATCATGATAACAGATGACAAGCTTAATCCTGGGCAACCAATTTTTCTCTTCCAGTTACCAACATAATCCCTTGTCTCCAGAATAAAAGTCTGGGAATTTTTTTGCAGGAAGATCGGCATGCTTTCAGAACACACTGCTTATTATACTTGAAATGGAACAAAAATAGCTGCTGAATTGTCCACTATATTGCCATTTCACAAACCCTTTCTCCCCTCCCGCTCTGAACACAGTCATATATTTACATCTATTACATTTTCTGTATGAAATC
This sequence comes from Ara ararauna, assembly GCA_028858755.1. Lineage (NCBI taxonomy): Eukaryota > Metazoa > Chordata > Aves > Psittaciformes > Psittacidae > Ara > Ara ararauna. The sequence continues at coordinate 55,020,734 of CM054378.1, forward strand.
ACTGCTATGAATAAGCACCTCATTACTAGAGAGGCGTTTTATAATCCAGTAGAACATGGATCAAACCACTTGATACTCACTGGCTGAAAAGCAAGGGGACAGGTAAATGGACCAAGTTTAAACAGACTACAACTGAATTAAAATCAAAATCACACACAACAGCACCTCTCGCAGAACAGCCCCATCTAAACAGGTGGTACTAGGCTATCACACTGTTTTTGACATTGTCATCATTACTAGAGCATAAACCTTCTTATGCCTGGAAAACAATACTGAGAACAGACCGTAATAAATTCTTTGTTACAGAGTGGATGTTCCAAAATGCCTGGACTGTAATGTCCCCACAATCAAAGCAACCTTTCTATCAAGACCCAGCCTACAGGGATGCCTGGGTAGTTTTTCATTGTGCTTTGTGTGCTTATAGGATGTACGTTCAGCCTCATCTGTGAAATCCAAGCTCTACAGGTCTAGTAACAAAACTAATAGGAGTTCCACAGCTAAAGAATGCTAAAGGATAGAATAGACCATTTTACTGGGAAGGGACCTAGAATGATCACCTAGTCCAACTGCCTGGCCAACTCAGACCTGACCAAAAGTTAAAGAACGTTATTGAGGGCATTATCCAAATGCCTCTTCAACACCGACAGGCTTGGGGCATTGACCACCTCTCTAGGAAACTTGTTCCACTGTTCAATTACCACCATCTTGGTAAAGAAACACTTCCTCGTATCCAGTATAAACCTGCCCCGAAGCAGCTTTGAATCATTCCCGCATGTCCTATCACTGGATTCCAGGGAGAAGAATTCAGCACCTCCCTCTCCACTTCCCTTCCTCAAGAAACTCTAGAGAGCAATGAGGTCGCACCTCAGCCGCCTTCTCTCCAACCTAGCTAGACAAGCCTGAAGTCCTCAGCTGCTCCTCACAGGACATTCCTCCCAACCTTTTTACCAGCTTGGTTGCCCTCCTCTGGACACATTCAAGGATCTTCAATATTCTTCCCCAATTATGGGGCCCAGAACTACACACAGGGTTCAAGGTGAGGCTGCACCAACGCTGAATGCAGCGAGCTAATCACCTCTTTTGGCAAGCTAGTTATGCTGCGTTGGATTCACACCAGGGTGCGGTTTGTCCTCTTAGGATCATCCTGGACAAAAGCCATGTCACAATTAATTTCAAAAAATGTACATACTGACGGAAATATGCATTTTGCTATGTGCAAGTTGTATTTTCAAATGCCAGCTGGGCCATAATAGAAACCAAGCAAAAAAAAAAAAAAAAAAAAAAGTAAGGGAATTCCACATACATATTGAGGGTTAGGGTGAAAATGCCATCTAAAAAACAGGAAGTCTTTATGTGTTGCACATCACACACTGATTTCTCAAAGGAATTTATAGATGCTTTTGCACATAGCTTAGTAACAGAAAGTCCTCGTGCAAGAGTTACAGTAACTGACTATGTAAGATGTCTTAATTATCATTATATATTTTGCCTGCTTGGTAAACAATGTATCTAATGATCATTCACTTCAGCACAACAAATTTACAGATATTTAGAGCTTTGTTACGTTCCTATAGTGGTACACTACATGACAAATTTTGTACACCATCAGATTTCAAACATCATATTGCAAACACAAAGCTTTAAACTTAAAACTCACAAAGCTGCTTCATACCTCTGGCATGTGGTATATCCTCATTTAATCCATCTAAAAATATCTCATTTGTTAAAATCTAATCTCTGGAGAAATGACTAGATGGGCTTAAAATAGTTAGTTCAATGATGGATTTATAACTTTATCTGCATTTCACAATTACAGTCAAAAACGTATTTTAAAGAGAGTAAGTTCATATCCCTTCTGCAAATAGGCATTTGCAACAGCCTTTGAATTAAATTCATACCAGACTGCAGCCCACACAATGAATAAATATGTTGCTCTATAAGCAGCAGAACTAAAGGAATCTGCTTTTTTACACTTTCATATTCCACGTCTGCTGAAGAGCCCCACAAACTTCTACTATAACCCAGGCAGTTATGCCATGTACTGCCTGGCCAGTCAGTACACACGTACTCATAGTCACCTGCCAAGTTGGTGGTTGCCCCACAGAACAAGCCAAGAGCTGCGCTCTTCCCATCTCATGAGGGAATGGTATGACTTTGGTCTCCTTCATCACCTCAGCCACTACTTCTCACAGCATCTGTAGGAATCCCCCATCTTTGACCGTACTAACACTGCTGAACATGGCTGATGTTGCTTAATAGAGCCATGTGTTCTATTATGGGAGGGATGGACAGAGAGAAACAATCCTAGATTGGACATTAGGAAAAGGTTCTTCACTGAGAGGGCAGTTGGTCACTCGAACAAGCTCCCCAGGCAAGTGGTCACAGAACCATGCCTGCCAGAGCTTAAGGAGCATCTGGATGACGCTCAGTCCTTATGGTTTAGTTTTAGGTGGTTCTGCAAGGAGCAGGTTGTTGGACTTGATCCATATAGGTCCCTTCTAACTTGAGATACTCTGTGAATGCAAACCACACAAATTGTGTTTCTTGGGGAAACCTCTGTAACACTTAGACAAGTGACGCATACCAACTCAAGGTCCCCAAGCTCATTAGTACTGCACCAGGAAAGTTTCTGGACTGACTTACCATTTAGTTTTCACCACACAAACTCAAGCTCCCCTGGTAAGTGCTGAAATCAAGCAGAAGTCACTCTAGCCCCACCCATCAACGTGCCCAGGGCACACAAATTGATGATTTCAGTTTCTTTTTCCTCTAAACCTTTCCATACTCTTACATTCATGCAGTCCGAGTTAACATCCAGTGAAATGGCTATACTTGTCAGCTGAACAAAACATCTAAATAATGTACCATTTCATATCACCAATGACAGTCAGGGCATTTCATGAGGAAAAAGCATGGTGCTTTATGTGTACTCCCTTACTGAGGGGCAAAAAATGGTTACTGTCCTCTAGACTTCATTTTCAGCTATTCAGTTTCTACTACTGGTTAACTGCATATAGGCTGCGCAGACAAATAGTGAATTCAAACCAACGGGTAAGAAGCAAGTCTCAGAGAAGTCGTACTAGTATCTTACTCTAAAGACCCTCTATATTTAATAGACAATTGGATTTTTAATTTTAAAGGTAGTATTACTGAGATTTTAATTAATGCTTAAATAGGATGAATCCATAAAAATAAGAGTTATTTGAACTGAATACCACATTGGGGTGGTGACCCTAACATGCCTATTCCTCAATTTGTTGTCATTTTGAAGTTACAAAAATATAGGGCAAATGAAGCTCTGGACAATGATATTTAGCTGCCTTGAAATTTCCTTTATGTTCCGCCAACTTCAATTGAGATTTGGACAGTAGATTTAGAAGAGTAACTGGTAAACAATGAACCGCCATGCACTCATGAGCAGAAAAACAAACAATATATTTTTAACGGTACAATAAGCCAGATTAATTTTCATCTCAAACCAGAAGAGTTTAGCCTCTAGTTCAATGTACTGTCTTTATTCTTTTGTTGCTGAATGCAAAAATGGCAGAAAAATATTCTATTACACATTAGGCCTTTAGCTATAAGCTCTTTCATTTAGCTATTGCTATTTCTTCTCTTTCCATTTTCTCCCATTTTCAGAGATACTGTCAGGGTGAAATCTGCTCAACTCTAAACAAATGGGGTAGAACAGTTTCAGAGGGTAAAGTATACTAATTCTTATGTTTCCTTTTATGGATTTGAAAATAATTACACGTTATTCTCAATTATTTAAAAAATAACTTTACTATTGGGTAAAACATCCAACAGACAGGATGGGAAAAACAGCTACCCTGGAGGCCTGCAATGAAACTGACTGTGACAAGTGTCTCAAATATGAAAACAAAAAGGGAAGGGGAAAAAAAGCCCCGAGAGATATTTACATAGATTTATTTTTTTATAGTAACCTCACCTATCATTTATCTAAACACTTGAGCTGTTGTATGACTCCAAGATTGAAGGTGTAGTTTTAAATATGTATATGTATTAAAAAATGAGAAAAAAAAAATATTGTTTTAAAGCTTTAGGTTCCTTTTAGCTTCTAATTAATATTATCTTTGTTATTTTAGGAGCCTCCTGAGTATTTAGAGGGCTAAACTGCAATAAAAACAAGGTACATAAATGAAACCTATTATAGTCGTCTTAGTCAATAAAAACTAATTGCATCAAACAATAGCTGCAGCTGACAGACAGCCCTTGCTGGTGAGTAGGAGATGAGGAAGGCACCTCAGGCAATCCCTGCCCCACAAAGAAGGGTGGCCCCACACAAACAGCATGACACCTCCCACAGGGTGCACCCCATCCCTCTTTACCCACCAACAGGAAGCAATTTGACAGTTATATTTCAACAGCCATATGGCTGTGCCATGCAAATTTGGCCTTGCTGCGTCATATTGTTGCTGTTAACCTCCTCTCTGACTTCCCAAGACACCTCCCAAGAGATGCATTTTGCCACATTAAATGTCCATGGTATAGTTTTTCTTCCTCACAGTCTTTGGGGAGGGGCACAGAGGGTCCCTCAAACATGTTACGCTGTGCCAGGAGATCCTTTAGACAAGTCAGAGGAGATCTTTGTGCACCAACGTGTATAAGCAGCGAGGAGCCAGCTGTGACATTAGCAGGTGGCCTGCAAGGCCCAGTAGTTTATGAATATGGCTTCTGTCCACCCTGATATGGGAGACACAGGGAAGACAGAGCTCAGCAAAGTGGCCTCAGAGCAATTTTGGAAAATATCGCAAACAATGTATTTCAACAATATGAGAAACACCCGCATTGTTTCTCAAAGCAGCTTGGTAAATGAAGTCTGGGGCCTAACTCAGGCAGAAAGCCTCTGAAAAAGCCTGTGCACAATGCAAGAGAGAAAAAGTACCCCAGATACTTATAGAACACTCAAAACTCCACCTATACACTGCCTGGGAAGTACACAAGTTCCCTTTGTCCTACATGATGAACTAAACTGCATATTTACAACTGTTTCCTTCATCTGTCTAAAGTTTCATCCGTGATCTCCACACCTGTTTTTTCATTTTATCCTTTGAATACCACTACAATTTATTTCATTCCTTTGGTGACAGGCCTCCATCTCCGAAGCAGAGCATTAGCTTCTCTAAGGACTGTAACAGGAGGAAGTAACTGTGACTAGACAATGTTTGGAATATGCATTTTTTTGCTTTCAGTTGCAGAATGAGTCTGCATTGCTGCTGGATGTAAAAATTCAGCCTCAAGATAGAGAGATTACTTGAAAGAAACTTTCAAAGCAGAATTCTACATAGGTATGCCTCATGAGCAATTAACAGAGTTGCTAACTTTCCCATTATTAAATGCCATGTTATTTACATAGAAGCCTCACAGACATTCTTCCTTAAGAGCCTTGCAGGTGGCAGCCAAACATCCCTTTACCCAGTCTTCGCTGAGAGGACACTGAAGTACATGAATAAAAATAAAACACAAACCACAAAGACAAACCAGAAGGCCCAGCAACTACTTGTTCAGTGCCCAATGAAAGTTTTCAGTTATTGGGTACTGAATTAAAAATCTACAAAGTAAAAGATGGACAGGAAATTCTTAGAGATTACAAACTAGCAATTAAGGCCAAGTCCTAAACATACACTCATACATGCACACACTGGACTTTCTGCGTATGAGTACTGCTGCTTACTTGGTGAAACTACTGTATATGTAATTAAGCAAAAGCATAACTGTTAAATACCTATGGTCAAATCTTACATGAAAGAAACATCTGGCCTACAGTAGACACATTCACAAAAAATATTTGTTTAAGCATATAAATACATCTGGAAGTGAAGTCTCATTTTTTCTCATTTTTTCTTTAAAGTCAAACTTTTTAAAGATTCAACTTCAACATACTGATCAAAATGCAGCTAACAGCACTTTGATTTTTAAGAACTGGAAGGTTAAATATCAGGGCGGAAATGGCTTTATAAAGTTTACTTCTACACTGAGGACAGTTCAAGGAGGAAAGAGACATATTTGTAACTGGCAAAAAGATCATTTCTCAGTTCTGAACACAGCTGCTTTTTAAATCAGTGTCAACCTGCACAGTACTGGCAATCATACAACACCCGAAATGCTCTGCAAATTATTAGAGACAACTAAAATAAAGGCGCACATGTTTATGTAAGGAAGCATGATGGAGAACATCCAAATTTTGGCCTAATTTTGATCTTGTATCATCAGGCATAATCAACTGCTTTACATAAATACTCTTTTTATGATCAGCATTTTAATTAAAATACTTGCAATTATAATGACAAAATTACAGATTTGTAAAATAAGAAAACTGTCTTTACTGGAAAATTAAGTATATCTTTCCAGCAGCCAAACAACTGGATATGATCTGAAGATCACTGCTTCAAAAAAGTGAAGGAATTCTTTGATTTAGAAGACTTGAAAACACTGTCATTTCCCTTCTCCCAGTCACCTTAGTGTACCAGAAGAATGATGAATAGCAACTGTTCTTGTGAGAATGTTTTTCATGAAAAGTTCACTTTACCTCCCACACACATCAAGTTGACAACTGAGAATCAATTCAAAATGTAAGCACCTACGTCCTAAGGCAACCCTCAATGCTCAGTTAACAAGTCTGTTATCTGCTTAATTTTGGTTTGGTGAGGGATATTGAGGGTCTTTTTTTTGGATTTTTTTTTTTGCTTTGGTTTACTTCTGTTTGTTTGTGTCTTTTTTAAAGCAGCATCAACATGACAATTTGTAGCAATTCCTTAACACTTGCAGGACCAACTTCCACTTTCAGAAAGGCCGCTTCCCAGTTAAAGGCTGAAAACCAGTGCTGTGTAAATGCTTACCTTCCAAGAGATCACAGCCTCTTTAAGCTACTGTTTTGCTACCAGCCTTAGCTAGACCAACCGCTGATAAGAACCTGGGGGAAAGGCAGCAAGCATGCCTCTCTCTCTCTCTCTCCAATAAAACCACGTTAAACCAGCATTGTTTGCTTCTCTCTCTCTCGCCCTCTCCACCTCCAGGAACACAAAACTCAATAAGTGAAGCAAGGTCTGCAGGATCAAAACAATTTATTTCTCACCAGCACGATGGAGCATATACGAGCACCTCACTAAACATCACTCCTCACAGGAAGCAGACTAGCCTAGAACAGGCTTTGAAACTATCACATTCAAAAATCATGAAACCAATCATGAGAGAAACCTTTCCAAAACAGCAAGTGTAAAAGACAGAAAAAAAAAAAAAAAAAAGAACCACTGGTTGAGTGACATGTTCCTCCTGCAAGGACTGCATTATAGTCCTTTTCTTTAACTTATTATTATTTAACTATGAAATCTCTATTGAAACTATAGCTTGCTGAGGCACCACAGACTGTTCACATTTACTGGGAAGGTGGGGTTCCTTCCTAATTTGAACCCATAAAGATTTAGAGTTAAATGCTGGTACAACTATGTAAATGTACTCATTACTCATTGATCAGCTGGGGTTGAGGAAATAAAATGAAGTACTAAAATGGCCCCTTTTCATCACAACCTGCATGCGCCAGGGATAGGGCCCCACTGCCCATTTATTTTTTTATTGCAGACAGATTCATAAATAAGATTCCTAGGAAATTTGTGGGGGAAAAAAAAAAAAAAAGTACTAACTAACAATTGTAAAGCAAGTAAGTAGTATCTGTAGTGTTGAACAACCCCAGACTGCTTTGCTAGGTCAACAAAGAAAACTTGTTACATTATAATCAGCTGTCAAAGACTGCTATTAGCCAAAAAAGATTATAATAGAAACTTTAAATGTATACCTAAAAGAAAAAGTTAATCATATTTCCTGTGGCTTGAAATTAATTGTCAATATTTAAGCAGCCTAGAGTATGCTTCATACAAGCCCACATTCTCAACCTAAACAAGAAGTAAAAGAAATTAGACGAAAGCCTGAGCTACTATTTTACAGGTCCTCATCTGTCTGTGGACAAGAACCACTCCTCACATCAGATTTCTTTTAATGAGTATCTTTCACTAAATTCTCCTCTAACATCTTGCGGATATTTCTAAGCTACTGAAAAAAAAAAAAAAACAAAAAAAAAAACCAAAAAAACCCCAACAAACCAACGACCAAGCCTGTGCAATTTGCATATAATTCCTATATAGCAAATTTCATAATCTGATACTACTCATTTCTAGATACATATACACATAACCGATATGTAAACCTGTTTAACTTTCAGAAGCATGTGGGGTTTTTTTTGCACGAGGTTACTATACCTCATATTCTTGTTTCTTTAGGGGTTTTATTTGCTTAAAGAAGAACAAGGTTCCCAATTCCTACTATTCTAACCACAAAACATGTTTTCATGTTTTTTAAGGAAAGAAATATTTGTAATAATACCAAATCAAACCATCACTACAATAATAATATATGTTCCCACTACATTTGTTAAACAAAACTAAAGATATGGGAAGCAAACTCTTTATCAATTTACAATAAAGACCCTCTAAGTTCAATATAAACTATACACTACCTTGATAGAATCACCATATGTGAGGAGCTGCTTCTGAGTGTCACAACCAACTTTTGCCATTTCAAGGAAAAATGAAGACTGAAACAATAAAATAAAATCTATATACAGATTGGCAGTACTCACTTGGTAGGATCTTCTTTAAAACACTTTTTAAAATACTACTTTAGCATGGGTGAAAAAGAGGGAGGTGATCATGTGTTGTCAGAATGTTACAATGCGCCCCTGTATTAAGACTGATTACTTATCCAGGTACTAAGCAGCCACTAATTCCTCTCATTTCAATTGGAACTGTACCTACCCAAAGCTTCTGAAAACCAAGCCACTTACTTAGATATCTATATTTAAAAACATTGGCCTCTTAAAGCATCCATCTAGCGCATATGCTAGAGACACAAGTTATTAAGAACATAATCAGCATGAGCCATTGTACAAAAAAGTCTTGAGTGTGTCATAAAAGCACAGAAATAATGAGGAGTGTGCAACCTTATGTGTTTACTTCTGTTTTAGGTTAAACTCAACAGCCTGATCTCGCCTGACAGTGACCCCAAACAACCTCTGGCTTTAGATCCAGGTAGTTACATGACAAGCCACTACTTCGCTCCTGAAAAGGCAGTCAAGAGAGAGATATTACCATGTGTTTATCCAAGTTGCTGGTGGTCTAGCTGCAATAGCCTAGAGCTTTCCCAAAGCAGTTTAATGCCTCTAAACACCAATTAGGTGACAGTCACAGCTATGCAAGGACATTTTCAGCAATTAACTGTCTTAGGGAAAAAGGCTGTACAGTCTGAAATACTTTCTGCACTGCATGTGCTAGGATGGTCTTAAGACTGAAGGTAACAGCTGTTACCTCCATGGCACTCTCTTGGTTTTTGTGTCATAATTATATGGAAATATTTCTGGAGGGCAACAAATTTTATCTACAAAGCAGAAACAATAAAAAGTTGAGCCACGTCAAGTCCCATCGACAAAGCAAGTTGCTGGAGTGACATTGGCATTACTGCACCACTTGGGGAAGAAACAATAATGGCGCAGAGTATACAGCTTTAAGAAACCCAGGAAAGCAAGCTTCAGGGAAGGAAATCACATGTATACAAACATTGATAATAAATAATAATAAACAGAAGGTCTGTTCATTACATTATGCAGAACTTGGACGAAATCATTATTCATCTGCCTGTCTGCTCATTCTGTATGTTAGTGAAGGCTGCAGGAAATTATTTCCAATATTCGCAAAAAAAAAAAAGAGACATGCAGGTGGATGGCTCTGCGCATCTGATTTCATCAGAACTCTGAAACACAAGTGCTGGAAACCAGAATAATCAAATGGAAGTCTACAAAGCAGACTAAAGCCACCTCAAAATAAATGAAAGAAATGCATGTACATACACGCAGTGCATGGAAATGAGAAAGAGGAACTCGTCATCAGCTCCTTGAGCCAAAGGTTATCATGCTAAAATAGAAAATCTAGTTAGCAAAAATATTTTGATTATGTGACTTTCCCTTTGGAATAAACTAGCAAGGAGGAAGGAGTCAAATTTATTTTGTCCTTTTATAGGCAATTCTTGAAGAAAGTATAGCAACAGTCACAGTTTTCTCTATTTCTAAAAATGTCACTCTAATTTCAAAGTGCTGTAAATCGTTATTCTTAAACACACACACAAAAAGGTAAAATACAGTTTATTACATTTCAATCTAAGAGATTAACACATAACTATTTATTTTTATTGGCAATGTGCCCAAATACCCCAGATCTGCAAGACTGATAGTGAAAAGGAAAATATTTCAGGCCTCAACGAGAGCAGATCCATGGTTGCCTGGAATGTGTAAACAGCCAGAGCCTGTTTTACTTCCCACCCCCACTCTCACCATACACACCTCCTCTCCTAACCCCTCCTAACATTAGCAAGGAGTGCTGCTCTCAAGCAGAGGAGGGAACAGATATGTAGTAACATCAAATAACAAAATTCCTGACATTTTACGATACAAGAATTTGGATTTGCTGAAATGCAGTGGTTCCATATATAAATGGCTGGAGTCTAAAAACAAAACCAGTACTACATAAACCCCTCCCCCCAAAATGAAAAGAGCGGGCTTGCTGTATGACAGACCTGATAAACACATACTAAGGGAATCCAAATGCTTCTCTCTAGACTATTCTTTGTGCAACTGAAGATCAGCCAGATCTGTGTTCTATCAGAGAATACTGATCACAGCCATACAAAAGCGAAGGGACGTTTTCATAAAAATCTATACAATGTAACAAAACCAATGCCAAAATTTAATGCTGGTATAAATTACCTTCTGTGAAAACAAAGACTATTACTTGCATAATGATATATACACCCACAAAGCAGTAAGTCATAAAAATAGATATCATATCCTCAAGAAGTTTACAATACAATTAGATCGGTGGGTTTTAATCTATTTAAATTTGCAGACCTATAAAGATATTTTGTACAGAGAATTTGAACAGAATTACAATGGACTTCCTTCCCCCTCCCAAGATCTCTCAAAAACCAGTCCATGTGTTCCCTAGCAGCTTGCAAGCCACAGTTTGAAACTACAGAATTAGAGAACTGCTGTTATTTACCTAGTAGCTTTAGTCTTCAAAACCAAACTAAACAAGAAAGTAAAAAAAAAAAAAAAAAAAAAGAAAAGAAAGAAATAGCAATTAGAAAATGAGAACATCTGAGCAAACAGCTGTGTACAATGGGAAGCTAAGAGCAACGGACAGAATAAAAGAGGAAAACTTGAAAAAAATAGGAGAGCCTAACCCTGAAAGGCAGTTTCATAACATTGTTTACAAATAATAGGTCACACAGCTCTCCTGCTTCTCCTTTCTTTTAATCTTACTGGTTTTATGAATGCATTTGGCTAACATTCAAAAGAACACGTCCATAAACTAATGAGGCAAAATGCTGGCTCAAAGGAGACACAAGCAAACGGTCTGTCAGTAGAATATTTGCAAACAGTTGAAATCAATAATAAATATAACCTAACCAAATGCAATGCATACGAGCAGAAATTAAAAGACTGAGGCAATTGGGAAATACATAAATGATGTTTCAGGCCACAGGGCATACTTTCTCACATACGTTAGCATGTTAAATAGGCTGGCAAGATATTCACTCCACTTGAGACACCAGAGAAATAACCACACATATTTCCAAAGACAAAATTAACAACTAAGACAATGCTAACAGCATAAATAATTATATATTTATGTAAAACAACTATTTGTAGAATGTTTGAGTCATTAAATGAGAAAAGTCTGAGTCAGAAAATTTATTTTTAAGGTTAGGAAAATAAACTTAATGTCCCTTCTGTGTAATTTTCCTTATCCACTGTTGACAAACACAGAGCAACCACCCCAGAGAAAAAAAGTAAATTGAAAGTAAATGCGTAAAAAACACATACACCACATCACCAATATACAAATATACTCATTCTAGGGTTTTGGGTTTTTTTTGCATTTAGGAGCAAAAACCTTCCTATTTCTTTATACAGCCAGCATCTAATATGAAGGATGAAGCACTGCACTACACACTGTCAGACTTCTGCCTTCCAACTGAGCCTCCCTGGTATCAGCCAAGCTAGCTGCAGGACTCCCATCTCCAGAGGCTTTGCCCAGCTGAGGTAGTCACAGTGCTGCAGTCTATACAAAGCAGTGAGAGCCAGACTGCTGAGACTCAGTGAAGAAGGGATTAGGGAAAGCACAGCTCTGGCCTCCAGCCAACATGAAACTCACACGGTATATCTATCGCTGCATGGGAAGGCTGGCACATGGTCTCAATGGAGTGTATGGTACTTGTCACCCTTACACAAAAGGCAAGGATCAGGTGCTGGACTTGATATGTTGGGCTTCTTATATGGTAGGTCACAGTTGGCAACATAATTCTGAGACTATACATGATCTAGACTGGCAATGATGAAAGCGTGATACCACTGCTTGCCAGCTGCTTTAGATGTGGCTACTACTGGCTATTTAGCCCTTTTGATGTGGCTGGCCTGAAAAACTAAGGGCAACTGACTGAAAAAAAGTCATAGCTTCCAAGCATTGATCTAAGCTGGTCTCTTTTCAATGTATGTGTTTGCAACCTCAAATTGCCACCTCTTACATTATACTGAAAAATATTAAGCATAAGTCAATTTCAACATAGCCAATGCAGCTCCTGCACATCTTAAAGAAACTGTGCTCTAAATCTCAACTTCATGCTTATCAGCTACACAAACTTCAAAGAACCTTGTGAGGATTCAGATAAGAATGGCATTCAAAATAGATTGTGGAAGTTACGCCATACAGAAAAGACTACTTATGTGGGCTACAGGAAAGAAAAGGGACACCACAATCTCTGCTTCATTACAAGAATATTGACTGTTACGATAAAAGCTAAAATCACATGTCATGCGCCACTTTAAAAAAGGCTCAGAAACGTTTACTTAATCAGTCAAGAATCTGTGATGACATCATATAAGGCCTGATCCTAGAAGTCTCCTGCACACGCCAAGTATGTTTTTTCCAGTACCAGGCTATATCTATAACAGGATTTGTTGAATGTTCAGAACATAAATGTGTCATCAATTCTGTCCTTGCTGGCGCTGCCCATGTTATCATGTTGCTGACAAAGAACAACTATGAAACACAGAAAATATCCATTAAAATGAAATCTCTTAGACTCCACTGGAAACTCCAATAGGTTTTCTGGGGGCTAAGGGTGGGGAGAAAAAGGAGTTTAAACATTTTAAAAGCAATTACAAAAAGGTTGGAAAAAATCAACAGAGGCTTGTTCAGAGACAATCTAATACCCTATACCCAACTGATAGCCAAGAAGCTAATGTACATATTAACAGAAGATTAACAAACTAAAACAATAATTACTTCTAACTCCAAACTTTATTTCTTAATTTTCTTCTGATACTTTGCTATCCTAATTTATAATTTGATAGAAAATGGAATTAGACTTGAATAAACAGAATTTTACATTCATGCTTTTTAATGAACTAGCAACAAAATAAATTGAAAATGCACTTCTGCCTTTAAAATTCTTCAAAACTAGTCATTAATAAAATCTTCATAGTAGTTCTGCAGGATGGTATGCAGACAAATCATTTACATTCCACTGTAAGCAGAACGTAAATGATTTATCTGGCTGTGGAAAGGAGTGCCCTATCAATTGCCTTGTAAACATGCTAAGGAACAGATTTTTTCTTTTAATACATATGTATATTCAAAAATTCAAAGGAAAAATGTTTTACTTCAAAATAATCTTATATGGCAATACAAATATAGGCACAAACCTCTACAAAAGTAATGACTGGAATTATCTGAACACTTTTTAAATATGTACAAGATACAGGTCACTATATTTTTGGTAAGAGGCATTTAAATCTCTTTCACACTGGACTCCATATACACAAACACCTGCTTTGCACAACAGACCTTATTTACAAAGCCACCATTCACCGAGTATGATCAAATTGACAATGCATAATTACATTTAACATGTTGCCATTAGAGAACACAGAAACTTTCCATGTTTCAAGTGTATTTTTAAACCAAAATATATGCTGCTGATAATGTAAAAGATACAATGAAGAATTCCTTGTTGACCTAAAGCAAAATTTAAAATGAAACATTTAATCCAGCAGTGAGCACATATGCATACAAGCATAAAAAACATTAGAAAAAAAACAGGCACAAAATGCCTTTGTTGTAAACACGAAACACCACTAACATATTAAGAAATACCCACATACCACATATACCACCATCATAAAACTCAAGAAATGCACAGGAATAAGCGTTTTGAAGGCATGCCATTTTAGCCAAGAAAAAAAAATACAGTCTTAAAATTCCCAAAAAAATTTCATTGGCTACTTGATGGTCTGCAGGATAAAACTTTTGAGATAACCTACTCCCACTCTTCCTCCTCGTAAACTGCCCATCAGGAACAGCTGATTTCTGTTTTTTCCCTAACCTCTACCCAGCATTACACTAGGTAGTAAAAACATGATGGTGGTCTCCCAGAAAAGTTGATTTCATTCATCATCAGCAAAAGTAACTATTATGGTAATGCGTTAATGAATTTGTGCTGTGTGTAATAAATAGGTTCTTTCCATCCACTCCAGTATTGTATTTAGGGACATCCTTTCAACTTATGTTTTTTTCCAAGCACATAAAATCCTGAGAGAAAGAAGCTGGATGAATTTTTATGATACACCGTCATGCACTGGTTTTAAACTAATTGGCTCATTTAAATTAACTGGTTATGTAAGATACTTATAGAGACAAGCAGAAGTATCAGAGCCAAGTGTTTGGGGTTTTTAAATATCAAACCAGATTCCTACAAATACAACTTATTAACAATGCTAATTTATAAGACCATCCGCACAAAAAACAGTAAATAGTCAAAATGGAAATGAAGAAACCTTGAGTAGCTTCCACAGAATGACACAAAATCTGCCTTGTGAACACCACAAAATGTCATTAAAAAATATACATGCTCCTGTTCTTTACTTTCATTTTTGAGAACTTGGATAGGAAGCAAGAAGTGTTCCTCATTAGAATAATCCTCAAGCCTGCTTTTTATCTGTGCCTTCCAGATTACATTATTTTAAAGTCAATAAATTAAAAAGTAAAATATATTAACTACAAAGAACTACAAGAGCTCTTACATTAAAAGGACAAACCTCAATTAAAAAGTAAAAAAAAAAATAGCAGTCAAAGTTAAGCTACAATGAAAGAGCGCTGAATGCATACAACTGGAAGCATTAACTCCTGAAAATAAAAAAAAAAAAATCAGAAAAGATTTGGTATGTTTCAATCAATTCTGTAACCAAATTTATTCCTAGAAGTCTAACTCATGTGTACATGTAAATGGGCATGAGAAGAGTTAAGTTTGTTTTGTGACTGTAAAAAGTATCAGATAGATACCGTTGGAAATTAATCCCCCACAATATGAACAGGCACTGCGCTTGGATTCTCTGTCTTACCCTGTCAGCAAAGCTCAATCCTCTCTGTGGAGAATGCTAGGGAAGAGGTAATTTTGCCTCCATCTCTCTGTTGAGATCAGGGTTGAGATTTTACCTCTAAGGGCAACCAAAAACCAAACATTAAAATAGGAAAGAAAAAAAAATAAAAATAAATAAAATGAAAACAGATTAAAAATTGAAAATATTACAACTCTGAAATTTGAATGCATCCCTCAGCTACAAATGGTACCACAGCTGTCGCCTCCTGTTCAGTCAGATGCATAGCATCCACTCCTGACTTTGCCCCATTTCAGCAAGCACATAATTAAAGGGTGCTGCACCTCACCTTCTCTCAAAACCTGACATCCGGCCTGCCCCAGTCCTACATCCATTTCACTGGCTCTGCACCACCTCAGGTGTTGCTGACTAGAACTTGAAGCCTGAGCATATCCCAGTTCAGGGTTTCAGAGCCCATCCACTCCATCCAGCTCCATTCTCCAACCTCAGGGCAACTCCTTTTATTTCTCCAGAGCTACTCATGGGACAACCTTAAGGCTGTCTATGTACATATACATACATGCACATGTACACAGACAGGGCAATTTGTATAGGTCATTTTAAACAATTAATATTTGTGTAATTAACTGCTGGTCAACAATCCCACCTGAGACTATGTGCTAACAAAAGTCTTAATACTAATGGGTCTCTGGATACACACATACCTTCTGCCAGCAGCAACTAGTCTAAACCTACTGGCATAGACAACAAGCAACTCCTAGCTGCTAAATGTCACTCAAATAATCATATGATTGTAGCAATTCCAACATGAATTACCAATATACGTGGACTGGGGGGGGAAAATCCATATTTTTACTTCACTTTATGAAAATCTCATGTATATATTAACTGTACGCTGTGAAGGTCAATTCTTTCAGAAGAACATTCTTCCAGTGATTTTGCTGTAGGCTAAAGGGCTGTGTCGAAATCAGGACAAACTCATCAGTGGATATTTCTAAGCACAAAACACAGCAACAGCTGTATACATGTTAATCCTAACAGTGCAACAGCTTCCTTTCAGTAGTGCTACTGTAACATGATTATTCTGCTCAGAAATATAAATCATTAATAGTTGGCTTCTCTCTTGAACTACAGAGAATATTCTGCAGAGTTTTCATTTAATGGTAGAGAATTAATGAAGAGCTGATAGCTCTATACAGCACAATAGAGCAGAAGAAAAGGTTGCACATCCAATGCAGTTTGCTGCCTTCAAACGGAGCACAATAAACATATTATTCTGCAAAAGGACAAACTGAATGTATCCACCAAAAGAAAATCTTCTTCGTTTTCTTGAACATAATGTCAAAGGATATTTTCTAAGTATTTTTAATGCCTAAGCAAAAAACATTGCTTCTTTGCTCTAGCTATAATTTATTGCAGTTACGGAAAAGTTGTGTTTCAATAGGAAAAAATAAAATCACATTTGATGTTACCACATCTTTCCACCTTAGGAAATTATGGTTTTATGTAACAAAACATATTCTAAACCCACTGCATAGTAGTAACAGGTTAAACTGTAACTAAGGAGCTTAAATGAAATTTAGGTCAGTAAATGCAATCATGTTTTGAACGGCACAGTGATGTATAGAGCAACCATTACATATTAATGGAAAACACTGCTTTTTAAAAAGCCTTGTTTCACCCTCCAATGGCAAAGTCAATAGAACTCAGCACTTAATTAGACAGAAGTATTTTGATGAGTATACGTATACATGGTTATTACACATTATTAGTGCTACTTGTCTGTTCGTAAACAGGCCACAAGTCGTGTCACCTAAGCATCAAGAAGCACTGTTTTGTCCACGTGTTTAATACACTGAGTAACTTCTCACAGCAAATGAGTAAGATCCAACACCCAAGCCAGACTGCATTTAGGCAATGTGCTTAGCTAAAATCTCGAAATAACTGCTTCTTCTTACTACAGTACTATTGTCATGATTCCATACTGCATGGGTACTACAGGATTCTTCGCATAAAATCATGTTGTAACTTCATATAAAATTATGTATCTTTACATGCACTCTAATTTAAACAGGACAAGTAGACATATCGATTGTCTATGCTACAAATAAAGAAGGTCGAGAAATTGGGTCAAACACTGTGACGCCCCTTTTATTGCATAAAGTCAACAAGATTATAAGAAAAATTATAAATCATCAGATATGCCTAACCGAAGTCTCTTTTCCTCCTGAAGGCATACTCGTAACCTAGAGTAAAGAAAGGGACTGGTGGCTGGGATCTGGACATAGGATGACGGAGGCAATACACAGATGGCATGCACACCCATACACTCAACAAATGAGGAAATTCAATATCTGCTGCTAGGGTCCAATATTTTTAAGGCATCAATATCACTGAAACTAAATACAAATAAGCACGAGAAAAGTGATGCAAGATGCCTGTGCTCCTTAACCTTTGAAAAGTCATGTAGCCATAGTTTATCTTGCTTTCAGTTAAGCTAGCAGAAGAAATTTTTGTATTTCCATGGAATTACTAAACATCAGTAACTGTAATTTATAAATCTCCATCTAAGATAAGATCTCTATGCAAGAAGAAAATGGGTAAGAAATTATAACCTTTTCTTATGAGACTGAGCAACCTTCTTTGATTTCCCCCTAGCTTTTACACAGCCCTAACTTTGGAGAACTTCTTGTATTTGTAAAACAAAACACTGTCAGTCATTCTTAAAAGAAATTCCATTATAATAATGACCAGACTGTCACAAAAAGCAGCCTTTAAAGTATTCTCTTGTCTACCAAAGAAAACCTAAAGCCCATTTTTCACCTTTGGATGTTTGTTTCAGTACCATTAAAATGACAGATTTTGTACTGACAGGAAGGCTGCTATTCCATGTACAGCTGTAGTTCCAATGTTTTTGTTTAATTTCAACCAACTTGTCCAAGTAGGCCATTTGGTAGAAACCTATAAATGGCACCCAGGGGGTCTGGGTTATTGCTGTAAAGAGGTCAACTATTTCCTCCTAACTAAAAATAGGCAAGATGAGGGAGGGGAAGAGGGAATGGAGTTTAATTTAGCAGCTGAGAAAGAGTTTACAAAATTACTTCCACCTTAACTCATACTGAAGATTATGAAAAAAAAAAAACAAAAAAAAACTGCCCTCAAGAGTTACAAAACCTTGATGGTTTTGTAGGCAGGCTTGTATCTGTAATCTGAAAGAATGATAAGAATTAAAATAGGAATAGTAAAGAGGACCCAGCATACAGATTGCACGTCAGGAAGGCGAAGGGGCGCCAGCACCCTCTTTGCGCAGAGCAAAGATTTATCAGCAGCAGCCCTGCCAGGTGTTAACAACTCTCATTTCTCCTACCAGCTGAGGTCACACTGCTGTCCCACAGACAAGGCACTACAATCTGCTGCTGTTCCCCTGAGTCAGTTTTTTCCACCATTTACTCTCCTGGCTTTTTGTCTCCCTCACTTACTCGCATTACAACCTTACCAGGGCAAGAACTGTTGTCCACAACATTCCCAAAATGGCCCCGATTTGAAAGGGGGCCCCTTGACACTACTAAAATATAAACAACAGTTCAACACCAACTACAGCATGAATTCTAACACTGGAGTCCAACAGTAGCCAACAGAAAACAGCCAGAGCTAAAGGCACCAAGACACGAACCCACAAGCTCTCTACAGCAATTACCAGGCTGAAGCCCTGGGATGGGTTTTCCAGCCTCATCTCCACAATGAGCCAAATTCAGCATAGCACTAAATCCTAAGCATATCACACTGCTGACTTAGCTACCATGAAACAATGTCCCATCTGCAATGAAGGACATTCTCTGCTCCTTCCAAGCTCAGGGACATAGGCTTTTAACAATTGCTGCTGCTGGAGGAGCCTCTGTTCAGGAAGCTCTTCCAGGAGGCACAGCACAATTAGTTAGGCACACCAAGTGGAGAACAGGCCTACTTCTGACCCTGTCCTCACAGAAACGGGAAAACCCCATCTGCAAATCAATGACAGGACTAAAACTGGGCAAACTGGCAAAGCCAAAGCCTGACTATTCCAGGCACAGACACATCCCCCTTCCACATTAAGGATTTAATGTATTTTTGCTCCTCCAATACGCTTATTAGAGAGAATACCTGCCACCTGCTGAAAAGAACAACTCACCACACAAGTCAGTGCAGCAGCATGGCAGAGGACATTGGAGTTATCTTACTTCATTGGGCAGTGGAAGTATTCTGATGAAAACTTATCTGCAGAGGGTTTTGTTTGGTCTCATGAGACTTGGACAGTCACGCCATTGCCAGTGTTTACATGAATCAGTATTTTTTAATCATTTCTGCTTCTCAAATGCATCTCTTCATCTTGGGGGGAAACTAACCTTTGTTGTTGCTTAGCTCACTGAAGGTGCTAAACTGAGAGGACTACAGCAGCTCCACACGTATCTCCACCGTGTAGCCCAAGAAAGGTGTAACACATTTTTAACCAACAACAAAAACCAAACCAACAGTGAAACACACCAGGACAATGCCATTCTCTTGCCAACATCTGCTACCACAGAATGAATATATTTATTTCAAAATCTGCCCACTGACTGTGTGTGACAGTACACTAACCATGGGACAGGAAGAGGCCCAAATCCAGCATGTGCAGTCACATGGTAAGCAAGGTATATTATGTTAAATCTTGTATGTGCCACTCCAGCAGTCTCAGTTAAAGGATTGCGAATAAATGGGCTAAGGAAGAAAGACGTGACAACGTATTTGTCACGAGTAAAGACCTTGTATTTATTACCTACAATCAGATTCCCCTCTGGCACAATATACTTATTTTTATACTATTAGCCTAAAATATCAGTCTTGAAATTTTAATTTTACACTCCATTTTATTCAAATCATCGCTTGAGGAGCACCCTTTTCAATGGAGTAGTTCAGTTTTCTGCAACATTATGCTGCAATATTTTCCTTTTCTGTGAAACACTCAATGAGCTCCACCAGACAGACCACTTCCCCTCCCCCACCAACACACACACATCTACACTTTAAGACTTGTGCGTCAAGAAAGGAAAAACGCTGTACAAATCCTTGTGGAGAAGAGCAACAGACATGTTAAGAAAACATAAAGGAAAGCCTTTATTCAGTCTACACACCGAGTTTGACAAATTAATATGCAAGCCTAACTTCTAGGGTGTGGCTTTGTGTTTTTTCCCCTTTTTGTGCTGTGCAGGATGTCTCCTCGAGCACCCAACAACATATAATTAAATAGGTCGAGGGTCATTCGCTTTACATCACACCACACCAGCGCTGAGCCGCGCACCGCACCGAAATATCAGACCAACCGCCGAGATTAAACCAGCACCACAAAATGGGGAACAGGCTCTGCCGGATGACAGCAGCAGAGAGAAAGGTGTCCACCAGCTTCCCGCCCGGCGGGCGGCTGCACGCACCGCCTGCCCCCTCCCCTGCGGAGACCTCACCGACGCTGGCCACGCCGGCCTGGAGCGAGCAAACGGGCGTGCAACGGGTGTGCAACAGGTCTGCAGCCTACAGCGCCCAGTCCCCGTGTGTGTGTGCCCCCCGCCCGGGGCTCCCCCGGCAGCACCGCCGCCCCTCCAGCAGCCTGCAGCGCTGGGACCCGAGTGGGCAGCAGCACACTGCACCGGGGGAGGTGGGGGTGCTGGCAGGAGGCGGGGGGCGAGGGGGGGGGTGTAACTTGTTTACCTACTTGGAAGTAAACTTCGATGCACGGAGCGACCGGCCCCTCCGCCCGCTGCTGAT
Organism: Ara ararauna; assembly: GCA_028858755.1. Taxonomy (NCBI): domain Eukaryota; kingdom Metazoa; phylum Chordata; class Aves; order Psittaciformes; family Psittacidae; genus Ara; species Ara ararauna. The sequence goes on from CM054378.1 coordinate 55,042,032, forward strand.
TCAAGCCCTGGCGATGAATGGGATCCCCTCCCCCACCCGTGCTCTGCAAACTCCACAGTTGAGCGTGAATACCTCGCATTTCCCACCCCCACCCCCACCCGTTCTCCTCTTTTTGTGTGTGTGTGTGTGTGTGTGTGTGTGTGTGTGTGTGTGTGTGTGTTAGTGTTAAGAAAAAATACATTTTAAAACACTATCTCAGAAGTACGGAACCGCTCCAGAAACTGCCCCCCCCCGGGGGTGGGGGGGTCGGTGTGTTCGGGGGCAGATGAAAGCACACCCGCCGCCAAGACGACAGCCCCACACACATCGCCTCAGCCCAACGCTCTCCACCCCCCCAAAAAAAAAACAAACCAACAACCAACACCCCCCAAAACGCCCAGGTCCAAAAAACTTCGTCATAACAGCTGAGCCACCCCCCCCCCGTCCCACCCCATCCCCCCCAGGCCGGGGGGGGGGGGGGACACGACGGGGCAGCAGGACCTGGCCCCGGGCTGGGGCCTGGGGACTGCCGGGGAAGGACGTTTGTCACCTCGGCGTGAGTAAGAAAGGGAAAAAGAGAGAAGGGGGAAAAAAAAGGGTCCCCGGGATGAATAATCCGCCTCGGAAACTCACCTCGCTCAGCGGGCGTTAAAGGCACAGCTCCCGCGGGCGGTGGGGGAAAGCCTCAACTTCTGCGGGCGGCGCTGGCAGAGACTTTCCCCTCACTTGCCGCGCATGGTGCAACTCCTCTTTCCCCGGGGTCCCGGCCAGCCTGCGAGGAGACTGTAAATCCCCCCTTGCCGCCGCCGCCGCACACGCCTCCTCCTCCCCCTCCGCGCGCACAGGCGGCACAAGGAAGTCCCGGAGAGTGGGAAGGGGAAAACGGAAAGTTTTGGGGCGGAATGGCGGGTCGGGAGGTGCCGCCGCTCCGCGCGGCTTTACAGCCGGCGGGCGGCCGAGCGGTTGGCTGGATGGGACGGTGCGGGCGCGCGGCGGCGGCGGGAGCGGCGCTGAGGGAAGCCGGCCGCGACCGGGGCCCGCCGCCGCCGCCGCCGCCACCACTACCAACAAACACCACCACCGCCGCCGCCGCCGGGAGAGGGAGGGAAGGGAGGCAGAGACACTGGGGGGCGAGCGGGGCCGGGGTGCGGGGCGAACCTGCCGCACCCTCCCCAACCTGTGTCCCGCACGGGGGTGCCCTGTGCCGCCAACGCCCCTCGTGTGTGTGTGTGTGTGTGTGTGTGTGTGTGTGTGTGTATGGAGGAGGCGTTGCAGCGCGCAGGTGACTGGCGCCCCTCGCTTCCACGCGTTACTGCCGGTGGTGTCGTGCGTTAACATATCCCGCAACCGCCCGTAACCCCAGGAGGAGCCACGTGCCCACCCCGCAACGCGCGCAGGGGCGCTTCCGCCCTCCTCCCCCCGTTGACCTCGCATGAGCCCGGCAACGGAGCCGCCTCTCGCGGCCGGGGACACGCGCTGCCCACCACCGCACGTACGGTACCCCCCGCGCCCCCGCGGTGGTTGGTGCCATCGTTACTATCATCGTTATTATTATTGTTGCTATCGTCACTACCAACTTCCAGGCTGGGGGGGAAGGGGGCGCATAGCCCTAGCCCACGCTGCTGGAACAAGTGGAGCACATCGCTATCAGCTCCAGTGGCGTTCCGCCTCGCACACCGGGGCGGGCAGCCTGCGCTGACCCACGCTCCGCTGCACAGGAGCTCGCCGCTGAGGCACACCGGGGCGGCCCCACAGGGGGCTCTGCCCCACCGCCGCTCTCCCCCCATCACCAGGGTGCAAGGGGGCGGCGGGCGCGGCCTCCACAGCCGTGAATCAGCAGAAACAGCCATTATTGCTTATGGCCGGAAAGGCAGCATCGGTGGGGCAGAAACGCTGCCGCTGTTGGGCCTCCATCCCGCCCGTGCTGCCCCACGCGTGTCCCCGTCGCGCGGGTCCCCTTCCCCCCCCCCCCCCCCCGGACGGATGATGCAACGCGCCCCGGGTCCATGTGCTTCCCCTCCCCCTCCGCGGCCGGCGCCGTGCTCCCGTGTTTTTTCCGCCTGGCGGGTCACCCGGCGGCTGATTGATTCTCCTTTCGCCCTGCTCAGTCATTCGGGGTTGGAAAGTAAATAACAAGTTGACATCATTACCGCGCTCCGCAGTGCCCCGCCGCGACAACCCGCTACCGTGCCGCGACGAGTAGCTGCGCACCCCAAAAACACCGCCGCGGCGCGAAACCAGCCCGTGCACCATCCCGGACCCCGCTCGGCCCATCTCGGCTCCCAAAGCCGGAGTGGGGTCCCGTCGGTCACAAGGGGCTACCGAGACTTCTTGTGACCCCTCTCCAGCCGGCCTCATGGCTAGTGTCATGGAAATAATAAGATGATCAAGGTGTTTCCGGGTGTCTGCCCCTGGTGGGCTCATCCGAGGCCAGGTTGGACGGGGCTAGGAGCAACCTGGTCTAGTGGAAGGTGTCGCTGCCCATGGCAGGGAGGATGGAACTAGATCTTTAAGGTCCCTTCCAACCCAAATCATTCTATGATCCTGGTAACAGCAAGCCTCACTTGACCCCGAAAGTGAGATTTATTATTGCTTTGTTTTGTTTGTTTGTTTGTATCTTCCCAATGACTTTTCCACTTTCTCCCTTTTCATCTTATTTTGTCATTAAGGGGAATTTCATGCTCATTATACATTTAGCCCGAAGCCTATGTATGTGCTGTCTACCACAGTTCTTATGGAAAAACATGATGTCATCCAAGGCAGCAGGACAAAGATCATACGTTCATGTATGTGTTGAAATGAGAACTCTCGAAACACTGGGAAATGTTACGACTGATGTGATTCATTTTCAGATTCGGAGCCCAGCAATCGCAGTGCGAGGCCATCAGCACTTCAACAAGCATCCAAACAAATATCTCCTGTTCGAAACAAGCTCCCATTGGACTGGCTTTTTTTTTTTTTTTCCCAAAAGCAAAACCTACATTAGATTTTTATTACTCAGCAATGTAAACAAACGACAAACCCCTCCAGATGTATAGTGAGATGGCGTTCAATTTCTAGTTCCTGTGCTTTTTCACAGGATCACAGAATGGTTTGGGTTGGAAGGGACCTTAAAGATTATCCAATTCCAACCCCCTGCCGTGGGCAGGGACACCTCCCCCTAGACCAGGTTGCTCCAAGCCCTGTCCAACCTGGCCTTGAGCACTGCCAGGGATGGAGCAGCCACAGCTTCTCTGGGCAACCTGTGCCCAAAGAGGCAATACAGAAGTTATACAGCCCTCCTGTCATCTTCTTGGCCCTCCTCTGGACTCATTCCAACAGCTCCTTGTCCTTCTCATGTTGGGACCCCCAGAGCTGGACACAGTACTCCAGGTGTAATCTCAGAAGAGCAGAGCGGAGTGGGACAATCACCTCCCTCAACCTGCTGTTCCTTTTGAAGCAGCCCAGCTTTTGTTTGTTTGTTTAGTTGCTTTTACAGTCTGGTGGGCTTACAGCCGAGGCAACCTCATTGCAAAATGATCCCAAGTCAAGCCTTGGATAGCTTTGGAGGTTTGTTTGCCCAGCAAGGAGGCTGGGCCCGCTCCCAGTCCTGCATTCTGCAGGGAGCAGTGAAGCTCTCACCCCTCCATCAGGCCCAGTTCTCACTGCTCAGCCTGGCTAGGCCAGCTAAGCACAGTGGTAGGGCAGCAGCACAAGAGGGAGGTGAGGGCCACGAGGACATCCCAAGCAGCAGGCTCTGCTGAGGGGGAGGAAGCATTACAAGTCTTCCTTGTAACCAAACTGTATGTTTGGTTCTTCACTGCTGAGGAGCTGCGGGGGTGCTCTGGCCATGTGCCTACCACAGCAGCCGAACCTCCAGCTCAAAAGCCATCAGGACACCTTGTCCCAGGTGGCCAGAGCCCAGTGACATGCACTTCTCTGCTGAGCGGGTGGGGAGGCAGGGATGGACAAGGGTGGTGAGGAACTGAAGGTACTGTGACAACAGGGAGATCAAACTGTGCCCTCATGCAGGCACAGTGAAGTGACTTCTGCTCTTTTTCAACTGGGCGCAACTGCTGCCTGTTACCAGCACGGCAAGCAGGACAAGCAGAGGAGGGCAAGTCCAAAGGAAGGGCTATGGCTGTCTCCCTCTCCTCACTTTCCGAACCAGTTCCTATTGCCAGTCCGAATCGTCTGTACCTAGCAGTGTCTGAGCAGTGGCAGGCACGGGCTGAGCTACACCAGGAAGCCAGGCAGGCTTCAGCTAGCCTCCAGGGAGACGAGGTTAAATATTGATGCAATGCTTGCTGAGAACTTAAAATGAAGTCTATCAGGGAAAGCGCTTTTTTCAAGCAATGCTTGGCTAAGGGGTGCAGCACAGAACCCATGAGAAAGACTTGTGTTTTTTTCAATTAAAGTGGGAAAAACCCCTCCAATACAACTATAAAGTGGTGGTAAAGGAAGAGTGCATTGCTGCTCTGGCCATTACAATAATTTTGGCCTTTGTATAACAGGAGACCCCAAAGCAATCACGTGTAAAAGTAATCACAGGTTTTTAAGAGCCTTGTTTTTTCGGTTTCATAACTTGTGACACAGTGACGGTGATCGCTGGCAGTGCTGCAGCCCTGCAGCTCCAAGCGAAGCGAGCCAGAGCTGTGGTTTCTTACCCTCATTAAAATGGAAAGGCAAACCTGAAACAATCAAAGTCAAGGGCTAGCAGGGCTGGCCTACTGGGGAGATAATGAGATCATGAGACAAAATATTTTGCATTTTAAAAGATGAAAGCCATTGTTATTTTTTCTGGTGCTTCATTGCTGTGTGTTGTGTTGGTGACTATTTCTGCTTCCCCACACACACCATGTTTTTCTGTTCTCTGACTATGCACATAAAAGTAAGTTCTCTTGAACAAATGAACCATTCAAAAAGAAATAATTAGTTCTACTTGTACATAGCTGTAGTTAAATAATTCTCCTCCCAAAAAGTCTGACGTATGGATTAATTGTTTCCTCCTGTTATGGACCTTAAAAAAATGTGGATCTGCCAATCTGCTAATTAGGTTTTTAAGAAAATTAATATAAACTTTTGAGATGCTGGTGAAAACTGAACTGGTGTTTTAACTTGGATAGATGCCTCAAGACTATTTGGATACAGGTGAAGTACACAATTCTTATGTTGCAATACGCAGATATTCTATAAACTGAAATGTGACATGGTAGGCACTATTTCTGCAACACTTAGAAATATGTTAAACATTAAGGCCTAGCTTTTCAATTATGAGTTGTCCTGCCAGACAATTCATGATAGGAAAGTAAAGACTTTTAGCGCATTATTATTATTAATAGTAGTAGAAGTAGTATTATTAGTATTTGTTTTATTGCTGTTATTATTGTTAATTATAGTTGTTATTGTTATTATTTAGCACATCTGTGGTGGCAAGTTTTGCTTTCTATTCTGTGAGCATCCTTACAGTACTTGATATTTTTCAGATGAATGTTCTCATAGAGTCACTCATGTGAGCAACTGCTCTGCAGCACGAAAAATCCCAGTTTTGATTTTAGCCACTTGTTAATACCAAGAGTTTCAATTTTAAAGGGAAATTCTGGTTGATTAAAATATTTTCAGGAATTGAGACCATCACTGGTATTTTTTTCTCTCTGCTTATTACTTCACTAGTATCTTTGGACTAGACTGAAAGCCTTTGCTTAATTCACAAGCCCTTGTGCAAGCAGATCTCTTGAGTAAAAAAAAGACTATAAGAAATAAAAAAGCAAAGTGGGAGATCTTGTTTCAAAGTTTTTTGAAGGTAAAACTGTCAAAAATGTTTTGATTTTGCAAAGCAAGCATGGTCTAATCCTTTTTCTGTCTTCTCTACCCTTTTTCTCTCCAAGGTTTGCTTCATGTGGCTCGTAATACCTGCACTTTTTACTGGTATATTTTCATCCACCTTTTTGAAATGTGAAGAGCTAGATTCCTTGGGCTCTAACAGGAGTTCAGTTTATCTAATAGGAATCTAATTGTTTCTGATAATTTTGATGCTATTACGCTGTTGCAGAGGTTGCAAACCAGGATGTACTATTCATAGTTTCTTCCCTGTGCCATTATACAATAAATACACATCTGGTGCTGCTCAGGAATACTGTGTATTAGGTAAATGTTATGCCAAGAGTATTTTTGCTTCTTTGTGTAAGGTGATAAGACCATATTTGGCAATTCTTCTAAAGTGCAGTTGGAAAAATCTGAATAAGTTAGAGCAACACTCCTATCTGCTATATGGAATATATTGTTTAGTATGTGGAACATGTGTAATTGTTATTACTTAAGGTAAAATAAATCAGAAACTTTGATATATGCAATCTACACTTCTCTGATCTGTTTAGTGGGCTGACACAAAGGGCTGAGCTAGCTATATGGGTCCCTTAGGATCCTCAGATGGAACAGAGATTTTTTTATCTTGCTCTAATTTACTCTTAGAGACAGTTTGGCCTCCTGCCAGTCTGGAATAGAAAGAAGAGGGAGGTGATCATCTCTTTCCTTGTCTTTCCTCATCCATGCACTGTTACGTGGCCCAACCTGTGTAGAATTAATGCCTGGGACAGCTTGTGATTTCAAGTATTTTTTATCCTATGAAAGATTTAAGAAGAGAAAGTAGTTCTACATAGAAGCTGTCTGCGGAGAGTGAAACACCTAGAGAATTAACAGGATCAGATTTCCTGCAGAGAAGCCAGACTTATGCAGAGGTTGTGCTATGGACCTGAGAGGTGTTAGCCATGTATCATCTCCCTTAGTTGCTTAGGTATTTCGGAGATAAATGAGTCCTGAGGGTTGTGACAGTGCTGTCAGATGTCTCCCCTTGTCCTGTGAGGATAATCTTAACCTCTGAGGCCAGCAGCAGGGGCAGCCCTGCTGGCATACTTCTCAAAGTGCTTAAAGTGAAATGGGAATCGGGAGCCTACTCCTTGAGAAGCCTCATCTTCCCAAAGAGTTCTTGTTAATACAGATCACAGAAAGAGCCCAGTAAGGATTTTGTGTCCTGGTTGTGGCTAGGTTAGAGTTAATTTTCTTCCTAGTAGCTGGTGCAGTGCTGTGTTTTGGCTTTAGTCTGAGAACAATGCTTATACCACACCGATATTTTAGTTGTTGCTAAGCAGCGCTTACCCTGATCAAGGACTTTTCAGTCTCTCATGCTCTGCCAGTGGGGAGGGGCACAAGAAGCCGGGAGGAAGCAGAGACAGGGCACTTGACCCAAACTAGCCAAAGGGGTATTCCATACCACAGCATGACATGCCCAGTGTATAAGCTGTGGGGGAGTCATCCGGAAGCCCAGATCACTGCTTCAGTCAGGCTGGGTATCAGCCAGCAGGTGGTAAGCAGTTGTATTGTGCATCACAATGTGTTTATTATTGTTTTCTCCCTTTTTTCTTTTTTGGTTTTATTTTTTTTTCTTATTTCCCTTATCACTATTATTATTGTCATTAGCAGCAGTATATTGTACTTCAGTTACTGGACTGTTCTTATCTCAGCCTGTGGGGTTTACATTCTTTTGATTCTCCTCCCCATCCTGCCTGGGACAGTGGGGGAGTGAGTGAGCAGCTGCATGGCTCTGAGTTACCAGCTGGGCTTAAACCACAACACTTTGTCAGGAAAGCATCAAGGAGAGCCAAATCCCTCCTATGAGTAGTAGGCACACAGAAGAGCAAGCAAACAAGAGTTTCATGGAACAAGATACGTCTATGTCTAGATAAGCAAGTAGCTTGGCACAGGTGGGTAAGATGAAACAGTGGTTCTAAGGACCAAACATCTGTGTGGCACCAACACCAGCATCCAGGTGTCTAGCCCCAGGCTGGTTCCACAGACTGCCTGACAGTGGTCATCTGGAGTGCCTTGGACATGATCCTGAAGTGCACCAGCTGGGTTATTTTCACCCAAAGGTAAAGCAGTTCTAATGCTCAGAAGCCTCTCTGCTCTGTGTACCAAAGCACAGCGCAGGGGAAGAGTCAGGAGATCAATTTCAGAAGTGCACTCCTGATTTAGATTGAGTGGTGTAGGTGCAATCTGCGATAGTTTCCTCTTTATATTGACATTGCATTGTATAATATTTTACACCTTAAAAGGTTCCCCGTAATTCAACGGGATTACTCAGGATTTAAAGCATGATTCACTGTTGTAAAATGTAAGACATATGGATTGTTTCTCTTGCCAAATGCAAAAGTTTTGGTTCAAGAGTTCTGAAATGGCTTTTCTTTACACAATCTCTATGGCTACTGAATTGCACACTGTATGCTGTATCATTTCTAGATGCGAGCTGCCATTTTGGGAAGCAATGAATAGAGGGCTGAAGGATTCTGAAAATGATGCTGATGCTGGCAGGAAACTAACCTGACTGTGAGCACCTCCTGTGGCACCACGGCCAGAAGAGCTGTTGTGATCACTGGGAACACAGAAAGGGACATGTGAGGAGGCAGAAGGGAGGTTATGCTCTCTCTCCGCTTGGTAATGCTGGTGTGACTACTGCTAAAGTAGTCCCATTCAATTATCTGCACTTCAAGAAGGATGATGATAAATTAGAGGAACTATAGAGAAGAGTTCTGATAATGATGAAAGGATTGGAAAATGGCTTACTTGTAAAGATAGTGATCTGTTTAATTTGCAATGAAGTAACTCAACCCTCTGGAAGAATCAGAGTGTGGTGAAAGAGCTAGCAGAGGACTCTTCAGTCTATCATGCAAACCTAGGGAGATCTACAGCTCAAACTTACAGACAAAGTAGCAGGTTTTTAAGGACAGAAAAATTGACCATTGAAAGACCTGGTGTGGATATTCTCTGCCTGGAATCTTAAATCCAGCATGGCTACTGTGTCTTAAAAGGCAGAAAGAAGTCATATCGCCCATGTTGTGACCATGTATGCTTAGAGCAAGCTATCGCGGTGGTGCTTTGTAGCTCTTCAAGTGCAGCCCTGTGAGAAGTTGCATTTTGGAGAAGCAGAAGTATGGTTGCCTAACTGTCTATCAGTGTATTTAATTCAAATTTCCAGTAAAACTCTTGTTGATATCCTGATGACAGATATTTTGACTTCCCAATTTGCAAGCACGTTATTTCTACAGGTGTGTGCAAAGTGACTGTCCTATTTTTAGCAGTAATGGCTTTGTATAAAACAAACATTTTCACATTTGGGAGCTTTGGTTGGGTTTTATTTTCATATTCCTAAAGTTTTCTTGAGGACCTCATCCAAGAAAGAGAAGAAACAAAGGAAAGTGTAGTACTGAAACCCTTCACTTTGTCAGCAAGACAAATTATTACAAGGATAACAAGTCAGACCTGCTTTTCTGTCCTAATTTCCATGTTTATAAAGTTTACAGCCTCTGTTCTATTATAACCTCTATATAGGGTCCAGTGCTCTACATGCACATGAATAAAAATGCATGGGAGAAGGAAGGAAGAGGGAAAAGAAAATCTGGTTATTTCTATGATTTAATTTAAAACACAGTGGTAGTAAATTTTTTAAAGACAGCATTATGGTATTCAAAATGCAGTTAAAATTAATGTTTAAAAATTCAAAATATACTTCCTAATTCCACAATTTACCCAGCTGTATTTAAAAACTGTGTATTTAAATTAATACATTCAGGTACCAAATCTATTTTTAATCTCGGTCTTGTTCCCCTTGAAATCAGCAGTGGTTTTGCCACTACTTCAGTGGGAGTATAATAAGGCCCCTCATTTTCAATGCTTACAACTACTGGGAAAATAGTGGCTACAATAGGGATGAATGCACCTCTACTAAATAATCTTTTTGTACTATTGCAGTTCCTAAATAACACAGAAAGTAATCCGATAGACTGAGCAGCAACGGAGAAACAGTTTCAATTAATCAGTACAAATCTCCATTACAACCAAAACAATTCCTTAATTCTTTACTGTCCTTACTCTCAAATCATGTATTCCTACTTCATCTGTCTGTGCTAAGTGAAAAGCTCCTTCCTTCCTGCCTTCCTGCCTGCCTGCCTCCTTCCAAGTCACATCATAAACCTCATTGCGTTGGCTCCCCAGGTAGCCCATGTTTGCTGCAGCCCCACACACCACAGAGGCTGTGGTTCCTCCTTTTCATTAATCCTGCAGTGCTGATTTTTTCTCACTAAGTTCAGCACATCCTTTAATGTTGGTATTAGAAACACAAGTTAGGAAAGATAATAGGAATGAGGTAGTTCCTGCATGCCACTTTTCACCATCTCCCTTCAATATCTTCCCAATGTAGCTATGTTTAACTACGCATTTTGAGACTTCCAACATCAGACTTGAGAGCTTGGGCTTCGAACTATAGCTTCGTCTGCACTGAGTCATGGGAAATCTGTGACTGGCAGTATTTTCACAAGCTGCGGTTGCTTGTGATCCCTCTGTGTAGGCTGCTGGCCTTTTTTTTTTTTCTTTTGCTGATGAAGAGGGGAAATATTAAGATGCCATCACAACAGATTACACTGATTTGTGTTTTCTGTACAAACTTCTTTTGTGCTTTTATTTTAAAGACTTTAAAGATTAGACTTAAATGAAATTAAAATTTTTGCATCATGAAGGATGCAAATCTGTGAGTCAATTTGAAATATTTTGAATTATTTACATAAAATTCCTCATTTTAAAATTATTTCTTTACTTAAAATAGAATTAGAATCCTTTTCTTTTTTCTTTTTTTTTCTTTTCTTTTCATGCTGACTAACTTGTCTATGTTACAATTTTGTCAACCATGAAAGACTGGAGAAAACATCACTGAGATACACAAGGTAAGCCCAGAATTTTCATAAATATACCAAAAGTGGAGCTGAAAGTGCCCTTGGGTATATAATGATTAAATTTACTATGTCTCTTTAAAAAAAAAAAAAAAGGAAAAAAATGAATTGAAAATTATCATTGTATAAATTTTCAAAAATAAAATTATTTTAAAAATAAGATTAGATGAAAAATTGACATTTTTAAATGCGTTCTAGTGTAACACTAATTGCAATGTTTTCAATTTCCATATGTTAACAAATCTAGATCAAGCCCTCTGTGATAAGAGGCACTGTCTTTACATATTTGCCTTGGCATATTTGTTCATTTATTCACTTGCTTCACTATTAGAACTTGAAGGAGCCTGATACTGAAATCGCCTTGAGGCAAAAATACTTAAACCAATATGCAATATACGGAGGACTTTTTGCAACACTGGGATACTATGAGGTTAAAAAGATAGCAACTAAAATGGTGTCTCATTTCAGCATTAAGTGTTAACAGAATCAGCTTCAAGATTAGGGTGTGAACATGCTACCATTCCAGCTGATTGCTCTGTACTTTCCAGATAGAGAAAAGACTGTTTTGTTTGGGTTTTTTTTAGGTCTTATGGACTCTCAGTTCTACAAATCCCAGTCCCTCCAGATGAACTTGGACTTAACTGGGAGTAAGACCAGCTGCAAGATTTTCAGATATCACACAATTTCCATAACAGCCTACAGTTGCACTCATCAATGTTTATATTTACTACTGTAAGAGTAACGAGTAGCCCAGCCAGAAACATTTATCTGTAAGCTACAGTCATGTGAGCATTTGCAACTGGAGTGTGGTCACTAAATAGAAAATAATTACTTTTCACTCTGTCCTTTGCCGAGTGCCAGGAGAAGCTAACCAGGTTGACTGCCATAAGGGTGAGCTTCCATGGAAGCTTCCTGATTGTTTGCAGAGGCACAGATTGCCCAACTTTTTCAGAGGATGTTTGTTAGCTTTGGTTGTTATTTTCTTTTACTAAGTCTACATTTGCTGTAAACCAGCAAAGCAATCATCTCATTTATCAACCAAAAAATGCTGTGAAATTACTTATTTTACAGTATTATTTGCGGGCTCGCAACCATAAATGCATATTTATGTATATATATTTGCATACATCACAAGATACACAAACCATGCTTCCTTTAAAAACCCACACTTTGGACCCATCAGCTAACCCTTTGCCTCACAAAGAGTCCATCTGAAGTCAATGGGACCAACATGCCAACAGTCCTTTACTGCATCCTATCGGTTCAAAGAGAAAGCTTTGTTACTTCAGTTGCTTCTGTTGTGTACTGTTATACTAGGACCCTTACTAACATCAATCCAACTATCATAGAATCATAGAATTGTTAGGGTTGGAAAGGATCTTAAGATCTAGTTCCAACCCTCCTGCCAGGGGCAGGGACACCTCCCACTAAACCATGCCACCCAAGGCTCTGTCCAGCCCAGCCTTGAACACTGCCAGCGATGGAGCATTCACTACTTCCCTGGGCAACCCATTCCAGTGCTTCACCACCCTCACAGTAAAGAATTTCTTCCTCATATCCAATCTATATTTCCCCTGTTTAAGTTTGAACCCATTACTTCCTTGTCCTGTCACTACAGTCCCTCATGAAAAGTTCCTCCCCAGCATCCCTATAGGCCCCCTTCAGATACTGGAAGGCTGCTATGAGGTCTCCACGCAGCCTTCTCTTCTCCAGGCTGAACAGCCCCAACTTTCTCAGCCTGTCTTCATACAGGAGGTGCTCCAGTCCCCTGATCATCCTCGTGGCCCTCCTCTGGACTTGTTCCAACAGTTCCATGTCCTTTTTATGTTGAGGACACCAGAACTGCACACAATACTCAAAGTGAGGTCTCACGAGAGCAGAGTAGAGGGGCAGGATCACCTCCTTCAACCTGCTGGTCATGCTCCTTTTGATGCAGCCCAGGATACAGTTGGCTTTCTGGGCTGCAGAGTTATCACAGCTTGAAGTTTGGGATTAATCTGTGTTCAGTCCCTGATCTACCCAAACCCAGAAATGGAGCAACAATCATTTTTCTATGCTTTTCCTTCTTTTTGAGGGTAGCGAATAAATTTTAGCTTGATATTTCTTTTTATCTCAGAAGATGCTGTCGTAACAGAATTGTACAGAAGTAATTTCCCCTTTTTATTTCTTAAAAAAAAAAAAATAAAACCAAACACATCAACAGCTTACTTATTTATTTGAAAAACCCAGCAGCTTACTAAAACAAACTTGAAATGTAGCTACACACTCCAATCTGTATACTGGTATTGTTGATCATACCATTTGTTGCTGAACCCAGAAAAGACCATGGCGGGGATGGTGTGCATGTGTGTGCAGAGATGTACACACACATTTATTTTCCTGAGAGAAAGATGTGTTGCCACTAGGATCCTCTCATGGAGAATCAAATGGTAGAGTGAACCCTCCAGCTTGGTGCTGCAGTGAGCAAGGACAACAGGACGAGTTTCCTGACGGCCTGGGTCACTGGTGTGGAAAGTTGCGCCACCACCCATGCCCCACTCTGTCTGTCAGGTTAAGGTTCCACGCAGGTACTAGTGAACAGGAATTGCAGCCTTGTTCATGCAACAGTACTACATGACTGCCTGATGAAATACTATCCTACTCATCACTCAAAGGCATGCTGAAGCAAAGATAAACAAGGGGCTTGCCTATACTGGAATGGCTACAGGTTTAGTTTTATTATTAAATATAATTTTAAGTGAAACTTCAACTGTGTAGAGGTAGTTGCAGCAGTATGTCTTTCCCTCAACAAGAGAGCAAAATAAACTGTATTAGGTAAGGAACGATGATTTATGATGGCATAAAAATATATTAAAAAGATCACATTCCTAATAAATGTAATTAAAGCAGTATATTTCTTCTAATGTGGATCAATCTGAAGTGACTGCTTATAGGCAGCAAAGAGAACAGGTATCCAAATGGTGTCCTAGGCCCTCTTCTCCAGCTACTGGAAAATTCTCCCCCCCTTTTCCTCTGCATCAGAAATGTTTCAAAATGCAGGGAGGGTGTCCAGAAGTAGTGCAGTGCAGCAGAGCTCGATTAAAGCCAATGGAGTTATTTCCATTTACAACAGCCAAGGGGCTTGCTCCTGATTTCTTTCTGCAAAGCAGATTTCAGATATTTATTAGGAAGTAGTGGGCTGGTTGCAGGCTTGACGTACTGCCTAGGGATGGTCCCAGAGTGCAAAAGAATGACCAAGAGAAAAGAGGACATCTTGTAGCTGATACCTAATTTGCTTTTTCCCCCTCTAAACTGAATTTTGCAAGTTTTTTTTTTTTTGCAGTGAATGTAAGCCTCTCACTGGCATGATTGTATCATTCCCAAAATGGGTTGCTAATACTCCAGAAATGCTGTCAAGAAAAATACAGACACATAGAATGTTTATAATTATCCCAAAAAATTAGTACCCCTTCAAAGAGTGTGTATTTACATGACCCATCAACAGATCAGCTAAGTACTTTCAGTAGGCTTTACTTGTATCTGGCAGAACAATTTCCTTGCCAAATACAGCCATGAGTAGGAGAGATTGCAGCTAACAAAGTAAATTGGAAAGAAATGGTTTAGGATTTTTTTTTTCCTATACTTTGTGTAGGATTTGGAAACGAAAAATGATCAATGATCTTCAATTCCAAGTTCAAAAAGACCTCACCTTACAGCAGCTGCCTCTTTTAAACCACAAGCCTCTACAACTGTGAAAGAGCATGAGCTCAAAAAGACCACCGATGTAAAATCCAGGGAGTTCTGTAGACGTTCCTCTGGTTCTGAAAGTTTAAGGGTGGAGTTCTGGCTTTATTAAAATTCATGGTAAAATCACTGCAGGCATAACTTTTAATCTTAAAGGCGTTTTGGTTTTTGTTTGGTTGTTTGGTGGGGTTTTCTTTAATTGATGAAAGTTGGCATATTGGGGAATGTACGAGATTTCCTTCCACCAAAAAAATGAATAGACAAAACAAAAAAAAGCTTAGGAGAGGAAAGTAAAACTAGAACTGCCTGAGCGTACGTCATCAGAAATGAGAACTTGTTTTTCCTGTCATGGTGGCCAACGTCACGATTAAAGTAAAATGTGACATGTGGGCAAACTTTGCCAATGAGGTATTTAAAAGTATTTTCCTTTGTATATACATTTTTTGGTTTGTTTACATCTATGATTTAGGATTCCTCCCCTTCCTCACCCTCCCAGTTAGGAACTGTAAGCTCAGTAGGACCAAAACCTTTGGTTTCCTTTGTGAGAAGGATGTACAGTTCCTGAATAATTTATATGGTATTTATAAGATCATTCATAAGTGCTGGTGCTTTTCACTCCCCCCGAATCTGAATGCTTTCCTTATCAATAATGCATTCATCCTCCCTATCCTCTGTGAAATAAGGTGAGGGTTTTATCTTACAAAGAAAGTGGCAAATGCATAAAGCAGTAGGGTTTTTGACCATAATTAATACAATCTTGGGCAGGACATTTTGATGGTGAATCATTAAGTTCAAAGCAGGGTACGTGTGGTGTGAATCTGTAAGCAGTTACTGTGGATGCAGATGGCATGAACGACCATTTGGGAACAAGTCAGAGAAGTATAGACTCAACTCACTCGTGTGGATGAGCCCTTTTATACCTCAGCAAAGGTTATTTGGATTTTAGTAGCACTTCCTATCTGCTTGCATGTGAAACAGGCAAAGAAACTGAGCTGGTATGGGATGAATTGGGTATGATGGGGGTGATGGTCAATATGCTGGCAGACAGAGCTGCTGATCAGGGCACCTGGACAGGCTGCAACAATGTGAAGTTCAAGGGACGCAACAGCACAGACCTGTCCCAGGGCTGGATTAAGCCACTGCAGCAGAAACCAGGGCAGGAGAAAGTCGAGGGCAGACAGGAGCAGACCCACAGATGTGCCCAAGGGTCTGGAGCCCACCACCTTCCAGGAGAGGATGGCGACATGGCAGTAGCTTGGCCTGTAGAAGGGGACACCCTGTCACTCTTGCAAATAGCCGTTGGGAGAGGAGGGAGAAAGCAGCATCCCAGCTTTGCATCTGGCCTCTGTGCTGAGCAGAGGCTGGGATAGATGATCCCCTTTCCACCCAAATTTGTGTGAGTCTGTGATTCCAAGCCCACAGGCTGACCATGCTGGAGCACAGGAAATGGGGCTGTTACAACAGGATATCCTCAGGAGCCTAATTTCTGAGACTCTTAAGTGATGGGAAAGTGTTTTGCCTCACCCTAAGAGTCTGCTGAAAGGCAAAACCATCCTACACATGCCATAGGGGAAGGCAGGAGTTCAACAATTCTAACAACAATAAAAAAGAATGTTTGTTTAGAAATCTGAGCATGATTTTAAGGGCCTAATTTTAATCAGCCAGGTTTGAAAATGATGGTCAAATTATAAATAGAGCTGAGAGGCACGGCCTACAAAAATACGCTTGTATTTGCATTATAAATTTTATATAAATAGAGGGGGGAAAAAAGTCTGAAATATTTCAGGCTCAAATTCCAGCTGCTCTGTCAATGTGAAACTTGTTCTTTCCCTTGTTATTTTTCATTCCTGCGCCTGTGAAACCCGGGTTGAGACTTGCCACCCCTCTCCCACTGCCAACTCCCCCTTCTCAAACTTTTACAGCCCTGAAACTGCTCATGTGCTTTGTGTAAGAGGTATCAAGGGCAGGTTCAATGTTTCTAACTGCAATCTGCCCCTTTCCATGCTCAAATAGAGTACTGGATCATTAACAGGTGGGTTCCTCAAGAGGTATTCGGGTCTAGCACAGCCACAGTTGTCTGCACAAATATGTTATTTGGTTAAACTTGTCAGTGTCCCTTTTCTAGCCGGCACTTATCTGTGTGCAAACCGCAGCAGCTCAGAACTCCTGGTAGTTTGGAGACAGCTACCATGATTGGCAGTAAGACCCTGGTTTTGCTGTGCAGTTGCTGCTCTGTGCCACACTTCTCACCAGCTGAATTTGTAGCCTGCTTGTTACTTAATCATTCACCGAAGAAACAAGTGTGGAAAATATTTCTTTTTTAATTCTAGATATTTTTTTTTCACTGAGTTTTATATGCTGTCAAAGAAATTTTATCAGGCATGATACGAGCTCTGCTGCCTACTTACCCTTTCCTACTCATCCTCCAGCTTGCCTTTTCCTTCTTATTTCTTTCTGCTACAGCTAATATAGTATTTTCTGCTCCTGTGGTCCTCCTAAGGTGCATTGACATTTGCGGATTTACTCCCTAAATTGTACCAGCCTGTCCCCACTAAGAATAAAGTACCATGTCATATTGTTCCTGAAATCACTTGGAATTCTTAGGTTATGCTGTAGATATAAGAGTCAGTAGCACTGCCACAGGTGCTCTGGATGCCAGGAGCCTGCTGAGCACTGGGTGCCTTGTGGGGAAGCCCTTGGGGTGCCCTGATGTTGGGCACACAGGGGGTTCAGCCGTGGTGAGCAGCTCGTACAGGACTTCTCACCTCTGGGTGAAAGGTTTAACTGCTGGCACCAGTGGATGTTACTGCTTTGACTTTGATAAGAGCCAGTCTGTATCTGCATCAGCTGTGGTGAAAATGTAACTCAGCTCACAGAAAGGTTTTCTTACTTCTGGGAGGTTTTGTACTCCAATAGGTTGCGAAACACTTGGCCTGGGTTGTAAATCTATTTGTCTGCCCTAAGTAAGGATGTTCTAACTTGAAATTCCTGACTTGGGAAAGAGGGAAATGTGCTATACAGCAGGTCATAATAGGACACAGCATCTTTTCCCTGAGGTTTGCATCCATTCAGCCACTCTTAAGGGTACAATTACAGGCTGGATTGCTACTTGCTCTTCCTATCATTATTGTCACCCTTTCTGGCTTTAATTTGCTCATGGTGGGGGCATCAGATCCAGTTTTCCTACCTCTCAAACATATGGATTCAAGATGTGGGCTGGTCTTGCAGAAGGATATTGCATTTTTTACTTTCTCTGAATCCAAGCTATTGTGTGGATTTAAAAATAAAAATGAAGGTTATAAAATGGGAGACGGTGTATGGGTGGCAAACCTGGGCGATGGGTAAATGTGCAGAGCAAGAATATGCTTTTTAAATAGGCAACAGAGAATTAGAGGCAACTATTTCAGTTTACATTCAAGTATATTATGGGACTGTTTATAGGACCCAAAAGAACTTCCCAAGAGTTAACACATGCAGTATGAGACGCAGAGGTGGTAGAATCTATATAGAGGTGAATAGACATGTAAAACCAGAATAACTCGTTAGCATTTCCATTGTTGCTGCCTCAAGGCTATGGCAACTATTTCACCCACCTTGGAGAAATTCATTCAGCACTTTTTTTCCTGTGGGGCGGATTAAAAGAGAGCATTTTTTAAGGTTGGGGAGCAATGTCAATGATAAATCAAGCTAATCTTATGCTATTCTTTCAGAATAATGAAGGACACATGTGAGAACTCTACAGAAAAAGGTACTGTTGCTAATAATGGATTATGAAAGGAGGAGGGGAAGGTCAAGCTTATGTTCTTTTTCCTTCCCTTTAAGTATAAAGATCAGTTGACATATATATCTCTGTATCTATACATCTGTGTCGTGGTAGCAGTTAATCTCTTATCACCCTTTCCTTGGCAACTCCTCGGAGTCTCCCAACTTCTGGACAAAGAAGAGGAGAAAATTATGACAGCAGAAAAATCTATGCAAATAAATCCTGGGTAATTAGAGGGAAGGAGAGTTTTATTCACACTGTTTGGTTTTGACTTTTAACTCAATTACTGAAAAACACTCAGGAGAAAATTTATCTCCCTGTCTTTCTTCAGGGTAGAAAAAGTTCAAAGCGAACATGTGAGGTCTCTGATGGCTCCTTGAGCAAAGTTATGAGAGAATTAGCCTTCCTAGCAGCTTAAAGGTGAAAAAAACAAGAAGAAAAGCCCTTCTTCTTACACATTTAATCATGCATTTCACCTTCTTCATAAATTATTGAGGAACATGAGAAACATGCCAATTAGCAGTTTATCTTTTAAAACATTCTTATCTATTTTTCTTTTCTTTTCTTTTCTTTTCTTTTCTTTTCTTCTTTTCTTTTTTTTTTTTTTTAACAAATAGAGAATTGGATGGGCATTCATCCATCTTTTTATTACTTTTTTCCCACATTAGGGAGTGCTTTACGTTTCCACAAGCCATAACAAATGCTCCCATTTGCTGTGGGATTTGCTGTCAGCTGGGACACAGACTGGTATGTCTTTACTACCAAAAAGATGTCTGTTTTAAAGGAGGGGAATCAGTATGCATTACTATCCTGCTTTAAAAGCCCAGAAACATCAAATAGTTTTTACTACAGTGTACCTTAGTGAGGCCAGCACTGAACTCTACCACAAGAGAGACTTTATCCAAGTATTTTAGGATAAAACCATGAAAGATTTGCTTCTTATAGGGTTTTACTGTAGGGAAGGGGGAAGAAAAAAATCTCTTTTAGTTGTAAAAACAACAACATAACCCTCTCTTGTGGGGAGTCATGGGGTGTCAGGTAGGTCAGAAATAGAGGAAAAAAGATATGCCTTTTGGCTCATCCTGTACACCACCGCACCTTGGCTCTCCAGTGATGTACCTATTGAAATAAGGCCAGCTTTTCAACAAGTGTGTGTTGTTATGAATCCCCTGCAGTTTATGGAGCTATGTACTTACAGTAGTGGAAACCTTGACCTTTCAAACTTTTGTGTTTGTCTATCTATAGCACTGCTTTTCCTTTTTTAGCTGTCTATGGAAAAATAATAAAATGATTTTTTTTTAATAGCATTTAATTGCTGCTTGCATTGACATCCTCCAGGAAAGTCTGAACACTCTGGACTTGTTCAACATTTAGGGTTTATTATTTTTATCATTAAACCTTAATAGCTACTTGAACCTAGTCTATAGCTGAAGGGACATGCCTGTGAAATTAAAATGGCAAACCCTGTTGCTGGAGGTGTTCTTTATGCCACAGAAAGGGCTTTGTTTCCAGTACATTTAAACCACATATTAGCTCTCCAAACCAAATGTGTTGATAAAAGGCATGCACGTTTCTTGAACAACGGCATCTATATTGGGGGTTGTAACTAGATGATCTTAAGGTTCTTTCCAACCCTAACCATTCTATGATTCTATGATTCTATATATAATCTGTATATATCTATATATGATCTATATGATTTGGGTTTTGCTAGCTGTGTCAGTTGAAGTAAACTAACAAAAAGCTTTCATAGATCAGCTTCACGTTTCAGTCTTACAGCAAAGCCTACATAAAACTTTTAAACTTGGATAAAAAAGGAAAGAAAGGAGATATTAGTGATAGCTGAGTTTGGTTGCTGTCATGTTAAAAGAAATTACGCCTACTCTGGGTGGAACGGTGATTCAGATTGTTCACCTTTAAGTTGAAGAGCCTCTAAAAGGAAATTTGGTTCTGTTTCTAAGTGGATGTGTGTGGGAGACTGACATTAATACCTTGCACTAAAGAAACTATTTTTCTCAGTCCCTTTTCATATCTGACTAAACACAATCAGCTCTGGTTTAACAAAGAACCACAGATGGCAGGACTGATTATAGCCCACACTGAGAGAGGACCTTGATTCAATAAGGTAAATGAAGGTTAAATTAATCTCAGGTCATATTCCCCCTACCCACCAAAGCCCTTATATTACCTTATACATGCTACATTTCTAAACTGTCAACCCAAAGCCTGGATTCTCCACCAGCCTCATTAACCCTTGGAGCAAATTCTGCTGACTTTGAGGTCCATACCCATGCCACCTCTACTGTATGAGCAGTGAGTGTAAAACTACCTTGAAAGAGCAAGAGAGCAGCACAATTCTAAAAGTGTCAGTATCTCCTTCTTAGGTACAGTGCTGAGCCATATTAACCACAACAGGAAACATTCCTTTATTTAAGAGTATATGTGTGTACTTTAAAAGATCACTTGACAGAAACCTTTGATATATGTTCTAGTAGCTTCAGTCACCAAATCTGGGCTCCAAGTAGGACGTAACAGCCAGCATAAATCTCTAATTTCCCTGCTCTGGTATTGCTTTAAGATAACCTTATCTGCTTCACCATATTTTTTTCCAATTACTCTTTGAGGTTTGACTACATTTAAGGAGATAAGGTCTTCAGGAAAAGTTCTCGACATTCAAGACATTCAGCCAAATATTTTTATTAAGATATTTGTCACACTGGGAATATTAAGTATTTATAGCTGTACTGGGCCAAGAAGAAGGCAGCACTTTCAGCTGGACTGTTTCTATACAGTTGGCAGACCTTCTGGCTGTTTTAAGGACAGCATAACTCCCTGCACTTTACGTGATTCAGAAAAAATATTGCAAGTGGCCATTTAAAGCCTATTTCTCTGTTTCTCAAATCTGCCTGAAAATTCTTGGAAATCACAGTAATATACCTGAAAACAGCTAACAGGCATGTGTCTGCATGCCACCACAGAGTGCCCTGCAGAACCTCTCACAGGACTAGAGATAGCCACTGCTGCTGAGTGGGGTGTGCCGTCTGCTACTACCAGCAGTCAAACTGCCTTTGACATCTTTGTCTGACTGTGCAGTACTCAGGGTAGATACATCTTTATGTTTCCATATGGCAGGCACTTTGTGTACATTGCCCATTTAAATCAGAAATAGAAATTTAACTTCAGGCTAACAAACGTAGGGTCATTTTGGAGAAAAAGGTTGTAAACCTCTAACCTGACTGTTACAAAGGCTTTTAAAATATTTACTGAAGTTCCTTTGGTTTGGCCTAAAATCACCATAGAGTAAGTATATCAAAAAGAGGCCAGGGATGACCACAATAAAGACTTATTTTGTCTGAAAAACAAGTAATAGAAAGCTCAGGATTTCCAGTGTGCCTTTTGTAGCTGGTCTGTTGGAAGCACTTGCCTAGGAGTAGAGGAAGGGAAGAGAAAGAAGCCAGAGAAAATAGACACAAGAAGGCGGCTGAGCATGGCTTAAGGTACATGAAAAGACAGGAGTCAGATTTGTAGCCAGGATATGAAAGACTTAAAAAAAAATAAGAAAAGGTGTAGAACATTACAGCTCTCTGCAAAAGCGAGCTGACAAAAAGTTGCAGGGAAGGTAAATGGGATGTGTCGCAGGTAAAAACAATTATGAGGAGGCTGGGAGACTATTAGTTGGCAGAATTTTCTAGGACAGTTTTGATTTGCAGACATCCTTTCAGTGGCTGTTGGCATTTCTTGCTTTGGCTGCAGTTTACTCATATGTGTAATGGAAACAGGAAAAGATACTCAATGAAGTTAAATGCAGTCTTTTGAAAAGTGTGAATATAAGTATGTATAAACTATGGGCTGCTTTTAAAGTGCAGTGGAAAGTGCATACATTCAGGAAATGGTATAAACTGGCATACCTATATTTGATGGGAATATAGCCATTTACCTTAGGTGGGCATTTGGCTCTTTTTTGCTCACATTGTGCCAAGACTTTCACACTCTCAGGGTTTTATTAATGCACTGCTTTTTTAATTTATTGAACCCCACTGGCAGGGTTCAAGTACTTCTTTAAAGATGCTGAAAATCCTGAGTTGACACTTGAAACAATGTACCCTGAAAGCTTTCAGGATTGGCCAGTGCATGTTTTGCACTGTAGAGGACCAGACCCTTTGTTTTCATCTTACATAAAGTTCATGTCTTGCATTTTTTTTGATAGTTGCATAGGTAATGACCTTGCTGCACTGAAGTGAAAAATTACTAATGAAAAATATTATGAAGAGGTGAAAGTACTAGAAAGCACATGTGGTACAAAAGGGCACATACCTAGGCTTTGGGGCTATGTAAGTTCCTTTGGATCAGGACTAATTGACACCTAGCATGCTTAGGCCTAGCTCTGCAACTGCAGCATTTATCAGCTTTCACCACTCAAATAATGTAATACCTGTGTGCACATAGGAAACTTCTAGCCCCGTCTTAAACCATCTTGAACTCTACCAGAACAAGGAAGGAAGGAGGTATGGACAACCCTCTGAACTTATTAATTCTCAGGTTGGCACCTGCAGGCAAGGAACATACTGTGGCATGAAAATATGAATATGTCAAACTCCTGACACACTGTCGAGCCAGGATACTGGCTCAACACAGGACACTCCTCTTGGACCTCCGTAACATGGAATGGAGGAAGAAGCTGAATAAGGTAGTACCAATCTCCATCAGTCTCCACCTATGCAGCATTTATAGGAAAGCTTATTTCCCAGAAGACAGGGTTTTATCTGAGATTGCAATACTAACTTACAATTACTTCATGATTTAATTAAAAAGCTTGTACTACATGGAATTAATATGGAAAGGATTGAAACCTAGGTCACTTATAGATACAAAATTGAACTATTAGGAACATATAAAAAAAGCCTGGCTTTTGTAGTGGGCTCTCTAGGGAGTGGCTCCATCTGATGAAAGATCATTCTAGGCGTTGACATTGCATCTGTGCTTGACAATGTATGCAGATGACAGAAAACGGCAGGGTAGTAAATAAGAAAAAATATGTTACCTGTGCTGTGCAAGCTGAATGGCTTTATTAGGTTGTCACAATAAGCACAATGTATTTTAATAGAACTAAAAAGAAAATAATACGCATGGAGCAAAATTGCAAGTTCTTGTTTGAGAATGGGAGACTGTCTTGGCAAGCAGTCAGATGTACTTAGTCCTGTGGTAATGGCCTAAAGGGGAATGCTCAGAAGAATTCCCTGGACAAGAAGGCAAATGTTCCATGGGCATATCTGGATATCTTGGAGGAACAAAACAGGGTAGAGAAGTGACTGTGCCCATACATGTAATGCTGAGTATAAAATGTCCTAGCAGGATAGTTGCATTTCAGGAGGAGATTGGAAATTTGAGAAAATATGAAAATACTATAAAATGGAATAAAACCTACAAGGCAAATCTCATTATATGAGAGGAATTAACCTCACAAGTTTAGAAGAGAAGATTACTATGGATAGACATTTAAACACTGAACAGCTATTTGGTGCTGTGAGCTTTCTGACCTTTCCATAAAGGCATAATAAAATCTAATCACTGAGAAGTGGAGTTTGGGAAATAGAACCTCAGAATAAGATGCGATTAAGATGATTAACTTCTGGTATCATCTTTCTACTGGATTCTCCATTCTGCCATCATAGTTTTGATCCTCGAGAAATGGTGAGAAATTTATGTCCAGCCACAATTTCAAATTTGACTTTAATTTATGGAAGAAAATCTGCATGTTCTGATTAAACAAAGGCAAAAAAGTCAAGAAAACTAGATAAGAATAATCTCTGTGTTATTTAAACCACCTTGGTCCTTATCTACTTGTTGATTTTATGTTAATGACCATGGCAAGCAGTTAATGCAAAGGATCACAGAATTGCAGGAATCAAACCGTTACTCTTTAAATGACTTAAAAAACCCTAAAAGTAAGCAGAAATGAAGTCTACAATAATATTATATTACAAATCCATTACTCATCTAAACTAAAATATTCATTTAATGAACAGAAATGTTTAACCACATTAATTGTGAGGATGTATTTTGTCTTTCTTTGTGTTAGAGCATATTTCACACCTCAAATTAATCTATCAACTGTTTACTTCAGAATGCCAGGTTTATCATGTCCACTGTTTTGGGTTTGTTGTTTTTTTTTTTTTTTTTTACCAACCTATAAAATCTGTTTCTTTTACATTTTAAGGAAATAGAAAGACTTTCACAAAACACCATATGCACTACTGAAGACAAAACTTTCCACATTGTTAGGAGTCTTTGTTTCGTGCTGTTGAAATAGATCTTGGGTTTAGATGGGTCAAAATTCCTGAAAAAAACCCCAAGCCCTCCCTAGAAACATATTAAGGATGGATTGATCTCTGTAATATAACTTTTGTGGAGGTGCATGAGAATTTCTTTATAAAGCATGACCCAGCTGCCATTTACCCTTTTAGCAGAGCGATCATTACAAAAAAGGTTGAGCTGATAGGATAGATAATAGTTACTGTGTTGTTAATATGTATGTCACTATTTAACTTACTCATCTACAGTTTATTTAGATAAAAGGTATGAAGCTGTCATGGGTTCAGCAGCAGCAGTCATTTTTTCTCCTTCTTGGTAGCTGGTGCAGCACTGTGTTTTTGATTTTTGGCCTGGGAACAGCGCTGATAACACCAGTGTTTCGGTTACTGCTTAGTGATGTTTTGGTCTGGCCAAGGACTTTCTGAGTTTCATGCTCTGCCAGGGAGGAGGGGAGTCAGGAGGAAGCAGAGACAGGACACCTGACCCAAACTGACCAAAGAGGTTATTCCATACCACAGCATGTCATGCCCAGGATGGAAAGCAGAGAGCAGAGACCTGGAAGGGGGGGGGGTGCACTGCTTGGTCGGGCTTGGTATTAGGTGGTGAGAATTGTACTCTTTCCTTGTATTTCTCTTGTCATTATTATTATTGGTGGTAGCAGTAGTGATTTGTGTTATACTTTAGTTACTAAACTGTACTTATCTCAACCTGTGGGATTGCATTCTTTTCGATTCTCCTTCCCATCCCTCCGGGAGCGGGGGGAAGAAAAAGGGGGAAGTGAGTGAGAGAACGAGCTGCCTGGTTAGAGAGGCTTAAACCACGACAGAAGCCAATGTGGTATATCATTTACTGCTGGGAGTTAAGCTGCTGGAGAAAGTAGATTTAGCAATAATAATGTAGAGAGTAGGCCATACTGGTGATGCCAGGAGGTGGGTCACCTCCACATTTGTCACCAGCTCCCCTACTGTATCTTCTCCTGATGAGAGAGAAGATCTATATAGACATAAAATTACTGGTTTTGAAATTAACATCTCCACTGAGCATCTTCAGTGATACTTGGACAAGTTGGTTGACTCTTCCTCTAGCAAAATACTAATTCAAACTATTTGGGTATTAATCTGACTTCTAAGATGAACATTACTTGAGTCAGCACTGTCACCCACCACATCTATTCCATAACTGTGCATAGGGACAAAAACGTTAAAAACTAATTTTTCAAATAAAATTACTCCTGTGTGATTGCTGTGTGCACTGTTATTGTGGTTTGATAGTCTGCATTTTTTGAGTGATAAACTATGAAATACAATATAGTAAAATACATAAAAATCTGTCCTTGAAAGTTATAAATAATTAGATTAATTTAGCTTGGTGGGGAGGGGTAAAGAGAAACTAAATAGCTCTGTGTGTGTGAAATGTATGCAAGTGCACGTGTGTGCGCTCATGATGGCAGGGGACTTGTGTGTTAACATTTCTGATAGGGGAGCATTTATCTAACAAACCACAGTCAGACAAATCCTTGCTTTAAATAAGACTGTGACCATAAGATAGAGCACTTAAAAAGCTATCTTGCTATCTGGTACTATCAGGGCAGAAACATGAAATTCTCATGGTGAATTGCTTCAGCAAACACAGTGTCAGAGAGGTAGAGCCAGAAGAATTTAGAATAAAAATAAAAGACACAGTTTGTGCAGTCAGGTTAATTAACCACTGAAACGACTCAATAAAGTGTGGCTGAGTCTTCAGAACTTGACAGTTCTAATCAGGATATACAGTGTTCTCTACAATATACCCAGCTTAGCTCAGGATTATGAGCTTATGGTAAGAATTTATGGGGAGAGTCTGATACTTCTATGGGATGGTCTTCTGGGCTTAAAAATGTCCAAAATAAGTCTTTGAAATAATACTGACAAACGTACGGACAGCGGCTAGTGTTTGCAATTAGTGTATTCTCCCAGCCTAGCTTGACGGAACCTCATCTCATATCCTGGTTTGTGATGCCTTGCTGAGCTCACAGAAAGGAACTGACCTCATCCTATGATGTGGAGAAGCACCCTGACCAAAACTTCAGACGTTCCAGTTTACATCTTTTTTAAGAGGAACTGCCGTATGACCTTTGTCAAACATGGCCATCGATAAAGAAGCATCTTGCTGGCTCTGACTGGGAAGGAGGACTTGACAACCTCCAGAGGTCCCTTCCAACCAACATTTTTGTGCATCTGGGAGTTTGCTTGCTCAGTATTACCCAAAATATATATATTCTCAGGCCTGTCACTAAATCTGAGTATAGTGGCTAAAGTGGGGTTTTTTTGTTGCTTATAACCTCCATGAGTAAAAGTTAGTCTTACGTATTTGGTACTTCACATGACATTCCCAAGAAAGATAATTCAGACTTTGGTGACAAAATGTTGGCAATTTCTTCCACACTTATGGAAGACTTACTCATACAATCATGGAAAATTTCTGACATACCTGAAATGAATGATGGATACAGGTTTTTATGAACTTGGGAAATGGAGATTTAAAAAAAAAGTTATTAATGTGTCTAATTCTGGTCATTAAAATTATAGAAAACTTTACTGTGAAGTGCCATACTTGACACTGTTCTAAAGTTTTTTTTATCAAATTTATTGTTAACATTTTGTTGAAAACAAGAACTAACTTTTCCTGCCTATAAATATAGCTGTGAACACGTTTAAAATGAATGTTTACAATCTCAATAGCTGGCACAGTGTATACCTTCAGCATCTATATTTCCATTTTTGCTTTGTGTGTCCTTATACTTACAGATTAGAACAACCATGCAATGTGGTCACTCTTTGATGGGCAGATCTTCCAAGATGAGGTTCCTTGTTTAAAACTTAAATAGCGGAAGTTTAGATTGGACATAAGGAAGAAGTTCTTTACTGCAAGGGTGGTGACACACTGGAATGGGCTGCCCAGGGATGTTGTGAGTGCTCCATCCCTGGTGGTGTTCAAGGCCGGGTTGGACAGAGCCTTGGGTGGCATGGTTTAGTGGGAGGTGTCCCTGCCCCTGGCAGGGGGGTTGGAACTAGATAATCTTAAGGTCCTTTCCAACCCTGACTATTGCTAACCCCCCCCCACCTGTAGAATTGATTAAGTAGGAAATCAAAAGCAAAACAGGACACATTCTTGCATGAGCAAACACATAGGATATTAAGTCAAGTTCATACTAAAATTAAGAAGGTGAATCATGTAAGAAAATAGGACTTTCACATAATTGTCAAAAAATATCTTCCTTTTTAAATATGTGTTTATTTAAACCTCTTACTCTTTTAATATCCATGAGAGCAGTAAAGGTGCCTGGGAAAATAAATCATGTGAGAATTTCAGTACTGGCTGCTGCAGACCCCAGAGGAGATTTGGACAATGCTTTGGAAAAGTGAAGTGTTGTGGAAAGTATTACAGTGTTGTAAAAGAAGTAATAGTTTATTAAAAATAAGGACTGCAAAAATGAAATGATGTGTGGTCTGGCAAATGTTTTCTTTTTAAAGTTATGCACCCTTCTCATCCAAAAATATGCTAGAAGGATGCAGAGCTGGTTGAGAACCAGCAGCTGTAAATGGCTGCTGAGCACAACAGTTGGAGGGAGTTAATGTAGATCTGCCCTTAGGACTTCTCTGATGCAGATAACAGCCTTTCTCTCTACAAGTAGAATAATACAGAAACCATTTTCAGAGAAATTATTTATATCTTTTAGGATTTATTTTAGAAGCAGTTACCAGTATTTACTGCTCTGTGAAAAGTCTGAAAATAAGCTGTTAAGTTACATGTAGTCATAACACCAATGATTTGTATTATTACCTTGTTTCAAGATAACAATCTCTGCCCCTAAGCGTGAGTATATGCTGCTGTTGTGCCCTGACATGTATCACTGGTGCTACGAGTAGAGACCCTCTAAACAAAACCGGAACCTGAGCCACCATGAGTACTCATCCCCTAAATTGCACATCTGAAGTATGAGCCCACAGGAAGATTATGTAAAACAAATCCATAGCTGTGGTCCTGCACACAGACAGCACACAGCTGGTTTGTAGAGCTGAGAGCTGATAGCACCATGGCAGAAGAGCAAGAAACATTGTCGAGCCCTGCAGCTCTCAATGAATAGACTAGTGTCACCTGAGTCCTTTGCAAAAGCTATTCTCACTTAAACTGTAGCTCCTACGAATGTGCATCGGTGTGTTGAAACATTTTGTGTAAAGCAATTTTTAGTTTAAAATTGGAAGAATTTCCTCCTAAAATTCCATACGGAAAAAAGGTCTGGTCCTTGTTTTGTTTTGAAGATGCTTGTCAAAAATAGTTTTACATGACTTCGGAAGTCTTTGTTGCAGGTTCCTGTTGATCTTCTCGTGAGACCTCACTTGGAGTACTGTGTGCAGTTCTGGTGTCCTCAACATAAAAAGGACATGGAACTGTTGGAACAAGTCCAGAGGAGGGCCACGAGGATGATCAGGGGACTGGAGCACCTCCCATATGAAGATAGGCTGAAAAAGTTGGGGCTGTTCAGCCTGGAGAAGAGAAGGCTGCGTGGAGACCTCATAGCATCCTTCCAGTATCTGAAGGGGGCCTATAGGGATGCTGGGGAGGGACTTTTCATGAGGGACTGTAGTGACAGGACAAGGGGTAACGGGTTCAAACTTAAACAGGGGAAGTTTAGATTGGATATGAGGAAGAAATTCTTTAGTGTAAGGGTGGTGAGGCACTGGAATGGGTTGCCCAGGGAAGTTGTGAATGCTCCATCGCTGGCGGTGTTCAAGGCTGGATTGGACATAGCCTTGGGTGGCATGGTTTAGTGGGAGGTGTCCCTGCCCCTGGCAGGGGGGTTGGAACTAGATGATCTTAAGGTCCTTTCCAACCCTAACTATTCTATGATTCTATGATTCACAAAGATTGCACTGTGGCAAAGCAGTTGGTGTGCCGGTGCAACGCAATTTTGAACACTTCATTAAACAAATAGGAATTTGTGATGAAATGAAAGGAATGATGCATTTCCAGAGCCTGAATTCCAGAGCTGGAGCTGGGGTATCTCACTCACACAGAAAGCAGTTTGTTCCTTATTTCTTGACCTCTCCAGCACAACCAGCTGTGGTAGGAGTTTTAGATGAGTATCTCATAAAAACTGAATGAGGGCAGAAGGGGGTTCTGAAGTGGAAGAACTGCTCTTTAGAGCCTAAAGGGGTACCCTAAATAATTGACATAAATGGCTGGTGTGTCTGAAGACAGCAGGTGCTGAGTGGGCTAGATATATATCATTCCCTAAATAAAATGCATGTCAAGAAATAAAATTAGACAGTCATCCTGAAAGCATATTCTTCTAGTGCTGGTATTAAAAAGCCAGCTATATCTTTTCTGTCATCCAGAGTTAATAAAAAATTATTACATTCACGAGCAAAATAATAAAAAATATCTCAAACTTTTAGACAAGCATCAGCTTCTTTATCTCTGCTTTGCAAAACCCAATTGTTTCAAAGCTGCAATTGTAAATGCAGCACCTCTGACTTCAGCTAAGTCACTTAGCCAGATTAAGTAACATCGTAGTTGAATTGCAAATCTTAAATCTTTTTCCAGAAGTGAAGACTTTGTAAAGGAAATACAAGAGGTTTTGGGGATGGCTGTTTTTGTCTGCTGCTGATACCAGCTTAGGCCTGGCATTGCAAAACAGTCTAAACTAGCACAGCAATCCTTTATGGGTTTTCCCCAGTAGGAAGACAAAGAAAGAATTCAGCAAGTCCGTTCTAGACTGATTTTCCCTCTGTATCACTGAATAACTGATGAAGATAGTTGAACAAAATCATCTCCAGCTGAAGCTTCAAGAGCAATGAAAAACTAGCAAAATATTTTTTAACTTATTTGATTAAGCAATGTTCAATAACATCAGTGGGATTCCAGAGGGTGCATTTGTCCTTGGTATGAACTGTGATGCTCTGGGGTCTTATCAGGCAGTTCTGGCCACAGGAGCTGGCTGCTGACACTTTTCTTGCTGAAGAGGGAATGGCAAAGTCCAGCCAGCATCACAATGCTTTGCCCCCAGATACAGCTGAAAATGAATAGGGGTGGCCACAGTCATGCCATAACCCACCCCGTGGACAAAATTATGAGCTCCACTTGATCCTAGTACAATCATAGATACCTATACAGGAATGGCATCACTCCAAACATTTTGGTGACAGTACCACTGGCAAAGGCCTCATGCTCCCGACAGCCTGGATGCACCCTGACATGTGTGATTACCACTCCAGTCTGCCCTGTCTTCTTCATCATTGTACAAGTTCATTTGTGTAGGAGTTTGGGACCATCTTACAGCAGATCTAAGGCTTGAGCACATGAGATGATAGAAAACTTTCTTTTGCCTTTAGTTCAGAAACATTTAAAACTAAACCTAATAAACCCTTCAAGATGTTGCAATTGACAATTTTGTAGTCATCAATCATTATAGCTATGGACTTCAAAGCACAGTGAGAGGCATTTTTTCAACACCAAATTATCACAATTTAGGCAAGGAAAAAGAGGGACTGTGCCATGTTCCCTAAACCACCAGTTACAGCGGTTTGGGTTATAACCAGAAAATTCATTTAAGCATACTGTGAGAATCTGAACAGAGCTGCAGGCCTATTTTTAGGAAGAACCTTTTACTTTTTTAAGTAAAATTTAGGTTTCAGTGCATTAGAAAGACACATTATTGTGTCAAATTCTTAGTGCTCTTCTTTTGTCTGGTTTTTAGATAGTTCCAATGCTGCATATCTAGCTATTCTCCCCCTTTGTGATTCACTATTTCCTGCACTATTTTCTTGTTGCAAACCTACATGTTTTATGGATAGTAATTAGCTAGATTTCACATAATTTCTTTATATTCAAGTCTTTCTTCCATTTTCTGTATGGTGAAACTGTAAGCATCTTTCATTTTATACCGATTTTAGATCTAATAAAAACATGAAGTGATAAGGCTATTGTTAGAAAATTAATGAAATGAGGTCCTCCTGTAGATAGCAATGAAGTGGAAGAAATTAACATAAAACTCTCATGAAAAGAATTATTTTGCTGTATAAAACATCTATTTTGCAGCCCCTACACTCGTAATCGCACTTCAGAGTACAAGCCCAAAGAGTTTACTATTTCATTTCAGATGCAATTTAGAGCTTGTTTGCAAGAGGAAAAGGTTTTTGAAGGATGCAGTTAGGGGACATGTTACTCACTGATGCCAGGGGGTCAGGTTGCATGCTGGAGTTCAGCAGTCTGACAGCTTGCTGCAGATAAGCTCTGTTGCAAAAAATGAGTTTTAGGTTGCCAATCTGCATTGCTCAGCCACAGCAGTAGTAATGTAGTACACCTGGGTGACATTTTGAGAGATAAAGAGTAGTGGAGGAGAAATGAAGGGTAAATTTTCCTGAGGTGGGGACAGTTCTGATAAGAAACAGAATTTTTTCCATGTTTTTAGGGAAGGTGTGGGATGGTGACATAGCAAGCACTGGCCTATCGAGTACCTCTGCTCTTTCAGTGGGAACACAGCTTGAAAATTACTTTAATAATGTCCAGTATCTACATCTTCAGTCCTTGTTGCTGCAGTTTCCAAAAAGAGTGACTAACTGATACTGGGAGTTGTTAGGAGTGAATGTCTAAACTATGAAAATAAGAAGAGATTAAAGTGGAAGCTAGGACTGTTTGCTCAGTCAGAATTTCTGCTGATGGCAAACAGGAGTTTTTGCCTATGCGAGGCCATCAGGATTTGGCCTTGTAATTTATAAAAAGAATTAATGGATGAGATCAGAATCCACTCCCAGTTACACAGCAATAAATCCAGAGTAAATTTAATCACTGACATCATTGGAGCTACTCTGGATTTACACCAATTTCAGTGAGAGCTTATAATAGCCTATTGAGAATTTAAATTTCATGCCTGAATGTGCAAAAGTGAGAATTGGCTGAGCTATGCAGAGTTCAGCAGGGACAGTTGTGGCCAAAGATAACACTGAAGAGGAGCTTTTTGCCGCTGATCTTATTGAGCTTCTTGCACTATTAAATTCTGCTCCTGTTCCAAGTGTATCTGTAAGAATGAAAGACTTAGAACTACAAATGGACTATAAATTGTTTACTGTTCCCTATATTATTCTCCGGATAATATCCAAGGGCCCATAGTTAT
The DNA here is from genome assembly GCA_028858755.1 of Ara ararauna. Taxonomy (NCBI): domain Eukaryota; kingdom Metazoa; phylum Chordata; class Aves; order Psittaciformes; family Psittacidae; genus Ara; species Ara ararauna. Next base: position 55,074,721 of record CM054378.1, read on the forward strand.
TAATTCTGCATGTTCCACGGATGGGTTAGATAACCCACTAGGCTCTTCAAAAGTCAGTCTGTTCATTCCTAGAATCTATTGTATCACATATATACAGGATAGTCCTTAATATATTGTCGGAACACTTTGTACTGGTGTATTAAATACTTCTTTAATAACCGGGAGGCACACTACCTTGCTTCCCATGCTTGCAGATAAACCAGCCATAAGTTTTTGAAAATCAAGCTCTCCAAAGAAGAAAAGCAATGAACAACCTATCTGGAATCACCTGTACCCTTCAGCTCAATGCCAGCTGAGGATGCGAGGAATTCAAAATCGTCCGTTACAGCTGAATGTTCACATGCGTGTCATACAAGATGGGAGCCAAGAAAGGATCATCTAGCGAGGTACCCCTGTGAAATAAGATGGCTCTATCTCTATAACGTGTCTGATTTCCATATATCTATTTTTTCCTCCTGTTATCTCTAATATGTATAGGCAGCTGTAAGCTGTAAGCTGAACAGACAAGGCTTTTTTTTTAGACAATGCTATTCGTGCCTTAGAAATTATTACCCTGAATTGAAAACCTGACTCATATGATGGGTTTTTTTTTTAGCTGATGACCATAAGAATATTACTGCAATCACATGCTGAATTTACCTATGCATTTAGGTGTGCATTTTTGATAGGCAACGCACCTAGTAAGATAATATGGTCAAAAGAAGTTAGTCACAGCACCCATTTAGATTTCTTTCTGAATTTCACTAGGCATGTATGTACCTTAGGCAACACTGTAAATCCTTTCCCTGACCTGTTCTTAACCACTAAGAGAAAGTGCATTTTCCCTAAGGAACTTGAAGTCTGACATTCCTGAAGAGGTAGAAAACAGTTGAGATTTCTTCCCACAAAGTCACTAAAATTAAGGATGGGCTGTTGTGGGGGGTAGGGTGGGGGAATTCAAAGAAGCATCTTCTTCTTTTCTTGTTCCAGTGTGGCTCAGCAGTTGACTTGGTTTCCCTAACCAGCCCTGCTTCAATTTTCACGATATGGTTAACATTTGCTTTTATTTTTAATAAATATTTTCTTTGAGAAAAATTACTCTTGGCTGCAGTTCCAGTCCTTTGCATTCTGAAGCAGCAATTAAGCAATTAAATTAAAGCCTGTAAATAGCAAATGTTTCCATTATAAAACCACTAGCAGCTCCACCTCTTTCAAAAGTAGTGCGATAAAAATGCCTCAGAAATTCTTTGAAATCAGATCTCTGACAAGTATCTAAGCTTCATCTTTAAGATAGTGCAAAGAACAGAGGTTATGCAAAATCTGTGTATTCCTTCCAAATCAGAAAGTGCTCTGGTTTCCCAGCTACTCGGATTACCTTTGCAAAGTTTTGTTTAGTTTTACTGTACTTAAGGCAGTACTGATACTCAGGTGCTTCATTGCCATCGACTTTGGTTTTGATCACATGAGGAAGATACATGTTAATTTTCTTGTTTCATCCCATTTACTTTGTGGTCTTGGCATCTCTTTCATTATACTCCAGATGTAAACAGATTCTAGCTGCACAGCTTCTCTTCTTTTGGTTCTGCTTTTTTAAAACAGCAGCATTTTTGGCTTTGGCATTAACATGAGGATAATTACCATGTGGTCTCCATTTGCTTGTAGGTTGAAGACCCCCACCCCAGATCAAATACAATTTCAGTTGACTGAAACAGCATTTCCCAGCAAATGGAAATGATGCATATCTGGCAACTTTTCAGTGTAAAATGAGTCATCAAAACACACTGAGTGTAGGCATCTTCACCCTTCCTTCCCCCAGCTCTTAATCCACTAATGGCTAAGCATGGAGTAAAGCTCCATCTTCAGTATGTATACAAAATACATGGGGGTACAAAGATAAACACTTGACTGTGAGGCAGTCATATAATGAAAAAACACATAATTTGAATCAGATTGGACTGGAATTAAAATTGTAAGAAACTCTTTGCCAGATCCAAACTGTGGAGAGTAAATTCACTTTTTTCCCAAAGTTTTTTCATCTTCTCTCCCTCTCCCCTCCTTCTCCTTTCAGTGTTGTTCTGCATTGTCACTTGTTTGTTTGGCTTCTGATTGCAAGAAAAAGAAATAAAAAAATAATTGAAGAAAGAAAAATGAAAGAAAGGAAACAAAAAAAAAAAATAAAGATTGCAGACATCCACTACAATTCATACTGCAAACAAAAAGTAAAATTTAAGAAAGAAAGTCCTTCAATGTTTCTTGAAAAATCTCAATGATGAAATATAATCTACTCCAGGAACAGAAGTCAGAGGTGGTTCTGTAATTGCAAAGTGATATTTGGGTCAGTATATAAAATCAGTGTATGGAAAAGGGAAGGGAAGAGTGCAAAAAGCTTTGAAGCTCAGAAAGAGAAATCAGGAACATAAATGTGCCACTTAAAAAGCTGAAATTTATAAAAAAAGAATTCTTGGCATGGGTACCTTAGTCTGTGGGCAAGCACATGACTACAGTGTTAGACTCACATGGAAATTCATTAGTGAAAGCCAGCAGAGCAGTGCCATCCCTGTGGATGACTCCCAGTTCCTGAGGAAGGACTGGGTGGGTGTCAGCTGGTGGCAAAAAAAGTGGTCATGAGAGCAACACTCGACAAAGAAGCCATGGTCATGGATGATGTTTCTAGCTTCTAGCTTCAGATGAGTTCATTATCAAGCCTGTGATGAACCAGTTTTTTAACTCTTCAGACTCCTGAAAGCTCTGATAGTAACTCAGGCAGAGAGGTGTGTGAAAGCTGCTCCAAGTGAGGAAGGAGAACCAGTGGTCCTGGCTGATCCTTATTTTTGTCAGCCACATTTAGACCTTTTGTCTATTTGACATGCCTACTGACTTTAGTCTTTAAAAAAGAGGTCTCATTCTGCTTTGCATCAGAAGTCCTATTGCCTATTCAATGGTTAGGTAAACCTGCAGCACTCTGAAAGGAAGGCTCAGTTGTGGAGTCTTTGGCATGTGATGCTTTTTTTTTATATTTGCCTTTTTACACTTGGTCAACATAGCCATAGAACTTACTAAAACTCATATTGGTGAAAGCAGAAAACAGGCATCGATGTATGATTTGATCTCTCCTTTAGAGTACATTGGCAAGTGTGGGGAAACTGTTCAATAAGAGATAAACAGACCTCAGTACGCCACATATACATACATACGTACATACATATACTTATATACACATATATACTTCACTATTATCCAGCATCCGTAACAACTGCATGCACCCAAAAACTTGTGGTGAACAAAGAGTACAGGAAAACTGGGGCTACTGATTCCCCATCTCTGACTTACATCTTCTTTTGCAGACCAAGGTGCTTTTTCCTGGTACTGGCTCTGAGGGGAAGAGAAGCTGTGTAGTTGCATTAGCGTGGTGCCAACTTCAAGCTGATGCACTTGCACTCTGCCTCTCAGTGAGATCTTCAGATGGTGTCGTTGGCCCAGTGCCACTGAAGCCAAGAGAGCAGTGCCAGCAAGCAGAGCATGGGATTTGGCCTTGCATTTTTAATGTGTGTAATTGGTTTAGACTATGAGATAGGAGCTGGTGATCATCTGAATTGAGAAGCTGAGCATCTTAAAAGAGTGCAGAAAATGTATCTGTACAATTTTGTTTAAAAAGAGAGAATTTATTTATTTTTTTAACCCCCTCTTGTCTTCACCTTCTCCCAATCTGTAAACGTCTTCTCCTTTAGCTGGCAAACATGAGTTTACAGGCACGTTGATTTTTAATTTTTTTTTTTAATTTAAATCTCTGTGCTTTTTTGGAAATTACATATATATTTTTAAAATGCTTATCTCCTTGGAAGGCATGATTTTGCCTCACAGTACACTGGCATTTCGTGTTTTCTCTTGTTACGGCTCACACTCCATGTCAGAGCTCTAAAAGCTGCTACTGTTAATTCACATTTGAAGAAGGAACAAAGAGACCTTTCTGCACCCTGTGCACCTGGAATGTGAAGTGAGAATAGGGACTTCTGCAGCCTGCTTCTGCCAGGTGGCAGCTCCTTGCTACATCACAAAAGCAAGGAAAAAGCCTAGGAAAATGCTAAAGGTTTGACTACATTACATTTTAAAGCATTTACCTTGTTTTATGTTGATTGCATGTTTCATTTTTAGATTTAAAAGCCATACTGTTTTGAATTGCTTAGCCATCCATCAACACAAAGCAATGGAATTGTCAGCTCCTGTAGGATTTTGCAATGCTAAGCTACACTAATTGTAAAGTTTCTGTAGCATTTGTGTTATCACAACACAAAATGCAGACTGTTCTTTTAACAGGCAGAAAAGGAAAAGCTCCCTTAATGGGTTTAGATGAAACAAAAAGATATTATAAATGCATTTGTGTTTCTGCCAAAGCTAAATACAACAGTTACTTGTTTTCTCTAACAATACTTAACATTCATCTTTTTTCAAGGACTTTGTAATATTATGCAGCTATCACTTAGACAGTACTCCAAGCAGATTAGGTAAGAGAAATATGTAGAGAACAGTTGCCCTTGCTTACCCCCAAGAAGCATTGCGATAGCAAAATCTGAGGCTACAATATTTTAAAGTGTGGTTGAATTTATTCAAGTTTTATCTTCTGTTACACAAGTATTATACACTTGAGCTGATGGTTTTGCACTATGGTATTGGAAATAGCATCTAGCTTATGTTTCTGTTGAACTGGAACTGAAAAGAGCTCACATGCCAAAAAAAGGCCAGAAAAACTTGCTATGTGGTTTTAGAAAGCATGGTTGAGATCTGGCAGATACAAAGATCTAAGAACTCTCCTGGAAGCTCTAGCAAAAGACTTACTTCAGTTTTGAGGAGATTGATGACTTTGATAACTGCAGAAAAAATAGAAAATAAAGTCTCTGCATAAATTAAACTTCAGGATTGGCTCCCCAACAGCTTTTTGGAACCAAAGTCAGAGAAATTTCTGAATCCCCAGAATTAACATTTCATGTTATGTTTAAAAAGTTGTGCCAATGACTTTTATGTCTTCATGATCTAACTGCTGTTTTTTTATATTCTAAATCCCCTTTCAGGCAATAAAAATCTCCCAGTAATTCAAGTGGAAGTAAAAATTGGCTAAAACTGAATACATCTCATCATTAGCTTTATTTCCTTCAAATCATCAGATAAATATCATCTTTCTCTGTTTACTTTCTGTACTTGAATGTCTGGAGTTGCTTAGCTCTTCTATCAAGGCTTGACTCTGACTGCCTTTGAAAGATGGATTAAGGCTTTCCTCATTGTCTTCTACTTGACAGAAACACAGATGTATTATTTTAACAGCCTTTTTTTGCCCTTCTGGACACATAAAGTCCACCTGCTCTTCTGGGACTCTCCTGTTTTTCAGAGGCTCTAATTTGCACCTGGGTTAGAATAGTCCCTGGGGGATAATCAGGTGCTTGGGAGTAGATCATGTACCATGTGCCTGCTTCATCTCCTACAGGCTGCTGAATATGGGGTAACTGGCTTTGTGTAAATGGTGTCCTCACTAGGATGGGAAATCTGTCAGAAGATCTGTCTGCCTTATCTTTTTATATAGCAGGGACAATGTAAAAAGTGTGAAATTCCACATGCAACTGGTAAATATATTTTAAAACAGTCTGAGCATCATTTATACCATGGAGATTTAAAAAAAAATCACTTAATAAGCAAGTTCATTTCTCCCTCCCCCCCTTCCATCTCCTTCTGTCTCTTTGAAAGTATCAGTCTTCACATTTAGCTGCTAACTTTTGTTACTTCAGTATGGTTTGGTCAAATCTGATTAGGTGTGATGTGATGTTCAGATCCTCCCTGGGTTCATATATTTTTATTTATCATGTTTTCTTTGTCCCACTCCATGCACTTATAGTACAAACAAAAAATCTCTCCAGTGAAGTCCTGAAATTGTTTTAAACCTCCCATATACTTCCCTTTTGACCATATACTGCCTGTTTCACCATTTAAAATTACTTCCTGCTGATTCCTAATTTTCGCAACTTCTTTCCTGCCTTTTGTTCACTTCTCAATCATAGAGTGGTTTGGATTGGATGGGACCTTAAAGTTCATCTAGTTCCAACCCCCTGCCATGGGCAGGGACACCTTCCACCAGACCAGGTTGCTCCAAGCCCTGTCCAACCTGGCCTTGAACACTGCCAGGGATGGGACAGCCACAGCTTCTCTGGGCAACCTGTTCCAGTGTCTCACAGTCCTCACAGCAAAGAATCTTTTCCTAATATCTAATCAGCCACCATGTTCTCCTTTGTCTTAAAAATAATACAGCTCCATGAAGAGTCAGGCAGTCCTTTAAGTCAGTGTAGTAACTCATGTGGGAAACTACATAGTTCCACTATGACAGAGGTCTCTGCCGCACAGCCCACCCAGCAGCACTTTGTTTGCCACTAGGATGGCTACAAAATTTTCTCTTTGCCCGTCTGGATTTCACCACAATTTGTTGAATATGTTTTCATGTAATTCCAGATGCCTGTCTTCTCATTATCACCATTTGGATTTTCTATGCACTTGACGCTTTTGTTCATCCCTTACTTCTACCCCACTTCCTCTTTACATGCTTTTGTCTCTTCAACGTCCCTATTTTCATGCACTGTTCATGAAAAAATCTTGCCTCAAGCTAAAAAGCTTAAGCCATGATCACAAGAAGCCTAAGTATGCTCATGGTCTTGCTGTTACTATTTTTACTTCACCATTCCTTCAGTGCAAATCCTATCAGTTATGCAATGTCTATATATATTTTGTATACTCTCTCTGGAAAGTGTCTACAGAGTACCCAGCATACCTTCAGGCACTGTGTAATTTAGAGATCAGTATAAATGAGAACAAGCTAAAAAATAATAGCATGCTGCCTTTTTTTCCTACTTGGAGATTATAACATCTTGCTTTTCTTGTCACCAGTAGCCCATTTATTTTGTTAATCTTTCTACTATGCATAGCAGAAGGTCTCCCACTGTAAGGCTACTTTTCTAATACTGGTCACAGTAAAAAAGTGTCTCAGGGATGAGCATTTCATCCTCTGTTCTGCTCTTGTGATTTACAATACTGCTTTCCAAGGCCTACAATACTGCTTTTCCAAGGCCTATAATTTATATAATTATGTATAAATATATATATTTATATATACATATATGTGTGTGTATCTAAAGACAGATGTGTGTGAGCACACACACACACAAGAAGGAAACGATGGAAGGTGCAAAATAAAAAGGTTGGAAGCCAGACCGGTCAGGCACCTGGCACAAAGAGAGACAGCTATCTACTGTGTTTCAGTGCATAGCATCCAAGGCATCTATCCAGCACAATAAAGCACCTGATGGGTAAAAGCAGAGAGGTGTAACACAGAAAGAGCAGATGAGACAACCTTTACCCCTTCCTTCTCCAATGTCAACACAAAAAGTTAGGCAACAAAAGCAGATTACAAAGCTATAAACATAATTTACCCCTGTTAATCTAGCCCTTTCCCTACTAAAAGTCCATGCAGCTTTACCACGGAGACCTACTTCTTTGACTGCCAGACATACTAAATCAAACGTTTTCCTGCAAGTGACCACATTTACAAATGTCACATAACTTAACTTGGAACCTGTTTTCAGAGAAAAAGGATTTAAGTTTTGGATCTATGTTTTAAAGCCAACAGAAACAAGTGTCTTTAATTTTAGGTCTAGTCAGAATGGTGGAAACCAGCATCAGACTGGACTATAGCTTTGTTATATTTAGTTGGGAAATACTGGTATTTGTATTAACCGTTTTTTTTTTTTTAGCAGATCATGCATTTTAATTTAGAAATATTTTACTCTTTGGACTAGAAACATATTATGTAGAACTACAGAAAAGCTCAATTCACCAACACAACAGCCTGCAAGCTAAAATAGACTGGCACCAAATTAGAGTAAGAAACAGAAAGTAATAATTGCTTGACCTGTAGGTTAAAGAATAAAGAATAAGAGATCAGCTCCAGTTATATGCTGTAAAGCTTCAAAAGCTTCCAATTGAATCTTAAGACTCATAGGTTATTTTAAAAAATAAAATTTAGTTTATAAGACTTATTAGCTTGGAAACAGAGTGGTAATAAATAAAGACGTGGAGGTGAACTGGGACTGAATATATTTCCCTTAATATATATCAGTCAAAGGAACTTTTGCCACCTCTGTGATTATTAAGAACAATGAAAAATTTCCAAAGGAAGCAGAGGAAGCTGCAAGCTTCAAGAACTTAAAGTGGGAATGCACGTGTATCTGGCTATACATTGGTTTTCTTGGCTCATCTGCTGAGAGAAAGGCCACCTCTAAATCCTGCTGAAGGACAGAGGGCAGGTTAATGGGTTGAAGATGTCCTACCTCCACCTCCTCAGCCCCGTTAAACTTTACTCAAAAATTCAGTTGATTTGCATGCTACTCCTTTAATTGAAAAATATTTTACTTCCCAAGGTGAGCACATGCAGACCAAAGTAGTCATGCTTTAATTTTTATTATTGAATGTAAATTTACCTAATTTGCAAAACCAGTCACAGATGTGAATTTTTAGTTGGGATTTTTCCCATGAATAACATGGACAACTTGTGGTGTTTCTCTCTCCCACATTGGCAACCTGAGGAGGATCATGACTAAACGATACATTTGCGCAGTAAATTCCCCTTTAAAAGTAGAGAGCTCAAACACTTGGGAAGGAAGAGGGAACAAAGGAAAATGAATACTGAACATTTTAAAAATAACCTGTTTCTTCCTTTTTGACCCTCCTTCTCATCCCTCTGTGTACAACTTCCTGGGCACCCTCCATGGGCTGACACCGCAAGTTTTGGGGTTCCAGGTGGCTGAGACACAGACAGGCAGCAGTAGGTGGACCTGCTGGGCAGGCAGGCGTGTGAGTGGTCTGCAAATGCCCTCTGCAACAGTACCACCCCATAGCCCCAGCCCCCATTTTAAACAGGCCATGTCTCAGCCCCATTCATTAGCATACCAAGGAATCCCATTGCTCAGCACCATGAAATTGCACACCAAAGGCCATGTCCCATGCCAGTCTGATCTATAGCTCTGCCATTAGCTTACGTGGTAGTAGGGTCATTTCCACACTTGGCACTGTCAAGAGGAAAGACACTAATTCAAAGATATGATATTCTTAACTCTGAAATCTAGACACGTTAAACAGTTCCTGCACGTCAACCAACAGAAGAATTGGACTGAAGATTTGTAGTACCTTAAGTGGAAGAATGGCCTACTAAATTATACTACTGTCGTCTCTCTAGCAACAAATTTCAAAACACATTTCAGATACTATTGTGGACTGCTCAGCATCAATGCTATTACCTAGGGCATGCAATCATGTGGCTACACTTAAATTAAGAAAGACCAATCTGGATCCAGACTGCATATGGTTTCTCTAGACATCGCTGAAATGTTGTGTCTTCTGTTCTGTACTATATTACTTGCATGTTTCCAGCCTCTGAGGAGTGTCTGCAGGCTGTGCTCATGAAGGCGGTGTGCAAGCCAGCAAGACACTCTTTTCCTACAAGCAGATTTCTGTAAAACCAGAGTAGCTGTATAGCAGTTTTTCTAGCAATAGGAAACTCTCTAGACAATGGTTACAGCGGTTCTCAGTTGGGACACATAACCCATTTTTCCTAGGAAGCCTTCAGGTTAGGAAAAATAGGTTACTGAGCTCATGCATCTGGAGCTTATTTACAGCTCAGCTGCAAGGTGTATAAATGAAGAAAGCAAGAAGGGTGTCTTTTACAGTGGGAGAAGGAAATGGAAATTTAGGTGCTAAAGTAGGGGACTAAGCTTTCATCCGGGTAAGAGGAGAGCTTTGTAGTGTTTTTGTTTGAATGATGGAGAAAAGGAAAAGTGCAGGTTGCTTTTTTTTTCTCACATTTTATTCCAGTGAATGGAAGAAAGAAGCTGTATCAAAACAAGAAAACATTCAGGATAACATTAAACTGCACAAGAAGAAAGCAAGTGCTATTTTCTATATCTGAGTTTAGCACTCAGCCAGTGCCACTATACAATTTTTTTTTTGATAAAAGATATATGCTTTATCTGGAGTCACGTAATATATTATTGAGTTTGGCTCTGTTGATGGTGTACTCTTAGGATGGAAAGATTGAGACAGTTTTCAAAGATATCATAGCCAGGTGAAGCGAAGCTGAATTTGCTTTCACTTGAATGCAATATTTAAGTGGGGCTCGTGAAGGGCTGCACTGGAACATTACAAAAAGAATGAAAGATAAACCTAATGTAATTCTATTTCTCCTTAATATAGAAAATAATCTATAGGTTCACATTTTTAGTGTAATTTCAGTTTACATCTGCATGTTTCTACACCTCTTTTCTATCTAGTGTATAGAAATTTGTCTCACTTCTATGGTTTCATGTGCACAAACTCCCATTTACTTGTTTTGGTCACGGCATTCTCCTGTATCGAATAACACACCAGGAAAAGAAAATCTGAGGAAGAAGATTTACATGTGAAGTGCATAGTCTAGTCACAAATAACTTGAGATTGAAATGTTAACCTCAGACAACCAAGTTTAAATAAATGGTGTTTATTGATGTGGTCTTATTACAGACCTGAATCATCCCTTAGAAAAATATTAAGATTGTGTTTATGTTTGGTGGCCGCAGACATGCCCAGGTTCTGTGGCTCTAGAAATATGAGATACTTCTTTCTCTTTTCTTTAGCCCCTGCCCCCCTTCTTTCTTTTCAGCCTCCAGCCTCAGCCTATTACATACACTTGCCCTTCGTTTTTCTCTTTTTTTCTCCTTTTTTTTTTTGACCTGGTTTGTGCATCCAGCTACCTGTCCTTCTGTTAAATACCCAATTTACTTCTGTAAATACTTGTTATCTGCCTATTTCTGCTCCTGGTGCCTCCTCAGAGTTTTTTCTTCTTGCCTCACATCCATCTTTTCTCTTTGTTCTTAACTATCTGTGTTTCTCACCCTCTGCATTTAATCAATTACCACCCTCCTCCACTGAGTTCATTGCCAGAAGCACAAAGGTATGATAAGCACAAGAGACAACTCTTAGTTTCAATATTAAGCATCACAATAGTGGTAGTAGCTGTTGAAAGCTAAAAAACCCATGAGTTGCTGGGAAGATACTTATGCTACACTCCTTGATAATGTGCATATTCTACAGTGAAGGTCTGTGAATTCTCTCATAGCCAGGCTGGATCAAGATTTTTGTTGCAATAATTAGAGATATCCCAGGCCCATCTCTATGACCCAATTATAAGTCACTTCTCTACAGTATGGAAGTGCAACAGGTTTCAATGAAGCAGAGGTAAGAACATACCTAATATGGAGAAAATAAAGAGATTGCTTCATATTTCAGTCTTGGGAAAAGAGAAGTAATGATAGATGAAACTTTATAAGAAAATTCAACTGAAATAAAGTACAACTAATGTTTTTGCAAAAATTTTAACAAGTGAAAATAAAATCTCAAAACATGAAAAGATGACTTACTTCTACGTATGTTCTGCAATAAAAGGGATGCTGGTGCTGCACAGTGCAGTGCTGTATAGGTAGTTGAGATAGCTCAGAGTAGGTTTCAGTGGCAGACACACGACAGTCACAGAAGCCCGTGTCTCTGCCTGGACTCACACTCTGTGCTTCCTGATGTCATGAGTCTTGAAGAACAAAGAACTTTTTCTCAACCATAAATTGTTTTTGTGTGAACATTACGCAGTATAGAAACAGGACACTGCAGGTGAGATTTATTTGACCAAATGAAGGTATTTATAACTGAGCTGCTGTATGGATTTCTTTTATGGTCAGTGAGCAAGATTATAATTTCTAGAGTGTGACTCACCTCAACCTACTGCAGATATCAACATCACAGTCTAGAACTGCCTCTTTTTTCATTGAGTTTAAAGAAAGCTTATGGTGACTAGCTCAGATGTAGTGAAGAAGGGGGGTGATTGAAGAATAGGGTTGTAAATGAGTAACCTCAAGGATGTTAGGCTTTGTTAGCAACTATAGAGAAAAGGAAATTACTAAGATAAGCTTTGCCAGAACCACCTGGTGGTTACTGATATGACAAGGATCCTAAAACAAAGTGATGAAGAAATAACCACCAGGGGTCTGAAAGCCCACTACCACATTTTTGTGTGCGTATGAGAGGCATTCTCTAAAAGTATGATGTCATGTATGTAATCTAATGAATATGTATGTTTAACAACAATATAATCACAGCCTGGTTGATGGTTGTGAGAGACACGCTTGGAGGAGTGATCCCCATGTCTCTCGGCGCTGCAATAAAGAATACCTGCTTGTTAACTTAAAACTTTGTTGGCGAGTTCCTGGAGATTTCTCCGAATCAGTAGACATCTAAAGTGAAAAGAGATGGACCCCACCTTCCACCTACAATACAGCAGTTCAAACCGGAAGATGACTTTTACTCTCTGTAAACACACAGGAATCATGAAACCATGCTAAGGCACCACTGTGTGATAGAAGTCGGCTACAATCTTTGAGCATTCAAATGTCATGGATACACTTCATAAGAGCCCCAAAATGCTGAAGAATGAAAAGAGTTACATCCTGGAATCAAAGAGCACATCTGCAATGTCAATTATCTCTCTTCTTTGTATGAAATCAACAATATTTCTCAACAGAGAGAAAAAGAACAAACTATTCTTTACATCGTCATTGTAGATGACCTAACTTCAGGAGGACCAGCTTTCAAGACCAGTTCACACGGAGCATCAGAATTTTAGTATTTGGTTCTGCACAGTGCTGAACTCTGAGCTGGGAGCTCTGGAGAAAAACAGTGGGAGGTGCTTGCTGTGACACCCATTGGTAGGTATACTGCTTTGTCTTGCTGCATTTTGTATGTGAAAGTACTGTGTAAAGACAAATAGCACTCTTACTCTGTTTTGTTTTGTTTTTCTCCTTAATGCAAGAGCATTCTTACTGGCTCTAGTAAAAAGGTTTTCGAGTCTGCTGTATGCATAAGCAGGAAATCTGCTCTCCTCATGGATCAGAGTCAGCACTAATAATACAAAAAAAAAAAAAAAGAGAAAAAGAAATGTTTAACACTCAGCACTAGAGGAGAGTGAAAACAGAACACACTTTGAAGAATTTCCTTGCTGCAGCATAGCCCCACATAGAAGAGGCTCCACAGACAGACTCAATATGTATTGAAGTTTCTCTGTTTAATCCTCAGGTCACGTTTTGGCACTGTGCTATGATTGACACCATATCAAAGAATAAAGGCCCAGACAAGGAAAGGTAAAAAACCAGAAATCTTAGAAAAGCATGAGACTTAGTAAATCAAACTAAGAAGTAGAGTAACCTAGGTGCTTTAAGGAATGGTACAAAGTTGTGTCTTAGACCAGAATAGCAGTATCTAGAGAGAGTTCTTTTTCTAATAACCACATGTCATGGCCTAGCTGGGAGCTAAGAAATGATCATCTTAAAATCAATCCTAATTACAAGGCCTGTGCAACATGAGAAAGCATATGTTCCATAAAAAGTAGATAATAGAGCTAGAATGCTAAAAATCACAGTCAGTATAAACTATTGTTCCAAAAGTTTACCACAATAATAATTTAATTATTGTGATTATATCCCTGCAGATGCCTCTCTCTCAGCTGTGACTCTCTCAGAAGGATGTGAAAAAGTGCAAAAATTCAAAATCATCTCTATTTCTTGGTAACAGAGACTCCCTCTACCACCATTTTGCACTGCGTGTAGTCTGATAACATGTGAACAAGGTCTAAGAAAAATTTGGAATAAAAAAGAGAGTTTCCCTACAAAAGCATAGACGTACAGTATAATTGGAGCCCAAGCCCATTGTGCAAGGTGAACACTGCTGATATTTTCCTGTAATGCAGACTGGCCCAAAGCTGTGTCATGTGAACCTGCTTTATATAGTAGAGCAAGGCAGTTCAGGAAAGTGTAAAGCATAGAAGACAGAATTTTATTAATTAAGCAAAAAGCTGAATCATGATATATGAATAACATTTCATATCCTAAATTGGAAATCAAATATCCAATATTAGCATTATCAAAGAGAAGAGCAAACCTCCTATTGTCTTCAGGGTATATGGAATTTTATTCCAAGCCCTAAGTAAATAATAATAATAAAAACTAAGCTTGCCTCATTTACAGCATTTGATATATCTTGTTCCACCAGTGCAAAGAATTCCAGCTTTAGCTAAAGGCCATTCTTTGTTAGTAATTATTTTTTTACAAGCACATTACTCCCTAAATGTAGTTAATGCATTTGTAAACTATGTTAAAAAGGCAGCACAGCAGATAAAACATAAAGGTATGGAATCTGTTCATATAAAACTACTGTTTTGCAAAGAAACACTTTGAAGTAAGTACTATTAGGACTTTTCACTGCATACAAAAAGTTAAATTAAAAATTAAAAGGAAAAGTGAGAGTTAGTTCTGTTTGGTTTTGTTTCTAAAATGAGAATGAATTAGTTTCTATTTTATCCAGTATATTTCACAGTTAAACAAAATATGTTTTACATTTTACTTAAGTTCTATGCTATATTTACTCTAACCACATATTTATGACTTTGTCACAGAAATGGTTTTTTAAAATCAAAATATCATTACAGAATCCAGAAGTTACAGCAAATCTCTTAAACTCTGAAGTCACTACTGACATAAATAGATTGACTATGAACCTGCATCAGTGGGGCGGTGGGATTTGGCCCAATGTGTTTATGTGCAGAGCTTTATTGTATAACATGGGTATTCAAAGAATTGATACAAAGAATCGATCGTTGTAAAATCCCAGATTCTGATTTCCAGACTGGAAAGACTGGGATGAATTATAACCGTATTAGGACACTAAAAACCTTATTAATGTGGCTCCAGGCAGTAGCAGGTTCTTTTCTCAGTCAAGTCACAGAATAACTCTCACATTTTTATAGCTCAATTGCAACTGGGCTGGGGATTTCCACACAATGAGTCTGTTTTCACCAACAGACTTTCTACATCTCTGTTGTGTCAGCCTTGAGGTGATGACTAGTGGTGAGGAAATTATCATCTTAAGGTGGGTAGGCTTGACGGATTTCCTTTCGTCAAAACAAAACCATACGGTGATGTGCTTTTGCTTAAGAGGAGCTACACCAGGTAGCAAGGGGAATGCCAGGAAATGGAGATGAAGAAACATCCCTGGACACCTGTCATACCTGTTTGCACTGCCCCAACTGGCTGCTGCAGCAACCTTGCTGGGGCCTACCTGCTCTTCAGGAGGACAAAGTGAGGCAGAATTATTTATTGTTCTGATGGTCCTTGGTGAAGAACGGCTGTGTAACAGCTGAACGTGTCCCTTCTGGTCCAAAAAATGTCAAACTCAGATAACTACCGAATTCCAAGCTAGAACTGTCCTATAAAACTGCGTTTTGAAGGACAAGGGTAGTTCCCATTTCCACATGATTTCACACATACCGCTGTGAGCAAAACATACCCATTGAACTAATTTGCCAACACTACCATCAACAGAGAAAAAGTCTGGCAATGGCAAGAACTGGGATAATTTCTGTGAACTAGGAAAGCAATTTAATATATAGGTTATAACACTTTACATCATAAAACACACTATACTGTACAAATTAAACCAACTTTTTAAAGTTACAGACACAATATTACACACCAGCCAGAAGTTTTCATCCACCATTAAAAAAGCTAGTACCTCATTTCAAATCCTAGAGCTTCTTGTTTTTACCCTATGACTGCATGTAACCAAACTATAGAAACAATCTGTTTTGATACTACCCCTTCACATGATAGCTGTTTATGTCCATGTCTTCAAATTTAATGCAACCTTTTGTTTTTGACAGGAGTCAATGCAGAGTATATTCCTGAGTCTATTTCAGCTTCTACTAAAGGCTATAATATAGTCACTCCATGACGGGGTGATCATGGAAGACACATGTCTTATACATCTGCTTAAAAGCCTGAATGAACATGATCTACCAGGAAGCTGATCCTCAGCCATTATTCTACTGGAATAAACAGATTGCAGTTGACACTTATGCTAGCAGAGTATTTACTCTGAATTGCCTTCTCATTTTTGCCTAAAGGGATCATATGAAAACTTTCTTTAACTTGGTTTTAAGGTAGGAATGAGCAAGAGAGAGAGGAATGGTGTTTGTATGGCTGGGATTTGTAATTTAGGCTCTAAATATATTATGAAGTCCACAGAAATACCTACTATGCAGTCAGGGATGTACCAAAGAGGAGAGATTGTCAAAAGAGATGAGACAGAGAGAGGGAGTCATTTAGCCACATTATCTGCTACAGCTGGATTACTATGAAGCTGGCAAATGAGATGGTAAAAAAATCTATATATAATAGAATATGAATTTATGGTTCCTTACCTCACAGCTTAAAGTATAGCCCCACAGCTACTGCTTCAGGGGATTGAAGAAAGAGAAATAGCTGTGGTACCTATGAAACATTGCCTGCCTTTTTGGAGCAGCCAGCTGGAATTGGCTAAAATGCAGAATGTCACATCAAATCTCATACAGATGAGAGGTTTGCTTGCTTTCCAGTAGAGATAACAATCATGATGAGCCAGCAGAACTTAGTCTGGAGCAATATGAAAGGCTCAGCGTATGAGCGCTTACTAACTGAATAACAGGATGAGCCAACCTGTAAGTGCACCACTCCTTCGTAGGGCTATAAATTTCTTTATTCATGTATTTTTTACTTTATAAAACAACACTAAGAGCATGGCCTCTTTCTGCTCATCTTTTGTGCACCCAGTTCCTCATCTGGGTCCTAACAAGCACAGTTTCCACAGAATATGGTGCGCTGGCACCATGACAGTTTGGTTGTTTTTTTTTTTCTCTACAGCCTTGGAGAGCCTGAAAATTCCCATCTTTCTTTTTTCTGAAACAGCTCACTGGAGTGTAAGCAAAATCCTCCACAGATGGGGGACAAGTCTGAGAAACAGCAGTATGAGAAGTAATATTTTATAAAGAAAATGATGAATGATTCCAAGAAAGGAATTAGGAAGCAGAAATTATCGCAGGCATACATGGAACAACACTGTGGTATAATGGAAAATGGACAGCATTACAGCTGGTGGTTTGATAAGGAAAGGGAAGCTGCGAAGCTCATCTGTGACTAAGTTAAGAAAAAAAAAAAAAGACGGAGTATGCTGATAATGAGCCCTGAATATTCTTTCTATTCTTTTTCCCCCTATTTTGTCACCTTTGGTCTGCTTGGCATTCACCCAAATTAGGAGACTGACAGTTATTTCTCTTTAATAATCACTTGGACACTCAAGAAGCACTCCCTTTTCAGCTCTGTCAACAGGGAATCATTAACACTGAAAAAAATAATATATGCTTAATTGTTTTTACTGAAATAAACACTCTGGGTACCCCCTGCTGTTTAATGAACACGCACTGGGTTAACTACAAGGGCTGCGACCACTGCCATCTTTGATTACTTGCTAGTGGCAGATAAAAGCTTAAAACACACATTTTTTTGACAGTAAATATGATTTCACTTTTTTTGCTTCCACATCAACCCACCCTTTTCAAAGTGGGGCAGACAAGCAAAGGCTGTCAAAATAAGGCTAGCAAGAAAGTGGAGTAGCAGCTCTCTACAGAGTTTGATTATTCTGTGAAGAGCCTGTAAACAAAACCTCTAGGCTTTTGTCTACTAAACAGTACTTAGAAATTCTTCCAGCCTAGCATTTTTAATATGTGGGAACATGACTGTGGTAGGATTCAAGAGCACTCAACATTTTTGAAAGGAAGACTATTTATTTTTGTAACTAAATGTGGTCTCAGAAGCCAAATCGCAGGCAAAAGACCACTTTTTAAAAAGAAAATAAATGCTCTGTATGTATGCATCCCCTAAGCTGTCTGAAAGATGTCTTTCTTTTGCCTTGACTATACATACCATAATAATAACAGAGCAAAAGTTATTTTTGAGTATCAAAAGGTTTTAATGTAAATTTTGAGTTTGGAAGGGAAATTTAATTGAAAACATACATTCAGGTCTTAATTTTCACTTCCATGTTTTGTGCTGTGATAATAAACCACCTAGTCTGAGACCTGATGTCCCTTCAGCTAACAAGCAGTTCTTTGAGATGGCTGGTTGGAATGAGGTATGTGCATTACAGGGCATGAAGAGTCAAGTCACTTCCCTTCCTGGAAAAATATTTGATCTAGGTTTGGGGGATGCTTCTCTTCACAAGATTAATCCACCACTTTCTGAACATGTCTAGGAACTGGGTGCAGATGTATGCATACCTCAAAGCAGAAACCAATGGGATATTTCCATTGGAATTTCTCTCCCATATAGCTAGGCCATGTCTACAAAAGGAAGTCAAATGCTCCTTGAACCATGCTTTAACACTGCAGCCATACCCAAATCTATTTCATGAAGCTATTTTAGCCTCCAAGGAGGGTATCCACCCCAATGCTGTCATGTGGAGACGATAGTCTGGTTTGTGCTAAATCCTGAATTAATCCTGCTAATCCCAGAGAAAAGTTTGGGATGACGATGGTGGATCCAGACCCATGAGGCAAAGAACACTCTCATCATTTAAGAGAATATTTGAGTGCCAGTGCCTGGGAACTTTCCCTCGCACAGTTAGTTATTAGTATGGACATAGCTGCATGTGTGAAGGTGATTTAGACAGCAGTTGAGCCTGCAGTTTTTAACTGCCGGCTTTGCCTAAATATCACCCTTAGGTGTCTAAAGGGGAAACCAGTAACAGCACTTTCCGAATTTAGCTCTATGTGGCTGAGCAGTGGATATCAATCCTACAAATTTTTTGGCTAAGTTTTTGCTTGATAGTTCTAAAAGTTATTGCCAGCGTGATTTACCTGGTTTTGCCTTCTACTATCTGAGAACTGCTGATCAATTTACCTCTAACATCAATAGCTATCTTTCAATCATCTTTTTAATGCATTTTTGTCCTTATTTATTAGCCAATTAAGTGCTAAATAAGCAATTACAGAAAGCAAGACATAACAAAATCTTTAAAAAGTACTTACATTTGGATTCTCAGAAGGAATAAGATTTTATGATCTGGTTAGCTCTTCACTTCAGAGACTTGCTGAAAATTAGGGATTACTGCATCCTCCTAGAGTTAGTCATCAACCCTTAACACACATCACTAGTGTTACACCCACCTAGTAGAGACTGTTTTGAGTCTCTCACAAAAATGTATTAGCCAAACTATTTTCACAGACTACAAATGCTGGTGACAATGAACCTCCTCCACGCCTCAGCTGTCTCTCCCAGCCTTTTCAATGCTGCCAAACTGCTTCTGGCTTCAAGCAAGAGTAATTCTATAAGCATTGTTATGGTCAAAGAAACTTGCATAATGCAGGAAGGACTAGATCAATACATGTGTGTTGCCTATGGCCATGGCAACAACTAAGTTTTAGCTGTCTTGCCACCTACTACATATGTCTTCAACTACTGTGACAGGACAGTGGATGACACTACTCACATACATGTCCATAAACACACACACAAACCTATCCATTCCCTGTCACTGGAAAAGAGTGGCTTCCAGGATGAAACAAAATTAACAATTCATACTTACATTAAGAAAACTCTTGGAAAGTAAAGATTAATAGCATAGATACCGTCTGGGGTAAATAAGTAAAAAGTAAATTGCACAGGTTTTGAAATATTCTGTAGTTGCAATGTTATTTTGAAAACATCTTTTGAACACGTAGGGATAAAATCTCTTGGATTTTATTGAAAAGACTGGGATTTTCCTTTGAGATTTTCCACGTAAATGTTGATGCAGCATGATTCTGTGTGATCTGAAGAAAAGCTCACACTGTTGATTTCTGGTGTGTATGTTACTATTAGAGTTGCTTGGAAATAGCTTTTTGATGTAAAGTGGAATTTTATATTTTGGTGATCTTTTAAATTTGATTTTTCATTGGAAAATCAAATGAACCCAAATTTTCTATTATTCCTTGAAGCAGTCTTCTGGATGGGAAGAACTATAAGGTGAAAGAGACATTTTCAAGACTATCTTGTGGCTAAGTGAGACAATTATTTCACCATTAATAAAACAAAAAGTTTTTGCAAAAGCTGCACAATGTTACCTGAATATTCTTTTTTTATTCAACTCAGGACAAAAACATTTTCCTGGAATGAGTAGAGAACAGTTATATGAACCCTAAGCAGTTTCTTCCTTCCTTTCCATCCCCTAGTACAATGTGCAGCTCAGGTACATTTCACTTAGTTCTCATGTTCAGAAGGACATGGAGCTCCTAGAGTGAGTCCAGAGGAGGGCTACAAAGGTGATCAGAGGGCTGGAGCACCTCTCTTATGAAGACAGGCTGAGAGCCCTGGGCTTGTTCAGGCTGGAGAAGAGAAGGTTTAGGGGAAACCTTAGAGCAGCTTCCAGTACCTAAAGGGGGCCTACAAAAAATCTGAAGAGGGACTTTTTGCAAGGGCATGTAGTGACAGGACAAGGGAGAATGGCTTTAAGCTGAAAGAAGGTAGATTCAGGTTAGATATTAGGAAGAAATTTTTTACTATGAGGGTGCTGAGGCACTGGCACAGGCTGCCCAGTGAAGCTGTGGCTGCACCATCCATGAAAGTGTTAAAGGCCAGGCTGGATGGAGCTTTGAACAACCTGGACTAGTGGGAGATGTCCCTGCCCATGGCAGGGGGTTGGAACTGAATGATCTTTAAGGTCCCTTCCAACCCAAACCATTCTGTGATTCTATGGTTGTGGTAGAGAATGTGTTTATTTTGAAGATCCATTCCGTGGGCATATCTTGAGAGATCTAAACTCTCATCTGAAATATCCTTAGTCTTATAGTAAAAGAACATGCCATGGACCTGAATTCTGTTCCTAGCTGAGCCTCTGCATCATGCAGATGTTTTAACTAGGTGTTTTGAAAAGTATTCCTTACTGTCTTAATCTGTATCTGCTTTGCGTTATTCAGACCTAGCACAATTAAAAGTTACAAAGAGAGTTTAATATTTCCAGCTTCCAGCTGCAAGGCTTAGTATTTAGAGACACTTACTAACTGTAAGATCACACCACCTTTGTCTTAATTGGGTAAACAGGGTGTTTGGAGTATCACACAGCAGGACCAGGCTAATTAAATATTGCTCAGATCTCTCACTGGGGGGGTTTATGCAACCACTGAACTATAAGCCATACTGTTGCAACTCAGAAATCATGTAATTAAGGTAGACATTTTGGGGAATGACTGCCCTTTCTTTCCTTAAGAAATGTTGCAATCAACCTGTGGCATTTTGTTGAGATGGAGTAAAGACAATCTGACGGATATGAGCTGGTTGAAGAAAACTGCTGCAAATACAGATGGTTTTGAAGAAGCAAGTGAACTTTTAACTTTCCAGGTCTTCGAATGACAGCCTTTTCAATATGTATATTTAAAATTGTCATTTGGGGGGAAATTGTCCCAAATAGATGAGTGAATTTCATTGCTTTGGTTGCATTTCTCTATGTTTGTGCTAGGAACCCTCAATCCCACACAAGAGGGCTATCAAAGGTGAGACTGAGACAGTGAGCACTTCTAGTGATGTGTGGTTCATCATTGCTTCACATATGTCCTTTGCAGCTTTTTACTGGCCTTTATGACTTCAGATAAGATAACAACATACAGGAGAAGGACCAAGAATACCAGACTGAAGGCCTTGACAAGAAACCCTCCTATTTTGAGACATTTTGCTACAACTGATCTACAGAACTCATAAAACCATCCCCATTGCTCAGGTATGTGAGCATCTTCCAGCTGCATCCCTTGTGCATACTGAGAGAGATCGGCATGCTCACTATTCTATTCTGCTTCCCAGTACGCCCCTTCTGTGTTTAAAATCATTTCTGCATGCTCCAGCAGGCTCTCCAGGTGGCACGATCTGGGACTGCAGATACACAGAAGAAAGTATCAGTGGTGCAGTTAAGGTGTACCTTTATAGACTGACTTGGTCCTTGGGACCAAGCCACAGCTAACACTAGCAGTGGGATCCCATGGGCCTAAACAGGGGTGCAGACGCTCCTGACCCTGGAGTGGACAATATCTTGAAAGTAAGTCTGAATCAAAAGATATAATGATGAACAAAGATGTAATCCCACCAATGTGAGGATGTCTCTTCCCTCCTGTGCCGAATGCCATACATGAATAGAAGAAAAAAAAACCCAAAACAATTTATCAGCTATAGTAACTCCTCAAAATCTAGATAGAAGATCTCAAAGAAACATGTGGATTTATAGGTCTTTCCTTTGCCTGTACATATAGTTCTCTCCAGGGGTCTGTGATGCCTTTATATTATATCATGCAGGTGGGAAAAAGCAGGACAAGAGGCCATCCATTTCACATTTAAGCTGTCAAACTTTGATATGGCACTCAAGGGTAAGCCACAGAGGCCAAGCTCATAGCACTTGAGTTCCTTGTAATATTCATTGGAATTATCCTCATGTCACAAATACTACAAATTTCTGTCTGAATACACTGAAAGTTGCTGTTTTCTTCATTTCAGCGATAAAGAACAGAGATAGGATGCATATCTAAATACCTAGAATAGCTTCTCAGTTTTCACATTCAGATGCCTCCCAAAAGCATATTGCCATGAGACTTGAATGCACATTATTCTCCCTTCCCCCAATCAGATATCCATTGGAAAAAACACTGAGTGTTTTGTTGGAGAGACAGCCGTGGAGTACTGTAATATATTCACTGGTCTGGATGCTTTACAGGGCAGGATTTTGGGTCATAGCATATGGCATGTATCTGCTCTAGAGTTTAGAAGAGTCCTAGAGATACTTCAACCCAGTCCTCAAAGGTGCTTAATCATGATGATGCTCAGGTGACCTAGAATAAGAATAAAAAGCCAAAAAATCACAGTATTTAAGAATGGCTAAGCGCCTGGGAATGAGAGTCAACCAGGCAACATGGCAGGTGTCCAACAGACATACTGAAGTCCTGCCTCTCTCCAAGTTTAGGCATCTCTGTATAGGTCTGAGTTAGGTGCCAGTGCAGCATTAGCATTCACAGCCTGTGCTTTGGTGTCTCAATGTCCCTTTGGGAAGGAATTTCTATTCCATTCTTCTATTTTAACACATGAAAGAAATGAAATGTAGTAATGAGTGTAACGAGTAAATATGTAATGAATTCTGGCAGCTGAGCTTAAATCCTTTAAAAGTCTCACAGGCAATGAGTGGCAGAGGAATTCTTTGAATCTGTGTGAATGCAGAGAAGCATCTTAACTAACCTGTGAACACTTTACCTTTGCCCACTGAGGATGGTGACCTAATGGATTATCATGGGGATACAGAACTGCTATTCTGTAGTACAGGAATGGCTACCTTGTCCTCAGCTCCTTAGAGTTGCCATCTGTTTCTGGAGGCTCCTAAACAGAAAAGGGGGAAAAAACAATAGGATAATTTACCTATAGCAACTTCAGAACTGTCAGTGATTGATTTTATGGCTGTAAGAGAATATCTGGAAAAGAGAAGACATCTCTTGCAATGATTGCTGACCAGACCAAAAGTGATAATAAGATCAAATTCATGTAACATAAATTAAAGGTTTTTAACAAAGCTGGATTTTCAACTGCACTTGAAGTGACCATCAAATGTCAAGTAAATGTTTACTTGTTAATGAAAACATTAAAATGATCTTTTGGTTTTATGCATTTTTAATAATGTCTAAAAGTTCAGAACTTTAGAGATTTGCCTTTGGCCGAGCTGAGATACTTCTATTTCCTGAAACACAGAACTCCTTAAGAAATGGTATCAGACTATGGATGGCTGATCCATAGCGCAGATGACTGATAGAGCAGTGTGGATACTATTTATTTTTTTGTTAGATGTTCCTCACATGCTGACAAATATAACTTTGTCAGTTAAACTCCAGGATTGTGGACATTGTAAATAGTTCTGTTTCCTGAAAACACATTAATTATTATTATTATTATTACAGTTGTTGTCATTGTTGATCATGTTTTTTGTTCTCCTTAGCAACTTTTCAGTTCTTACTCAAACCAAACCTCAAGACTAGTCTAAATAGGAGACCACAAGACAAACTATGATCTCAGTCCAGTCTAAGTCTGCTTTGTTTGACTCTGGCAGACAGACTTCATCTTATTAATTTTTGGATAACTATATGAGGGAATCTGAGCCAAAACGACAACTTAAACTCTATTCTGTGAGATCTACAGTACCCTGTAAACCCTAAGTACAGATTCACCTGGAAAAGTTGCTTTGCCTGGTGATCTTTTGTGCATTTAGATCATCATAACAAACTGCTCTTTGCAAACCTAAGTCTGGTTAATGCGTAGTCTGGTAGTTGAGGGAAGATTTTCCTCTGTGCATTTTACTTTTAGAACACATCTGTCTGCCCCTGAATTAGTTTGCTCTCTGAACCATAATCTCTCTTTCATCTGGAGAATACCTGAAATGTCCTTCAGTTTTCACAGTGTATCCTGAATCCAGCAGAGAGATTTCTTAATACACAGAACAGATGAGAGTTTGTTTCTACCCATTTATTATAACTGGAGCATACCTCAACAATCCCTTGACATTTCCTGTTTTGCTGACTCAAAGTACTAACAGAAAGCAGCAAAAGAAGCACATTTTGAGCTATTCTGAGACTCCAGAGTTCCACCCTCCTTGGAAAAAATGTGAACTTTGAATTTGTTATTCACTCCTGCTGAAAACAGAATTACAGTATGAAAAATAATTGCCTGTAGGGATGTTAGATATGTGTTCAGCCGGCTAGTGTGAAATTCACGGAAAAACTGTAGGTTTTCATCTTCCCAGAATTTACAGAAACATTTTTGGAAGTTACTGCATTTTTAAATGTCATTCTAAGAGTGTACCCAACATATCTGCCAACTGGATTTTGAATATATTTCAAAATTCTGTTTTAACAGAACTGAAAAAGTCCAGTAACAATAAATACAGACAAACCCTTAAAAATGTCTAAGCAGAATACATTGCTATGAAAGTTAGAAAGGGCGAGGAAGAGGATTAAATGGGATAGGGAGCTCAAACTGATAGTAAAAAAACACAAAACAGTATGAAAAGAGACCAAAGGACAAATTTGCAGTAAAAAATAAGTACGCAAGCAGCTGCTATCAACACTGATAGAAATTAAATGCCAGCTTAAGTGGCAATTTCAAAGGCACTCAGCACTGGTTTGATTTACTTTCTGCTGCGGTGGATGGGACTTTTGCTGGTGAAGTTAGCTGAAACCACGCTTCTGAAAACACCACCCTGAAATCACTCCTGCCTCTTCTGCTCCTTGATCCTAGGGAATATCTGTATCATCTTTACAGTAAAGACTTCAGGATAGAAAATGTTCCTTTGCTGTGTGACCCTGCAGCAGCAACCATGCTGATACAGGAGTGGGGTTTTGTTTTAGAACTTGGCCTCACGGGTCATTCTCTCTCTGCCCCTTCAGCAGACGCATTTAACTTTGTTTCAGCTAAATCCTGTGAGCAGAGCCTGTCAGGCTGTGAGGCTCTGGATCGGAAGAGAGTTGTTCATCTTTGACAGCACAAAATGTGTGCAGCTGAGCTGAAACTGTGAACTGAGTTTCGTTTTCTCTTTGCTTTGCCCCTCCAATCTAGTTCTGACCTGACCCCATCCCCTCAGGGTGCCAGGCAGTCTCTGCTTTCTCCTTGCACGTGGTGGTCCAGCACAGATGCAACTCCTGGGTAAAACCAGCTGCTTCCCAGATACTCAAGACATCTGGTGTCCCAGTGGAAGGAAGGATAGGTGGCCTGTTGAAGGAGGCATGCTAGCAGAGATGTGGGCAGGTTTACAACCATGTAACTTTTCTTTTTTTTTCTGTGGGAATGAGCACTATTAGGATTTTGACTTTCCCACCAAATCTTCTGGTCCTAAACCAAGTGCAACTAGACAGGTCACCTCACTCCATCCCGATGTATAATTACTAGTGTGTGTAGTTACCACTCAGCACACCCCTCAATGTGGGAAAACAATGCGGGGGGTGCCACAGATGAGGAGCGCTGAGTGAAATCCTTGATTATGCTACTGCACACTGTAGAAGGGCTTGATTGAAATGTGCATCACCTGCATGGTGCGGCGGGGGAGTAACTTCGCCACCCTGAACAGTTGTGGCAATAGACACACTGTTCCCAGATTGTGGGAGCTCTCTGAAGCTCAATGACATCCAGCCTTGCTCTCCACACAGCAGCCCTTGCTCCATTCATCTCCAGCAGATGTCCTTGTTAACTTCAGCTTTAATTTCCCTCTGAGCAGGATTACACCACCACCATGAAAGCAGGCGTGCAGCTCCCTGCTCCAGAGCAGACAGACATGGAGAGGGTAAGGGCTCTTTTCCTCCCAAATGATGGGATCAAGTCTTGTGTTTTTCATTCTCTGCCTAAATTTAAGAATGGCAGAAAGGCAAGAAATAGCATGGTGTGCACACCTATGCAAACTGCAGCGGAGGGTTGTAATATTTAATCTTCACAGCAGCCCTTCACACAACCCTAGGAGACTTCAGCCCAGCAGCTGGCAACAGCTCATTCTCAAATACTCACTGGCACAAAACCACACTCTTTACATTTAAGCTCAGACTCACAGAAATGGTACTAATACAAAGCTTTCCATTTTTACTCAGTTTTAAAAGAAGAATCACAATTTTATTCTGGTTATGTGAAATTTTTTTTTTTTTCTGCGCCTCTGAAACTGCGGTTAACAACAGCATGATTTCACATTCAGTCATCCTCTCTTATTGCTTCTTTTTACCATCTATACCACAAATTAGTCCTTTTTTCTGCTTTTTCTAAGAGAAGAAATAATTCTTAAGGAGAGGTTAAATTAATATCAAAAACCTCCCTTCCTCTTTCTTAATCCCCAGATCTAACATTGAAAATTTGTTTTGGTTTAGTGCAAGAGGTCAGTACTGTGATGATATCACTAGGCATTTTCATGATGTTGCATAAAGTTAGAGATACATTACTAATTCTAAGCTTAAGAAGAAACAGTTATAAAATAGTCACAGACTATCCACGGGGTGGATCCTGGAAAAACAATTAAAAAAATTTAATTTCCCCTTAATTGAAAACCAAAAAATGCCCTGATATAAGCCTGTGACTGATTCATATCTGGAAAATAAGCAACTTTTGTCCACAGGAATGTCATGATTTTCATGCTGCAGTAGCTTCCTGGATGTAGGCTGTTGAAAATGTGGCCCACATAGCATGAAGAATTAAGGTAAAGAAATAACTGCACCAAAAAGTGAACAGCATTGTTACAGAATACATGTGTATGCTTAAAGTCCAAATTTTTTTAGGTTAATGCATTAAAGATCAGAGCTGGGCACAAAAGCGAATCAATTGAGAGGTATCAAATATAATAAGTTACCAGCACTGAAAGTAACAAATTGACTCTGACTTGCTCAAGTAGTCCACACCATATGCCTTTCTAATCTAATGTTTCAGCGAATTGCTTGAGTAAATAAATTAATTGCACCATCATGAGGAAACACACATGGAATTTGCTTTACCACAAGGCAGAGTGTAACTTGGTAGATGACCCAAATGAGCTGTGGGGAGCTGCTGCAGAGTTCTTGGAAAACCACCGTATTTGCTGCAACAGTAATTAGACAAGAGCTGGCAAGAGCTGATGGTGCTGCAATTTTAAATAAAAGTTGGTATTTGTTAAAATGCTTTGGGTAACGGTTGATACTCTTCGCTCAATATTCTTCATTGTTCCAACAGCCCTGAAAGAAGAGTTGCAAGAACTCCGAAAAAGTTCCCATAGCAACAGCAGGGAGATGGGACTATTTTTTTTCCCAGCCCCGGGTGAATGGCAACACCACACAGTTGTGGTAGACTGGCCCTTCCTGTGCCAAGCAGATCTCCTCTGTTTTGCAGTTTCACACAGAAGGAGAATATTTTACTGCCCTACTCCTCCCCCAAAGGGATGACTGCTGTTTCTGTTAAAATTGCTATTACATTATTTTCCTTCTAAAGAGGACAAAGGACCTCTTTTTATCCTCAGGAACAAGAATGATAAAACAACACCCTGCACACATGCACACCCTAGACCACAAATAAGGTCAGCAATGAGGCTTGATGACCACCTTCTCATAGAAGCTCCCTCAAATCCGCACCTAAGCAGGTGGGGTCCACCCAGCCAAGAACCCCAGTGCTGCTCCCTGCCACTGGAATATTTCCAAGGGGCTTTGTGTCTCTGCAGAGACTGGGGTATCCTACATCCCTCTCATTGACGCTGGTCAGTATTGTGTGACTTGCCCAGAAGATTCCCAGGGCTTGGACTTTCTCTTTCATACAGAAACAATGGGCCTGGCTACCAGATTAAGTGAAATATCCTACACAGACCTTCCTAGTTTAAGACGAGTTTACAGAGTCCTTTGTGGTTGCCTTCAGGAATGCAATGGCTAATTGCAGAACCTGCAAAAGGTGTCAGAACAGTCCTGAGGTTAGCACACTTCTGTGGGTATCATGGAAGTTTTATTTACAACAGGCTTTTATGCATGAGTGTCACAATACCTTCTAACACACGCATGTTGTAACAACAAAAAACCCAGATCCAGTAATTCATGTATCCATACTTCAACAAAGTGTTTCAGAATACTGGCCTCTATTATTTCAGGATCTCCCAGTACATGTAAACAAACTACTCTCTTCTTAAGATGAAAACTTCCTGAAAATATACATGTATGTATTACAATTTACATGATCTCTATGCACTGCGTCTACACTCAGGTATTAGAGGTGTCTTCAGTGTTTTAACATCATGAAATATTTTTTACTTGATTTTCACTGTTATCCAAAAAGATCATTGATTTAATCCACTTTTTAATTAACTAAGCAGTTTCTGCTTACTTGATATATCAGGTTTTGCAGCTCTTCCCTCATCTGATACTTCTAATCAATTCCCTACATCAAAGGGACTTTTTTTATTCTGGTTACCAGCATGTCAGAACTGCGCTCACAACCCCAGTAAGAAGTCATACATGCACAAACACAGGAAATTGATGGTCCCACTGTGTGCACATTACATTCGCTGTGCCAGACTGGCATGTATGTGCCTATTTTGACAATGGTCTAGAACTATGCCTACACAAAGTCTTGCCCACATAGGCTGGTTTTTTTTTTTTTTACCATTATGCTAACCGGTACAACTGGTAGATCAGGCCCTAATCCAAAAGCAAAGGAGAGGGCAAAGTAATAGGAGAGTCTGTACTCTGGAGGTTTCCCTTTCACCGGCACTCCCCCTGCTGCTCTGGGTGGCATCCCTGGCGCGAAAGGTCCACATCAAAGGCTGGTGGTGCCAGCTGGAAACAACCAACCATGCTGAGCGGTTTCCTCAATTTTTCTTTCCTTCCTTTTCCTTTCCTTCAAGACGCGTGGCGGTCTGCCTGGAATTTCTTACCAACAAAGAAAAAAGAATAAAGATTTAGATGAAAACCTGACTGTAAATAAATGATGATTTTCTGCCTTCAGAAAGATTTATTCTTTTAAAATGCCCTTTATTTTATAATTCTAAAAAAAAAAAAACAACAAACCAAAAAAACTCCAATCCAAGCATGAGAAATATATAGTGGAATTTAAAAAAAAAATTTTTTTTTTTTTTTTGAAAAAATTTTAAGCCGTGAGGAAGAGTTTACTCCAACAGACTCACACCTCTACAAAGGTGCTGGCTTGCCAGTTTACACAGATGAAATTTGAACACTGTAGGGCCACCAAAATGTACTTCTAGAGAAGCTTTGCAAAGAAAGCTCTTAGCACCTATGACTACCAGGCAGCTATTGATAATAAAAAGCTCTCACATAGAGTTAGTGAAACGTTTGCTCTCATATACAGCAGTAACTTTGTTAATGTAGACAGAGTGGTGCACTTCTCTCAGAAAGCGAGCCAGGCCCATATTTTTCTCCTTGATTTTAAATGTCGATGTTAGAGATTAGAAATGATTAAAAAATGAAGGAGTGAACATATTAGCTGACAAATTTTCAGGGAAGCTCATCAGAGTTAAACCAGGCTTCAGAGCCCACCTCCTTCTCTCCCCCTGTATTTCTGTGTCCTCAAACAAGGGTGCTGAGAAGAGCTCAAGCACTGCCACTCCCTCCCCCCAAAATAATTGAGCTCAGCTCCCATAAAGTCAGCGTTCACAATCCCGGGGGAGGTAGAAATTCCCATAAAAGGATCGTTCCAAATCCCCGGGATAAATTTATTTGGCATGCTATTCAAGCAAAAGGAGCCTTGCAATTGTTTTCCTTGACCTTTTAACCTGCTTTTCTTATCCCAAAAGAGGTCAAAGGACAAGAACCAGGCTCCCCGCCCCCAGCCTCTCCCTGCCCCGGCCCCCAGCACACCGAGGCTCAAAGGGAAGAGTTTAACCCAGGCAGCCAGAAACAGATGCCTGCAACGCAAGGGCTGGGGGAGGGAGGGAAAAAGAAGTGTAGGAAAGGTGATTTGAAGCTGGTATTTATTTAATTGATCATTAAGCCTGGAGAGGAGAGGAAAATCGAAGAAAGTTTTCCTGCAGGCAAAGAAAGCGATGGGGATTAGGGCGCTTTGTGTATCGACGCTGATATAATAGCATTTTTCCTCTGCTACTTTCAGTGGGTCAAATCTTAGCAATGCTTCGAGAAATTACGTCTAACTCCATGCTGCTCTCCAGGAGGCTGAGGACAGGGAAGGCCTGTGAGGGGATTTCTTCGTGTTTGCATTTCCCTACAGAAGCCAGAAACCATCCTGCCCTCTTTACTTTGAAGCATCCTCAGTTTCAGCTCTCGGTAAAGCTGCAAACCTCGGAGGTCGAGGAGGACGGCTGGTCTGAAAGTGGGGCAACCCCTGCAGAGACAAGAGACGCTGTCCCTGCACACCTCAGGGGCTTGTTGTGCTTCGCACCACCGGCCCTTCTGGTGAGGCCGGACCTGCTGTGCCGGCCTAAGGTGCCCAGTATGCACCGTCCCAGGCGCTGGCGGACAAAACGGAAGGACTGGACGGCAGCCGATGTGGGTTGGGGTGCTCCCAAGCACTGAGCGAACCCACAGGGTGCAGGACTAGCAGCCGTGTGGAGGATGGTTCTTCCAAAGGCAGCTCCCCGCTCCTCCTCAAGCTCGCCCGAGCACTGTGAGGGGCAGCCCAGATGGGGGGCACACTGGCCCACGCCTGTGCTCCGTTCTGTCTCTCGGGTCAGCGCACACAAGACGCGGACCCCCGCTCACCGGCCGGGCTGCCGACACCGCCGCTGGCCCGGTCCGGGCGGGGAATGCGCTTCTCTTCGAGGGTTGTCGGTCCCGGCCCTGCGCGGCGGGCGCCGGCGCTGACCTCGCCACAAAGAGCAGGTTCTGCTCCGCCGCCCCTCCCCCACCCCGCCGGGCGCGGGGAAGGGGAGGGGCTGCCCCCACCGTCCTCTTCCTGAGGCAGAATAGGGTGTTTTGGGGTTGGTTTTTTTTTCTCAACCAGACTGTTTAAATTTACAGTTTCCTCTTGAGGCTGGTGTTTAAATACGTTGTCGGGAAGCTAGGCCCGGGCCGCCCGGCGGCGGAGGAAAGACACCGCCACCTGAGAGAAGAGCAGCCACTTGGGGCTGAGGCCCCGGGAGGGGGCGGCTGCCATTTTCCCCGCTCGCCATGGGGCTTTCCTGTAGCCCCAGGGTCTCTCCTCGCTGCAAGGAGCAAGGCTGCTGTGACCGTAGGGGAGATTTACCGAAATAATGGAGAAAATGGGAGGAGGTGTGGTCGATAATGGGGTACTGCAAGGCCAGGCTCAGCGGGCGCCTTGGAACTCCCTCGTTACCAAAGCCCTTTTTCTCCCTGTGCCCTGCTTGCCTGTTGCCGGTCAAGGTGTCGTTCAGGTTGTCCTGTGGAATGGTCAGAACACTCACACGGAGGGGTAGTTGGAGTACCGGTGCATAAAAGCACAGAGTGGTTTGGACTGGAAAGGACCTTAAGGTCATCTAGTTCCAACCCCTGCCATGGGCAGGGACACCTCACAACTAAACAGGTTGCTCAAGGCACTCTCCAGCCCGGACTTGGATACTGAAAGGGATGTGGCATCACTGTAGATCTCATTACTTCGGGTCAAAACCAAACCAAAATACAGGATATGCTTGTTTCTGTACCTAGCAACTTTTTCTGCTAGACAGTAACTTGCTTATACTGCGAGTGCTGCAAAATGGCCCAAAGTATGTGTTTAGCTGAGAAAACTGTGCATTCAGTAGGTCACATTTATGTTCACAAAATGCTGCTTATCATTAAGAGTATTTCCATAAACTTTGAGAAGAATGAGAAAGTGAGGAAAAGGGAAGGTGCTTTAGAAACCTTAACGCATGGGAGGCAGCCTATGAATGCCCCTCCCATCTGGATGGTGACAGCAGGTAGATGCTGCTCTGGTGCACTAACAACAGGGAAAATACCTCACAGGCAGCTTTACCTGAATTATTTTTGGATTTTAGGCAGCAGGGGCTTAAAAGCATTTGGACTTGGTGAGGTCCCCTCCTTCCTTCACCGGGTCATGGCAAGAACTCTTGAGGTGACTCCTCTGACATGTAGCGATCTCACCTTCCTTGCACCGGTTGCCCTGTGCAGTAGCAAAATCTGTGAACCCCACTCTAGCTTGTCTGCACCCTGATCTTATGTGTCAGCCCAGAAGGATCTGGCAGAAGAAACTCTGTGCAGAGCTGCCCATCATCATTGGACCTCCTGGGAATGATAGAGTTGCAGTGTCCTCTGAAACCTCAGCCAAAACAGTAAAAGGGATATCATTTCTTTGTGATACCAATGCATCACCTCCTGTCTTTCCTGAGTGTTTTTTCTAAATGTTCAGTACACTGAAAAAAACGGGAAAAGCCGAAGTCTTTCAAATGCTGTCTAGAGTGAACAGATTCAAAGAGGTCTCTCCAGAGACCCTGGAACAGATTATTCAGTGAAGTCAGTGGTATGAAGCTGCTCTGCAAGAGTGCTCTGTGAAGCTCATTCCAAGGGTAAAAGTCACATTGACGTGAGTGATGTGGTATTTCATGGGGATGTAAAATTAGGATACACACAGAGGGCCAATTTCTCTGCTGACCTAATCTAATGTCATTCCAGTAATCTCAGAAAATCGCACTGATCAATACAAGAAGTGGCTCTGATCCTGGAATGATGAGAGCAGTATTTCAGCAGAAGCAAGTAAAGGGGACTCTCAGGTTTAGGCTAGGTGTAAACTGATATTTACTTAAAGCAGTGATCATGTCTGTAATTAACATAGGGTTGGCTCAACCCATGAGAAGTTATCAGTGTGATTTAAAAGCTTTTGAAATGAACTTCAAGTGTTAGAGTGGCAGTGGTGGAAAACCGTTAGCATCTACCCCTTTTCTTACTAATTTAAACTTGCTATGCAGCTTAAACCCCAACTTGCATCACAGCTGAATTTGGCAAGTTAGCTTTTGTTGAGCTCTTTTAACACATTTCAAGAGTCCTAAATATAATTCTAGTGTATCAATTCTTTTAAAGAAGAAAATGAGGAAAAGCAAATCTTTCGTGTGTGCTTGGGTAAACTGAAATGGCTATCAATCACGAGTCTAGCATTCATATTATACATTCTGATAAACCATCTTTTGTGGAAATAATTATTAAAGCATATTTTTATTTTAATAGGCTGTTTGATTTTTTTGCTGCTGGAGGTATGTTGCCCAGTCTGTTTTCTGAAAGAAACCCATGACAAAATGGGCAAACTGACAGGAAAATAAGACCTAATGATGGATAAAGTCCAAATGGAAAGCCTGCTGCAATTTGACAAGGATCCACCAGAATTACTGGACACATTACAAACCGCACTAGTGCTTGCAATCTCAACCAAAATCATAAAATACTATATATATTTTTTTTTAAAGGGCTATTGAAAATTCATTGTATAGCTAACAAAATACAATTATTCCATCCTGCATTGTTTGGGATTTTATTATTCAGTTTGCCTCATGGATGAATATGCGGTCTTGTTTATCTAAGATAGTATATCAATAAGATTCAGGTTTTGCCCAGGATTTTTTCTAAGCAGTTACTGTGTGATGGAATGAAGTGGGGCAGCCAGAACCACAGGGTCCTAGGCATTCTCTTACTGTTTAAGTAAAATAAAGTGCTCTCAGTAGGCTATCAGGAAAACTTGAAAGAAAAATACAAACCTGCATCGGTCATGATTATAGACTGATGATTGCATTTGCATGTGCATGTATGTAAGTGTGTATTGGCGTACGTGTCTAGATATTTAGTTCTGTCAAGAACCTTCTTGCTAAACCATATCAGGCAAGTGCTTCACATTTGGTATTACAAGTTGACTGATAGCAGCAAACAGAAGCCTTCCCAGTAGCTGATCACTGCTTTTAAAAATATATCAATTGCTAATCCTGTTAAATGGGAAATGTTTTTGTCCAAGAGGAGGTACAAGTTCTCTTATATTTGCTGGGGTTGGGACCATAAAATCCATAGTGCCCTTGGTGGATGTTTTTTCCAAGGGAAGGCAAGAAATGTGATTATTATTTTCCCTTTGGGTTTTGTTGTGATGATGTGAACATCCATAAATAGTAAGATCCCATTCTGTAATGTTACAGTAGTAGTAGCAGTATATAGGAAGTTTCAGTGGGATATGCTGAATCATCAGATCCTTTGGCCACCTTGCCATCAAGGTGCCTTTTCCCAAATAGCTCTTTGTTTTTAGGCTGTCCTAGCCCATCTCTCCCTTTCCCCCCTTATGCCGCAAGAGAAAGATTTTGATTTTATGTTACTATGGCTGTATACTGCAACTCATCCACTTGTGTTGGCACTGAAGCAGGTTATTGAAGAGTTGGGGTGCAGCTGGCTCTTGCTGTGAATGTGCACATATGCTGTGGAGCCTGGCTTCTAACCATAAGCTGAAATATCACGTATGAAAGGTAAACCTAATATTTCTTTCTGTTTACAACTGAAATTAAACCCTGCTTGTTTTCAGGCATTCCTCGTTTCTTCTTTTCAAAGCCTTAAGGATTGTTGACCTACTTCTTCAGGTGGAAAAAAGAGACACAGAGGCAGCAAGCTGTCTTGTAATGTACTGTAAAATGATTTCCCTCCACAGGTATATAAACATTATTTACATTCAAATATGACTGGCCTTCCAAATCTGAGTGTCACCTTTGTTTCCTCAGATGTTGCTTTTTAAAGTGAGTGGTTACAGATTTAGGGGAATGCAAAATTTGCTGCTTTAAAACTAGTCTTCAGCATGTCTGTTTTTTCCTGCTTATTTGAAAGCAGATTTGTTGTTGTTTTTATGGACTCCTCTTTTGGGGGGTTCAGACAAGGGCTTGGATATATATATATATAATACTTCAACCTTCAGGCCAAGATGAATTTAACCATAGCGCATTTATGAGGCCTGTGGGTGTGATTAAGAAGCAGGTTTTCAGAATCAATTAAATGATGGCGTAGTGTGCTGGGAAGGGAGGCACAGGATCTGAGCAGAGTCTCTGCATGGCTGATACCATTTGGAAACAGTCTCTGCTGCAGGGGATCAGCAGCCTGTTATTCACTTCCTCCCACTTTAGTTTCACCCCATCAGTGGAGAAGTCAGTTGGGAATGCAAAAGATACTTTCTCAGATTTCCCTCTGACATCCAGTACTGAATGTACCTTCTGTGTCTGAACTGAAAATTTCATCACCTTTTTTGTTTTTCTGATTTAACTCTCCGCATTTCATTCCATACAAAACCAGAAAACACAGGCAAGGAGAAGCAGCCAGAAGGTCCCTCAGTCTAGAGGGGGGCTGGGATGTTGTTCAAGACAATTACTCTGGGAGACTGTGCAGCTACGCAATAGCAAAGCCAAAGAAGGAGCCTTGGGGAATTACATCAGCTGTTTTTCTCCCTTTTTCCCCCCCCCCCCTCTCTCCTAAGGGGAAGAATCCTGAATGGGGTTATGAGCTGTCTAACTCTAATCAGCACTGTCCTAGTTCAGAGCAAAGCATGCATAGTGAGCCAAGAGCAGAGCACACATTGCTTCTGCAACACACTGTTTTCAAAAACCAAGGCGCATAATTTCCTGTGAAGCATTAAAGAATGGAAGGGATAATATGAAATGCAGGGTTTTTCCTGGTAATCGTCTCTGTGTATACTCTGTTTCATCTTCAGTCTCCCTTTGTCTGCCTGCTGTCATTCATGACTCAGCACCACCTTTCATAAAACCACTGTGCCTCTCTCTAACATGCCGACAGTCTTACATTTCTCTTGCAGATCTGCAGATCTGCTTTGTTTGTCTGCCCACATAACCTGATGCATCTCCTCTTGGACAATGTCATTTGCCACTCACGTCCTGACGGTACAAATATCCTGCTGGCTCCAAAAAAAAAAAAAATTCCATTCAAGGACACTAATGTTGTAGTATTACTCAGCTAATTGCAGTGCCAACTCAACAGCAGGTTTCAGCCACACCAGGAGCTGGCACCTCCTGGCCATGCCTCCCAGGGCCTTTGCAAGAGGGCTGCTTGCTGAAGGGTGCTTCAGCTAGTGCTAAAAGCTCAGTCTTGCTCCCTGTGGCATTGTGCCACCTACACAGCTGTGCATAAAAGCTAAAACCCCCTTCACCTCTCCTCCTACTCCTACTACAGTAGTCAAGGCTGGTTGTATGTCTATGCCAGCAGCACCCACTGCTAGTACTTTTTTGCTTCCACATCACTCGGAGCACTGTCTCTGCAGGGCAGACATTTTGCCTCGCTTTGTGATTATCCAGTACCCATTCCCCCTTACCTGTGACAGTAACAAATGATTTAAGCAGTTGCCAGCCTAATGGTTGTGACATGCAGACAAAATGAAATAACTCAGAGTGGAGCTGGCAAGCAGGAAACTTCAGAAACAAATTGATCTGGCAAGGAGTTTTCATTATGCTTCAGGGAACAGGTTGATCTGAAAAAAATAGAAGTTGGTGAATAGATTACCTCTTAGAAAGTGGCACACCAAGGTGGTGCAGTGCGATGAGGGGTGGTGTCTGATCTGGCTCCAGGAGCTGGGGTTGGCTGGCTCTGTGGAACTGAGGTGATCGAGCCCTTTTGGAACAGAGATTTTGTCATTTGCGTGTTTTATAAAGCACTGTGCAGGCTGGCGGCTTTCTCTGGCAGCTCCTGCTGCAGTCAGGAGGCTCTGCCAGTGCACATCAGCCCTGACTTTCTGCAACTTGTTCTGCTCTTATCCAGCATCATGACCGTGTCCGTGAGCTTCTGACCTTTCCTGCCTCTGTCTCTCGGCTCTACTCCAGCTTCCCTCCTGAATGTGGCCAGGAAGGGTGAGGACACCTGGAGGTGTTTTTACCCAGATTGTCCAATTGTAGTAGCTGCTGTCACATGCACTACATGTTTTTATACCTGCAAAGCATCCAAATGTGTAATGCCAGGAGAAAAGCTCTTTAGAGGCTGCTGTATAAACCTGTACTATTGCTGATGGGGATGCCAGGTCTCCAAAATGGTTAAGAGATCTTTACTGTGTGCAAAACCATTTTGCATTCAGTATTAAACATGCAAACAATTCCTTCTCTTAAAAAAAAAAAAAAATCGCCTTACATTTCTAATAATTAAGAATAAATTCTTTGTCTCCACCTGTGAATATAATCTTCTAAGAAGTAGCCTCTTCTTTCTGCAAATTCTTCTTCCTGTCAGCTCTCTCTTGTGGGCTTTTCCTTTTTTTTTTTTTCTTTTTTTTTTAAATGATTCAGCTAGTCACTGTTACCTTATATGGTCTCCCTATACATCTGGGCTTTTTCTTAATGAATGGTGTTCTCCGCACCCTGTTTTGATACTTGGTAAGAATAATAACTTCTTATTGTTTTATAGCAGCATAGGCAGGAAGGACTTTTCTTAAAAAAATAGCCAGTACGTTGTTTTCCACAGAAAAAGAACCCTCAGCTAAATGATTTAGCTAAGTTGTATAAAAAGAATAAATCTGGGTCTCAAAATGTGATCAAAAGCCCTTGGATATACTTAGGGAAAAATGCTAAATTCTTATGTCATGGCACATGCAGACATTTTCCTACATACCTAAAGATGGAAAAATAGGAAATTAAAAAAAAATACAAAAAACTTAAAAATTATCACCTATCTTTTACTATGGTCATAATGATGGATCTTGGTTAACATGCGTACACTATAATAAAAATCAGTGCACATGACAATCAATGCATTGCTTCAGGTCCCTTATTTATAATTTGGAAAGCCCTGTGGGCCGTTATACTTTCCTGCTAGGATAAGAATACGTTTTTCCAGGAGAATAAGCATTCACAAGGCTGACAGAAGAGTAGTAGAGTAGATCAAACACCGACTATATATAGGAACTCTTGCAGTTTTTGCGTTTTCTCCTTTTCTTACTGTCTTCCTGACAATTTCTTGGTTTCCTGCTGGTAGTCCATCTGTTGCACTTTCAGTTTAAGGTACCGTATGAATCTTGCAATAGTTATGAAAGCATTACGAGGAAAAGGTTTATTTTTGATTTTTTTTTAAATGTTATAAAGCGTTTTGGAAAATACACAGATAAAAAAGCCTAACAGAAAATTTTGACAACCTGCTATAGTAATAAACACAAACAAATTATTCTACCAGGAAAACTTCACAAATGTATTTCAGCTCTGTGTAGCTGTTGGTGTTGAGTTATGCAGTGCAAGGACACCTAGATTTTTTTTGTGTTATAATTAGCATGTAATCCAGTCATGGTTTTGAGCGCCTTAAACTGTTTCTTTTAATTCACATTATCCTTCACTAGTCAACATTGAATGCTACTATATTTTTTCCTAAACCGTTGTTTCTAGAATTCCTTGTGAATTTGGGATTGCTGAATCTAAGTAGTTTAGTATGATTTGGGAGAAAATATGCCAGTTTTATTTTATTTTAAAATGCCATCTTATTCTTGGTTTTAGCCTCTAGTTCAAATCAAGCTGAATTGCTTCTAACTGGTACATTGATTATATGTAAGAAAATTTTATAGATCCCAGGATTCTTAATGTATTACATGCCAAAGTTTAAATCAAAGTTTAGTAGCCAACCTGTGAAAACAGATCAGGTTAGCCTAAAAAATTGTTGTTTCAACATTGGCTTTAGTGGGTAACTAAAGAACAGTTATATACTTGCAGTCCGTTGAGTCTTAAGCTAGGCTACAGTGACATATCTCATAATCATCTTGTAACCTTATGAGCATAAATTACTGTGGGTGGTGAGGATGGCAGTATGATTTAGAGCTTGAAAAACATTGCAAAAGCTTAAATCACTGAATCAGAAAAGGAACTCTTCGTTTTCTCTCTTTCTTCCATTTTTAATTCCTTTCTCCCTTCCCCTTTCTGTTTTCTTTTCCTGTTTCCCATTTCTATTTTCCTTCACCAAAAGTGAAAAAAAAAAACAACCCAAAAACCTTTTTATGCAAGAAGAAGTATGGTTTGCTTCCTCTCTGACCTGAATCAAGAGTAGTAGAAGAATATCCAAGTTACTTTCTGTAGTATTAGTGGATACGATATGGTAGGAGTAGATGGAGGAAGAACAGAGGAGGGGAAAGAACATAGTCAAGTCATTTCTGCAGTGAACTCCACCAGCTGAGAGCTGGGTGGCCTGGGGACTCTTTCCATTCTCACATCTCCTTTCCTGAGAAAAAAGAAAGCATGTGAGGGTTAAACAAATAGGCATATTTTAAAATAATTGACATTGACTATTTTCTGTATTCCAATTGTTCATTACC
This sequence comes from Ara ararauna, assembly GCA_028858755.1. NCBI lineage: Eukaryota > Metazoa > Chordata > Aves > Psittaciformes > Psittacidae > Ara > Ara ararauna. The sequence continues at coordinate 55,114,368 of CM054378.1, forward strand.
CACATCTTTATGCGAGCAAAAGGAAGTGTTTCATTGCTATGCCATCTCTTCTGGAAGTTTTTACAGCCTGGTCTTCGCAGTAGCACTATTATTTTCACACTGCTGGGGAAAAGCATTTCAGTTTCCTTTGCCCAAAATTTCTATTGGTATATTTTTTGGAAGTGTGAATTTGTGTTCAGTCATAGGGGAAGAAGAGCCTGTAACATTATGCTTACATAAAAATGTGAAGAAAAGATTTTTTTTCTGTTTTTTTTTTTCTTTCATTTTGATTTTCCTGAAATTTCTCCAGCAAATCTCATTGTGTGATTATTGCTACTAACAAAGGACTGAAGCAGTATGAAAAGAATAAGGCAGGAGGGGAGGGAAGGAAGAGGAAGTGGTTGATTATGAATGCGAAAGCTTTATTTACACACACACATGAACAATCAGCAGCTTTGAAAAAAGTGCAGGAAAAAGCACACACACACATTTTTTACATTTCTGTATGCGTAATTCTGAAAGAATCAACCAATTTGGTAGTTTTACTCCACAGAGGGTTTGTTATGCTTGTAAAAAAGCAGTATTTTGAATGACACTATGTTTTTTCTTCCATATACTTAGTATGCCTGAGGTTAAGTTCACAGAGGGGGAATTTTTTTGCTATAGTCATCCAGCACTCAGTATGGTGCAGGGCTGGTTTTGAGGGAGAACACAGGGGCAGGTACCTCATTTTCCACAAAGCATCTACAGCTCAGACACAAGATAAGTTAAACATTGTTTCCACTGACAGATCTCAGAAGCTGCCCATAAAGAAGAGGCATAAGTGAGCAGAGGTGGAAGTAGAGCAACACATTGTGCTGCTCTTGTGCTGGCAGGAGGTCAGCCCTCATCCTCATCATTACTGTCTCCTGATCATCCTGTGCCCACAGGTTTAGAGGGTCATTCTCCAGTTGGTGGCTGTGGTGGTAGTGGCCCCTGTCATATTTAGCAGACAGCAGCTTCCCTGCCAGTCTTAGAGGTGCTGTGGGCTATTAGTGGAGATCTCTAGTTGTTGGTTCCTGGCATGCACTTTGTCTTGCAAGTTGGGTGACAGCTGCAGTTGGCAGAAGGTGATCAATGAATTTTGCTACATCGTTTGAATCACTGGGCTCAGCAGAGTTGAATGCTGGGCAGTTTAGCATCCATATAGCAATATGTTAAAATCAGCTACAGGTTGGGCAGAGAAGAGATTCAGAGCAGCCCTGTGGAGAAGGACTTGGGGGTGTTGGTCGATGAAAAAGTGAACATGAGCCGGCAGTGTGCGCTTGCAGCCCAGAAAGCCAACTGTATCCTGGGCTGCTTCAAAAGGAGCGTGACCAGCAGGTCGAGGGAGGTGATCCTACCCCTCTACTCTGCTCTTGTGAGACCTCACTTGGAGCATTGTGTGCAGTTCTGGTGTCCTCAACATAAAAAGGACATGGAAGTGTTGGAACAAGCCCAGAGGAGGGCCACGAGGATGATCAGGGGACTGGAGCACCTCCCGTATGAAGATAGGCTGAGAAAGTTGGGGGTGTTCAGCCTGGAGAAGAGAAGGCTGTGTGGAGACCTCATAGCAGCCTTCCAATATCTGAAGGGGGCCTATAGGGATGCTGGGGAGGGACTTTTCATGAGGGACTGTAGTGACAGGACAAGGGGTAACGGGTTCAAACTTAAACAGGGGAAGTTTAGATTGGATATGAGGAAGAAATTCTTTACTGTAAGGGTGGTGAGGCACTGGAATGGGTTGCCTAGGGAAGTTGTGAATGCTCCATTGCTGGCAGTGTTCAAGGCTGGACTGGACAGAGCCTTGGGTGGCATGGTTTAGTGGGAGTTGTCCCTGCCCCTGGCAGGGGAGTTGGAACTAGATGATCTTAAGGTCCTTTCCAACCCTAACTATTCTATGATTCTATGATTAGTAAGAGGCAATGAAGATAAGGATTATGTCTGTGCTCTTGCTTTGCCTTGTCTTGCCTGAATAGATTTTATGTTTTTGCCAGTACTGATGTTGCTGTGTCACTGGTGGTGGCAGGGTGTCTGTTGTAGACTGATGCAGGCTTTTTAATTACTGCAGTAGTCAAGGCTAGCAGTATGTCTGTGCCATCAGCACAACTGCGATGAAGAAGCCTGGAATAGACACGTAATGTCAGTGGATCAATATTTTCAGCCTGCATATCAAATGCAAGCTGAAGGAAGAAGATGGTTGAGAATAAGAGTTAAAAATCCCCTATCTCTATTTCACCCCTCTTTTTTGCTGCAGGAAAAAGTTCCTTGGAAAGACTTCCAAGAATCCCCTCATTAATAAATGCATGTCTGTCTGTGGGAGTACATGTGTGTGTAGAGGTGTATCTGCCTGCCAGACAGATTCTCACTTCTTTCCTTTTGGGTTGGGAATTTGTGGGAGACCAAGATGATTGTTCATTAAATTTGGCAGGAAGTCTTTTGGAAAGACCCTTCCTCAATCAGCTTTGGATCCTTTCAGGAGGTTCAGCCCTAAGCAGGCCCAGGAGCTTGACTTTTAGAAATTTCTGATAGAGAAAGGGGAAGGCTGAAGGAACCAAGAATGTGTGTATGTATACGTGTGTGTATGTGTGTGCACATGCATGACTAGAGCTGTGTTCCTAAAGATGAGACTTTTCATTAGAGGCAGGTTTCCCTTTGTTCTGCCTCTCTATCTGCTTTCGCCTTGATTTGCAGTGGAGTATCTATACAAGGACATGGAACTGTTGGAACAAGTCCAGAGGAGGGCCATGAGGATGATCGGGGGCTGGAGCACCTCCCGTGAGAAGATAGGCTGAGAAAGTTGGGACTGTTCAGCCTGAAGAAGAGAAGGCTGTGTGGAGACCTCATAGCATCCTTCCAGTATCTGAAGGGGGCCTATAAGGATGCTGGGAAGGGACTCTTCATGAGGGGCTGTAGTGATAGGACAAGGGGTAACGGGTTCAGACTTAAACAGGGGAAGTTTGGATTGGATATAAAGAAGAAATTCTTTACTGTAAGGGTGATGAGGCACAGGAATGGGTTGCCCAGGGAAGTTGTGAATGCTCCGTCGCTGGCAGTGTTCAAGGCCAGGTTGGACAGAGCCTTGGATGGCATGGTTTAGTGGGAGGTGTCCCTGCCCCTGGCCTGGGGGTTGGAACTAGATGATCTTAAGGTCCTTTCCAACCCTAACTATTCTATGATTGTATGATTCTATGTGTAGAAAGGTGCAGGTGGGTGTTGTGTAGGGCACATTGCTATCAGTAATGATGCGCTATCAATTTTGTTGGGTGCCTGCATGAGGCCATGGCTAGACAGGCATCTTTTGGTGATGCTTGCCTGTGGCAGGGTTTTGACTTAGGTCTGAGGCAGCCCATGACCTGTGCTCCTGGTTGCAGGACTGTGTTTCGGAGTGTGAAAGGTCAGGCCATTATTCTTTTGTGTCGAACACCTTGCTAGGCACCTAGGTAATTCCGGGGCACATTGGGATGTTAGTTTTTGATGTCAGAGTTTTTAACAGTTTTTTCCTGTCCCTGATCCTTGTGAGCAACAAGGACAAAGAACTCTTACTGAGCTGCTCTGGTTGCATTGTATCCCTGTAAGAAACAGTGTCTTACAGTTCTCCTGTAAGAAATAGTGTTTATTTAGAGCAGATGAAGCTGGAAAAATCCGTTACAATTTCTGTGAAATTTAGCTGTGTTCACACTGCTGCTTTATATATTATAGAATCATAGAATCATAGAATAGTTAGGGTTGGAAAGGACCTTAAGATCATCTAGTTCCAACCCCCCTGCCCGGGGCAGGGACAACTCCCACTAAACCATGCCACCCAAGGCTCTGTCCAACCCAGCCTTGAACACCGCTAGCGATGGAGCATTCACAACTTCCCTGGGTAACCCATTCCTGTGCCTCACCACCCTTACAGTAAAGAATTTCTTTCTTATATCCAATCTAAACTTCCCCTGTTTAAGTTTGAACCCGTTACCCCTTGTCCTGTCACTACAGTCCCTAATGAAGTGTCCCTCCCCAGCATCCCTTTAGGCCCCCTTCAGATATTGGAAGGCTGCTATGAGATCTCCACGCAGTCTAATTGCTGCCACAGTATGCACAGTTAGAAAGTATGTGGTTAAAATAAAATGAGTTAATATTTGCCTTTGTTTAAACATGCAGTGTTGTGATTGGGATGCAGTTGGAGTTGCATGCATCTCCAGAGGGAATCTATCCTTTTATTTAAAAATAAAAGGTTATTTATTTTAAAAGGTTATAAAATATTCAATATTCATACAGGATGTTAAAAATAATATAATGCTGTGTTGGATACAGCAAGTAATCTTTATTTTGAAATCCGTTATATTATTGTGAAGACACACAGTACTCTATAGCAGAAGAAAATGCACATTATGCAAAGTATGCTGTGAAGGGTGGACGCTAAGAATGCTAAACATTTTCTACAGTGATTCCTGTCATGACAAAACATCTCTGCTACTGATGAGGTTTGGATAAATATTTAAAACTGAAGTGTTTTCTATGGAAAGATTCAGATTTGGTGGCATGAAAATAGTCTATGGACTTGTGAGACTTTGTTGAATTTCATGTTAAAGAAAGTCTAACACATGCCAAAATCATCTGAATATTTTGCCTTGACTTTCAAAATGAAACTTTAAATTTTTTGTTTCAAATGATTTTTCTGCCTAGAACTCTGCTTTCAAAAAAAAGGCTCAAAATTGAAATGATGTGTGCAACACTGACAGGATTTTCAGTTCAGCAGCAACTGCTTTTTCTGTCTTCATTCCCTTCTCCTCCTGCAGCCGATTTTTGAGAATTGCCATCAACTATAAATATCCGTCATATTTGTATGTCTGTGCCTGACTACTTCACAGATGTTTGCCTTTGCACTGTGCCACTTCCACAGCTATCTCACACTTCTTAAACATTGATTTTCAAAATTTTCACAATTGCGAATCATCCATCTTACCTCAATCACACTAAGGTACCTTTTCTCTATACCTTACCTCACGTGACAAAGAGTTGGAGAAAACTGTGAGGGAAACTTATTTCCATCTGTTTAGGTTTTTCTCTACCTTTCTGAGGCGTTGGATTTTAGCAGCTGCCCACTGTGAACTGTGTTACTTCCAAAATATCAGAGGTCCCTTTCCAGTCAGTGCTTGAAACACAGGAAACTTTTCATAGCTCAAAGACCACTTGCCTGCTCCTTTCTGTCCCTCTGTGTGGGGCTTGTGAAGAGCTGTTACAGGGATGGAGAGCAGTGGCAGAGACTGGAGGTGGTGGAAGCCTGGCTTTTCATTTCCACACAGCAGGTATAAATATTGCAGCTAACTGGCTTGTCAGAACGAGTGCGGGTCTGTTGTAGGTCCCCCACATGGCTTATTTTCACCTCTCTGGAATTCCATCACTAACAGAAACTTGAAGAGGCAGTCTAGATTCCAAACCTCACACTCCAGTGAAGACATATTTAAGTCACAAACGTAGAAGAAAGGTTGATAAATCACTGTGTAAAGGCTAACACACAGCAGGAGTACAGACAGGCTGTGGATGGGGGTATGGCTGTAGTTCGTTCACTGTTATGTGCTGCAATTCTGATGTGGTGCCATTCCCTGAGTCAGAAAATTGGCTTTTTACATTGATACAAGCCAGACCAGGTTACAACAGCTTTCTTCTCTCAAACATGTCTCCTATGCAGAGAACCAAGAAATGGCTGTGTCAGTCTTGCTGTGTTTGGAAATTTCTTCAGAAGTGCTTTTTGAAGCTGGTTTGTGCTGCCTGGGCAGGCTGAGGCCACTGTGTCAGACCAGAGGGGTCTGTGGTAGTTCCCACCAGGGGACCTGTCCCCATGATCTGGCACCCAAAGTGCTGTGACAACCTGAGTGACTGATCTCTAAGATGGATGGGAGGCCTACACAGCCTCTGAAACATGCAGCTGCGTTTAATCCTAGGAAGAATTTTAGCATCAGACACCCACCCTCAGCTGAGCTCTCTTAACTGGCAGTCACTTCGCATCCATGTGTAGAGCCTTCAGTCACACCTCCAGACTGTAGCACGAACCTGCCCAAATGTGTCTTTATCACAAACCCATCAAGGTACAGTGCAGGAGCCTGGGGGGCTTTCTATGGTGGGTGAGTGCAGGGCCTGGCAGCCAGGTCCCATCCCACTTCAGCCAGGATGAGAGTAGCCAGGAGGCACCAGGGCAGCCTCAGCCCCGGGCACTGGGCACCAACATGGGGACTGGGTTGGACACAGACCATGGCTGGAATATGAGCCTGTGAGCAGGCCTGGCAGGGCAGGGCTGTGGGCAGCTGGAGACCAGCCCTGCTGTGGTCTTAGGCAGGGGCTGTTGGTCCCTGGGGCTTACATGAGGTCCTGGGCCCTGGACAGGGTTGGGGAGCCCAGGGGCTCATGGTGCCCTCAGTTGCATGATGGAAAGCAGGCAGGTGGGCAGATGCAGTTGTCTCTTGTAGGTGATTTAGTGCTCGGCTTGTACTAGCAAATAGAGAAAATAGCAGATCTCAGAAAGGTTTTAATTTATAATGACTTATTTAGGCATTTTAGTTAAATAATTTATTTATGTGAACTGAAATTTGGCCCTCTAAGTGTAATATGTAGGTCTGGCAGATGATCCACTGTGCAAAGTATCTGACTATCCAGGCAGAGCTGTTTATATTCCAGGATTTTCTATGTTTCTCTAAGCTGTTTCTAACATATCTTTTGTTAGATGGATTATGCATTTTATTTCTCATTCCTAAAAGTGAAATAAAAACCTCATACTTAGGCATTTCCCACAAAACAGAAAACCTCTGCAACTTAGAAGTGTTGAATGCTGATTTACTGTTCATGTGTGAACAAATAAATTCCCCAGAATTCTGCTGTTTGGAACACAGAGCGCACAGCTTGCCGCTGCAGCTGTGTGGCATGTGGATGAGATCATCCCCACCACAGAGCCAGCTCTGTCTGCAGGCCTGCTGCTGAAAAAAGCCCCAGACAGCCTGGAAGAGGAAGGGAAGGCAAACACAGAGGGTCGAAGACGACCTTTTTCATTATGATAAAATCCTGACGTGCAGTTGCACTCTGTGGGATTCACAGTGTGGTCCTCCTCAGCAGTGGCACTTCAAAGCACTTCCTCACCTGCCTGAAGAGAGAGTGAGTAGAGGTATGCTCATCTGTTAGAAAGACAGGAAAATAGATCAAAACAAACTATCTGAATGTCTACATTAGGAAAACGTATATGAAAATCCAACTAGAAATGCACTGTCATTACTCTTACTCTGTAGTGGGCTATCCAGTCCAGTTCTAGAAACGGAATGCTTTTTTGGTGACATTTTTTTGAGTGGCGCTTAAATAAGATCCACAGGACCCTGCTGCAGGACCTAGAGTAAAGTCTGAGACTTTGTAAACTTTCCATCTTTTGGCACAAAGCAATATGTCAACTTATGATGTTAAGGTCTTAGTGTAAAGATGTTAATACATTTAACGCTTTGTGCGACTTTATGCAGCCTTTTAGCACATTACAGTCCTATAATTGTGGTAAACATTTTTCATCTGGCCAGAAGCTTTAGGAACAAGCTCACTGAACTCTGACTTAGTGAATTTTTCAATTCTCTCAAGGCAGAATATGATAAATTACAAGTAAAAAAAATGAAACATTTTTATGATGTTAGTGCTACTGGCAGTTTGGAAAACTGATTTCTTGGCCATGACAATTGAAAAAGAGAGATTTCGTGTCTGTCTCTCCCTTTTCATTTTTAAGCCCAAAATACAAAGTAAAATTAACTGTAAAGCTGAATAAAAATAGTGTCCATGGAGCCCAAAGAATAAAAAAACCCCAAACAAACAAGTGAAAAAAAGATGAGTAATGTGCTCTGTTGCAAATGGAAAAAATCTGTAAGTGAGAAAACCTACTGAAATAGATTTAGACATGCCACAGTGAAAGAAAACTGAAGAAAAAATGAGATCCCAAAGTATCTGCCAGTGTGTCAAATCATGTCACACAAAGCAATGTGGGTGAGGCTGGTGTTAAGAAAGGTTTTTGTGTGTTGCTGTGAATAAAACCAAATCTAAATTATGCTGCAAACTCTTCCCTTGTTTATCAAGGGAGAAGAAAAATAATTGAAGCAAATAGGAAGACATGTTTGGGAATTCTGACCTCAGACCCATTCAATTTTACAGAAGTCTTTAAAGTTAAAGACAAATTTGATGTGTCAATTTTAACCCAGTCACTATAAAGACTGGGATCCCATGGTACACAGAATGCTAAGGCTGTAGCTTACAGAAAAAGTGTTTCCAGGATATCATGATTCCCAGGACTTGATATTTAAATAATCACCAAAGAATAAAATATCATCAATGGGGAATTATGTTTTGTCCAGTAATGCTGTTTCCTCGAAATCTACTGGTTTTAATGAAAATGTTGGTTTATTTTTTGCAGGATGGTTAGCTGATAGTAACAAAAGCAACTGGAATAGCTGATAGCTTGATGGGTGTAGCACTTACATAATATGAAAACTTATTGTTCTTCACTTTTAATTATTCTGGGTTTGCTTTCCTTACTTCTGCATAGAATTTTCCTTTTCATCCCATGATGGAATAAAAACGCTTTCTAACATTGTTATTTTACCTACAAGTTTCCGTTTTGTAGTGGCCCACTTATCACTTTTAATTACACAAATTGTCAGAATATATTTGTTCTCTTATTAAAATATTAAACCTGTCTTATTATAAGCAAACAGATGTGTAAATAGATTTTATATTTTCATGGTCAAGCATTTTTCTCTCTGAACTGTTGCCTTCTCTGTTTATTCACAATAATACATGAAGTTGCTTCCTGGACAGTTAGGAGTCTGCAGAACTGTGGAGAGTAAGCACGTTTAATTTAGATCACAGCTCTGTGTACATTAAGCTTTATTCTGACCCAGGGAAGACAAAAGACATTTGACTCATCTTTACCCTGCCAAGACAAATTCATTTCTTAAAAAAAAAAAACAAAACTTGAAAACCAACTGAATAAATATGAACTTTGACTTTAACAAAGCCTGTGATGTCATCAGTCATAGGATCCCCCTTGACAGGCTGGTGAAAGGTGAGCTGGCTAAGTGGACAAGAAAGTGGGTAGAATATTGGTTATATTGTCAGGTCCAAAGTGTACAGATAGTGATATGAAGTCCAGCTGGCTGTTGGTTCTCAGTGGTATCTCACAGCCATCGATGCTGGCACGACTGTTGTTTAGTGTCTTTATTAGTGATCTGCATTATCTGAACTGGTTTGCAGATGATTCTGAACTGGGCAGAGCATGTGCTGCATTGAAGGGTGGGGGATGCCTTTCAGGGAGACCTTGGCAAGCTGGGGAAGTGGTCTGAGAGGAGCTGAATGAAGCTCAACAAAGCCAAGTGGAAAATCCTGCATCCAGGATGGAGTAATTCCATGCATCAGTGCTGGATGGGGACTGGCTGGCTGGAAAGCAGCTTTGCAAAAAAAAAGACCTGGTGATCCAGGTGGATGAGAAGTTGAACATGAGTCTACAGTGTGACCTTACAGTAAAGGTGACCAACCCCTCCTTGGGCTGAAGATGCTTAGTCAGCAGGTCAAGTGATTTTTCCCCCTCTATTCAGCTTTTGTGAAACAGTACTTGGACAACTGTGTCCCGGTTTGGGCTTGACAGTAGAAGAAATATTGACATACTGGGGGTGAGTCCAGTGAAGGGCGACCAAGTGAATGGGGGGCTGGATCAGCTATTCTAAGTGTCTTAGCTGGGAGCAGGGGATTGCACCAGACAACTTCCAACCTGCAGGAGTCTATAGTTCTGTCTTAAAGAGTTTGTACCAGCTGTGCATTTAGCATCACATGTGCAAACCCTTCAACTGAATTTGCTGTGCCATGGAACTGTGGCCTCATTTTCTTTAGCAACGCTGCTATGGCTGTTTTCCAAGGGTTTTAGAGGAAGTAGAAATCCTATGCTTTCATGCATGTCAGCTCTGCCAGTTGTACAGGCTGGAGGATTTAGTGCAACCTGAAGAATGTGCTGCCTTTCATTTCTGAGCTAAAGGACCAAATATGCATGAAGATGTGCATGCACATTTCCTAGGTAGTGAAAAATAGGTATGTATCTGGGATTAAAGGGACATCAGGAAGACTTGCCAACAATGTCTTCAAAGCAGGCTAAAAAAATATTTAAAAATGACAAAGGAAATGAAATATTGTGATACCCTCTGTTGTTACCTTTTAGTTCAAGTGCATTATGTTAGAAATTGTTGTGGATTTTTGAAAATGTTCTATTAGACAGGAGTATGGTGTATGAAATGCACAACCTGTTCATACATGGCCATATTTTTTAAGGGTTTGTTAACAGTTATCATTTAAATTCTTTCAAAATTAGGCAAATTTCAAAATTAGGGAGTGTTTTCCGCCATGGCCTATAGTTTATAACTAACTGAACAGGTGACTATTTCCAATTTTGTTGCTGTATTTTGCTGCAGAACTATGAAGGGAGCATCTGCATTGTCTTTCCTACATGCTTACTTGGGGACAGTTTTCCCTATCAGGTGAATGTATTCTCTGAGTGCAGATGGGGGTTGATTTTGTGAATCTGAATATTCTTTTTCCTTTTTCTTCTTGTTTATTTAGTTGTTATGTCTTACAATATATTTCTTCTTGTTTACTTCTGCTTGTGCAGTACTGGACTTCCCCTCAGGAAGTGGCAATATGTCAGAGACTGGTAACAATAAATAGGTAGATTTACCGGCACAGATCAGCCAGATGTGCATTCAGAATTTTTTAGTGCTACTTGTAATATAGCTCAAGAAAATTCCAGTTTATGCAGCATTCTTTCTTCTTTTAATAATTCTGCCACAGATTAAAAAATGCAATCCTATCTTTTCTTTAAACATCACCTAAAAATTTAGGCTTTGGGGACAGAAGGTTAAAATTAAGATCTGGACCTGGACTTTGAACGCCGGACCTGCAGATACTTTATTCTGCAATGAGCCTATGTACACTTATGGGAAATGGTTCAGGAAAACAAGCCCATTTTACTTTTCCCAAGACTGAAAACTTCACAATATTGAAGTATTCTGAAGGATACCTATACCCTAACAAGCATAAGAACATTTATTTCTTTGCAACACATTTATTGTGAGAATTGAAGTTCAAGATTTTTAATTATTTACTCACTGGAGTATTGCTCACTGAATGTTTTTTTGGTATACAAATATTCAGAATTACTCAAGGGAAAAGGAGTATTGCATGAAATATCATGATGGAATTCCTTGAAATGTTTTGACTACTGCTTGAGGTATTTTTAGAAATAATCATCTGATCTGGAAATGCTTCCTCGTGAGCTGTGCAGTCCATGTTCCTGTGCTATGGCAGACATGGATAATTCTGTGTGATGGAGGAAATGTGGGCTGACACTTGCCGGTGAGTTTCCCATGATTATCTCAGCTGCACGGAGCTGTGGTCACTCACTGCACATGCTGTCTTAGGAAAAGCATTTATAAATAATGATATAACAATATGCTGTGTGGTTAGCAAAGAGAAGTCTGTCCACTCTGACCCATTAAATCCCTCACGGTCCCTTCAGGATCCATCCGTATAAACGTGATTCCTGGTGTGAAGATTTCAACGGGGAAATTAGTCCCCTTGCTTTCTAATTCCACTGAAATTCGTCTAAGTACTCATTTGGTTTCCATCACACTACTAAATGAGTGAGAATTAATTACTGTGAAAGGAGGAAGAGGGGACACATCTATTTTTGGTCTAAAGGAAATTCATTAATTTAATCTGATATGGTTCCTCCTGACAAACACATACTGGCTACCATTTCACATCACCTGGTCACAGCATAAAGATGTTTACAAATGAACAGAATCATTAACAATTTGCCAGCTGGCTAGCTAGGCTGCTTAGAATTTTAACTGTTGAAGCTCTGTTTTTGTGGGTGTCTTTATTATGTATTTTAGAAAAGGTATACTCATACCAACTGTAAGAGACAGCAGTTTTGGCTTATTTTAGTCTTACGAGGTGTGTGCAAAACTCTCATGCCTGAGAATACGGATGGGGTGGAGTTCTGCTAGCACACAAACATGTTTAATATAGGAAACAAAAAGAAAGGTTACTTAAAATATTTACCATTTATCCATTGACACAGAGGTAGCTCCTAGATCAAGGATCAGTTAAAAAGTCTCAGAAGATATGAAATATTTTCTAAACAATGAACTGTTTTTATCTGCATAGACAACACCATTCTGATCAGCTCTTATAAAGGCTTTGCTGGCTGGGCAGCAGTATGTCCATGCTTATTGTGTGCAGGAATTTGAGCTACAGCAGTTTACCAGTAACCTCATACACTATGCAGGGATCATTATGCTGCTTCTGAATTACCTAGGCCTTCACACCAGTGAATTGACGAATTTATACAAGGTCCATTTGGTCTCCACTATAGTAAAGCTGCTGGGATGACATCAGTGATTATTTCCTAGTAATCTGTTGAAAGTGCACACTGGAAGGGGATATGCTTATTGCAAGCACAGCTTAAGTAAGAAACTGTTTTTGGAGGGTATTCAAACTTGAAGACTGGCTTCAGAATAAGTGTGCAAAAAGACTGATTAATCTTCTGACACTGGAGAGCCTTAAATAGTTCTGTGAATTAATAGTTTCTTTGAGCTGAGACTGTTTATTGCATTGGAAAAAAAAAAATCTCTTCCAGCAGCAGGAGAGTCTTAAGTCCCTACACTTCTTTTTTTTTTTTTTTTTTTTTTTTTTTTTTTTCTCCCTGTGTTGGATTGTTTGTTTTTAACTTAGACTGTTTCTGTCTGAACTGACTCATCTGGAAATTGAGTTATGGGGTTGCTTTGTACCTTGGAGATTTTGTTCTGAGAAGGAGTTTACATTGCAACAAGGAAATGTATGGAGACAGGGAAACACAATAAAATCTTAAGCATTCTTTTGATGGATTTAATGATGAATTTTCTTTAAAGAGCCACACAATAAGATAATCTTGGGATAGACAAACTCTTAACTTACTTTTTTTAACTGAGTTTATTTTGATTTGATTGATTTTGGATGACTGCCTCTTTGCTGGAGGCTTTCATATTGTTTAGACTTGGCTTTCAAAACGGATTTGGGAAGGTTTTTCCCCTCAGAGTATAGCAAATACATTATGTATATATTTGGGCTAACTTCTTTCTATTTATCTTTTTTTTTTAAACTGTCGACTTTTCAGTCTTCAGAATGACATAAGAAGACCTGTATGTGTATGTGTTTGTGTGCATGTATGTGGGGTCTATATTTGTCTTATATTCTTACAAAGCAAACATCATTTATAATTAGGAGTTCATGTAAACCGATACTGCAATTTGCGTATTGCCTTGCAGTAGGGCAAGTTGGGTATTTTTCTGCTACACTCTCTACAAAGTTTCGTACTGGTTTGGGTCTAGTATAAACAATTTCCATTGTAGTTGTCAGTACTTTATTTAGTTTCATATTTTAATATATTCTCATCTCAATATATCAATACAGGGCTTGCAGTGCTAGTTCTTGTCTTGCTTAGTGCAGTTCATTTATTTGTAAGAACAGAGTGGAGCAATGGGCATAGCTAAAGACAGCTGGGAAACAACAGATCCGCTGTGCAGTATTAGATAGGTTAATGATCCATTCAGTGTAAGCACCAGACTTTGGCAACAGTTAAAACTGAATGAATTAGAAAAAAAGAAAAACTGCTTCACTTCAGCCCTGATAAGAGCAATGAACCCTTTTGGCATCATCCTACTACTTGCTATTACTGGCAACTTATGTTCTGCAATCAGCTAAGGATACCCAGGTAACCCGTCATGAAGGCAGAGGCATAAGAAACAGCGAGAGAAAGAAGAGACTGAGACATGAACAAGAGTGGAGAGGAGCTGAAGGATATTTTTGGCTGTTGAGCTGGTGCCCGATTTGTTGCAAGTATTAGCTAGTGTGTTATGAATGAGGCAGGGAACTGAGGAAAGGTAAAGATTACTGGTTTTGGAAGGGCAAGGGCATATCCTCACAGAGATCTGTTTTTTAACATATTCAAGGCACTATTCTGAACATATCTGTTGATTCTGGTTTTGTTCTTTGATAGGTCTGTTGGTTCATGTCTTCAGTAAGACTATTGGTACTATGCAGCTTGAATTTTTTGTAAGTGATTTCATGAAATTTTATCTTGAGGAGACAGCCAAGGCTAGAAATGCCTTATTGCAGGGTTATCAACATCTTTACAAATATGAAACAATGCTTTAAATGAGGTCTTGCCAGAGTGTGCTCTGGACTACGTTCTTTCAAATCAAAGTTTTTAATAGCATGCAGGCTGGAACAATTTACTAATTTAAAATATGGAAACTTCTTAGGGTAAATCATAAGTTTAGAGGAAAGAGGAGAAATCAGACCATATTTGGAAAATAGAAGGGATGGCCCAAATCATTGCAATGGAATTTGATAAGGAAATGTCTCCAATGCTCTGTTTAGGAGGATGAAATTAAATCACAGATACACAATGGGAAATACTTAATAACAACCAAATCACAACAAATTGTCACAAGTCCCTTAGAGAGACTGGAGAAGAGCTTAGTTGGCACACGATGGGTTATACCTGGCTGTGAGTCTGTTATGAGAAAATGCTCTCAGCATGTGAATTCTCAGAGGAACAGTGAATTGAGGTTTTTCTTTGCTAATCTTTTCCTTGGGATCAGAGAAAGACTATAAATGAAAGTATGATGGGAAAAAACTATAGGATGCAGTGGAAGAGACTGCCATTTTTTTCCCAAAGGCAACCTGGACAAGTGTGTTCATGGAAGGGAACTACAAACAAGATGGATTTTCCTGGTTGACTTTATGTGACTTGCAAATCACAGATAGAATACCATGCTATGGCTTAATGCATAGGAAAGTCCTCTAATGATTTTCTTTCCACAGTGGTCCTTTCCCAGTAAGCTGGACAAATGATATTACTCCTGTTCTGTGAGATGTATCTTGGGCTGCAAATCCATCTGTGAAACTGGGTGAATAGAAGAGCAACAGAAATGTCATCTCTGTCTTGACTAAAAAAAACAAAACCGAAAGGACTTAATTTAAAATTAGGTTAGAGCATGTCTGCAAGAATTTCAGTGACAGCAGTTGGGACAGGGAAAAATGCGAGGATTTGCTTGCAGGCTTATGGCCAAAATTTACACTTTTCTGTAATTCTCCAAAAGTATAAAGCAAATGTATACACATACTTGGAAATATGAGTAACATAGATGACTGAACTCCTCTTGGCTCCCTTCTCCTAAATGAGACAATGTAGTCAGGGGAAAAAAAAATCAGAAGACATAAGATTTTCCTCTTGTATGGGTATTATTTACAGAGTTATTGCTCCCCAGTGGAGTTATAAACAAAATGAATAGAGGTGAAGGGTTCTTTTGTTATTTCTTGTAACAGCAGAAGCAGAAGGTTTTCTGTATTAAGGAAAAGAGAGTTATCTTGACTGGAGTTCAGTTGTTACATTCACCCGTCTAAACGTACGGCTCCCTTTTTTGTTCACTCTGTGCACAGGGTTTTATGAGAGAGTATTCTCTCACATTTCTCCTACCACCCTCCTGCACACAGACTTTCACAGACTGTCTGACTTAGTGGTATAGCACTAGACAAGAATAAGGCTTAACATTAGTACTGACATTGTGTTATCTTCAAAATGTGATCTATCTTCCACTTGAGATATTAATAAACTTCAAAAGCTACTTTCAATCTGAAATAAAAAGCTCCAGGGATATCCTTAACTATGTCGACACTGCTGCTGCATCTTGATGATGATCTTATCATGCAAAGGTGGAAAAAAAAAAGCTGATCTATAAAATACGTGCAGCACAAGCCACTGCAATTTCAAATTACAGATGTCTGGGTATTGACCCATGGATCATTTCAATTACTTGCTTCTGTAGATATGCATGATCCACCACCAGCTTACCACAGTTTCGTTCAGATAGGGGATAGGCAAACACAGAGAAATGTTTCCTTTCAACTGTTGACATGCTGTCTGATAAGTGAATGCTTAAGTGTTGTCATGTTGACTTGCTGTGATGTGATGGAAACTAACTGTATGAACCGCATATGCAATAGGAAAAAAGACAAGGTCTTTTTCTTTGATATCATCATTGCCTTCAGCAGGAAGTGTTGGTGCAGCAGAATTGAGTCATCAGTATTGGATTCATCCATCAAGAGTCTGGAAGGAAAAAGGGGACAGGCATTGAAGGAGGCTAATTTGCAGAATTTGTGCTCCTAAATTTCTGTGAGGCAGTGGATGAATTCAGTAGAAAGAGGAAGTACTGTGTGTTTAAATAATTAAACACACTTTGGGAAATAATTAGTCCTTTTGGGGAAATTGTAAGTGACAGCTTTTGCCTTAATGCACGGCTGTGTTTTAAGCCATGTTGCTAATGTGATGTGATGGGAATGCAAATGAAGACAAAATAAGCAATTCTCTTTCAAAATTTTGATTCAAGTTGTGTACCTATTTGAAGAGAAGGTCAAACTCTTTTTCGTTTGTTTTCAAATGACCTATGCTCAGACATGATTTAGGGTTAAAAGTCCCATTACCCCAGCCATCATAGTTAAAGGTCCAGGCTGGTGCTGACAATAGTTTATTTTTAAGTGCTGATAAAAAGTCTAGTGGCCATTCCTACTGCAGCTGATCGGCGTTAACCCCTGTTCCACATGACAGTTGCCCCTAATTAAGTAAATGTCTGATGTTCAATATGCTTTATAATGACAGAGGAGACCTAGTCAGTGGCTGTACAAAATATAGTAAAGACTTGGCTTCAGAGATGTGGAAAAAAAACCCAACCCTTGCACAGTTTCAATGAATAGTACAGATCAAAGTGGTAGATATATATAGAACAACGCATATATATATATAAATATACCCCCTCTGCTCGTATAGGTTTTTATTGTGAAACCCCTTCTGTCTTCCTCCTTTCAGTTCAGCTAAGCCGGTTGCTGAAATGGGGCTGTTTCCAAGAACAGACAGGGCTGAGGCATGCATTATTGACTAAAACACTCCATTCTGGTCTCCTGGGGCATATAAGCATTTCAAAACCGTTTATAATAATGGAGCCCAGTCCCATGCTGCAGGGCAAATGACTCTGCATCAAATGGCCAGCACAAAGCAGCCAGCCGTGGCACATCCTATTACCTCCAACTGCTCCTCCCCCTTGCTGTTTGTGTAGGAAGTGTGGTCCAACATTTTTTAGGCAGAATCCAACTGCGGAAAACTTGGCACATCAATATCCTGAGCCGCACTATGTGCTCCTTAGCCATAGTTAAAGATTTGGTCAAAATTACATGATTTCAGCTCAGAAAAGTGTCTCAAACCAGCTTATGTACCTGTTTAGATTTCCTATTGAGTTGCCCTCCCCCAAAACGGTGGTTTATAGGAAATACTGATAAAGCCATAATTTTAATCATAAACAAATAGCTCTCTACAATGACGACCTCTTTCTCTAGAGCTCTCCTAAATGTTAATGGCAGGGCTAGAGATCTATATTAGGCACCATGACAGCAGGAAGAAATCTGGCAGTTTTACAGTGTCATTTTGTGGAAAATACATTGGACTGCTTCTGGAATAAATTTACATGAGAGCAAAGAGGAATTAAATAGAGACGAAAGCACAGATTTGCTTGCGATGATGTGGATGATGATGGCAATTGCACAGAATGTTTAGTTGCATGTCTCCCTTCTGTTATTGTGCTTCTGAGTGATCAGCAGATGTCACTGGTGATGGGTGACATGGGGCCTGTCTCTGTTCTTTGGATCAAAAAAGAACTGTCACAGCATTTCTGTTCCTCGCTGACTTGGGAGAGAGACAGCTAAATGCCAGAAGTTTCATTGCAGATGACCACCTATCTTCAGCTGATAACATGGGCTTATGCAGCTAATAATGTGTTTGAAGATTGATACCTCACAGTCAATCTTGCTATACTAAAATTGTCTCCAGAACATTTAAGCAGACTACATGCAAATATATATCTATACATGCAAACACACATACGCATATATGTATAGATGTATGTTTGTATATAAACGTCTGGGTACTGGATTGGCAGTTAAATAGAGAGACCTGTGTACATCTATCTCAGCATGCATCATAGTGAGCATTGTTCATGCATCATTCATGAGCTTCTCCTTCTGCTGTCTTAGGTCCCCTAAAATGCTCCAGGCTAGCACAAGTGTGGAGACCTCTACTTGCAGACGAGAAAAATGTAACTTTTTACTTCAAGGATCAAAAAGAAACTAAAACTTCTGTCTAAAAAAATAATTTTGTTTGTTCCAGATAAAAAGCCACATATCCAGTTACACAGTTGATTAAAACAAATCTGAAAATACGTGGGGGATGCCAAAGCACCTTCATGTATTAGGGAATAGAAACTACCAGTCTGCTTCGGCAGAAAGTAAAAGCCATACAAATATAAAGACTATATCAAAGAACGAGGAAAACATAGCAGTGAATACTTTCCAGAAGTCACAGAAAGCCAAATAACCAGAGGCTTCATGTCAGAGGGATGTGAGTAAAAGAACCATTTTTGCAAACAAATGGAAGCTTTTCAAACAAACCACTGTCCAGATATGTAACAACTCTGCTGCCTGTATGGAATAGAGGGAAACACCTAAATTATGGCTGGCATTAGATTCCTGTTTCTGAAAACTTTCAAAAATTGCATTATGAAGGGACTCAAAGTATTACCGTGATGCGTATGCTCGTTGCAATGCACTAAGGATTCTCTCTTTTTTAAACATTTAGCAGTACTTTAAAATCTACAGGCCAAAATGTGTATAAGATGACATCTGCAGGGATGTGTATAAGATGACAGACTTCTTAGAGACAGCTCAATGTACTGGTTCAGAATCACAAACACCTTGGCTTATTACTGTGTTTATATATTGCTGGATTCACTAACAGGTCTGTAGACGAGCTAGATCAGCATAAATATTCTGCAAAAGAGGAGATGTGTTATACAGCTGATTTTTGAATCTATGGCAAGTGCTGATTACGTACAAAACCCACAGATTTGGGGCTTTTTATGATTTGAGACAAAAAAACATCCCTAAACTAAAGATGACTGGTTTCTAATTCTGCAGTGAAGTCATGAATACACACTGCTCTAGAGGCTTGGGTTGTGGATCAATAAACCTCTGTGTCTGAAAAATAATTACCATGTAGGATTTGAGTTTTACTCACATCAAGTCTTAGAAAGCATAGAATACTTTTTTTACTAATGCCTTTAAGACTGTAGCCTGCTTTGTTTGGAAACAATTTCATTAGTAGAGACAAGCAAGGAAGTTATGGCAAAAATCTGAAATTAACTGTGCCTTAAATCAGTCCTCTAAAAAGGGGAGAGTCTATTATTACTGATAATACTTTTACAGAGATCCAACTAGGGAAAATTTATGTGCATGTAACACAGCTGTGCTGAAGTCCTTTCAAGAAGAGCATAGATTGTTGTTTGGAGCAGAAAGCTTAGAAAAGGCAATGATCTAAGTCACAGTAATTACAGACTACTCCAGTCCCTTTGTCCAAATGTTAACGTTAAAGCTAGAAGGACCACAGATAATATTTCTGAGCCCTTGGAGGCAAAGATGAAGAGAAATCTTATCTTTTCAGTAGAAGCTGCCACTATAAGTTTGGATGTCAGATTTTTTTAAGCTATTGCAGTCATTTTTCACAAGATTTTAGCACCTTGCCATGACATAGTAGCTCAGTGGTAAAAAAAAGAAATTCCATTATGGCAGTGTAAAAAGTGACACTTTGCTAGCACATTTTTACACTAGTATTGAGTGGAGAGGAAAAACACAATACCCTAAAATCAGTGGATGCTTCTAAAATTACACGTAAATACTACCAAATCTATAACACATGATAGTGCAACAGGTCAGCTTAACAAAGCTTTTATCCAACAGGCAACCTGCTTTTCAAGATACATTGCTTTTGGTGGGAAGACTGTCTCTCTGCTTTTCAGTTCTGCAGTGCTGGTATGTGGGGTTTCTGTCATGATGGAAAGAAAACAAAATCTTATGTTACGTTACATTATGTTACACAGTGTTTTGGGGCATTTCTTCAGGTCATTGTAAATATTCAGACTTTTAAATGTGCAGGATTCAGCATAGACTGTCATAATGTGCATTCACAGGCACACAGAGGTCCCTGGCAACTCAACTAAATGTCCAGGCTGTGCTAAATTTGGGGAAATCTAAGTTCTCATTAAAAAGAAAAACATAGTAGCATGAGGAATGCCTAAAACACTCAGGCTCTGAAAAAACAAGAATGAAGTTGAAAGTCTATGTGTGGTCTCCAGAAGTCCCTTGCCACCAAGAACATAGCCTCCACTTAGGACTCCTCTGTAGTTTTTAATGTAAAATCATGGAATCATTCAGGTTGGAAGCAATCTCTGGAGATTACCAGGTCCTACTCCTTCTTCAAAGTGCTATCAATATTCTCTTTATTCTTCTGAAACTGGGGAGTTCAGCATTACTTTTCTCAAATTCATTCTTAGCAGCTCTAGAACTTTTTGTCTGTTACTTTTTTACCATCATCAGCTGGTAGGATGTCTGTAAATGGCATCATTTCTATGTGCTGTTCCTCAGCTTAGCCTTACATTTATTTGTATCTGTTCTCTAAACCTGTATCCCTTTGTGGTCTGAGAGTGGAAGATATGAAAAACCTAGTAGTTCTCTCATTGTATATTCTCACCTGAAACTTGTTCTTTTCTGGAGGAGAAGGGCATCTGAGGAGTAGACTGCTTCTTGAAAAACAATGAATAATTTATTTGCCTTTATGATTCATGTATTTTAAGAGTAAGCCTTAAGGGATAATGCATGTCTTGGCCTTTCTTTAAGAACCTTGCTCCTTCTACTTCACCTGTTGCTTCTTAAACACAATACTTTGAGAACCTTTCCTACTGTTTCCCCCATCATAAGACATGACAAATAAGCAGTAGAAAGCTCTTTTCTGTGGAAAATGTGCATTGAGATTGGAGTACCTTTATTATTATGAAACTTGTTATAATAAGGCTCTTATACCATACTCTTTATTATGTAAGTGCTTCCCAGTAGCATTTTAAATAACATGATTAATATCTGTCACACACTTATCTACTCCTCAGGTGGAGCAGAGAAACATTGTGGTAAAATTTCTGGTGTTTTCTTAATGCATATGCTATGCATTACTGTTAGTGAGGGCAAGGTCAAAGACATGTGCCTTGTCTTCAGGAAGTGCTGAGGGATGTGAATGTTCTTAGGTTCCTAGGAATCTCCTCCACAACTGTAGGTCAGCTCCTGAAATGATCTTTGCCCTCCTTGTAGAGCACAGCTACTGTATTTATTTTTACAAATAATTGGTTACTTTCTGAGGTTCACTGGCTTTTATAGAGTTCTGCTTAGTAATTTTCGCAAGAGTTGGAACAGGAACTAGTGGATTGCTTCCATGTTTACAGAGACAGCACTTTTCTCGGGAAACAGGGGAGTAGTTCTTGCTAGTGACCAGGGGGAGAGTGAGCAATACAGTCTTTCTCACAGGAAAATGAAGCTATCAAATATGTGGGATCAGGGCAAGATCTGCTAAAACTTAACCAGTGGCACAAATGTAGAATTGTGTGTCTCTGCTACAGATAGTTCTCTTTGGCAAAGAAGCAAATATTAAATAATTATCCTGAAACGTTAGATGATTTTTTTTCTGGTTGTCTGCAACCTGGAGAATCCTTACAATAATGACCATAAAGATGGCTGGGATTCCAAGTATTCTGGGAAGCTAAGGTAGACACAGGAGATAAAGTTTTATGTGAATGTGGCTGCATAAGTGGTTGAAGATGCTTTGTTTTAGATGGATTTCCATAGGCACTGGTGTTTTATGCCAAGAAGTATTGGGTATGGCTGTAACTGAAAACCACTGAGTTGCTGCAATTTTGTCATCCAGCAGAAAGAGCTAGGGTTTTCTTGCCAACCTAATAAAACAGTTTTGTCTGAGCATGGAATTACCACACTCGTCAGTATTAGTGAGAAATGCCAAATTACCTAAATACAGATATCTAAATGTTTTAAGTCTTACCCTGACCTAATAATTTAGGATCTTTCAATATAATCTGTGAAGAGAGCTATACACCTCCATACAATGACTTATCTGCCCTGTAGATGAAATCAATTGCGCTAAGGAGGCAAGATTCTTTCACTATTGATTATATAAAGGGACCTTAGAGAGACACTCTCATCCTTAAACATGTAATTCCTGTGCCTGCATTAGGGCAAATGAATCTCACCTATATTTGTTCACTAACTGACTAATGAAGACCCCCAACAAATCTTCAGAATATTCTTTGATTTTTACAATAGCAATTTCTTCCATGCTAAGGCTTATCTTCAGCTATGTGCTTCAGCCATGAAGCACATCACCTTACCCTATGCAATAGGGAATGACTGTGTGTGAAAGATAGCTCTCTGTCTCATTACAGACTATGGGCATTTACATTATTATCATCTAAACAGTCCATATAATAGGTAGTAAAGAAAAACTCGTATGGTACACCAAAATCGTAGATGCCAGATGAAAGCAAAGTTTCCCCATCAGGCTTTGGTGGAATCACTCCAGAAAGACTCAAAACATTTTAGTAAATTACCTTTTGCTCCTGTCATCTCTTTTAGCAAATGTCTCACAAACTCCATAAGACCATGTAACTCACAGTCAAATGCTGCAGATATGCCCCAGATGAGAGACCATCTTCTGTGTTCCTCTGCAGATAGAGAATCATCTGTGCTGCTAAAAAGGCTCCATTCTGTGTTTTGGCATGATTTCAGACTGTTCCAAGTTCAGATTTTAAGCATCAGTTGGATGCAGTTGTAGCTGGCCCTTGTTTGGTTACACTACAAGCTCGCTCAAGAATTGTAGGTCCGGTTGGAGGGGAGAGAATAGACGTCCAGAAGTGGTTTCTCAAAGATTGAAGTATGTGGTTTAAAGTTACTCCAAGATGTCTTTCATAGGTTAATAAGTGCATAGATTGAGTTAAACCCTAGAGCTAGACCTTCTTATGTTGAATTAATATTGTGGAATTTAGTAATACCATAAATTTTAGTGGATGTGTATAGAATGGCTATTGTTTGCTAGCAAGTGTGCGCTTTTCGGTGCAACAAGGCTATTCTCTTTGGGTGTGAAACAGGCTTTTAAAAACTTGTTATATTTCTTTTTATCTATGTCAGGCATTTCAAGTAGTGTCAGCATGTCAGTTGCCATCCTTCTTTGTGCACAGGGTATTGGAGGACCAAAAAATACATGGTCAACTACAGTCAATCTGTGCATGCTCAGTGCTCAGTGGCAATGAATCGTGATTTCCTTCACCCCTATGCTGTAGATGGAGTAATGTTGACTTTTACCATTCTTTACACGGAACTTGTTGGAGGGCAAGAATTTTGGTCAAGGGAAGAACCTGATCCACACTTGCTGAGTGTGCAGTCAATCCAACTGTCTGTGTCATCGAGGAGATATTAAACAGTAGGGGTCCTAAGAAGGATCCCTGAGGGACACCACTAGTCACTGATCTCCATCTGGACTCTGCATCATTCACCACTACCCTCTGGGTATGACCATCCAGCCAATTCATCATCCAACAAACAGTCCATGCATCAAATCCCTATCCCTCCGATTCAGAGAGAAAGATGTTGTGCTGTGGGACTCTCAAGATATGATGCAGTGATACATAAAATACCACAGACTTTTTGAAAACAAATCTTGCTTTCATTACTTGAAATTGTTTGCACTGTAGTGCAGTACAAAAACTAAAATGTCATTAATGCATTAAATCTCATGTTGAAGCTGTTGTTTTAGGCATGGGAGAGCAATGACTATAAGGTGATTATTACTGCCATGTCTTCAACAGTCAGATGTTTTCATCATGATAGCAGAATTTTGCAGAAAAGTAAGTGAAGATAAGTTTTGGCATTTATTTTAATTTAGATATTAACTACCAGAGGTGAACTTTACTGTTTTTGTTGTTTGTTCTTGTCTGCCTCCTACCCCAACCCTTACCAGGAAGTCTTTACTAAGGACTTTAACAGGGGAAGTTTAGATTGGATATAAGGAGGAAATTCTTTACTGTGAGGGTGGTGAGGCACTGGAATGGGTTGCCCAGAGAAGCTGTGAATGCTCCTTCCCTGGCGGTGCTCAAGGTCAGGTTGGACAGAGCATTGGGTGGCATGGTTTAGTGTGAGGTGTCCCTGCCCATGGCAGAGGGGTTGGAACTAGATGATCTTAAGGTCCTTTCCAACCCTATTCTATGATTCTATGATTCTATGGCTCATCTATATAACTGTGGGAATATCCAGCAGAGTCTGAAATCCTTATTACCCAGATCACATTTGTGCTGTTCAGGAAAACTTATTTCTGCTGGTGCTGTCACTTCACAGTGGAAGTTTAAAAATAACTGTGAACTGATAACATAAATGTATACATTTTTTATTTCCCCCTGTGAGGTCTGTTTCCTTACATTTTGAACCAAATTAGTTTCTATTGATATTATTGCCTTTATTTGAACGAGGCATTTTGCTGCACAAAACACGAGCAATTATTTCATGTTTGCTTTGATCATAAATCTTGTTAGGCAGTTTAACTGCTATGTGTATTCAAGTGGGGTTTGCTTTAAAAGAGAAAGAAAGATTTTTCAGGTCCTTAATAAAATGCTACGAAGCCAGTCATATTTGATACTTATCAGCTGATTTTTCTGCTCTATATATAAATGATCTTTTGTATTCCTTGCCTTTTAGTATTTTCAAGCAAAGGTGGTGATTTATTTGCTGATAAATTCAAGATAATCCCATGTCATGGGGTGCTGGCTGGCTAAAGGATTTAATAATGGGATACTGAGTTTTCAATTCTAGAAAAAAATTTAATTTTCATCCTTTACTAGAGTAATTGCAGAAAATCCCATTTGACAACTTCAGTTTATGGTAGACCAGTGCCTGCCTCACTCAGGAGGTAAGCTTTTCCTTCAAACTTTCTGATTGATATTTTATTGTAGCATGTCTTCTAAAGATTTTCATATGCATATAGCGTTCTTTCTTCTGATGAGAGAAGTGCCTGAGTTAGCTGGGATGAGTGGGAATGAGAAAGTGTAAGGGGAAAGCAAGACTAATGAAATTAGTTTTGTTAAGTTCAGAAGTTGCTGATTCTTTTTGCTCTGCAGTGACATGCTCCATTGTACAGGTCCTCTTTAAGTTTTGGGGCTTCTCTTATTAGTCAGCAATTTCAGTTCCAGGTTTTCCATCAATGTGTAAATATTGCGGGACATACTAGTTGCTTCACAAGAAATGAGTTTGCAGAGTCCTAAGTCCTTTAGCTAATCACTTTGGAGCCAGTTTCAGTTACATGTAATGACTTGACAAATTTCAGGGTGTTTATTTTCTCTGTTGCAGTTTCTTGGAAATGAATAAAGATTTCTGAGGGATAGCCTCAAGAAGTGTCCCTAAATGACCCGACACAAACGATTAAGAGAACCAAATTACATTTTTGTTGTCAAAGATGAACATTTCAGACCATGTGCTGAGGCAGAGACCTTATTGCATTTCCTTCTGTCTTCTCTTTTGACAGGTCAGGTAATTAATTTTCTGTTGTTACTTACCTCTTATCATATTGCATGAGCTCTGCAACTGCAGCTTTCCCTTCCTTCTGGAAAAATTTGAAGTAATCCTAAGGGGTTCTGCATGAAGTGTACCAAATCCAGTGGCATAGTAACACATATAAAATGCAGAAATGCATCCAAAAACCATATTAGAACATTCTCTTCAACAGGGGAATAGATATATAAAATCTGTAGGCATGCCTTTAGTACTTCTTTATGACTGCCCAGCCCTAGTCAAGAGCTGGATGTCTGAAGGCTGAGAGCTCAAAATATGTCCATTTGTCTGCTCAAGTGTTTAAAGAAAACACTTTAGATTTTACAGTTTAGTATGGAGAATGTAACTGTTGTAAAGAAAACAGCCAACCATGCATTTTACAGAGATTTAACAGTTACTATAGTGCTTTTAGCTATTCAGATCAAAACAGAGTAAAATGTCTCCTAACCACAAGCTTGAATATATGTCTAAATTACTTACAATTCAACAGTCAGTATTTACACATCTGCAGTATTTTAAATATTAATCTATTAGATATATAGGTAGTAGTCTTTGGGTCTGAGAACCGTGTATTAGTGAACATCATACTGCAGGAAAGGGATCATCAGTTCATTCAGCACCTCTTTGCAATTTGATTTTCAGCCCCAGGAGGAAACAGACCTGCAGCTGTGAGCGCAGCCAAAATAGTTGTGAGGCCAATTTTTTATCCAGAATCTGTAGATAACTTGCAGAATTTGTACAGATATTTCTGTCTCTTTTTCTCACAGGTAACCTTTTTATTTGCACAGTACACATATGATTACAAAGGCTCTGCAGGAAAGCCCAGATGTCATAAATGTGAAACTGTCTGGAACACTGAACAAGGAGAGGAAAAGCAAATGCAAGAAAACATAGATAAAAGGCCCAGGTCTATGTATGGGATTCTGATGGGCATTTCTAAATGCTGTGTCTGGAAAGTTCAACAGCCAGAGGGATAACACATGGTTTGATAAGCTCTTTTGAAAATTCAGTTCTTATGATGCCAAAAAGGAAAGAGAAACCTTTGGGAAATTTGGCTGCATGTAGCCCAACCCTGAAGGAAAAATAGTCTTGTGGTAGCCATCATAATGTTGAAAGCTGCCTTGTAGGTCAGGTTTTTGGCTTGCCCCAAGATAGGAGGTGTTTTCTATTATCTTCATGAAGAAGAAAGTAGAAAACTAAAAATGTAAGACTCATTGGAAATTTTTTAATTGAAGTTATTTTGAGAAATAGCACTTCTGTGAGCCTTAAATGTGCCTCAGGTTTGCCTCTGTTTAATGGATGGTAGGGTAGGTTCCTTATGAAGCCCTGTTTGGATTCATGGCAGATGTGCTGGGGTCAGGGCCTGGATGCTTCGCAGACAGACCTGCCAGGCAAACTCCTCCAC
Organism: Ara ararauna; assembly: GCA_028858755.1. Lineage (NCBI taxonomy): Eukaryota > Metazoa > Chordata > Aves > Psittaciformes > Psittacidae > Ara > Ara ararauna. Next base: position 55,141,396 of record CM054378.1, read on the forward strand.
CACGCCCAAGGGCTGTCTTAAATCCAGATTAAATCCAGATTTTCCTTTCAGCCACTTCTGGTGTGTAAGATCCATCTTCCAGAACCAGCAGCAGTAGGAAGCTAGAGCCCTTGATTAGCACAGACTTCTGCATTAGTCTTCCTACATACTGTGAAGATTTGCTTCTTGTTTTTCTTTGAACAAGAATAGCAACTTTTCAAAGAAGATATTCCCTACCCTTTTCTTGTCTCTTTCACAATGAAGAAATAGAGTGAAATATAAATATTGTAAAACACAACACAAGTGAGTGGAAATAGACTCTCAGAAAGGTAAAAATAATGAAAGGAAGAGTGTGAGTTTGCTCATCTATGAAACGTATTCTTCCCTCAATATATATATTTTTTTTTCTTATATTCTTAGATTCTGTTTTCCTGCTTCCAGCACACAAAAAACCAATGGCTTTGATTGACATCTCTGGCTTTGATACACTGGACAGCTTTCTGTCTGAGCTGAAAAAATACATATAAAGCAGATTAATCTTACTTAGACTCTGGGAGAAAGAAATCTGCTGCAACTTCTCCCTGTATGCTGAGGGAGAGACATGCTATCTGTAAAGAAACCCTTAGCTGCTCCATGGTTAAATTCTGCTCTCATCTGTGGATAACGGAACTTGAACTGTTGAAGTCAGTTAAATTACAGTGGTGTCAATCACTGGAGAATTATGTCCTCTGGGTGAACAGATTTAGAGAATAAAAAAAATAAAAAGCACTGGTTACTTATGATCAGCCAGTACAGCTGTGGCAAAAGTCTGTTGTTTATATTTACACCTTTCAAAAAGGAGACTGTGTTTAGTGGTGTGTTGCTACAGCAGCATTTGGCTGCTTGTTGCAACATATAATTAGAGACTTTACAATTTGATGTGCCAAGCAGTGCATCCTCTCCACAAATTTTTAAGGTGATAATCACTTTTATTGCTGGAATTCCATTCATGGAAATAGTGAAAAAGCCCAAATACCATTTTGGAAAGAGCTTATCTAATCTCCCCTGAAGGTTAGTACTCACAGCCATGAATTAATTGGACGACTAAAGGGTGGAACTTTATCTACACTCTAGGCCTGATCTTGGTCCCTAAATCTGTATGGGTAATGCAGTCTGCAAGTCATGTGCCTTTCTCCGGTTGAGTCAGTGCTGAATACAGACATTGGCTGGAGCATAATTAAAATTGGACTCTCAGAGGATGATCTTTTTTCTTAGTCATGTTCTGTAATTATGTATTAACTGGTTATCTGTTGTGCTTGGGGCAGTAAAAGCCCAACAGAATTTATTTCTCTTTCCTGTATTTTTGTGTGAAAGCCAAAGGAAATTTTTGAAGCAGACCTCCAATTCAAAAATCCATAAATCTATGCTGTGTTTTCATATATGACATACTGTATGGCTCCATGTACACCATGAAAATTATCCAAATAAGAGTATCAAGCCATTCCAATAATCTGGAAATATCCCTCAGGAGAGGAGGGAAGGTATTTTTTCTCCTACTATATTTTACCATTGCAATGGACATCTAAAGTTATAATAAAATAAATGGTTGACTTCTCTGTACTTTTTTTAGCCTGATAGTCAATAAATTTACCAGTGGTTGGCAGCTCAAATCATTGTAACACGAATGGTATTTTGGATCGCACTGAGGCTCAGCAGTGTTCCAGATGGAGTGTGTAGCCCTGTTGGACCTGGTCCCACAAAGTCTATGGCATGTCATCCTTTTCTGTCCTCCCTGCCATACCCACAGGCTCTGATGACGTTATTGCTGGGCTTCACACAAGCTAAAGCTCATAAAGGTGAAATTTTGCTTCATGAAGGCAGCAGCCACAGTCAATGAGTTTAACAGATGCAGTGGGCCCTCTGGGCCCTCTTGGTGCAGTCAGGGAGATTAGGAATCAGATTTTTTCCCAAGATAGAAAGCAACAAAGTGTTACATGAAACTTCTTAATTTTTCTTTTGATTTTCCTTTTTTTTTTTTTTTTTTTTTAATGCTTTGTGGGGTGGAATTTTATACCGTACACAGAGGGCTGGAAGATTCATTGTAGATGTTGATTTTAGGATGCTATCCCAAGCTCTGTGGACTGAAAGGAGCTGGGCAGAGATTGGAGGTGGGAAATGGGCTGCACTAATATGATGTAAAACAAAAAGACAAGGCAAAAGGCTCAAGATTTTTTTTGAATAATCAACCCTGATGTAACTTTTTTTTAACTGATGTGTTATTTTCCATCATTATACTAATAAAAATCAAACAGAAAGAAGAAAGAGAAATGCAGCTCTTCCAAATCAATAGCTCTGTAGAGGTTAGTGCTGCTCCTTGTGACTGTGTATATGGTGTCAGAATAATTTTAGAAGGGTCTTTTTGAAGCCCAAACAGAAGAGCAAGTTGTGGTGTAGTTTCTACTTTTGCTATTTTGTTTTGGGAAATTGAACTGTCAGAGTGCTACTGCAATAAGACAGATACTGCTAAGCTGAAATTCTGCTCTTCCTAACTGGTGCCTCACTTTAATGCCTCTCATATGACATCTCATTCCTATGGGACTTTCAGTAGGAATGATGTAGGAGTGCTGTTACGTTTACCTTATATGAAATAGCTCTGCAAATAATGTATTTAGCAGAAGAAATATTATTACCACGTGCATAGATCACAGTGCAAGTGATGAGCTCGGTAATCAAAAGCATTCAATTGCAGGTGATTAGCATTTGGGCAAAACGTTTTACTAGGAAAAAAACCTTCAGCTACTGAAAGTGAAGTGTTAAATTGCCTAAAAATCTTTCTTTGTCCCAGTGAATAGTTTTGGCCTAAACCCCTGAAAAACAAAGGAAAGCAACTCAAAGCTTTGGTACTGAAGGAAAGTAAATTTTAAACTGGGTTATATTGAAAGCTAAATTAATAATTAGCAACATCACGATAGTTGTTGAGTTGATCTCAAAGAAACTGATTTCTTGTTTACCCAACTAATTCCATCTTGCGGGAATGATAATATTTCACTCTTTCTGCCCATAGTCTACTTGGTTTGTCTTTACACTATTTCGTACTAGAGAAGGATCTTTATTTAGCTCTTCTCAAGCACATTTTCCTCACCCACAGAATAATCAGACTGTAGGTGAAAGAAAAGCAGCAATCACCTTTCTTTTTCCTAGAAGCAAAGCTGCTGCAGTCCCTTGGTGAGTGCAAGAAACAAATTCCTGAAGAAGTCTTGGTATAAAACAGGTACTATATTGGAAAGATAGAGTTACAAGTTTTAGTTTTCCCCTGTGTGGATAAACTTTTTCTGTCCTGGTGTAGGTAGGGTTTTATTGTACAGCTGCATTTATTTACATGTGTTCTGGAACTGTGAAAGATTCTTTGCTTGGTTTTATAGGTTGGTATGTATACAATGGTTTGGCTTCTCCTAATGTTTTCTTCACAAACCAAACCCAGTTCCTCTTGGTGCATGAGGTGTATGTGGCAGTAGTGCTACCGCATGGGTTTTGTAGCCTTCCCTTTCTTCCTCTTTCTCCTTCCAGAGAGAAACCATGGGTAGGAGAAGGACGCAGAGGCAGATCAATCACTGCATTGCTTTCTCAGGTCCAGGTAATTAGTGGTGGTGTTTTTGAAGCAGGAGGCCTACCAACAGTCTTCCAGATAGACTGTGTTTTTTACAAAAGTGAGGCAAACTGCATAAGGTGTGGTGGTAAGAAATGAACCTGCGCAGAGGGTGAGAGGAGACAAAGTTGACAAGAAATGAAGATTGATGAGATTCCTGTTTTTAAAGAAATGTTCACCCTAACAGGGTGTGGAGCAGCTTTTAGCTATTCAGTGGATGTGGTCAAAATGTGTGTAGCTTTGTGGTGATGGGTGCAGTTTCTTTAAAGCTATGATAAAAGGCAACTCTGGAAAGTAGCTGTATTTAGCTGTGAAATGGAGAGGGTCTGTGCATATGTGAACGGAGTGCATTTTCTCTCTCCTAGATGTTCCTTTTTCAGTTTCAGAAAAAAGATACTCCTCCTGTGGCTTTTGCAGTCAGCAATAGATGGGAAAACCCTCACCCCAACCTTTGGCTCTGACTAGGTGAAAATTCATCCTGCTTCCTCTATTAAAGATACCTCTTACACCTTTTTTTCTGAATCAAAGGAGCAGTCTCTCTCCCACTCTCTCCCTCTCTCTCTCCCCAGCCCCCTTCTCTTAAAAGCTTAGAAGGTGAAAAGAGGTGGCAAGACTGCAAGTTATTCAAAGTAATAATTGGCTTGTTTTCAAGATATTAGTAATAAGAATAAAGCAGATATATACCACATGCTCTTAACTTTAAACATATTAGTAGTCTGAGCTGTTTAATGAAGACTCATTTCTGGCTTCATTCTCATTTGAAAGAGTCCTAATTAGGCAGGCAGTAGCTATTCAGAAACAGTGGCCTGAATTTATTGAGGGTATAATTCTGAATTTGGCTCTGGCTTCAGATCTGTCTGAGTAAGATTAGTCTGGGAAATTTGGAGCTTTCTGTTCTTGAGGTTTTCCTTCAGCAGCTTACAAATGTCACTGTTTATGACACTGGCAACATTTGGAAGCTATAAAGTTATTGCTTCAGAAATTATTTTTATAATGTACAACCATTCAGTTTCAGACAGTGTAAATCATAAAGAAATAAAGTAAATTCTAGCTCTACCTTGAATAAAAAAGTTCATTTTTTTGTTTTTTTTTTTTTCAAATTCTAGGAGCTAAATTTCTGTCCAAATAGTTTTATTTTCATCTAAACCCCTCTGCCTGCAAGTAATCTGAACAGATTTCAAATGGGTTTGAAATTATCCTGGATCCATTTTGTTTGATTTAAATTTAACTATTTGTCAATTGGATTAAAGGGCTCAGTTTCCAAAGGGCTGACCTCCATTTATCATGTGAATGTCTTGATCTTCTTGCAATTGTCAAACTGTGTAAGAGTGCTTTAAGAGAAACAAATGATCCCGCAAGTTAAACTAATTCAGGAGGGTAACATATTGGCCAGAATTGTTTCTCCCAGAATATGGGAGTGGCTGGAATACTCTGGGACAGAGTATTCCGGTATATGCAGAGGAACATTCAAAGCAAGCAAGAACAAGATTTTAAAATCAGAGGGCAACCCTGTGGGTTGATCAAGCCACTCAGTGAAAATAAAACCAAAATAATCTGTCTTTAAAGTATATGAAGTGAATCAGCCTTTTTAAATAACCTTACTGAGCAGAGTTGTTAAATTATGGAGCACTCACATGTTGTTTAATAGACTCACCCTAAGAGCCAAACCGGTGAGTGGGAGGGATGATCCATGTGCACAGACCATTCCTGTAGTTCTCCCATGAGCTGCATCAGAACCAGGGGTGCCAAGTTTCATGTTTTGAGCTACCATTATCTGATGTGTGTGCTGCAGTAGAACTGAAAGTTAAAAATCTCATGTTAATTGCGCCCAGGTGCTAGAAGCTCCACAAACAGTTTGTAAATTATTGTCCTTGCTCTGAAGCAAGACTGTAAGACTGATGAACATTTTATAATAAGTAATTAAAACCTTTGAAACCCTGGCATCATTTAGTAAAATCAGCTGATCCAAATTCTGGATTTTCATTTTCAAGCTATCTGCTGGTACGGTATTCCTGCTTATTTGTCCAGATTGCTTTCTTTCCCACTCCCCCTTCTATTATTATTGACTTTATGTCTTCAGACTTCAGGAGCATCTCCTTGCCCATTTTACTGAGCATGAAGGTAAATTTTAGCTTCAGTAAGGGGAGATAAGCATTGCAGATTGATTGTAAGAAGTAGTCTGTTTTGTAGGACAAAAGAAATCTAAAGAAGAGTATAATTTGTAATGGAACTGAATTGTGCTCTTTTTGAACTGTATGTTTTGCATTTCATGTTCTCTTTATAGCTTTCATCAAAGCTCTAATAGAAGTTTCTTTTGGTCTGAAGGGGTGTTTAACCTTGGCATTAGGAGTAAATTGCTGAGCTCCTTTGTAATCTTTCCCTTTCACTCTCATGAATGGCGAAATGAGTATAATGCTGAACTAGGAATGCAATAGTGAGAGAGCATTTTAGATAGTCCTCTTTGATGGAGCAGTGGTGCAATAGGAAAGAAAAAAAAAAAGAAAAAAAAATCCTTTGGCAGATCAAGTTCAAAAATAAAAAATAAATATCCATCCTTCAGACTCCATCTATAATGTAGATGTCTGCATCTGAGCTAAGTATCCAACGCTGTTAGTCAGAGGAAATCCTGTTAACATGGTCAACTGAGTGATTAATCTGGCAAAATGTAGGTAGCTACTTCAAAAATGAGATAAAAGCCATCTAATCTATGAAGATTGATTATATTGACAACATCTCTTAGCCTAGATGTAGGCATTATGAACTCCCATATTTAGTTATGCAAAACCACCCTTTTTGTGAGATCTTGTTGAATGGTTTCTAAAATTTTTAACACCATTTTAGAAGAAGATTCTGCTTATCTTAATTTCTTGTAGTTTCATAACTACATAAATGTGCATATGAAAAACCAAATTTCTACCCATGCAAAACCCCTCCTTTCCACGGAACTGTTGTGTTGGCTTCTGATCATCACAAAATTTCTGCCTTCCTGTTTTCTCACAGTTCTAGGCAAAGCACTGAGCAAAACTGATCAAAAGCAAATAATGATCAACTGTCTAAAGACAACTCCTCTGGCTGCCTTGGTGGTGATTAATCCTCAAAACATGAGATCTTCACTTCGTTTGGGTACCCTCTTAGACGCAGTGGAATATAGCAAAGCTTTGATCCTCTCTCAAGGGCAGTGAAAGTCCTAGGTGTGTTATTACTGAGATACTGAAATGGAAATATTAGAACAAACTTCTTTACTATTCTAGTGAATATTCTGATGTGCTGGTAGCGTTGCAGGGTTCTCAGCCTGAAGGTGAAAAGCCACTGATGACTGTAGGAGCCTGTTTTAGCTAGATGGAAGCATGACCTTCCATTAAGAGATACAGAGCCCACCACCGCACTCAGCTGAAGCAGGAGGGTGCCTGACCTCTCCCTCGTACTCCTTGGAGCTATGGAAGGATACAGTAGCTTCCTAGACACAGGTATAAAAGAAAGCATATAGATGCATACTTCCCCCCCTCCCCCCAAGTACTTAATAAAATTTGTAAACAAATGTGTTTTACAGTTTAATTTCTTTATTGCAACAGGTCAATGTATCACATGCAGAGTTAAGATGAAGAAGACATCTGAAATTAAGACTTTCAAATAGAAAATCATTTAAGCAGAGATTATATTATAGTAACAGATACAGAGATGAAATCTCTAATATGATTTTGTCTAGGCCAGAAGGCTGCATGCCATAGGTCTAATCTCCCTTTTTTCCTCCACAATTCAACAAAAGAGGCATGTTCTAACCACAGGTTAGAATAACAGTGCTATTCTTGCAATGTGGATTTTAATTTGGACCATGTGGCTTCAGCCCCAGGCTGCTATTCCAGCTTTGCTCCCAAGTAGCCTTGCTGCTTTAGCCTGAAACACTCAAATTGGTTGAGGCAGCCCAAAATGCGAACATGCCTCTTCTGTGGAATAGATGTCCTTATTCTGAACCAACTAAAAGATACTGAATACCACCAAGGCATTCTCAGTTTTATTTTAGTCTGTAAATCCAGCTTGGACAATTGTAGCCCTCAGAAACTTTTTCTCTTGCTCTTTATTTTTTCTTCTACAGGCAGATGACAAAGGAAAATGGTAACTCCCCCTAGCCACTTCAAAAGTGTGCTAGTAAGAAAATCTATTAACTGCTCTTCTTATCTCACTCCTTCGGAATCATATATGTTCCTGAGGATTACTTTGCTATGTGCAAACCAGAAGTTCAGTCACAGGAACTGGATGGTTGGAAATGCTATACCAGTGTTAGAAAAGCAAAAGTTGGGATGCAGTTAGAAATCAGCATAATAATATCTGTTATGAATGTCACTTAGCTCTCATCTTAGGTCATAAACCACACAAATAAGAGTTTTTATGTTGGTTTATAGGAATGCATTCCAGTGAGGAGTGATTAAAATGTGAATTCAGCCAGTCTACGTGGTGTAGCTGAATGGAGTAATTCCCTCCACCCCTGCTTTCATCTGCATGTTCCCATGCCCTTCCTTGTTTGAACAGGAACAATTATATGACTGCATGAAGATGCAGATCAGGAATCAGATCTCATCTGGCTGAGAATGGGATCTGATCTGGTGGGGAATGGGTTAAGTCTTGATTATCAGCCAGATCTGAGTTGCTGCAGCTCACTGCACCACTGGGTGAACGATGGTGTTGACGTAGGGCAGGGGCTCAAGTCTAAAGTCTGGGTATATAAGAGCGAGAAACTCTTCTGGTAGGTGGTCAACTCTGGATTGGCTTAACCTAACTACAAAACCATACTTGTAGATTATGACTTGAGAGTAGAAGAGACAAAAACATTCTTTATTTATGGTACATGCTGTTGACATATTCTTTTCACAGGGTTGGTTAAGAAGACATGGAAAAAACTGTTCCATTCTCTGTTAACTGGAGATCCCCCATTGCTGGACCTGAGGCCGCTGTTGATCGTTGCAGTGTAGTGTAGCAACAAATGAAGTTTGCAGTGAAAGCCTTAATCTTTTAAGTGAAATCTAAAAATCTAAAATCTGTTAAAGAGATATACTCCTTTCTAGAGAGAATCAGACTCCTAATGTACGGATATATAGAAGTTTATTACTTTAGATACATACCAGTGCCTGTGGGATAGGAGAGAGTGATTTCTGAGTGATTGCTGTATAGAACCAAACATGATGTTAATTTCTATACCCCCCCCCCCCCCCCCCCCCCCCAAGCTACCATTTCTTTTGGGGTTGCGGAAAGAAGTTCTGAAAACATCTTCCAGGACCTTCAAAATCCCCAACCCACTACCCTACCTGTCATTTACTTAAGAAAAACCACAATGACATATCTGTGCTCTGTGCTGCTTGTAGCACGGTTAAAACAATAATCTGTAGCTAGTTTGATATGACTGTGTCTGTGGGTCCCATGCAGTAAGAATAGATGTAAAGCCAAAGACCTTACAAATTATTAGAGGGTAGGTATAAAGAGCTCCTCTCATTCTGCCTGAGAGAAAAGCTGCCGCAAGAGCTTTTATGAAGCATCAGAGAATGCTGGTGTCTGCTGGGAGGGTGGTTTCTGAATGCTACTGCTTGAGGAGAAGCTGCAGTTGAGGCTTGTCCTCAGCTATCTGACACAAATCTGTGGGAAAGCAGCTTTCATTGGTTTCTCATAATCACTTCTCAATACAATATATTTCCTACCTCTTAAGTGGCTGCTTTTGATGGGTGGAATAAATGTTACCACAAGTTTTATCCAAGCTTACTATGAAAATCTATATAGATTGTGAATTTTGGTTTGACATAAGTTCCTCAAGTGACCCTGGGTTCCGTAATGGTCTTAAACAATATTTAGATGAAGGGTTAGGCTTACAGCTGAACAATTTTACCTTTTTTCTTTCTTTCTTTCTTTCTTTCACTTTCTTTTTTTTCCTGGGTGATCTTTTGACATGTTTGTCTAAAGGATCAGTCCTTTAACTAAACAGAAATAATGGTATTCCCTTTTGCTCTCTGTCCCTTATTTTTCAAAGTAAATACATTACCCAAAGAAAGTTACTCTTCAATTGCAGCAATGAAAAATAACAAATGAATGTTTGTCAAAGCACCAGGTGATCCTCATTGTATACTGTCATTAGATGTAAAAGCACTTTTTTTGTTTTAGTCTCCTATAAGAGCTAGCTTTGCCATTTATCTTAGATTCTGTGCCTTGTGGCTCAGTGAGTTCATGTACAGAAGTAGCTGTTTTCTCTTGCTATTTTCAGATCTCCTCTCTTGTGGCTAGAATTGCAGCCTGAGGGAAGTTCCTTAGCTAAGTACTGCTAATCTCTTACTCACAATCCCAAACAATTAAAAAATGTTCTCATTTACGGGGGGAAAAATACCTGTTGCCATGAGAATAATTAAATGGTGCTATGAAAACTTATATTTATTAATAAGAATAACTTCACATATAAATTACCTAATTTTAGACTATTTGCCTTTTCTGGGATATGACATATTTATAAATGAAGTTGAAACACAGAGCACACAGCATATCAGAAGTCATTGGTATGCTGGTTACAAGCCAGAGTACAGCATGAAAAAGTAGGTTTTGTGCATGAGCAAAAAAAATCTCAATTTGTTTTTCCTCTTGGTTATGAAACGTTCATCACCAGGTACAGAATTTTCTTAGGAGTCAATTGTGCAAAATTGTTGGTGATTCTTCAATTCAATTTGTAGTCTACAGAGGCTGGAAAAAATCTAATGAGAGAGAAATTTAGTTTCATTCAAAGAGAAACACTGAAAGGGCTGTTCAAAGTTTTGGTAGCTGGAGTGTTATTCCTTTAGGCATTTCTGTTAATAAAATATACTCATGTTGCATTCATTTCATTTCCAGGGTAGCCTGGAACTCTCAGAGATGCTGCTCTGCCAAATGCTTCTCTAGTCCCTTCCACAGATCTGACTCTTCCTGCTGATTATCTTGCTCAGAGCTTTAATACCAAAGCATATATACAAGCTGTGCCATTTCTTCTGACTTAGACACCATCAGTGTTACTTGAAATATTTCAGCTGAATTCAGTGGGTATCAAAGCAGATTCTAAATATCCAGCAAAACATCTTCCCCAAAGTAATCTCTGCATATTTGCTGAGATATGTTCATACGGGCTTAGTAAAGCATCAGACAATAACACACATAATCAGCAGGGAATAAGGGCAGATGCACAGGCAATTAAGACCAGTCTTATAAATTTATTAATGCAATTTGCAGATTATACCAATTTGTAGAAAATTGAAATACTAGTGAGAGAAAAAATTATGTTAAAATACAGCTGGTTCCCAGAAAATAAATACTAAATAAACGCCTCAGGGGAAAATATGCAGAGAGAAGATAAATCAAGGATTTAACTTAAAACAGGTGCATAGACAAAGAGGGAAAGAGTTCAGGTAGCAAAAGCTCAGATGAAGGGAAAGCCCAAGATGCTGCCTTGAAAAGAACTAGCAGCAACAGAAAGATCTAGAGGTGACGCTGAAGAGCAAACAAGACATGACTTTACCTCTCATTCATATATTATGTGGTATTGCCATAAAAGAGATGAAAACTACCCTTAGGCTATCTGAAGGTATGAGGGAGAAGTGAGAGTGCCTATCCCTGTGTGACATGACAGAAACTATTTCATTAAGCTCTGAGCATCTTGTTACCAAAAATACATTATTAGAATGTGATTGGAAGAGAAAGAGAGAAAATCAGCAAAAAAAACTAATGAAGAGAATTTAACGTACCAATCTTACTGAATCATAACTAAATGAATTTCATAATAATCTATATTGGAAAGGGTTATGTGCTGAGAAGGAATATGGTAAGAAGCAATGACATGAAATTGAAAGAAAAATTAGATGTAGCATTATGAATAATTTGAATGGAACAGACTGAGCAATTTTGGGTAAAAGAGAGATTTTGGCCACAAACAACAGGGAAAACCCTTATTTTTGCACATTTTTAATGTCCACAGAACAGACGGAGTCAGGTTTTTAATGTCTCACTTAAAAGATGCATGCAGATGGTGTTTTTTCATGCATTTGAAAAATGAATTTCTACATTTTGATTATGTTGTCGTTAGCAGTAGCCTTACTCGGTAATTATGAAGCTGGTTCTTAGCATGTGTGAGAGAGAGATATATTGAGAAAGGAAGATGTTATCTATCTCTTTGTTTCCACAGGGATATAATTAAATGCAACCAACAACATCATCAAAACACTAGAAGAAATTCAAACAATAACTATGCTAACTGGAAATGGTTTATTGTTCAGTGAAGAACAGATGATCGTCATCAGAAAAGGCAACATTATTTGCCATACTCACTCTGGCCAAGAAATAAAAGAAACTTCCTTGAGAAAAGTATTTTTCCTGTAGTAAATGCTGAGTCTTTCTTAGGTAAGTAACTTTGAATTAACATCAATTTAGAAATAAAACTATATGAAATAGAATATTCCAAATGAGTTTTGTAATTACTAGGTAACTTTTTAAAACAGAGGAGAAAAAGCTAAATACCATGAAGCCTGCTGTGTGGCATCAGAGTAGAAAGCAAGAGCACTGCAGGAGTATTTCCTCTCTGGAAAGCAGCTGCTGCTTCAGGAACGGCATATTCAAGCGTCGGTGAGGAACAGGGCCTGCCTACTGCCCACACTTTCCACTGAAGAGCCTTTTTGTTTCTCAGAAGAGAAAAAAGCAAAGCAAAAAACAACCCTGTACTCCTAGGCACTCTTGGAAAGTGAAATAGTGACTTTCTCTCCATGACATGTTTGTTCCATGCCACAAACTGTGTGCTTGCATGATTTTTGTTACTGTCATCCTCAGTCTTAAGACTACACGTGTTTTATGGTAGGTGAGCATCTGTATCCTTTACAGGATGTTTAAATAACTGGTTATACTGCTTAGGGTTTCAAATGTACCAAAACATGTCCAGGGCTTTGCCCGCCAAGCTTCATTCAGCTAGGGAGGTCCTGGTTTGGGAGCCTGGAGAGCCACAGCTCATGCTTGTGCCTCTCCGGAGCCATTTTTCTTTATGCCTGGAGGACTCCAAGATGCCTGCAGATACTGATCCTATAAACAAGAAATCATCAAAGCATGCAAGGCTCTTGTCTTTGCTACCTCTTCCTGAATTACTGTGGTCCTTTCTGTACATCCTCATTGCTTTCTAGTTATCTTCCTCTCAATATATGAAAGAGGTGCTGACAAAGATCTCTGTACTTCCTGCCCTGACCTTTTTATCTCTCAATTCACCAAATCCCTTTCGTAGTTTTTCAATCTTTTTCGCTGAATTCAAAAACCTGTCTTCACATTGTCTAGGCTTTCTGTTATATGGTTTGTACATCCTTTTTTTAATGTGCCTGAAAATTCTGTTTCTTTCTGACTTTGCATTTTCATCCTTGTACTTTCACCCTGCTCCTCTCTGCATCTGCTTTTTCCACTTTTAGTTTCAGACTTTCATCCTCATGAAGCCCCATTTGTTTGTAATGATAAGTGGGACACCATCTCTTCCCCTTAAAGTCTTTCCTCTAATTGATCCCTTGTGTAATTAGCAGAGAGTTTTCTGTGTTTCTCCAGTTGCAGCTGTTTCTTACAAACCCCATTCTCTGGGGAAAAAAACTGGCTTTTTCTCCATTTCTGGGTTTAATACTGATTTGGCTGCAACTTACTTAGGGGAAGAGGTCTTTGGAGGCTGAAGTTGGGTCACAGGGAGAAAAAAAGGATTGGACTGTGCCTAAGCATATATAGAATGATGGAATTTCCCAGCATTTTTTATGTGCTGCAGGCTGGACCAAGAGCTAAATGTCTGAAGTAAAAAATACTGTCCACTCACCAAGACTGTGTGCATCAGCCAAATGTATGTTGGTTTCCATTTTGAAAAGCCTCAAGGAATTGTATTGGAGAAGAGCTTTGTTTTAATTTGAACCTTTAACACCACAGGATTGGGAAGCAAAAGTCATCTTCTATAAAATTGGCTGACTGCTCTCCTTCACTGAGGAAATCAATGGTATTTTAAAAGTAAGCTGGGCTGAACATAGGTGTTGCAGCATGAATCTCTTTTTTCACTTGAGTTGCCACAGTAACATAAAATTTCCTTTCCCCCACATTAGCTTCCCTAAAATATACTTCACAAATCATCCTTGGGGAAAAAAAAAAAAAAAAAGAAAGAAAAGGCCTTATATCGTGCTGACAAATTGTGCTGTTTGCTCTCCTAGTGTTCGGTCTTCTTGGAGTTAGAATTATTAGAGCAAAGCTAAAAGCTACCTGATGTGCACAGAACACCACTTTTACATATTCAACCTCAAGTAAAGGGATGGAAATGAAAAGCCAAAGCTGAATTAGTTACAGTCTCTAGACAGGCTGGGGGTGTAGCAAAACCTCTGAATAGTCTGGTGGTACTCCTTGGGGTCCAATGTATCTGTGGGTCAGACAGCCTGCCCATTCCCAGCTTTCAGAATACAAACAATGGCCTATTGGGTATATTATTATTACAGGATACGCAGTGGCTTTAAGAAAGCTTTCTTTCATGCTTTTCTCTCACACCTTTGCAAGAGTAGTAGCAGCTCCAGTAGCTTTGAATTAAATATCAAGAGTCTTTATTACCCTATGAGATTAAAAATGCTGAAAAAATCCAGGTAAAAAGGAACTCCTTTGTTGAAGGGATTATTAGACTTACAGTAATTGTTGAAATAATTTCAGTTTGTAAGGTTTAGAATAGATGTATAAATCAAATAGTTCCAATTTGCTGAAAAATAGAAAATCCATGTCTGTCAATAATGTCACGTTTACCAACACCACTCTTTGCGGTTCCCCTCGTCATGGGCTGCAACTGGAGACATGAGAATAATTTCGCACCCTACCAACTGATGTGTGCTGATTTGGTAGTGATGGTTGTGCTCACAGCATTTGGGTTTAACTGCAATCACATATGTTCATGTATATCAAAAAGACAATGATTTTTCATTATTTAAATGGGAGCATGGACTATGGTGACTGTTGGGCCTCAGTGAGCTTTTCTACGCAGCTCATTTTGAGACTGTTTTGGTAAGGAGCACCTCCGCTCTTTGTAAGGTTGGGTGGGAATGCCAGTGTCAATATATGGAAAGGCTGGTCACCAAGGGAAGCGTCTGTGAAAGTAACCATCGTCTTTTGTGAGAAGCTTGTAACAGCTTGTGGTTGTATCTATTTTGAACCACAGAAGTTGTAAATAAAGCTTAGCTTAGCAATGAAAAATGTAGATGTGCTGACTTAGAACAACAGCAAAACCCACAAAACAAACCTAATCACCTATCTAGAAAACCTGGTAAATAAAATTGACTTTCCCCATTACCAGCATTGCTTCTGCTTACCTACTTACCATGCTGTACATGAGCCTGTCTAGCAGTAGTAAGGACAAGGTGGGAAAGGTTGATTTTATTCTCTCTGGTGATAAATAGAACACTTAATAGATGACAAATTGGTGAATATTGAATCTTTAGAGACCTAATCAAACATGAATCAAGTCAGCCTCCAGTGAGCATGGGATAAAATGCCAGCTGGTGCACATCTTTTCCATTCCAGTTGGTATTTTATCCTTTGCAATAGATTGTGACCAGTTTGAATGCAGCTAATACTTGCACTTAAATAAATAAAAAGCTCCCAACAACACCAGACCATGGGTTTTAGTGTCATAAATGCTGTTCCTTGTGGATAAGTACTATAATGTCTAGTAGAAGTGGAACTGACAATCATTTAGCTATCCTAAAAGAAATGGAGAGAATTAAAGCACTGATCCTGCATCTGAATTTCTGTGCGACCTTTATGCCTGTTCCATAATGACTTGATTTTGATGGAATCCAGAATGGAAACAAGATTCTATACTGAGGATAGAAAATGAAACTATTTTATATCTTTTTTTTTTTTTTTTTCTCAAGGGAAATAAATTTCAAGAGCTCCATAATTTTTCATATACTCTTACTATATCATATTTGTTTAGATAAGTTGTAGAAAAATTGGTGTAATGTTGGGTAACATGCCTTGTGTAGTAAAAACCCCTAAGTGCATACACACACACTTGCATATATGCATACTCAATCTTTCAGTATAACACTTGCTTAACAATGCTTTTCTCTTGGGATTTTATTGTAATTTATGAAAATGAATGTGTTACATGTGTAACATCTGTAAAGAAGTAAAACCTATCATTTATTGTGAAAGCAGATAAGCAGTCCTGTGGAAATAAAAGCCGATGTTGTGCCAGTTTCAAGCACAATGGAAACGATGAAAGCTTTCCTTTAAAATCTGCCGGAAAAAGCCAGTGTCAGCCCTTAGCAAGACATTTTCTTAGTTCCTTTCATCACTGACTGAATTACGGTTAGCTTTTCTAGGAAGCATTAGATTTTTGATGAAATTTTTCCAGCTTTTTTTTATTACATCATGACAAATTGTTTCAGAACTTCTTTACATGTAACTGTTCAGTTATCTGCTCTGTTCTAAAAGTATTGTAAATCTGAAGTACTGATTTTGCATTCACCAGAACTGTCTCTAAGCCACACAGAACCTCACAGAAGTTAATAGGCTTGACCTAGAATTTCAGGAGCCAACAGTGGAA
This sequence comes from Ara ararauna, assembly GCA_028858755.1. Lineage (NCBI taxonomy): Eukaryota > Metazoa > Chordata > Aves > Psittaciformes > Psittacidae > Ara > Ara ararauna. Next base: position 55,157,580 of record CM054378.1, read on the forward strand.
AATGAATATCATTAGAAAGTCTTGAAAAACACATATCTCATTTCAGAACAATGAAAACATTTTTATTGTTTTGGAGCTGGCTAGAAAGGGAAAGAATTATTAATATATTCTAGTAATTCTGTGTCCTTCTGCATTTTCCAACATTTAAAAATGGTTTATTCTTTAAATAAGAAACAAACTCCAAAATGCACTTATAAAAAAGCTTTACGTATGGCTGTTCAAATAAACATCTTACTGACAGCCTCCCATCCTCCATCTGAAGGTGGGCTCTCTCATTGCTTACTTTTTTCATACTAATAATGTGATTTGTGATGCTTACTACAAATGGGATGCAAGGTGAAATCCTGCCCCTTTTCAACAAAAATTCAGAGAATCCCACTGAGATGCCTAGGTGGTATAAACAGAAAAGCTAATATAAATGGCAAAGCTAGTCCTTATAAAGGACCAAATAAAAATAAGAGGTTTTGCATGTAATGAAAGTACACAGTGAGGATCATCTGATGCCTTCACAAACATTCATTTGTTATTTTTCACAAGATGCATTTGGGGACTCTGGATCCAGTTCATCTGGCCAGCACCACAAAAGACATCTCACAGATGCCCTCTTCAAAGAAGTGAAGTTAGATAAATAGAACTCAAAGAAAGAATGCTGGATAGAGCACTGGTGCTGCTACTAAATGATTGTCTCAAAATATCTTTTTTTTTGTATATTCTAGGAAAATAATTTCTGACTTTCCTTCACATGTACCAAAGGGCAAATACATTAACTTCCGATAATGCAGCATGTGGGACTTTTGGGTGTACAGCTTGACATGCAAAGTGACTCTTGGCAGTGTCTTGGAGGGGAAGCTAAAAAAAGAAATGCAGTAGGTTATCGAAGTAGTCCCTGTCTGATTACAATATTCTTTAAAGCCATATTAAAGTGATACAATGATATGTTATTGAACATAGTTTCTTGTTGTCTGATGTCATCTTAAAATTTCTCAGGGGAAAAAAAAGAGACTGAGAGAGATGGCAAGACAGAGACTGAGCACCATGTGTTTTTACAACGTGGCATCCATTATACATGAGTAAAATAGCAGTTGCTCAGCTGCAATCATGGTAGGCATGACTGCTTCTCTTATAAACTCATATTTCATTTATTCGTTTCATCTTTCTTTCCAAGACCATAAGCCTCCAAGCATTTCTCTGCAAGTATAACTGCGCACCTGAATAGTTATGGTGACTTTGGTAGGGATTACTCACATGAAGAAATTTAAGCATGAGAATGGAGTGTTTACAGGACTGAAGCCAAAAGCTGTAGATAGCTGAGCTGGGAAAATTGGCAATACTATAGTAATGTAAACATTTAAATGCAGAAACAAAAATGCAGACTACAGCATTCCTTTCTATATCCCTTTGGCAATTCCTCAGTTCCTTTGCCTTTTTTGTGCTGCAAACAGAATGCTGGGTGTAAGTTTTGGTCCTGGTTCATGGACAGGGGGAAAAATACTCCCATTGCTTGCAGTGACACTTCACTGAGTATTGGTCTTTTTTCTCTAGATAAATTGTGTACCTATTGATAAATACACATTTTCTATGGAAGCAAGCTTACTTAGTGCATTAACAGGAAGACTGAAGGTTAGTCTGTTGTTTTGCATTCTTTTTCTCTCACACCACCAGATAAAAAGTACATTAAAAAACATAAAGGGAGCCCGGCATATCACACTGTACAACTCACCTGCCAAGCAGCTGACCACAGACTAAATGCTGTGTGCCACTGCCTTCACTTTACCTTCCTGTGTTCATTCACATTAACAAATAATAACTGTGTTGGCAGGATTGTCCTTATCCTAAGTTATGGGATGACTGTTCATTAAAAGAGAGATGAAATATTTTTTCTTGTTTTTATTAAATTTTAAAGCCTCCAGTGCTGTTAAGCAAAATACTGATACTCACTAAGCAGCATTTGGAAAGCTGGAATTTTCTCCGTTACAGTACAATTCTGTTTTGTTTTTCCCCAAATTGGAAGAGTGGGAGCCTCTGAAAGCACCATAGTTCTACATTGTTTCTATCAACTTCATTGCTAGAACATGCATTTGGTTTCAGATCAATTGCTATAAGGAGTAAATGTCACAAGAAAATTGATATACATGACAATTTATTTCCTTAGACATCTGTAAAATACTACACGCTTTGCAGATTGAGATGTAACATTTGGCTCAGATTGGGACTGGAAAACCAAGGTGTAACAAGCATTGGCTCAGTTGTTCAATGATAATTTTTTCCATGCAATGGATCCTCCTTATTTTTCATTAACTGCCAATCAGTCTCTCCAGCTGCCATGTGCCAAAATATATTCTCGGCTATTAGCATTAAGGCTACTGTTAAAACTCAGACTCCGACATGAGGGAAAATGCCCTTTCCCAGAAAAGTTACGTTTTTGTTTCTTCCTACCAGAAACACTATTTGAGAAAGTGTACCTGCTGTTCGAACACAGCTGAAGTGCTGTGATACTGATCAAACTGAAGCTCAATATCCACAAGGCTGCTATGGACAGTATAGAGCAATGTGAAGTGCTTATGCTTATCCTATAGAATAGTCAGAAAGTTTGACATACTCTGTGTATTTATGAATCTATTCAGTACTCCAGTAGCAGTGCTCATTTAACATAATTTGATAGGACTTAATGCTAAATAAACGTTTACTGTCTCATTGTTTTCCAATTCAGGTGGTTCAGGTGGTTTTAGCTTTTGCAAACTGCTTCCCTTTTTGGTGAAGGAAGAGAAGTCTGGATTCAAAGAACAAACAACAGATCATGTATGAAGACATTTATCTTCGCTACCTCCTGTTTGCTGCAGACATTTCTTCCCTGTATCAGACATACGCATTAGCATCAGTGTGTAGGAAGCTAGACATTAGCATGTTTCCCATTCTTTGACCTGCCCTGAAAACAAACTGTAAAAGGCTGCTGAAGCTAGGATAGAGCTGCTTCTGCCTGGAAGGCAGGAAGGGCTAAGACTAAACCCTACAGAAGGGTCCAGGTTTACAGTGCAGCAAAGGAAAACTCACTTTAAGTAAAGCTTGGGGCATCTGCGCAATATGAAAGTAAGATTGAGCTAACCTTTTCTTCTAGTCAATTCTGTTTCTCTGAAGTATAATTAAAATGGGCATTCCTGTGACTCTGTGAGGAAAACTGATAAATTTTTTGGAACACAAATTTCTGCTTGTTAATTCTTTGCATTGAATAACCAACTCCACTTTTTTGAAACACAGAAAGAGGTATTCAGTTACTTTTGGTGTTAAATAAAAGTTTATGGTGATATTAGTAGATGTTTCTTGTTAAGAATTTCTGACAGTTCTGTTATCTGTTGTAAGTACTGTGTAACGAACCTGAGGGGCAGAGGAGGAGAAACTTACATTTTTGTGTCCCTTATAAATCTTAAACGTGGTCCTTTTCATGCGGATTTTCCTGTTTAACAAACTGCCTCATTCATCAAAGCTCTGTTGTGAGAGTAGGAAGGGAAAATCATTAAACACAAGGGCAGATCACAGTCAATGACAACACACAAGAAGAAAATGATTGCTGACTGCTTTTGTGCTTGAAGTTTCTAGCTTCCTTTGACTTGTTGAAATTTGGACCAAAATCCCATCATTTGAATGTTGTACACTATTTCATGGAAGCTTCTGCACCCCCTCTGCTTCATTTTCATCAGACCTTTGGAAAGTGGGAAGGATGGGGAGATGCAACATTTTAGAAAGGTTTGGGAAGTTTTAAAATCTGCCTTTATAGTCTTGTTCTGAATGAGTTATTTCCTCTCTTTGAGGAGTGCAGAGCATAAATAGCACTGCCTTGTGTATCAGTTGTAATTTTAAATGCCAAGACCAAATTTCAGCTTCTCAAGGTCCTCACTGGGCAGTTGATGACATCATTAAAAGGCTCAGTATGCAGAAAGGACCTCTATCTTCTTCACTGTAGATGTGACTGCTTGAGAATACTGTTATGCAAAGATTACCAAAATGCTTTGAGTTTGCAATATGATTTTTAGTAGGTAAACAAGGAGGAAATTATCCAAGATCGTCGGTTTCTGAAATATGAAGTTTCAGTAGAGGTAAAGGATTGGTTTTATGCTGCCAGGCATTAAATATCTGCAATATATTGCAGATATATCTGCAATATAGAAGTCATCATCTGAGTTAATCTCCCCTGTACCTCTGTCAAGTTGGCTGGGAGAAAAAGGCTTTCTTAAGGCTCAGCATCTATGTTAGCGTGAGATAAGTTGAACTGTAGAAGTATCTTCTTGTCTCTATTGATTATTGAAAGAGCTTAGGTTAACCACTTAAATAGGGTGTCTATCAATGTAAATATTCTTATTATGAATTTATAATTTTATTATTAATTATAATTTGTTAATCTATATTTATTAATATAGATTTAACAATTTATTATTATTAATGCTACTGATATCTTTTCTGGCCAAATGAATACCACCCAAGGTATCAATAATACAAGTAGCTTTACATTTCAAAACCAAAAAGTAACAAAATTCATGACTAATAGGACAAGACTCAGTTCTGTTCAGCAAGAATGAAGTAACAGTCTGGATTACGCTTTTAAGTAGGAGCAAATACTACAAGCAAGGATAAATTAAGCAGCTTTAGAAATTTTGAAGGAATTCACTGAAGAGAAAAGGTGGAGCTGCTTCTGAATGAAATAGTGAAGTATTTTTAAAAATGGAAAGGAAATCTTGCAGATTCCAAATGACATGTGTTTTTGCCAGATTTCAGGGGAAAAAAGGCTTGTGTTTTATTACAATGCTAGTTTAATCTAAAATATGTAGGTATCCCTAGATCACCCCTTGTGGCAGAATTCACATGTGTTCAACAGATGGTGCAGTGGGAAGCATCCATTGCCTTTACATGCAGGATTACTCCCATACATGAGGGCACACTTTTTGGAGCTCTTTGTGTCAGGGACTCTCTTGTTATGCTTCTGTCTTAAGAATTTACAGAGGGCACAATTATATTATTAAGCACTTCACAAACTTTGGTTGTCATAAAATCTGTCTAGCAGATGTCAGCTGGAGGAATGGTGGGATAAATGTCTTGCCCATGATCACAGCAGTTTGTGGTGAGCAAAGAAATTGAGCCTGCCTACGCTGAACACCAAACGCCACGTTAGCCTTGTTCCTGGAACACAGCCTCTAGTCCTTTAAGAGCTTCCATAATACAACATTGAATAATACAAGCAGTAATAAATGTTTGGAGTTGTCCTATTGTCATGGGTTCAGCAGCAGCAGCCATTTTTCTCCTTTTTGGTAGCTGGTGCAGCGCTGTGTTTTTGATTTAGGGCCTGGGAACAGCGCTGATAACACCAGTGTTTCGGTTACTGCTTGGTAATGTTTTAGTCTGACCAAGGACTTTTCTGAGTTTCATGCTCTGCCAGGGAGGAGGGGAAGCCGGGAGGAAGCAGAGACAGGACACCTGACCCAAACTGACCAAAGAGCTATTCCATGCCACAGCACGTCATGCCCAGGATGTGAAAATGAAGGGCAGAGACCCGGAAGGGTGGGGGTGCAGTGCTTGGTCAGGCTGGGTATAGATGGTGGGCGATTGTATTCTTTCCTTGCATTTGCCTTGTCATTGTTATTATTGGTGGTAGCAGTAGTGGTTTTGCGTTATACTTTAGTTACTAAACTATTCTTATCTCAACCTGTGGGAGTTGCATTCTTATGATTCTCTTCCCCATCCATCCGGGAGTGGGGGGAAGAAAGAGAGGGGAGTGAGTGAGAGAACGGGCTGCATGATTTACAGCTTAAACCATTACACCTATTATTAAAAAAATAATGAATGCAAACACTGATAAGTGAAGTCTGTCATTTCTCTCTCAGCCAGGAAAGGGACTGTTTTAAAATGTGGCATTCTTGAAAATAGCTGCAGGTGTGTGCAGTTCCTGTGCAAAGCAGGGGTAGATTTTTTTAAGCAAGTCAATCCTCTTTGCCATTCCATGCTCCATGGCTCACTTATGTCTCTGTTCACTCAGGCACTGTCTTTAGGGAAAGGGTATGCTTTTCAATACAGAATAAAACCAAAATGTATCCTAGGGGAATCTTATAATGAATAATGGTAATAAATTAACACCAGTAAATCAATAGCAATGCAGGCGGATAAAAGCAATATACTTCACAGTATAGCATCTTAAATTAATATCATATGGATTATTCAGTGATTTGTTGTGAAAAACAGATTTTTGAAGAGTTGTTTATCTTGGGGACTAGCTAAGAACCGGAAAAAAAGGTTAGATTTGTCAGGTATGCTCAACATGGCTCCACCAGTCAGGCACCTTCAGATGTAAGGTGCGGTAGAAAATGTAATGGAAATCAAAAGCTTCAGTTTAATTTAAGGAGTCTCAAACTGGAGTATTTGGGAAAGCAACAATGAATTTGCAAATTGAACAGGCAGTGTTATTTTATAGATTCGTCATCTAGGTTGAAATGTGCAGTAATATGTGAAGTCTTTACTGTTGTCTTATTAAGAGGTTTGGTCAAAATCAGTTCTACACTGAAGTTCATTCTGATTAACAACAATTTCAAACACTGAAATATTGAATATATTTTTCCAATATATAGTAGGGCAAAAGGACAAGAGAAAGCTTTATTTTGTATAATGGGAATACGCAGACATGTGTAAGAGAGTTCACTTATGTTGACAGTCTTGGTGAAAGTGAGGAATCTGAATAAATGGTGTTAGAGTAGATCTTAAGGGCCAAATTCTGGAGCCATTTAGGCTGTTTCATATTCATAGGATTCAGTAGGGTTGTGTCAGGGTAATTGAAAGAAGACTTGGCCTTAGGTATTTAAACTGTGAGGCAAAGTATATTCAGGGAGAACCAGGCATAATTTTTTCTCCTTAATTCCCAAAGCAATAAGGTTTTCTATTATAGAAGCCAGCCTTGGTTCTTAGCATGTGCTGCTGAACTTTAGCATGTTGGATAGCGTATGTTAAATCTTTCAGGTATTTAAAAATCTATGTATTTAAACTTAGCATTTTTCAGAACTGCCATTTGGTGTGGCATCGTTTTCAGAAATTCATGTTCATGGCTGAGGTAGCAGATGACTTAGAAAGTGTGTAATTAGTGTAGGTTGCCTGCTAATGTGGAAAGCACAAAGCATGGGAGGAATTCCGCAGAAGGACTAATACATGGAGAATATTCATTCTGCAGTGTAAGAAAGATCCTGCAAATGAACCCTTAAGAGATGCAGCCCAGACGCTTTTAACCCTCTAATTTCACCAGCTCTGAGCATAATTTTGAAACTGTAGGTATATACACCCCCCCCCCATATATACCCATATAAACATACAAAGAGGAACACATGTGCACACAGAATTTTAAACATTGCTGAAATGTTACTCTTAATTTTACTGCAAATAAGTGAAGGCAGTGGACAGGATGCTTTCCAGCGTAACATATATGCCAGCAGAAGGAAAGCCATGGTGCCTATAAAGTACTGTTTGCCTTTCTGGTCCCAGGTTGCATTAGGTCTGGAGAAATGCCTGGTGTGATGTCCCATCAGCAGTGATCACAGCTGCTTTGTGAATGATAGCCCTGACTGGAGCATCCTGGTACCAGCTCCTGCCCTGTGGCGAATACACTTTTATTTTTCCGAGCCTACACACTGCATATTTACTCTGGGCTGGGTTTTTTTTCTGAGCCTAACAACTGTCTGGATGCTACCTGTGGTAGGCAAATGAGGGAACTCCTGTAGACAATTAAGTTCCTTGGTTGCACATTCACCCATTTATGGGACATAAAAGCCCCCAGTTTCTGCTGCAGGAGAAACCTGTAAACTTAAGAAAACTGTCCTGCAGCCATTCAGGTTAGTTGAAGTCAGTCTTCAGCTTTCACAAAAGTTGGGCGTTTGTGAAATGAATATCGTATCCGGTAATCTCAAAGCTACAAGCTGGTCGTCCAACACTTCAAGAGATGGAATTCCACATTTTCATGCTTTCATATCCCTAGATCCCACATTTAGCATGAAGTCCTCAAAATGTTTCCTAAAATGTAAAGAATATTGCAAAGATCTGGTTAGACTAGAAAAAACAATGCCAGCTAAACTAATCTCCAGAAGAAAATAAGCTAGTCATGTTAAGCTTATGAAGAATGCTTCTGAACTTCATCAGCAAATCCTGAAGCCTTGAGAACAGTGTAGCAGGTAAACTAACAAAAGAATATCCCTTCTCTATACAATGACACATATTCAAGCAGCAATATTAGTGCAATGCAGTTTCTAATCTTGTCTCCCAAAATACAGAGCAAATTTAAATATGAAACTTTCCTCCATATGGTCCTGGAATAGTGAATAAATTGTTGTGCAAGGATAGGCTGAAATTGGTCTGTTTGGCTATAAGCTTTTTTTTTTTTTCTCCCTTTTAATTTGAACTTCAAAGGAGAAAAGGAGACAATAATAAAAAAAGAGGGTTTCAGAAAACTGGTGTCCTTTCCTTTAGGAGCCGTATTTTAAATTAAGGCCAAGATCAGATCATATTTGATTAATGATTTGAAAAACAGTCTTTGAAACCACAGGAGACACAAATAGTGTCAGGAAGTTTAAAAAAGTTTAAAAAAGGGCAATAGTTGAAAATATTAATTGGCTTTGTGTGATCACTTTTCACAGCTCATTCAAACAGTGCATATCTGCTGAAGTGCATACCAGCAACAAAGTCTTCAGTACTCCATGAACATCCAGCCATCTTGCACAAAATCATTATAAATTAACGGAGGAGCTGGACAAAATCACTGAGGAAAATACTATCGATTATGTTACTTAGTAATTATACAAATTTATGGAAGGAGACAAAAATATTGCTAATGATAACTATCTCTCCTACCACTGCAGCGTTAGTACACCTATTAGCCCTGTTTGTCTGTGTGAAAACAGACAAGGGGAATGAATAACCTTCTCTGTCCCTTTCATAGGCTGGGAAGAAAACAAAGGAAGTGTTGGGTTTTTTTTTCTCCAACACTTATTGGTTTGATTTTTCTGGGCCAAAGTATTTTAACAAAGATGAACCATCCAGCACCATCCAGCCCTGCAGCTGAAGCCAGCATGGGCACTCTAAAAGCATACAGTTATGTTCTGCTTTACAGTTTCAGTCCTTCTCTGACTGGCACCATTCCCTCTAATGTTGTGCTCTGCACTTGTTATGATTCCCTAATATAGCTTATACTCACAGGAGCCTGTAACAATTTGCCCAAGGTCAGTAAACAAGTCAGTTTGAAGAGGTGGAAAAATCAGTGCTTCTGGTTTCCTCTCCCTTCTCCCACCAACTATTGGATTATCATAAAACACACACCATTTCAGGCTTTTTGTGGGGCAAGGGGAGCATGACAGCTTCCTCTTCAGACATCAGAAAATACTTTGAAGAATTGGTTTCTCTAGCAACAGGAACAGGAAAAAAAAGAAGCTATCATGAGGTTTTTTCCCACCTACTTATTTTTTTAATGTGGTAAAGCAGATGGCTTGGATAATGCAGGTACTACAGAGTCTGATTTATTGACTGTAGACAGAAATATAAATACAGAAGCATATGCCCTGTGCTGTTCTCAGTAACATGGTAAGACTTAATGACTGCAAAGTTCATACTTCTTTTAAGTTCTGTGCATCTGTATCGACAAATGCTGTTATTTATTGCTAGGGCAACACTGATGGCAGAGCTCACTGCATGTGGAAACCAAATGCATGCCAGCTAAATACTTCCCATATCCTCTACCTTCCTTGACAGTGGTGCTAGCTCCATGAAGTCCCAGTTTACATCTTTGACAGTGGTACATTTTATTGACTTGGCCAAATACTTTCTGTTAAGGTATAAATTGGTCAGTACCGCAGATATATAATGTCAGAAGACTCAACCTTTTGACTTTGCCAAGAAAATTAAAAACAGCATAGTGATCTCTGCTTAGTGATGATAGGAAGGAGATTATTTTTTTTATGACTCTACTTGGCACGCGGCTAGACCAGGGAAGTACTACCTATGTTTCATCTGCTGTCACAACTTCTAGGGTTACGTGAAGAGAATACAAAGACGTTCTCTTCAATAAAATGATGAGGACCACGTGCTCCTTTTCTGCTGAGGTTGCCGACACTGGTAGAGTATAGAAAACAGTTTTGCCTGATGTACAGTAACTCAGTCACTGCATCCATATTACAGGAATAAGCTCAGCATTACATGCTCGGTTTTGACTCTATGTGCTCAGTATGCTGGAAAGCATGTGCAGGAGTCAAATCAAAGCAGTGATGGTATCAGGATCTGAGCTGTTCTCAGGATTTAGTTTCCATCATTTCTGGTTCATGTATTTGCAAACAAATAATGCCAACAGATTATCAGGCAATTTTTGATAGCAACCGTGACTCCCATCTCTTTGCAGCTGACCTACTGCAAGAACAGTAATGGAGAGAAAGAGGACATAAAGGAATATAAACCTGTTTTCGGGGTTCAGTTTCAGTCAGGGCACAGCCCATCATGGCTGATGGCAATGGGCAATTTCTTAGGAAGGAAGCTGTGAGAAGCTCCTACAGATCTGCTGAGTCACCACTTCAGCATCTCCCATGCTGGGCAGAAGCATGTGAGCACTGTTGCCTGAAAGTCACCAGTCAGCACCTATCTTAGTATGAGAGCTAGTATGTTTAGGCCATTGCGATACATGTATATTTTCAACCTTTTGCTGTCCTCATAAAGCTGTGGAAGACCATGCGCGCATTGAGCTTTCCCCCCTTCCCTCGCCCCACAGTGCTGCCCATCTCATACTCTGTGGCTCTCCTCAGAAAAGGCCACTCAATTTATGAACAGAAAGGGGTACTTCTCTGGTTTGTCACTACGTCCAGCTCACCACCCTGGTAGATTTGAGAACTTTTATGGTGGTCAATGTCATAGGAACTTGCAACCTTTTTCTCTTTAATGAAAAAAAAAAGATTTTGTTCCAGAGTGGCTGTAATGAACATTAAGGGAGCTCAAATATCACAGGACTTCAGGAAAAAAATAAAAGATATCTTCTCTTGACTGATGAAGACTAAACAATTGGATGGAAAAAATTGAACTCTTTAACTGATGTCAGAGCATCTGCAGAACAACTGCAGTGATTGCTTTTGGGAGATCAAAGGGCTGGTGTTAAAGTTCTGTGACAAGGTTAGCGTTTGCTGAGCAAAGTCTGCCTCAGATCATAACTGCACAGTGTGCATGGCACACTGTCTGCAGAGAAACACAGAGGGCCTCCCAGTAGACTGGCAAATGGGTCTTTTAGGGTCCTGAGAACAGCCAGTGATGAGTAAGGTATTTATTAAATGTGTGACAACAGGACTCCATGGAGGCTTCTGCAATCTAGACCCTCAAGAACCAGGTTAGAGAGTATGGGAAAGGTGGAAGTGAACTTAGGAGAGGGATGGAGAGGGTTCCTTTCACTTCTGGAAGCTCCAGAGAGGCTGCTAGATAGATGCTTTCTAATGGCATGATAGAAGATAGATAATTTTTAAATGTTTGCTGTAACATTATGTGTATTGTTTATGTTTTGTGTACCTTTTAATGCATTTTTGTTACAAAAAATATAAAAAATTATTTAATGAAATATTTCATGCTATCATTTAAACATATGATGTATGTATCTCCTCATGGAGCATATTTTATTTTTTTATTCTTAATATAAGTTGTCCTGATGAATTTTAAGGTCAAAGGCAATGTTTCCACTAGTATTGTTTCTTACTAAAAATATTGAAGCTTAAAAATCATTGAAATATTTTTCTGAAGTTCTGAAGTCCTGTGCCTATGACCAGCATGTCTAGGGAAAATTTTTGAAAATATGTTTCCGCTGTGTAAAACTAATTTTTAGCAGAAGTTCAAGCTTTGTGGTGTCATGAACTGCACGTAAGAAAACATTGGAACAAAATTGAGGCTAAAGGATGAGACAACAGAGAAATTTGAAATTATAATTTTGAACTCCTGTGATATTATTCTTGCCCTTTAGAGCATTTTATTAAAAATACATGTGATTTCTGCCTTAAACCTTACAACTATATAATTTTTAAAACGTTAAGGCTAATTATCCTTTAGAAAGCTCGAGAAGTATAGTATCAGGATAACAACCCAGCTGGAGCAAGACTGCTTGAAGAGGGGCTCTAAGAAATCATTTTGATTTCCTATGGAAGGAACTGTGACTGCAACAGTGGACACACAGCGGCACAAGGAAAGTTGCTTCTTTCCCATTCCTCCATCTCTCTTCTCTGAGCCCTGCTCTTTCCACCATAATTTCAAGCCGCCATTCTTAAGCATACTGAGATCCCATAAAGATGATGAATGTTGGCTTTTTTAATGCTGCCTCATATGCTTCTTGACACCAAGAAGCACTGCATCGTGACGCACTGAAGCAGTGTCTTACTGAGGGTTCTTGGTTTGAATGGTGTGACAATATCCTCTGAGTCCCACAAGCTGTGTTGGGTTAGAACTCGCAGCTCCCCTTGTCTTCTGTTGCTGGGCTCACATGCAGTGTAGGTGGAATGGTAGGTCTGTGCTGAAATGTTACCACCTCCAAATTCTATTTTCTTTTATCCCTGCAGTCATGTACGAAGTTCACAACTTTAAAGGCTGACAATATCTTGTATTTCTGTCTTCTAATATGATGCAACCTATTTATATCCTAATGGCATTCAGCCAGCTTTTGTGTCCATAAAAGTGAAATAAAATAGCTGGAAATCCTGTGCTTCATACTTGAAAAGGCTACTGTAAAATATGCCAAGTATGTTAAGGTGGAATGCTTTTAAAAGGAGCCAATAAAACATCATGAAAGCTGTAGTGTCCAAGAACGGCAACACTATTGGTAGTAGCCACTCAAGTTGTAAGTGGCATTCATCACATTTAACATTTTTGCCCCATGTCCCTCCACGGGCATGTTTCCATTCTAAGGTTTTCTATTGCGAATGTGTGTGCAAAGGCTGAGGGAGTCACAGGGCTGAGCTCAAAGGGAAGGCTTGCAAGGTGGGCTGGGGGGCTGCGATGGTCCCTGGCGGAGGGCTGAGGGTGTTCGAACACATACATGAAAACTAATCTGGGACAGAGTCCCCCACTGCAGTCAATAGTTTTGCTAGTTGGGAGCAGGCATGAAACTCAGAAATTTCATCTCCGCAGACACAAAGATACCCATTGTGCACTAAAAATTAAACAAAGCTAAGTGAATGCCACGACATACAGTACACTTTTTTTATTTTCAAACTGTGATTCCAATGAACTGGGTTCAGATGAGCAGTTCACCATTTTGTACACTCCTGGGCAAACTGCTGGTACCTACAGATGTGCATACTCATCATGTGCAGAAGCTGGGTACTCAGCGCTGTGCCTGGTCTTCCCAACTGTTCTGGGTCTGCCTCAGTTCTTGTGCTGCTTTCAGGTTTTACTTCATCATGTCTGTTTGTAGCGGTCCTGATTTCCTGAACTGCCACCAGCTTTGAGGGCTGAAGCTATGTCTGCTTCTCCTTACTGCTGTAAGACTAAGTTCTGGTCAATGCCTTGTAATATTGATATACAATATAATAATTTCTTGTGATCCTTTTTTTTCCTGGGAAGCACATCTGAAACTTTTTCTACATTGGCATTATAAGCTGGAGTTGTGGTTTTTATGTCAAGCAGCTATTTCAGTAGTGATGGCTTTCAAAAACATCTTTGTGACAACAGTATATCTTCAGGAACCCCTTGTTATGGTTTAAGCCGCTATAACTCACGCAGTTTTGCTCACTCACTCCCCCCTCTTTCTTCCCCCTGCTCCCGGAGGGATGGGAAGGAGAATCGAAAGAATGCAACTCCCACAGGTTGAGATAAGAAGAGTTTAGTAACTAAGGTATAACACAAAACCACTACTGCTACCACCAATAATAATAATGACAAGGCAAATACAAGGGAAAAGAATATAATCTCTCACCACCTATACCCAGCCAGACCAAGCACTGCACCCCCACCCTTCTGGGTCTCTGCCTTCTGCTTTACATCCTGGGCATGAAGTGCTGTGGCATGGAATAGCTCTTTGGTCAGTTTGGGTCAGGTGTTCTCTCTCTGCTTCCTCCCGGCTTCCCCTCCTCCCTGGAAGAGCATGAGACTCAGAAAGTCCTTGGTCAGACCAAAACATTCTAAGCCATAACTATAAACATCGGTGTTATCAGTGCTGTTCCCAGACTGAAAGTTGAAAACACAGCACTGCACCAGCTACCAAGAAGGAGAAAAATGACTGCTGCTGAACCCATGACACCTCTGAACCTTCATTTCTTCTCCGTGGACAGATAGCTCCTTACTCTGCAGAAGATATCAGTAATGCTGGCTGCAGTTTGCAGATGCTGAGTGCAAGGGCAGGTAACTATGCAGGGAGTGACAGCGTCTCTTTGCCAGCACTTAGACTAGGAAAAATCCTTGGGATAGCACAGCAGTAGTGAAGGCCAGTCAGGCAGGGGGTCTTCCGTTGTTGTGTAAGGTAGACAGAACACAGGTGTGCCAATACATCACATGTATACTAGGAAAATTATAACTACCAACTATTTGTGGGGAATTTTATAAAACCACACTAAAAATGGTGTAAACATGGCATCCTGAGAGTCAAGAAAACATTTGCTTAGTCTCTGATTTTCATTGCTCCTGCACACAGATTATTTCAGGACAAGAAGTTATCTGGGCCTGATTTTTAATTAACAAAAAAAAAATATCCAAAGACTATGCATATATACATATATATATATATATATACACACACACACATATATATGCACACACATGAATGCTAAATGCAGCAATAATTCCTTTTCTGTTGAGGAAATCCAAATTGACTTAAACTTTGAAACATAAATAAACATAAAGCCAAATATAAAGTATGTGCTAAATGATTAAAAAAAGGACAAAACTCATCTACTGCACCATGGCAGGAAAATTCCACAGCACTATATTTTCTTCCTTTTCACTTCCCCTGCAAAGAAATCTGTTTAAATGTATGTGAAAATATTGTCAGACACTCTAAGAAAGCAAAGATAAAACTCTTTGTATATAAATAATTACCCAAGATAGAGAAGTCAACTTATCTCACAAGTAACACATGTAAATCCAATATACCTGTATGAATAAAGGGATTTATTAAGATGTTTGTAATTTACAACTATAAGAATAATGCAAATTGTATTTTGAAGAGGTTTTTAAAAGTCAGAAAAAGGAGGAAACCACCTTAAGGCATCTTGTATTTGAAAACTAATTGTTTTTATAAAATGTAGCTTATATTAGCTGCAACTACATGTGTCATGGGTTCAGCAGCAGCAGTCATTTTTCTCCTTTTTAGTAGCTGGTGCAGTGCTATGTTTTTTCAACTTTCGGCCTGGGAACAGCGCTGATAACACCGATGTTTATAGTTCACGGCTCGGTCGTCGGGTGGTGAGCAGTTGTATCCTCTTCCCTTGTATTTCCCTGGTCATTATTATTATTGTTGGTAGCAGCAGTGGCTTGTGTTATACCTTAGTTACTGGACTGTTCTTATCTCAACACGTGGGATTTACATTATTTTGATTCTTCTCCCCATTCTCCCCCCGCCTTGGAGTGGCGGGAGGAAGAAAGAGGGGGGAGTGAGTGAGCGGGCGGCGTGATCTACGGCTTAAACCGTGGCAGTTCTTTTGAGACTGGATGCCCTTTTCTAGAGTAGTCCACTTGGCTGAACGACTCATAACATCATCCTTGTATGGAAACCTTTCTTTCATAGCTGCCAAGAGCCACCTCCAAAGGCTGAGGAACCGTTTCTCTCTTGCAATTGCTTTGTCAATTCCCCCTTCCTTAGCCAGTGATCCCAGCTCTTTGGCTTCACTACCTTCTAGTTCATGACCGTCAGCCCCATTGTCCCAGCATTGGAGCAACCAGGTGATGATGTTGAGGTGCGATCACTCTCCTCCAGTGACCAACTACGGAAATGATCCCTGAAAGTATAGTCTTTTTGCATATTCCGTAGCTCAGTTGAGGTCCGAGATCGGGAAGTCACCTCTGCTTTGCCAGTTGCTCTGCTTCCATTGCTGCAACCACCCCCACAGGGCACTTGCCACCATCCATGAGTCAGTATAAAGTACTGGCCACTTTTCTTGTTAAGCAATGGCCAAGGCCAGCTGGATGGCTTTTTTTTTTTTTAAGCTTATATTTGATCTTTTCTTTTCCCCACTGCAGTGTGAAATACCCACAAACACAGCCTGAGGAACTGACTAATTATTTAGTGATGTGCTGGTTTTGGCTGGGATAAAGTTAATTTTCTTTGTAGTAGCTAGCATGGGGCTGTGTTTTGGATATGCGCTGGAAACAGTGCTGATGATAGCGCACGGATGTTTTTGTTGTTGCTGAGCAGTTCTTACACAGCGCCAAGGTCTTTTCTGCTCCTCACCCCACCCACCAGTGAGTAGACTGGGAGGAGACACAGCCAGAACAGCTGAACCCAGCTGACTCAAGGGATATTTCATGTCATATGGCGTTATGTTCAGCATATAAAGCCAGGGAAGAAGAAGGAAGGAAGGGATGACTTTTGAAGTGATGGTGTCTGTCTTCCCAAGTCATCGTTGTGTGTGATGCAGCCCTGCTTTCCTGGGGATGGCTGAGCACCTGCCTGATGATGTGAAACAGTGAATGTATTCCTTGTTCTACTTTGCTTGTATGCATGGCTTTTGCTTTACCTAAACTGTCTTATCTCAACCCATGAGTTTTCTCATTTTTCCGATTCTCTTCCCCATCCCAGTCTGGGAATAGCTAGTGAGCATCTGGGTGGTGCTTAGTTG
This sequence comes from Ara ararauna, assembly GCA_028858755.1. Lineage (NCBI taxonomy): Eukaryota > Metazoa > Chordata > Aves > Psittaciformes > Psittacidae > Ara > Ara ararauna. The sequence goes on from CM054378.1 coordinate 55,174,376, forward strand.
ATGGCTGGGGTTAAACCATGACAAGTGAAAGTACTGAAGTGGATTATGGGTAGAATATTATGAACAGGGTGAAGGGCTTTAAAAATGTTACTATTTTTATTTAAGTTATATTACGTTGGTTTTCTTTATCAGCCGCATGAAGTACAATATGTTCAGACAGAATGTCACTCTAAAGCAGACAATAGCCTTTTAATAATTCAATCTCTATCAGAAGAACTCAAGATCAAACATGACCCTATTTCTCAGATTAGAGACTTACTTCATGGACTTTCTACATGCTTGTTAGCCAAGCACCCTTTTCTGCTTTCTGAAAAATGGGCATTATAGGAAAAGGATGGGAGGAGAGTACATAACAGGCAATGCTAGAAATACATAATTTATTATGCTTGAGACACATCTTTTTAGCTTGACTTCCCAGTGAAATTAAGCTAATTCAGTTGTGTCTGTAACTTTGAAACCCATTATGTAGCTTCAGTTGTATCTGAAATAGAAACGAGGCTTCTACTAATTTTATATACATAAAAAAATGCAGTGGTGGAGAGAAAAAAGAACAAATTTCAATGAGGAAAGATGTAATTTTGGGTTCAGGAATAGAGCTTTCTGTCCAGTGTGCCTGTTGCCTAACAGCATGCTTATCCTGGTTGGCCAGCCTGTATGTACTGATCATGGTACAAGATGTGGTGTCAGCTGCTTTGCATTCAGTCAGGGAAAAAGAGACACAGAAAGGGGTGAGGTGAAGCAGTTAAGAGGGCACTGAAGGAAGACGTGCGTCACAGAGCAGCACACACCTGCATCAGAGCTGTTACTTTAAGGTGATGCTGTTATATCTATCTCCAGTGGCATTTCCTTCACTGGGAACATATATGGTGAGATTCATTGCACTACCCCTCTGAAATGTAATCTTCTAATCAAGTGGTCTGAATCCCTTTATTTCAATGAAGATGGGTAGGGATTGTACTTCCATGGGGTCACTCATGATGTCCAGCCAGGGGTGAAATGAATTGCCTTCTGAAGAAGCCATTTTCCATTCTGTTGACAGAGGACATTTAAAGGACTGCTTTAGACTTGACACTTTTGGACAGCTGACTTTAGCTAACATAATTGTGAAATCAAATATTCTAGCTACCAATGATCATCTGTTCTCACTCAATATGGCTGGAAACAGAAGCTCCCTACACTTGCAAGAAAACAAAGGATGTTGACTTGCTGCAATCTTTCCTTAGAGAAGCAAAAAGCTTCCTGGATGTCTACTGAATAATTAGAAGGAAACATGATGACTACAGATCATCACATTTGATTTCTATGCCGCTTATACTGCCAGAAATTGCAGTGTGGGAGAGTAGTTAAATTAGGAGATTATATGATTGGCTGGAAATTAAACAGTCAGTCTTGTAAATGGAAGGGGGATTGTCTTCACATATTTTCCTGTTTTCCGTAAGAGGAGCTGAACATTGAGATGATAAAGTTTGCTGTTAATAAAAAGTATCAGCACAGTGTCAAAATACTGGGCTGGTTAGATGTAATGGTGATTCGGAGAGTAACAGAAGAGTATATCTTCATTAGGGACTGTGGTGATATGACAAGTGGTAACGGGTTCAAACAAATAGGGGAAGTTTAGATTGGAAATGAGGAAGAAATTCTTTACTGTAAGGGTGGTGAGGCACTGGAATGGGTTGCCCAGGGAAGTTGTGAATGCTCCATCACTGGTGGCGTTCAAGGCCGGGTTGGACAGAGCCTTGGGTGGCATGGCTTAGTGGGAGGTGTCCGTGCCCATGGCAGGGGGGTTGGAACTAGATGATCTTAAGGTCCTTTTCAACCCTAACTATTCTATGATTCTATGATAATAGCATGCAGTGAAGTGCATGAATACTCTACTGATCAGTGAAATGACAGATAAAATTTAACATCTGTCAGTGTAAAAGAAAAGTGTGTAGATAATCGTTGTTCAAACTCAAAGGTAGGCCCTGTCTGTATCTGAATGGGGAAGTCCTAGAAGAAGAACTTCTAGGCTTGGGAAGAAGCAACCACAAGGGGAATATGGCAGAGAAGGAAGAGGACTAGTGAACAACAACATTTTTTCTCATAGAAGAATTATGATGTGCTTTGAGGCAGAAGTAAAGAAAACACTTTTTTTCTGAGCAAATCCAATGAAGCCATGCAAATCTTCCATGGGATCTGTGGAGGCCAAACGCATGAAGAAGTTGCATCAATTATTAAATATAACATGCCCAAAACAGTCCCTTAAATATTGACTGCTGCAGGCTGAGGGGCTGCATCCTGACTGTCCTAGCCTTTCTTGTGCCATGCAGATTTTCCCCTAATTACTCACTGCTGATTACTGCCAGAAACAGGCCACCAGACCAGTTAACACCATGGGCTGGTCTGCTACAGCCATTCTTATGCACTGTATATTAGTACAGCTGGAGGTATCATAGAGCAATGACATGAACAACCTAGAACTATTCGAAGCAATCCTGCTGTAACTCGCCAGATGCATGTTATCACTCTTTAACATTTATTATTGTAGCCTGTGTCAGATTTTCCAGTCTGAGTCCCCAAGTTCCTGAAGGTGAATGTAGTACTGCCTGTGGAAGCAAACAAACCTGAACATCTGAAAATCTGAAGGATAAATAGATACAGGAATGCTTTAGCTCTCACCTTTACAAGCCAAGGAACTGATTTTTTTGGATAATAAGCTTAGTAGCAGAGTGAGTGTTTATAAGCTCCAGGAACCTCTGTGAATATGAACATACCCATGCAAAGGTTAGAAGCGACAAACAGTGTAAAACTATTTGCCTTTTAAATTTTGAGTTATTTAATCAACAGCTGTTTTCCTATTTTTGTATTTGACACTGAATTGTTAGATCTACTTTCCAGTCCAAAACTACAATAGAAAGCCTCATGATCAATACGGCATTGTCAAAATTGTGAGATTGTTTCATTACACCTAGCGATCACGTCATGTTCCTGTGTCCCTGTTATTAGACACCATCTTGCTATTGTTGCTTTTTAAAATTTTTAAGCATGGTACAGTTTCTAATTTCTTTCCAATTTTATATACTGTAGGTGAATGAAGTAACATAAAAGGGAGGAAAGGATTGAGAAGATAAATGAGATTGCCTGCATGCTATACAGTCTTTCACCTTCATGGCTTTTTCAAAAAGGTACTTAGTTCTCCTGGTCAAAGATTATATAAATGAAGTACTTGCTGCTTTTAGTAGCCCTGTGGTAGATAAGACTACCGGGGCAATCGCAGGCCTAGATTACACAGTGGAGATTCACAGCACTGCAGAAGATCACATTATTTCTTCCCTTACTGGGTTTTCTCCAGGTACTGGTGTACAGTATGCCTCATGGGGCTCTTAACAGCTGGGACTGGTCTGATTCATGTACTTTCACAAGTTCTTCACATCCTCACATTAGGGTGTTTTTGTAGGTATATTAAATTGCAGGAAGAAGGATATAAATACAACTTGATAGATTTCATGTGTATTCATAATGACAAGATGATGTGCATTTACAGAGTGGCTGTGAAACGCAAGTTTGGTTCCCATAATTATGCCTGCACCATGAAGGGGAAGTTCTAATAATAGGGTAGAGACTTCTATCCTGTTTTTAAAGAAATGTAGACAGCAGGATGACATACAGCATGTGAATTCTTGAGAAATATTTTTTGCACATACTGTCCAAGCAACAGTGACAGTGTAGTGGTAAACATACTCCTGCTGTGTAATGTGAATTTCTGACTGGTATTACTTCAAGTTTTCACAAATGACAGGTAAGAACTTGTTTTTCTTAGTATTGCTGAAACATGCAATCTGCTCTATCAAGGACAGCATTATTTAGTCATCTATGCTAGTGAGGTTCAGAGTAGCTTCTGTATCATTTACAGCTGTATCATTAACAGCTCCATGAGTAGCAGTTGTGTGAAGCTGTAAAAACCTTTCAGCTCTGTTTTTTGCACTGATATATCATTTCCTTATTCACATAGTAAAAATTCAATAACCTTGCCCCTGAACTGAAGTGCCTCTGCCCTTTGTTATGAAATTTTTCAAGTCACCCACCCACAGAACGTAGAGGTTGGAAGGGACCTCTGGAGCCCATCTGGTCCAATCCCCCTGCTTAAGCAGGGTCACCTAGAACCAGTTGCCCAGGACCATGTTCAGAAAGTTTTTGAATATCCTGAAGGATGGAAATTCCACAATGTCTCAGGGAAACCTGTATCAGTGCTCAGTCACCCTCACAGTTAAATATGTGGGGTTTTTATGTTCAGAGATAACCTCCCAAGTTTCAGTTTGGTAAACTGAATTCAGTTTAAAGTAATTGGTCTACAAACTTGTGTGTTTCACCCACGCAAGATATCTCACTACCTTCTTCATTCTGAGCATTACACATCTTCTGAATCCGATACAATCAAAGAGAAGTCAGTAACACAAATTCGGATCAGACACTTCAGGGAAACTCGAGAACTCAAACAAAAGCACTGAACTTGAATGCTACTCTTGGGCCTTAAGACCAAAACTAGTGCAAATAATACTTAGACTTTCCCCTAAACTTTCAATCTAAACTTCAGAAACTTTTATATATGCCATTTCTTTCATATGAGCTTTAATGCTAAGCATTTCTATTACTGTATTACCTAAGGAGCTCTGGGGATGATAAATGTAAAGACACATCAACTCCCTTCCACTTGTAAGCTTATTTAGAAGAAATTTAAAAAAAATTAGTTAATGCAATTTGATTTCAATATTTTATGAAAATTTATTTTGTCTTACCCTCCCAGCAGATTACAATGTAATCATTATTTGATTTTATAAAACCATTATATCCACTGTTACTGTAGAATCTAGCTAAAACTGAGATTTGCTAACGTAAGAAGAGCTAACCACGAGCACTATGTCAGGTTCAACCTCTTCAAAAACAGAGATATATAAATAGAAGAAATAGAAGGTTAGAACAGCTGTAAATAACATATGCTTTAATTGTATTGAGTAATGTAGCTTTAATTGGGGCTATGAGCACATGATGTATCTGAAATTCTAGGCTCTCAAAAGTGAAACATGCACATTCAGATATCAGCCTTTGTCTAAGTCTCCCTCTAAGTCTAAGATCTTCAGAAGAACTATTTCCTTGTAGGTGTTTGTGCAGTGTCTGGGATGCTGAGGCTATACTCTGAGATGGGATCTCTTAACACAGCAGTAATGTATTTACTGACAGGTAAATATTTGCAAGGGATACTGCAGCTTATCTGGATTCTGTTCCCTGTTTTTTGCATTTTCTCCTTTCATTTAGCAGCAAGACTATGGCATGGGGGTCAGTGGCTTTTAATCAGATACTTTAAATTAGACTAAATACTTTAAATTAGACTAAATACTTTAAATTAGACTAAAGCCATATTTCAGCTTGGAAGTCTACGCTATGTTTCTGAGATACTTGGATTGTTTTTTGAAAATTCTCAGTGTCTTTTCTGTTATGGGCTGTAACCTGACCAAAGTATCTCATAAAACTAGTATTATTCTTTAATGATACTCTCAGACTTCAATGCCTCTCTTCTTTACACTTTAAATTTCTACAATTTTATTGGATTTCATAATTTCAGATAAAAAACCCTACTAGTAATAACGGTCCCTTGAAGCATTCAGCTTTGGATTTCACCCAGCTACAGTACAGTATTGTTAGGGATTTTGAGCGCTGCTGATTAACAGTACAAACTGCATTTCTCAGCATCAAATGTCTGAGAGCATCTGGTAGGGCTCACAAAAGTGAGAACAGGGATGAGTGAAATTGTTTTAATTCAATTACTTTTAGAGGCAGAATCAATACAAATATCCTTTTTGATGAGACAATGAGGTAGAGAGAGTGACCATGGCCTTCCCAAATCTTTGCAGTGATTTTGATTCTTTCATTTTATGTTTGTGCAGCTGTAAGAGTGCAGTGTCACTTTTGACTGGGAGCATTAAGCCATGAAATTATCTGACTTGAAAGAAAAAAGAAATCTCTGCTTCTGAAGACTTAAAATAGAGATCTGGCTGGAATGATTTTCAAGCTTGCAGCCTAGTCTAAAAAACCTGTAGGGACCTGGAAATTTTGGAAATTTACTACCAGCAAGAAAAAAGAAAAGGGATTAAAAACCCGAGCTGTTTGATTGCAGAGATCAGGGAGGAAATCTTAGCCCTAATAAAGCCAGTGATTTCTGTGGGGTCAGGCCTCCAGCCCTTTGCACTGCTCATGGGAAACATGCTCAGGGGCAGTTCTCCAGGGCTTTTCCCAGGTACTCACTCTTGGGCAGGTCGAGCAGCCTGAGCCTATGCTCTGGGCTGTTTTCAGTCGGGATCACTGATCCCACAAAGGAAGAAAAAACCCCATAAAAACTGTTGAAGTAAACCACTTAATATTTTTATATGTAAGCACAGAATATTGTGTACATTTTTAATATTTTTTTTTCATTTTCATAAATGAAAGGAAAATGCTCTCAAACTCCCCTCTCAAAGGATGCAAATCTACAGCTTTTCAGATCAACTGTCACCTCTCAACTGTATATGCCATGTCATACTTCTGACAACAGTCATATCAACATTGCAAGATACAGGTGAGACACATGGTAAAGTTATGTGCCAACAGGGGAGCCTGAGCAAACTACTGTAGAAATATTTTGTATTTCACAGAGGTAAAAAGAAAAGGATGCAGTAAAAACACCTTTCTATCCAGATAGCTTGGTGTTTAAATAAGGAGCTTCTTCTGGGTAGATGAATTCAGCTCAGGTGTGTATTTATGTCTGTGATGTAAGAAGCAGCATTGTTAGGATGAAAGCTTGTTTGGATAGGAAGAGTGACTCAGGCTAAGGCAGGCTGTGTGCCACTCATGCGAGTACTGACTCCTACCCCACCACCAACATTCAATTAAAACTTTAATGGCAAGACTGCATTTATCACTGGGCTGAGGGAATGGGGCAGATTGAGCCCTCATGTCTGATCTAACCTTGTCCATTTGGAAATCAATCGTGTAAACCCATGTCATTTTTTGGTTGTACAGATCAGCTCCAGATTTGAGCCATCATATTGATTCTGATATACTTATTCAAATATCATTGCTAAAAATATATCTTAGTTAGGGTTCATGTGGCCTAGTAGGAAACAAACTATTTAGATTGATGAGACAAATGAAATGGGTCGACGCTGGTTCAGGTGAATATTGTCTGATGCTGGTCCCTGCTGCTCATTGGTTATCCAACTTTTTACTGATATTGTGATGGTACTAATGATACTAATTTTATAATTTAAGCAAGTTTGCTGTAGCATCCTTTGTATATTATGAGATGCCATCTATAACGTCAAATAGTGTTTTCTTCTTTTGGGTTGGGTTTTGGGTTTTTTTTTTGGGGTGTTGTTTGTAAGGTTTTGGTCTTAATTCTGTTTAACATCATCACAATTGCAGTGTGCTTTTCATATGTTTGCAGTAACTGTCTTTTTAGCTCCCTACTCAGATTGCTTCCCATGCATCAGTGTCAAATGCACTTAAAGAGCAATACATGCAGCATGACAGCAGATTGCTGGTTGCAGTGTTTTTTGTGAAAGCAGCAAATCCTTGTGACCCCACTGACCTTCCTCTGCAACACTATGATTTGGTCTTTGACCTTTCTGTATTTCCTTCCCTCCCCCCAAAAATCAAGTCTGTCACTGATACTGTTGATAGTTTATGATACAGTTCTCTAAACTCTGTAAATCTCACAGGGTTAAGTTGGAATTGCTTGGTTTGTTAAACTATCCCTTATTTAAATTAATAAAATCAGCAGACAGATAGGCTCATAAGCTGGATAAAAACAAAATGATTTCTAAAGCACTATTGACCACAGAACACGTACCTGAAAAAGCTCCTTATATATTTGTCTATATAGAGATGGAAAAAGGGTCAGTCCCTTTGAAAATTAAAGATCACAGACTTATGCTGCCGCTTCTGTCAATATTCTCATTTTTGTAGGGAAAAGCATGAAAGAGGCAGATCCAATGCAAATAGATGTCACTTGAATCTAAGTAAGAGGCACAGCTCCACAGGCAGGGCAGTATCAAGCTCAAAGAGTTTGATATCATAACTGGCCTGATGGATGCATTTGGAAGTTTATTTGGAAGGATCACACAGAGTCTTATGGGGTGTTATAAAATTGCCTTCTTTGATAACTGCATTACTGAAAAATAAAAAGAAGAATGACTTTCTTGGATTTCTCCTAATACATGGTGATAGCAACATTATAGCTGTATAGCATTTTCCATAGGATGAAAAACTAATTTAGGCTTCAAAACTAGTATTTGGTGAAATTTTGAAGACTTAAACCCAAAATTACAGATTTATTTATTATGGATCAAAAAAAGCATTAGAAACTAATTAAAAATTGAAAAGAAAAAATGTTTCCTGAGGGGTGGTATATTGCCAGCTGGGCAGAACCAGAACCACAGAACTAGAGAGTTTAAAGACCACAATGCGAAAATACACATTGACTTCCTGCTAATATTCATTCCAAAACCAGTGAAGGATAAATTAAGTTAAATGAACTCACGTTGATGTGTCAGGTTATGCGGCAACACGAGACAGAATAAAATCTAATTCTGTGATGCACATTGTGGCCTGCTGTCACAGCTGAAGGTAACGATCATCTAAAAGTATCTGACAGGTCTACGCCTGAATGAGGAGAATTGCTTCAGACATTAAAATTGAGTGCAAAAAAGGACTGGCAGAACTGTGGATGGAGACCTCATGACATAAAAGGAGAGACTTTTTATTTTATAAATGTACACTATGTTGGTGGGAATTTGAAAATGTCTTCATAAGGCAGATACTTCATTGGCAGACAGCTTGATTTTGAAATGTCATCATGAAAGATGACATTTCATATTGTATGAGCTTACAATAAAACACCATATCCACTGATCTGGATTCCCAATGGATCTGATTTGTTTGTTGAAAAGGGTAAAAACCCCTTCAATCCAGATGCAGGAAAATTTTACTTCTTTACCTCTGGGAAACAGACTGAATTGTATTCTCATTTCTTCTAAACCAGTAAATATACATGGTTTTGACCCGAATAATTAGATTAATAAATCTTGCAAACACAAATGTTATTTTATTCTCAAATTAACTTCTTAAAGTTATGCTGGGATTTTTTTTTTTTTTAGTTCCTAAATTGGCATGAAAGGCTTTTGAAACAGAGCACAGAAATCTCACATTCATATTCGTATGAACCTGGCTCTGCTCCTAAAGTATTAAATTATGCCTTGATTTTGCCCTTTGGGTGTTGGAAACCTCTTTCTTTATTTCTTTTTAAAAGAGGAAACCTGCACATGGTTTTTTATCTCTGTTAGCCAACTTCAGGAGGTAAATATTCAGAATGGCACAGATGGATTTAGATTATTGATTTCTTCTACTTGAATAGTGAGGTTAAATTCCCAAGACAACGAACAGCTAATGTTCTCTTAGGATTTTTCTTTCCACTGCATCATGAGCATTTTTTGGAACTGGAAATTTTCTCTAGTTGGAGATATCATACAGGTAATTAATACTCTGAACGATTTCCAGCTTTGATGACCTACTTTTGCTTCTTTCATTCATACTGACATCAGTCACAGAAGAACAAAAAAGATTGCACAAGAGATTTAATGGGAATGGAACATCCAATATTATGGCATCATTTAAACAATCCATACCCATGGTCAAAACTAGTTGCTAGGTATTGCTTTGATTTCTACTGTTATTTTAGCAGTCTTTGCTCAAAACCAGAACTGTTGCTGATATATTATATTTAGGCAACTTTTGTGTTTCTGACTGTAGTATTTTGAAACAGTGTTTGGGTGGACATTTTCACTATCTCTGTAAGAGAGGAAAAGAAACCCCTAGGTTTTTATGGTTTCATGTCAAGGGTTTTAAATTTGACATAGGTAAACTACCAAGGCAAATTTTCAGGCTGAAATACGTAAGACAGAACTTAATCATAGTAGATTGCAGTACAGTTTGAATACTCTGTATCTCCAGTATCCCCTGTGGCCATCCATCATTCTTCCTGACTGACAAACTAGACAGTTAATATCAGCTAATATTAGAAACTCATTCACCTTTTAATAAGTTTTCTTCAATTGTATTTAACAACAGAATAGATTACACAGAATCAGTGTACACACTCAAAGGGTTTATCTTAAAGGAAACAGCATTAAAATGCAACAATTAATGAAGAAAGTTGTTTTAACTACGTGCCTTTCTGAATTCCTTTCAAGCATTTTAAAAAATGCTGAGATAAGTGTTACTAGTTATAAATAATCACTTTATGGCACATTTAATACCAAGCAAAAATTTCAGTTTAACTGCAGACAGCATCCAGGAGTCCTGTAAACTCCAAGGTAAATGCAGCCCCTCTGGCGCAGACTAGATCTGGGCTTTTCAAGCTGCCTGCAACACACCTCCTCTTCCAAGGCGTGTAGTCTGCACCTTTTCTCTGTGCACTTGTACTCCGGATAAGAGGAGTTTGGTGATGGGCTGTGGAGCAGGTGGAAGAGGGACTTGTGATGGCAGCGAGGATGGAAGCAGCTGGATGGAGACAGGGATGATAGCAGCATACAGAACCAGCATAGAAGGGATCAGCTGGATCCTCGGAACTTTGAAGAAATCATAGAATCATAGAATCACAGAATGGTTTATGTTGGGAGAGACCTTTGAAAATAATCTAGTCCAACCCCCTGCTATGGGGAGAGACATCTTTCACTAGATCAGGTGGCTCAAAACCCCAGCCATCCTGATCTTGTACACTTCCAGTCATGGGGCACCTGCAACTTAACTGTTCCGATAACTCACCACCCTCATAGTCCCTGGGGCCCATGTGACTGGGCCAGTCACCTGTCCTGTGGAACCTGCTAGGTCTTAGCTGTAGGACCAGTGGAAACTGGAACTATCCCAGTAAAGCCTTCTCATAGCTGTTCCTTCCTCCATCTCACCCCTGCCCCAGATGTATCATCTTGGGGATGCTTTTCCCCTCTCTAGTTCAAGGAAACCTTGGTTCTCCTAGACCTGGTCATGAACAAGAAATGCTGGGTGGAAAATACACAGTCTTTAGATAATCACTGGGACAAAGTAATATATTTGCTCATGGCAGAATTGGCTTTCTACCAACCCTAGTGGAAGTCTGTTCATCCCCTTGACAATAAAAATTGAAACGTAGGAGGAATTTATATATGTGCAGAATGTAATGGCTTTATATAAGAGCAAAATCCTAATCCTGGTCTCAAGGAAGATAGTGGCAGCTTTACCATCTATCTTGGAGGAGAGATGATTTTACTTGCAGTTTTGTCAAGAATCTATCATTAATGTTATTGTTTTAAAGTGTCACTGGATATTTAATTACAGCAAATGTGAGAGCTTTTATTGTATAATTAAAAAAAGAAGAAAAAATGTCATTAGGCCAAGAGTTCTGTTAAGGTCAAATAATTATATCCAACACATACTGAACAGGTAAATCTTCTGGGAGAGTGATATTTAATAATGTTTAGAAGGTATTATCTTTTGGAAAATCTAACTTCTACGGAATCCTCCCTCAAATGCTTTCAGCACTGCACCCAGAATATTCTTGTTTTCACTGAGCATGAAAGTCTTAGATGTAAAGAGCCAAATCAACGAAGAACATCTTAAATTTATTGGCACAAGCTCAAATATAAGGCCTGATCTGAAAAACCACTTAAGTGTATTTTCAACCTCAAGCATGTTAATTATCTTAGCAACTTCATGCCTGGCTGGAAGGAGGATTTAAGCAGTTTAAAATGCAGCCTGATTTGAAAAAAACAATGGCCCTTTAGCATGCCATGTTTCATTAGAATGAAAGATATAAATGAAATGGAAGTGGGAAAAGAAAATTGGAGGACTTCAGCTCACAAGGTGAAAATATAATCAAAAAAGTGTTGGAACTATACTGTTCAAAAGATAAAACACAATTAAAAAGTGACATTTAAACAAAGTTGCATTTTCATCCACTGTAAATATTTGTACATGTTTGATAAGTAAAACCACAAGAGGAAGTATAATTAGCAAGGACCATCTGGATGGTATGTCAGAAAGACCAAAGGATTATTATTTTCTTTCTATCTCCTCCCAGATTAATTTCCAGTCACCTTCTTCTGGCAACTTGATCCAGCTCATTTCACTTCATCTTCAAGGCTTTGGACGTGTTCTTCTTGTAAGGAAAGAAAAAAAAGTTTGCTCTGGAGCCTGACAGGTACCACACTTTTTGTGGCTTTAACACTTGATGTTCAATCATGTGCAAAACCTGACAGAGCACTTGGAGGCTTTGCCAGCTTTGGGGGGAAGCCACAAGGATTAGGCATCAAACCTGGATCTCAAAATTTGACATTTTATCCTCCCTTATTTCATAAGAAAATGTCTATTTTATACAAGTTATTGTCTGTCATAATGCAGTTAGATACAGAAAAGAGTTGTCTTCAATGGAGGTATTCAGGAACACTCTTTTGGAAATCCTGCACAAAGATGTTGGGTTTCTCTGCAGTTAGGAACAGGGATGATAAGGCACAATATACATTTTTTCCTGTAAAAATCTTTAAATGTCATTATTAGTTATCACCTTTCTGAGCTTCTCTTATTCCTACACATCAAGGTATTCTTTCTGGCAGCATGTTTAACTCTAAGAAGCTGTGCATGCAATCTCTTTATGTTGCATTGAAAGTAATTACTGGGTATATAATGAATTCTCCTTTATGTCTCTAAGCAGATGGGTTCCTATTATCAGGGTTTCAGAGCAAACTGATTGTGTTAAGATGTTGTGTCACATCTAATTTCAAGAGTCAAGAAAGAAAATAACCTCATTTATTAATGATCAGGCAAAGTAAGAGAAATTCATTATCTCACACTTATTTTCTGTACCTGGTTTTTACCCAACTAAAATGAAGGTGAGATTACATTGCTCTAAAAGCTGGTAGGGAAAGGACATGCAATTTAAAATGAGCTTATGCTTGGTTGTCAGGCTTCTTTGGAGCTCAGAGAGCCAGCAACTCAAGAACAGAAAGAATATAAAACATTCAAAAGCCATCACTAATTTATTTACACAATTCTGACTATAAAGCATACATTGACAATGATTTATGTCTGCTATGGTCCAAATTTATGCCTGGTAAAGTTTAACTAATTTTGGTAGAGTTGCAATAGAAATGTATATAACTCCAGGGTTTTTCTTCTGGGAATATTTTAGCACAGTTTTATGAGTATCAATTGATGAGTGGTTATACTGATACTTATACATTTATCGACTGATTGGGGTAGCACTCTTCAGAGTTGACAGGTAGGAGAAAGGTAAGTAGCTTTGGCAGCTTTCTCTTCCAAACACAATCCTCGGCTCCCTAGAAAAGACACAACTTTAGACAAAGCAATTTAAAGATCAGTCTAGTTGAACTGATGCAATCTGCTAATGCATGTACATTTAAATTAGCTAAATTGACACAGGCAGCATTACAATCGATTTGAGTGTGTCTACATTAGGCTTAACCTTAGTTCAAGATAGATCTAAGTTAAAATAAGATCAATTGTAGTTAAAATGCTGCAGTTTTCCAGTGTGGACAAAGCCTGCCCCCACCTTGAAGCTGGCAGCTCTCTAAAAACTTGAGGAAGACTATTTTAGCTCATTTTTAATTTTTCTCTTTGGTAATTTTAGTTGTTCTATTGAAGCACAATGTTGTGGTCATTTGTGTGATCCAAGAAACCTTTTAAAAGCAGAATCCGAAAGGTTGGATTCAAAAATCTGTATTCAGACTTAATGGTCTGATTTCCAAACAATCAACACTCCCTGGGTGACATAATTAGGACTCTGGGTGCTCAGCAATTATAAAAACCCCAAACAACCCTAAAACCACATCACTTATTTAGGGGCTTAGTTTTGCGTTTAAGAGGCTATTCTTTGTTCTGCTTTCAGAAGCTTTTGGATGCAGGATTTGTTCCATTTTCTGTATTCTGCATTGTAATTCCTTTACATATGACCACCCTTCCATTTTACAACAACAATTTTAACAACCTTTAAAAAAAGTGTTCTAAATATATTCTCCAAGTTTTATTTCTTTTGACATTTGATACACATGGAAGCTAAACAATACACAGTTTAGCAAGCTGTATATTTTTGTACACCCATTCTCAGCTGCAGTCATCACTTCGCTGACAACCATCTGTGTCAACCTGCTTCTTCCTTCCCATTTTGCTCAGCTGAAATGAAAATAAATTGACAGAAACAACTTCTGCAGGGAAAGTGCAAAAAAAGTTAATAGAGTGGTGGGGCATGTCTCGGCATCTGCAAGCACAGTTTTTTCTATGTTAAGTTTTATTTGTATTCAAAATTAAAATGCTATTTATTTCAAATCAAAGAAGGAAAAGCAAGCACAGCTTGTTTGCTTACAAAGCAATAAGCTATTGCCAGCCCAAGTGGTCCAATAGAACAGAATGTCTTGATTGTTGAGCAGCACAAGGTGAAGACTGTTGAGAGGAGTGGAGGATGCCATGGCCAGTCTCCCAGTCTGGTACTAGAAAAGGGCCTGGGGAATGAAATCAGCTTAAGAAATGTCTCATTTCCTTTCTGCACAGTCTGCCCTCTCAGACCATGCTCCTCTTAGCCTACTCTCACCTTCTGTTCAAGGTTCCCTTGTAAGGTTATTTGTCTGTGAAGTCAGGGTTTGGAGAAAGGGGAGCTAGAAGTGCTACCTTGAGGCCTGAATTCAAGCCAGACTTGTTGGAATGTGGGCTTGGTTTCAGAGGTGTTTTCCGAAGACAGTTGAAAAACGATTTTGTGACTAGGAAAGTCATATATTTTCCAGCAAGCCTTATAACTAGGTTTTAAGATGACTTACAATTCCTATTACAAATATTTTTCAAATCTATTGTTATTATTATTATAGTCTGTACCTGTGAATCTCTTCAGTTTGAATCAGAGATACCATGGAAATAATCTTGCGTAGCAGTGTTAGTGAAGACTGTCAGAAGGTGTTTGCATGAAAGAGCAGAACTAAAGTTGCTCAGGACTCTCACTTTTAATTTGCCCAAATTCTGTAATCTAGAATTGTAAATTCAATACTTTTTCTTTTCAATAAGCATACACATTAATATGTAGGATGAAGTTCTGCTCCTACTTAATTCAGTGGGAATTTTGCCAGTGATTTCAGAGAACCAGAATTTGACATATTCCCATGCTTCTCTTCCTTTTACACCCATACTGCAAGACTACACCCCTGCACTGTCTATCTGAAATATTCTTGCCAGTCTATCAGAGCCTTGTCAAACCTCTGTCAAACCTCTCAGCAGTTTTTAATCACTGTTTCACAGTCCGCAGCACTGATTTTTCTCTTTCCATCACAAACAGGTATTACCCACAGAAATTACATTAGTCCAAATCAGTTATATTCAGCACCAATTCTGAAATGTTTAGGCTCTATTATAGTGATATAAATAAAACGAAGTTTTAAAATTATCACAGATTTCTAAAATGTGCTAAAGTTGTTCTTTCTGCCTTAGAAAATTTAATCTTATTGAAGATATAAAAACCATGGTCTGAGGACACTGTACTACAGTCCTACTTGTCCATCTCAAGGTCTCTTAACCAGTTTTGTTTAAACTTTAGAATTGGTGCTAAGAAAAACCCTGAGAAGCTTCAACAGAATGAGTCATGAACAACTAAAGAAATCTGTACATTAGAGTGTAGATTTGTCTAACACAGCTATCATTAAGCTAATAGGACATGGCAGACCTTAATCCAGCTATAATTCACAGAGGTCAAATGGCAGATGCATGTGAGCTCACGGCCAGCTCCAGCATTTTGTCAAAAGATAGAATAACTATCCAAATCTGTGTCAGGCTTTATGGGACAAGGCTCAGACCCAGTATAAACATAATTATAAAGTGAAAGGAAAAAATTGGAATGAAATCACTGAGCAGAAGATCTCCATGTATCTGCAAAAAGCTATAAAATATCATTTTAACTTTATACATTGAGGAGTTTTATGTATTGAGTCAAACTAGGAGTTTTGCTGGTAACCCTCTACAACTTTTTACACCTTTTTGTCATCTTTGTATTCACAGGATTCATGCCATTTGTAAGAAAAAAAAACAACCAATCAACCCAAAATCTGTGTGGCAAAAATGAGAAAGACCACTTTACAAATGATGGGTGGTTGCAAAGACCTACATGGAAGCATAGATGTCACCAGCACTGCCTCACCCTATAATACCCTGGGTCAAATTGTAGGATAGGCTCCATATAATGAAGCTTGAGTAGAAACTATGGTCACTCTGCAGCTGTCATTGATATTCTTACTGGTTTTGCACCTAGATATGGATTTAATGCAGAAGAAGAAATGGGGTAGTTCACTCGCTGTTAGCATTAGTAGGTAATAAACTGGGTTACATGGCAAAGTACTGTCTGCAGTGTCCTGTTCCATCCTTTGAACTTCAGGATTTGCTAAAAGCCTCAGTTCCAGTGGCTTTTACTGCACTGGGTACTATATAAGCAAGTAAAGTAATAAAAGTCACTCTTTGCTGAGGAGTGATAGAGAGGAGCCAGTACTAGTCTCACTTTTGACTATGGAACTCGATTGTGAATTGATGATGCTATTTAGGAATGAGTCCAACACACATAAACAAATTGTCACAAGCAACAGACACTTTGACTGAAAGGCTTGGTTGTGCTTTCACCCAGGAGGTCTAAAACAAAGATCTTCAGCAATCAAATATAGAATCAGTGTTTAGTCAGTTGGCACAGCTTCAAAAATCAACTGACTAATGAATATCAATAAACAATTATATGGGATGCCAACAGTCTACAGCTCAACTTTTGTTACTCACCTTTTTACCATCCTTATATTATAAATTAATGCAGTAAATGAGCTAACTGTAAATATTAAAGAAACCCGTAATACTAGTGGCAGGTTTTAAAATACCAAGGAAATTTTGGGCTGGATTTTCTTTCATCATTGAAGAGTTTGCTTGCAGACCAGTATTATTCAACACAGTAGATCTGTATATATATATATATATATATATAGTTAATATATTTCAAACTCTATTTATTTCATGTGTTATATTTTTGCTGCTAAAAATAACCCTATTACTTCATGGCAAGCCTTTAAGAACTTCCATGTCATGATTGCTGTGAGGGAAATCCCTGCTGTGGTATTTTGTGTGAAGCACATCTGGTTCACGTTTTTCTGGCATTCTGAAAAGATAACATCATAAGGGGGCTGAAAATGCACATGGCAGTGAAAATGCATTAAGATGACATTTACATAATTATTTCAAGAGTATTCTCGGAAGCAAAACTGCAGGAAGGAAAGCAGGTCGAATGTTTAAAGTATTGGAAGGGTAAAAAGGTCAGAATAGTTCTGTGCAGGTGGACTGTAATCCAGCAAAACATTTAAAACATATGCTGGAGAGGAAGTCACTTGCTGCTGAGAGCTTCAAAGAGCAGCTCCAAAGCACATCACTTCACCACACTCTCATACAGCCACTTGCCATAAAATAATTACGGAAAAGCCTCAGAGGAAAATCTTTCATGTATTTCTTCTACTTTTCCTTTCTCCTGGACTTTCTCATAAAGTGATACTGTGATCTATCAACATAAACAATTTCGGAGGAAGTGGGAGGTTTTTATTTGCTGAAAACGTATGTTTGAAAAAAATCAAGTTTATCCATCAAGAACTGCTCATTGTCTTTCTTAACCACTGAAACTTGGTATCACAAATGTTTATTGCTTGCTAATTCTTTAATTAGGTAGCTAAGCCTTCTGCTTGAAATTAAAATATTGGAAGAGCTCTACAGGGGTCCTCCTCAGTCATTAATGTTCATTTTGAAATACGTTAGAAAAACAATGAGTTAATGTCATGCTTGAATTTCAGAGAATAAATATGATGCTGAGACAGTTGCAAACCTTTTAGCTATCTCAGACAAAACAGTGGAGTAGCCAGTATAAATGTCTCTTAATAAGCAATAAGGGAGGGCAATTTATAATGACAATCAAATTAGCATTAAGTATTTTGGTATATACTTGAGCACATTACTTGTTCTGTTAACATCAGTGTGATATAGTGACTTACAAAAGACATTTGACATGACATCAAACAACACTTGAATTAAGAAATTAGGGAGGAGCAGAATCAGTATTCACAGTAGCTAGTTTAAAAATATTCAGTTGTTCAGCCACAAAATTTAACTGTGAACAGGCACTGCCCGAGCAGGCAGGTCTTACAGGCTGGAGGGGATAGACTCTTGACCTGTGCTATTTAACCATTTTTCTTCAATTTGATGTCATGGATTCAAACAGAATCTTGGGTGAAAGATTGCTGTTCCCTTGCTGTTCAGGGCAAATGAGCAGTCAAGCTGTGATTGTATCGGGATTGACAATTTCACGTAAGACCGTCAACAGTGCATAAGAAGATAGATACAGATACGGAAAGTGGAAAGTGGGCAAATTCAGAGTGAATTGCTGTGGCCATGCAGTACTACTGCAGACATGGGGCAGGAGAGATGGTGTCTTCCAAGGTTGAATCTCATGCTAGCCCATTCAAGCCATGCTGAGTTTTTTCAAAGCATAATTAAAGGTTGTCCCAGAGCTGTCTCAAAGGCTCTCTAGCAGGTAAATGATAAGGATGGATAGCGAATCTGGATTTCATTTCAAGAGTATCGTTGGAGATAGTCTTATGAAGAAGGTAGGTTCTGCTGGTGGTTCTTGCCTTAGAATTTGGTTTATCTATATTGCAAATGTGCTTTTATAAAGATGGAAGCTGTGGGTATGGATAATATAATGTTGCAGCATTATAAAGCACACACCAAGGAAAATGTTTTTTGTTTCAGGAACATACATACTCTACATACTGGCTGCTGCAGCTGTTACCTGGTTGTTCAAATAATTTCAGGGACTTCTGTGAGATACTCTTTCGTTAACACATTTAGTTTCCTTTTTTTTTTTTGTTAGGGAAATTAAAGTAGATGATCCTATGATAGTTATATAACAACATTATTTTTCATTTGATTATCTAGTGCTCTCTAGTAACAGTCATTTTTTCATTATGCTGGATGGCGCATGCTGATTTCCACTTAGAAACCCATTGCATGGGTTTCCACTTAGAGGCTGCTGCTGCTTGGAGTGGATGCACGCAGTGGAGTTATTTGCTCGTACAGGAATCCAGGTAATTTCTCTAGCTTTTATAGAATTATTCTTTAGTTAAATCTTATTAATGGCTTTTAAATTGCACTATAGGTACCACATAATTCCAAACACATTTCATGCATGCCATCCCTCCCAGACATTATGTAATATAAATAATTTTGCTAATTAGGAGCATTGGCTGCCATACTTACTGCATTTTCCTATTTACACAAAAAGCCACTTGCAAAATTTTTATGCCTCTGTCACATATTTTGGACCTAATTCAGCCCTCACATTTTAACCATCATTTCTCCATTAATGTGCACAAATGTGACCACAAACACTGCATTGGTTACTTGGAGTTTGTTACCTGCTGCTGCTTGACTGGTAGATTGTTAGGTGTTTTAACCACATGATAAAAGGAAAGAAAGCACCTCCTGTGAGTGGCTGGAAAAAATGCCTGAATAGCAGACTAAAGGGTTAAGAAACAGGTGATGTGGTGCTCATGCACCTAATGAGAAGGGATTGAGGATGATAAGCAACATGCAGGCAGGTGGCTGAGGAGTGGACTGGCTGGTGGGAGCTTCTAGCAGGCTTTGGGCTGCCACACTGACCCATGCGTCTTGGGGCCAGCTCTCTAACCAGCTCTTCCTGAAAAGAGAAAGAGCAAAGTCTAAGTGCTTCCTAGGATTATAATGCCTCATACAATAACAATAACTCTGAACTATGTTAAAGTATTATTCTAAATCTGTGGTAATGAGACTGGTCCCTTGGCTCTCATCCCCAGGAACTTCTGCACAATTACTTTGGTAGGTGCGTTTCTTTATCGCTCATGGGACATGGCCCAAATCAGAGGTGCAGCAAAACAAAGCATCTGATTCAGCATAAATGCTTAATATTGAACAGCATCCAGTATACTTCATAGGTCTAGACTGAATACCAAGTCGATACCATTTAGTTAAATGTGCCATGCAAATCCACTTAGGGGGAAAATATTAGAGAAAGGCTGAAGCACTTCCATCTCTTCACCTCCTTTGCTCCTCAAGAAAAAATATGTGCTCCTTAAGGTGCCTTTGTTCTCTAAGGAACTTCTAAATCTTGGATTTTTGCAAACAAGAAAATCTCCACAGAAATGTTCCTAAGAGAGCCCACAGGATTATCGATAAATCCTTTTCAGGCAATTTTTAAGCACAAGAATATAGCCTCAGTAATTAAGGCCTGTCAGATTTATAGGTGAATGAAAATCGCAACAAGAAGCCTTACACAGATAAATATAGGAGTTGTTACCAATGGACCAGATTACATTTATTAGCTTCCAGTGCAGGATCTGGGTGGCTCCTAAACATGTGTGATTTGCTTTTTTTTGTGCAAGTGCAACTCCCTGAAGTCACTGAGGCCTTTTTCAGCCTCAGATAACTGAAAGAGTGGGAATATTGGACAGGAAATACCACTAGCTAAGCGTAGAGCACAGGGGGTGCACTACATGGTTGTGGCTTCTTCACCAGTTGCTATGAAGTACCCTTCAGCTGGAGGACTGGGCCACATGGCAGGTGAAATGTTTTGCTTAATATAAAAAGAGTGTGAGAGACTGGCAACAACATACAGTATGAAAAGAATATTTACAGTACTTTTTTGTTTATTGACCCCTTGTTTATTTTCTATGTCCCCTCACAAAATTATAGCTCTTTGGAAATATTAAAAAATCCAGGCTTATGATGGGAGGTTGCTAAGGTAACAAGGTGCTATTTCATTGAAGAGCTATCTCCCCAGTCTCATCTCAGTATTCATATCATATCTGTATGTATATTATGAAAGATTTCTGCAGATTTGCTCTGGAAAAGGGTATGAACTCTCAGTAAATTTGAAAAGACATAAAGAAAAGGAGTATTATTTTTCAAGACATTCAGAAAAAGAATGAACATTTGGCAGTTAAAGAAAATTTGGGGAAAAGAAGCAGGGACCATTATAAATAATACTGTCTCTCTACTTTAGCTTGTCAGGATGATATGCTATTTCAAATTGAACTGGGAAAGGCATGCATGCCTCCTCCCTCCATAAAGTGAAAACAATGTTCGTAGCAATTCATCTGTAATCAGCTCTTGTTGTTCTTCTGACATGAATGGAAGCAAATTGTCCTGGATGTTTTATAGTTTTGTTGTTTGGGCTTTTTTTTTTTGTTTTGTTTTCTTCTATTTCTCTCATATCCCAGCAAAGCAGAAAAATATTCCCCTCCTTCAGCCTCTAACCAGCTTTCAGAATAATGCCTGCTAGCAAATTCTGATGGTGGACCTTCTAGCTTATTTCAAAGAACTGAAATATATACTTAAAAGAAAAATACTTACATGATTGAATCAATGTTCTTCAATGCCTTCAACACAATCCTTGTCCTGCACTATAAGCATCCTTGTATTTCCCGCACCCTTGGAAAAGACTGCTGTTTGAAGTATATGTGCACTGAATTATTTCAAGTATCTGTAAGTGGAGGTTCGGAAGTCAGAGATCTGATTACAGACAGTCGCCAAGAAAGAGGGTTTGAGAGAAAGTGTCCATGTTCCTCTTCTTAAAAACATTGGAATTGCAATTACGTTCATTTCCCTAGCTCAGCAGCTAGCATTTGATCTCGGATAAAACCTCCAGTTATTACTTGCCATGGTCATAAATCCAAATTGCTTGGATTTAATTCTATATATATTTGATGTCTTCATATAATTGAGTGAAAAGTCTATAAGAGAATATTTATAATCTGTAAGCAATACCTAATTAACAACTAAAGTTCTTGTCAAGATAGTCACCAGGGGGTTATCCAACTGGTATGACACTCTTTAGAAATATAAATAAATTGGAGAAAATGGCAACAAACAAAAGCAACTGTGTTGTGCTTTGACAATATTACTTGGGCTCCAAACATAATCATGTTTACTTTCAAGACAAAGACTGGGGAGAAAACCAAAACCAAACAGAAGCATGATAAAAGGCACACTGAGTATGTTACACCAAGTCATTGCTCTGTTTAGCCTGACTTCTTGACCCCAGCCAGAGAAGAGAGAGTGGAAATGCCTACATGAATTATTTAAGGGATATATGATTCATGAGTAAGATTTTCTGGAACTATTTCTGTATAAAACATTGCCCAACAGGAGATAGGATCAGTGAGTTTAGAGGTACAGCTAGGGAAGTTCAGACAAAAATATGAAGACACAGTGTGAGAGAAGGAAACTTAAGATTTTCAGTAATCCTTGCCTAACTTTGGGCTCCCTGATGTGGGATACAGTGTCTTGATAAGTGTCATTGGATGGAACAGCGGGAGAGGTTAACGCTGAGGAACAGTGTGATCTGTGGGGGAGCAAGAAGGAAAAAAAGGGAGAAGTAAAGGAAAGCTGTTCCCATCCATTGCAAATGCTGATGGAAGGAGTCAGGAGGGAAATTTCCAAGGGGTGGTGAGGCAGAGCAGGAGACGATGTCTATATGTGGCTCTGCAGATTGTAGCAGGCAAAATGGAAGATTCATATCATTCCTGGTTATTTGACTAAGAGCATCTTAAAAAAGACATCTGTCAGACTAGGTAGGAAGCAGAAAGGTGAGTATTTTCCTGGCCCCAAAGAGAGGAAAAAAGAGCGTGGTCTTTTTCCCAATCACAGCTAATGCCACAGTGTCCACTCATAAAAATGCCCAGACATAAAAATGCTCAGTCCAAAACATGCACACACAGCACCGAAGGAGCCAGCCTCCCTGCTCCACACTTAGATGAACAGTGCTTATCAGTGGCGGAAGGAAGAACCATCTTTCCAGCATGGTAGAATATCCCACAGTGTTAGGGTTGACAGGGAAAAAGAAATACATGGGCCTTTCCTTGCTCTTGGGTCTATTTGTTCTCCTCCCTTCCTCAGCTTTCTCAGAGAATAACATCAGTATCTTGGGAGCTGGGGTGGCTTTGGGAAGGGCTGGCAGCAGAAGGTGGTGCTGACCCAAACCTCAAAAGAAATGGTGTAATCTGGGAAAAATCACGGGGAGGAGTGGAATAAGAGCAGTTCAGTTTGACTTTGAAGGCTGGTATAATTAATGGCATTATTTGCCTGGATGTGTGTCAGGATGTTTCCTTCTTGTTACCCTTGTGCATGAAGAGCAAAAAGCACAAGAGGGATAGAAAAGTTGGAAGAGGGGTATTTTGCAAGGTGAAAACAAATTCCGTAAGGGTGATTCAGTCCTCTACTTATCACATACTGCAAGAAATCCCCCACTACTAGCTCTTCTTTCCAGCCCTAATAACATGGCAAAAAACCCCAAACAAATGTTGTATTTTTTGCTCTCAACAGAGTAGCAACTGGGCTGTAAACCACCACTATGATATATTCTATACCAAAAGTAGTGTGAAGTACATACACCATTATTTTTAACCAGGAAAACAGTAAAGAGGATATTTAGAGGCAGAATTTCAGTTATGCTTTTTGCAATGCATTCTCTGTTTCAGGGCATAAAGAAGGCAGGTGCAGTATAACCAGAGCATTTCCTAGGTATCATCATGTGAAGTCTTAATTGCCTGCATCACTTGGAAGGCTTTTTTGAGACTTCATTTAAAACTGTCTCTTTCCTGTTCTCTTGTCTCCTCTGAGCAGTGGAAGCTGTTTTCCTATCAGCATTGATTTCATCAAAACTGAGCTGCTACTCCTGCTTTTGTGCAGATGAATGTACATGTCTGGTAGCGGTAAACACTCTTCTGACATCTTTAATATTTCTCTTTGTACTTTATTACCTCTCCAGCCTGACAGGTGGCATTTCTACCAATATGATTGGCAGTGTGAGTGCAGGATTTGCGTGAGCTAATCAAAAAAGGTTTTCGTCCCTTCACTTATGCTGTTAACTGTTCTGTTCTTTCTGTACTGGGTTTGTTTGGGTTTTTTTTTCTTAACTTGTAGAGATAGTTTTATTATTTAAGAGAAAGTGGCCCATTAGACCCATCCTTCCTTTTTAATTATATCTTTAGGAAAGAAAACAAAATTATGGTGGCTGATCTATGTGGACACAAAACATCATAATGGTCACTCACTGAAGGGCTTGTAATCTACATCTAACCTGCCAGACAGTGACAACAGCAGTCTTTCTATCTGTAGGAATCAGCTTGCAATCCGGTCCCAAGTGCCTTATGATACTATAAAAATACAAAGGGGCATTTCAAAACCGTCTTCAGGATACCTAAAAGGTGATCCTGCTTCAGAAGAGGTTAATATATAACAGCATTCTATTTATGTTTTTCCTTCTTTATTTATATATAACAAAAAGAAATTTCCTCAGTAGTGGCATAGTTATTTTATATTCCTTAATGTTTTTTCCCCCCTGTTGTATTCTGTAGCTAGCTGGGCGTACTTCAGTAATGAGAAATGCTTCACAGGTATCCTGGCTGGTTATTTGTACCAGCTCATGTCTCTTTCTCTGAGAGACTCATCTCCTAATGAGGCAAGAAGCATCTTTGCCTGTGATTCAGCCTCTCCCCCTAGTGTAATAGGAAAAGATGTGGGATACCTTTGGTACACTCCTTGGCATTTTCTAGAGGACTATTGAGAATACTATACCAGACAAAACCCCCCAATAATAGTAGGATTAAAGAAGTGAAAATCCTGCCCAACAACAAGAACTGAACAACACTCTATCTTTTCCTCTTTTTTTCCCCCTCCCTTATGCCTTTGCACCACGGCTTACATTAGGGAATTTCAGGGGCCGTATTTTTTTTTGAAAATGCATTGCCATCCTACTCCTTTTCTTCCTCTTATACTCTAAAATAAGGGTGTTTTTTTACGTAAAAATGTGTGAAGATATTCTTTCCGGGTTTAAGGCAGCGGACATATAGGAAATTAAATGGCAACTGAGAAGATGCTCATTATCATATACACTGTCTCTGTAAATTTCTAATTGCAATGAAACATCCCTGTGTTAGATAATCTCCCCCTGGCTTCCTTCAGGCCCTTTCTGTGCCTAATTACTTCTCATAAAGAATCTATATTGTAACAGAAATCTCTCTTCATATATACCAACAGGAAAACCAGAACAAAACACTTGGCAGCCCTCTGGCAGCGTGGTTGTGTGCAATGCAGCACACAGATCTTTCCACCCTGAACATGAACTTTCCCCTGACTGCATTGCCCTGCCTTGGGAGCCCACCTGGCACCCACCCCTGTTTTTTGATTTGGCTGGCGAGTTGTCAGAACTGCTGAAACAGCAAGGTAAGCCTCTGAGGAGAGCAGCAAGTGACCACAATAAGCAATAGTGGCTGGGGAGTTGGTTTGTCTTCTCCATAAGAAGCTATCAGAAACCTCTTATAGAGATTTAAAAAAAACCTCTTTCTCAGAGAAGCCTTACGTTTTGAGGCAGAGTACCAGAAAAGATCAACATAGAATCATAGAATAGTTAGGGTTGGAAAGGACATTAAGAACATCTAGTTCCAACCCCCCTGCCAGGGGCAGGCACACCTCACACTAAACCATGCCACCCAAGGCTCTGTCCAATCCAGCCTTGAACACCGCCAGCGATGGAGCATTCACAACTTCCCTGGGCAACCCATTCCAGTGCCTCACCACCTTTGTTCTTTCCTCTTCAAGTTCAAAGCCCAACCTAATTATGCATATGACACACAGGCAATTTTCACTGTGTTCCTGGATATACTCTGGATAGTGTTCAGTCTCCCAGAGAAACGCATGCAGATACTCTCTGCCGCCTCTTGAGAAGTCCCCGTATTAATAACACAGTTTAGCTGCCTCTTTTACAGGCAGTTGGGTTCATGCAATCCTTCTCAATTTGCATGATTTACAAAAAATCAGAAACAACAACAAAAAATCATAACAAAGCAAGTCCAGAAAAAGCCTTGTTTTCTAGGTCATAGTTCGTCCTGGAGGTATTTCCTCTCACCTTCTAGTCTACTGAAAGGATTTAATTTTTTCATCTGTAATGCTTTTTTTGGACACTATTTCCAGTTGTTAAACCTGCCCCACTGCTGGTGATGCCAACTTCTCTGTCTTGGGCAGCAAAAAAGTTAAAGGTTTACAGGGATGTTGTCTGGGAAGCTAGTGACCAGGTTAGGAAAGCTAAGGCCCAGTTAGAAGTAAATCTAGCAGCGGATGTGAAAGATAAATCTAGCAGCGGATGTGAAAGATAACAGCAAGGGATTCCACAGGTATGTAGCGAATAAAAGACAGAATAGGGAAAACGTGGGCCCTCTCCAGAAGCTATCAGGAGAACTGGCTACCCTGGATTTGGAGAAGGCTGAGGTTCTTAATGACTTCTTTGCCTCAGTCTTCACTGGTAAATGCTCTTACCATGCCACCCAAGTTTTGGAAGGCAGATGCAGGGACTGTGAGAATGAAGAACTTGGGCCCACTGTAGAAGAAAATCAGGTTCAAGACCATCTTAAGAACCTGAATGTGTACAAGTCCATGGGACCTGATGAAATCCATCTGTGGGTCCTGAAGGAGCTGGCAAATAGAGTTGCTAAACCACTGTCCATCATATTTGAAAAATCATGGCAGTCAGGTGAAGTTCCCGATGACTGGAAAAAGGGAAATATAACCCCCATTTTCAAGAAGGGGAAAATGGATGAGCCGGGGAACTACAGACCAGTCAGCCTCACCTTTGTGCCTGGCAAAATCTTGGAGCAGATTCTCCTTGGAAAGCATGCTAAGGCATGAAAAACAACAAGGTGGCTGGTGACAGCCAGCTTGGCTTCACTAACGGGAAATCCTGCCTGACCAGTCTGGTGGCCTTCTATGATGGGGCTAAGGAACTGATGGACAGGGGTAGAGCAGTTGATGTCATCAACCTGGACTTGTGCAAAGCATTTGACACTGTGCCACACCACATCGTTGTCTCTAAGTTGGAGAGACATCAATTTGATAGTTGGACCACTCAGTGGATAAAGAACTGGCTGGATGGCCGCACACAAAGAGCTGTGCTCAATGGCTCAATGTCCAACTGGAGACCTGTGACGAGTGGTGTCCCTCAGGGATGGGTGTAGGGACCGGTCTTGTTCAACATCTTTGTTGGTGACATGGAGAGTGAGACTGAGTGCGCCCTCAGCAAGTTTGCCGATTGCACCAAGCTATGTGGTTCGGTTGATATGTTAGAGGGAAGGAATGCCATCCAGAGGGACCTTGACACGTTTGTGAGGTGGGCTGATGCCAACCTGATGAAGTTTAACCATGCCAAGTGCAAGGTCATCCACCTGGGTGGGAGCAATTCCAGGCACAGCTACAGGTTGGGCAGAGAAGAGATTCAGAGCAGCCCTGCAGAGAAGGACTTGGAGGGGCTGGTCGATGAGAAACTGAGCATGAGCCGGCAGTGTGCGCTTGCAGCCCAGAAAGCCAACCGTATCCTGGGCTGCATCAAAAGGAGTGTGACCAGCAGCAGGTCAAAGGAGGTGATCCTGCCCCTCTACTCTGCTCTTGTGAGACCTCACTTAGAGTATTGTGTGCAGTTCTGGTGTCCTCAACATAAAAAGGACATGGAAGTGTTGGAACAAGTCCAGAGGAGGGCCACGAGGATGACCAGGGGACTGGAGCACCTCCCATATGAAGATAGGCTGAGAAAGTTGGGGCTGTTCAGCCTGGAGAAGAGAAGGCTGCATGGAGACCTCATAGCAACCTTCCAGTATCTGAAGGGGGCCTATAGGGATGCTGGGGATGGACTCTTCATTCGGGACTGTAGTGGTAAGACAAGGGGTAAGAGGTTCAAACCTAAATAGTAGAAGTTCTTTACTGTGAGGGTGGTGAGGCACTGGAATGGGCTGCCCAGGGAAGTTGTGAATGCTCCATCACTGGTGGTGTTCAAGTCCAGGTTGGACAGAGGCTTGGTTGGCATGGTTTAGTGGGAGGTGTCCCTGCCCATGACAGGGTGGTTGTAACTTGTTGGTCTTAAGGTCCTTTCCAACCTTAACCATTCTGTGATTCTAAGCTCACACTCATTTAGTTATGTGGTAATGCCCATTTTCAAGATGGCTAATACCTGTTCCACAAACTGTGGCTACTGTATAGCTATTCCCAGGATGCATGAATTTGTGACAGGAGGCTGCCTGACAGCTGGGAACATGCTCCCTACTTTCCATGTTAGTCTTGTAAGTCAGGTGACCTGTCCTCTTTTGAAACATTTACCAGGCTCTGGTTCAGATTGTAGAGTTCAGGAGTGTGCAAACTGGGATCTTTCAGACGAAACTGAAATGGAATATGATGAAATGGAAGATGCTCTCCTCAAAACTGTATTCAAAAGATGCTCCAGCCGATAATATGCATCATCATGTTGCTACTGTAGTGAGATAAGAGATACTCTAAAGTAACACCCCCATCACTATACTAGGTCAAACTGGGATGGAGCTAACTTTCTTCATAGTAGACCATATATGCTGCATTCTGGCTTTGTGCCTTAACTGTTGTTGATAACACATCAGTATTTTGGGTCTGAACAGTTGCTGAACAGAAAGTCAAGGCTTACTTGTTTTACTCTGTAATTTCATGAAATACGTTGGGGGTGGGCAAGAGGGAGGATGAGAGGGGATACAACTAGGGCAGCAGACCTGAACTGGCCAAAAGGATATTCCATATCATTTAACATCATGCTCAATGATAAAAACTGAAATAGGAGAAAAAGAAAGGTGGTTTTAAGCTTCCAGGCTGGCCATAGCTTGGAGGCTGTCTGGGCATTGGTCTGCCTGGGTGAGGTGATGTGTGCTTGCTTTTGCATCACTTCTTCTTTTCCTTTTACTAAGCTGTTTTTGTCTTGAATCAGAAATTGAATTGCTTTTGCTCTTCTTATTCTCTCCACTGTCCCACTGGGAGTGGGAAATGAGCAAGCAGCTGTGTAGGTGCTTGGCTGCTGGCTGAGGTCAACCCTTCACTCCCTGTCTCCTCCATGCGTGTAGAATGGATAGGGGATGCTCAGCCCTAATGGCTACTACTGATGCACTTCTTTTGTGCTGGGCATCTTGCTGACATTGACATAGATAAAATCTTGTACCACTGCCAGAAATTGGCTCTATGAACCTTAAAATTTATCTCAGAATGACATGCATAAAACTAGGGAGTAAGTGGGATACCAACCATACTACTTTTAAAGCACTCCAAGGTCTGCATGTTCCTTGCAATATTAATATCCTATATACTGTGGTATTTTCAAATTGATATGCTTGGCAAGAAAATTGGCAATATTTCAGTCATTTTCTTTGTCATAGTGCTCCACAGAAAGGACTCAATAAATATAAATGATCACCCAATGTTTGAGAAAAAAAGATAGTGATGACCACTCATTTTTCCTGATAAACCTTTCTTCAGGTGAGGACAATCCAAAAAAACAGAGGACTGACTCCCATTGGAATCCCAGAGGCTAAGAAATGACTCCTATAGGATTACCAGCACCTGCCACATATCATTCATGTACATGTATGAGTTGCCTGTAGTGATCATAAAGCAAGGTATGTTTACTAACGGGAAGCATTTATGTAAAGCTATTGAAATATGAAGCCAAAGACCTTCACTCAAGAAACATCTATTCAGGAAAAATATGAAAGAAGATAAAGCGGACAGCTGTCACTCAAGTTGCTTAATGCACTGTTTGAAGAGACTCCAGTGATAATGTGATGATCATGCTACAAGAAACTATGTGTAAGATAATAAGGTATGAAAGCCATGAAAAATGAGTGCATCTGATTTTCCTGTCTTCAAATGAAGCATAAATAATGGCAGTACACCTTAAATAAATAAATAAAATAATAATAATAATAATAAAAGCCCCCAAAGCATCTATACACCCTAAAAATACTGTCAAAAAATACCTGTTGTTATATTCATGAAAGTCCAGGACTGTGCTCAGACTCACCATATAATTTCATAGAGTGAAGGCTTTTCTTGTCTGAAAGCAAAAACCAGGATAAAACCACCCACCTCTGTAATTGCTCAGACAGATTCAGTTTTTAATTTCTGATCTGTCACATTGGATATTGCTGTTTATATTTCATCTGATACAGCCACCCTAGAGACCCAGCTGATACTCAGTAATGCAACATTCAGTTTGTAGCCTGAGGGTCAGCGCAGATTTCGCTTCTCCAGCTCTCACCCTTCGTGTAACAGTGGCAGCACTGGCTGTGTGCATTAAGAGGGTGAATTTGTCCCCTATTCAACCTTATTTGGTAAATCAAGAAAGACTAAAATCCGAGGTGAGATTGCAGGGACCTGATGGCTGGGAGGGAGGCAGCAAGAGGGAAAGAATACAAGGTAGACATTCAGATCTTCTATTTCTTGCCCTATTCATCATGAATGTGGAGCACAGATTATTCCTTTTACCTCTGTGGCAACCTTTTATGTTTTATTGTGCCTTCTCTCTCTCTTTTTTCCCCTTTTCTCTCTGAGAAAAAATATCGCCAGTTCTTTCAGTATTTCTAGGCGATTTTTAAAGTCTGACAGCTTTCATGACTTTGCTATGCTGAAAGAGAGCAAACTTCCCAGTCAGCCCTCTGCCTCTGTTATGTGCCTGTACGTAACCTGAGGAACAGCAATGGACAGGTGCTTGACAGTGTATTTGAGCATAAAGATACTGCAGAAAAAGCCATAATGCAAATCTGGCTGCTGCTGTAGGAACAGTGTCTTCTGTTTGAGTAGTTCAACTAATTTGATAATATTTATTAATAAATTTTCATGACTTCTTTTTTTTTTTTTTTGATAAAATATATGCCTTAAGGCACATTCTCAAATCATACACTGGCTACTTTTGCTTTATATATTTTAGCATATTTCAGCATATTTCCTAGGTCTGCACTAAAATGTCAGAGGTAGAAGCTAAACTTCCATATGATTTCCTTATTCTTTCAGGGGCAATGTGAACTGTTAATACATAACTATCATCGCTAACAATATAAAAAAAGATGAAAAGATTTGATGAAGCATGCTGAAATAATGCAGTGAATTATTAAAATAATATTGTAAGTACATGCCTCTGTTGTTATCTGTCCTCCATTCCTTACTTTGCCTGTTTATTCACCCTGCATATCATGAGGTGAGTTCTCAGGAAAGGAGCTGCTTTTCTGCTGCTGTTCATAGAATGTCTAGTGCATTGAAATGGGTATTGATCCCTGTTTGATAGCCTAAGTTCCACTGCAGGTGGAGTGAAAAACAACAGCAGCTCTGCTGAGTGGATTTCTGTTTCCTTTCTTATGACAGAAAGACATACTCTGTATGACATTGGAAATATCAGTGCTGAAAGAATGATAATGGGTAAAATAGAGCTGGATGAAGGCACAAAAAAAGACAGTAACTGACAATTTTGAAAGTTTAGCTATTTAATGAAAGAATAAAATTTCAATGAGACCTCATCTTAATTATTATCACTCTCCCATACACAAGTGAAAATCCTGAGTATTACTGTTGTTATGGCATGATCAGAATGTAGTATTTATTGTATAAATATTACTGGATATTCTGAGAATATGATCCCATTTTCAAGTTTTGAAATAATTTCATTGAACCAAAGACCTTAGAGAAAAAGACTTGTAATTAGTAGAGATCTCTTCTATATTTAGGAATACTAGGATAGAAGCAGCTCATTAAAATGGCTGTAGGCTGGTATTTTCTGTGAAGTTTCAGAGAAAATTTGCTGAGAACTTGAGCTATGAATTCCCCATGATTAAGAACTGTTGTATTTTACTTTCCTTTTTTACCATAATAAATGAATTTAACAATGCAACGTAAGACCAAGGCAACTATTCAGATCTGGGATATGGCAGGTCTTATGAAATGACGATCTTGTCCTCTGGTACTTCAGGAAACTGTCACAGAGTCTAACCATGAAACCATGCTCATTACCTGGCTACCACTTCTATTAGCTCTTCACACTGAACACACTGTTGGTGTTCAAGCTAAATTAATATAAGGGCACATATTTGCTCTTGTCCTCATGTTGTCCCTGTTCCTCCCTACATTTGTTTCTGTCTTAATTAATATGTCCTAAGCAATGATAACCAGAATTTCACATTGTTTCCTAGATTACATCTCACTACGAGTTATACGGCACTATTCATCATTCGCTATCTGCACTCAAATGTTTTCCCACTGTACCCTAGGATTTAATTTATCCTGTTCATTGCCACATCTCACTAATGGTCATACTCATCCTGTGATCAACAGGTGCACACAGTTCTTTTTCCCCTTACCATTGCTCTTAACTGTCAAGTTCCTTATTCATGACACTTTATCTGAGGTTCAAATACTGTATTTTATGTTATTATTTCATTATTGAGCCATTCTCACTCTGAGTATTCTAGTTTACTTCTCCTTAAATGATATCCCAATTATCTTTTATATTAACAAGATGTTTCCTGATGTTATTATTCCATTCATTTCATTAGCATTTTCTGCTAATGACATTAAGGAAGCATTTGACTCTTCCGAGCATCATCCTCAAGGAACTCGACTGATAAACTGGCTTCAGCTCAACAATTCCCTTGTTAGCATAATGTATTGAAACTGCCTTTGTAAGTTCCATGACAGTTTCAAGACTTGCTGAAAAAACCTCCATCTTTTCCAGTAAAACATACAATATTCTTTTGGTTATCATATCAAACATTTCATCTAAGCCTTATGATGGAGTAGTCCATAACAGCATTTATTGTATGAAGATTAATCTGGCACAAATGAACATTGTCAGACCCATTGTGCCCTGTTTTTCATTTCCCATTCACATTACAGATTTAACATTTCTTCCAAATCACTTAGTATTGAGGTAAGACTAATGGACTGTGGTTTTATTACAGAAATATGGGAATAATTTTTGTGTTTCCACCCCCCCCCCCCCCCCCCCCCTTTATTTGGTTCTCCCTTCCCCAATTTTATTTGCAACCTTTGCTCATGAATCAGTCTTTATTCTGGTAATTATTTCACAGTTCTAGAAGGAAGTTTATCTAAACGAACTGAATGCACTTTGAGCACTAGCATCTGTTTCCATTATTTATGGATTCTCTGATAAGATGTACTTTGCTATCTTCCTGCTTAAGCACCTAATACATGCAATTGTGCTTCTGGCACTCTCTCCTAGATAAGGGAACAGATTATTTTTGGTTTTGTGTGTTTATTTTTTTTTTAATAAAGTTTTTCTAGAACTATACTGACACTGGTCTTATCCAGCATACAAGGATGTGCAACACTGCTGTGTTATAACTCTTCTCAATTCAGTGCTCATGCACTGGCTGTGTTAGTTGGATGCCATGTATCTCTTCCCCCATGCAGGAGTAGGCTTCAGCTCTAAGCAAGATGGTGAATGAAAAAAGGTGATGTTCCTCTGCTTACAGTAACAAAGCTACCTTCCATTTGTGCCGCATGCTGAATAGTAACTTATTTTCTTCTAGATTTCTATTTTTAATTGCCTGTCTAAAATTCTGTTTGCTTAATTTTCTTTGCAAGAACTAATTCAAAGAGATTTTTTGGCAGTTATTCACTTTCTCCTTACATTGCTGGCTTTCAAGATAGAGCTTTCATTGTTGACTAGTCATTTTAGAATCAAACCTCTCGTTAAATACTAGACAGGCTGAAAGGACTCATTAGTGATCATGTAACAGCATGAAAACGAGGGGGAGAACCCTCGTAATGAGAAACAGGGGTCTCCATGGGAATGAGGTCATGGAAATAGGATGAAAAATAATTTACTGGAGTCAGTAGGCTGCTAATACTCCTCGGATGTATCTCGTGACAAATGACAAATGCTGTAAGTGGTGTAAGAGCTGAGCTGCAGTGTTAGCTCATCTGTGGGAATACCCTCTTTTCACAGAACAAACAAAACAAAGAGTCAGCCTCTTGCCAAGGCAGTCTAGAGTTAGATGAATCACCTCCACCGTTGACTTCGTAGCATGAACCCAAAGAAGACATAAACTATCATGCAGAGAATACCAATAAAGTAAAAACTACATAATTATAATCAGTTGTTCTTGACAACACCAGTGACACAAGGAAACCTTTTTTTCCTAGAAAAGATACCATTAGCAAACCTTCACAGAATTCACAAAATTCCACTGTTTTTTTTAATTTGCATAAATTAACTATGCCAATTTTAAATAAGACAATTTTTTGTGAACCATATTCAGATTTAAGAACATGACTGTTGTCTAAATACTGGTGTAGATACGGTACATCTAAATATTATTCTAGGCCACACTGCTTTTATCCGATGAGCCTCTGGCACTCCTGGAATCTTCTGCCAAACAAGAAGGGCACTTGAGAGGAGCTGAATCTGGCAAAGTGTCACATGTACTCATAGCATACTGTGCAAGTGATTTGCCAACGTCTGTTTCTAATGGGATTCAAGATACTGTACATTACAGGATACTGTATATTAATTAGGTCTTTCAGGAGACTTTTCAGATTTTAGAAATTTGGTTCTTTATGCAATTTATCACCACATAAAAAAAAGAAAAATTTAGAATGAGAAAGGAAACATATGGGAGATTGGAAAGTCAGAGGTCTGTCCAAATTTGAGGATCCTCTGAGAATAACATATAACTATTTTGCATGTTATCCTGGTTTGAAAAGAAGTTCAACCCTTTGATGTGTAGCTAATTCAGTTGTAGAATAAGACACACTAAGTGGCTGAACATTTTTTATGAACATTTTGTTCTGTGGGTATACATATGAATGAATATGTTTTAAGTAGTCGCCAGAAAAATGTTGCTTATGACAGCATTGCAAATTATGCTTTGTCACTACATTATGCTGTGCAGTTTAATCATGGGAAAGTCTGTACTGTCACAGCTCTGTGGGACTTGAACATATCTGGCTGATATATACATATTAGTAAAATCCTCCTCAAACTAGTCTCTGCTTCTGCTGAGAGTGCAGAGGGAAAGCTTTAACTTACTTTCTGGCAATGATCCTTTCAGTTAGGTGGGAGCGGTCTCTCCCTTCACAAGAAGCTGGTCAAAGCACCCTTAAGGGATTCCTGTTTCTGGCTTGAGCATCCTTGCTTACAGTTTGCCAGCTAGCATTTAGTCCATAAATTTTTGCTCTCAGTCTGTTGGGACTATGTAACTTGTTTTCACTACATCCCCACTTCTGCTTGCTGAGCGTTTCCTCCTATTTATACCAATGATTTCCAACAGGCAGAACTATAACATGGATTTGATACATCAGACTCTTTGGCATTCATGCTCCAGCATCTGTTCGTGCCTTACTAAACAGACTGTCATTTAACTGTTTCCTTGGACAGCTGCTGCTGCTGCCAGTATGTTTGCTAGGCCTGCCAGTTTCAATGAGTTTTGCCCCCAGTGACACCTGGAAGGATCGCTGGGAGTAAAGACAGGCATTAACCCAGTCTACTTTGCATGGTAAGTCCTAGTGCCAGACTGAGAAAACTCCCTTGAGTCCCTAACTACGTGATACCATTTTTACCAGTTTTGCAGATGACAGCTGTTAGGAAGGAGGGATGAGACCCAATCAGACATGCATTTTCTTCTTAACTCTTCCATCTCTAGCTCTTCTGCTTCTTCAGTCCTTGAGATGCAGAGAACAGGCTGAGTTACAGCTGAAAGAACAGATCATCCAGAGCCATAACCTGTGTGCTCCCGGAGAAGGAAGTTTTCAAGGTCAGTACAGAAAAACACTCTCACCCAAACCAGCCAAGATCTATCTTGCTTGTTAGACTAATTTGGGTACAAGTTCTCATGTTGCTGGATTTATAGATTGAAATGGTTTTCATAAATTCAGAAAAAAATGTCATTTTTACTATACCCAGAGTAGCACTTCTGTTTATTTTGCAGAAATTAAGGGAAAATGGGTCTCTGCCACATCTTGCCTGAAGACCAGACATACATCACTAGAGATCTAGGGAACAGATTACACACACTGGCATCAAGCAGGATTTATGGACAGCTGCTTCTGCGACAGTCGTCTCCTCTACAATGTCTCGCAATCCCTGTGTAAATATTCCTTGTGCAGAGGTGTTGCCTACATCACAAGAAATATTTGTGTACACATGAGGCAATTTGATGTCCTGATTTCTTCTCAAGGAGATAATTAATAATGCTCTCTCCTTTTCCAGAGGTGATGGCATGAAGCAAGTTCTAGCATTTGTTATCTAAAATAAAATAGATTTTTATAATAACCAATTATAAATAATATGCATATTTCATATGCTGCATAGTATCTTTAAAAATAACTTTGTGACAAATAGATAACAATGTAACATAAATAACAATGAAATATTGCTAATCTGGGACCAGCACATGTTTTCAGTAAAAACTCCATAGAAAGAGAGTTACTTTGGCACTCGTGTAAGATCAAGATACTGTGTCTTTTTTGGTAAAACCAGACAAGTAAGACATGTGAAGAACTGCTTGGACTGTAAAAGAGGGATGCTGCACCAACACTCCAGCCCCAGATTTCTGCTTTGAAAATGACTCATTTAGCCAAGAAGGAACTCCTGCCTGCTGTACTTCCAGCTAAATAGAAGTGCTTAGTTCAGAATTGATTTAATGCACAAAGTTGTATACCCTGTGATGTACAGGAAATCAGATTACTGTACCAGAATGGTGTTTTATGCCTTCAGACTCTTCGAATTAAGCACAAGAGCAGAGCCAGGATCAATAGCACTAGATTGTTCTACTGATTGCAAAGTATCGCCAGCTGGGCTCTTCTCTTGACTCTCCTGATCCATTAACTGCACTCACAGAGGCTTCCTCTCCAACTAAGAAGCTGCTATCATTGAGGCAAAACCACTGCATTAGAAGGGAAACACTCATCGGTTCATGTGTCACTTCAGCCACAGGAAATGTGCCAGAGCCAGCTGTTCTCTCAGGGAGAGGGAGACAACATCTGGCTTGAGATAGTGCTGCCTGTCAAGATGAAGGTGGGCAGGAGAAGGTGGGAACCTCACAGCCAGGAGGGGTTTCTCCTGGAGATCCACATGACTAATCTCTGCAGGGCTTTTCCTCTCTTTTAATCCTATAAATATAACTGCAATAAATCTCTCTGAAAAGCCTGCAGCATAACTGCCCACTATATCTCCTACAATAACTACCATGAAACATTTCTGCTGCCATGGTGCAATAAAGCTCCAATGGGACACAGGGCCAGGGGGATCAGTAATTCCTGTAATACTTTAATCTAACACCTACATTTTCAGAGCTGTCCAG
Source organism: Ara ararauna (assembly GCA_028858755.1). Classification (NCBI taxonomy): domain Eukaryota; kingdom Metazoa; phylum Chordata; class Aves; order Psittaciformes; family Psittacidae; genus Ara; species Ara ararauna. The sequence continues at coordinate 55,211,671 of CM054378.1, forward strand.
GACTGTAATTGTGCAGATTCATGTGACTTAACTTTTAGAGAAAATTGCTTCACAATTCTGAGCATACCTGAGCTACAAGGATTTCCAGGTTGTGTTTTCTGTGGATTTATTCAGACAATAAAATACCTATCAATGGGCTAACAATGAATTCATTTTATTACAACCATTAAGGTCTCCTGATGTCCTAGCAATCCACAATCAATATTTCCCTGTGATCAATTGCTGAACGGTATCCGTCCTATTACATATAAAAGATAAATGGCATATAGAAGGCCATGATATTACCCTTTCAGATCTGTTCTACATAGTAAAGAAATGAAGAAGTAGACAGAAAGTCACCTTCACCTACAGGGCCAGGTGACCCCTTGTAGAGGTTTTCTTAGGTGATTTTAAGTTATTGAATATAGACAATGGGAGAAATGGGAAAACCATGCTGCTACAAGCTGGTTGTTACTCCAAGCAGGAAGACATATTCTATCCTTGACACTGCTCTGTCTGCATTGTACAGGTATCTGGGTTTTAAGCTTTGACTTAAACTTTTGACAGGTTTTGTCATTGTGACAGCCAGCTGGGCACTTGTCTTCCTCCCTAAATGCTTGCCTTACTACTTCTTCATTCCTTTCTGCTTTGGTGTTATGATATCAGACAGGGTGTCAGAGCCCCAGGGCAAGGCTTCAGCTAGGATACAATAACAGGTGGATGTGGACCCAAAGCCAAGCTTGGGTGATGCACAAAGGGATGCACAGTCCTTTTATCTCAGAGCCATGCCTGCTTCTTGGAAAAGACACAATTTGATGAATTTCTTGCAGCACCGTGGGGTGCATGCTTTTCATAGGGACAGATTTGGCCAAGGAGCTGCTTCAAGTGACTTATGCAAAACTTTCCTTGCAGTAAGACCTCTTGGACTACTATGGAAACCTCATACTAGTAGGCTAAAAACATGCCACTTGATTCTGCATATCCAGCATCTAACAAATAGTTTATACATATTCATTTTTAAGCCTGACTGAATATGATGATTTAAAAAATGAGGTTAGATTTGAATTAGTCTTCTACATGATAAACTGTTTTAAAAGGCTTTAAATTATGAATATTTATGGTGCTACTATTATGTGGTGCTACTAATATTTTTCTTTAATGGTTAATTATCACAACTAAATTATTTGAATTATTCTAGAAATCTTACTTTTTTTTTCCTGTAAATATTAATTCCTGTACTTACACCTCCTTATTTGATGCTGATGATGCAGTGAAACATAATTAGAGCCTTTTAAAGAAAAAAAACCCTCAAACTCAGCATTCTGTCTCTCCAAGCACTAGCTTGTTGGGGTTTTTTTAATCAGCTTAACGCTAAATGATACTCAGGTTTTTCACCCTGTAAGTAGATTTTGGTATGGGTCGTGCATTCAAAGATCTGCTGGCAGATAACAAAAAGAGACAGACTGTGTGCTAGAAAATTCCATAAGGCATAAAAAAAGAAGCAATGCTTTTCACAAGCGGCTTCCTAGCAGCAGTTCCAGCTTCAAGGACATTACTGGACAACTACCATTGCTACCAGTAAGGGTTTGCTCTTAGTTCATTCAGTTAAAGATAGGGCATGACCTTAAAATACAAATAATCCTAAAACCAAATAAGCAAACAAACAAAAATACTCCTCCCATGGGAACATTCTTATTCACAAATACAAATACTACCAAACTTCTCTCTCTGATAGGATTTAATCTGATTGAAACTGGTGGCTGTAACCATCATTTTTAAAGTACAAGTAAGAAATTAATGTGTTCTCTTCCCAGCAGCTGAATTACCATCTTCCATCCCTGGCCTTTCTGCCTGCATCTGACATCTCAAAATTTTAGATAAATATTTTAGGTCAAACAGGGGCATAACACCCAAACAAGCAATAAGAAAGTAACATTGCTGTACCCTAGGCATATTTGCAGTGGAAGAATGTCGCATGAACCAGTTCCAAATTAGGGCACAAGAAAATGAACAGAAATGAATGTACAAGTAAGATGGCAGGAAAAAAAAACCCTTCTGTCAAAACCAAAATCCTTTGGAATGTTTAACATTCACAAAAAGCAGACCAGACTTCATACGTCAAAGATGCAAAAATATCTCTTGTCTAGAACCTTCCAAAACCTTGATATATAGTGTAACTATTAGTTTCTGAGTAGCGAAGCTGGGATCATGCCAGCAGTGTGTATAGTCTTGCTCATCAAAACAGTTCTGGGGAAAATATATTGGAAAAAAAAAAGAAGAGATTTTGTTCATCCCCCTTGTACTTTGCTTGCTTCACTTAGTCTGGACACTTTTGTACTGGCATTTATCTTTCTTTACCACTGAGGTCCAGTAATAAACTAGCATCCCAATACAGTCTGTTGCTTTCCCTACTTGTTGGTAAAGGACCAGAAAGATGCTTTGGGTGAGAAACGGTAAGCAAGCAAGGTTTGTCACATATATTTTCCAGCCTTCTTGTCAGCTAATGAAACCTGGAAAAAGCTAATCCTGTGATTTCATATGTTACTGTGGCATGTCCAGGAAACATGGCTCATGAGCACAAAATAGAGAAAAAAAAAAAAAAGACAGTATTGTGAGAAGTGATTGGGGAAAGGCAGCAAGGCTAATGTGTATAGGAAGGAATAAAGCATTTTGAAGAGAAAGTAAGGGGTTTAAGTTGCAATAAGGGAAATCCTAATTAGACAGTAGGAAAACTTTCCAGTTGTAAAAATAGAGATCAGTCCTAGAACAGGCTGCCTGAGGATGCTATTAAAATATAATTGAACTTACTTTTAAGCAGAAGTTGTGCTGTCTCATACATTGCATTTAAAATACAGGACCTGGGAACGCATTCCCAACTGAGGCTGTGCTATACCGCATAAGCCATGGTCCTGCCGAAACATTGTGTTGTTGTGAGGGCAGGGAAGCAGAAATCTCCATCAGCATACCCACTCCAGATGGGCAGGAGATGGGGACTGTGGCACCCTGACATATAAATGACATTCATGATCCTTTTTTTCTGAGCATTGCTTTTTGTAAACACTTAAATGCAGGACCACAAAGAAAAGTACTTTGCAAGACTTTGAAATGAGAATTTACTAGAAGGAAAGCAAAAAGAAAATTAATTGTTCAAATCAACAGTTGTGTTGGACCATTTCTAACAAAGCTAATGATCCTTAGCTGAATATTCATCAGAATATTTAAGCTTAAATTCAAAGTGACCTGAAACACGAGTCTTGATCCTACTCAGAGCTTTTCCCTACTCTGACAAAGTTGTCAAGATTTAAAAAAAAAATATAAAACCTTATCCCCCACTGAGATGAACCTCTAAGATCTTTTCATAAGAAAAAAACGAAAGACAGAGAGGTGTATTCTTATATCAGAATTGTCAGCTGAGACCAAAGCTCACTGCAGGGTCTCGCACATCACAGACAAGTGCACGGACATAAGGGTTTGACTGATTTGGCCCGTCCTTCCCAGGATCTCCTTTATACAGAAGGAGACTGATTGAGCACAACCAACTAATATAGCAAATCCAAGTTCAAACCTATTTGAACCAGAAGACCAAAGACTTGAACCTTGGTCTGCCGTGCCTCAGATGAGTCTCCTCCATTAGGCTCTTGTGGATCTGGGGCTCAGTTTGGTGCCCACCCCCACACTCACCATTTTTCCTTTCTCTCATCTTCCCCACATGTGCCCACCTTTTATCTACCCTGTCTTCCTGAAACTGGCGCCTACATGCTGCAGCAAGTTTTATTTATAACAAAGTCATTTTTCTTATGAAAAAAGATATTTTCCAAAATTCCAATTGCCTGTATTTGCATCCTAGCGATGTATCAACTTTAACAATTTGGGCGTATCTAAATAGACAGACAGCTATCTCTGCAGTTCATGATACACACGCTCTCTCTGCCTGTCTTCTGCTGTTACAACACAGTGACCTCTGCTAGGTAGATCTAGTTCAAAGTCATCTCATCAATCACCTTAAAAGCCATGAAAACTAATTTCTAAACTAAAGCATTTTCAATTCATCTTTCATGTGTCATCAAGATACTTTGAGCTGAAATTTCTTGTTATCTGTCTCTTACCTCCCACCTCTGCAATCACAGCAGTCGTCACTCAGAGCAAGCTGCAAAAGGCTACATTTTCATAAAGCTATTTGGGATTTTTTTCAAGATAGCTCTCATTTAGAAGTCAATGGAAAAGACACAGCTGAAACTATAGTAAAATAGTTTGAAAATTCAGTCCTGTGGGTGAATTTTACCACATAAATGAGAAGACTAAGAAAATAAGTGTTGGAAAAGTGGTAGGATAGAGGCAGTTAAAAAACTATGTCTTCTTTTCAGTTGTGTATTTCCATAATATTTTTATAAGCAGTGTATGTCTTATAATAAGCAGATTTTCTAACTGACCTATCTTTAGGGATTTCAAACCTATCAGTATCTTCACAGTATACTGTAGAAGACAGATTCTTTTGTCTTTTGTATTACCATAAAAATCTTCAAAATATTTGGAAGTGAAAGTTTTCCAAAGAAGGATAATCTTTTAATAATGAAAAAAACAATTGACTAAAACTATTCAGAAACTATGCATTCTGTTCATTTTTCTTAGCTAATGGAATTAAAATTAAAAGCCTAGCTGTTGATAGTCCAGGTCTATAAAAGTGACACATTCCAGTTTTTTAGCTTCTGGAAGATTAGATCTGGGTCAAAGCTTTACAGCCCAGCAAGGTGTCTCTGCTTTTTGAGAGAGTTCTCATGTTTTCACATTAACCCTGAGTTTTGCATGACATGTAAAGAAGGATGAGATCATAAAAGAAGAGACTCTTTTTTTGTTTGTCAGTATTATCAGGTATCTGGGGGAGAGGTTCTTTCATATTTCACAATTTTTTTATCCTTCCCACTTGCACTAAAGTTTTGGTTTCAGTTCTCTCATGCCATGGTACAACAATGCACTCCAACTTCTTGGCAATTCAGACTGAACAGTATTTATTTCATAATAACAAGAATAAGATATGTTTGATAACATGAACAATCAAAAGTAAACCACTGCCAGGATAAACCTGACTATAGAAAAGTCTGAGCGACAAGATTTTAAAGTCAGTTAACCTAGCTTTGCAGAATGATACTATTTTAAAAGAATTGTTAATAAGTAAAATAATTAAAATATTCTTAAAAATTGCAAACAGGAAAAATTAAAAAGACACACTGGTTTCTTTTTGCATTTTATGTATCACCCTTTGTTAGGCTGAAAGTACTTATCCTCTCTTGTAAGGCATATACGTTTAATTCAGAGATTCTTATGTTCTTCATAGATAAACCAAATCCCCTGCAGATGTAATTATTTCAACTAATAGTTCAACTGAGCAGCCTGTGCTGATTCCCTATATTGACCTGTACTTTGTCTAGTAGAAAATCTTGATTCTTTCTTCACAGACAGAGCTAAAGCAATTTTTTCACATGGATCAATACTTAATTTTTGGTTGTGGGTTTATTTTGCTTTTTTTTTTTCTCCAGAAGTTGAACTGAACAGCAGGAAGTAGGGAAAACTAGGGAGAGATGCTCTATAAGATTCCAGCTAAACATTGGTGGGTTATATATCACAGTTTTAGAACTTTTCTTTTCCCTTTTCTGGCAAATATTTACTTTTGCAGTTGGAAAAATATAGAGCTGAACATGACCGTAAAGAATCCTTGGGCAAAATGCTTATCAAACATCTGTTATTAATTGCAATGACACTGCTAAAATTTTTTAAGCTTCCTGGTAGAGTTCTATAAATTAAATTGCCTGTCAAAAAAGAATGATTTTTGAAAATGGCTCTCGCAGATTTCCCTAAATAAGGGAAAGCTACTCCCCAGCATGAGCTAGAAAATCCTAAATTCTGAAGTGGAAACCCTAAGGAGAAATACATCATAAGGTAAGGTAATGTAACATAATGTAACCTAGCATAATGTAACATTATAACATAACATAAGATAAATTTGTAACATTCATGCTTGAAAGAAAAACAGTGCAAAAACAAAGGCTGAAAAAAGAAGCCAGAAGTGCTTTGTTTTCTAAAGATATTCCTAAACTTCTTTATATTAGTTTTACATTTCTTTTCCCCATTATCTTGATTTAAAAATTATATCCGTTTAATTAATTTTGGGTTTAATTTTTAAGAAGGACAGATTTCATAATTTTGTGCGCATTTCCTCTCTTTTACTAAGCAGGAAGATAGAAAACAAATGATAAAAAGTATTCATATCTACTTTTGATTTATTAAACAGTACAGCCCACACAGTAGATAGTATCTGACATTGAAAAAAAATCCAGCAAGACATCTGATATAACCCAGTGTGATACAAACACTTCTGTAAAGCTGAAAGTGAGAATTATTGCTCATCTGTAATGAGACAATATATTTTATTGAGATAAATATCAGTACATCTTGCGGCTGAAGAGATAGCCCAGCTCACGGGGAACAAAAGGTAAGTCAGTGTTCTTCTTGTCACCTTCCCTGAAATCCAGTATGAATTATGAAGCTACAAGTACTCCTGGCTGACACAGAGGGAGCTCCTGCTCTGTGGACACCTGTAGGTGATGCTGAAGTTCACTAGCCTTATGTGCAACGCCCCACGCAAGGTGACACCTGACATCATGGGATGCTGGCAGCAAAGATACTTAACTCCCCAGTGCACCCGTGGTGCGGCGCAAGGACATCCAAGTGTTTGGCAGATCAGAGGGGAGGAAATGGGGAGGGAGAAGGAAAAGCTTTCAGATGGCATTTCTTTAAATATTTGTGTTTACTCTGTGGACAGTGGATCCATGGTGCAAGCAAAACTAGATCTGTCTGATCTGAAGAATTTTTGTTGAATTAGACTGCATACACAGTGAGGACAGGAACTGACTGACATCAGACAGTATGAGCCTGCTCTTGGAAAATACAAGAAGTTAATTAACATTTTACTTCTGCTTTTTTCAAAAAACCAAGGTTTGTAAACTGCTTTAAAACAAGCAGGATGCTCACAAATGTGACAGTTTCATTCAGGATATTTCCCTTCACTCCCCAGCAGGACTCAAAGTCTCTTGGCTTGGTGGGAAAACTAGTCAACTCTTCCCAGCCCAAGGGCATCTCTTTCTTAGGTGACCACAGAAGGTAGCTGTTGATTCTCTTTCTAAACCCATTTCTTCCGCAGGTGATATGTGTTTAACAATCCTAGCAGCACAATTTACCTCATCACTGTCTGTTTTTTAGCCAGGTTATTTTTATTCAGAGCAGCGTGGTGATTGATAGACATAATGCTGTGACAGCACACCATAGGGTCTATCCAATCAACCTGAGCTGTCTCTGTCCTTTATGGGAGTACAATCAGCGCCGTATACAGTATCCTACACGTTCTCTATTGGTTATAATCTTTTATCATGCACGTTTTAACTTGCTAATTACCCTATCCATATGTTACATGTGCTCCTAAGGTTCAATTAGTAGCAGCAACTGTTCAGGTCCTGATGTATTTGTCTTAATGTTATGTTTTGGTCATTCCTGGGAGGGGGGGATTTGAGGTCTACTTGTTTACAGGTTCATGCTATATTAAGAAAAGGTCTGGACAATGAAAATCAATGGAGTAATACAATACACTCCATTATAAAATAGACATCCAGAGAGCAATTCTGTTGCCTAAACAAAGGTGTCTAAATTCATCTGAGCTACCCTGAAATGTCTAAGCATTAGTACTTTAATTTGGATATACTTTTGATGGTTGTTTCCCCTTTTCTCCCTTTCCAACATTTGGTTCACATTCTAAAACTGTCTAGGAGCACCAGGAGAGAGATTTCTTTCAAACTTCATACTCAGATAGACCATGAGCCCCAGAACTCCTACTGAGCTTTGATGATTAATGGATGAATCCCTCACTAAAGCTCAGCAAAGTTGTTCCCCCAGTAAGTGTACAGTGCATATAGCTGGTTTATCAACACAACTCTTTTAACTGAGAGGTCTGCTATCACATGCTACTTGCCTTGGGTGGAGACAGCTCTCCATCAGGGCTGGAGCTAAAGGTGCTTCAGAACCTTCTGGGATGGGAGTGTAAGGCTAGGCAGCATTCCCCAGCATGTAGATAAGGATGCTTGGCACCTGCCTTGGCAGAGGTGAGTCCCACTGTTGGTGAATACCAACAGTGGAACCATTTTCTTGCTCTGCTGCCTGGCACACTCCAGACTGAACTGTAAACTTAGATGCCCACACATAAACTCTGAAAGTTCAGAGTCTCAGTTGTGAACCAAATTCCTCCCTCTGCAGTTTGTGTTTCTCCTTTATACAAGAGCACCTGCGTCTCATGTGGATGTTTCCTAGACCTCTGATGAATCACAATGCAATGCTCCTTAGTTTATTCTTATTTGCTTTTCGGTTACAATCTCACTCAGTTGCACTGCTCCCGTATGGGGGATTATGTGGTTTAGGCCTTCATAGCTGTCCTGGGTTCAGCAGTAGCAGTCATTTTTCTCCTTCTTAGTAGCTGGTGCAGTGCTGTGGTTTTGACTTGCAGCCTGGGAACAGCTCGGATAGCACTGATGTTTTTAGTTGCTGCTCAGTAATGTTTACTCTGACCAAAGACTTTCTGAGTCTCATGCTTTGCCACGGAGGAGGGAAAGCCGGGAGGAAGTAGGAACAGGACACCTGACCCAAACTAACCAAAGAGGTATTCTATATCACAGCATGTCATGCCCACTATATTAACTGGGGACAGTCACCCGGAAGGGCTAGATTGCTGCTCGGTTGGACTGGGTATCAATCGGTGGGTGGTGAGCGGTTGTATTCCCTTGTTATTTCCCTTATCATTATTATTATTGGTAGTAGCAGCAGTGGTTTTGTGTTATACCTTAGTTACTGCACTGTTCTTATCTCAACCTGTGGGAGTTACATTCTTTCAATTCTCCTCACCATCCCTCCAGGAGCTGGGGGGGGGGGGGGGGTAAGGAAGGGTGGGAGTAAGAGAACGGCTGCATGGTTCTGAGTTGTGGGTGGGCTTAAACCATGACCATAGCATTGCTTCAGGCTGTGAGATTCATGTGTTTACAATTTTTTTACCTTATCCTCACCTTTCTGTATCCTAAAGAAGGACTGAAAGGTGAGAAGAGAGCCAAAAAATTTTGCTCTTTTCATCTGTTAGTTTTGTAGCCCAAGCTGTGTTTTTTGATTTTTTTTTTTTTTAATAGTATGGCTCCTGTTAAAAGTGTCTTTATATGCTCTATATCAAAACTTCTCTTAAGGAGTGTAATACTTATTACTCTTCTTAGAAGTTGATGATACTTGCTTGACTGGAAGAGCAGAATGCCTGAATTTCAATTAAGCCTTTAACAGGAATTTCCAAACTCTGTTCCTGACTAAAAATGTAAAAATAGAAAAATATGGGTTTTTTTTCCCATTTGGTTTTCACATGGGCCTTTATATAAGAGGCAGGTTCTGACTGGTGTCCTGCACGCTGGAAAATCATATTTTTGTGCAGTTTAATTATGTGTTTTGAATTTATTTGCAATTTAACTTCTCTAAAAGTGAGTGCATTATGGTGTGTTCTTACATAATACACAGCCATGTGGAAAAGCAGCAGACACACCTTTGGGAACTGCCTGCATAATTCTCCAAGGTTTTCACCCATGTTTTCACAGATGTCCTCTTAGAACCCATCTAATCCCGCACATCAAGGTTTTATAGATTATTTGCACTCACTGGGACTGGTGTACTATAGAGCCAAGTATGCAAAGACTGCCAGCTGGCCAGAATATTTGATAAATGTGAGAACAAAAAAAAATCCCACTCATAGCAGCAAAGTGATCTATTCCTGGAACGCCAGCTGGATTGCTGTAATAAGCTATTAAACCAGTGTAGTAAAATGAAACCCAGATTCACTATGCAGATTATATAGCAGAACTATTTCCTTGTACAGTGGCTTCATTGCTTTAATTTTAGATTATTGGTTGCTTGCAATGATTAGAAAGATATGCAATAGACTGACCTTTTCATGCACAAGTTTTGAACTAGAAAGCCCCAAATTAATTTTTTACAGGACTGTGGTCTTGATACCCTTAAATATCTACTTTCATTTCAAATGCCTCAGTGAGACAGATTCTGGCAGACTTATTTTACTAAGAAACTATATCCCAGGCCTGCAACTGAGATAAGTGATTGATTACAAAAAAACATATGAGAAAAACAAAATCTCAAATGCACAAAAATGTAACACAGTATTTCTTCTTGTAATAAAGAAGAATTTGAATGTCTCAAAACAGATGAGAATTGATCTTCAAGGACGTGTAATAGCACCATCTTGTGATCCCTGCCAAAAAATTAAAAAGAAATATTTCAATTGGAAGTTGTGCTTTCTGAAAACTCAGTCTTTTAATTTGTGACTTTAATTAGCTTGGGACTGATAGGTGACAACAACCTAAACAATCAGACAAAGAGAGTATAGTCACTGAACTTAGTGGAACGCTGCTTCAAAGAGCCAGCAGGGTTAGAATGCATGATATTTTACTGTTATCTTTCTAGCTGGTGACAAAAGAAGTAAAACACCAAAGAGATCCTGGTCCTATTATTATATGAGAATAGCCAAATGGCTTTTCTAGTTGAACATACTATCTCTACTCATAAAATATAGTACTGCAAAGGATATCTCAGGAATCACAACTAAACAGTATCACCACTGGTAAAAGCATACTGATCATCTGGCCTCTTAGCTCTTGCTTTCAGTTTTACACAATGAGGACTTTGAAATTTTGGTCCTCTGGGGACTGAGAAACTGTAGAAGTGGCAAACAGAAGAATGCTGTCAGGTCTGTTGGTTATTATGGCTGTCTAAATTCCAGATGAAACGGGAGAACAGACATCTGAGGGCAATAACAGAAAACAAAATCTACATCGGGCTGACAAAACCCTATATTTCCAAATGAGAAATTAATAACATAACAAGGGTTAGTTGCAGATATATCTGTTCCAAACTACTTAGGAATACATACTCACATGTCTCAGATGACACAACCTATGGTAAATTTAAGCTATGGTGACAAGTAATTAGTGTTGCCAATGGGAAAAGCAAGCAGGAAAAAGATAATTTCTTTACTACACCTGATTACCTTTCATAATATGGCAAATGGAAACAAGCTACTGGCCAGAAGTTTTACTTTAAGCCTGGATATAGCCAGGAGTTATCCATCCGCTGCTTTTCCCTTGTAATGCTGTCAGCCTTGAAGGCTGTCATAAGCAGTTTTTCATATATGACACAGCCTGGTAATTGTGGTAATTTTTAGTTGAGTTCAATGTGTTTGAGAATGCTCAATATTTGCTAAAAAACACCTGGTAAGAGCAGCAAGAACTAAAGAACCTCTCCAGCTTTCATCTACCCTGTGAGACTTTGGAGGGACTAATTATAGATAAGGAAGGCTGAATTTTGAGCCAAATTTCTATGCTTGCTTAACATTTCAAACATAACAGATATTAAAAAAAACCTACCAGGGATTTATTTATTGTGTTATCTGGTTCCTCTAATGAGTGATATGTGACACCTTTATTAACAGAAACAGAAACTAACCATCACTTTCAGTGGGGCCAGCCACAGGTCCTCAGTATTGTGGATCTGCTACAGAGTTCACATAAGCCTTACTAAGCCTTTTCAGCTCTGGTGAAAAGTAGTAGTTGCATGAAAGTATTTATTTTTTGTTATAAAAAAAAAAGCTGATATTTTAGTTTGGTAAGTTAAAGCCATCCGTCTGCATATAGCTGCGTATAATGCGCAGAAGTCCATGGGACCTGATGAAATCCGTCTGTGGGTCCTGAAGGAGCAGGCAAATGAAGTTGCTAAGACACTGTTCATCATCTTTGGGAAATCACGGCAGTCAGGTGAAGTTCCCGATGACTGGAAAAAGGGAAATATAACCCCCATTTTCAAGAAGGGGAAAATGGATGAGCTGGGGAACTACAGACCAGTCAGCCTCACCTTTGTGCCTGGCAAAATCTTGGAGTAGATTCTCCTTGGAAAGCATGCTAAGGCATGAAAAACAACAAGGTGGTTGGTGACAGCCAGCTTGGCTTCACTAACGGGAAATCCTGCCTGACCAGTCTGGTGGCCTTCTATGATGGGGCTACGGAACTGATGGACAGGGGTAGAGCAGTTGATGTCATCAACCTGGACTTGTGCAAAGCATTTGACACTGTGCCACACCACATCGCTGTCTCTAAGTTGGAGAGACATCAATTTGATAGGTGGACCACTCGGTGGATAAAGAACTGGCTGGATGGTCGCACGCAAAGAGTTGTGGTCAACAGCTCAATGTCCAGCTGGAGACCAGTAATGAGTGGTGTCCCTCAGGGATCAGTGCTGGGACCGGTCTTGTTCAACATCTTTGTGGGTGACATGGACAGTGGGATTGAGTGCGCCCTCAGCAAGTTTGCCGATGACACCAAGCTGTGTGGTTTAGTTGATATGCTGGAGGAAAGGAATGCCATCCAGAGGGACCTTGACACGCTTGTGAGGTGGGCTGATGCCAACCTGATGAAGTTTAACCGTGCCAAGTGCAAGGTCATCCACCTGGGTGGGAGCAATGCCAGGCACAGCTACAGGTTGAGCAGAGAAGAGATTTAGAGCAGCGCTCTGGAGAAGGACTTGGAGGGGTGTTGGTCAATGAGAAAATGAAACTGAGCGAGGAGTGTGCGCTTGCAGCCCAGAAAGCCAACTGTATCCTGGGCTGCGTCAAAAGAAGCGTGACCAGCAGGTCGAGGGAGGTGATCCTGCCCCTCCACTCTGCTCTTGTGAGACCTCACTTGGAGTATTGTCTGCAGTTCCGGTGTCCTCAACATAAAAAGGACATGGAAGTGTTGGAACAAGTCCAGAGGAGGGCCACGAGGATGATCAGGGGACTGGAGCACCTCCTGTATGAAGACAGGCTGAGAAAGTTGGGGCTGTTCAGCCTGGAGAAGAGAAGGCTGCGTGGAGACCTCATAGCAGCCTTTCAGTATCTGAAGGGGGCCTATAGGGATGCTGGGGATGGACCCTTCATGAGGGACTGTAGTGAGAGGACAAGGGGTAACGGGTTCAAACTTAAACAGGGGAAGTTTAGATTGGATATGAGGAAGAAATTCTTTACTGTAAGGGTGGTGAGGCAGTGGAAGTGGTTGCCCGGGGAAGTTGTGAATGCTCCATTGCTGGTGGTGTTCAAGGCCAGGTTGGACAGGTGCTTGGGTGACGTGGTTTAGTGTAAGGTGTCCCCGCCCTTGGCAGGGGGGGTGGAACTAGATGAACTAAAGGTCCTTCCCAACCCTAACTATTCTATGATTCTATAATATAAATTAAAAACATTTTTATATGTACTAACCAAGAGACCTTAGCAGCCAGGGAGAGTTCTTTGTAGAGATGACATTTGTCCCTGTAGAAGCCTTCTCTCCAGTTGGAACAGGCTACGTTTAGCACAGGTTAACAAGATTTTAGTTTTTCCTGATTCAAAGAGATTTGGGGACGGGGTGTGGGAGAGTGAAGTTTGCGGAAGGTACCTCAGTGTGAATTTCTAAAGAGAGGCAAATCTGGGTCTTTGAGAAATTCCAGGTACCCTACGTGTTTCTTTGCATTGCAAGACCTCAATTAAGTTGCCAGGCACTTCTTTTATTTCTTTTTCTTTGTTGTTGTTGAGATGTTTGCTGCAATTGCACCCACTGAATGTATCTTTCTGCTCTGGTCTTCTGAGTAACCAGCCTCTGTTTTGTTAGTGCTTACAAATAATTAGATAAGTGTTTACAAATGTTTTTGAAAAGGAGTTTTTAAACTAGCAAACAAAGAAAAAACTGGTTGTTACATCACCGGTGTCAGTGTGCATGAATAAGGTTAGCACTCACATATGTAAGACATATCAACATACAGCAATTTGTTTAGTTACCTATCATTCCCGCAGATGGTTTATGTCCTGAGGTTATTAACTTAGTTTAGTACACTTATCTGTACATAGACAGATACATAAGCAAAACAAACCACATCGAAAAACAGAAACAAAACTTGCCAGTGCTCTGGGGTATGATTACTGGCTCCATTAAGGCAGCATGCACCCCAACTAGTTGCCTGCCATGGTGTTCATCATGGCACTCAGCAGGCATTACTGAGATGAACAAAGGCACCAAAAAAGTAAATCATGCTCATGCTTATGTTTAGAATTTATTGACAGCTACTGTGGCTCATTGGTGCTTGACATTCTTTTTGGTTTTGATCTGGTGTGTCTTGAGCACGTGTCCCAAAGTGCTGCTGCCATGGGTTAGGTCTGGGTCTACACTAACAAGCTCTGCTGCTTAGTAGTGCTGTTTCTTGACCAGAGGACAATGCCTTGTGGAATTACTAGCTTGGGTTGATGCTAACTTGAGGATCTCTGCACTTTTGCCTCATTACATATTGTAGGCAAGCTTGAAAAATTGTGAAAACTTAGGCAGCAGATAAAACAGATGTAAGTCAGTAGCAAAGTATAGGAGCAGTCGTTGTAACTGAGGCTCATAGCAGCAAGATCCACAAAGCTCAAATAATAATTTGTGGCACATCTTGAAGAATGAAAAAAGAAAGCTCTTACGAATAGGCACAAGCATGTGATACCCTCTAGGAACTTGCAAAGATTCAATCCAGATAACTGACTTAAACTAAAGGTCACCAATATGCAGATTAAATTCTGGTTTTTTTATTTTTCAAGGCCTATGAGTTTAAAACCCAAGTTGGCCAGCATTACTTGGCATGTTTTAAATTCCTTGGCTGATTTAAGATCAGCCAGTACTACCAAATGCTATTTTCCTTTCTTGGATGTGTCTGCTTCAGGGAAATCTCTCATTTTTCTGGCTTTATTTTGTTTGTTTGAAACAGAGGTCCACAGAATGCCTGTCTGAATAGTTAGTGAATATGCTTCAATGTACAAGTGTCTCAAAGTAATCTTATGCACTCATCAGACTGGCATCAGTGCCTGGCAGTGGCTTATGGCACACATGGCAGTTCATTTTACAGCTTCTAAATTCCTACTGTGGGCAAATAGAAGGTGAATGAATTTTATGACAACACGTAAAATAAGCACATTATGTCACAATTTTGTTGAAGATGTAGAGGAGTCAGCTGCCTTCATAAAGAATCTTACAAACTGTCACTTTTTATTTTTGTAGCCATTCTAATACTGCAAAGCAATAAGAAAAGAAAACCCTGCAAACTGACTGTTTGCTCTATTAGCAATAGAAGGCAATTGACCATAGAGGTTATCATGAACCTGTGCTAAAATTCCAGACAGAAATATGCAGATAAGAAAGTAGAAGCCAACAATAAAATGCCATACAGAGACAGAAATTAGTTAAAAGACATCTGGGAACAAACATTTTAAATTTTACTTGATCTGACCTATTTACTGAACACTTACTATTATTTCAGATGATTACTGCAATTATTCATTGAAAAACAGATTCATTAAGTATGTTCCATAAATAAAATCATGCTAAGCTTATTTTCTAATCACTGATCATTGTTTTTAGACTTTCAGGGTGGGGATGAATACATTAAATATGACTTTGTTGTGTTTATGAGGCTATACTTATTATTTATAATTTAAGCTTGGTATCACATTATAAAATTAAATCACCCTCTGTTGCAAGCCTAGAAAAGAACTAAAAATTGTAAATATGCAAAACAGTTCAGCAGGATGGGGACAACTGAATATTTTCTGGCTGTAGCTTGATAGCTGTTAAAATATTTCAGGCTACATGAAGAGCCTTTAATAGCAGGGTTGGGAAAGAGGCTGAAAGTTGGGCTTTCCCTGAACAGAACTGCTCCTGGCTCAACAGCAGAAAACAGCAGAGTTGTGTCTTCTCTAACACTGTCACTAGCAGTAGCCTAATTAGAAAAGCATGACAGAGCTTGTTGCCTCTCTCTTAATATAAGCACTTGTACAGGGCACAATTAATGCAAGACTACACTTTCTGGCCATGTAGCTTTTTTCATTTTGTTGCTAGAACTGATGGTGAGCAAAGCTAAGATTGTTCATTAAGAAATGGCATGTAAAAACAGTTTCTATAGGAAAGGAATTACCTGTCCTAAACAGGAAAGAATTAAGAATGCATACATCCTAGAGGTTTTCACTTTTCTGGACAATAGCATCCTTCTTCTTTTTTCAAGTGTTAAAAATAAAGTCATTCAATACTGTATAGAGGACAGCTGAAATGCCTTTGTACTGTTAAATTAGGACTCATTTGACCAAAATTTGGGATATTGCAGGCTACTTCAGGAAAAAAAAAGCTTTGGCATGTTTCTAGCACTCCCCTGCTCAATTTAGAAGAAAATATGAAGTCCTGCCATTTCAAGAGAAAGTCAACCTACCAGCAACAGTTCCAGATGCAAATCTGCAGCTGAGAATATGAGCTAAAAGCTGACTCCCTAGGCTCCTTGCATTGTGTCACACAGGTGTTGGATTGAGTTTTCTTTTCAGTCATGTTTTCTCTGTATTTTTAAACATCCTTTCTCAAATCCCAGCCAAAGAAAATCCTACTTCTGCCTAGAGAGCAGTTAAATTGCTGAGCAATGTTATACATATACGTAGAGAGGTGGGGAAGAAGGGAAAGGAAAAGGAGCAGAAATATGTGGTTTTCAGCCTCAGAAAATTATCCTAAATGGCAGTCAGCAGTTAAGGATCATCTCAGAGAGACTGAACACAAGCCAGATGAGTTCTCCCATTTCCACAGAGTATCAGATAGAAGGAGCTGCTCTACACCAGCCCTGGTCCAAGTCTTGTCTATTGTAGGAAACAAATAAGTTGAGGTGGTACCTCAACTGTGAGGTTCAATTCTGTGAAGCTTCACAGAATATTTTCCCCTGCATTATTATCTTAATTGTTTGGTAATTGACTAGGAATTCTGTCAAGGCAAATGCACAACGGTAGAATAGGCATGAACTATAATCTGCCTAGAGCCTGCTTGTGCTATTCTCTTTCTTTATCAGGTTTCAACCCTAAATTATCCTTCTAGATGCCTTTTTATTTCACCTGCTCAGTTAGCTCATTGTTCAGGTTCACGTTTAGAAACAGATGCCATGTTTTTGTGACAGTACGTGAAAGGGATGCTGCTGTAATGATTGAAAATCCATCTAAAGAAGCACTATAAACAGTGATGGGCATTTAATCAATCATTTAGATCCAAAGAATATGTTCTGCTCACCAAAGAAAGTGGAAAAACCTCTCACCACAGCTTTTCCTTATTCCAAGGTGAAATCACTCTGGTGATTAAGAGAGGCTGCTGTTAAATTCTCTGCATTTCACAGAATTAAAGTGAAGACAGGAGTCAGTGAAGAAGGATTGAGTTCAGAGCACAGTTTACTCAGATTGATTGTGTATGATGGCAGAATACCTTAGTGTAATAAGTAGTTTTGTACTTACTAAAAATTTAAGTGATTCTCAGTTGCAACTTGTTATTTGTATGTGTGTGCATGTACAGTACTGTAGGTAGGCGTTCTAGATTAATGTAGCCTTCACAAATGCATGTAGAAATGCTAGATGGCTCAGCATATGAAAACTATAAATAAATGCTTTCTTCATCGCATCGATTTTGACATACAACATCCAGAGGAAGTGGAGGGAGGAATGTGATGATCCATTATGGGAGGGGAATCTCAGACATTTTAATGATTGTGTGTATATCTCAAGAGATAAATTTTCACTTTAAAAACCAAATAGAACTTCAGAAGCACTTCAGTGTTGTGAACTTCGTTAGGGAAAAAGGATCCCTGAAAAGTTCATATAATCTTACATTAGCTATAATTTAATTTGGATGTTGAACTGCTTGACTGGATTCTAACAAAGCCTTTATAAATGTCAAATGCAGATGATTCTGTGTGAGTACAAAACAACACATTTATGTTTAACACACACTGAGAGCATTTAAATAACTTATGAAGAGTACCTGTCAGTCATATTTGAAATTCATGTAAATCCTTTAAATTCTTTCCAGGTTTCTATTTTTTAAAATCAGTGAAAGAATAAAATTTGGCATTTGAAACAAGCTATCACAACGAACAAGGGAGAAAATTTAATTATTCAAACTTCATGATGTTTTTCTCCTTCTTTTTTTCTTCTGTAATATCATGGAAACATAAAATTTCATAATAAGTGACCTTACTGACGTATTTTCCTCTATTTGAGGGGAGATAAAATTCATAGATAAATAGCATATTTATATTCAAAATTAATAGATAAATAATAAATTACTTTGGGAGTTGACTGTCAAAAGAGAGAAAGTCTTCTGTTTTCCTGCAGTTTCTTAGTATTTCTTATTCTATAGTAACTTCACACACACAAAAAAGCATTCAGGGCAATTAAGAGATACCACTAGGAGATATTTACTTAGCTAACTTAAAATGGCTGCCAGCTTTCCACCCCATTTAGTAAATAGCTGTGAAACAATCTACTCCTGCCCAAAGAAAAATTGGAAGAACATAGAGTGAGAGCTAATGGTGGTAGATAACAATGGAAACTTATTTCAGCAGGTATGACTCAGAAATTTCAGTTAAGTGTATGCAATTTTTGTAGTGTTGGTTTTTTTTCAGATAAATTAGAACATAATTCTTAAAAGAATTTCTGTGATATTTACTGTTATTCATCCTAGAACAGCTTTGCAAGAATGAGTCAGACTCTACTTCTTCTTATGCACTAAACAAAATTATTTCCTGAAGGTACATTGACTGACCCTAGACACTTTATGAAGAAAAGCTGTGGAGTGGACATGATTGCAAGCCAACGGATGCAGAAGGAAATTCTCTAGCTTGATTTTCAGATTGCTAATTTTTCAGGATACTGCAACAGTGTTGTATGTACATATTTTCCTATATGAAATTGCAGAGAGAGAAACAAACACAAAACATACTATTATGTGGTGACATTTTTCTCTGCAGAACAGAATTTTTTAACGGTCATATAAGGTATAAACCAACCAGGATAATACTTCTAGAAATGCATTCAGGTAAACCTAATCCAATGTAGTTATTAACAGATAAGTGTAAATCAAGAAAGACTTCACTCTATAAATGAATAATTTGATGAACAGTACAAAGTTCTAGAAATCAAGTATATACTCTCTTATATACACTGGTCATGTCATGAAAGAGGTTTTCTTTCAGGCTAAAATGCTAAAAGTACATCATCAGCTAAACTCTGAACTCCAGTACCACCTCAGCAGCTAAACTGCATCCACTAGATACAGATAAAGGTCAGAAATATTAGAATATAAATAACAATGATCAGATTCAAAATAATTTGTAAACCAATGGAAGGAGATCTGCCTCAGAGCCTTGTCCCTTTGGAGTCAATGGTACTAACTTGAACAGATCCAGAATATTATCCTCCCTTTTAAGAAAATAGAGCCTGAGTTATGGCAAAGTTTCCTTCTCAGAAAGTGGTAAGCTAGATTTTTATTTTTTTTCCCCTGCCGCTGGACATCTATACCTTCCTTTGTAATTTCTTAGTTTTTACCTCGTTTCCCACTATGTCTAAAAGAGATTGCCCTCTAAGTCTAAAAGACTTCAAGTAATTCTAAATAGATGATAAAAGCAAGTAAAATTCTCTCCCCTGCAACAAACACTTTTCTGTTCTCCTCAGAAAATTAAATAGTTTACAAATTCTCTACATAGGATTTGTTCATTCTGCCTTCCAAAGTATTCTTCTTGTATTTCTGCAAAATAAAACCTTTTAGAGGTTGCTGAGGTGTTGCACCTATTTTTAAGCATTCAAGAAACAACAATAACAGTGCATCTTTTCCTAGGGGACAGCTTGAACAACAGATGACAAGCAGCATCATCAGCTGCTACAGCAAATCAATCCATGGCGCTAGTATCTGTTGCTACGTTTTTCTTGTGTCCAAGGCATTTTTAATCCTTCCAGCATCATCCCAAAGGAAGTTTAAAGAAAAAAAAGGGAGCATCTTTCCATCATGTAAATAAATATGTTTCATTGTCATGTTTCATCTGGTTGGACCCTAATTATGAGAACTCAGATTGTTGACTCTTCAGAATGAGCTTCATGTCAATCTGACAAGGTATTTCAAATTTCACTCTAAGACAAAAATGAAAGTTTGGTATTGACAGAAGAAATAATTTACTAGAACAGGGTTTCTTTAAGATCTGGAGAAGATTAAATGTGAACTTGATTTTTAAAGCTGAATGTACAACAGCTAAGGATTCTGCAAAAATTAGTCATTGTCACCTCAAATATTAAGTCTTAGAAACTAAAACCAAGTTCCTGACAAGGTGGAAAGCTTTTGTGATGCAAGTTCAACAAACCATCTATTTGATGCGCCTTCCTTCAGCTAGATTCTCTGACACAAACTTCTTGTTAGCAGTCTTTTGCATTAACCATATAGAAACAGTGTAACTGAAATAAGATTATCAGTCATAATTATGTGCTTTTCATCCTTTAAAATTATGCTGAAAGTCTATTATAATCTGTTCTCCTTCACTAACACAATAGATTAATTGGCTGTTACATCAAATTGCATTGTTTTTCAGACATCGTTCAAGATGTCCCCTGTGGTGGGCTGTACTCTGGTATTTCCACTCCCTTCATAT
Organism: Ara ararauna; assembly: GCA_028858755.1. Lineage (NCBI taxonomy): Eukaryota > Metazoa > Chordata > Aves > Psittaciformes > Psittacidae > Ara > Ara ararauna. The sequence continues at coordinate 55,232,248 of CM054378.1, forward strand.
ATGTCTTTGAAATTTATAAAAGTGAAAGATCTCAGGAAATTGCACAAATTCTCATTTTCTTGAAGAGAAAATAAGACACATAAATGAGGTATTTCACACCCACTATCCATTTGCTAGTCTAGCCACTAAGACTTTCCATGGAACAAAGCACTGTTTAATACCAATAGGAGAATTTATTCCTAAAATGGCTCCATTCTTCATATTAACTATGAAGACATCTAGTAACCATGGGCATTCAAAAAGAGTTCTCTTGAAAAGTTATAAGGAGGGCATTTTGCTCAAAGCTTCCTGAATGTAAATGTTGAAATGAAAAATGTTCTGACACAGATCTTAATCATGTTTTCTGTTGTGGATTTTTCTGGCTTGGTAATTTTTATTAATTTATTTTATTTTTATTTTTATTTTTAAAGCAGAAGACTTACTAAAAAAAATATAGAAATCCATAGAGTGATTCTCCCCATCTATACCTGGGTCTGTTCATTAGCTCTTGGAAATGACAGAGGGGAGATTTAGATTAGGCATTAGGAAGTTCTTTACTATGAGGGTGATGAGGGACCGGCACAGAGTGCTCAGAGAAGCTGTGGCTGCCCCATCCCTGGCAGTGTTCAAGGCCAGGTTGGACGGGGCTTGGAGCAACCTGGTCTAAGGGGAGGTGTCCCTGCCCATGGCAGGGGTGGCTGGAACTGGATGATCTTTAAGGTCCCTTCCAAACCAAACCATTCTGTGATTCTGTGATTCCTTGCAACAGAATCACAGATGCATTCATATAAGAGAAAAAGCAATTTTGTCCTTTTGGAAATATTCTATGGAGAGAGAGGACAAAAAAAAAAAAAAAAAAAAAAAAAAGGAAGTAAAGAAATGTCACTGTGCTTCAGGTATTCCATTTTAGGGACTTTATGGTTCTATTTCACATATCTTTAAAAGCAGCTTATTTTTTTTTTTTTGACAAAAGTGTAAATCTCACAAGACATGTTAGTTTTTTTTAAAGACAGAGACAATACATAAATAAAACCTTGTGATACAGCCTTGTCATTTTCTTCTTTCATTCTATATTCTGTTACTTTATTGACTGTTACTGTAATCCATAAATATATGTGCCACTATTTTAATAATACAAAAGATTTACTTAGTAGCTAAGCCATTAATATATACATCATCAGTTGCTTTTCAAGAACATGACTAATACATCAACAATAGTGGGTTTTAGAACCTTGTCATTCATGGTGAGCCAATATTCAAAGAAACTTGAATTGTCAGAGATTCACTTTTACTGTAAAGATTAAGGGCTTTCAAAATTCTGAGTGGCTGTCATTATATAGAAATTACTGCTGCAGAAGATCAGAGTGAAAAAAAAATAATCCAGACAGGCTTTTCTTAAGCAGCTTGGTATCTCCATGATAAACTGTAATGTCATATTGTCAAGGTACAGGTAAACAAATGTGCTTCAAGGTATAAACTAGTGAGTGGAGAACTATAAAGGAGTTTCTTACTCATGGACCTCATTAACTACTTAGTCTCTTCTGAGGTGATTGATGTGTGTCCAAGTGCCCTTGTTTGCAAGATCATGTGCGTTGAGCAATCTCAGGGCACATGATGAAGACCGTGGCAGAACACAAGAAGAATGAAATACTTCTCATTCTTAGAGAAGCATGGTATTTTCCTACAGGTTTTTTTTTCAATGTTTGAACCTCTTATTTTTTCTCTTCGAAGTTCACAATGGTGCTCTGAGATGAACTACACAATAAGGAAAGCTGGGAAGCAGGACCACAGTATTATTATTTCATGTAGAAACTAGGAATTGTAAGCAAAGATTAGAATTTACTGCCTTCCCATCCACCTATAAATCTAGAGAACAACTTTGCATTAGATCTTTCACTGATGCTGAGGTATAACAGAGAGATTAAAAAAAGTATGTGATGTAGCGACTGCATTTTTAGAAATACAATCTAGAAAAGACTGCTTCTAATACAGGTGGAAAACACAAGCTTTTCAGAATAGCATTTGCCATTTTCTTATAATAAGGTTTCACGTGTTACCAGGATTACAAACAGGCATTCTGGTTCTGTAATTAAACAGAGAAGATTGATGAAGAGGAGATGTGAAATATTACTTGTTCAGAAAGAAGATTCAGTTTTGATGAGATAGAAAAGTTGTGAAAAAACCTCTTATGGAGTTAGAACCTCCTTTCTTTTCTTTATTTAACTTAAAATAGTCATTTAACTTAAAGTAATTTTAATTTAAAACAGGCATTTTCAAAAGAAATATGTCATTTTCAAATGGGAATTTGGAAGAAGACATTGTGTGTTTTACACAAAGATCTGCCCAAGTGTTTAAGAACAAACACAGTATTAACAGATGACTGGTGTGCTCCATGTCCTTCCCAGGATACCTGTGGCTTTTTTCTCGTTACATGACAAGAAGTGATAAAATTAATCCTTTTATGTTCCTACAAATCAGTCTTCTGTAGTGAAAACAGAATTAAACACATAAAATCCACAAAATTTGTGGTGTTTTGCCCTGTGACTTGATTATCCTGCAGCAATGCCATTGTGATAGACACTGTCTCATAAGGCACAAAGACAGATATTCATAAGGGAATATATTGTTTCATTTGTTTGAGGGAAAAGTATTACTTAAAGACACAGTAAGCAAAGGGTTTTTTCCACACTGCAGGTAATCAGGAGGGGGAAAGGAAGGAGATACAAATGTTTTTTGCAGAACCAGTTTGCAGCAATAATGACTTTCTAGAAGCCAATGTACCAATTTCAAGGCTGACTATTTAGCAAACCTAGCACTATGACCCATGGCTTTGAAAATATAAACTGCAATCTTCCTCTCGGTACACTGCAGAAATTGAAGGCAGTGGGAAATCTCAGCAACTTATGTGAAATAAATATCTTCTAGAGGATCAGAAGATAATAGGAGAAAAGTGATGAAACTACTTAAAATGTAAAATGTAGTCATTTCGCTCTAGATGTATTTTTTGAAGATCACAGGAGAGGATAATCCTGTTCAAGGAGGCTACTTGCTCTAAGCTGAGAGCTTAAAAATAACAGCTTTGTTTTTCTGTCTTATCATGCACCATCTCACTGCTTGAAGCAATACAAGGTCTGAGATGGGTTTATAATATGTTAAAAGGAAAAAGGCAGCAGGAAAAAATTCCCTTAGCAACAGACATATAGCATTTAAAAGCTGTCACACTTGAAAATAGTGTGCAAAACCACGGGATGGTGAATCTGAAGTTATTACATGAAGCTTTGCTTTATCTCCAGATGTAACCAGTTCACAAGCAGAAGACAGCTGCTGAACTATCTACTGCTCCATCTTCTTTCCACCACCACATTGCAGCAATGTGATAGCTGCTTATGCCTGAAAATTCCTACAGTATAATACTAAGCATGAGTATCATTGCAACTGGGGCAACACCATGGTTGCTAGGGGAATTTAAAGAAAACAAAGAGACAAGCACCAAATTTAAGAGTGCAAAATTAGAAACAAAGAGGGATGATGGACCATGTTGTACATATTCTCCAATTCATCATTATTTATCCTTCAGTGTTATTCATGGCACAAAGAAAAAAATTGACAAAGCAAAATCCCCTGCCAGCCAGCCTCAATGTTTAGTGCTTGATATGTGACTTAGAAATACATGTATCATGTAATTCATCATCCCAGCTTTTTTTCAAATTGCTCTTTAATGCTAAACCTCCTAAGTTCATGGAGTAAATTGAGAGCATAAGAACACCACAGGAAATGTTGTTTTGAGAGATCCTGCTCTCGCTTGGGTCCACCTTTATTCGTTTTTCGGTCAGCTCAGGTGGGCTTTTTAGCAGCAAATATCACAGTTGTCTCCTCTGGCTGTGCTTCACTTTACATTAAGGAGTGCTCTCTGAGTAATTTCAGATAACTTGGATGGAAAGATGCATCCCAACAGTATACTTAACACCCTGAGACACTAGCAGCTCACTCCATGGGACCAAATGAGAGCAAATATGAAATAAAATCTCCTGACATGCGTCCAATATAGATGGCATGTCATACAGTTCATGCAGTTGGTGCTTATCCTGCTCTCTAGTCACTGTAAGGCCTTTCTACAGTCAAGGGAGCTCACAGCTCCTCCTAGTTTAGTATCATCAGCAAACTTAACTTGATATATGCTTGGTTCCTGCATCCGGATCGTTTATAAAAACATTGATAAGAACTGGCCCTAAAATCAAGACTTGTGAAACCCCAGGGGTGACTGGGTGCCAGCCTGATGTAACTGCATTTGCTATAACCCTTTGTGCACAGCCCATCAGCCAGTTGCTTACCCCAGGTACTAATGAACTTGTCTAGCTCTATTGCAAGATACTTTATCCAGAAGGATACTGTGAGAGGCAATATCAAATACTTTGCTAAAATCCAAACACACCCATGCACTAGCTTCCTATGGTCAATTAGATGGATGACTTTGTGATAAAAGGAAATTAAGATGGTTAAACAGGACTTCCCTGTCATCAGCCCATGCTGACCATGACCAATATCTGTGTCATCTCTCAAGTATTTTTCAAGACCTCCCAGAATAACTTTCTTCATAATTTTGCAGACACTGAAGTACTGATGTACATGACTGCAATTACCAGGATCTTCTTTCTTACCCTTCTCAAAAATTGGGATGACATTTGCCAGCTTCTTATCAACTGAGACCTCTCCAGACTTCCAAGACCATTGAAAAATAATGGAGATAGGTCCCACAATGTAGCTCTGTGACAGACAGTAACTACCTGCGCCCTAGTAGTAAAAAAATCACAAAAGTGTAGCATTTCTTGAGCTTTAGTGTGATAGAGACAGTCCCCAGATAAAAAACCCTATGGTTTTTCAACAGCAGCCAATCCAGAATGAAGATATCAAAGCACAGAGGCAATAAGGCACCCAGATAAATATATATTCTTTATTTTTCATTGTAGAAATGATATGCAATAGAATTATGACATTTTGCCCTTTGTAATATCATTTGAAATCTATACAATTAAATTTTAACCCCATGGACTTTTATCTTAGACAGTCCTCTGTTCTTCTTAATTCCAAAAATGATCCCAAGACATAAAGCTAAGGAGAATTTTTTTTTTTTTTGAGAAACTGAAAGTTCAAGATGAAAATAGCTGCATCTTATGTGGCTCTCTGTTTCCATAGAAAGTATTTTCTATAATTTGACAAATTTTTTTTCTGATTAGCTCCTGTTGTAATGTGGATTTTTCACGAAATCTTAAGTTTTTTACTCAAAGGGGAATGGCAATCTGGCCTCTGTCCAGCAATGGGGAAATAACATTCAGGCAATCAAATACCACAGAGATGCGTCTGGTCCGAGAATAAAGCAGAGATGCTGGGGAAAAAATGTATCAGTCTACTTGCAAGGCAGGAACCTAAAGGGAGGAAGTCCTAGACTAAACGGGTGTGCATGACAGAGGTTATTACCACATGTGGGCTGATTTCTTACAGAGCAACTCAGTTCAAAACTCATGATTTTTTTTTAAGTGGGGTGTGCATGTGTGTGTACATAAAATAAGAAATCTCAAAATCAAAGACTAAGACCTATTTTAGCTTTCTAGTTAGCTAATAGGAGCACTTCAGGCCGTTTGGAAAGGAAATTCATATGAAATGATTCTCTATCTCTGTTAATGGTATGGGAACTCATGTCAGCTGCAATCAGTTTGAAAAGCTCTCAACTTCATGGGGGCTTTGCTGAGCAACTGTCTTGGAATAACATATTTTTCTGGCTCTGTTCTTGGATAAGTATGCTTAGAGGATCAGGAAAAGGGCAGGAGACATCTGTCAAAATACTTGCTCTCAGAGATCCTACTTAGACTTTTACATCTTTCATAATTGGATGTTCTTCTGTGCAACGTGAACATGGAAGGTGTCCTGCATTGGTAGGGTGAGCAAAATAATTTTACAGTCCATTCACATTATGGCTGGGAAGTAACTTGTAATCAGTAGTAAAAATGCAGTATTGAAGCACAGCATAAAGGCACTCTCACTTGCAGCAACTTCAAATATTTGTATTATAGAATCATAGAATAGTTAGGGTTAGAAAGGACCTTAAGATCATCTAGATCCAACCCGCCTGCCAGGGGCACAGACACCTCACACTAAACCATGCCACCCAAAGCTCTGTCCACCCTGGCCTTGAACACCGCCAGCGATGGAGCATACACAACTTCCCTGGGCAACCCATTCCACTGCCTCATCACCCTTACAGTAAACAATTTCTTCCTCATATCCAATCTAAACTTCTCCTGTTTAAGTTTGAACCCGTTACCCCTTGTCCTACCACTACAGTCCCTCATGAACAGTCCCTCCCCAGCATCCCTATAGGCCCCCTTCAGATACTGGAAGGCTCTCGATTTCGACCATCTCATGATCGCTGCAACCTAGGCTGCCCTGGAGCGTCACATTTCCAACCAGCCCTTCCCTGCTGGTGAGCATGAGGTCAAGCATGGCACCTCTCCTTGTCGGCTCCTCTATTACTGGCAGAAGGAAGTTGTCTTCAGCACAATCGAGGAAGTTCCTGGATTGCTTGTGCCGGGCCATACCATCCCTCCAACAGATATAAGGGTGGTTGAAGTCCCCCATGAGAACAAGGGCCTGCGAGCATGAGGCTGTTCCTATCTGTCTATAGAGCGTTTCATCCACTGAGTCCTCGTGGTCAGGCAGTCTGTTACAGATCCCCACAATAATGTCTCCCATCACTGTTCTCCCTTTAACCCTGACCCACAAACTCTCTATTGACTGCTAACATGTCCTTCACCGCAAGAGCTTCATAGGTGAAAAAAAGCAGCATTTCACACTTTCACCCTATGGCTTGCTTGGAAAAATGACTAGGGGCACAAAAATGTTGACTTATTTCATAGATATTGTAATATAGTTTTTTTGGCTTACAGCTGAACTGAATGCGTGTTCACAAATCTCTTTGCTTTGGAACTGGCCAACAAAAAGAGACAATAATCAAAGTGACTGCATCCATCTCCTTCTCCAGGGTTGAACTGTTTCACATGCTTACAAGATGAAGTCTGTTTCCTTTTTATATAAAGCCAGTGAACCTCATTCATTTATGTAAATGTGGAGCTGTCTGAGGACCTTGTCATGATATGAGAAAGGCAAGCCAAAGAGAGCCAGTGTGGCTGCATTGCCTGATATTTCATAGAATGAACTTCCAATTATGGATTTAGGGGAAGAAATATAGGAAAGATGCCAAATGTGACTTTAAAATTGTTTCCTCTGAAAGGAATCTACACCATGGTCCAGTCTAAACTAGAGCTAATGCTCTCCAATATTCTCTGGTACAGCCCTTTTCCAGTCTTGGGATGTCAATTGCCTGTGGAGGCTCTGAGAAGCTGCTTGTAAGAGCATCACAGGTTTTTATTTTTCAGTCAAGTTCAGGAATCTTGTATCTCTTCACTTTGACTCAGGGGTGATGCCATACGATGTATTCTATTGTACTTTAAGTATAACTCACATATTCACGTGATGTTCTTTTTTTATTGTTCAAGAGTAGTGAATTGTCAGCTTCCTTCGCACTCTTTCCTTTACTGAATGAGATATATACATCATCTTTCAAAAGACGCAGCACTGTCATGACATTTAGAAAATGTTTTTTAGTGTATGTGTATATATTTTCGAGGGACTACAATTTATGAAGTAAGATTTCTTTAGCAAAATGAACAAAACTCATTTCTTTATGCATGTTTTATAGAGCAACTGTGATGTGTCTAAAGGTTATACTTCATCTCACTAGAATGGATAGATAACAGAAGAGATAGTCTTTTTTCCCCACTGGCACTGGCTGAAGTTTCTTTTCTCAGTCACATGGGAGACTAGTGTACATCAGTACTGAAAAGTTGTCTTAACGTCTTGGCATAGAGCCACGACATGAAGAGCATGCTCATAGCAGGGTAAATGTAGGGGCAGAGTATTTGGAAACTCCAAAGAGAGGACGGAAAACATCTCACATACTCTGTGACAAAGTCTCTGTGACTCGTTGCACACCAGAATGCAAGGCAGGGGATAACAGGGGATAGTAGAGGCCCAACAAACTGAAAGGAGCCATTTCTGAGCAATGACTCTGACAGCACCTATCCCACCGTCAGGAACAATGGGGAATGGTGCAAGCCAGGGGAAGAGTGTCTTTGATGCGGCAACTCTGGAAGGACTTTAAGAGACAATTGTCTCCTCCAGCTCAGGGATCATGACAAATTTCTCTGTACTTACCAGGCTGATGGACTGTAGGCTTGGATTTTGAACTAATTCTCTGTGCAGCAAATGACATTGCATTTTATGCAGTTGCTTTGCATCATGTGCTTAAATTCCACTCTGCTAAATTCAGTACTGAAAGATAGGGCTGGAAATTGCTCTCCTCCCCCACAAGGTCCAGAGCAGTGCCTCACTACAATTTTCTTCTCCTTGTAAATGCAGAACAAAGCTGCTTAAAAAAGTCAATTAACACCCCCACACATGCCGTATACACCTATTCCACTATTAAATGATGCAAATAAACCTATGTGTTTACACTGCAAATATAGCTGAACTAGTAGGGCAATAGGGAATTAATTGAAGAGCTTACTCAGCAATGAAGACCCTTATGAAAAAGAACTCAACCATTAAATTACTTGCAAAAGAGAATGGTAATGGTGATTGGAGCCCTGCTGAAAATAAAGGCCAATTGAGATGGAATGAATAATTCCTAGGATTTACGCACAGCACCTTGTATTCCACATTTTCTTTCATAATTAAACCAACTGGAAGGGAAAAAAGGATTACAAAATGGAATAATGTGTTAAAAAAAAAAAAGAGGGAAAAAGATATGCATCTCTGACGAAGATAAAAACAGGAATGACAGTAGTAACCAAACAGTATTTCTCATGGCTATCGCTACTTAAATACCTGACAGCTCAAATTCATCACAATTTATCTCTGGACCTAAATTTTTTTCTTTTCCTTCTCCATGCAGATATATTTTACTATCTGCCATCTCATGGGGGAAGAAACTGAGCCAGGGGAAGAAACTGAGCCAAAGGAAGAAAGTTAATTGTCTAGTGTTGCTCACTTCTCTGGATGTGAGCCCATAAAAAGTCCAGACATCTTGTCTGGAAAAGATGCTCAGATCATGCTACCCTGCTTTGTGAGTACAGACGAGCCAATAATGAAGGGGCAAACTGACATACTTTTGCCAAGGAAAGGCTATAGGACTCATGTGGTTGTGTGGTTCAGGGTCACTTACAGGACTCAGAGAGTATGTGCTTCCACTGAGCTAGTTTTTTACAAGTTATCACAGTCTGTTCCTGGCTTGAATGAGGGATGGCTGCATGTAAATGTGGTTAGAATAGCTAAACATACTTGCAGGGAAAGGGGAAAAACCCTACTGAAGCCATAAAAAAAAAGAGGTTTGCAGATTGCAGCTCTTCCCCCACCTTTTCTCAGCACTCAGTACAAAACCCTGAAAATAGGGAAAGATTTAGAACAGAACTTCGTCTACCCTGAATCTTACAAAAAAAGATGACTGAGGACAAAGACAAAAGAAAATAATTTTTTGTCCCTCATTTTTGAACATTAGAAAGACACAGTATTTAGTCTGTAAGGTATTCAGAAAGTCAGGGTTCACCTGGGGCTTTCATTAAAACATTGCTTGAGGGAAGGATGAACAAGGCGAATAATTAACGTGTCGGCGTATTACTTTGGCTTTTGTCAGAAAACCAGCTCCTTGTACAGACTCTGGCGCTACTTTTTAACCATGTTTATATTTAAGTTTGTTCTGCTCCAGTCCTTTATGATATACACAGTTACTCCATGACATTTCTTCTCGAGACAAAGCCTCTCATGGGACATGACTTGCCTTGAGTTCTTACTTGTCTATGTCAGTGGAAACTGAAAAGTTGAGACTCCAGTGGGCAATGAGATCAAAGAGGAGGATCTGAATCTCTATTCATTAAATAGATGTGAGAAAATAAAAGTTGTCAGGCTGAACCAAGGCCTTTCCACTGAAGGTGTCCTCTGGTATATGCTACATTGGAAATGACAGGCATAAGTCTTCTAGCAGGTGATAGCTTGGGGACTTGGGACAAAGGTTGTACAACTCATGTTCAGCAGCACATAGACGACATTCTGAATTTGGCTGATCCCTTTTAAACTTCACTTACCTTATTGGTCACTCAAATATCATGTGGCAATGATTTCCACAGTTTTCTCTTTACGCACTGTGAAAACGCAATTCTGCTTTGTAACCCTCTTCTCTAGTGAGTCATAAGCTCTCCTCTGGTTCTTGTTTTATGAATTCTGCAAGTTTCTCATTTTATAGACTTCTGCCACTGTAGATTTCACTCCCAGTCATCTCTTTCCCAAGCTAAAGGGCTAATCTTTCTTAGTTTGTTCTGACACTGGAAGCTGCCACATTCCTCTGATTGTGCCTGTTGTGACTGTGTGCCGGTTAAGCTCTGCAGCTCCAGGGCACTTCTCAGCAGTTGAGCAGAACCACACAGGTGCCATTTGGGATGTGGAAGCCCTGTGCAGGTAGTGTATATTATCATAATAATACTTTTTATCTTTTGTGATTACTTCTAACAAGTCCTGAAATATGATTTGTCTTTTGATCATTGAACAGATGGCAGTGCCCTGAGGGCACCACCAGCCCTAGCTGTCCCTGACCTGTGAGCTCTGTGGCTCTCCCCATTCTGCCCACAGCCCATGACTCTATTTCAGCCCCTTTTGGTTCTCCCCTCAGCTTTCTCACAGGGCACAGCCATTTCTCACCGCCCTCTGAGAGCTGATTCTTTAGGAGACTATCTACAATTACTCCAAGACCTCTTTCTTAGAGTGGTAGTAGCTAATTTAGTGACCATGATTGAACTTATTTCTGCAACCCCCTATGCATTATTCTGCATGGATCTTAAATATTTCCATGGTCTTAAATTGTTTTTCCAAAGTATTTTGCAAAATCATAGAATCATAGAACCATAAGCATTTGAACTTTTTAGCAAACCAAGTCATCACAACTTCTTTGCTTTTCTTGCAGTCAGTTAAAATTGTAGACCAAATAATTTTTATCAGCCACCAGCTCTGATATTTCATTGGTTTCTCCCTTTTCCAAGTCTTGTCTTATGATTTCCTCAGGGGATCCACTATTTTCCTTCCACATATTAAGAAAAGAGTGGAAATCCCAGACATTCACACCTTATTTCTTTTTCCCAATGTGTTCCAAGGAGTCTTTTTGCTGGGAAAAAAGCAGCAAAAAAAATCCCAGCAAATTAAAAGGAAACATTTTTGTGAAACTCAAGTCACCAGAGTATGTTTTGCTTTTTAGCTGTATCCTTCATCAGTCTACACAATTTAAGTAATACATTAGATAAAATTTGCAGTTGAACATTGCCCATAATCCCAATTTAGATATGTGTTACAGTATTTAAGTAGCTGATAGAATTGGACAATGCCTACAAAATTTCCTTGAAGGAATGAAATAGGTTTCAGCACTTACATAATCTGTGGTAATGTGAAAAACATTATGTCTGATATTTCTGTGGATATGGCCTTTTTCAAGTTTCATTGCAGCTGCGTGCAGATTATAGCAATTCACATGCCCTGATCTTTGACTTGTCTTCCAATACTTTCACAGCAATTTTAGCTACATTTTGCTTCAAGTATTTCCTCCGCCATGTACACACTTTTATGAAAAAAAAAGGAACTAAATAGGTGTGTCAGCTGTCCTGTAAAGCACTAAAAGATTTTTAATACTGAGAAAAAGTATTAAAATGAAATCTGAGGCACTCCGTTTTGTGACTGAGCAGTACTTAATAAAATCTCAATACCAGAACAACTCCATCTTAAACTTTGGGAACATTTCCCTCCCTCCAGCACTTAAAGGCTATTACTTGAACTTACTCATGACCTTTGTGTGCATAGGATCAACTAACTCCAGCTGAGCAAGAACGGAAAATAATATCATATGCAAAGTCCACTAGAAGGGAAAGCCTTTTATAGCACAAAAGACAGGAAATTGAGTCCATACATTAAGGAGGGAGATAACATCCTTTGATTACTTGTATCAAGGAGAAGTTATTCTAAATAATCCACCATTTTCTGTTTAAAGAAACTATGTTGTATCCAAGCGGGATTGTTACTCATTTTATATACATATACATATATGTGTCCACACACACACATACACATAAGTGACTGAAAGCAGCTTGAAAAGGTTTTCCCAAAGGGTTTCAAGAGTTGAGTTTCTATTCTTGCACCACCACTCTACCTTTGAAGTGTAGCATTGAGCATAGAAGCACCTAATGCAGGAGCAATTCAAGAACCTAAAGATATAAACCATGGAAAAAGAAATATCTTTATGTTATAAAATCAGTTGTTTTTTAGAGAAGAAGATCTAGGAAAGCCTAAGATGAAAAGAAGGTCTCTTCTTTGGTTTAGTTCCAAGAGATTAGGGTAGATGAATGAAATAAAGATCTTGCCTAACATGTATGGAACGCATCAACATCACTGGACAATTTCTCGAAGTATCATGCAGATAAGAGCAAAACCAAAGGTAACAATATTAGAATAAGGAAAAAAGCCAAACTATGTTGAAAAGCAAACAAACAAGGAAGCAGTTACAGAAGTTTGAGTGAAAGCAGTGTTGAAATGGGGAAGAGGTGGGGAAAATAACAGTAGCAAAAGGAATAGTTAGCTGAGTATTCATGGTGACCCTCTTCAAATCCTGTCAACTGGCTAAAGAGAATGTATGGTGCAAACTGAAAGCCTATGTTGGGCTAGATTAAATAGAATATCTGAAGTCAGCTTGAAGGGCATTTTTACTCATCCTGTCCTTCACTGCTTGCAGTATGCCTATGTTAGCCCTGCTGATTCGTCTCCTAATACAATATAATATCCGCTTTAATCTAGAAAAGATGCAAAAGCCATGAAGGTTGACAAGGGAATGAGAGGTTAACAGATATAAATATCATACCTTTTGGTTAGACTTTCGCTTCTAAAGTCACATCAATGCTTTGAATGTGACTTTTACTGTTAACAAAAAACTACCAAATAAAACACTCCACAAAACAATATAACCCTCAATATTTCTTAGGATCAACAAAATGTGTGAAGCCTGACTGCTCAGATACTTGTGTGTATGGTTCCCTCTATATGCCCAGCTGCTCTGCACTCCTTGTTGGGTTTGCTGCCTTTCAGCAAGGGAAAGAGCTGGCTGCTGTCATTTGAGAAAGGCCACGACTTCAGGACTGTGTCCTCTGGTCAGCTGGGTATACAATACTTTCCTCTTAATTTGTTTAAAATTGGCAGTAGTTTAATCACTGGGTAGAAGAGGCAGACTGGCTGGCAGGCCAAATGGCTACAAAATTGATGTTTTGGTCCGTTCAGCTTTGGCAAACTGTTCAGCCCTGGAGTAAGAGGGTGCACATGAGTTAGTTAGCGTTTTAGTTCAAATCAGTTGAAGCAAATCCCGTTTATCCCTCTTTGCTGGGCATTGATTTGCAATACAGCAGCATCTTGGAGCATGCAGAGTAGCAGTTTCTTTGTGGATAAAACCAAATGGAAAGATGCACTAAAGGAGAGCATCCATTGCACTACCTGCTAAAAAAAGGTGCAGTTGGATCACAGATAAGACTAGACCTTGCACAAAGTAGAAGTCCCCCAAGGCTATACAGTGTCAACTTCAGGTTCTCAGCACCAAAGCACCATCTGTCTTTCCTGATGGCTTTCTGTTGGCCCATGCTACTTGCTAGTGAAAACACAGCTGCTGCAGTTCAAACCACACAGGAACTAAGATCTGCCCAGCTGCCAGTCCAGTTAGCCTAGTATATGAAAAAAAAAAGAAGGCTAATGATACAACACTTTTCCTTTAAGCTGTGCTTTAGACAACAGGGAAAAATTAGGATAGGAAAGGCTGAAAACAGATGTTTTCCACTCCCTCATTCATACCATATATAGAGTCCTGTTTACTCCTAATAGCCCCACTCATAGATGTCAGGTTAGTGTAAGCAGTTAAATCATAATATATATTTTAAATTAGATTGAGCCTTGACAATCATTCTTTTTGGTATCCAGTGCTTATCACCTCTTAGTTCACACTGCCAGTGATGGAAAATATGTATGTAATTTTGATAACACTTTTGCTGACAAAGTCATTTAACTGGTGGCAGTGAAATCTAAGATTGGAAGCAAACCATGCCAGACAAAATAATTATTGCCTGCTATAATTTTCCCCCCAAAGGCCACCTGAATTATTTATACGATCTATTAAACTGTGCATATTTTCAAATAGTTTAGTTACATTTTCAAATCAAAACAGAATTTTTCTAACTGGATTATAAACGTCATATAAAATGTATTTTTATAATTTAAAATAAAAACTATGAATGGCAGTCATCTAAAGTGAGATAAGGGAAACAGAGATTCACTGAGACTTGCAGGGCTCTGTTTTGACTTGTCTTGATTACCTCTGTGTTTGGCTTGGATGGTCTGTCTGGTTTAAGGGTATACTTCACCAGCTTTTTTAGCTTGACTTTCCCTGATGGCCTTTTAGACACTACAGTTTTGCCACACAATTTTATTGACTCTCATGTGAGAAGTGCTGCTCTGCATTGCTGTATCATCATGCTCAATTAACCCATGTTTAATTATACAGGGATATGGAGCTATTCAAAGGATTTTCAGAGGCCTCTTCCTCAAGGGCAATTACTAAGTGGACTAATAAAAAGTGAAAGCGAGTATTGATATCCTACTATGGATAATGTATACAATGTAAGCAATCACTAGCATTTCTTACAATATCTAAAATGTCTATCTTTTATTCTCCTTAGAGCATATTCTTTGAGTTGGTTCAAATTGGGATTCTGTTTTTGATCTCAGACAGACTGCTCTTGCTATTTCTTTGTACTGTTGATGTCTCAGATGTTATTCTCATAGAAACTTTAGCAATAAATTTCTTCTGTTGGCAACAGGAGTAATACTAAATTTTAGTTGCAACAGATAATATAACTGCATATGAAAGAGTTCTTTTTTGATGGTTTTACTTACATGCTGCGGTATAGAGCAATTAATATTTGTGTTTGCCATTTTCAAATGTGTTTTTGAAAACTAATGCATCTAAACCTTGATGCTATTCTCTGTTTGATCATTTTCTGTTACAGTGGCTTTAATGCAACTCAGAGGTTCTCAGTGGTTTTGGAATGAAAGTCTGTAGCTAAAAATGGATTTAAAAATCTGCTGTAAGCATCAGGTATCTTCTGTGCTCTCATAGATTATTTTATACATTACATAATTGAATGAAAAGAAGGCCTTGAGATACAAGTATAATTCAATGAATAATGCAGCCAAGCCTAATCTGTGAATATATGTCAGAATTTTTCTGGTTTTGTTGTTTAGAGCATCAGTTATTTTCCACTGGAAAATTGATATAGGAAAGTAAATAGAACATTGCCTGATTGAAAGTGTGTAGATCAGGAAAAAACAAAGAACCACCAATGATCCTCTTAATTTCTTTAATTAAACAAAGCTTTTTTTTTTTTTTTTAAGGGTGCATGACTTTGGAGATGCAGCATGAGTTTTAAAGTGTTAAATCCAAACGAATTTATTTCAAAACAGAAAGCAGGTACATTGGCACAAGCCTTGCCTACCAATGAAATCCTAGAACGGGCTCACAGGTATTTGTGAATTGTATATATGAAAAATAATGATGTCTGTGGAAACTCAGTCCAACAGTAGTGAACAGCAAAGCAGTACTCGTGAGTCACTACTGTAAAACTGAGACATAAAAGTGTATTTTTTTAACCAGAGAAATTTGTCCTCTATCTCTGATATTCAAGGTGTTTTAATATCTTGCACTCTGTCCATATCCAGACTGTAAATCTTTCTGTAAGGGTTATGATACCTCTTTGTGAATAAGAAAATAGTTAAAATCTAAATTATTTGTTGGCTTTGGCTTTCTGCTTCATAGTAAAAATAAAAACAGGTGACAGAGATGTCCAGGGAGATTTTATATTTTTTCATGTTCAGTCAATTTTATGGATCATTGAGATATTTATCCTACAGCTTAGCCATACAGTACTTCATTGTCTTTCTAATGAAAATTGACTGTTAATGTCTTCTTTTAATTTCCTTACTCTTGGGGTAGCTTTTGTTTCAAAACAGAAATTATTTGACGGTCATCAACTTCCCTTAATAAGTTTCTGAAGAACTGTAAAGGAAGCCCAACATCTTCAAAAGGTTATAAAAGGACTGGTTTGTCCTACATGGTTTGGTTAGCTTTAAAAAGAATTTTAAAGAAAGTTAAAGAACAGCATTCTTGTTTGCATAATTCATGAAGCATGATGGCATGAATTCAGGATGGAATTCTTTCTCTTAACTTTCTTGTCTTCTTGAGTTTAGACCTTTAACTTCTGGGGTGCTCTTTTTATGTTTTTATTGTGCAGAAAACTGAGAGCAAGAACAATTCTTGTATAATTGCAATTTATATAATTGGAAAAAAAAATAAAAAGGTACTTGATCCAAAGGCAGCTTAACTTATTCTAAGACATGGACAGTTATTGTCTTTTCCAATTTTTCCTTAGCACTATACAAGCATTTTTAGGAGCTCAGATTCGCTCATAGTGTGAATGAATTTGGAACACTGAGGCTGTGTCTGAAGAGGCGGAAAATAATATCACTGTAATCTTCATTTTCAATAAAACTAGTCAGACAAGAGGATGATTACCATTCACAAACAGTAATGAAGCAGTGAATTAATTTTATGAAGGTACAATGGACTAAGCTATCTGAAAATGATCATTATCAGCATTGCATATAGCTATTCTGAATCTATATTTTGAGTATATCTTTATTTAACCAGGATAAAAAAGCTGCCTAAAATTCCTTTTGTCATAGAATATAACGAAATAGTAATCTCTCAAAACTCATAATTCTCAGGGAAATTGTTAGTCAATTATAAACATAACACAAAATATCTATGGCTATGATGTATTTTAAACACAATTATGATAATAAAGTATAATCAAATATGTGCAAGCAGTAGCAATTAATAGTGCATATCATTAAACCATCTGCTAATTAATCCAAAGCAGTAATATAGTTTATTCAATAAGTTCCAGCATTTCTCTTTGCAGATGTGTACAGAAAAATAAGTGGTTTAAGTCTGATGAAGCAGGAAATGATTCTATGAGACTAGAGCTTTGCTGTAATAACTTGGAAACTCTCACATATTTTTATTTAATTGTTGTCACTACTGCAATAATTTTAAATATCACTAGGCTGCTGGGATCAAAACCTGCAAGTGGGAAACAAGAATCTAGGAGCTGCCTTTGAATAGAAAACAGTCTATAGCAGCCAAGAAATTGATCACAGAAGAGAAGAGGTCATCTCCAAAGCCTGAAATGATAGGAAAAGCTCCTATTGATTTCAGAGGACTGCATATGGGATGAGAACACTCAGTACCAACAGATCTAAACTTGTTTAGTTTTACTACAGAATTCAGTAGATTTATGTAACTGCTCCATCTGGTTAAGTACCTTGTAGATAGTGTCTGGTATTTTAAGTATCTATCAAACATTTTTCCCTGTCATCCTAAACTTCGCTGTTACACATACAGAATGTGTTTTGCTCTTATCCTTTTGTGTGAATATCTTATCAATTTCCTAATTTCTTCAGTGAAAATGTCCATTCTGCAAAGTACAAAGACTTATCCTGCTGTTATGAAATAAAATATTAAAAGCGTGGCATTTCCTAGAGATTTAGAAAACATCTTTCAAAGCACACATTAATACACCCAGTGCTAAGTCTTTTGACATGACTTAAATTTCCTCTCAAAGAAGGAAAGATATTTCAATGCAGTGCTTTATGAATTTTGTAGTGTTTGAACTAATACTTCTATAAATGCTAAGTTAGTGATATTTGTTTCAAAAAGGGACAGCTTGTGCACAATTTAGGGAGAAGGGGATTAAGTAATATTTCCATGAATCAAGATGACAGTGCTTTTCAGGAAAAGGAAATGGGGGAAAAAGTCAACTTCCATTTCTTTTGAAGGAAATACTGAAAAGATTATCAGTTGGCAAGTCAAATACAGAAAATATCATCTGATAAAAGCCTGCGGTCTGATCCACCAAATCTTTCGAAATTCTACAAAAGAAAGTATGGTGCAAAGAGAATAATTTCAGACTTAAAGTACTGTAAGGGCAGAAGCATTTCACATAGATTTTATCTGACATAAAGATCAAATCAGCTGAGTCTAAAAAAGGAACGCTTGAGTTTTCATGGTCCTTAATTTTTCAAATAAAAGAAAAACATGACCTTGCATGTCTTCTTCATCTGGAGAAGAGTCCAGGCTGAATTTAAAGGAAAGAGCGTTTTACAGTAGAAAGGGAGCTGATTTTGCATTCCTTATAGTGATACATACTTCTGCTGCCTAAAAGGGCAGGTTGTAGCGTGCCCAACTTGTTACTTGTCCTGGGAGCTTCTGTAAAGTGTATTACTCCTATTTGGTAAACAAGCCCAGCTGTTGTTTTCAAACCCACTCATTTTGGTCACAGGCGTGAAACAACCCTGATGGTGGTAGGACTCCCGTGGTCCCACTTTGGTGGCCTCGTCTGTGGCATTGGGCTGTAAAGGAGACCTAGGCAGAGCCAAGTCCCCAGTGGCTAGCTAACAGACCTTGCACAAATCAAGTAGGGCTCTTGGACTCATCATCTTCCTCAGCAACCTGGCTGCCACAGCAAGCTCCTTTCAACAGTTAGTCAGGCACAAAGACCAAGACTCAGGACTCTTCTGGCCCACAGCCAAGATCTAAGATATGGAAGACATTGGCCAAGCCGGGTTCCTCCTTGTTCCTTGCTGATGACTCACCTCCTGTAGCAGGCAGAATAACGGCACAGCAGTGTGTTCTGGGTAGGAAAACAACAACCTCATGCTAGATTTCCCTTTCTTTTAACTCTTTGTGAGTGACAGTGTTAATCCACTTCATTTCTCTCATGTTTCACACGAGATGATGAAGTGCAGTCACAAGCAGAACATGCACTGTTCATCCATATGACTTAAACATCATTATGTATGTTTTTTCATATAACTTAAAATTTTCTGTTATAGTTCCATTACTTTAACAAAAAGTAAGAGATGACATAAATAACTCAGAGATGTCAATTGAGCTCACCACAGAATAGTCAATATAAGCTAGCAAATAAAGCAGGATAAAAGAATGCTTTATACACATATAAGGAATAGCGTTTGTCTTTGTGAATAATAGAGGTCTAGGAATAATTAAAAAAAATCTCAATCATTTGATGTCTCAGTCAAAATAAATAATATCATTACAAATACAATTTTACTGCTGTCTGAGACTTAAAAATACTTCAGCTTCCACAGTTCCTAAGGAAATCAAACAGGACATTTTAAAATTGTGGGTTACTAGATTAAAACAAAATATTGCCATTGGCACTTTATGCAAATAAAAATAAAAAAGAGAGAGTTTATTCAGTAAATAAAGATAAATAGGCAAATTATTTAATGCAGGCACAATATGTTCATTGTTCCTCACACCAAAAACCTACTTGTATAATTTAATCTATACATAAGACTTTTACAAGAACTTAATACAAAAGGAGTTTTTTTGAGTAGGGTGACATGGAAGAAAATGTCTTCTGTCAAGAGCTGTTATTCATACTTTAAAGCATACAAGCGTGACAACTTTTAAAGCCCAGGATATTATGCCTATTCAAGGTTTCCACTCATCTCCTGGGCCACTCACTGTTTTCTGCACTTATGTCTGTAATAACCATCTCAGGCAAGTCAGACGTAATACTCTGTCAGCCAGCATCCAAAGTAAATCTATGGATAAATAAGTGTTTAGGTTTCTTGGTTCCCTAATTATGCAGGCACATGCAGAAGTCTAACATTTTGTCTTCATTTCCCACAGTAGTTCAAAGAAACCTTGCAGACAGTGAAGACATTTTCTGGGAGCTGTTACTCTGCAGTGGTGATGAGCCAATGTTCAAATGAAGATTTAAAGGCTCAAACATTTGGGGCATGTTTAGGGCTTATGAGCAGGTTTTGTGCATTCCAAAGACAGAAGAGAACTTGGGAATGTGGGATTAAGTTTGTGCTTCAGAGGCAAGCCTTGCTCAGAGGGAGAAGGGAATGGACTCTCTGCATAAATGATTACACTGATTACAGTGACAGTATAGTTATGACAGAAGCTTTCATGCCTCCTTTCAGCTTTCTTCGTCCTCCTCTTTCCCTCATTTCTCTTCCACTTCTAAAACATTACAGTGGAGAAATATTTTTTTTTCATATACTCTATAGAGTCCAACATGCAGGAAAACACATTTATATGCAAATCAGTTGTATTAAAAATGCTGCACACTATCTCCTAGACCCTATCAGAAATGAAGTACTTATGCCTCAGCAGGTAATAGTTAAATATTCCAGTGATTTTTGTATTGTGACTGAAGTGAATTATAGAGAATTGTTAGGGGTGAGAAATGACCTTTAAGCCCATTAAGTACATTAGAGGCTGATTGCTGCACAGCCTTCCAGGATGGTAAATAATTGCTTCAAAAGCAACTCTAGTGGTTCTGCATTTTTCTTATTAATCTTGTCATTTTACAAGTTCCTATTCTTTGATTAAAACTTTTGTTCCCTTTTTCAATTAACATTCTTTTTTCATGTTCCATGTTTCTGCTTTAGTCCCGTCATTGACACCATGATTTAAGATGATACATTATCAACATTAACTTATCGTACATCATTTAACACTCAAGATGTATTTCCACCCTTTTTTATATGCATTTACTCCCCCCCCCCTTTTTCCTTTTTTTTAAAAAATGATATGAGCACATGTATTTTCAGTTTGGTTTTATTTCTCTCTAAAAACCAAACCAATAAAAAATTTTAGTCTACCACCTTTTTCCTTTGCATACTGCATTATCACCACTGGCAATGAAAAGATAGGAACAGAAATCAGCTTTAAAAAGATTTTATGCTTGGTTGGAAAAAAGTCAGTGTGCATTATATGATAGGCATTTTACTTCATTTTCAAAGTAATGGTTTATATCCTCATTTTCCCATGAATTTTTAACTGTCTCTCTCTCTCTCAAAAAAAAAAAAAAAAAAAAAAGAAGTAGAAATTCAGGTCTCCCAGACTCAGTCAGCTATATGTGCTTAGGCCTTGCATGTAACCCTGGGTGGAGTAGGCAGTCTGGATTTTGGGTGAGCTGTGGGAGGAAAGGAAAGTGTAAAAGGTGGGTAATTGGTAAGCTGTGATGATGCCATGAAGTGCCTATCAGGGCCCATTTGAGGAAGGGCAAATCCAAGTTCATTTACCAGGGCTGATGGAAGCAACTGTGCCGGCAGCAGCTTGATCCACTAACATTCGTGTGGAAGAAAGGAGCAAGCTTTCTCTCCTTTCTCGCATGCTGAGACGTGACTGGCACAAGAATCCCTCTCCCACGTTGAGTATTACCATATTCTGCATGTATCCATGAATAAACTGTGGGTGCTATTTGAGCAGAAAAGCATTGCTTAGCATAAATGAATTTATAATTCCTCCTTGCCTGTGCTTGGTGAAACATGGCAGCAGACAGCTCTGAAACAGTTTATAAAAGCTAAAAGAGTCACCATCATAGCACACTATTAACAGAATTTCAGATATGAAAACAATGGACAAACAAAGGAATAAATATTTAAAGATATCTAAATGAAGAGGGAGAAGTATACTCTATAGCCCGTTAAAAAGTTAAGTGCCTACAATAGGCTTTGCAGAAAAAAACCCTATTCCGAACCCACTTGTCATTAGAGATGCAGGTTCTTTGAACCTCTGTAAATTCTGTAAATTTTATCTGGACTCATAAATATCAATTTCCATGCTGTTTCCCTTGGAACCTCTTAATCTGGTTTTATATGTCTAGGTCAGATCCTTGATTTAGGAATACTAATACATAGGGAAGAAAACGTGATTATGAGCCACTGTACTTGTGCCGTTTGCAACTGAGAACATCATACTCCTGTGATGAGCAGGTCTTGGGAATTCTTGAAGTTTGTAGAAGGTGACTTCTTGTCATAAGTACTCAGTGAGTCCAACTAGGAAAGATGCCCTCCTAGACTTGCTGCTTGTGAATAAAGAAGGACTCAGGGAAGATGGTAGGTGGCTCTCTTGGCTACAGTGGTTATGAAATGGTTGAGTTTAAAATTTTCAGTGTATTAGAAAAAAATTACACCAGAATTGCTGTTCTGGGCTTCAGGAGAGCAAACGTCAAGCTATTCAGGGTGCTACATAGCAAAGGATCCCGGGAAACTGCATTTGAGGCCTTAGGAGTCCACGAGTGTTGGTTGCTTTTTCGGAACTACCCTTTAGAAGCACAGGATCAGGCAACTCCACTGTCTTGTAAATCAAACAAGATCAACCTGGCTGAACAGGAAACTCCTTGTGGAGCTCAAGTGGAAAAAGAAATTGTATGATCTCTGGAAGCAAGGTCAGTCTTCAGAGGGAGATTACAGAGCTGTGGTTTGTAGATGCACTAAATGTGTGGTTTGAGAGGACACAAAAAGCCAAGCTTAAAGTTGAAACTGGCCAGTGCTGTGCAGAATAACAAAAAGGACTTCTTAAAGCATGTTAATAGCAAGAGGAGGTCTAAAGTAAACATTGGACCAATACTTGTTGAAGATGGTCATCCGACTAATAGCGATGAAGATAAAGCAGAGGTGTTCAACACAGATTTTGCCTCAGTCTTTAATAATACTAATAGACCCTGGGCTGCCTGGTCTTCTGAGTCAGAAGACCCATAACTGTGGGAACAATTTCCGTCTGTGGACACTGAAATTGTAAAGGACCAGCTGTACCAGCTGAATGTTCACAAATCCATGGGGTCTAATGGGATTCATCCCAGAGTACTGAAGGAGCTAGTGGATGCTACTGCAGGACCTACTCTCAAATACCTACCAAAGGTCTTGGGAGCCTGGGGAGGTCCCCGCTGACTGGAAGCTAGCCCACGTTATTCCAGTTTACAGAAAGGGCATAGGGGGAGACCCAGGGAACTAGAGACCTGTCAGTCTAACCTCTGTTTCTGGAAAAAATATGCAGATTATATTGGGTAATTTAAAGGCATTTAATCAGGCACAGTCAGCATGGGTTCACAAAGAGAAACTCCTGTTTAACTAATTTGATATCCTTCTCTGATAAGGTCGCCTGCTTAGTGGATGAAGGGAAGGTGGTGGATGAAGTTTTTCTTGATTTTTAGTAAGACTTCTGATGCACATACATCCCTCGCAGTGTCCTTTTAACAGTACTTGTTTTCTTAAAAGTTGAAGTCAAAATGGCTGAGTGTCCTGGAGAATACTATAGTGTGGACAGAATGTGCTATAAGAAGTGAAATTTTATGAAGTGTCTTTGATTAAATGTTATTATTGGGGAAATAAGCCATTATATTCAGCTCTATTAGGAAGTATTTTATTCAGGGACACATAATTCTTCAAAAGCAAGCAAGCCCTGAAGTTTCGCGGAGTGCCTAGCTGCCATGCCTACCTTCCCCCTGAAACAACATTAAACTGTAAAAATAGTGTGAATATATACCCTACCAAATCAACTTCCAATTAGTCAAAAAGAGGATCTGATTTCCTCATTGGAGCGAAAAGAGAGTTGACAGTTTTCTTCTACAGCATCTGCCGTTACCCCTCTCCATGTTCTCACCTCCTTAACAAAAAAGTATTTAAAATAGCCTTTTGTAATATTTTCTAGATATATGTTTGGGCATAGTAAGTGTGAATGCTTAGAAAGAAAAATTCATATTAAAATGATATTTCCTGTATGACATCCAACAAAAGCATAAGCCATGAGAATTAAAATAATCACCTAAAGAAATGTTGCAGAGGGCTGTTGAAAGCAATATTTATCACCATGCATGGAACTTCAACAATACTAAAATAAGTTATAAATCACTCAGGAACCATCCTGTGAATTCTGTTTTTCTCAAATGCCACTTCTCAAGGTCCAACACTGAAGGTGTATTTCAGTCTCTCTGAGCACACATTTTCTATTTGCCAATATTAAATTCCACAGCCGACCTTGTTTTTCTCATCCTCGTTAAATTCTTTCACAATCCATTCAAGTCCTCCAAGTATATCGACTTTAAAAATCCTCCTGCTTTTGTCATCTATAAATTTTGATGCACTCCATATCAAATCAATTTCTAAAATCACTAATATAAATGTTAAATAGAAAATAGCTCCAGGCAAAGTCGTCTGTCATATTCTGCCAGGAGGATCTTTTATCATTTGTTATGATCCTTCAGGGGCCTGCTTACTACCCATTATTAATCCATTTTCCCTGACCAGTCTTCATATCTCCCTCATGACTTTCCTTACTAGTTTCTTAAGATCTATGCTTGAAAAAGTGCTGTTAATATATATGCAAATCCACTTCACACTGTTACCTGTTAACCATATCAAGTAAAGAACACATTAGCCTCTGTGATATGTTTCCAGTTTCATACCGACACCAGCCAAAAATTCTTTGCCTTCAAATTCATTACTGTATTCTTTAAGTATGAAAATGCCATCCCAACTTAGATGATATCAAACATAGGCAACATCTGCTTTCTTAGCCTTTGCCAAAACAACAGGGTTGGTCCTTTAGTTTTTGGTAACAGGATGGCTTATTGTTATTTAAAATGGAAGATCAGAGACTTCTCCCAGGCAGCTCAAATAATTCCTTCTCTAAACCAAAGTGATTTTGCCTTCTGTGTTTCTCAGCTGCATCACACTTTCTAACTTGATATGGGTGCTGCTTATACCATCACGCTCCAGGAAAAAATAAGGTTCAGCTAACTGTTCTTCCTCTCAACAACTGCAGAGATCAGGCATGTGAAGTAGGCGTTTAATTATCCTGCCATTATCCCATCACCACAAAATGACAGCTTTATCATTTTAGTGAGAAATTGTAGTCCTCACCTTTTACAAATATTCATTACTCTTACGTCTCCTGCTAGTTATGTTGGCTTTCAACATCTTCAAAAGCACTGTATAAAGGGTCAAGAGAATAGCCATGTTGACTGCTCTGGGATGTTCAGGAATTCAAGTTTCATTTCTGAACTAACGCAGAATAAAGATTTTACCCTTATTATTGAAGCAATGGCCAACACCCCTTAGCTAAGGTTAAGGTACAGTTGCACAACTGCGGACAGCTTTGGTAGGTTTGGGATTTTGCAGTGAAAAAAGTGAAGCAGGTGGCAGCTGGCAGAGGTTGGTCCTAAAGGATGTACTAAGGTGGGTTTCCTGTTGGAACAGATAAGCAGCAGACTGACTCTGACAGTGATGTGGTCCCTGGAAGAGGGAAGGCAATGGCTAAATCCACCACCTTTCTCAGTCCAAAACTGATAAGGATGTGAAGAATTTTCTACAGTAAGTGAGCATGTGTACAATCTACCCCCACTTCCTCTTGCTATATATAGTTATAGTACCTCTTTCTGGTACTATAACATATGCCTATTTGAAGTGTTGTACAGCTGTTATTTTAAGAAGAAAAGCTGTTTAACTGGGTAATTAAACAGAATATTGTTTCTACCAATTCTAGATGCTTTTTTGATATTTGAAATGGAGGCAAGTCACAATGAGTGCAATCTCCAGCCAAAGTGGTTCATACTTATTCTCTAGCAAGAAAAGCAAGCTGATTTTTCAAGAACTTACTGAAATCTCGGGGGTTAATCATCCTGTTTTATAGGAAGTCTGGGAATTTTGGCAGAAGCTATACTTGGCTAAGCACACAGCATCTTATTGAACTAAAACACATGAAAGATACATACAAAAGGTAGGAAAAGGTACTGCCCAACACAACAAGGCAACAACAACAAAAAAGACTGAAAAAGCATTGCTTAGGTACTTAGGGACAAAACCATGTGTTAAGATGTCTGGAGCTACATGTGTTAAGATATCTGGAGCTAAGATGGGTGACGGACATTTAGCAGAACAATAAGGAACTTCACAGTCACACTATATGCAAAAAGAAACTCAGGGAAAAATATGTATTCACTGATGGTTAGAGGGGGCAACCATGAACAATTGAAGCACTGAATGCCTACTTGCATTGGTAAGCAAAGTCACCTCCCAAACCTGTTTACCAGCACAGTCTGTGAAGGGGAAGTGCAGAAAGCTGTGGGAGAACAACAGATTAGGGACTCCTGAGAGTAGCAATCTATGGACATAATGGGATTCGCATAAAGCAGAGCTTATGGATGTGACAGTGGTATTACTATCATCATCGGTGAAAACCAGTGGCAAACAGGGCAAGTCTCTTTTACATGAAAAAAAGCTAACACTATGTTTGTTTTCAAAAAGGGCAGGATGGATAATTCAGGGAGCTATAGGCCCTTCAGCTTCTCTTCAGAACCCTGGAAAAATCATGAAGCACGCTCTCTTGAAGTCCATTTCCAAGCATGTGAAGGACAAGAAAGTAATTAGGTACAGCCAACACAGATTTATCAAGGGCAAGTCTTGTTTAACCAGCCTGATGGGCTGATGTAGAAAAATAATTGGCAATGTGGATAAGGAGAGAGCAGTGATTTTAATAAACATTGATTTCAATGAGGCTTTTGACACAGTGTCTTACAGTATTCTTGTTTGTAAGCTCAGGAGGTGTGAGCAGGACAAATGGGCTGCTAGAAATGTGGCTGGACTAGCAGGCATGAAGGATAATGATCAGCGTCTTGATGCCCGGCTGACGGAGGGTGATGAGCACACTAGTCTTGTACTCTGTATATCAACACTGGGGGCCCACATTTTTCATTGCCCCCATCAGTGACATGGATGGTGACACACAAAACATTCTCAGCAGATCCACCGATTATGGGCAGTGACTGACACAGTGAATGGCAGACTTTCAATGCAGAGGGATCTTGGGAAATTTGAGAACTGGACCAACAGACACCTTATGAAGTTCACCAAGAAGTACAAAGGTCTGCACCCAGCATGGGAATTCCCATGTATTGGTGTGGGCTGAGACATGACAGGCTGGCCAGCAGCCCTGCTGAAAAAGATCTGAAGTACTCTGCTGAGAAGGTCATTACAGCGGACTACTGGGGGAATAGGAGCCAAGAATATTCTCTCATTGTAAAGGAAACTGTGCAATGAGTTTTATTAAGCGGGGATTATGGCCAGCAGACTGGAGAAAATCTGTATCCCCCGTTACTTGGTCCTGGTAAAGCCACCTCTGTAGTACTGTGTTCAGTCCTGGTTGTCCCATTTCAAAAGACATGGTGAGGAAACTGGAGACTGTTCAGCAGTGAGTTGCCAAGGTAGTCATGGACCTAGCGACACAGTTTGAGAGAATTTAGTTTATTGAGTCTGCTGAAGATGAGGCCAAGGGGCAGTCTAATTGCAGCCTACAAAACTTTGAGAAGCCAATGTATTCTTGGTAGTGCAAGATGGCACAGAGAGGTTCTGGAGTCACAGACTGTGGTTTGGTAGGTACTGTCTGAATATTATGAAAATCTGCTTGACCAGGAGGATGGCACAGCACTGGAATGAGGGCTTGATCTCTTTTTAGTAGATTTTCAAGATTTGACTAGACGAGGCTGGGACTTACCAATGTTGGGAATAACCATTACAGTGAATGGGATGTTGCAGTAGGAGACCTCTAGAGATACCTTTCAACCAAAATTTCCATGATGAAAATCGCTTATGGCTATGACTATTGTGTACAGAAAACTGAAACATAATGACAACAGTGATCTCTAGATTAGGCAGATGTACAAGTTCTACTCTCTCTCCTCATGTGATGCAGTAGTCTTGGTGGCCTGGAAATCTGAAGAGATCATGGCAGAGGAGTCGTGGCTGTTGTATGAAAATTAGCTCATGTGAAGATTAGTGATGTGGCAGCTGGATTAATTCAGCTTCCTAAACTACCTCAAGAACTGCTACCTTATTCTGCAGTTTAGATTTAGACCTGCAACATAGCCCCTGAGTATCCAAAGTTACAGTGGAGAGCTCTGAGACCAGGTAACCAAGGATAGACTTGTGATAAGGTTTCAGCCCAAGGCCAAGTTTTCAGAAAGAATCACCAGATGTATTCAAGGTGGTCGAATGTTAAATTCTGAGCTATTCTGAAAATGACTATGGATGAAATAATTAATGGCAAATATGAGATGAGGGCCCTATCAGATCAAAAAATGCCATTTGTCAGTGATCAAAACTCACTGCAACTGAATTCAAATCGCATGACTCATCAGGAGGCATATTTTTGTGAGGATGAAATCATTGGGAGCTTGTCAGGCTTCAGTTGGATTCAAACATCCTCCTGGGAAGGACAAGTTGCTATAATCCTGAATTTATAACATTGGCATGCACAACAGTGTGACAATGATTGCTGTAACATCACCTTTGGGGAATAAAAATGTAAACGTATTTCAATCATTCTGTTTAGATTTTAGAAAGGGAGTAAGGATGTGAAATATGGAAATATCTAGATGTCTCTGACTATAGTGCAACTGGTATTAGGGCAGCAATATTAGTCTAAGGCTCAGATTCTGATGAAGAAAAAAACTGCCTTCAAAATGGCTCTGAAATAGATGCATAACTAGGTCCTGAATCAGGTGTTATTTATAGGAAGACTGACTGTCCCAGCCTTGGCAAGCTAATTTGCTTTGCCTATGAGAGTGTCAGGAGGGAGGCCAGAAGAAAATCAGAAGCTTCAAGTCTGTCTCCACTGTCATTCCCCAGACTGACTTCCACAGCAGTTGCCAAACCCAGAAGAATACTCAGGGTATGTGGACTTCAAATTACTTGAAGACCCAAGCCACAAGTATAGTTACATCAGTATAATGAACACTGGCAACACAGTTGTCCAACAATCCACATTCTATACAAGGATTTCCCCCCTTTACAGTTTGTTTTGTACCCAAAGAAAAATGGAGCTGTGATGCCTCCTACTGGCTTTGTTTGTGTCTCTTAGTCTTTTCCGTGTTTCAGGAAAGTTGCCCTTACATCTTTGAAATATTAGTGCTGATGTAATGATGGTAAAGACAACCTCAGATAAGGTCTCTGATATGAAGACCAGGAGTTATTTAAATTTAAAATGAACTGAAAGAGATGAAAGCAGTAGGTGACTCACAAATACATGTTCAAAAGGAGCTGTGCATGCATTTTATCTTACAATTCTGCTTTCAGAAGGGATAAGATTTTTTTTTTTTGACAGGTTATTTCATCTGATGTTATAAGAAAACAAAATGTGTTTTTTACACTGACGTTACTCCAACACCCCCAAAAGGTCTTTTGCTTCAAATGTTGATCTGCTTCAAAACTAACAAAGCACAGTCAGAAGAAAAATAATTTTTTTTTCTGATGTTACCTCTTTTCCACAGGCTGTAAATTGTACCAGACAGTACTTTAAATTGCTCTTGGGATGAAGAGCCTGAGAAGTCACTATGTTTGTAGCAAGAATTTATGTTTCAGTTCTACCACATATATCTAGTCTTCTCATGCAATTTAGAGAGGATGCTATAAATTAACATACTCAAAATATTTAATAAAATAGGTCTTTTATTATTTAGAAAAAAAAAAGTGTTACTTTGGTTGTTAAAACTACAGCTGTAAATAAAGGGATTGATCTAATAATTGCAACAGCACTGTTGATCTGTCACATACTGGATCTTGATAGAGCTTTCCTTTTGGCGACAAGGTTAGACAGGAGCATCCCTGAATAAGTTCCACACAAGTTTTCAGAGTTTCCAGAAAACTCCGTGCATGATCACTGATTTGGGATTACTAAGCATATTCCTGGACTATGCATTCTCAGCCCAGCAGTGATCCAGCTTTCTATCCTGATCCAGCATGCTGTCCTCAGCAGCTCCACATGCTCTTCTCTTTGAAAATGCTCTCCTCAAAGATAATTTTCATTCAGATGAACTTACTTACTGCAGGTCAGTAAATTATCATTATTTTTATCCTCGGTCTATCTATCCCTGAGGAAAACACAAGAAAGCCATTACGGACAACACAAACGTATTTAGACAAATGTGTACTGTGAAATAGTAACTATATAGCAACCGTATAAAAGGGTTTAAGTGGGGAATCAGAGATTTCAAATCATTGTAACCTTAAAAAGCAGAATTACTATGTAAAATATTTTTTCAGGGCGTTTAAAGGAAGCACAGTGGCGTTGGACAGGAAGGTTCAGGACACATAGCAAGTAGTTTTCACAGCTACCAGCCACCACGCAGAAGGAAAGAACTTGTACTGGGACTTGAAATGCACAAAAAATGTAAACAGGAACCAGGAAGGGAAATCAAAACACAGATGCAGAAGTGATTACAACACTCCTTGTCTGAGCTGATAAGATGAAAGAAAAAGCTATTAATTCATAATCTAGTTTCTTGAAATTATTCAAACTTTGGTCACAAATGCTAGGCAGAATCTGAAGAAGTTTCTAGGCCAGAAAGAAAAAGGACAAAACCCAGGATTAAACAAGTACAAAATACCCACTGTGTTTGGTTCTGAACTTTATCCAAAGTTTCTCCCAGGGTCTGGTTCCAACTTTTGTGAAAAGCTGACTTTTACTATAGCTAATATTTCTTCAGGAACACAATAAATTACTTGACAGTTTGAAGAGTCTAAGCAAGCAAAGGTGAAGTGACTCATAGGCTAACTAGCTCATCTGTCTACAACACAAAGGATATTTTTCTCATGGAACACCCCTGCTTGCAATTGAACAGATACCCTGCATTTACAGTCATTATTCACACCCGTGTTGTCTGAGGACACCATCAATATCAGATACTGCCACAAATGAAAATGAATTCAGAGATATGTGAAAAGCCAAATCTTTTATTTAAGAAAATGGGCAAAAATATTTTAAAATGCATGTATGAAACAGAAAGTACATAGAGGACTTTTAACAGACTCATCAAGTTGCTCCTCTTTTTTCAGCTATGGTTTTGTCACTGTGAATACTTGTATCATCTTAGCCCTCCTCTTAGCCTGTAAGGTCAAGTCAGTTGATAAGGTACTCTGAACAGAAGTTACTTTGAATTAACTTTTTACAGCACCTGTTAAAATGGTTCCTTGATTTTAATAGCAGATTCTGGGCACTCTGTCAACAGAAATAATTTATACCACTATTAAACACAACCCAGAAAATTACTCCAGTTTCTTGTAGTTTGAGTTTAGTTTTACATAGAGCACATGCTATGTTGCAAATTGGTAAAGTTTCTGGCTAGCTGCTGTCTAGAATGGATTGTATTAAGAAGTGTATTGCATTACACCATACATATTGTATCAATAAACATATAGAATAAGCATTGGCTTTTATATTTTTTTAGCATTATATAGAAGAGTTTAGTGTAGTTCTCCTATCACCAGTATAATTATGATATTTAACTTACTGATGCTATTTGTCTCTCATTTTTTGCCAAAACCCACATAATTCTATATTTTATAAAAATCTTATGGAAAAATATTACTTGCGTACCTGAGGACACATGGTTTTGCAAGCATTACTTTAATCTCCAGGAAGTTACGTAATAAAAATGGATTTTTCTACCTTAAGTAGATATCTGAAAAAAAGACCTTCCTATAAATATTGGATATAGAAATGTCCTTACAGTAACAACTGTCAAAGCTCCATCTTAAGTAATAAAAAATAAAGTTTACCTTTGGTTAATGATATTTTTCCTTCCTCTAATTTTTTACTAAATGCCAGCTGTTAATAACATAATCAAGTGTGCCCCTAACTTACTTCCATAAATATCCATGTTCTTCCCTGTAAAATGCCACCAGAATTGCGCCAGATGTGAGTTCAACATGATGCCCTTTAGATGTAGATTGTACAGTTCAAGTAAGTGTGATCCTCCAAAACCTGTCCACTCCCTTCACTTTTGTTCACCCCAGCTAATGCCATGGAAGTCAACAGAACATGAATGCACATACCTCTTTGGAGGGTCAAACAAATAGACAATAATAGGAAATAATAGGCAAATAGAATGACCAGTGATTGGTGACAGAAAAGTGAATTTGTGCCAGTAGATCTAGTTTGCTGAAAAAGTTAAATGGCCCATTATCCAGGCACACCTGCTAAGTATAAAAATGCCAAAGGTCTAATGCACTACTGTGTTATGCCAGGTTTACATCAGCGAAACCCTATATGCTTGAGTTGAGGACTTTATAGGCCCAAGCGGCTAAAGGTCAAATTCCAAACCTCTGGAGCCCCTCCATTCTTAAATCCAACTATTTTAACATATTTAGTGATTTATTTCCTATTTTTGTGTCCAGCCACCTTTGCAGTCATCCCTAACACCTAAAAGGAATTCAAATCTCATTTAAGAAAAAAGGGAAATGAATCTTAAGCTTCCCATTTCTGCTGCTCAGATGACCTTTAGTAGGTGCTGGAAAACTGGAGTAGAAGAGAGAGACCAGTGCCAGAGGAGAAGAGGAAGTCCTGCCACACTCTTAAAAGAAAGAGTATAGACAGCTATCTTGGGGAGATTGGTTTCAGCTTGTGAACCCTTTGTGAACAGAGATGTTTCATGACTGCAGCATTCAGACTTCATAAGATGTGGGATTTAAAAGATAAACCTTTATTTCAGTTTTTCCTACTGATGCCTATGTGCATCCTAAAGTTGCTCTTCTTTCAGCCTCCCAGCTGCGGTGTGCCCTATCCCTGCAGTGCCCTACCTTTGGACTTCACCTGGAGTGTGTGAGCATTATCTAGCTATACCTGTGCCATTCTATTGAATTTGTAAAACACATTTTCAGTGGTCTGATACTGGTGAATTCCTGAATGCTATACAGACATTTTCTCTTTTGGAAACTGTGATTGTTCCCAAGAACGGCTACTCCCTTTCATACCTAATGATTTTCTAGAACAGGTCAGACCTCCATATTTTCTAGGAAAGGAAAGAAATTATGTCATTTTATGGCATTAAATGCATCAAATATACAGTGACTTGTAGCTTTGTTCCTTCTTTCTTCTTCATTTTGATATTCAGATATTTTTCATTTTCTCTCTAAGTAATTCCTGTCACAAACAAAATTATTGTTCAGTAGTGATATAGTCACAGTCTGCAATGTGTAGTAAATTGTGACTGACTGCAGTTGCTGTTTCATGGAGCCTTTCCCAAGGCTATAGATCTGGCAAGGCTAACTAATGTAAATCTTATTCACAATTGTTGCCCCACTCCAATTAACAGAGGTAACGTTTGCTGGTCTGAGTTCACAATTTTACGCTTTATAGCCCTGTGAGCAGCTTTTCAAAGCTTTTCTCAAGTATAGTCCTCGAAAGCGTGCATGTCCCTTTAGAAACCATTTCTCTGACACATAGTCTTACCCAAGATTTTGTATCTCCCCATAATGAAAAAGAACATGGAAAGAGATTTAGGACTGAGTTTGCTTAGCTAACATACAAAAGTGATTTGGCAGCTGGGGCTCCATGGCGAAGGATGTAGGCAGGAAAAAACACTGTCTGGTTCATAATGAATGTTTTTAAAATCCTCACAAGCCTAGGTACCTACTGACAAGCTCAGCAACTGATGTATCTTATTATGAAAATGTTTCCTTTCCCCCTCTTCCCCCTAGGATCTATTTTTGAGCATCCATCAGTAATATTGCAAGTAATCAATGGCAGTTAGTCTTATCAGGTCACAACAAAATAAGTTATATTTTGCAATATAAATTACTGTTTAAATGTTATTAAGTAGCATTAGCTCTGTGGCACATTCTGTACAAACAGATAAGCTCGCTCTTCCTACGCCAGTATTTGTGCTGCTGTGCTGAGTTTGTTCTCAGAGGGAGAAGGATATGATTACCGAGATAAAACAAAATCGCACATTACAGTCATCGTGGGGAAGAAGAAGGGAGAATGCTAAATGTATTTAAATTGCAGGAGGTTAAAACAGTGTGTGCCAAAAAATCTCTGAACATGTCAGGATTAATAACAGCTGGAAGCAGGTGCAGAGATGACTATCCATTCCTAATGCATGGTTCAGCATTTAAGGTGCCAGGATGCTGAGCTTATCTCTGATTTAGGAAGCTTTCTCCTTCTATCCCGGTACTCCTTCCACACAATGGGTATCACTGGTGATAAAAAGGGTACACAAATGTTAAACAATAAATAAATTTCTTACCTCTGGTGTACCACAGGAGAAATGTTTCAATACCCTGGACTATGTTTCCAAAATCTTGAGGAATAAGCAAGGTGTAACAGTTAAGGATAAATCAATCAAAAGAAATCCAAATTAAACGCTCAAGAGGAGCCCACTCTTAATGAAATAAAAATCCAAAATCAGTCTCAGTAATGTGAGAGAACAGGAAACTCACAACAAGCGCATGGCTTTCAAATAATAACATAATGCTTTTGAACGAAACCTCCTGTAATAAGATGAGAGAGCAAGTCCTTTAGATACATGAGGTGTGTAAAATCTGAGGGAAGTAGCATGTGAGCGACACTGACTGCATTTCAAGCTGCATTTGAAGTCAGGACCTTCAACACTAAAATGTAGAGGTATCCCACTCCAAATAGTCAAATTCTGCTAATCTTTTGGCAGCCAGCAGGTCCACTTCTTTGATGGTGGTTATACACCTCTTGTATGGGTAAAGCAGCCTATTCTAAGCATTTAAAAGCCTCCAGTGTTACAGTAATGAGCAAAGTTTTATGATAAATGCTTGCTTGGATTATGAATTCTAAAAGCATGAACTGAAAGGAATGCCATCCATAGCTGGTATGCATTAACATCTTTTAAATGGATGTATGCTGGAAGAGGATGAAACCTTTCATTTTCTGCCAGACTTCTTAGATCTTCCTTCTATCAATTGCACTATGAGTGTTACTGCAGCAGCTATTTGTGCTATCATTGTCCAGAAGTAGGAAGCAGGGCTATTAGTTTCTGCTAGTATAATATTAGTCCCTTTAATTAATAATATTTTCTACATGAAAATCCCAATTATTTTGATATTATACATACTCTACAACAGAAAGTCTGAGTCACAGACTGGCAAAACATCTTGCACTGAGATTAGGCAATTTAGATTACAGCAGATACAGCACCCTAAAGTCTGACCCAGTCTATGGTTCCTGTAGAAACTTAAATTAACACTGTACAGGAGTCAGCCTTAACTAGAGTCTAGGCCTACAATTTAGTTTTAAACCAGAAAATCTCCAAATTCTACCCCACCACATGCACTAATAAATGCCGTAAAAATAGCAAAGATGGAAAATACAATACAGTTTTCAACCTAAATGCTATGTTAATTTTATGAGGAAAAACACAGTGTTAATCTGCTAATTGTGCATGGGCCAGGCAGTCATCAGTCTTTAATTTGTATGATGCAGTGAGGTAAGACTTTCTATCTTTTCGGCAGCTGGTCATTTACGTTAAATCTAATGGGAGCTATATATGGCTACCTTTGTGAGGATAAACCCTGCAAATTATTCTGGAATAAAAACAGTGAAAGAATGATGCGTTTTTTCCCACAGGACAAGCCAGATACAGTTTTCCTTTAAGCCAAATCACATTTTGTAATGAAGCACAACTCAAAGACAGAACCAGCAGAAAATTAGTCATGGAACTGGGACCGAAACTGTGACTAATTAACAGCTGGATGGAGGGCAGCTGATCATATGGGTTTGCCATCAGGATGCCACTGTCTCAGTGGAAACTGGGTGGGCAGGGAAGACTGGGTGTCAGACTTGACTTGTAGGGTGTTACTGGAGATGCTTGGCAGTTCCAAATGAAGCCCGCAAACTGTAGTGTTTAAGGGTTGGCTGTCACTTCAAAACCAGAAGAGGCCTCTGGTTGATGGTGGGCTTGGGCTGCTCTGAGTAGGAAGGTTTAACAGGGAACTGCTGTAGACCAGGACTTGTGGTTTGTACACTAAAACTGCTCTGGGGCTGAGTGAGGAGACTGGAAGAGCTGCTGACTGGTGAAAAGTTTAGACATGTCCCTATTTCTGCACATCGCATTTTCTGGCACAGATGGCATGTGCTAGGGACAAGACAACAACACTCTAAACCCGGCTTGCAATAAGGACAGCAGTGGCTACAGAAAGTCAGTTCCTCTCTTGCGTGGGACACTTGGAAGCTGGATTCATTAGAGTCTTTAATGAAAATGTTTATATGGACCAGAGGGTGTGCTTGTGTATGCTCACGATACTGTGAGAAACGTAATGTCACTTTAGTATAACTTCTTGTAAGGGTCTTCTGTTTTCCTTTGCATGATCGAAGAACTTCCCTGGATTTATTATTTTGCATCCTAAAATAAGTAAGCTGTGCTACTTCAGAAGGTGGGCTGGGAAGTTGGCATTTCCTCAGTCAGTCTTGTCCCCCATTGTCCCAATGCGACATAAGTAAGAAAAGGTCAAATAAAAATCCAATTATAGAACTGCAAACTATGCCCATAAGGGGAAAGAGGGAAAAGAGAAAAGATACAATAGCATTTGCTGTCACTGTGTCATTTTTAGCCAGGTCAAGGCAGAAAAATCTTGCTTCCTACCTTGATAAACCATTAGTAATAGGTCAGGAGTCAGCTGCTTCACTTATCAGCACCAGGAGCTTAAATGCCAATGATTAAATGTTTCCATGGAGATCCCCTGAGCTTCACTATTGTGAACACATTATTTACACCCACACTCTGCCAGAGAAATGATAATGACAGCACGTTTTGTTGTGCCCCAGCATATCTGAAGCAAGCAGTGCAGCTGGACTCTAAAACAGCATCTCAGAGCAGAGAGCCAGATATCAGGGATGCAGGAGACACCTGTTCATCTGATTTTGGGAAATGGCTCTTGCTGGAAAGAAGCAGCCAGCATTTTCAGCATTACATTCTGGACAGATGACTCCAGTGCAGGGGGGCTGTCACAGCTGCTCAGTATTAACAAATGAATTCTTGCAGGAGGCTGCACTAGGTAGTACATCAGCTGCGTGACCTACATAGATTGTGCACAGTTTAGTTGTTAGTTTATTTCAGCTGGGGAAAGAGCAGATAAGTTCACGATCAGAGGAGTAGGAATATCTTGTTTGCTCCAAATTAGTTCAGCCTGGTTCAAGCCGATTATCTCTCAAGGAAGTCACTCTGGAATGACTTTCTCCATTAGTATTAATAACTGAACTGGGAAAAATTTTGGTGCTATTTTGATGAATACTTCATCTGCCATTTAAATAAACTCTTTTTCATTCCTTTCCACAAGGATGATGCTATTGGAAGTGAATTTTGATGTCATGTACGCAATATACGTGCAACATGTGTCTGAATATTTATTTTCCATTTATGGTGATGTGAAAAAGATGCTTTCAGGCAAAACAGAAGGAAGTGCCATGGGACTTGTCACAGCATTTTCTGCAGCCTGAGCAGCTGCATATAGATGGGTGCCGAAATATTTTGTTAGGTAATCTAATCTAACCTGATAGAATGCACAATTATATATTTTAAAGCCATACAGGCATGTTTACTCGTAACCAATAATAAACTCTACACTGTTTCCATTAAAGAAAGCATAGTGAAATCAGCTTTAGACGCTGCTTGTTGCATAGATAAGGTAGGTTCTTCCATGGGCAGTCTTTTTTTTCCTCCCGAGATGCAAAAATCACTGGAGGAAACAATTTGCACATTTATATGATCGAAATATCTGAAGTTTATATCAGGTCAAATATACCATGAGCAACTTGGATTCCCGTATCCTCTACCAGCACTGGTTTTCACATAAAATGTCTCAGTCCTAGAGCCACACAGGCTTCTTCCAGTCCTCTGGGTTTATACCATGGGGCATACTCCTGGTTTTGTTGTAGGTGCAATGGAGACCAGGTAAAAAGCTTTTTCCTTCCTTCCCAGACACTACCCCCAAGCACTAGAGGAAGCAGAGGTTTGGTCTTTGGGGAGAGCAGATAGGGATTTCTAGCTCAGTGTAGGCAGGCCTGGAGAACAGAGCAGGGCCTGCTGGAGCACTAGAAGCTGGCAGACACATATGTCCTGAGTGCTGGATGCTCAGCAAGGCTCCACTGTGCTGAGTTTCCCCTTGATTAGAGAAAAAGCTGAGTCTAGACCAGCCTCTTTACTGAAGAGCTGGCTTGTAGCCATGCTTTTGCAATATTATTCCTGGAAGTACCTCTCTGTATGATGGCATTTCTGGGAAGGTAGAACAGCACTAGTAACTCTGATTGAGTGTACAGCTAAAATTAAATCCATCCTGGAAGTGTGGCTGATCTGTAGGAAGGTGCAAATATCTTCCATGTAGCAAATGTGTTAAAGCTATTTGTTTATCATTTTGAAGAAGAAAAGCACTGCTAGTGAGGACAGTCTTCTGGATGTAGTAAGGAGTGTATGATCAAATTCATTAAAAACCAGACTTAGATTGATTGTTGCTGATCATGCTTCAAACATGCTATGCTTTGAACAAATACAACGCAGAAAAAAAAAATAGGTTCACAGTGAATTTAAGAAGAGGATTCTTCTTTTGTCAGTGATGCTAATGAACCTATCAGCAGCAAAGTGGATTTTTGATGTGGGCGCTACCCTTGGCATCAAAAATTATGCCAAGCTTGAAAAAGATCTGGCTTATTAAACGCTGAAAAAAAACCCTGCAGCAATTGGAATCTCTGAATACTTTAGATAGGAAGCTGAGCTGATTGCTTCTCAGTCACTAGTCCTATTCTGGTTCAAGCTAGGAAAAAGAGGAAGACATCACAGTTTCATGGCTGTAAATGGGGGTAGTTTTCTCAGCCTAGAAGCTAGTGGGCCATTGTCCACAAGTATAAAAGGGATGTTAGTAGTTCTTATCAATTATCACATAAGGCTGCAGTCTCTGTAGAGAGGTGGCTGGCTCTATGGGTGAGAACTCAATGAATCTACAAGGCGCAAATATAGGTGATAGACCAGCATATTGGGGAAACCTACAGTGTTTTTTCCCAAGTTATTCTTCTTCAGAGGGCCTTGGCTCTTTTTGCTGCAGTTAAATCTGATCCATCTGACCAGGCAGCTCTTGTGTGTTTGGTAATGGGATCTGCAGAAACCCAGAGGTGAAGCAAGGAAATGATTAAGCTAACTGCAATCCACTAACTTTTGATGTATCCTGGTTGGAGGTCAGTTGTGCCATATAAGCAGAGACCACACATGGGGTCCATTCAGAATTAGTTCACATCCAGCTGGGTAATGAGCTTACAGCTATTAAATAATGCTGCTTGATGTACTCTGATGCACCTGTCAGATGTACCACATCCCCAGAATCAGGAGTACTGAATGTGAGGAAGTGTGTCTTTCCACAGGTTCCCTGCTTGTCTTACCTCCCCTGCACTCCCACTCACACCTTTATATAATAGTCATGACCATCAGTGTTATGAAAAATGTATTTAAGTTGTATAAACATTACAGACAAAGCATTAAGTGCAGCAGGAAATAAAAAGAAAGAGATGAGGCTAAGAAATCTGAGACTTAGGGACCAAATTCCAAGGTCTTGACCACATCCCAGGGTGCAAGGTCCCTGACCAGCCCACTGCCTGTGGCTTCGCATAGAGCACAGGGGTAATCTTGCTTCATCGTCTCCCCAGGGCAATGGTTAAACAGTCTTCCAGGGAGATCTTTGGAGGACTTATTTGCCTGAAGACCATCAGTCCACTTCACTCATCACTCAGATGAATGGTCTAACTACCAAGTAGCAAGATTTCCTGGAGCTGATTTGTCATTTTTCACTAATGTTCAATATTGGTCCCATTATTTTGACTTCCTCCCCACTTTAGAAACATAAATATATGTAACAAAGAGTTAGAGAGGCATGTCTGATACTCATTTTAAATCTAGACATCCAACAGAGAAAAAGATTGCCACCTATGTCTGAAAAAACCCCACTCCATTCTTTTTTAAGAGCATAGAAGAATAATGTAAACACCTGTATTTTTTTCTTCTACAAAGAAAAAGTAAAACACAAAGAAAATATCTTGCACTGTGACTCAGGATTTAACATCTTTTTCACTTATTCATATTTTTTTACACTGCTGCTTGCTTTTTCTATAAGTGCTATGTACCCTTTTAGAGAGCCATAGGAATCACTCCAAATCTTCAGTGTAATATTTTATACCACATTTTGCTTTGTATTATACTTCTGTCAATATGGCAGGTTTTATTGCTGTGACATGTTGCAACCTGAGCTGTGAAGAACAGCCTACTCGTTTTAGATGTCTAGCATGGAAAGAAGGATTTTAACTATTGATCCTTGTCAGGAAGTAAAGGAAAATCTAACACATCAAATAAACCACAAACTTTTACAAACTGAAAACTGAATTGCAACAAGTTTTGAGACAGAAAAAATCATTAGTATATCTAGTTCAATAACCTGACTGCAACAGGTGCTAGTATCTGAGAGACATAGCTAACATCAAGAAAGTAGTCTTTCCCACCATCTTCTCGTCCTTCCTCTCACATTAAATGTAGTTTAGCTAAAGACTTTTTCCTGTAATATATTTTTTTCTTTTTACGTGTGAGGCAGCAGATTTCTTGTCCTGAGAAGGAAATACGATGATGTTATGCTTAAAATGCTACAGGACTGTCGTGGTTTAAGCCCAGCTGGTAACTCAGCACCACTCAGCCTTTCGCTCACTCCCCACCTTCCTTCCACCTGCTCCCGGAGGGATGAGGAGGAGAATCGAAAGAATGTAACTCCCACAGGTTGAGATAAGAACAGTCCAGTAACTACGGTATAACACAAACCACTGCTGCTACCACCAGTAATAATAAGATAAGGGAAATAACAAGAGAAGAGAATACAACTGCTCACCACCCGCCGACCAATACCCAGCCTGACCAAGCAGTGATCTAACCCTTCCAGGTAACTGCCTCCAGTTTATATAGTGGGCATGACATGCTGTGGTATGGAATACCTCTTTGGTTAGTTTGGGTCAGTTGTCCTGTCTCTGCTTCCTCCCGGCTTCCCCTCCTCCCTGGCAGAGCATGAGACTCAGAAAGTCCTTGGTCAGAGTAAACATTACTGAGCAACAACTAAAAACATCCATGTTACCAGCACTGTTCCCAGGCTGAAAGTCAAAACCACAGCACTGCACCAGCTACTACGAAGGAGAAAAATTGACTGCTACTGCTGAACCCAGGACAAGGACTTAACACAGTAATTACAGAATTATTATAAACACATGCACACAGAGAGAAAAATCTTTTAAACTTTTTGCTACTGCTACATAACACATTGATGTTTTAATTCTGTGATTTGAATTAAGTATTCCCTTTGATCTGAATCGGTGTTGGCATTTCATTGCTACATTAAAATAAAATCTGTTGTAATTTCTTGCTGGATAATGTGAAATAAAATTATGATGAGTGGCATTACCTTTTGGCTGCAATATACTTTTCAGAGTAGCTGGAATAACACAACACAAGACCATTAATAAATATACAACTTCTGTTCTTCAGACCTTCCCAATTCAAGACCTTCCCTATTCAATGTTTCACATTTACAGCAGAGGTAACTAGGAGGCAATGTACCTGAGGCTGCTTCTACCCAGTAGAATAAATAGCTTCCTGTGCTTCCCTTTTCCTCATATCCAGACGTTATTTTTGCTTGCTCTTACATTGAGTGAAATGCTGTATTTTGCAGCAGTTTATGCAGGAGAGCTATGCTGACTTTCAGAGTATACATAAGCTAGGACAGAACCCCAGGGCTAG
The DNA here is from genome assembly GCA_028858755.1 of Ara ararauna. Lineage (NCBI taxonomy): Eukaryota > Metazoa > Chordata > Aves > Psittaciformes > Psittacidae > Ara > Ara ararauna. Next base: position 55,273,899 of record CM054378.1, read on the forward strand.
TCTGTGTCTTCTGAATCACTCAGGAATACAAGACAGACAGTAGGAGGCTGAAGCAGACAGTCTGTAACACCCTGTATAAAGAAATTCATGTGTAGTAACAAGCTCCCTGCTTTAATTACTACTGCTATGACATAGTAAGAGGTGAAGAGGCAATTTTTTTAAATTATGTGAAAAATGTATAGTCTCTGTCCATAGTTTATTTTCTTCAGAGTGTGTCCATACAGATATGTGCAATTACACCCAGTTCCTGGCTGTAATTGCCACAGTCATATCTGGGTGATGCTGTGCCTGAATAAACTGGAACTGAATGGAGCTTGTGTCTCACAAAGCATATGTGGGCTTGCCTGCATACTGAATCTCTGTACATGTGCCCTTTGCTGGCCCTGAATTTATCATAGATAAGTAGGTCCAGGGTCACCAAAAGGTCCTGTAGAAACACATATGCCCATACCAGTAAGTTACCAAGTGTTATTTATGAGTATCATCAACAGTCTTTGACTCTGATACTTGCTATCAGGAGAAGAGCTTTTGCTGCAACTTGTCAATCCTGCAATGCTTCTACTGAGCTTGATGTGAAAGGTGAGCTGTTTATGGGGGGAAATTCCCATTTCTTCTCACCCCTTAATCTCAACTCACACAGAAGGGCAAGAACTCATACACTTGGCAAAACAGAATACATTCTCCAAACAAACCTTATAGCGCCATGGTATTACTCTTAACCATTAGCTTGTCTGATGGTATATCACAAAGGTCACACCATTCCTGAAGTTTATTTTAAAATATTTTCTAGAAGTGAAGCAAAATAGATCTAGCTTGCAGCAGTCAACTGTACCATGAATAATATAACTGTGAATTTCATAAACTCCTAATGTATGTAACAAACCAGAAGCTTTAGTACTAAAAAATAAACCTGCAGAAAACTCCCCTTTCTGTTTCTTTTTGTTTGTTTGTTTGGGTTTTGTTGGGATTTTGTTTTGATTTTTTTTTTTTTTTGTTTAGGTTTGTTTTGGTTTGTTGTGGGCTTTTTTTGTTTGGTTTCATTTTGGGTTTGTTTTGGTTTTGGAGGTTTTTTTTTAATAATAACAATGTAAGTAACAACTAGGTTGCAAATTAAGTTTTGGGTTTTTTTTCAAGCTTCTTCTGCTATGCACAAGGCATAATAATTCAGGCATAATTCTCAATCTGTCATTCTGGAAGGATTGAAGACCTCTTGGTTTGTACAGGTTATCTGGGTGATGCCATGCTGGAGAGTCTTTGCTGGTTGCTGAGGATGTGCTAGTGTTACTGCTTATCCTGCATCCCAGTCTCAGATAGATGCGTATTTCCCTGTCTGGTTTTTCCTGTCTTCTCTCAGGGATGGAATAATAAATTTTTTTTTTTTTTTTTTTTTTTTTTTTTTAGGATTCGTCCTCTGGCATGATAGATGAATGACTATGTAGCTGTTATTTGTTTAATGCACTGCTCCATTCTAAATATATTGTTTTTCCTTAAAAGAAAAAGCAATAAGCCTTCAATTTTGGCAGGTTTTGCGTACACTGACAGTAAGCTTTGACTTTTCAACCTCTCTTTGTGTTATGCCTACCTGTAGTAAGGTGAAATTCTGTAACATTAAAACAGATGCACATTTTGACATACAATCTTATGCAGAGGTGCTGTTAAGACCGTCACTGAGAGTGCTAATTCATCACAGAATGGCTTACTACATATTTTCTTTGGGGTTTTGTTGTTTGGTTTGTTTTGTTTTGATATAAACACACACCCCACCCCCCTGGCTTGAAATTGTTGAATGCGGCCATTAGACTGGCAATTGCTAGATGTGATGCTGTTGGAATTGTACTCTTAGGCAATCTGCACAGACTTACTGCTGCAATTAAAACTTGCAAACAAAAACTATGCAGTTTGGCACTGTATGTCTGATATGTTTCATTGCTAGGTCTAAAATGGTCACTGCGGCTGTGTCTGGGAGCTTGGCTGGTTCCTAGGCATCTAAATAGCAGCCTATACCAAAGAGCTTGTTTCCACAGTCTACAATGATGATTTGTCAGATTTTTAGATTCATGTGATCAAGTTTGAGTTATTTCAAAAGTGGTAAGTTTGACAGCAAATTTCTGCTGGAGTTAAGAAAGCTTATAAACTGTGTTAAATTCATCAGATTTTTTTCCAGTGGAAAGAAATTGAGAAAAAAACCTTACTGTCAGAATGGAGGATATGCATATACGAAAAGAGAGATAGATAGATAAAGGTATTCAAGGTTTTTGTTTGGTTTTTCTTCAATAATTCCGTTAATGTGTGAAATTTAAATTAAGTCAGGTAGTCCCACTATGATATAAATTTAATTTTTGTAAAAAGAACATTTTCCACAAAAATGTAACGGTTTTGAGTTTGAGAATGATTCTAAAGGAGCTCAGATCTAGATTGGGAATCCAGTGTGAAAATGAAATCTGTTCTCCACGTCTCTCTACTGAACTACCATAGATGTCACAAGTTCTCTGGACAAAGATTTCGATTCCAGAGGTGATTCCAAGTATTCTCGAGGAAGCCTCTTTTCTCGGTGACCTAATATTATGAATGGGCTGTTTTACATGTGCTTCTATCAGAAATGAAATTAAAGGTCTCCCTTCATGTCCAACTCCTTCCAAGAGAGGTAAGTTTTTACCTTAAGCAAGTTCTTGCCTTTTTTTGCTTTGCTTTGTTTTGTTTTAAAGACCCGACAATGGAACTGCTACAGACCTGCTTACAGACCTGCTTAGTCATTGTTGTTTTAATGCATTTCTGTGTTCTGATCTGTTTGACGGTATCTCTATTTTCATACTGTGGGGCTCCTTCACTCAGGAAATCAGTGACCCCATAGCATTCCTTTTTCACTAACAAGTTTTAAAGATATTTGGGAGGGTGCTTTAAAATACTTTTTTCTAGTTCTTGTTTTCTGCTAAAATGTTTTTTTATCCTTGTACGCATGAATGAATTTCATACATGCAAATGCTGTTGCTGGATGTGGTTTTTTTCAGTTTTTGTGTATTTCTGTTCAGACGGCCATGGGAACCTTGAAGTGAAAGCTGCCAGTTGTTCCTTTCATTATAACAAAGCCCCAAACATTAACTCATTAGCGTCACACTACAAATTTGCCTATTTATTTGTATCATGGCGTAAGACAGGGGAGCTGGTGATCAGCAGCTAGACTTACAGAGTCTGGCTGAGGTAACACAGCTCTCTTGCTTATTTGTCTGGTACATGCCTCAACCTCAAAGCATTTGCATGCATCTGAGAAGAAGTATTATGGCTGAATTTATCTCACATTTTTGGGCACAGGTAGGTTCATGTTATAGTGGGAGATTAACAAGTGTCCTGGATATGATACAGCAGTTAAATACAATTCCATCTTTAATTTTATTTTAGATTTATTTCCCTTATTCCTTCTAAACGATTAGGGATATTGTAGTCCTAATCTGCAATAATTTTATCATGATATTTCCTCAAGCTAGCAGGACAGTCATTAACCTGCAATATAGATACCAGTTTATTTTGGTAGTGTTAGTGATAGTTTTCTCTCATGATTTTTTTTTTCCCCCTGAGCACCAGTATCTACTTTGTAATGTTCAAATTGTGGCAAGGCAATTGGATTTCTCACATAAAAAAAACATGTCCAAATCAGTCTTTTTTTGCACTGAAGTGTTGAATAGTACTCTTCCAGCCTTTTTATTATTTCCTTGGTAGCAAGATTTAATCACTGCTTTGTTTAGACAATTTGGACCTATGCCTCCAAATAATTACTGTGCCACTCACCCAACTTATGGTTCCTCTGACTTCAGAAGTGCTTTTTGCTTTCCTTGGTTCTTTTATTTACTTTTCCTTCTGAATTCATGCACACACTATTAAAAACCAAGAACCCTGAAGCATCAAGGGTCCTGCAATTGGAAGCAACCAGACCATTAGTTGACGGAGCTGCCAGCCTGGTCCCCACAGGCCACCAAACACCTCCTGCTCTCTGAGGCAGGGACTGCAGTCCTCAACATGCTCAAAATGCTGTCATAAGACATGCTGTCAGTATTACGTTTTTTTTAAATTTAAATGTAGCTTTATACCTATTAATAGAAATTTTCTTATTCCATGCCCTGTGTCACTAAGTTCATGTATTCACTGGTAGTTTAGCCGAAAGCTATGACACTTCTGATGAGTAAGCCTAGATGGTTTCACTTGGTAATCTACTTGCAATTCATATTTTCCTAATTGTGTTTTGTCTATGTAATTTAAAATTGTCTGGGTTTTAGTTTTGTTTTTTTTCTCTTCCACAAGGCTGTGGAAGTCTCTGTAGTCTGGTGCATTCACTGAAGTCCCTCTGTCTGTTTGGCATGTCATTTCCTATTTGCGTGTTGCTTTGTCTTTGCATCTGGTGCTTCTCTGAGCTTTTAAATCTTTTATTTTTTTGCCATTTTTCACTGCATTAATATCCTCCATGCATAGTCTCATTCTCTCAGTTCCTTCTTGTATCCTTGATATATTGCAATATGATATTGTTAATCTGTTTTTAAGTTTTGGCACAGTGATAGCTCTTGCAGTTATGGCTAGGAACTCAGGATGCTTCATTTCAAGGCTAGATTTAACAGAAGTTATGTGGAATATCCAGATACATTTCTACCACTGCTGGTTGGGCACTGAGATGGAGCTCTATCTAACCTTATTCTTTAATCAGGGTTTTACTACTATGTCCCTACATCTATCTGCCTTTCCAATATATTTTTCTGCTTTTTTGCAGTGTTCATGTGATATACTAACTTTTTGTTTTGGATGGGTTATTTTTTGTTTTTGTTTTTGTTTTGTTTTGTTTTTTTTTTTGTTTTGTTTTTTTTTTTTTTTTTTGTTTTGTTTTTTTGTTTTTTTTTTTTTTTTTTGTGCACAGCAGATAAAGACTGCTATGATTCACATTCTGGTCTGAACTTGGCATGTTCTCTAACTTTCCACTTGTCCAAAGCATTTAGTCATTAGTATGGAAGTTAAAAATATTCTCTGCTGTACTCCTGAACCTTTGATCTCTGCTGCTGGTCACTGCAACAGAGATTACTGTATCTATTAAGAACTGTTAGTTGCATGGGTCAGCTACTTCTTGCAATGTAGCTGAATTCCAATTACTTATTCAATGATGGTTGTTGAAAAGGTACATTTTTCTTATCTCTTTTGGGAAACAAAATGCTTCTGGAGTAGTTCCTGTACTACACTTGGGTCGTCCTGTTTGGATGCTAACATATCTGGCTAATAATAGAACACATGGCAACCTCTATTCAAAATATTGCATTGTTACATTTGTTTCCTTTTTCCTTATATCTAAACCTATTAGTTAAGAAGTTAATTAGTTTTAACATTGCTAAATGAAGAGTATCTATTTGCTTCCTATTTTTGTGAGCAATATTGCTATGCCCTCAGGAACTGACTAACTTTGACCATCATGTTGAGAGTAAAACACCAAAGTAGGGGGAACCAGGACAACACAGTACTCAGGCTTTTCTTCTTCCTCCATAAACACCATCTTCTCTCCTCAAACCCTGTAAATAAATCACTAAGTTAACACGTCTCTCCTTTCCCTGTGTCACTTTCACATTTTTTGGTAATTATGTTTGAAGACTTCAGTGTCAGCAGAGGTTGCATTAGATGGCAGCTCTCAATTAGCACTCCTGCAGGCACAAGCCAAGCCAAAAAGGGAGAAAAAAAAACAAAAAAAGGAAGGGAGAAGGAAATGGAGGTTGGATCCCTCCCACTTTCACAGAACAGATGGGATCAGAGCTACACAATCATAAGGTGTATATGTGGGATGTGAATTTTCTAAGAATAGAAAATTCTGTGTTTTAAGAGGTCCCTTTGCAGGGGCTGTGAATCTACACCATATTTAAAGAAAAGTGATATAGAAAATAGTGAATATGAAATATGTTTTAGAAAGAATGGAACGATTTTTTCTGTGGAATTACAAATGCAAGTTAGGAGCAAAATCATCTGCATGTTATAGTCATGACTTTCAACGGCATTAACCTACAAAAAGTTAGCATCGTGGCTATTAGTAAGGAATAACTCAATATTTTACAGATAAAGGCGAGGAAAAAGACATAATTTGAGGCCCTTGTCTCAGATTATTTAAACTAACATTTAACACTCTCTGTAATTATTATTTACTTGTAATGAGTCAGTAAGCCATTAAAACTAAGCAGGAGGCTTATATCTGCTATGCATACTCATGAAATGATGTTCAATGGAATTGCTTCTGTTTTTACAGTTACACAAGCATGAAATCAAAGATCAATGATTTTTTAACCTCTCAATACAATTTTGTTTTAAAAAACAGTCTTCCAGCTCAGTATTCCTATCTATTTTGCAACATAAGTAATGATTCCTTAAAAATAAAATTTAATTGGTTGCACATCAATGTAAGTGCAAGAAATATGAATACATTCTGCCAGAGATAAGCATGAATTTTCCATTCAAACTGTTTCTGAAGTTTCCTGTATTTCATGCCTCTTAATTTTACTCACCCTGAAAAGTTGAATTATGCAAAATTTCAAGCAGCTTTGGGGAAGCATGAATAATGTCTAAAAAACCCATTGTAGTAGGGGAGTTCATGGTGAAAAGTCAGGTGGCTTAGTGAAGCCTCTGACTTCTGCCTGGATGCCCCAAAGTATTGAGGTCCATGACTGTCACCATATACAAAATTCTGGAGCTTCTGCCTCTACTCCTATTTATAGAAGACAGACTATTTCAACAGGACAGTCACCATTTTATTTCTCTGAAACAGATCTGCCAACTGCGGTTACAAACTTTACAGTCAGCTGTAATCTTTATGATAAACTCACTTTGCCACCTGCTTACAGCTTAATTTTAAATCCCTTGTAATACTTTAAGAGAACCCAGTGAAGAGATGATAGTCTCATGAAAACTGCATTTTGCTTTTTTCTTCAGCTTGTGTGAGATGCAGTGAGCCCACAAATTACATGGATTAGACACAGCCTCTAACTTTTTTTGCAAAGTAATAAATAGCTTCCCTTTAGACATGCCCAGTGTTGGGATATGTTGGATAGTCCTAGGGAATATACATAGTGCCTCCTGTCCAGCTTGCACAGTTGAGTTGTCATTCTGTAGAGCTCTACTGTGACAACAAGAAGTAGCAAAGACAGGTGACCAGAAGTAATCTAAATTTAGCAGTATCAACTGGCACCAGGAACATTGCCAAGAGACTACCAAGCCTTGTACAGTCCACTGACTGTTATCCGCTGCTGTTGTTTCATCTGGGTTAGTGAAACAGCTAGTAGCAGTCTGAGGAGTAACAAGGGCTACATAGCCCTGGGAGTGGTGGTAAGGAAATCCAGAGCACAGCTAGTTTTTTCCATCAGTCCTGCCAGTCAAAGGGAAAGGGTTTGAAAGGGCCAGTCAAATCTGGTGACTCGACAAATGGTTACAGGACTGGTGTCACAGTGGATCTGATCAGAGGGCTGAGGCATCGGTCCCATGAAGACAGGATGAGAGCTGACTTTGTTAAGGCTGGAGAAGGCTCCAGGAAGACATTATAGCAGCTTCCAGTACCAAAAGGGGGCCTAAAAGGAAGTTGGAGAGGGCTTTTTGTGAGGACATGTAGTGATAGGACAAGAGAGAATGGCTTTGGACTGGAAGAGGAGAGATTTAGATTAGATAATAGGATGAAGTCCTTTACTGTGAGAGTGATGAGCACTGGAACAGGCTGCTCAGAGAAGCTGTGGCTTCCCCATCCATGGAAGTGTTCAAGACCAGGTTGGACGGGGGGTTGGTCAACCTGGTTTAGTGGAAAGTGTCTCTGCCTGTGGCAAGGAGGTTGGAACTAGGTGATCTTTAAGGTCCCTTCCAACCCAAACCATTTTATCTATTCTAATTCAAGAGTTAGAATCATAGAAAAATATGATTTTCTTGCAATATGATCAGGTCTTGCAAACATCCTTGCAGTAATGACAAGTCTAGAGAGGACCATAGAAGATCTGCTTCACATGCTACAGTCAAAAATCCATTTGCTACTACCACTTAATAAACTAAAGCCCTCTAGTAAAAGTTTGAAACCTAGATAAGGTACTTAGAGAGGGAAGTAGGACAAGCTGACAGCTTTGTGTCCAAGGTCTTGCATTTTTGAAGGGAACAACTCTGAAAGACAAATTGTCAAGCTGTCTCTTAGAAAGTGAGGAATGACTGTATTAATAAAGAGAAGAAAAGTCTACAAGAATATCAACCTAAAATTAAAAGTAAAAGAAATAAGAGGGGAAGAGAAGGGTTTAGAAATGTGACCTAAGTAAAAAAAAATCCCTTCTCTTAAGGATGTATTTTGCTATAAAGTTAAACCAGAACACAAGCTCGATAACTCAACCATCTTCCTGAGATTTGAATGTTCCAAGAAACTTCTCTATTTCCTGCCTACATCTTGCTCCTAGCTGTAGACAATATTAGAAGAAATGAGACCCCCTACCCAAAAGGCCAAACTTAATGCCTAGTGCATTCCTGTTTAGGTATCAAACACCAGCCTTTACACATGACCTTCCTATGGTTATTATTGACTAAACCCATTCCTCTCATAAATTTCTGTTTCACTTGATTAGCCTGGCACACCCAAAGATGCTCTTTAATTACAGACTCCATCACCCAAAGTGTCCCTAATTTTCCGGGTTCCTTTATCTGGATTCAGCTCTTGCATTTTCACTCCTTCCTGCCAATGGAGAGCATTGCAGCTGGGCACGGGAACCTGCTCTCTGATTGCCTGGGAACCAGAATACTTTGTGTGTCTTCCACAGCTAAGTTTTACTGAATTCTCCCCTATTCGCCTTTTCTTCTCCTTCCCTCTCACCTGGTCTTACGGGAGAACTAAGTTTACAGGTTTGGAGTGGTGATTTTTAGCTTAAATTAATGGCTTAAATATATATATTCCTTTATATTTACCAGTAATTGTAATCCAGAGATGCTGTGAACTGTAAACTGTTATGTCACACATAAAAGGAATGTTAATGTTGAACTCAAGTTCTAGCTGTGCTCAGAAGCTCCACAAATCACAACTATAAATAGACCTGAGATACTGCCATGGGGAAAGCTTCTGAATATTCATAAGTCTCTCATTTCATATTTTGTCACCAGAATAAGCTTTGAACCGTAAGCAGTTTGCATCCAGTGAATCAGTGGCAAGGTAATGGCATTATGATAGCAAAATGCATCAGTGTGATAAACAACCGATATCTGCAGATCATCTATATTGTCCTTCTGTGTAAAGTGAAAGCCATTCATTCAAGTGTCATAAATAGCTACTTTGATTAATAACATTAGTCGCCCTTGATAAGATGCTGTTTTCTTGAGGATATCTAGAGGCTAAATATATTTTGATATTCAGAAAAGAAAAAGAAAATATTTTTTTCATATTTCTTACACATTCTATGATTATTTTTCATTACTTTGATGGCATCATAGAGGCAAATGATACATTATAAAAATAAAATCCTTTTTCTAAGGATTTCATAATTTAAAGGACCCCAAATTCTTCCTTCAGAAACATCTATTTATGTCTGAACAATTTCCTTCAATAAATCCCCTGAAAAAAAGTGTTTTAGAACAGTCACGCTAATCATGCTTATAAAGTGGATTTAGTAATTGTTTTAAACAGAAAAGCTGATGTAACAGATATGAAAATTAAATTAGCACTTCATTTCACCATTTCAAAGAGTCCTTTTTTGTTGCCATTTAGAGAGGAGAAATCCCTTTGAAATAAATTTATTTTTAAATATCTAAAAGGAGGGAAGAAATCTTTTTAAAAAAGGGCAAGGTAATGAGGGGGAAACAAATTTTAGCTCAGGTTGATGGAAGTAGAGGGGAACCTCCACATGTGTAAAAGAGAGCAGATTTGTCTCTAATTTGAGAAACAAAGAACAAGCAGAGATAACATGCAAGCAGTCTAGATGAAAAGAACAAATATTCATAAGCAGTTTCGTTATGTAAAAATTGAGAGGAAAACAAAGGCCAATTGCCCATGGTTATAAAATATTTGCTTTGAGGTAAAATGCACTTTTGAGGCCGTTTCTGGTTACATTGTTATACGCAACATAGTGATGTGGTTGAATAGCTCAGGAGAACTTCTGGCCGTTATTTGAATTGCGCAGTAGGGTTCAATTCAACCATATCAAAACTGAGTTGAAGTGTCCTAATGAGTACATGTGAGTAAATTTCTAATATCACTCTGGTTTTCAATGTTTTACAGCCAAATGGAGGATAAAGTTCTTCAAGAATGTTATTTATCTGTATGTACTGTTTTATCCAGCTGGAGACCAGTGACAAGTGGTGTCCCTCAGGGATTGGTGTTGGGACCGGTCTTGTTCAACATCGTTGTCGGTGACATGGACAGTGGGATTGAGTGCGCCCTCAGCAAGTTTGCCGATGACACCAAGCTGTGGGGTTCGATTGATACGTTGGAGGGAAGGAACGCCATCCAGAGGGACCTTGACATGCTTGTGAGGAGGGCTGATGCCAACCTGATGAAGTTTAACCATGACAAGTGCAAGGTCCTCCACCTGGGTGGGAGCAATCCCAGGCACAGCTACAGGTTGGGCAGAGAAGAGATTCAGAGCAGCCCTGTAGAGAAGGACTTGGGGGTGTTGGTCAACGAGAAAATAAACATGAGCCGGCAATGTGTGCTTGCAGCCCAGAAAGCCAACTGTATCCTGGGCTGCATCAAAAGGAGAGTGACCAGCAGGTCGAGGGAGGTGATCCTGCCCCTCTACTCTGCTCTTGTGAGACCTCACTTGGAGTATTGTGTGCAGTTCTGGTGTCCTCAACATAAAAAGGACATGGAACTGTTGGAACAAGTCCAGAGGAGGGCCACGAGGATGATCAGGGGACTGGAGCACCTCCCATATGAAGATAGGCTGAGAAAGTTGGGGCTGTTCAGCCTGGAGAAGAGAAAGCTGTGTGGAGACCTCATAGCAGCCTTCCAATATCTGAAGGGGGCCTATAGGGATGCTGGGGATGGACTCTTCATGAGGAACTGTAGTGATAGGACAAGGGGTAATGGGCTCAAACTTAAACAGGGGAAGTTTAGATTGGATATGAGGAAGAAATTCTTTACTGTGAGGGTGGTGAAGCACTGGAATGGGTTGCCCAGGGAAATTGTGTATGCTCCATCAGTGGCGGTGTTCAAGGCCAGGTTGGACAGAGCCTTGGGTGGCATGGTTTAGTGGGAGGTGTCCCTGCCCTGGCAGGGGGGTTGGAACTAGATGACCTTAAGGTCTTTTCCAACCCTAACTATTCTATGATTCTATGTTTCCAAGAATTACTATGAAAATATATCTTCTCACTAAATCTGTTTTTTGAATATTGGATATAATGAATTTTATTTGCTTGTTTGATGGTGGAGTTTCTATGGATTCTTATTTCTGAGAGTTCTGAAGATAAAACCTGTAATGAATACTGATCTTCTGAGATAGGAAGGGGAAATGTGGTCATCCACCCACCACATCTAAAATCCAGTCAGGCTCTGAACTCATGCAGTTTTTCACTGAGGGCAAAATCTGAGGTTCTGAAAGCTTATTGCAGACTGAAAAACCTTTACTTCAAGTAAAAAAATAGAAGGCAACTGAAATCCAACATGCACCCAAGATTTTTAACTCAGGGGTTGTTTTTGTAACAGTGGCTGTGAAGTGAAAACTGTTTAATCGTTAATTGAATACATTTACATTGGTATCATTAGAAAGTAGTACCATTTGTTGCTATGGTACCAGTGCTGTGAGAAGCTGTGACAGCATTCATTCTTATTTGAATCATTCATTCTAACTGGGCTTTCAAGAAGTCCCAGATATGATTTTCTATTTCCAAGGGAAAATCTGAAATCCAAACCAACAAAATCAAAATGTACAAAGAATGCTGAATAATACTAAAATACACAGTTTAGTATTGTAAGAGATGCATTTGATACTGTATCATGTCGCCTAATATATGTGGTGGAATTTTTATTTTGTATTTTAAAGCAAATAAATCTCTATCTCTTCTATTAAGGTAAAGGTTCTGAATGCATTATTTTCCTGGTGCACCTGAAATCAGCATTTCTTTATAATATACTGAGATACTGCCCCAGTATTCCTCCTAGCTTAAAAAACGCAGGGCCTGTTATTTTTCCTTTAAAAACAGTAGTGTCTAATACAAAAAGAGCAATAAGAAAAAGATTAAAAAATAAATAAAGGAGGCTGAAAATGACTCATGGTAATTGGGATAAGCCTGCTCAACCTTGGTATTTTCAACTGAAACAGCATCATGTAATAATTGATGGACTGTCTCCTACTCATTTGGACCCAGCTAAGTGAGCATCTAAGGAGCAGAATTTCAGGATTCCATTACCCACTCCAGCACACATTATGGCCTGGGTTTAGCCCCTTTCTCTCTGCAAGTTTGCTTTATTGGTAAACTGAGTTAAGTCTGTTTTATTTCACTGAAGAGTTTTGTTGGTTGTCATCTGTGAAGCATTCGTAGTCTGCAGCACTAAAAAGCATGAGTAGTTTTATGGGAAGAAATGCCTTTCCTCAAGCTCTCATAAAAGCTACAACAGCAAAATAATCACACAATATCACACTAACCACACAGCAGAACACTTATCTAAGAATTAATACACCACTGAGGATAATAGTTTAAGGCTTTCCCATGAGGAAAAAAAGAATCAGGATGAACAGGGCTTTGAGCAGGTCCAGTGGAAAGTGTCCCTGCACATGGCAGGGGGTTGGAATTAGATGATCTTTAAGGTCCCTCCTAACCGAAACAATTCTGTGATTTCATGATTCTATGAGTGTGCAGAAAAGGTCCAAGGCAACTTCCTATCTTAAAGACCCAGTTGGTTAGAGAGAAAGAAATGCACAATAGTATGTTACACCCCTAGTCTCCCTAGGCACAGACACTCAGAGCAAGCCACAATTAAGGTCAATGAAATTCTTTTAGCGAAGTCTGTACTCCTATTTGACAAACTGCGCTAGAAGACAAGCTATTCTAGGATTTAATAGGAAAGTAAATCCACCAGAGAAGCTCTTCTAAAGAAAAATAATTACATAATTCTGGTGTGAGGCTTTTTTGAGTAGGGACTACCTGTAATTCTAATTATATTTCACAGTTTCTTGCCATTTGACAGGGATTGCTCTGCTTTTGAAGCTCTACCTGGACTTGAGCTATGACTAGAATAAAAGTAATTTAGCTTAAACTGCTGTCATTAGAAACAGTGTTACATTAGTCTTAAGACAGTCATGAGGAGAAGGATACAATTTTTGAGTATTAGAACTGAAAGCCTCCGGTATCTAGGGGAATGAGCACTTTCCGACACTTGACCTACACTCTGGTTTTGCACTCCCCTCTGGCAGTAACTAAAGATCGGAGATTAACATGGACTTTGAATAAAAATGGATAAATTGACTCAGGTATAGCGAGAAAGTAATAATGCATTCCTCGTCAAGCTCCAAATAGATCTGAAAGTGGGATATGTGTCATACATGTGTCCTTCCTGCCCTAGGGGTTTGAAAGTCTGGATTAATGGTTGGAAGTTCCATGAGGATGGTTTTTTTTCAGCCCAAAATAGAAAAGAGGAGCTATTAAAAAAATTTTAGAACTTGTTCTGTGATGCTTTTTTTTTAAAGGTTTCTGGCATATTAAAATTGCATTCAAATTTTTAAGACTGCTAGTCTCTGAATAGCTAGACATGAACCCAAACAAAAACTGTGCAATATCAGTTCCAGCCATAAAACAGAAATCATTTGGAACAGTTTATAATTTTTTAATAGAAAATATGGGAAAAGGAAAAAAAGTCTTCTAATTCCTAGATTGTAAGAAAGCAACATCATATTGTTTGCCAAAGATAATATTATTTGAATAATATTCCCTGACAATAGCCTGTTAGTAACAATCTAACATATACTGCTGTGATACATGAACCAAAATATAATTTCGCCCTGGCCTACTAAACTGCTCCAAGATTTATCAGTCTTAAGGAATATGTCCATATTGAACATACCAATACCAGTATCCACATAAAAGAGTACAGACCAACATATTAATAATGCTCCTCTCTTTCATTCTTCATATTGTGCAGTTCCTTATTAGTTCATTCGTATATTTCACCTCACTTCAACAGTTTGTAATAGGAATATTTCGCAGTTCATCAAGGTAGTAAGCAAAACCAAGCAAACATTGCTATTATAACAGAAAGACAAAAAGTTCCAGCTTTCAACTCACACATATTACCTAAAGCTCAGATCAAAAAAGATCAAGAATACACCTGCAAACACTGAAAGTCAATAATCTGCCACAATCAGAAACCCCAATGTATTATCATTTCCATTAGGTCAGTCTTTGTTGCAAGAACTAAAAGATTGTATGACAGGACCTGCTGAGGAAAATTCGAAGGAAAAAAGAGGCTTATAAAAGGTGGAAGCAAAGACAGGCGGCCTGGGAAGAATACAGGGATGTTGTTTGGGAAGCTAGGGACCAGCTTAGGAAAGCTAAGGCCCACTTAGAATTAAACTTGGCTAGGGATGTGAAAGATTACAGCAAGGGATTCTATAGGTACTTTGCAAATAAAAGACAGACTAGGTACAACATGGGCCCTCTCCACAAGCTATTGGGAGAACTGCCTACCCTGGATTTCGAGAAGGCTGAGGTTCTTAATGACTTGTTTGCCTCAGTCTTCACCGGAAAATGCTCTGACCACACCACCCAAGTCTTGGAAGGCAGACGCAGGGACAATGAGAATGAAGACCCTGGGCCAACTGTAGGAGAGGATCTGGTTTGAGACCATCTTAGGAATCTGAATGTACACAAGTCCATGGGACCTGATGAAATCCATCTGAGGGTCCTGAAGGAGCTGGCAAATGAAGTTGCTCAGCCACTGTCCATCATCTTTGGGAAATCACGGCAGTCAGGTGAAGTTCCCAATGACTGGAAAAAGGGAAATATAACCCCCATTTTCAAGAAGGGGAAAATGGATGAGCTGGGGAACTATAGACCAGTCAGTCTCACTTCTGTGCCTGGCAAAATCATGGAGGGGATTTTCCTGGAAGGCATGCTGAGGCACATGAAAAACAACAAGGTGGTTGGTGACAGCCAGCTTGGCTTCACTAAGGGGAAATTCTGCCTGACCAATTTGGTGGCCTTCTATGATGGGGCTAAGGAACTGATGGACAGGGGTAGTGCAGTTGATGTCATCTACCTGGACTTGTGCAAAGTGTTTGACACTGTCCCACATTACCTCCTTGTCTCTAAGTTGGAGAGACATCAATTTGATAGTTGGACCACTCGGTGGATAAAGAACTGGCTGGATGGCCGCACACAAAGAGTTGTGCTCAATGGCTCAATGTCCAACTGGAGACCTGTGACGAGTGGTGTCCCTCAGGGATGGGTGTAGGGACCGGTCTTGTTTAACATCTTTGTTGGTGACATGGACAGTGAGACTGAGCGCGCCCTCAGCAAGTTTTCCGATTGCACCAAGCTGTGTGGTTCGGTTGATACGTTGGAGGGAAGGAATGCCATCCAGAGGGACCTTGACACGTTTGTGAGGTGGGCTGATGCCAGCCTGATGAAGTTTAAACATGCCAAGTGCAAGGTCCTCCACCTGGGTTGGAGCAATGCCAGGCACAGCTACAGGTTGGGCAGAGAAGAGATTCAGAGCAGCCCTGCAGAGAAGGACTTGGGGGTGTTGGTCGACGAGAAAATAAACATGAGCCGGCAGTGTGTGCTTGCAGCCCAGAAAGCCAACCGTATCCTGGGCTGCATCAAAAGGAGAGTGACCAGCAGGTCGAGGGAGGTGATCCTGCCCCTCTACTCTGCTCTCCTGAGACCTCACTTAGAGTATTGTGTGCAGTTCTGGTGTCCTCAACATAAGAAGGACATATAACTGTTGGAACAAGTCCAGAGGAGGGCCATGAGGATGATCAGGGGACTGGAGCACCTCCTGTATGAAGATAGGCTGAGAAAGTTGGGGGTGCTCATCCCGGAGAAAGGAAGGCTGCATGGAGACCTCATAGCATCCTTCCAGTATCTGAAGGGGGCCTATAGGGATGCTGGGGAGGGACTCTTCATTTGGGACTATGAGAGGATGAGGGGTAACGGGTTCAAACTTAAACAGGGGAAGTTTAGATTGGATATGAGGAAGAAATTCTTTACTGTAAGGGTGGTGAGGCAGTGGAAGTGGTTGCCCAGGGAAGTTGTGAATGCTCCATCAGTGGTGGTGTTCAAGGCCAGGTTGGACATAGTATTGGGTGGCATGGTTTAGTGGGAGGTGTCCTTGCCCCTGGCAGGGGGGTTGGAACTAGATGGTCTTAAGGTCCTTTCCAGCCCTAACTATTCTATGATTCTATGACAGAAAATAGTCCTGAGATGTCATTCACAAAGGTTTTAAGCTGCAGCCTTATATCTCCTTGTGTGCTTTCTTTATATTCTATGCATTTTCCATGTGTAATTATACCAAGACCTTTATAGCCATCCCAAAAGAATGTTAGCAATGATGAGGTCTGACTCCAGAATAATGAAATTTTGTTTCTGATGTAAGGAAGAAGCAATGCTTTGCAACCAAAGGATTAAAAATGTAAAGCAGCTTTGTGACCAGGCTGCCATATGTGCTGTTGAATGGCTCCTTGAGGAGTTATGGAATTCTTTAAATACAAAGTGAATAGCAGATTGTAGAATGACAGTGCTATGCTATGGGTGAGGAGCAGCTCAATTAAAATGGTTTGGGCATGCATGAAAAACTCGGTCAGCAGATAATATGAAATGAAATATGAAAATCTGTCATGAGTAAAGGAGATTCCAATGAAAGGAAGTTTTGAATTTTCCCCTTAGTAAATACACATCTTATTGAAAGGTTATTCTAACACATGTAGCAGATTCATTATGAGATGCTACTTACAGAGCAATTAGAAAATGGTGTTACATGTAGAGTTAGTGCTTTATTCCATGTAGTTAGGAGATGATAGATTAATAAAAAAAAGTATTTGCAAATGACAGTAAGGAATTCCAAAGCACAAACTGTTTTAAAAAGATGCAGTGGAAAGATGTTGAGCAACTGAATTTTTGCAAAACCCCTCTCCATGGAGCAGTACAAAGCATATCAGTAAAACTGACGCAGGAGATGTAGTGTAAAGGCACTTGATAAACTCCAGTCCTGCACAGGTTGAATGCATGGAACAAGCTGCTGACTTCTGCAATTTTTAGCATCTAGGAATAAAAGTCAGCCAACATAACAGAGGTCAAAAGAAACACCTGAAACTGACATTTTTTACAGTTTTAAGCATCATTGAGCAATGCTAAAATCAGACTTCAGCTATCATTCTGGCACTTATAAGTGAGGCTGTCATTCTGTACTCCGTGGCTGTTCCTTCAGTTTTATTGACATTGTAGAGTTTGGTGGGAGAATTAATAAAAAAATCTCAGTGTAATATTTGGGATAGAAGAAGTGAAAAAAGCCTCGTATTTTCCTATAAGTGTATATTCTAACCTGAACTTCTACTGATAAATGGATGTGCCTGAAGAATATGAAGAATGCAAGACATGCTCCGATCAGAAGTCCATATGACCCATCTTACCTCTAGTAATAGTTAATACAGGATTCTTAGGGTAAAAAGGGTAAGTACAGACTGATCCTTTTCCTAGCATAGCCTCCTATATTCCTGCAGTTTACTGGATACCTAACTGAATTCAGCAAGAGTTTTGACATTGTGTTCTACAACATGCTTGCTTAAAAAACTAGAATGTTATGGTGGATGGGTGGATGAAAATCTGATTGGATGGTTGGTCTATGAGGGTGTTGTTAATGCATTATAGTCTACTTGGATGCCTGTGACAACTGAAAAACTAGACAGGACTGACCTGGGACCTGCCTTACAGCTTTATTGAGTATTCTTGTCACATTTGCATGTGACTCCAAAATTGGGGGATATGCTTGAGGGCAGAGCAGCCATCCAGAGAGACCCACAAAGGCAGATGGTTTAGGCTGAGAGGAAGTTTGTGAAATTCAACAAGCGCAAACACCAAGCGCTGCACTGGGGAGGGCAGAACCTTTGGACTGATAGAGGTTGAAGAGCAGCAATGTGGGGAAACCCCTGGGGGAGTGGTGGGCGCTGAGCTGAACATGAGCGTGAATTCTTCACTAAGATACAGTGAATATGCAAAGCCACTCCCCAACACTTAAGAACTGAAACATTTCTATTACCTTTAATTACCCATTTCCCTCATCTGAGACTTAGAAAACTAATAAATTACAGTAGGAATCCTATGGATTCTTTTTTTTTTTTTTTTTTGACTTCTGCTTTTCAAGATGGTAAAATTTTGGAAGTAAAAAAGGGAGAAAGTTTTTAGAGATATCAAGCAATAGCTGTAGCACTGCACTCCAAATTTAATCAAAGTTTAGCATTATTATTTTATTTGGGCCCATTTTGAACATGAAAAATATGCACATAGATCTGTCTTTATATATTCTAGGTGAGAAAAATGTATTGTTTAGAAAGTACTATTAGTAAGTTATTTTACAAGACATACTCCGTTTATATGACAATGTAAGTTATCAGTTAAAGAATTACAACACATTCTTCTAGGGCAGGGGTCAGGAATATCCATTTAATCTCTATTGTTCTTAATGATGACTATTATGTCGGCTCTTTCCAAATGTAAAGAATCAGTCAAAAAGTTTTCCTGGAGTGGAGGAGGGACAGAGAAAAGGGACTTACCTGCCTACTGTACCAGGAAATGCAAGAAAGAATGATGTCTTGTGGAATGCAATCTTACTAAGACCTGTAAGGTCTTCCAAAGGCAAGCTGTTAAGCTTTACCTGTACATTTTGATTTGCTGTTGTTGTTATAAGGCATATTCTAAACCAGAGTTTGAGACACCAGCTTCTCAAAGTTACTGAAACTGTTTCCTTTGAGAGTAAATAGCACTTTAGCTTGGGAGGAACTTAGACTGGCTTATGAATGCTAGTAGTCATCCATCCCCATAGTAGCCATCCATGGAAAAATCCTTGGAGATGAGCGTCCCCAAGTCCAATTCCAAGATGATTTGGGACATAATTCCAGCAAGGACACAGAACTTTCTATTCTATTTAATTGGTAGTGGTTTTGCTGCTGTGGTTGTTTTGTTATTTGGGTTTCTTTGTTTGGTTGGTTTTGTTGATTCCCCCCTTCCACTCTATCCTTAACTGTGTGAAGCTTGATTTGACCAGGCAAAGCTCCACTAATTTCACACTCATCCAGAATCAGGAGGAAGATTTCATGTTTGGAATATTTTTACTGGGGCGCTCTAATAAAAAAAAAACTTAAGGAATACAGTTAACTTTGTAATCTGAGCTAAATTAACTGTTATTTTCAAATGTGACCTTCACTAATAGTCCAAAGAAAAATGATAAAGACAAAATCTTTGGGGGAAAATTCTTTGCTGAGTACCTCCATTTCCTTCAGAAACTAAGGGAGCTGTGCATATCTGATATCTCTTATCTCCTATGAATAAGTCAAGAGCATCTTGAATACTGTTTTGTGAGGTAGCAATTTGCATGGATTTGGAAGATAATAGCAAGTCTGCAAGCCAAAAAGAATGTCTGAGTTGCTTCTGATTTTCATCTTGCAGTGCTTAACATCTTTCATAATATTCATAATTCATATATATATGAAAATAATATTTCAAAATGAAAATTGTACCAGAAGCAATGTTGGCTGTTTTAGAGAGAGATGTTTTTGCCTAATCAGAGCTTTGAGTTTACCTATAGGCATAATGCTATCCTTAATACATCTCCATATATAGAACAAAGACCCGGTTTACATCTTGTTATAGATGTGCAGCTTTCCAGTGTATCTGCATTTGTTAATATGAATTCCAAGATTTTATTTGAGATTTTGCCTTGTATTACAGTGAAAGCTTTGAAAGCCTTTTGTCAGACACCTTCCCAAGAAAAACTGAGCATTTTTTACTGCAAGACTGAGCATTCTTCTCTAGAGAACTTATCTGACCATGAATCACACTATAAAAGCTGGTTTCACTACCATCTTGCTCATTTGTTGCTATAATGGGAAGCATCTACGGAAAACAGTGAAGGAAGTAATGAGTGGTGTCCCTCAGGGATGGGTGTTGGGACCGGTCTTGTTCAACATCTTTGTCGGTGACATGGACAGTGGGATTGAGTGCGCCCTCAGCAAGTTTGCCGATGACACCAAGCTGTGGGGTTCGGTTGATACGCTGGAGGGAAGGAATGCCATCCAGAGGGACCTTGACACGCTTGTGAGGTGGGCTGATGCCAGCCTGATGAAGTTTAACCATGCCAAGTGCAAGGTCCTCCACCTGGGTGGGAGCAATGCCAGGCACAGCTACAGGTTGGGCAGAGAAGAGATTCAGAGCAGCCCTGCAGAGAAGGACTTGGGGATGTTGGTCGATGAGAAAATAAACATGAGCCGGCAGTGTGTGCTTGCAGCCCAGAAAGCCAACCGTATCCTGGGCTTCATCAAAAGGAGCATTACCAGCAGGTCGAGGGAGGTGTTCCTGCCCCTCTACTCTGCTCTTGTGAGACCTCACTTAGAGTATTGTGTGCAGTTCTGGTGTCCTCAACATAAGAAGGACATATAACTGTTGGAACAAGTCCAGAGGAGGGCCATGAGGATGATCAGGGGACTGGAGCACCTCCTGTATGAAGACAGGCTGAGAAAGTTGGGGCTGTTCAGCCTGGAGAAGAGAAGGCTGCATGGAGACTTCATAGCATCCTTCCAGTATCTGAAGGGGGCCTATAGGGATGCTGGGGATGGACTATTTGTTAGGGACTATAGTGGTAGGACAAGGGGTAACGGGTTCAAACTTAAACAGAGGAAGTTTAGATTGGATATGAGGAATAAATTCTTTACTGTAAGGGTGGTGAGGCAGTGGAAGTGGTTGCCCAGGGCAGTTGTGAATGCTCCATTGCTGGCGGTGTCCAAGGCTGGATTGGACAGAGCCTTGGGTGTCATGGTTTAGTGGGAGGTGTCCTTGCCCCTGGCAGGGGGGTTGGAACTAGCTGATCTTAAGGTCCTTTCCAACCCTAACTATTCTATGATTCTATGATTCTATGTTCACTGAAGTCAACACACAAGCTTTGCTGGTGACTTCACATAAAGAGGGTGCTAATCTAAGTTTTCAGGGATAATATAGGGAAGGGAGGCTCAAGGAAAAAGACAAGGAGTATAAAGGTTCAAACAAGAGAGAGAGAAGTGCCAGAAGACAGAAACAAGTAGAATAAATTTAAAAAGGTTTCCAGGTTATTACATTCAAAAACCAAGAAGGGGTCTATTTGAATGCATATTTGCTACTCCTCTTTCCAAGAGTGCTCCAAGCAAAAGTTTGGAAAGACTGTGTTACAGATACAAAAGCTTTAATGAGACAGCTGTTTTCCCCCTAGATTTAAATATTTGATTTTGTAAAAAGGATTTCCTATGCAACCACCTATTACCCAAGGAAACTACTGTTTTAGATACTGCAATCAATGCTTGGCAATTTTTAACATTTTTTTATGACACATGTATTATTTATATTATAGTACTGCTGAGAGAGTTGTACCCCATTTTGCAAGGTGGCAAGCATAAACATAACTCTTCTCTAAAAATGTATATAATTTACCTAGACAACATAGAGAAATTGTAGGACACAGAAAATGGCAATGTTTTACTTCAGAAAGACAGACTCAATTGCAAATTGGTGGTAGGATTCATCTCTGTGTATTTACAGACGTGTTTTAAATGCCTAATCTGTCTTCTCTTTGTAGGCAGTGGAGAGAAGGTGCAAATTATCTGATCTATTTCAGAATACTGTTGTAAGTTTTAATGAACAGTACTCTAGAGGTGCCCCTGTCTGTGTGTCATTTGTAGCTGGTATTGAGATAAGTAGCTCAGATGGGTTTTCCTTCTTTTTTTTTCAAAATAAAAAATCAGAAAAAATTAATTTATATCTATTAGAGATATTTAGATGACTTCTATATGTTTCAGATTCCCCATGGACAGGACATATATCTGAAAACAATAATGCATGAATAACACTCAACATCAGAATAATCAATCCTTTATTAGGAAGAACATTTTCATGGATCTTGGGAAAACATGACTTAAGCCTTTCATCTTTTGCTTTAGATTCTGGAAGTCAGTGTACTGGGTAGCCAATCTGAGATGTTTTCCTTCTCTTCTTCATGCTGCTCTATCTTATAAAAATAAAAATTTGTTAAGTACTTAATGTCCAACACCACTTGGCCCAAATACAATGTTATAGACATGTTATACATTAGAATCATAAAATCATAGAATGGTTTGCATTGGAAGGGATTGTTGAAGATCATCTAGTCCAACCACCACCATGGGGAGGAAAATCTTTCACTCTGGGCAACCTGTTTCAGCTTCCTATTCCGTCACCCTCATTGTAAAATTTTCTTCCTTATATCTAAATCTAATCTACCTACCCTTGTCCTACTACTACAGGCCTTGGTAAGAAGTCTCTCTCCAACTTTCTTATAAACCCCCTTCATATGTTGAAAGGCAGCAGTAAGGCTGAACAACCCCAGCTCTCTCATCCTTTCTTCAGAAGAGAGACATTTCAGCCCTCTGATAATTTTCATGGCCCTCCGATAATTTTCATGGCCCTCCTCTGGACCTGATCCAACAAGTCCACATCTGTCTTGTACTGGGGAGCCCACAGCTGAATGCAGCATGCCAGGTAGGGTTCACAAGAGTGGAGAAGAGGGGGAGAATCATCTCCCTTGACCTGCTGGTCATGCTTTTTATGTAGCTCAGGCTACATAATAGAGTCCTGGATTTCAGGACTGTAAGCATACATTGCCAGCTCATGTCTAGTTTTTCATCCACTGGTATCTCCCAGTCCTTCTCTGCTGGACAGCTCTCAAGCCTTTCCTCCCCTAGCCTGTACTGACACTGAAGATTGCCCTGACGCAGGTGGCAACTTGGTCTTGTTGAAGTTCATGGCTTTCACACTGGCCCACTCTTGAGGCCTGTCAAGATCCCAGTGGATGGCATCCCTCTCCTCAAGCATATAAGCTTCACCACTCAGCTTGGTGTTGTCCGCCACTTGATGAAAACATATTTGGTATAGAGTTGACTGAATCTCATATAGCCTTCTCAATCACAGAACTGCAAAAAGTTGAATTGGTTGGTGACTGCCTGTGCCACTGACTGTGGGAGACAGCTGCATGTGTCTAGAGAGCAATTCCTCCTGGACTGGGGTTTCTCACTGTAGCCAGTGAATATGATTACTTGACAGGATTGTTGTGGTTTAATTCCACTTAAACAAATGTAAATTCCTTCATAATTTTGGGCATTTTCACTAGCAAATTAAAAAGGCAGCCTTTTAAGTGTTGTGATGCTTTCAACTACTTTATTACTTGCCTTGTTTAAAAGAATCTGTATGCGGTGACCACAGGTGGTAGTGGGATCCTGGCTCAGTAGGTATATTTACATTTTAAGCATTAAGGATTTTAAGGATTAACATAAGAAATTACCTGACTTAGTGTGATTATTTGGTGTGGTACTGCATAAGGTCTGACCATACTTTGCATATGAGACTAGGAAAAAAATCTCCCTCCAGCATCTGATTTCACAAAGAACTTGTAGAAATATTTTCAGCAGTGGACGTCATCTCTTTCAAAGCTCTTGCACAAAAAGGAAGGAAATGAAGGCAGGCATGATTGATACTTCAATAAGTCAAGAAACATTCCCATAGGAGAGTCAATTTTTACATTATTTATGTCTCTTTTCAGCAGTGAATGTTTAACAGCAGGGATCAAGCAATGAGTTCTCTGGTATGTGCTCCCTTCTCTCACAGCAAAGCAATACCACTGCTAAATTTTTCTACATGATTTTTCCTGAGAAGCATTTCTAATTTTTACTGTAGTATCCCTAGCAAGTATACTATAGTATTGATTCAGCAAGGCCACAACAACAGCTTCAGGTCCCCCCAGCTGCTTAGATGGTGTGTATTACTTTCAGGGCTGAAAATGCTGCAGTTGCTTTCCAAAATAAACAGGGAAAACTGTTAGAAATACATGATCTTCTATAGAGATGAAGATGACATCATATGTCTGGGACTTTGACAAGGTTAGGGTAAAGTTTAGCTTTAGGTCATACTTTGACAGTTCTGTAATCCTGTTTTCTACTGATAATTTGGCTTGTAACAAACCCTGTTGTGAACCCTGCTCATATGAGTGGTTCTTCAAGTATATTTTCTCCTGAAAGAGGTGTTATTTTCCTTTTCTGCCTTTGCATTCACTAGGGAGATATCATACAGCCAGGAGAAACACTGCTGCTGCCAGATCCCTCTGGCACTTTCTGAAACAAGCGGAGGAACTAACAATCCCAAATTATCCAGAACATCTAGAAGCCAGTGACCTGGTGTAAATGGGAGTGTGGTTCCAGTGATGCTGGTACAAGACACTTCCAGAAGACCCTCAAAAGGGTAGAACATCAAGCAATTAATAAAACAGATGTACCAAATAGGTGCTTACAGACTGATAACATTGCTGCACCTGTGCCTTGTCCATGGGTTAACCTCTAACGCATGGGTGTTGCCCAGCAGAATGAGCAACACCATTTGTGCACTGAAGAAAACCTAACAGCTCTGTGTCTTCTTCTGGCTGAAAGGGTTTGTTTTTTTTTTTCTTATTCAGATCATAAGGTCAACAAATAAATCTTGAACAGCCTGGAAGCAAATCTGAGCTCTGAGATACGTCGGTACTAAATTGGAAGAGCCTTGGAAAACAGAGATTTAAAAGAGCAAGTGAAGTGGATAAGAAAGGGCACGAGGCAGCTGCAGACAAAATTATAGCAGTCTATGAGGAAGAAGGGGATAAAACTGGGCCCATCCATGGCTGTTTTTCACTGTGCTTCCACTCAGCCTGCAGGTTCAGAGTTGGGAGGTGGAAAACAAATGGTGCTTGGCTCATAGGCAATCACTTAGATCTTATGGTGGTGGAGGAAACTATGTTAGATGAGGTAGCTGCAGCACCTTCATAAGCATTTTAAGCCAGAGCAAAGATAATACCCTTCTGCAGATAATTCACCATTCAGTCCAAGCTTCCTTACCTTTTTAAAAAAGAAATTGCATGGCCTAAATTTCTTTTATCTCCCACTCCTCACTTCATGCCCCCCTTCTCTTTCCCTCTAATTAAACACACCTCAAAATAAAACTTTAGAATGAGCACGACATTTGCCATTCTTCCACTGGCTATTTCCTTTATGCATGCCATAGTCTACAGCTTTTCTCAGTATAGTTGGCAACACTTTGGGGCACCCCTCTCTTGGTGAATGGGATGCAACATAAAGAAGACCTAGTACTGATTGTTCTCAAGTTGTATGATAATAAATAAATATTAATTAACCAAATTTATTGTGTTTCAAATTTTTCTGAGCAATAGTTTATGAACAAATGCTGTCAGAGATTATCTTTCTCAGAGTGCCTGAAAAGGTTCTGCTTGTATCTTTTGGTGTTCAGAAAAAATCAAACCAAGCACAAAAAAAATGGGGAAATCTTTGAAAAAGAGTAAGAATATAGCGGTCATGGTTATGGTAGGCAGAACCGTGAGACATCTGCCAGGAAATTCAAGACCAGAGAACACAAAAGGTGCTAAAGTGCTTCCTTGCTATAGAAATTACCCCAAAAATGGTTGGTAGAGAAAGCAGGAGGGCTGCAGGGAGGTGAGGACAGTTACTTTGTTCTTACATTTTTATAAGCCTGTATCCTGTAAAGCATCAGTCAGTACCCTGCCTCATCTCTCAGGCTAATATGGCAGGGTAACCACTAGAGCACTGCTGTCTGAGGAGAAGTCCACTGATGGTACCACAAATACTAATACTTGGTAAATAGCCAGTGGTATGCAGCATTGATGGCAGGCAATCTAAACTTACTCATGAGAAGTAGTAGCACTTCTCAGGCATGATGCTGGTACATAGCAAATTGCCAACTTTTATTATTAATAACAATAATAAAAAAAAAGAATGAAATATATCAACAGACACACACAGAAATGCAGGCAATATTCTGCACTAATCCTTTTTTTTTTCATCCAGCACTCAAGACTAGAAGCCAGGGAAGTCCAGATTTTTGTCCAACACTGTAATACAAATTCAGCTTGGAAGAAATGGTTAAGAAGAAAGTATTAATGTTTCAATATCAATCAAAAAGGCAAAAATAGCTTTGGTGTTGCACTGCATAATTTAATTATTTCAAAGGTTAATGAACAGAAAGGCATTCCTCTGCTACAAAATTCTTGTTGACTCAGTTGATATGTAGGTTGCTGCCAACTATACTGTCTGGGACTCATCCATGAGAGAGTAGGTCAGGATGCTGAACGTGGCATTCAGCTTATTTCTGTTTCACTAGCTAAAGGCTTGCGTTACTCTCAGAACTGCAAATGGTCTGTGCACGTAATTTATGCTTGTATGCACACAACACTCACACTTTATGGTCTGTAGGTGTTAAAAGTATGTTTTCCTCCTGGTCTTCATTCTCTTAGTTCTGTATTAGTACAGCACTAGCGTTCTTCCCATATGTAACTGCAGCTAAAGTCTATATTTATCTGTAATATGGTTATGCTATATCCAGCCTGCTCTTTAAACTGTTGAGATTTTTATTAAGGAATTCCAAAGCTATGAAATACCATGATACATAACAAAATTATTACAGTGTTGCTCTCCTCTAGTGAACAGGATCTGCTGGCCAGCCATTATCTGGGTGCTCCTTCATTAATTCCAATCCTAGATGGAAAGATTAGCAAATTAGATTAGAGTTCATTAATGGTACTTTATTTCTTCTCAATCCAAGCAACAGTGTGTTAGTATCACACATGGCACAGCTATTTACATGAACTCTTGCTCTTGGGTTTTGCAGCTAAAATCCTAAGTTCAAATTTTCCATCAAGAGATTCTGGTTGCTTGTCATACTTGTCACTGGGAATGGCAGCTAATGTTGATAGAGTGTATTTGAGCATATTTTAAAAGCTGTGAATTAAATTTCAGTAGTACAGGGTACAGCTTTGAAACTAAAATTAGTTCATGCACTAGCTAAATCATATGTTTCTGTAGTGACACTTTAGGTACAAGTAGTCATCCCCAGCTTCATGGGCTCATACCAAACCTGCCTCAAATGCAGCCCCACCATACTCAGATCTACATTAGACAAATAAATATGTGAAACCCTGTTGTAACCTGTAGAAATGCACACTTGCTGTGATAGCTAGGGTTTTACAGACATTTAAAGGAAATACAAAGTAATGTCAAGATTGGCAAGTGAATTGCATGCATAAGCAGGTTCCTTGAATTCTTGGGAATGGCAATGCTATTCAATGGCAGCAAATCCATGTAAATGTCTCAGACCCCTTTTAGCTATATGTCTTTGATACTATGTTTCAGGGCATTTTGCACATCTCAGGTATTTTAAAAAAGATGCAGCAGATGTAGTGTTAAATCTCTTGTTCTCAAGTAAATTAATACCTGTACTGCTTGTGAAAGATAATTTACATAGATACAGGTCCTCTTGTTTTCTAAATTAGCAGGTATCAAACAAGCTGCCTCAATCCTTATTGTCCCACCACACAGTAATTGAAATTTTGTTTAGATGTCGAAGTGAGCAGTCTGTGCTCTGGGTAAAGGTAGTCTCTGCATAAAGTCAGCTTACATTGCAAGACTGAATTTTTCTTGAATTCACCTATGGGTATAGTTTGTATGCTAATAAGAATCAGATAAAACTGATCAGCCTGGGCTGATGTTTCTATTAGGAATTGCACTCATTTTGGTTAGCCAAACCGCTTCATTTATACCAGATTCATTTTTCGCATGATACTGCATGGTGCCATTTTTTTTTTCCTGAAAAGACGGAGTACTTTTTTGGTCTGACTGTTTCTAACGAATGACAAAGCTCTGATGAGTCAGGCAAGGCATTAATTTGCATGTCATAAACCAACATCAGTCACCTTCAATTTGCATTAGCATGCAAACCATGCTCATAGGTGAATTAAGCACATCAAAATGCATAATTTATAACAAATTAATCTCTAAATATTATGGCATATCTACATTTAAATTTTTGCACTGGACACTTTTAAACTAACAAAGAAGAAAATAAAATGAATGGGTTGTTTAAAACACAGCCATTCACTCCTTGCTTATTTGGAATAGGGAATACATATGTGCAGAATATAAAGGAATATCACTTGGTGCTCCATTTTGCTAAAACTCCTTATTGTTGTTTTGTGCCATCATACCCAGTGTGATGTTTCAAAAGGACTACACCAGTCTATTTTTCTCACAGTGTACCACGTGCCTACAGAACACTGCCTATTCCTAAGGTGGTAAATGGTTAAAGAGGTAATTGCCAGTGTGGGAGAAGAATACAAAGCATGGAACATGAAAGGCTATTTAAATGCAGAGCAGAGTGTTACAATTTTTTTTTCTTATATCCTTTAGATATTTCTGTGCTTTTGTCTTAAACAGCATGAACTTGAGTTCACTTTTACTGGGTCAAGTAATTTTAAAAGTGACCCCTCTAACCTTGTTGATTTGCTGGCATATTAATTCATGCTTTCTTGTGTTAATGGCTCAAGATGTCTTCACTGTAGAGAAGAAGGATTTCTAATTTATGACTAATTACATTTCAAAATCTGATTTTGCTCTAAATCATCCGCTCAAGCAAAACTGTTCAACATTTCCCGTGAACCACAAATTTGTTGGAAGCTCCATTTTGAAACAGCAGCAAATGTTACTTCACTGACCACATGTGCCTCAGGCCCTACAGCAGTACAGCTGAATTTCTCTAGATATAGATCAATTCTATCAAACAGCTGAATGCATTGCACGAATCTGTGGGTTAAAGCCAGGTTTGTTGTGGCCCTGGCTCCATGGAAGAGCATGACTGTGGCTGATCTGGCTGCCCTGCCTCCTGCCCTGCTTCAACTTGGACCCAAGTGCACCCAGGGCCCCTGGGCTCCTTGCTGAATTTTGTACACACCCTGACCTCCCGTGATGGAAAGTCACTCAGCCAAAGATACACCAAAGGATGTTGAGCTTGATTCTGCAAATGCTAGTGAAAAATGTCAGCCACTTCTATTTTTGCTTTTGATAAACAAGTGAAGCACCCTGTGCTTTACCCATTCCTATGAGAATAATTTAGCTAGTTGCCCCCTGTGAACCTATTTAGCCCCACCAGCTTAATAATGGGCTATGACGGTCCGCTTGTGAAAATAATCTTTATTATCTTGTGTTCTTTTACTTCAGCAAGCCAGGAAATCAGTCTGGACCATAGATGAGTTTGCAGAAATAGCACTTAGAAAAAGCAAACAGCTTGGAAAGTAACCGTATTTGATACTGGAGCTATTGAAAGACAGTAAACATGAAACCCACGGATACCGGTTTCACAGGGTCACTTATCAGAGGGAAGCTGTGTGATAAACAGTATTTTTTAGAAAGAGAGCTTTTTCTTGATTTGAATTATTCATTTTTACTCTTGACCATTATTCCTATGTTGGGTGGTGATAAAGCGTATCATATTAAATAATAATATGGTATCATAGCAACATAAAGGAAGCCAGTCTTGCAGATTCTGGAGTTGCTGATATCATAGCATTTAGTTAATGCAAAACAGTTGTTGAGATGACATCTTTGCATAGGCTTGTCTTCCAGTTAAAAAAGTGGTGTTAGTATGTGGTACGACATTGTGCTCCTATGTTGCTTCAGGCTTCTTTTAAAAGGTCTCTAAAAGTCAATTCTTTTTTTGTAATAACTATACTGTTAAACAACTTTGTCATAGCCTTGGCTTTTGAACTAGCTGTGCTGGGAAATATTTTTCTTTCATTTTCATGTCAACCACCAACCAAAAGATGTATTGCAATAACACTGAAAAAGTTGTGCACCAGTTAACATCCCCTGCTGTGTTATCTTTATTTTTATGGAGTATATGGGAGAACAGCTGTTTCACAAAACAGATCTGTAAGTTGTGTCATACTAGCTAGGGTTATAATAACAGGAACTCAAACAGTATTTTTCATATATGCAAGTGTTTCAAAGCTCATCTTCCCTATCCGAAATACTGTAGAGCTAGAACTGGGTCAGAAAAGGAGAAAACCAAAATCCTAGATATAAACTTCAATTCTTTCAAGAAGCTGCAAAAATTATCAGGAGATCAAGCTGTGTAATTAAGTTTTCCTGCAGAATACCTGCAAGCCTCTTCACAGTCTCAATTTCTGGCAAACTGACAGGTCTGGAAGTAAAATTCTGCGTCGTTTTCAGAAAGTAGCCCTTCATCCCTAACAGTCATTTCAAAACTACATTGAGGTAGAAAGGATACAAAATTCATGGACTGGAAATAAGACACGTTTTTTGCAAAGCATCCCTGAGAACTCCAGAACATTTACAAGCATTTTTGCCACTGTCATTTTAGGTTTTCTTCAGAAATTTGTGTTGTTTTTACCTTTTATCAAAAGCTGCCTTTGTCTCTCATACTGTACGTCGCAGTGCCATCTAGCGTGGAAAGAGAATATGGAGAAGAAAATGGATGGTTGGAGCTTCAGTTTGCGCGTAAGCAAAATCGATGCTGTACACAGCTCTAACTGAAATAGGTTATGCCAGTCTTTAACAACTATGTCTTTAATTTCAGTAGCTCATCCTTAGACTTTATGCAGTACCAAATACAGAAATATCACCAGTTCTGTATTTTCATGTGATTTTATTAGTTGTGGCATTATACTTCATGAAACAGAATTCTTTATTTAGTCTTTGATTATCAGAAACTACCTACCTTGAACTCCCACTGCATAAAATGGGCTTTAAAATGTATAGAGAAATATGAGAGAGATGGTGCTTGAAGAATTGATTATTTTGCAGTGAAAATTTCTCGTAAAAAAGACTGCATGTATCCACTATTAGCTGTTTGGAGCCAGCTTTGCTGCTGCTACTGTCTAGATGAGATGATGTACTGCAGCACTGCAAAGAAAAGAAACCTGAAAGGTAAATAAAAATACTGAGAAAATCAGTTTTCTCCTTTTCTCCAAGTATCATGGTGATGGAGATGAGGAACCACAAGCATGAAGGTCTGCCAATTTGCAGTGGCAGAAAACAAGGTTTTACACAAGTACTCTGAAGGGCTTCTTCGTCTGATGTGTATTACAGTATACTTGAGCTCTGTTTTGTGCTTGAGATATACATCTATGAAGATTTTTTCTTGCGGGTAGACTTGCATTCTCCCTTATATTTGGACTGATCAGCAGTCTTGGTTTAATAGGCAATGTTGACTCAAACTGGATGGACTGTAATCTTCCAAAGATGTACCAGAAGGTCTCATGAGCTCACCTGCTGCTTTCCCAGCTACATGTCTTGGCTTTAGCACGCAGCTGTAAAACCCTGTACACACTGCATGCCTTTGAAAACATCACTTGGCACTATATCAGGTGCTTAACAAAGACTTGTGGGGCTGGTGTGCAAAGGGGTACTGATGCTGCCTGCTGCACTGAGACTTCCCCTGGGCCAGCAGCTGGCAAGGTGGGATCTGGAGCCACTTCACTTGGCATTGCCTCCTCCACATTCCAGCCAACTAAAGCAAAATCAAAACAGGGGCGGTCAGAAATTACACAGCCAAGTGTTTCCTTTGGTCTGAGAAGCAAACCAGATCTGGCGTACTTTCAAGGCACCTGAGTGCCATGGTACAGCTTGCCAGGGTTGGGCACATCCCTCCAGCTTTCAGAAGACAAGGTTGCAATAGGAGGTATGGTATTTTCCCTGGGTATATTGCAAACTGGGCTCCTTTGCAATATTCTTGGTACTTTTCAGACAACCAATTTCTTAGCAATATGATATACCTCTGTATGCACACACAAATCCATGTCAGAAAACAAATTCCTGCTCTTCTGACTTCAGGGGAGACAGTTTTGCACTCGCACTTTTTCATTTCCAAGAACAATGAATAAATACATGGAAGCCTAATAACAATTTCACACATTCTCATCTTCAATGCTTTCCTGAATGGTTTTTGATTCTCTGAAAACTTCCATTCTGTGTTTACTCTCTCCCTCTAAAAATATTGCTTATAAATGAGATGTTGATGGACTATTTATTCAGAACCAGCTCCTGTGTTTAAACAAAATTATTACTTTGAATGTTTTGATTGTAAAAATTCTGACAAGCACGAAAAAAAGAGGGCATGCACTGCAGGATGAGGTTTTAGCAAATTCAAACACTAGGCAAACACCTGCAAATTAATGGAAATAATTTATATCAGCCATGTTACTTGTGTAATAGCTTAGCAGAAAGCCAGGTATTCTTATGCTTTATGCTCCCTGCTGTCAGCTTAAGTGCAATAGCAATATCATTTAGGGATTTATTTTTTTTTTCAATCCAAATGATGTAAGGGGCTTTGGAGGGAGAGTATTAAAAAAGCACATTTTTTTCTCTTTGTCTAAAGAGACAGGTATGTGACTTCTATATCAGACACTGTCAAGATTAAAACATGTTTAGAATTTAAATTACTTCTATATTTAATATTGATAAATCTAATTCACAGCATCCCTGCTCCTTCTTTAACCTAGAGAAAGCATTAATATTCATGAGATTGCTCTTGGTTATGTGCAAGCAATTCTGTAAGTCAAGTTCACTCAATCTGTATTTGCATGGAATATTTACCTTTTCTATAATATCTTTAATTTTGTCAGCACTGAGAGCAGGACATGACTTTGTTTTTAAGGTTGGTACAAAAATCATCAAACTATTTTGACGCTCAGCATAGTGCTGTCCTTGCCTTCCTCCCCCGTCCAATAAAATAACAAAAGGTCTCCAACAAAAAACAATAATAAATAGTGTTGTTCTGTTCTGGCAAGCAAATTCTTGGCATCTTGTAACTTTTGAAACTGCAGCACTACCTGCTTTATTTCTGTGGTGATAATGCTAAACAGGGAGGATACCAGCTACATTCCTTTGTGACTCAATGCGAGTGCTCCTGGCCAAAATTAAGGGGTGTTATTAGTCAATTTTTTTTAGCTCAAACTGAAATATGTTAAAAGATGATTTTGCTAAAAATGGTCTAGATCATTTCTATTTTTCAGGCCCTTAGTAAATGGTTTGCTATATTCCATCTCTGCTAGCTGTCACTGGGGGCAGCTTAGCAAATGGTGATTCAGCCTTTGGTCAGAAGCTCATGGTTCTGAGTCTGCTTCAGATGTCATAAATACAGTTTGTTGGGGTGTTTTATTTCTCTCACTTCCCTGCAGGCAGCCCAGACTGGGATGGATTTATGTATTTTTATTTTGGCACTGTTTTTGCTGGAAGGCCTACAAAAAAAAAGCAGACATTGCATTTTGCGAGAGCTGAAGTTGCACACCATGTACATCTTAATTTAGCTATTGAGTTGATTTATGCTCAGAAACATCTGAAATGGTCTTCCTTCAATACACTTCAGATCCTGAGATATTTTCTTTCCTTTCCTTGCCTAGCTCCAAATAAGAACAGTTTCGATAAGTATCAGCCCTGGATTTTTGCTATTAAATTTTGATTATCTTGTATCAACAGTGCTACTGAGACTGTCTGGAGAATATTTTGAGGCCCTTTACTGTAGCTAGTGGTATCAATTCTGTACAATATAATTATCTCTGTAAATGTCAGTGTATCCATTGTAAAAAAAAAAATCTGATTTATTTACTGTAAGGATTATTTTATTAGAACACACTCATTAGAATATTCCTATGACATCTCCTAGGAGGTGTCTATAGCCTCCAGCTGAGTAGAGCATACAGAGATGCCTATAAATTAACTGACAGATATACCAATCAAACAAAGCAGCATCACGCAGAGTCCTCACTGGGCTTCAGAAAGCAATATGGTTGCATTACTATAGTGCTGTGTTAACAGCAATTGGTCACAGGGTAGAACTGGGTTTGCAAACCTGGGCATAGTGCTGTGGGGTGCTGAGGCTGTCATACTGGCAGGCATTAACTCAGCACCACCATCACTGTTTCAGCAGCAGTGTCTTGCCACAGTGAAGGTGGTGAGACACTGGAAGAGGTTGCCCAGAGAAGCTGTGGATGCCCCATCTCTGGCAGTGATCAAGGCCAAGTTGATTGTGACTTTGAGCAACCTGGTCTAGTGGAAGATGTCCCTGCCCATTGCAGGGGGGGTGTAAGTAAGTGATCTTTAAGGCCTCTTCCAACCCAAACCTTTCTCTGTTTCAATGATCTCCACGTTCCTTTGCCTACGAGGGACTTGGCAGTGTAGATTTGCTCTTGGGCACTTGCTGGCTTATGAAATGGGCTGGAAAAGTCAGGAGCCAACCTTGCTCTTGGACTTTGCTGCTCATTTTGCCACTTGGATGGGTGGGATAGACATATCTGCTCTGCCTTATAGCAGCTTTGGATTGCTGGCACATACAGCAGTGTAAGCTGAGTCCAGTGAAAGCTGCACTTAAAAATGAGAAAATTCAGGTATGGCTCCACCTTAGAACAGCTTTCTTAATCCAATGTATTCAGCTGTCCAAATATGATTTAGCCAGAAGATGAGTCATAGCCCTTAGTCTGCATTTTCCAGTTAAATTTTTGTCTTGCTTTTTACAAAGACATACCCATTAAGACCTTATTTTGTCCCTTGCTACCCACCAGTGGTACCAAAGGAGGTAGTGCATTAGTACAAGATCCTCTCCTTTTCTAACATGCTTCATGAGAAAGTCAACAGAGTACATCTAAATATTCCCCAAACATTGCTAAGGCAAGTTAAATTAAATAGGGACGTGTACATCTCTGAGACACTCTTTCAGATTACCTTCAGATGAAAGTAAGCATCTGTTTTAATTTTCCTTAAAAACTTTAGGAGGTGAAAATAAGTACCTTTATAGTGAAGAAGAAATTCAAACAAATTCTGATTCTTCACAACAAGATTATTATCTCAGACATATCCATATGTAATGTTCTTAGGAGTGTAGAAGAGTGTGAGAAACACAATACTTTTATTTCTTATTCCTGGTAACATGGCAAGTATCACGATGATGCTTCATATACAAATATACCTTCTATTTTTTGTTTTTTTCACAGTGACAGCACATAGGCCGCACAGCCTGATATGTATATTAGGCATATGTAGAGAAAAGTCTGTTTTCTTAAGAGAAATGCAATAATTTTCCTCTGTCTTGCAGGAAAGTAATATTGAACATCTGCAAATAGTTCTTTGAAGCACAGCAAGAGGAGTGAAGAGACCATCATTAAAAAGATAATATTTGTTTGACCCCGAGACATGGGTAGAAGTACGTAACAAACTGGAGATTATCAACTAATAAATGAGCTCAGATTCATGAGCTCAAAACTTACTTTTGGGTGAGTGCTGTCAGATGTCATAAGATCCTCCACTATGGCTTTATTACTCTCCCGCGCATCTTTCTGAACAAACACTATTAGCCTATCATTTGTTCCATCTGTGCTCAAGTATAATACTGTTAATGTCTTGTATGGGCAAATTAGGAGGTTTTTTTATAAATTATTGGAAATTAAAATTAAATGCTAATCTTATAAATTTGGTTGTTTCTCTTGAAGTTTCTCTTTAAAACTATTTTTTTTACATGTCTGCTTAACTTATCAGGGCACTGAGACTGACATTTATGGTAACTAATGCAAATGTTGCTTTTATATGACATAACTACACTCTGGTGCCAACTTCTCTTATGCTGACAACATTGTGCCAGCTCTTCTAAACAAACTGTTTCATAATAAATATAAAGATATCACATACAAATAAATTAAGGGACTTGGCTCCTGAATGCATCAGAGCAACATCTGTTACGTGATGTGATATAGTTTCTAATGTGTTATGTTGAAATGGACAAAAAAGATTTAAAGTTATCAGGAAGCCCCTTTGAGGAGGGGCAAGACTTAAGATGGGTATTGATAAGCTCAGAGGGAAGTATGTGGCTCTGGAGGTGGATGGCCCAGAAGAACTGAGTTCTGTGTGACTCCAGGACACAGTACAATGTGGAGTGGCTGCATTCATCATCCTGGTCATCTAGTCTGCTTCAGCCTCAGTCTTGTCAATAAAGGAGTAAGATAAAGCCTGTTGGCGCATAAGTGCTCATCAGAAAGGTATGTTTCTATGCAGGTTTTTACTTTATTACATAATGCAGAGGTACCTTGTGCATAAGTGGTCTTAGAGGCTATTGCAGCCTTGAGACTTGGAGACTTACAGTTTATTAGCAAAAACAAACAATTACAGATAATAGCCAGTTCCTCCATTGAGTAACTGTCAGCATACATGTCTTTGAAAAAAACAGTTTGCAAATTGTCTTTTTTAATCTTCCTTTTCCTAAGTCTTTAATTTCTAGAAGTGGCATATGTTTATTGCTTTTCTGCTGGAGATTCTGGGTAATTCTAACACATGGAATCATATGAAAATTTGATATTTTTTTCTTAATTCCAAGATAATTATTGTAAAGGAAGTGTAAAGTTTTCTTCACACAAATTACTCTAGTTTTGTCTTCTAGAAAATGGGTAGAAGCACACTTTTCTGAGTATGTTTGTACCTTGCTATTGTCAGCACCCAAGAAACCCCAGTTTGTCCCTAATGGTTAATAAAGCATTTTTCCTCCAATTTTTTATTTTTTTTATTTCACACTAGCAGCTGAATTGAACCAGATTATGTTGGAACAGATGAAAGTTTTTATCAGTTAACTAGATGATGGCAGTGTACACTCTAAGTTTACAGATAGCATCAAAATGGAAGTAACTATCTGCAGCTCAGGAGACAGAATTAATGTTCAGAGTAACCTTGACAAATGGAAAAATAATAATAACAATAAAAGCTATTTAATAAACATAAAATTACATATTCAGGCAGCAACAACTATCCACACTGAGAGACTAAGAAATAACTGGCTGGGGAACAATTGTGCACAGAAGGCTCTAGGTGTCATAGAAGAACACAGGCTGGTAAGGGGATCTGGTAATCGGGTAAACTGGTAATCAACTGAGTGATGGCTTTCTTCTGCAACATGTACAGTGTGTAAATAAATGTGTAGTCTGAAAAATACTTTTTTTCATTTTGTTGAGCATATATAAACAGACCTTTCTGCAATTCTAGGCTTTAGTTTTTAGCTTTAAGTAACTTACTCCAAATTCTTCTCATCACACCTGCCAGAAACCTGGCCTCACTGTCCCCTCTGCAAGTGACCTCAATAATTGTACTGTAATCCCTGAATGGCCACTGAGCTTCATGCAGCCTCTTAACCTTCAGTTACAGCCCTCTCCTTATCCCAAAACATGATGATGACCTTGAGAAATTCATATGAGCTTTCTTTCTCTTACACTTGATATATCAAAAACCTGATTTGGCTAACTTTGCTAAGGAATAGCAAAATGTCAAGGGTTGAAGTCATGGCTGTTTTCCAGTGATGTAACTTGGACCAGGATTTCACTCAGGCATATAAAGTGATTAATCACATATCAAACAGCAGCAGGAGGTTGTTGTGAAATCCAGACCATCTGACCTGTGATTTGTCTGACTGCATGGCCGTGCTCCCACATCTTGACACCCTGTATTGGAAGAGCCTTCAAACTGAAGCAGTAACGCAGAACAGGAAGACTTTACAACAGCTGCATAAAGAGAGCATCAACAAACATAGCTGTCTGTCTAAGTAAAAATGGAGTTTGAGCCCCCTTTCTCAGAGCATAAGGTAAACTTTGGAGCATCCTGGATTACACAACTATGACCTAGAGGCTGAAAGGAAATGGATCACACATGCCAATACAGAGTTTGTAGAGAGTACAGTGGAACACCT
Source organism: Ara ararauna (assembly GCA_028858755.1). NCBI lineage: Eukaryota > Metazoa > Chordata > Aves > Psittaciformes > Psittacidae > Ara > Ara ararauna. The sequence goes on from CM054378.1 coordinate 55,311,684, forward strand.
GGATTTCAGAGAGAAACCTGAAAATAGTGGAAGGTTCCCAGTGTCCAGCTATTAGATCATTCCAGGTACAGAGTGAGCATGAGGAAAGTCACAGAGATGTATTAGAAAGAGCAGGAAGGAGCATCCGGGCAGGACAAGTCAATGCAACTTGGGCACACAGTAGTCAGCAGAAACTGGCTCTGAAATGCAATCAGAAGCACAGTGGCACAAGAACTTAAAAGCAAGGTTGGGAAGTTGAAATGAGGACAGATGACTGTACCTGGGCCTGCTTGAGGTCTTGGTGCTTTATTTTGAGCTGAAATCAAGACAAACAAGAACACTTTTGTAGCTTTCAGGACTGTGATATACACCCTTACTTTGTTGCTTCATTATGCAGCTGTGTAAAGATAATTGAGAGAACTATGCTAGATTTTTCATCAACAAGCAATAAAATGTGATAAATATGTTACATGGAATGGCAAATGTTAGAATTAATAAGCTGAAATGTTGATGAATTACTGTTTATACACTTGACATGTAATAATTGCTTCATTTATCATCTGAATCTGGAAAACTTAAATAGCAGGCATTTATAATTAATTTCTCCCTTTGCAAACTGCAATTCATTCTACACTCAAATCAGTCAGTGCTAATTTCTTTTCTATCAGCCACAGGCCATAAGTTAATGCATTAAAAAAATCAGACATTTTAAAAAAACAGTCTAATTAAATTATATCCTCTACTGTTGGAGAAAAACACATGATTCTTCAGGAGATAATCAGACACCACAGTAAACACCATTTAGTTCTTCTCACAAATCTGTGTCTACCCACTGGCAATCTTAGACTGTCAAGATGAAAAATTCACTTTACTGAACAGATGAAGGATATCGACTTCAGCCTCATTAGCAACTTAAAATGAGAATGACAATGGGAGTTCATTAAATAATAACATTTTTCCATATACTGAGTTTCCTTAATCATGCAGAAGAATATGCTTTACACAGAGTCTGACAAAGCCTGCGTTTCAGAGTCATGCTTTCCTGTCAGTCGTCTGGATAACACCTTTTCTTTAATGTTTTCCTGTTTCAGCAGTAAAGGCTTGCTACTGCCTGACTGAAATCAGAAAGGCAGATGGTGTCCACCTCAGCTCAGAATGTTCTAAATGCCTTGCTCTAGGCTGGATGCATCTGGGTCACTGAGAATATCTGGGGACCTCCAGGAGGACCAAGTCAGTCAGAGCTGCTATGTACAAAATATTCTTCAACAGCAGTTGCTGGTCTCATTGAAGACGTGGGCTTTTACTCATCCAGCTTTGCTAGTCAAAGAATGCCTAAATAGGGATAAGAGATCCACTTAATGTCATGACAGGCTGTTACTAGATCAGCTACTTTTCCACAGCAAAATGAACTCAGGTCTTCCACAAATTTGACTATACGTAGTAACTTAGGCTCTGTGGGTGGTGCCGAGGAACATCACCCATGTAGCTACTTCAAGGGCTATTTTATTATAGAGTTGTTACAGCTAAAAAATATTTGTTTCATTTTTTTTTTGTTTTGTTTCTTTTGGGTTTTTTTGGTTTTTGTTTTGCTTTGTTTTGTTTTGCTTTTGTTTTTCTGCTGGCAACATTCTCATGTCATATGCATCATTAAGTTCTGGAAAAGATTGAGTGCCTTATGCTAAAAAATTCACCGCTGTATAATCTATTTACTTTTAATAATGTTTTTCTATCTGTGTACTAGCAAGAATCTTGAAATACTAAGGGCAAGGATATTTCACAAGATGAAATCAATGAATGCTTCTTTGTGTATGGCCGCTACCAATCAGTTCTCAGTTCTATGTCAAGAATGGATTTTCAAGTATTTTTAATTTCAAGATCTTCAGGGCAAAACAACAGGTGACTTCCCTTACTGCTCCCTACCCCAATTAGTAACTTAATTCCACATAGAGAGAGCTAAGCAGAACTGACAGACCACAGCTTCTGCATTCTTGCAGTTCTCTTTTACTAAGATACCGGTGAGGTCAGGGGCTTTAGAAGAGGACAGAAACCCATCTCTTTCAAGATGTGTTCCAGCACCTGTCTCACAGAGACTTAGAAAGGTAATTTGTTTGTGCAGATTTTTCCATAGTCCTCCCTTCAGCATTTAAACTTTCAAGAGAGTGCTCCAATACTTGCTGTCTCTAAGAAAGGGCAGATCTCTCTCTAGCAAGCTGCACTTGCAATGTAATACGTAAAGTTCTGACTCTTGCTCTCACAACTGTTCAGGCACTTTGTACTGCAAGGTCATGGGAAACAATCTACAGAAACCTGTCAGAAGGCTTCAGTGCTTTCTCTTTCCAGCAGAATGACTTTGCCATTGGGCAGCTGGATCAGACTTCATTGGTGCTCTCTTGCCCTGCCTGGGGGGGCAGTGGAGAGAGGAGGAAAATTCTCCCTCTTGACAGCACTGAGGATGCACACCTGGGACATAAGAGCATTTGAGCTCATTGTGGATCAGCCCAAATCAAGTTAAGACAGTGTTTAAAAAAGAGTGGCAGTATCTTCTCTTACGAGACTGGAGAAAAAAGAGTAAGCCAATTGTACTGAAAGGGATATGCTCAGCATCTAAATCCCAGAGATCATTTTAGGCATGAAATCTAATTTCACGTAAGTGCCTGCTTGTATCTCTGAAATAGCTGTAGGGTTAAATGAGAAAGCATATGCTAGCATTTCTTTGAAGCTGCTAGAGATGCCCTCTTCTCCTTCTGCCTCCCTCCCTTGGCAGAATATTGTCTGCAGCTGCAACTTTTGTCCCCTGGAGCTGAGCACCTAAAAGGTATGTGGTGCTTAGCACTGGCACATCCTTGTCCCTTTGCTGATGTCAGGAATCACCTAAGGTTGTGTTAAGGAGTCAATAGCCTAGACTCACTAAATTCGAAGACACTATGTCATAGAAGGGAAAGTCAGTCCAAATTCCCTTCTCACAACAACACTGGCTTCATACAAACAAACATCTAGATCATGCAGTTGACTGGACATTATTATTGCAGCTGGAATACAGGGATTTTTGCCCAGTACTTTTTTATAAAGCTTCAGAGAAAAAAGCAGCAACAAAGATTTGTAACAGCTAAACCAATGAATAGACAATTTCTCCAGTGTTATACAGAAAATGAAACTATCAACTATCTAAATACCCTTCATAATTCAGATACATTAGCAATAATTTTTTTAGCAAATTGTAACTGCATTATAACTACACTGCAATTACACTAATTGTAGCGAAGTTAATGTGCCTGTACTACAACATGCATTTGTTTTCTTCCCTTAAACCCAAGTAATCAGGTGAACTAATTACAAAGAATTGTTTGAGCTATAAGATAACCATCCTTTGCTGGCATAGGTCTAGCCATGTTCATCATCTTAGGTAATTACAACTTGTTGGGTTCACCGCATAAGGTCTTTGGCCTTCTCCAATAAGCAGCATGAAAAATGCTGCAGACAGTAATTTGAGAAACAGGGCAACATTTTCAAACATTGGAATTCATACTGAAGGAGAGGATGTTATCCCAACCTCCCTCTCCTCTCCTCTCCTCTCCTCTCCTCTCCTCTCCTCTCCTCTCCTCTCCTCTCCTCTCCTCTCCTCTCCTCTCCTCTCCTCTCCTCTCCTCTCCTCTCCTCTCCTCTCCTCTCCTCTCCTCTCCTCTCCTCTCCTCTCTTCTCTTCTCCTCCCCTCCCCTCCCCTCCCCTCCCCTCCCCTCCCCTCCCCTCCCCTCCCCTCCCCTCCCCTCCCCTCCCCTCCCCCCTCCCCTCCCCCCTCCCCTCTCCCCTCCCCTCCCCTCCCCTCCCCTCCCCTCCCCTCCCCTCCCCTCCCCTCCCCTCTCCCCTCCACTCCCCTCCCCTCTCCCCTCCACTCCCCTCCCCTCCCCTCCCCTCTCCCCTCCCCTCCCCTCCCCTCCTCTCTTCTCCCTTTCCCTCCTTTTTCCTCATGTACTCTTTAATCTCAGTACTCTAGGTGTTTTAACTTTCATTCCTATGAATCACTGTTCTGTTCTAACTCAGTTTTCTTTCTGCAGGGTTTATTCCTACTTGTTCCTTCTCCTCCCCAGATTACTTTTTCTTTCCTCTACTTTTAAATTCATGGTAACACTGGTTTTGGTTGTTTGTTTGTTTTTATTTTTTGGGGTTTTTTTTTGTGTTTTGTTGGGTTTTTTTTTACTTAATAAAATGAGGCAATAAATATCAGTCTAAAGAATGAACTAATTTGTCAGCTCCTAGCAGTTTCCAGGTAGCAGTCCTGTAACAGATATGCTTTTCAGCATGCTGGCCATATGAGCCACTTCTCAATTTCATAATGCAGTGTCATCAGTGTTCAAAACTACTTTAAAAGTCTTTTCCCATTATTACTCAGTACTTAGTTGAAGCCAACTATCAGGTCAAATAAGACTTGCAGAAAATAAAAGCACACAGTTCAGTTTTTAGTCTTTCTCAGGTTTAATGGTGAAAATGTAAATGTTTTTAACTAGAAAAAAAAATGCTGGTCTGCTGCTGAAGAAGTAGACTATAAACTGATAAAAATATCTTTGAAGTAAATTCTCACCGTTTTATTTAATTTGAATTCAGTAGACAAATTTGTACTAATAAGCAACTTTGAAAGACATTTGAATGACACATTATTTATGCTGTTCTGTAAATAACCACCTATGCTCCTATGGACAATTAAACATCATGACATTTGGTAACAATTCTCTCCTTTCACTTATGTTATTCACCTATCATTTCTAGATACATATCTTCATAAGCAAGCACTCTGAAATGCAAAGTTAAAAGTAGCCATTCTGGATTAGAAAAATAGTTGTGGGTTTTTTTTTTCCATTAGTAAACACTTTTAAAAATCCAGGCCTATCACAAATAAAAGGAAACCAGGGGAAATGAAGTCATACTTAGGTTCTTAACATAATTTCAGCTTTTAATGACTTAGTCACTTTTCTTCATGGTCTGTGTCCAATAACCTGCATGTCTGATGCAGTGTCCTCGGTTCAGCTGTATCAGGTTTTTTTCCTTCCTAGTAGCTGGCACAGTGCTGTGTTTCAGCTTTAGTCTGAGAACAGTGCTGATAACACATCAACGTTTTAGTTGTTGCTAAGTAATGCTTACTCAAGTACTTTTCAGTCTCATGCTCTGCCAGTGAGGAGGAGTGCAGGAAGCCAGGAGGAAGTAGAGACAGGACAACTGACCCAAACTAGCCAAAGGGGTATTCCATACCCCTTGGCACATCATGCCAAGTATATAAACCAAGGGAAGTTACCCAGAAGGCCCAGATCGCTGCTCAGGTCGGGCTGGGTATCGGTCAGTGGGTGGTGATCAATTGTGCGTCACTTGTGTTTATTGCTTGTTTTTCCTTTCCCCTTTTAGTTTTATATTCTCTCCCCTTGTTATTTCCCTTATTATTATTTTTAGTAGTAGTAACGTATTTTACCTTAGTTGTTAAACTGTTCTTAACCCATGGGGTTTACATTCTTTTGATTTATTTCCCTGCCTGGGGAGAGGGGAAATGAGGTGTGAGCAAACGGCTGCATGATTCTGAATTACTGGCTGGGCTTAAACTACTATATGCAGTAAAGTGCTTCAATTATTTCACACTTGAAGATAATATTTGAAGTTATAATAAGACCAAGTTGAAGATGTAATAAATACAAAGTGAGGAAAGTGTGTCCATGCTGTTAAATCAGAAAGCTTTATGTAGCCATGCCAATTTGACAAATATCTTTTGACAGACATTGACTCATGAACAATGAAACTACTACAGTCTTTAAATTTTTATATGTGATATTTTTTATTTTTTTCCTGTCGCTAGTGAGACATCTTTGACTTACCAAAACTGATTGTGTCTGACTGCACTAATTAGTACATAGATTTTAATATATAATAAGGCGCATACTCCATGCAAAACCATTATAATATAATTTGTCTCAAGGCAGTCCTGTTGCGATGCCAAGGAGTGAATGTTGTGCTACAAAACAGAGTAATTCTTAATGTCTTTCAGCAGAAAATCTACTCAGCTGTCCGGACACTGCCAAAATAATGATTCTACAACCACAGATAAATGATGACATTGAAGTATGCCGCTGGTTGCTCAGGAACTCTTACAGTCCATGTACTGAACGTGGGAAGAGAAAAGATGTGACATTGGTATGGGGAACTTGAAGACACTTTAATTTATTTAATGCTTGGCCAACAGTAATCTCATGATCTTATATTTATGGGTGAATGAAGAAGAGCTCTGATTATTGCTGGAAGAGAGCTGTAGCAGCTTCAGGATATATCACCGTCATTTACATTAATATGTGAGGCTATAAACTGAAGAGACTGAGGAGAGGATAAGAATGCCAATCAATTGAAGTTACTAAGTAGGGTGGTAATCCTCAAAATGTGTATAAAGGAGACACCTGGAATAGTAACAAAATGTAAACAATATTAATGAATGAGATCACAGAACCACAAGAGTTTGGTAGAGTCACACCTCTGCTCAAGGTAGGTGCAATTAGGGCAGGGTGCTCTAATTCCTTAAGATGAGAAATCAAGGTCTTACTATGAATAGTCCAGCAATCTAAACAGCATAGAATCATAGAATACTTAGGGTTGGAAAGGACCTTAAGATCATTAGTTCCAACCCCCCTGCCAGGGGCAGGGACACCTCCCACTAGACCAGGACAACCCAAGGCTCTGTCCAACCTGGCCTTGAACACCGCCAGGGATGGAGCATTCACAACGTCCCTGGGGAACCCATTCCAGGGCCTCACCACCCTCACAGTAAAGAATTTCTTCCTTATATCCAATCTAAACTTCCCCTGTTTAAGTTTGAGCCCATTACCCCTTGTCCTCTCACTACAGTTCCTCATGAAGAGTCCCTCCCCAGCATCCCTATAGGCCCCCTTCAGATACTGGAAGGATGCTATGAGATCTCCACACAGCTTTCTCTTCTCCAGGCTGAACAGCCCCAACTTTCTCATCCTATCTTCATACAGGAGGTGCTCCAGTCCCCTGATCATCCTCTTGGCCCTCCTCTGGACTTGTTCCAACAGTTCCATGTCCTTCTTATGTTGAGGACACCAGAACTGCACACAATACTCCAAGTGAGGTCTCAGGAGAGCAGAGTAGAGGGGCAGGATCACCTCCCTTGACCTGCTGGTCACGCTCCTTTTGATGCAGCCCAGGATACGGTTGGCTTTCTGGGATGCAAGTGCACACTGCTGGCTCATGCTCATTTTCTCATCGACCAACACCCCCAAGTCCTTCTCCACAGGGCTGCTCTGAATTTCTTCTCTGCCCAACCAGTAGCTGTGCCTGGGATTGCTCCCACCCAGGTGTAGGACCTTGCACTTGTCATGGTTAAACTCCATCATGTTACAACTCACAGTATTGCTTTTTACCAGTGCAGAAGTAGCTCATTTCAGCTGGAGACAAAAGTTTGTTTCATCTTTTACATGAGAGATTTGTGGAGATTCACATCTGGGGTTTGGGGCTATTTCAAAAATAGCTTCGATCAATGTAGTGGTTGAAGACGTTCTAATTGAAAAGTCACTAAGGTTTGCAGATTTATTTTATTTTTTTCCTAGTATTATGTTATTTTTTTATTTGATGGTATAAATGTATACTTGATGTTTAAAAAAACATGAGTTAAGATGATATGGAGAACAGAGAGGTTAGTGTAATACTTACAAGAATGTCTTGAGAGATGGTCTTGTCCATTTTATGATAAGGTGAACTAAGGGTTAAATTTGGTCCTCACACTGGTGAATGCCAACAGATTTGAGAGAAAACCATATGAGAAAATCAGGCTTATTTGCATGATACTTGTTTTTATTTAAAAATCAATAAAAACTTAAAATCATAATTGAAGTTAGATGCCTGACTTGATCCCTAACAGTTTCAATGTAAAGTGCCAAATGAGACCCAAAAAGGTTTTTTAGGATTTTGAGTTCCCACTGATCAGAGAAAGTTAATTGTTTAGATGTATTAAGAAATAAGATTAGGTACTAAACCAGTTTGTTATTATTCTATATAACTGGTTTTGACATTGGTTTTACTTCATGAACTCAAAAGTTTGTCTGCACATTATTTCTGATTTAAGTAATTGTTTAAGAGCCAGGTTCAGGTGCTGAAAAGATTGAGGTGAGAGCCAAAAGGATGTTGCCAAAGTCCAAAATTGGGAACTTCACACATAACTTGTCTTTACTTCTTAGTCCTTGTGTACTTCCACTTAAAACCATCAGCTGATTTGTATGCTTTTTCCCTGTTTAAAGGGAACTCTTCATACAAATTTTGCTTATTATAGACATAAATTATTGCTTTCATTTTCTTGCCCAGCATTTTCCTATCTGTCATATCTAAGGTTAGAAATGGGACAGTGCTTTTCTGTGTTCCAACCTTCATGTGTCTTTGAAGGAAAACTATGAATTAGAAATCAATAAGCAAGTAGAGTATTGCTTCATATTTGCTGTGAGGGAAGTTAAATTCCATCTCTTTGAAAAGCTTGGCTACATTTTAAATAGAAACAGAACACAGACTTAGAATTACTGATGCAGCGGGTTATTTCTTTCTGGAGCACTGTTCTTTTTTATAATCTTTTTGCAACAGGACACCCAGTCATAGTATTTAAATGTGAAAAATTCAGGACTTTAGCGACTTCTGTTTTTAACTCTTAAGCAGTTGTGCAATCAAGAGGTGCTCTAGTACTTCACATAGGAATTAAGACATTAACAATAATTTTAAGTTCATTAACTGAACAAAAACATATCCAAAAATCAAAGAGCGATTCAATATGAACTGATTTCCTTTGCCTAAAACATACAACTCAATTTGCTTGCCTGCTTCTTTGCCAAAGAACACTTGGTGCACAGAGATGAACTTGGTTCAGCTGTATGCCCTTGTAGCAAAGAAGGACATTAGGGTGGCCAAACATTGCAGTGAGTTGCCCAATGAAGATTTAAAATTTCAATTTTTGCAGATAATCAAAATCTTACTGGGCAAGAACTTGAGCAACATGATATAAGCTGACCCTGCTCTGTAGCAGATGGTTCCTTCCAAACTATTTTATTCCATTATTCTATATTTATATCTATGTTACTGTAGTAAAATTTACAGAGGCATTCACTTTAGAGTTTTACATATTAAAATTTAATTTTTTTCTCTACATTATATAACTATTTCAGATTGAAACATTATAGCATCAGTAACTAATATTTCTAACATAAAAATTAAAAGAGGAAGTTATTGCATCTTTTTTCTCTTTCTTCTTTATTGTTATCCTCTCATGTTCTTACCTATGCTACTGCCCTGAAGCAATGGCCTGTCTGTCTCCTGGAAGTTAAGAAACTCAGAAGATTAAGAATTTCTGCTTATATTCTTTTATAATCATAGATAAATTAAATTGCTTATCTATGTATCAATGTAGCGAGTCAAATAGCATCTTGAATCTTGGTTTTGAGCAGAAAGCAAACTAAAGAGAGAGGAAAGGCGAAAAGAAAGATGACTGCATTCTGCTTACTTCTTAGTGTCATTGCTTATACAATGCACTACTCACACAGATCTTATGTTCTTTCATTCAGATACTGTTCTCTGTTGAACATTAGGGCTGCCTTAAGATGAAAATGGTTGCATATATGCAAACTGGACCACACAGATATGTAATCTATATATTCTGGCCTATTATATTTATAGACTCTTAGTCATTCACGAGCTTAGGGAGAGAAATGTTAACAAAGGGATAAATTAGTCTGTTTGGAGGATGGGGAAGTGTTTCAGGAAAATATGGTAATTAAGAGGTGCACCACACTGATAGTACAGCCATAACACAAGACAGAGGGATAAGTTTGTTCCTATATAAGAGTTTAGAGACATAACATAAAGCATAATATGAAATCACATTTAAATCAACAATGCTAAGGGGAAAAAACAGAGGTGGTTGTGATTAAAAAGAATAGTGTTATATTACTAGATTAAGCAACATTTTAAAAATTATTGTATATTCCTTTTACAGCTCCACACCTTGTAAACATATGGATAGAATTTAACAAAGAAATTGAAATACTCATTTCTTTGGTTTGCCAGGACAGACTGGAGCACAGAGGAAAGAGTGCCACCTCCTGTCTCAGCTGCCACTGCACGGCCCTAGGCACAGCCTGAGGGCGAAGCCTCCCTGCTCCCTCACCTCTCCACTGAGCTCTTACAAGGTGCTCACAGGTTTAGAATACAAAGAAAATACTGCACATCAACTAATCCTAGTATTGGCTATAAGAATATGAAGGTTTAATATTCCCTTTTAGCATGAAAGATGATCACCCAGTTTCACACATACACAGGTCTGCTACCCCCAGGTAAATTGGCTGAAGCAACTGTAGCCTAATGTTTGTCGTTTAAAAAAAATTTTGTATGTTTTTATTCAAAAGAGAGCCTTATGTGAACATGGTTAACTTATTTCAACAGGAATGCCACTGTGTTAAAAGTTTGAGATAATGCTTTAAAATTTAGTTGAGCTGTGCAAAATTCCTGTAAATTTTAATAAAGGTAATTTATCACATTTTTAGAATGTTAAGTAATCTATTGCAGAGAATGTATAAAAGCAGCTCCACTGAAAAAAGGTATGATTAAATGATTGTATTTTGCTAATAATGATAGCAAAAATCTCTTTATTTTGCCATGTAAACTAAAGTGTCCCTTTATGGCAGTGGTTCCACAGGCAGTGTACTTCAGAGAAGGTGAACACGAAAGATTAAATCATCTCTTTTTAGTGACTCAGCTTTATTCAGCCTAGCAGTTACAGTCACAGTATCCTTCAAAGTGTTTTATTGCTCTAAGCATGCGCTAAGCCAGATCCTAGTTTTCCAGTTAACTACACTAGGACCATTAATGCATATCTAATTTGCACATGAATTATTCAGCTCCCATTACTTTGGGCATTATTAAAAATCTTTAGCAAGTCAGGTAAGTGGATAAGAGAAGACAAATGCATTTGCCACTCTAAATGCACCCTATTTGCAACAGTGTAATTACATTGCTAGGGGAGATGGGAGTATTTGCTGATGACTGGCATTATAAAAACATCATAAAGATATGTGAGGACAGATCATCACTGGAGTCACATTTAAGGTCAACCCTGACAATCACCTGTGTTTGTCGCTCCGTCAGAGCTTGACTATACCGTGGGGCTTGTTCCACAAGCAAACCCTTAAAGAAACCTGCTCCTTTCCTTCTTGAAAATCTATGGTTTCAAGCAAAGGTAGCAGAAACTGAATTAGTGAAGAGATGAAAGAGAGCAGAAATTATGATTAATTACATGAACCCTGTAGGCTATTAAAGATTTTGTTTGAAGGACCTGCTGGATATGGAGAAACTCTGAACAGGGTTACAGCCTTGAGCACCAACCTTCAGAAAGATTCTGTCTGTCCTGCACTGAAGAGAAACCTAGGGGTGAGCAGGAGAGACATTAGGGCATCTATGGGATGGAGGTGAGCTTGGATTTTGATCTGAGCTCAATCTCCATAAGCAAATCCACAGAGCTTGATTCAGCCACAGTGTGGTGGAAGTGGCATACTCTTAAAGAGCTAGAAGATCTTGTCAGCTCACAGGAGACTGCTTCTGGAAAGAAATTGTCCACATAATGAATTTATACAATAATTCTTGAGCGATCAGGGAGCTGGTGGTTTTTTGCATTATAGCCGCTGCAGTCCCATAAAATATTTAGCCACTTAAGTAAGCTGTAACTTAAATGTTTAACTTAAACACTTTTAGCTATTTCTGTTGACATGTTTTTAAATGCTTTGCAAAGTTACTGTTCTCTGGAACTCTGCCACCAGCATTGCATAGGACTGCCTTTCGCAAAAATACATCTTAATGGGAAATTCCAAACTCTGCTGGCAAATCTTGTGTGGTATATAGGGGAGCTTATGAACAGCACAGATACGGTTATAGGTAAGCCGCAAAAACTTAAAAGGATTACCCTATTTATTTCACTCTAGTAATGAATAATTGGAAGGAGTCAGCCCAAGAGAACTGAACTTCTTTACAGTATAATTCAAACAAGTAGATACTATTCCGGCAATACTGTTTGGAAAAGTGCACTGCCATTTGGCTGCATTTATTCATATTATGTGGCAGGGAATGGTAAAACATATCCAAACACTTCTTTATGGAAGTGCCTTTCTCAGTACTAAGTGCTAACATTTGTTTAGCTGTATGGTAACTATCAAAACAGCATAGTACTCCATCTATTCCATTAGCAGGTAGCAGAAATATTGCAAACAGAGATATATATTCTCCAACACATATAAATGAAATTCATATATTCATCATAGTTGCAGGAATTGCATTTTAATGTTGTACTTCAGTACCAGTCACAGAAGAAAGGCTCGTAGAGAACACTTAGGTTCTTCAATACTAAAGTGAGATTCCTCTTAACTAATTTCAGCCTCTTTCTTCTGATTATTTCTTACTTAGGTTTTTTTTTATTGACTAGAATGGAAGATAAACATCTCCAGAGGTTAAGCCATTAGAGAGAACCAAGTGCAGAAAAATCAATTCAACACTAGATGCTTGATAAAGAAGTTTTACCAAACATTTAAGTCTTGTGGTTTGGACCATGTTTGCCTTGATGGTCCTGAAAATTACTTGTCAACTCAGCTTTCCTGTGCATTGTACTTCATCCCTTCCCTATTAATCAGAACTGATCTACGCCACAACTTTTGCTAAAAGGAAATTAGGAGACAAAATCTGTTCTTTCTTGTGGATATTGCCAGGCTTTTCATCTTTTATGACCGTCATGACATACGCCAATTCAGAGCTGGTTCTATTATGACTTAACAAATCATGTCCAATTCATTTAGCCTTTACATTACTCTCTTTTGTAAAAAAAAAAAAATAAACATATATATGTCTCAGTATTTGGTACTTGTCTGGCAGCTTTAAGGTAGGTTAAAATGAAGCTGCCATTTTAATTATGACTTCCTTTTGACAATGTAATAGAAACTAATTATTATGGACTAGAGAGCCTAAGATGCATATGAAAAATTGTGAAGAGTCATTAATAATCCTTTCCAGGTCCCATTTATTCTAGGAACCTCTGCCAATATCATACATCTGGTGTAATGTGCTGGCTCACCTCCTGCCTCTACCAATAGCAAGAATGATATCAAGTCTTCACTTATTTCCTTGCCTGACCTAAATTAGGAGCAAAGCTCAGGACACAGACCATGCCAACAGTTTTCTAGAGGCACAGGTCATGTGCAGGTTCACTTCTGAAAATAGGGCTGGAGAGCTTCAATGGGAATTTTGGAAGTGTTAGAGTACATTCACAAGGTCTTCGTGAGGTGGTGTACATTTTATCCTAGGAAAGACCAGGCAGAAAGAAGTTCACACATTGTCTTGAACACAGTGCATAGAGATTTTTGTTTTATGACATATGTAAGATTTATTATACGTCTCCCCTGTGACACTGAAGTGGACAATTTCCATCTGCCTACTCCAAGAGTTTCTGAAAAGGGAATAGCAGTAGTAAAGAGTCCCCAAAGGCCTGAAAGGTCAGTAAACTTTTACGCACCTTTAAGAGAACTGCAGATCATTTCTCTGTCATTTGGGCTGTGCCACAGAAAAAACACAGCCTCTGTGTGTGTGCAGTTAAATGGCTTCAAACTGTATTTCTTGACATATTTTTGACTGATAAGAAGATACACCTAAGAATAAAATGCACATATGGGACATTTATTTGTCATGCCATCCCTGACAAGTGAAATTTCCCATTAGACTATAAATACAGAACACCTGTGGAAACCTAGACAACTTATTATAAGCAAGCATAGACTGAGCTAGAAAATGAAAATCAGTTATTTTGGAAATAGAATCTTAAGGCTTTAAATAACCTCATAGAAAATTTAATGAAGTTTTTTTATATTAATGTTTTCTTCAAAGAAAAAATATGTTATTTGATTTTATTTTTTTGGTGATATTGGTGTCTTCAAAGTTCATCTTTTTTATTTTTTAATTTAATTAAATGACAGAAAATAAAATCACTGGTAATATTATCATCTTACACTAACATAAGTTCAGATGTGAGATCGGATTATTACAAAATATTTAAAGTATGCTTGTAAGCGGCATACAGGTTGTAACATGATTTTCACGGTTTTGGCCATGCCAAAATACATAGTTTTAAAAAAGTTTGGATAAAATCTGCTATCTGTAAACCTGTATTAATCAAGAGACTTTTCTGAAGTTTACTAGATTGTATGACTGTTTGTCCTATGCAAAAACAATGGAAGGCATATGTCAAATATTTTATAATCAAGTTACATTGCAGCAGTCTATTAAAACAAGTTTCTTAGAAGTAGGATTTTAGAAGCAAGATTTTAGAAGCTTTTATTTTCAAAATATAGGTTCCATATAAAAAATGAGATGGAAGATTCATGTAGTCAACTTAAGTCAACAGAGAAGGATATATTTCAGGCACTGAAATCAACGTAATTCCTTGGGTACATGCTACAGAATAATTTTACACAACTGGTGGTCTATCAAAAAGCCAAACACTGGAGCAGCAGGAATTCTGCAGGGCAGGAAATAGCGTGGAAAAACCTGCTGGTAATACAGATGGCATCTTTGCTTCAGCAAAAAGAGATCTTAAACAGTCTCTTAAAGTCATCAGTAAATACATAAAATCTTTCAGACGAATTTTCAGTTTAGATAATTAAAAGCAAAGATGAGAGATAAATGGTTACTTTAGATCATATAATCATAGAATAGTTAGGGTTGGAAAGGACCTTAAGATTATCAAGTTCCAACCCCCCTGCCAGCAGCAGGGACACCTCCCACTAAACCATGCCACCCAAGGCTATGTCCAATCCAGCCTTGAACACCGCCAGCGATGGAGCATTCACAACTTCCCTGGGCAACCCATTTCTAGTGCTAGTGTTCCAGGATATACAACAGCATCTGGATAGTTAAGACATAAAACATGCTGAAACATTTTATTAATAGTAACCTGCAGTGACAAGTCATATTCTTAGCAATGTCAGAATTAACTTTAAAATATCACTATAAAAAGTATTTTAAAATGGGCTTCAAAGCTGTATTATGTTATGAGATTCAAAAATGCCAAGTTAATAATATCTCATGCCCTTTATTGTAAAAATTAAAATTCATTAAATACATTTAAAATCAGTAATTATGGTAGCTTGCTCTGCCTAACATGAGTTAAAACAAGTCAGAGATTATGTTAATTGCATTAAATACCTGAAATATAATTTTTATTACAAGCAGAAATATTTCAGAAGCTTGATAGAAAAGCACTGAATAGTCTGCCATAAGAACATCCATGGAAATGTGCTAATTTTTCATATACATTTTCACCTTTCCTTTCAATATCCAGACAGAATAAACTTTCCTCTTTGCTCTTCTCTATCCCTACTCACTTGAAAAGCATGTCATCACAATTGAGGCAAATTCTGACCATCAAAAGAAAACAGGAGAAATAAAGGAAGACATTCAGCTTCTGTTTCATCACAATAGCTATCTTTTATCTTGCATCTTTATTAAGTAGACATCTACAAATTTTCTTCAGATCTGATGCTTGAACCCAGGAAGTAAGAAGGCCTTTGTCCTTTTCAGTAAGTGAAAGCCCTGATCTAATATGTCCAACTAACATTGAAACACAGCACCGTTATCTTTACCCAGTAATATGATTAATAGACAGACCCTGTCTTTTTGACTGTACTTTTTTTTGATGGCAGGTTTAGTCTGAATCTTTAAAATGACATATATAGCTGACTCAAACTATCCCACAGGGTTGTCTCTATTCTTTCCAGAATTTCACATTTATAAGTTTATGTAAGGTCATCTTTCCCCACAGGCTAAAAATTGCAGCAATGTCACTTTTCCTGCTTAACAAAGCCAGCTCCCAAAAGGGTAAGTGACTACAGGATCCAACTGCTTGCAAATTATTTATAAAAAACCAAGAGAGAGCAAAGAGAAGATGAGATTTAAAAATGCCTTGCATTTATCCAGGAATATAAATTTTTAAATTATGTTGTCTGTTGAGAATGATGATGCATATCAGTGCTTTTAGAAAACAGACTGGTCAAAGGACTGAGCTAACACTGAAGTCAGTGGAAAAAAACTCATACATGAGGGACCGAAGGTCACAATTAAGTCAGATGTAGGGACAGCAATCAAGTGTATGTTGATAGAGGACAGCGCTGTGCACCCAGAAAAGAAAGGTATTCTTCCCATTTCTGGGATCTGCTATTCATTACCCACAAGGGATTGTATGAAGTTCTGATGCAACTACATTCTCGTTCTGCTAACAGCTGCAGAGACTAATTTTCTCTGATGTTTGTTTTTACAGTACATCACCCTCTCCCCCCTGCCTCCCCACTTAGTAGCAATATACAGTATTTGAAATTTTCCACTACAGTTAGATTGAATCTTTAAGAATGAAAATGAAATTCATCTTTATGTAAAGAAATACAAACAACCCCCCTACCCTGAATACCTGTTGTTTCTTTCAGTTGGATCTATGCTATATCAGGAACACCTTCCTCCTGATTTAAGATAAAGTTAAAAAACCCAGACACAGCTAAAGAACTTCTACAACAAAAGGTCACTTTCATCTTCTTAATTGCAAAAGTCTAGGGTATTTTTTGTTTTGTTTTACTTGGCACAACAACATGGTAGCTTTTCAGTTTCAGAGTATATAAGACAGTGTAGTTCCTTATGGTATAGGAAATCTTGACTTGTACATGGTTCGTACTTGCAACTCCCAGTTCCTCCTTATCTATTTCTCTTGGCTATTGCTGTTTCCTAAAGCAGAATCACATAAAATACTGCTCTGTTCTCTCCTATAATCTTATTTACAAGCTGTCTTTCCTTCCACTAAAACCAAAGAACTCCATGACCACCACCAAAAATCCCCATCAGATTTCCATATGACAAAAGCCCAGTAAGTATGGAGATAGACTGTGTTTTACCTGCATTTTGTCTTGTTCTCAGAATGATGACTCCCTAACTTACACACAGAATCATAGAGTCAACTATGTTGGAAGAAAAACTATAAAGTTCAGTTATTTTTAAATAGGAGAAAGCATCATGAAACTCTTATAAACTGACTCTGCCTATAAACTCCATCAGGACCACCTTACCTTCCCTGTTATCAATTATGCCCTTGCTTTACTTTTTTCTCACCATTCTGCTCAGCTGATTATGTTTTCTAGGTGATCCTTCAGCTTTCAGTACTTCTGAATCCTTAATACTGTATTAGCAGAGATGCAAATCCATACCATGCAAGTTGTTTGCCATGGTTTGTGCTATGATCTCTGCCTCTGGTTATGCAGATTAAGGACATGATTAGAAGTGCTTCATATCATTCCACATTTACATTTTTTCCTGTGAAACCAAAATGTGGAGGTGCTTTTAGCTTCTACAGCTAAGATATAATCCAACATAATTGTGCTATAAAGCTGAATTAAACGTGATCAGTTTTTCTTTAACTCCTGAAAGAGAGTAACTGCCAGTATCATGCTGAACCTACAGTCCATCAGTTCTATCAGAGCCACAAAGTTTATCATTTAAGACATTTAAAATCTACTTCACCAGGGGTAACACACAGAAATGCACATATCCTATCATACAAGGTTTTCATCTGGAGAGCCTTAGAAAGTAGGGAGGATTAGCCCCTAAGACTCTATACTTCATTCCCTTGTTACGAAAAAAGTTCATGCTCATACACAGAAGCTCTGAGATGCCCAGGTAAACAACATTGCTCACACTTGTAAATTCATTAATGCTAATGGTAGTTGATAAATATGCAAAGTAGTATTAGTTTCATCTGCTCGTCTGCATATATCCATATAGATCCCAGAAAGTGTGTATGAATTATGCAGTCAGGAAAACAACAAATCTTAACACTTCAGTCTCAGTAAGGTTTTGCCATGCAGCTATGTACCATTTTTGTCTACAGGGAAGCTGCAAGTCAGGTGCTTTCCTCATGGTGCAGTTTTAAGAACTACAGGGGTATATGAGTTGAGAGCAGAGGGATTTAAAGACAAGATGTCTTGGAGTTTAAATGTTCAGCCAGAAAAACTGCAAAAACATAAAATTTCATAACATAAAACTTCATAAAACTTCATCTCACCTTTGGGATTATGCTTCCATTAAGGCTTCTTTTTCCTATTCACTCTTTCATTCATCATGCTATAACGAGCTACTTCTGAGGAATAATACAAATGTCTCTTCTCTTAATCTGCCCTGTGATAGAAAAAACAGAAGGAAAATAACTCTATATAAAGCAATCCATTTTCAGTATTTTCTCCTATTATCATTGTTCTCCAATCTTACTTGAATTTCATAAGAGAAAAGAAACACAACAGCTGCCTTCCCATAATCTTGATGTCCTAGAAGTTTCAGATTGGTGGAAAACTGCAGATTGTTCAGTTTTACATTAACTTTAGGGTACACAATGACTCTGAAGTTCTTTTCTCTTTTTGTAGGTAATATCTACAATAAACAAAAGATGGAATAGACAGTGTGGACTAAGTATAGTTTCTTAAAAAAGATCAAGCTGAGAAACTCCAGTGTGACAGTAGAGGATATATTGAACTAATTCCTATCCTGCAGCTTGTCTGGGATATCTGAGCCAACAGTTCAGAGCCAAAGGAAACTGAAGTGAAAACCCAAGAAAACTGAAAAAAACCCAGCAATGAGTGGGGCTAAGGCTATAGATTATGTAGTTAGTAGATGTCAGCTATTATTAGTCATTGAGTATTATCGCCATCCAATCAGCTACAGGAAAGAACTGCTAAAAATTCATTAAGGCATATAAAAGCTTTGCACAACATGGAGCTGTTCCCTCTTCAATTCAAATTCAAATATGCCCCATCAACTTGAGTGTGATCATCGACTTTAGACCATGCCTGCCCTACTACAAAATGATGCAGAGAAAACACCAACTAGATTTTAATGTCTACATCCTTCAGATATTTTAACAGCTTTGCTCAATATTTTTTTCTTACACTGAAGATCACAAACCCACAAAATATGTGCTTGGATATGTCAAATACTACATACAGAGTGAAACAGCTCAGAAAGCCAAAGATAGGTCAGATATGGACTCTTCTACATAAAGTGCTTAAATTCTGCATGTGGTAGGCAGTTAACAATGGAATTGACAAGTTTGCATCACTGGTTTGAGTAGCTCAAAGACTGTATAGATTAGCTGACACCATTGCTTACAACAGGCTCTGAGGCAGACCTTGCTGCAAGCCAACAATCTTCACAGAGAGTGAGATAAATTTTCTGCTGCCATTAATTTCTACAGAACTTTGATTTTGTTTTTCCTTTCCTATTAGTAGTAGTAAGTGAGGGATTAACGCTTTTGTACATTATTCATAGAATCATAGAATAGTTTGGGCTGGAGGAGACCTTAAAATCATATAGTTTCAACACCCCTGCCATGGGCAGGGACACCTCACACTAGACCATGTCACCTAAGACTCTGTCCAACCTGGCCTTGAACACTGCCAGGGATGGAGCATTTACCATTTTTTTGGACAAACGATTCCAGTGCCTCACCACTCTCACAGCAAAGAACATCTTTATATACAAACTGAACTTCCCCTGTCTAAGTTTGAACCCATTACCCATTGTTCTGTTGCTACAGTCCCTCTCCAGCATCCTTGTAGGCCCCCTTCAGATATTAGAAGGCTGCTGTGAGGTCTCCAGTGAGCCTTCTCTTCTCCAGACTGAACAGTCCCATCTTTCTTGTCTGCTATCAACATTTTGCCCTGACATGTTATTTCACCCAGTGCAACCTTTTCACTTGTAACCAGTACTTTAATTCCTGTTACCTTTGCTGAGGAATTTAAATGCTGCTCATGTAGATAACTGTTAATGCTAGTTCTTCATTTTCACTACAGAATATTACTGCAGTTCAAGGCAAAAGCTGATTTAATACCATTAGGCATTTTGGGACTGTAGAAATAATTGACATATAAAATAAATTAAAAAATGGATCTAGAGTACATGGGAATTAACACAAGACTTTTCTCTCATGTGAGAAGAAATGGTGCTGAGAATGTCATTGAAATTTATGTATTAGTAAATTCCATTTTTCCTCTGGCTGAGGAGAATCCTTTCTTTTCACAAAACAGTTAAATTAGGGAAGGAGATAATAGATATGATGATATATCAACATTCAGTTCATATTTCCCTATTATTCTTGGCAATAACTGCTTCTAAAATTAGGGACACTTGCAAGGTGTCACATAAAGGAGTATGGGAACATTCTTTTTTTTCAGTTTCCATGGCTCTTTGATTCCACAGAAGGCTTCTTGATTCCTGGAAGTTTAAGAAAGACTAAAATTCTCTAAAATACCACCATACAAGCCAAACTTTTTCCACAAATGTCAACGAGAGATTTTGTTCAACATCTTGAAATCCAAAGACCCTTGGAATGTCTATGTTTACCAACAAGCTGACATCATTCATTATTTTCAATATGTCTATAAATCTAAAACCTCTGATAATAAGTGAATTCCTCAGTGTTGAAATTCATGTGGTAGGATCTATTCAATGGATAATATATATGCTTGAATTCAAGCTCACTTCAGAATAAATTTTTCCTCATAGACATTTATGAACGAAGGGTGTGGATTGCTTCATTCTGCAATTACCTTGAAAGTCTATTTTTTTAACAGCCAAACAGCTTGGCTATCAATATTTCTTATTTAAGCAGATTCAGTGTCTCATAATTTTGTGTTATCATTTGTGCCTCATTCTCAGGTGTTTCTAATCTAGTTTTTATAGAAGACAGAACCTCCCCAAAAAGTTATATGTCTTCATAAATTTTTCCTAATTTAGCTGGCAGGAAGCCTTTAGGAGCTGATGTTGGGGAGAGAAAAGTGGCTGCTGCATAACTGAATCTATCCTGAGACTCCTTTAGGTCATACATATAGCTGAAGATGGCAAGGTTATTCAAGTTTGAACAATGCCCATGATATAGCTTCTGCTATGGCATATATGATATATTGTATATATGGTATAGCCTGTAATAGACATATTTATCTACCTATATATTCCTGCAGAAATATCCTAAATGTAATCAAACAACCTAAAAAGCATCTCTAAAAGCAGAGAATGCAACAGTTTACATATATGTGTTTAAATTCCACTCTTGTTGTAAAATGGGCAAGGATGTTAAAAACACCATGTTCTGATGAGACATTAGGAGGGACTGGCATATATGTATGAATCAATGAGAGAATGGTCATGACTTTTCAGAATAATCAAGTCTGGGGTGGTTGGATGAATTACTGAAAGACTGTTAAATGTTTCTTAAGGTTTTGTGTGCTGCCATTAAAATATGAAATTACACTTTTTCTCTTTTCTGACATTTATTTCAAGCATATGTGATTCTAGCTTTCTAAGTCCTATCTATCAGTTATGTACCCCAGGCCCAGCTACTCTGTACATATGGATTAAATTACATATTGGGACATCAGTCAGATCTTAACTGTGATGTGATGATCATCAGATGGGATTTACCCTTCTTGAGCACAAAGGCCTGAAGTATACATTAAACCATAAAAATCCTGTTTAGAGTAGTGTTAAAGGCCTGATATATTCCCAGCAGTACTCAGGAAGATGAAAGCTGAATTTGTTGATGAGCAGAAAATATTGTGAAAGCTGAATCCTTGCTTTCCAAAAGCAGTATCTTAGAAGGAAATCTGACAAACTGACTGCTAAAAGCAGACCTCATAAACTTCATGAACTCCATAAATAAGCAGTTCCATGGGTACTAGGCACTTACATATAACTTGTTTGCCATGTTGTGAAATATACCTATTACCATTATTTTTAAATTCTTAATTGTAACTATTTATGAGTTGATTTTATATTTTATTGAAAGATATTATTTCCTTTCATAATTTTGATGAAGAATAGCTTTTTATTTTTTTAATGAAAATATGTTTCCCCTGAAAAAAATGTTGGTTCTGTTTTTTCTCTCAGAAAGGTAACATTAATCTCACTGGAGTCAAAATTTGTACAGAGGGAAACAGTTTTTATTATACCTGTGATATAGCTAGAAAAAAACCCCCACGAAACAGAAAGAAAGAAAACTATTTACACATGGAAACCTTTATTCAGATTTTTTTAATTTCTTTGATTATTATTTGTCATTTTAGTCTTTTAAACATACCTTGATTTTTGTTTGCTCTTAGCTAGAATTTGGTTTATTTCTTTGCGACGAAAAATAATCTAACCTTGCAGCATTTATTCCATCCTTCTTCCTTTTTATTATCGTAAGTTCATTGATGTCTATGTTATTTTACTCAGCTCTTTTATCTTCATGTTTTTGCTCCTTTTTCCTGCTTCATAATATTGTAAAATATCCTCAATATTCTAACTTTTATAAAAAGTAAAGTTACCTTCATCCTTTTTTCAACAAGGGAAATGTCTAATCCCAGAGATTTTTTTTTTTATTTTTTTTTTTTTTTTAATTAAATCCAGTGGCAACAAAGAAAAAAATGAATACAGGTCAAAAATACTCTTTAGTGATTAAAAAAAGATAAGGAAATGTTCTATTTTAAAACTTTGAGGGGAAACTACTGAAGAGAATTTAAACACTTTTATAAATTAATTTTTCTATTAACTTGTTTCATTTTTTTTTCTTCCCAAAAGCTCCATGCAAAAGTTTCTAGGTTGTAGGTTTATCTGAAAGCTGCTGCCACAACTATCCTGGAATTAGCTTGGGTCTATGGCACTACTCAAATCAGAGAAGAAATATGAATTAACCAGAATTTAGTTGCAGCGGAAGTAGGCTGAAGGCAGCCTTTCATACAAGAGAGAGGGGAAATTTATCACTGTGTAAAACTTAAAGTTTGGAAAAGGAAACAATAGGAAACCCATTTGTTTCCCTGAAATGACTTGCTGAGGTGACTGTCTCGAGAGGGGACGCCGGCAGTGCCTGATCGGGGGGAGGCTCTGCGTCCCGGAGCTTCAACTCGGAGCAGCAACAGGCACCGAGGGAGCCTCAAGTCCTCGACAGGGCTTGCCCGGGAGCCAGCAGCTCAGCGGACGCGAGGAGCTCACTCAGAGGGGGCGGCGCCAGGAGGAGCGGTACCAGCACTGACTGGGTAAAAACCTGCCCAGGGAGGGCGGCGACCGGGGTGGGTTCGAGGCAGTTTGCTCGGCAGTTCCCGCGGGCAGGGGAGCGAAATGGTGAGCAGGGGCCATATGACCAGGCTCCGGTCTGGGAGCTCTGCTCTGGCTGCCCTGGCAGTGGCCAGTGTAGGCACCCAGACAGAGCCGATGAGAGGGGAGGCTGCAGGGCAGAGCTCGGGGTGTAGAGAGCGCCTGCACTGCTCTCCTGAGGAGAGGGTGTGCAATGGGCAGGGCTGCACTCGGTGCTCCCTGGTGGAGGCCCTCCTGCAGCAGGGGCTGAGCTGCGGGAAGCTGTTCTTAGACTGAAAGGTGTCAGGGAAGCTGAGAGGAAGCAGCACTGCTTGCTCCAGGCCCAGACTGTGCAGGGGCCTCAAGCATCTGCTGTCGCTCATGCGGGAAAGGAGGCTGCTAACCCAGGAAGCTGGGAAACAGTAACAGAAAAAAACAACAAAAAAAGGAGGAAGAGGACAATTAAAAGCAAGGGGCTTCCTCCTAAATCTGTTGTTCCTACCCAGAACCACTTTGCTGTCCTGCAGGGGGCTGATGAGGAACCACACTCACACCAGGAACAACTGGATGATCCACTGGTAAAGAAGATGACTACTGGTGCTGCCAGGAGAAAGTGGTGGGCCGCAGTAGTAGGGGACTCTACTCTGAAAGGAACAGAGGCACCCATCTGTCAGCCTGACCCAGGCTCAAGGGAGGTGTGTTGCTTACCAGGGGCTTGGATCAGGGATGTTGCAGAGAAGCTGCCTGCTCTAGTTGGTCCCACTGACTATTACCCACTTCTAGTGATCCATGTGGGTGCTACTGATATAGACAGCAGTAGCCCAGAGAACATAAAGAAGGACTAGAGAGCTCTGGGAGAGGTGGTTAGGGGCTCTGGAGCACAGATTGTCTTTTTGTCAATTCTCCAGGATACAGGGCAGGACCTTAAAAAGGCTAGGAGGATTGGCCAGGTTAATAAATGGTTAGAAGGGTGGTGCCATAGTCAGGGGCTTGGGTACCTTGAACATGGGGCTCAATTTAGTAGGCCAGGTCTACTGGTGGCTGGTGGAGCTGGTCTGACAAAGAAAGAGAAGAGTGGATTTGGGAGGAGGCTTGCCAGATTGGTGAAGGATGCTTTAAACTAGATGTGCTGGGGGAGGGGGGCATCATCCATCCCAACACACCCAGTCACTTGCCAGCACCTATAGTAAATGTTCAGAGCAATGTAGAGATATTGCAGCTGCTCCAGCCAATGAGCCGGCTTCAACTGGAGCTCGGCTCAGATGTCTCTATACAAATGCCCGTAGCATGGGGAGCGAATAAGAGGAATTAGAGATGTGTGCACTTCTACAGGGGTATGATATCATAGGCATTGCAGAAACATGGTGGGATGGCTCCAGTGACTGGAGTGTTGGAATGGAAGGTTACAGGCTCTTTAGGAAAGACAGGCCCGGTAGGCGGGGAGGGGTAGTTGCTATTTATGTTAGGGATAGGCTGGAGAGTATGGAACTCTGTCTGGGGACAGGTGAGCAGTCAATAGACAGTTTGTGGGTCAGGGTTAAAGAGAGAACAGCGATGGGAGACATTATTGTGGGGATCTGTTACAGACCACCTGACCAAGAGGACTCAGTGGATGAAGTGCTCTATAGACAGATAGGAACGGCCTCACACTTGCAGGCCTTTGTCCTCATGGGGGACTTCAACCACCCTGATATCTGTTGGAGGGATGGTACGGCCCAGCACAAGCAATCCAGGAAGTTCCTCGATTGTGTGGAAGACAGCTTCCTTCTGCAAGTAATAGAGGAGCTGACAAGGAGAGGTGCCATGCTTGACCTCATGCTCACTAACAGGGAAGGGCTGGTTGGAAATGTGATGCTCCAGGGCAGCCTTGGTTGCAGCGATCATGAGATGGTCAAATTCGAGATCCTCAGGACAGTGAGAAGAGTATGCAGCAAGCTCACTGCCCTGGACTTCAAGAGAGCAGACTTTGGCCTCTTCAGGAACCTGGTTAGTAAGATTCCATGGGCTATAGCCCTAGAGGGCAGGGGGGCCCAGGACTGTTGGTTGATATTCAAGGATCACCTGCTGCAAGCTCAGGAGCGATACATCCCTACTAGAAGGACGTGCTGCAGGAGGGCCAGGAGACCTCCTTGGATGGATAAGGAGCTGCTGAGGAAAATTCGAAGGAATAAAGAGGCTTATAAAAGGTGGAAGCAAAGACAAGCGGCCTGGGAAGAATACAGGGATGTTGTCTGGAATGCTAGGGACCAGGTTAGGAAACCTAAGGCCCAGTTAGAATTAAACTTGGCTAGGGATGTGAAAGATTACAGCAAGGGATTCTATAGGTACATTGCAAATAAAAGACAGGCTAGGGATAACGTGGGCCCTCTCCAGAAGCTACCGGGAGAACCGACTACCCTGGATTTCGAGAAGGCTGAGGTTCTTAATGACTTGTTTGCCTCAGTCTTCACCGGAAAATGCTCTGACCACACCACCCAAGTCTTGGAAGGCAGATGCAGGGACAATGAGAATGAAGACCCTGGGCCCACTGTAGGAGAGGATCTGGTTTGAGACCATCTTAGGAACCTGAAGGTATACAAGTCCATGGAACCTGATGAAATCCATCAGCGGGTCCTGAAGGAGCTGGCAAATGAAGTTGCTAAGCCACTGTCCATCATCTTTGGGAAGTCACGGCAGTCAGGTGAAGTTCCCAATGACTGGAAAAAGGGAAATATAACCCCCATTTTCAAGAAGGGGAAAATGGATGAGCCGGGGAACTACAGACCAGTCAGTCTCACTTCTGTGCCTGGCAAAATCTTGGAGTGGATTCTCCTGGAAGGCATGCTGAGGCACATGAAAAACAACAAGGTGGTTGGTGACAGCCAGCTTGGCTTCACTAAGGGGAAATCCTGCCTGACCAATCTGGTGGCCTTCTATGATGGGGCTACAGAACTGATGGACAGGGGTAGAGCAGTTGATGTCATCTACCTGGACTTGTGCAAAGCGTTTGACACTGTCTCACATTACCTCCTTGTCTCTAAGTTGGAGAGACATCAATTTGATAGGTGGACCACTCGGTGGATAAAGAACTGGCTGGATGGCCGCACGTAAAGAGTTGTGCTCAATGGCTCAATATCCATCTGGAGACCAGTGAAGAGTGGTGTCCCTCAGGGATCACTGCTGGACCGGCCTTGTTTAACATCTTTCTCAGTGATACAGACAGTGGGATTGAGTGCGCCCTCAGCAAGTTTGCCGATTGCACCAAGCTGTGTGGTTCGGTTGATACGCTGGAGAGAAGGAATGCCATCCAGAGGGACTTTGACACGTTTGTGAGGTGGGCTGATGCCAATCAGGTGAAGTTTAACCGTGACAAGTGCAAGGTCCTCCACTTGGGTAGGAGCAATGCCAGGCACAGCTACAGGTTGGGCAGAGAAGAGATTCAGAGCAGCCCTGCAGAGAAGGACTTGGGGGGGTTGGTCGATGAGAAAATGAACATGAGTCAGCAGTGTGCGCTTGCAGCCCAGAAAGCCAACCGTATCGTGGGCTTCATCAAAAGGAGCGTGACCAGCAAGCAGGTCGAGGGAGGTGATCCTGCCCCTCCACTCTGCTCTTGCGAGGCCTCACTTAGAGTATTGTGTGCAGTTCTGGTGTCCTCAACATAAGAAGGACATGGAACTGTTGGAACAAGTCCAGAGGAGGGCCACGAGGATGATCAGGGGACTGGAGCACCTCCTGTATGAAGACAGGCTGAGAAAGTTGGGGCTGTTCATCCTGGAGAAGAGAAGGCTGCATGGAGACCTCATAGCAGCCTTCCAATATCTGAAGGGGGCCTATAGGGATGCTGGGGAGGGACTTTTCATGAGGGACTGTAGTGACAGGACAAGGGGTAACGGGTTCAAACTTAAACAGGGGAAGTTTAGATTGGATATGAGGAAGAAATTCTTTACTGTAAGGGTGGTGAGGCAGTGGAAGTGGTTGCCCAGGGAAGCTGTGAATGCTCCATTGCTGGTGGTGTTCAAGGCCAGGTTGGACATAGCATTGGGTGGCATGGTTTAGTGGGAGGTGTCCTTGCCCCTGGCAGGGGGGTTGGAACTAGATGATCTTAAGGTCCTTTCCAACCCTAGCTATTCTATGATTCTATGATATTTTGATACTTTCTGGGCCTCTGTCTGCTAACTTCTAGGTCACTTATCTTTAGTAGTTACAGAAATTTATGGCTTCACAAACAAACTTAAGCTACCCATTTTAGCACACATCTAGAGAATGAGTTATTAAAGACTCTTCACAGTAAATTACTTAGCAATTTCCTCTTACTGCTTATTTTTTACACAATCTGTTCTATTTAACATATTAGCATGATAAGCATTTATAATATTTAATACAATTTGTTTTCTCTTGGATTATATGCCACCAAATGTAATTTATATCTTTTTCAATATATTTATGAGAATAAACTTTAGTCTATGCTTACTACTTTAAGCTATTCATGCAAAACTGTCCAGAATTTTATATCTTCCTTACTTACAAGTACAGTAATGCAGCAGCTGCATATATGAGCTGCAAAGAGTATAATTTTGGTGAGCCTTCAGTGTTTCACAAATTAGAGACCTATGAAAGATAATTCACTCTTTAGTTGAGATCTTTTTGAAGAACCTATATTGAAGAACCTATTTGTTTTGAAATCCTATGAGATACTGTCGTGGTTTAAGTCCAGTCAGCCACACAGTTTTGCTCACCCACTCCCCCCTCTATCTTGCCCCCCACTCCCGGAGGGATGGGAAGGAGAATCGAAAAGAATGCGACTCCCACAGGTTGAGATAAGAACAGTTTAGTAACTAAAGTATAACACAAATCACTACTGCTACCACCAATAACAATAATGACAAGGCAAATACAAGGGAAGGATACAATAGCTCACCCCTTCTAATACAAAGCCCGACTACTCACTTCCCCTCCTTCTTCCCCCCCACTCCGAGGGGGGGGGAAAAATTGGGAGGAGAATCAAAAGAATGCAACTCCCACTAGCCGAGACAAGAACAATTCAGCAGCCAAGGTATAACATAAACCACCACTGCCACCACCACCCACAAAAATGATCAGGGAAATACAAGGAAAGAGGATACAATTGCTCACCACTCGATGACCGAGCTGTGTACTGAACTCTTCCGGGTTCCTGCCCCCCCCAGTTTTACATCCTGGGCATGACGTGCTGTGGCATGGAATAGCTCCTTGGTCAGTTTGGGTCAGGTGTCCTGTCTCTGCCTCCTCCCGGCTCCCCCTCCTCCCTGGCAGAGCATGAAACTCAGAAAATCCTTGGCCAGACCAAAACATCACTAAGCAGTAACAGAAACACTGGTGTTATCAGCACTGTTCCCAGGCTGAAAATCAAAAACACAGTGCTACACCAGCTACCAAGAAGGAGGGAAAAAAAAAAATGACTGCTGCTGCTGAACCCATGACATTATCCACCCCTTATTCCATACCATTCACGTCATGCTCGGATCCCACATTTTCAATATACCATCATATATATATATATACACATCGGCACATACATATAGAGGGAGAGAGATCATCCCTTCGTGCATAAACCAATCCCTACAAAGCTGCTGAGTCCATTTGGTCCGTGACATCAAGCTCCATCTCCTGTAACAGTTCTTCAGAGCAGCAGAAGCCGTGTGCAGCGTTGGATCGTTGCCTGCTGATGCTGATCGTTCCTTTACTGTAGAACTCGCCCGGTTTCATTAAAGTTCATTCTCTGTTGGGATGACGATCAGCGGGCCCGTCGCTGATGACTTGAAGACATCTAGTTGTCGGGCTACGAAAGTATTACATAGCAGACAACAGCATACAATTGAGTTCATTTGCTGTTTTCCCCTAAAATCAAATCCCCTTGAGGTACACATCGGACTTCCCCATCTTCCTGCATTACCCACCAAGTATATCCGGGTCCCTGAGCAAAAGCAATCCCACGAGTGGGTTTGCCTTTACCTGAAGCAGGAATAACCCAGACTGTCTTCCCCAACAAATTCTTTATATGCACCACAGGAACTTTGTCCCCCTCCACAGTATGTAGAAGTTCTGACTGGGCTGGGCCAGCCCTGTTGGCAGATCCTCTGGTATTGACCAGCCAAGTGGCCTTTGGTAAATGAATATCCCAATGTTTGAAAGTCCCACCACCCATTGCTCTCAGTGTAGTTTTTAATAGCCCATTGTACCGTTCGATTTTCCCAGAGGCTGGTGCATGGTAGGGGATATGATATACCCATTCAATGCCATGCTCTTTGGCCCAAGCATCTATCAGGTTGTTCCGGAAATGAGTCCCATTGTCTGACTCAATTCTCTCTGGGGTGCCATGTCGCCACAAAATTTGTTTTTCAAGGCCCAGGAGAGTGTTCCGGGCAGTGGCGTGCGGCACAGCATATGTTTCCAGCCATCCGGTGGTTGCTTCCACCATGGTAAGCACATGGCGCTTGCCTTGGCGGGTTGGTGGGAGTGTGATATAATCAATCTGCCAGGCCTCCCCATATTTGTATTTCAGCCATCGTCCTCCATACCAAAGAGGCTTTAACCGTTTAGCTTGCTTAATTGCAGCACATGTTTCACAGTCATGAATAACCTGGGCAATAGTGTCCATTGTTAAGTCCACCCCTCGATCACGAGCCCATCTGTATGTCGCATCTCTGCCCTGATGGCCTGAAGTGTCATGGGCCCACCGGGCTAAAAATAATTCACCCTTACGTTGCCAATCTAAGTCCATCTGAGCCACTTCAATTTTAGCAGCTTTATCCACTTGTTGGTTGTTCTGGTGTTCCTCAGTGGCCCGACTCTTGGGTACATGAGCATCTACATGGCGTACCTTGACCACCAGGTTTTGCACCCGGGCAGCGATATCTTGCCACAGTGCAGCAGCCCAGATGGGTTTACCTCTGCGTTGCCAGTTGCTCTGCTTCCATTGCTGCAACCACCCCCACAGGGCATTGGCCACCATCCATGAGTCAGTATAGAGATAAAGTACTGGCCACTTTTCTCGTTCCGCAATGTCCAAAGCCAGCTGGATGGCTTTCACCTCAGCAAACTGACTCGATTCACCCTCTCCTTCAGCAGTTTCTGCAACTTGTTGTCGAGGACTCCATACGGCTGCCTTCCATCTACGATGCTTTCCCACTATGCGACAGGACCCATCAGTAAACAAAGCATATTGCTTTTCACTTTCCGACAGTTCGTTATATGGTGGGGCCTCTTCAGCACGCATCATCTCCTCCTCCTCTGGTGACATTCTAAAATCTTTACCCTCTGGCCAGTCCATGATGACTTCTAGAATTCCTGGACGACTGGGATTTCCTATTCGAGCTCGTTGTGTAATTAGTGCAGCCCATTTACTCCATGTAGCATCAGTTGCATGATGGGTAGAGGAGACCCTTCCTTTGAACATCCAGCCCAGCACTGGCAACCGGGGTGCTAGGAGGAGCTGTGCTTCTGTGCCAATCACTTCCGAAGCAGCTCGAACCCCTTCATAGGCTGCCAGTATCTCTTTTTCAGTTGGGGTATAGCTGGCCTCAGATCCTCTGTATCCCCGACTCCAAAAGCCGAGGGGTCGGCCTCGAGTCTCCCCTGGAGCTTTCTGCCAGAGGCTCCAGGTAGGACCATTCTCCCCGGCTGCAGTGTACAGTACATTTTTGACATCTGGCCCGGTCCGAACTGGTCCAAGGGCTACCGCATGAACTATCTCTCGTTTAATTTGCTCAAAAGCTTGTTGTTGCTCAGGGCCCCATTTAAAATCATTCTTCTTCCGGGTCACATGATAGAGAGGGCTTACAATCAAACTGTAATTCGGGATGTGCATTCTCCAGAACCCCACAACACCCAAAAAAGCTTGTGTTTCTTTCTTATTCGTTGGTGGAGACATTGCTGTTATCTTGTTGATCACATCTGTGGGGATCTGGCGACGTCCATCTTGCCATTTTATTCCCAAAAATTGAATCTCCTGTGCAGGTCCCTTGACCTTACTCCGTTTTATGGCAAAACCAGCTTCCAGCAGGATTTGGATTATTTTCCTCCCTTTCTCAAAGACTTCTTCCACTGTATTGCCCCACACAATAATGTCATCAATGTATTGCAGGTGTTCTGGAGCTTGCCCCTGTTCCAGTGCAGTCTGGATCAGTCCATGGCAGATGGTCGGGCTGTGTTTCCACCCCTGGGGCAGTCGGTTCCAAGTGTACTGGATGCCCCTCCAAGTAAAAGCAAACTGTGGCCTGCACTCTGCTGCCAAAGGAATTGAGAAAAATGCATTGGCAATATCGATCGTGGCATACCACTTGGCTGCCTTTGACTCCAGTTCATACTGAAGTTCTAGCATGTCCGGTACAGCAGCACTCAAGGGTGGTGTAACTTCATTCAGGCCCCGATAGTCTACTGTTAGTCTCCACTCTCCGTTAGACTTTCGCACTGGCCATATGGGACTGTTAAAGGGTGAGTGGGTCCTACTGATTACTCCTTGACTCTCCAATCTACAGATCAGCTTATGGATGGGAATCAGGGAGTCTCGGTTGGTGCGATATTGCCGCCGGTGCACTGTTGTGGTCGCGATTGGCACTTGCTGTTCTTCGACCTTCAGCAACCCCACAACAGAAGGATCCTCTGAGAGACCAGGCAAGGTGGACAGCTGCTCAATTTCCTCTGTCTCCAAAGCAGCAATACCAAATGCCCATCGATACCCTTTTGGGTCTTTGAAGTACCCTCTCCTGAGGTAGTCTATGCCAAGGATGCATGGAGCCTTTGGACCAGTCACAATGGGGTGTTTTTGCCATTCCCTCCCAGTCAGGCTGATTTCAGCCTCCAGTACAGTCAACTCTTGGGACCCTCCTGTCACTCCAGAAATATAAATGGGTTCCACCCCTCGACAGCTTGATGGCATCAGGGTACACTGTGCACCGGTATCTACTAGAGCCTTATACTTCTGTGGGACTGCTGTGCCAGGCCACTTGATCCACACAGTCCAATAAATCCGATTGTCCCCTACCTCCACCTGGCTGGAGGTGGGGCCCCTCTAATAGTCATCACATTGGTCACTCACATCTTGTAGAAAGGGATTATTCTTCTTTATCACAGGAGCTGAAGTAAAATCATCTCTTCCGCTCCATCTGGGAGCCTGCTCACCAGAGACTGAAGCCGCAGCCTTCATGGGGTGATCAGCCTTGACCTTTATTCTCCTCTTCAATTCACGCACCCGTTCCTCCAAAACTGAAGTAGGCTTTCCATCCCACTTTGTCATATCTTCCCCGTGATCCAGCAGGTAAAACCATAGGGTGCCCCGTGGTGTATACCTTCTATATCTTCTCTCTCGAACAGTAGGACGCCTTTTGTTAATAGCTGAGACGTGTGTTGGTATACGTGAGGAGCTGGATAAATCGTCTCTCAATTGTTTGAGGTCCTGGGACAGCTTTTCCACAGCTGAGATGATGGAAGGGGTGAGATTGTCTTCGAACTCTCTGAGTTTATGAATCACTTCATCCACTGTTGGTGGTACTATGTCATTCCAGGTTACTGTTGCTAATGAGTGGGCATATGATGTGGGTGCATTCCGTGTA
This sequence comes from Ara ararauna, assembly GCA_028858755.1. Taxonomy (NCBI): domain Eukaryota; kingdom Metazoa; phylum Chordata; class Aves; order Psittaciformes; family Psittacidae; genus Ara; species Ara ararauna. The sequence goes on from CM054378.1 coordinate 55,344,422, forward strand.
AATTTCCGCCACATAGGTCGTGTACATTCAACTTCATCTGGATCTATGGGTATATTCCCATTATTCGGCTTGATATTGTAGATCATCTCTACAATGGCTGATTCCCTCAGAGACTGGATGCCCTTTTCCAGGGTAGTCCACTTGGCCGAACGACTCATAACATCGTCCTTGTATGGAAACCTATCTTTCATAGCTGCCAAGAGCCGCTTCCAAAGGCTGAGGGACTTTTTCTCTCTTGCAATTGCTTTGTCAATTCCCCCTTCCCTAGCAAGTGATCCCAGCTGTTTGGCTTCACTGCCTTCTAGTTCATGACCGTCGGCCCCATTGTCCCAGCATCGGAGCAACCAGGTGATGATGTGCTCCCCTGGCTGACGGGTAAAATCTTTTCGCATATTCCGGAGCTCGGTTGAGGTCCGAGATCGGGAAGTCACCTCTTCTTCTTCTTCGTCATGTGATAATAACTCCTGATCAGATGCTGTCCCAGGTGGTGAGTATGTTGTTTCTTCATCTTGTTTTGTCTTTATTGCCTCTTTTTTGCTTTTCCTCCTGCGTACAGGGGCAACCGATATTGGTACGAGTTGGTCCTCTGGTTTAGCTGCGGTGATTATCACTGTGGTTTGGGTAGCTGCTGTACTTGTCACTGGAGTTTGAGTAGCTGCTGTGCTTGTTGCTGGGGGTGGTGTAGCTGCTGTGCTTGGAACTGGAGTAGCTGCGCTGTCCATTACTGTTGAAGTTTGAGTAGCTGCTGTACTTGTCCCTGGGGGTGGTGTAATTGCTGTGCTTGGAACTGGAGTAGCTGCGCTGTCCATTACTGTTGAAGTTTGAGTAGCTGCTGTACTTGTCTCTGGGGGTGGTGTAGCTGTTGTGCTTAGAGCTGGAGCAGTTGCGCTGTCCATTATTCCACCCTCAGATCCAGGGACATTTTTTTCCTTTTGAAGGTGCTGGACGGTGTTGAATAAGGCTCTGTAAGCATAGGCCAAGCCCCAGCACGTTGCCGTGATTTGTCCATCTCTGGTGTGACCAGAGTGACAACACACCTCCTTTAAGTGTTTTACTAATTTTTCTGGGTTCTGCATTTGTTCATTAGTGAAGTTCCAAAACACTGGAGGGGCCCACTGGCCTAGATGCTTGCCCATACTGTCCCACACACCCTGCCACTCATGACTGTCCAGGCTTGGAGAAAACCTCTTAGTCATTCTAGACTGCAGACTAACCCCAGACAAGGCCCACACCCCACTCTGCTTAACTCTCGGGACCAGACGAAAAAGTCGTGAGAAAAACACACTCGGTATGCGCACCAACACAACAATCCCCATCACAATCAGCAGGCAGGTCTCAAGGGTATCTAAAGGCCATTCAAAACCTTCAAAATTCTCAAACGATGCTGTAAACGGTCTGGTGGGGGGGCTGGGAGCATAAAAGAATGTCTCTCTCACAGGTTGACCACCCAAGGAGGTGAAAAAAGATGTGTAATTGCTAAACACTTCTATTATATACCTCCCAAAGTATAGAGTTGGTGACCACATCGGGAACAAAAACCGGATCAGTTTCATGATCATTGAGTCTACTGTATTAAAAGTCAGTGCAATAGAGTACAATATAACAAGAGCCTTAACCAAAAGCCCATGTCTGAGAAATGTTAAGATAAGAAACACCGGCTGTAAGTAAAGTGTCATATGCTGAACCCGTGAGAACCAGAACAACAACTTTGAGAGCCAATAAATCAGCATTGTGACGAGTGGTTATTAATCCTGTCGTTATCTCAACCCTTCGTGCCCCACGTTGGGCGCCAAAAAGAACTGTCGTGGTTTAAGTCCAGTCAGCCACACAGTTTTGCTCACCCACTCCCCCCTCTATCTTGCCCCCCACTCCCGGAGGGATGGGAAGGAGAATCGAAAAGAATGCGACTCCCACAGGTTGAGATAAGAACAGTTTAGTAACTAAAGTATAACACAAATCACTACTGCTACCACCAATAACAATAATGACAAGGCAAATACAAGGGAAGGATACAATAGCTCACCCCTTCTAATACAAAGCCCGACTACTCACTTCCCCTCCTTCTTCCCCCCCACTCCGAGGGGGGGGGAAAAATTGGGAGGAGAATCAAAAGAATGCAACTCCCACTAGCCGAGACAAGAACAATTCAGCAGCCAAGGTATAACATAAACCACCACTGCCACCACCACCCACAAAAATGATCAGGGAAATACAAGGAAAGAGGATACAATTGCTCACCACTCGATGACCGAGCTGTGTACTGAACTCTTCCGGGTTCCTGCCCCCCCCAGTTTTACATCCTGGGCATGACGTGCTGTGGCATGGAATAGCTCCTTGGTCAGTTTGGGTCAGGTGTCCTGTCTCTGCCTCCTCCCGGCTCCCCCTCCTCCCTGGCAGAGCATGAAACTCAGAAAATCCTTGGCCAGACCAAAACATCACTAAGCAGTAACAGAAACACTGGTGTTATCAGCACTGTTCCCAGGCTGAAAATCAAAAACACAGTGCTACACCAGCTACCAAGAAGGAGGGAAAAAAAAAATGACTGCTGCTGCTGAACCCATGACAGATACTTACAGCAAAATGTATTTTACTATTCATATATCCTTAGATAGATGGTTGTCTTAGAAATGCCTGCTTCTTTATTACCTAAAGGTAATGCAAATCCCTAATCAGGTGTGAGGTGCATTTGCAGAATGAAACTTCCTGAAAAGATCAGAAAAGGACCACCTCATTAGCAATTACTTCTAATAGTGTAGTTTTCTAAGCAGTGGATATCATAGCATTGAAAACTGCTATCTTAATGCAGGCCAAATATGATCTGTTATGAACTACGTTAATATATAGAAGTTATAAACAAACTTCATTCTAAGTGGCCTACAGCTGTGTCATGCTTTGTAAGTACATACATCTGAATGTTGCTGTTATGGGGTATGTATTCCTGATTGCTCACTTTATTTAACTCATAAAGGTCATAACTCAAGATGTTTGGCAGAATGACATTTGAAGTGAAAAGCAAGCGTTTGTTATGGAAAACAAAAACAGATAAACAGGAATACAGAAGAAAGCACTAAATGTCAAGCACTTCAACACCATGCCACTTTCAAGGTTCTTATGTTAAAGTGTTTACATACAAATTCATAATATAGGTTGGAGAAGTAGATCAACAGTAGATAAAGAGATAAGGTGTACTTAAAAATAAATATTGGAGAAGAGTCTACATTTACTTTCACTACATGAGAAGACCTAAACCACACAATGAATCTTATCAGTGACAATGAGAGAAGAGAAAAGAGGGTTTGCCCCACTTCTCATTCCCCTGGCAGGACATCAGCACTTCGGTAATGCAGCCAGAAGTGCAGCACAGATTTTTTTTTTTTGGTTTCTCGACTCCATGCATCACAGCCAGGGAAACAGAGAGATGAGATGTTGTACAGTCACCAGAAGATGTGTTTTGTGTGTTAGCAGCACAGCACTAAAAACTCACACCTCCCCACCGTAAACAGCTAGAAGGAGGGAAGGGCTCAAAACCTCCTTTTATATAAGATCTGAGCCCACGCCTTAGACAGCATGCACTGCATGGAAGAATACAAAGTCCCCTGCACAAGAACCCCAATATAATACAGTGGAGCTAGAGGAGGCTTCCAAATCAAAGCACCTAGTATGCTCTAACTGTCATACTACAACTAAAAATGTATTTTATAATAATAAGCTAGACTTCCTATTAGCTGAATCTGAAGTGGAAAACCCTAGTTCTAATGGCACCAATATTAATTTCATCCTTGACTTTATTGAGGATAGATTTCAGCTGTTGCACAGTGACTGGCTGATCCTATGATGATTTGCACCATCTGAGGATTTGGCCCAGATTTCCTGAGCACTGCTAGGCTTCACATTATGGACATTTGTCCACAAGGGATAAAGTTAGCCATCAACTTGCTTTACAGGCAAAACAATATTCATCAAAAGGTCAGAACTCCCTGTCAGAACCAGCTCTAGGTGGATTTCAGAGACTGCTATAAACGTGCCTTAATGAAATGCAGAAGACAATGCAGTAACCCATTAGCCACTTTACAGCAAAGAATATATGTCTTTCATACTGAAGAACATATAATGGATTATTCTTTCCTCCATTGTTGCTGTGTCTTTTTTTTTTTAGTAGTTACAGACTTAACTTTGAACATTACTTCATTTAGATTTGCGGCCACATTTTAATAGTAACTGCATGAGATATAGTCACAGACCCTTTGTACAAATGATCTGATACCAAATAGATTCAGCATTTTATTTCAATAATTCATCCTGACCTTTGGATAATACTTGATCAGCACATAGAAGTACATTATATTTACATCACTCAGAGCAACTAACTGGAGTAGAATGACAAAACTTTTCCTCAAATACCATGGGTTCACTCCATTATTAGGAACCTAGTTTCCTAGTCCAGAATCTCTTTTATCCACTAAATGCAAGACTTCCAGCTCTTACCATATCCCTTCTGCCTTTGCTTGAACCATAAAAAATTGTCTGCAGCGATGTAGGAATGGCACTTCATTTCTGATAGTCTGCACTGCCTATGGCATTATGGAATTTGCTCCATTTATCCTATGAAAGGCATGACCATCATGCTTTATCTAACTTCTTAACTATTATGAAAATCTTTAAAAAAAGGCATCTCTTATCCTCTGATTCTTGTGGTCTTCTGTCTCTGCCTGAATTTCAAGTTGAAGACCAAATGTCACAGCTGGAAGCATTTAAGTATCAGGCTGTCAAAATGAAAACAATATTTTCAGGGGATATTACCTCAGTAATCTTTCATATATCTTTTCTGCCTTACCAGAGAACACTGTGCCAGCAACAGCAATCCCAAATGTCCAGGTAGATTTACCATATAAGATACTTCCCAAGCTTTCCTGCAGGGTCCGTGAGCATCCAAGGCCAGACACATCCAGGACTTCAAAAGGAGAGACTGAGGGTTGTAGTTACGTGTTGTATGTACAGAGTGTGTGAAAGTCTGCCTCTGGGTACTCAGGTTCCTGTTCTGGCATCTTCCTGAAGCTCACTAACTCCGAGAGAGGCAGGATTTGTTGCACAGCACATGCATTAGAAATCCTCCTTCTCTGTACACTCAGGATGAATTTGATTTAGTAACTCAGAGAATCTGCATATACTTTCTTATCAGAACAGAAAATGAAAGGTGCCCAGCAAAGCAAACCATCTCATTTTGTGAAACCATTGAGTGCACATCATAGCTCTTAAATATCAAAAGTAATGAAGAAAAAAACATAGTGGGTACCATCAATGCATATTTGTAAGTTAATTTTGGGCTCCAGTGTGCTACTGTAGGAAATGCAGTTGTCTGAACTGTAAAATAGAATGCCAGTGATCACCATTCAAAAGTTTGGCTTTACTCCAAAGCATTGTGGCAGAAGCATTATTATCACTCTATATTTGCAGCATATGGAAACTTTGCAGAATCTTAAAAGCCATTGCAAATTCTGACTTTTAATGGGTATTTCAATAACAATGGGAAATTATGTATACAACAGGAAAAGCAGAAGAGAAAATAACACTAGAGGAAGGAAGTGAAAAACATTATAATGACTTCAGTAAGGGGAAATCCTCCCTGACCAATCTGGTGGCCGCCTATGATGGGGCTATGGATCTGATGGACAGGGATAGAGCAGTTGATGTCATCTACCTGGACTTGTGCAAAGCGTTTGACACTGTCTCACCTGACATGCTTGTCTCTAAGTTGGAGAGACATCAATTTGATAGGTGGACCACTCGGTGGATAAAGAACTGGCTGGATGGCCGCACGTAAAGAGTTGTGCTCAATGGCTCAATATCCAGCTGGAGACCAGTGAAGAGTGGTGTCCCTCAGGGATTGGTGTTGGGACCGGTCTTGTTCAACATCTTTGTCAGTGACATGGACAGTGGGATTGAGTGCGCCCTCAGCAAGTTTGCCGATGACACCAAGCTGTGTGGTTCGGTTGATACGTTGGAGGGAAGGAATGCCATCCAGAGGGACCCTGACACGTTTGTGAGGTGGGCTGATGCCAACCTGATGAAGCTTAACCATGACAAGTGCAAGGTCCTCCACCTGGGTGGGAGCAATCCCAGGCACAGCTATAGGTTGGGCAGAGAAGAGATACAAAGCAGTCCTGCAGAGAAGGACTTGGGGGTTTTGGTTGATGAGAAACTGAGCATGAGCCGGCAGTGTGTGCTTGCAGCCCAGAAAGCCAACCGTATCCTGAGCTGCATCAAAAGGAGCGTGACCAGCAGGTCGAGGGTGGTGATCCTGCCCCTCTACTCTGCTCTTGTGAGACCTCACTTGGAGTATTGTGTGCAGTTCTGGTGTCCTCAACATAAAAAATGCATGGAACTGTTGGAACAAGTCCAGAGGAGGGCCACGAGGATGATCAGGGCACTGGAGCACCTCCCATATGAAGATAGGCTGAGAAAGTTGGGGCTGTTCAGCCTGGAGAAGAGAAGGCTGCGTGGAGATCTCATAGCAGCCTTCCAGTATCTGAAGGGGCCTATAGGGATGCTGAGGAGGGACTCTTCATGAGCGACTGTAGTGAGAGGACAAGGAGTAACGGGTTCAAACTTAAACAGGGGAAGTTTAGTTTGGATATGAGGAAGAAATTCTTTACTGTAAGGGTGGTGAGGCAGTGGAAGTGGTTGCCCAGGGAAGTTGTGAATGCTCCATTGCTGGCGGTGTTCAAGGCTGGATTGGACAGAGGCTTGGGTGGCACGGTTTAGTGGGAGGTGTCCCTGCCCCTGGCAGGGGGGTTGGAACTAGATGATCTTAAAGTCCTTTCCAACCCTAACTATTCTATGATTCTATGATTCTATAATTGTATTCAAAGGCAGATTCAAAAGAGTGAGAATTTAATAAGGGTATGCAACTTCCTTACACAATATATGTTTGAGGAAAGGAAAGGAAAAATATAAGTTCTGAATATAGGCACAATATGTAGGTTTAGAATATTATTATGGGTAGATTTATTAACCTGGCTGGAAAGGAATATAAAATATGGCACAAAATAGAAGGAAACAGGATGTGGTGGAGTGCTCTGAAAGAAACATGAAGAAATCAATTATCATTGTACCTGCAACAAGATTTACAGAACAAGAGCATAACTATGTTAGGCAATTCTTACATCATTATTTTATGTTGAAGTATATAAAGCTAGAAAGCTAGATGTTGGCTATAATAAAAGAATAAAGGACCATGCCACATCAAAACCTTTTCCATTTGACAGGTAATTTCACTTGACATGCAGAAAACACTGATGGGTATGAATAATTAGACCAGAAAACCTGGAGTACAAAAAGCAAGACTTTAATTCCAGTGCTTCACATTGCTTTGAATCTCATGATGTGGCTACGATAGCTATTACATATAATATTGCTTCCATTAAAATGTAATGAGTCCTTCTGAAAGCAAAATCCATGGGCATTCCTAAGTACTGCAGAAGCCCATTTCAGAGTCATGGAGTCTTAATGTAATCAACGGCTGCATTAGCAATGCTATCTTTGATGCTCCAGGTAATAAATAAGGTAAGTAATCCATAGAGTAATAGTTTTTTCATATATTTCTCAGAAGGACTTTCCTGGATAAAGAAATATTATTGTCCTTGTGCAAACAGCAATCTAAAGCACAGACAGAACATCAGATCTCATGATGGATGCACAGTAAATCTGAAGCATATCTGGGAACAGTGCACAAGGTTACTAACTCCCAGCGTGGGACTCTAAATGCATAAAAACATAACTGTTGGCTGAAATCATACTCCTAAGTTACACTGTACTGACAGCATTGGCATAGTAGCCATTGGACAACCATTATATCTGTACAACACTTGAATTTATAGGATCTGGTCTAAATTTCTTTATGGACTTGAAATAGAGTGAAGTTAGTGGAGTCTCAGTGGAGACTGTGAAAGCACAACAGCCCTCTGAAATAATATAAGATGAAGGCATAATTTGCTGCAGAATGAATTCTCCAAGATAACATTCTGATTACTTGGAATGATTCCAAAAAAGCAGAGCTTTTTCATCTGTAGTAAAACAACAATCCTGCCATAAAACTTTTATTAAGAATTTCACTATTATTTGTTATATAATTTAACCTTTGGCACACTTTAATATCATGCTCTTTGATGCTCTTCTCTGTGATAGTCAGGCAAAAGTTACATAATATCGAAAAGAAAGGCCTTGAAACCAACACCAAATCCTTATATGCACTCGTTTCAAGCCTAAACTTCCACTTCAGTATGCAGAATATCTCAGACTGCACCTGCAGTCTAATGGAAACAAAACACAGGCTATAGCATGTTCAGTCAAGTCTATAGCAAATCTGTTTTCATCAAGTGGTGAATGACACCAAGCTGAGTGGTGCAGTTGGTGTGTTTGAGGGAAAGGATGCCATCCAGATAGACCTTGGCAGACTGGAATTATCAGACTTCCACGTTTGTCATCTAGTCTGCATGCCAGGTAATGGACATCACTTGTAATACTGTAACCATGCACTCCTTCCTCTTTAACACTTGTCAAAAATTTTCATTTTCTCATTTTATGCCCTACATAAATCAAGCTTATCTTGGTCTTACCAAGGCCAACTTTGAAGCTTCAGGAAATTGGAAAAGATCTATTTTTTCCCAGGTAGAATTATCATTTGCTCTAACTGAAAAGAACAATGACAATAATGGGACATAAAAAAGAAAAAAGAAAAAAAAAGGAAAAAAAAAGACCTCAGGAAGGAGGGACAGAAAAGGTGTATTACTAGGAATGCTTTGGGAGAAACAATAAAAAGAGGATGGCATTGTTATAATCTGCAAGTATGTAAAATGCTTCTGGAATGAAGAAAGACATAATCAGTTCTCTGGGCCTAGAGAGGATGAAAAAGGAATTAATGGGCTTGAATTACAGCCAGGAAGTTTTAAGATAGAAATTAAGTAAAATTTTCTAATGACGTGGATCATGACACACTAGAACAGATTGCCTGAAGAGCTTTTGGAGTTTCAGTCATTGGAAATCTCTAAGGACAGGTTAGGTAAACATCTGTCTGAAGTGACAGGTACAGTTGATTTTGCCTGTAGGCAAAAGCATAGAGTAGATGACCTCCTGAGGTCTCTTTTAGCCTCTTTGTCTCTGATTCTGTGGTAGGCAGTGGTTTAGTCTACGAGTACCCTCATACTTAATAAGGGTATTTAAAAAAGAAAGTACTCTTCAAAAAGACATTTGCAGAGATGTCAATATTTTTCTGGAAGTAAGTAGGTATGCATAAAAAGATAGAGCTCCTGGTTGAAAATGTCATCCACAACCTTTTTTTTGATAAAAAAATCACATATTTTAGATATTAGATTTTCTCAATACTACAGATAACATTTCAATTTTGAAGAAGCTGTGCATGGAAAACAGCACTGCTTCCCACAGCATTATGATGTCTGTCCTCTATATGCTCTATAGGATATGAATTTTGTAGAGCTTACTTCTTTAGCACTGAACACTTAACTGACACTGAGAAGATGGTATACCTTTGTCTGACTCACTGCCCCACACACTTTATCTGTACGGTTGCTATAATGAACTCAGCATTCTTTGAGTAATCTAAACAAATATCTGCAGTTATAGGCATTTGCACATTTACATGTGAGACTTCGTTTGGAGTCAGTGGAGAGCAATAGGCATTTAGCACAAGGTTCATCTGACTTATTTTCAATGTCTCCTTTTGGATGAGATAATCTGTGTGCTGGAAGTACTTATTTATTTCCAGTGACTACGAAGAAAACAAGAAGTGAGCAGTTGAAAACTGAACACCTGTATTAAACAGATAAGTAAATAAATATCACACTTCCTTGGATAGATTTTCACATTATCATTATATTATCATATATATAGTATATCATAGACGTAGTATATTATCACTTCCTAGTCTTTCACATACTTTTCCCCACACAGTTTCTGTGGAATAGGAAGAGCTGTTGACTTCTTTTTGAAGATGTGGAAATGAAGCACAGGACAGTTATGAGACTTGCCAAGGCTACACCAGAAAATTCAACACAAGAGAGGCCTGAATCAAAGTTTGTGATGTCTCTGACTGTTCCAGTGGATTTCTTTTCTTCTTTTTTTTTCTTTTAAATAGCAAGAACTTATTTTTTTTACAAAGCAGTGTTTCTAAGACAGTCATTGTCACAAGCCAGTCACTCTTGTGACTCTTGACTTTATCCCACCAGACAAACACTAATTCCCTCAGCTAGACTGTTAAATAAATTAAAAAAAAAAAAAAACCTAAACAAACAAAAACTGCCCTGCGTGCAATTGCTTTGCTCTTCTAATTAGGATGCTGCAAAGCATTCAAGAATTACATAATAGAAAATGGTACAAGGATGGCAAATCTGCAAAAATACAAATCTTCAGAAAGAGCATGTTCTTGCAAGCATCCATATGGTAAAAACATTTTTTTTCTCATTTGAAAATGCATAAATTATTTTCCAGAGCTAAAATACATATATACACATACTTGTATTCAAGTACTATGTGTGTATTCATACTTACATGATATATATATATAAGTATCTGAGTTTTCATTAGTTTGATCTAAGGATGGATCAAACTGTTTTCTTCAGAATGCCTAGCAAAAGTGAAACAGAAGTATGGAATACTAGAACTGATAAATGCCTAGTGCTTTAAATATCTTTTTCAAGAAGAATTGTCAAGCAAATTTGTATGGGTAAAATCATGTTTATCTTCAGCTATGTGGCAAGTGGTATCATTCCTACCGGAGAAGGTACCAAAGAAGAATAAGCTGTAAGAAAGTATTCTAGATTCTAAGTTTTCACTAAATTCAATAGGCCTTGATGTCTTCAGTTTTGCCATAAATATTTCATATGAAATCCTGGTCTCATTTGAGCTGAATAACAACCCCTTAGTGTATGAATGAGAGAAACATTTCCTTTTTGGTTCATATGGGGATTGGAGCTTTAAAACCTAATGACTGAAATGTATATTTAGTGCTTGAAATAAAAAGCTGGGAAGAGAATGGAGGAAAGAAATAAAAGAGTAGAGAAAATAACTTTTCCACAGTGTAGAAAAAGCATACAATGAAGAATCTCTATGACACACAGAAGTACTTTGTGAAACACAGTAAAGCCCTAGCTTCTCCAGGTGCCATGATATTATCTTCAAAAGCATGTTTGCATACAGCCAGCTCTTATATTAAAGTCATTATTCTTATATTGGGAATAAATCTAACATGGGCTAATATACCCTACTTCTCAACATACAGAGACTTTAAAGAGCATCAAGTGTAAACCCCCTGCTAATTTTGATAGTCTAATGTTTATTGTGTACTTCAAGCAAGGTGAAAAGATCTTGTAAGATATGAAGAAGTACAAATTAGAAAGATTATTGAATGTTCCTGAATAACCTAAAAAATGTTACTTGTAAGGTTCTTAGAAATTCTATTTCGAATTGGCATAGCCTGTTTTAAACTATCCAGCACAGGAAACACCAGATCAGGAATAATGCTGGCAGTGACAAGAAGTGGCTACAGTGCACAGGGTACTTTTTCTTGTTGATATATGTTGAAACAACACATCCATTACCAGCAATATTTTGTTCATATTACAAAACCTTAACCAATAACATTAGTGAGAAAGCAGCTATATGCAAATACTAATTAATCTTTTCACCAAAACTAAAGACAGAGCACCAAGAAAAACTGAATTAAGCTTCATCATGTTAGAAGTTCTGAGGACAAACCTGGACCCTAGCACAGACTGGTACAAGCCCTACGTGAAGGGCAGATGGCACCTCTGTGATGTGGTCTTTAAATGCACTACACAATGATTATAGCTTCTAGTTTTACTAATACACCATATGTGAATCTTTTGTGTATTCTCAGCGGGCTAAGCAAAACTGCATACTTTCGGTAAGCATCATGCAGAAGTCCTCCATGAATGAGGAAACTTGCTGTCTTCTGTATGGTAGAACAAATTTGCAGCAGAATATTATTCTCCACCAAAGTGATAATTTAAGAATAAATGTATAGAACAGTTGTCTTTCTTGAGCTGACCCATTTTCAGTTATCTGGGCTAAAGCCCAACCAATTTAATTTGTAAGCTTTTTTCTGATGTAAGAAAGGATGGAATTCTAAAATACCTATACTTAAATCCACTTCTGGTTGATGAATACTATGGTAAATGTAAAATGGTAAAATCAGTATGGGTTCAAAGAAATATATCAGTAAATTTGAGGATAGCAGCAAATAAAGCAGATTAAATTCACATTTTTGCTTAATTTCTGCAGATTTTTCCTATGATACAGAAATTTTAAAAGATTTGCAGATAACATTGTTTCATTTTTCAATATAAGTTTTCTGCACAGGAATTCTTTGCTCTATTATGCTTTATACATGTCAGACTATGTGGCAAGAGAAGGCCCTGAAGCATGTAACTCTGCACAGGCCACATGGCTGATCTGTGGGTTGGTGTTCTGAATCACCAGCTGTATTGAAAATTGAAGCATGACATGCATGTTATAGAGCTACACTAACAAAATCTTGCATTTCATTGCTACCTCCACCTTTCTATCATGAGATTTGTCTTTTCTTTCTGTAATTTTGTTTCAATATATTGCTTAATATATTTCAGTATCTTTTGCAAGAGTTTACCTTATTGTTCTTCCCCTCTTTCTACCCCCAAATGAAAGAAATCTTTCTTTCTACTGATTTATTTTTTTTCAATCCACTGCAGTTTTGAAGGTGGTTTTACTCAAGTCTTGGGATGTTGTTTGCAACATTTTCTTCTTTGCTTAGCCTGCAAATTCCAGATAGAGTTTGCTTCTTTTGAATTACTGCGCATGGCTTTTCTATATTAGTCTTTAAACTCTCAATCCAGTCATCGTCTCTAATTGGTTCTCATAATTTCTCAAAGTTTGCCCTGTCAAAATCAAAATCCTTACTTACAGGCATACTTTTGTTTATCCTACTGTTTCATTTAAAATGGATCAGCTAGGGATCATTAGATTCAAGGTGTTCTGCAGAAGGCTCTTTTATAATGAGACTCTTAGGTTGCCACATATTTCATATTACATCCATGTCTTATAATTTCTATTAAACAGTTATTGAGGATATTGGACAACTACTGAGCAAAGTTATGTTAGATATTAATACACTATATGCCACATAGCTGCCTCTAAAAACAATTGTATTAAAATCACAAGTTCCATTCCAAAACAAGAATTACAATGCAAAATCTAAATTACCCTGACAGTTAATTATGCCCATTTCTTATGTACATCACATTAAGGTATTTAGTTATGTGATCAAATCTCACTTATATTTTCCACAGTATTCCTCCCTCAGGTGAAAAAAAAAAAAAAAAAGCATGAGGATGAAGATGTCTTCTATTCAAAATATATATATATATACCCCAGTTTTGGAGGAGTGGAATCCTTCACCCAAGTTTTACACAAATGTATGACCAGAATGGCAGAAATACTGTTTTACAAGAGACTGGTTCACTTCCCAGATTTAGTCATAGCAGAATATACCTTTGTCACATAGAATCATAGAATCATAGAATAGTTAGGGTTGGAAAGGACCTTAAGATCAGCTAGTTCCAACCCCCCTGCCAGGGGCAGGGACACCTCACACTAAACCATGCCACCCAAGGCTATGTCCAATCCAGCCTTGAACACCACCAGCAATGGAGCATTCACAACTTCCCTGGGCAACCCATTCCAGGGCCTCACCACCCTTACAGTAAAGAATTTATTCCTCATATCCAATCTAAACTTCTCCTGTTTAAGTTTGAACCCATTACCCCTTGTTCTCTCACTACAGTTCCTCATGAAGAGTCTCTCCCCAGCATTCCTATAGGCACCCTTCAGACATTGGAAGGATGCTGTGAGGTCTCAACGCAGCCATCTCTTCTCCAGGCTGAACAGCCCCAACTTTCTCAGCCTATCTTCATATGGGAGGTGCTCCAGACCCCTGATCATCCTCGTGGCCCTCCTTTGGACTTGTTCCAACAGTTCCATGTCCTTTTTATGTTGAGGACACCAGAACTGCACACAGTACTCCAAGTGAGGTCTCACAGTACTGAATCCTCATGGGTTCAACAGGAAGCAACATGCAAACTGTAACTAATTAAATACCTACAGTTTGGTGGAGCAAAATTAGCATGGAAACATAATTCCAATATTTAGCAAAGTAGACATGTATCTCATTCAAAATTCTAGCCTCACACACAGTTTTGGGCTACACTGGTAGATGTTTCTTATAGCAGCTAAAGGCCGTACAGACCGTTACAGCCCAAGTTTCCATGTATTTAGGACAATCTCCCTACAGATTCTATCACAAATTGAAAGCATATTCCAAATACTTTGAATGTGAATCTTGAAGACTTTGTTCAATGGTGACAAACCAGTGCCATTATTTAGCAGTTTAGCATAGATTTTCCAGCTATCCATTTCCAATATTTTTTAAGACAGGAAGACTTGGGCAATACAGAATAATATGGCATTATTCCAAATGGCTCCAATTAGATTACTTTAAATGAAGAATCTTTCCTCAGATTGAAAAAAAGTAGCAACCCTTTTATTTTATAGTCTGATACTGCCACTCACTTTCACATTGACTTGATTTATTTCTAAAAACTAGGTGAATTAGGTTATCCAGGGTAATTTGCTCAGGTCTGAGAAAAGAATCTTTAGTAAAACGAGTGGGCTTTTATGATGGTTAAAGTGTTCTAAACGGTTATGCAGAACTTTATCACAATGTCATTTGTCCCTAGGAAATGACTTTGCTTCCTCATAGTCATAGAATTTTATTTTAGGAGGGTGAACAATCACACCCTTATGATGATGAGACAATACAGAAGGCTGGAAAACTCCATAATTAAAAAGCTCTCAAAATGTGGAATGTTCATGAAGGGATTTACTGCTCTTAAAACACACAGGTTGAAATCATTTTTGCTATTTTCTCAGAAATCATAGAAACATAGAATCATAGAATAGTTAGGGTTGGAAAGGACCTTAAGATCATCTAGTTCTAACACCCCTGCCAGGGGCAGGGACACCTCACACTAAACCATGCCACCCAAGGCTCTGTCCAACTGAGCCTTGAACACCGCCAGGGATGCAGCACTCACAGCTTCCCTGGGCAACCCATTCCAGTGCCTCACCACCCTTACAGTAAAAAATTTCTTCCTCATATCCAATCTAAACTTCCCCGGTTTAAGTTTGAACCCATTACCCCTTGTCCTCTCACTACAGTCCCTAATGAAGAGTCCCTCCCCAGCATCCCTATAGGCCCCCTTCAGATATTGGAAGGATGCTATGAGGTCTCCACGCAGCCTTCTCTTCTCCAGGCTGAACAGCCCCAACTTTCTCAGCCTATCTTCATATGGGAGGTGCTCCAGACCCCTGATCATCCTCGTGGCCCTCCTTTGGACTTGTTCCAACAGTTCCATGTCCTTCTTATGTTGAGGACACCAGAACTGCACACAATACTCCAAGTGAGGTCTCACAAGAGCAGAGTAGAGAGGCAGGATCACCTCCCTCGACCTGCTGGTCACGCTCCTTTTGATGAAGCCCAGGATATGGTTGGCTTTCTGGGCTGCAAGCGCACACTGCCAGCTCATGTTCATTTTCTCATCGACCAACACCCCCAAGTCCTTCTCTGCAGGACTGCTTTGTATCTCTTCTCTGCCCAACCTGTAGCTGTGCCTGGCATTGCTCCCACCCAGGTGGAGGACCGTGCACTTGGCATGTTAAAACTTCACCTGATTGGCATCAACCCACCTCACAAGCGTGTCAAAGTCCCTCTGGATGGCATTCCTTCTCTCCAGCATATCAGCCAAACCCCACAGCTTGGTGTCGTGATTATTGACTTAAGTGATAAATAATATATAGAGAATTCTCAATCACTCAGTAACCTGAATTAATTTTTAAATGCATGCATTTTAATGAATTCAAGACCATACACGTAGGAACATACAAAGTATGCCACACTCACAGGACACAAAAATGTTTCTTGGAAAGCCTGTATCAATGAAAGCAGTCAACTGAACATGAGCTCCCAGTGTAACAGAATGACTAACTATATAAGCTTAAGACCAATAAGACAGACTGCAGGTATCATATTACATCTGTATGGTATTATTGACACAATTACTAGAATAGCATGTCCAATCCTAAGGTATACACCTCAAGGTTGAAAAGTTTCTGAAAAAAAAAAAAAAAACAGGTTACAAAATCTGCAATACAGCAAAACTTTGCAAAGAAACCTGAGTCTGGTTTATATATAAAAGGAGTTAATGGAGGCCTGCAAGTAACTGCCCCTTATATCCCATATTTATCTTCATATAATGGTTTGGGTTTGTCATGGGTTCAGCAGCAGCAGTCATTTTTCTCCTTCGTAGTAGCTGGTGCAGTGCTGTGTTTTTGATTTTTAGTCTGGGAACAGCGCTGATAACACCGATGTTTACAGTTGTGGCTTAGAATGTTTTGGCTCGACCAAGGACTTTCTGAGTCTCATGCTCCGCCAGGGAGGGGGGGGAAGCCGGGAGGAGGCAGAGACAGGACACCTGACCCAAACTGACCAAAGAGCTATTCCATGCCACAGCACGTCATGCCCAGGATGTAAAACTGGGGGCAGGAACCCGGAAGAGTTCAGTTCACAGCTCGGTCATTGAGTGGTGAGCAGTTGTATCCTCTTTCCTTGTATTTCCCTGGTCATTGTTGTGGGTGGTGGTGGCAGTGGTGGTTTGTGTTATACCTTAGTTACTGGACTGTTCTTATCTGAACCAGTGGGAGTTGCATTCTTTTGATTCTTCTCCAATTCCCCCCCCCCCCCCCCTCGGAGTGGGGGGGAAGAAGGAGGGGGAAGTGAGTAGTCGGGCTTTGTATTAGAAGGGGTGAGCTATTGTATTCTTCCCTTGTATTTGCCTTGTCATTATTGTTATTGGTGGTAGCAGTAGTGATTTGTGTTATACTTTAGTTACTAAACTGTTCTTATCTCAACCTGTGGGAGTTGCATTCTTTTCGATTCTCCTTCCCATCCCTCCGGAAGTGAGGGAGAGAATGAGCTGCATGGTTAGAGAGGCTTAAACCACGACAGGGTTGAAAGGGACTGTCCTGGGTTCAGCAGTAGCAGTCATTTTTCTCCTTCTTAGTAGCTGATGCAGTGCTGTGTTTTTGACTTTCGGCCTGGGAACAGCACTGATAACACTGATGTTTTTAGTTGTTGCTCAGTAATATTTACTCTGTCCAAGGACTTTCTGAGCCTCATGCTCTGCCAGGGAGGAGGGGAAGCCAGGAGGAAGCAGAGACAAGACACCTGACCCAAACTAGCCAAAGAGGTATTCCATACCACAGCACATCATGCACACTAACTGGGGGCAGTTACCTGGAAGGGACAGATCACCGCTCGGGTTGGGCTTGGTATCGGTTGGCGGGTGGTGAGCAGTTGTATTCTCTTCCCTTGTTATTTCCCTTATCATTATTATTATTGGTGGTAGCAGTAGTGGTTCATGTTCTACCTTAGTTACTGGACTGTTCGTATCTCATCCCGTGGGAGTTACATTCTTTCGATTCTCCTTTTCATCCCTCCAGGAGGAGGGAGGGCGGGGGGGAAGTGAGCGAGCGGCTGCATGGCTCTAGGTTGCTGGCTGGGCTTAAATCACGGCAGGGACCTTGAAGATATATAGCTCCAAACCCCCTACCATGCGCCTTCCACTAGACCTGGTTGCTCAAAGCCCTGTCCAACCTGGACTTGAATACTCCCAGTGATGGGGCAGCCACAGCTTCTCTGGGTGTCCTGCCTTCAGTACTGGCTCCCACCATGGGGAGAGGGGGGAGTGAGTAGTACTCAGATGCCAGCTGGAGTTAATCATAGAATCATAGAATAGTTAGGGTTGGAAAGGACCTTAAGATCATCTAGTTCCAACCCCCCTGCCATGGGCAGGGAGACCTCACAATAAGCCATGCCACCCAAGGCTCTGTTCAACCTGGCCTTCAACGCTGACAAGCCATGATATAGGGCAACCTGTTCCAGTGTCTCACCACACTCACAATAAAGAACTTCTGCCTAATATATAATCTCAATCTACACACTTTTGAGTTTAAAGCCATTGCCCCTTGTCCTATCACTGCAAAAAAGTCCCTCTTGTAAAAAGCCCCTCTTCACCTTTCTTGTAGGCCCCCTGAATGTACTGGAAGGCTGCTATCAGGTCTCCTCAGACCCGTCACTTCTCCAGACTGAACAAGCCCAACTCTATCAGTCTGTATTCACAGGAGAGGTTCTCCAACCCTCTGATCATCTTCGTGGCCTCCTCTGGACCTGCTCCAACAGCTCCATGTCCTTCTTATGTCAGGGACATGAGAACTGTATGCAGTACTTCAAGTGGGCTGTCACAGGAGCAGAGTAGAGGGGCAGGATTACATCCCTCGACTTGCTGATTATGCTCCTTTTGATGCAGCCCAGGATACAGCTGGCTTTCTGGGCTGCAAGTGTCCACTGCTGGCTCATGTTGAGCTGTCAAACAACACCCCTAAGTCCTTCTCCTCAGGGCTGCTCTCAATCCCTCCTCTGCTTGGCCTATATAATAATGCTTGGGATTGCCCTGACACACGTGCAGGACCTTTCACTTGGTCTTGTTGAACTTTGTGAGGTTTGCATGGGCCCACCTCTTCAGGTTGTCAAGACCCCTCTGACTTACCCATCCCTCTGGCTTGTGCATCATATTTGAAAAATCATGGCAATCAGGTGAAGTTCCTGATGACTGGAAAAAGGGAAATATAACCCCCATTTTCAAGAAGGGAAAAATGGATGACCCAGAGAACTACAGTCAGCCTCACCTCTGTGCCTGGCAAAACCTTGGAGTGGATTCTCCTGGAAGTCATGCTAAGGCACATGAAAAAGAACAAGGTAGTTGGTGACAGCCAGCATGGCTTCACTAAGGGGAAATCCTGCCTGACCAATCTGGTGGCTTTCTATGATGGGGCTAAGGAACTGATGGACAGGGGTAGAGCAGTTGATGTCATCTACCTGGACTTGTGCAAAGCGTTCGACACTGTCTCACATGACATCCTTGTCTCTAAGTTGGAGAGACATCAATTTGATAGGTGGACCACTCGGTAGATAAAGAACTGGCTGGATGGCCGCACGCAAAGAGTTGTGCTCAATTGCTCCATGTCCAGCTGGAGACCAGTAACGGGTGGTGTCCCTCAGGGATCGGTGTTGGGACTGGCGTTGTTCAACGTCTTTGTTGGTGACGTGGATAGTGGGATTGAGCACACAATCAGCAAGTTTGCCGATGACACCAAGCTGTGTGGATTGGTTGATACGCTGGAGGGAAGGAATGCCATCCAGAGGGACCTTGACATGCTTGTGAGGTGGGTTGATGCCAACCTGATGAAGCTTAACCATGCCAAGTGCAAGGTCCTACACCTGGGTGGGAGCAATCCCAGGCACAGCTACAGGTTGGGCAGAGAAGAGATTCAGAGCAGCCCTGCGGAGAAGGACATGGGGGTGTTGGTCGATGAGAAAATGAACATGAGCTGGCAGTGTGCGCTTGCAGCCCAGAAAGCCAACCGTATCCTGGGCTGCATCAAAAGGAGCGTGACCAGCAGGTCGAGGGAGGTGATCCTGCCCCTCTACTCTGCTCTTGTAAGACCTCACTTGGAGTACTGTGTGCAGTTCTGGTGTCCTCAACATAAAAAGGACATGGAACTGTTGGAACAAGTCCAGAGGAGGGCCACGAGGATGATCAGGGGACTGGAGCACCTCCTGTATGGAGATAGGCTGAGAAAGTTGGGGCTGTTGGGCCTATGAGGATGCTGGGAAAGGACACTTCATGAGGGACTATAGTGAGAGGACAAGGGGTAATGGGTTCAAATTTAAAACAGGGGAAGTTTAGATTGGATATAAGGAAGAAATTCTTTACTGTAAGGGTGGTGAGACACTGGAATAGGTTGCCCAGGGAAGTTGTGAATGCTCCATTGCTGGCGGTGTTCAAGGCTGGATTGGACATAGCCTTGGGTGGCATGGTTTAGTGGGAGGTGTCCCTGCCCCTGGCAGGGGGGGTGGAACTAGATGATCTTAAGGTCTTTTCCAACCCTAACTATTCTATGATTCGATGATTCTATCTCTATCTTCAGGTGGATTTCAACATGAAAGACAGTCTTCATCTATGGAAATGGTGGAAAAAATATCAATGTCTAAACATTAATAAACACTGCAGTTAGTTTAGAACTAAGGTACACATTTATAGAGTAAGACAACCACAAAAAAACCCAACTTCTCCAAAGCTGTGTTGATTTCTACATTGTTTTCTCTTCTAATTTAACAGCTGGGTGCCTGTTTAAAAACATGCTCTCGTTTAATCATAAGTATGGGATATACAAAACAGAAGACAGAATTATGGTCTGTTTGAAACAAGAAATCAGACCAAATGACTGGAATGACAAGAGACAGCTGTGAACATGCCAGTAAGATATATTTTTTTGGAAAACTTACATTTGCAAACTAGCTGAAAACACAGATTTGGAGCAATTGAGGCCTTGGCTGTTTCCTATTCTATGTGACCTTGAAGAAGATGGAGTCCATGGGAGAAAATAAGTACATTAATTCAGCTAACAGCATTTTTGCCTCTGACCGTTCTTTATGGGTGTCTCAAGTGTAATATGTTCCTAATTTGTCTTGTTTTGTCTCCTTTCTTTAGCACTGTGGATGAAACTACATTGTGGAGAAACTTTTGGGCACCATCTTTGATTTTAAGACATTGATCTCCACATCTTGAAAATCACAGTTTGTTTAAATCTGCATTCTTTGGCATAATATCTCTACTATTCAATCATTTCTATTCATTCATGCAGCTAAACTCTTACTGTTTTCCAACTTAAACACTGTGACATCTATGCTCCTCTTGATATAATAGCAAATTTTCATTCGTCAACAGAGCAAAAGGTGTTCTCACAGCCTTCTGGTTTAGTCATCTCTTTTCTCTTTGCATTTCTGAATCTGTTTCTCTTCCACACTGTAATAAGACACAGAGCACTAAGTACGAGTTCAGCAGTGAAAAATCCATTCCTTCTTACAGTCAACCAATTATGTCAGTATTTATTTTTCATTTCTTACAATTTAAAATAAGCACCTTGTGCTTTCTGTTATATTTCTTCTTATACTTGGGAAAAGTGCCCAGTGAATATCTCTAAAGCCATCCCATCATTTTGCTTCAAACCCCTCCTCAGAGCTCACTGTTCTTGTGTTCCTTACACATGCAATGAGGCCTACCACATGGTTCAAAATTACCTAATTGGCTTCCTGCACTTCCCCAGCCATCTTTGGATTTGGAAGAGGCATCAGCTGTCTCTTGGTTTATATCCAGATGATGAGATTTTTGAACCCTTATTTCATACTGCCTTCTGCTATGACTATTAACTGTACTACTAGTACTCCTACTACCTACTACTGATTTCTCTTATACAAATAAAAAGAGTGACTCAGAAGATTCCTATTGATTTGCTCCTGGGAAAAAGGACACAGGACTCCAGCTGTGGCCTCATTGCTAAGGAGAAAGGAAAGATGATCTCCCTTGTTCTGTTTGCAATACTTTGCCTATTGCAGACCAGGATAAAATTAGTGTTCTTTTCTGCAGGGGAACATTACTGGCTCATGTTCAACTTGGTGTCCACCTGGCCCCCCAAGACCTTTTCTGCCAAGACGTTTTCCAGATAGGTGGTCCTGATCATATATATTAATTCATGGGTTTGTTCCTCACCAGGTGCAGGACTTTGTACCTCTCCTTGTTGAACTGCATAAGGATCCTGCCAACCCCTTTCTCCAGCCTGTTGAGGTCTCTCTGGATGGCAGCATGATCCACTGGCATATCAGCCACTCCTCCCTGTTTAGTGGCATAAGAAAACTTTGTAAGGATACACTCTGCCCCATCACTCAGGTCAGTAATGAAGATGTTAAACAGGACTGGACCCAGTTCTGACCTCTGGGATACATCCCTTGTCACTGGTCTTGAACTAGACTTTGTGCCACTGGTCACCACCCTCTTGGCCTAGCCATTCAGCCAGTTTTCAACCCACCTCACTGTCTCCCCATGCAGCCCATACACCAACACCTTGTCTGTAAGGATCTTATAGGAGATAATGTCAAAGGCTTTACTGTAGTCCAGAGAGACAATATCCACTGTTCTCGCCTCATCTGTCATACCAGTTACTTCATCAGTGAAGTTTATCAAGATGGTCAAACCAGGCTTCCCCTTGGCACAGCCATGATGACTACTCCCAATGATTTGTTTGTCCTTGGTGGGCCTGGAAATGTATTTCCAGATTAGCTGCTCCATCACCTTCCCAGGAATGAAGGTGAGGCTGACTGGCCCATAGTTCTCTGGGTCCTCCTTCTTTCCCTTCCTGAAGATAGGGATCACATTTGCTATCCTCCAGTCTTTGGACACTTCTCCTAATGGCTATCACTGATCAGAGTTTAAAAAGCAGCCTCACAATGATATCTGCCAGCTCACTCAGCATTCATGGGTGCATCCCATCAGGGCCCATGGATTTATTCATGTTTAGTTTAAGTATTCTCTGACCTGATGATCTTCCACCAAGGGTACATCTTCCCTCGTCCAACCCTTCCCTCTGGTCTCTAGGACCTGGCATTCCTGAAGTCTGGTCATGCTGATAAAGACTGAGGTAAAAAAGGCATTCAGTAGCTCAGCCTTTTCCATGTCCTGTTTAACAAAGTTCCTTGTCTTGTTGAGCAATGAGTCCACATTTTCCCTAGTATTCTTTTTGTCTCCCACGTACTTACAGAAGCCCTTCTTGTTGTCCTTGATGCCCCTGGCAAAATTAAATTGCATTTGAGCTTTAGCTTTCTCTAGCTTCATCCCTGGATGCTCAGACAACGTTTCTGCGTTCCTCCCAGTTTATCAGTCCCTGCTTCCACCCTCTGTATGGTTTATTTCTATGCTTGCTAGGAGCTCCCTGTTCATCCACGCAGGCCTCCTGGTGATTTCGCCTGACTTCCTATTCACTGGGATGGACTGCTATTGAGCTTGAGGGAGGCAACCTTTGAATATTAACCAGCTTTCTTTTCCTCCCTCCGAGAATCTTCCACCCAGATCTTTGAAGAGGACAAAGTCTGTTCTCGTGAAATTCTGGGTTCTGCCTGCTTCCTGCCCTCAGGATCCTGAACTCATGCTCTCTGCTTCCAAGGGTGCATTTGGCTTTCATATCCCAAACAGCCCTCCCATACTGGCATGAAGTCCAGCAGATTACCTCTCCTTGCTGGCTGCTCTATCACTCAGAGGAGGAAGTTATCAATAATGCACTCCAGGAAATTCCTGGATTGCTTATGCCCTGCTGTATTGTCCCTCCATCTAATATTGGGGTGGTTGAAGTCTCTCATAAAGATGAGGGCCTATGAACATGAGGCTGCTCCCATCTTTCTGTAGAGAGCCTCACCCACTTATCCATTGTTCTTCCTGGCCAGGTAGCCTATAGCAGACACCCATTATAATGTCACCTTTATCTCTCCTAATTTTATTGCTAACCCTAGGCGCTAATCTGACTCTTCATCCATCCTCAGGAATAGTTTCATGCACTCCAGCTGCTTTCTCACATAAGGGCAACTCCCCCTCCTTGTTTTCTTGTCCTTCCTAAAGGGCCTATATTTTTCTATTGCAGCACTCCAGTCATGGGAGCCATCGCACCATGTCTCCGTGATCCTGACAAGATCGTAGACCTGCAGTTGCATACAGATTTCTGATTTATTATGTCTACTCCCCATTAGTATGCAGGCACCCCAGCATGTTGAGTTGCTGGAAAGGGTTTGGGGGATTATGTTGTGCCCAGAGTTATAATAATTTTTGACATAAAATAATTAAAGCTGAAGAAAACTGAGTAAAGAATGTTACATTAGGATGATTTAATATAATAAACTAAATCAGTGAGCTAGAATACAGTGGGTTAGATGAAAACAATAAATACTTTTAACATTAAAAATATCGCCTTTATTTGTTTATCTGAAATTAAAACCTAATGTTGGGAGTTCCCTTTAGAATAATAAGTAATTACTTTAGATGCAGTCATCTTAATTTAAAATCAATTAAACCAAAGTAATTAAACAGAACTAAATCAGTACAGAGCCCAGAAGCTCCCATCTCACAAAACCAGCATGTGGCGCTGTCTCCTGTAAAAAAAAGCCCTCAGTTCCGCAAAGCCGGGCTTCAGGAAAGCTCGTTTTCACATTATCAGGTTACTCTGAATCACAGGCAGGAAAATAATCACTGTATTTTTATCATAAGACCAACACTCTGAATTTGCAGGAATTTGTTGGTACTAATTCTACTGCTTCTAATACTAAAAGATTATTTAATGTCATTTAGTGATGATAAAAAAAAAAAGGTCTAAGAGCAAAATATACGAATGCATCTGCATGTCTATTTATGTGGTTACGGAACACTATTATCTTTAAAATTCACTGGATCGTACATATTACTTATTTCCAAAATTCCATATGCTGCAACTAATTTATTAACCTCCTTAAAATGAGGATATTTACAAACTTGTGTATCTTGTCTATCAAATTAAGACCATAATGAATTTTAATTACCTACTAAATTCTTGAGTTACTGAGCCTGTTTCTTAATCTCCATGTAAGGGAACAGGACCTGTGTGAATACAGTTTTACTGGAACTGAACAGCCAGTCTTTTGTGTGCAAACCAAGTCAGCTCTCACTAAAAAAGAATTCACAGGCTGTGCTGATGATCTCTGTAACCACGACGTTTCAAACAAAAGCAAACTGAGTAAACTGTGTATTCAGAAACATTTTAATTATTAAGGGCTCTGTACCCTTTGCTACCAGACTTTATAAAACAAAAGAAACAAGATTTGTAACCTTTTACTTAAAGCTGGGGTTTATAATATACAACACAAATTGCATTAGTACTAACATGGAGGGGATGTATCTACAGAACCATCTGCCCTCTCTAGATTTGCATCTGATTTACAGATAGCTACATATTTTTTCAAGCAGTTTTTATTATCTGCTAAAATATGGCAAGAGTTGAAAGCATTTGGTGCACCTGTAAACACTATGAATCAGCAAAGCAATTTTCTCTTCCTGACTCAAGGCAAAAAGTTGAAAGTGTGAAATTTTTAGTCAAGGCTTAAGAAAACCTATTTGAAAGTTAGTCAGCTAGAAACTGGAAATCCCTGAACTTAATATTGAAGACTGAATGGGCTCATCATTATTTGTCACAATATTGCTAGGACTATACATTTATTTCTGTGTTGCTCTATATTGTGCTGGTTTTTTTTTTTTTTTTTCTTTCTTTTTAAATACAGGGATGCTGGATTAGGTGAAGTAACTGGTTCTCTAGCAGTAACAAGTCCGTCAGAATTGGGAACAGTATTTCTAAGCCACTTATGCCCTATGCTCACTGCAAGAAGCAGGTAGTCACTCCAGCTCCAAAGATGAGGAAGACTTCTGGAGGCGTAGCTGAGACAGTGTTCCTTGCCTAGCCAGGGCACTTTCAAAACAGCCAGAGGAATATGCTTACACAGTGCAAGCAGCAGGGAACTTGTGTATCAGGACACGGCAGGTGACCTCATCTTCCAGCAACTGCGCTCCCTCAAACATCCAAGGGCACAAACTGTCATCTCAATTTGTTCACACTTGCAGGAGGGATTCATAGAATCATAGAATAGTTAGGGTTGGAAAGGACCTTAAGATCATCTAGTTCCAACCCACCTGCCAGGGGCTAGCCTACTGGCTCAAGTGAAGATTTCTGGCCAGCTGAAGAGACTGTAAGCTTCAGAGGAATACCTAAACTATTATTTGTCTCACTTCCTATTATATTTATACATTACCAGTGCTGCTGCTCTTTTGTTTTTTCATCTGTGCCTTTTGTGGTAAGATAGTGGAACTATAGCTAGAATCTAAAGCTAGAATTTAATTATTGTTTCAGTAGTTTGGATGTAGTAAGCTTTTTCATACTTTGATTTTCTTACATATATTGGTGTCTTGAAGGTGTTATGTATGTAGAATAATTACATTGGGGAATATGCTTTATTTCAGATTTGTGTACATAAGGGTATCTATAAAGAGAGACCCATTATACCCATGTAAAATCAGCACAAGCCAGACCAGTTGAAGGCCTCTGATGAGATTTTAAGTGACTTTCCTAAAGAGCGCTTAATTTATTCTAAAATTTGTTCCAGTAAAGTAGGCTCCTGCAGTCTGTTTAATATAGGGTTTGATAACCCCAATAAACTCCTACTTATAGTAATTAACTAATCTAGCATTAACTCCTGAAACGATCTTAAAACGACCTATTTCAGCTCATATGACCTTGGGATTTTCAAGTTTGGGAGGCTCAATCCACACACTCCAGTAAGAAAAGATCCACTTGCTCTTTCTAGTAGCACGCATACTTGCAACAGGATTCCATAGAACGTACAGAGAGAGAGGAATGTGGTACCTAACCTCTGTGCCACACACTGTAGCGTGCGCTCCCAGCCCTGCAACTGACTGAAGACATGAGCTGAAGATGTACACCGCACGGGAGCCGTTTTAAAGCTCGAGGCACTGATTTAATTTTGCAGCTATTACCCAGAGGTATTTGGACTAATGACTTGTAGATTTGAATTTTTAAATAACTCTTCGGAGGAGCCTTTATGGGTTTCACCTTGGGACAAACGCTCACTGCGGTGCTCCTCTGTAAGAAACACCGAGTTTCAAAAAGTAATTTTAGTACGTTCTTGCCTTCCTGCCCTTTTTTCTTAAGAGAAGAAATAAAAGTGACTACTGCAGAGAAGGCTTCGAGGGCCGGCCCCTTCTCCCGGCTGCCGATACGCAAAGCCACGGTCGGGCCGAGCCCCTCCACTCCGCCAACGCAGGGGACAGCACCCGGCTCAACGCCGTCACACCGCGGCGCCGGCCCCGCGCTGCAGAGACCCCCCGCCGCACCCGCGTGTGTATGAGCACAGGCCGAGCGGCTTCCCCGGCCGCTGCTCGCCCCGGCTCCCGACAGGTAGTGGCGGGGACTAGGGCGCCGTATGCCAGCGGCGGCCGCGCCGGGCCGGCCCGCGGTCACAGGTCCCGCCCGCCCCGGCTCTGGCGCTAGGAGCAGCCAATGGCGCGGGCGCTGTCAGCCTCGGCCCGCCCGCCGCCCGGCGGGGGAGGGCTGTGGGCCGGGGCGGGCGGGAGAGGGCGGGGGTGAGGAGAGTTGAGTGATTGAACTTTCTTGTGTAGTTTCTGTGGCGCGGAGCTGTCTGTCCCCAGCGCAGCCCGGCACTAGCCCACCGAGCGGGAGCTTACCCCGGTGCCTGCCGTCCCCTGCAGCGCCCGGCCGCCCCGCTGCCCTCCTCTCCCTCGGAGCGATGGTGCGGAGAGCGCCCAGCGCGACCCTCGCGCTGCTCCTCTGGGTAACGGTCGCCTGCAGCAGCCCCGACGGGCCGGGAGCCGGCGCCGCCGCCCGCAGGCAGGACGAGGCTTTCTCCACCGCCAGATGCACCTCCAGGTGCCTGAGCCTCCAAATTACCCGCATCTCCGCCTTCTTCAAGCATTTCCAGGTAGGGGCATGGCGCCACGCTGGGGCGCACCGCCGCCGCCCGCACTGCCGGGCGGGTGGCTGAGGGTGCTCCGGTGTCGGCACCGGCGCGGGGTCAGGACAGAAAGAACGGTTGGGGCCAGGGCGCTGCTTGGCTAAGTTGGGGGCCGGCACCTGGAGGCGGCGGCGGGCAGGTGGGCACAGCCCCACGGCAGGTCCAGGACCCGCCGGTGCATGCTGGTGCCGGGCGGGCTCTTGTGCATGGCTGGGCGGCGGACCGAGGGGCTCCCGGCAAGCCGCACCCCGCCACGCGCCTGTCAGATGCCCACCAGGCGGGTGGGCTGAGTCCCGGGCATGGCGGAGCCCCGGCTCCTTACAGGTGCTTGGCGCTCCCGGCCGCTGCTTCTGGCACGGCGGGACGGGCCGCGGCCGCTGCCTCTGGGGATGCCTGGAGCGGGGCTCCTGGGCTGTGGGTGCGGTTTGCTCCCGGGCGGTGCTGGGCGATCCTGCGGGGCTCCGCCTGCCGACGGGCCGGACAGGTCGTCGCGCTCAGCCGCCTGCGGGCAGTTCGTTTCACCAGCCTGGCGGGGAAGTTTGACGGTATTTGCCGAGAGCGGTGATAGAGAAAGGGTAATACTTGGCTACGACTTCCTGGGAGGTGAGGGTGGGACTAACACTTTGTTTTCTGAATTGGAGGGACACATCTCTGGCTATCGGGAGCGGGGAAACGGGAATGAAGTGACGGGAGACCTGCAGTGTATAAAATGAAATTAGGGGGATCGAACCCCTAAAGCGACCGCGCTGGAGGCGGTGCAGGAGGCTGTGTAACAGCAGCGGGTATCTGCCCGTCCTTTCCCGGCTAACAGTCCTACGCGCACCTTTCTCATCTCCCTTCCCCACCTGTTCTACATTCTGCAAGTATTAAACGCAGCCGACTCCATCCAAACCGTGTAACCCCTCCTATACAGTCATCCCTCTTCCTCCCTCCCTGCCTGCTAAATCCCTTCTTACGAAGGGCTGGCCAGCCCAGTGGGAACGGGATGACCCCACCTTTCGGCAGCGTGTTGGGGACCAACTGGAGAACGCGCTGCCTGTACTTTCCTTCCGGCTGGAAACGGGAGCCGCTCGGGCAAACGTTTCGGATAAAGCAGTGTTCAGGGTCGGAGGGTTGGCACGAAGGGCAGGTTCGAGAGATATTTACGGATAACCCAGTTTAGAAACAAGAAGTCGGTGTGAAAGGAAAGTTTAACAGGTTCGTTTCGACGGCAGCAGGAGGGGTTCTGTGCCTCTAACCGGGCTTGAGCTAAACAGACTCGAGGCGCACCCTGAGGCGGGTGGGGAAGGGGCTGCTCTGCCCGCTGGGGCCGGGAGCTGCGGAGCTGTCGCTGTCAACGTGGTCTCTTCACTGGATAGCTTGAAGGAGGGTACCTATTAAAATAGTTCATTATGTTGGAAATGGATTAGTATTTTTTATTGCGGTGTCAAGCGTTGTAACTTACTTTTTTATAGTTTCAGTGGCTAAAGAGGCAATTTAGATCAAGCCAATTCCTGGTGAAAGGCGCTTTTTGTGTTTTCTTGGCAAGATTTCTTTTCCGATGTAAAACTGCTGACAGAATGCACATTGCCAAACAATAGTGATTACATTTTAATTAGCCAGGGTGAAATAAGCTGCAAATTACTCAGTAAGGACTTGATAACGGGCTGTTTTCTAGTAATCAGTTGAAAATCTCAGAGTTTTAACCTCAACCTGCTGAAGCACACGGTGATTTATCTAAATTAGCAGGGATTAAACTCCTGTTAGACATGGAACGACTGTAATGTTTGGAAGATAAAGTGTTCACCTTTATAAAAGTTGAGATTCCCATTGTTTTTTAATGAGGGAGAGGAGGAGAGTTTTAGGCTACTGCCAACATCCAGTGTTCTCACCACAGACTGATAATACACAGTAGACTGTAGGACATGTAGGTCTGGGCTATGTTCTCCCATGAGGACTAAAGGATACGATGTTCCTTTCATCCACCCTCTCTTCTCCCTGTTTCTAAACTTCCCCCCTTCCCCTCCCCATTTTCATCTTAACTCGTAGCAGTTTCTGGAGTTCTTTTCTTTTCGGAGGTGCCCACTTATCTTGTAATCTGATTCAACCTTTGAAGCAAACTAAACACTAGCTTGTTCCAGCTAGAGCACGAAGGAACTCTAGTGTCTCCCGGTTAGGACAAGAATTGAAAGAAGGCTGACCCAATCGTTTCCCAGACCTGCTTGAGATACACCCTCAGTGGTAGGGGTCATGGAGACAGCAGCTGGGGGCTTCATGGGAGGTGGCCTTCCTGACCCTTCAGAGAGACCTCATTTTGTGTAGTTCATGGTACTAAAACTGCACCACTAGTAACCTTTTGGAGGGCATGTGGTAGTATGAACAGGAAATCAGGATTAATTCTGTACCTGCTGGCTCCGTTGTTTGAAAGCCTATTGATATTTTTCAAATTTCCAAAATGCTCACAAGGTATTTTAATTCCCCCCCCCCCGAGAGTTTTCATGCTTTTTTTTCTTTAACATCCTTATTTGTGAAAGGGCCAAGAGAAGTGTTCTTTTTTTTAAAACAAACAAACAAACAAAAACCAGCACCCCCCCCCCCCCCCAAAAAAAAAGACAAAAACAAAACCAAAAAACCAACAAAACAACCAGTACACAACCTTGCATTTGGGTTGCAGTGTCAAGCCTATTTTAAAAGTGCGTTTTCTGTAGGAAATTGTTCTAACCAATGCATTCCTTCCTATGTAGGCTATTGGTGTGGCTGAGAATTAATCACCTGAATCTAAAGTCTGTGATCTTCAGAATGCCTGTTGAAGAGGCTTGCTTTTTGCTATGAAATTCTCATGACCAAGGAAGTTTTCCAGTTTTGGGATTGTTGAAGAATCTAGTGGTTACACCAAACAGCATTTGGGATCAATATGAGAGTTATTGTACCACATAGGTCTTATAGCTGGATGAAATATATACAGTTTATTTCTCTCTGTGAGCTATCTACAGGCTGGGAAGTTTCACACAGAGCATGCTGGCACAAAGTCCTTTTATGAAAAAACAAACAAAAAAACCAAGCAATGGGTCGTAGTGTTTTCTTATTTTATATAACAACATATTAATTACACTAATTCGCAGTAGAGAATGATGTTTAATCTCTGAGTGACGGGACTCCTACATATCTCTTCTGTCTTCCTGGAGTAGCATCATTGCTCTTTATCTTGCTTTGGACTTTGGCTGATGAGAGAAAGAATTTTTATCCTAACTGTGTAATTTGTCCAGTGCTACTGGACAGCACTGATTGAAGTGTTTATAGAGCTGTGACCTGGAAAAGTAGGGTAAAGAGAACATGAAATCTAGCCTAATGTTTAGGGTGCTCACTTTTGGCTGTTTTGGGTATTGAGACTGGGGTTTTGCTAAGACTTGCATAACATGCATAAGTGAGTAATCTGAGCATTCTCTGGAACCTGTCCATGCTGCTGGGTGACTGCATTGACAAGCAGAGTAGAGTTCCTCCTGCTGTGCTTTGTTTTTGGCAAAATTCTTTGTAGATCACCAAAACAGATGATGGTGGTGAGAGTGTTCTTCCAGCAACGAAAAGCCAAGCCAAGTGGCCTGCCTACAGTGGAGAGGATGTAGATTTGGACCTGACAGTCCTGTATCACAACTGGTGTGGTATTCATTTGGCTGTTGTCTAAAAGAGCATGACTGTGTGTTAGTAAGGTGCCCTTTTAAGATGGGAAGGGGATTCCTCCTCTAGTTTGGAATGAAAGGAAGGGCTAAGGTGACTGGCTCAAGAAACATCAAGACTCTGAATCCTGTGTGGAAAAAGGCATGCTGTTTTAGGGACTGAGACTGTAAAGAAGAGTGATGTCATTGAATGCATTCTTCCCCTCAACACTTTCCTACTAAGGCAGTACTCAGTGTTTTAGCTGATTTACAGGAGAAAGTTAGGAGTTCTGACCTGATGTATCCAAAGGTTGTTTGTGAATCTAGTTTTATAGTAACATATGAAAACCCCTCATGATGATGTCACAGTTACTGCACATGTTTTTGTATTGCTGAAAATGGTATGGGTATAAATGGGGACCTCTCAAATGCCTTCCTGCTTAGTATGTGAAACTTGACTAGGGTAAAGGAGATGTCAATCTTGTTTACTGGGTCAGAGACTGAGAGGGTGGTAGAGCATACTGCAGGAATGAAGAATGTATGGAAAAATGGTGCAGAAAGAATTTGGGGGTAGTTGCCAGCCAAATTGACAGTCTGTGTTTTGTGGTATGAAGTCATAGGAAGAGGGAGAGGCCACAGCCGCATGCTCACAGAGTGTCACAGTAGTTGGACAGCACCTCTTGGCAACCTGTTCTACTGTTAGACCACCCTCCCAGTGAGGATAAGAAAAAAGTGTTTTCTTATTTCCTGGTGGAATTTCCTGTGTTTTAGTTATTGTCCATTGCCTCTTGTCCTGTTTCTGGGCACCACTGAGAAGAGTCTGGCTGCATCTTCTTTACTCCTCCCATCCAGGTATTTACAAACATTGATGAGAACTGCTCGAGCCTTTTCTGTTCCATGCTAAACAATCCCAGTTTTCTCAGCCTCTTCTCATGTGAGATGCTACAACCCCTCTGGGGACATGCTCCAATAAGTCCATGTCTCTCTGTGTAATGGGAAGCCTAACACTGGACCTAGTGCTCCATACATGGAGGAGTGACTAGAACAGAGAATAGGAGTAGTTGCATTTTAAATAAATAATGCCTGCTAAGTATTGACATTTCCTTCTAAATTAATTTTCACTATTTATGTTTTTTTTACATTACTTTATATATGACCATTCATGATTGTTGATGCCTTAAAAACAAAATGCTAATGCTAAACTAATTCAGATTTATTTTTTTTTTCCTCCGCATTTTTAGCTATTGGTACCTCTCACTGTAGTTTTAACTTTTTGTTTGTTTGTTTTGTTTCAGTACTAAATAGAATTTTAGAAAATCTGTTTCTTTATTCTTAAGAGGGAAGTCCAGGTGCATTGGGACATACAGTGTGACCCAGAGCTGTGGTTCATGCTCGAGTAGGCTCATGAGGGATTGTTTAAATTCGTTAAGATGTGTACTGTTTAAAAACCTAACAGCAAGTGTATGGATGACATTGATCACCTCGGGGTTCTGTATTTTCATACCTACGCTAGCTTATTTGAATAGTTGCATGAGTTACAGTCAAAACTTTTGATACATTGTAGACATAGCTCAAGTGGTAAGCCAATTTCATGTTATATAAAGGGAAATTACTGAGAGTTTTCCCCTTGTAAGTGTGGTTTAGTATAAATCTCATTGTAATGTAAAAATTAGTACTTAGGAGTTAGTACTTAGCTTGATGAAGTAAGGCTAACTCAATTTTTTTTTTTTTAAAGAAGCAAAAATACTGTTCTCAGCTAATAGTTCTATATGTTGCATGTTTAGTAGCTTTAAGAGGGACCAATGAGGCTTTAAAAGCTTGTTTTGTCAGATGATTGATAACTTTATGGTGGTAGGAGGTTGCTTTCACTCTCTTAGGTGGACTGTTGCCTGTCAGGGCAACTGAAGTTTTTGAGGAAAAATGGGCAGTGCTTTTAAATAAATAATAAAAAGTTCTCAGATTTTAGGTCTGCAAGTAAATAGTGTTCAAGTGGTTACCTCTAGGTACACAATACCAGACTTTACTTACAAGTTGAGCAGCTATTAGTTGTCTGAATGCTAGCACATCTGCCCTCAAATTGCTTATAACTCCAAAGTGACTGCACCTGCAAAAATCTTCAATTGATTCCAGCTGGGAAAGTGGTAGGCCAGGCTGTAAGTCTAGGGTGCGTGTGCCTCTCTGTGCTCTGCATCAGAGGAGGTGGAGATCATGAAGAAACCATTTATTGTAATTGTCTTGAGTAATTCTGAAACAGTAAAATGCCTTTCGTGAAATCTTTGGGAAAGATATGTAATACTTCTGTAGTGAGATGTAGTAGATATGTGGTGTGTTATTCCCGGAATGTTTCAGTTCCAATGGATAAGCTGCCCAGGAGCTGAGT
Organism: Ara ararauna; assembly: GCA_028858755.1. NCBI lineage: Eukaryota > Metazoa > Chordata > Aves > Psittaciformes > Psittacidae > Ara > Ara ararauna. The sequence goes on from CM054378.1 coordinate 55,378,071, forward strand.
TTGCTTAGATCTTTTGGGACATGTTCACAATCTTTTCTACATGTTACTACATGGGAAGTGTGTGCCATCTGCTTGTGTTGCCATTTCAGTACTCGTCTCCTTTCCAAATGTAGTCTTCGCGTTAAATAATTCTGACTTTCATATGTCTTGAAAAATCACACTGCTGTTAATGTCTTTCCACAGACAAATTTAAACATTTGTCATTACTTTGATTTTCTCAAAATTTGTTAAAATTCCCAATCATTCTTCTGTCTTTATCGTTCATATGTTGTATGATCTGAATTATAATCTGGCATTTAGTGTGCTTTTATTGAGATCTGTTGTCATGAACAAGAGGTGAAAAGATCTGGTATGTAAAAACTTTGAAGATAAAAGGTTTGTTTTGAATTATGATAGTTGCATCTAGTGAAAACACTTGCATTATGCACCATATAGTGGAATTGAGCCACAGTCTTTGCAGATGTATTCTGATATGGTATGAGCCTCCCTGATTTCAGTGGGAGTTATGATTTCTTTCTTAGAACCGAACTCAAATCTCTCCTGCACAAGTGAAGGCTTGCACAGTTAGTATGAGTGAAGGGGTTACAGAGCCTGGTCTTTGTTTTCTAGCAGTTTCAGTTACTCAGATTTGGGAACTTAACCTTGATCATTGCTTTCCCAAATTAGAATGTTGGCTGTGCCTCAGCTGCAAGTTTTAAAAACAAATCAAATGTAGTGTATGAAAATGTAAGCGAATGGTGAGCAATTGTGTTGAACAGTACGAGTTGCCAGGATACTTTTCTTGCATTTTACTTGTGGATGCTTACAATTTAGAAAATTTCTCATGCCATCTTGTTCATAAAATTCCTGTTAAGTTGGTAAATTTGCCTGACACCAGATATGATAAACCCAATGAAAATGTTACTAATACGTTTGGAGGCAGATATTTATGTGTAGAAAATATTGCAAAGCATAGTTTTAATGTCACAGGTGTGTGTCAGGGAGGGCAGACGTTGCTTTTGAAGAGCATAAAAAACTTTTGAAAGAAAAACACTGGGAGTTCCAAAGTGTAAATCCATTTTTCGTTTGAACATATATATCCTCTTACTGCAGAGTGAAAGGTTACATACTAGATAGTGTTTATATTAAAATTATTATTGCAACATTATTCATTGTCTGCATATGGGTTGTCTCTGTGATTAACTAGTCCTCTGAACTGAATTTAAATGTTTGGTTTAGTAATTGTCCTATAAGAAAAAAAAAACGATGCATTTCTGAGACAGCTTGAAAACCAGACTGATCCACATGCTGAACGTTTGTCATTTTGGAAAGGGAAAGCTTCTTGAGGCTGAGTGCTGAATTTGTGTGTGTCTACAAATGGGGATTATTATTCATAAGCTGGTCTGCATTTCCATTGTCTATTCTTTGTGAATTTTTGCTTTCTCTGCTTTTGAGTACGTATCCAAATTTTGTAAACCAAAAAAGGAAGTGCTGTTATTTGGCATCCATATTTTCAAAGGTTGAAAAGATGATTGATGGCTGAATAGCAGGATTATGATACAGAAGAAAGACACATTCATATTAATATTTAGTAGTCAGCACCTAGCAAATGTGTTGCACCAAGAAGGTACTTGCCTAGGAGTTTACACCAAGGGTCTTAATTTTTTGACCTTTCCTGCAGCTGAGCCTTAGAAGGCCTTATATTTCAAAAGCCTTTGAAGTGCATGAAAAGCCTTCTGTTGATTTCAGCTGGTTCTGGTCCATGTATTGACACTAGGTCCATGGAGCCTTCGTCAACAAAGAGTGCTGTGAACTTGTTATTCCAACTCTAGTTGTATCCTTTTTTAGTCTTTTAATGTCCAAGAGATCACAGGACACAAAATTTGAGAACTGGGGGTGTTGAAAGGTAAGTGGACGCTTTATACTGGAATGTATGGTACTGTTCCTTTCATCTCTGATTATAAGGAATCACACAATCATATCCATCTTCTGAAAAGAGTATCAGATAATTTGATATTTGGGGAACAATTCCAGCCCAGAGTTTTAACTGAATTTCCATTGACTTTTGTGAACCATGTTTTCAACAAAGTGTCTGTAAACTTTCAAAAAGGTATGACATCAAAGTTATGTAAAAATGTAATACAGGAAAATACATGAGTCTTTCACAAGGCTTATTATACCTTTATGGGTGCTGCATTTTTTTTTTCCCTTAGTCTGTGTGTTACATTATGTTCCTTTAAAACAGAAGTGATTTGACTCAAGCTTGCAAAGGGCGTGACTCTTCTGGTAAGCCGCTGAGATTCCTGAGGAAGGCATGGCTCCAGAACTTGCAGGAGAGGCAAAAGAAGAGACAGAGAGTCTCAGAAGGGAGAAAGCTTAAGCTAGGGGGCCTCCAGCAGGCGCACAGTACTGGGAACAGAAATTGTCTAGGAATAGAGGGGACTGTAGATTTTACTGTTACACAATAAATTGAAACTGAGGCTGTAAAGAGAATAGACACAATGGGTATAGAAAATGTTGTTTGTAAGTATTTTTACACTTGGAGTTTTACTTGATTTAAAAAGGTTAATTTTTCTTTTTTGTAGGCTAGTAAAAATGTGGTTTGAAAATCTTTTTGTCTTCATTAAGAATTCCAGTTACAGGTAAAACCTCCAAGGAAATTCACCACAAAGTTCTAGATAATTTGTGGTCCATGTGTACCAACGCAGGTAAATAAACATTAAGTTTGTTCTAGACCAGGGGTGCTCAAGTATGCAACATGTCCAGGTAATGCTGCTGATCTGTGGCTGGCTTCTTCTCAGCTTGTTTTTGTTAATTTCTTTATTAAAAATAACTTGGGAGTCTGAAGGCAGTTTATGGGCTGAATGTGTCCTAGTGGTGTCAACTTGCTCCTCATTTCTGTCTTTCTGGAAGACTTTAACCACACCAATGGACTGTGAGAAAAGAGGGACAAAGGAATGGGCTACTTTGGATTTCTGAACAATTCCTGTTCTCCAGACATCACAAATTTACTGTCTGGAGAGTTTTCTACAAGAAAAAATGTTCTAGTGATGGCAGCCTGCTCTTTTGAGTCTATACTGTGATTTGCTTACATGTATTCTGAATGAAATAGTAATTGCAGTTCTTCGGGCAAAGCTTTGAATCTTCTTATGCATGTGTTCTTTGCATTTTCAGAAGTGCTGGATTTACTGTATTGCACGTATATAGTAAAGTTTGGTCATGTGATGAGAGAAGAACTGCACATGTTCTATTCCCATACAGTAGAGAAAGTGAAGTGGCCTCTCCTGGCAGTATGTTGGGCACCAGTATAGGATGTTGTCTTTCAAGTCAAAAGTTTGATAAACTGCTGCCACTATAATTTCTTAAGTGGCCACAACTCAAACTGCAAACCTAGCTAAGTTAGTGAAGACTGTTTTTTATTGCCTGTGTGTGTTACAATCCAGCTGCCATAGACACTGTAATAAGATAATGTGAGGGAAATAATAAGATTTCTTATTATTGCGTGAAAATTAGGTGAGAATAATGTACTTGTTTAATCTAGTGCAAATATAGTTCAACCTTGCTTGCCATTCATATCAGAATTTATAAGCATAGTTCTGTTTTTCTTTTTTATGGATTACTTTTTAGGGGAGTTATCTGTGCACTAAATTAAAAAAAACAAGGAACAAAAAGATCACAAGTAATCAAATTTTGCATACCTGTTCATGGTTTCTCATCTTGGGCTGCAGATCTAGGGCTATACATAATTTGTAGTTAACGGATAATGCTTTTTAACTGTTAATGATTTCTTTATATTACTGGAGCATTCCAGTCAAGCCTCAGGGCATTTTTGGACCTAGACAATATAAATTAATTTCTTAACATTGTTTGGTGGAAGACTTTGGGTTTTGTTGGAGTTTAGTACATGTGGGAGCAGATACATAAGGCAGCAAATAGTTGAATGCTGAGGAAGGACTGATAATAGTATTAGTAAATAATAATAATGTGTCCTAATGCAGTGACTGCCTGTTTTTTTTGTTTTGTTTTGTTTTCCCTGGAGTTTGTGTTTCTGTATAGAGAGTAATTCAAGATGCTTTCTTTAAAAATAATGAAATCGCATTACTGTGTAACTACAGCTACACGATAATGAATTGCATCGTTACCTATCACCATTTTTCTTACTCACAAAGAGAGTATAAGTTTTGACATTTGACTCACATCTAGCAATTCTGGGAAGGGAACTGGAACCAGGAGACCTTGAGGCTTTCTTCTGTTTTGAGATTTCTTTCCATGCAACTATGAATGGAGAGATCATGGATTAACCAAGCGTTGGTAAGTCTGGATCTGCAGTAGGTGGAAGGAATATTTGGGGTTAGACAAACTGACACAAAGAGTTAAAAGTAATTCCATTAACGAGGTAAATGCCACTCTTCATATAGTACTTAATAGCAGCTATGGGACATGTTTGTCAGAATAAATGTGAAAAGCTGATGTAGATTTTTGCAGCTAGCAGTTTATTGTTTTTTTTTTTGCTTTGAGTTAAAAAATTGAATAAATAGTGTGAAAGACAGTAGTCTTGGTAAATTTTGTGCATTGTCTGTTCAATGAATCTTTATTGACCAAGCAGTGAAGGAAATTTGACACTGCACATGCAGCACATTAGCTCATCTTACAGAAGACTTAGTTTAATCGTAGAACTGCACACATACATATTTGAGCACTGGACAGCACCAAAGCTTTAATTATGGTGTCAATAAATGTGCAGCAGCAAATAATAGTTATTTCAAGACTCCTTCCTGTGTTCAAAACCTTCCTTTTCATAAGTAGGAAAAAAGAGTAGGAAAAAAGAGCAGCAATGTGGACTAACCTTGAAAGTTAAATGTAACCTCAGCCATTTTCCAAATTGTAGAAAGGAATGAAGGTTTGCTAAAGAATATACCAACTGTCTTTGTTTTTGGTATAGAAAACATGACTGACAGGTAGTTCTAAAGACTAAAAAGCTTTACACATTAATGTAGTGTAATTTTGTTTTCTTTAGCTGGAGATCTTTCAGACTTCTGACTGATACTTATCAGTTCTTCCATTTATATGATTGATAGTTTAATACAGGATTTGTCTGGAGCTTTCATTGCTGGCCTCGTTCTTATCCCTACAGTTGATCGTAATGTATCCAGTGGTTTTAATGGAAATAAGCTTAGGCCAGTGCAAATGTACTAGAAATGTCTGTTCAGAATTTATAGATAAACCCAAGAAAATTCTGAGTATGCTGCTTAAAGAAAATTAACTTGAGCTTGTTAAATACCATCTTCCTGCATCTTTACATCATCCTTTGCAATTCATAGTGGTAGTAAATGGTACTATGCCATTAGGACAAAGTAAAACTGAATTGTGAGTAATTTGTCAGATGTAAAGCACTTTGACTTCAAATTAAGGTTTAGAGGAGGTTCTTGCAGATGGTAAGGGAAGGTAGAAGCAACTTTTATGTAACCAGAGTTGAGACCACTAAAGAAGAATAAATAATTGTGTAAAAAAATTAGATATTGCCCAGTTACTAATTGTTAGTGTATGTATCCAGGCATCCTTAGGGATTCCAGTGCATCCCTTGAAGTTTCCTCAATAGGCATGGCTTATCCTCTTAATAGGAGCAGATGTCAATTTTTCATGCCCCTGAGATGCTTACTCATACCTAGTAGATCCATCTGGTATAGATCGAGCCTCAGTCAAGTTGTTCTCATCCATGACCTTCCCACTGAGAAACCAAATCAAGCATAGCTCGTCAGTCCAATAAAAAAAGAAACTTTAATATTATCAACATATTTGTAGTACCACAAACCACTTAGCTGCCTTTCTTAATTGCTTTACACAGGTGACAAAGCTGTTAAAATGGAAGGAATGATTATAATTGGGATAGAATTCCTGGAGCATGCCACCAGTAGCTGAGACTTTCCAAAGATTAAACAACTGAAATACTGTCAGTTCTGCAAAAATAGGTGATTTACGAAAGAGAAACAAAATGATAATATAAAAAGCCTGCTAATAATACAAGATGTTGACAACTGTTATAAACCTCATTTGTCCACATTTTGTGAGCTTAAGGATATATATTGAAATGTTTTTCTTTTGTAGGTATTAATATAGATCAAATGTATGACAGAAAATACTAGGCTTCAGAATCAGTGTGATCCTTGCAGTGGAATCCTATGATACTATGAAAAATTCCATATCCAATTGTTTAACTGGAGGCTTTAAAATACTGTGGTTTGTGTAGGGACTTAGGCTGATCTTTGACGTCTTTCATGTTACAAGCCTTTCAATAACTTCAATGCAAATTAACCTGCCTTAATGTTTAGCTCCTTCACCTAATGCCTTCACCTAATGCCAGAAAGGTCTGAAACATGATGGAACTGTCAGGAAATGACTGCTCTGCATAACAGCTATATCTTTGGTAACCAAAGGTGTTAATAATGAATACTTTAGTCCTGCCTTGTGGAGAGATTTATTTTCTTTTTATGTCTTCATTAGCTAGTTATCAGACTGTATTCTAGAAAGCCAGCACATGAAAGGCTTTTATGCTTGTGGGAAGTTTTATGGCAATATGACGAGGCAACATAAATCTTCCACTGAAGATTGTTACTGTAGAAAGATGCAGTTAATATCCATGTAGCTCAAACTGTATAATAGTTGAGAAAAATAGATATTTTTTATATTTCTCAAATAATAGAATTTCATGCTGATTTCTTCTTCCTCTCATCTGTCCTTTCACAGTCTTAGGTCTAGAAGACTGGACTGTAGCAATTGTCCTGTGTAATATATCTTTCTTGTGGCCTACAGTTCTTACCAAACTGGGAAAAGCTCCGAAGAAAACTAGAAGAGATGGATTATATCTATTGTAACCTGTATTAAAAGGATGTGTCTTCCTCTCAGGAATATGCTATTGGTGTTGCAGAGCCAAAGGATCCCAGCTAGGATGAGGTTAGCAGGCACGTTAAATTTCAAGTGGAAAAGGAAAAACTCGCCCATCCTTCTGTGTTGCTCCTTCACTTGATGCCTGTTTTTCATCTGCTGTCAACACTACGTCATTACAACCTCTGTTCTGGGAGCTGTTGCTGTTCATTAAAATAGGATAAGAATAAAAATGTGGTCTGCAGGATTTACAGGTCTGGGAGCTGGGGAAAGGGAGCAGCACTGATCTGGTCATGACTTCCTCTTTATTGCATGGTCCAAATAGGAGGAAGACATTAATTAGGTGCATGATGTGTGATATCTGACCAGTATGCAGCAGGCATCCACTAGTCTTTACTGCTGGCTGAATGTGGCAGTCCTGTGTATTTGCTTTCTGCAGAAGTGAGAGCTGGGTTGGGAAGATATAGGCCAAGGGTCAAACCCATGGGACCAGTGCAGGAGAAGAGTATTAGCTTGCATGGTGTGAATGGTTGTTGAGTTGTGCTTTAGAGATGAGACAATAATGTTGTGGGCTAATTAATCTGTATCCATTACATCTTGTCTGTAGTGTCTACAATGAAGGCAGGTGTATGGAAAGACTGTAGCAATTAAAATAAGTCTGGGAAATAAGGCTTCTTGAAATGCTGCTTTAACTGCTGTGATGAAAACCTTTTTCATGTGGCCGATGTGTTTCCTTGAATTAATGCTTACTGAGTGTATGTGTTAGTGCCTGACAGTATTGTGTTAGTGCTTTGTTCAGATTGAAGACAGGCTGTTCTGAGTCCGAGGGTCATTTGACTTTGGACCGTTCTTCAATTCCCGAATGACCACAGAGCCTTTTTGCAAAAATTTGCTAGGAAATACCAGGTCTGGCGAGGTGCACTTCACTTGGTGAGCTAGGTTTTCTATGGAAAAAGAAAAAAAAAAAACCCAAAGACTGTTCTAAACAACTATCAAAGCTCCAAGGACTTTGCTAATTTTGACACTTGTTGCTTCTGAGAGCTTTGCTATGCACTTCAATAATTCTTCTGAAATAGATTTTTCGTATGGAAGTCTTTAAATATGAATGGGTTTATGGAACTATAAAAGTATAATTATATTCAAATTTTAGATTGTATATTTAATCTGTAGGATTGTCTTTGTGCTGTTTTTTACTGTTGAGATGACAGCTTTCTACATGTTTTTACAATACTAAAAAAACTTGGGATACTGAAACAAAGTATTTATATTGGCAATGATGATTATTGAGCTTGTTGCCTTTCACAGATTAAAGAGGAGAGAGAAATTTTATGGTACTATATCAAGACAATTTCAATAAGATAGGGATATTTGTCACAAATATTTTCTGTTGAGAGAAGTGCTGCATGGTATTAATTTGTTTTTTCTTTTAAAGGGAAATGGAAATATATTTAGCCATCAGCTTGTGGTGGATATGGCTGCTTCTACTGCTTGATTTATTATCTTGTAAACTAATAACACATGCCAAGGAGAAAGGAAATACAGTCCTGAAATTTATCATGTGAATTTCATGCAATTATATTGGAAGTAATTACTATGTTAAGTACAAAAGTGTGAGCATAAAATTAGATGATGCCTGATACTGAGTCATAACAACATGGATACTGAAGAGCTGTTAAGTTTTAAGGGCAGGTGTGTAAACATACTCTTGCCAAAGGTAAAGGTGTAGTATATAATGATGTCCCTCCTATACATACTGGAACAGAGTAGGAGAAAGCACAGTAAAATGTGACATGGCCCATATGTAGTGCAATGCTTTTAGCAGTTTTGTAATCAGAAATTACTTGATGACAATCCAACCTGCATGGAGTATCCTGTGTTCATACAGTTTATATGTAGACTATTTGTAATGGGAACTTTAGGTTATCTAAAAATGTGTGGTGATTAATTTTTTAAGGAGCACCTCCCATGTGAAGATAGGCTGAGAAAGTTGGGGCTGTTCAGCCTGGAGAAGAGAAGGCTACGTGGAGACCTCATAGCATCCTTCCAGTATCTGAAGGGGGCCTATAGGGATGCTGGGGAGGGACTCTTCATTAGGGACTGTAGTGATAGGACAAGGGGTAATGGGTTCAAACTTAAACAGGGGAAGTTTAGATTGGATATGAGGAATAAATTCTTTACTGTAAGGGTGGTGAGGCAGTGGAAGTGGTTGCCCAGGGAAGTTGTGAATGCTCCATCGCTGGCGGTGTTCAAGGCCAGGTTGGACATAGCCTTGGATGGCATGGTTTAGTGTGAGGTGTTCCTGCCCCTGGCAGGGGGGTTGGAACTAGATGATCTTAAGGTCCTTTCCAACCCTAACTATTCTATGATTCTATGACATGAGACACCGGAGCCCTAAGTATTTTGCAAGTCCGGAAGGGAATGCTGTTCTGGATGGCCCTGAAACAGTGTGGCTTCTGAGGAAAGTCTTGTCTAGTAGGAAGCACTGAAATACTATTCTTATGTGTTTGTGGGAGATTAGGAGTGTTGTAGGTGCATCTACACACTAGTGTTTTAATGTGGATCAGGGTTTGTTTCTGGAGTGAGTCTTCTGACCGTCATGGTCATCTTTTGTTCCACATCATGGACCAGCCCGAGAGTTCATGCAGTTAATTTCTTCTGAGCGAATGTAACTGTAAGAGATGATCCTGGGGACCTCACGTCCTTTAGTGACCAAGTTAGAAAAAGTTGATGGTAAAGGTGAAGTTGGCATATGTGCAGTGTAGACATCAAATCCATCAACAGCAGTTGTTTTATTCAACAAATGTATTCCTGTGGTTCACACGACTTCCTAGTCTGGAGATACCCTGGGGTGTTTGTAGCTGATTCTGGAATGATCAGCTGGTAGGCAGTGTAGGCGAGCGCAGCCTGTGGTAAGTTGGGAGTCATCCAGCTGACCGATAATCTTATAATTATACAGAATAATAATATGGACTATAATTTTCAGTCATAAAGTCAAGGCAGCATTAAAAGCAGCATGCGCATGTTTCTGAATCCTGGATTATTACTGTCTTTTTTTCAACTATGCTAAAGTAGGTCATGTACGTCTACATTTGTATTGTGTTTTGGAAAAGTAAACATCACGTTTTTAGAATAGGGATTGTTCTTTCCCAGTGGGCTACATTTATGTCACATCTTTGAGCCAGCAAATACTTCTATTGTCTCATTATTTCATTCATATAGCAAATCTGCTTTATGACTTGACAAAAAAGGCACATTAGCATTTTGGAAGGGTGGAGGTTTTGAAATAGAGCCTACAAACAACTAGTTGACAAGCTATCTTTTGCTTCTCACATTAGTGCTATTAGATTAGTTTTTGTTTGCTTCAGCTGGATTATTTAACCTCAATAAATGTGTGCAGAATTTGGCCCAAAGTATATGCCTTAATGTTGAGATTCCATATTTAATATTTTCAAGTTAGTGTCAGTGTATTTAATTCCTTCTACTGCTTAGTGAAGTGAAGTTTATTTCATCTGGATTCTTTTACAGACTAATATAAACATCCACTAATTAGAATAAGACCTCCTCTGAGATCAGTCTTAGAAGTGGTAAGAGTGAAGTCTGTGAAACCACAAGAAGGCAGTCATAACTCGCAAGTGTGGTGGAGACAAAAGGATTCCTGTGGCTCATCTGTTTTTACAGCTTGTGTTTATCTACTAGTTTTTCTATGCATTTGTGAAGACACTGCTATAAACAAAAAAGTGTTCCATACTTGAGATAGAAATTTAATCCAAGCAATACGTAGTCTGTATCTTCAAAACTACTGACCTCTTGCTTTTTCATTCATAATGACTTTTGATGGCATCTGGAGAATGAATACTGTTATGTCTCCTGGTTTAAGTGATGGTTGCTGATTTTACTTAATGTCATTTGGAGTTATTCTGATCCTACATTTTTTGTTTTCATTTTGGTGCATGTAAAGTCAATTTAAATATTTCAGTAAACTATAATGAAAAAGTCTGTATAGAAATGAAGGTTGAAGATGCTATTACATGAATTGTTTAGGAAATATCAATGAATTTAGGTCGTTAGACTTCTACTTGTATCCATTTGTCTACAGGAGGATCCACCATATCTTTGTGATAGGAGTAGCACATTACACGTGATGGCAGCATTAGTCAAATACAAAAGAAAACCTGAGTAAGACTTTTAAAAATTATTTGTGATATCTATATTTTCTGGTGTTAAATCCAGATGTTTAAAATTAGTCAGCAGTGTCAGTCAAGCTGGTACCCATGATAATTTAATTTTGGTTTATATTTACAAGCTGCATTTATGTCACCAGAATGAATTATCAGGCTGATCAGTTTTATAACTGTTTGTTACATTCAGTCACCTCTTTAACCTGATCTATTTGGATTAACCAGTAACCAACATTTACTTTTCTATGGTTTAAACATCTGTGGTATAGAAATGGCTTCCGCTAAGGAGGATGTACATTTGATTTTGGTATCAAGGATCACAGTGGCTAGTTGCAGTAACAGATCAACTTCATGTGTATGTTCCAAATGTATTCTTGCTTTTGGCTTCCTGTTCAGAATGTATGTTAAGCTTAATGCTGTATTTCTACATAAGTTTTTATAAAACCCACTCATCATAAAGTTATCGAAGTGTCTTTAAGCAACATTTAAGCAACATGACTAATACCCACTAAGTACTGTGGTTTTTTTTTTTTTTTTTTTTTAACATTTTCTTATGTTAGAATCCTATGCAGTGCTTTTATTTTGTTCCCTTTTGGTAGGTTTTATATGTTGTGTTGTGTTGTCTGGCTTGGGTAATCTGTGTTTGGTTTTGTTGTTGAAATTTTGTTCTGTGCTTTTGTTAACTAGAGCAAAGCATAAGGATATTTCTTATAAATCAGAAATAAATGAATATGTTGTTGTAGACCCCAAAGCACAGTCTCCTACTGTCAGGCTCAGTGAGGGCTGGCTGCTCCCAGGGGATAGGGAGCTGGGGGCTGAGGGCTCCATTGCAGGCTGTGGCCTCTGCAAGGTGAGCAGCCCCAAAGGGCCTGTGCAGGATGAGCAGAACTGGGCACTGGTAACAGGGTCAACACCAGCCCCAGGCTTGGCAAGTGATGAGCCAGGGTCAGCCAGGAGCAACTGTGGGATGAGAGGGTTCGTGATGAGCTGACTGAAGAACTGGCTGAAAGGCAGAGCTCAGACGGTTGTAGTGAGTGGAGCTGCATCTGGCTGGTGCGTGGTTAACAATGATGTTTCTCAGGACTCAATTCTAGAGCCAGTTCTGTTCAATATGTTCATTAATTATCTGGATGCAGGAGTTGAATGCACCATTAGCAAGTTTGAAGTTGATACCAAGCTGGGATGTGCTGTTGATTCTCTTGAGGATCAGAAGGCCTTGCAGAGGGGCCTGGATAGATTGGAGCATTGGGCTGTGATTAATGGGATAAAATTTAACATGTTGACATGCTGGATTCTGCATCTGGGATGGTATAAAGACAGGCACAAATATGAACTGGGAGAGGGGTGGCTGGAAAGCAGCCCTGCAGAAATGGATCTGGGGGTGCTTGTAGACATCAGGTTCAATAGGAGTCAGCAGCATGAGTCCTGGAGGCCAAGACAGAAAATTGCACCCTGGGGTGCGTCAAACATAGCATAGCCAGCCGCTCAAAAGAGGTGATTATCCCGCTGTATTCCGCATTGGTGTGGCCTTGGATACTGTGTGCAGTTCTGCACCCCACGATTTAAGAAGATTGTGAACATCCTTGAATGCATCCACAGAAGGGAAACAAAGCTGCTGTAAAGGTTGGAAGGAATGTCCTGTGAGGGGTGGTTGAGGATTTGGCTGGGGAGGAGAGGTGGCTGAGGGGTAATGTCATTGCTGTCTACAGCTTCCTGAGGAGGGGAAGTGGAGATGGATGTGCTGAACTCTTCTGCCTGGGATCCAGTGCAGGACATGAGGGAATGATTCAAAGCTACTTCAGGGCAGGTTTATACTGGACATGAGGCAGCATTTATTTACTCAGACGGTGGTACAGGAAGAGTGGAACAAGCTTCCTAGAGAGGTAAACAGTGCCTCAAGCCTGTCAGTGTTTAAGAGGAATTTGGACAATGCCCTTAATAACATGCTTTAACTTTTGGCCTGAATTGGTTGGGCTGTTGGACTAGATGATCACTGTAGGTCCTTTCCCACTGAAATAGTCTAGTCTATTCTGTTCTGTCCTGCTTCAAAAGAGACAGGGCTGGAGATGTGGCCTCAGCTCAAATCACACCCTTGGCTTGAGGGCCATCGATCAATGACAGACTCTGGAGCAGAGGCCCCTGTGTCCACTCCAGTGGCTGAAGTGGGTAAATGTCTGGGTGCCAGAGGGCCTGTGTGCTGTGGGCAGAAGGAGTGAAAGCAAGTACCAGCCCCTGACATGGGACTGTGGGTCACAGGGGTCTGTGCATCTGTGGTGACGGTAGCTTGGGTGAGTGTGTGAGCACTAGTGAAGAGCCAGCCAGGCCACCTCATGGGTAGGTGAGGTGGCCTGGGAGCTAGGTATGATGAGCATGTGCCTCCAGGGGTGAGAGGACAGTAGGTTGTCTACTTCCTAGTAGTAATTAGGGTTGTCATATGGTGTCGTGGTTTAAGCCTCTATAACTCACGCAGTCGCTCTCTCACTCACTTCCCCCTTTTTCTTCCCCCCGCTCCCGGGTGGCGGGGGAGGAGAATCAAAAGAATGCAACTCCCACGGGTTGAGATAAGAGCAGTTTAGTAACTAAAGTATAACACAAACCATTACTGCTACCAACAATAATAATAATGACAAGGCAAATACAAGGAAAGAATACAATCGCTCACCACCTATACCCAGCCCGACCATGCAGTGCACCCCCACCCTTCCATGTCTCTGCTCTCCGTTTTTACATCCTGGGCATGATGTGCTGTGGCATGGAATACCTCTTTGGCTGGTTTGGGTCAGGTGTCCTGCCTCTGCTTCCTCCCGGCTTCCCCTCCTCCCTGGCAGAGCATGAGACTCAGAAAGTCCTTGGCCAGACCAAAACATTACCAAGCAGCAACTGAAAACACTGGTGTTATCAGCGCTGTTCCCAGGCCCAAAATCAAAACCACAGCGCTGCACCAGCTACCAAGAAGGAGAAAAATGACTGCTGCTGCTGAACCCATGACATATTGTTTAACATAGCTTAGAAGTGGTGAAAGTGTAGCTAACTAAGGTGTGATCATTTTCCATTGTGAAATATCCCAATCAAATATTTACAATAGAAATTGCTGCTATACGTATGTTTCTAAGTATCAGAAATGGTCTTGCTCAATAACACTCAATTTATAAATTGTTGCTGCTAGCTTTATTCAATTTCATTCCTTCTTAGAACCATTACAAGGCAACAGAAGTCCCTCAGGAAGAAATTACTTCCTTAAGGCATAATCTACAATGAAATAAAAAAAACTTTCTGTAAGGGACAAAATGTACATATTTAAGCTGTTTTCTATATCCTTCCTGTCTTTCCCGAATGGAAGCCAAGGAATCAGAATATTTCTGGGATTCTGTTGTATTTTATGGGTGGTTTAATGTCATACTGGTCCTCTTCTATCTATGACTTCTTCAGTGGATGTTCTTCAAACTTGCTGTACATTGCACAAGCACATAGAAGTGAAGGTACTAAAAATAGGTTTGTATAAATTGTCCTTGGAGGAGCAGTCTTGTCCCCAGAGGTGGGCCTTATCATTTGGCTTTATGACCTTGCTTGTTCACAGTCTATAACTTCATGGGCAGAGAAGAGATACAGAGCAGTCCTGCAGAGAAGGACTTCGGGGTTTTGGTTGATGAGAAAATGAACATGAGCCGGCAGTGTGGCTCGCAGCCCAGAAAGCCAACCATATCCTGGGCTGCATCAAAAGGAGCGTGACCAGCAGGTCTAGGGAGGTGATCCTGCCTCTCTACCCTGCTCTTGTGAGACCTCACTTGGAGCGTTGTGTGCAGTTCTGGTGTCCTCAACATAAAAAGAACATGGAACTGTTGGAACAAGTCCAAAGGAGGGCCACGAGGATGATCAGGGGTCTGGAGCACCTCCCATATGAAGATAGGATGAGAAAGTTGGGGCTGTTCAGCCTGGAGAAGAGAAGGCTGCGTGGAGACCTCATAGCAGCCTTCCAGTATCTGAAGGGGGCCTGTAGGGATGCTGGGGAGGGACTCTTCATGAGGAACTGTAGTGATAGGACAAGGGGTAATGGGCTCAAACTTAAACAGGGGAAGTTTAGATTGGATATGAGGAATAAATTCTTTACTGTAAGGGTGGTGAGGCACTGGAATGGGTTGCCCAGGGAAGTTGTGAATGCTCCATTGCTGGCGGTGTTCAAGGCTGGATATGGACAGAGCCTTGGGTGGCATGGTTTAGTGTGAGGTGTTCCTGCCCCTGGCAGGGGGGTTGGAACTAGATGATCTTAAGGTCCTTTCCAACCCTAACTATTCTATGATTCTATGTATCTCCTGCTAATTTCTACAGAGTAGTTCAGTTTTGCTGGCCAGGTTTTGGTCTTCACTCTAGCCTGTTGCTAAGAGTAATTTCAAAGTGCATAACATAATGGTTTACATTTGCTCTAGCTTGGTGAAAGATTTCTGGGACAGGTGTTCAAGTTGCTGTACAAAAGGGTATCCTATCTTAATTTTTCAGCCATATTTTCAAAGAAAACTGTGTTCTAGTTATTTATATGCCAAAGGGTAAGTAAACAGAGCCCAGGAGAAGTCAGACTGTGGTTCCTTTGTCCATACATCTATTACAAGTTCATGTTCAATTTCAAGAGAAAGGCTTTGAGAAATAAAATTTTCTTTAATGTTTTCTATCTATTTGATATTTTTGCCTACTAAGTGTACAGGCTTTTCTGAAATTCATTCCTATGTGCATACTTAATTTTTTCGGAGCTGGAAAGCCTTGCTTGAGCTTGTTGATTTCATTCTGCGCCTTAATTCCACACTTTAGAGTTGGGCCTAGGGACACACATTACTGCCATAGATCATAGAATCATAGAATAGTTAGGGTTGGAAAGGACCTTAAGATCATCTAGTTCCAACCCCCCCTCTATCAGTTTGTGTCTTAGTGAGCATGCAGTCAGGAAATACATGTCAGGCACAGTGCAAGCTGCATTTTACTATTATGTATAATTTCAGGCTGTTAAGATTTTTTTGAAAGGCTAAGGAAAGTATTGGGAACCTGTCTCTTTAAATTCATCATTGCAGCAGCTATTGATTTGTCTACTCCAGTGGCATTTTTCATGTTGGTGGGCACTGTTGTTTGAGGGGCTTATTTCTAGTCTTTTTTGTCATTTTTAAAGAGCCAGTGAAGTTGTTGGGAGAGGCCACTTCTGAGAGATAGCAGATTCACTCAAATGTGAATTGAAGATTGGGCAGGGGAGAAAGACTTCTATAACTGATAATTTACTTGCTTTTGAAGAGGTTGGGGTTTTTTTGTTTTTGTTTTTTCTTCCCCCTGGGGCACACTGTAGACAGATGAAGATTGATTCTTCATTGCCAGTCTGTATGCATTTTTTCCTACAAGAGATGCTGCAAGCTCTTAAGGCATAAGAGGGCACAGAACACAGACGTTTCTATCTTACTTGTTTAGACCCAAGGATATTTGTGGTTTACCAGAGGAAAGCAAGTGTGTACATACACTTGCTGAAATGAAGCCTAGTAAGACTAGGCTTTTCTGAACTCTTGCCTCATACATGCCAGACAGTCCTGGTTTATTATGTTTATATGCAGTTTGCTTTCTGGCAGACTGAAAGTATCTGGGGCTCAGGGAGTGGCCTGAGTTCCTGTTGTCTTCATCTACTATGTGATGTTTTAGAATCTTTCAGTGTCACCTGCCTGACATCTTTCATATGACATGTCAGTGTGGGTAAGATATTTGGAGTTGAGCACAGTTTCTCTTCAGTATACAGATTAAGATACTTTGAGGTTGCCCTGGAGGTACACTGGTAAAAAGTTTACAAATGGGCAGAAACAGTGGCACGTAACTCTTTGTTGTGGCCATTTCTACTCAGCAGAGTTAAGCCATCACTAGAGACCATGTCAAAACTCTCATTGGTATAAGTCAGGTCAGGACTGGATTTGAAGAAAAACAGATGTGAGGGAACTGAGGATGTTATATGGGAGCATGTAAAATGCTGCAGATAAAATACAAATTTCTGATAATCTGAAATCAGAGTTTCAGCCAGGTAAACTAGATTAAAAGCAGAAAAAAACACAGCTGAACACTTTTAGAACTTAAATTAACAATTTCCTAAGATGCAGAATGGAGGAGAGCATTCATTTAGCATTCCTGCTTTGTTGTTCAAAGGAAGCCTGTAGAATTTGCTCTTTCACCTTGTACAATGAAGGATCACTTACATCATTAGTTTGTATATAGTTCCTAAACAATACTTTTAAATGTTTTTTTAAACTTACTTTTTAATTCAATTGGCAGTATTTTTCAGTAGAAAAATGAAAGCAGTTGTAGACATTGAAATTATGAGGTAGATGAGCCACACATGTGGATATTTATGGTGTTATTGTCTCAGGTAACAGATGTAATTCAAAAGCAGGAGTGCTTTTTCTTGTTCAGTGGAAAGCAAGGGCATAACTGAAACAAAGTGGCGAGCTGCTACTAATCTGTTGTTGCAATCAGCTACCTCTGTCACATTTTATATGAAGAAGAAAGGGGGGATAAATTGAAAGTAGCACATAAAATATTGTTTTAACATTACTGCTGACTAGATCTGTAAATAGAAATAATAAATCCTTTTACAGCATTGAGTGTAATACTAAAGTATTCCCACTAGCATATGTTATTTATGGCTGTTCTAAACTTTTATTTCTTCTATTTATATATCTCTGTTTTTGACGAGGTTGAACCTGACATGGTGCTTGTGGTTAGCTCTTCTTACGTTAGCAAATCTCAGTTTTAGCTAGATTCTACAGTAACAGTAGATATAATGGTTTTATAAAATCAAAGAATGATTACATTGTAATCTGCTGGGAGGGTAAGACAAAATAAATTTTCATAAAATATTGAAATCAAATTGCATTAACTAATTTTTTTAAAATTTCTTCTAAATAAGCTTACAAGTGGAAGGGAGTTGATGTGTCTTTACATTTGTCATCCCCAGAGCTCCTTAGGTAATACAGTAATAGAAATGCTTAGCATTAAAGCTCATATGAAAGAAATGGCATATATAAAAGTTTCTGAAGTTTAGATTGAAAGTTTAGGGGAAAGTCTAAGTATTATTTGCACTAGTTTTGGTCTTAAGGCCCAAGAGTAGCATTCAAGTTCAGTGCTTTTGTTTGAGTTCTCGAGTTTCCTTTTCTTTTGAAGTGTCTGATCCGAATTTGTGTTACTGACTTCTCTTTGATTGTATCGGATTCAGAAGATGTGTAATGCTCAGAATGAAGAAGGTAGTGAGATATCTTGCGTGGGTGAAACACACAAGTTTGTAGACCAATTACTTTAAACTGAATTCAGTTTACCAAACTGAAACTTGGGAGGTTATCTCTGAACATAAAAAACCCACATATTTAAACTGTGAGGGTGACTGAGCACTGATACAGGTTTCCCTGAGACATTGTGGAATTTCCATCCTTCAGGATATTCAAAAACTTTCTGAACATGGTCCTGGGCAACTGGTTCTAGGTGACCCTGCTTAAGCAGGGGGCTTGGACCAGATGGGCTCCAGAGGTCCCTTCCAACCTCTACGTTCTGTGAGTGGGTGACTTGAAAAATCTTCGTTGTCATAGAATCACAGAATCTTTCTGCTCCCTGCTTTGCCACTTCCCCGGGAAGTGACTTTTTTCATGAGATCATGTTGCTCACAGTCCTTGTACAACCTGACTTCAGCACTTCAGTGGTGGAGCATCTACCACTTTTCTGGGCAACCTGTTCCAGCGTCTCTTACTACCCTTACTATAAGCAGTTTCTTCCTTATGTTCAATCTGTATCTACCTTCTTGAAGCTTAAAATTATTGCTGCTTGTTCTGTCACTACAAGCCTTGGAAAAATGTCTCTCCCTGTCTTATAAGCCCTCTTTACATACTGAAAGGTTGCAATAACCTCTCCCTGAAGCTTTTTCTTCTGCAGGCTGAAAACCCCAACTGTCAGCCTTTCTTCTGAGGAGAGGTTCTCTAGCTTTCTGACCATTTTTGTGGCCTCCTCTAGACCCTTTCCAACAGATCCATGATTTTTTTGTACTGGGGACCCCAGAGCTGGATGTAGGACACATGAGAGCACAGTAGAAGGGGCTGATCACTTCCTTTGACCTGCTAGCCACATCTTAGGAGCTTTTGTGAAGTTGTGACTACATGCTCATATGAAGACATGCACAAACATGATCTCTTCAAACGTTTGCTAAGAGAGATCCAGCTTCAAAGGAGAGATTTCATAATTGTGGTAGCAAGTCACTGTATTAAAGCTTACGAGCTTTGCTAAGATCAGAACACAGTACTGCTGTTTTGAGAAACTGATCTAGTTGGCTTGGTTAGTGCGTGCTGATGTATCTATTTCTGCTTCTGACTTGTAGCAGTTGTACGTCCAGAGAATAATTTTTGCTTTATCTGTTGATATTTATACATTAAAGTTTAGGATTGTTGTGCTTTAACCCCAGCTTGCAACTAAGCCCCAGCTGGTGGGATGGGGGAGAGAATCAAAAGAGTAAAAGTGAGAAAACTTATGAGGTGAGATAAACAGTTTAATAGGTAATGCAAAACTGTGCACACAGCCAAAGCAAAACAGATAAAATTTTCACTGCTTTGCATCAGCTGGCTGGTGTTCAGCCATCTCCGGGAATGGTGTGAGGAGCAGAAAAGGCCTTTACTCCAAGTAAGCACTGCTTAGTGAAAATTAAAACATCCCTGTGTTATCAACACTGTTTTCAGCACAAATTCAAAACATAGTCCCATACTAACTACTATGAAAAAATGAACCCTATCCCAGTCAAAACCAGCATATGTAAATAATGGAATAATAGATGCATCTCCCCTTATTAAAACAAAACAAGTAAACAAGAAAGTAAACAAGAAAAAAGTATAGTCCTGCTAGTCCTTCATATTCAGCATACATCAATTCTTCTTTGGAGATTGATTTCCAAATCTATAGTCAATGTCAAAGGAGAAAGTATAGTGCAATCACATTAATTCATCCCTGTGGAAATACCTTCAGTCATTCATATGAAAGGATGTCCTGTTACTCCTATATAGACTCATCATTGTAGTAAAATTTTAAACAACAAATTTAGCAGAGTTTTCATCTGTTCTGTTTCATGAGTATAAGCTTATAAATTATGGAAGAAATGCATACATATTTCCTAAGTGCATGAACATGCATTCTGTATTGCAGAGTTTGTACCCCATTTGTCATATTCAGGCCACAGAGTCACTCAAGTCCTCCTGATGTTGTTTTGATCTTCCACTATACACAAAGTGAATCTATATTTTTGTCTCATCTCTTAACCCCCAAAACATATGCTTGTTTTTCCAGAGCTGTGTTTTCTTTACCAGGAAACATTGTTTCCAAAGTATACCTTTCAGAAGCTCCTCTAGTATAATAGCAGGTTGCATATGTCCCTGTGCCAGTTTTGTATTTATCATTCTGTTCTCATCATGTTCTCTTTTCCTTTAGCTTAAATTATTATTTTGCATGTGATACTGTAGTGGTCGTTTTACTGCAGTCAAGATAAATGAAAACTATAGTGTACCCATCTGGGAAATGCACTTTGTCATCAAAAATGTAAAATAAAACTGGCACAGTTGACTTTTGGTAAACTCATATTGCATTTAATTAAATTTTCCATTTAGTTCAATGCTGTTTATTATTTTTCGTTGATAATTTAAGTATTGTGCAGTATTGAAATGTGACTAATGGGCTTTCCATTCATGAATCGCTACCAATCCATATCAGTTTCTTAAATACAGGTGTTACCTTTTGTTTGCTTGCTAACAATTCTAGATAGTGTTTACAAACACGGAGTAAAAGGTATCTTCAGTCAGTCTTCCACCAGCCTCGCCTGATGACATGCTTTCCTAAATTATCTGGTCACCTTACACTACCCTTAACATAAGGGAGTGATGATTGGTACCAGTGTTGTGACACATCATTCTCCAAGCAAAACTGGATGGTGTATTCTGTTTAACCCTGTTAGTGTGATCATATATAAAAGTTTTCAAGAAATATTAATATTAATGTAATTTTCTTTGTCTTTCAGAACAATGGGTCACTTGCTTGGTGCCAGAATCATAAACAGTGTTCAAAGGTATGTCCTTTTCACGTGTCCTCTTCTCATTTAAGTTACCTAGCTACTTTCAATCTCTTGCCTGTAAATTAAGCTCTTTTCATCTTAGCCTGTTCTCAGAAGCACTTGTTTATATTTTTGTTTGGAAACCTCAACCTATAGTAAAATACCCCAAATTAAAACCAAACAATTTACTCTTTCAGGAGAGAGGAGTCACGTTTGAGGATACGTATGAAGCTTAGTTAAACCAACATAATTCTGTGGTTATCAACAAACTTTATCCTGGCTAAAATCTGGTGTATCATTTGTGTTCTTTCAGTATGTTTGGTCCTAAGACAGTAAAACTGTCAATCACTTAAAAATCTTACTTCAGCAGCACAGAGGTGTATCAACTTCCAACATTTTGTTCCGGTATTTGATATTTAACCTGACAGATTTTCTTTGAAAACATTCTTGATACAAATCCTAGTGGCTCTACTGGTGCCCTGCCCTGTCCTAGCACTTTAAGCCTGGAGGCCTAGAGGGTAGGTGAGCTGACTGTCAACTGATTCTCTTGTGCAAGAGTCTTTCTGTGATGCCTGAATAGAAGCAACAGTAGTTTGGGAGCCTTGGTAGATTAAAGTGGAATGACACACTGGTGCTGGCGGTTCATAAATGTCATGGAAGATGCATCCATTGAAAATTTACATGAAAATGCTGAATGTAGTATTTTTGTCTAATCTCCCTGAAAATGTATTTTTACAGTAACTTAAGCTTTTTAACTTCAATATTTATTCTTTATTCTGTGAAGGTTGTACTGCAGATGGGATTAAATCCAAGTAGCATTTTTCTGTATTGTTTCAGTAATGTAATCTATAAAAATGCTAATCCTCTATTTTAACACATAACAATTTATTCTCTACATTTAAAGACTGAAATTACTCTTTCACTAATCTAGTTTCTATTGAAATAAATGGGATTGGAAATGGACCAATTCAGTATTGACTGTTTATCTCAGGAAAATAAAATTAATTTGATTCCTTTTGTCAGTATTAAACCCAGGGTTTAACAATGTCAGTATAAGAAGAGAAGGCAACATTTTCTATTAGTTGTACCATGCTGCTGAGGGTTGCAATGAAATCTCATTATTCTTAAAAACACCCAAACAAACAGAGGTGCAAAGAATTGTGTTTTGTCACAACTGAACTGACTTTTAAGGAGAGCATGGGGTTCTTGTGCCGCAGTGATCCTGATGTAATTTTGTTTTTGACTCTGTTATGGAGACTACCATGGTATGTCTGAATCTGAAGGTTTTCCAGTGCTTTGTGTCTGCTCGACAAAGAAGGTACCATGCAAGACAAGTTGTGCAGCTTTTAAATCAGGGCAGAGGTTATAGGATTGTCTCTCCGAGTCACTTCCAAATACAAAGAATCCACATATGGTGAATATAAGGTATTGTGAATTTGAGGCTTACCTTAGGCTAGTATTAATCTCTTGAAATCAGTGTAAGATTCTATGAAATAATAATACAAAATGCCAGAACAGTTTAAATGTTAAATTACTTGACGTGTACTTTACAGTTGTTACCTTATGTTTTCATTCCTTCTTAGGAAGGTAGTACATTTTCCTTAAAAAAGCAGCTTTGTCATGTTTAGAAAAAGACAGAAAAATGAGCTTAATCAAATTGTTAGGAGAGCTGAGCGTTAAAGAATGTTCTTGTTTCAGACAAGCTTTGTTTTTCTGTGTTTTCAATGCAAAGTCAAACAATTGCATTACCTAACTGAAACTTTCAAAGCAATATAGGAGATTTGAGTTAACCTTTTAAAAATGCAAAACCTTTCACTGCTTCTCAGCACCTCCGTGGAGAAGGTTTATATGAGTGTGATTCTGCTAAATATTTCTGATAACACTTTTTATAGAGGGTTCTCTCAGAATCTGCTTTTATGATTGTTGTGGTTTAAACACAGCTGGCAATTCAGCCATGCAGTTGCTTGCTCACTCCCCCCCCCCAGAGGCATGAAGAGGAGAATCAAAAGAACGTAAATCCTACGGGTTGAGATAAGAACAGTCCAGTAACTGAGATATAACACAAACCACTACTGCTACCACCAATAATAATAATGATAAGGGAAATAACAAGGGAAGAGAATACAACCACTCACCACCCGCCAACTGATACCCAGCCCGGCCCGAGCAGTGATCTAACCCTTCCAGGTAGCTGACCCCAGTTTATGTAGTGGGCATGATGTGCTGTGGTATGGAATACCTCTTTGGTTAGTTTGGGTCAGGTGTCCTGGTTCTGCTTCCTCCCGGCTTCCCTTCCTCCCTGGCAGACCATGAGACTCAGGAAGTCCTTGGTCAGAGTAACCATTACTGAGCAGCAACTAAAAACATTGGTGTTATCAGTGCTGTTCCAGGGCTGAAAGTCAAAACCACAGCACTGCACCAGCTACTAAGAAGGAGAAAAATGACTCTACTGCTGAACCCAGGACAGTGGTTGTGGTGTTCAGTGGCACAGCTTTTTGAGGTCATTTGAGATAAAGCACAGATGACAGTAAACATCCAGCTACTTCATTAGTGGGGGGGACTTTAGTGCATAGAAGCACCTTTTGTTTGCACAAATATTTGCATCTGATACACAGTTGAGAAAGTTTATTTGGATGTTACATCAATGTATCAGACAGCAGCTGTTACAGCAATAAATTATGTAGTTAATTCAGTAACTTTTCTATTTAATCTTTCATAGAACAATTTACAAGATGGAAAGGGTACAATGTAGTCCATCTTCTCACCTCTAAAAAAATTTTAATTTTAGAACTATTTTTTCATTCTAAGAATAGACACTAGCCTGTAAAAGTAGAAATTCTGGATTGGAGATGGAGGTATGGAGAAGAAAAAAGTCATCATGAAGCATCTGATACAGGGCTTTCGCATGTGTTCTCCTCATTGCAAGATTGATGTCTGTTTTGGCTTTGCTTTACCTAGATCTAAATTGCCCAAAAGCTGTTCTGAAGTATCCATTATTCTCTGAGGGCAAGGTCAGTCTGGCTTGAAATTTTGTGGTCACAATTTCATGCATAGAAGAACTGGGAAAAATATCTTCATATTAGCATACAAAGAAAATTACTGTTTTCCTCATGGAAGCCTGTGGTCTTTAAGAATTCTTCTGTAGTTAAAGACAGCTGTTGATAAGATATTGTTCAAGTTTGGTCAGTGAAGTGCAGTTAATTCCATCTATTATGCCATTGCCCTGTAATACAAGTTTAGACAACAAATGTTAGTTTGAAGATGAATACCTTTGGGAACTGCTAATTTTTCAAAGAGGTACAGATCTAATGAACTAAAAAGGTCTTATCTCTCACAGAAACAGTTGTAGATTGTTACCTACATCCCAAACAACTATTTATTTTTGTTATTTTAATGGAGCAAGTCACAAAAGCATGACTGTGAGCAGCAAAATATGCCCCAGTTATTTTATATGTAACTTAATAAGATCTCTCCAATGGTCTGTTTTACGAGGTAAAACAGAAAAGCTCATGAATTCTAGCCCTGTTTTGACACAGTGGGTTATTTCAATATCTTAAACATACTCATATTTAGGACAACTATTGGATCATTAAATATATTGCCACTTTTGGTTTGGTACTTGTAGAGAGCAATAACCAATAAGGTCTTTCCTGAGCCTGCTTTTCTTGAGACTAAACAACCCCACTTCGCTCAGCTGCTCCTCGGAGACTAGAACAGAATATTTCAGAGGGAAGGGACCTACAACGATCATCTAGTCCAACAGCCTGACCAAAAGTTAAAGTATGTTATTAAAGGCAGTGTCCAAATGCCTTTGAAACATTGACAGGCTTGAGGCATTGATTACCTGTAGGAAGCTTGTACCACTGTTCCTGTGCTACCATCTTGGTAAAGGAATGTTTCCTTGTGTCCAGTATAAACCTGCCCTGAAGCAGCTTTGAGTCATTCTCAGGCATCCTATCACTAGATCTGAGGGAGAAGAGCTCAGCATCTTCCTCTCCACTTCTCTTCCTCAGGAAGCTATAGAGAGCAAAGAGGTTTGCTCTCTTGGCTTCCAGGGCGCGCAATGCTGACACACTCCTGATGCACTCCTGTTGACCTTGCTGTCCACCAGCACCCCCAGACCCATTCCTGCAGGGCTGCTTTCCAGCCGCTCCTCTCCCAGTTTGTGCTTGTATCCAGCATTACTTTGTTCCAGATGCAGAATTCAGTATGTTAACTTGTTAAATTTTATCCCATTAATCATAGCCCAATGCTCCAATCTATCCAGACCCCGGTGCAAGGCCTCTTGTCCCTCAAGATAATCAACTGCACATTCCATCTTAGTATCATATTCAAACTTGCTAATGGTGCCTTCAACTCCTGCATCCAGGTCATTGAACAGAACTGGCCCTGGAATTGAGTCCTGAGGAACACTGTTGGTTCCCAGCCCCATTCACTACAACCGTCTGAGCTCTGCCCTTCAGCCAGTTCTTCACCAAGTGCACCATGAACCCACTTGTCCCACGGTTGTACAACTTGTCCGGAAGGAAGCTGTGAGGGATGGTATCAAAAGCCTTACTAAAATCTGGAAAACTACATCCACCACTTTCCCTTCACTCACTGGGCAGGTGACCTTACCACAGAAGGATATCAAATAAGTTAAACATGACTTTCCCTTTGTGAACCAATGTTGACTGTGCAATGATGATTGCATTATTCTTTAAATGCCTTTTGATAGTACCCGATATAATCTTCTTCATGATTTTACCAGGAACAGAGGTTAGACTGACAGGTCTATAATTTTCTTGGTGTTCCTTTGCATCCTTTTTGTAAACTGGAATAACGCGCGTTAGCTTCCAGTCAGTGGGGACCTCCCCAGGCTCCCAAGACCTTTGGTAGGTAGTTGAGAGGGGTCTTGCAGTAGCATCCACTAGCTCCTTCAGTACTCTGGGATGAATCCCATTAGGCCCCATGGATTTGTGAACATTCAGCTGGTACAGCTGGTCCTTTACAATTTCAGTGTCCACAAATGGAAATTGTTCCCACAGTTATGGGTCCTCCAACTCAGGAGACCAGGCAGCCCAGGGTCTATCAGTATTATTAAAGACTGAGGCAAAATCTGTGTTGAATACCTCTGCTTTTTGTTCATCGCTGTTAGTCAGATTTGGTCAGTATTGGTCCAATGTTTACTTTAGACCTCTTCTTGCTCTTAACGTACTGTAAGAAGTCCTTGTTATTTGGCGCAGCACTGGCCAGTTTCAACTCTGAGCTTGGCTTTTTGTGTCCTCTCCATGCATCTACAAACCACAGCTCTGTAATCTCCCTCTGAAGACTGACCTTGCTTCCAGAGATCATACAATTTCTTTTTCCACTTGAGCTCCACAAGGAGTTTCCTGTTCAGCCAGGTTGATCTTGTTTGATTTACAAGACAGTGGAGTTGCCTGGTCCTGTGCTTCTAAAGGGCAGTTCCTGAAAAGCGACTAACACTCGTGGACTCCTAAGGCCTTAAATGCAGATTCCCAGGGTCCTTTGCTGTGTAGCACCCTGAATAGCTTGACATTTGCTCTCCTGAAGCCCAGAGCAGCAGCTCTGCTGTCCTTTTTTTCTAATACACTGAAAATTTTAAACTCAACCATTTCATAACCACTGTAGCCAAGAGAGCCACCTACCATCTTCCCTGAGCCCTTCTTTATTCACAAGCAGCAAGTCTAGGAGGGCATCTTTCCTAGTTGGACTCACTGAGTACTTATGACAAGAAGTTATCTCCTACAAACTTTAAGAATTCCCAGGACCTGCTCATCACAGGAGTATGATATTCCCAGTTGTTGTCTGGGAAGTTGAAATCTCCATAAGGACAAGGGCTACTGGTGCAGTAATTTCTCCTAATTGCCTATAGAGTAACTCACCAGTGCTAACATTACGGCTAGTTGATAGGAGGCACCCATTACACCATCTCCTTTGTTTTATGTCTCCCTAATCCTCACACAAAGGCTCTCAACCACATTGTCACTAACTAAGGGCTTTACAATCAAACCTTTCCTGCCTATCTTTTCTGAACTATTGTTCTCCACCCCAGCACTACAGTCATTGTAATCATTCCCCCAAGTCTCACTAATAGCAACTATATGATAGTTTCAGGAACTAATCAACTCTTTCAGTTCATCCTGTTTGTTTCTGATACTGTATGCATTTGTGTACAGGCATTTCAGATATTCTCTTGAGCTCTCCATACTTCCAGGAGCAGCAAAAATTTTCCCGCTGGCATTGCCACCCTCATTAGGATTGATACTACATGGTGTAGAACTTGCTGTATCTTCCAAGTTCCCGTTTAGACTTGGTCTAGACAATGAAAGTTAAAATTTTTCTTTTCTTTACCAGTAGATTACTGGCAGTCTTTCAGACTTGCTGAGTAAGGCAAAGGTGGGCTCATAAACCACATCATGAGAAAGTAGAGAGACTGGGGAAAAACCAAACTGGGCTGGGCTGGGTTAGGCTCGCTATTTCTTGACACACGTTCATTGGACCAATATCCGGGTCTCAGTAATCTCTACTCATTCCTGGACATCACATGGGTCAAAAGCTTGTTTGTGGAGAAAACCAGGCAAGTAGACACTTGCTTCTTTTCTTCCACATACGTGACTACATAAAACCCCAGCTCCTATTGGCCAACAGCTGGACTCCTTCAGACTAGAAGCTCTGCAGATTGTATTGTCTGGCTGGGGTAAGAGCCAGTGTATTTATGCAAGTTGGACTTAAGTCTTGTACCATAGCAAAATGTTTGGTTTTTATATTGCAGTTAAAAATATTTTCATGCCTATTCTCTGTAGGTTGTCTTTAAAAACAAAAAATAATTTTGACATGGGTTACATGTGTAGGTATGCAAATGAAATCACCTTATTCTTCCTTTTCCCCTCTGATTCATCATATTTTCTATGATATCTCATACTCTGAATTACAGAAGTAATTATTTTAAAGTGCTGTGAGGTACTTATATACATGATGAAGTAGTGTCTGTAATATATTGGACTCATCTAGCATATAATAATCTGTTATTTCAGTTTAAAGAATTTAACTTGTTTCCAGCACACGTAGTCAGTCAGTTTTGATACACATTTGTAACTCTAGTTAGTAGTGGAAAAGTTCCCTCTAAATGGAAACGTGCAGAAAAAAACTTTGTCTTTTTTATTTTTTGATTTAGTGGCAGCTGCCAGGGAGGGAAGAGTAGGCTAGATCACTGTTTAAAATACCATTAGTTGAACTTATAGTGTCTAAACCAGAATGTCTAGTGCTGTTATTGAGTAATAATAATGACACTTTTTTTAGAGATTTGTTTATAATTTGTTAAAGCGATAAGTCTCAGAACACTTTTTTTTTTCTAAGAGAGATTTTATAAATGAAAGTTACATAATGAAATCTGTAGGGATTTGGGTTCTTTCTGCAAGCATGATTCTCATTGACATTAATGAGAAATTCTGAGTAGAGTGATGTGTGTTCAGTGTTGAGAGAAGAATTTTGCCCAGATAAGGTTGTTGTCAGATTTGTGTTTTTTTGGAACTGATCTCATACATCTTTACTTGCAATTCCCAATGTTCACAAGGGGATAAAATAGTATTCTTGGTTTTGTCCTATGTACAGATGTTGTTATCTGGCAGTTTCATTATATTGCTTCTTAGAATGAAATACAATTTACTTAGGTTCAGGAGAAAAATAGAAAACCTCCACCCATTTTTATAACTGTTTATTTTTTCTAATGCATGTTAACCCAGTAACTATACATAGACTGACTGCGCATGGAGCATATGTTTCAAATGCCTGTTGTTTACACTAGCCAGTAACTTCTCCTTTATGCAATCAACATAGAATTTGAGAACAGTTTGGGTTGAAAGTGATGCTTAAAGATCATCTAGTTCAACCCCCCTATCCTTGCTATGAGGAGGGACATCTTCAGCTAGATGAGGTTGCTCAGAGCCCTGTCCAACATGACCTTGTAAGTTTCCAGGGATCACACACCATGCTTATTGTAAAAAATTTCTTCCTTGTATCTAATCTAAATCTGCCCTCTTTTAGTTTAAAAACATTACCCTGCTTCCTGTCACAACTGGCCCTTCTAAAATGTTTGTTCCTTTCTTTCTTTCTTGTAACCCCCCTCTCCCCTTTAGGTCCTGGAAGGCTTCAGTGAGGTCCTCCTGGAGTCTTCTCTTCTTCAGGCTGAACAACCCCAACTCTCTCATCCTTTCTTCAGAGAAGAGGTGTTTCATCTGTCTGGTCTTTTTGATGGCCTTCCTCTGGACCCACTTTGACAGGTCCATGTCTTTCCTGTACTGAGGACTCCAGAGCTGAATGCAGTACTCCAGGTGGGGTCTCACAGGAGCGGAGCAAAGGGGCAGAATCACCTCCCTCAACCTGTTGACATCACTTCTTTTGGTGCAGCCCAAAAGAATGCTTTGGCTTTCTGGGATGCGAGTGCACACTGACCACTCATGTCCAGCTTTTCATCTCCCAGTATCTCCAAGTCCTCCTCTGCAGGGCTGCTCTCAATCCCTTCATCCCCCAGCCTGTACTGATCCTGGGGGTTGCCCCATCCCAAGTGCAGGACCTTGCACTTGACCTTGTTGAACCTTGTGAGATTTACATGGGCTCACTTCCAGGTCCCTCTGGATAGCATCCCATCCCTCAGCCATGTGTGCTGTGGCACTCGGCTTAATGTCATCTGCAAAGTGTCTTCTCAGGGTTGCACTCGATCCCACTGTCAATGTCATTGATAAAGATATTAAACAGTACTGGTCCCAGTACAGATCCTGAGGGACACCACTTGTCACTGATCTCCGTCTGGATATTGAGCCATTTACCAGTGCCCTCTGGATTTGAACACCTAGCCAATTTCTCATCAATTGAATGGTCCACCCATCAAATCTGTGCTTTTCCAGGATGCTGTAGGAGACTGTGTCAAAAGTCTTACAGAAGTCCAGATAGATGACATCTGTAGCTCTTGCCACATTCACTGATGTGGTAACTCCATCATAAAAGGCAGCTAGGTTGGTCAGTCAGGACTTGGCTTTGGGGAAGTTGTGCTGGCTGTCTTGAATCACCTCCCTGTCATCCATGTGTCTTAGGAAGATCTGTTCCAGGTTCTTCCTAGGCGCAGATGTGAGGCTGACAAGTCGGTAATTGCCAGGATCCTGCTTTCTTTTTTTCCCTTTTTCTGACTGGGGGGACTTCACATGACTGCCATGGCTTGACAACTACATCAGCCAGTTCCTTTAGGACTTGGATGCATCTTGTCAGGTCTTACAGAATCCCCAGGTGGTCACAAACGTTATCTTCTCTTGCAGTGGGAGGAACTTTGTTCCTCCTGTCCCTGCCTTGCGGTCCATCCATTCAAGAGGTGTAGGAAGAGAGGTTGCCAGTGAAGACTGAGGTAAAATAAGTTGAGTACCTCAATGTTCTCCTCATCCATTGTTACCAGTTTTCCAGTCTTGTTCATCGGGGAGATATGCTTTCTTTGACCTTTCTTTTCTGGCTGATGTAGCTATAGAAACCCTTCTTACTAGTCTTTGCATACCTTGCCATCAGTCTTTTATAAACACGGGTAAGATCCCCCTGAGCTGCCTTCTTTTGAGGCTGAACAGTCCCACCTCTGTGAGCTTCTCCATATATAGCAGGTGCTGAAGTTCTTAATAATATTCATGGCCCTATGTTTTCTTGTTTTCTACTTATGCTTTCTAAGCCCCAAATGACTCCTGCCTACTGTCATTCACAAAACTCCTGTCCTCCCCTTACAATCCCCCTGCCTTCTGTCGTTGTATTAACTACGTCTTACTAAACTTTATGTAAATGCATAGCATTTGCTGTTCTGCTTAATTTTGCCAGTTTGCTTTTATGTTGTGAGCTCAGTAGTACTGAGACCATTCTTCTCGAGTACTTGGAAGTATTGAGCATATAATAGGTGGTTTCCTATAAAACCAACAGTAAGAGTCAAATGCTAGTGAGAGTGACATGCAATGACAAAGTGCCTTACATTTATGCTGGTTTAGTGAAAAATGTATTTTAGTCCTAAGGGGAAGAGGGTCAAAATTACTTAAGAAAGGCATTTCAAGAGAGTTTGTGAAGTAGATATATATATATATATATATATATATATTTTTTTTTTACATCTTCTCACACAAATTTCTCTTTTTGTAAGCAACTGAAAGTCAATACACCAGCAGGCATAATTTAGAGCTGCATGTGCAGTGGCATTTACAAGGACTGGAGATAAATGGGGATCGTCATAATGCACTGTGATGCATAATGCTCTGTGATGCACTGTGATGAATTGCAATACAACTTTCTTGTTCCCAGCAGCCAAGGCAGTGGTTCCTGATTGATTGATTCTGCAGGAAGGCTGAAAGGCTATCTTGAGTTTTCAAAACTGAGAGGAAAATGTGAAAATAAAGATAAATAAGTTTACAAATGCTGCAGCCAAATAAACCATTTAAAAAAAGACAACTCTAATTTCTTTGTAGAATAATACACACTCCTGAATTCAGTCTCTGAGCAATTGTTTCAGGCTTCCAGCTGAACTCTTCCCAAAGATAATGCAGGTGGAAAGATGAGTTAATGGTTTAAACAATCAGAGATTTGATGCACTCTTCCATCTGTCAAAGCCCACTGAAATGAAAGCTTACAGTTTTAATTTGTGCCTCCAGCATCTAACTCAGTCTGAAATGGTGTCAGCGATTTGCCCTGCCCACAGAACTGTCATTCTTATGGTAAGCATTCTGTGCACACATGCTGGGAGACTTTTATCAAACTTATTAGTGTGCATTTGAGAGATCATTAGCCTGAAGTAGCTGGAACATTCCAGGTTTCTTAGCCTGGAAACTCGCATCTCTGCTGGAAAGTGTGTTGAGCCGCCGCTGTTATTTACACAAGAAAGCTACAGCAGGATAGGGATAGCTTTGTAAAATGTAAGAGAAATAGCGGTTCTTGGTATTGTCAATTTATTGTGATTTAAGTACCACCCATAAGAGGATGAGATAATGGATGGTTTGATTTTTGACTAAAAAGAAAGAATGAATATAAATTTATTTCTTGATCTGCTAGGCAGAATGTTTTTCTTTCATCTAGTAAAAGATGAGGTAAAGCTATTTAGTAGAATCAGAATTCTCAAGGTTGGTCACATTATGGGTATGCAAAATAGATAAAATAATCCTGAGAATATAAGAAATAAGAAAGCAGATTTAATACTAACTGCTTGTATTCTTATGGATGATTTATTTTTTTTTTTTAAATATTCACCTCTAAGGAGGAAGAAGCTGAGAGAACCATAGTGGTTAGATGACTAAAGCTGAACTAGCTAAGAAATAGGTTGACTGAGGATTCTGGATATTTGTGTTTGGGGAAATAGAAGAAAGCTTTGTGATTCAGTGTTTACATTTTTACAAAAGTGTTTGTTTATAAATGTGCTGTGATGAGAGGAATCCCTTTATTCTTTAGGGCCTTGAGAACTGACGACTAAATAGAGTTGAAATCCAAACAATGTTTACAGTACTTTGTAATTCTCTGATGTATTGCTCTATATTTGAAAATACCAAGTTTTATTTTTCAGGTATCAAAAAAACCCAGTTGTATTAGAACATGAGACACTGTAATAAGTGGAAACAAAGAAAGTTCATATTCTTTACAGTTGCCATGTTGGATCACGTCAGTCATCCAGTCCAATACTGTGTTATCATCTAGATTATCCATCACTAAGTAAACCTGCAGGTCTAGAATAACCTGTTGCTAGAAGAAACTTACTTAAGCCCTGTTACTTATTTTTGTGTGGTATTGTGAAACATAAATGGTATGTCCTTTTCAAGACACCAATTTTGGTTTCTCAGCCCTTACTGTTTGTTGTTTTGTTCAACTTAAATGTTTTTGACTTGAAGAACAGACCTCGGGGCTTGATGGAAGGTGTTTTGCTTTGCCTTCACTCTGAATGGTTCTGCTGATAACTTTCTGTCTCTAGGATGAATGGTTAAAATGAAGTTACTTTCATTTTTCTTCTGGTAAAAGATTATCACCACTTCTAGAGCCCTTACGATGGGTAAGGAGGAAAAGATAATTTGGTTGCCTGTCCCTGTACACCATGGTTTTGTTGATGCAGAATTCTGCTGAGTTTTTCATTGTTCTTCATTGTGGGTTTATAGAAAAGGTTGGCTCTTTTGGAGCTTTTCTGGCCAGTTTTATCTAGTCCACTTGTTAATTGAGGTAAGAAAGTCTGATCACTGTGCTGTTTGAAATCTGAATACTGAGCAGGCTGTGCCAATGCTGAGCATAACCAGCTAATGATTAAGCAGCTCTCTTTCACAGAGAAAGGACACAAAATCATCATTAATGATTGAATTGTGCCAACAGTGGCTTTGAGGATAATAGCATAGCAGTCTCAACTCCAGTCTCAGAAGTGCAAATACTGGCTTTAGACCCTAAGTCTGCATATTCTACACTATATACAAACATACACCAGAGCTAAAGGGAGAAATGTGTGCATGCGCACGCACACACATATACATACCCGACAGATATTTATTGGAGCTGGCACACTGAAGCACTAAATGATTCTTTAACTTAGCTTTATTTGCTTCAGTTAACACTGTTCAGAATCCAGGGATATTCAGACTGCAGAATCGTTTATTTAGAGGTATTTGAGCACAAAAATAATCCCTTCCTAGGAACTTTTGAAATAGCAACAGAACTATGCAGCCTAATCAACTGTAAATTTCTGTCGTCTAGAAATCAGTTGATTAAGTAACATCCAGCAGAAAGCAAATCAGTACTGAAGCAACACTAGTCAGACACTAAAGACACACAGTACTACTAAGACTAATGAAAATTAGCAGTAAATCTGCTTGAAAATAAGCAACATATTTATCCTCCTAAATTTAGAGTTTTCCCAGGTCTCTCACCACTCAGTTTGCTCAAACCTTGTACATATTTTTTTTTTTCCTCATTTTTCGGTAACTTTGTGCTCTGTATGCAGAGGGAAATACGTAACATGGAAATGTGTTTGAGATTTTGATTTCACAAATGCAATCTTAGTTCCCTAAGCTCAGCTGCATGAGTTACTATTCAGAAATTTTAATAGCTCACGTAAATCAGAGAATCTGTACAGAATTTATAACTGCAGTTGAGATCAGAATCTTAATTTTGTCTTATTAAATTACATTTCATTAACCTAATTAACTATTTGTGCAAACCAGGCTGTGATAGTCTGTTTTAAATGTATGGCCGTTTTCTATTGTGGGAGACAACTGCAGAGTTAGATCAAATGTAGCTCTAGTTAAGTGACAAAGACAAAATGTACTTGCATTGACCTTTAATGTAGTAATGAAATATATTCAAGCCACTGTAAAGGAGCAGAGCCTGAAAACCATGCATGTCTGTATCTTAGCCTTGACTTTAAAAGGAGTTTTGCTTGACTAGACCCAGGGCATTATTCAAAACCCACTGAAGTACGGAGTACTGACTTTAAACAAGCTTTATATCTATCCATAAAGCAAGATTGTGCTTTTTCAAGTGACCTACCTTGGAGTTTCTGCAGTACCATAATATTGAAGGAGATATAAAAATGTGTTTAGGTAGATTGGGTTACTGTGCTGAGAGGAAGGCAGCCGTCTTTGAGATATGTGGACAAGGGCGTAAGCGCCCTTTTCTCCATGCATTCATTGAGCTTTAAGGAAAGCATTGAGCTGAAAGTGGGAGCTATGGCTCTTTTCTCCAAGTGCCTGCAAAGAACTGGGAAGCTATCTGAGCACAGAAGTAGGGTCTGTCCTTAAACAGAAATTACAGGTTTTGTTCTGTAACACTAGGCATGGTATTTAACTGGATATTAAAGAATTAATTGCCTTTTAGCACTGTGTGCATATTGGAATAGGTACAACAGATGAAAAAATATTTCTAAGAGAATGCAGTGTTAAAAACCTGGTTTTGTGCCATGGATTTTAAACATATCTCTTCATTGAGTTTCCTCAGAAGGTTCTGCTTAAAGTCAATTTAGGTTATAGTCTCAGGTTAACAGGTCAAAAAAGTAACTGCTTTTGACAGTTCTTGCATAATGATCACACCTACCACAGGGATTACAAATATGTGTTCAGATTTCAGCTAAATCGAATGGTTTTAGTTTTTTCAATGACCTGAAGAGTTTTAATGCACAGGGACAGCATAGAACAATATAGATACAATTCCCCAAACTGAGATAGTGACAGGAAAATACTCAGGCCTGGCTACTTCCTGCAGGCTAATTTAAAACTGGTTTTCATTCTCATTTTATATAAGTGAACAGTTACTTGGGATGTAAAGTGAAGGGGAAAACCATGGCCATATTACTTGAATGTTGACGTACAAATTTAATGTCAATGGGAAATGTGAAGAGGCAGTTTGGGTTGGTGTTCAGCCTAAGGGGCTCCCCATGCAGGAATACTGGCAGGATCCACTACATTAAAATGAAAGAAGACAAAGGATAACTAATCAGCATTTTGATGCTAGTGCATATATGCATAAAAGGGATATCCTTTATCAGGAAGGTGTTTTCAGCTTAGGCATTTAGGAATGAAAGGATTGCCATAATTAATTCTGGAAAGGGATTTTTATTCTGGAGTGTGAGCCAGGAGACTGAGTTAGGAACAAGGATCTTTACTGCAGAATATCTAATGTTGTGCTTTGTTCAAGATGTAAAACCTGTGGATTCCAGCAAATGTCAGAGTTTGCAGCCTCTGACTTTGGATAAAGAAACCAGGTGCCTATGTGTTTTTTTTTTTTTTTTTTTTTTTTTTTTTTTTTTTTTTTTACAGAGTTGATATTGTTATATCCAAAAATATATTAAATTTCAATATCCACAATAAATCAGGGCATGAAAAAAGAAAGAAAATTGAGTTGCAGCACTTGGGATTTGAGCTTCACCCTCTGAAGACAGTGTAGAAGTTAGAAGTGCAGAATCAGTCTTTAAAGCAGTTTCGTATTAGGAATGAATCATCTCCAATTTTATGGTTATGCAAAATAAGTGGAAAAAAAAGTGGATTTTGAACTCCTCCAGGAGGAAAACAGTCTTATTTTTCTTTTATGCACGTATGAGCACCGTTAGCCGTGGCAAATAATGATGATATTGGTTAAATAGTAGTTGCTGCTTTATCATTTTATTCAGTTTATGTTCACCTGAATCAGACTTTAGCATCATGTAAATTCTGTTGTTCTGCTGCTCTTAATGTCTGGAATTCTTACAGTTTGGCCTGATAATGCAATACAGCCTGGTCTGTGCAGCTGTCGTTAGGAGGAGAACTAACCATGCTTGATCCTGTGTGGCAGGGGTGCTTATGGGAGGCATGATCAGACCCAGCAGGCAGAGATCATTCTGGCTACAGTTGTTAACTTTTGTTTGGATCTGGACCGTATTGTCGAGTGATATCTGAGGGTATCGTAATTCACTCACTGGGTGGCAGGTATAAAGCTCCTAAAGGGCTATGAGCAAGGGAAGGAGTTGGAGTTTCTGGATAAGATTTTTGGGAGGCTGGGAATTGTAGCTCTAAAGAAGCATGGAGACAATGAGAGCTGATGAGTAACTATTTAAATCAATCAAAACATTCCCAAAGCTGTCTTTGCTACCTTGGAAGATCATCAACTACGCAAATATTTCTTTTAAAGAACTGCTGCTGTCTCAGAGAAAACCTCTAGCAACTTTCTACCAGAGATCTGCCCATGTATTATTTAGGATTCTATTTTCCTACCATTCTTTATCACTGAAGGTATCAGTATGATGGAAGTATTGTGTTTTGTTAGAGCTTAGTTGTTCCTGCTATGCAATTTCCGCATCCAAAGTAATCTTTCACTTTGCATCATCATGCAGAACTCCTATGATAATTGTAACCTTCATCTTCTGGTGGGGTCATGATACAGAAATAATCACCTTTTAATTGCTTGTTTTCTTCAGAAGATGAATTAAATCTTTTGGTTTCATAGCTGAATATTTTAAAATTAATCTATAGTTACGTAATGCATTTGAATAACAAATTAGTGTTTAAAAAACCCAACCTATTTGGTTGATAGCTTTGTTGCCTTGTTTTTTCCTTTTAATTTCTACCTCTACCATTAAATAAACTGAACCCAGGAGAAGTAAAATAATGTAGCTTTATTGTGTAGAAATACATGTTTTTATTAAAAGATAACAGTGATACATAAAATCACAATGTGTACTATGTTCAAAGTAATATCTGGCTGTAAGGGAAATCATGTGATTTTCATGTTTCCTAAGCTTACAAAGGGTCTGAAAGTATTGCAGAAAGAATTTAATTCCTTAAATGGCAAATAAGTAGGTCATGATCATCTTCAGGGAAAGGCTTACTTGTCCTCATTATTCCTGGGTCCAACATTATGCAAATTCATTTTATAATATACTTAAAAGTAGTTTTTTGTAAGGAAATTCAGCTCTTCTTCCCCCCTTTTACTGGTTCAGCGGTAGGAAAATTGTCAGATGTAATACTGATTTAAAAGTGTTTGTGAAGTGCATGATACACTTAATTGCTGTTTAAACTTATACTTTTAGCAGATCATTTTAAAACGTTAAAGGCATTGGTGGTATTCTGTAAAAGAAAGAGTAAGAGGAATATGTGGCGGTGAAGGAGCAATAAACAGGCAGTTCACTGTCGTGTAGCAGTGTGGGCAGACCTCATACCAATATCTTTGCCAATAAATGAGAGGGATCATTCATGCCCTACCAGCAGGTTCCTTCTAGTGTAGGCTTGTTGCACCTCTACTGTCTGCCTGCAAAATTGTCCCCTTGTTAAAAATGAGCTGTGGTTTTACCTCTTTAACTTACCTTTATTAAAAAAAAATTAAAAAAAAATTGTTCACCCTGGAATTAAAAAGAGAAAAGAAGACTTTTTATCATAATAATTTGAAGGGTTCCCTCTCCCCACTCCCCGTGAATTGTCACGTTTTCTGTGTCGATCAGTACAATTCAAACAGATGCATATGTGACAAGTGTGTGATGTGTTTGCACAGAAACTCACTTTATTGATCTGTTAGTTCAGAGTAACATTTTAAGTGCATTACAGTTTGGGTTTTGCTTTTTTCAGGAAAGGCTGACATACCTCAATACAGGTGTGCTCTTTATTGTAGTTTTATCAAACAGTGAATTTGGGGAAAAGCTCTTGAGTATGTTTGATAGTGGTGTCAGGGAAAGCTAGTGTGTTTTTTCAGTATTACTAACATTTGTTGGGTGATGGCAGGTTATCAAACAGTATGGAATTGTTTAACACCTTGGAAGAAGACAATAAAGAAACTTGTGACACTTGCTTAACAAGAAGTGCAGTGTGTTTTGGGAAATCTGTCAGTGAGAAGGCAGGCCTGTGAACATGTCAGGTCTGTTTTGACCTTTTTGCCCCTTGTTTGTATTCTTCTGTTTCAGCTTCGCAAATGACTCCACATTTGGTAGTTGAATTGAAAGTAGACATCATATAACCTGGAAAGGATATGAATAGGTTTCAGAAATATTTTATTGTGCAGTGGAAAAAATCACAGTTTTTGTAATGGCTACAATTGCACTCAGAAATATGATTGCACTTTCTCTTCATGGCTCCAGAATATTTTTGAAGGAAGTAAAGTTGTTTTCTTGTTTAAACAAATTATATTTTTTTTTGGTTTGGGTTTTTTTTTTTTTGGGGGGGGGTGGGGTGGGTGTGTCTGTCAATATAGTGAATGCTGCATCAACTCCAAGTACTACTGATGCGTGGTACTGTCTGTGTGCAGTAATCTGAGTTCCTCTGTAATGATGTATGGCATTTACTTTGCATGCTCTGTGCTATATTTTATCCAGTATTTGGATAGCATGATATTCTGGCCTTGTCTGATTGGTATCTCATTTACTGTGAATGTTGCAAGAACAGTAAACAAAGCTTGGAAGAACTGTCAACCTGACAAGTCGTATTGCTCTGTACCTTTTCAAGACAAAGCCACAGAAATTTATCTGTCATGACACCTTTGCCTCTTGTATTAAGAAAGCCTTAGCTAACTTCTCTTTAGTTCTGTGGTCTACCATCTAAAAATGCCACATCTTATAAAGAGGACAGGTGGGAAGGCTTTTAAGAATAGGCCTCAGGGAGATGGAATAAGTCAGGAAAAAATAACAGCAGCTAAATTGTCTAAGGGATTCCAAGATTGAAAAGAGTGCATCATAAAAGAGTGTATGAAACTTTTAAATATCACTTCTGTATTATGATTTATAAATAATTATGAATTAGTCTAGTGTGTAAATACGTTGTAGAGATGTGTTGAGTAGGACAGTACTGCTTTTGCATGAATTCCACAGCCCTTTACAAATATTAGTGATTGCAGAATTTTTTTTTGAAAGCATCTTGTTTTAATGTGTTTTCTGTTCATCTTCCTCTCGCACTCCCTCAAGAAACCTGTAAAAGAGAAATGTTCAATTCTGTTCAAACCATATGGGGGCTTTGCATCTAATTCCTGTAGGCTCTCTAGAAAATCTGAACCTAAATCTGTACATAACTTACTTTCAATTGAATATTGAGTTTGTTTTATTTGGACTCTTTAAATTTTATGTGTGAAAGAGAAACACTGGAGTATAAAAGCACATCTTGATAATGTGGTTGTACTTCAATTGAATTGCTTAAACTGGCTTTTGTAAGTACTTTTGCTTTTAATGGGAAGTTACTATCAACACTACACATCTTCAGTAGGTATTTATAAACAATGAGATCTTCAGAAGTGAAGGAAGTATATAACAAAGTGGCAATCTGAATAGAAAGTGTGATTATAGCATACTTTTACTGGAATTCGGGTGTAAGGTCTCTAATTCATTTATACCAAAGTTAATAATCTTCTAGTTGAGCAGTTAAATACTGAGGACATCTCTTTTTTGAGTTGTCTTATTCTTCAGCCAATTGACAGAAGATAAGCTTCTGTACCCATCCCTCCCAGCACTTTCAAAGTGCAGTGGAGCTTATTATAAATGAATGACTCATACATAGGGTGGAACAAATGCACCACTGGTAGCCTACAGAGATAATAACACTGACCTCCGGTCATTTTACAAGAGAACTCTGTCGTGTAGGTCGACTTCCCACTGCTTTAAACCCAACCTAAATAGACTATTCATGGGGAACTGGATTGACAGATTAGAGATTTATATGCACAAATGTAGGCATTAGCAGCATGGTCCCTGGGCTTCAGGACGCGAGAAGTAGTTTAAATATCTGACCACTAAAAGCAGAGCGACATTTTTCTGTAAAGAAGTAGGTCTGTAAACTTCCTTCAAAGCTACTGACATATGTAGGGCAGTCATAGAAGTCTAACCTTGCATCTGTATTTATGCAGGACTTCCAATAATATGAAATTGTTCAGAAAGAAGGATTATGGTGGCACTGGCACTTTACAGTTGACATCAGGATGGGTGAAAAGACAAGATTTTAGGTTCCATGTTAACATATGCATATAAAAATGCATGTTTTGCTCTCTCCCCTTTAATTTATATAAGTACACAAAATAATAATTTTGTTAAAGTATGAAGTTTAACATTTTTCAAATGATTGGAAAACCTTTTTTTAGAGAATCTTGAGGTACTAAATTTAAGGAGAATTTTTAGATACTAAATTTAAGCTTTAGAATATGAAAGCGAAAATGTGCACTACTTCAAATTTTTGCAATGCAAGGTATAACCTGATTTTGTCAAATATCTTCATATTCCAATTATAAGTATTAATGCTTATATAATGTGTCAGTAGAACTCATTCACCCAGCATGTACAAGAAAGAAATTTAATTTGCGCCTTTCTGCATAAAGAGATCTGTTCTTCTGCCTGATTTTAAAAAAAAGGTTATATTGAAAGGA
The DNA here is from genome assembly GCA_028858755.1 of Ara ararauna. Classification (NCBI taxonomy): domain Eukaryota; kingdom Metazoa; phylum Chordata; class Aves; order Psittaciformes; family Psittacidae; genus Ara; species Ara ararauna. Next base: position 55,419,033 of record CM054378.1, read on the forward strand.
ATGATTTCAACGCAGTTGACAAATTCCTGCAAAAGACATTTTCATTGGACAATAGCATTCTTCCACAGGGGAAAAAAAAACAAGGGGGTGGGGGGGAGAGAACACCCCCCCCCCCCACAACATTTCCTAACACTAATTTAAGGAAAATCACACAAAGAGGCAATGTTGTGTTTTCTTCTTTTGCTGTTCTTTTAATTTCTTTTAAGGGATGAGAAACTTAACAGGTTGTTTCCTTTTTTCTGGGCCCTTTAGTACAAAGCACTGACATGCAGTTGGATCTCTCAAAAAAGATTGTTTTTTAACATGACTATTGCAGTTACGTTCTACCTGTGGAATATATGACAAGTGTATCAGTGATACTTGATTTATATAGAGAGAAAAATAGAAAAATATATTGTATATTTATGAAGGAAAATCATAAAACTCATAATGGGAGATTCAGTCCAAATGTATATATACCAAACTGCCCCTTAGTCAGCCTTTATTTGGGATATAAGAATTTTCAACTGGATACTATAAGCTACTGTGATATATTTTCAAGATGTTAATTATCTGAATCTGTTTTGATACTGTAGTTTTCAAGTTTTACTGAAAGCACTGAAACTATTCCTTGGTTTTAAACTGTTTGTGTGCTCTGAATCCGATCATTTAACCTCTGAGAAAATAATACTTGTTGGTTGGTAATACAGTATGCATCTATATAGAACTTTATATTTGAAAATGAATGTTTTTTATTCTTCCTGATGCAGATGAATTGATGTTAGCAATGGCGTTCAATTACCTGTCACCGGAGGCTTTTTTTGAGACCTGAATCCAGAAATCTTTACTTGGTCAGGCCTCCCACAGAATAAATCCAGCATAGCAATTTCCTGGTCTTCCCTTACTTTATACCCATGAAAATTTCAGTAAAAATCAAGAAAATGCAGTGATACCAAGTCTTTTTCCAGCAATAACTCCCTTCAGGTTGAAGATTTTGCAGCTATGCTCAAAACTTGCAGTTATTTTTGTATTTGGAAGTTGCAGGAGACAGCTGTGAAAACACACACATTCATTCTTTGTGACTGGTTAATGGTGGAGGTTTTTACTAAAGCACCTTGGGTAAAGAAATGTCAGTTTATGTAGAATTCACATTTCAAGCCTAGTTGTCTTTTCACATATCTGGGCTTTTAAAAAAACAACATAAAGTAGAAACTGGTGCCTGGGAGAGATACAACATTTTCACTTGTTATTTCTGCTGCATTATCTATATGAAGTAGCATCTACCTATGCAGAAATGCACAATTCTCAAATATGCTTATTTCTCTTGGTTTTTAGATTCCACTTGCTTAAGCTTTCTTTTTTTTGAAGTGCTATGGGCTTGGAGAGCCTATTGATTCTTCAGATATGTGGATTAAGCTTAACATTTGTTGTGGCTTTTGCTAGCATTTACAGAGTGCCTTTGGTTGTTAGAGAGTTGCCATGAAAAGGCAGAAAAGAAGCACAAACATTTGGCATCTTCTGCTTCCAGATGTCCTATGCATCATCTCGCTTCATCTTTCAGCTTCCATCCTGAAACATCATTTCCCTGGAAAAACGTGCCTTTCCTTGGGTCCGGTAGTCCATTCAGATAAGTGGATGCATCGTTTCCTCTCTAAGGAAGAACTGGGGAAGGATTTTTGTGTGAAAACTCTAAGTTTTAGCTGGATCTAAGTGCAGATTTAATTATACCTCCATCTGTTTTTGGTTTTGCTGCTCCACAAAGTGTTACTTTTACAGTAGCAGAGAACATAGGTTGTGCTACACAGAAAACTGGTTTGACACAGATGCTGAAATGTGTTTGGGACTGCTGCCTCTCTTTGCGCAACTGAAATGGTGAAGATCATAAGATGAAGTCATTCATCTTGTTGAATACTTTAGTTCCTGTGAGCTTTTTGTCTGCTGTTTCTTTAATATTATACAGTATTTTAAATCTCTTATTTTGTGCTTGAAATCCAGTTTGAGAGCACCATCCTGGTTTTCATTTTTGATTTAGAGTATATATTTTCATGAAGTATGGCCAGTCAAGCTTATGTTCGAAATGGCCATGTATGTTGTTGAACGTAACCAGGCTTCCAGAATGATGACAAACATGAGCATGCTTTGAGAGACTTTTTTTTTTTTTTTCCCATTTAAAAAAGAGAGTGTGCAGTGACATGTTTCAGTGGAAAGCTAGAAATTGTTAAAGGAGATTTGTGATTGTCCGTCATAAGGTTCTCCACTTTGGTCCCTATTTATAGACACTTGTACATGCTTTCTCTGTTACGTTTTTCAGGTAAAATCCAGTTCCCAAGGAAGTCAGTGTTATTTTCTCTGAAATGTCATTGTGGTGAGGAACAGCACTGGAGTTCATTGAACTTGGAGTAACATCATTGCAGATAGTGTAATTCTGAAATGAAACAGTGGTGCTCTACATACAACAGTTCATACAACTTCAGGATTTGCTTTTCCTTGTTGGTGTAGAAACCTTTACAGAGGATTAGAGCCTGCGCTTCTAGAACCCACAGAGTGCTCTTTACAAAAATGTCCAGATGAAATGCCTATGTATCTACTGTAAGCTGTATCTTACTGAAGGATAATGTCTGCCTAAAATGCTGTGCTGATACTGAAATTCATGCCACTTTATAAAATAGATTAAATCTGTTGGTAACTGATATATGTAGTTGGGCTGAAATTACTAGCCCCCTACTATTTCTTTAGTTATCTCTTTGTCCAGTAGCTAGTTCATGTCTGAAAGTTCATCCTCAAGTAGTGTCTGTGCCCAAGCATATCCATGCTAAATCATAGCTGCTTGGCCAACCCTTAAATGCAGCCATTATGTAGCTTGTTATGGCAGTATAATTCCGTTTATCTCTAGTGTTGCTTCTGTTCAGAAAGTTATGGTGAAATGGGTATTCTGTGAAGGCTGAGCATATAGGTAATTGCAGTTACTTTTATTCTTTACATTGTGGTATAGTCATTTGTTGAATAATTTTTGTTTGTATAGGAAACTTGTCAGACCACAAATTTTTTTTTACAGAGCTTTTGTGCAAATAGTTGTAGAGGATCCTAATGTAACCACAACATGGGCCTGCTGCTAAAGTATAAAAGAATATGTAATAAAAGCACGCTGTTCTCTGTATAGGTGTTGAACAAGCTGCTTCTGTGGACTCTGCTTTGAGCAGAGGGAGTTGGACTAGATAATCTCCAGAGGTCACTTCCAACTTCAGCTATTCTGTGACATAGATACAGGTATCACCATAAAGTAATATACCAGGAAAAAATTAGACCCTCTGATTGTTTGTAATACTTGCTTCTTTGCACAGTGCATTCCTTACCAGCCAAACCAGGTGTTGTAAGATGCAAAATTGAAAAGGGGAGATATGAAACACAAAAGGAAGAATTGGCAGATACTTGTCGTCTTCATTATCTTCATTATCCAACATAAAATTGTCTATTTCCTTTGAAATGCAGATTTTGCTCAAAAGAGGAGAAAGAAAAGCATCATTTAAGTCATATTCAGGTTGATGTGAATTTTTTTAAAGGAACAGATAAAATACCTTGGAGGAGGGGTATGTGTTAATTTTAGGTTTGCATAGGCTGTCTTTTGATCTACAAGGAAGCTGCTAATTTTTAACAACCTTTATCACTGAGTATTGCAGCTAGGATTGATGGTTACTTGGTCACTTTATAATTGCAGAGACTATTCACAAGGGGGATGGATGCTGCTTGTACTTGTATAATTTACAATTATAAGAGGAATACAGAAAAAAAAATGACTCTGCTTTCTGGTAATAGTTAAATAGTTACACTAGTGTTTAATTTGGGACACTAACTGTCTCAATAGCTTCCTAGTTGTTTTTTTTTTTGTTTGTTTTGTTTTTTTTTTTTTTTAAATTGCATTCACTTTTATTGCTGGTGAGAGGAGGAAATCAGACTCCTGTAAGTCAGTGGATGAGAATTAAAGCAGCCCCTTTTTCTCCTCCCCTTTGGAGCTTGTGATTTGCCTTCAACCTCTGCTCTTACTGTTCCTCGAGTTCAGTGGGTTGGACTTTCTCACTGTGAACATTCATTTAATGTTCATTTATAGTTCAGGTTAGTGTGGTGCTAACTAGGTAGATTCTTTGCCTAGCACAATACGTACCTTTCCTTCAGGCTGGGCTGCACATTATGGTTTGCGTGCTACACCTTTTCACCTTTTTTTCATTTTTATAGTAACCACTGGAGGGGTTATTGTCCCCAGCCGTTTAACACTTCTTCCCTCTCCATGGTATACCCTGTGATTACTGATTCTCCACTCTCCGGTGAGCACATCCTAACCTGTCTCAGCCAAAGCAAGTTAAACTGGAAAAAGTTACAGTTTTTTTCTCACCAGCCTCATTTTGACTGGAAAAAGTCAAAACATCCAGCTGCTTGAGGAAATCTTAGGGTGCAGTTTTTCCTTCTGTGAAGGGAGTGCGACAGAAGGCAGATGTGGGATGTGGGGATTATCAGAGAAAAATCTGAGCCATAGTAGTTAAGGCTTGGGGGTATCTGCTGTCATCAAGGGATAGAAAATTATTTGAAATGGTGAATTGCCTTTAGGTGACTGTGACTGAGGTGGGAGAAAGATTCTTTTGATTTAGCTGGAATTAAGACACACATGTTCTTATCACTGATACACTTTAAGTATATGTGGGAAAGTCTGTGCCCTCTCTCTTCTCTAACTTTCCCATCTGTGAAATGAGATGGTATTTACCTCTCAGGAACTTTATTGGAAATATTTTTTTTTTACGGTCAATAAAGTACATAGGTGTCACTACTGAACAAGTCTGCTGTTGAACTGAAAAATCTGTTCCATAAATTTGGCATTACATACATGGCTTTATGTAAGAACTGAATTTTTTCTTGAGAAAAAAGCTATAATAGTGTTTGAAATTAAAATACTACTTGTCTCTCACAGCTGTCTTTGTAGAATGAGGTATTTTAGTGAATATAGGAAACATTTGCTGTCCCAAGTCTTTGCTGTGAGTCTGCACCAACTCAAATCTGTTATGATTTCATGTAAACTGGTGATGAGAGGTGGGGAAAAAAGAAATATGAGTACATGACTTATTAACATAATAGCAACCAGGGGCAACTCTGGTGGAGGGGAGGGTTGCTTTCTTATGAAATGTTAGTCCTATTTTTATATTGCTTTTTTTGTTTTTTTTTCAACTAAGAGCAAGATAGGCAAGTTATTTTTAGGGTACACATGCAGACGTGTAGGGTGCCTGGTCACTAGTGTCTGCTTGAATAATACCACTGAATTCTATAATTTTTCATGACATCTGATCTCAGTACAACAGAGAGTAGTGAACAACTCGATGAAAATACTCATTATATTATCTACTAGGGAAATCACAAACCCTTTTCACAGATTCTTGTACTTATACCTATGTGTTGATTACACTTCTTTATGCTGAGTAGGAAAAGGATTATACCGTATTAGTATAAATTGCTTTGCCAAAGTGGAAGCTTTACCGGGATATTTATGGAATAATTAATGTGTCATAATGTAATATATGTTCCCTTTGGCTAGACTTACATTCTGAATTTGTTCTGATCTTCATTTCTTTTGGATGATAACTGACACCATGATAAACTGATAGGTGTGAAATAATTCTGCCATAATTTGGCTCTCTGTTTCCATAGATAAATAGATAAAAAGCTTGATTCTTCTTACACATCAAAAACTTCTGTAACAGTTTGTTTTAAATTCATGTCCTTTAAAGATGATAATAGTTGATAGAATATTTTAACTTTCCTAATATATACTGGTCTGACATGAATATTTACTGTGTTGATAGGGGTAAACTCCTAAGTGGCTAGCCACAGAGAATAAGCTCTTAGCAGTGTACTGATGTAATATCCTGTGATAACAGCTAGCCTGATGGAGCAGGAAAATGATGAGTAAATAGGCGGCCCTACTTCTTGTATGGAGAGCTAATATAAAATGTCATAAAAGGTATTTGCAAGGCTAAGAAGGATTTCAAAACTGAGATTAAATCTACTCTCAGTCCCTGATCAGAAATCCTTATTTTGTTATACACTTTTACTTTTATATATATTTCTTGTTATATACATTTGCAAATTAAATTTGCTTGTAACCATTATACGTTGGTAATTTAATATAATCAATTTCATGCTGATGAGCTTTTAGAGCTAGTGTTAGCGTATCCCAGGTGCGTTAGAGTTCAGCATCTCAACATTTGTCCCAAAGACAGGAGGAAAGAAGGGGAGACATTTATTCTGGTTTCCTATCTGAATCAACAGAATTCATAAACTTTAATGCTGGTAAATATTAAGGTGAGGGATTTTCAAGTAAAAAAGATGAGGATTTAACATGTGTCCTTTTCTGGAGTCTTTTCGGAGGAGTAGATAGCTAGGATGAGGGAGGTAGAGTAACCATATCCTTTACCAGCAATCAGTTTGCTACTGCAAAGCCAACACCAGTCATGATATGACTGTCAAAGCAGCATAGCCACAAAAAGAACCTCTCAAAAAGCTTTAGAAACAAACAAAAAAGCTAATTTGTTTATCCATCATGCCAGTATTTCTTCATGTTTATATGCAGAATAAAAACTAAAAAGTCATGTTTTATCCCCTCCTCTACCCACTTGTTCTCTCTCCCCTTCTTTGGCTAAAGCTGTCACATGCTGCTGTGTAAATCATCTCAGTCTTTTTAGTGATGATGTTTGAAGTTTGATGACAGCAATGTGAAATGTGATGAAAGTGTAATACTTGTTTCTATATTGCGTCCCAGAAGATAAAAGATAATAATCTAGTTCATAAGAAATCACATGCTTTATCTTTTCTTATTCTGTGAAACTAAAGCTTATACTGTTTTATGTTGCTATTCTGTATTCTTTTTTTCAGCTTCAGCAAAAAACTGGCTTTCATTTTCTTACTTAAATAAGAAAATGAAAGCCAGTAATAAGTAAGAGACAAAAGAGTGACAGCGTATGTCTGAGACAAATTTAATTTTGTGTTCCGATTGAATAACTTTATACCAAAGCATCTAGCATGTCAGCAAGTGGGAAACAATCACAGCTAACTTTTTTGTATATGTGAGGTTGGAGGAAGCATTTGGATAAACCCATAATGATTATACTTCTAATTTTATTTCAAAGACGTACAGGTCTGGCTGGACATTGTTTAAGCTGCCAGTCATTCTAATCTGTTTTACAATTACAGTGAGGAAAGAGTTGATATCAGAAGCCATCTGTAGTCAGAATTTCATTTTAGGGGTTATTGTAGAAGGCTGATTACATAAAGAAATAATCTACAAAGTTGTCTGCCAAGTCTTTGATCTGTGGATCTTGCTTTTTCCTCAGTGGCATGTCTCCTAAAATCATGAAAAAATATGCAAAGCATATTGTGTGGCTCAGAAAAGATGAATTTGGTATAAATATTGTTGTTTCAGTCTCAGTGAATTTTTACTAAAATTGACTTAAAAATTCCTTTATATGATTTCCCATGGTTTTTCAGTCAACAGCTGAATTATATCAACATCAATGGCCTACCTAACAAAAAACACGCAAGATAACGAACATGAAATAAAAATATAGATGAATCCTGTGTGCCCCCTGATGCACAAAAATGTTATAGCTGGGATGAAGTCTGGTTGCATCTTTAAGGTTCAAGGGAGAAGCTATTGCTGTGCTCTAAATCCCTGGGAGACTAGGATGTTACATTAATTTGTTCTCATGGCCGAGATAGTACTTGAATCTGTTTCAACATGATCAGGAACTTATTTGGACCACTTCTACTCTTCAGGGCAAAATACTTTAGCTGGGAACTGTATAGAAGGCAATTTTCCTTCAGCCTTCTGGCATCTTGTTTGCAATGTGGAATTGGTGTTCTTCTCTTACAATATAGTCTCCTTGTAGACACGCATAAACATGTCTGTAACTAGGCACACATTTTCCTTGTTGCAGCATGGCTCTGTTGCTTTAAAATGTAAGATTCCATGCACCACATAAATCTCATTAGCAAGCTCTTCCAACTGGCCATATACAGTTGCAGAAGTTGAGAGGTGTGCAGGTGTGTCAGGTGAGGGACTCAAGCTAGAGGGGTAAGCTTGAGGGAAAAGAGGGAGAGAGAGAGAACTTAAGCTGAAGGCCAAAACAGTGAGCATCTCTTATGTCATAGTAGACTTGACAGGTCTTTTCTTTTGTTCTTCTCTGTTCCTTCTCTTCAGTGTAAGTAGAGGGAAGACATATATTGCCCAAATCATGAACAGACCTCATAGGGGAAATCACATTTTAAATCCTTTGAGAACTATTTAAGAAGTTTCTTCAGCAGTCTTATAAAAGTGCAGAGCAGTGAAGAAATATTAATACTGTGTATTACTTCCATCATATTATGTCTACATATTTGAGACTTCCAAAGACAACCAAATATGGGAAAATATTGTAAACTGTTGTGTGCTTTTCTATTTTTGTAATAGGAAAGTATTGCTCAGTTTTTTAAATCTCATGACTTGTTATGTACCATAAATCTTCATAAAAATGTAATTGCATGTAATTTATGCACATTGAGTATTAGATGTTGCACAGAGTTTAACTACATAATTAATCAATGAGTCAGCCTGATTGTTTTTTGCATCTTTTATTGGAGTAAACATACTGAAGCAGCTATACTTATAATCCGTACATATGTCAGACAAACATTTGGAAGAGGAGGCTGGTGTGTTTCAAATTTACAAAAGAGATTATTTTTCTCAACATGTTTTCCTGTTTATTAAACCATAAGGACGTTACATCATTTGGAGTCAAAGTAATGAACTGTTGTAAATATAGTTTAAGATTTCATCAGATATTAGTAATAAACCTAGTCTAAATTGAATGTCTGGGAATAATTCCAGTTTTTATCAAATCATACACCCGTTCAATAATGTTTCACTGAAAAATAACAGGAAACAAGAAAATATAAACTCATAAGTTAAGTTTTCAACAGGTCTTGGAATATTTAAGTGCCAAACATGTTTTGCATGCTCAGAAGCTATTGACCAAAATCCTTTTTGAATTACAAATTATTTTGAGCTTGAAAGGCTGTTGTTAGGGAAATGCAAGGCTGTGAATGCTAATTTGGATCTGCTTTAGCAATTAAGAACTGTAGCTTGAGCTGGACACATATTCTTTGGACAATTCTTTATTATAAATGTGTGAATGCAACACCTATGAGCTATGCTAATGAAGGTTACTATCAAGTTTAACAGACAAGGTTAGTGGTTAGACAATATTTTTGAAACTGCTAAACAGCTCTCAAACTGGTACAGTTGCAAGGTTGTCTAGAAATTAATGTCTTCTGTTTTGTAGAAGAACTTCAAGATACAAGTTTTGCTGGAAAGTGGTGCATTAATTTGGCTGGTTTTCAAAGTGATAGATGAGAGCTACTAGGACAGGTTAATAAAATCACCACTTTATAAGACATTTCTGAATACAATGCACACATTTGCATGCAGTGTTTATTTCTAAAAAATTGATGAAGTTCAGTAAACAAAGGTTTAAATGTTTTATGTTTTGATATTATATTCAAAATGTGCTCAACTGCGGGAACAACAGTCTGCTAATTTTTCATTGATAAAATGAAAAATTTGTTCATCTGGAAGGAAATTCTAGGACAAAATTGCAACTTTTCTTAAAAATGTAAGGTGTTGCACATCTTGAACACATAAAGATGTTTGAGCCCTCTGAAACTTTTAGTTTGGAAATTAATGGTGGAAAAAATACAACCTTGAATATTTACAAAAAAGTGTGCTCATTCAAACTACAGACATGGTAAACAAGTGGTGGAAAAAAGGCCTTTTGTGATTAACATTCTCAGGTTTCAACTATTATTGTAATGTACATAATATGATCACGGGTTATTTTTCAAGACTCAATTAAAGCACTTGAATTGAAAAGCAATAGGAACTCCAATTCCTGTTGGAAGCCTGCTGAAGGAAACGCAAAGGTGTCATTGATTTAAGTTGACTTTGATTTGAAGCCTTATTGGCTACTTGTGATTATTATTTTCAGTTTTAAAAATCTTATTTATAATGATAGACTTTTCAGAATGCAATTCCATGCCCTTCGTCTGGTTATTTTTCATTATTATTCATTTGGCCAGTATTACATCTTCATTTCTTCCATTTTAAGGTCCTCAGGGTTTAATAAAGGTCTGTTCATTTATATTTTTACTATCTATCATAGTATCAGTTTCAGGAAAGGTAAGAAATATTTATATCTCTCTCCAGCCTGGATTCTTCATGTTGCTGAGAAGCACTTGAAAAGCCCCCGAGTTTTTTTAAGGGTAATTTCTTCAGAATAGGCACTGTAATAAGTTGCATGCGCCCAAGACTTTTGTGGAGATCCAGAGCAAAGAATGTGTAGTCGGCATAGAAGATGAGGCATTCTAGAGTGGGAAAACACAAAGGCAGTTCAAAACTCTGCTAAGATCTGGGAATACATGTGGCAGGCAGCAGGGAGACCAGAACTGAAACCTGGTGATTCTTCAACTCCCATATTCTGTTGCTTTCAGGGGGCACATGTTAGATTGGGGAGGGAGGGTAGCACAAAAAGCTTTACCCTCTTTACTCTGCTCCTTAGCACCTATGCTAGTCTGACAGTGAAGAAAGAAGATCAGGATATGAGATTGCAAATAAGTTTTTTGCCTGAATTAGTAGCAAATTATCAAAGATTACTTAATAACCAAATTTAAGTTTTAGTGTAAGAGTTTGATCACTGGACCAGTCATAGAGCAGTATGCTAACATAACTATCTTTGGGAGTATGTTTTCTGATGCTCAGGTTGCTCAAATTTATATCTCTCTGTATGAGATGTTGAACAGAAATAGGGCAAATAAAGCATTATTATTGTAGAATGTAATACTCCTTTCTTTGAGGATCATGGCAACAGTTCACATCTAAATACAGAAGTAGAAGAAAAAAACATGAAAACTTTGGTGGTTGCTTTAAAATTCCAAAGATTCTTCAGTTTAGTAAAAGGATGAGAAAAAAGGAAATTTTCAAAACAATACATTTTTGGGTGGGCTGGCCATAAGGCTGTTTTGTATTTGGTTGACATGCCAAGGGGCAGTCTTCCCTTTTCCCAGGTACTTGTTCTGTCCCAGTACCTTATGTTGACTTTCCAGTGATAAAGGTCAGTCTGGCTGAAAACTTCTCAGGGTGGAGAAGATGAGCAAAGGGGCAAAGGGAGAGTTTTCAGCTTTGCCAACCTTAAAATGTGCTCACTTTTTAAGTGCAGAAGAGTAGATGCAATGGGCAGCCCAGACAGAGTGGGAGGGCAGAGCCAGGACATCTGCCCATGGTTGATTTGGCTTATGCTGCTCATGGATCCTCACCTCTGCTCATCTCTGCAGAGTGCTTGCTCAGTCTCATAAAGGTCAGTGGGACTTGAGTATCCTCTCACTTGTACTCCTGAACTTGAATAGCTCTGGGGGAGGATGCCATTTCTTCACTGCATCTTGACTAATACTTTAATGTATGGCTCTCACTTAACTTTCACTGATTGCTTTGTAAAGACACCATCTCTAATATTCAAACTGGATCCAATGAGTTGGAAATCAGTATTGTTCTATTTTCATGTCACTTGATTTGTGCTTGATTTGAATGGCTCTACAAGAAGCAGTGCACTGGAAGATAAAGCCCGCTACAGGTCTTGCATTGTGTAAAATCTTCATAAAGTTGAATAAAATTTTTTTAAGTCACTAGCATAACTCAGAGGGGTAAGGGTGATGGAATGAAATAAAAAACATCCTGAAAAGCTTTAGGATATATAGACCCTCAAGTATTTATGTTATTATTTATGTGTAGTAGGAGGATGATGAGTGTGTTAGACCAATGAAATGTTCCTTGTGTAAACTTGGAAAATAAATGTCACTGTTTAGTCTGGTTCTGCTTTCTTATATTTTGAAGTCACTGTTTCAAACATCAAATGTCCCTATTTTCTATACTATATATTGTGTTGTAGTAGCAAAAGTGATCTTTTTAAAGCAACATTTGTACTTCTTTTCAAAAGCAAATCTATTAGGTGGTATGTAATTTAGAAAAATCAGTAAAATGCTTTGATAGAGGAAATAACTTCTGGAGACTCATAGAAAATGTTGTGATTGGTTGTCCTTGGGGGTATCTGGAGCAGTTTGGATTATTAATATGGCAAATAACAGAATATTCTTTGAGATATTACATGGAGGTTTGAGAGTGCATGAAATTTAGTTCTACTTTGCAGTGGGAAATGGCGAAATGTGCCAAAGTGATCCGTGAAACAAATAAAGCTCTTAAATGAAAGCTTTAGCTTATAGTATTTGCAGGGCAAGCCAGTTACTTGAGAACAGTTAGTGGCAATAAATTGGTGTAAAATGCATTACAGATGGGACTGGCATGCTTCTCTTTGAGTTCTTGGATTGGACTTGTGCCTAGAGAGATATGGTGACATTTTTTCAAGAACTGAGTTATAATGATTTTTGGCTAGAAGTAGTCTTCTATTTTAAAAAATACTTTTAATTGTCTTAACACCATACCTTTGTTATGCTCTTGTCAGATCCAGGAGAGGGGAGAAATATAAAAATATATAAGCAGTAAGTTTGGCAGGATAGATTTGAGTAGTAGAACTTTTTGATAGTCCTTCCTCTATCAAAATACTTATAGGGATGCAGTTGTAATGTCATAAAATGGCTTTTACAGGCTGAGAATATTTCAACTTAACAGTGATAGGCTGTGTCTTTAAGAGCACATTATATGATACTGTAAACTTCACCTAAATTAGAATGATTTTTTTACTTATCATAAATCTTAATAACCCAAGTAAAGCCTGAGATACACTCCGGAAGTGTAGATTTTCTAACATGGATGAACATCCATCTTTGCCTACAGTGATAGCCAATTTCTGGAAAAAGGCTCTGATATCTAAAATATTTTGATATAATCATCTCTGTTGGTTATCTTCAGGGCTGGAAATTATTTCAGTTGTTACTGAACAAGAAAAGAATGCATGAAAGATCTGAGAAAGAAGTAAGTAAATCATCTGCAATGGGCACAATTAATGAGAATGTAAATTTTAAGCTACTTTTTAATGTCAGAAGGAAAATTCTATTCACAGAAGAGCTAAAATAGACATGAATTGAAATTAGTTTCTTAAGAATACAGGTAGACATTAGACTAAGATTAGAATTAGAAAGAGAAATGTATTTGGGCAATGAGCTGTGACAGCTGGTGATGCTGTTGCCTTTTTTTAAGCGTATGAAAGATCATTTATATAAGTGGCTTGGCCTAAATGTTCTGCCAGAATTTGTGCCAAATACATATATTATTCTTAAGATACTTTGGGCCAAGCTCTGTCTCATTGGTTGCCTGGGTGGCTCCTATTGATTTTAATGAACATTGCATATGTTAATTCAAGCACAAAATAGGCCCTGTGATACTGACTCACTGAGGTTAAACCATAAAATAGGTCATTTCTGTATGAATGCGTAAGCAAATTTTAGGATAATAGAAGAATACATTTGTCAGATGCATACAAGCTTTTACAGCCATTCCATTAGGCAATTGTAAAATGCAGGAGAGAGGTATTATATTTCTTCACTCTCAGACATTATTAAGATATCTATAATAATGAAATCCTGAAATATTCTTCATTCTGTTGTGTATCAAAAACACTATTCAAAAATTTTGCACTGTTCCCAAAAAAAGTGTAGTTGCAATTTGATTTGTAGCAATTGGCATTTACAATAAAGACTGTATATCTGATTTATGTTAGTTTATGTTCAGACAGGATGGTTACCCTGAGGTGCTTATTTATTAATCTCTAGCCACTTGACCAAAGAAATACAATGGAAAGTATAAAATGACTAAGTTTGTTTGAGTAAGCAAAAAAACCAGTGTCTTGGTGGTTTCATGCATAGACCTAAACATATTTAAAATGTTACAGCAATTGAAAATTATCTAAATTGAAAATATCTATATTGGATTGACGGAATAAAGATGAATAAAATCATGTAAAAATATGACTGGCAGTGAAATAAACCAAGTTATATCTTATGTTTTGTTCAGAATTCTCTACTGGATACTCTTCCATCTACTTTTATGACTGAGTACAATTCTTACAGTTAAAAACAGAATATAGCCACAAGATTATAGATGTTGGCCTGAAGTACTTATTGCAGAATTATTCTATTTCCAGGAATATTCCAGAATATTACAGTTGTTGGGTAGAAAATAGTTACTCAATATGGTAATCCCTCCACACTAATCAAATTAACAATTCTTAGACCAGTGGTGGACTTAACTTGAGATTCCAACACCTGAATTTTGGATTCTATGCAATTTATGTGATGGGAGGTATCCAGGCTCCTTCTATTGTTAATAGGGACCAAGTTAGTCCAGTCAGTAACCTTTAGAGTGCTACTTTATCTTACACTGTAGGAGACATCTGTATTTGATTAACCGAGTGGTTCTCCACATGCTATTGATTGTATTGACTAGATCACTATCAACTAATGAGAAGTTGATTCCATGTCTCACATGTAGACATGCTTAGATGACTGAGGCTGAATCCCACAGAAAGGCTGTATTATTCATTTACTTGTGAGCACCTTGTTTCGTTTGAGCTTCTGTAGAGTCCTGAAGGCATCCATGTGTGGCTCTCATCTCTAAGAAAAAGGCGTTTGCCTGTCAGGAGAGGCAGCTGGATGCTAGTTGCCATACTGTGCATTGCATTGGATACAGGTAGCTGTGAATGGGCAACTGTCTTATGTACTTTCTTTCCTGACGTTTATTTTCAAAAAGATAGTGTAACTCTTAAAAGAAAATCCCTAAAACATTTAATTGAAAGAAGTAGCTATTTAGAAAACAGAAAACTTGGAAATATCCTGACTGAATGAAAAGCTGCAGTATTTGATCAGACATTAATATACCCTCAAGGATGTATTGCAGTCCTTACAGATGACTTCACACTAGCAGGGCTAGTTTTACCCGATAGCCCGATTTTCTATTTCCCTCATCCAGTGCTATTGTTTTGCTCCGTTTGGCACAGAGTCATCCAAAGTGCCATTTTACCACTGTTACCCAATTTAACCGTGTTTGTACCCAATTTAACACTGTTTGTTGAGGTGAGTGGTAAAAAAAAACCAATGACATCCAGTTAGAGCTGCTGCAACTCCAGAGCCCTCAATGAAGATTTTTGAGGTTTGTCAAGTTTTCCAGTTCACAATTAAGGCATCTACAGAGCAGCTCACAGGTACATGCTGTCTATACAGAATCGAGCATTCTGATAGTCTTACCCAGACATGCATTACCATGAGAATTAGGATGCAATCATAGGAAGTCAATTCCGGAGGTTGGTGGGGTCTGCAATCTGTGCTGATTTAATCTAGAGTTATGACTCGTGGTTGTGACCCTTTGGCTATACTTCATTAATTAGTGTGCACTTTCTTGCATGCATTTGTTTAAAAAGGCAAGCTGTCCTTTTCATCTGTCAGCATACAGAGTGCTATGCAAAATGCTGCTTTTCAGACAGTTCTTCTCTGGGGGTTTAGTGCCAACATGCTGCCATAGTCTTACTCTCCCATTCCTCTGAGAGCTTGCTCAAGAGTCCCATTAAGATGAATGTCAGAAAACTAGGTGAAGCATTACATATCCCATATTCCCACTTTACATTTTTTCTGTGCTACAGCATCACCTTATCGCAATCATATTCCATTTCATGGAATCATAGAATCATTTAGGTTGGAAATGACCGTTAAGATCGAGCCCAGCTGTTAAAGATCATTTCATCATCTTAACATCTGCACGTTCTGATAGGTCACTTTAGGATGACTAGAAGTATATTTCTGTCAGTCTTTCCCTTTATGTGTTGTAGTCCATGACGGGAAGGATCAGTATGTTTTAATAATGTTATAAATCAGTGGATAATTAATCAAAATACTCAGCTTTCAAAAAAAAAAAATGAAAACAAAAAACAAATGAACCAAACCAACAGCAACATATTCAGCCACAGTCCTAAAGTTCTTTTAAGAATTATATCTGCCCACTAAATTTCATATTTAAGAAGAATTTTGCTTTCCCAATTAACAATCTAAGTTTATATAGTGAAGTAATACAGTGATGCCTGTCTGAGCTGCAGAGCTGAACTACCACATTCATGAATGCTGAAAGCAGAATGTGTTCCTGGGGTACAGTATGGACAGTCCAGTTGCCTTCCCTTTTGTCCTGGAAGCAGAAATGGCCCAGACTATTACCAGGGAAAATGTATCCAGCATAAGGCTGAGGTTTGATTTAACAGTTTATTATGTTCTATGATAGTTTAATCAGAACTGTTTATTTGTTAACTCAGCTACCAGTTTGTCCCACTTACTTCTCCGTACCATAATGTTAACCTTTATTGCCCAGCCTTGGAGAGAAAATAAGATATTAGTTGTTTTTTAGACTGTGGTCCTGTGGTTGCCTTAAGCTGTTGTAAATGCAGGTTCTCAGTTAAAGAGGCGTTTACAGACTCCTCACTCCTTCCATTTTTGTGTATGTCCCCGACCCAGATACCTAGCTTTTATGAGGGTGCTGAGCGAGCTGAATGGGGAAGTTTACTTGGCTAAAAACTAGTCAATTTTTCATCAAGTGCGCCTGTTTCAGCACATTTACATCCAAAGGAGTACTAGTCCCAGTTCAAGACTGCCACTCTTTTGGTGACATTATGAATTTAGATTTGCTTATACGCATCATGTAACTATAATCTAAAAACTGTAACAAATACAGATGCTTATTGGGAAATCTAGCATGTAAGTGTGGTCTTTCTTGCTCATGAGTAGCATGCATTGAAAAATAATAGGAGGGAGGGTGTTTATTTAATAACCTTTGAAAAAAACAAGATAGCCTTTTTAGGTTACTTTGTTTGGATTTTTTAAGGTATTCTGGCACATATTTAAATCAAAATAATTTTCTTTTTTTTTTTTTCACATTAATATGTGAAACTATCTAACCTGTTAAAAGCATTGCCCAGGAGTGTTTGTCCTGTGAATTATCATGTAAACTGATAGAATTTTACTCATTTTGGTGTTTCAGTAGACTATGTTAAAATACATGAAGAGATTATTATGGAAAGGAATCACATTATTTCTTTTTACAAAAGATTCAATGGATACAATAGGGTTTCTAAACATGGGACGGAAAAAACATTTTTTGTGTAGTGGGAATGTATTTGGAAAAAGCTAAGGTAAGTGTAGAACACTTCACAGTTTCCTGCTACGTGTTGATCTTTTGGTTCTTGTAGTTGGGATTAATGAAATTTTCACTTCTGTTTCTATAGAATGAAGAAATATTTCTATTACATATGATTCTGATACTTTTTCGGAACACCGTATTTCTTGTTTGTTATTGCCAATCATACTCGCTATTGTTTTTTTTTTTTCTTTTTTGTGACTATGTTTAGTCTGAAATTAGTTAAATTGAAAATTTATTTTCATTAGATCTGTTGGGTTTGGTTTTGTTGTTGTTGTTCCTGCACAGATTTGTATCATCAGTCTACTAAGTCAGTAGATTCTCCACTAAGACAACAAGTATATCTCTGAATACAGTGAAAACTTTCTAGGTTTGCTATTATTAGATTGGTTGGTCTATCAATGAGGTGGACAACAGATAATATTTAAAAATACTTAGGCCAAGCAATAAAATGTGAATTGCTTGCTTCAGAGTAGGGGATATTTTTTCCAAGACAGCCTCCTTTTCATTTTTCTGTTCTTTTTCCTCCCCTTTTGCTGTTACTGCATGGAGAGACATGCACAGATGCCTGCTGCCACAGTGTGATACTTAACCTGACCGTCAGACAAGCCTCACAAAGGAAGGCTTTTCAGGTCCCCCAGTGAAACAACTACTGCATTTTATTATGGCGTGAAATTAGAAGTGAAAAGCCCTATGGCTCTTGCTGTTTAGTAATGCGGAATATGTCGTTTCTGATGGTGGTGGTAGTGCTGGGAGGGAAATAGAAAGCCAGGGAAGAGAAACAAAGTAACGATTTAGACAAAGAGGGCCCCCCTATTTTATATCGTCTCTGATTGTTAGGTGGTCTGTAAAACCATAGTACTGTGGTGGATACAAGCAAAAAGAATATTTAGTTGCAGCTCTTTCATTCAGAAATGAATGTGTGAATTTGAAGGGTGATGTATAAGGAGAATCATCTGTTATCAGAAGAGCTCACCAGTTTAACTCATTTATAAACAGCAACAAAAAACTTTGCTTGGAGAGAGCAGTCATTCTCTGACAGACACTTAAAGTTGCATAGCAAGATGGTGTTTATAACAAGACTGTGTGGTTATCTGAAGCTGCTTTGTAACAGATTGGAAGGGGAAAGTGCCAGCTTGAAGAGGCTTTCCCTTGTCTGTTTGAGATTAAAAGAATCATGTTTTCTCAATGAAAATTCTGTTCATATATAAAATGTCAAAATATTTATGCTTGCTTTTACTTTAAAAGTTTTATGTAATTACTAAAGCAAACAGTCAACTATTAGGAAATGACGATTTGGGAGAGAGATATTTTAGAACATGAGATGTGCTTCTTTTCATAGATCTGATAGGTTGGAAAAGACCTTTGAGTCCAACCATAAAGTTGTTCATCAGTTGATCGCTATCTCTACTTCTGGATACAAATTATGAAAGCTCACCTACAGCTCTAATATCTGAAAGGGAAAAACTGTTAGATTTTGCAGACCCATGTTGTTAGTAGCAAGTATTACTGTTGTTTTTACTAGGTTGCCTTCTTTGGACCCTATCCACAAGGAAAGGGTGTCAGGGAACAGTCATCTATAAACAGTAGGCACATACAAGCAGAAAGTTTCTGCCACGTTGCTTACTCTTTAGGTTATAGATGCAATCTTGCAGAAGCTTTAATAGCAGAAAGAAGGAGTTGGCATGACTGATCTATGATAGACTGGTGGAACAGATGCAAACATGACAAATCAGTTGATAAACTGCACTGCAGGACTGCAGTCTGCATGAAGATAGAGGAGCAAAACTGCTACTGTTTTTTTAATTCAGGTAGTTCATGTCATTATTCATCAATATGGTAGCTACACTATGAAAGAATTCCATATGTAAGCAATAGCAAAGAAAGAAGCAGGAAGGCGCTGAGCAGTTAAAGCTGTTAGCACTGTCAGAAAGAAGTCTGTTACAGAAGGGCTGCTTAACCTTTTTAGACTGTATCACTCTTCATTTGATTTAGAATAATTTATGCATTTTGGCACAGTATATATCTTGTATGCACACTAGTGCTCCAGGCTTGACTTGCTGCTTTGTAGTGTTTTGTCAATGCCATGCCTTATATCTTGACAGGTGAAACTTCAGAATGTGGAGATTTAGAATAAGGCCCAGGAAGAGTTTTGAAAAAAGAGAGCTAATTGGCACTTGATGCAGCACATAAAAGAAAGGCAATAGAAGAATAGGAAAATGATCTTTGAGGCAACAGTTTGAATAGGGATACTTGGAACAACAATTTTTAGGCCAGAGTAGGTTGGTAGAGGAAACAAAGATGTGAGAAAAGGAGATTGTGAAATAGAATATTATCTCTGTAGCAAAGAAGTGGTGGTGGAATAGCTACTGTGCTGAGACATAACCGAAATATTTGTACCTATTGTAAGCCTTTCAAAAGAACTTCAGAAGGATCAGAAAGTACTGCTAGGGCATGCCCCTGCAACGTGAGAGGTTCACATTTAAAGTTCTCCTCTATAGAAGAACTCATTGCTTATACAAGATGAAACAGATTCATCAGGAAAGAGAAAGCTCCATCAAATACTTTGTTTAGGAAATTCATCTTGAATGTAGGAGGTTTAAGTTCAATTCTGTGTTTCAAAATCAGGCAAAAACAAGAACTGTAAAGTTTTTGCTGATTGCATTAAGCTTTAGGCTGTGAGGCAGGAAGAAAGTACATGTCCCGGTTTCCTATGATGGTACAAAGCCCTGTAAATAAACTTTGAAAAGAAGTGGTCAGGAATGAACTAAATGCTTGAGAGCCAATTTTCTGTTGACATTGATGGCCATGATTTTGATTTGGTTACAAAGAATGGTAACATGAAAAGCTTCCTAGAACTGTTCTGTCCTTTCAAACAGTTCTGCTGGCAAAGTTTGACATGCTAGACAACTAAGCCATACAGATAGTTATCAAGCTTTCAGCACTAAAAGTTATTTTCACTCTAAAAGGATTAAAGTTGAAACTACTGCAGTTATACTACAGTGTGGTGATATGGTTTCTCCTCCTTTTTTTTATTTTTTAAAAAATAGTAATTTACTTTCCAAATATTTTATGCCGGAACAGTTAATTTTCAGCACCTTCAGAGGTTCTCACCTTCAGTACATCTCCAACTGTTTTGGTAGCTTTCACTTTGTGTTTAATTCTGGGAATTTAGGGCAAAGACTATGTGGACTTCCAGAAAATTTGACCTGAAGCTCTTGGCAAGGGTTTTGATCTTTCTGGTGTTCTAGTGCAGGGTGTTGGTGCATATGGGGATTTGAAATGGTGGATTTTCAGAGATCAATGCAGTCAGAACAGCCTTTTTTTTTTTTTTTTTTTTAATGCAAATTTTTGAAAGAGAGCCTCCATTCTGGGAATGAAGTTTATAATGCTACTCTGTATATACAAAGGCCTGGACAGACTTAGCTGTTACGCTGTGGCATGCCCTTTACCTGTCTCTGTTCCAGGAAATAATGATGCTGAACTGAGTCATAAGGCTTCCTTTATTTGCTTCAGGTATTGAAGGCATTCTGTAGCTCAAATTGCTAACACCTTCAGTTGTATTAGCACCCCTGATGTTGTCTGCTGAGACAAACCAGACAAGAAAAGGAAATGACTTTTTCAAGCTCATAATTTTGTTAGACATCCAACAATTGCACTTCTGAAAATTTCCTTTACCGTAAGCCCTAATAAGATATTAGCAAGTTTGCATAACTGTGAAGAGCAGTGATTTCTGTGCCTGTGTGCTTTTAGTCCCTCCACACCCAAGGAAAATAAATACATATCTAATGCAGCTATTTGTTATAGCAGTTTAAACTATGACTCTGTGACTTTGCAGCCAGTAAAGTTTCTCAGAAGTGTTCCATTCTGCTCTGAAATAACCATTCAAATGACCAAAGCACTCTCCAAATAGCTGGTACCAGATAAAAGTCCACTGCACCTGAAACTCTTCTGTATTTTGCTTCAGGAGCTGTATGTCTAAGCCTTGTAAGAGGCTGAGTAAACAGAGCTGAAATCAAGGGTTTGTCCACCTCTCTGCTCAAGTAGCAAAATAGAACTTCAAAGAAACAGGTCAGCATGTCCTTCTCTTACTTATCTGGATATTATTTTGAATAGTAATATTCTATTTTTCCCTATGTCCTTCAGAATTTGTAATTTGAAAATATTGTAGCTATGTTCTGCAGGCTTTGGTGAAGTAAAGGTTCTAGTGGTCTGTTATGAGACACTGACAGTCCCATCTGCAGAAACAATTTACATGTAGCGAGAGTACACTGATTGGATGTGAAAACAGAAGTAAAATCCTTTACTGATGGTTTTCAAATGTAATTTTAAAAAGTATATTAGTTTTAACACCGTTTTGAGGTGAATAAGTATTGTTCATATCTTTCAAGGCTTCAGTTCAAAGTGCCAAATAGGGAAGATCTCACTTTGTACGTTAATATTTAGCTTACATTTGGAAGATGTAATTTACCATCTTTTTCTTAAAATATAAAAATAGTGAGAAAAATAGAAAGAATCCAATTCGTGGAAAACTATCTAAAGCAAGTGATGTGTCCCAAGTTCCATATTTCACCTGCAGGTTGAAATACCATCATGTTACTTAGATAAGAATTATTAAAAATAAATCTCAGTTGTATATGTAATGATATGTTTTGGATCTCTGTATACAGCTTTTGCTAGTCTTTTCATAAGAGATATACCAAATGCTTCCAGGATATAAGACCACTGCTGGACGCTTTATATTCCCTCTTACTTTCTGATGTTAGAACTCAACATAAAATGCTGTATTTTCATAACTTTGACCCTTAATACTTTAATGCTAAATTGCTCTGGATGAGGTGATGTGAATTAACCAGAGAAGTCTGCAAGGGTGTTAGCCTCAAGATTAATTCCAATCATTGCAGGTATACCCATATGTGATGGGATATAATGTAAAGTGACAGTGGCCATGTGGTGCTGTTCCCTGTTCCTGTCTGTTGCTGCTTGGGGCTTTGGGACCCTGGAGCTTTGTGCTGTACTGGTTTACCTTACAATTGAAGGGGACTCAGAATACATAGGGTGGCTGTAACTACATCTCTGAATGAGACACCATTCCCTTAGTTTCAGTGCCAGCTCCAGGTATTTTGTTGTCACTCTTTTCTGAGCAGTTAACTTTTGAAAAATACAAGCCTGTTGTGTGTCTTAAAACTTAAAGGTACACCGTCTCAATGATGATTTACAAATGAAGAATTTCTATTTTTCTTCATGTATATATATATTTATTAATAAGAATAAATTAGTACTTGCAGATGATAACAAATCCCACATTAGCAAACTGTTCCATGTCATCTACCCCATCACAGTATATGTCAGGGTGTCATCAGTATAGAACAATAAAAAATATATTTCAACAAAACCCAAGAAGTGCTCCCTAAAAGGATTTTAAAGACACAGATCACTCTAACCAAGTAGCACATTCTTTAGTGACCATTTAAAATCCAAGACCTGTCTTTCATTCAAAATGAGCTCTACAATTAGCAATACTTTCAGACAGTATCAGCTGGGTTCCCAGTGTACATGATAATGTCACAGAATAACCCCAACTGTAACTAATTTAATTAAGACTTGATCCTCTAATACAAAATCACTCCTTTTCACCAAATCATGATGCTCACTGACCTACAGGAGAAAAAACAGGCAACACAGACAGGAAACCTTTCTCTGTCATTTAACCGATTTGTTTATTCATTTACAAGGGAAATATATTACTAGTGTAATTCTCATGAGAATCTGTGTAATGTGAACAGAGGAGTAACTCCAGGTAGCCACATGAAGCTGCTATTTTACATAAAAGAATACGTTTCACAATTGGTTGTTCCTATTAGACTTTCAAAGCTTTGAAGGTATTTAAACCTCTCCCAGTCTACATCAAATGTAACTGAATTTTAGGAGCAAAAATGTCACACCAAGTTTCTAGAAAGTTGATGGCTAGTGCTCCAGTGGTGATTCTTACCTACTTGTATGTGTAATTAATATTATTCTATTCTACTGAATTATTTACTTATAGGTATAGCTTGTAGAATTACACCATGTCCTCCTAAGTGCAGAAGTACCAAATTAGACTCATGTCAAGTTGGAGAACCTAATTTGGTCTTTGATTCAAACAGTAATATAAATAGTGATATTTCTTTTGGGCATTAATAAATTAGTTGTTTCTTCTAGACAGGGAATATTTGAGGCTTGTTTTTTTGTATAAGGATCTTTTGGGAAAATATAATCCAGAACTATAGGTAATTTTTTTTTAATTGATATGGCAACGTTTTTAAATTGTTAATCTTCCTGATGCATTGTCTCAGTTTTATAACGAAAAATAGTTTAAGTAAACACATCCTGCAGAAAAGTAGTTGTTCAGACTGTTCAAAAGATTTTGTATGATGAGCTATTGCTAATATCTGACATTGTTCTACCAAGCTGTTAAGTAATTTGATCTGGGTAAATATTCAACTATGCATTTACTGTTCTGAAAGCAAAAAAAAATTGTGCTCTCCAGACAACTCACAGTCCACTAAGAAACACAGAAGGTGACAATTCCTATTCCTATTGATAGCAGAAATAGCTAAAAAAAAAAAAAAGTCTCAAAATCAGTTATTTCTGTCTTGCGGTCTGTTTGTATTTTGCACTGCCTTTGCTGCCGCTGTGCTGAGATTTGCAGGTTGAAAATTGCTTTTCTCACAATTCCTTTCAGCATAGCCATATATTTAAGTGTAGCCATCACAAAATTATGCTCTGTAAGAGTGATGAACACTATGTTTTCATTTGGTTAAATTCTTGACTGCAATAATTTTCTTTGCTCAGTGCCTGATAGTGAGTATCTACATTTTTCAGGTACCATGTCTTCATGACATGTCAGGTTCTTAGGAGCCTGTACACTGAAATGTGGCTATTTTAAGTATCTAAGTTCCATTTAATTAAACACCTTAGGATAACACAACACTTAAATGTATGTTGTAAACCTCAGTCTTTAATTTCTGACCTCGCTGTTGTGAGCAACCGTAATGTTGAATGATAATGAAAAGAATAATTATGTACCAGCTGTAACGCTTAGTGTCCATTCTTTTGGCAAGAGTTTGCGTGTGACTTAGTTCCACTTTGGTGAAGGAAGAAGCCTTATCAGACAAAAATATTGTGGATAAACTTCTCTATTCTGAAATAAATAATTTTTTGTAGTTTAAATAGTTGTAACATTCAACTATTTAACTTTAACATAGTATTTGAATAAATATTTCATTACTCAAATGATGTTTTACAATTCTTTAGACTTTCAAAATTGCTGTGTTGATGCAACTGTCTCCCATTCAGGTCAAAGGCAAAATAACTTAGGCACAAGTTTTGGTAGACTATTTTGAAAATCCCTTTATTAACGAATGTAAATTGCATCCATCATGTAATAATCTCATGGTTGCTTTATTTAGAATTTAAAAATTAGAACAAAACCCACTTCTCTAACAGAGCCCTTAGCTGCATATTTTTGTTAAATATAAAAATATTTTTGAACAACTTCTTCCCTGAATGAAGCAGTACTTTGCTATAGTTCCTAATTTTATAGTCTATTAACAGATCTATAGTACTATCTAATATATACTTTTATACTTCTGTGTGTGTATGAAAACTCTCTTTTCCACCCTCCCACCCTCCCCCAAAGCATGACAAATGCTGTGATGCTTTCTGTTAGCGCTCCTTTTGATACAGTTGCTTAGAACTGAAAAACAATTCTGCAGCAGTCTGGGTAAAGAAAGCAAGCCTACAGCTTCCAGATTTAACCGCAGCAGATGATAAAACAGGTGCTTTAGGAGGGCCAGTGTGATTAAGAGCCATCATCTGAAGAATGCCATTGGCCACTGATGATGGGTTCAACACTCTGATTCATTCTCTTCTCACCCCAGCAGTAGAGCAGCCTTCATGGTGGTGCCAGGGCAGCAGTCAGCAGTGGCTCCAAGGGGGCAGTGACATCTGCTGAATGGACTGCTGGGGTGCTTCCCATACTACTGCCCTTCCACATGCTGGCGGTCTGCCATCTACATGGCATACATCTGCATCTAAGCTTAGCTTCTGAGGGCAGGCGGTATACCCTTGTCTGCAAGGTATATTTTATTACATAAAGTAGAGCCAGCACCAGCTGCTGCTTGGCCTAGATTTCTCCTTATCCTGGATAGAGAATTTCAGTATCCTTTTAACAGGCACACACATTTACCCTAATCCAGAAAACATGGATGTGTTTACCTGCTGGGTGAGATTAGTTTTCTCATGAGTGATTTAGGTATTTCCTTGACAGTCTTCTTATTGGTGAGAAATGCTGTGTGCTTTCCTTTCAGATGTCAAGGCTAAACTAAAGACCAGTGAAATAACTCCTGTTGGTGTGGAGGAACTTTGTGTCAGGCCTCTGATGAGTTGCTTTGAAATTATTAGAAATGTATTACTGAAATTTTAAATTCAAGATGTATGCTTTTTTTTTTTTTTTATTCTCTGAAGACTTGGATTTAATAAAACAGGTGTTGTCAACTGGGTCTGACTCACATTTTCTTGATTATAATTTTTATTATGCATGGAATGATACCTGTAAGAAAATCTTCACTTGCTGTTGATATAATGGGAGAGATCCATAATGGAGGGACAAATGCTTTATTCTGAAAACATTGGAAAATGTTCTTCAATAGACTCATCTTGATGCATGTTCATAGCAGAGCATGCCGAAGATGAGAAAACCCCACAATCCTTTGCAGAAAAAAGATAAAAATCAGAGTTACAAATGTAAAGGGGGTGAAAAAGTTTAACAGAACCAGGCTGGCTAAAGTTTATGAGGACAGAGAGTCTGCTGGAAAGCTGATTTGTCTGGCAAAGGACAAATCTGTTTACACAATAGCTCTTCTTCAGAGCTAGCATATATATAGCACATTAGATCTGGAACACATTTCCCTCTCCATGTAAAAAACACCAGGAGAGACTTAATGGGGAAAAGTATCTCTCTCTACCTGTGATTGCCTTTCAGATGACAAAACTCAGTTTGTGGGATCTCAGGGTCTCAGCTGACTTACAGTTTAAGTCAAGGACTCAAAGGTGAGACCTGGATCCAAGCTTCCAGCTTTTCCAGCATCCCACTTTAGAGCAACCACATAACAGAGTAGCTTAATAAACGCACAAACCGCAGTGGTTTTGAGGTGCTCTCAACTTTATTATTGCAAGCGTAATCCTGCCTTTTTAAAAGGATGATCCAAACTCCTCTGGTGCAGTTATTGGCAACCTTTCTGTCTGCTAGCAGTTTTTCTCCAACCTACTGAATGCTGCTGCTCCACTAAAGTTGGGCAGTCAGCTTCTACAGCAGCCCGTGATGCTAGGCTACTTCCAATGCTCTGAGGACTCCTCATACAGCAGAGGTAGGAAGATTTTTTTTTGTTCATGTATAGGTAAGAGCATGTGCCCTAATCGGAGCCTATAAAGCTGATGATGGAGCCCTTATGGCTTGCTACATTATCTGTTTTTCTTGGAGTATTCTAAGAGCAATTGTATTGCAGGGTACAGCTCAGCTCTGATTCATTTTGTCCAGGGGATGCTGGGGCTCTGCTGAAAGTAGTCTGGGCCGTCCTGAGTGATTATTGTGACAGAGTGGCAACCACACAAGGCATCAAGTGTTGGAGGCTACTTATACACCAGGTAAAGATATCCTGGTACGAATGCCTTGAACAAACCCTGTGAAGTATACAGCATCTTGGTCTTTCCTTCTAGAAATATGAACTGTTTTGCCCTAGAGCCTGCAAGTAAGGTGGTCTAGTCAGTGTAAACTTGGTCTAGTTGTCATCTCAAGATTGATATAGAATCATAGAATCATAGAATGGTTAGGGTTGGAAAGGACCTTAAGATCATCTAGTTCCAACCCCCCTGCCAGGGGCAGGGACACCTCCCACTAAACCATGACACCCAAGGCTCTGTCCAACCTGGCCTTGAACACCGCCAGCAATGGAGCATTCACAACTTCCCTGGGCAACCCATTCCAGTGCCTCACCACCCTCACAGTAAAGAATTTCTTCCTCATATCCAAACTAAACTTCCCCGGTTTAAGTTTGAACCCGTTATCCCTTGTCCTCTCACTACAGTCCCTCATGAAGAGTCCCTCCCCATCACCCCTATAGGCCCCCTTCAGATACTGGAAGGATGCTATGAGGTCTCCACGCAGCCTTCTCTTCTCCAGGCTGAACAGCCCCAACTTTCTCAGCCTATCCTCATACGGGAGGTGCTCCAGTCCCCTGACCATCTTCATGGCCCTCCTTTGGACTTGTTCCAACAGTTCCATGTCCTTCTTATGTTGAGGACACCAGAACTGCACACAGTGCTCCAAGTGAGGTCTCACAAGAGCAGAGTAGAGGGGCAGGATCACCTCCCTCGACCTGCTGGTCACTCTCCTTTTGATGCAGCCCAGGATACAGTTGGCTTTCTGGGCTGCAAGCACACACTGCCAGCTCATGTTCATTTTCTCATTGACCAACACCCCCAAGTCCTGCGCAGGGCTGCTCTGAATCTCTTCTCTGCCCAACCTGTAGCTGTGTCCTGGGATTGCTCCCACCCAAGTGTAGGATCTTGCACTTGTCATGGTTAAACTTCATCAGGTTGGCATCAGCCCACCTCACAAGCATGTCAAGGTCCCTCTGGATGTCATTCCTTCCCTCCAACGTAAGAACCGAACCCCACAGCTTGGTGTCATCGGCAAACTTGCTGAGGGCACACTCAATCCCACTGTCCATGTCACTGACAAAGATGTTGAGCAAGACCGGTCCCAACACTGATCCCTGAGGGACACCACTCGTTACTGGTCTCCAGCTGGTCATGGAGCCATTGAGCACTACTCTTTGCGTGCAGCCATCCAGCCAGTTCTTTATCCACCGAGTGGTCCACCTATCAAATTGATGTCTCTCCAACCTAGAGATAAGGATGTCATGTGAGACAGTATGTTTGTATGAATAAGCTCTCTGTGCTGTGCAGCAGTGAATCAAGGATATGAAAATCCTGAGAGCCTTGGAGATCATTAACAAAGTCTGACTGTTGCCCATGTTGACTTTACAGTATTTTATACCTCTATAATTTGGGGCTAAATCCATCAGACAGGAGAACTGTAAAATTGGCATGCCAGTGGAATTGAGCTTAAATGTGCAGTAACTATGCCTTAGGAGAAACCAGCGCTCTGGAATTAACTAAACTTACAGATTTCAATGACATTTTATTATGTATCCTTCCAATTACTTTGTATAAACCGTACATATTGTGAATTTTGGAAAGCTAGAAAAGTTGAGTCTAAAATGCCAAAATATATATACGTAGGAAATGTTTAAGTGGTATTTGTCATTGCTGAAATGCGTGTCTCTGTGACTAATGGTTTTATTATATTTTTCAGGCTTTATCGCTAATAAAAGAAATGCTGAACTTTTAAAAAACTAATTTTTTTAGTATATTTATGATATAGGTGGCAGCCTATATGTATTTATGCTTGGTTTTGAATAGTGTAAATGTATATGGATCCAATCTAATACTATGTATAAAAGAAACAAATTATATAAATGCTGAATTGCATGTCAAAAGCATTTCTTTTTGGTGCAGTAAGTATCTTTTGGTGCAATAATATGCACTATTACCAGAAGGAGTAGGTGTTATTAATTCCTAACAATTACATCATTTTCCAGGATCATATGTCTTAACAAAGGAAGAGAAAATGTGTCTGGATGCAAGTCTGAATTCATGTTTCAACTGCAAAAAATGATGTTAATAGTTTGATTTTTCTAAACTGTGAAGCTTGACTTCGGTTTGCAGAGTTTGAATCTTAACTCTCTGTGTAAACATTGCAGTAGAGGTTGAAGGTGAAGAAATTATAATGTGGTACTTGAAATAAAGTGGTTTTGCTAACAGACCAGTGAACATTGTCTATTTATGCAGGAATAGTGGTTAAACCTCTGCTATGAAGTTTACTCCATAGCTTGATGAAATAGTTTCTCGCTTGGGAAGGCAATGAGGCCATCAAATCTTTAGGCTGGTCAGTGAGGGGAAGATTTAACTTTCTGTAGTTGAGAGTAGTGCTTTTGACATTGTCTCTGTGATCTAGTGACACAGTGTTAAATGGTATTAGGGCCTAAATTCAATAATGTGAAAATAGGATGGCATATTATCAAGCGAGGCAATTGCTTTGTACAGTAAGAAAAACTGAAAATATTTCTTGTAATCTAGCCATGGCTTGGTATGACCTTGCCCTGACACCATGACCCAAAGACAGTCTTGTCCTCAGGAGAAGTAGATTTTAAAGCCTGTTATTAACTTCCTATGGGCCAAACAAACAACTGGAGAAGAAATGGGGTCATTTGTGGTTGTTGATTTCTTTCTCTTCCTGACACTTCTCTTCCTCCTGATTCTTCCTAGTGCCTGGAGCCCTGCAAAGAGTCCTGGGACCTGACGACAAACCATTGCCAAAGCTTCTGTGATGTAAGTCAACCCAAGGGCACTCTTTCTCACTTTGCTCTAGCTGTCTCTTTCATTTAAATTATTACCTTCAAGGAGACAACTAACAAACACGGGATTTTCACAGCATTTGCCTGCATTTGAATAGGTACATATATAGCAATTTAGCTATATTGAGGTTAAAAAAAAAACAAAGAAAGAATTTTTTTTCTTTTTTTTTTTTTTTCTGAACAAATGATTTATCTCAGCTTGAAGTTGTAAGACTTGATTCAGCCACACTTACATAGCTTCTCTCAGAAGGTGCTGTTAAATCCTTCCAGTAAGATGCTGTTTCTACTACATGCCGTTCTATCTTTTCTGGCCGTAGAAACAAAGAGTAAGACAGAGCATCTTTGTTTAAAAGATATAATGTCATTGTGTGAAAATCCTTGTGCAAAGTAGCTAGAGCAGATGCTTCCCTGTATATGTAAGTCAGTCTGATTTCTAGAAAAGAAAAAATAAATGTTTTTACTGGATTTGAAACATGGCTCTGCTGAATTCGTGGAAGTCCACACTCAAAAGTTATACTTCTGAGGTGTTTTTTAGTACAAAATGGAAATATAATCTCAGGAGAATTTTGCTTTATTATAACTAAATCAATGTAAAGATAAAAGTTTATTGAAATCTGTGAAAGTGTATGTTTATGAAGCTTTTTCTATAAAAAAGTAGAAGTGACCTTAATGGAAATAATGATCTAGCTGCTAATACTGATGTAACTCCTCCCTCACCACTCTGGGCACTCTTTTTCCAATACAAGAGCATGTTTTATGTCTAAATGACTTTAAGCATCATGAAGATGACTGTGAAAAAGCTGTAATTTCAACTAAAAAAACCCCACTTATGTGTAAATAGGGATTACTGATCTATGTATTTACAAGACAAAGTAAAAATTTTCCATGAAAACCAATACTTGTATGAGCTTTTTAGCACAGATTAATTGCTGCTTCCTCATGCACAAAACTCTAGGGTAGTGTGATAAAGCATTTTTAATGGATGTAATTTATGTGGATCTCATATATCACTTCTCACTTGGGTTGTATGTTTCCAGATTTGGGTGAAAATATGTATAAAATTGGTTTAAAAGGAAAACATTTGTAGAACACTGTTCTAGTGTAGTTAAAACCAGTGACCATCCCTCCTTGATTAGTGTTTTGTGCTTGAAGCTAAATTTAGAACTTCAAAGGCCCTTAATGAAGAGCAGCACATTTAGCAGCTAACTGAAAAATGAGCTGTGAAATAGGGTGAGGAGGAGAAGCCTTGAGGACATATTCTGCCTCAGGGAGCTATAAAGTTTTTAATTAAGTAGCTGCAAATTTGTGATTTGAAATTAGTTTCACACACACAAAAGCACAGGAGCACTTTCTTTTCTCTTAGACTCATTTATGATCCATAGACATTGTTTGATTGAATTAAACAAGGCTGTTTTCCTTTGAGATCGTTTTCAGTCGTTTTGTGTTCTGCAAAAAATCTGGAAGCAGCAATTTAGCATTATGTTTCTCAAGGTCCCTACTTGATACGTTACTTCTTATCTACTGAATGAGTGTACTAATATTAAAGCAGCCTCATGTGTGAGGAAGAAAAGAAGACAGTTTAGTTAACTCCTTTTTTTCCCTCATAAATTCAGTTTCCTTCTGGTAGTTTCTTAACTGGCTAAGCATGGGATCAGGTGCATACCAATGGCAGGAACAGTGTGAGTCCATGTGCAAAGATCAGGGGGTCAGTAGGAGATATAAGGACTTCTCATTTTGGCATCCTTTAAGCTGGTTAAGCCATAGCACCCAAATGAATCCTTAAAAGCCTGATTCAAAAATTCTGCACTGCTCTGTAGGACAAGATGGGAGAGGTAATGCAGTATCATTGTTCTTGGACCAGAGTGACTTTTGAGAATTAACTGACATACGATCTGTGAAACACCTGGGCCTCCATAATATTGAAGTCTTTCTCATTTTGCCAGAAATATGAGAACAATAAAAATAAGAAAGTAAAACATTTGAAGATGGAAGGAAGTTGCAGAAGCTATATGAATAGTTGAATGGGGAGTGGGTTATAATTTCTGTGTGGGCTTAGGAATCTATAAATCAGATCTGTCAGAGTGGGAGGTTTTTGGTTACTCTGAGATAGAAGGGCAGGCTGTAGATAACCCCATTTGCATGGGTTGCCCATCTACAGTTGCACAGTCACTTTGAGGAAATCACTTTAGCTGGTTTTGCACCAAACTAACTAAATCACCAGATAAAAGAGGATATGAAATCCCCATGTCGTACACAACATTCTCCCCAGGGTGATATATGCTTTCTTAATGCAGTTTTAAGTGAACCTTGCAAACCACTGAGTAAGGCACATGCTATAAAATGTCTATGCACTGAAGCAACTGCTCGTATATCTAGGACTTGATCTCTCAGAAAAGTAGGCTTTACTTTGATCTTTAATCAATATATTTCATGCTTATTTTAATCTGTATTTTCTGTTAATATTTTAATCAGAAATTTAGTTCCAGCTCCACAAAGAATTACACAATTACTAATATGCTGGCAAGAGCGTAAAGATGCTACAAAATCTTCTCATAGCCAACTCAGTTCAAACAGTATGATGAAACAGGATTACACTTATTTATCTAGAGTGGTATTGCATCAGATATTGTGGGTAAAGTATTATGAAGTACAAATGGAGGAATGTGGGTAGTCGAAAAAGAAAAGACTGTCTGACCATTGCTTCCCTTTTGTTTTGGACGTATTTTTGATTTGGCATTGAGCAACTTTGTAGCCAGCCAGTGTGAGGAAAGCAAGGGAAAGTTGGCAGACAAAAAGAACTTATTAAAGATGGTGGTCTTACTTGAGGGAATTCATCATTCTGTACTTGGAATTATTTTTTAGAAGTGGCTTGAATATATAAATCTTCAGGGATAGTCTTGCAAAAGCTGAGAATCTGAACTTTTCTTTAGGAGGTCTTGGAAAAAGTACAACTTTTTAAATTAATTATTTGTTTTTGTCCTGTTGAAAACTTTATGCATTCTTTTGGTTTCCCTTTAGCCTCTTTTCCCCAAGAAGAATTATGAATGCCTAACTAGCTGTGAATTCCTTAAGTACATCCTGTCTGTGAAGCAAGGGGACTGCCCGGCACCTGAGAAGGCCAGTGGTTTTGCAGCTGCCTGTGTTGAAAGTTGTGAAGCTGATAGTGAATGTTCAGGAGTGAAGAAATGCTGTTCCAATGGATGTGGGCATACATGCCAAGTTCCAAAAAATCTGTACAAAGGTAGAGATTATTGATATGTATTCATATTGGTCTAATACCTTCATTCCATAATAAAGTCTCCTCAAAAACCAGGTCTTTCATTTCAGATGAGGTTGTGTGGATGGGAAAAAAAAGGAGAGGTGCCTGTAGAGATGTGGCCAGACACTGAAAGAGTTGAAAGCCAGAGAAAAATGTTGCTCAGCTTTCTGATTTTTTTTTTTTTTTCCTTGTGAAGCCCATGTCTGTAAATCTGTGGAATGTAAAAATGTGGCTATTACGAATCATCCTCAGCAGAACAAACTTGCCAATTTAGGTGAAGTCTCACTTAGTTTGATGCAGATGAGAGAGAATGCAGCAGGAAAATATTTAACAATAAATTGTCCAAGTCCTATTAATCAAACAATATTTTTGTTTATAAGCCAAGCAGGTAGGACTACCAAATAGGATGTGTGAGATAAACTAGTAAAAGAACAAATTAATGTGGTATATTTAGCATTGGTGTTATTAATGACTTAAAAGTGAAAGATTATAATATCCACATATGTATATAGATTTATTATTTAAATCTAAGGCAGTATTATTCAAAAATTTTTAATCTATTTGAGTCCTGAGATTCTGTGAAGAAAGGTTTTCCTTGATATCTATGGGCAAGAACTTTTATACGAATAAATTGTTTGCTTAGATAAACTCCAGATTTTAATTTGTTGTAATTATAAAAAGCTTTATACATGGAGATAGTCTGAAAATGTGCTTCTAATGCAGAACAATTAACATTTATGAAAGGCATTTTCTTGTTCTCCAGAGTTGGAATGTTTTGTTAGAAATCCATTCTCCTTACTTCAGTGATAAAAACCAAATATTAATCAGTTATTCTTCTGATAGCATGGGCTCTCTGTGGAGAGCCTAATCAGTGGAACTCTGAACTAAGTTCCAGGCTCCAGGATTTATTTCTGTGGATGAAAAAATAGTAAAATATGTGGAGGAGATGGTGATTTTATTTTTAAGTACATTGTTTTAGCTGAAATGGTGATGCATCTTTTTGAATGACCCTAGTGATGAGAATGTATGTCAGAAATAATGTGCTTTGACTTTTGAATCCTGTCATTGAGTGTACAGAATGGGCTGTCATGAAGCACTAGCTTATTTACTTACATAAGTGGAGAAAGTTTTATCTAGAAGTCACAGATGTTGAGTAAGCATAAATCTGATGAAGATAGTACTCAAAGTATTTTGAACAGCAGGCAATACTGTGATCTAGATTTCCAGTGCAGAAGGGAAGTTCTCTTGCTTCCAAGATACTTCAGAGCAGCCCCTTTACAATTGTAAGGAATTAACACACTCTTGTACACAGCACCTTTCAAAATGAAAATTATTAAAATTGATTACTTAGTTATTTCTTTCATCTTCTTGAGACAAATGATCAGAGTGATAAACCGGCATTTGTATATGTAATGATTTACATGATCAGGCTTCATACCAAAACTACAATGCATTGCTGTAAATGTAATAACTGAACTGAAAAAAGGTGAAAACAACCAACTAACCAAATGAAATGAGACTATATGCTTTTGCAGAGGATATAGGGTATGACAGGATATGATATATTGTGTAACTCCATGCTGTAAAGTCTGCTACTGTTCAGCCTGATTATATTGGAACAGAACTAATCTCTAGCATTTTATCACCTGTCTACAGGAGGTGCTTGCTTGTAAAAGCATACATATATGTCTTGCAGAGGAAGGGCAAGCCCAATACGTTGCTGCCTTCTCAGCTGATGAATTCAGCCAATTAGCCTCTTTAACCTGTCTTTCTGCAGCGCAGGACAAATAGAAGCAGAGCAGGCTTGCTGTTCATTTCC
The DNA here is from genome assembly GCA_028858755.1 of Ara ararauna. Classification (NCBI taxonomy): domain Eukaryota; kingdom Metazoa; phylum Chordata; class Aves; order Psittaciformes; family Psittacidae; genus Ara; species Ara ararauna. The sequence continues at coordinate 55,453,859 of CM054378.1, forward strand.
TCCAAGGGTAAATGACCTTCCTGTCACTAAGGAAGAGCAAACTCGGCAAGCATGTCTAAGGTCTAGTAAGTTTAGTATTTAGTTTTATAATTTTGACAACACTCACAGCTGGAAAATGAATACAGATTGAATCTAAGAGTCTACAGGAGTTCCTATAGTTTCACTGTTGATCAAGTTCATAGTAGTAACAGCAGCAGATTTAAAATACACAACTGGATTTACAAACTGGATTTGCCCTCTAGTACTGAATGCTAAATCCCAATTCTAAAAGAATATTAATGTAAGTACACAGCCACCAAAGTCATATATTGCAAATATTGTTAAATTAACATAACAAGTTTGGTTACGTCTTACCTTAATTGTTTATTGGCTTGCATTTATTATAATTTTTAAACTGTCCATTGTCATTATATTTTTTCATCTTTGTTGGGAGTATTCCTTATCAGTTACATATTTTTCACATTTTTATTTCCCTTTACTGGAGATATCAAATATTCTGTCCTACTTTTCTGTTATCTTCCTCATCCTTCTTCTTTATATCACCTCAACTAGTGAAGGACTTTAGAAAGTGTCCCTTCTCCATGGCCTACCTGTTTTTTTTTTCTGTGTGGACATAATGATGTTATAAGCAGCAGTAAGTACCTGAAGTAGATTTGGTACTTTAGAAATAGAAATAGGAGCAGTATCTCTGATCAAAAATATAACAGTTCAAAAATGCAGAAAAAAAGGAATGAAGAGAAAAGGACGGAAAACGTATGATTGCATTCACTTTGTCTAGCATGCACATACGCATTCCCCAAGTAAAGGGGACAAGGACATTTATCTTTTTCTATGCACAGCTGGTGACAGCTGAAAACATTACCCATTGTCTTTTTTCTGTTCAGAAGTTAGTGGTCTCTCGGATGTGATGATACACCTACTTGGGTGAACTTTACAGGACCTCTTTTTAACAGAGATTTAGGGTTTTTGATGTCTGAAGCAGGCTAACTAGTTTTGCCTGAAATGTGTAAGGGAGCAATCCATATAGCAGACTGAACTGCAGTTCTAGACAAGGTAAATTGTGATGAGAAGATATGGCATTTAAAGGGTGTGATGGTATGACAGCATCACAATAGGGTAGCTAGAGCCAGATGATCACCCACAATTTAAAGTCTCTTTTCATGCTTAAAGAAAAATAGTTTTGTTTTAAAAAATAGTGTACAGTTTTAAAAGCGCACATCTCTGAGTCTTTGAACGACTGTGTTACAATGGAACAGATACCAGGAATAAACCCTTTACAGTCCAAAACCCTTCCATGGAAACATACGAATTCCTGTAGATTGCATTAAAGATACAGATTCTTATGAAGGACCAATGTGCATTTATGTTTTCATGGCGTAGCAATGTGTGTGCTGTTTGAAAGACACCTTTAGAAACATTTTTCCTGGGTTTTGGTATTGCACCCATACAGCGATCAGATTTGAATTCTTCAGTTAGGAGCTGTGGACTTCAGAGGACTAATTTGTTCCAGCACAATGAAAGGTCTGACCATTTACATGATAAAAAGAACATTGAAGAGTAATTTGGTCCACACATCTGGATATTATATTGGTGGTTCTGGCTATACAAAAGTTTTTTAAAATGCACTTGTGTGGTGCTCTTGTTGTTTGTGCTGCTGCGCCCCATCTGCGTGCAATTACGTAACACCAGAGAGGCTGATATACTTGCAATCAAGTGAATCCAACTGCCTCTAATGCAAAGCAGATGGAAGTTTTCTTTACATGCAAATTGCAGGATTATTGTACATCATAATTAAAGAAGGATTTTCAAATGTGGAAATCCGAGCTGACATGTTCTGCAATTTTCATTATATTGGACTAAGACTGCAGGCTGTTGGAGGATATCCAGGCTTTAAACTGCTGTGATAACCAGATTTAAGTACTCAGGTTGATTTTAAGTTTGTTCAAGGGCTACAGGATCAATTTTTATTTACTTGTAGCTAATTGTATAATCAGATTTAGGAGAAGACCTCTTAAAATACAAAAGTGATTTGTTCACCTAAGGAAATTTTGGTACTCAGTCATCTGTGGCAGACTGAGTGGGAAACAATTTATGAAACCAACACATACAGCTGTACTTCTGTGGACACCCACTGAAATGACAAAATAACTGAAGTGCATACGATAACTTGCTAAGAAGGTTTATATGTCAGCATAGAAATCTTATTTGTGGCATATTCTGAAGTGACAAAATGCTGTGCAGTGAAATATATGAGTTCATAAATTCTTTCTAGAGAAATGTATCCAACACTTGATTTGTTGATTTAATCAAAAGATGCCAAATTTCAAGAGTTTTTTCCTTCAAGCTACTGTGAATGTTTTTAAAAACATAATGTTACCAGCAGTATAAACAATGGAACCATCCTTCACTGTCGTTGTGTAATGGGAACTTACTGTAAAGAAACTTTAGAAACACATCTTTGTCTTCAAAATGTAATAATTGGACATTATGCATAAGAGCTATCTATTCCAAGATGCCTTGGAATTACCTTTCGTATATATGTAGGGAAGAGTGGATAGTGACACATCATACAATACAGCTGCATGAGTCAGTAAGATCTTGCTGCCATGAAGAAGGCATACAGCTTTCTTAAGTATATCATAAGATGTGTGAGATGGTAAGAATTTGGGCACAGTCTGTGTCCACTTTTAGGCCTGACTCTGAAGAAGGGCTGTGTGCCAATGGGAGAGTTTCCAGAAAGAGCTGCAAGAATGATTAGAGGTCTAGAAACACTGATTTAAAAGAAAATGGAGTGCGCTGAGGTTAGTAGACTGAAAAAGAAAACTTTCAGGTGCATGATAATAGTCTTGAGGTGCATAAAAGGCTCCTCTATAGATGAAAGAAAGAATATGTTCTCCACAATCCGTGAACATTGTGGACAACTATCAGGTTTAAATGTAGGAGACTGAACATGGTAGTGTGAAAGGTTTTAATGGTAAGGATAGAAGTAGTGGAATAGATTACTATGTCATGCTGTGAAAATTCTGTCATTAAATGTGTTTAAGGACAAATCAAGTTAAAAACTGAACAACAGGAATAGCTGATTCTGCTTGGTATCAAAGGGATCTTTTTCCAGATTACCAAAGCATATTTGGGAAGTATTTTCTGTGAGATCAATTTTAGCTTACAACTTTCAGATCCTTTAGTTTTTAGATACAATAAATAATTTTGGAGACTTCTGTAAAAATAAAGTTTACTGTTAGCAGAGAGAGGTTAGCTGTGAGCCCTTCTGAAACTCCCATGCTGCATTCCCCCCTTTTTTCCTTCTGTCTGACCAACAATCTTCTTTTTTCCTTAGTTATGTTTTGTATGGCTTAATCTATATATGGTTTAATCACATCTTTAAATTATTCACGTATTTTTGTCTCCACATGTTCCTATTACAGGTGTTCCACTGAAGCCTCGGAAAGAATTAAAATTCATAGAACTTCAGTCTGGAGACCTAGAGGTGAAGTGGTCTTCAAAATTCAATATTTCCATTGAGCCTGTGATCTATGTTGTTCAGAGGAGGTGGAATCAAGGAATCCACCCAAGTGAGGATGATGCTACCAACTGGCAAACTGTGGCACAGGTCAGTTCTTTATAAAGTGATATGGGTCCCTACCTTCCAGATCCTGATCTAAAGGTCTTCTTCAGATTAGAGGAGAGTTAGTGTACTTACAGTTGGGAAGGCTCATGCAGAAAGATCCCTTTATAGAGTCTCTCTTCAGGTCACAACAGTGCTGCACACATAATCCAGATCTCCAAGGTCTTACTAAACTGCTGAATGAACAAGACTGGACTGATTCATTCGTTTCTAGACTGACTCAATACTTCTGTTTTTTCACTTCCAGTTTTTCAGTTATAGAAACATCAAAAGCTTTTGGTATTAAAAATGACTTTATAAAAATATGTGAATATATCAGTAAAGAAATAATTAATTGTTTCCTTGTCCCCAAAAGAAAAAAACGCTCAGAGGTTTAGGTTTTCAAAATTAGTTTATTTTGTAGGTTTGCTCACTATAGATAAAAATGTATAAAACTAGCTGTAGGCTTGATTTGCATAACGCCAGTGAGTAGCACTTTCTTGTAGTCACGTCTTTATGATCCATTCAGATGAGAATTCCAAAGTCTCTGAAAGTCATTAATCTCTTAAAAAATGTAGAATTCAATAACAAAATCCATTGAAGGAAGCATATAAGAGAAATAGTCCTTCTGAGGTTTGTGGGACTTGGCACATAGTGTTGAAAGCATAGCTTGTGTCTTACAAGAACATAAGAAAAATAATTGGTGAAAAGACTATTTTTTAAAAAATAAACCAAAAAGCAATAATGAAATCTTTATTCTCTGTAAAGTTGTTTTTTTTCAGATGTGACCCTCCCAGTTTGGAAAAGCCTGTAATGTCATGCTCTTATCACTCAGTGCAATCCAGTCTGAAAATATAAGATTCATGAGCAAATGTTTCTTGATGAGAAGCAGCCAACAGAGCATAAATTTTTACTTAGTTCCTTCCCAGTTTCAATCTGTTATTTAACATGCTGACAGTCCACCTGGATGGCAGAGTTCCAGTCGTTTATCTTAACTGCTTCACCCTCATTCCTGCTGACAAGAAAAGTAAAATGCTGTTTTTGAAAAGACCTGGAAAACATCCTTATAGCTGGGAAAAAAGGGAAAGAAACAATAAATAGATCTATCTGCAAAATAGAGTTTAAATTCTGTGACAGTCTGTGTTCATTCCCAATTCAGATTGTGTAGGAAAAAGATATCTTAAAACAATGTCAAACTTGTGAAACTGAGCACTCAGAAGTGGAGTTCTTAGCTTCAGTGTGGTGCTACAGGGGGTTGTCACTATGCTAGAGTCTTGCTCAGAAAGTCACCTGCAGCAGAGTCTGTCATGAAACCCTGCTTGTGCAAGCCTAAGGGAACATGTACATCTCCAAACCTGATAAAGTCTCAGTGACTTACTTATTATCTCTCAGCTGAGGCGCAGGTCTCAAATCTGCATTGTCCATACTCAGCAAACAACCTCCTGTCTTTGCTATCAGGAAAATACCATGTAGCAAAAATGAGCCAGATCGGAATTAATCCTCACTGTTATCATGCCATGTATATGTGCTAGACTGTTGAAGCCCAACTCTTTTGGCTGTTGGATCCAGACTGCAAAGGTCTGGAGGAAGAGCACCGCTGTGAAACAGACCTCATTTACATTTCTGAAAGCATGCACTGTATGGGCTCCACTACTCCACTACAGACCTCTGCCTTGCAGTGGATGTACAGGAGAGAATGTTTCAGAAACGTCTTCCTGTGTAAGAGTGACAGGAGCCCTGACAGCTGCCTTTGCTGCAGGTCTGTTATGTGGTGGCAGAAGTGGCTGACTTAATCACTCTGGCAGGAGAAGCTTCCTCCAGCTGACATCTTTCTGACATCTTTGCTGTCCCTTCTGCATCACAAGAGACATGTTTTTGATTGTGTGATGGACCCCACTGGGGATGTCAGTTCAGAGCAGTCTTCAGGATGCTTGACTGGCTTTGCAAACTTTGTACACCTTATGGGACATACAGGCTGGGCACCCTTGAGGCGTGCTAGTAATCAGAATTTCTGTCTCTTTAGAGTAACGTACCCCCATGGTGTTTGTAGTTTTAGACATCCCACCAGGCAGTCACATTTGTGTGCAAAGAATGCAACAGAATTTATTTTGCAATATCAAGCAAGAAAAATGGATATCCAGTTTGACTAATTTGACTGTGTGCACAGCCTCTGGGCTTTTCTTGTACAGAGAGAATTTTTCCTTGTATGATTTCCAAACATTGCAGTGTGAGACCTTAATTACAGGCAAAGGCTGTGAAGAGCTCAGCCATTCGGTATTGAAAAAATAATTTTGAACAAGTTTGTTTCCTTTGTATTTTATAGTATCATCAGATCGTAAAGAGGAAGGCTCAATCTATTGATACATTATTTATTTAAGTCTCCAAATCTATAAAGCAAGCAAACACATTCAAAACAGTTTCAGTTATTTTTCCCTTCAGGAAGAAGGGATTTTGTTAACTTTAGGTTTTTACTGCATATTTTTGGGAAAACTTGACATAATTAATTATTTGACTAATTTCCATTGATTAACATAAAAACTGTGGGAATTAAGATATTACTTAGCTGTGATGTATAGTGTCCTAATTGGTTATGCAAGCTTCCTACCCTGCTGTTTTTTAAGGTTTAACTGGCTGAGCAGGACCTACTGCTCTATCCCATGAGAATACCTGCTGAAAGAGCTGGCAGAAGAGCTTACTATTATTTATTTATTTATTTGCGTTATTTATCAGCAGTCCTGGTCTAGTGGGCAGGTACCCAAGCATTGGAGGTTGGCCAGTGTGATGCCTCTCTATAAAAAGGGCAAGCAGGAAGAACCTGGAAGCTACAGGCCTGTCAGCCTGACCTCAGTGCCAGGGAAGGTTGTGGAGCAGTTGATCCTAAGTGCTGCATGTGCTGCTCATAAAGCAGCTTCTGCGATAAGGTGACCCACCTGGCTGATGAGGGAAAGGCTGTAGACATTGTCTATTTGCACTTTAGTAAAGCATTTGACACTGTCTTCTGCAGCGTTCTCTTGGAGAAATTGTCTGCTCATGGCCTGCATAGGTGTGTTCTTCACTGATTAGGAGACGGGCTGGATGGCAGAGCCCAAAGACTGGTGGTAAATGGCAACACATCTACTTAGCGACCAGTCCCATGCAAAGCTACGGGCTTGGGGAAGAGTAGTTGGAAAGCTGTTTGGTGGAAAAGGACCTGGGGGTGCTGATTGTTGGCCGGCTGAACATGAGTCAGCTACTTCCCAGGTGCCAAAAAGGCGAACAGCGTCCTGGCCTGTATCAGCAGTAATGTGGCCTGCAGGACCAGGGCAGTGATCATCCCCTGTACTCAGCACTGATTAGAATGCATCTTAAATACTGTGTTCAGTTCTGGGATCCTCACTACAGAAGAGACATTGAGGTCTCTCTTGTAGTGAAGGGTAATGAAGCTGGTGAAGGGTCTGTAGAATAAGTCTTGTGAGGAAGGGCTGAGGAAACTGGGGGTGTTTAGTCTGGAGAAGAGAAGGGTCAGGGAGGACCTTTTCACTCTCTACAACTACCTGAAGGGAGGTTGTAGTGAGGTGGGGGTCGGTCTTTTCTCCCAAGTAAAAATCAATAGAACAAGAGGAAATGGCCTCAATCTGCCCCAGGAGGGGTTCAGATTGGATATTAGGAAAACTTTCTTCACTGGAAGGGGGTCAGGCATTGGAGCAGGCTACCCAGGGAAGTGGTGGAGTCACCATCCCTGGTAGTATTCAGAAACGGTGTAGATGAGGCCCTTAGTGACATGGTTTAATGGTGGTCTTGGCAGTCCTGTGGTAATAGTTGGACTTCATGATCTTAAAGGTCTTTTTCAACCTAGCTGATTATGTGACTCTACTGTAGATCTTACTAGCAAACTTAGAGTTCTGTTTGGTGCTAATGCTTTCCTAAAATAATAGTATTACTGTTTACATTTGAAATGTAGATATATAATTGTATTAAGTTAATTAATGAAGTTCATCCAGATATACCAGGTGAATTCAGACAGAATGTGTGTGTTGTGTGAACGAATGTCAAGAATGTGTGTGCATGTATATACACACATATATGTATGTATACGTATGGGCAGACAATAATGAGTTTTACCCATTAATTTATTCCTTTATTAAAAAATAAAACAAAGAAACAAAGAAAAACAATGCCTGTATTTACAGCTAGCTTGATTGTGACAGACTTTAATGATTCTCTTTGGAATTGTCTAAGCTTTGTGGATAATTAACATTTTTTAAAACTTTCTGAGACACCTAAATTCTGGTTCTGAGCGTCACAAAAAGTTTCTCAGTCCTCAGCAGTGAGAAATCCCTGCTGGAGTTAACCACCAGGCCTGTACACTAAAGGTTTCTTTCTCCATCTTGCAGGAGGGGCTTGCGTTGGTCAGCGTTCTTAGAGCATGCCCACCTTGTGCAGGATTGTATTCACATGAGATGGGAGGTCTGCTGTCCTTTGATAGGGTAGTAGATGCAGCACTGTCAGTTTTCTTCAGTATCAGAGGAAACAAACTCAGCTGTTCTGATACCCTGGATGGTATCCCTTTAATCTCTGAGCTGCAAATTCTTTTATCACTGTGTGTTGTTTCAAATGCAAGTGTAGAGCTAGTAACTCAGCAGGGTAAGGCTGTCCTCTCCTATTTCCATTAAACCTTTGTATTACAGAAAGGAGTCAGGATTGACAGTGTGAAACTAAGGGAATGAACACAGTGAAAACGTCCGTTTAATACTGTAATCCTTCGATAGGGGAGAGTTGTCTGCACCAGTCTGCTACAGAGACCTTGCACCAAATTTTGCATATATGTGTGTGTGTATGTATATATATGTATGAATGACAGAAAAAAAAACCCTTGGAGTGGTGACACAAGATTCCCATCTGTCTGGCCTAACTCCTGTGCTGATGAATCATATGCTGGATACTATATTCTCTTTCTTCTTCTACCCCATCCCTTTTCCTGAGGAGAAATTGTCACTTTCAGCCTTCCTTTCTCTGAGGAACAGTTTTGCCCATGAATGTAGAAACATGGTCTAATTCAAAAAAGCATGCCACATCCAAGATGCTACAGAATATTTTCTCCCATCCTTTCAGACAAAGGAAAGGATTGAACATAGGTTATCCACATTCTGGATAAGCACTTAAGTTCTTCGATTTTATGAGCAGCAGGGGGAGATTTCTGTAGGCATTTTGAAGAGAGTAGGAGGTAATCCCCTTTTGAAAGACTTGAGTAAGGGTTCTACTTTCAGGAAGTCTCAGGCTTGAACAGGTAAGGGCTGCTGTGAAGATGAGTAGAATTGTCAGTGCTTCCAAAATGGGGCAGCTCCGGCAAATCTTAGCCAAATTCTCACTGGAAAGCACAACCACTTTCTCCTTTCTGGCCACTGGAGGTGTTCTGTTGTCCTTGGACCTAAAATGTGCTCTTGGGAAGAAGAGTGAAGCTGTTCTCTGTGTTCTCCAGGTTATGTCACTGCAATTGCATGCTGCTCTTATATGAAGATCAGCATGTATAATTGCATGCTGCTGTAATTATATACATAAGAGCATGTATATAATTACATCCTGATGTAATTAATGGGAACTTTCCCTTGTCTTCATTGAACTTTGGATGGTGCTAAAGGTGGACATGTTGGCCAGTGATTTTTATCTGAGGACTTATTTGTTATTTTATTCCAAATGAACACCTATTAAGATTGTAGTTTGGATTCAAAACATTCCTTTTCTAATTAAATAGGTAATGCATAGCGAAAATAAATGCTAATTATGATCCCATAATGGTAATTTTGGGTTTTATTTATGATTCTTAAAAAAATATACATATATACTAGCAGTATAAGAAATCAGTAAAATTATTTCTCTCATGTTTAGGCAGAATTTTAGGTGTGTGATGAAATTTAAACTTTCATTATTTAACACCACTTAAGAAATCATTTAGTATGGCCTTACATTTATATGAGACAAATAGTGAAAGGACTCTGAATATTATGGTTTCAGCTCAAAACATACTTAGTGAGAACTAATCTAAAGCAATTAAACTAAAAAGTTCAATATATGATTAAGGTAATATAAGCTATCTCAGTAGTATTTAGCTCTATCTTGAAATTTATCAGATCTATATAAAAGTTGCTTAGAGGTGTCAAAGTAGTTTATAATGCAGTAACTACAGATACACCTCTTGCATGCCATTGAGTTTAACAGCTTTGCCAGCAAAATGAATGATGAAAGTCATAGGCCCAAGGCATGTTCATAAATTAAAATAATTTTGGTGATATGGATTGACAGATTATTTGATTTTACAGTATTTCGTGGTTGTCATGGAAAACTGACACAACTGAAATCTTTTCTTTTAATTAGTTCTAGCAGAATAGCTGAGCTGATGCAAATGACAAACAAGATTCCTTAGCTGAGGAATTTGGCGTCAAGTCTATTCAGATCATAGAATCATAGAATAGTTAGGGTTGTTAAAGGACCTTAAGATCATCTAGTTCCAACCCCCCTGCCAGGGGCAGGGACACCTCACACTAAACTATGCCACCCAAGCCTCTGTCCAACCTGGCCTTGAACACCCCAGGGATGCAGCACTCACAGCTTCCCTGGGCAACCCATTCCAGTGCCTCACCACCCTCACAGTAAAGAATTTCTTCCTCATATCCAATCTAAACTTCCCCTGTTTAAGTTTGAGCCCATTACCCCTTGTCCTCTCACTACAGTTCCTCATGAAGAGTCCCTCCCCAGCATCCCTATAGGCCCCCTTTAGATACTGGAAGGCTACTATGAGGTCTCCACGCAGCCTTCTCTTCTCCAGGCTGAACAGCACCAACTCTCTCAGCCTGTCTTCATATGGGAGGTGCTCCAGACCCCTGATCATCCTCATGGCCCTCCTTTGGACTTGTTCCAACAGTTCCATGTCCTTTTTATGTTGAGGACACCAGTACTGCACACAATACTTCAAGTGAGGTCTCACAAGAGCAGAGTAGAGGGGCAGGATCACCTCCCTCGACCTGCTGGTCACTCTCCTTTTGATGCAGCCCAGGCTACAGTTGGCTTTCTGGGCTGCAAGCGCACACTGCCAGCTCATGTTCATTTTCTCATTGACCAACACCTCCAAGTCCTTCTCCGCAGGGCTGCTCTGAATCTCTTCTCTGCCCAACCTGTAGCTGTGTCCTGGGATTGCTCCCACCCAGGTGTAGGACCTTGCACTTGTCATGGTTAAACTTCATCAGGTTGGCACTAGCCCACCTCACAAACGTGTCAAGGTCCCTCTGGATGGCATTCCTTCCCTCCAGCGTATCAACCGAACCCCACAGCTTGGTGTCATCGGCAAACTTGCTGAGGGCTTACTCAATCCCACTGTCCATGTCACTGACAAAGATGTTGAACAAGACCGGTCCCAACACTGATCCCTGAGGGACACCACTCGTTACTGGTCTCCAGCTGGACATTGAACCATTGAGCACAAACTCTGCGTGCAGCCATCCAGCCAGTTCTTTATCCCCCGAGTGGTCCACCTATCAAATTCATGTCTCTCCAACTTAGAGCCAAGGATGTCATGTGAGACAGTGTCAAACGCTTTGCACAAGTCCTGGTAGATGACATCAACTGCTCTACCCCTGTCCATCAGTTCCGTAGCCCAGTCATAGAAGGCCACCAGATCATACTTGTCTTGTAACTAAATTTAGCAAATATGTATTTAAAACCCCAAGTAGTTAATTAGAATTAGGTACTGGTCCTGATACTGATTTCAATTGCAATAGTCTGAATATATCCCTGATTTTTTTCTGTTGATATAGTGATAGTTTATATTACTCTAGTTCACTGTTGTGTCTTATCTATAAATTTTTGAGAATGTGTGCCTCAGCATGCTGGAAAAAACCAGCACATTTGAGTGCTCCATAAAATGGAAATAGTTGAAAAAGTTGATTCAGGTGGACTTTTCCTTCCCTAGGGGAACACCTTGACTGGAGGAGATAATTCAGTCTACAGGTAACATAAAAGCTGAAAAAAAGAAAAAAGAGGCAGACAATGAAAACGTCTGGACTGTTACCCATGCTTACACTAAAAAGGCAAATTCAGCAGTCTGAATGGAGAAGAACTCTTGAGTAGCAGCAGTATGTGAGGGGTTCAAAGTCTGCAGCACGTACCAGTTTGAGAGAAATTAATAGTGCATTTTAGAAAGGATCTCCTTCCTTTACATGCACATACAAATGAGCTATCTGTTTCCCTAAATTTTGCTTGTCACCAAATGAAGAGATTAAGTGAAGGATTACATCTACAAATTTTATTTTTTTAGGGCTCTAAAAATACCATTACTGGAGAGCTGAAGCAAATTCTTCAATTTCTGGCTATCTGAGTTAGGTGAGCAGCTGCTACTTTCTTATACAGATTGGAAAGGAAGCAAAAAGAAATTATGCCATGCCTTTTCTGGGAACTACTTGGCATCATTGCAAGTAACATTAAATCCTATACAGAGAAGGTGGGATTTTCAAGATATAGACAACAGGGCTTGTAAAAATAAATTGATGTCACTTCATTTTTAATGAGGTCACATATTTGGTCAGTAATTGTCACCAGGAACCATTGTATAGTATATTTAGACATGTACAGGACATTTGTTTCAGGTTCATGTTTTATTTTGATTAAAGAATTAAATTAAAATGCAATAAACATGACATCCTAAAATAAATTGAACACTAGATAGAGAGATAATTGCAAAAGTAAAATCCACTACAAGTGGATGAGTTCTACAGAAATGCCATGTCTTCTATACGTGGCAGTAATTAAGTGGTTACCAGGAGGCTGTATTCAGTTCTGGTGTTTGTACCTTTCGATAAATAAGAAACAGTGCAGAAGATAGCTTTTTAAAAGTTGAAAAGGGGAAAAAAAGATAGAGGAAAGCAGGGGTCAGAATAAGTGCACATAAAGCACCTCCTGCTGAACGGGTTCTGAAAGCATCTGTGCTTATGCCGTATTTCAGCAGTTAAGGCACTCTCCACAGAAGTTGGAAATTGAACTCATGACACTAGCAATCTCAGTGGGTGTTGTTGGAGAAAAAGGTCATCTCCTATGACCTGAGAAAAGTCTGCAGGGAAGAGTTAAGTCTGTGCGTGTCTTTTTGACATAAGTGCCAAAGATCTGAGAAGGCTTCCATTCATTACATGAGGGTTTTGTGTTTCCTATGAACCAGAAAAGGTGGCTACTCATGGATTTCATGATACTGTTTTGGACCCCCAATTCTCTGAGAATTGGAGAAATCGGTTGTGTGACCTGGGGCAAGAGTTCCGTGAAATGTCAACACCTTAACAGCTGAGCCATAAACACTGGTGAAGGTTGTAATAACTGGAAAGCCAGTTTTGTGAATTTAACATTTTACCCGTTTTTTAAAGGTTACTTTTTCCAGAAGAGACCTCCAATGCACTGTAAAATGGGGTAGTTATATGATTTTGTCCACAGCTGTAAATGCTTTGCAGTGCAGAATGATGCTTGGAGTCAGGTGAGGTGGTTGCATACAGCCTCCTGCCACTAGTGCATCTTCAGTCTGACTAAGAGGTATTGCATGGGAGAGGACAGCACAACTAGCCATGTCAGAACAATGATGTAAACTTGATTTTCCCCACCAGACTACAGACGAACGTGTTCGGTTGCCAGACATCCGAGCAAGCAGGTGGTACCAGTTTCGCGTGGCTGCTGTGAATGTGCACGGGACAAGAGGCTTCACGGCACCCAGCAAGCACTTCCGATCCTCAAAAGGTTAGTTTTGTCCACTGTGTATGGTGCTCGTCTTCTGCTCACTCACGTGGAGTGCAACCTGATCTGCCTACTTTTGTGGTAGAAGGTTTTAACAGGTGGGGGTTTTCAGGTAGTTTTGCCACCGGCTTTAGAAATGGTGTGAGATTTTTCTGAAGTCAGCAAAGGAATTAAAGCTTAAAGGTGTCATTATTCTTTCATCAGTAAGGGGTCTCAATGAATAAACCTTCTTCAAAACATTTTCTACATGGTTGGTCTCAAAAAACATGACCCTGATCATGAAACATGAAGGAACTGGGGTTTCAGTGTGTTATTCTGAGGGGTTTCTCTTATTTTTCCTTTTACTTATGAGAAATATGTTGCTGCCATATGTTAAATAGAGTATTGAATTTTTTTGTTGCCTGTATCTAAATAATTGTTTTGATGGAATGGGGGGCTCTTTTAATATAACCTTCCCCTTGCTAGCACTAACTGTAAGGGCTTAAGAATAAAGAGTATAAATGCTGAGTAGCATGTTTCTGTTCATTAGAAAGGCATGCTGGACAATCCACAAAGTATTATAGGATTTTTTGTTGCCATTTCTGGTTTTGCAAAGGTTTGGGTAATAAGATAACTTTAAAAATTACTTGTGTACCAGTAATTAGTTGTGTACTTGGGGGATGGGGAAGATAGAAACGAATCTCCCATCATGCGAAGTTGCTAGCTTTGTCCCTTGTGTGCCTATGACACACAGAAAACAACATTTTCCTGGATGACTCTTGGGCTTAGTATCAGAGTTCGCAGAGGCCAGAAACTATTCCCAGTGGACAGATGGTCTGGATGTGATCACCCTCTCTTAAAGGCAATTAATAATGTGGGCATTGCCAGACCATGTTAGTTGACTTTAGTGCCGAAGAATGAGATCTAGCATTCTTTACTCAACTCATAGAAGAAGTTTCTAATAGAAAGATTTGTCTTTGTTTTAGTAGTGACAGAATCTTTATACTTGTATAATGCATACTTTGAGGAGTGCATTTCCTCCTTGTTCTGCCGGTAGAATTATCTTGCAATACAGGCAGTGGCCATCTGTGGGTTCCCATGCTAGCTTTTCGCTTGCTGTTAGAACATAGTCCTAAAAAAAATCTTACTGTAGGTGTAATGATAGAGGCATGCAAATGCTTTTGCTGATATAGATTGTTTAATTACTTACGGAATAATTATACATTAGACTTAATTATTTTTTTGGTAGTATAATCACATTTTTAGTAGGAAGTTTGGCTGGCATAAACATTCCATTGCTGCTTTGACCACAAACCTTTTGAAGTATAACAGAAGTATTATTTTAAGAATTTATTATACTTAAGTAGCATACCATTTCAGTTGAATAAAAAATATAATTCCCTCAAGCTGTGTTGAGCTTACTGCAAGGACCCAGCTACAGCAGTAGCTTTTATTTGTGCTTTTCTTCATAAGCAGCACTTCAGCAGATACAGCATTTTGTTACTGAATCTGGCACCAACTTTCTTTCAGACTGAGTTAATTGTCAGTTGTTTTATTGAGTTTGTAAAGATTTTCCAGCTACTCTGCTGGAAAACACTATAATTACAATTACATAAAGGTATATTATGATAACTCTGAGCTTTTGGCTTGAGCATGACATTTTCAGGCAGGATTTGTATTACTTCCCCAAAAATTCTTCCTCTACTGATTGTGCTAGCCACAGGAGTATATTGTTCAAAATACCTACACTGGTAATGGATGTCCATGTCTTCAGAATAGTCTCCCAGCTGGCAGTGATTTGTATTTCAGGAGCTTGTGGTTTTGAAATGACTGTGTGTTAGATACCAGAGTCCTCTTTTATTGTGGTCTCTGCAGCTACCCCTGAACTACTTGCTGTTTTTGAGTGCTGCTCATGGCTGTCTGGTGGAGAGCACTTCTAGGACTTCGTGCAAAGGACAGTATGAGCCAGTACTACCTCTGCATGCTCTTTACCTAATAAACCAAAATAATGTGATCTTGATAATTGCAGGAAGTGTATAGCCAGCATTGTTCAAAAGGCTTCTGTAACTCAAAATAACAATTTTCAAATCTAAACTACAGCTCTTGGCAGAGAATTGTGAATTGCCAGGAAAACAGCAAGGAGTTCAGTTAGCTCTCTCAGCTTTGCAGCCAAAATCATCCTACTATGGCAGCTCATTTGACTGTTTTAGAGTCTCTGGTATTGTCAGTGCTTATTATAAAGATAACATGTTCACCAGATAAATGTGAAGATGTGCTAGGTGACTCACATGAAAATGCTGCTGGGTGGTGGCTGTTGGGAATGATACTGGGATGCTTCAATTGGTATTCCTTAGCCTTCGTGTCTCCAAGTAGGCGCTCATAGCGGTAACAGTTATAGTGTCAAATAGGCATTAAATTACTACTTTGGAACTCAATGGGAAGTGGCAGCCACTGCCTGGCAGAGAGGCAATAAACTGCTGCTTAGATGTGCCTAGTTTTTTGAGTGCCAGCGTCTACTGGCCTCTGCTGTGCTCCTACAGGCACATTTAACCTCCAGTTTGGAAAAGGAAAGTGGACTTTGGCAGGTTACTTTTGGAAGGTTGCTGACTCTCTGTGCTACATTTGTATGAAGTGCGGACAGAAATTCACATCAGTTCTTGTACTGTTTCACTTCACCCTGTTGTGCCAAGACCAAGAGAAGATTATTATCTGTGTCAGACTTAACAGAAGTTTTCTTTAAAAAGAAATCCTTTGATCAGGAAACATGACAGCAGTTCCTAAGAAGGTTTCTCATGCAAGATGCTGAACTTTTTCCAGTTGCTCATAAGTTATAATGAATAGCAAATTATTTGGGTTTATTTTTTTCTTCAAAGTAGGACAAACATGATATATAATCTGAATCTAGGGAGGAGTATGGCACCACAATGTCTGTGTCGCTAAATATTTTAAGCAGTTAAAAGGAATATTCAAAAACACTGGTCCTGTAATTACTTGGAGAGAAACTTTTTGTCTGGTTACACAAAACTGTTTTATACTCGTTTTTTTTTTTTTTTTTTTTTTCAAATGCACAAAATGCGATTTCTGAGTAGACTCAGCAAAGAAAGGTTTTGGTATATTCAAATTAATGTGAAGTCTGCTGAGGTATGTAATTTCCATTAACTTTTCTATCGCTAAGTAAAGCTTCTTATTAACCAAATTCATTTAATTTCCCAGTCATGAAATAGATAAAACCAGAAAAACAAGAGTATTTCATCAAGCATTTCAGCTTACCATTCTGCATCTAGTTGTGTTTTGAGGTTTTATCTATTGCAGCTTTTGATGCTCTTATACTATAAACTTTGGAAGTGAAAGTTTATGAACTGTTCTGCTCTGCCTCATGCATTCATGGCATTAATCTGTAAACAATAAGTGACATATCTGAGATAATTTATGAAATAGAGCTTAAGCGGAGTTTTTTTAATGTTGTTTATTTCTTTTTAATAAAGGAAATGAAGGATTTTTATGTGCTTGTCTGGCATGACCTTCCCAGGAATGAAGTGATGCTTCATTTTGCCAAAATGCAATTCCAGAATTACAAGAAACACAGGTTAGACTAAGCCTATCTGTGGAGCAGAGCTGCTAGAAGATGAAGTGAATACTGCAGCTAGGCGAGTGGGTTCTTTCCTAGAAGTAGGACTCTGCACATACATTTTCAGATTGATACTGTCAGCTATAATTGATCAAAACTTTCTGCTATTTTGACAGTGGTTTGCAGTTCTATTTTAAAGGTTTTTAAATGGTGTGTGCTTTCTTTATCATCTTCAACTGAATGGCAATACTTTGCAATAAAAGCAGTAAACAAAGATAACAGAATGCCTGGGAGAACTTTTTTGGTTCCCGAAGTTGTACGTATATTTCTTTTAATGTTTTGGCTGGCACTGTCCAACTGTTTCATTTTCTCTGGAGCAGAAGAGAATGGTCCCTACAATCCACATATGAGTCTCCTTGGATGAAAAGCTACCTCTGCTTTTCTCCCATTAAGCAGGCACCGGATAGACTAACTGAACTGGTGAGAAGCTGCTCAGTGCTAGTAATACAAATTTTAATTTGTTGCAAGAATTTTTAGGCTACTTTTTTCTAGCTTCTTATGATTTATGATAAGAATGAACTCTTAGTAAACAGAGACTGCAGTTACCTAAAGGGATAAGTGTTAGGCATTTCCGTATTATCTTGCTGGTCTGTAGTTAGGTACGGTGCATTTTCCGAGACGGAATGAGGCTTTAAGATCAACACAGTGAGCCCAAACCATCTGATCCTTCTATGTTTCCTGAAGGTTTATATCTTCAACATGAAGGCAGTTGCTAGCATACACAGGATAAATTGTCAAGCAAAAGGAAGCAGACCACATTGTTTTCACAGCACATAAGTACCATGCTGAATGTGATTTCATGCATACATTACTGAGTGTTAGAAAAACTAGAACAGACACCCACTCCCAGCAGTAAAATTCCTTCTGTCGCTCCTTTGGGACCAATGATTTTTTTATGCTGTTGCACAGCTGGTTTATGTGTGCCATTTCCATTGGGCAAAGCCAGTCTTCCTGCTTATGTCTTGTAACTGTTTAATGGTTGGAAACCATTACTGTCTGTAGAGCAGCTTCAGCAGATTTTTAGAGTTGGAAGGTCTAATGTTTAAAAGATAGGAATGTTAAATCCATTTGAAGTCAGGAAAAAAGTTGTTTAAAAAAGGCTTTAAATTAGAGTCAAACTTGCTATCATTTTTACAGCTCAGAATGAGAATTCTGGTTCCAATGTCATTCTTTCCTTCTCCAACAATATTCCAAGTCATTTGCTGTTTTCACCCCAGTTGCCACATATAAAGCCAAAGTGGATGCATTGCAGCAGTGTACAGTGATGCGATTCTTATACACAACTTGCCCATACTCTTTTGTTAAGGTTGTAAAAGTGCTTCCAGATCCTACTGATAGAAAAAAAAGTGTAAAATGCAGATTGTCTATCATTGTATTTACAAATATAAGTGTGGGAAGATGTGCATTTTGAAATGGTGATGATGTGAGCGTTTTCTTTTTTTCTTTTACTTACAGCAAGGAATTCTCCCTTTTGGGGACTGGAGACAGAATTTTGCTTGTGATGGCTGAGTAGCCAGCAAGACAAGAATTTAAGCCCTTTGGGTATATTCAAGCCAGATACAATCCAGACAAATGCAGTACTTGTTCCATGTGCTGGAACAGCAGCTTCAGCCTTGACCTAATGAAGCTATCATTTCTAGCAGTGAGAAGTGATTTACTTGTTGGGCTGCTGAGACCAGATTGGTTTGTTTTTTTTCATATTTGAGGACAGCTGTCTGTGCCAAATTCTGGTATATATAAAATGACTTATTTTATTTGAGTTGTAGTATAAACTGCAAAGGAAAAGCTGCAACTAGCATCACTATTTCTGCAAACCAACAAATTTAATTTAACACTCAGATAAATTCATATATATAAAATTTCAGAACTTTACATTTGAAAAACTGGCAGTAGTTTCCACTCCAGTAATGTTTACATATCTGAATTATACAAGTGAGCAGTCAGTCAAAGGGATCACAGATACACTAACAGTAGGATGGCTGTTAGCTTTTTGGTCAGCAATATGCCAGTTCAGCTTCATAGTCAGGTTAACAAACAGATTATGTATATAAGCTTTATCATTCAGTACCAGTTACTGGACCCTGAAGTATTTCAGCATGAGTTGTATACTGCTTTTAGGCTGCATAGACATAAGCGTAGCAGAGCACCTTGTAGAAGCATGACTTTTCCATTCAGTAATGCAGAAGAAAACAATAAATCTGGTACCTGGTAAATGGCAGGCATACATTATGGAGGAGCATGCTCTTATCAGTTTTTTGGGATTTGGGTTTTTAGGGAGGGGTGTTTTTTGAGGGGTGCTTTGGAAAGGTCTGGGTTTGGTTTTTTTGGGGGTTGGTTTTTTTTTATGTGGTTTTTGTAGAGGTGGGTTTTTGTGTTTGTTTTTGTTTTGGGTTTTTTTTTTTTTTGTTTTTTTGAGGATGGGCCTAGGTCATTTGGGGTTTTCTCCTGTTAATAACAGAGATCACAATATTTTGTCTTGTTGCTATTCCTTCTTACCTGTTTGTTTTTGCTGATGAAACTCAATTCTTTTCACATTAAAGAAAAGATTAATATTCTTGGGGTTTTGGCTCAAAAAATGATAGTTCTGTCAGTTGCAATAGTGATGAAGGTCACAGAAATATATAGAAATAGATGAATAAATTATATAGTGATATTGAAATTGCAGCTAAGGAATGGATCCTTAGCTGAATAAAATGCTCACTAAGTGGCTTTGTATTTCAGGTAATATTCTCCAAATCCAAGAAATATTTTAGTGTTCTGTCTGTACGGTTTGGTTGTGATGTTTTTCAGAAGATTAAATAGTAATATATTAAGTTTTGTTCGTCTTTGACATCTTACTTTTTTCTAGATAATTGTTTTCTCCAGATTATTCTACTAGTTTTAAAAAAGCTCTTTCAGAAAATGTGGCACTTTCAAATGTCTCACCTTTTCATTTCTGTAAGCTGCAGATCTCCTTCCTTTCTGGCTTCTACTGCTAGCACCACCATTCTTCCTCTTGTTCAAAGTAATTTTTGAGGATGACATTTATGAGCCTTGCAAAAGAGAGACTTTGAGGAAAGGGGACATTTAGGAAAATGTTTCTGCTATTGCTGTTTTATTTCACATCTATGTTCCTTTAAAATGATGTTCTTTCTTAACTGCAATTACCCAATGCCTTTTTAATATGTTTACATTCTACCATAGCAAAGGAGGAACACTGCTGGGTTTTCTTTTGCATTGTCTGCTGACTGGACTGTTTCTAGCAAATGCAGGTGAAGTGCTATTGACAAAGAAATGTTTGCAATAAACTGAGCAATTATACAGAGTACAGGGTGAAATTCTGGTGCTCTAGAAGGCAGAAGAAATGATCTATCGGTTTCTTTATGCACGTAGTTCTTCCTTACAGTTTTCTCTTTGTTCTTATGTCACTCAGAAAAACAGGAATGTTTGAAGTTACCTTAAAAGAAATAAATCAACAAATTCCTGTGATTCTGAGACATATAAAAGCTCCATTCTGGTCAGTTGTTAACTTTTTACAAGGAAAATTTACACACTGCCTTGTTTTCTTAAGGGGACAGAAACATTTGAAAAGGAAAAACATTAATTTGATCATTTGCAGTTAGACTTATGAAGCACAGGTGAATAGAATTTCATATTTCTAATAATTTTGTCCAGAAGAGCTATTTCATTCAACTTTTAGATTTTTTTTTTAATGACTCACAGTCTTTCATAGATATGGAATGAAGACAAATATATTTTATGTTTAAAAAATTTTTTTCTTTACATCTGACCATTTGTAAAGGCGTATTCTCTGAAACACTTTAATTCTATCCCATATGTTATCTATAAATAATACATGATGCATAGTACTTCTGGGAGATAACCTGAATAATTCACCTACAGTAATATGATCATGTTGTACTTCAGGTTATAAATCTTTTATTGCCGTAATACATTGTCATATAACGTAGAAAACACCTATCATTTTAAATTAGTGAAGATGAATACTTAATAAATATTTTGGATTTGTGAATCATTATTTTGCTCATATTTATTATACCCAAATATCATTTTATATCTACTTATCAACCTATAGTGGTAAATGAAAATTGTATTAGAGAACAGTATAAACCATTTAACTAAACTAATTCTTAAATTTATCCCTTCCCATATAAATAGCTTTTACACTTATACAAAGGGCTCCCATAAAGGGAACTGGCTTGCAAACTGATATTAAAAAAAACTCCCAAAAATAAAAGAAGAAATAAGGAATTCTCATTATTTTGAAAATTGATTTAGATTTCCAGAATTCTTAAACTGAAGTATGCTTTGTAACTTTTATGGCCAAAAGTTAGGTTGAATTATATATGTGAGGAAACAGGGACATCCATTACTATTTAACTAAAATGGCATGTGTGGGGAAACAGGAGCATAGCATCCTTTGTTATTTAGCCAAGAGTCTTGTTAAATAACAGGAATGAGCAATTATTTCACATCTGCTGATCTTTAAAAGGGTAATGCTGTCTTTATTAATTCTGAATGTGTCTGTTTGCATGAACTAAATGATGGAATTTTTCAGTGAGACAGTTTGTGATAGGGATTATCTGATGAACATAGTATGCTTGGAAACTGTATTTAACAGCACATTTACCATTATAAAAAGATGCAGGTGAGCCATGCAGTAAATTAATGCCTGGTGTCCCCTCTGCTCACCTCCAGTTTTATTTCTGGCAAATAAGTGGTGGCTCATTTGGCTAAAAAGTTATATGAAAATGGGTTTTTTTTTATCAGATTTTTTTTTTTTGGCTACAGGTTCATAACACAGCTTAATTATTATGAATTTCCTTTATTCTGTTTTCTTTTTTAATTTTGTTTTTGCAGTTACCTTATATTTTGTAACCAATGTTTGACTTGCACGAAAACATGATATATCATTGCATCTTAATTATATTTATTCTAAGAAAGTGTTTATCTCCCACAGATATCGATACTAGAATTTTGAAGAAAGACTCAAAAAGTGGAAATGAAGTTTTTTCATCTGAGAATTGTCTGGCAACACCAAAAAATGTTCAGTGTTTCCACCATACAATTCTGTGATAACTGTACAAAGCCACTTTCAGGAGAGGAGTGGTTAACACCCACTATGTGTTTGAAATAGTGTATCACCGAAGTAAAACTGATAGTCTAGTACATTTTGGTAAAGCTTTATAATGTTTGTGAACTACCACTATACAGAATAATGACAAAGCCAGATGGTAACCCATAATTTTTATTTCAGTAAAGTTTGAATTTCTAGAATTTACAAGAAACCATATCACTTACTGGAAATTTTTGCCTCAGTTTTCTTCAGTGTATTGAGAATGTTTAATCCAGCTCATGTATGCATGGTAAATACGCAAAATGAAGACGATCTTTACCTTACTGAAGATGATCTTTACTTTAGAATATTTTTGTTTGCTTTAAATTCTAGATCCGTCTGCTCCACCAGCTCCATCTAATATCAGAATTGCCAATATCAGTGCAAACAACGATGGGAGTGTAAATGTAATGATTACTTGGGATCTTGCAGAAGAGCCTGATATCCCAGTGCACCACTACAAAGTCTTCTGGAGCTGGACATACAGCAAATATGTAATCCCAGCCAAAAAAAAGAGAAGGAAGATTACTGATGGGGTAAGAAAGAAAATAGTAAATGAGACAGAAGTGTGGCTTATTTCTGGCACAAAATAGAGTGTAAGTATAAAACGTGATAAATTGCAATGATTTCAGCAGCTGGTAAACTAGTGGTCTTAATTTTTAATATCACCAACTCCATACACAATTTTGATCTCCCGGTCCCTATTTTTTGCTGAACTCAGGGAGAGAAGTAGACTTCAGCCTTAAAATGCAGTCAACTGCTATCAGAATTTGCAGGAAAGAATAGAAAGTTAAATGCTATTTGTCCTCTAAATTCAGGCTTATTTTTTAGCGTTTCTTAAAGATACAGTGCTTTGTTTTATTTAAAAAGCCAACATCATCTGTCACATTGTCTTTTCACTATGCATGTAAAACTTGTGACATTGTGATATAGAGTAACCATTAAATAGTCAGTATAGGTCCAAGGAAAAAAAAAAAAAACCCACAACTGAAAGCTCTTCAGATAAGCTTCTGTACCACAGATCTGCCATATTTCTGTAGCAGCCAGCTCCTATGAGATTTTTGGATGATGTATCAAATGCTGCTTTACTGGAAAATTATTTGTTGTGATATCCCTAAGCATATTGCATATTGTTTTAAAGTAATTAATAGAAATAGAAATAATTTATAGATTACAGGCCTGAACTTAATTCTCAATGTTTTTAATAAGTGTATTGTGGGAATTTGGTCCCAGGTGTATGTTAACTCTGTGTTTTGGCTATGGCTGCCCACCTTCAATGTGACGAATGACAGCTGAAAGGTTGTAGTTCCCTCTGTCCCTCAGTCACCAAACCCTCAAAGAAATTAAAGCAATGAAAGATGTGTGCTGAATTTGTGCGAGTAAATACGCACAGAAAAGAAAGTTAGTTCTTTGTTGTACTCTTAAAATACCACTTTGGCAAGACAGGAGTAGGGTTGGTCTGTGCTATGTAGATAAGTATGTGTTTCTCGGAAAAGCTGCCATTGGCTGGAGATATTTATGACAGAGCCTACAGCCTAAAGGTACAGGGGAGCTTTTTGTCCACAAGCTAGTCCTTAAATAACAAAACCCAAAGAATTTTAAGATTGAGCTGGGTCCTTAATTTTGTGTTGACATTTTGCATAGGGTACATCCTAGCTATAAATGCGTTACAATAGATCCAATATACAACAGTATGATAATTGGAACCAAGTTCTGACCTTGACTGTAGGGAAATCCAGAAGATCAAGGACATATTTTAGAGAAAAGGTAGGCTCTTAGAATATATTTCATATTAATCCTGCCTCCTTGTAATTTTTTTTCTGGAGCATGAATTTGAATGTTTGAAACAAATAGAATATGTTGAAAAATGTAGTGAATGTTGGATTTTAGCTGTCTGCGGACTGGCTGTCTAGAAAAAGTTTCCAATTTGTTTGCTAAAACAGAAATTAGGGAATAAACAGTTTAAATTTCTTTGGCTAAAATAATTTTAGCAGAAGAAAAAAATACGTTAGGTAGAAAAAAAACCTTTTTTTTTTTTTCTATACAGTAAGTGTCTGTATTTGCCAAGGAATTACCAAAATTATGTAAACATCGGGAAGGGGAATATTTTAAAAATTACACAGAAAATCAGAGCCTGATAAAATACATTTTAAAGAAAGGAAAATTTGCTCTGTTGAAATTTATACATGAGTTTATTTTCTAATTTCAAAAAAGCAATGTACCTAACATAACAGGCCTGTTTTTATTAAGTGCCTGTTTCAGTAATACTGTAACTGCTTTGTATTTGTATTCTATTATAGGCCCAAAATTATGTGGTACTGGAGGGACTTCAGCCCAACAGCAACTACAATGTAGAACTGCAGGCAGTAACACGCTGGGGCCAGATACGCCTAAAAAGTACTAAGGTTTCTCTACATTTTAGTACAACTCAGGACACCAGGAATAATAGTAAGTAATTTTACTCAAACACCTGAATTCTTTATCTATTCTTTATCTGGAATTTGAATGTTTTATATAATGATTTCTCAAATTAAAAAAAAAAAAAAAATTTTTTTTACCATCCCTCCTTCTCGTGTTTTGTTTTGGTTTGGTTTTTGTTCTGATTACAAGTTTCTGTGAAGTTCTTGATCTCATTGCTAAACTTCAGGGTGTTTAGTTTTCAGTCCAATCATCTTGAATGGCATTTCACCATGTCACATCACAGCTCTGAGACTGGACATGCAACTGAGTTGAGTTTACATCCAATCACAGGAGAAGGCTGGTTCCTGGGTGTCACCTGGGTCTGAGGCTGGGCTGTGTCCTGGTGACTTGGAGGAAATTCTGGGTACCATTTACCTAGGCAAAGTAACATTGGGCAAACTGTTGAACTTCTTTCTCTCATTTTACTGTGAGAATAGTTTTATAAACTTTCCCCTCTTGGCAGCAGGGATAATTAATCAACTGATGTTTGTCAGGCTTTATTGCTAGTCCTGATGTTAGGTTTCATCATTGTAGTCTTTAAACATGATAGTAAATAAAGACTTTCCATATAATAAAAACCCTCTAAACTGAAGGTAACTGGTATTGGACTGTGCCGTTTTTCTATACCATTCTGCACTTACTGTGAGAAACTGTTTTGCTGGTAGTATCAGCTCTCTCCATGGCCTCGCTAATGTTCTGTCTCTTATAGTCTGTATCAGCAGTGGGTTTGTGTTGGGAGAGGAAGATTTTTGTTTCACTTTTCCCTCTACAAAAGATTGTGTCCTCTACCAAATGGAGTTCATCTACCCTGTATCTCATATGTGCCTTTGGTGGTTTCATCATCTTATGTCTACTCCAGTGGCACCTATTTCCTATCATTGTCACAGCTAGATTTAGATTCCTTCCGCAATTTTGCTTCAATCATTTGCCCTCTCCTTGGTTGTTTTACTTCAGAAAACAGTCCATCATCAGTTTCTGTGAAAGTCTGCTATCTACTAGTGTCCAAATGGAGTTAGTTCATTTACCGTGTATCTCATATGTGCCTTTGGTGGTTTCATCATTATAGACTTTCCAGTGCCTTGTGATTTATTTCATTTTGCTGTGGTGACCTTCTTGGACCAAAAGGTTTATTAATTGTTGTATTGTTTTTTAAACCAAAGTAATGCTGTACTAAGAGCAATATTTTTATTTTCTCATATACTCAAAGTATTTGACTGTAATGTTCAAGTTATGAGCATATGTTTAGTTAATGAGCAGTATTTTCTTAGTGCCTGAGATCTAATATCACACATTTTAGTGGATAGAGCACTCTGTTGAGAAGTGTATTTGGACCTCTTTGGACATTTTTTTAAAAATGGCTAAATTATAGCTTACATAGAAAAGCAAAAAAACCTACTCCTGTAGGAGATGCAAATTCATCTTCTGAATCTCACTGAAGTTAGTTAGGAACAGAGCCAGTTCTGCTTGAGGTACTTTTGAGAGTGCTCAGAAGCAGATGGAGAAATGTGAAAAAGGAGAATATTGCCTGAATATTATCTAGGACATGACATTCATGGCCTGTCTTTATTTGGGGACTTCTGTGGCCTTTGGGAAGTAGTTCCAGAAGCAACATGCCAATTTTGTTGAAGTCCCTCTGTCAGTTGTTCTGCTCTCTGTGGAATTAAGCTCTGGGTTTTTTCAGTGTCATTTCCTATTGTCAGAATAAAAAATATTCCATAACCCACTAAAGTAATTTAGTCCTACAGACCTCTGTGAGCTTTGACCCTGGCCCTCTGACATTACATTTCCCCACACTCAGAAATGCATTGCCTCACTGTATTTGTAAGCTTTGCTTCTGGGAAATGCAGCAAGACTGACTCTTGATCTTTATATAGAGATATTCTAAATCTGTGTCCTGGTTTTTCTGGAAGTGAAGCAGACAGAGAACATAAAAGCAGATACTTAGTAAAATTAAAATACTTTCAATTAAGGTATACCAAATAGATTTAAGTCTACTTCTATCACTTTTTTTTAATTTCAGGTAGTATGAACATTATGGTTACCTTGAAAATAATTTAATCATTTTCTTAAGTTTGGTAGTTTTGCTTTAATTTAAAACAAGCAAAGAAAATGTAAAATTGTATCACATTAAGCAAAGGATTAAGAAACTAAAATATGGCCAAAAAGCAAGTGGGTTTCAGCTGAAGCTATATGTAGGGCAAAATATTCATGTTTCCATGTTACTCATGATAATTATTGAAACTTGAATCTTACCATCTTTCTCTCAAGTATGTAATTAATAATTTTCCACTTCCTTATTATTGAAATCTTTATTTTGCATTTATGTGTAATATTGAACTAAATACGGCTTTTTTAAATCTGATGCAAATTCTATTCTCTGATTTGGAATGGGTGTATTTGCATGTGTGCAATTAAAATGCAGTTTGAATGAGCACTGCTGCCTTTTCAACTGAAAAGATCTATAAATATTGTCAACCCTGCTAAATGTTGATAAACTGTTGCTAAATGAAATTCTTGTTGAAGGACATCCCATTACCATTACTTGTTGGAAGCTAGACACATAACACCAAGGGGATTGCTCAAAGTTAATTTTGCTCTTACAGTGTTTTCCTAAGCATTCAGTGTTCACTGTTGGAAACAGGAAAGTGGTCAAGAAAGATCTCTTAATCTGACCACAGTGTTCCTACATAGCATACCAAAGGACTGTGTTTACTTTGATGTAATAACCACATGTGGCACTCTGTGGGTTACACTCAGTGCCGTCCTTGGGTTTTGTGTATATTCAAACACTGCACAAATATAAAGGCCGTGAATGATTATACAGATACTATGCCTGTTTAAAGAGTCAGTGTGTTAACATTTCTAGTTCTTGGGGATACAAATGCACTCCCTTTCCTTATGATTCTCTTGAAAATTTGCAGAACATTTTCATACTAAATTATATCTCTTTTTCTCTCTCTGTCTAAAATATTTTCTGACTGAATTTCAAACAAATTGTATGCTTTTCAACCATTATGGACAACTTGTTATTTATGTTAATTTCATTTGGGTAAGGTACTGAAATAAGATAATTTGGATTAAAGATAGTATAATTTTCTGAATTGCAGCACTGTTAACATAGTCATTATACAGCACATAAATAATTTCCTGATTGTTCTGTGTATTGCAGAGGAACAAACATCTTCTGCTGGAAAACCCCAGAAAGGACTGGTAGATCCTTACCCAACCTTTCAAAGAAGAAAACCCACTCGTTTTCTTAAAATCGGAAGTCCTTTCTATCAGGACAATCAACTTCAGGTCAAAGTATACTGGAAGAAGACAGGTTTGTCAAATTTTTGTTTTACTGTTTTTTCTGAGGAGCTTTCATCAAACATCATCAGGGTTGTCGAACATTACTATAATATGATGAACCTCATACAATAGTTCAAAGTTAAACCCTACACCAATACTTCAATCCTTTCACCTTCATGTTAGAATGAAACATTGGTCTCCCTTTGTAGTGTCTGTGTAAATGTCTGTCAGAAGGAAATTAAATTAATCAGCTATCCTAAAATTACAGTCAGTCATGTTGGGACACTGAATCTTGCCACAGCTGAGATAATTTTTATGTCAGTAGAAATTGCTTCAGTAAAATTTTAAATAGGAAGCCGAACTTGGTCTTATGTTCCGAAGAGCTTTTGAGGCTATGAGTATTGTCTCCCTGGAAGTGTTGTCAGAGGATCTCAAGCACATACAGTTCTTGGGCAAAATTTCATCTAGTGACACTACAGTATCACTTGAGTCACTAAACTGCAGTTCAAACCACAAAATTTAAAGCTATAGTGGCTTATGTTAGTGCCATGATAGGCTTTATGCTAAACTTTATCAGTCACCTTGAATTACAAAAGGAAGAATAATTGGCCACAACCACTGGAAAAATCTGTAAGTTGTTTTTTTGCTAGGCTGCATTCACTCTCTTGTTTTTCAGGAAAATCTAACAACAATTTTATGTTTAAGTTTTCCAGTCCAAAGGAAAATGCCTAAACTTTAATTGTCTAATCAGAACAAGAAACAAAAAAAGGGATTTTCCGTTCTTGCATTTTTGGAGCATATAGGTTGTTACACATTGCTCCAGCTTAGCCATGACAGATTCATACAATGTTATTTGAAAATGTGCTAACACTGTTAGTGTTTTAACTTGGAGCAATCTACATGTGTAGCAGTAGCACATGTATAAAATCCACTCAATTTTTGTCTTTGAAATAAAAGCCTATAAGATGGATAATCATCGAATCATAAAATTCTTATTCCTCCATAAAATCTGCAAGTTTCAGCTCAGCCTGACTACTTACACATTCTAAATGTTTGTCCCCATCTTGGCTGTGCTAGTTTTCATTTTTTCTTGCTTTCCTCACTATATCTCATATTTGCCTAACTTCATGAAAAGCTGGAATAATTTAAAGTTTAAATTAAAGTTGAGGCATTTTTAATTATGAATATTAAGCTTACTTAAAAAATACAGTTTTGATTATCTAAAGTGAGATTTACATATTCTGAGCTTTGAACTGATCACCTTAAGCTTTAGCTTTCTGCAAGTGAGATACAACTCATTGTCCGAGCTCCTTTTATATCAGAAAAGAAAAGCAGGTGACTTCTGAAGCAATTAATCTCACTCTGCAGCAGAATCATTCCCTGGAGATGCCCCTCTTCCTTACTGAGTACAGAAGGGAGCCTGGACAACTCATCTGTAGAAGGCTCAGAGACACCTAACATCTCTCTGTGAGCTCAGGTTCAATTCTCAGCGGACTGAACTTAAAAAAATGAGGAGAAGGATTCAAAGATGAGGAGACTATGATGACTCCTGCTGGCATAAGTTTGTGCAACTCACACTCTGTAGGCAAAATTCAGCCCAGTGCAACAATTGATCCAGCTGCAGCTCTTTCCCTTCCAGCCTGTTTGCAGAAGAAAGATTTTGTGTCCTATGACCAAAATGCCAGCACCCCTAGTGAAATACACCTTATTAATAGTTTTCTAAAATTAATGGAGAAACTAATCACAACCAATGCAGCAATATTTCTGTTCCAAAGAAGATGCCTTGAGCTAGATGTCAACCAGTTATAGTGATAATGTAGATGTTGAGCTTGTAAGTAAACATTGTGTCGTAGATACCCTGGAGCTGAATACTGCCCTGTTATAACATACCTGGAGGTAATATTTGTATTAAAGGCTATAGATGCCTATAAAAAGAAGTAAAGTAATCAGCATTCTCATAGTGGCTCATAGTTTGGAAATAAAAGTGTCTGAAAGTGGTGTAATCTCCACAACTGGAGATCTTCAAAGACAGATACAGCACAGACGTGGTAGAAATTACATGGATTTACATCCTGTCACCTTGTGCCAGGGATGGATTAGTTGAGTTCTTGAGTAGCTGACTGTACAGCTGACTCATCTTTTGTGAATCTCTGTACCTCCAGCTATATAAAAGAGACACCCAGAGGTCCGTCTTCGTCATGTGCTGGGAGCAAGCTCTGTCACATGCTCTCTGGTGTTTAGGTGTATGCCCCATACACATACTAGAAGACACCCTCATTTTTCTCACAAAGTGAACAGTGATGGCAAAGGTATGTGAAGAGGGACAGAATGTAGCAGTTTTTCAGGCATTTTTCCTTTCTTCTCTTAAAAGGAAATAGAGTTCTGAGCGACAGCATATGTTCCGAGTAACTTGGCAGGAACCATTACCTCATGTGGAACTGAAATAAAGCCAGTTACCTGCTCCTGAGAAGCTAGTGGCTTCTATGAGCTCTTACGGGAGTTTAGAGGTTATGTAGCACATAGATGAGATACTGACTGTAAATTTACTAGTGGCAGTTTACTGCAGAGCAAGTCTGCTTCACCATGCAGGGAACACAGCAGGAGAAGTATATTGGCTGTGTCCTGTCTTTATGAAAGACAGCAGTTACTGGAGCCAGCTGTGTTGGGAGATGTACCCACACATTTTTTCTGCTGTATGAACTGCACTGTCTCATCATGTTTAGGGAGTTATAAGAGGTCTAAGAGTGCAGCAACTGCAATAGAAAATAATGAGAGAAAATTTACCTTCATCAATTGCCTGATGTCTACGCTATTTTCATTGCAGATAGGCAGAGTTCACATGCTTCCTGACAGAGAATTGTCCTCTTTGTCTCCTACATGGTGGGTGAAACCAGGAGGCCCTGTTGATTGCTCCAGTTATTTTTTCTTGCCATTAAAACCAGCACTTGTTTGGTGGTGGAACACAGATATTCTCTAGTCTTAAATCAGGATGGGTGATTCATAACAAATAAAGATTAAAAAACTGTCATGAAACCATGTGAAATAAGTATGTTCATAATGGTAAGAGGTAACATAAAAAAATAATTGAAGAAATAAAATTTGCAAGCTTGAACATGTCGGGCATTTGTAAATTGAGCAAAATTTCAATTGGTTGTAGCAATCTTTGCTTTGTTTGGTTTGATTTTCAAGATTTTTTTGTACTTTCTGTGATAGACTTCATGGTCCTAACAAGGTATGGTTGCAGGGGTGATGAAATAAATACGTTATTTAGATTTTAAGTTTTTTTTTAAGATTAAGACATTTAAACCAGTATGTTATGTTGATATAGAATTTCTTTTGCTGAAGTGAAAACTTTAACAGCTACTAAAATAGCAGTCTTTCATTCAATTGGAATAGTTTTATTTATTTTCTATAGTAATAGCTGCTCAGAATTTTTGTTCTACTCCTGAATTCAGTGCTCATACCATTTTTTGAAGGCCTGAGATTTTTTCTTTTATTTGATTTAAAATTTTCTTTTCTTTTCTTTTCTGTTCTTTTCTTTTCTTTTTATTTTATATTATCCCAAACCAGGATGGCTTTATAGAATAGTTTAGTACTGCCTCCCAACATCGTGGTATCACAGCACGCCACAGATTACAGAAACAAACAGAAGAAAAGACCTGTGTGGATTTCTTATACCACTTAAAAAACATAAACATGCTCCTAAGGTTGTTTGAAGTTATTTCTTTATTTTCATTGGTCCCTTTGTTAGCTGAGAAATTGAATTTGAACCATTTTACTCAGTCTAAAAAGGACAAAATAGATCAGGATCGTGGAATAATTTAAATGGGTTGGAAGGAACTTCTGGAGGTCAGCTGCTCCAACCATCTGCTCAAAGTAGGGCTAACTCTGAAGTTCAATCAAGTTTTTCAGTCCTATCTGTAAGGCCCTATCACAGAGTTGTTACTGTTTTCTGAATGACAGGGAATTTGTCCTTTATGAATACCAGTCTGCAGAGGCCGCCAAATAGATTGCAATGTACTTTAGGATTTCCAGAAAGCACAGTCATATCTCTTAACATTCAAAGATAGTTCTGCCATTACTATGAGAATGTGTGTTCCTCATTGTTATTTGCAAATGTGCCTCTAGGAAGCCAGTGAAAGAACACAGTGATGACATCAGAGCTGAAGCTCCTGTGTTTATATTATTCCTCTGAATAGAATTCATCAGACCTCTGTTGTGTGCAACAACTGCAACAGAGGGGGTGTTGCAAGCTGTTACTGAACTGGCTTTATTATACATTAAAGAAGTGATTGCTAACTAGAACTCAGAAGCTGAACACAGTGTTTGAGTTAAAGTCTGAGTAAGTAGATGGAAGATCCTATTTCCACATATATGCATCATAACGTGCCACAGTTGGGTAGCAGAAAACACTTATCTAGGCCTGTTCTTCAGGTGTTCTTTCTTAAGTCCCCCATCTTAGTTTCAGTAAGCATGACGCATGAATGGAATGTAAGATCTGGACTTCACATTAAATAAATCTCTTTCTGAAACAGTCTTTCAGTTTGAATGCTTGGGTGTGATGGCAATAATAACTTTACTTCAGGATGTATGCTAGCAAAACTAACTCCACACTTCAGGCAGTACAAGGTGCTTAGCAAATGCACATAATTTTGCTAGACCATCATTACAAAAGCATATCACAATTATGTGAATACAATAGCTTCTTTCTGAAAGAAGAAAATGTCTTTCACTTGCTGCCTCTGACTTAGGCCTGGGATTAGAGAAACACAGTACATTCCTTAAACAGCGTGAATCCCACTGCTGTAAATGAAAAGAAGAACTTGCTCATGGCCAGATGTTTTGGCCATCTTGACCATATGAAATTAGAAATTATGTGCTATTTATGTGTCATAGTGGAATCAGCTTAAATCTCTTAACTCCTTGGTGCTTGTGTCAGAGTACCATCCATTACCAAGAATGGATGCACTCTGAACCTTCTGCTTAAAGAGATTAGCTACTTAACATAATTAAAATTCTCAGTATCTTGTGCAGTAATCAAGACTGAAAGTGTGAAAATCAGATCATTCTGTTTCCTCTGTGCCTCAGTGGTTTGGCAAATAGAGAGCTGAGGTTTTAGTCTTCAGCTGAAAAGCCTTCAAGTTGCTGCAAATTTGTGTGTGAAAATTAAGTATTTCCCACAGACAGAAGGAAAAAAAAATCTTTATGAACTCACTGCATCTATTCTCATCACTTGCTGCAATAATTATAATACATTAAAATAATAGAATGTAATTTGATGTAATGATGATTTCTTTCCAAAACAGCAAGTTACAATAATATTTTCTGACCTATTACTCTGCTTCCACTACCATTTTCTTAGTGTCTGTTATTGAAGTATAATGTAACTCCCCTTGCTTAGGTAGAGCTTTAGTTTCCTTTTCTTTGAATGAAGTCTGTGTGCATTTACATCCCCCTGTTTAATTTAAACATTTAAAGTAGTTCTGGATGTTTAAAATCAATATATCTGCCCCTTGGTTTTGCTTAAAAAGACAAATATTTAAAATACATTAAGAGTTGGCTTCAGGCTTCTTTCTTTGTGTTTCTGGTAAATGCTAAAGCAGAAAAAGCAAAGAATACTTAGGGCAGGGAGAGGCAAAGAATCCTCCATTGTCTGATAAATCAACCAAACTAGAATAATGAATTAAATTACAGGGAAGAATAAAATGCAAGCCAAGGGAAAGCAAACAGAAAGCTGCCATGAGTGCTTTTAAAACCAGATCTTAGGAAAACAAAATTAACTTTCACTTAGTTCATGGAGATAAATGAAGTGACTGTGGTGATTCTTTGTTTGCAATAAGGTATTGCATATGACAGGTTTTAAAATAATTGAAAGTTTTCCCCATGTTATCCAATAGTTCTTTCTCATGGAACTAGAGCCATTGAAGCTAATGAAACCCTTCAATACCAGTTGGAGTTTCTAGCTATTATTGTAAAGAATTTAGCAGTAGTTACTTAACGCTAATGAAATACTTAGTTTGATACTAACTGTTGTACGAGGAAGTTCAGTGTTTGAGCAGCTGGCCATTTTCTAATTGCAGATATGTAACTAGGAAAATATTTGTACTTGAGGGTATCACTTTGATTCAGATGGTTCTTTCAACAAGAAGACCTCACTGGTAATTACGGCGAACTCTACACCAATGTATTGCACTCATACTTCCATGTGAATACAGAGACATTGGCTCAGCAGGGATTGATTGTGTGGGTATGCATAATGTGCACATATATTTAGAGATTTAATTAGTAAAGCTGGCCCCCAGCGCAGGAATCTTTGACTAGATCGCCTCTTTAGAAATTCAGCAGTAGACATTGCATAATTTGCTTTTCCATGTGCGCTACAGCTGACTCAGATGCTTGTATCCTGTAGGGTTCTCCAGCATCCTGCCTGGGTTAGGTAATGCTGTCAGCTTTAACTGTCATGGGAAATTATTCCAGAGTTAAAAGAATATCCTGTCAGAAGTATCTCTGTGTGATTCCTACTCCTCCCTAACTTTGTCTCACATAGCCTAATGTAGCACCAGGAAAAATGTCTTTGACTTTTTCCTGCCTGGAGAAAATGAAAAGGGGAACATCTGACCATCTCCAGTTATATTTGTTATACTTTATAAACTGATTACAGGACTCAGACTATTGGTTTGCATTTGTTTCATGTCCAAATGTGAAGTGCTAACAATGCTTAAAATGTTCCTGGTAGCTGACATAAAAATATCAACAGCAATTAATACAATTTGGTAAAGCAGGTAGTATGCAACTTCTAAAATGGTATGCAATTGATTAGTGGGATGAATAATCAAGTTTTTAAATCACATTTACAGTAGAGGCAATCTCAGTGGCATCTCTCCTGCAGATGGGACAATACTGGGGAGTCTTTTCGAGGGCACAGTTTACTGCATTTCTTCATGTTTTCACAGGCACAACAGAAAACTGTTACTGGCTTCCTTTCACTTGCTTCTAAACCTCCATACCTTCGAGGGTAGGTGATTAAAGCTCTTGGTATGAGAGGCTTAGGGGCAAGGCTGTCCAACGATTAGTACCAGGAATGTAATTGGAACGAATTCAAAGTGTGCCGGTAAATCAGGTATCACAAGCCAAATCAGAACTACCTACTGTGATCCCAGAGCTCAGACAATACAGAAAACCGATTCTGCTTAACAGGTGCCCACTGATATCTGCTGAAAGCAGATTGTGGCTATACTGGGCTGGTTTGGTCTAGTACATTCATCGAACTGATTTTAACACTTTGTATGGTTGATCCACTTACTGCTTCATTTTAAAATTTACATAGAGCATGCTGTTCACAAGCCCTCAGTATTACATGAATCATACTCCAGAATACCTTTTGTAGTTTTAAAAGTGTATTTAATGTGACTTAATATATGCATTTAAAAGTAGTATTCTTTTTATTTTAAAACTTAATAACTGAATACAAATTTAAGCTTCATTTTTTTTTTAACTTACATTAAAGATCAAATAGAAATGTAAATGCAAATTACCTGGTCCATGAGTGCAATTCAAAGGTAGTCCATCATTATGTGGGATGAGTACCTGTTGTCCAACTGCAGAGACACATTCAATATTGCATTGCAAATTCATTTATCAAGACTTAACTCACTTCAAGGCACTGAAAAAATTAACTGTCCAACTAACAAATAAAATCTTACCTGATTTGTAATTCTTCAGTAAAAATTAATGTTTTCAATACCAATATCTTTATGTACCTTCAAAAATATCTGTCTACCCAGTACAAAATTTTCAACGTTTCTTATTACTTCTTGAGTATTACCACAACTCGTAAAATTAATTATTTTAACAAAAAGTAGAGAACTTTGTATATATACATACATATACAGTCACTAAGATTGTCAATGGCAATGTCTGTTAGTAGGCAGTCTGAATAACTGAGAAATACAAACTTTTTACCATCAAATTGATGCCCTCCTTTTCCTGAACTGTATCACTAGGTTATATTCAGTCAAAGTTTTGTCTTATATGCTTACACTGTCATACCTGGAGCAATCCTACCATTCCTACTGTGAGTAAAAACATACTGAGGTGCTGCCGGTTTAGGAAGGTTCAACATCTTTGTCAGTGACATGGACAGTGGGATTGAGTGCGCCCTCAGCAAGTTTGCCAATGACACCAAGCTGTGTGGTTCAGTTGATACGCTGGAGGGAAGGAATGCCATCCAGAGGGACCTTGACACGCTTGTGAGGTGGGCAGATGCCAACCTGATGAAGTTTAACCATGCCAAGTGCAAGGTCCTACACTTGGGTGGGAGCAATGCCAGGCACAGCTACAGGTTGGGCAGAGAAGAGATTCAGAGCAGCCCTGCAGAGAAGGACTTGGGGGGGTTGGTCGATGTGAAAATGAACATGATCTGGCAGTGTGCGCGTGCAGCCCAGAAAGCCAACCTTATTCTGCGCTGCATCAAAAGGAGAGTGACCAGCAGGTCGAGGGAGGTGATCCTGCCCCTCTACTCTGCTCTTGTGAGACCTCACGTGGAGTATTGTGTGCAGTTCTGGTGTCCTCAACATAAAAAGGACATGGAACTGTTGGAACAAGTCCAAAGGAGGGCCACGAGGATGATCAGGGGACTGGAGCACCTCCCGTATGAGGATAGGCTGAGAAAGTTGGGGCTGTTAAGCCTGGAGAAGAGAAGGCTGCGTGGAGACCTCATAGCAGCCTTCCAGTGTCTCAGGGGTGCCTACAAGGATGCTGGGGAGGGACTCTTCATGAGGGACTGTAGTGAGAGGACAAGGGGTAATGGGTTCAAACTTAAACAGGGGAAGTTTAGATTGGATATGAGGAAGAAATTTTTTACTGTAAGGGTGGTGAAGCACTGGAATGGGTTACCCAGGGAAGCTGCGAATGCTCCATCGCTGATGGTGTTCAAGGCTGGCTTGGACAGAGGCTTGGGTGGCATGGTTTAGTGTGAGGTGTCCCTGCCCCTGGCAGGGGGGTTGGAACTAGATGATCTTAAGGTCCTTTCCAACTCTAACTATTCTATGATTCTATCAAGTATGGGGTAATAACTGCTTGTGAGTGATCTCTTAGCCTGCCTAAATTCTGAAGTAAAATACTTAGCTTATAATCCAAGGGAGGTTAAACTATCAGCAGGGAGTCATCATGCTCATGGTGATGGTGGTTTAAACTAACAAGTGTCCTCTTGTAAATTGAGTCAGTTTTCCTCCACATGCTTCTTTTTAGCTTGTATTGTTTAATTAGCCTACTTATAAGGTGGCCATGAGCACTACAGACTGGGAAGAAAACTGGTCTATTTGAATGAGTAGCAGGAGGTGGAGGGGAAGACACAAAAAAAAGGGTATCTGACACTGGAATTATAATCTAAATTTAAAGATGTCACATGTATGCAGCTGATAAATAATGAGCTCTTAAGCACCAGTTGCTTTTACTCCGGGGGTCATAAGCTGAATATAAAAATATATACAGTAGTCTAGACCAAAGATCCATCCCAGTAGGTATTCTGTTCTTGTCAGTGGCCAAAAGCAAATCAAAAGGAACATAAGAATAAGGCAAACATGTAGTGATACTTCTGCACATTATTGTCCCAGCTTCAGACAACTTCTAGTTGATGGGATTTAATTATTTTTTTTATTCACTTGTGATGCATTTTGCTTTCATGATAGTATCTAGTGTCCTGTCAGGGTCACATAAGTTTGGGGCATTTGAAACATTCTGAGTTATGGAGTTAGAGTTTTAAGCCTTAAGGAGTTCCAGACTTATGCAGTTCCAGAGGTTTACGAGTTTAAGGATCTTTTAGGAAGAACCATAATTTTTTTATTTTTTTTAAAGCCACTTCTAGCTTAATTTGAATTCTAATTCTTGCATTGGAGACACAGAAAACAGTCATACTCTGTTCACCCTATCTGTACACATGATTTTATAGATATTTAACATGTTTTCACTCTTGTTTTTTCTCACAGAGCTATAGTCTTTAACTGCAGATTTAGAAACTATTAACATTATGAATAACATTTCAGCAAAGCGACATCCTGATATGACATGCCATGATGCTTACCGTGCTGCAAGTCCAGTTTTGGAACTTCATGGAGCATTGTACATGCGTGCAAACCCACCTGTACAGCTTTTGTATAGAGTAAGAGAGAGAAGGGAGTAGCAGGTGTATCTGTGCATCTCCTCCTACTGAGGAGTTAGGAGTAAGACCGGTCTGTATCTTGACTTTGGAACTGGGAAGGACTTGCAAATTACCTATCTTCAATATAGCCTCCCCACCTAAATTAATGTCCGGATTTGTCAAATTCACACAGAAGGCTAGAGTTAATGATGGAGTACCTAGAGACATTTTTAACGGATGTATACCCATAGCAAGCCTTCGACTTGCTTTTTTGGGATTTTTTCTTTTTCATTAAATTCAGTTTTTGGATGCTTAGCTACCTTTGAAAATCTGGCTATAAAGGAGTAATGTGTGAAGCTTCTGTTCAGGCTACCAGCAGCTATTGTGAGACTTAGAGCTTACAAGAGGCAAATTTCCTTGTAATAGAAAACCAGAATGAGATTTTGTTGAACTCACTTTGTATAGGATGTTGTATGGAGAGAAAGGAGTGAGGATGGAGGTAATTCAGTTTAGGAACGATACCAAATTTATATCCCTCAATATAAACATCTTTCAACCTTGAGGATTGCTAGGTCTAGATGTGGGCACAAATATTGTGGCTCAGGCCTGTCTTCAAATTACACACTAATTGTTAATACCATTTTTTGAAAGGCTTAATATTGTATTATACAAAGAATGTGTTCTGTAGAAAGTTTATTTTAAATGGCATAATGTGAGAAACATAATCTTTATGAGTTAATCTATACTGCTTATATTCCATGTGAGAGGAGGAAACAGTATTGTTTGCCTTATTAGGAAGTGTTTATGGAATGAAGCTTAAATGTCAACTGAGGGGTTTGGTGTTTATTTTATTCATACTGCTTGAATAGGTGATTATTAAAAAGTTTTTTTTCTCAGAGGTGTCATGAATACCATGAATTTAATAACCAAACATGTTACACTGGATTTTTTTTTTCTTTTTTTCTATCCTTCTGGGTGAATCAATGCACAAGCAGTTAAAAAGCCTAAGCTGGTTTTTTTTTTTACCTAAAATGCCTGAGAGAGTACATATCAACAACATAGTTTTTACAGGGAAGAGTGCAGAGCAGCTCACAACGCATATAGCCCATCAGTGTAGCATTTCATCATTAGTTGAAGGTAAATTGTGTCTACCTAACTCACTTTGCATTTTACTAAACTGCCATAAGTAAAATAACAGTTCTTATTCTATCATTGTTTCTTGTCCTGTCATTAGCTTCAGATTGCAAATGTTGGCAAGAAACACCATGACTAAGAGAGGCATAGAATGGGTCATGAACCAGTATATGTTATGATCAAGTACTGACTGAGATCATGTTTTGCTCCTCAGCATTAAGCTGGAGTATTCCTTCCCTAACTGTTCTTCAGTTATGGTGTTATTACGGTCTGATAAATACAGTGTGGATCACTTTATACTAATTGTGTATTCAAAACTGAAGCAACTACTAGTAAATAACACTGCTTCATTAATTCACTTGGATTTTGCCTATATTTAAGCTGTCCCTTTATATTTTTTGGATCTCTCCAGCATTTGAGTTTTAGCAGAAAAAGCATTTATGGAAACTTGCACACTGTAGAATTCTGTTGGTATGAGGAAGAATAGTGGCCTGATAAACAGATGAATGCAAGTCTGAGAGCAGAAAACACTTCATTGTTTTCTCTTTCAACTAT
Source organism: Ara ararauna (assembly GCA_028858755.1). Classification (NCBI taxonomy): domain Eukaryota; kingdom Metazoa; phylum Chordata; class Aves; order Psittaciformes; family Psittacidae; genus Ara; species Ara ararauna. Next base: position 55,493,505 of record CM054378.1, read on the forward strand.
GTACATAATAGTTCTTGGTGTGGAAATACAGGCAGGTTATGCTGCAAAGCAGATGCTGCTGCTCATCCTCCAGAACGGTGGGTTGGAAGCAGTGCTGTGCTGTATTAGATACATATTTGTAAAGGTATATCAGGGGTTGCATACTGGGAGAAGGTAAAGCAAGAGCATTTCTTTAGGAATCCTTTGTACACATATTTGAATGCTTCAGAGATTATAAAATATTTTTCTGTATGCAAAGCATCATAAATTTCACCACTTACCATTTTTACTTTTATATTCGCTATATGACAGCTTCATCATTCAGTACAATGAGATACATAATTTTTGTCCTGGGTGGTGTGTTGTTTGACACAGGATTTATACAGTGCTCCACAAAATCATACTATAACTTTGCCACAGAAGCAATTAATCAAGCTTGTGTATACTGAAACATGCACTTCATATGCCCTGGGCAGATTCTGCCCTGTTCTATGATACTAAATATAAAATCTTTACCACTTGTTATAGCCTATTTTTCGAGCAGTAGTGCTTCAAGAAACGTGATCCAGAAAGGAAATTATTTAATTTTGCTCCATTTCCTGCTTTCTATTATTCTAAACCAATTGAAGACGTGTTCAAGGCTATCTTTTAACTATAGTTTTTGTGGGCATTAGTGTCTTGATCATGGTGGGTACTAAACTTTCTGGTCCTATCCATTAGCTACTCTTAATTTTAAGAACATGTTCATGTGATGTTTGTGTAGGAATGTTTTCTTAAGTCTGGGAACTCATTTGATACTTCAGAAAATTTACTTTAAAAATCTTAGCCAAAATAATTAACATTAGCTATTAGTTTATTTAGAAAGATAAGCATTGTGCAACTGTCTGAAAGATCTAAAAATCTTTGGCATGGGCAGAGGGAGATCATTTCCTTGTCAGTAACTTTAAGAAATTTTTAAAATCATTTCCCTGGTTTACCTTTTTTTTTTCTTTTTTTTGTCCCCTAAGTTAAAGAAACTTGAAAATAAAAGTAATTGTTTGAATAAGTTATCTGCCATAACAGTCCTTTAAAGAGTTCTGACTTAAGTGACTTTTCTGTTGACTAATTTCACAAGCTTAAAAGTGCTCGAATGAGTGCTAGCACTTAGTATGTCCTTCAAGTTATAGTGTTGGTATACAAATATTTTGAGTTCTGGGAAATACAAACGCTTGCTCTTTGTGCAAGCACCAGTCTTTTTAATGTCAAGCAGTATACTTTCTAACCATGAGAACAATGAAGTTATAAAGCTTTATAAAGACTCCTAATTGGAAGTACAGATTCAAGAAAACTCTGAACTATTGAGAAGGAGTTGGATTATGTACAAAAAGGCTTTATACTGTGACAGCTGGAATATCAGGGAACCAGACTGAAGGAAACTGAAGGCAATTTCTTTTTAGTGTTATGCTTTCCAATAAATTGGCCAAAATCAACCCCATTAGATACAGGATATTTTGTTAATATTAACTACTGAAATGACTTTTCAGAAAAAGATGTGGCTGTGGGTTACTCTGTATTAAACTTAGCTGGGCTTTGTTCAGAGCCATTAGCTTTGGTGGCAGTGGCTGGCATTCAGCTAGACTGCAGCTTGGACAGCTTGTTCAGGGCCTACCACTGAGTTTGCAATGGACAGCTGAAAACAAAAATCTGAATAAGATAATAGTAGTAATCTCACTAGGGTAGTGTCTATCACTGAACGGGAGGCTGGGAGAAGCTTTTCTTTTGCTAAAAGTGAATCTAGAGCCATGAGCTTTATGAGCAACTTTATAAAACAAATGCGTATTTTCATCCTTTTCTTTTTTTTTTAAGTGTCTTATGTGGCTTTTTAAATCATCCCATATATCTTGTCTCATTTTGCTCTCATCCTTTTGCATGCTTTTCATGCTTCTAACTAGAATGTCTCACCTTTCCTATTTTTTTAAAAGTTTCTATCTTAGGTAAGAGCTTATCATATTTCAGTTTTGCAATCCAAATTACGCAGACTTTATCCCTGACGTATATAGAATATAGAATTTTTAAAAGGAGAAAATTGTTTTTATTGTTGTCCAGTGGTTTTGCACTCTTCTCTTTAACAACAAGCAATGAGCATGCTTATGTTCAAATCTTTCAGATAACAACAGTCACAAAGACAGAGATTAGAATTGAAGAGTTTTTACTCTTGAAAAAAAAATGAAAATTAGGGAAGTCAGAAAGGCCTGCTCCAATGGAAAGTTTTGATTAGACTTAGCTGATGCTGTCATGATGCATTACAGTATATAGCAGTAGATGTGGTTGTATATATGTATGCAAAAACCTTTCTGAAATAACTTAATTACATGCACACTGAAAATAGGTTATCAGGATACCAGATGTGAGTACTATCAAATATAAGATTCGTTTGTTAATTTTGTTTAAATACAAAATTATAAAATGAAAAATCTTCGTCCTACATTTACAGTCCAAGATGCTAGAAAGTGAAATTAATAAAAAATAATAACTTCTTGCCAATTTTCTAGTTCAAATAGAGAAGGTATCAGAAACCACAGCTGTTTATGAACGGGTTACAAAGGGTTTGCTAATGCAAGAGAGGAGAAGTAGGAAAGAAGAGAATGACTAAGAGTAGAAACTCACAGAAGCAATGGGGGTGGAGCTGCATTGTAATCCAACAAAATTCTACTGTGCCAGGAGCTGGAAATGCCAAATATCTTGGGTTACAATCTGGTTAATTACATTTCTGAGCAGAGGCTTAGTAAATCTCTACACAGTTATATCTGGATTCTGAACTGTTGTGATCTCGTGATGTTTGAGATTTATTTTTCAATGTTTGCCCATCAAGAGATATTTAGTGACCTACCTGAGATATGTGTCTTATCCAGTTCTTAATGGCTGGATTATTGCAAGGCTTAATTTGCTTGGATGATGTCTACCAAAGAGAGAATTATTTTTTTATGGATTGCAAGTGAAAGTTATTATAAGTGGAAATAGCCATTTTTTAACTTTACAGAGAGCAGTCCACATTACGTGTGGATAGTTTAAAGTAATAAATTGTGATTATCAGATAATATATGGTCAATAACACATTCACTGTGCTTAACTGGCTTAGAGTGTACATGGAATCATAGAATAGTTAGGGTTGGAAAGGGCCTTAAGATCATCAAGTTCTAACCCACCTGCCATGGCCAGGGACACCTCCCACTAAACCATGCCACCCAAGCCTCTGTCCAGCCTGGCCTTGAGCACAGCCAGCGATGGAACATTCACAACTGCCCTGGGCAACCCATTCCAGTGCCTCACCACCCTTACAGTAAAGAATTTCTTCCTCATATCCAATCTAAACATCCCCTGTTTAAGTTTGAACCCATTACCCTTTGTCCTCTCACTACAGTTCCTCATGAAGAGTCCCTCCCCAGCATCCCTATAGGCCTCCTTCAGATACTGGAAGGATGCTATGAGGTCTCCACGCAGCCTTCTCTTCTCCAGGCTGAACAGCCCCAACTTTCTCAGCCTATCTTGATTTATACGGGAGGTGCTCCAGTGCCCTGATCATCCTCGTGGCCCTCCTCTGGACTTGTTCCAACAGTTCCATGTCCTTTTTGTGTTGAGGACACCAGAACTGCACACAATACTCCAAGTGAGGTCTCACAAGAGCAGAGTAGAGGGGCAGGAACACCTCCCTCGACCTGCTGGTCACACTCCTTTTGATGCAGCCCAGGATACGCTTGGCTTTCTGGGCTGCAAGTGCACACTGCCAGCTCATGTTCATTTTCTCATCGACCAACACCCCCGAGTCCTTCTCTGCAGGGCTGCTCTGAATCTCTTCTCTGCCCAACCTGTAGCTGTGCCTGGCATTGCTCCAACCCAGGTTTATGACCTTGCACTTGCCATGGTTAAACTTCATCAGGTTGGCACCAGCCCACCTCACAAGCATGTCAAGGTCCCTCTGGATGGCATTCCTTCCCTCCAACGTATCAACCGAACCCCACAGCTTGGTGTCATTGGCAAACTTGCTGAGGGCGCACTCAATCCCACTGTCCATGTCACTGACAAAGATGTTGAACAAGACCCGTCCCAACACTGATCCCTGAGGGACACCACTCGTTACTGATCTCCAGCAGGACATTGAGCCATTGAGCACAACTCTTTGCATGCAGCAATCCAGCCAATTCTTTATTCACCGAGTGGTCCACCTATCAAATTGATGTCTCTCCAATTTAGAGACAAGGATGTTGTATGGGACAGTGTCAAATGCTTTGCACAAGTCCAGGTAGATGACATTCTTAATATAGCATGATTAATATAGCAGCACAGTTTTCAGGTCCAAGAAGCTAGGTATTCTGGTTTTTTGTCCCAGTAGAGGGACACAAGCAGATGGCAGGCAATTCTTGAATGAACTGAAAGAGATTAAATCAGATGAAACCAAACTATAAATGCACTGTGAGTTTGTGTCTTCATCCAATAGGCACATCAGGTGGGAAAGTTCAGCATCTAAGAGGCAAGAGAAAGTGCATCAATTTTTTTTTTTAAATGAGAGGGAACAGTCACAGGAAGTTATTTCTTTATAGATTTCTTTTTGGGAAAAAAAAAAAAAAAAGAAAAATTGAGTTTCCAGAGAAATTACACAATTAGCACATATGTTGTTATGATGATAGCTGCTGCAAAAATCTATTTCAAGGAGCTTCTTATCAGTCTTTTTACCACAATGCCATTTGAGCTAGTTTCAGACACTACTTATTTTCTGTTTCGTTTACAATCCTTCCCTTCTGCATCCAAATTGCTCATAGCAGTCTAATGTCAGATCAGCTCTTAAGGCATCAAAGATATTTGTTTTCCTTCCTGAAACCCATGATTAGGGGCTTGGTATTAGTGGCTATGTCATACCAAGCTAATTAATAGTAAGAGACATAATTTTGTATCCCCTGTATAAAGACAGAGGAGAAATAAATCCAGAAAAATGACAGGATGTATTTGCATTACCTGATGGGATTTTCTTCTTTTGTCTGATTCTTTATTGTCCTTTGTTTTGCTTCCTTATGCAGTCAGTATTAGACAAGAAGCTAAAAGAGCTGAAAATTGGTTGAAGGATTATACAATTGATACTGCAGCAAATTTTGTCATTGATTTAAATGGGAGCAAACTCAAGCCTTTGGTATTATTCCTTAGAGTCGAGACTAGAATTTTATTTGGACAGAAGCTGAATAGTTCTTATGATGTATTCTGAAAGAAGAAAGTTCAGGGATTTACAGACATTTTCACATATCTTCAGGCACAGATTTCTCAAGCCGTGCCAGGCAGCAGGGTTGTGATGCTCTGACAATATAAACAGTCACAGGCATTTGACACAAAGTCAATCCCATAATTTGCAGGATGTTTAGAAGTAACAGCATTGAGATTATTTTTTTTAATGCTCAATATAATGCTTGATTTAAGAAAAAAATGTAAGCAATATATGCTTACATATCAGAAAATGCCAGTTAACTGTTTTTAGATTTATCTCCATTAGCTGACATAAGCTTTAGATTACATAAGTATGTAATATTTTCTCCATTCTACTGAGGAACTACATCTCTACAATACTTAAAACTCCTCTTTTTATCCAGATAAGCCAGAAAAGTTACAATGGTGAAAGCATATTTATAATATATGTTTTTTTCTCTCTTTTTATATCATTCAGATATCAGCATGAATCAATTCCAAGTCCACTGGTTACTGGAGTCCTGTGTGCACAATGACACCAAAGGACGTGGGAAAGTAACAGAGCTGACTTATGTAAGTGTCCATTCAGCCCTCTGCTTGCCTCTGAATAGCTTCTAAACAGTATGATTTATGCCATGCTTCATACGTAAATAAGGATGTTTCTTCTTTATGTTCCTCTTTGGCAAAAGATAATAACAATGCATCTGGACTGTCTGGGGGGTTTTTTGTGGTGTTCAGGGGTTTTTTAATCCATACTAGGCTATTTTACTTTTTTTTTTGTCAGTGTTATTTAGGAAATGAAAGCGGCAAACAAACTTCTAAATACATCTACATTTCTAGAACATACAGAACATGGAGCTTTATCTTTAATTAGTACTGTAGGGCTCTAGCAGAGTGCCTACACTGAACAGTAATAGTAGTAATCAATAAACTAGGCTTTCTTTTAGACATGCAGGTGGGGTTCACAACCTTGAGGGCAGTAATAGAATGAGAAAAAAGGACTTTAGGTGAAAAATACTAGACATTAAATCTGAAAGTCAGGTATCAGATAAGAAGAAAAGCTGCATATAAGTACATGTCCACCCAAATATATATTGCAGTGACAGTTCTTCATACTCAATTTGTTGGCAATATAGTGTCATCTGTCTCTGTAAAGCATTATTTGAACAATATTGTAATGTGGTTGGTGCATCACAATTGATTTAGTGGGTTATGGAGAATGGAAGAAATCACAATTCACCTTTCCTTCTTACCCTGACATATACTAAGAGATCAATTCAGTGGAGTTAATGGTATGTAAAAGTACAGTAAGTCAAAAGACATAATTTCTCATGCAGGAGACTGTTAGCTTGTAAGATTTACTGCTTCATGGGGTCAGCAAAGCAAATTATTAGAGGCGGAATAAAAAAAATGATTGTGACATAATGTTATGATCAGTCACAATATTTCAAGTTGTGCACATTGAAGACAGGAGAAATTTGACATTTAAGGAGTTATTTCTGCTAGAGGTCAGGAAATACTCTTTGTAAATTTATCCAAATGCATTATGGGATTAGTTCATTATTGCTGCCCAAAGAAGTGGTAAATGCTCCATCCCTGGCAGTGTCCAAGGCCAGATTGGACAGAGGCTTAGAGAACATGGTCTAGGGTGAGGTGCCACTGCCGATGGCAAGGGGGGTTGGAACTAGATGATCTTAAGGTCCTTTCCAACCCTATCTATTCTATGATTCTATGATTCTGTTTCCTCTCAGTTATCTTATGGTAATTGGTCCAATCTACTTTGGGGAACTGTTTCTTAAGGAGAAGAATCTAGCTACAAGCAAACAGAAGAAGGTGGATGCTACAAAATCTTTGGTACTGGATATCATAGGTCAAGGTGAATAAAGGCCTTACATATCCAGTGTTGAGCATTTAGGCCCTGTCACAATAAATTAAAATAGTCCAAAGCAGGTGTCAAGCCTCTTACAGCACTCTTCTGGCAGATGGAAGGGGAGTCAAGCTCATTCTCAACCCTATCTCTGTGTCTCAATGAAAATGACCTTCCAAGTGAACATTAGACTAATCCAATTTGGCATTAGAAAAAAGTGGCTGTGTAGAAGAATGCTGGAAAATAGTGATTCTGAAGGGAAGTAAAGACTTAAAAGGCAGTGAAAGACTTTTGACCTTAGACAATAAGGTATTATTGGACATCTTCCCAGAAAAAAAAAACAAAAAAAAAACAAAAAAACAAAACGACAAAACAAACAAAAACCACCCAAACCTCACATTTTTCCCTCATATATTATTTCTCCTAAAGCTTTCAGGCTTTGATTTTCAAAAGTACTTAGACAACAAGAAGAATTTATCAGGACACTTACGCTTTGTGTAGTTTTCTTCTCTGGTTATTGTCTTTAAATGGAGACTTGTGCTTTGTAGTTCAGCTGTGAAGCTTTTCTTCCTGAGAAGAAGACAGAAGTAGTTAATGTAGTAAAGCAGAAAAAAAATGGATCCTTAATGCCTTGCGGGACTTTGAATGTACTTTTAAAAAATTGAATGTAGGTGAAGCCTGTCATTTACAGCAGCTTAACTCAGCTTTCTTACATTTATTTAATTCAACTAGCATTTACATCCTCACATTGCTGCTCCCACTCCATCATGTCAGAAAGACTGTTCTAAATGTTAGAAGCCAGTTGCTTTGATGCAGCATGGCAAAGGAGCTGTGTAGAATTGAAGGGCATATCCAAATACCATGCTCTAATATATTATACTACTGAAAATAATCATAATGTAGGCAATATTTGCTTTGTTCTCTGACTAAAAGCCATGTTGGCATGTGTTAAGCATAGCAGGAATTAGTGGGGAAAATGTTTCATCTTCTGCCAACATTTGTTTTTTTTTTTTTTTTTTGATTGGGTTTTTTTTTTCCTAGTGGTCTCTTTGCACCATGTGATCTTTTTGGGTTTTTTTTTGTTGCAGGAAAACTACATGATTCTGAAGGACCTGTCATTTTCATGCAAATATAAAGTAACTGTTTTGCCTGCAAAATCTAAAGGTCGTTTTAAGGCTGAGAGTATTTTCTTTGTTACCCCATCTTGCTCTGCATTTAAAGAAAAAACCCACAAACACATTAATTGTCCTGCTGAAGGAGGTAAGGCATGATCTGGGGAACTAGCCAAATAGTTTAAAATCATAAAATAATAAAAAAAAATCTTTAATAAAAAAAAAATCTTTAAAGCTATTCTAAAATTGAAAATGAAAATTTCAGAACAAATAAAAATGTGACTGGTGCCTATGTGAAAAATCTACTAAAATACAGGGCAGTATAGATTTTGGCTAGTATATTGCTGTCTTGTCAGTTAGGTGATAATTTTAGTGGACTGTTTATAAACATATGATGACATTTGTTATTAGACAGTTTTTATTTTTGTAAGAAGGAACATTTATTATAATGATGGATGAAAACTGTAAACATAATTATACTGGCATGACCCATCTTTTGCATGTTTTGCTACTGATGCAAGCTGCTTTTTCAAAACAGTTTGATTTTATTTAGGTTAATTCTGCTCTCAAATAAAAAATAGAGACACTTACATCTTTCACAGTGATACCACAATGGTAGGTACAGCTGGAAGGTTATGGAAATCACAGAATTATGGAGATGCTGGTTGGCAAGGACCTCTAGGGTCAGCTAATCCAGCTACCCACTTGAAGCAGGATTGTTGTTGCCAGCACTTGGTCAACTCAGCCATGGCTTTGCACAGCCAAGTCTGCAAACCTCTCTTTTCATTTAGAGGGTGACCCTCTCATTTTGAGTACCTAGTATCCCCAAGGGTATCCCATGCTCTGTGGGTCACCTCGGAGCCCTGCTGGCCACCACTCCCATTTCATCACCACCCTTCTTGAGAGTTTCCAGCACTACTGCCTTCCTGGGCATCTGCAACTAAGGCTTAAGTTTCCCCTAATCTGAGTGCCCCTATTAGCTTCTGTTTCAGTTTTAGAGCATGACTTTCACTTTCTGTCTGCATCAAGGAGTTCTGTGCTATCCTGTGGATTTTCTTGTGGTCCCAAAACTGAAAATCTGAGCTCAGGTATTCTGAAATACAGAGGAGCAGAAGGATGGCTGCCTGTGAATGAGGCATTTATATCTTTACATGCCATAGGGTTTCCTTTCTGTCACCTGGAGCTAACAGCATTTGATCTGAAGTTTGAATTTGGCCCAAAATGCCAATGGATTGTATCAAAGGTAGACTTTGGTTAACACTGAAAGTCTGATGCCAGAAAGCTGGCAGGATCCTGGGTAACACCAGAAAGACAGCTCTGTCTGTCCTTGATTTGTGGAATTAAGTGAACTTTATTGAGCATTATCCCTCAAAGTTTAGCTCATCTTTTCTGCTTTCCAAATTTATAGTGCCAGTTCTACCCAAAGTGTTGGCCAAACCCGAGAATCTATCTGCGTCTTTCGTTGTTCAGGAAGGTAACATCACTGGCCATTTTTCCTGGAAGATATCCAAGGCAGGCCTTCACCAGCCCATGACAGGGTTCCAAGTCACTTGGGCAGAAGTAACCACGGAAAGCCGGCAGAACAGCTTACCCAACAGCATCATTTCACAGTCACAAATACTGCCAGCAGTAAGTTGTTTGTTACTTCCTTTTCTGGCGACTTCATAAGTGTGTGCGTATTTTTAATGTTAGTGGTGATGCAGATATCACACATAGCATTCTCTGGCTCTGCAGGCAAGTTAGAGCAGGAAGTGCTCAATTTTTCCTACTTGCTAGAAAGCACAGCTACTCATCTTAATGACACATCAAACATTTTAATATGCACAATTGTCAAATTAGCAACAATTGTCTGAGAAATGCCTGAAGGGAAGAAAACATCATCTGTGTGGCAATAGATGGTTTTTATTTTCTTTTGATGATCAGGCTGTTCAACTTGGCAGTTACTCCAGTTTTACTAATTATTTGGTGTCCAAGTCAATGGATTTAAAAGACTTTTCTCTTCCTTTGTATCATTGCTCTAAGAAAAATAAAAATCACTTCGCCTTCTGCCAGTATGCGTCCTTGTCCAATGGACAAATAATTTAAAGGAGAACTAGATTTCACTGTTTATTGAAAGTGCAGGAATTAATAATTTGAATTCTTTGTCCTATTTGCTTTAAGATGGTGTTTTCTATTTCAGTTCTTCCTCTGGCAGAGGCAGGTGAAGGGCACTTCATTCAGACTCTGCTGCCAGATCCACCAGAGTCAACAAAAGGGCTTAAGCAGCTGGCCTTGATCCAGGGTCTGCTAATAACACTGGGAGTCTTTCCATTCACTTCAGGGAAGTGGATCAAGGCAATTGTTTCTAGAGCAGAACTTGCTGAAAATCTTTTCACATTTGTCTCCTCAAAAAATGTGCAGACTGTTTCGTTGGATACTTATTGCATTCAATGCATTTTGCACAAATCTAAGACAAGGTTCTCATCATTCTGCTTTAATTCGTAGCAGACTGACCTAGGGCTATAGGGCACCCATGTTTCAAAGCCTGTTGTTCTGCAGCAGAGCAACAAAGTTGACCATGGATTCCTTGGAACTATGGGGCACGCTGCAGCCACTTAGCAGAATAATAAGCAAAGTTACAGACCATGAGATGTTGATTTACACATTGGTTTTAATCTTTTTTCTTAGGAGCAGGCATATGTTTTATTCAGCATTTCTATTCCTTTTTTTAAGCGTTTGGTCCAGTTAGGTCTGAAATACACATAAAGTTTTATTTAAAACACTCCTTTGCATTGTGTTTTGCTTTAATTTTTTATCTTTATTGTCCTTTGGTTTCACTACTTTAGAGCCTGGAGATTAATTTTATTTAGTTATCTATCTATCTATGTACCTATCTATGTATCTGTCTATGTATCTATCTATCTATCCATCTATCTATCCATCTATCTACCTACTTATCTATCTGTCTTTCCATCTTTGTCTATGGTAACTGGTTAACTTGCAGAAGACTCTGACTTGAGTTGAAATAGTATCTCCCACCTCTCAGAAACCATCAGGACATAGGGTATTTTATCGTGAGGATCATTTACTCATTCTTGTTGATAGCCTCTGATCGATAAAAATTTAATATTTGCACAACCAGGGCTGAAACGCACATGTCCCAACTGCCAGAGGAACACCTGAATGAGCAGAGTGAGTGTATGAATGTGATGTATGCACCCCTCTTTTCTCTTTCTCTCTCTTCCCTCTATTCAGCAACAGCAAATCACCAGTTACTCCCACAACTCGCTTAGATTCCCCTGCATAGCCAATCAGAGGAACACGCCTTTCAATTTGCTGGCCAGCCCAGCCTGGATGGTTGCAGGAGCACACCTTGCCCACACTGTCCAGTATCACTGCCCTATTGTCCCCTTCCTGGGACTGGGCCTTTGCAGCTTGTAATAAAATGAATTAGAATTTTTAATTCCTTAATACCTGTTAGTCTTTAGCCAGATGTATTCCCATTTAGGAGTGGGGTTGTTTAAATTTACTCTGAAATTATTTTCCTAAAATCATACAACGGTTTGGATTGGAAGAGACCTTAAAGCTCATCTAGTTCCAAACCCCCTCCCATGAGTAAGGATACATTCCACTAGACCAGGTTGTTCAAAGCCCCTTCCAACCTGGTATTGAACACTGTCAGGGATGGAGCAGCCACAGCTTCTCTGGGGAACCTGTGCCAGTGTCTCACCACCCTCATAATGGAGAATTTCATCCTAATATCTAATCTGAATCTGCCCTCTTTCAGCTGAAAGTGCTTATTTTGCACAAGTGTAAGTGACCACGAAAGGTATGGAGCACTGAAAAGTGAGTCCATCATGCCAGAAATGGGATTAAGAACAGAAGGCAAATTCTTATGGTGTAATTAGGACAAACCTGAAATCACACTTACTTTTGCTAGCTGCAGCAAGGGCCTTAGGCCTGCCATTAATTAATTTACCAATTAGTAACACTCCCAAGCAGATCCAACATAAAAACAAATTTATATAATGAATATGTTTATTAAAAAGGATGATTAGGAAGTAACTGTTTTTGTTTTTTTTTTTTTTTTTCTGATGAGCATCCGTTTTCCAGAACACTAAGGAATAATTTGGACCTTATACACATGCAACCATAATATTATGGTAAAAAAAGTCTGCTCAAAGGGAATGTCAGGCAGCAAATTAAGAGCAAATCCTCTCAGTGGAGTGATGTATACATTAAATCCTTTTGACGTATTTCTAAGAAAACAATTTGTCAGTACTGAGAGTGACAGAACCTGTTTAAACAACTGATTTGTGTGAGCAGAGCAACCATGTTGTACTTTTAGATGTTTTGAGGATTAATGCAATGTATTTATTTTAGGATCATTATGTACTTACTGTGCCCAATCTGAGGCCATCGATGCTGTACCGCTTGGAAGTTCAAGTGCTGACAACTGGTGGGGAAGGGCCAGCTACAATTAAATCATTTCGAACACCCAATGTTCCTCTATTTTCACCCCACAGTAAGTTTTACATCCTTTTGACATGTGGTTGTGTGTTACAAAACTTCAGTCCTCCACATGTAAACATTTTGCTTGAGCCTCAGAGTCTTTATTGATGTCAGCAGCCTTCCATAAACTGAAGATGTGTGAAAATATGGGGTTCCCCCCACCTTCCCAAGCAATGATGGAAGCACATGCAGTCTTTCACTCAGTTTCTGTGGTCTGATGTTTGCCATTCATTCCTCCATAGCTCTTTGGTTTATGCCTGTAGCACTTGGGGTTCGAAGTTGGTCTGTCCTCCAAGTACTAGCTAGGCCTGGGATTCCTCAGCTTTCAAGATTAAATTTTGCTGGGTGCGTTCAGTCCAGCATGGCTAAAGCCTGATCATATTTATAAAGCAGTTCAAACCTCTTAATGGCTATTTTCAGCATTTCGTGTGTTTCTGAAAAGTACAGCCCAGTGTTATAAAGCAAAGTAAAAAATATAATGAACTAGTCCAAGATTCTTGAATCTTTTTGTCTTTTCACAGCCTCACTAAAGTTGTCTGCACTGAACATGCACATAGTTGTCAGCACAGGCTGTTCACTTATAAAGGATTGCCAGCTGAAGGCCTCACAAAGCCTATTTAGTACTGCTAGATGTTGGTATTACGTATTCAGGGTTTGATACATGAATATTTTCCTATTCTTTTGTTTAGGACCTCATCTGAAGCAACATCATCCACATCGCTACAAGCCACGCCCAGAGAAATATTAGACTGTTTCAGATGATTATATGAATATGAGAAAAAAACTGAGCTCCCAAATGAAGGCTGGGAAAAGGCACATCTGTAGAAGCAACGAAACCAGTTTTCCAGTGGAAGTTACCATCCTGTATGATCTGTATCTACTTCTCTGTAGTTTAGCCATGAAGAATTGTATTTGCACCAAGACCAGAATAAAGCATACAGCAAGTATCATTTAATTACCACCACTGTTCCACAAACTGAAGATTGCATACAACTCAACACCTGTGAGAAAATCAGAAGTTTGTTCATTATAATATTTTTTTTTTTTTCATTTCTGGTTTTAAAGTAGATTGAAATGGTACAGCATATACAGCTTTTTCTCTTAGTGACTTCAACATTAACATTTGCATGGTTGTCCTGTGATGCATACATTTGAACACTGGAGGCCATGTTCTCATCAGCATGTTGAAATGATCTATTTTACTTAAAGCTTTGCCTGTCACCAATTTAAGTCCTAGTGTATTTTGCTATTAAAGAAGATCTCCATAAGTCTGAAATAAGGACATAAGTAAAATAAATACCAGTAGCAGAAGCCCTAAAATAGTCAGTATTTGGTAATTGCAGTATCACTCCAGAGGAGGATGACAATACATTTGTATCACCTGTCTATTCTGAAATAGTGATGTTCTGATGTGTAGATCTTCTGTTAACATAGTTAGTAGCTCAAATATATACAGGGTAGATGTACCACTGTAAAGAAACAAATGGCAATTGATAGAATTGTTGAAAATTAATGGTGATGAATACAATTAATTGATAGGTTCTACTTTTGAAATCCCACTTATATTTTTTTATATAATATTTCAGGATAAATAGCTAACATTAACATTTTAGAAACTGAAATTCTGAGGCACATTTATTATTCAAGTATCTGCAGAGCTACTTTTTGGCTTTGGCTTTTGATGCGCATATTTCTTTTCCCCATGGATCTTTTGAACAGAAGGATAGATGTATTGGATCTATTCTGCTGTTCTGCTTACAGAAAGAATTATGTGACAATATTCTGACATCTGGAAAACATTAGTTTATAGTTTCTTTGAGTGCATTTTTCAAATTTAGACAGAATGGTGCCCTTTTTAATCATAAGGGAATTCATATTGCCTTATTGTGCAATATAAACTGTCTAAGATAATTTGCCACACAGAGAGAGATACCTCCAGGTAAACAGAAACTACTTAGATTTATTATCGAGAGGATGGAAAGTATCTGCCAATAAATGTTCTTACAAATGCTTATAATCAGCTTCTAATGTTCAAGATGTTCAACGTGCTCCTGCATTCTTTGGCACCATTTCCGTTGTTCCCCATATCATCATATGAGGATGAAATACTTCAAACGCACAGGAGTCAAACTGGCCACTTTTTCTACCGGCAGATGCTACAGACTCACCTATACTTCATATTTGCCTGAGATATTTAGTGTGAGGAGCTCAGCTTTTAGTGGTAAATATATTTTCCTTCTTTTGGTAGTGTTTTGTGGAAAGCAAATATGAAAAAAAGAAATACATACCTGAAACTGAGGATCAGAGTTACGTTTATCATAGTAGAGTGTTCACAAAATACTCAAATACAGTTTGTCTGTACTAAATTTTGTAGCTTTTAGTTTCATGTGGGTTAATAACACAGGGGTTAAAAGCTGAGTTAATTTTTGCTTATTCCAGTTTTCCTATATTTCTGCCTTTGATTTTAAAGGCCTTCTTTTCCCCATCCATTCTCTTTCTACTTCGGTTGTTGTCTTTTTTGATATGCGCTCAGTGACCAAGAACTTTTCCAGACATTTTCTATTGCTACGTAGTTTTGGCTTTTAACAGTAGTTTTAAAAATGTTAAAGGCTATGGTACTTATAATTCCTTCCTCTATCGTTCTGTCATCTCCCCTTTTCCAAAGTACATTAGGAAATAAAAGGGTGAACTCTTCTTCATAAATTCTGTTGTATAAAGGTTTCTTTTAGATTTTGGCAGAAAGCCAGATTCTCAGATTTTTTTGTGAGGATGGAAATATTTCGTGCGTACAAATTTTTACCAAGAAAACACAATTTGAATGGGGCTGGTTTGCAGCACTTCGACATTTAAATTGCACAGGGCGTAGGTAAGGCTAGAAGTGATCACCATGATGTTTGCTGAGAGCAGGAGTCAGTGGGATCAGGGAAAATAATTACCTCAGGCTTCTCTGAAAAATTCTATCCAAAGCTTTCAATCACAGTCTATTCTAGTTATACTGGAACAAATCTGTACTGACTTGATTAATGTTAATGAAATTATGTTTCATTCATAGTGACATTGTAAAGCATAGAACATGGATTGGACAGAGCCTTGGGTGGCATGGTTTAGTGGGAGGTGTCCCTGTCCATGGCAGGGGGGTTGGAACTAGATGATCTTAAGGTCCTTTCGAACCCTAACTATTCTATGATTCTATGATTCAATGGATGTCCATCTTTATTACGATGATACCAGATCTGTTTTGGAGATAAACTGGAAGTTAGCAGCCCTGAGTGATCATATTCTTAGTCTTGGTTGCTGAGGGGAAGACTCATGCTTCTGAAAAGAATCAGAAGACTTACTGTTTGCTGATGCCAGTGTCTTTGAAGCATTCAACTTCTAAAAGTAACAATATATTTTTGAAGAGCATGGTGTGATTTTCCCTTTTAAAGTAGAATCTGGAAATTAAAAAAAATATTGTTATAGTTGCATTGAACCAGTGTATTTATATGTAAAGTCCACTAAGATGTAAATTTTTTTTTCCTTTTGCATACCAGCATATAAACTCAGCTCTCAAGTCACCCTCCAAATCAAAAATGAAAAATACAGAGTCAACAAAGCTCATGCGTGGATGTTTAATTTCCAACTGTCAGTGATTTCCTGATTGTTCTTTGAATTTAGTGGTACAGATTTGAAGTTGTTAGTGCCTAATTCATAAAGCCTTGTTTGCTGAATTTTACAGGGTATTGTCCTAATTTACTAGCCTAAGTCATTAAAGATTTAATTCGGCAAAAGAGTTGTAATTGCTATTTGATTCACTAGTTGAAGATTTATTCTCTCTAATGATGTTGTGTAATACAGAGTTAATATAGATATTGGGATGGTTCTAGGTACTCTGCACCTTTACACTGATGTATTTGCTATGTACGATTCTGTTTAATATGTCTGTTGACTTCAGGATGCTTTTTATCTTTATTTCTTAAAGGAGAATTGTAAGAGTATGCTATTTTTGCTAACTGCTTTGTGAAGTGGATTTTTTTTTTTTTGTTCATCAGTAATTTTTTTTTAGAAGAGAATGGTTTGTTCTTTGTTTTTTCACCAGTTTTGAGTTGTTTGTAGAGCAGGAGAAATTCAAATAAGACAGAGCTTGTTCTGTATGTATTTCTATGTGTATAATCTTGAATATTCATTAAGAATATAGCCTATAGACAATAAACAAGAGGTCTGACTTCTGGAATGCTGAACATCCTCGACTTAATGGCTTCGGAAGGAGCTGAGGACATTATGTGGCAATGCTAACATTGGCATTAATGTTTGACATGGTCACACAGAAAGATAAAGAAATACTCATCGCTAATCTGAATGAGAATTTTGCCATTCAAATTAGCAGAACTGCATAGAATCTTTAATACTAAATTAATTTATTCCCCAGTGCTTTCATCTCCATGCTCCCAACTGGAGCCAGGGAATTTCAGACAAGCAGGCCCTGATTTAGGAAGTTGTGCAGAAGAGGAAACTTTCAGATGTATACAAAAGGAGTCAGTGGGATCGAAGTAAACCTGTGCTTTAAGAATGAGCTTTATCAATGCCTTGAATAAAGCACAAATGACAAAATTTGCTTGAATACTGTCTTAAATCAGGGCCTTACAGAACAAAGTGTGAAACCCAGACAGTTCTAAATTCTGTGTACAACACCATGAAACGTTTTACTTTTGTCTTGTGTATATGTAAATGTCCTGATATTGACTTATTTATTAATTCATTTTCTCATATTATGTGCCAAGTATATTTCTACCCTTTTGAGCAGCACCTGTGAATATCAATTACTAA
The DNA here is from genome assembly GCA_028858755.1 of Ara ararauna. Classification (NCBI taxonomy): domain Eukaryota; kingdom Metazoa; phylum Chordata; class Aves; order Psittaciformes; family Psittacidae; genus Ara; species Ara ararauna. Next base: position 55,510,968 of record CM054378.1, read on the forward strand.
AAATAATGTTATGCAAACTTGTTCATTGTAACCAGGAATATGATGCTAATAAGCTGTTGCATGTAGTTTAAAATAATTAAGAAAACCCTTTATTTAAAAAATGTAAATGAATACCTGCAGATGTTGATGATTATATATGGTTTTGCATGCCAAAACTCATTGTTCAGTTGTGGGCATGAAATGTAATGACTATTACCTCTACTGAATATATTAGTAAGGTACAATTTACAAAGTAATTAACAGAGCTCTGTATGTAAAATTTTTCCTTCTGACTTAATTATATTGTAGTCGAGATAACAGAACTGCTTCTCTGTTACCTGAATTGGCTGTAGAAATTATGATCTTATAGCACTCATTTAAACTCAGTATTTATTTATGTATCTAATACAGAAAGATTGGTCTTACATGTTTGTTCTGTTATTTAGAAAAAAAAATACACTTGTAAAAACAATTTGTAAAAAAAATGTAAATAGAGTCTGATTTCTTTACTTACTATTTTCATGTTTGGAATTTGTACATACTTCTTTAGGTAATAAACTGTCCTACATCAAAATCTTGCTGCATTATCTCCTTCATACAGAATTTATGGGGTTTTTTTTTCTTAAGTTCAAGACATAGAATCATCTAAGGAAAATCAGCGTCACGCCAGGTACCTTTGATACATCTGTATTTCACTGCTTATGAAGTCATGCCATTTTATCCTTCATTTACTACATCATTTTGTTTTCTTTACAAAGAGATCAGAATAGTCTGAAGATAAATTTTGATATCATTAGAGCGTTTTACTTCAAGCAATCCTTGAAGTAGAAAATCAGACTAAAGAACTTTCCATCCCATTCTCTCTTTTAATAGAACAGTTTGCCGTCAAGATGTGTTCACCCTTTGAAATACTAACTGAAAATAATTCAGATATTGCTGGGTCTATGTCAGTGGCCTCATCCTGCAAGTCAAGATTTTCATGATTGAAACTCATGGTGAAATGTATGTATACACCAGATTTGGAGTATTTTCTATTTTAAAGTGCAGTTTCCCGTGATTGAAATTCTATATTTTTTAGCGAATATATGTTATCTGTCTTAGTGCAAACATTTGACTGTTTCAAATTGTCAGATATGTGCTGTCGTTCTCAGATGCAATATCATTAGTTTGGGGATGCACCTTTGACTTACTCTTGACGTACCTGATAAACATTTAGATTTTGTTAACTTGAACATACAGTTCACAATTTCCTGATATTGCTTTCTCATTAGAATAACTGCTTGAGTTTTTTGGGTTTGATTTTCCTTTGACATAGATGCATGATATTTAGAAAAACCCATACAGTTAAATTTCTGTGAGAGTTTGACTAATTATATTTGTCATTTTGATTCAGTAAGCCCAGACAAGAATAATGTGTCACTGTAAACAGATAAGTTGTCATAATAAATAAATAGTTCAAGTGTTCTACACACTTTAATTCAAAATAGCCATTCTTCTTTTTCTCCATAACTTCACGTAAATGTTTTATTCAGCACTGAATTAAAAGAGACGTTGCCTGGATGATGTGAATTGTATGAAATAAAGCAAATTTCCTAAATATTGAACAGTATTGATAATTTTGGTTTTCCATTTTATGGTTTGTGATTCTGTACAACTTGACTTTTGTGCATTTCAAAAAAAATTAGTACAATAAATACAGTGAAAGCTTTCTACAGTACAAAACCCCACTCTATTTCTATACTTCTGTTTTCTTATTACAGGTGTTGCATTGTCCTTGTGTGGATATATGTCAGCCTCCTTGAGGAAGGCCTTGGGCCAAAACACTGACTGTTAGCCTGTCAGTGGCAATGCAACACCTGTGAGGATAAAGAAATCACCGGGGGGAGCACTGAGAATGTAATCCCTGAAATAGAGCCAATATGTAAGACTCCTGCTGATTTGAAGGGGATGCACTTCAGCAGAAGCAAATTCCTGTGTCCCCTTTGGATTATGCTTAATGGCCTTCCTGCTTCTACTCAAGGTGCTGGTAGGAGCATAGATTAATATTTAATACATGCCTTGTTGTAAGCATTTACTGACAGTGCCATGTGGCACAGAAACTAAAGAATTATGAATGCTTTCTGTACCCAGTTCCTTACCTGTGGTGGTGGTTTACTCTTGTTACTTCATAACAAACTACATTCCAGAGGTCTGTTACTTCTCAGTGGAAGATCAACTTTGGAAATAGTGGGTGGTCATTTTTCAGCTAGGCAAATATGCTAAACACAAATGTCCCTTTATATTCTTGTGCAAATATACTTGTACACCAAACAGAGCTTGCTTGTCTTTTTTTCACAAGCTGCCCAGTAATATGTATATGCATTAGGTTCAAAATTGCCAATATTTAAAAATAACTCTGGATTTGCTGATTAGTACTGATTAGCCAAGATGTTTTTCATATTTTCATAATTTTATTTAGAAAATGTTGTCTCATTTAAATGGCTTAGGCTGCATAGTTATTAGTAGATACAGAGTGATAGGCTGTAATTTCCACACTGTCATTTTGATGTAGGTGAAAGATAGAGGGGCAGGTAGGGGACAGAAGAGCATAGGTGGTATAAAAAGAAGCTAATTGTGATGTATTTATTTCTTTGCGCACAGTATTAAGAGTTCTCTGAAAACATTCAAAATACTATTTTAAAATTATTTTCTGATATGTGCTGCAATACTTAATTGAAAAAGAAATATTTCAGACTTTCAGTGGACATACCTCCAAGCCAAAATCAATTAGACCTTAATTCATAAAAAAAGAATATACAAGAAAAAAATAAGATGGTGGATGCTGATTAATAGGTTTGTCAGAGGACTTAAGAACAACTGTTCTTTTTGCTTGGTGTTTATTGAATCATCCTGAAGACAGAGAAGATCCATATGCAGTTTTCTTGCTTTGAGTGAAATACTTATCATAAAGAATCCCATGTAATTGGCCAAAGGAACTTCATGCATGGTTGATGTAGAGTGGCTCACCACTGTAACAATGCATTAGTGAATGACCCCTGTACTTTTTATCTGAAGATTGTATTAAACTGCATCCTCTTCTTGCCTGAACTTCAGTGGTTTTTGTTTTATAATCACTGACTGTTCATTGCTTTTTCGTGTGTTCGCTGTGAGAACTCATCTCATTTGTCAATCATAGTCGTGATACACTTAAAGCAGGTTTCTCTTTGCTGCTCATTACTATAAAGATTTAGTTTTAAGATATCTTTCTAATAAAAAATAAAGCCATTAAGATAATATATATATTAATGTGTTTAGAGGTGATTTTATTAAAGGGCTCCTTTTCAACAAAGTAATACTAGATATTAGATATAAAGTGTATCTACAGCTGTATCTGATTTAAATTATTATGTATGTAATATACTTTTGGAGAATAGGAAATCTTACTGTCTTTTTATACAACAGCCATGCTAGCCACCAGAAATTGTAGCAAGCACACAGAAGCTTATTAAACTGATAGATATCTCTCATATTTGCAGCTTGATAAATGCTGCTAAACCAAATTATGTTCAGTTTAGCTAAATACATCACTTAGACTGAGAAAAACTGATCCCAATTCATCTGCAAGAAAGGAGGTGTGGATGAATATCAGAAGTCTATAGAGAGGTGTAGGAGGAAAAATACAAACTTCTGTACCTGAATAATATCAAACAGCAAAAAACTGACACAGCTTTAATTATCTGTATGTTTTTTCCCAATCTCTAATAGATAATATTCAATACTATCCTAAGATGATCCCACATTTGTTTTGTAGTGTCATGGGTTCAGCAGCAGCAGTCATTTTTCTCCTTCGTAGTAGCTGGTTCAGCACTGTGTTTTCGACTTTTGGCCTGGGAACAGCGCTGAGAACACCGATGTTTATAGTTACGGCTTAGAATGTTTTGGTCTGATCAAGGACTTTGAGTCTCATGCTCTGCCAGGGAGGAGGGGAAGCCGGGAGGAAGCAGAGAGAGAACACCTGACCCAAACTGACCAAAGAGGTATTCCATACCGCAGTACGTCATGCCCAGGATGTAAAACTGGGGGCAGGAACCTGGAAGAGTTTAGTTCACGGCTCGGTCGTCGGGTGATGAGCAGTTGTATCCTCTTCCCTTGTATTTGCCTTGTCATTATTATTATTGGTGGTAGCAGTAGTGATTTGTGTTATACCTTAGTTACTGGACTGTTCTTATCTCAACCCGTGGGAGTTAAATTCCTTAGATTCTTCTCCCCATTCCCCCCCCCCCCCCGGAGTGGGGGGGAAGAAAGAGGGGGGAGTGAGTGAATGAACTGCGTGAGAGGCTTAAATCACGACATGTAGGCAATTTGTAACTTTTGTAAGTAACTTTATAAAATACATGGAACCCATAACAGGAAATCATTTCATTTCATAAAATTTCATTAGAAATAATATTCACTATTTTTATATTTTATAATTTTATTCTTGAAATCATAGAATCATAGAATGGTTTGGGTTGGAATGGACCTGTCCGGGAACCTAGGGACAAGGTTAGGAAAGCTAAGGACCAGTTAGAATTAAACTTGGCTGGGGATGTTAAAGATAACAGGAAGGGATTCTATAAGTACATTGCAAATAAAAGACAGACTAGGGACAATGTGGGCCCTCTCCAGAAGCTATTAGGATAACTGGCTACCCTGGATTTGGAGAAGGCTGAGGTTCTTAATGACTACTTTGCCTCAGTCTTCACCGGAAAATGCTCTCACCACACCACCCAAGTCTTGGAAGGCAGACTCAGGGACAGTGAGAATGAAGACCCTGGGCCCACTGTAGGAGAGGATCGGGTTCGAGACCGTCTTAGGAACCTGAACGTATACAAGTCCATGGGACCTGATGAAATCCATCCACAGGTCCTGAAGGAGCTGGCAAATGAAGTTGCTAAGCCACTGTCCATCGTATTTGAAAAATCATGGCAGTCAGGTGAAGTTCCCGATGACTGGAAAAAGGGAAATTTAACCCCCATTTTCAAGAAGGGGAAAATGGATGAGCTGGGGAACTACAGACCAGTCAGCCTCACCTCTGTGCCTGGCAGAATCTTGGAGGGGATTCTCCTGGAAGGCATGCTGAGGCCCATGAAAAACAACAAGGTGGTTGGTGACAGCCAGCATGGCTTCACTAAGGGGAAATCCTGCCTGACCAATCTGGTGGCCTTCTATGATGGGGCTAAGGAACTGATGGACAGGGGTAGAGCAGTTGATGTCATCTACCTGGACTTGTGCAAAGTGTTTGACACTGTCTCACCTGACATGCTTATCTCTAAGTTGGAGAGACATCAATTTGATAGGTGGACCACTCGGTGGATAAAGAACTGGCTGGATGGCTGCATGCAAAGAGTTGTGCTCAATGGCTCAATGTCCAACTGGAGAGCAGTAACGAGTGGTGTCCCTCAGGGATCAGTGTTGGGACTGGTCTTGTTCGACATCTTTGTCAGTGACATGGACAGTGGGATTGAGTGCGCCCTCAGCAAGTTTGCCGATGACACCAAGCTGTGTGGTAGAAATATTGAAATACTTATAGATCAAAGAGATATACATGAAGTAAATGTTTCTCTTCCTCTTCAGGTAGTTCTTACTGACTCGGTAGAAAAGTCACCCTTTAAATGAACCCATAGGCACTGATAAGAAAATAAAACTTACGGAATTTCTTAGGAACTTGTGAAGGAGAGAATACAGATCTCATGTATAGACCGCTAGAGATCTGGTGGCAAAATAAAAGGAGACCAGATGCGAGTGCTAATCTCCCTGAATATCTCTTTGCTGTGCGTCTTGGCTGCTCAGCAGTTTCAGGTATAGTGAGTGTGCCAGCAAATTTAATAGCTGTGGAGCCAGCACGCTGTAAAGAGCAACAGAAAAACCTTCAGGTCTCTGGCACGCTACTGTTATTATCCTAGTAAACTTTCCCATGGTAGGAAAATACTTTGCTTTCCCTTAAATGAAAAGATCCATGACTTGAAAAAAAAGATAATTTGATAAAACAATGTGTCAAGAAAACCATAAAAAAAAAAAAAAAGAATTTAAAGGAGAAGAAAAATATTTTAATGAGGTAAAAAGTGAAAAATATTAATAAATATGACTCAAAATCCTTGTTTTTCTCTTTAATATTATTCTTAGAAATAGAACAATATAAGAAATGAAGATATTAATCAGAAACTGTTGAAGAGAACATTTCTGCAAATTCTACACATCAATATGTTTAATGTGCTTCTAATCTGTTATAGGAATAAAAAAAAGCCAATGTTGGGAAGCCTTTAGCTGCAACATTTCAGTGAGGCTGGACATCTTGGAATGCTGTATTTAGTTATTAACATCATATTACTCTTAAAACATGATAATGACATTAGAAAAAAATATGTATGTCTTAGCTAACTAATGACTAGATTCAGCATGATAAGGACACACTACACTCAGTTTATTAATGGCTGCTACTTTGTTTTTTGCCATGTCCTTTAGCTGTACGAGCAAAAAGAATGGCAAAAATGCATAAACAAAAGGCATGAAATAAAGTCTTTTGTTTCAGTAAATTCTACACTGATTTTATGCCATTATTGCCAAATTTAGGCCAAGCTTTTTCCATTTGCTTTTAATCTTCTCAATTACTGGGATTTAGTTAAACATTTTAGTGTTTGGAATCTCATTAATACTGAGTTTGTCTAATGTTCATGCCTTCCCTGTGTTGCTAAGGTAGACTCGGCACTAAACAAGGCAACTTATATGTCCTCAGGGCTATTGGGCACTATCTGCAACTGCTCCATCTGGTTCCAGGGATCAAATCTTGTAAAGCCACTTTACAAATCAGTCACCTCTGCCCTTAAATCCATTTCAAATTTAATAGTAGTACTGCTGGATTTGAGATTAACAAACCTAACCTGCTCATCATTGTTGACTTTGAAAACAGATCCTAGGTTATGTGAAGCTTCATCAGGTAATTTTTCTAGTTCTTTCTTTTTAACAGACAATCCTTCTGACTCTTCCTTTACACATCTTGGATATAGCTCTGTTGTCTGAGCCGCTCTCCTTTCTATTTTCTTCTCCACTGTCCCTAACAGTCATAATGCTGCCACAGGAAATACACTCTTCTAAAAAACATTTTTATGAAATTCCTTGTTTCTCTAGGGAATTTGTCTTTGCTTTTTCTTGACCACCATCCCCCTACTTTTTCATTTGATATATTGAATTTTGCCTGAGTTGGACTGTGATGCTTCTCCATCACTGATTTAAGAGGAAATTATTAACTGCAAAATGGGGGTTTTATTATTTTAAATTCCAATTACTAAACACTCTGAAATGTATTCCTCAGTTTCAAAACTGAAGCTTCTTTTTTATATGTCAACTTCACAAAGTTTTTATCTTATCTTGATCACCATTTTGTGGCGAAAGACTTGCCTGTCTGAGTACAATATATGTTTTAAGTTGCTTACTTTCTTAAAGAACATCATCATCATTACTTTTTATAAGGGTCATCTAGCAATACTATTGCATTTCTCGTTGCATGCATTATGAGAAACTTGTGCTTCACAAAAAGGTTTACCTTTTAAAAAGGTAGATTGCAGCTGCTTAGCTTCCTTATTAGTCTTTTTCAAAATGGGCCTATTTCTGCCACAAAGGATCTAAAATGAGGGAAAAAAAGTAAATGCTTATAATGATAAGAATTTTCCCCACCCTGTGCTATTTGCACCACAGAATGTTTATACTTTTGGCTTCATTTCAGAGATTTTCCCTAAAATTCTCCTATCCTTCCTTGACTCCTTCCTTGTTATAAATTTAAAGAAAGGGAAGGATGTATCCTCACAACAACTAATAATTATGTCACAAAAAATTTATTTTATATTATATTAGGTAACCCTTAAAATGTTTCTGAAGTATGACTTTCCATGGCACTGCACTCTGTAAGTATAGATTCATTCCACTGTAAACTTGCACCATTTACAAAAGTGTATTTCAGGAAGTATCTCAAGAATGCAGTCAGACATTTAGCTAAGGCGAGAGCTTATTACTAAAGACATTAATCCTCTCTTCAAACACTTACCCCTAAGGACAAATTATTTTCTATTCGTTTATTCTATTGTGTTTTTAATTGTGGCTGGCAAAATAACCCCCAGGGTTTCAAAACTCATACATGCTAGAAAAATCATAGGCTTCTCTGAAGAGAAAAAAATGTGTAGTTTGGTTTTATTTTAACTTACATTCTGTTTTCTTGTCAGTCAGGACTTGTATTTTTGAGCTTTTCTCTGTAAATAGGAAAGTTGTAGTTTTACAAGACTAACAGTAATGGAAGAGGAGAGGTTGGAAAAGAAGGATGTGAAATTCTCCTGAAGAATTTAAAGGATTAGGTTGAATGAAAAAACAAGTAACCCCACTTTTTTGGCAAGTTTATAAGATTTGTCAATGATGGTGGTGATGGGAGTGACAGTGAGACCCATCTGTTGACAAGACTTGACATTCTGGGAGGCATACTGCCGCTGAGGAACCTAAATCCTTGGTGTTACTGACACATTGGTGAGGCTCTTCTAACCCTCTGAACTCCACCTCATGCTTATGTTCCACATGGGTGTTCCTAACACTACTGGGAATAAGTTTGCACAGATTAAAAGCTACTGTAAGGCTCTGGGAATGGTAAGGTGAAGGGGTCAGGAGCTCAGGTGGCTTTTTTGTCAATTCTGCTGATCAAAGGTCAAAGGTTAGGGACAGATGTGACATGGAGATAAATATGTGAGTGAGCAGACGGTGCTGCCAGCAGAATGTCAGCTGCCTTGACCATGGAACAATGTTCCATAAACCTTATGGCACAAGGAGGAACTACACCTCTCCCACACCAATTTACTGATGTATTGAGACAGGTTCACAAAACCCACCAGATCAGTATGAACTATTCTACCCTTAGCAAAAGTCTAAATATTGTCAAGAAAAGAAATATTTGCCATAAGTTTAGAGGAGAGACAAAAAGAAGAATGGTCCACCAAACTTATCAGATAATGTAGGGATTAAGTAGGACGAACTGGATGCCTTATTACATGGCCAACATTCTGCTGTAAATGACATTTGGTTGGTTAAAAACTTGTCAGATGATTCATGACATAGAATCATAGAATCATTGAGCAAGCTAGGTTGGAAAAGACCTTCAAGATCATCTAGTCCAAACTTTATCTGAGGACTACCAAGTCTACCACTAGGCCATGTCACTAAGGGCTTCATCTACATGTTTTCAGAGCACTTCCAGGGAAGATGATTCTGCCGCTTCCCTGGGAAGCCTGTTCCAACACCCTTTCAATGAAGAATTTTTTCCTAATTAAACTTCCCCTGATGCAGCCTGTGTAACAGCATTTATATTGAAGCATATAGCTTGTTCAGAAATGGCAATCAGGAGACTAATGAAGAAGGCAAGAAAATATTCTTAAATGCGAAAGGTGCTTTCACCCGCTTTGAGATCCAGATTACAGAGAAGTATATATTTCTTGCAAGTGTTCAGAGAGCTCTTCATACTGCTTGGAATTAAATGAGAAAAAAAGGGGACACTATAATGGTGATGGTCCTGGAGATGGAAATCAGAATAGTTCAAGCATAAGACTTGGGAGCAATATTGTAATTACTTGGTTGTCACTGGTCACTACTCAAGCATAACCTATGGAAGGAATGCAGCCAGACATGGAGGTAGAAACTCATCTGACTAAGGGTAGACTTCTAGAGGGAAGACTCTGCATCTTTACTGGTTCCTGTATCTTCTACAGGAATCTATATCTGTGTGGGATACTCTCTAGTCAATACTGACAAAAGGTGCTGAGATCTCAGTAACTGTGCATTAAAAACTTCTTTATATTTTTATACTTTTGAAAAGAACTTGCAAAGAAAACCTAAGATATGGATGTCTATTCAGATGACACATAAAGTAGGATGATAGAGATCCCTTCCAGGAAGTCCAACACATTTCTGGAACATGGTGGTTCTAACACCTAATAGACCCAGGAGGTAAAATCCTGTGGAGAGGGATGTCATAAAGAAACTGGATGTTATAAAGAAACTGTTAGGGAAGCAATACCAAGCTGTACTTGCAACTGAACTAACTTGCAAGGTATTGATGCCATATATGAGAAAGCATACTGCCTGTTGGCAGTTCAATAAAGATGCAAATGGGAAAAAAGCGTATAGGCAGAAGTATAAAGGAAGTTCACATAGCAAAGGATTAAAAATAAATAAATAAATAACAAGGCCCAAACTGTGAAAACTGAAAAGAATATATAGGCAACAAAATAATCACCAATATGTATTTGTAAAGATCAAACTGTATCAGTAGCAAGATTTCTTCATATAACATAACAACAAGCCTTCAAGGTAGAAGAGAAGAGCGTTTCTGCAAATCTTATTTTAGCAGAGCCTTTGGCTTTGTCTTCTACTCTTGGGATCAAATTCAAAAAATATTATTCAGATTAAAGTGTTACAGTACATGCAAATTTTGTTTCAAAAATGTTTAAAGAGTAATTACTAATGGCACATGTCAGTGTTGAAGAATGTCGTCTACTACAGGAACTCTTGTTCTGTCCTGGATTATGTACTGTTTTCATCAATATTTTGGAGGATGAAATAGGGAGTTCTCATTAAATTTGTAGGCTTGATAAAGGAAGTACATCTAAAATAAAGATTAGAATTTAAAGGCACCTCAAGTTCATGGTATGCTCTATTTTAAAACACTAACTGTTATAGGGGTAAGCAAAAAGTAGTTTGCTGGAGCTAGAATAATCTGCTGGATACTGCAGATTGGGGAACAGTTCGCTGAGTAGTCATTTCATAGACAAGAATTCATGGGTTAAAGAAAACTTTTCCATAAGCCAACAATATTGTAGTGTTGCAAAAGAAAATAAGGCATACTATACTGAATTATTTAAACAGAAATCTGACACTGGAAATTAAGAAAAATGCATAAATTAAATATTCTAGTTGGCATTACTGAAGCTTCTGTGGGAGTATTATTCTGAAAATGAAGCTCACTTTAGCGAAGACTAGAAAAATTACAGAGCAAAGAGAATAATCAGAGTTCAGAAAACATGGTTCATGGTAAAAGAATAAAGGACTTCTAGAATATGGTAATATAGAGAATAGAAAGAGCAAAGAAATGTTACTTACTTCCAACTAAGTAGAAATGTGCTGCTGTGAGAATCAGGATGAAGGCTATCTGATGAATGGATTCAAATGTAAATATTTGGAAAATACTTTGTATTAATGACAACACTTTCTGAAGAAATTTTATGTGGTTTCCAGGGCTTAAACGTCATTGAAATAAACTTCTGTCCTATGCACAGTTCATTTTGTTTTCAGGCACATAGATGTTTAAAGGTGTCAGTCAGCTTTGAATGTGTGAGAACTAGGCTCTTACTTCAATCCTGAGCAAGAAAGACTTGTGTTTAGGTAAGTTGGATATCTGAGTAGGGGCAGCACAAGTGGAGTGGACAGTGAGAAAATACTCAAGCAGTGCCACAACGTACCTTGAGCTCAAGTGTGCTTGTTGCCACTGGTTATCCTGGTAGAAGAACAAGATTCCACAGAAAGCTCTCTTCCTCCCAGCAGCTAGGTGGAAGTTAGTGATGGCAGAATTCATACAAGGATGTAGTACGTGGACACTCTCCCATCTTATGTACAATGCCCTGCAATGTTATCATGAACAAAACTTAAATAAAATTAAATAAACATTTCTAGATTTTTTCAGATGTTTATTTGATTTTTGGAGTTTTTTACTTTTCTGTTACAACCTTTTAAATTTATCAAGTTGCTTTGTTTAATCACCATGTCTACTTCACCTAGAAGAGAAAGTGAACACAGCTTAACACCCTGCCTTGAAAGGAGATTCCCAGTTCTTCTCATCAATGCTTGTATATCTATTCTGCAATGTTACAATGCTTCCTTCAAGAAACTGGCAAGTTATTCTCATTGGCTCCCAAATGACCTGATAGGGAAAATGCAGGATGGAATGTACAATTTTTCAAATTTGGTGTAATAACAATCATTTAATGTAAAACACTGATAACTTGATAACTTTATAGTGAATTTAACATGGGCAGAACTGGACCACAGTGTAAGAAAATTTCTCAAAATTGCCATTTTTAAGGTGAATATCAAATGTTTTGGAACTGGCACTGGAAAAAAATAACTCAAATATATATCTAAACTGGAGCAATATAGCTGCAGAATTTGCCCTTCTTTCAGGAGTTAAATCAATTATATCTTGTTGAAAAGAGATGCATTAATTGTCATCTGAAAGTGAAAAAAAAAGAAATGTATTTTTCTTATATTTTAGCTATATAGGATTTCTTGCTCCAGGGTAGATACCTGTACTGTGGAGGGGGAAGGAAAATGAAACCAGCAAAATTGATTCAGTATTATTTCAATCATATTACTAATTGCATCTTGTTTATGTCTAAATTGATGGATTTTTTTGACTGCTCCTTTCGGCTAGAGTCTAAAGATACCTGTAGTCTTTCCTCCTGACTATACAGCCTTGGGTTACAGAAGACAGCCTGGATCTGCAGAGCAGAGGGAAACTGCAGAGAGTTGTTAAAATGTTCCCAGACTCCACTCGGGAGGGCAGGACCAAAAAAACAAGGATGTAGCCCCTCCTACAGCCTCTGCACAAGCACTCTTTTCCACTCATGCACAACCTACTGGTATGCTCGTAGAGTAAGGCAACAAATACTGTTTTTCTACATAATTTCAATTGTAGAATGCAAGAAAAATAACTAGCTGTTTCTATAGAAAATATTCAATTCATATGAAAACATAGGTTTTAAACACTGTACATTCCCTGTTAATTTAACACAATTAGACATCTTACTGCAACAGTTATGAAAGATTTCAACAGTACTTTTGGGAATATTTTTAGTTCATGAGATAAAAACTGCAGCATTAAACACATGCAGCTGGTTCAAACATGTAATGTGATTTACTTGGACTTGTGGCCAAGATTGTCAATAAACTCTTGTGTAATTAGGGAAAGGTTAAATGACAGTTCTGAGCTGCTGCCCTTAGTCAGCTCTGAGTTATACCATACTTTTCCGGGAATGTCATCAAAGCTCGTCACAGTATATTCTCACTGGTTTTGAAGCACACTTACAACTGAGACATAAAGGGTACCAGGTGGATGTTAAAATCTGTTTGTCACCTCAGGGTGTAAAACTGCCATTGCAGAAGGTCATAAATTAACATTTGCTTTAGATAAAAAAAGTCTTGAAATTGCTAATAAAATAAGTAAATCATGGAAAAAAAAAGATTGCTTTCATTTTGATATCTTTTAATAGACAAATACAGTAGAGGAAGAATAAATATTGGCTAGATAGACAAAAAACACATAGAAAGTCAAATATTCAGAAAGGCATATATGCACTGTGTGTATGTCTGCAATTATTCATCACCTAGAAATATTGCCACTTGAATGTAAAGGTCAGTATTGACTAGAAGTTTCCACTCTTACTAAATAATCCTCCATGCTTCATCACTTCCATGCAATTTATTTCTGTCAGCTCTGCATATGACATTTGCCTTAATGCTGTTTACTATGTGTGGAAAAAGGAATGACCGAGTGGCTGTGCATTTCACTGTCTTTTAAGGTACATTGATGGAAGAGGATACAGTCAAAGGAGCCTGAGTCCTGACATAGTCCAATACAATCTTATTGCAGAGGTCTCAATAGAAAAGCTGCCAGACACCCATCCTGTCAACAGAAAAGGCCAGACTCTTTCTCAGGACTAGTAGAAAGAAGAATTGGGCTGAATTCAAAGCATCACAGTTTGATGTGTAAACTTTGGCAAATCACAGAATTTTGCTGTTTCCTGATTTTTTGCCTAAGTGAAATATAGCTAACAGCAATTTCTTGGTTATCTACTTAGGTAAGAAACACTTCTGACTAGAGATTTTTTGCTTAACATCATATAATGCATAGATAAATACATCCTCAAGCTTCTTCTAGGTGTTTCTTTAGTAGAAAATAAGTAAAGACAGGGAATTTCAAAAGTAAAATACTCTACACCAGAATTTCTGATTTTGTTGGTTATTTAAAATAAAATAAAACAAAACAACACAACAAATTTAGTTAGTTGATTAAGGTAATTAACGCCTTCTGCTAGGACAAGCAAGATATGTTATTCCATTCTGGTCTTCCTTTGCCTTCTGCTTGCTGCCTCCACTTGCAACTTCCCTTCATCAATACTGCTGTTATGGATACAGTACAGCTGGTGTCCTGCTGAAGATGCTTCTATATAGTTGCATACCTTCAGGAGGAGAAAGAAGTAGGAAAATTTTAAATATATGAAGTAAAAGTATGATTCTAAGATGCTGAAGAGCTGAACAGGTAACATCTAGAAAATCAATACAGACAGAACATGGTATGTTTGTATGTTGGATTGGCTTTTTATGCAGAACAATAATTGTCGTGGTTTAAGCCTCTATAACTAACATAGTTGCTCTCTCATTCACTCCCCCTTCTTTCTTCCTCCCGCTCCCGAAGGGATGGGAAGGAGAATCAAAAGAATGCAACTCCTACAGGTTGAGATAAGAACAGTTTAGTAACTAAAGTATAACACAAGACCATTACTGCTACCACCAATAATAATAATGGCAAGAGAAATACAAGGGAAAAGAATAAAATCGCTCACCACCTATACCCAGCCCAACCGCGCAGTGCCCCCCCCACCCTTCCAGGTCTCTGCTCTCTGTTTTTACATCCTGGGCATGATGTGCTGTGGTATGGAATACCTCTGTGGTTAGTTTGGGTCAGGTATCCTGTCTCTGCTTCCTCCCGGCTTCTCCTCCTCCCTGGCAGAGCACGAAACTCAGAAAGTCCTTGGTCAGACCAAAACATCACTAAGCAGTAACCGAAACACTGGTGTTATCAGCGCTGTTCCCAGGCCCAAAATCAAAAACACAGCGCTACACCAGCTACCAAGGAGGAGAAAAATGACTGCTGCTGCTGAACCCATGACAATAAGAAAGTAAAAATGATGGCAATATTGTTTATTCAGATCTTTAATAGACATTTGGCTAGTCTGCAAAATGTTGATCTGAGACCTGATCTAAGTTTTGCATGTCACAGATGTTTGCAACTCTGTTCTGCTGCTCCGTGTGGAAATCCAGTCTGGGATGCTGACAATTTTATTAATTTCCTCACAGCTGCTACAGTGCCTCAGAATCTGTGTAGACTAGGTCCTTCTTTTTAGAATGCTCAATATTTACTTTCATCTACAATAATGTTAATATTATTAAGATAGAATTATATTTTATATCAGATTTGCATGAAACTGGGTCATTTCTGTTTAACCAAAGATGAATGCAAGTATACCTGGGCTAAATATCTAAAACTATAGCTAGACTGACTGCTAAAGGTAGAAAAGGGCACATCCTTCTCCTGAAGACCTGGTTAGGAAAGACTTGCTGCTTTATTACAAATAAGAAAGGTGACAGATATAGAAATCTTCTTAAGGGGAACAATGTCTTTCATGACAATTATCTCTTGAGGTCAAGAGCAAGTTAACAAGTTTCTCTTTCATTTCACAAGGCAGGAGCACTGAAGTTGAAATATTTAAACTTGAACTTGCAATCTGATTAAGTACAGTGCACTTTCCTTTTGACCAGTAGCATTAAAGATTCAATCAATAAATTCACCCTGTAGCTTCATTCCCATACTAAGAAACTGTCTTGAAGGAAATAATATTACTTCAGTCCTATATGATACAAAGCTCCTTGAGCTGGAGTTCTTTGAAGATAAAAGGCTAAATTTTCAGCTACTCAACACAGCTATTTTGACCTTGAGGTACTACCAATTAAAATGCCTTTTTGCAAGACACAGTTATCTCCTTGCTCAGCAGTGGCTTTAATAATGGTTTATTTAGTCTCTACTGGTTTATGCTATCTAGTCACACCATAAACGGTGAGGCAGTTCTTTTCCTCCAGGTGTTACTTTCCCTGGTGAATGTCTTCAGCTGCAAACTAGCTTTATTGTAAGCTTATCTGGTAGGAGCTGATTCTTTCAAATCCTTACTAGGATTGCACTATTATGCTGCAGTAATATCATTTCAGTATTAGCAGGGCTGTTTTGCAGTTGGCTCTGGCTTGCTGAATTACATCGCCTTAATTGATGAGCATCCTTAGTTTTTCTCTTTCCATGCTGAAGGAACTGGCATACCACCATATTCCTCACAAACCAAATTTTGTCACAGAAGGCAGTTTCTCTGAATATATTTTTTAAATCTTTTCTAAGACTGAAATCAACATAATGAGAAGGAATGTGAAGGAGGTTAATAAAGGTTCATTAAGCAAGAACCTTTGACTACCTCATGTCCTTTCAATTCATTTCTCTCAGTGTCCCAGGACAGATCAGTTTCGTTAGAGCATACATACACCGTAGTAAGTCAAAGGAAAAATAAAAAAGTGGAAATTGCTGACAAATGATTAGAACAAAAATAATAATTCAGAATTTTAATGTTTTTCCTTAGTCAATGTATACATGGTGCAGAAGAATTAACTTTTTGTACATATTTTTTTGCAGATGTCTGAATTATTTCCACATTACAGATTCTTGGCAAAAACTGATTGTTTTCTGGGTTCTCTGGGTAGGACCCAAACAGATAACACTTGATTTTTCATGTTAAAAAAGCCAAAAAAAAACCCCAAACCAACTTTTCAGGAAAGGTCAAATTAAGGAAAATCTCCCAATATTGGACTTGAAGATGTATATTAATTTATAAGATACATATTGTGAAAGTATGATCATATAGAGTTCAAATTTTTCATATAAAAGTTGTATACATGTAACATTACAAGATATCAGTAATAACAGAAAATGCTCTCAGTGTTGGAGACTCCACATAATTTAATAATCTAATAATTCTAATATGTGCTATTGAAGATATATTCTAAGACATCTAATATTCTGAGACATCCACAAATACACAGTAGAAATCATTTCCATTCAAAAAATTATTATAAACAGTACTCATATTTGTCAAGATATTATAGAAGTCTCTTTGCAAAGAGAATTAATAAATTTCCAGCTTGAGTTTTTGAGTAAATTCAAAGGCAATTAGATGAAATCAGAGTCTAAACAGTGTTATTTCAGAGTACCATGTACATAAATAAAATCTGCTGTGATGATAATGCTTTAATTGGCTTGTAGTTTTATTGGCTTCATTTATTTAATTGATTTGAGGGGTATGCAAATAACAATAGCATTCCATACAATCTTAGCATTATACATTTACTCCAAAGCTGCAACAGATTAATTTTTGTTGCCGATACTGCAGCTGATAACGTGAAAGACTAATTCAAAGCAAAGTAAGAGAATCTGGAAACCTTTTATAGCTGTTGCTCCTAAATATATTCCCATGTCAGTTCCTAAATATATATGCAAACATTGTTGAACACCAACAGCATACTTGATTCTACATTTCTACCTAAAACCAATTTATATTGCCCACCCTGCAAAATGAAGGCTGAGAGGAACTGATCATTTCATGTAATTTTTCCTTTTTCTTTGACAGTAAATTAACTTATGAACACATCAGAAAAGGGCTCTCCATCTGCCACCTGCATGAACATAGGTTTTTAAGTGAGATGTAAATATGCAGCAAGCAGATGGCAACAGCAAACACTTAGCAACTGTTGGAAAAAAGGGCTGCAAAAGGGCAATAAATAGAGAGCTGGCACTGGTAACGGTGCAAACAGTTTGAGGGGGATGATGATGGGGTGTATTCAAGACGCAAGTCAAGGTAATGCTGAGCAAACAAAACCAAAAGCAAACCCCACAATCTTCCAGTGGTTAGGAATTAACTAGAGGAAACAACTCTGAAATAACTTTCTGAAAAGAGAGGTAGCAGGAGCAAAAACATTCATTTTAGATAATCTGAAATGGTGATGGTTATGGTGCGTATGCTTTATCTATGAGACTGTCTTCTCCCATAACACACAATGTACGTAATTTTAAAATGAAAGTCAAAGTTAGGTGGCAGATAAATTAAGCATATCTACTGCCCTGGTCTCAAGGTAGATGATCTAATAGCATGAAGAAAAGAGTCTATATTGTCATTATAATGCAAAATAGCAAAGATGTGTCCAAAGAATAGTTTTTTTTGTTCTCTTATCTTCAAAGAAATTGAAACCTTGCTTGTTCAAAACAGCAATAATGTGAAAGGAAGAGACTGCTTTTCACTTGATGCCAAATATTCAAAAAGATGTGCAAAAAAAGAGAAAAATCTAACAAAAAGCTCTGACTGCCGTCAATCTCACATTGCTGGGAAAGTAGTATTCTGATGTTATCATGAAATGAGAACATCAGATGTGTAACGACGAACACATCTTATTTGTTACAAACAAAAGGTGGTGAAAGATGGGAGCAAAAAAGCACCAAAAGCTGAGCTGAGGAGGTGGGGGGTTCAAACAGCAGGGAGTAAATAGGATATTGAGACAGAAGAGCAGAGAAACACAATTATAAAGGCAGATAATTTAATTCTTACTGTACAAAACCTCTGCTTTTCAAATTCTTGATTATTAAAAAAAGCAATGAGCACACCTTAAAGCATAATCAAATTAAACTGTTAGTATACACACACACATGGATGAAGCAAACGCACAATTTTGACAGTCATAATCCCTGCGTTTCTACTGCTGCCTTTTGGGTAGAACCTCTCAAATTTATTTTTTTTTTTTCTATCCAACCACGGACTAAAAAAGCAGAAGCCAGGACTTTAGTGGTGTTCCGACACTGGCTTCACTGGAATGCAGAGAAAATGGTGAGCTGTTCCTACAGAGGGCTTCACTTCCTAGCACAACTACATAGCGCATAGGACTGGCAGGTTTGTGCGTGTGTGTATGAAGCAGAATTCAGAAGTTTTACAATTCTGAGAAATGAAATATCTCCCAGAGTAGTTAGACTTCCCAAGAATTTCCAGAAAATTTATCATTAATCCAAAACATAAACTTAATTGATTTCTTAAATGGAATCCTTACTTCCCCAGCATGTGTTTACATTATCCTACTGAGTTGCATCTTCTTTCCTCTTGTAACCTTATGCGGTTGACGAGGATGCTGAGAGCTTGGTCCTTTGTGCTTCTAAACTCAGGCCTAAGTTTTTACTCATCACAAAATAAAAAAAAAAATTCCTTCTTGCCCCAAGCACAGGCAGAGCTTTCATCCTTTGAGAGTTCTTTACTTCTATGTATGAAATAGAGCAATCTTTAGTAAGGGGAAACAGGGTCTTGGAATTTCCGAAACTCCAGTGATAATTCAATGCTTATGGAAAGACCAGATAATTTGGCTCCGCTCTGATCTTTCCATTCCAGCTGAAGGGAAGGTATCTATCTGAGTGTCTACCTTTCATAGGGATATAACTTGTTAGGATGCTTAAATTGATTGTTCTGTTACAGACACACCAATCTTTGCGAAAACCGAGTGAGCAAAACTTCTGCAACCACAGATGACACCGTGTACCTCAGACTTCAATTGGAAATTGTAGCATCAGTATTTATATTAATGTTAATTAACACGTTAGTATTCCAGGCATGTCAAGGTGACTGCATATTAATCTTATTCCAGCTGGAGGGACTGCTACCCCAAGTATTGCACATAAACTTTGTTTACATCTTGGATAAGGAGCTTCCTATTCTCTTCTAGGGTTCTCAAAGGATTTCTTCTAGAAGTCTGGTTTCATGCTACTTGACTCTCCATAGCTGAACCCCAAACCTTCTGAGACTCCAAACACAAAGGTCTTTTTGCTCAAGATGGCCTTGACAAGTGTTCCCTTATTCCTTACATCTTGGTTTTTAAGTGTTACCTCCCCACCAGAACCACAGTTGCGTACGTTTAGGATGTTTACTAACTGTGACTGGGAATAGTGTCTAAAAAGCATATGAAAATAAGTCTGTCTAAATCCATGATTTTTTTCCCTTTTAAAGGGATTAAGATTATTTTTCACCCTGCAGGGTCTACTAGCAGTTTACAAATAGTTTATTTTTCATTGTTTTTCTGGATTACTTACTTAGTTATTTTGTATTTCTCACTACTACAGATAACAAACTCCATCAACCAAAATGCTCTTCTTCCTGTGGTCCTTTCTCACACATAGCTGATGAGGCAATAGAGACACTGATTGCCTGCTGCTGTTAATGGGGCAGCAGGAATCGCTGCAGATACGTCAGGTTCAAGAATATAAGTTATAGAATTAACCACAGTCACTGTAGTGACAAAGACACTTGTAGTCTTAAGCCATAGAACTGTTAAAATATCTTTTTTTTTTTTTTTTTTTTTTTACAAATTATTTGATCCCCACTCCATTCCCCTCCCATTTCCCATAACTCTTTCACCTATCTGTCGTGGTTTAAGCCCAGTTGGCAACCCAGACCCGTGCAGCCGCTCACTCAATCCCCTCCCCTTCCTCCCCCCACCCCCCCCCCCGGAGGGATAGCAAGGAGAATTGAAAGAATGTAACTTCCATGGGTTGAGATAAGAACACTCCAGTAACTACGGTATAACACAAACCACTACTGCTACCACCAATAAGAATAATGATAAGGGACATAACAAGGGAAGAGAATGAAAGTGCTCACCACCCGGCAACCGATACCCAGCCCAACCAAGCAGTGATCTAACCCTTCTGGGTAACTGCCCCCAGTTTATGTAGTGGGCATGACGTGCTGTGGTTTGGAATACCTCTTTAGTTAATTTGGGTCAGGTGTCTTGTCATGGGTTCAGCAGCAGCAGTCATTTTTTCTCCTTCTTGGTAGCTGGTGTAGCACTGTGTTTTTGATTTTCAGCCTGGGAACAGTGCTGATAACACCAGTGTTTCTGTTACTGCTTAGTGATGTTTTGGTCTGGCCAAGGATTTTCTGAGTTTCATGCTCTGCCAGGGAGGAGGGGGAGCCGGGAGGAGGCAGAGACAGGACACCTGACCCAAACTGACCAAGGAGCTATTCCATGCCACAGCACGTCATGCCCAGGATGTAAAACTGGGGGGGCAGGAACCCGGAAGAGTTCAGTTCACAGCTCGGTCATCGAGTGGTGAGCAATTGTATCCTCTTTCCTTGTATTTCCCTGATCATTTTTGTGGGTGGTGGTGGCAGCGGTGGTTTATGTTATACCTTGGCTGCTGAATTGTTCTTGTCTCGGCTAGTGGGAGTTGCATTCTTTTGATTCTCCTCCCAATTTTCCCCCCCCCCTCGGAGTGGGGGGGAAGAAGGAGGGGAAGTGAGTAGTCGGGCTTTGTATTAGAAGGGGTGAGCTATTGTATCCTTCCCTTGTATTTGCCTTGTCATTATTGTTATTGGTGGTAGCAGTAGTGATTTGTGTTATACTTTAGTTACTAAACTGTTCTTATCTCAACCTGTGGGAGTCGCATTCTTTTCGATTCTCCTTCCCATCCCTCCGGGAGTGGGGGGCAAGATAGAGGGGGGAGTGGGTGAGCAAAACTGTGTGGCTGACTGGACTTAAACCACGACAGTTCTTTTTGGCGCCCAACGTGGGGCACGAAGGGTTGAGATAACGACAGGATTAATAACCACTCGTCACAATGCTGATTTATTGGCTCTCAAAGTTGTTGTTCTGGTTCTCACGGGTTCAGCATATGACACTTTACTTACAGCCGGTGTTTCTTATCTTAACATTTCTCAGACATGGGCTTTTGGTTAAGGCTCTTGTTATATTGTACTCTATTGCACTGATTTTTAATACAGTAGACTCAATGATCATGAAACTGATCCGGTTTTTGTTCCCGATGTGGTCACCAACTCTATACTTTGGGAGGTATATAATAGAAGTGTTTAGCAATTACACATCTTTTTTCACCTCCTTGGGTGGTCAACCTGTGAGAGAGACATTCTTTTATGCTCCCAGCCCCCCCACCAGACCGTTTACAGCATCGTTTGAGAATTTTGAAGGTTTTGAATGGCCTTTAGATACCCTTGAGACCTGCCTGTAGATTGTGATGGGGATTGTTGTGCTGGTGCACATACCGAGTGTGTTTTTCTCACGACTTTTTCGTCTGGTCCCGAGAGTTAAGCAGAGTGGGGTGTGGGCCTTGTCTGGGGTTAGTCTGCAGTCTAGAATGACTAAGAGATTTTCTCCAAGCCTGGACAGTCATGAGTGGCAGGGTGTGTGGGACAGTATGGGCAAGCATCTAGGCCAGTGGGCCCCTCCAGTGTTTTGGAACTTCACTAATGAACAAATGCAGAATCCAGAAAAATTAGTAAAACACTTAAAGGAGGTGTGTTGTCATTCTGGTCACACCAGAGATGGACAAATCACGGCAACATGCTGGGGCTTGGCCTATGCTTACAGGGCCTTATTCAACACCGTCCAGCACCTTCAAAAGCAAAAAATGTCCCTGGATCTGAGGGTGGAATAATGGACAGCGCAACTGCTCCAGCTCTAAGCACAACAGCTACACCACCCCCAGAGACAAGTACAGCAGCTACTCAAACTTCAACAGTAATGGACAGTGCAGCTACTCCAGTTCCAAGCACAGCAGCTACACCACCCCTAGGGACAAGTACAGCAGCTACTCAAACTTCAACAGTAATGGACAGCGCAACTGCTCCAGCTCTAAGCACAGCAGCTACACCACCCCCAGGGACAAGTACAGCAGCTACTCAAACTTCAACAGTAATGGACAGCGCAGCTACTCCAGTTCCAAGCACAGCAGCTACACCACCCCCAGGGACAAGTACAGCAGCTACTCAAACTCCAGTGACAAGTACAGCAGCTACCCAAACCACAGTGATAATCACCGCAGCTAAACCAGAGGACCAACTCGTACCAATATCAGTTGCCCCTGTACGCAGGAGGAAAAACAAAAAAGAGACAACGGACTTACCACCTGGGACAGCATCTGATCAGGAGTTATTATCACATGACGAAGAAGAAGAAGAAGAAGAGGTGACTTCCCGATCTCGGACCTCAACCGAGCTCCGGAATATGCGAAAAGACTTTACCCGTCAGCCAGGGGAGCACATCATCACCTGGTTGCTCCGATGCTGGGACAATGGGGCCGACGGTCATGAACTAGAAGGCAGTGAAGCCAAACAGCTGGGATCACTTGCTAGGGAAGGGGGAATTGACAAAGCAATTGCAAGAGAGAAAAAGTCCCTCAGCCTTTGGAAGCGGCTCTTGGCAGCTATGAAAGATAGGTTTCCATACAAGGACGATGTTATGAGTCGTTCGGCCAAGTGGACTACCCTGGAAAAGGGCATCCAGTCTCTGAGGGAATCAGCCATTGTAGAGATGATCTACAATATCAAGCCGAATAATGGGAATATACCCATAGATCCAGATGAAGTTGAATGTACACGACCTATGTGGCGGAAATTTACACGGAATGCACCCTCATCATATGCCCACTCATTAGCAACAGTAACCTGGAATGACGTAGTACCACCAACAGTGGATGAAGTGATTCATAAACTCAGAGAGTTTGAAGACAATCTCACACCTTCCATCATCTCAGCTGTGGAAAAGCTGTCCCAGGAGCTCAAACAATTGAGAGACGATTTATCCAGCTCCTCAAGTGTACCAACACACGTCTCAGCTATTAACAAAAGGCGTCCTACTGTTCAAGAGAGAAGATATAGAAGATATACGCCACGGGGCACCCTATGGTTTTACCTGCTGGATCACGGGGAAGATATGACAAAGTGGGATGGAAAGCCTACTTCAGTTTTGGAGGAACGGGTGCGTGAATTGAAGAGGAGAATAAAGGTCAAGGCTGATCACCCCATGAAGGCTGCGGCTTCAGTCTCTGGTGAGCAGGCTCCCAGATGGAGTGGAAGAGATGATTTTACTTCAGCTCCTGTGATAAGGAATAATTCCTGTCAACAAGACATGAATGACCAATGTGATGACTATTAGAGGGGCCCCGCCTCCAGCCAGGTGGAGGTAGGGGACAATCGGATTTACTGGACTGTGTGGATCAAGTGGCCTGGCACAGCAGTCCCACAGAAGTATAAGGCTCTAGTAGAT
The DNA here is from genome assembly GCA_028858755.1 of Ara ararauna. Classification (NCBI taxonomy): domain Eukaryota; kingdom Metazoa; phylum Chordata; class Aves; order Psittaciformes; family Psittacidae; genus Ara; species Ara ararauna. The sequence continues at coordinate 55,534,956 of CM054378.1, forward strand.
ACCGGTGCACAGTGTACCCTGATGCCATCAAGCTGTCGAGGGGTGGAACCCATTTATATTTCTGGAGTGACAGGAGGGTCCCAAGAGTTGACTGTACTGGAGGCTGAAATCAGCCTGACTGGGAGGGAATGGCAAAAACACCCCATTGTGACTGGTCCAAAGGCTCCATGCATCCTTGGCATAGACTACCTCAGGAGAGGGTACTTCAAAGACCCAAAAGGGTATCGATGGGCATTTGGTATTGCTGCTTTGGAGACAGAGGAAATTGAGCAGCTGTCCACCTTGCCTGGCCTCTCAGAGGATCCTTCTGTTGTGGGGTTGCTGAAGGTCGAAGAACAGCAAGTGCCAATCGCGACCACAACAGTGCACCGGCGGCAATATCGCACCAACCGAGACTCCCTGATTCCCATCCATAAGCTGATCTGTAGATTGGAGAGTCAAGGAGTAATCAGTAGGACCCACTCACCCTTTAACAGCCCCATATGGCCAGTGCGAAAGTCTAACGGAGAGTGGAGACTAACAGTAGACTATCGGGGCCTGAATGAAGTTACACCACCCTTGAGTGCTGCTGTACCGGACATGCTAGAACTTCAGTATGAACTGGAGTCAAAGGCAGCCAAGTGGTATGCCACGATCGATATTGCCAATGCATTTTTCTCAATTCCTTTGGCAGCAGAGTGCAGGCCACAGTTTACTTTTACTTGGAGGGGCATCCAGTACACTTGGAACCGACTGCCCCAGGGGTGGAAACACAGCCCGACCATCTGCCATGGACTGATCCAGACTGCACTGGAACAGGGGCAAGCTCCAGAACACCTGCAATACATTGATGACATTATTGTGTGGGGCAATACAGTGGAAGAAGTCTTTGAGAAAGGGAGGAAAATAATCCAAATCCTGCTGGAAGCTGGTTTTGCCATAAAACGGAGTAAGGTCAAGGGACCTGCACAGGAGATTCAATTTTTGGGAATAAAATGGCAAGATGGACGTCGCCAGATCCCCACAGATGTGATCAACAAGATAACAGCAATGTCTCCACCAACGAATAAGAAAGAAACACAAGCTTTTTTGGGTGTTGTGGGGTTCTGGAGGATGCACATCCCTAATTACAGTTTGATTGTAAGCCCTCTCTATCATGTGACCCGGAAGAAGAATGATTTTAAATGGGGTCCTGAACAACAACAAGCTTTTGAGCAAATTAAACGAGAGATAGTTCATGCGGTAGCCCTTGGACCAGTTCGGACCGGGCCAGATGTCAAAAATGTACTGTACACTGCAGCCGGGGAGAATGGTCCTACCTGGAGCCTCTGGCAGAAAGCTCCAGGGGAGACTCGAGGCCGACCCCTCGGCTTTTGGAGTCGGGGATACAGAGGATCTGAGGCCAGCTATACCCCAACTGAAAAAGAGATACTGGCAGCCTATGAAGGGGTTCGAGCTGCTTCGGAAGTGATTGGCACAGAAGCACAGCTCCTCCTAGCACCCCGGTTGCCAGTGCTGGGCTGGATGTTCAAAGGAAGGGTCTCCTCTACCCATCATGCAACTGATGCTACATGGAGTAAGTGGGCTGCACTAATTACGCAACGAGCTCGAATAGGAAATCCCAGTCGTCCAGGAATTCTAGAAGTCATCATGGACTGGCCAGAGGGTAAAGATTTTAGAATGTCACCAGAGGAGGAGGAGATGATGCGTGCTGAAGAGGCCCCACCATATAACGAACTGTCGGAAAGTGAAAAGCAATATGCTTTGTTTACTGATGGGTCCTGTCGCATAGTGGGAAAGCATCGTAGATGGAAGGCAGCCGTATGGAGTCCTCGACAACAAGTTGCAGAAACTGCTGAGGGAGAGGGTGAATCGAGTCAGTTTGCTGAGGTGAAAGCCATCCAGCTGGCTTTGGACATTGCGGAACGAGAAAAGTGGCCAGTACTTTATCTCTATACTGACTCATGGATGGTGGCCAATGCCCTGTGGGGGTGGTTGCAGCAATGGAAGCAGAGCAACTGGCAACGCAGAGGTAAACCCATCTGGGCTGCTGCACTGTGGCAAGATATCGCTGCCCGGGTGCAAAACCTGGTGGTCAAGGTACGCCATGTAGATGCTCATGTACCCAAGAGTCGGGCCACTGAGGAACACCAGAACAACCAACAAGTGGATAAAGCTGCTAAAATTGAAGTGGCTCAGATGGACTTAGATTGGCAACGTAAGGGTGAATTATTTTTAGCCCGGTGGGCCCATGACACTTCAGGCCATCAGGGCAGAGATGCGACATACAGATGGGCTCGTGATCGAGGGGTGGACTTAACAATGGACACTATTGCCCAGGTTATTCATGACTGTGAAACATGCGCTGCAATTAAGCAAGCTAAACGGTTAAAGCCTCTTTGGTATGGAGGACGATGGCTGAAATACAAATATGGAGAGGCCTGGCAGATTGATTATATCACACTCCCACCAACCCGCCAAGGCAAGCGCCATGTGCTTACCATGGTGGAAGCAACCACCGGATGGCTGGAAACATATGCTGTGCCGCACGCCACTGCCCGGAACACTCTCCTGGGCCTTGAAAAACAAATTTTGTGGCGACATGGCACCCCAGAGAGAATTGAGTCAGACAATGGGACTCATTTCTGGAACAACCTGATAGATGCTTGGGCCAAAGAGCATGGCATTGAATGGGTATATCATATCCCCTACCATGCACCAGCCTCTGGGAAAATCGAACGGTACAATGGGCTATTAAAAACTACACTGAGAGCAATGGGTGGTGGGACTTTCAAACATTGGGATACTCATTTACCAAAGGCCACTTGGCTGGTCAATACCAGAGGATCTGCCAATAGGGCTGGCCCAGCCCAGTCAGAACTTCTACATACTGTGGAGGGGGACAAAGTTCCTGTGGTGCATATAAAGAATTTGCTGGGGAAGACAGTCTGGGTTATTCCTGCTTCAGGTAAAGGCAAACCCACTCGTGGGATTGCTTTTGCTCAGGGACCCGGATATACTTGGTGGGTAATGCAGGAAGATGGGGAAGTCCGATGTGTACCTCAAGGGGATTTGATTTTAGGGGAAAACAGCCAATGAGCTCAATTGTATGCTGTTGTCTGCTATGTAATACTTTCATAGCCCGACAACTAGATGTCTTCAAGTCATCAGCAACGGGCCCTCTGATCGTTATCCCAACAGAGAATGAACTTTAATGAAACCGGGCGAGTTCTACAGTAAAGGAACGATCAGCATCAGCAGGCAACGATCCAACACTGCACACGGCTTCCACTGCTCTGAAGGACTGTTACAGGAGATGGAGCTTGACGTCACGGACCAAATGGACTCAGCAGCTTTGTAGGGATTGGTTTATGCACTAAGGGATGATCTCTCTCCCTCTGTATGTATGTGCCGATGTGTATATATACATGTGATGGTATATTGAAAATGTGGGATCTGAGCATGACGTGAATGGTATGGAATAAGGGGTGGATAATGTCATGGGTTCAGCAGCAGCAGTCATTTTTTCTCCTTCTTGGTAGCTGGTGTAGCACTGTGTTTTTGATTTTCAGCCTGGGAACAGTGCTGATAACACCAGTGTTTCGGTTACTGCTTAGTGATGTTTTGGTCTGGCCAAGGATTTTCTGAGTTTCATGCTCTGCCAGGGAGGAGGGGGAGCCGGGAGGAGGCAGAGACAGGACACCTGACCCAAACTGACCAAGGAGCTATTCCATGCCACAGCACGTCATGCCCAGGATGTAAAACTGGGGGGGCAGGAACCCGGAAGAGTTCAGTTCACAGCTCGGTCATCGAGTGGTGAGCAATTGTATCCTCTTTCCTTGTATTTCCCTGATCATTTTGTGGGTGGTGGTGGCAGTGGTGGTTTATGTTATACCTTGGCTGCTGAATTGTTCTTGTCTCGGCTAGTGGGAGTTGCATTCTTTTGATTCTCCTCCCAATTTTTCCCCCCCCCTCGGAGTGGGGGGGAAGAAGGAGGGGAAGTGAGTAGTCGGGCTTTGTATTAGAAGGGGTGAGCTATTGTATCCTTCCCTTGTATTTGCCTTGTCATTATTGTTATTGGTGGTAGCAGTAGTGATTTGTGTTATACTTTAGTTACTAAACTGTTCTTATCTCAACCTGTGGGAGTCGCATTCTTTTCGATTCTCCTTCCCATCCCTCCGGGAGTGGGGGGCAAGATAGAGGGGGGAGTGGGTGAGCAAAACTGTGTGGCTGACTGGACTTAAACCACGACATGTCTTTTCTCTGCTTCCTCCCTGGTAGAGCATGAGACTCAGAAAGTCCTTGGTCAGACTAAGCATTACTGAGCAGCAACTAAAAACGTCGGTGTTATCAGTGCTGTTCCCAGGCTGAAAGTCAAAACCACAGCACTGCACCAGCTACTAAGAAGGAGAAAAATGACTGCTACTGCTGAGCCTAGGAAACCATCTCAGAACAATTTGGAGAATTAGTACCATTAGTGTTGCAGAGCATGAGAGTAAATTTTCTTCTACTGGTGAGGGCATGACTCTTCTTGTAAAAGATAGATAAAGTGAAATTTGAAGTATTCACAATCCTTCAATGTCTGTATCTAATTCTGTGGGTGATTTAAAGAATTATTCTATCTGCTGAAGTGATTCTGTTGTCTACAGTATAAAGTAGGCCTAAAGCAGTACATTCTTTGCAATTAATGAAAACATGAACAGGACAAGCCTAGAGACACATACATTTGCCTTTGTCTTTGAATGCAAGACTTTGTATCTGACAAACTCACCTCCACAGTCTTTAATGGAAAAAAATTAATAGGGCTTTGATGTAAATGCCTTGAAGTACTCCTGAAGCTTCCAGGCTCGTGAAACTACCCCTCTCCCCCTTAAAGCATTCTAAGCATGCATACTGAATGATTTGGTGGACTAAATAATGACTGAATTTACTTAAAATTCATGTCACTTAATATAAATGCTGTTCCTCATAGCTAATAGGAAACTTGCCTTCAGAAGGGAAGTTAACTGTAGAAGTCAGAAACAGCCCTTTCTAGTTAAAATTGTAGTTAAGTGTACATTCAGCAAAAGTTAAGCAAAAGGTGTGTGCTAAATGCCAAACAAATGCTCACTGGCTAGGTCAAACTAAGGAGGCTGGAAGTCAGTCTTGCTATTATAAAAATTGTATTCAGATGATTGCAAGAATTCACACAGTTATTTGCAGAACTGCAGATGCTATCTTTGAGCAGTATCACTACCACTACTCAGAAAACAGTATTGTAACAGCAAAAAATCATTCTAGACTGACAAACATAGTATTAGGTGTAGTAGCATTTCAGTATGTTCCTATATAATAATTAATTAAGTATGTCTAAATGTTATTACTATACTTTATAATCTCTTTACAGGATACTACTTAAAGATGAGCAGCGACATTCACTCCATGATGGATCAATATAACACTCATATAATGAAACATTTATGAAAATTGCTACTACTTGGTCAGAAGAAATATGTAACGTAACTATTTCTGGGAGCTAATGGTATGATGATACTTCAGAGCTTTTATGCTTCATGAGCTGGAGAATTTCCAGAATAGTTTAATCCAGTTTCTGTTATAACTTGTTTTGCATAACCCAAGAGAGGGGCAAAGGAAAACAAAACAAGAAAGCACTAACCAATCATTGTTCACCCCTGCTTCCTTGAAGCAACCTCTAAAATGCATCAGCCTGAGGTGGAATTCAGGGATTTTATCATGCAAGGGAAATTTTTTTGAAAGATTTGGAAGCAAGGCACATTTTCTCCCTGAATGTTTCCCAGGTTACTCATAAGGAGTCCTCTTCACTGGAGGACTGGCTCATTCACCTGAGGACACTCAGGTTTTGTATTTTCAGCTGAGAGTTTAATGAAGGTTTCTAGTTCCAATTCACAAAGTGGTAAACTAGGGCCATACAGAGGTTAGGATATAATGCTCTGAGTGGTGCTGAAGGAGCTTGCGAATTGTAATAAAATGTTGGTATTTCTGCACTAGTTAATAAACTTAGAAAAATAAATTAAAAAGATAAGTGATAAGATAAATTATTTTATTCTAATGATTAAGGCTTAGCTTAATTCTTCCTGTTTCTTGGCTTACATACCTAGTGAAAACATACTAATATTATGACTGAGACCAATGAAAATTTTATCACACTAAAGGTGGATGGCCAAATATGAAGAACATAAAGACACAACTTATAGAAGAGGGATTTAGTAGAAGATTTTTATGGAGATTTGAATTCATACCTGAAGTGAAAGCTAAATCTTTCTGGCATTCATGAAGTCCCCTGTGCAGTACAAGGACCACATTGCCAAATACGGTTCCATCAAATATAGAATAATAAGGAGCTTTGGAAAGGCTCCAGGGGTCTTTTAACTCCAGGATCACTTAATCTCAAAACAAACAAGGATATTGCTGATGCTTCAGTGTTCCTTTGAGTAGTGTATCTGTTGTTTTTTATAGTAGCAAAAAGAAGTATCTAACTTTAGAGTAATAAAATAAGGCAATTGGATTGTGCACCAAAACATAAAAAAATCAATAATAATAACTCCCCCAAGTTATCATATCTTATTATGAAATCTATCTGATACACTCAGCATCAAAGTTCATGTGACAACACAACTTCAAAAAATATCATGTAAATTTTATTTCTATGTATTTCTATCAAAAGAAAGGCATTGGTAGTAAAGAGATCACTGCTAGTCATGACCTCTGGATTCAAACAGCAGCACACTAACACATTAGCATTAATCAGCATAGAGCAATTACTGCATTGTACTTTGTAATTACTAAGGTTGCATCCCTTGATTGTTGGTGTTTCAGTGAAACCTCTTTTTTCCTACATATTTATTTCTTAATCCAAGGACTGGACATACAGTGCTTTGGAATACTTCTGGAAGAAAATGGACTGATCATAATATAGAACAATTCATTAACATTAGCCTAATCATATTACAGTATAGTTGATGGAAAACAGTGATATATTTCCTTTTTTAGAAAGGCAATCATGATTAAAGAGATATTGAGTGATTTAATTAGTATTAATTCAAGATACCACAAACAACTTGGTCTAAAGAAGAGCTGAGTACTTTTTCCAAAATAGTCTCCTTCTTATCAGATAGATGCATATTTGACGTGAAGAATGTTTTGGTCTATCAGTTGATACAATATACAGTATCTTTTATCTAACTTTACATCTGAAAGACATATTTTCAATTATTTTTTTGGCCTAAAAAGCTTAAAAAGTTGGGAGTATTATCCTTGCTTCACTTCTTTCCCCCAGTTAAATAGATGTTTAGCTCACAAGTGCCATTTGGGAGTAACTAGCATTTACTTTTCATCCAGAAGCAGGTAGTTTGACAGAAAATCTCAGAAACACCTGAGAATTTGCCTATTTCACATTAAAATATGTGATGGATTTTTATTACACATTCATTAAACAGCAAGCTTTATTAGTACCATGCACATCATTTGCTACAGATGAGAATTCTTTAACTACTCACCATATTACACTTCACAGACCCTGGTAGCCCTGATCTTATCAGCACTGTAACAAAAGCTGAAAATATATGGTTTCTGACATCTTTGAAATTCACAAGCAACTGAGGCTTGTGACAATACTACTCTTAGAGCAAAGCGTCTTTGTGACTATGTCCTTAATATCTTTTGTAGTTAGCCTAGTACCTGGAAGACTTACTATGCCTTATAATTCACCAAGTTAGGACTTGGAGAATCAATGGGACTGGAATGGAGATGCTTCTACTAACTCAGCCCATATTCTGTCACTTCTGACTTTTGTAAAATTCTAGCTCTGAGACTATAAAACCAACATATTTACATACAAAAAATAAGATCAAGATGAATGGGATATTACACTGTGATGATATACAAAATAGTTTTTTTAAGGACCAGCACAAGTGAAGGAGTACAGTACTGTTTCTCTGGCTTTAAAAAGGGGGCAAAAATAACTATGATTGAATGCTGATAAAGTCAGCGTTTGCATAAAGAACTGAAAAGGGAGAAATACTTCCTTGTGACAGCTTTTCCTTTTTCTTCTCCTCACAGAAAAAGTAAAAGCTTTGAACTGAGGTTATGTCTTCCCAAAGTAGTTCTGATGTTTAGAAGTACATGGAAGTGCTGATTCTGTCTCAATTAAAATGTAAGCACGCACATTATGTGCAAAGAAGAAAATTAAGTGCTTTCAGCCTTTCATTCTGTCATCCAAGTTTGTTCTTTCCATCACAGAAACCAGCACCTAAAAAAAGAAGCTGGGACATCAAATGAAAAAAGAGACTGTGTTTCTAAAGATCTACAACCTATGATGACATAGGGACTGTTTTCATTTTAAATGATTAACAAAAAAATATAGGCAGCTGTTCACATACTTTAATGATACTTCCCACTGTAATTTATATGTAACTCATGAGGATTTCAAGAGAGAAATAACATATTTTTTCTCATAACAAAGGAAAGTTAAAAAACCAAAAAAGCTAAAACCAAACAAAGTTAAAAAAATAAAGGAAATGCTGCCTGTAAACATCTTTTATAATGATAAATCTCAGAATTCATAATGCCACCGGCTATGTTTAGAACATTTATTTTCTCTCTACTCCTGACTGAACTATGCTTAACAAATACCACAAGGTTAAAAAATTACTCCCATCAGGGGGAAAAATGCATGAAGCCAATGGTATATTTTAAAGATGTAGTTAACCAAGGTCAGAAGGTCAACAGAGGTCAATAATCCTGCTGCATTAGTCTTTGCAATAAAACATTGGCAAGGACTGTTATAAGCCGCTTTGTCTCTTTCCTGATGTTTTGGGAGGGAGATTATTTTTTTACCTCAGTGTAGCTAGTAAAGTGCAGCCCAAACTGAAGATCCACAGGGAACATAACATCTGTCTCTTTCTTTATCAAATCCTCTGTCTGAAAAAAGTAAGGATTGTTCAGAGAACCACCATATTTTATTCTACATGTGAAAAACCTGGCCATGGAAAATCAGACATTCAGCCCATGAAGAGTAAAATTTTATTGTTCAAATATCTCCTTGCAATGGTGGAGACCCAGCTGCAAGTCTGCTCTGTGAAATAGTCCTTTGTGTTGCTCCTCCTCTTACTAGGAATTGTATTCTGATTTTGATAAACGTTTTCATTCTATATACATACAAATTCAAAGCTTTTAATACAAAGAACTTAGTTTAGATTAACTGGTATTTTCAGATGTAGAAGTGCTGGGAAAAATGCCCTTTTTAGTTAAAATATGTTCCCTAAATTTCCATGGAGAATGGCTTGCTGGCGTACAGAAGAAGGAAAAGGAAAGATCAAGAATGGGGTGAATATGGAGGTGTTTTTGAGGATTTTCATGGTTCTGCTTTAGTTTTGTTTGTGTGCTAGGTGTTTGCATATAGATGAGAAACTGAATGAGAGATAAGCCAAGCACAAAATTTTAGTTGTGCTCTGAAAAACATGAATCAATCTAATTTGTGGTATTATAAAAATTCAAGGCCTAAAGCCTGATTTAGTTGAAGTATAGTCTCTCGCTCTTACAAACATCTTTCTTATAGACACATCTGTTAAATGATGTTAATGTCATGGATGTAACATCAGTTACTATACTAAACTAATAAAGAACTAGATTCTTTTTTTCAAAGAAGCAGTATTTTATCTTGTGAACTTTTAGTGTGGCTGGTGCCCTATGCTACTTAAAGGGACAGAACTGCTCTAAAGCTTTACAAAGCTTTTGATTTCAGATATCTTCCAGGCGCCACACAGCCGCTCTTCTCTTGCACATGAGGCGCCATCTATTCACCTGCTCTGAGCTTTCTCTTCTCACTTTTAATTTTCCTGGTCTTAGGCCATAAGTCATTCACTGTTACTGAAGCATACAACCATCAGCAAAGTACTTTTGCTTGCAACCAGGGCTCTTCATGGATTTTCTTTGATCAGAGAAGGAAGCATGTTTCTCACTGGTGTCTCACTGGTGTGAGAAGCATGTTTCTCACTGGTGTCTTGCTTCCAGCAGCCAGGTCCTACACCAGGAACCCACTCACTGGCAAACATGATCTACAGATTGCCTTGATCCTGAGCAGAGGCAAGGACAGCTGTAGAGACTAGAGACTGCTGTTCAAGCATCCTAATGTCTTGACACAGGGAGAAAGCAGAGTACAAATGTGGATTGCTTGTAACAATCTGTTCATCTAAACATACAGACTGATGAGTTTTGTAGCAGTGATTATGTAGCTTTGGGATTTCATAAATTAATATTGAAGCCAGGATAGCACCAATATCCTTGTGGCCTAAACTGTAGGTGCTAATGGAGGTGTAATTTTCTGATCAAGACAGGTCAGAAATGAAAGTTGTGCCCTTGAATGCTTAGCAGCCTCACTTCTATGTGTGCCCAGCTGCATTTCACCTGAAGTCTGAAAATACTCTACCGTATTAAGAGCCAATTTAACAGTCTAAGACTGTCACCCTAAGTAGAGCATGATAATTGAGAAACAGCACATCTTTCCAAATGCTCCCACCATTCCAGTTCTAATGTCTCCTGTTTCTTTTCCCCTTTTTACATAGTACAGATACGATTTTTTCCTAACCAGTGGGTACTGATAGAGAAAGGAATAAAACAAATCTTCCGAGCCTTAATTCAGTGAAAACCCCCTTGTGGTCTGATTGCTCAGAAATATTTTAAAATATTGAAATTATGAACATACATACACTCTTTTAAGTAAAATCAAGATGATGATAAACAGTGGAAAGTTAGACAGATTATTCATAAAAATTGTTATGGTACCAGATTGAATAAATTTATAATCCGTATATCAGTGATATGCATTTTTTAAAAGTTTATTGTCTGTTAATGATTTTGAAATGACCCATGTCTTTCTGATCAGCTATCATTCTTGTAATTCATTGACTTCAATGCTCTTTGCATAAGAGTCGGTAGCTGCTCCATTAATGAAATGGTAGCATGTTTACCCCACATTCTGAAGACTGAAGGGAGGTTTTTCTGCCTAACAATAGTATATTGTCCAGCATGCTAATTTATTGCTTAGAAACTGAAATTTGTAATTAAAATTATTTTTAAGTGTCAATATTTATCAACTTACAGATAATAGAAGGTAGAAGTATACTGTAAGTTTCACTCATAACTACCTCAATGTCTAAATGCTAATAGACACGCAATTAATCCTCCTTGGCACATCTAAAACAGTAATTACCTAATGCCATTCACATGGTGTGGGGTTAATTAAAACAGGTCTTGACCTGCATGACCTATCAGCTTTGCCTCGTCAGCTTGACCCAGGCCAGAGGTTCTCCCTGATAACTTTTACTTATCAACAAGATGTTGCTGTATCTAGAAACAGCATTTGTATGTATAGCTCTGTGTACACATGCATAGCATAAGGGTGTGTATGCATATGCAGAATAACAACTAAATAATAAAAATAAAAATATTTGTGCCACTGATTTTTATCTTTTATTTTTCTTTTGAAGTAAAATAGGAACTACGTGAATTGCAGAGTGAAGACTGTATTACTTTTCAGTTGGTAGCTTAAACATGATACCAAAGTGTGATTTTCCAGATGCCACTAGAGCAAAGTTATTGTTACTTATGTTATCACAAGTGCTTTTGAAAAGAGGATTTAGCTGACACAAAGTTTTAAAATTGTAATATATATTAAAATAAGTCCTCTTTAATGTAATGGTAATGATTAATAAGTTAAACATATGACTTAGGGACTGAAGTACATAAATTAGGTGAGTGCAGAAACTGAGATACTGGTTAAACTTTACGCTGTGCTATACAAATGTGTATTCCATTACATCCTCCAAACTTATTAAACGATATTTAAGTTGAAAAGTTGAGTACTTGAAAATCAGGAAACAGCAGAGTTTAAGTTATTCCTGGAGTTACAATAAGTCAGTGTTTTTGTCCTGAACCCCATGCTATGTCTTTAATTAAATACCACAGAGGAGATCACTGCCTCTGCTTCTCTTTTCCTAAGCCAAAAGCCAGAGTAGGTATAAACGTATTCAAATATCTGATGGATGGGAATAAAGAAGACAGAGATAGGCTCTTTTCGTTGGTGCTCAGTGACGGGACCAGATGTAATGGGCACAAACTAAAACATAGGAAGTTCCCTCTGAATATCAGGAAACATTTTATTACTGTTAGGGTGACTAAACACTGGCACAGATTGCCTAGGGAGATTGTAGAGTCTCCATCCTTGGGAGATATTGAAAAACTGTCTGGTCATGGTCTGGGCAATCAGGTCTAGATGGTCCTAACTTCAGAAGCAAGCTTGGACCAGATGACTTCCAGAGGTCCCTTCCAACCTCAGCCATCCTGTGATGCGGTGACAGGTAAAGCATCATAAATTCTCAGGCAGGATATGCTCATTTGCTTTGTGTAATTAAGGCACATATGTTGCATCCATGAGTCTATGTGAAAGAGTTCCAGTACCAGATGCCTAACTAGCCACATTGCTTAACTGTAGTTTGTTCCTGTTCTAGATAGGACCGTTCTAACTAGCGAGGCCCAGGACAAAGCCCAGAGTTTGGATTAGTTTCTCTTCTTACTATTCTCCAGAGGCAGTATAGAAAGGACAGAACCAGGGTAGTCTGTTAAACCACGCTTTAGGTCCCCTTGCCTGATCACCCTGGCCCCCCTTTGTTCATCAGCTCAGGCAATGTCACTTATTCCCCAGTTTCATTTTACAGTAAAACCACTCAAGAGGACTACAGCACAATCTTCATTCCAGTTTAGTGGAAAAACCACATGGTAGTAATGATGACGCAGGAAGCAAGGAGAAGTGCCATGATAGTCCCTCAGCAGTGTGGTCGTGAGCCAGTCACCCTGGGGAGCTGACAGGAGATCCTGGGCCCTGGGCAGGGTGAGGGGATGCCTGGGGTCTGGTGGTGCCTTCCAGTCCCACAGACCGGCAGTAGGATCATCCCAACTAATCAATCACTCCCAGGCTATGTGGCACTTTATTTCTTGTCACAGCATTCAGGTCCTCCATTAGCTTACCTACATTTAGTTCTGTATGAATCACACTTTAAAGGTGCAGTTCTCAATACGAAATGTATAATGCTTTGAAGATGAACCATAATGCAAGCAGAGTTAATAATGCATTCTCAGAGAAGATTTGTTAGTAAGTTACTCTGCCTTCAGAGAAAAGGAGCAGATCCAGCAAACTGACCCAGCAGAGACCCTGTGCATAGTTAACCCTCAGTTCTTTATGTATCATATGCTTTGTAATCTTGTTTTCTTTGACATTTCTCAGATGCACTAATCCTTTCATCCTGTGAGATCAAATCTGAGCCCTCAGTGATTTTATGCTAAGGCAACCCGTGGGCTTCTATGCAGTAGCAGGTCACTGCATGTCAGTTGCCCATTGTAAGTCAGTTGTGGTTTCTGTCTATTGCCTCAGTATAAAAGTACATTTTACTGGTTAGTTCACTTATTAAATCTTACTCATACATACTGATTTACATCTGTGTCAACCTACTGGCCCATAGGTAGTTATTCAGAACATACATTAAAGTAAATTATGTAACTAAAGGGGCATTCTCTCATCAAAGTGATAAGGGAAGACTGTGCTGCCAGTCCCATCACTAGAGGATGCATCTCCATAAATATTTTGTGAACTAGACAAGAGACAAGAGCCTGTTGTCAAAAATGTTAGTGTGTTTTGGCTATCCATCACCCATGAAGGCAAAGTATCTTCCAGTTTCAACAAGGGTTGAGATTCTTCATAGGCTGAATTAATTTAAGAGCAAAAGGCACTTTGTAGTCACAGGAACATATAAACTATTGCAAGGTATTAATGAAATCTTTCTAATGAGATACAACTGAAACAGCTTTCTGTATTCTTTTTTTTTGTATAGAGCAATGTATACAAATGGGATGGAAAAGCTTTAGAGAAATGTGGAATAGGTGGCTGGTTTTCTGAGATTATTTTTAGGGAGTTTAAGAGAAGCAAGTTCCTGCCAGCAATAGTTATTTATGAAAATAATTGTTATAGAACTGATTCTGTTGAGTTTCCTGAAACTGTAGAACATTTAATCCTGTGAGTGGTCCCAAGAAAGTAGATTGTGCTTCTCACACATCCTGGTTTTAATTTCTAACAGATATTATTGAGCTGTGTGAACTTTATAATAACTGCATACTATATTGTATGTACATCCATTTGTAGAAATGGGATATTTTGTTACCAATGCCTGCTTGATATCTACAACTGCTCTGAAAATTTGTCACAGAAAACTATTCAGTTGTCTTCTGTGTGTCTTTTTTTGCAGCTTTTGCTTTCCAGGTTACCACAGGCCTCCCTTTTTCTCAGTCACAATCCCTGCAGTATTTTTGAACTATGGTGCATTAGATATAAAAGTGATCTGAAACAGTCAGCAGCTGAAATAAAATATCTTATGGATATCAGAATATTATGCTTGCTGGTCTAGATTTATACCCCCACTTAGTCAATGAGATACATATGTCTGTGGTGTTTTGGTACTTTCTGAACATGTAATAACTATTATTCCTGGCACGTGTGTGACAGATTGTTTCCAGAATGAACAAAACATCAGGCAGCATCATTATGTCTGGTAGATGCAGGCCACACTCTCAACAGTGGTCTTGTTTTATAAAATAGTTAAATGGTTTCCAGAGAATGATGTGCTGAATTATTTGGGACACATTTCTTTTAAGCAAATGATGAAAGGATTTCCAAGTAGTTCCAAATGGTCCATATTTGCTTTGTTTAAGACTCAGGAATACTAGTCACCTGGAAAATATCTATAAAATATTGAGGTTTTCACAGAGTCATTTAATTTTATTCGATCTTTACTTTTTTCAAAGTACGACATGTATACTTAATAAGACATTAGCGTATTAATGAAAAGTTAATATACTGTCATGAATAAAATGAGTTTGTTTATGTCTTAAATATGTATGGAATGTTTCTTAACATTTATTTGTATTTTAAAATAACTATCATGCAATGTCCACAGATAAAATAGATGATTTATTCTATCACAAAGCAGGGTTTTTTGGCAAAATAGTGAATTTCAGACATAGCTTCATCCTAGTAAAAAGTAAAATTATCTAAGGAATGTTAACTCTTTTGGGTGTAATTATGAGCTGATGGTATAAAGTAGATAATAAAAGATGTCTCATTACTCAAAATTACTTTACTTTCCACCAGCTTATAAAAGGAATAAGAACAAAGTAATTTAGAAATATTACAAAATTATCAAGATTCCCAAGATTG
The DNA here is from genome assembly GCA_028858755.1 of Ara ararauna. NCBI lineage: Eukaryota > Metazoa > Chordata > Aves > Psittaciformes > Psittacidae > Ara > Ara ararauna. The sequence continues at coordinate 55,550,218 of CM054378.1, forward strand.
CCTAGGGCAACATATCAAATTGAGAAAAAACATAGCCCTTGTTTTCATCTTTCATTTTGTATCCTGGAAATAATTTCTTTGTAAGATACCTTCCTGTCCCAAAGAAAACTGGTTTTCATTGCCCTTGTAATATCTGATCAGATGATATTGAGATCTATCATTATTTCTGGCAATTATAATGGTCTCTATTGGAATCTGAAGAATAAACTGAAGAAATATTTATTTGAGCAGGATGACTTTTTGTTTGAGCAGAACAGCTTTCTAAAAAGCTATAAACAATACAATTCTCAATGATTTTAACGTCTCTCTAAATACTCTTGAAAGAAAAAAACCACATATTTCTGCTCTGTTGAACTATCTTATCTTCTTCTCATCCTATTCCCTTGTAGTAGTACATCATAACAATATTTAAATAGCAGAAAATGTTTTCAAAGGAAAGTATTGCTAAAAGTATTCCAAAGCATTCTGTCCTGCATAGAAAGAAAAGCAGAGAAGTTATTGCCAATATTTTGAATGCTCTTAGGCTTTGCAGGCTTTCATTTATAGATTCTGAAATAAGAGTTTCATCTTGTCTTAAATTGAGCTTGGAAGCTTCTCTGCTAGTCAAGCTCTGCAGATAATTTTCATTCAGGTCACTATGTTCAGATCTGCTTAAATCCTGTATTGGTCAATGAAAGTGAAGTTCACAGCAGAAGCTGAGCAGCATTTAACTATGTCCAAATAGAAATGTATTTTTGGAAATCAAAGTTGTGTCATCATTTGTGCTTATAAGAAGTTGTATGACTTCCTGTAGAAGAAAATATGAATACTCAAAAACCTTTTGCTTCAATCTGACCAGATGGAACAAGGAAATTATAAACATCCTTTTCTAATGCTTAGTCCCTAGTTTCTCATGATCTAGTATGGCTTATTATCCTTAAGGTAAGGATTCCCTAGTATTCCCTAGATCTGAAGTGAATATACAGCAATGTATCTCCTGTGAATTAGTACATTCCATTTAAACTCAGAAATTGCTTTATGTAAGCTGAATTCAATTTCAATACCTATTTTTTTTTTTTTCAATATTTATTTGTGCTTAGACAGCTGCATAAAATGTTAACCAAAAAAACCTCCTAGAAAACAGGCAAAAAGTTCCTGGCTCTGAGCGTGATCTACTTACATTGTCCTCATAAATTTTTTCATGAATATTAATGTTTATTGCTCTGATAAAACCCAAACCTGGTAACTCAGACCTTATGCTTTGAGAAACTTGTTGATTATCAAATATTTTGTATATATATAAGCTAACAAGTCACAGAATTAAAAATTCTGTTTTCAGTGAGGAGAGGAAAAAGTCAACAGTTCATTCAAACTACCAAGAGAAAATCTGAAAAAACTGGGAAACCTGTTGAGACACAACTCCAGGAATCAACACACACTTTTGAAACTCCCTTTAAGAGAAAATTGCCAAATTTCTCAAAGCTACATTTTAAACACATTTTAGGTTTGTTCTGTTTTATTTCTTTTGCAAATGAAATGGTTCAGTTGTTTCCCAATACCTTAGGTGAATTAGCTGTTGTTCAAAGTTTTATTTTCAAGTACAAGCTCAGCATAAAACATATCTAGCAATCTGCATTACTAGAGGTATATTCCTTTTGTTGCCCTTTCCACCAACATGGACTTTCATTAAAATCTGTTTCATAATGTAAACCTTTTTTTTTTTTCCCCCAAACTACCAATCTAATAGCCTTTTATTAAAATCCTACTTTAAAAGTACAACACTGAAATATTAATGAATGGCAGTGCCAAAGGCTGACTTAAACTCTAGACAGTGCCAGCAGCTTTCAGAACAGCTCAATGTGCTAATTACTTCATACGCTTTTCACAATATGGTCTTTCATTTTTTTTACAGTAAAATCCTATCATTTTAGTTTTCAATGACTATTTCTGTCTGCATTATGTGTTATAATTTTAAAAGAACTGAAGAACTTCAAACTGAGAAAGGTAAAATTGTTGAAATTCAGCCTATGAAAGGATTTAACTTTGTTTTATCACTTGAGTAATAGTGAAAAATGTTTTCCACCAGAAAGTGACTCTTTCAACCTGTATATTTTCTAAAGGAGGCAAAAAAATATAATTAAAACATATGCTCAAGTTTTAAAAGCAGCTTCTTTTTTTTAAATAAAGTCAAAAGAAGCAGTTGCCATGTGAGAAGGGTTACTTTGTTGATGACATTATCAAGTAGCTGATATGAAATTTACAGGTACTGACAGAACCATCTTGGACATCCAACATAGTTATTCCACCTTGTTTTATGCTCAGGGAGACTTGTCACAGAAAATTACTCCATCTGTCCTGCTATGCTACTTGTAGCCAGATAGTTTATGCACAGACAGAAATTACACTATTAATACTGCTGAGTCGATGCTTTTAATACTGAGCCATGTAACCTTTAGGATGGATCCCAGAACTGACGTCCAATTTTAACATAAAAAGGTTGGATTGCTCAGAATTACACCGAACAGATAAGGTTAACTTGTCTGGTCTCTTGGAATTGCCTAGTCCACCTTCCCTGTTCAAGCAGTGTCAACTACAGCAGGTTGCTTAAGGCAATGTCAAGTCAGGTTTTGAATATCTCCAAGGATGGAGACGCCACAAACTCCATGAGCAACCTGTTCCAGTGCTGAGTCACCCTTCCAACAGAAAAGTGTTTCCCCATATTCAGATATAAATTCATGTTTGTGCCCTTGTCCTGTCAGTGGGCACTACTTAGTTTCCTAATTAAGTTAGAATTGTTTTCACAGCAGAATAATAGGAAGAAAAAAACAGGGACATTTAAAGCTGAGCTGGAGAGCAACTTTTGTAGAAGATTCAATAACTAAAGAAAATTGTCTTTAACAGATTGTCCTCCTTTTATGTTATTAAAGAGTTGTTCAATTCTTGAAACAAACTTATTTAACTTTCAAATTATATTGAGCAGGGTATCTTGAACACCTGTAAGTAATTTTTAGACCTAGTGATCTTTTCTCACACCATGGCTGTGCAACATGTTCAAATGGATCTGTCTCTTAAGTCTCCTACCCGTGCTATCCACCCTTGTGCATTAGATTAATTAGAATGAGATTTAGGAGCTAAAGAAAGAGGGAACTTCAGTTATATTCAGCAGATCTCCTTGTCTGGAATGGCCAGGGTACCAACATTACAGGAGTTCCTATAGAGGACCACTGGATAAATCATAGTTTTTAATAGATTTAACAAAATAACTTATCTAAGGAAGTAAGGCTGGGCACTCAACTGATGCTCTGTTGTAATTTGCAGTACATAAATACATCTAGGAGCCCAACTTCCAAACACCCAGGCTAAAAAAGTGCAAGATCTCATCATTAGAAATCTGGGGACCCTGGAGGTTTATCAGTTTTATTGCAGTGAAAGTGATGGACTATGCTGTGCACTTTTTGCAGTAGAAAGGAGCAAAGAAAAAGTTGAGACCTATTAGGAAAGATGAGCTTAGCAAAGATAAGTGGGAAGAGCTAATGACTCAATTAGGATGCTCTAGATAACTAAGATTTGTATTTGGCAAAGGCTCAGCAGAAAATTTTTTACAAGTTTTGCAGTGGAAGAACAGTTATACTGTGTTTATAGCAAGGGCATATTGGACCTTATCCTGGGTAGTCTTTTTTGCTTACCAGTATAGTTCCATGATTTCAGTGTGACTTCAGGTCCCCAGCAAGTGACAACTATTAACTGCAATAGTAGGTGTACTGCTCAGAATATGGCATGATTGCCATACTTATTAAGCTTACTTAATACACAATTAAGAAGGGCTCATATCTGACTAGATTGTCATAAAGCATACCAAGGTGGTATACAGCTATGAGAATAAGTACAATTTATTTCATTACATGCACACAAAGAGACCCTGGCAGGTAGGGAGAAGTGACCCACAAGGGTGTCAAAGGAGCTCTGTGTACTTCCACACCAGAAAAACTTTCCCAGACTATGCTTCTGAAAAAACCAAAAAGGGTGGAATTAGATACTGTTTTCCTTTAAGGAACCGCCCCCCTCCCTTACATATGACATCCTTATAGTGGCCTGGATTGTGCAAACTCTAAGATAAACATGGTTTTATTCAAGGATCTGAAATCATTGTATAAGCAGATATAAATATTACTGTCACAAATAGAGAAATAGGAAAACAGAAGTTTTCTTTACATGCTTTTACAGTGGGGTTTCCCTCCACCGTATATTCCAAGTGGGTGCAAGTCCAAAAAAGGAGAATAAAAACACTAAGCGCATAAAGCATTAGCGTGCAACAGGCAAGTGGGATGGTGTTTTTAACAAGCTATATCTGAAGTGTGAGGCTTGATCATGATAAGTCTGTAAAAAGTCAGTATTTTAGTATCATAATTTACACTATCCTGAGCACTTTTAGTCTTGGCCTCCTTAAGAATCTTTGTAGGGCTACTGTAATCATAGGGCTGTGAGCTGGCCCGTTTATTAAATTGCCAACTCTGCTGCTTGCAGATGTTTGAAGCAGGTGTTCTGTACAGACCAGGCAGTTTGCTTTCTTCTGCTGCATGTTGCACTGGTGGTCAGAGGTTACACCTCAATGGCAAGGTCTCAACTGCATGGCAAGTCTCAAAGGTCTTTGTTAGGGGAGAAAAAGAATTCAGTCTCCTTAAAATTTATGTACTGCAAAAGATAACTGCACCTGCAGGCCGCTGCTCTTATTGAAAACACATGGTGGCTGTTGGAAGAAACATAAAATGCTACTCTTTAGTTCCTGTTGAGAATATGCAGGGACTCCAGATAATCAGTATAAGACCAGAGGTATGAGAAGGATTCATGATTCAATAGTACACAGTTCTGGTACAAAGTGTATGGTTTTGTCATACACAGGGATTTGTACAAATCCATATGTATTTAAAAATCAACTTTGGGTAGTGTTGTGTTCCCAGCAAACAGTTGCCCCACATAATATAATGTATGCCAGCAGGCATTCCCAATGACCCAGCTAGTTCATAATTGGAAAAGGTTAGTCCAGTCTTTCCTGGCCACCTGTATTTTAGCTTTGTTACTTCCCAAATTGAAAGAGCAAAGAGAGATTCTTCTAGATGCAGGAAATTGTTTGAAGTGGACCACAAGTGGACCACCCTTATTAGAGACTCTTCCTTGTTGAAAAGACCACTGTAGGTTTACAGGATAAAAATCTGCTAGAAATAACCTCCAGCAAATACAAAATTTTTGTCAGTCCATGTTACATTAGTCAGTTATAAATGATATACTTGTGGAAGAGGATCTTTGTGTTTCTTAACAACTACTGACATATGTGGCCATGGTACTGCTTTCAGCAATGACTGGTGGGGCTGTAACACTAATAATTGCTGAAAGTTCATAAAAAATTAGGACAAATATAGAATAGCATCATTTACTTGAATCTCTGAAGACAAGGTTTTCATACCACTTGTTCAAAAGAAGGAGATCTTATAGATTAATTTCTATTACCATGTAGGAAACATGAACATTCAGTCCCGTGTTCATGTGATGTTCAGAGTGTTCTTCATGAAAATTTTGTGTGAAATGATGATACAGGTTATGATGCAACACGAAGTTTGTTATGCCATTGCATTACATATGCCTTATACACTATATACAGTTGTGTAAACCATGTACAATATAAAGCTATAAAATGTATAGAGAGGGAAACTAAATATAATTTTTAATTACAAAATATCTGTGTTTCACAAACAGCTATATGTAGTTCCCTAACATTCATATTTTTCATGGTTTAAGAGAGCACAAATGTGATACAGAACATGTAATTTCATAATTAGTAATATTTCTAAACTTCTAACCACATAAGAATTTTTCTGTTAATTTCAGAGATGTAGCATTTCCTTTCCCTTTCCCTTTCCCTTTCCCTCCCTTCCCTTCCCTTCCCTTTTCTTTTTTCTTTTCTTTTTATGAATAGTTAATCTACATAGCCACATCCAAAAATTTATTTTAAGTACTGGTTGCGAGATAACTATTTTCGACTGGAGATGAATAGGGCCTATGTCACAGGCTGGAAAATCTGCACAAAACCAAAAGATTTGTTGAACAAACATCATGTTGAACAAACATCATGTTGAACAAACATCATATAATTTGAATGTTTTTCAGAACATTTAATATTCACTTCAATTCACTTCAACTGCATCCTGCTCACAGAAATTATGACTTAGTTCCAACCCCTAAGCCTTGATAGAGAAAAAACACTGAATAGTGTTTCATCCATTTTTTTTGATAAAACATTTATACATTATATCATACAGTGCACTGTTGAAAGTTATCAAGACTTCTATAGTCAAATTTATAGTCATATTTACTTTGAGGCAACAAGGATCCTTACACTGCTCTATGTTATCTACAAAGTCTCTGATGGAAGATAAAATCCCGCACAAATATTGTCTCTAAATAAAATATGAGGGCAGTTAGTGCAAAACTAGATTCAGAACTGACATGCTGAGTGAGAAGCCACCTGAACTAAGCCAACAGCAAACATTAAGAGTTAGGTGTTTCTTAACCCTATGTCTTTCTGTAACTTCTGCTTTGAATTTCTAGCAATGATGCTTCTCAGACTGAGATGGCTTTCAAAAATTAGCCAACATTGGGCAATTTGCAAAAAGCAGTTTTAAAAATTTCTGACGAGAATAAAAAAGAAGAGTTTGGGTTTTTTACTGCATCTATGTTTGTAGCACTCATCCAAGATTTAGGAAACCTAATTCTATTACCTTTTCTGCCTGAGAAGATTTTCACCCATGCTTTTCACCATCATCCTAATTTGAGTTAGTTTTTAAAATAAGATGCTTTATAGATCTGAGTAATTTCAAAGATCATATGTCATAGCGGGTTTCCTACTCCTCTACTCTTCCTCTGGTGAATGTCTCTCCACTGTGTTAACAGTGGTGCACATACCAAGTTTCAGTTTTGACAAACCAGTATTTTCTGTTTAAGAAAATCACTTTTTTTAGGTTTACAATTCGAAAACAGTAAGAATGGACAAACAGGACAAAACAGAGACACAACTGAGTGTTCTGTCACTAAAGTGAGACAGCTAATGCACACTTATAACAGATCTGCATTGGCTGCATTAAAAACTAGAGTATTAACTCACCCTGTTAAAAGGCAAAGTAGAAAAATCGTGTTCACAATTTCAAAATTAGACATGTGGAACACATTTGCAAGCACAAATTTTTTAGTTAGCTTGCTAGACTCTGCTTACTGTTATTATTATGATACTTATGTTCATTTTATGTTTTACTATGCCTCATAAGCAATCTGTCTTATGGAAAATCTTTACTGCTGCCTGTATTCTGTGTTTTGCTCAGACTGCTCAATTATTTGAATCTCATTCTAGGACACACATACAGAAATCCTAATATAAATATGTCACCACTGACAGTATGAATCTGAATGTTTTAAAGTTTTTTTATGTCTCAGCTATTTTAATTTGAATTGGGCTACACAGCATTTCAAGCATCAAGAAACTTTCTGGTGATATGTAGAAGTATCATTCAGGGGGTTTAGTACATTACATTAATACTATGTTATTTCTTCCTACTTTTAAAGAAAATGCAGTTGTATGGTGAAACAATAAAAAAATACTCCCAATGTTATTGTCCTGGGTTCAGCAGTAGCAGTCATTTTTCTCCTTCTTAGTAGCTGGTGCAGCGCTGTGTTTTTGATTTTGGGCCTGGGAACAGCGCTGATAACACCAGTGTTTTCAGTTACTGCTTGGTAATGTTTTAGTCTGACCAAGGACTTTCTGAGTTTCATGCTCTGCCAGGGAGGAGGGGAAGCTGGGAGGAAGGAGAAACAGGACACCTGACCCAAACTGACCAAAGAGGTATTCTATACCATGGCACGTCATGCCCAGGATGTAAAAATGGAGAGCAGAGATCCGGAAGGGTGGGGGTGCACTGCATGGTCGGGCTGGGTATCGGGTGGTGAGCTACTGTATTCTTTCCTTGTATTTGTCTTGTCATTATTATTATTGGTGGTAGCAAAAGTGGTCTTGTGTTATACTTTAGTTACTAAACTGTTCTTATCTCAACCTGTGGGAGTTGCATTCTTTTGATTCTCCTTCCCATCCCTCCGGGAGCAGGAGGAAGAAAGAGGGGGGAGTGAGTGAGAGAGTGACTGCGTGAGTTATAGGGGCTTAAACCACAACAGTTATTGTATTGTTTTAGTCACACCTTCTGGAGGTGTCTTTGAGTAATCTGCATTCCTGAACAGGATGAGAGATTTCCCCCTGAATAAAATTTGGTGTTAAAGTAGAGCTTTTTTGTTGGTTTTTCTTTTTTTCCCTGCTAAATAAATGAAAAGTAAAAAAGAAAATGTATTCTTTTTAACTAAAAAAGATAATTTCAAGGAGCAGGGAAAAAAGTCCAAACTATACTCTCTTTCAGAAAATACAGCATAGGTGATTTTTGTCACATATCTTGCTGAATTGGGTCCTCAGCTGCTCTGAGAATGACAGTGTGATTGGTACTTTTCAGCTTTCTTTCTCAGGGCACAACTGCTTCTCTATAAATTGCCTGAGATCTATGAAAATCTAAGCATTCTTCAAGGCTGCAAATAACAGCAAGGTGGACATAGATCATCCAATCCCATAGATTAATTCTGATATGTGCAGAACCCCATTTGTGTGAACTTCCTTCTAAGATATTATGGAAGATGACCAGGACAGCCAGTCAACAAATTTCCCTTTAATTCTGGCAGTAATGTGAATAAGTAGCGACTTTTTAAAGTTCTCTTGATATCTCAGCATCTTCAGGCCTGCAGGATGAACTAGTGTTATGCCAATACAGTTCCTCACCCTGTGCCTCATTTGTTCGTCATACTTGTCATCAATTCTTTAACAAAAAACTTTGGATGTATGCCTACTGTTTTTGCTTCTTTTCCTAGCACCATGAAATAATGTCATCTCTCAGCAAGGGAGACTAGAGAGTAATACCTGTCAGGTGCTGATGAAAGCCTAGACACAGATTAGATCTTCTGGTCAAGGCCGTGGCATGTAACAAACTTGTCACCTTCCCAGACACTGCATTTGAACAGATGGATTATTCATTCTTTGCCACAGACTACTGCTAGTCAACAGGAACTTAGACATGCTACAACTGTGAGTACCAGACTCCACTAGTAGCAAGAGAGGTGTATCTGGCCAGTGAATGGAACTACCCATGATGGGGTAGAGTCAGGGTTTGGGACCCTCGTCAGGCAGATCCCTCAGCTCTAAAACTGCATACAAAATTCCCACATTCTCATCTCTGTTATTCAGTGACTCTGCCTACAAGAAAGGCTTATGTCTCAGATGTCTGCCACCTAAATTTCCTATATATATATTTTTTTTTTGCTAAGTTGGAAGTTAAGGTCAAGAATAAAATGGGTGGACATAAGAAGTGTCTATATGGATGTTTCCACAACGAGACAAAATTTTACCTAGCAGAATATTCGCCAAACTTCTGTATGCAATTCTTTCCACCCGCAGCTCTACCTCTCTCCCCAGTCTTTATTAATGTTCAGGTCCCGACTAGCTTAGGAGGTCAGCGTCAAAGGCTCTTCACTTGTCACAGCCAGCTACCTTTGTCAAAGCAGCCACAGACCAGTGTCGTTTCCATCTTTCTCTGCTGGACAATGAAGTTCCCATGCACATGTCACTCATTATAACTCATCAGATTTAGGTTTTCAGCAACATAATGTCTCTTGCAAACAGACAATACATTTCCAGCCTACATGAAATTACTTACACATTCGTGCAGAATTCACACTCAGCCAAAAGAATGAGTAGTTTTGGGGGAGATGTCTTCTCATACAGCTAGACCCAGAACTGACTCTTCAAGCTGCAAAGAGTGGGAGGAGCCATGAGAAGTACCCAAATGGGAAGTGATTCATACTGCCAGCTTAATAACAATACACATTTGTCTTCTCACTGGATTTAAGGAAGGAATGGAGAGACTTTTGCATGGGAAGAAGTCAGATTTGTTAACAGCTGGTATGGTTGGTAGATGCTGGGTATAAGGTTGTGGTTCAAAAGAAACCTTTAATAACAACTTGGAAAAAAGATGCCACAGACACCTGAGGGGCTCAAGGACCAGCTATGTGGCACAACCTGATAGGAGCTGTTAGCAGCTCAGATCAACTGCTCTTTTTCTGAAGTAGGAGGTAATGACTGGGTTACCAGAGCCAGTCACTTGAATTTTTAAGGCAAAATCGCGAAACAAATATGAAGCAGGGACCACAGGTTGAAGTTTTACTTATTTTTCCCACACTTAATATGGCAAAAATATAAAATTATAATAACTGTAGCAGTGGCAGCATTAAAGTTTTTTTACAGAACAATAAAAACTGGTGAAAACCAGTTTGGGCCCCAAAAGTTCAGTATATTTTTGGCACTATCCTTTGTACTTTCAAGTACACACTGAGGGAAAGTCTGTTTAGAAGTCACATATTAAAAATGTTTGCATGAAACAGCATCTGTGTCAGTCTACAAAAGAAAGACCACAGTAGTTCAGCCCTCTTCAGGAGGACATCTGACCAGGAAATGTCAGTGCACTGAACTGTTTCTTGCTTGCTTTCCACAAAGTAAAACAGGACAGCTGTTCACAGCTGTCTCACATCTGATTTATGTCCACTCCCAAAGCAGCCTTTCCACTTTCCTAGGCAAATGATATTTCATCAAAGCCTAGGTTCTTCCCAATAAATTAAGTGCAGATAGTTGCACGATCTATGAGCAGATAAGAGATGTTATGGAAGCTTAATGGGAGAAGGCTGCTGGAAGGAACTGCTTTTCGGAGAGGCTTTCTTTAAGTAAGATTAAAGCAGTAGCAAGTTTGAGGATTTTTATAAAGAATAGACTTATGTCGTTGTGCTTTGTTAGTCTTTTGCAATGAAGAGCTCTGAATCAAAGAGAGGTTTCTGGATCTTCCCTGGTGTCATGGGTTCAGCAGCAGCAGTCATTTTACTCCTTCTTGGTAGCTGGTGCAGTGCTCTGTTTTTGACTTTGGGCCTGGGAGCAGTGCTGATAACACCAGTGTTTCAGTTACTGCTCAGTGATGTTTTGGTCTGACCAAGGACTTTCTGAGCCTCATGCTCTGCCAGGGAGGAGGGGAAGCCAGGAGGAAGCAGAGACAGAACACCTGACCCAAACTGACCAAAGAGGTTGTTCCATACCATAGCACGTCATGCCCAGGATGTAAAGATGGAGAGCAGAGACATGGAAGGGTGGGGGTGCACTGGTTGGTCGGGCTGGGTATAGTGGTGAGCTATTGTATTCTTTCCTTGTATTTGCCTTGTCATTATTATTATTGGTGGTAGCAAAAGTGGTCTTGTGTTATACTTTAGTTAGTAAACTGTTCTTATCTCAACCTGTGGGAGTTGCATTCTTTTGATTCTCCTTCCCATCCACCCTGGAGCAGGGGGAAGAAAGAGAGGGGAGTGAGTGAGAGAACAGGCTGCGTGATTTACAGCTTAAACCATGACACCTGGCTAGAACAGGTGTCGAGTTGCTGAGGGGAGAGAGGTGAGAGGGAGTGATAAAAGAAAGCTGAATAAAAGTCTCTAATAGGAAGAGAAAATCTTGTGTACTAAAAAGGTTTTGTACAGCAGTAGAAGCATTGAGAGGTATTTCAGAAAATTACCCTGCCAAATAGTGGAACAAAGCTCTACCAGGAAAAGAGAATGAGACTCTGTCATAACCTATGTAGACTTACTGCATCAATGCATACACCAGAATCTTCCTAACTGAAGAGGAAAAAAACTCCCTTTTTCCTTTTTTTTTTTTCCCACAATTTTCTTTTTAGTTGGAGATATTAAAATTGCTGAGTTGCCAAATCAGTAGATGCATAAGCTGCTTCCCTGGCAAAATAACTGATTGTTTAAACAGTACAGCCGTAAGAGAAAGAAGTATATTAATGCCCAGGGAAGTTGTGAATGCTCCATTGCTGGTGGTGTTCAAGGCCGGCTTGGGCATAGCCTTGGGTGGCATGGTTTAGTGGGAGGTGTCCAAGCCCTTGGCAGGGGGGTTGGAACTAGATGATCTTCAGGTCTTTTCCAACCCTAACTATTCTATGATTCTATGATTTCATGAGTATGCATGCAGATTAGGTATTCTGGGGGACTTTTTTGGACTCTCTAAAGTTTCTCCAATTGGAGATATGCCATTGCATTACTCAATAAGTGTGCTGGCTGACTGATTAATCATATCTTTGGCTTTAACAACTCATTTGTCTGTGTACTAATTCTTACTCTCTTCTCCTTAGCTTGGTCCGTGACAGTTCTTAATATTAATCAGTTATTATATATATTGCCTGACCACCATTCCTAACCTACCTTCCAGGCAACAAATTATTCCATAATTCATTCACAGCATGATCTATTTTCCATTTAAATCAATGATAGCTTGTGGAGGCTATTGATGAGAACAATATCCTAAAGACGCAACAATTTTATGTTTTCTTCCAATCACTCCTTTTAAAGTTCTTTTAAAATTGGATAACCTTCAGCACCAACTAAGCAAGTCACCTGGACTAAAATAAATGAACACAAACACCACCAGGTGACTTTTGCTCGAGCCTCTGAGTTGTTGGGTTTCTGCAGCTGAAGTACAGAATTCAGGTTTCACTGGAAACTGGTAGTTTAGTTCACACAGTAGTCCAGTGATCTAGCATAATGTGTAAACATTCTTGGTCTGAATACAGCTCAGAACAGCTTGGGTTTGATTTACCGTAATAAAATTCTGTAAAGGTGATACGGATGGACATTGGCACTTTAAGAAATATTGACCCATAGATAGTTGCTTGATTAAAAAAAAAAAAAAAAAGTCCTTAATATGGAAATAAGACCTGCATTTGAATATGAATAAAATAATAGTTAAGGCTCATCCACATCAGGCATCACAATATAACAAATAACATGGCAATTTGCCACTATAGCCTTGTATAAGTAACTACCTTGCTATTTAACTCTACATAACATTATAACACAAAGCAGCTGCTATTGACATTAATATTTTATCCCAAATCACAACAGGATTTCCAACATGCCCAACTTCCCAGCAGCAGCCATTAGGGAAAGTAACCTATGAGTAATTTCAACAATACGTCAACCTGTGATAAAAGAAAGTGAGCCCCCAGACCTAACAAGCGTATACATTATGAATGAGTATGTGTGTAAAACCTGCTGAGACATATGATTTAAATGAACTGACACATGGGTGTGCCAGCCAACTAGGAATTGCAGTGCAGGAGGTCTTTCTGAGAGCTTTCAGCAAACGTTATTGTAATACTGTTGTGCTGCCTTGGGGGCTTGGAAAAAGCTTAACATATCTTTGCAGACTGAAAAAAATGATAAGATGTATGAGGTATAATAGTATCTTAAGAAGGAAATCTTTCTTGTGTTTGTTTCCTAAATCAAAAAGGGTGTGACAGGGTCTTTCTGCAACAAGCTTTAGGTTAGAAGTCAAATGTACAAAAGAAAAAAAGACTTTCAAGAAATGGGATAAAGAAGTTTTTCTTCAATGCTTACAGCCACAGGAAGTCCCAGTCTGTGTGAGCTGCATATACTGATTCTGGTATTTCTGATCAAGAGTAACTTCAAGAATAAAATATGAAACTGCAATAACTGAAAATCCATACATATGGCAAATGCATTAATATTTAGATGCATCACTACAGTTATAGGATATACCTGCTTTGCTAAAATGATGGAAGTCATAACCTATTTTTCTAGGCGAGTAACTTTTTCTTCAAAAAGTAACACATTTTCCTCTGCTCTGTTCTCATTCTGCCCTCGCTCTCGTTTTTTTCTTGTTTTGTGGTGGCCTGACCATTTCATCAGCAAAGCAAAAGACAACTAGAGGGAGATGGTAGGGGAGCTCTGATCTCCTCTACTTCCTCACCCCCACCCCCAACAGGAATCATTATGATATATAAGTGGAAAAGAGAAACTTGTTCAGCTTACTTTTATTAAAGTGGTTGTGTGCCACTATGGCTTAAAAAGATTTCTTAAAAATCCACAAGTAAAATAAAAATTTACAAACTGGAAATAGTTCTAGCAATGACAGCTCTGGATTTCTGGACATGCCACGTTTTCCTGTACATAGAAGCTGCATGTCACTGGCCTCACGCCATGTATGTATGTGTGGTTTTGACTATTCAAAAATACTACAGAAGGACTGAGACTAACCACTAGCTGAGCTACAGCCTCACTTCCTACTATCACCAGAATCTTTGTCATCTTGATTGCTTTTAAAAACCAATGATACTGTATTTGGCTAAACAGAGATACTCCTGAACAAACCTAGGTGTTCTTTCTGTAAGGTTACATTTGTCTTGCTGAGCTGAAATGGAGTCGATATTCTGTCTTGATAGAGAATAGAAACATTCACCTAAGGAACATTTTAAACTTGTTTATCTTTTGCCTTTGCTGCTTTGGTACAATTCCAAGAATAGTAATAACTGCATATGTTTTCTGGTTTCAGACATTTCAGTATCTGTTACTTTGTGGTAGAATATGTATGATTACTTTATGTATGGTGAATTTAGACAGCTTGATTCATCTTTATCTCTTTAAATTTCTTCGGAACTTCTGTTTTCTTTTGAAAGTTTGGCTTTCTCTTTATATCTGACCTTAAACTTTTCTGATCATCTTCCTTCTAGAAGGAATTATAGTTTCCATCTGCTCAGCTGGACTGAAGCAAATTGCTGTGCCTTTACAGCTTGAGACAGTAGGGTAGATAAGCCATGTTTATGTCTTTTTGATTTAGTGTCTTGGAAAAATAAAACATTTCTGATAAGGTTACTGTCCATAACATTGCATATAATATTGTAGGATCATTAACAGCCTACCAAGTTTTACCGAATGCCAGATATTCAAAGAAACTGAAATCAGTGCTGTTGCCTGTCCATCTTTTAGGCAAGAAAAACACACATCCAGTGATATGATTAATGCTTTGGTTTGATATAAACTTTCCTTTGGATACCGTATGAACAATTTCTGAAGTATGTATACACAATGCTATTTTTAATAGATTCCTGGCATACAAAATCCACAGCAATGAGAATATTTAATTCTTTATTCATTTAGCTGCAATTTTTTTGGTAACACTTCACTACGAAGCCCATTACTATTAGCTGAATTAAATAATTGTCTTTGACAATTTTAGATAGACATATTTAAAGTCAATATACGTTTTATGACTGGTATATTTCTGCCAATGTACAAATTATCTTATACAAGTCAAAGAATTAAGGAAAATTAATATCATCACCTATATATCACAGCCATAAAACCACACTCCTTGTGCTAGAGAACACTCCTTGTGTTAGAGGAATTTGTTATCTGATCTGCTATAATTATACGTATCTCTCTCCAGCAACTGCTCAAGAATAATATCTTGTCATTTTTCAGAGCCACTGATACCATCATGTCATTTTGAATAGCAAGAATTTATCTCAGTCTTCTTCTCTCACTTCAAAGTATCATAAACGTGTTATCCTTCCTACAAACCAATCAGTCAAATGAAGTGCTAGCTGACTTCTCCATTTACTGAGATATTTTCAGGTTTTTTAAGACAACATCTTGCAGTTCAAGTCCTTTATTAGCAGGGTGATATATATCATTTAGTGCATGCAGTAAAAGACCTGGCTCTCATGTCTTTCTTTTCACTTTTCTGAGAGCAGTAGTTCAAGGGTTGATTTTTTTTTTTTTTTTTTTTTGCAGGGGGTGGTGTTTGGGTTTTGATTGCTTGGTTTTTCTTGTGGGTTTTTTTGTGAGGGGCGTTTCTTATTGTGGTGGGGTTTTTTTGTGTGCGGTTTTGGTTGGTTTGTTGGGTTCTGTTTGTTTGTTTCTTTGAAATATCAGTATTCCTTGGTATACTCACAGCTTTTCAAACTAACTTTAAACTACCTGACCAATTATAATCAGACCAATAGGATGTTTTCTATTTGTGCACAGCCAAAAATTATTTTAATCCAAAACTACAGCAGAATCTATTCACAGATTTCAGAACTGCACAGTTTAGAGTACAAATATAGACAGTGGCTTTATTTTCATTGTCAGGCACAAAAAAAGAAGACGATATCTGAGGATTTCTAACAGACTGAGGTAACTAATATATGATTATCGGAAATACCTAGAAGGAAATTATGTTGCATATCATTTGGACATCCAGAGGAAGTTTATCTACTTATTTTGGAATTATTTTCCTTCTCACTCCTTACTCTTATATTAAGTGTTTCAAGTCACTATGAGAATATGAACACTTATTCAAACTTTCAGTTTCTCATTATCCATTTGCTAAAACTAATCTGGGACTATAGAATGCAACACTCACATCATTCAAAGAACGAAACATTTGCCTGGTGCCATGATATGATTTAGGACTTTGGGAGACAGTCAGGAAAAAAACAGGAAGAATAAAAACAACATCTGAACTTGATGATTGTTCTGGGTTCAGCAGTAGCAGTCATTTTTCTCCTTCTTAGTAGCTGGTGCAGTGCTGTGGTTTTGACTTTCAGCCTGGGAACAGCATTGATAACACCAATGTTTTTAGTTGCTGCTCAGTAATGTTTACTCTGACCAAGGACTTTCTGAGTCTCATGCTCTACCAGGGAGGAAGGGAAGCCGGGAGGAAGCAGAAACAGGATACCTGACCCAAACTGATCAAAGAGATACTCCATACCGCAGCACATCATGCCTACTATATTAACTGGGGGCAGTTACCCGGAAGGGTTAGATCACTGCTTGGGTTGGGCTAGGTATCGATTGGCAGGTGGTGAGCGGTTGTATTCTCTTCTCTTGTTATTTCTCTTATCATTATTATTAGTGGTGGTAGCAGCAGTGGTTTGTGTTATACCTTAGTTACTGGGCTGTTCTTATCTCAGCCTGCAGGAGTTACATTCTTTCGATTCTCCTCTGCATCCCTCCAGGAGCCAAGTAGGAGAAAGGGGGGGTTAAGTGAGCGAGGGGCTGCATAGTTCAACGTTGCCAGCTGGGCTTAAACCTCAACAAACGAAGTTTACTATAAAAGTTCTGATTTCAGGTTTTCATTATGTAACCCCTGTAATAGAAAAAGGACTAATTAAAACCTGTAATGGTCCTTTCCAGTCTTTTTTTCTGTAAATTTTGCATGAGCTTTATCAAACCAGAGGAAGAGAAATGATAGCTTTTTTTAGCTGTAGAAAGACAGAAAGGCTGAGAAATCCATGTATAGAGTTGAAAATATTTCACAGCCTTTTCAATAGAAGAGAGATCATGAAGAGAAAAAGTAAGGGAAGGGGACATGTGATCTTTAGCAAGGCACCTCACAAGGGAAGCCTAATTTTCTGAGGTATTTCCCAACCATGGGAGCTGAAGTTCCATCTATATTGCTAAATAAAAGTCCAGGGATTGATTTTTTGCTGAAAGGCAGAGTGCTCCCAGCTGGCTGTGGTCCACAGTGCTTAGGGCTACCCACCTCTGTAAGAAATTTGTCTTGGAGAGAGCAAGCTGCAGTATTCCAAAAAAAGAGCCAGGAAGTGCTGTTAACAATTAGGCAGTAAGGATGTTATGGTCCAGGACGGACCTCAGTCTCTAGCCCTTTTGCAATACAGTACAGAGGTATCCAGAGATCTTTAGCCTGGCTTTATCCACTGTGAGCCATCTGACTCTCCAGATGAAAGAAAAACATTTTCAGCAAAGATCAGTATCAGTGATATATAACTATTTCTTGTTTGTGAGTTTGGGTCTAATGAGCTACATTAATTAAATAAAAATGAAATTTGTGTATTGTTTTGATTCTAACCTAATCTCAGAAATGTTTTTTATGCCCTTCTTGATTTACAATGTTGTTTTTCTGTGTTCTTATTGTTTTCACTGTTATAAAACAGATAATGTTGAGGGACTTGAGCTGACTCCATGCTTAGGTATACGTTTGATTTTCAATATTTCTCTTGAATGTAATGGGAATATTAAGAAATGTTAAGGACTTTTCTGGATTGGGGCCAAGATTAACATTGCTAGATAGACTAAGCTATTTTTTACATAAGCTTTCGTAGTCTTTGTAACTTTGAAAATAAGCATCAGCCCGGGTAAGTAGGCTACAGACATTACACAGTGTACCGCAGCAGGAAGGATAAGTTGAAGGTTGTCAGTTTGCCTAAAACTGAACAAAAACAAAAGGCGGCTCCTAAATGCTTGAAGTAATAGGACTGTCATGGATCTCAAATCCATTTTAATCCTCTTTGGCAGCATAATACTTTCCTAAAGCCATATAATCAAATGATGGGGAAGAAGATGATCAGGTTTAGCATATAGACTTGAACTTGGACCCCTACGTGTTTCATACATAATTAAGCAGATGCATTTTTTTGTACATAGTCTTATATATAAGAAAATACACTATTTATTTAAGACTTTCATTTGGTGATTCAGTAATTTTTCTTTTTTTCTGTGTTTTTTTATTTGTCCGCAAAACACCTTCTTTTACCAGCATTTTCCTCCTGAGAAAAAAACCTTTCCCGTGTTTTTCTGAAGGGCTGTACTCTCTAGTGCTAGCTATGGCAAGTTGATTGTAGGCATATATTACAAAGCTAGAACTTTCAAAAGGAGAATTTTATTTCTCAGTCTTGAAAATTATAGTTTTGACAAATTTTTATTAAGGGTCAGAGATTTTATTATTTATGGCTTGTGGTCAATCAGGAATCAGGGCACAATGCATTAGGTGCTATATAAGGCCTTCCCTAACTTTATTGCAGTACAAATAAACAAGAAAAGAAAGATCAAAAGAACAGAAGAAAACAGACTTAAAGATTAGTATTGCGGCAGACAATATATATGTGTATATATATATATATAATTTCAGGAAGGGAAATTGTAGGAAATTATTAGTTAAGTGTTTAAATAATGTAAAAGGAGGAGGCTATACAAATTAATGAAGAAAGTGGTAGGAGAATGAAATAGGTCAGAAAGGGACTGCTGGAGTGAAGCCAAACCAAAGGTACTCTTAGAAGAGACATCAGGGAGAACTGGACTGAAATACTTCAGCACAGTGGATCAGCCCCCACCAGACTACAGACTTTAAGTTTCTGCTTTATCTGTTAGTGCACTCCTAGACCAAATTGGGAAGGAAATAATTCTTCAGTCATTCAGCTTTTGAATTGCCTATGTGTGAAATATAAAGACATTCAAATTCAAATGTCCTTATATTAGAGGGGAAATCATTGAGGTCAATTCTCCACAATATTAATTAACTTTTTTTTTAGCTGTTGACAGTTCCAGTACTGAAAAACATCGTGCTTGCCTTCAGTTTGCAGACTTGGTTCATTTGCAGAGTTACAGATTAAGGAGCTCATATACACATTGACATGGTTTCTGCTGTAGTTTATTTTGCCAGTGATTCATGTGAGTAAGGTCTTTGTAGGCACGAAGTGATATGACTTTTAATAACTTTTATACACTTTCTAAATGATCCATTTACATTGTAATTGTCCATTGTAAAGACAATTTATGATATATTTCTTATCAGAACCTAGAAAATGTTGGTAATAAATTAAATGTAAGAAACATAAAAATGTCATTTAAATTTTTATGTGATTTTATTAATGTCATGCCATAAAAAAATAATAAAATCTACATGAAGTAAAGCTCATTTCAAGACATACAATATAAGAAATATTAAATATCTGTACTTCTTTTTATGATATTTCTTCAAGTCTTGCAAGAATTTGGAAAAGGTTGTTTGGTTTTATATCTCTACAATCTAAATCATTATCATTACCATAAAAGGGAATTCATATTAAATCTTTTTGTACAAGTTCGTTGTGATGAATATGGTAGGGGGAAAATACGCAGAGACACGCACGTACAGTTGTGTTACATACAATGTATAAAATATTGGCCATTTTGACTTCTAGTGGGAAATATTTCTGAAGTGAGTTAGCTACTTTTTGAAATGGGTCATATTTAACTGAGGACTTTTGAAAACTCTACTCAGTAAAATGAGGACAACACAACAATCTATGTCACAATTCAAAAGAGTAATTAAGTGTACATACCAAATATTATGCATAACCCAAATCCTGGCTCTGCAGACCTATTTTCTAGTGGTAAAGCTGTTATGAATTGGCTATAATAGAGGGCTGTTCAGATCCTCTTCTGCATTCAGAAATGGTGCTTACTGAAATTAATGGGTTTGGTTGAGTTTATCTCATGTCTTTTCTCACACTTTTGAAAGATGTGATTCTTATATTACCTGGATGTGTCTGTTAAGTGAATTCACAACATTTTATTGTTTACCTTAAAGAACATGATGCTTATGTCATCTCTCTGTAATGGTCTTCTTTGGAATTCAAATTATATAAATTAGTCTCATAAAATAAATGGATAACACTTCCATCTGACGTTGCCAATTTAAGAAATGATAGGCTTTGGTGGATGAAATTGTCCTTATCTGTGTGCATAACCTTGTGTGGATTTGTGAATCACAAAATCACAGAATAATTTATGTTGTAGGGGACCTCTGGGTGTCACAAAATCCTATCCCCCTCTTGAAACACATGAGGTTGTTCAGAGCTGCATCAAATCTTGATGACCTCCAAGAGGAAGACACCCAAAGTCTCAGTACCCTGTGCAGAGGTTTGAGCATTGTCATGGTAAAAAAGATTTCCTTTTATAATCTTTCATAATCTTCCTGCTGCAAGATGTATCTATTGCAAAATCTGTCTGTCTCTCATACATTAAATGTGCTGGGGATTGTTCTATAGTGTTGAGGACAGCTGATGTGGAGCAGACCACATTCACAACATTAAATAGTCTTGTCCTGAAGAAGTAGGAGGTTGCATCCAGACTTTCTTGTGAATGGCTCCTAACTCATGTCAACTCTTGTCTAGTCCTGAGAATGATTTGAGAGCAAAATAATTTAAGTTGCTCTTTCATAGATCCATTTAATTTAATAATATGGACAGGACCTAAAATTCTGTAAGAAATATGAGATTGTAGTATGTAACCAAGATAGGGTGCTGCATCTTCTGGTAGGTGTATATAAGCCGCCTTTAAGTACAGAAAGGCTGCAGTAAAGTCTCTCTGGAGCCTTCTGTTCTCCAGGCTGAACAATCCCAACTCCTTCAGCTTTTCCTGGGAGGAGAGGTGCTCTGGCCTTCTGATCATTTTTGAAGTGGGTCCCTCCTCTGGACCCTCTGTTAACAGGTCCACGTCTTTCCCATGCTGAGGACCCCAGAGCTGAATGCAACACTTCAGGTAGTGCATCACAAGAATGAAGTAGAGAAGCAGAATCACCTCTCTTAATCTGCTGGCCACACTTCATATGGCCCAGGATACGATTGGCTTTCTGGGCTGCAAGCAAATATCTGCTCTTTCAGGTTCCTCCTCAGCTGCTGCTGACTTACCCCTGAATTTTGATCAGATTTTTTGACAGAGACAAGTTTCACAGAGACAGTTGCTGCAAGTAGGCTGCGTTTTTAGTGACTGCACAACTTTACCTATACCTCTGCCAGACACTGTTACATGTAGATGTAAAAAGTTTACAAAACTATCCCCATACAATGCTTTCTTCATGATCAGATGTGTGCACCAGATAAGGAACTTCGGAGAAATTTCATGGACTGCCCCTTAGTACTTATCAAAATATTTCTAACTAGATGATCTTAACGTCCTTTCCAACCCTAACTATTCTTTGATTCTATGAGTCTATGAATATTCCCAAACATTAGTAGCTGAGAGTTGGGCAATCAACCAGACATGAATTTTTTTTTTTTCAGAAATTGGTCAAACTGATGCAACATATTTTTGCTTAGTCGGAAATGCGCCACTTTTAGCTGTAGCCTGATTTTAAAATCAGAGAAGTCATCATGATAAATGAGTGATTAAGTTATATACTGTATTTTTCATTTCATAGGGGACTAGTTGTTCAGATCTCAACTAAATGAATAGGTGGTTAAAATCCATTACAATCTGTAGCTTTTCAATTACTTGTTCCTAAAATTAACTGATGGAAATTGTCTGTTTCCAACTAGTGCTTTCATTAGCAGTTTTATGGGAGACAGACTTGAACTGGAGCTCCTATTTCAATTCATCTCAATTCCATCTATCTGAAAGACTGATTTTTAGGTTTCTTCTTCCACTAATTTGCCCTTCAGGCTCCATTAGTAGGTGATTCCAACGATCTACAGTAAACACCTATCTCAATAGTCCAAAGTAGGCTGGGTTACAGAATTACCTCTTAAATAGTTTAAGCTAGTGAGACAAGGGGGAGGGCACAAAATCACAAAATGAAATTTGTAAACCTTTAGAATCAGTTTTAAGTAATGTTAAGTTTGATGGTTTTGTAACAGTAGCAATGGAAAATTATTGAGGCGTGTGATTCACAGAATAAAAAAAAAAAAGGGTACAGCTAGAGAACATACTGAGAATTCTTGTATAAGATAAACCTTTGTAGTTGACATAGTTTTAGGCCCTTATGACCTTAGTACAAAATGAGTATAAGAAAAACAGTATAGAAGAACAGGATGTAAGGATAAGGAGTACCTGGGAACGGCAGGTGTCCAGGATGGGCTGCAGTTTAACTAACTGATAAGTAGAAGGACAGGATGATTGTTATGCCTGTAGTGTTAACGAACCAATTAACCTGGTATAAACATCTACTTTGGGTGCTTCAAAGGCTGCCAGAAGTGATGAAGATTGCTGGAAGAAGTATACGACCCTCAGAGACCACACCACATTTTTGTAGCATGCAGGGAACTTTCTGGAAAATGATGTAATCCATACGTAGCCTCATGAATATGTATGTATGCCCAGTGGCAATATAAGGACAGCTCGTTTAGCAATTTGGAGACGCATGTTAGGAGGAGCTATCCCCCCTGTCTCCCAGCCCCGCAATAAAGAATACCTGCTTGTCAACTAGAAAACTTTGTTGGCGAGTTTGTTCCTGGAGTTTTCTCCAAATTATTAGGTAGAAGAAATCCTGTGCTCAAACCAGATTTCGTGGAGAAAAAAAAATCTGAAAATATTTCCTGGATTTCCAACATGTCAAGCCAATTTCCACAGTGGCAATCAGTAAAATTGCCTTAATATAGCTCTGAAGTTCATCAGGGCTTGACTTTTATCATGGCAAAACCAGTATTATTTAACTGTGTCTTGTCATTCTTTATAATGAAATATGTTCTTTATAATGATCCTCTTATCCAAGTGAAAACATACACACAAGACCTAGAAAGTTTTTTCTTTGATTCTAAAAGTCAGCATAGAGATGAAGTGATTGTCATAAATAGCTTAATATTTATGTTATAATAAGATCAACTGTCATCTGGTAATGTATTTCATGTTGCTTTTAGTTTGATGAAATATAATATCAGTCTAGTACTCTTTTGAGTGTAGGTGCTCCAAATTACACTGCTGCTGCACACAATCAAAATGCATACTATTCAATATTTATTTCATATATTTTTATTTAGTTCACCCAGAGTTTGTAACATGATGAATTTGGAAAGGTACCCTGTCATGGGTTCAGCAGCAGCAATCATTTTTCTCCTTCTTGGTAGCCAATGCAGCACTGTGTTTTTGTCTTCCAGCCTGGGAACAGCGCTGATAACAACAGTGTTTTCAATTACTTCTTGGTAATGTTTTGGTTTGACCAAGGACTTTCTGAGCCTCATGCTCTGCCAGGGAGGAGGGGAAGCCGGAGGAAGCAGAGACAGAACACCTGACCCAAACTGACCAAAGAGGTTATTCTATGCCACGGCACGTCATGTCCAGGATGTAAAACAGAGGGCAGAGACCCGGAAGGGTGGGGGTGCACTGCTTGGTCGGGCTGGGTATAGGTGGTGGGCGATTGTATTCTTTTCTTTGTATTTCCCAGGTCGTTGTTATTATTGGTGATAGCAGTAGTGGTCTTGTGTTATACCTTAGTTACTAAACTGTTCTTATCTCAACCTGTGGGAGTTGCAATCTTTCGATTCTCTTTCCCATCCCTCTGGGGCAGGGGGAAGAAAGAGGGAGGAGTGAGTGAGCGAGAAAACTGCGTGGTTGAGAGGCTTAAACCATGACACACACAAATTCCCAAACTATCCAGAAATGCTCTATGTTTAAACTACTTCCAGTTATTACTGGAAACTTTTTTTTTTCTTTTCAACAAAGCATAAATTATGAAAATCATATTAATATGTGTCTTGAAATCATTTGGTATTTTCAACTTTCTGATGTTCTAAAAAATTTAATATATGCCTCTGCCATTTTCATAACAAACTTGTATCTACTGCAGGTGCACTCATTTTTTTCTAGAAAGTGTAGCATAGCTAAACTTTAATGGTGTAATGAAGAAATTAAAAGCTAGGTTCTGTGGTCTATCCTATGCAAGATCCGTATTCAACTACAAGATTGTCTCTCCAAAGTATAAACTCTATATACCTGTGGATCATTCCCCAGAGTAGAGCTCAAGGGCTCTTTACTTCAGCTTTTCCATGGAATTATATTCAGTTCCATGTTCCAGTTTTGTCCATAGGATATATATGTGCTCTGGATCTAGAACTGGTCTAGAGTCTCTATTAAAGGAACCTGTATCAAAATAAAAGCCTATATAAAAGAAAAATTTGCATACCTTAACCTAATTTATTTTTTCTGTTACTAGCCTATTTAGTATAATTTAATCTATGTACGTGTGTATGTCCTTTTCCATGTGTGTCATTATCAGTAGCACTAAATTTTAATTTCTGATTACACTGTAATCTATGCAGCTCACCAAGCAAAACTGTATACCTTTTGAACATCCAGAAAACTTTCTCCATATCTCTCTGTGGCAGAGACTCTCTATTGTCTTTTTGCCCTACAGTATGCCTCTCAAATTCTCTTAAGTCTAAGTGCTGTGCAGTCAGATAATGTATAAATCCTTGACATTTAATGACCATTTTGTTAAAATGGTATTTCTTTCCTCCAGCATGATGGAATGTGTTTTAATTTTGTAATTGATGCATTAATAATAAAAATTGCTGCAATATGTTCAGTGAATATGCTTAGAATGCTATTTCTTCTTCTAGAGTGTTCTTTCTTACTTGATGTCTGGCAAATATAATTCAGTGTGCCAATCAGTAATAACTTGAGCCCCAAATGAAACTTATATCTGTATATGCTATCTGTACATAATACATAGGTAGATAGAACAATATCTACATATAAAAATATAACTTCTGATATCCACACTCCTCAGTGATTTGAGTTTAGGAGTTTTGACATGAACAGACATATGACTGAATTCAAGCAGTTCTTCATCCGTGTTTTTGTCCTTAACATTCTTCGTGCTCAAGTGTGCCTATTTGACCTGTAGGTTTTATTTTCTTAAAAACACCTATGATCCTCAGCTGTTTAGCTTCCTCAGGTGGAATCCCAAGCAGCTGGCCATTCAAGAAGACTGAAGCAAAATATTCCATCCACCAGTGTGTGCATACTTTTGTTTATACACGTGTGCATACACATATATTTGTGAGATAGGTATAGTCCATCTATCAGTGTGCATGTATATGTGCACGTGTACATCTATAGAAAGCTTTATTTGTACATACAAATGCCATGTGTTAGGTTGATATAATTGACATTAGAAGCCATAATATTAGGGGTGTTCGAAAGAGGAATTTAAAAATTCGACCATATGGATGGACAAATATACCCTTAATCATTGCCTCAAGACTTAAGACTTCAGTCATGTGTGAGAGATACAGAGACAAAGTAAAAGAAGGGTGTTTTATTATTTTTCTCATATAAAAATGCCACTGACTCTAAAGGATAATGCACTATTTGTTCTACCAAGTATAACCTAATTATTCAACAAAGTTCTTTAGTGTGTGTGATTTCAAAAGTTCAGTAATATCTATATTATTGATTTAATATAAAGCCATATGTCGTGGTTTAAGCCTCTATAACTCACGCAGTTTTGCTCACTCACTCCCCCCTCTTTCTTGCCCCCCACTCCCGGAGGGATGGGAAGGAGAATCGAAAAGAATGCAGCTCTCACAGGTTGAGATAAGAACAGTTTAGTAACTAAAGTATAACACAAATCACTACTGCTACCACCAATAATAATGATAACAAGGCAAATACAAGGAAAGAATACAATTTCTCACCACCTAAAACCAAACCTGACCACGCAGTGCACCCCCCACCCTTCTGGGTCTCTCCTCTTGTGGAATAATTAGGAAATTTGGGATAATTGGGAATTAAATCTATATTCAAAATGCAGCATTGTCCACACAATAAGAAAGAGACGGGCTTTCAAGGCCTCTCGGGCTAAGATGCAGCCGTACCTGGTATGCCAGGAATGTGCACTCCACAGCGGTTCCCGTAACAGGCGGAGGATAGAGCGAGGTGGAGATCTTGCGGTTATGTTCTGTCCTAACTTCAGCAGATAAAACGGGAACTAGGTGGTACAAGAAACTGATAAGCTGCATACTTGCTACCCTGAGCCAGCGGCCTGTCATCTTTTTGACAAAATACCGTCCTAGTGTGAACTTTGCTTCATTATAATACTAAAATACACACCCCTCTCCAGTGCGACCCCCCTCCGAAATAAGACCACCTCTCTCTGAGCATGCTCTCTGAATTTTTAGTCTCATATACCTTTAAATCGAGGCGAGAGAAATTTTCACCAATGATAATAAAGGTATGTATGACTAGAGTCACTCAAGCTCCACCTTGAAGGTAAAAATAATATAAAATGACCCAAGAGAAAGGGGGATTTTGGGGAAGATACCATCGCGGACGAGTCACGGAAGATAACATCAACCGACTCCTGGGACCGGTCGACGGGCTGGACCTCTCTTCCCCCCCCATAGGGACGCCTGTGGGTAAGACTTGCACTGTATCCAGTACTTTCCTAGGAAAAGTTAGAATCTCTATAGAGTCACTCTTATTGTCACCTGTATATTCTAGAGCTATGCTGTGTCAACTTTATCAAGCGCTTGTATTCATGTAACTATTATATGCATGTGCTTTTGCAGACAGTATTTATCACCGGCAATCCATAAGAACCTGTGCCTGTTGCATTAATAAATTCAGTATAACTGTGAGCAAAGTGTGGTGCATTATCAGTGAATCCGATACCAGTCGCGCTCGGACTGACAGTTATTGTCAGTGAATCCGATACCAGTCGCGCTCGGACTGATAGTTGCATGTAGGAGCTGCCCCTGTGGTGAATTATCAGTGAATCCGATATCAGACGTGCTCGGACTGATAGTTATTGTCAGTGAATCCGATACCAGACACGCTCGGACTGATAGTTGTGTATTGGGGCTGTTCCTGGCTCTCTTTATATAAAACAAGGGGTTTGTTCCCCCCTCTCCATTTAACGCAACAGAAAATTGGCGTAGTCGGCAGGATTGCCATGGATAAACTGCTGCAAAAATATGATTGTGCCCCTTCCCCAGCTGGGAAGGAGTGGGCCCAAAAGTTTTGGAAGGATGAAGAGAAAGTGGTAGAACGTATTAAACAGTGTCGGGCTTTACACAAGCTAAAAGTGGGAAAAGGTAAAAATGTTATGTGTGCAGTGTTAGGTGCTTGTTTATCTTGTGCACAAGAGGAAGCTAAAAATGCCCCTGCTCCTAATCTGACTTCTGATGCAGAATATGCTGCTCTAAGATCAGAAAATGAAGTGCTAAAATCATCATTAGCCTTTCACAAGGAGACAGGAGAAAACTTGGAAGCTCAAAATTATCAACTCAAGAGCAAAAATAAAACCTGGATAGTCCTTTTGACCCGATGCCTGTTGATCCGGCAAAGGAGCCTTATTTATATCCCCCAGATCCTCATGATAAATGGGCAGTTGTAAAGGGAGAAGCGAGATGGTGGGGGATGCAGATGTATTGTGTGCTTTTTTGGTGGTATATGTGCTGGATCGAGACCCGCACCGGGAAGGTCTCTAGTATGTTCTTATCAAAAGATATAGTCCCTCTGTAATATTTATGTATTAGAGGTTTGTAAATATAAGTATGTCTGTGTTTTTATCGACCCTTGTAGACCTTTATAGATATTATTGGCCACTTCTTCCGATGTAGGCTGGCCACCTGCGTCGGAATGAGTGTACATTTTAGTCAGTATAAAAAAGCCCAAGCCTCATGCAATGTGGGGGAGGCAGAGCCTCCGCAGGGACGCCTGCTGAGATTGAGCCTGCCACCTTGCACTGCAATGATGCTGCTCGGAGCTGGTTTTTTGATTGTCTTTATAGGGTCATTGTATCATGTTTTGTATGTGGGACCGTGTAGTGGGAGTAATGATTGCCTGGATTTTGTGTTTTAAATATTGTAGTTGTGTGGAGTGTGTTTATGGGATCCCATGTGTGTGCGTGTGTATTGAAGGCAGACAGTGTTTTGTGTATTTATTTGTTGTCAGATTTATGTAAAAGTTTTTAATGGGTAGCAGATTAACATTTTGGGCAAGAAAGGGTTAATGCAAAAGTCTTGTTGCTGGCAGGTATTTATGGCTGCTGCCGTGCAGGCCGGCATTTGTAGCTGGCAAAGCAGAGTGAGCGACTTTGAAAAAAAAAAAGAAAGCATTAAAAACCTCTCGATCTATTGAAGTATTGGAGCAGTTTTGTAGAGACACCACAAACAAAGCCTAAAGAAGCCTGCAACACACCGGGCAATGGGAAGGAGTCCTGCTTAGTGTGTTTAAGGTAACCTGGGGGTGAATCCAATACTTGAAACACAAACTGCTAACTGAAAAAGCAAGAGGGGCAGTGCAACCACAAGCTTTACCAGCCGCCACCCAAGCAGCATCAGGGTGGCAGAGAAAGAAAAAAAAAATGGTTTATGACACAGCAAACTCTTTGACTTAGCACCGTGCAGTTTGCTTCTGCAGCTGCTTCACACTGTTTTATCACAATAATTTTGCTTTAAGGAAACTCTTTAACCTGTCTTACTTCTCAAGAACTGATAACCTGGGGGAGGGGGTGTATTTGTATCCTCCTACCTACAGGTCCATAGCGGCTGCCTGCAAAGTTTGTCAAGCCTTACCATGAGCTGGACAGACGAGTGGAAGAACCTGATGCCTCAGCTATAAGAGCTGATTGTGAATACCCCAAGCAGAATAAGAGAGGAAGAGAAAAAATGAATGATTGCAGAACATCACTTGGGGCCAGCTGAAAAGTAACAGCTTGAATGTGTGCGCTTGCAAAGGAGCTACTAATAGAGGCTGTGATTTTGTGTATAAAACCACCTGTATTTACTAGCCAGTTGCTAAGAAGAAACTACACCTTGTATTGTATGGATTTGTCACTTATAAAACAGATGTTAGAGCAAGCAAATTTGCAGCTTTAAAAGCTACTGCAAAGATTTTAATACAATTATAGTGTTATAAAAAGCATGCAAAGAGGGTAACAGTACTCCACTGGTAAGAAATTTCTTTGGCTGGTCCCTCACTGCCACTGGCATTTCCAACATGCTGCTGCACCCGGTGGTATACATACTGCTAATCTAAATTTTTATGTGCTTTACCATAGTAGCGATTTCTTACTGGATAAAGCAGGTAGAACTCTGCATTGACAATGAAATTAAGTCTGTTACAAACATCCATACCCTTACCTCCGCCTAAAATTACCAATGTTCGGCAATACCTGTTGCCTGCAGCAGCACTTACAGGGGTTGACGGGGTGGTAATAGAATTAGAAAAAGGAGGTATCATTAAACGAAGTCACTCACCTTATAATTCCCCGGTGTAGCGTATAAAGAAACCCACGGGACAATGGCGTTTCACAGTAGATTATCGACAGTTAAACGCCAGTACTGCACCTCTAACTGCAGCAATCCCAAATATTGCCAAAATTGTGACAATGATACAAGGAGCTGCCCACACTTGGATGGCTACCTTAGATGTTAAGGATATGTTTTCCATGATTCCCCTCCTTGTGAGGACAACCGGTGTTGGTAAAAATGCCTCAGATTGGAGCAGTACCCATGGTACTAATTACTCTTAAAATCCTCATGCATGGGAAACCTAAGACTATTCAGGAAAGGCACACTGAATTAACACCCGATGGATTTTTACCTTCCTTTTAACCCCGTCGGTCAAAAGGCCGAGCATGTTTTCTCTTTTGTGTTCACAGAAATTCTAGGTGAACTGCACATGGATAGATGGACTGGCCTACACTGGACTTGAGTGTATCCAAGAAATCTTGTCACTCATCCTAGCTGTAATAGTAATAGTATTTTTTGCATTCATGATTATTTTCCAACCTAAGTTTTAAAAAAAATGGTAAACCGCAGAACTGAATCAACATTATGTTTCTACAGACCTGCAACAACCCTGGTCTGAGACTCATATAAAATATACCGGGAGCATGGGATTAAACAGGGGGAATGTAGAATTTGATTCTAACAAAGACTTAAATCTATCAATGGATCCACCCACAAACAAATAAGTCAGATCTCTGCCAAGGTTATAAATAAAAATCTGTACTGGGGAGAGATGAGATTGTTGGCACAACCTTATTTTGATCCAACCAGTCTTTGTGACCTGTCCCTGGGCACAAGACAGCATAGGGCTGTCCTTTAAATTTAAAATCAATACCATGACAGCCACTTCTGTGCCGAATACGGAACCTCCATCCCAAACAATTCTTGAGAACACATCTACTCGGAGCACGTCCACTCAACATCTTGTTAGTTTAACTCCTCATGTGTATAACATTGAACCTTATGTTGTTAAAAATACTGGTCAACAACAAATACTATTTATCCCATCATACTCCCTCAAACGTGTAGAACTATCTATACAAATTAAGATCTCTGCAATCAAACCCACATGCTCACCATTCCTGGATACATTGTATGCAGGATGGTCGACATGGTTGCATGGACGAACCCTCACCCCCTTAAGACGATCAAAGAGAGATATAACTGGTATCTTAGGAATGGGGCTGGGAGTCTTAAATAGCATAGATGTGAAAATCCTAGCCAACAAACTAGCCACAATAACTTGTGACTTGACTAAATTGAAATACCCTTTACAATCTTTTCTTTTGGCTTTGGGAGATCACCAATGGTTTTTATCGAACATATTACCTCAGTGGGAGGAAACAAGTGAAAAGGGCCACCAGCTAATTATCTCTGGCTCTCAGCTATATCCAAGCCCAGATATGGATATAATGCAATTGAATTTGAAAGGAAATTCCAATCTTGGTGGCACCTGGTTAATTTCACTTACGACCCCATTGAGAATAAAGTCACTGCTTTCATCCTAACAATACGCAATGCTTCGGTACGTACCATATACCCAATCATTGCGCTAGGACTGAATCACCATGAAACCGTGCTCTACCCAATTGAACATAGAGTATGGGCGCAATATATCAATAAATGGCAAACTGTTGATGTCGACGCATATATCACACGAAACCAACAAGGATTCATTTATGAAAGTAACACCATAAAAGCACAAGACATTTGTCTTGACACAGAGCAAAATGTTTGTCATTTTGAAACACATCCCAATGAAAATCCGGAAACTATGCTTGTATATATTGGAAAAGGATGTGCTTGTATGAGAACTCTTTGTAACTCCATATTAATAGATGATGTTATTATGAATGTCACTGATCACTAACATTATTGGGTGTGACTTCAATTATTCAGCTCTTGTTATTTTTCAACAATTGTTGCGATCAAGACACACGCTGTATAATGACTTGTGATTCACTCCTACTGGGATGAATCTCACATTGGTGAGAAAGCTGCTACACCATGAAGACTTGAAGCAGTTGTTGACCCAGGCCAAGGAAAAAGGACAAAGAACTCTGATCACTGTCCACCACGATACAGAAGAAATCCATCAGGTGTTGGAAAGAGTCCAGAAAGATGCAGAAAATAAGTGGTGGGACACTCTCTTTGGATGGTCACCAACTGCCACAGGCATTTTGAACAGGATGCTTCACCCCGTTGTGATTTTGTTAATACTCACTGTATTAGGTTTTGCCTTGACAATCGCTTTGTATATTAGACTTTGGATTATGTTAAAACGCTTAACTAATTTAGCATCCCCACAGGATGTATATGTCCTTAGCAATCCTCACTCAAAAAGTATATGGGACATTCCAGATTCCTTCTAAACATTGTGAAGCTTGAGTGACTATAGTCACGGGGTGGATTATGTGGAATAATTAGGAAATTTGGGATAATTGGGAATTAAATCTATATTCAAAATGCAGCATTGTCCACACAATAAGAAAGAGACGGGCTTTCAAGGCCTCTCGGGCTAAGATGCAGCCGTACCTGGTATGCCAGGAATGTGCACTCCACAGCGGTTCCCGTAACAGGCGGAGGATAGAGCGAGGTGGAGATCTTGCGGTTATGTTCTGTCCTAACTTCAGCAGATAAAACGGGAACTAGGTGGTACAAGAAACTGATAAGCTGCATACTTGCTACCCTGAGCCAGCGGCCTGTCATCTTTTTGACAAAATACCGTCCTAGTGTGAACTTTGCTTCATTATAATACTAAAATACACACCCCTCTCCAGTGCGACCCCCCTCCGAAATAAGACCACCTCTCTCTGAGCATGCTCTCTGAATTTTTAGTCTCATATACCTTTAAATCGAGGCGAGAGAAATTTTCACCAATGATAATAAAGGTATGTATGACTAGAGTCACTCAAGCTCCACCTTGAAGGTAAAAATAATATAAAATGACCCAAGAGAAAGGGGGATTTTGGGGAAGATACCATCGCGGACGAGTCACGGAAGATAACATCAACCGACTCCTGGGACCGGTCGACGGGCTGGACCTCTCTTCCCCCCCCATAGGGACGCCTGTGGGTAAGACTTGCACTGTATCCAGTACTTTCCTAGGAAAAGTTAGAATCTCTATAGAGTCACTCTTATTGTCACCTGTATATTCTAGAGCTATGCTGTGTCAACTTTATCAAGCGCTTGTATTCATGTAACTATTATATGCATGTGCTTTTGCAGACAGTATTTATCACCGGCAATCCATAAGAACCTGTGCCTGTTGCATTAATAAATTCAGTATAACTGTGAGCAAAGTGTGGTGCATTATCAGTGAATCCGATACCAGTCGCGCTCGGACTGACAGTTATTGTCAGTGAATCCGATACCAGTCGCGCTCGGACTGATAGTTGCATGTAGGAGCTGCCCCTGTGGTGAATTATCAGTGAATCCGATATCAGACGTGCTCGGACTGATAGTTATTGTCAGTGAATCCGATACCAGACACGCTCGGACTGATAGTTGTGTATTGGGGCTGTTCCTGGCTCTCTTTATATAAAACAAGGGGTTTGTTCCCCCCTCTCCATTTAACGCAACACCTCTCCGTCCTCCATCTTGGGCATGATGTGCTGTGGTATGGAATAACCTCTTTGGTCAGTTTGGGTCAGGTGTCCTGTCTCTGCTTCCTCCCGGCTTCCCCTCCTCCCTGGCAGAGCATGAAACTCAGAAAGTCCTTGGCCAGACCAAAACATCACTAAGCAGTAACCGAAACACTGGTGTTATCAGTGCTGTTCCCAGGCCCAAAATCAAAAACACAGCGCTACACCAGCTACCAAGAAGGAGAAAAATGACTGCTGCTGCTGAACCCATGACACCATATAATTTTGACAACATGTGTCAGAAAGAAAAGATATTCTTTAGTTTTAAGATTTACTATGCATAGCAAAGCCGTCATTATTGATGCAATATTGTGTCATTTATTGCACAGATGGGTACCAAGGATATAGATGTATTTTAGGTAAAACTGAACAGGATTAGACGTGCTACAAGAATATATATAATGGAGTTGTGATGGTCTTTCAGGCATTTTATTTTGAGTTTATTATTATTAAAAGATTTCTTTGAACACCTGAATTCTTCACTGTACAGACTGCTTTAGTCACTTCATCAAGACCATTAATTTAACCCTTAAAATTATTTTCAAAGCTATGAGCTTTAGGAGACTTTGGAGATTTTGA
The DNA here is from genome assembly GCA_028858755.1 of Ara ararauna. NCBI lineage: Eukaryota > Metazoa > Chordata > Aves > Psittaciformes > Psittacidae > Ara > Ara ararauna. The sequence goes on from CM054378.1 coordinate 55,584,167, forward strand.
ACAAATGCTTAATATTTTGACACAGACTCAAATGATTAGTAAGAGGATTAAAAGTAAAGGTTACGTGGTAAACTTTTACTGTGAGCATTATTCTTAGCATACAGACTGAAATTCCATGATCGGCTTCTGCCTAATCTTGGTTTCAGAGGTGTGCATATTTCACTTAAAAAAACTGTGAGGTATTCAGTCATGTCTTACGACAATCTCTCTGCTCTAAGGAGGAGCAATCTTTGCTCAAATGTCACAACAGAATGGTAGGTGGAATAAATGGGTCTTGTCATGAAATGTTAAGAAGTCAGGGGGACAGCATTTAATGGCAGGGCTACAGAAGACATGCTATTTACCATGTTTTAAGAGAAAAGGAGCATTTTTTTCCTTCTTAATTTTATCTTTCCATGTCTAAAACTAAGAATCTGATTGCTGGGTATACGGGGGATTGAAACCAAAGCCTCTAATTTTATTTCAAAGGGATTAATAAGTACATAGGAAAAACTAATGATCTCAGGCTTTTAGAATATTACTGTCAGGAGACTTAATTTGAAGATTTGACTTTGTATCACATTGCCCCTGACACATGAGTCACATCATATTTGTCTGTAGCTGTCATTTCTAGGGAACTAAAGTCCATTCAGTCTAGTATTTTTAAATTAATTACCAGACTTTTATTTAGTTTATAACTCTTTTGTACTAGTTTTCCCATGGATACTCACAGGAAAAAAGCTAGAAAGATATTTAGAATATATAAATGTTGATGTGCTGAATGACTAAAGAATATTGATTAACAATCTTTCCTGCAACTATATGAGATATTGGGTTTTGTTTGAAAACAAGCCAACGAATCAGCCTAATCCAGATTTATTTTCTGCTAAATGCAATTCTCTAGTGCATTTTGAATGTTCTTAAAGACCACAATTTTTTATACATAGGATTTTTATTTGCATTTCAAAACTTAATATTTTAAGGATACATGATGACTTAATATTTTAAGGACATACCTAATTTGTCTATAAAGACATATTGTTTGTTAGGGATATGTATGGCAATGATCTAAAATTGGCCTCATAGGATGTATTTAAGCTCATTAGGAGATCAGAATGCAGAACCCAGTCAAGTGGAAAGTGAAAATAGATTTGTTGTCTTTCTTCTATTTGCTTGTATCAAATAAATTTTACAAAACTAATAGTAATGAATTAAAATATTCTGACTTGTTTAAAAGTAGTAGAAAATTTTAAGAAAACAAGGAATGTACAAAGTCATAGGAGCTATGTGTATTACAGTAGATTTCTTCTGACCAGCTAAAAATGTAATTTACCTCTACATTTGAGCTTGTTTATAATCTCTCCACAGCTGCTAAAGAGGAGTAAAGAAGTATGTTTAGACATACACAGGTGTATGGGGCCAGATAGGATCTACCCAATGTACTGGGGGAAGTGCTCACCAAGCCACTAACCATCACTTATCACCAGTCCTGGGTAACTGGGGAGGTCCCACTTGACTGTATGTTAGCAAATGGGATGCTCATATACAAGTATGGCCAGAAGGAGGATCCAAGGAATTGCAGGTCTGTCAATCTGACGTACTGTTGATTTCTAGAACTCATTCAACTTGAGCTTTTCAAAGAACAACGTGAACTTTGAGCAATATCCAAGGAGAAACTTTAATGTTTGAATAGGAAATAATCTAAAAGCTACACACCTGACCCGAGCAAAGTAACTTAAAGAAATTTACCCCTGAAGAGCACATTATCACCACATATAAAGAAAAGAGAATTTAGTTCTCAGACAGATAGTGTACAAAAAGCCTGTAATGAGTAGGGAGCCATTACTGTTGATAGAGAACATTAATCCAAAGATGTGTTTGCTGTTTTGGCCACTTCTGAGGCACTAGAAGAGAGCAAACAAAATGCAAACTCAACTCTTTCACATTCATGATTAGACACTGGGCTAAATAAGGAGACTTGAGTTTTCAGTCCTTTGTTGCCAAGTTTGGTTTTGTTTATATTTTGTGGCTGGAATAAAAAAGTGGAAAATTCTGTGTGAATTTAGGACAGAACGTCCTACCATACAACTGGTCTTCCAGTGCCAGCCATCCTCTCCCACTCCTGTTGGCCCTGTATCCTTGGCTGATGGTTTACCAGGTTGACATCTGGCTCCTTACAGTTATTTGTATTCATTCTCCTGGGAAATAATCCCTGCGTGTTTCAATATTCCTAAACTGTAATTTAGGAACTAGATGTGTTTTTTTCTGAACACTTTTCTGTCTTCCATCACAATCTTCTGTATTCTCTCACTTGTTCTGTACTATAAGCAGGAATACAGAAATGCTTTTATGGTGTTTGGTTTTTTTTGAAATTAAAACAATCTAAGTCACCTGGTTTACAGTGTGGCTTCATAAGCAATTGCTTTAAGGATGACAAATGAAGCATCAGCATGAGAATGAACATTGAAATAGGGAAGGGGAAATGGACATCTTTAGCTAACTTCTCCAACAGAGAGAATATATTGTGTAACTGCACCTTTTTTTACACTAAATGAAGATTTACCAAGCCAAGGATTTGAAATATCTGGTTAATAATTGAATTGATTAGCTGTTTAAAATAATTAGATGTTGACAGATGTAGAAGGATCATTTTGCAAGAGTTATAGTCCCTAGAATATTAGAATTCCCCACCAGATGTAGTTTTGATGCTATGAGGTCTGTTTTGACTGGACTAGCACATCATTCATGGTCAATCAAATTAATACAACATATAAACAGGAAATATCTTGTGGGGTTTGATTACCATTTCAGTTGTATAACAATGGCTATCAGCAGAACTTTATTTGTGTATTTATTACTTTACAATGCAAAGCTCTAAAACAGGAGTAGACCATGCAAACTCCTTGAAGTGAATTTATTGAGTATGTTTAACCTAGTTAAAATTTCTGAAATATCCATATGCAATTAGAAATTTATTCATGACAAGATTGGTTCTTTTAGCTATGAATATACTTTAAAACACACAGCAACAATTTCCAACAGAAACAGAGAACTGTTTTCCACAGAAAGGAAAAAAATACTTTGTAATTATTATTACTCCTCCACTGGATACCTGTATTAATTTAAGACCAGCGGGCAAATCAGAACCATACAGCCGCTCGCTCACTTAACCCCTTTTTCTTCCCCCTGGGGAGGAGAATCAAAAGAATGTAACTTCCATGGGTTGATATAAAAACAGTCCAGTAACTAAGGTATAACACAAACCACTACTGCTACCACCAGTAATAATGATAAGGGAAATAAGGGAAGAGAATACAACCGCTCACCACTCGCTGATCGATACCCAGCCTGACCCAAGCAGTGATCTAATCCTTCCGGGTAACTGCCCTCAGTTACTATAGTGGGCATGATGTGCTGTGGGATGGAATATCTCTTTAGTTAGTTTGGGTCAGGTGCCCTGTTTCTGCTTCCCCTCCTCTGTGGCAGAGCATGAGACTCAGAAAGTGCTTGGTCAGAGTAACCATCACTGAGCAACAACTTAAAAACAAGCAGCGCTATCAGTGCTGTTCCCAGGCTGAAAGTCAAAACCACAGCACTGCACTAGCTACTAAGAAGGAGAAAAATGACTGCTACTGCTGAACCCAGGACAATACCTAAAACATTTGGAATGCAGAGAGAAATCAAAATGAGTGCAAGATGACTGTTGTCAGTGAAGCTACAATACTTGGTGCAGTTACTGCGCTATAAATACAGTTATTCCACTAGTGTTCTCAAAAATAATGTTGGCAACGCACACACACTCTTTTATACACATATATCTGTGTCTCTATTTGCATTGCCAGTCACATAAAATTTAAAAAAGTCTTGTAAGTACCATGGAAGTAAACTGACTCTGGCTGTTTTCAACAATGTTGACAAACGCTCTCATATGTACTCATAAGATAAAAGCTGCATATGAAAGAACTAAAAAATGAAACCCACATTACTCCTTCATAGCTGATTGCAAATGAGCAGCAAACTGCAGGGATTCACTGAACCCCAGAAAATCCTGTTTTATAAAATGGATCACAAGTTCAGAGATTTCTCTTAAGCAACTTATCAACTTGCACAACAAATATGTAGTAATAAACATGCCAGGATCCCACTGATGTTTACAGGTAGATCAGTTGCTATATGTAGTTATGCAGATCACTTTTTCAAAGTGGCCAATGCATTAAATATGACACATGGTCCTTTGTGCTTTACCTCAATGGACATGTTTTGTGAGCATTTCTATTAAAGCTTCAAACTACTAATTTTGGGGGAAACCCGTTACTGATTAGGCTTGTTCACAGGGATGTAAAATGTCTTTTCTTGAATGTGGTAGTTTACATATACGCTTCACCTAGGCATAAATGGCAGTCCTGGGATTTAATTTGTTGCCTCCTGTGTCCCTCTGACTGGTGCACTGAGGGAGAAATGTCCTTAAATTTATTCCAAATTCACATCTGTTTCTCCAGTTGGATAGAATTTTAAGATTCAGATGTGATGGTGCAGCTGTTGGCCTTTTGCACATACTGTCTCCTTCCTAGAGGACCAAAAATTATTTTTTGCCTTTTACGGAACAAAGTTGCAAATAGTTTTCTTTGGGGGCTAGTTTGCATCAGGCTCTTGAGCACACTTGGTTGAACGGAAAGGCAATTCACAGAACACTTTTCCATCCCAATGCAGTGTTCAGTCACTGCTCCCTAACTTGACATCCTAAAGAAGAAAGGCACCACAGGTCAGAGCCACAGACATCCTTTCCCACAACTGTGGGGTAGACCAGGTGCATTGAAGGATGGAAGATCAGAAAATTGTTTACATAGTCACCTGCACGCAGAGAACTATGTATTTATGATGTGAACCTGAAGTTCGTTTTGCAGAACATACCGCATTAAAATACTGCTGCAAGCATTCATATATAAACACAGAAAAATGTGTTCAAATATGCCATTTTTTGTGTCAAACCCTCTTGTATATGTGCCTGATCCTTTAGCTTTCTTCATTTTCAAATATTTGGTGACTTGTGTGCATGCGGGAGGCTCAGGGAGGCAATTTTCACAGTGAGTAACTGTAAAACTGAAAACATGAGGCAAAGTCACATTAATACCTTCATTGAAATTTTCTAAAGCAACAAAATAATACAAATGACTTCACTTTCTTTCAACTTATTGATAATTCACAGTAATATTGTGAAAAAATTATTCTAACAGTGCAGTTTGAAAGTGAAATTTTTCAATGCTCTTAATACTGTTTTATGATATTCCTTTGTGGTTTAGTGTGTATGCCATGACATTGTTGAAATTAAGAATGAATGATTCCAGCACCCTGAGAGAACTACTGAAGGTTAGTATAAGTAGTTCTATGGGGCATGAAAAATAGTGAGATTTTGGAAAGAAGATGACAAATCAATATCAAATTTTGCCTCCACAGAAGAATAAGGAGTGTAGTCAGATTATCTAGCAAGAAAGAAAAAGCTTCTTCCTTACATTCTTCTGATTTGTTCTAGTCCTGCTGACACCGAGTATTAAAACCTTGTTTATGTTTTAGAGACTTTTTCAAAGAGCACTTTGGGGCTTTATAGTATTTGTAGAATGTTCTTTATAGTTAAAATTACATGCTGAGATTGCAGGCTGCTGAGCTAATATATTGTTGCACTGATTAAATTGATTAAAAGCTTCATTTTTGACAGGCAAATTGTAGAGTCTGAGATCTGTTATTGTGCATTTCAGTAATTCAGCCTATGTCTTGTCCCATCTAATCATCACTTCTTTGCTTCCCTGTTTAGCAATCATCTCAGTAGCAGGTACATTTTCAAACAGCATATTAGCTTCACATCTGAATTACATGAGTCACAGTGCATTGGCATTACAAAAGCCTTTTTCAGGGTAATGGCTTATTCAGTGAAACACTTGAAATATATTCCTCTTTTTTATTTATTTTTCCCCCTGTCTTTTCTATCTTACTATACTGTGAACAAAGAAAGGGATCCTTGATTTTTAGATTAGAAAATAAGAGATTATTTTTACTATAGCTGTGGATTGACGGGAAAGATTGTACTGCAGAAGCATTTTATGCCCTACTCCAAACAACATATGCTTGCTTACTAATGTGTGACAGTGCAGAGCACGAAAAACTTCCTAGAAATCAGTGAAGATATAACTGGGAGATAAAGAAGAAGATTCAGCAACTTAAATCTGCTACAGAAGAGTTATTTTGTGATAAATATGGAAACAAGGTGAGGTTTAAAAAAAAAATACCCCAAAACCCCAAACAACTCAAAAAACCAAAAAGCCCTGAGGAAATCTAAATTGCTTTAAATAAATGCAGATGCCTACAGACAAACTTGTAGGCTTCTAATGGCTGTGCAAAGTAGAAAATATTCACAGCTTGCCAACAGGAGAGACTGAAGGCAGTCCAGAACTGTGAGCTGGCTGATAGCACTACACTGATATGGGTAATCAGTGCCAGCCACAAGCTGCACTTCTGCACTGCATGTTCCTTGATACTGGCATTACACATCTTTGGGGGTAAAAGCAGACCTGTTTAGCCAGAGATCAGTACTGGGCCCAGTGACTCTGCTAAGTGAAGAATACACTACTTACTTACTTTACAGAATGCAAGGCAAGAAGATAAAGTGTGTCTACCTGGTTCAGATAGAAGTTCCATTAATTCAGTACCCCAAATTGCTGATTCTGCACAATGAAACATACAACGAAGCTTCCGGCTATCAGAAGTTTTAAAACTTTTGGAGCAGAAGTGACATTTGCTCACTCCATTTGGATGCCAGTGATGAAGCTTGCATTTGAATTTTACTTTTTGAAAGCATTTAAAATGTAGGCCACATAGCATCCTGGGTCAGTGAATTCAGTAACTGAATTATGTTCCATTTGAAACCTGTCTTTTCATTCAGAGATGTATTTTTCTTTTATTGTGATGATTGATAATGAATCATTTCACTTTTTATTTTCTTCCTACTATCCATTACGTCAGAGAGCTTTGGCTGTCTCCATGCTTTATGCTGATAAAGTATCCTAGTGTCATGGGTTCAGCAGCAGCATTTTTCTCCTTCGTAGTAGCTGGTGCACTGCTGTGTTTTCCACTTTCGGCCAGGGAACAGTGCTGATAACACCGATGTTTATAGTTATGGCTTAGAATGTTTTGGCCTGACCAAGGACTTTCTGAGTCTCATGCTCTTCCAGGGAGGAGGGGAAGCCGGGAGGAAGCAGAATGACCACAGAGCTATCCCATGCCACAGCATGTCATGCCCAGGATGTAAAACTGGGGGCAGGAACCCGGAATAGTTCAGTTCACAGCTCGGTCATTGAGTGGCGAGCAATTATATCCTCTTTCCTTGTATTTCCCTGGTCACTGTTGGTGGTGGTGGTTTGTGTTATACCTTAGTTACTGGACTGTTTTTATCTCAACCCGTGGGAGTTGCATTCTTTTGATTCTTCTCCTCATTCTCCCCCCCCCCCCCTCGGAGTGGGGGGGAAGAAGGAGGGGGAAGTGAGTGGTCAGGCTTTTATTAGAAGGGGTGAGCTATTGTATTCTTTCCTTGTATTTGCCTTATTATTATTATTGGTGGTAGCAGTAGTGGTCTTGTGTTATACTTTAGTTACTAAACCATTATTATCTCAACCTGTGGGAGTTGCATTCTTTTGATTCTCCTCCCCATCCACCAGGGAGCGGGGGGAAGAAAGAGAGGGGAGTGAGTGAGAGAGCAACTGCGTGATTTACGGCTTAAACCATGACACCTGGGTACATCAGTGTTTCCATAACTGCTCTAAAAATACTAGCAGCAGACAGAGAAATTAACACAGGTGTAAAGACAAATTAAATGTTGATATCTTTCCTCCTGCAAACAGGAATCTAAAAGGGGAAGTGTACAGAAAAATTCCAGGTAACTCCTATTGACTCTCAACCCTTCTTTTCCCATAATCCACAGATTTTCTTCACCAAGTGTCTCCTCATGAGCAAGACATGGCATTTTAGCCAATATATTAATTTCTACACTTTGTGCTGTTGGACACCTATGAAAATGCATTTATTATTTCACTAAGGAGACTCAAAGGAGAGCTAGGGGAATGTTTAAGAAACAATTAGAAATTCTGTTCTTCTGTAGCTAATTAACCCTCCTCTGCGTTTTCCATGCTTTGTATTATCACTTGTCAGTCTACTTTCAAATGGCAAAATTTACAGAAAATATACGCATGACAGATTGAGGGCCTGAAGGTTTGATGTTATGTTTCTCACCAGTAGTCTGGTACAGCAGCAAATTTTAAGAAGAGCAGAGGCTTATATTTAACCATAAAATTATTTAAGATTATGGGGTTTGTTTTTTTCAGTTTCACCCAATCTTATTTTTCTAAAAACAGAAATTTCAACTTTTTTTTTTCATATTCAGTCTAAATTCCTTTTCATTGCTGTGAGGAATCCCCACAGCTTAATTTTACATACTTAACTTTGGCTTTCCCTTGCGTTCCTCCAGATACAATGATTCAGGGGAGGAATATACTTGGGATAGCATACTTTTTTTCAGGGTCTGTTTATGGATACTGGTAAGACTGACCTCCTTATTTAGACCATCAATCAGTTTCCTAAAGGTTGGTGATGCAAATATCACTTTCCACAAAGCAAAAGCTTTCTAAACAAGTGCACACTTACTCTTGTGACTTGTACTTGGTCACCCACTGGGTAATGGGTCTTGGATTTAGGCATGGGGTATGTGTATGTGTGTTTGGTTGACTTTGTCTTGTTTTCTGTTTTGCTGATGTGTGCCTATTGTTGCACTCTAGAATTTTGAAATCAGGACTCAAAAGGAAGGATTTCTTTAATTCCTACCTGTTCATCTCATTTCTTACAGTTTGGGTCCTCACCATTTTAAACTGATCTTGGCCAATGCAGAAGAAATACTGCTTTGTCTTGGGATCTTGGTGATTGTTAACACTTAAAGAATGATGAATATAATTTAACAAGTATATATCCAGCTGGTCCTGGACAACTTGGGAAACAACCACAGATGTATGGAAAAATGAGTGCAAAGATGAAATAGAGCAGTAAATTGTGCATGACATTCCTCTGAAATGGTCTTGCTTTCTGAGGTCGACCAATTGGAAGTAATTGTTGGGACTGTATATGACAGAGGTGCGGAAGGATATGAGGAAATTCACGTGAAGAAAATAACATTCCAAGAATTCTCTGGAGCTGAAGTGACATATTGTCTCAGCAATACTTTAATATGTCATTATTTATAAGCCAAATGACCTGGACACCTACTAATCAGTTTGCAGTTGCTGGGTGAGCTTCTGGAACTATTCTTAAAAAGATGTGTTTCTTATCAAGAAGGGGCTGACACCCCTGGTTCATAGAGTTTGCGAAGATACCAAAAGAAAACAGATTTTTGGTCACTGAAGGGATCTATGTACATTTTCTTTACCTATTCATTTCTCAGGAGAACTCAAAAGCTAAAGAGAATTACTTTATATTTGTCAGTATTGAGATAGAGCACTATGAAAGGTTCCAAGAAAACATTCAGACTATATATAAGGAGGAAATTTTTTATGAGTGTGGTGAGACATTAGAATGGGTTCCTCAGAGGGGTGGTAGACGCCCCATGACTGGAGACTTTCAACTTCAGGTTGGGCAATGGTCTGAGAAACCTAATATATCCAAAGATGTCCTTACTCACTGCATGGGTGTGTGTGGAGAAATTACCTTTAAATGTCCCTCTAAACCCAAACTGTTCTAGTTTCTATAATTCTATGATTATTTCCAGTGAGAAACTGAATTATGCTAGTAGAAGCACTATGAACAATAATTTATATTGTGATTCTTCTTCCTATTCTGAAAGATGCAGTCAATTTTCTGATTCCTGGCTAAAGAGCTCCATAACACAGTAACATGCTCAATCTATTTACCACTTAGCTATCTCTGATAGCTTTTGATGGATTTTTGGTGGAGGATCACCAACCTATATTCAGGTCAGAAGTCCAGCTCTGAGGAGGTTATTAGGTCTGGCCTTGCTTGTGAATTAAATAATTTCCAGAATGCATATATTCATGATTTGCACTGATCAGCTAGGTAGCAAATGTTAGTATAAGGACAGCCGCACACAGAAAGCTGAGAGATGCAAAATAATATTTAAAAAGAGAAAACCATGACTGTGAGCCATGCTAACCTAAACTTTCAAAAAAAAAAAAAAAAAAAAAGAAAAAAAGAAAAAAAAGGGCTTTACTCATTGTTTTTATTTATACAATACTTGTTAATTAGTAACCAGTTAATCTGAACATGGTGTAAAATATAGTGTGGTAGAATTCTTCTAGAATAAGCAGATTGTATGAAGTTTTTTGCCATCTGGGTTCAAAGAAATAAAGAGAAAAATATGAGAAAATAATAAATGATAATAAATGTTTTCAAAGATTAACTTAAAGATAAATATGATGTATGATGCTAAACTAAAATGTACATGATTGGGAAGCTATTCTTCAGTAACCAAGTGCTGCTTACATTTTGCTTAGAATAGTGTTAGAAGAAAGTTGTTTTTTTTTCATGATACAGGCTAAAGATCAATATTATTTGATCTCGTATATGTCAAAGTTCATACAGAATGCATAAGAGCAAATTATAACCAAAAAAAAAAAAAAAAAAAAAAAAAAGAACAACTAGTATAGGTAAATCTTACCTAAACTATCATGGTACAGGATGAAATATAGAAAGATATGCTTTATACTGGTACTCTTATTCCTGACTTGGTATTTTGCTTTCAGCAGACATAAAATCACTCTAATGAGATTTAGCTGTAACTCTGAATAAAATGTTAACTTTTCAAGAGTTCATAAACACTACTGAAAGGTTGAGGCTTGACAAAAGGCTGGGTATGAAAGATTTATATGAGGAATATTATATACTGAGATTTTGTTTGTGTGTGCATGTGTGTGTACGTAGAATCATAAAATCATAGAATGGTTAGAGTTGGAAAGGACCTCAGGATCATCTAGTTCCAACTTTCCTACCATGGATAGGGACATCTCACACTAGACCACAACAGCCAAAGTTCTGTCCAACCTGTCTTTGCACACTGCCAGGGATGGAACATATACCACTTCTTTGGACAACCTGTTCCAGTGCCTCACCACTCTTACAATTAAGAACTTTCTTCCTTATATCTAACTTAAACTTCCCCTGTTGAAGTTTAAACCTGTTACCCCTTGTCCTGTCACTATAGTCCCTCTCCGGCAACCTAAAATCTCTCACAAAACATGAAACATTTGAGTTGCCTATCCAGAGCAAACCCTGAATGCGCAAGCATTGTCTGGAATGTGGTTAGTTGCCAGAAGGCTAGAAATGTACCAGAAAGCTAACCCTAAGGCAGGATAGTAGGTAGCATCTTAGAATTCTTCTAGGGTAAGCTGATTTTGTATGAAGTTTGTTGCTGTCTGACTTCAAGAATTTAAACTTGTGTAGAGATTGATTCTGTAGAGATTCTCTCTTCAGAAAAAGCTCTCACTTTACGTGATTTATTCCTTTGACTTGGTTTTTATCTTAGCCTGATCCTGCAAACACAGCATAGTGACAAAAAAAGTGAATCCAGACTTGCAGTGGGTTCAGATTTCCTACATTTTTTTCTTTGTTAAATTTATGCCATTTTTCATTTTGTAGCTTACCCTTATGCTTTATGTCACAACTCATTTATAAAATTCCCTTCCAGTTAAACATCAAAGTGCACTTTAGGCTAAAGAATGTGTGTTTAATGGATTGTGTATTTAGATCCAACTGCAGTTACTGGGAAGCTCATGATTCAAAATAACAGCATAATCTTCTGCTTTGGTTTGTGGACTGCTCTTGTGTCTGTTTTGGCAACGAGACGTTGATTCACAACCTCAGGACAGACTGTGATGTTGTACCCTACTAAGGAGGAGTAGCTGTTGGTTAGTTCTCCCAGCAGCAGAATGATATTGAATGGGTGCGACCTGGGACAATGACTATGGTATAGCATTGGGTAGATAATTCTGTGCAGGACTGGAAATGTTTAAACTTAAGAGACATTTGCATTTCTACAAGTCAAAACAGCAATTGCAATGGTTATGATAGAAATACCAAGTGTGTATTTAGAAAGCTTATTCTTATCCAGGTCACTTAGCAATTCAGAACAGTTTGGAGCCAGGCTGTTCTAATACCTGGGATAAGTATAAACAGCTGATGCTGAAAGGGAATGATATCTCAGTTGATCAATGCTTTTATTTTATTTAGCTTAGTTTTGTATCTTGCAGCATCTCATTCAAAGTGCAAGTCAGATGTAATTTCTTCAGGTATATTCCTACTCCTGCCAGCTAGGAAGAAAGAAGCAAAATCTCTCTAGTAGCCAGAGTGGTAATTGGTAAAGTTTCCCTCAGTTGTTATGCTCCCACTTCTCAAAGGTAGGAGTGGAGGCTTTTATGAATCAGACATATTGGAATAAATAAAAGAAAAGGAAGGCAGAATAAATGATATACAGGGAAAAAGGAAAAAAAGAATTTGTGAAATGTCTTCAGAAAGTATCCAGCTCAGAATTATTTGGAGATGGGAGCTCAGGGTACAGCGAATCATCTTTTCTAAGCTTCTAAGAAGCACACAGAGCTCTCAGAGGAAAATAAGTTACAAAGCTGGGAAATGTCAGTAACAATACATTGGCCTGTTTTTCCTCTCTCACTCCTACTTTCTCCCTGTTTCCAGTGATTTAAAGTGAGCTGCGATTAGCCTGGTGACCCTGGTGGGTGATTTCCCTGAAGAGAAAGTAAACTACAATATTTAAATGTAATGTCTGATATAAGTTTGAGCCAAGCTTCACCTTTTTATGGTTGGAAAAGAAGGAAACACAAGAGACTTATGATTTCACTTTAACAGTTGTGCTAATAGCCAGATTGGCTGGTGTCAGAGTGTGCCTGAGACAGGCCTCAACGTTTTCCTGGTGTAAACGAAGAAATCACAGGAGACGTTCTTTTTCCCTGTCATAACCAGGTGTTTGTTACTTGATCTTGGAAGTGAATAGAACTGTGTATCCTCTTTTTTATTCCCCTCTTGCATGTATTGAGTGTTTAATCTCTTTCCATGGAACTGTGTTCTTTAAGTTTTATTCTGGTGTCCACTGAAAGCTAGAAGAGAGTAAAAAGACTTTTAGCTGAATAGCAGCTATACTGGACAAGTTGTAGTTTTGTGCTTCACAAAAAATTAACTGCCAACAGTCCTCAGTATACATGTGAATTATGAAAATTAAAGAGAAGTATTTAGAAATGTAGGGCTTGCGATCCATCTTGTGTAGTATTTTGTCTCTGGGAGTGGCCAGGAGTTAATTAAAGTAGTGTTTTTACAGAAAATTTAAGTGTGTGATTCTCTGCTCTGTTGGTAAGATAACATCAATTTTGGCAGAGGAAATACACGGCATCTGTTAATAGGCAAGCAGAAAGAGCTTTATGAAAGAAACTAAAATAATATGTCTCTGCTTTTGTTTGTGTAAAATAATTCATGGCTAATTGCAAGCAGATACTACACTTAAATACTGGGTAACATCCTGAACTGGTGTAAATATTACAGCTCAATTGCTATGAGCAGGGTTATTCTGAGCAACTTATGTTAACAGTGCGATTCATTACAAGAAAGCTCTATTGCAATAGCAGAAATTCCAGTTGAGAGCTAACTTTTCTTCACTTTTTCCTTCTTTTGAAGTCTATTTTAATGTCCTTTTCTCTCTCAGTTCAAAAAGTTATACCTCATTTTAATTTATAAAGCAAGCTAACCAGAAGCTTAATCTCAGTCTGTACCCTTTGTAGCCACTTCAGAATAAATGTGAAAGGTTTTCACTTGTATTCAGCGTCATTTGGTATTCATTTCACCCAGGTATACATAACAAAAAGGACATATGAAAGAAGCACAAAGCTCCAGTAGAAAAAAAAAAAAAAAGGAAAATAGGGACTGTTTCTGTTCATGGTTCTTTGATGGCAGTAGATTAATTGCGAAAAATAGATGCTTTTGTGAAAAAGAGGTGTTCAGTGCTGTATCAGAATGCTCTCTGTATAGGACTGTTTACAACAGATGACCAAAAGGGGCATAACACTTTACCAACCTTGCATGTAAAATGTCAGTTCTAAACACATGTAAATTAGTATATGCTTCCATTCAAATTATGCATCTAAAAGTCCAACTGGCTTCAAAATCCAGAACATCAAAGTTGTTCACACTAAAAGATCAAGTGGCTTAGTACCACTTTAATGAGACTTTTAACTATATTTATGTTACATGTGACTTTAAAGATACTTTCTAGCAATGCCATACACAAAAACTCCACCAAAGTACAAAATACAAATGTTCATGTAAATGAGATGCAAAGTTAACTTTTGATGTCTTGGTGTCTTAAGCAGATTATGGTTGATATCAAGGCCGAAGACTTCTAGTGAAACAATCTATTTATCTCTGTCAGCTTTCAAACTATGACTTTTTATTGCCTTTTGCATTGTGTACTAAGCATATCAGGTATGTCACCACATGTGAACATGAAGAATTGGTTATTCCAAACCTGTTAAGATATGTATAATTTTGCAAAGGAAGAGAGAACATTGCTAGTAAAAGACTCAGCAGATATGGAAAACATTTTTCATAAGTTCTGGAGAAAAGTTAATTAACAAAATATATGGGAGTAAAAAGGAAAGAAAAAAGATGCTGTGCTAACATGAAGACAGCAGACTGAACAAAGGCAATCATATATGTATTCCAGAGGAGAAATAAAAGAAAGCACCTCTGAGTCTGATACTATAACTCTGGTATATAATATCTTAGAGACTTACAATCAAATTCAAAAGAGTGTTAGGTGTTTTTATTAAAAAGCGTTATCTAAAGAAAGTTTCCTTATAAGTAAATCCCTGATGAGGGAAGCCCTCTGTCAATTGAATTGCTCCTGAACCTACAACTCAACTCTATACACATTATCAGAGCTGCCTGGCCCCAAAACCATTCATCCTAGCATTCATCTAAATCTGGCAAGACTTAAAATGAAACCTGTTACTTAAAGTCAGTCTGGCTACTTGAAAAAACATCATCAGTATCTGTGACATTATGCCCTGCAGCTGAAAGCTCACAGAAGTAAGAATTCTTCCTGGTAAATTACAAAATATATGTCATTGCATAGCTAATACTAATACATTAACAAAGCTAATGAGCTTCTGTTAGAGGATCAGCATGCAAGAAAGGATATGATGCCCCAACCAATTGCAGCACCCTTAACAGAGCTGGGTCATCTAAGATCAATGACTTTGTATAGAATCATAGAATCATAAAATAATTTGGTTTGGAAGGGATCTTCAAAGGTCATATAATCCCTGTAATGAACAGGTACCTCTTCAACTAAATCAGATTGCTCAGAACCACATCCAGCCCGGCCTTGAATGTCTCCAGGGGTGACGTATCTACCCCCTCTCTGGGCAACCTGTGCCAGTATTTTACCACCCTCATTGCAAAAAATTTTTTCTTAAATAGCGCTCAGCTCAGGTACAAGAGTTCTTGGGTCTGGTTCCTGCTGCCACGGTTGTGGGGGGTTTGTTGTTGCTGGGTTTTTTCAGTATGGTGTTGTTCGTTTTGTTGGTTGGTTTTGATTGATACAATGTCTAATTCAGAAAAAAAAAAAAGCCGAGAACTGTGAGGTGGGAGATCTGAATATCCTCAGGTTGAAACAGGACCTAAACACAAATTTTACTTATCTGATTAGATATAAGGAAGAAGTTCTTTACTGTGAGGGTGGTGAGGCACTGGAACAGGTTGCCCAATGAAGTGGTAAATGCTCCACCCCTGACAGTGTTCATGCAAGGTTGAACAGAGCCTTGGGTGACATGGTCCAGGGTGAGCTGTCCCTGCTCAGGCAAGGGGGTTGGAACTAGACGATCTTAAGGTCCTTTCCAACTCTAAATATTCTGTGATTCTATGGCTCTACAAATATTTCTCCAAAGCTGCGTTTTATGTGAAGGAGACAATAATAAGCATGCTTGTTCATTTGGTTTTTAGAATGCTTTAAATGCCTATCCTCTGGAATAACTTGAACACTCAAAATTCACTCACATGTGAGACATTTGTCACATGTGGCTAGGAGCTAAACTACCTTTTATTAGTTTCCACTAAGTCCTTAAATACTTTTGGGGGCTAAGGACAGAAGATCCCAGTTCCTATTAAATGCTCTCAAATACGTATGCAAAAAGTTCAGTAAAAGGGATTGCTGTTCCCTATCAGAGACACCCAAGCCTTCATGTGCTCTATTCTTACAAGTGACATATGTATTTCAGCACAAAGATTCACCTGGAAACATAGACAGCATTTGCAGTATCATATTACAGTAATTACTGAAAAGACTTGATGTGTCATATGGTATTCATTTATGGTCCTGTTACCTATGTGGATATGGAAAGGAGCTATATAAATATTTAACATATACCATTAACTAAACCTACAGAAACTCCATAAAGCATATGTTTTACCTGATTTCATTATGAGTAATTAGAGTAGTGCCTAGCAACCGTAATTGAAATCAGGGCTTGTTTGTACGAAGCAATATGCAAGCATCTAACAAGAGATGGCCCTGACCTCAAAAGTGATAGAAGACATTATATCAGCATTCTTGCTATATATTACAATGTCTTGCACAAACTTCTGAAGGACCTCCTTGAAATTTCAAGAAAGATAGAAGAGAGTATTACAGTATTTTTAAAACTATTCTATCCTATGCCAAGCTGAGATATAATTAACATCTTAGCTGGGGCATAATTAACATAGGTTCTATTCCATGATATTTATCAGTTAAACGCAAAGTTAATGCTAGTATTCTTTGGCACACTCACACAAGGTAAAAATGTGTTCATTTGCAGCTGTGTCTATGAAACAAGTCAGATCTCCTTTTGGAGTCTAAAATTCTCTTGGAGGAAGTGCACTGAAAAGGTGTTTTGGGTACAGTGATCAGCAACTCATTTGATGCAATCTGTAACATCTTTGTGCAAATGTTTACAGCCAGTATAACATTGCAAAACTTCAGGAGCTATTAGGTGAACTTCACATTTACTTCCTAGAAACATTACTATGGGAAAAACTCATCTAATGTTGAAGCAAAGACCTGAGGTCAGATTAACTTTTTAAGTTCAAAAGCACATATAATACTTTGAAGTTCCAGATCAGCTCTCAAATTGTATCACAAAATCCCCCAAAACTTTAATATAGAGAAGATTTCTCTTGGTGTTATTTGCAAGGGAAATGAAAACTCCTATGCATTTTTTTTCCCCTCTTCTTGACACCTAATTCAATTATGCATGTTAGAAGGAAAACATTTGCGACTGCAGGATCAAAGACAAGACAGACAAAAACCATAAATGTTTGAATTACAGACTGAGGGAGCATGAGAGAAGCAAGCTTTGAAAAAGTGGGGCAGATGATCACTTTAGGAACTGTTGTGAATGTTGCTTAGCAAATGTCCCAACAACAGGCAGGGGTCTAGTTGGGAAGGTGTGTCAAAAGACTAGAGCAGACGTTCTTCCTGTTCAGAGCAACTGCTTCAAAAGGAGGTATCACATCAAATGTTTGTAGTGCTCTAGCCATCCTACTGTGCCCCTAGGTACAGTAGCGTGCTCAAGCAGCAACCCAGCACAGTACAAGGGGAGTGAGAGGACGTTTTATTAGGCCAGCAAGGCAATTCTCATCCATCTCACATGCAAAGACTGGAAAAGGCAGAGTACAAGCTACTGATAAACTGGGAATGGAAGAAAATTTCAACGGTGTGTGCAACTCACATCCCTGTAAGGTTTTGCTAAACTGTGGGATGGGAAAACCCTGTGCTGTACAGCTAGCATTCAAAGTTTATAGCCTGCCTATACGTAAAGAGCAAGGACCAGGCACAGCAAGAGTCGCAGCAAGATTTCAAATGCAAAACCCTCACAAGCATTTCTCTGCACTCCTCTGGAGTATATGTGCAGTAGCTCACTTTGTCCCATTCCAGATATGTGAAAAAACACATACTGCAGTATCAGAAACAGTGCAGGAAACCTGCATGCTACATAATTGAGAAGAATCTGACTGTCTTGGGTTTCTTTGTTTCTCTCATCATCTTGGCATCTCTTGAATCTTGGAGGCTTGTAGGAAGGCCTGGGGCTAAAGAAGCATACAGATGCCACTGTGTCTCCTTGATTCTGAACTGCAGCTTTCACAGCAGAACATTGCTCAGAGGAGAATAATTCATCCTGATGAAGTGGATTTTTCACTTCAGGCTGAGCATCAGTTGACTGCTCCCTAATTTGAAATTTTAAATTAACTAGTTGGAGAATATCTTCACTTTTCTATAGTAACCACCTGGTAGGGTAATTTGAGAAGATAAAAGTGTATCAGTATTGTGTAATTCTGTCTCATTTTTACTCAATTTAGGTAAATGTTGATCTAATTATTGAGAATGTCAGTATTTAAAAATGTAAGTATTTAAAAATGATGAGTGGCACATAAAATAGGTTTTAGGGCCCAATTACAGGTAAGACATTTACCTCAGTTAAGGACCAAAATTTAAACATATGATTAATCTTATATTAATTTTTGTTTAATATGGTTAACTTGCTGAATAAGTATCTAATTGACTTGACTGAGGATTCAGGTGATTAATTCCTTCAGATGCTGCAGCATAACTTCTGCTGGCAGCAGTGCTGCCTGCTTAGTGCTCTGCTTCTGCTGTAGGCGGGAGGCAAGATCAATATCACAGGCACTAATGTAGCACATTTCAAGATGAGTGGCAGAAACACAACCTATGAATGCTCTGGATAGGAATGCCAGGGAGCACCAAATGCAGACAGAACATTGATTTTGTCCCACTGAAGAGAAGATCACTTGGCAAGCTACTTCCCAGAGTAAGAGCATGGTATCCAACTTGGCAGAACAAATGAAGAGTAAAATAAGTTTGGAGGAAAGAATTTTACAGGACATTGTAGTCCAGCAGTTTTGTAAGAAATAATTTCTGTCCAAGGTATCCCAAAGGAAAAGCAATCTCATGTGGAATTTCTGGACCTGGAAGTCAACTGTGAGATGGCTACTGAGTGTATTGTGGTCTATCTGAGAACTTAGGCATTTTCTCAAAATAAATAAAAAGCTGCTTAGAAGCTTATACAATTAAACTGCAGTGGTTAAAAGACCTAACATAATAAGAGAAGAATAAACAAGAGAATAATTGCAAAGTTTTCAAATCACTTCCTCTGAAGTATCACATAATTCGTCTTGAAAAGTCAGCTATTTCTGCCTATACTAAAATACTGAATAAAAGGAAGAAATTCAGCACAGAAATCTAAACGAAAAGTCAGTTGGTGCCAGTATATAAACCATATCTGTAGGCAACAATGATGACTCCAAGAGGTCTGTAAAGTTAAATCTTTATTTTAGGTTATAAGTTGAGGCAGGAAAAAAAAAAAAAAAAAAAAAGACAAGGTCTTAAAGTCCAATCAAACATTAATACTAAAGAATATTTATCATCAAACCAAACTGTCAGGGCAAGTGGTTCAACTTCACAAAAACTCTTTTTTTTCCCTTCTGTAGGATTAATATGTTGCTTGCACTTACTATTTTTCCAGACCCATTTGGATTACTGGTATTCTTTGTTAAGCCTTACTTGTATCGTATTTTCTCATGAAGCTAAATTAAAACTGAGCAATGAAGGCTGCAGACAAATCTATAGATTGTTCTCCACTGCTGATGTCCTTGGAACTGTGACCTTAACAGTGGCCAGCTACAAAAATTGCAATTGCTCTTTTTATTAGCTCTGCTATTCTCATTTTGCACCTACAGCACTGCCAGGCCTTCCAGCTTGTCAGGAAATTGAGGAAGCAATGCACATTGGAGTTAATTAGAGCTTTTTGGCACTTGTGTCTACAATACAAGTACTTCTTAATCTGTTATTTGGATTATTTTTCAGTAAAAGATATACTAAAAAAAATTGAAGCACTGTAGAACAGACAGGAATATTCAATGACAAGGATACAAATGAAATCAATAGGTCACTTAGAAGTGAAGTGCGATACAAAAAAAAAAAAGTTAAAAAAGCCCAAGGAAGGTAACAACAAAACTGAACACAATTGCAGCACGAGAGCAGAGGGAATTGTTAGCATCAGTGCCCAGCCCATCAGCAGCACAGTAACTGTGAAGCTTAAAGAAGATCTCTATTAACTCATTCCTTCAGCTATGTGTTGTGTAATCTTGGTTTATTTGCATGAGTTCCAAGATAAATGTTGTAAAAAACGATGGGAATTTAAAAGTCCATCTTGTGAAAAGATAAAAAAGATGTGTTATGTGTATACTAGCCTATTCAGAGAAGGTATGTATTGTTATACACACTCTGTGTTTATGTGCTCATTCCTTATTACGGTTATGGTCAAGCCTTTTCTTGAACACTTTCTATTTATTTGGAGCAGAGTAGCGGGTATCACTGCAAAGATGCATAAATATCTCCACTGTCGCCTCCTATGAATTAGTGCATAAATTTGATTCTCATTTATTAAATAGCTCAGTTTACATAATGACCTTTAATAAAGGCCTGAAAAATGACATTTGGACGCTCAAGTAGGCTATGTAAAAGGAGTTTTCCTTATCAAATGTTGACCTCATTGAAGAATGACAATACATTTTTGAAGTAGAATTGTCTCAAGTGTATGAGAAAGACTGTGTTCACGATTCCCAAAGAAATTATATTTTTGTGTCTATTATTTCTAATTTTACTACAAAACTTCATATTTTTCAGAGGTTTATCTGAATTGGAACTTGCTAAACTTTCTCATAACTACTTTTTTATTGATGTCATTTGTGTTTAGTAATCATGCAGTAAAAATTTACAACCAGATTTCAATTGCAATGTAGAAGGATATATTTCAGGATAAATTTCCATAGTTTTCTTTCCATGTATTTAACTTCCATGATAATAACCTCATTTCAGTATGTTATAATGAAGAATTCATGAGTAGTTTAACTTCAATTTCTATTATTTTTTCAACAACAGAAATTGGTTTTGAACCTAAAAAATATCAAGCAACATCAGGACATCAGTTGAAACACTTGTCATCATTATTTCTGTTGGTGAATCTGAGGATTATAACTCTTATTAAAACACACCAATTTAACAAGAGACAGCGAAAGCCTAAAGCTTGCAAAAGAAGCACATGCCAAAATTTAACCAAAGGTTTGTCATGAAATGTGTGATATGCAATGACCTGTTAATTGCCACTGGTTCTTTTTGTCTTGAATATGTTTTGGGTTTGTTTTAGGCTGTTGGTTTTTGGGGGTCTTTTTGTGGGTTTGTTTTTTTTTTTTTTCCCCAGAAAACTTTTTTAAGCTGATTTTGAGATAATATATAATGACAGTTTCATAGCACATTTGGAAGCTGCTATTTGGAAGCTTAAGGTCATTGAGATAAGGATGTTACATATTTTGCAATATGGGATAATGTTATAATAATGTGAATACTGGGATATTTTGCTGTTTAGTATAGTGCTGCTTTAACACATAAGAGGAAGATATAGTTATCTTTTTCTGTCATTCATCTTTAGAAAACTGACCTGCATTTGTTCATTTTTGAATGTAATTTCTGCGTCTTAGCTTTTTTTCATCAAGGCATCCTGAAGAGATAAAACTCTCAGATTCTTTACGAACAACAAATTTTTATATCGTACAATTCCATTAAGAAAATATATCTAACAAAAGCAGATTTGAGGCAACAGCCAGCTTCCTTTGAAAACCATGAAAATGAGATCTAAGACTTGCATATTTTTTAGAAAGATGAAAACATAAATCTTGGCAGCCCTATAGTGAACTATGAATACAACAGCAGTGCATTTACTGAGCTGTATTTTCTCACACTGCGAACAGACTTAAATAATTGCAAATGCATTAATCCAAATGTTTTTTGCAAGTACCTTTCAACCCATGGGCTATTTGAAAACTCTTCACTACAAAAAATTAGTGTCAATATTTATACTCGCAGTCTTTCCTGAAGCTTATTCTTGAATGTTAGTGAAGTGAGGTACTTTTAATGAGGATGGTCTTGAAGCCTTTTTGTGACAGTATCAGTGACACACTGCTCAGTGTCTGATTATGTGAATTCTGAAATCATAGAGTGACTCCCAGGTTGTCAGCAGTGTGACTCTCACAGAATGAATGATAGACATTCAGATTATCCTAATCTTGGGAAGAGAAAGAGGGCTGATAATTTCAGAAACTTGTTTGGCTTTATTTTTGTGATTCTAAGGAGTTATCTACTCAAAGAGTGTGCCTAAAGGCACATTCACACAAATATCACTGATTGTATTTTTTTTTTCATCAAACATTCTTAGGGAAAAGAAAAAGCAAACAGGGAAAAAACATTAAATATTTTTTCAACCTCAGACAATGTGAATAATATTTTGTGCATATTTCAGATGTGTTCATATTTCAAATTAAGTGGAAAAATAGAAGATATTGCTTTCTGTTTCTTCACTCTGAAATTTTATTTTGGGTAATACTTTGACACTCTGCTTGCCATCTTTTCAGCTGTGACTTATTCTCTTTTGACAAATGTAATAGCATAGACATTTTCTTTAGACTTATCTAAAGGAGTTTTTCAGAGCATCAAGGTCTGAAAAGCATGTGTCATAGAACACTTCATTTGAACATTATTAAACGTTAACCTTAATTAAAATTTACTGATGAGAGTGGGTTGACATTAGTGCACTGCTTTGAGGAGCACAACACATATTTTTTAATATGTTGCAACTAACAGCATAACTTGTTCATTACATTCAATACCAAAAATATGTGTTTTAATGAAAGTAAGTGCCTTGTTCTCTTCACCTATTCGAACATCATATTTGAATGTGCAATAAATATGCTTTTAGAAAATTCAGTGTTATGAGAAATTAGAAGAATCATGGTTAAAACTGTGGGCTACTCTATGCCAGCAAGAAATCATCCCCTGACTTTGATGGAGTGGGTTATAAAATTAATGGAGTAATTTGATAACTTATAATATGTGCTTTTTTTCAGGTGTCTATTTGTGTTAAGTAAGTCCTAAGAAAAATTTAAGGGATTTTTATTTTTTTTCAGACAAGAGCCCTAATGTAAGGTAGCTTCATGGGCACCATCACTTTGAATAGAAACAATATCAATGATAGCTGCTGTAAGTGTTACACGAATTAACCTATTGCAAATCTGTAAGGGTCCTGTGATCATTTCAAAGAAAAAAAAAAAGATCACATTTTTCTCCTGAGAATAAGCAAACACTGAGAAATTTAATTCAATTTATATATAAGGCATTTCTTTAAAATATAATGTTGAACTACTCTGCATTTTTCAGGAAGAAAAATTGCCCTCAAATAAAGCGAAACTAAATGACATACACCATGTCGAGGACTTGAGATAAAAGCAGAAAAAAATAAGGAACTGTACTGTAAATAAAGATAGCAAGTAAGATGCCATTTAAAAAAAAGAGTGTATCAAACCAGTATGCCATTATGGATAGTGACCACAGTATCATATTTTTCTAATTTTTATTGCATCTTTGAATTTGCCCCTCTAAACTGCAGTCTTATTTTGTGTATTTTTATTTCAAGTGCTGTAAACATCAGAACTAAGTACTTGTCATTATCTAGATACACTTAATTATAAAATTTAATTTACTTTTAATAGTGACA
This sequence comes from Ara ararauna, assembly GCA_028858755.1. Taxonomy (NCBI): domain Eukaryota; kingdom Metazoa; phylum Chordata; class Aves; order Psittaciformes; family Psittacidae; genus Ara; species Ara ararauna. The sequence continues at coordinate 55,607,857 of CM054378.1, forward strand.
GTTTCTGGAAATACTGTAATATTAATTGTGCTAGAATAGAGACATTCATATTTCTCTTACTGATTCTCTTTTTCACAGGTTGTCTTATAATGATAAGGCTAAAGATATAATTCTTGTTCTTAATGCTTATTACACAGAATTTCTAGGTCTAGCTGAAATTTCTGAAGTTGATTATCAGAAACTGAGCTGTCTGATCTTCCTAGTTGCTTCTGGGAAGGAAGGAAACTTGGCTAAGTTGCAGAATTTACTGTCTCTGAGAAAGCAATTTGAAAAACCACTGAGACCTTTGCTGCTGCCTGAAGACAGTCTTCCGTGCTTATTACCAGTTACAAGAGTTGAAGAGATTAACGTAGATTCTCCCATCTGCTCTTTCATCTTCAAATTGCAAAAGCAATTCATGGCCATGTTGTTCCAGAGCTTCATAGTTCTTTGCTTGAGCCTGAACTTCTCGATTTCCCACATTTCCCACTGGATCATTAGTTTTCCAGGCAAGGAAAGTGTAAGAAGATGGTACTGGCTCAGTCTCAAGGTCAGGTAATGTGGACTTTACAAGGTAAATTTAGGTGATGCTAAGGACTGAAGCTCACCCACCACACAGCTAACAAAGAGAGCCACAGCAGAGCAAAGAGAGATGAGGCTGTTCATAGAGCCTGTATTATTTCCATGTCCAGTGGTTACATGAGGGGCAGAACCTGGTGCCCCAGCTCCCTTCCAACATGTATCTGCTAATTCTTCTGGAAGGAAGATCAAAAGCACACAGCAGGTAATCTGGCCTGCTGAGTTCAATGCAACGTTACCATGAAAAGCTGCAAGTCTGTTGAATAAGAGAAGAGACTCCTGCTCTTGGCGCAACACCAAAGCCTGTGACCCTCATTCTTGTAAACATTTTCCATTAACACCAAAGCTGTCTGACCTCTGGTGATAAATCAGTACTAGTCTTTACCCTGCAAAATCATTATTGCTTACATATGTATGCCCCTGAAAAAAAGATTGCTAGATGGATCAATATATACCAAACCAGGGGAATTCTTTTGAATTTTGATAGCAAGCAACACAGTTTTGCTATTGTTTCCTCCTAGCTCTAATAGTTGAAAAATTACTTTCAATGAGAAGAAGGAATTTCTCTATACTAATAATAGTTACTGTTCACTTTATTTACCTGTATTTATTGTTACATGAATTTTCCATTTCTCTCAAGTGAGTTTTCTAATCTGGGTCCTTAAATATAATCCACTTTTATGTGCTACCATATAGCTCCTCAAAGAAAGAATTCATACACACAAGTGGCACTGCACCATCCAGGGTCTTTCTCATTATAACTGCATCTCAATGTTGATGCTGTGTCAGCATTTTCACAGTTAGCTCAATTATCGGCTATTTATAAGTGGCAAAAATTCCCAGAAGATTAATAACTGAATGAAAAAGCTTTGGAGGTAGAATTAACTGTCAGAAGTGCCAACGAAATGATGTAGCATCTTAAGATGTTTTGAGGGAATACACATTGGCATTTGCAGCCATTTTCTGATGTACCTTTTTGCCTGGAATATGATGGATGTAGTGTTGAAGTTTCTGGTTGTTTATAAGTTAAAAACTATAGTTTAAAGACTTTTGTATATTTTAGTGGGGTATTTAAATGTTCAGTTTATACCTACAGTCTTGACTTTGAGTAACCTAATTGAGTGGAGCTGAACTCGCAGAAATGTAGACAACTTTTGAAAGGATTTTTCCAATTTCATTCTTAAATCCTAGGACAAGGAAAGATTGAATTTCCTCAACAGAAGGCTTTTGATCAACAGAAATTATGTGATCCAGAGGAAGATTCCCTCGGTAGTGGTAGTGCAGCATCTTCCATGTGAAGAGAGTCTGGGTGAAGGGGACTCAGTGATTCTGGCCATGACAGCCAGCCCTTCAAGGGCTGGTATATAGGTAACTGAGAGGGGGAACTTTTCCCAGAAAAACTGATCTATAGGTCCTGATCTCTAATCCTCAGGGATACATCTGTGAAAATAACAGCAATATTGACTCTGATTCCGATGGACTTTGGATCAAGCTTAGGATACAGGTAAAAACATTCCTGTATGGGACAGCAGTCTTGTTAATTTCTTTCTTGTTCTGTGACGTTTGAATCACCCTTAGACAAACCAATTTGTGACATCTCACAATGACATTTTCCAAATATTTCTGATGCAACACTGCTATCAAGTTGTTATGGTAAACCACTTCCCTTAAGACATCTGCCTTGACTGGACTATGACTTATATTGTTTTTCAAGGACAGCATTTTAAGTGAACTTGGACTCTGACTAAGGTTGTGGTCTTCATATTCTTCTGTAGCAGTAAGTCTTTTGCTACCTAGGCATTTTAATATGTCCCTGCCTGTGAAATTTAATGAGACAACCATAACCACTAATGCTTCCATCTCTCCAGCCTTCCAAGAAGGAATAAAGCTCCCTTACAGTTTTGCATAGCCAGCATACAAAGAAACTATAGCTTAATTTATCTTTTTAGAAAGAGGGGTGAAGATCTCATGGGCAATGCAGTTGCAGTTGCTCACTTTAGGAGAGATCACCAAGAAATATTTCTGCCACTGCTGTCCTTCCAGCAGGAAGACATAATTGCTGAATTATCAGAGTAATACAAATGCCTCTGTGTGTGATTTCCTTACTTGTGATCAAAATGGCAAGTAAAAAAGTGTAAGAGGCTCAGGCTCTCTGTTCACAGCACTCTTCAAGCACTGCCAGTGAGAGCTTCAGATGACTGGGAAAGAAGACTGAAAGTTGAAAATGTCCCTGACTAAGAGCAATTGGAATAAAAATAGGCCTCAAAAAAAAAGTTACTTTAGACTCTCAGAAACACAGAGTGGGATGATATTGTAAAGGCCAGTTTTTCACAGCAACTGAAGACCCACATGATTTACATCTTTGTGATCAGTTCTGGTTCTGTGAAAGCTTGTTTTATTCTTCTCAGAAAATTTCTGCAGAAGAATAAACATATTTGAAAATTATAATTCTTAATCACTGATCTTGCACCTGATGTTTTGGACCACATAAGGTGGCATTTATCTCACCTAAAACTAAGTCTAATTTGAATGAGTCATTGAAGAAACCTTCGGCAGAGACAAGGCCTCAGGAGACAATTCAACTGACCCCAGTGTTTTCTTGAAGCTTTGAGGATTTTTGTTAGTTATTTTAGATTGTCATGGTCTCAGTGAATCATGTCCTCAAACATTTTTTTTTTGCTCTCCATCCATTGTGAAGAAGCCCTGAAAGGACTAGCTCAGGTGACTCAATGAGTATCATCAGCGCTGTCCTTTCAGGGGAAACCAGCATATTCACATAAATTTCCATAGGGATGTTTATCAGATACCATTTATTTACCTGAAATTCTGAAGTATAGAGTTCTGCCTTTATGTGATGTGCTTGTTATTTTCTCAAAGCTCTATAGGATGCCCCGGAGTGCTTCAGAATGATGCAGAAAAAATTGTACTGATACAGAGTTACATATAGCTGCCATTTGGAGCTTGAAATGCAGAGTAAGTTTTCCATCATGTGCCAATGAGTACTTTGTGCCATAACCACAGAATGTGCAAACAAAATCTTGCTGTCTCATTTTTGTGGCTGGCAGCTACATTTAAATATCTTAAATATTGCTCACCTATTTTGATACTAAAATTTGCAAATATCTATTCCAAGTGTGTGAAAATGTGCAACACATTTCCTGCAACATGCTGTGAATCACCTGCTGTAAATATCAATTTGTATTTTTCTATACGGAGGGAAGTATAAGTGTATTCAATTCCACTTTCTTTTAAAGATTAAAAAGACCAAAAAAAAAAAAAAGAAAATCTTTTAATAAGTAAAATTTGCACACTGGTTCCAACCAAAATATGGTTTGTTTGTACTTTTAAGAAACCACTGAATAAGCACATTTTGCCTTTTGCTCTACTGATTAAATTATTTTTTTCATGGTCTTTTTAGCTCATGTCCAGATTGCATCAGCTTCAGAGCATAGCTCTAATGAAATACAGCATTGTGAAAGCGTCCTACATTGCTGTCTGTAATACTTTTCCTAAATAAATACAAATTAAAATCATAAGAGTAGCCTGTGCATCAAAAGCCTTCTTTCTCAGTTCTTGGCATCTGTGGGACTTGGCCGGTATTCTGTTTTGCCAGTTGAACCAAGTAAGAGCTGGTATAATGATCCTACTCTGTCTGACCAACATATTTTGTGTATCTTTGGAGGTTTTTCTCATTGCTTATGAGCTGCAGTTGAACAGGGAAGAATGTTACTCTTTGCAGCCCTCAGACACTGTGCAACACAGTGCTTGCATGAATAGTTCCCTTTAATAAAAAAGATCAGTGCAATTTTTTTTCATATTCATATCTCCCACATGAAAACAAGAGCTCACACTGTAACTTAATGTTGTTTCAGAGCATAAGAACAGTGATCAAAGGATTTATCCTATTTATTCTTCCTCACAAACACAACTTGTTGAAGGGAGAGTTAAAGCTTTAGTGTGTCCTGTCATCATGTAAAACCTTAATTTACATTACAGGAATTAAATATGTAGTTAGATAGCAGAATGTAGTCTGTAAATTATAAACATCTAAATTAAAGCTTTTCAACAGTTTTCTATAGAAAAATATTAATCACTAAGTGGTAACCATTTTATCTAAGTTGCTCCCTGAAATGCAATTTACAGATATAATTTATAAATCTAAATCCTAATGATTTTAAATTGTACACACCCTCTCTCTTTTGGTGTGTGTGTGTTTTTCAGCTATGCACATGGCTGACGGACTGAGTTCCACATCCCTTCCTGAGACAGGGCGAACTCCTGCTGATCTTGTTGCAATATCCTGATGGGCCAAACTTTCTTCTTGGGGATTCTGGTAAATCTGAGATTTCATTCACTGACACTAGCATTGTTTAGCAACACAGCAAGATTTCATTGAGAAGTTTCCATGAAGCATGAATATTGAGAAATGAGACCAAAAGGGATCAAATTTCAGTAAAGGAGGAGGATAGAAATGGAGATAATACCTAAGTGTAGCAAGGGGTCAAGAAAGAAACAGTACCTTTCTGGAACTATTTCTTCTGAATCTGACTTAAACTGAGAATCATTAGGGTAACTTCTATCAGCTCTGTAAATTATGACTGGATTTGCATTTAAATTCTGTTTAATTTAAACTGTGTTTAAGCAGGGACTTAGAGTAGATGATCCTCATGGGTCCTTTCCAGCTTGAGATATTCTATCATTCTATGTTAGGGGCTTTTGGGGTAAAATGCAGAAGCAGAAACTGTAAGTATACATATGTTAATAGATGCTGCAGTATAGTGAAATGAAGGACTCTGGGCTTTCAGAAGAGGATGTCCTGAGCAAACTGTCTCACTTGTCATACCCTAGATGCAAATAGTGAGAAAATAAAAGGGTAAAACAAATATGAATAACTGGCACTAGGTCAAAAAATACTTGTAGCAGTATGAGGGCATGCCAAATTGTTTTTGTGAATTCAAGAAGGACTAACAAGGGTCTAAGCAGTTCTAAGTGCTCAAACCTGTGTTCTGATCTCTCAAAGTCCAAAGTTTAGCTCTCTGTGCCCAGGCACAACTGCAAGTCTGTATAGTCCAGCAGCTATGCTGTTAGGGGAAGAGGAGACAAAACCAGCATAATATGAGATATTTGGGATGCAGAAAGACCTGGTATTAGGAATGGCAACTGGACTGTGGATTGTACAAGGGGAATCAAGACTTGAGCAAGGTGGGAGTTGGTATAACTAAATTTTAAGGTGGGCTATAGAGGAAACAAGTTCAGAAGGTGAATGGGGAATTAAATGGACTCTATTTTTTAAATTATTAAAACCAAATGGAGTATGATACTCTTATGAAGAGCAGCTGATGATGGGCACTGTCAAATAAACCAGACAACTTCTATGAAAGTACATTTCTTAAAAACAGAACATCAATATACTGTTAAGCAAGAAAGTGTCTTGTAAAAGTGAAGACAGCTCCAAGTGGGTTGGACCTTATGGTTCCTATGGGATTGAATCAGGAGCATAGTTAAACTAAATGAGTAGGTAAATCTAGCTTGCTGGAATAACAGCATGCAGCTTTGTACATGACACAGTGCTTGAGCAAGTGACCTGGAGTCAAATGTATACTTGCACTGGAAGGTTGGGAGTTCAATCTCCAGCTGGGGTTAAGGCTCAGCTTTGGCCCCTGACATGAATTTAACTGAAATCTGCTCTGTCTTCAAGGAGCTAAAAATGCCTTGTCAGTTTGAGTAAATAATGGAAGATCAAAGCTAGTTACCTTTTGGTACTGAGGTTGCAGGGGAAGGCTGATCATCATTCAGCATTATCTGACCTCTAGGCTGGATTTTCATACACAATCGGATATCACTTTAGATAAAAGGACATTTTAAGTCCTTCCATTTAACAGCAAATGTCAACAATAAAATACATACATTTTACAAGTATTTCACACAGATTTTATATCTATTCATACCTTTGTGTGATGCATAAATCAGTAACTGGAAAAAATCCTCCCTCCTCTTTTCTGTGCTACTGCACATTTTTGTTGCAGTAAATGTAGTATTTCTGTAATTTAAAGCTGGTTCTGGAATACACTTTGTTTCAATAGGTGAAGAGTCAGGAAAATACTTAAGAATTTTGTAATTTCCAAGAGAGATTAAAAGTCTTTTCTAAGCAATATTCATAAACAAAACACTGGCAACAAATCTCGACCAAGTCACAGAATATTCTTCCTTCTTTTTCTTTTTTCCCCCTCTTTGCCCACACCAGCGCTCCTACTACAGCTCAGCAGTGCATCTGAGAATTCACATCTAATTTAGATGTATTCTGTGGTTTCCTTTCAAGAGGACTTCTGGTCCAGGCACCCATGGGCACCTATCCTGTTTACTGAGTGCAAGACATACTGTAACATGCTATATATTAAAATATTAACATTCTATATGTTAAAATAGTGCAGGTCCTTTGGTCTTGTGCAGTGTAACAGACTTCACAGCGCAGTGGTTGATAGAATCCATTTAGGGTAGCCCTTAGTCTGAATCCTAGCTACTAACACAGTTCAAATACTTTGAAATTAAAAAATACAAATGCTTTGTAGGTTGGATAGCTAAGTGCATTAGTGTGCACATGCTTCTGCCTTCTTTTCCATCCAGCCAATGAATCTTCCAGTTGTTTCTGTGGAACATTACAGGCTTGAGAACTTTCTTGAGATGCCTTTCTTCTAGCATCAGGACAGGTAAAAGTTTGAATCAACAAAAGCAGGGAATTTAGTGCATCCTTGTAGTTTCCCATGAGTGGTAGAAAGAACCTCTGTCTGCAATGCCAACTCTTACTTTAGCTGCGTTTTTGAAGTGTGGGCCCTGATCAGTTTAAATTAAACAGTGTAGAGCTACCTTGCTGAAGTAATTTCCAGGATATGTACATCAAGGCAATGAAGCTGCTTCCCTGCTGCTATGCAGTAGGGGGTGGAGTTGGAGAGAGCCTCATCCTTCCTCAGGCACCATGCTGAACAACAAGTTTAATTTCGAGTACTCTGAACAGCATAAGATGTTTCATTATTTAGTGTTGATATATGTGGAGATGTTAGCAATTATTTGTTATTTCTTTCACTAACTTGAAAACAGTTTTTTTTTTTTAATTTTTTTTTTCTTTTCCCAACCCAATGCCTCTTGTTTTAAAAACTTTTCACTTTCCCAGCCGAGGTTCCTTCCAGGATAGCTGAATCTCATATCTTCACTTCATCACCTAGCTTATGACTCCACAGAGAGCACTTCTTGGCTGCCACATTTTGAATAGTTTCATGTGCAACAGCACATTCGTGTGCAATATTGCTCAAAATCTCAACAATGTTTAATGAACACTGTTAAATGAACTGGCCTATGTACACCCTGCTAAGTTTTTGGAGATAGGGAAAGCAAATAAGTGAAATAATATGGAAAATTAAATCTCTCAGGCACAGATAATGGAAGCCAGCTCCAATACATTCAATAGCAAAATACTTGGTTTCACACTATCTGCCCAGCCAAAACCCCTCTTTATGAGCATGCCTGTAGCACTTCAGGGTTTGTGATCTGGGGCTAGGTCTGAACTCCGTGGTAGAAAAAAAACACAGCATAAAAACACTAAAGAAAAAGAGTATTTATTTCATTTTAATAATTTTCACATTTTAAGGCTGTCAGGTAATTGAAAAATGTGTCTTACTATTTCGGCATAAAAAAGCAAGAAAATGCACACCCCAAACAAGGTGGAAGATTCTGTACTGCAAAGTATATATACATCTTGGAATATTTTTAAAATACTAGCCTTAATATAACATATTAAATAATGGAACATATTTTACCATTTATTACTGCATTTTTTACTTCTAGACAGATATCTGCATAATCTTGAAAGTGAAAGTCATAATTCTTAAGTCTTGCTTGTTCTGGCTTACTAGGATAAATACAATAAAGAAGTATGTTTTAAAAACTTACCCCAATTTCCCCTTCTTTTATCAAAAAAAAAAAAAAAAAAAGAAAAATAACCAAACCCTACTCCTATAGCTTAATGAGAATAAAATTAGATCCATTCTGCAAAAATCATATACACATGCTTAATGTCCTGCACATGACTAGTTTCAATGAAGTTAATGGATTCTAGTTGCTATCGGAGGTAAGCGAAAATTCATTATATGAGGTTTCCGCTATTTAGAGGAAATAAAATTTAAACTACACAGTCTACAGGCTTACTATAAATCATCTATTTTATTGAAATGATGGAACAATTAAGTTAAAACCAAAATCCAGAATGTACAGGAAATAAAACTTAATGAATCAGATCTTCAGTTAAGTGTAAAAGCATACTGGTTAAAAGAAGCCAAAGATGCAGTGTTTGGACCTTGTGTCTCTTTAGTGAAATGTTTCTATAGCAAAATAAACTAGCCTTTCCAGTTTCTTGAATATTTCTCAATTGCTACATAGTTGCATGACTGTGATATCCCATTACTTATGCTTATTTTTTACATCCAGGTGATAAATAGCACAATTACTTGATCTGCAGCCCATGCATGCCTTGAGAATCTCTCTTGCACGATATTTACTAATCTTCCCCCAAAATATTATCCTAATGTGCAAAATATTGAGTGACTCCAAATACCTATAGTCATTTTGAAGAGACTATGAAATGTATTATCTTCACATTAAGAGTCTCTTAATTTCTCAACAGAATAAATCTTACCTTAAAGCTTTAGAGATTTTAAATTAATGGACAGTGACAAGCATGGCCTTGAAAGCTTCTGAACTACCTAGAAAGCTATATTTTCATGAATAACTTCCCTTCAGGCTCGTCCATGAACTCTGCCTATGTTCCACCAATTCTACATGCTTGAGGGTTGCCTATTATGAGATGCTTGGTGGCTCCATGTCCCTATCCAATTTTGTGAAAATCTTTATTTTTTTCTCCCTTCAAATATATGAAACAGCACGCCAATAAGTTTGATAATATATTAATCATTCTTAGTAATGACACAGATTAATAGTGATTCTGGATTTCTGAGGGAAAAAAACCCAAACCAAGCCAGTAAGCATTTTACTAAAAAAAGCTACTTGCCTTGTGCCAATCATATGTAGTGATTTAGGATAAAATATAAACATTATTTTTTAAATATTGGTGGCTTCCAACATTATAGACTCAGGTGAAAGTTCAGAGCATGGAGGTATCCTATAGAGAAGGGGTTATCAGAAGTATTTTTCTTTCAAGTATATGATGCGGCTATCACCTGTGGAAGTGAGGTGTATAGAATGGGTATATATGCGTGTGAGCACACATAGATATGTGCAGGATGCAAGCCTCAGCTGAATATTGTTATTGCTGGTTATGGAGAATGTTTGTGAATTAAACATTTAGAATAACCACTCTTTCTGAGGTTGACCACAGCATAAAATGGGAAGATTGATTTCCAGAGTGTTAACTCTCCTTTAGAGAAAAGCTGAGGCAGCATATGGGAGAAGTAAAATGATTTATACAGAATGTGTGTATATAGTCAGCCAGGACATTGCCTAAAATTAGGGATTTTTGATGTTTTTTTGCTCAGTCATTGAGAAAGTGAAATGATCTTTACCAAAGGAATGACAGAAAACATGAACTACAGTCCCTGTATGGCACTAAGAATATTCCATTGTTATGGGTCTGTGAGGAGAGAGAGAGGCAAATGGAAAAGTTAACAGAAATGGGAAAGGGAAAGGGATAAAGAAAGGGAAGGTGAAGGGCAAGGGGAAGGGGAAGAGGAAGGGATGTGTTTTGGCTTTAGTCTGATAATAGTGCTGATAACACACCGATGTTTCAGTTGTTGCTTAGTAGCACTTACCCCGATCAAGAACTGTTCAGTTTCTCATGCTGTGCCAGTGAGGAGGGGCACAGAAAGCTGGTAGGAACCAAAGACAGGACACCTGATCCAAACTAGCCAAAGGGGTATTCCATAGGTGACTGTCTCGAGAGGGGACGCCTGCAGCCCCTGATCCGGGGGAGGCTCGGTGTCCAGGAGCTTCAACTCGAGCACCAACAGGCACCGAGGGAGCCTCAAGTCCTCGACAGGGCTTACCCAGGAGCCGGCAGCTCAGCGGAGGCGAGCAGCTGACTCAGAGGGGGTGGTGTCAGGAGGAGCGGAACCAGCCCTGAGTGGGTAAAAGCCTGCCCAGGGAACACAGCGAACAGGGTGGGTTCGAGGCAGTTTGCACGGCAGTTCACGTGAGCAGACGAGCGGAATGGTGAGCACTCTCCGTATAACCAGGGTCTGGCCTGGGAGCTCTGCTCTGGCTGCCCTGGCAGTGGCCAGTGTAGGCACCCAGACAAAGCCGATGAGAGGGGCGGCTGCAGTGCAGAGCTCAGGGCGTAGAGAGTGCCTGCACTGCTCTCCTGAGAGGAGGGTGCACAATGGGCAGGGCTGCACTCTGTGTTCCTTGGTGGTGGTCCTCCTGCAGCAGGTGGCTGAGCTGCTGGAAGCTGTTACTAGGCTGAAAGGGGTCAGGGAAGCTGAGAGGAAGCAGCACTAGAGAGCAGGGGGGCCCAAGACTGTTGGCTGATATTCAAGGATCACCTACTGCAAGCTCAGGAGCAATACATCCCTACTAGAAGGAAGTACTGTAGGAGGGCCAGGAGACCTCCTTGGATGGATAAGGACCTGATGAGGAAAATTCAAAGGAAAAAAGAGGCTTATAAAAGGTGGAAGCAAGGACAGGCGGCCTGGGAAGAATACAGGGATGTTGTCCGGGAAGCTAGGGATCAGGTTAGGAAAGCTAAGGCCCACTTAGAATTAAACTTGTCTAGGGATGTTAAGGATAAGAGGAAGGGATTCTATAGGTACATTGCAAATAAAAGGCAGACTAGGGACAGCATAGGCCCTCTCCAGAAGCTACTGGGAGAACTGGCTACCCTGGATTTGGAGAAGGCTGAGGTTCTTAAGGACTTGTTTGCCTCAGTCTTCACCGGAAAATGCTCTCACCACACCACCCAAGTCTCGGAAGGCAGACGCAGGGACAATGAGAATGAAGACCCTGGGCCCACTGTAGGAGAGGATCGGGTTCGAGACCATCTTAGGAGCTTGAATGTATACAAGTCCATGGGACCTGATGAAATCCATCCACGGGTCATGAAGGAGCTGGCAAATGAAGTTGTTAAGCCACTGTCCATCATATTTGAAAAATCATGGCAGTCAGGTGAAGTTCCCGATGACTGGAAAAAGGGAAATATAACCCCCATTTTCAAGAAGGGGAAAATGGATGAGCCGGAGAACTACAGACCAGTCAGTCTCACCTCTGTGCCTGGCAAAATCTTGGAGTGGATTCTCCTGGAAGGCATGCTGAGGCACATGAATAACAACAAGGCGGTTGGTGACAGCCAGCATGGCTTCACTAAGGGGAAATCCTGCCTGACCAATTTGATGGCCTTCTATGATGGGGCTACAGAACTGATGGACAGGGGTAGAGCAGTTGATGTCATCTACCTGGACTTGTGCAAAGTGTTTGACACTGTCTCACATTACCTCCTTGTCTCTAAGTTGGAGAGACGTCAATTTGATAGGTGGTCCACTCAGTGGATAAAGAACTGGCTGGATGGCTGCATGCAAAAAGTTGTGGTCAATGGCTCCATGTCCAGCTGGAGACCAGTAACAAGTGGTGTCCCTCAGGGATGAGTGTTGGGACCAGTCTTGTTCAACATCTTTGTCGGTAACTTGGACAGTGGGATTGAGTGTGCCCTCAGCAAGTTTGTGGATGACACCAAGCTGTGTGGTTCAGTTGATATGTTGCAGGGAAGGAATGCCATCCAGAGGGACCTTGACACGCTTGTGAGGTGGGCAGATGCCAACCTGATGAAGCTTAATCATGCCAAGTGCAAGGTCCTCCACCTGGGTCAGAGCAATGCCAGGCACAGCTACAGGTTGGGCAGAGAAGAGATTCAGAGCAGCCCTGCGGAGAAGGACTTGGGGGTGTTGGTCGATGAGAAAATGAACATGAGTCAGCAGTGTGCGTTTGCAGCCCAGAAAGCCAATCGTATCCTGGGCTGCATCACAAGGAACATGACCAGCGGGTTGAGGGAGGTGATCCTGCCCCTCTACTCTGCTCTTGTGAGACCTCACTTGGAGTATTGTCTGCAGTTCTGGTGTCCTCAACATAAGAAGGACATGGAACTGTTGGAACAAGTCCAGAGGAGGGCCAAGAGGATGATCAGGGGACTGGAGCACCTCCCGTATGAAGATAGGCTGAGAAAGTTGGGGCTGTTCAGCCTGGAGAAGAGAAGGCTGCATGGAGACCTCATAGCAGCCTTCCAGTATCTGAAGAGGGCCTATAGGGATGCTGGGGAGGGACTCTTTATGGGGGACTGTAGTGAGAGGACAAGGGGTAACGGGTTTAAATTTAAACAGGGGAAGTTTAGATTGGATATGAGGAAGAAATTCTTTACTGTAAGGGTGGTGAGTCACTGGAATGGGTTGCCCAGGGAAGTTGTGAATGCTCCATCGCTGGCGTTGTTCAAGGCCAGGTTGGACATAGCCTTGGATGGCATGGTTTAGTGGGAGGTGTCCCTGCCCCTGGGAGGGGGGCTGGAACTAGATGATCTTAAGGTCCTTTCCAGCTCTGACTGTTCTATGATTCTATGATTCTATGTCATGCTCAGTATATAAACTGGGGGGAGTCACGCAGAAGGGACTGATCACTGTTTGGGTCAGGCTGGGTATTGCTCAGTGGGTGGTGAGCAGTTGCATTGGGCATCACTTGTGTTTATTGTTGTGGGTTTATTTTTTTTTTCTTTTGTTTTAAATTTATGTACCTCTCCATTTTATTTCCAGTAGTAGTAGCAGCAGCAGCAGCATTACATTTTAGCTATTAAGCTGTTTTTATCTCAACCTGTAGGGTTTACATTCTTCCAGCTCTCCTCCCTCCCCGGGGAGGGGGGAGGGAGGGGGTGCCTCAGGTGCTGCATGATGCTGAGTTACAGGCTGGAGTTAAACGACAACAATTAGAGAGGTTTAAATACTGGAGTTTGACCTGTGAAGGCATGATGTGAAGACTTCTAATGAATGAATCATTCTTCTGTGCTCCATCTATCCATTAATAAAAAAAAAATCTACATCATTATTAATAGTAATAACAATAAAATTATCCAAAATTATCTTATCTGTGACTTATGCATCTAAGTTTTTTGGGGTATGGCTTCTTTCTTATATAGGTTTATGTAAATGAAATGAAGTGACCAGAGTATATTACAGTTAGTACTTTATGTATAAAGATGTATGAGGATTGGGTGGCAAGGTTTTGGTAATACGGGTGCTACAGAGGTGGTTTCTGTGAGGAGCTGCCAGAAGTTTCTCCCGTGTCTGACAGGGCCAACACCAGCCAGCTCCAAGAGAGACCCGCAGCTGGCCAAGGCCAACTCCATCAGTGATGGTGGTAATGCCTCTGAAGAAGGGGGACAAAAAAAGCCTGTGCAACTGCAGCCAGAGAGAGGAGTGAGAAGACGTGAAATAGCCCTGCAGACACCCAGGTCAGTGCTGAAGGAGGCAAGGAAGTGCTCCAGGCTCCAGAGCAGAGATTCTCCTGCAGTCTGTGTACAGACATTGATGAGGTAGGCTGTGCCTCTGCAGCCCATGGAGGCATATGCTGGAGCAGATATCCACCTGCAGCCCAGGGTGGATCCCCACACTGGAGCAGGGGGTTGCCTGAAGGAGGCTGTGATCCCATGGGAAGTCAGTGCTGGAGCAGGCTCCTGGCAGGACCTATGCCCTGTGGAAAGAGGAGCCCTCTCTGGACCAGGTTTGCTGGAAGGACTTGTGACCCTGCAGAGACCCAGGATGGAGCAATCTGTTCCTGAAGGGCTGCATTCAATGAAAGGGACGCACGCTGGAGCAGTTCAAGTAGAACTGCAGCCTCCGGGAAGGACGTAAGTTGGAGAACTTTGTGGAGGGCTGTCTCCTGTGAAAGGAGCCACACACTGGAGCAGAAGAGTGTGAGGAGTCCTCCCCTGAGGAAGAGAGTAGCAGAGGCAATGTGTGATGAATTGACCACAACCCTCATTCCCCATCTCCCTACTGCTGGGTGGGGAGAAGGTAGAGAAAATGGGGAGTAAAGTTAACCCAGGAAGAAGGGAGGGGTGGGGGAAGGTGTTTTTTAAATTTGGTTTTATTTCTCATTATTCTACTCTTATTTGATTGGTAGTAAATTAATTTTCCCCAAGTTGAATCTATTTTGCCTGTGATAGTAATTGTTGGGCGATCTCCCTTGTCCTTATGTCAGCCCAGAAGCCTTTCCTTATATTTTCTCTCTCCTGCCTGGTTGAAGGAGTTAAGCGTTAGAGTGGTTTTGGTGGACAACTGGCTTCCAGCCAGGGTCAAGCCACCACAGTTAATTACATATTTAATTGGTGAATTTAACCCAATTTCTGTTCTTTAATGCAAAAATAAATTCACTGGGAAGGCAGTGAGAAAGAAGGAGTGGCAGAGGCAATGTGTGATGAACTGACCACAGTTTCCATTCCTCAACCCCCGGCCCATGGATGGGAGGTGGTAGAGAAAACAGGGCAGGGGAAGATGTTTTAAGCTTTGGTTTTATTTCTCATTATCGTACTCTGATTTGATTGATTATAAATTAAACTAATTTCCCCAAGTTGAGTCTGTTTTTCCTGTGACGGTAATTGGCCAGTCCTTATCTCTACCCAGAAGCCTTTCCTTATATTTTCTTTCACCTGGCCAGTTGAAGAAGGTGAATGTTAAAGTGGCTTTGCTGGGCACTTGGTGTCCATCCAGTCTCAACCCACCACAACAGCTGATCTTACTCTTTATAGTCATATTTATACCTTTGGCAAGTGGAGAAGTCTTTCTTTCTTTATAGAACACCACTGTACATTAATTCTTTCTCCAGAATTTTTTCTAAAGTTTTTTTTTTTTTACCGTATGGAAAAGAAACCTACATAAACATACTGCTTGATTTATTTCAGAGAAATCACCAGGCACAGGCCACACAGGGCTTTGTAACAGAAGCACCACATGGTTGAAACTGCTCATAGGTTGCGTGGCATTTCACCTCGACTAATGCTACTTCTTTCACCTCAAAAAGACACTGGAAACTTTCCCCCAGAAAGATTATAGGGCCAGACCTTGCTGGCCTTTTGCTATGTCCTTTCTATGTTAGTTTAGAGGCACTTGGTGTTTATGTTTGACAGTTGCCCTTGCAGACCCTTCCTCACCTATGGCCAGTGAACCCAACATTTAGTTATATATCACAGAATGGTTATTTAAAATCTGTGGACTTTGTGTCCTCTAAATTTAATTTCTGTGGGGATTAATATAAAACTTACATTTAGCACTGTGCTTCATTAGATGTTGCCAGTTGGTATCCAGTTCTCCCCTCACTTTAACTATTTTAGCACAGTTGAAATGCTCATGAAATAACAGGACAGTTGGCTTGTGTGACAGACTTTACATCCTGTATCTGTGCCACTTGTAATCTGGGCATAAAGGAAATTTGAAGATTTTCTGTAGCTCTGGATTAAGCCTACCTCGCCAGTGAGGTCTGTCCAGTGCCCAGGAAGACCCGGAGGCAGGCACCTAGTGCTGGAGCCCTCTCAGCTGGTTTCAGACTCAGGCTGAGTAGGAGAAAACAGAGCATGAATGTTTAACCTTTGAGCACAGATTATATAATCACATTTTTCAATTTAATGCTGCTGTGGTGATTACCAAAATACCATGACATTTTGGGTTATTAACTTCTTAATGACTTACTGCTTGCAATAAATGATGAGAAATTTTGATCTCACACTCCTACTTGAATTTGAATTGATTTTTCTTTGCCTTTAAGGAAATTACCACTTGAAAAGTCCTCCATCAGGAGAGTGGAATGCATGTTAGTTTAGCAGAAATTGAAGGAAATAACCATGTCTATCTACATGTTGTAGGATTTTGGCATTGACCACAATAGTATCACTCCTGAGCAGTTAGTCACAAGGGTATCCAGCTGTAAAAAAAAAAGTTCAGATTTGGCTTGAAGTCAGGACCTGCTGTTTTTCAGTAGGACTGGAAACGTACAAAGCATAAAATGTTTTTGATGGTGCCAGAAAGGATCTAATTTAGACAGAACTCAGCACTATGGGTATGGGATCTGCCTCCGCAAGTTTTGGGAGGAGGTGCAGTTGTGCAGACTAACGGTCTTGATGTTTTCAAAAGGCAAAAAAAAAAAAAATGTAATTGGTTTCAACAACCAATGGGAATACTCCTGTTTTTATTTTACTTTATTCATTTTGCATGAAATGAGAATATGCTGTAATAAAGCATATTGGAAGCAATGTTCTCTCTGTCAATGCGGTTGTTATTGTGATGTAGGAAAAATTTCCCTGAAGCAGGGCAAAAATCACATTGTTTTTCATACTTTTTCGTGTCTTTCTCCTTTTTATTATGCATCTTCCTAAGAAAGCACAATTGTTTGCTATCAACTTTATTTGTTTGTTTTGAAAGCTAATAATCATCTTCATGTAAAAAAACTTACTGCTTTGTTTTTCTAGACTAGTTTATTAGAGAGGTGCAAGAGAAATCCCTATGCATGTTTCCAAGAGATAGTGGAAGTTTTATTATTCTTGTTGCTATTGCTGTTTTTATATGGACAGATATATTTCTAAACCTCTTGGTCCAGTCTTTTAAACATCATTTTGATTAAGACAGAAAGCTACTAAGTAAGTGTGTACAAACAGTTCATATGTTCAGATATAAAACTTTACACTCCACTCACATGTATCATCTTTCTCTCTCCTTAGTTCTTTCTTTAGTCAAAAGTTTTCTCTCAAGGCTTGCAATCATACACTCCTAGCTGGCTAGCTTGTTTCTAGTTTATAACTTGTTAACTCCACATCTTGGTAACTGCCACTTCTTCTACAGATCAGTCTGTTGATAGCTCTGTCCCCTCTGATGTTCATCACTACTTGTATTGTGTGAAATCAATTATGGGGTATGTAGTCCCCTGACCCTCTTTCTTGCGCTTTCTAAATTTACTGACAGATTCAAGAGTGGTCATTCAAAACCATCTTGTTCTCAATTTCTGCTTTTAACGGCAATATTTAAATGTAAATTATGTAAAATCTTCCTCTCTTCTCATGAAGTCTTGCAGTACTTTGACCTTGCAGGTGAAAATGAAATGACTGCACATGTACAGGTTGTTTGAGTGTATTAACGTGGAAGCTTATTCTGCAAATGTTCTTTGTCTGGTGGCCACCCACTTGTCTGACCTTTAAAGGGAAACAAATCCTTTAGAAAATTATGCTTTCAGGACACTAAAGGTAAAGAAAGCTGATGAATGCAAAGCACATGAAAACAGAGATTTGACTCAAAAGTGTCTCTATTTCAGACATAAAGACCATTTTTTTTTTTTTTTTGGTGTTTCTGCAGTAGAATCTGTTTCTTTGTGCTTTGTCTCCTTCTAACATCTAGCTTAGGAAAATGAAAAAGAGATGTGGACAAAGCTGATATGCTGCCATAGCATAGACCCCCTGTATTAACTGTGATTATAAGTTTCCATGGCCCAGTGCAAATTCACTAATTGTTCTGATCATGTACTTTAATGTCTGCTTTTGATATCTGAGTGTGCTTAATTGCCACTTAAATTTTCCACTTCTGAGACATGAGTTTCCCACAACCTGTAACTGTCATGTGCTTGACTGAAGCAAGAGAAGTACTCAGATGAAGCAGAAATTAAGTGGGGGGAGCAGCACCTTACAACGCATAGGATAGGCTGTGATAAAGTAGAGCCATGTCAGCTTGCTGGGATGGCGTGAGGTTCTGTGAAGATTTGCTGTCAGATCTCTTACCTAGTTTTTTAGTGAGGTTTGGAAGCGCAGCAAGATCTGTGCTCTTATTGATATATTACTTGTAGTATCCATCACTCCTATTTTAAAGTTATGGTGGGCATGGTGCTACATAATGGCAGCTTTTCAGCTGCCTCAGGTCAAAAATGGGAGGGCAGACATCACGGGTAGAATGACACCTTTATTTTTATTTGGGTCCTGTATTTATAGGATCAAGCTTGAAAATGCATGTTGCATAATTGGGTGTCTTTCTTCTTACCTAAGGCTGAGAAATTTAAGTACCAGGGCCACAAATTGTGAGGCAGATCCACGCAATCCACTACTTTGCAAGAAAACCTTAGAAAATAATTGTGTCCTGAAGACTTTTCTTGTGACTGCTCTACTTCCCCAAATGACACCAAGACAGCCCATAGCATAATGAAATCTGAGATGCCTCTTTCTAGACCTGTCAGGCCCAGACCTGTTCAGAAAGTCTGAGATAAGACAGGAATAGTTCATACCAGACATCTAATGATAACCTTCCTTGACCTGACTTTGTCTGCAACTGAGGAATCAAGGGAAGAAGAGGCTTATATATGAAGATACCTAAATAATTTTACTAGTAATAATGATAGATCGCAATGAGACTGACTGATAGAAAGAGGATCTAAGTAAACATAATGAAGGAAAATAAGGAGTCAGAAAATATTCTATAAGTTTTATACAAAGAATTTCCATATGAAGAAAATCTTCCTACCTAATACTAGTAAGTCTGTGTGTTTGCCCCCAAAGATATTTCCTAAAATTGTTCCTGAAAAATTAAAGGAAAAGAACTAAAATATTTAATATATATGATAGGTCCATGCCACTTGGGCCAAATACACTGGGTCTTTTCTGTTTCTATCACTCATACTCCAGGCAGACAGACAAAGACTTGTGCTTACCTCTTTCTTTCACATTATGGCAATAATTTTCATTTCTTTCCTGACATTTCTTTCTTGCAGATTACTTTTCTCTCCAGATATTACAGCTAGTGATACATCTCTTAGGCTTGTCTTTCTCTTACATTGATGTTCCCTCTGTTGACAAAAGTATTATTGCAGTTTTTTCTCTAGCTTTATGATTATTGCTCACTGGAAGCTTTTGTGATGTAATAAACTATATAAGAATTTATGCTTTTTGAATCACTTTTCACTAGAAAGCCATGATGTCCCAAGCAAATGAATATTCTCATTATATGGAAATGTGCATTGCACATTTTAGGAAAGTCTTTTCCTTCTCTTCTAATGTCTTTCTCCAGTTTCATCTCTCTAGGCAGCAGAACTACATTTTTCTCCTTTCTACATCTGTCTTCATTATTCTTTTCCTCCTTTTGCTCTCCCCACTTCTTTCTTCCAGTTCTGCCTTCTGCAGTACTACTGAACAAAGTACTGTGCATTGCATCATTTAGCCAGAAACCGGTTTCAGATGACAGTAATAATTAAAGTCAAACACTATGCTTGCTCTTGTTGACAGGAGAGGGAACATCTTGTTATTTCACTGCAGCCTACGCAATGAACTATCATAGGAGAAAGGTCAGAAGGAAGGCTAGAAGATGTCCTTAAGTTTCTTCACTAGGCAGTTCTTATCTTTCTATCTTCCTATCTTCCAAGCTTCTTCTTAACTCCTTACCAGTTTGAGCACTGGCTATACATGCAATGTAATGATTTATTTTCAACTGACTTTCTGTCTTTCTTGTTTGGTCCTTTCTGTTTCTGCTTAGATCACATAAATTGATTTCACCAGTGAAACATCACATTTTCCTGCTTCCCAGTTCTTTGCCCCAGACTTCTATTACAAATGATACCTATATGATTTACAGTAATTGCCACTTCCCTGTTACTTCCCTTTGCTCTCACCTGAAAATTTTCTGTGACAGTAAAATGCTGACAAGTAATCTTTAGCATGTCCTGATGATCAGGCATATCACAGATTTCCAGTGAAACCCTCAAAATCTCAAAGCAAATTTAAAACCTCCCCAAAAATACTTGACTCTCTACTTAGTAAAGGAGGAGGTATACAAGTAATATTTGTGGATGTATTTGTAGTAATATAAAACATTTATAAATTTCAACACATATTAAAACATTAGGTAAAGGGAAAAATTAATTTAAGAAAAATCATGCTGGCCTTGCAAAGTGAAATAAACTTGCTTTTCATTACTAACTGTGACTAAAGATCTTTTTAACCTGGTGATATTATGCTGGCTGGTAGAATGTGGGTGAAAGATTAAGTATTTTAGACAAGTTTCAGGGTGTCTTCTAACTTAATTTTAACCTGTTTAAAAGCTGAAAGCTTCAAAGACTACAAGAAAATACAAGCATCCTGTACTACTGCCAGAGAAAGAGTGACTGAATCCTTTCAAAGCTCAGAACACTCAATGTTCTCAATTCTTTTTATTTATTACTTGTCCTTTAGCATACATTTCTGAAAATAATAAATGAGATGTTGTTATTGGACCACAGCTTAGTAGTTACAGCTTTTGGTTTCCTGTAATAAGAAAAAAAGAACATTGTTTTGTATAAAGAGACACTATTTCAAAAAGGCTAAAATATGACATTGGGAAAGAATTCTCTCTCAGAAGCTTTTATTAAGTTTTCATGACCTTACCATTCATAAAGAAAATGCAAGCTTTTCACTGTTTGCTTTGATGTTAGAACCACGAAGAATCAATGACATTGCTGGAGATATAGTGTTAAACAGAAGGTAATACTTAGCTGTTTTAGGTAGTTTGAGGTGTGAGCCTCAGCAGAATAGTGCAACAGGTTCCAGACTCCTACAAAATGATCATCATCTTAATTTTGGTTGAAATTTTTATAAAAAAACAGGGGTGTCTCTATGGCTACAAAGGTGGAGTC
This sequence comes from Ara ararauna, assembly GCA_028858755.1. Taxonomy (NCBI): domain Eukaryota; kingdom Metazoa; phylum Chordata; class Aves; order Psittaciformes; family Psittacidae; genus Ara; species Ara ararauna. The sequence goes on from CM054378.1 coordinate 55,629,079, forward strand.
AGATTAGACCTTATCGAAAGATGAAGCCACAAAAATGGTTTTATACTCCCTCTCTTAATGCTCTATCTTAATGCCTTTCTGAAGCACAAATTCATCAGGTTGATGAACTCTATGAATAAGAAAAATCTCCTTACATGAGCTTTTATTCATTTGGGTTATCCTCTTCTTATTGCAATAACCTGAAACAAATGACAGATTGATAGGAATCTGAAATGCTTTTTTTAATGAACTGTCTGTAGCAACTGAGTACAATCTAGGCCTTAAGGCTATGGACCCACAAATCCCATTCATATTGTCTGAAAAATTACAGTGGATTTGTGACTGATAACTGACTGCTGTGGATTAATATATTAGATCTTAATGTGGTCAGACTTGGGTTTTGTGGTTGAGAAATCCATTATATGTCACCACATCAATTGTCTGTGCTTTTTTTAACTCTCAAGTCACAGACAAGGTTGATGTCTTCTGGGTACCAAGAAGTCAATGCATGCATGTAATCTCTTTCTTAGCAAAAAATCATGCTTTCTTTGAGTTTTTTGTTTACTGAGATTTAGTTAATCCAACTAGGTAATATGTCTTTAGCATGTTTATGTTAATGAATAAAGTACTGCAGTGTAAATTGGGAAAGTTAAGTTCCCTAGTTTGTTTTCTGTTTGTTTTTTGGTTTTTTGTTTGTTTGTTTGTTTGTTTTTTTCTGAGTGGAAATTTGAAGTTGTTCTTCTTCGAAAGAAAAGGATATCCTCCCTAATACATCTTCAGATACCTCAAGTCAAATATCACAGTGTTATTTGGAATGCACAGAGATTCAGAGTGTTTTATCTGGTAAACATACTCCTATTACTTGACTGCTCCTGACTGCTATTGCTTCTAAATCAGGCCAAACACACTCTAAGCCTGCAACCATACTGGCTGCTCTTTAAAACTGTAACAAAACAATCAATCAGAACTATTCCACAAGCAGCAAAGTGGCTGTATAACTAAAGTTAACATGGTTGCAATAAACAACAGAAAAGGAACTAATGCCTCTCATAGCTGATATAGCTGCATGGTTTTTCCTATTCAGGAAGAAATGCTCAGTCTAACTTTTTAATTGCTTCTGCAGTCAGAGCAAAAGGGAAGACACAAAGAACAGAAAGATAAAATCTTTAGAAGTGAACCTCTGATATGTTCCTCTAAAGAGGGGAGGTTTAAAATTTCTTCAGCAAGTGCTCAGAAGTACTCTAGAAATAAGGGTTGTGGCTTGTCTTTCAAAGCAACTAAGTTTAAAAATCTATGTTTCGTAGTGACAATTTGTTTATCAAAATAGTTCTAGATGATTGAACAATGAGTCAGTTTGAAGGGTGACTGAGGTAGGCATGGCTGAGTTACTCCAAGTCCGATCTCATGGACTTAAACCAGCACACTCAGCTGAGGGCAATATAGTTCCATAGTTCTTGCCCAAATGGGATTGCTAGAATCCTGGGTGTTCTTCAAAAACAAAACAGAATAATCAGCCAACAAACAAATAGAAACTATGGGATTGCAACTAATTTATTAGTATTTAGTCTAAATTAAGTGGAACATGCAATAAAGAGGAAAAAATATGTTACATATGTTCTGTGGGATGCATAAGCATTAGCAGCAGGAAAACATGGCTGTACTATCAGAATTAAGGAATTTGTTTGTGGGTTAGGAATATGCCTAAAATACAAAAGACAAAAAGGTGAGGTTTTTGGTCTTCTTTCTCATCAACATGGCACTTTTTGAGACAAATGGCCATTTTCGGAAGAAACCATCATCAGTGGGGGCTGCAGTGGTGATTTGTCTTAACACTGGAGCTCTCCATAGCACAGTCTGCCACCTTAGAATGTCTGTTCCACAGTGCCTTCCCATTGAATTTATTTTTGCATTAAAGAACAGAAATTGGGTTAAATTCACCAATTAAATATGTAATTAACTGTGGTGGCTTGACCCTGGCTGGAAGCCAGTTGTCCACCAAAACCACTCTAACGCTTAACTCCTTCAACCAGGCAGGAGAGAGAAAATATAAGGAAAGGCTTCTGGGTTGACATAAGGACAAGGGAGATCGCCCAACAATTACTGTCACAGGCAAAATAGATTCAACTTGGGGAAAATTAATTTACTACCAATCAAATAAGAGTAGAATAATGAGAAATAAAACCAAATTTAAAAAACACCTTCCCCCACCCCTCCCTTCTTCCTGGGTTAACTTTACTCCCCATTTTCTCTACCTTCTCCCCACCCAGCAGTAGGGAGATGGGGAATGAGGGTTGTGGTCAATTCATCACACATTGCCTCTGCTACTCTCTTCCTCAGGGGAGGACTTCTTACACTCTTCTGTTCCATCTCGCTATTCAGAACTTAATACACAGCTTCATAAGACAGAGTTAATTCCTAGAGGTGTTTAAACATCCATTATATATCTGTCAATAAAATTCCAAGTAATTTGCATTCTACTGAAAAAAAACCCACCACAAGCCCAACAATACAAAAAAGCTAATCAACTGTTCAATTTTCTTGAAAAGTGAACTTTGCATTTGAACATATAAGTATGTGATCATGACTTCTGGAACTTTTTTTCTGTCAGCATCACCCCCTACTTCTCTGTTGTTCACCTCCCTTCCCGTTCACCTCCCTTCCCTGTAGTGTGGAAAGATTTCTCACTAGAATGACAAGTAATTGCCATTCCTGACAAGGTTAACCACATGCACATTTCCCATTTTTGAATCCATAGCCTAATCAGTGTTTATTAATGGATAAATAAAACATCTGGGGTCCTGAAACCTCATTTAGAATAGGGCAGTGATACTTCTGGTCTTAATGCCAAACTAACAATGTCTTTTTTCAGGTGATATCATTATAAAATAGTAAAGACATATTTTTAAGTAGGTACTGAATGATGCTGTCCTAGGCTCAGGCAACTTCAATACTTGCCTTCACTGTGAAGAGCAAACTGACCACTTACCTTTCCTTCTATTGTTGAAGATTGACGCGGTCTCAATTATGCTTTATTTACAAAACTCAATTTCCAGAGATCAAAACTACACTCTGAGAGAAATATAGCTTCAAATTTTCCCTTGGATGAAGTGGTTTTACCAACACACAAAGTTTCTTGTAAAATATATCCTACAGAGAATATAAAAAATAAAAGTTAAATCTTCTTCTAAGTGCTCCATCTGATTGATGTATTCCCAGCAGTTATTTAACCACTTCATAATTGTGACCTGTATGTTAATTCTGATAGAAATTTTTCACAGTTGAAAAGTGAAATGGGAAAATTTAGAATGAAGGAGCTGACATTTGATACTGAAAACCAAAGGAAAAATCCTCTCCCTTCCAGAGCCACTGCCAATTAGACATTTTACAAAGCCAGTTAGATATTTGACAGGACAGCAATGAATAATTCTACATTTTACCATGTATTGGAGTATGTTGTGTTCATTTTGTTCCTGCAGTGCTTGAGTGTTCATTTTCTCTTTACCAATATGAAACTGTTTGTAACTGATATGCCTTGAGATTTATATTTTGAGTTGATTAAATCTATTCATTACACACTTTAGGTATTTAATTCAGTTTCCAGATTTGCTGTAACAGCTCCTTATGGCCTTTTAGGAATTCTCAGATAAATTAAATTGTTCTAGCTCTACTGCCTTAAATGCAAACAATGATAATTTACAGCTGAAGTTCCTCACCCAAACAATTTTTACCTTTAGTGCATGAAAAGCAAAATTACTAAGAAAATAGCCATTGCTGTCACAACTAGATCTGCAAAACAAAGCCTGATGGCATCTGCAGACATTTAAGGTTACTCATTTCACATGTGTTTGCTTAAGAGTTTGGAAGGCACAGATTTGGGAAATATTTATATGTACTATAAAGCCTCAGAAAGCTATATTTAAGAGGTTAAAGCAATTTATTAATTATTGGGGTTCTTACATGGTGTATTCTTGCCTTCTGTGTCTTCTTTTGTATTAATAATGTAGTTTTAACTGACAATGTCTGCATTTCTTGACAAACGTCCTTAATGTTATGTTCTGTTCCTTTGTTTTTTCCTATTTTCTTAAAATAGATGAAATTTGAAATGTAAATATGTGGGTTGTTTCTAGTGTATGAAAAAATATACCAAGAGAAATGAAGCTGATCAAATACGCAAACATATTCCAGCTTTGAATAAAGTAGAACTTGATTTTATGACATGTAGGTTAAATATTTTTTTCCATCAAAACAGTCTTTAAGATCTTGTTTCCATACTTATCTTTCATCGCACCAAGCCACAGTATTTCTGGGGAGCCAGACAGAAAATTAAATTGGGGTCTCAATCATGTTATTAAATAAGGGCTGTTTTTCTTAGCAATGAAGACCTAATTTGTTACATTATATACATGTAATCTGAAGCAGCCGAGAACAATAATATAGTAACATTTTGATTTCACATCATGGTATAAATGGGAAATACAACTTTTGTTGCCTTGTTATGAACTTGTTACAAAAAACCCCAGCATTAAATAATTTCATTAACATTTTATCTATCTATTTTACAATCTTCTCTCTTTCACCATAGTTTCTAATATATTCACAGGGAAATAACGGAAATTATCTAGGAAAGTAGTTTTTATGACAGAGATGTTGTTATGCTTGGAAAGTCTAATTTCTCTTGCAAGACATGTAAGTCCCTACATGGAACTTTTTCAAACCTTGGGTGCTATGTTACTCACTGTAGACCTTCTGAAGGTGACTGGCCCCAAGGCAGACATAACAATATTTTTTAATGATCTGCTCATGTCATAAGCTTTAGTGCCAACTCTTCAGCTGATTCAAACATTAATCGGGAGCTTCTCCAGCATTCTGAGCAGAGGATATGTTTCCCCATAATGCAAAATAAATTAACCGAGATAAAAAAAAGGAGTAGAAATTCCACACATATAAAAATTATTTAAAATGAAAACACTATCTGTGGTTCAATAGCTGATGGAGAACAGACGAGATTTGTTTGCTTACTCATATGCTTCCTGCCTATGGAGAGTGAGAGTGCAAACACTGTCAGAATATTACACTATTTGTTATAATGTGTGCACAAGGATGCAGGACAGGCTGCTTCAGAAATGGCTAGTTTACCTTTTGTTTCTGGCCATGCAATTATAATATGGAAGTCCTATTTTCTTTTACTTTTATACTGCTGTTACCATTAAATTTTGTACTATTCTGATCCAACAGACATTTATTCCTTGTGACATGATTCACTTCACAGATGTAAGTTGGTTGGTCTTTTCAGTTTCTGACCATGCAATTATAATATGGAAGTCCTATTTTCTTTTACTTTTATACTACTGTTACCATTAAATTTTGTACTATTCTGATCCAACAGACATTTATTCATTGTGACATGATTCACTTCACAGATGTAAGTTGGTTGGTCTTTTCAGTTAACTCCCTTTGAAGATGAATTTTAATCCTTTCTTTATCAGCATATTTAAAAATCTGATCATAGTTTACCTTCCTACTTTTTTAGCACACAGATTGTAACCAGAGATTTGAACTATATTTAAGGAAACAATTGTGCTGATCATTTCCAAGCAGGTAAAAAAATTCTCCACAGAACTTCTGAAGCCTTGAGACATTTGAGGTATTTATGGCTATATTGTAATTTGGAATATGAATGCTATTTGCCTTGTTCTACATAGCTTGTGGGTTTTGAATTTTATTTTTTTTCCTCATAAAACCATGTTCATTAACACTGCCTACAGTTTATTAAAAATATGTGTTTCTAAATGGCTTTAGGAAGAATCTCCTGCAAAAATCAGAGGTTAAAGGGAATTTAAAATCAAAACAAACTCCCCCGTATAAATTCCACAGTTTAGAAAGTCCATCTCTGCTTTCCTCCTCCCACACAGTGGATTTGAGAGAGAAAAATGTATCCTCAGCATTTTCTGTTGTCTCTGTTCATAATTCCTTGCAGATCCCTCATTTTCATTCCCAGTAGTATTTTATCTCCAGAATTTCATAATTTTGTTTACCATTAATTAATGTAATGTTAGCCAAATATTATTGTACTTATAAATTCTTGGAAGTCATACAATTAATACAAGTACTCATCTATAAATGATTTTCAGTCTTTCACAGTATTCATTAAATTACAAAAAGGGAATGTTCCTGTATTTTTAATTAGTTTTAGAGATGTTTTAACAGCAATCTACTTAAAATCACTACAGTTATCAATACAATTTAAATTAACTGTGGTTTCATAATATTACATGTCAGTTTATATACATTAGAATAGTTCTATTTATTCAAATTAATGATGATATGTTTGCAGTGTCATTCATTTTTACGAAGATAAAACCCATCAAAAATGCCAACTAGTTGAAAAAAAAAAAACAATTGTTTTTTTCTTTTGTTCATGCTAGAAGTTTGCTAGGACGATTGGTTGAGCCCTGGAACTGTTTTGTCTGTGAAAGTCCTACTGACAACAAGGAAAATGCAGTGTATGTGGTGTCAGGCTCAAGACTGTGTGTGGTAACTTGGGCAGTAAAGAGGATGCTCAGCAGTAGGCAGATGAATTGATTAAGAGCTATCAAGACCAAACACTCTCCATGCAGAGAAAGTTCCTAGCCTGCATAAATGAGTATCCCTCCATGTTGTAAAACTGGAGTTTTCATCAGCATAGGTCTGAATCCCCATTCTCCAGGAACAACAATGATAGCAGCACACTTACTGTGCCTTTATGTAAACATGCCTTTTCATCACTGCTCATGAAACCACTGAACAAAACTGTATATGAGAGACATGTTCACCTCCTAAATGAAGGGCAAGCACTGTGTCACAGGAAAGCAGGCAGAGTCCTCACTGAAGACACAGACCGAAGTACCTGCATCTACCCATAATGGGTCTGTTCCACATTAGCAGCTACCTACCTGCTCTGTTGATCTGCAGACCTCATGCATACTCCTAAAAACTCCCAGAAACATTTCCATGGTCATATAGTAAAAGTTACCAAAAATTTTAAACTTACAATGACTTGTTTGCAAATTACATTGTAATTATTGACTTTGCCTCATTGATATCAGAGTACTAATTCTGATCCAGTATTTATAACTGCTTTACATGAGCGTCCTTTGAATTTACAGATGATGGCCTTTTCCTTACTGTGGTAGTCCCACCTCCAATTCCACCTCCCAAGGCATTGATCCTCCTTTGTTTGTAGTGCAAAAGACAGAAATGTTCTCAGCTATCTAAATGAGTTCAGCTGGAAATATTAGTAATAAGACCATCAGTACATGTCAGCAAATGCCTCTCTTGCGCACAGAAGTGCTTTGGGAGGGAAGACACTTCAGGAAGAGAGGTTCCAGCAGCTGATGGTCTGTGTGAAGGTGCTTCTGAAAGCATTTTCCCTGACCCGTTTTCTTAATATCTATGAGCATTCACTATCTGTGTAAGAACTGAATTGAAATATAGGTTCAAGCATGTTAATATGCTATTCACAACTTGACATTCTCTGTCCATTGCATCTTCTGGCAGATGCCTCTACATTTTGTGCTGATTCTGTATATTTTAGGTAGCTTTATCTTAACTAGCCCTAGAGGCTTAGTTATCTATAGAAACCCGTATGTTAATGGAGGATGGTCTCATTTAAATTATGGTTGATTGTAAACCTGACTTTCATATTGCTCATGTTGAGCTCTTATGTTGAGTTTAGATGAACTTTGTACGGTTCCAGTTTTGCACTGTGGTTTATTTATTTTGTGTAATAACTGGTTTTTATTCATTACATTAGGATTTGTGGTGGGACAGGAGACTTACTTTATAATTCAGCTTTGAAGAAACACAGACATAATAGATGAACTGATTGTTATAGCATCTGAACTGGGGGGTTTTGTCCTCTTGTTTGTAAAATAAATAAATGGAGATTAGATGATTTCTACAGAGCTATATGCTTTAAGCCTGTGGAATACCAGTGGGGTGTATAATACCGTTTATTTTCTTTCTCTATATCAGTTCCTGAAGCAACAGATATATCCTGACAAGAACAAAAAGAATCCTGCAGCAAACTGTCAGTCAAAAGATTGGTGATATGTATCCTTAGTTAAAGTATTTGTGTACTTATATATTTAGTTATGATCTTTATAAACTATTCAATATAGTTTGCTGAGTTGATATAAGCATGAGATTATTCATACTCAGCTGGTGCCTCAAAACACATTACATTGGCTAGTTTACAAGAAATTTCTTTCAAATTACCTCCTAGTTCTTGCAATCTTCAGGTCAACTGGATGTCCAAATGTCCAGATTTCTCACAGACCGTTGATGGACAGAAATGGAGATACAGAAGAATAACTTTCTCCTGACCAAAGACAAGACAAAATTGCATACCATCAATATTTTTCATTCTGTTTCTTTTGAAACATAGATACTAGTGAAAAATTGATTTTTAAAAAATCTAGCCCTTTTAGGGTGTTCTTAGAGACCGGGTAGAGGTCACATTAAGGGCTTAACAAATGCTATCACCTCATCAAATAAATATGTACCTCTATTTTCAGGGCTATGCACAGTCTGAGTGATCCTCTGAACTTTTTACTTCCCCCAGAATTTCTTACTTAGAGAATGAGATTTATTAAAAAGCCAAACGACGTAAACCATATGATTTTTTTTTGCTGCGGTGACCCGATCATTCAAATTCTAGACTTCTGTAATTCCTTATAGCTTGTGCCTGAGCATACAATCCTTGCAAATGTTTCACTAAGTACAGAAACCAGCAGTAGTATTGTTTTCCATGTGATGTTTTACCTGTGCTCATGCCTTTCCATTAAACTTTGGATCTTCTGCAGAATGTCTCTGCTCATGCTGAGATTTGTTAAATTTCACAGCAACCAGATCTTCTGAAAATTGGTTCCACAGGAGTCAGGTGAACTTTAGAATATCGTATGCTTTAAAGGTAATATTGTAACTGTGTGGGACAGGGCTATCTGATGAACAAATCCTAGGCTCTGAAAAATTACAAGAGGAAAAATAACAGCATATTTGGAGACTCCCTGGCCTCAAAATGAATGTAAAATTCACAGCTCTGATTCAGTGCTTCTGTAGCTAGAGCTGGGAATGCTGAGAAAGAAAACATGGTAAAGAGAAATTAAAGTAAAGGTTTAATAAAAACAAAGGCAGCTATTGTGAAAGTAATCAGAAAAAAACAATAAACATCAGAGGAGTTGTACTGACTCTTTGTAGACCAGTATAGAAGAATATAGAATATAGAATAATATAGAATATATAGAGGCATCCTGGCCTGAATTTGTCATGAAAACATCCTGATGTATAAACTAAAGATATAGATAAATTAAGAGGTGAGGAAGGGGCATGAGCAAATCTTCATGGTGCCATGATCCACCCTGCACACAAGATCTGCAGTTAATTCTGATATTTAAACTGTCCTCCCTATGACTGAGTTCCTACAGAACTGCTTCAAGCCTTGTAGTAAGTGTGTAACAAAGACAGTCTTTTCTTCAAATGGTGAAGATACAAAAGACAAAATCATAGAATCACAGAATAGTAGAATAGTTAGGGTTGGGAAGGACCTTAAGATCATCTAGTTCCAACTCCCCTGCCACGGGCAGGGACACCTCACGTTAAAACATGTCACCGAAGACTACCCTACCTGGCCTTGAATACTGCCAGCGATGGAGCGTTCACAACTTCCTTGGGCAACCTATTCCAGTGCTTCACCACCCTCACAGTAAAGAACTTCTTCCTTACATCTAATCAAAACTTCTCGTTTAAGTTTGAACCCAAAAAGAACATACCAAAACAAGGAAGGTAAAATACCACATGTAGATTGTCATAAGAAACCTGAAGTTTGCAACTTTCCCTATCTTTATTCAAGTATGTATTATACAGTCCTTATTTAGGTTTGCTGTGTTGCTTCCTCATGGGATTTTCCTCATCTCTTCAGCTAGTGCAACCGTTCATGATTGATAGCAATTCTATTAGAGAAGTACAACTAGAGCAATTTTAGGAATTTTAAAATTACTTCTTCAGGCGTGAATTTGGAGTAAACCTTATCTATATGATCAATACATAAAATTCCAGAAATTTTGTCTTCCAATTCCATTTTTGAAATCCAACATGAGATAAATACTGTGTCATGTATTCGGCGGAAATAAGCACAAAGATATGAAGAGATATTGTATATTTCTTAGAGACATTTAAAAGTTTAATACCTTCTTTCTAGCAAAATAACTGAATATCATCATTTTCTTAATATGTTCTAGAAACAGAAGGTTTAATCTTCAAAGATGAAAATAAACTAACTGTAGCCTAAACAGCCCAAGGGGTGATATAGGTTCACAGAAAAATAAACTGTGATTTAACAGCCTTTTCTGATCTTATGTGAAAGAGGTACAGTATTTGGATATGTCTAGGCAAGGTGCCGCCTTATAATTATGTATGAGAAACCCACATATTTCAGCTTAATACATGCAGCCCTAATACCTCCTTTTACAATGTTTGCATTTTTCACTGCATGAAAATGTTCATTTCTGGAGGTAAACCAGAGAAATAGAAATGCTTTTTTTATCATAGACAAAATAATGGTATGTGTTTAGTTTCAGCTATAGCAAGTCATGAGAGTTCTCTGAATCAAGGGGCAAAGAGGTAAATAAAGCCTTAGAAGATGAAATACCTAAATGAACACAACAGAAACCTAAGCAGTGTGATCCTGTAACATGATTAAGTTATATGGAGGTTTTGCAGCATTTGAAAACGCTGCCACTTTCAGGAAGAAAAATGTGCTTTTTTTTCCTCACTTCAAAAGTTTCTAGTGCTTTCAGATTGCAACATAAAAAATGGAGATCTAATCATGCTCTGACTTGAGATACTTTGTAGCTTTGCTGGGAAATATTTTATCCTGGCAAAATAAACTGTTTATGGCTACTGGTGTTTATATTAGAGTATATAATGGTGTTATTCTCATCAATGATTCAAAGCTACCTAAGTCTTGGAGTCGGCAGTCTCTCATAATGCAAAATAAGTGACTTGCTTCCCAAAGATGGAGGATGAGATTTCATGGGTGAAGCATCAGATGTGAGAAATGGTGTCAGAGACTATAGCTCTGTATTGGTTATACTGTGATAAGAAAATATACAACATACAAAAGGGATATTAGCAATGCTGCTAATATTGGCTGGAGGAACAAATTACATATGAGGGCGGAAAATATTCACAAGCGGTTCAACCAGTATCCCACAGTTCTTTACAACTGTAAAAAGGAAGAGAGAGAATTAAATTTATAAACTCCAGTGACAGGATGGTTGCTGGCAAAGGTGAGCAGCTATACCAACTATTATTTATTCCGGCATTGTTGAATCAGGCTGTGTTAGTGAAGAGTTAGAAGGATGTGCATGCTCGCAAAGCTATATACCCGTGCTCAAACAACCCATTAATCATAGGATTAACTCATGAAAGAAGTAAAATACAAATGAACAAAAGTTGAGAACAACTTTCACACTGAATACAAATGGCAGACCAAGACATATACACACAAATTATACTCCACATCTACTTTCATTCTTTGATTAATATAAGTCTATGAAAGCTTGACTTTACCAAACCACTGAAATGAAAGTCCTTTGACCTATGTTATAGGAGATAAAACAATGATTATCACAATGATCCATTCTATCTTTCCAATACATGGCTTTGTTAACATTGCTGTAGAAGAAATTTGAAAACTTTCAATTTCTTTGAAAGCATCTAATATTTAAAGATTAATGAAATGCAGAATCATAGACTAGAATCATAGAATAGTTAGGGTTGGAAAGGATCTTAAGATCATATAGTTCCAGCTCCCCTGCTGTGGGCAGGGACACCTCACGCTAAACCATGTCACCCGAGGCTCTGTCCAGCCTGGCCCTGAACACCGCCAGCGATGGAGCATTTACAACTTCCCTGGGCAACCCATTCCAGTGCCTCACCACCCTTACAGTAAAGAAATTCTTCCTCATATCCAATCTAAACTTCCCCTGTTTAAGTTTGAACCCGTTACCCCTTCTCCTATCACTACAGTCCCTCATGAAGAGTCCCTCCCCAGCATCCTTATAGGCCCCCTTCAGGTACTGGAAGGCTGCTATGAGGTCTCCACACAGCCTTCTCTTCTCCAGGCTGAACAGACACAACTTTCTCATCCTATCTTCGTATAGGAGGTGCTCCAGTCCCCTGATCATCCTCGTGGCCCTCCTTTGGACTTGTTCCAACAGTTCCATGTCCTTTTTATGCTGAGGACACCAGAGCTGCACACAATACTCCAAGTGAGGTCTCAGTAGAGCAGAGTAGAGGGGCAGGATCACCTCCTTTGACCTGCTGGTCACACTCCTTTTGATGCAGCCCAGGATATGTATTGTAATGTTATGATTATTTGACTGGTAAGTGCTTAGGAGCAAAATTAAATGGTGAGGAGTAATATTAAATGGTTATCATGCTATTAATAGCCATTAAATTTAATTATATTTATAAATATTTCTATATTTGTTACATATGACTATTGATTAAATGGCTGGTAACCGATGCTCAAACTTTATGGTGATTCTCAACCAGAGGGGAGGTACTTTCATAGTTTTGCCTCCTTGACTATACTTGTTGATCTCATCAAGGAATCTTTCTAAAATGTCACTGTAACCCTATTTATCCTAATTCTTTGCTCTTCTTTCTTTTCTCTACCTTTATTCTTAAACCTGAAATTATTTTCCTATAATTTTCTTTTTTTATACTTAATCTATTGTGATTCTTCAATTCCATCCATTTCTCACTTTCTATGAAGCTATCACCTAACAGATAAAATACAGTAGTATAAATTATATTGAGAGTAATCTACATTGTATCTACCTCTTTGTTGTCACTGTGTGTGTAAAATTAACACATCAACACGATCCCTTCCTGCATTCTTCCTCTCCTCTTCCATATTCAGTTGTATACGGGGGCATATTACATTGCATGTAGTTTTAATTATATTCAGTGGACTGGAAGATAAATTTAAGATGGCATATTGTATTTGATTCCTAATGTTGTTAACAGTATGTTTCAGAACCAGCAAGAATCGTAGAATCATAGAATAGTTAGGGTTGGAAAGGACCTTAAGATAATCTAGTTCCAACCCCCCTGCCAGGGGCAGGGACACCTCCCACTAAACCATGCCACCCAAGGCTATGTCCAATCCAGCCTTGAACACCGCCAGCGATGGAGCATTCACAACTTCCCTGGGCAACCCATTCCAGTGCCTCACCACCCTTACAGTAAAGAATTTCTTCCTCATATCCAGTCTAACCTTTAAGGAAAAAGGTTTGGGGATATATTGTTTTGCACAGTAAAAAATCATGCTCACCATTAGGCCGATTTTACTTTTTGTCCTATACTAAACTTTCTGTATGCAGTAGCCTCAGGTTCTCAGATTTTCCTTCTTTATTTTCTCATTGATAAAGCTGCTACTAATGTATATTTCATTTACGTACTTTTTGTTACTATAGTAAAGTAGAAGTGTTAGATTATAGAACTGTGGTATTCAGGTAATTAAGGGAGAGCTATTGATTCATACTCAATGCTTTATAGACTGACAAGTGCTACATTAGATACATACTGAAAAAGTGAGACATCTGCAATAATTTCAAAGGAATAAAAATGTCATATGTCCCTCAAAATCGATTGAGAAAAGATGTATTATTGAAATATGAGTGAAAAAAATAATACCATTATAATGAATTATAAAAATCCCAGATGAAAATAAAAATACCTTATTATAAAATAAAATGTTATTTCTTGTTTGGGGAAATAATTTTTGGGCTTTTATTATGATTAATATGGTAGAATATGGAACACAAATGTATGATATTTTTTGAAATGCTGTGTAATCTCAATTAGGAGAACTCAAATATCCTGCTGATCCTGAGTCTTTGAAGCTTAGAAGAGCACCCAAAGCCACTTGGACTACCAGAGGTAAGACTTACTCCAAGCTGCAGCCAAAGCAGGTCCAGCCTTAGAAGACAATGAAAAATCTAACAGTCAAAATTGATCAAAAGATGACTAGAGGTAATGTAAAGTCAGAACTCTGACAAAAGGAACATGTAAAAGGGGGGTTCAGATCTCCAGGCTGTCTGAAGGTGTCTACGCTGTATGGCAAATCTCATGTAGGTGACAACTCGGATCCTTCTGAAAGACCTTCTTCAAAGAGAAGAAATAGGAACTTACTAGTTTACTAAAACCATGCTTTGTTTACGCTGTTGATGACATAGCTGGATCAAACATGCAAGATTCAGACCCAAAAAAATTAGCCTTGAGTTATGACTTGCTCAGCTTCTAACTTACTTGTAAATTTTGAGCATTTCAGAATTGGTATTTTTTTCCTACACACAGTCATAGACAAGTTCTAGCTGGGAGTTATGTTTGCACATAACACAAACAAGTACAAGCTGATTACTATTACCAATTAAAGCTAATCATTCCTACAGGGTGAATAACAAGTACTTCACTGTCATCTTGGAAGAGAGTTCTGAAAAGGCATTCTTTGATAATCTTTTTCATATTTTGCCCTGGGTTCAGCAGTAGCAGTCATTTTTTCTCCTTCTTAGTAGCTGGTGCAGCACTGTGGTTTTGACTTTTGGCCTGGGAACAGCGCTGATAACACCAGTGTTTTCAGTTACTGCTTGGTAATGTTTTAGTCTGACCAAGGACTTTCTGAGTCTCATGCTCTGCCACAGAGGAGGGAAACCTGGGAGGAAGCAGAGACAGGACACCTGACCCAAACTAACCACAGAGGTATTCCATACCACAGCACATCATGCCCAGTATATAAATGGGGGGCAGTCACCCGAAAGGTTGGTTCACTGCTCGGTTTGGCTTGGTATCAGTTGAGGGTGGTGAGCGGTTGTATTCTCTTCCCTTGTTGTTTCCCTTGTTATTATTATTATTGGTGGTAGCAGCAGTGCTTTGTGCTATCCTTTAGTTACTGGACAGCTCCTATCTCAACCCATGGGAGTTACATTCTTTCAATTCTTCTTCCCATCCCCCTGGGAGCGGGGAGAGGAAGGAGCGAAGAAAGAGGGGGGGGTGAGCGAGAGAACTGCGTGAGTTTCAGCTGGTCTTAAATCAGGACATATTTAAATTAGGAAGTACAATATTTAATTCATTAACTATATATGTTATAATAATCCCACAGTGAACTAGGTAACCATATTCTATTGATTTCATAGTTTATTTACATTTAAGACATAAATGCTACGTATATCTTGATTAAGTACCTTAAAGTTTTTAAAATAACATATTCCAAATTTCATTATAGCACTGCTACAGTAACGGAATCTAAATGTTCTTCATGTTAAAGGTGAATCGTTCTCCCCTTGTTTGTGATAAAACATTCTGGTGAATTGGGTCTTAGCACTGTTAGCTCCAAACTCTTCCTGTACTTATCTAAAGAAAAATACTAAAAATAAGACTTTTTTTGCAGGCAGTAATTTCACTGGTCCTTGTATTGACTTCAGACATTAAAGGCTGAAAGCACTATTGTTTCATGAATGCTTAATAATTATTAAAGATCTTGAACTGCTGCTATATTGATGCTTTTTATCATTCACCATGAACAGTAGCTTTCTTCTTTATTTTGAACTTTTCTGACATTTCTCTAGGAATTCTTAAATTTTTTTTTACTTTCTTCTGATGTTGATATCAAAGCGCTTTCTTTTATGTTTTTATTAAATAGTAAAGCCAATGGATGTCATGAAAAATTGTAATTTTAGTGCTAGTTGTTTGTAGAAAATGTAAAATTTTAATCTTTAAAATGTTTGATAGAATCAAATTTGTTGGACATAACTATAGAAATCAGAGCTTGCCTGTTATCTGACGAAATTATTTTTCACAGAATAGTTTGGGTTGGAAGGGACCTTAAAGATCACCTAGTTCCAACACCCCCCCACACCCCCATAGCAGGGACACTTTCCACTAGACCAGATTATTAATTTTTAAGGAAGAGAAGTGTCAAGACTGTGGATGTGTTCAGTCACCAGGAGTATCTCATCTGGAAAAACACTATTCCACTACTGTGAATCACTGGATGTATATTTACTCCATTTCTGACTTAAGATTATATTCTTAATAAGGTTCTTCTAATGTATTATCTTCCTCTACTATCATTACTCAGGTAGTGACAAGATCTAAATTTAATTTTAATATAAAGAGATCTGAAAGATAGAGGAACAGCTTCAGCCTAAATGATGCAAACAGAAATGTTTAATAACTGCCCATAGTTATAAACTACCTATTGTATTTGCTATTTGAAAAGATGGAATCAGAAAAAAAGGGTGGTTTTGGAATTCTAAACTGGTTGTTATCCCAGGAGAAACAATCTGGCAAGTTCAGACTGCAAGAAGCTATAGAAAGCCAGATGCATAAAACTGACTTAATTTGACCTTGAAGACATAAACATGTATCTCATCAATGCACATTTATATAATATGTTGATTGATGGTAAAGAGGATTTTTGAATGGTATTGTGGCATCCAGTTGAGTCAAGAAATGATTATGTGACTCTCTAAAAGAAATTTGAATACTTAAATGAAATGTAAAAAACCCAATATAGGTAGTTGAAAACTAGGGTTGGAAATAATTATGTTCTTTCACTTGGATGGTACATTTGTGCTGTATCCCTGCTTCAAAGATTTAGCTTTACAGTTGTAACAGTTAAATAACAGTGGAATAATGTTAAAATAATGAAGTCTATTTAGTCTCAGATAATTAGAAAAACTGAATAATTATAATTCCTTCTTTAATTAAAAAATAGATTAAAAATGTTGCATTGAAAATTTTTGCTTTGTCTTTTTCTTTCAAAATTTTATGAAATAAATAGTCAGTCCAAAAAGTCCATCAAAAGAAATAAAATTGTTTACATTGATTTCGATTAACTTTGGATGAGGCTCAGCATTACTTCATTTAAGAAATTGGGAGGGTAGCAAAATAAGCAATCTGAAGTTGAGAAAGATACAATGGAAATACTTACTAATTCACCCTTTATTTGAAGTACCTCTTTTTAATTAGAAAATATGAAACAAAATTAATTCACTACTACCAGATTCTTAGATAAGACCAGGAGACTTGAAAAAAATTTTCGATGAAAGAAAAACATTAACCAGAGAATGTTATTTAGTAACTGTTTTACATACATATATCAGTATGAAAAGTAAACTTTTATGTTAATAAAACTTGATATTAAGTACACAGATATTAATATCCAATCATACTGAAACCAAAATACTTACCAGATTAACTGTGACCTTTGCTTTTATCTCTGGAGTCAGAGGACTTACAGAAAAAGTACACCGGAGACTTAAAAAGGAATCTCAGGATAAACTGCAACTTGGCTCTAAGAAGCTTTGAATATCCTGAGATGCGTTGATCATATTAGTGAGGTAATTCATCTGAGATGACAGAAAGTACTTGGCACTGACTAAAAATTATGAGATGCTCAAAACAGAAAAAGTTTCTTTTGTTTTTTTGGGGGTTTTTGAGCAATAAGAAACTACAGAGTATGGAAAATCTCTGTGCAGTCAGTGGTTTCATAAGATCTCTCCTCTTCGTGATTGAACAGAAGTTTGAATTCTGAATTACTTATCAAAACCAAAAGTTTTAGTCCTTTGAAGTTTGTGCAACTTAAGTTTGAGCTATTTACAATTTCTAGTACTGTGAACTCAATGTAAGAATAAAATTTCTCAAAGATGAACCATTCCATCTAGGCCAGTTGATATCAACCCTGACTGGTTATTTTTACACATCCTGTTTCTCCACTGTGACCATACCATGTATCTACAACAAGAGGAGAACTATGTAAAAGAGAGTGTGAGTGGATACTTTTTTTTTTTTTTTTCCACAATGAAATATTACAGTTTAAGCAAGTGCAGTGCTTTATGTGGTGCACACATGTAAAAGTAAACTTTTCACTGTTTTTGCAGTTGTTTTAAAGATAGGAGATAGGTACAAATACTCAGTGGACTAACTTTCTAACCTTTTTGACTATTTTATAATTACCATTGGCAGTCACAATACTTTCAAAGTCTTTCTAGTCTTTATAACATTTTCTTTAAACTTTAAAAACACACTCTAGTAATATTATGTTTGCCATATTTACTTGCTAAATTATCAATTGCAAATAATTGATAACAGATAATAGATCTCTGAGGAAGTGCT
Source organism: Ara ararauna (assembly GCA_028858755.1). NCBI lineage: Eukaryota > Metazoa > Chordata > Aves > Psittaciformes > Psittacidae > Ara > Ara ararauna. The sequence continues at coordinate 55,647,283 of CM054378.1, forward strand.
GGACAAAATATTTTGTCTTCAAAATGTGGGTTTTTTTTTCAAAAGTAAAAATTTCCACGGGAACAAAAGTGAAATTCAAAGGGATAATATGAAACTTCTCATGAAAACATGAACAAAAGTGTGTGTAAGGCAAGGGAAGGGAAATTGCTTATATAAAACATTGCTCACAGTTCTGGAGAACTAAATGAAACTTCTGATCTGATTTTTGAGTATGTTGTATAATTTGATTTCTGGAAAGAAAAAATATATCACCTTTATAAATTATACCGATTTTCTCAGTGTAGGATAGGAATATTTTAAATGTCTCTAATTTTTTTTCCCCAGTGGCAAAAGTTTGTGCATTCCATAAGAGTTTTATATATATTGTAAATCATTCAGAGCAATATCTGCCCAAGGCTGTCTGCAATATATGCCTTTTATAATTTAGTGCTCATAAAAAGGAATTAAACTCCCAGAAATAGGCAGAAAAATCCCTTCAGATTCCAGCATACTAAAGAATTAAATCTGCACCGAGTTTAGTTTGTGAATATGTACCTTATGTGATTTTTTTGGGGTTTTTTTTTGTGATTCACTCATAAGAAATTCTCACGAGCATACTTGCACGAGGAAAAATATTCTTGTTAGACTTATAAACAGCAAAACCAGCTTAATTTACCTTGAAACTTGAAAGATGTGAAAAATTAAATCCTGAGCATGCATAACCTCTGCCTTTCCTCTAAGTGGAAAGACATTGTCATACCTTCTTAGTATCGCAACCACACTTCATGCCTGGATTTTCATGTTGACCACTAATGGATGTGAATGCTGAAATAACATGTTGCTGTGTTAACAAATGTTTATTTGTGAGCAACCAATTCAAGGGCATATGGTAAAAATTGCCATTCCTAATAGAAATTATGATATAGTTTGGTACACTCTCTTCAGTACATGTCAAGCACACCAAGCTCAAAGTGTGTGTCTGTAGTCCAAGAAGAAATAATGAACTATTGTATAGCTTAACTTTTAATTTTTATTTTTTTTAATAAACCTGTGTGATAAGCACTGTTGGAAATAGAACAGTTGAACTGTTTTACAATTGCAGATTTTGGTGTTTCACCTCTTTTTAGATACATGCGTTGTCTACATCTGAGCTGCAGAAACTTTTAGGATACAATTTATCTGACCTACTCTAGACATCTTAGGATAAGATGGCTTAGCCTTTCTCTGTCTTGACTAAGACAATTCAAACTGACAAAGGAGAGTAATACATGTGTAGATCTAGTGATTGGTGACTGTTCAAATTAATCCCATTCTTGACCTTTTCACAGATTTTAGGCTTTTGTGCGTACATACGTATCGTTCTTTTTAAAGTAAACATGAATGTGGATAAGGGGACAGTTACTTATCCTCATAGAAACTGGTTTATCTGTCAGTCATGACACCATCCCCACAACCTGTAAAAATTGGATAGCAATGTGTACTTCCTAATGGAGAAGAGTTTATCTGTTTTCCGTTCAATCTATCAGGGCCACTTTGGTTCCACCATATTATTGAGAGAACGTTTGCCCCTGATGTCAGTCAATCAGGATTATGTGAACTTGTCTATTCTATGCAAGAGCACAGGGTGTTTGTTACCGGTTATCACACGAACAACAGCCGAAAATTACTTTATATCCATTGTGAAAACAGTAATTCCCTTCTGATCAAGTTCCTCAAGGACCTCCAGCGCAGAGAATTTTTTGACCTCAGTATTTTCTTGAAGAGTTAAAAAATTATTATTTTAAGTTTGAAGATCTATTTGCTTATGGAATTTCTAATTCAAAAACATTAATATCTGAATACAGTACTTTAAATAAATCATCTGCTGCAGTAAACCTATCATTCGGGTAGAAAATGAATGCTTTAGGCATTATTTTATACAATTCAGAGGTTTTCATATTCTTTTAGAAGTGAGCAATCTAAATAGCAAATTAATTATGGAGCATCCATTTTGATTTTATTTTGCTTTGCTCAGTGAAATAGCAAATTAAGCTTTTAGTAATTATTACCATTCAAGAAAATTGCAATTCCATTAGAATGATCTCAAGACAGTGCTCTGGTACCATGCCTTTGCTCTTCATCCTCTAATGGCAACATTGTTCTAATTTTCTACTTAAACACATCTATGCCAATTTACCCTATACCTTTTGCTATTTGGGTTTGTTTGGTTTTGTTTTTTTTTTTTTTTGACAAAATAAATGAACAGCATTGTGGCTTTTTCTCAGCTCACAGTAAGGTTGCTGAGATTAGGTAGTGCACCAGGAGATAATCCTTGGGCTGGAATTAGGTTTAGCTTGTCATTCAGCGCATCCTGCAAATAAGTATTGTTTAATATAAGTGTCCTGGGTTCAGCAGTAGCAGTCATTTTTCTCCTTCTTAGTAGCTGGTGCAGTGCTGTGGTTTTGACTTTCAGCCTGGGAACAGCTTGGATAGCACTGATGTTTTTAGTTGCTGCTCAGTAATGTTTACTCTGACCAAAGACTTTCTGAGTCTCATGCTCTGCCACGGAGGAGGGAAAGCCGGGAGGAAGCAGAGACAGGACACGTGACCCAAACTAACCAAAGAGGTATTCTATATCAGAGCATGTCATGCCCGCTATATTAACTGGGGACAGTCACCCGGAAGGGCTAAATCACTGCTCAGGTTGGGCTGGGTATCAGTTGGCTGGTGGTGAGCAGTTGTTTTCTCTTCCCTTGTTATTTCCCTTATCATTATTATTATTGGTGGTAGCAGCAGTGGTATGTGTTATACCTTAGTTACTGGGCTGTTCTTATCTCAGCCCATGGGAGTTACATTCTTTCGATTCTCCTCCATATCCCTCTGGGAGTGGGGAGAGGAAGGGGGGGAATGAGTGAGCAGCTGCTTGGCTCTGGGCTGTCTTCTGGGCTTAAACCATGACAGTTCTTTTTGGCACCCAACATGGGGCTTGAAGGGTTGAGACAATGACAGATCTGACCAGAGTGTGTCTAATCGTATTTGTAATAAGCATTCACTGTTTTGGATTAACAGTCACTCGTCACGATGCTGATTTATTGACTCTCAAAGTTGTTGCTGTTGATCTCGGAGTTTCAGCATGTAGTAACTTACTTACAGCCAGTGTTTCCTGTGTTAGTTTTTATTGGATGGGGATCTTGGGCACAGGTTCTTGTTTCATTGTGCTTTGTGGTAATGACTTGTAGTACAGTAAACTCACTGATTATGAAACTGATCTGGCTTGTGTTCCCATTGTGGTCACCACCTCTATACTTTGGGAGGTATATAATAGAAGTGTTTAGCAATTACACATCTTTTTTCCTCTCCTTGGGCGGTCAACCTGTGAAGGAGACATTCCCTTAGGCTCCCAGCCCCCCCACCAGACCATTTACAGCATCGTTTGAGAGTTCTGAAGGTTTTGAATGGCCTTTGGTACCCTTGAGTCCTGCCTGCTGTTTGCGATGGGGATCACCATGTTGGTGCACATACAGAGTGTGGTTTACCCGTGACCATTTCATCTGACCTCGAAAGTTAAGCAGATGGACAGTCATGAGTGGCAGAGTGTGTGTGATAGTATGAGCAAGTATCTAGGCCACTGGGCCCCCCCAGTGCTTTGGAATTTCACCACTGAACAAGTGCAAAATCCAGAAAAAGTAGTAAAACATTTATATGCGGAGTGCTGTCACCCTGGTCATACCAGAGAGGAACAAATCATGGCAATGTGCTGGGGCTTGGCCTATGCTTACAGAGCCCTGTTCAACACCATCCAGCACCTTCAAAGGGAAAAAAATGTCTCTGGATCAGAGGGCAAAAGCAACCGGCAATGCAGCTACTCCAACTCCAAACACAGCAGCTGCACCACCCCCAGTGACAAGTACAGCAGCTACTCAAACTCCGACAACAACAGACAGCCCAGTCTCCAGCTGCAAGCACAACAGCTACACCAGCCCAGCATTTAAAAAAAGAACTGTCGTGGTTTAAGCCCAGCCAGCAGCTCAGAACCACACAGCTGCTTGTTCACTCCCCCCCTTCTTCTCCCCCGCTCCCGGAGGGATGGGGAGGAGAATCGAAAGAATGTAACTCCCACAGGTTGAGATAAGAACAGTCCAGTAAATAAAGGATAACACAAAGCACTGCTGCTACCACCAATAATAGTAATGATAAGGGAAATAACAAGAGAAGAGAAAACAACTGATCACCACCCGCCAACTGATACCCAGCCTGACTTGAGCAGTGATTTAGCCGTTCCGGGTGACTGTCCCCAGTTAATATAGTGGGCATGACATGCTGTGATACAGAATACCTCTTTGGTTCATTTGGGTCACGTGTCCTGTCTCTGCTTCCTCCCAGCTTCCCCTCCTCCCTGGAAGAGCATGAGACTCAGAAAGTCCTTGGTCAGAGTAAACATTACTGAGCAGCAACTAAAAACATCGGTGTTATCAGTGTTGTTCCCAGGCTGAAAGTCAAAACCACAGCACTGCACCAGCTACTAAGAAGGAGAAAAATGACTGCTACTGCTGAACCCAGGACACTAAGCAATGAGAAAGAAACAATTTTGGTGTCTTGGGCTTGGGTGCTACTAATTCTGGTGTCCTCAACATAAAAAGGACATGGAACTATTGGAACAAGTCCAAAGGAGGGCAACAAGGATGATCAGGGGTCTGGAGCACCTCCTATATGAAGACAGGTTGAGAAAGCTGGGGCTGTTCAGCCTGGAGAAGAGAAGGCTGCGTGGAGACCTCATAGCAGCCTTCCAGTATCTGAAGGGGGCCTATAGGGATGCTGGGGAGGGACTCTTCATTTGGGACTGTAGTGATAGGACAAGGGGTAATGGGTTTAAACTTAAACAGGGGAAGTTTAGATTGGATATGAGGAAGAAATTCTTTACTGAAAGGGTGGTGAGGCCCTGGAATAGGTGGCCCAGGGAAGTTGTGAATGCTCCATCGCTGACGCTGTTCAAGGCTGGACTGGACAGAGCCTTGGGTGGCATGGTTTAGTGGGCGGTGTCCCTGCCCCTGGCAGGGGAGCTGGAACTGTATGATCTTAAGGTCCTTTCCAACCCTAATTATTCTATGATTCTATTCTATGATTCTATGATTCTGATTCAGGACCTCAAGCTGAGTCTGACTGAGATCAGGCTTGAAGATTTTCAGGCTTAGAAGAATAAAATTTTGTTCTGAAGAATAATTTTTGAAAATTATAATTTTGCTTTGATTACCTTTATTCTTTAACCTGAGTACAGTTCTAGTGGTCTTTAGTGTTAATCTGAAATTGAGTTAGTGTAGGGTAATATGATGTGCTTTTAAAACAAAATCAGTAGTAATCAGTGGTTTCTGTGAGTCAAAGCGAAGTCAGTGGGACTACTGACAGTAATGGAGCTGGCAGTGGTGAAAACTGAAAACTGAGTAAGAAGTGACTTAAGTTAATACTGAGTAATGCCAATAGAAACTTTAAAACTAGCTGGAGAAAGGAACATTTTTTTTTGGTCCTTACTTGGTTATACTAAATTGCATACTAGAAAGTTAACATATGCCATAATTTTAAGCAAGGAGTAATGTGTAAAAATATATCACTTTTTTTTCTGGAAAAAATATCCTTGTCCCTTTTCTACCTATTTCTAGATCTTCAGATTTCTATTTCTTTGCAAGTAAAAGGGAATGTCTTGTTTAAAGCTGAGGGGTTTATTTCTCTATTTTAAGGTGACTGCTCTTAATATGACATCAAAGTTTATCTTTCACATTCAAATGAAAGAATTTATGGTAGCACATGTGAAATGGTGAAATATGAGCATCAGTCCATTTATTATTCAGTTACAAGTTCCTGTTATTAGGAGTATTCATCTGAAGTTTACATATGTAATTCGTGTTTCTATTCCTTGCATTACTGCAATTACTGAAAAGCTTTAAAGTCCGCTTAAGTTAATTAAAATATAAATTAAAAAGCCCAGGCAGCAGTCAACAGTAGCAGAAGTGAAAGAGGTATGGTTCCCCACATAGTTCAGCTAACATGTTTGAAATAACATCATGGAATATCAGTGTTGTAAGATGAAAGTGCTTTCATAGAATTGCATGTGATTCCATAGAAAAGTCAAATTTATAAGGGAAATAAAATTATTTGGGAATTTCATATTAAGAATAAATATGTTTTCTGAAAAAGAATGCCGGCAACATACTAACTCTACATTACTCTATTGCCATGGAAAGTCTAAAAAGATTCTGAAAGAAAATGATTGGCATAAGAAATTCCTACGTTAGTTGCATAAATATTATAAATTCAGTTTGGTCTTAATTCTAATATATTGCCTTACTTTAATTTCAAAATTCTATTTAAGAGTTTGTATTAAATATCAATTTTATTTCAATTTTATTTAGAATAATATATGTTAAACTCTATGATGACACCTAAACAATATGGAATTGCAAGAAGTGTAAATGAGAGCAGAACGTGATGACTTGAATTTGAGGGTAGAGGTTCTTTAGAAATTCCATGCCGATTTTTAATTTAGAGACAGTTTTAGCTGTATTAGATGAAGAGGAAATTATTCTAAATACTTCTGCTTTGCTTTGCTATGAAAGTATATAAAATCTGCATTAATTTGCTGATACGATGAATGGCCAGACATCCTGGAGTATCACAATGAATCAGGCTCCAGTTTTCAACCTTGCATATCATAAGTATGAGCTCATGATGACATAGCTACCTAAGGATTTTATAAGTAATACGAATGCTGATTTATTGAGCAAACAACATTCTATGGGTGGAAATTATTTTGAAATAAAGCTGAAGTAGCTTGGTGAATTTTATACATAATACTAATAATAGAGGATGTGACAAATGTGGTTGTTATTGCAATATTCATTGAACTAAGCAAAAACCTGATAAAAACCTATTAGCCACCTTCCATACACCTTTGACAGCTACATCATTCAGAGGTTATTAAGTATTTTTTCTTCTTGACATAGAAAGGTTCTGCTTTATTGTTGCTGTGTGCACTCACTCTCTCAGATGAGAATATGGAGAACACAAAACTGAATCAAAAGTAGATAGTATTGAAAATCAAAAGAAATACATATGAGCAGAAGGGGAAAATAAAAACCCATAAACAGAAAAGATTTTATTGGGTGGAAAGGGGAAGATGTCAAGAATGAGGGGAAAAATGGTTGACTTAGAGTAAGTAACTTTGAAATAGGATTTAATAAAATGGAACATTGTGATTAATATTTTCCTAAATGATTTCCTAAATGTCCCAGGTTGGACAGAGCCTTGGGTGGCATGGTTTAGTGGGAGGTGTCCCTGTCCATGGCAGGGGGGTTGGAACTAGATGATCTTAAGGTCCTTTCCAACCCTAACTATTCTATCATTCTATGATTTGTATCTTTTTCTAGTGCACAAATGCTAGACTGTCTTTTGGGAAATGCCTTAGTTACAAGCCAGTTTGGCAGACTCTGCTTTATGAAAGCAGACATTGTATATTTTTTAAAAAACTATAGTTGCCTGAAATCAGGTTTGATGTAGAAAATATCCCTTAAGTGCCAGGAATCCAAAATATTGAAGCCACTATGAGCCATATGCACTCTGCAGATTTTTGCTAACTTGTGGATTTAAGGCACTGACTTTAGAGACAAACCTGAATTCTTGGGCTGAAATATTTTCTCTCCTTAACTGTAGTATAAAACTGGGGAAGATGGGATATTCTGAAGTTAGTACAAACCTATCATTCTGAGAGAGTTGTACGCATTGTCAACAGCAAATTTCCAATTTTTGTACTTGCTAGTACTCTGTTGAGAGAATTATCAGCATGTGGTGCCTCCAAAGATTAGCAGTCAAATTGCCTAATCAGTTTGTCTAGGAGAGAATCATTAAAGTAAAAAAGATAGTCTGGTGTGCAGATATGGTCCAGAGGAGAAGGAGAATTTATAACCACAAGGTAGATTTTTTTAATCTAGGGAAATATTCTGATGCTGATCCACCTACAGAAAAGGTAACAAAGAGGAGAGGTTTACAGTGCAAACACAGTAATACTGACATACCTGATAAATTCTTTTAAGTTATTTTTTTTGTTCCTAAAGTTGTCTCATAAAGTAAATTTCACAATTTTCCCCTTTCTTCAGCAAATATGATAATTCTGTAATTCTGGAAGGGCAAGGAAGAGCAACAGATGAATTTACTGATGATCAGCTTGATTGATAAGTAACAAAGAAAGCATTCATAAGAATTATGAATAAATGTTAGAAAACAGATTTCCAAAAAAAAAAAAAAGGAACCAACCCTTCTTTGCCATAGGTGTTGCTAGCTCTGAACATATGCATTTCATATTTAACTCAAAAACAGAAAAGAAAAGCAAGTGACAGTATGCTAGTAGACTGATGTCGTGGTTTAAACCGTAAATCATGCAGCCTGTTCTCTCACTCACTCCCCTCTCTTTCTTCCCCCTGCTCCAGGGTGGATGGGGAGGAGAATCAAACGAATGCAACTCCCACAGGTTGAGATAAGAACAGTTTAGTAACTAAAGTATAGCACAAGACCACTACTGCTACCACCAATAATAATAATGACAAGGCAAATACAAGGAAAAAATACAATCGCTCACCACCTAATACCAAGCCTGACCACGCAGTGCACCCCCCACCCTTCCGGATCTCTGCTCTCCATCTTTACATCCTGGGCATGATGTGCTGTGAGATGGAATAACCTCTTTGGTCAGTTTGGGTCAGGTGTCCTGTCTCTCCTTCCTCCCGGCTTCCCCTCCTCCCTGGCAGAGCATGAGGCTCAGAAAGTCCTTGGTCAGACTAAAACATTACCAAGCAGTAACTGAAAACACTGGTGCTACCAGCATTGCTCCCAGGCCAAAAGTCAAAACCACAGCACTGCATCAGCTACCAAGAAGGAGAGAAATGACTGCTGCTGCTGAACCCATGACAACTGAGCAAAGACAAAATAAACAGGCTGTTGATTTTCTCTACCTGCATTTTCACCTTAAATTAGACAAAGTGAATCCTATACTATTTGTCCTGTGGTATGGGCAAATAATATGGGATTTACCATGTCCCTTCAACAAGAGACCAAGAGGCCTTTTTCTTTTGGGTTGCCTGCCTAGGCTTTTTCCCTGAGTTACCACAGAGGACTTCACCTTGTAGGTTGTGAGGCTGCTTTTCTTGTTATTCTATAATAAACATCTAAAATTAATCAAATAAGTCACAACAGAGATGTATAAGATTCTCCCTGCTGACTGCAATCAGGCCAGTTGCAGCATGGATCAAAGTCTGGAAATAACAGAGCATGTTATTCTTTAACACTATTGCTTATACTTAGTATGAGCAAATATTCCTTAAAGATAAAGTTTTCTGCTGAGAATCACAGCCTAAGACAGAAAAGTAAGACTATGTCCTCTAAGTCATGAAGGATGCTCTCAGGACATGGTTCCAAGTTGGAAGCTTCAGACTATCCTTTAGGCTACAACTTTCTTCATGCTTATTATTCTTTTGCTGGTGCTAAAAGATTATTTTTGTACTGTTTCTGGCAGACATTACAGAGGCTCCTGGCATAGATCTACAAAGTGGGAAACTTTGATCTCTTTTTAACACATATTCATGACAGATCCAGATCAAGTCTGTCCTGAAGAATTCTTTAATTTCCATCCATGGTTTAGAAAATATTCTGTTTAGCCTTTTCTTTACCATTAGCTCTGGACACTGACGTGTGGAGAGAAAGCAACAAAGGACTCTATTGCCAAGGTCATGTAATTTATAGTACTCTGTTTTCTGCTACAGATATCAGCCCCTCTTCCATCTAGGCCAGTTTAACAAGACTAAAATTGGCAGAATCTAAGGCCAAAGTAGATAATGATAACTTTTTTAAGAGTATGGTTCTAACAAAATCCCTTAAAACCCACCATTGGTAACCAAGCTTTTATTTTATTGGCAAAAGTCCTTTGATTTTATAACATTCACATTAGTAAGTGAAACCATGTAGTAGACTGTTTTGACTATAAAGATTCTATTGAATTTAACAATGAAACTGCTTTTGTTGCTGTCATTATTTAACTGTTTTGATTTTGAGCCTCTCCCAGAATCACAGCACAACACAAGGTAACTCAGGACTCAGATTATATATCTAAATTGTCCCAGGAAGTATTCACCTAACTACCAACATGGGACCACAGCTGCAGAAGATGGTCACTATGGTTATCTACTTTCCCACCCCAAAAAGTCAATCTTGTTCACTTCTTTTGGCTGGACTCTGCAGTAGAAGCATTTGTAGTGTGCGACTATCTTACAGCTTTCCTTGCAGCTTTTGCCTTTGGTTTGGGATCTTTTGGATTTTCTTTTTCTTTTTTATTTTCTACTTTATTTTCTTTAGCCCAAACTGAAATCAGGAAAATCTTGTCCCAAAACTTGAGCAGTAATATATTAATTCTAAAGTTTTAAATTTAAGTTAACTTTAAGTTTCTGTAAGCTTTAATTCTTGTTGCAGGAAAAAATCACAGACTCCACTCACAATTCAATGTGAATCAAGCAGAAGCCGTTTATTGCTTGTAAAGTTCGCCTTATATAACAAAAACCTCCTCCCCTTTACATAACCACGCAAACTGTAATTGGTTGCACCTGCGCTGTCCACACGCCCTTTTACAGCTTCTGACTGGTCCTTCACATTTACGTCCGGTACAGCCCAGATCCGGGTCTCAAACCACAACACCTGTTTACATGCTGCTTCAGCCGTTTCACTTCATTCTTGCTGGAGCACAAGGGGAGGATCAAAGCCCTTGCAGAGCCCCAGATCATGGGCCTGGGGCTCATCGGGAATCTGCTGTTAGCAAGATGCATGCCCACAAATTCTTTTTATGTTCTAGCTATTCACCAAATTGTACCCGATTCAGGTATAAGAAAGAGAAAATGAGAAAATTTGAAAGTAAGTAACTGAACCAAGTCTTTATGTGACTGAGAATTAACTCCAACAAGAAATGTTTAAGTAGCCTTTCAGTAACCTTAATCATGAGGATTGTAACCAGAGTGTGTACTTGGGTCCAAGAACTAGTATTTGGATTTGAATTAGTTGAATGAATATAAGACATTTTTCTTCTCAAATCTTTATGTTCTTCTTGCTCACAACCTGTGGTTATTCTACATTACATATCTAGCTATGTAAATAATTAATATCAGTCTTCCTTCAGTCCCCAGGAAAGTTATCTGTAAGGTCTTGCACCTGAAATACATAATTCTGAAGTGCAACACACACTGGAGAGCAGCTCTGTGGAAAGGGACCTGGGAGTCCTGGTGGACAACATAATCAGTGTGAGTGAACAGTGTGCTACTGCAGCAAACCAAGCCAACAGTTGCATCAACAAGGGCATAACCAGCAGAGACAAAGATGTCATTATCCTGCTCAAAGTTTATCAGGCGAAACCTGGAATACTGTGTTCAGTTTTGGTCCTTGCTGTACAAAAAAATGTAGACAGCCTGGAGAGGATCCAGACAAGGGCAACAGAGATGATCAAAGGACTGGGAAGCCTGCTGTGTGAGGAAAGGTTTAGAGAACTGGTAGTGGTCAGCCTTGAGAAAAGAAGGCTTGGGGGAGACCTTATCACCATGTTCCAGTATTTAAAGGGTGACTACAAAGAAGGTGGAGAATCCCTTTCTACTAGGGGTCACATGCAGAAGATGACAGGTAATGGGCACAAGTTACTCCAGGGGAGATTCCAACTGGACACAGAAGGAAAATTTTTCACAATGAGAGCAATCAGACTAATCTCCCCAGCGAAATGGCAGATTCCCCAGCACTGGACACTTTTGAGATTCAACTGGGCAGGGCGCTGGAACATCTCATCTAGAGTGTGTTTTTGCCAAGAAGGGTTGACTAGATTGTTGATGGGACTAGAAGTTGAGGTCCCTTCCAACCTGGTATTCTATGACTCTATTAATATTCCATGTTAAATTTTATTGTGCTTTCCACAATAATGAAATAATTTTATCAAAGCTATTTTTTATTGTTTTATACTTTGATACATACTTTTTTATCAATCAATATTTAATATTGCTATGAAACAGCATAATGTTTTAGAAGATTTTCTTTCAAGACATAGGCTTATTTATTTTCAGTTATTTAATGTAAGTTTAACTGTTATTAAACAGAAGCAAATGTGATAGATCAGGTCAAGCACACAATTTTAATCTGAAATGCTAAACCAAATAATTTAATTATAAATACATATATATACATTAAAAGGTATACATGCCTATACATATAAGGTACAGTTTTATCCCTGTTTTATGCATAGAAAGTATATGGCATAAAATACGTGAAGTTTTTTAGTTGCTGTCTGTTAATGATTAAGAATTAGAAAGTTTGGGGTTTTTTTCATAGTTATGCACCAGAACCTATACAATATGCCTACAATTGATTTGTGATGAGAAGATATGAATGCGATCCAGATTCTATTTTTAATCTCTTTTGTTATATGCTGTTCCCTCATGGTCTGTTAATTTTTCCTGAGTAAGCAGATTTTTGTCTTTGTGCCCCATGGTTGTGTTTCAGAACAGACTAACATGCGCCATAAGTTTATCAGTGAATTTCTAAAAATGGAGATAAAACCAACTATTCATTTCCCTGTCAAATCAGCTTTTAATGGAAGCTTGAGCCTTTGTCCTGCACAAGGTAGAAGGGGGAGGGAGAGAAGCAGCAAATTAAGAGCAGTCTGGAAGTTTTATTATTTTGAAGAAAACTTCTTGAAAACAAGTCTATTGAGACCATAGCCAGAGTGAAAAATTAATGAGACATTCTAAATAGAATCCATTTAAATGGCTTATATTCAAGAAAATATATTATCGCATTTGAAGAACAATTTATAGTTAAAACCATATGGAAACTTCTTTTATAACTCCTTAGACATTGGCATGGTGCATAATTCTTTCCTACAGTGAAAAACATAGAAAGGTGATATGCTGTCATCAGTAAAGCCTTTCAAGGCCATTCCTGTTTACACAGAAAGAAGGCTATTCCCATGTTTTAAGTGCTACCAAACAGCATAATTTTGTCCAAATCTAGTTCTCGGAAGTGCGACAGATGCAAAAAATTGATATAAAATCTGACATGTTCTTTTGGTTTTGAGAACATCTCTGAAGAACAGCAATATAAAATTAGAGATGTTTTAGCTAAAGAATGACTCATTCTCACCAGATTAATATAGCCCAGTGATCAAGATAAGAACAGTTGGATAATTAGGACAATGGATAAATATATAAATAACAGCACTTAAGTATTACAACATATGTTGCCATTCCTGTTTCACTACATTTATTCTAATTAAAAGGATTATCTTTGCATTCTCTGTGTTTTGTTGTACAATGAAATCATAATGTATAATTGTCAGGCCTGCGGCAACAATATAAAGTTACAAATTAAGATTAATGATTTCAATTTAAGATCAAATGCTGACTAAAGAAGAAAGACTATTTTTTATAAGATTTTTCTTTTAAAATTATATTAAAGGAAATAACATGATGGCTTTTTTGAAAAATGTTCAGTTATTTCACATGGCTTTAGGTAAGAACATGATGCTTTCACTGGCATGTAGTTTTTGATACTTTCAACCTCATAGGTGTCACCTAGGACTCTTACTCAGAATTAGTTTCATTATCTTCTATAGCACAAAGTTGAACATATATTTAAAAATGTCTAAACCAATAATTTTTCTCTAGTTCAGACTTATTGCATACTCAGAATTTATACTTACAAAACCAGGATAGATATTCCAGGGTTTAGATTTTCGGCTTAGCTGAATGTTGTGATATGAATATTATTCATTTTTAGTAGAGTCCAGAATTGAAGCAGTAAGTTAATCTGCTTCTGCTGTATCAGAGCATTTCACAGCAGCTATTTCTTGTACAAACCTTTTCCATTTATAGAGGATTGAGGATTATTGATGTTCTAAAATAGTGCTTCAATCTTTTAAGACTTTTTAAACTCCTTTTACTCCTCTCAACATATGCACAAAATGATAAAAATAGCTTGCTAGAAAGACAAACATACAGACATATGGATTTCTGAAGAACTCAACCTGGTGAAGTTTGGTGTTGTTTTAACATCTCAGTCTTCAGCTTAATTTATTTTACATAGCCAAAGAGAAGACCATAAAATGGCGCACAGATTTTTAGGCTGTGTTACATTGATATTTAAACTAAAATTAATGATAGTAACTTTGAAGTTGATAACGTCTTGATATATTATTTGGGAGCTACTGGAATACATTCTGGGGCAGAGGCTTCAATGGCAGCATGTTTTTTTTTTCAAAAGTAAAATAGAATTTTATTGAGGGTTAATAATACGGGCATAAAGGGAGCTGCTAGTGTTATGAAGTTATATAGTATGTATTGCAAATATGCATAGGCAAATTCAATTTCACTATACTTATAATGATATTTTCCCTGCTGAAATGTGTTTCAAGTATAAATCCTACTTAGAAAGCCATATATTGTATATCTGATAGAAAAATGTAGAAAAAAATATAATTTTTTTTTGAAGGCCACTTAAGTGTCACAGCAAAAGCCCCAAAACTGAGTAGCATTTCCATACTTAGCACCAGAGCAGTCAAGCTCAAGTTAAAGAATTTGACTACACATGCCTCAATATTCAGCACAACCTAAATGTTTTTCCCACCTCTAATTCCAGGTAGCCTGCACAAATTTTATATTCATTTGCCATAATAGTTTAGTGTGATTATGAAATTATCCATAAATTAAGAAAAAAACCTCTTTGAAGACTGAAGATTAATTTAATGGCATTTCTGCACTACATCCAGCATTGTGCCATAAGTGGCAAAATAGTAGACCTGATTATTATAAAATCATAGACTAGTTAGGGTTGGAAAGGACCTTAAGATCATCTAGTTCCAACTGTCCTCTTGACATCGCCATGGTCACTGCATTTTACAAACTTGTCATTATATGAGCCATGACCCAAGCCCACATGTGAGAAGAGAAAAGCCCAGGAAACAAATTTAAATTTTGTTGTATAAAGTGTACATATAAGGATTCCTGAATTGTCTCACACTTAGTGTTGTTATTGATATCACATCTCCTTAATTTAAAAAAAAACTTGACTAATATCTGGTATAGTGGTACAGGAACCAGTTCTATGTGGTTGAGCTACTGTCTCACTGCAATGCGCAATGTCTCTCGCAAGTATTTTGCTTGCATTGCAGTGTAGGACTTTAAGGCAGAGTTTCTGGTATGTCTATTTATGCATAGTTGACAGCTGCATAGTGCCTTTAGCTGTGTGAATAACTGACAGTGAAACATTGGAAAATACATTTATTTTGGTCATAATAAAATGAACCTCCTTCTTATTGCTGAACCAAAACACTGCAAATATTTTGGTTTACATCAAATTAGCATCCAGTTATTTTCTTGAATACCTTTTTCTGCTGTTTTTGTTTTCATTTCTGTTCTCTCTGCTTTGGTCCTAGAGAAGACAAAAGTTTTCCTATGAGCAACATACTAAAGATGAGTTAGCTGTGTGGCTGGTCCACTTCTGCTCTGCAACAGACCCTGTGCCTCCCCAAGTTTCCGTTACACCTCCACTGAGCAAGAATCAGGCATGCTGTGATCACTAGGGAGCTCTGCATATGCTGACTGGTGCTGTGTGCTCATCTGAAGGTTGCTGAGCTTGGCCCTCTTCTCCCTCACTTCTCCTTCAGACTCAACACTATTGATCACATTACCTTATTTTCCTTTGTCAAGATGTTCTTTCCCTTAATCTGTAGGAACTTAATTATGCTTGATGCATCAACCCAATTATAAATTTGATTGAAAACTGTCCACGAGTACAAAAAGCTATAAAGGATGGACTGAAAACCAGGTTGTTTTATTTTAAGATTCATTATCACAGAGTCATGTTGAACTGAAAAGACAAGGTGTTTGTTTCCAAATTTCAGGATGAATATTTTTTTAAACACACTTTTTCAACAATAGCATTCAACTGGTTGCCTAATAGTAATAATTCATCAATTATTTTGAAGCAAAATCTGGATGTTGATTGAATCTGATTTTTCAGATGTAACACTATATTTTCAGCATTTAGTCTGTTTCACAAAGTTTTTCATCTGAATATCTTGAAAGAAGTCTAGAAGTATAAGCATTCACAGCAGAATCATTTAAAGTAGCATTTCATGCCAGATGAAAAGAAGTCCAAGGAAAAAGAGTATAACTGAATGCTTGATATAAAATATTTGATGGCTCTTTAGAAGCAGTGGCAAATCCCCAATCTTTAGGTAAGTAGGCTTGGGGGGAATAACTGAACTCTTTCCTCACTCCCAACACTTAAATCTTGTGCACCTCCAGAGCCTATTTAATACATGCAGTGTGACGCCTTAAACACCCAAATGCAAGGAATGGGACATATTAAGGTGCATGTCCTATACAGCAGTGGAACCAGAGCTTGATCTGTCCTAGGACTTTACTTTCAGGGCAGTGTCATGTTAAAAGACAAGACAATTTGTCAGAAAATAAACCCGCTTGCATTCCAGCTGGTCTCCAGATATTAGACGGGCTGGGTGCAGCTAGATTTAGATTCTGAGTGATGCCCAGTTTACCACTATCAGTCCAGTCACGTTCAATATATTGAACAATCACGATTCTTAATGCACTAACAGCGCACTGCACCTTCAGTCTAATCATGCTCATGAGCTAACATGGCCACACTGAAGGATTTGGTCACGTTCAGTGAGAAAACTATTATGATTAGCAACTTAAACAGTGCAGTTTATTAAAGCAACAGATACAGGTCCTAATGGATTGCCAGTGATAAATACATAGTCTGCAAAAGCACCTACAAATAATAAGTTATACAAATGTGCAACAAATTTGTGAATAACACAACCTGGCTTTAAAATATAAAAGTAAAAATTGGAAAGTAACTCTATTATAGAGATTCCTGATTTTCCTGGGAAAGCACTTAATACAGCGGAAGTCTTACCCAAAGGCATCCCTATGGGGGGGAAGAAAGGTCCAGACCATCAACTGTTTCCAGGAGTCAAGGGTAATCTGCTGATGGAATTTTCCTCTACTCATCCATGATGATGTCTTCCCCAATATTCCCCCTTTGTTGGGCCATTTTATACTATTTTTCACCTTCAAGGTGGAGCTTGAGGGACTCTAGTCATACATACCTTGATTATTATTGGTGTAAAATTCTTTTACCTAGCTTTTAAAGGTATATACCACAAAGAATTCAAAGATCATGCTCAAAGAGGGGTGATCTCACTTTGGAGGAGGGTAATATTAGAGATGGAGGTGTGTTTTTGCATTATAATGTATTAAAAT
The DNA here is from genome assembly GCA_028858755.1 of Ara ararauna. Classification (NCBI taxonomy): domain Eukaryota; kingdom Metazoa; phylum Chordata; class Aves; order Psittaciformes; family Psittacidae; genus Ara; species Ara ararauna. Next base: position 55,664,589 of record CM054378.1, read on the forward strand.
GCATTATAATGAAGAAAAGTTCACACAAAGGACAGCACTTTGTCAAAAGATGACAGACTGTTGGCTCAGGGTAGCAACTATGCAGCTTATTAGTTTCTAGTACCACCTAGTTCTCTTCTCTGCTGGTGTTATGACAGAGCATGGCTGCAGTATCTCCACATTGCTCCATCCTCAAATGCTGCCACAGGAACCACTGTGGAGTCCACATTCCTGGCAAACCAAGTGTAGCTGCATCTTCCCCTGAAAGTCTGTTTTTAATTTATGTGTGAACAATGTTACATTTTAAATATAAATTTAATTTCTAATTATTCCACAGGCAGTCAAGGTTAGTGAACTATCTAGCTGTTCTTGTCAGACCACTTGCCACAAGGCTGTGGTAGCGGATCAGCTTCCTTCTTCATGGTGGTGTATTTCTGCTTGTTATATAAGTGTGGATGGGATGCATATCCCTACTGTCAAGCTCTGTTTCTCCTATGTAGTGTTTGGTAGAAGGGGCTATTAAACTTAAATCTACTAGGAAGCTAAAGAAGGAAGAGAGAGGAATCTCTCAGGCTCTTGTACTGATGGCAGAAACCAGCATGGTGCCTTGCTTTGGTGTGGCTGTTGCACTGGCTACCTTTAATTCTTTTGCAAAGCCTACAGATTAATAAGCCTAACTTCTAGATGGGAAAGTGACCTGACAGTGCTAAATGAAAGGTATTGCTCACTTGAGAATATGGTGAATGAGGAGGGTCTATGATTCCTTTGCAGAAAAAAAGCAGAGAGATTAACACGCTGAGCATTTGTTTTTTATATTGCATGTTGGGCAGATTACCTGAGGAAAGCTAAAAATGGGATATAAGAGGACTCAAAACCGTCTTCAAGTTTTATAAATTAGACAGCTAAAGTCCATTTAGCCAACTCACTTCTTTTCACCTTTTTCATTTAAATTGAAGAACAATATTCCAAGACCAGATTTCCACCTTACCTGTTATGCGCTCTATTCTTTTGGCTTGCCATGAATGGCTGTGCAGCCTTATGCATGCAAGATGCTCACTAATGCTTGCTTACTGTAGATCTCCTCTGTGTTCTCCCATGAGCACCTTTTTCTCTTGCTCCTGAACAAAATGTTGTGTACGTTGAAACTCTCAAAAACCCATCCTGCTGAAGGGATCTGAGTGCACTGCTGCTCTCTGCTTTCACCTACTTTTTTGTAACATCATGACCACGAGACATTGTTCTGGGAACAGCAATTAGAAATTCCTAGTAGCCTGTGGTGAGTGCCACATGTATTTTTACCTTTAGGTACTATCAACCACAAGCAGCACAAAGTCCTTCTTGTGAAGGGAAAATCGTACAGATTTTCAGGCTCATGAGGAATCTTGTAAACAGTTTTCTACATTCTCCAAAATCGTTTGTTAATTTCTTTGGAGTTTGAAGCCTTATTGGATAGCTAAATATGATAAGAAATGCAGGCAGAAAGAAGCTGGTGGAGGTGGAGACCATACTGATGAGCTGAACATTCACAGAAGCCCCAGGGAAGCCATCTACACTGGGAATATCCTTTGGGATCAGCCTCTTCCAGAGAAGATTGCAAATCAGTCTCCATGGTGAGTGTAAGGAAACTGAGTCAAAGGGTGCAAGATTTCCTATCTTATGGATTTGGCCTCATATTTTGAAGAATTAGTTTGTGTAAGTATGAAAGCTTGATAACTAAACCACTCTCCTGAATTACACCATGTATATCCACAATTCCTCAGCTCCCCTTTGCTAATAATATGGTCTTGCTGAACCAGGATGTGCACCTGGCTTTTAGGAGCTCATCTTGTCTGGTCCCTGTTTAGTCTCTTTCTTCATGGCAATGTCCACTGAGATTGGTCATATAGACATTTGTCTAGCTTCATATATGCTTTAATTTTATGCAATTTTCATTAAAAAAAAATGGATTTACCTTATTCCCATCTCTCATCTGTTTTTTTCTTTTTTGGTTTTGTTTTTTTTTTTTTTTTTTTTGTTCTGTCCTTTAATCCCAAGGCTTGGACGAGTGCTATGAACACTTGGGCAAACTTAAAATGATGGCAGAGAAACATACCAATAGGATTTGGGCAGTGTTTACTGAAGTTTTTGGCTGAAGTGGTAGAGGGAGTTTGCATGCCCATGTAAAGAAAGCCATTTAAACACCTGAGGATTTTGCATCCCTAAACCTGTACAACTAGCAGATTAAGCTGTTAATAACTGCTGGGATCATGGAGAAGTTGCTGATATAAATTGCGAAACCAGATTTAGTTGTGTAGTTCCACCTGGACAACTGCTTTAGTGCAGACAAATCCAGATATAAATACATATCTGGTGGTGATGCCATAGCTCTGAAAAAAGCCTCCAAAGCTGATATGCCTTTATAAATCAAGATTTTCCAATAAGGTGCTGTCATGGTTTAAGCCCAGCTGTCAATTCCGTACCATGCAGCCGTTCACTCACTTAACCCCTTCTTCTCCCCCGCTCCTGGAGGGATGGGGAGGAAAATCGAAAGAATGTAACTCCTGCGGGTTGAGATAAGAACAGTCCAGTAACTGAGATATAACACAAACAACTACTGCTACCACAAATAATAATAATGATAAGAGAAAAAACAAAGGAAGAGAATACAACCGCTCACCACCTGCCAACTGATACTCAGCCCGACCTGAGCAGTGGTCTAATCCTTCAGGGTAACTGTCACCAGTTTATATAGTGGGCATGACGTGCTGTGGTGTGGAATACCTCTTTGGTTTGTTTGGGTCAGGTGTCCTGTCTCTACTTCCTCCTGGCTTCCCCTCCTCTGTGGCAGAGCATGAGTCTCAGAAAGTCCTTGATCAGAGTAAACATTACTGAGCAGCAACTAAAAGCATCAGTGTTATCAGTGCTGTTCCCAGGCTGAAAGTCAAAACCACAGCACTGCACCAGCTACTAAGACGGAGAAAAATGACTGCTACTGCTGAACCCAGGACAGGGGTCTTAAATTGTGAAAAGTCATAGTAAAAATGAAAATAAAAACACTTGCATATATAGGAAGGATAATAAAATTTACTATTCAAATTTAAGCCAATATGACAATACATCTATTAAATATCATGGTTGTGCTCTGTTAGACTGAGACAGGATTTTTCCAAATCAGTTTTCCATGAAATCTTATTCATTAGTTTCCACCCTTACCCCCTCAAAGATGATTTTTTCTTTGCTGTCGATATGACTTTTTCATGTTTCTAAATGGTAAAAACTGTTAGCTTTCAGCTAGAAATAATTTTTCTTCTGGCTGATGACGTGGCTTCCTACCACTGTACTGAACATCACCAGAAATGATTTAATTGTTTAAAATGCAAAATGTTTGCGCGCCCTACTCCTCCAATTTTGTAACAATATTTCCATAATTCTGTCTGTAATTCTAAATATTTAGAGCAACTTCCTTACATGATGGTATCTCATTAGTAGCTCACATTAATGAGGTGTGCTAACTACAGACTCCCAAAAGCTGAGATCTGTAAGACTAGACATGGAAATACATTTCTCCAGACTGGTTTGTTCTTCAGAATATTTGGAATAGTGGTGAAGCTTTTACTCAACATATGCAATGACAACATCTTCAATAAGATCACTGGCTGATTTTGTGCTGATTTCTAAATAGATTTATAATGATTTTTTAAAACTTTGGGACTGAATGAGAGTAAGGGAAACAAATACTCTCAGGAAACATCTGTTCCTTGTTACTCCTAAAAATTCAAAAGGTTGGCGTATTTTCCTTCAAAATAAATTTTGAAAAATTCTGGGCAACTAATGGAATTCTTGCTTTACTAAAAGGCAGTCACAGTCTCCTTAAACTGAAGTGTTTGTTGTAATAGTTAAAAAAGACATAACTTGGAATACATTAGAGAAAAAGATAAATCATGAAAATCAACCAACATTGTGTTTGGAATAGAAGATTATCTCTTTCCTCATAAAACCACCGCCTACAAAAGGCAAACTACAAAACCTGTGCAATATTTTAACTTTCCTACTTTGGCCTTGGGGGTTTAAGCATAAAACTCAGGATATCTATGTGGTACTAGATACCATAAAGTATGAAAGAGACCCATACAAGGAGATACAGTAAGGTTATTACTGACATATGAGACACATACTTCAAAATAATGACTGATTTCCCAACTGTTGTCACTTTGGGAGACTCAATTGAAACCAGATTCATGGCTACTTACCAGAATTTTAGAATAAGAATAGTTGACTAAATCAATCAGAAAGTTAGAAACAAATGTTTTAAGGGAGGGAGATCTCTTTTAGATTTAACTCTTTTGGTGTCAATAGGGAGAGGGGCAAAATACCATTAGTCTTAAAAACAGCTTACTTCTCCTTACAACAGTGTCCTCTTGGTTACCATTCTATGAAGTAGTAACTGGTATTCACAGCTCTGCAGATAAGTTTTCAGATGCAGGGAAAATTAGTGTCATGTGTTCATGGAAACTATCTACAAGGGATTTGTCTGATAGTTTATGTAATTTGTTGACAGGAATATTATGAAAGTCCTAGAAGAAAGTGGTCCAACACCATGTAAGGAAAGTTTTAATACTCTGGGTTTGAGATGCAGACATGAGGGATAGTGTGGGGGTGTGCTCCACAGACAGCAATACTTAGCAGTCCAGTTAAAGCTTAACATGGAAAATATGCTCCCCTGTTCCTTGTCTGCCAGTGCACAATAAACAAAAAGGGGGAAAAAAGCAAATGAAAAATAAAAAAAGTTTAAGTACTACTACATCTTAAAATAAAAATTTGTTCTATTGGTGAATCCAAATATAATTTATAACACATACCTTGTGACTTCACTAGGGATATTCGTCTGATAAGGATATTCTAGAAATCAAAAATATATATTATACTTCAGTATAGAAAATAATTTAAGATTTTCCTACTGATGTAACAAAGTTTAAAAAAAAAATAATATTCCAGAAAAGTTAAAAAAGAATAAAAAAATAAGACAGTCACAAATTAGCAGAATGAATACATCCATTTGATTTTAGCTTGAAAACTAATTGCAAAGTTGGCTTGTAAACCAGAAAAGTTGTAAAAAATACTTGAATAAACTAATGTATTTTAAAATTGATTTTGTCATTAAAGAAAGGAAAGCTTCACAGCACTGGGACCACCAAGTTAGAATTGATAATTTGTTGGGAAAGAAAGAAGTTTTATGTCTAAGTAAATTATTTCTACTTACACAATACACTTTGACACTATTTCTTTCAGCCATGTTATGTTTCATTTATTCTTTCATTCTTTGTGTTAAACTCACTGAGGAGTCACAGAAAATCATTATGCCTTTTTGAAAACAGATCTGTAACCCTGGGATCTATTTATTCCTCAGTAACGGTAAAGGAATCATTAATGCAAAACGCTGTCTTCGGATTTCATATGAAGTCATAGATTCGATGTCGGGATCCTGTATTTGCTTACTTAGAAAAAATATTTTTTTCAGGAATTCAGACTTGAGAAAGAGCAACAATTGATCAAATAAAATTATCAAATAATATAACGGGTTAGTACATGGCAGGAGGAGGTTAAAGTTTATATAATAATAAAATGCAAACTGACTTTTTTCTGTAATTGTCTGTGTGGCGTTTGCATGTGACGCCTCTGCATCAATGGGCTATCACAACATGAGTCCCTGCATATATGAGTGTAGAGACAACGCTTATTAAAAGTAATACGATACTTATGTTTTGTAAACTTGTGGAGATATTACTTTAGCTGCTACATTTTGATCACATTTTCTAGACTACATGAACAATTATAATAATGAGCTGATTTTTAAAAAAACTTGCAGAGCATCAGAAAGACATGATGACAATAGTGTTGTATATTAACAGAACCCAGAATTTGAAGAGGGTTTTTTCTGTTGTTGTGGTTTGGTTTATTTGCTGATAAGCTGTGGAAAACTCAAAATATTCATAGAAGGCTGATACAACACAATGGAATGCAATGTCTATTAGTATACTGACTTTGGGTTTATCCATCTTTTTTTTAATAACTCCAATGATGTTTTTCATTGTAACAGAGGTTGGACATGTGTGTTCTTTTGTCTTAAATTTCTAATTCCTCAGAGAATAATTACTTTTAAATATGGAGGGAAGAGCGAAAAAAAAAAAGAGAGAAAAAAATATACTCTCTTACTTTCAGCCTGATATAGCCAAATGAAAGAGATTAGCTATGCCTGCAAAGCAAGCAAACACTTTAACATCATTCTTAATGGTCAGTAAATTATCTTATAGCTAGTTCCCCTTAAAGTTATGAGGGGCATTTCACTCAATAGTCCCCAGACCTACAGCTGTAAACCCAAACTACCAAATGACAGAGAACTCAAGAAATGGCCACATTTCATCTGTCCTTTCTCAAAAAAGCAAGAATCTTAAAATTGCCAAAGAAATATCACTGAGCACAATACAAACATTAGTTCTTTTGAATGCATTAGAAATTTCTTGACTGAAGTCTATACTTTCCCCTAATTTCTGGCTGTCTTAGTCTGAAATTTTGGATCATGTTTACATCTATTAAGTGCATTATAAACTGGAGATGATTAAAACATCAGCTGTAAATCTGAAAATTAGTGTGTATGCGCGTATGCATAATTTAATCTTTTATCTTTCTTCAAGCATAAGCTAACATTCATTTAAGTAACTTTATTTTTTCCAGTTCCTAAAGACCAGAAATGTACTGGGTAATTAGGCCTTGGAGTTCTTGGTACATATATTTGACAGTTTTCTCAGAAATTCCTTAGAATCTCTAATGAGAGAAGGATCCATGTATGTATCAAATGCTACTATAATTAGTCTGGGAAAATCATGCACACTTGAGTGACTGGTCCTTACAAAGGGATATACTGATTTATTGGGATGGATTTAAGAATAAAACTATAAAATAATGAAGAAAAAAAATTAATTATATTTTAATTAATATTGAATAGTAGTTTTTATACTTTTTTTCTCAAAGCAGAACAAAAAATTCTTTAGTGTATTTTTTTTTGCCAAGGACTATGCAGCCTTTGATATAAGGAATTGAGTTTAAAATAGATTCTTTAGTTGCTGTCCTTTTGTGCCCTTAGAAGAAAAAGCAAATCATGCTTTAACTTACTTTTGACATCATAAAATATATTCATAGACTGCTTCGTAAGCAGTATGTCCACATGTACTAAAATGAAATGATCTTAAAGCTTTTGAAATACTTTAACTTTGGGACAATAAGGAGAATATATATAGGTTTTGGAAAAGTCTTCAGTATCTGTACATAGTTTGTTATTGTCTATTTCTGTCATCCAGAATGGATCTATGCATGTGAAGCTGAAGAGACTCATTAAGAACAATAATGAAAAGGAAAGATATTCCCTTTCTGAGGGCACTTTGCACAGAGAAGAATTTAGAAGGACATTTCTGGAGCTCTTACCTGAGTTCCTCACCTCATTCACTCTGTTCATAAAGGAACATAAAGGTTCCTTCTGCTTGCTTTCTCTCTGGCACCCACTCTAGCACTGGCTGAACACCTCTCCATAGACGCGGATAGACGGAAAAGATGCTCTTGGCTGGGAGACTGTGTAGTTTAGTAGTTATAACGATCCCTGGGGAGATGAAATATAATCCTTCTGAGTGGAACTGCAGTCTGAATCTGCACCTCCCCCACCTCTAGAGTGGGTATTCTCACCACTGGACTCTTACTGAAAAAACATTAGTACAATATCTTACCTTTCAGGTTCTTTGAGCAGGATCACAACACAGAAGTATTCATCAGACATTAAACACTATGTGAAGACTTATCTATATAGTTTGCGTGGGAAAGTAAACATGTTAGACTGCTATCTAAATTTCAGGTTGTTTTTAAATTTCTAAGTCCTGTCTCAGGTAGGTTCTCAGTGTGCTGGCTGCTGTTTCCCATGTCCCCTCCACGTAAGACTGTATAGTAATTCCTGCCACAATAATGCTTTATACATATGAAACTATTATTTTTGAATCTGAAATTTTCCAGAACCTTGCTCTGGGAAACAGAAAGTTCTATCTGACATTTTGAGTAAAGACAGTTCAGCTGAACAGAGTGTAGAAAAATGTGTTTGATGAATTATAGAAGTGTTCTTGTAACTTGGATTTATGCAAGAGCAAGGAAAGTGCTTCCAGTGAGATACACTCAAATTATGACTTAATGGATATCACATGCAGAACATGGTTAGTGTATGCCCCACTAGATTTTTAACATAGCACCGAGGTGTTCCAATAAGCAAGGATGCATTGGGCATCCATGACTAATGTAGATGTCTAATGAAAAAAATTGCCAGTGGTGTACATGAGTTATCATCAACACTCCAATCTCATACCCTGCAGCTGTGCTTGAATCTTCACAGTTGTGAAGTCTTACAGTTTTAAAGTGATAGGAAAGGGTTTCCTACTGACCCTTCTGAAGATGGTCCTGATCCAAAGCAGACCATACTCTCTGACTCCAAGGTTGAGATACATTTGATCTAGCTTCAGATGTCTGCAAATGAGATTTCTATAAGTCATTAGTACGAGGTAAATCCCACCTACAAAAAAAGGTAAAAAAATCAGGCATTATATCTACGAAGTTGAAAGTCTGTGGTTTCTCAAATGTTTGCTTTGGCAATCTATAGATAAAAACCTGATACAAGACACCTGGAGAAGGACTTTCTACAAAGATGTAGTGACAAAATGAGGGGCAGTGGCTTTAAGCTGAAAAATGGTAGATTTAGATTAGACATTAGGAAGAAATTCTTTAGTGACGGTAGTGAGATACTGGAACAGGTTGCCCAGAGAAGAGCTAGACACCCTAAGTGTGGGAACATTCAAGGTCAGGTTGGATGGTGCTCTGAGCAACCTGATATGGTTGAAGATGTCTCTAATCATTGCAGGGGGGTGGAGTTAGGTGAAGGTTGAGGTCCTTTCCAATCCAAAGTATTCTACGATTCTATGATTTACTCTATAAGAAAACATGATTTTTTTTTTTTCAGTCATATACCAGTCTAATTAAGTTACATTTTGTACACCATTTTTGCTTGGGTCTTAAATGTTTTAGGGTCTAGTTTCTATTGTTTTGGAATAGAGACTGAAATCGTGTGGCTATGTTCAGGTTTGTGTATAGTTTTCTTCAACCGTCAAACTCACTAGTCAATTAATAGATAAGAAAGTGTGCAACTTTTTTAATTATACAGGTAAGTAAATTTCTCCTCTTGTCAGACTCATGAAAACCAAAGAAAGCTACATTTCAGTTTTGTAAAACCTAATCTAATTAAGTGAAAGGAATATTAGGTACAGGTTGTCTCCTTTCCTAGATTCCCTCCAAACTTGTCTGTCTCTGCTTTTATTCTTACACATACATTAAAAATACAATTAAGTTGGATGTTAAACCAAAAACCTGTATTTATAATTTACTTTTAGGAAACAAAATTTTGAGAAAAAGGAAACAGTCTAATTAAGAGGATCAGAAAAGTTACCTCTGGTTTATGAAATTTTAGTAGATGTAGTAAAATTAGGAAATTAATTAAATCTAACAAAGCACAGATGGTCCAGAACCATAAATATTTTAGAATAAATAACAATTAACACTAACCTCTGCATGTAAATGTTATGTTACATTATGAAAATGCTCTCATACTTAGCAACAAGCTTAGCTACGCAGGTATCTTCCAAGTGAAGAAGACAATAGAGGGTTTATCAGTGAACAAGAACGGAGAAGAACATACATCTGCAAACCGCAGACGCCACAGTACACCCAGACACAAGTAGATTTACCCAGCTAGCAGAAAGCAAAGTACAAATTAAGACCAAAGCTGCCAAACAAATTTTTTCTGATTCAAATAGATAGCTTCAGACCTGAAGCTGTCCCCAAACTGTTCCCAGATGTCCTAACCCTGGTCAAACCATTCATTGTGGAGCCATGCTGTGAGCCTTCTTACGCTCGCTTATTCAGGGCTCCAGTGGGGGAGATAAATTCCAGCAGGTTGGAAAGGTATGTCTGGAGAGGCAGATGAGGCACTGAGCTGCTCCAGGACTTTCCAGTTTATGTTTCACTAGAATGAAGACAAGTTTTAGAGAATGATAATAATGTATACTTATGTGTGTGTTCACACAAAACATGGTTGCAAATCATTTAAATTACATTATTCTTGTGCACGTAAATTACATTTTTCTTGTAAGGACACAGCTAATGGGTGAGTTTTGGAATACTTCTTTATTACATATATAGTGAAAATACCACACACAATACAATGAGAATGTTTGCAACAGTGCTGGTATTAATAACCATCTGTACTTTTATCACATATGATTTGAGGCATGATTGTTCTTTCCTGGTGAGAACTAGTCATCAAATCAGTGTAGCATTTCCTTCAAACAAATAAACACACCTCATTGCTTGCTGATGATCGCACCTCCCGTATGAAGATAGGATGAGAAAGTGGGGCTGTTCAGCCTGAAGAAGAGAAGGCTACGTGGAGACCTGTCGTGGTTTAAGCCCCTCACGCAGCTCGTTCACTCACTCCCCCCCTCTTTCTTTCCCCAGTCCCGGGGGGATGGGGAGGAGAATCGAAAGAATGCAACTCCCACAGGCTGAGATAAAAACAGTTGAGTAACTAAGGTATAACACAAATCACTGCTGCTACCACCAATAATAATAATGACAAGGCAAATACAAGGAAAGAATACAATTCCTCACCACCTATACCCAGCCCGACCAAGCACTGCACCCCCCCACCCTTTCGGGTCTCTGTCCTCTGACATCCTGGGCATGACGTGCTGTGGCATGGAGCCACCTTTTTGGTCAGTTTGGGTCAGGTGTCCTGTCTCTGCTTCCTCCCAGCTTCTCCTCCTCCCTGGCAGAGCATGAGACTCAGAAAGTCCTTGGCCAGCCTAAACATTCTAAGCTATAACTAAAAACATCGGTGTTATCAGCGCTGTTCCCAGGCCGAAAGTCAAAAACACAGCGCTGCACCAGCTACCAAGGGGGCCTATAGGGATGCTGGGGAGGGACTCTTGGTTAGAGAGTGTGATGATAGGACAAGGAGTAAGAGGTTCAAACTTAAACAGGGGAAGTTTAGATTGGATATGAGGAAAAAATTCTTTACCGTAAAGGTGGTGAGGCACTGGAATGGGTTGCTCAGGGAAGTTGTGAATGCTCCATCGCTAGAGGTGTTCAAGGCCAGGTTGGACAGAGCCTTGGGTGGCATGGTTTAGTGGGAGGTGTCCCTGCCCCTGGCAGAGGGGTTGGAACTAGATGACCTTAAGGTCCTTTCCAACCCTAACTATTCTATGATTCTATGATTTTATACTGGAGTAAGATTTTCTGAACTGCAAGTACATTCTGTCCCAAATTTTACTCAGTTCTCAAACTTGGAACAAAACAATATTTTCAAATGGATCTGAACTATTAGCACAAGTGATGGTGGACCTGGCAGAGAAATGAAAGGATCCAAAACTTAATTTATGTTTTTTAATTGACATCTATATCTATATATCTCAGTATTTCTACAATACCTTTCCCAGCTGCTGTTCTGTGTGACCATCTACAGCAATGATTTCTGTTACTGGGACTTATCTCCTGAACATGACCTCTTTCCCCAATGTGCAGAGGATATGCACAAAACCAAGGTGATGACTAACATAGAAAAGATATATAGGATTTCAGTGGTACCCAAAGTTATGTTTCCTCAAAAATGCTTGGTCTGAATCACAGTCAATAGTCTTGGTTTTGTTTTTGTTTTCCCTCAGTGAACTTCCGTCCAAATAAAGTGTTTTCTCAAAGAGGCAGATCTCTAGATTTTTAGAAGGAGTTGGAAAGACAGGCTAAAAAATACGCTGAGTATCTGACTATTCCAAAGTACTTCAGAGACTTCACCAGAAAATCTTTGCTATTTGTTCAATGCAACACCTGCACACAAATGCTTTTTGTAAATTATTTTCCCAAATGTAGGGGTATGAATTACTAGAATCACTGGGAAGATGACACAGTCTTGTATTCTCAAGACTGCAATATAAGTAGAATGATTAACCTGATTCAGAATGTCTATGTATACATATAGGTACTTCTACTGTAAGTAAGTTTGAAAAAAAATATAAAAATGTACAGTTATTAATATCTAATGGAGTGAGAAAAATTGTCCTTTTTCAAATGGATATGATTTTATTTCTTGTGGGCAAGGAAGAATATCACAATCAAATGTAAATAGTGAGCAATAGAGCAACAACTACCATTGGGGTGGGGAAATTCAAACAATCACTCCTTGCATGACAATTGGCATCTGGTCTTACTTGTCAATGACGTTTTGCAAAACACCAGCAATTTGGTATTAAAATAAAAAGGGAAGCTTGTGCAGAGATGGTGGATTGCACTGTTTTTAAGTAGTAACTTAAAAATGCGTGTCCTGAGACCCCAAGAGGTTCATGTGGCTATAACATTCATTCTTCGCTGTACTGCAGACACCATGGAAGCAGCAAAGGGGGAGTTATGAAGAGGATGTCTAAACTGGTGTAAACATGAGCGTTTCTAGATTCCTGGGTCTAGGTGCACATGTAAGTTTACATCCTGACAGTCTATCAGGAAGAGGCTATGGTGTGTACCATTTCCATGGGTACTCTTTTGTAAGCAGACATGAGGTTGCAGGTTTGCAAAGCATGGGATGACACCATTTTAGTTTCTAGTCTGAACAGCCACATGGCAAGACAACAAAATTAACCTGGAATATGCACTGGCTTTGCAGCTGAGGCTGAACTATCAATACTAACCTTTATTTAAAGGAATTAAAGACTTTGTAAAGGCCCTGCTAGGCTGGAAGCCTGATGTAATGATCGAGCCATATGTCTGGCTATCATCAACTCCTGAGTTCTGATCTGGGTTTTGATGCCTATGGGCCCTGCGGTATTTGGCAAGTAACTTCTGTGTTCTGTGCCTCAAGAAGGGAACAATGATACTCCTCCTCCTCCTCCTCACAGACAGGTTATACAAATTCATTAGTGACTGTTTGTAAAGGGTTTTGAAGTAGAAAATCAGTGCATAATTGCTAAGTATTATTTCATAGCTCTTTTATAGTAGGCATTTCCTTTTGAGTTACCCTACTTGATGTTTCATTAAAATGACATCATGCTCACTTGCAAATTATAATGGCAGGTCATGTGCTTGCCAGCATAATGAAGCATGAAGAATTATAGACATTCCCCCCAAAAAAATTAATTTCAAGAAATTATCACTAGTGGGGTCAGACTGTAGGTCTCTAGTTTCTAACATCCATGACACTAACCGTACACTCATTCTCATTTATTTTTATTGATTTTTGTAACATTAATTTGAAACTGCTCTCTATTTCAATAACATCCAGGGTTTTTTTCCTTCTCAGACTAAATAACATTATTAGACAGTGTGATGTATATATTAAATACCAGAGTTTAAAACAGAATTATCATGTACAGTAACTGCATTTGTGCAAGACCAGGAACCAAAGAGTGAGACAGTAAAGTCATGTGACTTTGCACTGTCATTGTGCAAGAGCAACATTTTGGCCTTTATGCTGTAATTTTAGGAAGGTGGGAATAGGAACATTATGCAGTGACCATCTCAGACTTCTGCTGCAGGGTATTTAATGGTTTGGACACCAGGGCTGTGTCTGCACTACTGGACAAGAGTGCCTTGTGCTCTTATTCCACAAATACAGCCCATTGAGGGAGCTGTTAAGTCTCTCCACATGTATCCAGGTCTTCACCTGAAAGAGCACCTACATGATTAAGGGGTAGGACTCATGCCTTGGCTCGATGTGCAGCTCTCTATCTATGGGTCAGAGCAAGCATCTGGGACCTGGGACTTTGCAAAGCACTGTGTATCTCACATCTGGAGACGAAGTATGCTTCCAGTGGCACTGGGAGGTAGCCAGGCCCTTTTGAAATTCAGAGAGCAACACGCATTTTTTTAAAACTACAAGCACAGGTATGCTGTTTCAATTCAGTTATTAATTTCGAGATGTCTAACCTTACCTAGTACTTTAAAAAGGTGAATATTTCTTTTTTAGTTCATATATCTTTAATACTTACACCATATCTTATGATAATAACTCAATAAAACTGACTATTAGGAAACAAAAAACCATTTATTGGACTCATGAAACCAGGTTTTGGGCATGTGAGGTTATTACACTTTAGAATAATTTTTGGCTCATCTTCACAGTTATCACATTACAAATATGGGTTTCTATAAACAACTACGAAACTAAGAAAGCTTTCAGGAGAAATATAACATAAAGATACGAAATAAAGCATGTGCTTTTGCATATTTTTCCTAGATATTTTTTTACTATTCCAGTATAAGGATTATATGTAGTGGGACAAAGAGTAACTGTCAATGTCTGTGTTCTCAACAAAAAGGAACATAATGGGGAAATAGTTGCACTTTGGATGAAAAGGCACATACTTGGGACCTGCATTCCCCAAATGAAAACTGATATTCAGGAGAGATAGCAAAACTTAATGTTCTGGAGAACAGACCGTGCTGCTAAGTGTCTATGGCACCAGTGAAGTGGGAAAATGTCTGGACATGCTATTTGCCAGATAACTGTTATTTGTGAAGGAGTAACTCCAAACTCATATCCTACTGCTTTGGCACACTGAGTGGTTCAATAAATGAAGACAGACGCTGACCCTGGTCTTGATCTGCTGCATGTAATTAAAGAAAAGAGTTTAAGATCATTTTCCTAGTAAATAAAAAAGACTGATATTTTTTACTTTCAATGTTAGTGTATCATTTTTGCTATCCCCAGCTAGTCTGACTCTCTGAAGCCATAAGGAAATGGAAGAAACAGTGAAGCTGGAAAACCTGAAAGTGAAAGTTTTATTTCCTGAGCTGTAAAAAAACCAAAGCACAAGAGCATAAAACATATTAGCCTAAAAGATTCAGATAGTCATTCACATTCAGTTGCTACAATTAACTTCTTCTCCCTCAAATCACAAAGGTGAATTGTGTAATACCCTCTTAGCACGGGGCAAAACCAATGACAGAAAGAAGCTCTGAGTGTTCAAATGAAAACCTTGGCTCCTCAGAGGGTCCAAGATGCTGGCCACTTTTCATTCTCAGAGAAAAAGAGTCTTTCTGATATGGCTTCTTGGAAATGAGTTTTGTTGGAGGGAAGAATCCACCTTCTCTGCGGGCTATTGTCAATCGTGTCATCCAGAGCCCTCAGGAGCCTGAGACTTCATTTGGCAGCCAGAAGCAAAAACTCGGATAAATCTGTAGTACAGCCCCTAAGATATCCTAGTTTTTCTGTGTTATTAAATTAATGTTAATTGCTGAATCTTGTAATTTGGAAACAACATATGAAAAGCATATGTGTACCCTGTTTAGAGTTGGCATTTCTTTGGCACATGATTCCTTCTGTATTAAGGGAGAAGCTCTACTTGCCCATACTGTGCTTCACCTAGTCTTCATATAGCTAGAGAGATTTTGTCTCTTTTTGTGTAAGTTTATTACACATTTTGCTTCTGAATAGATGTACTCAGTATAAAGGAGAGGCCAATATTTCTCAAGAATATAAATATTCACTCTTTTAAGCTTTGTTTTTAATGGATGTTAGAATACAAACTCCACTTTGCTTCTTAATGAAATGCTATCTTCCACACTCGCCCCAGCTCATCACTTATTCAAAATTATTTCAGGTCATGCTCAGTTTAAAAATTAATTGAAAAGAAATCAGTCCCACAAGGGTATAGCTGTGAGCTGTAATTTCGACTGGCAGTAGGATAAAAGACTGGATTAAATCATGTCACTCGTAAAAATATTTTATATATGTAAAATTTTTTAACTTGCCACAAGCATATATGGCTTCAAATTGATCTTGACATATGTCTATTCATTGGTGTAATGCAGGAGCACTATAGGAAAAAGGATTAATTTAGGAATTACTTTGAGATACCTGTAACTATTATTTCATCAAAAATGTAACTAAAATTCTGAAAAAAACAGACAAAACCTAACCCAAACCCAAAAAATCAAACACCAAACTGTCTCCCATTAACTGAATGGATTTACTAGACTCAGCCTTTCAGTCATCTGAGAAGTCATGGCATTGGATCTCTGATAGATGGTATATCCACAGTATTCTGCCTGATACAGAAAAGGAGACTGAAGAGTTAGAAAGCCATCAATATTTTGCAACACAATGTGAACATAATAAAAATTTCCAGTGTGCTGTCCATGGTTGATCATATTGTTCAAATGTTGATTTTGACAAACAACTGGAATTGGCAGGATTTGAGAGAAAGGGCACTGATTTTGGGCCTTGATGAGTCATCAGGCTCTCCATGATGGTTTCAGGTGTTTACAACATAGGGGAAAAAGGGAAGGATGTGATTTCAGGTGTGGGTTAACACTTTAAAGTGAATAAGTATTTTCTTTGCAAAGCAACTTGAAAGTTTTGAACCCATTCCAAACCCATTTGGAACATCATAAAGTATTTCACTCATGTAAAACTGATTTGAATCATCAGCAGCCTGCAAATTTCAACTAATGTGGCAACACCTTATTACTTATCCAGAAGTAAGATAGAACTTATTAAAATACAAACCCCTCCCTCCACTCACAACCTGGTAGCAGCACTTTGTTCTGAGTTACTGATTCACTTCTGCTTAAAGTGATGATACACCCAGGTGATATTTTATCCCTCTAAATTTATAATTTTTGGAAATAAGAGGAGAACTAAATGTGCTCATCTGAGGATTCCTTTTCTTATATTTCAAAGGTGAGTTCGCTGTTACGAAGAACAGAAAAATCAGTAATTCCTTAGAAGAGCTACAAGCACATTTCTTGGACTCTTCTTTAATATTTTTTCTTATTGCTTTGATTTTTCATCATCCTCCTTTCTCAATGTAAGCTGTTGTAAAATATCTCCAGTCCAGGCCTGAGGATGTTCTAAAATTGCTCTACCAGCCTGAGGATTTAGAAACAGAGTTCTGCTTTAAAAAAACAACTACACTGAAGAGCCAGCTTATGTATTCAAAAGTCCGGTTTTGACACAGATCTTGAAGGATACTCACACTCTCCTTTTAGGGATACTGGCAGGACTGAATGAGGAAAAGTCTTTCCAATTTCAAATTCAAGACTCTACAGTGAGAGCAGATAGAAATACAAGGTTAAATGATGGTGAAAGTGAAGAACAGCACATAGGTGAGCACTTTCCACAAGGATATTACTATTCTGGATAGGAACCATCTGCCAACTGCTAGAGAGTGGTTTATAGACAAAGTTAACATACACATTACACAAATGGTCAGCTTTACACCAGCTGTTTATGTCTGAGTCCAACAGATATATTAGGCAAGAAGTGTAGGTGTAAAAATCTGCTAAGCTTAATTTCCTAAATAGGAAGTAAAAATGAGAAACATTTAAAATGTTATTTAGCTTTCTAGGATAATAAACTTTCTTAAAAAATATGACTTCTCAAAGAAGATTGGGAAAAAGTAACTGTTTTGAGCAAGAAAATTGTTAACTTAGGAACACATAGATATTCTGGATTTATGAAAAGCGGGATGAAACTGTAGACAAGAGTAGGTTTAAATGCTTACTGGTAGGATTCAGTTGTTTGTGTTTTTTTCCCAATTAGCCAGAATTCTCAATTTGATACTGAACACAAAAGTCAGGAAATAAAGATCAGAAAATTAAATCATGAAAAAATAAATATGAAGCTGGCAGAACCTTGGATAGAAAATGGGGTGACCAAACTACAGATTGGCTTTCTATTGCAAAAAGTTTTGGAAAAGAAAACAGTGTCTTATACAGAGAAACCACAGAATGTGCCATTTCCGTGGCCATCTGCTATAAGGACATGACTGTCCAGCTGTGCTATTGTGACAGGTGAGAAAAACAACCACTCAAACAGGACCTGCAAAGAGAAAAAAATTCCTTGACAAGCCTGAAATCTTGTTTCACACCTCCCTCACCACAGGCAGTTTATGTTCCACCATACCATACATTAAAGCTGTGTCCCGGGACAAACCTAAGCTATAAAGCATGGTGATTTGTGGAAAGCCAACGTAAGTTACAGTTATCAAAAGAAACAAGGGAAAACAGATTAAGCAATGGACTGGAACCAGAGAGTATCTCCTCATTCTGAAGGTTATCACAGATTCTGGAATTAACCCTGGCACTTAGAAAGGTAGATGCTGTTTTTCAAATCAGTAAAGCTGACAGTGTCAGAATTTTTTTACATCAGTTAATTGAAAATGCACTTAGTGAGGATGTCAGTAATACTTGTATTGAAAATGTTTAAAGTTACTTTTTACTCACTTCTCCAACTCCAGTGTTTATATGACAAAGTGGGTAAAAAAAATCTCCAAGATAGTGATTCCAGCATCACAGGGGTTATAACAGGGCATAGACTCAGACCTCAGATCTGTTAATGGTTACTCATCAGAATCAGAAAGATAAAGCTTCTCAAGCTTGATATTACTAAAGAGCAGAATAAATGAGTAAACCACAGTTTTTCAGGTCCCTTGTAAAAGGAAAATAAATAATATTAAAAATAATCAGGAAAAAAGGAATTGCATGATTCAGTTTTGACTTCAAAACATATGAATACTTACAAGTACTTTAGTGAAAGTCATTAGAAAAAACATGTAACCTGTGAAGGTAAAGAGCTATTCCCTTTTTAAGATTTACTTCAAATTAAGGAATGAAATTGCTGAAAGATGCTGAATCAAGCTCCTGTCAGTATCTGTGAGGTTTTCTGTTTAAGTTTTGTTTTTCCTGACAACTTCACATGAAAAGAAAAAAAAAGAAGAATATCTACACGTATTGGGATTAGGAGGACACTTTGAATTCGGACTTCTTGGGAAGATAGATTAATTCAGTGGATGATGTGCTTTAGTGGAGCTGCAGGTCAAGCCCCACAGGACTCCTAACTAACCTGGCATCTTCCAAAGAGTGCATACAGTAAGGAACTGAGAACAGCAGAGATAGATAAGCAGAAAAGAGAAGATCATGTTCAAAACATTAATCATAAACAGGAAAAGTTTATAAGTCATTTAAATTGCTGGAGCTTTTAATTTTATTGTGTTGGTTTAGAAATAGTGTGATTATTTGCTCTAATATCTATGGGCAAAGGCCGTATTAAATAGCAGTAATAGGTTGAAATGTTCTGAGAGAGCTGTATGTCACTATACAGCTAAGCACTCAGTTAATAGATATGGAGGATTCACGCATGCTGAATGGGAACAATGAAATTATGGCAGTCATCCAACAGCAAATGAAAGGATGGGAATATGTTTTTTAATGGCTTTTAATGGAAATACTTGGTTTCCAGCTCTTTGTTAGACAAAAGGGAAAGAGAACTGGAGAAGGCCACTCTGGAGAAGACCTATGGCTGATCTAATTCTTGTAATGTTCTTAAATTTTGACATTTCAAAGAAAAAGCGTGGGGTGATTTGAACTGCACACACATTTTCCCAATGGCTGTAATAACAGTATTTCTCATTGGATTTTGTAGCTTCACTGAATGTGTTTCACTTTACAATTGACAAGAAAATCGAATGCACACGTCTGATACAATTGCTCAGTTGACAAGCAGTCACTCGTCACAGTTCAGTCACTTGGTTTCTTTAGACCATGTGACCATGTTCTTAGAGTGGTAATTAATACTTCACAGGTAAAAGTATTTGCGTGTTTTACTTTAAAGTGTTTGTTTTAACCTTAGGTATGAAAGAACTGCCATTTAGTATTGAATTCACAGGGAACATGAGGGTTTAGGCACTCAGATTTCTAAAGAGGGAGAAAAGTTGTGGCAAGAGACATTTTGACTGCATCCTTCTCTAACTGGTCTGGGAACCTGATCCAACAGGCGATGACTTGTTTGGTTCCCTTTGGCTGCAGAAGATGCTTTTCAGTGTGAAACCGGACATGAAGAGGGAAAGCTGGTGCATGCCCAGGTCATGCCCTGCATGGAAACAGGAGGCAATCGGGATATATTCCAGCCCATAGCCAGGAATTCAGAATCACCTCTCTCCCTGCTAGTATAGGCATAGTCTCTGAGAATGAAAAGCACCATTGTTTCTCCTGAGGCATTTGGCAGAGCTCAGTGAATATGGCTGAATACTGTTTTCCCCACTACATGAAAGCAATACAAACTTCCTAAGAAGTGGTATTGGACAGATGCTGGGAAGTCAGTGACTGAATAGGGCAAGAACAGACAAATTCATAGTTCAGTAAGCATGTAAAAACCAGAAAACTAAGACAAGCCACTCCTTTTACCTCAGACGAAGAGTACTAAGCAAATGGAAACTTCAAAACTGTTAAAGAGAGAATCACGCCAATAGAGAAGCATCACCACATTGTAAATCATCATTTAAATTAGCAATAGCTTTATAGCTTGAGTGTAGTAGATCAGAGGTTTAGCTTCTCCCAAGAAGAAAAGAGAATTCAAAAGCCAAGTATCTATGTAGTATCAATTTAAAACTGGGCATAAAATGATTAGTTACTAGCTTACCATGTTTTCATATTTTTATGATTTTTTTCTCAGTGTTGTCTTCATTCAGTTTTTCATTGAACTGATTTTTATGAAATTCTGATGGCAAAATTACCTTAAAAGGTAACTGTATTTTATCATGTGGACAAACACAAGCTAGTATGAATGTAAAATCTGCATCATTGTATTAATTTCACACTGAGCCCCAGGACCTTAACTCTATATAGTCATTCATTTAAGTAACATTTTCTTTGCTTGCCATATGTTTGCTGTTAAATTAATATATTTTCTTTCACTAATCATGAGTTCGAATTTGATCTAAAGCCTGTCAGAAGCAATAAGAGTCTCCTGATTGAAATAATTTCTTGGAGCTATAATTTTGACAATTTTATGGAAGGAAAATTTACAGGTGACCACTGTTGCAGGAGAAAACTGCTCAGCTCACATTGTTTAAATCAAATCAGTATTGAAACAGTTTATTGAATTATTAATGATGTATAATTAACTAGCAAAAAACAAGCTATACATTCAGGATCAATATCAGGAATTGAATAGATAAATCACAGTATCTTACCAAAGGTTAGTAAACAAATTACTAAACAGTCTTCTGCAACTATTCCCCACAAGATCTAATGACACACAGGTGTGCCAATGTGTCTGCTACCGCATCAGATGATCCTCTCCGACTCCTCACCACCCACTGACCCACATGGGACCAAAACACACCCAGCATGTCCCTGGGTATATGCTCCTGCCCCTGAGGGCAGAAGTGCCTCATGGAATAGCACTCTGTCCAGGCTGCACAGATTTTGCTTTGCCAGGGACCACTTATCTCAGTGTCAAAACTGTTTTCACACTTCCCTCTCTCCAACTTTTGTATACTCTTTTGTTTCTTTTGCACTTCTTTTCAAGGTAATGTCTCTTACCTCCCAGCTCCCCGCTCCAAACAGCTGTGTAATCCCCAGCTGCAGTTTAATCTGACTGCTGGTCATCCTTCATCAGTATTATCTGCCTATGAAAAGTCCTTTTTAGGCAGCCTGGTGTCTTCCACTCAAGCATGCTTTATTCTCATTTCCAGGCCACTCCAGAACAGACTATTTTGTCAAAAGGACACCTCATGCATTCCTCAGCAGTGCACATACTACTTTTGTGAAATATCACTGAATGTAGTCATTTACATCGAAGACACCATACGAGACAAGCTCCACAAGCTTCTGAAGCCACATTTTAGTGATAGTTACTATTTTGCTTCTATTTACTTCAATTGAAAGGTTGTACCAAAATCCCACCTTTTTCATACTTAAAAATTTTGCTCTAACTTTCAGCCTAAATGCGTTTATATTGTGTCAGAAAAAAATTGCTCCTGGGCTAGCATTGCCTTTTAGTATGCACAGATGTTCTGCTCCTAGCTGCTTTCTCTCTTTTTGTCACCATATACCCAGAGACAGCAATCTGTATCTGGCAGAAATCTGTATCACAAATTATAGAAATGTTGGGGAGAAGGGACCTCCAGGGGCAATTCTGCTCCAGCTTATTGTGGAAATTAGGACAATTGTATCAGGGCAGAAGGGGTTTTGCCTAGGCATATCTTTGAAAACTTCCCAGAAAAGAGATTCAACAGCCTGCTGGGGTTCAAGGGCCAGGAATGGCTCAGCCTTTGGGTTGCCTACTGGGTTTGTCACGCTGCTCCTGTTCTCTTGGGGCTGCACATATGCAGTGCCTTCCAAAATTGCTGGTGATGAAATGCATTACAAAGCACATTTACATTTCGTTTAGTACGAAGTGCCCTGTGGCAACTCTTGACATCACTTCTTTCTGCTGAAAGGATTGAAGAAGCTTGCATGCAATATTAGCTTGTTCCTCAGCTGTAAGGAATATTGAATATAAATCATTTATACTGTTAGTGCAAAAGTGACTTTCAGTCAAAAATTACACGCATTTGTCTGCTTGATAGATGTTCCCAATGTTCTCAGTAGGTAGATGTCTGATTCACTGCCAGGGTGGACAGAAATCTATAGAGCAAGTCTTTGTATCTTTTCCTCAGTCATGCACTAGACATGCAACTTTGGGGTGAAATATTCCTCTGTGTTGATATTAACATCCTGAGGGGACAGATGTGCTAGGCTTAGGGTTGTGTTTACCCACAAAGGCAACATTCAACAGGCACAGCACATGAAAATATCTTGATGATCATGTCTCAGTCAGAAAGAAAGAATTCTCTTCCTGAGTTTAAAGGTTCAAGAATATTTTGTCGCAGCCCAAAATTCACTTACAAGTACAGGTTTTGCAATACAGCTTTTGGAGGTGGGAATGGAAAGGATGGAATGACCATAATTATTTCAGTATAATACTTAACCTATTTACATGTTTGAAAGAGGTATGTTAAAATTAAAATGGAAATAAATATCCACCAAGAAGAGAATCCCTTTATTTTCTCTTAAAGGGATAATAAACCAACCTGTAACTACCCTACTATATGAAATAGCATAACTTGCTTGTTTCCATTATAAGTTTTTGTCACACAGGCTGTGCCCTTGTCATTGTCTTAAGTGTCCTACATTTTTGCACAGCATGTATTGAAATTTCCCATCACAGTCAGAAAAACTCTCATTTACTTGGCTGTAGCTGACTGTGTAAAAAGGCAGGATAGCATTTTTAATTATTAGAACTTTCCTCAGTGTGCTGAAGAGTTCTTCTACTGTGCTGCATTGTCAGTCAGAAGTCATAAAAAAGCCTCTGCTTCTGCAAAACATAGCTATCAATATTCTCCAAGCATGATAGAAGTGCTATTAGTGAACAGCACACTGTAGGATTTGTTTAGTTTGCTGACTGTGTGATAATGTAGCAGCACAGTTTTAAAATGTCCCAATGGAAGTCTGCAGCCACATGTAACTGCTTTGGTTTATGTTTCCTATGTCTTTTTGTGCTTTCTGTCTACCCAACTCCCAGTCAGATGTTGAATTTCCATGCTTTAAGGAAACTCTGAGTAAAAAGTCACTGATGTGATCTTAGGGTTATTTTTCTGACTTAAATACAATCACTAGCAGTGGAGTTTCAAAGCATATGCTGAAGTCGTTTGGGGCCAGCTAGCAGCAGCTCTCAAACCCCTCTCTCTTGTGGCCTATGGTCACAGTCTGTTTGAAGGATGTTACCAGATGGACTTTTTGCATATAACTTCTCAAGATCTGCTGAAAAATATTCCTATTCAAGTGCAGCAATATGTTATTCCACAAGCAAATAGTGATCTGGACATTAGTTAGCAGTATTCTCTTTGGCAGGAATTAGGCTCAAACACCGTCTTGCTGACTGACTGAACTCTGTTCACACGTAGTATCTCAGGATGTTGTAGCTGGGTTATTTGTATCCTTGAAAGAGATAATAAATGTGTTATGTTGCAGGTCATATGTCACAGATGTATTTTCTCTCTCTCTGTATTGCATGAGTTTCTAGGTATCTGGAAGACAAGAGATTGTTTTTTCCCTAGGGTTTTGCAGTCAGTTAGTGATTTCTGAATTTAGCTATTATAATTGACACACAAATCAGGTACATTTTCTTTTAAGGGAGATTGGGGGAGTGGATTGGGGAGCAGATGGTCATATTTTTCTGGAGATTTCCAAGTGTCCTGTGTGTAGTCTGAGTAACATAATTCGTAGAATCATAGTCTAGTTAGGGTTGGAAAGGACCTTGAAGATCATCCAGTTCCAAGTCTCCTTGCCATGAGCAGGGACACTTTCCACTAGACCAGGTGAATCAAAACCCCATCCAACCCGGCCTTGAACACTTCCAGGGATAGAGCAGACACAACTTCTTTGAGCACCGCAACCTGTTCCTGTGTCTCAACACCCTCATAACGAAGAGTTTTTACTAATGTCTAATCTAAATCTCCCCTCTGCTATATTAAATCCATTGCCCCTTGTCCTATGACTACATGTCCTTGTAAAAGGTCCCTTTCCAGATTTCCTGTAGGCCTCTTTAAGTATTGGAAGACTGTTATAAGGTGTTACATATACTGGAGCTTTCTCTTCTCCAGGCTGAACGCTTCCCGACTCTCTCCATGGGAGAGGTTCCATCCTGTATTTAGCTTTTCTCTCCAGCTTTATGCCAGTACTCTTATTTTAATGAGATTTCGGTATTTTTCTTGAAAGTTCATTTTTCTGTGTGATGTTTAGTTACTTATATCTGTCATGTTCTCCACATTTGTTTGTGAGTTTCCTCAACAGCTCTGTGAATATCTTTAAGGCTCAGCAGAGTTGCTGTAGGCTCTCAGAATCTCCACCCCTCTATATCCAAGTCATTTCCTAAAGACAGATTTTTCTGAGCATTTAAATACACTATTTCTTGAATTCAGTCTGTGAAATCTTCTACCCAAAAGGCAATTTCATTCCAGAAGAGAAGGGGAAGTGAAAAACACAGATAACTAGTATCCCCACTGTAAACCAAGATAGTGTTTTGCACCATTCTGATGGAGCTGATTTCCCTCGATGCCTCTTCTTTGAGCGGGCTCACACAAACTTTTCTTCATAACTGTGACCATTCTTGTTTCACTGCTTCTTCTCCAGGTCTGGGAGGGCTTTTTAACAGTTTCAGGAGAAAATCTGCAATTATCTGATAAACTATATATTGTCAACACATTCACGAATGAATGTGGATATACTCCTGTTGTGTATATTGCCATGTCTCTATTGTTATCAGAAGGCAGTATTACTTTCTTTCAGCTGAAGAACCAGCCTTCAGCCTGGAAGCTGTTATTATTAAGGATAGATTCAAAACTTTGTGTATCAGGTCATGGTAACACAGCAGAGTTGTGATATTTTCTGGTACTGAGCAAAAAAGACTGTCAGAGGTGACACATTTTTAAAAAGATGTGTTGTTTATTCCTATAATAAGGAGTGATTGTGACTACGGTAAAAGGTGAAATACGAAATTATATGGCCTTGTTAAAAAATCCACAAGATGTTCATCATTGCTTTCACTCATTTACCACTGTAGTCAATGTTAATGCTCACTTCAGTAAGCACAATTAAGAGACAAACATAGGCCATGTGAGAAATCCTATGTCTACTGTTTTGTGTTTGACAGCAAATATAAGAACTCTCTCTCTTTTTTTTTTAACTTTTTTTTGAACCTTTTTTTAAAATTTTTTTTTTGAGTCACAAAAGACGATGCCTAAGAATTTGTCCTTGTGTGAACTGTATTATGGGAATACACTGAGTAATGCATTTCCATTTCCACAGCTATCCTGTGCTGTCACTAACTTACACTCTAAGGTGCTGCTTTCTCTCTTAGTGCCATCTGATCGAAGATGTGCGATCAAAATGTAGCTGTTTCTTCTAGCATTGTGCACGCAAAAGTTCAAGGTTTGTATTTAGCTTAAAACTATTTAATAGCATAATGTAATAGTGACATGCATACTAGTTGACGTTAGGGACCTGTGTATGGTATTTAGAGATGTGCAAGCTTGTTAATCTAGGAAACATCTGCTGCTTGGGAAATGTGATGCAGTGCAACTGGATTTGCAGAATAAAATGAAATTCCTGTGTCTGTGCTCTGAATTGTGCAAATTTCAGTTCTGCTTATTTTGATCCACACGTATAAAATCAGGGAGTGGTGTTTTAAAAATATAATAGATATTTCCTGCTCTTTTTTCCTACTGAGATCAGCTGTAAACCCCTCTTTTTTCTACTGAGACAGAGTTAAGTGCAGGCTGTGAAGTTCCGACAATTC
Organism: Ara ararauna; assembly: GCA_028858755.1. Classification (NCBI taxonomy): domain Eukaryota; kingdom Metazoa; phylum Chordata; class Aves; order Psittaciformes; family Psittacidae; genus Ara; species Ara ararauna. The sequence continues at coordinate 55,690,795 of CM054378.1, forward strand.
TTGTATGCTGATGTGCCAGAGAAAACAGACAATTTTATCTCCCAGTATAAGAGCAGAGGATGTTTCTTTTAAGCAGTCCCACAAGACAACACAACTAGGTATTTCTTGATGTAGAAGCAAGAAGACTAGGTCCAAATGTTAGTGTGAAGACTTCTTACATCAAGCAGAGAGTTAGTGCACTTCTGCAATTGACTGTCTTCTCCTATCTCACCTACACACTGTGCATGTACAAGGCTCCACTCACCACTCAGGTGCTTGAACTGGCATTACAGCAGTATTCTGTAAAAGTGATGAGCTGTACCAGGGAGTATTTGCTTCTGGAGAAGCTGGACTATGCAAGAAACTTAATGTCTACAATAGACAGCTAAAATACATATTATATTCATATACATGTATATGAATTCCATTAGACTTTAGATTTATTTTTTTCCACAAGAAAGATTCATTCACCTAGTGAACAGTTCAGTATCATCAGCAAAAAAGAATCACACACTTTCTTTTTTCATGGAGGTCAGCTGCAGTGAAATCTGAACCCAGTACTATACCTTTTCACTCATTAAAAATTAACAGTGAAAATCATCAAGAAGTAGAAGGTGGAGGAGGTGCCTGTAGGGAAATGTGTTCAACTGGATATTCCTAAAAGCATTTCAAAATGGCAGGATCAGAAAGGGTTAGCTAAGCTATTAATCTCAGTTCAAAGAACATGCAAGTAAACTCCCTGATGCACAGAGAACTAGATTGAATCCTTATGAAGATGACCTGTTGGCTCTGAACTTTATAGAGCAAGCAGAAACAATTAAAAAAAAAAGGAAAAAAAGAAGTAGAATGAGTACATTATTTTTCTATATACTAGTAGTTTCTTGCCAGCTGGAAAATTTTGTATCTTTTTTTTTCTAAAATAAACAGAATATAAGGGGTTTAGTTTCCCCTTTCTGGTTTTCTCTAGGTAGTAATCTTTATCCATTTTATTGAAAAACTTTCCTCTCTGTCTGCAAGAACAAGCAATACATTTTGGGAAACTTTACTAGCTATTCTTTCTGGACAAGCTTTCTTCTTTTACAGAAGCTGTCTGCATCTGGGTGGTCAGATTAATATCTCGCCATAAGTTCAAGCAGACTGGAAACAAAACAGTAGACGGAAACTACAGTGTCAACTAAGAAATTTTAGAAAGTTTTTTTTAAAGAAGAAACTTATTCGGTTAAATATAGATAGATATATTTATTGTCCAGACTTCCCAAAAAATGTCTGACACAAATACCTTTCCTGGGTATTTTAGGTATAACCAAGTCAGAGTCGTTCAGAGGCACAAGTTATCCTTGGTCGTGTTCTTGGTCTGTGAGTATAGTTGTGGTTTAAGACCAGCCAGTTCACCATATAGTCATTCACTCACACTTCGCCTTCCCCTTCCCCTTCCCCTTCCCCTTCCCCTGGCAGGATCAGGAGGAGAATCAAAAGAGTGTAATCCCCACTGGTTGAGGTAAGAACAGTTTAATAACTGAAGTACAATATACTGCTACTACTACTACTACTGATAAAAAGAATAAGGGAATAATATTTGTAAACCAGTGTGAAATACTTTCAGTTTAATAGAAAGTAAGTAAAAATGAATGCAAAAGAAAACTAATAAAAATGTTATACTTTTGGACAAAAAAAAATGGTTTAACTGCTAATTGTCAGTACTTAAAATTAAACGCAGTATTAAAATATCTTATGCTTCAGAAATAACAGCTAAAAATATTGGTATTCTATAGTCACTGTAACATGAAGATCTCTAGTTTGAATCAATAAATTGAAGAACTCCTAATGTTCCATGCACTTTAATGTTAACTGAAACAAATTACAGTTCATTTTGAGGGAGGAAGGCAGAGAAGAAAATGAAGGTAAGATGAACTCGTAAAAGATAGAGTCAAGATATTTTACTTAAAACATATTTAACTTTTCAACAGATCTTCCCAGGACCAAAACTGAGTTAATTATGATTATATTTATAACTACAGAATGGCAATAAGTCTGGCCTTCCCTGCCACAATATGCAATAAGACATCTAAACACAAAGTGTAACTTAGTTTGTAGTTTCCAATTCTTGTCATTTGAGATGTTGAAACCCCTGCAATTGTTCAGCCTGGACAAGTGAAGGCTCATTGGGAATCTTATTCCTGCCTTTAATTTCTTAACTGGTATTTAGGCCAAAGACAGGGTCAAATTCTTTGTGGAAGGGCATAGCAAAAGACAAAACCCCATATTTCAGCAAATAAAATTCCAGTAGAACACATGGAAAAAAGTCTTCACTGTGAGGGTGGTTAATCCTGGAACAGGATGCTCAGAAAGGTTGTAGAGTCTCCATCCTTTTTGATACTCAGCACCTCACTGGACAGTGTCCTCAGCAATCTAATATAATTACAAAGTTGACTACACTTTGGGGAGATCTGACTAGATAGTCTCCAGTGGTCATCTAAATTATCTATACTTCAAATCTAAGATCTAAATTATAGTTTGTTTTGATGATTTGTGAGCATCCTGAAGGCCATATAGGGACTGTCAGCTATCTATACTTCAGTTTTTTCTTGATCACTCTTTCTCTGAACTGCAGAATATTTTGTTACTTTATTTACAGTGAGAGTTAGAAAATAACCTATCTGAGGCTGTATAATTGATAACTCATCCTGGCTGAAAAACTTGCAAACAAATTTTCAGGGCTGCAAGCTCTGTCTATATAGGTGATTACTGAGAAAGAGGTATGTCTTGCCATATTTTAGATATTTACAATGCAGAAATCTACATCCAAGCTACTTGTCGAAACTCTAAATTAAATAGAAAGAAAAAGGATCCTAGTGAGTAATTAAACTGGTCTATTTCAGCTACCTGTCAAGAGTAATGAATGGTGTCTTCAAATGGCCAATTTTTCTGTCATTTCCTAAAAATATAGAATAGGAAGCTAACTCAGTGGTAGAAGTGTACTGTGTGAAGACTCAAATGAAATAGTCCCTCCTAATTATCCTGTAGAAGGACTCCTTTATTGTTTGTTACATCTACTGTGTCATTTGTCAGCTACTTCCTCAGGTAGGCTTAGCACTCAGTTACCATAACTGAGTCGGGGTCAGAGAAGTGACCAGCAATCGTCACATCCTGCTGGGATTTTGTTGCAGCCAACACTGTAATGATGAAGAAATCATAGACTCATAGAATAGTCTGGGTTGGAATAGTCCTTCAAAGGTCCTCTAGTCCAACCTCCCTGCGATGAGGAACAATTTCGTGTAGATCAGGTTGCCCAGAGCCACACCCAACCTGGCCTTGAATATCTCCAGGGATGGCACATCCACCACCCCTCTGGGCAACCTGTTACAGTATTTTGCCATCTTCACTGGATAAAATTTCTTCCTTATGTCCACCCTGAATCTTCCCTCTCTCAGTTTGTAATGACTGACCCTCGTCCTATTGCAACTAGCCATTCTAAAGTCTTCTTAAACCAAGTTGAGAAGGGCTCTGAACCACAGGGCTTTGTCATGGGGGATTTTCACTTCTCAGGCATCTGATAGAAGATGGAATACATCATGGAATACAAGCAGTCCAGGAGGTTTCTGGAGGGCACAGATAATTTCTTTGTACAGGTACTACGTGGACCAATCAGGGATGTGCACAGCTGGGTCTGCTATTCACTAGGAAGTAAGAACTGACTGGGGCTCAGAAAGCAGTGGTAGCCTTGGTTGTAGTTATGTTAAATATGGAAGCTGTTGATCCTGAGGTGAGGAAGGAGCATAACAGAGTGCAGACTGTGCACTTCTAGTAAGCAGATTTAGGCTTATTCACAAAACTGGTAGGTGGAATCCAGTTGGATGCTAGCTCTGAAAGGCTAATGAGCTTGGGAAAACCATAAGGCCTTTAGGGACAGCACTTTCTCACTGCAAGAATGGTCTTTACTGGTACTTGGGAAGACAGGTGTGGTATTTATAGCTTTCCCTAAATATCTCTTCTCCTTTGTGTTCCTTATTGACAGAGCATTTGTGATTCAGATTTATTGATATGGAGCAATGTCAGCCTAATTTTATGCATACCAATGTGGATATTTTTTACTAAGATGCACAGGGATTTCAGTGAAGACCCGAAATTAAGCGATACAGAAAAAGCAGACTATTTTATCAGATTTGAATCCCATGAAAGCAGGGAATCCTATGGCCAAACAGTGTGAACTGTCACTAAACAGAAAACAAAATCATTCCAGTCAGTAAGGACACTTGTTATTCTGGTTTTTGTTATTTTTCTTGTATTTTTCCTATTCTCTGATGTACCAAACCTATTCCTTACAAACACTATAAGGAAAGTAGTCTTAATCATTACTTTACCTCAGCCCACAACAGGAGACTGGCTTGGCTAAGATGGCTAGAGCCCTGATTCAGAAAGGCAAAACAGTTCCTGGAAGCAGGGACAGACTTCACAGGAGTAATCTATAAATATTGCCCAGGCTTATAGGGGTTGTGTCAGAAAAGCTGAAGCTGCACTGCGGTTGAACAGAAAACCCTAAATTTACCAAGCCATAAGCAGCATGGTCTGACCCAAGAGCTACCCTGCTTTGGGCAAGGTGTTTGACTAAAGACCTCCTGAGATCGCTTTCAGCTTCAGTTATTCCCTTCAGTACTGGAATAGGCCCTAGCCTGCATTATTTTGACCAGCCTGATTATTTTTACCTACTTCTGGCATCTGTTGTCCATGATTTGGTGTCACTGAGTCAGAGCAGTTGTTCGCCTACCTCTCTGTAGTACCAAGAGAAAAAATCGGAGGTATCTGTATGATGCAGAAAAATAAAAAGTTTTCAATACTATGTTACAAGATGACACTTAAGAACTCAAAGACATTTCAAGTAAACAAAATTAAAAATTGATTTAGCTATTGTTCTGATATCTTTTCAATGTAGTTTGCTTTCTTGAAATGCCTATTTTGTTTTCTTTCAGCAAAACTAATTTTGAAATGCGCAGCCAGCATCACCAGTATAAAATAATATAAAACAAAATGTATTATATCCTCTCTGAATAAAAAATCTCCCACTGGGACTTTATTTCATTTATAGCCAGGTTGATCCAGCTTCATCTTGTAACAGGATCATGCATCTCATATATCTTAACAGAGAAAGCTAAACTTCTGTTCAGATTTTATTTTTTCTTACATAGTTATAGTAAGTGCTCTCTTAAAACAGTTATTTCCATTCGTCTTGTCTGTAACTTATTAATTCTCATCTTTCTTTTCTCTCAGTTTTCTTGAAGAACAGAAGAGGAAAAAAGTATGTCTTTCTTTGTCTCCTTTTTTTGTTCTTTGTATTGTTATCTTCCTTTTCTGCTTCCTTCTAATATTTCTACTACATACTTCTTTTTCCCAATTCCTTGTCTTTGTCTCTTAAAAAAATATCATTCTATATATCCACTCCTTACACTTCCTTTGTTTGAAGTGTAGGTACCATGATTATCTAAGGAAGACAAGCATATGAACTGTACATAAAAAATGCTTAGAAAAGTTATGAAATGGTAAAGCAGAGATGGTGTGTTAAGTATGTTACTTGGGTTGAAACTGAATGATCATTTTTATTTAAAAAAATCACAAATCTAGTTGTTCCATTAAAATATTTAAGATATAGCCATCCAAAACTAATGGATTACTAATATCTTTCTGTCTTCCGCCACAGAAGTATTGATGTTTCAAAAGAAATTGGAAGAACTCAGTGTTAGAGAGGTGTGAAATACCGTGTCATAGGAAGATAATTTTAATTTCATAGGTGCATTCTCCAGTAAAAGATGATACTAGATGACTCTATGTCAATGTGGTCACTGACACGAGGGTCTATTTTAACTATATAATGCTTCTTCCTCTTACTAGTATACATAGTGCATACTCCTCTGAGGATCACAGTGGGGAGTCTTCATTGATGAATCCATTGAAAGCTCAAAGAAGTTTCAACCACATGTGGGTCAAGTATTTCATTTTCTTCAGCTGCAGCTCTTTCCATCTTCACTGTATGTCTAATTGTTCTTGTAAAGGTTATAGGTCTTCATTTTCCAGTTTTATTTCTGCATTGATTTTGACTTCACATTTGCAACTGCATTCACTAACATCAGGTTTGTATCTGCAACAAAATTCCTCTATCAGCTCAAAAGTAACTTTTTGCTAAAAAATACATTATTTTATTCTTTTTAGCATGATGGACATTTAGAAATTCCCAAGTTCTCTCTAGGTTCCTGCTTTTATTAAAGACATAAAGCCCCTCTTGTTAGGTATATAAAAAATATATTACTCCACCAGGACTACAAGCAGACATGCTTCTGTGAGGTGGAAGGTAATATAGATAAAGGTGTCAGGTTTGACATTTTGAAGATGGGTGAATACCTGAATGGGTGAAGCAATAAACACATGAAGCAGAACCATTGATCTAGAAATGATTCACTGTACCCCCATATTTAAGTGTTCCAAATATGAGAGTTATTAGATGGTTTAGGCTTAAAGTAATTTCTGGATTCTTGCTATGATGTAAAATCATCTGTATCTGATAGCCATTTGAAGGCCAGGTAAATGTAAATACCCCAAATGTACTAATATTCCTGCCATTATAATATGAAATTTAAAGTCTCTTGCGGTCATTTTATTAGTGATGAAATGGTGGGTAATTATGATAATGATTATTATTAGAAGCTGAGGAGATCCTATGCAGTGTCACTGTTAGCAACAGTGAGAACAATTAACATTTCTAGTAATGCATAAATTAAAAGACAACTTTATTCTGCAGATTTTTTTATCTCATAGCTATGTTGCAGGGTTTTTTTCTACTCTCAGCTTTTCCTCATGTGACAGGTTTCCCTGTCCTTTCATCATCTTCGTGGCCCTTCTCTGGACCCTCTTGAGCCTGTCCACAAAGTGTTTTGCCTACCAGTTCAAATTAAGGAGCAAAATGATATACAGTGTGGCCCTGAAGTTATACAACTACCAGAAACTTAAAATCATGTTGTACTACACAGAAAATAGGTATATGAAAGAAAACCAGGCCATCAAAAGAAGAAATTGAAATTCTGAATATTTCTGTCTCATTCATATCTCAGACCAATATCAGGAGAGTTTGGATTAACTGTCACTTTGAGAAGAATAGAGATTCAAATCCTTTAAAGCAGCAAGGAAAAGGGAACCCCAGGAAAGATTAACAAGACATTCTGTGGCACAATACTATTTTCCTTATTTTAATAGCATGATTATATAGATGATGAAAGAAGCAGCAGTTTCTGTGATTCCTTACACTGGCAGGTAGACTGTTGCACCTGTGACATAGCAAATATGTTTGTAATTTCTTATCTGCTCAGTTGTCAGAAAACTAGTAGCATTAAGAAGAGCTGCCCCTGCTCTTTAGCATTTAACAATATGCCTTTTATCATTTAATACTTCCTCAATGTGTTATCACTGTAGTAACAAGTGAGCTAGTGTTCAAACCCATATCATCCCCCAGTAGAAAAACTTCTTTTTCATAATTTGTTAAATTTATATTATTTTGTCTCTCTTTTGAAGTTACTATAACTGCATTTTGGTATGCAATTATTTGGGAGAAACACATTAAAATCAAATAGACATTATACAGAATAATAATTTATATCAGGTTTCACATCATACATTATTTTTTTACTATGTTAAAAATGCTAAGCTTATTTAACAAAATAATGTTATGTACTTTACATATAGAACAGAAGGTTCTCATCCATGACACATTACTGGGACACAAGGTCAAATCCTATTCATATTGACCTTTTCGTAAACTCTGATTTTGCTAAGTCTGAGCAAGACCAGAACTATTTGGATATATTCTTCTTGTTCACATTTTTTTAATTTAAATAGCTTGTAATAATTTTCTACTTTCTTCAACTCTACATCAAACTTTTACTATGCAAGAAAATAGGTTTTGGGATGATCACCAGCACTATCAAAAATGTTTTGAACAGTCCATGGATAGAAGACATTTCATCACAAATCTTCTATCTCAGCATCACTTAATGACAAGCAGTCACATTCTGAAGTTATTTATGGCTCTGGTTATGTTCATGCACAAGTGTGAAATCTGGAAAGAAAATTCTAGTTTTGACTGTAGGTTTCATGGCCTATTTTGCTATTTTAGTTTTACACCAAATAATGAATTCATGTTATATTTATGCAACATTGGCATCAAGTATCTTCTGGGAACCACATTGACAGGTTTTATGCTTTGCATTTACTGATTCATAGCTAAAGAGAATGAGATTAGAAACAGGCACTGGGGAACAAACCTCAGAAAAGAGAATACTTGGCTGGCGCAGCACCTCAGACCAGACAACCTTCTGCTCTCCCTTCCCACCTATGTTTTTCCTTGCTTTTAAGAATATGTTTTCATTTTCTATAAAATGTTTTCACTTTCTATAGTCGTGGGGAACACACCACGATTTGAATCCAGCACTAAATCTCAAAAGAGTTTTCCTAAACATGGAAACTGACTGTATTTGGTATCTTTGGGATGGAGTTAAATTTCTTCATAGCCACCCATATGATGAAGTGGTTTAGATTTTGGCCAAAGCAGTATTTTATTACTGCAGTGGTTTATCTATTGCTAGGCTCACAGACCTTCTCTGTTTCTCACACTGCAACCCCAGTGAGTAGGCTTGGGATATACAAACAGTTGGGAAACTAAAACAGAAAAAAGAAATATTCTAAACCAGATAACTTCATGCTCAACAATAACAATTGTGGTGAGGGGATGAGTTTCTCCAAAGTATTTTGGAGATATTAGTTTGAGGTTGGCTGGGCCTCAGTCTGTTGGTGGAGTCATTGCTTTTACATAATAGGTATCTTTCATTTTTCTTTTTTCTTCTTCAATTTTCTTTTTATTTTTTCTTTTTTCTTTTCCTTTTCCTTGTTTTCTTTTTTCTTTTTATCTTTTTTTTCCTTTTGTTATTAAACTGTCTTAATTTTGACCCATGAAGAGTTTTTTTTCACTTTACCCTTCAGACTCTGCTCACCATCCCATTGCAAATGAGTGAGCGAGTGGCTGGGTGGGGACTTGGGCAGGATCAACTCACCATGCTAAGCTAAAGGGACATTTGAAGTAACTATCAACAAAGAATCAATGCCTTGAAAGTGGAAAACCAGCAGAATCTGCTCCTGCAGATGCTCTTGTCTTCCAATGGACTGTTAGTAGCTACTGAGCCTTCCAGCGAAATCCCCACCTTCTTCACAGAGAATCACAACTGTGTTCTTCAAGAGTAAGCACTGAAGAGGAATTTTTGTAAAGACAATTTAGGTCATGTGTCACTCCATGACACTGCACATCATAAAAATCTCAGCTAAGAATCAGTGCTTTGCCAAGCATACAAGAAATACAGCACTGAGAAACGACTAAGGAAGGAAAAATCCAACAACCTGTTACAGCTGAAACCAGGACACACTGCACAAAAGGGTGAGGGGAGGGGGGCGGGAAAGGGGAATGGTGGGAGGGAGGGAGGGAGGAAGTGAGTTATTACCCTAAATGTGTGTTTATACATCAAAGAGCAGCCCTATCTTGCTTTACAGTGACTCAAGTTCCAGGCAGTCTTGCCGGTAAGGAATTGAACTCCATTTGGGAAATATTTTACTTCTTTAATGTGTGAGTCCTAACATGCTATATATAAATAGTACACCATTTTAATTATATTAAATTGTGTCTGGATTCCAGTGACTTTCTCAGGCTAGGTAATGTATATCTAGGCCAATAAAATGTTCAACTAGCTTAGATAAGAATTCTTGATGTGCTGTTAAAGTGTTTCAAAGACCTCGGGTGACTATCAATTAGGCTGCACTTTCCTTCTAAATACGACAGAGCCAACATCCCCAAAAAACCTTGTGCGGTTTCTACATCTTCTATAAAAGTAGCATTTTAAGAGATGGTGGAAAAATGGAATTCCATCCCTCACAGAAATCACTTACGCAGTAATACTTCTATATTCAGTATTTCATTTATCAGATGTTTGATTTTCAGAAAGAAAACGTATCAAATAATGAACAAGATCCTCTGCTCTGGCTGCCCGGCAGTGGCCAGTGTAGGCACCCAGACAGAGCCGATGAGAGAGGAGGCTGCAGGGCAGAGCTCAGGGTGCAGAGAGTGCCTGCACTGCTCTCCGGAGTGGCGGGTGCACAATGGGCAGGGCTGCACTTTGTGGTCTCTGGTGGAAGTCCTCCTACAGCAGGTGGCGGAGCTGCGGGAAGCTGTTCTTAGGCTGAAAGGTGTCAGGGAAGCTGAGGGGAAACAGCACTGCTTGCTCCAGGACCAGACTGTGCAGGGACCTCAAGCGTCTACTGTTGCTCATGCAGGAAAGGAGGCCGCTAACCCAGGAAGCTGGGAAAAGGTAACAGAAAAAAACAACAAAAAAAGGAGGAAGAGAACAATTAAAAGCAAGAGGCTTCCTCCTAAATCTGTTGTCCCCACCCAGAACCACTTTGCTGTCCTGCAGGGGGCTGATGAGGAACCACACTCCCACCAGGAAAAACCGGCTGATCCACTGGTAAAAAAGATCTCTACTGGTGCTGCCAGGAAAAAGTGTTGGGCTGTAGTAGTAGGGGACTCTACTCTGAAAGGAACAGAGGCACCCATCTGTCAGCCTAACCCAGGCTCAAGGGAGGTGTGTTGCCTACCAGGGGCTCAGATCAAGGATGTTGCAGAGAAGCTGCCTGCTCTAGTTGGTCCCACTGACTATTACCCACTTCTAGTGATCCATGTGGGTGCTACTGATACAGATAGCAGTAGCCAGGAGAACATAAAGAAGGACTAGAGAGCACTGGGAGAGGTGGTTAGGGACTCTGGAGTGCAGACTGTCTCTTCGTTAATTCTCCAGGATACAGGGCAGGACCTCAAAAAGGCTAGGAGGATTGGCCAGGTTAATAAATGGTTAGAAGGGTGGTGCTATAGCCAGGGGTTTGGGTACCTTGAACATGGGACTCAATTTAGTAGGCCAGGTCTACTGGTGGCTGGTGGAGCTGGTCTGACAAAGAAAGAGAAGAGTGGATTTGGGAGGAGGCTTGCCAGACTGGTCAAGGATGCTTTAAAATAGATGTGTTGGGGGAGGGGGGCATCATTCCATCCCAACACACCCAGTCACTGGCCAGCACCTCTAGTAAACATTCAGAGCAATGTAGAGATATTGCAGCTGCTCCAGCCAATGAGCCAGCTTCAACTGGAGCTCGGCTCAGATGTCTCTATACAAATGCCCGTAGCACGGGGAGCAAACAAGAGGAATTAGAGATGTGTGCACATCTACGGGCGTATGATATCATAGGCATCACAGAAATATGGTGGGATGGCTCCTATGACTGGTGTGTTGGAACGGAAGGTTACAGGCTCTTTAGGAAAGACAGGCCCAGTAGGCGCGGAGGGTAGTTGCTATTTATGTTAGGGATAGGCTGGAGTGTATGGAACTGTGCCTGGGGACAGGTGAGCAGCCGACAGAGAGCTTGTGGGTCAGGGTTAAAGGGAGAACAGCGATGGGAGATATTATTGTGGGGATCTGTTACAGACCGCCTGACCAAGATGACTCTGTGGATGAAGCAATCTATAGACAGATAGGAACAGCCTCACGCTTGCAGGCCCTTGTCCTCATGGGGGACTTCAACCACCCTGATATCTGTTGGAGGGATAGTACGGCCCAGCACAAGCAATCCAGGAAGTTCCTCAATTGTGGGGAAGACAGCTCCCTTCTGCAAGTAATAGAGGAGCCGACAAGGAGAGGTGCCATGCTTGACCTCGTGCTCGCCAACAGGGAAGGGTTGGTTGGAAATGTGACACTCCAGGGCAGCCTTGATTGCAGCGATCATGAGATGGTCGAATTCGAGATCCTCAGGACAGTGAGAAGAGCATGCAGCAAGCTCACTGCCCTGGACTTCAAGAGAGCAGACTTTGGCCTCTTCAGGAACCTGCTTAGTAAGATTCCATGGGATAAAGCCCTAGAGGGCAGGGAGGCCCAAGGCTGTTGGTCGATATTCAAGGATAACCTACTGCAAGCTCAGGAGCGATACATCCCTACTAGAAGGAAGTAAAGTAGGAGGGCCAGGAGACCTCCTTGGATGGATAAGGACCTGATGAGGAAAATTCAAAGGAAAAAAAAGGCTTATAAAAGGTGGAAGCAAGGACAGGCGGCCTGGGAAGTATACAGGGATGTTGTCTGGAATGCTAGGGACCAGGTTAGGAAAGCTAAGGCCCACTTAGAATTAAACTTGTCTAGGGATGTTAAGGATAACAGGAAGGGATTCTATAGATATATTGCAAAAAAAAAAGGCAGAGTAGGGACAATGAGGGCCCTCTCCAGAAGCTATCGGGAGAACTGGCTACCCTGGATTTGGAGAAGGCTGAGGTTCTTAAGGGCTTCTTTGCCTCAGTCTTCACCGGAGTATGCTCTGACCATACCACCCAAGTCTTGGAAGGCAGACTCAGGGACAGTGAGAATGAAGACCCTGGGACCACTGTAGGAGAGGATCTGGCTCGAGACCATCTTAGGAACCAGAATGTATACAAGTCCATGGGACGTGATGAAATCTATCCACGGGTCCTGAAGGAGCTGGCAAATGAGATTGCTAAGCCACTGTCCATCATATTTGAAAAATCCTGGCAGTAAGTGAAGTTCCCGATGACTGGGAAAAGGGAAATATAACCCCCATTTTCAAGAAGGGGAAAATGGATGAGCCAGGGAACTACAGACCAGTCAGTCTCACTTCTGTGCCTGGCAAAATCTTGGAGCAGATTCTCCTGGAAGGCATGCTGAGGCACATGAAAAACAACAAGGTGCTTGGTGACAGCCAGCATGGCTTCACTAAGGGGAAATCCTGCCAGACCAATCTGGTGGCCTTCTATGATGGGGCTACGGAACTGATGGACAGGGGTAGAGCAGTTGATGTCATCTACCTGGACTTGTGCAAAGTGTTCGACACTGTCTCACCTGACATCCTTGTCTCTGAGTTGGAGAGACATCAATTTGATAGGTGGACCACTCAGTGGATAAAGAACTGGCTGGATGGCCACACGCAAAGAGTTGTGTTCAATGGCTCCATGTCCAACTGGAGACCAGTAATGAATGGTGTCCCTCAGTGATGGGTGTTGGAACCGGTCTTGTTCAACATCTTTGTCAGTGACATGGACAGTGGGATTGAGTACACCTTCAACAAGCTTGCGGATGACACCAAGCTGTGTGGTTAGGTTGATACGTTGGAGGGAATGAATGCCATCCAGAGGGACCTTGACAAGCTTGTGAGGTGGGCTGATGCCAACCTAATGAAGATTTAACATGCCAAGTGCAAGGTCCTACACTTGGGTGGGAGCAATGCCAGGCACAGCTACAGGTTGAGCAGAGAAGAGATTCAGAGCAGCCCTGCAGAGAAGGACTTGGGGGTGTTGGTCGATGAGAAAACGAACATGAGCTGGCAGTGTGTGCTTGCAGCCCAGAAAGCCAACCGTATCCTGGGCTGCATCAAAAGGAGCGTGACCAGCAGGTCGAGGGAGATGATCCTGCCCCTCTACTCTGCTCTTGTGAGACCTCGCTTGGAGTATTGTGTGCAGTTCTGGTGTCCTCAACATAAAAAGGACACGGAACTATTGGAACAAGTCCAGAGGAGGGCCACGAGGATGATGAGGGGACTGGAGCACCTCCCGTATGAAGATAGGCTGAGAAAGGTGGGGCTGGTCAGCCTGGAGAAGAGAAAGCTGCGTGGAGACCTCCTAGCAGCCTTCCGATATCTGAAGGGGGCCAATAGGGATGCTGGGGAGGGACTCTTCATGAAGAACTGTAGTGAGAGGACAAGGGGTAATGGGCTCAAGCTTAAGCAGGGGAAGTTTAGATTGGGTATGAGGAAGAAATTCTTTACTGTAAGGGTGGTGAGGCACTGGAATGGGTTACGCAGGGAAGTTGTGAATGCTCCATCAGTGGTGGTGTTCAAGGCTGGACTGGACATAGCCTTGGGTGACATGGTTTAGTGGGAGGTGTCCCTGCCCCTGGCAGGGGAGTTGGAACTAGATGATCTTAAGGTCCTTTCCAACCCTAACTATTCTATGATTCTATGATTCTATGGTTCAATATATCTTATCTTTCAAGACATGGACAAAGCCTTTCCTCTTCATTTCATTTTAAATGAAAGCAAATCAGTCTTTCTCACTTCCATTTTTTATTCCCTCTTCTACTTTGAATTCCGTTTGCAGAACTAGCAGCTGATTTGAACAGCGAAGTACATATATGTTAATCTACAAATGGAACACCTTAAGCTATTGTTTCCAATTTGTGTTAATGTTTTCCAGCTGAATTTCTACTTTTGTATGAAAAGTGAAGAGGAACTTAGCCAATCTCTCATTTTTTCCCATTAAAAACCCCCAAATCACTCATTGGTGAGTAAAAATATATGAAACCAAACTCTTGAGAAGATACTTAGTCCTAATTTTTCCCTCAGATTGTTTGGAATTTGATATTCTCTTAAGGCACTAACTGCAACTGCCTGCAAACAATTTATTGAAAAAATGTACATTCTTCTTGAGAATAGATCTATAATATCAAACAATGGATAAATTTTTCACCCTTTCTGTGATGCTTGTCATCCTATAGCTATAGTAACTTAATGCTTTTTCATGCTCTATGCTCTCAAGAGTGAAATAAGGATGGACGTATTTGTCACCATGGCAGCAAAACACTACATATATTTTAACCAAAGCAGATGTAGAAAGTCCAAATCCCCAGATTCTTTGGTTTTGAAGAGTTTTGAGGCGGTTCACTTAACTATAAGTTCATGCATGATAAAGAAAGTGTAATATTTCCCTGCTTTTGAATAATAAAGAAACGTGCATATTCTGTACCTCAGCTTGTATTTCCTTTGAGTGCTGGCATATGAATAGTTACTGTACTCCTTCCACTACGGCAGACAATGAAAGCTTGTTGCAATAAAGTTATTTAGAAGACGAGATCATTTTTATAGGAAGCTAAGCTACAATACAAAGACTTTCAGCTTGTATAATATCATAGCAGTTCACAAAATAATTAATGGAAAAGGATGAAAGTTGGTATGATTTCTGGAAACCTGAAGAATAAAATAGCAAACCTCATAATAGGCATTTTAAAGGATTGTCCAGCTGCTGGTTAAGACAGCTGTGTCAGGCAACAGGAACACTAATGAATGGTCTTCTTTTAGGTACTGTCTCTTTCTTCCTCTGTGATGCCTCACTAAATATAGGTGTCTCAGGTAGCTTTCACCTTCCTTCATAGTCCACTTCACTGTAGCCTATCTTCCTTCTGGTCACTTAGCCCCATTAGGAAAGCATGTGCTTGACCTTACAATCGTCCAGAACAGACACACCTAGGAATTAGTTAAAATTATCTTAAATCTACTGACAATTAGGTGCAATCTGCTGAAACCACAAAATCAATTTCCTTCCTAGTTCCTCTTTCGCACATATATGCAGTAGCAGACCTTCTGCATTGTACGAAATGAGTTTACAGCTCAAGTGTGGCTCTGCTTTGCATTGCTTTCCTTTAGCTGGTGTAAGGATGGCTTGTTTGAGCTGGAACAGCACCCTTTTCAATTTTTATAATCCTATTCCAGTTTGCTATCCTGCGGTCAAGACTTGGGGAACACTATTTTGCTAACAGGAACTACAATTAGGCAATTCCATGTGGAGAGGGCACTACGAAGAGTTGAATGTAGTTGAATGGATAAGAGCATTTTTCACCTCACTTCTTGTTCAGCAAGACAGAGATCTACCCTGTGCAACAGACTGCACTCCTGAAAGTGCCTGCAGACAATGTCTACAATTTCTCCCTGGAGCTTTCTCTGCAGCGAAGCAATGCTGCTT
Source organism: Ara ararauna (assembly GCA_028858755.1). Taxonomy (NCBI): domain Eukaryota; kingdom Metazoa; phylum Chordata; class Aves; order Psittaciformes; family Psittacidae; genus Ara; species Ara ararauna. The sequence goes on from CM054378.1 coordinate 55,706,636, forward strand.
TGTGCTGTCCCAGGAAGAAAATATTGAGAACGCAGCCTAGCTCATTACACGTTTTTTTTTGGCAACCACCAAAGATCTCTGTGACGTATCCCTCTAGCCTCCTCTCCTTTCTCCCTCCATCCCAAATATTGCAGGAAATAAAAGGATTTCATAAAGTTGAGAGCAGCTTGTGGACTGAGCTTAGTAGTGATGAAGTAGGCACTTCATTACTACCGCCTCTGAGTCAGCCTCAACTGCAATTAGAAATGCTATAGATGGAGGACATAAAGATATTCAATCTTTCAAAACCAGTTTAAAATTAGTATTAAATGCGGAAATTTAATGTAAGAGTGACATTCACTGTGGTTCATACCTCACTGCCAGTATTTTTTGTTTTGGCAAATAGAGATCTTTTTAGTTAGCTATTTTCTAGTACTGACTTTATTGCAAGAAGCACTTGTTTACAAGAGCTTTAGTATTATTGTTTATGATGTAGCATTATTGCAGTGAGCGGTATTTCCTAGCATAAAATGATCTTAAAAGAAAAGATGTATTAAATGAAATCCTGGAAATTAACATTAAAAATCCAGGCATTTTTATTCATCCTATGTGCTTGTTCTATGTATTGACAACAGCTTATTAATATTGTTAAAACAGAATAAGCACATTCTCTGAGAATGATCCTTTGTAAAACAGGTAGAGACAATCATCCCTTCCTCTGTTACAAATATCTCCTATTTTAAGAAAAAGGAAGAGACACTGGAAAATTTGGTCATCATTGTAGAGAACTACAGCAAATGCAAAGCTGACAGTTACGTATGCGTTATCCCGCTGAAAATTTTTTAGTCCTCACTCCAAGTATGAACAGCCCTGGCCTGACCTGAAATGGGGTCCAGGGTTGTAGGCAGGGGTGGGGGAGCCCTAGGGTACTTGACAGAGACAATCAGGCCTGATGGTGCCCTCAAGGACCTGCCAACAAACTCCCATACCAGCAAGGTGTCATAACTTCCAGGGTCTGGGTTTAGAAGATATTTGCTATAAGCTCCTTCCAATATCTGGCTGTAAACAAGATGATGCTTTCTGGGAGGCCATAGTTTCAGGAATCAGACTGTAGGACAAGTTAAGCAGCCTATGAAGCCATGGGTCCTTCCTGAGGGGGATGAAGTGATTGTTCTTGGTAAACAGATCCAGTCACTAGGACATTGCGTTTCCCTGCGTCAGTGGCCGTTCTGCTGTGAAATCAAAAAGTGATGGAAGGTGGGTGGAGTTTTAAGGAGACCAAGTGGCACTATATGATACCTATATTGTCCATGCCTGATGCAGAAAGCAGTTTTCCATTCATTCACTTGCCAGATATGGAACAAATTATAAGTTCCTCACAGGTCTAGCTTGGTGAATCATCAAGCCCCTGAAGACATTAAAAGAGCTCTGAGGGGAAAGGCAAAGGATGCTGGTTCTTCAGTGGCATGTCTGTAATCTCCTGGGCTAAGAGGAGTTGGTTTTGATAGAGAATACAGGGGCAGTAGAGGTGAAAGAGCACATCAGCCTCAGTTCCCGAGGTACTTCTGGAAAGCAGCTACTTCAGAATGTGACAAGGCACAGATGTGCCAAAGGATGCCTTCACTTCTGCGGTCAAGGCAATGCAGTTATGCAGGCAATGGGCCAGCAGGGTTTCTTCCCTTTTCTCAAAAACATCATAAAAGTTTCTGTTCTCATGTAGGCACACTGATTAGGGCAAGGCTTTTTTAGCTGGGGTAGGTGAATGGCTGTAGAACCTGGGCAAGTCAGGGCTGAGCAGAACTCAAGAGTCTCAGGGCTGGGGTTCTGCTCTGGTAGGAACATGGTACATGTGGAGAATGTCACATTTGGTGTGGCTATTGTGTAATTATGTTCCTGAGTTGTAGTGCTGGGGGTGAAGGACAGCCGCCACATTCTGCATCTTGGCAGCAGCAATGGTTAGGATTGTGACACAGCCAGGCCACTGCTCATGCAAGGCGGCACCAGGACCTGTGATACTTGAGGACTGTGGTGGGGAAAACAGCCCCAAGAGGATCCCGGGGTTAGCTCTTGTCCTTATGCTCTGGGAGGCACAAGGATACCGTATGGCAGTGAAGGGGGACACTATGCTTCTCTAGCCAAGGCAGCCTGGGATAACAGGTAAGGGGCAGGTGGGATACCTAGGTACCAGGGTTGTCCCAGCACGAAGCACTGTATGGTAATATCCCCTGACTGTTCCTCCTGACCTCAGCAGTGACAATGGTGGGATGAGTCAAGCTGGGGAGGACTTGGGTCCCATTGACTGTTGTGGGGGACTGTGAAGAGTTTGATGAGAAGACACCAGTGCCATCAGGGTCACCCTGATCAAAAGAGACAATTATTTTGTGAAAATAATTCTGGTACTGGGCTGGAGCCCTGTTCTCAGCAACTGGACACAGGGACAGGAAAAAAAGTGTCTTTTTATAAGTACAGATCCCACTGGGCAAAGAAGCAGAAATCGATCCAAATGAGGGCAAAGGCTAGTATGGTTTTGCTTTTGAGCTGCCATGAATATTTCACATTCATCAGTTCTGAGAAAATTCCTCCACATTTTTTAAGTAAAAACTGACTGCGTGTTCAGGGGAGCCACTTAAATTGAAACCATTCTTTGGCTCATAATGTAACCAGATGATACATCAAACATTTTTGCTTATTAATGCAGGATTTTGAACATGAAAGTTTGTTCCATCTTCACCATTTATCAATCTCTCCATTCAGTTTGAACATCTACACAAGATAACGTTATATTCTGCATTAAATTTCTATGCCACCATTGTAAAGGAAAGCGCTGCAAAGACTTCTATTCTCATTCAGATGAGCTTTGATGTGCTTCAAAGATAAGAGTACTTCATTATGTTCATGAAGAGTAAAAGTGTCCTAGTATGACAAGATCTCCTTTAATATGATGGTTAAGTGAAGCTTAACATTAGTTTCAAATGAATAAAAGCACTTGCTGATGTCAGGTCATTGTTCATATTTACCCTCTTCATGTCTCTAGTTCTCGCTGAAAATTCTAACGTCTTTAAAATAGATGAAGTTTTGTTTCTTTGCGTGTCATAAGATAACACTGACTTGGATTCCTTGCAATAAGATGAAATGTTTAAGTCATTAAGTTAACATTAGAGATAAAAGACTTTACTATTCATAAGGCCACGGAATCTTGTGTACAGGCCTCTAGAATAGCTTTGCAGTGATGCAGAACATATCTGATTCTATTCTGTTCAGTTATACTAATGAATTAAGTAAATCTTTCTTAGAAAGGAAGTAATTTTCACTATGCAGGAGAAAACAAAGCATAACAGTTTTTTAAAGGGTACATATACTTTTTTGTTACTATTTCAGTAACTTTCACAGAGACATTTTTTTCCTTCATGACAGGAAGTGAGAGAACATTTTTGACCTTAAAATAATTGTTTAGCAATACTCTATTAGTTTATAAAAAATCATGATAAATTGTTACTCCATTTGCTAGGTATCTTACAAAAATAAATCCCATGGAAATTAACTGTGAAAGAAAATAAGAAGGTCTCGCCCCTCCTTATGCAGTGAGATCAGTAGAGCACAGTCATCTCTTTTCTTGGTTCTCCTCTCCTTTTAACAATTTTCTCCTCTACTGTTCATTACCCTTACATTCACATATCTCCTGCTGTCTTCCAAATTCCCCACTGACAGGCATATGTTACAGCTGAGTCCCTCAAGCTCTTTCCATCTCCCTTATGTGCCATTTTTTTAAAGAACTGCTTTACCATGTGCTGTTTATATCATATAATCATAGCTGCTATGGTCATGTCTAAAAGGCAACTGAGAGGGAGTCAGTACCAAAGCTAAAACTGTATGCAATGTGAATATACCTTGTGTTTTACACAAGACCAGACTTTCGGAAGATTAATACACAGGGACGAAGCTGATCTGCATTTATTACTATGCAGTTGTAGGATTTGTGGAAGATTCTGAATATTTCATATAGGATTTGTGGAAGATTCAGAATATTTCATATATATCAGATATATAAATATACTAACCCAGCATAAATACACAGTGAAGAAAAACACTCTTAGGTTAGGATTTATCTGAATAAATGCCGATATCTGCTGCTTAAACATATACCTTTTCTATCTATATTCCCTTTATGTACTATGAATCTCGCACTGTGTATTATGAAAAGAATTAAGAATTTAAACTTATTCTGAAAAAGACATCCAGAATAGGTGAATCAGAAGCTATGCTGCCTGTATCTTTCTAAAGAATAAAATGGGAGTCTAAGGAGCCTAGATTAGTCAGAATCAAGATCTATATGCAAGACACCTATGGTGAGGTGTTATTAATTTCTCTCCCAGTAACTTGGATCAGGTCCACTGGAGCACTGAAACTGAAAGTTCCTGTGAGATCATCTCGTGAAACTACAGGCTGTAGTATCTGCCAGTAACAGTTTCGACAAACTATGTTGGTTTTATTTTGCTTTGACCCTGCCACTGCAGTTGTGTGTCTATTAATCAGAGGCACATGATGTTTGCTGTTTAAATCAAATATTTTGATTGCATTGTTGCTTGTGAGACCTACTAAAAGTAAAAAATGCCATTATGTCTCTCTTGAGGTAAGAGGAAACAGTGTTGGCTGTGTTGGAATTTTTTGTGCATGAAGCTGTAAGAAATGAGTTCTCAAATGCCCACATGCATAGAAAGAGTGGAATCAAATACTTGAAGGCATTTATGCTTGTAAAATCATTTGAATAAATAGGATTTCTGTAAATTTAATAATAAACTTAGTTAAAAGGTTGTATTCCATGGTTCATATTAAATGCAAGCTCAAATGGAGCTAATATTGATGGAGCTAGAATATTAGAAGCATGAAAATCAGTTAAGTGTGTGGAGGAATTCTGGATTTAGAAAGTCATACTTCTTGGGGAGATATTATTTTTAGCTTCTCTTAGATTAAAATTTCATTTTATTTTGTTTGAAATAGGGTTGCGTCGTGTTTTAACTCCAGTAGGTAGCTAAGTACCACACAGCAACTTGCTCTTTCTTCTGCAGTGGGATGGGGGCGAGAATCAGAATGGTAAAAGTGAGAAAACTCATGGTTTGAGATAAAAACAGTTTAATAGGCAAAGCAAAATCATGAATTCATTCACCAGCACCCATTGGTTACTTGGGAAGACAAATGCCGTAACTCCCAAGTCCTCTCTTCCTCCTTCTTCCACTTGCTTTTATTGCTGGGCATGACATCATACAGTATGAAATATCCTTTTGGTCAGTTGGTGTCAGCTCTCCCAGCTGTCTCCCCTCTCAGCCTCTTACACATCATCAACCTACTTGTTGTGTGACAATGAGAGAAACAGGAAAGTCATGGATGTTGTGTAAGCACTACTCAGAACAGCAAAAACATCCATGTATTATACAAGACATAGCAACATGCCAGATATCCCAGGCAAAACCAGTATGATTCTACGGTCATGTTTATGACGTGCTTCACAAAGAGTTGCCGAATTTGACATGATATCACCTGTTAAAAGCAAAATAACAATGAAGTTTAAATATCAGATTTTTACAATTTTACAATCTTACAATTCAAGTGTGAGATTATTGTCTGCCAGGTCATCGTGGTCCAAAAAAATGTACAAAGTAGAATGGGCTATGAAACAGACACTAAGGGAATTGTTTGTGTGTTTGCCATTTTATTTTTGTTTACAATTGCATATGAAGAAGCAGTTCAGAAAATAAGACCCATTATTACAGTGTGAAGGATACATAATATATGAAAAACAATAGATGTTGTAATTGTAGGTACCAGATTGTCATCCCAAGACTGTGCTAGGTATTTGAACTCCCAGTTCTAGGCACTGAGTAAACACCAGTTAAAGCTAGACTGTGCTGTGAAGAGGTGAAAGTGTTAAAAGATGAGAATAAATAAGGTTGTTGGAAGAGCTACGAATTACCACAGGTCTTTGTCCTAGCCTATGAAGCCATAAAGCCTGCAAAGATATTCAGTGAATACAGATCAGTACCATGCAACCATATTTTAGATTACAAATGTTGTAAAATACATTCATGATCATGAATGATAAATGAAGCAATGACTTCTGACTCATTAATGTGTCTTGTTCATTCATGTGCTGCTTAAACAGTTTGCTTCCTCTTTGTGCCAAAAACATACTTTCTGTGTGATAAAGTCGACTGGATCAGAGAAATAGATAAAACTGACCATTAAGCTGGGTACAGCTACATTTTAGGCAGAATAAAGTCATACTTTTAGGAAGGACAAAGGAATCTTTATCTGATTCAACATAATTGAAAAACTCCAATAGATGAGCTCAGGAGAATTTCTACTCAGATATAGAATCACAGAATCATAGAAACTTTAGATAAGAAAAAAACCCCCTGCAAATCTAATTAATTTAAACAGTCATGATAGTTACAATGTCTTGTATATAAACCATATAAGTGATAGTACAGATGTATATAAACTCAAACATACATGTGTACAGGTAAATGTGATGAAGCATTGTACAAGTATACTATTTTGGTACTGGTACAAGGTACAGTAAAGTCTTTAAAGACAGAAAGCACCAGTGCTGAAATTATAGTAATAAGGGCAAAAGTCAGATACATTAGCAGTACCTCTGGGATGCTTGATAAGGGTCTACTCCATTTTAAAAGTAATACTGCTACAGTACCAAAAGAAAGGATTCACAGGCAGTTACTGATTTGAATATAGCTGATCTTGGGGCTAAGTCAAGACACTAGGGCTTAAAAATCTAGATTTCGTTTTTGCTTTGTAAAGCACTTCTTTTGAGATTCCAAGGAATTAAATTACTTTGAGGTACCAAAGAGATCTTTCAAAATCAAGTCCAACATAAGCCTCGTGCGTTTTTTTCAAATACAGGTTTTAAGATCCTTCAGCACAGTAATGGGTACTTTGTGAGACCCAAGACTTAAACAAACTTGCAGTGTCAAACATGTAGTGTCATTGTTTGTATCATAGACTGCTCAGTGATTTCCAGTGTTATTTCAATGATTTCCAGTTACCTAATACTCTTACAGTAGATAATGTATGGTGTAAATGTACACAAAAAAATATGGATCACCACTATAGTAGAGATCTGCATAGTAAATATTTCTGTATCAGAAGTAGCGCAGCCAGCAGGGTCAGGGCAGTGATCATTCCCCTGTACTTCACACTGGTGAGGCCGCACCTTGAATTCTGTGCTCATTTCTGGGCCCCTCACTACAGGAGAGACATTGAGGTGCTGGAGCGGGTCCAGAAAAGGGCAAGAAAGCTGTTGAAGGGTCTGGAGAATAAGAGGAAGGGCTGAGCGAGCTGGGGTTTTTTAGTCTGGAGAAGAGGAGGCCTGGGGAGGACATTATCACTCTCTATAACTACCTGAAAGGAAGCTGCAGTGAGGTGATGTTCTGCCTCTTCTCCTAAGTAAAAAGGGATAGGAAAAGAGGTGACAACCTCAATCTGTAAAATCTGCGATAGATTGGATATTAGGAAAAATTTCTCCACTAGGAGGGTGGTCAGGCATTGGAACAGGCTCTCCAGGGAACTGGTGGAATCACTGTCCCTGGAACCGCTCACACACCGCGTAGATGAGGCCCTCAGTGATATGGTTTAATGGTGGTCTTGGCAGTCCTACAGTAATGATGGGACTTAATGATCTTAAAGGCCTTTTCCAGCCTAGTTAATTCTATGATTCTATTATATTTACCTTCACTATATAATGTGAAACATGACTTCCCATATAAAAAGGGTACACGTAATCTTAAATAGTAATACCATAAGTGCTATTCTAAGCTGTGTTTCTTTTTAAACGTTTAAAAACTACTGTTCAGACATTGATGTTTGTCTGGATTTTCTGTATGTACAGCGTATGAATAGCATGTACATGGATAATGTAAGAAGGAAAACGCTATATCTGGTGTGGTGTGCCCATAAATTTTTAGTATAATTTTTTTTTCTTAAAAAGATTTAAAAAACCAAAACAAAAGCAGTTTTGTAGCTTAAATTTAGCATTTTGATTTAACTTATAAGAAAGTCACAGTGACACAACACTCACAGCCTTAAAATATTTTAGGAAAGGCAGAAGCTCAATAACTCTGAAAAATCATTAACTGGTTTTGCTACCCAAAAGATCTCATTTGTGATTTTCACTGACAAATAATATTGATAACCAGTCACATATGGTGAATTTTGATGCTATACGCAAAGATGCTTCATTTAGAGTTACAATAATTTTTTCTGTTGCCAAGTGAGCATTTTTCCAGATGGTTGTTCTGGTATGTATGGGGTTTTTTTTTAGTCTTTTTTATTTATGATGTTTAGATCAGCTTAACTTTTTTTTTTTTTTTTTTTAAGCTTCCACTTCTAGGTTCTTGACCAGATACTAGGCATCTGATTGATAGTGACAACTTGTTTTCCTCCATATGTTCTTCACACATATTCTGTCTGTGAGACCTGAAGATGATTATTTCAGTATAGGTAACTGCATGCGGACAGAACAAAACCCAAAATGAGATTAGAAGATTTTTAAAATGAGTTTTAGGAGAAAAAGGTTAGAAATAATATTGCTAATCCAAAAACTGAAGCTGAGGCATAAGAATAAAAGAAATGTTCAAAATGAGAGGCAGAAGACAGTGTTGTGTTGCAGCTATAACACAGCTATAACCATAGTGTTGTACCTGTAATTAGTTTTAGAAGCTACAAATCATTGACATTTTATAATGCGAGTACTGTGGATTTACAGTGGTATTGGATGAAACATGGTTACCATAGGTCTCCTAAGAAAATCTTGTTAGCAGTTCTTCTGGGAATCTTTGCCAAATTTCATACAGTTCTTGCTTGCCCAATCTTCCAGTTTGTCCAGGGTTTTCTGTAAGATGGTTTTACCTTCTGACACATCCACCTCACGACCCAGTTTAGGGTCATCAGCAAAGTTGTTGTGGGTGTTTTCAATCCTATCAATGAGATAATTTATAAAGATGGTGAACATCATTTATGAAGATGCTGACTGAGTTTAAGACAAGGCTTAGCTGTATTCTTTATGTGGAACATTTGCCTGAACACTGGTTTTGTTAAGAAGAAAAAAAAAGTTAATTTTCAACTAACAACCCCCACTTCTAAGTAAAATGATGTATGCAGAGGTGGCATTCTCAGTTTATATCACTATCTAAATGTTTTGCTTCATCAAACATGCCTAAGGATTTCTGCTTTACTATGAAAGAAATATTGCAATGTGTTAGGTTTCCATTTTCTTTGTAAGCAATTGATGTGCAGGTTAGGCAGACTAGAGAAAGAAAGTAATTTGAAAGACCTCCATACTTCAGTGTTTGTGAGATCACTATATGACATAAGTTGTCGCAGGCATACGGGTTTGGGATATTTTTTTTAATATTTTTTTTCTTATTAAACCAAAAAGGGATTAGTCAAAATGACTGCCCCTTTTCCCAACAGACTCAGTTCCCTTGTTTTTGTATTTTATTTTGAATCTTGTGGTATCATTTGGCAGCTTTAAAGAAGAGTAATAGCCAAGCTGCAAACACGTCAGCTACAGAATTCAAACCTACATTATATTAATCTGCTGACCTTTGCACTGAGAAAATATCTAGTGCTCTTTATTTATAAAAGCCTATCAGCAGTACCTTGCTACACTGTTATATATAATAAATCGTGCATATATATCTGTTGATCTCTGTGTATAGTTTATGGCATCTAAGATGTAGTAAAAGGATCCATCAGGGTTTATCATTGACGCCTCGCTGGTCACTTGACAGGCATTTCTGTTTAAGATATATGTCAAAGAGTAAAAAGAAAGTGTATTGAAAGAAGAAAGGTATCTATTAAAACAGTACAACTGGCAACATCTGGGAAGACCATCAATAGAATTTTACAGCTTGCATTTGCTTGAAGTTAAGTTTTATTACGTGAAATGTGTGGTAAAAGAATTATGTCATTTCTCACTGAATTGTTATAGCAGAACTTAAGGAGTGTGTTGTATACATCCCCACAATAAAAATAATTTCTTTTATATGTGTACATATATATATACACATACACACACACACCAAGTGATTCATATGTCTTGTGTGTGTTGAATAGTGAATAAAACCAGATATTAATAAAAGTTTAATATCCAGCTAAACAAAATTATTTTTTGAAAAAGAGAAAAAAAAAGAAATCTTGTACAAGAGTGTTATGCAACAATATTCTTTCATCTGCATGCAGATTAGTGCACAGTAATTGTTAGAAGCACTTTAAATCTGATTTCTTTCTTTTTTAGTAGGACATACTGAGCAACATGGCTAGAAACAGAAAGCTGGGATATTTCTTGAAAGTTCAGGAAAAAATATGAAGAGTTATAAAAGCTTTTTTTAAGGAAAATCTCTCAGAAGTAAGAGTTCCTTAACAAAGATTCAGAACTCCCTTATCATCTAGTTTAACAAGTCAGCAACGTTTTTTTTTTTTTCAGCAGTCGCATTAACAATGCAACTAAGAAGTAAACTTGAACTACTCTAAAAAGATGTATTAAATTCCTTTAATTTTAGCAGTCATGACCAAGATGATTTTTTTTCTGCCTTGAATGCCAAGAGATTTAAAAATTTGTCTCCTTCATCTGTATTTAAACTGCCTGAGCCTTCCAAGGGGTGAGGAAGCTTTTACTCCAGGATCATCCCTTGCACTTTACAATGGGCCACATTTCAACATATAAAATTAACAATTTAATAAAACATCTTACCATGAAAATTCAGGAAGAACCACAAAAGGACAAGACTAAACCCTTACAATGTATCAAAAAATCTTTTTCCTTTCAGTTTTGGATATCTTGGTCAGAAATTATCAATAGACTGTCTTCCACCCTCTTAACTAAGTCATCTATTATGGAGGTCCCATATTAAGTGCACACATAACCATTACAGAGAATATTAGTAAAAAGTTATCATAATGAGGCATGGATAGAAAAAGAATGTCAATAATTACCACTCCATTATGAAACTGCAGAAATTATTCCTTTCTCACCAGATAGGAGAGCTACTAAATCCAGTTTTATAATCCCATTTTTTTCCAGCAGAAGCTGTTATATACTCTGCATTTCATGGGTAGAAAAGCTGGAAATCAGAACACTTATTTAGGTGTCTAACTATGTCTATACGAATCTAACTTTTTTAATCTTCTTTAGAAAATTTTGGTTTGAAGCCGTGGGAGCTTTTCTAATCTGTGCTTTCTAAAAGTAGCACAGTTGGTTACTTGGGAAATGATTTAGCCTTATTACTTATACTGTTTTCTAGGCAACCACTCTTCACTTCTGACAGAGGTTTTTAACTGGGTTAGACTTAGCATACGTTTTTTACAGAGTTGGATTAATTTGCTAATTGTCCATATCGTTAGAGTGCTTGGTTATTTTAAAAAAGGATTTATCTGTGACTTGAAATATAAATAGAGGAAAGACAAACAATTTTTATATGCATAAGAACAGAATATTATTCAATTATATAATCTGACAGAGCTGTGATATTCTTGTTAAGCTTTTTTTTTAAAAAAAGGCATAAATATTCCCTAAGCGGCCCATATGTAAAAAAATCAGTGTTATAGTAATCCAAGTAATGACTGCTGTAAAAGGGTCATGAATCTAAAAGGCAAATTGTAACTTCAGATTTGTGATTTGGTTTCTTTTTTTAATAATATAGAAATTGCCAAAGTTGTTTAGTTAAATTTAATTATTTTTCTCTCAATACCTATGCAACATATTAAAATTACTAATGTAATGTAGCAGTGAGCCTAAGAATAACTGAAGTCTAAAACACTTAAATGAATAAAAATGTATTTGCAGGCAGAAAGACACTTGCCTTTTGGGTAAACATTTTCTACCGTTGTTTAGTCTAATTTGTTTGATTTTTCTAGTTTTGTATGAGAAGCCTGAAGGGTCTTATCACATGCAAAGAAGACTACATAGGTAAAAGTGAAAACAGAAGAAAACAAACAGCTACTCTAATTTTCTTAAGCATCTTCTTTTTCAATGTTAACATTAACTCTTCCACCCCCCAAAGTGACCATCTTCTCTTAAATACAATCGCGCAGTTACTTTTACCTTTCAGAAAATCCTTCATTAATAGGACATCTACAGATTTTACTGGTTAACTGACATTATGTGTCATGTACTTAATCCAAAAACAAAAAAACATGTTCTGAGAGTCCAAAAGGTGTGAAAAGCTTACATTAAGTATGCTTAATTTATATCTTGCACAGCCATATAAAATAAATATATTTCAGTTTACAAACACACTTAAGAATAAAAGATAGCCTATAAGTTTTCTGACAAAGGTTTTTGTATGGGAGAATGGAATAGAATCATAGAATCATAGAATAGTTAGGGTGGGAAAGAATCTTAAGATCATCTAGTTCCAACCACCCTGCCAGGGGCAGGGACACCTCCCACTAAACCATGCCACCCAAGGCTCTGACCAACCCAGCCTTGAACACCACCACTGATGGAGCATTCACAACTTCCCTGGGCAACCCATTCCAGTGCCTCACTACCCTTACAGTAAAGAATTTCTTCCTCATATCCAATCTAAACTTCCCCTGTTTAAGCTTGAACCCATTACCCCTTGTTCTATCACTACAGTCCCTAATGAAGAGTCCCTCTCTAGCATCCCTATAGGCCCCCTTCAGATATGGGAAGGCTGCTATGCGGTCTCCATGCAGCTTTCTCTTCTCCAGGCTGACCAGCCCCACCTTTCTCAGCCTATCTTCATACGGGAGGTGCTCCAGTCCCCTCATCATCCTCGTGGCCCTCCTCTGGACTTGTTCCAATAGTTCCGTGTCCTTTTTATGTTGAGGACACCAGAACTGCACACAATACTCCAAGTGAGGTCTCACAAGAGCAGAGTAGAGGGGCAGGATCACGTCCCTCGACCTGCTGGTCACACTCCTTTTGATGACTGGAAACAAACAAACCCACCTTCTCCTCTTCACACCACCACCAATCCTTCCATATGATAACACCAGCAGGTGGTAGTACTTACAATCTCCTATTTGCCAGAAATTAACCAATATTGTATTGCTTCTATTTTGATTAATTGACAGAATGCTTTTCACAGGAGGAAGCAGTTTAGTATTTATGATGGGAGTGCCACAGAAACACAACATTTTAAATACCACTGTTCGTGTTGTTGAGTAGTTCATGAGCTCTGTTTCTACTTCAATCTTTTTCTGGAATGATTTTTTTTAATAGCTTTCACATTATAGCCCTGCCTTTATTTTAAATGGAGGAAAAAAATCTCATTATACAGTGAGAAGATGAGTATTGCTGACATTAATGATAATAAGCCAAAGGCATTAAGCTATCGGCTGTCTGAACAGCAAAGATACTGACACAAACATCAAAGCTTGTTCTAAATATTCCCTATTATTTTGAGAGGTTTTTTTTTTTTTAGTAAAAAAAAGAAGATATGCTCTGAAAATTATCTTTCTTGCTTAATTACCATATTATTCCACTTTTTGCATCTTCACCCTATGGCTGTGTATAGTGCTAATTGAAATAGTTTGACTAGCAATAGTCACATTTTCCTGGCTCCATTAAATTATGTAAGGGGGGAAGTAGTCTGATTATTTATTACAAGGGAAAATGTATACCTAAATGAATAATTCTGCACCATATTGTGAAACTTTGATTTTTTTTATCAGTAGAAATAGACAATATTTAACATCATGAATGATCAAAGAAAGAGGAACTTTAAGGCATGTATTTCACTTGCTTACTATCTATTCTCTAGGCCTGAAAAAAAAAAATGCTGTGTTTGGCAACTGCAATGCTAAATGCAGAGTGAGAAATCAGGGTATGCAGAGTTTTCATCATCGGCTTTCAAAGACTAACTTTTATGAATGCATATAAATATACATAAAGAAGATAAGAATCCGTATTTATGAAGATGATTTTCACAGATGATACCTGACACTTGCCAGAAAATACAAATAGCAATAACAAAATTGATAGGCAATTCAACATACAAGGCTAACAATGATTCTTAGATTTCATTTAGACCCCCATTTGCCCCATCTCAGTAATAAGGATATGTTAAATATATATTTTCAATTCACCCATGCATAATATCAAATGTTTGATGGCCTTTAAAAATTATTAGTTTCAGCAATAATTAGACATTCTGATACCTCAGAAATTGGGAGATCATTATTTATTCATATGTTTAAAGGAGAATATACCAGATGAAATATGAATGGTTACTGTCAGTGGCTACTATCACTTTTAAATGTTACCACTGCCATTACAAGTTGCAGTGTCTTGACAAGAGATAATTTTCAGAAGGCTTCAGATTTTCCATACACATCTTTCTACTTATCTTTGTAGTGACTGTCAATGGAAATAAATGGCCTAATATATTTGCTATGACATGGTGTGTAGTACATCAGTTAGAAACAAACCAAATCCAAACCAAGAAAAACCAAACAAACCAACAACAAAAAATGAAAGTATTATGGGTAAGATTTGTCTCATGCAAGATGATGATGCCCTTCTTTGGTTTTAGAAGGAATAAGTATTAAGATAGTTTAGTTAGATATTAATGAATCCTTTCCTCCCTCCCCCTTTTTTAACGTAAACTAACAGGATATCCATGAAAGATTTCAAACAAGACAAAAATAGACATATAGAAGTATCATTCTTTCTCTTACTTCGTGGAATGACTTTTCATTAAATTGTCACAAATACCTGAAGTCTTCCAATAATTACTTTGATTTTAAATGAAACGGCTTGGTTAAAATCACAGATTAAAAATAACCACAATAAAAATAAAAATAAAAGAGAATGACACATCTAAGAAAATTTTCATCCCATGAGGTGCACCATAAATATAGGAAATGGTATTCTGTCCTTGCTGCACAATCTCACCTGAGTTAACAGGTTTGTTTATGGCTGAACTGAAAGTGCAAGGAGGAAGATCCACTATGTTTCTATTACAGAGACAACAGATCAGCAGATGCTATGCTGAACTGAAGAGAGAGGCGGTCCATTCATTCAAATTCAGATAGGCTGTCATGGAAATGCATGATTGATAGAAATTTATCCAATATTGTTTTGTCAAGTGCAAAACATTTGCCTCTATACAGGGATAACTCAAAGAAGCATGATGTCCTCCACTGTACCATAGTTCAGACTAGACAATATGAGCAGCGTCTTCTCGTTTTAATGAATCTAATAGAAGAACAACAGCAGTAACAAGGGGCTCAGCCAAAGGAGCATCTAAGAAGGACAGAAAGGAGGAAAGATGAGAGGAAAAAAACCCCGAAATTGTGTTCCTACTCCAGTCAGCCCTGCTGCCAACATCTCACAACTCCAAATGTGTATTGCATGAGTTGAGAAGTGTCTGGCTACATCTTTCATGAATATGCTTGCTTAAAAACATAGAAATTCCTTAACTGGTTGTCATGGGTTCAGCAGTAGCAGTCATTTTTCTCCTTCTTGGTAGCTGGTGCAGCGCTGTGTTTTTGACTTTGGGCCTGGGAACAGTGCTGATAACACCAGTGTTTCGGTTACTGCTTAGTGATGTTTTGGTCTGACCAAGGACTTCCTGAGTTTCATGCTCTGCCAGGGAGGAGAGGAAGCCGGGAGGAAGCAGAGACAGGACACCTGACCCAAACTGACCAAAGAGGTTATTCCATACCACAGCACGTCATGCCCAGGATGTAAAAAGCAGAGAGCAGAGAGCCGGAAGGGGGGGGTGGGGGGTGCACTGCGTGGTCAGGCTTGGTATTAGGTGGTGAGCGATTGTATTTTTTCCTTGTATTTGCCTTGTCATTATTATTATTGGTGGTAGCAGTAGTGATTTGTGTTATACTTTAGTTACTAAACTGTTCTTATCTCAACCCGTGGGAGTTGCATTCTTTTCGATTCTCCTTCCCATCCCTCCGGGAGTGGGGGAAAGAAAGAGTGGGAAGTGAGTGAGAGAGAGACTGCGTGGCTGACTGGACTTAAACGACACTGGTGCACAGCATACTTCTGCCTTTCTAATTCATCAATGCTGTCTTATTTCCCCACTGAAATGCTATAAAGAACACCTCTGATAATATTTCAAAGTTTTTGCAGATTTTTGACATACCCTTAAACCATAACCACTTTGTCTTTCTTCAAATACATATTTAATAAAAAACTACACCTTGTTATTAAAACAGCTTGTAATGACATTGGCTTAGTTTCTTTGTCAATGTCAGTGTTACATCTCCAGTAATTTTAAGGATTTTTATGTAAAGCTTTCATGTTGGGATTCAGTAGCTTTTGAAATTGTTTTGAATGAGAAAGCCCTAGAGCTGATTTTCTATTAAAAAAAAAAAAAAGTCTGTTTCCAGTAACGACATATCAGGAAGCTTGAAGTATATCATTCCTCAGAAATGCTATGCATGTTATTTCAGCTAGATGTGAACGAAATTTGAACTCGTATAGAAGACTATGGCAAGCAAGCTATGTGACTGACAAGACATTATAATGGAACAGTGAAGCAAGAACAGATTGTAAATAGCAGTTTGCTGATTATGGAATTCCAGATGAGATGTTGAGAGATAATGGTTTGAGTCTGAATTGTTTCCAACTTTTTCATTGATAGCTGTTTACATATACTATATAAAGCCTAATCAAAGTAAAATGGGTTGCAATAAAGGTTCATGTAAATAGTGAAGAATTTGATCAAAACAATGAACTATCACATACTGATAAAAAACCAAAATGAGTTCTAAAGGGTGAAGACCATATATTCGGAGATTTATATTTTAGTTTCAGAAGAGAAAACTACTCAAGATGCAAGAGTATAATGTCAGAGGCTGAAATCAAATAAGTGTTTCAAAAATACCTAGAACTTCAGCATCTCTGTTTTTACAAAAGGTTACATTCTAGGAGGAGACTATCTCATTGCTAAGACACCATTTCTGCTGAGACATGAGTATCACTTAATGTTAGCTTGTAACTTGCATACTCAGCTGAGAAAATACAGCTGTGGGTGACAGAGGCTCACAAACAATTTGCTTGATTCATTGAATCATAGAATGGTTAAAGTTGGAAGGGACCTTAAAGATCCTCTAGTTCCAACCACCGTGCCACAGGCAAGGGCACCATCCACTAGATCAGGTCTGCCCCATTCAGGCTGGCCTTGAACATTTTCAGGAATGGGGCAGACATAACTTCTCTGGTACCTGTGCTAGTCTCACGACCCTGACAGGAAAGAATTTCTTCCTAATGTCTCATCTAAATCTCTCCTTTGTCAGTTTAAAGCCATCCCCCTTTGTCCTGTCACTGCATGCCCTTGTAAATAGTCCCTCTACAGATTTCTTGTAGACCCCCTTCAGGTACTAGAAAACAGTTATAAGGTCTCCCCTGAGCTTTCTGTTCTCCAGGCTGAGCAAGCCCAAATCTCTCAGTCTGTCTTCATAGGACAGGTGGTGTTCTTTGTGACTCCCTTCTGGACTTGCTCAAGCAGGTTCACATCCTTCTCGTGTTGGCTGAATGCAGTACTGGAGGTGGGGTCTCACAAGAGCATAGTAGAGAGGAGAATCACCTGTGGAGGAAGACAAAGACATCTGAGAGAGCATATTGCTTTTCAAATTTTTTTACTACCCCAAAAGAATGAATTTGAAATCGTTAGCGTATATATTGGTTATTCACATCCATGCCTTCTCTGTCATATATTAGTATAAATTGGTAGAAACGCAACCTGACAGCTAAAGCTGTAGTGCTTTGCTTTTCTCCAAGCATGAAATTTGGATTTGATTCTGGATTAATTTAAACACCCCTTCTTCTTTTTTCTTTTTTTTTTTCTTTTTTTTTTTTTGTCTTAGCTTGAAAGGCTGAACATTTTCTCTGATGCACATAGGCTCCCTTGGAACAGAAGCCTTATAGAAAAAACAGAATAGGGCATTTTATTTGTGATTATTCCAGATTCTAGGGAGGAAACTGAACCTGTGATGGACTGATATTTTCAATTATTGCTAAATGATAGAAACTTCACGTCTAATACAACATATTTATATGCAGTATAACTGCAAAGTTTTCTATCAGCTTGCATTTCATTCCTTAGGATTTCTTTTGCCCCTTTGCAAAGATTCTAGGCAGTGTAGAGCTCACCATTAAGTTAGATATCTGCTCTTTAAAAAGCAAAATTGACTTACTGCTCAGAGCCATCAGCCTGGCTGGTGAAAATCCCCTGAGATAACGAACAGAAGGTAAGAATGATATAATCATTTGTAACCATTGGTTGTACTAGGCTTTCTCTGCATAAAGAAACCCACAGGAGAAATAGAGTGTTGGTGATTTATGTAGCAGATAATATATCACACATCTTATATGAAGGCAATGGGAGAACTGTCATTCAGAAGCTCATATCACCGAGCTAATTGCCTAGCGCTCTGTTAAAGGCATTTGTAATGCTTCCTGGCTTCACACTGATTTTACTGATTGTCTGTTTAGGAAAACATATTGCAAAGTTTTTCAAATAATAAACAAATATGAACCTGTCGGCCTACTCCTCTCATATCTTAATTTGATAAACCTTCTCCACTCTCTCCCAAAAGAAATTAAGGACTGATTTTAATGTTATTTTCACTTTCATTCTATCATTATAACTGCTTATGGAGCTACTTCTAATCATCCCTTTGGATATATCATATTTAATTGCAAAGTTTTCATCAGTCTACTACATAAAGTAACCCTCTGCCAGTTCTGGAATATTTCATTCTGTCATATAATTATGTCTCTGTTCCTATCTCTTACTCTGATTATAGAAGCATACATTTAACTTCATCAAATGCTAAGAATGAGAAGTTATTTTTAAAAGTGGGAAATATCTGAAATTATAATTAGAGACATCACTGGGGATAAAAATCTCATGGGAAATTCAGGTAGATGGGTATGTGACAGGGTCTGCTTTTCAATGTTTCAAGATTAGACTAAAAATGATTTAAAGTCTTTTTCTTTATAAACCATTCCTCAAATTTATATTCAACATCACTGAATGCTTACATTCAACATCACTGAAGGGATTTCTCTCGGGGTGTCTATCCTTCACCACAGTAATTGTATAGCATCATCTGAGGCTGTATCATCTGCGTATTTCCACATGTACCTCGTCTGATTCCAGTTATGTCAGGAATTAGAACTAAACCAAGCAACAACAAGACCCGTTTCAGCTGGGTCTGTACTCCAGAACCAAACCTGCAAAAATACACCCAGTTTCCAGATTTGTATTGAATTCCAGAATGTCAATTCTGGACTAGCTGAAGCTCTTACACTTTAAAGATTAACTATTACAGTCATTTAGTCTGTAGAAATGTTGCCCTTCTTGTTCCTTTGATCACCTGAATAAATTAAGCAAAAAACAACTGCATTAAATCATAATGCATTCAAAATTCATGTTGACTTTTTGTAAATTGCAGATTTAATTATTTTCTGGTGGCCAGAATTAACAGTAATGCTTGCTAAAAGCAAAACTCAAGTTTATAACAGGAGCTACAGGCACTTATTGTATCTCAGAATGAAGTCATCTTTAAGCAGGCAAAAGCTTTACTTCAGTGGAAGTTTCTTATCATCATTGATACACAATCAAACAGCTGACAATGGGCCAGGAACAAATATTTCCCTTAAATAATCAAGTGAAAGCTTGAATGTACATCATAGTTTATACCACTCTTTGTTCTATTAATGGTACAGAATGTAATTGTCTAACTTGAAACATGGCATAGCTTTCTGGTAATAATTCACTTGAATACAAGTATTCCACATACTACATTTTTTAAGCATCTTCATTAATGAACTAATATTTCTCAAGCTATTTAAGCATATGGAGGTCATTACTTATGGTTGAGTTTATAGAAGGGTTGCTGTTTTCCATCCATAGCTGTTGTAAAGTGAGATGGGCTGTGGAGGAGCCTCTGAAGTGCCTGTAGACTTCACATGTACCAGCCAGAAAGTTTTTGACGTTTTATGTGTTTGCTTAATAGTCCCATGCGGCAATAAAAGTGAAACAGGTTATAAAATATAACATATGGAAAAATTTACTGTTGCAGCAGGCATGGATTGTATAATGAGAGACATCAAATATCTGAAATGATAGGATCATCACCTAAGTACCTGGTCACACTGTGATACTGGCTCTTAGAGTTTCTATGAGCTCTGCTTGAATAACTAACATTTATCCATAGACAAGAGATCTGTAAGTTTGTCCTTAGATTTGCACTTGTCCCCATGGACTGATCTCCGACCTGCTAGCCCAGTCTGCAAGCACGGGTGTGCATTCGCAGCTAAGTCAATTGACATCTCGTCATATAAGTAAATAAAGCAGCTAACATGCTGTAGGGCCAACAACAAAATTGACCCTGGCCTGTTTCAGAATTCTGCTTTTAAATGTAGCTGAGTTTGTACCACAACTCCAAATTGGCAATGGACAGGATGCTTAAAGTTAAGTCAACTTGGAGTGGAATCCAGATATTTTTGTGTTTTTTTTTCAGCTCCTGTATAATCTTCCTATTATTTACTGTAATGAAATGGGGGGGGGGGGGGGGGGGGGGAATCCACCAAACATACCTATGTAATTTTTGCTGTTTAGGGTTTTTTTTTTTATTTGCATCGTGAGCATGGCAGGAAAAAAATAGGAAGTGTTTGTTTTATTTTCCTTTGTTTTCTGTTTAACTTCCTTGAAAGTACATTATTTTACAGTTTTGTAGCAATTATGCCATTATTTTTTTATTCCCGCAATTTTTCAACTTCAAAATTTATGCTTAAATTCAACTGGGTCTATGGATTAAAGACATGCCTAAAGTGAGCATTTAATGTAGATATTTTGCTGAATTAGATATTTAATTGTTAATTTTTTTTTGTCAGCAAAATTTTATTTACATCTCAGTTTATTTAAAGGATCTATTTAAGTTTTCAATGTAAGATTTCACTTGCAGGAGAATTTCTGAAGAATTACTTACATGAAAGCATTGAGGTAGGATTAATTATTAAGGACTCGGAGACAAAACCAAACAGGGAGCAATAAAACAGGAACCCTATGTATTTCTTTTGGAGATCTTCGTGTTCTAAAAGAGGTGAAGTGTATAAACAACATATTATTTCATCTATGATGTTCTTCCTTATCAGTTTTCTCTCATGTACTGTGAACTAACTTTATGGCTGGTAAAAGCAAGAAGGGGTGGGGATATTTTGTTAGTTTGGTTTGTGTTGGGTTAGGGTTTTTTTTAGAATCAAGGTCTGCTTTTTCACAATAAAAATGACAATATCAAAATTAAATACACTTAATGAAAACATGAAAATTGAGAATTCACCCTTGTGAAAAAGTAGCAATACATATGTCTCCTTCCCAATAGAGAAGGAAAAGGACTTGCAAAGGCCAAATGAAATATTTTAAAGCTTTTACCAATTTGTTTTTTTGCTGTTGGCTTTTTTTTTTCTTTTTTTTAGCAATATAGAAGAGCAAATAACAAAGCATAATGTAGAAAAAAACGCTGGAATTTCACAAACAAAATAATTTGAAACTATGATCTGGTTTATTGACAGCATAAAGAAGACTTTGTATAACAAAAAAGTGTAGTTGGTCACAAGACAAAAGCCAGCTAGCTAGATATAGACATAACTTCTGTCAAAATTCAGGAAAGCCACATGAGCTCTGCTTTTACTAGATATCTTTTGCATTTCTGGATATCCTGATGGCAGATACATGCAGTTGTGTGTGTTTAAGAGAAAAAATAAAGGTGTTCATGAGAAAAAATATGCAGTCACCGTTTACCATGACACTTTTTTCACCCAATTAATCTTTATGTAGGTCTATATAATTGCTTTCAGTGTTGTGGTTTTTGGCCTAGACTTTACCCTGCTGGTACTGGGTGGGGAAAGGCTGCTGTTCTCCCCAGGAGCTGTCAAAGAGGCACAAGGTGGGGCAGTACTGAAGGATGCAGGTCCAGGTAGGCAAGAGAGGCAGGTACAGAGTGGGCAACCTGCAGTGCCTGCAAGGACTGCAGTAGTGGCAGACAGGCTGATCCTCTTCAACAAGTGTTGTCATCATTTGAGAGGGTTCCTATGGCTTTATGAAAAGAGAGTAAAATAAAGAGAGAAGAGAGAAGCTTTTTTTTTCCTTTTTTTTTTTTTAATAAGGTTTATACATTTTTGATTTTTTGCTTCAGTTGCTCTACCTACAGATCACACATTTATTATCCTGAAGAGAGATGTATATTGAAGATCAAGGCTTCACTGACAATGAGGCAGTGGCCTCTTTTCTTACTTTATCTTATATGCAAAAGTCCATTTGACTGAACATGAGACACCTTGAGTCCATAGTAATCAAATTGGATACATTGTAGGCCACTTACTTAAATGAAGGTTTTATTTTTACTGCGTGCACTTCTACCTACCATTTTGTCTGTGCTTTTAGTTGAAAAGATGCTGCAAAACAGAAAACAGGCAAAACTTCTGGAGCAGCCAAGTCCATCAGCTTAGTCTCTGCGCTGTGCTAGTGTCACATTGTGGCTTCCTTTTTTGTTGTGTGAGTAGGAATGATACTACCTTTACCTGTAATATATGGATACTTCCCACTCAAGTTGACAGCAACAAACCCTTCTTTTTTAGTATCTTCTTCATGTTTCTCAATAAAATAATCTCTAGTCTGGCTTTTCTCTTTTGCAGCTCTTTACATTAAGTCTGCAAAACAATAAAAATATTTGCAAATATAAAAAAAAAAAAAACCAGCACTCCATATTAATTTTGTACCAATGTAAATATCAATGGAAGGCCACAGAAAATCCAAGTGCTATACCAAGAAGCAAGATTAAAGTATCATTCTGTATTGCCCAAGAAAAAAATCTACATTTTGTCACTACCAAGTCTGAATACCTTGCAGAAGAATTCCTTACCATTGGACATTTCACAAGAACTTGCTGCCTCATTAGGGAAATATATTTTAAAAAAATATCTGTGCTCATAAAACATGTCCAGAAATTCCAGGTAAATTACGTGGTTTTAATAACCTGAAGAGCTTATAAACATGCATGGAGAGATGAGAGTGTATTAAACACAAAAATCTTACATCCTCTGAAAAATCCAGGTTACTCAGAAAAAAACAAATAAAAACCAACAAAACAACAAAACCAGGAGACTGCTTCCCAATCATTTTGGAAGCTGAGACTCATTATAAGAAACAGGCGTAATTCTGTGTCTAACTAATAAATTGGTAAAATTACCTCCTGCCAAAAGAAAATCTGCTGAGTAGTAGTAGTAGTGTTTTTCTGAAATATTTCAGCTGAACGATATCATCCAAATAATTAGCTGATTATTTAAAAAAAATAACAAGAAGATTGGGATCCTACTTATTTAGGGGAATAAGTTAAACATGTAAAAGTAATAGTCCAGTTTTATTTCCTGTGAGGCCCAAGGCAGCCAACCAGTTCTGGCAAGAATAAGACAAGCTCTGCAAGTCCTGGAGCAGCAACTGGCAAACATGAGGATACCACAGAGCCTCCCAAATGGCCTCTATATGGGCTCTGCAGGAGCTGCCAAGTAGTCTCTGTGTGTGCTGGCTGAATAGATCAGGTCTGCCATTCATCTTCGGGAGCTCAGAAGTGAGAACCTGACTGTCAAGCATCTCATGCCTGGTCATGCAATCGTAGAATCATGGAATGGTTTGTGTTAGAAGGTAGCTTAAAGATCATCAAGTTCCAAAGCCCCTGCCACAGGGGTGAGAGGTCTGACTTGTCACTCCTTGAAAGGAGAGCTAAGGAAATGTGGTCACAACATTGAGATCATGGTCAGATCATGACATGTGATGGTTATATCGATGAAGACACCGCTGCTGTCAATTTCAGGGGGACTGAACACACTGGGTAGAAAGAAAGTTTTAAAGAAACTGCATTGTGGACCTGCTGTGTGACGGAATGAGGCTGAGCTGATCTTCAGACTTAAATGAAAAATCATAACTATACTATTGTTCACAGTGACCGAACCTGCTTCTCCAGTGAGGGAAGGGGAGCTGGAGAGAGCAGAATTGCCAGTCTTAGTGACATTACTGTAAGAACTGTCTCTTCCTCTCTTATAGGTTAGAAATCTGATGATACAAAAGAGTTCAAAGAACTTAAAAAAAAAAAAAAAAACATAAATATCTAAATCTTTTAACATTTAGCACTGAATTTTATATTTCATTTGGCCTGCTCTTGGCTTATCCAAAAACCAAGCCAATCATATTAAATTGAGGTTGTACCAAATTTCATCATGAATATTTTTCTTAAAAAGACTGAACCCAGAGTAATCCAAAACTAAACCAGTTTAGATAGTTTTGTATAATGACTTAGGAATTTAAATGCTATTATCAAATTATGTAAAACATAAACACAAGACAAAGCCAATGTAATTAGAATTTATTACAATTCAACAAGAACAATGAATACTTTCTTATGTATAGTTCCTGTCTTTAGCCTAGTAATCATGAATTCTTTATGAAGGAAATACCATGCAATTCTCAGATATACAGTTCAAAAGAATAATCAGGACCAAAATTAATTTTTTGCCTTATGCAAACTTGTGCATAAAAAAAAATGGCACAACCTGAAAATTAAGATAACACTATTTTAAATATGATGTTGTATAGAAGTAAAATATGACAATTTTTTCATAGAGGCGATGGGAAAATATCATGCTATATTTGGTTGTGTTTTCACTTTTTGTAAGCCTTTGTCACTCCTCATTTCACTAAGCATACAGTCTATTTTCTTTACTTTATAAATCATCTGACAATCTGTCCTGAAAGAGCGGAAGAGGGAGGTTATGAATAAATGACCAATTGCTTGTTCATAAACAACCTACTAAGATTGAAAGAAGGCTTTCACAGCAATTTTAACAGCCAGATGTAACAGCTCATTTAAAGAGATCTTTGGTGAGAGAATCTTAATTTACATGCAGCCAAAAAGTTGATCCATATTGATGAGGAGTTCTGAAAATATTGTGACAAATTCCTCTTTTATTCAACATACAAAATACAGACTGACTAGTTGCAAGGGAGTTGTGGATGAAATTTTCATAGATGTCATGGATACACATGTACACAATTCCCGGATGTTCTAATGAGAACTAGACAACAGACATCCCTAAAAAAATATATTATAAATATTACCTGTAAGTACTAAGTTGACTGATCATCTCCTATGCTATCTCAAGAAGCATATTTCACAGATCTTACCTATCACCTCAGGCTGGATAACATATGCATATTGAATAAAATACCTGCAGGGTTTCATTTTGTAATTATATTCAGGACTGTAGCAGTATATAAGCATTATTTTTAAATATTCCATATAATTATTCTCATCTCTTTGATGTTTTAAAATATTTGTAAGTTGTAGTTTATTGGATAAGTTAGTACATAATAAATACTGAAAACTCCTGATGCAGACTAAAAAATACACAGGTAATGGGTTTGTTCTTTACTTCAAGTTTCTGAATCTGTATGTTGACAGTTTATTAACTTATACTTTGCACATAAATACATGCGTGTGTACATGAAAATACAAATAGAAATATTCCAACAGGACAATGGGAACCAAGGAAATTATTAATATATAAGGACAATGGGGATCTGAGGAGAGTGAAATATGGCCATTTGACTTTTGACTGACACTTCCAACCATATGTGACATTTCCAACCATATGTTGCAAAGTATGTAAGAAATAAAATTTTACACTTGACTAAACAACATCATGGGAAAATTTGTAATCCAATTTGTTTCTTTAAACTGAAACTGATACATAATTTCTAAATATGATGCCATTGCATAAGGTACAAGCTGATCTGGAGTTAATTCCAGTTACATCTTTGGCAGAATTTTCCCCGTGAATCTTATGATGTATGCTACATTTGCCAGCAGCAATAAATTTTTTTTAACATGTGGAGAGCAAGTCAGAGAGAAACAAAAAGGACCACTGGAGAGAAAAATACTTCTAGAAGGGAATATTAGTTTAGTAGACATAATCCTTTGAAGCATCACCTGGGATGAAAAAAATGGAAAGACTATGGATCTGTCTACTATCCACAACATCTCAGGTTAAGGTCACGAGTGTAAATTTCAAATTAATTTCCCAGATGGCTTTTGATTACCACTACTTTTCTTGATATTACAAGTCATTTCAGAGCACACGAAAAAGGTTGCTTTCAGAATCTAGACCAGAAGGCTCCTTTTTCATGCAATCTAACTGCTATGGGTCATTGAGACCTTGGGACCAGATTTAGAACCAGTCCAAAGTAAATTCTTCTCCATGACCTCAGTGTGTCTATCCTCTGCACTGATTGTTTCCCTTGACTTTGTACTGAAGACAACTATGATTCATTTTTCTTCCTGTGGGCATTCACTAGACTTTCACTTTTTTGGTGACTCACAGCAGTTCTTAACTGAAAAGTATTCAGAATTTGCCCTTTCTCTGCTTTTTGGTCACATTAGTGTAGCTACTCAAAATCAGTTTAGGGTAAGACAAACCACTTTTTGTTCTCTGTCTATATATTTTTTTCACTCAATATGAAAACAAAATACATCAAACAAGCAATGAAGTGAAAGGAGAAGTCCTTCTGACACCAGCTTGGTTCAGGAGGGATTGTTATTCACATATCATGATGGGCAAAAGTTCTTGCTAAACACATTTAGATATAATTTCTACTGGTTTTAAACTTCCTTGGTTTAAAAACTATGTCGATTCATAGATAAATACCTATATAAGTACTGCTTGTACATAAATATGTTAATTTTTATAACAAAATATGACTATTTAGATTTGCTTTAAAGGAAAAAAAATAATTGCAAGATATTGCAAGAATTGCAATTGGGCGATAAAGTTTCATACACATCCCCAACTAAAATAATAATAAAATCCCAGTAGTTGTGAGAAGCTCCAACTCATTAAAACAAACTGTTAAAGGAAGCAATTTGCAAACAAAGCAGATGTTATACTGGCCTTAGCTGACTAGGTTTAGCTGCACTTCTTCAGCCTTTTTAACCACTCAAAAAGGAAATCATGCTTGTAGTTACTCCTTATGTCAAGCAACCCAGGCAATTGATTTTTTTAAAATAGAGACATGCAGTTCTGAAATCATGATTCATAACATAATATGAGCAAGAGTTTTGGAAAAAAAGCCTTTGCTGATAACTTGCTTCTGGAACAACAGTGCTTTTTTTATGAACTCTGTCTTCCACATGTTTGGAAAAGAGTTAGTAGTTCTTACAGTAGTCTTTTATGTGACCTCATGAAGGAGCTGGTATTAATAATTTTGCAACTTATCTTCCTAATCACTTAGCACAATAAGTTATAGGTACTGTGAAAAGCTTCCTTAACTAGTACATCACCTAGAAATGTTATGAAAAGTTATATTGTTTGTTGTTGGAATTTCAGCTGACACCAGGTTTCAGTTGGTGATGACAGTGCAAAATTTCAAGTCTTTTGCATTGTCCTCCTTAGGTACTTAAATGGTTTTCTTTCCTGTCATCTGAGTCTCAGAAATGTCATTATATCTTTCTCTTTCCTGGCAGCCTTGTGTCAATCTTTTAGTAGCACAGTAAAGCACTGTACCATCTATTTTCTGGTGTGAAAAATTATGGTTTACATCAGCACAACTCCGTGTAAGGAATGCTTCTCTAGAAAGATGGTACAAGTAGGGGGTGGGGAAAAAACCCAAGGTCAGAAAAAAATGTATTTCAATAAAATTCCCTATTTTATGAAGAGTTACAGAGAATTGTTAATCCACCATACTAAGGCATAAAATATGAAATTAGTGAAACCTGGTTTTAGATATCCTTATTGATGTCATTAATTTAAGTTATAGAAAACAATCTTTACAACAGAGATTAAATGAAGAAACATAGCAGATTAAAGAAGAGTAGACACACTATACTCAAAGTGCACTTCTTTGAAATTGTGGGGAAATGGGGGAAATTAGAGATCACTTCACCATCTCCTCACCCCAGTACCCCAAAGTTATATTATAACACTAAGGAAACGTTAGGGTAAAATGCAGCTGCTGCTTCCAGGATGGGATGTGGCAGGCATGTACGGAATCAACTTGATGATAGTCACCCAGGCAATCCTGCAACCTTGGCATATGCTAAGAGAAATTGAGAAGAGGGTGAAGTGAAGGCCCCATGGCCAGGCTCTGTTATACTCCCTGCAGGAGTGGTAACTTTAAAGGATAAATCCCACAGCAGCTGCCAAACAAAGAAACTCGAATTTGTATTTGTAAAAAGCAAGAGGATTTTGCGCCCATCAGTAACATAGTATGAATGACTCAAGCTCTATATAGTTAAAAAATCAAAAGTGGTGGTACTATGAAAAAGCTTGGATGTATACAAGGGCCTCCTACAAGATCAGGGTGAACTACATACCTCATACACATCCACTGTTTTCAAGTCAACACTTTTGCTCAGAAGACTGTTATGTCATGAATTGCAACACTTACTGTAACCCCTACAGTTATGAAACAGGTCTCACTGAAACAGAGGATAATTCAGGCAGGAAGGGAGCTCAAGAGGTTGTTAGTTCAACTCCCTTCCCAGACAGGGTCAGCTCTGGGGTCAGATCAGGTTGCTAAATTCTTGGTCCAGTCAAGGTTTGAAAACCTCTAAGGACAACTGAGATTAGGCAAAGTTTGGGAATCAGTTCAACAAAGGGAAAAGCTGTATTTTCCACCTGCGGAGTGATAAGTCCATGCAGCAGTGCAAGCTGGGGGCAAACAGGCTGAAAGGCAGTAAATGACCTTGGGGTCATGGTGGGCACCAAGTTGAACACAAGCCAGCAATGAGCCCTTGCTGCAAAAGCGGCCAACAGCATTCTAGGTTGCATTAGGAAGAGTGTTGACAGCCGGTTGAAAAAGTTGGTCCTTCCTCTGTATTCGTCCCTGGTGAAGCACATTTGGAGCTCTGGGCCTAGTGCTGGGCTCCGCAGCACAAGAAAGGTGGATACTTCCTCTAGTCAGTCCAGTGCAGGGCCACAAATGTGTCTGAGGGATCATCTGATATAGGAGGGGCTGAGAGAGCTGGGATTGTTGAGCCTGGACAAGAAAAGGCTCAGGAGTATCTTATACATTAGTATAAATACCTGATGGGAGGAGTAAAGAAGTTGAAGTCAGTCTCTTTTCTGTGGTGTCCAGTGACAGAAGAGGCAATAGGCACATGTAGAAATACAAGAATGAAGAATAAAAATGTACTACTGTCTGGATGATCACACACAGGAACAAGTGGCCTAATAGGCTGTGGAGTCTCCCTGCTTGGATACAATTCAAAACCTGACTGAGCACAGACCTGAATAACTTGCTCTACAGACCTGGCTTGGGTAGGAAGGTCAGACTAGATGATCTCCACAGGTGCCTTCCAGCCTCAACTATTCTGTGATTCTGTGATAAAGGAATATCACAGAATCACAGGATAAAAGATTGTTTAAAGAAAACCTCATCTCTCTCCTTACTCTGACCTAATGGGCTGTAACAAAATTCTGTTGGATGTGACTCTTACTGACCTTTCCAGAAATGAAAAGGATGGGGAAGAGTGATTGTACTGGTGTAGCTTCAGGTAGTGTTTCATATAAAATCAGAAATGCCTAAAAATCGTGGGCTTGGAAGAACATACATGCAGCCAGCATCTTAGGCAACATTTATTGTCTATATATTAGTTGACTTTTTAAAGGGACTTTTTTATACTGGATACAAATTAGTTACATGCAGACAGGATAGAAACAAGAAAGAAAAGCTCTCAGTATCCAGCAGAGGGAGTATCATCAGTCAAATTCATATTTCTTGTATAAGACTTGATGATTTGCTGCTGGTGCAGGAAAGGAAAAAGCATCATTAAATGCCGGACATTGTTATTTGTGTTGATTTCAAAAAAACAGTACCAACACTTAGTCTACCCAATAGTTCTGATGCATAGTCAGTCACGTCCAAAATACCCAAGGAAATGGTAGAGAACTTTTCCATGTAGTGTCTTGAAGTATTGTAACTGTTGTGTCCTCAAGTTTATCTTCTTCGTTGTCAATAATTACAGAATTATTATCAAATATTTGTTTGAAACACATGTAGGGAAATGTTTTATTTTCTGAATGAATTGTTAATGTTAGCATGAATCTGGGAGTAGTCTTTACTTTTAAAAGCTCATTTATTAAAGAAAAAAAAAAACCACAAAGTTTGACTCTAAGTGTTACTTTAACTCTTCGGTGTTTTACTGTTAAACATATACACTGCCAGAAGGCAGTTTGAATGTGATTGAAACTTTTAAAACCAGGGTGGTAAGTTCTCAGAAAAACAAGATATCTTGCGTGAAGTCAGCCCTCATGAACTTGTATTTCAATGCCAGCAAACCCCAGGTGGGGTAATTATTCCCAGTGAGCTGTGAAGCATCAGTATGTGAACTCCACTGCCAAAAGCTGATTTTAGGAAATTCAAGCAGTCATAAACCATTCCCTTCTGGCTTTAGGTAAGCCCTGAACTGTTCAGTTAGGTAGGTTTGTAAAAGAGACTACATTGGATGCAACATGATGTTGCATAGTACTATGTTCATAACAGAAGTCAACTGAAACTCAGCTACTCTTAAAAAGTCGCCTTTTAGAAGTAAGTAAAAAAGAAAAATGAACATGTCTCTGAGCTGTGGATTGCAACATAATAATCTCACCATAAATATTTTCTTTAGACAATGTGTTATTTAATAGTAATTAAATCTCAGTTAAAGCTAGGCAGTTTCTTTGTGATGCCATTAAACTCCCATCAAATTACAGAATAATCTGTAAATCTTTGTTTAAAAGTCATAAAATGTTTACACAACATAGAATTCTACTATGAGATTGCCATGATCATCTTCAACTGTGGAAAGTTTTCCAGAAGATACAGTGCAGAATCATGTGTCATCTACTAAGCTCAACGTTTTCTACAACAATTTTGTTCTATGTTCATCAGTGTATACTTTGCCATGGGTTCAGCAGCAGCAGTCATTTTTCTCCTTCTTGGTAGCCGGTGCAGCACTGTGTTTTTGATTTTGGGCCTGGGAACAGCGCTGATAACACCAGTGTTTTCAGTTACTGCTTGGTAATGTTTTGGTTTGACCAAAGACTTTCTGAGTTTCATGCTGTGCCAGGGAGGAGGGGAAGCTGGGAGGAAGCAGAGACAGGCCACCTGACCCAGACTGACCAAAGAGGTATTCCATGCCATAGCATGTCATGCCCAGGATGTAAAAACGGAGAGCAGAGACCCGGAAGGGTGGGGGTGCACTGGGTGGTCGGGCTTGGTATCAGCTGGTGAGCAGTTGTATTCTTTCCTTGTATTAGCCTTGTCATTATTATTATTGGTGGTAGGAGTAGTGGTCTTGTGTTATACTTCAGTTGCTAAACTGTTCTTATCACAACCTGTGGGAGTTGCATTGCTTTGATTCTCCTCCCCATCCACCCGGGAGTGGGGGATAGAAAGAGAGGGGAGTGAGTGAGAGAACGGGCTGCGTGATATACAGCTTAAACCAAGACAACTTGAATAAATATAGAGTACTTCTTTTAGTAATTAGGAAGGTTGCCTGAAACATATAAGGGTGCCTTTTCACTGTTGTATTTGAGATAGTTTAAGAGGCTGGTAGAAGTGGTCTGGCAGTGTGGCCCTAATCAGTGAAATTGAGCATTTATGGATGGGGCTGCCGCATAGCTCAGCAGATTTGCATGTGAATATGTATTTCAGTATCTCTTAAGCTCTCTGTCTTCATCAAGCTGCTTTCAGTAACATGCTTCACTGTGACAGACAGGAAACTTGAAAAGTTTTCATCTGAGTCATACTGCATTTCAAAATCTGATATATAGTGCTGGTCAGTACTGAAATCTGTTCTCTAGTGGCTAAGTAGCACGTCGCTAGCGATCTGGTCTCCTCAGGGATCTGATGCTGAGGCAGGCAAATGATTCTGATAGATTTTCAGACTTGTATTATTCATTGTGATATTGACAGTTCAAACCTAAACAGGACAATGTTTGAAGTGCTTGAATTTACTCCTGATGACTGGACATTCCTGTGACCTTTGGAATACACTATCCCACAAAAAATTGTTGGTTTTCTTTTTACTAAGCTGCAGAACCACCGGCATATGTCTTAGGCTGTGAGTGTGTTATAGCGCCTTGCTTTCCCAGAAGTCACAGACTGAAGTGGGGCACCCAATCAATAACTAGAGGCAGCTTGAAAATCTATAGTAGTCAAACTGGCAACATTAATCAACGCCAATTATTGCAGCAGTCTAGCAAGCAACTACGTGAACATTCATGTATATTTTTGTAACATCACATGCTGCTGGCAAATCTAAGTTATTATTAGAGCTCATTGTGAGGGAGCCATTCCACAGCAGATGCTTCCTTAGCACAACAGACTTAAAACTTATTAAAAAACACCTTGCCAACTATGGCCACCTAGATTGCCCATTTGTCAAATTTTCTCATAAACACCATTATACTTTCTTCCAGCACAGTCTTTATGCACAGAAAGCACTCCCCGTAAGAAAATTAGAAGACCACACTGTAAATCTTGTAATCTCTTTCCAAAATACGACTACATTGTGATCAGTACAAAACACTCAGTGATGAGTACATGGTGGGTATAGATGTTGCTGTAGTCTGACTGCTAAAATGTGTTTAGTCCTTATTTCCTTTAACAATCCTCACACTGAGCTAGGATAGATGCTCTTTTGGATAGGGAACATCATTCTCTTACTTGCTACAGCATGATGCCCTGATGCTATCTCAAAAATAAATGGTGTTACTGTGCAAGTGGCCTACTGTCTGCCGTTGGATCAAAATTAACAAATCAATAGGTCATTTTGTCATGTGGGCTACCTGTACTTGAGTTTTTTTCTTTATTTTCCTTTATAAAAATAATTTGGTAGTGGTTATATTATCTAATAGGAGTGACTGAACATTAATACTTCTAGTTCTATTAGAACTATACTGTTCTGATAATACACTGCGCTGTTGGATCAATACAATCCATCATATCAGTCTTTCTTGTCTTGTTTGGTTTATTCTTCTATTCCAAAAGGATTGGTTACGTCATTCTTGGAAAAAAACCAAAAGTAAACAAACAAAAAAACCCCAACCTTTTTAATGACATATTTTTAGGAAGTTGTCATGAGAGCACTGACATGACATTTTAAGTAAATGTAACCTATATTCTACCTAGCTTTCTTATCACTGGCTAAACTGAGAGATGAAGAGAGGAATAGGCATAAGACAACCCTTCATAGCAAATTAACATCAAAAGCACTAAGGTAAATCTTATTTTAAGTCTGCAGAACAAAATCAGATTATGTGATACTAAGGATTTGATCTTAATGCCCTTTGCACTTCCAGCAGGTATCATCAGATTTTGCCAAAGGCTTAATTACATACACTAGTATTCATAAAGGCACTAGAGACCTTGTAACACTCTAGGATCACATACTGTAGCAGGGCTGATTGCTTTCTGCAGTGAACTTGTGGCAGTGATAACAAGGCTTCATAAAAGCCACCATTTTTTGTGAAAAATGACCCAGACTAAATGTAGAGCAAGAAATACTCTGAGAAAGGTATCAGTGTTATTAAAAGTAGAGCCATGGGAACTTGAAAGAAATTGCCTGACAAGAAAGCACATAAACCTTTTTGAGAACTTAATAGAAGCCAAGGGAAGTGCTAAAGAAATTAGGACAGTAAACTG
Organism: Ara ararauna; assembly: GCA_028858755.1. Taxonomy (NCBI): domain Eukaryota; kingdom Metazoa; phylum Chordata; class Aves; order Psittaciformes; family Psittacidae; genus Ara; species Ara ararauna. Next base: position 55,740,361 of record CM054378.1, read on the forward strand.
AGGTTAAAAAACAGGGGAAAGAGGCAATTAAAAAGAGAGCAAGAGCAATTAAATGGAAAACTATGTTCTCTAGTTCATTCTAGAGGTTTCTTGAAAGACATGGAGTTAATTGGATGCTCAGCTGTACTGTGAATATGCTGTGATATCTTTAGAAAACAAGCTTTTAATCTTTTCTGTTGCAATTTAGACCAGCTTTGATCACAGTGGTGATGGGAGAATTTGAGACTATATTAGGTTACAGCATATGCTTTGAGAATCCATTTCTGTTAGCTAGGAAGGAACTGTAGGGAGAGTTGACTTCAAGGATGATGAGATGTCGTCATTTGCCACGGTGAGGGAAGAACGAAACACTCAATGTGAGCATTAGCAGACTTCACTTTATTTCAGGTACAAGCACGTTTATATATTCATTATAATCAGCTCATACATACTGCAAAAGCTAAGCTCACTATAGGCTATCACTACAAAGGTTAATCCCACCCAGAGTTCTTTCTTGTTATCAACTTGCGGTTACATTCTGCAATAATTCTTCTTCCATTTCGGTTCCTTGGTACTACCCCCTTCACCCCACAATCAGGCTGCCTTTCTTGACTACAATATCTTGTTGTTGTACAACATCTGTGTGCAAGGCCACTGCGTTCTTGCTTCATCTACACGCCAAGTCAGCAGCCTTGAACGTCCGAACAATGGCCTACACGGCCTGAGTTCTAACTCTTGCTAAGTCGTCCGACTTTACCAGCTCCATCATGTTCACATGCCTCTTCTCTTCAAGCCAATCCTCCACAATGAGAGTCAGCAGTCACTAATCCACACAGGATTAGAAGCTTCCAGTTAATTGGACCATATACCATCCAACAGGAAAAAAACCCCAGCCATATAGATGTTTCTATAATCCATCAGCTAATCTCCTATATTTATTTGTTTGAAATTACAAAATTTATTTCAGAGAACACTGGTATTTCAGATGTCTTTGGTTCTTGTCAGGCTGGCTGTAAGTTACATATGATACCTGTAAAAAACACCTATTTTTGGACAAAATGTCCATGGTGGTCTACCAGTGCCTTCAGTGCAATAAGTATGTTGTTATTTCCTGTTTTGAAGACCTCATTGAGAATGCTGGGAATATTTTCCACTGGTTTCATTTTGATCTCTTGTTGAGAATGCAAAGGAGAGGGAATACTTTCTTCTGAAGAGGATGGTGATTGTAACAGATGAAGGAAAACAACCTGAAACTGTAACAAAGACCATATTTAATCCTTTTACTATAGACTTTTGCCTGCAAAATTCTGGTAATGTTCAGAGTCTTAGAATGTTGCTTCATTAAGTTCAATTTCTGCACATGGCAATACTGTTGTGAATGGATCATTTCAATTCTGGTATGTCTGCTGACTGCAGCTGTCTGGGCCTGCTGTCATCACTTACATATTTACCATTTCAAATCCAAATTACTAGAGACCACTCTTCTGTAATCTGTGCATTAAACAGTTTCAGATCCTACTGACAAGTGGGAGTGCAGAATGTTATACAAGCCATGTGCCAGATGGGGAGCTAGGGCAGGATTTGCTGAGGTGGAGAGAGCAAGAAGGCACTGGCTACAGACTATTAACTGCCTGCAGTGTCATGTGTGCTCAGTGTCATGCTCTATAGGAGGGGCTGCCCCAGTTCATGAGTCCTTTTTTAGTAATGCAGCTGCACCTCACCATGGATGGTACCAGCCACCTATTGGATTTATTGCAAGGAGACTACCTGAGACAGCGATTTCTTCCTGCCTTCTCAGAAAAAAACAGGATCCAAAACTGCATATGTCTGGTTGTATACAGCTGTGAAAGACCACTATTTTTTATTAATGAAGCAGCAAGGAGTGTTCCTTGATATTAGCACCCACCTCTCTTAAGGCATCTGCCTTTCATAAGCTGGTCTCTGGCTTGCTGGCATTCAGATAATTTTGTAAGAACTCATTTTTTCCTGTAATAAGACAGGAAAGGGAATAATACAAAGACTGCTGTTTCTTCAGGTTGTATTTTTCATTTTTTTCAGGACAATCTTTATGATGTTATGTTTTTAAACTGCTAGAAGGATAGATAGAAATTTGTACCTGTGTAATAAACCCTTTGAGTTTATAAATCTTTTCAGAATCCTACTATCTGACCTCTTAGACCTAGCACCGACCTTATGCTTTTCTCTAAGGGTCTGGTTCATCTCTGGAATATCTGACTGGTATTTAGACTTTAAGTCTTAAGGGAGCTTTACTTGATATCATCACATTGCATGTCCTGTCTGCTATGATTTTGGTCTGCTTGTTGGGTTTTAGGGGATTTTTGTTTGTTTTGGGTTTTTGTTCGGGTTTGGTTTTTTTTTGTTTGTTTGTTGGTTGGTTTTTTTTTTTTTTTTTTGCTTTAGGCTTAGAATAACATTATACTTAACTAAAAATCTAAGATGACATTGAAGTACTGAGGTCAACACATGAAAACTGCAGTGACAGAAATAAACTGAGAATCCAAGCAACCTAGTAGCTTCTCAACTCTTTTACACCCCATTACTCCAATATAGAAGCAACCTCTAGTCTTTAAAGCAGTCATAGCAAAGCTCCGTACAAAATGTGGAAATAATATTAACTCTATTAGGCACAGCTTAAAATTATTTTTCCTCTGACAAGTAAGTTGTCTTGCTTCCTTTGCATCTTTCTCTTATTCTCCAAAAAAAAAAAAAAAAAAAAAAAAAAAAAAAAAAGATATGTTAAAACAACAGCCAGGCAGCTCACATTCTCACAGTAACTTTCCAGGTGCAAAACTTTCAAGTACACTTAAGCATCTTTTTTCTTTTAACCTTGGAAGTCTTGCATTTCCCTGTTGCATTAACATGTCTATAGTAAGAGAAAGAGGGCGTACTATGAATTTTTAAAAATAATAAAAACATGTACTTGTAAGGATGTTTCATTCATTTCAGGATTTTTTTTAATTTTTTTTAATTTTTAATGTCATTCCTGCAAAAGTTTTATATCCAATGGAATTGTAGCTTCAGTTTTTAATCTTAAACACTTTGAGGCAATCAGGTTACAATTATTCCAAGCACAAACGTGTATGGGATACACTCTCTGGGACATGAGAGGACTTCTTCCAAGTCTTTGCTCTGCCACAGATTTATGTAATTATGCAATTATGTGTAATTATGACTGAGCCATTTACACTTTCTTGCTCCTTTCCCCTCTACAGTAGCTTTTTTTTTTTTTATATTCTCAAAGATTCTCATTTATCTCCATGGTTTTGGAGGTTCCAATAGAGGATGGGGCGGTGACATTTATCCAAGATGGAGTCACGCTGTTTTGCTATTGACATCAATGGAAACAGGAATCAGACTTTCAATTTACACGTAGGTTAGGAAAGGAAAAGCAATTGTCAATTCAGACCTTCACAGAACGACCTGATTGCCTCTGAACTGTAGTGTGGCAGGAGCCACATCTGTACAAAATTCTGTTGCACTCTCCCCCTCTTTCCTGATTTCCACTGAAATGAAACCAGATTTAAAGACTGGAAGGGACACATTCTGTACTGAGGAGTTACTGAGGAGACAAATAACTAAATCTTTGAGACTGAACTCATTCCTGCTCGTAAACCTGTATTCTGCTTTACTTTGTTTTCTACGGATCTCAGCATATGTATACACATGTTCAAAACAACATATTTTGCCATGAAAATCTGAAGCTGTGAAACCAACTATAGATCAAAATCTGGTTCCCAAGAAGATTTATTTTTATTTCTCCTTTCCCTTTTCCTTCATGAAAAAGCAAAACATAACAACCAACCAACCAAACAGAACACACACACACAGATAAACTGTATGTGTTATTTGTTCATATGTGTTGAGACAGGTTTTCCTGTCTGCCCTTATCAGGAATGTTTAGGAGGCCAGTGCACACTATGCAATAAGAAGTGCAGGAATGGAAAATTTTCCTTGCATTTTTAGCCAGGCTGCCTACAAAAAATGGAAGGATGAAGCTCCCTCACCATTTCTTGCTTTAATGCCCAGATTCTAGAACAGAGATATTCTCTAATTAAAAACATAATCTTTCTCTCAAATCCCTTGTGTACAGAAGTTTAGTTAAGGATCAACCCTTTAGGGGACATAACAACTTCCCCCTTATACTTACATGTCAATAAGTTACTGTATGGACAAGTCAATGTATCTCTGGAACATGGCATTTTATCCTAAAAGGCAATAAACTAGTAATGCTCAGGAAAAGATTGAAAATAATTTCTCCTTTTTATTTGCATAAACCACTCCTAGCATTTCTTATCACTGTTTCTACATAATAATCTGCTTATTCTTTGCCAAAATTTCATCAGTGAGTGTAAAAATAGGTCAAATACATAATAAATGCTGAGTTTATAGCTGGTTCAATTTCCTAACAGCACTGAAATGAAACCGTAAAAACTACCTTGCCATTAAAGAACAGATAAAAATAAAAATTAAGTATTATAAAAGGTATTTGAGGGATACAACAGTTTCAGACTGCTGAGTTTAAAGAGACAGTTCTGTCTTCTTTTTACCCATCTCAAAGAATGACTGGGAAAACCTTACCAGGGAAATACGGAGAGCAAGCTAGTGTCAGTATTAAGGAAGAGAAAGGGTGGGTATCTGACCTGTATGTCATAACATGACAAAAATCTGTGGCTTACTTTCAGTGCATAATGAAATAATTATAACTGTAGTTATTTCCTTTTACAAATTAGCCATGATATTTACTTGCTGCTAATTAATGTCTATGATAGTTCTGAGTCCTGGGGTCTTATCTGAGTGCATCTTAGCTGGAACAATATTGGAAGTGGGGACCAAAAGTTGTCTGAAATACACTGCTAGACAAGTATATGCACAGGTTGGTGAGAGGAGTTGGGACTACAAGCAGTGAAAGTGCCAGGTACCAGCAGTACTGCTGTCAGTTGACATCCTGTCTTTCTTCTCCATTTAAACTGCTTACAGGCAATTTCGGTAACTGGCATTTGAAGTTATTTCTTCATGGTGACAAGGATGGTGTGTAAGACCACATAGACACTTCCAAACATAGACCTTTCTATAGTTTAAAAAGGCCAGCCTCTTATTCCTCTTAGCTGAGCTCAGTTTTCCAAAAGCTTGGATAATTTTCAAACCCTGTTTCATTACATTGTCATACTAGGAAAATTGGTTTAGACTAAAAGTCTATTGTACTAATCAAAATCTATTGTACTATTTAGGCAAGCAGCTTCCACAGAGGTACAGTTTGAAATAGACAAGATAGCAGACCTGCAGCACCAGTGCATGAAAGTTAGTAAGAACTAACCTGCAAAATAATACCTAGCAGACCTGAGCCATTGGAAGTAATGCAGGTTGCCTCTAGTTTTAGGCTAAGACAAGGTACAATTTGTATCAGCAATGTAGAGAATGATTCAATGTATCTTTCCTGACAGCTATTTCATTCTTCCGCGGCTGACAGCTGATACTACGACATTTACATGCTCCTTTTCAGCCTAGTAAATACTCATTTGCCTATATATTCTCATAATCATGACTACCCACCAGATACTACCTAGTTGCCTTCCATTTATACAATTGTGATTGCATTAATTGTCTTAGAATGATAAACCTGATTTTCTAAGCTCTTATTATTCATATAGGGAAGGTCCATGTGTGGGATAGAGCTTCCCAATATTAGAATTTAAGAACAGCTTAAATCAGTCATGACTTCCAAAATTCTGACATTCAGAGCCTCTAATGGTAAATGATTTGAGGGGGTCTGACTGAAAAATATCTACTCCGTTGTTGACTACTGCAGTGCCTTTTTTTATAAACTTATTGATTTTTAGCTATGCTTTGACACTGTGTGGTGATGTGAAATTGGCTTCTATTTGGACGGGAAGCTAGCTGCCTTTAGAACTAGAAGACTAAAAAGAAGCAGAAAAGTTGGATTTAAAGGTAGTCAGTTGGTGATCTTTACCACAAGGATAAGAAACAAGGTGCGAAGTGGCAGTTTCCTTGTAAGACTCAGAAGGTTATAGTAAATATTGAAGAGAGAAAATACTTTATTTGTTTTGTTTTCTCATCACTTTTACAGATAGTTGGTTATAATTTAATTTCCTCTTTTCCCCTTAAAAGTACCATGATACTCTTTAGGTGAGTGATAAATAACATTTTCTACTTTTTGTGCATTGCAGTATTTGTCCCCTTGAGACTTCAGCATAAAAACCTCATATTCTTCCTGGGAGATGAGAGGGTATTATTCTCTAATTTGAGTTTTATAATGTATACTGCAATATTTTCTGTATGCAATACCTTATTATTTATTAAGAATAATTATCATGCATGGCACTTTTTCTCACATAGTATTGATAAAAAATAAAATTTAGTTCAAAATAACAAACCACTTTTTTTCCCCATTGCTTATAAACCAATGAAGCACTAAAGTGTTATCCAAACTTTTGTTCAGAAATAGGAAACTAAATTCCAAAAAGGTTATGAAGCTTACCCAAACATCATCAAATAAAAGTTTTTTTCAAAATAAGAATTTTGAATGTGCGGCAGGTTTTCTGACTCTTTGACAAGATTTCTTTTCACGGGGAACAGTTTACCCAGACCAATTATGGCAAGGCTTTGTCAGGCTGGTATTACCAGATTGCAAAGGAGAAAAGAAACCACAGTGAAATGTAATACAGCAGTCCAGACTTCAGTTCTCATCAATAATATACCATACTCTAGATTTGCAGCGAACTATGTACTTCAGTAACATCACCCAGTGTAGGAAGCAAATAAAGTTAGCAATAAGTAGGGGAAAAAAAAAAAAAAGCATCAAATAAAATCCCTTTTTTTTTGGGGGGGGGGGGGGCGTTAACTATTTATCTGTTACTAAAAAATCTTTGTTTCCAAAATGTGCCATGCTTACCAAACCATGATGGACAGTTTTATTCTGAGATTCAACATTGTGTTTATTAAAGTTTTGATGCCAGCATTTCTCAGTTCCATACCAGCATGAAATTTGGTTCATCTGAAACCCACATAATAGTCTGTATCTTAAGGGGAGAGAAGGGAAAAATGTTTCATGGAATTCAAACACATTTCTTCCTTTGTTGAAATAACCGTTATGAAGTCCCACTTGCACATATTCAACAGCAGCTTTTTTAAATGTGCATCTTCTGTCTTTATTTTTAATGTTTTTTCCAGAAGATGTCTAGAAACAGTGCTTATATTAAACACAGATGTCAGGGTTCCAATGCTAGAGAATCTGTCTGAGAACAAATCAAAAACTCTGAAGATCATAAGGTTTGCAACAAAGCTGAACATAACATTGCAGCAATAAATCTTTATTTGAAAAATTTACTAATATTTTCTTTTGACTCATATTCCACTTCTCATTTTTCTTTAGTAAAATAAGGGGAGAAAAAGACAGTATTTTTCATCCACCCAGAAAATAGAGCCAACCCCAGAAGACTCCTCTGCTTTGTGGTATGGATGAGCCTGGGACAATGTAATATTCAGATAACAATGAAAAACCACATGCTCTTGATAAATTTCAATAGTTAATATAAAAATGTAAACAATTATTGCAGAAACTTTATTTTGCAATTAAATCTTCTGTATTGTAAATCCTTTGTGTACAGGTGTTTATATGTTTTGTATAATTGTTATGGTGCTTAAAAATCCCATTCAAATCAAAATTCTTGTTGTCAGATGTTACACATACAAAAAAGGACAGATTCTTCTGAAAATGTAAGAAGCTGTTTTTTTCTTTTTCTTCTTGTTCTAATTTAAAGACAAAATGAGACATGTATTTATTGAGTATTGAGTGCTGACTTAGGCCCTGAAAGAATGTTTTAGTAGCTCCCGGACAGCTTAATAGAGAAAAATGCATGCTTTTAGGGGGAATAAAATAAGGAGGTCTTCTTATTCGCTCAGAAGACAAACCTTATCCAATTTGAATATCTAATGGCTGTGATGCAATTATATGGTAAACATAATGGACACCAATAGTTAAAAAACAGGAGGCAGAACTACCTTTTCACGCCATGTACTGTTAAGCTGTATCGATTGATGAGCCTTTGACAACAAAGGCATTTTTTGCTAAATTCCTTTTATAATGGAGGCACTGTTTACAAAAAAACCACATCTAAACTCGTGTAAATTGATGTCATGGGTTCAGCAGCAGCAGTCATTTTTTCTCCTTCGTAGTAGCTGGTGCAGTGCTGTGTTTTCGATTTTTAGTCTGGGAACAGCGCTGATAACACCGATGTTTATAGTTATAGCTTAGAATGTTTTGGCTTGACCAAGGACTTACTGAGTCTCATGCTCCGCCAGGGAGGGCGGGGGGGAAGCCGGGAGGAGGCAGAGACAGGGCACCTGACTCAAACTGACCAAAGAGCTATTCCATGCCACAACACGTCATGCCCAGGATGTAAAACTGGGGGCAGGAACCCGAAAGAGTTCAGTTCACAGCTCGGTCATCGAGTGGTGAGCAATTGTATCCTCTTTCCTTGTATTTCCCTGGTTGTTGTTGTGGGTGGTGGTGGCAGCAGTGGTTTGTGTTATACCTTAGTTACTGGACTGTTCTTATCTCAACAAGTGGGAGTTGCATTCTTTTGATTCTTCTCCCAATTCCCCCCCCCCCTCGGAGTGGGGGGGAAGAAGGAGGGGGAAGTGAGTAGTCGGGCTTTGTATTAGAAGGGGTGAGCTATTGTATTCTTCCCTTGTATTTGCCTTGTCATTATTGTTATTGGTGGTAGCAGTAGTGATTTGTGTTATACTTCAGTTACTAAACTGTTCTTATCTCAACCTGTGGGAGTTGCATTCTCTTCGATTCTCCTCCCCATCTACCTGGGAGCAGAGGGAAGAAAGAGAGGGGAGTGAGTGAGAGAGCGACTGTGTGATTTTCGGCTTAAACCACGACAATTGAATATTCTCTGGAGGGATAGACTGCTTTTTTAAAAAAAAATTGCTCATTTGGGGTCTTTGCCTACACCGCAGTATTTTAACTGAGGCTAACAATGAGCCCAAGGCCCACTTCATTACAGTACTCCTCCTCTCATTTAAACTAACGACAAAAAGCCTCCCTAACTTCAGGAAAGGAACGTCAGACCTTCGGTGGGCTGCATATCACTGAGACACATAGTCCTTTCCTCATTGCACGGAGCCACAGCAGCCACTTCTGAGTAGCTCATTACAGATCCAGGGAGCATTCACACTTTAGCATGTTATGTGCTGTGCAGGACAACTAATTCCCACCTACATTGTGAGGGAGTTAAGTATCCTGTTCCCTCTCTTGAGCAATCAATCTTGAAGACTGACTTAAGTCTGATGCAGGGCATATTCTCTAACTAGAGTCACAGAAATTGTCCAAAGTTGTAAAAAGTGAATGATTTTTATTTTTTGGTGATAAAAGTGTCTTTAGGTTGGCTTCTGAAGCTCTTTGAGTCCTATTAGCAGAGTCTTATAACTTTGTCTTTTGTTAATTACAAAGAAAACATGAAGTGGAGAAAGCTCCTATATTACAGAAATAGCTGGAAGTTATTCCATCATCTGATAAGGTTTTTACTTAAAGCAAGGCAGCCAAATCTTGACTTCACCTAATTTGGCAGTGAGAGCCTCATTTAGGTCTTTTCACTTGTGTTGTGTGATCCACACTTAACATGTTTTATCAGACAGTGAGATTTATCTACTATTAAGAACCTATCAGACACATCTAAGTATAGTCACCCTGAGCTGATTGCATAGTTAAATGTAATAATCATGTTCAGCACAGAATCAGCAGATATTCGATTACAATACACTGATTATCCCTATTCACTTGTCCCAGATATGAAGACAACTGACACAGTAGGTGGAACCCATATAAAGGCAACTGAACCACAACTCTACTTTCCACTGTCTGCAGTGGAAGCTTTGGTAGCTGGTTCATGTGTAGTAGACGTTTATGTTTCACATACCCAAATTTCATCTGGCTTAAGTGGGGTCTGAATTGTACCACATTTATAAAGCTAAACTAGACCTGATTTTAGAATTGGTCAGTCCCAAACATTTACATGGTAGGTGAAGGTGGGAGTGGGTATAGAGGTTCAGAGGTTGTATCTGGACTAATGCTAGAAATATATACACCCTATACCATAATTCCTCAATTAGGGAAACATAAACTTTAGCCTGAATATGACTGGTTATGATGCTTGCAAAGCTATTTCTCAGCTAGTCATCATTTCAAGTCTCACTGTTATTTAACAAGCCAAATTAAAGCTAGTGAGTTTGCTACACAGGCTACAACCCAGGCCAGTCTGAACAAGAGACAGACTTGTAACACAGAGTGCTAAAATATGACCTGAGGAGTGCCAAAACCAGCAGACAGTGCTATTATAGTAACTTTAAGCTTCTTAGTCCTATCATTAAATCAGTACATGTCATAGTTCCTGCTGCCTTTGCTGGGCAGGTGGAAATATGAAAACAGATAGGAGTGAAGAATTATTAACTGGGCTCTGGTATCACAATTAACATCAAAAAGGTCTCTAATTTTAGAGATATAATTCATCATCCCACATTTTCCTCATTATTGGCAGTAATGGTGTATTGCTGGACCAATAAAACATTTTTTTGGCTAACAAAAATGCCATCCATTTCTATACTGGCTTGCTTGTTTTTCCCTCATTTATGAAAAATATTTTGGTTAATTTCTTACAAAAAATTAGGAAAATGAACAGATTAATATTAAATAAATTATGTTGAATAAATTATGGGACCTTCACATGCTTGTGAGGTGGGCAGGTGCCAAGGTGAAGTTTAACTATGCCAAGTACAAGACCCTACTCCTGGGTGGGAGCAATCCCAGGCACAGCTACAGGTTGGGCAGAGAAGAGATTCAGAGTAGCCCTGCAGAGAAGGACTTAGGGTGTTGGGCGATGAGAAAATGAATATGAGCTGGCTTCAGTGTGCGCTTGCAGCCCAGAAAGCCAACCGTATCCTGGGCTGCATCAAAAGGAGCGTGACCAGCAGGTCGAGGGAGGTGATCCTGCCCCTCTACTATGCTCTTGCTAGACCTCACTTTGAGTCTTGTGTGCAGTTCTGGTGTCCTCAATATAAAAGGTACATGGAACTGTTGGAACAAGTCCAGATGAGGGCCACGATGATGATCAGGGGACTGGAGCACCTCCCGTATGAAGACAGGCTGAGAAAGTTGGGGCTGTTCAGCCTGGAGAAAAGAAGGCTGCGTGGAGACCACCTAGCAGCCTTCCAGTATCTGAAGGAGGCCTATAGGGATGCTGGGGAGGGACTCTTCATGAGGAACTGTAGTGATAGGACAAGTGGTAACGGGTTCAAACTTAAACAGGGGAAGTTTCGGTTGGGTATGAGGAAGAAGTTCTTTACTGTAAGGGTGGTGAGGCAGTGGAATGGGTTGCCCAGGGAAGTTGTGAATGCTCCATCACTGGTGGTGTTCAAGGCCAGGTTGGTCAGAGGCTTGGGTGGCATGGTTTACTGGGAGGTGTCACTGTCTATAGCAGGTGAGCTGGAACTAGACGGTCTTAAGGTCTTTTCCAACCCTATCTATTCTATGATTCTGTGATTCTGTGTTTCAGCTACATTTTGTGCAACCTCAGTCCCATAAGTATAACCTCCTCCGCATCATATTCCATAATTCTGTTGTTACTCCTCTCACAGTTCACTAGGACATAGATTAAAATTCTTTTTTTTTTTTTTTTTTTAAAGTTCAATTACCATCTGAGACTGGAAAAATTGCAGACCCTTCTTCTGCCTGTGTTTTATTGTACATTTTTTTGATTAGACAGAAGTTGTTAGCTCTTTTTCAATCATAGAATCATAGAATATCTCAAGCTGAAAGGGATCATCAGGAGATTATTGCTTTAAAGAGTATGGAATTCCCATTTGCTGTTCCTTTGAAAAACTTGGAAGACAATTCTTTTTTTTCAGAAGATATTTAAATGGAAGATATTACTATTTTTTTCTGTTGCCTAGATCGATACTTCTAGGTATGGAACATCTAGGTATGGAACATCTAGGTATGGAACATCTAGATATGAGGAAGACAATGTACCTCTAAGCACAACCTATAGAGCTCAGCCATATATATTTTTAATTTTTAAACCTTACTTTCTTCCTTTTTTCTATATTATAGGCACCAAGATAAGATTATGATGACACATCATTATTTCTGTTATCATCACATATTAGTTTTGTAGTAGTACTGGCTGCATTCTTTCTGCATATCTTTAATCTCCTAAAATTATCCTCGCTACAGTGTAGATATTAATACCATTGAGTATTTGTCACTGTGTAAAAAAACACCAAAAATATGATTATATAGCTATCATGATTTAAAAAAGCCTATCTAAATATCAGATTTGATTTCTTCAGGAGTCTTTGTTTGAAATATTTTTTTAATCATTTTTATATATTTATGTTCTATTGAAATAATTTCAGCTGGCTTTTTTCAAAAGCAAATTTTCTAGAGTAAATTTTTGCTACGTGGAAATGCATTTTGAAAATTAATAGAGAATATTCAGGCATTCACAGAGGTTCAAAACAAATCTGAAATCTTTTTTAATTTTTAAAATATCCAAAGAGAGGTTCACTCTCCAAAATGAGATCACAAAAACATCAACCAGTCTTGACGTTAAATATTGCAGCTCAGAAAGATGAAAAGAGGGACTTATTCACTTGAAAATTCACTCTTGATCTGGAAAGCACTTTAGATTTCTGCAAGCATCCAGAGAAGGGGCAGGTATTAGGAAGTCCAAACTCTTGATCTTTATTTTGCTTTGCATCACTGGGTCATGCTGATCAAGCCACTGTGCTCTTTAGGGCGCCTGTGAGTCTTCCTGCTCCCAAGCTTTTTTCCAGTGTGTAAGACACCTGAGGCCATGAGGTTTAATTTTCAGTACTACAATAAGGATTTTCAGGCAGTGTTATGGTAAAATATTACTACAATCAGGATTTTCAGGCAGTGTTATGGTAAAATATGACTACAGCCAGGATTTTCAGGTGGTGCTATGGTAAAATATGTCATAGTATGTTCTAGGGCTTCGGGCACACCCTCACGCTTAAAGGGTTATTTGTCTTGGCTCCAGGCTGGACTCTGTTGTAGGTGTGTCTAGACCCTGGCCACTGGTCTCACCAGCCATCAAACTTACCCCAGCCAGTGGGCTGGATTCTGGTAGGACCTTGGTCTTCCCCACCACTGCAGCTTTGCCAGGGCTCTATGAGGCTCTGTGCTGGCCCAGATCACTGTCTCCATCCCAGCACTGCTCCTTTGCTGGGTGTTGCATGGCAAGGCTTGCTTGGGGATGACATGGTGCTACTGGACCTATGGTTGGTCTTGTATCCCAGCTGTCTCCCAAAGGGCAGCTGTCCCTTGTGGCACTCTGACACTTGGGTTTTCTACAGTGTCATCTTTACATAGAAATAAATGCCAAGTTACTTTTAACAGCTAAAACTGAAGCATGTTGGAGAATGGCAATGAGGAAAACCATGGCAAGGAGTTTTTTAATAAGTGGTGAACCTAAATCAGTGGTTGAGTAGTCATATTGCATTTTCCATTGTCAATCAACTTATGACTTTAAATGAACTATATATCTGTGCTACACTGTCGATACTGAAACATTCATGGAAATATGACCCCACTAGTCCATCAAATATTAAAAACAGTACAAAAAAATATTGTTCACTGTCATTTTTCCAGCCACAAAGGAAACATGATGGCCACGCCAAGGTGTTGTAATTTTTAGACTACAGGCTGTTGAAGGGTTATTGAACTGAATTTTTTTTAGTAAGCATTTTTTGCTGACTTTTTTCTTTTTTTTTTTTATTCCATATTTTCAGTAATATCATTTTTATGGAGACAGAAAAAGTAAGAGATACACAAAGATGCTGATAGTGCTCAAAATTATTTTACAATCCCTAATGTTGATATTGTATCATCTAAACCCACAAGATTGGAGGAAATACCTCAGCAAATAAATCATATAAATAAGTCCCATCTTGTATCATCACAGAGGTGAAGCCTTTAAGCTGTGAAGGGCCTCAGAGCCTCTAGTCTGTGTAGTCTGTGTGTTGCTACTGCCCCACATATGGATGACTACAGGCAACAACTGCAAGCTAAAAAATTCATTGTAATATGCCAAACAAATAGGAAAAGCAAGACCAAAGATTTTCCAACTTCAATAATGGAGAATTCAAGTGAAAATTTTGTATAATCTGAAGATGTGGACACACTTCAGGGGAAAAAAATCCAGGCTCCAACGCTTAAGAAGAGTTAAGATGTCTCTAACTACAGGCAGTTTCCAGTGTTTCAGAAGTAGGTAAAATAAATATATGAAATATTATTAAGATAGATATTAAAATTAGAAAAAGATTCCTAAATGAGGCAGATTACTTGTGAAAGTTATGAAGATTGTGATTGATGTAGTAATGCAATAGCACAAACACACCCTCAGGAAAAAAGCAATTGTACATTGTTGCAAATTCTGGAAACACAAATGTCATATTGCTTTGGCTTCCTACTCATGGCTACCTTCATGTACACTTGCAGTCTCTTTTATCTGTGACTGTAAATATTATCATCTTTAAAAGAGTGAGAAAAATAAAATATCTAGACACAGGAAGAATGTGTAGTAAAAGCAAATTTTGTTTTATGCACAATTTTGCAGTTAAAAAAATACAGCATTGAAATCAGTTATAAAAACTGAAGAACATTCTTTTTCTGAAAAAAAAAGAAAAGCTGATGTCTATTAAACATGGAGTGGTAGATTTACTTTTAGTAATGTTATGCTAATGTTTTAAATTGTTAGTACATCATAGCGCAAGTGAGAAAAAGAAAACTTGCTTCCAGAAAAGAAAATAATGCAGAGAATGACAAAATGACTTCTCCAAATCCATGCAGGCAACTAAAACAGAGTACTAGAAGATGTTTGAACACAAGATATTATTCCATTTTCTTCAATTTTACTATAGAAAATAGGTGCAAGTTATTTTGCTACCCTAGATATTTTGCCTCTTAAAGAAGGAACTGTGAACATTAAAATTTGTAGGTTTGTTTCAATAGAAGATGGAATAAAAGTAGTCCTCCAAACCCTATTGACAGTAATGATAACTGCACTTAAGGATTCAAGTGCTCAGCATGATCTTTGCCTATGGCATGACCCACAGTGGGACTTTGTTGGCATTTCAGGTGGCAATAGTTAACATTAAGGATTCCAAATCGTGGAGAAATGAATTTTTCAGTTTGCTTCCTAGTTTCCCATAAGTCCTACCTTCCAAATCATCCATGTTAGAGACATGTCATCACACTTCAGCCCAGATTTGCAATGAATCAACCATATCCTTTCACAGTAAAACCCAAGTATGTCAGAGTCAACCCTGCACAGCAGCAGCTATATTCTGCAAAACACTGCTTGTGCAACCTCTCAGCCAGGAGATATGCTGTGCTCTCGGAAAAGATAGTAAGGACACTTTTTATGGGTCCCAAATCATCATCCAGTAGACACTTCATATTGCTAGCCCTTTATGAATCCTAGTCCTACATGAGTGGAACACATTCCATTATAACTTCTGGGTAAATCAAGCATCCTTCTGCCTGTGTTCTGAGCTAGAAAATGTGTGGAGCTTGCACTGGGCTTCCACTGGTAAATCTAAATTCTAGTTGAATTAATGAACTCCTTTTCAGTACAGTGCTACATGGTTCCTTTTCACCTTAAGGAATAGGCAAAGCAAGAGACAGGGACGAACCTCCTATACGCCAGCAATATACACTAGTGAGGCATCCATGCATTTACGGGTCACTTCAATTAAATCATCTGCAAAGGGATGTAATTTTCTCTATAACAAGTGATTAAATTGTAAAATCATAGACTGCCTTTTAAATTTTTATTTTTATATTATTTTCAAGCCTTGTCTTTTCAGAGTGTTCCTAATTAATAAAACAACTGGTCTTCCAAGACCACCCAGGAAGAGCCCCTAAAGCAAATAACCACTTAATTGAAAAGAAACCTACAGCTTAGCACATAAGATAAATTTAAGAACCCCTTTACTCAATAAAGCTGGAAAACTATACATATTACAGTATTTTCACTAAGCTCTCAATCTAAGAACCAAGCCCCCAGCAGTACCTTCTTGATGCAATCTGACAGGTTTGCTTTTTGCTTTCCATTTTCATAATTTGATTTGAGTTTCTGGACAACTTCAAGGCTCCAAAAACAAGTTTGTCTAGTCTAGTAGCCTTATTTGCAGTAAGCAAATTTCTTTATGATGGTAACTTTGGACATCATAATATCCTGTAAGTACAGAAGATGAAAATCAAAGGTTTCTCCTTGAAGAGTTATTTTGTCAAAGTATTACATTCCAATCAGTTGGTAATTTTATCATGGTGGAGATTTTTTCCAAGAACAAAGCAAATTGCAGTTATCTCTTGACATGGTGTCATGATTTACAGGTTTGATCCGCATTATTGATTAACCCCAAAAAACAGTATGAGTCTTTGCTATTGCAGATAAGAGAGAAAGCAAAAAAATATAGGTGGAAGTATAACTTGCTTTTTGGAATCAAGCTATGCACACTTCTTTTAGCTTTTCAATATCAACATTTTGTTATCTTCATCAGAATGAAATGCCCTACTTCTGGATGTACTCGCACACAGTAACGTGACAAGCATCTTTCAGCAGTTCTCAAAAAAATGCTATTTGGAAAGATGCAGTTAGGACCTCATTTTCTGACTGCTTTAATAAAGCCAGTTCAAACCGCCTCCCTGTCTCCACCTATGAAAAGTTAAAGAAACAGAGAAAATACTATGTAGCAAGTCAGCCCAATTATATAGGTGTTCCCTGTTCCTTTTATGGTGAACAGAAATAGGTGGAAGATTTGTTCCAAAGATAACCATTCTATGCTATGAAGGGATTTATGCCACTCTGGGCTTATTCTTCATGGTCAGTTTCTGTTTTGATTTCCTCAGGTGGAGGTTTGATGCAAGCTGAGACAACTATGTGGAGTCAATCTGGAACTAACAAAGCACTGCCTCCATAGCTGAAGACTCAATCCAGAACCCAGAACCTGACCTGTTGTATTTCTTGTGTTGTACCAGACAGACTAGGAATAGTGAATTCCTTGTGTCAGATAGCTACCTAATCTATCTAGCCTCCAGATTCAGATTTTCATGGAAGGACTGCTTTGTGACTAGACTTATACAACTCAACAGGCTACAGAGATAATATATTGGAACATATACTTGTCACTG
The DNA here is from genome assembly GCA_028858755.1 of Ara ararauna. NCBI lineage: Eukaryota > Metazoa > Chordata > Aves > Psittaciformes > Psittacidae > Ara > Ara ararauna. The sequence goes on from CM054378.1 coordinate 55,757,603, forward strand.
ATTAGGAATTGCTCATTGTTCTGTGCACACACAAGATGGTTCATTTGTGTTTTTCTTACAAACAACAGTAATTAAAAAAAAAAAAAAATTACATATGCCTAAAAATGTCTGCAGAAAAGGAAGAACAATCTTAAAATATGTTAGGAAAGTTCTGTCCCCATTACTGGTTTAGCAAACTTCATGCAAATTTGAAAGATTTGAAGAAAAGGTCAGGGTTACATTATTTTGTACTTCCAGGACAAAATAGTTGTCAAGATCAGCCACAAAATGATCTGCTTCCTCTGTAAGTCTCTTCCCTAAATGAGCAGCTTCCACGGTGTCAGTGAAACTGTGTATCAACTCTGTGCTTAAATCCCAACTTCAGCTGAAATACAGAATAATTTGTCAAAAATATAGTCACATCCTTCGGTGCCCTATCAACATGCAGAAATGCATGTGATAACCCCAGAATTATTCCATAATTTTATGTTCCTTAGATCACAAAGGCTGTAACATGCTCATTGTCCTGAGCTCTTGGCAACTAAGAAAGATAGTGTCAGTGAGTTACACTTACCAAGCAGACAGACACATGATAGGCAGTTCTACGCCTTCCACTCGGTTTGTGATACAGCAGACGGTGTTGCTCACTGCCTGATCTGTTCTAATGTTGCACCTGCATCATCCACCTTAGAGATTCAGAGGTATTTCCTGCACAAGAATATGCAGTTCTTTTCCAAGAAACATCTATTTTAGCTGTTAAATTGGCAAATAAACTGTACTCTTTCGAGAGTGGCATCTAAGCATTTCTTACGATAGCCACACCTTTTCTTTCCATCTTCCAGGAAATAATTTAAAACAGCCTCGGTGTTCATGCACTTTCCATGACATGCACATTTGACACATTCTGAGTGTATATTCTTTGATGACAGTGTCTACAACGAGCAGTCAATGCTCTACAAAATACCTTAATTCTTCATTTCACCGTGCTGCTTCAGTCAAACAAGAAATGTAGTGGTCCCTCTTCCTGGACTACACAGTTTATGCATTCTCTACAACATTTGATCCCCCAGCAAGGCAGCATCACAAAAACTATAGGTATATCTAAACTGGTGGAGACTCTGAGCCTCTCCAGGCTCTAGTCTCCTTTTGCCATCCTGGTAAAGCAATTTGGAATACAAGGAATTACTCCTTTATCAGTATTGGCAAAATCACATATGCAAGGAAAACGAAACTGTCATAAATTCAATCTGTCTTTTTTCAGGGTTTGGTTGATGCATACTTTTAGTTTTCTTCAAGATTATATTAATCCTGAAATGGCTGTAGAAGCAGAAAAGAAATCTACTTAGAGTTGAAAGTCTTTCTGAGAAGTTGCTATCAGTGCACAGTTACTGTCATATAAGTGACCCTCTGTACCTGGTTTGGAAATGTTAGTAGTGGTGCATAGAAAGATTAGTATAGCATACTGTATAGAATAAAATATAGCAGTATAGAAAGACTAAAACTTCTGTGGGGAGAAAAGTCAGGAGTTTAACCCTATGAACTGCATAGCTTAGCACTGATGCTAGTACTAGTAGCACAGCAAGCACAACTGTCTTGAATGCTTCTGTATCTGACTCCTGTTCAAAGTAGGCAATGGCAGAAATGAAATTGTTTTGACTCTATCACAAATCCTCATCTCTAGAAGGCAAAGAGTAGAATTCTTCCAATAAGCCCTGCAAGTTCCATTAAACTTACCATTTTGAAAATGTAATTGCATTGCTTAAGGCTCAGTAGCTCTCTCAGTACTTCTTTTGGACTCGGTGAACAGTGAAAACCTTAGTACGCCAAAACTCCTGTTATGACTTGAAAGCCCTAGGTCTATGAGATATATCACCAACAGACAAGGCCAATATCAAAGAATATTTTAATTACTACAGGAAAGCAATTGACATTCATCAATTTACTGCTGTAGACTACAATTAGGACTTCGATATTTATTAAGGATTTTAAATTTTTTTAGATTTGTGAAATGATCTTTGTGCCCTGAGTAGATAGATAGACAGATAGACAGACAGACAGATAGATAGATAGATAGATAGATAGATAAAGAGAACAGGTGATATACCCTATGTATTATCTGCACGCTTCGTCTTATCATCTATGTTTGCTGTCTTTTCTCAACCACACATATTCCTGCACACCTTTACTGGGGCAGTGTCATGGTTTAAGCCCAGCCGGAAATCCAGAACCATGCAGACACTCTCCCACTCCCCAAACTATTTCCTTTTTGGCATCAGTGATCAGGATTATTTATTACAAGTTTAAGCATTACCCACTAAACCATTTAATTTTAATGTTTTTGTACCTATGACAGAAGTAGTCAGGCATTAAATGTGAAGCCCTCTTACTGCAGTGCCTAGAGGTAGGTAATCAATGTAGCAAAGACCTTCTAGGTGCAGAAGATGTATATCTCACCTTCCAGTGATTAGTTTGTCAAAGCCACAAGATCTATGAATATACTTATTTAATCTGTCAGAAGGATATAGTACATCCTGAAAACTCATCATCAAACCTGATGTAGCAGAAAATTTTAACTATTGATTAGATGCAGACGTTCATTTAAATCTGAACATGTACTTCGGTGCATCAATAGGTCAGGTAGCTTATGAGTGCAACCCAATAATATTAAAATCTTGAGTCAGCAAGTTTATACACCCCTGAGTGCCTCAAATTATTTTCTCCTGGGTTGACTTTTAAAGAGAAACGATGATTAGTCTAAGTAAAGAATAATAGACTGAGGCTGTGTTCAGTTACACCATCTTTCCTTTTTTTTTGGTCTAAGTCTTATGTGATGTACCAGGTGCAGGCAAATCTTTCAGGTCTTATATTTGTTATTTCTGGGAAAAAAGAAAAAAAAAAGAAAAAAAAAAAAGGAAGACTGTAAACTGATTCATCCTTTAAAAAACTCTCAAGTATCGGAATAATCAGTGAGTGAGAGAGGTTAAAAAAAAGTGAAAGCAAATTAAAATGAGATTTATCTAAACCTGTCTTTTCTGTCATGAGAAGCATAAATAAAATAAATCCCAAGCTTTTATTTCCAGCTCCCTGAAACATTTCTCTAAATAATACACTTTGAGTATTTTATTCTGAAAGGAGGAATACTTTTCTATGGTTGATTTTTTTTAAACACTGGAGTAATATAGAATCATAGAATCATAGAATAGCTAGGGTTAGAAAGGACCTTAAGATCATCTGGTTCCAACCCCCCTGCCATGGACAGGGACACCTCCCACTAAACCATGCCACCTAAGGCTTTGCTCAATCCAGCCTAGAACACTGCCAGCGATGGACCATTCACAACTTCCCCGGGCAACCCATTCCACTGCCTCACTACCCTTACAGTAAAGAATTTCTTCCTCATATCCAATCTAAACTTCCCCTGCTTAAGTTTTAATCCATTACCCCTTGTCCTCTAACTAAAGTTCCTCATGAAGAGTCCCTCCCCAGCATCCCTATAGGCCCCCTTCAGATATTGGAAGGCTGCTAGGAGGTCTCCACGCAGCCTTCTCTTCTCCAGGCTGAACAGCCCCAACTTTCTCAGCCTGTCTTCATATGGGAGGTGCTCCAGTCCCCTGATCATCCTCGTGGCCCTCCTTTGGACTTGTTCCAACAGTTCCATGTCCTTTTTATGTTGAGGACACCAGAACTGCACACAATACTCCAAGTGAGGTCTCACAAGAGCAGAGTAGAGGGGCAGGATCACCGCCTTCGACCTGATGGTCACACTCCTTTTGATGCAGCCCAGGATACGGTTGGCTTTCGGGGCTGCAAGCACACACTCCTCACTCATGTTCATTTTCTCATCGACCAACACCCCCACGTCCTTCTCTGCAGGGCTGCTCTGAATCTCTTCTCCGCCCAACCTCTAGCTGTGCCTGGCATTGCTCCAACCCAGGTGGAGGACCTTGCACTTGTCATGGTTAAACTTCATCAGGTTAGCATCTGCCCATCTCACAAGCGTGTCAAAGACCCTCTGGATGGCATTCCTTCCCTCCAACGTATCAACAGAACCACACTGCTTGGTGTCATCGGCAAACTTGCTGAGGGTGCGCTCAATCCCACTGTCCATGTCACTGACAAAGATGTTGAACAAGACCGGTCCCAACACCCATCCCTGAGAGACACCACTTGTTACTGGTCTCCAGCTGGACATTGAGCCATTGAGCAGAACTCTTTGCGTGTGGCCATCCAGCCAGTTCTTTATCCACTGAGTGGTCCACCTATCAAATTGATGTTTCTCCAACTCAGAGATAAGCATGTCAGGTGAGACAGTGTCGAACAATTTGCACAAGTCCAGGTAGATGACATCAACTGCTCTACCCCTGTCCATCAGTTCCATAGCCCCATCATAGAAGGCCATCAAATTGGTCTGGCAGGATTTCCCCTTAGTGAAGCCATGCTGGCTGTCACCAACCACCTTGTTGTTTTTCATGTGCCTCAGCATGCCTTCCAGGAGAATCCACTCCAAGATTTTGCCAGGCACAGAGGTGAGGCTGACTGGTCTGTAGTTCTCCGGCTCATCCATTTTCCCCTTCTTGAAAATGAGGGTTATATTTCCCTTTTTCCAGTCATCGGGAACTTCACCTTACTGTCAGGATTTTTCAAATATGATGGACAGTGGCTTAAGCAACTTCATTTGCCAGCTCCTTCAGGACCCGTGGATGGATTTCATCACGTCCCATGGACTTGTATATATTCAAGTCCTAAGATGGTCTCGAACCCGATCCTCTCCTACAGTGGGCCCAGGGTCTTCATTCTCACTGTCCCTGCGTCTGCCTCCCAAGACTTGGGTGGTGTGGTCAGAGCATTTTCCGGTGAAGACTGAGGCAAACAAGTCCTTAAGAACCTCAGCCTTCTCCAAATCCAGGGTAGCCAGTTCTCCCAGTAGCTTCTGGAGAGGGCCCACATTGTCTCTACTCTGCCTTTTTTTTTTGCAATGTATCTATAGAATCCCTTCCTCTTATCTTTCACATCCCTAGCCAAGTTTAATTCTAAGTGGGCCTTAGCTCTCCTAACCTGATCCCTAGCTTCCCAGACAACATCCCTGTATTCTTCCCAGGCCACCTGTCCTTGCTTCCACCTTTTATAAGCCTCTTTTTTCCTTTGAATTTTCCTCATCAGGTCCTTATCCATCCAAGGAGGTGTCCTGGCCCTCCTACTTTACTTCCTTCTAGTAGGGAAGTATCACTCCTGAGCTTGCAGCAGGTGATCCTTGAATATCAACCAACAGTCTTGGACCCCCCTGCCCTCTAGGGCTATATCCCATGGAACCTTATTAAGCATGTTCCTGAAGAGGCCAAAGTCTGCTCTCTGGAAGTCCAGGGCAGTGAGCTTGCCGGACACTCTTCTCACTGTCCTGAGGATCTCGAATTCGACCATCTCATGATCGCTGCAATCAAGGCTGCCCTGGAGTGTCACATTTCCAACCAGCCCTTCCCTGTTGGTGACGACGTGGTCAAGTTCACTTTGGAAAATTTCAGCTTTCCATGACAAATCATGATGCATGCCATTATCACAGTGCCAGATTTGTTGTATTTGTTGTTGATGATATTAATAATAGGATTTTCAGCTATTTGGTTATATAAAATGTTTTAATATATTATTTACTTTTATTTTACTTTTGCATTATGCATTATGGATAACAGACCGTCACAACTTTTATGTCGTACATAACCAACCAAAAACATGACCCATGTTTAATATTCCCCTCCAACAATAAAATCCTTTACATGTGTTACACCAAATTCATAGAAGCAAATGGAATAAAGCCTTCAGGAATATAAGAAAACAAGCATTTCCAAATCTTTTCATACCTGATGGATTCACTTAACAGGATATATTGTGGTCATCTAAAACATGCAAAACATAACCTCTATTTCCGATTTTATTAAACAGGATGATGAAATACAAGGAGTTATTTTGCTTTAGTAATGTACATGTTCTATTGTTTCTAACTACAGCCAGGAACTATTTTAGAGGTAATGTAACATGAAAGTTCAAAAACTAATCTAAATTAAGTTAAGATGTATAATATGCTTTAGGGGAACAAAAGTGTACATATATGCATAAAATCTTATAAAATGACATTTACAGGAAACAATTTTCCTTGTTGCAAAGGTTTTATAATGGATGTAAAGCAAAAATTACAAAATAGTGTTGTAATTAAATAAACCTACACACTACGTATCTCATTTAGGAACAATAATTTGAATGCTGTAGATTATGTTTCTTCCCTGTGGGAGAAATGCAGACAAGCATCCCCATATACTGTATTTCACTTTCATTCAAGTATGAGAACACATTTCTCTTTGCCTGAAAAACCTAGCACCAGGGATATAGGGCAGTACAGGCAACTGAGGGAAGTATGCATAGAATCATAGAATAGTTAGGGTTAGAAAGGACTTTAAGATCATCTAGCTCCAACACCCTTGCCATGGGCAGGGACACCTCCCACTAAACCATGCCACCCAAGGCTATGTCTAATCCAGCCTTGAACACTGCCAGTGATGGAGCATTCACAACTTCCCTGGGCAACCTGGTCCAGTGCCTCACCACCCTTACAGTAAAGAATTTCTTCCTCATATCCAATCTAAACTTCCCCTGCTTAAGTTGGAACCCATTACCCCTTGTCCTCTCACTGCAGTCCCTAATGAAGAGTCCCTCCCCAGCATCCCTATAGGCCCCCTTCAGATACTGGAAGGCTGCTATGAGGTCTCCATGGATCTCATACAGCTTCAGAGATCTAAAAATCTTTGGTTTCTTGTCTACACATCCATTATCAGTTTTTCCTACTAGAAGCCATACAAGGAGAGAGACACCTTCTGAGGATGGCTCTTCTCACCTATTTTAGGATGGGTTAACTGCAGTTAACTCCACCTATGAAGATGCCTCGGTGTCTCTCTATTAACTATTGTGGGATCTTACTTCTAACATCTCCAAATCACGTGTGAATGAAATGTCACTATAGTAGCTGAACCTGGCTTAAGGAAGCTGAACTTCCTTATGGAAGGCACCCCCCTAAATTAACTTCTATATCCAATTAATTAACAACCTAGACTCTCTATAAACAGTTGCCAGACTGCAAGGGTTTAAATATTTCCTACCCTGCCGTGGGAAAGATCAAGCTGTGACCTTGTGATCAGCTGCTGAGGGTGTAAATCACAGCCCTAGAAAAAAAATATATGAGAAATGTAAGACATTCAGCAAGACCTTAATGTGTTAGTCAGGGTCAAAAACATCTGATATAAAATATATTTAGGCTGCTATGGCTTCATTATGCTTCAGTTTATGAAAGCTGCAGCAACATGTTGCATTATTCCAAACAAAGTCATTAGACTCCCAAGTCTCAAAATAGAACTATAAAACACAAGTATAAACAGAAATACTGCATACATTAAAATATATTCACTTATATATTCATATATATGTATACACATACTTATATGCATATAGATACATGCACACATGCGTATTTATAGTGTGGTATATTTACATGTGAGTATTTGTATATGGCTTTTCCTATATCAATTCCTGCGCATACACATGTCAGGAAATACTCTGCACAGAGCCTTCTTTTCCACAGGTGAAAGAATGACTCAAAGATGTTTTTTTTTTCATATTCTGTATAAATTTTATGTAAGAAATAGCTTTATTTTCCTTGCAGTTGTCTGTAAGCCTCTAATCCTGAATTACTCTTAGTTTTATGCAATAAGAATGCTAAAAATTCTTTAAAGAAGAAGGCAATACATAAGTGATTTTTTTCTTCCTTTGATTATTGTTGACAATTACCAATTACTTTTCAGAGAATATTTTTAAACAATTTTTAACTGTAGTTTTATTTTTTCCTAAAAGCTTCACCTGACTTTACTTCCAAACTGACTGTGCTAAGTAACTATGCACAACAGTAAAAACATGTTTTGCCAATTCCAAAATGCGCAGTTTTTGGTGACCCTCATTTTACTGACAGGAACTGAGTGGGAGAACCATCTGTAACTACCAACCTTTATTCAGTCACATAACTATAACTTGCAACTACTCAGGCATAAGCTGCCAAATAAGACATTTTGGGCTGTACAAAAAGGGAGGGCAGGGGAAGAAGGAGGCCAAAGATGTGATGCAGCTTCCAGGAAAGCAGGCTGTGGCAAAACATTGTGGAGGCTGACAGAGACATTTTGACACAGCCTGTTTATGAATCAGCTATGTCTTACAAAGTTGTTTTTGTGAACATGGACTGAGCCCTTTCCAATCCAAGTACATAAACACCCTTGAATGACAAAATCAAGGATAATGCTGCTCCCTACACATGTCTGAGGATCCCGTGGTTTGGTGACTCCCTCACAAAGCTGTCTGTCAGTCATAATTTTATGCCCTAGATGGATTGAAACAGAGCTATTTATTTACTTGTTTATTTTTTATAACTAATCCTTATAAAGTAGCTGTAGGCTAAACACTAAGATAAACCACAGACAGAGGTAGCTGTCTTGAGTAACATCTGCACTAGCATATGTCAGAAGGGCTTAAAAATTAATTTATTTCAGCATTCCATTTAGACAAATAATGCCAAAAAAGGGATATTAATATATAGAATATGGGTTTCGGAGACCATCAGTTAAAGAGAACTATCATACAGAGAATCTAAACATATTTAGGTCAAGGTTGGATTATAAATTCAGAAGCTTCTTCTTAATAGACTATTTCCCTATTGATTCTTTTCTTTCTGACTCCTACTGAGTCTGCATCTGTTCCTTTTCTAAGTAGTTAGAATGTGGAATAGATGCAAATATGATGCAGTTTGTTGATTAAATTCTTGGCTGAGTTTATCTGTTGGAAGCCTCACCATCAGGCAGTCAATTTAATCAAACAATAATCTTCAGTCAATGGTGATCTTTTACAAAAATGTATTCATGGCACCTGCTGTGTCCTGGATTTATTGAAGATGTATCTCTTCATGAGTTTTAGTGCAATTATCTAAAACTGTTTAAGCAAGAGAATTATTTGTAGTAACAGGCAGTACCACAGGCTACTTTTTGTCCTGTCCCAAGACAACATAACTTTTCTTTGGGAACAGTTAGCATCCCTCTAATATAGGCCAGAATATTATTCATTACATTTTGGATGTTCCCTATGGCTATGCAAAAACGTGAACAAATCAGCTCCTTTGCCAGTTCTGTGTTTTACTCTGAGCATTGAGGTTTCTTAGTTGAGCCAACCTAAGTCTGCTTTTTCAGATATTTTTCTACACCTGTGATTAAATGGGAGATGGAGGAGGAGGAGGAAGAGGGTTTTTCTACCGTTTCCTTTCCACTAAGAACTCCTCTAATCTTAGATAATACGTTTTAACCTTCATGAAATATTTAGGTAAGTTGATGCTAAAAAGGAACGAAAAATTAGAGCTGTTAGTGTCTTCACATTAGAGGTAACTGGTTTCCCACAGTAATAATAGTAAGAGCTAGGGATGAGAATGTGAATTATAAAACAGACATCCTCTTTCTCAGGCACTTTTGTTTTTATTGTTATTTTGAAGGCTCCTATCAGCTAGAAGGTCCTTCACCTCCTTCTGAGAAGGCACTACCCTGTGAAAGACTGGCTGATTTTCATCTTCCTGAAACTGAACGAGCCAAATCCAAATTTTGAACTCTCATTTTGACCTGTTAGGCAGGGCATAAGGCTGCCTAAGCCTTTCTTGAAAGCCTTTCAGCAGTGAGGGTCCACAATGTGCCCAAAGCAATCTGTTCCAACATTTCACTAGTTGTCAGGTGTTTTTTTAATAGGCAGCTTTGGCTATATTTGCTATAATTTAGCCTGTTGCTTTTTGCCCTGTCCACACTGATACGAAGAGCAATTGCTCAGTTGTTCAGCATGTCTTGTACCTTGAACACTACTGTCACTTCACACATTGTTTTCATCTTTCATTTAAACATTCTGGTTTCTTTCAGTCTTTCTTGGTCAGGTTTTCTAGACTTCTCTGGAGTCTTCCCAGTAGTTTCAGAATGTTCTTGAAGGGCTGCCGAAACAGAGAAATAGTAAGCAGAAGTCTTGCCTGTGCAAAGCGGAACAAAAATGTCATTTGTCTGTATAATAACTGCACTTTTCAGAGCAACATGGCATTGGTGACTGATATTGTTCCTGTGATCAACTATAACCTGTAGGTCTTTTTCTAAAAGACTGACATCAGTATAGTCCAATTTTTAGACCTGATTTCTTTTTCAATGCAACTGATTATACATGCCTAAGTGTAGAGCAAAATATTGTCCATATTGAATTTTATCTTTTTTGCACCAATTTGCCAAGATCATGTTAAACTCCGTGTACATATTCTTGGGGGTCCTCCAAAGCTTGGTATGATCTCCAGAAGTAATAATAACATTCTGTATCAGCCAGATAGTAATAAATTTATTAAGTAGAGCTGGACCAGGACAAGTCCTGAAGAAACCAAGTTGGTATTGCCTTCAATATGACAGTGAAAGCGTGTTCCCTGAACATGCTTTTTGTCTATCTGTAAGGCTTCTGGTACTATGATAGACTAAATCTGATAGGTTCAATCTTCACTTTTCAAATCAAAGCCCTATCTGACCTGGCCCTGAACATTTGCAAGGATGGGGCACATGCAATTTCTCTGGGCAACTGGATTCCTCCCTGCCTTCTTGAGCTTTCAACCAGGTTCTCCTTCTGCACTGGGCAGCTTCTCCTCCTGCATCATTTCAGCCTGCAGTTTCAAAGGACTTCTGGCTTTGTTCTTGATCCCAGTGAAGTGAAAGGGAGGTAGCAAAGCTCAGCTTTTGTGGAATAATGGCCATAAACTAGAGAATCATTTCAGAAGAGACACTTAATGAGCCATTAATAAATATTCTGGGCCAGGTTTTCTAGTTTTCTTGCAGCTTATGGCAACTGAGTATTTGTAATTCAGTAACAAGGTCTGGTGCCTCAAAGCATAGCTCCATATGCTTGTTTTGCAGAATTTGGAAAGGTACACTCTCCAGTGTGAAGAGGGCTAAATCTGTTCCTAGTTCAGTGTGATGTGCAGAAAAGATTGTAAGTTGGGTTTTTATTTCTATTAAAACTAAACTATATTTCATATACAATATGATTGTATTTCGACAACTTGTAGGACAATTAGACCTGTTTAAAAAGATCTCAAGATCGTATCTAGACCAGATTTTCAAAGCTGTTCAGCCATTTAGAGACATATATTTATTTTTCTAGACTTTACCAGGCTGCTTGCAGTCTTGGAAGAAAACAAAATGCCAGTAGGTAGCCGGTATCTAATTATTTAGGCAGTTACATGCTGGTGCCAGTTCCACGTGGTCTTAATTCTATTAGCATGGCTTAATGGCAAGAAATACATGAAGTAGCAGATCTAAACAGCACCATAATATTTTATATCCAAGAACATATTTTTCTTTTAATTTGTAAAAATGTTACCTTTTTTTTTTTTGGGGGGGGGGGGGGAGCATTGTTGACAGTACCCATTAGAAAAATAGTTTCAGGGCTTCCCATCTAAAGGAAATGCTATTTCTCTAAAACAAAATTTATTTTATGTTCGGTATATTTCCAATTGATGAAAGAAAATGTGTTTAATGTCTTTTATTTGGCATTCCTGCTTGAAAGCATAAATTATCTGAAATATTTTTTTTACAAGTTATCTGTTGGTAGTCACAGTTCACTGCTCTATTGATGTAGTGAGTAAATCTTTAGTGTGAAATGTCATTGCCCATGGCAGAGGGGCTGGAACTTGATGATCTTAAGGTCCTTTCCAATGCTAACTATTCTATGATTCTATGATTCTGCGGAGCTGAAAAACCTGCAATCACACATCTGATATTATTCCATTAATTCAGTGACCCTTTTTCAACTTCTGGCTTCAAGCAAACATTGTGCTGCTTTGTCAAAACCTTTTTCACATTTCTACTGAATGGCCTGTAGGTGTTTGATTGCTGTTATAGTCTGGTAATGCATAGCAAGTATGCAAAACAAATTCTTCAGAAAGCCAATGTTGGGCTAGTGCATTCTGTGACTAGCAATAATGAAATGCATATGTATACATTTTCTTTCCCTTCTTAATTTTTTCTCTAATTTGAGTACACATTAGAGAATAATGAAGTACCTTCTTCTGAATGTTCAAAGTAATATTGACTTAGAATCTCATTCCCTTTCAGTCTGAGCTCGAGAAACAGCTCCTGCTGGTTTGGCATATTTGTAAAGTGCTATTACAATGGTCAAGACTGGAATGGCTGGAGGAAGGTTTTGACCTGTCTAGCTGAATTTGCATGAAAGAGCTAGCTGGCGCCCTGATGTTTTTTGTTTGTTTGCTTATTTGTTAGGGAGTTGGGGGGATTTTTTGAGCAGCGGTGGTTGGCTTGGTTTTTCTTTTTTTTTTTTTTTTTTTTTTTCCTCATCTGGGAATATATTAAGTTTTGTATTGGAAAAAAAAAATTAGATACCCAAATGCTGAGCTTGAGAGAAATGAGATAAGTGAGACCATTCCTCAGATCCTTTTAATTTTTCGCTTAGATTCGTCCTTATATGACCACATCCTGATGGGTTCAAGACACTTGCAAAGAAGGCAACTCAGATTCAATCCCACCTCCGTTTGTTCTGGAGCAGGTGTTTGAATCCTGGTATCTCGTGTAACAATGTGTTCTTGATATTTCATGTAACAGTGTGTTCTTCTGGCTATAATGCTCTCTAGAGTGCATTTTCAGTGCCTTCCTTCCATTTTTTCATATTGAAGCTATTTCATTTTGAATTGCAAATGCCGTAACAGGTAGAATTTGAACTCAAGTCTCCCAGCTCAGAGCCCACCAGGCTGCAGAGTCATTTTCTTACATGGTCTATTCACTACAACTACCCTATTCACTTTTGCTGAAAGATTTTATTTCCATAACTGCAGTAGTGAAGCAATAATGCCTATCATTTGGGAGTTTATATCAGATAGCTGCAGCTTAACATTGGGCTAAGATTAGAGAGCAACAGAAAGCCTTTAGAAAGTTTTCCCTGTAAAACTGTAATTATTTAAATTTTATTGTTTAAAAGTTATAGGATCATTCCTCAAGGTTGAATTCAGCACTCTAGTGCAATATGCATTATTAAAAGTTATAATTTTGTTGGAGAAGTTGTTGGTTGACAGCAGTTACAATAATGTGAGTTGCTATCAATTATGAAAAAAATTGTTTAGGTTTGTCTATGCATAGTTGCAATCAAAACCTTCTATACTTCATCAGACTTCTCTTTATGGCCTAATATTGAACTAGATCAAAAATGCAAGTGCATTCCAGTGAAAATAAACTGAGCCACCTCATTCCTGGAATTATATGAATTATGTTCTAACACTTCATAATTGCTTTATTGTATTCAACATAACTAGTTGCCTGAGCAAAAAAGCTATTATGGGGAATTAAACAAAGTATTAGGAGATAATAAGCAAATGCTATTGTTTGAGGTTTGTACATAGCTTTCAATTTCCATTTCTCTGAAGCAAAAAATGCCATTGTTGTTGTTTAAGCCCAGCTGTAAATCAGCCACGCAGTTGTTAGCTCACTCCCCACCTTCTTCCCCCCACTCCCGGAGGGATGTGGAGGAGAATCGAAAGAATGTAACTCCCACGGGGTGAGATAAGAACACTCCAGTAACTAAGGTATAACACAAACCACTACTTCTACCACCAATAATAATAATGACAAGGCAAATACAAGGAAAGGGAATACAACCACTCACCACCCGCCGACACAATACCCAGCCCAACCGAGCAGAGATATAACCCTTCCAGGTAACTGCCCCCAGTTTATATAGTGGGCATGATGTGCTGTGGTATGGAATACCACTTTGGTTAGTTTGGGTCAGGTGTCTTGTATCTGCTTCCTCCCGGCTTCCCCTCCTCCCTGGCAGAGCATGAGACTCAGAAAGTCCTTGGTCAGAGTAAATATTACTGAGCAGCAACTAAAAACATCAGTGTTATCAGCGTTGTTCCCAGGCCGAAAATCAAAACCACAGCACTACACCAGCTACAAAGAAGGAGAAAAATGACTGCTACTGCTGAACCCAGGACAGCCATTAATTGTAATTTTACTTTAAAATATGAAAGCTTAATATTTCTTTCGAATTAAATACAAGCAGCTTATGTTGTGAGTTCAATATTTTCACTTACATTTTAATTTATTGTAGTATAGAGCTTCAGGTTTGATAACCTGAGCTGATGTTCTTGCAGCTTTATATGTTGCATGATAATTTTTTATTCGGTTTTTTGTAAGAACTTATGCTATACAAAAACTATCACACTAATGCAATCTTGTCTTCTAAAAATGTAAGTTGTAAAGCTTACATTCATGAGTGATTCAATGCAGATATATCATTTATGATGTTTTCATTTTTGTTTAATGTTGACATTGCTAATACAAGGTTTCCATACTTATGTGTCAGGAAAATTGTAAAGTTCATTTGCAGTACTACAATTTAGAGGAAAAAAAATAGTAACTGAAAAAGTTATAAAATATTTTATTCTCATACTCTTGTTTCTAACTAATGGGAGAAATATGCTTGTGAAGTGAACTGAGAAAACAGCATGCCATTGCATGTTATGCAGGTTTCAACTTGAGAGCAAAATCAAGGCTATTAGAACTTACAACACCTTTGTCTAAAACTACATTTTCTCTACCTTTTAAAACAAACACTAGTGTGGAAGAAAAACTTTTTAAGTAAGCTACACAGATAAGCAAGTAAAGCAAAAGATGACTAACTATCAAAATAGTTATGAAAACTTTACTTCTGTTTCATGGCTATTGTCTATAACGATTTCATTCTTTCAACCATTTCTTCTTCTTTTATATGTTGAAACACTTATTTTTTAAAATGTAAGATAACAGCAGAGGAAGAAACTGGTACAAATGTAGAATTTAAACCTCTCTGCACAAATTTAAGTCTATCTGAACAGATGAATTAACCATAATACTCAAATTTTTTTAGTTAACTATTAACAATACAAAAGACTGTCACAAAGATTAATTTGCAACAACCCAAATGTTATGCTAAAACCAGTTTCAACATAATAACGAAGTCCACCCCTTTCCCTCCAAAAAATGTAGAACATTCATTAAATTTTGTTTCCTGAACAATTAAAACAAACTTTCATTTGTTGGGAGTCTCGAGAGTCAGTTTATCTGAGTCATTACATTCTAGAAGATTGTTTAAAGTTCTGCTAAATTCACATTACAACACTGTGTCTTTTGTATTGGTATACATCTGCTTCTATTTCTCTTGTACATCAACGAAGATGATTTCCATGAAATCTTCATCTGGTTAAATGCAACAAATCTTTCCATTGTCAAACCACAGCAAAACTCTGTCAAATATTGCTACAGTTTATTGGATTAGGATGTTCTAAGCAAACATCCTCTGGAGCATATAGGGGTTGGCAGTGGACAGTCTTAAGAGGAAAAATCAACTAGACAGTTGACCAAGGAGACAATGCAAAAGTTGGAGGAAAAACTCTTAAATTCTGACCATATGTATCTTTTAGCTACCCCCAAAAGATGAATGTATGCTAGAAAATCAGTACAGTCTGGGAATAAGCATACTGATCAAGTTGCTTAAATGAATAAGCACTTGTTGATCTATTTGAAAACCAGTCTCATTGCTTGTTATGAATTCTTAAGGTTGCTTACAAATGTCTCACTGTGCAGCACTCTTTCTTATTGCAGCAGCATTGGCTAACTACCAAATTCCTCCACAGGCGTTCACTCATTCTCCCTCCTCAGTAGGATGGGGGAAGGAAAATGCAAAAAAAAAAAAAAAAAAGAGAATGAGAAAGCTAGTGGGTTGAGAATAAGACTGGGGCATTGATTACTAGGTACCAACAACAGCAAAGCAGATTTGACTTGGGGGAAATTAATTTAATTTATTTTCAACTAAACTAGATTTGGCTAGTGAGAAACAAAGACAAATGTTAAAACATTACTTTTACTCCCCCCTCTCCATGCTTAACCTCACTCCTTCACTCCAGACATATCTACCCAGCTCCAGGTGTGCCGGGAGGCTTGGTGTGGGGACAGGGCTCATCTGTGCCCTACAGCAAGTCATTTTTGGAAACAGCTAGAATAAACTAGGCCCAGAATGGGGCAACCCCTGGTCTCTTTTCACGAGGCCATGCTTGCAGCCTTGCCCTGCAGCCAACACACTGACGCCTGCACCCGAAACACTCATTGATTTTGACTTTACACTGAACTCTATCCCATTTCACTTTTTTGCCCCAAAGCCTTTTTTATAGCACGTACTATGATATCAACACAAAAATAATTGTGAAGATAACGGTTTATTCCTAGAAAAAGAATAATTATAAGAATTTGGAAGAAAAATACTTCTACTCATGTCAGTGTAATTATTCACAAATATTTGCATATGTCAGAATAAATCCCTTTTCAAAAATGTCAGTAATGTAGATTATAACTCCTGAAGACTAAAACCAGAACTGTTACACTAAAAGGCAAATAAATCTGCATTGCTACTGTAAAATGTAAAAGCTTTTTTTGCTTTATGCATTTACACAAAATGAGTCAGTTAAAAGGGCTTTTCTTTTAGTGATTACAAAAAATGGCGCTTCTGAGTTTTAATAATATTTTGGTTTAAGCTTTGGATGAAAGTTTAGATGATTTTGTGTTTTTTCACACCAGTTCACCTGCCATCTCAAGTCACTGTCAAGAAGTTTGAGACTAAAACGGTCTATTGAGTAATCTTCTCTGGTTCTCTGGTCTTATTTCAGTTCTTACACTCAATGGATTTCATTTGATTTTAGGGTTGAGTGCTAGGGCTCTATCATTTCATCTGTCCAAGGGAATGCCTCAAGAAAAATGTTGGAAAGATCATTTCCATGGTTTCCCTGCATGATAAAGATTCAAACACTAAATCTGAACTTGCTAGTAACTGTTTTCCTTTGTCTCTGAAATAGATAATGAGATAGGATAATAATGAAGAGGTTAGTTTGCCTTCAAAATGTCTTAAAAGGTTTTAATTCTCTACTTGATGGGATACTTTAGAAAGCTGAAAAAAGGACATTTTTGTAGTATCTTTAAATACAGTAGCAGACTCCTTGGAAAGGTTTGTTACAATAGTGGTGGAACATTTCAAATTATCTTTGAGACAAGAATTGCACTACATTTAAAGTAACATGCAACAGAAAGGTAAAATAAAACCAGAAAGGCCAAATTTCATTGGAAAGCCAGGTTGGATGGAGCCTTGAGTGGCATGGTTTAATGTGAGGTGTCCCTGTCCATGGCAGGGGGGCTGGAACAAGATGACCTTAAGGTCCTTTCCAACCTTAACTATTCTATGATTCAATGATACTGGCATTATAGAAAATTTAATTTTTTTTGCTGCATAAACAACATTTACTGACATGATTCTTGGAAACACACAAGTATTTACAAAAAATTTAGGGCTCTAGGTTTGTGATGATACTCAGTGCCAGAAGGAATCCATCCCATTCTGGAAGGGAAATTTTATGGTCAGACAAGCTCATAGACTCTTGGGTTTGTGCTTCAAAACAGACAAGAGATAGAACTTAGTTTATCTTAGTTCTAGTGATAGAATTTAGTCATCAAAGTGATGTAGGAGCTGATGATATTTTATTTATATGTAACAAGAGATCATTTAAGACTCACTTGCATAGATTTTTTTTTAAAGCAAAGGCAAAAAATAATGGAAAAAAGAAATGGAATCTTTCATGTGCTGTCATTCTTACAGTGCATATTTGTGCACAAAAAATGTTTATGGGAGTCTCTAGCACAATAGTTAATTCCAGTTCACCAACAAAGTTGTTAAAGTGATGTTTCTAGGTTTTCTTTGTCTTCCACAGTCAAACAAAAGAATACCTGGGAAACATCCTAAGTCAGTTTAAAAGCTTTATAGCTCTAGTTAAAAAATTGTTCTTTTAATGAAACCTGGGAGCTGTCTTTGAGAAAACACCGAAATTATTATGAACTTTTCAAAAGCTTATCTTAATACAAAGTTTATATAGGTTTTTAAATGTATACTGCTTTCCACAGATGGAAGTCATTCCCTATACTGATGGTACCATTAGAGTTACCTGTCATGAGAGCATTTGTCTCTTAATGAGACTGTGATGATCAAATAAGATTTTATCTTTTATTTTTGTGGAGTGGGTAAGAAAGGCTGGAATTTTGGAATACTTCTGAACAGGTACAAATATAAACAGATTAATATTTCCAGATAGATAAAAGATCCAGATAGACTCAAAACTTGTCTATTGGAGAAAATAGGCCAAATTTCTCTGGATTAGAGGAAATTAATTATTTGCTGGGTTTTTTTTTTCTAATATGTTCAAATTACATCATGAAGAACTGCTGTAATAACTTTTCCTTTTGCATCTTTGAGACAAATACTTGATACACTGCACGACTGCTACTTTTGGTTCTTATTTATTGCATTCATCAGACAATTGAAACCTTGTTAGTTTTCCCAAGTCACCCAGTATGGGAGGCAGTTTGCACATGACCAGACCATTACATGTAGAAAACTCTTTGAAGCAGAGCTAAATAATTTCTTGGACTTCAACATGACTTCAGTAAGGGCAAACTGTGCCTCAAAATTTGGTGGCCTTCTCTGATAGGGTTATAGCTTTGGTGGAGAAGGGAAGAGCAACAGAATTCATCTATCTGGACTTGTGCGAAGCATTTGACACTGCTCCACATGACATCCTTGTCTCTAAATTGGAAAGGCATGGATTTGACAGATGGACCACTTGGTGGACAAGGAATTGGCCAGATGGTCACACTCAACAAGTTGCAATCAACAGCTCAATGTCCAAGTGGAGACCAGTGACATCATTCCAGGCCCTTTGTTTGTTTACTCCATCCACTACTTCCTCACTGGATTATTGAGGGAGGTTTCCCTTCCTTATCACAGTGGTGAGGACAGGAGTGTGAGAGACAATGGGTGCAGAGGTTCAGGCTGAGTATAACATGAAACCTTACCCCATAAGGGCAGCGAGGCAATCGAGCAGGGTGATCTAAAAGGCTGTGTCACCTCTTTCATTGGTGAGATTCAGGCTTCACCTAGATGAAGCTGTGAGAGGCCCAGAGTTGCACTGGGGTGGTTGAACTAGAGACATCCTGAGGTCTCTCCCAGCCTGAATTCTCTTGTGATATGATAATCTAAGTACAGCATTATACACAAAAGGGAGGGGTATATTTTTCTTTGAGTACAGGTTTAGATATTTCATATAGGATTTACACCTTTTTCACGGTCATATAGGGCAAAGACATTTTCATTTGTTGCAACAGAAGACAAGAAATCAATATTTTGGATAGCAGAGGGCATAAACTTTTTTGCATTATTATTGCTATTCTCTGTATTTACTTATTTGTCATTCAAACTTTTGTAATGAAAATCATTTGTAGAAATCTTTTCTGACAGCACTTATTATATTCAGTAAGCTTCAGAAAATGAAAGTTCCTTAACAGCAACAGCAAGAAAATCTACAACACAGTGACTTTGAAGTTGATTTGCAGATATTACAGCTATTTTGAAGAGAACAGATTTGTTTGCATTATGTCATTTCCCACCCGGTGTAGTGTGTGCCTTCATTACAAATATACTCATTGGGCTGTGCTGAAAATACTCCCAACCCATGTCCAAATTAGATCCAAAGGAGATCTCTTGTGTGTATTAATAATTGGAACGAAGATCTCCAGCTGTAAGGAATACGTATAATTATATCCTGACAATACTATTCACCCTCGAAAGAGCTAAGAATTTATGTTTATTATGGCTCACTGGGTTAGAGTGGAACATAGAAGAGAATGTATCAGAAATGAAAGCAAAGCTGGGACAGAGACTAAAAAACAACTGCAAAGAGAAAACGTATGTTTTCTAGCGACCTGTTCACTTTGCAATACTGTTAGGTAAGAATGCTAAAATGATAAAGTCATTTGAGTATATTTTCAATAATTCCAAGAATTAGTGAGTACAGCTGAACTAAAATTCTGCTCAGCAGAACAACATTAATTTCTTTACAGTCAGAAAGATTTGTATCCTTATGGGCTACTACCCTAAAACAAATGCCTCAGTAAATAACTTGCATGACTGAAAATGAAATGTGGAAAATCCTGAGGAAACCCCTAAGTCAAAGTTACAGTTATTAATACAAATATATTCACTCCAGCTAGTGATCAAAATTGGCACCAAGAAGCTTATGTATTGCCAAACATACAGACTGATTACATGAAGAACTGTATGCTTTTCACACATGAGAGGGGCTCATATTCATTACATTTACTTTGATGTGTAAATTAAAACAGGATCAGTGGAGTGATGATACCATTTCTTGGAAGCCATTAAAAATAAAAATCCAAGACTTTTACTGAACAGTATCTTGCATGTAGTAATTCTAAAAAAAATCCCAAACAAACAAAAAAAAACAACAAACCCACCCCAAAATGGGGCTGTACTGTTCTGATAGCAGCAACTCAGAAAGGATGACTTCTATAGAAAAAAAGAGCTATTCAGGAGGAAAAAATTAATTATTTTTATTATCAGAGGACTGGATCACCTCTCCTATGAGGGGTGTTTGTTCTGGAAAAGAGAAGATTTTAGAAAGACCTTTAGAGAAGCCTTTCAGTACCTAAACGGGGCTTACAAGAAAGTTGAAGAGGGACTTTTTACAAGTGCATGTACTGACAGAACAAGGGGTAATGGCTTTAAGCCTAGAGGGGAGATTTAGGTTAGATATTAGGAATATATTCTTGCCTATGAGAGTGGTGAGGCACTTGCACATGTTGCCCAGAGAAGCTGTGTCTGCCACATCCCTGGAAGTGTTTGCAGCCGGGTTGGATGGGGCTTTGGGCAACTTGGTCTAGTGGGTGGTGTTCCTGCCCATGGCAGAGGGATTGGAACTAGATGGTCTTTAAAGGTCGCTTACAACCCAAACCACTCCATGATATGGTCCTATGATGAGACTGAAATATAAAAGTTGAAAATCGGTAAAATGACAAGTCACACACTGATTTTGTTTCTTGTTGAAAGCAACTGATTGAAAAATTTGAGTAGTGTTAGCAGGAGATCACAAGGGGACTATGTATTACAGCAGTAAAACAAGCCTGAAAAAGGTAGTTCTTGTGAAGAGAAATACTTCCTGTAATAAAAGGGAAGCATGCATGCTACTGACAAGATATCAGAAATAGCCCACATACTATTTAAATCACATTTAAGAAAACTAATAGATGTAATGTGAGAATATGAAATTAAAGATTACTTGGATGATAAAAAGAATGGAGCCTCAAATTCAGAACAGGGAATTGAAAACGTTATTTCTTCAGCCTACAAAAACAAACACCAAGGAGGACCTGAGTAACATTTGTAATCTCTTAATGGAAGAAGGATGAGAGAAGTTAAAAAAAATCCAAAAAGCTTAAGAGATAGGGAATGTTTGAACAAAAGTTAGTACAGAAAACTTATGAATATGCATATGAACAATGAAAGCTGGACATTTGAATAAGGAGATTATGAACAGTAGCTGCTTACCAAATCATTGGAAGGAATTGTGCAATGTGAGCTTTTGCGAAACAAAGTTACAATGGATTGCAAGTGATATTGTAAGCTATAACTTCTTTACAGGTAACAGTGGCATCTGGACTATTAGTGAGAATGTGAAGGGTATAATATAAAATATTAAAGAGAAGTCAGAAACCTCCCATACTTTCCATCTCTGGTTTTTATTCCACAGTCTTAAATTGCTAGTTCCTCTGCTTTCAGGCCCATGCTCCTAGTCTTTATTCAGTTAAAATCCACACCGATTTCAAAGAGTGTTGACTATATCCTCATAACACACAACATTATTTGAGTTTTGTTTTTTTCCTAGAAGTGATCAAAGATAAATACAGTGTCTTATTCTCTCAGCAGTTAAATCTGTGCAAACTGGGAGTTAATCAACTGAAATATTATTATAAAATGCTCTAGTTTCCTTTCTATTTAGGTAATGAAAAAATTAATACTGGTTTCAATAACAGGCCAATTAACCCAGGAAGCAATAATTTTGGAAATTTTTCCTTTGAACTACCATGGGGTAAAAGCAATTCCTAAGATACATATGCACATGTCATAACTGAGTTTAAAATTCTAAGCAATATTAAGCAGAGTCAATGACTTCTGCATTTGGAGAGAGATAATGAGAAAGTGTTTCTGATTTTGAAGTTAAATTTTCAACTACATTACTTCATTACTTCATTTCAAAACCAGAGCAGCAGAAGAGAAAATCCACTTTGAATTCATGTCTTGGATAAACTTATGAAGGTGAAAATGTAAAGGTTTCCCATTAAATATCAGTAAACCCTAAGTTTCACACTTCCATGGGCTCAGACTGGTGCAGTGCTGTCCAAGGTGCTGTATTTCAGAGAAGGTACCTCATTGCTGGATTGGGTTCTGTAGGTTTTGTATTGGTTTTACCTCCCAAGTATAAAATGATATACCAAATCAGGCAGAGATGACTGTGTTTTCTCATTACATTCCTCCTCTTTTTCTTGCTATCATTCTTCTCTCACTCCAAAACCAGATTCTAACTTCTTTATATTCAAATTTACTAAATGTGTAACGTTTAGCTTGATCTCTTTATCAAGAAATAGTTTATAAATTTTCACTTTACATTTTGTTTTACATTTCCTTCCATGAGGAAAATTTTCAGTAGAACTAAGCTGATGTCATTTTATTTTTAAAAAATGATCGCATAAAACCTCTTATTAAGCAAATTGTGTTTAACAGAATTTGCATGTAATGCTCCAAAGTACAATTGGTGTAAGAAATCTCAAACAAGCATATAAAAATATTTTTATTGAATTCTATTCTAATCATAGAATAGTAAGAATTGGAAAGGATCTCAAGATAATCTACTTCCAACCACCTTGCCATGGGTAAGGACACCTCCCACTAAACCATGACACCCAAGGCTCTGTCCAACCCAGCCTTGAACACCACCACTGATGGAGCATTCACAACTTCCCTGGGCAACCCATTCCAGTGCCTCACCACCCTTACAGTAAAGAATTTTTTTCTCATATCCAATCTAAACTTCCCCTGCTTAAGCTTGAACCCGTTACCCCTTCTCCTATCACTACAGTCCCTCATGAAGAGTGCCTCTCCAGCATCCCTATAGGCCCCCTTCAGATATTGGAAGGCTGCTAGGAGGTTTCCACGCAACCTTCTCTTCTCCAGGCTGAACAACCTCAACTTTCTTAGCCTATCTTCATATGGGAGGTGCTCCAGTCCCCTGATCATCCTCGTGGCCCTCATCTGGACTTGTTCTAACAGTTCCATGCCCTTTTTGTGTTGAGGACACCAGAACTGCACACAATACTCCAAGTGAGGTCTCACAAGAGCAGAGTAGAGGGGCAGGATCACCTCCCTCGACCTGCTGGTCACGCTCCTTTTGATGCAGCCCAGGATATGGTTGGCCCCCTGGGCTGCAAGCGCACACTGCCGGCTCATATTCATTTTCTCATCGACCAACACCCCCACGTCCTTCTCTGCAGGGCTGCTCTGAATCTCTTTCTGCCCAACCTGTAGCTGTGCCTGGCATTGCTCCAACCCAGGTGGAGGACCTTGCACTTGTCATGGTTAAACTTCATCAGGTTGGCTTCTGCCCATCTCACAAGCATGTCAAGGTCCCTCTGGATGGCATTCCTTCCCTCCAACGTATCAACAGAACCACACAGCTTGGTGTCATCCGCAAGCTTGCTGAGGGTGCACTCAATCCCACTGTCCATGTCACCGACAAAGATGTTGAGCAAGACCGGTCCCAACACCTATCCCTGAGAGACACCACTTGTTACTGGTCTCCAGCTGGACATTGAGCCATTGAGCAGAACTCTTTGCGTGTGGCCATCCAGCCAGTTCTTTATCCACTGAGTGGTCCACCTATCAAATTGATGTCTCTCCAACTAAAGAGACAAGGATGTCATGTGGGACAGTGTCAAACGCTTTGCACAAGTTCAGGTAGATGACATCAACTGCTCTACCCCTGTCCATCAGTTCCTTAGCCCCATCATAGAAGACTACCAGATTGGTCAGGCAGGATTTCCTCTTAGTGAAGCCATGCTGGCTGTCACCAACCACCTTGTTGTTTTTCATGTGCCTCAGCATGCCTTCCAGGAGAATCCACTCCAAGATTTTGCCAGGCACAGAGGTGAGGCTGACTGGTCTGTAGTTCCCCAACTCATCCATTTTGCCCTTCTTGAAAATGGGGGTTATATTTCCCTTTTTCCAGTCATCGGGAACTTCACCTGACTGCCATGATTTTTCAAATATGATGGACAGTGGCTTAGCAACCTCATTTGCCAGCTCCTTCAGGACCCGTGGATGGATTTCATCACGTCCCATGGACTTGTATATATTCAAGTCCTAAGATGGTCTCGAACCCGATCCTCTCCTACAGTGGGCCCAGGGTCTTCATTCTCACTGTCCCTGCGTCTGCCTCCCAAGACTTGGGTGGTGTGGTCAGAGCATTTTCCGGTGAAGACTGAGGCAAATAAGTCCTTAAGAACCTCAGCCTTCTCCAAATCCAGGGTAGCCAGTTCTCCCAGTAGCTTCTGGAGAGGGCCCACATTGTCCCTACTCTGCCTTTTTTTTTGCAATGTATCTATAGAATCCCTTCCTCTTATCTTTCACATCCCTAGCCAAGTTTAATTCTAAGTGGGCCTTAGCTCTCCTAACCTGATCCCTAGCTTCCCGGACAACATCCCTGTATTCTTCCAAGGCCACCTGTGCTTTCTTCCACCTTTTATAAGCCTCTTTTTTTCCTTTGAATTTTCCTCAGCAGGTCCTCATCCATCCAAGGAGGTCTGCTGGCCCTCCTGCTGCACTTCCTTCTAGTAGGGATGTATCGCTCTTGAGCTTGCAGCAGGTGATCCTTGAATGGTCACTTCAAATGTGAGAAAATAAGTACTTTGGTTTTATTATTGACTTAATAACAGTAAATAGGAGAGAAGGTTCTTGAGTGTATTTTCACTCATTAACATTTAACACCTTTGCAGAAGTGTTGTCTTATGTGACATAGTACATAAATTACATTGCTCAAAGCAAAGGTGCAGCTACAGAATGACCTACATAGATACTACAACAAAGAAATGCTAACTATAGGTGACCAGGTTTCTCTCTGCCTCAGACACTTTTTTTTTCATCTTTGGCAAATGTAATACATTGTTATTGACAAAAAAAAACCAGCCTCCAACTGTCCATAAATAAGTTTCCTAGCCAAAAATACCACTATAACATTCTCTGCTGAATTAAGGTTCTGAAAGAATCAAAGAAAAAGTTAATTATGCAAGAGATTCAATTTAGCTGGAAGCTGCAGAAAAACATCCTTTGACTAGTGTTCAGAATTACTGAAATTTTGTGTTAATAGTGTAAACTGGGTACATGTTTCTCAGCATGGGGTACTTTGTGAATTTCAGATTATTAATGTTCCAGATGTATGGATAATAACACCTTAAAACATATTTTTCTATGTTCCAGAAGGTTTGATATAGCTATGCCAACTCACATTGGTTTAGAATCTGGGAATATCTCTAATTTTTTATAATTGTTCCTGACAGTAATCAAGCTAGTAAATATTTTTTTATATGCTACATTAACTCCCTTATTGTTGTGTCTAAGGTATTTTTTCTTTCTCTTTTTTGTTACATCTGTTTAATTTCTGTTGTCTCTGCTACAATAGAAATGGATGGTCTAGGCAATGAAGTGCAGACAGAGCATGTCTGACCTTGAATTACTCTACTAAGCACATAAAAGCTTTGGTTCAGGTGTACTGCCTGAGACCTTGTCATTACACAAGCGGGAAAGTGATCTTAACTTCTATGGAATAAAAAAAAAATCCTGAAAATTAAAAGACCAAACAACATGGAAATTCTACTACCATCTGACTAGTTTTCATCTGCTTATCAATCATAGTGCTTTGATAAACTCAGATAAAGAAATAGTTTTTTTTCAGAATTACAAAATTGTGGGTTTAATTATTCAGTATTATTTTGATAATTTTTAGTAAGTTTGCCTTTTTTTGTCATAAATCTGAAATGACATTTACAGATCAAAATATGAGGCAAATATCTTTAGACACCAAGTCACTCATCTCATGGCAAAGGTAAAATTTTAGTGTTTCTTCTTAGTGTTTCTTTTACGAACATCTATGCTTCACTATATTTTCAAAAGTGTGAAAACCAAATTCCGTATATTTATTTTTTCTAATTTGACTCATGGTATGTTTTATGGCATTTTCAAACCTTTTTTTATTTTTTGTTTTTCAGAACAAGAGGCAGTTGTGGATTAGCCACAATCCTAACACCATTACTAAAGTCCTTTCAAGTAGCAAGATACAAAGCATTTTAATTTATATTTGCCATATACATATTAATTGTGAAATATATAAACATTATATGCTTATGTTTCATATTAAACGTAATAAAGGACATCAGGTATGCATTATTGCAATACATTCATTCAGAACAACTTAGTACAATCTTCAAATATATATTACATAATCTACCGTGTATATGATATTTTTATGCTAGCTGTGTGTTTTTTCAAAGCATTGGCAATGTAACTTAAGCTACACAAAAAAAAATAACTCTTGAAATGTTCTGTCAAATGTTATGCCAAGTCACTTGACATGTTAAGTGTTGCAGTGTATAGTTGCTTCACTTTTGTATGTGAAATGATTGTGTAGAAAACATAGAAATAAAGGATATTCAGTCATTTATCCACCTTCACAAAACCCTGAACTTTTCTTTCTCATTACATTATGTTGTCTGCAACAACAGCTGCCTTCCTTCATGATGGATAGCTTTTATATTGTCCTTCATTTTAACCTGAATGAAATTATTTTGCCACGAGTCAGTATATTCATGGGAGAAAAATAAAATAATTCAAATTCTGTCCTGACTTCACCCTCAAGGGTGTAAAAGCAAGGATTCAAACTGTATCATACCTATCAAAATCATGCTGACCTTGTCCTATTAATTATAGAGCACAACAGTGATAAATATATAAAGGTCTTGCAGGTTTTGCTGTGATTTTTTTATGCAGTTTATTTTTTTCGGACTAAGCTCCTGCATCATTCTGACTGAACTGTCTCAGCCTGCTTTTCTTACTTGCTCTCTGAAACTTTCACAAGGACAAAAGCAGACCAGTTGCAACATTTGCAGAAGTTCTTGTCGATTAATCTGCTCAACTAAGAAGAAAACCCCATGTAACCACAGTGAAGTTCAGGTAAACCTCATGTTCTCAACTTATGTGGATGCATATAACATCATTCTTTTTGAAAGAATAGCAATTTTTGACCCCATAAAGTGCACCATGCTCTTCATTTTACCTTAATGGCTGATTACAGTTTTTCACAGAGCACCTCATCAGTGCTGTTCTATAATTCATCAGAGTTGAATAGAAGTAGGAACTTGCCTTTTCAACCTTTATTCAGGATAATTTTTCAAAAATTATTTGGGACATAAGAGGTCAATATTTTACACTTTATTTAAATGTGTTGCATACAGTGCACACTTTTTATGTCATACTACTTATGTACTACGAGTAACCTGCATATGAAGATAGGATGAGAAAGTTGGAGCTGTTCAGCCTGGAGAAGAGAAGGCTGCGTGGAGACCTCATAGCATCCTTCCAGTATCTGAAGGGGGCTTATAGGGATGCTGGAGAGGGACTCTTTATGAGGGACTGTAGTGATAGGACAAGGGGTAACGGGTTCAAACTTAAACTGGGGAAGTTTAGATTGGATATGAGGAAAAAATTCTTTACTGTAAGGGTGGTGAGGCACTGGAATGGGATGCCCAGGGAAGTTGTGAATGCTCCATCGCTGGTGGTGTTCAAGGCTGGGTTGGACAGAGCCTTGGGTGTCATGGTTTAGTGTGAGGTGTCCCTGCCCATGGCAGGGTGGTTGGAAGTAGATGATCTTAAGATCATTTCCAACCCTAACTATTCTATGATTCTGTGATTCTACAACTTGATCTTATAATAGTGCGCTTGTATATCTTGCTGTTTTGGAATCCTCCCAAGCTGTCATATCTTTTGCACAGGATTTTTCTATTAAAATTATATAAATAAAATAGCATTCAAACACCAGTGAATATATAAATCAATCAATAAAATTATTTAAAAAAATTAATTTAAGATATTTGAATTTGGTTTTCTAGTATAACTTTTTTTTTCTTTCTTCCTAGTGATATCAAAGGAACTGGAGTCCTTTAATCTTGTTTTCTCACAGCTCTCAAGAACTGTATCTTTTCTTTTTCAATGGTCAAGAAAATATATTTCTTGTCATATTGCCTATTTGTGCTGAGAATGACCCTTTGACGGAAACAGTATTTAAAGAAAAGAAACCTTTTAGGTACAGCTGTTTACTTTTCGCAACTGAAAGCCAGTATGGGCTACACAATGTAATTCTTTCCTTCAGAGACTTAATTGCGGTGCACTCTCTAACGGTGTTAGGCATGGAAGAGCTAGCAATTGAAATCAAGAAATTCCTGAAAAACTATGTTTTTTCTCCAAGGTTTGGGCATTTAAAGCTTGAAAACACTAAGAGAAATATTTTGAAGTTGCTGAAAAATGTCCTTTATTTTCATTTCCCTATAATGCTTGCTCCTTAATGGAAATAATCCTTCTGCTGATTCTTCATTTCTTTTCCATGAATTCTGTTATTCTCTGGTGATACCATCTGGGTGTAAGTATTTAATAAAATAATATATGTACTAAACAACCAACTTCAGGAAAAAAAAATCCTCCAAACATTTGTGAATGTATTAAATGTCTTGAATTTAATGTTTTATTATAAAATTATATATAGACTGATAAAAAAAAGCAGCAACAACAAAACAAGCAACAAAAAAACCCCCAGGTTTGTTTGCATTATTCTCACTTTGGTGCAGGAAGTTCCTCTAGAAACACAGAATCTCGTATTTAATGGAAGTTAAATGTTTTTAAAAAATGAGCTTTTAACAGTGATTTAATAACTTACAGATGTTTGAAAAAAATCAAAAAATTTTCTCAATTTCACATTAAATAGTCACTTCCAAAGACACTTGTATTCTTTCATTTAACTACAGAGTAATCATCTTTTAAACTGGCCCCAAGTGATTTTTTTTTTTTTTTTTTAGGCTAAGGGACATGTATCTTACATTTCTTAACACATCTTGCAAAATCTCATTAGGCCCATCTACTTCATGAAATATACTAAAGCTTTTAGGAACACATTAAGGTTAAAGGATCTAGTCATTGACCTTTGTCGTGGTTTAAGACTAACTCACGCAGTCTCTCTCTCCCACTCACTTCCCCCTCTTTCTTCCCCCCCGCTCCCGGAGGGATGGGAAGGAGAATCGAAAAGAATGCAACTCCCACAGGTTGAGATAAGAACAGTTTAGTAACTAAAGTACAACACAAATCGCTACTGCTACCACCAATAATAATAATGACAAGGCAAATACAAGGAAAGAATACAATTCTCACCACCTAATACCAAGCCCGACCATGCAGTGCACCCCCCACCCTTCCGGGTCTCTGCTCTCTGCTCTTCCATCCTCAGCATGATGTGCTGTGGTATGGAATAATCTCTTTGGTCAGTTTGGGTCAGGTGTCCTGTCTCTGCTTCCTCCCGGCTTCTCCTCCTCCCTGGCAGAGCACGAAACTCAGAAAGTCCTTGGTCAGACCAAAACATCACTAAGCAGTAACCGAAACACTGGTGTTATCAGCGCTGTTCCCAGGCCCAAAATCAAAAACACAGCGCTGCACCAGCTACCAAGAAGGAGAAAAATGACTGCTGCTGCTGAGCCCATGACAACCTTAAAAACAATTATTGTTTTTTTCCGTAAATAAAAATCTGCTGGCATGTAAAGAAAATTACTAATATGAAAAATTATGCGCAACTGCAGCTCTGTATGATTTAACATTTAACCTTTTAAAAGTTAAACATTGTCACTTGTGGTCAAAACAAGATTTTGATCTCAGCTTCTTGCACAGAATAGAGAATGCAGATGTAAATAGCTGTATCATAGAAAAGGAGTAGAGCAGAAGGTACATTAATACCTTAAAAGTCAGAAATGAACTGACGGAATCATCAGAAAAAGATAAGGGAACAGTTAAATTTGTAAAGCCGCTTTGCTGTAGATATCATTAGTCAGGCTTTTAAATTCCCTGTTTTTTTGCTTTCTCATGTTAAGATGTGGTCATGGAACTCTCCTGCGGTTTTAGTCTGCAGAAAAAAGCAACAGCACACTGGATTTTAATTGCTTCCCCTGGAATCTACCAGGAAATGAGATTGATTGAGAAGAAGATATCCTCCAGAGGAAGAAATTGCTAATTACAGAAGAAAATTTAACTCTGATAATGCTTTAACACAAGAGAAAAAACAACAAAGTGTAAGGATAAATGCCACCTCACAAGTCTGCCCTCCAGAATGTCATTGGAATTGGGTGGGTTGGTGGATGAGAAAGGAACTTGCTAGAACACTATTTTCAGAGAAGTATCATTATAAAGTGATTTTCTCTGCTCTTAAGATAGTATCTGTGCAAACTTTTCAATCTTGACCAGTAGTTCAAAGGATCTCTCCAAAGAAGTACAACACAAGTTAAAGGAGCAACGAAAACTAAGCTAATTTCAAATACGTGAGGAAAGTATCATTATTGGGAATTTCTAAGCAATCATAGAGGGTTAAATGCCTGTTGAACTGCGCGAAACATCGATCACTGTTGAACTCCATGAGAGCTTTGCAATTGTCCTTCAGTGCACTGAGGATTTCACTCACTAGATTGATTCCATGTTAATAGACTACAGGATATGAACAAAGGCAAATGCTAACAAATTTGTTAGGGCACTCAAGGATATAATGCTATAGTCACATGAGGGAGTCTCCTACTTTAGCAGTTTCTACAGGTTTATTAGACTGGAGAGTGATGCTTTCTTTGAGACTGAATCACTTCAAAAGCACTTTCTAACTAAAAGATCACAGTTTCAGTAGTCCAATAATTAGACTGGATTCAGTTTGCCTGGTTGAATGAGAAATGATTGAGGGACTTTCAAAAAACTATGCAACATTTTGGTTCATCAAATTTCCTTTCTGAATTAAACAGTAAAGGACAGAAAATTTTTACAATTGTAAATGACTGGCACATATATACTTATATGTTAATAGCAACAAGCAATCAGACTACATTTGATGTGAAAAGTAAACATAAGATGTGATCAAGTCATACTTCATAAGATTGTTTAAAGCTCCTCTTTTACTCTACTAATTCTGTTGCATACTGCTGCTCAGTTCACAGTGGCCTTACCACTGTTAGAACACAGTAGGAGTTGCTTTGAATTACATTCTGTCTATGAAAAATTGAAGGCACTGCTGAAGATTGACATGAAGCAATGAAAGCAGTCTGGTTTTGACTATTATTCTGGCAACAAGGAAAATATGAAAAAGAACACCTTCTTTTTGAACTTGATGATTGCCTTAATGCGACAAAACCTGTCTCCTATAAGATGAAGTACTAAAGCATGGTTACATTGCCAGGCTGAAGCTTCCTGAAAAATTCTATATGTTTAAGTATTTGTCTCACACAGCTTAAGCTTTATTTAAACATGCTGCAAGTGATAATAGCACACTACAAATTAAATTAATAGGTACCTTATTTGTGGTTGAGAGTCAGTTTCTTTAACACAGATAAAGCTATTTGGTGAGATCTAACATATCTCCCCTAGTCTCCAGATGCTACTTGAGAACTGCATATGTCACCTCTTCACGTAGCGTCTTGCCTATCAACCCCTGGGCAGTGTCTCAGGGACTATATGTTATGAGAAATATTTCTTAGTGATGATGGTTAGATGACTGGCTGCTGCCCTCTGAGTCCTACGTGGAAAGGTGGGATACAGACAGTCCATTGTCCAAGCTCCTTTCATCAGCGGGACAGATATTTTTTGAAGCCCTCTTCTGGGCAGACAGGAATCTCCTTGTGGCCTGTACACTATGTATCCATGGCATCTGTGCAAATCATTTTTCCTTAGCATACATAGAGGAAACATGGAAGAAAAGCTAACTCAAAGTTTATCAGTACTTGCAACTCTGAATTTGTCTGCATTGAGGATGAAGTGTGAGGCCTGAGACAATAGTTGGGAGAGCCTTGCTTTTTCTAGCAAGCAGATAGAAGAGTTATAAGCAGGTTTTCCCCAGGAGCAGCTGCTACCTGCCCTGGATTTTCCGGTCTGTGGCATAAACTAAGGATGTCTTAAAATCGCACCTACAGGGCACGGCAAACCTGTGTATGTAACTGCTTTTCTTTTGAGCAGAGACAGTCAAGTATCAGAAAAATAAACAGGATGCTGACACAATATTAGAAATCTGATAACAGCAATAGTTTTGTTCACATATTTAATTTGAGAGAAATTAATTTTAACCTTTTATACTGATGATTCCTAATGATTCCTAACGATTCCTAACAAGAATGATTCCTAATAGAAACTATACCTAGGTCAAACTGTATATGACTTGTTATTTCAGATCAGGGTTCAATAAAAAAGGTATTCTCCATGGCATACTTAAAAGAAGCATTTTAAAATAAAAAGCCTACCTGCCAGTAGAATTGCTTTTAAACACTGTACCACATAATAATACAGTGTTATTTCCTGACACTAAAAAAAACCAAGGGTTTCAAGATTCAGAGTTGAGCTGCATAGCTCTGCTTCCGGTTTCCACATCCATACTTTCTCCAAGTTCTGCAATGTGAAATGTTAGGGTACTGAAAGGAATCATTTTAATTTTTGATCTGAGGACATTTGTCACCAAATGAACCTCCAGGAGAGCATAAGTCACATGCCAAAGACAGGAGGCCCTTTGTCTTACCAGCATGTACCACCCCTTCATCCTGCCACTCATCTACTCCTTTCACTCCCATTCTCTCAAGACTTAAATTGGCCAGTGAGAGTGGTGTTAAAAGAGTGGAAAATTAACACTCTCTATAAAATCATAGAATCATAGAATAGTTAGGGTTGGAAATGATCTTAAGATCATCTAGTTCCAACCCTCCTGCCATAGGCCAGGGACACCTCACACTAAACCATGTCACCCAAGGCTCCGTCCAACCTGGCCTTGAACATTGCCAGTGATGGAGCATTCACAACTTCCCTGGGCAACCCATTGCAGTGCCTCACCACCCTCACAGTAAAGAATTTCTTCCTCATATCCAGGCTAAACTTCCCCTGTTTAAGATTGAACCCGTTACCCCTTCTCCTATCACTACAGTCCCTCACGAAGAGTCCCTTCCCAGCATCCCTATAGGCCCCCTTCAGATACTGGAAGGATGCTATGAGGTCTCCACGCAGCCTTCTCTTCTCCAGGCTGAACAGTCCCTACTTTCTCAGCCTGTCTTCATATGGGAGGTGCTCCAGTCTCCTGATCATCCTCGTGGCCCTCATCTGGACTTCTTCCAACAGTTCCATGTCCTTTTTATGTTGAGGCTGCCAGAATTGCACACAATACTCCAAGCGAGGTCTCACAAGAGCAGAGTAGAGGGGCAGGATCACCTCCTTTGACCTGCTAGTCACGCTCCTTTTGATGCAGCCCAGGATACGATTGGCTTTCTGGACTGCAAACGCACACTGCCGGCTCATGTTCATTTTTTCATCAACCAACACCCTAAGTCCTTCTCTGCAGGGCTGCTCTGAATCTCTTCTCTGCCCAACCAGTAGCTGTGCCTGGCATTGCTCTGACCCAGGTGCAGGACCTTGCACTTGTCATGGTCAAACTTCATCAGGTTGGCATCTGCCCACCTCACAAGCATGTCAAGGTCCCTCTGGATGGCATTCCTTCCCTCCAGCATATCAACCAAACAGCACAGTTTAGCATCATCTGCAAACTTGCTGAGGGCACACTCAATCCCACTGTCCATGTCACCGACAAAGATGTTGAACAAGACTGGTCCCAACACCCATCCCTGAGGGACACCACTCGTTACTGGTCTCCAGCTGGACATTGAGCTATTGACCACAACTCTTTGTGTGGGGCCATCCAGCCAGTTCTTTATCCACTGAGTGGTCCACCTATCAAATTGATGTCTCTCCAACTTAGAGACAAGGATGTCATGTGGGACAGTGTCAAACACTTTGTGCAAGTCCAGGTAGATGACATCAACTGCTTTACCCCTGTCCATCAGTTCCATAGCTCCATCATAGAAGGCTACCAGATTGGTCAGGCAGGATTTCCCCCTAGTGAAGCCATGCTGGCTGTCACCAACCACCTTGTTGGTTTTTATGTGCCTTAGCATGTCTTCCAGGAGAATCTGCTTAAGATTTTGCCAGGCACTGAGGTGAGGCTGACTGTTCTGTAATTCCCTGGGTCACCCTTTTTCCCCTTCTTGAAAATGGGGGTTTTATTGCCCTTTTTCCAGTCATCAGGAACTTCACCTGACTGCCATGATTTTTCAATGGAGAAAGATACTGAAGGAGAAAAATAAGCATTTTTGAAAAACTGTGAAATAATTTTAAATTAAACCAAAAGAAATAAAATATTGTAATATGCAGTTCACTGTTCAGTATATTCAGTATGTCCAATGTATCTTATAACACCATGTCTGAGTCATGACTCAATGATGGCTATGCCTCACTCTTCCTCTTTTAGAAAGATGAAAATGTTCTTGGTGATGCAAAAGACAAACTTTTAGACAAGCTATTGCAAGTATATTACTTTGCATGGGAAAAGATTTCTTCTCTGACTGTGGGAAGTAGCCATTGTATTTAATAAAATCATTAAATCAGAGTCTCATAGCTTCTGCCATGAAATCATATAGACCTTTTAAAATTTACCTATCCAATGAGTCAAGTACTTGATAACAAAAGTGATACATTCCTTTTTGTGTCACATGAAATGGACAACATTTTTTAAATTTTATTTTAGCTTAATATTTTCTTCCACTATAGGTCCTATACAAGTAAAAACATAGGTTAAATCCATGTGATCCGATGGCATAAAAGCTTGATTTGAAAGATTATCCTCTGATCCTTTAAAATCTTCAACTACTACCTGATCAAATAAAGCTCTGCATTTTAAAGTTTTTGTCTGAAGCAGCATCACAGTGTTAGTTGGTTACCATACAGTCAGTCATACAACACAAGCATTTAGGTAAAATAGAATACAATTAAGTGCATAAGTTACCATTGTGCTCTAAATGGGGATCAAGCAGCATGTAGCAATCTAGTTATCTTTTAATGCACACCAAATGCTTCTACTAGTCTACATCTAAGCACTTTTACTCTTTAAAAAGCAGTTAAGGAAATCTAATAGAATTTGCTTTTCATTTGCATCTGTTTTGAGCAGAAGATGCAGAAGATAAATGATGGCTTTTACAGATTTATTTTGTAAGAACATTGTGGAACTCAGAAGAAAATCAACACATAATCATGAAATCTGTGAGATAAACATTTAGTGACCTCGAATAAGTGCTTAAAACCTAAATATGCTGGGTTTTTAGAGAAGCTTATGAAAGGATTTTGTGATCATCAGTGTAAATCTTTTTTTTTTGAAGTCAAGACCTGCAGTTTCCATTAAGCTTAAGGTTTTACGTACAAGTTAGACCACCAAAGTGTTACTGTGTGATATTTTCACTTTATATTATTTTTTAGTGAGAAATTAATTTCATAGCTAATTATTTCTTTGAAAATCTGTTAGATCCTGTATTTGCTCATTGCTTATCTGTTTGTGTTAAAGGAACTCAAAGTACCAAAATTTTCACAAAACATAATTTTCAAAAGTAGATTGGGAGAATCATTTATAGTAATTACATTTCTATGGATCACTTCTGTACAGGTGGTACAAACACCTTTCCTCACCATAAATTTTTCTTATCAGTTATTCTTATATTTCCTTGGTTCTAGTATCCATTGCATGTCTTTTGTGCTCTATTAAACAAGCTGTAATGTAATTATTGTAACCTCAGCTGTTGCAGAACAGAAAGGCAAAGAAGTAGACTAACATGACTTACTTAAAATCCTTATTTTTGGAATGGCTTTCTTTCTGGAGACCTGGATACATGTTATAAAGGGTAAGACAAGATTTAATGAAATTTACTTGGGGTTCCCCAGAGCTGCCCGCTTGCAAGGAAAGAAGGGTTAAGGCTACAATAGCTGTACTAGTTTAGAAATCATTATTTATCTCACTAGCAAATGTATAATACCTTATCTCAGTACATTGAAGATAATAGTATAGAGATGTCATAAAATAAGAAGTGCATTACAAATAAGGAAGGTAGGGAGGGAAAGAGAAAATTGCACATAGTCATTTAATGGATTTAATTTTACATGTTTGTGAGGGAAATACAAGCTAACGACATTTTGGTGGGATAATAAATCTCATCAAGAACTCTACTGTAAAAAATATAAGCATATATACATGTGTATACATCTTTATACATTGACATATATGAACCAAAAGAATAGTTCATAAGACTTTTGAAATTACCTTTTCATTGAGTGTACACATGATCAGATGCACATGTCTTTCAGACATGTTGAGCTGAAGCTAAGTTTTAAAAGGATAAGTTTATAAAAACCAAGACTTTCCAAGGGCCCGGTGTTTCAGTCGTTATCCGTGACAAACATTTTTTGCTGGCATGGAAAAAAATCTATTCCTTGTTTGCAGAGCTGCTAGACTACAAGTCTCCTGTGTACTTTTAAATGAACTGATGAGTGAAAAATTAAAGAAAACAGCATTTAACTATTTGCATGTGCCATGCTCAGCGTGCAGCAACAGAATTTGAAGATGAAACGGTGCAACACTCTACAGAAGCTTTTGCTTGTGTTCAAAGGGTGCAGGGCATACTGTATCTTTATTCATTAGGTAGTGCACACGTGACACAGAACACTAATGGCATTTATTCTTTTCCCACTGTCAGTTGTTTTAATGTCTTGGAGAAAGATAAAAATCCCACTGAGGATTTGACAGAGTTGTTTATATGGATCCTTAATCCATACCGACACTAAACAATTCTTCAGAAGCTCAGATGTAGGTGAAGTGGAGTAACATCAACCTAGTATTTCCAGGTCAGATGTTGTTTGAAAGTACTTGGTGAATTTTCATTTGATAAAACAATAATTCAGAGATGACTGAACATGTCTAACTGATGAAGACAGATCAAATATTCTGCTTATCTCTCAGGTAATCTTTCTGACTGAAAAGTACAATATTTATACTGAATCAATTTTTTTATTTTATTTTAATACAATCTGGAAAATAGTGACCATTATTTATTCTTATTCCATGAATTTAGTCTTCTGTATTACTCTAGCAAGTAATATGCTTATTACTCTATATTTGTCTGATTTTCCTTTGTATTTTCGAGATATGTATGTTTGTGAATGTCTGACTTTGACTTTCTAAATGTCTTCCTTAAAAAAAAAACAAACAATTATTCAAGTCACTTTTCAGATGAGATAATCTACAGTACTGAATTCCTTATAGCTGTTCATTCAGTACATTTATTAAACATGAGTGTCCTGTCAAATTCCAGACTGGCTGATCAAAGGACATACAAAGCACATGCTCATTAAACTTCTTAAATTTGTATCAGTACTGCTCTTCTGACAACAATTTACTGTCTTCTAGTTAGTAGCTAAGAGGAAATGACTGGAGTGTCTACAATTAGTCTGGGGCTACAGACAGTATGGAGGAGAGCACTAAGAAAGTCTCTAAATCAGTCTGTGCAGCAGAAAGGAAATCCTCATGGAGCTGAGGAGGTGAGAATTGCTTTTCTAAGCTTTTCCCAGAAATATCTAGAACTTTTTTCTAAAATTGACGGAAGGTTCATAATCTCACATATATTTTTCAATCTTTCCATTTCTAATATGGAGACTGATTCAATACAAGGAAGAAGTTAAAGTATTTTTTTTATTTAATATATAATCTAGTTTTACTATGCTTTATTCTTACGTGTATTTCCAAGAGTGAATCCCCACTCCTCAAAAAAAACCAAAACAAAACAAAACAAGAAAAACCAACCCCAACCTGTGAGAAAAACAGATTCAGAGAAACGTGAAAAGTCTCCTAATGTCTGGTGACAATAAAAATGACAGTAATGCTAAATGTTCCACACTGAATGTTCCTGTGCTTGAAAAAGCTTTCCTCCTTGAAAAGGATTGCCTTCATAAGTATGATCAAAGATTCCAGAGCACTATCAAGAACCAGCTAATGTGAGAGAAACCGTGAATGTTTCAATGTAGTTTACCTTTGAAAGTACTGAAATAATATACCCACACCTCTTCCCAAGCTTCATATTTAATTAGAAATGCAAATAAACTTACAAATTTTAAAAGGAAAATAAATATAAACCAAATCAAATGTTTGGCTAAATAAACCTCTCTCGCTTCCAATGA
The DNA here is from genome assembly GCA_028858755.1 of Ara ararauna. Taxonomy (NCBI): domain Eukaryota; kingdom Metazoa; phylum Chordata; class Aves; order Psittaciformes; family Psittacidae; genus Ara; species Ara ararauna. Next base: position 55,796,018 of record CM054378.1, read on the forward strand.
GAAAGAAAAAAATTGAGTGTTTTATAGTGGGAGTGCCTTCAAATTAAAAGGAAATCTCTGCAAAGGAAATAATTCAAAATTGATTAAAAATGTAGTTTTTTGTTTATACAGACTGACCTATACTTTCATGGGAAAATGAGTACAAAAAATATTCTCTCAGAGACACATTCTTTGCTAAATGAATACCTTGGGCTGGACTTCTTGGCTTTTATTTTTCCTTGGCTTGGTCTTTTCCTTCCTGTTCACTCAGTTTCATTAATCTCTCTGGCTACTGAGGCTTTCGCAGTGTTTGCATCATCTGAGCCAACTTACCTTTGGCCTTCAAACAGAGACACCACAGTCCTGGAGATGGAGCATGAAACTGGCAGTCAGGAGAAGAGGGTTGTACTTCATCCTTCTTTTATTTCTTAAGACAACTCAATCTATCAGATCCCTTTTTCTTTAGGTGTAGTAAAGGAATGGCATTGATTTATTATGAGAAAATGCATTGGCACTGAAATGTTTAAGAAGTAAAGTTAGGAGCAATATTCTTATTGGCAATTCTATTTAATTTATACTTTTCTTTCTGGTTTCATTTTTTCCTTTGTTCTCCTTACCCATAATGATTTCAATCCTTTGCCTTTCCCTTGTTTTGTGAGAATTTATCTTTTGACAATAACATGCAACAGCTATGAAATATTCTCAAAATATTCAAAAGTCAACATTTGCCACTTAAAAGTGAACAGACGACATGAAGTGCTGTAGTTATTTGTGCAAGTATGAGATGTATTTCATTTGCGTCCTGGGTTCAGCAGTAGCAGTCATTTTTCTCCTTAGTAGCTAGTGCGGCGCTGTGTTTTTGACTTTCGGCCTGGGAACAGCGCTGGTAACACCAGTATTTTCAGTTGTTGCAGTAATGTTTAGTCTGACCAAGGACTTTCTGAGCTTCATGCTCTGCCAGGGAGGAGGTGAAGCCGGGACAAAGCAGAGACAGGACACCTGACCCAAACTAGCCAAAGAGGTATTCCATACCACAGCACGTCATGCCCAGGATATAAAAACAGGGGCAGGGGACCCGGAAGGGTGGGGTTCACTGCTGGGTCGGGCTTCATATCAGGTGGTGAGCGGTTGTATTCTCTTCCCTTGTTGTTTCCCTTGTCATTATTATTATTGGTGGTAGCAGCAGTGGTTTGCGTTATACCTTAGCTAATGGACTGTTCTTATCTCAACCCGTGGGAGTTACCTTCTTTCGATTCTCCTCCCAACCTCTCTGGGAGAGGGGGGAAGAAAGAGGGGGGAGTGAGTGAGCAAACTATGTGAGTTACGGCTTTAACCACGACAATTTGTCATGAAGTACTGAATGTTGGCATCTGTTGACTGTTTAATGCAGAACAGCATGCAGTTCATATTCAAATACATCATGCAGCAGGCAGAAGAAGCTAGGTACTGCACTCACACTTGATCTCCTAAGCTATTAGCACTCAGGTGGGCTGTCTGAGCAGAGACTGAATGGCTCTGGAGACTGAATTATCCTTTCCATTTACGAGCTGGTTTACATAGCAATCTGCTATTAAAGCTGTTGATCACAGTGGAAAGGAGCTGACTTAGTTGACATGATGCTCCCCAGGATTTCTAGCACAAACTTAGAAAAATCATGTTTGACATTACATAAAGCAACTACTAGTTGAAAGGATAACCATGTTGCATTTTATTAATGATTGGTTGATGAGAAAATAAGCACAATTCACTTCATTGCTCTGATCTCAAAGTCTAGTAAAAGTATTCAATAGTAATCGACATTATTTCCAAATAACCTGTGTAATAGAGATAAACCTTTGTTGGTCCAAATGAGGGATAACTGCCATGAGGAAAATAAAGTTTTCCACCAGTAGTGTGCTTGATCTATGAACTATAAATTGCAGTATCATTATCTAGTGTTATTCTTTTCTAAAATAACTAAAATGCTTTTAAAAAAATTGCTGCTTGCCAGTTTATTTTTTTTAATAAGTAGTTGATTTGTACAAAAGCAATCTTCTAAAGTCTAACAAACATTGGACAAGAAAAATAAGATAGAAGTAATTTTAAAATATCCATGATTATTCTTTTTAAAGAAAAAAAAAAGACTTTACTCTTACTTAACCAATAAATAGATCACCAATTTCAGACAATAATTGAATAGATGTTTTTTGACTACATCCAGCAGCATTCCATGGTTAGAGATGAGCGTTACATGGTGGAGTAAACAATGACACCCAGTGGCCATATTGACTCAAGACCTGTTTGTGCTGTTGGATTTTCTCAGCTCAACTACTTCTGTTGCATAGGCTAGTTAATTTTTCTATTGTTTGACTTGGGTGTGGTTTTCCTGTTTGTTTGGAGTTTTTTTCCCCACAATACTAAAGACACAATAGTTAAGTTTTCGTCGGAGCCAAGTGACATAGGAGGTTTGACACACTGAACTCCACCCCTCCAGCAAGAGAAATGATGACCAGCACATCAATGACAAGAGTCACACATATGAATCTATACAAACCGTACTTATTAAAGAAACTGACTGTTGAAAAAAGTTGGAGCACAAGATGTACTTGATTAGCATGACAAGGACAGACAGTGGATATTCATGCCGGTTTTACAGAGGATGAAAGCTGTTGGATTGCTGTATGTCATTATGCTAACTTCAAGGAAAACAAAAACAAAACAGAAAAAAAGAAAAATCCCCCAAACAAACAGCACCAAAGTGGTGCCTATATAAAGTATAAAAAGGGTTTTATTGAGTTATGGTTTATCAGTAGATAAGGGATATCTGATTCCAACAGAAACCAAAGCGCAAGCCAAGAGCAGCTGACTCTAATAAAATTGTCTAGAAGATGCAGATCTGGAATGTGTTGGCTGATTCTAACTTGAATGCTATGAAACCACACATTTATTACTTCTGGCTTCTGCAGTGCATCAGTCACTGAATGACTCTTGGAACAAAGCTAGCACCCATGTCTGATATTATTACAAAGTTTCTCATTGATCTAGAAGTAATGAAGTAATATTTTGAATAAAATATGTCTTATAAAACACTGATTTTCTGAATGATACAACTGTAAATTGGGATTTCCTCTTTTTCAGCCCTTATTTCCTGCTGTGCCTGAAACCACCATATAGGCATCCCAAGGCAGCAAAGTTACAAGATGAATATGAAAATAATTTTATTTTCCACCTTGGTGATGAGGAAAAACAGTGCTCCTAATGCTCTTAATGATATATGTAAGCTAACATCATGGCAAATAGGCCATGTTAAAAAGGCTTCAGTAAAAACGAAACTTCAGGTTGAATTGTTGGTAAAAGGTTCAGCTTCAGATAGGATGATGATGTCCCAAGGCATTTTACAAGCAATAAAAAACTTCATGCCTGAGGAGCAAAAAGATTAAAGTGGCTGCTACAAATGAGAAGGTAAAGATCTCATTACAGGCTCTGCTAGGAGTTAGAAGAGCAACTGGCAAAGAACATGGCTCACCTATGCAACTAATCCCCAGTGAACAATGCAGGAGTTCCTCCTAAATACAATAAAAGCAAATGAAAAAATGACTGTATGAAGAGGTAACTCGGTATGAAGGGACCAGTAGTAGCTGTGGGTGTTTCTAGTATAAATAATAAATTAATATTAGCCAGTAAAACTTAAAAACTTTATTATAATACTTTCCCCCTCAACTACTTTGTACCTATAAATCCAAGCCTGTTTTCAGACAGACTCTATCTTACCAAATTAATCTAGATAATTTCAGTACTATTCTCTGTTTGGCATTTTCTAACTGTTTCATGCAATTTCTGTTGACTGCCAAATTTTACTAGTAATAGAGCATCTAAAATGCCCTGCACCATGTATGTTGCTGAGCCACCAGTATAGAGACCTTTAATAGACTAATGTGCTTTATAAAAAAAATGCATTAGATTCCAAGTATATTCCAACATAATTGTTAATTATTGAAAATGATAAAAAAGGTGAAAGAGTAAGATTTCCACTTCATGATGAGAAACTGTTCTAGTGAGTTGATTACTGTGTCCTAATGAGTATCTGTAAACTCATTACTAATGATGTCTGCTGAAAAAGCTCTGGTGATATTTCTATTGAGAAATATGTTCACAGAATCATTCAAGTTGTGAAGGGGCCTCAGAAAGAATGTCTCCAGTACAAACCCTATGCCCAAAGCAGGGCCAGCTCTGGGGTCAAACCAGGCTGCTCAGGGCTTGGACAGGTTGAAGCTTGAAATTCTGCAGAAGCAAAGATGGCGAAGACTCTCAGCATGACCTGCTCCACTGCCTCACTGTCCTCATGGGGAAATAGTATCTCTTTCTACACTAAAACTTTCTCATTTCAGGTTATTTCTGCATCCCAAATAGTACCTTTGGCTAACAAAGGATGTTCATGCTCCAAGTCAAATCACTGAAAGTTCTGTGGTTGGTTCCATACGAATGTGATATTTCCCTTTTTCTGGCTTTCATTAGTGTGATTGCCTGTTCCATACTGAGAGCAGGTCTCCATGGCCGCAGTCTTCCTTAGAGGGAAAATGAATCAATTGAGTTTCTGTATTCATATACCATTGTCTTTGTTTATTCTGCTTTCTTTACAGCCTATTTCTACAAGTTAGATATGAAGTATTTGTGACAGTAAAGACCAAGGGAATTTCAGATCTTCAGATTCATTAAACTATATCTCCTGTGGAATACATTGGACAAGCTTTCTTTTAGAAGGCAAATGAAATCAAACTGTCAGTTCTGTTCAATGAGATCCCCATGAAGAACAACAACAATGACAACAACAAAAGTAATCTTAACACCAACCACAATTGTCTTATCATGGGTTGCTCATGAGACACTCAAAGTGGTTTCCTGGGAAAAAAAAAAAAAAAAAGAAAAAAATTATAGAAAACAAAACAAACAAAAAAACCCCCCCAAACTAAACTGAAGACTAGAAATAAGTCATATATAAAAGAGCCCTTATTTCCCTCCCAAATTGCTTAAGGGATTTGTGAAACCTACTGCTGTTACAGCTGTCACCCATACTTACCTTTTCTTAGGAAGCACAGCTGAGACCTTCATCTCTCTATAAGGCATTTCCAGTCATGCCGCATGTTGATTTAATTATAGTATCACACTGAAGTGTCCTGAGAAAATACCCTGCAAATGGAAATGATGACATTCACTCTGGGAGTAGGAGAAAGTTTATTGTTTATTTTTTAATAGACTACAACTGCAATAAAAGTCATAGCTTATTGATTTCACAGAAACTCATATGATCCCACATTTAATATTAATTTTAATGCATATTCTTATATTCTTTATTCATTTGAAGAAGCAGAAAGATGGAAATGTCATCACTGAGTTTTCTGTTCTCTTTTTTTCTTATTCCATTTTCTGATTCCTTTTTCTCATTGTCTAAACTCCCCTCCTCCCTAAATCTCTTCTGGCCACCACTTTTGCTAGCAAAAGGGACAAATCTGAGGTTGAAAAGAAAAAGCCATTTTTGATGAAATATTGTGAGGAAAAAAACAAAAAGCAGAGGCTTGCAAGTAACTTACACAGGCTTCTGTTCAAAGGCTATGCTGTACTCTACTCGAGGATTTTAATAAAAGCACTAAGAAGTGAGAGCAGCATGAACAGAACTGTGCGTCTATCACCACTCCTAACTGGATCTGCCAGCAAAATTAAATCTAGGAAGCACATGTTTTGGTTTCAACAGTGATTCATATGATAGAGATTATTTTCTTATTACATAAAATTGAGAGGCTGTGAAGACACAGCATAAACTAGAGATAGCCATTTTTCTTTGTTTGCTGCAAAGGAATGTCACATCTTTTGATAAAATGCCTTCTCAGAAATATAAATCTCAATGTTATCAAACTTCAGAAAATGCAAGAGTAATTATGATGTGAATTTTAAAACTATCTGGAATATTACTTTTTATTGGTATTTTGGTGGGGGGTTTTTTGTTTGTTTGTTTGTTTTTCTGCGGTTTTGCAATTTTTCTCTTCATTGGCACAATTACTGTATATAAGATGTGGTATATGCACTTCAACCTGTCCAGAACAATTCTGATATTGCAGACCCTACTATATGAAAAAAGCCTACACAGCCTTAAGATGTATCACCTCTTCTCCTTTTAAATGAGAAAATTTTAAGATTATTTTTTTCCTCCAATAATTTTATCTATTTCTTTCCATCATGATTTGCATTTAAAAAAGACTTAAAAGAAAAGGTCAGTTCATAGTAGCTGGGCCTGAAATTCATACCATATTGAATTCTAATATTGTTTTACTGCTAATTCTTTATGATTCTAAAAGATACATTATTTCTCAAATACATTAATTAATTTAATTTTCAAAAAGTTTTGGATACCAACCATGAGGGTCTGAAGTTTCTCAAGACTTTAACAACTATGGAAAATCATCTCTTTTAAAACAGACTAGGGTCTGATACCTCAAAAAATTAAGCATGCAGATAAGGGATTATTCTGCAAAATGTAGACTATAACCATTCTCAATAAGTAAAATGTAGATAATGATTTTTGTCCTCTTACAAGGATGATGTGAAAATTAATCTATTAACAAGGACAAGATAATGATTTTGTCAGTTAAGCATTATGAAGCATTGATATTTTGCCTGCAAATCTTTTCAGTAAGATTCTTATTCATTATCCTGAGATGGAAAACCAAAGTTTTTGATATAACAAATTTAGAAGAAACCCTTTAGTGTTTCATTGGGCTTTTCAGCACAGTGCCTGCCCTCTTGTCTAGGAAATATTGCATTATCTATGAAATGTTAAAGTAAACTTTTCAAAAAGTCATGTCAAACAAATTTTAGTCCCAATTTGACCAGTAAGTATATTCACCCCACCAACTGTAAATGTGGAAGATGAAGAATAAGCTCTTTCAGAAATCCCACTCAGGCAAGTATTCTGGCTGAATTAAAAAATAAAGAAATCCATTGGTTAGTTTTTATTTGGTTTGCCTTCCCCCCAGGCTACCTACAGGCACAAGTACCTGAATGTGCAAACATGTATATAAGTTTTCCTGGCAATGTGTGATCACTTCTGTGGTTGCACCCATGCGTACACATGCGCTTACACTTACGTGCTAGGTATGTTCTCTGTCCCTCCTCAGTCCTGCTTTACTCAGTTTTAGATATTCCCTGTGGCACTGATGGAGTAGAAATGGTGTAATAGTTCATCTGAGAGAAATAAGGTCAAGTTTTTGATCCTTGCTATGCATGAGGTAAAGTTCTTAAGCTTTAAAGCAGACACTAACACTCACTTCTCTTAAGCCCTATAAATACCATAACCTCTATGTGCCAGAGTGCCTGCAGATCAGTGGACATGTAAGAGCTGTGAATCTAAAGCCATCTCAGAGACAGTGACAAACAGGACATCGGTTTCCTGTACTTCAACCACATGAAGAAAGACTAGGACAGGGATATTTTCTGGAACTCTGACACAGTCACGTTAAGTTTAGAATCAAACCTGAAGTTGTGAATACTGAACCAGAGAAACATTTCCACCTCGTCGACAACCAGGAGTCTACCTAAAGGAACCTGCAGATACCTGAGCGCCACTGGACCTGCTTACCCTCATAGGCACTCTGTTGTCCTTAGCCAGACTAATACTTCAAGAAGACTGACCTGTAAACCACCTTCTCTTCATGTGTTCAAACAAAGCCCCTGTAGCTCTGAGGATCCTGCTCTATTAGGCAACTGCTGCTTCTTAAACATAGTGATGCTGAAATCCCGGAAGCATAACTCTCAATTGCGGATCCTGATGTCATTCTCTGAAAGGGACTTTAGTCAGTCACTGATCCTCACCGTTTGCTTCTAGGTATTTTTAAACAACTCTCTGCTCCACAAGCTGGCTCCCATGGAAGCCAGTTTTGATCATTATTCTCTCCATTCATTGTAGTCTGTTTATCCATCACAAGCTAGGCAGCAAGTCATTTAAAAGTTAATCAGTGCACTGCTCAGCATTTCAATGGCTGTCTCCTTTTATGTGTCTAGACATTAGCTGAGGAAACCAACTCAAAGAAATGAGCTATAGTTGCTGTCTGAAACCACATACCTCATCCCTTCTGAATTTCAGAAAAGGTTCATCAGGAAGTTTTTGTTCCAGACCTTGAGTTTATTCTGAGTAAAATGCAAAACCAAAAGAGATAATTTTCAGTGCAGTTCACAGCAATTCCAGTCTCAAAAGGAGAGCTGAATTTGTAAATTTTTCATTATAAACAACATAACTGATTGTACATTATTTTTTCCCATTTAGGATAAAAATTTTATGAGAAATGCTGTGTGTAGGCCTTTACCATTAGATGACTTATTAAACTGGAACTCTAAACATTCACCTAACCCTAATCAATATGTAGATGTGCACAGCATCTGACACTATGAATAAAAGCAAACCTTTCTATGGCTAACAGGGAGAGGTAAAGAGTAAATAAGCTCTAGAATTTTAGTTTCACATGCACATGAAACGCATTCATGAAAACAGGCATATAAAATACAAAGAGTGATCTGTCTGCCATGTCTCGTATAAGCAAATTAATCCAGTTGACATTTTTTGGGGTTACATAAGAAAAAAGGGAAATTAGATAACACCTGATTTTTGCCTGAAATAGAAAAATGATATTCATGATGCACCTTCCCTTCATATTTTCTAAGAATTTACTAGTTACTTCTTGTCCCATCATGTGTATTTTTTTCTGTAGCTCTTGCATAATTGGTGTGATTACTGCATAGCATGCTCATTTATAACGGCTTCCAGGAAAATTAAGCCCTGAATTTCATTTTCTAAATAAAAGTCTTATTAACCAAAGTAATTATAGCAGAAAGTATCAAATTCTCTAAAGAAATAACAGCCCTATTTCTTTAATTTGTCTTCTTGTCTCTCTCTTTCTTTCTTTCTTTCTTTCTTTCTTTCTTTTTTTTTTTTTTTTTTTTTGAAGCATGAATTAGAGTTTCAGCAGGGTGGAAAGAATGCAGTCTGGTGTGAAAAAGCTCTCAATTGAAAAAAAATCCTCAGAACACAGGAAAATAATATGCATAAAATCAATGGAAGCATAAACCAATAAAAAAAATTAGTATTTTAAATGCTAGTTTTGTAGAAGCTTACAAAGTTTCTTCTTTAATTAGTTACTCTTACTAATGGAAAAATAACCCAAAATATTATATCAATTGCTTCATTGTCAGACCCTTAGTAAAGGGAATATTAGCAAGTCAGTTTTACTACACTGTTGCAGTTTTAGTGGCTTAATCAAGTGACTAAAAAAGTAAAACTTAACATATTTTTACTATACTTAATTTAAGAAAGTTATCCAGCCACATCTGGGTTTTTGTCTATGTCTCATTCTGAGAAAGAATGCTGCTTCATGGCATCCTTGTTGATATTAAATGGTAGCCTGAGCTCTTCAATTCTCAGACAACCATTTTTCTTTCCTTATATCGCATCACTTAGAGAAAATACTTGTAAGTAATACAGAAAATAACCAGTTATAATTACAGTGCCACTATTTTTATTAAATATTTATTTGGTTAAACATTTTATTTTGGTTTCATTTTTCCATTCCCTAGATGTGATTTTCCAATGATAAGGAGGGAAAAAATAAGAGAGAAAATAAAGTGACATTTGGCTATGCTTTTGTTTTGCAAACTCTGAAGTGGGAAATGTTTGAAAATTTTCCATGGGAACTCTTTCATTTTGGGAAATACCATTTTCATGGACTAAAAGTATTTTATTTGGAATATATTAATGTCGTGGTTTAAGACTAACTCACACAGACTCTCTCTCTCACTCACTCCCCCCTCTTTCTTCCCTCCGCTCCCGGGTGGATGGGAAGGAGAATCGAAAAGAATGCAACTCCCACAGGTTGAGATAAGAACAGTTTAGTAACTAAAGTATAACACAAATCACTACTGCTACCACCAATAATAATAATGACAAGGCAAATACAAGGAAAGAATACAATTCTCACCACCTAATACCAAGCCCGACCACCCAGTGCACCCCCACCCTTCCGGGTCTCTGCTCTCTGTTTTTACATCCTGGACATGACATGCTGTGGTATGGAATAACCTCTTTGGTCAGTTTGGGTCAGGTGTCCTGTCTCTGCTTCCTCCCAGCTTCTCCTCCTCCCTGGCAGAGCGTGAAACTCAGAAAGTCCTTGGCCAGACCAAAACATCACTAAGCAGTAACCGAAACACTGGTGTTATCAGCGTTGTTCCCAGGCCCAAAATTAAAAACACAGCGCTGCAGCAGCTACCAAGAAGGAGAAAAATAACTGCTGCTGCTGAACCCATGACAATTAACTAAAATACTTTCTTCACTGAATTATTGAATCATAGTAGCTTGTTATAGTGCATTCCAAAGTAAAATTGGTGACAATTATTCCAACAATTTGCATTGGTTTGGGTATTTTTTTTGCCTGTCAAAATGTGTTCTTTATAAAATCTAAAATCTTTCACATGTAAATACAATTTTGGTGAAAACAATTAATAATAAGAAAGTAAGAAAAAATTTGAGTAAAATGCCCAGCCTTTTCAGAATGAGGATTCTGTTAGTTATTTGGGGAATCTTTCAAAATATTGCTTTCATGCTTTTACAACATAACACATAACCTCATGCCCCCATGCCTCCTGTTTTAATATTAATCTAACATCTCTGGCAGTTTTAGGAGAAAATGCTTTCTTAAACAGCAATGAAACAAACAAAACTCTCTTCATTATAAATATTTCAGTAACGTTTGAAATGCTGTCAGAGAATGAGAGTTTCGATTCTTTTAATATTTTTTACTATTCCAATGGTACTATAAATATGGATAAAGTTCAGACTTAATTTTGTACTTATATTTTACTTTCTTCAAGTTATTTCTAATGCTCTTTTCTCTTTCTGGAGTGAGTTTGTCTCAATTTGATGTCCTTGGGAAAGAAGACATTCAAACAAAACCTTCTGCCAAAGCAAGTTAAAATGTTGAAATGTAAAATTTATTTACAATACCTGCGTAAGTCTTGCTTGTATAGCATTTAGCATTACACTTAGTAGATAAAGTGCAAGACTGGAAAACAAGGATATTTAATCTTGATTTATCTAAAGGCATATGAAGAATAACAGTTCTGGCTGCCTTTCCAGTCCCCCTCAAGCAAGACCTGGAAGGACTACCTGCAAGGTTGACATGAGAATGAAATTGCTTGGTCAATTTAGTAATTTACTTTTCCATATGAAATTGTCAATTTCATGCAGAGGAAAAACTAGAAGCTTCAAAGGCAGTGGATTTAGCGTTTAAACTATGCTTAGTAGGAAATGACCTGAGCCCAAGTAGTCTTTTTTCCAAGGTATGATATAGGAATCACATAAAGCCAAGCATACATCATTCCAAACTTAAAATAGAATCACAGAATCATAGAAGAGTTAGAGTTGGAAATGCTCTTAAGATCATCTAGTTCCAACCCCCCTGCCAGGGGCAGGGACACCTCACACTAAACCATGTCACCCAAGGCTATGTCCAACCTGGCCTTGAACATAGCCAGTGATGGAGCATTCACAACTTCCCTGGGCAACCACTTCCACTGCCTCACCACCCTAACAGTAAAGAACTTCCTCCGTATATCCAATCTAAACTTCACCTGCTTAAATTTGAACCCATTACCCCTTCTCCTATCACTACAGTCCCTCATGAAGAGTCCCTCCCCAGCACCCTTATAAGCCCCCTTTAGATACTGGAAGGCTGCTATGAGGTCTCCACGCAGCATTCTCTTCTCCAGGCTGAACAGTGTCAACTTTCTCATCCTATCTTCATACGGGAGGTGCTCCAGTCCCCTGATCATCCTCGTGGCCCTCCTCTGGACTTCTTCCAACAGTTCCATGTCCTTTTTATGTTGAGGACACCAGAACTGCACACAGTACTCCAAGTGAGGTCTCACAAGTACAGAGGAGAGGGGCAGTATCACCCCCTTTGACCTGCTGGTCATGCTCCTTTTGATGTAGCCCAGGATACGATTGGCTTTCTGGGCTGCGAGCGCACACTGCCAGCTCATATTCATTTTCTCATCGACTCCAAGTCCTTCTCTGCAGGGTTGCTCTGAATCTCTTCTCTGCTCAACCTGTAGCTGTGCCTGGCATTGCTCTCACTCAGGTGTAGGACCTTGCACTTGGCATGGTTAAACTTCGTAAGGTTAGCACCAGCCCACCTCACAGGCATGTCAAGGTCCCTCTGGATGGCATTCCTTCCCTCCAACGTATCAACAGAACCACACAGCTTGGTGTCATTGGCAAACTTGCTGAGGGCACACTCAATTCCACTGTCCATGTCACCGACAAAGATGTTGAACAAGACCGGTCCCAACACCCATCACTGGGGGACACCACTTGTTACTTGTCTCCAGCTGGACATTGAGCCATTGAGCAGAACTCTTTGTGCGCGGCCATCCAGCCAGTTCTTTATCCACTGAGTGGTCCACCTATCAAATTGATGTCTCTCCAATTTAGAGACAAGGATGTCATGTGAGACAGTGTCAAACGTTTTGCACAAGTCCAGGTAGATGACATCAACTGCTCTACCCCTGTCCATCAGTTCCATAGCCCCATCATAGAAGGCCGCCAGATTGGTCAGGCAGGATTTCCTCTTAGTGAAGCTACACTGGCTGTCACCAATCACCTTGCTGCTTTTCATGTGCCTCAGCATGCCTTCCAGGAGAATCTGCTCCATGTGACCGAGTAAGCAGACATACAGAAAAGTTCTTTGCTAAGTTGAGTTGTCTGTCTTGGTGTCAGTGTATGCCTTGGTACAGAGTGGGAAATAGAGCTTCAAAATAAAGAAAAGCCTCGCTGTGCAGTGTTCATTGAAAGAGTGATGGTTTAAGACAGCTATGCTACTAACCCATACAGGCTACACGATGGCAGCTTTACACTTGGAAATCCAGCCTTTCATGTAAAATCTTCCACCTTCATGTACTTGTTTGCTTAAATATAAATGAAAAGGAGAATTAGAATTACTGAACATTTCAGCCTTAATTGTCAGCTCTGAGTCTTCAGGAACTGACATGGACAGATCTGGAGATTTTCCAGAAAGATTTACAAAGTTGTAATTTTTATTATTCTACTTCCATGCTGAAATTCAGGTGCCACTGAAGCCAGCAATAATTTTGCATTTGCTTCTGTAGGGTCAGATCTTATTCACAGCAAATGATACTTCTTCCTATAGTCTCCCTAGTTTTATTTCTCATTTTATTCCCCATGCTTGTATTTCTACAGAAAAATTAAACTTCAAACTATGAAATCTGTTCCTATTAACACTGGATAGAAGGTGAGAAAGAGAAGGATGTTGGGTCTTGCAGACACAATAGCTTGAATTTTAAACCAAACACAGCTGTAGAGAAGTAAGAGGATCCCCCATGTGCTGGAAATCCTACCATGTTATTTATCTATACCCATTTACAAACAAACAAACAAAATCTTTGTCAACTTCTTGATGAGCTCAAAAGGTAAGGAGCAGCAGTTTAATTCACAACTTTTTCCTAAGTCTACTTTCTGCCAAATATTTTTACAAGCTGGTGCCTAACTCAATTTGTGAAAATGCCATTTAGCAAATGGGAACACTGAAGTTGATTTTGGAAAATTCTATTGAATTAGTTACAAATGGTGTCTAATTTCTTTCTGGTATGGAATTCTAGTATATATTAGTCACTTTAAATGTGTTGCAACGAAACACAGTTTCTATTTTTTTGTATTTAAAAAAAATCAAACACTGCTTGGTACAGAAAAGATGTTCAGCAAAGATAGCTTTTTCTATGGCTTTATTGGCAGTGCAGTGAAGACTGCCTTGGTATTACTATACTCTTAAAACTTGCAAATCAATGTTTTAAGCATAGAACAAAAATACCAAGGAATAAACTGGATAACTGCTCTGTATTTTCCATTGGATTCTTTTGAAATTGGTTGGTTGGTTGGTTGGTTGGGTTTTTTTGGTAAGAATCTAGAGTTTAGAACAGAAGTCAAAAACCTGGAAACTGTGAATTGGGATAAAAATAAAGCCCATAAACTCCTCTCTTAGATTATGAGTTTCTCAATACAGAACACTGCAACAAAGTCCAAATAATGGCAACTTCCACTGCAGGATTTGTAATATAAATTGAGACTTTTCAGATGAGTGATGGCTATGGTTGATTTTTTTTTTTCCACCCACATGATACACTGTTTTGGCTTTAGCATTGCTTGTGAGTGATTTACAATGGGTTCTGAACTGCAATCTTCAAAACACGGAAGTAGAGAACAAAACTACGCAGAAAACTCTGTCTTCAGATCTGCTCAGCCAAGACTCTTACAAGGGAAGGAGTTTTCTGGCCCCTGCATTGCTGCCTGGACCAGCCTCAAAGATGCCCAGCCTTTCATCGCATTCAGTTTTAATGTTCCCGCATTCTTTTTTAATCTGTTATGTCATCTGGGGATGGCTAGAGAAGAGTATGCTTATTCCATTCTTTTTATAATTTTTTTTTTTTTTACCCAATATTCTAAGCAGCTGGTGAGAAGAGCAAAAGACTTTAAAGAACATTTTTGAGCGTTCTGGAAGTTCTCTTACTCTGGAGACAGGAGGACATAGTCTAGCAACCTAGCCTAGAAAAGAAGAACATTCCACACGATCTTTCAGTTTCGAAAAATTTAGGTGTTCTTCCTGTTATCTCTGACAATGATTGTGTGTGTATGTCAGAACCTGGTAATGAAATACCAGAGAGGCACTTTCTGTCCAAAGAATCACTTTTGTAGGTGATAACTCATTTCTAAAGAAATGAGCAATTGACTTTTTTTTTTTTTTTTTTTAATTTCTTTTTGGCAAATGTGGTATGTTCTCCATTTTCATATTTTCCCTTAGTTATAGTGCACATGCTAAAGTGAGGAAGAAAAGTAGTATGAGTCAAAATATTTCTGACTGCATTTAAGGTTGTTCTGTAATGTCAGCTTCTGAAAGAATATTAAGCTGCATTTTTGAACAGGCAAAATATATTTGCTTAACCATTTCTCTGCAGTTGCAGCAACAGTTTGGAAATGTATTTTACCCTGGTAGCTAAAGTATGGAACATTAACAAGAAGTTATTTTTGCAGGGTCCTTCAGAGTGTTAATGATCTGATGAACCCAAAGACTTGGCATGAGTTTGACATTCTGGAAAATTATTAGAAAGTTTAGTGTATTATTTCGTCTGTGTCTGAAACATCTGCAGAGATCTTTGAAACTCAGAAACAATGCTGTGACCTGGTCTTGCACTTTATTGATATTTCTAGGAGAAAATGTTCTTTCACTTGTTTCTGAAAGTATTTTTCTAAGTCTGACTGGAATATAATTTCTTTTTAAAAAGAGTCCTTAGGACTCTAAGATGCAGATAATATTTTTTTTTTTTTCACATCATTAATGTACCTGAACAATTTTTGGCAAATTCGTTTCTATTTGAAATTCATTCAATAAGCCTGAAATAGTTTGTAGGAAAGGATTGGACTTACCCTATTTCTTAATGTAAATAAAACACATTAAAAAAATAAATAAAGCTGCCAGATCAATTGTCTTCAAAATGAGGAACAAGAATACAGGAGGACAAGTCCATTATGTAAAAACTTTTAATTTCAAAATATAACACTGCTGTAATAAAAAATTTAATTATTTAAGATTTTCTTCTTTATAGAAGCCTTATTTACTATAAAATAATTGTTTCTAATAACTTGTATTTAATTAACTGCAATTAAATTTTATAATAAGATTATATATTCTGTATGTATTCAACAAATTGTTTTGTTAAAAATTTATGTTATCTTTCATTATATTGCCAGTTCTTTAACTCGCATGTATGGGCTCAGAATAACTGGGCTAAAGTCTTTGGAAATTGCTGAAAAATTGCTGAGGGATTTGAGATGTGGTAAAAAGAAGACTAGTTTCAGAAAATATCTAACTTAAAATTGTTGAAGGAACAGAGAGACTCTGTCCCCTGTGTGTGGATAATATTTGGTTGATAACACTCCAATTAGCCTTAATCCACCTCTTCATTTAAAATTAAAGGATGTTTTCCAATATTCATCACGTTTGTTCTGGAAAACTATTATATGTTAGCCCGTAAGGAATGCAAATTTTATTTCAATGTGAACCTGACTTTTTTTTTTTTATTTATTTTTCGATCAAAGGTGTGTAAAACAGGCCACAAAATGCACTGTTTATAACAGTTTGAGAACAGGTATGTGTTTTATGTCTAAGGACTTCAATAGCTGTGAGATCTAACTGCTGTGCTTATGTGGAATAAATGTGTAAAAGCAGTTTTCAGCTCTGAATAATAGCGAGGTTTTACCATGTGTACTTCTTTTTATCATTGGCTTAGACATCTTACGCAAGAGAGAGATTCTAGCTCTCACATGTTTCTGTTTAATTAGCATGACAAGACTAGAATTGTTTTTGCATTCTCCTCTTGTTTCAGAGAGATAATTTATTATAGGGTGTCTTGTTAAATTTTCCAGTCATAAGTGCTTGAATATTCATTGTATGGGTGGAAGTAAACAATCAGCTAAGACTATGATTTGTCTGATCTATACTGTGAATGTTACTAAGTTGTGGAATTTAGGTGATGCTAGTGATGAACATTATCCTTTCTCATGACAAGAAAATTACATGAAGGACCTCCCGTACGAAGATAGGATGAGAAAGTTGGGGCTGTTCAACCTGGAGAAGAGAAGGCTGTGTGGGGACCTCATAGCAGCCTTCCAGTATCTGAAGGGGGGCCTATAGGCATGCTGGGGAGGGACTCTTCATTAGGAACTGTAGTGAGAGGACAAGGGGTAATGGGTTCAAACTTAAACAGGGGAAGTTTAGATTGGATATGAGGAAGAAATTCTTTACTGTAAGGGTGGTGAGGCACTGGAATGGGTTGCCCAGGGAAGTTGTGAATGCTCCATCGCTGGTGGTGTTCAAGGCTGGGTTGGACAGAGCCTTGGGTGGCATTGTTTAGTGTGAGGTGTCCCTGCCCCTGGCAGGGGGTTGGAACTAGATGATCTTAAAGTCCTTTCCAACCCTAACTATTCTATGATTCTATGATTCAAGCTCTCCTGCTCTGAAGTCTATTCTTTCTTTTCTTACTTTGCCAGATGAAAATCCATGGGGTTTTGCTAACTTCAGTGTAAGATTTTCCTTTCCAGGGATTAATGTTGGAATTATTTTGGATTTTCAGGTCTTTGTAAGCTTTGATAGGTTTTTTCTGAAGGTAAGAAATAGGGAAATGGAGAGTGATGAAGGATGCATTCAGTATTCAAATCTTTGGAGTACTATTCACAGCATAATTCACACTTCTAAGCACTATCAGTTATTTCCTTTTAAAGCTTCATACACTTTACTTTACAGGGGCCCAAACACATTGCTTCACACACTCGTTTTGGCTTCCAGCACAGCCCATTGCTGTGGCAGCTCTTTAATTTTTTTATCCTCTTGGAAATATTTCTTGAGATGAAGTTTAAAAAGACAACTGCAAACTGCAGCAAAATCAGCACCATAAAGTTTGGATAAGAGCTGTTATATGTTTCTAACCAATGTTATAACTATTCTGGTAATACAAGTAGTTTAATAGTCCTAGTTAACTACTATTGTTATTTAATGACTACATGAAAAACACGTTTATTTATCCACTGTTACCTGGCAAATAATCAATAAAATCGTACTTGGATGAAACTTTCAGAAACTTATGCAGTTGTATATTTCCCTTCTTCCCGACTTTAAAATGTTCCTGCTGGGCTAATGTGATGGATTGACATGTTTTCCCCAGCTATTTTAAATAAGATCGGTTTCGAATGCTTGGTGTCCCCAGGCTGGCTGTCTTTTCCCCTTCTTTCCTTCTTGTCTCTTGGCCAGCTAAAATTAATGTCTTCTCTGCTCTTCTTCTCTGGGATCTCTATTACATTCTGAAGGGTCACAAGTGGAGTAAGACAAGCAAAATATTAAGAATGATCTCAGTGAAAACACTGTTGTCTCTTTTAAGGGATAGTCAATATTCAACATACATATAACAAAGACTCTTACTAGCAGAAGTAAAATTTCTGTTAGCCCAGAAATACTCTCTTATCTCAAAGTATCTTCTCAATCTCAGGCAAAAATATTACCCATAAAAAAATCCGTATGATAATAATACCCTTAGATATCCAGGATGTACTGGGGAGGAGGAAATTTATATTTGTTACATACAGTAACAGAAAAGAAGTACATAATTACATAAAAAACTTAAATCCTTTGTAAAAATAAGTATTTTGATTTTACATTTCAAAATTTCAAGTCTTATTCCAAAGCAAGAAAAAGTAAATGTGAACTATGAGTGAGCAAAAATGGAAATGTTTGCTTGTTTTAACTTAGCAACTCAAAAGATTTTCTGTGTTATTCATTAAAACAAAAAAGTAGGTACAAATTTAGGTCACAAACAAATATGTTTAGTTTCACTATAATCTCGCAGACAACATTTTTAACATATAATCAACCACTATGGAAGTGAGCTTCTAGACAAGGTGTGTTCCTGGCAGAGTAATGCTGAATGTCACATGAAAATACAGTACTTGATTCTAATTGACAGCTTTATACGTCTGTGGGGTTTTTTTGGGGCGTGTATTTTTTTTTCCATCAACCATTAAAATTTACATAGACTGCTTTTAGAGTTACTCCCTGAGACCAATAGGCCATTCGGGTTTTAAATAAATCACTTTTTACAAACCTGCCAGTACTGATAAATCTTTTGACCTTATATGAAGTATTACGTTGTTCTGGCTTATCTCAAGACTAAACTCTAGAAAATGTCTTTTGTTCCAGGACAAGGGAATTTTACTAGTATTTAGTGAATTCTGGGACTTGTCACCAGGCCCTGACCATAAATAAATTTATAAACAGACTACATGGTCTAAGATTTTAAACACCTGCCAGTCAACATCTTGTTAGTGCAAATGTCAGAGTACTAAATTCTCTCTGACACTGTCGGTATTTCCTGAAAAGTTTATGTATTTGCAACTGTAACCTGAAAGTTTTTAAAGAAAACATGTAGTCTTTAATAGGCATGAGATTACAGGTCATTAAATTTTACATTCTGAAGTCATTGCTGTTTAATTATCAGCTAATACTGAGACTTCTCTGCCTGCTTTAATAGGGTGGCGTGCATTGAAATGGATTGGAAGAGCAGTTTTGCTTTTAGTCTTCTTTTTTGATCAAACTTGCAACAGAGATTAAAAGCAATCTAAAAAGAACAATGATGAGGATATGTAGCAATTTGCTACTAATTGCACATAAATCCCAAAATATTTTTTAAGAAAAAAAAGAATACTAAAAGTTAAAATGTTGTTACTAATACTCCAAGATTCCTATATTGTGTCAGAAAAAGATGAGAAATTTGTCTGACATATAGTATCTAGTTTTGTTTTGTTTGACAAGTTGCAATTAGATGTTGTTGCATATGTACACCAACGTATGGAAATGTCAAAAACTTGATAAAGTTTTGTGGCATTCTGCACCAGATAATACCTCATCTTATGTAAAGTAATTATATCTCAATCAATTTAATCAATTTAAGCATCTATTTTACATTATTTTTTAAGTAAATTAAGCAAGGACATATGAAGACCTGTGCTGTAAGCCCTGAAATTGAATTAAGTTTCTGCAAAGCTGCTTGGAAGAGCAAAGGGGCTCACTCTTCCAAGGTGCTCTCCCACTCTCCCAAGCAACTATATTATTGTAGACTTGGAGTCTTCTAAACCAGGTACATTGAGTCCCAAAATGTTGCAAAATTAGAATACAGATCAGACAAAACAAAAGTGCATAGAACAGAAGCCACATTATCAAAACGAAAGGGAAAGAGCAAGAAGGTCTCCCAAATTCTTTATGGTCAAGGAACAGTCATCTGATAGCATGAAAAAATCTTAGCACACAGATTTCTTCCTTTTGGAAAAGTAATATTATGCCCATAGGTGTCAAATGTAAAAAGCAAAACCAATCAACCAAACAAATGGATTCCTGCCTCTTACTGTATAAACTCTGCACTTACTAATTTTATTTCCTTTCTAAAAGTAAAAAAGGGAATAAGCATTGTCTAAAAGTACATGAGTAGTGGACTGATAACCCATACAATAGTAGGACTATGTGAGTTTCCATTCCTATTGATTTCAGCACTTTATGATTTATAAAAAATTGCATACATAGATATGAGGGAATTAAATGGTATAAGAAAAGTATTAGATTAAATATGTTAATTTTCTAAAATCATTTTCTAAAATTTATGAGACAATTAGAGAAGTTTAACTTATTCTTAAGTAAAGACTGAGAAGTAACAAGAAATAAGAAATACAATTTAACTAACGATATCAACAATTAATACATCAAACAAAATTCAGTCATTTTTTTATAATGTTGATTAAATATGCTTATCAATAATATCATTACTCATTTAGAGTACAGATTCTAAATCCCTAAAATAATGCCTAAACTACAACTTACTTGGAAAAATTAATCCATTAAATGTACAGTAAGGGGTATTCATCTGCAACAATGAATAAATATTGTTTTTTTCACCTCTAACAGCTAGAAACACTTGAAATTAATTAATGCAACAGAGAAGTTCTAGAACTTTATGCAACATAGCTTTTCATGCCAAACGTTCACCCAGGTTTATGTCATAAAAACACCAATCTGAAGGGCTGTAGAAAAACTCTGAAATGATTTGGGGAACTCTTGGATGAAAAATCATTCAAAGCAGCAATTTAGATCTAGGGTCAAAGAGCCACCAAAGAGAACCAACAGAGGCTAAATTGTGTGGATTAAGCCAGCCTGCTCCAGAGCAAACTAGTTCACAGCACTATGGTTATAAATAAAATATGCCATTTGAATTTTGGACTGGCAGCTCATACTTTGTCATCTTTTTGTTAGGGGCATAAACCTTAGCAGTTTATGTGCATTTGCTCTTCACGTGTGACTTCTTGAAGGGTGCTAAATTTTGAATAACTTGTCAACACTTGTGCTATATACCCCATGTGCCTGATGTCCTCTACTCAGCAATTATAACTGTATGTTCACAAAGCAGTATGCAAACAACTTAAGAGTTTGGGGCTTCCAGGTGCAAAACAAACATTGATAAACTGAAGAGGGTCTGGTGAAGATCTGCTAACGTGGTTAGGGGCTGGAGTACATAACATGTGAAAAGAGGTTGAGGGAACTGTGTTTGTTAAACATTATTGATCGCGTATTATGTGCTTCAGCCACCAGCCACATTAGCAGATCTTCATTGGACCCTCACAAGTTCCTCATTTGCTCAAATACAAGAGTGTGAAATCGAGCTAGTCCAAAAATAAATAAAATGAAGTAGTTTTTCACACAACATGTCATAATGCCATAAAGCTTTCTGACCCACAGTGTTGTGGATATTAAGTCTGTATCACTTCAAAGAATGACTGAAGGAAATTAAGAAAAATCTGTAACAAGGGCATTAAATGTAAAGATGTGCTTTCTGTCTCAGAAAGAAATCCTAACATTCTAATTTCTATAGACTGAAAGAATCTTGCAAAAGTATTCAAATACACTTTTTGAATCCTTTTACTCTTCCCGGGGCATATGCTGTTTGGTATCATCAGGGTCTAAGCTAGATGGACCTTTAATCTGATGTGGTAAAGTTATTTTTATGTGTGGCATGTTTAGTAACCAGAATAACAGGCAAAGGATGAGAGGGGGTCCAGATCATCTGAGGTGGAAAAATAAACAACCCTCATCATTTTGAGTAAAAGTAAAGAGAAGATTCCCACTGAATGAACCAGGCAGCTGAAGAGCCAAGTATGTGGGTTAGCTCCAAAAATTGTATTTATCAAAACAACATACACAGTGTTGACTGCTGAAGCACCTCTGCTGGGTCAGCATAGGAAATTTGGTTTTCCATTCTCCCACTGCAGAGATGTGTCACTGTATCAGTATTCTTGTGTTTGAACCCTCTAGGCTGAGGGCTAATGAAAAACAAAGGGCTGATAATCGGTGTTCTTAAAATGCAATAAATTAAAGAATGACAAATTGGACTGAAACAGTTGGAGGTCCTTTGTATCACACTCGGCTAAGAGTTTGATTATTCATCCACATTATGAAAGGAAAATAAAATATTTTCCTGACAATGTTAAACTGTTTAAGAGTATCTAGAGACTAAATGCTAGACGCAGTTTAGGAAATAACAGAACACTGATTAAGTTCAGGTGGACTATTCAGAAGCTTAAAGCCATAACCACTATATTCCATTAAAATTTATAATTTGTATATAAATCTTATTTCTGCAGTTTGATTTACATTTAAGAATAATTTAGAAAAAGCATTCAGAAATGTGGTGATTTATAATGCTGCACAGATTCTATAAAGTCTTCATGCTCAGCAGGAGACAAGAAATTTGCAGAAGAATTACTGGCACTAATACAAGATAACTGGGACAGAATAAATCTTTATGCTTTGGGAAAAGAGATAATATACATTACATGGGCATCTGTGAAAGTATCTCCCATTGTTTTTCCAAAGCCAAATGTCGTGGTTTAAGCCTCTCTAACCACGCGGACTCTCTCTCAATTACTCCCCCCTCTTTCTTGCCCCCCACTCCCGGAGGGATGGGAAGGAGAACTGAAAAGAATGCAACTCCCACAGGTTGAGATAAGAACAGTTTAGTAACTAAAGTATAACACAAATCACTACTGCTACCACCAATAATAATAATGACAAGGCAAATACAAGGAAAGAATACAATTCTCACCACCTAAAACCAAGCCCGACCACGCAGTGCACCCCCCACCCTTCTGGGTCTCTCCTCTTCGTCCTCCATCTTGGGCATGACGTGCTGTGGTATGGAATAACCTCTTTGGTCAGTTTGGGTCAGGTGTCCTGTCTCTGCTTCCTCCCGGCTCCCCTCCTCCCTGGCAGAGCATGAAACTCAGAAAGTCCTTGGCCAGACCAAAACATCACTAAGCAGTAACCGAAACACTGGTGTTATCAGCGCTGTTCCTAGGCCCAAAATCAAAAACACAGTGCTGCACCAGCTACCAAGAAGCAGAAAAAATGACTGCTGCTGCTGAACCCATGACACCAAATCAACCCAGTTTACAAGGACATTACTTTCTCATACATAATGAAAAGAGCAACTAGGAAGTTACTTAAGCTGAATGGTATTATGTTTTTATTATGTTACTATTACTACTAAATACTGATACAAATACAGTGTGCTGCATAATGATAAGAATAAAATTAAGCAGGCCATTATTTCCTGACTTCACTTTATGTTTTTGTTGTTATTATAATTACAAACAGTATGCTGACATTTATCTAAAAAATAAATGCTATTTGTTTCTGGGGCTCAAAATATGTTTTTAGAAAAAATAAAACTTTTTCAGAGATAGATCAAATTACTTGCTGCTGGCTGATGAATTTGTTGTTTGGTTGGGTTTTTTTTTCATAATAAGTTACATTTTAATTCTGGTTTTGGTTATGCTTAGATAGAGCAAAGATAACTAACAGAATTCTGCCAACTCTTCACCATGTTTAATGACTTGCATGCTTTTTCTGCTCCATATCCTGTCTTTTCTTTCCAGCTGAGGAGTCACTTTATCTATTTAAGTGTATTCAAAACAAGCCCCAGTTCAGATTAATCTTTAGGCAATTGCATAACATTGTCCACCACCAGCTGAATGTGTTTCTGTAACATTGCCTTGCTGATGACCTTATTGAATTTTCTCTAAAGAGTGAAATAACATGCAAACCTCTGTCTCTAGCATTGGCAATATTTTAATTACATTTTCCCTTCAAATTCTGCTCTACATAAAGCCAAGGATAAAAAAAGCCCCTTCCAAGAGAGAGGGCAATTTCACTTGCATACCACATCTCCAATTCTCCCCATTCTCCTTTTCAGCAACTAACTGGCTTACTGTTGAAGCTGCCTTTCCCCAACATGGCCAGTCAACATAGCCAGCAAGAATGAGAAGAGTGGGCAAAAAGTCTGAATGTGCTGAGTTGCTCAAATAACTCTTACCATGTTTACTGTAACTACTTCATGCCCAGTAGTAGTTCCCCCCTCTTCAGCACTGCCCTCCATCCTTCTTTCAATTAACAGTACTCTCCACTTGTATGTAATTTTCATTATATGAGATGCCACCTGGGAGGCAACAGGAGAACACTGAGATCTTCAAAACTATAAAAAAAATCAGTAAACTTAATGGATCTTAATTAGTAGAATCTGAAGCCTACCTGCCATTTGATGAGATTGGAATATGAATCATCAACACTATAATGAAAAACAGTTACTAAGGAACAAAATTTTTAGACTAGATAATGACGGTCAGTATTGCTTTAGGCTTTGCGCTTCTTTTTAGGCACCTGCATATTGAGTTCAGAAAATATTTAGGTACCTGTTTTTAAAAATATTGGCCTAAAGCGTTTTCATGCTTCTGACATGCTCTTCACTAACATTTGCTTCTTCAGTTTGAAATTTTTAGTTGATGCATGTCTGACATCCTGACTACTTAAAATATTGACAACTTGAAAAGTGAAGTATTTGACTGGTTGGAGAATTATATGGAACAGTTTACCAAAGCAGTGATTTTGGAACTGTCAGACCTGATTAGGGCAAAAAGCAAATACGGGACATAACTTTTTTAAAAAACAAACAAACCCCATCCACCCCAAAAAAAAAAATCAAATACATTTATTTTCAAAAGAAATGCTGATTTTATTCTTCATTTTGTTTTTACTTGTGTTTGAATCACAAATGAGTGCATTTTTTTCCAGCATGAGTGGAAAAGATGGTAGTCCTGCTGATCTGGATGTTAGACCTCTCGACTTATATCACAGTTGGTGAGAATCTATTGGGTGAGTGGTAGGTAGGATCGCTTACCATTTAGGTAGCCTGGAACAATTGCTGCACACAGAAAAGTTAAATTGTGTATTACTACGAATACGCTTATTTTATCACCTCTACAGTGTTAAATCAATCTGTACCTGTGTAGTAATATATTGTGACTTATCTTTATCTGACTAGTCAACATGTTGTACAAGTCATGGCTTTCTAAGAATTATCAATTTCATAAATTTAGAGGTAAAGCAAGGTATGAGGGGAAAAAAAAACACACCAAAAAACAGAAACAAACTTGCAGCTTTTAGAGCTATTGGATTAAGCAAATATAACATTTAAAAAAGGAAAAGAGAGAGTTCCAAGCAATGACATTCAGACCTGGACGCAAATCCCTCTGAAGAACAGGTTTTGGTTCAACTCCTTTGGGACGGGAGATGTTCCTGCTTTGATTTTGAATCCTGTAACAAGACATGGTTTTCCTTAAATTCCCTTTGATGTCAATTGCAGTAGTCGTGAAGTGTTCACAAAATGACTTATCAACTTAATAGCATCATGAGATTTAATTTTTATGACCTGTAAATTCCAGCTCCTCTTCTAATTATACTTTTTTCTAAAAGTCAGTTATCAATCACCCCACTTAGGAAACTGAGTGTTCTTAACATAGACATGCCTAAAAGTGCCACAATCACTAGCTACTAGGAACACATAGCTCAGATAACCAAAAAAAGGAAAAGTAATGAAAATCAAGAACAGACAATGAAATTTTCCAATACCAATGAAAAAGGAAAGTTAAAATAATAGAGTTTATTTTAGAAGATCTGTGTGGTGCAATATCTCATCTACAGTTGATACTGAAGAAAGTATAGCGCATATAAGAAATTAAACTACTATTAAAATTACAGATTAGCTATTTTCTGAATAGTCTTCCATTAATATTATTTGCTTCATACAGTAATGGTTAGATACAGTGGATTTTGTTTTACATCAATGGACCATATTCAGAATTGCATGGACAGGTTAAAAAAAAAATCTAAATAAAAAATTAAGGAAAAGATAATTTCTCATTCTTTTTCACAGAAAAAGAGATAAAATGAGAACACACTTCTCAGTAAATGTAAGGAGGAAACTGGATTTCTACTGAGTGTTTTGGGTTTGGGTTTTTTTAAGTATTTATCTGCTATTTAATACAAAATACATAATTTCTCTACAGCCCAGTGTGAAATGTACATTTTTGACAGCAGTTTCTTGCAACCTAAGCAGATAGGATTTAATTTGTTACTTGTATAGTGTAAGGACATCCACTAGATTAGATTTACACAGGGTTGTGCCATGTAGTGTTTAACTGGTTTCCTCTATCCAGGTTAAATGCTCCAGACATTTCAGGTTTGTTCCTTTCTTGGTCTCTCTAGAAAAGAATTTGGCTGTTATGGCAGATTTTGCCAAAATTAATCTTGTGTTTTCTCATCTCAAATAAAGGAAACATAAGAAAGCAAGGAGTTAGCAAGAAATCATAATATACACATGTATTTTTTCAGCATATATTTTATTATTAGTTATATTATTGCAGACTATCTGTCAGAACTGAGGGTGTCTGTACAAAGCTGAATATTTTACAGCTATAAAAAATAACAAGTTTCTTCCTAGAACACCTACAGCTAAATGTGGCTCCAGCTGATGTAAATGCTATCCATATGTTTGCAATTGCAATCTAGATTTTTCCACTCCAGTCACACTTCTATAGTCAGACCCATATTGAAAACTGGTGCCAGAATCAGCCTGTGCAGATCCAGTTGCAGAAGCTGGGTACATTTACATTTCTTTGTTTTCTATCAAAATATAATTTTTTGTATCAGCAATTTCTTTTGCTACTAGCAATGCTTTACTTTTCTTTTTTTTTTTTTTTTTTTTTTAGAGAATCTGAAAGTGTCAGTATCCTTGAAACCTACAGTAGGCATTGACTGGTGGAGCCTGGTATTTAGATGAAAAGAGGATTTAAATATTTTAGGCCATCAATCATGTATTGTTCCCAGCCCTGAAAAAAAGATGAGAAAAAATGAATGAAGGTGTAAATCCCTTCTAAAAAGATAATTCAGCACTAAGAGGTACATTGAAAGCACTGGTACTTTTAATAAAAACTTGCAAAGAATAAAGATATTCATCTCCGGCAGTGTTAGAAGTAAAGTACTTTTAAAAAGTACATTATTTAAGTAAAGGGCACCCAAGTTATCCTGGTCAGAGTGATTGACCTTGAGACTGTAATGAGAACTTGAGTGGCAGGTTAGACACTAGGCTGGGTCTCACACTGAACCTGAAACTCTTTCAAAATTCCTCTTCTTGCTCTTTTGGTACAGGGCTGTTTAATTCCTCCTGCTGATATGTTTAAAACCTTCACTTGCCTTGAAGGTAAATACAGCCTCAGGGGACCTGCAATAAGATTAGGAGCAAACAAAAAGGTTAAATTGCCATCTTGTTGAGAAGTTTAAATTCATGCTTGCAATTTTCAAGTTGCAGCCTTCCATCTAAGCCTTGTGGCAGGGACTAACACAATCTATTGATTTTTATGAAGAATCAATAACTCTAAAAAATGTGATTTCATTACTAGATGCTGATAGGATACAGACAAACCTTTAAAAGAAACTCAGAAGAATGAAAAATTACTGAAATTAGTAAATTGTCTCCCTGTGCGCTATTCTCTGACACCCAAAGAAACAGAGGATTTCTGTGTGTTAAAGTGCAATAGTAAAATAGCAGTACTAGAGACAAAGTTAAGGTAGAATAGTGGCACAGAACTGCCTTAAAACTCAAGTAATCAGTAGTGGAGTGCAGAGAGAGGATGGGTGAGAAATATATGTCACATCTTCAGTTCCTAACCATGGCTGCTAAGTGCCAGCTGTAGATTACTAGTTCTAAAAATATTTATAAAGGGATTTTTTATTTGTTTGTGAGCCATATATAATACCAGGGATGCTGTAGTTACCTGAGTCACTTCTGCAAGTAGACTGATCATGCACAGCTAGACTGAACTTAATAAGATGGAGCTGACCTCTGTTTCTGCTTATTTTCCTTAATGCCTCTACTTTTGCAGCTACACTGGCAGCTTTTCAGCCTCTTGCACTAGTTGCAGGAAGTGACACCAGACCACAACAAGTCCACCATGTCAGAGTGCAAATACCTCTTACAGATGTTTATATAATGCTGTTTACTCTGAGTGTAAAAGATGAAAAATTTCCATTAATTAATAATGTTAAAATACTTGCAAATGCTGTTGCCATCAACCAAGTCAACTATCTCACTACCTTTACTTTTTATATAACAGAACCCATTTCAACAGTCTTAGCGAAGTTCTGTGCATCTGGCTAATTATTATTCATTATTCTTCCTTTAATCATCATTTTTTTTTCAACTTTGCATAACACCATTAGTAAAATACAATATGCATGGGTCTTCCAGCATACTCCATGAGTGTTCATAAGCATGTTTACAACTCCCTTATGATAGATACTTTTCCACAAATAGTGTCTATATCAAGAAAACTCAAGCCTGATAAGGTAGATGCCTCAGAGCATAAGGTAGCATGTACATGGACCAGCTGGAAAGGCTTCTTTGCACTGAAGTGGTCCCTGAAGCAAAAGCTTAGGATATTAGGAAATCTAAAACTGAGATAGATGGATGTCCTTATAGCTCTTAGCTACTAATGAATGTTAGTGCAATGAAATCTCAGTAATTACCTGCTTAATATGAAGTTCCATCAAAAGATAAGAATCTACCACTGATAATGACAAATACATGCACAAATGTTTGCAGGGTCAGGACTGAATCAAACCATGCAGCCTCTATTGTAAAGCAGAAATCAGTTTTGCAGACATGAATTAGACTGTGATTTCAGCTGGTCTCATGTCAACCTAGTCACTTCAGTTGAAATCACATTACTGTCTGGTACTACCCATGAACTGTTCAACTAGGGCACAAACTGCTGCACTGAAAATGCCTAAACTACAATCAGCTCAAGCCCAGAAGCTGCCCTGCTGCGAATTGCCTCTCATTTTATTATGGAAAAACTAAACTGCATCCCAATATTCTTTATAATGGAAAATAGGAATGAAAGTACAGAAAATCAATTATATATATTTTTTGCTGCTAAATTGTAAGATCATACGTACTGGAGCTAGCTTTTCTACATACTATGAGATGAAGCAAGAAGGCTCAGCTCCAGTAGCTCTAGATCAAGCTCCATCTGGAACTGCTTAGTAAGGTATATGTAAAAATTATCTTGATAGACAACACAATATAATCCCACTCAGACAGCATTACGCTCCTAAGTAATGTTGCTGGCTCAACTCAATAATTTTAACACTATCACTAGATATAGATTTCCACTGTTATATTTGCCAGGTCTCTTAGTTAAGCTTTTAGTCAAAGACTGGAAGTATTGATCACACAGAAGGACACACATAAAATAGGAAGTGCATCTTTCTTCAGATTAATTCCTTCTGCTGCTTTATGAATAGTATAACAGAGAAATCCAAGCAGCTGTAGCAAGTAGAAATGAGGAGACATTTTCCACATACTATTTTGTCTAATGAACTGTCAAGGAGTGTGGTTTCCCTGACTTTTAATTACTGCACGACCTATAGTTAGGACAAGTTCACCTGCCTCTTCTGTCCAAGACTTAATTCATCTTCTCAGATGCATCCTTATTAAAAGTGATGGGTCACAGTTTGGATTTTTGTTAAACTGTGTAATGTAGCAGACAGGAAATTTTATGGTAACCAGTATCTTTTTCACTTAGAACTTCCATGTGCCTTCCTAATGGATCAATGCCTTTTCAAATCAGTGAGTTTTCTCATCAAATGTAATCTCATGCTTTATTTGAGAAGTGCTAAGCATTTCCCTTTGAATACCTTTGATAAATTAGTAGACTGAAGAGGAGATAATGCTTGATACTGTCCTGTATCTAAGAACCCAAGGATTTTTTCCTCATACATTTTGTTATATTTTATAAATTTTTATTTTAACTACTAAAAATAGGTATTTCATTGTGACTATGGCCCAAAATATATTAGGGCTGAAATCTGGCAAGTGTGGGACATTCAACTTTTTAGGTAAAATATTCTATTAATCTGACATGCAAAGCTGGTTTGCATTATAGTTTTTCAGAAATACTTTCCTTATCTTTTTCTGTATTTACTGTTTTATTAACAGTATTCTCATCAAGATGCAATCCACAGGATTTTGTATTCTTTTTTTCATCTATATAAGTCTTGCATGATATGAAGCATGTTTTAATAGTAATGTTATAACACATACAATACAAACATAAATAAATGTTGAAAAAAGGCATCTACACGCATAAGCTATAAGCATAAACTGTGTATTGTTTGATAACTACCGTGCTCCAATAGACATGAGACAAAAAAGAAATATTTCATTCCAAAATAAAATCTTCATAAAATCTTCATTCAGAACAAAAGAGTTCTTTGCTGTTTTCCCTTAGCATATATTTAAATTCTAGGACTAAACCCAAACCAGGGTCAGTGCAAATCTTCACACTTAAATAATGTGTAGACTCTAGCTTACTGATAACAAGAGTTAAGGGAAATTTGGAGAAACCATACCAAGCTCAGCTTCCGACATTCACGGACAAGATCAATTATTCTCCAGGATGGAAGGGCCAGTGTGATTGAAGTGCAATTAAAATTATAAACAGGAATATTAAGAGAGTATGAATTGCTCTCTGCAAGACTATTTCAGACATGTGGAACCACCTCCAGAAACACCTGCATTGCCTCAGACAAAAACGTTAATGATGACTGATATGAATATGTGTGTGGTTTTGGATGAGTGGGAGGCTTGCACAGAGGTGGGAACTTCTGTGGTAGGTCATGGATAGGAGGGTGGTAAACAAAACTGTGGTATAGGGAGTCAAAAGGAGCCCAGGACTTCCCAGATAATGCAATGTGCTGAAGGAAAGCAGGCTTCAGCCAGAGAAGCTGTTCTTGCAGCGGACTGAACCAACAAACATGCTGCGTTATGAATCAGTGAAAATATTAATCTTTTCTTTTAGGGCTGTATCTAGTAATGCTTCATGAGGTCTGGCATAGGGAAAGAAAAAAATTCTTGGTAGCAGGAAGGCTGAGCAATAAGGCTTATCCTTCTTCAATTTTTATATTTAAAGGTTTTTAGTATTGGAGGAAAATAAGACCATTTGAAAAACAGTGCTTAAAAATGCACAGTTTTTCATCTTCTGTGAGGTGAGAGTTTTATGCACATAACTATAAAATATAGAAAGAAGATCACATCTGATATAAATTACCAGAGGTGATCAGATGCTGCCTTGTATTCAAGGTGCAACTACATAGTTCTACAGACATAGACCTTCCAATGTTTGAGCAAAGCAAACACTAACCCAGCTCATCTTGAAAACAAAGAAGTTTCCTACATTGTCTTCCTATCACTTGAGACCAGTATGATTATCTACTGAAGAGGAAAATCTAATGCAAACATTGTTTTTAAATAGTCACTAATCCTATGACATCATGTTTTATGAATCCAGAGTTTAAAACAATAATATAAAAGCCTTTGAATTCCTTATTTCAGTTTGGAAAAACATCCATTGAATTCTCCATAAAATAATAATCGAAGGCTTGAGTGCCAAATATCTTCCTTGCTCAAGAGAGACACTAGTAAAAGATAAATGGGATTAAAAAATGTAAAATTATGTTTACTGGTTGAGTGATTTTAGGTCTTTTTTACATATCCTACATTGAAACATGGAAGTGTTTGTTATAAATTGGTAGTTATAAACCAGACGGAGAGTCTTGATCAGCAAAATTCTTTATATCTGACAAAGAAAATTAATTCTGCAAACTATGTGGAAAACAGGGATGTTTGCTACAGTAAATCTAGACTAACATCTACCTGAAAACTTTTGAGACTGTTACATTTTTAGTATTGTTCTATAATTGCACAGTTTCTGCACTGAGGTTCCATTGTGAATACAAAGAAAACTCTAACCTAAAAATAATTATAAATTATGAAATTATTCATTCAATTTTCATAGTGATATTCATATAAATTAACAAAAAAATATATTCAGTAATTCTGGTTAAAGAGGAGGGCATATGATTTACAGTGTTGTAGTGTTTTTTTATTGTATTAGTAGGAAATTCCTTATGATAGTACATTTCACACTTTTATATTCTAAGGAACTGAGCAAATTTTCCCTTGCACTGATAATTAAAAAATCTTTTAAAAAACCATAGGATATCTTTAGGCAGAAAGCAAGTGCCATGTTTTTGCTCACTTTTTACCCCTTTGATTGTGCAGTTCTTCCAGAAATTAAGGCTACACCTTCATGATAAACAAAATATCTGACAATGTTGCTTGGCTGGTTGTAAACAGAAAAAGAAGGCAAAGAAAAATATATCAGACTTATAACTTTTCCAGGACTTATCTAAACAGGTCTAGGAACCATTTCACAAAGACAAAAGAATGCTGTCTTTTAGACTGATGCAATAGTTTTACAGTTATTTTTAATTTAAATTCTGAGGTTTTCTTTTTTTTTCATTCTGAGGGGAGCACTTCTTTTTTTTTTTTCCTTGAATATCAAGAACCTTAGATTTGTGCCAAAACGACTTCTTAAGAGACAGTATTTTATCTTTGTACTGAATTCCATAATTTTTCACATCACTGTAATTTTATTTAAATGGCATAATGCACACTTGGTAACAAAAAAAGAAAAAAAAAAACAAAAAAGCCCTGAAAAGACATGTTTCTTTATAACTCATGAATCTTAGATGTTGTGATTTATTTTACTGTCTGTTTATTTTCCATGGATTTTGTTTTACCTACAGATCTCACGATTTATGTCCTAATATTAAATGAAACACGGGGGAGGGGAGAAGAACAGAAAGGCTATATTTCTGGTTTAGAAATATAACTTACTAGCTCAGTATTAGAAATCACACATTACTAGTACTTTATTTTACATTTTTATAGCTCATCGAGCACCTGTATCTCCTTATGGGTTCTTACCACAATAAACACATGGGTTCCATACCTAATATTTTGCATAGTAATAATTTTTGCATATTTAATTAATGCTATACAGATAAGGACTGCTATAAAAATGATATTACACATCCCTAAATGCTTGTCAAAAGAATGCAAATCTGCTTGACATAGGAAATACAACTGATATCTTGTTTGCATTTTTCCTCAAAAATATCAGTGCAAATCTGTGCTATTTTGCCATTTAATGGATTTTGCAGCAGAACAACAAAGGACACATGGCATTCAAATGTATAATTGCTGTATGTGTTACATTAGTAAGTTACTTCAATGGCTAGTCTGCCTAATTTTCCCATCTCTGTTTCTCTCTTTGAGACCTTAACTCAGTTCCTGCCACTAAATCTTTTGTTATTGAAGTGAGTAGTCCACTGAGGACAGATTCAGGTAACAGCAATAATCCTGAGGAAGGATCCCTATGAAGCAAGGAAGAGAGCAGATAACTTCTGTCAAACTCATCCTCAGAAATTATGAGACCTCACCAAAGGTGTATTTTCCTTTTCAAAGTAGGAACATATTCACACATTTTGCAAACCTCAGGCAATACTCCAGTTAATGCCACCCTGACAAATGTAGAGAGCAGTAGCAGAGGAGACTAATGCCAGTGGAAATGACCCTTCTACCTCCTTGAAAGCCCCCCATGATGTTGCCCAGAACAACCTGTCTTACAGCCTGGGGCAGGGGCTGCTCTGCAGAAAACAGCACAGCTGTTTCTCACTGAGCAAAGCCTGCTATAGATCACAAAACAATAAAGTCTTGTCAGACCCCTCCACTACAAGTCTAAGGTTACTGCAAGTTGCAGATGGGTGAAGGCAGACCACATTAAGGTAGATCACAGAAAAGAGGCATCATCTGCATCTACAACAGATATATAGTTTTGAAACTCCATATCATCACAGTACAATCTGTGCTCCTCCAAGATGAGCATAACTTGTATAACTATGAGGTCATAATCTGCAACTGAAGCTGCAAGAAAATGGTGCCATGAATGTATATATACTAATTCAAATAAAAGACAAGAAAAAATGAAATTGTAAATACTTTGAAGGATGCTTCATTAAGAAATAAATCAGCTTTGTAATTAACCAAGGCACTGACTCACACTTCAGTGAAAGTAATGGGCTGCCTTGCTCCCCTTCCCTCACTCCAGAAGCAGTTGTCTAAGCACATAGACTTTCACTGATATTTCAGATCTTCTGAGTGTCAAACATTCACATAGAACAGACGTGATAGGACTAGGAGCTCCCTTATTCTTCTGCAGGTGGGGGCCAGGTAAGAGACCTGCAGTGTTTACTGTGGCTTAGAGACATATGTTAACATAATCAAATTCCCACCACCTTGGGAAGAAGCCTGTGGGATACAATTTGCTGTGTTGTCACTGTGATCTCAGATTGGACGGAGAAGCCAAGTAATTCTGATATTTCCTGGGGATTAAAGAAATAAACAAACAAAAAACAAACAAATAAACAAACCCCAAACAACTCTGGATAAATTGTGTAACTGACTTTAATAGTTTTCATATTAAATTCTTTCTTACATGCATTTTCAAAGCCATTTTCTACAGTACTTTGTCAGAACAGTGCACACAGTATTTGGTAGATTTAATTATTTATTGTATACAGACTGTACAAACTGTATAATTGCATAGCATGGAAGTATAGAATTTTGTTTCATGGATAAATTAGTGTAAAAATAATTTATTTTATAAAGGTTTTAAAGACTAAAATTTCTGAAGATGTTTGGGAGAAAGCTGTTAAGGAAATGTAGTGATTTCAAATTACATTTGATCAAAAGAAGCAGTATTCTAAATCAGATTTAACTAATCCTTAAGTGAGGAGTTTTCAATGCTTAGAGTAGAAAGGAATCAGAGCTGCAATTAGAGGAAGGGGCCACAATGAATTCTTCTCATAGCAAGAACTTAGGTTTGGATTTCTGCTATCTCCCTTTCTGATGGATATTTTCATGTGATTTCAGCCTTGGTGAAAAAAGCAAAATAAAAAATAAATTAAAAAAATCCATACAAAACCCCAGAGTAGGGGGCCTCTAGGAGTAGGCTAAAGTTAGAACTTTTGTTTGACATAAATTAAAATTAAAGACTATTAACAATGGAATTTGCAAGTTACTTAGTGTCGTGGTTTAAGCCTCTCTAACTCAAACAGTCTCTCTCTCACTCACTTCCCCCTCTTTCTTCCCCCCACTCCCAGAGGGATGGGAAGGAGAATCACAAAAAAAGAATGCAACTCCCACAGGTTGAGATAAGAACAGTTTAGTAACTAAAGTATAACACAAATCACTACTGCTACCACCAATAATAATAATGACAAGGCAAATACAAGGAAAGAATACAATTCTCACCACCTAAAACCAAGCCCGACCACGCAGTGCCCCCCCCCCCTTCCGGGTCTCTGCTCTCTCTTTTTTATCCTGGGCATGACGTGCTGTGGTACGGAATAACCTCTTTGGTCAGTTTGGGTCAGGTGTCCTGTCCCTGCTTCCTCCCGGCTTCCCCTCCTCCCTGGCACAGCATGAGACTCAGAAAGTCCTTGGCCAAACCAAAACATCACTAAGCAGTAACTGAAACACTAGTGTTATCAGAACTGTTCCCAGGCCCAAAATCAAAAACACAGCACTACACCAGCTACCAAGAAGGAGAAAAATGACTGCTGCTGCTGAACCCATGACAGTTAGGAATACCCAAATCTCCTTTGTTCTAACTACATGAAAGAACCGCTTTCCTGACTATTGGACTCTTGAGAATACTGCTATCCAATGTTCTGCTCCTGGCCTGGGAATCCAAATATATAGCTGAATGCCATGAGTGATGCCTTGTGTCTGAAAAAGAAGCTTCTTTGGTTTTAAATGAAGGAGTATGGATGGTTGTTTTCCTTTCATTTCTTCTATACACAATTAAATAATGCTATTTGAAATTATGTTTTTATATAAGTCAAAGGGAAGATGCAGATAAAATCTACAACAACCATGTTCCTATACAGGTTCTTCTTAAAAGACTGCATGAAATAATAAACATATAGCTGAAATCTAATATATTTTTGTAATCTTTGCATGGAAAGCCAAGGTCACATTAAGGTGGAAAGTAACATAGAAATTGAGATGGAAACAGTTTAAGAGTCTAAATTAACATTATAGACAAAACAAAAAATAAATTGATCTCATCTATAGTACCTATATTCCAATCTTATGTCTCATTTTTCATTCAGATGTCTCCTGGAGAAATCCTGTGGAAACAACGAGTAACAGGTAAAATTTCCATGACACTTTAGTAACGAAGGAAAACCTTTGTCTCTCTGGTGTTTCTCTAGGTGATCAACTCTCAACTGGTTAGGTTGTCCTACTTCCCTTGAAGTCCATGAGCACATGGTTCTAATGAATTTTAATGGATCCTCAAGAATTTTTAATATTATTCAGTAGTTATTATGGTAGCACATATTGTGCATTAATAATAGGCATATATCCATTTCCAAGACAGCTATTGAACAGCATATTCTTTTCTTAAAAGACAGATTAGGAAAAATGTCATACTAATTGCTTTGAAAATAATAATAAAAAAGGTGCATATCAATGGCAATGCAGTTGAGTAAAAGGCAATTATTTACTGAAGCAGGCCTTTAATTCAGTAGTCCATTGGCAGAGAATTTCTAAGTCATTTGTACATGAATGAGCATATGGTGGGTCAGACTTTTGTTAGGTTAGTCTGAACAGAAAGCATAAGAAAAAGAGACCTGTAGCTACAGAAGCAACAAGACTTGTTCATTAGAGCATCAGTCTTCCTCAGTTTAAAAGCAGACACAAGCTACTGAAGTTTTAGTGAAAGCATCTGGTCATGATCACTCTGATGTTCAGCACTAAGTGAAGCAATCAGAAGTCACCTAGAGGAATTCAGACCCCTTATCCAGTCACAGACAGTGTTAGACGGCAAGCTAACTACAGGAAGTTGAATGTCCTTCAACACATGATATTCTCTCTAGTCACAGAGGAGAATTTTAGTTAGGAAAGTTACAACTGGATTAACCAGTCTCCCATTCCATACAGATGTTTCTCGTGAGAGAGAATGTACCAGTTTCTCTTTAGACCCACCCAGGTGGTGTCTCATCTGTTTTTCTCCAATCTGGTCCAGCTCCATTAATCTAACATTAATTAGGGAAGACCCCTTTCTACCTCTGTTTTATAAAAAAGATTATAGAGTTTTAGGGACTTTGTTCTTCTATCATGAATGAGCTGAAAATAACTTGATGTGGTGTTTCACAGCTAGCTACACCACTATTATTGTCATAATCCATTTTTTCTGCTTTCAGTAGGCTGGTATGCAAAGGAACTTTTGCTAATGATATACTGGATCACCAATGAGAGCCCTGTCAGCTGTGGGGAAGCCACATTTTGTGTGCTCTGGGGCCCTGAGAGTCTCCAGGAGTGCTGCTGCCGTGTGAGGCAGATGAACCAGAAGTCACAGTGACCCCACCAGCAGCAGGGCAAAGCCCTCACCAAGAAAGTTCAGCCCCATGGCACCTGAGCACAGTAAGCTGGGCAGGGCTACTGATGATAACAGGTTGTGTCAGAAGTCCAATGACTTTCAAACAAATTCAGAATGGTAAGTCAAGTCCAATGTCCATCCAAGAAGTCATCCAAGAAGTCAAGAACAACAGAAGCAGCAGTAGCACAGCCCAAGTAGGGAATGGGGTCCCAGCCTGAGATGAAATAGGGTTCCTGGGCCACAGGCAAGGGAGTGAGGTAGGTCCTTGGTGAAGCCAGTCAGGCCAATATAGAATCTTCTTACTGCAGTGTGTAGTGAGAAGCAGTACATCATTACTGTCTCCAGACCCCGAACCTCATGCCTTTTAACTCAGGCACTGCTTATAGAGAAAACAATAAATGTAACAGGTATAAATCACTTGGGTCTTCAGTGTAGAGAGCCAAGGGCCATTATCATGATCTATTATTTAGATATTATTTAGCGGTTAAGGACCAAGGCTACACTGTTCTTGGCACTGCAGAATAGAGCTCTTCCACCCACGGTTCATGGCTGTGCTTCATAAAGAATGTAAGGAAACAAGGGCATAAATGGGAAAATTGATTGGTAAAACATAGAATTCTGTGCAGTGAACAGCCCTCTCACACCAGCTCCTGTTTAAACAGTTAATGAGAATTGCTCAGCATTTCTTTGCTGCCTCCCCTGCCTGAGGTTTATAAAGCCGACTGTGGGTGCTCTAAACTGTTGAAAAGAATCCAGTTAACTCTCATTTTCCTCACTGAACTTGGCAACTTAAGTGGTTTCACTGTTTATGATATGTATGTTTATGTATGTGTGTTTATCCCTATGTACTGGTGATGTCTTTAAATGATTGTACTGGGTTGTTTCTTTTGGGATTTGGTTGCAGATTTTTTGTTTTTGATTGACTTTTCCCCCAGTCGATTTTCTTTCTGGCTTCTGGTACAAGAAATTTTTGTGTCATACAATGTGATAGTTCTTCCAGAGTAGTCTTTCTGTCCTTGAGTGCTAAGATCTAGTAAGATTTTCATTCCAAGTTAGCCAGGAAGTGGGGGAGAGCAGTGATAATCAATTACCAGGACAAAGTAAATGTTGCCTTCTGACCTCTTATTATAAGAATAGAACTCACATCACCTACCTAATTTTTATGTCTGACCCTTTCATGTCTCTACAGAATTAAATTAATTGGATATGACTATTTCAGAAGACTCCTGTATGTCTTACTGTTTTCTTATGACAAGCTCTGTACTCAAATAAATTTAAATGACTGTGTTTGTCTTGTTTTATCTCCTTTGTAATGCTTAATTAAGTTGACAGGGAGGTAATGTCAGTCTGCATGAAAGGTATCTGTGTGAAAGATGTTGGTACTGAACTATATTCTATCACTGATTTTTGAGTGGATGCCTACTATTAATACTCAACTTTCAATATGGGACAGATTGAAATTCATTTACTCTCAAAAAATTTTAGCCTGTTCAAGCATTGGCAACCATATCCATTCTGAGATGAACTAATGGTGACAAAATATTACTTTTTAGAGCACACAGAACTGGTTCTGAAATGAACAGGGAACAATGAAACCATTATATTGTTAAGCTTTGTGCATTATTAGACATGTTATAGGCCACATGCTGATGAAATAACCAGAAATAACATCTTTTTTTTCACCAAAGAAATGCCAATATCATTTATCTATATGCAAAAGGAGACAAATAAGAGGTACAGTCTCACATACACACATAGCTGTAAATCTTTTTGGTTGCTTCATATGTAGATATGAGGTTTGAATGTAAAAAGATATCATAGTGATCATCCTTTGGCCTTAATCTGGAGGCTTCCACAGCTAGCAGAGTAAGCCAGTGTAATTCTAGCTAAAGACAAATTCATCTCAGTGGAAGTTGTATCAGTAATATGCATAATAAAGAACATGAGAACATATGAGATGTATGCTAAAATGAACTTATATGTGACTTCTACAGTTTTCAAGTACTGTTGAATGAAAAAGTAACGCTCATGGATAATAGCAAATATTGGAGGCATCATGTAGTGAACTGAAAGTTACAACACAAAGTTGGCAGATGCATTTTTTACTAGAGGTTAAAGTAGCTAGTGCTAGCTAATAAGATTAGTTAAAGTACTGCTAGTAAAATACATTGCTAACTAATAGCACAGAGTGAAACTTCAGACCTTTAAAATGATGGCATAATTCATTTTGATTCCATTATGGTCAAGATAAATTAATACCTCTTCATGTAAGTATCAATGAAATAAGTACACAAGTAAATCAGCTCCCTATTATGTTGCCAAATGTTTAATAAAATTCAGATGCA
Source organism: Ara ararauna (assembly GCA_028858755.1). NCBI lineage: Eukaryota > Metazoa > Chordata > Aves > Psittaciformes > Psittacidae > Ara > Ara ararauna. Next base: position 55,835,765 of record CM054378.1, read on the forward strand.
TTAAACAATAATGTATTGCCAACTATTCTCTGTCTTGAAGGAAGCTTCTTTGTTCAAAAAAAGGCCAATTTCTGAAGTCACTGACAGCAACCACTTGTATTTCTTCATGCTTCTTCATCAGTGAGTGTGGAAGCATTTTAACTTCTCAGTGGTCTGGCATTTAAAGACAAGTTTAAGCTGTAACCTTTTTACAGTCCTTTAAAAGCATTTTTTCACCAGACAGAAGGTTCTGCTATATGGCTCGCAAAAAAAAAAAAAAAAAAAGGGAAAAAGCCCCACCACCTTTTCTTATCCCTGATTTTTTTTCTGCTAACACATATGTGGTTGTATGTTGTGGCCAACATATTTTGTAATTGATATTTGTATAGATTTAACAGGCAAGAGGGACTAGCTCATTGGTAAACCCTGTCTCATTTATACAGATATTTATTGGTCTGAAAGGTCACTCGGCAAATAAATTTTAAAGTGTTGCAGCATTAATTTCTCTAAAATGCACAGAAACCTCCTCCTTTGTGTTTATGTAGCCAACTGAGGCCACACAGATGGTGTTATGTTGTGGTTAAGTCTCCTGCTATTCCAGCCTTGCAGAGGCCATCTTGCACTAAATGGCTAATGCATTTGTCTAACCATGAAGGATTAAACAGACGACATGGAGCTGAGAGCTTACAGAAGGTGCTTCATTAGGCTAAACTCTTCACGTTCTCACATTCATGCCATAGGTAGCTCTGCCAAAAGGTTAGAAGCATAAAGATTTAGGTGCTCCTTCAGGATGTGAACTTATTAGCTGTCTCAGGAGAGAAATGCAGTAAGAATATAACACTTCCTAGAACAGCACCAGGTCAGCCAGCGTGGCCTTGAGTGTTATGGTGAAATCTTAACCTCAGTGAGCGCAGAAGGAATGCTTTCAATACTAAACTCAGATAGTGGGTTCAGTAAAGGAGGTGATGCTGATTTCCTCATCTCCAAGATCTTTTCCACTTGCATGTAACTGCATACAGCAGATTGTACTGTCAGTTTGCAGCTCCCTTCCTTCCTCTGATACTGATCTGTGGTACTTGGAAAGGAGAAAGATAAATACTGTTTTTCAAGAGGGTGGCTTGCCTCTTTCATAAAGCCCATCACTCTCTTCTCCAGCATCTTTCGTCATATGATATGACAACTGCCTGTAAACAGACCTGGATACTCCCGTGTGTCAGACAAGGCATCAAGACAGAGAGAGACTTATGAAAAGAAAAAAAAAACACTGAGGAAAAGGAAGGATGAATGATACAGACATAGAAGAATCCATCCAGTCAGTCCATTAATTTCTTGTCAAATCTCATCAAGGAAGAAATTAACTACTTCAGAAATCACAACTGAAATGTCTGAATTGCTATTGCTTCCTTTAGAGAATGAAGGCGTAACGCTAGTCTTTGTATGTAGGAGAGGACCACATATATTGCCCTCCCAGATCCAACTAACGGATCCCACCTAGTCCTGTATTGTTTCTCTCATAGTTCCCAGATATTCAGAGGCAAAACTCCCCTAATGCTGGAAAATTTTGAAGAACATCCATAAGATCTTTTTTTCCTTAAAAAAATAATTTATTTATACTAACTGAATTGTCCAAAAGAGGTGCACAGGAGCAGCATTACCATCACTCCTTTTCAGCTCTGCACAAACTTAGTACAGAAATAATAAGGTATGTAGATGGTAAGAAAAATTACTTGCTTATGACAAGTGTAGGTTTGGACTTCTAAAGTTCCAGAATAACAGTTCGGGCATAGCCAGCTGTTACTGTATACTTTATTATGCCTTGCTTTCAGTTTGCCTGAGTTTAAGAATTACTGTAGCCAGACCTGCTGAACTCCACAAATCATTCTGTTTCATCCAGAAAAACTTTATTATGTACAAGTAAGTTCACAAAGTCATTTTATTACTCAGGACTTAGGACTCAGCTTCACATCAATGCACAGATAAGACCAGTATTTGCCAGAAGTCTTAAGATGCTGGCAAGCAACAGACATATGAGGTACAGGTGAAATGTACCCAGATGACCTCACGAAGACCTACGATATAAACAAAGCCAAACGACATGCTTCTTAGCCTTCACAACCCTGAATCAGATGATCAGTAATACTTTAACACTAGTCAGCCATCTGAAAATTAAAATTCTCTGCAATCCCTCAACACATAGGGCTATGCTGTTAATTGTCTCATCTTTGACAACAGCCAATATTTCATTCTCCAGAGGGAAAGAAAGAAACACAACTTTTTAACATATTTATGTTGAAAAAAGGCTTCTTTGCACTTAAAGATGGAGAAATAAATCATTGCTAAGCTTTAGAGAACGATGTTTAATTGTAATTTCTAACTTTAAGCAAAGTGTTATTTGGTGTGTTGAGTGCTATACAGCTGCCACAGTATTCCTTAATGCCCTTGAAGGTATGGGATGAAACAGATTTTTAAAAGGAAAGTGGATATGTCAACAACCTTTCCTTTTTTCCCTCTCCTTTCTGCCCCAGGTATTCTCATTCAAACACATATCATAAAAATTTGCTTTAAATAAATATTCTTTTAATTGCATCAAATCAGATTTTGAAGTCCCTAATGGTAAAGAGCACCTTCTCCCTCAATGTTCAGTTTTTAGTTGGAATTCTACTCCTATGTTAATAGGAGATGTCATTTTCAGTTTATTTTTTTGTAACTTTGACTTCCAGCAACTGTATATTGTCACTTCTTTATCATCAGACTTGAAAATTCTCCACCAGCAGATATGTCACCTTTCTGTCTCCTTTTCTATGAATGGAAAAATTAAGCTAATCTGAATGCAAATAGTGTTGTGAGCATCCTTTGAATTCTCACTGGATTTTAATGATACTCAAGGGTGAGTATTAAACCTGGACATAATGTTGCATAGAGAGGCAAGATCATTTCCCTCCTTACACACAAAACTATACCTTTTTTAATCCCAAACTCGAACAAAACTTTATGCTGCAACAGTACAAAAAAAAAATTTCCCAAAATCCTTTATTTTATGCTCACTTCTAAAATACAGATGAAGTACATCTTTGTTTCATAAGTACCTTTGAAAAACCAAAATTGATTACAAAATCACTTACTGACTAGCATCTTACTTTTGTTATTTCCCCACTAGGAACAATAGTGAATGTGTAAACATTAATATTCTTTTTATAATACTCTACATATCAAATTTTGTTTTATTTTATTCTAAAGATTACAATATACGATCCACCACAGGGAATGCATGTACACACATTGAAATATAGACATTAATATAGGAATTACATACTGTACAATTCTTCATTTTTATTTTAAAATGTCATTGCAGAATTTGGAGATTTAAAAAAAAATAAAACCCCATAAAATGTGATCTGATCATTTTAAAGACTCTCTGGAAGAGACTTCAGGAAATGTTGAGTCCATTATCTCTCCAGGTCAGAGAATAGTGAGTGGTTATCTTTAATTACAATGCATCATTAATTCTTGCTAGATTGTCTGAGAAAATATACAAACTCAGATTTTCTTTCTGATGTCTTTTGGGCCTTTTGGAAGTCAAAGTTCTTCAGAGAAAGCATCTTCCATAGCTATATATATGGGTATTTTCAAATTTTTTCACGTATTTTACAGATACAAATAATAGAATTAATGTATCTGAAGAGCGAGATTTATCCTCCCTAACTTAGTATTCTAAACATTAGCTAGCTCATGTAAATTGACTGGTAAGTGCATAGCAGCCAAAAGAGAGGCATACACATAGTTTATTCATTCATATCCCAATTAGTTAATTAATTCACACCATCTGTTTCTATTATCTTTACCTTTTAGAAGTTTCATCTCTCAAGAAGCCCAAAGAAGATGACTACTTTCTTAGTTCTGGGCTAGCTAACATTTCAGTGTACACATACCCCTGCCATTTTACTAGGATATAAGGGTGAGTGAAACAGGGGCACCAGCAGGTGTGTTCTGCAAACAGCTGTTTCTGCTGAGAGGGTCACCACTTGCCAGCTGTTCCCCAGCTGTTGGACACACTCTCTTGCCATTTTGCTGATAATGCTCCTTTTGCACAGCTCAGGTGAAACAAGTTGGATTGCTCAGATTACCTATTAAAAATGTCTAAACTTATTATGAGTGAAATGTGTTAGGGATCCCCAGGGTTGAGAAAAATGAGCTAGTTTAATTTAGGCATTTTAAAAAGATTCTGAAATACTCGGCACATTTTGACTGGAAAGAGGTGCAGAAGCTGTACAGCTACGTGATCACTCATGGCTATATTCCCATTTGGTTGCCAATGATGGAGAATAAAGACTGAGGTAACATAATTTGTACTAAAGCAACATTGGCAAAAGCACCTCACACCTGTGAACTCCTCATCTCCCTAGTCTTACAGAAGTCAAACATTTATTGGAGCTCTCAAGCGCAGAGCTGACATGTACATCAGTTCAGTGTTTATTTACTATTAACCAGGTCAAGAATTTAGTCCTTCCTTTATTACCTCCTTGCTGTAAATCCTTGCCTTTATAAACCTCATCAGAATTAAGGAAGTCTGGTATCTGGTTTGTATCGCTCATCTGGATTCTCTGATGTCTCGCATCTTTCAAACGACAGTCAAGGTATTGCCAATCCCTCTCTTGCACATGAACCCTCAGGTGTCAGATTAGACATAGCCCTCCATTGGTACACCAGAGGAACATCAGAGGAAGACTGACATCAGTAAGGTCTTCCTTTCCTCTTTCAAAGACATCTTCTATGATGCTTATCTCTGAGACATCTGAGACTGCACATCTTGTTGCTGATTTGATCAAAAGCTTTGGGATGTGATAATCTTTAAGGATCAAAAAAAAAAAAAAAAACACCCACAAAAAACCCAAACAAGCAAAACAAACAAAAACCAACCAAAAAACACAAACCAAACCAAACCAAACCAACAAACAAACAAACAAAAAACACCAAAAAGCCCCAAAACGAAATGCACACTCAAACAAACAAAGCCTATAGTCTGACCAGAGAGAAATCCCAGAAGGAAAATCAGAATTAACTGCAAGGCAATTTAATGCAGCAGAGGCTAGCTGTTCAGCAAAGTGCGTACAAAGTTGTCTGCACTTTTTTGGCTTTCAAGCTAGGGATCTGTTCCTGGTGCTGATTTGAATTTCAGCATAGATACAGGCCTTGGAGATGTGCCTGATAACACTGGTAAGAATTAAAATCTTCATAAACACCACCACAGTGGGCAGGTCTGTTGCGTGAAGGAGCAATGCCTGGATGTCTTTCCTGTCTCCTTCCTCTCTAGTGGCCACCAGAGTCTCCCCCAGCAACATCCGCTCTAGGTTTACTTCCAATGGGTAGAACATGAGTTAATTAAGCTAAACTGTAACATGGGTACAAGAAACTGTGAAGCAATAGATAAAGAGCTTTTGCATAAAAATTATATTGAAAAAAATGTATGTCAATTTTCAGATGGAAATGATGAACTGACGAAAGGGACTATTGGACCCGGGGACCTATGATGAATCAGGTTCCCAGTCATGTTTCCATATAAACTCAAGGGGGCTTGAACTGTTTAGCTATGTTTCTGCATAAATAATTGCACTTTTGACTCCTTTGAAGAAAGAAAGCAGAGTAATATACTGATAATGTTGGGGTTTCTTTTCTGGGGGCTTACAGACTAATCACTTCACTAGTAACAGTTTCTTCTCTCTGCTATAGCACATATCCCTCCCATTGCCTGGAACAATAAAGTAGATGGGAAAGACATAACCAATTTACTTATCTGAAACAAGCTATTCTTTTTTACATTTTGGAATAATTGAAAACATTCAGTTGTTCTTTAAAGTGGCTGGAAAGCATGGCAGAATCCATGAAAGTTTTGGTTTTTCTCCTCTCCTCCCCCACAAAAAAAAAAAAAAAAAATCTGAAACGTGTGTTTTCAGCAGGTCTGGTCAACTCACTGGAGGCTTATAAGAAAAGCTTTCTTGCGAATGTGCCCGGCCCTGCTCGGCTATGCACAGGCAGCAGCAAAGCGAGAGAGGTCGCACTTCCACTCATCCATGCAGCGCTTGGGTAAAAGTATGCCGGATAAAGTATTTGCTGTGCATAGGTGCTAGAGAAAGGAGAAGACTGTACAAGCACAGCTAATTAATGTGTCCGTGAAAAAAAATGCTCTTCAATATGCAGCTTAACAGAGCCTTCAAATAGGCTGCATGGGAAATGCGGGTGTTGCAAAACTTTCTAACACATAAACTGCCAGAATCTTGCCCACTGCAGGGAGCATAAGTGTATTCAAATTATCCTTTATAAAAATCCATTTTTGGGACAACTTTCATTCATATAATATTTATGAATTCTAATACAATTTTTTCAAATTTTACCATATTTTATCAGCAGAAAAGTAGAAAACTCTGCAATATCTTTCTGGTCTTTAAATCCTCAAACTCCTGTATATCACCATATTTACAGAGCACAATACTCATTTCTAAGCAGTATTTGCTTATTTAAGACCAGCTGCTTCCTGACCCAAAATACCATTTAAACAAGTAATCCTAGCTGCCTGACAGCCTTACTACTTGCCCTTTTAGTAAACTTTTTTTCTTCTTTCTGGTATGTGAGCACTTGCACTCTCACCTGCAGCTCAGATCAGCTCCTGGTACCTCCAAAGGCTACTGCTTTTCTGTGAGGGATGTGACTGTAAAAAATCCCCAGCTTTTATTAGCAGTAGTGGTCCTATTCACACCCCCAGTCAACCCTGAAATTGATATTCTTCATCTGATCTGCATAGGTCATCTGGCAGGTCACTGCCTGTGTTACATTACACCAGTGTTTTTCCACTAACCCAGTTAACAAGGTTAACTAGAAACGTGACAGACAGAAGAGAGAAGCTGGACACATGGCACGTATTATTTGGTTTAGAAACTGGTGGAGGTTCCTCTGTGGCAAGAACATATGAATAAATGATTTGTGACTCAGTCAAAATAATTTTAGCTTCTTGTGGGTTTTTTCTGAATGTCAGAACTCTTGAGAAACCCAGTCGCACTGCTCTACCCTCTCACATACAGCAAACTAATCTTGAAATAAACTGTTTGCCTGAAAGCAAAAGGAAAAAAAAAAGAGCAGAAAGCTATTCTGCTTCCTGGCAAGACTTGAGAGAAGAGTTTTATAAATGTAACTGCCAATATACCATCTGCCTCTGCTGCTCCTTTGAGCCTAGTTCTTCTAATTGTGTCTTTAACAGATGACATAAAATCTACATTCCTCTTGGGCACATTAAAATAATAACAATTAAAACATGAAAAATAATAATTAATGAGGCACACATGGTGCAGTAAGTCTGCAGTCTGAATAGGCTGCTTATTCTGCAGGAAGTCTGTGCGCATCAATCCTGGGAGATAACTTTGGCATGTGCTCCACTGGATGCCTAGATCTGTGGCCACCAGTCTTGGGAGAGCAACTTTGCTCTTTAAGCAACGCACTGCAGCTAACTCCACATTCTGCATCACTTTGTAGCTGCTTAGTTTCTACTGATAATAATCAATTTTAGACAGTGGACCACCAACCAGCAGGCTAAGCAAGCTGTGTTTTAGATGTGAAAATTGTTTGAGGTCAGTGACCCTTTTTTACATCTGTTATAGCTGGCATCTCAAAAGCCAAAGTGAAAAATCAGTTTGTTGCAGTTCTGAGCTGTGTTCCAGTTAATTTTTTGCAGCTCTGCTAGTTTAAAGCAACATGCTATTTCACATACTTGGCAATGGAGGTACCAGCCTTATGTAACAGATCTGGGAAAAATCTGCTGGAAAAAAACTGATTTCGCTTTTACCAGCTGTAACATGTTCTGAGAGAACCTAAGTTATGAACCCAGATAATCTCCAGGTGATCTTTGTGTCTTTATGATAACTGGTATGCCATATAAATAAGAATAAGCCTTAAGTTTATTTAACACATACCAGCAGGCTGGTCCAACTCAGACCATAGACTTTTGCTTAGAGTTACAAACCTGCACCTCCAGTTCATTCAGCATGCCCTCTTTGGGCTGTGAGTGCAGCCAAGGATTCAGCTGCGTCCAGCATTCAGACCTGCAGTAGCTAAACATGAGAGTTAAACTCCACCTTTGTCCTAATGCTATAGCAGAGGAATCTCATGAGGAGTTTTTCTGAAGACTTTTCTGATACTTCAGAGGCTTTTATTCCTTTATTCGTATTTTTAATTTGACCCTTTCAAAGTGTCCAGGAACGACTTTATTGGGGGGAAGGTTAAAATGTGCATGCAAACTGCTGGAATTGTAAGAATATTAATAATTTGTGAATAACTTCATGCAATAACCTTTGTGCTCATAAATTCAGTCCATTTTTAATGTTTTCTACTTTGGCCACAGCTGCTTCGTGAAGATGTTGGCTGTTTTTCTTCTCCCTGGTGGAATAGTGCTTGTGCCCCAAAAGGCATTTTGATATTTTAGCACTGAACACTGCTTTCAGCAAAATTACCCTCCCCCAATACAGGATTTTCTTCTCTCTGTTGTGTGAAATTTGAAATATGACTGAAATGTTCAGTTTTATGCAAAACTGAAGATAATAATTTTCCAAACTTTCCTGATCTCTGGTTCCCGTTCAGTTCTGGAGAAATGTTCACAGATGAAAAGAGTTAAAAAGTATTTGTGTGTATAGCTAAATGTCTATGAAATCATCTCTTCTGACCAATTGAGATGTAAGCAGTCATGAAGTTAGAAACAACTATTAAAAAAATCTTTTATTGATGGAGGAAATAAAATAAAACTCCCAAAGTGCCTCCAGATTACCTGCATCCAGAATTTCTTCAGCTGGCTTTAAAACAATTACTATTTCAGGTCATGTAGTCAAACATCTTTTCCTCATTTTTTTTATTTTTCATGTTGACTGCAATCTAATAGTAAAGCCCAGATAGATGATTATTATCTGCTTTCCAAGCCTATTCAGCAAATTTTCTGTTGCCTGAAACTAATGATTTCTGAGTTCAAAACACTGAAAAAATACATTTTGTGTAAGAATATTTCAGTTTTGTATTTATTAGAACTTACTAAATAAGTTGCAACAAAATGCAACTGACATTGCTCCTTTTACTTGTTATCTTGTTTGACAATTTCTAATCAGTGAAGTGGATTAATTAAGCCTCATAATTTTTATTGTAGATTCCTGATTCAATAATCAAGTGGAACTTGTCGTATGAATAAAGGTAAGTGTAGGAACATATAATTTGCTTATAGATATCTTTACAATGCAAATTTCTGCTGCCACTTTCATAAAGCACTGAGAGCTACATGCTGAAACATATTTCCTTTAGATCCAGGGTTTGACACTGATTTCTGATCTTACATAGTTCTAATCTTAATTTCCTTTAACTGCAAAAAATGAATCAGTCTGTATCTGCATTTCTCTTTATTATGCAAGGCAACTTTGCATTTAGCAGAAATATTAACAAACCTTTTTTTTAAAATGATCATAATGTAATAACTACTTTTTTAACTTTTTTTTTTCTGAAGCCTTACTTGTATGGGTATCTTGCCATAAGCTGTAAGCAAGCTTCTGCTGAATGCTGTAATATGACGTTTGTCTTTAAGATAACTTTCTATTTGCAGTTTTCAATGTCTCTAAAAGCATAGGCCTGCTTGCAGACAACTAAATAACTAATTTTTCCATAAAACCTATGTAGAAATAGTCTTAGAAAGGATTTGGAGATCATGAAAACACTACTAGCATGGTACCTGTGTTAGAGTGTCTAAAAGCTCACTTGATGGAGTTACAATAAAATACAGTACATCTGAAACATCAACATTTATCTTGCTTTCTCAGATAAATGCTTCAGTTGGTGATATTTCCCATCTCATCCAAAGCATGAGAGAAGTGGCTCCCACGTGGCAGCAGTAAAGCGTAACTGTCTGGTAAAGACTAAAAGAGCCCAAATGGTTTATTCTGAGAGCCTTTACCTGTGAGTAGCCCAGGAAGGTGATAAGAATTTATAACAGGCCAGGTGTCCAATGGACTAGTCAGGACAATCAATTTTATCATGTGCTTCAAGCCTGTGTATTGACTGGAGTAAGCAAGTCTTACTGAAGAGAATCAGCTTACAGAAACAAAAGGAAATATAGATCCCCAGTCATGTGCTGGGGGAAGTAAAATAAGCATGGTAAAAGCATAGGGCCTATTAATTTTAAGGCAACTCAAGGAGACACAGTAATGGGAAAAATAAGAGGCTCTCTCTGGTGTTGAGAATTAAAGATAGTCTGGAAGGAGGTGGTGAGAATATTAGATGAAAAACTGTGTCAGAAAACAGTTCTGGAACAGAACTGTAAAACCTTGGCCATACAGTTTATCTAAATAAGGGGACTATCTGTGGCAGGAAGTTCTCTCAGGGCTTGTAAGAGTGGAGCCCTCACCAGCAGCTATTATGCGCGTCTTGCTGTAACCCAGGCAGTGCAAAGGTCAGAGAGAGCCATTGTAAAGCTAAATTAATCTTGACCATTTAAAGACTATTTCAGCTAAAGTGATGCTGTTAAACAACAGATGCTATCAAAATAAAGAAATATTTAAGTTTTTGGTTTTTTGTGGAAGGTTTTTTCTGTTTTGTGGATTTTTTTTTTCCCTATGTGTACTACTTTGAAATTTTGTTTGTTTATGTTACAGCTACCAGATCTGTAACCTAAACGATGTGCTGTAATAATGAAAAGACCCTTGCAAATGGCTGTATAGTAGTGTACCTTTCTTTGAGCCATTTACTGCAGATTATATTCTTCCTGAAACTGTTCTAATGTCTCAGACTGGGAAGAAACTACCTGAACCTTCACTTTCATTCTTTTTCTAACTGTTTCATTAACCAACACAGAATGAATACATATATGGATTGCAGAAGTCCTTTAGGCTATTGGACCTATTATTTTCATAATCTTCTTTTTAAAGGTCAAAACATCCTGCAATGAAACAGAGGAGAATGCATGGGGGAAATGAAAGATTCTTAATATTCCTCAAATTGTTGTATTTTTTCATCTGGGAAGAAGAAATTTTGGAAGCTAGTGTCGTGAGCTGATTTTACACTGAAACTCTAATGCCAGCCAGGCAAGGTTCTATGCATCTGCCTTGTTTACTAGTCTCTCCCTTGTAAGAACTGGCTCCAGAAGGACCCTTGTCTTTTCTAGTAACACTGAGAAAATCCCCATCTGCCTAGAGCCTGCCATGCTGGCAACATCTTCTGTCAGGATGTGACCTGTGGAGGGGCAGAGCTGCACAGCGCAACTTGTATAGCTGCCTATGACAGGCTTTCACTCAATAGCCTGATGTCTCCCCAGCTGACTTTTATGAGAAGAGGAAAAGACTCAGCAGGAGAAAACAGACAAATGAGAGAATGAGAGGTCAAATATTTACAGCAGAGCTGTAAGACAAGAGGTCTGAAATCCCAGGGCAAATGGTAACAGGGTGGCAGGGAAAACAAAGTAAGAGGTGAAGTATAAAGACACAGTAATTCACTGTAGATTGCCATGCAACACAGTACCAAATAGCATAATTTACAATGCTAATAATTCATGGGCAGTACAGTTACATTTTCCTTCACTTTAGACTTTTGCATCCAGTTTCAGAAATAGGCTTTAAAACTTTCAGGACTCTAGATTCCAGGTCACCATACAGGCTCTTGCCAAGTATTTTGTACAGGAAATTTTGTAGAAGAAAATGGAACAGAGATTTATAAATGTTTTCTTCCATAAGGAAAAAGTATTAAATAAGATTTGTAATATCTGTAAACATTTCTAGGCAAGAGGTGAAATTAATCTTCCAGTTTAGTTCACATAAATTAATAGGTAGATATATGATACATGAAAGCTGGGTGTTTTTGTTGCCATACCAAATTTCATTTTTTAAGGATTTAAAAAAGGATCAAGCTGCAAATTATCTCTCCCAGAAAATAAAAACTGTTATAGCTTCATATTTAAAAGCAACAAGTCCTCTGCTACTCTTCAATCCAAAGAAACAAAAGCAATTTCATATCCCACAAACCAAAGACTGGACTCCAGGTGAGAGGAGTGGGGGGAAGAATCATATTTCTATGATTGTAAAAGAATTATAATTCTATGATTATATGATTATATGAAAATAAGGATTAGAATGTTTATGTCCCTGAAGGCGTAAAAATTTATCTATAAAAGAAAATAAATCTAATCTTTATGGTGATGATTTCATTCTCTGATGTTTAATAAAATAGAAGCATAGAATAGTTAGGGTTGGAAAGGACCTTAAGTTCATCTAGTTCCGACTACCCTGCCTTGGGCAGGGGCACCTCACAGTAAACCATGTCACCCAAGGCTCTGTCAAACCTGGTCTTGAACACCGCCAGGGATGGAGCATTCACAACTTCCCTAGGCAACCCATTCCAGTGTCTCACCACCCTTACAGTAAAGAGCTTCCTCCTTATATTAATCTAAACTTCCCCTGTTTAAGTTTTAGCCCATTACCCCTTGTCCTATCACTACTTACACCTAGCAGTCAAGCTTCATGATCACTATTGTGCGAAGGAAGATGTAGGAAAAGGTACCTCCAGACTCAGAAAGCTTGTTACTAAGTAGGACTCATCTGGATGGGGATCCCTCACAAATCCAGACCCACAGGCACCAACCACTGAACAACTTCAGCTTGCCTGCAAAAATTACTGGAATTCAGGTCCATGGCTTTACTGAAGAAACTGTTCTACCTCAGACAGAAGTGGGAAAAGAAAACTAAGCTATCAATTGAAAACAAAAAGTATTTATTTAAAAGGGGTCTGAGTCCTTTAAAGCACTTGGGCACTCCAGCAGGAATTTGGAGAGTTTGAATGGAAGTGGCACTCAGGATTGGTGGGACCTTCTGTCAGGCTAAGTGTGAATCTTCCTTAGACAAATGCTTCCCAGGAAATTCTCTCTTCTCCTTTTCACATCAGAAGTGTCAATGTGATTTGTGTCACCCCTATGAAAGTGAAGATAAACTTTCCTTACTGTCACAGGCTGAATTGTGTCAAACACATTCTGAAGTGGTTCCGACTCATCTGTATTCTGTCCTCATTCTTGAAGCTGAAAGAAAAAACAAAGTGCAATCATTAGCAACTTTGCTTCATTAGCAACACTTGGCGAAATTTAAACTGACCTCTTAGATAAACAATGCTTTTCATAAAAGACAGCAAGATGACTTCTTTTTAAAGCTTGGTCAGGGCTTGAACAGTTTTTGGATGACTCTGATTTTCTATGTATTAAAAAAAAAAAAAACACGAAAGTAGTCTGATAGCTGATTTCTTTGAGGAGTGGCATTTTCTCTGAAAAACATAATTTGGGAAAAAATCCATATTTTGCAAGCAACAATGCAGTTGATTTAATTAAGCTAAAATCCACCCAGCTGTGTTTTGGGGAAAAAAAAAAATATCTAGTGCAGTTTTTTCTAACATTTTTCAAATAGATAGTTTCCTAAAATGGAATGGAATATTATCAAACAACCAAGACATGGCAAAATGGATCTGAATACAGATTATTTAAAAATAATCATGTGTAGGATTTGCAAGTTATCATAGCACTTGGCTAAAAATACCTGCTATGTATGAACAGCCTATTGTTTCAGGTAAAACATTAGACACTCAACACTCACGGAGGAAAAATTTAAAGTTTGTTATTTAAAGAGATAAGTGTGGAGACACATGCACTTCCCCTGCCAAAACCAACACAGCAGTTTGCTTCTTCCCAATCCCATCATCAGTCTCTGCTTTTTACTTACTGAAATTATTGTTTTGTAGAATTTATGATTTAGTAAGTTAGCTTTAAAGTCAATATTGTGTTCTGCCTTTGCAGTACTGTTGCTATGTCTGTACTAGAAAATAAACTACAGCAAGAGCTCAGATTTGAGTCCTGACTTGATGATCTATTGACAGAAGAGTCTGGGTAGGCTCTCAGATGAAACAAATATTACTTTCTCAGATGACTTCTGTGCAAAGTTCAGGAATGAACACATGCAAGTAGCTATTCCCCATAATTATTTTACCTGCCACCACTTTCTTTTGGAGGCTAACAGAGTTTAATTGTATAGATACAGACCATTTCACACCAGCTGGAGTTCCTGCCAGAGACTAGCTTTCAGCCTGTTTGGTTTATTAGTTACAGTAGCAAACATGTTAGACTACATCAGTGAAAAGATTAATACTGCCATGTGAGTTAAAACGTTCCTGGCTGAAGATAATAAAGGACACATAAGAATGTCTTTTTTCAAAACCCACTTTCTTTTCAGCGTTTTGGTGGTAGACTGAATCTTGTCAGAACTCTACAAAAAATCTTGCTGAAACAAAGATGTCTGTTGTTCGCCTTAAGAAGAAAAAGTCTTTTTAAAAAGTAAGGTAATCTGAAAAGCCATTAAAAAAGATGTCTCTGTGGTTCAAATAAGAATCATTTCAACAAACTGTGATTTTTAAATCCAGCAGGTGTATTAATTAAAGTCTTCCAGAAACAGAACTGTTCCCTTGACATCTGTTGTTTACAGGGATGTATCCTAACCTACATCTGCAAGAAGCTCAAGAGAAAATCCACAGTACATGCGGGGCTGGATGCCTTGAAGGTATGTTAATCCTTACCCCAGTATCCCACCAAAAGTGCCTCACAGTGCCACCAGGATGTGGGCAACCTGTGCAGGCCTCTGCAAAAACTCACAAGCCCACACCTTTAGCTGTGCTCCATGCAGAGGTCCAGACAGATGTACAACTCTTAATCATAAAATCATAGAATAGTTTGGCTTGAAATGGACCTTAAATATCAACTACCCCTGCAATGAGCAGGGACATCTTCAACTAGTCACTTTGCTAAGAGACCTATCCAGCCTGACCCTGAATTTTTCCAGGGATGGGCATCTTAATTCCCTGTTTTAGAAGATAGATTGAAGATAGCAGTAGAGGCACACAAATTTCTTCCTCTTATTCATAAATAAGCACCTTCTATAACTGGATAAAGACCCAGTTTATGCTGCTCAGCACTTTCTTTCAATAGAAATAATGAGGAAGTGACGAAGCAGAAAAGTCCTGCCTGATTCTATAACCACTAAGTATCAACAACATTAGCTCCCATCTTCTCACTTGTGACTTCTGATGCTTACCCTTACATATCTGTACCAAGTAAACAACTAATTTTCAGAAAGAATCACGTGAAGATTAAAAAAATGGTTGGATTTTGAATGAAACTGATTTCTATTGATAAAATTTTGCAGTATAAAAGTCATAGAATCATAGAATCATAGAATAGTTAGGGTTGGAAAGGACCTTAAGATCATCTAGTTCCAACCCCCCTGCCAGGGGCAAGGACACCTCCCACTAAACCATGTCACCCAAGGCTCTGTCCAAGCCGGCTTTGAACGCTGTGAGCGATGGAGCATTCACAACTTCCTCGGGCAACCCATTCCAATGCCTCACCACCCTCACAGTAAAGAATTTCTTCCTCATATCCAATCTAAACTTCCCCTGTTTAAGCTTGAACCCATTACCCCTTCTCCTATCACTACAGTCCCTAATGAAGAGTCCCTCCCCAGCATCCCTATAGGCCCCCTTCAGATACTGGAAGGATGCTATGAGGTCTCCACACAGCCTTCTCTTCTCCAGGCAGAACAGCCCCAACTTTCTCAGCCTGTCTTCATATGGGAGGTGCTCCAGTCCCCTCATCATCCTCGTGGCCCTCCTCTGGACTTGTTCCAACAGTTCCATGTCCTTTTTATGTTGAGGACACCAGAACTGCACACAATACTCCAAGAGAGGTCTCACGAGATCAGAGGAGAGGGGCAGGATGACCTCCCTCGACCTCCTGGTCATGCTCCTTTTGATGCAGCCCAAGATGCAGTTGGCTTTCTGGGCTGCAAGCGCACACTGAAGCCAGCTCATGTTCATTTTCTCATCAACCAACACCCCCACATCCTTCTCTGCAGGGCTGCTCTGAATCTGTTCTCTGCACAACCTGTAGCTGTGCCTGGCATTGCTCCCACCCAGGTGTAGGACCTTGCACTTGTCATGGTTAAATTTCATCAGGTTGGCATCAGCCCACCTCACAAGCGTGTCAAGTTCCCTCTGGATGGCATTCCTTCCCTCCAACATATCAACCGAACCATGCAGCTTGGTGTCATCGACAAACTTGCTGATTGTGCACTCAATCCCACTGTCCATGTCAGTCTCATACACTGTTTTCTGCAGCTAATTATAAGGGCAGTTAAGCACTCAGCTATGTATTTTTTTACATGTTTATCTATTTATACATAAACACACACACATTTAAATAGCTTCTCATGCACATACTTTCCACAAACCACATGTGCATACATAAAGATATACATACCATATACATATACCATGGATATATATAAAATACATATATAATGCACAATTACTGCATATATATGCATATATAGTACGCAATTATTGCATTATATCAGTGCACAATTATATATGGATTAATTGTCATGTAATTAAATGTCTAAGTGATACTGGTGCTCTCATGTTCAAGTCTATTCAGGAAGTACCTCTAAAAGGATAGTTTCCATTGAAAAGATCAAAAATGCAACTGCTGTAATTTTAAAATTATAAGCTAATTAATTAAAAGTAGGAACTGTATATTACTTGTCCACAAAATTTATCAGCATCTTTATATCTTACATGGCATAGTCTAGGTACACACTTTTAAGCTTATTTACATATTTATAATTGTATAAATATTGAAGAGAAAAAATGAAAATAAAAATATCCTGACATTTATTAAATAGATGTATGCTAATTTTATGAAGCTTACAAGTTGTGTGGATGACACCAAAACTTAGCTTTTGAGGATAAAATAATTTATTTAAAAAGCAAAAGTTACATGAAGAAAGTATGGGTTTCAGTATGTATTAAGGTTGTAACTGCAGGTAATAATTTTGGGGTTTTTTTAATGC
Organism: Ara ararauna; assembly: GCA_028858755.1. Classification (NCBI taxonomy): domain Eukaryota; kingdom Metazoa; phylum Chordata; class Aves; order Psittaciformes; family Psittacidae; genus Ara; species Ara ararauna. Next base: position 55,852,687 of record CM054378.1, read on the forward strand.
TTGTTTTTTTTTTAATTTGAATTTCACAGAATTGTAATTTCTTAAACAGGTAATGTAGAGAGACAGAAGTGAAATTTGTTAACTCTAGAAACAAACTAAATAAGCCACAAGTAGGCTTAAATTCCTCTTGCACCCAAGGGATTATTAAATAACACATGGGTGACCTAAAGTAAATAAGTGAAAATAAATAATCTAATAATGTCTTGGTTGAATTGCTAACAATATTTTCCATTCAAAAGAATAATGTGCCATGCTTAAACTGTTTGATTAATGATTGACATTGTAAGATTTTAAACCTGACTGATTGGTCTACGGGTGCTTTACAGCTTTTGTTATGCTTCACTCCTCCACTGAGGTGGGGAGAAAGGTAATTAAGCAAGTTTCTTAGCCAAAACACAGCTCATAAGAGTTTGTTAAGGCTGGATTAAATATTTTCCTTTATATATATATATGCATGTCTATGAAAAGAACATCATATTAATGAAAACTAGTCTGTAATTGAAAGAAAAATGTTTAGCTCTGCTAACAAGCTGCATGTTTGATACATTTTTGTTTGCATTCCTCAGTTCAGTGAGCTAAAGCAAAACTCAAGTGAGAAATATTTCAACCAGTATCAATATGATCTGGATTCTTTCTTTATGGAAAGAAAAACAGCTGTGATTATTAAAAATCTTTGTTGTTAACTAGAATGAAAAAATAACTTTTATTACATTCTTTTCAACAGCAGTTGACTGCAGAAGAAATTCACAGTTCTTGAATCCTCTGTAGTCTACTTTCTTTTGGAGAGATTCACTCTTGAAGTTTCAAATCTTCACTGTGAGTTGTTATTTTAGCTTAAATTCTAAGCTATTTGTTTCATATTTGAGGCTTTTTATATATTTTAAAATTTAGCTTTCACTCTTGCATTTAGAAATCTTGTTTACTGAAAGCTTGAAATGTGATGCTTTTCCTAAGGTAACATCCACACTTTAATACTGGAAATTGAGATTAAAATTGGGAGTTTAAACTTTGCAGACTTTGAACTATTTTATTGCAAATTCTAGAAAAAAATACTTAAGTTCTGGAATTAATTTTGCAAAACGAATGTGACATGACAGGCAGTGATATAATTGTGCTTCATCTGTAATCATCCTAGAATGAACAAAGAAATTTTATTAGAAAGTCAAACTCAAATGTACAAAAGACATCATGAAAACATGTATTTTAATAACGTTTTTCCAATTTTTATTTATATTTCATTTTGACTTTGAATATTTTTAGCATTATTGAGATTGTTATAGAATTCCATAGTTGTACATGCGTGTAAAAAAGTGTATCATAACATACATATATATATAACATAACACATTTTATTAAATGAGTTCATGATAATTATATGCTATACTCTGCCTGTAGACAGTTATAAATATGCATGTGTGTTGATTATATACATCAGAAACGGAAATCAGATCAGGGGATTTTTTATTATTTTTTATCATTATTGGATGTATTTTAGGTATTTGTGTATTGTAAGAATACTACTTTTCATATTCCTGAGTGCATTCAAAACAGTTCAGAAGAACTATCAATGTAAAAATATATTTTTATCCAGGTTATTTCCAATTTAAAAGGACACACATTTACAAAGGGCACACAGGAATTTTGCACAGAGATATTTACAGAAGCATCAAACATCAGTTTCCTTTCCTGGGTGACATGGGAGAAAAAAAAAAAAAAAGAAAGAAAAATGCAATAGACACTTGTCAGGTTCCAACTTAGTTTTTGCTACCACAAGGCTTCAGTGGTCGCCCAGCCCCTGGCCCTTGACAGCAACTCACAGTTAACACAATGTAGTCAGCCACAAGTGGAGCCCACCTAAAAAAAGAAATAGATTCGAGATCCCTGAGTTGGGAAAGAGCACAGTTGAGGCATGGTAACGGTAACCTAAACCTGTATAATTTTATTAGTTGCAATCCTGAGAGTAATTATCTAACATAAGAAAAGAGAGAAGAGAGAGACGGGTAGGGAAAAAGAGTTTAAAAGCAGAAATAGTCACCACCCTGGATCCTGTGGTGTTCTGTGGATCTATTGATGGTCCTCAGCTGCCAGTGGTGGGCACACACATGGGTTCTTCAGTGACGTTGTTTTATAATTGCAATTTCACTGAGTCATTCTGCATGAGCCATTTCATGACAATCACCTTTGCTAGGAGTGATTTCGACGGGCATTTGTGGCTGGCATAGAGGTGTGGTTGATTGTTCTGGATGAATCTCCAAATAAGGCATTGTCCCAGCAGGACTCCTTAGCCCCATAATACAAGGTCTCTGTGGCGACACCAGTCCCTCTCTGGTCAGCCATTTTGAGCAGAAGGTAAAACTTGAAACAGTGGCAGGTTTTCTGAGGTGTCACAAAAACTGGCAGAGCTGAGTCCCACAACACTGTTATTTGCATTTATCTTTTTCTCACTCTCAAAATTCAGCCACATGTTCTTCCATGGTCTAGCAAATGCTGTAGATGTCAACATAGAAATTATGCCATTTACAGACTTTGCTGGTATTTGTGCTCTATAAGCACCTCTTTCACTTCAGAAAATGGCAATAGAGTAATACACAGACTTTCTTTTACTTTCATCTATATGAAAGATGCTGGACAGTAAGAGAGAGAGAGAAAAATGCCATAAGCTTACGGCAGGACTAACATTATTACCATAGCAACACCTCAGTGATACCTGATGGAAGATGAAGGTATTTTTATTTTATAACAACACTGAACCAAAATTGATTTAATGCACTCAGTTACACTGTCATATTCATATTCTCACAAGCACCAAGAAGACATCTGCCCATGCTGTATACACCAAGACGTTTGACCCCCAGGAAGTCTGCCCAGGTTTCCTTGTGACTGATGTTTTCTGGGTCTTGCTAAGGTATGCAACCCCATGCGGGTGTTAGGTCTGCCTTTTGTATCCTTGTATGGGCTGATCATGAATATGTTGCTCTTATTCTCAACTGTCCCTGTCAAGGAGTCATTAGATTTACTCACTGTCATTTATCTACTTACCAAAGTGAATTTTGGCTTTTACCTGTTGTCTGTCTTCCTTCCATCACCTTTTAATGGCTCAAATCTCTAATATTGGCTTATGCTATTCCTTGTTTTAGGTTTTCTGCTTTCTTAGGCTTGTGTTTTCAGAGCTGTGTGTCAAGAGAAGCAGCACATACATGTGCCAGTCTTGTTGACCTCCTATTCAAAATACCAGTGGGACCTGTCTTGCTCACAGCCTTCTTCCTGCCCTCCCTTCCTACTGGTGCTTCCCTAGCCAGACATTTCTTTCTTCATTCAGACTGGTCTTAAGGTTTCTATGAAAACTTTATACATTAAGTTGTATTGCTTCAAGAACCCTTTCCTACTTTCCGGGCAAATCCCCAGACATAGAAGTAGCTTAGAAAACAGATACTGGCTCAAGCTGTAGAAGTTTTTTTTTGTGTACTAGGAGAAGTCTTGCTGCAGTTACTTGCAGACCAGTATTGACTATTTCACTCTGCTTTTTCAGCAGTTAAAGTGGTTGAAACACTGAGTGAAGATGAATTATATCTGATGAGCTTTTTTAGCGTGCCCTGAGTTATTTGTTCCTTTTGTTATAATTAAGAATAAAGGAGCTAGAGTCTAAAATTATCTTGGGTATGTGATTCCCACCCTTTTGGCACAGTAATGATTACTTGGTAAATTACTTTTAAACCCAACTATGTGTGGAATGACAAGGACAATAATAGAGAAAAAATTCTGAAAACTGGAAACACGATATTTATGAATTGTCTTAACTTAGGAAAAGCCTTCAGGTTTATTTCAAATCCCTTTGAAGTTTCCCTGCATACAAAATCTTCCACAAGATGTAATTAAACAACTATGACATGGAACAAACATTTAATGCAATTTCCTAATTTGCCAAATTGGCAGTAAAAAAAACCTACCAACTTAGCAAGAAGTTGCTATAGAGTTGTACAGTTTGTGTTTCACTGACAGAGTTGTACACGCAGTATAAATTACACGTTATTCAAAAATCTATTCAAAGAGCTAGAGGTTATCTGCCAAAGCTTCTGATGAGCTTTCTTTATGTTAGCAGCTGCCAGAGTAGCAACCATTAAATGCATTAATTGATATGCTACATCTTAGGACTTAGAAAACAATGCTTTATTTACAGATGTTCCTATAATCTTACTTTCTTTGGTATTGATCATCAATATCCATACTTCATATAAAAATAACTCTGTAGTACATATACTTCTGATTAAACCACTTATATTTTAATCTCTTCCTTATATCTCTTACATCCATCTTTTTTTTATACATAGCTTTAGACATAGCTTCTTCACAGTCCTTTTTTACAGAAAGCTCCATTAAAAACGTAATGCAGAGATTGACAAGTGAAGGTTGTGAATAACCTTTAAAGCCTAAACATCTCAACACTTAAACAATGTGGTCAGCCTTTGAAGCTTTATTAGGCCTGAGACACAAAGTCTGATCATTTTCAGTTTTCCCACTGGGCAGTCATTGACTGTTAACACATCATTGAAACAGTTACTTAAGAAACTTGTGTTAAACTTGTGTTCTATTGGTTTAACACTTTTCAACACACTAGAAGTGAGAGTATGATTACAGATTAAAGGAGCACAACTATTTTTATACTGAATATTTTTGTCTCCATTGGACAAGTTCTTCCCAAAATAATAACCTGGAGCAATGTCATCTGATTTTTTTTAAGTATTTAAATTACAGGCCAGAAGAAGCATTTGAATAAAAAAAAGGTTGATTTGTGTTCTATTAGAAAGTAACAAACAGGTATTTAAAATTGAATATCTCAGGCATGTAATGGACACCTGTTAACCATATATTAGGATGGCCGACACAGATGTAAAATATTTGTGAAAACAGTATCTTAAAGCTTTTTGGGCAACTCCTCAGCATTGAAAGGACTGTGATTTAAATGAGGAAAATAAGTTTAATAATAAAGACAATTTAAGAAGAAAAGGAAATTAAATGATAACTACAAAAATATGCAATAGCTGGAATTTTTCAAGCACTTTGACTTTCATCATTTCAGCCTAAAAAATTAAAGCAGAAAATCTCCATTGGTGTCAGTATTCATAATTGCACTGGATCTGGCAGATTTATGCCAAATGGCTTTAGGCTCTGGATCCCTACACTATAGGTCTCCTTACTCTCTTTGCCTCCATCCTCACACCTCACTCCTCACAACAATTCCTCTTACACATTCCTGCTCACAGTGAAAAGTAATGGAAAACTTCCACTGTCCATGATGGACCAAATTCCTCAGGCATCAGCATGTAAATATTTTTTGCTTCTCAAAGGAACTGAAGACAGGATCAGGACAATGAGGATATATCCCTTTCATATTCTGGGAAAACTCTTTCAAGCATCTGTGTTCTCCATCCTCTTCATTTTCCTGAAATGACTAAACCTCATTTTTCTGTGAACACTGATAACCTTATAGGGTATCTATTCCCTGTCATTAACACAATGAACATTTGAGATCAGAAACTAGATGACGCTGTATGAAAAACTACAGTTTTGGAAGGCAAGCAAGTTATTTCCTTCTTCAATGCTTTACTCATGGCAGTATGGTGCTGAGTCTTGCTTCTTCCAAATGGCAAGATAATTTCCTCCCTTTCTTTGGAGGTAAGCAGGGGTGCTCAGTGTTGCTTAAGAAAACATAAAACTTCTAGAATATAGATAGCCTGAAGTTTATCTTAAATAATCAACAGGTTAAATAAGATTAAATTAATCCTATCATTGTTATATAATTTCTGTTTTGAAAGGCAAATCAATATCCGGTACTGAACACAGTGTACTGCTCAACAGTACTCAGAAATATTCTAGGCCAAACGCTGTGTAAGGGTAACAGCCTATCAAGTTCCCATAGATACTCATAATGCATGAAGGCCCGAAGGTCAATGAGTCATGAGAAAAGAGTTACCAACCTGAAGAGTATGGATGCTGCTTCTGTGAACAAGCTCCCAAGAACAGCCGTGGTGCATGAGTGGCTGGAGGTCATGAAGGCAAGAGAATTTGGAAGGTTCTGAACATAGAAGTCCACCCTAAGAGTTTACCAACTTCACTCTAACTAGGGCTCACATAACCACATATTACAACTAGATTAGCTCTTCAGAAACTTTAGGGTACCATCAAAGACTCAACATATCACTGTTGTCTAGAAATAACACCTCTTAAAAAATAAGAGATCTAATATAATATATAGCTACCATGTTAACAGACTTCTCTAAAACAGACAACATAATTTTCACAGTGTATGTAAAATATTTATCAGAACAAACACATGCAATATTTCAGGATGTAAGCCCTGAAGGCATCACAGAATTTCCCAAGCATTGCTTATCTTTGTAAGAAAAAGTAAACACTTAACAACAAAACTCTCTTGTAAAGCTGACATCTTTTTCACCCCATAATAATTTGTCTCATCATTTGCTCATATAGCAAGTAGTATATTTGAAATACCTGAAAATATTACTAAGAGTTAAAGACAAATTTGAAAAATTCAGAGAAGAACTCAGGTCAAGGAGTTGAAGTTGCCACTATATATATATGTATGTATAGATAGATAGATAGATTCATATATTTCTTCTTAGTTTTAAGAAAAAAAGATATTACATAGTATTTCACAGAAATCTCTAACTAACATGTAGACAATATGGACATATGAGTAAATAAGCAAGCAAAAATTATTTCTGAGAATGTGCCAGAGTGAATGTGCTGTGAAACGTACAACTAACTTGGATGCCATATAAAATGGAAGAATTAGAAATATAAGAACTTAATTTGAAGGCAAAAGCTTTTGAGGGATCATGAAAATGGTGTCAAGGAATAATGTATTCCTTTTATAACAACAGAAGCCATTTGTATATTTAAATAGAAGCCATATGGATGGGGCCTGTTTACCCATTAAGGAAACCTAGCATCACAGCATTACTTAAATCTTGTATTTGGCTTTAGTTTGGTGAGGTGTGGTGGTCAGAAAACAAGCAAGGAACATAATACTTTGCTCAGTAGGATATTTAAAAAAAAAAAACACAAACTTTTTTGCTTACTTTCCCTCAAGACTTTTTGTAAAACAGAGAAACAGAGAAGATATATTTATTCTAAATTTCTTTGGAATGAACTTGAGTTGCATGGTTATTCCAAGAATTTTTTTCACTATTATATTTTGAAACGGGAACTGACATTTTCTCATGCTTTTCAAAGACATAAAAAGCTGTGAGCATTTAAAAGGATGAAAATTAAAAACAGCACAAAGGAAATACATAACAGTGCAAAAGATCCATTATTTAAGTTTGGATCTGATTTTTTTTAAATCAGTAAAAATATACATTTACTTCTCTTGTCTCACAGTTTTTTGGATGCCTGGATTTTTTTGGATTTTTTATGTCATACAACATAAAAAAATAATGTTGACTTCTGCTTTCAGGACTGTAGTCCAATCAAGTTTACAAATTAGAAGCAAACTGTTCCTGCTATAGTTATTGAGAACCAGGAATAAATATCTTGTTAGATACAGTAATGAAGTAGGGAGGGAGAAGACTGCAGGACTAAACTAGGCTCAACAGAAGAAAGAAAAGCTGATTTTTCATTAATTAAAATCAAAACTCCTTAATCTCCACTCCTCTTTAAGAAATCCATCAAAGTCACTGTCTTCGCAAGAGTCAGATGCAGAAGACTGGCTTCTCTGTCTGCAACAACACTTACGTGCCAGGCATGCCACAAAATTTCCTGGAGCACACAACCTGGTTCTCAGATCATATATATGTCACAGCATGTGGTGTGGATGTCTTTTTTTCTTTTCTAAGAAAACCAGAGCGTGTGGTAATAAGAGTCCATTGCTTATGAAGGCTTTATTCAGTAAGAACATAGCTGGACTGCATTTAGGGATGGAGACAGTTGGAGCTGGGAAACTGGCAATACTCCTGGATCCTGCAATACATAATTAGCTTCTCATAATGTCAGTACAATTACAGTTAATAAGCTTGGATTTGCTGATTTTTGGCTGGAAGGTTGGATTATGGCCAATCACCATGCCGAAGCTAACCAATAAATGATGCACAGTAAGTTTCTGCCACTTAGACTGCTGTTTGCTTTAGTTCTTTACAGAGGATCCTCAGTCTCTCTGTTGCGCTTCAGGGCTCTTGACAATTGCATTTCTGTTTTTGGTGATAATTTCCTCAACAATTAAATTTATCATAATCAGTGGTAATTTCCTCAAAGACTCCCACTCTTGGCTTTTTGGGCACATTATCCAGTTATAATTATATCATGGTTTAAGCCTAGCCAGCAACCCAGAACCACACAGCCCTCGCTCACTCCCTCCCCTTCCTCCCCCTCCACTCCTGGAGGGATGGGGAGGATAATTGAAAGAATGTAACTCCCATGGGTTGAGATAAGAACAGTCCAGTAACTAAGATATAACACAAAACCACTGCTGCTACCACCAATAATAATGATAAGGGAAATAACAAGGGAAGAGAATACAACCACTCACCACCCACGGACCGATACCCAGCCCGACCCGAGCAGCGATCTAGCCCTTTTGGCTAACTGCCCCCAGTATATATGCTGGGCATGACGTGCTGTGGTACGGAATACTTCTTTGGCTAGGTTGGGTCATGTGTCCTGTCTCTGCTTCCTTCCGGCTTTCTCTCCTCCTTGGCAGAGACTCAGAAAGTCCTTGGTCAGAGTAAATATTACTGAGCAACAACTATAAACATTGGTGTTATCAGCACTGCTCCCAGGCTGAACGTCAAAAACACAGAGCTGCACCAGCTACTAAGAAGGAGAAAAATGACTGCTACTGCTGAACGCAGGACAAAAAGAATTCACTTTCCATTGAGTAACAAATCCCCCTATTCTTTGTTGTCAGAAACTGCAGCAGAAAATGCAATTTACAAAATTAAAAATTTAAAGTAAAGCACAACTGCAACTACATTTAAAATGTTTACCAGCTTTTGCTTCCAGGGCTGAAAATCTTAATGCCCCCACTAATTCATAGTAAATAAGTATATTAAACATTCAAATTATGTATTTTTTTCTTACCTATTCTCAGGTGTCATAGCTCTATGGCTAGCAAAACAATCTTGGCTAAGGTCATTCATTCATAATTAACCAGGATGAATTACTGTAGAAGGCCTTGACAGCAACAGACGTTCTCAAAGTCTGTTTCAAAATTTCCCCATCACAATTGCATAATTTTAATAACAGCACAAGCAAATTCCCTATGAATAGGGTTCAGATCTTTTAGCATATACCTTTGATGTTCTCAAACTTCGTGAAGAAGTAGCAATCTGGTTTCTCTTTCCTACTGCAATTCTTGGTGACTTAATTTTTCATGAAGAAGTCTCACAACATGAGACTGAAAATACATGTGGGGAAAGAGCGAACATGCTTGTGATGGAGGAGCTCAAATACACATGGATGTTTGTGAAAGGGAAAACAGCAGAGATAGTTTTCAAGATCTGGAGTGCTGTCCTCCACTGTAGGAGTTTTTCTCTCATTGCTCAAGACCACCTCTCTTAGAAGAGATGTTCAAGTTGCCCCTGCCAGCTGGGGATCTCTTAAAGAGAAGCTGGAAGAAGCCTCAGTGAAGGCTCCCTCACAATCCGTGTGAGCCGCTCTTAAACTAAGACTAAGACTTTCCAGGTTGATGGATGTCTGAGTCACCTTGCAGCTGCATCGCAACCTTTCCCATTCCTGGCAATGCACCAGATTGATCTCCCCCCCCATACCACAAATTTGACTGCCTGGCTTGGCCTTCAACCTCAGCATCTTGGGATCACTCGGTTTCTTGTCTCCAGACATGATCCTGACCCTGATCTGCAGGATGACTCACTGGCTAGACCTCAGCCCTGCCTGTCACCATGACCTTGCTGGGCACACACAGAGCTCTGAGCTGGTCCTATCACCATGTTTCTCCCAGCTCTACTCCTTCAGTGGGTGCTATGCGATGGGCCTGTCATTACGGAGGGCACAGACCTGCTGGCTCTGTGGCCATCTTAGCTATGGCTCCCTTCCTTGGCTGCACCCTAACTGTAAAGCCTGTTAGGAAAAGAAACTGGGGGAGTATGTCTTTTGACAATAAGAATTAACTATTTGGGTATTTCAGGTAACCTAAATAGTGGATAAAACATAAAAGCGGATGAGAGGAAGCAGTCTGCCCAACCTGAGTGAGGTTCCTCTAATGACTGCCAGATGACTTCCTTACTTCTCAAGGACCAAAGCTATTGCACACAATATTGTCTTGAGAACCTAAGGCAGTACTTTGGGAAAAGATTCCACATTCTTAACATGGGTTATGTAAAACCACACGTGATCTCCTGGCCAGTTGCAGCCTTTATTTACCAACATTGTTTACTGTATATTGAGCAGAAATTATGATTAAGGATATGTCTGCTTGAGCTTAAGATGGCAAAAATCTTGCTATTTCACAGCCAATTCAAGAGTCAGTGTCACTTGAATGCAAAAATTTTAAGTCCCTAACATATTTCAGATCCTGTACAGTTTCATTTGGTTCAATACAAGGTCTGTAAAGGCCTAAATACCAATAGAACCTAAGATCTGCGGAATTTCAAGGAATATTTTATTTTGTGAAACTAAGCTCAGAAAATAAATACTCCTACACATTTACATACCTTCTTAAGTTAATCAGCCATATCCTAATTAGAAGTTTCTTTCTCAGCTGTCATGTATGTATGATATGTTCAACATTAATGAACAATACTAATTAGGTCATTAGGCAGAGAAGTCTGTTAGAAAGTTGGATAAAGCAATTAAATAACACTTCCCTAACCAATTTCTGTGAGAAAAGATTTCTATAACATGAATTGTTATAAGTTTCAAAAATTAGGATTCTTTTTTCTTCATTTCAAGTTCAAGCAATACAGGTAAATGTTATTTTCATAATTTTATGCTCAAGAATTTCATTTATGAGTTGGGACTGCCAAATGTCTGCCTATAGTCATCAGCAAGTTTTATCTCCCTTCTCAAAAGAAAGACTTTCTGAAAATTAGATTTGAAAGCTGACACAGTCCATGCAAATTTGTGACTGTTGATCATCCTGTTTTTCTGAATATCTTATTCCTAATCCACTGCTACAAACTGACTGTGTTATTCTGTGGCTGTCCCTCACCATCTGAAGAAATAGCTGCAGTTTTAATATATATCATCATTCCACAGACAGGCAAAACTATGCATAACATGCCTGTCATATGCCAGTTCCTACCATATGAAAATTGCCACCAGTTGATAGTACAGAAAATCTTTGCAAACAATAAAAATATTACAGATATATTACAGTTTAGTAGGTTTTAAGAATGTGTTTTAGAAATGTGATCATAATTTAGTTCTGCTTCTAGAATAGGCTCCTAAGGCCAATAAGGGACCATATATTCCAGGAAAGGGAGAAACCTTATTTTTATCCTATGAGGTAGCTAGTAATATTTTTAAGAGGGAGGACTACACGTCACATCTCCTTGCAATATACGCTTTCTCATCACAAGTTATTTTTTCTTTTGTGTGCATAAGATGGAATGTAGGAGTCACTACAGCCCTGAAAAGTGATTCGCCAAACAACCTTTCAAGTTTCCTGGAAGTATTTTGTAGATGCTTGGACCTGCAGCTGACCAGTACTTTTCTGAAGTATTGCTACTGCTCTATACCATGGTAGCAGGCTCCTTCAGCAGGGAATGCTGCATCTAGGAAGAAAAGATCTTGCTTTATGTACACCAAGGAATAAGTTTAATGAAAACTGATCAGAGAAATTAATAAAGAGGGCTTTTTGATTTTTTTAATAAAAATAAATAAGTGAATAATCTATTTATTCTCCCCTTGAAAGAGAGAGAATTCAATGAAGGGCAGGGCTTCTCTGCTTAGAGTCGAGTAATCAAAGTTGTACAATCTAGGGTTACCTTCTGTTGTGGTCTTAAGATACCAAACCAACAGGGTTGGCTTGCCAAGAATGTCTATACTTCCCTCTCTCATCAGCACTCAACTACGAAAAAGTGCTTTTTCTCCAAGAGATTTGTAACAACTATGTACCTGAAAGCCTCTTGCATGATTCACTTCCTTGATTCCACCCCTGGCTTATAGACTCTGGTGAAGAATGAATTTCTCTATTTCTCATGAGCTGACATGTCCTACCCCCGTCAGGCCTTCGGTAATTCTAACCTTTCCTCATGCCAGATACTCTGCCTTTATCACTTCCTGAAGACCTATAAGACCTATTGTCAGCATAGAAAAGCATAATGAAATCTTTCAGCTGAAAGTCTGTGGGTGTCTTAAGTGCTGTCTATTTTTATTTTTTTAAAATGGTCTTTACTCAGACAAGTTATTAGACTCTTTCATAATATAAAAAGGAAATAGAGAATATTCTTTTGGTTTCCACCACCACCTATTGCAATCCAGTACAACAATGAAGCAAAAAGAATCAGTGTCCTGACTGGTTGAAGGTAAACAAGTTCCTTTTGACAGCTTCAAGCCTGTCCTGAATTCTCAGAAAAGAGGAAAAAATGAAACAGGAGCTGCTAATTCCCTACATCAGAAAGGGAAGCTACCTTCTATAGCATGTATAAGATTGGTAGATCTAAGAATCTGACCAGATTGTGGGATTACCAGCAAGGCAGTGTAGTTAATTCAAGGTGCTGTAAGTAACAAATGCTACAAAAAATCCATTTTCTCTGCTGTGGCTAATTCTTGGTACTTGGCAACAGCAATACTCTAGACATTATGAAATTAAGTTTTTGAAACTATGACAATGAGATTCATACCTCAACCTTACCCAAGACAAAACAGAAATCAACTTTTGAATGTATGAGACTTTTCTGTTTGCTGGTTTTAAAGAATCCTGTCCCAAAGCACTAGTATTATTACGGCTTTTTTTTTTTTCTCTAAATTATTATTGTTGATTGGTTAACTCTAGATTTAAAAATTTAACCCATTTTTCCAAAGTTGCCATCTGACATTCCCATTCTCTATATAGATTATACTAGAGTAATGAACTGCTTCTCATCAGAAAATTATATCCACAGCTGTCTTTGTGTGTTTACAAGCCAAGATTAGGGTGAGGGAATGTGCATATTTGGCTGTGCATCAAGTGATCAAATATTTTATAGCAAAGAAAAGAAATTATTATTTTATAACATAAGCTTTCATATTCCTTGTGTGTTCAGTAATAAAGGAATTACTTTGAAACTGTCCTGAGCCAGTTTATCTTTCCTGTTCTGTATATCTTTTAAATAGATGTCATTCTAGCTAAAGGAATGAATATTGAGGGCTATTATGTAACTTACAAATACAGGCAAACACTGTTGATAACAAGATGCATATTTTCTATGTTCACTTTACTGTACTTTTTTTGATACACTTTTGTCAGCTTTCTGTTATGGAAAGAGAAAAGATGAGCTGAAAACTTTCAAAATGAAACAAAATGGAAATAAACAGCTGTACACTTGTAGTCTACTATTCCATCACAGTTGTCCATAAAATTCTATGGTTTGGATCTTCTAAAATCCCCATGAACAAAGAAATATTTATCTTTTTCACATAACACCTGTAAAGGGCTTCAAATTGCAGTAAATGTGGAAAATGTGGAAAAGCTAAAACTTCAAGCATGAATTCTTGGGATTCAATCTGAATGCCAGAGATCTGACCTTTAACACTTCCTAGACCAAAAGGGAAACTATAACAAATATGTGTCAAGAGGTGATGGCTCTTCTCTCTGTCATCATAAGAAACTTAGAAGTATCTGTGCCTTTTGAAGCATAAGCATTATTGCATCAATAACAAGTGATGTCCTGATGAAGCAAGCAAATCTTGAACTAATTAAGAAATAAACTCTTTCATACTGTTGACAATTTGATTAGCTTTTGTTTGGTGAATATTATCAAGACCATTCTCCTTCCTTCATTTTCTAATTTTTGAAATTGTACTTCAAAAATAACCATAGAAACCTACTTTTAATAATAATTACATTTACAACAGTGAGATTTAACAGTTGCTTTATTAAGAATAAAATGCATCTGCTTTCAGACTAGAGGACTATTAATGGAATATAGATGAGTAAGTAAAGAGGAACTTACACATAGAATACAGCCTTGCCTGAATAAAAAAAGAGAACTTCACAACAGCTTTAAAAAATGTGGAAGACAGTCAAGAAATTTGTATAAATTAAATACATATCTGAAATAGATAATGTCACTATATTAGTGTGTATAATATATTTTTTTTTGTGGGGGTTATATGAAGATATAGCTGGTTTCCATGCCTAACAGTAATGCAGCTCCAATGCTGTTTTTTGTTTTTCCTAGAACAATGTCACAGGGAGAAGAAAATGGTAAAAAACAAACCAATGTTTTATTCTTTAAAATGTCAGCTAAAGTGCTACCAGAAGTACTGAAAAACCTAATGCAGAATAAAATATAGTAAGTGAATTCAAGTGGTCTTTCATTTAGTTTTGACAAACCTAGAGATAGGGATCTGCTGCAAGAACACAATAGTTATTGCAGTGTAGAGAATTTATCAGGAAATGCAGAATATCAGGAAATCAGTGTCAAATCTTTCCTTTAAGTCTACAAAGAAGGACTCAACAAATCAAAGCTTTTTTAAACAGTTTACTGATAAATCCTGAAAATAAAATTATCTCCCCTCAGCTAAGCCTCTAATCTATGATTACTCTACTATCCAAATAGGTCTTCCATTTTTCCTGGGTATTACTGGATACAAATTTGCAAAGATGAGTGATTCCATTTTGAAAGAACAACAGCAGGCTTCCACAAATCACAGTGTAACTAAAACTTGTAAGTCATTATAATTTGAATGCTACCGGGAGAAGAGAACAGGTACAAAAAATGGCATTTCGGGACTGAAAGGGAGTAAAATAAGCTGAAATTACAGAGAAATACTATCAATCATGCAGCTACCACTACAGCCATTGTACTGTGTTTGCAGAGGCTAGATACTGTTCTCCTTTAGAGTGATTAGTAAAACCATCTAATCATCTTTTTCTGCCTAGAGACAGCTCTCAACTCTGGTCAACTTCCATTTTTGCTAATAGGTAATAACAATTTTTTTTTTTGTCTGTTGGAACTAGGTGATCTTAAGGTCCTTTCCAACCCTAACTATTCTATGATTCTATGATTCTACTAAGGAAAAAGATTTTCCATAACTGAGAAGCAGAGAATAGTTGACAGTGTTGAAAAATCATAGAATCATATAGAATCATAGAAGAGTTAGGGTTGGAAAGGACATTAAGAACATCTAGTTCCAACCCCCCTGCCAGGGGCAGGGACACCTCACACTAAACCATGCTACCCAAGGCTCTGTCCAACCCAGCTTTGAACACCGCCAGCGATGGAGCATTCACAACTTCCCTGGGCAACCCATTCCAGTGCCTCACCACCCTTACAGTACAGGATTTCTTTCTCATATCCAATCTAAACTTCCCCTGCTTAATCTTGAACCCGTTATCCCTTCTCCTATCACTACAGTCCCTAATGAAGAGTCCCTCCCCAGCATGCCTATAGGCCCCCTACAGACGCTGGAAGGCTTCTATGAGGTCTCCACGCAGCCTTCTCTTCTCCAGGATGAACAGCCCCAACTTTCTCAGCCTGTCTTCATACGGGAGGTGCTCCAGTCCCCTCATCATCCTCGTGGCCCTCCTCTGGACTTGTTCCAACAGTTCCATGTCCTTTTTATGTTGAGGACACCAGAACTGCACACAATACTCCAAGTGAGGTCTCATGAGAGCAGAGCAGAGGGGCAGCATCACCTCCCTCGACCTGCTGGTCACGCTCCTCTTGATGCAGCCCAAGATACCGTTGGCTTTCTGGGCTGCAAGCGCACACTGCTGGCTCATGTTCATTTTTTTATCAACCAAAACACCGAAGTCCTTCTCTGCAGGGCTGCTCTGAATCTCTTCTCTGCTCAACCTGTAGCTGTGCCTGGAATTGCTCCCACCCAGGTGTAGGACCTTGCACCTGGCACAGTTAAACTTCATCAGGTTGGCATCAGCCCACCTCACAAGTGTGCCAAGGTCCCTCTGAATGGCATTCCTTCCCTCCAACCTATCAACCGAACCACACAGCTTGGTGTCATCGGCAAACTTTCTGAGGGTGCACTCAATCCCACTGTCCATGTCACCGACAAAGATGTTGAACAAGACCAGTCTCAACACCCGTCCCTGAGGGACACCACTCGTAACTGGTCTCCAGCTGGACATTGAGCCATTGAGCACAACTCTTTGCGTGCGGCCATCCAGCCAGTTCTTTATCCACCGAGTGGTCCACCTATCAAATTGATGTCTCTCCAATTTAGAGACAAAGATGTCATGTGGGACAGTGTCGAAAGCTTTGCACAAGTCCAGGTGGATGACATCAACTGCTTTATCCCTGTCCATCAGTCCTGTAGCCCCATCGTAGAAGGCCACAAAATTGGTCAGGCAGGATTTCCCCTTAGTGAAGCCATGCTGGCTTCAAATCAATCAAGATGTCATTCAAATCAATCACATCTGTAGCAGGTCATTTGACCATCATATTCAGCTTCTATACAGATTCATATGTACATATGTTGGCTATTTTAGGAGTGTAATTCCATAATTCCCAATGTTTATGCTTACAAAAGTCCATCTATTTTCTGTGAATTAGAATTTATACATCAGCTGGTTTGCACTCATAACTTTATAAGTTATAAATCTGTAAAATTCTGCTACACCCAATACTTAATTAATTCTATGAAAAGTGACAAGTTATCCACCAGCACTCTCATATACGTGTGTAACACATTAGGTAACATTTTATATTAGAACTTCTTGCTAGCTGAGATGTCATGTCTTGTTTCTTCTATGTAAATACAATAATATTTCTAAAAAATTATAGCAAGACATTCATAATGTGTACAGACTAAGTAGAATCTCCAAGTTAGTGAAGATGTTTGAAATGCTATTAATATATCATTTGAAAACTCTTTTTCTATACTACATAGAAGTATGTAGTATAGTAAGAGCAAATATAATTGCATTTTATGTCCCATTTTTGAAATCATCATCCCAATGCTCCTTATTAATATTAGTATGTACAAGAATATAGAAAAGCATCCTTCAGAATGCAATTTAAATCTTCTTCTTAATGTGACTTCAAAAACACAAGAAAAAGTTAATTTATATCTTCAAAACAACTTGTATTCTTTAAAAAGAAACACCCCCCCAAAAAAAAATACTCCAAACCTGACAGTCAAATCTCATTTAAAATGTTATCGGGCAAATGGTTTGGAAAAAAGTATTAATAGCTTCCATTGCTACTTTTCTTTGTATTGCAATGCCCCCTGCAGGTATAAAAGATCCTCTGTTTATAGCTTTTTCTTCAGCTGAGTGGAGCATCTCATCTGAGAAACACATGACTTCCAAAAGTATTAATTGCAAAGCATTATTTGAATCACACAACAAACTTCTAAAGTAGAAAATGGAAGGTAGAGGATAAAGACCTTGATATATACTGTAGATTAGATGGAGAATACTATAGCAATAAAATAAAGACAAAAACACCTTGTAGTAAATACTGAAAGCTTCTGTCCTGACTTGTACTCTGTAGGTTTAAACGGGTGAGGAATATGATGATCCTCTAATGCAATTTGAATCCAAGACTGTGGCCTCAGTCTTAAAAGAACTGCATGTTGTCATATTTCTTAAATGAACACAAGAGAAAAGTAAATGAAATCTCTCAAAATGACAGATTTTGTGAAACAGCCTTCCCTACCAGTATATGCTAAGCATGAACGCAGGGCACTGATTTTATGTGATTACCATTATATTGCAGAACATACTTTGGTAGATAATGGATGCTTATATCTCTTTGACAGGTTTCAGATAGGAAGCCTATGGAGCAGGCAGACTGAGACAATGTGAACCTTTGAAACCCTGACAGGGGCCTGATGCCACTCAACAGCAGTTACCCTGCTATGATTAGGGATTACTGGTCTATCCCAACTGTGTTAAAACTAGGTAATTTGAGGAATTTGTGGAAATCATTCAGACTCATAACTTGATTAAGGAAGCACATAAAAAAAGAGAGCAAGGAGATTTCATTGTTGATGGCAGGTAACGTTTGATAGTATCAATTAAGTGTCACATTTCCTACTGTGTTAAATTGTGGAAGGATGCTAAGGAGAAGCTCCATGATGTAATTACAACATACACCAGATAGCTCAGGCAAGGAATGGATACAAGTGGATGCAGTGGTTTCTCCAGTTTTGTGGAACATAGTCTCAACGATGGGACACATGAAGCTTCAACACCATCCGCAGTACTTAAGCCTAACACAGAGGAGTCTATAGGCATGGTCCCTTGCCAGTCTGCCATTCAAAAATTTCAAATTTGTGACTGTAAATTAATAAATTAATGCCTTTAACCTGTAAAATACTTTCCCAAAGAAGATGCTTCTGTGTAACTCCAGCTTGGGCTCCTGTCTCCATGGGCCACAGGTCCTGTCCGGAGTCTGCTCCACAGCAAGCTTCCCATGGGGTCACAGCCTGCTTTGGGCATCCTCCTGCTCCAGCCTGGGATCTTCCCTGGGCTGCAGGTGGAGATCTGCTCCACTGCGGACCTCAATGGGCTACAGGGGCACAGCCTGATGGTCTTCACCATGGGCTGCAGAGGAACTTCTGCTCTGGTGCCTGCAGCACCTCCTCCTTCCTTCTGCCCTGACCTTGATGTCTGCAGGGCTATTTCTGTCACATACTCTCATCATCTATCCAGCAGCAGTTTTTCCCCTTCTTAAATACATTATCCCAGAGGTGCTTCCACCATCTTTGAACGGCTCAGCCTTGGCCTGTGGCAGGTCCATCTTGGAGCCGGCTGGTGTTGGTTTTATTGGACATGGGGAAAGTTTCTGGCAGCTTCTCGCAGAAGCCACCCCAGTAGCTCCCTGGCTACCAAAAACTTGATATGCAAACAGAAAACAGTAATTCAGCTCTATCTGAAGCTATGTAAAATATATGTAATAAAAATAAATAAATAATATCCCAAAATATTTGTGTATTTGCAAACAGTTTCTACTAATTTTAAAATGGCTTGGTCTTCAGTAGCACTATGTTATAATTTTGGAAGAGTAGAACTCCTCATCCTAGCTCTAAGGCTTTGACTGTAAACTTTTTCTTCAATTATATAAATAGCTATCACAGCTGCTTAATTACTACTGACTGATCAAGTTGGTCAAATGCTATATTTTACACATTAGATATATTCCAGACTTTGGAATTGGAAATACAGAGAATTCGTAATATTAGATGGCAGAAATCTCATTAAGGAAATGTCTGTAAACAGATCTAGCTCAACCTCCAATTTAGTGATCTCAGCTTATGAACTGATGGGTTCCAGGGCAGCAGCAGTGGTTATATATATATATAAAAAAGAGATATAGATGCACATAAATGCACATGCATACATACATATGGGCACGTCCTTCAGTCCAGAAATATTTAATACCTGCAGTAGGCTGTATCTGTACCTTGAAAATCCAAACCCAAATATTCATCTGGAATTTTATTCTCCTTAACACTTCTGACAGTGAGAGGATGGAGGGGGGGAGGCTCGGCGTCCAGGAGCTTCAACTCGGAGCAGCAACAGGCACCGCGGGAGCCTCAAGTCCTCGACAGGGCTTGCCCAGGAGCCGGCAGCTCAGCGGAGGCGAGGAGATGACACAGAGGCGGCGGTGCCAGGAGGAGCGGTACCAGCCCTGAGTGGGTAAAAAACTGCCTCAGGGAGTGCGAGCGAGCAGGGCGGGTTCGAGGCCGTTTGCGTGGCAGGTCGCGTGGGCAGGCGTGCGGGATGGTGAGCGGAATGATGAGCACGCACAGTATGAGCAGGCGCCGGTCTAGGAGCTCTGCTCTGGCTACCCCGGCAGTGGCCAAGTGCAGGCACCCAGACAGAGCCGATGAGAGGGGAGGCTGCAGTGCAGAGCTCGGGGTGTAGAGAGTGCCTGCACTGCTCTCCTGAGAGGAGGATGCCCAATGGGCAGGGCTGCACTCTGTGCTCCCTGCTGGAGGTCCTCCTGCAGCAGGGGCTGAGTTGCGGGACGCTGTTCTTAGACTGAAAGGTGTCAGGGAAGCTGAGGGGAAACAGCACTGCTTGCTCCAGGCCCAGACTGTGCAGGGGCCTCAAGCATCTGCTGTCGCTCATGCGGGAAAGGAGGCCGCTAACCCAGGAAGCTGGGAAACGGTAACAGAAAAAAACAACAAAAAAAGGAGGAAGAGGACAATTAAAAGCAAGGGTCTTCCTCCTAAATCTGTTGTCCCCACCCAGAACCGCTTTGCTGTCCTGCAGGGGGCTGATGAGGAACCACACTCCCACCAGGAAAAACCGGCTGATGCACTGGTAAAGAAGATCACTACTGGTGCTGCCAGGAAAAAGTGTTGGGCTGTAGTAGTAGGGGACTCTACTCTGAAAGGAACAGAGGCACCCATCTGTCAGCCTGACCCAGGCTCAAGGGAGGTGTGTTGCCTAGCAGGGGCTCGGATCAGGGATGCTGCAGAGAAGCTGCCTGCTCTAGTTGGTCCCACTGACTATGACCCACTTCTAGTGATCCATGTGGGTGCTACTGATATAGATAGCAGTAGCCAGGAGAACATAAAGAAGGACTAGAGAGCTCTGGGAGAGGTGGTTAGGGGCTCTGGAGCTCAGATTGTCTTTTCGTCAATTCTCCAGGATACAGGGCAGGACCTTAAAAAGGCTAGGAGGATTGGCCAGGTTAATAAATGGACTGGAGCACCTCCCGTATGAACACAGGCTGATGAAGTTGGGGCTATTCATCCGGGAGAAGAGAAGGCTGCGTGGAGACCTCATAGAAGCCTTCCAGTATCTGAAGGGGGTTATAGGGATGCTGGGATGGACTCTTTATTAGGGACTGTAGTGATAGGACAAGGGGTAACGGGTTCAAGCTTAAACAGGGGAAGTTTAGATTGGATATGAGGAAGAAATTCTTTACTGTAAGGGTGGTGAGGCACTGGAATGGGTTGCCCGAGGAAGTTGTGAATGCTCCATCGCTAGCGGTGTTCAAGGCTGGGTTGGACAGAGGCTTAGGTATCATGGTTTAGTGTGAGGTGTGCCTGCCCCTGGCAGGGGGGTTGGAACTAGATGATCTTAAGGTCCTTTCCAACCCTAACTAGTCTATGATTCTATGTGTCCTGACATTCAGGATGCATATTTCAGAAAAGTATAAGATTTAGGAAAGGGGGGTGGGGTGTAGTTGTCACATGTAGGTACTTTTCATTACTTCTGGCTTCTTCTAAAGCCACCTGTTTCATCTGATTTTCTACTCACCATTCTTTTATTTCTATATTTCATCCTTTCTTTTCAGATGCCTTGTTGATCACTATTTCCGACACTTTTTCTTCTTGTCATCAATGGAGAACTGTTTATTAAAACTCAAAGACAGTAGTTCTCTAAGATGGTACAACATCTTACACAAGAATATAAAACCACATTTAAAAAAAGCCCCACAAGAACAGAAATTTCAGAATGAAACATAAAGGCTGCCCAGCTCTCCGTTCTATTAATTGCTGAAGATACACAGATTAGCAAACAAAGATTATTTCTATGGGTTTTATACTTCATGCCACTGAATTTGATTCTTGTTTTTGAACTTTAGATACCTACACAGACAAATACAGTGCTAAGTATCTGAAAAGAAGGTATTTAGTCAAAGCCTTTATCAAGGCTTTCTCTGCAGTATGTGGGATGAGACAACCTGTCTTGCAGCACTTGTCTATAGGGCAATGGCATTGTCACCTGGAGACGTCTATCCCCTTCTCCCTGCAGAGCAATCCCGGAGAGAATACAGTAAATAACAAGCAAACAGTGCTGATTTTTTAGTGAAAATTTTGAGAAATAAAAGTGGATAAGTGGAATCTTCTTGCAGTGAGAAGAATTTAGGAATACAATTAGATATAGAGATTTAAGTGTCAAAGAAAATCACTGAATAATCAGAAATAAATAAACTACATTTATTTAAATATTGTAAAATTTTTCATATAGAATAACTATACATGATCGGGAATAAGCGGTCATTTTAACCTATACATCTGGAACAGGAAACAGGTTTTTCTGGGAAAAAAAAAAAAAAAATTTTTTTGTTTGGCAGGACTGGGTCATTAGTGGTGGAGGAGTTATGAAAAAGAGAATGAGGGACTCCCTTTTCAATGGCAGCACAGATCTATGCAACCTTTACAGAAACCTCCAACTATGGGTTTCAGCTTGCAGGGAACTAGAGTGATCAAGAAATCTCTCCCAATTCTGGATATTATTGAAACAACTCAGAAACTGAGGACAAATAACTAACAACTTGGGGGGGGGGGGGGGAGGAGGAGGTTAAAGCAAGAGCATGATGAATCTACCCTAGATTAATATCCTTCTATGATCAGTGAATAAAAATGGACAAGAGGCTATGTTTGAGTTCAACAACTACACATAATTAGCCACAGCACCAATATTTTGCTGAAATCTTGGAAGTCTTTGAAACTAAATCCTTTGACGTTCTTGTGGGTGAAACAGCTTCCCTGTGCAGCACTGACAATATGCAGGTAAACTCCAGAATTAAACACCAGACTAATTTGGTTGTGTTGGATTTTCCTAACAGTCAAAAGACTGTGGCTGTGTTACTGAAAGAAGAGCTGAAGCAAACAAAATCAATGACTTGTACTTTCATGTGCTTGATTCATGGAGAAATACTGGTGGAGAAAAGATACAGCTCTTTTTTTTCTTTCAGAGAAATCCGAAAGCTAGGCCTGTAATAATGTCTTGAGCTAGCCCCTTCTTTTACTCTGTCAAACATGTATGACATCAATGATGACATTTGATGTTCAAAGAAGAGAACATGAGGTGAATGTGCAACAACAAGGGCACTAATACGCTATCAAGATGAAATTCTATAAAGTTCGAATGATTTTCTGAAAAACACTAGAGCAAATTTCATCCACGTAAGTTGCGTGTGCTGAGATGTTGCAAACAAACAGCTCAAAGGCTGTTTTGTTCCATTAGCTGAAAATAAATAGAAAGATATTTATTAACTACATTTCTTTTTTAAAAATATATATTGCAAAAAATGCAGTACATATATCTGAATTCCGTTTGAAGGCATCCATCCATTCTCTCTGAGTGAAAGTCTGAAAAATTAATCAAACACTTAAGAAGTTGCTTCACTCTGGCTGTATAAACACTGTATATCAAGACTGGGCAGCTCAAAGGTAATAACTGGCGTAAGCAAGGACTTGTTCCAGAACAATCAAACAACACTGCATTTTGGAGTTTATTACTTTATTAAAAATTAGTAATCTAGTTCCATAATCATAGAATCAAAGGCTTTTCTCCAAGGGGTGCTGGGCGAAGGGGCAGCAGCAGCAGGGCTGCAGTGGGCAGGGCTGGGGGGGCCCTGTCACTCCCGTGTCATAGTGCCAGCACATGGCAATGTAGCATCACAATGCTCTGGGGCAGTATAAGTCCAGTGCCCTCCCCTTTCCCACTGCCAGAGTGCCCAGCGCTGCCACCAGGACAGAGCTGGCAGCCTGAGAGCAGCTGAGAGAAAGTCCTTGGGGCACCGGGGGAATTACTGGGAGGGAGGAGGAGGTTGATGGGGGGAACACTTGAAGCTGCATGAAGCTGCGGGAGGTTCTCTGCTGCAGTTCCAGCTCCTGGAGAGGCCACGCTCAAAGCATCATAGAGGGGTCCTGCCTCAGTCATCGAGGAGCTTACTGTCTTCATCTCCTGGGGAGAGAGTGGCAGGAGTCAGAAGAAAAAGGATGCACAGGTGGCTCAGTGCCCTCCCCCAGTGCTCTGGAGCTCCCACTGCCAAGCACAGGAAGGATTCTTGCTCCGAGGATTCATCAGGCCAATGGCATTTTGCTGTTGTTGGAAGACCCTTGTTGGAAGCCCCTGAGATGGCTCCAGGTGGAAGCAGAAAAGGCAGTGCCAGTGTCCCCTTGTCCCCTTAGAGCTGTAACCAGCCTGTGGACCAGGAGCAGGTCCTGCTCACATGCTCAGGGAGTAGCCGATCACCAGCACTGGGATCAGGAAGGAATTTTCCCCCGGGGCAGACTGGAACTGGTCCCTGGGGGTTTTTTGCCTTCCTCTGAGCACTGAGCATGACCACTTGTCAGGGCTCCTCTAGCCCATTCTGGCTGTGTTATTGCCTGGTGCTCGTGCTCCACAAAGGTAGCCTCTCGTGTCCTGCAGCTGGGGGGGGAAGGGCTTTTTTCTCCCCAGGGTGGACCAGCAAGTGTCCCTGGGGTTTTTTGTCTTCCTCTGCAGCCGAGCGCAGGCTCTTCATGGGGCTCCTTTGGGCTATTGTAGCCCAAAGGCAGTGGCTCGTGCTCCACGCAGGTGGCCCTCGTGCCCCACATCTCAGGGGAGGCAGCCTTCTGGACTCCCAGGGTGGCCCCAGCGTGGCCCTGAGACTTGCTGCTGTCCACTGTAGCACTGAGCACCACCCCTTGTCAGGTCTTCCCTGGCCCTTTCTGGCTGGGCTCTTCTTGCACTGCTCTTGCACCACCATGGCACCTCTCCCTACCTGGCTTTCCTTTTTCAGGCTGCAAGGGAGGTTTTTTCCAGCTAACATGAAGAGTCTAAACTAAAAAAGACTAAAATTAGTTAAGCTAAACTAAAGTAAATAACTTTATTTAGAAATCAATAAAATACTCTTTCCACCTGTAACCATTCTGATTTGTGTCTTTGAAAGTGCTTTTGGTGCTGAAACTCCCTTGACACTCCAGGTAAATAAGGATCTCCTCATTGTCCAACTCATTGTGAGTGCAGGGAATGGAACGGAATAAAATGGAATGGAATAGAACAGAATGCAAAAGAAAGCTATGCTATGTTATGCATATAGAATCATAGAATAGTTAGGGTTGGAAAGGACCTTAAGATCATCTAGTTCCAACCCCCCTGCCAGGGGCAGGGACACCTCCCGCTAAACCATGCCACCCAAGGCTCCATCCAACCCGGCCTTGAGCACCGCCAGCGATGGAGCATTCACAACCTCCTTGGGCAACCCGTTCCAGTGCCTCACCACCCTTACAGTAAAGAATTTGTTTCTCATATCCAATCTAAACTTCCCCTGTTTAAGTTTGACACCTTTACTCCTTGTCCTATCACTACAGTCCCTAACAAAGAGTCCCTCCCCAGCATCCTTATAGGCCCCTACAGATGCTGGAAGGCTTCTATGAGGTCTCCAAGCAGCCTTCTCTTCTCCAGGATGAACAGCCCTAACTTTCTCAGCCTATCTTCATACGGGAGGTGCTCCAGTCCCCTCATCATCCTCGTGGCCCTCCTTTGGACTTGTTCCAACAGTTCCATGTCCTTTTCATGTTGAGGACACCAGAACTGCATACAATACTCCAAGTGAGGTCTCACAAGAGCAGAGGAGAGGAGCAGGATCACCTCCCTTGACCTGCTGGTCACGTTCCTTTTGATGCAGCGCAGGATAGTTGGCTTTCTGGGCTGCAAGTGCACACTGCCCGCTCATGTTCATTTTCTCATCAACCAACACCCCCAAGTCCTTATCTGCAGGGCTGCTCTGAATCTCTTCTCTGCCAAACCTGTAGCTGTGCCTGGGATCACTCCCACCCAGGTGTACAACCTTGCACTTGGCATGGTTAAACTTCCTAAGGTTAGGATCAGCCCACCTCATAAGCGTGTCAGGGTCCCTCTGGATGGCATTCTTTCCCTCCAACATATCAACCGAACCGCACAGCTTGGTGTCACCGGCAAACTTGCTGAGGGCACACTCAATCCCACTGTCCATGTGACCCACAAAGATGTTGAACAAGACCAGTCTCAACACCCATCCCTGAGGGACACCATTCGTTACTGGTCTCCAGCTGGACATTGAGCCATTAACAACAATTCTTTGCGTGCAGCAATAATATCCTTCCTTTGGTTGAATTTAAAGTTATATCATTTTTTTTTATTCAAAATAGGAAAGAAGAGAAAAAGTGGATCTTCAATAAAAGTTATTCATTGTTATACCCTTCCTGATCATCCAGCGATACAGCCCTAAGCTCAGCTTCCTGAAATAAAATAGCTTTTCTTCTTACTGCAGCATAAGGTCCAAGCTACTACAGTCTTGCAAGTGTATCATACCAACATCAATTTCTGACATCAATAAAATTAAATGCTTGCTATTTTTTCTGCTGTTAGTTGGCCTTCTTATTAAGGGGATATTTTTTTTATATATAGATACATATTGAATGTTAAAACTGAACCCTCGTTCTGTTGTCCTTCAAAGTCTGGCTCTATTTTGTCTTAGAAATCCATAGTATCATGAAAGTTCTTCAATTTTAAACCATAGAAATTAGACAGGCAGAGATCAATTGTACAGAATGGGAAATATAAGTGGATATATGCCAGCCTGCAATCAAATTTACTGTACTAACATTACCACACAAATTAAACTATTCCAGGAACAGGCTAAAGTGATAGAGGTGTTTCCCATTTGAGGATATTTGCAGACTGAGCCAAGCATATGCAAATTTCTTCATCTTGTACAACTCATGATTACAAGATAAGAATGATTTCCTCCTGGATTCACCTGTTTTGAAAGCATAAATATCCAGAAACTGACAAAATATAATCTGTCAATCTTAATTTGAAATTTAATATATCAGACTCCAAAAGATGATAAGCAAAATCCTTCTGTAGAAAAAAAAAAAAAAAAAGCCTGAAGCAAAAAGTACTAAAATCACTTTAGTGAAAAAAGAGAACATACAAGACGAAAATTTTTGCCCAGGTAGTTGCAAGAATTTAACAGATTCTTGTGTTGTGTCACTAGTTAAGGTCTGGCGGCCGGAAGATGTCATGCTGTACGGAAAGACAGGGCCCCTCTTCTAATAGTCAATAGTGTTTAGTTGATGATGTAAGCAGACGGAAGTGATGTTGTAAACGGTGGTTATATAATGCTGCGTCACTCTCTAATAAAGGCCATTTTGCCGTCCACCACATTGGTGTCTGTGAGCTGATGGCCCGAGCGGCCTGGGGGTGGTCGCCGTGACGTTCCTGAACCAGGTCGCCACGCCCCCATGAGGCAACAAGTGGTGCCGAAACCCGGGAAATTCGCCTGGGATCGGGTGAACGGCGGCTGGAGCGGCAGGACCAGCCCGGCAGGGAGGACGCTCCCGGACCAATAAGGAGGATGGAAGCTCTTGTGAAGGTCGTATCACAATTACATAAGCAGTGGGGTATTGATTGTAAACCTAAAGATTTTATTCTCGCCGTTGCGAGGCTTTTACAGATTGGGGTCATTGATCAGCCAGTGGATATTCTCCACCCAGAAGTATGGGTTAAATGCACCACGGCGTTAGCCAAGGAGACGAAGTCCTCGGGTTGTGGGAAATATCTTAAGTCGTGGGGGAAAGTTGAACAGGCTCTGCGAAAGGCCCTGCAGGAGCAGGAAACCTGCATGTATGGGGCAGCCATGCAGACTCTGTACCCACCGGACGGGGGCACCTTTGCTGAGTCTAAAGACTCGCGGGAGGGTGATACGCCCCCCAAATCCCCGAACCCTGAATCACTTACGGAGGGACAGAACCGAGCAAAATCCTTCTGGGGTGGATTAATTGACTGGGTTAGACCACCGCCCTGTGCGCCCCAAGATGGTGCCGAGCGGCAAGGGGAAGGGCGGGGTGAGGATGTCCCTGTCAGGAACAGGGAGGAAGTGCTAGAATTGACATGCACACACAAACGGGAAGAGGG
Organism: Ara ararauna; assembly: GCA_028858755.1. NCBI lineage: Eukaryota > Metazoa > Chordata > Aves > Psittaciformes > Psittacidae > Ara > Ara ararauna. Next base: position 55,880,468 of record CM054378.1, read on the forward strand.
GCGGAGCGCGTGTGAGGGGCGGAGAGCCAATCAGAGCAGCCATCTGAATAAATGCCCTTATAAGGCAAACACCCCTCTGAGTGGAAGGCGGGGTGAGTCAGGAGGGGGGGAGCGGCCCGCCTGCAAGGGACGTGGGCGGGACCGGAGCAGAGGAAGAGAACGGCCCACTTGTGGGGCATGTAAGGGAACTGAGCGGGCCTGGAGCCCAGCAACAAGGTATTGGAACGCGGAGGTAACTAGCCAGTCGAGCTCTGGTCCCGAATCAGACACTAGCGGGGATGAGTGGCTCTTAACCGATTCTGATTCAGATGAAGAAGAACCAGGGGTAGATAAAATCAAAAGCCAAATTATCCCCTCCTGTAATAAAGGGAAGCCAAGAAGGGAAAAAACCTCTTTTACAGATTGGAATGAAACAAAGACTACGTGTGCCAAGTGTGTCCCACCGGCCACGTTAGCGTTCCCGGTCCGAGTAACGGAAGGAGGACAGAGGATTTTTTCCCCGGTAAACCCTAAAGATATACAGGCGATTGTTAAAGCAATTGCAGACAAGGGGCTTAATTCTGGTATGGTTTCCACCCTCATAGATGGGGTTTTTGGGGGAGATGATATGCTCCCGTTTTATATACAACATGTTTGCAAAATGATTTTTGGAGGGGCGGGGATGATTGTTTTTAACCAAGAATGGCAGGATAATTGCATGAAACAACTAGCCCTAGCAACTGGGAAACGTCACCCGTTATATGGTTCCAGCCTGCCACGCTTAATGGGCACCGATCCAACAATGCTCACTCCCCAGACACAAGCCCAAGGCTTGCAGGCCCATGAAGTCATGATAACTACTCGCGCAGCTAGAGATGCTATTCATACAGTCTCTAGAGTTATTGCTAAGCCTTCGCCATGGTCAACAATAAAGCAAACCGAAAATGGGAGCTTTACGCAGTTTGTGGATCGCCTCCAAACGGTGGTCGATTCTTCGGCCTTGCCCGCGGAAGCAAAAGGCCCGGTCGTTGCAGACTGCATACGTCAGCAATGTAATGCAAAAACCAAAGAAATCCTGCGATCGCTGCCAACAGGATCAAGCGTCGCGGACATGATTAAACATGTCGCGAATGAGGAGCAGTTAACCCCATTTCAAGCAGCTGTTACAGCAATGGCTAATACGAGGGCGTGTTTTAAATGCGGCCAGGTGGGCCACGTGGTGGCAAACTGCCCCCGGCAGGGGGACCCATCAACGGCACCCCCCCCCGGCGCCACAATCAATTTAGAGGGCCGTGTTGGGCCTGTGGAAAGAAAGGCCACATTGCTAAGGAATGCAGATCTAAAATCCCGGGAAACGGGAGGGGGAGAGGGCGCCTGGGCCGTACTCGGCCCTCTCCCGTTTGGGATATGAGGCAGCCCAATTATGCCAAGCCCGTGTGGGGCGAAGCGCTCCCAAACCCACTGCCCCTCCGAGAAGTGACCAATTTTACGGTCCAACCGCCAGTTCAGCCGAATCCGTCCCTATCTCAGGGACAGCAAGGACAACTTCATGGGGGTGAGACCCCAGGGTGGCCCTGGCAATAAAGTGTGACAACCCACCAGTGGTGTGGGGGATCTGTTCCCTTTATAATAGTTCAGACGACACTATTATTAGTGTCCCTTTCTTGATTGATACCGGAGCAGATGTTACAGTTATTCCTAAAATGAACTGGCCCCCACACTGGAAATTGGCAAATGCTCCTATGGTGGGTGGAGTCGGGGGATTAACCCGAGCTTGGAAGAGTGCTCAATTGATAGCAATTATGCTTTATACTGAAAAGGGACCGGAAAAAACCATTGCCCTTTTCCCTTATGTTATGACAGGAGTCCCACCCCTGCTGGGAAGGGATGCTCTAGTCCTATTAAAAGCCAGGGTGACAAATTTAATTTAAGGGCCACTGCCGCATATCCACTTCCACCAATTAAACTGACGTGGAAATCGTTCGATCCAGTGTGGGTCGAGCAGTGGCCCTTATCGAAGCCTCGAATGGATGCTCTTTTTGAGCTACTTGACCGTGAACTACAGCGAGGTCATATAGAGCCCTCCACTAGCCCGTGGAATACCCCTGTTTTTGTAATACCCAAATGAACGGGTGAGGGGTTTCGTCTTCTTCATGATCTACGTGAAGTAAACAAAGCAATTCAACCAATGGGTCCTGTCCAAACATTGCTGCCTATGAATTCTATGATACCAGAAGGACAACCTGGTGCTGTCCTTGATATTAAGGACTGTTTCTTTTCAATACCCTTGCATGAGGTAGACAAGGAGCGGTTCGCTTTTTCTGTCGTGTTTCCAAACAGCCAACGCCCCAATCTGCGCTTCCAGTGGAAAGTGTTGCCCCAAGGACTGATCAATTCACCCACTATCTGCCAGATTACGGTGGACCGAGCGCTGGCACCGATTCAGCACACTGACTCGACTGCAACTATTATTCAATATATGGACGATATTTTAATTGCCTCACCGACAGGAAATCAGGTGGACCGATTAGTGTCAATGATTTCAGACACTCTCAAGACAAATGGGTTCGAAATTGCGAACGTGAAAATTAAAAGAGGACCATGTGTAAGTTTCTTGGGAGTGGGGATCACAAACTCTCATATAACCCCTCCCGAAATAAAAATCCGTCGGGATGTTAAGGCACTTTATGATATGCAACAGTTGGTGGGATCTTTGCAATTGCTTCGCAATATTGTTCTGATCCCTCCCGAAATTATGACCCCCTTGTATGATCTCTTGAAAGGAAAGAACCCATGGGAGCAAAAAACCTTAATGACAGAAGCAATGTACTCTCTCGATTTCATTGAGCAACAGGTGTCATCAAGCACGTTAGCCAGGTGGAACCTGAATATCCCACTTGATCTGTATGTGCACTTCACGGAAGGAGGGGGAGTAGGAGCACTGGCCCAGGGCCCCCCTGAAAAAGCCCAACCAGTACAATGGATAGTCCTGGGAAAACCGTCACGTGCATTTTCCCTGGGAGTTGAGTGCCTTGGTAATCTCATCATGAAAGGCAGAAAACTTGCCTTAAGGCACTTAGGTATCGAACCCGCCAGGATATACTTACCCTTCCGCAAACAGCTCCCAACGCAATCTGTGGCAATGTCTGAACATTTGGCCATAGCTCTCGTTGAATTCGGCGGAGAGGTCCGGTATGCTGCAAAGCCCCCCTGGACTCAAATGCTAGCAATTGTCGACATCGACCTTCCACGGAAAATCATGGACCGGCCTCAACCGGGACCAACAGTCTTTACAGACGCATCTTCAACGACATCAACCGCGGCAGCAGTATGGCAATCAGAAAATGAATGGCATTGTATTAAAATGACTGATTGTGCTCTTTCAGTTCAACAATTAGAAGCGACTGCCGTGGTACTGGCGTGCAGACTGTTTCCAACAGAACACCTTAACATAGTAACTGACTCGATGTTTGTGGCCAAACTTTGTTCGGCCATGTCGGGACCTGGCGTTTCAACATCTACAACAGCCCTAATGCTGGAAGAAGCACTTTTTTCTCGAAAGGGCACTATATCAGTCATCCATGTCAACAGCCATAGCCCAATTAAAGGGTTTTTCCAAACCGGTAATGATAAAGCAGACGCCGCTGCAAAAGGATTGTGGACATTAAGAGACGCCCGTCAGCTACGCGAGTCTCTCCACATCGGAGCCAAAGCATTAGCAAAGAGAATGTGGGATTTCAGTTACTGATGCGAAACATACAGTAGCTACATGTCCTCACTGTCAGAATGACCTCACTGTGGTCCAGCAGAGTAAACCCTAGAGGGCTTAAAGCCTCCGAATTGTGGCAGACGGATTTTACAATCTGTCAGTTGTTGAAACCTCGAGCGTGGCTAGCAGTAACTGTAGATACATATAGTGGAGTGATCGTAGCCACTCAACACCGTAAAACTGATTCCAAAGCAACCATCCAACATTGGCTAACAGTCATGGCGTGGCTTGGGGTCCCTAATCACATCAAAACGGATAACGGTCCAAACTTTGTTTCTAAATCAGTCCAGGCATTTGCTCTGAAATGGGGTATTACCCTAATACATGGCATCCTGTATAATAGTACGGGACAAGCCATAGTAGAACAAGCGAATCAAACTCTCAAATCTAAATTGGAAGTGTTAGCAAAAGCAGAAGGTTTTGCTGATGCCATTCCCTCGGGAGATCAAGCACGCCTATTGGCGACTGCTCTGCTAGCACTAAATCAATTTCCCAGAGGAGAGGAGGTAAATAGCCCCATTCAAAAACATTGGGCCACTCGAGCATTAGAAGAAGGCCCATTAGTCATAATTAGAAATGAGCTGAGGGAATGGGAACAGGGGTGGCAGTTGGTTTTGATAGGGCAAGGGTACGCTGCCGTCAAAAAAGACGATAGAGTTAAGTGGTGTCCGCTTAAGTTTATCAAACCAGATCTCCAGAATAAATCTAATGAAAATTGTGAGTTTTTGTTCACAGGATTAGATCATCAGATGCCCCCGTAACCCGTATACCCCAGCACCAAGCGTCCCGTCCAAGCCTGGGAGTTCCACACTGGCAGAATCCAGACCACGGCAAAATGACCATCGTAGGGAGGGGTGGCGATGCTTTTGTGTGATTTTGATTATACTTATGCTATCGGGAGAATCAGGTCACCAGCCCTACAAATGGGTATTTGAACAGGGCCGATCGCAACAATCATCATGGCACTGATCTTCGGGCCCTGTATACTGAATAGGCTCGTGTCGTTCGTCAAGAGTCGGCTCGGAAGAGTTAATATTATGCTGGTAGAACACCAACAACTGCTCTGAGAACGTATCTACTCGGTGCTATACCTACTTAGTGTTACCTCAGTGCTATATCTACTTAGTGTTATCTCAGGTTACCTTTAAGTTGTCTCAAGTTACAATCCACTATTACTAGTTGCCTTTTGTTTTCATTTTAAGTAGATACTGTAGTTTTTGTTTATAATGCTGTGTTAGTCATGTACTGAAAATTAATATATGTAACTATGTTTAGGTTTTTGTCAACCCTTGCAAACTGTTATGAACATTACCAGCCACTTCTTCCAATGCAGGCTGGCCACCTACATTGGAACGAGTGTGCACTTTGGTCAGCTTAGAAGCCCAAGCCTCAGACAATGTAAGGGAGGCATGCACCTTACATTGCACTGACGCTGTTTGGAGCTGGTTTTCTGATTTTTAGCAGGGTCATTGTATCGTATTTTATCAACATTTTGTGTTCTGACTCTTATATTTGTATGTAGTCTTTTTGTAAGATTGATTCTGTCTAAGGTGCCTTATGTTTTTTACTCAAGTTTATTATATATACTCTGTAAGACTGTTATAAGGTATAGAATAAGATTTTATAAGATATAGATAAGATTTTGATTAAGTATATTTTAGCTAATTTAGTTATGCATAAGGAGGGGGGAAATGTTGTGTCACTAGTTAAGGTCTGGCGGCCGGAAGATGTCGTGCTGTACGGAAAGACAGGGCCCCTCTCCTAATAGTCAATAGTGTTTAGTTGATGATGTAAGCAGACGGAAGTGATGTTGTAAACCGTGGTTATATAATGCTGCGTCACTCTCTAATAAAGGCCATTTTGCCGTCCACCACATTGGTGTCTGTGAGCTGATGGCCCGAGCGGCCTGGGGTTGGTCGCCCTGCCATTCCTGAACCAGGTCGCCATGCCCCCATGAGGCAACATTCTTGCTGAATAAACTTAACCTTTTCTAGCACAAAATCTTTATGAGAATACAGTGGATTTACAGCATTTCACTACCTGACAGCTTGCTCTTCAAAAACTTCCAGTTGCATGCATTTTATCTGAATATGGGCTGTCATAATTTAAACTAATCAAACCAGCAAATGGGTCAGATATGCAGATCAGGACAATTACCAAAATGTAAACAAACAGCAACTCAAAAATTTTTTTTCTTTTAAAGGTTTATCTAACTCCTACCAAAACATGAGGCAGTGTATATGCTGATTTAAAAAGGGAGGCATCACCTTTTCTGTCCATGAAAGTCTCATCCAGGTTACAGCAATATAGATGTTGCCTTTATTTCTCCATTGGCAATGCGTTTATCTTCTGGATTAGTTTGGCTGCAAGGGCAAAGAATTACTTTTGCCCTCAGAATCTCTAAGGTTAGTTATCGCTTCTGAAAGCACTAAGGCCAATTAAATGTAACTGAGAGTTTTCTTGAAGTTTGCGCATTCATGCAGAAGTGCAAAGAAAGATCACTGTACACAGTATAATTCTAAAGTTACAGTTTTATTATCAAAAAAACTGGATTTTATATTGCTTACAGAAACAAAATGCTTCAATGAGCCTTCAATATCCATTTGAAAGCTGTGTACCTATTGAAATATCTTAATATGTACTTTTCCCTGCCATTTGCCATGACTGATCAAGAGGAAATAAAAATGCAACTCCCCACTTCCTCGGGTTCTATGATTCCCATGCAGGCAGACAGGAGGAGAGAGAGCCCATCTTCCAAATGCAGGAGCTATGTGTTCACTATTCTGTACCTGAGGGAGGCAACCGAAGGTAAACCAAAGCTGCTTTTACATCTCTTTTAAAAAAATGAAAAAATTATTATATATTTATTATATTATGTTATATTATATTACAATTATTCTATCATATCATATTATATGCCACCTGCTGCAGGAGGACCTCCACCAGGGAGCACCAAGTGCAGCCCTACCCATTGTGCACCCTCCCCTCAGGAGACCAGTGCAGGCACTCTCTACACCCCGAGCTCTGCGCTGCATCCTCCCCTCTCACCAGCTGTGTCTGAGTGCCTATGCTGGCCACCGCCGGGGCAGCCAGAGCAGAGCTCCCAGACCAGACCCTGGATTTGGAGAAGGCTGAGGTTCTTAACAACTTCTTTGCCTCAGTCATCACCGGCAAATGCTCTGACCACACCACCCAAGTCTTGGAAGGCAGATGCAGGGACAGTGAACATGAAGACCCTGGGCCCACTGTAGAAGAGGATCTGATTTGAGACCATCTTAGGAACATGAACATATACAAGTCCATGAGACCTGATCATCCTTGTGCCCTGAAGGAACTGACAAATGAAGCTGCTAAGCCACTGTCCATCGTATTTGAAAAATCCTGGCAGTCAGGTGAAATTCCCGATGACTTGAAAAAGGGTAATATAACCCCCATTTTCAAGAAGGGGAAAATGGATGAGCCGGGCAATTACAGACCAGTCAGCCTCACTTCTGTGCCTGGCAGAATCTTGGAGGGGATTCTCCTGGAAGGCATGCAAAGGCACATGAAAAACAACAAGGTGGTTGGTGAGAGCCAGCATGGCTTCACTAAGGGGAAATCCTGCCTGACCAATGTGGTGGCCTTCTATGATGGGGCTACAGAACTGATGGACAGGGGTAGAGCAGTTGACGGCATCTACCTGGACTTGTGCAAAGCATCTGACACTGTCCCACATGACATCCTTGTCTCTAAGTTGGAGAGACATCAACTCGATAGATGGACCACTCGGTGGATAAAGAACTGGCTGGATGGCCGTGCGCAAAGAGTTATGCAATGGTTCTATGTCCAGCTGGAGACCACTAATGAGTGGTGTCCCTCAGGGATGGATGTTGAGACTGGTCTTGTTCAACATCTTTGTTCGTCGATGAAAAAATGAACATGAGCGGGCAGTGCGCACTTCCAGCCCAGAAAGCCAACCGCACCCTGGGCTGCATCAAGAGGAGCGTGACCAGCAGGTTGAAGGAGGTGATCCTGCCCCTCTACTCCGCTCTTGTGAGACCTCACTTGGAGTATTGTGTGCAGTTCTGGTGTCCTCAACATAAAAAGGACATGGAACTGTTGGAACAAGTCCAGAGGAGGGCCACGAGGATGATGAGGGGACTGGAGCACCTCCCGTATGAAGACAGGCTGAGAAAGTTGGGGCTGTTCAGCCTGGAGAAGAGAAGGCTGTGTGGAGACCTCCTTCCAGTATCTGAAGGGGGCCTATAGGGATGCTGGGGAGCAACTTTTCATGAGGGACTGTAGTGACTGGAGAAGGGGTAACGTTTTCAAACTTAAACAGGGGAAGTTTAGATTGGATATAAGGAAGAAATTCTTCACTGTAAGGGTGGTGAGGCAGTGGAATGGGTTGCCCAGGGAAGTTGTGAATACTCCATCCCTGGTGGTGTTCAAGGCCGGCTTGGACAGAGCCTTGGGTGGCATGGTTTAGTGTGAGGTGTCCTTGCACATGGCAGGGGGGTTGGAACTAGATGATCTTAAGGTTCTTTCCAACCCTAAGTATTCTATGATTCTATATTATAATATATTATATTATATTATTTTATTTTATTATAATATCTATATTTATAATATATATTTTAATATATTATTTATTAGTTTACCTTTGTGCATTCTGTAAGCATCTTTACCTGTAAATGGCATTTCTTATGAGGATTATGATCATGAAGATTGTAATGCATTTTAAAACTAGCAGGAGTTACTTATGCACAATACAACGATGGCAGAAGAGAATTTTTTGGGGGGGTTGTCACTAAGACTCCCAGCAAGGAGAAATGCTTTGTCCAGCAGTAAGGACAAAGAAAAAGCTTGAAATTAAATATTTCTGCTTAAAAAGTTATTTTTATGCTTATTCAACTATCTCAGTAGTTAAATCTGCTTCAATAGTTCACACTGAAATTATTGATAAAGAAATTGTCACACATCTCTAATGATGATTCCAAAAAGTATTTGCACATTCTATTTAGTATTATTGCTCAAGTTCAACAAACTATTGGGAAAATCTATTAATTGACGTGTATATTACAAAAGAATCCATTTAAAATGAAATTTTTACTAATTAATAAATTTACTGAATTCTTAGGGAGATATTTTTTTCATGAACAAAACCAATAGAAAATACCCTAAAATACCACTTCTGAAATTACATTCAGTTCTGGAAGGTTATTATTATAGAGTGGCTTCTGAAGTTAGACTCTTTTTTTTCAACAAAAATGTAATAAATGTAATTGCTTTGAAATTAGACTACTATCAAATATGAAAACATATTTATAAGGGTGGCTGTCAGCAACCCAATTTTAAGCCATGTTTAGATACCATGCCCTTAGAACACTTTGATGTCAAAAGCCACCAAAGTCTATTTACAGCACTTAAAAGCTGTCATAAAATAGCAAATTACATGGAACTTACTGTGATATTTTAAGCGTGCTTATAAGGAAATAAATATTTTTAGTTTGAATTTCACCCGTAAGAATTCCTGCACTCTGAAATTATTTTGTTGCTCCGAAAGTGCTCTGTTCTACATGAGACTTCCCAGAGATGACAAGCTCTGCCCCAATATGAGAAGGGCGTGGGCTGAAAAGCGAGAAATCCTTGCTCACAGGCAGACCTCCTTGCTCCTGCCTAGGACTCCCAAGAATTAGACTCAGAGCATCATCATTTGACAGCAGCTCCTGCTGCTTGCTGCCACACATCACCTGAATGCAGACAGACTTGACCTTTTCTCAGCTCTAAGGTGGGAAATATGATGAGGTTGCTTATGCAGTATCTACAAAGCTCAAGCAAAGGATCACAAGGACACACAAGTCAGACAGGATTGCCATGCAGGCACACTGGAATTTGTCAACCATTTTTACCATTCACCATTCAAATGAAGATTTACTTAGAAAAAATTCTTAGGATGGTATTTATGGTAGAAAAACACATCCTCCCCACAAGTAACTTGATGTTTAGATGATGGTCTTCATTCTGAACGTAGCTCTGCCCCATCTGGAACAGATTTCAACTCAGATGAGCTTTTCAATGGTTAGCTATTTCAGAATAGGTATACTTCCACATTTTCTGTTGGAGCTAAGCTATTTTAATGCCTACTGAACTAAATTCACATATAAAGGAAAAAAATGTTAGGGAGATGGAAAATAATATGACTCACCAGGAATTCTTCACATCTTAGAAATATTTCTAAAACACTAGCACTGACAACATAAGTTAATAGACAGAAGTAGAGAGTTCTTTTATTTTTTTCATATACATCTTATTTATATTGTTATAACTTCATCTTCCCTATATTACCCAGCAGCAAGCTTTCCATTTCTTTCTTAAGTCAGGCAGAAAACAGTATTACTGGAAAATATTTCATCAAAACCCCTGCTTCATCAGGTTAAAATATTGAGCTCCTGGTAGATAATGTTATCAAATTAATCATACTTTGTCCACCTTTACCTCTCCAGAAGATTCAGCAAATCTGTCAGAAAACGTTACTACAGCAGTCATGGTTAGTAAAGATATTACAGAAAGTGGCAGATTCTATTTTCCATCTTTTTGAGGCATCAGGTAGTTTTAAAGTAAACATTACTAAACTGCAGATATTTTAATTTTTTTCTGTCTGGCTTCAGTTCTTTGCTAAATTCCTTTGAGTCTGGTAATGGCTTTTACTTTGTAGTCACAGCTGGAAAAGTGGAGGACATGCACAAAACACTCAGCATATGAACTTCAGGCACGTTCCTTTGAAGGACTGAAATGTTACATATACTTTTGCCTCCTTTTCAAACTGTTTATTGCATTAATATATTTTACTTATGTACATGTGTCTATTTCAAGATCTCCAAATCATTTAAAGAGATACTTACTATAAATTTATATCACCACTGGTAAAATTTATAAATTTAAAAAAGAAAGATCCTGCAAACACGTCACATGCATTGCTTCACTTGCTCTCTATTATAGAGTACAAGTTAAAGCTGACCTTTGTGTATGACATCAATGTAGAAAGAGCTTCAATTAGCAAGTGTTTATCTAATACAAATGTTGTTTAATGTTAGCATTTAATGATCCTGCCAAATACCAATACAATAACGCATTTTGCTCATTTTACAGTGATGGAGATGATTTTAGCTAGTAAAGTTAACTGGCATAAAATATAAAGTGAAATTGTAGATCTGAAGGAGCTGTGGAGCTAAAGCACTACTCTGAACAGACAGATCTGATATTTTTTGAAGTCACTTAATACCACATGTGCCATAACAGATCAAAATACAAATTAGAATTCAGGTAATTTTGTCTTTCCTATTGCCATGCTCAGCAAAATTTATATTGCTTTGCCTGAACTTTCCATAATTCCTTGTGAACAAGCTATTTTCAGAAAAAGAATGTCTTGTCATAGCAAATCAACAAAAAAATTTCTTCTCACAGTCTAATACTGTCGCAGTCAAAAAGGAGCCATTTAAGTTAAATGTTAGTGATGATGCAGTTAACAGTATCTGTAGGCAGTACAAGAGATCATGTGCTCTTGAGGTGTGTTGCCTGGTGAAAGAAACAACAAGTAATAATTTTGGTCATAAATACCATTTTGAGCACTTTGAAGCTGTGTTGAATTATTACATACTGCCTGCATGTGTTTTCGTATGGAAGGAGAACAACAGGCCACAGAGTGATCAAAAGTGGCCCAAAATAGCTGAAGTGATCATTTATGTCCTTAATCAAGGAGTCTGGCTTTTTTCTCAATTACTCTTTTGTATTTTTACGAAGATCACATTCCTGTCTAAGAATAGGAATCAAAGTTTTATCTATTCTTTTTACCTTTCTATGCATAGAATGAGAAAACAAAGATGGAAATGCTTTAGAATGTTTTTGTGGTTTAACATCCAGACATTTTTTATGTCTGCAAACTCAGTTATGACCTTTTTAATTCTGAATCAGTACCTACAAAGAATTAATGGGGCCTAACTAATCCACTTCACATTCACACCATCAGTTTACTTAGATAAATTTTCTGTACTGTTCCTAAAAAAAAGCTTAACAAAGACTAATAAATTGATAGAAAGTATATAACAAAAAATTAACTAAGTTCTAATTTGCTGAATTACTGGGAGACAAATAGTGTTACAAGTTATAGTATTTTCAGAAATCATAGAATCGTAGAATCATAGAATGGTTAGGGTCGGAAAGGACCTTTAAATATCACCCAGTGCAACCCCCTATGTCATGGATAGAGTGACACACTTCACTGGTAAGAGAGAATTAGCAATATATTTATGGATATAAACCAGTGATTCACCAAGATTCAGTGGCAAGCTATTTACTGCATATAAGTCAGGGTCAGACAAAACTGTGAAGGAGACCTTCCCATTGAGTCATGAGGTTCAGAAAGGACCTAATTTATTTCTAAACTCCTTCTCAGACACGAGTCTAGGTACAGCTGGATCCAGACTTGGCCAACAGTTCATGTCTAAAGGGTTATGCCCACAATCAATCCTTAATCAATCCTTCACATCACTTACCTAAGATTTCCAAGTCTAGCATGATATTTATCACTTATTATGAATCTGTTGTGGCAAGGAATCTCTCGACCCTGAGGAGTAACTTTGAGAGGTGTTCCTGCCCAAGGGGAGATCCTGGTGCACAGCCCGCTTCCATGCTTTCAATGGGCCCTGGACTGTCCACTATTTATGGAGTGAGATAATTGACTTATGGTCACGCTTGCATACCAACTACATAAGTCAGGGTTTTTTTAAACTTGGCTTGAGTTGAACTTTGACTGGCATTATGATTAGGGGTTGCACATTGGTCTTATTAGCCCTTGGCTATTGCACTGTTATCTGTCTCCCCTGAATCCACTTTGAGTATGCAACCATCATGACCAGACACATTCATTACTGCCACTGGGGGTTATCACTTGGACAGTTACAAGAGATAAAATTCAGGTTGGGTCAGGGAGGGAATCACACTGCCACACCCTACCATGGGCAGAGACACCTCCCACTAAGACCAGATTGCTTAAAGCCCCGTCCACCCTCTCCCTGAACACTGCAAGGGATGGGACATTCACAGCTTCTCTGGGCAGCTTGTTCATGGACATGGCAGCTGTGAACATGAACACAGTCATTCACACAAGCTGTGACAAGAGGGAAAGATGGAGTGCAAAAGTAGACACTTTAAATGATGTGTTAGGAAATGAAATGAGACAAATTTTGAGCAGATGGAGTGATTTAAGAGCCATGTGCCATTCTCCTTTTATAGTGTCCTTTTTTCCTGACTGAATTTCCTGTTTAATGGATTACTTCAGGTTTTGCTCTCTGGCTTCCAGACAGTAATACATCTCACCTTGGAATTTCAAGTGATGGCAGAGTCAGCATTTGGCAGCCAAGTGAGCCTACACCACTGCAAGGACAGAGGTTCGTTCTGCCAAACTTCAATCATACCCCTCTGAGGCAGTTTTCTTAGACCTTTCTCAATGTCCATAAAGAAAAATAAGGAGTTTTAGAGAATGATTCATCTAACATATTTTAAAAGTCTACTCTGGGTTGAAATGAGCTCTTTTCTAAAAATGTCTATTTCTCTTCACTGACCAGTGAAGCAGTTTAGAATTACTAGCTCAAATATCCATGTCTAGACTGTAGCCCATGCTTGCTTTCTTTTGATGAGTCCCACCCAACATGTCAAAAACTGAGAAGAAAAACATAAAACTGTCAGCTATATGAAAACCTACAAGCAAAAACTCGCTGTGTCTTTTATGAACTATATAGACATTTATGAAAGATAACTCTGAACATCAAACAACATGCATATACCTGTGATGCAAACACCACCCCCATGCTTCCTTTACTTGGGGGAGATTAAAGTACCAAGAACATTGCAAAAATCTTTATTGTCACTTAGGCCTTTGGCATTGGCTATTATAAAATCAAGCAGAAACAGAATAGAAAAAGAACAAAAAAAGCAAAACTACTACCCTTGTGACTGCTCCTAATTTCATTAAATATTCCTATGGTTTTTTCAATAGGTCATAAGATTATGATGAAACTCTTAGAGACAACTGGCAACATATAACAAAGATCTGCTTTATATTTGCATATTATAAATAATTTCTTGGGGGGGAATTCATTAATTTTTTTTTCACCAAATTAAACTCTTGGCAATATTGAACTTATCCTTTTATTATTTTTATTTAGAAAAGATTTGCAAATCAGACGCCTGCTTGACTCCTGGCCAGATCAAGGGTACTATAGGAGCGGGAACTGGAAAAGTCAAATGCCACTCAATATTGTTGACAACACTGATCTGTAAAGCCCAGGCAAACAGCAGTGCCACCTACTGTTTAGACTTTACAGACGCTCCTAAAAGCCGGGTCCAGGCACCTTGTGTATGGTTTACAGTGGAAAGTTCACTTTGAGAAGGAATTACTTTCTGTAACAAACACAGTGTAGCTGAAAAAATAAGTTTAAAGCCTTAGAGGGGCTCCTGGAGACACCAGGCTAAAAGGCTGTGAGTTTTAGATTACTCATCCCTCTTGTACAATGACTACAATATTCTAGTAATATTAAGTCTCTAACTGTAGGATACATGACAGTTGTTGAAGCCATGTGACAGTGAGGCATCTAATTCCAGCCACCTTTGGTACCTGAAAGATGAGAAGCCACTCACAGCATCATAGAATGATTCAGTTTGGAAGAGACCTTAAGGATCGTCTAGTTCTACCCCCTGCCATGGGCAGGGACATATTCAGAGCGTGAGTGACTTCATTTTAAGATACTGCACAAGCTGATTTAGCTTACTGTAGAATGCCAACATTTACTTTACATTGAACTAGATGAATGAAAAATTTTGGCAAAAATAAATAGGGCAGGAAAATCTTTAACAAATAATTTCAGTGAAGAATTTCAATTCTCATTTCAGAGCAATGCTTTTTAAAAAAAATTACATTTGTTTTTAATAAAATATATCTTGACCTGAAATTTTTGATTTTGGATAGAAAACAGTAACTGTAATACATAAAGGTAAGTTCTAAACTCTCAGAGGCTGATGAGAGATGTAAAGGTGCTGAAAGGCTGACCTAGCAGCATATGTATGTGGCAAAATAAGATCAAATGCTTGATTTAAATAATGCTACTCTGTTCGATCTAGACAGATGAGGCCTTTGGAAACTGGGGAAGAACTATCTACTCTTTGATATTTAGAAGTAACTTGAACATGTCATCTTTGGGCTAGATAGCAGCTGCAAGTCAGCCCAGGGGAAATCTCACCTCAGTCTTTTTGTTAGCTGCTGTTACTCAGTTTTCATTAAAAGAATGCTCCAGACAAAGCACAGACAGGTGCAAGGGAATAAGACTGAAGAGCACCTTGCCTGCTCAGCTAAATCAAAGCAAACTTAAAGTGGCCCCAAGTGATAAAATAGGGGCAGAAAGAAACAGAAATCAAGATAAAGACAAACTTTAATCAAAACACCATGAAAAATGTGTTACGTGCTCCTCATAAACAGTACTACACCCATTTTATTTAAGGAGCCTTAAATTACACAATGTCAATAAGTCTTCACAATAATTATGTTTTGTTTAGTTAATTATGTCAATCATAGCCTCACTTGCTCCTCAAATCAACTACAGGCTTGTCACCCTGCAAATTACATCATACAAAGCTAGTATGCACTGTTTGATATGACTAAACTCAAACAAATTACTTCAGGCTTGGATTGAACCTCATGATAAGGTTCAGCAGATCTGATCAGCTACTAAGAACTCCTATATACTATATGGTATAGTATCTTTTTGCTAAGAAAGTCTGAGACTCAGCCTTCTGCCTTGAACGATTTTCTTGGTTTATATCAACTAAATAGGAGAAATGCCTCATACTTTGTTGCTGTTCTCTGATAAGTTTTCAGAGGGCATATTACAGGGCTGCATCTGGAAAGTCCATTGTTCAATGGACTTCTGGGGCCCTATGTTCCAGCTTTCTAACTTACAGCTTAAGACAGGATCTTATTTCATCTAATACGACAAATAAAAGACATGTCGAGCATTTCTAAGGACAATTTAAATTAGGCAGCTCAGGGGCTCCCCCCTTTAGGCAGAATTCTATGATAAAGGCTTATTCACCAGTTGAAGTTTTCAGTTTGACAGATAACAGAGATTTTAGTTTTCTAAAATTTATCAAATGATTCAATGTCTGTCCAGCTGATAACAATACGTTTCTTCTGCTGACATACTGTTTAAAGACTCGGATTCAAATCCTGGGGGACACTGCAATCATTCAGCTTATAATCAAAAGAATTGTCAGAAACTGATAAATAATAATTAATTATACAATGTCATGAGAATTACTATTGTAACTGAAGTTACTTGTTTTCTTGAGCAGAAGTTAAATCCACTTTCTTCTTCTTTTTCACTTTTGGGTGTTTTTCTGATATCGATAAATCATAAAATCATAGAATCATAGAATAGTTACGGTTGGAAAGGACCTTAAGATCATCTAGTTCCAACCCCCCTGCCAGGGGCAGGGACACCTCACATAAAACCATGTCACACAAGGCTCCGTCAAACCCAGCCTTGAACACCACCGGCGATGGAGCATTCACAACTTCCTCGGGCAACCCATTCCAGGGCCTCACCACCCTTACAGTAAAGAATTTCTTCCTCATATCCTATCTAAACTTCCCCTGTTTAAGTTTGAACCCATTACCCCTTCTCCTATCACTACAGACCCTAATGAAGAGTCCCTCCCCAGCATCCTTATAGGCCCCCTACAGATGCTGGAAGGCTTCTATGAGGTCTCCACGCAGCCTTCTCTTCTCCAGGATGAACAGCCCCAACTTTCTCAGCCTGTCTTCATATGGGAGGTGCTCCAGTCCCCTGATCATCCTCGTGGCCCTCCTCTGGACTTGTTCCAACAGTTCCATGTCCTTTTTATGTTGAGGACACAATACTCCAAGTGAGGTCTCATGAGAGCAGAGTAGAGGGGCAGGATGACCTCCCTCGACCTGCTGGTCAGGCTCCTTTTGATGCAGCCCAGGATATGGTTGGCTTTCTGGGCTGCAAGCACACACTACCGGCTCATGCTCAGTTTCTCATCAACCAACACCCCAAAGTCCTTCTCTGCAGGGCTGCTCTGAACCTCTTCTCTACCTAATCTGTAGCTGTGCCTGGCATTGCTCCCACCCAGGTGTAGGACCTTGCACCTGGCACAGTTAAACTTCATCAGGTTGGCATCAGCCCACCTCACAAGCGTGTCAAGCTCCCTCTGGATGGCATTCCTTCCCTCCAGCGTATCAACCGAACCACACACCTTGGTCATCGGCAAATTTGCTAAGAGCGCAGTCTATCCCACTGTCCATGTCACCGACAAAGATGTTGAACAAGACCAGTCTCAACACCCATCCCTGAGGGACACCACTCGTCACTGGTCTCCAGCTGGACATTGAGCCACTGAGCACAACTCTTTGCGTGCGGCCATCCAGCCACTTCTTTATCCACCGAGTGGTCCACCTATCAAATTGATGTCTCTCCAATTTAGAGACAATGATGTCGTTTGGGACAGTGTCGAACACTTTGCACAAGTCCAGGTAGATGACAGCAACTGCTCTACCCCTGTCTATCAGTTCCGTAGCCCCATCATAGAAGGCCACAAAATTGGTCAGGCAGGATTTCCCCTTAGTGAAGCCATGCTGGCTAAATTACAATTTTCCTTTCCTCCACTTTCGGATCAAATGTTCAAGCTTTCTGGAACTTTTGCCTTCAAGTATATGCATCTGTCTAGCTCTTCTTCCCAATAATCAAAAATCTTTTTCACTTTCTCTGGAACTTCTCTGGCAACTTTTTTATTTACAATGACAAATAACTATTAATGCAAGCTGTACTCTTGTATGGAATTCAAGCCCACTCTTAACTGTGGACTGTTGCCTTGGCTTCAGTAATGTTACTGTTTACAAACAAAGTACTCCCAGTGGTTTTTTATTTGTTTCCCACAGACTTGAAAAGAGGCAAGACAAGAACTGGAAAAAGTAACTAATGAAAAAAACCCCTGCACTTCCTGCTCTGAGAAATTATCTTCCCATACAATGCCCCAAACTGCATTTCACCTTCACATTTATTTGCAAACTAATTAATTTTTTTTTTTCCTTTCTTGTAGGTATCATTCACAAAATATATAGCTTAAAAAAGTACTTTTCCCTGAAAACTCCCTTTGGTAGTATACCTTAGAAAGATTCCAGTCATGACCCAATGATGCACTAGATCTGTTTTCACCTTACCTTTCAACAAGGTGAACTTAATTTTGGTTTTATTTATTTTTCCCTTTTTATTACAAACTTCAATATTATGTCTATATCATTTGGACAAGATCTTTGCTAGGAGTTGCTAATTCTGATTTTATAAAATTGGCCATTAGTATCACAGCTGTTTTCCAAGCCAGCTGTTGTATTTTACCTTCTGAAAGACTTCCGCTACCGTTCTTCTCTCTTATGAGCCTCAACACATTTTCAGCTTTGTTAATACCTCCTTTCTCCCATAGTTCCTTTGAAGCTAGACATTTCCATCTTAGTTACCCACCCCCTTCTACCCTATGAAGTCACCAGTCTCCTTCCAAAACCAGTTGTTTTTTTATCTAGAAGCACCTCTGTTCATTTGAGCTCTTTCTGGGGGTATGGTTCCTGTATTTGCTTTATCTGTGAATTTCTAACTCCTGTAAGCATCACTCTTTGGGTCCCCTTTTGCATACGTTAGTCAAGCACAGAGTGAGTCTGCTAGCAGGATATACCCAGCTTAGAAGTATAAAAATTTTTCATTGGTTAGCATACACATATGATCACTACTAGATTAGGCATTAATATGCACACCATGTTTTGTAAGACTATGCAGGGTCTTTACTAGCCAGGCAGACAAAAGTCAGGAGGAGACAGGGCAGTTCCTGTAGCTCCCTGGAGCACAGCCACAGTTGTGCCATTTCTGACACCCTGGTTTTAATTTGTGATTTTATACTTGCCCATGTTGATGCCTTTCCTTGTCTTACCATGTCTGCAGTTTTAGCTTTCTCATCTCACATGAATCTCCTCTTCAGATTTCCTGACAGGGTTATTCTTTCCCCCCCACTCCCCCCCCCCCCTTTTTTTTTTCTCACAACTCAGCAATTTTCTCAAACTTCTGAGCCATGGTTATGTAGCTGTGCAGTATCAGCAATGGGCCTGGTATCCTTAGAGCACAGATGCCCCAACAGACTTCAAGACAGAGGGAGTCACACTCCTCTTTTTTAGCACTGAGATGACCGTGACACAGAGGTAAGGAAATGAATTAGTTCCAAGTGGCTAGCAGTCAGACCTGTAGGTTTGAGTATACATTGCTCAACAGTAACCTATGTGCTTGTGCTTACTCCATAAGAAAAGCTTATCCTTTTCCTTGTGATACACCATCAGACATTTCTTCAGATCTTAATACACTGCATTAAGTCATTACATTTCTCAAACTTTTCGATCCATGTATCAGCATTTGGATCTAGGCAAATAATTTGAATTAATGTTGAAAAAAATTGCATTAAATCCTTTAATGACACCTATCTACAAGAAGAATCATATATCGTCCCCATGAAAAGTTATTATGCAGTGCTCATAGAAGAGACATTCAGTAGGAGACATAATTTTAAAATGAATACATTTCCAAATTAGACACATAACATCTTTGCCAGTAATAAAAAAAGACTTACAAGTTAAGTTTCACTCCCAATTATTTTCTTTGTATGTCTTCTCATTTTCTATGTAGGGCTGTGAAGTAAGAATTCAGTCTTAACTGGCAGTGACAAGTTACAGACAACACTACTAACCAACTTAATTGTGCTGACCAAAAAGTAACAAAGTTAAAGTCATACTCCAAAACCTCCTTTTGCTGCTGTAGCTTAGCCTGTTAAGGGAACTGATTTTACATACATTTCTGAGTAACTATTATCAGTGCTCCAAAATGCCTATTCTGGCAAACACCATATAAAACCATCAGAATGTTTATATAACTCACGTAAGCTTTTTTTTCTTTTTGGCCATTTTATTCTTAAGAAAATGGCAGAGTATTACAAAGAACAGCTACTAAGGGAGCAAAGAATGAAAGATATGTCATGCTATAAAAACGTTGAAAATGGATATATTTATCTAAACATGAACATGCTGCAGACAAAATTAGCTTTGACACTTGAAGGATAAGAGCTTGATTAAGCCTAGCAATGGGAAAGGGCAAGAGAAAGGATTGAGTTGAGATAGGGAGAGAAGTCTTATTTACACTTTCTTCTGAAAGGGTAAAAGAGACACCAGTGCCAGCTGCTACATTTGAGAGACGATGTCTCTGCTATCCCTGGCAATGACTTGGCTTTACCTATACTTGGAACAATCCCTGATTAAAGTTTTCATTCTCACCAATTCATAAAGCTTAATCTGTATTACTAATTGTCCAATTCATTAATAGATCAGACACATTACAGAAGGAAGAAGAGATTACCTAATGTACTTGAGCCCACATCTGTGAGGATGAGAACAAAAAGGGTCCTCCTGCCACACTTGTGACCTTTACACTTGTCATAGCTGTGAAACAAGTACTAATTTAGATGCAAGTGTGGTGCACATGACACTACTGCCCACTACGAATTAGAATTCTTGCCTGTCATTAAAGCAGGCTTTTTTCTTCCACGACTAGGCCTCATCTCTCACCTAAAAGCATATCCTTTTTATGGAAAGAGTGCAGGATGATGAAAAGGCAGTAACTCCACCATGAGATTATTTTGTTGCTGCAACAGTTCCAGGGCTCTGTTTTGCAACTACTACTTTTTTAGAACTTGAAAAGATGACTAAACTATGCACAATCACTTTAGACAACAGAAGCTGCCAAGATCCTACCCAAAACAGATGCAGCTCCTTCTATCCAAAACCCATACCAGCCCTTTCTATATACCAATAAAAAGTAATAAGGGACTCCAGAGGTGGAAGCTTCTATGGGAAATCTAACATATATTTTCCCCAGCTAGTTTAACTCCAGTCAGGCCCCTGGGAGACTTGACACATACACTTTTATCTCCCCAGTTTTATTCATCTGCTGTTGGCTATAGAATCCCTCTGCACCTGGAATCTGCATGCTGTGTTGGCTTTGCTACCCGTCTGCCAGAAGGGTGAGCAGACTCACCTTAAGACACAAACACCCACACCAAAAGAAGGACAAGACTACTCAAACCAAAACCCAGCTTCAGCGCCGCCTCGAGGTCATCCCTTCGGTCACAAGAAGCGCCTTCGCAGCCCCGAGTCGGAAAGCGGGGCGGACACCCGCCACTGTTTCCCAGTGTCAGCGGCAGCTCACAGGGTGGCGTCGTGAGGCGGGAGGAAAGGCACCCCGCAGGCCTGCCTCCCTCCCTCGGGAGGCCGCCGGAGCAGGAGAAGGAGAAGGTGGCCAGCCTAGGCAGGCACGCTGCCTCACCCGGCGCCTGTGGGCAAGGCGGAAAGAGGCCATCCCAACAGGAACAGGCCACAGGCTCCCCTGGAGGGACGCAACTACCCGTATCATCCATCCCCCTCGCACTCTGACCGTGCCGTGCCGTGCCGCCCCCGGCTGCCCCGGGCTGCGCACGCGCGTAGGAGCAGCGTCACGGGGAAGGCTGCACCCCCCCCCCCCCCCCCCGCCGCCCGGCTCCCCAAGGCTCCGGGGGTGCCGTTTTGCTCGCTCGGCTGTAGTGCACGGGGGAGGACCCTGCCGTCTCCGAGGATAAGCCGCCCACTGACAGGGCGCGCTCGCGGGTGCAGAGGTTGGGCACTTTAGGGTTGGGTCCTTTTGGGGCCTCCCTGGACCCGTCGCCAACCCCCTTAGCGGAGATTGGAAGCGTTGGTGGGTTTTGCGGCTCTCCGCGGACCCGTCTCCGTGGTCGTCATGGAGGGACGTGTGGCCGCTCTGGCTCTGTCTGGGTGCGGGTGCCAGGGGTGCGAAGCACAGGTTTCACTGTAGACCCCCGGGAGGGTCTGGGGCTGGAGCTTCGGGGGACGGAGGGGGGAAGAGGCTGGGGGTGAGCTGGAAATTTGAAGGGACGTGGCCCTTTTAAAAATCGCCCTTAGGTTGTTAAGTTTGTAAGTTTAAAAGGCGCGGTGACTTAGTGCTGTGTTCGCTTCGGCTGTCATGTGACGGACTGTGTTACATTTAAAAATGTCTCAGGGTTTCAGCTCTGTTTTGTTTATTTGTACTGGTTGTTTACTGAACAAAAGTGTGTGTTTGGGGGGAATCGAGTTGCATTCTAGGCCTGTTCTCATGGCACACAGGACGAAGCAGAAAACTTTGAACTCAGCTAATTGGAATTCAATTTGAAGTTGATAGTATACCTCTGAGACCTCGCCTGTGCAGAAGCACACTGGGTTTCTTCACACTGATGGTCAGGGCAATAACATGTTTTCTATCTGAAAAACTTGATTTCCGTATGTTACTCTTTATAGTCAAGGTCTTGCTGGGTTTAAACCAGACTTGCATTTGATTTGTGAGTCGCTCCTAGGATATCCTTGTAGAATGGAAGATTCCAAGGTTTGTCTTGTATCAGCCAGTGTGCTTGAGTTTTTCTTACTAGGATCTTGACAACTGCACTTTGTTTTTGTGAGCTATTGGTTTGAATTTGCTGGAACACTCCTTGCACATTTTTCAGCTGAGGTAGAGGGAGCACAGTATCCACGTTGTTAATCATAAGGGACAATTTGTTTGCTTGTTCCTTGTACTGCTAGTGATATTTGTCCTTCCTGTTTCTGAAATGAACAACTGAATTTATGGTTAGTGGTGAAGAACACAGTGCCAGATGGATACTGAACCAAAGTTCTGCTCAGAGCTATTTCACTGTCAAGTGAATTAACTGTTGATATACCTATGTTTTAAATAAAGTGTTTGTGAAGAGGGTCTTATTACAATATCAGGGCCTTGGTGTGCAATTACCTTTCAGCTATTCTTCAATTTTGTTTTGTTTTTTCCTTAATGTTTTTAAACAGGTTATGTTTAGAAGAAAGTTTCTACTGTGTTTGGCAATGGTGTCCAAGCTCATCGATACTTCCTTTGTAACTTCATGGTAAAACAGCTTCTAAGAGTATCAGTTTAGTTACCACATCATCTGGATCCAGAGGTCACTTTTAAGAATATGTGGACTGCTAAAAGTCTTTGTAGTGCTCAAATACTGTTGCTTCAGTTGAAAAAAAGCAGATCATGTAACTGTACATTTCCAAAGACTCAGCAGTTCTGGACTGGAATTCTAAACTATTGCACTGTAAGAGCACCCTGTAACAGAGTTCAATTCCAAGTAAGTATTTTTGTGAGGCTGTAGGTATAAGTGATGAGCATCAGTACAGTGATAATATAATTTCCTTGAGAAATGTGCAGAGCTAAGGTTTTGACCTTGCAGCCTTATTTATGAATTGAAGATACCTTTAGTATATTGAGGCAGAGGGCTTGTCAGCTGCAAGTTGCAGGAGAGCCAGTGCTTCAGAAGGGATGTTTTTTGTTTGACATTTCTCAGTTGAAGGGAAATACTAATTTTTTAAAAATTGTACTTCAAGCAATACTGCATGATATGTGGCAGGGTTATTAGTTAGAGTGACAGCCATTTGGTGAAGTATAGGATCAGAGCTCTGGAAATCTTTACTAATGCAATGTTGAACAAAAAAGTGGGGGGTGGGAGGGGAAGGTCAATTGTTATTGGGTTGGTAAAGGAGGATAAAAGCGCAAGAGCCTGATTATTAAAAACAAGGAAAAAAAAACCCTTCACAAGAAACAAACAAGGTGTCTAATTGAGTTCCTCTTTAAAATATAAATTTCTGCATGTATAAATAGTGGAATACTGTGGTGTCAACTGTTTAGGGGGGCTAAGCAATTGAGAAATTAGTCTATATGGTTTTACAACTATTTTAATTGACTTAATATTTTGGGATAAATAATGTCTATCTTATATCTTCCTGGTTTTCTCTTTTTAATAGTAATATTTGACTGTATGATTGTAGGTTTCAAAGATGAAACAATCAGTAGTAGATACGGGAATGGCTACAAGTGCAGAAGGCACTAAAATAGCTGCTGGAAAAAGCCCCAGTGGAGTGTGTGATAGAAGCCAACATTCATTAGAAGGTACTGAGCCTTTTGCTGTCGTCTTCTTAAGAAGGGACAGCCTTTCCTGTCCTCTCTAGACTTGTATTAATAATTAAGATGGTCTAAACTCTTAATTTGAAATCTTTGTATCATGCAATGTGTTTATTTTTTACTATAAATAGTCACAAGGATTAACTCACAAATCCTTTTAAGGGGCTTATACACAGTTTTTCTAGTTTGCAAAGACTTGTGTATTTTTCCTAAGTGTCTTAATGGCTGATTAGATAGTGTACTGATTATTTTGTATAATTATCTTAACTTTTTTTCTTCAATGTCATCAAACTCTTTCAATGCTTATTCCATGTCACTGAGAGAATAAATTTCTTGAGTATTTGTAAAGGCTATGAATGAGATCTGTGATGCTAGTGAATATTTTTTTCTGTTATAAATGTGAAAAAAAATTAACATTCCTGTGTGAGTGATGATTTCTGATTCAGCTAAATTAGTCATTACAATTACAACCTTTATTTTAGCAATGCTGCCTAACTAAACAGTTCTTTCCATAATTTTTCTTGTTTTGTCATTCCTAGCTAATAACTCATTCTCAGATGTGCTATTATGCATCATACATTTTAGTTCCTGTGCTTCAGGGTGCTTGATCATTCACATTCTGTGCATATTTAATTTTTGTTTATAAAGGTGTTTTAGTCAGTTGCTTTGGGCATTTTCAGCTTTTGTTTACAAATGGGATGACAAGGAGGTAGTTATGATTGGTTAAGACACTGAGATCCTATGCTGCTTGTATGATTATATTGCTCAGGAAACATCAGTATGAGAAACTGCTGTGCTATTTCTTGTGCATGACAATTAGGAAGAGAGTAACTATTCTGAAAAAGCTGTATTGCGCTGTATCATAATTCTGCTGTACAGGCTTGTCTCCTTACATATATTCTCTTTTAGTTTTGCATTACAAATGAAAGATACTGCTGAGTAAACCAAAATGTTCCCCTGCTCCCCCATCCCTTACCCCCTCCCTGGTGTATTTTTAATCAGCAGCATTTTTTTTTGTTTGTTTGGTTGGTTGGGTTTTTTTGTTTGTTTTTGTTTTCACAGATGGGAGAATCTTTTAAATAGAAGTCTAAGGTTTATGTTTATTCCTGAATGCTCCTGCATTATCTGTAAAGTAATGATATTGAACAGCACCATCGTCGTTCTGGTTCCTTCTTTTACTTCTCTTTTCTTATTCTTCTGTTTTTTTTTCTTGGATACAACAGAAGCATATCTGTCCGCTTGGTTAAAATTACAATGTTTTCTAAAAGCAGTAGCAAAAGCAGTTGCTCTGTGCTATTGCTGTGTCATATTTATGACATAACTTTGCAGAGTGTGTGCTGTCCAGCTGAAATGTACTTACGCATTTTTTAAGTTTCATTGACATTTTTTCTTAAGACATGGCAATATGATAACTTTGAGTTAATAGATAATATCTTTAATGGTCAGAACTTACGTTGAACCATCCAGGAGTATTTGTTCTGATGTCCTGTGGAGCAGGTATTTCAGAGCATTTCTAAGATAGCAAGATTTCTGCTGTTTGCTCAGGCAGCTGAAAAAATGGCCTATGTCCAGATGTGACTATGCTCCTATTTCTGGTAGTCTGTAAGAAATCTGCTGGGGAATAGTCATCCTGTAGACTTAATTAAATTTCTCTGCATGTCCTCTTGCGAATTGTTATAACCCAACTATTCATTTTGATCAGAAGAGCAGTGGTCTATCCAGATCATCAAAGCAAAAGACACTTCTGAATCATACTGTCTCTGAAATTCACCATTCTAACTTGCAAATCAAGTGTTGCCATGATGTATTTGCTCAAATCAAAAGAAGTCGGAAAGTTTTTATTCTTATAAAAGTGTGTACATTGGTTTCCTATTTCTTACTCTAATGCCTGCTCTCTTCTACTCAGATTTCCTTTGCAAGGTGAAGTGACATTGCTTAGCTGCATCTGTCATGTAGATAGTTCCTTATAGGACCACAATTATTATTCATCTGTATCATCTTTGTAGGTTAGTGCTTTGTTACTGATTTGTTTTAACAGGCCTTCAATGCAATGTACAGATCCTCCCTGCAGGCGGATTCGTAGTGGAAGCCCTGAGCAATGCAGTTTGATCTGATAGCTGTCCCTGTTTTGAGCAGAAGGTTTGGGCAGCAGACCTCCTGAATTATGCTGTAACTCAGTGTTTCATTTTTTTTACTTCTTGCTATTTACCCGGTCATAGTGTCGTTACATGTATGTGCAAAACCTATTTCTCAGTCATGTAACCACTGGATCTATCATTTGAACATGAATGTAATCTGCCAATTAACATTTGTACTGAAGTATTTTTAAATTTCATGTATATGTGACATACATAACATAGATCTGGGAACTGATCCCAATTAATAAAAATGTAGTGCCTTGATAATGCAGCTACGCTGTTGCTGCTTTTGATTTGAAGTCCTCTTGGGGAGCCTGTAAGACAGTGCTGTATTGCGTCCCATACAAATCCAGTGGATCAAGTACTTCTACTGGGGGGGTAGGGGCAGGAAGAGGTCAGAAAGAAAAAAAGGTTGAGGAATTTTAACTGCTGTTTGGGTTGCTTTCACTTCATCTTTTTTTGGACTTGAAAATGGTCTACTCTAAACAGAGTGTGAGACTGACAGTATTCTTGAACAGCATTTCTTGAGTCAAAA
This sequence comes from Ara ararauna, assembly GCA_028858755.1. NCBI lineage: Eukaryota > Metazoa > Chordata > Aves > Psittaciformes > Psittacidae > Ara > Ara ararauna. The sequence goes on from CM054378.1 coordinate 55,907,027, forward strand.
TCCTAGTGTTATTTTTTCCTTTTTGCATGTTTATCTCTCACTGAATCCTTCTGTCAGTCAAGCTACTGATGTGAATACTCACTGAATAATCTCTTGTCTCTTGGGTAGGGGCATAAAGAACGAGAAGTATGGGATCTAAGTATTAAGAATTAACTCTCATAAAAAAAGGAATGCCATGTATCCAGACACTCAAGAGAACAGCAGTTACTCCCAATAACTGGTAATTAGGAATAAAACTCATCAGAAAATGAAATTTCCTCATGAAGCCTTGTAGATAAAGGCATGGACATCTGACATTGGTATATTTCAGTAGGTTTTGTTCTGATCTGCTGTGTTTTTTTTTGTTTAATCTTTAATTGCTCGGTGAAAGTATGCTTTAGTTTTTGTCTTTTGGTGTGTTTTGTTCTTGGGTTTTTTTTATGAACATCTAAATGTCTTACAGTAGGGAGAGATACCTTTTTGGAATGTTTTGTAGATGAGCCTTGTAGAAAGTTCAGAAGATGTATATATGCATGCACATAAGCATATATATGCTTGGTTTTATTTACATAACTGTATCTTACCCATTATCGTAAACTTATATTTCGTAAGTTCCATAGATGTAATTCTTGGGATTTGTGAACTCTTACTTTGCTTATTTTCTGACCAATCAACTACATAAATATGGTCCTTATTTTATATAATGTTTCATATTAGTAGTGTCTTGAGGCTGAAATATTTTTGGAAAAAAATGGGAATTAATTCTTCCATGCTTGCATTTCTTCATAGCTAATAGTGCAGTTGCTTTGACCAAGTTCACCTTCTTGTCAGAGTGGCCCACGATGCAAATGCATCTTTGCTCCTAATTTGTAGAAGGCATGGAAACAGCTGCAGCAGTTCATTAAACTCCTGAGAGTTTAGCTAGCCTGAAAGGAAGCGCATCATGGCATCACACTTCAAAGTCTGCTTTAGTTTCCGGGCACTTGACTGAAAAAAAAAAATAATCTTCAAAGTAGAGTTGTGTTTGTTGTTTTCCAGTAAAATCTTGAGTAAACTTTATCTTCTCTGCAATACAGTGATTTTTATTTAGATTAAAAGATCCTTTCTTTGTAAAATTAGCAACATGATTTACCATTTGCTTCATTGCAAATGCCTTTCTCTCATTGTCACAGCAAGAACAGACCTCAAATCCTTTCTATCAGTACACACTTGCAAGATACGTTACAGGTATTCCCACTTATAAGTGGGTATGCAAGAGTTTTCATTGTAAAAGGGGTAAAGCACAGTCAATAAATGACCTTATGATACTATAGTGTTTTAGCAAAATGATCAATGCACCAAACATTACAGTATTCCCTGTCACTGAGACGTTGGATTTTAGTGATGTTACAGGTAAATAGTTCAGTTTAGCATGTCTTCTCTTCTAGTGTTCTTGAAACTTGTTTCTTATCCTCCCCTTTCTTGCGCTTCTCATCTCTGTGCTGAATAGGCAATTTAGACCAAATTCTGTTTCTGTACATGTTTGCCTCTTTTAATGAGAACAGATACCACAGTGTCTGTAGATTATTTCCAAAAAAAAATCTCATCAGCTGTCTTATTACAAACCAATAAAATAGAGTATATTCCTGAGTGTACCAACATTATTTTTTCTTGTCCCATTCATATTGATATGTACCCAAATAGAGTGGGTGTTTATTTTTTATTCAAAACTAAGATCATCTGTACAATATCCTGTATATCTGTACAATATAATCTGTGGAATATCTTGCTCTCATAATTGTAGTTATTTGCAGAAACAAGAGCTAAAAAAATATACAGCATCATATGTTATTTATAACTATCCCTAATAATCTGAATTTATGTTTCTGTTTGTGTTTAGTTATTTTAAATTACTCTATTCTTGACCCCTTCAGAATGTGTTTTCCTACATTTAGTACTTTATATTTTACTTAATATTTTTTATTTCTTATTCTAATAGTAGCAACAATATGTTGTGTTTTTTTGGGTTTTTTTTTTTTTTAATAAGAAATTACTTTAAGAATTTGTCTAATAATGATTACTAATAATACTACTAAGCAAAGGAGTTCCAAAGGTGCAGGAAACAAGCTACTTCCTTAGAGAATTATATTGGCTTCAGGGCTGTGTGTGTGTAAGGGGAGTGTGATGACACAGTAGCCAGCATTTTTAGAATTTATTTGGCTTCGACTGTAGATGACTAACCATGTTTATTACTCTCCAATAGCATTCTTTTACCACTTTTGAGTAGCTACCTTTACTTTGTATTTCTTTGACAAATTAGATGAAAATATGCAGTAATGTTGTATATATATGTGTGTGTGTATATATATGTATATGTGTGTATTTATTTCTTGATTGAAAAAGGGGTTTGTCCCAATGAGTTGTTTAGGGTTATTTCCAATTTTGGAGATGCTAACTAATTGTTACTTGTTAGATGTATTTGGTAATCAAAAGGATTTACTTTTCTTAAATAAACTGCTGTTTGTTATTTAGATATAGTATATTATGTGTTTTGTACCAAAAGAATAGATGTATATTATAAGATAAAATTAACTGATCCTTTTTCTGACTGCGAAACTTTATTTCCACAGCAAAAATGAAACGCATCAATCTGTCATTTGCAGCTTGTGGTTTTCTGGGTGTTTACCACTTGGGGGCAGCAGCTGCTTTTTACAAGCACGGTAAGAAGCTGCTGAAAGAAGTGAAAGCTTTTGCGGGAGCTTCTGCAGGATCACTGGCTGCCACTGTCTTATTAGCAGTACCAGAAAATATAGAGGTAAATTAATAAACTTATAGGTATAAGACACGATAATTTTCAAGGCTGTTTTTAATGTATCATCTACCATTAATTTTTTAAAAATATTTTGCTTCTTGTTTTAATTCCTGTAAAGGAGCAGGACTTGTGTATATGTTTTTATAAACAAAATCTGTTGACTAGTGAGCAAAAATATTTATGAAGCAAGTATTTCTTTATGAAAAAAAACCCTGTCATAGGAAACTTGTATTTTAGCCTATGTAAATATAAATTTAATGTGTATGAATGTTCAGTTGTATGCAGCCAGATATACTTTAATACACCAAAATCTGTGTGCACTTAATCCCTGTGCATTACAAAGTTAATCACTGTGGTCTTGACTAGAGGTACACTTTGTTACACAAATGAATAGCACTATTCTTTCATTTTTTTGTGAAAGGAGATGAAAATGATAGATGGAGTGTATCTTCATAAAGTCAAAGAGCACCACACATTGGCTTAGTTTTTTCCTTCCTGACTGTGCTTCATTAGCCGGTGCAAGAATCGGCTGGTGCACCTCCTTTACACTAAGTACCATTCACTGTCTAACAGCAGTAGCCCCATTATATCATCGCAGCATTTTGTTCTGATGTGCTGCACACGTGTGTGTTTGTGGGTTTTTTCTCCAGAGGTGCCACTCCTTTCTCACTGTGAGTATGGTATCATGTAGAGACAGCGAAGTTATATTTGATGACAACTCTATTACAGGTTTTGTGGGAGAGCATTAGCTTTCATTTTTGTTTGTTTGGTTTTCCCCATAGGTTGTCCTCCTGAAGTGCCTGTAGTGACTTTTGTAGAGGACTAGGCCTCGCCAAAATGCTATTTCTTTAATATTTTGAATTACAATAAACAGCATTATTGGGGTGGGGAGGGGAAGGCTGTTAGATATTTAAGTACACTTAGATTTCAGTCCAGTGAGCATCATGTAACTTTCTCCAGGCCTCGCTTATTACAACTTTCACTGCATTTGATTAAAATAATAGGCTCTGCTAATACCACACTTTGCCACTGATCTTTCTGTTTGTTTATTGCTTGTTTCTGCTGGGATATGAACATAGCTTGCAGAGTTAGCTATACTTCTGTTGCTTTCTGCAGTAAGTTATTCCCTGGCTTCTTTCCAACACCACCCCAGGTACATTCATTGGGCAAGTTCCACTCTGTTGTGAAGAGAACCTTACTTGAATTATGTTCAGGTGTTAGTAGCCTCTGACTAGTAGTTCAGTTTCAGGTTTGCCTGGTATGATGCATACCTCTGCCTTTACTTTTCTTTGTGGTGAGCACAGCAGCTATCCTTTTAACAGCTCAAGGAAATTTTTCTGCATATTGTAGGGTCTAGGTGAGCAATGAGCATTTGTTCCTAGCCTGGTCTGACTTACAAAGATCTTTCTAAGTAAAACTGTTAGAACAGTTTTTATCTATAATTTTTTGCTATTGTTTTTTGTTTTGTGGAAAGTAAGCCTGTATTGTATTTCTTCCTAATTCTAGAGGAATTTAAGTAAAGGAAGTGTTGTGTACTGAATAGAATTAACTTTTCATATCAGGGTAATTATATTATTACACTCCTCAGTTAAAATATTTTATATCTACATCTTACATCAGTTAATTCTTTCCCCCCCCCTTTTTTTTTTTTTCCGCCTCTCCAAAGATGGCTATGTTAGACAAGCTATAATTTGGACTTTCTCCATCTCCTCCTAGTCTCAAAGCTCTAAAACAACCTTTCCTTACCTCGGAGCGAATTTCACCGATGAGGATTTCTTGTTTTGACTGTTGTTGTTCTAATGTGACAGTTTGCAAATGTTTTTCTGTCGTATCTTGGATTTTTATCACTGTTGAAAAGGCATGGGACTTGAGAATTTTAGGGAGCCTTCTAAAGTTATAGATAAGTATGTATTTATTTCAGAAGTACCTTGATCATGTTTGATGTCAAGTTTGCTTAACTCAATACCAGTAGTTACAATTTCTAAACATGTTCTCAGTCACTGTTTTAAATTTGGGTGATATTGTTTAAAGCTTTTAGCACTAAATTCGTGAACAATTCATAGCTGTAAGAAGTTGTCCCTTTTGGTAGCAAGAATTGAGAGTCTAGCTATGGTTTATTCGTAGTACTTGTAATATGGAAAGTAGTTTTCTGTCATTCACCTAGGTTTGTATTCATCCAGCTCCCTGTTACTCCACCACTTTATTAAAGCATCTTAGGTTTAAAGATAGTAGTTCTGAGGTGCTTCTCTGTAGGGTTTTGTTTCTTCTGTATTTGGAGAAAGAGGTGTCTGAATATGCCTCTTTCCAGCTGACTGACTACAAAAGCCTAACTGCCTAATGTAGATTAAATGTAATAATTTGTGCTTATAAGTACATTTATATATTGGTTTATATATTTGAATTGGCTTGGAACTGACAATGGCAAGTACCTCAGAGGCTAAAGTTGCAAATCTAACTTACGTGAAATGGATGTGCACAAATCTTTACAGTGATTGTTATTTTAAGAGTCATGGGCCTCTTAATGAACTTTTTTGATACATTTATTCAAAGGCCATATAGAGAAAGTGGATGCATGAACTGCTTTCCTGTCTTAAATGAGTGCTCTGTCATACAAGTGATGTGACAGAGTTAAACTGCTTCAGTCAGCTTGCTCATGATCTCATATTAATTCTCATCCCAGCTCTCCTGGTTTTCCTTCCATTAAATCCTGTACACTTCTCAGTAGGACACACTTCTTTTTTTTTTTTTTTTTGTCTGGTCATGTCAAACATTTATTTTGTTACTAGCAACATATTTGTCCTTCATGTGGGAAGCTAATATGCCAGGAACCCAAATCTATCTATAGACATCTTTTACTCTGTAAACATGTGGTTATATATGTAAATATGGGTATAATATATTTATTGAGTACCAATTTCAGAAAACTGCGTAAGATTGGATTTAGGTTTTTCTTCCTCCAAATCATTAGAGAAGTCTGCATGAAAGGATAAAAAAAAAAAAAGAAATACAAATACTGAATAGTGAGTCTTAAGCATTCTGAATCATAATTTATTGTTTCAGAATCTTATTGCTAAAAGATAAATGCTACCAATTCCTTAATTCTCCCTTTGGAGTTCTTATGGCTCACACTTTAAGCTATTTTTCTGCAGTCACTAACACTAGGTATTTCAGCTTGTATAAGAGAAGTTCTCTTTGCAGTGGAATCTATTGTCTGGTTTTCTGCAATGCTTTTTCTTTGTATGTCATCATCTATCACAGTATTCCATTCATTAAGTACTTCCATAGTATTGTATTCAATAAATATATGTATTTATTTATGGAGCATGTATTTATGTATGTGTATGTATTTATGTAACATGACTTTTGCATTAGAAGAAATTGTAATAATTGTAATATTTTACTATAATATTTTACTTTAATTGTAATATGTTAATATAATACTATAATGCTTATAGGCATCTTGTGTCTGGTTTTAGTATTGAAGTAGTCTTTAAAATAAAAGGTGGCTTCACACTTGAAATATGAATGGCCATTCTTGTGACGGCATGGTTCAGAGAACTGACTCTTTAGCAGTAGTAACGTATAGAGAAATAACCTTTAACTTTCCTTGATTGTTAAAGTCGTAATCTTGTGAGGGATTGTTATTAGTATTATTAGTGTTATAATTATTTTTATTTGGGATCTAATTTTCTTACAAAATAGCTCTTATAAAAGGATCAACATTTTGTTATGCATATAATATTACAAGCCAAGCACATAAAAGAAACTATTTCAGTCTGATCTTATAGCTCTCTCTTGATTAAAGTTTTAGCTGCTAGTATGTTTTAGATACCACAGTTGAACGTACTTCCCGTAACTAAAAACATCCTTAATAGTGAATGTTTTTAATTTCCAGCAAAGTAAGCAGTTTGCCTATGGATTTGCAGAGGAAGTTAGAAAATTGGACTTTGGTGCTGTAACGCCTGGTTATGATTTTATGAAGACACTTAGGTACCTATCTTAATGCATCTGTAAGATCATTTATGTGTGAAGCTCTATATAAAAATGGAGAGTGTGCATATTTTTTCTATACTGTGGGGCTCTCAGCACTTTTTCACCCCTAACATATTTGCAAGGTTTTAAAATAATGATGATGAATAATGCTATGCTTTTTCGTTACTCTAGGGAAGGTATAGAATCTATTCTTCCTCCTAATGTTCATGAGATAGCTGAGAACCGGCTTTATGTGTCAGTCACTAACACCAGAAACGGGGAAAATCATTTGATTTCAAATTTTGCCTCCAGGGAGGACCTCATTAAGGTAATGATGTTGAATATTGCTGCTTTAAATAAAAATGCTTCAGTTTCTTCACAACTTAGGAGAATGTTATTAGCTTTCCAATAAATCACTATTTACTCAAATAGTCACACTGTTAGTGGTGCTACAACCATAACTTAAGCAATGGAAGCAGAATTCAATCTTACAATTTCACAAATTCCGCTAAAAGTTATTTTGGTGTTTGTGTTTCTTTCATCTGTCTTTAAAGTACTAACATGTAGGCAAAGTGTGTTTAAAAAGCAAAAGGGTTACTAATAGTTACAGTAGATGAGAATAAAACAATCTCAAATTTTTCTAACAATTTGCTGATTCTTTTTGCATCTCTTCATTGATACCATTTATACTGTATTTCATCACAAAAGAAAGTAAAGAAAAGGAAGCTTACAGAAAATAAAGTTCAGCACTTTATACAGGTCCTTGTGGGGAATAGATGTAATGTTAAATACCATATATAAACTGTATGTTAAATACCATATATAAACTGTATTTTAACTGTCACTGGGAAGTGTATCTTTTACTGCCCATCTCTTCTTTTGAATGTCACTTTTAAAATCTGGGTCAGGATTGTATACATAAGCTGATATGAAATGGTAGGAGGAATTTGGATGCATGTAAAGCAAATGTTCTTTCTAGTAATTGACTAAATCTTAGTGGAAGATATCATAAGATATAGCAGAATAAAGGAGGAAATAGAATAAGAAGGAATTCCTTCTCTCCCTACTCTTGTGGATGGAAAAGAGTAAATAAGATCTTTATAATTAACACTTAGAGAAAAAAGATCATACTCGGTAACAAAATCTCAATGCATGTAAATGTATGCATTGTAAAACTAATGCAACCCTAACTATTCTATGATTCTATGATTGCTGCTATATTATTTAATATTGGTATACCTGTATGAAAATATGTATTGGTTCAGAATTACTTTGCTGCCTTTTCTTCACTTTTATTTTTTTCTTTATTCTTATTTATTTTCTCTAGGTCCTGCTGGCAAGTAGTTTTGTACCAGTGTATGCAGGAATTAAGCCAGTGGAATATAAAGGAGAGGTAATTTTTCATTAACTACATACTATTTGTGAAAGAGTGTTTTTCATTTATGGTGCAGTTATTTATGTCTTCTTAAGGGAAGACAACTGCAATACATTATTTATTAGAATAGTTATTGTTTCTGTTGATACTGTAGATTAACACCATGAAAAAGGTAACATGAGTTTGTTCATGTGTTGGTTCAAAAATTGTGGGTGCTGAGACTGAGATGTTCTCTGTGCACGAAGCTGTTTCCTTAAAGTAATGTCTTAGTAAAGATGTTTCTCATGACAAGTTGTGTTACCAACTCTAAAATGCTTTTTGTAATTTAAAGAACCAGCAATCTGCTTTTCTGTTTAATGGAAAGAATGGTAAGGAAGGTCCTGGCAGATTGGACACTGCTGGAGTATGTGTGATGTGTGTTTGTTTACAGATGTGTTGTTCTCACATTCTGTACAGAATCAAATGCTTACCAGGCACTTTCAAATCTCTTACCTCTGGACAAGCATTAAAGAATAAACTTTTTTCCTATAGCACACAGTTATGAAGTTTTCAGAGGTGTACAGTACTATAAGAAAACCTTTTCACAGTTGCCTGTACTTGATTTATCTTCAAGAAAGTTTTTGTCTTTCTTACATAAATATATTAATACTTCAAGAATAATTCTGACTGTTTAGTATGTTTGTAATAACTAGAAGCATGAAAATAGCCATTTCTTTCTTTCGGAGAAATACTACATATTTTTCCCTTTGCTTCCTCATACATATCAAACTGCTGTCTTTAGAACATCTATAATCCTCACAGCAGCCCTGCAAAAAAAACACAACACATCTGCAAAACAATATGTATTTGTTTGTAGCAAGAGGGAGTTGGAGTTCATTAGGTCAGAAAGCTTGCAGGTTTAGAATTACGTATACAGCAGTACATATCAGCTAAAATGTTGGAAGGATTTTAAATCGGTATTGCCTGACAGCTTGAGTTAAACAGAGACTGCTTGCAGCTTCCCATTATCTGGAAATTTTGATGATTGGAGTCTTTATATGTTGCCTGTGCAGTGGGCATGCATGGATGTTTTGGTTCATTCTGCCATTAGTTAAAGGGAAGAAATGTAATTGTTAGATTTCTTGTGTTGTTCTTTCAATTAAGAAATTGAAAAGGTGCTTTGGAGTTTTGTCCAAAGCTTATTAAGACTCATTTGATTGGATGAACTCTGCTATTATGATTTGCAGAGGTATTGCAGTATTTACTGAAACACCTGCAGCTTCTTCCTAGTGCGCAGTTCTCATTCCTGCCTAACTTAATTCTTTGCATTCAGAAGTGAAATCAGTGAATGTTTTTCCCAGAAACTGGCTATTCTGTTACTCGAAAGCTTGTTGTCATTCCCAAAGCTTCTTACTACTCTCCATAAGTGGGACTGAGAAAAGGTAGTTTTTGGGAATGAGGTTGTTTTCATTTATTGTTACTTGCTGGAGTGATTAGTTCTGCATGTCTGCACTGACTTTTCTCATACTCTGTAAAACAGTGCATTGGTGGTTTGGGGATTTTTTTTTTTATTATTTTTTTGCCTGTTAAATGGATATGGCTTCCATTCTCTTAGTCCACAGCATTTAGAGCAGGGTGAGAACTTAGGATCTGTCTTGCAATAGTAGTGAGTTTATGTGAGTGGGTACTGGAGGCCCTAGAGCATTCAGTGTAGAGCCAGATACATGGCATGTAGCCTCATGATCTAGGCATTGTCAGCACTGAAATTAGTAAGATGGGTTGGATATTCATTTGACTCTGTAAGACCACCTGTCATATTAGCGTATTCCAAGTTTCGTGGAAGCTGTACTGTAAAAGGCCAGTGTTCAGTCTGTCTGCATTTAAACTAGTTTCAAGTATTAAATTCCTTAGGCGATGTGTTCCAGGGCAGCATGGAGTCAAGCTTACTCTCTACTAGCTACTGAAGTCTGCTGGTCTTATATGTTCTTCAGAACAGTTAATGTGCATCTTCTCTGTCACCTGCATACAGATTAGCAGGTCATCTGAGTGTTTTTAAAATGTAATTCAGTATGATATTCTAGGTACGATTCATGGTAAGTAAGGGAGTATGGTGCACTTCTGCTGGAATAGTATCCGAAAATAGCCAAAGTTGTTGGTAGCCTGTCTCTACAACCTATAGAGAATGAACCCTAGGGTAAACTGTTTGCAACAGTGTTCTTTTTAGGAAGAATACTTTTTGGGAAGCATTTGGCTCACACTGAAATGGGATTTGGCTGTGGTCCCTGTAAAGACCAGGCTTGTGCCCCTAGACTGCCTTTAGACACAAAAAATCACAGAATCCTAGAATGCTTTGGATTGGAAGTGGACCTTAAAGATCATCTAGTTCCAACCTCCCTGCCATGGTCAGGGACAGCTCCCACTATACCACATTGCTTAAAGCCCCATCCAGCCTGGCCTTTAACACTGCCAGGGATGGGACATCCACAACTTCTCTCAGCAGCCTGTTCAGTGCCTCACCACCTTCATAGTGAGGAATTTCTTCCTAATATCTAACCTAAATTTACCTTCCTTCAGTTTAAAGCCATTACTCCTTGTACTATCACTATTTGCTCATATAAAAAGTCCCTCTCCAGATTAATTGTAGCTAAAGCTACTGGAAAGCTGCTGTAAGGTCTCCCCTGAGCCTTCTCTTCTCCAGGCTGAAGAACCCCAACTCTCTCAGCCTCTCTGCACAGGAGAGGTGCTCCAGCCCTCTGATCATCTTTGTGGCCCTTCTCTGGACTTGCTTTAACAGGTCCAAGTCCTTACTGTGTTGGGGGCCCCAGAGCTGAGCACACTACTGCAGGTGGGCTCTCATGAGAACAGAGTAGAGCAGGAGACTCGCCTCCTTAAACCTGCTGGTCATGCTCCTTTTGATGCAGCCCATGATGCGGTTGGCTTTCTGGGCTGCAAGCACAAAGCTGCTCGTGTTAAGCTTCTTGTCAACCAGCATCCCCAAGCCTTTCATATGTGGGGCTCTGCAAGAATTCAGTTGATTGCTTTTGTTTTTTCATTCTTTCCTATACTCAACTTCTTTAGCAGGCTTGTTATCTGCTCCCTCTTATGTGCCATAGTTGTTCAGCTCTTTTCCATCTTTAGGCTTCTGCTTTCCAGCTATTGGTGTCTTGTATTATGTATGTAAGAATACAAGAGGCTCTGGGAGAAGAGAGGAGTCATTTTTGGTTTAGCTTCTGCAGTCACGTCACTTAACCTACAGGCTGTCCAGCTCCTAGTTTGCATCAGAATAATGTTTTAGAGGAGTATATGTTTCATGATATGTTTCATGTGTAATATTATGATCTGATGTTATCATGTATGTGTTGCAAAAAATCCTGCCTGGGGCGTTTTGTTATTGGGTTAACTAACAAGACTTATCAGTAGCTTGATAAATGTATTACATATTTACACATTATGTCAAATGCTCATTAATGAAACACTCTGTGTGTACTTTGTCAGTTCTTTGATTTTTATGTCTTATACACAAGTTATTAATGGTATTCCGAGAAGGAATCTTGTAGGTTTTCTTGAGGGTGGAGTTCAGGAGCCACAGGAAGGATGAAGTATTCAGTCATGATCATACTGTACTAAGGTTACTTTTAAAATATTTCTGTTTCCCAATAGAAGTGGGTCGATGGTGGCATTACCAATGGCCTTCCTATCTTGCCTTTTGGAAGAACTGTGACAATTTCTCCTTTCAGCGGTCGATTAGATATATGTCCACAAGATAAAGGACATGTGGATCTTTATATTAAATATGCAAAACAAGATATAATGGTGAGTTGCTTGTTTGTTAAATAAATTCAGAAGAAGAAAAAGTAGAAATTCAGTAGAAGAAAAAAGAAAAAGAAGAAAAGGCTGTGCTTGTTTTTAAATGTCTGGTGTGTTCCTATGTATCAACCTAAGTAATATTTTGGCATTTTCTGATTTGCAAATGGAGGGTAAACTTTTTCCTAAATACAAGGCAAGGAAAATGTAGAATAAAGAAGAAGGGTTGAAAAACACTGATCTAGTATGAAATTGAGCAAATTATCACACGCTTTTAAATGTAAATAATCTAGGCTTTCTTTAAGTGACAGATGGTTTTGGCTAGGCAGAGTGTTTATAGGACTTTTGTAGAATACCTTGGGGAAGGAAATGCCAGAACAGCCCTTCATGCTTATTGAAATCAGCTGCTCTAACTGAATTTAAAATACAAGTTTAAGTTGTACATTTGAAATGGTATGCAATGACTTGTCACTTCATTGCTCAAGAAAGCTTGTGAACATTTGTGACCACAGTGCTTTTTCCGAAGTCATTTTGTTAGGTGTTACAGAAACATTTCTGCATGCCAAAATGTAGGCTAAGACTGATTTTTATTCCCTACTTTTCATTATTGACATTTCTGTCTTTGCAAGCTTCTTCTCATAAACTTTAACCTCAGTATTGCTTACTTTGACATGATGAAAGAAAATATTGAATAGCAGTAGACCTAGCTGTCAAGAAAATCCCATTGAAAGAAAAATAAAGATTAACAAAAACTGTTACTTTTTTATTTATTTATTTATTTAAGTTTCTTTTAGACAGTTCTTACTATGTTTTCTTAATTTAAGTAAAATTTGTGTTATGTAATGTCATACTAAAATGGACCAATTTCTGAATCTTTATAATGTTTCACAGATTTTAAGCATAGCAATACTTTGCAAATGGTCATAAAGTATGATTATTGATTTCATATATGTTGAAATAACATGCAATCGGTTACTACATATTTCTTAGTCATGATTTGTATCTAAACTCTAGTGCATCTAGAGGAGGAAAAATGACCTGGAGATTAGGTTATTTTAGAGACAGAAAGTTAATTGCAGATTTACATTGGCTCTAAGGTCGTGCAGGTGCCAACTTGTGCAGAAACTTGGGCAACACTTTAAACTATTCCATTTGAAGCACCTTTAGCTTTTAGAGCTGTAAAAATCTGCACTAAGAGTATTTTTTTTTTAGCAATGTAATTTGTATAAAATGAAGAGTTGTATATTTTAATTTATCGGTACTGGAATGTGAGTAGTTTTGTGTCTCCTCAAACCTCCTCCATCTATTAGTGCCAGAATTTGAATAATTGCTTACTTCAAATAGTGAAGATTATTTTGATACTGTTTTGCAAAATTATGTATAATAAAGTCTTTAGCTGAAGTATTAATAAATTAATTGAACATTAGTTTTAATTTTGTTGTAAACAATTTAATAATGTCTGTGCTTAAGAACAAAATTCTGAAATCTTTTTACGCCATCAAAATGACCACTTGCCCTGCTGAGTAGTTCTTAATTTGTTGCAAATACAAGCTACATTTATACTCATATGTTAAACATTGCTTGGGAATGTTCCTAAGAATGTGGTTGTTTGCACTAGTAAGCTGTCAAAATATTTCCTTGCACAAGTTTAGCATGTGCCGGGACCACTCTGCCAGAGACTTCTGGGAATGATTCCAAAGTCAAAATGTTTCAGAAACTTTGGGCAGTTTTACAGGCATACAGCCTGTCTTGGATGCTGTGAGTTTACTAGTGTATATTCAGACCCTAAGCGCAAGTTTGTCTTGGCACTCAGCAGTGTACCTGGACATGGTTAATTCACTAGTGTAGACATAGCCATGCTGGACTGGTTTTTTTTTTTTTACATATAATGCATGAAACATATGACAGAACAGATAGCAACACAGTCAAGTCAAGTCGCTTTAATAAACTAATTTATAGCTTCTTGCTCTGTTGCAGCTGTCTCTGGCCAACCTAGTAAGACTTAATCAAGCTTTTTTCCCACCAAACCAGGAGAAAATGGAATCATTGTACCAAAATGGATTTGATGACGCTGTTCATTTTTTACTGAAAGAAAACTGGTTTGAGTAGATGGAACACAGAAAATTAACAAAACCTGATAGCTGTCAAAATAATTCCTACAGAATCTCAGGGGTTGCTGTCCCAGTTCCTGTTTGTGAAAATAAAAATCACAATGGCATTGCATCTGATTCTGCCCAGAAAGTATCAGTTGAGTTTCAAAGACCTGTGTAAACATGTCAGAATGGGGAATTGTACTTGCCTGGTAGTTGTCTTGTTTTGAGGAGATTCAAGCTTAGATCTGTTTTGCCTCAGCTGAAGACTTGAGTGTGGGAAAATCTTTTTCAGTGTTATTTCAGAGAGGAATCAACACTGTACCGTGAAAAATTACGATCTGTATTGTTCACTTGATTTAATAGTTGTGCGTGCTAATTGCATGCTTGCGATATTGCTGATGCAGTACGTACTTTGAAGTGTTGTAAAGGACTTGAATGCTTAGCATTAGCCAGAAGAAATAAAACATTTGCACTTTAACTCTGTATATTTTTAACATTAAAAGTTACTGTCTTTTTCAGTTAATGTGGTCCTCTAAAATTTTAAATACTAGTTGATATTTGTAACGGAATTGTGATGTTTAAACATAAAAAATTTTGTAAAAAAGGGTATAAGAAACTGTAATTATGGCTTTTTTGCTAAAATTAAATAAATATATTTTCTTGGAATTTTTGTCAAGAGTTCATTTATAAATTTCTTGGCATGCTGTAACAATCTGAGTATTTGAAAAAAACCCTCCCAGCCAATCAGTCTCCTGGAGAGAAGCAAGTCAGCGGGTAATGAACTCAGACTCTTATATCTTGTTTACCATTCACCTTGCATGTTCAGGATTTTCAGTCTTAATGCCTTAATGCTGAAATCCACAACTGTTTATTTAAAAACAAACTGTTGCCTTTTTAAGTGGGCATTTGAAGTTTATTTCTTAAAGAGGTTGAATTAAACATGTATGAAATTAGAGAATTCCTCCAAAAGAAAATCTGCAGAGTTGAGAAATAAGATTACAAAAAGAAAAAGTCTGCTATAGCTGTTTGAAAGCCTCTTCAGCACATAACCGCTGTATTTATATGTAGATTGCATCAGATTAGGATTCATGTGGCAGGTACCAAATCCTTTTGTTACTGTTTTTAGGTAATGAAAAAAATAAGAAGAAAACCCAAAAACACTGATGTAAAGAACCTTACTTTCACTTCAGAGCAGCAAATCTTTCTCACGGCATGAGGTTCTTTATATAGCAAAAAACACTGTATCCTGCACAATTTCCAGATCTGTGGGGCAGCATTTTTCATGTAAAACTGAAATAAGTTACCTTTGTGCTACCAACGCAGCTGTGCTGGCTCACTTGCATACTCGTTTATACAGAGGGTAATGTTCAGCATGAATAGAAAAATGAAATAATACTGTTAAGAAATTCTCTTCTTTCACACCGATCTGCTACAGTCTGAGTCTCTGATTCAATGGTAATACCTGTTTTGGCATTCTAGTGGAGACATGAAACAGCTCTCTTTTGCTTTGTGTTCTGGAGGCTTGGAGCTACTGACTGGCTTTCAGAAACAGCATGTATCTTCTGGTCAGTTACCTCTCTGAGCAATAATGGCACCAGATATATATTTAGTGAGCCTGTACAAAGCTTGTTTTTCTAGATGGGTTTTTTTAAAATATGCTTTTAAAGGAGAAGGTTATTAAATACAAAGCTCATTTGTTGTTGATGCATGTAGCTTTTGAGCATCGACACTGTCATAGTTTGCTATGTTCTTTAACCCATAAAAATCTGACTTTTTCAGCATATATTAATATTATTCCCAAGAATGTAAGCTTTATCATTTTTACTGAGCCCTAAGAGCCACAGGTAACGTGCTTCAGAAACTGACCTTTGTAGGTAAATGATAGGATGATATAAAATGTTTCAGGAGTAACATCATATTAACGAAGATAGTGGAAGTGTTCACTGTGGTAAAATAAAGTGAGGTTTTAATAATGTTGGAGCATAAAAGTTCAATGAGAACAAAAATCTGTTCAGTCACCACACTGGTGTACAGAGTGGGTACTGCTGCACACATAGCAAGGCTTGAGATTTTTCAGTTACCACTAGTTTATAAATGTGTCTTGATTGTGTATGACCTACCCAAAGCCTGTTTTCTTCAACTTGTTCAACTGGTCCTAATGAAACATAGGAAAGCACATTCAGAAATGCATTATTTTCAGCCAACTATGTTTAAATCCATGTTGCTTTTGTGAAAAAATTTAGCTTGTTTGAAAAGGGGGATATTTCATGATCAGTTAACATATTTGGGAAATACAGCCAATGGTAATTCAGGACAATAGTCACTGTCTCTTTTGTTTCATGTAAAAAGCCAAGGCTGCTACTAAACATTCAGGTTTTGGGAGTAGCAACCATTTTATTTTCTCTTTTGTTCAATCCCTCCGCTGTATCACCTTGAAAATATCAGGTGTAAAGTTTAAAGAAAACCCTTTTTTTTCTAATAAAATTAACATTTTTACAATAGAGACATAACCGTATTAAAGGTAATTCTGCTTCCTAGTTTAGTCTTGCTAATTGTCTGAATTAGTCACAATTTCTTCCTTTTTGTCTTTGTAAACTTCAAAGCCTCCTCATTCAGTTTTTTGTTTAGGTCTGTATTTACTGACTCACTATTGCAATGTTTGAGCTTGGGCAGAACTTTCTTTTTAAAATCTCTTAACTTCAAAGTGCATTTCCCATATCTGAATGTTGGCAGTGTAGGGATGTTGGTTTTTTTTTTTGCCAAAACCAGTCTAGAGTAGAGACCTCTGTGTGTGGGGAATGTTTCTGGTTCTACAGCATGTAAGTGCCACTCACTTTTGCTGCACAAATGAGTAACCAAGGAATGTTTGCAAAGGTGGCTTCTAGGTTAGGAAGGCCAACAAGTACCTTTACTTATATCAGTCTGTTTCATGGGAAAAGATCTGATCCCTTTTAGATAGTCTCCTAAGTATTTTCATCTGTATTAGTATTAATCCTATCCATATACCATCCCAGCTTTCCTAATTGGAATACAGATGGCTGCACTTGTTCCTAACAAAAAAACAAAACAAAAAAAAAAACAAACCCAAAACAAACCTGTTTTAAATCTTTGCTCTGTACAGTCCTACTGGGCAGTCGTACATTTTGATTGGTCAAATATTTTTCTACTTAAAAGAGAAACAGAAATCTAATAAGATCAGAGCCTCTTAGAATTTGTTTTCTATTAAATGTAGTCATATTCTTCAAGAAGTGAATATTAACCTTTCTAAATAGAGAACATTCCAGGGGTTTTAGCGCTTGGATCTAGATCTTTCCTGGCTAATTATGCTGACTAGTAGCTGGAAGTTTGTGTTAGAACACCATAAATCAGTTCTGCTGAAAAGATCCTAGCCAGCTTGCTTAAGTTTCTCACAAAAGCCTAAGGTAGTCCTCTTTCAAAAAGTCTTAATACATGGAGTTGAAAATTGGTTAATCATCTCTTTTGTCGAAACAAAATGAAACATGAGCGTATAATTTTAAGAATACTTCTCAAATAGATTCTGTTGTTTCTTTTCTCTTAGAGATGCTTTAGATGTAATACTGCGGATGGAAGCAGAACCTACACTTTGTCAGAGTATCATCTTCTCATGGACTTGCCACACAAATAGGCTGCATAACTTTTCTTAAAAAATATTAATAATCTTAAAAGACTGAAGGAAGTTAAACTTGCTAAAGCTCATACCTACTTTATGCCGTTATGCTGTTGATAAGCAATTGCAATGAAGATAATTGCAAAAAATACTTTTATTTTTAAAGAGTGCCTTTTCTGCTGAAACGCTACTAGCTCTGCTGGCTGTGTTGCCTGGGAGACCACTGGGTTTTTTTTTCTTTAGCTCAGATTTCAGAAATTCTTTTCAAAATCATTAGTACAGGCACGGGAAGATGAGATAGGATAAGGTAGTATTATATCCTGAGGGTGAACATATTTTTAAGATAAAGCACAATGTTAATTATAATAACACTGTTCTGATAATACTCCCAGAGATTGCTAAGTATATGCTAAGGTATTTTTTTCTTAAGTATTCCATACAGAATTATATTTAAGCAGGCAAGATCTACAAATCCTAAGATGATTCTATGTGCTCCAGCTCACTTATTGTCCTTGTGACCCTCCTCTGGACTTGCTCCAACAGCTGCGTGTCCTTCTTGTGTTGAGGACACCAGAACTGTGCACGGTACTCCAAGTGAGGTCTCATGAGAGCACAGTAGAGGAGCAGGATCATCTCCTTTGACCTGCTGGTCACAATTCTTCTGATGCAGCCCAGGACACAGTTGGCTTCCTGGGTTGTTAGTGCATGCTCATGCTGATTATGAACCTGAGGTTCTGGTTTCAAGTAATTTGGAATTGAAGACATAATTCAGCGGGACCTGGACAAGGTGGATAATTGGATTGAAAAGAATATCAAGGTCAGCAAAGGTATATGCAAGTTCCTGCATCTGCTTTCCACAGAAGGACCTAGGGGGTACTGGGGTAGAGAGCAAACAGACCACAAGCCATCCATACGCCTTCATGACAGAGGTTTCCATCAGCACCCTGCCCTGCATTAGGCAGAACGTTGCCAGCAGTTCAAAGGTTCAAATCCTTCCTCTCTGTTCAGCAGAGGCTAGACCACATCTGGAGCATGAGGTCCAGTTCCGGGTTCCCAGGATGAGGAAAGTTACTGGAGTGAGTCTACTGCAGGCCCACAAAGATGATTAATGACTGGCGCATCTTATGTATGAGAGGCTGAGAGACTCTATGGGACTATGGGACTGCATAGCCAGAAGAAGAGAAGGCTTAGAGGGATCAAATTGTATAAATACCTGGGAAGGAATGAAGAAGATGAAGCCAGGTTCCTTTCAGTGTGCCCAGGGATGGGACAAGAGGCAATGGGCTTGACATGAAACACAGGAGGGTGTTCAGATAGAGGGTCCATCTGAACATCAGGAAACCCTTTACTGTGAGAGTGGCCAAGTTCTGGGACAGGTTGCCTAGAGAGGTTGTGGAGTCTCCCCCCAATGGAGATGTTTAAAAGCTGTCTGGACATGGTCCTAGGCAACTGGCTCTATCTTGCCCTGCTTGAGTAGGGGCTATAGTATATACGATCTGGAGATGTCCCATTTAACCAATGTTTCTGTAATTCTTTGACCTACTGTAGGAGCAACATTTCATGTAAATATTAATGTTCCTAACACTACAATGTGCACTTAAAAAAAAGGTACATATTGAAAAAATCGGTATTTCACATCTGATATTAAGAACTGCTTCTGTTCTAAACTCATGCTGAATTCAGCCTTGATGTTTTATTCTGTGCTAAGCTGCCATAAAACCCTATGACCTTGCTGATTGTAACATAACAAGAAATGTCTTTATTATCCTTGTGCTGTTGGTTTTAGATGGTGGAACACACTACCTATTACTTATATTCAGTCTCCAGAACTTTCTGAATATTTAACCTTTCAGAATGGAACTTTTTCCAGCTTCTTTGCAAACACTATGTTGAAAATAGCTCAACTGAAATGTGAAAAAGTGCAGAAAACATGCTGACCTTCATTTGAAGGTCCATTGATCTGAAGTGGAGGCAGTATTAAAAAGTGGAAAGAAAACAGCCCTGTTTGAGTAACTGAGTTATCTGAATGAGATGCTTTTCAAATGTCCTTCTAGTTTCGTCTGCTAGATTAGGTATGAATTCTTGCGATTTTTTTGCCAAAATGCCAGAGCTGGAAGGTTTAGCTGCATGCATTGACCTCTGTGAGCTTCTTCTACTTTATGGTGACTTTGATTCAGTGACTGCTGCCTTCAGTTCTTCTCTTCACACAACTGCATCTTTGGCTCAGATGGATGTCATACCTCATATTTTAGAGGATGGAGTGACTATTTCTCACTTTTCTAAAGCTCCATATTAAATGTGTAAACATGCCCTGTTTATTTAATTATCCCTTAATATTTAACCCAATTTATAATTTTAACTAAAATTAAGTTAGACATATATGCAATGAGGATTTTATTTTTAAGAGATTCTTAAAATGGTAATTTTGAAGTGCTTGTGAAGATATAGTTTTGCTGGAAAAGAAATTGGTTACCTATTTTCATCCACAGTCAAGATTTTGATTTGCTAACTGTGGAAGCCTAAATAGTTTGACTGCAGGTGCAGTTAGTTCCCAGTTCAGGTGAGGGGGAAGACCATTGTTTAATTCCCACTGCCCAAATAAAACAAAACAAAGAAAAAAGAAAGGGGGGGTGTGGAAATTGTCATGATTGCCCTCCCCTCCAAATGCTCAAACACAGTCTGTCTGTCCCTCTTGTGATGGTCAAGAGCCCCTTGTGTTTGTCTGAAAACAACTCACAAGACGGAAGGATCTGAAGTCTCGCTGTCGCTTGGGCAGACGGCTGGGAACGGAGAAGAGATCCTGCTGCAGGAAGGTGGGGAACACTTCACTGTGCTGTCTGCCCTGAGGCCGTGAAGATCAACTGCCCAGCAACAAACTGCCAGGAGACAGGCAACAGACCCTGCGGCGCCTGCCAGTGCACATCGTGAACCAGGTCTGGGGTTTATCAGCTCCCCTGCGGATGAGCCTCACCCGGGGGAGGGTTCCAAGAGAGCCTGGCCCTATAAATAGGCAAAACCTACATCCTGCAGCCGTATGTGCGCATCCCGCCACCCTCGACCACAGCGGGGACAATGACCACAAGGGCCGCAGCTGAAAGAATTTCCACTCACTGACTGACAAAACGTTGCTGGATCCATGGGATGGTGAGCCTCTCTGTTTTCTGTTCTTCTTTCATTGCCTTTTTCCTCTCCCTACTTTGTAACTTTTTCTAAGAATAAGAACCCACCAGGGCTTTTGTTCCTGCTGACACAGTTTAGGGAAGTTTACAGTTAAATTAATTGTTGTTTCATTTTTCAGCCTCTGGAGGGCCTGTGTTTTCTCCTGTGAACCGTGCAGGGTGTGGTAAAAGATCAGCGCCTCCTCGGACCCGCCGAGCGCGGGCTATTAAACTGACGAAAAGATGTGAAAATCTATTTCCATGCGGTGAATTTAAAGATCTGGGAAAAAATGGTAGTTACAATTGTTCTGGAGATAGACATCACAAATAAAGACGGGATTATATTGAAATGGGATTAGACCAAGGGAAACTAAAGATCATTGTTACCTTCATTAGAAGTAATGTTAACGCTCTGTAAATTTTATCTTATTATTTCAATATATGATTATTTAAATATTTGCATGGCCTTTGTTATGGGCAGGAATACTGTAAAACAAGGAAACACAATTGCAGCTAAATAGAGTAAAAATTAAATATTAAACACAACAGTAATGGATACTTTGTAAATAAAAAAAACTGCTTGTATTAAATTACATATAAGGATTATTTAAGTTTACTCAGACTCACAGCTTGGAATGTTTTTTATGCAATCTCAAAACAGACTTCAATTTCCATATTTTTTTTAGCTTTGGTAGTTCCTGACATCACATCCCCAAGTCTTTGGGTATTTTTTTGATTTTTCAATAAAAGCCTTGTATGGATATTATGTGCACATAAACTACCTGTATGCGGTTAATGCAGAAGGAGGATAAATCCATAGATGATGAATATTCTGGGAGAGAATTATTGCACATACACAGGCAACAGTGAGCAAAATGACCTGGAATATGTGGAAGCAGATCCATGACTGTGCTTTGTACAGCTAGAAGTAAAAAAGAAAGAGGAAAAAACCCGCCATGAACAATATAATACACCTCAAGAAATAAATTTGATGTTAATTGCAAAGGATCCAGAAGGCTAAACTGATAATGCATTTAGACATTCCCTCTTCCAGAGGCAATTGCCTGAAAGGTCATTACAAAGAGCAGACAAAACATGCTTTTAAAAATAGAAGAACAAATCAATAAAATGTTTTAAAAAACCCAGTTATTCCTGTTTTTATATAGTCATGTCTTTTTAGACAAAAATTAACAAAATGCATGCAATTCTTCTGCTGTAAGAATGTAAGATGCTGTAAGACATCTCCATTTTGGGATAATCTATCTTATTCTGTTTCTTGTGACTGACGTGCTTTAAGGCTGGACACCTTAAAACCCCTTTATTCAGGGTTAAAACCAAATTCCGACTCTCCTGCCCCTCCGTCATGTTTACAGAGTCCTACCTGGGGGTCATTGTCAACTGATCACCTACTTAAAATTTTATGTATCTTTTCAGAGGCTTCAGCGTTAAGACTACAACCAAACCCTCCAACTTTCCAGTAGAAGCTATTTAATGATGTCTCCTCAGTGATAACTTTTAGAGATGCTTGTTAAGCTGATCTTAAATCACCAATGTATACTCTAATAATTCTAGTTGTTTGCACTTACGACTTGAAGAATTCCATTGTCGTAATCCACATTCATTAAAAGGTACATGGCAGAAAAAGCCCAATTATTTATTACATCATTTTGTTGTCAACAAATAGATAGGTTTCATCATTTTTACCAACATCTGAATATAAGAATATCTAACTGGTTATGATTCTTAGTGATCATATCTGATACTAATCAGGTTGAAGAGAAAATCAAAAGAAGTGGAAAGCTCTTCAAATTTTCTGTTTCTACATATTAAATCTTCAGGTAACACTTTATTTTTATGTATAACATTTTGAACAACAGTGATAAATGATACTTTAAGATATTGACTTGAATATGAAATAACCGATTCAGAGAAAACTGATCAGAGACAAGCACTAAGTAATTGAATGCCGCTAATCTGGGATTCACATGTCTGTCTAAGCAACTATCCAGTATCAAAAAAAAGGGTGTTTCTTTTTTTTTCTCCTGAAAATTAATTTAATTAGATAACAATAGAGTTATTCTATACTCCGTGTTTATCTCAGTATTTTGACCTAGTGAATTTGGGCCAGCTTAAGTTTAACCTGATTTTAATACTATATAATCACAATAGTGCTGAACTATACTAAGTAGTATTTCAGGTTGTAAATAAGCATTGGTTTACTGGCAGAGTGTTCAGCAAACAGAAAGGCTTACCTAGTATGGTGACTAAGAAAGCCAATAAAAATGGATATTTTATGTACCTTGAAGTTTATGTGTTACTGTTACACCAGACAAAAAGTATATACTATTTTTCTAAAATACTGGAGAAAATTGATAATGAGCTGAAATTCTGCCAGAGCCTTGAGTTTCAGCTAATGAAAAGATTTATGTACGTGCTTAAAGATAAGTACGTGCTCAAGTCTTTTTTTCTATTCATCAATGATTTTTGAGAAGAAACTATGTCCCATAGGAGTGATGTGAATGTGGCCTAATAAGCACTTTCATGAAGAGAAATCGGAAGACATTTGTACTTGGTTACGCAAGTGAAACTTGTGATCAAGAAAACATGATGGAAGATGTGAACTAATGAAAAGTTTAAATAAGGTGGAATCCAAAAATGCTCTTTTATGGCATAGAATAGGAACTATTAAAATGCCATTGCATAAAAAGGGCTGTTACTCTCTAGCACTGGAGAGATACTAATATTTAAATATTTTATATTCTTCCTGTGCATGAAATGGCTGATAGAGAAGAATGTTACGGTTTAAATATAAGACAAGTTAAGACATGAACAATGACCTTCTAAATCTTCAAAAGAAATGTGTATCTGTGACATACCTAAGGAGCGTGACCAGCAGGTCGAGGGAGGTGATCCTGCCCCTCTCCTCTGCTCTTGTGAGACCTCACTTGGAGTATTGTGTCCAGTTCTGGTGTCCTCAACTTAAAAAGGACATAGAACTGTTGGAACAAGTCCAGAGGAGGGCCACGAGGATGATCAGGGGACTGGAGCACCTCCTGTATGAAGACAGGCTGAGAAAGTTGGGGCTGTTCATCCTGGAGAAGAGAAGCCTGCGTGGAGACCTCCTAGCAGCCTTCCAATATCTGAAGGGGGCCTATAGGGATGCTGGGGAGGGACTCTTTGTTAGGGACTGTAGTGATAGGAGAAGGGGTAATGGGTTCAAACTTAAACGGGAAGTTTAGGTTGGATATGAGAAAGAAATTCTTTACTGTAAGGGTGGTGAGGCCCTGGAATGGGTTGCCCAGGGAAGTTGTGAATGCTCCATCGCTGGCGGTGTTCAAGGCTGGATTGGACATAGCCTTGGGTGGCATGGTTTAGTGGGAGGTGCCCCTGCCCCTGGCAGGGGGGTTGGAACTAGATGATCTTAAGGTCTTTTCCAACCCTAACTATTCTATGATTCTATGACTAGGGGATCAATGTGTTGATCTATTTCAGGATCATCTCATAATGCTGAAAATAAGAATTGGTTTTGGAAATATTAGAGAGATACCAATATATAAATAAAATCACATTCAGATTTTCTGTCATTCATGTGTGGTTTCTCATTACCAACTTCAATTATGATTTCAGGGAATTTAGGATATGGAGTGCGATTTCCTGAAAAGTATCTTTTAATTTTATGCTAAAATAAGGATTAGATATAGGGCGATAACAATGACAATACATATTAAAAAGGCCTTGATTCCAGATCATTATTGTCCTTCCAAAGGGCTGGTGAAAAAGATGGATGGATTTAATGAATGAATTTAAGAAAGGGTGTAGCTGCTCTCTTAGCAGCATTATTTTTTGGTATGCTGAGATTTACGTGAGTGGTGAGAGTTGCCTCCCTGCTCTGTGACTGATACCTGGACAAATGGCATAAGTATGTAATTTCTAAATGAAAAATACATAACTTTTTTCTGAAAAGGTATAAGGGTATAACCAAGAGATGAGAAAGTAAATATTGTGCCAATTTCCAGCAGAAGCATTAAAAAAGGATAACAAGACAGAAGGGAAGTCTCAAACAATCTAAGACAGTAATATCTCTTCACCAATCCTTATTTGAAGGTATTTGTCTGTGAGAAGCAATCAAGCATTTTGAGATCTGTAAAACTGGAGGTGAATGTCTTTGTTTGAAATTAAACAGTGCATTATGGTTTGTCAACTACCCCAGAAGAGGTACTTTACAGTATAGAACATCTTCAAGTAGCCATCTGCTCAGCAAATCCTTAAACAAGTAGAGTAACTTGTATTCAGTTTATTGTTTAGGTTTATTCATCATAAATTTAGAGTCCAATAAAGCAGGGTAACACCAAAAATAGCTTCCTAATGGAAGTTTTGTTGTTGATTATAACGCGTATGACCTCAGGATTTCTCTGTGGTTTCTAATCAGATGTACAAAGTGTGAGAGGATAGCACAGACTGAGACAGCCTGCTTGAGCTCCAAAGATGCTGTATGACCAGTGACTGTTCCTGAAAATTCCAGTGAAAATCTTCAGATTTCCCAGTTAATGCAGTAAACTGCTGGGTATCTTTGTAAGAATCCATTGTCTAGCCTAGTAGAAGGTTAAAGGCACTGCAGGATCTGTTCAAATGATAACCAGAACAGAATAGGAGTAAAAATGAAATTCAGAAGGGAAAAGCAAATATTTTAATTGTGCCCTACTTCCACAGTTATGAGAGAGACTGGGTGAAATCACAGATGAAAAGTGGTAAAAGTATGTAGTCTCATCTGACCAGATTTACAAGCTTAGCTTAATTATTTAGAAACTCCTGATTCTTATAGCCAAGAAAGGAAATTGCATCAATACTAGAACATTTACCATGTGTATACATCCCTTTACTAACCACTGTGAATTAAAAATGCCATTAATCATTTAAAATCCGGAGACAAAATTTATACAGTGTTTCTTTCAATAAGCAGGTGTGGACAGGGATGCCAACAGTGTGCCTGCAGTGGATCTGCAGCTTGCAAACTGGAGTTAGAGCAAATTGTTTATGAAGTCAGCTAATTTTAGGATTGCTGTGTGTTACTAATAAATAAAAAACTAATTACTGTTTAAACAAAGATCATTGGAGGAGAATAGCTTGATTTGATTAAAAAAAAAAAGAAAAGGCAATTAAGAAAACTGTCTGTTAATGAACATTACTGGGTAGCATCTGGTTTAATCAGACTAGCTAGAAATCAGGAATACAAGAATTTCTGCGCAGAGAATCTAAAACCTGCTGGGAGTTTGTTGTTCTCTGTGGACGCATCTACATGCAGAGCTTATATTTCCTCTGTGATGAAATATACTTCCACATTCTGGAGGCTTGTTTCGTATTCTCTGAGTAGGTGTGGAGTAAGCTTGAGACTAAAACACCTGCATTTAGCTATCTACATTTGTAAGGAGTGTATGAGCCGCCACCATAATCAGTGGAGAGACAGTCAGATTATGCAGTGGAGTCTACGAGACATTCTAGTTGACCATCTGATTGGAGTCTAAAGTATATTGAGATTACTTATTCTTCCTGGGAGTTCTTTTCTTGAATCTAGTGCAGAGAAATTCAAAATAGTAGTTAAATCCTTAACAAACAACCCAAGCAGGCTACTGGCACTAAATTCTAGCAAGCTGCATGAATCAATATATTTCTGCCAAAACCAACATCGTGGTTCACCATTCTGATCCGGGAAATATCCAAAAGTGATAATTCTATAATTTCACTAACCATATGTGATCCTCTGAGATGATATATGTGTATAGACCCACCTGAAACCTTCTTTGCTAAGGGAATTCTTAATGTATACAGTTAGCTCTGAACTGTCTCGGAAATGCTGTAATTAACACATTTGTGTCTCATGTTGTACAGAACTAGTATAAGAAATGAAAGTTGCCATCCTCCTCCAGCTTATTAAGATGACATCTTTTATTTCACAGAGCACCAGAGTGCAGTGCAAGCTATTATGGAGTCAAAACACCCTTCCTTTGTTTCTCCATCCTCATTCCCTTCACTCTCTTCTGCATTGAAGATGGAAACAGCATTGAAAGTCACCCTCTAAGTATTGTTTAACCTGTTAAATTGAGGAAATTTTACTGCAGTGTTTTTCACTGTTGGTTGCTGTACTATAGAATAGAAACAGTTTATCAAATAGGCAGAAACCAAATTATTTTGGTCTTTATAGATCAATACAAAACCTTTAAAATCCACACAGAGATCTGAAGGCAGCTAGGACGCAGTACATAATTGTCATGTGATATATTCCCACTTGGAAATCAATAAAGAAGTGACAGATTTTTATATTGGCTTTGGTTTCTAAACTGGCTTAAGATTTAACAACATTCTAGGTGCTCTGTGGTAAGATAGTCTCAAAACTATAAACGCAAGAGACCCCATAAACAAATGAGTATGTCTTTAGATAGGAGTTATCATACACAGATATTAGGACAGTATCACACAGAAAACAAAATGGGGAAATAAGAAAAAGGAAAAAACCTCTTGCACATCTTGTTTGCACAGTGATGATACAGGTGTGATGTAAACTGATGTGGTGGTGGGCTAGAAATCTCACTGCTTGACTATAAAGAAAAACTGGCAACCATGCACTCCTAGGGAAATCTTCACCTTGCGTTATATTTTAAGCCATCTCCCCTAACAGTTATATTACAAATGTACCCAATCTGAGCTAAAGCTCTCTAGCTGTTACCTTTTCACTGGTTAAGAGGGTGATAGCCGTTCTAAGAGTCTCTCAGTCTCCTGAATGCTACTACCACAGTGAAAACTCGAGTTTTGCTCCCACACTTCACAGTACTGCTGGCCTGAGAAAAGACTAAACAAGGTATAAGACAATCCTTACATGAGATACAAAAGAATTTTTCTCAGAACTATCCTTTGAAACCTCCAACATAAAAGATTAAACCTTCTCAAGAGAAGTTCTGTTCACTGCCAAGTCAACAGGTCTTTGTGCTTTCTCATACCAAAAGTAAGAAATGCACTTATCAACCTAATGTATTTTTCATCTGTTGGCAAGAAAAATATTCTCCTTAAAGTATAGATAGTTTCTCTAGTGCTTATGTCATCATTGTCAGACTGTATAGAACAAGACAGTCTTTCCAAATTAGAAAACACTGTGTTAATGTCCTTCAAATCCCACTCACATTATCACAATATTTAGACATTCTACAATTTATGTATCAAGCTGTGGACTTCTATCTCTAAAGAAACTGTTTTGTGCATAGAAATGGAAGCTCAAAGAGGGGAGGTAGAGGAAGGAAACATTAAAGGGAGTACGAAAAAGAGGAAGAGAGCATCCTAAAGATAAATGTAAAAGCACTAATTTCTTTACATATCTTTAGATCAGTGGTCCCTAACCTACAGGTCCCAGACAAGAGTATTTCCTCTTAAGATTCTTTGATGTTTTTCATAGCTACAAAAATGTAATTATGTGATGAGTACTGGTTTACTGTATGACATTGAAGGCTCCCATGCCTAACAATAATTCTGTTCTCAATAATGAAAAATTAATTGTGAAGCTAATATTATTTTGTTCCCTTTTTGTGATTTATCTGTAAACGAGTAATCTAGACTGTAAGAAATTATCTTCTGTTTGATGGAGATCCTAAAATATAATTCCAACATTTGAATAAATATCCACATTTCTGTTTTTGCCTGAGGCTCCTTGTAATTCATCGAGGCTTTTTCTCCTAAGAGGGCTGCTGATCACATGAAGTAAATATGCTTTGTTTATTATAAGAAAATGAGGAAGAAAAATGGCTGGCTTTTGAGAATTTTGAGCTCCAGATTCTACTATTAGAACATGGGAAATGAGGTTTAAAAAAAATGAGTGCCATCAGAGCACTGTATTTCACTGAATGTAAAACTTCAGATGCTGTCCAAATATATAGAATGTGGAGGTCATAGCAGTAATGTTTTGTTAATTCCCTTGAGAGTGATCAATAAATTAAAAAATGAACAAACAAAAAAAAACCATCACCAAAACCCCCCATCTTGAATGATGAAGAAAAACAGTCCAGAATTGAATTATCCTGGTAGAGTGACTCACGGTAGCTTATATTATCACAACCAGCCTTTGTCTTTTACTTTAATAAGTTTCCACTGTTGGCAGCCTTCCACTTTTGTGCAGCATTAAATGACCTTCTAAGAGTGAGGATCTGAAAGTTAGCGTGGCTTTTCCACAAATCCAGCATATTTGTTCTCAGACAGTGAAAATCACAGGTGTTAATAATGAAGCAACTAAATTACTATTTTCTGTGCCTGTGGAGAAGCCAGCAGCAGTCAGGGAAACAGATGGACCCGCAACAGTGGTAATTCAGATTCTTACACACGCATATGAGATTAAACTGCAAAATAGTTGGTTCTTATGTTAATCAGTGAATGTTTTATGTGCTACACTGTCAAACTGAAACAGTGAAAATGCTGTGTTTGTTAAACTGCCAATAGTGACTGGAGAGATAAAACTTCCTCTTGTTAATTTGTTTTCTTGTTTTTTGGTGGTGTGGGGTTTTTTTCTTTGGTTTTTGGTGGGTTTTTTTGAATGCAATGGAAGAATGCAGAAAAATGAATGTATCCTATTGCTAGTCTAGTAAGGTCATGTCCCCCCCTTTAATTTTAAAACAGAAATTAAAAAAGATAAATACATAGAGCATACTCCAAAGAGCAATATCTTTAGAAGTGTTACCATGAGATTTATAGGGAAACATTTTTATTGGGCCATGCAATCTTTTCCTTTTAATATAACATTTAATCTACTCATTTTGCAAAGAAAATATCCAGGGAGCTGTTAAGTGTTGCCTTTTTAAAAATAATCTTATCTGGTTTGGTTGTGATAACAGTTTTCCCTTCTTTCTCCAATTTTCTTTTCAATCTCTGGGAATTTCCTATGTAAACAGTTTTCAGTCTGAGTAAATGTTTAATATGCAGTCAGGCTTAATATCACAAAATAGCATCAAGTTACTTAAAGTGTAATAAAGTTCAAGTTTAAGAACATGAGTCAAAGAGAGAGCTAATAAAAATCCTACCGAGCTTGCTTAGGTCCTGAATGACTGTTGAAAGTGAAGAGTCTTGGCCTGACTATTCCATTTCTAATGCTACATGGTCTTTCCAAACGAACTCTCTTTCTATGTAAGTGATTCCCCTGGATGGCTTCGTGCAACCCATGAGCAATGTAGACCATTGTGACTGTGCTCAGCAGAAGCACCCACAACAACTTTCATTCAGTGACAGCCAGGGAAAGGGAAGGTGCTGCGAGCCACATGTTTTGCCAGGCCGATGCTGAAAAGTGTGCAGTGAAACTGAGGGAGCAGGGAGCAGATTTCCGTCTGAAAATGCTTTGCTGTAAATGAAGGTCTGGCCATACACAACCCCCAGTTCTGGCCAGCTGAAGCTAACTTTGCAGCCATATGAACCAGGAAACAGTTTCCACTTAAAAACCAAAACAAAACAACTCTTGAAGCCAGGCAAAACAAAGTCATTTTCCACCTCCATAAAACTCACTGTTTTATTGGCCTTTCTGAACTGTATTTGCTGTTTGAAGTAAGGTCATCTTTAGAATGCCTGCAGGTGTCTACTCAACAGGCTGTATTGTGTGCTTATGGCAGTGGAACTAAACAAAAAGGAAGCCATCCAATTTATTTCCATTCTCTAATGTTACCATCCACCAGAAATGTGAAGGTCCATTTATCTGTTATGATGTGATACTGGTTTGTTGTAATGGAGGCAAAGAGTTTCAGAGTCAGATTTGATTGAACTTTTGAGCCTTTGAGGGCAGCCACACTATAGTCCTGGAGGAGTGATCCTGAAAGGATGAAGTAATGCTTTAGTTTTATATGTCTGCTATGGGATCTTTCTTTTCCATCTGTGATGAACACACATACATTTTCCACTAGTAGAAAATCACTGAGAGCATCAGCCTTTCTATTTGCTATGAAGGATAAGGCACAGATTCTTTTGCTGTTTGCAAATCCTACTTCCTGAAAAGAAGTTTGGGCGTTATTGAAATTCTCTTCAGTAGCATTTAATAGTGGAAGGCAGCTGATCAGCTCAATGATAAGAAAGGTAATTGTGAGAAATGATCAAGGAGGTTGGGAAAGATAGAATCATAGAATCATAGAATCATAGAATAGTTAGGGTTGGAAAGGACCTTAAGATCATCTAGTTCCAACCCCCCTGCCAGGGGCAGGGACACCTCCCACTAAACCGTGCCATCCACGGCTATGTCCAATCCAGCCTTGAACACGGCCAGGGATGGAGCATTCACAACTTCCCTGGGCATCCCATTCCAGTGCCTCACCACCCTTACAGTAAAGAATTTCTTCCTCATATCCAATCAGTCTTTAACTTCTGTTTCCCTCCTCTTTTTTCCAGTTTTATTCCATTTCATATTTTGTATAGGATCATTGTGTCCTGTTTGAGCAGTTGAATGAAGGAATAATAATGGAATAGCACATAGTTCTCTTACATCATTAACTTTTTAACTATACTGATTTAGAAAATATAA
Source organism: Ara ararauna (assembly GCA_028858755.1). Taxonomy (NCBI): domain Eukaryota; kingdom Metazoa; phylum Chordata; class Aves; order Psittaciformes; family Psittacidae; genus Ara; species Ara ararauna. The sequence continues at coordinate 55,938,337 of CM054378.1, forward strand.
ACAAAACTAGTATTAAATATAATGTAATTTCAATTTACATTGTTAGGCATAACATAAATGTTATTAAAAGGTATCTAGTTCTGTCACCTATGCCATATTTTGATTGCCATAATTACCTTGCATTGCTTAATTTGCTTTTACCACATATATTGAACTAGATCTAGAGGCATATACTTCAGAAGCATCCAGTTTTATTCTTGTTGCTTTAATCAGGTTTATATTGTAGAAATGTGGATAATTGTGTGTGGAAGATATATAGGGACATTTCATCATAAGTAAGTAGGTATGGAACAAATCGGTACATAACCTATACTAAACGGTTTAAAATTTTGAGTCTCAATTTACCTTTTGTAAATTTGGAGGAAGAATAATTTTGTTTTATATTTTCATTCTATAGATTTCTAGGGTTTTCAGATGAGAAGCTGCATGCTTTTACTTATACAATGTAAGAGAGAGAAAATTTTTATATTTCTTGATGTGTTGTCTTTTTGTTTATAATAACGTCTGAAGATCATGGATAGCCTCTACTGGAACAAAGCTGTACAGGTGCTTGGGGGAAAACATCCTAAGTCTGACTTTCCCCAAAAGGCTGAGCTCTAACAAACCTGACACTGTATTTAACTCTATTATCAATTCAAAACTGGCTGTTTCTCAGTTTTTTCTCTGTGGGATGAGAGGAGACTTTTAAGTTTGCAGGTATAAGACTTAGACTTAAACTATAACTTTAATGTTACTGTTAAATTGTAATGTTTAAGCTCCCAAAAGAACATTCCTGAGAGCTTCAGTATTTAAGAAATATCCATTTACTTAGAATAGTAAAGAGGAAACAGGGAAAAATACATATCCATGGTGGAAGATAGAGCACTGAAGGTAAGGGAAAATGTGAGTACTTTTAGGAAGTTATTTATATCAGGAGTTACAGGAAACTCTTAAAAGTTTTCAGTTGATAGTCACAAGTCCATAGCACCTTGATTTGTCACTGTGGCTATAAAGATTTTAATTTTTGCCTTTGAAACTTGAATTAAATGTTTTTCTCATGTGAGAAATGTTTTAGGATTGTTTACTTTATATAGCTAGTCAGATTAGGAGACAAGTTTTCTGCAGCAGGTGTAATAGCAGAATTTTTTCATTCAAGTTCTGTCTATTTGTTAAATCATAAGTATTATATAAATGGCAGCAGTTGGCCATCATGATGCTTTAGTACCGTCACTCTCAGGTGATATCCATAAAGGGTGCAGATGGTCTCTAAAACAGCTGCCAGCTCCTAATTAGTAGAGGTCAGAATAATGTCTGTCTCTGTTAGTGCGCACTTGCTGACATGAAACAAAGCTTATGTAAGTATTGTTGTTAATTCAGTATGCAAGGGTCTTTTAATGAAAATATAAGATGATAAATTGCAAGTAAGTTGCCCAACTATATTCCTGTGTGGTTTATCTATTTTAAAGTCAAGGTCTGTATAGTGTTCATAATGTTTGCTTTGTTCGTTTGAATTGCTGTTCATAATTGTATGCCCAAAAGTCTTCATCAGCAGATTGATAAAGTGCCAGGTGGTCTTAAAATGAGAATAGAGATGTCTAGTCAAATAGTATAAGCCCCGTTATTTGATGTGGCATATGTTCAAGTGTCACTGGGGCACTGTGATTTTGATATAAAAAATTAGTTCAGAGGTATAGCAAATTGAGATGGATTTAATGACTTCTGAATGTCAAATATGACTCAAACACAGTTTCTGCTACATGGTTGTGTTTGTCACTTGATGGTAAAAGGACTCTGTTGCCTATGATTCTTTAATTGTGGAGCTCATTGCAGATGCAAGTACACTGAAAAAGTGGAAGCTTAATTGAAGTGCGAAAAATTATTTCTATATGATAAATTCCTACTCTATTTCTTTTGTGTGATCTTGCTTATCCAAAGACTGTTTGTCTGTGGAAATAAAGGGAAAGGGAAAGGGAGGAGAGGTAGAAGAAAAGACGGGGGTAGAAGAGACAGATGCAGACAGGGGGAGTGAAGGGGAAGAAAAAAGTTAGGAAAGGATAAGGAGGAGAAGGGGAAGGAGGAAGAGAAGGAGAATTTGATTTAGATGAGGGGAGTGTAAAGTGTGTTACGCATGGTGGATGATTGACAGGACATTTTGAAATTTCCAGGATACACTGCTGAAGAAAGAAGTAGCAAGTTCAGTTTGATATGTCTGTGCAGTGTATTAAGGGGAAGCTTAAATGGCTTAAAGTGTCTTTTTATGTTCTCCCTCTTTCTCTGCTGTGATGAAGTTGGAAAAGTGTTAATAAACTTCTAAAATATTGTTACTTATGCAGTCATATTTTTTCATTAGAGATCTTTACTTGACTCTGAGATCTAGAAAGGGAGGGCTAAATGGTCAAGATTTGATATATCTTAAGACAAGATTCTCCTTTTCAGTGCCAGGAGTTTTCTCAGGGTAACGACTCTGCAGGTGGCAAAAAATATCAAAAATACTTCCTTTTGAAGAAATCTGCACTAGCCATAATTTCAGTTCATCCCTTTACTGTCTGCCTATTACCTGTCTTTGTGTAATGTTATTGCCACCGATTATAAACAGTCAGGGCTTTTTTTACTGCTTTTTATGTTAACATTTCTTCTTGTTCATCACCACAACATCACTAATGTTTTCTAACACAGCCTGTTACTGCTTTATTTAATTGGCAGCCTGCCCCCAGCTATGTTGTTTTATTACTAGTAGCAGTTGAGATATGAGAGGTACATAGTTCCCAGTGGCAACAAATGTAAACAGAAAGCAAGCAGACATGTCAAAGAAACCCTCAAAAGAAATACACTGCTAACCAAAGAAACCACATGGGGCCCTAAATGAGGTAGCCTTCCTTTGATACGTTAGCTGGGCTAATTATTTTTACAGTTGGAAGGACATGCTCTCTTAAAAAGTTGTGGAGACGGATTTCTCTTTTCATAAGATGAAACATTGGTTTTGCGGCTGATTTATCATAGTGGGCAATATCACAAAAGCTAGCATTGTGCCAAGTGGCAGAATACTATTACAAAGGAAATAATGTTTTATTTCCTAATACCAATATATTTTCTGCTCTGACTTATCTAATAGCCCTTTTATCAGTGAAGGCATTCAGTTATAACCTATAACTTTTTGTGGCTGTCATGGGTTCAGCAGTAGCAGTCATTTTTCTCCTTCTTGGTAGCTGGTGCAGCGCCCTGTTTTTGATTTTGGGCCTCGGAACAGCGCTGGTAACACCAGTGTTTCGGTTACTGCTTGGTGATGTTTTGGTCTGACCAAGGACTTTCTGAGTCTCATGCTCTGCCCGGGAGGAGGGGAAGCCGGGAGGAAGCAGGGACAGGACACCTGACCCAAACTGACCAAAGAGGTATTCCATGCCACAGCATGTCATGCCCAGGATGTAAAAACGGAGAGCAGAGACCCGGAAGGGTGGGGGGGTGCACTGCATGGTCGGGCTGGGTTTTAGGTGGTGAGAAATTGTATTCTTTCCTTGTATTTGCCTTGTCATTATTGTTATTGGTGGTAGCAGTAGTGATTTGTGTTATACTTTAGTTACTAAACTGTTCTTATCTCAACCTGTGGGAGTTGCATTCTTTTTGATTCTCCTTCCCATCCCTCCGGGAGCGAGGGGAAGAAAGTGGGGGAAGTGAGTGACAGAACGAGCTGCGTGAGTTAGAGAGGCTTAAACCACGACAGCCATTCACATGGACAATAAAACCCTGGCAGGATTATTGTTAACCACTACTAGGTCTGGAAGATCACTTACTGCAATATTTGGTTATGAGGGGGGCTGTCACTCTTCTGTCACATCTCACAGGGTAACTGCTAGGAGTCTTTCTCCTTAGCACTTTTCACATATCTGAAAGCCAACCTTGGTCCTGCAGCTGACCTCAGCTCAGGACTGCAATTAGAGAGGGTTAATGCCACTCTAAGGAAATACTCTTTTGGAGATGCTTACCAGGAAGTTCTGGACACTCACACTGAGGCATGCACTTTGCCTAAAATGCCAGCGCATGTAAGCAACAGAGCCTCACTGAAAAAGTACCAAGGCCAAAAGATTCTAAGCACTTAGGACTGTAAACTAAGACTTGGGGCAGTATTACTGATTTTTAAATAGAGGAAGGAAAGCCAGCATCTGTAAATTGCCGTATAAATGATGTCACCTCTGATGTTGAGATCCAGACCTAATAATTTTCTTTTTAAATCTGCTTCACTGTGCAATGAGAGTACATATTTGAAGTATTTGGGAACTTCCTTTGGATAAAAGCTTTTCATTTTAAAGTAATCTCTACTGCAGTTGAAAGAGAGATTTCTGGAGGAATCACCAGAAATGGCTGGCAGCGTGTGGGACAGTGGAAGAGGCATGTGACAACTAAGCTGTGGTGTTGAACATAATTTCTAATGTTGGTAAGACATTCACCGAGCCTCTTTACTTGCTACAGCTCCATTTGCCTGACTAATTTTCTTCATCTTTCTAAGTGTGTTCACATTTGTCATTTATGCATTAGGTTCTTTTGAGAACAAACTAATCTATCATTTAGAAGACTTAGACTTCATCAAATATAGATATTTTCTGCCTTTCTAGGTTCCTTCAAGCATACAGATTTGTGCTTTATTCTGAGTTAACGTTTGTCCACAAAACTGAAAACTTTGGTTAAGCTTTCTGAAACCTATAGATTTTGCTAAATTAAAACACGTGTTTTTGAGCCATTAGGCCTTCAGCACACAAAATGGTCACTGCAGAATTAATGAGAAAGGAGTTTACTTTATTGAGCAGTGAGAATGAAAATAAATACTATTCCTTTCCCCAGTTTGCAGTGCACTATCTATTTTTAATTTTGTTGATTGTTTTTGAATTATGACCTTTGCAGCCAGGATGTTCCTGTAATGTATTTAGTTTTAGTTTAATTTCATAGTTATATTGAAGAACACCAGAAATATAATCAATATTTAAAAATTGTGTAGCAACTTGAACCTTAAGATCAAGTCATTACGCATCAGGATTCATTACCCAGTTTGATATTTTAACATAGCTTCGTGTTTTAACTTGCCTTACAGCATTAACAAGTGATTTCTTAACAAGTGGTTAATAAATAAGTGATAAAAAGAAATTAGTGATAAAATCAATAAGTGATTTTCATTAACAAGTGGTTTCTGTCATTTCTTGGGTTTATTCTTTTATTTTCAGTTTAAGTACACTGCATTAGTCTTGTAATGTTTCTGAAACGTGTTCTGAAAATGTTAGGAGAAGCTACCATCCAAGGCTTCCCTTTAGTTACTTACTTGCTAACTGATTTATTTTCTTACTTATTTATGTTAGTTGCAGAGATCCTAACTTTTGAACTATGGGCTTCGTACTGTACTACCACCAAAAGTACTGTTAAATCGAATCCATTAGTTGGGAAATGGGCTAAGTGTATAGGAGCAAGAAGTCTTAACTTCCCTTTCCAGTAGTTTGCAGTCTAGATAATACAGTGAATGTAACTATTTATTTTGCTAATAACAAACAAAAAAATCTCATGGCTATTAAGCAGTACAATTTTCAGACCATAATTTTCTGTCTTTTTTTAATTTCTTGTTTTATTGGAACATAAAGTGACATTGGAACATAAAGTGACATAATTTGTTTTATAAAACACTGTATATTATATATAAGATAAATACATGAGATTCTGAGAACAAGGACATGTGTTTTTGTTTTTAAGATTTTTACTTTTACTGTCTGTACCTTCCATACGATTTCTGCAGCTTGGCAAATAGCGTATCTCTACACATGGTAACTTGTTTTTTCTTTGCTACTTCAATTAAGCAAATCTAAAACCATTACATGAGCATCAATTTTGTTCACCAATTAAATGTCTTTAACAATATTTTCCCCACAGCTTCATTCTGTTTACCAAGTGCTGATGTACTTTTTATCCATCTAAAGGGCTAAGCATCTGTTTGTGTGGTAAAGTTCCATTAGACTATAATAATCTCCAGTTAATTGCACAGAAAATATTTATTTTTCACACATCAAATTAATGAAACAGGTTCAGTGAGAAAACAATCACATCAGCTTGGCAAACAATAGCTATAAAGCTATGTAAGACATCCAAGGCATTCTTGGCAGAAATCCTATATCCAGAAGAAATGTGCACCTTTGGGAATAGTCATCATTTAATTTCCAGATGATAATGTTGTTGTTCTTAGGTTTATTGTTGTTTTGTTTTGTACCTAGGAAGAATAAAATAAAAAATTGTTTTCATGAGTTTACTAATGTACTGTGCCATAGCTACAACAGTATTATTGAAGAATGATCGTTTTCAAGCTACCTCAAAGATCATTTAATATTAGTATTAAGTAAGATTAATGTTTTATTAGCATTCAGTATTCCTAGAACACTTACTCCTCCTCATATATAAATGTAAAAGGAGTTTTTCAAACCCTCCACTTTGATTACTTTACAATAATGACTATCTTTCATGTCTAAAAGCAACATTAATGTTTTTAATGTGTCTGCAACAATGATTGTTTCATATCCCACACATATTTATGTATTCTCTTCCGAGCAGTGCTAATATTCCCTGTGCTGTGTAGTGTGTGAAGGCAGTGACACTATATGCAATTGCTTGTAACAACAAAGGATGATGATGCATAGAGTCATAAGATTTTTTGAGAGAGGAAGCAGAAAGCATAACTTGTTCTTTCACTATTTAGATTCATTTTGTTGCTATACAATTCATATAATTTTTTCTTAACATAAGTTTCTGAGAACCTCATAAATATTTATTCTTGCTTTCATGGACTTGGCTTTTTGTGCCATCTGCTTCTTCTGAAGCTGACCTAAAAGGAGGTGCATGGTGTTTATATCGCACATTAGGGCTTGTAGTCTGTCCATCAGTATTCAACTTTAATATCTAGGAATTAACTTTTTAAGTTGATCGAATTTGATGTCAACTAACTGGACTTACTAACCCTACTTTTTTTTGAAACAGGGATGAAAACAGTGACCTACTGTTGATTTGCTTTCGCATTTTTCCCCTTGAAACTCTTCAAATGACAGTTAAAAGATTCCTTTATGCAAGGACCATTCACTCGTTATTTATTATGTGAAGCACCCATAGAACTGTGTTCATGAAGTTCTCCCTGGCTGAATATAAAAATGTTATAGCTTTTCACAGGAGATGTGGTCATTACAGATAAGGAGAGAAACCCTTAAAAAACCAAAATACATAAGATATTTAATTAAAATTTGTATTTCTTCTGAAATTATGGTAAAAAATGTCTTTTGAAAATAGGTCACTCACAGTTATGAAGTCTTGTAATTTGGAAGGTTTTGGATAAATTAAGACTTCAGGTCTCTGGCCCATGAGTTAAATAGTTTAGTTTACTTAGAAGTGAGTACTAGCCACACTACATTTTTTAATCAAACTTAAATAATAAAGTCTGATTTCTTACTATTGCATCAAATCTTTGTGATTTACCCTCTGGAAGAAGTGTTTCTTATTTGAACTCAAAACTTCTTTGTACAAAGTAAATCATGTAACAGCAACACAAATCAAAGCTTCCAATATTCTTAAGTATACAGTTATTGTACATATTTACATCACTGATGAAATAATGTCACATTACAGAGATGTAATATGAAAAAGTAAGTCTTAAAGCTTAAATATGTTGCTAGTTTTTGAATTTCCTGTGTTTTGGAAATGATTCATTTTGGGGACACACAGCAAGCAATTTAAACCCAAATATAATTTTCTATATCTCTTAAAAAAAACCCACCCAAAAATATTAGAAACCTGTGTTCTCTTCTCCAACTTCACACTGAAATTATGGATAGAAATGTACAACCCAGAAGGTAATACCCTGTTACATATGTAACAACCTGTACTTAAAACAACCTTTCTGTAGTATATATTACTGCAGAATGAGATAGGGAAATGTGGCTTGAAATATTCATCTGATTTCCTTAGGGGATGCCTTGTTGCATTGCTCTTACTAAGTATTAAACTCCTACAGTGTAAAATCTTAATATAACACCGTTCTATAGGTAAGAAACAAAACTGTATCATTAGAAGTTTGGTAACATTCAGTAAATGCAGAGGCAGTACACATCTTGCCTGGCTGAAGAAAAGCATCTTCTTGAACCCATCCCCACTTCTCCCTCTCCCTCTTTCCCATTCCCACATATTACCTTTGTTATCTGTTATAATGGAGACATATTTGTGAGATGATGACCTAGTTCAAGTCAGATCTGTGAAGGAAAAAAAATACAAAAAATATTAGAAAAAATATTAAACAGTACATGAAATAAAAGCAATATGTCAAATCAGCTTAAAGTGAATGTGAATATCTTTATCGTGAAAAGTTTGTCGCTAAGATACCAAAACCAGCTACTCATTAGCAATATGGAACCACTGTTTGTCTGCTTCATATTTTTTAGAAACCATAGTACTGTAACAGAAAGCAGAACATTCTCAAGTAGCTCAACTGTGTCGTATCTAACATATTGCAATAGCATTGTGTAGTTGCTAAAGTGTATGAAAATGATCAGAGGCTGCAGAGGAAGAAAGAGATAGGGAGAGAAAAGGAGAGAGAGAAAAGAAAATAACCACTTTTCCTATGAGGAAATGGAGAGGCTGTGTATAAAAAATTCGCAGTCTTCAGATCTGACTTCAACTGACTCAATTTCTGCCTGCTGCTTCTGGGCTCGTTGCAAAGGCTGAAATTTTGAGGTGGCACTGAAATCCCTTGTCCAGGACTTACCTGTGAAAAGAATGCATGCACAGAAAGAAAGAGTGGATAGAATGGTGGGCATTTGAACGTCTTCAGTGAGAATTTCAGATTTTCTGCTAGACTTGTTACACTCCAAAACAAGATGACTGGTCTTTTTCAAAACACTTTACTGAGATAGACTTTTCCTTACTTCTACTGGGTTGAATAAAAGCAGTTTATGAATCCATTATCCTTGTTTTCTTAGTGTGCCTGTACAAATCTCATAATTCATGTTGCAAAATCTATCCTCTTTCACAGTTTTTAAATGTTCCTCAGCAAATGCTAATCTGAGGGGGCTAATTCCTTTATTATAAGAAAATCTTAACACCTTTGCAAAACACAAACAATGAAATATCTGCTTAGTTTTTATTGAAAAACTAGATCCAACTTTACATGATTCTTAAATTAAATCCCCATGAAATCCCATCTCAGTCATTGAAAGGTGTTTTTTTTGCCTCACAGAAGTTGCCATGAAGATTTTAACACTTGAATTCAGTAGGTAAGTGAATGTATAAAATAAATACATCACTTTTTTTATGTTTCAGGTGTTTTCATTTACACTATGTCTTAAACTCAAATGCAGTTCTCCTACAATTACAGTTTCCTCCTTACTTCTGTTTTATACTAATGCAACCATGCAGCACTCTTGTTGAACAGATATATTTTTTCAAGTGATAAAAAAAAAAATAGAGTTATTAATTCTTAGAGGTATATGAAACTTGAAATTAAACATTTACCTACTCTGAGGCACAGGATGTTTCATTTTCTGTTATTGGGTTAATACTGAAAGCAAATTTCCTCCGTTTACCTGCAAAGAAGTTCGCATTGTATGGAAGGATAATTTTTTTTTTGTCAGAAAACATTGAGAAAACTTAAAGTTTTCTCCTCAGTTAGTCAGTAGAAACATTTCTTCTGCTTTCAGCAAAACTAGAATTTTGTACTTAATTTCCAGTAAGTTTTTATATCTCAAATCTATCTTTAGACCTGTAGCATTTGGGAAAATGTCATAGGAAAAGGTCTTTTTGAAGTCAGCCTAACAAAATCCTTAACCTGGTGAAAGTTATGTTAAGTCTTTCGAAGCTTGGTAATCTCTCACTCCCTGTGTCTTTTTGGGTTTTTTTTTTTTTTTTTTCTTAATTCAGAAAGCTTAAGGGTTAGCTTTTCAGTTCCTGTGAGATGTCCTGGATGAGTAGTTCTTGAGAATGAGCTGGTACAAGATTAATAAGTGCAGAACGGCTTTATCCTGTAGACCTCCTTAGATAATGAACTGAAATAAGTTCAGCAAATTTGAGGTGTTACAACACTTTTCTGTCATCATGCCTTTAACTTTTGTTTTGTGATTATCAAATATGCCAGAGTGAATGTGGCCTTCTGAATTTGACAGCTGGAACACAAAATTTAAGGGGAAAGAGAAGAGTAGCCAAACCTCCAAACATATTTGTTCCTAACTCAGATACAATTCACAGTTCTGACAGGAAATAGCTTTTTGTCCTTTCTCAAAGTTTTCAAAGGATTTCCTTAAACTGTATTTATGACAAGGAAACTTGCATATGTGATTTTCTCTCCTCTGTCCATTCCTTCCATTTTGAATAAAATAACAGACCTTGCAGCTGAAAACATAAAATCAAGAATTTATCTGTCTTACATTGTATACTCAAATTCCGGGGGGAAATAAAAATTATTAATTTAACATTATAACCTTTCCTGTAGTTTTTATATTAATCTTTCCTTTATTATCTTTAAAAATTTCTTCTTTGTGTGTGTCTGATGTAATCATGATGCTGAAAAACAGGGGGAAAACAAGTGCCCCTTAAAAGGAGATCTGCCTCCCAAAGAAAGCTCTGGGAGGCGGTATAAATTACACATTGCGCTGAATTCTGTCTTAACTGAAAATATCATTAGGGATTAGAGCCTTATAAATGGAATGTGTTAATCAGTTGTTTTCTTCACCAGTTGTGGTGAACATACCTTGTGGCCAAGGAAGATAAAGGCACTGTGTATATTTGCAGGGGGTATTGTACAGCAGGAAAAACAAGTCAGAAAATGGCATGTCATTAGGTAAGAGAAGCTTCACATCAACTTTTTTATCTTATCCTGCTGCACCCATAGCACTTTCTGACGATTTGTGTTCTTGCATTTATATTTAGTGAAATCTGCACATTGCAATTATTTTCTGCAGAGCCAGAATGTCAGTTTATGACACAAATCATGTTGATTTAACAGTAGTCAGTTCTAACAGATCCAGACATGTCAATGTGAGAATGAGAGCAGAAGAAAACCCTTTGTGTTGAAAGGATAAGAGCTCTGTTATTACAGAGGTATGAGAATGATATTCCTCTAAAGTGAATAATCCGCTTTGAATTTTATTTTGCTCAGTAAAAAGTAAGCATTCCAAAGTTAAAAAAAAAAAAAAATACACTGCTCATATGTCATGGTTTAAGCTGTAAATCACACAGCCCGTTCTCTCACTCACTCCCCTCTCTTTCTTCCCCCCGCTCCCGGGTGGATGGGAAGGAGAATCAAAAGAATGCAACTCCCACAGGTTGAGATAAGAACAGTTTAGTAACTAAAGTATAACACAAGACCACTACTGCTACCACCAATAATAATAATGACAAGGCAAATACAAGGAAAGAATACAATTGCTCACCCAGCCCGACCAAGCAGTGCACCCCCCCACCCTTCCGGGTCTCTCCTCTCTCTTTTACCTCCTGGGCATGACATGCTGTGGCATGGAATAACCTCTTTGGTCAGTTTGGGTCAGGTGTCCTGCCTCTGCTTCCTCCCGGCTTCCCCTCCTCCCTGGCATAGCATGAGACTCAGAAAGTCCTTGGTCAGACCAAAACATCACTAAGCAGTAACTGAAAACACTGGTGTTATCAGCGCTGTCCCCAGGCCCAAAATCAAAACCACAGCACTGCACCAGCTACCAAGAAGGAGAAAAATGACTGCTGCTGCTGAACCCATAACATCATGTTATATCTTGATTGTGGGTTTTTTTGTTGTTTTTTTTTTTTGTTTGGTTGGTTGGTTGGTTTGGTTTTTAGTGGGGTTTTTTTAGGGGTTTTTTGTTTGTTTTCTTGGTTTTAAAATTGGGATTTGACAAACCGTGAATTTGTGAATTTTAAGGTGCTTGCTGTAGGCCTACCTCATTCTTCAGTGGCACCAGATTATGAAATGCAACATTATTATTTGTGATGATAGAAGATAGGAAAATGTGAACAGATGTAATAAATTGGTATAATTTTCTTAATATAATAATTGAGACTATTTTTATGTTAAAAATTAAAAATGCTTGAAGTATGATGATAATTTTGGCTTAAAATTGGAAATGACTAAAGAAATTAAAAGTATTCTTTTCTTTTGCATCTTCTTTCCTTATCAAGAGAGACACAGGTTATGAAATGCAGGAGATTTTCCAGACTGTTGGTATTCCTGTGCAGGTCACAGAAAGCATCCCAGTCTATCTTTTAGGTGAAAAGACTGAACTTTCTCTTTGCTACAGATCTCCTAAATACAGTGGGCTCTATTTCTGCAGTTTCCAGTTTTATATTTTGAGTAGCAGGAACTGTCTAGGTTCAGTGTTTCTTTCCAGGAACAGTCGATCCCTTCTCAGTAGTGGTTCTGTAGGAAAATTCAGAACAGACTGGCATTATTAAATGTTTTCCTATGTCATCATGTAAAGAGACACTCTGCTGGTCACTTAACTTTTGCTGCCCTAGCTCTTCTCCTGCCTGAATATAGTTTAATTTTTTCTCCATTTTGTCTTTTTCAAACCAATTCTTACCCTTGAATTCACTAGGCACATATAATTTGACTGCAGTACAACTGGAAGATTGATTTTCTCTTGCATTTATACATGCAGTAAAGAGCATCTCAGATATACACAAATTATATGAATCAACTTCTGTTTTGAACTGTATCCTGGCATTTATATAAAAAAACAACAAGACAGGAAGAAAAATAAAATCTTAGTGAATGGAACCAATATTTCTTTTCCTTTTACAGGAGTGGATACCTAATTCAGCATAATTCTGTTCAAATAGAAAGCATTAATCTCATCTAGTACAAGTGCAGTATTCTGTGTGCACTGAAGAGGGTTATTCTTTTAAAGGTTATGAAGTAATTGGGTTCACACAGAAACAAACAAACAACATAAAAGAAATAAATTGGTAGAGCAACTATTTATGGACCCAACTTTATTTTTAATTTCACTGCAGCAGCCCTATTGACTTCAGTAGGGTTTGACTACATTTCCCCTTGTCTGCCAAAGAAAAGAATTTCTCCCATGCCACGAGCAACCAATTCAGTTCACAGACACATAGCATGCAAGTATTCTGAACCTCTGGGAGAACAGAGGAAAGACTTATCTTTGACAGAAGAAATCTGACAAATAGGAAATGAGTTTGAAAACAGTTGTGCATTTAATATTTAAAGAACTTACCATTTAGGTAAGTCAAACCAGGAATTCCTGAGTCTCCATTATTATGGGTTGGGGTTGTTTTCCTCTCTCAAGGGTCAGGGAACACCTTCACCAGTACCTGACAGGGAATATTTTAATAAAAAGCCTGACTTTTACCATCTTCTTGGAAACGAGTAGGAGACAGGTGTGGATCAAGGAACATGCAGCATCTTGGTGATTGTTGTTCATTGTGCTGTGAAGTACATGCAATGAAAAAACATTGAAGAATGTGAAAAACTTTAGTTTTAGTTGCAGCTACACAGTCAAGAATCTGTCTTAGAGTTCTCAATATCATCTCAAAGATTTACTAGCTCTGTGCAACAGTTACCTGAGACTGCACTATCCATGTATACTCTCTAGAGATGTCCACACTGCCGTCATTAGGATGAAGACATCCTTGACTGCAACCTGGTCTGCATGAATTGAGTGCCAAACAGACAGGTTGCTTTTCATCTTTTTGCCCTATAATGCTGCTGAACCTTTATGCCAGCAGCTAACTTATAAGAACTTTATGTGATAAATACTGGTTTTGCATTCAAAAGTGCTTTTTGGTATGAGAAAATTCAGAAAAAGTGCTAAGCACAAGGCAAATTAAAATGTTTCAAGAAAATTCTATTTGAAAATTATACTGAATGAATTATTTGACAAATAATATGCTTGTGAATTACATAACAGTCTTCTAAAGGCAGTATTGTAGAAGCGTTCCAGGATATCTATACTTCCTTTAGGTAATTGTAAGTAACTTTGCTAGGACAGTTTTTGCATGGTTTTGGTTTGTTTTGGTTTTGTGTGTGTGTATGGTTTCGTTTGTTTTGTTTTTTTTAAATAAGCAGCTTCGTGCATGTCTGGTTTTGATGGCTGATAAACATTGCATCTGTCAATGGGATCATAGGTTTTGGACTTTAAAATCCATTTACTGTATGTAAGAACTGATTGTTATCCCCTTTCATTCATTTCAGTATTTTTTGAAATACAATTTATCAAAATTTATTTTGTCACAATTGTTAACGTGGTTATCAGGGATATCATATCAAGTTTTACATTCCTTTCTTGTTACGCTACAGAACAAAACAAACACTCATCTGTACTCCTTAAATTTAATGCTCATCATTCACAGAGCCAACACTTCTGTTTTTTACATCAGATGGAAGGTGCATCCTCCATTTAAATAGAAGTTCTTTTGTAACAATTGGAACTTGAAGAAGAAAGTAGGATATCATAATTATGCTATGTTATTGCTAACATGAGGCCATATTTAAATATGGATTCAGTATTTGATCAAAGGAGGACGTCGCATGAAATAAATAGTTAATTTCTCACAGTATAAGAAAGGAACTAATTGTCCCAGAAGGCACCACACTAAAATGACATGTGTAGAACCATCTGGACAATATGGAAACCTATGATCCTATGTTGGAAATCATAGTTCTCTTCAATCCCCCTTCTTAGAGTGTCTCCTGCATCCACAGACAGAATTGTTTCCTGAGGACAAGTACCCAGAAACATTTTTGGAAAATGGAGTAGAACTGGGCTTAAATTCCTGTCAAAAGTCAGAAAAAAGTCTGTTGTCTGGGAGAACTTCCACCATTTCAAAAGAACAGACTTTCTTTCTGGTTGTCTGGATGTATACAGCATCTCAGCATGCATTTCTAGAATTTTTCCAGAACTTGAAAAGGAATTTAAATGCTTGTTTTCAGTTTACTGAATTGCTTCATGCCTGCAGGTCATAGCATAAGGCCCTGACAGATGATGATTCACTTTATTATTATGCTTTGGAGACTCTGTTTAATGTTGGATAATGGTGTTCCAAGCAGAAAAAGACCATCAAATAGTCCGTTCTGCTTGGTTTACAGATTAAATATATCACGACTGTTTCTTCTAATTGCATATCTAAAAAAATATTCCTGAGGAGAGATGCGGTGGTTAAAAATTATGCTGGAAGGGTAGCACATAGGTCCTGGTGCACTGAGGGAATGTCACCAGAGCCTCTCTCTGACTTTTGATTTGTGCAACTCTGCTAGGTATGGATTTACAAATATTTATGCCCAAGAAGCAGAGGAAACTGAAAGCAAAAGAGAAAGAAAGTGCTGAGCTATCAGCAGAGGAAGTGAGGTTGTTTTTTATTTTTCCAAATGAATCTGTAAGAGTGAAAAAGAATAACTTGGAGGTAATGCAAGTAAGGCATAAATCCGATAAGCAGTAGTCTTTTTCCAGTGGATCAATCTCTTTCAAATTCAGCTTCCTTTCCATCAGAGCTAAAAAGCTAAAATGCAAGATAAAGAGAGTGTCAGGCAGGAAAGCACTCCTCCCTTCCAGGAAGAGGGTAACAACAAAAGTGAACAGGCACTGGGACAGATATTTGCCTTCGTATGGGTAGCCTGACTGGAAAAAATGAAAGAGCTTACTACGTACCTCCTGTGAAAACAATTGTGGAGATACTTCTCTTCAAGGAAAAGATAAATAACATTCTGATAATAATGAATGTGTAATTAGTTAATCAGTAGAAAAGACCAAAGATGAGAACTTAATGGTTCATCTTAGCTGGTATTCCTGAGGCAATTTAGTTGTTAATATAATGATGGTTTTGCTTTGTGTTACTATCTTAATGAACCTGAGTGCTTGCAACAATACTTGAAATTGTTTTCAAATTTAAGGTTTCCTTCTGCTTGGAAGAGAAAACACACTCACAAAATTATGAGAATCATAAATCATAATAATAATACTATAGTCTTGCATTAGGAATTCATCCAAGTTCTTGAGGTTATATTTAATAATTAGCAACTGTAAAATCAGTTACTGCTGAAAATTATTGAAACAATACTTTACTATTTGTTATTTATTAAAAATTAACATTGCAGTGCATACATTTTGGAAATATTTACATTTGGTGTTTAATAAAAGTTCAATTTTAAAAAAATAAAATCTGGCTTTATACACTTATCAGCCGAAAATAAAGCAAGGAAATGTGTTGTCATTCAGAAACATTCACCAGCAAGTCTCGGCGTGTTTATCCTTTCCAGTGGAAACCCATTCTTGTGCTAAACAAGGAGAATAAAACGTGTTTCTGAAGTTTGTCTAGATATTTCCATGTTCTTGCCTATCTTGGCTTTACCCAGATGTCCTAGATAACATAGATTTCTTAGTTTAGTTGCTGAAAGATGTTTCTTTGCCAATAACAAGATTTTAGTTTTCAGTATACATATGCTGCAATTACTGCAGTGCAACTGCTGTTTAAAAATATGCCTCTTTTCCTCCCTCTTTATTGAAATAAGAATACAGGAGAATTCCTCAAACATTAAAAAATGTCCCAAACTCGAAATAAGTCTACTAGACTATAAAACAGAAATGAGAATAAAACAATTATTTCTCCTTAGCACAATACTCTCCAGATATTACTCGTCTGCCATCAGAGTACCCTGCTAGTCTGATATCCACAGACATTTACCAGACCGTCTTGAAACAGTCACCAGCATTGACACATATACATGCCAGAATAAAAACTAAAAAAAACCTCTGAAAAATTAATGTGCATTTTCAAGTTTTGCCATGATAACACATAATTTTTAACTGGGACATACGCATTTTGAATAGGACACACTGAAGTTTTCAGAAACATAAGAAAATTTCAGATAACTGTATCCATTTTACCATGATGTAATTATTTGCTGCCTACAACTCATCAGTTTCTTCCTGTGTCAGGTACTATTTCTGCAGAATCTCTGTTTATATTCAGATTTTTAGACAAAAGCATGTTCAACAGTTTTCTCATTTCAAACTTTCAGTTGCATGCAAAATTATGGGTATCAGTTTAGTAAAAAGAATGTTTCTGTGTGCGACTTGCAAAATACCATAATTCATAATTTCTCACATTGTCATATTTATGATGTTTTTGTTTGCTGGGGTACTTTTGCATTCACTGTTCCACTTTTTGTCTGCATAAATTATGTTTGTATTTGTAGCAATATAGGCCTAAATGAATGTGGCTATACTGTGCTTGCCTACTGAAACAATTTCATCATGAGCACATGACCAAACATAGTGATCAATCCCTTTTTATACTCAAAAAATTAGTGTTGATACATAATTAAATATAACCTTTACCTTTTGACTGTAATTCTTTGCAAAAAAAATGTTGACTGTAATCGTAACAAGCCTTGAGTAGCATTTAGCTTTGAATTCAAAATGTGAATAAACAGGATACTATTTTTTTAAAGTTGTTGGTATTTTAACAAAAAAGTTTTAATACTTAACTTGTCAATCAGTCTAGTAAAAAGATAAAATACACACCTCCCGTATGAAGATAGGATGAGAAAGTTGGGGCTGTTCAGCTTGGAGAAGAGAAGACTGTGTGGAGACCTCCTAGCAGCCTTCCAGTATCTGAAGGGGGCCTATAGGGATGCTGGGGAGGGACTCTTCATGAGGGACTGTAGTGAGAGGACAAGGGGTAATGGGTTCAAACTTAAACAGGGGAAGTTTAGATTGGATATGAGGAAGAAATTCTTTACTGTGAGGATGGTGAGGCACTGGAATGGCTTGCCCAGGGAAGTTGTGAATGGTCCATCGCTGGCGGTGTTCAAGGCCAGGTTGGACATAGCCTTGGGTGGCATGGTTTAGTGTGAGGTAGGTGTCCCTGCCCCTGGCAGGGGGGTTGGAACTAGATGATCTTAAGGTCCTTTCCAACCCTAACTATTGTATGATTCTATGATTATAGTTACGTTTAAATACACTAAGAGCAAATTAATCCAGAGAAAAATGTTTCTAATTCACCTCCTTGTTTTGTATAAACTCACATACTATGTCAGGACATCCATCTGTCTCTCTCCCTTTCTTAAAGATGCTGAGAAGCTCAGTGTCTGTACTTGTCTTGGGTTCAGCAGTCGCAGTCATTTTTCCCCTTGGTAGCTGGTGCACTGCTGTGTTTTTGACTTTCGGCCTGGGAACAGCGCTGATAACACCAATGTTTTTAGTTACTGCTCAAATGTTTAGTCTGACTAAGGACTTTCTTAGTCTCATGCTCTGCCAGGGAGGAGGGGAAGCCGGGAAGAAGCAGAGACAGGACCCCTGACCCAAACTAGCCAAAGAGGTATTCCATACCACAGCACGTCATGCCCAGGATGTAAAAACTGGGGGCAGGAACATGGAAGAGTGAGTTCACGGCTCAGTTGTTGGGTGAGCAGTTGTATTCTCTTCTCTTGTTATTTCCCTTATCATTATTATTATTGGTGGTAGCAGCAGTGGTTTGTGTTATACCTTAGTTACTGGAGTGTTCTTATCTCAACCTGTGGGAGTGCCATTCTTTCAATTCTCCTCCCCATCCCCCCAGAAGCAGGGGGGGGGAAGAAAGAGGGGGCTGTGAATGAGTGAACTGTGTGAATTACAGCTGGGCTTAAACCATGACAGTTCTTTTTGTTAGAAAGTTTTTGAATTCTTTTCTGAAGTAGTAATGCAAAGTCCACTTTAATAATTTAAAATGTGTAATAATCATAAGAGGATATTTACCGTGCAAAATATGCATTTAAGGAAATATTTTAATAAATCCATGCTAATTTTTGTCACCTAAAAATCTTTTTGGGTATATTTTAACCTAAAAAAACCCAAGCAAACCTAAGTTAAAGTTCCATGTTTCCAAATCTTCCTTAAACTAATCTTTTCAGTTTTCACGAAATTCTTGTGGGAAGAACACCATATTGTTCACCCACATTTGATAACACTGTAGTGGTTTAAGCCTGTATAACTCACGCAGTTTCATTCACTCACTCCCCCCTCTTTCTTCCCCCCAGCTTCCGGAGGGGTGGAAAGGAGAATCGAAAGAATGCAACTCCCACGGGTTAAGAACAGTTTAGTAACTAAGGTAAAATACAAACCACTACTGCTACAAACCACTACTGCTACCATCAATAATAATAATGACAAGAGAAATACAAGGGAAAAGAATACAATCACTGACCACCCGATACCCAGCCTGACCATGCAGAGCGCCCCCACCCTTCCGGGTCTCTGCTCTCTGTTTTTACATCCTGGGCATGACGTGCTGTGGCATGGAATACCTCTTTGGCTAGTTTGGGTCAGGCGTCCTGTCTCTTCTTCTTCCCGGCTTCCCCTTCTCCCTAGCAGAGCATGAGACTCAGAAAGTCCTTGGTCAGACCAAAACATCACTAAGCAGTAACTGAAACACTGGTGTTATCAGCGCTGTTCCCAGGCCCAAAATCAAAAACACAGTGCTGCACCAGCTATCAAGGAGGAGAAAAATGACTGCTACTGCTGAACCCAGGACAAACACTAAGACAGCAAATAGCGGCTGTAAGTAAGGTACAACATGCTGAAACTGTGAAATCAAGAGAATCAAGAGCAGCAACTTTGAGAGCCAATAAATCAGCACTGTGATGAGTGACTATCACAATGTCATTATCTCAGCCCTTCGTGCCCCACGTTGGGTGCCAAAGAGAACTGTCGTGGTTTAAGCACAGCTGTAACTCACACAGTTCTGGGGCATGAAAGAAGGGGGAGTGAGTGAGTGAACTGTGTGAATTACTGCTGAGCTTAAACCATGACAGTGCTCAAATACAATTGTATTTCTTCTATTTCTAGGTCTGTATTTCTTGCTTTGCTGTGTTGTCAGGTGTTACATGGTCTTTTTCCTCAATGGGAAAGCTTATTCAATATTTTTCTCCTACACAGGCTATATTTGTGGGGGCAGGTCCGCTGCCAGTGGTAAGAGGAGAGACATAAGAAACTTAAGAATCATTCAGGGCCACAGCCTTAAGGAGAAAACCAGAAAGCAGCACATGTGAATAAAGCCACTGTCTACCTCTTAGAGAAGTTTGTCTATAGGGGTTTCTTTTGGCATATGCCCACCCCTTGGTCTCTGCAGGTAGCTTTCTCAGAGCTGGGGCAAGCTTACTGAGTTCAAATGGAAAAGAATGTATGGGAACAAAGTAGTATGAGAACCAATTCCTTTTTTTCTTGAAGGCTTTGGGTTTTAGAGGAAAGGAAAATGGCATTATATTTTTTTTCAATTCTTGGCTAGGGAAAACATGTATTGAAAAAAATAAAAATGTTTTACTTAATTTCCAGCCTCTTCATCGGTATAAATTATAAGAAAATAACATTTCCACGGGGGCTGGCAGAGGATATTGAAACAAATGAAAGTAATGTCATTTTTTACTGTGTGAACAGGAAACCTGTGTACTGCTGGCTGTGAAATTTGTCTTGGATAGCTAATGGCTAGAATAACCAATTTTCTACCCATGCAGGAATAAGCCTTTTTTATGAGGCTGAGCTGATACTGCAGCTGAGTGAGTGGCTGCCAGCTGCAGTTCTGTGTGCAGCTTGAACCAAGCTGTGCTGCTGTCACCACCCAGCAGACCAAAACAATACAGGAAGACATGGTCCTGACTCCAAAACCAGGTAAAACAGATCATTACCATTTTTACACAGATCATGCAAAATGCTAGCATTAGAATACCCCTCGGAGTCTCACAGTACTCAGCCAACCACATGGGCAGTTTATTCTGGTGCTTCAAGAGTTCAGGGCCCGTACAAAGGTACTTGCGATCCCTGGTTGAGCAGGAACATTGGTGTTTTTGGGAGCAGTAATGGTTACATTGTGCTATCCAAAGAGAATATTTCACACATGATTCACAGGTGGTGTCTTTTGGGGAAAGGGGGTCCAAGCCTTTCATCCATGTATGACAATTTTTGAATTTGGAAAATATAGTCATTGAGAGTATATTTGCAGTGAAGGCTTATGGCTTCTGTAAATCTGCAGAAGAAACAATCTCTAGGCGGGCATTAAGTTTCATTGCATCTAACTTTACAACACTGTTTTTGTGGGAGGCAGATGAGTTGTAAGCCTGTTGTGTGCTAGAAAGGGCTTTAGGCACAGAGAGTTATCAGGAGATATGCTAAGTGTGCTTACATATATTTGTCCTAGAACCAGAACTTATTCTCTGGAACCGGCTATACATGGACATAATTGGTTTTTGTGTTCTTTGTATGTCGTGGTTTAAGACTAACTCATGCAGACTCTCTCACTCACTTCCCCCTCTTTCTTCCCCCCTCTCCCGGAGGAATGGGAAAGAGAATCGAAAAGAATGCAACTCCCACAGGTTGAGATAAGAACAGTTTGGTAACTAAGGTATAACACAAACCACTACTGCTACCACCAATAATAATAATGACAAGGCAAATACAAGGAAAGAATACAATTCTCACCACCTAATACCAAGCCCGACCACGCAGTGCACCCCCCCACCCTTCCGGGTCTCGGCTCTCTGCTTTCCATCCTGGGCATGACATGCTGTGGTATGGAATAACCTCTTTGGTCAATTTGGGTCAGGTGTCCTGTCCCTGCTTCCTCCCGGCTTCCCCTCCTCCCTGGCACAGCATGAAACTCAGGAAGTCCTTGGTCAGACCAAAACATCACTAAGCAGTAACCGAAACACTGGTGTTATCAGCACTGCTCCCAGGCCCAAAGTCAAAAACACAGCGCTGCACCAGCTACCAAGAAGGAGAAAAATGACTGCTGCTGCTGAACCCATGACATTGTATCATCAAGTTTCCAAGCAGGACCTCTCCTCTTTGTCCCTATTTTGCAAATAGAAAATCCAGTTTTGCTGGGGATGTGCTCTGTTCATATTCTTGCAGATATCAGTCAATCCTCTATCAAATCTATTTACAGTTTATTGTATGAAACAAGCTGATTTCCAATGTGACAGTGGATACAGAAGAAAAAAAACCCCTACAAAACAAAAATGGCAAACATGCTCTGACCATTGTCAGACTTTTGCTGCTGATCGTAATAGGAAAATATTGCTCTCTGGCTGAATTAATCTGAAATCTGACTTACATATTAACACAGCTGGATGTCTGAGTACTTAGACACTCCTGAACCATATTCCAGGGACTCTTATTGTAAAACACTTTTATCTCCAGGGAATTGGAAACTGTATGAATTGATGAATGATCAGTTGCATTCTCTTACTGACATTTGCTACTATGCATCCTCTGTTTGAGAAAAGAATTTTCTTTTTCATAGAATCATAGAATAGTTACAGCTGGAAAAGACCTTAAGGTCATCTAGTTCCAACCCCCCTGCCATGGACAGGGACACCTCCCACTGAACCATGCCACCCAAGGCTCTGGCCAACCTGGCCTTCAGTACCACCAGGGATGGAGCATTTGCAGCCTCCTTGGGCGACCCATTCCAGTGCCTCACCACCCTTACAGTAAAGAACCTCCTTCTATCCAATCTAAACTTCCCCTGTTTAAGTTTTAACCCATTACCCCTTGTCCTGTCACTACAGTCCTTCATGAAGTGTCCCTCCCCAGCGTCCTTATAGGCCCCCTTCAGGTACTGGAAGGCTGCTATGGGGTCTTGTTGCGTTAAATGGCAAGACGGGGGGAAAACAAACCCCTTGTTTTACTTTCAGATACGTTGCTATCGGTCCGACTGCGTCCGCTTATATCGAACCTCTAATGGTCTGGGAGCCAATCCGACCGCGTTCGGTTATATCGGACCTCTAATGGTCTGGGTTTTACCCGACCGTGTCCGCTTATATCGAACCTCTAATGGTCTGGGAGCCAATCCGACCGCGTTCGCTTATATCGGACCTCTAATGGTCTGGGTTTTACCCGACCGCGTCCGCTTATATCAAACCTCTAATGGTCCGGAGGCTAATCCGACCGCGTTCGCTTATATCGGACCTCTAATGGTCTGGATTTACCGATAGTAACAATTAGATATCAAAACAGTACGACTTATTGACTAAATTTATTGGTGCAACAGTTACAGGTTCTTATGGATTGCCGGTGATAAATACTGTCTGCAAAAGCACGTACATACAATGGTTACATGAATACAAGCGCTTAATAAAGTTGACACAGCATAGCTCTGGAATATACAGGTGACAATAAGAGTGACTCTATAGAGATTCTAACTTTTCCTAGGAAAGCACTGGATACAGTGCAAGTCTTACCCACAGGCGTCCCTATGGGGGGGGAAGAGAGGTCCAGCCCGTCGACCGGTCCCAGGAGTCGGTTGATGTTATCTTCCTTGACTCGTCCACGATGGTATCTTCCCCAATATCCCCCTTCCTCTTGGGCTATTTTATATTATTTTTACCTTCAAGGTGGAGCTTGAGTGACTCTAGTCATACATGCCTTTATTACCATTGGTGAAAATTTCTCTCGCCTTGATTTAAAGGTATATGAGACTAAAAATTCAGAGAGCATGCTCAGAGAGAGGTGGTCTTATTTCGGAGGGGGGTCGCACTGGAGAGGGGTGTGTATTTTAGTATTATAATGAAGCAAAGTTCACACTAGGACAGTATTTTGTCAAAAAGATGACAGGCCGCTGGCTCAGGGTAGCAAGTATGCAGCTTATCAGTTTCTTGTACCACCTAGTTCCCGTTTTATCTGCTGAAGTTAGGACAGAGCATAACCGCAAGATCTCCACCTCGCTCTATCCTCCGCCTGTTACGGGAACCGCTGTGGAGTGCACATTCCTGGCATACCAGGTATGGCTGCATCTCGCCCCGAGAGGCCCTGAAAGTCCGTTTCTCTCTTATGTGTGGACAATGCTGCATTTTGAATATAGATTTAATTTCCAATTATCCCAAATTTCTTAATTATTCCACAGGTCTCCACGCAGCCTTCTCTTCTCCAGACTGAACAGCCCCAACTTTCTCATCCTATCTTCATACGGGAGGTGCTCCAGCCCCCTGATCATCCTCGTGGCCCTCCTCTGGACTTGTTCCAACAGTTCCATGTCCTTTTTATGTTGAGAACACCAGAACTGTACGCAGTACTCCAAGTGAGGTCTCAGGAGATCAGGGTAGAGGGGCAGTATCACATCCTTTGACCTGCTAGTCACGCTCCTTTTGATGCAGCTGAGGGTGCAGTTGACTTTCTGGGCTGCAAGCGCACACTGAAGCCAGCTAATGTTCATTTTTATCATCAACCGACACCCCCAAGACGTTCTCCGCATAGCTGCTCTGAATCTCTTCTGTGCTAGCAATCCACTCTTCATACACATCTACCTCCTTCTCCATAGCTCTTCCAAGTCCATGTCTGGGCTTCTGCAAAGATTTTGACACTGTCCCACATGACATCCTTGTCTCTAAATTGGAGAGGCATGGATTTGGCAGATGGACCACTTGGTGGACAAGGAATTGGCCGGACGGTCACACTCAAAGTGTTGTGGTTAATGGCTTGATATCCAAGTGGAGACCAGTGACAAGTGGTGTTCCAACAACGGTTGGCACCATTCATCTTTGTCGGTGACATGGACAGTGGGATTGAGTACACCCTCAGCAAGTTTGCTGATGACACCAAGCTGTGTAATGTGGTCAGTATGCCAGAGGGAAGGGATGCCATCCAAAGGGACCTTGACAAGTTCAAGAGGTGGGCCTATGCCTCCTGTAGTTCAACAGGGCCAATTGCAAGGGAGAGCAGCCCTGAGGAGAAGGCCATGGTGATGCTGGTTGATGAGAAGGTCAGTACAACCCAGCAATGTGCACTTGCAGCCCAGAAAGCCAACCATATCATGAACTTCCTCAAAAGTTTGACCAGCAGGTTAAGGAAGGTGATTCTTCCCCTCGGCTCTTATGAGACCCCACCTGCAGTACTGTGTTCAGCCTGGGGGCCCCCAACACAGGAAGGACTTGGACCTGTTGAAGTGAGTCCAGAGGAGGGCCACAAAGATGATCAGAGGTTTGGAGCACCTCTCCTGTGCAGACAGATTGAGAGAGTTGGGCTTCTTCAGCCTGGAAAGCAGAAAGCTCCAGAGAGACCTCAGAGCAGCTTCCAGTGCCTAAAAAGAGCCTACAAGAAATCTAGAGAAGGGCTTTTAACAAAGGCATGTAGTGATAGGACAAGGAGTAATGGCTTTAAATTTGAAGAGATTTAGATTGTATATTAGAAAAAGAATCCTCACTATGAAGGTGGTGAGACGCTTGCATGTTTCCGAGAGGCTGTGGCTGATCCATCCATGGAAGTGTTCAAGGCTAGGTTGAACAGGGCTTTGATCAACCTGGTCCAGTGGAAGTTGTCCCTGCCCATGGGAGGGGAGTTAGAAGCAGATGATCTTTAAGGTCCTTTCCAACCCAAACCAGGCTGTGATTCTGTGACTGATCCTATGATTTTATGATTCTATTCTTGTTTCTCCAGAATCTCTTCTTCTGCTAATACTCATCTATTCATACGTATGCCAACAGGTAATTCAAACCTACATCCACCAATCTGCACAGTCCCTCTTCCCAGCTTCCTGCCTCTACCTCAAGATTTGTTTGTGTTTCATTTTGTTTTTTTTTTTGTTTTATCTTTTTTTTTTTTCCTAGTGCACTGATTTTGAGTACTAGGAACAGCAAGTAGGTTATTTTCACAACCTAGTATTAAAGGCCCCAGTTTTTTTCACTGCATTTGCTTCTTTCCTGCAGTCTACAGCCTACTCAGAATTCCTTTTTCTAAGGAGCCATTATCAGCTCTCATAAATCAGCTTTGAGACTGCTTTCAACTCACAGAAGTCGAAAGAGAGTTGAAAATCTTCATAGTTCACACTTTCAATTTTGCAGAGCTCTGACACTGAAGGATATGTATTCAGTTATTGAGACACACCAAAGAACAAAGAAAATGTGGTGAATTTATCCCTTCTATTGAGAGCTATTGATTATTTTCTTGATATGCACAAAGGCTTTGGGTTTGAAATACAGTGCAAGATATATTTATTCATTGCCATTGCAAAACACACATAGATTGCTAATGAAATTTAAGGATGCTCTATTGCTATCAGATGATAATCTGTGTACCTCATTCAGCTACAGGATCTGAAGAGTCAGGCTGGAACATTTTTTGTCTTTAAACTCTATGTTATGTAATTTTGTAGTGAAAAAATCCTCAAAGCAAAAATGACAAGTTAATATAGACAGACAATAATAGCTTGTCTGGATTTTATTACTGTTGTATTGGAAAGCATTGTTTCTAATAGAAACCAGAGAATAGCCTGACTTGCTGAACCAGTGGGCAAAAGAAAGTGTGCTTCTGAAAGAAGCAGGTGTTTCAAAGTGATTCACTAGATAATAAATAAAATAGAATATTTGCAATCAAATGTAGAGGAACTTCAAATCTCACAGTGGAAAGGGAGAAATTTACGTGTCTACAAATATGATATTCTTTTACCTGTGCATCAGAGGGTTAGGCTTGCTTTAGTGAAGAATTTCTGTATCTCTGTATAATAAAAATTGGAAAGATAAACAAATCTACTGTATAAGTAATTGTACACTATGCTTAAACCCACCTGAGCTGCTTTCTGGAAGTGCTAGTAGTACTGGAATTGTACTAGAATATCCAGCTTGAAGCTGAACTTAGGTTTGAACTCCATCAAACAGAAGCTGCTTTGAAAAAAAGGAAATAATAGGTTACTACAGGGAAGAGTAAAACAAAACTTTCTGTTAGTTTCTTTTCTTTGTGTTACTGCTTTGCAGTTGTAACAAAGGACAGGTCTGATTCTCTTTTCTTTATAAAGTGTGACTTTGGAGTTTGGTAAACTTACAACTTCTTCACAGCAACCCAAGTAAGTGAACAAACTTCAGCCTTCAAATTAATTACTGGAAGAAAATTGAGTGTGAAATGGCAAGTGTTGCATATAGTCCATCTGCAGCATTTGGGGTTAAAACCCAAGGACTCACTGCAGCTTAGAATAAGCATTGCTGTTAAGAAATCAGTATTCAAATGAAACATAATGAGTGCAGCATCTGACTTTTTGTATATATTCATATTACTTTAGTGTTTTATTTGGTGATCAGATCCT
This sequence comes from Ara ararauna, assembly GCA_028858755.1. Classification (NCBI taxonomy): domain Eukaryota; kingdom Metazoa; phylum Chordata; class Aves; order Psittaciformes; family Psittacidae; genus Ara; species Ara ararauna. Next base: position 55,965,364 of record CM054378.1, read on the forward strand.
TTGAGAACAATACAGCTCCAAGATCAATAATTATTCTTCAGATAGCAGTAATGGTTAACCTTTAATATATGGATGATAAGTCCTTGAACAAGATTTGAAATCAAAGCCTTGCAGAGTTGAAAAAGAAAAAGGGCTTTATTTACCTTCTATTGGAGTGATCATTTTGTTTGTTGCTTTTTTCTTTACTTTTATTTCAGTAATAATATGGTTCAGATATCAGAACTTGTTTTAACTGAATGTGTTCAGAATGAGCAAATCCACATACAGTTTTTAGTGATACATAAAGTAAGTGTAGAAGGTATCTCATATAAGATAATTCTATTTGAATTTTATTTTCACTTATTTCCTTGTATTAATAGAAGTATAAATGAGAACAGAAGAACTCTGCAGCTGACCATGTCCTCTTGTCGTGGGTTCAGCAGCAGCAGTCATTTTTCTCGTTCTTGGTAGTTGGTGCAGCACTGTGTTTTTGATTTTGGGCCTGGGAACAGCACTGATAACACCAGTGTTTCAGTTACTGCTTAGTGATGTTTTGGTCTGACCAAGGACTTTCTGAGTCTCATGCTATGCCAGGGAGGAGGGGAAGCTGGGAGGAAGCAGAGGCAGGACACCTGACCCAAACTGACCAAAGAGGTATTCCATGCCACAGTACGTCATACTCAGGATGTGAAAACGGGGAGCAGAGACCCGGAAGGGTGGGGGGGGTGCACTGTGTGGTCGGGCTTGGTATTGGGTGGTGAGCAGTTGTATTCTCTTTCCTTGTATTTGCCTTGTCATTATTATTATTGGTGGTAGCAATAGTGGTCTTGTGTTATACTTTAGTTACTAAACTGTTCTTATCTCAACCTGTGGGAGTTGCATTCTTTTGATTCTCCTTCCCATCCACCCGGGAGCGGGGGGAAGAAAGAGAGGGGAGTGAGTGAGAGAACGGGCTGTGTGATTTACAGCTTAAACCATGACACCTCTGCTTCAGTGAAATTGGGTGCACCCTTTCAGAGCTGCAATCGGATGTGATATGTAATCCCACTCCCTCAGCAGTCGTCCACCCCAAAACAGTCCCTGCAAAACTCCCCTTCATGGAATAGGTACCACATGGGGTTTGTGGCAGAAAAGGATGAAAAACAGAAATTTAATATTCTTGTTGACTTAGGTGGTACCAGGAATAGGCCTCTGTATATGTGAACAGTAATAAAAAAATCCTCTACTAAAGAATATTCATCTGTGGTCAAATTTAGTGTCTCTGAAAGCAGCCACATGCACAAATTGCCCAACCATGATGACATAAGAAATCTGTGCAAGTATTATAGAGCGCATAGAGGAAGTGATGAGGCCAATATTTTACTCTCTTTAATTCTGTAGCATAGACAAAAGGAGAATGTTGCATCCCCGTGGAGTCCTTACAAAATAGCTAAAGAAAAATTATAATAAACATGTTTATATACTACAGGATACAGGTTTCTTTGTTTTGGTTCCTGTAAAACTTTCACAGTAGGTTTCTGCCCAAGGCTGGCTAGAAGGCATAAGCATTTAAGCTTCAGCGCACTTGTTCAAAAATTACTGCAGGGAGACAAGATCATGTCTGAGCTCTGAATGATAAGAGGTTCTTGCATACAGGTTTGTGTCTCAAGGTCATTGGTCTTCATTTAAACAGTCAAAATGAATGATCGTGAACAGAAAATTTGATTTTCTGTTCTGTGCTTGGTGAATGCCAGTGGCATTCTGACTGGGGGAAAAAATCTGAGTTATTTTACAACTGGAAGACTATTCTAGTTAAAAATTGGGCATGTCATTTCAAAGCAAAGGAGGGTTTGCAACAGCACATTAATTATTTGGATTTTTTGAATTTCTAGTTGTGAAATATTTCTGTCAGAAGTATGGAGAAAACATAGAATCATAGAATAGCTAGGATTGGAAAGGACCTTAAGATCATCTAGTTCCAACCCCCCTGCCAGGGGCAGGGACACCTCCCACTAAACCATGCTACCCAAGGCTATGACCAATCCAGCCTTGAACACCGCCAGCGATGGAGCATTCACAACTTCCCTGGGCAACCCATTCCAGGGCCTCACCACCCTTACAGTAAAGAATTTCTTTCTCATATCCAGTCTAAACTTCCCCTGTTTAAGTTTGAACCCATTACCCCTTCTCCTATCACTACAGTCCCTAATGAAGAGTCCCTCCCCAGCATCCCTATAGGCCCCCTTCAGATATTGGAAGGGTGCTATGAGGTCTCCACGCAGCCTTCTCTTCTCCAAGCTGAACAGCCTCAACTTTCTCAGCATTATCTTCATACAGGAGGTGCTCCAGTCCCCTGATCATCCTCGTGGCCCTCCTTTGGACTTGTTCTAAAAGTTCCATGTCCTTTTTAAGTTGAGGACACCAGAACTGCACACAATACTCCAAGTGAGGTCCCAGGAGAGCAGAGTAGAGGGGCAAGATCACCTCCTTCAACCTGCTGGTCATGCTCCTTTTGATGAAGCCCAGGATACGGTTGGCTTTCTGGGTTGCAAGTGCACACTGCCAGCTCATGTTCATTTTCTCATCAACCGAAACCCCAAAGTCCTTCTCTGCAGGGCTGCTCTGAATCTCTTTCCTGCCCAACCAGTAGCTGTGCCTGGGATTGCTCCAACCCAGGTGGAGGACCTTGCACTTGGCATGGTTAAACTTCATCAGGTTGGCATCAGCCCACTTCACAAGCATGTCAAGCTCCCTCTGGATGGCATTCCTTCCCGTCCAACGTACCAACCGAACCACACAACTTGGTGTCATTGGCAAACTTGCTGAGGGCACACTCAATCCCACTCTCCATGTCACCGACAAAGATGCTGAACAGGACCTGTCCCAACACCGATCCCTGAGGGACACCACTCGTTACTGGTCTCCAGCTGGACATTGAGCTATTGACCACAACTCTTTGTGTGGGGCCACCCAGCCAGTTCTTTATCCACCGAGTGGTCCACCTATCAAATTGATGTCTCTCCAACTTAGAGACAAGGATGTCATGTGAGACAGTGTCAAATGCTTTGCACAAGTCCAGGTAGATGACATCAACTGCTCTACCCCTGTCCATCAGTTCCATAGCCCCATCATAGAAGGCCACCAGATTGGTCAGGCAGGATTTCCCCTTAGTGAAGCCATGCTGGCTGTCACAAACCATCTTGTTGTTTTTCATGATTTCGATTTTATTCACTTTAGCTCTTGCACCACTTGAAGTCATTAAACTTTTTGTCTAGAGCCTCTAGACAAACTTTTTATCTGGACCCTAGTATCCACTTTTTTATAGTATATATAGTTTGATAAATGATCAGTGCTATGTCTTTCCTGTCTTAGCCCTCAGTTGTCTTATATGCACTTTCTTTGTTTCTTCTCTCAGTATGTCACAGTTGCAAAGGTGGTGTACCTTATTAGGATCTGTGTTTAGCTTCAGAAGCAAATAATATGCAGATGCCAGAGCCACTAGACATAATAACTGCATTTGTTAATTCTTTTTGTACATAAAAAAATACATAGCTGTGAAGTACTATATTTTTTCCAGGTGATACTGCAGTATGTTCAGTGCTACATTTGCTTTATGAGCAAATAAAGCCACTTTTAAATTTGGGAGGAAAACCAAATAAATAATACAAAAAAAAAAAAAAAAAAAACAGCAAAGGTGAAGCAAACTTTCTTAACCACTATTGTCCCTTATAAATCTAATAAAAGGCAATTGTAGATAGTAAAATTGGACTACTTAATTTTAGAAGTTAGAGGTAACTGTTTTTTTGCATTGACATCGATGTAAGAAAGATGTTGCCTGAAGTAGGTGAATTGCTTGATCTTTAAAGGTAGGTTTTGATGTATAAGCTCACTGTTAAAAAACTTTTTCCATTTAAAAATATAATATTCACTAATAAGATTATAACTTTAGCTCTGTGTTAACTCATGTACTTGCCATTTCGAGTTCCTCATTATGGTTATGTGAAAGGTTTTGAATATTGAGATACCTGCATTTCCATTAATTTTAGGTGAAGGAGATAGATATCGTAGAATCATAGACTGGTTTGGGTTGGAAAGGACCTTAAAGATCATCTAGTTCTAGCCCCTCTGCCACGGGCAGGGACACCTTCTACTAGACCAGGTTGTTCAAAGCCCAGTTCAACCTGGCCTTGACCACTTCCAAGGATAGGGCAGCCACAGCTTCACTGGGAAACCTGTGCCAGTGTCTCACCATCCTCATAGTGAATAACTTCTTTTTATCTAATTTACATCTGCCCTCTTTCAATTTGAAACCATTCCCTCTTGTCCTGTCACTACGTACCCTTGTAAAAAGTCCCTCTCCAGATTTCTTGTAGGCTCCCTTTAGGTATTGGAAGGGCTGACCAAGCCCAACTCTCTCAACCTGTCTGAATAGGAGAGGTGCTCCAAACCTCTGATCATCTTTGTGGCTCTCCTCTGGGCTTGCTTCAACAGATCCAAGCACTTCCTGTGTTGGAGGCCTCAGAGCTTGGCATAGTAAGTTTAGATATGTACAAATAATTAATTATAGAACATGAATTTTATTGTAAAAAATATTTTAGAGGGAAATGTTTCACACATAAAAGAAAGCAGGGTATTTTAGTGGTGAAATATTTCCATTATTGCTAGAACCTGTGTAGTAAACACCTTTTCTTAAAGCCTTCCTAAAAAATAGTACCAGTAAGTGTAAATTTACTTTGACTGTACAACCTGTATCTTCAGATAAAGCCTTCGTAATGTTAGTGATAATTCTGCTGGCTTAGTGTAGTATTTAATAATGTGCCACGTCTGAAACTGTCAAATGATTTCTAAAATCTTATTGCAGTTAAAGTGAATGTACTCTTTAATGCTCCCCTTAACAATCATTTTTTAGGGTAAAGTATGGTAAGTTGTGTTCATTACAGGGCCATCAAAACTACATATTCAATCTTTGTTTCATCTGTCTTTATCTGAGCAGATTTTTTTTATTCCAAAATCCCTATTAAAATTTACCTGTTCCTAAAAGTATTACAATACTCTCCTACTTTTTGTAGTCGTCGTAATTTTTCACTGGCACTGTTTTTTCCATCTTCTTTTGAAGGTTTGTTACCATTGTGCATTTTTTTTCCAACACAAGACACCTTTCCTTCCATAAACACAAAGCCTGGGCACAGTGAGGGGTGAAGAAAGTGCTCAGAAAAGGCCCAAAAATCCAGCTGAGAAGGATCCTTGGTAGGTAGAAAGCACCTTGGGATATTGCATTGCCAGGCAAACTGCTTAAAAAAGCAGGGAACTTAAATGACCTTATAATAGCCTACAATAACAACAACTTTTGTAATGAACTAAGCACATCATAGGCATAATTTTGGTAGATGAATGTTTAAATGACAGAGAAGTAGTTGTTTTGGAAATGCACTTCTGTATAGTTAAATATTAAAAATAATCACAGTTCAGTTTCTCATTTAACATGAACATATATTTATTAAACAATAAAATGAAATTATACCTTTTTTTTTTTTTCCTAAATACTGGACAAGGGAATAAAAAAAGAAAAAAACCAACAGCCTTCAGCATATTTAGAAGATAGTTATTAATTCTTTAATCACATACCTGATAGTTTTATTGACAACATTAAGTCATGAATAAGGATAACTTCTTTTTAAATGTTTCAGAGTTAGGGATATGTGGATGACTTTCCATACCACAGGATGTTTTCATTTCAGTCTTAAGAGACTTGTGTTCAGAACTGATTAATTATAATTTTTACATAGCTACAGAATTCCTGTATTATTTAGCCTTAATATATTACTTAGATGACCCCAGATTACTTAAATGCCCTATTCTATATCAATAAGTTAATTATATAGAAAAAATAAAGAACTTGATTCAAAGCTGGGGAACCTAATCATTGCCAGATTCTGCATTCAGTAAAAAAGACATAATGCTGCATCTAGATGCATAATTAATTTTATATTCTCCACTTTTCCACCAGAGTTTTGTCAAATCCAAAACTGCAAACACAAAAATGCTGATGGCCTTTGACAAATTTGACTCAGATCGTACCTGAATCCAGAGGACTTCAACATCAAATGTATCCTGGTTCATTGTTATAAACCGTGTAAGCATAAAAAAATTACAATTTGTTGCAAGGTCTTATTTTATTTCATAATTCCCTCTGTTGTAATGTGCAGTCCAGCAACCAGTCAATCTAGCACCATAAACTTATTAGTTTAATTTGCAAACCCTGAATTTAAAAATTAAATGAAGAAAAATTAAACCAAGGATAAATCTCCATAAAGTTTTAACAAAAAGATTACTTTGACCCTGGGAAAGGATGCAGTAGGAAAAAAAGTCACATGTAATTTACACAAAACTTTGCAAAGCTTTAGAGTCTTCTAGAGATCAGAGAACACAGCTACCCAGACTCAGCCAAATGAGATAATGATTTATTTCTTGAAATTCTTTTATTCTGTTTTAATAATTTTTGTACCTCTCAAAGCTAACAAGAAATTTTCTCTTGGTTCAGCACAAGGAGCTTACATGCACATTCTTCCTGGTGGAAGAACTCACCGTAGCCTCACAAAAATAAATAAAGCGTACTCTAATCGAGAAAAAGTGGTGCAAGAAGTTACTTGGTTTCTTTGTTAAATATGGTTCCTTAGGAAATCACTTTGAAAATGCTATGGGGAATTATGGGGGATGGCACAGGTAATACAGAAAGAGGTAGAGACAACTTTATAAAGAACATCTGAAAGAACTGGGAAAAAAATAGACTGAAATATCACAGAAAATACTTCAAAAAAAGTAATTTTAATAATCCTCTGTGTCTATTTATTCTAAAGTAGATATTTGAAGTTCATTCTATGTCCTTGATCAAAACTTGTGTAACATCATCTTTTTCAATACATATTTTTATTTGTCGAAATGGACTTTTCACAGAGTCTTGATTTATTGACAAGTGTAATAGCACTCACAGTATCAGCTGCAAAATTTTTTTGCTAATTTTTTTCCTGCAAAAGCCTGGAAGTTTTTCTGAAACTTGAAATATCATTTTACCTCTGATAATGAGGCTATTACTAATTTCTCCTGCTCACCCCAGTGAGAAATTAAGAATGCAATATGAACCACCTACTGTTTCCACTGTCTTCTAAGAAGATGGTCAGGATTGGAATACCGTTAGTGGTTCCATATATATATTGGTGAGCTGCATGAGACGGGTTGTCTTATTCCTCCTGGTCTGATAGTTTCGCTAATATGGATCATGGAGCATTAGAAATGTATACTTTAGGAGGTTAAAATGCAGTATCAGCTTTACTGGCAGATACAGCAGTAAACCACAAAAGAGATGAAATGGCTGTAATGTTTGTGAAATTATTACAAATACATCTACAATATTTTTTCCACTACAGTGAATTTGAAAGTATGAAACATATTTAGTCCCAAGATATTAGCTGCTGCAAATGTGCAGAATACCACGATTCAAATATAGTTAGTAAATACAGAAGATGGGAAAAATACTCAGTGGTGTGTATTTAAGAACAATTTATTGTAAATTGCAAGAGAAAGAAGAAATTACTTGGTTTTCCAAAATGTGGGATTATATCTGAATTAATATGAAATCAAATAATAACAACTTGATATAAGATAGATATATATATAAGATAGTTCTAACATTCTATTTGCTGATGTGGCAGTTAATGTCTATGGACCCATTTGGCCCTAACACCTAATGCAGTGGCCTTTCTGTTGACCTCCAGTGGAGCTATTTGCTAAATTATATTCATCTGCTTGTTCTATGCCCTTGAAATATACAATCTCTACTGTGTACCATGATTTAAGATTGCTTTTTGTACTACTAAGAAAACCAGTGTGGTAGATGAGGGCAAGCTGGAATGTACCCCTAAGTGACCCATCCAATTTGTGAAACCCTTCCTTAAAGGCCAAAGTGCCTTTTTCAGCAAAAGATGCACATTGGCCTTGGATTTGGTTTCTTTTTTTCTTTTTAAACTGTTTTTTTTTCTAACTTGCCCCCAAAAAAGGAAGAGAGAGAGAGAAAAAAAAGTGTATTGCTTTTTGCAAGTGAAACTGCCATCTAAATGAAGAAATATTGTAGAGCAAAAATGCAATCATCTGGGAGGTAGTTCTTTATCAGAAACTGAAGCTAGGTCAAGGCAATGCAGCTTCCTGCAGATGTAAATATTTTCTGAACTTGCAAATTGCACCAAGAAGGATTTATTTCACTTTTTCTATACCTCATTAATTGGAAAAAAATGCTGGTTGTATAAGAAATATTTGGAGTTTCCTAAATCATGAACACTGTGCTCTTAAGGAAAGCATGTGGCAGTAGCTGGTTATTGAATTCTAACAGCCCTAAGAGTAAAAGAGAGGCACCTTTTGCCATATAGAAGCCTTAATTTTTTCTAATAATATTTTCAGTAGAATTTAGACAGTGCTTACATGGACTCTGTGCAGAAGACAATCTCACTAATTTCTAGTGCAGTAATGCTGTAGTAGTAAGAAATTTATTCACAAGCCTCTGATGTTTAAGAACATATTGTCAGCAGAATAATGGAGGTGATTCTTCCCCTCTACTTAACACTGCTAAGACCAGTACTGAGTACCAGGAACACTGTGTCCAGTTCTGGGCTCCAGTACAAGCGAAATATATAGCAAACTCCAGCAAAGGGTCAATAAATTGATCAAGGGACTGGAGCATCTGTCCTGGGAAGAAAGGCTGAGTGAACTGGGACTGTTTAGCCTGGAGAAAAGAAACCCTAGGGGGTTTCTTTTTCTAGTCAATGTGTACAAATACCTGAAGGGAAGGTGCAAAGAAGACAGTGTCAGGCTCTTTTCAGTGTTGCCCAGTCCTAGGACCAGAGGCAGTAGGCACAAGCAAACACAAGAGGTGCTATCTGAGCACAAGGAAATGCTTTCTTACTGTGAGAGTGACTGAACACTGATGCAGGTTTCCCTGACACGTGGGGGATTTTCCATCCTTGGAGATATTCAAAAGGCATGGTCCTGTACGTGAAGGGGTCCTGAATGGGCTGTAGGTGTCCCTGCTTGAGCAGGCTGGACAAGATGAGTTCTCGAGGTCCCTCAGCCACTCTGTGATTCTTCACAGGAATCTGAGCTATTTTAGGTGGCTGTCAGTTGTTATGGCCCATGGCAGGGGGATGGAGCTAGATGATCTTAAGGTCCTTTCCAGCCCTAACCATTCTATGATTTTATGATTCTGTGAACATGCTTGTCTGGAATGGACAATTGGATACCACACAGCACTGAAAATATCACTAGCTGTCTATGCTTATGTGGCTGATTTTTGCCCTTTACAGCAGATTAACTTCGTTGTTCTCTGGAGACTCTATATTTTCTAGTCATTGGCCTAGACTTTTAGAATGAGTTTTTAGTGTTACAAAGATATTTTTCTGTACATAAGCAGAATTATTTTTTAAAATGAAACTGCAAAATAATTTGCACTGAAAGGCTATTTCCTAGGATTTTTGAAGTTTTTTTCCAATATATTTGACTGAAAAGATAGTAAAATATGGAAAGTTATAAAAAGATTTCATTCATCAATAAAATAACAAAAAGAAAAACAAATCACTTTCTTTTTTATTTTAGTAGCTATTATTGGTTTTATTATTTATTAATAACAATAATTTATTGTCATGGTTTAAGCCACTCAGCCATGCAGTTTTGCTCACTCACTCCCCCCTCTTTCTTCCCCCAATCCCGGGGGGATGGGCAGGAGAATTGAAAGAATGCAACTCCCACAGGTTGAGATAAGAACAGTTTAGTAACTAAGGTATAACACAAACCACTACTGCTACCATCAACAATAATAATGACAAGAGAAATACAAGGGAAAAGAATACAATCGCTGGCCACCTATACCCAGCCTGACCACCCAGTGCACCCCCACCCTTCTGGGTCTCTGCACTCCATTTTTTTACATCCTGGGCATGACGTGCTGTGGTATGGAATACCTCTTTGGTCAGTTTGGGTCAGGTGTCCTGCCTCTGCTTCCTCCCGGCTTCCCCTCCTCCCTGGCATAGCATGAGACTCAGAAAGTCCTTGGTCAGATCAAAACATTAGCAAGCAGTAACTGAAAACACTGGTGTTATCAGTACTGTTCCCATGCCAAAAGTCAAAAGCACAGCACTGCACCAGCTACCAAGAAGGAGAAAAATTACTGCTGCTGCTGAACCCATGACATTTATTAAAGAAGATAAATGATCTTTTGGGGTTGTTATTAGTGACCCATAATTTTCAGTAGGGATGCAAGAAAAATTGATAGTTCAAGACCAAAAATATAAACGGCAATACTCATTTTCATGTGCTGTACTACGTTACAGTCTGGGAAACAAGCAAAATGACAGCTACAGTATGCTTAGCACACAGTATTAAATAATACATTTCTTAATAGAATTACAAGACCGGTTAAGCATAAGTGAACTAGATATAACACTGAAACACACTAAACTAATTTTAAACCTGTATTTCTGAAGTTATTTGCAAGGTTTTTATCTGGAGTAGAAAAAAAAAATATTTTTTCCAACATTTGAACCAAACAACATAATTTGCAAGTTCAATCTACTTGTAATATAGATTAAAAAACCCCCAAATGTATTCTTAACTCATCTGAACAACTGAAAATAAAGGGGTTAAAAACCTGCTTAGATTTAATGAGAAAAAGTTTGTTGCTGTCAGCTGGCTGCAGTCATTGTTAAAGAAAATGAAGACAGAATGTGAAAAAGAGAAGAAACTGTGTGCATCACAGTGTAACTATAGATGGAGTTCATAAAAAATGAAAAATCATTATAGTCTTGAAATGTTGTCTTCGCATGCATATACTTAGGATACCATCACTGAGATTCTGTCATTTGCTGAAAGTGATATATCTGTCAATAGGCATAAAGGTAATATTTTTCTTTGCAAAATTAAGGTTAAAATGATTAATGAAAAAGATTGGTACAGTCATACCAGAAACTGTGTATGGGTTGGCCCATTGCATATATCAGATAATGGATTTGTGGGTATTTAATTATTACCCATGCAACAGAAGATCATCATCAAAAATATCTGTAGTTATAACTGATACATCCAACTACATATAACCCCTTCTAATAACTTTAACAAATTTAAATGTTTTCCCAAAAAATTGATATTAGGCTTTTGCCAAGAAAGCTAAAATATACCTTTATTAGTAACTGATTGAAGACTAATTAATAACTGGTGAAATAAGAACTCAGTAGGGATTTCCTTCTGAAGTGCAAAGCATTTTATTTAAGCATAGAAGGGGTAGAAGCTTGTAGTTCATTCTGAGGTACAAGAAATGCTTGACTTGTGGCCTGGTTTTATGATAAATCTTTTTTATATTTCAGTGATAGGCAATAAGAGAAATAACTTTAGAGCTAATGGTGTTTGTAGAGTTTCTGTCTGCTGTGACTGGGTGATAGAGCTACATTTCAAAGGAAACAAAATGAATCAAAATTACTCTAAACTCAACTATAATGGCATTGCTATGGATATTTTATTTAAATAGAAATTAATCTTTGTGGACATTAAAACACCTACAGCGAGCAATCAAATATTATTTTTCTTTACATAAAATGTCTTTCTGCCATCACTAATGAGGAGGACAGTGCAGGAAAAATATGCATAATGCAACATCTTTTTTATCTGCTTCTTCATTACTTGAGTATAACTTAAAAATATAATTGAGAACAGAATATAGCCCAGGTTTGTTTGCTTGTTTGCTTGCTTGTAATAATTCTGATAAGAAGTGCATATACTCCTATTATGCCATTCTGAAACAAGCATAGGTTGAATAATATCCCTTATATTGACTAAAATAAGAAGTAAAACTTTTGAGAGGGAGGGACAGGAACAGGTGGAAAACAAGTACAGTGTTTACCGCAGGAATTACCTGTCTTCATAGAAGAGAAGGTATAGATAGGTGTAGATGCACAAATAAAAGATACAGAGCAAGGTAAAAAACTGAATTTGGGTGAAAAAAAAATGCCAGTGCATAGGCAGTGAGATTGTATCACAGCATGAGTTGACTGATCTGGTCTCTGTAATGGCTCTTTCTTTAGAAGGTGTGTAACACAGGCTTTGGAGACCCCCATGTGTAGATGGAGAGTCTCTAGAAACCTTTCACATGGAAAATATCAGAGGGTTTGTATGTATGATAACATTGTCTTTGTCAGAGGTCACAGAGTAAAGCACAGAATATTTTATTTTTCATTTTATATAGGGAGATTAGAAAATATGGATTAAAGACTATTCTGTCTGAGTAGTAGACTGTAAGTGGATTTTAGTGTAGAAGGTCTCTTTTTGATGAGAATTTGCCTTGATGAGAATTTTTATGAGAATTTGCCTTGCAGAAGTTGCACATCAAAGAGCCACCTAGGTTGCTCCACTTGCAGTGCCGATGCAAGGTGCCTCAGCATTTAGCCATCTATGAATCAATGACGTACACCCAACAACTGGTTTGAGCCTTGTTAGTGGCAAAGACACAGTGTGGATATGTTGCTTGGTTTTGTTTTTTTTTTTTTTTTTTAAACGTCAGTTACACTTCATGGGAAAGTGTTTGTACAGCAAGTTTCCTTAGAGAAGGGAAAGATACTTAGAGGAAATATAGTTAACCAGCTATAAGACTCAGACTGATCTGATTCTTGAAGGCTACAGAGGACAGAAAAAAAGTAACTTTTTGCTAATCTTTAATCATGGGGAAAAATAAATTAGCTTTGTTGATGGCAGTTCACTTGAAAGGGGAACAAAAAGCCTCACTAAAATTTACCATGACTCTTTTGGCTGTAGAGGTTTCTGAACTAGAACAGGTTCCATTAAGATTCATGTAGTAGAATCATGGATTTTAGTAGAAGAAGATTTCATACCTCAAGCTGTGGGACTCCTTCTTCCAAATCCCTTGTTTAAATTCTCAGCTGTTTATAGATGGTGATGATTGGCTCTTAGGTGCCTGCAAATCATATAGGCTCAAGCCCAGAACTATCTCTGGCACCCTTCATTTCCTCTTCTTTCATAAGCATATATAACACTGACTTGTAGAAGAGGGTTTAACAGAACACAGCAGCTACAATCCTTTTGGCTGGACTCTCAGCTGGAGGATAGAAGAGGTTAGAGCTTTTGGTCTCAGATGTTCCAGTCTCGGAAATTGGCTTTGGCTAGGACAGTTGTCATAAGTACAAGGATTTCTGTAGATGTTTTTCTTAAAAAAAAAAAAACCCAAACCAAAACAACCAAAACCCAAAACAAAACTTGTTTTGCTCTTCTGTATGACCATGTCTTTTTTCTTAAATCATCTGAATGAAATTCACAAAGGGTACCAGGAGCAGAACGTAAGATTCACTGTAATCGTTGACCTTAAACTAACTCTTCCTCTCTTACTTTGCAGAACAAGAAGGACATATGTACCTATAGCTTGTTGAATAGGTTCTCTTCTGGGAGATGAAAGAAGTCAGTTCAAAACCCACAAAGCCAAAGAGTTAACTGATTCCAAATCCCATGCTTTTAAAGTGATTTCTTTGAGTTGTTATATATTACCATATAGCAAACCACCAGTGTACTACTGAAAGGAAAAGAAAAATTGGCCAGTTTTGCATTTCTAAAAGGAATAATTCAATTCACAGAAAAAAGATTCTGGGCTATGAATCAACTACATCAATTCCCAGTTTTGAACTCTCTGCTCCTCACTTTATTTTTTTAAATATTGATATACACCTAAGTGAAAAAAAAACCCTCAATTTATTTTCAAAACTCTAAGACTTCGGTGGTACTGTAATGTATGCTATTTAATATCTCACTTTGGAAATTAACTGTAGTTATCAGTGAGACTAAAAAGCAGCTGAAGAATATTAAATGTACCAAACAACAATGCTTCAGATTGGAGGCAATATAGAGAATCTGGGATCAAATTTAAAAAAAAAGTTTTACTTTTCATCTTTAACACATAAAAAGAGCCAAACATATATTTTAATGTAGAAACTGATGCTAGTTAAAAAAAAAATAAATAAATAGCAATAAAACATTGCAGTTATAGAAAGTGCAAAAATATAAATACATATAATATACATAAATATATAAAAGCAAAGCCAAACAAAACACAAACAAAACCAAACATAAAACCGAAAAACCCCACAAACTACTGCAGAAAGTTGAAAGCATACTATTTATCAAATGGTAAATCACTATAGCTAAGGTAGGAAAGTTGTAACTGACATGTTGAAATAATGCAAGAAAAATGTAGAGACATCAGGAGAGACACATTTGTCATGAAAGTAATCTTCTTTTTTCATATGTGTGAAGAACTGCCCTAATCATTTTGATCGTGGAAGGCTGAAGTTGCAATGAAAGGCAACGTAAGAATTTTGATAACCTAAAGTTCTTAATTCTTCACTGAAGGAATGTCACCTTTTTTCCTCATCCTTTCTTTTTTAAAAGGTAAGAAGAAACACAATGTATCTGAATGCATTTAATTCTGTCTGTAGCTGACGCAATTCTTCACTGTTTTCTATGTCACGTCTTCTCTTACGTATTACATTGTGCTTTGCTTTCATTTTACACCACTGAGAGCCTTTGTCACCTAATTGCAGGTATAGCAAGACTGTGAGGAAAGCATTCCCAATTTAACTGCTCAGATTGATAGCATTGCAGATGATATTGACAAGTTTTGCAGCTCTTTCCTTTACTAAAGGGTGAAATTAAAGCTATTATGGTTCATCAGGACTGTGGGTGATGGGATAGAAATAGTTAACAAAATGGATTAAGGCGTTATCACCCTGGTCTGACCTAAGCCCTGGGAACAGTGAAGAAAACACGAGGTGCTATTGCCCTGGTTGGGCCTAAGCCTTGGGAACTGTAAAGAGAGCAATGAAGGGTAAAGATTGGTTAGTAAAACAAGGCAGACAGTTTGCAAGATAAAGCAGGATGTGCATCTCAAAGACAGACCAAACAATATGAATATTTGTAACCCTCAGTAGGTTTGCTAAATCGGGATGATAAGGAAGCAAGAGAGTGGAAAGTTACTGCTTAGCACCTAGTAGACTATAAAAGGGATGCAAAGCGCAAAATAAAGTTCTTCAGATTTCCCCAGAACTGGAGTCCATCTTTGATAACGCCACACAGGACTGTTATGAAATACTCCTACACTCATGTGGAGTGTGGACCATGTTTTATTATGGATTTACTGGCGGAGAATGATAATTTAACTATGGTTCACTATACATCTGTAAGCATGGAGAAGTAACTGAAGATGACCGTGCACAACATTATGCTCTATTCGGTGTGTAAATCCAAGCAGTGCTGGAAGCAGAGCTTGATGGGATTGTAGTGTGGTCCCTGAGCTGCAAGAAGACTGCAAAGGGAGATAAGACCACCAGAAGTTAGTAAACATTTTCCTGTGAAACAAGACTGTGAAACCTAGGACTGGTTTGTGTAGAAAATTGATATATGTTTAAATCCATAGTTGCTTTGAGAAGAATTTTAAATGCAAATTATATTTATTTCTTCATTATTCAGAGCATGTCAGTTGCACTGGTTACATAGAAACAAAAAATTGGGTATGGTATCTCATACTGGATCATTATAGAACACCTTATTTGCTCAAAAAAAGCTTTTGGACAGACTTGGCAGATCTGTGTGCAAGAGACACTGTTGATCTAACCTGAGGTGGCATTTTCTGTGTTGTTGTTTTATGACTGTCTTTAGCAACAGCTTTTCATTATCTTGTATTTCTATTTCAGTATATCTGCACAGTATGGTGAACCTACTGTGATTTCTGCAGGGTTTCATCACAAACAGATCTGGAGGGAAGCTCAAGAAGACTCATTTAGCAAGGCTCATCTTGAACCTGCCCCTTGTGGAGCTTTCATTTGTTATCCTGCCATCTCTTTCTTCTTGTGTCTGAGTGACCAAGAGCTCCTGCACCTGAAGGCACAAGGGAGGAAGCAGAGACAGAGATGGGACACAGGAGTGCTGCTATCCTGGAGATGGGCTGGGGGATGGAAGGAAAATGGAAGAAGGCATCAGAGAGGACAGAGGAAGAAGAAAGAAGGGAAGTTGGAAAGAACAGCTAAAACTAGAATCTACATACTTTCTGCACCTACAGTTCTTCCTGGGTTTCTGCTTCCTCTGATCTGAAGAGCAATCTGGTTCACCTTATGCAGTGCCAATTTCATTCTTTGTATTGAACCATACTGAACTGTAAAGATCAGAAGAGGTCAATGCGTTCATCCCCAAGTCTCAAGAGAGAGATTAATATACCTAAACTTTACATTGCTGTATTGGGCTAACCTGGCTGTCTGCCAAGTGCCCACCAAACTGTTCTCTGAATTTTCCTCCTCAGTAGGACAGGGAAAAAATACATGATGAAAAAGCTTGTGGGTCAAGATAAGGGCAAAGAGGTCACTCACTGATTACTGTCACAGGAAAAACAGTTGACTTCGGGAACACTAAGATAGTGAGAAAAAAACATCCCAAAACTAAAAACAGTTTCCCCCTGCCTTGCGAAGCTCACCTTCACTCCTTTATTCCCGGCTCATCTACCTCTTACCCTCAAGGCAGCATATAGAATCAACTAGGTTGGAAATGGACAATGGGGAACAGTGGTTGTGGTCAGTTTGAAAACTTTGCCACTGCCTCTCCTTCCTTCTCACCCTCTTCCTCTGCTCCAGTGTGGGGTCCCTCCCACAGTACAGTTCTTCAGGAATGGACTGCTCCAGCATGGGTGGTTCACCAGGGGCTTCAGGTCCTTCCAGGATCCTGGTTCACTGTGGGCTCCTCTCCATGTGCTGCAGCTCCCTCCAAGGCACATTCACCTGCTCTGGCATGTGGTCCTCCACAGGCTGCAGTGTGGATGTCTGCTCCAATGTGGTTCTCCAAGAGCTTCCCTGGGGGGTGTTCTATTTCACCATGGTCTTCTCCCTAGGCTGCAGGGGAATATCTGCTATGGTGCCTGGAGCACCGCACCCCCCTTTTTCACAGACCTGTTTTTCTGCAGGGCTCTTTCTCTCACATTTTCTCCCTCTTCTGCTGCACAGCTGCTATGCAGTGTTTTTTACGCTTTCTTAAATACGTTATCACAGAGATGCCACTAGCATCACTAATGAGCTCAGATTTGGACAGTAGCAGGTCCATTTCGGAGCCTGCTGAAACTGGTTGTGTCCAAGACAGGAGAAGATTCCTGGTCTCTACTCCCCTGCAGCTCCCTCACTACCAGAATCTTGCCACGTAAAACCAACACAATTAGTCATTAGTGCTCTGCCTAAACCTAGTTCTCTTTCATTTCCAAGGAAAAGTTAAATGATTTGTGAAATGAATTAAAACAAAAAAGAATGAAAGCTAGACTTCCTTCCTAATGACAGAAAGCTTGCTTTCAAAAATTAATTGTTTGTACCAATTCCAGATGTGACTCTTGCAAGTATCTTCTAGGGTAGTTTGTTTATGTAATTTCTATCAAGTAGTTTTACAAGTCTTTAGTGGCAAAGCTTCAACACTTCCTTTCACGGCCACTCTACAGTAAATGTCACAGTCAGGGAGCTTTTCATGATAAAAAGTCTTTATGAGCCAGGAACAAATAAACCATAATAAAGTGACTGCATATCTAATTATATGCTACTTAAATGATTCACAAATGACACACTTGTAATAAAGTTTTTATATTTTCAGATTTTTAATTTACAAGCTTGTCACTTGCAGTTTATTAATTTTGTTTAGATAGGGTGAAAAATTGCTTAAGGTTCCTCTAATTGCCAATTCTTATTTATCAGCTCTAATTATGCATAATATTTGTATTAAGAATCCCCCCACAGAGTAACCTGTGGTACAGAATTTCAGAAGGTGAGTGTTGAGTGTAGAGAACTGTGGCAGATTATATATGGTGAATATTAATTTCAAATGCTGAAAAATTATTTCTTTAACAGGGATTTCTTACTGCTGTGTACTCACAGAGTGTCACTAAAATAAATGTTACTGTGACTGTGCAATGTACATTCTAGTCATGTGGGATTAAAGAAACTGATAATTAGAGATCTGTTAAATGATTTTATATCTTGGGAGCTCACTGCTCACAATTTTTGCTGAGTAAAGAAAATCCAGACTGTTGGAAAACTGCAGGTGGGCAAAGCTTTTGTGGAAGGCTGCCTGGATAAAACCCTCCTGGCTGATAAGTTTTCCAAAGAAGTGGTGACTGGTTAGTTTTGCAGGGTTCAGCTTACAGGTCATCTTTGTTACAGTCTACGTCACTATTTCATATGCTGTTATAGTCTTCTTAGACGTAAAACAGAGCTCCTGCTCATGCATCGTATGCTTGGTTAATGTGTTCCGTGGCTGTCCCTGGCTAAACTGCTCCGCCAGCCACTAGAGGTGGGAATGTTGCAGAAGGCATGTCAGGAGGGAGCAAAGAGGGAGACAAACCAGCAATCATTTCCTATTACTGCAAAGGTTTAGGGGCAGGACGTTGTTTACCAATGATTCTTTGCTGAAAATCTGGAAAGGGTGACTGGAAAAGGTGAGCAGACTCACTCTAATTTGCATGGATTTGAGTAGAGACACTGTGGCAATCACAGTGAAGGAAGGCATTAAGGAGCTAGCCAGTGATAGTGTTGGGAAGACTACTGGGCTCCTGACTGGTATATTGGGGAAAGTAATCCAAACACTTGCTAGTTTAGGTTTCTCTCAACTGCCATTTGCCTGGCTCCCTAGAAAGTTCTCTTTGCTTAAATTCCTTTAGTCACAACTGGAAAAACGTGGTTAATCTTGGGTGTCCCAGTGATTTTGTTGCTTTACCCAGCTCTTTGGGTGGATAGTTGAGGTCATGCGCAGACTTTTTGCCCAGCTTTGGTTTCCATTTGAATGCTCTTGGGCCATTATTTTTCTATTTTGTTTGCTTCTGCTGAGACTGACAAAAACAGGGTAACTTCTTTTCTGATGCAAATGCCCTTTACCATCCTCTGCCCCCTCCCACCCCTCCCCACCCCCCTATGCGTCTCTAGCTCACTGCAAGAGAATAAAGGCAAAAAGCAACAGTGCTTGCTCAATGATACTCTGAAGTGAACCAGGGCCAGAAGATACTCTATTGCTTGTCCTGAAAATACTGACCTCTACTTAGCTGTTTCACCTTCACTTTACAGGCCTTATTTTTCCACAGCCTTTTCACTTTGAAGATCTCTGTTTAAATAGTCTGTACTTGAATGATCAGCTCCCAGAACATAATACTGTTCTTAAGACTTGTGAGAAAAGAATTGTGATTTTTCTTTGTCAGAAGGGGCTGTTACCAGTAGTGCAACTCAGTGCTGAAATTCCTGTCCTTGAGGGCTATTTCTGAAAGCACTTTATGTGCAGAACTCTGATCATGTCCCCCATAATTTTGGTCCATGGAAATTCCACTCCACAATTCCTAACAGGATTTTTCAGAGAATTTATTTGTATTGATTAAAAATTGGAGAGACACATTATGTTAAAAGGGTAAGTTACATTTCAATATTACAGTA
Source organism: Ara ararauna (assembly GCA_028858755.1). Taxonomy (NCBI): domain Eukaryota; kingdom Metazoa; phylum Chordata; class Aves; order Psittaciformes; family Psittacidae; genus Ara; species Ara ararauna. Next base: position 55,984,854 of record CM054378.1, read on the forward strand.
TCTGACATTTAAAATAATATGTTAAAAATGAAATAGAACCCCTACTGTGGTGTCATAGAACCATATTCTGGAATGTGAAAGGATGGTGAATCACAGTTCATTGCTTTCTCTCAGAAACAGAAACCATTAAATGTTCAGAGAAAGGATTTATACTAAAACTTGATAAATATTCAATACAATGATCTCTAAAGAGAATGACTAATTTTTATTTTATAACTACACTCATTTTATTTCAAAATAAAAGGTGGGGGCTTTTTTTTCAAGAGAAATTTAACATAATAATTTATTTTGATTTAGCAATTCTCTAGAACTCAGTCTTATACCTATGTACTTTTTTTTTTGCATATTTCTTAACTTTTTAGCAAACTATTTGAGCCAAAAAACACACAGTCCATATTTCAAATATTTGAGTATCCATATACAAACCCAGTGTTTCAGCAGTAATCGTGATTTCATGTTTTTAAAAATTCCTAAATAACCAAGTAGGTTGAATCTTAGTGAAAGAGAAGCAAACAAAACTTGTAAAAATATCTGATAAATTATCATGTTATAATGTTTACTGATAAAACTATGAAACTTGTTTAGTATTACAGTTACTAAGCCCTATAAGCAGTAGATTTATCAGGTAGTTTCACAGTTTGGTGTTTGTGACTGCTGAATCTGTAGTCTTCTCATAATCTTCATTTATTTTTGGTAAGACTATGGTTAGAGAAGAGATTTGTTTCTGAACATAGCTGTAATAGATACAGTGCTGCAAATATTTAATATGTGCTTAAAAATAATAGCCATAAACTGTGTAACTTGAGCCTGAGCCCAAGTTGCTTAGTAGCATCATTCTTACCTCATTTCATCAATATATTTCACTAATGGCAACCTAGAGAAAACAGATTTTCTACAGTTAGATGACATGTCTGAATATCACCACCAGTTGGCAGTAATGATCCTTTTAGTCTCATTTTTGAGGCTGGCTGTGCTCGTGAGAGAAAGAGAAGCAGTAGGAATCTTTATCAAGTCTCAGAACTGGTACTGTTTTATTAATTCTTGACTACAATCAGTCTTTTAATTTTCTTTCTACTGCCTGTGTAGAGCACGGCTCTAATGTCCAGCATTAGATGCCTGTATAACATTAAATATAATCAATTCTTTGTAAACTCACCTTTCCTCTCTTTCTCTTCTTCCCATCTGAACTTTGTAATTGAGCATTTTCATTGCTACTGCAGAATCATTTTTTAGTGCTGAATATGTGACAAAACTTGCAGCCAATACAATGAGCTAAGCACTTTAAGCAAAGATAACAGCAGTAAGAGAGAGGAGAGAGAGAAGGAAAGAGGAAAGCTACATAGAGAAATTATATCAGAAAGATGGTAATCTTGGTCAACCTTGAGTCTGCTCAATGACTTTATACTAGGGCTTATAGCAATAGGTACTATTTAATCTCTCAACCCTGTAGCTTAGGTGACCAGGTATGCTGCTTGATGAACTGTCCTACCACCTTTGAGGTTTTGCTCCCTTGGACCTCAGCTGAAGGCTCTCATCCCATCTAAAGTGTATTTTAATATTTACAAATGCATCATAGTCTCATACACATTTTTACTGAGTTCTGCTCAAGGACCAGATTAAATGAGGTCTCTTCTTCTGCAGTCAGTGGTGAATACACTGACAGTAACAAACCCCAACTAGCTCTGTGCAAACAGAGGGAGAAATGCTTTTGACTTGCCAAAATAGGTAGCAACAATGATGAAACTATGGTATAAATATGAACATGGACCTTATAGCCATTGCTGGCAAATTTCCAGCAGAAGTGTTATGGGAAAGGAGAAATGCTGTGCAATCAACAAGTTTTTGAAATCACCTGCAGGACAAGTGTGCTACTGAGGCATGTGGCAAGTTAATTGTCAGGTTATTGCAGTTACTCTTCCACAGGCATGAATTTTCAAGGGTTTTATTATATCTGGTAACATTTCCGTATTGGACCTTATGGTAGTAGCATCCTGTATGGGACTGAAGTGTTTGAGAAAATGAAGGATCACACAATGATATGAGTTAATATTGAAAGGTTTTGTTTCTCCTGCTTAGAAACAAGATCAGACGGACTGTATAGTCCAGTGTGGGTCCCAGAACAATTATATTGGCTCTAATTCTATAGTATCCTGAATTCTCTGAGAACCTTCAGGTTAAATCTGAAATATCCCTGACCACCTTTCTTGCTCATGAATATGCAGTACTTGTGCTGGGAGGCAGGAAGCAATGTTGAGAAGGGAAAGCAGAAACCATGATCATTTCAATAATTGGTCTCAGCGACTGGCTGCAAATCAGTGTCCTGTTCTAGGTTGTAATTATTCTGCCTGCATAAAGCTCAGAGCCCAATAAGCAAGAGCCAGTTAAGCAATACTGGACTTTTTATTCTCGTTTGGAGCTTGGAGCCATTAAATTGTATCCTTGAGGGGAAGGGGGAGAAATAGATGTACCTGGAGTCCCTAGGAAACCATTAAGGTTGGATTTAATTAAGAGGACTGAATCTCCCTCTACTGGTCTTAAAAGGTACCTCCTTAATGTGAAATTGGAGTCTCTGAGGTTACAGTTTAATGTGTCACTTCTGTGATTGAACACCTCAGCTTGGAAACTGGGGAGACAGGATGCATTTGACCTAAAAGGGAATCCACATAGAATCTTTACTAATCTATACCCTATATCTGTGGGTGCAAATAAGCAGCAAAAGAGAGGAAGAGAAAAAAAATGAGAAGGAATTTTCCTTATGCTCCATTTTAAATGTGCTGAACCAAGAAAGGATTAAAAATAAAGACAGAAAATGCTGGGTGTTCTTTTTTTTTTTTTGATGGCTTTTGCAAAACAGTAAACATCACTTATTCACTTAATTAGCTGAGGCAGCTTGCTTCAGTGGTTCTCTTAGGATATGATCAGATGCATAACGGTTTGATTAATCAATAGACAATTCTCATTTTACAGCAATATGTTTATAGTTTCCTGTTTACTGGTAAAATGCTCATTCAATCCATGTTAAAACTGCTGTAACAAACAATAGATGTAATATGATAGGGTTGAAAAGAGATGAGAAAGAAAAGAAACTGGATGTCAAGGAAGATTTTGTAATAGATCACTTACTGTAGTGCTATGCATATTTGTATATATATTTGTCTATGAAGATATTTTCAGGAGGAAAATACAGAAACAGTTATCTTGTATTAGTCATCAATGCCAATATCCATCTGAATCAAAGGCAAGAAAACATTTAAAAAAAATGTATTCAGGAATATTAATTCAAAATCTCTGGGAGGATATTTCTTCTCTTTACATAAAGCGATGTGAATATTTGTCATGCAAATAAGCTACATAAAAATATTCACTCGTATATATATTCACACAGGAAGATTTTGTGTAGCCATTTTGAAAGCTCTATATAGGCTTACTAATTGTCTGATGGGGAAAAGAAACGTGATTTACAAGATTAATTACACAGCATGAATATCAATCATAAGCTCCTACTGTTCAAACAATAACCCCAGTTTATTAAGTCTATGATATGCTTTCACTGAGTATTTGTCAAATAAGAAGCAAAGAAACATGTGGTAAAGAAAGAGGAGGGAGGTCGTGCTTTAAGACTAACTCACGCAGTCTCTCTCTCTCACTCACTTCCCCCTCTTTCTTCCCCCCGCTCCCGGAGGGATGGGAAAGAGAATCAAAAAGAATGTAACTCCCACAGGTTGAGATAAGAACAGTTTAGTAACTAAAGTATAACACAAATCACTACTGCTGCCACCAATAATAATAAGGACAAGGCAAATACAAGGGAAAAGAATACAATCGCTGGCCACCTATACCCAGCCTGACCACCCAGTGCACCCCCACCCTTCCGGGTCTCTGCACTCTGTTTTTTTACATCCTGGGCATGACGTGCTGTGGTATGGAATAACCTCTTTGGTCAGTTTGGGTCAGGTGTCCTGTCTCTGCTTCCTCCCAGCTTCCCCTCCTCCCTGGCACAGCATGAGACTCAGAAAGTCCTTGGTCAGACCAAAACATCACTAAGCGGTAACCGAAACACTGGTGTTACCAGCACTGTTCCCAGGCCGAAAGTCAAAAACACAGTGCTGCACCACCTACCAAGAAGGAGAAAAATGACTGCTACTGCTGAACCCATGACAGGGGAGTGAGTGAGCGAAACTGCGTGGCTGTGAGGCTTAAACCACGACATAAAGTAAAATGTAAAATGAGAAAAACAGTGTATTATAAAACAAGAAAATGCTTTGCATGCACTTGGGGATTAGCATGACACAGATTCACACAGTGGGATGATGTACAAATTACCTTTGAAGAACAAGGCAAAAGGGCCTGGGCTGGAATTTAGCATCCAGTCTCAAGCACAAAGACCCTGTATATTCTGTAATGAAAATTAGATTTCTCAGAAGAATAATTTACCTAATTCTGTACGCTAAGTAAGTAGAAACTGCATAGGGTTAGCCCACAGAAAGCACTAAACACCAGGCTGTATGAGTATCTCCCTGTCTCTGGTGACTGAGTCAGGGCTGTGGGGACGCTGCCTTCATACTGCTGGGAATTGTAACTCAGAAACTTGCTTGAAGACTGTCATTTGGAAATTTGCTTTGAATGCAGTGAAGAAGGGTATTTTGTTGTTTGTTTTTTTGAAGATGTGATTGTAAATTTGATACCACATGACATTCAAGCCCACGGACTGGAGGCAAACCTTTGTCTTATGTCCCTGTCTGTGTGTGAGAGAGCTCAAACAAGCTTTTCCGTGCCTCACTGGAGTATGCTTCCTATAGGCTTTACAGCTGTGAGGAGGAATAAATGCTCTCCAGGGCTGCTATTACAGCTGAACTCTTATGCAGCTGAGAGTATTAAGCTCATGGGGCAGCGAAAGAGTGGGGGGAGCATACTTCTGTCTCCTATTGATCATATTATCTAGTTTGGAGTTGGGGACCTGGGCACAAGGAAACCTAGAACTTGTATTAATGTATTTTGTTTTCAACAGCAAATAGATTAAAAACAGAAATAATCCTTCAGCCCCTTTTCTTATTTAGAAACAGAAATAAGCATCCTGATAGTTACTGCTCTCTCCCCTGAACTGCAGTCAAAAGATGTCATTTGCAAGCACACCCTGCTGACCTGTATAATCTTCCTGCCTACAGAAAGATTGCTACAGCTGTGACAGTTGTCGTTCAGTGACAGCATATGTGACTGTGTGTTATGAACACTAGCCTACTCCCTTCCCTAGAAAACCACTAGCACTAAACTAATCTTACCAGCACTACCAAGTTCAGAAGCCCTACAGGTCATATTCAGTCCTTCAGCTGGTGATGCCAGAGCTCAACTATGACAGGGCACTATATGAAACTGATGAATCTTCCCTTTACTATTACTTTTTTGTGAGTAAATACTGGCATACCAATATTTATAGATGGCTGAGACAGAAGATTAAACATTCTAATTTTTTTTAACTCTTCATCTATGATATAAACAGTCTTGGAAGGATCTGAAGCTGATAAAGATCCCCAAAAGTCTATTCTGAGCTACTTTCTACAGGCCACCATGAAAATAAGGAAGTTTCATACTACTTATGTTCTTGCATAGTGGCATATTTCCTCCTAAAGATCTGAGAGCACTTTGCAATGCTGTTATTACACTTCAGCTTTTAAACTGAGAAGTCCTGAGCAGATAAAATTTCATATTTGCTCTACGTGATTTGGGTGTGGGCAGCAGCCTTTCCATGAGGATTAAACTGGAGCTCCTCTGTGAATGTAAAGTAGCTCTGGACTGTGATCTGATAGATCAGTGTCACTGTGTGCCAAGAACAAAGTAACCATTTGTCAGTTCAGGTTAACTCTACATTTTCCACACATGCTACACAAACTCAGTTCTCCTGGTCTTCTTATGAGAAGAAATGTTTGTTCCTATGTGTCCATGTGTTGTGAGCTCTCCTGAACTGATATATTCTAGTATACTATTCATTTGACATTAAGCAAAACATAGCTTTTTTATAGGTACAAAGTGAATGATTGCCACCAAATGCATTTTGTGGTTTATCTTTGTCCATGTGGAAGAAATAAGCAGCAGAGTTTCACCTGTTTAGCCATAATGCCTGAAGATTTGAGTCAGGCAGACTTAAAATACTGCAATTCACTACAAGATAATGTTGATTTTCGAGTGTGGGGAATGGATAGAAGGATGAAACAAATTGCAAGGATGCACAGGAAATCTAAGGATGACAGGAGTCAAACCGCTGAACATATTAAATCTTCTATAATACCTGACTTGGGTAATTAGAGCTTCTTTGCCATCATCTCTAAGACTGTAAGAAATCTGTCTATGCTAATATGGTATTATTACCTCCTAAACTAACCTGCAAATATAATAAGTAATCAGTACTTAAATAAGCAATAAGTACACAACTCTTGTCATGTTTATGACATCACATAAAACCAGGATTACTGAGCAAAAGCATCTAGCAATCTGCACAAAATGTGGGGAAGTGCACAATATTCAGTATAGCTAAGACTGAAAGAAATCATTAGGGTGGATATTAACCCAAAGGTGCTTTTCATTTTCTTAATGGTAAACCAGATGTTAGCATTTCTTCCTGTTCATACAGTTGCTGTTTTGTTGGAAAAAATATCAAAAGAGGTCTGTCTGAAGACTTCAGTGCTATACTTCATTATAACATCATTTTCTCTGTCTGATGTGAGAAAAATAATGTGTGGTAGGAGTATACGTTGCTGCAGTGCATGCTGAAAAATTCATGTAACAACTCTGAATGCAGGAGTTCTATAATAGCTTGACCTCACTGAAATCAGTGCCATGGTGAATTAGTTAACAGTAGTAAATTACAGTAACACCATATTGGTGTTGGCTCTGGAATAGAAAGGCATCATAAGCAGCAAGTTGAGAGGCATACTCTGCAAAAAAAAAAAAAAAAAAGAAGTTAGGATGGACAAAGAGGGTGAGATATCATCACTGATTTATAATGGAAGACTTCCACAGAGCTGCATTCAATCCTTCTCTCCTGGAATCCATAGAGAGTAAGTTAAAAGCATGATCTGACACGCAGCTGGAACTGAGCAGCAAGTCATAATTTTCCTGTGCTTCTGAGAATTGCAATCTGACTCTTAGTATCTTGCTGGAGATTGGTACAACAGAGGCAAACTCATGTAAACTGTGTCAATTTTCATTTAAGGTGAAAAAGAAGTTGCACAAAGAGACAAAAAAAAAACCTTGATTTTTTTTTTTTACCATCAGTGGTGGTAGTGAGTTACAGTTTGCAAAGAAAAGCAAGAATCAGTGACTGTATAATGGTTGTAATAATTTGGAAGCAAAAGGTGTGACAGGAATTTTATTCGTACGCCTGGAGTGTATTGTTGCCAATAATCTGCCTAGTGTTTTTGCACCTAGGGCATCATCCTCATTATTACAAAAGTGCTTTTCTGCCAGCCTGCCTTACAGTCACTTAATCATCATGCTCAGCCATTTTCTAACACTGTTTGATTTCATCTGTGTGAATTTAAACTCTGGATAGTGTCACACTAAGCTTTGCAAATCTTTTTTTGATGGCAAGAAAATCCTGCAGCATTAAGCTATTTATAGTATAATGTGGGTTTAGCTCTTGTAATTTTTTGTGAACAGATTTTTTTATCTTTTATCTGTAGCACAAACCTATCCCTCATATTAATGCTCACAATTTCACTTGTCAAACTAAAGATATCCAGCAAAATCTTCATGTCAAAAGCACAAAAGCACATACTTTTATATAGTAATACTTTCATAAACCAAATCTTTATCCTGTTTTTGAAGAACGTTCACATTCTTTTTCACTCTTTGAGAACAGATTTTAAAATATGCCTTGTTTTCTTTTTTTTTTTTTTTTGTTAAGAGATATGGCAGCACGTGTGGACATTTCCAGTTTCTTTCTTCAGCCTTTTAACTTGCTGGAGTCTACAAACTCCTGTTTTCTATTCTTACCAGAGTGTTTTCATGACCAAAAATGTCACTTTTATATTGCCTCAAAATGTGAATAACGGTGTAACATTGAGTCCTTCACATCTGAACCTTCCCACACCATTTTGCTTTATGCAAAATTCTAATTTAAGTTGGGACTATTTTCAGGTTAAAGCCTCATACAACAGCTGCTGTGGAAGAGTCCATGTTAAGAAAATAAAATTGAATGAAAAAAAAAACAAACCTAATAGGACTGATGTTACAGATTCCTATATCTATGTGGTAACATTTTCCTGAAGTGTTTCTTAACTTTATTCCCCAGCATATAACAGAAGAAATATGGTTAAAGAAGTCTGAATATTGACTTATGTCATACTAGGAAAGATTTTAAAGACACAGAAATGGCTCCTGTTTATAGAAACTGGGCAGCAAAGCATCCTTTAAAACTCTGAAAATCCTTCTACCGACATTCATCTTTGCTCCCCCTACCAACTTGCATAGTTTCCAGTTTGTTAGAAAGTAAGGGTGAGCTAGGAAGATGAACTGACAAGTTGCTGTAAGATGCTTCGTGGCCTTGTACAGCCTCTTAAAAATATCTTTTGGTTGTGACATTTGTTCCCATTACTACTAAATTTAATTCTGATTAGATGTAGTCAGTTTTGCTCAGCCCTGTTAAAGGCATGAAGAAACAAGTTGTGGTGATGGTGTTTTTTTCAGTTTGTTAAGGATATGGAGGATAAGCCAATTTACTACTGTTTGGCCTTCTGTGAATCCAGACAAGAGGGTAATCCATGTTTCTAGGAAGTACCTAGACTCTTCTCTCTATTCCCTGGAGCCAAGAAGGGATGGGGTGAAGGCGAAGCATCAGCATCTTCTGTTGCCTTAGGCATGCTATGACCACAGGGAGGTATAGTGACCTCCATGCTCCCTAAGGCCCATGAGGCAGAACTATGTCCCACACAGCCACAGTGTCTATGCAGTGCCAAACACCTGCATGGATCCCATGCGGAGCATGTACGCCAAATATTTCTCTTCAAGGTAGTATTAATCGTCACCCATGCTGCACAAAGATGTTGAGCAATAAAACATAGCTTGAAAGAGAAAGAAAAAAAAATCTGTTTCAAACAAGTTTCACACAATTGCTACTAGGCTTCAACCACACAAGGTGCTGCTGTTGTTCCAGTAATGAAGTCTTGGAGGGTGCTTGTTTTCCCAGGACCTGTTCTGCCCCCATGGCCACCTTCTCCTCCTCCTCCTGGTATTTATGTACTGGTGTTACTCACGCCACCTCTGCTTTCTGCTTCTGAACACATTGAATTGAATGAGAATTTTTCATGTCTAAAATTTGCCGTAAGCTTTATCCTTCTATTTGTTGTGCTCCCAGGTTTGCCTGGGTATCCAAGGCACCCATTTTAATAGTAAATACCTGAAGTACCCATTTTAGGCACTTGATTTTTGTATTTATTTTTTATTTATGAGTAGCTTCTTATTCTGAGTGATCTTTATGGCTATATCACTGGCCATATGTAATCAACATTCCCTGTGAAACAGTTCTTGCATCCATAATGCTGCCCTTCTTTCACTTTCAATTCTTCCTTCTTGTTTGAAGTTTATTCTCCTTGGCACTTCATAATATATATTCTGGATTTTTTCTAAATAATTCAAAATATCTGCATGCCTGAACTTATGTAAGACCTCGTGACACACACAAATAAGTGAATGCTGAACCATTGTCCCTAAAACTATACATAAAAATGTCTGCCAGGGATATTTTCTCTAAGGCTCCAGACAGCCTCGGCCAAAGAAAAATCCTGGCATCACCAGTAGCCATAAAACCTAAATAGCCACCAACTGACATAAATAAAGACAATTTTCTTCTATAAGCTAAACATGGACTATTATATTGCTCTAGCTCCATAAAGCATGCTAACTTCTGTTTTCTTACATGATTCATGGGCCTCATCGATATGGCACAACACATGTTAAGAAATTTCAGGCCAATGACACGAAGCACAGTGAGTGACATGACTGTGGCCTCTGCTGCTGCTTTTGAGAGCACATCAGCAGATAGCAGAGATAAAGGAGAGCAATCTGACATTCATCTGGTCCTGCAAAAACCTTCTGAGAAAGTCTAACACAGAAGATAGAAAAGGACTGTTAGTAGTCACCAGATATGAAGGAAAGCCACGATTGACATAGTGGGTCTAATTAATTAAAAAGCCACTCAATAGGAATAAAAGGGCATTAGGAAAACCAAAATGTTCTAAGAATTCTGTGGTGGGACAAAATTTGTCAGGGACAGATAGTTGTTTTTTTTAGACATAGTTAAAGAAAGTGGTCAAAAATGGACCTCCCAGAGAAAAAAAAGTAGGAAAAGGTGGTCTTTTTTTTTTTTTTTTTTTTTCACTTTTGTTTCTCTCTTTCTTTCTCTGCTGAATAGAAAACTGGTTTTGGGATGTAGAAGAGTTGAGTTCTGAAAACAGTAATTCCAATTAAGTTTTCTCTTGCAGTGAGAAAATTTGTGGTATTAAAGTGTGCTGAACTGATTTTGTTTCTATTAAAGTCAAAAGAGAATTGTGCCATTGCCTTCAATAGGACCAGGATTTAGCCTCATGTATTTATAGATCAGAAATCCTTTAAACAAACATTGCATCATATTTACACAGATCACTAATCCACTTCTCTGAAACAAAACACAATTCCACTTCCTTTTTATGTTTGCTCCTTTCTCAAGCAAGAGCAGCATTACAGAAGTCAGCAAACAATGTCATTCTGTTCGCAGTAAACATGCTCTATTTTCAGAAAGAATAACTGCAAAAATGTCATCCTTGCTTTTTATCTCTGAACATGCAAAAGAAAAGTTTGAGAGCACCTGAATAAGCAACAGCTTACATTTTATTTTTTCCTATTCAGTAAGTTGTACTGGATACAAAATGCGATTTTTCCATTTGATAATTGTTCTTAATCATTTCAGACTACAAAAGATGACACATACTTCATCTTTTACTTTAAGCAACCTATATCATAGTATTACTGCATTCATTTTTTTTGCTACCACTTTTGATACTCTATATCTCTTTTTCTGAGATAGCATAACCCAGAGCTCTAATAAATCACACAACAGTCATAGCAGTTGAGGAGAATTTGCACTTTCAGGAAAAAAAAAAAAAAAGTAACTGGAATTTTCTCTAGGAGTAGAAATGAAGATTTTTTGAAGATCTTTACTTTTTTTTTTTTAAATAATTTTGCCTTATGTGATCACAAAATGACCTTATGGCATTGCCAGTTTAACTGATGTTATAGTCATTTCCCATGCAGCCATATAATTTCCTAAATAACTCTATCTGCAGAGATTTCCTCCAGATTCCTTTAGAAGTCACCTTCTTTTCTGCAGTCTCTCCAGTACCTCTGACTCCCCTTTGTATGACATTTATTGAGTATAGTGTACTAAGGATATTTTCTTGTTTACATAATTTTTATTCTAGTGAAACTTTATCAATATCCTGGCATTACTTAATTGAATCTCTCACATCTCACAAGTTCAAGCCTGTGCTTAAGTGATTTAAGATATTGACTACAATAAAACTAACTGCATTAGTTTCTTTTGATTGGGCAGAGCAAGGATTTGTATATTAATTCATGGTCTCTTCTCCCAAAGGCTCTTTTTAAACTTAGCTAATCATATACAGGAGACACTTGTTTAATTCCTTGGTTGGAATTAAGGCAAAATTTTGACTTTCATTAGTCTCTACCTTCTTAGTTCCGTATAAAATTACTTTTTTAGGTTTATCTGGTTTTAGGTTTATCTGGCTAAGGCACCTCTGCAGCAGCAACTGATATAAAATGGAGTTCTTAGTCATTAAAACTCTAATTTCTTCAACTGAATATAAATGTCAGGAAAACTTGTGTATGTGTGTATGCATGCGTAAGAAGACATGAAACTTAATTTTTGCTCTGACAAAAAAAAGAACCTAGAATCATTAAAAAAGATTAAAAAAAATGGATCTTTTTTTTCCAGCAATGTCTAGGCAATTCATTTATTTTCCACTCATCTGCAACTTGGTTCTGGTTTCTGTGAAGCGTTTAGCATAGATGAAACATAAGCATTTGAGTACGTATTTGAGATCAATACACTATTATTACTCATTCTCACAATTTTCCCACTTCTAGCAACTGGTAAAGAAATGCAAGTAATCTTAGTGTAAATAGAATTAAAGGCAAGATTCTCCTCGTACGTTCACTTCCTTTCCAGTTTTTGCCATAGCTAAAACTAGCAAGAGAAACAGGCAAAAGATTGTTACCTAATCATTGACCTGAGAGACTTCTTTTAAGAATTAATTTTCCACCTTACTCATTTTCACTCATTCTTACAATCCTATATAATCAAATATTTGTCTCTGATTTTAAATAAAGCGGGAATAGCCTTACTGTCTTTCAGTAGAAACAGTCTTCCTGTGTAAACAATTGTGATAATGAAAGCTGGACTAAGATGGATATAGATGAAGAGAGCAGATATTTGCACTGGTGCAGCAGAGAATGACAAATTGAGGGAAGCAGAAGTGCAGTTATTAGTACTTGAAGCTCAGTGACGATGGCAAAATTCTGTAGAAAAGTCCATTGAACAGAGACTATTTCTGCCATGTGTGTGGCTAAAATATTAAGAATGTTTTAAAATATGAAGTGCTGAGCACCTGTGATCCCAAACCATGTATTATTCTTCCCTTTGTACGCATTCATTTGGAGTCCCTCTCCTTTACAGAATCTCATTTAAATTAGAGGAATGACTAGAGCTGCTGTGTGTCAGAATCTGTCAGTAGTGTAAACAATAATTCACAGCACATTGACTGCACTGGGATTTGCACGTATGATGCACTTTGACCTTTGACTGCTACTTACTAAAAAAATCATTGAAACCTATCATCTTGGTTTATGGGTTGCCCTTTCAGAGGCTTTTGGTCTGCTTCACCTTGATTCAAACTCTGGTTTTAATTCTCAGTGAAACAGAAAAATTCCCAGCTAGATCATATAAAATGTTTATTTAACCTGCATCTTTTCCTCATTAAGCAAATGGATATTTGGCATTGTATAAAACAAAAACTTTTTTTCTTAAGGTAAAAGATTAAAATTTACTTCAAGTGGTGTCACTAGCCCTTTTGTTTTCTCTCAATCAGATTACCCTCTGAATTGACATGGAATGAATTAGTGAGTAGTTTTGGTTCTGCCTAAAATGGCATTGTGGTTCAATTGGTCTTTCTTTACTGAATGGATGGAATTCATCCATGCTTACAATTTCAGTCTTTATAAACACTCCTGCTATGTTTTGGTTTTGTTTCTTTTTTTCTTTTTTCCCTACTGACTTTTATGAAATCAAAACCAGTCAATACAATTTTACTGGTAAATACTTAAAAGGACCTTTGTTGTGTATTCCCAGTCTGGTGAATCAGATGTATGAGATTCAGTCTCCAATTAAGAACTGCAGTTAATACCAACGACTAATGACATTGTCCTTGATTTTCGTATTGACTTTTTTTTCTAAATTCTTAACCTCTAAGAGGGTAAAATAATTTCATTGTAACAAAAAACTCTGCCTTCATTCAAGATTGGCAGTGTGAAGGGAGGAATTTTGGACAAAGCTGCAACACTGTTCACATGCCACTACTCTGGTTGTGTTTCATTGCTCATTGTGTTACTTGAATTTGCATGAATGCAGCTCAGGGGAATTGCCCTATAGTCACCCTGCAGGGCTACTTAGTTTTTGATATGAGGCCAATGAGATAACTTTTCCAAGGTACACAAAGATACCTTGTGAGTACGCAAATGTACGCATTGGAACCAAAGCCAGACAATGCTCCTTTAGTTTGGGAGAAAAATGGTACTGATAACTTGAATATCCTAAGAAAAACCCATTCAGAAAGCATACCAGTATGCAGTGGAATTTTTGTTTCAGATAGTATTAGTCAAATACATTTCTAAGCATGATTTTATTTTTACCTGTTTACTGTGAAATCTCAATGACAAGTTATATGGTACAATCAGAAGCAGTGTAGTGAAAGTTTGATAAGACTTTGAGGTCTAGCTGTAGTGCTGTGTGATATGAATTAATTGAATTTAATAATTTAGGGAGGCATTTTATTTCAAACACATGCAGATTTCTGTGGTTCTTTGCCCCTTCATTCCACATCAACACACTAATTTATGAACTTCTTTTGCAACCTTCACAGTGTCCTTTCACAGTCTTCTGGCTTCCCAGATAATCAGTGTGGCATCCCACAGTGCAAAGAAAGAGATGGTATGGTTGAAGTTGATGGCAGGATGCAGTGCATGCATTTGGATTGGATGTAGAGTAAAATTTTAAGGATTATATATCCTTAAATTCTTTATCTGAGGTGAAATAAGGCACTTACCCTGTTTCTAAAGCTGGCACAGATAAGCCTTCTCCTGCTGGACTGCTAAGGTTTACTACTGCTAGACTAAAGACATTCTTTCAGTCAGATTTACCAAGCTGTTAGTAACCTGCAAAGTTCACAACTGTCATTTTGTATAAAACGTTTCCTTCTACAAAAGGAAATGTAAGTGTTATGCTTATGATATGAGGGCTGGCAAATCTTCAAAACCCTCCCTGCTTACAGATGCCAAGGTCTATATTTCAGAACAAAAAGAGACTGTGTAAAGCTGAGATACAATTGATTAATTTCTTATTGAAATGGACTGGCAAGCTCTTAATAGTAACAAATAAATTGAAGTTTTCTGAAAAGGTCTATGATCTTTAATGAGCAAAATCTTGCTCTAGAGTCCTGAGCATATTAAATTCAGCAGACCAGCAAGTTCAAAGTGTTCAAATACATAAAGCAGCTTTTGTGAGATATGTCTCACTGATGCCAAGTAGCTTATTTACTTCTGTGTTTGAGCTTCAATGATTTCATATGAAAGGGAGGAGAAATAGGATTTTATGCAGCATGTAATAACTCCTGTACAGGGGAAAGATTAATTTTAATGACACTTCTTTAATATTGCAGGTAGCCCAATCAATTATTTTGAAACTGCTTTGCATTTATCAAAGAACTAAGTTTTTATTTAGTGCCTTATGTGTTCATTTTCATAGATCGTAAAGCAGTGTGGTTGTTTTACAGTGAGGGTGAAGCCTAGCCACCAAATAACTTTATCAAAGGGTGAAAAAATGCTCTTCTATAGTATGGTAAATGAGCTAATCTGGACATCTCACTTCTGTGGCTAGATTAATTCTACTGTTTGAGACAATTTATATATTTCTGTGCTGTATTGTACTTGCCTGCATATCCCTGGTGTGTATTTCCTGTCAATCTGCTTATTTGTTCAGGCTGTAAATGTCTTTATAAGTAATGTTGATTCTTCCTAGCAAAGATCTCTTAGGGCTATACATCACAAATATTCTCAGTACCTGTGCTGGGATCATAGTTGCTCTTGGATTCCTTTATGCTCTAGGAGAAAGGTCAGATCAACCAAACGGCAATTCATGGCTTCAGTAAGATCAATTGTACCCGCACTATGCTTATTTTTTTCTGTGCATTGCATAATCTGAATATATTTAGACCCACCTTATAAGAGCTGACCCTTCAGTGAGTTGCTCAGTGAATAGGGCCCAGGCTTTAAAAGGATTTATATGTAGTCATGGTAACCTGAGAAGTAGTTAGGCATCCAGTGGATTTTCGAGAATGCTGAAATACTGCCTTGCAGGAGACGTCTGTCCGTATGACTTTTATGCCTAATTATCCTTAAAACATTGACCTACCTGCTATAAAACGTTCATTTATTTATAGTTGTTTCTGGAAATAGGTGATTTGTCTGTACAGAGCTGCAAGAACAGCTTCATGGGTACATTGGATTAATTACCTTCTTGATTATAGCATATATTTATAGATGGAAAGGCAGAGGATTTAAGAAAGATACAGTAATTGCATCTAAGAAAGATACAGTATTTGCATCTATTTCAGTTGTTCATCAGAGGGCTCAGAAATAAATAATTTGTTTAAAAGGAAGCTCTCTGGATCTCTGCACAGTCTGACTCCTAGGAAGTTTCTCATTTTGTCAACCTGTTTTCCCCTCAGGAAGAAAAGCTTCTCCCCAGGGAAGGAGGAATTTTCCCTGTTCTGGCCCACTCCCTCCACGACAATCGATCTGAACCTATCGTAAGTCTTAGAGGAAGACAGCAAAAACAATGAGAAAGAACATATAAATAATGTATCAGCCACCACATGGAGCCAGAAAATCCTCTTCTGTAAAACAGCATTAATTTTTTCCCCAAAAGGAGGAGTGAAGGGGTAAAACCCTACAATGTTTAACAGTATAAAATTAAACTATACAGAGAAAATACCATATTCTACAGATCTTACTGGTGAAAACACAGTTGTACTGATAGGAAAGAATTTCAGCAGGACAATCTTCTATCAGAGTATTAATGAATTAAGTTTAAAATATTTTGCAGAAACTTATTTATTTCAAATTAAGTATTTTAAGAAAATTATTTTATATGATTCATTAATATTTTAATGATTTTTAATATTTATCAAATTTAAGCTTTACATCTTACTAGAATGATATCTTTTATTTTGCAAACTGAAATGAAAGTAGTTTTTACTGTGAGGAAGTTGCTCCAGAAGTTTGTGTTTTCTCAAGACTGTTTTAAAGACTGGACTGGAAAAAGACCTGAGCAGCATGGTCTAAGCCCAGAGCTGGCTTTGCTTTGAGAAGGAGGCTGGACAAGAAGCCTGCTGAACTCACTGCCATACTGCATTACCCTGGATGGATACAGATTTTTTGACAAGAATGGGCTGAGACAGCAAGGACGGTGAGTTGCACTGTATGTGAGAGCGATGGATGCCAGGGCAAAGCTTCATGAATGAACAGACCTTTGCCTTTACACAGTCCAGCTTGTGAGTCAAGATTATCAGGCACACTAATGATAGTGATGTTATGCATTTCTGCTACAGAGCACCTGGTCAAGAAGAATAGGTTCTTCCTGGTTTTCTCACTTTTATTCTTCTGATTCTCTCCCCTATCCCATTGGAGAGAGAGTGAGTGAGCGGCTGGGTGATGCTTAGTTACCAGCTGGGGTAAACCGTGACACCAGTGCTGAGTACAGGGAGACAATCACTACCTTGGCCTTGCTGGTCATACCAGTTCTGATACAAGCCAAGATGCTGCTGGCCTTCTTGGCCACCTGGGCACACACTGTCAGACAGCTGTCAACCAACACAACAGGTTCTTTTCTGCTAAGCAGCTTTCCAACCACTCTTCCCAAGCCTGTAGCATTGCATGAGGTTATTGTGACCCAAGTGGACAACCCAGCACTTAGCCTTGTAAAACTCATTCAACTGGCCTTGGCCCATTGGTCCAGCCTGTTTAGATTCCTCTGTAGAGCCTTCCTACCCTCGAGCAATCGGTGTCATCTGCAAACTTACTGGGGGTGCACTCAATCCCCTCATCCAAATATTTAATGGAACATTATGTTGGTTTAGTTGTGCATAACTGCAGACTCTTGCATCCTGAAGTATTTATCTGAAACATTGCTGACGTAATACACATGCAGTTAAAATAAAAGGCTTGCCAAAGGGAGGGCAGGGGAGAGGAATGCATTCCTCCCACTTTTTCACAGCCTATCAAGAACCATAAGTTAGGTCATTTATCAGAGTAGCAGCTGAACAAGTGTATGAAGCCTTTACCCACATCATGGTTGCATCCTGAACCGCTAAGAAGAATATTCACATGATTGTTTAAGAGAAAAATAATAACAAAAATATATTAAGCAACAGCACTATATGGTGTGCTGTTTGAACTCTACCGTGACGATATATAAGGAGAAATTTAGGACTTCTGTGATATCTTGAGTTAACAGTAATATACATCCTGACTGTCTTTCACAGACAAAGCAGCTGATCAGGTGAAAGTAGAAGGGCAATGACAGTGATATCCAGTCTCCTTCTCTCACACAGTTAGCTTCTAGGTTCCTTGTGGCCTTAGTGAAGAGAAGGTTATGCAGAAAAATGAAATCATAAAGACTTTCTGACAAGGAGGAAGCAAGATCTTTTTGCTATGAATCCCAAACCTAGTGCTGTATAATATTCAAGTACCTTGAGAAACCAGGATCCTGACTTCTATTTTTTTTTCATATTATAGCAGCTGCATAATAAACACACATATATGGGTTCATTTCTATGAAAGGGTAGATTCATCCAACCAAAGCAGATAAACCTTTCTTGAGGAAACTCAAGGAATTTAAAAGTAACTTAGACAATGCTATAAAAATCTATCAGCTATTTCTGCTTTAACTGACCTTTATAGTGTCACAGGAAATGCAGCCTAATTTAATTATACAGAAAATATTATTCTGTGTTTAAATATGCAACATTTTCTTAAGGAAAAAGAAAAAACAAACCTAAAAAACAGGTAACTCTTACAACTGTTACATTTTGAATTTTTTAAATTTAATAAATTATATTACTGGAGGTAAATAGCCTAAATTAATTAACCAGAAAACCTGTACTATAGCACTAGAAATCTTGTATCAGCATTCTAGAATGTAATTGCATATTTCAAAAAGGGAAAACAGAAAACATTTGAACAACAAAAAAAAATCACATAATAAAAGCTTCTCTGATGCAGATAAAATCAATTTACAGTTATCACCAATATTACCAGAGCTCCCAAGCAGCATGTTAAGCTTTTGTATATGGTAACCAACAATAATTTCACCTTTAATTAAAGTAGGTATTGCAAAAGACTTGGCCCTCTTCTAATTTATTCTTTTTATGTTCTACCATGTCTTTTCTTCTATATGGTGATAAATACAGCTACAGAAGTTTTGCCAGCCTGATTTCTTAGATCTGTAATAACTCCCTGAGTCTGAATATGCTTTTCTTTTATTATCTATCAAATCCTGAAGCTTTAACAAATGTCTCACCTTATTCAAAACCTTTCTCCTTTCTTCAAATTGTTCATACCAATTTCCTACCAGAGCTCTAGAGTGCTGGATTTTTTCTTAAACTGTTACAGGAAAAGTAGTTTATATATATGCATATATACCACAAAGTCCCCTTAAAATCAATAGCAGGAAGCACAAAATCCCCAAAGAGCAGAGAAAAAGAGGAATCTTGATTTAGAAAATAGAAAAAGAAAAATATTCACAATGAACCCAAACCTTTTTGTTGAAAGTTTTTTATATATTTGCTTCCTTTTTTCTGTTTATATTTATCAGAGGGTAGTATCAAAGAGGAGGGATAGTTTTTCAAAAAAGAAAAAAGTTTCAGTTTTGATCTCATACATTTAAGATTCTGTTAGCTTTACAAAGAATGGTATTTAATCATCAAACTTCTTCCAGTCAAGAGAGAATTACAAATATGTTACTGGTCTGATAAGGCATTTGTATTACCCTTCTATAATGTTCTGTCATGTCTTGTCCTCAGTGAATTGTTTACAACTTGTTTAAGTTCTGATATCTACCTTGTGGTTTTCTATACTGTTAGCCATTAGGAAAAAAAGTCATATCTACAACATAACTTATCCCAGACCTCGTAAGTAGATCAGACAAATAAAAATGCCAGTTTAATTACACTGATTCACTATGCAAGGATTCTACTTTTGATTAGCATAGTTGTAAAAGTAGAGGAGATAAATTCCAGTCCCTAAAAATTGCTGCAGAAATTTCATGTCTTCTTTCCTTCTCAAACCTGTTTTCTTTTTTCAGAGAATCAATCACTCATTTTTCCCTGGATTATGATTCCTAGCTACCTCTCTAGTAAGGACTAAATTAATGCTAAAATTCTAAAAATTTACAAACTGATTTTTTTTTCTTTGAGTCTTGTTTACATATTCTGTGGTTTGTTTGCTTGGATTTTTGTTTTTTGCTTGCTGTTTGGTTTTGTTTTTTTTTTAATGAAATATATTTTATTTTCTTTATGACTGAAGGCTTCTTCATCAGATTGATCTTCTATTCATTGCATATCACATAAAGGGTTTTCCACCAACCATTTAGCCACTTTTTCCTTATCAATACACCATCATTCTTTCCATTAAACAGCTAGTTGTTTTCAGCACTGGATATGATGTTTCCCAGATTTTTGTGTCTCGATCCTGTAATGATAACATCAATTTCTGTCTCTGCCCTAGGTTTCACAATCCTTTTAGGAACATTTTAGCCTGAAACACCGGTAGTGTTTTCCATTCAGTAATTAGATGTGCCTGTAACTTTCCACAAAGCCAGATTATTGTCTAATAAATGTCTTGCTTAAAACACTTCTTAGGTAGTCTCTGATAGACTTGTCAATGATTGAACAGAAGTGATAGGATTTAATTTCAATTAATTATTGATGTTTACAGATGAACTAGTTATATTTTCTTTTTAATCAATGAAAATAAAAAAGTGTAATTAATTTTATCTAGTTTTAGTGTCTGCCTTAGGATAAGATGAGTCATGTTCTAACAGTTTTCTCTTTTTTTGCAATAAAACATACAAGTCCATGAGACCTGATGAAATCCATCCACTGGTCCTGAAGGTGCCGGCAAATGAAGTTGCTAAGCCACTGTCCATCATATTTGAAAAATCATGGCAGTCAGGTGAAGTTCCTAGTGACTGGAAAAAGGGAAATATAACCCCCATTTTCAAGAAGGGGAAAATGGATGAGCTGGGGAACTACAGACCAGTCAGTCTCACCTCTGTGCCTGGCAAAATCTTGGAGCAGATTCTCCTGGAAGGCATGCTGAGGCACATGAAAAACAA
Source organism: Ara ararauna (assembly GCA_028858755.1). Taxonomy (NCBI): domain Eukaryota; kingdom Metazoa; phylum Chordata; class Aves; order Psittaciformes; family Psittacidae; genus Ara; species Ara ararauna. The sequence continues at coordinate 56,005,570 of CM054378.1, forward strand.
CAGGGTGGTTGGTGACAGCCAGCATGGCTTCACTAAGGGGAAATCCTGCCTGACCAATCTGGTGGCCTTCTATGATGGGGCTATGGAACAGATGGACAGGGGTAGAGCAGTTGACGGCATCTACCTGGACTTGTGCAAAGCATTTGACACTATCTCACATGACATCTTTGTCTCTAAGTTGGAGAGACATCAATTTGATAGGTGGACCACTCAGTGGATAAAGAACTGGCTGGATGGCCCCACGCAAAGAGTTGTGCTCAGTGGCTCAATGTCCAGCTGGAGACCAGTAGCTAGTGGTGTCCCTCAGGGACGGATGTTGGGACCAGTCTTGTTCAACATCTTTGTCGGTGACATGGACAGTGGGATTGAGCACCCTCAGCAAGTTTGCCAATGACACCAAGCTGTGTGGTTCTGTTGATACGTTGGAGGGAAGGAATGCCATCCGGAGGGACCTTGACATGCTTGTGAGGTGGGCTGATGCCAACCTGATGAAGTTTAACCATGCCAAGTGCAAGGCCCTACACCTGGGTCGGAACAATGCTAGGCACAGCTACAGGTTGGGCAGAGAAGAGATTCAGAGCAGTCCTGCAGATAAGGACGTGGGGGTTCTGGTCGATGAGAAAATGAACATGAGCTGGCAGTGTGCACTTGCAACCCAGAAAGCCAACCGTATCCTGGGCCGCATCAAAAGGAGCGTGACCAGCAGGTCGAGGGAGGTGATCCTGCCCCTCTACTCTGCTCTCCTGAGACCTCACTTGGAGTATTGTGTGCAGTTCTGGTGTCCTCAACCTAAAAAGGACATGGAACTTCTGGAACAAGTCCAAAGGAGGGCCACGAGGATGATCAGGGGACTGGAGCACCTTCCGTATGGAGATAGGCTAAGAAAGTTGAGGTTGTTCAGCCTGGAGAAGAGAAGGCTGCGTGGAGACCTCATAGCAGCCTTCCAACATCTGAAGGTGGCCTATAGGGATGCTGGGGAGGGACTCTTCATGAGGAACTGTAGTGAGAGAACAAGGGGTAACGGGTTCCAACTTAAACAGGGGAAGTTTAGATTGGATATGAGGAAGAAATTCTTTACTGTAAGGGTGGTGAGGCCCTGGAATGGGTTGCCCAAGGAAGTTGTGAATGGTCCATCGCTGGCGGTGTTCAAGGCTGGATTGGACCTAGCCTTGGGTGGCATGGTTTAGTGGGAGGTGTCCCTGCCCCTGAAAAGGGGGATTGGAACTATATGATCTTAAGATCCTTTCCAACCCTAGCTATTCTATGATTCTATGATTCTATAGAAGTATTTTGGGTGACCAGTTCAGACGCACTGTAGGAAACCCTGTGGTGCTTTGTTATATAGAACAACACCATCTTGCCTTCCCTTGTTAGGCCTGTTGTGGCGACTGTGGTTGTCTCTTGCCTTCACTCGTAAACTCTTCTGAGCAATTTAAAACAAAGGATAGTGGATGACGGATTGAATGTCTATATACAATACTTCATTATGCAATAAAGACAACCTGTAGCAAAAAATATAATAAAATATTCTATGTGAAATGGAAGACAATTATGAATTTGGAATATATTGTGTTTAATTAGAAGACACTAACATATTGCTGTAATAAGGTTATTGGAAATGTGCAAGTTAAGAAAAATGTATTCAAATACTGTTAACAAATGATGGCAGAAATGGGCAGCTAGTAAATATTTTATTCAACTGATAGACTACCAACATGTCAGAATTCTGCAGTTTGGCTTGGAATAGAGTAATCTTCATATTTAGAACAAATCAGCTGAGATGGCAAAAAAAAATTTTTAAGGCGCCTATTGCCTGAGTGTCTTCACCAGCATTTAAATTTCTTTCTTTTCAAGGTAGAACTAAAGATGGATACTTCTTTTCTTATCTCAGAGACACAAATCCTGCCGCAAATTGTCTGCACCCTTATACCTCCAGCGTAGGATAGCAATGATTGTAAGTCTTTTCAAGCTGTACAAATAAAAGGTCTTATAGGCATCAGTCTACCTGTCCTGGGTTCAGCAGCAGCAGTCATTTTTTTCTCCTTCTTGGTAGCTGGTGCAGCACTGTGTTCTTGACTTTTGGCCTGGGAACAGTGCTGATAATGCCAGTGTTTTCAGTTACTGCTTGCTAATGTTTTGGTTTGACCAAGGACCTTCTGAGTCTCAGGCTCTGCCATGGAGGAGGGGAAGCCGGGAGGAAGCAGAGACAGGACACCTGACCCAAACTGACCAAAGAGCTATTCCATACCACAGCACTTCATGCCCAGGATGTAAAAAAATGGAGTGCAGAGACCCAGAAGGGTGGGGGTGCACTGCGTGGTCAGGCTGGGTATCGGTGGTGAGCGGCTGTATCCTTTCCTTGTATTTGTCTTGTCTTTATTATTATTGGTGGTAGCAGTAGCGGTTTGTGTTATACCTTAGTTAGCAAACTGTTCTTATCTCAGCCCATGGGAGTTGCATTCTTTCGATTCTCCTTCCCATCCCCCCGGGACTGGGGGAAGAAAGAGGGGGGAGTGAGTGAACGAACTGCGTGAGTGGATTAAACCATGACAGTTCTTTTTTTGGCGCCCAACGTGGGGCACGAAGGGTTGAGATAACGACAGAATTAATAGCCACTCATCACAATGCTGATTTATTGGGTCTCAAAGTTTTTGCTCTGGTTCTCACAGGTTCAGCGTATGATACTTTACTTACAGCCAGTATTTCTTATCTTAACATCTTTCAGACATGGGTTTTGGGTTATGGTTCTTGTTATGTTGTACTTTATTGCACTGATTTTTAATACAATAGACTCAGTGATCATGAAACTGACCCGGCTTTTGTTCCCATTGTGGTCTCCAACTCTATGCTTTGGGAGGTATATAATAGAAGTATTTAGCAATTGCACATCTCTTTTCACCTTCTCGGGTGGTCAACCTATGAAGGAGACATTCTTTTATGCTCCCAGCCACCCCACCAGACCGTTTACAGCATCATTTGAGAATTTTGAAGGTTTTGAATGGCCTTTAGATACCCTTGAGAACTGCCTGCTGGTTGTGATGAGGATCACCATGTTGGCACGCATACTGAGTGTGTTTTACCCACAACCATTTCGTCTGGTCCTGAGAGTTAAGTAGGGTTGGGTTTGGGCCTTGTCTGTGTTTAGACTATGATGTAGGATGACCAAGAGATTTTCCCTGAGGCTGGACAGTCATAAGTGGCAGGGTGTGTGGAACAGCATGGGCAAGTATCTAGTTCACTGGGCCCCTCCAGTGCTTTGGAAATGTCGGAGATGGAAGGCAGCTGTATGGAGTCTCCCACAACAAGCTGCAGAAACTACTGGAGGGGAGGGTGAATTCTTTTGAGCCTGGTGGGGCCATGACACCTCAGGCCATCAAGGCAGAGGTGCAGCATACAGATGGACTTATGATCAAGGGGTGGACTTAGCAATGGACACTACTGCCCAGGTTATTCATGAGTGTGAACACGGCACACAGCCTCTACTGCTCTGAAAGGCTGTTACAAAAGATGGAGCCAGACATCATGGACTGGATGGACTCAGAAGCTTTATAGGGATAGGTCCATGCACTAAGGGATGATCATAGAATCATAGAATAGTTAGGGTTGGAAAGGACCTTAAGATCATCTAGTTCCAACCCCCCTACCAGGGACAGGGACACCTCCCACTAAACCATGCCACCCAAGGCTATGTCCAATCCAGCCTTGAACACCACCAGCGATGGAGCATTCACAACTTCCCTGGGCAACCCATGATCTCTCTCCCTTTCTGTGTGTGTGTGGATGTATATATACATGTGATGGTATATTGAAAATGTGGGATCTGAGCATGACGTGAATGGTATGGAATAAGGGGTGGATACTGTCCTGGGTTTAGCAGCAGCATTTTTCTCCATCTTGGTAGCTGGTGTAGTGCTGTGTTTTTGACTTTTGGCCTGGGAACAGTGCTGATAACACCAGTGTTTTCAGTTACTGCTTGCTAATGTTTTGGTTTGACCAAGGACTTTCTGAGTCTCATGCTCTGCCAGGGAGGAGGGGAAGCCAGGGGGAAGCAGAGACAGGACACCTGACCCAAACTGACCAAAGAGGTATTCCATACCACAGCACGTCATGCCCAGGAGGTAAAAAAACAGAGAGCAGAGACCCGGAAGGGTGGGGGTGCACTGGGTGGTCGGGCTGGGTATCGGTGGTGAGCGGCTGTATTCTTTCCTTGTATTTGTCTTGTCTTTATTATTATAGGTGGTAGCAGCAGTGATTTGTGTTATACCTTAGTTAGTAAACTGTTCTTATCTCAACCCGTGGCAGTTGCATTCTTTTGATTCGCCTCCCCATCCGCCCGGGACTGGGAGAAGAAAGAGGGGGGAGTGAGTGAACGAACTGCGTGAACGGCTTAAACCACAACACTAGCACATATTGGTTTGTTCTGTTGAGATCATCTCTACTGAAAGCAAGTGAATATGAAAGCATGGTGCAGAACGGACTGAAGGCAGGAATGAGGAACTACTGTTGATTAATATTTTTGCATTTGAAACACTTATTTAAATATGAAATACACTTATAATTATATTAAAAAAGGAGAGATTACTGCCAAAAGCAATCAAATCACGCAATAATATCATCACATACTCTTAAGTTATAATTCATCATATTTTGATTAGCAATTTTCCTAAATACTAATAAATTACAACTTCAGAATTCTCAATCTAACAGCATGGAGCCTTACAGCTTCTGGAAGGTGATATTTAATTTGCCGTCATCAAAGGATTGTAGTATTTCTCTAATTCTCAGGTAGAGAAATTTTCATGCAATTAACTTCATTGTCTTTATCCACCCCTGGAATTACCAAGCAAATCTCTTTACAAAAAGGATAAACTGATGCATTCAATCATTAATAGCAAATTTGTATATTTTTTATTAACATAAACCCCAATCATTCCATGGAAAAAGAAAAGACAGACTTTTTCAAGGTGACTTGGACCTGTTAATAATCTCAATTTCATACTGAAGAAGAAAAGTTGTGAAAGTGAAGCTCAACAAAACACATAAATCCTGTTGCTTCAGTGATTCATCCATATATTTGTAAAGAAGAGCAAATAATCTAGCTGCTAGGTTCCATTCCTTTCCACATACAGCTTTGTAAAGAGGAGGGCAAGATGCAAGATAGAATAGCAGATTTTGAAGATGAAATGAGAAAACTTTCCCAGAGTTGACATGGAAGGTATAGCTTGAAGGAAAAAAATGATCCTGGTGTATTTTTTATATATTACATTGCTGAACCTGTCTATAATCTTCATGGTCTCAGAGGTTGCTAAACCCACCAAAAAGATCAGAGACTCAAAACCCCAAGGACAATGAGAAAATTGTTACATTTGACACCAAAGACTTAGACTGTGCCTTAAAGTGTCTGACAGTGAGATCAAAAGGAACACCTGTCCAACAAAAACAGTTATTTACTGCTTGGCAGCAAGATATATCACGAAAGTATTTAATCCAGTTTTAGCATATTGTATATATACTCAAAACAATACCTCTCTTAATTAACTCTTGTTAAATCAGATTAGATAAGCTAAATTTGTGTTTTCTTTGTTTTGATAAAATACTCAATTTGAGTTGTTTATTTGGTGGTTTGTATTGTTTAGCTTGATCTACAATGATCTATCAAGTCACTTCTGATGATTTAATAATAATATTTGATAACATTTTATTGTTATAGGCACACAGACAAATTGTCAGGGAAAAGCTCTCAAGCTTTATAAAAGATCTTTTTGTTTATCTCTTTTAGTAGCTATAGCCTCAGTGCTGATAAGAACCACATGTATTAACTACAGTCTGAAATTGATAAAAGATAACAGTAGACAGAAGTCATTAATAAGCAAAAAGTACAGCATTTATTCTCTAATAGGGATCTTTACAATAAGAGCTTTAATACCTGAGGTAAACACACCAAACATTCTATAGTCAATAAACAGATACAGAAACTTCCAGTGAATTCTCACTGGTCTTCTTTTACATAGGGTTGTTACATGAAAGTCCAGTATGACATCAAGCGACATGAATGTGCCTTAGCAATGCAAATGATAAAATACTGATACTTTTCTTTTCTGAACTTGATCATATTTTTCAACATACTTTTGAAACAAGAATTCCAGAACAGAAGAGACCATAATATTCAGATTTTGATCTCCATAATGCCATTCAAAGAAGTTGTTTATTCTAATTTGTTCTTCCAAGAAATTCCCCCTTAATCCATACAAGAGCTCTCATTTTCTCTGTCAGAGCACCTTGCACTCTGTCAATCATTTTTTAAGAATCATAAAGACTCTAATTTCATCACATACCAGTGCTTTTTAAAATACCAGCTTTTGTCTATGGTTCAGAAGCACCACCTAAGTGTTGCTAGATTTCTTCCTTAAATATTTACATCACACTGTTTGGCACAATTCATGTGGCACATCTTCCTACTGGTCACAAACTGAATCTAGACATCTACTCACAAAGGCAGGTAACTGTCCTGTGGGTGACTAAATTTGTGAGATGAATTCCTCCCTTGATGTCTGGCTTTGCTTCAAATTTAATTTCATAAAATTAAAAAAAAGTAGCTTTCATTGGAATTTGTCAGTTGTTCAGTATTGAAATCTTCTGCATGTCTATGATGTTGCCAAAACCCCTGGTATATTTGAGAAATTCTTACCGCCTCTGCTTGGTTCCTCAACTTGGCAGGCCATTGAGAAGCTCAGGTTTCCAGTACATCCCTTCAAAAGTTCTCAGAAGGGGAGGATGTTAATAGCTTTGAAATTTCCCATTCTTAGCTTCACTTCCAGCACAGCTACAGCTGCTATTTGGGTAACTGGTTCTGAGGCAGTCAATAGTTTCTTGGAACCGGGAAGGCACTGGTAATTAACTTTAACTGGAAGCTTTGAAATATCTTGACTTTGTTCTGGATCAGAATAAATTTATATTGCAAAGATTGAATTTTTAGTCTTCTTAAAATGCAATTGCTAATCACATCAAAGGTCTATTTAAAATGCAATTTGTTCAGATGAGCTTACCTTAGAACACAATCAAATATGCTTGTATAACTAATCTACCCTCTCTATGTACTTCTCCAACATTTATTATAAAATTTACCAGCAAATGTTTTATTATTTATTTCAAAATTATTGATAAAAATATTGATCCAGTTAGTTAGCAATATAAACATGAATCTGTGCATAATCACAACAGATGTTCTCAAAACACAGCAATTTCTAAATGAAAGCTTGTGACCTATCATTAAACCGGCTTTGTTTGTTTTTAATGCATTTATTCTAGGCTGCATAGATTTTGTGTAGCAATGTTCTTGTTATCAAAATTTTCAGGCTGGACTTAGTATGATGACACACAGGATTAATTGTATTATGGGAATACCACTAACTGCATTATGGCAAGAACTGCAGAACTTAAGCTTTAAGTACAAAATTCAAGTTTGTTCTTTACTCATAACTGTGATGCTGCTGGCTATCAAGGCTCTGCCTGTGTGTCCTTCTTTAAGCCGTAAAGTCCCCAGGTGGTCACAAAGTTATCTGATAGAATTCTCATGGATGAGACAATGCACTGGCTTGAAACCAGACAACTGAAGTGACGGAACCTGTACCCACCTTCACAACAAAGTATTTGACTTATCAGTGCAGTAGTACTCCTTGTGGGATTCTTACTGTCCTGAAGATTCTCCCCAGGCAGCCTCTGCTGAGCCTAAACCACACAATATTCTTGAAATTGCTGATTGACATCCATGGTGGAGTATCTGGCCTCCTGTAGGCTCCTTCTCTCAAGTGCTTCCTGCTGCAAATGAATGAGATGATGGTGCACAGATAAGACATTTGTAAATGTCCAGTAAAAACTCTTATTGCAGATGCAGAAATCATCATGTAGGACGGTCTCATACTTTGCTAAGATAATTAAGAGACTTCTTGAATGTAGGTCAAGATATATAACAGTAATAGGTCATGCATATTCTGGAGTAGTAGGACTATAGTCCAGTTGCATTTTAAGGAAAGAGTAGAAGACTAAGTCCTGGGTAAATCTCACCTATTCTAGCTAAATGTGTTGTTGTAATGTTTACAGGAGTCTTGTCACCATCCATACAGTAATCAACCATCCTGTTCAAGAGATTTGATTTCCAACATGAGCCTTACCTTATTCCAAGATACTAAATATTATTTCTTTTAAAAAATCCTCTTTCTGTGTCAGCACAAGAAGATAAAAAAAATCTCATTTAAAGAAAAAAAAAGCTTCTCCAGATTTTAAATAAAAATTCTGCATATACATAGATATTCATTAATATATAGCTAATCATTAAGATTCCATTACACTCCTTAATTGCTTGCTATTTCTACTCTTTAGCCTTTCCTGGCATTTTTCCAGGAGTATTGTGGTTAAGTAAGAGCATGTCTGAATTCCCTTTTTCCCCATTTTTATTAAACCAAATGATCGCAGACTCCAGTTTGACCAAGTTTAGTCTAAACAAGAAAAATCTCCGAAATCCTAAGAGAGTAGCATTGCAGTTCACTATAAAGATGAATAGTTGTAAGCCATGCTAAGTACAGGGAAAATTAAAAAAAAAAAGTTTCAAAGCTTGTAAGCTGTCTCTTAAAACCAATCTAATCAATTACTACAATGTAGTGGTGATCAGTTTTCAACACCAAAGAAAATTATCTCATCCATCTATAGGCTTAGTGGTTTACAATGAAAATGTGACTAGCATAACACTAAATAAATTGTCCCAAATTCAAACCCTTGGTAGGACTATGCCCATGACAAGTTAACAGTGAATAACTCTCTCACTGGCTGTGGCATGTCCCATTATGCAGAGGACACACTGATCTTACTTTTAATGACAGCTGCAAAATAGATGATAATTCCAGTATTAGTTGCTCCTGAAATGTTCCCTTCTTAAATAAAATGCATAACTGTTAAGTATGAGAAAATGATAAATGATGTATAGAGTAAAATTCTGCGTTAAATACCACGTTCATACCTCTTAAATGTTTGATGTATGCACAAATGTGTTTAATATGTTAATCATAGTTGTTGAATTCATCTTTGTGTTTCAAATTTAGGTCTCATTAAAATAGCATTTTTACATGGAGAAAAGCCATACTCCATGTACTTGAATTTGTCTTTCTGAAAAGATTTTACTTTACCCTAGTATAGAGATAGTGAGTGATGCAGTAAGCAAGGTTGCTAAGAGAGTTTAGGAATATCTCCTAGGTATCATGACTCCATGAGACAGAAAAGATCCTGGGAAAAAGAAGAAAAAAGAAAAGAAAAAGGATAAAACATGAATAGTACATGGATAACTTAGAGGAACTGCCCAAAAGCACAGCTCTCTGTAAACAACCAACTGACAGAGAAAGAAAAAGAAGAAGAAACTGAGGAAACAATATTTATGTCATTGTAAAATGAATTGCAGGGATCTAGGATTTTTAGCAGAAGAAATATATCCTGTGTATGGTGGAAATATAAAAAAATATAATACAGGTGAATCAGAATTAAATAACTACTCACCTATGGGACTGGTGGATTTGTTACTATGCATAGTTCCTTATTGTTTTTCTGAGGAGAAAAAAGAAGTTGAAATTACTGAGTTTCAGTTTAGGCACTGCATTTAAAGCTCCAAGGAGAACCTGAGTAGTCTGAGTTTCACCACACACATCTCAAGTTCTTTAGATTTTATCAGGATCTGGGAGTGTCAGCAGTGCAAATATTCAGCTCTGCAGAATACTTTATACCCAAAGGCCTCGATAAAATAGTTCCATTTCGTTACTGTTTTTTAGATAAATTTAATAAAAGAAGTGCAACCTGATGATGTCAGAATATAAACCCACAAATTCTTTGAAATTTGAGAAAATCTGGATCTGCAAACTATGTAGGATAAATAAACAGACAATCTTGGCACTGTCTATAGTTGCAGGGCTTAATTTTCATTCTTAAAAAACACAGAGTAATTTTCCCAGACACTGAGGACCTGTATCAAGCAAATTCACACTCCAAGACATTTTAAAATTTCACTTTGCATTATATTCTGCACATTTTCTGTATGGACTACTTGGATCTAGTGACAAAAAAAGGACTTTAGCATCAGCCAAGACAAAAAGTAAGCCAGTTTTAATAATTAAATGGATTATACCTCACTCAACTCATGAAAGGAAAAAGGATTGCTCATGAAGGGGAAAGCAGAGCTTCTTTATGTGTAAGTACCCGTGTGATATAGCTGTCAGAATGCAGTCAAACATCATGGATACTACTGTTTTGCTGCCAAGAGAGAATCTGCCTTTGTGACGGAGCCTGGCTAAAAAATTTAATATTAAGTTTTAATATTAAAATAAAAAATCAGCTTCAGTTACCTGTACCTTGGTCAACAAAGCCAAAACCTGAAATTACCAAGGATGCATAACAGCTCTTTCAATTTTCTAAATGTCAAGGACGAAGATATTCAATGCGATCATTTTCATTTTGTGATCACCCCACAAAAGAAAGCCATATTACCTAAAGTCCTAGAACTATCCAGTAATTCTAGTACAGCCAGAATGCCCAAATCCATAAGATCTAAGACCTTTCAGACTGGTGAAAAAGATGATAAGAGTTGGATTTACATAGTCCTGAAAGTGACAACTCCCTAAATTGAATTTAGATCATAGAGTCATAGAATAGTTAGGGTTGGAAAGGGCCTTAAGATCATCTAGTTCCAACCTCCCTGCCATGGGCAGGAACACCTCACGCTAAACCATGTCACCCAAATCTCAGATATCCGAGGTTCCTTTAGTATTAGATTGTAGGAATTTTATGCCCCTAGAAAGCTCCAGAATTATTCTGTGTATTAAACAAAGAAGCCTAAAACACTTACTGTCCTGAGCTGTAAAGGTAAGTGGTCAGGGGAAATTGATGTATTGTGTTATTTCATGCATACTCATAATATCTGCAGGGTTATAAAGTTCATGTTGTAAACAGGAGATATGGTACACCCTCAGAGGCAGTAATAACCCATAGTTTCTACATTTTGATTGTTACAGTACTGAGAGGGAGGTTGTCCTTGTAGCCTTCAAGAAGAAATAATTTTCTACTTTAAATCAAGAACAAGCAGCCTGTCAAGGGTCCGGCTTACCTAGCTAAACAAAAACAGCCCAAGAAATGAGCTCAAGGGCTCAGTCCCTTTATAGTGTAGGCTGCCAAAGATTTGACCATCTCTCTCCCCCTTGGGCGCTTTCCATTTGGCTGTTCCAACACATTTCCAGTTCAAATCAGGAGCTGCTCCTGAGGGATGAAACTGCTAGATTTTGCTCCCTCAGCACTCTTCCAACTCAGTCTAGGAGCCTTTGCATTTCCAGCCATCCCACCATGATCTCCATTCATGTCACATTCATGCTTTAAAATAATTTCTTTTCTATGCTGCATCTGAACTCTTATAGTGTATTTGAAGAAGGAAAACAGAAAACAATTATTCTGTCTCTATGCCACATGTAGATCACATATAGTCAATAGTGAGTTGATAAGTATATGTGGATATGGCCGGTCTGCTTTAGATGGTGCTAGCTATGAGCAGTGTGGACATGAACTTAAACACGGTTAATGTCACTTGCCTCTTTTACTTAGCAGTACAGATGTAGCAAAAGATCCTATTGTTTCCTCTTTTGCAAGGTTTTTTCATTGTTTATTCATTTGTTTCTTTTTTTGCTCTAATAAAAATGCATCAGCACTACAGCTTACTAATATGACTTTTTTTTTCATAACCGTCCATCAGTTACTGCTCATCGTACTAGCAGTAGAACAGCTGACTGACAAACGAAAGTGTCTAACTAAAAAAAAAGAGAGACAGAAAGAAAATGAACGCTGTAGAGCAACTAGCACAGCCGCCAAGAGGGTGAAACTCTGAGGAATGCAATACATGACTGGAAGAAGTTTAAATTAGGTCTGTAATTTTGGATGGTTTGTGAAATACTTAAAACTGTAAAAAAATGACATGCAGAATCTTAGCCTCAAACTGAAGAAAGAATATTCTAATTCAGATCAGCTCCTGTTTGGACTTGATCAAAAAGTAAGATTTTCCAAGAATGCAGAAAAGAATGAAACGTGATGCTGGAAGAAAGGCAACAATGTTGCAATAGACTTCATTAAATGAGAAAGCTGTTAACTATAAAGAAGCAGTATTAGGAAGAGTAAATATACCTGCACTTCTTGGAAAGTTCAGCTATGAAGAACGGCTACAAAATTAACATACACCGCCTAGAAAGTGCTTTTTCTAATAATTACAACTTGAGACATAAAGTAAACTGGGAAAGGAATTCTCAATTGGATGACTGACAGGAAAACACAGAATCATAGTATCATAGAATAGTTAGGGTTGGAAAGCCCATTGAATCATTTTAAATTTGAAGTTAAAAGACCAAGATTAATTTTTCCTTCTATTTTTTTTCCTATGCCTTCTGTCTGTGCTTAAAATTTGGTTGTTTTTTGTTTGTTTGTCTGTCTGTTGGTTTTTCTCATTGTAGGTACAGCAAATACATATTTTTATTTGCATTTCACCTTGGCTTTATTTGCTTTAAGGATATTTCAAGACAAGAGGCTGGTAAGAGGTCATTCCTTGGAATTCTGTTTCCAAACAAACAAGGTATGGGAATACTTCAACAAATGCCAAACTCATAATAGGATTCCTCAGAGCACTGCAAGTATGCAGATTGTGTTCCCCCAGTGCTTGTATGGCACTCAAGAGAAACATTCTTTATGGATTGGTAATATACACAAGGACTTTCTGAAATGCAATAAAATAACAAAAAGCACACCTGCAAAGGTTCTTAGAAATGCTGTAGTAAAAGACTGTTGTTAAGTCCATGGTACAATTGGAAAGGACACAGGCTTGTGAGAAACCTGCTAATTAGGAAAAAAGTGGAAGAGGCGATGAATGACACTGAAACAAGAGAAAGTCTCTGCTTCTGTTAACAGGGTAAAATGCAATACAATTTTTTCATGTGCTAATTTCTTACACAGAAATAAGTTTATGCTCAGATAAGTATGTTACAAGACCATCCCTGGCAGTGTTCTAGGGTGGGCCAGGCTTTGACCAACCTGGTCTAGTGAAAGGCATCCCTGCCCATGGCAGAGGGGTTGGAACTAGGTGGTCTTTAAGGTCCCTTCCAACCCAAACCATTCTGTAATTATATGATTCTTTTTTTTTTTTTCCTGTTTTAACACAAAAGACTTTGTCAAGGACAAATGAATAAGAGATTAAATACTTTTAATGTCATTTGAACCTTAAAGATGTGTTAAAAATATAAGAGATTATAAAGAATTAAATAAATATCCATAACATGGTGACACAAATCTTCTTTTAGGACTAGAAAACAATGTATATTACAACTGATTTAGCCCATAGCATAGTATAGAATCATAGAATAGTTAGGGTTGGAAAGGACCTTAAGATCATCTAGTTCCAAACCCCCTGCCAGGGGCAGGGACACCTCCCACTAATCCATGCCACCCAAGGCTATGTCCAATCCAGCCTTGAACACCGCCAGCGATGGAGCATTCACAACTTCCTTGGGCAACCCATTACAGGGCATCACCACTCTTACAGTAAAGAATTTCTTCCTCATATCCAACCGAAACTTCCCCTGTTTAAGTTTGAACCCGTTACCCATTGCCCTATCGCTACAGTCTCTAATGAAGAGTCCCTCCCCAGCATCCTTATAGGCCCCCTTCAGATATTGGAAGGCTGCTAGGAGGTCTCCACGCAGCCTTCTCTTCTCCAGGCTGAACAGCCCCAACTTTCTCATCCTATCTTCATATGGGAGGTGCTCCAGCCCCCTCATCATGTAATTGAGCACAGTGATGTTACAGCACATTGGCACAGTAGAGAAGGATAAGGACAATTTCAAAGATGTATATTTTCATTGCATTTCCTTATGACGATAGTATTTCCAATGGAATACAGCAAGATCTTTTCCTTATTAAAAATATAAAATTAACAAAACCAGACATGAAAGATAATTTCTTCCATAAATTCTCAAGAGAAATTAACAAAAGAAGATAATGTTTTTTTTTTTTTCTTGGCAGTTATCAAAACATTTTAAAATCAACACTTTGAGATCATTGAATCAAACTCCCAACTGAGCACTGACCAATTCAGACATTAGGTTTTCAAGCAAGAAATTAATTTTTGTCATTTTTTTTCATTATTCTATTTTTACCTTCTTTAAACAACAGTTTCTCTTTCCATCTGAAGAAGTAAGGTTAGTCCCATTTCACATGAAGAAGTGAAGCTTAAGGACACATAAAAAGAGAATCAACAGATGACTGGTGGTTACAGATTAAGAATCAGATGCTCACAGACCTCTTTGCACTGTGTTAGAGAAGCCATAAAAATCTCAGCTGGAGTCAGGAAGGAATTTCCTGATCCTTCAGTTACAGCAGTTGTGTGACCAGCTGTCAGACTATACGTCTGAACCAGCTAGGCATACTGAACACAACTATAGGTAGAAAGGTAGTGTTTCCGTGTGCAGAGTGCTCTGGGAAGGGCAGCAGAGATGTAGGGGCATCTCCACTGTCAGATGCAGAAAATCGCATGGCAGCTCTGCATTCACTGGATGACTTTGGTATGGAAACCAGGCTAGCTTGCCTACCTAGATCATGTTGACTTTGACTAGAAGGTAAATACAAAATTTGTCCATCTCAGAGACACAGAAAGCAGGGGTGCAAAACGGAAGTAAAAAAGTGTTGGGTTTTATAAAATCCCAGTATTTATTAATTAAGGTGCTGGAAGCTAAGGAAAAGGTTAGGAAAGCTAAGGCCCAGTAAGAATTAAACTTGGCTAGGGATGTGAAAGATAACAGGAAGGGATTCTATAGTTGCATAGCGAATAAAAGACATACTAAGGACAACGTGGGCCCTCTCTGGAAGCTATCAGGAGAACTGGCTATCCTGGATTAGGAGAAGGCTGAGGTTATTAATGACTTCTTTGCCTCAGTCTTCACCGGCAAATGATCTGACCACACCACCCAAGTCTTGGAAGGCAGAAGTAGGGACAGTGAGAATGAAGACCCTGGGCCCACTGTAGGAGAGGATCTGGTTTGAGACCATCTTAGGAACCTGAACATGCACAAGTCCATGAGACCTGATGAAATCCATCTGCGGGTCCTGAAGGAGCTGGCAAATGAAGTTGTTAAGCCACTGTCTGTTGGAGAATGGCTCACAGAGCAAGGTAACGGGTCATTGAAATCGCTTTGTGAGCAGAAGTTTGTCTAGGACAAAATACAGTCTGGCGCCCAGGTGCCCAGCAGTGTCAACAAACCAACAATAGGCATTGAAAAAATAATTGCGCAGTTGGAGAGGACCTGTCATCAGCAAGAACGGCCTGACTGTGGACAGTATGGAAAGTACCAAGGAACTTGAATTGAAGAAAAGAATTGCAAAATGTAACCGCAAGATAATTATATTTAGCAATGATTGTTAGCTAGTTTTAACCAATGAAAATGAAACACGGATAGCTTGTAACCAATCATATGATAACAAGTATGAAACAATCAACCATTTGGTCTATACAAGTCAGCATATTCTCTGAATGAATTGAAGCTTGCTTTATCAACCATATTGGTTCGGCTGCTTGCTTCCCCCACGGTCGCAACTGTCCATCATCTTTGGGAAATCATGGCAGTCAGGTGAAGTTCCAAATGACTGGGAAAAGGGAAATATAACCCGCATTTTCAAGAAGGGGAAAACTGATGACCCAGGGAACTGCAGATCAGTCAGTCTCACCTCTGTGCCTGGCAAAATCTTGGAGCAGATTCTCCTGGAAGGCATGCTGAGGCACATGAAAAACAACAAGGTGGTTGGTGACAGCCAGCATGGCTTCACTAAGAGGAAATCCTGCCTGACCAATCTGGTGGCCTTCTATGATGGGGCTACGGATCTGATGGACAGGGGTAGAGCAGTTGACGGCATCTACCTGGACTTGTGCAAAGCGTTTGACACTGTCTCACATGACATGCTTATCTCTGAGTTGGAGAGACATCAATTTGATAGGTGGACCACTCAGTGGATAAAAAACTGGCTGGATGGCCGCACGCAAAGAGTTGTGCTCAGTGGCTCATTGTCCAGCTGGAGACTAGTAACGAATGATGTCCCTCAGAAATTGGTGTTGGGACCGGTCTTGTTCAACATCTTCGTTCGTGACATGGACAGTAGGATTGAGCGCGCTTTCAGCAAGTTTGCTGATGACACCAAGCTGTCTGGTTCGGTTGATACATTGGAGGGAAGGAATGCCATCCAGAGGGACCTTGACACGCTTGTGAGGTGGGCTGATGCCAACCTGATGAAGTTTAACCATGACAAGTGCAAGGTCCTCCACCTAGGTTGGAGCAATCCCAGGCACAGCTACTGATTGGGCAGAGAAGAGATTCAGAGCAGTTCTGCAGAGAAGGACTTGGGGGTGTTGGTCAATGGAAAAATGAACATGAGCTGGCTTCAGTGCGCGCTTGCAGCCCAGACAGTCAACCGTGTTGTGGGCTGCATCAAAAGGAGCGTGACCAGCTGGTTGAAGGATGTATTCTGCCCCTCTACTCTGCTCTTGTGAGACCTCACTTGGAGTATTGTGTGCAGTTCTGGTGTCCTCAATATAAAAAGGACATGGAACTTTTGGAACAAGTCCAAAGGAGGGCCACGAGGATGATCAGGGGGCTGAAGCACCTCCCGTATGAAGATTTTCCTGTCTGAGAAAGTAGGGACTGTTCATCCTGGAGAAGAGGAGGCTGCGTGGAGACCTCATAGCATCCTTCCAATATCTGAAGGGGGCCTATAAGGATGCTGGGGAGGGACTCTTCATTAGAGACTGTAGTGATAGGGCAATGGGTAACGGGTTCAAACTTCAACAGGGGAAGTTTAGATTGGATATGAGGAAGAAATTCTTTACTGTAAGAGTGGTGATGCCCTGGAATGGGCTGCCCAAGGAAGTTGTGAATGCTCCATCGCTGGCAGTATTCAAAGCCAGGTTGGACATAGCCTTGGGTGGCATGGTTTAGTGTGAGGTGTCCCTGCCCCTGGCAGGGGGGTTGGAACTAGATGATCTTAAGGTCCTTTCCAACCCTAACTATTCTATGATTCTGTGATTCTACGGTATACTTTATGAGAATATCAGCCTTACTCCTGAATTATAACCTGTCTGAGGGTTTTCCTCTCCCTGTATATCACAGTACTGGTCCTCCAGCACTTTTTCTTGCCTGGAATTTTAAAGTAGGCTCCCAAACAGACTAAGCTGAACATCACTTGTCGCACTTTCCAGAAAATAAAGTCTAGAGCAGAGGTGTTCAAGGCTTGATTGGGCATAGCCTTGGGTGGCATGGTTTAGTGGGAGGTGTCCCTGCCCCTGGTAGGTTGGTTGGAACTAGATGATCTTAAGGTCCTTTCCAACCCTAACTATTCTATGATTCTATGATTCTATGATTCTATAATATGTCAACGGTTGGCCACTTCCATCTACTGAGGTTAAAAGACTGTTTCAAGCTTAAATTTAGAGTGTACAAAGTCTCCTTTTTACCTTCTGAACTGCCCATCACTATGAATTTCACAGGGTGCCTCATTAGGTTACAGAGCTGCCCAGAGTACCCACATGAAAAATGCTACTCTGACTACATTAGAAAATGTGCAGGTTTTTTTCTGCAGGAGTGACACCTTTCCCAAGGGCTCCATTATCCTGTTCCCCTTGGCTGTGTGGAAATAATTAATTCCACTTGAATGGCTTTTGTTTAGAAAAAATGTTCGCTGAAGTTATTTGGTTTTCAGGGTTGAGTTTCCTAGGTTTTATTATTGTGAAAGAAATGAAACTGACAAATAGCAAGATTTTTATCTGCAATTCATTACAAAGTCCATGATTTTGTTATTAAGACTACTAAGGAAATCTTTCTTTTTAAATGAAAGCACATTCATGCATTTTTTCAAGCCATTGAGAAAATATGTTTTATATGTACTACTTATATGAAGTAAATAGTGCACAAAAAGCTAAAGTTTGAAAAAAAGATTTTAACTGAATTATTTATTATTCTATTTACAGTCTGAAAACAATTATAATGAAAGATTTTATTTGTAGTTTAACAGAGTTTCTATAAGCCCTTCCCTCAAAACAATGTATTTATCAACCACATTTGCCTTCCTCTTCTTCAGGCTACAGAAATAGTAACATATCTGTCGTCTACCTCAAAGAAACATTCTGATGATAAATTACTTTATTCTAGATTTCAACAGCAGCCTACAGTTAGCTACTGAAATGTATATTTAGACATTCCCCAGTTTTCAGTTCTTGATAACATTAAACAATCTGTTAATTTTTCTTTTTTTTAATCAAGCTTATCTTAGAATAGTTTTGCTGTTTGACAGTCTTTATGAGGCTGCAGACACTGGGTTGTAAGCACTTGTACAGTTTATATTTGCTATTAATGGTTTCCTCTCATGGGAAGAAGAGTAGATATCCATATTACTGTAGGATGTGCACAAATACACATTTTTACTGCAAGCACATGAAAAATCAGTCATGAATTTTTGTTTTCCTAATTGTTAATATGAATACAGGGAAAGTATTTTTCCAATCTGATGTACGAACTCTTGTCTTCACACTAGATTATTGGACTTTTCATTAATCCAAAGTATGTCTGAAGCCGTAGCAGTAAAAGAAGTTAAAGTCACTTACATTTCTTTCAGAAAGTATATTTTTTAGAGTAAACAAATAAAATAAAAGCTTGCCTTAATTACATTTTCAGGTACATTTTCACTTAATCTTCATTCTTTTCAACATCTTAGTCTGACACTCCTTGGAAGAATCAACACTAAAATAAACATCATGGTCACAAAAGTCACTCAATATAAACGACCCAGACAACTTGAGCAAAAAAGTGTGAAATACCTTGCCATAAAAAATATTTTCTCCTAAAAACATTATACAAAACAACATTTTTATGCCTTCTACTACGGATTTTAGTTTGAATAAGGTAATAGGATTTACAAATGTGAAAGTTTCAAAGTCAATTCTACCAAGTATAATTGGTGTATTAAGGTCATGGACATGGCTGCATACTTTTTCTTCCTAAAGACTTTTTTAGTTTCTCTCACTTTTATCCACCTGCATTACTGTGCAGAGTGGTAATGATAGATAGATAGATTATATATTTTAATAGATTGTTTTATACCATATAAAATGATCTATTACAAGGTAGAACTAAAATAGATACTGAGAACCCATCCACGCTAATTAAAAGCTCTACAGATAGTATTAGCTAATTTTTTCATTGTTTTTTACTTTTGTTTTCCACCTTTGTTTTTCATCCTTTAGTTATAATAATTTGTCTGATAAATAACTTTAAGGATAGCTGACACTATCCTCTGTATTCACCAGTGATAATCGGGATGCTTTACAAGACATGTATGACGTTGCAAGTAATCTGAGAATAGTCTTAATTATATAGTGCTCTGAATTCAGTGCTGCCATGGGTAACTTTCTTTGAAAGGAGGTAAACCCCATTAACTAAGCTCTATTTCCTACTTCTGTGTCTTATACCTCCTACAGCCATACAACACTCCCAAGTCACTGCCTAAACCATGCTGTTTATTGGACACCCTGTAAACCAGGCCACTAGAACTGATTATTTTAAGGCTTTCAGGGGTCTGAGGCCATCTGAGGGTGGCCTCACAAGCAGCTGTAAAGGAAGAAATGAAAGAGGATGGTAGTGCAGAATAGTAACAGTAGCAGAAACTGAAGATGTCTTTAGGAAGAAAAAGTATACAGGCATGCTCTGAATGTTGCCTCAGCTTCTCACATGTGCTTGCCTCCTGCAGCACGCTTCACACTGCTAGCACAATACCTTTATTTGAAAGTGAGTGGAGAGTTGCTTAGCAAACTGCATCCACCAGAGACTTTCAGCTGTGTCATCACTACTTGAAGGAGCATACACAGAGTAATACCAAAGGAAATAATACTTTTAACTGGCGTCAAAACACTGGAATAATTTTGTTGCATTTGTTGTTTCTTTGGTACTCATTTTTTAAATGGGTAGTAAGGTCTAGACAACCACACATATATTTGGATCTTATTTTTTCTGAAATACTTAGAAAACTAATATTTATATCTGATTTGTACAATTGGAAAACACTGAAATAGGGTTTGGAAGACTGCCTCCATCTTAAACACATACAGCTAAGCCTACTTTTTATGTGCTTAATATACCACAGGCAGAGAAACGGCATAATTACTATGCAGCCTTCCTAAGGAAAGGTGTTTATAAAGTCAGTGGAGAGAATAGATATTCCTAAAATGGTTCAGTTCATCCCATCTTACTGCAGTAACCACCAGGCTGAACTTAACCCCCTTCTTGCTTGGTGACCTCTGAACTGATGTTAACCCAAGTGGCTGGTTTGAAGAAATAAGCTGGGACATGCTTTTATGAACTGTGTTTGTGCATCTGGCAGCTGTGGTGCGTTCCTGGGATGTGTCCAACCCAGACCGGTGGTCTTCTATACAAGTGCCAATCAGCTTTCTTCCATATCATTCAGAATTTTCTTGGGTGGCAGTGGAGTGCTGGGTTGGAAACCTGCCCTTGTATTGTCACAACAGGTCCTTCAGCACAGGACTAGGTTTCTTGGGAACTTGCAGGCCAATCAAGTAAGACATTTAGCAAATTTAGGAACCTACAAGTTAGACAGTGTTAGTTAGTGGGCAACTGTAGTTTCAATATTAGGCTTGAGGGGTGTTTTCATTATTTAATTCCAACTTTGTGGTACATCTTTTCACTTGTAGACACCACTTTTTTTCTCATATGTAAAATAAAAAGAATAATACTCACTTCCTTTTTAAAGTACTCTAGAAATCCACAGAAGAGAAATGCAATTAAAAATAACATGTAGCAATGACACCTGAGATTACTTTTACAGTAGTTAATGTGCTTCAACTATATCAAATATATATTAATCATTGAAGTGAACACATACAAAGACTTGTACACTTAGGTAGATTTATTATACATGCAGTGACTTCTTTTCTGTTGTGCATTGATTTATGGCATCTAAAATGAATAAAAATGGAAAACTTAGGAACTATTCTGGTAAAAAGGTGATAAAAAGAAAAAGAAAAACTGTTCAGCATGAGAGAATTAAAAAAGGAAAGCTAAAAAATATCTGATTTACATGAAAACAAACCAAAATTTGCAATAGTTTCTACTAGGGATACTACACAAACTTCACTCATGTGGTCTGAAAAAGGGCTACATAACATACAAGTATTTTTTCCTCATCAGTTTTCATTGATATGGCATGGTTTCAAGCAAGTTCATCATTTAGCAATACACTACACTCTCAGCCCTACACACTCCTTTCAGCATAAATAAATAGAAGTCACATTTCTGCAGAAGAAAAACGCCATGCATGAAATAACAACAACAACAACACAACAAAAAGAAGCTATGCAAAAATTAAGTGACTATGAATTCTGACATTTTTGGTAAAGATCTCTCATTTATCAAGGTTTTGCAGCACGTTCATTGGAAGCGGAAATTCTGCAGCTCCGCAGTTGCTTCCCTCTTTCTCTACACTTTCAAAAATAAACAGCCAAATGCATCAAAACAAAAAACATAAGGATTTGCTTCCAAGAGATGATACTGTCACCATCATTCAGCTGGAGTCAACCTAGCTTATTCATAAGGCATGCTCAGTCTGCAGCTATGGAAAGCTGTGATACTCGTTAACATGGCATTTGTTGTTTGCTACTATCAAGTATGCATGAATATTCTCATGATATGCTCTACCCATGCACTGTGATTAAGCAGACCAGAACTCATGCACTCCTACATACAGTCTCTGTACTTGAGATGAAATATTGATTGGATCTCCTAGTTTTGCAGAAACTCACTGCTTACCATGCAGCAATTCTACTTCTTCACATGTGCAGGTCCTTGTCTCACCACTTCCAGCTGAAATTAAAGCCTTGAATGACACTTTCAGTGCTGCGCCATCCTGCCACTTTTTTTACTCTTTAAAGATGGAGCTTTCCGCATGGTTATCTCTAATCTGCAATTTATATCAGAAGTGGCAGTACAGAATAACAGGTTAATTCATGCAGGAAAGAACCTCAGGCTATCTCTAGTCCAGCTCCTTACTCACAGCAGGGCCAGTTCTGGGGCTGCAGACAGGCTGCTCATGGCTTGCTCGAAAGCTTGACTCCCTCCAAGGGCAAGGATGGAGCTGCCTGTTGGGGCAAACTTGATGACCCTTCATAAGCTGTGGGGTTCTGTTAGATACTCCCAAATCTGTCTCTTTTACAGACTGAACCAGCCCAGCTCCCCTAGTCTTTCCTCAGGGGCAAGTGTGTCTCCCCATCACCATAAGATTCTTCCATAGGCTTCCTCTTTTTTTTCCATGTCTTTGCTGTGTTGAGGCTCCAAACTGGACGCAGTATCTAGATGTGGTCTGATAGATATGATGTGGGGGGCAACAATCCCTTCCCTGAGTTCATGGTCCATTCTCATGTTGAGGCAATCCAGGGGGCTGCTGGCTACTTTTGCTGTCAGGACGTACTATAGGCTCGTGTTCAGTTCGCTGTACAGTACCACCCTGAGGCTTTTTCCACAGAGTGGCTCCCTAACCCCTCTGTCCTCAGCCTGTTCTATTGCAGGGACCCTGCCCTTGCTAGAGCAATGATTGACATTTGCACTTGCTGACTTTCATGGAGTTCCTGTCAACCTATTCCTAGAGGTCCCCCTGGCCCTGCCCTAAGGCGTGCTGAGTTGCATGGTGGTAAGTTGTTATTGTGAAGAAGCCTATGGAAACGTAATCATACATATAAGGGTTCCCAGGCTGACCTTGCAAATTAATTCCAACAGCAAAGGCTTATGAATAAACATTAGGAGTAGCCACAATGCAGTCAAGCTCTTTGCCATAATAGTCTTATTGTAAAGGGCACCAAGGAATACAGAGAACAGCTGCGTATAGGCTCAAAAAACTTGGAATAATTGCAAGGTTAGAGGCCTGCATACTCCCCCATCACTTCCACAGATCTGATTAAAAAAGCTTCTTAAAGAGGAAAAAAGGAAGGAAAAAAATAAAAAAAGAAAGTCTAATGTACTCTATTAATTTTAAAGAAAATTACTTTGACTTCTCATAGGAAGATAATAATTAAGGAAACAAAAGAAAAAAAATGTGAAGATAAGCAGCATCTTCTTTGCATGTGTAAAGAATTGCATCAGAGACTATAATCCTTTTTGTCCCTTGTGACATGTGCTTTGAAGGAGAAAGAAAGAAAGACTTGTAAGTGATGGCACTTCCACTCTCACCCCCAAAGATACCCACAAAATATAGACATTTGTTATATTCAACAATTGTGTTGATAACTGCAGATCTTTGAGCAGCAGAAGGAAAAAAAGATTGCCCTTGAAGGCTGTCAGGTTTGAAGCTTTTGCCAAAATTGGAGCTGTTAATCAGTGGAGTTGTTAATGAAATAAAACGCCCACATAGATCTAATAAAACAATTTAGGAGCAGAAAGACAAAATTCTGGAGCTCTTCATGCAAGTGTGACAATGAAGGCAAAGAAAGAGTGAGATTATTTTATTCGTAACCTTTTGTTTGAAGTGCTTAATTTCAGTTTTGGCTGTTTAAAGTTTTCACATATTTTCTTTTCTGAATAAATTCAAGAAATGCACTAAGTAATTTACTGAATGTTGTTATGAGTAATTCATTCTCTGTGTTTTAATTGCTGTGGAATATAAACAAGAATCTTTATAGAGAGATAGATAAAGTTGCCTGACATATTAAAAATATATTTAGATAAAGAGTCAATGGAATATTTGAAGCTCAGCCTTTATGTATATAGTTGTCCTCATTTCCAAAATATTCAGATGCATGAAGACCAGATGAGCACCCATATGTTACAGAAAAATTACACTGAAATAACCTGCAGGAAAAGACTATAGCAGTTTTATAGGGGGCTATATCTTTAGTAGTTTTAAATAGTTTTACATGGCTTGACTTATAACTATGAATTATAGTAGCTCTATGGGCTAAGAAAAGAACTAGACATGTCATGCAATTGATTTTTATGTTCAAATATTTATAATGTCAGATTTGATGGAAAGAGTGCAGAGTAATCTGGAAAGGGGGTGTTTGTATGGGTGCCCTTACACCTGGAGAAAAACTGTAATTTAAACATGCACTCAAATAGTAGAGCATCCAGAGAAGCTTGCAACAATGACATTAATTCATTTCACAAACAACAAAAAAGGTGCTACAGATTGCTACATTTATATTCTGTTTTGCAGTTTTCCCAATTGCAAGCAGTGGAAGAGAACTGAATAAATCAAAGGATGTTATTACAGCAATGACATATTATATGCTACTCTACATTACCAGGAGATAATGCAATAGCATTTTTGCGGATCACTACATGTCATAATTCCTGACAACTATAAGCGTGTCCACATAAAAGGTCACAGTCATGGGATGCCACAGCCTGCTGAATAAAATGAAATGCAGTACTGTACTGTCATAAATACTTGTGTTGAAAAAAGGTGCAACAATTTACTCAGTAGACTAACAATCTAAAAAAAAAATCCACTACTGCAAAAGTTATTTTAACACCAGATATAATCTTACATAAGGCAGATGGGGATAAAACCATTTGAAGTGGAGGATTACACTACGAGAAAAGTAGCATATGGCTACACTTACACTGCATGGTAGATGGGATTGCAATACCACTGTGCTGCAAGAAGACAGCATCATGATGCAAATAAAATATAGCCAAACTTTATGGAGACTATGCAAGCCACCTTTGGCCATATGAAACTACCGAGATAGCTAAATGCTAAGAAGATCTACACAAGTAGTCTTCCACTGTGTGGGCACAGCCTAGAAGATAGGCAGGGAGGGGAGGGCATTATCAAACCAACTGTCAGTATGTAAATAATCTTCATGGCTACGCCATATTGCTTACTGAAGGGTGAAATGATATTATCTGGTCTTCACAAAATTATTTCCTCCTAAATTACTATTCAGTATACGTTGATGTTTAAAGAATAGTAATGCTGTGGGTTGAGTTATGCACACAACTGGCTAACACTTACATAGTGGTTTTAAATTTATGTAACTTTTTTTCATAGAACTAGCTATAGCTGAAACAGTTGCTGCCTCTAACTTGAGAAAAAGTGTACATCCTGGTAAAACAAAGGTACACTCCTGAGATGGCTACACCATGCTATTTTCATGGGCAAAGGCAGCTTCTTATCTTGTTTTTTGTAGAAGTTGTGTGTGAGGGTACTGTCATGGTTTAAGCCCAGCTGTAACTCAGTAAAACCACACAGTCTCTGGAGTCTCCCCTCCCCTTCCTCCCCTCTGCTCCCGGAGGGATGGGGAGGAGAATTGAAAGAATGGCATTCCCACAGGTTGAGATAAGAACAGTCCAGTGACTAAGGTAAAACACAAATCACTACTGCTACCACCAATAATAATAATGATAAGAGAAATAACAAGGGAAGAGAATACAACCACTCACCACCCAATGACCGAGCCGTGAACTCACTCTTCCGGGTCCTGCCCCCAGTTTTTACATCCTGGGCATGACATACTGCAGTATGGAATACCTCTTTGGCTAGGTTGGGTCAGGTGTCCTGTCTCTGATTCTTCCCAACTTCCCCTTCTCCCTGGCAGAACATGAGACTCAGAAAGTCCTTGGTCAGACTTAACATTTGAGCAGTAACTAAAAACATCAGTGTTATCAGCACTGTTCCCAGGCCAAAAGTCAAAACCACAGCACTGCACCAGCTACTAAGAAGGAGAAAAAAATAACTGCTACTGCTGAACCCAGGACAGGTACTAATCATGTATTCATATGCAATTGTGTAATCACAGAGCCAGGGAGCTGAAGAGTTTCTTACTTTGAACTTTTCTTTTCTACTTCTTCTAGGGACTGTTATTACAGAAATCTTGATAGTTCATAACTTGGCATATTCACTTAAACTAGCCATCACTTTGCATTTACTTTATTATTTTCAGGCTTTAGCTGCATTAGCTGAGGGCAAGATATGCTGCCTGAAGAAGGAGTAGAGCAAATAGCTAGATCCTAAAAGCTTTGAAGTTGCTGGAGCTAAATCCAACAGAGACTAGAAGGCAACAGGTCTGGGAAGGGTGGAGACAAGGCAGAAGAGAAGGGGACCTGCAAGCCAGATGGGAACTTACAGATTCAATCATAAAAGCCCTGGTGGATCAGAAGTGAGATCTTTTAGTTTAAATGTAAGCTGAAATGAGTTTGGCATCACAAGCAAGAGAATTTTTTCCTTTGCTCAGGTAACAGAGTTTGGTCATTCTTCAGCAGTTTCTTTTATGGAGGAAACTAGTTTACAGAATTTAAAATTTTGGTTTAATTGCTTTAGTCAAATAAGAGTAACAGCTTAGACTGCAATCTTACAGTATTAGGTTCATGTCCTGTACAGAAAGCCAGTTTACCCTAGATTTTGTGAGACAATTAAGCTTTTTCTTTATAGTTCACTGGGGTAAATTGATAGGAAAAACTTGATAAATCTTCTTAAATCATCTTTCTGGTAAGAGGTATAGGTATGGACAGAATCCTGACAAGTTGTGTGGGAAAATTACTTTGGTGAAGTTGGAATTAGAGAAAACTGGGGCTTAACAGAGGTTGTAGTATTAAGGAAAGTTTTTCAGGGTAAAATACAGTTGCTGCTTCCAGGGTGGTTGGCATACACAGATTTTACTCCACCATAGTTCCCTGGGCAGCACAACCTACCATTCTAGTACATGCTAAGAGGAGTAACAGAGGGTGGAGCAGAGTGGAGACACCATAGCCAGGCTATGTTGCACTGCTTTGTTCCTTTTCTTCTCCAGAATTTTTAAAATATAGCATTATGGATCACAGTATTTGCCATATTCCTCATCAGCTGTTATTCTGTTGCAAATTTAGATGTATTTGGTTATCAGTTCTGACTACTGTTTGCTTTTTTTATTTATTAGCATCCTGCTGTGGGACTAAGCCTGGAAAAGCTTGTGTCTCTCTAGGTAGCTAATGATATAGCCCTTGTCATCATAATTCATTCTCTCATCACAGTGTCATGTCATTAAACTGTGTTAAACTTTGGTCAGTCTCAATGTTTTTTGGTAACTGTGGAATGTATTACAGTCTCATAGTGAGCAACCAAGTGCAATAATACTTAAAGGCGACACATTTTTATACGGGGAAATAAAAATAATAATAATAATAATCTGGAAATGTTGGCTCTTTGACTCTGTTTAGATTCAGATTTTGGAGAGCACCAAGCTTTGCTGATGCCAGTACCTCTTGTCCGTGACTTTTAAGAATAACTGGAGCATAAATTACATGAGCAACAACAAAAAATGCTATGCTTATAACTATCAGATAATACTGGGTAACAGAAAATGCAATCATTTACATGCAAATAGCTTTGAAGCTGTACTGACTCTAAAGATGTAATAGACTGCATTTATTAAGGTCATACTCCTTAGAGACTTTATACTTGAACATAGGGTCTATAAGCTGCTTATGTCCATGCATGACTTCCTGACTGCTATCTCACCTTTATTCCCATGATTTTTTAACTTTCCTCATGTTTTCCCTATCTTTCATTAGTCTCTGTGTGTCAGTGTCTAACAACACTAATGAGCTGTGACCTCAAAGCCTCAGGGATCAACATGTCACTTGAAATAAATGGCTTACCTTGATGCAAAGTTTAGGTTACTGAGTAAGCCTGAAGATTATTACCTTTGCTACTTCTCTCTCCCCTCACCCCATTTTTATCTTTTTATGACTTCTGTTCATTCATTTGCATTCCTCCATATGAAGAAATTCTGAGTACCGATGCTGAGTATTGTAAGAATCCAGAAAGCGAATATTTTCAAGTCAAAATAAATCCAGGGATTTTTTCATAATACCACCCCTGGTACATCAATGATAAATTACAACAGATATGCTAATGGACGCAGTAGATAAATTGCAACAGATATGCTAATGGTCGCAGTACTGGCTCCAGTCCTGCGTAACATCTCCATTAATGATCTGGGTGATGGGGCACAGTGTACCCCCAGCAAGTTTCTAAATGACACTAAACAGGGAGGAGTAGCTGATTCGCCAGTGTATCATGCTGCCATTCAGAGGGACCTCAACCGGCTGGAGAAAGGGGCTGTCAGTAGCCCCAGAAAGTTCAACAAGAAGAAATGCAAAATTCTGCAGCTTTGGGGGAGCAACCGCATGCACCAGTGTGTGCTGGATACTGGCCAGCTGGAAAGCAGCTTTGCAGAAAAGGACCTGGGGGATGAGTTGAACATGAGCTATAAATGTGCTCTTCCTGCAAAGAAGGCAAATGTTATCTTTATCTGCATAAAATGAAGTATTGTCAGCAGATCAGATAGTAATGAAAGTTTGTGCCCTGTCTCTGTATGCTAAAAGTCAGCAATATATCTGAGTGTTTGTGCCTCATTCTTCAAGAAATTGTACTTTTTTCTAGTGTGTTGCTAAAACCTATCAAGATTATAGAAAAACAAATTTAGTCACCTGGTCTAGTTCAGCTGCTGGAGTACCCTTGTTTTCTTCATTAAGATTGCGCTAAGGATCCAAATTTCTTCAAAGCCAAGTTAGCAATTGTGAATATCCATCTAAGGGATAATCAGACTTTACAGTAAGCAACTGCGCCTTTTGACATCAAAGTTCAAGAATTACTCCAGCACATCTCTGACACCTATTCACTTTAAGAAGAAAATAAT
The DNA here is from genome assembly GCA_028858755.1 of Ara ararauna. Classification (NCBI taxonomy): domain Eukaryota; kingdom Metazoa; phylum Chordata; class Aves; order Psittaciformes; family Psittacidae; genus Ara; species Ara ararauna. The sequence goes on from CM054378.1 coordinate 56,034,353, forward strand.
TGGTAGACAAGTGAAAATAAGAATAACCTAGGCAGTTATTTCACTTTTGGGTTAAATTAAAAGAAAATATTACTTTTGGGAAGCCAGGAGCATATTAGCTGTACTTTCAATCCAATTCTCAAATGGAGCCATACAATTTAGAGCCCCAGACACCCTTGGGGCTCTTTACTGACTAACATGGATGGCCATGTCCTTTGCTACCAAACAATCCAATATGTGAAACCTTTCTGAAAAATTCAGAAATTTCCGACTGATCTATGATGTTGCTAACAAAAATCTAAACTTCTCTACTCCTCTTTAGACTTCTATTTTCATTGTTACATGAAATGCAACAGAGGTGATTTTCCAACTGTCTTCTATTTGGTTTTGCTCCTTTCTTACAAAGAATCCTACAGGGACATACATAAACATTTGCTATTTTCCTGAATATCTGAAATATTGTTGCACCTGCATTTGTACCAGTATTCACTCTCAAAAAGAACTCTAGGAGAAAGAAGGTCTGGAGGAACAAATGCTTACCTCAAAGCCTGCTCAAGTGCTTGTTGCATAATTACACCGATAGCTGAACATGTAAACTGTGAGGCTGAATAAATTTATTTTCCGAAAAATTGTACACAAGTTAGCCCTTGACATTGCACTAATAGTCATCTTAACAATCTAAACCTCTACTTTGGACATTAGGATGTTTATCCGAGATCCTGTGTTGTGGTAGAGTAAATAATATGCACAGAACTGTCACAGTTTTTCTGTCAAGAAACTGCAGTGTAGAGTGGCTATACAAAATGTATGAAATATTTCTCTAAATGTTGCAAATTTAAAAAGAACCTACTTCTTTCTGCAAATTCAATTTCTCATTGTGAGAATATATTATGGATGTTAAGCATGCCAGGGGACCTCTATCATTTTAAATGTTTCCATTTACTATTAGTAGCTCTGAGTACTTCCTGTGGTGTTCGTGATTAACTGATATATTTCATTACAAAATTTTGAATGAAATCTCAGTTTTGAGAAGACAGGTTTCCAAGCCTCTATAAAATTTGGTAACTGCCATGACTTAACCCCAGCTGAAAACTAAGCATCACACAGCTGCTTCTCACTCCTACTGTAATAAGACAGGAAGAGAATTGGAAGAGTAAAACCACAAAAACTCATGGGTTGAGATAAAGGCAGTTTAATAGGCAAAGCAGAATCCACACACACAAGCAAAGGAAAACAAGAAGTTCATTCACCACTTCCCACTGGCAGGCAGGTATTCAGCCATCTGAAAAAAGCTGGACTGCATCATGGTTACTTGGGAAGAAATATGTTATCATTCTGAATGTCCCCCCTTTTCTCTTCTTCACCCAGCTTCATATGCAGAGCATGACTCCCCATGGTATGGAATATCTCTTGGGTCAGCTGTGGTCTGCTGTCCTGGCTGTGTCCCTTCTCAACTCCTTGTGCACCCACAGCCTACTTGCTGATGGGTGAGGAGCAGAAAAGGCCTTGGGTGTGTGTGAGCTCTGCTCAGCAGGAACTAAACATCCGTCCAAAACAGAGTCCCATACTAGATACTATGAAGAAAATTAGCTCTACCCCAGGCAAAACCAGCGCAGTAACTCAGTCCAATTATAGCATCTTTAAGCGAATCACCTAATTTTCATCCTAATAAAAGAACATTGCAAAAAATTACGGTATTGTGAGCATGCTATTTTGCAAAACATTTTACAATCACCTAACATGGTGGATCTCACTTATCTGCTGAAACTTCTTTGATGAGTTATTTCTTTTCATGTTGCATTGTTTAATTTAGCAAAGATCAACTGAAGCTGATTTAGACGGACGTTCAAGTAGAAAACCTTTTACTAATCTTTACTTCAACATGTTGAAAAAGATTTTTCATCGAAAGTGTGAGAATAATACATTATATATATGCAAAGATTATATATGTTGGTTAAAGATTGCTAGATTATAAAGCAAAACCATATAAAATCTTTGATTGTTGTTAAAGTTTTAATATTATCACTGTTATTATTTTGTGGCTTAAAGTCCTCATTAAGGCTTTTGCTTGGACAATACAGGAATTGAGATCTACTTATTATTAAAATTCCTTGCTTTCTTAATTTGGTACCATTTACTGTAATACCCTTACAGATGTATTTTGCTGGAAACTTCATAAAGTGCAAATCTAGGATGAGAGATATTTTCTTCTCACTAATACAATTTGTTTTGGCACACTGGGTGGTTTTACCTCTATTTCTGAGATGAGTTCAGACAATTTATGTACAATTTGTGTCATAGAAACTGCTTGACATTTTACAATGTTGAACTGGTTGATTAATGATAGAAGAAATGTAAACTACTAAACCAATCACTTCTAAATTTTGGGATGACATAGAAGGTATTTTTAAATTGAGGCACCCCTCTAGCTGATTAGTTCCTTCCCAGAAATTTTGCAGGGCATGTGAAGACAAGTTGATGATATTGACATGCTGTTTCTTTTAGTGGACTAGTAATTATGTCTACACATTTTTTAGAGAATGTTTATATTATTACATAGCTAGAAGAAGAAATTGTTGTTTTTTTCTCTGGCTCCAGGGACATTAAATACATGAGAAAAAGGTTTGATGTCGATATCCTCATTAGGTCATCATTGGTATCCTGTCACTTTCCTACGTGCCAGGTTTTGAATGTGAGAACAATTCTTCGGAAGAACTTTATATGCAGATACTAAACTGCAAGTTGAAAGTAAAATTTGTGCATCATGAGCCCAGAGGCTGGCTTTGTTTGACCTTCCTTAGAAGTGGCCACAAGTATAAAGTGCAGTTTTAATCAAGGTCATTCACAAATATAAATCTGATTCCACTTCAAATTAGGGCCAGAATGTTAGCTAATGTAAATTAATGTTTATCTACTGAGTTAAACACCAATTTATATTTATAGTAGCTTGGCTCCTCTTTCTTCTCAGTTCATGTTCCTCCTCTGCTGACCGCAGCAGGAAAGAATACACTCATTTGTCTTTTTATTCAGCGTAATTTCCATTATATCTTATTCAAATTAGCTAAATAAATGCTGTTCTCTTTAGCTACCTTTTCACAGGGACTTTTTCCAGTACTCAGGTATATTCCTTTACTGTCCTAACCCATCCTTCCAGGAAACCTCCACCAAAACTTCCACCTTAGAAAATCAGGTTTTCCAGACAAGATTTTAATTCACATGATGTATTGGCATTGTGTAATATTTTGTTGATTAAAACCTGATAAAACAACCCTAATATAACAAAAATAGGACAAGGGGGAACAGCTTTAAACTGAAAGAATGTAGATTTATTAGTTATATGGTAGAAGTTCTTGCTGTGAGAGTGGTGAGACACTGGAACAAGTTTCCCAAAGAAATTGTGAGTGTCCCATCCCTGACAGTGTTCAAGGCCAGGTTGGATGGGGCTTTGAGCAACCCGGTCTAGTGTGAGTCATCCCTGCCTATGTCAGGGAAGGTGGAACTAGATGATGTCTAAGATCCCTTACAACCCAAACTATTCTATAGTCCTATTAAAACTCACTCTAAAATACAAACGTGGAATTAAGGAAGTTTTTCTTTACCTTTAAATGCATTTTAAGTTATTGTTCTTTGAATATATTTATTGTATTTCTATACTCTTTTATGGTAATTAAAATTCAAAAACTAAACCTATGGCAGAGTTAATTTTTTTTTTTTAATGAAGTATGACATCTTGAATTGTCCAGTAAAAGAGAAAAAAATGTATGTTATATGGTATTATTATGCTTTGATAAAAAGAAATCTGACTGGCTAAAAATTATAATGTTAATATTTCATAAATTCAGAAGTATTCTATAGTGGGATCTTAATTTTAATGTGGCACATAAGGTTACATATAGCATTGATTGTTTTTTACAGTGGAAGTAGTCTGTGGGAAACAGCTAGCTCATCAGCATATACCAGAAACAAATAAATATAAACACATTTTATAGTGGTGATTTTATCTGAACCTATTTAATGGATGAATGAGACTGATTTGAGAAGTTAGTGTAAAAAGCTCAGTTGACACAATCCACCACAGTTTGAACAATGCCAGTGAAACCTTCTGATTTGAATCCCCCATCCCCACTCCTGTGAACCGTCCATCTAGCTAGAGCCTAATTTACTGCCTACTGAAAATCACAAGTGAGGAAAGTTAGTAAATAAATTTCTCACATTATAACCTTAAAGATGTGGGTCTCAAGGTCATTCTTTAGACCAACTTTATTATTTTCACACTTGTATTGAGACCCTTGTGCTTAAGATATGCTCATAGAGCGTTTTCAGGGAAGGTATAAAATGGTCACCTTACTACTTCCCGATTTGCATGCGGAGTCTTTGATAGATAAATTCAAGAGAACTTCATGATCTCTATCTTACTTCCAAGTAGCTTACCATGTAGATATATACAGCTCAAATTAATGACATGTATTGTAAACTCTTTCCCTTCATAATTTCACTGGATTGATATGTTAGGGAAGTCAGGATGAGACCATGATTTTCTTCAGGGAAGTCTTCCTACTCCATATTTTCATGAAGCCATTTAAACAGTAGAGACAGAAGGAGCTGGATATACTAGAGGATGTCTTCAGAGCATTTGGAACTCAAAATCTGGAGGCTTAAAAGGGCAGACGGGTAGTGAAATCCTTGTCCTTGAAATCTGCATGCTTCAATTAAGAAAATATTGAGCAAAGCAGCATAAGCCATGAAAAAATAAAATACAAAATAGCAAACAGATTTAATTTTAAAAGTTCACATAATTTTAGCTTTGTGATTCAAGTTTGAGGATCTTATAGACTAAGGAATTGAACTTTGAAAAAATATACATCTGACATATTGTATGAAAAACATTAATTTACAATAACTCAGGAGACATTATTAAATATTAAGATACATAAAACTACTAGTCACTTTTAAAAGAAATTTTGACTGAGTCATTTTAAAGCTGTTTTTAATGGCAAAATATGCCCCTTTCAGTATCATGATACTTTCCAGTACCCTGACCCCATGGTACTAGAAAGATGAGTCCTTTTTATCTAATGAACAAGTCTAATTATCTTTCCTTATAAAATCTTATTTCTGCAACCTCTTTCAATCTTTGTTTCCCAGGCTTCTTACTTACAATGACATACCTGATTTCCTGGCATCATCAACACAACAGTATTGTCTTGGAAGAAAATGAAAAATCTGAAACAGTTCCTAAATAACAATCTTCTCAAGGTGTTCAAATTATCAGAATTAGAACTTTTCACTTACTTTAGTAGCATAATTAATAAATCAATGTTATTAATTAATGATAATTCTTTGGATTTTGACTGTTCCATTAAATTAGAAACTTGGTGAGTAATCACCTGCCACAGGGAACCTCAGATCATTCTTTATCTGTTTTGTATAAAAGTAGCTTGGAGGAATGCACCATTATCCTTCTAGAAGGGACCTGACAAAAATGCTGATGATTTTGCATAGTCAGTTTATAAGATTTTCCCTTCAAGTATGTGTTATAGACATAGGTATTAGCTGAAAAAAATGTACTGCAGGTATGCTAAATTCAGAATTCATCTTCTGTTACTGCAGGGTGATTTATTTCATTTATTCCCATTATTACTGTAATCAATTCATTAGCTTCTTTAGACACCATAATTGATAGAAGATCCCCTCATGATAAATGTGAGTGCCGTATACTTACCTGAGATAAATATAATTATACATACAACTAAATTATTATCCTTTGGTAGCTAGAATCTAATAAACACACTGTTGATTTTTCTAAGACGAATTATTTTTATTTTTATTGTATAATTAAAAAGTCAGTTGCTGCTTTGGGAAAAATATTCTAGTTTTAAAGGTCAGACAGTGGAAAATCCCATTCTCAAAGTACTTTAGAAAAGCAGTGTTTAGATCTGATAGAGGACACTCCTCTGCTGATGTCATTCAAACAGGTTGATTGCAGAGCCTTCTGAATGTAAGCCCATTCAGTCAGGTGACATGAATAGCAGCAGGGGAGAAAAGCTAACAGAGATGCTGGTACTGCCACTGTCAGTATAGCCACTTTTCCTGGTTCTCTCCAAGAAGCCCACATCAACAGGCACTAACCAGTGAAGAGCAATACTAGCAAATATGTAGAACAAAACAGACTTGGTGCTGAGGCCTCAGTCTCTACACTGGAGAGCTTTCTTTTTTAATAGCCTTTGATCCAACAGATATCTAGCTTGTGTGTATGGCTTTTTAACACGAACCAAGAAGCAGAAAGTGGGGAGAAGCAAGAAATTTATTTCAAAAAGTGAGATTTGACCTGAACACAACTTCACAACACAAGAGGTGGCTTCAGTTCTCCCTACAGCCAGAATCAAACTCAATATTTCTCACCTTTTTTAAGCACACAAGACTGGCTATCCTATGAAAGAGGATATACTTAATAAGTGACTTTGCTGCTCTACCAAAATACAGAAAAAAGTCATGCAACTGGCCAGACAATGAGAAAGTCACCCAAGGCACTAAGTAGGGGAGGAAGAGAATGAAAAAAGGAAGTCTGATGTCCAGTCCCTGCTCCTATATTCTCTGCGCATTTTGCATACATAAGTTTTAGGATAAAATACATGTGAAACCCTAAAAATGGAAGTCCGGTTGCCCTGAGTTTGGCAGCTAAGCAGGTAAAAGGAGAAGTAGAGCATGTTTTTTATTCCCACCTTACATGGGAATGATCAGTAGAGGAGAGGCTACACATGCCTACATTCATAAAGGTGTATCCAAGCCACGTAGGGAATAACTACCTTGCACCTCTTCTCAGAGCATGGAGCAGTGGGGAGTCTGTGGCTTCAAGCTTCCGTCCTGTTTATGGCATCTTCTGTTGGCGCAGCATAGCAGGTCTACTCTAAGGTTATTTGGCCTAAGCTGGAATGTAGGACCCTTAATTCTATTATCTGAACCACAATTTCAGAAAAAAAAAAAAAAAAAAAGTTGTAAAACCCACTGACACATTACCCACATCATTCTTGGAGTTAGTTAGCCCTATGAGCAGCTTGGCATTCTGAAAAAGGCATGATATATAAGCCCTAGAGCTGGAATGCAGTGTGCAGAGGAGGTTGTCACCCTGCCACTCAAAAATTCACTGAGAAATATGTGCCTGGCTCCCGGTGGGCCCTTTCAGAATTCTGACTTATAAAAATAAGTGCCTATCAAATACCACATCTCTGGAGCCATCTTTGTAAGAGCTGAAAACACTGGCAATCAATCACGCTACAATAAAAATACTATCATGGGCCTTTATCCTTAAGGATTAAATAGAAATTTTAACCAGCTTTCACCTTGGTAGGAAAAGACTTGGAAAAAAATAGCTATCCCAAACTTTGTTTTTAAAAGTAAAATTAACTTCACTGCAATAAAGGTAACAGTCTGCCACTTAAATTACCACGTAAAACCGCAGAGTTATTTTCCCATTTTTATTGATGCTGTCCCCGATATTTTCAACAGTTGAACCCTTCAGAATTAAAATAGGACATGTTAAGAGAATATTTTTTGGGGCATCTGAGGTGGGAAGTTTCTGGATGTGTTCTTAATCCAGAATGCACATTGCATACAATGTATACACGACTTCAGACAGAGGAAATTACATGAAAGCAAACTGATTACATCTTTGATACTGCATACAGTAGCAAAGTGGTACAAATGCCAGAGGAGAAAGCAATGAGACTGCTCAGGATTGCAAACCTTTGGCTGCTGTATGACATATAGTGTTAGGTGTCTTAATGGAAAATTAGTGTGCTGTGAACGCTGTGACACAGACAGCTAAAAAACTGGTGATTACTTGACTACCAGAACATCCTTGGAGTTATTCACTCTTCCTTTTATGTGGTGGGTTTTATTTTTTTATTGTTATCACTACTATGACTAAAGTTTAATGTAAAATCTCAACAGGTACATTTTGAAAAAAAGTAAGCAACATTGAAAGAGAATGAAGTTTCAGGCAGGAGAATGGCAGCAACAATGAGGTTCCCACAGTTCACTCGCTTGCTAAATATAAGGACCATAGAGATGACAGGGTGACCTGTGGGCACCAAGATTAAGCAGCATAGAATTTCCCTGGGCTATTGTCATAGGACATTCTCTGCCTATCATTTCACATAATTGTTAGACATTCACTCTCTAACATTTTTTCCTTTTTTTTTTTTTTCTCCTTACATTGAATACTTTAGCTCCAGCAGAGAAAAACTTATTAGCTTATGTCTCACCAACCATATTAAAATCACAAGTCATGTTTCGGGGCCAGATGTACAGGCAGACTGAACATGGTGGGGAATCACATTTTTCAGAAATCCACACAAAGTGTTTTTTGAATCTGGATACTTCTATTTTATATTGTCACTTTTGCCACCATTGCATCAATATCTTTCCCAAAGGATAAAGATTATTTGGTTTGGGGAAGGGTGTATTGTGTTTGGTTTTTTTTGATATAGTTTGGTTTTTGGTTTGTTTTGTTGGTTTTTTTTCATATATTTTAGCAACACATTTCATTTCTCCATTTGCAAAACCTTATGTAGAATGCTGCGCCTTAAACAAGATCTGTTTCCATTCACAGTCTCAGTGAGGGGTTTGTGTCATCAAAAAGCAAACATCCATCTGGCTGAGGCCATGCATGTTCCCCCAGGGACTTCCAAGGCCCAGTTACCTAGCAAGTGCAAGGGACCTTCGAGCAAGAGAAAGGCTACATTTGTTTCTGATTATATTAAGTGACTTCAGTCAGGTTGACTGGGACATTAACAGAATTGCAGATTTTGGCCTCAGGAATCCAGTTAATGTCTGAAATTATTTACTTACTGATAGCCTAAAAGCCATTAACTTAAATTACTCTCCCTCTCATGTTAACTTCTCCAGAATCAAGGATGAGCATAAATGGTAGCATATATCCAGTTCCTGAATCTACTTCTGGTGTTTGAATGAAATATTTACAATGTCCTTTCTTACTGTTATACTATTAAGTAGTCATGTTTGAGAATAAAACTTGTAAGAGTAATGAAGGTTAAAAATCCCCTCAGATATTGTTATAATAGAAATATATATACAACATGTATACATATTTTATACATCTCTAAGTATAAACATATATGATATATTAATGGTCAACAAAAACTCCTTCTAGGTTACATTGTGGTATAATAATTTTGGGCAATAAAAACTCCTGTTTCATGCTGTCATATCTCTCCATTTATATGATATAATATTTATGAAGGAACTGTGCTATTTGAAAAAGTAGTGTCAATTTAGAATTACAATCCACCTATAAGAATCTCAGTGAGACATGAAGCAATTTTTTCCTCATTTTTTTCTCCTTTACCCTGAACAGAAAGACTCTGCATGTGTTTTTGCATGTGGAATTTAAGTAGGTACTAGAAATCTCCATACTGTGGGAGAAGTGGAAGAAGAAAATCACCATTGCCTTTCACTCAGTACACAAGCTAAACCCATGTCCTTTGCTGTCCTGAAGTCCTCTTTGGGGTGAAGATTTCCTAATGTATTCTATGCTTTGTAGAGTTGATGGAACATGGAAACCCCTGGAAGTGCTAGTGTCAGATTCAAAAAGCTCCTGTGAATACCCATACTTGCCTCTGCGTGATCACACAGATGATGTTGTCAGTCTAAGCTCCCATGAATTCCCTAGAGAAACATAAAAAAAATAAAAAACATGAAAAGGAGCTAGGCTTATATAATGCCTTGGTAAAAGGCATTTCATTTTTATATCTGCACTTAAAGAAAGGTAGTTACTAATTTCCACACTCCATTCAGGAGAACTAAAGCACAGAAATACTAAATGGTTTGCTCAGCATTACCTTTTGTAGCTAAAGCGACTGGATGAGAAGCTCAGTCACCTTATTGCAGTTTTCTGGTATATACCCTTCGCCTAATGTGATATTTCTGAAAAAAAAACAGTACAAAAGGCTTAATAAGAGAAAGTTCCACTTCAAATAATGAAAAAAAAAAGACATTTCATTTAATTATTTAACTAGTCATTATTAAGTTACAAAACTGTTTTTTCACGACCCGTGGCAGAGTGTATGAGAGACAAAAGTAAGAATATCTTACATGTAAACCTGAAGGAGAATTCACGGTGACAGAGGCAATTGTCACTTGATGGTGCTGTGGCTCCATGGCTGTCTTTTCCCAGCTTTTCCACATTACCATATCTAAGATGCAGAGTGTAAATCTTCCCCAGTAAACATAGATCTCAAAAGTTCAAATAAAGACCATAATATCAAAAGTGCCGTTAGCATGGAGCCAACCAACAGCAAAGCACTTGGGCCTGGGAGAAGATAATACTTGTCTGTCAGTGAATGGTGGATGTTTGATGAGCTGCTTACAGAATGGGTAAAAAGTTAGGTTCCAAGTGCTAAATGTGAAGAAGAAATTTAAGCACATGATGAAACAAGTAATATGAAACCAGGAACTGAAAATTTATAGTGTAACCAACATTTTCACTCTAATTTTAACTTACATTTTCTTGTGTTTTGACATTGGCGGACACAAGGGGTAAACCTCTAAAGCTGGACAGTCAGCTTGTAAAAGTGAATGGAAAAGCTCACTCTTTGGAATGCACATAGCTGTGAAGTATTTACACCTACAGAGAGAACGTTAGCATAATTAGAATAACTCCAACAACACAATTTTTAGAGGCCTTTTGGAAAGAAGATTGAAGTTTTCAGGGAAGATAGTTGACTAAAAGTAAGTTTAAGGTTCTCATTAACCCCCCCCCAACAAAGTCCAAACCCCATAATCTTTTACCAAAAAACAATTTTCTGTTTGCTTGAACATACTTACATGGAGATGGAAAAGAAGAGGCAGCTGGGCAAAATAAATATAGAATGCCTAATTAGTAACATTGCCCATCACTTCCATTTTTAAGACCCTGAATTCATTTGTTTATAAGTTTGCCAGACTTCAGCCATCTGGACTGATATTTCCCAGCCTGTAGGCTGATTAAAAGGAAAAGAAAAAAAAGAAAAAAAATCTATCCAAACATTTTTAAAGACAATAATACAGGAAAATATTTTGTTCCACCATTCTAAAAGAAAAAATGGCAACATTTTCCTTGAAAATTCTGGTCTTTTTTTGCCTGTAATGAAAGGACTTGAAATGTAACAGAGAGAGAGCCTATATAGGAAATGTGACTCTTTTGTCTACGTTACAAAAATCTGCATAAGTAGGTCAAATTTAAAGTCTTTACATTTTTAATATTGCAGTTCACATATGCCCTTTGAAGACTTCTTTTAAAATTCTGAAATCTTCAAAGATTTCAGTCCTTCTAGTCATGGTTCAATCTGGGGACAGAGAATCCTTGAATCTATAGCTGGGTTCCTGTAAGCCACACAAAGTGCCTGTACCGATTGTGCAGACCACACATTTGGACATTGTAATTGTCTTTTTCTTATCCTCAGTGGAAACAGATATAAATGGAATGAAAAAAAATAAGTAGAAACTGAAAGAAAAACCTGATAAACTGGGGCTTGTAATGACTAAAACAAAAAATGAAGATGTAAGAGGCCAGATGAAGAACTCAGAAGAAAGGATCAGAAGAGTTAAAGATTTTAGGAAATGCAGGGATAAGCCTATAAACACCAGTGTATAGTTCTCCTCAGAACCTGAAATTGTACCCAAAGCTTTTTCAGTCTCATTGTGTCTCTGCTTTCAGTACACGTCTGTGAAAGTCAAAGGCCAGGTTTTCTCTCTTTAATCATAGCCTGCACAGGTGAGCACAATCTAAACCTGTTGTTCTATTAATTCAAGTGTTAAAGATGTGTTTAGTGAACCTTATCCTCATTGATAGCACCTTTATCATAACATTAAGAAAGACTTTTCAGGTGGCTGTTTCTATGTCTGATTTAACCAAGGATATTTTGCTATATAAACTCACCCATTCTTGATATTGCTGAAGACTGTTTAAAAGAACTCAATGTCATCTACATAGTTAATAACTATATTATATCATGCGCAAGAAGAGTTTTACACTAACATACATAATGCTGATCTTCCATGGGGCTTCTGTGAGCCCTTAACTTTGCAATTCAAATTATATGCTTTTAATGAGCAGTTTCAAGTAAAATCTGTGCTATTTGCAATATCAAGAGCCATGAATAATTTTGAGAAGAACATTGACAAAGTTGTCAGAGACATGTACAGTTTGCTATATGTTTCCCATGGAATGCAGAGGAGGTATTCTGATATTTTTAAAGTATGCTCACTTTTTATACAGAAAGGATTTTGTTTTGATGAGATATTGTATGGTATTTTCAAACTAGGTTTTATACCTCAGGATGCTTTCTATAAGCTTTACAGGACTACTGTCTAGAAGGGCTTTCTTAACAGGAAAAAGTCTGAGGATATGAACAGATCTTGTTTAACTTTTTGCTTCTGCTATAATCTGTGAAGTTCAGCAGCATATTCAAGTACTTAAAAAATGCACATATTTAAAATTAACATTGACTTCAACATATACTTAAATATTTGTCAGATAGTGGCAAAATGGAGTCTTGATTGTTTTACAGTCTCCCTACACAAAATAGAGATTGAATTTTCCAGAGTATCCCTTACTGGTTTTCTGCAGATTATTTAGATTATAAGAACATTTCACTTCCTTGTTGTACAATACCATCAACCACTCATAAAGCTTTGCATACTTATGTAGCATAAGAACACATATTTAATGCCTTAAGCACTAATTTAATATCTTACACAACAGATTAAGCAGTCAATATTTTGCATAAAAATAACTGTCGTGATTCTTGGTAATGCTTTAGTGAAAATCAAAATAATGCGTGAAGGATGAACTGCAAAGAACAGGCAGGTACGTTCAGAATACTTGCTGTGAGAAATGTAAAATTCATAGCAGATGCTTGCAAGTCTAATCAAACAGCAGACTTCTGAGAGCAAGCATACCACCATTGTTATAATGAATATAATGAATAAAAAGGCATAAGATACCCTTGATGTATAATGAAGAATATAAACAACAGCAAAAAAAAAAAAAAAAAAAAAGCTTAAAGCATGAATTTGCAAGCAGTAGCATAGCAAAAAAGGGTAAAAAAACCCTGCTGGAAGTTGGCAGTTCAGAAGAGAAGAGATATTAACCTCAGGGTGATTTCCATCTGCTACTCCTAACTAATTTGAACCAGCTGAAGCCAGGCAATGTAATGTAAGTATGTGTCTAACAGATACAATTATAACTTTCACTCCTTTACCTGTAAAATGTATTATTAAAATAGATTTTATTTTACCCAGGAGGGAATAAAAAACTTTTTGCTTTGGCTCTTTTTTTGTCTTCCATACCAACATCTATGTATGTGAAATATATTTCGTCATTAAGAAATTGATGCTCTAATGAACTTAAATTACTGTTGCAATAAATTATAATTAAAAATCAGTGTGTAAAAATCATCTTTCCATTCTGATCTTGGGTGTAGCTTCTAAATGTTGCTGTAAAAGAGATTAGTGTAATGGCATATCTTAAAATGAAAACACCAATCCTCTTGTATTTTAAAAAAAAGTTAGGGTTTTTTTCTTGAATTTACTTTGACTCTATTTTGTTCTTCAGTAAACAAGAATAGAGATGAGTGCATTTCAGAAAATGCATAGTAACAATCTCATACTACAGCACCGATGCTTAAAGGTATTGATGTATCTGCTCTAAGAGCAAGAAACTGCATCCACACTTCCAAGCTTAGGTCCTACTTACCCATACTCCCAGTGCCCTGCATTTAGGAGTGGGAGTACCATTTATTTTATAAACAAAACTTTTTTTACATTTTGAAAGCCAAATATAGCAGCTTTAGTTCTGTATCTATGGCTTTGGAAATGTGTACAAAGTAACTCAGAAAACAGTATTTTTAATAATTCCAAAATATTTTGTGCATCAGGATCATTTATTTATATGTATTTGTGTATATTTATACAGCCTGTGTTACAAAATCCATGAGAAATACCTAATGAATCTAAATTATAAACATTTTCTTTCCAATGGGAAGGGAGTGTCCTGGGTTCAGCAGTAGCAGTCATTTTTCTCCTTCTTAGTACCTGGTGCAGTGCTGTGTTTTTGACTTTCAGTCTGGGAACAACGCTGATAACACCGATGTTTTTAGTTGCTGCTCGGTAATGTTTACTCTGACCAAGGACTTTCTGAGCCTCATGCTCTGCCATGGAGGAGGGGAAGCCGGGAGGAAGCAGAGACAAGACACCTGACTCAAACTAGCCAAAGAGGTACTCCATACCACAGCACGTCATGCCCACTATATAAACTGGGGGCAGTTACCCAGAAGGGTTAGATCACTGCTCGGTCAGGCTGAATATTGGTCGGTGGGTGGTGAGTGGTTGTATTCTCTTCTCTTGTTATTTCCCTTATTGTCATTATTATTGGTGGTAGCAGCAGTGGTTTGTGTTATACCTTAATTACTGGACTGTTCTCATCTCAACCTGTAGGAGTTACATTTTTTCTATTCTCCTCCCCATCCCTCCGGGAGCCGGGGGCGGAGTAAGGGGAGGGAGTGAGGGAGGGCTGCGTGGCTGAGTTGCTGACAGGGCTTAAGCCACAACAGGGAGGCATGTGGGTATGTGCTGCCAGAAGTCCTAACTAACCCATTTGTCATTTGGGTCTACCAGCTTCAGAGGCCTCTGTTCTGAGGGCAGAAGAGAGAAATAACACCTGGACATGCACAGCATGAGGTGTTGAGGGCCTTCTAATATAGCATTCACTCTGTGCTTTATAGAACTAAGCTCACAATATTTATCTGAAGGCATAAGTGCACACATTCACACACTGAACACAACATAAAACCACTTAAGCAGTCAGATATTTATTGTTCTTTGCCCCACAGAAGACAGAGATAAGTGGCTGTTTCTCCTAAAGCTGTTTTTAGAGCCAGCTTGACAGAAGTTGCAGTAAATTCTAGCTGCACTGCCCTCGGTAACCCTTTATCCAACTGCTGGATCTGGTAGGGATAAAGTTATCACATAGCAGAAAACTGTCAGTGTAATTTGTACCATCTTCTGCATCTACAGAGATCTGACATGTATCGGTTGATGATTTATGCTTACCTATCACAACCAGCTCAGTATAAGTTTTATTGGACTTCAAGGCTAGGCTTTTCCATCTATGTCCTGTAATAAGCTCTACACCCTTTTAGTCAGCAGCCACCTTCACCCTGCAAGGCTTTGTGGGGAGAGCTGGTTGGCAACTGCAAGTTCCATCCACAAAGGCTGCAAGGTCCAACCACAAGTTCTAATCATCCTTCTTGATTCAGCAATTAATTACAAGTCCTAAAGCTTAGTAAGAATTAATAAGCAGCTTAATAAAAACTAAATTGAAGCTGTATTTATTTTTAAATCTTGCAAAGAAGAAACTGAAGGAAAAAGGTAAGATATAAGAAAGTAAGGTAAGATATAAGAGAGTAAGACAGTCATTAATCAAAATGGATATAAAACCTTCAGTAATGAAGAGATTTAAGAGAGTCATATTTACAGACATCTTCTCATCAAGCCATGTTGTTTGGCTAGAGTTTATAAGGTAGGCAAGCACCCATGTTACTGTTGTTACCTACAAGTTTCTGAATATTCATAGCTTTCCTTCTAGCTGATACTTAAGCGAATACAAAAATGTATACAAAATAACACATTCTTCATGCATTGGGTTGTTATAATGCTCTTTATATTAAAATGATTTCTATTACAAAGTGGATATTATCATTATAGAATCATAGAATCATAGAATAGCTAGGGTTGGAAAGGACCTTAAGATCATCTAGTTCCAACCAACCTGCCAGGGGCAGGGACACCGCACACTAAACCGTGCCATCCAAGGCTATGTCTAATCGAGCCTTGAACACCACCAGCGATGGATCATTCACAACTTCCTTGGGCAACCCATTACAGGGCCTCAACACCCCTTACAGTAAAGAATTTCTTCCTCATATCCAATCTAAACTTCCCCTGTTTAAGTCTGAACCCATCACCCCTTCTCCTATCACTACAGTCCCTCATGAAGAGTCCCTCCCCAGCATCCTTATAGGCCCCCTTCAGATACTGGAAGGCTGCTATGAGGTCTCCACGCAGCCTTCTCTTCTCCAGGATGAACAGTCCCTACTTTCTCAGACAGGAAAATCTTCATACGGGAGGTGCTTCAGCCCCCTGATCATCCTCGTGGCCCTCCTTTGGACTTGTTCCAAAAGTTCCATGTCCTTTTTATATTGAGGACACCAGAACTGCACACAATACTCCAAGTGAGGTCTCACAAGAGCAGAGTAGAGGGGCAGGATCACCGCCTTCAACTTGCTGGTCACGCTCCTTTTGATGCAGCCCACGATATGGTTGACTGTCTGGGCTGTGAGCGCACACTGAAGCCAGCTCATGTTCATTTTCTCATTGACCAACACCCCCAAGTCCTTCTCTGCAGGGCTGCTCTGAATCTCTTTCCTGCCCAACCAGTAGCTGTGCCTGGGATTGCTCCCACCCAGGTGGAGGACCTTGCACTTGGCATAGTTGAACTTCATCAGGTTGGCACAAGCGTGTCAAGGTCCCTCTGGATGGCATTCCTTCCCTCCAACGTATCAACCGAACCACACAGCTTGGTGTCTTTGGCAAACTTACTGAGGGCGCGCTCAATCCCACTTTCCATGTCACCGACAAAGATGTTGAACAAGACTGGTCCCAACATCCGTCCCTGAGGGACACCACTCGTTACTGGTCTCCAGCTGGACAATGAGCCACTGAGCACAACTCTTTGTGTGGGGCCATCCAGCCAGTTTTTTATCCACCGAGTGGTCCATCTATCAAATTGAAGTCTCTCCAACTCAGAGACAAGGATGTCATGTGAGACAGTGTCAAACGCTTTGCACAAGTCCAGGTAGATGCCGTCAACTGCTCTACCCCTGTCCATCAGATCCGTAGCCCCATCATAGAAGGCCACCAGATTGGTCAGGCAGGATTTCCTCTTAGTGAAGCCATGCTGGCTGTCACCAACCACCTTGTTGTTTTTCATGTGCCTCAGCATGCCTTCCAGGAGAATCTGCTCCAAGATTTTGCCAGGCACAGAGGTGAGACTGACTGATCTGCAGTTCCCTGGGTCATCAGTTTTCCCCTTCTTGAAAATGCGGGTTATATTTCCCTTTTCCCAGTCATTTGGAACTTCACCTGACTGCCATGATTTCCCAAAGATGATGGACAGTTGCGACCGTGGGGGAAGCAAGCAGCCGAACCAATATGGTTGATAAAGCAAGCTTCAATTCATTCAGAGAGTATGCTGACTTGTATAGACCAAATGGTTGATTGTTTCATACTTGTTATCATATGATTGGTTACAAGCTATCCGTGTTTCATTTTCATTGGTTAAAACTAGCTAACAATCATTGCTAAATATAATTATCTTGCGGTTACATTTTGCAATTCTTTTCTTCAATTCAAGTTCCTTGGTACTTTCCATACTGTCCAAAGTCAGGCCGTTCTTGCTGATGACAGGTCCTCTCCAACTGCACAATTATTTTTTCAATGCCTATTGTTGGTTTGTTGACACTGCTGGGCACCTGGGCGCCAGACTGTATTTTGTCCTAGACAAACTTCTGCTCACAAAGCGATTTCAATGACCCGTTACCTTGCTCTGCGAGCCATTCTCCAACAGACAGTGGCTTAACAACTTCATTTGCCAGCTCCTTCAGGACCCGCAGATGGATTTCATCAGGTCTCATGGACTTGTGCATGTTCAGGTTCCTAAGATGGTCTCAAACCAGATCCTCTCCTACAGTGGGCCCAGGGTCTTCATTCTCACTGTCCCTACTTCTGCCTTCCAAGACTTGGGTGGTGTGGTCAGATCATTTGCCGGTGAAGACTGAGGCAAAGAAGTCATTAATAACCTCAGCCTTCTCCTAATCCAGGATAGCCAGTTCTCCTGATAGCTTCCAGAGAGGGCCCACGTTGTCCTTAGTATGTCTTTTATTCGCTATGCAACTATAGAATCCCTTCCTGTTATCTTTCACATCCCTAGCCAAGTTTAATTCTTACTGGGCCTTAGCTTTCCTAACCTTTTCCTTAGCTTCCAGCACCTTAATTAATAAATACTGGGATTTTATAAAACCCAACACTTTTTTACTTCCGTTTTGCACCCCTGCTTTCTGTGTCTCTGAGATGGACAAATTTTGTATTTACCTTCTAGTCAAAGTCAACATGATCTAGGTAGGCAAGCTAGCCTGGTTTCCATACCAAAGTCATCCAGTGAATGCAGAGCTGCCATGCGATTTTCTGCATCTGACAGTGGAGATGCCCCTACATCTCTGCTGCCCTTCCCAGAGCACTCTGCACACGGAAACACTACCTTTCTACCTATAGTTGTGTTCAGTATGCCTAGCTGGTTCAGACGTATAGTCTGACAGCTGGTCACACAACTGCTGTAACTGAAGGATCAGGAAATTCCTTCCTGACTCCAGCTGAGATTTTTATGGCTTCTCTAACACAGTGCAAAGAGGTCTGTGAGCATCTGATTCTTAATCTGTAACCACCAGTCATCTGTTGATTCTCTTTTTATGTGTCCTTAAGCTTCACTTCTTCATGTGAAATGGGACTAACCTTACTTCTTCAGATGGAAAGAGAAACTGTTGTTTAAAGAAGGTAAAAATAGAATAATGAAAAAAAATGACAAAAATTAATTTCTTGCTTGAAAACCTAATGTCTGAATTGGTCAGTGCTCAGTTGGGAGTTTGATTCAATGATCTCAAAGTGTTGATTTTAAAATGTTTTGATAACTGCCAAGAAAAAAAAAAAAACATTATCTTCTTTTGTAATTTCTCTTGAGAATTTATGGAAGAAATTATCTTTCATGTCTGGTTTTGTTAATTTTATATTTTTAATAAGGAAAAGATCTTGCTGTATTCCATTGGAAATACTATCGTCATAAGGAAATGCAGTGAAAATATACATCTTTGAAATTGTCCTTATCCTTCTCTACTGTGCCAATGTGCTGTAACATCACTGTGCTCAATTACATGATGAGGGGGCTGGAGCACCTCCCATATGAAGATAGGATGAGAAAGTTGGGGCTGTTCAGCCTGGAGAAGAGAAGGCTGCGTGGAGACCTCCTAGCAGCCTTCCAGTATCTGAAGGGGGCCTATAAGGATGCTGGGGAGGGACTCTTCATTAGGGACTGTAGTGATAGGACAATGGGTGATGGGTTCAGACTTAAACAGGGGAAGTTTAGATTAGATATGAGGAAGAAATTCTTTACTGTAAGGGGTGTTGAGGCCCTGTAATGGGTTGCCCAAGGAAGTCGTGAATGAGTTGGAAGAGTGCTGAGGGAGCAAAATCTAGGAGTTTCATCCCTCAGGAGCAGCTCCTGATTTGAACTGGAAATGTGTTGGAACAGTCAAATGGAAAGCGCCCAAGGGGGAGAGAGATGGTCAAATATTTGGCAGCCTACACTATAAAGTGACTGAGCCCTTGAGCTCATTTCTTGGGCTGTTTTTGTTTAGCTAGGTAAGCAGGACCCTTGATAGGCTGCTTGTTCTTGTTTTAAAGTAGAAAATTATTTCTTCTTGAAGGCTACAAGGACAACCTCCCTCTCAGTACTGTAACAATCAAAATGTAGAAACTATGGGTTATTACTGCCTCTGAGGGTGTACCATATCTCCTGTTTACAACATGAACTTTATAACCCTGCAGACATTATGAGTATGCATGAAATAACATTTTTTAAGTCATTAAGAACCTCAGCCTTCTCCAAATTCAGGATAGCCAGTTCTCCTGATAGCTTCTGGAGAGGGCCCACACTGTCCTTAGCCTGTCTTTTATTTGCCATGTGCCTATAGAATCCCTTCCTGTTATCCTTAACATCTCTAGCCAAGTTTAATTCTAAGTGGGCCTTAGCTTTCCTAACCTTTTCCCTAGCTTCCTGGACATCATCCCTGTATTCTTCCCAGGCTTCCTGTCCTTACTTCCACCTATTGCAAGCCTCTTTTTTCCTTCAAGTTTTCCTCAGCAGCTTCTTATCCATCCAAGGAGGTCTCCTGGCCCTCCTACTTTACTTCCTTCTAGTAGGGATGTATCGCTCCTGAGCTTGCAGTAGGTTATCCTTGAATATCGACCAACAGCCTTGGGCCTCCCTGCCCTCTAGGGTTATATCCCATGGAATCTTACTAAGCAGGTTCCTGAAGAGGCCAAAGTCTGCTCTCTTGAAGTCCAGGGCAGTGAGCTTGCTGCACACTCTTCTCACTGTTCTGAGGATCTCGAATTCGATCATCTCATGATCGCTGCAATCAAGGCTGCACTGGGGCATCACATTTCCAACCAGCCCTTCCCTGTTGATGACGATGAGGTCAAGCATGGCACCTCTCCTTGTCAACTCCTCTATTACTTGCAGAAGGAAGCTGTCTTCCACACAATTGAGGAACTTCCTGGATTGCTTGTGCCAGGCAGTACCATCCCTCCAACAGATATCAGGGTGGTTGAAGTCCCCCATGAGGACAAGGGCCTGTGAGTGTGGGGCTGTTCCTATCTGT
The DNA here is from genome assembly GCA_028858755.1 of Ara ararauna. Lineage (NCBI taxonomy): Eukaryota > Metazoa > Chordata > Aves > Psittaciformes > Psittacidae > Ara > Ara ararauna. The sequence continues at coordinate 56,054,884 of CM054378.1, forward strand.
CTATAGAGCACTTCTTCCACAGAGTCCTCTTGGTCAGGACGTCTGTAGCAGATCCCCACAATAATGTCTCCCATGGCTGTTCTCCCTTTAAGCCTGACGCACAAACTCTCTGTCGCCAGACAGAGTTCCATACTCTCCAGCCTATCCCTAACATAAATAGCAACGCCCCCTCCCTGCCTACTGGACCTGTCTCTCCTAAAGAGCCTGTAACCTTCCATTCCAACACCCCAGTCATTTGGAGCCACCCCACCATGTTTCTGTGATGCCTATGATATCATACCCCCGTGGATGCGCACACATCTCTAATTCCTCTTGTTTGCTCCCCGTGCTACGGGCATTTGTATACAGGCATCTGAGCTGAGCTCCAGTTGAAGCTGGCTCATTGGCTGGAGCAGCTGCAATATCTCTACATTGCTCTGAATATTTATTATAGGTGCTGGCAAGTGACTGGGTGTGTTGGGATGGAATGACGCCACCTCCCCTAACACATCTAGTTTAAAGCATCCTTGACCAGTCTGGCAAGCCTCCTCCCAAATCCACTCTTCCCTTTCTTTGTCAGACCAGCTCCACCAGCCCCCAGTAGACCTGGCCTACTAAATTGAGTCCCATGTTCAAGGTACCCAAACCTCTGACTATAGCACCACCCTTCTAACCATTTATTAACCTGGCCAATCTTCCTAGCCTTTTTGAGGTCCTGCCCTGTATCCTGGAGAATTGGCAAAAAGACAATCTGTACTCCAGAGCCCCTAACCACCTCTCCCAGAGCTCTGTAGTCCTTCTTTATGTTCTCCGGGTTACTGCTATCTATCTATATCAGTAGCACCCACATGGATCACTAGAAGTGGGTAATAGTCAGTGGGACCGACTAGAGCAGTGTCGCAGTTTAAGCTGTAAATCACGCAGTCGCTCTCTCACTCCCTCCCCTATCTTTCTTCCCCCCTCTTCCAGAGGGATGGGAAGGAGAATCAAAAGAATGCAACTCCCACAGGTTGAGATAAGAACAGTTTAGTAACTAAAGTATAACACAAGACCACTACTTCTACCACCTATAATAATAATCACAAGGCAAATATAAGGAAAGAAATACAATCGCTCACCACCTACCCCCAGCCCAACCACGCAGTGCACCCCCACCCTTCCGGGTCTCTGCTCTCTGCTTTTACATCCTGGGCATGACGTGCTATAGTATGGAATAACCTCTTTGGTCAGTTTGGGTCAGGTGTCCTGTCTCTGCTTCCTCCTGGCTTCCCCTCCTCCCTGGCAGAGCATGAAACTCAGAAAGTCCTTGGTCAGACCAAAACATCACTAAGCAGTAACCAAAACACTGATGTTATCAGCGCTGTTCCCAGGCCCAAAATCAAAAAACACAGCGCTGCACCAGCTACCAAGAAGGAGAAAAAATGACTGCTGCTGCTGAACCCATGACAAGCAGGCAGCTTCTCTGCAACATCCCTGATCCGAGCCCCTGGTAGGCAACACACCTCCCTTGAGCCTGGGTCAGACCAACAGATGAGTGCCTCTGTTCCTTTCAGAGTAGAGTCCCCTACTACTATAGCCCAATGCTTTTTCCTGGCAGCACCAGTAGAGATCTTCTTTACCAGTGCATCAGCTGGTTGCTCATCAGCCCCCTGCAGGACAGCAAAGCGTTTCTGGGTGGGGGCAACAGATTTAGGAGGAAGCCTCTTGCTTTTAATTGTTCTCTTCCTCCTTTTCTTGTTTTTTTTCTGTTACTGTTTCCCGGCTTCCTGAATTAGCGGTCTTCTTTCCTGCATGAGCGACAGCAGATGCTTGAGGTCCCTGCACAGTCTGGTCCTGGAGCAATTATGTTGACTCTACTGGCATATAACACAATATAAAACTATTGTGATGTAAGTGTTCTCAGAGGTTTCATATTCAGCATAGATTATTAATTCATGCTATCTCAGTACACTCAGTGGGGTGAAATGGATGAATAATAAACAGCAATAGCTCTGGTGTCCTATATTCGTATCTCATGATGGATTCATTGCAAAGGTCAGTCATTCTTGCTAGGAATGGGCTGGGATTTTATGATGGAATTTTATGAATTTGGGTTGGAGCACTGAAAATGACCAGATACAATGTGAGACACTGTTTTCTGATTTCAAAACTCACTGTAGAAACAGATGTACATTTTTCATGCCAATCTAGGGGACCAGGAAAGGGGGGAGAAAACTGTGATCTCAACCAGGTAACTCAAGATTTTTGAGTTATGAGATATTTTGTGGTAACACTTTGTGAAGAAAATAGAGAAAGCATATTGGTGGTGAATATATATGCTGAAAAATTAGTCATATAACTTAGTAATAGTTACTTTTCTGCTTTGGTGTACAAACTTTTCCTAAACCAAAAAACTGTTGAGTTGTTTTAGTCATAAAATCATAGAATAGTTTGGGTTGGAAGTGCCCTTTAAAGGTCATCTAGACAAAGCCTCCTGCTATAAGCAAGGACATCTTCAACTAGAATAGTTCTCACAGCCCTGTCTAACCTGGTCTTGAATGTTTCTAGGGATGGGGCATCTCTGGGCAACCTGTTCCAGCCTGTTCCTGTCAGTGCTCCATCACCTTCATCATAGAAAAATTCTTTCTTACATCTAGTCTGAATCTACTCTATTTTAAAACCATTAACCTTTGTCCTATTGCTACAGATCCTAATAAAAAGTCTGTCCCCTTCCGTGTTGCAAGCCCCATTTAAGTACTGAAAGGCTGCTCTAATGTCTCCTGAGACCCTTCTCTTCTCCAGGGTGAAGAATACAAACTTTCTCAGTTTTTCCTCATAGGAGAGGTATTCCATCCCTCTGACCATTTTTGTGGCCTTCCTCTGGACCCGTTCCAAGAGCTCCATTTCTTTCCTGCACTCAGGACTCCAGAACTGGATGCAGTACTCCAAGTGGGGTATCACCAGGGTGGAACAGAGGGGCAGAATCACCTCCATTGACCTGCTGGCATTCCTTCTTTTGATACAGCCCAGGCTGCGTCACATATTGGCTTTCTGGGCTTCAGACATACATTGCTGTCTCATGTTCAGCTTCTCATTCACCAGTACCACTTAGTCGTTCTCTGCAAGGCTGCCCCTAGGTGTATTGATACTATAGGTTGCCCTGACCCAGGTGCAGGATCTTGTACTCAGCCTTGTTGAGCCTCATGATGTAAATATGGGTCTACTTCTCGAGTTTGTCCATGTCCCTCTGATGGCATCCCATCCTTCACGCATACTAAAAGCCCCACTCAGCTTGGTGTCATCTTCAAATTATCTGAGGGTGCACTCTATCCCACTATGTCATTGATGAAGATATTAAACCATTTTGGTCCCAATACAGACCACTGAGGGACACCACTTGCTGCTGATCTCCATCTGGATGTTGAGCCATTGACCACTACCCTCTGGATGTTACCACTTAACCAGTTCATAATCCACCAAACAGTCCAGCCAGCAAATCTACACCTCTCCAAATCAGATAGAAGGATGTTGTGAGGGACCACGCCAAGGGACTCAGAGAATTACAGATAGATTACATTGTAGCTCTTCCTTTGCCCACTGATGTAGTCACTCCACCACAGAAGGACACTAGGTTGCTCAGGCAAGACTTTCTCTTGGTGATGCCCTGCTGGCTGTCTCAAATCACCACCCTGTCCTCAATGTACCTTAGCACACCTTCTAGGAGGATCTGTCCCAGGATCTTCCCAAGCACAGAGCACAGAGGTGAGGCTAACAAGTTGTTAGATCACAGGGTCCTCTTTTCTAACCTCTTTAAAAATGGAGGCAGTGTTTCCCTTTTTTGTCTGACTGCTGCAACTTTTCAAATATCATGGAGAGTGACTTGTCAACTACCTCAGCTAGTTCCCTCAGGACTCTGGGATACATCTCATTAGGTCCCATAGGCTCATGCATGTTCAGGTTCTTCAGGTGGTCATGAACCTGATTTTCTCTTACAGTGGGAGGACTTTGCTTCCCCAGTCCCTGACTTGCAGTCCATCCAAGAGGTATGGGAAGAGAATTTACTAGTGAAGAGTGAAGCAAAGAAAAATGTTGAGTACCTCAGCTTTCTCCTCATCTGCTGTTACCAGCTTGCTAGTTGTATTCACTGGGGTAGGTAGGCTTTCTTTGACCCAGTACCTTTGCAATAAGTCTGTGTCCAAATGAGAATAATCAACCCTTATCTATTCTTGTTAGCAGAAAAATAAAACCATCATCATGCTACTAGAGTGACAAAGTACTGTTAAGTACTGATACAGCAACAGATTAATATTCCCAAACTTCCTTTCTTATCTTCTTCATAAAGTGTTATGGCAAACAAAAGTAACATTGACTTTATTTTTAATAGAGTATACATTAATTTCAGTTAGACTGTTTTCCATTCGTACAAAAAAACAGAGTTCTATTAAACATTTCCAGTAAAGTATTTTATTCTAAAATATAGCTTCTGGATTGTATGCAATAGTGAAACAGAAATAAGGAAAAAAAAAAAATCCTCCACATTAAACAGCTACATAAAACAGAAATCGGAAAATACTGTGAAATTTTATCTAATACAACAACTCTCCATGAATGCTTGTTACAGAACGGAGTATTAGATTGGCAGATTTACTCTTCTGTCTCTTTAAAGGGCTGCGGGCACAGCAAGAAGTAGTCTCAGTGTTGTATTTGCTCTGAGGCATAAATCACTGTGAAAAGAACATCTTCCTTTTGTTTTGTTTTGTTTTGTAAACCTTTTGTTTAATTGCATTTTAGTTTCCATTTAGGTAAAGAGTTTCAGGTAATGAGATAAGAGACACCCAGATTTGCTATTAATCTAGTGCATTGGTGACCTGTCATAGTGAAGTTACTTCAGGAGAAAGGAGTGAGGAAAGTCAGGTATATACAGGACCCCGCAATAACAGTGTGTTAGTCATGTTTAATCCGTTCTCTATTGTATGCATATGCAGTGTGTATATATATGTGTATATTGTTGGTATATTAATATATATATATAAAATGAGCTATATTCAAGTGCTATGTTTCTCATGCTTTATAGCAGATATTACTTTGAAAGTGTGGTCTATAGTACCTTGCATGCATGGTGTATTCTGTGCCTTCTGCAGTACAAATTTTGCACAGTTGTTACCCCGTTAACAGAGACTTTTGCTTGTGTGTAACATTGAAAGAATATTCCTGATGGCTCTGGGCAGAATATCTACACTCATATTATACATGTTTGAGCATTTGAGGTCTGTTTTAAAATTTTGTTCTTACATTAACTAATAAAATTCATTTTAGAAAACTGCTTATTGCTGTATAGCAAATTCTTAGAGGAAAACTGCCTGCGTTCAGCAAGCCTGAATGACGTTAGCTGATTGACAAGGATATTGTGTAACATGAAGTTTACTTTTAAAAAACTGCAAATTACTGTAAATAGATGCTACTAAGCTACTTTCGGGTTGTTTTTCTTTCCTGTGTTGTGTGTAGTAGGCCTTCCACATTAATACACACATCCTCAGATGTCTGAGACAACCATAATCCAAGATGTAAAATTAAAGATATAGAAATACTACACTAGATGGGCAATGGATCTACTCCTTTCATCTGCTTCCATGTTCCTTTTTTTTAACCCTAAATTTGATAAGGTTCAGATCCTGAGTTTGAGTTTAACCCTCACTTCCTCTTGATAGCAGTCACATCTCTAACCAATCATTTTTGCGTCTATTCAGAGTTGTACATTACTGTTTGTATTTGTGACATAGCAGAACAAGAACATAGCATCATTGCTTTATGATTTAAGTGTCTATATGTTCTAAATATTTAAGAATGAAATAAATCCAAGAAATTGCCTACTTTTATTCAATTAAGGGAGATGAAGCACTTTCAGTTATTCAAATATCCTAAAGAATGCAGTACTAGAATAGATTTATTCCTTCAAGTTTCAGCATCTTGTCTGCAGACAAGCTGTTTATATTGACCAAAACTGAAGTGAATCATAAGTAGTGAAATCTTTTACCCCTTGGTGGATACTGAGGCCACCTGCTTCCATGAAGATCTCTTTTCAGTTTCTGGTAAATATCAGATTAGGGTTTCAGACATGAGATTTTGTCTGATTCCAATATTTCTTCTGCTTGGGCTAATTTGTAAAGTGAACACACACACACACAATTTTCCTTATAAAGGTTTTAATTTAATTTCATGGTTTTTAATTTGGCACATTTATAATTAAGCTGTACCTGTGCATCCTTTTTTGGCTCCAACTACTCCATGAAAGAAGTTCATCAGCCCCAGCCATCACTTGTTGATTGAATCTGACAGTGAATAGATGTCCATCACCTCAAATTTGACAGCTGATATACTCCTTTGATTGTTTCCTAGTCAACTTCAGGGAAAATAAACTAGATGAGTTTCAAACATTTAGATAGGGACACTGCCACATTATTTATGTCTATTGAAAGTTTATGGAGCAGATTAACTGGCAGACTGGAGAGGCCATATCCCAGAAGATGGGACATGGATAGCAAAATGTTGGAGACTGGGACCAATACCTCTCTGATAAGACACAAGAACCCTAGGAAGTCATGTATCTGTGTGGTTAGTTTTACTGGGATTTTCTGTTCTGTTCCTTGACAGGATATTTTTATTTGCAGTCTGTGATGAAAGGAGACCTGTAGGCTCTCCATCCCTCTAGTTACTGGAGTTATTGATTTTCCTGCTTACATTGTAGAGTTTGAAATAGCAAACTACAGATATACTCCATATTCACCCACTACTTCTCACAACAGGGAAGATAAGTTCCCATTTTCTTGGCGTTGAAGGAACAGTATCACTGCCATTTTTTCAGCAATTTTTTTCTGCCTGGTGAATTGGTGCAAATATATCAGTAGTCTGCAACAGCAAGACCAGAGGGTTTTTCAGCTGGGTAATCATTCCCATTTCATCAGAGTTTTCTCTTTTAGTTGCTCAGCTGGTAGCAGAGCATTAACAACAATTTACATTTCATCTCATCACTGATCGATCCCATTCACCCGGTTAACACCTCTGTCACAGAACAATGTGGATATTCTCTAAAATATTGTTCTTGGCTCAATAGGATTGATTAAATATAAATGCCTGTTACTGTTCTGTGTTTCAATGTGTCTGGCTAGCTGCTACTCCTCAAATCTCCTGAACTTTTAGTGCACCATCATATTCCTTTTATCAAAAAGTGAAAAATTTGGAAATCAAAAGAAGAAACAAACTTTATTTTATATTATTAGCAATTGCTGCTACATGGCTGATTTTAATAATGGCACTGATTTGTGTTCTGGGGATTCATGGTGGTATTATTCAAATATGCTTTGATTTTAAACCAATAGAGGTTTGACAGAGGTCTCCTGCTCTTGACCTTATCTGTCAGAAATCAGCCAACCTGAACAGCAGACACCTTGCCTCCCATTATTCTGTAAGCTAGTTGCGAATTCCTTATACATAGGCTTGCATCATGGAAAAATGAATGCAAAATTATTCATCTCTTTTGAGGGGGTGTTATAAAGTTTAAATGATAAAACTTTAGCTACAATTCTTAAGTCACTGCTCAGTGCCATAAATAAATTTATTTCAATGACCTTATGACAACATCATCTAAAAGTTTACCTTAAGAAGCCTTGGACTACTGCTTGAACCACCAGTCTTCAGTTCTGTACTTAGCATTTTAAAGCCAGGGGAAACAATACCATTGCCATTACCAGGCGTGGCTGCCAGTAAAGAAAGCAATGTTTCAAAGTGAAGCGTCAGTCCTTCACAGTTCAGTCACATGGACAGCCAGGAACCACAGAAGGAACTCCGCAGACGCTGAATACCAGTTTTTTAGGGAACTTTCAGCTGAATACCAAAATTTCTACAGAGAGGCACCTTCTGAATAGTGGGTTACATCTGGCTTTTTGGACCTTGACTTAGCGTGTAGGAATGGTAAAGTTTGCTTAAGTCCTGGAATTAGGTCTTTATATTTCTGGCAACCTTACAGCAAAAGTCCACAAAATCTTTGTTCAAATTCCTCCTAGGCATGTAACAGTATAAAACTTTCAGGCATACATGGCTCCACCAGTGGAAGCACCTGGAGTTATTTTCAGTGTTGTTTGAATGGTGTCTTTTGAAAGTAGCTCTGCTAGGACAGCTAATGTGATCAAGAGGCTAGAGGCTCGTTTTTCTAGTCTCATCAACACAGGCTCCTCTGTAGGAGCACAGAGATCTCACAGTTGTGAGAACATCACTGCTAGACAGTGCCTTAAGCGAAGTAGATTTGGAGAATATGCAGCTTACGTATTCAGTATCCCAGTGCACAGATGTAAGACATTTAATTATAGTTCCATTCCTTCCTAGACTGGGAAGAAAATCAATGAACCAAAGGTGAAGGAGAAGCTCTGGCTTGTGTCTCTCCAAACACAGGATGTGGCTGGATATTACCTGCCTTCTTATTCCACACACACTAAACACTTCACAGAAAGCATTACTAATGTTTGCCATCATCACTGTTATTCATCTCACATTTATCGTTCAGAAAGTTTCAAAGTAAAGAAAGACCTCCTCTTGTCTTATGGAGCACTGCTTTGGCCTACCTAGCCTGCCATTTGTGCTGAGACCTGGTATAGTTGCACAGTGCAATTGATGGATCGGCTTGTAACTGAGTATCTTGCACTGAACAAATGCTCTCATTTTTTTACATTTTAATCAGCCCATAGACTCTCTAGCTGGGTTTGCTGGTATGATCATCATCATAGAATCATAGAATAATTAGTGTTGGAAAGGACCTTAAGATCATCTAGTTCCAACCACCCTGCCAGGGACAGGGACACCTCCCACTAAACCGTGCCATCCAAGGCTATGTCCAACCTGGCCTTGAACACCGCCACTGATGGAGCATTCACAACTTCCCTGGGCAACCCATTCCAGTGCCTCACCACCCTTACAGTAAAGAATTTCTTCCTCATATCCAGTCTAAACTTCCCCTGTTTAAGTTTGAACCCGTTACCCCTTCTCCTATCACTACAGTCCCTCATGAAGAGTCCCTCCCCAGCATCCCTATAGGCCCCCTTCAGATACTGGAAGGATGCTATGAGGTCTCCACGCAGCCTTCTCTTCTCCGGGATGAACAGTCCCTACTTTCTCAGCGTTAACTTCATACGGGAGGTGCTCCAGTCCCCTGATCATCCTCGTGGCCCTCCTCTGGACTTTTTCCAGCTGTTCCATGTCCTTTTTAAGTTGAGGACACCAGATCTGCACACAATACTCCAAGTGAGGTCTCAGGAGAGCAGAGTAGAGGGGCAGAATACATCCTTCAACCTGCTGGTCACGCTCCTTTTGATGCAGCCCACGATATGGTTGACTGTCTGGGCTGCAAGCGCGCACTGAAGCCAGCTCATGTTCATTTTTTCATTGACCAACACCCCCAAGTCCTTCTCTGCAGAACTGCTCTGAATCTCTTCTCTGCCCAATCAGTAGCTGTGCCTGGGATTGCTCCCACCCAGGTGGAGGACCTTGCACTTGGCATAGTTGAACTTCATCAGGTTGGCACAAGTGTGTCAAGGTCCCTCTGGATGGTATTCCTTCCCTCCAATGTATCAACTGAACCACACAGCTTGGTGTCATCAGCAAACTTGCTGAGGGCACGCTCAATCCCACTTTCCATGTCACCGACAAAGATGTTGAACAAGACTGGTCCCAACACCAATTTCTGAGGGACATCATTCGTTACTAGTCTCCAGCTGGACATTGAGCCACTGAGCACAACTCTTTGCGTGCGGCCATCCAGCCAGTTTTTTATCCACCGAGTGGTCCACCTATCAAATTGATGTCTCTCCAACTTAGAGACAAGGATGTCATGTGAGACAGTGTCAAACGCTTTGCACAAGTCCAGGTAGATGCCGTCAACTGCTCTACCCCTGTCCATCAGTTCTGTTAGCTAATTGCTCTGTAAAGCTCATGATCCATGTTTCCTGGGGTTTGGTGGCTTTCTACAGGGAATACTTATGATGTGGTGATGCAGATGAGACACCCGTTAACATGCAACTTGAGTAATATTTTAGAGAGTTTTGTCTTTTCCTGAATACAAACACTTCCTATAGTATTTGTATAGCACCAAATTGTTTTGAAAATTTTCATGTAGGGGAAGACATGTTTTTTCATACATTTTGGTACTGTTCACCATTTTTTATTCAAGAGGCCATTTTGCAGGGACAGAAAATAGCCAAAATCTCTAGATGCTGCATTTTAGAGAAATGATTGTTGCATGAGAGTACAGAAAGTTATTCCAAAGACTGACACTCTGAGTATGTAAAACCTGGTGTTGCTTCCAATTAATTTTGGGCTTTTTTTTTTTTTTTTTTTTTTTTTTTTTTTATTTTGGTAGTGTTTTGTTTTGTTGGTTTTTTATTGGTTTGGTTTCTTCCCTGTTGGACCACTAAGAGTTGTTCTGGTATCACCCATTCTAAGCCATCTATTTGCTATTGAAAATATTGACAACTTAGGGAGTTAAAAACACATTATTAAGTCTAATGATTGTAGCTAGAACCACATAGATAAGGTTTAATTGCTAAAATATAAGTTGATTTAATTGTCTAATCACTACTGTGCATATCTGTGGTACTGAGAAGGTCTTCTAGACTGGCAGCCCAATAACCTTGTGAAATTTTAATCAACTAGTATTGTACATAAACCCATAAATGTGTGTATTTGTTATTGTTAGTAATAAAATAGATAAGCATTTATTCTACCTAAATTGTCAGTTTTGGCTTATGTCTAAAATATATTGGTCAACTAACAATGACAATAAGCATTCATTATCCAATTGTCCTGTTTCACAAACCTCTCAGTTCAGGAAGTCGTGGTAGAGACACAACCCAGGTCTAAATATGAACAATCTCCTATTTTGGTATGACACTTCTCTAAAGAATGTTATATTTTGCAGTATGAAAATACAGCAATGAGAAGTTGAGGGGAATCATTAATACATTTGACCATTTAATGCTTTTGGAATAATATGCATTTTTACTTGTTTGACCTGGTTTAGAAGTTTCAGGGATTTTATTTATATTCTGCATAGTGTTTTGAATGATGAGGGGAATGACCTAATCTGAGACCTGTAAACAATGTCGGAAAGCAGCTAATTCTATTAGACAGCCATAAGAAGGGAAAATTAATGAGACATCTTCACAGAGGCTAAAAGATACACAGTCCAGAAAATGTATTAGCCAAGAAAGCTTTTCTCTCACAAAGTTCCTTTTTACATGAAGTATAACTGCATTTTTTTGTAGCTATACACATATGAATATATTAGCAGAATTATTGAAAAAATCTTTTGTGTTTACATGGAACACTATTTGTATGCCTCTTCTTATATACAAAACCACCATTGTCCCCTTTCCTGTGTCCTTACGCTTCCAATGGCACGGATAAATTCTAAAGCAGCCATGATAGTTTTAATGTATGTGAGCACAAAAGAAGGAACTAAAAGGAATGGAGAAAATGTAAGCTAGGGAAATTCTCTAAATTGTATGGAACATATCTAGATCACATGGACCATTGTAGTTTTATGGTACAGATAGGAAAAACCTCACATTTGCAGGCTCTTGTCCTTGTGAGGGACTTAAGCTACACTAATATTCACTGGAGAATAGAGGGACATAAGCAGTACAGGTTCCTGCATTGGTGATAACTTCCTACTCCGAGTCATAGAAGAGCCAATGAGAAGAGGTGTTGTGCTGGGCCTTATACCACCAGCAATAGGTTCAGTGGGGATGTGAAGATCAAAAGCAGTCTTGGCTGCAGATGGTAGAGTTTTGTCTCTGGCCTCTTCAAAGGTCTTCTTGAAAGACTCCATGGAATAAGGCACTGGAAGGAAGGGGGGCCCAAGAAAGCTGGTTAATATTTAAGAATCACCTTCTCCAAGCTCGAGAGCAGTTCATCCCAACAAAGTGGAAGTCAGGCAGAAACGTCAGTAGGCTTGCATGGATTAACAAGTTGTTCCTAGACATACTCAAACACAATAAGGAAGGACACCAAGAATAGAAACAAGGAGAAGTAACTTGAGATGAATAGAGAAACACTGTAAAAGTATCCAGAGGTGAGGTTAGGAAAGCTAAAGCCCAAATGGAATTGAATCTGGACAGATACACCAAGGACAAGAAGGACTTCTAGGAGTACAATTGGAGACATAAGGAACACCAGGGAAAATGTAGGCCAAATCCTTAATGAGATAGTGGGCCTGATTACAGAGGACACCGAAAAAGCTAAGGTAATGAATGACTTCTTTGCCTTAGTCTCTACTAGCAAGACCAGACTTCAGGAATGCCATGTTCCAGAGACCAGTGGGAAAGGTGGAAGGAGGGAAGACGTACCCTTGGGTAGAAAAGGGTCAGGGTAGAGAATACATAAGTGAAATGGACATAAATAAATACACGGGACCTGATGTACCTCAAAGGAACTGACAGATGTCATTGTAAGGCCACTCTCCATAGTCTTTGATCCATTATGGTGGCTGGGAGATGTGGCATGAAACTGGAGGAAAACAAATGTCAAAGTATTTTCGGGTCAAAATACATCCAGTGACTATTTCATAATACCACTTCTGGTACGTCAATGATAAATTGCAACAGATATGCTAATGGACATATTATTGGCTCCAGTCCTGTGTAATGTCTTCATTAATAATCTGGGTGATGGGGCACAGTGTACCCTCAGCAAGTTTCTGAATAACACTAAACAATGAGGAGTGGCTGATATGCCAGTGGATCATGTTGCCATTCAGAGGGACCTCAACAGGCTGGAGAAAGGGGCTGTCAGGAGCCTCATGGAATTTAACAAGGAGAAGTGCTGGGATCATGGGGGGAACAACCGCATGCACTGGTTGCTGGGTGCTGCCCAGCTGGAAAGCAGCTTTGCAGGCAAGGACCTGGGGGTCCTGGTGGACACCAAGTTTGATACAAATCAGAAATGTGTTATTCCTGCTGTCATGGGTTCAGCAGCAGCAGTCATTTTTTCTCCTTCTTGGTAGCTGGTGCAGTGCTGTGTTTTAATTTTGGGCCTGGGAACAGCGCTGATAACACCAGTGTTTCGGTTACTGCTTAGTGATGTTTTGGTCTGGCCAAGGACTTTCTGAGTTTCACGCTCTGCCAGGGAGGAGGAGAAGCCGGGAGGAAGCAGAGATAGGACACCTGACCCAAACTGACCAAAGAGGTTATTCCATACCACAGCACGTCATGCCCAGGATGGAAAGCAGAGAGCAGAGACCCGGAAGGGTGGGGGTGCACTGCATGGTCGGGCTTGGTTTTAGGTGGTGAGAAATTGTATTCTTTCCTTGTATTTGCCTTGTCATTATTATTATTGGTGGTAGCAGTAGTGATTTGTGTTATACTTTAGTTACTAAACTGTTCTTATCTCAACCTGTGGGAGTTGCATTCTTTTCTATTCTCCTTCCCATCCCTCCGGGAGTGGGGAGAAGAAAAAGGGGGAAGTGAGGAGAGAACGGGCTGCGTGGTTAGAGAGGCTTAAACCACGACACCTGCAAAGACGGCAAATAAGTTAGAGGCATGATTAAGGGACTAAAGCACCTCACATGTGAGGAAAAGCTTAGAGAGCTTGAACTGTTCAGCCTGAATAAGAGAAGGTTCAGGGAGGGATCTTATTAACGCATATAAATAAAATGTGCAAAGAGCACAAAGGTAGTGTCTTTTCAGTGGTGCTCAGTGAGAGGACCAGAGGCAATGGGCACAAACTTAAACACAGGAGATTTCTTCTGAACATCAGGAAACACGTTTTTGCTGAGAGGGTGACCAAGCAGTGGCGCAGGTTGTGTCTCTCTCCTTGGAAATGTTCAAAAGCCATCTGGAAATCGTTCTGGGCAATGTGCTCTAGGTTCCCTGCTTGACCAGCAGGATTGGACAAGGTGATCTTCAGAAGTCACTTTCAATCTCAATCACTTTGTGATTCTGTGTCAGTCTGTGATTATTTTTTTTTTTCTTTAGTCACTAAAGTGTTTGTCACAGCAAATGTGGCCATCCGCATTAGCAATTGTAGTAAGCTGAAGCACAAATACATTTCACTGGCTGAAGATTTTAAAGCAGCTCCTCTTCACTCCCCAAAACTCTTAGAACTATAAAAGCTCCTATTTTCTCACAGTAAACTGGATAATAGGAATTATTTATTTCAAACAACCAAGAAAAATACCCGAAATGAATTAAAATTCAATAACAGAATTTGATCAGCTAATTTGCTTTTAAATCCTCCCATCTGTGCAACCAATAATCACAACTGGTACAATTATCCAATTGTTGTTCAGTATGTAGCAATTTTATTACTGTAAACAAAACACTGTGTTAACATTAATCGCTTTTTAATGATGTCTTTTGCGCAATGGCTGCAAAGCATCTATACTAAAATTAACAACGTGGAAATTAATGTTCTGTGTATCTTAGTTCTACCCACTCCTTCCACCTGGCTGGTGGAGAAGTACAGAGCACATCTGTGGACTTTCAGTCCTCCTCATAAAGTTTCTAAAATCTTTATTTATTTATAATTCTGCTCCTCCCCATATGAACTAGAAATATGATATTTCATCACTCTTTAAATATGTCTATTTTACCTCTTCTGTATGTATCATTATTTCAGTCAAATTTTCCTGACATTGACTGTGTATCAATAAATCTTTTACAGTCTGTCTCTTTCATTCACACTTTGCAGCATCCGTATCTAACCCTTGAAATGTTTCTGGTTTTGTTTGATTTGTTTTTCAGTCCTTTAGACGGATACCAGAGCTAGTTCATTTGTTGGAGTGGGCACTGACTGTTCTTTCAAGGGGAAAAAAAAAAAAGGATATTCAAAACCATGACTTTCTGTTCTGCTGTGTATTTTCTGTACATTACTGCATTATCCTTCCCTCCTTCCCATCACTTGCATTTTATTTCTTCCTTTCTCTCACTTCCCTTAAACTCTTTCAGATTACCAATAACAGTGACACTCTGAACTGGAAACAATATAAGTAAATAAGCCTAATCTTTTGCTAAGTATTCAACCCCATTGTGCTAAGGATAACAGTTAATACTAGGACTCTGGTTCTGGAAAGTACTTATTCAAGCTGGTAATTTAAAGGTACTTTGCTAGTTTATAGACCATGAATGTTTTGTACTTAAATACAAACCTGGTTCACTGATCATCTTAGAGATGGTATTTTCTTCTAGAAAAGAAAAAAAAAACCACATGGACCAAACTCATACTATCTGAAGACTAGAGGTGACAGAGCTCTGCAGAAATCCATGGAAGGTGAATGCAAATATTTGTTTCACAAGTCAAAAATTTTTCTTTCATCTTATCATTTATGAATTTTCTGGGGATAGCAATTATTTTTAGATCTGTTTGACTGGCATCAATATTAAAATTAGAAATAGCTTTAGAGTTGCTTGAAGTGTTATTTTACGAAAAGGACTGCTTCCTGTTCATTGCAGCATTACCACAGTTGCCCATTTAACCCTTTACTGTAGTTCAGATAGATACACATACAAGAAATCACTGCTTTTCCCCAAGCTCTTTATTCAAGGCAATATAAAGCTAACATTTTCCTAGTCTATTTAATTACACATCTTTCCACAGCGTTGTGGAAATGTTTGGCTTCCTGTCTCCATTGTTCTCAATTGACTTTAAATGCTTAACTGTGTCACTTACACTACACACCTTAACCTGAGGTTCATTTCACAAGTACTGCAGAGGAGTTGCCTTCAGAGATCTTCCCTGAGCAGCGGGAGTGCCAACTGCCTACTCTATGTTGTAGGTAGGAATGAGTTTTCTGTCTATGATATGGTTCATCAAAGGGTCTGAAGCCCAATTAGACCACTTTGATGCCAGAGTGTAAAAATCAAAATCACAGAGTTAACATTGAGATTACTTTAGCTAACCGCAGTACGGAAAGGAAATAATATTACTTTCCTACATAAAAGTATTATTAATTCAACATTCTCTAAAAGTTACCTTTAGTGTTGAGAATTTCCCTAAATTTATCTAGCAAATTGAGACAACTGAGCTTCCCTAAAGGGTGGGACGAAACTGTTATAAAATGCATATATACCCTCAGGATGTGTTCAGAGAACTGAGAGACTTTAATTTCCTTAGTTTTGTGGAAATACCTCTCTTAACCTCATTTTGTTGTATGCTGAGGGTTGTAATTCTGACTTTTCCAGTGAATCTGAAATTGTAATTTTGGCTTTGTTTTGATTTTTTAATTAATTATAAAATAGTAAAAATTCAAAATAGCAAGTAACACATTTAATTTTTATTGATAGGTTAAAAAAATAAAAATAATCCTGGATTGAAAGAAATCCAATCTATACAAACTAATGGACTATTTCAATTCCTTTTAGTTGCTGCATACCACTGGAAAAACAAAAAAATGCAACAAACTTTCTGGAAATTTTCAACCAGTTTTACTGATTACTGTTATGCAAATATAGATTTAAGGAATCCTTCCAAAGACAAGTACTGACACTGCCTTTGGAATGCTCTTCAGTATAGTTCTAAAGTCCGCCTTTAAGTTATGGGAAACATGATCACATATTTGGTTAATTCATGGTTGGAGTTTACACATAGTCAGACATCGCATTTGGTGTGGAAGGAAAGAGGCACTTTTGAGCCAGACAGGTAACAATAACCATTATCACTGATATGTGCTAAATATGAACTATTTGGAAGATGGGAAAAAACTTAAAACCATTTCTAACTCAGAATTCTAAATGAGAAGAACAGTAATTAAATCAATAAGCAAAAAGTTCACCCCAAACCTTTTTTGAAGTCACTATTAAGAGGATCTAAATGAAAAATGCTCTGTTTTTAACTTTCAGTTACAACTCTTCAGAAAGAAAGTTGTGCCTGTGAAAACGTGTCACCAATAGAAGGCACTGCTGCAAAGAAATTTTTTAAAGATCCCAGGTTTTCTGGAGTAACTGTAACAAAATGCCACCAGGGCTCCTGGAGCATCAGCCGCTTCATTTCAACTTGTGAAATTTAGCAACAGGAGGCATACAGAACACAACCTGGCATTATTTCTGAGCTACAGATCATATTGTACATTCTGTATTTTTAATCATATAGAATACATCATTACGCTTGAACATGTTCCTTTCATATTTAGTAAAGCAAAGCTATATAGTATGTTTGGTCCCAGAATGATATAACACATTACATTAGGCAGATCATGGTGGCTTTTGCTGGGATTGCTTACTGATTTACTGCAAACAGTCCAGAGCCGGTGACTATTCTATACAATCAAATAAATACTGTTGTAAACTGCAGATTTTTCCTTAAATGGTATGACTTTTTTGGTTCAGTCAATTTTGAATAAATAACTGGCTTTTGTTGAGCTTAAAACTGTGGTGAAATATTAACGTAGTCAGACAAACTGAGTTTTACCACACAACATTCTGATTAAAAAATTATTCCTATTCAAAATCAATGTAACACTTAATTGATAGATGACAAAGTGATAACTGATGGATATCAAAATCTAATCACTAATAGCAAATCACAGAATGAATATATAGCCTCAAGAATTAATCCTCAATCCAAAGCAACTCAATGTCTCTGCCAAAGATGTGAAGAAAATATACACAATTCTCCATTAAGGTTTACAGACAACCAAGGACTGGTGAAATGATAGATAATATCAGGAGTCATTTTTAAACTGAGCCAAACCACTTTAAGAGGGTCACAGTCAAAGAGGAATAATGTCTCTGTCAGCTGCCATTTTTTTCTGGAGTCAGATAAAAAGACATAAATATGAAGGGACAAAAGATTATTGAATGGGAACCATGTCCTGGGAAGCAGTAGTGACCTTGAAAAACATTTAGTGTTTTGCCATGTTGCAGAACCATCTGACCATGAATTTCCAAAAATATTAAAAAATTCAGGTGCTAAAATTGAATGCAGACAAATTCAAAAGGGAAGAAAGACATATTTTAATAGTGAAAAATCTTTTGAAAAGCTTCCCTGGAGAAATGGTGGATGCACCCTCATAAAAGTCTTTGGTCTAAGACAATCTTTGTAAAATCTGTACTTATTCATCTAAAAATTATTGGATTCAATAAAGGTATTGCAAGCAGAAATTTTATAGTTGATATCACATAGGAGCTTCAAATAGAAATTCATTAAAGCTCATTTTAGCTTTAAAATTGGTGGAAGGAGAAAAAAAATGGGACCAAAATTATAATCTGGACTTGGAACTTCTGTTGAAGCTGCTTTTCAAATTAAAACCAAGCTTTAGATCATGCAGGGTTCCTTCCCTCTCCCTCAAACTACTGGCTCTATTTTACACATTTTTTGAAAAAGCAAACAAAAAAACCCAAAACCAAGTAGACATTATTTTAGAGAATCATGGTTTTTATGTTAGTTTTATAGGAAAACATCTTTTTCTCAGTATAGTGAAAGTCTAAATGACTGTTCAAGACTACTCTAAGAAAGCCACAAGACCAAAGTGTATACATGAAGATGATGCAGTAAATATATCAAGGCAGAGAAAATTATACAAGAATGTGGGTAATACATCTAAGAGAATGATAACATAATAAACAGAAATTAATGAGAGCAGACTTGAGTGTCAGTGCTTCCTCTTATGTTCAGTTACCCCCTCCTCAGTGAGTCTCATCCACTTTAGAGAGCAGTAAGTACAAACATAGCAAGACACTCTGCTTCTTTATTCAGCCTGTATTACAGTAAGCCTTGCTGCTCAAATAGACAACTTTTCAGAGTGCAGTTTGTGAATACAGGGCAATAAATGGACTAGCCAAATTAGTACTTTTATCTACAGACAAAAGGAGTAGAGGGAGAGCAACAACCTCCTTCTCCCACTTTTGTAGTCTCTTTTCTTGGTTTTACCCATTCTTTTTGATGTTATTGGTTAGCTACAAGAATCCACTTTTTCTCCTTCAGCATGACTTTCAGATTTACAGAGAGACCATTTTAGATCCTTGCTTTAGTAAGGAATATGGTTGATTAATCCCTCACACTTCCATGGAACTAATCCACATTAAAAAATCCCTATGAAAAATATGCACACTTTTGTTATGTATATTTTATACAATCTTCTTTTCCAGTAGCAAAACAAGACCAAGGAATCCTGAGTTCAAAAAGGCAAATAAATTTTTAAGATAAACTTCAGAATATCATAGGTGAAACCTTGGCCATACTGAAATCTGTATGCATTTGCTACTGGTTTATGGGGGCCAGGCTTTCAAATCAGAACTTCCAAAATGGTTCTATAGCTATCAAATTTCCACAAGACTTTTTAGTTTCAGCTGAAAAATGACATATGATTTACATTTATGTGATAAAAACTTCAGATCTATAATAAGGAAGGCAGTTTGGACATTTGATATGTATCTCCTGTCCTAATTCTCTAATATTCTGTAAAATAGCTTGATTAATTTATTAATAAACAGAAGAAAAACAGAACAGATGACACTTTCAAGTTATATATAGTATATGAATCACCAAAACAATTGTGCATGGAATGCCTGTGTATACAATAATGAGCCTAATTCTTAATCACGTAATAACATTGGTGCATGAAGATTGCATGGTATACAAATGCAGCAGCTGAGAGATTTGTCTCAGTAGGAAATCTCTGAATCTCTGGTACTTCAGTGGATGTGTTTATTGCTGCACTGTAAAAAGCAAAATTTATGTGCTGCACGTCTCTGTCAGAGTAACAGCTTAAACAAATCATCTTTCTAAATAAGTAGAATATAGAAACATGTCAAGCACATACTATACTAGAGAAATACATTTTATTCTTTCTACTAAAATTTTGTATCTAAGCAAAAGAATCTGCATGGGTAAAATAAATAAAAAAAAAAGGCTGGAATATGACAGCATGATGTACAACTTCCTTAGTGACCAGCAATACATAAGACAGGAATGAAATAGAAGGCAATAAATAAATAAGGTGCAAAAAACCTTACAGCAGTTTACAGTTATAGTAGCCTTGATTCTTAATTTTATGCAGCATTGCTGTAGATGGAGGATGAGGTGAGAACTCAAATAGGCAAGAGAAAAATTTCCCAGAATGTCTTACTAAAATTATTTAGCAACTAAATTATTACTTCATGTGTATGTGCAGTTACCTACATGACATTTATGGAATTTTATATTATGAAATATTGATACCAAAATACTTAGAAGTATTAATATTACATGTTCAGCAAGGGAGGCAAAAGAGTTTCCTGTAGGAGGATAGTAGTTAAAATCAGAGCAAACATTAATATAATATAAATAACAATACTCAGAAATTATGGTTGATCATACTACTAGCTTAAAATTTGTCACTATTTTTAATGAGATGATCCCACTAAATCTGGAAGAGTAAGGAGCTTTAAAAAACCAAAGTAATAAGAAGAGTGGGGAATGAGTTGCTAGAAACTATCTGGAGAGAAAGGTTGACACAGAGAGTGACTCCAGAAGTCTCAGTAGGGATTTTCCAGGAAGCAATAAACCTTAGGGAAGAGTGAATAGATGTATACAGTCTAGATTTTTGTTGTTTGCATGATTGCTTTGAGAGTCCAAAGTCCTTTGTTTCACATAAACTCTTATTTCCTTTAGGAGACTGCACTGTCAAGAGACCTCACTGCTGTTTCCCAGGGGAAAAAGAATCATAGCACTGAAGCTAAGGCAGACTATGGAGCTACGGCTGCAAAGCTGAGCACCAGTATTACCCTGGCAGCTGATGCTCAGGAAACGAACATAAAGACCTGAAGGACTACAGCTTAGTCTTCCATCAGAGGTGGTGACTCAGAGCCTGAAATCAAGAGAGTATCATATTTGAAGCTCCCACAGAAACTGATTAAAAACATGCTTCCAAGACAGCTTGCATATGTATGTCAAAATAATACAGGGAATGACACCTTCAGTTTCAGCAGTCACCATTTGGCAGGTTGGGTTTTTTTGAACAAAGTGAATAATCAAGTGTTGTGTTTTCCGAAAATCTCATCTGAAGCATTTTCTTGTCCTCATTAAAAAACTACAATGAGAAATACATATGCTAACTAGGACTATTTAGTAATTTGAAAAAATAACTTGAGTATCATCCTTTGATTAAGGACAATAGATTCTTTAAATAATTGCCTATGTAAGGTGCATCTGTATTTTGTAAGCACTATTGATGCTGTACTGTTATTACACTCCTTTGCTTTGATTTAGTGCTCATTTTGAAACCAGCCAAGTCTATTTTGAGTGACAGTATCTTGTGAACAATGATCAAAGTGTAAATTTATGCAAATTCAGTGCTTCACCTTAATTACCTTGATGGTGCTTGTCAGTAGCCTTTTCCATGCTTTCACTGATTAGCAAGCTATCACAAATAATTATTATTCCATCTGCAGTTACAATGATGCTGTGCATTGGCTTATTGCCCAGCTGCTGTATTGCATCCCATGCCTCAGCCTGATCTTCTGGAGTTATGCCACACTTCATATTGTGAATTAGCATCCCTATTTTATTCAGCTTACCACCATAAACTCCTGAACTTTTGATCCCATAAGGCAAGTTCTCTCTAAACTTCTACAAGCAGAATTACTACATAAAATTGTTAAACATAACCTGGAGAATTGCAAGGGCAAGAAAGGGCTGTTTTCTCTATGATAATTTCTCATGATCCCCACTTTCTCTTAAAAAATACCTTTCATTTCTCCACTCTCTTTTTTTCCTCATAGTACGTTATTTTAGCAAATCAAATGTCGCTACTCTTGACAGCTGAAATATGAACTTTAGAGGTCAACAAATTGCCTTCAGGCAGCCCAAGGTTATTGCTGTAAAGTGGGCTCTACAGCATGGAAATAAATTTGGTTCCATCATGTTGGAGGCTCTGAGTAAACCCCAATAGCAGGTGCACCCATTTCAAACAAACTTTAATTGTCATTACACCTGATATGCTTGCATATATTGAGAAGGGCATGAAGAATGTGGGCGACTGAACAGCTGGCTGTTTTCCTTTACAAATCCTTATACATCATCTTAAATCACTAACTATGGCTAACAAGCAAAAAGAAAGCAAATATAAAAACAAAAAAGCAATTAAGTAGCAACATATGGTCAAATGTATAATTTCTTAAAGCAGGAATAAAAAAGCAAAATATTGGAAGAGAAGCCTGAAACAAAGTCTCCACACTTTAACTAGAAAACACTGTTTAATGACTCTTCAAGGTCAGAAGAAAAACACCTGAAACATAAACAAATGCTCTAGCTGCACAAACCTGTTCTAAGAAAAGAAAGCTGAGAATGATACAGAGAAAATGGAATTAATATTAGTCTTCAGCTCTAAAATCATAAATGACAACTAACTGTAAAACCTAAACCCAACATTCTGTAAAAAGAAAGGTACACTTCTAAGCAGACCCTGAAACATGACACAGGAACTAAAGCAATACCCTAGAATTACCAACTTTATAATGAGCAGAACAAAGGAAAGAACTTCAATTAAACCTGCCATAAAATAAAGGAGAAACATTTCAATTTAAGCCAGAAACTTCTTTAAGATATTGAACCACATTGTTTACTAACATACCTTTTGAAACTAAAAATCAATGTCCCAGAATGACAAATTCAGATCACAGAAGTGACAGCATCAATTAAATAAAAAAAAAATTACAAAGAACACAAAGCTGATAAAAATATGCAACTCCAGGTACTTGAGCTATTTAAGTAGGGATAGGGTATTTCTAAGAGACATACAAAACAAAACAGTATCAAATTTCAATGGATTCATATCAGAGCTGGAAAAGCAAGCCAGCAAGATTAAGAATTCTGCTTAAAAGTTTGCAACAAACAGACATTAAAAGCAATGTCAAGTCAAGAGGTCAGGTACATTTGATGAAAATTTCCTATTTAAAAATATGAAGACAAACAGGGGTTACAAATCAGCTGCCCTAGTATAACATAAAGCAAAATAGTGCTACTTTCTGGTTTCATCTGTGCTCAACTGAATCCAGTGGACTCAAGAGAGCTACACAGTTGAAATGTTTCTACAGAAAGATGAGTCAAATAACTTCCTGTAATCCAACGACTGTATTTACCAGATCTCTGCTGCGCATGTTGGAAACTTCTAGCTAACATGAGGGATCTAGAATGGAATATATAGGTCTAGTGCCAACCAAGAAGCCTGCACAGTATGACAGATGCAGCACAAGACCTAAGAAGACATCTGCTTTCTGGTTTGGTATCTACAGGCCATGTGGGATACCCAATATGATCTTAAAAAAAAGTATACAGTATCTAGGCTTAAGTAACTGACTCATGCTCTTTGTGGTAAATACTTAAATATCAATGTCCTAAATGACATGTTGAATCCTTTGCCAAAAGTCTGTTGGATTAAGTAATGAATCAAATTCCAATGGCTAGGTATATGTATTTGCCACTCTCACAGTCCAATGCGATAAAGATTCAAAGCAGAGAAAGAGTCTCAAATGTTAACCAAAATTCTAAGCAGAAATAGGAAGACACAAACCCCCATATATACAGTCCTCCTTTAGTAGTGATTGCATAACTAGGAAAGCCCAGAAAAGACTGGAACAAAAGGAATCATTATACTCTAATTTCTAAAAGTCCTTGTATGTAGCAGAGTGATATTCCTTTAAACTACCAGCTTGTAGGAGGCCATTAAATGTTGTGCACCTATACCTCCAACAAAAGAGAACTGTAGCAAAATAAACTGCAGCCACATTATGAATTGAAAACAGTAATAAGCAAAGATTACCATCCCAAATATATTTTATTGCTTCATCTTTGTAAAGTCAGTTTCAGTTATTATTTGAAGAGCTTTCTCTTACATCTTGGAAACTTCCTGGGGTCATACCAAAAAGTTTTTATTAGTATTTATGGAATTGCAGAAGAGTAAAAAGAATGAACTGGAAATCCATTTATTTTCTTACCACTAGGAAAAGTTGACAAGATTTCCCTTTCACTGGCAGGCAGTGGAATCATTTCTAATATTAAAGTGTTCCTGAATTAGTGAGCTGAACTAAAATGCATCAGTACTTAACACTTGTTTTGCATAGTGGAAAATACAGCTATACATGTTTGAAATGCTTTATTAAAAGATCTGTAACTTTACTTCATATCTTAAACCTTGTAGAAATTTGAAATAGAAAATAACTATATAATCCAATTAAACTAATTCTGAAGTTTTCTCAGTTGTGCATTAGCCAGGACTTTGGTCAGCTATTTGTGTTTTAATTATGTCATCTCACTTCTTCACTGCCATGAAGTTAAACATGAGGGTTATGGGTATTGCTATAATGTAGTAAGCCTGTGTGGTATTTGTTACTGAAGTTTTTTCATTGCCCTTGCCAAACTGAAATGTTTGCAACTCAACTGTTGCATGCGAGTAATTTTACATGTCATGGAGTGAGATACATGCTGCTCAGCTGCTTTGCCTTACCACGTTTGATTTGTAAACCATCACTACTGACTGATATTTCTTCCAATCTGTAATGCTATACCTTTGGAGAAGAATTTTTATTAACAAGAAAATGTAGATGAATACCTGGTGCAGAGCATCCTGATGGTATAACATTTTACACATAATGAATTTGAGTGAGATCTTGCTAGTGGAATAAATTTGTTCTACTGGTGAAAGAATGCTTCTGACTAAATCTATTTCATATAAATCTGTTTACTACATCTACTTTTGACTGTCATTTGCTCATTGTCCAAGTGCGGAAACCCTATCATTAAAAACACAGGAGTAAATGTATCCTCTCTGTCATATGTTTATATTAATGGGGTTTTATCTGTCGTTTACCTACAGCTTGACATGGTACTATATAAATCAATTTTTTATTCTGCAGGCTTCACCTTTACCTGAAAACTACAGTATCAATACATTATGTGTGAATTTACTTTTGCATTTGTTTTTGACCTACTGTCTTTATCTTTCCTCAGCATGTGAAGAATCTTTCTTACTAATTGTTTTTCACTTGAAATTAACTCTGAAATAATATTCAACTCAACCTGCTTCAAAGAGAAAAAAATAAGAAATTAAACTGAATAAACATAAACATCCTGCTGTATAAAACTCATACAAATAAACACCACATGGAAACCTAATGACAAAATGAAGAAGTATCCTCCCAGCATGGCTGTAAAGTTCTGTCCAGCTCTTGCTCACAGGGCATTCAGAATCCTTAGTCAGAATCATTCAGTGATTTCTGTTAACTCAGTTCTCTGCCTCATTGGCTAGCTTTAAAATCCATTAGTAATACAATATTTGACCAATGTAGTCCATTAAAAAATTAATAATTCTCTTGTGTACCCTACACAGACTGCAAGGCTACATCTATTCTATGACACTGTCTTGGAGGTGAATGTGATAGCTGCTGTGTGCTGAAAGCCAATCCACTCACCACATGCACTGCACATCTATCTCTGAACCTGGACCAAGTGTGAAGCAAAGGAACCAGCTGCCCACGGGAGTACCCAGAGGAGAGTATTGCTGATGGGTCAGAGGAAAGACTCATACACAACACATGCTTCTGTCAGCAGAATTTGCTGGAGCCATCCTTCTGTCCAAAATAAAGCTTGAGTTTGAGCCTGTATATCAAAGGTAGACAAAGCTTCAGTCAACCCTTTCTCATCATCCCTCTATTGAAAGTGGTGTCTTCAGTTTTGGATGTTCCAGCAGTAGTTTTAGATCAGTTTTAAAGGGCTTTAATTCTGCCCAGTCAATCTGTACGTAGGGTTTTCTGAGAAGATCCTCCATGCTCCCCTTGCAAGCTGCTTCACTAGAACACAGATAGGGCAAAAAAGTTCAGAAAAAATCCATACCCTCCTCCCCTCAGAATCGTGACACAGATATCTAGAAATAGTCATCTGCTACACACAGAAACAGTTTACAAGATTTCTTGTAAAACCTTAACAGGCAAACATATAGCCTAGGATGATTTTGCTGTGTGATCCACCTGAGTATTTTGCAGATAGTGGTTTTGCCATAGGTGGCATTACTAAAATGCAGTGAGTGTCCTTACAGGGAAATCTGAGCAAAGATTACAGATAGCACTGTGAATGACATGACACTGGAATGGGTTGCCCAAGGAAGTTGTGAATGCTCCATTGCTGGCAGTGTTCAAGTCCAGATTGGACAGAGCCTTGGGTGACATGGTTTAGTGTGAGGTGTCCCTGCTCATGGCAGGGGTTTGGAACTAGATGATCTTAAGGTCCTTTCCGACTCTAACTATTCTATGGTTCTATGATTATATAGAAAGGAGCTGAATCATGATGAATTGCATTCCAACAGCAGGTCCCACACTATAGAAGCAGAAGAATAACAGATAAGTTCAGTCTGTAAGGATATGGTAATTTATACTTTAGCTTGGTCAGGTTCCAGAAAGGTTATATACATGTTTGTAGCTGTTCTTTCTTTTAAATTTTTGCTAAGATGGCCATCTCAGAAGTAAAAGAAGAAATTTCCTGTAATGCTTTATTAATACTACTATAAATTGCTTCTTTTCATCTTACAAAATGATGTTTCTGAATATGTATGTTTGTGCTATGTAACACAACGGAGTCCCACACTCCATAATTGTTAGTGCAATATGAACACAAATACCAGTAACAGCATATGGATGAAAAAAAATATATCATTATTTAAAACAGTCTACTTAGTCAACAATTATAGGAATTTATACCTAGTGTTCTTAGTACTATTTTTTTAATGTCCTTCAAAAACTCAGAATAAAAAGAACATCTATCTGATAAGAACATCAGTCCCAGTAGAATGTACCCAAACCAATTCTAAATAAACGTTCTTATCATTCATCAAATTGAAAATATTTCACTGAGACTTCAAATTCAATAAGCTCTAAGGAGTTGTTGACATAGAGTTTTCAGCCTTCAAAGTCCCTAGCCAATGTTTAGATTTTCATTTCAGAAGCTATACTGAAAGGAGAGTAATTCTTCTTCTTCCACTAGAATGAAGGCCTTTGAGAAACAAATGTCCTCCTCTCCCTTCCTTTAAAATAAAAAGCTCCTGACTTGGTGAGGTTGGAAAACACTATTTTGATGAAAATAAAGAAATAATACAGGTCAAAAGCCTCCTGAGGTATGTAAGAATCCTGTTTTTAATTTTCATTCTATTTTTAAGTTACTTGGCCGTTTGTTCTTTTAAAGAAAAGCCTCAAACTTTGGGTAATAATACAGCATGTTTCTCAAGTAGCGTGAAACAGTAGCTTTGAGAAACAATGTACACTGTGCCTGCTCTGGAGCACTTCACCTTTCCAAGCTCTTTGTCCTGGATTAGGCAGTGTTTCGTGAGACTAGATATCCCAGGGATGCGGAGATAAGCCCAAGTGACTAGTTTATTTATTTAGTTTTCTAGTTTCTATAGTTAGCTGTCATCCTGACAGCTAAGTGCTCTGATTTTGAAAATTAAAACACAAAAAGAGAACCATGCAAAGCCAGTTAATCAAATGCTGAAGAAAATAGATGGGTCTTGCCTACTGCCCTGAATTCATTCAAATAAATCATTGATTAGAGCTATAACAAAACATAAACTATTCTATTCCATTGCCACCTGCTTGCCAGTTAATAAGGCAATCCTTAGTAATTTTAAATATTCAAGTTCCCATTCCTAGGCATGAGTTACTGCTGGCAATAAAAAACAATCTAGACAGTACCATTATCTCTCTTAAAACAAATTTATTAAAGATACTTTTGAGTAGCTTCTCTTATTTTTCCTTCTTTTTTTATTCAGGCTTCCAAAGAGAGTGATGTTTATGTGATGAGGAGAAGCCAGAGTTTCAGGGGAAGAGGTGAGAAGTTGATGCATTTTTGAGTATGCCAGCTGTTGAACCTGACAGCATCCAAACAAACTCAACAGAAGCTTCACATTGGGAATTAGACTGAGAAACATCTAGTGAAATAGGCAGCCATGCTGGGAAAATACATCTCTGCTTGCTCTGAGGGAGATGTTACTGTGGAAACTCTTATGTTGTTGAGAAACTCAGTGAGTTCACATAGAGAGATCTTACAGATGGCCCAGACATAAGAAAGTCCAAAACCAAAATGAAAAAATCTGTAGGAATTTTAATTAAATTCATTCTCACTTTCATAAGAGCATTTACACATTAATGTTCTGGTATTTCAAAGGCTCAGAGAATGGTGCAGGACATCTGGAGTTCATCAAATCTCTCAACAGGAGGTCAAAGCTGCTGTCTGTGGATAACCTCCAGAGGAAACTGGGCTGTGATACACTGGACTTTGTAGGAGTCTTATACGCTACTTTTGTAAAAAGCATCATGGGGAAGGCAGGGGCCTGCTTTTGTAATATTTAAAACTGACTCTATGGTGAAGAGCATGCTGAGGAATTTTGATAAATGTAAAAGGGAGAAACCAAACTGGAATTGAAATTCAGTTGAAGTTTATTATGAAAACACTGTTCCATGCATGACAAGCAGAAACAAGAAAGTTCTGATTTAACATGCTGCAATTTATAAGTGACTGTTCCTACAGGAGTCTGAAAGACTCTTCAGTAAGTATATTTTTGTGCTTATTAATTATATTGCTAAGGTAATACACGTTGAACATAAGTTCATTGCATGCTAACTACTATAACCATCATTAAGACACCATTAAAATAAGAAGCATCAGTAGTGCATTTTTGTCAATAGAACAAGCAATAAAAAGTATGTCTCACACAGTTCTGCAGTTGTGAAGTGATAATTAACAACATGTTATAAACTACTACATTCAGAGTTGGAAGTAAAAACACTTTAACATAAGTAACTTTCAACCACTGGAACACTGGTCATGTTAAGACTTTTTATTAGACAAAAGAATAATACATAAAGATCAATAGATAAGGTAGATGTTAAATTTATGTTTACTAACGTTTAATGTAGAACTGTTTAAAGATGAGCACAAATGTAGAAAATCTCCAACACTGCAATCCTATCTACCATTAAAATGATCTTTTGTACTGAGACATCACTACCAACTGTATCTTCATCACCTGAATGCATTAACATGCCTGAGACTTTATAACTTTAGCCTATTGTAGTCAGAATTCTTTTTCCTTTAAAATATAAAAGAACAATTTTTTTTTCCTTGCATTGATTAGCATAGCTTTAGCCTTCAGACTTTTTATCTTTGGAGCTTACCATGTAATCTGGAAAAGATTTTGTGGATAAAAGAAAGAAATTTAAGTGAGTGCAGTTAAGCAGAAAGAAATATCAAGATTTCAGCCTGTGAATACTACATTAAGAACCAGCAGACATTAAAGACTCTGCAGATTATATTTGTCCTCAAATGCACTGATTTGTCCCCAAATGCACTGAGATATTTTATTTTCTATTCATACATTTAGACTCTGTAATAGAAAATATGCCCACATGACTCTGTTCTATTTGATGTAGTTGCACAATCGAGAATGAGAGAAGAATTTAAAGATAATGGGGTTCAACAGCTCATCTGTAACTTGGATTGAACTATGATCCTGTAATAATATTAAGTTTATGACAAACAGAGGTTTTATTTCTTTTTTTCTAAACCAACTAAGAACTAGGTCTTGAAAATAAACTTATTTATAATATCATTTGTCTGTTTTCTTTTTGTGACGTTTTTTTCTTTTCTTCATTGATTCCTCAGGTGTGCTGCTGTCTAAAAGTAAGATCCATCTCTGAAAACATGCAATTATGTAATAGCCATATAGGAAAGTGCATTTTGCAAACTCAGAGTTTTCTAGCACTTGCAATTTCTTTATGCTGATGATGCTCACACAAGAGCATGCTCATCTCATGAGTATAATCTAATATCATTTTTGATTGAAGTTTAAATTTCTTCAGTAGCACTTTCACTCTTTCTCTCCTCCACTTCTATCCCAGCTGATGTAAAAGGCTCAGGCAGGAAGGGGAACTTGAGATATTTTACAGTAGTTGGGAGTATGCTCTTTAAGGTTCTTGTAGACTCTAATGCTTTCAAAATGCTCATTATCTTTAAAAAACTACATTTTTCATTTTTAAAACAAACAAGCAAAAGGCTTAAAAAACACAGTCACTCAATGTTGACATTTAAGGGAAAGGGGGAGTAAGTTATTGATGATAGATTTTTCACTTTTTGCTTAGATAGTCTTAACACGGTGACATATGCTCTTTGGGCAGATATTCATGGTGTGTTATTCAAGAGCTAAAGCTGGAGTTCTTGAAAGGATTTCTGGACAGCCATAGCTGCTTATAGCACTGAAATTATCTGTCCAAATCCCACTTCTTGCACATGGCATAGAGAGCCTTGACTTTGTGAACTCATGAACAGGATAGAGCTGCTGCTCTAAGAGCTGCAGTTCTAACCTTGGAAAGGGAAATTGACACACAGGCAGATGAAATGGGATAGAAAACAAGTAATTAAGTCTGCAAGTTGCTGTGCAAAAGTCCTGGTATGTCTTCACATCCAGAGACCAAAACTAGTGATTAAGATGAGAATTTCCACACTGTCAAAACAGTTTAGCAAGCGTCTTACAACTAGCCTTAAGGACCACAGGAGCACAACAGGTAAGTGCTGCTTGCTTGCAGTGAGTAATAAAAGGTATTTCTTGCATCACAGTCTTCAGTATTTCTGTTGTATATGTGATTACCTGTACTTTAAGTTGGCTTGCATGTCATCTTATAGCTAATACAACTTACAAGAAAATGATTCATATTGGTTAGTCATTTTGCACTAGACAGTACACGTAGTCTGGGTGCTAAAAAAGAAAACACCAATAAACACATTGCTGCTGAAAAAAGTTAATTATAGCAACCTTAAATTATAAATCACTTCAGGAAGTGAATGCAAATAATTTCTAGCCAATCATATACTACCTATATTTCAATAGAGGGGGTGACACCCTTTCCTGTCTCCCGAGCCTGTGGTTCCTGAAGAGCCTGTATCCTTCAAAGTACCTACACAAAGTTTTAAAATCTTCACAAAGCTCAGAAGAAGGTTCTTGACTTTTTATTTAATTAAGAACACAGGGCTGGGAGGTGCCATCCTAAGCCAGTGTCTGCAGTCTTTTGTGATCCCTGACTGCAGGTTTGTAGGGTGACAACTTCGCACACCTTGGGCCAGGGAGCTCCTCCCCTCCCGTAGTAAACAAAAGTCCTGCCATGAAAGAGCAGAAGCTAAAGCCAAAAGGTGCCTTGAAAAAGAGAATATGAGAGTCTGAAGACCATCTGCTTCACAGCCAGGTCCTCAGATGA
This sequence comes from Ara ararauna, assembly GCA_028858755.1. Classification (NCBI taxonomy): domain Eukaryota; kingdom Metazoa; phylum Chordata; class Aves; order Psittaciformes; family Psittacidae; genus Ara; species Ara ararauna. The sequence goes on from CM054378.1 coordinate 56,086,092, forward strand.
TTCTAGGAAATGTATCACTTAAAAAAAGTCAGACTTCAAACAAATAATCCCTGCAGGCTTTGTCAGTCTGATCTGAGAGAAACATCTGCTCTCTGCCTCACATCTGGAGAATGGATAAGCAACTGGCAAAGATTATCTTGAAGTGAGATAGTATTTAATCATGCTTAATTAATTCTTATCTATTTTTTTTTTCAGTGAAGGACAAGGATGGATCTTAAAAGTTGAGAAAAAATACGTCTCTTCACCAGCTGCCTCTTTTAAGAAGTAGTGACACTTCATCAATGCAACTGTATTCTAAATGGTGGTTGGAGACATGGCATAAGCACTCAAAGGCTATATCACATAGGGTTAGACTACTCCTTAACAATCTTATATCTGGAAATGCTTTTATATTTAAAATCAGAGATTTCAAGACTGCTTCAGAGGTAGTGGTCAGATTTCTAAAAGTAGACCTGAGCTTTCCAACACTAAGTTTAAACTATTAAATAAGAGATTACTTTCAACAGGCTGTTTCATGCTTCAAGTTGAAATGCAGTGATCTCAGCCTGGTTTCTAGTGGCCCGAACTTCCACATCAGAAAATGAATAAAAGAAAATACTATAACAGTTTGCATTTGTTAACAACTTGGTTGGCTTTCTCAGTACAAAAAGAAAAGAAGACAGAATGGGACTGAAGAACAATTTGTTATCTTCCTTCATCTCATCATCTGAGCAAATCATGGCAGTATTTAAGAATTTTATTTCCATTTATTACTTATAAGATTTTAGAAAAAAAAAAAAGGAAGTCCATATGTTCCAATTTGTCTGCTTTCAAAGAGAGTGCAATTTACTTTAAAAACATACAATAAAAATAAGACTATATGAGCAATTTAGATTTCTATAAAAATGGCACAGCAAGAGGTCTCAGAAATTTACCAAGGACAGCGGCAATGTTAATTTTTCTGTGCCACAGAACTGCACAAATTATTTATGCCCTTAAGCTCCTAGTTTAACATAAACTTGTTTCTTAAAGAATTCTTGAATGAGACAATCAAGCAGCTACATGTGTTTTCTAACAAGGAGATTTATGCTGCTCTAGTAAAACCTAAATAATAAAACTATACATTATTTTGTCATATCAAACATATGAGAGGCTGAGAGGAAGAAAACAGTTTTACATGAGTCTTTAGGGAAAGTTAATGAACTGCCAGAGTTTAAATCATATTGCCTGTTTGCATAATAAAACAAACTAAACCCAAAACGATTTATGGACTTCCCTGAGACCACCCTAACAAACCTTCTGTTACAGAACCCAAAGCAGGATGCCACAAATGAGGGGAATGAACCTTCATTTATCCATATGATATACACACAGGCACAAACACATATATAGCTACATACTTACATATGCTGTGAACATGACAAAGGTCTGAATTTCCTAAACATCTTCATCTTGTCAGAACTTCTTCAGCCCATGCATCAGTGTTCTGCATAGATTTGGTACAAAGGTGCCTGAACCAGCATTTTTTTCTCTTGACAGAGAAAAGTGAGAGATGTGTTTCTGGTTGTTCTGAGTAACAGCTTACAAGTTTCATGAATCATTGATTTCTCTTCATTGGAGCTGGGAAACTTAATATAGTGTTGGTATATACAAGGAATACATGGAATCTTGAAGAATGCTTCATGCATGTTTAATTTTTACCAGTCCTCTGGGGTGCCTTGCAACTGTGATCCATTACTGTTCATAAAATTCAACTTTTCTTTTGCTAGATTAATATTAATGAAAGGTCATTGGAATATATTCTAATATCTATAATGACAGTGCAAAGACAGTTTTACTGTAAAGATATAGCCAACTTGTTTCCAATCCAAAAGCTAATTTAATAAAAAAAAGTTATATAAGGCTATCTTTTAGGTCTTACTAGGCTAAACTTGCAAACCAAAATTACTTTTGGAGGTGACAGACTCAGAATCTCTTTGCTCATAAAGCTTTCTGTGGCAGGCTAAACCTATAAAGCTGAAAAAGTTGCAAAGCAAAAGGGGTGTTCAAAATCCTAAATCGCTCAATAATATTATTATTATATTATAAAGAGGTCTTTAATCTCAGCAACATATTGTAATATTATAATATTATCAACAATTTAAATAAAATTGCAATATCAGCTATTTTATCTAACTGATATTTTTTGAGTTTGTAAATTGTCATGAGACTAGGAAAAATTTCTCAATGAAAGCCATAACACAGGAAGGGAAAAGTCAGGTAATATGGTAATTCAATTGATTGCTTAAACAACAAAGCAAATCTGAGCATAGAAATATTGAACATATTTCAATATTAAAATATTGAATCTTTGTGTAATTCTGAAAGGACTTGAAACTGTATTTTAACTAGGATTCTTGTAAGCACCAGAGATAATCTAATAACTAACATGGTGAAGTGGTCACTGCATATTACTGGGGTTAGAAGAGAGCTAGAAGTGGTGGAGATCTCCAGGAACTGCTCTCAAGATTTATTTGCATACAGACATCACAACAACTTTAAAGAGGGACAGAGAGGGAGGAGAGAACCTAAACACTCGTCCTACCTATCTCTAAGGACAACACTGCAGGCATATGCTATCATTGAGCTGTCCTGGGTTGAGAAAAATGTCCCAGAGAAATCTTAGGTAAGAGTTGAGAGAGATTTGGTTCAGGTATGTTGCATGCCCCTTAGATGCTTGTTTTGTAACAGTCTTTCTAATCTTGCCACCAGGAAGTTAATTTTTTCTTAGGTTTGTTTCCATATTGAACTTTCCTCATGTTTAAGATTTATGCAGAGATATTTAAGAGGATATGCATTACTTCTTATTTCTTTGTATAAAGAAATCTGTGTCAAGCCATGGTGATAGAAAGATCTTGCTACCCAGAGTTTCAAAGGTTAATATATTTCTCAGGCTCCCTAATTTCATAAAAGAACAATGACAAATAACATTTTCAAGAGAACAGGCTAACTTTGATAAAAAAAAATAAACAATATTGGCAACACTTGCAGTTTTTCTTTTCTTTTTTGCTATTTAAAAACATTAATAAAGTTAAGGAAAAATGGGTGCAGTTAAGTAGCTGGTAAATTAGAAACAGTACATTAAATGTTGGCAATATAATTATATCTTCCCAGATCTTCCATCAGTGGACAAAAATAAAAACTTAAAGTATCAAAGGAATTTTCATCTCAATTTAAGCAGCAGCAGGCTGAATAACGTCAGACTTGAACTCAGACTGGTTATGTGGAAGTTATGGGAAGCTAGAGGCAGCTTTTTAAAAATATATAGATTATGGCAACAAAGATCTTTGATACCCATTTTTTTAGATCACCAGAGTGAAAAACTAGAACCTATAACTTATGAGCACCCAATATGAATTACTCTGAAGGACTTTTTTTTTTCCCCCCTTGTGATGCATATGGAAAAGTAGCAAAGGTCCTGAGGTCTGCTGGCAGATGATAAAGCACATATTTCATTTGCTGGGTAGGATACACTTGGTAAGACTTGCCAGTTTCTTAAGGCGGACAGCCAAAAGGATGTAAACTAAATGGAACTGCTCCTGATGTTAGATGATTTTTTTCAAGGGAGAGGGTAAAAATGCAGTTTTAACCTGTGGTGCAATACAATAACTGTCAGCTATCCACTGGCAGCAAGGAAGACTCTGAATTATAGCTGCTTCTGAATGGTGCTACATTTTCGAATTATGACACTTTGAGCTTTAAATCTGTGTGTCTGGCTGCCACAGAAAAATCCCCCTCTTGTCTTTTTTATTGTATTAATTGTATCACATTGAATTGTATTGTTGTATTGAAGAGTTTGATTTTGGATTCAGCATCTAATGACAGGATTTGAGTGGATGACAAATGGAATAGCTATTCTGTCTGCAGGAATGCGAGCAACCATTTGATCAAAAATAACTACACCTGTATAGATGCAGTTTTTTCTGTTCTTATTATTTTATATATTTAATCTTCTAAAAAATATACTGCAATTATTAGCTTTTTTTTTTTTTTGATAGCATACTATGGTAGAAATTCAGCTATGGGAATAAACGGCAATGTCTGGGGTTTATGATGCTTATTTTGTTTTGCAGGAAAGTAATCTAAGCCATAATAATGTCTTCTTCTCTTGAGTACATTAGCTATTAGATGTGGAGAGTGCCTGGCACTTGAGAAGGCAGAAGTATCTAATAATAGAAGGGGAGGAGGTGGAGGCCGGCTGCCAAAAAACAGGTGGAATAGCTGGCAGCTGTGATGTATGACCCAGTAAGAAAGATGAAGAAGTCTTAGCGGGAGTGCACAGATAGAGAATAAAACATATGGTAAAAGAAGAAGAGACAAAAGTAAGAAAATGGAGCTGAAGTGGCAAAAGACATTGTTTAAAGGAATAGGTGAAAAAAAGTATCACTTTATTTGTCACAAATCAAAGGAGAGGAGAGAAAACTTGTCTTAGGAAAATTGTTTTAGTATTATTTTTCATTGGAAAAGAAAATGAAGACAGTAATTACAGAATTTAAATTAACAACTGAATAAAATCCATTAATGAGAAGTAAAATCAGTCTAGTTCACAAATCACAGACTGGGTCTGACAGGCACACTGTTCTTTTGAGAGCCTTAAAAGGACAGAAGATGCGCACCAATTATATTCAATTTAGCAGGATACTGCATCTAACTCTGCTATGTGACTACACACACACACAAAAAAAAAAAGCTGGATTCTACTATTCTTGTGGAAACAAAAATAAGACCCAGGAAGCTGTGACTGGTAGCAAGTTGTACTTTCAAGGAGTAGGAAGTACTGCATTAAAGCATTATCCTTAAGAAGTAATTTCCATAGATGAGAATTTTTCTTATCTTTACAAATAATAGAGGGTGGATTAACTAGGAATACTTTCAAACTAAGAGTTAGTTTTATATATATGTGTATATATATATACACACATGCACTCAGACATTATGGGAAAAAAATAACTAGTTAAATAAAACATCCCCACCCCAAAAAAACCCTAAACAAACAGTTATGTATGCAGCATGATATTTAGCAATATCCAATGTAATACAAAAAAAGTGTGAAGTTTTATTAAATGAGCATTTTGCCCCAGGCTACTTCCACTCAGGAAGAGGCTTTCATATACAGTTCTGAATGAAAGAAGCAAAAGAATTTCAGCCTCTGTCCTCCCACTACTTCCCCATTGTCCAATGCATCACACAGAATTGGAATGCAAATTTGTGATACAGATTTGTATCACATTGTCCTTCTTGGTTGTGCGCCGCTCATCCCTGCATAAGAGGAAGGAGTCCACTGCTGAGGCACCTTTATGCAGTTTACTATCATGATCACTCATTTTCTTCTAAAGATTTGTTTAACATTAGTTTGTTCTCTTTTCCTTTCTGTTACTCTTGACAACCTAAAATATGCATTCTTCAGAATGATACTAACACAAGTGTATAGAAGTCTGTTAAGTGATGAGAATTCCCTCATATTAGTATCTGAAACCTTCACAAACCCTAAATTGTCTTCCTCCCTTGAGAAGTAGACACAAATTACTCTCTCCTCTATCTAGAGGAACCTAAAGGTAATGACCTGACCAAGACCACATAAAAAATCTGTGGTATAGGAAGGCACTGAAATCAAGGCCCATGAACCTTAGGCCACTGACTATACTGGAGTATGTAATTTCCACCACCAGATTAAAAAAAAAGCAACAGAAAAATTTGTGAGTGGATAGGTGTGAACTGACTTTGGGTATAAATTGTAAGAACTGAGTCCTTGGGTTGTTTTATAAAAAGCTTGTTTAGTCCAGGCAGATGGATGCTTATACTATGCAGTTAGCATAGTGCTTGCTGTAGTGCTAAATCATGATGAACAGAGGGTATGTTTACTAAGGCTCAGCCATGCAGTAATGCATCCACACCACTTCCAGTCAGCTCAGAATTTAAGTAGGACTGGCTCCTATTCACCTGCAAAAGCCTACCTAAAAATACATAAAGATAAATTATGATCTTTTAGAGGCAGCTCACAGGAGTTGTATGAACCTTTTCCACAAGAACGGTTCTCAGCTCTTTTCTCAGTCCTGAAGAGATGCAATCAGCCATATGGCCTGTAGACTCCAAAGGCAGAGAACAAAGATGCTAAAAAACCCACAGACAACAGTTACCATGTCTAAACATAATTATTTCTGTACTCCAGAAGTAAAATGGTTGTTACATTTATCAAGGGGAAAATGGATCATTTGGAGCCAACAACAAACACTTGCATGTGCAGGCTATGAGAATTACTGAAGGGCGAACTAAAACAAGGGCTGTCCCAGTCCTGAGGACTGCAGTTGAACAAGTCTGATGTAACCTTCAGACAGTGAATTTTGTTACAGCACAGCTGCCAAACAAAAATTAAAAATTAAAGACATCTTCCACAAATTGATAGTGAGGTGTCTTTTTAAAATCCAGGTTTGGGGAGCATTTTGATGAAGTCTAAATTCTTTCTTTTAGAAAAATGTTAAGATTGTCACAAGGCCGTTGGTTGAGGTTTAAGAAGCATGCCTGAGTTTGAGGAAATTCATAGCAAAATGTGAAGAACTAACAGGACTGTAACAGGTGGACGTTTTAAAGTCCTGGTGAGTTTTATATTGTTAGGTGCCACCTTTTATTGGACCAGCTGATATGCCTAGAAGAATTGGCAAGCTTTTAAACTCTGTATCTCTCCATCAAGAGACACAAAAGCTAAATTTGGAACATATTATGTTACTTTTATAAAATTCCAGTTTTGATTATGCAGATTTATTATATACAGTGATTGAGTTCATAAGCCTCAGTGAAACTGAAAGAGAAAAATTTATTAGGACTTTTGTCATGGGAAGGTATCATCAGGAAATTGTAATGGGCTGTAAGAAAATACATCTATTATGTATCTGATTTTCATATTCATTAGAATTATGGATTTTAGTCGATTGGCTCACCATTAAGAATTATCTCAGGTATGAAAAACCTGAAGCAGAATGGTTGTTTCTAATGGTAAATGTTTCTGCATTTCGTTTCATGAATTCATTCTTGTGCATACTGATTATTTTGTTCCAGTCAGCCTTCTTCTGTTTCAAAATCTTCATAAGAACATTTAAGAAAGGGAAAAACACATAACTTCTTCCACAATTAATCCACCTCAGGATCCTTCTACAGGCTGGCCACAATCAACAAGCAGAGAAACTCTGGCAGACCCATTGCATCTGAAACCAGAATCTTCCTCACTAGGTATCAAAATTGGTGTGATGACAGGGACATCCTCAAAAGCCTCATTGCTTGGAGTGTGTCTTTTTTTGAAACACAACAAACATTTCCTGGAAACAACAAACACTAAACAACCTTCCTTCTTATGCTATGGGTGTCATGGGTTCAGCAGCAGCAGTTATTTTTCTCCATCTTGGTAGCTGGTGCCGCGCTGTGTTTTTGATTTTGGGCCTGGGAACAGCGCTGATAACACCAGTGTTTCGGTTACTGCTTAGTGATGTTTTGGTTTGACCAAGGACTTTCTGAGTCTCATGCTGTGCCAGGGAGGAGGGGAAGCTGGGAGGAAGCAGAGACAGGACACCTGACCCAAACTGACCAAAGAGGTATTCCATACCACAGCACATCATGCCCAGGATAAAAAAGAGAGAGCAGAGACCCAGAAGGGTGGGGGGGGGGGTGCACTGCTTGGTCGGGCTGGGTATAGTGGTGAGCGTTTGTATTCTTTCCTTGTGTTTGCCTTGTCATTATTATTATTGGTGGTAGCAGTCGTGGTCTTGTGTTATACTTTAGTTACTAAACTGTTCTTATCTCAACCTGTGGAAGTTGCATTCTTTTCTTTCCTCCTTCCCATCCCTCTGGGAGAGGGGGGAAGAAAGAGGGGGAAGTGAGTGAGAGAGAGAGACTGTGTGAGTTAGAGAGGTTTAAACCATGACAATGGGCATCACTGTGGGATTTGCTAGCTTATAGACTAGCATCTCATTCATTCCGTGGCACCTTTATTGGCTCTCTTTGTTAAGGAGTAGCTGAATTCGCTGTTCAGGAACCTGTGGGTTCCTTATTCCTGGCCCAAGAGAAATGAACCTGTTGTAGTTGAAGACCCAGAGATCTCACCCATGCCAGCCTGATGTGTGCTGTTTCACTCCCTTCTGCAAGTCCAGCCTGATACTGAAGATGAACTTCAAGAGATAAATGCACACAACTCGCACAATACACAGAGGACACTAACACAGCCAGCTACACAGACCAGCACAGGCGTCTTTACTGATGCAGCACAAAACCCCGCACCACTCCCAAAACCACAGAAATACCAGTCTTGGTCCTTCTGTCTGGCTGGGGCTCATCATTGATACTTACACATATCCATGCTCTCTGAGATTGCAACAATCACAGATTCACAGGGCCCATACATACGAGCTCACTCTCCATGAGCTCACTCATGGAGATCCATCAGTATCCTGTATCCTGGCCCCCTCCCCTAGTCACTGGTTCTTACCTTTGCCATTCCAGATGCGGGCCTCACTAGTTAGTCCAGCCTGAAATTCACTACTGAGCTGCACAAACCCCCATGTCCGAAGAACTGGGTTTCAGGAGACCAGAGAGTCCTATCCCCCTGTTATTGGTACCCAGATCTACAGGCTGCTGCAATACTCTTTGAACACCAGGGCTGAAATCCTGGCCTTCCTCAAGGACTTATGCAGCCTGAGCATAATCAGGTATAAAACTTGCTCTGAGATTTCTCCACCTTCTCTCTGAAATAAAAGCAGGCTTTTTCTGTGGCCAGTAATTTAAGGAGTGACTCTCTTAGAACAAAAGGAAAAAGCTCATGGCTATGTTTATATGTGCTCTGCTGTGAACTGTAACTTTGTACAAGAGAGCAAGAAAAGTGTGACTGTATTACCAGATGAATTATTTTATCCATGCTTACATTTGTCTCCATTTATTTTTAAAGTCAGATACCTTTGTCTTAATATAGCCTGGGATGAGATTATGCAATGAGACCTGTGGCAAGAACTATTTCTCTCTGGGATCATGTAGGCTCAGAGGAATTAAATATTTATCTCCTTGCAATGTAAGATTTATTTTTTTTTCCCATGGGATTTTTGCCATAGTTTGCCAGGACCTCATTATCTGACTTTCTTTTACTCCATACTATCCTTATATTTCATATCAGATTGCTTTTCTTTTCCTTCTCTTCACTGTATTTTTGCCTTGTGAGATCAAGCTTTGAGACGGTGCTCATTGTTTGGACAAGAGTGTGAAAGTTTTTGGCAAATAAGATTTGTGGGGCTCTATGGGAGACAAGTATGTGCTTGAACATACCATATTATTTAGATGTCTCATTTTCAGATATGCCGTAGAATCACGGAATCCTGTCTCATCAGTTCTGTCACAGAAGACTGTACATATGTATCAGTTTTTGAAAAATAGGATTAAATCTTCAGGGATTTAACCAAAGCACTGAAGTTAGAAACCAGATTCTTCAATCTGCCTAAATAACAGAGTGAGAGACTACAGAAACCTGTAAAAGGTGATTCATATCGCCTAAGTTCTGTGCCTAAAAATGGGTATCAATTTTATTACATCTGTGTTTTTCATGTTGCTTTTTAAGGAAACTAAGAAATGTTGTTTATCCATACAAAGTACATCAAAGTAGAGATTTTTCAGCGATCACGTTGTTAAAATGTCAAGAAATTACACTGTTAAAATACAACAGAACTGAGGTTTCCTTTACATGGTCTTCCTTGTCATGATCGCATATAATTTTTCAATTTCTTTTTCATTTTCCTTCATTGGATTCAAAGATAAATCTCCTGTGACAAAAAGTCAGCATTATGTGGTAAAGAAGGCTGTTGATTGCAGATTCTTGCTTGTTGCTGAATTTAGAAAGTGTACTGAGTGACTAATGTGATTGCAAGCAATGAGAAAAGGTCTCATTAGTCAAAGCGAATGATTCCATGGAAAATTCCTATGTCAAGTCAGTTAATCTGTCTCTTCACAGATGGTTACTATTATGTATTTCTTATTTTCTGAATGCTCAGCTTGATGACCTGATATCTAATTGATGGACATGCTACTCAGTCAGTTATAAACAGCAATGAGGGGAAGCTGTTTTGGACATAAGAAGTGTCATTCAGTCCTAAGTGCTCTGCCAATGACAGACACTAGAACTGTCAAATTAGGGACCTGATCTTCCAGAACATTTTCACACTTATCATACCTGGTTTTGCCTTCCAGTGGCAAAATAGAACCATAGAATCATAGAATAGTTAGGGTGTGAATGGACCTTAAGATCATCTAGTCCCAACCCCCCTGCCAGGGGCAGAGACACCTCCCACTAAGCCATGCCACCCAAGGCTATGTCCAATCCAGCCTTGAACACCGCCAGCGATGGACCATTCACAACTTCCTTGGGCAACCCATTCCAGGGCCTCACCACCCTTACAGTAAAGAATTTCTTCCTCATATCCAATCTAAACTTCCCCTGTTTAAGTTGGAACCCATCACCCCTTGCCCTATCACTACAGTCCCTCATGAAGAGTCCCTCCCCAGCATCCCTATAGGCCCCCTTCAGGTACTGGAAGGCTGCTAGGGGGTCTCCACACAGCCTTCTCTTCTCCAGGATGAACAGCCCCAACCTTCCCATCCTATCTTCATACGGGAGGTGCTCCAGTCCCCTCATCATCCTAGTGGCCTTCCTCTTGACTTGTTCCAGCTGTTCCATGTCCTTTTTAAGTTGAGGACACCAGAACTGCACACAATACTCCAAGTGAGGTCTCAGGAGAGCAGAGTAGAGGGGCAGGATGCCTCCTTCAACCTGCTGGTCACGCTCCTTTTGATGCAGCCCACGATACGGTCGGCTTTCTGGGCTGTGCAAGTGCACACTGCCAGCTCATGTTCATTTTTCCATTGACCAACACCCCCAAGTCCTTCTTTGCAGAACGGCTCTGAATCTCTTCTCTGCCCAACCTGTAGCTGTGCCTGGGATTGCTCCCACCCAGGTGGAGGACCTTGCACTTAGCAAGGTTAAAATTCATCAGGTTGGCATCAGCCCACTTCACAAGCGTGTCAAGGTCCCTCCGGATGGCATTCCTTCCCTCCAATGTATCAACCGAACCACACAACTTGGTGTCATTGGCAAACTTGCTGAGGGCGTGCTCAATCCCACTCTCCATGTCACTGACAAAGATGTTGAACAAGACCAGTCCCAGCACCGATCCCTGAAGGACACCATCAGTTACTGGTCTCCAGCTGGACATTGAGCCATTGACCACAGCTCTTTGTGTGCGGCCATCCAGCCAGTTTTTTATCCACTGAGTGGTCTACCTATCAAATTGATGTCTCTCCAACTTAGAGACAAGGATGTCATGTGAGACAGTGTCAAACGCTTTGCACAAGTCCAAGTAGATGGCATCAACTGCTCTACCCCTGTCCATCAGTTCCGTAGCCCCATCATAGAAGGCCACCAGATTGGTCTATATAGAACATCTTTATTGACAAAAAAGTTAGGGTAATATGCTAAAAAATTTTTTTATTCTCAAATCCAGTAGTGATCGGTGGTGCAGGAAAATCCAGAAGAAAATTCTTATTAAGATACCATAGAATAAGGGATGGAAACATAGTCGAATAGAGAGGATGGAAAATAAAGACATGCCACTCTAAATAAATCATATGATCATGCTAATACAACCTTTTCATAGTGCGTGAACACCCTTATATAGACATTACCTAGCTTGGATTTTCTTATCTCAGTAGTTTTAAACAGTGGAATCTAAGCATGAGGGACTAATTTCATCATACAACTCATTTTGTTCTAAAAGAGACAAATTTTAAAATTTTACTTTACATAAAATGCTACTTAGATTCGTACATACTTAGTGCGAGGAGCCAGCATCTTTTACTACTTTGTGTGTAATGAACATTTCTTGAAAACTAAGAGTCATTCTTAAAAGCCTAAACACGAGTTTTGTGTCCTAACTTCAAGATCTGGTTATATCAGATCTTAACTGTTGTAGATAAAGATGCAAACTACAAAATGCCGATATACATTCAAGCATATTAAAACTGTATAAAACCATTTGATTTAAATAAAAACATTTACATGATGAAGTTGACACAAAACATTCCCACATGTGCTTTCAGGATGCATATCTACGTTTGCATCTCAATTTCACAGTAACTTTCTGCAAATATTTTAGTACAATTACATTTTGTACTCAAATACTCAAGTTGTTTCCTCAGAAGTGATATGTTTTTCCCTGAATCACACAGCTAGAGTAAGGTGAAAGGGTCCCTAATTTTCCTTACTCTCACCTTCTCTTCAAAGCAATTCAGTGAAGTAGACAATGATCACAGATCAAATAACAGAATGGTTTGGGTTGGAAGGGACCTTAAATATAATCTAGTTCCAACCTCCCTGTCATGGGCAGGGACACCTTTCACTAGACCAGGTTGATCAAAGCCCTTTCCAACCTGGTCTTCAACACTTCCAGGGAACTTGTCTGAGCAACCTGTTCTAGAGTCTCACCACCCTCATAGTGAAGAGTTGTTTCACTGTGAGGGTTGTGAGATTTATTTCCACTCTTCACAGGCCTGATCTTCAATAAACAGAAAGGATGATACAAAAAAAATTGGTTAAGTATAATTCTTTCACTGTGCTTCTGTCTCTTTCCACTCTTGCAATCACACACATTATACATATATATAATATTGCTATTTATAAATATATTTTCAGGCAAATATCCTTTTACATTCTCTGCAGTGAAAATATCAAAACATTTAATTGGCTTAACCAATTGACTTGACTTCATCATTCCAGTACTGAGTAAGGTTCATTAATCATGATGACCTAGATTTCCCCCTCTCCATACCCAGGTTCTTAAGTCACTCAAAACCTTTATCAGAAAGAGGTTAAGGATAAGGAGTTGGCTGGACAGCCAAAGAGTTCCAGGGAACAGCTCAGTGTTCAAATGGAGCTCAGTAAGAAGTAACATCCCTCGGGGAGCTGCATTGGTAGTTGTACCAGTCAGTATCTTTATTAACAACAGAGAGGGGGATTGAGTGAACCCTCAGCAAGATTGCAGATGGCACCAAGCTGAGTGCTGCAGCTGATACACTTGAACAATAGCATACTGTCCAGAGGGAGCTTGACAGGCTTGAGGAGTGGGCACATGTGAAATTCATTAAGTTCAACAAGACAAAGCATAAGCATCTATACCTAATTTGGGCAGTCGCTGAAATCAATACAGGCTGGGGGTGAATTGGTTGAGAGAAGTTCTACAGAGGACTTGGTGATACTAGTGGACACAAAGCTGCATTTTAGACAGCAAATTTTATTGACTGGTAGCCATAAAGCCAACTGTGTCCTGGGCTTCATATAAAGAAATGTGGCTAGCAGTTTGAGGGAAGTGATTCTTTCTCTTCTATTCTTGTGAGACACCATCTGGAGTACTGTGTTCAGCTCTGGGGTCCTCAGCACAAGAAAGTAATGGACCTGTTAAAGTGAGTCCAGAGGAAGGCCAGAAAAATTATTAGTTGGCTGCAATACCTCTACTCTGAAGAAAGGCTGAGAAAATTTGGGTTGTTTATGTTGTTTGGGTTGAAGGCAAAGCTCCAGGGATGGCTTTCAATACTTAAAGGCAGGTATAAGGAAGATGGAGAGAGACTTTCTAAAAGAGCCTGTAGTCACAGGACAAGGGGGAACAGTTTTAAACTGAAAGAGGGTAGGTTTAGGTTGGATGCAAGAAAATCGTTTTTTACAATGAGGGTGGTGAAATACTGGCACAGGCTGCCCAGAGAAATCTTTCATGTCCCATCCTTGGAAGTCTTCAAGGCCAGGTTGGATGGGCCTTTGAACAATCTGATCTATTGAAAGATGTTGCTGTACATGTCATACGAGTTGGACTAGATGATCTTTGAAGGTCTCTTGAACCCAAACCGTTCAATGATTCTATGATTTTGTGAAATAGACTTAGTAAGATATTTTAAATAGCAGGACATCTAGGACACCATAAAAGACAGAGTTTAAAAGGGGTGCCAATTAATGTGATGTTGAAACATAGAGCAGCAGTTGTACTGTGAAGCGTCTTAGCAAAATGTATTAAATAATGCATCATTAGAATGGCTCCTGACAGAAAAAAAAAAGAAGAGTGAGACAGTTAACTATAGCCATTGTTACTGTTTATTCCCAGATTCTTCCTAATAAGTGCTTTTATGCCTCTCAGCTTTGCTTATGAAAAGTTCACATAACAGGTTTAGAATTATGAGAATTATCCTCCCTGATGTGGTTCCCCATTAGGCATTTAGGTCCTAAATATTATGCACAGATCTATTTTAACTTGAGGGCTGACATCACCACGAATCTTTCATGAAAATGGTCAGCAGGACTTACCTACGCCCATTAAGCAGCCTTCATTCTGGGTCTGCTGCCAACAAGGTTCATTAACTGAACAATACATCTAGTCTCATAAACAATTTGCTAATGTTAACTTGCTAGAAATTATTATAATTTCTCCTGGGTTAAGGAAGTCCTGTCATATTATCCCTAATTGTGAAAGACTGTACAGGTGAACAATAGAAGTGTGAGACCGTAAACAGGAACCTTTGAATTTTCCTTGACAGATAAATGCCCTAATTGTTAGTCTAGTCAATCTTGCACATGCTTTTAGTCTCTGACACATTCAATGTTTTGGCTTTTCTGCAGAGCGGAATGGCCTCAAAGGAAGGGCACAGAATTAACATCCTTTGACTCTGTATGGGCTCCAGCTCCTGATTTTTTGGCATTATCCAGAGAAGGGGAAGCTGAGATCTTGGCAAAAGAAAGAATGTTTTATTTGTTTTATTTGAATACATGTTTTTCCTGAATTCAAATCTAATGCTTTAGACCTAGAGGTATTTAATAATAAAGTGTAGGAGATTCCTACACTTCAGCAGTCTCAATTTTTCAAAGAAAGCCTTAGGAAATTCCAGGCTACAAACCATCAGTATAAAGGATCCTTTCTGAGGCTCAATGAAGTGCTGAGATGAAAGGGAGTATCATCCCACAGTATTTTCAGTTAGTTACCTTAGTAGACTTTAGTTCATGTAACTGAGACTAATTTTTATGAGAGTTACTGAAGATGCCCAGGTCTCAAAGCTTTTTAACTTGGGGTTGTCTTCACTGGGAGACAATCACTTAAATGTGTTTATATGGGTTTGTTGGGTTTGTGTTGCAGTTGTGATTTGTGGATGAGATTTTCAAAGTTGTCGGATTTGGTTTGGTGACTACTCAAAAGCATGCAGTTTAGGGGTTGAGGCTGCTTCAAAAAAATCTCATCTTACCTTAATACAGTTTACTCTCTGGAAATCTTGGTCATATTCCTGCCAAAAGTATGTTTGACACTGACTTCAGTGAAGCTGCTTCTTCCATCCAGACAATTTTTCTTTTAAGGAAATAAACCATGACAACTGAACAGAGGAGAGCTTTGGTGTATTCTTCTAATTATATTTCACATGTTTATTTTGCAAGAAGTATAGGTGTGGCTGATATTTTAAAAATAATACAATAAGGTTTTGAAGCTGCAGAAGTCTTTTCTGTTTAAAAGTCTTTTACCTAACAAATGAAAACTTCTTATGAAGGTAAAAGTTCTATAAAGACAAGAGATGGTGCCTATTGTGAAAATATATATTTCAAAATGTATATGCACACAGAAGAATCTATTTAGACTTAGAAATGCTAAAGATATGTATAGCAGAGATATTTTTAACAAATTATGATTTAAACTGTTTTAAGTAGATACTAATCTGGCCTTCTGACCCTGAAACTAGGATTGAAATAAAAACCAATTTACCAGCCTAATTGGCAGCTAAAGATGTAAGCAGGTTTAAATATTTGTTCTTATTTTAGTTCCCATTTTTAATGCAGTCCAAATTTGCAGTTCAAAACAAAAATTCGTATGACTGGTTACTGAGCCTTTCCAATCAAAAGTTATTTCTCAACAAAATTACCTGACACTTAAATCTGAGCACATTTATAATCACAAAAATTTTATTAGCCAAACTAGCTCTGTTTCCGTCTCAAGAACTTTGCTGCTTTTTCCGTATATTTTTCCAAGACTGTCAAGTTTTATTTAACTAAGTAGTACTTTGACCAGTTAAAGCAATGCATTCTGTCATTCAAGTCTTTTTCTGTAATGTATTCCTAACTCTATCATGGTTTGTAGGAGATTTTCAATGGCTGACTCATATAATTACTACAAGACAAGAAAATAAAGTGAATTTTAAGTGACTTTATCCTCAAACAAATGTTGGTTGTTGTTCAGTTGTATCCAGGTCTCTATAAAAGGCTGGGTTTCAACAGGCCAAATTTATATTTGACAGCTTAATTATAACCAAGCTTTTTATCTTCATATGACTTTCAATCCAACAATCTAATTCCAACAACAAACAGCAAAACTTGTCTAATGAAGTTTTTCTTTCCTTGAACAAGGCCACCCATCCACACTTTGAAAATTAATCTTCATCATGCTTGTAGTGTGCAGTGAAGTATAAAACATCTGAGTTCGACTGGAGGTGTTCTGAAGCTGCATGTGGAACTCCTTTCTGTTCAGAATCATACGGATATAACCTCTTGGTTAGGGGTAGGCTTGTTCTTACTTGAGCTTCTCTTGGCAGAGTATGGACATGCCAAAGGCCTCACTTTCAGCGTAAATTACTAGAGTAAAATGAACTTCAGTTTCACATGCATATGTTTATTTTGACTTTTCTCTTTCAACTGATATTCTTATCTGTAGTCTTGGATTTTTTGACCTTTTAACTTAATTAAGTCTGTAAAATAATTTTTCTTCTGTAGGATGTAAATCTCTTGCAGTAATAGAACAAGTTTTTTAACCAGGTTTCTTCCAGTTTTTAGCCAGGTGTCTATGTTATTGTTCAAGCTGGCAAACAACGTAAAATTGACTTATAAATGTGCATAAAAAGAAATGTATGTTAAATATTTTAAATACATAATTTTGTATGTTCTTAAACATATTACTTTTTTGCCTTCTATAAAATCCTTGGTTCCCCTTCAATCTTTTTTTTAGTATTTTTGAATACTCTTTTATTAAAATAAATTTGCCTCATTTCTTGTTTAGCAAACAAACGCAAAAAAGAATAGTTCTAGTTATTTTATAACCCTTATCAGTTATATGTCTAGGTGGAAAATATTTTGATCTGAAAATCAAAGAACAGCTTCATTCCCAATTTTGTTCAGATAATTACATTGATATTTCGCTAGCATGTATTTGGTCTCAGGTTAGATTTTGTCTTCTCTAGGGCAACAGTTGTGATACAGACATAAATTCAGTGCTGATAGGATGTATTTTTTCCCAAATATTATTACCTTGTCTTCTTAATAATAAATACTCACAGTTTTCAAACTGTATAAGAAATAAATCATCAGGATGATCAGGGGACTGGAGCACCTCCCGTATGAAGATAGGCTGAGGAAGCTGGGGCTGTTCAGCCTGGAGAAGAGAAGGCTGCGTGGAGACCTCATAGCCGCCTTCCAGTACCTGAAGGGGGGCTATAGGGATGCTGGAGATGGACTATTCATTAGGGACTGTAGTGATAGGACAAGGGGTAACAGGTTCAAACTTAAACAGGGGAAGTTTAGATTGGATTCTAAACCATGTTTTTATTGTGGTCTAGAAAGAAACAAGTAAATAACAACAAATGATCATAGAATCATAGAATAGTTAGGGTGTGAATGGACCTTAAGATCATCTAGTTCCAACCCCCCTGCCAGGGGCAGGGACGCCTCCCACTAAACCTTGCCACCCAAGGCTATGTCTAATACAGCCTTGAACACCGCCAACGATGGACCATTTACAACTTCCCTGGGCAACGCATTACAGGGCCTCACCACCTTTACAGTAAAGAATTTCTTCCTCATACCCAATCTAAACTTCCCCTGTTTAAGTTGGAACCCATCACCCCTCGTACTATCCCTACAGTCCCTCATGAAAAGTCTCTCCCCAGCATCCCTATAGGCCCCCTACAGATACTGGAAGGTTGCTAGGGGGTCTCCACTCAGCCTTCTCTTCTCCAGGATGAACAGCCCCAACTTTCTCAGCCTGTCTTCATACGAGAGGTGCTCCAGTCCCCTGATCATCCTTGTGGCCCTCCTCTGGACTTGTTCCAACAGTTCCATGTCCTTTTTAAGTTGAGGACACCAGAACTGCACACAATACTCCAAGTGAGGTCTCACAAGAGCAGAGCAGAGGGGCAGGATCACCTCCCTCGACCTGCTGGTCACACTTCTTTTGATGCAGCCCAGGATATGGTTGGCTTTCTGGGCTGCAAGCGCACACTGCCAGCTCATGTTCATTTTCTCATCGACTAACACCCCCAAGTCCTTCTCTGCAGAACTGCTCTGAATCTCTTCTCTGCCCAACCTGTAGCTGTGCTCCAACCCAGGTGTAAGACCTTTGTTTTGTAGTCCTGGTAGCTGTGGTTTAATATCAAAACCAGTTGTCCAGGTTTCCTCTGCTCTCTCCAACAAGAATTCCAAAGAGAAATCAAAATAAGACAGACAGTACTCTTGATGACTGGAGAAGAAAGGTGAGGGAAGCAATAAATAGTCCTGAAGTTCCAGTTTTATATGCTTTGTTTTGTATTATAGCTGACAGGACTTGCTGTTCAAGAAAGGAGTCCTATCATGAAATGGAAGATAATTTTTAATTGTAATTTTTTGCAGGAATCTAGTCCGCTAACTGTATCTAAATATACCTGGGCCAAGTGGCCAAGTATCTTCAAGTAATAAACTTCAGCACTGAGGTTCAGCGGTGACAGCAGGATGCATTTTGCTTTCAGAAGAATACACATTTAGTCAAATTAAAGATGAAAACCTATTTGTGTCTCTTCTGGGCTAACTGGCATGGTTAGCATGAAGGAGCAGAATAAGGAACAGCTAGAGTGTCATGTGTTCAGCAGTAGCAGTCATTTTTCTCCTTCTTGGCAACTGGTGCAGCACTGTGTTTTTGACTTTCGGCCTGGGAACAGCGCTGATAACACCAGTGTTTTCAGTTACTGCTTGGTCATGTTTTGGTTTGACCAAGGACTTTCTGAGCCTCTTGCTCTGCCAGGGAGGAGGGGACGCCGGGAGGAAGCAGAGACAGGACACCTGACCCACACTGACCAAAGAGGTATTCCATGCCACAGCACATCATGCCCAGGATGTAAAAATGGAGGGTAGAGACCCGGAAGGGTGGGGGTGCACTGCGTGGTCGGGCTGGGGGTAGGTGGTGAGCGATTGTATTTCTTTCCTTGTATTTGCCTTGTCATTATTATTATTGGTGGTAGAGTAGTGGTCTTGTGTTATACTTTAGTTACTAAACTGTTTTTATCTCAACCTGTGGGAGTTACATTCTTTCAATTCTCCTTCCCATCCCTCCAGGAGCGGAAGGAAGAAAGAGGGGGGAATGAGTGAGATAGCGACTGTGTGGGTTATAGAGGCTTAAACCACAACACAGAGGAACAATATGACTGGAGTTAGCATAAGGAACTGTAAGCAGAAGTAACTCATAGCATAACAGCAATGTGGTTCAAACAGGGCTTTGCTCCCCGTACCCAGGAAGAACTGACAGTCCTAAAATTCATATGAAATGTTATTAATTCATAATTACATGAGAAATTAGGTATTGTGAGTTATCCTGTTTATCTTTTGGATTTTTATCCCATTAAATAATATATTGGCTTTAAAGCTGATTGAATAATGTCTAAAAAAGGCAGAAAGCTGCTCAGTGAATCCTGGAATGTTGAGCTTCATTTTTCTGGATTTCTGATTTCAGTCTTGAGCTGTTAGTAGTGACACCTTCAAATATGAACCTGGCTTTCATTGGTGCCAGTCATATCCTTGGGAAAAACTTAAGTATCTTAGTAAAACCTTTCTGAGGTATATATCCTACTGTTGTAACAGTAAATATTATTCCTACCTCTTTTGTATACTGCCTCTGCCAGCCTGCTCCATATTTGGCTGTAATCTGTCTTCTAAAAGGAAATGCCAGTTTAAAAATTCTGATCCTCAGATAACTAATCAAAGCACCTATGCTTGAAACCCAGCCAAAGCTGGCTTCTCCTTGCAGCCGAAAGTGATAGTTGGGCATCTTCACAAAGAATTTCAGATCCTATGCACTTACTGTTCATTGTCTGTACAACAGACCTAAAAATAAGTGGTAAGGTCTGTTTTCCAAGATGTGTATGATTGCAGCAGCAGATTGCAGTGGTTTTCATCAGGTCCATGGAATTTAAATACGCCGGTATCAGGCAGCCCAGAGAAGTGGTGAATGCTCCATCCCTGGCAGTGTTCAAAGCCAGGATGGACAGAGCCTTGGTTTAGGATGAGGTGTCCCTGGCCATGGCAGGGGGTTGGAACTTGATGACCTTAGGGTCCTTTCCCACCCAAACCATTCTGTGATCCTATGATAGGTATACTTCATTCTGGGATTCTGTACAGAAACTATATGTGGCATAGATGAAAATCAGTGAGTACTGTTCAAGTACTGAGGAAAAAAAAAAATCACCAATTATTACCCTGTCCTTACGCTTTTCCCTCAACATCAGCTTTTGGCCACTGTTAAGAAGAGGATACCAGGCCAAAGTGACTGTTGGTCTGACACAGCACACCTGCATTCTTCAGTCTTGGGAAGGAGCATGGCATGGGACATTTGGGGTCTTTGGCAAAAGATCTGCACTGGCGACTTTTTGACAGAGTATCACCATGTATTACGATATTAAGTACAGATTCCTGTGTGAGAAATTTCTCTTTCAGGATCAAAGCCTAGTTTAATGATTATGCTGATGAAAGTATGATTTATACTCACCACACTTCAAATTACCTTCCTTTACTGCTTTTGCTTCTTTCAAGGCACTCAGAACTTAAATAGATCTTGTGCAGCTTACCATTTATTTCCAGTGGCAGTCAAGGGCAGAAACATTTATAACAGCAGTGAAGCTCAAAAATGACATATCTTCCATAAGTATTCACCGGTAATTATAAAAAAAAGGCTTAAATGGTGAAAAGAAATATTTTTTTTCTGAAAAAGGAATAGCTACTTTCCTCATCTGAATTTGTTAAGACAAGAATGGGAAACAATACCGAGATGCATTGAACAAATGAGATAGTGAAAGAATCTTGGGAAGCTTCAAGGCCACTCAATGCATGTTTTTATTTCTGTCTATATGTATGAAAGATTCATGTGAAATACTGTCAGGGAAACAATGTGAGGTTAACATTAAGAGTGACAAAAAGCCACTGACCAAGGCAAGTTTATATAGAAAGCAAGTAATGGGAAAACTGCAAGTTAAAAAATATATCTAGGATTTGGAATTTCCATCATTCAGCAAGGTCTGAAATTCTACAGAAGAAATAAGTCTTCCATATATCCTTTGAAAATCAACCAAATTCAGTGGAGATTTACACAGAAACCCACCAAAAAAAGATTTTTGTTGCTCTAGGAAGTTGAGAGTCTTGTAAACCGAAGTGGAACAAAGACAGACTGCCACCGTGTTTAGGAGCTGAACCTCAGATGTTCAGATTTTAATTTAAAGAATGCATCGAACTGCATAGTAATAATTAAGTACTGAAAATATTGCATAAAAATCCTGACCAACAGTATTATTCCAGTTAAATTTAGGATTTTTTTTTTTTTTGTCTATGCATCATGTTACCTATCCTGTTGTTTCTCTGTCTCTTAGCTAATAGGAATTATCTACTATTTCATTTTTGCATCCATAATGAAATAAGACATATTAAAAGAAACAAAACAAAATAAACAAACAAAAAACAACAAACAAAACAAACCTTGATAAACAGACAAACAAACAAACAAACAGGCAAGAAAAATCCTTTTCTGGGCTTAAGTCATGACACCTGCAAAGATATCTGCAAAAAAAGGATAATCCTTTACTTTCCTTTGCAAAACAAGTAGGCATGTTTGCTTGTCTCATATCAGTTGGCACTGGCATTCAGACAGAGAAAGACTTAGAGAATGTGTGGTTTTTACCATTGAAAAAGAACTACAAAAATATTATGGCACAAAATACCATCTCTCTAAAGAGATTTGACTTTAGCTGAAGTCTCTTGCTGGGTTCACCTTGTCCTATAATATAAGTGAGCATTATATGTTTTCTGAAACTCTAGATGTTTTGGATAAATGTAGATTGTGGATAGCTGATGAGTCAGTCAGAGTTTTGACATCAAAGCAATATATGTATATTTCCAAAAGACCAAGAGGAAAGCTTGTTGTAGCTGTCTTCCTTAGGGAATCTGATAAGGTTAGGCATTAAGTTTTTAGATAGTGCATTATAAAATATGAAATCTCAAGAGCTCAAAAATTTGCACAAAATGAAAGTGAATTAAAGGAGCAGTTATGTATACTGTTTAACAGCTAACAGAGGTAAAATAAAAATGACTGTTTTTTTCCAAATAAATCAATCTCCAGAAACCTAAATGATACAGAAAGCTTTCAATAGCATTTTTAATTCTTGCTTTTGTTTCAGTCAAATTGTAATTTTCACACAGCTTTTAAAGGTACTTCTTTTGATGGTGATTTTTTTTACCTACATCTATAACAAATATTGCTGACCAGAACTTGTCTATGATCAGTATGAAGTGTGATCTATAGCAATGTTGCTGGGACAGTCTTTTCACCTAAACAAACAAAAATTGACCTTGCACTTTTCAAGACATACTTTATGAAATGGTAGACAAAGCACAAGGAGATTTTTTGAAAGCTTTAAAGCAGTCTGCTACTCAAGGCTTGTATACATTTGCGATTGACTGAATAACTCTGAAGCTATGATTATCTATGATTAACTCCATCAGTATGTACTTGTTTAAGAGAAACTCTTAGCATTTCAATATCTATCCAGGAGGCTGTGTTTGTTTTTTCTTGCATGCAAATAGGGTTGATTTTTTGTAACCTGAAGTAATTGTTCCCTAGTCATTCAGAATGAGAAACTGGAACAAACCAAGATATTTTATCTGAATCTCCTGTTTGGGGAGGACATTGTTCAGATTCTAAACTCCTAAATCCAAAATTACTTCAGAGTAAAACATTATCCTTATTTGTCCTAAGATCTATAAGAAATTACACAGAACCACATTTCTCTCATTTTGAGGATGAAATTATTAACTTTTGATTGTTATTATTGAAAAAAGGAATAAATGGGAAGTTTTATCACATAATGATTAAAACGGAAATAACTGAATGATAGGCAGATAGGCATATTCATCCATAAATAAGCTAATAAATGTGTTTCTCAAGTACTATACAATGCACACAAGGTATTATGTGACCTCATTGTTCAAAATTATTACTTTCAAAAATGAAAAAAAGGGTAGATATAAGCAAAATGTATGGCTTATTTGATATTTCACATTGTTTCTAGATTCTGTGAGGTTTTTAGAGAAAATATGCACTTCTGATTTTTATACGGTATATTGTTCTTGTATAGTGGAATGCAATTCATTACAAAAAAACAACAGTGAAGTCCATGTTATTGTTTCACATTATTTTGTTTAGTTGTCTGGTTGCCTTTTTTTTTTTTGCTAAACTAGAGTTGATGAGAACAACATTTAGGTTAAATAAGAAAACATTCAGTTACCTGGAAGAAAAAAACCCTGCATTATAGAGTCATAGAATAGTTAGGGTGTGAAAGAGCATTAAGATCATCTAGTTCCAACCCCCCTCCCAGGGGCAAGGACACCTCCCACTAAACCGTGCCACCCAAGGCTATGTCTAATACAGCCTTGAACACCGCCAGCGATGGACCATTCACAACTTCCTTGGGCAACCCATTCCAGTGCCTCACCACCCTTACAGTAAAGAATTTCTTCCTCATATCCAATCTAAACTTCCCCTGTTTAAGTTTGAACCCATCACCCCTCGTACTATCCCTACAGTCCCTCACCAAGAGTCCCTCCCCAGCATCCTTATAGGCCCCCTTCAGATACTGGAAGGTTGCTAGGAGGTCTCCACACAGCCTTCTCTTCTCCAGGATGAACAGCCCCAACTTTCTCAGCCTGTCTTCAAACAGCAGGTGCACCAGTCCCCTCATCATCCTTGTGGCCCTCCTCTGGACTTGTTCCAGCTGTTCCATGTCCTTTTTAAGTTGAGGACACCAGAACTGCACACAATACTCCAAGTGAGGTCTCAGGAGAGCAGCGTAGATGGGCAGGATCATCTCCCTCGACCTGCTGGTCACACTTCTTTTGATGCAGCCCAGGATATGGTTGGCTTTCTGGGCTGCAAGCGCACACTGCCGGTTCATGTGCATTTTCTCATTGACAAACACCCCTAAGTCCTTTTCTGCAGGAAGAATTATGTGTGTGTATATGTGTGCATACATAATTTTAAAGATTTATGGAAAACCAAAGTATTTATTCTTTTTTATTCTATCACTTAGAATATGACTATTCATTGAGCTGATGAGAAATTTTATTTTTTTAATATTTAAACATACACAATGACAACATCATAAATAACCAGTGTCTAACATAGTTCTGTCCTACAAGGCTATGAGTTGTCCTATTTGTCCTGTTCATTCCACATTCTAAAGTACATAAATGCTACTCATGATTGCAGTTTATTGTCTAGGACTTGGGGGTGGACACTTGTGCTCTCAAGTTTATCATGAAACGAACCAAGATGCTTATGTAATGTGTTACATTTGTGCTGCTATAACCTTGACATAAGTGCATATTGTAAATTTTATTACAAAGACTTTGTCAAATGACAGCTCATTCTTTTTATTCATTTTCAGATATCTTCCTGCATTGACCTTGCTTCAAAAAAGGAAACTTTTACGGAAAATAATAATTAATTGTCAGACGTATTTTTCAAGGACTTTTCTCCCTAACATCTATTTAATCAGAGCTGACTGTCAAGAAACAGATTTCTGTTAATATGTTAGATTAAGTTCTCCTATTTTTCAGTCTAATGCAGAATTTTGTTGTCGGTTTCTGTAAAAGCAATGGAAATGTGTCTCTTCAGAGTTCTAAGAACCTTCTTAAAGACTTTCTGCATTAAAAATATTTCACTGTCATATAATTTTGAAATTTCATTGTCAGCCGTGTGTTTTTCATTGAATTCCTTCAGTGAAAGCATGATGTTGTCACCTTCATGTGGTACTTTAGTGAATGTCACACTCTAATCTCAATGATAGAGTCTACAGGATCTGCATCACTTCCAATCCACTGAGAGGACCATTGGTAAGGCAGAAGAGTCAGAACACATGGAAATATGCTTTATGTATCTTTTTATACCCAGGCCATAAGGTTCTACTCAGTGAAAACAGGAGCAGATGTTACTGACAGAAGGGTCATTGCTCCTAAACTGTTGCTGGATCAGCAATAGTAGGGATGGCAGGTTTTGGAGCTAGTGTATTATTACGGGGCGGATACCACCCTGTCTTCTGAGCTGCAGGGAGGGTGATCTTTTTCTTGCATTATCTCCATTTCTATAGCTGTTTCACACATGCAATTCTGTAAAAGTGCTGTCTTGCAGATGTGATACCAAGTAATGCCCAGTTCACCCAATGCTGTAGAGAAAGATGGGATTCCGAAAGACCTTTCTTCCATGTAATCTTATCTTTCAGTGTGCCTTAGCATGTTTCTAGTATGAGTTAGTCAATTTCCTGTGGACTTCTCTTCATGCGGTTTTGATTACATGAAGTTAATAGACTTTTTCTCTGTTTTGCAGCATTTGGCTATAAACGTTTCTGTAGATTGCCTATATCTTCTGGTTTTTTCAGTTAGCAGATTTTTAAAACTTGTTTTCTGTTCTTACCATGAAATACAATTGATTAAATATAATCTACTGAGTCTCATAGTAGCATCATACTTTGAATTTGTAATTGCAACTCACTGAAAACAATTTTGTTATGCCTGCTTCCTAATCCCCGTGTCTGTTTCTCTGTCCTGATCAGAACTGCAGGAGAATCCAGTCAGGGATATAGACCTTGGGAAACAAATTCTCTCTGTTGTTTTATAAATGCACTTTCAGATCACGTTGTAAATTTTTGCCATAAGGCAACAAACTTGAGACATTCAGTTGTTTTTTGTTTTTTGTTTTTTGTTCTTTTTCTAAAAGTGAAGTCAGAAAATCAGAAACTTTGTCAATCATATATGATGAGGCTCTCTGGTGTCTTCGGTTAATATTCCAGTGAGGCCAAAAAGACTAAGACCTACTTTTTACTGACTTATTTCCATAAAGTTTCATAACATTTTTGTTTGGTTGTTTTGAGGTTTTTTTTCAAGCAGGACATCTTAATCCTGTTACAGTTGATAACAAATCTGTTGATCTAAGTGGCACAAGGGTTTTAAATATAATTTGATTTATGTTCCCTTGTTTAATTTTCATCCATTTTCTTCAGGTCAGTAAGAAAACCCTAAGTTACTAGTTAAAGTAACATAATGAGCTTAAGGAGAATAAATCTTGTCAATCTGCTGAAAAAGAGAAGAATTCCGCTCCTCCTGACAGTGATGTAACACAAAAGACCAGTAACACTGATTTGTCACAACTATGCTTGTCAGTGGATTACTGGCTTTCACTGGAGAGATTCTCAGGTCCAGACTGGATAATTTCTGATTATAACTGGTATCAGTCTCCAGTAAGCCAAGTATATCTAAAGGGAGTGGAAGACCCATATTAGAAGGCCTTTTCCCATCAATGTTTACAAATAAGGACAGCCCTAGTTCTGGGGAAAAAAAAAAAAAAAAAAAAAAAGCAAAAGGATCACATACCCCTTAGAAAACACCAATCATAAAAGGGAACTGGAATCACGTGATAATATATGGCCACTACGCTTACATACCTACAGAAAACCTGCTTAATCTTCATTGCACATGCTTAATTCTCACTGGCTACTCCTTTGCATATGGGATAGCCTCATGTTTGCAAGCCAGCTATGTATTCACTGGGATTGGTGTTCAACAACTACAGTGTCTGTTTTACCCTTTTGTGGGATCATTTTTAATTGGCTGACCTTTTCATTTTTTGCATCACAGAGGCTCAGAGTTTTCAAGTGAGGACTTGAGATAACTTGTTTATTATTCAGCAGTGTTTTTATTTTGAAACCCATGGATGGTGGCAATCTAATTTACAGATTTCTCCCAGCTTTATTTCTGTAGCAAAAAATAGTTGTAAAAGGAAATACAATTTTAACTTCTATGAGGTTAGCTGCAGAAAGTTACAAAAATGGTCAGAAATGAGGATAAATACACTAAGCTTCAGATTCTGTGGTTTTGTTTGAAACAATTTGATTTGATAAAAAATATCAGTTTGTATTGAAAGGCTATTTTTCACTAATGTACATAAGTGCTCTCATTAATTTCTCTTGTCTATACTTACCTGTTATCATCTTGAAAATCAGAAGAAACTAAATCTTTTTCTTCTTTACCCCCAAAGAACTTCACCAGGCCCAAGCTCCAGTACTATTTCCTAAATAGTAAATATTTCCTAAATAGTAAATATTTCCTAAATAGACAAATGTCTTCCCACACTTTTGCCTCAGAACAGGGAATCCCTGTTTGCAGGTTGAAATAACTCCTAGATAATTTCTACAGGAGTGGTTGGCACATGTCTGTTTTCCATTTTTATCATTACTCTCACAGGCTGTCTGCCAGTAGTAGCAAACACAAATTTTTGGTAGCTTGTGTACTCTATCCTGCAGAGAGCAGCAGCAGTCACCTGGGGATAACAGGAGCAGAAGTAATACACTGCATTTAAGGCTGGGCCTGAGACTTGTATCCATGTCTGCCATTACTCACAGAGGTAGATTTTATGATGCTGCCATTTTATATTTTTCTGGTTTAAGAACTTGATATTGTAGATGTTGTTTCCTTTTTTAGTAGCCCCTGGAGTGTCTCAGACATTACTTTATGTTATAGATAGCAGACATGGCCATAGTCTCTGTGGTATATGGGACATTTCTGGTGAAACTGCAATCATTTACTGATAAATCTAATTTGAGAAAAGAAACTGAATCCATTGCACAATGTGTACATATTAGAAAAATAAAGGAACAAAGCACCAATAACTCAAAGTAATGAAAGCAGTGGGTTTCCTTCTGTGAAATCACAGACTGCTCATCTACAAGCTCTCTAAATTGTGTCCAAGCTCTCTAGACACCAGGGGTCTTCAAAAGGTCCCATTGTGATTTTTTCTGCTGTGAAACGCAACAAAATAATGTTCTAAAAACCAATGAAAACAATCTATTTTGAAATTTTTTATGTAATAATAAAAATATATTTCATTTCCTTTATGTCTTAAGCATAGCTGTCACTGAAAAATAGAGACTCAGTTTGAAAGTCCATAGACAGTCTTATGTTCTACTAGGGAAGTTTCTGCACCAAATCATATAAATTATTGACAGTAGGTACATACAAACTTTTTGATTTTGAACTCATTCCTTGTATCCCTTCAGAGTCTATGAAAAGTCATCACAGGCGTTTACTTCTTGTGTCACTTTTCCATGAAGATGGTCTTGACAAAAAACAGTGAAGTTATTAATTATTGCCTTTACCCAAGAGAAATATTACCTTGATGATGAAAATTAGATATAAACCAGTCCAAATCTAAGTGTCCCAGAACACCACTTGAGTTTCATCTGTGATTAGACCAGAAATTAGACCAAACCTTTAATGAAGTTCTGAAATATTCAGATAACATTTTATTTTTATGTGTGCAAATTTTCCTTCTGGGTTCCAGATGGAACTGCAAATGATAAAGCACCAACAGGGTTTGTTGCAGTATTTCAGAACCAAATGCAGAACAGCTCTAAATTTCCTAAGAAAAGCCCTTCCTGTATGATCTCCAGATTTGCTCTAAAACTGAAGTTATTCAGAGTTCAGATGAACTGTCTACTCATCAAAATTTACTATATTTAGATGAAAAGAACCTTGACAAAAAACATTTATAATTGCACCTACTTTAATGAGGTAGCAATGTCAAATATGTTATCAGTGGCAACCAAAATGAAAAGGGGAAAAGTGAGACATGGGAGACATGGAAGACATGGAAAGGTATGTGTGTAAAAGTGAGGATACTGAAACTTAGTTTTAATGATAATGTTCTGGAAGATATATGGACAAAAAATGCTATGTGTTTTGTGGTGATTTAAATCCAGGTCGAGGGAGGTGATCCTGCCCATCTACTCTGCTCTTGTGAGACTCACTTGGAGTATTGTGTTCAGTTCTGGTGTCCTCAACTTAAAAAGGACATGGAACTGTTGGAACAAGTCCAGAGGAGGGCCACGAGGATGATCAGGGGACTGGAGCACCTCCCATATGAAGACAGGCTGAGAAAGTTGGGGCTGTTCATCCTGGAGAAGAGAAGGCTGCATGGAGACCACCTAGCAGCCTTCCAGTATCTGAAGGGGGCCTATAAGGATGCTGGAGAGGGACTCTTTATGAGGGACTGTAGGGATAGTACGAGGGGTGATGGGTTCAAACTTAAACAGGGGAAGTTTAGATTGGATATGAGGAAAATTCTTTACTGTAAGGGTGGTGCCCTGTAACGGGTTGCCTAGGGAAGTTGTGAATGGTCCATCGCTGGCAGTGCTCAAGGCTGGATTGGACATAGCCTTGGGTGGCATGGTTTAGTGGGAGGCGTCCCTGCCCCTGGGAGGGGGGTTGGAACTAGATGATCTTAAGGTCCTTTCCAACCTTAACTATTCTATGATTCTATGATTCTATGATATGAGAATGAAGAACTTCATGAAAGTATGTGAAAAACTGCCCACTTCTTTTTTAGTCAAGGAACTGGAAAAGACAGGAAAAAAATAAGTCTATCATCAGGGGTTTGTTGCCGGTGTATGGTACATCAACCTACTTAGTCAAAAGCAAAGTATGTATGAGTATAAATGAAACAGAGTTAATTTGGTGCATGCAACCTTGTTAACCATTTAAAAAATGTGATAAAACATTTTACCCTGTGAATGAATCAAGAAATGAATGCACATCTTTTAAAATACAGTAATGGCACATTCTTAAGAAAACTTTAATAGGGCATGAGTGTGTAATTTGCTCTTTATAAGTCCTAATTCTCTTCCTGCTTTGTCTAAAAGCCAGACTACCTTCCATTTGCTCTTTGTAACTTGGAGTAATTAAAAATCAATTATACTTCTCTCTCTCCAATGGCAGCACATAAATTAAGCTTCAGCAGTGTTGAAACACATGCAAAAAGTAAGGTGACCCTTTCAAAGTGTCACTTATCTGCAATGCAAATTTCTCTGGGTGATCAGAAATTCAGCAAATATTTTTCATTTAGAACTCAATCTTTTACAGCTAAGTGGTGTTCATTTGTTGATTCACAGTTCAGAAGTTACTGGGGTGTTTATTTTTGTTAATCAAATATATGCACTTCTCTAGTTATTTTTATACTCCAGAACTCCTGGTAGTCAGCCTTCAGAATGCCTCAGTGCCTCTCAACACTGAGACCTGCAGAAATATGCAGGCAGGCTTTTGCTTTTTAACATGTCAATTTTCAGTAACTCAACAAGCCAATTCTGCTAAAGTGTATATAGCATTTATCTTTACATATCTCTATTTTAGGTGTGGAAAATAAAAATTAACCTAACCCAGTGCTTCTCAGACCTCTTAACTCAAACCTAGTATCAGCTGATTGAATTAAACTTTGTAATTGTGGAGTTTCATGAATCTGGGGTTCATAAAAAGGAAGAAGTACTCCTAGTTAGCCCAGATCAGATGTACATGTATAATTTTTTGCAGTCACCTTGTAATCTCTCTTTTTCTTGATTACTGCTTTTCATTTTCAGTTTTATCCCATGAAAAAATTTGTCTTTCTAAGCTTCTCTGAAGATACTGCATGAGATTTCCGCTTCTCATTCTCAAACCTTGGGAAGTGCTTTAAGATGTGTACTGAAAATAATCATAGAAATGTTGGCTAGAAGCAACCTCTAGAACTCATGTAGTCAAACCTCTTGTTCAGAATACAACCAGGTCATACAGGCCTTTGCCTTGGTGTCAGGAAAGGGAAGGCACAGGGGGTGCTGAACTGGGCAAGGGGCATGGAGAACAATAAGGGTTTTTATAGGTATGCCAGCCAGAAAATGAAGGTCAAAGAAAGTATACTCTTCCTAGCTAATGAGCACAGCAAGCAAACTGGTAAAAGCAGACGAGGAGAAAGCTGAGGTACTCAACAACTTTCTTGCTTCAGTCTTCACTAGCAACGTCACTTCCCATGCCTCTCAAGCAGATGAACCTCAAGGGACTGGGGAAGCAAAGTCCCTCCCACTAAGAGAAGATCAGGTTCGTGACCACCTGAGGAACCTGAACATACATAAGTCCATGGGACATGAAAAAATGCATCTCGTAGTCTTGAGGGAACTTGCTGATGTAGTTGCCAAGCCTCTCTCCATGGCATTTGAAAAGTCATGGCAGTGAGGTGGAGTCCCTGGTGACTAGAAAAATGGAAACATTACACCCTTTTATAAAAAGTGTAGAAATTAGGACTCTGGGAACTACCAACCACTCTGCCTGGGAATTTCCTGGAACAGGTCTTCCTAGAAGCTATGCTAAAGCATATGGAGGACAGGGAGGTGATTTGAGACAACCAGCAGGGCATCAACAAGGGAATGTCTTGCCTGACCAACCTAGTGGCCTTTTGTGATGGAGTGACTACATCTGCGGACAGGTGAAGAGCTGTGGGCTGCACTGCTGAGAGCAGCCCTACAGAGAAGGACCTGGAGATACTGGTAGGCGAGAAGCTGGGCAGGAGATGACAATGTACGCTTGAAGTCCCAAAAGCCAAACATATCCTGGGCTGCATCAAAAGAAGCCATGTCAACAGATCAAGGGAGGTGATTCTTCCCCTCTATTCTGCTCTGGAGAGACCCCATCTGGGTACTGTGTCCAGCTATGGTGTCCTCCATACAGAAAAGACATGGACCTGTTTGAGTGGGTCCAGAGGAGGACCAAAAAAATTATCAGAGGGGTGTAACATCTGTCCTATGAGGAAAGGCTAAGAGAGCTGGTGTACTTCAGCCTGGAGAACAAAGGACACTGGGAACACCTTATGGGGGCCTTTCAATACTTAAAGGGGCTTATAAGAAAGATGGGGACGAACAAATTTTGGTAGGGCCTGTAGTGATAGGACATGGGGATGTGTCATCTCTAGAAACATTACAGGTCACTTGGATAGTGCTCTGCACAGCCTGATGTAGTTGAAGATGTCCCTGCTCATCAAAGTAGGGGTTGGACTAGATGACCTTTAAAGGTCCCTTCCAACCCAAACCATTCTATTATTCTACGATTCAATGATTCCATGATTCCATGAAGATCCCACAATCACTTTATGTAAACTGTTCCCACGTCATGCCCTCTAACTGTATTGGCCGTTACACGAATACTAGATTTTCTCAAATTTTTGCCTGCTTTCCACAATTTTTTTAATTTTCTCTCTATTAGTTACTCACAGAGATGGCATTACCATATTAAAAGAGAGAAAATCAAGATGGTGCCAGCCAGGATCTCTTGCAGCAATGCTGCCTACTCAGCTGGCTATGTTGAACCAGTGAAAAATTGGTGGTTTATGTGCCAAGGACATGTGTGCAACCTTCCCAAAACCCTAGGGCGTGCCTGGCTGCCCAAGCTCTGGACCAGACCTTCAGGCTAGCTCCTGACTGGGCTTCTGTCATTCCCATCACTCTGGTCTTGTCAGGAAGTTGTGGGCTTTAGTCTGGCCTCAGTCACTGTTCCCAACCCAACTCCCTCACTGGGTGCTGTGGGATGGTGCTCACTTTAGGAGAGCATGTCTTTGCTGCCCACATGGTCACCCTTGGCTTCCTCCCTTGGGGCAATCAGCCCTCACAGGCTCCAGATGGTCAGGTCTAGCCTGTATATAAGATCTTACTGCATTTTTGTGAACTATAGAGCAGGTTGCAGCTTTGAAGACCTCAGTGGCTTTCAAAGAATAAAGTCCTTTTCCTGATTTCTGGTGCTTTACCAGAAAAGCGTGAGCAAAATTCAAACATTCATTCCTGTATCTCTAACATCTACTTTTCTATTCTTCTCATCTGGTTTGAAGTCTACTGATTTTTGTCTTCATGCATGGTCCAGCTCACTATGAGATCATGAGATGTTTACCAGACTTCTTAGTATGGCAGCTGTCCTCAGTGAATCATACTTTCAACAACTCAATTAAAAGAAAAATGTTGAAAATTTACTAAATTTATGCTAAAAAGGAAACACTTTGAATGCTTGGGTTCATGACTGACAACTATGATTTTCTTTTAGCTTTGCTTCTTGTTCTTGCAAAAATGTGAGCAAATTTATCTTAGCATGACATGGAAACTTACAAGCAAGTCTTTTTCCTTATTTATTTCGGTCATTGGAGTGAATCTTCCCCAGGGGGTGACTTGATTGAAGTCTTCATTATTTTCTGATGGCTGGAACTCCTTGTGGTACTGCTGCACAGTGAGATGAGTAGAGGCCAAGGGTAATTCAGAGGGGGTAGGCATTCACTTCAGAGGCACTCACATCATTGCTGTGTCTCTGAAAACATTTATGTCTGGAAAATTTTCTCCACATTTATTACAACAGCTAGAAGCTTGTTAGTTTAGTTCCATCTTTGGTTAAATCCTAGGTTCTTTAAAAGGAGTGCATTATTGCATTTCTTATATGAATTGTGAATATTTTCATTCACCTTTTCACCATTTAATGCATCTACTCTCTGATCTCTCAATAATACCTACTGTCTTGAGGCATTTGTAAAGAACCCTTGGGCAGCTTTAATTTATGCTCATTTTTTTTCTCTTTTTCACTTTTTTTTTTTTTTTTATTTGAACTAATTGTGAGACACCAGATTAATCCTGGGTGTTTGAGCAACTACTATGATGCTATTGACTCATTCTGGGCACCATAGGTAAGATTGGCATTCAGAATTATTTAAAAAATAATTTATGTAATGCAAAACAATATACATATGGTTTCTCCTTTTTTGTTCTTTGATGTTTTGATACTTCACTTGCCTTCCATTGTCTCATAAGCAAACCATATATCCTTATGCAATGAGATCTGAGCTGTACCCTGGTACACCAGCTGTACACTGGTCCTCTGGAGTGAGAGTGAAGTCATTCAATTCCCATCCATATTTCTATAAATGCCCTGTCTTTCCTTCTGGCAGTGTATGAGGAAATATCATCGTTCAGTTTTAAGCAGGCCAAATGCTTGCACTTCTTCTCTTTAGAGCGTGCTGGACAGCTTTCTATAACCTTTATCTGGGAGCTTTCATAGTGGCCAGCATTCCCATTATGTCTTTTCTATGCCTGTCCCCACAATGATTACTGCGACACACCTTTTGCATAGTACCAACCAGGCAAAACAAACCCCTTATGCGATTGAAAGTATTGTTTCATCTTCAGTTTCATTCTTTGCCACAGGCCATGAGAGGTTATTAGGAACAAGTGGCAGTAGCCAAAGTCCTAGATTTTGCTTTATTATTTGTGTGCATTCACAGCCTTCCTATGTGACAGTCTCATTTAGTCGGTGCTACAGGCAATCTCTGTCTGTACCTAAAAATATCTTTAACAGCTGCACATAGGGAACAATCACAAGGGAAAGGAAAAGAAGCATACAAAAGCAAAAGGTAACTTAAAAAGGAATTGGAGCCAAAGGAATTCAAGACTGGGGTTCTTTTATTATTTAAAGGACACTTATTTTGAGGAGCATGCAGGGTTTGCTTTTACTGATTCTGTTTTTGTTGATATTTTGTCCATTGCCATTGTTTGCTTAAAATAATTTCTCAGGAGATACCTGGTCACTGCAGGCAGCAATTCTTAGCAAAGTAGCTCTGAAAGTGAAAAATAGGATTATTCTTTACAGAAGACAACTACTTTCTACAAGCACAAAGAAATATCTGTGAATCTTGGCATTATATATTGGGATGTGTGACAAGTTCTTATAAAAGCACAGGCACAACCAAGAAATAGTGTGAAGAAAATATTTTTCTCTCTCTTCAAAGTTTTATCTGGAAAGACTGGGGGGTAATATCTTTTATGTGTTTTTCTGGTACACACTGGAAAAGTTGTTTTCTGTCCTTTCTTCCCAAAGTCCTTGTAGCATTTATTATCTCACAAGCTTTGTCTTGTCCTATTCCTGCCACCCTGTCACTACCTTAAAAATTATTAAGCTATGGCTGAGAATAATCATTCTTGCTTTGTAATTCCAAAGCGGAGACCTTAAAATGGCAAGCAGAAAAAAATTTATAGCCCCTTTATGAATGATCCTTCCATTTCATTCCTCTTCCTTAGCTTTTCTGCTTTCTTATAAGTGTTTTGGCTATGTGATTAGACAGAACATGCAGTATAGACCAGTTTGTCATTGGCAACCCATCAGGGCTGCTGATTGCACCAGGCCAGCCTGCCTGCTTCAGATACTTGTCTAAATCCTGATTCATTTCATTCTTACCCCCCACCCCACAGCCTTAGGATCATAATAGGAACAGGTTTCAGGATGTCCTAGTTTCCTGGGAGATAAAATTAAGTATTTTCCTCATCCCAGAACAGTGTAAAATGATTCGCGTTGTCTCCACTTGCAAGACGTTTTATATGTTGAACATCCTGGTTCCCTGAGGAACCCTAATTGGAAGTGTATTAGTAAGAAAGACCTACTCAGGGATATGGAAAATGAAGTGGTGTTCCTCATATGCAGTATAAGAAAAAATATTTCATACTACCCAATGTGCAAACAGATGACCACCATTTTCGTGTTTTTAGTCTCATGTTACAAAGGAAGAGTAGCAGAGATCTGTACAGAGTGTCCCCTATACCAGTTCGGGAAAACCTACACATGCCCAAATATCTTTCTCATCTTTTCCATATGTATCTTATCTGAATTATAAGGGGCTTTTGCTTTCTTTGTCCCTCAATTTATTCTGGACAAATATTTGTGTACCCTGTCATAAAATCCTCCAGTGACTAGGATTCTACAACACACCTAAGTACTCTTTTCTGGTGTTCCACTAAATATCCTGAACTCAAATAATTTCCTTCTAATTCCAAGCAAAATAAAAAAATAAAACAAAATACTTACCCAGGCTCCATTGCTTCCAAGTCATTTTTACTTAAATAATCTCTGGCAACATTCTTCTAACCTACATTTACATAATGTCACATCATTGGTCAGTCCTTGCAGGGCCACTTTTTCCTACCAGCTAGTTGCTGCTCTGCTCCACTGGCCATTATCAGCTCTCCAGGAAATTTCAGCAGGTTTGCCCTTTTCAGGTCATACCACATGCAGATGATTTTTCACTGGCCACAGATGTCTGGTCCAGAGTTCACATCTGTCGCTGTCTTCTTAAGGGAACACATTCATTTGATCAGCTTGGTATTGCTTTTGTCATAGATTTCTTTATCTGGGGGCAGTTATGGTTGTTAATAAGCCTATACATAACACTGTGATCAAACAGCACAAAATTGGATGTGCTTGGTCAGCAGTCCAACATACAGAATCAAAACTACAATTCCTCTTCACACAATTAAGCATTTCCTCATGGAGTACGCTGTTCATTTCCCTTTGGTTGTCACCTTCCTACGTGCCTTTTCGAATTAGTCACTTATGTTATTTGTCTGCCGAATATGTGCAAAAGCAGTAGTCCTTAGTAGCACTCTATTCAGTACACATTAGGTATTTTTAATGACACATTTGAACATTTTATTCCATAAAGCATCATAAGAGTCTTGTGTAAAGGTTTGCTAGCCCACAGACAAACTATAATAGCTTGCTCATTTGACTGCTCTCCAGCTATTTGATAGCCACATTTTCAAACTACTTAGTTTTCATATTTTTCAGACCTTGGCACTTTGGATTAGCACAGTTATTAAATGAGGGTAACAGCCCATTATTATTCAAAGACTGCCCTTATCAGAAATGACTGAATGAGGACTACAGCAGTATCTGAAACACACTTATATGCCACGTCTCAGCTCTTACATCTTGACATGTCGTAAGTTGAAATACTGGACGCTGATACCAGAAAACTCTTGCTTCATTAAGCTTCCTCCCTGGCAAGACTTCCCCTGAAAGAAGTATAGTTATGTCTAAAACTGCAAAGGTGGGCCTGAACACACCAGCCAGCTGTGGGTTACCACGGATGAACAGCTGTCCAGCTCCAGATGTGCGTCTCCTGAGGGACAGCACATCTCTGTGTTTGAATTCAAGTGGGCAACCACATGACTAAGTGTGTCTGAAACCTGTCCTCATTACAACAGAAGCCTATCCTGTCAGGTGCCTTGCAGAGTGATGCTGAGCTCCTGCACTGTGGGAGAAAGGGTAAATAAAGTACACTTCCCAAACCCATAAATTCATAGCAGAAAAAGGAGCTGTCACTCATAGCTGATTGAGCACCTCTTAAGACTCTCTCTTTTCTGACATGCTTTGATGAGCAGTGAAATAGTTAACAGTCTTGACATTTATAGATTCTCAAGAGCAAGTACAGTTGCTACAGCATTCTGCCTCTTGGTGGACCAAGCTTTCATTGTCAGCTTCTCTTTGCAAGTTTATAATGTGTTGATATAGGAAGATTTTTATGAAATTAAAGAGAATAAATGATAATTTTAAATGCCTCTGGCAGAAATATTATATACATGTAAATATATAAGCAGACGTTTTCTGTTATATAAAGACAGGTAATGTGGTTTTTGTTCTTTATATATTTCCCAGATAGGAATTCTCTTCCATCAGAACTCTTCTGTAATCACATGAAAATATAACACATTAAGATTCTGTGAACTCATCTGAAAAGAAGATCAAATTCCCATGGTTCATAATCTTAAGCATCTGCTGAGGCAAAAGCAAAACAAACTGCAATATGAAATAGAAATAATTGGTACCTAAACTGGGAATGTGTATATGTGTATGTGAGCAAAAGAGACAGAAATCTTTAATGAACACACATCTGTTCATTCCTCACCCAGCAGTTAATTCTGCCCCTAAATCTCAAAATCAATATTGTTCTTTCCAGCGTGAGCCTAGTAATTCTGTTCCTCCTTTAAATCTATTTCTCACGTAGCGTCTGGGATTCTTTAACATCATTCCTAAGGCTGGAATGTTGTGCATCTCAGTCCTCTGCTTTTGCAGAGTCTCTGTATATGACCACTATTAGAGACCTGTGTACCTAACAATCTCTCCTGTTGCTTTCAGACAGATAGATGATGGAGGAATGAGTGGCATAGCCCTGGTTTCTGCTTTATTTTTTCCCTTTTCATGTAAATGGAAGAAAGAAAGGGAGTTATAAAATTAACTCCTTTTTTTTTTTTAAGTTACTTTTCACAAAATCTCAGGTTGGTTGCTCTTTTCCATAGGTATGGTTTAAAAAAAAATAAAATTAATCTTGTCAGACCAGAGGGAAAGACGGTGGCTTCTTCAGATGACACTAAATGTATGCATAATCTCCAGAAAGAAGGATTACAGTTGAAGGATTGGGCTCTTTTGTGTGTGACTCATGAGCACTGAAAATAAACAGCTCATTCCTCTGCAGCTTCCGACAGTTATCCACTAACTTACTCCTCTGTTTTCAGGGCACTAATATCAGAGCTTTTGTAAAAGATACTAATTTTCAAGCAAGGTAATTCAGCAAGCTATTGTGGGCTTGCTGATCTTTTAAAATAATCTGTGTTGAGAGTTTAATCCTCTGTAACTGCAGGGTTTGTGGTGATACTGACCATTCATGTCTGGAAAAATGGACTTCTGATAACATAGCCTTCTTGTGGAAGAGAAATAAATGGGTCAACCATTGCAGTGAAATCAGTGTTCACCTGACCAGACACTGATATTGATTAGAGCTGATGGTGAAGTAGATGTCCATACTCCAGGCTCCTCCTAAAACCTGCATGAGAGCTCAGTAGTGTGTCCCTTTTTCCATACACAATATTAGAATAAACCTAACATAATTCAGAAACATCAAAGAAATAAATCTGTGACTATTAGGTTTATCTTGTACGCACTGTAAGAGATAGACATTTGGAATATGCCAGCTGGGTATTAAATATACAGATCATGTCACTAAGATTGCTTTTAATTTACATTAGACCGTTCATGAGGCCATGTGAAACATTCAAACAGAAAAATGCTTACAATTTTTAACTATATTTTCAGGCACGATATTTGAAGAAAACTGGAGATCTGAAGTGAGAATGACTGAGTCAAGGTTCTCCATGTAATTCGAGATTCATGGAAAAAAATGTCCTCCCCCTAGCTCTGTGCGTAGAAAAACTCACAAATTTCTAGCAAGCCAGAAGCTTTCTTGATACCCCTAGAGCTATCTTCTAAAACTGACATTGTTTTTGACCAATTCCATCTGTAGACTTGACAAGACCATCAATGTCACTTAGCAGCTACCAGGGGCTCCCCAATCCACTGCTCCCAGCTAGGAGTGCCAGTAACCCCAATGAGTGAGACTCCTTTACAGTTATGCCTTTAAACTAGAGAAAGTTCTATAAAATCAATACCTTTTTGTCTTCATTTTTAACATTTTGTACAACTACCAGTAATTGCACACTTTTCTGAAACTTTATTTTTGTGAGAACTTGGACGTTTACTCTGGTAATGGTTTATAGGCTGATTTGGCAGCTGGGAAGAAGGAGGAGGTGGGGAAATGCCTGTTGTAAGGAAGGTGATCCAGCAGGAAACAAGAGAAGACATCTGACAGAAAAAGTAAGTAGATGCAAATAATTAAGGGAGTGCAAAAAGAAAAGGGATATTAAGCAAAGGTAGAGCAATAGTATGATGGTGAATACTGAAAATAAAGGTTTAAAAAAAAAATAATCCACCAAAGTTGGGAGCATAATTTGATTATTACTCATAACTATGAAACTCAAATTTAATAACTTCATGTGTCTCAACTGCTAGGTAAACTAGCTAATATTCTAGTTAGCTGCTTTAAGATGTGTTGAAATAAAAATACCAAATTCTATTTAAATTACCATGTAACCACATTACAAGCAAATGTACAAATTAAACTTCAAACACTGCATGAAACCTCTTCTAGTCAAGCATTTTGATAAGCTCCCACTGAAGTCTGTAGAAGTTTAGACCACAGTTAAAAAGCTCCTTGCCCTTATTCATTAAATATTCCCAGTGATGTAGCAGTGCAGGGGATAAACTGTATGACAGTAGTTTTGGATGCTTCAAAACTATACTACAAAATCTGTCCATTAACTATTAGTCAGTGTAGACTAATGTAGCCTTTAGTCATAAACAAAAATGTCTAGTAGCTGTTCATATTTATTTTGAAAAGTCATGAGGATTTTCAGTTGAGCCTTAAAAGTTAAATATGAACTGCCTTTTGAGGCTTCTGTTTTGAAAGCACCTTGTGTATTAGTATTTAATTTCTAATATAACAGTTTTATAATCCGTATTTATATAAAGCAGTAAGTTCTTACAGTATAATAAAGAACTTTGACGTATTTTTAATATAGGCTATTTTTACATATGAAGTTGTGGGTACACTTAAGGAATTGTTGGGGAATGGTTGATAGAAAATGGACACAATAGGATCATAGGCCAAACGATGGAAAAAGCCTAACAGTAGTGAACCAAAGGCTTTGAGGCCCTAGCTGAAGGTTACTAGAGAGCGTGTGTGTGAGAAGAGATTGAGGGAGTTGGCAGAGGAGCCTGAGAAGTTGGGATGTGTAGGGAGGAACTGATAACTGCAACCTTGAAGCACAGCTGCAAGCTGGAAACTCCCTGGAACATAACTAAGAGGAAAACTACAGAG
This sequence comes from Ara ararauna, assembly GCA_028858755.1. NCBI lineage: Eukaryota > Metazoa > Chordata > Aves > Psittaciformes > Psittacidae > Ara > Ara ararauna. Next base: position 56,126,846 of record CM054378.1, read on the forward strand.
GGGGGTCGGATGTGAATGTAACCTTTGAGCTGTGACCAAGCACAAACCGATCATGTAACCAATCATGTATCAATTAGTAGCATGAGTAGCCAATCGTATATTAGCAAGTGTGCCTTCATAGGGTATATAACTGGAACCCTCAGGTGAAATAAACTGAGTCTGATGAATGATCATATTGATTGTCTTCATTCTCCCACCACGGAGGGCAGGCAGAGGGGCCTGCCGCAGGCAGAGGAGCCTGCAGTCGTTGCCTACCCCACAGGCAGGAGGAGCCTGTGGGCCCCGCCCGCGGCAAGGAATCACAGTACACAGGGCTTTTCATGCCTTCAAAAGATGAACAGAGTTTTGTCTGAAAAGGACATAAAAGTACATATGACCATTGCCTGCAATTCTGAAAATTTTTTCATACATTTCTGAACTTATATTTCACCACAACAACTTGCACAGGAAAGTACAGGAATTAATTCAGTTTGTATTATCAGTGAAAAAGGACATTAAACATACTAAAGGATAGGTAAATGGGAAACTAAAATTGGTTTTGTGTTTAATTCAATTATTGCACCACAGAATCTTTCTATTGCATTAGACAGATTTTTTCCCTTGCATTGAATATTCCTTGTGTTTACTAATATTAAATACAGGGTTTATCAATTACAGGTGCTAAGTTATATATCAAATGCCATTTATTACATAAATATTTGTTTGACTTTGTTGTCAATAACGTTAATTTCATTAGCTGAAATTTCCTTAACTAACTTAACTCCATAACATTAAAGCATTTAAAGAATGAAAGGTGAATCTGAGTAATGTAGAAAATATTCTCCTTTTTGCTAAATTTATTTTCTTAAGATTCCGACAGATCATTTCCAAATCTTCAAAAAAGATTTTTAAATAAAAAGCTCATGCAATTTCTGCAGCTGAAATTTGAATTAAGTTTATTCATTGAAATCAGCATGTTTGGCAAGAAAGAATAGGTTTAGATATTTTTTTCATTTTTTAAAAAAATGTTAGAGGAAATCTTCAGATAGTTCACAAGTAGGAGAGGGAGCTGATGATCTTCTGAGCTCTTTTCTAGCTCTGTGTTTCTAAAGTTCTAGAAAAAATATTTTTTTTCCAGCAGTTGCAACCCCAAAAAAGTCATGATAAACTGAAGTGGCTGAACTATAATCTATATGCAAGAAGATACCTAAAATCTGACCTGTCCCTTCTGTCTATAGCAAAAATAAGGTGGTGGATGATGAAATTTTTTCTTTCTCCCCCAGCTGCACTGGAAGTGAGGAGATGAGATCTTGGCAGAGCAGCTGTGGATGAATTATTGTACTTGAACACAGATTATATGTTAAGACCATCTGGGTATTCTGCATCATCTTGAAGTATTTTCCTCCGAATTTCAGTGGGGGAAAGGTCGATACAGAAGGAAAAGTGATTAGTTCAGTAAGTCAGTAGTAAAATAATTAGGGATATAGTGTGTAGTGGATGCTTCACCTTCCAGCATCAAGAAATGTTTGACCTTATTAGCCTTTTTCATATCTGAGTGATCTTATCAGGAAACCTGTCTAAGCAAGGAAGAATCTCTTCTCTAACTACATATCCAGAGGACACCCTGACACTGCACTGCAGTGAACCGCTGCTCTGCGTGACCACAGAGAACACCGGCTGATTTTCTTCTCAGCTGGAGTTTGGGCATTGTGATCTTGCTCACCCGCAGAGAGAACCCTGCCCTTTTAGGCCATCATCATGAATCTCACATCAGGATTGGAGCACTTGCCAAGAGTCAGCCTAAAGCCCTGAAAACAAGAAAAATAGACTGCCCACTGTACCAAGTAGTTAACACTGTATTTTCTTAACAAATAAGGGTCTTTTCACAATCTGTAGTATTCTCTGTGTGTTTCTAAGCTATCTCATTTTACATCTACAAAAGATTCCTTGAAAATCAATTTTTCTATAAAAAGTGTTTGAAATTGCAGTGTATCATTTTTTGTTGGCAGGGTAAGGTTTGTTGGGTTTTTGTTGGCTTTTCTGGCAGGGATTTTAGAAATGATTCAGAGATTATAAAGCAACATAAAGACCAGCTTTGAAAGATAGAATAAACTGCTCACTATGATTTGTATGAACTAATCTCTGCTGCTTCTTTGTGAAAAAACAGTAGCTGAAGGTTATAGTCTATTGCATACATTAGCAGTGACTACTTATTAATCTTGTGACCTTTTCTAATTAACAGAGTAAATTCTAAAATTAATACAAATTGAATGGATCCAAGGGTAATATATATTCAGCTATGAAATGTGCCCTTACATTTGCTGAAATATCTATGAAGTAAGTGGTGTGTCACAGAAATAATCTGTTTCATTTCTTTTTTGTTCACTTACAGTCAACAAGAAGTGCCAGCAGCTGGCACTTTGCAAATAACACATCTGTGTCAATCGTATGTATTATTATAGGCATGGCTAGTAAAATTGCATTGTTGTTGCTGCTGTTGCCATTGCAGCTGTTGCTCTTTACTATGTACTACAGTTCTTTCTTCTAAATGCATGACCAATGAAAAACAGAAGAGAAATCTGAAGGGCAAATTTAGAACAAGCGTCTTAAAGTCATGAAGTGCAATATATGAATGAATCCTTAGGATGAATGATGCTTATGAAAAAGATGTGAGTATAAATTCCATTATGTGTGAACAGTATGGAAATTTAGCTGCAAATATTTTAGCCAACAGTTTGTTCCATAAAAGCCGGTATGGACAAAAGCCCATGCAGGAACCATTACGACAAACAGATACAAGCGTCTATAGAGAGCCAGATATGGCAAGATGCAGAAAATACAGCTATGGTTATTTCCTAGCAGGAATCAAACTGTTACAGTTACAAGAGCAAGAAGCGAAACATACAGAGATTGGATTTAGTGGTAAACTAAGTTTTACAGTTTTAGTACCTAAAGGAAGGGAAAGTATTTATGTGCAGTCCTTTAGAGGCACCTGGCTCTCATTCCACTATCTATACAGAGAATGCAGAAGCTGCATTAAACAGCTGAGCTTGAATTGCCCTTTCTTATCCAGGAACCAAACAGAAGTGCTAGAGTAGAAGTGATGCATTACTTCAGCTGACACTTATTTAGGCAAACTGAACTCTAGAATAGTAGTATATTTCTTTTTCATTTGGGGGAAAACAACTTAGATGCCAGGGCACATCTGCAGAACCAGATTAATATTATACAGCAAAAAATTCTTACAGAAAATGAGAAACATGAAGCATGTAAGAATAAAATCAGAGCTGGTTTTCATTTTTAGTTGACATAACAAAACCTCTATAATACTGATGCACCAAACGAGATAAGTAGCAAGAGACATAGATGTGAGAATAGTAATTTTGGGTATGTATGGGTCTTTAAATGTGCATTTATGTGTGTAAGAATATATGTGTACAGGAGGGTAGGAACTAGGCTCATTTCAGTGGTGTCCAGTGACAGGACCAGGAGCAAAAGGCACAGACTGATACACAGGAGGCTCTGAGCATCAGAAAACAGAAAACTGAGTACGACTGAGCACTGGCACAGGCTACCCAGATAGGCTGTGGAGTCCCCCTCCGCAGAGACACTTAAAGTCTGTCTGAATACAGTCCTGGGCAACCAGCTCTAAGTGGCTCTTTTTTGAGCAGGGGGTCAGACCAAATGATCTCTGGAGGTTCCTTCCAACCTCAACCATTCTGTAATAGCATTAATAAATCATATATGATCAAAATAAAAAAACATGACCCTATAAAGTTTTCTGTTTAATTAAGAAAAGCAGCTTCCATAGTAACGCCATAAAAGAAAATTAGGACTCCTTTGTAGTAGAGTAAGTTTATTCCAGATAGATTTTATAGGTGTTAATATGTGTGGATGAATGTAGATATTAAATATGTTGAATCTCTTTGACCCACATACCCAAAGGCATTTAGACATTAAAGTTCTATGGACTGAAATTGATGAAATTATGATTAAATTGAAATTAACAGAATTTTCAGTGCCTAAATCTCTCTGAGGTATTTTGTTGTCTCGCTTTAACAGGGAAACATGCCAAACAGTAAATGCCTATCACTGTATAGTTGCCTTGGCACAGATCTGTTTCTTGAGTGGTATGACTGACTCTGTGTTCTGTAAAATTACCAGTACTAAAACTGATTTTTAATGAAGTTTTCTCTTCTTGCTACCCCTCCAAAATGTATGCAAATATTATGAAAATGATAACTAAAAATTAAGGCAATGCTGTTAATGTATACAGTTTTATGTTCAGATTTTTTTGAAATAAGGCACTTCCTTATAATTTTCTTTGAATGCTGCAAAGACAAAATCAGATGCTATACTAGAAAAAATGTGATATGCACAGAAAACAAGAAAGATGAGTGAAAAGTGAGAGCTAAAAATGTAGTGCAACCATTTTTCTTGAATTTTTGCAATGTCTGGCTCCCAAAGACCACTTTGGATTTTGGACACATTTTTTGCCTTGCAAAGACTATATAATATGTGCTATCATAGTACCATGTCAGATGAGCGTATCCATACAGACCAGCATTAATATATATTGAACACTTCATGGGAAAGATATAATTGGTGATTTAAAAAATTTTGCACATATTTGCAGTTCATATTCATTCATCAGAAGCATTCTTTGAGTTTTTCTTTTAAGTCAGCATACTGCATTCTACCACTTAGTTTGGGAATATTAGATGTATCTGATATAATTAAAGGCAGATTCTCACATCAGGGTTATGTGAGTTACATACATCTGTTAAAGCATTAAGTATTTGACGTGAGGTAAACAAGAAGACAACTTTGGATAGTATGGATAAGCTGTCAGACACGTCAAAATGTAAGTTTTTTAATTTGCAATCCAAGCATGCAGTCAAAAATTCTATTCACTGCAGATGGGTGCTCCCTTGACTGAAAAAACAGCAACTGAAAACAAACACCAAACAAACACCCCCCCAGAAAAAAACACATTTTCCATACAGAATAGAGAATCTGCTGGAGGGAAATCAAAGTATATTATTGTTTTATTTTGAGCAATATTAAACCCAGGTTTTTGTCATTTACTCTTTTTAATTATAGAGTGATAAACAGACATGGAGCCACCACAGCATTAATGCAGTCATTCTGCATAGTAGTTACTAATTCCTGATGTCAGACCATCTTCTTTCTAGTGAGAACTATGGCAGGCAAGACTGCATGGTACCAGTTCTTATTTTTTGTATCATTCAAACAGGTCTTTGATATTAGAAAGATCTATTCTTATTTGGAGATACTTACAAGCATTTTTGTAAGAAAAGTTACTGATTTTGTAGTGAGAAGGAAATGCAGCAATGCAGAAAAGCCACGTCTCTGCAGGGACCTCTGTTTAGCTTCAGCTCCAAAGGCAGCAGGATCTGGGAGGCTGCAATCCCTGACTGAGATTTGTTTGCTAGCTGACAGGCAGCATCATTTCAGATGTATATGTGTAAATACAGTTAATTATTCTCTGAATATAATCAAGCTCTAGCTCAGACTCATCTTACATTTCATAAGTTTTGCATCCACTGGAAATCTGAACTGCAACATTACAGGCATCTCCTATTGTTCAGCAAACAGATGACACAGGTGTTTAAACAGGACAAAAGTATTGGAAACGCTAGCAACATCCAAGCATTCTGTTTCAGCATACTCTCCCATCTGCAGTCTGCCATCCATTTCTAGGCTGCCATTCAAGAGTTGGTTTTTTTAAACTCTTCTCACTTTGATCTGATTTTATATTCAAACTTGCACTTCGTGCATACAAATTCCTAGTAGCTCTTGTGCACTCAGTTGTTTAGCTTGAGCACTTACAGTGAGAAACCATGTAACTGAAAGATAAAGCTCCATGCCTCCATTTATTTGAAACAAGCTGCCTTAATATTCTGCATATTTTAAATACTCTTTGCTTGCTCCTTCCTAAATTTCTCATGCAAGTACATTGTTTCCACTGAGATTGAATTTACAATAAAATTTACTTTTGATGGGTAATGGTCTCCCCTTAGATGGATGGAAAGGGGTTCTTCTCTGGCATCTTTTATGGAAAAATCCAGTTTCTCCCTAGTGTTAGTCTTACCACCAGCACAATTGACTGTCACAACACAGTTGTCCAGTGTAATGGGCTAAGTGCATCCCACTGAAATAAGAAACAACTAGTAATTAAAGTTCTTATTCTCACAGTCTTCATTCTACGCTGTCCTTTCAAAAAAAGGAGACTTAAAAGACAACCCCTAGTTGCTGTATAGGGCTCCTGATCCATCACAGGCTTGGGGTTGTCTACCTTACTCTCTGAATTAATTTTATTCCTTTGGGAAGAAATTACAGCTGGCATTTTAAACTTTTATGTTTCAGGAAGCATTTTGCTGGCTTCCACAGCAAGTACTCTTTCTTTATTCCCTCTTGGTTATATTTAAATAACTTCCTACTTTTCCTGTCCTCATTTTCAGGTTTATTTCATACTTTGATTAATGTGGTTGATATTCCCTACAGACATAGGATCATAGTTTTATAAAGCAGCATAAGTGCCATGTCTGCTTGGTACAGTATGGCACTTCAGAGTCATCATTTCTTGGGATGGGACTACAAGGAATAATGCAATTTTGCTAGCTTCTGCCAGCCTGCTCCTCGTGATGAGAAGGCTCCAGCCTCCAATAATTTAAGACCCTGCCTGTAAGAAATATTTTCCTCTCCTTCCAGCCTATGAGAGATATTTTGCCAAGTATTCCTCCACTACTGAGGATGTGGTAGAGAGGCATGGGCATGGGACTGGATCAGAGGCATCAGCCAATACCTTTTGCAAGCAGTTGTTAGGGCAAACCAGAAAAATCACGTTACCTTCAAAGCCACTTTCTTCTTCCCTTTTCTCCCTCCCATTCCTCTGCTCTGTCACGTGTGGTGTCATTCGAAACATGTGAAGGGTAGCACAGATAAAGTCAAAAGCTTGGAAAGGGAACAGGCCAGAGAACCTTAGAGCTGCCTGCTCCAGAACTGAGGCACCAGGAAGACAGCAAAGCCCCCCCAGAAATGCCGCGCTGTTGGGCAATGTATCCAAAACTGACCTAGTCCTGGGGTGGGGGGAAACAAGGAAGAGTGGGGGAAGTGTGTGGTGGTTGAAAGGCCTGAAGCCACAGGATTGACTTAGGCTGAAAAAAATGTCCCTACCTCAAACTACTGATTACCCATGACAGAGCTGCCAATTCCAGTCGTCCCAGATAGAACAGGGCCAGCAGGCTTTTTATTGTAAAAACAAAACAAAACAAAAAAAACCAACCAAACAAACAAACAAAAAAAAAACCATAGAGAGAACCCCCCCTAAGCCTACAGCTTTACCCCGTGTATTTTTTTTAAGCCTTTATAGCAGGATTGAGATGGGAAATGCGGGCATTGTGGTTGGCAGTTCCAGAGTTCCTACTGCTGTATTTAGATGATCCTGTGCATCACATCTGAATTAATGGAAAAATTAAAGTGGTCATGGTGGCTTAATTGATGGCAAAGAAGCTTGTGGTGAGGAGGCAGGAGAGTCAATGCTGTTGCCACACAAGATTAATGCTGCGTATAACAGTATTGATATAGGCACAAGATTACGCATAATAAACTGTTTTAAATAGCAATAATTAAAAGGAAAATGATAATGAAATGGATTCAAGGAACTTGCACTAACTGATAAATAACTAAATTTCAGAAGTTCTTTACAAGATCAGATGCGTCATATTAATGCAGAATAGTTACAGTTCAATTAGGAGCTTAATCTTTATTGCTTCAGTACTACAGCCGAAAGACTTGCGTTCCAACACAGGAAAAAAATGCCAGAAAAACAAGAAAAAGCTTCCACCACAGTCCTTTCTGATCATTAGGAATCAGTACTCTATCTGATGAACTTCTCCAGGATGAAGAATATGGTTGTTTGTTATCCTGTATCTTTCATGTGAGAGGCCCTTGCACACCCTATAAATTCAAAGATATGGATGTGGTAAAAGTACTACATATGATAGAGAGTAATTTCTTAGCTGTATGTTTTTGCTCTGCTTCTGAAATCTCACTCAAGAATCTGTTATATAACACTAAGCTGGATGGGACCTATCTGTGCTCTAGCAGTAAGAGAATGCCCTTCTGAAACACTGGCTGAAATGATAACATCTCTTGAGCACTGAAATAATGTATGCTTCAAAGACTTTTAAAAAATATCAAGCTTCACAGGGCAGAGGGCAGGGAATACCCACAGAACAGTAATAAATATCACAAAACCCCCTCGCTGTCTACTTGAGACTTTGTGTTCCTTGGAGAATAAAAAATTTGTATTCTTTGGAGAAGAGAAATCTAAACAGGCTGAGAAATGTCCATTTAAGCAATGTTGCATCACACCAAAATGATATATCTGGTAGCAAAACATACAGTATCTAGCTCTCAGAGTTAAGTCACAGATACCTGTGAGTACTAAGTATTTGAAATGCGATCCCATTCTAATTCTGAGTTGATATACAGATTAATATCCTTGATTGTAGGCATCAGGCGTCCATCCTTCCTTTTAACTTGCAAAAATGCTTTCAGGGCATGCACAAGAGCAGTGTCTTACAGAAATGAGGGGAATAACAACACTGACTTGCCAGCAAAATTGTTTTTATATTTTCTACTAACAGAAGAGAATTTTTTGTCAAAAATTAAAGTTTTCAATAAAAATATGTTAATTTGTCTCAAAAAAGGAAAGACAACAAAAATAAGTAAAAATTTTCATAATATTAAAACAAGTATCTCAATAAAATACACTGAAGAGAAGGTAAAAGGGGAAAAAGGTGAAAGGAATAGCTCAAGAAAGAAAAATAATGGTGCAAAAAGACTTCACTTAAGATTAAAAAAAAAAATAAATATCCAACTAGATTCATTTCACCCTGGTTTTCTCTACAATTACACAACCAAATGTTTCACAATAAAAACAAAATTCATGAAGTCAACATGACTCTCTAGTACCAAATATATCTTGCCCACCTTCTGAAGGAAGAAGTTCTTTACTGTAAGGGTGATGAGGCCCTGGAATGGGTTGCCAAAGAAGCTGTGAATGCTCCATCACTGGCGGTGTTCAAGGCCGGGTTGGACAGAGCCTTGGGTGGCATGATTTAGTGGGAGGTGTCCCTGCCCCTGGCAGGGGGGTTGGAACTAGATGATCTTAAGGTCCTTTCCAACCCTAACTATTCTATGATTCTATGATGAATATTCTGTTTTGCTACAGATAGTTCTTTGAAAATATTGCTGTAAAATGTTTATCACTGTGACTACACATCTCACAGTTTGAATCTAAACTAGTGCAGTAAATATTTGAAAAATAATTTAAAATGTATATTCTATAACTAGTAATCATGACATTACAAGTACCACATGACATCGCAAAGCTTTCAATCACCTCCTGCAGCTCCATCCTTTCATAGAAAAATGTTTTTCTGCTACAATTTAAATTCCTTCTTTTTTTTTTATGTGAAGGAAAACTGTTTACATTAAGAATCCGTTTATTTTTCTAGATTCCCAGCACGTAACATGTATTTTTATTTTATGTTGTATGTTTTTGATATTTCAGAGAGCATTCAGTGTGACAGCGGTATGCAGTTTACCATTCTTGCATCTTATGGGAAGATAAGTGCAATATGTTTTTAGGGGATCGTAATTATTGATGAAGACATATTAGAATAATTTTTGCCTATCGATGTTATGGGTGAAATGAAGAACATACTATCAATGTCACGTGTTCTGGCACTTTGCAGGAAGCAATTTAACAGCAACTGTGGAAAATGAGATCATAAAGGTGTCGTGGATTAAGTCCAGTCAGCCACGCAGTTTTGCTCACCCACTCCCCCCTCTATCTTGCCCCCCACTCCCGGAGGGATGGGAAGGAGAACCGAAAAGAATGCAACTCCCACAGGTTGAGATAAGAACAGTTTAGTAACTAAAGTATAACACAGACCACTACTGCTACCACCAATAATAATAATGACAAGGCGAATACAAGGAAAGAATACAATTTCTCACCACCTAAAACCAAGCCCGACCACGCAGTGCACCCCCCACCCTTCTGGGTCTCTCTTCTCCGTCCTCCATCTTGGGCATGACGTGCTGTGGTATGGAATAACCTCTTTGGTGAGTTTGGGTCAGGTGTCCTGTCTCTGCTTCCTCCCGGCTCCCCTCCTCCCTGGCAGAGCATGAAACTCAGAAAGTCCTTGGCCAGACCAAAACATCACTAAGCAGTAACCGAAACACTGGTGTTATCAGCGCTGTTCCTAGGCCCAAAATCAAAAAACACAGCGCTACACCAGCTACCAAGGAGGAGAAAAATGACTGCTGCTGCTGAACCCATGACATTATCCACCCCTTATTCCATACCATTCACGTTATGCTCAGATTCCACATTGTCAATATACCATCACATGTATATGTATATATCCACATACACAGAGAAAGGGAGAGAGATCATCCCTTAGTGCATAAACCAATCCCTACAAAGCTGCTGAGTCCACCCAGTCCATGATGTCAAGCTCCATCTTTTGTAACAGCCTTTCAGAGCAGGAGAGGCTGTGTGCAGTGTTCGCACTCGTCAATAACCTGGGCCACAGTGTCCATTGCTAAGTCCACCCCTCGATCATAAGTCCATCTGTATGTTGTATCTCTGCCCTGATGGCCTGAGGTGTCATGGGCCCACCAGGCTCAAAGTAATTCACTCTCCCCTCCAGCAGTTTCTGCAGCTTGTCACTGGGGACTCCATACAGCTGCCTTCCATCTCCAATGCTTCCAAAGCACTGGAGGGGCCCAGTGGACAAGATACTTGCTCATACAGTCCCACACACCCTGCCACTCATAACTGTCCAGGCTTGGGGAAAATCTCTTAGTCATCATAGATTGCAGACTAACCCCAGACAAGGCCCACACCCCACTCTGCTTAACTCTGGGGACCAGACAAAATGGTTGTGGGTAAAACACACTCTGTATGCATGCCAACATGCTGATCCCCATCACAATCAGCAGGCAGGTCTCAAGGGTACCCAAAGGCCATTCAAACCCTTCAGAGCTCTCAAATGAGGCTGCTGTGCTTGTCACTGGGGCTAGTGCAGCTGCTGTGCTTGCCGGCTCTCTCACCACCAGCTGCTCTTTGTCTGAGTCCAGAGCTTCCTTCTCTGCCTTGCTGGGAAGTGCTGCGGGGTCTCCTGCGTTCTCCTGCGGCTCCGCGGGCAGCTGCCGGGGAATGCTCTCGGCCGCCACGAGGCTGGGCTCGGCCACGGGACTGTTCAGCCTCGGGGCCCGGCTTCTCTGCCGTCTCCTCCTGCCGCTCGGTAGCCTCCCCCTCCCGCGGCTCGGCAGCCGCCGGGCTGCGCTCAGTCGGGGGGCTCACCCCTTCTGCTACCTCCTTCCTCTGCTCGGCAGCCGTCGGGCTGGGCTCGGTGGGGGGGCTCGGCTCCTGCTCCCCGGGTCCGCTCGCCCGGGCCGTTTCGGCAGCCGGCGGCTCCCGAGGCAGCCCCCCCTCGGCTCTCCACAGCCTCGCCAGGACGGTGAAGAGCAGCCGAACTGCCAGGTACACATTCGCCCCCCACGGCTTCTCGAGCCCGCCCGTATCACAAGCCATTCCAATAAAGTACAATGAAACAAGAACCTTAAACCAAAACCCATATCTGAAACATGCTAAGATAAGAAATACCGGCTGTAAGTAAGGTACAACAGGCTGAAACCATGAACGCAAGAGAACCAAAAGCAACAACTTTAAGAGCCAATAAATCAGCATTGTGATGAGTGGCTATTAATCCTGTCGTTATCTCAACCCTTCGAGCCCCACGTTGGGCGCCAAAAGAACTGTCATGGTTTAAGTCCAGTCAGCCACGCAGTTTTGCTCACCCACTCCCCCCTCTATCTTGCCCCCCACTCCCAGAGGGATGGGAAGGAGAACCGAAAAGAATGCAACTCCCACAGGTTGAGATAAGAACAGTTTAGTAACTAAAGTATAACACAGACCACTACTGCTACCACCAATAATAATAATGACAAGGCGAATACAAGGAAAGAATACAATTTCTCACCACCTAAAACCAAGCCCGACCACGCAGTGCACCCCCCACCCTTCTGGGTCTCTCCTCTCCGTCCTCCATCTTGGGCATGACGTGCTGTGGTATGGAATAACCTCTTTGGTGAGTTTGGGTCAGGTGTCCTGTCTCTGCTTCCTCCCGGCTCCCCTCCTCCCTGGCAGAGCATGAAACTCAGAAAGTCCTTGGCCAGACCAAAACATCACTAAGCAGTAACCGAAACACTGGTGTTATCAGCGCTGTTCCTAGGCCCAAAATCAAAAAACACAGCGCTACACCATCTACCAAGGAGGAGAAAAATGACTGCTGCTGCTGAACCCATGACAAAAGGTTAGCAGGGTAGAGATCATAATAATCATTTTAATGGAGTGTTAGAAGTTCAAAATATTTTATTTTCCCATTTTCTTCCCCCAGAGGGTATTCTGAAGATTTATAAAGGAAACATATTTATGTGCGTGCTTGCGAATTAAGAGAGTTTGTGCATCAATATTCCAGAACTGAAAACATAACCAAGGAGACCTCTTTGCAGTATGTTAGTTGTTGGTGTGCCTTTAGGGTAAAATAGCTGCATCATTTTATCTGAGAACCATAGAGGTGCAAGATCAAGTTGAGACTGAGTTCAAAGGACCAGGTTGTCAAGCAACATATTAAAAGAAGTCAGGTCTGGCATGGATCTCCAGATATATCTAAGCAAGTTAAACCAAGGCTTTTTAACTGTCAGCATTATTTAATCTTACTGATACAAGGGCACTGAGTAAAAGATGAGACCAGACAATGTTGAATTGGCAGCATCACACAATGGCTTCAGAACCTGTTTTCAACGGGATCCTAATAATAAATTAGTTTAAGTAAATCAGACAGTTCTTACGGTATTGAAAGCTCAAAAGTTTCTCCTCTAAAGTTTTTAGTGTTTAGTGGCTCTCACTGAATGCAGTCATCTTGAAGCACTATATATTTTCATCATAAACCCTTGAATGACAAGAAGTCTATTGTCGCCAGGGAAACCATGTAAGCCAAGTCTATTTACAAAAAGTGGCATTCAAAGGACTGATAGAAATGTTCACTTTATATTTTAGGGCTGAGTTTGCTTTCTATTTTGGTGAAAAGAGTGTCTCTCTTGATACTACATCTTAATTTCTCTGGTGTGTTTGTTATTTTGTTTTGGTGCTTTGTTCATGCATTCAAGCCTTTCTTCTGCTAGATCTTCTCACTCAGCTTATGTGGAGAAAAGGAGAGGAAAAGAGAGAAGAGGAGAGGAGAGAATGAGAATTGTCCACCAGTTATAGAAGCCTACCTGAAAATTCACTTAATTGCATAGGTGTATTTTTTGAAGTAGTGATTGAAACTTACTTCTAAATTTCATGTCATTATTTCCTTAAATTTCCACCCTGTATATCTCCCTTTAATAATTTCTTAAAGTTGGTAACAGTGTTTATCACTTTTTCAGAAAATGCTGCTTCTTGTTGATGATGAAAATGAGCAAAATCGCAATGGCATAAGGAGGACATAAACGTGATGGACAAAAATAGAAGAAAAATATAGACACATTTCTATGAAACTGAAATCAATCTCTCTGACTTCTTAGCTATTTGACACACATTTTTTCCAATTAATTTCAATAACACAAAACCAAAAAGTAAATAAATATTGAAACATGGATAAAGGAAACATACTCATTGTTGGTAATATCCAGACATGATCTTCACCTAAGGTGAATAGTGGAACTTGTAGACAGTCCACTAAAATTACAAATTATCTCCCTTAAGCAATCAGTTACATTGGGTAGGCTTCATAATATGATAGTCTTCAAATAAGTTAACACGATTTTCCTAATGAATATTGACATGTACATATTACTTTTGTCAAGGCAGTTGATACTGCATAAGAATGGAGGGCCTGCTGGTTCAATTCTGAATATATTTTTTATGTTTTCACTATTTTATATTCCAGAAAGGTTCACACAATACAATATTTAGAAATATCTTGTCTTGTTTTCTGGAGGATCCCTTGCTAGGTTCTGCATTGTGCTCTTCTGTGAAGTGGGAATAGCTAGACACAGGAACAAGCAAATTGAATCACAGTTCAGTTAGACAGTTGCCTATCTTTTTCCATCGGAGGAAATACGCATCACCTTTTGGATACATTGTTTCTTTGATATATTGTATCTTGATGCATTGTCTATTCTCTATAGTAATGAAAATGCTGACAATTCATAAAAATGTGTGGGGAAATGTATGCTTGTTTACATGCAAAAACAAAGGAAAAGCATTCACTCTAGGTCTGAGTCAAGTTTTTTGCTAACTTCAAATCACTTCAGGTTTGGTTATGTGACTGTACTTCAGATTTCCATGTTGCTAATATAGATGGAATGAGCTTTTTCTTTCTTTTTTTTTTTTTTTTTTGAGCTTACACAACTGCTGGTTTGCCCCAAAATTTATTTGATTTATTATAACATTGAACAAAATAGTCTGGTGAAATCACACTTAAATCATTATTTCATTATTTTCAGAGAGGAAGAAAAGACATGCCATAAGCACTGTTGGTGATGCTGGAGAATATCCTCTGTCCCAAATTTCAGATTCCAAGCCCAGCACTTCTGGATTGCTCCTTCCACTAAAATTAGCTTTGAGAACTTCTGTTTCAGCACATCTGGAGGAGGAACCTATGCATGTTATTTCATTGCTTACAATTAATTTGCATAAATTAGACTTTCCTCTAGAAACCTTCAAAAGCATCTACATTTCTGCACTAAATATGTATGTATGAAAAGCAGGCATTTAGAGGACTTCCTCCACTGTGCAGCAATAATAGCACTTCGTAGATGTCTAAGTTAAACAGGTCTTTTCCCATCTAAGACTATAGGATAAACCAGGCGTCTGGTTTTCCCTACTCATCCCAGTGGGAAATGTTTATGTCTAACACACCACCCACAACAAAAATTGTAAACGTGTTTTCTTATTCTGGTCTAGAATTTTTAATTATTTCATGTTTTTTTCTCTCTTCTGCTTATTAAGGTCAGTGGAGCTGGTGTTTATTTTTCTTTTTTTTTATATCTTTATCAGGTTACTTGAGTAATTCATATACTCCATGCTTGCATCAGTTTTTATATCTTTCAGTTTATTTCCTGTCCTGCCAACAGCTACTATTATTTCTATGAAGCCATAAGCCAATGTGATGGTAGTTAATGCTGGGCTTAGGTTTTTTCTAACTGTGTGAAAAATGCTTCTTTAATCTCTCATTCAAATATTTTTTGTCCTCTTTTTTTAAGTGTGTACTGGGTTCATCAGTAGCAGCCATTTTTGTCCTTCTTAGTATCTGGTGCAACGCTGTATTTTTGACTTTCAGCCTGGGAACAGCACTGATAACACCGATGTTTTTAGCTGCTGCTCAGTAATGTTTAGTCTGACCAAGGACTTTCTGAGTCTCATGCTCTGCCACGGAGGAGGGGAAGCCGGGAGGAAGCAGACACAGGACACGTGACCCAAACTAACCAAAGAGGTATTCCATACCATAGCACGTCATGCCCACTATATAAACTGGGGGCAGTTACCCAGAAGGGTTAGATCACTGCTCAGTCGGGCTGGATATCGGTCGGCAGGTGGTGAGCAGTTGTATTCTCTTCTATTGTTATTTCCCTTATCATTATTATTATTGGTGGTAGCAGCAGTGTTTTGTGTTATACCTTTGTTACTGGAGTGTTCTTATCTCAACCCGTGGGAGTTACATTCTTTCTATTCTCCTCCCCATCCCCTCGGGAGCGGTGGGGGGAGGAAATGGGGGAAGTGAGCGAACGGCTGCGAGGTTCTGAATTGCCGGCTGGGCTTAAACCACGACACAGTGGAATCTAACAGATTCAGTGTTGCTTCTTGTGACTCATGTGACAAGGTACATTTTACAGCTGGATAGTAGTTGACCCCTCAGTGCCTTTTATTTATCCCCTCTGAAAGCTTTTCATTGTTCTGTTAGGTTTTTATTATCTTTTTTAGCCAGTACATTTTACATCATGATCTTTACGGTAAACAGTATCCTAGTAACGGAAGCGTTGAACTCAGAGAAAAATATTAGCTTCATTGTATTTCTAACAAAAAGCAAGGCTGGAAGCAAGCTGACGGGCACAGCCTAAGCTTATGGAATGGGAAAGGATTAAAACATCCTTTATAACTTACACAAGATTTTTGGTTTAGAATAAATTAAAGATATAGACAGTAAGAGTAAAATATGATAAATTACTCAGTCTGCATATCTTCTGTTGGTGAAGGGTCTCATTCCACAAAGTTCCTGAGTATAGTGGTATGGTGAAGACTGCTATCTTGCAAGCATGGGTCCAAATGCCTGGCTGGACTAGGATCTCTCTGCTTATATTCTTTTTTATTAGTTATATACTTGGTCATGTAATAATACAGGCTATTAAGAAAAAAATCCATTAAGGTGCTACAACTAGTTTTATACCCAATATAATGCAGGCTAAACATTTTTAACATCAGAAAAAACTGCCAAAAACTGCATAGCAGATGGTTCCCTAGAATAATGTTTCATGAATAATTCAGAGCAGTTTATTTGTTTGATTGGCTAAGAAGTATTTCGGAAGAGATGAAGATACTAGAAGATAGAAAATGTACAGTATGCACATAACAGTGTAAGCTTTTTAGCACAGCAGGTAAAAATTCTTTGTAATAGAGATTGACAGTTGTATATTAAATGCTGAGATTTCTTTTCCAGAAGCTCAGCAGTATTCTTCAGGTCAAGTTCTTTCAAAACAATCATATTTGGTAGTAACAAAAAATGTAAACTGGAAAAGATCTTAATTTATTGTTGGTAAAATTTTATTTTAATTGAAATATCTTACCCTAGTAAAATAATTAAAATTTCAGCATATGAAATTATTATTATGACCTTAAACCAAATTGCTTAGCTTGTATAATGATGACAACTTTTAAATCTTTTCAATAGGATGTTTCTTCACTGATTTGCAGGGCACGATAGAGACAAAATGAACTGAAGGTCAGTGTCAAAAAACAAGTAAACAAACAATTTTAGCTTTTAAAAAATTACTTTAAGTAAAACTTAGGCATTTAGTTGCGAAATTCTGATTGTGAAAAATCTCCATTTAGGTTGAGAGCTTTTAAATTTCTTATATGCCTCACTTTTTAAAAAGATTTTTAGGAGTCCAGGAGACAGAAGTGGGATTCAGCTCCCTAAAAACAGATGTCATGAGATTTATGCTGTTTATACTGGTTATCCTGTATCTTTTTTTTTTAATCTATGCAAAAGCAAGAAAAGAATATTCCGAGGCACAACTGATTTAATCCTCACATAGCTGTACAATCTAGGCTAGACATATCTTGTTTTTCTCTCCCCTAGAGAGAAATGGAGCCGACCTCAGCTCTAGATACCTTCACTGTAAGTGTATAAACTTGTATAAGATAAATCTCAGACCTACATGTACACTTCTATCTACAGTGATTTCTACATCCTTCTGAAGCCAGGGAATACATCCTTCCTTGTGACATCTAAGGACTCTGATCCTACTCACTGAGTGCTCCTGGCAATGCAAGAATGAGGCTCTTCCTGCACAAGCACAGTTTTCTTTCAAAACCCCAAAAAAGACAGAGGATTCTTTTGAGCCTTTCCTCCTCAACTTGTTTCTAGAAGGGTCTTGTATTTAAAACAAAGCATCCCTAGAGCAGCTGACTAGGTGTGAGAAGAGGGTGGGCAAGGAGAAACACAGTGCACTTTCTGCCCTTTTCGCAAAAGCTTTGCTGCTTTGCAGGAAAGCCTCCTAGACTCATGGGGTCAGGAAGCAAGTTAATGGTGACAGAGGCAATCTGTTTATGCTATTAAAAATACTTAATCAATCCTGAAGTTTCATAGCAAAGCTGTCATTACAACTTATGTGAGTGCCTTTACTGATAGGGAATATTACCCTCTTCATGATTCCCTGGATTTAATATTGTTTACTACTGAATGGCACAATTTCAACCAGAAGATGAAGAGTGGGTTGTTTTTTTTTTTTTTTATTTCCAGCCTGTACACTTCCCTAGATCTTAATTTCATCTCTCAACTCACCACCACTACTACTACTACTACTACTACTATTACTACTACAACAACTAATACTTTCATCCTTTAAACTGGTTTGCAGATGTGTGCCTGATTAACATCACAATCTTCTTTAAAAAAAAGAAAATTGAAAAAATTAGGCACCATGTGGTGTTGCCCATGTCCATTTGGTCCACAGACTCTGTACCTTCCCCCCTAGCAGAGCAAGGTCAGCCAGTGTGGAATGAGATCATGTCTGGGGCCCATAGCTGGTGTGAAAAGATGAAAAGCATGCCCTAGGCTTTGGTTTGTAAACACAGAAAAGCTTCCTTATTCTACCCCTTTCCTGACTATGTATTTCTTTGTCAATCTAGTATAATTCACAAGCTCCTTTCAGGAAAGCTCAAGGTTCAGTACCCTGAGAATCAATTGGATAAAATTTATGCCATAGCTTCTATTAAAGGGTTGGTGCCTTCTGAGTCTCTGATTAGCACAGATCTACTGGTAGCAACATTTCAGTGAAAAGCGAAAATTCTTCTCCAGTTTGCATTGCCTTCAAGTCATAAAAGGACTTTGGTTTAATCAGGCACAATTCCTCAAGAAGCTCCTAAGACATTGCTGCCTTTCTACAGCTTTCCCTAAGACAGCTTTACTGATGTAAAATGCTTCTTTGAATGGAAAGAGGTTGTTATGATGTTAGATGAAGGTGATCATCCATTAAGATCTTGACCCTGGTTTTAATCTGTGAAGATCAGAGTCTGAATCTCAATAGATAATCACCTTGATTCATCTTACGGGGTAAAACACTTTCATGCTGTCCTGATTTTGGCTGGGATAAAGTTAATTTTCTTCCTAGTAGCTGGTACAGTGCTGTGTTTCGGCTTTAGTCTGAGAACAATGCTGATAATGCACTGATGTTTTTAGTTGTTGCTCAGTAGTGCTTATCCTGATCAAGGACTTTTCAGTCTCATGCTCTGCCAGTGAGGAGGGGACAAGAAGCTGGGGCAAGAGGGGAGATAGCAGAGACAGGACACCTGAACCGAAGTGGTATTCCATACCACAGCACATCATGCTTTGTGTATAAACTGGTGGGAGTTATCCAGAAGGGACAGATTGCTGCTTGGGGACAGGCCTCCTGTGACTGAGTTTTTTTGAAAGATAATCAAAGAGGGTTGTGATTCAGTAGCATTAAGCTTAGTATCAGAGATCATTTCCCTTTATTTTTAGTCAGTATTATAGAGGAGAAAGATGGGGCATGAAGCAGCTCCTTTTGTGAATAATATGCTTTTTAAAAGCCTGCTGAACAATGACATGTCACTGATGACTGTGTTTTTCATGTGTATCAGACAGAGAGGTGTTAGGACCTAAAATTTCTGTTCTAACAGTCTCCCTGGAATTTAAGCAGTAATCCTGACAGTGGCATTCATCAGTTGCTTCCCAATGCATTTCATATGACAGTGTAAGGCTGATAGTTACAAACCAATCAGCAGATTTTCCTAAACCTGAAAATTTTGTCTGTTTGGCAGAAGGATGGATAACATTAAAGATAAAAAATGAAAGAAATGCCCACACATGATACAAACTTCTAGTAATCTTTTTATCACTATCAGCACTGGGAAACCACTTCTAAAGTTGGGGAGCAGATGTCTTCATAGCTTGGTTTTTCATCTGTGAGCAGTGAAGACCATATTAAAACAACCTTATTCTCTTGCAGTCCAACTTCAGTCCATAAGGCTTTTAAGATGCTTTGTGTCTAAACTTTTGTAATAAATATTCCTACCTAAACCAACTTCATATCAAATTCTCCTAAAATGTCACAATGAAGAGTTCTGCTTTGCAATTTCAACCATTTTGCAATATTTTTCACATGAATCAGGTACAATAAAACATTATCTGCATAAAAAGGCTTTATTACTTTAGAACTGTAAAATAAATAAAATTGCAGGTATTTTTGTGAGTGAGCTGACCATACATGAACCTCTATTCTTCAAATAAATAGCTTTCTTTTTCAAGGAAAATACCCATGGAAACATTCTGTCATAGAGAAGGCTAGCATTAACCTACAGAGGAAATCTAGCATGTTTATATTAAAGGAATGTTCTCTAAGTATTCAGAAGATGCTGTATAAGCATTGCAAAGCCTATAATCCACATCCTGCAAGGTCTGCAATGTTTCATAACATTGACAGTACAATTAGAGATGTGAGGATAATCAAGCTGGTTTTATTCTTTCTAGCCAGCATAATGCAAGGTTCAGCAGAAGTCAGGAATTCATCGTCTTTCCATATGTATAAGAAACCTTCCATTGCTGAACCTTTTGTTGGCACAAGCTCACTGATTTCAGTACTCAACTAGTGGGTTAAAGCTACTGTGGGTAGTCTTCACAAAAATTTGGAACATCCTTTGCTTGCTGTACAGATGAAGTTTTAGGCAGAATCTTCCTGGTTTTGATGCAAATAAAACTAAAAACTTTTTGGTGTTTCCCAGAACACAGAAATGTTCTGGAAAAGCTGTATGCTCCATCAGGATGTTTCCAGAACCCAGGGAGCTATTTGCAGTTTCAGCAGCTTGTAAAACTGGGAGTCCCTAGAGCCTGGCTCAGGTCTTCAGTCTTGCTGTTGCTGTCTTAGATCTAGAGCTCCAGATCAAGATCTGTCACCTCCTGAATGGTGATCTGGGAGCAGCCACCTTGGTATGTTTACTCAGAGGCAAGGGATCCATCACCCTGTGGGCCCCTAGCAAATTTTGAACTGACAGTCTGAAACTGAAAGATACTGCTGCAGAATACACTGCAGTCCAGCTGCTGCAGAGGTGACTTCATTCCTCCTGGTCGCCTGCAGTCCCTGACAGACCCAGAGGAAACAGAAATTCGTAAGTCTCTGTCTTCAGGTTGGAGATAAGTCCCTGAAACCATCTGCTCCCTGATGGTTCCCAGTGCAGAGTGTTGCTCTCTGGCAGCTGTTCCTCCTGCTCACATGGTCAGCCACCCTGCTTGCACTGTACTCAGGCAGGGTAGATTCCTCTTGAAAGTGAGCTCCTTAGAGCATATTTCAGATGCTGCACAGGCAATGCTACAAGAAAGAGAAATGACAGAGAAGATAAAAAGTTCTGGCATATGCACAGAACCATCATGTCCTAATGCAAGTCAAAACCCACTATGTTTTAAAATCAGAACATAGGATTTTTGTAGCTATGCTTGTCTTATTTTTCTTTCTTTTTCCATTTTTTTTCCTATATCAGGTGACATGTGAAATTTTCTATAAATTGCCCACACATTTGAACACCCAGATCTCACGTTATTACAATGTGAAATAAACTATGGCTGGCAAGTGATGATTCTCACTGAGCTGTGAAGGATACTGACATTATTCACTTAATTCTCTGAAAACTTTCAGTTGGATTTCAGTGAGCTGACTCCCATTTCCAAAGGCTGATATTTCCTTTTTATTTTTCTTTTTTCTGACACAGTAATTTGAGGCAAGTCAGGACACCTTTGTTTTTAAGAGCCAGGAACCTGTGGCATACAGTCCCTGAGGGGGAAATATTATTTAAATAATTCCATGTAGTCTCCTCTGTCTACTAAAAGAGAATAAATATAATTAGAAAAATGTGACTGATATCTTTCTCTGAATCCTCAGTGTGCATCTTTTTTAGCCATCTATTTTCTCTCCTCCAGGCCCTAATTCCACATGCACTGAACATTAAGCACAGAACCTATCTATAAATCTGAAGCTAAGGGTGTCTTATACCTCCTAATATAGGGGGACCTTCTGAACCTTAGTTTTTGGGCTCTTAAGCTGTGCCTTCTGTAGAGAAGGTGCCTTACTGACTAGAAAATGCACCTTCACCAGCTTACCACTTTCAGCATTTTTTGTTCTTTCAGTATTCCCAATAGTTAGAGAAGTACTATTATTTGTTGGGTACAGAGGAGGAACTGAGAAACAGTTAAATGACTTTCCCTGAGCCATACAGGGATCCTGTGCAAACTAGAATGTGATGCTGTTAAATAATACTGTAGAGAAATACACTTCCCTCTGAAGTTTAACTCCCAGTTTGAACCGACATATTCCAAAATCAGGCACCATGTTACAATACCAATGCTAGTTAAATGATGGATTGAAAATCAGCCTCAAAGTACCAGAGCAGCACATTCTCCTTGTGCCTTCCTTGTTCATAAATTGTGAATCACATATATCCCATCAATAACGTGTCGTGAAAAACCAGTATTTTCCTTGTTAGGTCAGGCAGTACCATTACAGAAATGGTATATTGCAATTCTCATTTTATTTTGCAGATAAACAAAGACTACTTTAATTACCATGATCTAACATGCCATCTCCAGAACAGAATGTACAGTACTGAAAGGTATAATACATTTGCAATACAGGGAAGGTTTATTTTAGGCATTAAATGAAATGACATTAACATAGAGTATGAAAAATACTGCCCTATTCTTAATAGAATCTTTCTTGAAGGGACAGTTGTAAAAATGGATTTCGTATTTTACTGCCTGTCAAAATATTAAGTGTTGTACTAAATTATATTTTTGGAAATATGAAGCTTTTGCCACAAACAAGAAATAACTTCTATTATTCAGGGTGTCCTGTGTGTGTTTCAGTTTCTTGGATTTCATAATGCAGAGTCAATCCTTACTAGACATCAAGTAAGTAAGAGGTTAGCAGTGTAACAAAGCTCTAAAAGTCAAATCTTTTCACTAAAACCACTATCTATTTTCTGATTCATTAGGGCAAAATAGCCATCATCAGTATGACAAGCAAACAGGAGGACTGAGTGGCAAAGAAATATGTGGAAAAGTGAGGGTTGTGGGCTTTTTAGGAAAGATTAGAGAGATGGTACCAAAAGACAAGAAGGGTATAAGAGAAAGGCTATATTCAGGCAAGAAGAATTCACAGCAGTAGAAAAATTATGTTTTTTGACACCTCAGTCAGACAGCACAGAACAGCTGTGGTGCCTAACGGAACAAACAGTTCCTGCACCTGCAGAAAGAGGAAATAATAGCAACATAGCATCTTCCCAATGAAAAGAAGTAGATGTGATGTCCTTGAGAATATAAACTGAGATCCCCGCCAAGGTCACAGCCCAACAACTATGGGAACAAAACAGATCCAACGGCACCAAACACCTTGTCTGGGTTAATGGTGTATACCTAACACACAACATATTTTTTCACATATGCTTCGGCAGGAATATTTGTTCAAAAATTTTGTATAAGCTGTGGCAGAGCTGCAGGAGCTGGAGAGAGCATTCTCCCATGCCGTGGTGATAAGTAGCACAGCAGCTGGCACCCTGGCTGCCCACTGCAAGGAGCGCATGCAGGCATTGGTGCTGTGCCCCAAGAGGATCTTGGGCCACATGGTGAGGACCAAAACCGTGGGATGTGAAGATCCTGATGTGATGCTGAGAGGCAGTCACTGCCACTGCAGAAGAATACTTCTATTCAAATTGCAGGCATCTTTCTTCCTAAGTTTATGTAGAACATTAAGTGATTACTTCAAGCAAAGAGAGAATTATGCCACATGACTGGCCATCTGACAGATTTCCAGGTACAATATAAACTGTCCTGAATGCTTATCAGACAAATACCTGAACAGTCAAACTTTATCAGAATACACAGGACTTTGCTACCTACAGAGAGCTTGCAGAGCACATATTTAAGATACACAGTCATGAACACAAGGCAAAACATCAAAAATAGGACTTCAAGGAAAGAGTACAACATTTCCCAGGACAGATATCTGGATATTGTAGAGAATGAAATTTTGAATGGAACTGCAGCAGAAAAATCAAATAAAGCCCAAGTTTTACAGACAGAGAAATACACCATATATCATAATATATTTTTACAGGACAGGCTTCAATAGCTCCCAAAAACTAGGTCACAACCTTAATGTAGGCTGACTGAAGCTGCTGCATTACTTTCATCACTGAGCACTCTTGTATCAAACAGATTTTAATACATTATTCTATTGGAATTAACCAGTGTCTTGTGATAAGGAGCAAGCCACCTTTCATTATCAGGCATCAAATCATTTTAGTATTTTGCTGATATGTTCTCCTCTGGTACAATGTGCCAAAGAAAATAGTTTGCCTGCATGTAGAGTGGAAAAAAAAAATTGCCTGAATAAGATGCAGATAAAAATGGATACAAAAATTAGTCCTGAAGTACTGTATATTTCCCAAGGCTAAGAACTCAGAGACAGTTATATTTAGCTTTCAGTGCTCAAGCCCAAGTTTCTTCTCAGAAAATGATAAATCCTATTCAGAGAACTTAAACTATAGCAAAGATATTTAAAGGAAAACCGCATTTTATTTATTTGTGATCACACTACATTCATCAATAAAATAATAGGTATGTGATAGACACTGAAAGACATCTTTGTAGTATCATGTGCATTTGGAACTCAGATATCAAGTATGGACCAAATCTTTCACTTTTTAGCAACTGGGCTGTGACCGTACGGGCGTATCCGCATCAGGGATTGAAGGATTTGGGTGGTTTCAGGGGTTATGAATTTGGCTTGTAGATACATATACATATGGAGACTTATGGCACACACTCAAGCATACTTGAAGTAGTTTCCTTTTGAAACAAAGGTTGCTGCCATACAATAAGACGCTAACTAGGAAGCACTATTTTAATGTGGACACAAGGTCTTCACTATATAGCTCTCTACATTATAATGGCACAAGCAATGTTAGATTGTTGGCAAGCTATTTATTATTTCATATCCATAACGCTTGATAGAAATGCTGTTGCAGGTGCCCTCTTTACCTATCAGTTACTAAATTATAGTAACAGGTAGACCTCTCCATTATTATTTCTGTATTTTTAATTCCTCTGTAATGTCCTACTAATACTGGGTAGCACTTAGCAAAAAGGACAGGAAAGAGTTCATGTAGTGATTGCAATTGACATAAAGTATAGGTAAATTTCTTGCTGTGAAAAAAGAAAGCTGAAGCTGAAGATATCTAGATAATTATTTCATCTAGAAAATGTCTACAGCCTGCTCATTGGTAGCTGAGGATGACAGCATGAGCTTCATAACGATTTTTGTATTATAAATATAGAAAAGGTGGGTCTTGCCCTCCTTCTCTTGGAATATTTTCTTGACTGAAATTCTCTTCTGCAATGATGCATTTGAAGACAGGTGTTCCTACATAGCAAAACATACTGAAGTCTGGTAACACAGTGGTTCAAGTCAGCTACCCACACTCTGTTGTTCCGGTTTCTGAAAGTGAATTGAAGCTTGTTTATCCTAAGTTGACCTCCAGCAGGTTCCTTTCTGAATCATGATCACAGTAGCAAGACTGAAAGAGAGATGAGCAGCACAGCTGTAGCCATGGTTTCCAGAGAAGGTTGTCCCATGACAGCTGGTTAGGGACAGCATGCAGGGATCTGGTGTGGTTTTCTATTGCTAAGTGTATGATCCTGAGGATTTCATAGAAACGTCTCTCTGTTTTTGGAGTCAGTGGGACTTTCTCTTCAGGGTCTCTGGAGAGATCGAAGAGCAGTGGGGGATCATGCCACGTAATGAATCTTCCATGGCAGAAGCAAACATGAGAATCATAGCAACCATTGGAGTCTTCCGGACTGAAGTTTGGAGTGAAGAAGAAGACTTTCCAGACAGATTCACCTGCAATTTACAGACACAAAAAAGCTGGTGATAAAATGAAAAACTGAAAGTCCCCTAGTCTTATGAACCTCTAATTTTCACCACAGGAAATCAGTCTTTTAGTACAACCTTGCCCTGTGGAGGAAGTGCAATATACTGAAAGAATAAAACAAAATTGAGCAAAACAAAAATAAGCAAAACACACTGATTTTCAGGCAACACACATTTATGAAATAATTATGATTATTTCATTCCCTTGGATGGATTCTGATTAAGTAAACCGTAGAATACTTAAAAGAACTTTGCATTTTTACATAAACAGTGCCAAGAAGATTTGCATAAATATTTACTAAGCCATTGTACTGTCTTCTTCAAGACTTATTAAAATGTACCTCAGCCCCTTGACCATATCCAGATATTTATGAGTCATGTCTGCTTCCCATTTTACTAATGAAAACAATTTTCTTTTTACCTTTTTCTGTCTTCCTCTCTTTTATGTATTAAATTATTGCCCCCGCCACATGTTTTCATTGCAAGCACCTGGAGACAGTTTCTTACATTATTAAATGTGATGACATGAAAAGGTATAATGGATGCTGAATTGCTCTCTTGGGCCTCTAGATGTTGGTTTTTTTTTTTTTTTTCCAAAAATAAGTAACTGTTACACTGGTACAACTTTTAGGTGATGTTCTGCTTTGTAAAATGGGAAGCAAAGGTCTTCATTTGCAGTTTGGTCATTCTCTTTCGGCTTAATTTGCTGTGTACAGAAACTGAACTAGTGTAACTTCAGTTAGAATTTTCACTGTTTAAAAATACTAGTTATTTCCTGGATTAAGAATAAACAGATATCAATTGGCTCCTTCACGAAGCACTCTTGAACAGAAGGTATACTGGAGAATCTGAGAGTATTTAACTAGAAAGGAATAAACAAAAAAAAAAAGGCTACTATTTTCCTCAAGTATCACAGAGCAAACAGGAAAGGCAGGCAGCGACAGGCACTTCTAGGGAAACACAAAGTCCTCCCACAGTCAGGGAAGCATACTGTTCTCCAGAAATGGACCAGAGAATCAGTAATTAGATAAAACCCCCTACGTAATTCTTAATAAAAGTAGGACACTAATCATCAATAATTTACATTCCTCAGCACCCTACTGCAAAAAACATTTATGTATCCCTTCATTTTTTTTTCAGTAGTGGGGGAAAACTCTTTTTGGTATTTTGTTGAATTTTATCAGAAAGCTTGTTAATGTAGCAAGAGATAGCCACAGATTTATGTGCACTAAAGTGGTTAATATTCATTGATCAATTTGTCAGCTCAACAGAATTGAAAACACTAGAAAATGTGGGAAAGGCAGAGATGAAGTGGCATATGCAAAGCTGTAACTACATCATACTCAATTTTTAAACATAAAAACAGGTTTAAAGAAAGAAATGTTTCAGTGGACTAAAGACTCACGGGCTGTAGTGCTAGTCCATAGCATTAATTTAAAGGACAGTACGTGACCTTCAGATTCTTTACAGCTTCTTCTATCCCACAGCATTTTTCATATTACAAGAGGTTTTACCTTTTGGAACCAATTCAGTGACAGAGTCTGAAGACTTCCAGTTCACTTCATCTGTACTTAAATCGGGTCGGAAGGGTGACGGTTATTACACACATTAGATTGGGAGAACCCTCTGAATGCTGCCTGGAAGCCAGCAAAGTGGAAGGAGCTTTAAAGGCAGAGAGTGACTTGCAGGCACAGACAATAGGACGTGCAAGCTTCAAAAGGCTCTGGCTGTGACAGCCGCAATGGCACAGTCTTACTGGGAAAAACAGAAGAGAAAGGAAAGAGAAGGGAAGGCAAGGCAAGGCAGCATTCCTTCATCTACCTTTCGAATAAGATTTTGAAAGGTTGGTATCATGGATTCAGCAGTAGCGGTCATTTTTTCTCCTTCTTGGTAGCTGGTGCAGCGCTGTGTTTTTGACTTTCGGCCTGGGAACAGCGCTGATAACACCAGTGTTTCGGTTACTGCTTAGTGATGTTTTGGTCTGACCAAGGACTTTCTGAGTCTCATGCTCTGCCAGGGAGGAGGGGAAGCCGGGAGGAAGCAGAGACAGAACACCTGACCCAAACTAGCCAGAGAAGTATTCCATGCCACAGCACGTCATGCCCAGGATGTAAAAAGCAGAGAGCAGAGACCCGGAAGGGTGGGGGTGCACTGCTTGGTCGGGCTGGGTACAGGTGGTGAGCAATTGTATTCTTTCCTTGTATTTGCCTTATCATTATTATTATTGGTGGTAGCAGCAGTGATTTGTGTCATACTTTAGTTACTAAACTGTTCTTATCTCAACCTGTGGGAGTTGCATTCTTTCGATTCTCCTTCCCATCCCTCTGGGAGCGGGGCGAAGAAAGAGAGGGGAATGAGTGAGATAGCGACTGCGTGAGTTATAGAGGCTTAAACCACGACAGTTGGTTTGATACTTGAATTCTTTGCTGTTTTCTCAGAATTGAAATAAACAAACAAAACAACACTTCTCCTAAAATTTCTTTGAACTTATGCATGGAACACTTCCAAGAGCAGATAAATGCCTCTTATTTACTGAGATTTAGAATTTACATTATGGGAAGGTATGTAATTCCATACTAAACATTCCTTCAGGCCCTTTAAAAGTGTTTAGTTGGCAAGGTGGACAATGAGTAACAAAAAAAGCCAAAGGGCTTTATTAATCAGTGCACTGTGCGCCCTTGTAGAGAACACAACATTTGCCCCACCTGAGAATTTGATTCAGGGCATTATAACAGCTTGATAGAAAAAGAGAAAAAAAAATTCATATAGCTATTAAAATGTCAATTAATAGGAATTCCAATAAGGCCATACACATGAGAAATTTGTGGTCAGGGTGTCTTACCACTCATCTGTCTTTGGTGCTACACTTGTGCTGAATGACACTGAAAGGAAATTTTCAACCAGTGTTTTTGATGTTGGGCACTGTATCACCAGGCAAATTTAAGGGCTTATAAATAGCAATATAAAGTTGGGGATTTTGAATTAATGCAAGTTAGTACAAGCAGCTCATGTAGGTAAGACATGGGGAAAAGAAAGAAATGAGGCAGTTGTACCATTTTATATTCCCCCAAAGAATAAAGAATTGTTCAGGTTTTGCTCTACACAGAGCAGACAGCATGTTGCAGCATCAGGTGTGGGGCTGGGGAGAGAGCATGTGCAACATCACATCTGAATCACTTCGCTAGTGTTTTGAAGAGCTAGCGCTAGTTTGTTAGCTATGCACCTATATAATGTCATGATCATACTGCACAAAACACTGAGCTCTGTAAGAGCAAAGTCTGATATTGTGCAATGGTCATCTGTTGCATTGCAGCAAAGTTTCAGCAAGGATCTGGCACTTCTGGTGCTGGAAGAGCAGCAGCACAGACTTTAACTGCCAATTTCCTAAGCATTATAAAAACTAACGCATACGTATCAGTGTCTGTTGCTGTGGAGCAGCCAGTGTAATATACTAGGAGACATAAAGAGCTGTCAGACTTCTAATCTGTAAAGCTGATGAACTGTATAAGACTCGATATTAAAAAGCGAGAGCTCTCTCCCAGTCTCTCTCAGCTGATATAAAATCTCATTTTGTCAGAAGGTTAACTACAAGGATCAAATTAATCTCTCAGTAATTAACGATACCTTTGTTCTGCAAAGCATCTGGATAGTAAACTCTCTTTATATAGAAAGATAACTATATGTCTCCTCCTCAGTGAAGTTAGTAGTAAAGTTGTCAGGGCTCCCCTGCAGTCAAGTATATCAGGTCCTTTCCAAAACAGAAGGCAAGCTCTAACTCTGTAGCACTCTTAAAGATACTAACCCAGTGCTTCATGGCTACTTCATTTAGCATCCATTTTTCCTGCAACTCTCCAGCTGTCTGAATTGTCCAGCAATTTCACCTATTCAACTCTCAGAACACCTCTTCCATTCACACATTAAGAAAAATAGAAACTGCAGAAGCTGTACACCTAATAGTCTCAAATTAAAATAGGTTGTAATTAGTTCAAGAAAATCTGCTATGAACATCATTGTTCAGAGTTCTTCCTAACAGACTCCTGTTTTACTATCCTTTACCCATACAGAATAACAAGTTAAACAAGTCTGTTCTTCACTATAAATTGCAGTGCTGGTCTCTCCTTGACATCAGATGCCTTTGAGCATAACCCTGTGGGCGTAGCGTATTGATGTAAATTGTCTACAGACTTTTCCTGTATCTCGAGTGTACTCAGTAGCCATTGTCAGCTCCTACACTCCCAGATCAAGCTCTTCAACATTTCTACAGAGTAGCTTGAAAATTACATTCTTCAGATAACTCTCGTTATCAGATTGAATCTTTCCCACTTCCTGTATCTTTGGAAACATTTATTGTTAGGTTCTCTGCTAATCTTATATAAAGTATATATCACATGTGTATATATTCAGATCTTCAATAATTTAGCAATTTAAAAAAGGTTTCAGTTGTGAAATCCTTGAAGAACTATATGTAGCTCCTAGAGAACACTATCTGGTTCCTACAAAGAAAATACATGCATTTTTTTAATGACTATGTTCATTCCTCAAACAGCTAATAAAAATCTGGCATTTGAGTTTATAAATTTGTAAGTTCATTGTTCTTTCAGTAATTTTTTTTTAGATACTTAAGTATCTGAGTGTCTTACAATGTTATATTGTTACATCAGTCAAAAGACAGTACATTATGTCCTGTAGTAGTAGGTGGAGAATGAGTGATATTCAAAAACATAATGTTACTTTAAGAGAATCAGTTGTTGCTAGAAGAGGCTTGCATAAAGAATTCTGCAGAACATACAGTACTGGAGGTAAAACCATGAAAACTACCAGTAGTAGCAGTGATTTTAAAATCTTATAGATAGAAACTGCAAAGTATCCTCTAAACTGGAAGGGATTGCACATTGATGAATATATATAATCATACTGAACAACTGCTGGAGTAAAAGACAGTGAAACCATGCTCAGGCTGCTGAAGTCGAGACAGAAGCTTCATGACTGAGCTCATTCTCTAAAGTAAGTAATGTGGCACAAAAAGCTTCCACTGAATTCTGCTGAATGGTAGCAGCTGACAAAGAATTATTTTCCTGAAGTCTTCATCATCTTCAAAAATACTTGATTGACCATTTACAGTGTTTTCTTGTCAAAGAAAGTCCCAAATGGGAAGAATCTGTGGGTACAGAAACTATGCTGCTATAATGTAATTATATGCCTCTGATTTGGAAGTCTTACTTAACAGCAACATGGAAGAATACATGTTGCCCTAGAAAATAAACAAATAAATAAATCCATCCATAATAATTTGGTGCATGTAATCCAGACACTTGCTAAAGATTTTTTTGAAACATCTATTTACTTGCTGAATGACTCATATAATTTTCAGTTCTTCCAAGCAACAGTTGATGGCATGCTGAAAACAGAATATAATGGTGGAACAAAATTAAAAAAAAAACAAAACTGGTTATTTCCAACCTGTATTCAAAAGTCCTTGAAAACAGAAAAGCCTTATTTTATTGCTTGTGAGAGAAATAGTTATCAATTTGCATGTACTGGTTTTCCACTGGAGTCACTAAGAGACAGAGTTAAGAACTGAGACAACACCACACTGAAGAATGTAACAAAGATAGCCGCTTTGACAAAGACGGCAAATAGCAAAGAGAAAACTATCCAGAGCTGTGTTTTGCCTTTTGTTCTTTCTGTCCTTCAAACACACATTTTATTAGAGGAAAATAAATTGAGGACAATCATTACTCCCTTACATAAAGTGGATGCAATCATTCTGAGTGAAACAAACTGATCTGCAAGATTCATAGAGCAATTTTCCTGATACCAAACAATCATACAAGACAAAGATGAAAAGAAAATCCTAAGCAACATCCGCAGAAATTTTCAGACAAGCTTGAACCAACCAAAACTAAAACTATCCCCAGGAATTTGTATATAAATTATTTTATCCAAATTTTTTTTCAAAATTTGGATGTCAAAAAAACCCTTGACACACAGAATGCTAATAAAGTATCCCAAATTATTAATCTGAAAACTGATAGTGTGTTTAACCTTTAAGTAGCAAGATGTACATCTAAGAACAAAGACATAATTATGCAAATATAATTTAAAAATTCAAAGTATAAACTTTGTTATGCAGTTGCCTGTAATTTTGTGCACTGCCAAAGAACACTGAATATTTTTTTGTTTTATTTCAAACACCTGTGTACATTATGATTCCTTATAGGTGTCTCAGTTGAATTTTTAGTTGTTTGTTTTGTTGTGGGTTTTTTTTACTTCTAAAAAGCTACTAGGATAATTAAGAAATCTGAAAAAATAGGTTTATTTTGAAAATTGAATCAGTCAAGCACAAGTGACAACAAAGCAAAGGGCTTCCTTTTGTCAAAGTGAAAAAAATATTAAATTAAGGAAAGCAACTATCTCTATGTGATATGGTGCAAAAATCTCAATACCAGGCAGTCCTAAATATTAAAAAAGTAATTCTGAAAGACTGAATTTACCTTTTATTGTAAAGGTTATAGTATGTGCACTTTAGAATCTGAAATAAATGAGAATAGTTTTTGTCCCAGTGTTAAAAAATGCATCTTTTTGCCAGAATCTGAAACTAGTAAAAGATTATAAATGGTGTTAAACTTTTGGGGGAATAGCTGAAAGAAAATTGCAACTTGTGCTGTTTGTTTTTATTAGAAAGAAAAGTTGAGAAAATCATGCAGGTACTAAGTCAATTAGGACTAGATAGCTTGGAATAGCACCTAATAACTTGGGGGTGTACAAATATCCAGAATTTCAGGTGGAAATTGAGTTTTGAAATGTGTAGGAAAGCTTGTATCTAATTCATTAGGGTGCCTATGAGCCTATCATCTGAAACCAATACATTTCAAGAAATGGAAAGCAGAAATTTACTGAAGGTCTGTGATACAGAATAATGTGATTAATAAGAGTATGGTCAAACAATGCAAAAATCCCTCAAAATCGTGAATTAAAAATAAACATCAAAAGGAGATAACACAGGATGTTTTCTTAGAGATGACCAGGGACTCATATACATTTATTCCTAAGAAAATTTCTGGAAGTCTATTTTCTGTTTTCACCTGTTCAAGGTTCAGGTATTTCAGCAGTCTGCCAGTTTGGACCTTTATACAAAAAACAAACTTAATTAATTTCACAGTTCTCCAGTCAACACGAATGCTTGAGTTTGAAGAGAACAGTTTTAGGAAAGCAATGGGAAAGAGTTTTAGGAAAGCAATTTCTTTTCTTGGTGGTATGCAATATGGATACAGAAATCTTCAGCTATTCTCCCGATAACAGAAAGTGGTGGAAAAGGGAAAAAATCTTGCCTCTCTCCTAATTTACAGCTTAAGGAATGCATGTATGCAGTGCAGTGAAACACAGGCTTTACCTTTTGAAGT
Organism: Ara ararauna; assembly: GCA_028858755.1. NCBI lineage: Eukaryota > Metazoa > Chordata > Aves > Psittaciformes > Psittacidae > Ara > Ara ararauna. The sequence continues at coordinate 56,160,040 of CM054378.1, forward strand.
GCTAAAATCTCCTTCATATTGAAAACAAGAACAGTCTCCTGGTCTCCTGGGGCTGCAGATGGGATGAATATATTTCAGCTGTTCTTTATACAACTTCCAATGCTGCAGCCATTCCTGCCCCTTATTTTGCAATCTAAACAATGAGAAAGGGAAGTGCAAAGACAAAAAACCAAACCAAACCAAACCAAACCAACAAAAACAACAACAAAAAAAAAAAACCACTGAAAAGAAAAAATAAAACAACAACCAAAAACAAAAAAAAAGGTCTCTCACTTCAATCAACTGGATTAGGAAATTGGGTTTCTATCATTACAATGATTAGCAATACAGTAAATATATTTTTTTAAAAAAAGCAAGGATTTAATTTCTTTTTTTCTGGAGCACTCCAAGTCCCAGTGTATAAATAGATCTGCCTGAGCCTAACAATAACTCTGCTGCCACTGTCACAGAGCAGAGCAGAGGCAAGAAAATACTGTAACAGCATTTGTCATGCTTGTCAGGGGAAACACTTTCCTACCTAAAATATTGTTAGCAGAAATGTGTATCAGTTGATCAGGTCAATTTTCTTGAGCTGGATATAAACAGTTTTGTGGTGCCTGTTCAACCTAGAAATACTCTTCTCTGCTTTAGCAGTTACATTATTTCACACTTACCAAATAATATGCCCATGCTGTGTCACCCACATTCAGCTGCAGTTCCTCTGATATATAGATCAAGATAGCAAATTAAAATACTCAGTGAGATAGTTTAGTTAAATGACACTTAATGCTTGTTCTGCTTCCTCCAGCTGTTGCAGTTGAAACGCTGAACATAAATGAGGGATTTGGAAGATGATTTGGAATTTATGGAGGCTTTTCTTGATTGTGGTGCCCCTGTGAAATGGGCAAGATCAGGTAGAAAGAGAAAAAACCCAACAAACAAGGGGGAAACAAAGACTGAAGGTGATACCCACAAAGCAAGTTAGGAATGATAGAATCATAGAATCATAGAATAGTTAGGGTTGGAAAGGACCTTAAGATCATCTAGTTCCAACCTCCTTGCCAGGGGCAGGGACACCTCCCACTAAACCATGTCACCGAAGGCTATATCCAATCCAGCCTTGAACACCGCCAGCGATGGAGCATTCACAACTTCCCTGGGTAACCCATTCCAGGGCCTCACCACCCTTACAGTAAAGAATTTCTTCCTCATATCCAGTCTAAACTTCCCCTGTTTAAGTTTGAACTCATTACCCCTTGTCCTCTCACTACAGTTCCTCATGAAGAGTCCCTCCCCAGCAAAATACCTTCAATAATCAAGGAGATGAAAAGATTGTAATGGACTTCAGCAAGAAATAGTAGTAAATGACTCAGATGTTTCATGCAGTGCAAAAATGCATGTCTTCTTTATATCATCAAAGAAGAAAACCAGGAGCAAAGAGAGAAGCCAAAAAGGTCCAAAAAGGTCTTAAAAACACACACACCTCACCCAAAAAACAACAAAGCAAAGCAAACACTACTTCTAAGATAAAAGACTTATCTAAAGAGAAAAATGAAAGTGAAGGAGCCTATGAGACAAACAAAAAGAACAAAACAGAAAAGGCAAATGACAGGAAAACCCTCATGAAGGTCAAAGTTCATTACAGAAGAGGAAGACACACAAAGATTTGGTCAATTAGAAGAATCAAAAGGAGATTCACTATCAGTGAGGCTAGAAGCTCAGAAATGGGGATGGAAGGGGGAATAAGGTGGGAAAAGGATGAAAGCAGGGTAGAAGGACACACTTCAGAGGGGAGAAAGGGACTGCTCTTTGTCAAGCAAAAATGTGGTCTGAAGACCACAAATTATAACTGAAGTAAAAATGAATTTTCTCCAATGACCTACATATTGTGAATTATGCTATTTAAGTCTTTCATGGAATTGTGTAGCTGAACAAGTGGAGAGCAGACATAAATCCACATCACGCTGACACTTCAGCGTCCTCATGCATGTAACTCTCAAAACCCGAAAAGTGGTCTGCTGTTCTAGCCTTCTACTGTTCAGGAAATCTCAAGAAAAAAACTTTGCTACAGAGTATAACATGCAAATGTGTAAATATCAGTAAAAGATGAGTATGTATTTAGAGAAACTTGTTACTTATTGTTACAGTTGCTACTATTTCTGTGATAGATTACTTAGTCACTGCGTTGCTGTTAAGACAAAGGCTGGTAAAAAGGTATGAGGTTTAATGAGACTTAATGAAGTTTATAGAGTTATTTTTGGTAAGGACACCTATGCCTCCGCATTAAAAGCTGCCCCTATCACCAACACCACCTGTAAGAAAGAATAAAAATATTTTCACAGAGCTGATAGCGAACAGAGAAGGTAAATGACCATTTTGGTCATGTGTTAAAAGGAAAATTGAATAAGCAAAGCAAGTGGCACTTTCTCAATTAGATTTTAAAGATCTTTATGCCACTGTAATTCAAATCAGGATCTGTATCTCATCCATGCTTTTCTTTTCTGACCACTCTTGTCAGTTATTTCATGACACTGATTCATGGATAAAATGTCACTCTGTACTACAAAACCAAATCAGTATGTATTGTACTACACAGTCTAACATGGTTAACTTATTGACTGCATATTTCTAGACAGGCCCTTATTTGAACCTTCACTGATTTAAAAGAAAAATAACACTAATTACATTACATGATCCTAAAATTCCCAGTCAACTTCAAAAGACTCCCTGTCATGGGTTCAGAAGCAGCAGTCATTTTTCTCCTTCATAGTAGCTGGTGCAGCGCTGTGTTTTCAACTTTCGGTCTGGGAACAGCATTGATAACACCGATGTTTATAGTTATGGCTTAGAATGTTTTGGCCTGACCAAGGACTTTCTGAGTCTCATGCTCTGCCAGAGAGGAGGGGAAGCCGGGAGGAAACAGAAACAGGACACCTGACCCAAACTGACCAAAGAGCTATTCCATGCCACAGCATGTCATGCCCAGGATGTAAAACTGGGGGCAAGAATCCGGAAGAGTTCTGTTCACAGCTCAGTCGTTGGGTGGTGAGCAATTGTATCCTCTTCCCTTGTTATTTCCCTGGTCATTGTTATTATTGGTGGTAGCAGCAGTGGTTTGTGTTACACCTTAGTTACTGGACTGTTTTTATCTCAACCCGTGGGAGTTGCATTCTTTCGCTTCTTCTCCCCATTCCCCCCTCCCTCGGAGTGGGGGGGAAGAAGGAGGGGGAAGTGAGTAAACAGGCTGCGTGATTTATGGCTTAAACCACGACACTCCCATAGTATTATTCCTGACACTTATCAAAATAATAATGTTTTTCACATTGTGAAAAAGGTGACAAGGCATTTCTAATTTTAAATTCAAGGTACTGAGCAGGATTTATTGCTCATTGTTATGCTGCTACTTAGTATGCTATTCGAAAATCTGATGACCTTTCCTAATTTTGGATCCCTGCAATATGGAGGTCTTTATGTAAGCTAGTTACGAGCTCATACTGATCTGCTGCTTACTTTTGTTAGAAGTCTGCCTTAGGCTGAGAACAATTCTGCTTGTTTCTCTTTTGATAAAAACGACTAACTTAGGTTAACTGAGAGGTAGATGTCTACACTGCCGACTTCTACATGCTGTCATCACCATCCTGAGGATTTGCTAAAATCTGAGATGCCAAGAGCTTTGGGGATACCAAAGAACCTCACCAGCCCTGCCTGCCCTACGGTAGATGCTTATCCGTGCACCCTGACAATGTACCAGGGTTCCCATTTCCGCTCATCCCAACGTCATCAGTTCCTGCCCAAGTGGACAGTTCTGTCTGTGTTCTCATCTCCTCCTGCTGCTGACTGGAATCCCTGGATGGACCTTGAACCTGAATCACCACTTTACCTAGTCAGGAACCGTTGGTGAATCCTGTTAGCAACATCCAGCCCTGCTCGCTCTGCTTGCTCTGCTTGGGTGGTGGAAGACCTTGTTCCATCAGTAAAAGCACTGCCAATGATGGGGGCACTTACAGTTCTGCCAGAGTCACTATTAGAGTGAAGCATCACTCCAGGTTACAGAGTCAAAAATCTTGTCTCTCCAGCATTCCTAGTCCATCCTTAATTTTGCTTTCTAAGGTCAAATATCTATCTATATGGTGCTGCTACTTATGAAAAATCCCACAGTGTTCTCAGATAGTGGGATAAACATCTCCTCTCAAGTACAGGGAAAACCTACATATTTAACTGACATGGCCAGAAAACAAAGGGATTTGCCTTCCTTGTTCATATATTAACTATATATTTTTTATCAAATAAAAGTGCTTCTATATACTTTTAAAATTAGTCTTATTCACCCTTAAGGATAATTCAATGACCTTTGAAATATAGTCACTAGCTGCAGCAAATCTGCATTGACTCTGCTAATGTCATGCATGCAGCTTTCTCATATTAATGCATGCAGTTTCCTCTGTTCCAGTTGTAGCACATAAGAACAAAAGCTCATTTCAAATATTTCAAATGAATTTTCTTTTTGTCGTCTAATTCATCCCCCTGCCACTGCACAATTGTTCCCTACAATGTATTTTTTAAGAGCTGTCTTGATGGATGGTGTCTACTTTGTAACTTTTGTGCTACTATCATTCATTTCCTTTATTGCAGAAGACAAAGACATTTCATTGGCACGCTCCTTTCATGTAGTGTTTTATCTACTAACTTTTCCAATACAAATCCTTCACAAACTTTTGCTGGAGTTTAAACAAAGATTTTGGTCAGATGATTGCTCAGAGTTCGTTTGGGTTGTCCCATCCCTCAGTTACCTGTTGCACTGTCTAGTCCAAATTTAATTTCTACACCTTTTGTAGAGCTGTAGACTGAATTGAATGTTAAAATCCCTGCAAATTTACTGAGAAGTTGGTTTTATCTTGTTTGCCTTCTGTTCAGCAAAGTATTTGACCTTAGCTTAGGAATACTAATAATAACCTTATGCTTAAATTTAGAAAACTACAATATAACCTGTGACTGAAAATGCTGCATGCTAAACTAATTGTTCAGGCAAGGACCCACCTATGTTCTTCATCTCCTATCAAATCTCCTGCTTCAAACCATTTGCAAAAAAAAAAAAAAAGAAAAAAAAAGTAAATTATTTTCTTGGCAATCTGTGTTGTTGCTTACTAAGAGTTAATAAAAATGTTTTATTTCTTTGTTATATTGACACTGATGGATACTCTCTGAGTGATTTATTTAATGTTTTCTTAAAGTCTACAGGAAGAAGAAACCTTTCAATCAAGTTTTACCAAGTTTAAAACAAGTGTCATGTTCACTGGAGAGCTCTACCTTGTAGAGTAACTTGTGTTCAGCATTCAGATCTCACCTTCCTGAAGATTAAGCTGATGTCTGCTTAGCAACATCCTCTAACACCAAACATAAAATCTTCAGTTACTCGACATCCCATTGGTAAAACCTTGTTGAATTTTCTTCTGTCAGGTACATGGATATGTATACATGACATACTACCTAGTATATCCAGGTAAATCCTGGTGGTTTTGAACTGTGTGGTGCATGGACCTAGGCGCAGAATTTGAACAAAGCCCTTCCCTTGGGCCTGCTGGAGAGATTTAGCTGTGTAAAATAGTCCAACACAATGCCCAGAGAGCTCACCTGAGATGTAATCAGCCACTGAATGAGTTCATCTCAAACTAGAAGAAAGCAGCAAAGGAGCTGGGAATCTCCAGACATTGCCCTTCATTCTCTGTGTTAAATCTTACAGTTTTCTGTATAAAAAGACAAAATTGCTAGCACTTAAAGTAGTGTTAGATTTCTCTCACAAAAATGAGTATAATCCAGATTCTAACTTAAAACTTCTAGTCAATCATTTTCATGGGCCATGAAGGGTGTTTTTTTTCGATTTTTTTCCCCATGATACATGGGTGGCAAAATTAATTCAGGCTTTTTTTGTCCCTCCAATCTCTGAAGCACAGTTGAAGGATTGTAAGTAGACCACTGCTGCAAATGAGGTGTTTGCTCTCTTTGGCTTCTTGATCTCCTATTTTTAATTAATTCTATAATTCAATGTAATAACTCTAGCATGCCTCAAAGTATCTTTGAAGAGGGCACTTACGGCAAAAACTTAATCCAACATTTGTTGCTATTTAATGTGGCACTATGAGGTCCAGACTCTGTTACACAAGAGAGTTAAACAAAGAAAGCACATCCTTGAGCATGAAAGCCTACATCTTTTTTACTGGTCTAAGTGTATGTCCCCATAGGTGTTTACTTTAATGGCTTTAACCCATTATTTTAGGAAATAATATAAATAAATAGAATATAAACAAGCTTTCAGTCCAAAGTCATTCAGTTACACATTGCACTTCCTCAAACTTATTGAAAGTGCTTTTGGCATTACATGACAAGCTATAAATTTTATATATATGTTCTCCTCCTCACTGCAGTTAAAAGTGATGACAGCACTCTATGATTACTGTGAAATACAAACATCTGCATACGGGTAGTTGTTTTTTGGCTTGTGAAGCTTACATTCAATTTTTAATTTATAGTTCTGCAAATTCAGTCCCCATCTCTCAATTTTAGCTCTTTTCTTTGTCAAAATCTCAGATCTTTAAAGATCTGAGATAATAGTAACAGTAACAGGAAACACCAGGAAATGCTTTTCTATTGTATTCACTACCATGGCTCCTACTTCTATGCATTTTTATGCTAATCTCCCCAAGACAAGTAACTAGTCACATGTTCCCCCATTCCTCATCTGTTGAAATGGAAAAGAAAATGGATTACATAAATTATTTTCAGCTGTAAAACAGGTTTGTTTCAGCATTGAGCAGTGATTTTCAGTGATCAATTCTGCTTCATACTACAGTGCATTGCATAACGACAGACATTTACCACAACCTCAGTCTAGTGATTAATCAAAACATGCTAATTCAAGCAATGTTTTCACGGTTGCTTAACTTTCTCTTACACTTCTAAAGATGGAAGTCTAACTAGCTGGTTGTTTCTCTACTAATACTCTGTTTCTTTACTAATACTGAATCAGTATTGCTAACTGAGATCCTGGCACTTAAGTTGTGTAGACATAAAAAGGTACCTGAAAAGGGGTCTTCCATGCCACAGCAATAACACAGATTTATCAAGCTTGACAACATGAAAAAAATACTCAGTGGGGAATACTCAGGCCATTATGTATGTAGACACTGTCCTAGTTAGTTGCAGGTATTTGCCAGCATCTTAAGTTTGAGTACCCACTAACAGAATAATCCTTTGCAGCACTCAAATAATTGACACTTAATTTTCTCACTTGATTACAAGATAAAAATTTATAAACTTTTTCACATTTAAGCTGCATTAAAAAGACACAGTAATATGTTGACCTTTACATATTTTTTCTGTCTTCGAAATATGAACACTCCTCATGGGTACTTATAATTGGATTAAATGCTTTGAGAGATAGGTGCTAAAAATATTCTGTGAAATATGAATAGTACATTTACTTTCTTTTGTTCAACCTGCTAATTGATGAACATTCAAATATGCTTCTCAGAATTTAGGGCTTTTTGTTTTGTTTGCTTTGGTGTTGGTTTTGGGTTTTTGTTTTCCCCCCAAAATCAGTATGCTGTAACTGTTTAATAGAGTTGCCTGAAAGTAAACCACTTCCTAACTGAAGAGGTGAAATATTTGGGCATATAAAAGGGAGAAAAAAGAGGACTTTAATAATGCTGAGGAACTACAGGCATTGTATAATCTATTTAGTATCAAGTTTCAGAATCCAGTTAAAGCATTTCTCAGCACCTTTTCTTGATTATCACAGCCTCACTGTGAGCACCACCAGGGTTTTCTAATCAAGCCTTTCATTGTCACTACATGGTCCTGGTGTTTGGACCTACTTGGCATTCTTGACATCACCAGAACTTCTAAATGACTTAGCAGCCCTGCTAGGGCAGAGCTGAATGAACTGAAGCAGATAAATGAACAACCTGTATTCTTGTACAATTTTTTGCAATTGCCAGTTACTTTTCTATCCATTGACTAATTACGTTTACATTGACCGTGAAACTATATGGAGACATTTGTTTTCAATACTTATTCTTGTGCTAAAATAAGCCTATTATTGCATTTTACAAGATTTTTGGAAGGATAAAACTGCAAACTGTCAACGTATGATATTTAATAGGATAATTTCAGCTGTAAAAAAAGCTGTAAATGTTGCTAATTTTGGTTAACCCAAATGTCATAATCCAGTCTACATACATGCATACATACAAACTGCATTTCCCTTAATACAACTTAAACATGTCTAGGACAAAAAAGTAACAGCTCACTAAAGGCAAATAGCTTTGCTGGCTAAGTGGCTTTGTTATCAAGGATATGAACTGATGCTGAGGTATCTATAATGCTTTCAGGACCAAGATTAAATTTTCACTTGTCACTGAAGAGGTCCATATGGATGGGTCAGAACTATGGACTGAAAACCCACGTATACAACATCCTATCACATAGAAGAGAGACAAGATAATATAATTAATTTAATCTTGTACACTTTACTGAATCTCGAAGACTATTCTCACTGAGCAAGTGAGATGATTGAGAAGCTTACTTCTGTGATATAATACCATTTAAAATTAATGTACAATACACAGGTAACAGGTTGTAAACAAAAAAAATTAGGACACTGGGGTAATGACAAATTTATCTTATGGTTGACTAACATTTCCTAACACTAAAAAGGTCAGCCCTCCTTTATTACACTAGTGCTAATTCTAAGTACTAAACTATCATGATCTTTATGGAGTTTTTACAGTCTTGTTGACTTTTAATGTGTGATTCCACCATGATTTCTAACTTTCTGCTCCTACTATGAACTGTAGGCAACCTATTTTGCTTTAAAAAGCAAACGTGTCTCACAAATGTTTCATTAGAGACCAGAATCTGTGAGACCATGGGGTCTATAAAAATAAATGTATTATATTTACTATTCCAATTACTATGATTGATCTGCAGCTGAAGTATGATTTTCAATAAAATTTGGGGTAAATCTTTGAATAAATTTGAAAAATGTCACAACATTTTTTGTTTCATTGGAGGAACTTGCTCTATACTACTTCATGGACTTCTCATTTCTACTCAGAGATCATTGAAAGAACTGTGACAAGAAACTACTAGTGAAATCCAGTCTTTTCCAGTTCCAAAAAAATTTTACACAAATCCATCTACAAAATTGCCCTACCAAGAATAACAAAACAAGAAATATTGGGCTTTTTTATCTTCTTTTTAGTTGCAGGAAACTCTGGATGCCTTAATAAAAGATACTTGAAAAATCTAAAGCATTATGTGTCCTCTAATAGCTTAAGACCACATAAAAAGCTCTGAGATGAACAGAAAGGTTACTGTTTGCACTGGAATGTAAGCTTTTCTGAGGCCAAAGACATTTACAGATTATTGAATCTTTCTGGTTGTGTTGTCTTTCCAAAGTACTGTCCAGGACTTACATTCAGAAGCAACTACACAGTTCAGAGTGTACATCATTCACAGATACAGACTGGTCTCCAGCATAATATCATCCAAGTGCACCCATCATCTGAGCATCCACTGTTCTCTTTTATTATATTTTCTGCCTTTAATGGCATAGTCTTTTATGGCATACTGAGAAGTCACTTTGCTCTTGACAGTCAGGTTTCCAGGGAATTTCTCTAATACACAAATACTTTGCTTTATTTTCTAGGAGCAATAGGAGGTTAGAGACTGTGGCACACAATACTCTATGTGGGTTGTGCATGCTATAACTACATTCGTTGAAGAACACTACCTAAGACAACATATGCCATTTGAATACAATTTTTAAATTAAGATGAATCAGTGCTCTGTTCTGAATGTAACATGCAGAATGCTGCAGGCTCAAATTCAACACTGAACTAAAGATATTTTTGGAAATGTAATGCTCCAGAAATTCTTAAAGACCCACTTTTTACATTACTTGGTAAGCTGAAATTAATTTTTGAAAGTTGCAGGGCATTTTTATCTCTCTATTTTGTAGTTGTTATTTACATTTGCTTTGACTACTGTTAACATTATAAATAGATAAAAAATTACCAGACAATAGCTCTAACTCAGATTATTTCTTTTTTCTTTCTATTTGTGTTAGCTGTGGAGTACACAGAAAAAAAAAAAAAAAATCCATAGAGATTTTTCTTTTGTCCTGTCAGAAGTGCATGACTCAATATCTGACAGCAAGCCATTCAAGATGAAGTTTAAATAATAGTGAATTAGCTACTTTAAATGCCTTTGCCTTTATATGATCACTGAAATCTGTCAACCTTTCTCTGTTCACTTAGAACATTACTAATTTAGGTCAGGATATCTTGGATTCAATACAGCAGTATGTTATGGTTGCTATTTTTATATGAAGAAAAAGAACTGTGATATGATCACTGAAAGTCTGTGTGTATAATGTCAATGTCAAAGGACATTTACCATGGTCTTTCATTGGGGAAATGGCTCTGAGACAAAAGTGTTCCTACATTGATTTTACTATGACTAAAGAAGTCTATACTTTCTAGTTAGAAAGCAGAAATTTTTGTGTCAATGGGAAAATCTTACTCCTCCAAATGTTTATCTTTTCTTTCTTATCCCTTCCCATCTGTTCTTTTCTGAAAAAAGATATGAGGTTAGTACCATAAGACTCGATTAAAATAAGATATTTCTTTGTAAGAAAAGAGAATGTTTCCTTGACAGCAGTTATAGTCACATGGTAGTATTAGATTTCTCTTTGAAGATGCAGTGCAAAAGAAGAAAGTTCTGGATGAAATGTCTTTTAAATTTACCCTCCTTTGCATTGTTAAGTAATGAAAGGAACTATAACTGCTGGCATTCTCAGGGGCAATGTAAATCCTTACTAATCTGTAACAGCATCCTCTAAGACCTTTGTTCACGACAGAGAAGGCAAATAAACAATAAATGGAAAAAAAACTCCTCAGGGAAGCAAGCAAAAGAATAGGAAAAAAGCTAGGCAAGGTTATGGGTTCTGGCAATGGGTCTACTGGGTATGAGAAGCATATACCATGGTTTACATATGAAGCTACCATTTGCATTTTTTGTTTGTATTAAGAAAGTAGAAGCAATATTAAGACATATCTTTAAAATACCAAATATTGACAGAAAACTAATACTGTATACTTCTGAGAAAACAGAACTGTTAATTTACTTTGTGGATGTCTGAAAGGTTATGGTTTTCAAATGTTCCACAAGGGCTGAACAAGAAAGGTCTGGCATTTTCAAATAGAAGTATATTGCCACCACTTGCAGTCCAAAATATCTCTCATATACAAATTAATGTATCTCCATTTGCTAGTGACATCCACTAGCCTCATCTACCCTCACACTGAGAACTTGATTGTAGAAAAAACGTTTTGAGCTGGTATTATAGAACTTCATAGATGTTTCCCAGTTTTTGTTACCTGTCTAGACTCCATCTCCAGCACTCTCAGGACAACGCTGTGTTCACAAGTTAGCGTTCTTTAAGCATATGAGTTCAGTTTACGCTTTTTAACTGTTAAAACTTATTTTAATTCCATTTCACAAGAAAGCTTGCACCTGTGCAAACCACAAGTTGTTACAAAACAGCCCGAGCAGACTTTTTCCTGCTTTATCCTTTTATTGGACTCCAGTGTCTTTAAATGAACCAACCTGGAACAACCTCTTTAAAAAAAAACCACTATTCTGTAAATGTATGCTAAGTACGCAGTCTAAAAACTGTAAAACTGAAAATATTCCTCTCCATTATCTTTTTATTTGTTTTTAATCTGTGACAGCTGAAACTGCAGAAAAGGCTAAATGCATGACTGAGAAGAGGCCGTCATCCCTAGCCAAAGAATAAAATATGTCTCATGAAATACTGTAGACAACTGGATGCCAGAGGACATTGCAACAGCTAGGAATGAGAATAGCTATGAATTCTGCGATAATATTGAAAGAATCCCTGGTTGGTGAATTTGACAACACTATTTTCAGTAACCGCAGTAGATCACAACATACAAGAAACTCAGAATAAACATTAGGTGAAACATATCCTGCTTGTTAAGTGAGGCAAAATAGAAAATAACTATCTAAAGTTTTTCAGTGAACTTCCACTGTCTTTAAAAGTCATTATATTTGCATGATGAGCTAGTTTGGCTCTATTGTCTAGCATGCTTCACTTTAGATTGCCGTAGCAAGTCTCTTTTTCTTTTGTTTACTGAATGACATTTTCCACTGAATAATGAAATCCATTTTGAAATAGAAAAGGTGAAGTGCTGTTAGTAAAGTCACTCTAGCATTTATAAGAAACATTAGTGTATTTTTATTAGTACCAGAATACAGTGAAGATTATTATTTCTTTATAATACAGACTGCATTGCATTACTTTTCTCAGTGTTTGTTACACAGGATTACAATATATTTCCTCCGTATTGAATTAAAATTCTGCACACAATCAGAGGAGTCTGAAAGATGCAGTAGTTCCATTTAACTGTAGATTTGCTCTGTATCTGATGATTTCTCTCCTTATAATTAAGTTGTCATAGCAATGCATTTTTAATAGTACTGATTCATATGACAATAATGTTCTGGAGACAGAGCTCTTGCTAGTTTTTTAGTACTCAGTTATGCAAAATTATAACTTTAGCAAATATACAAGCACTTGTCTACTTGCCCTAGCTTAAGAACATGTGATCAGACTTAAAATAGGCCAAAGCATAATCTGATGTACCCAACTGAAAGCTGAATAAAAGTTTGGGTGGCTCAGCTCAAGAAAGTAAAAGCAGATCCTTCAACTGCTTTGTTTTAAATGTAAATGTTTAATGAATAAAACACCCTAAATTATTACACTTTACTAGGCAGAAAGAAGTTTGGTTTTTTTTCCAAAGATATTGTTTTTTTATATTGGTACATATATGGTACACAAAGCAGTTATGGAGAACAAGCATTGATAATGAGCAATCACAGTACTTTGCTGACACTGTTTTAGTATGTCTTCCTCTGTACTTTTAACAGAGCAATTAAACTACATATATTTATAAGATTTCAAAATTATGGGAAATCATCCTCTAAGGACTAGGACTGTATGCCTTGGCTGTTTCTAAGGCACTGATACTGAGTGTCAGCATGCACAAGTCTCAGAACAAGACATGAATCACAAGCAAAGAAAACTGCCTGATAATTCATTCCTTCTTTTAATTCAGAATGTGAAGAATAATGTGAATGATTTTTTCGTATCACACAAAATGTAAGGGAATGAAAGAGAGATGCAGAAAAAAAATGGCGTACCTTATTTTCTGTGGCTGATGAAGAAGTGGAAAGTAGAAGAAAAATTCTTTTTCTTATGTCTCTCTAGAAAAGATAAGGCTTAAATTTTGAAGGGCTGCTTGAAAAGAGCATTGCATAGCACATATCCTTTAAATGCTCCTTTAAATGGCTGATGAAAGTTTATTGTGAATGCAATAACTGAACTAAATAATATGTCTAATGAAGATATGCATTGATGTGGTTATGAGAATTGCTTATCCTCTAAATATATCAATTTTAAATGGTAATTGTTCGCTCTGAGATACTGACCTTCCCTGAATGATGTGAGAATCACCCCTGCTTAAGTCAGACTCTAGAAGCTTGCAAGCAGGGGGAAGGTGTGGAAGCACTATGAATTTAATATACGCTAAATTTACCGGGTTCTTATATATGTAGCCTAAGAGTCAAAAATTAAACCCAAAAAAGTTTTTTGGACTGAAACACAGCGGCAATCTAACAATGGCAAAGAGGAAGTTACTAAAGGAACTCTGGAGTGCTGGAGTCAACAAGGGACCAAATGGCTAAGCAGTATTTGCTTCCCTCTCACTCCCTGGCATATACATTTTTCCTTAGGGTCAAAATCCTGTCTAAGAAAAAAAGTGGAATATGCAAGCCAAAGCTGACACACAAACTAAGACTTCCCATAAAATAAATATAGCAATAAATATGAGATTATATGCATTAATAAGTGTATTTATGCAATACATGCGCTTTTACCCTTTATTTAGAATGGACTGTACTCTAGTTAAATAAATACATAAAAGCATAGTTTTTCCCCAACAGTTGGAAGCCTTTTCTTCTATGAATTTCTGTAGGTTGCTGCTTTTTAATTCAAAAGGTGCAACTTTGAATTTATAAAACGTAGTCTCAGACTAGTTGGAGAATTGGGTCCTTCTCATAAGTGCACATCACTAGAACTGTACAGAAGATGCTTGTATATGGCTGGGATTTCACACTGTCACAGTTTCTTCTGCTAAGCCCCAGGTCTAGCAGGAGGCAGAGCTGGTCAGCTTTGGCCTGTACATGAGGTATGATCTGCAGGCAGTAGGTGTTTACACAGTTCCAAAGTAGCCATAGTCAACCTAGGTAACTATCTGGGGAACACAGATAAAGAACAACACAATTCTTTTCTGGTTTGAAAGATCATTTACAGTACACAGGAAAAGACAATTGCTCCTTGATGAAATTTATTGTCAAGAATTTCATTATTTTTCTTAGATAAGGAGTATCACCTTTTCAAGACTATCCTTAAGAAAATTATCTGTGGAGGTCTTCTCTGAATTAAGTACTATTTGCCTGACTATTGGCAAGGTGGAACTAAAACATGAGAGATCCTACAATCACTTCTGGATACTGGAAAATGTGTGCGCTCATGGAGGAACGGGGCAAATATTTAGGCCATAAATTGTGTTAGACATGGAATACATGTACAGTTAGGAAAGATGATCAAACCCTGAAGACTTACAGCCTTGTAACTGATAATAGTAGCATGCTGAGGTAAAGTGAAAGATGCATAATTTTCCAGCTTTCTAGTCTGTCTTTAATGAACATGGCCTCATTAACTTTCTTGAATGTATTCCTAAGTATACGGAATGAATTGTTGCTATAGGATCCTTCTAATTTAGTTCTTTGCTGCTAGGCAAAAGCTCTGCGACATTTTTAATTAAATGTTTGAAATAACTGCTTTTCCAGGAAAAAAAAAAAAAAGAAAAAAAGGGGTGGAGGGTGTGTAGAGAGCATTACATTATATTTCTGGTTTACCTGTGTTCATTTTCACTTAGTACAATATCAATTAACAGTATAAGAAATAGTGACTGCAGATGGACTCAGAGATGATCTGCAAAGGGTGAGCTGTGATGGAAGGCTAGAAGACAAAAATACTCTAGGAATATAACGCACTTATTATCAGTTGCTTCACATAGATCTGCTGAGACATCAGAAGAAAAAACAACCATACTCATTTTTCCACGAGTACCCACAGCAATGCAGATAGCATCAGGTGCATACAGCTGTAATGCAACTATATTTATCTCTATATAAGAATAACACATGGGAGAGAAATAAACAGGCAAACATTTAGCTGACTGCAACAAATACCTTTACAAATATGGTTGCATTGTCTACATGGAAAAGGAATTTTTGAAGATCTGAGATCAGACAACTAAGAAAGAAGAAGGTGTTGAGCACTCAACAAAAGAGGGTAGAGAGGAGTAATTGGCTACTGTCTGCTCTCACATTACAGTGTAGGCTGACAAGGTAGTATATCAAAACCCGTTTGTGCCGGTTTTGTCTGGGATAGAGTGACTTTTCATCATAGAAGCAAATGTGGGGCTGTGTTTTGGATTTGTGCTGGAAACAGTGTTGATAACACAGGGATGTTTTAGCTGTAACTGAGCAGCGCTTACACAGAGTCAAGACATTTTCTGCTCCTTACACCACCCCCACAGCGAGCAGGCTGGGGGTGCACAAGGAGCTGGGAAAGGACACAGCCAGGACAGCTGACCCCAACTGACCCAGGGAATATTTCATACCATATAGCATCATGCTCAGCATTTAAAGCTGGGGAAAAAGAATGAGAGTGGTTCGTTTGGAGTGATGGCATTTGTCTTAAAAAAAAAATCATAGAATCACAGAAAGGTTTGTGTTGGAAGGGACTTTAAAGATCACCTAGTTCCAACCCCCTGCCACGGCAGGGACACGTTCCACTAGATGAAGTTGCTCAAAGCCCCATACGAACTGGCCTTGAGCACTTCCAGGGATAAGGCAGCCACAGTTCCTCTGGGCAACCTGTTCCAGTGCCTCACCACTCTCACACTAAAGAACTTCTTCCTAATATCTGATCTACCTATATCAACCCTCTTTCAGTTTAAAGACATTCCTCCCTGAGCTGTCACTACACTAACATGTCCTATCACTGTCCTAAAATGCTACATCAAAGTTTGTCTTGGACCACCATTCTGAAGCTGTAACACAAGTTGTTATTTTGAATGTCAACTGGGATGAGCCAAATGTGTATTTGGCTTTATTTGGCACAGAGATTTTTATAGAAAGGGAAATATGCATTTGTTAATGTGGAAGTTGGTACCAGAAACAGCAAGTTGTCGGTTAAAAAGAAGCAAATCAGTGGGAAATGCCTTTTCCTTAGCCTAAAAGTGGAATTATATTGCTCATAAAAAGCCTGAAAAGGGACCATATAATACTGTATTTATTTATTGGATAATTATTACTTTGACTCAATGATTCCCCTATACTTTGCAATTCCAGTAATAAAAATGGCCATTCTGTCTTCATACTTGTGTGGTTATTCAGCAATAATATTTTTAGGAAGATGTAACAGTTAACCATGACTACTTAATTCTATAACACAGACTGTCTTTCAGGCAAGATTAGTTTCAGATACCATAGATCTCAGTATTGTATTGATATGTAATGTTAATGCATAGCAAGAAACTAATGTTAAATGTTAAAATGGTGAATAGGTGTGTTCTAGCAAAAAAAGAAAAATGGAAAAGAATTTAAAAGGCTAGATATTTTAAATAATCTTTTGTTACTATAGCCCAAGGCTTTTTCCTGATTCTTTTCAAGCTGCAATAAAAATTAAATTAAATATTTAAAATGTGAACAAGCAAGTTTACTTACTGTTTCCTGGATGCCAGCGCACTGCATTTAAATATGCATTGCAGTAATGGAAGAGAAATTCATGGTTGGATTGGGCAACTTTTCCTTGAAGTAAGGGCATCAGATCATGTCCATCAATAATTCTGAGTGAGAAAGCATTTCAAAATCAGAAGATTAACATAAACCTCACTTTACTGAAAAGATTTCATAACTCTGCATTTCCATTACTTAAAAAAACAAATCTGAATAGCCACCTCCAGTTGGTCAATTTTGGGAAAAACCTTCAGGTGCTCTTTCCCTTTGTTTTTTTACATTATTTAATGCAAATTTTACATTTTGCCATTAGGAAAGTTTGTTTCCTCAACAAATTTTTATCTTTTTTTCTTTATTTTTTTTCTGAGAAAATGACCACACATTCATGAATAAATTGTGACAACAGAGCTGTCCATGTATACCTGCTAAAACTGCTTGGGAGTAATTTGGCCAAAGTAGCCCTAAAACAAGAGAAAAACGTGCTGTGTTGTGTTAGTATCCCCAGAAGTAATGGTAAAAACTCTGTCCAGCAAATTATGCATGCCAGGATCTGAAACAGAAGTAACTTCGAAGTTGGAAATGAACTATGTCTAAATATGTGTTCGACTACAGAAAAGCCTCTGAATTGCTGAAGTCAGCTGGCAAGGAAGAAATCACAATCTGAACTTTAGACCTGTGTGAGTTACAAATTTTACAAGAAGTTTTATAAGAAATTATTTTTACTGATATACAGATCAGCAGGTAATTTTTTTAAGCATTTTGAGCAACTTCTCACAAAAACTTTTTTGAAACTTTTTTCAAATTTCAATAATGTCTATGTTAATTTTCATTACTGTGTAAAACCCTTTTCACATTAGTGCAACTACTGCAACATAGCTACTAGCTTCACTTTTTTAAGCCTATCATATGTATAAAATTCTTGCAGCAATTGTATGCAAAGACACCATTCTGCATAGGACTCTTTGCAAAGGACAGGCAGGAGAACGTCCTGGAATTTCTAAAGCTATACTGTCCAATAACTGCTTTCTGGGCGCATCCCTGCCTGTGGGATTCTGTTGAATTAGAGTCTTTCTCATTTTCCATCTGTCGCGTTTTCTTGCCTGAGTAATGCACTTTTGTTTTGTCCCTTGGCTTGCTCACTGTCAAGCTGGGAGCAGGACAGATGCATGCCAATTGTACACTTCCTGTTCTTCAGCATATTGATAGGGAAAAGGATGTCACCAGCAAGATGTCTCCAGTACTCTTGCATTCCCACTACTGCTGGTTTCAGAGGGTATGGGAGACTTTTCTCCCTGACCAACCAATGAAGCAGTAATTATGGCATCTAGTCTACATAGAAGAATCAAAATAGAGCAACTTGCAAGTGGAAGGTACACAAGTATATGGGGATTTCTATCAGAGATCAAAATAAAACATCTGTGCTTGGTCTTCACTCAAGCAATATGAACACAAAGTGCATAAGATCTGTCCCCACTAAGAACAATCTGAAATGCTTATGTTTAACAGAGTTGTTTCTTGTAGGGCATCTCTCAAGACCAGCCTGACTAATTTTTCAGGTCTTACACGTCCTGCCCTGACATTTCCTTCAAGCATTAAATGAATCATCATCAGCAGAGTGTCTCTGCTCACCACTGGTTTTCCCCACAGGGATTCTGGATGCTTTGTGCTCAGAAGCTGTTTGTGTGTGGTAGATGTGTTCAAAGCATACACATATCAGACGGTTTCTCCATTTATTGGATTTGGATGGCAAGAGACTTTAGATGCAGGCACCTTGCTGCTGAGACAGGGTGCCTTCTGAACAAGACAAAACACAGGTATGTAGGAGTGCCAATAAGTCATCTTATGAATTTAGAAGTCCAGTTTTCTTATCAGGTTTCAAAACTCTGTAAGGGATTATTTTCACTAATTTCAGTAGAGAATAAAGAAAACCCAAAAATGTGAGAAAATCCTAGCTGGCATTTTGATGTATTTTGTTATACTAAGCAGGCCAAGGTTGACCTCATAAAGTTGAATTTAGACTTGCAGTTCCTTTTCTAGCACATTTACTCATGCAGAACACAGACTTTTTTGATATAATCATTTTTGATTTTAGGAAATAATTCTAACACCAGATTTGACAGTATGTCACTCTTGGTGCTTGTTCTGGTTTTGGCTGGGATGGAGTTAACTTTCCTTTTAGTAGCTGGCAGTGCTGTGTTTTGGCTTTAGTATGAGAACAATGCTGATAACACACCGATATTTTCATTGCTGCTAAGTAGCACTTACCTTGATTAAGGATTTTTCAGTCTCATGCTCTGCCAGTGAGGAGGGGCACAAGAAGCTAGGAGGGATCAGAGACAGGACACCTGACCCAAACTAGCCAAAGGGGTATTCCACACCACAGCACGTCATGCCAAGTATAAAAACTGGGGGGGTGGGGGGGAGAGGCTGGTGGGAAAATGGAGGAAATTAGACCACCTCACCCCAGTCCCCCAAAGTTATATAATGACACTAAGGAAACCTGAGGTTAAAATGCAGCTGCTACTTCCATGTCATGGTTTAAGCCCAGCCGTAACTCAGAACCATGCAGCCATTCTCTCACTTCCCCCATTTCCTCCCCCCTGCTCCCAGAGGGATGGGGAGGAGAATAGAAAGAATGTAACTCCCACGGCTTGAGATAAGAACACTCCAGTAACTAAGGTATAACACAAATCACTACTGCTACCACCAATAATAATAATGATAAGGGAAATAATAAGGGAAGAGAATACAACTGCTCACCACCTGCTGACCAATATCCAGCCTGACCGAGCAGTGATCTAACCCTTCTGAGTAACTGCCCCCAGTTTATATAGTAGGCATGACTTGTGGTGTGGAATACCTCTTTGGTTAGTTTGGGTCAGGCGTCCTGTGCCTGCTTCCTCCTGGCTTCCTCTCCTCTGTGGCAGAGCATGAGACTCAGAAAGTCCTTGGTCAGACTAAACATTACTGAGCAGCAACTGAAAACACTGGTGTTATCAGTGTTGTTTGCAGGCCAAAAGTCAAAATCACAGCACTGCACCAGCTACTAAGAATGAGAAAAATGACTGCTACTGCTGAACCCAGGACATTCTAGGATGGGAAGTGGTTGGCATGTATGGAATCTACCTGATGATAGTTACCCAGGCAAACCTGGGTTCTTATCTCAGCAGTGGGGTTTACATTCTTTCAATTCTCCTCCTCCTCCCACCCAGGAAGAGGGTAAGGTGGGGGGGGTGAGCGAACAGCTGGATGGTACTGAGTTACTAGCTGGGTTCAAACCATGACAGTGGTATTCTCTTATCTTCTTTTTGTTTGGTGCTTGTTCTGCAAGTTAAGCTGTATTTACATATAATGTTTCTGTAAAATATTTAAGTATGCTGATATTAAAAGAGACAACACACTACTCTAAGTAATCACAAGAAAATGTTTTTAAACTCTATTTTTTTCTTTTCATTTCCACCTCTGTCTTAATAGACATCACCAGAATGTATAAAACACTTACGAGACTTTCTCCAAAACAAAGATGACTACAGAGCATACCTGTCGGACGGTAGTTGTGCCTCAGCAAGTTTGACTATGGTAGGAAATATATCCATGTTACTTGTTGGTTCATCAAGATAGGCACCAGCCTGTATCACTCCTGGCCAACGGAGAAGCCCTGGTACACGAATACCTCCTTCCCAGTTTGTTGATTTTCCACCTGAAAAATGCAAGTTTTGTTTGCTAAGAAATCAATTTTTTCTTAGAAAAATACCCACCCCATAAGATTCAATTTCCAAATATATTGAGCATTCTGTCTGTCGAGAATCTCCCCATCAAATGCTTTATCTTATTTTCAATTTGCTAGGTTTAGATTTTCCACATACAGTTAGTGCTTTTTCATAGTAAATCTACTAAGATATATTAGACAGAGCTTATAAAATGCATTTAATTTACAAACAAAATCAAGTAACAGATGTAGGAGATAAAAAGGCACCTTGCAGGCATTTTAAGATAGAATTTTGCTTAGTATGACACATAGCTATGTGAAAGTATAACCAAAAAACAGGAACTGAAAATAAATTGAAGCAATCCTATATGTCTGAGGTATGAACCCAGAGAAGATATAAGATATTTTAAAGATATGAGTTATAAAGATAAGATATATATAGACATTAGATATTTTAATAAAGATATTAATAGGGTGCCTAATGACTTTAGATAGAAGAAAGTACTAATTTAAGTATGTTACTGAATTCTCCAATGAAATACATTAGGAAGAAATTAGCTGCAAGGATGGCAGATCTCAGTTTGTTGTGAAGACCTTTTTGACTTGTAAACAAACACAGTTGCATCAAATGCACTATCAACTGATTGCATTTAACACTACATTGCAGCCATTTTCTTTGTTTCTACAAAATCCCTCACTGGCCAGCCCTCGTCATATCCTTGCAGAAGGGCAATGTCTCTGTCATATTACTACCATTACTTAATATATGTTTTTAACAGCTCTGTATGAAGAGCTATCACATGTTCTATTATTAATGTCTTACAGTCATGTGATTATGTAGAGCACTTCAGATTGATTTTTGAAATTCATATATCACTTTGGAAAAAAAAAATCTCATAAACAGATGAGTTTTGGAAGTGGTTAAGCGTGGTCAGGACCAGGCATTTACAACTAAATTGAGATTGGTTTATATAATGGAAATGTCTGAAAGAAGAGAAATATGTCTGTTGAACCCCTACCATTAACTGAATCAAACAGCAGTTCAGGGTTCTGACAAAAACTACTATAAGCATATTTTTTCGTATCTCCCTTTTTCAAGTAAAAAACCCACAAAAGAACAAAATATTACAACACAGTACTTCAACAGTTCTATCTCCTCAGCCTCTTAGACATTTGAAAAACCACATAGATGTTAAAATATTTGGTGTCAAGCCCAGGCCTTGCCATACATGCTGCCTACCTTACTGACTCCTCAATGATCTTTCCTATTTCAGCACTGGGGGATTCAGAATCCAACTGTTTTTCTGCAGCTTTTTTACTGCTCAATAAGGTTTTCTACAGGTTTTTCACTGTTCATAATGGTAAGTAGCAATTTCAAGATAGAAAATTCTCTTTTGCATAGTTCTTTACCTTATATATACATATATATATGCATATCTATACACACACAGTCTTGTGGCTGAAAAATCTTTAGCTATGATTATCTGTTATACAAAATTTGTGGTTACTTTTTTCATGGGCTTTATCAAAATTCATAACATTGAATAGTCAGGGACATGTAATTATCTAGTCCGACATCAGAAATCTAATATCCAACATTACATCAAGCAACAATCTGTGCTTTAGCTTTTTTTAGAAAGCTGTGCCAAGTTCAGAGCTCAGCACAATTATCTGACTTTTAGAGCAGCTTGAAAAATTTACTCTTGTCACTGCGTCAGATGCAATTCCATTCTCACGATAAAGTGTGCGGTTTCCTATCCTAAAGCTCAGGAATGAGATACTTGCATTATTTTTGTTTACACTGTGGTAGAAAATCCAATTTTAAAAAAGAAAAATCTAAAGACAATGTAGATTTACATTTATTAAGGTGTTGTTTGGTGAGGTTTAAAACACCTGTCACCTAGGAGAAAGAAGTGCTCACCCAACAGTATGTCGATTGGTTGTTAGTACAGTTGAGACCAGGGTAGATGTTAACGGACTGTAGAAAAGATGGCTCTATTCATGTACAACAGTCATTAGGTTTTTAAAAGTTTGGTGAGGATTATGTGTTACTTAGCAGGAAAGTGTTAAGATTAATATCCTGGCAGAACTATGGTTCACAGAAAATCCTACTGAGAAGGAAGTAGTTGAATCTGAATAAAAATAGAAGAAAAGTAAAAGGACATAAAATTACAGGCATCCTCAAATTAAGATATTTTCAGTGAAAGCTATGCTGGGGAGATGATTTAGTTCATGAGACAGATCCTAGTTCTGTGTACACATCACAGCAGCTTGTTGGATGGACAGTATGGACAGACAGAAAACTCAGCTGATCTATACCATAGCTAGCTTTTAGTGCAAGGTTTCCTTTATTTCTCTATACCTGTCTGAACCTAGTAACAGTGCTATGTAGACTGGATTGTTTAAATAAATTCTTGTTTTATTGTTGCATTCTGTGTAATCTGAAGACAGAGCAATTTCAAGAGAAGTGGAATTCCATTCTCACACGTTGAAATTCTTAAAACGTAGATATTGGATCACTTTCACAGCTCCGAGGTTCACAGCACAATTTTCTTGAGTCATTACAGAACAGGACAAAAAGCTTGCACACTACCCAAGCACAAAGGGTGCACTCAGAAAACTCAGCCTCCCTGCTGTGAGATACAAAAAGCGAAATGGACTCCACAGCAGGGCTATCTCCTCACTTATGTCTATGAAGAAGTGACTGCTGTTTTCCTATCAAAAGACTAATTGGAGCATAATTTTTTTATATCTCTGGAGGTTGGGAATAGCAAGGAACCAGGGCAGGAATTACAGGTCCACTGCGGAAGACTGTCTTTTATTATCTATGCCTACATGGTGTTCATCTTCATTAGAAATGACATCACTAGAGTTGCTTAATGATGTGATAGGATTACAAATCCCTTGATACACATTGTCTTTAAAACTCTAGCTGTTAAACATTGTTCAAGCTAGCTACATTCTTTTTTCCTTAAAAAAAACAACCAAGGTTTCACTACTAATGCTTGAAACATGAATCAAACATCCAAATAGCTAAAATATTAGGAGGAAAATAATAAAAAAAAAATCACAGCAGGTCATTATTTTAAAATAAAATATTTTGATATTTAAGGAACTGACTCATTAGTTTTGTATTTTGCTTGGACTTGGCAACACTGAAACAGAAAAAAGGCAGCAACCTAGTAGTCTTTATGCCCAGCAAACTCTAGGCAGCCTAGCTATATATTATTTTTGTTCTCTTAAATTCTTCTAAAAATATTTTTAAAATAGCATAAAACACCCTGGGCTGTATTTTCATGCTTAGCTATCTATGCTTTCTGAGTAGTTGCACCCTTCAGTGCTATATTGAACAATAGCCTACATTTACCTTTCCTGAAAAATCTGCAGGAGCAGACAAAGTACAGACATAATTCTCTGCAGTCATCCACAACATGATGCCAAATTTCCATTTTAACCTCATTTTAAATCTTAGCTATGAGAATATCTTTTTTTCTCCCTCTGGTTTAAATTGACTGCTATTACTGAACTCTGGGAATAGAGCTTTTACAAAAGATGATATATAAAGGGGAACTCTGTGGTATATCACTATTAATATTTTGAATGATGAATGATGAAAACTATTTAAAATAACTTTCTTAGATCATTTGGGTTATAACCATACTGCCCTTCCTGTCCTTCTTATATTCTTCTAAAAACAAAGCTTCCAAACCTGATTAATTCTCTTGAATGATAGAAAAAGGCAAGGAAATTAATTATTCTACCCACCTGTAGTGGACTTCATGCTACTATTGGTTACCTTAGTAAATGATCAAACAACAATTTCAGTGGCAAGTTCACTATTTTACTGAACTTTAATCTGGTTTATAGAGCTTTGTTAATTTTCAACTTGAGCTGTTCTTGTGCAGGTGAATGTAACAGATATAGCTCACTTGGATGAATCTGACCTGTCTTCCAATCAAATGAAAGGGTTTCTAAAGATATTTTCTGTTTCAGTTAAAATTACAAGATGGGTTGATTATATAAAAATCTGGATTGCTTCAGAGAAAATATAAACATACAGTACATTTGAAACAAAAGCTCAGTTCCAACTCTCATTAAAATCAAAGGGGAAACTCCGACTAATATCACTAAATATGCAGTAGCACAGTTCCTGAGGCCAGAGTAATGGTCAGCTTGATTATTCTGTGATTTACAGATAGGAAAAGGTTTACTATTAGCTTCAAGAAACACTGATGAATTAACTTAATACCACAGTATATGAAATTATATAAAAATAATGGGCTTCAATAAAATAAAAATGAATAACTGATTCAACCAATCCTTGTTCAGCACTCACAGATATGTAGTAGATGCAAAAATCACGGTCTAAGTCCTTTAGACACCTTCATTATTATTTTTCACGGATATTAACAAAGTATCTATGAATATACCTATTTCTAAAGGCACAAAGCATTCAGAATGAATGTTGTACAAATGATTTACCATTATCAGTGTTTGACTCCATTCGCAGACTCATGACCCACTCTAGCCGCATGACAGTAAACAAGTGCCTGTATTCATTGTGTTAAATGCTTCACAAGTACAAAGAAAGACAACTTTTCTAATATGCAGGTCCAAAGTACAGGCAAAATATATTTAGATATGTATTGAAAAGAAGCTGACAGTAAGAGTATTAAGAGATATAAGGAGACTCCATAGAAAATCCTACATGTAACAGTGGAGTAGATGTCAACAACTGACAATGAGGGAGGATTTCCACTGTCTATATATGTACCAGTGAAATAGTACAATGATAAAATGTATGGAGAAAAGATTTTAATGCCTTTACTGTTTACTGCTATAAAGTACATAACAGAAGAGATGCATTTTATAACACAATTTTATAACACTTACTTATTCACGAAATAAGTAATTAAGCAACTAAATTAAACTTACCACAATATAATTAGATTCAATATCTCAGGGCACCAAAGAAGCATATAATGGCATCCTTAAGACTATCTTAAACAGTGTGTTTATTCAATTGAGCAAACATTCTATTCATCATATCTGAAAACAGAGATCTAAAGTATTTTGGAAAACTAACCTTAGGTAGTTAGCTCCTAAAGGAAAGCTAAGATGAGTAGCTCAAATGGACATGCTTAAATTGCAGATGTCATAATAATGAGAAAGCAAGTGAAAAACACATAAGAAGAAGTCAATGCAGGTATCCTGCATATCACATTCAAAAACCCAAAAGGTCCATACCTTTCAACAAAGAGATACCACAGAAAAAAAAAAAAAAAAAACCACAAACAGACAAACAAAAAAATCTTGGAAAAATACCTCAAAAAGTTTTAAGAGACTTCAGTTAAACACAACAGTTGCCATATTTCAATCTGAAAATGTTAATTTTAACAGGGTGAAAATTGCCCTAATTTATATGTTATAAGTCATAACAACTTTTATGTTATAAACAACTTAGAGGTTATAAATTATACATCCAATATGACTTATGTGACAATGTATTAAAAATCATCCAGTTACCTGATATGAAAGATAAAGAGATAGATAGAAAAATACAGAGAAACAAAGACTTAAAAAGAAAAAAAAATTACAAACTTGAAGTTTCCAAAGAAAATAACTGGCCCAAATGATTCAAAGGACCACTAAGTCCACAGGAACTACTAGTTTTCTTTCTCTGATCAGTTTCTGACCAAAATACTAAGTAACCAGGAAAAATGCATTATCACATATGTACCCAGGAGTTCTTCAGGAGTTCAGGTAAGAGTCTTGAGTTTTTGGGAAGAAATTCTTACTAAAATAGATACTATTTTTTGCTTTAGAGGCTGTATCCAGATTTCAACTTTTGAAAGATCTTTGAGAAGGACGTTCAGAAACAGCTTCAGGAACATGAATCATGGGTTAGGAGACAAAAGGTTGTATGAATCAAAATCTGACTAACAAGCAGGAAGCAAAGAGATAAAAGAAACAGCTTGTGATACTATGCAAAAAAGTTAATATTAAGGTACCTTGATGCTACTCTGCATTACATCCCTTGTTATTTTAATATATTTACTTCAATTTTGGAAAGGAAGTGAGCTGTGGAATTGAAAATTTCATGTATGACACGTTGATCAAATTCAGAAGAAAAGATAATGGACTTCACACCAAGCTGGATGGAACAGGAAACAAGATGCAGGTTCAGAATCTATAAAAGTATTTGCAGCAGAAATGACCATCAGAATAAAAATGACTTATTCTAAGTATTCTAAGGTCTATGGCCTTAGTTATTCAGAACATAACATTCACTGCATACCTAAGAAAAAGGACCTATGCAAAGACTGATGCTTAATGCACATCTGTAATTAGTAAGATACAAAGACAATAGGCAACCTATAGGATCTAATGGGTAATATTAACAAGTATACAAACAGGTAGTGGCAAAATGTGAAAGGCAATACTTGTAAAATCATTTTAAAAGAATATATTGTGTAATTAGAAAGAGTTCAAAGATGAAAATAATGAGAAATTAGGGACAAAAAAACCCTCATCAGTTAATTCTAGACTGGAGGGACAATTCTTTTCTGAATGAGGCATTAAAGAGAAAGAGGCATAATAAAAGTATATGAAAGAAAGGTAAGCTGGGGAAGTTATAATAAGTTTTCCCTCCTTTATCCTATATCAGTGAGGAAACTATTAAACTTCAAGATGTTCAATTAAATTTGCAACAGTCCCATTTCAAAACAGTAAATGAAAGCACTGTGTTCTCATTGCCAAATGATTTAGGCTATACTAAGAATTTAGAAAGACTCAAAGTGGTATTTAATCTTCCTAGCATATATATAACTAATGCTGAAGTTCTTTGTAGAATCTAAATTGACAGGTTTCACAATTTAAACCAAGGTCATACTATCTGGGATTGGGAAAAGATCTTCTTAGGGACCTTCTTGATTTACTACACAGCTCCTGCACCTTTGTCCAAGGAAGTATCCTGATAATTGTCAGAAAAAGGGCATTGAAAATATAGGCCATGATTTTGATCCGTCACTGCAATATTACTATATAATGTCTTCTGGAAAAGGATATTGAAGAGAGAGACTGTAAATGACAGCAAGTAGTTAAACACTATGTTAGCTCTGGTTTCTAATTTCAAGGTCTATACAAATTTATGGTGACTGTTGCACAGTCAGAACCCAGAGTAATAAAACCTTCAAAAGCAATTTCCCCATCCTGCATTCAGTCTTGCAGCATTAGCCTAACTCTTCAAACTCCTCTTAAAATTTATTATTGGTGCTCATTTGGCTAGATATCAAGACAAATTAGTGAGTTTGAATTGTGGAGATCTGTTGAGAGCTTTTGATTTTAGGGCAGAATCAATTATTGCTGAGCATACTGCTCCAGCTCTGACAAGAGGGTTAAGTGGCTTGATTCATAGTCACATTCATGCAGCCCTCATGTACAAAAAGATAAGTAGTGGAGGTTGTCTAGCAGAGACAATCTCTGGTAGAAGAAGAAAGGACATGCATATCTCACAATTTTGTAAACTGCTTATCAGATGAAGCAAACTCCTAGTGCTTGCACACATGAAGCACAAGCAGCATAAAGATAGACCTTCAGCTTTTTTGTTTTTGGCATATTGCTGTATCAGTGCTGGAGACCTAGGGCTTCACTGATCTGATGTCCATTAAATCTTGCAGAGATATACAGACCTACAGATCTCTAACACTGTTTATTGTACATGGCTCTTAATATGAATAAAGTCTTGCTAATTATGCAATCGATTGATCACTTCTACTTCATCCCTTTTAAAGATGGTCCATAATATACTTGATAAATTGAAGACTGATATGGAGATGGAAAGAGTGGAAGATAAAGCAGAATTCATTGTATTTTTAAAAGTTAGAAGTAGATTCAACTGACTGCATTGGTCTTTTAATTTATTTCTACTTTATTAAGAACATCTCTCATACAATATTTTTTTTGTTTTTTATATAGTGATTATTTTCTATCCCATAGTATAGTACATTTGCCAGCATAGCATAGGTGGTAACTGCAAACCACACAATATTAAAAATCACTCCCCAAATAACAGTATCAGTCAGATTTTTTATTAATTCAGATTTATTTCAAATTTCTCTCCATTCTGCAAGCGTGAATACAAAATTTTGCAATGCTTGATAGAAAACGCCCCATTCAATCACCAGGTTCCTAAGAAAGACATATTCCCCAGTGTATTTGTCTTTTTTTCTTCTGCCTCATCATTTATCCTTTACATCTTACATCTGGCATTTTAGAAGGCAAGTATTTTTTAGAGCTTCTAAAACCCCTCAGGCTGTGCCTACAGCTACAGATATGTAACCATATGGTTTCTTAATTACTTAAATCACTATGAAAAGCCTATGTGCTAACAGTCAAGATACATTTCACTCGGGTGTTAGCTGAAGGGAACCCATCTGATAGTTTGGAACCTGATGATTGGTATTGCTCATTTTGCTTGTGTAGCATTTCCATCACACACAGCTCTTTTAAAACCTAAAGGTCATTTCTCAGGCAGATACCTACTGACTAAAAACTGTAGAGTCTTCTCACTTGAAAACTTCACTGTATTGTTATTGCTTACTGTATATGTCTATTTTTCTTCCTTTTTGCAGTTTTTCAGATGTTACATAACTAGGAGGAATGGCTGATCCATTGGCGGTTGTGCTGCTATCCAGAGGGACATTGACAGGCTGGAGAAATGAGCCAAAAGGAACCTAATGAAGTTCAGCAAAGGGAGGGAAGAAAAACTAGCTGAACATAGTCACTTCTTAGTGAAAGAACGAAAATAATTTTATATCTGGTAAAACAACAAGAATATTCACCACATTTACTTAAAAATAATACAAAAAAGCATTCCTACACTGATTCAATGAGATTATTAACAACATGTTGACATGCATTTTCCTAATGCTGTGTGTCTACTACTTGCACACTGAAAAACTGCTTTCTGTAATTTGTCAGAAGGAATCATTTATTTCCTATTTGATAATGTGGCCTATGAGCAGTCTGTGACTGAATAATCCTAATCTTTGATTATGACCAGTCTGTGACTGAATGTTATAGCCATGCTACGAAGCAGAATTTTTCCATCTCCACATCCTTCATTGTCTCATTCTATTATCTCTTCTTGCCTGCTTTAAAGAACAAAAAAAAAAAAAAAGGAAAAAGAAAATAATTGCTGACAATAATTATTTTCATCTCCATGTTGGAGCCATGCTCTCAAATGTACCCAATGATGTAGTACATTCCTGTTGACTGAAGGGAATCACCATGTCAGGGATACGGGAATAGAAAAACCAAGGAAGGCTATTTGCTAAGCTGGATTTTTTCTTTTATACAAATCACCATATTGCAACAAAAGCAGTTCCTTTCACTACTGCTGTGTGATATCCCCAGGAGAAAGTACACTACAATAAGGTAGACTTTAAACACATTTTAAGTCTCCACAGAATAAACAGATTTTGGTGTACTAATCTCCTCAAGACCTTCACTAAAAGAATACAACTAAACTCTGTCCTTTTAACTGAAGTCTCTCCATTTCTAAATCAGTTCTCAATTCAGTGTGTTATGCACTATTTTCAAAACTCTCTCAGTATTTTCTGCTTGAAATCTTGTCCTCTTCTGGCTGTTGTTGAACTTGCCCATCCCAAACTCAATCCAACTCTGAATTTTTTCTTTTTTTAACCTAATTTTCCTTTTCTATTTTTTCTGTAATGAATATAATGGACTCTCTTCTCCCATCTTCTCTATATCTTCTGTTTCTGTGATCCCACTCACTCCATGGTATTTGACTCCTAATTATGATTCCTGGTGGCTCACAAACCACCTTTTTTCCATTCTATTCTTCTATTCAGCCCTTATGGTAAGTACTATGAACTGACATCCTTCCAAAGCTATATCTCTGCCCACTTCAGAAGTATATTTGCTAGTGTTAAAACTACACAAAGCCCTGGCTGAGTATGTACACTGGTTGAGCTGCTGTATTTGACAAGCAAATTCGTTATATTTACTACCTACATTTGAAATTTGGAATTACAGTCATAAGAAGTTTACTATTAGGGAATCAAGTTTTGACCTTGGCCATAGAGTAGGTTAGAGTTTCGGAGTGAAAACAAGGAAATTATAGTTTCTGACACAGTTTTTAAGAATCACCAGAGAAGGTTCACCTTTATATATGCCATTGTATCCTCCGTGGACTTCTCCAGAACTGGAGATTTCTTCCACATGAGCCCCTTGGTCAGACGTAAAGTATACGAGAGTTTTATCACTCAGATTATATTTGTCCAGCACATCCAGAATCTGCCCTAGGAAAAAAAAAAAAAAAAGAGAGAGAGAACAGCTTTCATGTCTTTGATGGGCTTTTTCATTAGCTTTGGCACATACAAATATTTTTGTCCTTATGCTTTTTTAAGATCACTTTCTATATAAATATTATTATACATAGCAATTGGCCTCATGCAGCATACAGTAGGGGATAATTGCACAAATTTTGTTGCAATCAGGACCACGGTTTGATTGCTGCAGGGTTACTCGAAGTATAAAATAAGAGGATTTGTGCGCATCAGAGAAAAACGCTGATCCAAAGGGAGCCAGTGACCTTTGGAACCAGTTACTCTCAGTGAAGGAAACCCCTCAGCAAGAAGATTCAAACTGCTGAGGATATCTGAGAGTCTCAGCATGCAGAATAGAGCTAATAGTTTGGGGGTAAAGCTTTGCTGCTTAGCAACCTATAGAGGCAGCATGGCAAAAATCTCAGTGTGAATGTTAGAATAAGACATTCTAAGAAAAAAGGAAGTTAATGTATGGAGTGCCTCTGAAGGCCCCATGTTTTGTTGTCAAACCTACTAATTAGTCCCTAATTTCTCATCATATAAGAATAAAATTCAACTAAACTCAAAATGTGCAAATTAATACATACACATGCATGTTTTAAAAGAGGAATCCACATGGATGTGTTCTGTAACTCTAAGCTATATTGGCTTCTGCTTCTTTTTCACAAAGGACTCCTCATACTGGCACTGTGGAGAGCCTTGCAGGACATATAAATTACATTCAAACCTATTTAGAGTCCTTTAAAGAGGGTTTCTGTATGAAGGAGAATGAAGCTGTTCTTTGTAACTTGCTCCAGTGAATTTCATATGGAATTTAAAATTATTGGTCCTGGAAAATGACCAAGATTTAAGAATATACTTCTTCACATCAGTCTGCAAATGAGCTTTAACCTTGTCCTTTAGGGATCTTAGAGCATATAAAGATAATTCTGTCTTCACAACCATTTTATCTTTACTCTTTTTACTTAAACATCCAAGACCGGTCCAATTTCAGTGTTAATTTTGATTTGCACACCTGTCAACTAAGAATTAATTCATCAGCTGATGCCCAATTATTGTGTCAAGGAGGCTGAGATAAGAACTTCGAAACACGGAGTCTTCTTTAAAGATTTTCAGATCACATTTCTGTTGCTCTACTCCTTTTTTCTTTAATGGATAAGGAGTAGTTACCTTACCTTATTGCTACTATTTCTACATGTCTTTTAATGTTATAGCATTCTAAAACTGTCTTTTTTAAAAAAGTTGACTGTCTTCATTTCTCATCAACAAAATTGACCGGGTGATGAATAAAGGAATATCAGCAGTTAAGAAAGTGATACCTGTTGGTCTTGTTTGTAAACTAAGAGCAAAGAAGAAATGTAAGAGTAGGAGGGTTTGTTTATGTAAATTTTGAAACCTTGTGGGAGTTGAAATTTCCCAACAGAGCTGAGAAAAATCTGTTACAAAGGCTGACATTTTGAAGTTGGTGGGCTGAGGGAAATTCATGCAGATTCATCTGACAAGCCACTCACTTGCTGCAGTAGGTGGACTCAGTGCCAGAAAAGAAAAAGGCAATTTCCAATTGCCCTCTGAGGTTGTCTGGAGAATGTACTTGCTAAGTAATTGTAATATCCTTTGGAAAAGCGGCAATGATTGTAGAAAAGTAGAGTATGTAGATAAATTAGGGCATTATGTGTGGATATTCAACCACATGTCCTCCTGAATTCCCTTTCAACAACTAACAATCTCTGATTTTATGATTCTACGATTCTAATAATGAATGGGATTGCACAAACAAATATATGTGTAATGGCAGGCACAAATGTATTTTTATTTACAAGCAGTTCTTCTTGATGAAATGGGATTTTACATTTCACCCTGTATATAAACCAAAATGAAAATAAAATGAGAATTCCACTCAGTACATCACATTAAATGATCTCTGGTGATCAGAGACATCTGCTGTCATTCAATAATGGATATTTTGATTTCTTAATCATTTTCAGAAAAACGCAAAGCAATAAAAAATGTCTCACTATCACAAATAATTAAATAAAGCAGTCATCATTATAATTACTTTTTTTTCTCTTGAAGCAAGGTTGATTAGCTTGACTTGGCTGGAAAAAAAGATAAATTCTGGCACTCAATGTCATCATTCCAGGAAAAAAAAAAAAAAACAAGAAAACAAACAAACAAATAAAACCACCAAACCACTCAAAAAACCAACCAACAAACAAACAAAACCAATAAAATGCACAGAAAGTCTCATCTAAAACTTGTCAAACTCAGTGGCAAAACTTCCATTTTCTTCATTTGGATTTTTAAACACAAAAAAGATAGGTTACATTAGCATTAATTAACAAATGCTAAAATGACAGTTTATTTTAGCAACAACATTTAGCAGTACAGATGGACTAACAGTCGTAATTCAAATGACACTATTGTCAGAGAATGGCAATCACAAATGCACTCACAGAAATTAAGTAAAACTTCGATTTTTATTTTCTTCTTGAACACTGCCACCTTCTAGAATGAAAACTATAAATAAACAATATAGTGTGTGCTACTAAGAGATAAGCCCCATGAAAGTGCATTTGAATGATGTGGCCACTGATAACACAAGCAACACATTCACTTATTGGCATTTCTAAATGGTAACCAATACAGAAGGAAAAATGCAAAGAATGTATTATGGACCTCTGTGAACAGATACTTTTCAAGTGCAATATTACATAGATTTTGGAAGCAAATACTACAAAGTAGGCAAAATACATCCTCTACTGTTTTCTTATAACAATTTAACTTCTTTAACTCTCCATTTTCATTATTTCTGTAGACTTCACAGAGACTTTAGGATTAAATTAAAAACAATAATGTGTTTACAAATGTGTTAGTGATTTGGAAAACTGTCCAAAGGTTTAGTCAAGCAAGCGTATGAGCAAATGCATTCAATTCATAAATTAGTTTGCTTCCATTTGAAGTCAATAGGACAGAAATGTTATTTATGTTAATTTGAAATGATTCAGAGTCTTCTAAAATTATGAATTAAAAAGCCCAGAATACAGAAGACCTCTGTATAATCTAGGCAGTCGGACAAAATGTTGGGGAAAGCTTTAAAGCAGTTTGCCAGATTCACAGAAAGAACTGGATTCAGAAGGAGGCTTAAGGATCTGTCTCAGAATAGGACAGTTGATGATAAAGGGAATTCCTGTAAATACAACATTTTTTCCCCACTCCAACAGACTTTTAAAACCCTCTGTTTCATCCAGAAGCTTCCAGTAATCTTGAGACAATTATTGGACAAAGAGTGATCTGGGAAGATCAGCCATTACATGTCTACCTAGAAGTAGCAGTTCGCTGTGGGTTTTGTTGCTGTTGTTCAGTTTTCTTTAATTATTTCTTTTTGTGGTTTCAGAATTCCTTACTGATACTAATGTTTGGTTTTGAGTACAATCATAAATCAGAATCACAACTAATGTAGTCACCTAAAGGGGTCACCCCTGTGAGTGGCAACCCAAGAGTACTTTCAGTACATGCATAAACTCCTACAAATTAACCCTACATGCATAAGTATCTGGAAGCCCCTATTTCTCCCTGAAAAGATACAGAAGCCATTCAACTATATAACCACTATACAGTAAACCTCTTGGGACCCTCCTCCTGCTACAGGATTTAATGAAGGTAATTCCACAGTTCATCATCTCTTTAGGGATCAAAGGCTAAGATTTTCACCTTATAAAAACTTAATGTTGCAACTTCTGCACAACGTCATGCAGAATCTAACAATCATTTTAATCTCTATGCTGATTCTGCATGATGAAAAAAGATACTTCATTCTTTAATGCACTGATCTGATTACAAAATACATCGACTAAAACCTTTGTATAAAAACAAGCTTAGTAACTAAGACCAAGACATCCCTATCTTAATTTTAGGTTTTTTTACATTTCAGGTTATAAATATGCAAATGTTTCTGTGGTATCCTCAGAGCCATCCAGTTTCCCCTTGATAAATATGTAAATCAGTTTGCATCTGCAGAGAGGAAGTAATTATCACTTTCAGACCTAGTCATTGAGCTTAACACTTGAGGTAAAGATGGAAAATAATAAAATCATTGACAGCAACACAAGAAGTGGTGGCACATATGGTGAATAGTACATAAACTCTGCATGAAACTTATTTAACATTCAGAGCTAGAACACAACTACTGCAAAGTGGAAATTCTGGGGTGAAGCAATTGGTTGATGTTACAGCATGTTATCTAGAAGATGAGTGACTCTGCATAGGGGAAGTATTAGCATATGAACATCAAAGGTGAGGGGAATACTACTTAGTATAACTGCATGTACTAGAACAGAAAACAAATGCACAACTAATTACAAAATGTACAATAATTCCTGCAGGAAGAAAGTGAAGTATAGATTCAGTGGAAAGTCTGGAATCAGTCTTATTGTGCTACCATTATTTTTAAAGTTATGCTATGGAATCAGCCCATACAAAGAAGTCTTCTCCAGAGTACAAAACTGGAGTTTCAAATGTGCTCAGTTCTTCCTATGACATGTTAGTGGGATCTTTGGTGGCAACAGGACATTCTGCCAAACAAGTCATACCCGCTTCTGAAAAAAGCACATCTACACTAGCGTTTTAATTCAGATCAGGAGTGCATATTTACAGTAAATCCAGTCAGGGACAGTTAATATATTTTTGTTTGCATAGCAAAGCCCTCTTGGATTTCGTGACCTGGATTCCTTTCAAATTAAACTCAACTCAAGGATGGACTCCAGGCATGCACCTAAGGCACTCATTACTGATGGGCATTCTGTCTACAGGACCACAGTAGAGCTGGTCTGAAGTGGATTTCCCGTCTCTGCTGATGTGCTGACAGACTCCCTCCAGCTTCAAATAGTTCAGACCTGCCACTGTTAGAAGTTCAAGACATGGCAGGACTGATGAATCCTACACTGAAACTCTGGTGCCAGCACAATCAAGCTCCACCTGTGCACATTGCAGATACATAGGGGGTGGAATCTACAAACAGTGTACCCATGTCCATCTGATATAGTTACTATAAAGATTTTTTAAGATCAGTAAAGTAAAAGAAGGATTTTCATACACAGCTCGTCTATCTTGAGATGAATGAATTTGGCCTCAAGAAATAAGCATTCTTTTCACAATAAAGGTGAGACAATTGTCCTAGATTTACCTACCTACCATTACCATGCAAATTATGCAATTGTTAGGTCCAGATAGGTCTGCAGAAAATCATTTTTCTGTTGGATTCCCCTAGACTCAGGGTGAGGCAAGTAAAATCAGTGCTTGGAGAAGGGCAGTCTTTTTAAAAAAGCAGAGCAACTTTGGTGTGGGGTCAGTTAAGCTGTCCTTCTGAATTTACTTTCTGTTGGGCTTTGGACTGCCATCTAATTGTAAACTTGGAATTGACTTGTGACTGTTTATACAGTGTTATAATGTGTCTTTCAAACCTCACGATAAATTTTCAGCATAGTGCACAGCAGATTAGGGATGCACTGCTTAGCAGCTATGAATAAATCAACCAAATTTTGACTTGTAAGTATGCATAAGTTTTTCCTAGAGATAAGTACCACATCTCTTATTTTTCTTATTCATATACAGTTCAATTTAGTTTGTAAATGTTAAAGTTGAAATTATACTTTAGATATTTATAAATACATGTGGATAATGAAGCACAGAGTTAAGATGTGATAATGAAAGTTGTGAAGACCTGTAAGAGGAGCTGCAATATAGACAATGCAGGATGGAAAAGGTTTTCATATTTACATCAATACTACAACACTAATGATAGATCATTAAAGGTCAAAAGTATAACTATTCAGTGGCTATCTCCTTATCAGTATTTAAATTAGCTAATAAATGTATTGCTTGAAATTCACTTTTAGACCTTACATCTATTGAACACAAGGCTACCTATTTCTAATGCAAATCTTAATTTTTAGCCTGTTTAAAATTCTAAAATATGAGAGATGGTTATGCATTTAAGAGGGTCCATTGCATTTGCATTTTGCATGACAGCTGTGATAACTTTTTGAGTAAATTTAAATCTTCATTCTGCACACATCTGAGAACAAGATGCCATTTCACACATACAACTAAGATGCATAATGCAAATGACACTGTCTAGTTCCCCACTTTGAGGTATCCCATGTTTTCTTTCAAATTTTGAAAGGGATTTCTTTAGGTAGGACCTAGACAAACTGTGAAGACAACTAATGGATGCTGTTCACTTTTGAAATAGACTATCAGGTGAAGTTAGGGCTTCAGCCATTTGACTGTTCCAATATAAGCTGATGGTGATTGATTCAATAATTATGGAGTGATAAAAGAAACCCTACTCTATATCTTCAAAGGTTTAAACATTTATTAATGTCAGACTCAGTTTTAAACTGAATATGCATTATGCTCTTAGATCCAGATGTATAATGCCAACTTTTTGCAGGATTAAAGTCTGAAGAATTCAGAAGAATTTAAAAAGGGCAAGTAATTTAACCCCACTTTTTAATCCTCTGCACTTTTCTGAAAATTATAAAGTATTTGTCAGTGTGTTTGCTTCATTTTTATAATTTTTATTAAATAAAATTGCAACTGTGATAAAAATTCACATTAGAGCCTAAGCACTTCTTGTCTTTCAGCAGCCAAACCTTGTAACCTTTACAGAATTTGGGAGTAGGTTTTAAAAATTTGGTATAATCATATACCATAAAGTTAAGAGGACTTTTATCAAGATCAAATTAATAGTCCTCATGAAATCTTAATTATTTTTTTCCTTGTTTTCTGATTCGAATTTTATAAAGCTAATCTTACATGAAAGTAGCTGTGCATTAACTCACCCCAAAACACAAGATGCCTCTTTTTTAGCCGGGACTGGACCACTACCATTCACACTTATTAATTCATCTACTTCTCCAATTGCTTTGGGGCAACTCAGTGTCTTTTGTGTCTAAGACATTTGAAACCTACTATGCAATCACCATCTCCAAACCATGTTACCTGGGAATGATTCTCTGTACAGATACTGTTAATACCAATAAGAAAGCAAGCTTGACTGAAAATTCTCCTCAAGAGAGTTTTCCACTAATGAATGTAAACTCCAATCTGCCTTGTCTAGATGACATTCTAAATTAAGTAAAAAAGCCAAACAAATTGACGGCCACAAATCTTCCTTTATGATTCAGGTTTTGCTGTTTGGTTTTTTTTTTTCAATTCTCATTCTTTCGTTTTTTTTTTTTTTTTTCCTGTTCCCAGTATGTGCATGTGTGAGTGCAATATGACCATATCTATGTTTATTTAAATTCAAGAGGATCTTTTCAGAAGGGAAGGAAAATATTTTTTCAGGTTATTCTCATGGATGCAAAGTGTTTGACACAGTCTCACATGACATCCTTGTCTCTAAGTTGGGGAGACATCAATTTGATAGGTGGACCACTCGGTGGATAAAGAACTGGCTGGATGGCCACACGCAAAGAGCTGTGTCAATGGCTCAATGTCCAGCTGGAGACCAGTAACTGGTGGTGTCCCTCAGGGATCGGTGCTGGGACCGGTCTTGTTCAACATCTGTGTCAGTGACATGGAGAGTGGGATTGAGCGAACCCTCAGAAAGTTTGCTGATGACACCAAACTGTGTAGTTCGTTTGATATGCTGGAGGGAAGGAATGCCATCCAGAGGGACCTTGACATGCTTGTGAGGTGGGCTGATGCCAACCTTATGAAGTTTAACCATGCCAACTGCAAGGTCCTCCACCTGAGTCAGAGCAATCCCAGGCACAGCTACAGGTTGGGCAGAGAAGAGATACAGAGCAGCCCTGCAGAGAAGGACTTGGGGGTGTTGGTCGATGAAAAAATGAACATGAGCCAGCAGTGTGCGCTCACAGCCCAGAAAGCCAACCATATCGTGGGCTGCATCAAAAGAAGCGTGACCAGCAGGTCGAGGGTGGTGATCCTGCCCCTCTACTCTGCTCTCCTGAGACCTCACTTGGAGTATTGTGTGCAGTTCTGGGGTCCTCAACATAAAAAGGACATGAAACTGTTGGAACAAGTGCAAAGGAGGGCCACGAGGATGATCAGGGGACTGGAGCACCTCCCATATGAAGACGGGCTGAGAAAGTTGGGGCTGTTCAGCCTGGAGAAGAGAAGGCTGCGTGAAGACCTCATAGCATCCTCCCAGTATCTGAAGGGGGCCTATAGGGATGCTGGGGAGAGACTCTTCATGAGGAACTGTAGTGAGAGGACAAGGGGTAATGGGTTCAAACTTAAACAGGGGAAGTTTAGACTGGATATGAGGAAGAAATTCTTTACTGTAAGGGTGGTGAGGCCCTGGAATGGGCTACCCAAGGAAGTTGTGAATGCTCCATCACTGGCGGTGTTCAAGGCTGGATTGGACATAGCCTTGGGTGGCATGGTTTAGTGGGAGGTGTCCCTGCCCCTGGCAGGGGGGTTGGAACTGGATGATCTTAAGGTCCTTTCCAACCCTAACTCTTCTATGATTCTATGATTCTATGATCATAGATGACTAGCTGAAAAGATTGCTCACTACCTTATAAAATTGGACTTTGATTCCTTAGTTCATCTAAGGGCTCTTGTAAAAGTACTCCCAGCCTACTCAGGAAGAGCTTCTGTTGAAGTTTCAGAGTAGTATTCAGTAGCAGAGCAATAAAAAAAAACCAAAACAAAATAATATAAAAAAATAAAAAAATCTGCCTTTTTCTGGTCCAAGGCCTGCAAAAAAGAATATGTCACTCACTTTAAATTAGTTTGAAAATACTTGAGCTCTCTGCCCTAGGTCAAGAAGTATTTGATGGCCCAAGACACAGTAGGGGCACGAAATCATGGAGGGCCCCGGAATTATTAGGCCATTTCTTTTTTTTTTTTTTTCTCTGTCTTTTCTCTACCTAATTCTTACTCATGTATAAAGAAATATATGACGTGAAATTACTAACATTGTTACTAATCTATCTTTACAGAGGTTCAACTATATGAATGCTATGTCTCATTTGTTTTGTAAAATGGAGTTACAAAAATGGACCTATGCAACTTTCCTTTGTGAAGGCAAGACAAATTTCTGGAAAGGCTCTGCTTTACATACAAGGATCACAGTAAGATGTGGTTTTTAACACAAATCTGAAGGATAAATATGAGATGAGGAAGGTACATTCACATAGCAACACCACAAATGAGCTGAAATACTAACATAGATACACAAACAAATTAATCTAACTGTAAATATATAGCATTTGGGGAAGAGAGGAGCTATTGCTAAGGTAAACTTTCCTAAGCACAGATGGCAAATAACTACCAGAATGCTCCAGACAGCAAGTTTCTTACTTACAGGAATATATAGATAGATAGGCAGGTACATGGTTAGTTCTTTCTGAACCTATAATCATGGTACTTAAGTATCACATACAAAGTAAGTATAGAACAGCAAATAGATTTTTGCTCTCAAAGGCACTGGAGAAGCATGGTTAGTTATACACAGCCACTGGCTGCATCATTATTGAGATTAAGTAGGACAACAGTAAGATAGAGGATTTGCATACATTTCCTGATTGAGTATATTATTATGTAGCATCTCCTATTTAAACCAATTATTTTCTACTATCTTACTGTGCATTTCTAAAGGTATTTCTGAGAGAGAAATGTGATATTATTCTCTAGTATCTTTTTGCCAAGAAAATCCTCAAAGCTGTCTTTAACTCAGCCATCTACTTTTATGAGCAGGCGGCTACTGCAACAACTACTTGACCAACTACAGCAGAATCACATGTAAGCTGAAGTGTGAATAGACTGAGAAATCTGGGATATGGGGCTTGACTACCTCAGCTCTATAGGTAAGAATATTTAGGTTATATCCCATATAAATCTTTCAGGGATTCTTTTAAGGACAACTGCCAATTTTGCGCCTTATTAAAACAAGACTGGAATAAAAGCCATTCTAGCAACACTTTGCCCTTAACACTGTGCTAAGATGTTCAAACTTCACCTTGTAGGATGTGCCCTGGTTGATACAAAGAAACTTCACTCTTTCCTGAAGCTGGGTTGAAAGGGATCTTCAAAGGTCATCTAGTCCAAACCCCCGATATGGGAAGGTACATCTGCCAGTACTACCTGGTCCAGTGTCTCACCACACTCACAGAAAACAATTTCTTCCTAGTATCACACTGAAATTTTATTTTCTTTTTCATTATATCCTATCTAAAGCTATCCTGTTACTGTTTAAAAGTGTTGCCCCTTGTCGTGTCAATACAGGCCCTGATAACAAGTATCGCTCTGTCTTCCTTATAAGACCCCACATATATTGTAAGGCAGAAATAAGGTATCCCTGAAGCCTTCTCTTCCTCAGGCTAAACAACTCCAGCTCTCTCTCCCTGTCTTCATAGGGAGGTGCTCCAGCCCTCTGATCATCTTCATGGCCCTCCTCTGGAACACATTCCAACGGTCCGCATCCCTCTTGTGTTGGGCCTCCCAGAGCTGGATGCAGTACCACAGGTGGGGTCCCATCAGAAAAGAGGAGAGGGGCAGGATCATCTCCCTCAACCTATGGGACATGCTCCTTTTGATGCAGACCAGGGTACAGTGGGTTTTCTGGGCTGCAAGTGCATATTGCCAGGTCATCCAGTTCTCCATACACTGAACTGAACAGATAAATTATATTTGTTCCAATTGTAAATAAAGAAAAAAAATATTAATGTATTACTTGTTTAATGTTCGCTTTGCTGTTTTGCAGTATAATAATCAACTGTACTCTGAACTAGAAGTACTTTGATGCCTTTCACATAGCCATATTCTATACACATGGCTACCGTTTTCACACTGCCAAAAACATTATCTTTCATGACTTTGGTAGCAATGCTGAGACATCCTGAGCTACTAATCTATTTCAAACATCTGGCATTAAGTTATCTTTGGGTTTGCAGGAATACAAAATTTATATTACTTTTCAGGGGCAGTTTAAAGCACATTTACATTGTATTATTTCTTTTTTGCCTGCTTTGTTTTTAAATTGCAGTCTGATTCAGAAGTGCACGTAGAATCTATTTCTAAGCCACGAATATTTTATCCACTGAAATACAAAAGCCTGAAAAGCCGAAGATCTTTATCCTCATAACAGAGAAATTGCAGTAGTACTTTAAAATCATGTAAACTGAAGCACACAAAGGGCGAAGTTAATCATACATAATTTTAGGCAAACTAAGTGTGACATGAGTCCACCTAGTAGTTTGCTAAAAGGGTACTTGCTGAAAAATGAAGATGCTTCTCCTCTTTCTCCTCCTTTGTGCTTTACCTGGAAGCTGGCTAGGAAAAAGGAGGGAAGGGAGGGAAAGGTACTCTGCCTCCCTTCTTGTGGTAGCAGCAAGCTGTGAGATAGACTGAAGCTGTGGAATTTAACTTCATGCTGGTCTAAGATAGGGTTTTTATTATCCTAAAGTCTCTCTTTCATCATCTCAGTCAAGCAACTCAGCCCGTAGGGGTCATGTGCTCCTTTGGATATTGACCTTAGTACTGTAACTTAAAATCCGTTGGGTGTTCTCAGGGTTACTACAGTGTGCTCTTTCTGAGGAAATGTTACAATGAAACTTCCAGAGGTGGCAGAGGGGATGATTAAAAAAGAGGTAAGCCAAGAGAAAACAAAATAAGAAAGCATTCAAAATAGTAACAAATACCCTGAGCACACTAAATAAAGTATGAAAAAAAAAAAAAAAAACCCAAACAAAAAAGGCAGTAACATTAAAAAAAATAACAGGTAGGAAAGCATAATGAAGATTCAGCCCCAGTTTTTCTTAAACAGCACCCAAACTGAAACAAAATAGACACATTTTACAACCAAGTAGTGAGGAAAAAAGCTGGAGAAGCACAAAGTTACCACTTCAACAGCCTGCCTTTCACTAATCACAGCACCATTATTCCAGTGCTTTCCCTAACCTTAAAAACTTCATTATTTTTCTTATTATTATACTTCATTATTACACAGAAAATTATAAAAAGTTTTCTGTAATGTAAAATACAGAACTGATTTCTACAAGAATAATGACCTTTGGTAATATTACCAGCCTGCCTATTACATAGTGAATTTGTTTCAGCAGTCAGACACACCACTGAAGAAACCACAGCCACAATCAATAAAAAGGCAGTTCTATCAACCTCATCAATAAGAGCTTATTACCACACGGAATTTGAACCTTGTGATTCAGCAGAGTGAAACTTCTGCACAGCGATTCACTAACAGAAACCAGCCTGGCAATGAACAACAGTTTACAACATAATCGATATTGCCATAAGCTTTATCGTATGATTATTGTTTTCACTGAGAATTAGTTCCCCTCTTTTTAATAGTATGGTCTCAAAAAAATTAACATATATTTCAGAAGAAGCATGAAAAATTTTCATGTCTCTCTACAAGAAACAGCAGGGATGATCTAAAAAGGACCCCTAGGATTCTCAGTATCATCATTGAAACTGAAATGCACATGGTCAATTTCAGGTTTTTCTACAGTTAAAAGAGATGCAGACAACTATGAATAAATGGCAAAAGGCTGGAAGACTTTCCTGAATCATCACAGAAACTGTTCATACCATTATAGTTCACGTGTTGGTGAAGACCAGAAGAAAACTAGAGTTTCTGAGCCCAGGTGCACATTCTAACTATTTCCAAACTCTAACATGGATTAAGACCTGGAAAGATAAATGGCTTGCTTTCCCTTCTTCTCCATCTCCATTCCAGCTGAATTAAAGTCCTAACGCTTTAATATAGGTCCAGAGATGGATTAGTGGGTGACTGGTAGCGAAGCTATACCTCAATAGGTAAATCTGAACATCATCTCTGTGTCATAGTTTCTTTTCTGGGAAACTGATTAATGAGATTCCCCTGCTTCACAGAAACTTTGTGAAAGCGTTTATTTGTGAATATGTTATATAGTCTAGTGAAGAAATGCCACAGAAAAGACGAGTGGTGGCAAATAAATCAGTCTTCCACAATGAACTTCCATAGTGTGTGTTAAATAAAACATGAGAATTCATATTTAACAATGAGGAATACATCCACTGCTGAGTAGCTGCTAATTAAAAAGGCATTCTGTGATGATAAGACAGGGTTCCAATGGGAAAAGAAATGCCATATACACATATACTTAAAAGCTGTACCATAAAACACAGAGAGATTTTTTCCTATCTTAGAGTATCTGTCTTCATAGCCTTACAATGCTCACTGTGTCTTCTGTGTGATTGCCATAATTCATAGACTGTATCAATTATACTAAGGTACTGGGTAATCCAATACAAAACCATCTGAAGGTATAAGGAAGGGGTGTGGGAGAGAAGGTTTAAATATCTTTAGTTCATCTGCTCCTCTGTTCGTGTTTAATCCTCTTTCATAGGGATGCAAGTGCTACCAGCAACATCCCTCACCTATTAGCTCAGGTGCATCCTTTATTAAAACCATGATTACAAGCTCTATAAATACGTAGACAGATACTGCTTTCAGAGTCCAACTGCAGAAGAAAAAGGATGGCAAAATCATGTTCATAAGACAGTGCTGAAGGTTTCGGGTTCACAACATGGACGCTTTGGCCAAAGGGAGCAAAGCCTGCAATCCTGATCCCTTGTTCTGGGTGCCTGGCTTACTAAATTCCTGGTAACTTTGTGA
This sequence comes from Ara ararauna, assembly GCA_028858755.1. Lineage (NCBI taxonomy): Eukaryota > Metazoa > Chordata > Aves > Psittaciformes > Psittacidae > Ara > Ara ararauna. The sequence continues at coordinate 56,204,684 of CM054378.1, forward strand.
CAAGGCAAACCTAATTCCTCTTAACAGAAACAGTATCTCTGAGAAAAAGTTTGCTATGCAGAGGCATTCCACCAGCATAGTCTTTAGTAGCTTCCTTTATACTGCTTTCCTAGCCTGTATTTTGGAGATTAGGTATAATTTAGATAGTTAGCCCAGTCAGTTTCCACATTGCAACCTCAGCCCAAGTACACATAGAAATCACTGTATTCTTGCAGGTCAATTTTGGCTTAAATCTTTATTGTGTTCTTAATCCCACTCCCTTAAACAAAGAGCGATAATCCAGCCATACCATTTATTTGTGAAACTAAACTTTAGGGGGAAATGTTGGTAGTACATTTCATTACAAAACTTCCTATCCTCTTGCTTGGAGAGTCATTGGGATGCTGGAGAGAGACTCTTCATCAAGGACTGTAGTGACAGGACAAGGGGTAATGGGCTCAAACTTAGACCGGGGAAGTTCAGGTTAGATATAAGGAAGAAGTTCTTCACTGTAAGAGTGGTGAGGCACTGGAACAGGCTGCCTAAAGAAGTGGTAAATGCTCCATTACTGGCAATGTTTAAGGCCAGGATGAACAGAGCCTTGGGTGACATGGCCTAGGGTGAGGTGTCCCTGCCCATGGCAGGGGGGTTGGAACTGGATGATCTTAAGGTCCTTTCCAATCCTAACTATTCTATGATTCTTCTATCCTTACCATATCTAAGACAAGCTTTGTGCTTTATCCTGGTAATGAAGATTAGCTTGTACCAAAAACAATGCTAATTTTTTCAATGATTAGAACATTTGATCACGACATCAGATGTCATTTCACAATTTTTGTATTAGACACAATTTTTAGAAGTTCATAACTAATAGAAAGTCTTTAAAATTTTGGAAGTATATGATTACATTTTTGTACAGTAAAATGCACAATGCACTAACACATCTTGCTCTGACAATTTAACCTAATCTTTAATCTAATTTAATCTTCATTGAGCTTTCCTACCTGTTATTTTTTTAAATGTTACTGCCTTTTTTTCTTTTTTTTCCTTACTTTATTTAGTGTACTCAGGGTATTTGTTACTATTTTGAGTGCTTTCTTTTTTTGTTTTCTCTTGGCTTACCTCTTTTTAAATTTAATTTTTTAATCTGATTAGCAGCCGACAGCAAATTCTGAACAACACAGCACTACTACCACAAACTGCATTACACTGAAGTTTTCCATCATGGAGTGCACGTTACTAAGTCATTATTTAAAACTGATTGATTAAAAAAATGCTACGAGAATGGCTGCTTAAGATGTGCTTTGCAATATTATACCTAATGTTCTAAGAAGGAGCTTTGCTGTATGCAAAGATGTAATAAAGAAAAAGGGAACTGTACTTAAGAAGGATTAGGTAGCTCAGGAGGCTTATCATCGTGGAATGGGAGTCTTTCATCACTTAGTTACCTCTTAAATTCAGTCCTGTTCAGCAGTGACTGAAAGTCATTGCTGCTTAGTGACATATGAAATGAGCTTGGGTCTTAGTGGAGATGGTAATTTGAAAGCATCCACATCATAAAAGGCAGAATCACAAATATCCTCAATCTGCACCCTTACTGATGATTTTCCCAAATCTGACCTAAAGACTGAATGTGCTTCAAGAGCTTAACTACTGCCTTAGCTGAAGGAACAGCCTCTTAGAGTAAAAGCAGAAAAGTGTGGGAAAATGCTGTTCAAGTCAGAGAGTGCCTGTATTGGCTGAATACCTTCTTCCTCAGAGATGCTGGCTGAATATTTTCCATGATAGCAAAATCTGGCTCAGATAAGTTTATGTCACATTCAGAACAGCTGCATAAAACAATTTGAGCCTGCTTATCTGCAATTTCTGATAATGTGGCATTATTCTGCTGTGCTTATATTTTGTATCCACTTTGCACTGTTACAAATGACTACATCAGGTGAAAAACCATGTTAAATTAGGCTTATCTGAGTACAAGATTTTTTCTGAAAAAAGTAAAAATAAGAAAAACATAAGGATAGCTGATTTTTTTTTCTCAAAGCAATAGGATTTTTTTTTTCTTTCCCATTGTTAATGATTATTTTTAGCATAATTCAAAATTTTCAGAAGATTTGTGGTACATATTTAGATTGGTCCTAATAGGGAAGGATTCTAAATAGAGGTTGAAAGCAAAAAACCCACAGTAAAGTGAAATAAAGATGTAAGAATTCACAGTAACAGCCATTAGTAATTATTTGCAAAAGAAGAAATGTAGATTTCAGATGAAACTTACCAATAGTGTGCTCTTTCACAGAAGGAGAATAGTTACTGCTCAATATAGGAAAGAACATGAAACAAAAAACAAACAAAACCCCCAACATCTAGGAATACAATTTCATGGGCAGGATAACTTGAAATAAATATTAAAAGTATATTTTAATTGCTTTGTAATTAAAAATAGTAAGTCAAGTTTAAGAGCTCATAGACTTGAAAGGTTAAAATAATTATTTTAAAAAGATAAAGAAAATACTTCTACTAAGAAATTGAAGGCAGATCACATGCTATTATACAAGCTTACAAAACCTGAAAAATTGGGTGACTAATGTGCTTCAGAACCTCAACAATTTCTTGGCTGTAAGATTTAGACCCTTCTTTTTGTTTTGTGAATACCTTAGACTATGATACCTTCATCAGAGCAAGAATTTTACTGAGTCTTGTGGGCATAGTGCAGTTTTATGTCTCCATTACAATTTCCCAAAAGTAGCTTTCATTTGGTTCTGAAAACATTCTTTCCATCTATTAGGAAAGCAGTGGTACATCTATTACTTAAGCAGAAAAAAGCTACAGGGGTCAATAAAAATTGTTCAAATTTAATTGGAATGGTTTCTACTTAGACCATTGATCCACATCACTCCATAGATGAATAAAAGTTAAAAGCAGAGGATATGATCAATCCACAAACATCACACATTCTCTATTCAGACATGCAGACACTCATCAGAAAATAGTCATATAAGCATTTTTTATCATCTCACATTCAGCCACTGTACGAATTAAGAGACATGGCATAACTCTGCACTTTTATATTGACGCAATCTCTTTAACAACCCTGGGTAATCTAATCATGGAGCAAGTGAATTAGATGCTTCCACAAAGGTCTGGAGTTGACTTGGCAGAGTTTTTGCTCTTCCCTTCCTCCTTGAAAGCACCGTGTGAAAATAAGTTTATAGACAATTCCTAAGTATAATAAAAGCTGAATCAAAGAAAAACTGTGAAAAATGGTCTGATTTTCAGTTAGTCCTACAAGATTTTATCCTAGCTGGCTTTTTTCAATGAAGTATGCTTTAGTTCTGCCTTGCTGTATTTCATTATAGAACACACATCAACCCAGAGACTTCTATAGTAGAGTATCACAGATGCTTTGAAAAGTCATATATGCTCCTCAGGTAAGGTTACATTTATTGAGATAACAAAGATCTTAATTACGTAAATATTTTCAGTTTAAAGAAGTTAGGTACTGCATTTCCTTGCACGGAAAACCTTTCTAAGGTATCACTGGTATCCTCAAAATGTCACCACTGTAGTAACACAGAATCACAGCATGGTTTGGGTTAGAAGGGACCTTTACAGATCATCTAGTCCAACTGCTCTGCCATGAGAAAGTACATCTGTCAGTAGGCCAGGCTGCTCAAAGCCCCATCCAATCTGACCTTGGACACTTCCAGGGATAGGGCATCCACAGCTTCTCTGGGCAACCTCTTCCAGGGTCTCACCACTCTCATTGTAAATGAATTCTTCCTAATGCAAAACTATTCTCTTGCTGTTTAAAACTGGCGCACCTTGTCCTGTCAATACAGACCTTGGTAACAAGTCTCTCTACATCTTTATTATAAGACCCCTCCCTATACTTAAAGGCAGAAATAAGGTGTCCCTGTGTCATGGGTTCAGCAGCAGCAGTCATTTTTCTCCTTCTTGGTAGCTGGTGTAGCGCTGTGTTTTTGATTTTGGGCCTGGGAACAGCGCTGATAACACCAGTGTTTCGGTTACTGCTTAGTGATGTTTTGGTCTGGCCAAGGACTTTCTGAGTTTCATGCTCTGCCAGGGAGGAGGGGAGCCAGGAGGAAGCAGAGACAGGACACCTGACCCAAACTGACCAAAGAGGTTATTCCATACCACAGCACATCATGCCCAAGATGGAGGATGGAGAGGAGAGACCCAGAAGGGTGGGGAGTGCACTGCGTGGTCGGGCCGGGGGTGCACTGCGTGGTCAGGCTTGGTTTTAGGTGGTGAGAAATTGTATTCTTTCCTTGTATTTGCCTTGTCATTATTATTATTGGTGGTAGCAGTAGTGATTTGTGTTATACTTTAGTTACTAAACTGTTCTTATCTCAACCTGTGAGAGCTGCATTCTTTTCGATTCTCCTTCCCATCCCTCCGGGAGTGAGGGGCAAGAAAGAGGGGGGAGTGAGTGAGCAAAACTGCGTGAGTTATAGAGGCTTAAACCACGACAGTTTTTGGCGCCCAACGTCGGGCTCGAAGGGTTGAGATAACGACAGGATTAATAGCCACTCATCACAATGCTGATTTATTGGCTCTTAAAGTTGTTGCTTTTGGTTCTCTTGCGTTCATGGTTTCAGCCTGTTGTACCTTACTTACAGCCGGTATTTGTTATCTTAGCATGTTTCAGATATGGGTTTTGGTTTAAGGTTCTTGTTTTATTGTACTTTATTGGAATGGCTTGTGATACGGGCGGGCTCGAGAAGCCGTGGGGGGCGAATGTGTACCTGGCAGTTCGGCTGCTCTTCACCGTCCTGGCGAGGCTGTGGAGAGCCGAGGGGGGGCTGCCTCGGGAGCCGCCGGCTGCCGAAACGGCCCGGGGGAGCGGACCCGGGGAGCAGGAGCCGAGCCCCCCCACCGAGCCCAGCCCGGCGGCTGCCGAGCAGAGGAAGGAGGTAGCAGAAGGGGTGAGCCCCCCGACTGAGCGCAGCCCGGCGGCTGCCGAGCCGCGGGAGGGGGAGGCTACCGAGCGGCAGGAGGAGACGGCAGAGAAGCCGGGCCCCGAGGCTGAACAGAGTCCCGTGGCCGAGCCCAGCCTCGTGGCGGCCAAGAGCATTCCCCGGCAGCTGCCCGCGGAGCCGCAGGAGAACGCAGGAGACCCCTCAGCACTTCCCAGCAAGGCAGAGGAGGAAGCTCTGGACTCAGACAAAGAGCAGCTGGTGGTGAGAGAGCCGGCAAGCACAGCAGCTACACCAGCCCCAGTGGCAAGCACAGCAGCCTCATTTGAGAGCTCTGAAGGGTTTGAATGGCCTTTGGGTACCCTTGAGACCTGCCTGCTGATTGTGATGGGGATCAGCATGTTGGCATGCATACAGAGTGTGTTTTACCCACAACCATTTTGTCTGGTCCCCAGAGTTAAGCAGAGTGGGGTGTGGGCCTTGTCTGGGGTTAGTCTGCAACCTAGGATGACTAAGAGATTTTCCCTGCAGCTGGACAGTCATGAGTGGCAGGGTGTGTGGGACTGTATGGGCAAGTATCTTGTCCACTGGGCCCCTCCAGTGCTTTGGAAGCATTGGAGATGGAAGGCAGCTGTATGGAGTCCCCAGTGACAAGCTGCAGAAACTGCTGGAGGGGAGAGTGAATTACTTTGAGCCTGGTGGGCCCATGACACCTCAGGCCATCAGGGCAGAGATGCAGCATACAGATGGACTTATGATCGAGGGGTGGACTTAGCAACGGACACTCTTGCCCAGGTTACTGACGAGTGTGAACTCTGCACACAGCCTCTCCTGCTCTGAAAGGCTGTTACAGAAGATGGAGCTTGACGTCACGGACCGAATGGACTCAGCAGCTTTGTAGGGATTGGTCTATGCACTGAGGGATGATCTCTCTCCCTCTCTCTGTGTATGTATATATATACATGTGATGGTATATTGAAAATGTGGGATCTGAGCATGACGTGAATGGTATGGAATAAGGGGTGGATAATGTCATGGGTTCAGCAGCAGCAGTCATTTTTCTCCTTCTTGGTAGCTGGTGTAGTGCTGTGTTTTTGATTTTGGGCCTGGGAACAGCGCTGATAACACCAGTGTTTCGGTTACTGCTTAGTGATGTTTTGGGCTGGCCAAGGACTTTCTGAGTTTCATGCTCTGCCAGGGAGGAGGGGAGCCGGGAGGAAGCAGAGACAGGACACCTGACCCAAACTGACCAAAGAGGTTATTCCATACCACAGCACATCATGCCCAAGATGGAGGACGGAGAGGAGAGACCCAGAAGGGTGGGGGGTGCACTGCGTGGTCGGGCGGGGGGTGCACTGCGTGGTCAGGCTTGGTTTTAGGTGGTGAGAAATTGTATTCTTTCCTTGTATTTGCCTTGTCATTATTATTATTGGTGGTAGCAGTAGTGATTTGTGTTATACTTTAGTTACTAAACTGTTCTTATCTCAACCTGTGAGAGCTGCATTCTTTTCGATTCTCCTTCCCATCCCTCCGGGAGTGGGGGGCAAGAAAGAGAGGGGAGTGAGTGAGCAAAACTGCGTGAGTTATAGAGGCTTAAACCACGACACCCTGGAGCAGAATTGTTCCATCCCTCTGACAGTTTTCGTGGCCCACCTCTGGACCTGCTCAAATAAGTGAATGTCTTTCTTCTGCTGAGGACCCCAGAGCGGAATGCATTACTACTTGTGGAGTCTCACTAGAGTGGAGTAGAGGACAAGAGTATCGTGAGAGTATCTTGCTTCTGTTTGCTTCAGTGAAGAGTTCCTTGGTTACTCTGGACTGACTTCTAACGGTTATGTCTGATTTTCTTTCGAAGTATGAATTTACTTCAGTGAATAGCTTTTTTCTTTTCTCTAGCATCTCACAGGATCATAGAATGGTTGAGGTTGGAAGGGACCTCTGGAGAAGACTTTTTCCAACACAACCTGCTCAAGCAGGGCCATTTGGAGCCCAGGACCATGCCCAGATGGCTTCTGAATATCTCCAAGAAGGGAGACCCTGCCACCTCTGCATGTAACCTGTGCCAGTGATTGGTCATTCTCAGAGTAAAAAAGGTTTTCCCTGATGTTTAGAGGGAACCTCCTGTGTTTCAGTTTGGCACCAATGAGAAGAGCCTGGCCCCATATTCTTTGCAACCTCCCTTCAGGTATTCATATACATTAATAAGATCCTACCTCAGCTTTCTCTTCTCCAGGATGAACAGAGCTCTAGCCCCAGCTGTCTCAGCTTTTCCTTGTAGAAGAGCTGCTCCAGTCCCTTAATCATCTTTGTGACTCTTTGCTGGACACTGTTCACTAGCTCCATACACCTCTTGTCTTGGGGAGATACGGAACTACTCTCTTTATATAAAACTCTACCAAACTTTTCAAAATATTTCAAACACCAGTTACAAGCATGATGCATTGGGATTTATTTTTGCTCCTTTTCTTCTAATTTACTAACATCAGATGATGGTAATATTATTTTGGCATAACTTGATCTTAAGACAGGTCACAAGATCATTGCAGAGAGACAGTTAAGATTTTTAAGCTTGTAAGGCATCTACATAATAAAGACATCCAGACAAGGATATGTCAGACTACCATTTGTGAGACTTTCTTACAGTTAAACCATTCAGTTGTGATTGTTCTACAAAGGACTAAGAAGTGATATGTATTCTTTCTACTGTTAGCAGAACAATAACCAACCATTTGCAAAAGTGATGCTGATTAAGCGTATCTTCACACAGCTTGCGTGCAAGCCTGCAGGGGGCTCCAAAACTCTTTGTAGTGGTATTTTTTGGATTAGTGTAATGCGATTCACACCAAAAACAATTTCTGAACATATTCATTTCTCTTCCTATACTCAATTAGGAATGAAGGAATGAAGGAAGGAAAGAAGGAAAGGAAGTAAGAAAATCGTAATATTGAATTCATTCCTATATTCATAATTTCTTTTTCCATTTTTGGACTGTAGGATTATTTTATCTGCTCTCATATGAATTATAATTAATAGAATTAATAAGGTGCTCGGCCTGCATTGAAAGAAAATTAATGTTATTAGCCAGAGAATAACTCTCGAAGGCATGCCACATGCAGTGACACTATAACTGTGAATGCTTTAAACACAAAATTCTGTTATACACACATTGGTATGCAAGCGCAGTACACATATATGGTCCCAAAGCTTACCCAGAGACTTTGTATTCTGCATTTTTGACATGGACTGTAATCATACCCTTCAGTATTGGTTTAATAAGTCACAAATATGAAATATCCAAAGCAGTATTTTATTCATGTATGTCTTACAGGTTTTTCCCTTCCTAGCATGGGGATTCCCCTATAATTGGATTATTAGTAATTGATTCCCAATAAATAAATAAATGAAAATAGAATTGTTTTTTATTTAGAATTCTCATTCATTGTGGACTTCTCCGTCTTAATAGAAAGACTGTTGCTTCGTCTCTTGTAAATGGCAACTGAAGTCTTTTTTCTGATTCTAGCTGACCTCTCAAATCAAGAACACTATTTCATTTGCATTTCATGCTCCAATCTTGATACACCTTTTTTGTCACTGGTACCTAACAGTATTAACTTCTACTTGTAACTTCTATTCTACCTTTTCTTCGTTTAGTCACCCACAAGGGATTCCACATTTTCTAACCATTGGATAACATATTTTAAACACCTTTCAGAACCAAGTAAAAGTTTTTGTTTCTTTTCCTACCAAGCATTTATGATATTGTGCTATAACACAGTTTTCCATACACTTATTTTTATTTCTTATGCTTGTGTTGTCTTTTATTATAAGGTTTTGCATCATATTGTTTGTTACATCTGGGGTACTTTGTTCTTATTGCTTTTGCAAGTCACATTCATCTATGCATAAATACTCATTTCTGTCTAGTGGATAATAAAATCTCCCTTTGTGCAAAGCTTATAGTTTTATCTTTTTTAGCTTTTCCAGAAAATTTTGCTTAACTTTTCTACTGTTACATCTTCAGAGGCATTCCAAGAAAGTACTGGCTACTGACATTGGCAATACAGTGAATAAATCTACTTTGCCTGATATAGTTGATGCACCGGAATTTTCAGTGGAGGTTAATGGAAATAAGCACTCCTTTCAAATGAAAAAAAGAACTAAAAGAGAAAAGAAGTTATGTTATTCCTTCAGACTCCTTTGGAAATGCCAGCCATAACTTTTCTCACCATTCTAATACTGGAGGAGAAAGTAAGAGAGGAACTAAATACATTTTCTACCTTCTGGAGCAAGTATGCCATTTGTCAAGAGAGGAATCTTACAAGACATAAGCAAAACCAACTGGCATAACCAGATCCCCAACTGAAACAAGATTTGATGCCTGTATACTAGTAAATGACAGCTGAGGATCTGTTTCCTGATTAAGCTAGCTCTATTGCCCCTGATGCTCCTGTAATGAATGGTAAAGGACAGTACAAGAGGAAACTCATTTATGCCCTCTGAGTCTGTTTAAAATTCCTGTTAGCACCATTAAATTTGTATCTCTGATTTACCCTAAGCTTTTTTAAAAATATGCTTCTGTCTCACAAAAAATGGTTTGCTTGACACATCTCCTAAGAGCCTGTGGTCATTCTGGAAGAGAGCAGTGTTTTTAAATCTGTTACCACCTCTGCATCATTAAATAGCCAAAACCAGCAGCATGTCAGCTGCCCTAGTTTCCAACTTGTCATTTAAGCCCTGGAGCCACTCTCCTGGAGGAGGGAGAAAAACATAATGGCAGCAACAAATGACCAATTAGGTTGGAAAAAAGCTAAATATCATAGAACAGAAAAAGAAATAGTAAAATCAATCACAGACAGGAAGACCAGCTAATGCTCAGTAGCTTACTACAATGCAGATGCAAACAGAAATGACATGCATACTTCTACCTAATGTGAACACTTGATTGACCAAATGCTGGTGGCCACTACGAAAGTGATAATGAGTGGAATGAAAGCCACTCTCTCGTTACAAAACCTGATTTAAAAAAAGAGGTTTTTTTTCTGTTATCTGCCGCAGCAAAACCCTTCCTCCTGTATCACAAGGGTTTTCCTCATTTTCCAAATAGTGCAATAAATACATTACAAATCACTAAATGTGCTATGCTGCCTTTTGTCCCTCAGCTTCTGCAACTAGAATTCTTGATGCAAAATGTGCAAAGAAATTTACATGATGTTTAAGTGCACATGCTTGCATAGTTTAAAAAGACGTATGCACCAAAACTAAGTATCTGTTTATGGCAATTTAATAAGGAAGCAACATGTTCTTGGAGAAAGCCAGTTTGCAATGAGTTGCACTGAGAACAGAATTGACTTGGGGTATATGGGAAGGAGGAATGTAAGATCATCTTTAGCTCCTAATGCTGCTATGCTCCAATCTATCTATTTTCAAATATGAACTGTTAGTTGTTGTACAGAAAGCCTGTTGAAAGATGTAATGATCAACTGCTCTCCAGCCTCAAAGAGAATGGAAGGCTCTGAAGGGCAAATTGTTTGGTTTTGACTATTCTTCATGAACAGAAGTGGACCACACCTGAGTGATTTCATTAATTTACAAAACTCATTAAAATAATTAGCAAATTACTTTTAGCAACACTGCATATTGTAGTCACTGTATATGAAAATGTTTTGGTATCAATATAATGTGGTCACTTTTCAAATTAGTATATTGTTTTATGAAGACAACATGCAGAAGCCAAATAGCACCCAGAAGCTCATGGAGTTGGATTTAACTACTCTGCTTCAAACGTCCACAGTTATGGTGCCTGTATCTCTGGTGAGACTATACTGTATAGGCTACATTCATAGTCAAAGAAGAGAGCAGGCATTTGTTGGACACAATAAATTTGGTCATAAAGTAGATATTACAAAAGGTCAAATTACTGTGCCTTTTAAACAACTGTTTCTTTCCTCTAAGTATATAAGACAAGTATCTCAGATATACTGTAGACATCCAAACTACAGAAGCCTACATTTCGTGAATATAAGTCTTCCATGAATTCCCTCCGCTGCTATTAGAAGGACATGTGACATACCTACACTCCAGTCCATTTCTTCCACTGCATCCCCATATAAACCATGCTTGCTCTTCCCTCTGAAATTTTTTGAAGCATATAGAGCAGTATGGACATGAAGATAAGACAAGACAAGAAGAAACTGTGCATCAGTGTTCCTGAAAAACAAAAAAGAAAAAGAAAAGAAACAAAACAAACCCCAAACAGTATATTTTATAACAAAATTTCTACTAAACAAACCCCAAACAGTATATTTTATAACAAAATTTCTACTAAACCAACAAAACAATAACAGCAAAAAAAAAAAAAAAAGACAATGAAAAGTAATACTGTAACTGATTATAAGGTAATCCTGAAAACACACACACACACGCTGAATGCTGAATTGAAAGCAATAATAAATGACAAAACCGAACTAATTGCTGTTTGCTATATAAATTGAAAGAGTTGTTTAAAGCCAGGAACATAGTTTCTGGCTGCAAGCACCTCTCTTCATTTCACAAGTACATATTTAAAAGCCCAAACATAATTGTTGCTCAAAAAACATACCTTCCTAACTATATATGCATATATACAAGGAACACAATTACCTTCCTCACAAAGCATATGGAAGTTGATAACTAGACTGTATGACAACCAGGGTCAAACATGTCATAACATCATAACTATGTAAAACCAAGAACACTAGTACTTTTCCTCCTTCTTTATCCTGGACTAAGGTATATGACCAAATCTCTTGTCATTTAATGCTCTCTCGAATAACAGTACGTAACACTATAAGTATGTTGCACCAAAGAATATGCAATCTCAAAGTACATACTAATACAAAGATTTTTCCTCTCACAGTAATTAACAGTCTCCATTGTCTTCAGTCTATATCCTGAACTGATACAAAAGAAAAGAGTACAGTAAATAAACTGTAAATTTTGCTCTTCATGTGATCTGTCAACATGATGTTTATGACCAATTCCAGCAGGCTGTGAAAGCACAGCTCAAGTAAGAACTTATACATTATTTATAGAACTTTGCTTAAAATTGTGTGGCACTAGCCAAATTTACTGCTATACGCTTTAACAGCATTTGTAGTGCATTATGCATATTGTAAATATCAGTTGAATCACAAAAGCACTACCCAGAAAATTTGTCTGGATCTCACGTTAAAGCACACAGTAAATTACAGAGTATTTTTGGGTTCATTTGCCATATTTTCTCTCGCCAGTCTGTGGTGGTAAATACCTGTGATTCACATCAACATCAAAGAGAGACTATATATTTCCACACGGAGTTGATTCATCCACCTTTTAAAGAGGGAAGGAACAATACAGACATGCACACACAAACTGTTTCTTTAAAAGGAAAGAAAAAAATTCTAACCTTTAAAACCTGAAAACAAAGTCTTTTAATAAAAGGGATTAATCTGATATCAGTACTTTATTCTTCAGGAAAATAACTAGATATAATCTAGAATATTTATGATCCATTTTTCCTCTCTCCTTGGTTGGATCTGTTTTTATACAAGCTGTATGGTAAAAGCTTTCTTTTTTACTTGTGTACACAGCAGTACATAAGCACAAAATGGGAAAATTTGATCCAGATTACTCACTTGATAAATGTGTTTTTGACTGGGACTTTTTTTTCATATAAATTTTCTCCTTTAAAAAAAAAATGTAAATGACAAATAAACAAATTTCATGTGGAAAATGGAAAAAAAATTAATTCCCTTCAAATATTTGTGCACATATCCTGTATTTTCCCACTATTATACATTACAGATTCAAAAAAAAGATAAAAAAGAAAAATGGCAATATTTTTCATAAAATATACACTTTCTATGAAGTTGTGTTGCTATTTGAGAGGTCATACATGTTACATTACTGTAATAATAAATAACATGAGACTTCTGAGTCAATTTAAAAGACTGGAAAGATCAGCCCTTCAAGTAAAAACAAATATAAGTAAGTTTAATATTTAATATGTACATTAATGTAACTCTGACCTTTCATTAAAGAACATTTCTGCAAGGCAGCTGATTCTCAGTTTACAGCTTTTTACTGCATGGGATTATCTTTGACTTTTCCTTAAGCACAGTTCACTGAATTGAGAGTAATATACAAAGTGTAGAGTAAAACACCACAAAAGTTTACTTTATACTTAAAATGGCATAGCCACAATTTACTTTCCATGCAACTGCCTTGTTCTGTGATCACAGAGATAGTGTATTACTGTCAATGTATACCTGTATTGCTAACAGTATCTAAAGCCTCCATTGTAAATTTTATTTTCAAGAGATAATAATTCAGGTTTGGTTTGTGGGTTTTTTGTGTGTGCATTTTTTTGTTGTTGTTGTGGTTGGTTTTCTTTTCTTTTTTTAAATGGAACTAACACAAAGATCTAACTTTCATGAAGAGCCATCTAATCAAGGATTGATATGGAAGGGCACTTCATCTTTCTCTTCTTTGCAACTCAAATTGACAGGATCTGATTGACAGTTCGCTGTCAAGTGGAGAAGTGTCTCACCTATTAATATCCTATAAAAGATCACAAGCAGCTATTTATCTCCTGCCAAAACCCTTTGAGAAGAATAGTAGCTGTCTACCTTTACCGTGACCTTGAAAATGGAATAACAATCAGCTAGTAGGCAGGAGAGAAATTTGACAATAACAGCTTAACTCCTGAACCACTTCAGTAAACAGCTCCTTCAAAAATGCATTGCCACTATCTTTTACACAGTTCTAACACAGGGAACTTCAGTTTCAAAAGATCAGAGATTCACTGACTCAAATATAGTAATTTTTTTACCATAACTTGAATCACACAATCTTTTCAATTTACTGAGTAGCCAGAGAGATTACATATATACGACATAAGACATTCTTTCATGTGCATTTAACTGATCTAGAAAACATCAAAAAGCATCACACTGCTGGTGACTCCCCTGCATTGTAGAGTACTAGGTCCTTCTTTCTTAGTGTATACTTTTACATTACTTAAGGATTCAGTTCAGGTTTGAGCTGTAAAGCACAGCTTTAATGTGGGTGAGAGAGCAAGGTACAACCAATCTGATGTTGTGCTTCACAAATGGGTCTTTTAACTTTTTTCCTGCAATCTTGCTCTAGATGTTTGCTGCATTGAAAACTCCTTAGGTAATTTTGTTTGCTTTTCTGTACTTTACTGTTAATCTAATAATCAAAGACCACTGCAGCAGAGCAACAGGTGGGGCTCTGAATTTGTTGGCCTGCACTTGTCAAATCAAACTGATATTTCAAGTATGATTCTGCACTTGAAATGAGATGTGGATATGCCATAATGGCAATTCAATTTACTTTCTCACAATAAATTCTAAATTAACCTTTCATATAATGTAGGAATATGATCTTTCAGAACATTTTTTTAACTATCCTAACATTATCCTAGCATTCTAATTAATTATCCTAACATTCTACCATAAAGTAGATAATTTTTAGACCATTCACCCCGTACTATGATTCACAGCAGCTGACTATGAAAGCAGACATATTTGGCTTTCCCTGAGTTGGGCAAATGCTGTGCTGTGTTAAAATTGGGTTAACAATTGTTTCCATAATCCCCAAAGTCTTATAAATTCCAGCTAATTCACACATATGACATACCTTAAAACACAGATCTCATATTTTCAAAATTTTCCTGATCCGAAAAGAGAAATCCAGATCACTCAGGGGTAACTTATCAAAACCAAAAAAGGTGTTGAAAATGGAATGAGAAAGGGAAAAAAATGTAGAAACTTGTAAAACCTGAGTCTTTCTAGAAGACATAAAATGTAGGATGTGTTACTACTTTATCTACATTTGTGAAACAATTCTAACATGCAAACAGGCAAGTTACTTTTGACATCTCTGATTTCAGAAATATTTCTTCCTTTAAATGGTTAAGACACATAATTCATATATGTTTTTATCTCCCTTCTATATACGCTTTTTTTTCCCTTCAAAAAGTATATTCTCTTAAACATGTGGGAAAAAAAATGAAGAAAGAAATTTCTCATTTACTAAAAATTATACTCGTTACTAAATCCCTTTCCCCTGCAAAGCCTTAGAACCCAGTTTACGGATCTACTGCTTTTTTGAAGTGCTCCATTTCCAATGCAGTCCGTCACTCATCACAGAACGAGTTAGGTCCTTAATTCTTAAATTACTTAAATCTTTCATTTCTAGTTGGCCCTAAAGTATATGGATTCACAGCTTCTTCCTGTTACCTTTTTGCTCAAAAAGAACAAGCAGAAATCTGAGAAAAAGGGAGGAAGATCCAGCAGAACTGTTATGGCTTATAAGTTACTATCCTTTTCTAATATATACGCACATATGCATCATGTGTATACAAAAAAAACCAAACACTTCTCTACAATTTGTATTTTGCTGTAAACTATTAGGAATATTCGTGTAGGATTCATAAAGACACTTGATTTCAGAACTCTTAACTCCAGTACAACATGCTAACTGTTTTATTTTAAGACCTAATTATACATGGAAAAACTCTAAACCATAATCTGGTAGAGTAGATGGAAAAAAAAAATTAGAATGCATGCTGTAACAGTGTTTCAATGACTGAAATAGAATAAGGGAAAATTAAAAAATTATTGTCATCACAGAATTTTGAATATTACAGCTATTCAATCTATAACTGAAAAAATGGAATTAAAATCGTTCAACTTCATCTTCAACACAGATTTTGAACATACACAAGTTTGCATGCAGAGACTGCTTTCCAGAAGTGAGATTTTATTAGGAATTTTTTTTTAATATTATTATTTGTGATATCCTGTATGATTTATCAGAGAAGTATTCTGTACTTTTCTGTTGCTAATTTCTGATATGTTAGAAATGGACCTCTGGAATTGTCCAAATTTGGATTGTCTGTGCAGCATGTCATTAAAAGATATGCTGAAGATGTCTGAGTGACAACCATGTTGAATAATCAGCATTCATTTGACTTTCAAATATGCTGTAATGTCTAGAGAGTGTTCTAATAGGTTTACAATATGTATACACACTTGCTCTTGGGAAAAAGTAGTGAAAATTAACATACACTGAGCTGACATGCCCACTTACAATTAGGGTGAGCAAGTAAATTAGTATCTGTTTTTGCACACTTAGATCTGATACTTTTAATTGTATATATACTTCTCCTGTGCCATTTCTGAACATTGAATGTTGTTTTTGCTCTCTTTCAGTCTACCTAGGAACAAATGATAGTACACATACACAAGATTAAGGAAGAACAAATACAATATCACTTCTCAAAAAAACCAGACCAAATTAAGTATAACTGCATGCAACTATATGCTATGAAGAAATTATAGAAGACTTTAAAAATACAAATTCTAATGATTATACAGAATCATAGAATCATTTAGGTTGGAAAAGACCTTCAAGATCAAGTTCCACCATAAACTTAACACTGCCAACTCCATCACTAAACCATGTGCCTAAGTACCACACTGACACCTCATTTAAATACCTCCAGGAATTGTGACTTATACCTCCACGAATGTTATAATTCTTGACAACCCTTTTGGTGAATTTTTTCTTAATATCCAATTTAAACTTCCCCTGGTGCAACTTAAGACCATTTCCTCTTGTCCTATTGCTTGATACTAGAGAGAAGAGACCAACGCCCATTCACTACAACCTCCTTTCAGATAGTTGTAGAGAGTGATAAGGTTCCCCATAAGCCTTCTTTTCTCCATATTAATTTGATTACTGTTATCCCCAGGAACAAGTTTTATGGTCATATACAATGTCAGCAAGGCACAATTAAGATTGCTCAAATGCCCTAATTGCTTCTCAACACCTTAATGTGCTTGGATATTCTTTAATGTAACACTGACTCTGAATTGTTTGGGTTATAATTCTCATTATAATTGCAGCACTCCTATAACAAAGTTTATTGTAAATTATGAATATGTGATATTAACCTTGACTTCAATTTAACATCTCTTTTGTCTGGGAACTACACTGAGAACTAAAGCCAAGTGCCCCCCTGATGTAAACTCACTTACCTTCAGCTGTGTCAACAAAGCTATGCTGACTTAGATGACAAATTGTTTTGCCAGCTCTAAACACTAACCTACGCAATAACATTGTCTGCATTATGAATAGTAATACATTTAAAAGAGCTACTAGTGTCCCAGCATTGATTTCCAGTCTTCAACTCACCTGTTTTGGAGCTACCATTTTATTGTCGTTGCATTGAAATCAATGCAACATTCAGAGATATCAAAAACATTATGAATCACTACAGGCACACTGCACACTTGTAAATCATGAAAGAAACATTCAACATATAGTTAATGTACTCAAGAGTCTGTTGAAATCACCAAATGCTTTGTCACTGAGCAATAACCTTTCAACAGTTTTCAAATGGGTGTGCGTTTATAGTAAACAAAGTACTTCACTGTTAAATTAGTTAGAATGTAGATGAGAAGGCACCTTTATATTTATCACCATTGCCAAGAGGAAATAAAGATGTTTTAGGTTATTTATAAATACTCATGAGAATGTTGCTGTTGGAAAGGTTTACTCACTTAAAGAAATTTGATATAAGAAGCATTTCATTTGGTATGATGACTACACATGGCCACATCAAATATTTATATAGATAGAAATTATATAAAATTGCAGTATGAGATCAAGATTTTAGATAAACTTATATTTTCTTGCTAAAAGTCTTGATGAATGCCACATTAAGTCTAGAAAAGATAGGCTCCAATTCTTTGGTATAAGTTTTCATTCAGCAATAATACCATGTAAATATATTCACAGTAACAATCTGGTACATTCTTTTCAGAATAGCAATTAAGGGACTTCCTATATTTTAGAACATATTTTTACTTTTGATTAACTATTTGTAGAAATGGCACAACCTGTTTAAAATGTGAACAATACTCTGGTATATTTTTCAATAATTTAAATGGATGAAATATTTTTCCCCAAATATTTCAATTTATATTTCACAATCTATAAATGTATACTTTCATGATTTGATCCCGTTAAGAGACCTGTGGTAATAATTACACCAAAGTAGCTAAAATTTCAAAAATTAAGAATGACTTAGGATGATTTTGCACATCCAATGTTTAGGTAACTCAATGTGATGGCTATTAGAAAAATCATTGCTGTCAAAACCCCATTAATTTCCTAACTTCTGTAAATCAAATCTTCTCAAAATTAATCTGCCATAAAAGTGAGGCATCTAAAAGACAGTATCTCAAAAACTTGGCCTTACGAATGCCATTTAATGGATGCATCAAATCAATGATGAAGAACAGTTTCCCATTCCAGAAAAGTAATGGACTATGACTCTGCATTGTGCTTTCACATAATTAAGTCACATCACAAAAGATTTTTCATATCTCAAGTTACATGAAATTCTCAAGAATGAAAGTCCTAAAAAAGCCAATTTTTTTGAAAAAAGTTATGAAGCATGTAAACATAAAGTTTTTAATTTTTATAGATATAATTATATCTATATATAGTCACTTTCACTAAAAAGATTAACTGCAATCATCTTTTGAAGGAAAAAAAAATTACGATAATATGTAATGACATACTCCTTATGCCCACTAGCTCACTTTTTTCTTTTCTACTTCTTCAGAAGCATTGTCATTGTGAAATGCCACCATTAAATTATAAAACAATTAGAAACCTACCTTTCTACAAACTGCACAGCTTCCTTTGTGAGTCTCTGAGTAAGGTTCTCATAGGACAGTGGTTGCTGGATAATCTGATGGTCCCTCATTAAGAAGCAATTCAAGTGTCGAAAATGATAAAAGAAGAAAATCAAAACCACAAGTGAAATGGTGGCTATTAAAAAGCAGTAACCCAATGCTCGGAAAGGTACTCTGAGGAGACCAATGTAGTGCACTAATGCCAAAGAGACCAGGGTGATTCCAGTGATTTGGAGTGGGATAACACTGGATTTCTGAACCCCTTTTAAAAATACACTGCCTTGGCCAGGTTTGCAGTCTCTCAAGTTGGTCACAGTAAGCCCATAAAAGTAATCAAATCCATGACTGAGGGGGTGGTGGCAGAAGTCATTGCTTCTTTCACAGTTCATCCCAAGATGCCACTTTCCTACAAAAAGAGAAGGACAGGGAGTATTTCTGTAGTTAAATCATCAAACTTATAATGTGCACTATTTCAAACATGAAACCATCATTATGTGATATTTTCCCTGCCCAAGAGCATTTATTGTGAGGATCCCTATTTTCTATCTTCTATCTAATCTTTCTTTATGCCTTCATCAAAGACCTTGTTTCATGACTGCCTCTTCATTTTAGTGAGAAACAGTCTGGCACAGGTTCTGGTGGAAACCAGTAAATTCTGAGTGGGCTAGCAGGTCCCTGAAGAGCAACATAGCCCTAACAGATAATTGACTTTGAAAGTTAAGCCCTTGTACATATATAGTTAAGCAGTCATAAGAAAACTGTGGCAGTTACTGCTTTTTAAGAAAAGCCAATATGTAGTAATGAAATATCTTTTCCAAAATTTTTCTGGTGAATCATTCACCTTTAACTAGGTTTAAAAACAAAAAAAAGAAAACAGTAACAGACAGACAAACAGGAGATAAAACAAGAACAGTGAAAATGAAATTTATTATTTAAATGATTGCAAGGTGTCTGAAATGGACAATATACATATATATAGGGAGGAAGATTATTTTATTTATAAAATATATACTATATACATATTTATATATATGGGTGCGCATATACATGAAAAAAAAAGAAACAATAGTAAAAAAGGAAATTACTGCCACATACTAGCTTTCACAGCATTCCGTCTCACTAGGAAGTCATTGTATTTCTGCAGTAATGTTGGACACTGACTGACACAAGAAAATGGAGAGTCTGATTTGCATTAAAGTAGCATAATCTATTTCATGCTAATGACAATAAGTATCTAGGTAATTAAATCTATGACTCAGGTATGTCCCTTCATCACATACTTATGCATCACTTAGTTCAACAGACCTAACTGTTTGGCAGCATTAAATCCAAATGCACAATTGAAAAATAAAATCAAATTTAGTTAAGCCTATTGACATAAATGATGGCTACAGCTATATACTTTTTGGTCTCAGCAAGGAAGCATGCTGAATATTTGACAAACATGTCAGCCTTGACAAAACAGATGACAATATGTACTGCTGGGTTAAATTTTATTTATTTTTCTGAATCAAGTAACTAAACATGACCAGCATATTTTAGGGATCACGATTTTTAAAGAAATAAACAAAAATCCCCACAAACCCAGGAAGTCCTCATTCCCATAACTTAGTCCAAAGAAATGTGAAATATTTTGTTCTAGAGACTTCAGGATACAGGTGGTAGAAAGTACATAAAAGAAAAAAAGGACAAATAGAATTTTTCCCTTTCCTGCACCATCTCAGCTTTTACACATCTGTAAGAAAGAGTCCTGATGCAGGCAGTCCTGAGCATCTCAGGGATCTAGAGAGCAGCACATTGATCCCGCACTTCTTCCTTTAGCAAAGACAAATGCAGATGCTGCAGTATCAAGGAGGGTGAAGATGGGGATCAGTTCTGATTTTTTGAGAGAGTGCCTTGCACATGGGATCAATTTCATTATTTCCCTTTCACAAATTACATTACTAAGGTACGGCATGGGAAATGTTGTGTTCCTAAGATAACCTGTCAGCAAAGGTGAATTAAAACATGACAAATCTTGAATCTGAGTGTTTAATTGACTTCACTTCTCCTCGTGCATCTCTTGATGGTCTTAGGCTAGAAATGCCTTCAGTATGTTACAGAAGCAGCTATAAAAGCATTTTCAGGTCCTTCTATGTGCCAGTGAAATGCAGGTGCTCATAGCTTTCTCATCCTGTCAGAAATTTTCCCTCTTAACCGTCAGAATACCTCCTCACCTGAGAAGGAATTCTGATTTGTGTGGGCAAAATAGCTCTTATCACTACTTTTGATGTGGTCCAGTGAACATTTTTGTGACTGATTACAAAACCAGAAATGCAGGCCACTGTACCAAATTTTCAGATGTTAGAATGGCGCCATAAAGGGCGAGCCAAGGCTGCAACTCTGAATTTCATTTCCAGCAAGCAAAGATACAGATTTTAGAAAATAAATGTTTCAGTGTTTTCTCTTAGGTTTACATGACTGTCTTTACGGAACAATTATAAAGTCAGATCTATAGCAAGGTCAGGATGCAACAATTCTTATCAAGTTAGATAATGGAAATAAAGTTAGAGAACTATTAACCACAAATATAAATGATCTTAAAGTTTAGGGTTTTTTTCTCTATTATTTCTCAATCTCAAATCACTTATAATTCAGTAAAAAAAAAAGAAAAAGAAGCCATATCAACTTAAACATACTTTCAAAGTCATTTATTGTGACACAAAGATGTTTGTTTACACTAGATCTCAATAAAACTAGACATTGCAAGCTAGGACAGAAGAATCTTGCAACAACAAATTAGGACATGGGAAAATATAGGACCTATTATTTCAAAAGGGTTTTTAGCAAGCACAACAAATTGTTCAATGCTAAGACGAACTTGGGTCTCAAAAAAAGATTTGTTGAGAAGCAACTTAAGCCAAACAAAGCAGACAGCAGGTTAGCTGGGAAAAACACAGAAGCACTGGCTCTCATTATATCGGCAGCTGTGATGGAGAAACACAATTGCCATTCTCAAATGGCTGACAAGGCAGAGGGTTTTGAAAGATGCTGTGCTACTCTGAAAAAGCAAGTGATGACTGGGCCCACAATACATATTTTGTTTCATTCCTTGTGACAATAACTGCTGCCTTGAGCTAGTGTTTCAACAGATTATTGTAATGTGCTGTACACTTTGGGGCCCTTGTGAATCTGAGAGTAGTGCAAAACTCTCTCACCTCCTTGCCAAGTGAAGCTTCATAGCATGGACACTTCAGACAAGCATCATACACATTTCAGAAGATTCTAGCAAGCTTTTGAGTTAGATTTATGTTGTTAATTGTAAATTATTTGTACCTTAATAGTTTGAAATCTTTTTCTCTCCTTTGGCCACAAGTAAGACTTCTGCAGAGCAAGAGTGAGGCAATGAAAGGCACGTGGAAAAGAGAGGCAAGTCCTATTCAGCCAAGAAACTTCATTTGGAACTCAGTTTTTCAGAACCCAGAATGCTGGAGAAGCAGCAAAAATCAATGTTTCCCTTCTACTTTTCCCTCAGACAGTTGAAAGGGGAGCATTATGAAGACCGATATAGTATATAATGATATAGTTCTGCTCTTCATATAAATGGTAAGATACAAGATGCAGAGCAAGATCCAAAAAGAAATATTTTATGTGCTCAAAGTAATATATTTACATGAAGAACATAACATTAATAAGTATTAAGCATATATGGTTAATACAGTCAGTTTTTAAGCTCTTCTATTAATTGTGCTCCATAGACTCTGCCAATTTTGCATTGGACACATCACAATTGTGATGTGTCCAAATATTACAACACCTCATTCTGGAGGAAAGATACAATTCTCAGTTTATATATTAGTATTTTAAGCTTTGGAGACAAGCTACATAGGTGGATTTTAAAGTTCCCTGGATGCTGGACAACACACTGGATAACAGTAGTGATGAAAAGCTGACTGTAATTGAGTATAGCAGTAGTTAAAATAAGATTCATCTACTTTTAGTGGAATTTTTGCATTATAAATAGCTATTTCCTACAAAACATCAACAGTTCTTGCTAATCTCCGAGATCCTTAACTGGTGAAATATTACATATGCAATGCATCTACCTTTTTTTGAGAAAACTTGGTTTTGTTACAGATCATAGAATCACAGAATCATAGAATAGTTAGGGTTGGAAAGGACCTTAAGATCATCTAGTTCCAGCCCTCCTGCCAGGGGCAGGGGCACCTCCCACTAAACCATGCCACCCAAGGCTATGTCCAATCCAGCCTTGAACACCGCCAGCAATGGAGCATTCACAACTTCCCTGGGCAACCCATTCCAGGGCCTCACCACCCTTACAGTAAAGAATTTCTTCCCCATATCTAATCTAAACTTCCCCTGTTGAAGTTTGAACCCGTTACCCCTTGTCCTATCACTACACTTCCTCATGAAGTGTCCCTCCCCAGTATCCCTATAGGCCCCCTTCAGATATTGGAAGGCTGCTAGGAGGTCTCCACGCAGCCTTCTCTTCTCCAGGCTGAACAGCCCCAACGTTCTCAGCCTATCTTCATACGGTCTTCAGACTGTGTTTCTTCCTGCCAGATCTACTGGATGCCACCTTTGTGTCACAGGGGAAAACCAGTGAGGCAAAAAAATGTACACATAAAAGAGATTCATAGCTAAAATATCTCTCAGGATGTACCAAGCAAGAGGAAGCATATATGCGGAGACATGGAGAAAATTAAAAAAAATAAACGAAAATACATTTAGGGAAGAAAAAATGCCCTTAGAGAGTAAAGGGGAGAGAAACTTAGAACAAAAAAAAAAAAAAAAGGAACTGACAGTACAGGCTTGAGCAACTGAAAGGGTTCAAATTACCCTTATGCCAATCCTTCAGTGGTGCAGGATTTGACAATTAATTGTTTCGGAACTGCTGAGTTAGATTGAACCAAGCAAAGACTCCCTGACCTAGACCAAATATGATGTGATAAGAATACCAGCAGAGACAGAAGATGGCCTGGCTGGGAATCAGAGTCTGCCTATCTAGTCTTCAAACCTATATAATTTTTCTTTTTGTCATTTACACATGCTTTATCCTTAATTTTAATGCACTTCTTGATTTTTAGAAGCCTTCATTATACTCTAAGGATATGTTAATATTACATCTTATGATTTCATAGCTATCATTCAGGCCACTTGAAAGAATTGTTCATTAAGCATCATGGAGATAACTTCTGGAGATCTAAGTGGCAAGCTGTCATGTTGCAGTGAAAGTAGTTAAAAAAAGAACATTAACTAGGTCAGCCCCAGAAAATGAGTTGTATTACAGTGCTTTTTGCAAACAGAAAAATGATTTCTTTGCAGTCTGTAATTGAATATGGAGCAATAGGAATTAACTCCACGATGAACATGACAAATTATGAATGGCTTTTTTGCACTATGGTTCAAATGCACCTCCACTAAATATACTTCTGCTAAGATTTTCTGCTTTTATATTTTGACTCTGTCAAAACATCAAGGTAATTTATACTTTCTCAGACTGGGGTATCGCTAAGTGGGATTTTTAGTTACAAACATCAATACTGGCTAGCTACATCATACAGATATTTTTGAACAGTGGTATGAATTTCTAGCCATGCAAAATACACTGATTTTTTAAACAAAAATTACTCCTAAAATTGCAAGCTCCTATTACATTTAAAAATACAATTTGGTACAATTAGGTACATCAATCATCTAAATTAATGTAGTAACATTCCGGTATGATGTTCTCTAAACAACTATTTCCTGGCAATTCCTTTACAGAAATACATTACACAACAGAAGTTGTTATTTCACAAAAATATTCTAAAGCAGTGCAGAAAAAGTCCGTGGCCAAATTAGGAAAAAGCCTCCCCACATTATTTAAATGTTATACCTTTATGATACTAATTCCAATTCAATTTATTATTCATCTAATGATATTCCTTTTACCCATCACTGGATATTTATGCTGAAGTTAGTTCTCTGAACTATTTTTATAATGAGAAACACATTTTGACATTAGACGTCTACCACAGGGTGAGATATATTTCCTAGAAATGCCCATTTTTGTCTGATGACTAAGAAGAGAATCCAGACTGTTAGTGCACATACTACATCATCTATTTTATGGATATTTGAAAACTGGTGAAATGAATCCCACCACTGTGCTGACTTGTACCCTGCAATTGATCCCCTATTGTCTCTCTGTTGTAATCAAACTCCTGTTTGTACTGAAAACTTTCCAAGAGCTTGACTAATTTTCAATTTGTTCATCATGTTTCTCCAGTACCTTGCACGATGAGACTATAACTACAGAAGTGAATTAGACATACTTACCTGATTAGTGCTTCACATATGCATGGGAATGTGATCAGCTCTGTGCCAGAAAAATAAATTCATTATGCTGTGGGGGAAAAAAGCTCCATATAGATCCTTAATAGCCTATATGGAAAGCTAATGTCCTTTTGATTGGAATGAATGAAAAATAATGCTGTATATCTATGCGATTTTACCTATTAGAGCAGTTGCATAACCTCTCTCCTTCAGGAGTTTGGAAAACGTTATTTCTTCAGAAGGAAGTCCCCCAGAAGAGGCAGAAAATAAGAAGACGCCAACTCGTGAAAAGGCAGCCATTCCTAAGTACAATGAAAATGAATGAGACTTCGATGATATAGTGAAACAATTTCCATTCGTTCTTTCTGCATGCACTATTTTGCTTTAGATGGTATCACTTAGATTACATACTGCCACCAGACACTAAATGCTGCATTTAGCTGAGCAAGGTCTTTCCTGCATTGACACCAGAAACTGAGAAGTGGAGAAAAAAATTCTCTGCTTATAGTTGTGGGGCCAGCCATCACATAAAAAGCTGCACACCCTTCTGTAGATGTTCTAAGGTATAATATATCTGAAAGAAGTTGAGCTTGCATAATACAGTTTTCTTGTACATGAGGAAGGAATGGAGCTGATAATAAAGCAAGATCACTCCCGAGTTCTACTCTCAGAACTTCGACTAAGCTCATACATGGTTTTCTACAAGCCTTTAAGGTTATTTGAAAGAAGGTAGCTGAAATAGGGCAGTCGTACAGCTGGGCATGTAAGTAACATGAGGTGAAAAAAGAGCAAGAGAGGGTTTGATTCTGGAAATAGAGTGGCTAAGGCACTTAGCTTTGGTAGGAGAGGACCAGCGCTGCAACAGTATGAAGACCACAATTCAAAGCACACAGACTGCATTAAAGAAGCATAAGGTATCAGCTAACAAGACAACATCTAAATAAGGCACAGTAATTTCTACATTATATGCTGAGAGTCTGAGGAACATAAACTTGAGCTTATAAGCTACTGTTAGGATGAGGAACTTGAGAGCTCAGGTTCATGAAAATTAGATTACTAGGATTCCAGATGAGAGCTGGCTTCAAGTATAGACAGACAGAACACAGAATATCTATGCAAATCTGTGCAGATGTATCTCCAGGAAGTCTGAATTATGCAACTGTATGATTGCAGTGCCAAAGTTACATGACTGATGTAGACAACCAGACTCTTCCCTCTGGTATCCCTCATGGTTAGATAAGAAAAAGACTCCTTTAACTGGTTTATTAAAGAGAGCTCAGCCTACCTGCCAAATACTGATTTAATTTTTTCACTCCAGCTAGCTTTATTGATCAACAGTTTAGGTAGTTTTAGTCTTCTGTACATATCTATATTTTACTTATTATATATTTATTCATGTTTATTTTTTATGCACTTCAATGTCTGGTAACTGAAATCAGTGTAATTCCCTGAAGTTACCAGAATGAGAGAACTATGATTTTTTTTCTTTTTTTTTTTTTTAATTGTTACCTTTCTCTGGGTGTGTCTGTCATCAAATACTGCATTTTGAAGACTTTTCTTCAGCTCTATTAGCAGGATTTTTAGATTTCTAATATTTTTTTCCACATTATGACTCTAGTATCTTCTATAATAATTCTTTATTAGTATTCATTGATGTTTGGAAATAGCCCACATTTAGCAATTTAGTCATCTAATTAAGACAAAGAAAATTTTTGTACACGCATAGAAATAATCTGGTTTACCTGGGAGGCAATCAGTTAAGAAACAAATCAGTTGAAATGCTAATTTCTTGGAAATAAGAACATGGGTCATAATGGAAAGTGACCTGTGGCTTTACCTACAGTAAATATTAATAGCAACTTAGCTGTAACAGGTATATAAAATTTTCCTTTGCAGCTGAATGTAATAGAAAATTTTGCAAGTTATATTAGCTAGCACTTTTGCAGAAGCTTGTTACTTGATTTGAATGAGCACGAACATATCAAGTAGGCTCCAGAGTCTTGCTTTGCTTTCATTCCCAGAAGCAAGGACAGGATGTTTTATCACTAATGAACAAGTGATCTGATTAATGTATAATGATCCTTGCTAAAAATGATGTTAAGGGAATGTTAAAGTTGCATGGCTAAGCACTGAGGGGCTCAGTCCCAGCACACTAAAATAAACAGACTGGATCTTCACTTACTTAAATGGGCTTTGGATCAGGTAGTTTAAAAGTGAGAGAAGTTATTAAATGCATGCATTCATGGAGTACTTAACACTGTATAGGCATAGATACAGAAAGAAAATACTTAGAAAGGAGATTTTTTTTTCTTTCTTCTTCCCAATATTAAGGGCTGCTAGAACATCTTAATGAATAGCCATCACTCCACCACCCCCACCTCCTCCACCCCCTGCCACCCTGAAAAAAAATAACAACTCATCTAAATCAAAAGATTTTGTAGAAACAGAAATGTCTGAACAGAAGGATTTACACCAGGTTTTCCATTGTATCTTTCTAGATGAATCTCTGTGATGCTCAACAGTCAGGCTGCCCACAAATATCTTGGAAGCAGCCTGAATGTGACTGGGGAGGCAGACAGAGAGGTCATTTGGAAGGTGGAGGAAATCAATAGAATTTGTCTGCTCCTTACATTAAATCACCACAATCGGATTTTTTCCTCAGTATTTTAAAAATCCTTTTCCCGGTAAAAAAGGGCTTTATTTTTGTGTTAACTTATCTGAACTGTGAGAATTTCCCATATACATGGAAGATTTGAAATGCTGACCAACTTCACTGAGCTTGATTGGTCACTGAAATAAGTACCTAATCAAGGAATGATAAAGATATCAAGAAAAGCCAGAGAAGAAAATGCATCCATTTACTACAAATAAAATATCATATTTATGTATAAAGCAATGGAATTTTACCTGATCTGATAGGATATCGTCCAGTCAGGAAAGCAGCCCTACTTGGAGTACAAAGTGGGGACGCTGCTATATGCTGAGTAAGTGTCACTCCTTCCTCTGCCAGTCTGTCAATATTACGGGTTCTAGAAAAACATAAGCAGGAAAGGCACCAAAAGAATATACAAAGATAATTATTTGGAAATGGACATAGCAAGATCAAGGCATCTGAAGCAAAATCTATCAGGAAAATCAAGTTAAGGCTTATTGTAGGCAAATTACCAAAACCATGGTAGGGCTGCAATTCTAAATACTATTGTGTCAAATATTTTTACATTAGGTGTCATTAGTCAGGTATATTAACATCTGTTTTAATGAATTCATTGAGTACAGCATGAAGATGAAGGAAAAAAAATCAGCACTTTATTTATGATTGGCTAGTGACAAGCTTTGCTTAACTCACAAGTGCTTCAAAATATGCTTAATTTATAGTACTTGTGTCATGTGTATTTTAAACTACAATTGTTGATTGTACTTTGCTTCTCAAGACCTACCCTTATTTCGTTGGTTGCTCAATTCTCTGTTTATGATGCAACTTTTCAGAAGGATAAATAAAAGAGATAAGTCTTCTTGTGAAGAAAACAAAGATTAAATATGCTATTCTCTAGAAAGGATATTAACTTTACTTACCTATAAAGAATTAATGAAATCTCTGAATGTTTTGGGGTTTTAATTTTACAAATCCATAGAAAAACTAAAATAAAGCTCTGACTCCCTCAACTGTATCATCCTACCTTAATGTTCTGTTCCCATAACATCCTAGGTCTCCAATACCAAGATCATCAGCCATCAGTAAAATGACACTGGGACTTGAAGCACTGTACGCGTTGATGCTGTTTATGGCACACTGGCAAATTAGTAGAAAGAAAAGGAGTCTCATCTTCTTCCTGGTGCGTAAGAACAGGTGGAAAACATAATAGATAAGACCTTTTTTAATTTTACTATTAATAGAATTTAGTCCTATTATTTATTGCTCTGGATTGTATAGTAAAAGGGGAAAAAAATAGACTGTAGATTTTTATTTGGCCTTTTTTTTCCTCAAGAGTTTTTTTAAACATTATTTTCTCAGTCATATTTCTTAAAAATTATAATGCATCTTTTAGTATATGGATAATTTTTCCTTTCACACCTTTACACAGATGAATCCTTTAAATAAAGATGAAAAAAGAATTAGTTACAACCTCAGTAACAATATTTTTGCATACACAGATATACTATACAGCAGTAGATATGACAGCAAATAATTTATTTAATATTTTTTTTTAGGTATAAATGTGATTTTAGGAACACAGAAACCAAAATCTTTTAGGATCAAAATTTCCAAGGTTCATTGAAGGAAAAAACAAACAACAACAACAACAAAAAAAACATTCATCAATTCTGCTACCAATGGAAATGGCTGAATATCTCTTCAACAAGGGAAAAAAGAAATCCAGCTAGTTTCTTGACAGGAATAAGTACTATCTGAAAGGAAATGAAGACATACATTATGAAATTATTGAAAGGGATGTTCAAGGAAAAGCTCTTTGCAAACATTTTAAATATCAGTGCCTGAAGCAAAATTGTGTAAAAATATTTTATATCATATCACAACGTTCAATAAACAATGCTCATGCTATATCCAACTAAAAACAGGAAGAAGAATGTATTGTACACAATACTAGGTACCATCTTTTATGATAAGATCACAGTCTATTACTATTTTACCTAAACAGGGACTTGTCATATCTCTGTTTTAAACTGCATCAACTATGCTTTGGCTGCAACTGAGTGCCTCTAGGCTGTGAAGGACTGTGTCAGGTTGTCGTGGTTTAAGCCTCTAACTCACGCAGCCCATTCTCTCACTCACTCCCCTCTCTTTCTTCCCCCCGCTCCTGGAGGGATGGGAAGGAGAATCGAAAAGAATGCAACTCCCACAGGTTGAGATAAGAACAGTTTAGTAACTAAAGTATAACACAAATCACTACTGCTACCACCAATAATAATAATAAGAAGGCAAATACAAGGAAAGAATACAATTTCTCACCACCTAAAACCCAGCCCGACCATGCAGTGCACCCCCAGCCTTCCGGGTCTCTCTGCTCTCTGCTCTCCATCCTGGACATGACGTGCTGTGGTACAGAATAACCTCTTTGGTCAGTTTGGGTCAGGTGTCCTCTCTCTGCTTCCTTCCAGCTTCCCCTCCTCCCTGGCAGAGCATGAGGCTCAGAAAGTCCTTGGTCAGATCAAAACATCACTAAGCAGTAACCGAAACACTGGTGTTATCAGCACTGTTCCCAGGCCGAAAGTCAAAAACACAGCGCTGCACCATCTACCAAGAAGGAGAAAAATGACTGCTACTGCTGAACCCAGGTATACATATCAAAAAGGAACAGAGACTCACTCTCCTTTTCCTCTAGTAATACTTCCATCATTTCTGGATGCAGGCAGCCTTTTTCAAATGCAGATGACACATGAGTCACACCTGCACCCTGGATTATGCTGGGACAAGAAGGAAAGGGGAGGAAACCAAGACTGAGGTAGAAATTTGAAAGTAAAAGAGTAGAAAAGGGAAGTAGAAACAAGAATTTTAACAGAGAATGGGGACAGCAGGTCAAGAAATAAAAAACGTGTCAATCAGTGAGTTATGGTAGATAAAAGTAACTGAAGAGAAGATATAGAAGCCAGAACTAGAAGAGCTGGTACAGAGACTAGACGTCAAGAGAGACACGTTCATGTATCAGTGAGGTGTGGTGGTTAAAAGTATCTGTAAAGTAGATGAAGTAGTCAGAACTAGAAGAGCTCGCACTGACTTGAATAAAGAGCAAGAAAGGAAACCTGAGGCCTAGCTGGAATGAGAATTGCAGGCTGAAATTAGGAGAAATGATAGAGGGTTTGTGAAACTGGAAGGGGCAGGATGACAGTGAACAGGAACACAAATTCAGGAAAAAACATGAGAGAAATGGGAGTATCTGAGATGAAAGAGCTGAGGAGGCATGATTAAGGCAGATGAAGAGAACTGACTGGAAAGAGTCTGGGCAGTTTGGGACTGATGCAAGTCAAGATAGTTGAGATCAGCCAACAAACTGGGACTCTTAGTACTTGTTTGCATACAGATAAAACACTAATAAGTATATTAGCTGATTTTTACTGCTTAATATATGCTTTACAACCCATTGACCTCGCTTAGATATCAACAATTCCGGTTTAGATTTCAGCGAGCAACATCTAAAGATCCCAGCCTTATCACTGTTGCAACAGATCATTACCTGGCTTATTCCATGGGAAGCAATCTACTTTGTTTCAGATATGGAAAATACATATGCAAACTTTAAGACTAAACCACTAAATGTAGTTCTGCTTGGTGGGATACATCTAACCAACCCTCCATCCCATTACCATGTTAATGAAGCTGTGTAGCACCTGCCACATTGCAGACTTAATCTGCATAGTAGATTTAGGTTTCTTCCCTGAAAGGATAAATAAGTGAGATTTTCTTCCCATGCATTGCAGAGAACAGCTAGCACCCTGACCCTGTAGAACAGGAACAACCTGCTGCCAGACGTTTAGTTCCTACTCCACTATTCAGACTGCAAAGGCCTCAAGGACCATGGTAATAGGGATGCTGAAAAGGGTGACATGTATGTCGGTGACATATATAGAATTGTGCTGATGCTCGCAGGACATGCACATTTATTTCATAGAATTACTGAGTGTCCTCAGTTTTGTTGCAGGCTTCACGTTGTCTGAATAAAACCTAGAAATATATGCTCCTGCCACTAATAAACCCATCATTTTAAAAGCAGAAAGCTAGCTGGCTTTGCAAGTTTTCCAAACAACAATTCCAAGGTTTAATTCAACTGGTACAAACAAAACATCCTGTGTTTTAATAAGGAAGTATGGAACCATGCACAGCAGTCTTTTTGAATATGTGTGGGGTCTTTAGCCATTAGTGAACAGAGCAAATTAATTTTCCTTTTACTGAGCAAAGTTACTGCTGGAAACCAAAGCAGCAGCTGTATTTTATTTTCCAGAATGAAAGCAATGTAAAAAATGAGTGAAATATCTTCAAAATTAGCTGACTACAATTTATACGAATTTTAAAGATTTCAAGTCTGCATAGAGACATGAGCAGGAAAATATGTAAGAAACTTTATCACCTTGGACAACTTTACAATCTTTTGCTGTATATGTTATACATATACATAGCGAAAAATAATATTTTAAATAAACATTCATATAATATTCTGAATAAATCTAGACAGCAATGTTAACAATAGCTGTGCCCAGTATCAACTGGATCATTGTAATTTACAAAGTGGCTGAAAATCTTATTTTCTGGATCTATCTATTCCTGCAGAAGTTAGCCTCATTTAGTACCTCATTTCTCATTTTGCAAATTAACAACAAAAAGTGGTATTGAAAGATGCCTCTGATGTAATATTGCTGGATACTCCTCCACTCTGAAAGAGTATCTGTAGGCACTCTTACACATTGGGCTATCTGCCTCCACTTGGTATCATAGAATCATAGAATAGTTAGGGTTGGAAACGACCCTAAGATCATCCAGTTCCAACCCCCCTACCATGGGCAGAGACACCTCCCACTAAACCATGCCACCCAAGGCTCTGTCTAACCTGGCCTTGAACACCACCAGGGATGGAGCATTCACAACTTCCCTGGGCAAATCATGTCCCTGAAGTGAAATCAACATGGAAACGGGAAAAAAAAATTAATCCCAACAACTCTGATTTCTCCAGTGTCCTCTCTGGAGTAGACTTTTATGCGTCTTGAAGGGATGTGCTTGGGAAGCAAGAAATATTGGATGGATGAAATTGTGTGGAACAGACAACAGCAAATGAATTCGGAGGAGTAAAAAGGGAAGAACATGAGAACGAAGCTCTGAGGATACTGAGGCTCATCTGTGTCACACTAGGGTTTTTAATGGTGAAAAGACAGGCATGTGCAGATCTAACATAAAAATGATTACAGCAAATCAGATGAAGCTTCCACTTAACCTAGCATTAGGGCACCAGCAGCAGGCAATCCAAATGCTTAAGGTAAGAATATAAGAAACTTGGCGAGTATACTCTTTTACTAATGCACACTTCTAGCTTTTGACAGTCAGTATTTAGGGCATTTTGAACAGAAAAGCACTGTATTGAATATTTCCCTGTAGATTCTTTTCCCTTCATGAATTTATTTTAGGCTATTTTGAACCAGACAACTTTTGTTTCATTTTGGTTTGTTTTTTTGTTTTTTTTTTTTTTTTTTTCACTGAACCAATTTGACATTATTTTACTTCCGCAACATCCTTTAAATGTTCCTACAGTAATCTTCAGCTTTGAAGGCTTATGTTTGAGATTCAGGTGGCAAAATTTTTCCTTAATTGCACGCAGGACACCTAAGTGCAATTTTCAGTATCTGCTTCACTTTCCCTGGGATATAATACGACTAATAGCACTTTTTTCATCCCAAGGTGGCTGCTAAGTTGAATATATTTAAGAGGTGCTTAATGTCATACAACAAGAGCTATGTAAGAATTTAGATTTCATACATCCCATTTCAAACTACGATACTTTAATCACTGCATATGTATGTGTATGCATGCATATGTATATACATACATACATCGATGGGTCAATAGACATATCTGCACACGTACGTGGATGCATATATACATATATCCTACTTTTTCTACATATCTTCAAATTACATTTTTGGGATTCTAATACATATTTCTACTTGTATTAAAGCAAATAAAGAATAAATTTTATAAGAACAAATGGATGAAAACAATTCATAGATATACTCAAAAAAATTCCCTAAAATTCATAAAAATCACACTGTAAACAAACTAGAAGACAACACTGCTCTCCATAAGACTCTGCAACAAGAAAATTCTTCAGCTTCATGAGAAAAAAAGTTTCTAAATTGTAACAAATGGTAAAGTAATATTATATACTATTAATAATTTTATGATCTTAGCTTAAGATTTCTTAAAATCTCTCCATTAATTTCTGACAAGTTAGTCATAACTGTTGCATCTTTTATGTCATATGACTGTGAAAGGAGAAATAAACCCACATGATTTTGGCCTGCTTTTAATACTAATTAATTTAGACAAACAAACATTACTTTGCATTTGCAACAAGCTAAGACTGCAAATATTTGTTGTATCCTAACTGTTCACTGGTAACTTAATCTCAGTAATATGCTTCTAATATTTTAACAGTATAAATTCACTATTTCTTAATGCTGTTTTTTCAGTATTTTATTTCTCCTCTTGCCTGGTAAGATACCTTCTAAGAACCCTCTCCAGTTCTCAAAGCCAGATGTCCTCCTCCTGTTTCCTCAGGTCCAGGTAGCCTATTTGACGTGCTTATTAGTCATTGTGGGGTTTTTTTCCAGAGACACAGGCATCTTCCATCCTACCTATTGGTTAAGCACTTCAGATTCAGTGCCAGATTACGATGACTATTTGTTTCCCAGGTTGGAACTGATCAGCATTCAGCCCTCTCACAGTGTGGTCACAGAAGGCTGGGTCTCTGTATCTGTAAACTGATTGATATCTGTGTCTGTAAAAACACCAGACTGTTTTTCTGAAGAGTGCCATTAGATTTCAATGTGCATCTTCAGGTAACTATGTACAAAAATGAAAAACAGTATTAAATTTATTAAAAGTTATCTCGTTGCAAGACAGAAATTTTGCTTAACATAAGATCGGAGGAACACCATAGCGAATAACCATGTTTCTTGTTCAAGCAAGATTAATTATTGTGTCTGAATCAAATAGAGATGAAGCCACATAGCATCTATCAGATACAAGTTCAATTTAAGGTTGTCCTGGGTTCAGCAGTAGCAGTCAGTTTTTCTCCTTCTTAGTAGCTGGTGCAGTGCTGTGTTTTTGACTTTCAGCCTGAGAACAGTGCTGATAACACCAATGTTTTTAGTTGCTGCTCAGTAATGTTTACTCTGACCAAGGCCTTTCTGAGTCTCATGCTCTGCCACGGAGGAGGGGAAGCCGGGAGGAAGCAGACACAGGACACCTGACCCAAACTAGCCAAAGAGGTATTCCACACCACAGCACATCATGCCCACTATATAAACTGGGGGCAGTTACTCAGAAGGGTTAGATCACCGCTCGGGTCGGGCTGGATATCAGTCGGTGGGTGGTGAGCGATTGTATTCTCTTCCCTTGTTATTTCCCTTATCATTATTATTATTGGTGGTAGCAGTAGTGATTTGTGTTATACCTTAGTTACTGGACTGTTCTTATCTCAACCCGTGAGAGTTATGTTCTTTCTATTCTCCTCCCCATCCCTCTGCGAGTGGGGGGGAGGAAAGGGGGGGGAGTGAGTGAGCAACTGTGTGGCTGAATTGCCAGCTGGGTTTAAACCACAACAAAGGTAAATAAGGTATCTTTTTTAAATGTTTTCTCAAGAAATTGCTAGTTTTAGCTAAATTAAATTACAGATTTTAATGGCAGTGTTAATAAATAGTAAACATTATTTTTGATAACAAATTATAATATGAATGGAAGATAAGATTATCTTTTGCAATATAAACCATATCTTAATATAATTGAGTGGTTATAGTCTCTTTAACTTCATCCAACTATAGCCAAACTGGTCTCTTTTGAGTTTCTGTTCATATTCAAAGTAATATTCCACAAAATGTCTAAAAAGGAAAAAAATCTTATTTCATGTAGTATCAGACTAAGACACTAGACTCCACCAATACACTTCCTTCACAGGGATAGTGCACAGATCTGAAGGCTGGTATGCAAGTCTTGCTGCAAATCTTTGGAGGGAGAGTAAGACAAATGGCCAACCAATTAACACTGGGTTTTAATTTCATCCAGCTTGAAGTAATTTCTAATCCTTTTTCACTGAAACGGTAGTATTCAAATGCCTGCCATAGGAAGTCATTAAACCTAACAGAAAACAAACAAACAAGCAAACAAAAAACAACAACAAACAAACCCCCCCTAAACCAAACAAATAAAAACCCTTCAACCCCCCAAACCTATCTCTCTCCCCTGAGTTACTCACTGGCATCCTCTGAAGCCTGTCAAGATCAAAGCTTTGGATTTTATAACATAATATTCTATCTATAACTACTTTTCTAGTCAAAATGGCTTGCCAGAGAAATTGCAGTGAAATGGCCAGTTAATTTTTCTTTGCCTCATAAAGCTAGCAAGTAACACACCAGTGAAATAATCCAGTATGTTATACTGTTTCCAAAAGGATGTTTCATGTAAAGAAAAGAGAACTTGTACTTGCATTAATTCATTCTCAAAGTGTGGAATTATGATTTTTAAAACAGCTCTATTGTTATTTATACTTGCATTTTGACAACACTCAAGGGCTCTCATTATAACTGACTGATCTAGATACAAAAATTGAGAAAAGGCTGCTATTCAGCCAATATTTATTTTGACCATGTAGAAGTTAAATGCCTACATGGCCCATATCAACTAGACACTCATGCTGCATCTGAATTTATTCATCTTAAAGTTATGCATTTAGACTGAGCTAATTATCTAGGCTTCCTTTCTAATTAATAGGATGAGACAGGCACCTTAAGAGGATGATTCATCTCTCCTTAAGACTGGTATAATGAAATGTTGGAAGTGATGCTCATGATCTTTTTCCATAGACTACAGTCTAAATATCTAGTTTAGACTGGATGTATACAAAAAGGAACAAAGTTACATAAAAAAAAAATCCCAATTTGATGGTGCATTGCCTGTTTATGCTCAGCATAAAATAAGAAAAAACCAACTTTGTGCAATAAACGACCATTACATTACTTTTCAATTAGTATAATGTGCCCTAGCAAACTTACTGATGCAACAGTTTCTTACTCTGTGAATAATTCCACTGAAATCTGAGAACTGGGGACAAGTATTCATGAGTTCTAGTTGCAAAATTTTGCTCTAAAGGATGTATATAAGTATTCGCCCTTTCCAGGCTGTACAGTAACCTGATGAATATTCTCTCTAGAAATTATATTCAATACTGCTACTCAAGCCAGACAATATTTCAAGGAAGATGTTGTCAGAGATGACCAACCAACAGACTATGAGCTCAGCCTGACTGTGATTCACTGCCCACTCCCTGCTTCCCTCTTGCCTTAAGGACTACACACACATGGCAACTAAACCAGCCTGTGACTGGCCAGCTGTTGCTAGATCCACTTACTTTCTTTCACGAGTTCCTTTTCACAGAAGAAAAAACACTTTAGCTCCTGACATATGACAAGAAAAAGTCTGTTAAACTGCATGGGCAGTATCCAGCAATTCATATGGATGGCATACATTTTGATAGTGTCTCACGGGAATTAACCTATTCACAGGCTCAAGTATTACACATGTTCACCTGACCCCCGTCACACCATGGGAGACACATTCATTCTCATCATGGGACAGTCCTGTCACACAAAGGGTAGGAGGAGAGTAACATCATATGATACAGCTATATTCAAATCATTCGATGGAAAAAATGATATTGCAAGCAGCCCTCTCATTTGTCCACAAGGACCTGTTCAATTTGTCCCATTGCAGAGACTGAGAATGGCTGTATTAGAAGGGATGTAAACTAATTGAGAGGAAATGGTTGTATCTGGGCTATTACTTATGTCCAGCCTCTGTTCTTTCCCAGAAACACTATTATAAAGAACACGTATTAGAAAAAGCATTAAAAAAACCCCAAACATCTCCCATGTTTATCAAAACAAAACATCACATCACAGTACATCATTCTTTCATGGTGATGTACTGGATGCAGGTGTCAACATGTCAGTAGCAGGGGGCTGCAGGGGAGGCCTCTGGAGAATAGACATGGGGCTATCCTGTGCTGAATAGTCAGTTCTAGCCACCCCTGCAATGCAGGCATAGCTAAGCCCATCAGACAAGCTGGCAACATCCTGGAAAAACATATTTAAGAAAGGGCAAAAACCACTGTGGGGAACAAACACAGAGGGAATGGGGTGGAGAGGCAGAGACAGGACAGAGAGGAGGAGGA
This sequence comes from Ara ararauna, assembly GCA_028858755.1. Lineage (NCBI taxonomy): Eukaryota > Metazoa > Chordata > Aves > Psittaciformes > Psittacidae > Ara > Ara ararauna. Next base: position 56,242,616 of record CM054378.1, read on the forward strand.
GGAGTGAACAAGGTCAGGGCAGTAGGAGCTGCTCCACATAGCTAAGCACTGATTTCATCCTCACAAGCCACCCATTGCCTCACTGAAGGGACAGGGCACAACATGCAGCAACATTGTAGTAGATGTCTGGAATGAAGGTGTGGAGACTGGGAAGATGGTAGAAAGAAAACTGAAGTTCAGCCTGGGAAGTGGGAGGAAAGGTGTTTTCCCTGTACATTTAGATGTCTGTACTTTCTTGTTGTTTCCCAATACTCCAATAAAAATTAAATATTTATGCTACCTGGCAATACATTAACTCCCCAAGTTGTTTTGCCCCTTACAGTACTTATTAAGGTGTGTTTCCCTGTCTTTATTTGAACTCTTGAGTCTTCTCACTTCTGTTCCTCCTATTTTCCTGCTTTCTCCCTCATCTCACTCAGGAGCATGGGAAGAAAACAAGCAAGCAGCTGTGCGGGTGCTTGGCAGTTAGCCAGGGCCAACCTACCACGTTTAAAATGAAAAGGGGATGAATGGATCCAACAGCAAATTGCTTTCATTGATTACCATTAACCAAAAGTTCCTTTGCTGTGATCCAATCCATCTAGATTCTAAAAGTGAACTTTTTTACCAGGCAGAAAAATGGCAAAGCTTTTTAAGTAAAAAATAATTCAGTTGAGATCAGCTGACTTATGGTGTTTCTGGTGTAAGCAGGAGGCTCACAAGAAATAAATGAACAGCTCCTCTTTCCTTTTAATTTGCACAAGTAAGAGACATTTAAAATAAGCAAGTGTAGCTGCTTACTGAAGACCAAGTTTCTTCTTTGAAGTTTCTAAGCAATAGAAAATCTGGTTATGTTACTACTGTCATGGAACTAATATTTTGGGAATGGTATGTCCTTATCCTGCAAATAGTTGTGAACATGCCTCATGACAAATTGTTCTGAATCATTTTCACAAAAGTCTTTCTAGTGGGAGAAAATAAAAAAATAAAAAAATAAATAAAAAAAACCCAAAAAGATAGTTTCTTGGTTTGTTTTGTTTTACATCTAAAAAATAAATTCATGATATTTACTCTTACATCAAGAAAAATAGCGTGTTTAGCATTTACAAGGCTAAATCAAATCGCTTTTGTTGTTCTTCTCTGCTGGGAGTTTTTTTTACTATGTTATTTTGAACAGGGTTAAAAGATTAACCCGAATACCACCCATTTTTTTTTATGACCTAATGAAAAATTAGAGCAAATAGAATAGGATTATCCAGTCATAATTTTTATTTTCCTCCTATTATCATGGTGAAAAAAAAATTCAGAAATGGCAACAGGGAAGAACTAAGATAGTAAATTATTTTCTAACCAGCTCTAATGCAGAGATACTCCACTAGCATTATTCATTGCAAACACTATTAAATACAATTATTGGATATTACTTGAAGACAATACACAGTGATCAGAAAACTATGAGGTCTTACAAGCCAGGAAAATGTTTACTCTGGAAAGAACACCTGCACAATTAGGAAAAGAAGGATTATGAGCTGTAAAGTGGTTATACAGCTGCCTGATCGCAAACTACATAGAATCATAGAATCAGAATAGTTAGGGTTGGAAAGGACCTTAAGATCATCTAGTTCCAACCCCCTTGCCATGGACAGGGACATCTCCCACTAACCATGCCACCCAAGGCTCTGTCCAGCCTGGCCTTGAACACTGTCAGCAATGGAGCATTCACAACTTCCCTGGGCAACCCGTTCATAGATCATATTCTTCTAAAAAATGTGCAAGCCACAGGGCAAAGACATTTACAAAATAAGGCATATACATTAGACAACTTTATAACCCAATTCCAAAGATTTGATCATTTAGTAACTTCAGTAAGAATACCAAGGAATACACCTGAGTTACTCCCTCAGAAAAACAAAATAAAAATAAATTAAAAAATTGTAAATATACTTAGCTTGGTGAAATATTTAAGGGATAGAATTTAAACAAGATAGGAGCAAGCAACAATTAGAATGAAAGTCTTAAAATGAGAGATATCTGAAACCACAAATAATTCTAAGACTAAAAATATCTGCCTACAATACATGAAAAGACTAAGTGGGTTCTTAGAGTCTGAAAAAAAAAAAACTCGAACAAATTAAATTTATATATTGTATTACAGCAATACAGGATAAACAGCAATTTAAGCCACAAGATATCCAGTTTCCTTCTGTCTTGTGTGAGTACAAAACTCTTGCTCCTTCCCTCCTCCTTCCCTCTCCTCTTCTCTTTCTTTTCTCTAGTTCTTTCTCTCCTTCATAGGAGCTCTAGGAAACTGGTAAATTCTTGCTGTTAAAACAGAACATAGCTTTTGCTCATAGGAGCTAAAAGGCAAAATCACAACACAGCAAAATAAAAATTTTCATTATCTCAAAACTACAGTAATTCACTTAATTTTCACCTTATTTTATATGACATTTTAAGAGCACAAATAAATATATAAGTATTAAAAAGAAACTTTTTTTTTCTTGTGGTAAACCAGTATTAACTTCCTTTTAACATTTGAAAGGTTACTCAATAATAGATTCACGGGTCTCACTATCTTTTGGCCTGGACTGGAGCATGCTGCAAGTATGTTTGAAGCGAATAACATGCTTTTTGAATTGTATCAGAATGTCTTTAAAGGAGTTTATGAAAAGAACATTTTCCTTTGCTCTATGCCTTTAGGTAAAACACAATCTTATGTTTTTAAAGGATGGATTCCGCTCATCACTGAAAAAGAACATGTCATTTCCTCTGTCCAACATGCATTTTTCAGGACTAATACTTCACTGCTATTATTAGACAACTGCTGTAATTGAAAACATACTCAGTTGTCTATTATAATAACTTACATGTACTGGAGATGTGACGCTTCTTATGTAGCTTTATGTAAGTTCTGCCAATAACTAATCCATGTCAACAGCTTCTAATTTTCTTCACCATAGTTCCCAGTTTTGTCAGCAGTGCAGAATATAAACACTGGGGAGGGGGGGAGAGAAAGAGAATAAAGTAGCCTTCTAGCTTACTGACTTTGATTTCTAATTATATGAAATTTGTAACACTAGGGATTTCTGTAGAAAGCATGTTTGCATACAACACCATACAACCACCAATCTGGCTAGTTTAAGACAATGTCAGAGGAAAATAGGACTGTCTGAGCTCTGTACCCTAAGATTTCCTTCTGAGTAGGCTGATCAACTGATTCTTTAGTACAATAGAAAAAGGAAGAGGACATTTTTACACCATTATCTTTTAATTTAAGATACTGTCCAGGATGTGAAAAATCCAAGATCACTGTCACTGTGAACCTGAAGCAGTTCAAACTTCTGTGTTCACAGCCCAGAGTGCCGTAGCCATAATTCTTGTTAAGCACTTCCTAACAATCCCAGTCAAATGCCCCATCTTTCTCTTATCCCTCTTCTCACACTAAGCTGATTTTATTTAATTCTTCATCACCCCCAAAATTCCTCTCATACAATCAAGAAGCCATCACATAAATTCTTCTGCAATCCTAATCTTTCTAAACCATCTCCTACCATATTCCAAATCCCTTTCTAGTCAAGAATCCTGTATTTCTGTGTCATCAATATAAACTCGGACTGAATACCTCTTGGATGCAGCTCCTCAGCTCCTTCAATTCTGCTTGCCCAGATATTGCTATTATCACTTTACCATTACAACTCCTGATGCTGCTGCACATTGTTGCTTTCATCCTACATTATTTCTTTTCTCACAGCACAGGCTTTTCCACTGGCCAGCAGTATACAGCACTCCCTACTGCTGAACATCTGTGGTTCTCCCGACGTTAAAGCAGCCTCAGCTGCTGATCTGACAGGGATTTAACACAGATCTGCACTTACTAAAATCCACCTAGAGAGCACCCTAAGGGCAGAGGCAAAAAATACGTTTGTGAGAAAACAGGATGTATGGAATCCATATTATTAGCAAGTAATTACAAAACTGCATAGCAAGCAATATGCATGGTCAGTTTCTGTTCTAACACTAGTTTTGGTTAAACAGTCTTCTCTTTCATCTTCCTTCTTTCTCTCTCAGCATGGTTGCTAAATGTAGAGTTTCTGCTGAAGCCTGGCAGATACAACCTATTCAGAAGCGATTATTTTTTCCTTACCTTTTCTCTTTGTCTATTACTCCTTGCCATCCTCTCCCAGAGATTACCCTTGTATATACTGTCCTCTCAGTAGCTGTGTTTACCCTCAGTCAGCAGGTTGGATTTGTAAAAGATCACAAAGGAAGACATAAGATTTATTTAATATAACTTTATAAGGTACAGTTAAGTCTTGCAGGCTTTGAATCAAGTGGATTTTGCCGCATTACATACTCTGCACACAAACCACAGTCACTTCAAAACTACAAGCTGATTTTAGATCCTAACCTTCCTCCAAAACTATTTAACAGTTCATTTCCATTTGATTCTTGAAACAGAGTCTGTAATCAAAATTACATACACTTTTAACATTACTTTTTAAACGACCAGAGCTCAAGTGGTAAGAGAAAAACCACCGTTGCACAGCTGGAAAATGTTCTTGTTCACAAACACCCTGCTTGCTTTTTGGTTCAAAATGCTTTCGCTATTCAGGTAAAGCTTATACACTCCTTAACCTGTTTCAGGCAGGGAATGTTCTACCCCACTGCAATCCCTAATAACAAAGTGCATTTTGTTGCAAAATAACTTGCCACCATAATTGACAGTGTCTTACAGACAAGAGTAGATGGTATCAACCAACTTCCTTTTTTCCTCCTTAACTAAAATAGACTGCATTAATTTAAAGAGGAAAAGACGACCCAGTGTATGTTAATTACTTCTAACAATTGCTAATTCCCTGCCACAAAGAATTTGTTTTGAGCTGTGAAAGAACATGAACTCGAACTACACGACTTCAATGTTTACAATTATATAAAACTATATATAAATGACAGAGTTTGGGGCAGGAGGGGCATTTTACCTTGCAGCACGGAATTGTTTCAGTTTCTGTCTCTGGTTTTCAAACAAGATGGCTCTACACTGATTGTCGAAAAATGGATACAAAGTCCAGTCACCTGAATCGAAACAGAAGGGCGGAGGGAAGGAAGGACAACACTGAAAAAGACAACTTACTATACAATGCCAACACGATTGCTACTTCAGCAGTAGGAAACAATCTCAGTAAGCTTTCATAATGCCTATACACATATGCCTAACCAAACAATAAACTAAAACCAGTAATAAACTTGTTTTAGTTTATTACTCAAGATCTCCTGTTAGGTTTTTCAAATACTAGTGGCTTTGCACCATTTTTTGGAAAACGTGCAGTGACAATCTCAGGTACATTTCTGCCTTCTGTACACATGGTAAACATTCCTGCTGAATATCTATGTAGCAACTTCTGAGAAACTGCATTAAAACCCCTTTTAAAGCATAACTTCAGATCAGTTTTTCAAACTTCACCATCAGAGGCATGGAATTACTGAGATTCTCCCTCTATAAATACACCCAGTAGTAGCCCATCCTGGTTTGTTCACTGTACATTGTCTTAGAAACTTATGTACTCCCAGAAAATGACTGCTCCCAGGAAGTCCAAGGACCCTAATACAAAAAAAAAAATTATAAAATTTTCAAAATTACTAGCTAGTTTACATATTATCCTCTTCCCTTCACCCCAATTTATGTATTTTACACCAGGAAACTTGGTCAGAAAGATGCATGTCCAAAGATGTTTTTTCCCCCACAAGGATATGAATGTAGGGTTCAACTTTGTTTTTTCTTTCATAATTTCTTAGAAATGTTTTTTTAGATACCTTGGTCTTCTGGTCACCAGGTGGGAGATGGTACCTACACATTTATATTTGAACATTCATATGTATAAAAAAGTTCAACTCACAGAATTGGTAAAGGAAATTTTTTTGTGTGTGTGTTTGGAAAGAAAAGGAGATGAAAAGATGCATGACTGGACTTATTTTAATCTAGTGGAGAGGCAGAGCTACCATGAGATAGACCTCTTGTCTCAGTTCATTAAAACATCTCTGCCAAAGCTTTAGAAGTTTAGGATCAAATTCAATCACACCACAAAGTGTTCATCTATCAGCTACAGTACATATATATCTTTGTAAAAATCAAACAGGATACACTGCTTTCTTAGACTGGCTGAACATTGGCACACTTCTCCAGAATTAAAAAATACAGCTCTGCTGTTCCTAGGGACTTTATAAAGATTGTATTATTGTATATTAGACAATATCTATTCTGTAACAAATCTTCAGAAAAAAAAAAAAAAAAAGATGTTTAAACTTTATTCTTCGTCTTTGTCCAAAACCACCAATGCCAAGTTTCACTCTAAAAATTCTGTAGCTATGTAGTTACCCTGAGGGAAGTAGGGGAATCACTACATGAACTTGTGAAATATGTGGATTACAGAGGACTTTGTTCAGTTCTGAGGAAGTCACAATGGTTTTTATTATGGAACTCAGTGACATGTTCTAATGATTTTGGTATTTTTTGTCATGGTTGTGCTTTACTTTAGTTTAGAGCTTAGCTAGGAGTTTAGCTGGAGGAACATACTGTCCACACTATGCAAGAATAAAGATCCAGGTTTGGTAGCCACTACAGCCATAGTTTCTAACTGTCGAATACTTGACTAAGCTACCTGAACTCAGAACAGGATCTTTAAAGAAAGGTGGGCTTGCACAAACAGGAAAAGTATATGCCATTGAATCTAAATTAAATAATGTATTTGATTATATTTCTTAGATGTGATGAAGTCTGAAAAAGCAGATGGCTATGTACATTCCCACCCTTTGTCAGGTCCTCCAAGAAGCAACAATCACACAGCTAAATATATTTAAAAATTGAAAATGGGAAAGGGTTTACTGTATTTCCACCAACTTTAAACAGCTTTAGTGCCAGCACTACCCCAGAAGATACTGGTGACAAATGTCAGTGACAAGAATGCCACCTACTGAGTGGAGCTTTGTGCTTCATGAAGCACACAGGCTTTCCTCAGAGCTCTGTAGCTCAAGAGCACAGCCTAACCCTACCTCATTTCATGACCACAGCACAAGATGGCTAGTCTCTGGATGGCACATCTTACTTAATGAGGATATATAGCCATCTTTAATAGTAAAAGTCTTGCTAATAATTTTTTAAAAATTGCGTTAGTCTAATTTTTCCAGATAAGTGCATAATTGTTGGCCTAAAAATGAAAAGCCAGTGAAAAACAGGTTACAGAGTCAGGCTGTCAAACGCGGTCGTTAATATAGCACTCATTCCCTACAGCTTGTAGCAGTCACTGGGCTAAGTGACACATGCAACATTTTTGAAACAGTGATACAAGGATTCATTTTGTAACACAGCATTTTGGAGATAGTTGCCTTATCAGGCCTGCGAGATAGAAATGTTTCATACTTAAAAATGCAGAAAAATCTTTTAAACTATATGAAGAGGTAGTAAGCTCTTCATGGGCTAGATATGCTGCCAATGATCTCTTACAGTGAAGTGTAATACTGGCTATTCTGAATTAATGAGGATAGAAATAGAAGTGATCCATAAAGAAAATTTTAAATTGAGCAAGTGGCAGCAAAAGCTTTTGGCTTACTACAAAATGGGAACAACCTAAGCAGCAGTAGTAAAAAATACTCATAAGAATTATAAATCATTCATAACTGAACAAAATAAAACTATGGCAAAAGTGCTAATTCAATTCTTAAGTTAATTCAAAGTTATGCTGTACCTGGAATTAAGAAGGCAGGCTATTAGTAAAACATGGCATTTCTATCTGTCACTTATAAACCCCACTGCTACAAAAAAGTATCTGAGTGGTGGACTTCTCTAAGGATACAAAAAACTGGAATCCTGAAGAGCAAACAAAATGATGAAAGCTTCAGAAAGCATTAACTTATGAGGAAAGGTTAAAAGAATGAAATTTATTAAAAAAAAAATGAAAAAAACATAGAGGAAGAACAGAGATATCCTAGAAGAGCAAAGATTCGGAAAATTTTAGGTAGAATCTCTGGACAGACATTTTAAGCATATACAATTCTGCCTCAAAGTATTCATCTATATCTTGAACATCTCTTCTGCCTTACCAGCATGTAAGCATATATGAAAAGAAAATCTAGGAACCTTTCTATCCTGCAGCATCACTGTGAGCAATCGTTCACCTTACAGAACCCAAGGTGAAATGCTTCAGATGTGCTTAGTAGGTGGAGCTAGCTGTCTTAGGAAATAAAAAATGAAAAAAATCAGGGTCTCGCTGGCTTCACAGCACTACATGCTTCCTTCTAGGTAGTCGTAATATCTGACTGCCTTAGTATTTACAAGTGGTGTTTCCATTTTACAAATGTTTTATGAAAATAAGTATCTGTCTTTACCTTCTGCTAAGAAAATTCTAGTTCAAAGCATAAAATAGGAAATAAGGCTACATCATTTTCTCATTTATTTTGTTACAACACACTGAACCAAATTCCTCAAGGTATGTCTCCCAGCACTGCCAAGGCTGATAGCATGTTTACCCTTATCATGTAGACAAACATTCTAGGCTGAGTGTCAGCAAACTCATTTATCTCTGCTCAACTGTTCTGGGTAGGTACAAAATTGTAAGGCCATGCACCCACAAAGTAAGCAGAATGTCTGAGCTCTGGAAATTCAGTTCTACAGCTTGTTGCATGCTGAGTGGGGAACACATATAAAACCTAACTCTGAAGCATTATAGATCAGTGGCTTAGAGACCTTGCAACCCAGAGAATCACAATCCTTCTATCTCTTTTCCATCTGAAGCTGTAATTGCTGCAGCCTTTGAAGAGGTTGAGCTGAATAAGACTGAAAGGGACCACCAGAGGGGTCAGTGCATTCAGTCCCACACTTACTGCCAGCAATCAAGTGACAGATGTCTTGCTCACGAAGGTTGACAGAATGTGTATTCTACATGCCACTACAAATTTTTTCTTGTGATCTGTAACAATCAAACTGTAGTAAAATGAAAAAAAATATAGCTATAAAATTCACATGCAGATAAGAAAGAAAACCAACAGCCAAACCAAAATTTTAGGCTCCTGCAACATAAGAAAGATAAATAAAGCTGCAAACAAAGGAAATGCAATCCCTTCTGCCCTAATCTTTCTGGTAGTTTAAGGCTAAGAGGGACCACTAAGCACTTCAGGATTTCAATTACAATGCCACTGCTAATCACCTCAACACTGCCTGTGTGCAGCCAATGTTTTACTAGAAGACAAAAAATTATATCAAAAAAGCTAATTCAGAAGCCATAGAGGAGAGAAAATTATTCTCACTGACTTTAATGGAAACAAAAAAAGGCCCCTGAAGCACGGCATTAAGGCTTAATTTCTCAGCTTCAGAAACTGATTGTTCTGTTGTACCATCCCATCAATAAATACAGCAATTGACATCTAAAAATATCTTAAGAGTTCTTCTTGTCTCTTGTGTGCTTGGCTGGCTTTTCCAGAATTTCACTCCTCATTGCTCCTTAAAAGCCTTTTTATAGTACCTTATCTAAATTTATGGATGACCAACACATATCTTCTTCACTTTATTCTCTTGAAGCATAACACATCATCTTTCTTGCCTTTGTAACTAACTCATGTGGCAAATAGCAAAATCCAGAAAACAGATGGCTCCCCTCCCCCTTACCTGCTTGGCTGTAAGAAGACCCATATGATTGATTAAAGAGGATAGACTCCCTTTTGACTCATGTAATGAATAAATGATTACTCAGATCAGCAGGTGTATTGTATTATTTAATTGCCTTAAGATACATGCTCATTTTCCCTTTTGCAACCATAAAAACATGTACTAAAACAATAATAGGGTGAAAAGGTCTTGTCTGGTGACATCTAGCACTGGAGGGGTTTCATTTTCTGAGGGCTTATAGGCTCAACTATAACAACTGTTGTGAATCTCAGCTGATAGCTTAATTAAATTACATTTAAGTCTAATTCACTGCAAGTAATTTGTTACTAATAGTGGGTTTAACAGTTGTTCATGTACATCATTGCAAAAGCTTTTAAATTACTGGATTTATTCAAATCTTTAGATTCTTTTTTAATATTCAAATCAAAATGGATTATAATCTGTTTATCCTCTTTGCCAAGGCGCCTGCAGAACAAGAAAAATAAAGTCAGTCATTTCTGTGTGAAACACATAGTGCATGACATTCTTATAAATGATACAAAAATACGTAAGTGAATCCATGTTTCAAGCACAATATAAAGTTGTGAAATAGGAAAGTACAATTTTTGAGTCAAGTGCATTACCCAAGAAAACACTTAAGCATATTCTGAAGCTTTTACTTTCCAGAAAGAGAATTCAGGTAAGTTTTAGTAATGTGGCAAACATTTTAGCTCCAAGGTAAACAAATCCCAAACAAACATACAAAGGTTAAAAAAGTTTATGAGAACTGTATATGTGAAACATTGTGTTGTGTACTTAATAACCCCATGGATACAAGCCTGAGTGTTTTCACCTTATCTCACATGCAATAACAAAGTGCTCGTAATGCATTACTACAAAGCCACAGAAAAAAGATTTGTATAGGCAGCTAATTTACATTTGTTCAAACACCTGGACATCCACACGTGTATATATCATGTAACATGATAAAATATAAAACTTGGCAAAGATTTACTCATCTGCTTCCATACATGCCTAGACAGAAAGTGAAATTAATTTAAAAAATGCACAGAAAGTTAACTGTGTTCTTCAGACTTTGAGGGATTCAAGTCTACTCGCATCTCGGTAACTGAAGTTCACCCTTCCCAATAAGCACACATCAGGTCCTTAGGCATATAATTAACTATCTGTTTTCATGGTTACTGTACCTCCACCACCATAATCTTTCCTACAACTCAGAAGTTATTAAGTCCTCATCACTTGAAACAGGCTTAAAGTAAATGATGAAAGGCAAACAAAAAAAACCAACTGCACAATTCCCAATCTCAATTTCTTCACTCATTAAAAAAAACAAACCCAAATACTACTGCTGAAATGTCTGAGACAAATATTTCAGACAGCTCAAATAAAATTCAAATCAGCATTCTCACTTACTGTGCATCTAGAAAACTATGCTCCACAATGAATTACAAGTTCTCCTTGGACTTTCATCAAGTTTCATTATGTTAGTAAAAAGACACAGTCACGCTGAATAAGCCTAAACAGTTTGCCTATTTTGAGAAGATTTTCTTGTGTTTGAATGCAGCTTTGAAGAATCAAGTCAGCTAACATTACACTGATTATCACTGATGAGCTGGAGTAAAGCAGAGCAAATTGAGGTCATCAGCCTGTCAGGTAGCCTGACAGTCTTGAAATGTACACACTAAGATATGTAGTACAAACCACTTAACCCTAAAAAGTTCATCTTGCGGATTACACTTCAATTTTATAAGCTTTTTTCATAAAGGCTGCCTTTAGGATTTATTTCCCCTTTAAATAATCACAAGTTTTGCATAAGCCTTATGTTTTCTGAGATGAACTGGACACTAAAAATAGTTTCTCCCTTTTGAGGAGAATGGAGGAGGCAGAGTTGTGACCAAAATATGCTTTTCTTTAATTAGAACAATAAATGAAGATATCTGACTGATGTAGTTTTTCTTTTTTTTTTTTTTTTTAATTAAGTACAAGTGTTAGTATGCCAGTAAATACAACTAAAGACAGGGTTTCTTTTTCTTTTTTTTTTTTTTTTGGACTCTGCTAATTAGAAAATGGATGATTCCACCTCAGGTATCACTGGCATACAACCTCATTACTCACTCGCTTGAAACTTTTGCTTTTACAGCAGAAACACATTCTTTCTTAAAATAGGAGAATGCTACCATTATAATTGCTGATATTACTATAATGATTTTTTTATTCCTTTTAACAGAGTAACACTTTTTTGGACACTTTGTACGTAGGACTTTATCTTTCTATTGATTCTAGCTATGTTCTCATCTAAGGGAACCACTAAGGAGGCAAACACATTTGGTGGCTGAAACCAAGTTGGAATACTGACTTTTTGCACAGTGTTTATTGCAGAAACAAAATGGCTGTGGGCATTCTTAACACTTATAGAAGGTTACAAAAAAAAAAAAAAAAAAAAAAAAAAAAAATCTGGAAGCACAGGACCCGTTTTCCTAAATCTATGCAAGACCTAACAGGTGGGCATCGGGACTACAAATGACATTTTTACAAGACATTTAAGGCAATGTGCACAGTCTTTTTCCTAGCATACACAGGCAGGACCTAAGCAGCATTATCAAATATAATCATTACAAAACAAGACAAGTTAAAAACAAACAAACCAACCAGAAAACCAACCCAAAACTCAAATAACTTCGAAAGTCAAGTTTTATTATTAAAAAAGTACAAATGAAGGCCAAGGTTGTTTTATTTGTTTTCCTACTTCCAAGATAGAAAGAGGTATAAGGACTTTGTGCCTATGATATTTCTCACAAATGGAGGACGAGGGTTCTTTTAAGGGATAGGTTTTGGGGGCAGGTAAGATGCTTAAGGTGGATAACTTAAAATTCAAACGTGACTGTATGACACCTCCAGTTAGGGTTTTAAAAACCACCTCTAACTTGCTAAAAGGTGAAGCATTGCAAATTCAAACGAGGGAACTGTCAGAAAAAAACTCGAATTGCCAAGAGCCTACCTAGAGACAAGAGAGATAGGACTTCCCTTATGCGAAGCTGCAACTAACCAGTGCCTTCCCCTGGAACTGCGAAGCAATACAAATCTTCAAGTCAGCATGTCACCTTGTAAGCTTGACACAGCTCTTTCCATGTCTGCTTCTGCAACTGCTATTTCAGCAATCTTGATGCCCAGCGGTGAGTTACCTGCATTAAAAAAAATAGAAGGGAAGGCTGATGAGCGAAGTTTTACCTCTTCCACTTACAACCGCACAGATAAAACTGGATGATGTGTCCGTGCAGGGAGATTTTGCTTTGTCTCAAGAGCACTGGATTGGTTTTTGAATTTCAGAGCTTCTTAAATGCTTAAAGCCCCCCAAAAAAGCCAAACAAACCACCATGCAAAACAACCCAGAATTAACTATCTCCGCACCCAGCAGCCCTTTTAAGAGATGGGTTTACTCTTTTCTCATAGTTTCACACAGATTAGCGCCTGTTTATGGCTCCAGTTACTAGCGGTAATACTATCCTTGTAATTTTCCACACAGGCACACAAAAGCTTCGCGAAAGAACGCTGCCTGAAAATCTCAAAACTTGAGCAACTCCCCAGAATGTCCCGCAAGCAGCAGCAAACGGAATCTGAAATGAGAAGTCCCCCTCCAGAAGAGGCCCCATGCAGAGAAATAGGCTTTGTTTTTAAAAAAGAACCACAAAACAACCAGAGAGGGGCCGGCTCCCCACACTCCCACCGCCGCTCCCGGCACACACACGCGCTCCGCGGCAGCCTGGCTCCCCCCTGCTCCCGCCGCCCCAGCGGAGCGCGCTTGCGCCGCCAACTGCCACGCAGGACCGCGGTTGTTCTGGCTTCGCCATGTCCGCTTCTTCTTCCTCCTCCGCGGCCTCGCTGCGGCCAGTCACTCACCTGATCTTTGACATGGACGGCCTTCTCCTGGGTGTGTAGCTTTTGCCCCTCTCCCCCGCCACGGCCTGGCCCCTCTCTGCCCGGGCACACTGCGCAGCCGGGCACGGCCCGGCCCTTTCGCTCGCGCGGTGAAGGGCCGTAGCGGGCAGCCCCCTTCCCTCCCTGCCGTGACGCGCCGCTCCTCCACTGAGGCGCCTCCCGAGGCCAGACCGGGCTGTCCGACCGTTCCTTGACGGTCTCAGCACTGCGGGTGAGCAGTCTGGGCCTCCGGGGTGGTGGTGCTTAAACGCGTTTTACTTTCTTGTCCCGCTACCCCATGCAAACGTGGGCAAACTTATGAATTAAAAGGTCCAGGGCCGAGACTGAAAAGGAAACTAACACTGAAACATCGGTGTAGGACTGAGTGAGGTTAGGGTGGCTGTGGGTAGAGAGGTGAGGAGCACATTGGGGTTAAAAGCCATGGGGAGTGGGTGTAGGGAACGAATGGGTTTCCGGTTTGCAAAGGGCCATGACAGAGAGTTTCCTACCCGGGGGTGGCTTCTGCTGGATGGGATTATCCAGGAGAGCACTTTTAAGTGTTTAGAGCTACAGTCTGCAACTGAAAAGCCTGGAAGCTTCTGTCATAGTCAGCCCCTCAATTGTTATTTTGGTTTCAGCTTTGCAAGGTTGGTTATTCTGAAATCTGTTGCCACCTGTGCTACAGCTGGATTGCACCTTGAGGTTTGGATAGTCAATATGACTAGAGCAGCTTCTAAGTCTATTCTTAATTTTTTGCTGAATCAGGGCCTTCTGCTATGTGTCTCCTGTAGAATAACAGAGTATTTTTGTATGTGCCTTGGTTTTTTAGGTAGTCCATGTAGATTATCACACAGGAGCCAGCTTTGGATGTGGGTGAATTCTTAAAAAGCGTGAACTTGAGGTGCCTGCCTTCTTTCTGCAAAACTCAAGTTATTGCAGTTTCTGGAAAGACTTCTGTGAAGTCTCATGAATTACTCTGCAGGAAAAGTGCACTTTTCCCTTCTTCAGGCCTATAAGAGGTGAAAGCTATTCAGTTATCATGATTTAAAACAAAAATGGTTTTACTTATATTGTCATAAGTCAGATAGTTTCAGTAACTTTGGAGCCTTTGGCTTCAACTTGTTTCATTTGCACTCTCAATACACCATGCGAAACAGTGATTAAGTTATTTCCTTTTCAGTTTCACCACTGGGGTCTCATAGCCTGGGGTTATGTTTGCTGGGGGTTTTTGTTTGTTTGGGTTTTTTATTAGCTATTTCATTTTTATTTAGAAGTTTCAGGGAAGTTTTTTTGGAGGTTTTTTGGGGCTTTTTTTTTTTTTTTTTTTACTTACATATGGCTCCTTTTTAGTGGAATTTGAAAATCCGTTTCATAGAGAATCCTCACCTGAACAGGACAGTCTAGGTAAGCAATATGAATGGGTAGGCATTGATGTGGTTGCATAAGATTTCTGCTTCAGTTTTAAGTGTATCTGTTGTGCGCAGGTATTGACAGTATAGGTGCTCTGGCTTTGGACAATAGTAGCTAAAGACATTTTTCTCAGATGCTATCCTGTCAATGTTTAGAAATTGCCTTGCTGTAGCATTCCAGATGAGCAAAACAATTTGAAGTTCTGAGTCATGTTTAGTTCTCCAAACTCCTGGGGTTCATACAGTGAAGAAACATTAAAAGTAGCCTAGATTATTAACTGTCCCTCTTACTGGGAAAGTAATTATAAGTGATCCATAATCCTTGGACTTATGTTTTTCAAGATTGAGACACTCGAGGTATAAACCTTCTCTTTCCTGTTAGTAAATTTATCTGTTGTAAAGTTCAGCTGCAGAGAAATACTTTGTCACTTTCTGGATTCCAATAAAATAGCAGGCATAAATTTAGGCATGTTGTGTGCTTATATATAAAATATGCTTATGTGAAGTGTTTATGCACCCTAGTGTAATTTATTTTTCTCCCTATATATGAGACAAGGCATCCTTTGCCTGGTAAATATTTGTTGTGTTGTGTTGTGCTACAGTGTGGTTTTGATTTTTTCTATTTTAAAAAGTTGCATAGAAAGAGTGTGTTGTATTTCAGTAATCTTTCAGCTGTGATGAAAGCTATACTTATGTATAAAATTAATCTGAAAATACTCTTAAGTGTCTTACAGTGCAGAGGCATAAAAGGGACACCACCTTGATGATTTCTGTAATGTACGCTTCCTTTCAGTGGACTTACAGAATGTTTCAGCCTCTAAATACTTTGAGTTTTGTCACAACTTTAGCAATTTTTTATAAACCTGTTTGTGTAATGACAAACTGTGGCCCTTAGGAGGCAGAAAAACAGTTGAGAGACTTCTTGGACTTCCTCAGGATTCATAAGTGTTTCAAGAAATTTGGAATAATTCCGGGAAGGACTGAAATAAGGCTCACACAGGCTAGACACTTTCTGCCCAACATGTCTGCTATTAATCTTCTCAAGGAGACAAATGGTTATATTGATGTAAAGCTATGCAAGAAATAATATCCTATTAATTTTTCATTGAAATTCTTAATGTGTCAAATAGCGTTAATCAAAGATGGTAAAATGAATTTTATTTTGAGGAACACATATTTCTCAAAGCTATACAAATCTGCTTAAATAACTTGTTTTGAAAGAGCACGAACAAAGTTGTTGATATTGGGTATCTAAAACTACACTTTTGTAACTTTTTAAACTACCTTCGTAGCTGGTTGCATTTTTCAGGATCTGAAGCTTTAGGTTTTGCAGTAATTTTCAAAGTGAAGTAGTGTGTGAAAAAGAATGTGACTGTTTTTGGAAATTGTCACCTAAGCCTCACTGATTTTGTAGAATGAATATGTATTGATCTGTAAGCAATGAAAAATCGAGCATTAAATTGATCTAGTGTAATGTGCCATGAGCTTGCTTCCTATAGCTGCCATACTTGCTTCTGATTAAGGAAGGTACGATATCTTCTGATAGGAAGATTTCCAAAATACTCATGAATAATTCATAACTGTGAGTGTAAAACCCTTAAATGAGGTCTGAGGAGCTTACAAGGTTTTTGACCTTGGAAACAATCCAAGTGTTACCCTATAGAATCTGCATCCATATACTTTAGTGGCTAACGCTGGGCTATGTGAAAGTGTTACCGAGTTTGATCTTCTGTGACTTCATCTCTCTCATCTCTTTAACATAATTGAAACTGATTAAGTTGTCCTTGAGTCCCACCTTGATACATCAGCTTCTCTTCAATGGGAAAGTTCTTGCCAGTGGAAGTACTTCATCCCTTTTATTCAGAGTCCTTCTGTATCCTTATTTGAAGTGTTATCTAACACCCTTTTTTCAGCATTTATAATCAATGCAGTTCACCCTTCTGGGCTTTTTATACTTCTGGATTACCTTCTCTTTCCCTTTGAGATGTTGAATGGAATCTTATTTTTTTTCATCTGTTGTTCCAATTGCAAGGAAATTAGCACACTAGAGAGTAATGCTCTCATTTAGTAAGTGAAATTTGTGAACAGTACCTCTAGACAGCTTGTTATTTAATACGTAAAACTAATTGAAGGACTTGTTTTTGTGGTAAACTCCATCTATAATAGAAAAAACAGCCTTAGTGCTAGTGTACTGCAATTACAGTCTTCTTTATTATACATATGTAGCACGATTTAGTTGGTAGAGTTTATAAGTGGTGCTCAGTTTACTGTGTAGTATAAACCACAGGAAAAGAAATAACTACATTTTAATTTTTGGTATACTGCCATCCTTTTTTTTTCCTTATCACTTTTGTAGTGTTAAATTTCTCCTTGCTTTTCTACCGCAAATTCTAACAATAAATGCTCAGAACTTGTACAGTAAATTTCTTTTTCTTTAAATGCTTTAGTCTGTTCCAACAGAAGACTACTCTTCAATGTAGTATAATTTAAACTATTAAACCTACTTACGTGTGCATTTATTCGACACACACAATACAGGATTAGCTGTCTAAAATAAAAAGCCAGAAACTAGAGACCTTTGATACCTAAATACTTTTGTTATAGTTGAACTGTTTAATATCTGATTCTGACATTTTAGCATATTGTAAAAGCATACAAAACCAACACTGAAGATAGAGAAGCAAAAAATCTATACTGAATTTGCACAAAATACACAACTAGAGTAATGCCCCCAAGGATCTATCTTCTCAACTACTCATAGGTTGTAGTTTTTAGCTATGACAAGTGTTAGGTTTGTTATGTCATTGTAGCCAATAGCTACCCCACCACCAGAACACAGATAGGATTGAATATTGCCTTTTTTTTCTCTATGCCTGAACTTATAGGGGGCTGAAAATGTCCTATATTAGAAATTATATTCTCTACAAGCTTCATGCAAAATATTAATTTTTCCTAACTGACAAATGAATTTATGAAAACTGCAGCAAAGATACAGTATTTCTTAGCATTGTACTTAAAGCTGAACGAACGATAAATTAACATGCAGGGAACATCACACTTCAGTGTAGAAAGTTTAGTCATGTATTTTATTAGGAGTCGTGACCATTTTATGTAAATTATTATCCTTGCCAGCCCCTTAGTGTTGTAAACCAGCATCTTTATGTAAGATAAGTCAATGCATTCAGGTAGATATAAAAGATGGTTTCTAAAGTAGCTTAGTTTTGCAATATACCTTTTCCATAACTCAGTCATGTTGGCCTGTACAGGCCACAGGTATGCCAGCTTGTTCTGACCATTCACAGGGGGGCAAGAAGTAGTTTAGGCAACTGGGATCGGAACTTGCTGCATTTGCAGCTGCTGTCTCCTTTGTGTGGAGGAGACTGTTAGGTTCTTGTGTGCCGCTTCTAAGCAACTCCTGCATGGCTAGTCATACAGGTAATCTCTGGTTTATAATATAGAAAAAATTAACTTGCAGTTAAATTCATTGCAGTGTTGAGATTCACGCGAGTTTTGGCATGTTTTCTTTCTCCCCAGTGTTACCTACTAATCGTCACAGAGGTCAGAACTCAAAAATGTACTCCTACTTTAATTTCATTGCACAAGTTGCCTAGGAGATTGCTGGTACAAGAAAACTGGTAAGAGTTCCATGGTGGAGTTTGCTGATGTGCATGCTGTCTTTTATTTTTTAGTGTGAATGGGAGGTTAAAGCAGCTTCCTATTTCTTCTGCATCTGAGCAAATAGCACCAATTCAACTAAACCTCAGTCCTCTCTAGATTGTCCTCCATTATGGCTTAAGTGCAGGAATTAATCTTTTTGGGCTATAAACTGGCAGTCTTCTAAGCCTATTTTCTGCCTCTAGATAGTGGAGACTTTCTTGCCATTCTCCATTTCCATCTGATTTTGGGGAACAAAGAACGAAACAAAAATAATGTCTTGCCCTTCTGTTCTGTACTTGTATTTTGTTGCAAAAACAAAGAGATTAAGGATATTATTAGATTAAAATACTGCATAGATGCTTCCTGAGCAAGTTTTGGACATAAGTAAAACAGCTCCTCATTGAGAATTAATTAACCATAAGTAGAGTAAATAGGATTTGTCATATACTTGAAAATTAGCATTTTAATTTAACAGCAAGGAAAATTTTGGCAAGGACATAACAAACATTCTAACCTAGAGTCTAACTTCTATTATTCCCATGATTGATTTGCAAATTGTCCATCCACATGGTTGCCTTTTGTTTGTGGTTAGAATAATCCAGAATTGGATCTTAGTTCACCGTCTGTAGAACAGGTTTGTTTTTCTTTTTTTTTTTTTTTTTGTTCATTTCTGTAACAGTTACCACATTTCAAAATGCCATGGGCAGCATTAGCAGTGATCCCTTTTTCCCCCTGGGGGAGTAACAGGGGAATGTTCTCAAGCTGAAGGTTCCCCGATTTGATTTGAATATTGTACATAATTTGCACTCAAATGCAATGTATTTTTTGTGCTTATTTATTTGTTAGTTGAACCGCACCCAAAGCATTTGGTTTTAAAAGAAATAAACCAAAACAAAGCTGCTACATAAATTAATCCCAAGAGATTTAAAAAATTTCCACTGTTAATAATGTGGCTTTTATTTTCTGACTGTTACACACATTAAATTGTTTAGGGGGCCTTTAGCAAGTGGAAAGGTTTGTTTTGAAGGTGCTAGTAGTCTAAAGGTTCCCTTCAGTGATTTTAAAGATGTACAAAGCAGTGTGACCATTTGTAAAAATTAGTCTCTTTCTACGCCTAAATGCAGAACCTGTTTGTAGATGATAAGGTTTTATATTTGTTGGCGGTGTACACTGTTTTGTGTATAAAGTTCCAGTTATTTTGCTTTGAATGTAAATAATTAGGTGCCATAAATGGAACAGATTTTCATACAAAGAAAAGGTGCATAGAATTTTACCTTATAATAACACCATTTCCAGCTGTCGCATTCCAGTTTTCTTTTTACTAAAGAAGAAAAACAACGTTAACAACCCAGCATTTATTATGGTGCATAGCAGTGGTAGTTACACTGTATACCATCTTGGGCCCAGCTCTGCAGCTCTTGTTCTTAGTAGTTGTGATTCATTCATGTAGCCTTTCTGTGAGTTGGCTAATTGAAGTCTTTGAGACTGGAATTTTTAAAGACACCTTAATTTACCATCAAAATTCTGCTCTGTGAATTCTGTTGTATTTTCTCCAAGAGACAATCTTAATCTTTATACTGCCATTTATACTTCTAATGCTGGGGAGGAGGCATGTTGGGGGTTTTTATTGTTTTTAGCAATTTTGTTTTATTTTTAACTATTTCTTTATTTATGTAAAATTAATTGGCGATACACCTTTATGGTGATGATAACTTTGCCAATATGGTCATTGCTGTTTTAAAGACCAGGAACTGGGTTAAGTAACACAACAGTCATTAAGCTAAATATCTTCTCCCTTCCAATATAGTATCTATTGCTTTCATTATGGGCAACTGATTTTCTTTTGCATGATGGAGAGACTGCTAGTGATGATTGCTGCTTCTATTACATGTTTCTGTACCTCTCTCTCTACTGATTCTCATAGTCACAAAACTACCGAGAAGTATTTAACCAAGG
Organism: Ara ararauna; assembly: GCA_028858755.1. Lineage (NCBI taxonomy): Eukaryota > Metazoa > Chordata > Aves > Psittaciformes > Psittacidae > Ara > Ara ararauna. The sequence continues at coordinate 56,263,187 of CM054378.1, forward strand.
TAATTTTTGTATCTTACAATGGTTCTCACAGAGACTCCTTGATTTGTACTTTTCCTTCCCCTTAATAATAATGATGATAAAATAATAATAAATAATATCAGTGTTCTGACCCAAAGTTCATTGAGGTGCTGCCAACCTGTATCACGATTTTTCTTGGTACTTTGGAGGGAACCATCCTGTTTTATTTATCTCACTTTTTACTTCCTGTCATTCAATAACCAGTGAGGAATGCTTGTCTCTGTTTATTGTGGCTCTTTGTTTGATATCTGACAATTATTTTTTTCTTTTTTTCTTAATATATTTTGCTTCTTTAAGGGTTGTTCACCTATTGACTTGCAGCCTCTATGCTTTCTGTTCTTGTGCAACTTTTACTAATTTTTAATTCCTGTTATAATAAATACCATTTTCCATATTAGTTTGGCAATAAATCTTAATGCTGTAATTTGAAAGAACTTGTATATGAGTGGACACTGCTCTTTGCCAAGTATGGTTTTGCTAGTGTTTTCTATACTAGTTGTTTGGGTTTTTTAAAATGTATTCTTACTTTTCTTCCTCTTTTCCCTTTTCGGGTATATGAAGTATTTTTTTAGAAGTCCTCAAATAAGTCTTACTTCTAGTAAACTGCATGTCTCTGGTGTAACAGGTTTATTCCTGATTCTTGAAAGCTTTTCTCGGAACACCAGTTATGTATCCACACTCCATACATTATTTTTTCCCCCCTCAGTTTTTGCCTCTGCTGTGCTTGTATGTGATTATTTTGGGCAAGTTTTGGGCATGTGCAGTTTGTCAGGATAACACCAGAAAACTGCAAGGAAAGCCCAGTTTATTGTCAGCCCAGTCATTCTACCTAAACATACATAGGAATTTACTTATGATCTTTGTCATTGTATAGTATGTAAGACATTATACAGTGTCTCGTTCTCCTAGCTCATTAATATGTGTTCTCTGAGCTGGTATAATAGGTCCAGCAGGCCTTTGCTCTCCAAAGGATAGGTGGATATGTGTCAGTTCTTTGCAGCAGCTCAGTGTTTGTGGGTGCTGAACTGAATGGGTTTGCTTCCAAGCAACTTGGCCCTCTTGTTCACTCCTGGGCATTGATTGTGTGTTGTGTGTAAGTATTAGTTTACTCAGGTTCTCTTCCACAATGTTGCTATATACTGCAATTGCCCACTCATGTTAGGAAATATTTTTGAACATGATCTCTTTAAAATTGTGTTCTGCTTCAATCAGTACATTTGGGTGTAATGTAAACTGCCACAAAGTACATATTCAAACTAATAGACCCTTATTCGATTACTTATTTGACCAGTCATGAGAGGAAGTGTCTTTGCTGAATTGGGAAGTTTTGTGAGCTGACACTGCTACTGTTCTTTTAGGAACATCTCTAAGAAAGAGGAAAAAAGGTACGCTAATACTTGAATAAGAATGGAATGAAAGATAATGTATGTTTAATTAAATAAATGGGATTATAGAATATCAGAATATCTAAAGTGGGGTTTAAGGTGGAGCATAAGTACACGGAGAGATAATTTTATCTGAATAAAATGTTTTATGTTAAGGAATTTTTGGTTTGTTTTGTAATATATGTACAGAAAGCTACTTTGACCTGTCTCTTAAGGGCAAAAGAGTAGACTAAGGCACGCCTGTAAAGTGACATAACTTTGGATAATGTCATCATTATGCTTCAAGACCATTACTGCAAAAAATTACACAATGTGAAATAGCTGATCTTTTTAGGCTGGGACTCAATCTTCTCTATAGCATTATAATATTGTTGGACTAGCAAAATGTTATTTGCTTTGTGGCTCAGGGGAGATGGCGCCACAAAGAGCATATCACAATGCAATAAATTTCTAGTCTTTAAAAATTAAAAACAGTGTTTCATGGGGAACATATCTCAGGAAAATGAAAATATTTTGGCCACTAAGGTATTGTAGTGTATCTAATTGCTACTCCACTGCCTAATAACTTGCATTGTTATTATTGCTGTAGATCATATTTTATGGTATTTATACTTCTCCCATTTTTAGTTAAGATGTCTTAATTTTCCATGAATGAAGACATCTAAGAAGAAAGAGCAAGAAGTAGTGTTCCTATTCTGGTTTTGTGTCTTCTAAAACTTTAAACTTTTTATTTGGCACTTCTTTGCAAATTGTACAGTATTGTAAAATGTAGGTTCTTAAAATGCTTGACTCACCATTCACTTTCCATAGTTTACTGTTTATCATGGTTTTGCCTTTTTCAAAAAGGAAGTGAACTATTTCTCTTCCTTCTTTTTGAAATTGCCACAGAGAGCAGGTAATTAGCATGTGCACTTGGAAACACTGTAGAATAACAAGATAAAATTGAAGCTCTAGGCTCTAAGGGTTAGATTAAAAAAAAAAAAAATAAAAAAATAAAAAAAAAAATTTGCTTCTCCCCCAGGCAGTAATGCAAGATGATTGGATAGTTTGTTAGCATGGTTTTTCTTTCTTCATTACCCTGGTTAATTGAGAAATGGCTATATGTTCTTAGAAGTTTCTACTGAGCGGAAAAAGAAAAGCTATATTCTAAAATTTATAGTAAACGCATGGAAGTTATCCCCCTCTTCACCTATTCCCTTTTTTAATACTGTAGTTCAACATAGAATAGATTCATGTTTTTGTTTTCTTCCTTCTGTTACAGTTGAAGCTTTCAAGGGAACTAAAGCAAGTATTCCTGTTTGACCTAAAAGTTTCAGTATTTCTATATAAAAAAAAAAGAAGGCAGAATTCTACTTTTCTTCTATATGCTCTTCTGTAGATATTTAGTTTACATTTCTCTTCATAGTATCTTGCATATTGAAATCGTTAGCTTCTGTTCTCTGCTTTATATTCTAATTGTATATACAAGAAATTACATTTAATTGATGTTCTAACATTATCCCTAAGTAGATTTCAAATGAGCTACAGTAAGAAAAATTTTGCTTGTACCCGTTCGTTCTTTCTAGGTTAGATCTTGCCTACATACTTATAGTTACCTTTTTTCACTCCTACTATTTCTTAAAAGTAGTCTTTTTAAAATTAAAAATAGGCTTGCTTTTGAAAACAAACAAACAACTCTCTAAGTTCAGGCCCAGCTGAGATTTGGTCCTATTTTTGTAGAAACTGTTCTCACTGAAGTCCTGAAATCTTCATCTTACCTGTGTCTTCTCGACTTGGCAACTGATTTGATAGTGCTAGTCACTACATCTTCTCCAAAACTTTGTTCTGTCATGCCATTCTTTCTTTAGAGGTCATCACAGAATGGAAATACGTCTTTCAGAAAGATTATATTTGTATTCATGAGTGTTTACAAGGTGCCCAATACATAAGTGTTGTACAATATCAGAAGTGTAATAAGGTGCACCTTCCAGATATCGCTCCTTCCTTTGGTAGGAGTTGACACAGGTGTTCTACTGTGACTACAGTTCTGTTTAAATAACATCACCTACTCCTTTCCTCCAAGCTCTGAACTGTTTTATTGATAATATAAGCCCAAAAGAATAAATTAAATACTCAGTGAAACAGTTTACAAAGACCACTGATTACAGATATTGTATAACTGTACTCAGCGGTAGTCTTAAGTTTGGAAAATATATTGCCCACTTGAATTGTCTATAATGGAGCCTTTGAGACAATTAATGGCTTCAGTACTAATACTGTAGATACTTCCCATTTCCAGTTCAACGCCTACTTAAGTTCCTCTAACAGTCCATGGGACGGAGTTAAAATTCTGAAGTTCTATAATTAGTGCAGTGGGTACTGTCAGAAGAAATCCCTTTCTTGAAGAAGATAGCTCTAATTCTTGTATAATTTCATTTTGTTTATTTGATTACCAGCAAAGTTTTGAAGCTCTAGAAAATACAAGTTCATAATGGAAATGATGACAGGCAAACAGCCTTTTAGCGTTACCACCATGAACTGTGTCAACCCAACACAAGGAAAAAGCCTCCAGCCTTTTTGCTTATGACAAGCTCTGTGGCTGAAGCTGCCCTCTACATTTTAGAGTGTAGGCTGTAACCATGTTCAACAGTGTTCAGCTCTGTTTTCTTTGATTGCAGTGTTTCATGCAATTGGATTCTTACATTATTAGCTAGATTTGCTCTTCAGACAGCAGGAAAAAAAAAGGCATTTCAGCTTGTTGATGGAATACCATATTTGCATTTTTGGACAAAGTTTTCAATGTCTTTGAAAACTACTACCCATAGGCTATTAGAAAGATGCAGCCTGTGGTGTATTTGCCTCTTTTTAGAAGAGAAAAGCCTTTGGTGACCAGCTGTTTTATTATTATTGCAACTTGTAACCTTTTAATTATTTTTTCCTTATACTTAGGAAACACTTAAGTTACCCTGTTTAACTGGATATGCAGCTTTATATATCTATATAAAAGGTATATATACACCTAGGATATGCTAGTTCTTCTAACAATTTCAAAACATAATAGGTCAAAAGTTATAGCCGTAGGCCTTCGTCTATTTGTCTAAACGTCATTTAAGTTCCAGTGGCGCAGTTCAGTATATTCAGCAAACGAAGCAGATGCTTTTTATTTTGCTGACTGTAAGCTTGAGTTCAGACCAAGCAAAAGGAAATTACCAGAATGGGGTCAGGGACAATAGTTATTGAAGAGCGTCTCTTATAAGTGCAATTTTTTCAGAGTTATTTCGTATTTGGTTGCAACTTCTGCTTCATTCTGCTTCATTCTACATTTTGTGCATCAGATCTGTTTGGATAATGCTGAATACAGCTGTTCATAATTGCTTTCATAGTTACTGTATATAGTTGCATGAGTGATGCTTACATTAATTGTTTCTAGCTGTTATTTTTGCCACACCTTGTTACATGTTAATCAGACTGATTTTTTCTTAATTTCTTTAAACTTCTCACCCCTTTCTAACAGTGAAGCCACCTGCAATGCACTTTCAAAAACAATTTTCACATTTACAAGCAGATTGTTAGCAAGTTGTTGCTATGAAGCAAAGAAATTACTTTTTTTAATCTGATTCTGGGTTAGTAATTGTGGAATTGGAAATGAGTACCTTATCTAATGCATATATTCAGAAACTGTGTGCTTCACTGTTTCTTGCTTGTACCATTATGTCTTAATTGATTTCAGTAGATTTGTACCTAATTCTGAGTAGAGACAGAAAGGCTACTAGATTTTTATTGTTTTCTTTTCTTTAGTTTTTGGATGAGGGGGAAGGAATCATAGAATCAACAAAGTTGGAAAGGATCTTTAAGATCATTAATTCCAACCTTTACCTCAGGATTGGCAAGTCCACCACTAAACCGTGTCACTAAGGGCCTTATTGATATATTTTCTGCACACTTCCAGGGGCGGTGATTCCACTGCTTCCCTGGCAGCCTGTTCCAATGCCTTCCCACTGTTTCAGTGAAGAAATTTTTCCTAATAGCCAGTCTAAACCTCGCCTGGCACAGCTTGAGGCTGTTACCTCTTGTCCCATCACTGCCGACTCAGGAAAAGAGACCAGGCACCTCTTCTCTCCATCCTTCTTTCAGGTAGAGAGTGATAAGGTCCCCACTTCACCTTCTCTTCTTCAAACTAAACAACCCCACTTCCCTCAGTCCTTCCTCATAAGATGTGCTCCAGACTCTTCACCAGCTTCACTGCCCTTCTCTGAACCTGCTCCAGCAACTCAATATCTCTCTTGTAGTGAAGGCCCAGACAGTATTTGAATGTTTGAAGTGTGGCCTCACCAGTGCCAAATACAGGGGAGTATTACTTCCCTAGTCTTGCTGGCCACACTATTTTTAATACAGAAATAAAGCAAAATATCTCCTTATATCATTTTTGAGCATATGTTTTACCAGCCTGTCTTTTGCAAACACTGTTGGAGTAGGACTAAGGACACTCCAGCAAACTCCTGCATCAAGCTTATTAAATTCCGTCTGCGGGAGAGTGAAGTTGCTTGTGTCTCAAGATGTAAACTTTGACCTTTGCTTGGAGAACTGAGGTAGAAGGAAAGAAAGATTGAGTGAAACTGGAATGACTCCTAGTTTGGTTCCCAATATGTGTTTTTATTTTTAGCACATTAATCATACGGAAGAATGAAATGATGGTCTAAATTTTCTTGCAGTCTTTGAGTCTCTGAACACGTATTTATTTTATTTCATTTAGTAGGTTGCACAGCGGTATTTCATGTAACTCTTAAGCTGTCACACTCAAAACAGAGTCATAACATAGCATTCCATTATGCCCAGAACCACTCTCTAGAAAAATAAGATTCGGCCTCTCTCCTTTGAGATAGTTCGAAGTATGATGTTTCTAGATGCTATTGGAGAGTCTTCTTCCAGCTTTCTATTTCTCCTCATGTGAATTGGGTTCACTGACATGTTAGTGAGATTCTCTGTCTGAACCGGTTTGTAATCACTGAATTTTCCCAGAATTGTAGCATGGGTAAGTTTTATGTCTTTTTATAAAACATTCTTGGTACTGTTTTGTGATTATTATTTTTTTTCCCCATTTCAAACAAGAGATAGTTACAGATTTTGATGTTTGAAGACCTTACAGTAGTTTAGGATTGTCATAATGTGCTAAAATACTATTAGATCAGTTTGATCTAAGCACATGACATGAGGTGAATCTGTGCTCAGTCACCTGTTCTCTGCCAGGAAATGCCACTCTTAGAAAAGCTTTCAAAGCTAAAATATTTTACTTGAAAGTTGGGACTTTGTCCAGTACATCCACCTCTAGGTATGTGATGTGTGCCAAATTTTTAAGTGTACTCTGTAGCACTTATAAAATAATTTTTGTGTGCAGCAGAGAGATTGATGCTTTTTTTTTCCACATGGAGGTCCCTAGGGTGGTTTCAAACTGAGGTGATTTGAAACCCTTTCGTAGGCATTTTGCATCAAATGTTTAATTTTGAAGTGTCTCCTCTCCACGTCTTACAGGAACTGTAGTTGATGCTAATACTTGCATCTGGTTTTCAGGCTTCCTAATCAGTCTGCATCCTCTGTATTAAGTAGAGACTTTGTATGATGAGAGTTAGAGATCTTGAGCAGATCACACAACTTTGTATAATAATTTTTACAACAGAAACCTAACTCAAAATATGCTGCGATAAGATTTCCCGGTTAAGAAAAGCTACCATAATCTCTAGTGTGATTGTATATACTGGTAATACTTAGGTGGGTCACATATGCTGAGAGGCTAGAAATTTTCAGCAAAAATTCACATATGTACTTGGAGGAAAAGTGTTCAGCAGCAGGACAGAAAATTACTGTGTAAATACACTCTAATTAAATAAAAGGAATTATATTAAGCAACTGTTATAGTATACTGAACTCTGTAAGTCACAGTTTATTAGAGAACCTTAATAAAAAGGTCTCGTACTGATACAGTCTGACCACAGTTGAGTAGCAGACTGGCTTAATTTCCTGGGAATAGGAAAAGTTTCTTTTCCCATATGAGGTGTCTTCAGTGCACAGCATCTGCTGTTGAGGCGCTGGTGTACACTTGGTGTTTCGGCTCAGAACCAGAAAAGTATTGTGCAGTGGTGGTGCTCTAAGCAACCTGGTCTAGTGGAAGATGTCCCTGCCTGTGGCAGCGGGGTTGGACTGAGTGATGGTCCTTTCCAACCCAAACCATTTTGTGATTTAGGTAACTATCTCTCAGTGGATTTAATGGTTCTTAGTTAAAAGCTTCTGTAGCCAAGTATAAGGTTTTATTTCACTGTGCCAATTACAAGCAAGGTGATTATAGTCTAAACTAAACTGCAGTCTTCCAGTAGTTCTGTGCTTCACCCATGTTGTTAGGAAACAAAAGGAGCTCATATATACTCAGTTGTGACAGTCCACTAACTTTGACTGGTCTTGCTCCTCTGAGCTGCGGGCTGTTTGACCTATGAGTTCATTTGGACCTGATTCCAGCCTGTCTGGAGGAAGGACAACTCTCACTGTCACCATGTAAGGTTTTTCAGTGCTCTGTGAGAACAGCCCTCTACTCTGATCCTCAGCCTCATGTGGGAGGTGAGGGCTGAGATCATGCAACTTCAGAGAAGCCTGTGGCTTGCCCGCATAGAAATCCACACTTATGTGGTGTTGGAAGTCCCTTAAATTGATGTCTATACAGTTTTAAAACGGTGATTGCAGCTCATAAACCATGATTTTCTTTTTGCTCTATCCCACTTGCCTCATGAATCTCAAATGTCTGATTCTGTTTTGTATTTTAGGTTCTAGTTAGGATTAGGTGTTCTTGGTATACAGCCATTAAAGAGACACTGTGATTACGTCTTGGAGTATTTCTGACATTTTCCTCTTGATGTAGCTGGCCAGCTATGATGAAATGTCCTCTTGGAAAATCAAGTGCATCAACGATGTTTGGTTTTCTCCTCTTAGTGTTAGCACCACAGAAAAATTACTCCATCAGCATATTTACTTCAAAAATTTTAGGCAGTCTTGAGTGGGTGGAAGAGATTAGCTTTATTAATCTGTAGTTCTTTACTCTTCCTTTGTGGTAGCATGTTTGACACATTGCTGCAATTAAGTTTAGAACATAGTCTAAGGCCACACTTGAAAAATAATGTTTTTCTTTTCTATTAAAGTCACTCTATCTTCTGTAATGTTTCCACTGTTGAGGAAGCTGAGTTTTTGGACAGTATTACAGAAGGTGATTTAGAAACGTGTAACGCTGAAAGTCAAACAACTTGATTTTGCAACTCACCTAAGTCTTCACATATATATATAGAGAGAGAGTCTACTCTGCAAGCAAAAACTTTCTGAGAATAAGGAAATTGATATTAGAAGAGAACTGTGGTGTGCTGAAGAGCATTTTATCTTTGGTCTCATTTTGTTGGAGTTTTTTTTGAGGGAGGCGTAAAATTTTCTGACTTTTTTTTGCCCTCTCTCTTGACTGTTCTTTTTGCTACTGTTGCTGCTTTAGGTTGTGGGTTAGAAAGGGCGGCTCTGGCAAGTCTATTCAGGGAAGGTCATGTTTCTTAGAGCTCTTCCTGAAGAAAGCGTATCTTTGTCTTGGGTTTGCATAGGCAGGTTTGAAGGGGGGGGGGGGAGGGGCACTGCAGATGTGGCTTCTGTGAGAAGCTGCTGGAAGCTTATGCTGTGTCCGACAGAGCCAAGACCAGCCTGCTCGACGACAGACCCACCACTGCCCAAGGCTGAGCCCATCAGGAATGGTGGTAATGCCTTGGTCATAAGATATTTAAGAAGGGCGGGAAAAATCTATATACAATAGCAACTTCCAGCCAGAGAGGGGAGTGAGAATATGTGAAAACAACAGCCCTGCAGACACCCAGGTCAGTGCAGAAGGAGGAGAGGAGGTGCTCCAGGCTCCAGAAGAGATTACCCTGCTGCCTGTGGTGCAGACCATGGTGAGGCAGGCTGTGCCCCTGGAGCCCATGGAGGTCCATGGTGGATCAGATCTCAACCTGCAGCCCATGGAGGACCTCGTGCCAGAGCAGGGGGATGCCTGATGGAGGCTGTGACCCCATGGGGAAACCCATACTGGAGCAGGCTCCTGGCAGGATCTGTGGGACCATGGAGAGAGGAGCCCTCACTGGGGCAGGTTTGCTGCAGGACTTGTGAGCTGTGAGTGACCCATGCTGGAGCAGTCTGCTCCTGAAGGACTGCACCCCATGGGGGGGACCCACGCTGCAGCAGTTCAGGAAGAACTGTGTGAAGGACTCATGCTGGAGAAGTTCATGGACTGTCTGCTATGGGAGAGACCCCACACTGGAGCAGGAAAAGAATATGAAGAGTCCTCCCTGTGAGGAGGAAAGAGTGGCAGAGACAATGTGGAATGAACGGACCACAACCTCCATCACACTGTGCTACTGGCAGGGTGAAGTAGAGAATTTGGGAGTAGATTTAAGCCTGGGAAGAAAGGAGGGGTGGGGAGAAGGTGTTTTGAGATTTAGTATTTATTTCTCATTATGCTATGCTGATTTGATTGGTAATAAATTAATTTCCACAGGTTGAGTCTTTTTTGCCCATGATGGTAATTTGTGAATGATCTTTCCCTGCCCTTATTTCGACTCAGGAGATTTTAGTTATGTATTTTCTCCCCACCCAGCTGAAGAGGGGAGTGATAGAACAGCTTTAGTAGGCAGCTGGTGTTCAGCCAGGGTCAACCTACCACAAACTTATTAAGAATATGTATTTGGTTATTCTTTAGCTGACTTGGATAACATAGTGACCTTTTCGGTTTCATCTACCCTGTGTAGTTCTTTCCAAGTGCCTTGAAGCATCTCATTTCAAAACAACTTTTCAGGCATTGTTTTGCATTCCGCAGGTCAGTGAACTGCTGCTGTGAGTTGTCAGCTATGTATCAAAAAAAGAGATACCCCCTTGGTGAAGAACTAACTTGTGAATGTGCTATTAATTGTTACTTTGGATGAGAACATTCCTTGTATAATGCTCTTGCCTTGGTACAGTAGCTTGTATGCTAATGACAGTGTAACTGTTACCTGACTTGGTCCTTATGGTACACATACTAAGAAGCTGTGTCTGTTAGCCTTACGTTTGTAATATAAGCCCAACAAGCAGGATTGTGTAGGCACCATATTTGCATAGGTCTGTTTTTAGTGTTTAAGGGCTTGCGTGAATGTCTAACTAAGTGTGTCGGGCAGTTTCTGTGAATAAACAGCTTTTCTAGTTTTATACTAGTGAGATGCTGTTGCGTAGTTGATATGGAATAAGTACAGTTTTAAAATATTTTGAATTAAGTCATATATATTAGAAAGATGGATTCCCTCATGCTCTGAAATTGAAATATGAACTTCTCTTTACTTTTTCATATGCTATTTTGTATTGGTGGTGGAGTATTTGTTTACAACTCCACATCAGAAGAGTGTTTGCATGGTTTATTTGTGAACTGTTTCTTCCCTGACACATTAAAAAGAAGGATAAGGTGCATATGTGAATACAAGATAGTGTTAAGATACGCCTGCTGTATTAATGTAAACTAAAATCCTTTTGAATTTGTTGAGAAGCTTCTTCCCTTCCCAATAGAATTAAAATGTTTCTGTGCATATAAAATGAGAAATTGGCTTCCCAAGAATTCTCCCAGTGATATAAGCCCAGAGGGGAAGATAGGTGATACTCATCTGGGAACAGTTCTATGCAGCTATTACTTTTGGATCACCAAATTTACTTTCTTTTTAAGCCTATTCGCAATAACTGGAATTCATGGCAGGAAGTCTCATATCAGAGAAGGGCAAACAGATTGACGGCATTTTGAACGAGTTAGCCAGTGGCAGTGTGCTTTTCTGGACTTAGTGAAGTAATCATCATGTAGCATACTCACATATCTTGGGAGTGTACTTATGTTAATATTCTAGTGCAACAGAAAAAATGAAATAGATTAGCAAAAATTAAAGCTACATAACAGATTTCACCTGTTCCCTACTAAAATGAATAATGGATCATTTCAGTGAATTTTTTCTAAGTGCTAATCAAAAATATAATGATTTGCAAATCATTACTCAAATTTGAAACAGTAATTTTAAATTTTAGCAATTATAGAGTAGGTGGGTTTTGGTTTTTTTTCCTTTATCTTTGGAATTTATGGTTTATCAATCACATAAAATGGTTTACTGAATAACCTACTCTTTATAACTAGCTTACAATTTGGTGCTTGCTATTTATTTTAATAGAGGCTTTACCTTCATTTAACTTCCAGGTAACAATAGGGTGAACTTAAGTGTTACTGTCACGAGAGCAGATCTGTTGAAAGGTACAAGACATGAATACTGCAGCAGCATTTCTTTCGGTTTGATAGGGCAGACTTCATTTAGGTTCAGTCTGCCTGGTTGGGTACATCAGCACTGCATGCATTGAAATTTAGGCACGTCTCAAGTATTTTGGTTGAGCATGCATTAAAGCAGTGCTTTTTTTTTTTTTTCCTCCTGTGAAAGTGACTGAAGTGGGTGTCTTTGTAGGGTGATAACTTTGGATTTAGTTTTTTTTTTTTATAAGCAAATTCATTTGGAAGAAATGGGGTGAATACTACAGCAAAGAATAGAACTTTCCTGTTCTTTATCTCCTCAGGGCTCTGTCATGGGTTCAGCAGTAGCAGTCATTTTTCTCCTTCTTGGTAGCTGGTGCAGCACTGTGTTTTTGACTTTCAGCCTGGGAACTGCGCTGATAACACCAGGGTTTCGATTAATGCTTAGTGATGTTTTGGTCTGACCAAGGACTTTCTGAGTCTCATGCTCCGCCAGGGAAGAGGGGAAGCCGGGAGGAAGCAGAGACAGGACACCTGACCCAAACTGAACAAAGAGGTATTCCATGCCACAGCACGTCATGCCCAGGATGTAAAGACAGAGGGCAGAGACCCGGAAGGGTGGGGGGGTGCACTGCGTGGTCGGGCTTGGTATTAGGTGGTGAGCGATTGTATTCTTTCCTTGTATTTCTCTTATTATTATTATTGGTGGTAGCAGTAGTGGTCTTGTGCTATACTTCTTTGCTAAGGGGTTTGAACCAACCTCCCTTTAACGAGCCTTTAGGTTAACAGGCTTCAGATTGATTTGTATTTACCGGCCAGCACTCATCTTAGTTTTATTCTTTTTATTCTTTAAGAAACAGCCTTTTGCCTTTAAAACACAATACTATATACACAGTATATGCATCTATATACTTATAAATACATATTTATATGCTTTATACAGGTATCTGCAAGCATATAAATTATATATTTGTGTGTGCTTATATATATTTATATAGCCAGCATGAAAAAAATCTCATGGAATGTTAGAGAAGTGGGCTCAGGCCTTACAGGGTAGATTGAAAGGCCAAGTCTCATTTTCTGGACTAGTGCTGTAACACTTAGGCTATTGTGCAGAAAGTGATTTTTGCTGCCTACCTTCCTCATTCCCACTCTTGCTAAGCTGCTGTAAGTGATTTTCAGGTCAGCTGTTAAACTGATTTTTTTTTTTTTTTTTTTTTTGGCCTCCTCCTAACCATAATAGGTAACTGTACTCATGCATTTTTAAACTAGTTTTCACAGTGTGAAGGTGTGAATGGAAGGATGGTGGGAGGGAGCTAGAAGACTGACCATTTGCCACAAATTCTTAGTTGTCTACTAATGATTGTTTATTAAAAAATATTTTCAAATTCTCCTTTTTTCTGGTCATTTTGTTAACTTGGGAGCCTTCAGCTATAATTCTTCAGTGCTTCTGGGAGCTTTAAACTATTTTTTGCCATCTCAGACCTGTTCCAGTGACAGTCATATAGTTGGTAGTCTTTTGCATTACTTTTACTGGTTTTGTCTGTCTTGCTTGGCTGCTGATATCATAAGGGGAAAGTCTCTGAAAGAAGTGGTAAGGACAGAAAAAGAATGCACCATGCTTTATTCAGTGGTATAGTCTATTGCTCCCTCAGTAACTGGTTTATATGACAAGTGTTGTATTTTTATGTTTCAGTAGTTTGTCAGAATGTATTTTCTTTTTTTTTTTTTTTTGATACGGAGCTGTAATTGATAAACAGTGGATACTAATACCTTAATTTATTCTTTGGGTTGAGAGGATGTTCCTTGTTCTATTCTGAGTTTGCTTTTCAGAAGCCATTGGTTTCCCACTCTTCTCAGCTTACCAAAATCACTAGCAGGTCTTAAAATTTTCTGAATAGTTACGTAGGTTTTATTTTGGCAGTGTTGTTTCCTAAACTTTGTGATAGTCCACATGTGGAAATGTGGTGAATGTGTCACTTTTTGATACTTATATCCTCAGTTGTATGAATATTTCAAGAATTGGTTCATTTGTGTGATCAAAGAGCGTGTACTGCCTGTGGGGACAGGGGTGGTGGAGTAGCAGGCTTGGTAACAGATCTCTCTAGAGCAGAGAAACTTACTGTGACATTCATTCCCTGGCTTGCATGCAGTGCTTCAGCATTTGTTATACTCCTCAGTCTCGCAGACGACACAAGTGGTCAGTGAGCTGATCAGCCATGACTTTCGTATGCTGGAGAGAGAGGAACGAGAACTGTGAGTTCATGATTTTACCAATGCTGAAGTAGGTGGGCGTGAGGACCACTGACTACATGTGACACACAAGACTTGACAAAGTTAGTCTTTCTGATGGGAAATTGCTGTCACTGTGGTTTTGTCACTACTGTGTTTAAATCCTTTGTTCTTTAACACGGGTTGATGTAATGGACGAATAAACACACAAAGGCATGTATTACATTTAAATCTGGAAATGAGAAGAATTGAAAATGTGATTATGATTACTATAATTCCATGAGTAGAGGAAGCATCCAGTACTTTCTGGAATGTTGATTGCCCCTACCTTTTCAGTATTTGCATAGATTTGTTTGCAGGGTAACCACTTATGCTGTGCTAAATGCTACTATTGAGTAGCAAAAGCCAAAGCAAAATTTCCATTTCCAATTCTAAACCAAATTCTGGTTTTTAATTATCTTTATCTCCTGTACCCCAAATAAGCATTTCAGTAATTTATATGGCATCTTACATTGTTGCTTATCCTGGAGAGATTAAGGAATATTATGAAAGACTGATAGGAAAGCAAAATCATAGTCATCTGTGTGTTCAGCCAGTATTGATGGTGACAAACTCTAGTAAGATTTTCTGAAATCTTGGGCTAAAATCTTGGTGAAAATGACTGATTGTGTCTGAATTTGGCTAAATTGCTTACTGAAGATGGTTCTCTTTTACACATGGAGAGAAATCTGCCTTACAGGTATGGACACAAGAAAGCTATTGCTTGAAGTAAAATTCTTCCCTTTAACCATTTCTCTGTCCTTATCAAAATAAAGGTCTTAGGTGTCCGGGGTCCAATTTTGACTTACTGAATGTATACAATTACAGTTCTGTTTAGATTCCTAGCAGAAGGATAAATCAGAGTTATACTTCATCTGGCACGCTTGATGCAAAGATGAGATGGGTTATTCGAAGAAGAACTCAGTACTAATGATTCAGATGAGCTATAGCTAAGATGAGCTTTCATGCCTGCTAATCCCATTTTCTTGATTACCTATTTTAGAATTACAATAACATAATTTTAATAATTTCAGGACTTTAATAAATTCATAATTTTAATAAATTTAGATCTCCTCAAAAAATCAGCTTCCATATTCATGAATCATAATGTTCTGTTTTAAGATGTCTTCATATGTAAGTAAGTGATTGATAAAGCTGAAGTTAAGATGCTACCTTGATGCTTGCTGTACCCTCAACCTAGGTAGATCCGCACTTTAATTCTGACTCCGCAGTGATTTGAACAGATCATACGCTTCAGTTACGCATTGTGGTCTGATGCCAAGTGACCTGTAGGTTTTTCTTGAATATGCGTCAGCATGTTTTTGTGCCAGATCACAAATTGAGTAATCCAGCGCCTCTGTCATTCTTCTCACTTTATTTGTGTTTATTGTGGCTGGCTTTTGCACGCTGTAAAGCAGCACAAGTGGAGTTGACTGTGCTTTTTATATAGAAGAAGGGTTGCTATAAAAATGACTAGAAGATGATATGTGGCTAGGGAATAAATATTACTCATTCCCAGTGAAATGTAGTGAGTGGATGGACAGTATGTTGTGCTGATAATATCCGTGTGAAAGATACATCAGGGCCCTAGAGCTAGAAAGATGAAAAGTATTTTAAAAGGCAGAGGAGAATAAAGCTGAGATTATGCATTTACTGCAAATTTCAGGAGCTAAGAAGTCTTGCTCTTCCTTCTTTGTTAGAACAGGCCAGTGCCGGATATGTGTCCTGTCATGTTCTCAGCTTGTATTCCTCATGGGGGCTAGCAGCTGGGGCTGGATTCACTTGCTGAAATGTATGTTTATTACCACTTGGGATGCTGTAGGGCATACAGCTGCTTGTGCAGGAAGGTGTAATTCTTGTGCTGATTACTGTTTTTAATGTCAGCTGCATGTGGGTATCTTGGACATACTAGGGTGTCTGATACCAGTA
The DNA here is from genome assembly GCA_028858755.1 of Ara ararauna. Taxonomy (NCBI): domain Eukaryota; kingdom Metazoa; phylum Chordata; class Aves; order Psittaciformes; family Psittacidae; genus Ara; species Ara ararauna. The sequence goes on from CM054378.1 coordinate 56,279,087, forward strand.
GGTCCCTATAATTACGTGCTTGAATTGAACTTCTAATTCCTCTTGTTTCCTTTCATTGGTGTGTTATGTTTATGTGTGTGCATTAGATTTAATTTCTTTTTGTATTGCAGGTTTATAGTAGTTTGAAATTACAATTTGTTGCTCCAGCTAAATTCTGATCAGTCAGGTGTATTTTATTTCTTGTTACAATGGCAAAAAGCTAGCCTACCTTGTATTTGTTATGCACTTTTTTTAGATTTCTCCATTTCAATGGGAATAATAAGTCTTGAATTTTTATCATTATTTAGTATTTATTAACTGTTGTCTTTTCATAAGGGGGACATACATGTTTTTGTTTTCCTTCAGTCAAAAGGAACGTATTTCCTTATCAAGTATGTAGGAAGTGCAGCTTTGTCAGCAGTAGTAGTCCCAGACTCCAGTTGGAGATTTTGAGGTCTGTGTGTGTTTGTGTATTATTTGAATATTTGAATTATCCCCCACCCCCAGTTTTCAGTTTTTATCCATGTGCTGTAGTGAAACGTGTTGGTCGATGAGAAAATGAACATGAGCCGGCAGTGTGCGCTTGCAGCCCAGAAAGCCAACCGTATCCTGCGCTGCATCAAAAGGAGCATGACCAGCAGGTCGAGGGAGGTGATCCTGCCCCTCTACTTGCTCTTGTGAGACCTCATTTGGAGTATTGTGTGCAGTTCTGGTGTCCTCAACATAAGAAGGACATGGAACTGCTGGAACAAGTCCAGAGGAGGGCCATGAGGATGATCAGGGGAGTGGGGCACCTCCCATATGAAGATAGGCTGAGAAATTGGGGCTGTTCAGACTGGAGTAGAGAAGGCTGCATGGAGACCTCATAGCAGCCTTCCAGTATCTGAAGGGGGCCTATAAGGATGCTGGGGAGGGACTCTTCATTAGGGACTGCAGTGATAGGAGAAGGGGTAATGGATTAAAACTTAAACAGGGGAAGTTTAGACTGGATATAAGGAGGAAGTTCTTTACTGTAAGGGTGGTGAGGCACTGGAATGGGCTGCCCAGGGAAGTTGTGAATGCTCCATCGCTGGCGATGTTCAAGGCTGGGTTGGACAGAGGCTTAGGTGGCATGGTTTAGTGGGAGGCGTCCCTGCCCCTGGCAGGGGGGCTGGAACTAGATGATCTTAAGGTCCTTTCCAACCCTAACTATTCTATGGTTCTATGTCTATTTGAGGAAGTAAAATGTCCATATCTATGCTTTTGTCATCCAATCAGGGGAATTATTTTTTTTTTCCCCTCAAGAATTGCAGATATGTAGAATCTTACAAGAGGTCATGAATCTTGAGATAATCGTAATTTTCATTGCAGTCATGTTGATGTCCAGAGTCGAAATGATACGACTTCAGGCAAAGTGAAAGTGCTTGCTTTGAAAGAAAAGTTGGAGGTTTTGTAAGCCAATTCCTTTAATGGATAATTAATAAGGAGAGGGAAGGAAAGAAGACTTTCTGACATCCTGCTTGTTTAAGTATTTATGTTGCTTTACATACTTGAGTAGTATGTGAGAGTAACATGCATTTGAATTAAATGTAGGCAGTGATCAGTTATGGTGTGTTGACCAGTTTAGTTGGGCTTGCTTTGTTTTACCTGCTTGTTGTTTTTTTTTTTTTTTTTTTTTCTCAGCACTGAGAAAAGTTAAGTTCTAACTCAGTATGAATAGGATAGAATCATAGAATAGTTTATCGCCCAGCCTGGCCTTGAACACTGCCAGGGATGGACCATTCACAACTTCCCTGGGCAGCCTATTCCAGTGCCTCACCACGCTTACCGTAAAGAACTTCTTCCTTATATCCAGTCTAAACTTCCCCTGTTTAAGTTTGAACCCATTACCCTTTGTCCTATCACTAGTCCCTCATGAAGAGTTCCTCCCCAGCATCCTTATAGGCCCCCTTCAGGTACTAGAAGGCTGCTAAGAGGTCTCCACGCAGCCTTCTCTTCTCCAGGCTGAACAGCCCCACCTTTCTCTGCCTATCTTCATATGGGAGGTGCCCCACTCCCCTGATCATCCTCATGGCCTTCCTCTGGACTTGTTCCAGCAGTTTCATGTCCTTTTTATCTTGAGGACAGCAGCACAGCACACAGTAGTGCTCTTCAGTTGGCTAACTGCAGATTATTCTTAGATCCACAATCTGGACATGGTTAAGCATTTCTTTAAGAAGGAAAGGAAACTTTGTTCACAAGTCTGGTATGTGTTATTTAAAGTGCAGGAGGCTGTTAAATTGAGTATCTTTAGCTATACATATGAGTCTTTCAAACAGATTAACATGGAATTATTATAGACACCTATAGGAAAATGTTAATGTTCTACAATTACACTCTTTGAGTCTGTTTTGTTTCTGTGTAGCTTGCTATGTACTACTCAATAAAATGAGGATTAATTTGCAGTTTCAATTTTAAACTTAAAGTAAGAATCTTATTTCTTTCACCTAGTGAGCCTACGATACAGAAGAAAAATGAGTGTATCAGAAAAAAAGAGAACTGTGAAATTTTAAACACTGTATTCTTAATTTGCCTTTTCAGCTCACAGAGAGTACCACCTGGCAGTATCAAGCAAACTGGGATATTGTTTGCTTGTTTATTTTTTTCCGTCCTGGTGTTAGGCAGCTTAACACCTTTTGAAGCTCGGTTGCTTGTGTTTCTGCTGTGGTACCTTTCCTGTGTGTTTAGGGGTCTCCAAGATTACTCTTAACTTTATTCAGTAAGTGTTGTTTAAGAAGCATTTGCAAGGAATAATAGAGATGCTATTACTTTTCCTCTAATTTTTAAGCTAAGAGGGTTTTGAGAAACATATGCTACCCTGTTAAGCCATCCAGACAAGTACGTTGAGTCCTTTGCTGATCTTTTGGCTCAATATCCCTTCTAGTTACTGAAGGGGAACATGGATAAGAGCACTCTGGCAGGCAGCAGAGTGTGTCTTCTGCACTGCTGTGTGGTCACATGATGGTAGGTACGATGATGGAAAATGGCCCTTATGTTTCCCATTTGATTTCATGGCAGAATCATCTGCTCATCGCAGGACAAGCAGATTATTGTGGTTAAGCAGTAAGCGTTTGTCAGACTGCAGGGAAGATCTTTGCATATATTGTAGTCATGGGATCTGCTCTTCTTTTTTCAGTTGTCTTCATAGTATGTATGTCGAAGTTTAAACTCTGTTGTATACCTTTTATGTATTCAGAAAGTGAGGCAGTGTCTACACAGATAATTTCACATATTATCCCTATAAAAAATATTTTTACATGGCAAAGGACATGTTGATAAGTGAAGTTCCTAATTGTTCTAAATAAATCTCATAAGAGCAACTACTTTCTTTCCTTGATTGTGCCTTTCATTGCTAAAATGATAATAAAAATAACTTTAGAGGTACAGAAGGCGAAGACATGCATGAGAAATAAATTGAAGCATTGTTAACAGCAGTAGCTGAAGTTTCAGAGGAAACTACTTGAAAGGATAAACAGATAGGTAGAAGAGCCACTGTTCAAGATCTTTGATGAAATGAAGCCAAGAGTTGAAAGGAATTTTTTTCTCTGGTTTAGTGTTAAGTAAACCTTATTGACCTTTTTTAAGGACAGGAAAGATTGTAAAAAAAAAAAATAGTTTCAAAACTAAAATCACCTTTGACATAAAAGATGATAGTTTCACGGGCAAAATTCAACCTGAATTTTTCTCTTGCGAGAAACCCCCTGGAAATACAAGTGGGTGTGTTCTGCTTGAGTAATCACATCTAAATGCAGAGGTGCCAGCAGTACTATAAAAATGGCTGTAGTGACTTTGAAGGCACTCTGAAACTTCCAGTCAAAGATACTCTTGAATAATTAAATCTTTTTTTGTTTTAATTTACATGAAAAAACATAATGACATCACCCAAGTACCAGATTTCCTTCCCTTCTGTTATTTCTCATGCAAAGAACAGAGTGTTTTAATTAAGACACTGCTGAGAACCTATACAGTAAAGAAAGGTGGTGAAAGAGCAGGTCCAGCTAGTTCTTTGTTCTGACCCTCTGTAACCTGTTCTTAATGCAGAAGTGACAGCTTGATAATCCTAGGTGCCTCTGAGGTGATCTTAGAAGTCCAGCTTCCCCTCTGCAAATAAAGGAGGCAGTTCTGTCCGCTTTGTTAGCCCCTCTGACTCCTGGTTGTTCATTGTGACCATTTATGTGAGCCTCCTTGTAAGACTGGCTGTTCAGCTGGCTGTACATGGTTTTAATCTTTTCGGGTTTGTTTTTTGTTTGTTTTTTTGGCAGATACTGAACGTCTCTATTCAGTAGTGTTCGAAGAGATCTGTGGGAATTTTGGAAAGTCCTATACCTGGGATGTGAAATCCTTGGTCATGGGAAAAAAAGGCATAGAAGCAGCTGAGATTATTCGAGATGTTCTAGATCTTCCACTAACCAAAGAGGAGTTATTGCATGAAAGTGAAATTAAGCAGGAGAAGATATTCCATACTGCTGAATTGATGCCAGGTATGTTTCTTTTCAGTGTTTATATGTTGTTTGTGGAATTACATAAATGCTAACCAAGGCAGAAATTTTTAATCTGCCTTCCAAAAACCAGTTTCACTTACAGATTCAGTTACATCACTCTTATTTCAGCAATTTTTACTCAAATCTACCTGTTATTTACCTGTTAAAAAGATATTTTACCTGTTAAAGTGTACCGAATATTTTTTTTTTTCTTGTTTACTTGGAGAACAGTGGTTTTTTTTCTGTACGTTTTAAAAGAAGCAAAAAGACAGGTAAATGTGCACGAATTCTGTTTTTTAAACCAGTCGTTCTTTATAATTGTTTTGGCGACTGTTTAATTTAGAAAGTTAGTTTTCTCTGGCTGTGAGAGAAGTACAAATACACTTTTAAATGTGCAGGCAAATGTATGAGCCCATGGGTTCTTTCAGCTGGGATTAATCTTGCCTAACCTGAACACTGAAATTTAATCATGGTGTCTAAGCCACCTGTGTGTCAACGGAGGGGAAAGGTTTCTCAGGTTATCCTAAAGCAGGTAAATTTCAACACCTCTGAAGATACAAACCATTAACCAGTGTAGGAAGCCCAAATGACTAGGTTGAACAGAGTACCTCAAGATAAGCAAAAGGGTGAATCTTATCTGTGGTGTGAACTCACACTTTTATATTGCGTTGCATTTACATATGAAATGCTTAGAGAAGAATCTTCAGCCATCCGAGACAAGCAGTACCTAAAGGTATGGTTGCTGTTAACTTTTTGTACAGTGTTAAGCTTCCTGGAGCAAATGTCAATAATTTTTGAAGAAAAAAATAAAAAGAGGATTTAGGAGAGGGGGTGGAATAAGAAAAGTATTAGAAGTGAAATAGCTACATGCCATTATAACAAGTCTAGCTTACAACTTTTTCTCTTTGAATGTGTGCCTGTTTGTTCTCACAATCTCTACAGCACCTTAATGATTTAATTTTTAGGGGTTTTTTTATGCCTAGTTTCCTAATGCATTAAGAGGATGAAAGTTAAAGATATGTGATATGTTAGGAATTAATAAGTAGCAGCAAAAATAAATGTGTAAAATTTTTTAGGCAGTTTAAAAACTTGAGTATTTTGTGCAGCCAACTTAATTATCTCTTATATGCAAGATTTTTCAAATTGCATCTTTCTCACTTATAGATCCACTTAAAATTGTAAGCCTGAGAAAACAAGAAAGATGTGAGGGATGTGTTTTACTTTTTTCGTGTCAAACTTCTGGGACTAACTTTGCAGCTATATCTTGTGCAGAACAAACAAACAAAACCCAGTCTGAGTTTAGAAAATGCCAGGTGGACAGACTGGGTGAACTGTTAGGAGGCATAGAGAAGAGTCCCTGTAAAATGACAGCACACATAATAGATGCCACTAAGTGGATATTCTGTGCCTGCTAGGCATTGTGATAATGTGGCTGAGCTGGCTCGAACAGTTGCAGAGAGGTGATGGAACAGATTAGCCAAATGAACATGAAGTTTTGTGCTCTTTCTGCCTTCAAAAAGCTGTCTAAAGCTGGGCTATTACAGATGAAAAAGCAAAATACTTACTGGGACAAGCAAGTAAACATTTTTATCATCACCAGAATTGTTGAACTAATTGTCTTTTCAGTTCAACTAAATACATGTGCTAACTTTCTTCAGGCTCTTTTCTAAAGCAGAATTTATGTGAACTTACATACTTTATGCTTGCTGACTATTCTGGGGAGCAAAGGCAGCCTTGGTTACTGAAGTAATGAGTTCTGTGCTTTATTTGGTAGCAGCATACAAGACACAGGCTGAATTGGCATGAATTTTGAGAAAACCACTTTGATATAAGCTTATAATCTAAAAAGAAGTGGCTCCAGCTACTTATTATTTAGTTTCTTTAAGGACCAACCTGTTTTGATAACCAGATTTTTTAATCTGATACTTTTCTTCTGTTCTTTTATGTCTTCTGAGGATATTTCTTAACATAATCCTTGTTTATTTATTGTACAGCCTCTTCATGTTCTTTAATTAAGAATGGACTTCATGCATGTGTTGTGGAAGATGTAAGATGGTGGTAATGTTCAGAGTTCACAATGTTCCCTGACTAAATTGGTCTTTCATATAGTTACAGGTAAATATAGGAAAGCAGGGATTTATTTTCATACTTATACTATAGAGATGACTGTTGTGCTGAGTCTCTGGCCATCTTTTGAGTGTTAAGAGGCAAGTGAGGTTCTGTTTTTTCAATCAATTTGTACAGTTTTCCCAAAAAAATAATATTTGAATTTGGTTTGGTGGGGAGCAGTGCTGAATGATGATCAACTATGTTTGAAGAAGTCAGTCAAGCAAAGCAGCACTTCTTTATGGGAATAGAACGAGTTGTGCATGTATTTTTGCCAGTGATGATAACTCTGTTAATTCCCAAGTCAAGTAATTGACAGGTATGCCAGTGATGGTTAAGGATGGTGTGGAAGTTGTATGAATATTGGCAGCACACAATTCAATTGGCAATGCAGTTTTTTGCCTGACAGGCTATATCACAGCCATGCCGCTTAATGTACAAGAGTTCTGAGGCATTAGGGGTTGGAAATGGAATTTTGACTGTTTCAGTATGGCTGAACTGACCGACAAGCTTCAGTATATCGGGTCAAAAGCTGTGGTCAAAATACAGATTTAATCTATGAAGAGGATATATCTGTTTCTAATATGGAATTTTCTGGTAACTGTTGGAGAGTTTTTCACAGTTGGATTTATTTTTAGTTCTGAAAGAATCTTAGGGAAGGCTAGTTTTGATTCACTGGAGAAGAGAATTAATCCAAGACAACATTAACAAAATGACAGGGCTGCCACTTGTGCTGCTTTTCTAAATATTTCTGTCAGACTACAGACAGTGTTCTTTGTGAGAGTAACATAGCAGTCTTTCAGTTTCTGCAAATGCAGTACTACATTGCAGGGAAGTGGATCATCAGAAGAGTAACGAGTGACAAGTGGAGCAGAAGACGACCATGCATATGTATGTTTACCTGTACATGTATCGATGTGCTCTTGCTTAGCTTAAACCCAAAACACCCAGAAAAATGTAACTCCAAGTTACACAGCTGCCAGCAGTTACTATAATCATTTCATAATTATGAAATTAATGCCATAATTTCATAGCAATTTCTGGGTTTTGGCTCATCATCACTGCAAAGCACAGATCCACAACCACAGGGTGGCCATGCATACCTTTCAGGCATTTTCCGTTCCTGGGTTATTTTCATGATAGCTGGGATTTCTCTGTGGCAGCTCCTGTTTATCCAGCGCAGAATGTGTTGTGCAAGCTATTTTCCAGTTCAAGTACAGTTGGCTGTCTCTTGCAGACATGAGGAGCTAGTTTCATAGCTCAGTTTTAGTATCAAATGAAGCCAGTCAGAAATGACAAAACAAGAGGAAAAAAGAAACCAGTTCAGTTCCAATGGCAACTGTAAAGTTATATATATATTTTTTGAACAGTTTCATTCAACCAGCAGTCTGGCTTACTTGGTTATTGCTTCCTTGATTCATGTTGTGTTCTTAACTGTTAAACAGAGTTCCTACCATGTTATCTTTTATTTTTCTTCTTGTTATTGTTTTAATGGTAGGAAATAACTGAGACCATCCATGCAGGGCTGTGTGAGCCTGTAACCCCTAGAGATCGGTCAGCTGCAAACTGGGAATGATGCTGTCTGTTTGGCTCATTTCAAGCATTTGGCCTTTGCATTAAGTCCTAAAGGTTTGCAACCCAAAAATGCTTATATCAGAAAGTCAGCAGCACAAACATAAGAGGTTCTGAACTGTGTAAAATTTAGTGCTTACATTTTAGTACTGTATTTTTCCGTGGCCATGTACATGTCAGTATGTCCAGACTAAAATGAGATTATTGATTTGGTGAATGAGTTGTATATGATACCAGAAGGATCTCAGGTACTTTTTAGACAGTAGTAAGTTGAGAAGGTAGAATTCTTTATTAATAGCCTATCAAGTGGAGAGTAGGTTAATAGTTTCCAAGTCCACTTTTGTAGCTCAGTAAAAGGATAATGTACTATTGCAGATAGCATTTTTAAACAGTGCCCTAGGACAAAAAAAGCAATGTGTGAATCTGCAAGTTATGTTTTCATAGTCTTATGAGATTCAGAAATAGGATTAGGCTAGACTAGACTAGGACTGGACTATTTCACTTGGAGGGGACCTACAATGGTCATGTAGTCCAATTGTCTGAACAATTCAGGACTGACCAAGTTAAAGCATTCATGACAATTACACCAAGTGGTGGATAGCCCCATCTCTGTCACTCTGTCGCCTTCACAGCAGCAATGTTGACTTCAGGATTCAGAGCAAGTGTAGATAATGAATAGCTCTGTGCAGATAGTCTTGCAGCTGTAGTAGCACAGTAGACTACATAAAAATTACTTTTAATCAGCTTCTTGACTTAAGTGATCTGACAGCTGCTTCTGTTCTGATTTTTTATTTTCTTTGTTCAGTGCTTTTAGTGTTCAGAGGCTGCTGAAGTTTTTCCCATAGAATTGCTTTTATGAACTTAAAGGATTGTCATTGAATTGACTAGAAATCAAATCAACTTTGCAAAACTCTGACTGGCAATCTTAGCTTTTCTTTGATTAAAGAGAGAGAGATGAATCTTTAATAGCTTTAAGTGTGGTGTGGTATCACATTCAATGTAGGAACTGTACATGTTTTTGAAAAAGAGGAGCAGTCTTTTCATACAGAGGCTATATCCTTAAGATTTTTATTTGTGCACAACTGGATATAAATTATCAAGACATGCATAATGCATGTACACAGTTAATTTAAACAGTGCTTGGAGCATTTTGGTTTCCTTTTGTCTTTCTCTCAGCAGTAAATCTTTTTTTCCCAATACACCCTGAATGCTCTTGGACAGCTTATTTTGTGCAACATTACAGCAAAATGAAGTGGACTAGTTCTAAAGACCCTTGATTTTGGTGACCCAGAGATAAGGTATACTCTGTTCTCATGCAGTAGATGTGAGTAGAAAGCTAGCTGTATCTATGCAGTGATGAACGAAGAGCAATGCTATGACAGATATATGTGAAGATCATCTTAGAGGTAGTGCTCAAATTCTGCAAAAAGAATGTGAAGCTGTATTTAGAATAATAATTTGTGTGCAAGGTATGGGAAGAAGAACATGGTGATGAGTATTGTTCTGCCAACAAAAATTTCAGTGCACAGGACAATAGTCTGTTGATCAAGACAGTGTTCATTAGAAAAGTCTGTAGCCATGTTGTTTCTTCTACAGGATATGTAGCATCTCAGCTACAAGACATAACAAGTATAGTTATATTAGCACAGGCTACCTAGTGTAGATGAGCTCTAAAAGTATAGCAGAGAATGAGAAACAAAGCATGCACGTAGGCCAGTGAAGGAAAAAGGAAACAAAATAAAAAAGCTAGTAGATTAACAAACTTGTCAAACTTGATACAAAAAGGAAAACAAAAAATAATATTATTTGGATAGAAGTAAGCTCAGATTAAGTAAATAAATAAATAGATTGCACCACCCCTACTACCAAGAAAACTCAAGCATATATAGATACAACAAAATATGCATAGGGAAAGATTTGGTTGCTCATGAAATACTCAGGGTTTTTTCTCTGTTAAAAAGAACTTTGTGGCATGTTTCAGTACCCCACCCCATTTTTGAAAGAAGCACATTTCTTACAAAAGTATTTAGGGAGAGAACTGTTACTTTGGCTTATAATTACAGTTGATGGTAAAAGATATGTGACTAATAATACTCAAGATAAAATTGCCAAATGAGAGTTGCCTGTATGGCTTATTAAGGAGAATAACTATCTTTTCAACAACTAAAATTAACTGGAGAGCAAATCACATGTTGTAATTACAAAATCCAGAAAAAATGAGAATAACACAGGAATTTGACTGGATAAGTGATCAAAAAACAAGTAGCTATCTTAGGAGAGGAATAAGACAAATTAATAAATAAAATATCCTGAATAAGTCAGTTTTTCTAAAATATTTCTGTAGTCTCCAAAACTTTGTCAAAGGATATGCAGAAGTTGTCCATAGCAGTAATATTGTCACTATAATAATAATGATTTGAGGCCTGTGTTAGAGAAGGTTTTAAATAAGAAGTAATGTATTTCATTAAATCAGCTGAACTGTAGAGAAGCTTTTGGGCTTTGAAAGTCGATCAGTTTTGAAATACCCATTTACTGTTTTGTTTTTTTTAAGAGTTTGCATGGGTTTGCTTTCTAAAAAAGCAACTATTAAGAGGAAGACACAAAATAATAATTCTTAGTCTAACCAAAGCTTCTGTCATTTTTATACATTCTGCATTTAGTTTTCTGTAATAGTTCAGTTTGAACTTGAATCTGAAATTAAATCTATGGAAAACCCACAATAGAACCTGATTTCATTGGCTACTTGATGCTTGCATTTAGTTAATGTAAAGAATATACTGTATTTATGGTGCTTGGTTTAGGTTTTGGGTTGTTGGTTTTTTTTGTGGTTGGTTTGGGGTTTTTTCTGTTTGTGGTTTTGTGGGCTTTTTGTTGTTTTTTGCTTGTTTTTATTTTTTACTGTTATGAACTAAATTAATCCTACATTATACTATTATGTGACCTTGTTCATGCAGTCTGTGGTGGCAGTACACAAACCGGCTGTATTTCTGAAGCCATAAGAGTGTAGGACTTCATCTGTGCTTATAAGACCATCAGGCAGTTGATTTTCAGGTTAAGGTACTGGTAGAGCTTAGAGTGTGTTTGTGTGCATGATGAAGTAGTTATGCCTTCAAAATAATTGACTGCAAGCAGAAATAGGAACACCAGAAGTAATTCAACTGGTAAACAGAGGAAACTGAAATTGTGCTTCAGTGCTGAATTGGCATGAATAATCCTCTTTTCTATCTTGCACAGTTTAGGATGGAGATCACTTTATTTTCTATCTTGAAAAGCATTCTTATAATCTACTATAACTTGTTCATAGAAACTTCATTTTAGGTAAAGAGAAAAATAAAAAAAATACTTTGTAAGGCAAAAGTTTGGTTGGAGACTTACATTACGAAAAACAGAAGAGCTTTATATTATCTCCTTAATTGTCTTGGAGGCATTTCACAAAAAATAGGTTTGAATCTGGAGTTCCAAAAGTGGTATAAGTTAAGGACAGTTATCTGTTCAGTAGCGGAAAAACACAAGAAAAGAGATTGTGCAAAGACTTGAAAGACTATCAAGTAAAATATAGCAAAAATTTATGTGTTCGCTGTTCTGAAGTATTCTGTATGATAAAGAGCTCGTGTTGTATAAAGCTAATAGGAAAATAAAGATTTCCTTTGTCTTTCATCACTTTGAGTTAGCTATAAGGAGTTATGTCTTGTTAATTTTCACTTCATAATGAATAATGCTATTTCACTATAAAATTTGATAACTAAAAAAAAATGAGCTGTAATAGCCCATAAATAATTAGATAGGGACAATAGTTGGATTGTTTTAGCGTAGCATTATTTGATTTCCTGAACTCTTTCTGTACATGTTAGTCAATGAAAAGGAAAATGTGTCAGTTAGCCCAGGGGTTTTGTTTTTTTGTATAAGTCTTAATTTTAGTTTCTGAGTTGATCCAATGTATTAGTCACTGTGGTTTTAGCTGAATCTAAAGAGAACAAATACAATATTAGGAGTCTAATAGAGTAATAATACTTTTTTTTAAAATAAAATTATATATACATGATGTATGATTTTCACCAACTGTCAGAACAAAAGTGCTGATCCCTTCATTTAAAATGCGTGTGTGGTCTCAGAAGAAATAACTCCTTTCTGTTGGCTTAAGCTCTTTTCTTCTTTTCCTAAAGTTGTTAGCTGACATGAGAGCAGCTGACGAGGTGACTGCGGGGCCAGGAGTAATGTTAGCCACCCCGAGTCAGATAGAGGGCAGCCCTGGAGTGCAGGGGGCTCTGCCTGGAGATGGATGAGGGGTCAGTATTGGGACTGGCGCTGTTCCGCGTCTTTGTTGACAACATGGACAGTGGCCTCAGCAAGTCTGCCAACAACGCCAAGCTCTGTGGTGTGGTCAACACACTGGAGTGAGGGGATACCATTCAGAGGGATCTTGACAAGCTTTAGAGGTGAGCCTGTGCAAACCTCATGAAGTTCAGTATAACCAAGTGCAAGGTCCTGTACCTGGGTCAGGGCAGTCTCAGGCACAAATACAGGCTGAGCGGAGAACGGATTAGGAGCAGCCCGGAGAAGAAGGACTTCGGGATATTTGTTCTCATCAACATAAGATGGCATTGTGCACTTGCAGCCCCAGAAAGCCGACTGTGTCACGGACTGCAACAAAAGATGTGCTAGCAGGTCAAGGGAGGCGATTCTCCCCCTCTACTCTACCCTGGTGAGAACCCATCTGGAGTACTGTGTTCAGCTCTGGGGCCCCAAACACTAGAGGGACGTGGATGAGGATGATGTGAGGGCTGAAGCATCTCTTCTGTGAACACAGGCTGAGAGATTTAAGCTTGTTCAGCCTGGAAAAGAGAAGGCTCTGGGGAGACCATATAGCAGCCTTCCAGTACCTAAAGGCGGCCTACAAGAAAGCTGGAGAGAGGTTTTATAAGGGCATGTCATGATAGGACAATGGGGAATGGCTTTAAGATGAGAGAGGGTAGATTTTGATCAGATATTAGGAAGAAATTCTGTACAATGAGGATGATGAAACACTGGAACAGGTTGCCCAGTAAGATGACATGACAGTAAGCTGCTGTGTCTGTTCCAAAACTTAATGTTTAAAGAGATGAAGAAATAGTTTTTACCTTTTAGATTACTTGAAATGAAAGAGTACATTTGGAAATAAAGCACAGTGATGTGGGATATTTATTCCTTTTTTTTATGATTACTTGAAGAATTTATGTTGTACTGGCTAAGATTGTTACTGCGTGTGTAGCAGATTAGGACGGTACCCTTGAGCTGGAAAACAGAGATCCTAATTTCTTTTGGTCTTTCTTTATCTGCTGCTTTTAATCAAAGATGCAGAAGGAAAAAATAAAATTAAATAAAATTTGCTGCATGTGGCTAAGCTTTCAGTGGGAGGAGTGGATGACAGTCTCAGAAAGCCTAGCAGATGGGTCCCTCTCTGATGCATGGGCCTCGATCGCTGACATGGTAGCTTACAGGTAAGTTAGTGAGTTTACAGGAATTTTCACCATACTTCTTTGTAGCCACTAATTTTTTTTTATGTGGGTTTTTATTTTTTTACGTAACTGAAATCTTTTTTTGATTGAAAAACTGTGTAGCTGTAGGGGATATCATAACAAAGTTTATGAAAAGGGGCAGTTTCTTGAAGAGGTTTAAAACAGTTCTCCACTTCATCTTCTATTGTAGTTTTCTGTAAAAAAAAAAAAAAAAAAAAGGCAAACAAACAAAAAACCACAACAAAGATACTAAGAAAGGTACTATTTTCCTAATGAAGAATTATATGCTAAATTAATATAATAATTTTGCCAATAATTTGATGTGGTGGCAGTGCCTACAGCAATACTGGTGGTAATTGATGCAAACAAAGACATTATTTTGTTGATCTGTAGCTTTTACGAAGAAGTAACAAACCTGGAATGAAAATGTTTTTCAATTGCTACTGTCTTGAGCTGGTTAAGTTACCCTACATATTCTTCTATATGCAATTTATTTTTTTTTTCATGCAGCTGATTTTCCACTTGTATTTTCTATCTGTCTTGCTATGTTTACACATATGCAAATAATAATAATTTTTAAATGGCATATTTTTATAAAATTGCATTTTCTGAATAATGTAAATCTTTGCTATACGAAGCTATTAGGGACAGCTGCATTTCAGCTCACTTGTAATGAGGGAAACCAAAAAGACAAAGTACACACACACACACACACACACACACACACACACACACACACGGAAATCATGACATGTTCTGGGGGAATATAAGAGAGAACCTTGAAGAAATAACTTTTCTGCAACAGTGCTTTTCTGTGTCTGGCTGCCTCCAATAGAAATGTAGAGTACCCTATGACAGATGAGCTGAAGCTGTGATGCAGTGGGACTGAAGGAGATTATCTATCTGTGAAGAACACAACTTTAGAGAAAACTAACTCTGTCATACTAAGGACATCAGAGATAGAAGTCTTTCTTGTGGAATCTTTGCACTTCTGTGTATTACCACACGCAATATGCTAGCCTTGGTAAATGTTGCAGGTTATTCAGAACAAATTCCTTTGAATGAATGCATTTTATTTTAAGAAAGAGACGTTAGCTACAGGTTTACATTAAGATATCATTTAATATGAATTTACTTCCCATGTTTCACAATGAAAACACGATCTCTATCTGGAAAAAAAAGTAAACTGGTATTTAGCATCGTATTTCAGTGAGAGGACAGAGTAGCATCATTTGGAAAAAAAAGTGCAGTTGCTTATTATTAGGATAACCATTTAATGGGCCATAGGAAGGCTTTTAAACGGATGACGCATTAGCATTGGAGGAGGAATAGCACTTGTTATTTCTGTCCAGCTGGACATCTAGTATCACAGAAGTGCATGTATTTATATTTTAAAGGCTGTCTTCAAATACAAACATGGAGCTGAAAATGTCGGTTATTACTTTGTTGATTCAAACTTAAACAGGGGAAGTTTAGATTGGATATGAGGAAGAAATTCTTTAGTGTAAGGGTGGTGAGGCACTGGAATGGGTTGCCCAGGGAAGTTGTGAATGCTCCATCGCTGGTGGTGTTCAAGGATGGGTTGGACATAGCCTTGGGTGGCATGGTTTAGTGGGAGGTGTCCCTGCCCCTGGCAGGGGATTGGAACTAGATGATCTTGAGGTCCTTTCCAACCCTAACTATTCTATGATTCTATGATTCTATTATTAGATTCTGGAGAATGTAGAAGAAAACTGCACAGGGCCTCATCTACAGGTCATACTTCCAAATAGATGTGTTAGTTAATGTGCCTATTTGCTATTTGCTAATCTACACACTTTATTGTCAGTAGTAAGTTCTTAAAGTTGGGCATATGACTGTTGCCCAGCTATTGGGAAACCTAGATCAGAGATGCTGGGGTAGCAAAGGAAAGAATTAAATGGGCATGAGGAGTAGGAGTTTTGAGGGAACAGGGACCAGGCATAAGTATGACTGAATCAGGAGGAAGGGAGTAAGATTAATTTAGTCTAATTGGGCGTGAAAAGTAGGATAGGAATCCTAGCAGTTGGAAAATTAAAAAAGAGAATTATTCTCATGTTGATTGGAAGAGTCAAAAGTCAACTGAAGGCTTATCTTTCTGAAACTAATAATCTGGCATCCAACACACTTTGGATTCATGCCAAGAGGCAGAACTGAAATGATTTACAGATATAGAGGGTTTTTCTCTTGTGAATTAGTAAAGAGCAGATGTCCACTGTTGTTCTCCCTTAGACACTGCTAAGTGTTTTGTCTGTGGGAGGTATCTAGCATATAAAATGCTCCAGTGAAGAAGCATTGAAACCTCTGCGTTGGAAAGTCAAAACTTGCACCAAATAATGAAGTATGTTTCCCTCTTACACAGACTGCTGTGTTTTCACTATTCACTGCATTAACCTTCCAGAGAAGATGAGATCAGATTGAAGTTTCTACCCATTAGGCTTAAGGTGTTCATTACTCTGGGTTCATAGCATTAATAGATAAAAGCTCTGGTATAACAACTGTGACTGACAGCTCTCCTCTGCCCAGTGTTGCTTGCTTTAGTAATTGCAAAAGAGAAAAACTGAGCTGTCTTAGGGGCTGGTTTACACCAGTTTGATACCTGATTCAAAAATTAAAACTCTACCATTGAGTGAGAAGAGTATATTTCTTTGATTTTTATTTTTTTTTTTCAGGAGCATAACTGTGTAGAAAATAGGATGCTCCCTTGTGTGATTTTCTCTCACAGAGAGTTTGAAATAATAAACATACATAACGTTGGGGAAATTGCTTAATGAGCTTCTAGTGGGTGCAATGATGTTGAACCCATTTTTGGCATGTTTTGAGAAAAGCATTATTTGATGACAGAACAAATACATACCTTGAGGAATGTTCTGTGACTTTTGTGTGGAGAAGGAATGTTTTGGATATAGCAAGAATTTTCTTTTACACTTAACTGATTGAAATAGGTTGTTACATTCAGTAAGACAACATTGTTGAAATACTGCTAAATATATTGTAAGTAGTTGTAAATATTAATACACGTACATACATATGCATATGCATAGATACATATATATATACACACATATATGTATATATACATATATACATATGTAAAAACCATGTAATAAAATGTATTTATTTGTCTTGCAGGGGTTGATAAGATGATTCGTCATTTACACAAACACAACATACCCATGGCTGTTGCCACCAGCTCATCTGAAGTGTCATTTCAGATGAAAACAGTCAGACACAAAGACTTCTTTGGTCTTTTTCATCATATAGTGCTGGGAGATGACCCTGAGGTAAAGTGTGGCAAGCCACAGCCTGATGCATTTCTAGTTTGTGCAAAGAGATTTCACCCTCCTGCACCTCCAGAGAAGGTAAGAAGGGAAGAAATTAACTGAAAAGTTAGGAATACTCTCTTTGGACTGTATTTGGATTTTTTTTTTACGTTGTTTTGGTTTAGTTTTTAATGTGATAAATACTTCTATTAACATTTAATATGAACATTAAAAAGTCAGCAGCGTCTGTTTTCACAGAATCACAGAATACCGGGTTGGAAGGGACCTCTAAGATCATCTGGTCCAACTTTTCTTTGCAAAACCGCAGCAACCTGTCCAGCTGAATCTATAAGTGTCCAACACTGGGGAGTCTACCACTTCCATGGGGAGATTTTTCCAATGGCTGACTGTTCCCATTGTGAAAAGTTTTCCCTATGTCCAATAGGAATCTCCCCAGGAGTAACTTGTGCCCATTGCCCCTCATCTTTTCCATGTGAGTCCTTGCAAAAAGGAAGTCTTCATGTTCTTTGTAGCCACCCTTAAAATACTGAGACATGGTGATAAGGTCTCCCCTGAACCTTTTCTCCAGACTGAAAAAACGCAGCTCTCTGTCTTCCCTCGCATGGTACCCAAGTTTTTGGATCATCTTTGTGGCCCTTCTCTGGGCCCTCTTCAGCTTGTCCACAGCTTTTTGGCATATTGGGGACCAAAACTGAACACAAAACTCGGTTCTACCTACTTGATCGCCTTACAAAGGTGTTTATGCTGTTGAAGCAAGAGATTGTTGGAAAGTATTATTTTCCCCCACTACATACCATGTTTGTGATGCAGATTGCTGTGATTTACTACTTGGTAGCGTGCTGTAATAGGAAAGGGTAATGATTTTCCATTCTATGCATAAATCTGGAAGTTTAACTTCGCTTCTCAAAGTTTGGCAACAGTTATTTAAACATAGATTAGTTTAGTTATCATACATTCATGGCTGATTTACCTCTGAAGTGTCTAGACATTAAAGATACTTCTTTGCAAAGAGGACATATATTTTTTTTTTATGCCATCTCTTTCCTCTTGCATTCTAAATCTTTGAGATCATAGTTCTTGTTTCTTGATTTAAAATCGATCAGTTTGAGCAATCTTTCTCAAGTAGTAGAGGTGTTTAGTGTCTTTCTCTTGTGTATAATTTTCTAAACTTGATTCTGAAATAGAAAACTGTAGGCAAAATTATTTGAAAGATAAATTGAGGGTTGGTTAAAATAATGTCGTTGCTTTAATTTTAAATTAAGTTGCCTTTCTCACTTTGTGTCTGTCCTGAGTAGAACATAAGTTCTGAAAGTTTGGAGTTTCATAACTGCAGAAAAATGCATTACATACCAATTATTAAGGAACAACTTTAGGTGGATTAGACTGTGATTACTATTTTCCCAGTAGAATTGTTCAGTAAAAAATGGTTACACAAATACAAACAGAATGATTAGCTAAGATTCTTCAGCTCTTCATGCTTAAAGTCTTTACACAGAGTCTAAACGGTATTTGTGTTGCTTGGGATTACAAAGTGAATTGTTTGATGCAATGTGAACAGTATTAAGCAAACCGGGTTTGGTTGCAATTTGGTTTGTTGTTTGGTGTTTTTTGTTGGGTTTTTTTTTTTCCTGTTGCAAGTTCTCTTGACATTGTGTGTGTATATACATCAACTTCATTTGGAAACTCAGATGTTCAGAAAAGGTACACCAAATGTACATGATCATGTTCATGCAGATGACACTTGTATGGACATGATAGGTACTTTTTTGAGTAGGTCTTGTATGTATGGTACATTCCAAATGTTGAAGAATCTGAGTGACAAGGCTGTAAATCTCACCATAGAGTCAAGTAGTTATGAAATTTTAAGCATGTTAATATTCAGTGGAGAGCAAATACTGGGAAGCAGCACAGGGTTTTGGATGGAGTAAGAGAGGAGTTGAAAGCTTAAATCACAGCTTAATATTGCTTTCATATAAAATTATTCTGTCTCGCTTAAGTGTATGTCAAAGGAACAAAAATCAGGGTATGTTCCTGCCATATTACATGGTGTTTTTTTTGTGAAATAGGATGAGAGGTGTGTAATGCATGCTTTCAGTTGAATGGAGATGTGGCTGTAAGGTGTTCTGTAATTCTGCATGTAAAAGAGCGGCAAGTATTCACATTTATAGAAAGCTGGGTCATAACTGGTATTGTGTCTGAAGGAGAGGTAAGGAAACTGAATATCAGCTGTGTTAATGACATACTAACTTGTTATTTCATGTGGGGAGCCTCATAGTAGTATCTACAGGAACAGCTTTCCCAAAGCTCTTACTTTATTTGGCTCTATTTCAAAAAAAGTCACGTGGTGGTAATAATTAAAAAAACCAAAACCATTAAAAAAAAACAAACAACAAAAACAGTGACACTTTTGTAGGTATTTTTATTCATTCATCAGTAAGTAGCCTTAGCTGTCTTAACAATGAAAAAAAATTTGAAAATAGTAGTAGCATCTGTATTACCTTTAAAGTTTAAAATTATGAAGTGTATGTTAGACAAACAAAATTTCAGAGTTTTCACTGTAGTTTTGTATAGTTATTTTCTTTACCGAATAATCTAGCTGAACTATTTTTTTGTTGCATCCACAAAAATCACAAGTGTCAAAGTGTGGGAATTTAGCACAAGCACAGGAATTCCAAGAAAATCAATACAGTACATATGAAACTACCTGAAATGTTAATGACCAATTGAGGTGTGGTGATAGCATCTGCAGTGTTTATTCCCAAACGGTGAACTAATAGAGCTACAGGTTTGGATTTCATGCTAAAGATCAGTAACATGCAAGGTTGCAGCAAGATATCAGGAGGTATGAATAATGTCTGCATAAGCAGGTAATTGGACTCAAGAGGAGCAGATTATTAGAACAATGTATTTGGTGCTTAGGTCCATATATCTATGCTATATGTGGTTTAAAAGTTTTCTGTTGGGTTAGATTTACTCTGATCCCAGTCTGAAAGCTGTATAAGTTTTATTTGAGCCTAAGCCAACTTATTAGAGATTGCTTGATATGCACCTGGAGAGGATTCCACTTCTAACTTCCTGCTTGTACACACCAAAACTACTTAGTGAAACCAACCAACAGCTAGCAAAGGAGGACTGTAAGATTTGCTTCAAAACTTCCCTGCTGCTCCAAGCAAAAAGTACATCAGAACCAGAGAAGGCCAAATCTAGAATTTAGCATTAGTAATATACCAGCCTGTGACTTGCTGTGGAGGCATACTTCTACAAGTAGGCAGTTCTAAAATGATATAAAAATGGATATTATATCTGTTTTACTGTGACTGAAGGCTGTCATAATTGTCCATCTGGGAATTTTTTAAATGTTGACCTTTTGGTTTGTAGTCTTTGTTTAACTAGGAACTTAATAAGTATGATGATGAAACCACAGCACAGGAATTTCAAACAAGATACACCCTGCGAATTCAACCTAGGTCTTAATATATTGTGATGCATGAAGTTTCATGTGAACTTCCAACACTAGGAACAATGCACTGTCATATGAGTAATTAATTAAGTCAGGTAATCAAAATGTCATCTGCAGATTAAATACTAGAAATTTTGTTTTCTACTAAAATTAAAATTTATTTAAAAAGATATATATGACAAATTATGCTCTCAAATACACAGATGCAACTTGCATGAAAACTAGCTGGAGCTGTACATATGTAGAAACAATGTGTGCTTAAATATGTTAATGCTTAAAACACTGTGGTTTTTTTCCATGCATTTTAATTAGATAAATGAAAAAAACATGTTAAACTATTACTTTGTTGGGTTTTAATTATAATTTTCCTACCTTTATGTTATAATAATTTGAAAAATAAGTTGTTTCATATTTTTCTAGAGTTGGTTGCTAAGTATTTTAATATGTTTCAGATTTTTATAATATGAATTCATTTTAAGGGAAGCTTTAAAATGTGCAGAGACAAAATTGAAGTATCATTGATGACAACTGTCGTGGTTTAAGCCTCTCTTCAGCCACACAGTTTTCCTCACCCACTCCCCCCTCTATCTTGCCCCCCACTCCCGGAGGGATGGGAAGGAGAATAGAAAAGAATGCAACTCCCACAGGTTGAGATAAGAACAGTTTAGTAACTAAAGTATAACACAAATCACTACTGCTACCACCAATAATAATAATGACAAGGCGAATACAAGGAAAGAATACAATTTCTCACCACCTAAAACCAAGCCCGACCACGCAGTGCACCCCCCACCCTTCTGGGTCTCTCCTCTCCGTCCTCCATCTTGGGCATGACGTGCTGTGGTATGGAATAACCTCTTTTGTCAGTTTGGGTCAGGTGTCCTGTCTCTGCTTCCTCCTGGCTCCCCTCCTCCTTGGCAGAGCATGAAACTCAGAAAGTCCTTGGCCAGACCAAAACATCACTAAGCAGTAACCGAAACACTGGTGTTATCAGCGCTGTTCCTAGGCCCAAAATCAAAAACACAGTGCTGCACCAGCTACCAAGAAGCAGAAAAAATGACTGCTGCTGCTGAACCCATGACATTATCCACCCCTTATTCCATACCATTCACGTCATGCTCAGATCCCACATTTTCAATATACCATCACATGTATATATATACATACACACACAGAGAGAGGGAGAGAGATCATCCCTCAGTGCATAAACCAATCCCTACAAAGCTGCTGAGTCCATTCGATCCGTGACGTCAAGCTCCATCTTCTGTAACAGCCTTTTAGAGCAGGAGAGGCTGTGTGCAGAGTTCACACTCGTCAGTAACCTGGGCCACAGTGTCCATTGCCAAGTCCACCCCTCGATCATAAGTCCATCTGTATGCTGCATCTCTGCCCTGATGGCCTGAGGTGTCATGGGCCCACCAGGCTCAAAGTAATTCACTCTCCCCTCTAGCAGTTTCTGCAGCTTGTCACTGGGGACTCCATACAGCTGCCTTCCATCTCCAATGCTTCCAAAGCACTGGAGGGGCCCAGTGGACAAGATACTCGCCCATACTGTCCCACACACCCTGCCACTCATGGCTGTCCAGGCTTGGGGAAAATCTCTTAGTCATCCTAGATTGCAGATTAACCCCAGACAAGGCCCACACCCCACTCTGCTTAACTCTGGGGACCAGACAAAATGGTTGTGGGTAAAACACACTGTGTATGCATGCCACTATGCTGATCCCCATCACAATCAGCAGGCAGGTCTCAAGGGTACCCAAAGGCCATTCAAACCCTTCAGAGCTCTCAAATGAGGCTGCTGTGCTTGCCACTGGGGCTGGTGTAGCTGCTGTGCTTGCCGGCTCTCTCACCACCAGCTGCTCTTTGTCTGAGTCCAGAGCTTCCTCCTCTGCCTTGCTGGGAAGTGCTGAGGGGTCTCCTGCGTTCTCCTGCGGCTCCGCGGGCAGCTGCCGGGGAATGCTCTCGGCCGCCACGAGGCTGGGCTCGGCCACGGGACTCTGTTCAGCCTCGGGGCCCGGCTTCTCTGCCGTCTCCTCCTGCCGCTCGGTAGCCTCCCCCTCCCGCGGCTCGGCAGCCGCCGGGCTGGGCTCAGTCGGGGGAATCACCCCTTTTGCTACCTCCTTCCTCTGCTCGGCAGCCGTCGGGCTGGGCTCGGTGGGGGGGCTCGGCTCCTGCTCCCCGGGTCCGCTCCCCCGGGCCGTTTCGGCAGCCGGCGGCTCCCGAGGCAGCCCCCCCTCGGCTCTCCACAGCCTCGCCAGGACGGTGAAGAGCAGCCGAACTGCCAGGTACACATTCGCCCCCCACGGCTTCTCGAGCCCGCCCGTATCACAAGCCATTCCAATAAAGTACAATAAAACAAGAACCTTAAACCAAAACCCATATCTGAAACATGCTAAGATAAGAAATACCGGCTGTAAGTAAGGTACAACAGGCTGAAACCATGAACGCAAGAGAACCAAAAGCAACAACTTTAAGAGCCAACAAATCAGCATTGTGACGAGTGGCTATTAATCCTGTCGTTATCTCAACCCTTCGGGCCCCACGTTGGGCGCCAAAAAGAACTGTCGTGGTTTAAGCCTCTCTTCAGCCACACAGTTTTCCTCACCCACTCCCCCCTCTTTCTTGCCCCCCACTCCCGGAGGGATGGGAAGGAGAATAGAAAAGAATGCAACTCCCACAGGTTGAGATAAGAACAGTTTAGTAACTAAAGTATAACACAAATCACTACTGCTACCACCAATAATAATAATGACAAGGCGAATACAAGGAAAGAATACAATTTCTCACCACCTAAAACCAAGCCCGACCACGCAGTGCACCCCCCACCCTTCTGGGTCTCTCCTCTCCGTCCTCCATCTTGGGCATGACGTGCTGTGGTATGGAATAACCTCTTTTGTCAGTTTGGGTCAGGTGTCCTGTCTCTGCTTCCTCCTGGCTCCCCTCCTCCTTGGCAGAGCATGAAACTCAGAAAGTCCTTGGCCAGACCAAAACATCACTAAGCAGTAACCGAAACACTGGTGTTATCAGCGCTGTTCCTAGGCCCAAAATCAAAAACACAGTGCTGCACCAGCTACCAAGAAGCAGAAAAAATGACTGCTGCTGCTGAACCCATGACATTTGTGTGAAATTTGGTAATTCAGCTACATGTGCCATGGGATGTCAAAGATAGTAAGAAGGCCTTTTATGAGTACATAGGAGACAAAAGGAAGACTAGGGAAAATGTAGGCCCATTGCTGAATGAAGTGTGGGACTTGATTGCACACTACAAGAAAAAGGCTGAAGTACGGAATGTAGCAAGTCAGGAATGAGAGGTCGCAAACACCAGGGGGAAGGGGTGGAGCAAGGAAGATGTACCCCTTTTTGGGAGAGGATCAGGTTAGGGAGTACTTAAGCAAACTGGGCATGAATAAATCCATGGGCTCTGAAGGCATACACCATCGATTGCTGAGGGACCTGGCAAATGTCATTGTGAGACTGCCCTGATAATCTTTGATCTATCATGGTGATCGGGAGAAGTGCTCGAAGACTGGAGGAAAGCAAACGTCACTCTTATCTTCAGGAAGAACAAGAATCAAGACCCAGGGAACTAGGCTGTTTGGCCTCACCTTGATTCCTGGAAAGGTGATGGAGCAACTGATGCTGAAAACCATTTCTAGGTATAGTAAGAAAGAGCAAATCATTAATAGTAGTCAGCCTGGCTTCAACAAGGGGAAGTCATGCTTGACTAGCTTGATAAATTTCTATGATGAAATGGCTGGCCTGGCACATGAGGGGAGAGCAGTTGCTGTTGTCTACCTGAGCTACAGTAAGGCCCTTGATGCTCTTTCCCATAAGACCATCATAGAGTAGCTGTTGATGCATGAGCCAGGTAAGCAGTGAGGTGGGTTGAAACCTGTCAGAGCAGCTGAGCCCAGAGGGTGGTGTTCAACAGCGCCTAGTCTAGTTGGATGCCAGTGACTAGCACTGTTCCCCAGGGATCAGTACTTGGTCCAGTCCTGTTTAACATCTTAGTTAATGACCTGCTTGATGGGACAGTTTGCTGATGACGAGAATGCTAGGGGGTATATGAATACCTGAAGACAGAGTGTAAAGGAGAAAGAGCCAGGCTCTTTTCAGTGGTGCCCAGTGACAGAACCAGGGGCAGTCATCACAAACAAACATAAGAGGCTCTGTCTGAGCCTAAGAAAGCACTAATTTTACTTTGTAGGTGACCGAGCACTGGCAGAGATTGCCCAGAGAGGTAGTGGAGTCTCCCTTCTTGGAGATAGTCAAAAACCATCTGGGCATGATATTGGTCAGCAGGCTTTATGTGTCCCTGCTTGAGCAAAGGGGTTGGACCAGATGAGCTCAAGGGGTCTCTTCTAACCTCAGTTATCCTGTGATTTGGTGATATACTTCACAGGGGGAAACAAAAAAGGAAACAAAAGTGCTTTTGGTGAACAATATCTTTTTTTCTGTTCCCTTTTGATTTTAAAAGCTCAAATTATTTAGAATCATGCTTTGGAATTTATATATACTGGAATATTAATTTTTTTTGCTTTAAAAGAGCTCTCATAATATCCTTGCTGTTTGAGTGTTTCTGTGTGTATTTGTATATAATATATATACCAACTGTAACTTTTCAGTGCTATCTTGAAGCAATTTTGTTTCATAGTAACAAAAATTTTGTGCTTCTAAATTTATTTCAAATACAAGACTAACTCAGAGGGTTTCAGATATTTCTATTTGAACATTTATACATACTTCCAGTATACTCATTTAAAAAAACCGTGAATTTTATTATTTACCTACTTGAGGATGTGGCAGGTCAAGGCTTTTCTTTTCAGTATTTTGGTTGTTTTGCCTATAGCTTTTCTGTAAAATAGAGGACCCTACTGCTAGTGTAATTTAAAACCAAACAAGTACCATTTATAGCCATTGTTTAGAAAGAGGAAAAAACTGGAGTAATGCAAATGGTCGTAACTCTTCTGCAGAATCAATCTCTCTATTAAAAAGTTCCAAGTGATGTAAATTATCACCTTAATTTAAAACACTATTTCTTTGCAGTTTCTTCCATTTCTAATTAATTAATTGATCCCATAGTTACGAATAATCTCTGTACCAAATCTAGAGAGAGCTCAGCTCATTAAAATTTTTCAGACTGATTAAATGGTATTAGGATTTATGAGTCTTGGTGGAGTTTTTATGTCATAGAAAAGAGAAGTTCAAAGAAAAATTTCCTGAGACTTTTTTGCTACTGAAAGAGTAATAGGAACTCAGAACATTACGACCATTTTGTAGTTTTAGTTTATATTGTATAAGAAACAGTGAGTGAAGAAGGCTGATTTTGCACTTAGACTTAATGTAACAATCATTAATGTGAGCTTGTGTAAAAAGGATGCCAAAACCTATTTTTTGTTTCTTATTCCTTCCTTTTTCTTTTTTCTTTTTTTTTTTTTTTTTTTTTTTTTTTTTCACTTTTCTACTTCCTCCTCCCCCCAAGTGCACCACTTTTTAATGTATACCTGGAGGTTGAATTTATTAGGAACGCTTTAAACGAGGTATAGAAATTACAAAGGCATGAACAACCATTCCGTGTAGCATACTAAACTGTAAATTGGAATCCCTGCTGTTGAAATCATCTTTTACTCAACATAAATCTACCCCGTTTCTATTTTACAAATGAATTGACTTGCATTCTTTTCTGAATGTTTACAATTCACAAATCAGACGTTTTATTTTAGAAATAACAAAAATATTAAATGTAAAAATACATAGACATTTTTTAGCTTAATTCAAACCTACATCACTGATTGTCTCTTCAACCTTGGCTCTAGTCCTTGGAATAGGCCTATGTTACCAATCATTCCTCAGTAGAAACACTCTTATAAACAGCTGTTCATGTTATAAACCCTTCTGATTTGCACAAGGTCTGCTGTCTTTGGACTCTCACTTTTTACCACTTATGTTAGCATATTGCTAGATATTTGATTTTTCCAGTGGTACAGCCTGCTATCATAATGGTCATAGTACACCTGACTTTTAAATCATTAGGCTGTATTCAGTGGGACTGTTGTTCACATATTCTGCCGCTTACTGCATGAAGAGGGAGCAGGATTACTCTGCTAGCTGCTAGTGCATTTTGAGGTAGAAAGTAGTATTTGGATTTTTTTTTTTTTTTTCGAAAGCCACTTGACTTCGTTGTCTGTATTGGTGTAATTACAGTTCATAAATTAATTCAAATTAGGCAGTTGATGGGTAAGAGCCATTAAAGAGCTTCCTTTATAATCTGATTTGTTTGTGCCAACTCCTGTGTATTCAGGCAGTTAGTACACTGAATGAAGGTCTGGGATTTTTGAGTGTTTCTTGTGTGTGTGTTTTCTTGTCAGGCTCTTTCTGGACCTAATTTCCTCACTGCTTGCAGAGGGTGCCCCTTTGGAATCCCTTGTCTGCAAGGTTGCACTCAGTGTTCCTCGCATAGCCTCAGACCCTGTGCTATGCAGTGGCCAGCTTCCAAGTAGAGCGGAGAAGACTTCTTGGCAGATATGTGTTGCACCGTGGGGATGGTGCTCCGTGCAGGTGGTGGGGCTGCTGAGCAGCTGGTTCAGTGCCAGAAGAGCTTGAAACTGCTGCTCCTGCATTCACACAGCATGCTGCAGCAAAAGCAGAGTTCATTTCCGTGATGAACTTAGATTACATATGGCAGATTGTTTTGTTACTGCACATGGGGTGATTGGGAGGTGAATGAAATATGTCACATCGTTTGTGTGTACCCAGATTAGTTTAGTTGTTTCATGCAGGTGTAACTTTTAAGTGTTGAGTGAAATCTGAAACGGTACATCTCTCTGCTTGAGAACAGGACATCTCTGTGTGTCTGCCTTCTCACCAAGATGAGGTGACAAGTTCACTAGTAACTTCGCTTTCTGATGATAGCTTTTTGAGAAATTAGGTTTTTGCTTCCATGTGTCCACCCAGAATTGCCCAATCTCAAGAGCTTGTGTCTGTTTCTCAGGAACAGGATCTCTTGCAGTTAATCTTTTGCAAAGCATAATTGAAAAAGTAGTCCCAGTTCCTAAAATGTCAAGAAAAATTGGCTCTATAGAGATCATAACAGCAATCTGGGACTTTTGAAAGCAGTTACAGAGAGGATTGTCACAAGAGAGGATTGTCCTTATCTTGTCCACTGTGTGGAATACTTCCTCAAAAAAATGGGCAAAACAGCTTTTTGAGCACTCTTCAACCTGAGGAGTTCAGTCTTCCAATTTGTGGGTTTTGTTGGGGATTAGTTGGGATTTTTATTAGTTGGGATATAGTTACCATATTGTTCACTTAGCTGCTTGCTAAGGAAGGTTCTCAACCAGAACTTTTTGCTGAATTCATAAAGCCTTTATTTTTCTTGTTCTGCAGTATCACTGAAGACTTATTTCCAGATGTCAAGATGGCAAGTTGTGTTTTGAGTACTTAGCATGTGTTGCTGGCCTAGCTGTTTAATTCTTGCTACTGTGGGGCACCACAAAATAATAAGCAGTGTAACTTTTTCATTCCCTTTCCCCTCTTGACCTCTGCCCTGAGGGAGCTGTTGATTTCAGATGCACACTGGAGAAATTAAAAGAAATAAATTATTAATAAATTATACATTTAAATTGTCTATTAGGCAATTTTAAGTAGGTACTGAACAATGTAGTGGTTTATGTATTAAGACCTCTGTCTTGAAATAGTGCTTAAAGTTTATGGCTTGGGATGCAAAGATCACAGCACTGTAGTGGAATGTGCTTTTTACGTGATATGTTTCTGGACAGTCTGTTGGCTGAATCCTGCAAGTTCCTCAGCTTCTCAGTAGTCTTAAACATATAGCCCTTATTTTTGGCTTCCAGGCTAGATGAAGAAGGCTGTGATTATGAAGCTCAAATTCCAGCTTTGTGACTGTAATGGGCATTGCTCTAGAGGGAAGAATGTGAGCTTCTTCACTGCATGTAACAATCCAGGACTTCTGAAGATCTACTATACACTTGCACCTTTTTCCCAAGTCCGTAATAGGCCACTATTTTATATTACATGACAATTGAAGGAAGGAAAGAGTTATAAAGGTGTTGTTTTGTATTCAGTTAACATGCGCTCAGTTCATCTGGTGGATTTGCTTCCTTCCTCATCTCTGAGGCACACTCCCTCACACCGCTGCATGCTGGCAGTCTTTATTGTATATTTGTGGAAGAAAAATGAGATGTTGCATGGCTTGAAAGTAATTTAGCTCTTAAGTGTTCTAGACATTGCCCTTGTTACTGCAGCACATGTTTATTTATGGATGCATTTGTCTTATGGAGTTGAAAAAAGTCATTGAAATTCCATGCAAAAAATAACCTGGTCAAGGTTTGCTTTCACTTAATGTATTTGATTGGAAGAGGAAAGGAGGACTGTAATTGGTTCTTAGTCTTTGGAGTACCCTACTTGGGGGTGGGTAGGCAGGAATAATTTTTTTCCTTTGCATTTGTCTTGATAATGTATCAAGTAGCTGCTAAGGGACTTGATGAAATGTGATGCAGAATAATAAATTAAGTTCTGCAGCCTTCTTTGCTTCTACGTGAGGTGAGTGCATAAGCACAAAGAGACTGGTACACCTCAAATTCCAAAAACATTATATTCAGATTAGCAGGTCACTGGAGATATGTTGCTAATTGTTTTAGGGAACTCATTATGGGTATTATCACATATTAATTATGCACGGTAAGTAGTAAAATAGAAGGGGAAAAAATCCTTCTTTTATGATAAATTGCTCACTGAGTTATCTTTTTTCTTTCAAGACCTTGAGCATTTTTTGGCAATGCTAAACAGCAGTCATTGACTAATTAGATTTTAATTAACAAGAGTTTTCACACACACACACACAAATGTTTTTAATGTCTTTTGGGTTAAAGCAAGCATAAATAAATCATGTTTCAAAAAAATCTAGTGCATTGATCCTCTCTGTATTGCAAGTTACCTTTGTAATCACCCCAGAGCTGCTTTTAACAATGCTTTTCAACCATTTTAGGACAAAGAATGAAGACTGAAACAAGTAACTTGCTCTGTGAGCAGTATTTTTTGGTTCGTTCTTTGTAAATTATTCTCCAGAACCCTTTGAAAGACTAAGGTCAACTATGTATTGCTTTAATGCACTAAGGCTGGGGGAAGGAGGGTTCATTTGTTTATTTTTTGTTGTTGTTGTGTAAGTTACTTCCTCTTTGTGGAGATGTGCTTGTAGGTAATTTTCAGAAAGCTGGTATTTGTGGTAGGGTTCTGTTTATTCTTTTGTGTAGCAAAGAATTTCTGAGATGCGTTTTGGCACAGTTGCAGAAAACCTACACACAGGACCATCAATTAACACTGACAAATTATTTATAGTCTAACAGGGCAAAGCATTTTGCTCAGGCTGACTGCTGTATCACAAAATAAGTGCACTTACAAGATGATTACAGAGTGTACTCCATAAAGCAATGTTTGAGAATTTTTTTTATTATTATTGTGATAGACTGGTGGTATAAAGATAAAAGACCTTGTAGCACACACAAGAGCTGAAGAGGTGACAGCTTTATATACTAAAAAAGGATGCTTAACATTTCCATTCCAGCATCTCTTTATCTTAGAATAATAGCATGCTTCAAAGCCAAGAAGGAAATCGTTAAAGTTAAGCTTCAGTAAGACTGAAGTGATTCTGATTTGAAGTAGAAAACAATTACAAGCAGTGGTAGAAATGCTGTTCTTCTATTCCATCAAAGGAAGCCTTTCATTTTTGTCTAAATAGTACTGAATGTAGGAGTTGCTGTTCATGCTCAGATTCAGTGTCCATTTTATTTGGTACCATTTATGATGACAGCTAATACCAGAAGCTTTTAAAAATAATCACCTTTTAGCTAGAAGGGGTTAATTTATACACTGACATTCTGTTTCCCCCATATCAAGTAATTCAAGATTCTTTTCAACCACAAGAACAAAAAAAAAAAAAAAAGAGGGGTGAAGGGGCTTTAGTAACCCTTTCACACTATATGTTTTTTTTTGTGATGCTGATGGATATCTGGGACAACAAATTCTGTAAATCTTTTGTATGTGTTCTGAATGTCTCATTTTTAACTGCTTTGAGTATCAACTTCTTTTTTTTTTCTATGAGAAAGAGAAGTAATTGATCTGCCACTCAGTATTTTAAGTACTACTTCTCACATCCCTTTTAATTTCTTGCTCCATAAGTAAAACAGTTTACAGTCTGTTCAGACTCTCACCATCTGAAAGGGTTGTGTTTGGGATTTTTATGAGGGGTGGGAGGATGGTGGTGGTGGTGGTTTTGGGTTTTTTTTCCTTTTAAGCGTTTTGATTTCATTTCTTCAGACCCTTCCTATCAAAAGCATTTTAACATAGAATAATGCATGTGTCGTAAAATACAGAGAGTATTCCAGATGAGACAGCATTATATATTGTCTATGAATATATACAATATCGCCCAAGCTCTGAGTTTTCACTGAGCTGTCTACAGTGATGTCCAGTACTTAATCTGAGTGTTACAAAATGTGCATGTAATTCATTTATTTTCCAGCTAATGTGTATTGCTTAGATTTCTTGACCATTTTATTTCATTTTACGTTTGACTGCCAGTAGACTATCTTGTCACTCCAGGTTTCCTACAGATGGTTCTTATCTCAACTAACCTACATAACTTGTGTCATCAGCAGATTTTACCAAGTATGCAGGTAAGGATTGCTAGTCAGTAATTCCCATTCTTTTAAAATGCATCTACAGCTGCTTTCTAAAATAGTAGAATGGAAATGAGAAATGGTTTTTAATGTAACCCTTTCACTTTGTTGTCCCAAATCTGGGTTCTTTCACCCAGCATGCAAGAAGCCAATAAACACACAGGGTTGAGGTATTGATTTATTTCCTGTCTGCAGAGATGGGTACTTGGTGGTAATTCCACAAGGCTAGCACACCAGTGCTTCTCAAATCACAGTTATTTATACACTTAACATATTAATTAACATATCTTCTAATACATATGTACTGTTATTTTCTTACACAATTGGCTAAAACTTACTTGCTTAACATGTAGATTAATATGCATGCTCACTACAGTTTTTCAGATTTTCACTTCCTTAATCTTTTGAGGAGGTAATATACCTAGTGTAGGTGGTCTATAAGTTACTGGTCACAATCTCCCCCTGCCATAATTACCTTTCCCCTAGTTTCATCTGGTTTTGGTAACTCTAAACAGCACTTCATGGATGGTTGCCCTAACAAACCATTATTTACTTCTGTGGTTACCATCTGAGACAGAGATAAATTGCTATCCATTGTTAAAATTCAGACAAGTCCCCCAAGCAGTTTTGCTAAGTTAACATTAACCCTTAAATTCTGACATTAACTTCATAGTTTAATTTCTTCAAAGCCTCAGGGCCTTGCTGACTAGTGAAGACTAGCTGAGGAGATTTCATCCATTATTGAAAATAATTTCAGTTCTTCTTACAGAACATGTTTTCCTCCTTTAGGAAATTGTCCTCTTTCTCCTGAACAGATACCTGATCGCAGTGATCCATTCAGTTGCAGTCTTCAGGATGCATTATCGCATCCTGCAGCTTCAGAATAAAGAGTGGAAACATTAGAGGTTGCAGCCTATTGTCCTGATCTTCAAAGCTATTACAGACTCAAAGTATTACTGATTCAAAAAAATGCCATGGGCAAAAAGATAATAGTATGTAACTTATCTTGCTGCTTTCCTCTTTCAGTAGTGCAGTTATCCCAAGAGAATGTCAACAGGACCTTTTATTCTACAAAGAGTGATCATGTATCTTAGGCAGGATATATTTGAAGTTTTGCTTTCAGTTATCAGGTTTTAACTTCCCAGGGTGAAAATTTTCCTTGAGAAGATTTTTTTTTCTTAAGCAAAAAGTTTTTGCTAATATTTTAATGTTTTCCTCTGAAGATAATATTTCTAGTTACAGGGGTAAATGGTGCACTGGTTGTATGATTACTTCCTTGAAGAGTTATATTGTGTAGACCAGGTCTTTGAAGTTTGGGAATCTGGGAGTTCTGCCATCAGGTGTTCTAGGAGTCAGGGATAGTGCTATGACTCTACCGTGCTATGTCTATTACTAGACCTAGGAATGCTGAGTTTTCTGATGTTTGTGTCCTATGGCTTCTCTGTCTGTCATATTTATATTTAAGTATGCGTTAAACCCTGAGAGGAACAAAAGCATCACATCCATGTACACTGGATGATACTCACGGAATGTGCCCTGGATAACTCTCAGAGCACTATGAAATGTATATAAATACCTAAACTATAAGAAGTACAGACATAGCTTGTAAAAACTGATTACTCCACATATATATACACATGAATTGTCATTTATTTAATGAATGTTGTGGCTTTTTTAGACAATAAGGGTCTAAGTTCCTTCCTATTTTAGATGACAAGCAAATATTGTCCCTCAGTTTTCCTCAGAGTGAGTTAACAGAGGTCATTTCTGATAGAATTAAGAAGTGAATCAACCAGCTCTGCGTTTGATTTTAGCTGTGTTCTCTGCTGCCCTGGTCCAGAAAGGAGCAAAAGTGGTTTAAGCAAGACAAATTTCAGTTAATAGCTCAGCAATAAGAGGGGGAGGAAGAAGAGAATGTACTAATGATTCCTGAAAGAGTGCATTTTTAAAGATACTGCTGAAGAAGGATGAAGAATGTAGGCATGGAGATTGTACAAGGCACAGAGGTCAGCATGATATAAGACATACAGCTGAAAGTGGGAGAAGGAGATAAAGAATGCAATTAAGTGAAAGGATAGAAGATGTCTAGGGAGTAGAAGGAAATAAAAGCAAGACATACAGTAGTTCTGGGGAAGTTAATATAAGGCCTTGAAGGTGAAAATGGAAACTTGAATTTGTGGCTGCATTAAGTATTCTATATAGCTTCATTATAAATTATGAAGAGTTAATAGGTAGTAGTGCAGTAGCCCATTTTTCCTTAGCACTTTCCCAAGCCTTTTTTAGGGAGTGTAGGTGAAGAGTGAGAAAGCAGTAGGTAAGTTAATGATGTATATACTGAAATGGTAAAAGCATTTACTTTTTTGAGACTAAGCATTCTGTCTCAAGAGGATTGGTAGATGATGTGACAGGGCTAACATTACAGCAAAAACTCTTCAAACATTTAGGATGCTGCATGTCTAAATTTAAAATCTCTTGAAGATAGTGGAAAAGAAGGGTCAGCTGCAAATGTGTACTTTGGCATGTCTCAGAGAGGTTTTCTTTAGAAACACTGATGTTACAATTTCATCTTTTATTCTGTCTTGCATTAACTAGCAATTTGAAGGCATTTGGACAATATATTACTGACTCTTTCTCCTGTCAATTGATTTTTGTGGGTTTTTTTTTATCATCTTAACAATCAGTTGAAGAGCAAGTATGCTTGAAAGATGATGGTTGACTTTGAGTAGGCTGGTAGAAGACTGTTTTACTGATATCTTACTATTTACAGCTCTTCTTCACAGTTGTGGTGTTAGTACATGACAGCCTTAAATTTCTTTAAAATTATTAATATTCAGTGGTATAACTTTCTTGTTTCTCGGGTGTTCTGGGGAACTGATTTTGTTTTAATTATACAGTGCTAATGAAGGATGAATAAAACTTTCTGTAAGTCAATTATTCAGAAAAGGCCTCCAGTGCAGTTTGTCTCAGAAATTTTGAAATGTATCCATTCTTTGCAGGAGCAATTCAGTCTCACCAGCTTTCACACCATTTTTAAAAATCTGTGAATTGAATCCTTAGCTTCTCTGAGTTGAGTATGTGATCTGGCTTTGTGTAAAGTGATTACTAGTAAGAGCTTCAGGCTCAATGTCAGTCCAAGGATGAAAAAAATCCATCACAGAATACTGTATTTTAATATAAGGATCAGTTACTCAGCAGTAGGAAGACGTAATAGTGCTTGCGACATGCTGTGCTGTATTGCTTTAGGATCAGACTGAACATTGGAATAATAGCAGTGTTGGGAAGAAAGAAAAGAATAGGATGTCTGATTTGAGCCTCTCTTTTTCTCCTGTTGATTTCTATATTTAACATAGTGTATGGCATGTCAGGCCCTAGTTATAAAGTCCTGTGAAAGAAACTACATGGATTCCTGGTTTTCCATGTTAGGAATCAAGCAGCATGTAGTGCATAAAATTGCATAGAATTGATTGATCCAAAGGTAGATCTACCACAGGATACAGCTGTTGGGTTGTGTGATAAAAGCTCATCTGCAGTCCTGTGAAAGAGCTCAGAGAGGCAACAGCAGGTGGGGGATCCCAAATCCTGCCTGGCTGCTCCCAGGCACACCACAGGAGCCATCAGCCCCTCAGAGGCCTGTCTCTACAAGGCCAGGAGAGCAGAGTCACAAAGGCAGACCAGAACCCATATTGAGGACTCGGACCAAGGGACAGCTTCTCTGGCCCCAACCAGGGCTGTCCCAGGAGAGTCATCACGGTGAATCATCCAGCCTTAAGACCCATCAAGGTGAATCAATGCTGGATCCCTTTTTGGACTGAGGGGAGATGGTACCTGGGGCATGGTACACAGTGCAGGGGAAGAACATTTTGGGGTTGCTCAGGATCTTTACAGGGAAATAAAGGGATAAGGGGATTAAAAGGTCTGGAGGTGTGTAAATGCTTGACACGCTTGACTGGCTGTACCCTGCTCTTGACCAGTGCAGTCTGTCCTGTTGTCATATTCTAACTCTTCCTGGCTGAAGGTTACCTGTTGTGTTTCCCACCCTTTCGCAACTGCCTTCTCTTCTTGTATCTAGTTGGACAGAATCTCTCCTATTTAGGACCATCATCTCATGTTCTTACTATGCACCTTGGATAAGAGGGTGCCTCCATCTTCTGTAATGTCCTCAGAGATAGTGGGCAACAGCTCTTTGGCCCTCCAGGAGTCTTTGGACTGAACAAGCCAAGCTGTCCTTCAACATTTCCTCTCAGAGCAAGTTGCTACAACCGAAGCCATCTTGGTGGCTCTCTGCTGGACTTCTTGAAGTTCATCATCATCCTTGTGTTTTTTTCCTTTTCTAATTTTAATGACCAATGAACTTCTCAAATGTAATCCCTGTGCACTTGAGAATTATAATACTAAATAGTAAGAGAATTTCGTAGCCAAGCTTCTACTCAAGAGGTACTATTAAATTATGAGCCAAATAGCCTTCAACAATTATTTAGATTTCCTTGGAGTTGCCGTTTTTTTCTGTTTAAATATTTGAAGAGCATACAGAAGCCTAACACTTCTTTCAGTTTTCACTCATGGCTAGGTAGTTATGTAGCACAAAATACACAAAATAAACATGGAACTCTGGCCCTGCTTGCTTTCCCCTTCCCTTCTCATCCATATTGCCCAAATGTGAGGGATGTTCCACATCATCTCCTGGGCAGAGGCCATCCTCCTTTCAGTATCATGGCTACCTTTAATTTAAACTGTTTCTCATTTCTATGACCGTATTTGATTTTCTTTGATATAAGTTACTGGCACCAAAGATTGGGGATTTTTTTTTTTTTTTTTTTCAATAGAAGTAGTCACTGTAAAGGTGTGTTGTAATAGCTGACTTTATGGGTTTTATGCACAGTACCTTTGTGTACACAATGCATAGTACCTTTGTGTAAGTTCATGAATACTTCTTTCTGTTTCACTTAGAATTTCCTTCTCTACCATGCCTTCCTTCTTGCTTCAAGAAGAAGAAAAGGGACAGATTGTTTAAGGAGAATCTGGATTTTCTCTTTACAGAGCAGTGAATGTTCCAAAATGAACTACAGTTGTACATGTTGTAAAATTCGTTTTGTTTGACAGGTTAATAAATCTCAGCCAAAGGTCTGAAAGACTAGGGATATTAAAAGCTTGTGTTGCCTGGCAAAAACAAACCAGCAAAGGATTTAGGCCTATTCCAGTTGACTATTTCTCCCATTGTATTTGCAAATGCATTAATTTATGGGTCTTTCTCACAGTTTGGGGTTTTTTTTTTATTTTTCGGTTTTGTGTTGAGCATAAACAAAAATCACCTGCAGTGGGATAAAGTTAAAAATGCCACGGTTCTTCAACAGGTGAGCATGTTCATGGTGCAGACAGTGCAGTGCCAAACCTTCTGTTGACTTTATAAGCTTTTGTTAGTGTAGTGTTGTAGTATGAATTTTAGAGAACTTAAATCTGTTTTCAAACCTACACATATGTTCGTCAGTTTTGACACTTTCGTGCATAGACATGTGAGACAACTTGCCCTATATTCCAACGGCAGTAACAGTTGACTAGGATATCTTTTGATACAAGGCTTGGAAAGCAATATCATAAAAGTATTTAGAGCTTGCCTACTGATGTAATATTAATTTAAAAAGTAGAAAATTATTTTTTAGTTGTTTAGAAGCTGATTTATAGTAGAATTCAGAAGGACACTGAGATGAATAAAAACAACAATCTATCGTAAGTTTTCCTGTGTGCCTTCTTCAGATTCAGCAGCCGTTTCTGGAATGGAAGCCACTGGAGAAAACAGTAGGAAACTGCGTACAAATATCAGTGGTGTGGTATACTGTGCCTGATACATAAATTCAGTCGTGTTGGAGATACTTTAGTATGTATCGGCAATGTCACATGGAAGTGTGGGATATGAATTACTTCTTCTTTCATTAAATTGGTTAGGAAGTTTAGCAAGGACCTCACCCACTGCGTTTTCCAATTAAGTATCATTCAGACAGGGAAAGCATCATTGCGAATGTTTGAACTAGATTGAACACGTAATGGCAATGAAACATCAGATAATGTATAATTTAAGACTGTAAACTTTGGTTTATCGGTACATTTCCAAAACAATGCTTATGCTCTGCTGGTGGTACTTTCACATTGAATTGAAACACAGTTTTAGTTCCTGCCAAATCCTCATTATCCAGAAGATTTGATTCAGTCCTGACAAAGTATCGTGGAAGCTGCTTTATTCTCCCCAGCCCTTCCTGAGTTACTGTTCTTGGCGTTTTTTACTGCATTTGATGTTAGCTTTATAAATGCTTGCAGGTTTATATCTGTATATATAGAGATATATATCTGCATAGAGGTATATGCAGATACATATTTTAAACTGTATATACTGCATATGTGCACTTATGTATATATATATTGGTGTTGAATCCAGGAGCCTGACAGGAGCAAGGGTGCTGCAACTCCACAATCCCAAATGCAGCCAGCAGTGGGGCTGAAAACATGTTTTCAGTTGTCGTGTGAGCACACATGGCATATACAACGTACGTGTATACATGACAGCACCACAGAACAGCACAGTAGAAATGCTCATCACTCACACAAGCACAGAGAGCAACCAGTGGTCTCATCCTGTTCCCCTCTCTGGCTGATCAGGATGAAGGTCTATTAGTGCAAATTATATATATGTGTATGTGCAGCGAGGATTCCTTCAGCAGCTGGATTTAGGCAGTCAGCTGTCCCTGGATCTCAGTCTCCACAGTCACTGGCACCTGGAGGCATGAGTCCCAAATGCCATAGCCCCATTCTAGCCTTGAGTGCATATCGTTTTCCTTCCTCTTCTCTCACCCACACCCATGCAGTGGGTGGCTTAGACTCAGCCTATCCAAATGGTTCTGGATGCTTTTGCACCTGTCGTGTCCCACAGAGAGTCTCTCATGCACACACAGATGGGTCTCTCAGACACCACTGTCTCTACAACAGCTGGCCAGAGCTAACCTTTGCCTACTCTGTCCCTGCAAGAGCCAGTGCTGTCTGTGCTATCACTGGTAGAGACACGCCTGGCTCCCAGGCCTCTTCACCTACTTTCCAGCAAGTACAACATTCTCTTCCTTAGCACTCACATGCTCACTTGCACATCCACCCTCATTGCAGGTGCTGCGCTGTGGGCACATGGGACCCCTGGTCCCACGGCAGGGCTGGCACTGAGACCTCCACACAGGTGTACATGCACAATAATAAGCCCTTGCCCAGGAAAACCATCAAAAATTTGGTTTAATTAGAGGTGACAGGACAGGCTGGTGCAGGCACAGCTGGGCAAGTGGACTGATGGCCCCTGCTCACGTGCCACCAGCCCCTTCTGTCCTCATTCCCATGGGGCACCCTGATGTGTGAGGCCTCTCCTGCTGGTACATCAGAGTGGATCTGGCCCAGCTTCAGGGCTTCCTGGGGTCTCCTGTGGCATCAGGAGTGGCTGGGTTATGAGCTTCCACTGCCTCTCAGGGTTGCTGGGCTCCCCTACCCCTGCACCTCCTGGACCATCCAGCATCATAGGGATCAGTTTGTAATAGCTGACGGCTGCTGTGCTGGGCCTGGAAGCAGCCAGGCAGGGTGGGTTTCAGGCTTCCTCACCTACACTTGTTGCTCCTGCTATGCTTCCTGTGTGCAAAGACCACCACATCTATCACGTAAACTAGCATGTGTGTATGTTTGTGTGTATATGTTTGTATGTGTATATATGTATGTCTTGCTAGATATGAAGATGTATAGATCCCTCCTGTAGAAACAGAATTGGCAATTTTAACTGCTAATGTTTCATGGATGCTCTTTGGACTTACTAAAGTCAAAGCCCACCTGGACACATTCCTGTGTAATCTGCTGTAGGTGGCTCTGCCTTGGTTTGTACTAGATGATCCCCAGAGGTCTCTTGCAACCCTAACAATTCTGTAATTAGTAATGTGATTCTTCATAGTCACAGAAGATTTGGAAGGAAAGATTCTTGTTAATTAAAAACTATAGACAGTTTTTAAGCTGTACTCCTTTTCTCCAAAGAGGGTAGTTAGGAAGGCACCCAAAGTAGAGAGAAAAACTTTTTTAGTTGATAGGAAAGTAGGAGAACATGTGGGAGTGAAGAACCTCAGCTGGCAGCACTGCCAAGCAGAAGAAAACCTAGTTGAGAAAAGCATTCAGAGTGTCATGAGCAACATCTTTGATCTCCGTTTAGATGCAAGATGCTGGTAATCTGAAGAAGCTCAAAATAACAGTTTTCACTTGATTTTGTAAGATTTTCTTCCTTTTAACAGCAAAGTTAAAAGTTGACCTGGTTGAGATTATGACAACAGCAGTTCTAGATGCACTGTTTATTTCTGGTTTTAACCATAATCTTGTGATATTCCATAGAGCTACTTGTTAAACTGCTGTTTTACTTCTCAGTGAGGAAGCTGTAGTCTATGGCTTTGAAAGTCTTGGAGTGTTTTACCTGCAGATGGAGGGTCATTGGAGAAAGTAGAAGTTTCTGTGTCTTTTCTGACATTTTTTTCCTTGCTAAGAATAAAACTTTAAAACTGTTGAGGAGTATGTGTTTAGCTACACTTTCAAGACCGGCAAACGCAGAACATACATCCCCAAGACAATCTTTATCTGTGGATGAGAAATTTCAGTCCTCATTCTTTAGACATATTTGCCCTCTGATTTATAATTTTTCTCTGATCAGTAATGAATCTTACCTGTATCTCACTAGAAGCAGTTGAAATCAATTACCAAAGTTTTTAAATATAATGAAAACACTACAACTTCTAAAAAAAAAAAAAAAGGGAAAAGAAATTACTTGATATATTTCCTGTATACTGAATGAAATTGTCTGAGAATCTCTTTTGCTTCTTTGCTTCTTTGCCTGACAGCCTGTCCTCCTTCTTTTTTTCTAGTCACAGCATATTTTACCTGGTAGCCAGAACATATCTTTCAGTGGATTGTGTGGCAGCGATACTTTGTCACCTTGACATACCTGCTGCAGTCTGGTTTCCCCAGGGAATCCTTATAAACTGTCTGGGAGCTGAAGCTTCCAAGTTATCAGCAAAATGCTGCTCATAGCACTCAGCTGCCTGTCAGTTCATCCAGATTCTTGGCAATTCCTGTGGCAGTGTCTTATTTCTGAACTGATCATGTTGCTGTAGTAGAGGTGTTTTCTTTCAGGTCATGTGTTATGATGGTTAGAGCACTGTAAAATCACTGTTTGCACTATGCCATGGTAGTCTTGCTAATAGGGAAAAGCATATAATTTGATTTTAAAAAGAAGAAAATAGAGGTGTCCTGTGCGTAGGCTAAGATGACTTAATCTTTTCCTCAAATAAGTATATGTTATAAACACATTAATTCAGCTGCTTTTTGTAGGTTGGCTGAAAGTATTTGTAGAGAAGGCAATTTGCCTTTGGCTTAACTGTGAAGAAATGTGTTTATATCAGTATTGGGGTGACTGAGACACTTTTTAATAGAACATTTTATATTCTCATCATAGGTTCTCTATTGGTCACTTAGCAATATGTTTTGCTGTATATTCTGCATGTTTGTCATTCAAACCTTTAAATTTAGAAGTTCCATTATAGTGCCATCTGCCTTTGCACCAGTGAGTGAGGGTGTACACTTTTGAACAGGAAAGAAAAGCAAATTGACTTCATTTTCAGGATAAAAAAAACCAAAGCAGCAAAACAAACTTGAAACATGGCTAGTGGACACCAAGTTGATAGAATCATATAGTTTGGGTTGAAAGGTACCTTAAAGATTGTCTAGTTCCAACCCCTCTGCCATGGCCAGGGACACTTTCCATTCGACCAGGTTGCTCACAGCCCCATCCAACCTGACTTGAACACTGCCAGGGGTGGGGCAGCTACAGCTTCTCTGGGCAACCTGTGCTAGTGTCTCACCATCCTCACAATAAAGAATTCTTTCTTAGTATCTGATCCAAATCTATCCTCTGTCACTTTAAAGCCATTACCCTTTGTCTTATCCCTATGAAGCCCCTTGTAAAAAGTACCTCTCCAGATTTGTTGTAGGCCCCTTTAGACACTGGACAGCTGCTTGAAGGTCTCACCTGAGCCTTCTTTTCTCCACACTAAACTCTTTCAGTCTTCATAGGAGAGGTACTCCAGCCTTCTGATCATCTTTGTGACCATGATGACCATGCCAAGTTGACCATGAGCCAGCGATGTGCCATTGCAGCAAAGGCAGCTGATTATGGGGGAGTTTTGCTAGCAGGTTGAGGGAGGTGATCCAGCCCTTCTACTCAGCACTGGTGAGGTTATAACTGGAGTACTGTGTCTAGTTCTGGGCTCCGCAGTATGAGAAACAAATGGAGCTATTGGAGGGAGTCCACCAAAGGGCCACAGAGCTGATGAAGGGCCTGGAGCATCTCTCGTGAGGAAGGCTGGGTGAGCTGGAATTCCTTATCTTGGAGAACAGAAGGCTTAAGGCAGGATGTTCTTATTAATGTACGTAAATACTTGAAGGAAGATGCAAAGAAGGGAGGAGCCAGGCTCTTGGCAGTGGTGCCGAGTGGCAGAATCAGAGGGAGTGGACACAGACTGAAATACAGGAGCATCTCCCTCTGAGCATCAAGAAACACTTTTTTGCCATGAGGGTGACTGAGCACTAGCAGAGGTTGCCCAGGGAGGAGGTAGAGTTTCCCTTGTTGGAGATACTAAAGCATTGTCTAGACATTGTACTGGGCAACCGGCTGTAGGTGGCCCTGCTTGAGCAGCGGGGTGGACCAGGTGACCTCCAGAGGTTCCTTCCAACCTCAGTCATCCTGGGGTCCCATGATTCTCTGAGTCCATATGAAACTTATGTAGTATTTGCTCATTTTCTTTGTGTGTATGTATATTATGTATGGGCATCTATAATTCATAGCACAACAGCACAGTAACATGACATCAAGTTC
Source organism: Ara ararauna (assembly GCA_028858755.1). NCBI lineage: Eukaryota > Metazoa > Chordata > Aves > Psittaciformes > Psittacidae > Ara > Ara ararauna. Next base: position 56,321,124 of record CM054378.1, read on the forward strand.
AGAGTAAAAATTCCAAACAGTCATGGAGGAATGGACACTTAGTTTAAATCAGAAACCAGCTCTCATCTCTTCCAGAGACTCACTCAAACTGTTGAAGGTCAGCAAACATAGGATAATTCAGATCTGTGGATTCATTATGTGAGTGGTGATTTTTAATTTTAATATGAAATCATTATTGCATTGGATGAGCAAGTAGTTGTCACTTAAGCATATGGCCTGTTGCAGTGTTTTAAGGTCTTTGCACATGAGAGATCAATTTACAGGCAGATAGGTGGTAGTTTTCCTTTTACATTAGTTTGCCATCTGTCAGCTTTATACCCTGTTGACATCTGGACATTATTTCTGATTGAAATATACAGATGAGAGGTTTTTTAAATAAAAATAATATTTAAGAAAAAGCTGATGAGAACTCAGATGATGATAAACTTGTTTCTTTGAAGAACTGAGTACCTAAAAGAAGTTACTCACGTCAGAAGTTGTGTGGCAGGTGCAGTTAGTTGCTGATACCATGGCTGGTATTCCCAAACTAGTGTTAATGTTAAGCCAGTGTCATAGAAAATTCTGCTTCTCTTGGTGGTCTGTTCCAGTGTCTCACCTCCCTCATACTGAAGACGTTTTTTCCTGCTATCAAATCTAAAACTCCCCTCTTTCAGCTTAAAGCCATTCCACCTTATCACTACAAGATCTTGTAAAAAGTCTCTCTTCAGATTTATTGTAGGCCTCTGCTTAGGTAGTGGAAGAGTGTTACAAGGTTTCCTGGGAGCCTCGGCCAGGCTGAAAAAGCGCAGCTCTCTCAGCCTGTCTCCATAGTAGAGGTGCTCCAGCCCTCTGCTCATCTTAATGGCCCTCTTCTGGACTTGCTTGAGTAGGTCCATGTTTCTCTTGTGTTGGGGGCCCCAGAGCTGAGCACAGTACTGCAGGTGGGGTCTCATGAGAGTGGAGTAGAGGCGGAGAATCACCTCCCTCAACCTGCTGGTCATGCACCTTTCGATGTAGCCCAGTATACGGTTGGCTTTCTGGGCTGCAGGTGCATACTGCAGGCTCATGTTTTGCTTCTTCCACTTGGCCTTCTTGAACTTCATGAGGTTTGCATTGGCCCACCTATCTAGCCTGTCAAGGTCCCTACTGAGGATATCCCTTCTCTCCAGCATGTTGACAGCACCGCACAGCTTAGTGTTGTTGGCAGACTTGCTAAGGGTGCCCTTAATCCCATGTGCTGTGTTAGTTACTAATCCAATACTCAGCCATAGCTGTGTTAGTTCCTATTTCGATATATATTAAACTGAATAAGCCCTAAGCTACAGGAAAGGAGACTATTTGCATAGATACCATATGTATGCCATCTAATTATATACATGCATGCATATACAGAGTTAAATGGAATCACAGAATAGTTTGGGTTGGAAGGAACCTTCAAAGATCATCTTGTTTAACCCTTCTGCAGTATGCAGGGACGTCTTTGTCTGGATCAGGTTGCCCAGAACCGCATCCAGCCTGGTTTTGAATGTTTTTCTTTTTTTGTCCATTATTTACTCCAAAATATTCACTTACATCTTACGCACCTTATTCCTTTCACTGAAAATGACCTTTTATTCTGCCTCTAAACATGCTTGAGTCAAAATAAGAACTGAGCCTTTCAGTGAGGTAACTCATAGCCTTCTCTTTTCTTGTAGAGCTGGTCTAATAGAAAAATAGGTGCAACTTGCTAACTGTGAGTCATCAGTGCATTTAAAAAAAAGAAAAAAAGTGTTTCCATGCAGTATTTTAAGTAGGTAAATGTTATTTCAGATTCTAGTGGTTCTTCCTAGTGCTGATTCTCTTAAGTTTATTCTTCTTTGGCTCTTCCAGCATTCTAATAAGGTGACTCCAAGATACTACAGTTTTTAAGGATTTTAGGAGTTGTTCTTGGGTTTGGTTCTTACTGTAGTAAAACTGCCTTTTAATTTGCTGCTTTCATTCTCTTGTTTTTTGGTTTGGTTTTTTTTTTTTTTTTTTTTTTTGTGAAGTTAATGCTATTAAATTATTTTTCTGAGCAATATTATAAAAATGGTTTTGGTTTTTTTTTTTTTTTCTTTAAAAAATTACAAAAGCCAGTTTCTAAGAGGTATTTAAGATTCAGTACAGGATTCTATCTGAATTCACCTAATTAGAAGTCAATACTTTTTCCAACTTACTTGTGTACTTTGTTACCTAAACAACTTCTTACAAAATCTATATTGAAAACAGAGAATTTCCTTTTTTAATATTCGTATTTCTTTCCTGTAGTTAAAATGTATAGAAGATCATAATCAAAATTTTTTTTAGTGTTATGTTTGATTTACTTAAAGGTGCTAGTTTGTGGCTTTGTGCTTGGACTTTCATGCTATTAATCTTAAATATTCTCTAAAAGAGAACTTTCGGCTGCTTGAAGAAAAACCGCTTTTCTTTTAGATCATGAAAAGTTAAAGTGTAACATAGCTATATCTCACCAAGACACTCCAGACTGGAGACACTGTGTCGTGTATGGTTCAATGAGAAACTTGTACTGAATAGAAAAAAAAAGACCTTTTCCATTACTTTTTTTTCACTCCTTATGAAAACCTGTTCAAAGGTGAATGCTTCTTCTCACCCTTTCATCCGTCACTAAGGAAATTAGGAAATGACTTCGTGTCTGGAGCATATGTGGTTTGTTATTAACACTTCTGGCAAGGATTATACAATAACTAAGATGTTGGTTAGATCAGATTAAGGTACATTTCAGTATGCAGGCTGGCCTTTCTGTGTGGTAAGATAACACTGGTCAAGAAGATATTATGGAACAAAAAGACACTGTTTTAAAAATGTTATGCTGCTTAAAAAAACTTGATTGTTCCATGAGAATCAGCCACCTTTTGCAGCACTTGCTGAGTTGGTGATGCGCTTGCCTAAACACATGCTTAGGCAAGTGGTGATGTCCAGCTACACAAAATAGGCAGGGTACCTGCCATCATCAGCCTGCCATGCTGCACCTGCAACTGTAGACATTCCCCGTGGCAAAAAGTTCATTGCATTTATTCAGGAAATACTTCTGATACCTACTTCCAGTTTCAGTTTGAGACTTAGACTATGAATTCACAGAAGAGCTCCTCCTTTGGATGTACCTAATTTGTTTCTCTGATGTGTTTGCTCATGAGATGGAGCCAGCTTTCCTCCAAGGTGTAGAGTAATAGTGCAGTACGCAACAGGGACAAGCTGGAACACAGGAAACTCCTGCTAGATGCTTGAAAAACCATTTTCACCGTAAGGGTGGTGAAATATGGGAGCAGGTTGCCTAGGAATCTGCATCCTTGAAGATACTCAAAGCTCACCTGGTCAAGGCCCTGAGCAGCCTGCTCTGGCTGGATGTGCATTAGAAAGGGATGTTTCTAAATGGCCTCCAGGGATCCTTCCAGTTTAAATTATCCTACAGTACTGAACTCTGCATGCAAGCTGCAGCTACTTAAATGTGTTGTATATTACATGTCAAGAAAGTCATTGGTTTTGGTAAAGATACTTCTGTGTGGAAGATAAGGCAGTACAAATTGACTGTTTCATTGCACAGAATTCCTTTTTAGGCCACTTTCAGAGATAAGTGACATAAAACCCTAGCGTGTTAACACAGTATGAGTAACCTCAGTAGAGAACATCTTGAGTATTTGCCTTGTGTTCTCTGTAAAAGAACAATACTCTTCTATTGCTAATCCACGCTCCAGTTGATTGAGTTAGATTTCTGCTGCCAGGATAATTGAACACTGTTTCAGAAACGCCTGGGAATTCCTTGAGGCCTGTAACACGAGTTGCCATACAAAGTTCCCAGTGTGCTGTCCTCTAAACACACAGTCCTCTGTGAAAAGAGTGCTCCAGCCATCCGGAATGATCAGAGTAACCCCACATGTAAATGTGACCTTCTCCCTGCCTCACAGAGCCGCTGTGTCTGGGTCTGACTGTCACAGAAGCACTTTCTTTCACTTGTTCGGGTCTTGAAAACAAGCAAGAAATTTGAAATTTCTCCTCCTTCTTCTCCATCCAAACTGTTTTACTCCTTCTGGCCCACCTTAAGATAACATCCTGTGAACTGCTGTGTGGGAGGGTAGCTGCTGGTATGGGCTGAAATGTAAAGTGGCATTTAGGTAAGAGCTGGAAATGCAGAGTGATCTAATTATGTGCAGATGTAGCACACTTTTTTTTTTTTTTTATTACTCTGATAATTTTTATCTTATAAGACTCCTAGTAAATAATTTGATTCTTGTACTGGTCTGCAACGTACTCGTAGCAAGTTAATAAAAATCTGAATTAAAAAGTATATATGTGTATAATTTACAAACGGTTCATAATATGAATCATTGAATCATAAAGAATGGTATCTGGTAGTTAGTATTCTGGATACTCTGATGCTTAATTCAATTTATTATAAGTTTCCAGATTGTTTGTTCATTTCTTATAACACTTAAAAACAGCTTGATTTACTCCTTATTTTCTTAAATGGAACGACGATGTGGGCCTCTAAGCTGCTTAACTTTCTTTAATGGTATATTTAATATGATTTTGTTATCCCTAGCTAGTCAAAGTGGCATACATCCTTAAAATAAAATGAAGTGTAGTTCATTTTTGCTGCTGAGACTTTTCTCAACTATTTTTGGAAAGAGTGTATGTCCAGAGAGATATTAATCAACTTATTTCATTATTGTTTCTTTCTTCAGAGAGTTAACACAGTGGGAGGCCAAAATTGCAAATACTGTAGCTGCTTAAAATGCATTTATTCAATAATGTTTAAGTAACTCTGGTGGTAAATGGGTCACCCAGAAATACATTTCCCCCTGTTCCTCAATACTTTGTATATCAAAGCATAGGAAAAAAGAAGGCACAAGTTGCCTAAAAAGTAGCCCAGCATCTGTTATGACATGTTAGTGAAGTTGTTGGTTTCCTCTCTCTTTTTGTGAATTTCCACCTCCTCCCATAAGTGATAAGCAGCATCTTTTCAGCATCTCAGTATTTCTGAAAGAGATATAGATGGGTTTGTGTTGTATTCTGAATTATATTATGATTCTTGAAAGTTTCTGAGTCACTCACACTAGTAAGACAAATTATTTTAAAAATCTGAATTATTTTAAAAATCTGAAAAAAAAATTGAGTCAGTGAGAAAAAAGAGATGAAAGTTTTTTGAACAAAACAAAACCCACAGTGGCAATATCTTCCAGATTGATAATGTATTTCTTGGATACTACTTGGTTTGGAATTATGAGCCCAGAGTATAAGCTAGGTTTTCACAATAAGGAAAGTAAAAATATTTTTGGAAGTGAACAGTCAACAAGTTACGTGTAGAAATTAAAGGTCTGACTGCTTTCTGGTTGACAGAGATGAACAGTGTCTTTCTGAAATCAACATGAGCTGCCTGTACTTGGTAGATTTCTTCCTGCAGCCTGTTTTGTGGCTCACTATGCACTGATTAAAATCAGTGGGGATTTTTTTAGTGATATGGTGGAATTTGAGTTAGGTTTTAAATGCTTATAGAAGACTGCACTGTGCATGTATACTTAAATTAATGTATAAGGTTACCAAATGTTCCCAGAGTGCAAATTTTACAAATAACATGTCACACTTTTGACCAGTTAATTTGATCGTGAAGGAGAAAAAACAATAATAAATAAATATGTTACAGAAGTGTATGTAATATGCAATCCATAAGAAGGTCCAAACATAATATGTCACTTCTGACACCAAATGCTTCTGTGTCATTTGAGGATAGGAGATACAATAATCCTCTACTATCTCTTCTCACTAAGCACAGAGGCTGATCCTGTTTGGAGGAGAAAGGACATAAGGGTAACCTTGCTGAGTCTTACCAACCCTTTTTGAAACTGTGATTTGAAACCTTAAAGTTTAGCTGTTTTCCCTTTGTGCTTTCATTGATCAGGAGGGAAGAATAAAATTAATTATTATTATTTGTTTTTTAGCCACTCGTGTTCCCACTTGTGTGCCTTTTGATTTTTTTGGGGGAGGGGGAGTTGTTAGTTCTTTGTAAGACTCAATAGGATTGGAGGGTTTTTTCAAGTCTCTTTTGCCCAGTGAAAGACTTAGCCATGTTGACTTGAGTTTGAACAGACCACAATGTAAATGTCACAGTGATAACAGTAAAAAAATGAAAACTGTAATATTTTCTCATTAAATACATGGCTGTTTCCAATGAAGCATATGGGGAATACCGTGTAAAAATAATAATATATCAAAAGAAGAAAAGAAGAAGTTAACAAATACTCAGTTCCTTTTCTTCTCACTCTTTTTATCAAAAGGAATGAAATACTCAATACTTTTACTAGTAATACTCTGGTTCAGAGACAGAGTGCTAAAATGAGTAGTTTAGTCCCCATGTCTGCCCATGTTTTCACTGAGATTAAGGGCCTAACCAGACCAGACCAGAAACAGCAAACAGAAGATTTTTCTAATACAATGTGAAAGAATTTGAGGCTATATTTACCCATTTTAAAGATGATGGAAATTTTCATTCTTTTTTTACAGAACAATAGATGGTAGTGTTTGATGTGAAGATGAGTTCTACATGTATAAATTATGCCATTTTTTTTTCATTCTTCATTCTGTTTTAGAGCTGATAGAGTCATATATGGTAAAGGATATTTATTCAGTAAGCACTCCCATGCTTATATGTTCACAGGTTTTTCAAAATTTTAATTTCAAAACTGATTTTAACCTTTTAAGCTTCCAGACTTTTTGGTTATCACTAGTTGCAGTAACACTTATGTATATCCCTATTAGTTACATAAATATTCCATCAAGACTTTTACAGTATATAGGTTGGAGAGGGCCTGCTGTACATACCAAGGGCCTAACTAACTCTTCTTTCTTACATTCTTAAATTTCATGTAAGGAGATGTGGTATTGAGGTGCTGCAGTAATTTTATTATTTCTTCATTTGATTAAGTGATTAATTTTTCTAGGTTCATAGAGTGAAAAACAAATTAGTATGCTTTGCTTCTTTACTTTTTTAAGCATCTAGTTCATTCCAATGTGAAAACTGTCCTATATTAGTGTGATGTTTTGAAAGATCTCATAGCAGTAGTATTGATCAGTGACACAAGTTTCAGAAATAATGCAGAGAAGCAGCCAGCATCTCAGCCGAAGTCTGTATAAATCTCATCTGTCTCTCTCAGTTGGAGTGATGCTGATGTTGCAGTCCTTATGCACAATGGGGAAGAACTTGGCTGCTTTCATGTCTCTAAATTTAGCGTGTGGGTGGACCAGGACAGTGAACACTTTATAACATCTCTGTGCAGCAAAGTTAATAAATCTGTTTTGTATGTGAACCTCTGTAAACCTTTTGTCATCCATTAAAAATGTTGCTGTTTACAATAAGTGCCAGTACCAAGAAATACTAGAGGAAAACGTAGTACACTTATTTCCTGTAACATTAAAGCCACTGTAATTATGAGTCTTTTCCCTGGCTTCTTTGGTAATTAAGAATTTTAATTGTTTCTAGTTCAGGGAATTAGTTAAGCTTTTCATTACGCATATTGCCTTCCATAATCTTTGGCTCCTCTTGTACAGTAAGCTTACTGACATCATGGAAGTCAATTAGGTCTTTCAAGGCAGAACAGTGAAGTACATTTTTTTGTATGGGTTGGATTAAAAAAGGTTTCTGAAAGGTCCTGATAATGCTGTTCTGTGCCACATTTAAGCTTATTTTTCAAAAGGCAAAACCTGTCAGGTTTTCATTTACCGTCCTTAGAATGTTTAGAGTCACAAACTAAAATATTCTTAAGAACAAAACCTATAGGCAGAACCATGCTTCCATTCTAATAGCAATTGTTCCAAGCTTTGCAGGATCAGCTGGTTACATATTTGTAGTTAGTAATAGTGATAATGATCAATATTTGAAGATACCACGTTGTTCAAATTGGAATTTAGTGACTGTATAAAGGAAATGAGCACCAAAAATTGCTCTGATTCTGTTGGCTCACTATAAGTCATTAATTAAGTTTTACTTTATTACATGTGCGATAGAAAGCACCCCTTGCTTTCTTTGTCAGACTCCAAGTGGTTGCTGACGTGCTGATGTGCAAGAATCAATATATTAAAAAGAAAAGAGAGCAGAAAGAAAGGCTTCATTCCCTCTTACTCTTCCATACTCTCTGATAGATTGGTATACATAGTGCAGACATTCAGTACATATTGCAAAAATGTTTTCTTTGAACATAATCAAGTTTTTGCAGGTTGCAACTTGATTCTCTCAGAGCACAGCCAGAACAAATGTTGTGCATCCCTAATACTCCCTGGTGTGTTGGAAAGCCTAAAAGATGCAGTATGCTGTCGTATGGTCTCCCAGTATGTCGTGTCTGGATTCAGTCAGAAGTTAAAACTTAAGTTTAGCAAATCACTAGTCTTACCCATTTAGTGTTAGTTGCCAAGTCTATTGTGTTGTGAAGAAAAGCATAAGAAAATCCGTCCTGGGTATGTAGAAAGGGATTTAGTGGATCAGTAAAGACTGTGAAGGGCTTGCTTAATGCACAAGAGAAAAAAATTGTGGTAAGGCAGAGCTGTACTGTCTGAAGAATGTGGAGAAAATTGCACTGACCATCCCACCATCTTTGTTGAAATTATATGTGCTGTAATTTTGGTATTATTAGTAGTAGCAGTGCTAATATTGATAATAAATGCAGTCTGATCTGCAGAAGTGTCAATGTAGGTCAGAATTTTTCAAATGGTTGGATGCTAGAGATTGCTTTGGATTGTCCATGACCAAAAATTCAAACTCAAGACTGGGTAATGTTGGGAAGAAATGCTTCATTATATAGATCCTGGAATGAACTCCAGAAGCATTATCTTTTAATATAGAAAAGTTCAGACTAGATGATATTTTATATATTTATTATTCAATATGCTGATGTTAAATTGCAAAATTCTCAGATATAATTTAGTAATTATTTTTAACAACCTTGCTTCTAAACTGTGATCTTGAATTATTGCTATTGTAAGATGTGGAACTTTTGCCTGACTAAACTGTCTCTCCTCTAGAAGTAACCTTCCAATATAATTGCTGATTTTCTTTCTCAGCTTTGCTTTGGAAGAATTAAGCAAATAGAGCATGAATTCGACAGCACTCTTCAGACAACTGACTGTCTTACCCTCCAGTCACCCAAAGTCCTAATACTGACCTAGGTAGTGTAGTCTCCCTCATCTTGTGTATGTAAGAAATGCCATGCCTAGTAAGTGAAAGCACTGGTTCTTTGTAATTTTGCAGGTTGCAGAGTTGGTCTTGAAGAGTTAAATTGCTTATAAAGGTCTTAAAACTTGCTTAAATTTACTGTAAGCTTGTGCTTAAACCCATCCCTATGAAACAAATCACTTAGGAGCATCTGTATAACCAGTTGCTGGGATTGAAGTATACATGTTGATGTTTTTTTAATTGAAATGAATTTAAGGTTAATTACCATGCAGATGTTCAAATTGAGAGGTTTGCCCTTGTTCTAATTAGGGGTGTCTAAGCCAGGAATTGAATTTAGCTTTCCTACTCAGTTTTGTTTGGGATCATTCTCTGTTTTAAAGCAAAAGGTTAAAAGTTCATAGTAACATTATTCTATATTTTTTTCCCCCTCATCTTGTTTCTCAGTGTCTTGTATTTGAAGATTCACCACTTGGAGTCAAAGGAGCCCTGGCAGGAGGAATGCAAGTGGTTATGATTCCAGATGAAAAATTAAATCCAGATCTGAAAAGAGAGGCAACACTGCTGCTGAACTCCATGGAGGATTTCAAACCAGAACTGTTTGGTTTACCAGCATATGATTAGTGCCTAATGTCTATTCACATGCACTTAACCGGACATTGGGAAAGTGAAATGGAATTTTATTATGATTTTATGATTGTTTTGCATCTTTTCCTTTCTTCCTCAAAACTAGAACACAAAAGTCTTGCTTACAAGTCTTCCACACAGTACCTTTAAAAGTTGCCTGGGATGTTTATGATTTGTCTTCATGATAAATGCTAAATTAAAGCAGCGTTTTGTCCTGTGAAGTGAATCCAGCCTTGTTCTCTGTACATCACAATGTTTTCTGGGAATATTATGAAACTATTTAGACAATTTATTGTAATTGCATTGGAAGCTTCTTGTTCTGTTTCCACTTGAATGACTTAGTGTTTAGATATTAACCAGAAATCTGTTCTGTATTGGCTTTTATTCCATTACATTGTTTTGATACAGTTATCGCTATCAACGTGTTTATCCATTTCCTCATCCTGTGCTTGTCCGTCTATTCCCCTTTGTATCATGTTGTCTTTTTTTTTTATTTTTTTCCCAGTTATTTGCAGGGATTTTGTTCTGTTTTCTGTGTTTTCTTATTTTGTTTTCTTCTTTGGAGTTGAATGAGATGACTTCCAGAGGTCCTTTACAGCCTCCATTATTCTGTAATTCTTTTATTACCTTTTTTGGCACGGTAATCACCTGCTATGAGCTATATGAGATCATGTGATCTTATATTTTAACCAACCAAAATGCTTTGCATCTTCCTTCTTTCATTTCCTTATATTCTTCTCATTTTTCATGTTGCCGTGGAGCCTTTCCTTTCATTCCTATGAAATAAATCCATCTTGTCTCCCTGCATCGATTCTGGTAAAGTTATGGCCTTAATCCATTGTATCCAAATAGCTTTCTGTAGTCCATCCTTACTTTTACCTTCTTACCTCTTTCTTGAGCCTTTTCTTTTTCCAAGTTCCCTGCAGAGTTTTGCTTTCTACTTTAAAAATACAGAAATTGTAGTTTTGGTTTATTTAAATACTTACAATTTATTTTTCTGGCTACCATAATTTCCACAAAATGTTTATGTTGACATCTGTCTCTCTTCTGTCTGTTTCTGGCATCTCAGCAGGACAGGGGTAAGTGTCTCTTTAAAAAATACTAGACATGTAGGCAGGTTTTGGTGAAACCCACATGTACATGTATGACATTATGGAAGCAATGTCTTTTACTTTGTCTAAAGAAAGCTATATTACATGGTGTTCATGATTGTTTTATAAAATTAATGATTGTATTCTGCATTTAGAAAACTAAATCTCTGATTGAGTGTTCATAAGGTACTCCAAAATCTTGGTAAAATATCAAACTCCATAAAGACAAGGAGTGTGAAATAAATAAGAGGATTTACATGTATTATGGGAAGACTACTTTGGCCTCATTTTTTTATTATCATCTGATTATCTATGATCTTTTGCACAGAAAATCTTCTGTAGGTGTTTGACTGTGTTAGGTTTCAGGTTTTTCATCAAGAGCAAAGATTAATGAATCGTAGACCCTTCAGTATTTAGGGTGAGCTTCTTTACATTTTTTTTCACTTCTGGATTTAAAGGAAACCCAAAATTTTACATCTTTTATGTAGACTGTTGCCATTTTCTATTACTGTAGTCTGTTCATACCTCAGAAAACTAAAAAAATGTTATTCAGCATGATCAGTCAAATATGGCCTAGATGGCACCAGAAGATTTTTAGTACACATAGTGTAATGGTTTGCAGTTAAGGGCTTCTCATCTAGGGCTCTTAAATATTTTTTTTTTTTAAAGGGGTGAATATTGTTTCAGTGTAGGTGTTGTGCATATTATGCTTTTTCTTTAGGCTCATGGATATTGCAAGCATTAGTGTTTGTACAGTGACAACAGCACATCCTATCCAATATGAATTCCATTTCTAGTCTTTCCAGACAAGCTAACAGAAATATTGCTGTATAATTCCTCCTTTGACTCATGTTACATAAACGAAAGTGTTACTGTAGAGCAATAATTCTGAGCTTTCAAGTGTAAAACAGGTGCCTATTGGGATCCCCTTCGTTCATAATTACTGAATTCCAACAGGGAAGTTACTAGGTAGAACAAGCTTTAATAAGCTGTAATTAGTAACTTTGAAAAAGTTTTGCATATATTTAATATAAATAGGGAGTTTTACAAAAAGTAAAAATTAAGCATGTCACAGAGTTTGAAAGAACTATCATCAGTCTTGAATTTTATTTTTAAAGATGTAGAGACATTAATAAATATCACTGACAAAATCAGAATTACTTCATCATGACCACCATGATGAGATCAGTATATCCTGCAATTCTAATTAAATAGCCTTCTCTTTTGCAGAGAATTAAGAGTCAGAAAACTACCACTTCTGTACTCAACAGCTAATCTATCCTATACAATTATTCTTCCATGGATTTAGTATCCCACCTGACAGTTGCCAGAGAGATTATTGCCCCAAACTGAAATCTGTGAACCTGAGCCATATGGTATAACCTTAAAGTAAAACTCCCTTCCATGTACTTTACTGCTTGCCATTAGCCAACTTCCTGGAACAACCTGTGCTGAACCTTTTGACAGTTATTAAAGTAAGTGTCAGCGTTGTGTTTAGGTTTTCTCTTGACTGAATGAAGAATCAAAAGAGTACACTAATTCTTCACTACACTAATTCTTCACTACACTAATTAAAAATTCTGTCATCTCCATTATATGCGAGGTGGATATTCATGTCAGCAGTAGGTGACTGTAGCCTGCCTGATTAACCATATACCAAGTACCAACATATGTTTGCATATATTTCTTTACTGACTTTTTGGTTAGATTTGTGGCTCTGTAGCTCGATCATCTCAACAACATCTGTTCAGAAAAAAAAAAAAAAAAAAGGATTAAAAACTTGGATCCCTTCCCTTACTTCCATCTGCTGCTTTCCAGATGAAGTCCTGCTTTGACTGAAGTAAAAAAATCTGTACCAGATCCTGGCAACAGGTCATGAGGACATGTGACCAATCAGGACAGTTGCATGCTCTGTCTGTGTTTGTATGAAGAGGACTGTTAAAAACTAATCCAAAAACTCCATTGTCTAACTCAGCAAACAGACTTCAATCCCAACAAATGCTTAAGTGCACGCTTAAAATTAATTTTTATTAATCACAGAAAGTAAGCAACAGCTTAATTTTAGTTATATATATAGTTTTATTTGTCTTAATATAAAGCATGTGTTTTAGGCATATCCTGTGAAGTTCAGCCTCCACAAATAAAGGCAGAAATTCATGACCAAGTTTATGCCATTGGAAAATAGGATAAGTGCAGCAAGATGAAGCTAAATTCAGCCATGTAGATAGATAGATTAGATAGATAGATAGATAGATAGATAGATAGATAGATAGATAGATAGATAGATAGATAGAAAGAAAAAGGCAGATTATTGATGTCTGAAGTGTTGCACTGGAACTTGAACTCCTTTCTGCCTCACAAGTGAATTGTGTTACACATTTTACTGGACCTCCAATGGAATTAATCTTGGTAGAACTTCCAGGTTTCAGTGATACACATAAACAAGAGTTTCACCAAATATATTCAGGTCAAAATTCATTAGAACTGCATTAATTTCAAAATGCAGTCTGACTTCTGTGAAGCATGTTATTTGCCTTCTACAAATAAAGGTCAGAAAAAGCTGACATGTTCATTCCGTGTTTGGATTAGATTTCTTTCTGAAGAATGATATAGTTAAACCACAGAAACCTCTATCCAGTGTCAAACTCATGTTACATATATTCCAAAAACTCTCTTCAGCAGAAGCCAAACTAGATAAACTAGAAAAATTTGCAAGAAACTTCACAGTAAGAAAAAATGAAATTATTTTCCACAGCATTAAAATTACTCCATATATATAACAATTAGAGAATGAAGCTTGAAATTTTCTGCTTTATTACTAGGTCCAGATACAGAAATCTCCCTTTTGTTAATCTTGTTAAATGTAAACAGCAAAACCACTAACACAATTCAATGGACCATATGAAAACAATCGTTTCTGATATTTCGGTTAGAATATGAAAAAAAACCACAGCACCTCTTTTTTCCTAATTAGTTTCCATGTATTTCTCTCTAATTTACCTCTTTGTTACTTCACTGAAACTCATGTTTTGACACTAAAAGGTTAGAACTATTTTTTCGCAAATTAGTGGAAACAAGTGGAAAGACTGAAGTGGAGGAAAAGAAGGTCTCGGAACACTTCTCTGTCCCAAGGGAAACATGACTGTCATCAACACTTTATGTTAACCTTCACTTTAGCTGACACCTCACAAATTTTGAGTCTAATCACCTCATTAAAGTGGAGAACAGGAGGATTAAAACTTAGACTAAAGCCCATACCAGAACTTTCAAGGACTGAGAAGCCTGCCCTGGCAGCAGGGCTCACTGAGTGTGCCAGTGGCTGTGTCCACACCAGGTAGCTCAGTGTAACAAAAACAGATTTTAGAGGCCAGGGGTAGTGTGAGAAAGGCTGTTGGTCTCTTCTGTTCTTCAGCCCTTTGACCTTGACCTAAGACATCATACTCAAAATGTTAGGACTTGGCTCGCTCTCATGATTAAAACAAGCTTCAGAGGGGAAAAGCATTTCAGCTTTCACCACTCTCTTCACAGCTCTTTCCCCAGAATATCTGCAATATGAAACTGGAACATGAAATATTCCAGGATCAATACAATACATTGATTCCTGGATCAATACAATTGTATTGTACTGTACAATACATGAAATATTAACAGCATCACTGCCAATATCCAAGGTTCCTTTGATTCAAAACACAGCAGAGAGGGCATTATTTAATGGAGAAAAACAAAAGAGTAGGAGGAGGGAGCTTGAGACAGCAAAATTAACTATGGTATAAATGTAGAACCAAACACTCCAATGAAATGAAGGAAAAGGAAACAAGAGTCAAGTCCACTTGACCTTAGCAAAAATGTAAAAGCATAATTATCATAGAATTATAGAATGATTTGGATTGGAAGGGCCCTTAAAGATCATTTAGTTCCAACCTAACCTGTTCCAGTGCCTCACCACTCTCTTAATGAAGAATTTTTTCTTTATATCTAATCTAAATCTCCCCTCTTTCAATTGAAAGCCATTCCTCCTTTCCTATCTGTATGTGCCCTCATAAAAAGTCCCTCTCTAGATTTCTTGTAGGCCCCATTTTGGTACTGGAAGGCTGCTTTAAAGTCTCCCTGGAGCCTTCTCATCTCCAGGCTGAATAACCCCAACTCTCTCAGCCTGTCTTCATTAAAAGGGGTGCTCCTGACCCGTAAGCTTCTAGTTGTCTCCTCATCCATCCCCAGGCAGAGCTCCATGCATTCCATCTCATCATTGACATAGAGGGCAGCATCCCCTCCTCATGCCCCCTGCCTGCCCTTCGTAAAGGACCTGTATCCTTCTACTCCAACACTCCAGTTGTAGGAGCCATCCCACCACATTTTTGTGATGCCTCCCCGAACTTCGGGCATCTCTCACTGGCACTGGCATCAGACTGGTAGGAGTGGGATGGATTAAGGTTCCCTCCTCCGGCAACTAGTTTAAAGCCCTCTTCACCAGGTTGGTAATTATGGATAAATCTTTGCATTAACAGAAGCAAAACCCAGGTCAAAAACATATTCAAAGACAATGTGTTATGATACACTGAGATTTATAAAGATTAGAGTCAACCTCCTGAATCACATTTCTTAAAACCAACATCCAAAGGAAATTAAGCAGTTGGAATCCAGAATCACAGAAGACGTGTAAATCACATTTGATGAGTATCAGAGCAGAAATAAGTGTAGAAAATAAATCAGTAGGTACCTCAGTTTAGCTGCTGGTAAGATTGTGGAATCATTTCAGTTTTGACTACAAAGTTTTGCAATTGTTGAACAACTTCAAAATGGAAGAGTGTGTCAGCAGCTTGAAAACAACTGAAAAAAAAAACTTATATACCATTGTTCTCCATCATCTTTAGTTCAAACTGTATATTGATGTAGTGAAGTCAACAATACGCCTATGGCAACCAGAGTGATTTGCTCATAGAGGGGATATTGGAAATGGACTTTTTATCTGTCTTTCATCCATGATATCATGGTGTCGTGGTTTAAGCCTCTCTAACCACACAGCTCGTTCTCCCCTCACTTTCCCCTTTTTCTTCCCCCCGCTCCCGGAGGGATGGGAAGGAGAATAGAAAAGAATGCAACTCCCACAGGTTGAGATAAGAACAGTTTAGTAACTAAAGTATAACACAAATCACTACTGCTACCACCAATAATAATAATGACAAGGCAAATACAAGGAAAGAATACAATTCTCACCACCTAATACCAAGCCCGACCACACAGTGCACCCCCCACCCTTCTGGGTCTCTCCTCTCCGTCCTCCATCTTGGGCATGACGTGCTGTGGTATGGAATAACCTCTTTGGACAGTTTGGGTCAGGTGTCCTGTCTCTGCTTCCTCCCGGCTCCCCTCCTCCCTGGCAGAGCATGAAACTCAGAAAGTCCTTGGCCAGACCAAAACATCACTAAGCAGTAACCGAAACACTGGTGTTATCAGCGCTGTTCCCAGGCCCAAAATCAAAAAACACAGCGCTGCACCAGCTACCAAGGAGGAGAAAAATGACTGCTGCTGCTGAACCCATGACACATGGCTACTTTAAAAAAGTGGATTGTGGTGCTGTCATTCACATCTCACTAAGAGAAATAACACTATTTTGAGCAACTCCTCATTTAGAGAACTAGTTAGTTGGAGAGCAAAAGTTCTAAGTTCCTGTAGATTTGACAAATGAGTTTCCATTGTGTCATGTGGATGTCTCACTAGGTTACTACTGACTACATACCTAGGATATGGGCAATGTGTCCAATAGTAACAGTAGCCAAGCCAAATCACTGTATGACTGCAGATAAAACTGCTAACTACACTCAAATGTGATAAAGATTTAGGAACTTCAGACTAGTGGTTCATTGTCCAGATCACCTTCCTACTTTCTGTGAAAAGTAAGTGTTTAGTAGGGGATCACGTAGATCTATAACTGATAGAAGAACACACTCACCACAGGCTCTTCATACAGAAATGCAGCTTGGTTTTGGGGAAATGTAAATATGATAGTTCCACAGCTTTATTCCTAATCACTTTTTCCAAAGGCAAGGTAGAAACGTGCAGGGGCAAAAGGAAGGCATACACAGATCAATCATTCTGAGCCTCCTGTGGTTTTCCCAGAGGAGCTGCCCAAGACCAAGAAAAGGAGTTGTACTTGTTAAGTAATGCTTTGGTGTTACAAATTCAGATACACAGGTTTTATCTCTGTTCTCACAGTTTTCTCTATTGCATTATGAACTTTAGTGGTAAGCACAAATATCTGAATTGCAGTTAGGCTTCATTTGCAGAAAATTCTCTGTATACATTGACAGAAATGCAGACAAATGTCTCAGAGACACACCAGTACAACTGTTGCCCCAGCTGCAGCTTTTCATGCTCTTTAGTTAGTCAGCTGAGACACAGCCAAGCACCGGACCATAGCAGTTCAGCTCAAGAAAGAGAATGTAAGTGCTACACTGGGGAGGGGAGGGAGAAAAAAAGGAATGTTTTCCCTTTTCAAAAAATGCTGAAAGTCATTCAATAGCATTGTACCTTGTGAAATGTCTTTTTGCTGTAGCAGAATGTAGTATCAGCAAACAGTAGTTTTATCACATAGGAATATTTCACACATTTATCTGCTGCAGAACATCCACAGAGACATGGATATCATGACTCAGACTAAGGTAGGGAGAGCAGAGTTTTCATTACAGTATCAAAAAAGGGGAGAAATGGAGTACATAAGGTGGGGGAAACTAAGCATTAAGCTTTGCTAAAATGCCATCTTGATTTAAAAATCGTGAAGACCATGCAAACTGTATTGAATCATTCTATTATTGTGTCTTCATTGCTTGGATATGATCCAAAAGTGCTACGTTTTACCTGAAAAATTGGAAAACTGATTAAGTCGAAATGGGTTTCCTGGTGGCTCGTAAGTGCAGCCTTGTAAGCTTATCCGTTACGGCCTTCACCATGGTTCTTATTGACGGTTGCATCTGAAACATTGTAAAACCCATAGCATTCACTTTATTCACACCAAACATATTAGGAACATGACATCATGTTGTTCAGTATAATATGAGGCAGGAAAATATTGTGGAATTTTTCCCATCTCAAAAGCAAATATTACTGTAAGGAAATTTATTAATCACATAATTTCATCCTGTCATGTTTCTTTAGCCTGTGTTAGGTAACTCTTGTTAGTAATGATTTTATCAATGTTACAGCTCACACATGTAACTGAAATTTGTGCTGGAAATTCATTTATTTGTCTGGAGTGTGCTAAACACATTCCTTGGCTTATCTTGTCAAGTTATTGCTGATTTTTTGTGGGTATCATTGACAGAAGGCTGTTTGTGAAATTGTATAGGGGCATACATGATTATGAGATCTGTTTGGCTTTTCTCCTTCCAAGCTGAAATTCCATGGGCTTTAAAAATACAGGGTATTTCTCAATGACATTTACTTGGATTACTAACCTTCCCCAGGAAATGGAAGTAAGCCTTTACTGCCATAAATTCTGCTTTAAGGAGAGAAAGTGCTTAAAGGACTAAACCAGTTAGTATGAACACCCTGGTGGGAGGCTTACATTCTCTTTTCCAGTGACACTGGACCAGTTGTAGGCTACCTCATCTGATGTTTAGTAAATAACAGCACCTAACATGAAGCAGCCTTTTTTCAGAGCAAGATAACTACTTTAATATTTAGCTCACTTGTGGTCTAAGATTTACAGCTACGTATGCTTCTGTGGTAGTATCAGCATCCAATCTAGCTATTCTATAGATAATCTAAGCATCTATTATATCAGCTTCTAATTGCTATGATGACCACACCAGGGACAGCACTTTTAGGACAGTGTATCTGCGAGTGATTTCATTCTGAGTGCCTGAGAGTATCTTCTCACAAAGGTAACCAGTCCTGACCATCCATCAGGAACTATCGTATTTATTTGTTCTAGTCTACCTATGACTTTTACACAACTCCCTGCATTCTTAGTTCAATAATCTACAAATCTTTCTGCTTACACCCTTCTTTCGATTAACCTGTCTGAAGTTACTACAGCAGTATTGGCCTTGACAGTTGCTATTAACATGTCTTTTTCACAAGGTTATTGGGTTTTTGGTTTGGTTTTGATTGGTTGTTTAATTTAGGGTTTATTTTGTTGTGTTTTGGGGTTGTTTTCTGGTTGGTTTTGGTTTTGGGGATTTTTTTTAATATGAGCTAAGTGACTGCAGAACAAAGCAGTCATTTCAGAGAAGGAGGGTTGCGCTTTACTAGAAGGCTTCCAACCCTTTTTTGCACTTCACACTGAATTTAGTCTATAGCTAGACATCCAGTCCACTTCGTGCCATGACCCTAGGCAAACTCATCAACACTTAATCAATGTAAATTAACATGTACTGTAAAATTGCTCATACAATTTGATAGAAAATTTTAAAAACAATAGTGCAGCCTATGATCATTTATGGCAAGCCATCATACCATCTTCCTACCTCATTCAGTGGTGGTAGTAAGACTAAAAAGGGTGACACATTTCTTGTTTGACTGAAAGAAAAATATCTCTCATGAAAGGCACAGGTAATTGAAACTCATAAAATCCTCTGTTAAATGAGCTATATATCATACTAGTATATGCAGACAATTTCCTTTTAGCCCATCTCTCTCTCTTTTCTGTTACATTCTTCTTCCCCTCCCCCTACCATATATAAGCATTTGGGTTTAGCATGTACTAAAAGTTAAATGAAAGGATTAAAATACGTTCTAAATTCCTAATAGTATATCAATGTTTTTGACATGATTGAACATTATGGCTGGGTTCCACAGCTGAGATGTCATTCTTGGTACTGTATTTTTCAGTTCTCCTAGGTTTACATCAGAAGTATTAAGATAAATACGCTTTTTGAATGTATGGATGGTCATCTGGATAAATATCATAGAATCAGAGAATCATAGAATCAGAGAATCATAGAATAGTTAGGGTTGGAAAGGACCTTAAGATCATCTAGTTACAACCTCCCTGCCAGGGGCAGGGACACCTCCCACTAAACCATGCCACCCAAGGCTATGTCCAATCCAGCCTTGAACACCGCCAGCAATGGAGCATTCACAACTTCCCTGGGCAACTCATTCCAGTGCCTCACCACCCTTACAGTAAAGAATTTCTTCCTCATATCCAATCTAAACTTCCCCTGTTTAAGTCTGAACCCATTACCCCTTCTCCTATCACTACAGTCCCTAAAGAAGAGTTCCTCCCCAGCATCCCTATAGGCCCCCTTCAGATATTGGAAGGCTGCTATGAGGTCTCCACTCAGCCTTCTCTCCTCCAGGCTGAACAGCCCCAACTTTCTCTGCCTATCTTTATATGGGAGGTGCTCCAGTCCCCTGATCATCCTCGTGGCCCTCCTCTGGACTTGTTCCAAAAGTTCCATGTCCTTTTTATGTTGAGGACACCAGAACTGCACACAGTACGCCAAGTGAGGTCTCAGGAGAGCAGAGTAGAGGGGCAGGATCACCTCCCTCGACTTGCTGATCACTCTCCTTTTGATGCAGCCCAGGATATGGTTGGCTTTCTGGGTTGCAAGCACACACTGCCAGCTCATGTTCATTTTTCCATTGACCAACACCCCCAAGTCCTTCCCTGCAGGACTGCTCTGAATCTCTTCTCTGCCCAACCTGTAGCTGTGCCTGGGATTGCTCTGACTCAGGTGGAGGACCTTGCAGTTGGCATGGTTAAACTTCATAAGGTTGGCATCAGCCCACCTCACATGCATGTCAAGGTCCCTCTGGATGACATTCCTTCCCTCCAACATATCAACCGAACCACACAGCTTGGTGTCATCGGCAAACTTATTGAGGGCACACTCAATCCCACTGTCCATGTCACTGACAAAGATGTTGAACAAGACCGGTCCCAGCACCGATCCCTGAGGGACACCGCTTGTTACTGGTCTCCAGCTGGACATTAAGCCATTGAGCACAACCTTTTGCATGCAGCCATCCAGCCAGTTCTTTATCCACCGAGTGGTCCATCTATCAAATTGATGTCTCTCCAACTTAGAGACAAGGATGTCATGCGAGACAGTGTCAAACGCTTTGCACAAGTCCAGGTAGATGCCGTCAACTGCTCTACCCCTGTCCATCAGTTCTGTAGCGCCATCGCAAAATGCCACCAGATTGGTCAGGCAGGATTTCCCCTTAGTGAAGCCATGCTGGCTGTCACCAACCATCTTGTTGTTTTCCATGTGCCTTAGTATGCTGTTGGGGAATGGCTGCTGGAGAACGGACACGACGAGACCATGGGTCGGTGGATGAAAGAGGCCCAGCAGTAATGAACCACAGGCTTCGCGGCCCTCGTTTAGAGGTTACTAAAGGATGCGTACGTGCAAAAGTCCAAGCAAGCTGGCACAGAAAGGTTGCTGAGGAGGATATGTAGGGAGGAACTGATAACTGTAACCTTGAGACACAGCTGCAAGCTGGAAACCCCTAGAACATAACCAAGAAGAAAACCGCAGAGGGGAGTGGGGTGCGAATGTAACTTTTGAACTGTAACCAATCATATATTGACTAGTGTGCATAGGTAGCCAATCACGTATTAACAAGTGTGCATGTTAACTAGGTCATAGAGTATATAACTGGGACCCTCAGATGAAATAAACTGAGTCTGATGAACGATCACATTGATTGTCTTCATTCTCCCACCACTTTGACAGGCAGAGGGGGCCTGCGATCTCTTCTACCGTACAGGCAGAGGGAGCCTGTGGTCCCCAGTTGCAACAGTATGCCTTCCAGAAGAATCTGCTCCAAGATTTTGCCAGGCACAGAGGTGAGGCTGACTGGTCTGTAGTTCCCCGGCTCATCCATTTTCCCCTTCTTGAAAATGGGGGTTATATTTCCCTTTTTCCAGTCGTCAGGAACTTCACCTGACTGCCATGATTTTTCAAATGTGATGGACAGTGGCTTAGCAACTTCATTTGCCAGCTCCTTCAGGACCTGCGGATGGATTTCATCAGGTCTCATGGACTTGTATACGTGCAATTTCCTAAGATGGTCTTGAACCAGATCCTCTCCTACAGTGGGCCCAGGGTCTTCATTCTCACTGTCCGTGCGTCTGCCTTCCAAGACTTGGGTGGTGTGGTCAAAGCATTTTTCGGTGAAGACTAAGGCAAAGAAGTCATTAAGAACCTCAGCCTTCTCCAAATCCAGGGTAGCCAGTTCTCCCGATAGCTTCCGGAGGGGGCCCACGTTGTCCCTAGTCTGTCTTTTATTTGCCATGTACCTATAGAATCCCTTCCTGTTATCCTTAACATCTCTAGCCAAGTTTAATTCTAAGTGGGCCTTAGCTTTCCTAACCTGGTCCCTAGCCTCCCAGACATCATCCCTGTATTCTTCCCAGGCCGCCTGTCCTTGCTTCCACCTTTTATAAGCCTCTTTTTTCCTTCAAATTTTCCTCAGCAGCTCCTTATCCATCCAAGGAGGTCTCCTGGCCCTCCTACTGCACTTCCTTCTAGAAGGGACGTATCGCTCTTGAGCTGGCAGCAGGTGATCCTTGAATATCAACCAACAGCCTTGAGCCCCCCTGCCCTCTAGGGCTATATCCCATGGAACCTTACTGTGCAGGTTCCTGAAGAGGCCAAAGTCTGCTCTCTTGAAGTCCAGGGCAGTGAGTTTGCTGCATACTAATCTCACTGTCCTGAGGATCTCGAATGCAACCATCTCATGATTGCTGCAACCAAGGCTGCCCTGGAGCATCACATTTCCAGCCAGCCCTTCCCTGTTGGTGAGGACAAGGTCAAGCATGGCACCCCTCCTTGTTTTCTCCTCTATTACTTGCAGAAGGGAGCTGTCTTCCACACAATCGAGGAATTGCCTGGATTGCTTGGGCCGGGCAGTACCATCCCTCCAACAGCTATCAGGGTGGTTGAAGTCCCCCATGAGTACAAGGGCCTGTGAGTGTGGGGCTGTTCCTATCTGTCTATATATCGCTTCATCCACAGAGTCCTCTTGGTCAGGTGGTCTGTAACAGATCCCCACAATAATGCCTCCCATCACTGTTCTCCCTTTAACCCTGACCCACAAACTCTCTATTGACTGCTCACCTGCCCCCAGACAGTGGTCATCTGGTCACTGCAGAGTGGTCAGATGGCAATTCAGACCTCGCTGAATCCCCTTCAGTACCAGTAGCCACCTTAAGTGCACAGAGCGTCTTGTGCCAGGAAAGGACAGTTGTCTCTCTATCCAAAAGGCTTGAAGTAGGAATCTTCACCATTACAGAATCATATGTCTTTCTGAAGTCCAAAGTATAGTCATGAAGTCTTTGATTATGATTCAGTAATGATAGCACTATACTTTTCCCCTCTTGTACTTACAGGGCTTTTTTTGGAAGTGTAAACTAGTTGAGTTATTCAACTCCTTTAGTTGTCTGATTGCACAGCTGATTATAGATATAAACAATCAGCAGACATGAGCTTTACAGATGCAGTTAATCACAAAACACAAAAATATCATTCTGCGTCTTAAAAGTTAAAAACTTGTAAGCCAGAATGCAAACAGAGATGTGAAATACTGGGAAAATATTAGTGGTGCATTTGGATTTTTTAGCAGGAAATTTGCTTTAATGTTATTATATAATATTTTAAATAAACAGTTTGTAATTAGTTATTTTATAAGTCTATTGCCATCAGAAATATGTAACTATAACTGCACAACTTAATGACCATTGGAAGGAAAATGTCAAATTTACCCAAATGCTGTTTTTTACCCATATTCCAAATAATTTCACTTTTTAATTGTAGCTGTACATAAGATTAAAAACTAATATAAAATAGAGTATAACCTGTAATAGCGAACAAAAAATGGCTCTTAAATCTAGAATACATGTAAATCTCTAGCTGTCCATTCTCTGTACAAAGAGAAGAGACAGCTCTTTTATCCCGGTTTTCTTTATCCTTCTTTCTCTTTTATCCCTTCAAACATGGAGCTTAATCACCCGGGATTACTATATGTACTCCCTCTGATCAACACCATAAAAAGTTAGCATCTCAGAATAATAAAAAGTACAGAAGACTGATAAATAATAATTGCTTTGCCTGGGTAAAGCCTGGTTAGCTGAAAGCAATGCAGTTGAACTGTCTTTCCGTATAGGATACAAGCATCTAGGTGGTCAGGGTGGATGCAGAAGGGTTAAGATACCCATTGAGTGAATTTTGTTTAGATTGTTGATTCAGCTTATTTTTTCAGGTTTGTTCCAGTGCAAATATGACCAGCCACAACATAAAAGTAAAGAAACAGTGAGATGAGCTCAATGCAATTGTTACCCTTCAGCTGCTTAGTGAAATTGATGTCCCTGTGACTTTCTCTGCTATGTGTTGGCTGTGTTCTAATGCGACTGCGAAGCTTCAGGAGACCTCCTGGGAATGCTCATATGCATGCCCATTACGGCAAAACCACATTGTCCTAAGTCATGGACTGAAAGCTTCCAGGGTAGCAAATTGTCAAAGAAAATATGTGACTAATTTTCTATTTGGGGCATGGCTTCTTTGTGTTTGAACATGGAGTAAAATAAAGTGTAATGAATCCACAATGATTATCATTGGACAAAGTAAAAGGTTTCCTTCGGTATTTCTGGTATCTTTAGGGAAACATCGAGATAATATAGTCTCATCATAGTCAATGAAAAAATTTCCATTACAAAAGTTACTCTGAAGAATGTTAAGCTCTTTCTCCCTCTCACTTGGATGTCTACGTAATTTGTATCAAGGAATTGTAACAGAAGTGTCAGAGGATTTCTCTACACTGTCAAGGTTGATTTTCAAAAGTATTGAAACATGGACGACATTCAGGAAACATCTGGAAGAAAAATGAATGTTGTTCTAATATTTTAAAAAGTCTACATAGAATAACTTATTTAGTTATAAGCTTGTTATCATAAAACCAG
Source organism: Ara ararauna (assembly GCA_028858755.1). NCBI lineage: Eukaryota > Metazoa > Chordata > Aves > Psittaciformes > Psittacidae > Ara > Ara ararauna. Next base: position 56,345,920 of record CM054378.1, read on the forward strand.
TCTGAGGAAAAAAAGATGAAATATATTATATGGGACTCAGTTTATAAAGAGTTGAAAGAGAGTAATTTAATGCAAATCAACATAGGTTTCTGGAAAATAGGTCTTGTTAATTAACGTGGGGCTTTTCTGACATATACAAATTTGACTTGTGAAGGTACTGTTGCTGTAATATTCTTGGGTTTCTACTCTGACCTGATATGGCACAGTACCCTGATAACTAATGTGAAAAAATAAAGAAGTCTTACACTGTACATAAAATCTATTAAAAGTTACCTAAAAAATAACTCACTGTATTTATAAGGAGGACTCATTAAGTGGCGATGGAGGTTGATTGACAGAGATCAGTTTTTGGCTCTAAGCTATTTAACAAGGTTATTAATATCCTGTGGGAAAATAATTGTTGTTACAGGCTTTAAATGATGCAAAAATTACAGAAAGAGGGAATAAGCATGTGGAGACAGAAGAATGACTGGCTACTGTTCAAGAAAAATCTTCACAGGTTACTAACTGCCTCTCATAAACAACAAAGAGTTATGTTATGAATGCAGTTCCATTCCCACAAGATGGACAGCTCTGTCCCAGTAACACTTGGGATCACACTGGATGTGTCCACTGAAAATGAATCTCCAGTGCACAAACAGGCATTAGTTAGGAGCTGCCAAATTGTGCAATGGGGAGGCATCTGCAGCTTCATGCCCCAGGTCCAACCAGCTATGAGGCTGAGCATGTGTTCCCAGCAGGCATTTTTCAGTACAATATAATTCAGTAAATTGCCAGCCACACGGGTAACACAGGCAGACACAAAGAGCACTCACATAAACACAAGCAACACCCAGGGACTCATCTTGTCCCCTCTTCTACCCAAGCAAGGTGAAGGTTGAGTATACATGTATACTGAGAGCATATATGTACACATGTGCAATGTGGCTCCCTCCAGCAGCTGAGCCTTGATAGCCAGTGTGTCTAGAAGAGTTTTTATCACACAAACAAACAATATCTGGACTCGGGGACCCACTAACATGTTAATTTTCAAACCAGAAGTGGGAACACACCATCCACCCCTACATATGCCCCTGTTTCAAGCACAGTCATCCTGAGCCCTCAGGCTGAAAGGCGCTTGCCTTGCTGGCTCCCCATCTCTGGAAGGGCAGGAGGAGCTTGAGGGGCTTGCTGGTGCACACCTGCATCGCACTAGAGAGAGGTGCTGTGAGAAAAAAGGCTGAAGACAGCCTTGTGCACATACCTGGAAATACATAGGAGCAGAGAGTAGCCTCTGGGTTCGGAACTGGTGCCGTCGCTAAGAGAAAGGCAGCTTTGAGAAGCTCTTCAGTTTAGCAGGTTTTTTGGAAGCTAGCAGTCTTAAATCTGAAGCTAGGTAAATTAAGATTACAAAGTAGGCATATTTGGAACAGGATGTTCTTGCTAGGCCAAGTTGTCAGTCTTGTGTTAAATTCACTATTTCTCAAAATGTTGAAAACAGAAAAGGCTGAGGTACTTAATGCTTTCTTTGCCTCTGTCTTTAATAGTAAGACCAGTTGTTCTCTGGGTACCCAGACCCATGAGCTGGAAGGCAGGGATAGGGAGTAGAGTAGAGTGAACCCCCCATTATCCAAGGGGAAATGCTCAGTGGCCTGCTACACCACTTAAACACACACACAAGTCTATGGAGCTGGATGGGGTCCACCCAATGCTACTGAGGAAGCTGGTGGAAGCACTTGCCAAGCCACTTTCCATCATTTATCAGCAGACCTGGCTAATGGGAGAGCTCCCAGTAGAGTGAAAATTAGCAAATGTGATGCCCACCTACAAGAAGGGCCAGAAGAAGGACCCAGGGAAATAGAGTTGGCAGCCAATCACAACTGATGCTCCCCAGGGCTCAGTATTCAGGCCAGTTCTGTTTCATGTCTTTATCAGTGATATGGACAAGGAGATCGAGTACACCCTCAAGAAGTTTGCAGATGACACCAAGTTGAGCAAGAAGATTGATCTTATTGAAGGTAGGAAGGCTCTGCAGAGAGATCTAGACAGGCTGGATCAATGTTCTAAGGCCAGCAGTATGAGGTTCAACAAGGCCCAGTGCCAGATCCTGCATTTGAGCCACAACAACCCCATGCAATGCTACAGGCTTGGGGAAGAGTGGCTGGAAAGCTGCCCTGTGGACAAGGACCTGGGGGTGCTGCTTGCTGGCCAGCTGAACATGAGCCAGAGTGTATCCAGGTAGCCAAGAAGTCCAATGGCATCCTAGCCTGTATCAGAAATAGCATAGCCAGCAGGGCCAGGGCAGTGATCATCATCCCCCTGTACTGGACACTAGTGGGGCTATGCCTGGAATACTGTGTTTAGTTCTGGGCCCCTCACTGCAAGAGGGACATTGAGGTGTTCAAAGACAACAAAGCTGGTGAAGGCTCTGGAACACAAGTCTGATGAGGAACAGCTGAGGGAATTGGGGTTGTTACACCTGGAGAAAAGGAGGTTCAGGGAGGACCTTATCAATCTCTACAACTACCTAAAAGGAGGTTGCAGTAAGGTGGAGGTGGATCTCTTCTCATGAGTAACAAGTGATAGGACAAGAGGTAACAGCATCAATGTACCTGAAATTTAGATTGGATATTAGGAAAAAAAGGTTGTCAAGCACTGGAACAGTCTGACCAGAAAGTGGTTGAATCACCATTCCTGGAGGTATTTAGAAGTGGCGGCTGGTGTTTACAGATATGGTTTAGTGGTGCAGTCGGCAATGTTAGGTTTATGGTTGCACTCTATGATCTTAAATGATCTATGATCCAACCTATATTGTTCTATGATTCAACCTATATTGTTCTATGATTCTATGTATATATGTGTACGTTATGCACATGTATGTGTTCATAATATACCCGTTTTTCATACAGCTTTTTTATGTAAGAATGAAAAAAAAAATTATTTAGGATTCCAAAGTAAACATTTTCTTCCACCTGGCTTTGAGTATTAAAGACATTGACTTGAAAGAGAAAAGACTCCAAAATATCCTGCTAAAAGATTTTTCTCTTATTTTTGATAAAATAAAAAGTATAATTTCTGCCATCATCAATAGAAAAAAACATAACCTTTTCTAGTGGATCTTCTAAATTCTACAGTTTTTCAGATGCTTGATTTTGCAGTTTGAATATTCATACATCCAAACCAGTTACTGTTTCTTCACTGTTGGCAGATCCCTAAGTTGAGATATATGAAGCTGTGTGTTGCGAATGATATAAGTTATTCCACACAGGCATGAGAATCCAGGCTGTTAAGTTTGCTTGGTAGGAACTTAATCAACACGCTGCTCTCGGTTTATTTCATTCTCCATGTTATACAGAAAATGACCACAGACTACTATCAAATATCTCTCTTTAAGATCTTTATCACAGTGTTAATGTGGCAACAAATCTTCTTACATTTTCCTCTTGTTCATTATTCCGTTTCCTTACAAACATTATATTCCTTATGCTCTTAGAGCATTCTAGTGACACCACCACTTGACTCACCCTTGCTGCTGCTCATATAGAACCTGATACCTCTTATTCAACTAAACCTTCAGTTAAATCTCTATTATTTAGGCAGTGCTTCAATGATTAAAATAATTTTATCAGACTCTCATGTTGTATTTCCTATGTAAACATGCACCCCTTTAGTGGAATACTGTTAATTTTTTAAAAGTGGAAAAAAGCCAGTAAAGAAGATCAGTGTTATCATTTAAAGATATAGCAGCTGGTATGGTTATTGTAATTTTGTACTCTTTAAGATGTATGAAAGTTAGCATCCTAAATTTTGATTTTATCTAGACAATTATACAGATACTTTATAAAAGAAAAAATGCAGATCTGCAATCAAATATACTTTAATGTAATTATATGAGTATCCTGCCCATTAAGCATTTAATTCTTCAATGTTTCCTTAGAAAAGAGACTATATGGCCAAATTTGGTTGAAGACATACATATTGCAAGAGGAAAAAAAAAAAAACCACCAAACACCAATCTTTTTTAATAATGCAAAGAATATAAAGATTTTCTTCTTTTTTTTTTTTCTTGAGGTTTTCTTAAGATAAAAATTTCCATTTAAAATTTGCAGCAAAAAACTTAACTCAAGCATGAAAACTTTAAAAAGTCTTTTGACTTGAAAGCTAAAAGAAATCAGTTTTTCAATACACCCAAGCTTAGGGAAGTAAAAAACCATAACTCTAAACTAAATTACAAGAGTATATTAGAGTTGGAAAAGATGAGGAAAAATATATTCTTCAGTGCATAAAAGGGGTGACTTTTGTTGTTAGTTCTTGCTGACAGAAAGTTTTGCTAGTGAGATAAATCAGGGTACATGCTTTTGTATACATGTCACTTACCTTTAATGATAGCCTTTCAGTTTTCATGGTCTTTTTTCATTTCACCACATGTCTGGAGCTCCACAGATGAGACCATAATATTTTATATCCAGACTTTATACATATTATGCATTTGTGAAGACAGTAGTTATGGATCAACTAACCACTGCTTGAGAAGACAAGAACACTTCTCAATACCCAGTTAATTCTTTCTGACCTGAATATTAGAATCATAGAATCATAGAATAGTTAGGGTTGGAAAGGACCTTAAGATCAACTAGTTCCAACCCGCTTCCAATTCAATTAATCTTATGTGTGCTAAAGGTTCTGTACCTGTAAATTTCCAGGCACTCCTTGGGCTTTTTTTTTTTGCTGGGGTAATCTGTGGATGAGGAGGTATGGCTTTCTCTGATGTTGGAACACTGCATTCCTAGGGGAGGTATTCTTATGGTCCACCTTTGGGAGTTTCACTCTTCCACAAAGACAGATGTTCTCCCTATCACTTTTTAGAGAAAGCAACTCATCTCCATCCTTCTCTTTACTTTGAAGGAACAATGACTAAGGAGGGCAGTGGAAGCTGAAATTATAATACACCCACTCATGTATCCACTTGCAACTGAGCTGCTCTGTTTTGGCCTATATTATCTGTGCATAAGATCTGCAACATTTTCATTAAGTAATTAATAGTAATATTGTAACTAGGCTGACAAAAAATATCATATGTATTCAATTTTTAAGCAAAGAAAATAATTGAAGGAAATGAGCCAACACACTTTGGAAGTTCATAGCAATATTGTCATTGTGCTTCTTAGCATTGGGGCTCATTTTACTCTGCCAAATGTGCACAAGAAGCTCATTACATTGTTGGGAATGAGACAAAACACTCTGAAGTGTTGATACAATCTGAGTATGCCATACAGGATATACAAACTTTGAATTTAAACAATGTTTATTGAGGGAGTCAGGACACACTTATAAATAAGGCTTATGAAGTTTTCATCAGATCACTTTTGTGCACTGAACTGATTCATATGCATTACACCTTTGCTCTCCCTTCTACATCTCTCTTGATCCTTCCATATGCAAGTCATGCAAGCTTAGTCTCTCGAGTTCAGTTAGAATCAGTGGACAAATGTGGAGATGATAAGAAGGCTGCAAAATATATTTTCATGTTTGCCTGTGATTTCAGTACAGGCATGGGAATCTGAAAGTTCAAAAATATAATTCTTTATAAACTTCATACATCCCCTGTGGCACTGTGGTGATTTACACTAGATGAGGATAATGTTCTTGTGAGTCTACCTCACAAAGAGCAGTGTAGACCAACTGAAAGGACTAAAAGAGTGCAAATTGCACATATTTTAAATATAATATTTGTTTTATGACCATGAAGTTAAAAAAAATGTAAACAGAAGTATATGTATTTTTTCTGATATGTTTTTTGTTTCCCTGCCCATCTCCTCCTATTTTCACATCTTCTCTGGAAAATGGTTTGCAGATTTCACAACAAATAAGAGATAAACCTGAGGATGGTTCCTTCCACTCTTTTTCAGACACCTTCTTTCTGTGACAGAGAATTTAAGGAATCAAGGTAATTGCCTTCACTCAAGAGATTCTAATCCAATTTAAGAAGAAAAATTGAGTAAAGCGTGGGAGTTAAAAATGGAACAAAAGGGTTATCTTACCTGTTGTGACCAGGACTGAAATGTAAAAAATAGTAAGTTATGCTTACCGTGGTTTTGCTGATTTAATTATACAAAAAAAAAACATTTTCTAATTCTAGTCTATAGCTACAATTTTAATGTGAGGTTTTATACATAATTATATCTCTGAAAAGAAAAACAAAAATGCTAATTAAGGTAGCTACACATAGTTATAAACCAAGTTGTATTTCCAATATATTGTCTTTAGCAATTTATGCTTTCGTGTCCATTCCATGCATGCATCACATCCATGTGCATGTATCAAGAAGCAAAACTACCACTGTCCTAAGTGCAAGTGGTATTACAGTTATGACAACTGATAGCAATCATGCATACATTTCAGTTCAAGGGAAATATAGAGAGATGCAACTAAATGAAATATTACTTGCATACAAAGCAAATGTACAAAAGTACTAAAAACATCACTGTTATTACAAAAATCATGAAAGATAAAATTCTAGGTGGAGACATATAACACTGTCTGAAAAGCAATATATAGTCATGCACTGAATATTAACATCTCAGTCTGAGAAGCAGGGAAGAATTATGTAAGAATAGATAAGTACATATTTTACTAAGGAGCAAGAAATCCAACAGCTTTTGCATTAACCCGCAGGTCATAGAGTCTAGTAACAGTTATCCTCACTGGAATTGATAAGAAAACAAAGCAAAACCAAACCCACCTGTAAATGAGTCAAAAGCAGCTCTTGTTCACTGCACACCTGTGATAAGAGCTCTATTAGATGAAATAGATTACATGTTACCAAGAGTATATCTTCCTGATCTGAAGACATAAGGGACGTTTTAGTTCTGCTTGTGGGCTTGTATGGATGAGAAAAAGAGCATGGGCATGACTCATTCTGACAAAGAAAACCTATTCCCAGAATAAATGTGTAGACCCTAAAATTATCAAGACAAACAAACAAAGCGTGTAAAAGAGGAAAAGGAGAAAACATCTTACATAAATGAAGGAGATGAAAGAACAGATACTCATCTGAGATATCAGTTAAATATAAAATAATGCATTGGTATGCAAGCAGGGAAAAGCAATCATTCAGCGCTTAATGTCTTATGCCATTAATATTATGTATGCATAAGTTGTCTCTTACAATATCACTTCTAAAAATATCATTTTCATCTTCCACAGTTTATAAAAAGTGCACTTCACAACCACTAGCCACATCTCATTTTTGTAATAGATTCTCATTGATATAAACCCCTGTGACTTTTTCTGTGCCAATGGAGCTTTTTCATATTAATTTGAGCTCTTCATCTTTTTCTTAGCTGTTCTGCTCAATGTGGAATTTTGTGCTATTAACAAAGTAATTGAACATAAAATGGTTTTAGAATTCATTAAAGTCCAAATAATATTCAAAACAAATAAGCTTCCATAATCACATCTAAACACGTCTGTTGTACAGTTGTATGATAACCCTTGTAAAAGGTCCTCCCTCATTTCTTTTTCTAGCATAACTCCCTTCAGGCAATGTATTACAATATCTATTTTTCATCCAACAACATTCCTCAGTTCTCAGACTGGTCAGAGGATCATTAGTGGGGAGCAAAATTCATCTATCAAAGACGTAATGTAGTATTTATGTCTCATAAATCCTTGATTAGTTTAGAAGACCCAAAATCCTGTAGGGACTGTAACAAATTCAAAAGCTGTACCTAAATGGTAGAGTAGATGTTTGAGTTTCTGACCTGCTTTGCTGCTGGGTAATATATAAAAATACAAGCAGACTGTAGTTTGCTATGTGGAACATATATTGGCCTACTCAGTGTGAGGGCTAGCATGTACCCAAACTTTAGACCTCTAGTTTGCAAAATGTAACGCACTAGATGTCAGTTGGTGCAAAGCGGCATAATACTGCCAAATCAGCACCTATAGAATCTAGTTGGTTGCTGTCATAGGTTTGTTTTTGAGAACTAAGGTCTTAAAAATCACTGAAAAATAGTGATTTTTCTTTAAGATTACGGGAGATTTTCTTTTGTTCTTTGGTGGTGTTTAAGAACATTTTAAAATGTTTCTGACAGTAAGAAAGAATGGAAAATGTAGGCAGGTAAAGAAAATATTCCCACTGATCACAGCTTATACTTTTTTTTTCTTCTTTTTCTGCATTGATAACTGTGTTGATTTCTACTTTTTGGAGGCAACTGGCATTTAGCAGCTCATTGGAAGAAGGCAAATGAATATTTCAGCTTAATTTATTGTTTCTGATTCGGCTTTCACATTAGGAGAGCAGTATTAAGTGAAAATGTTAATTAGACTCCTAATGGCCACTTAACATAGCAGTCCTCAGTTTCAAAGAACAGTCCTTGGCATGCCACAGGGAGCTGCACTACCTTCACAGCGGTACCATTCCCCTGAGATTGCCAGCAGCAAAACTGTGTTAGAAGATGGCTAAAAATATGTTACTCTCCTAATATTAGTTTTCCATGTAAGCAGTTGCTATAGTTGCCATAGGAATGTTATGTAATTGCATATTGATAGGGGGTGGCTTATGTGAGGAAGTCAACATTATGAAGTATTCAGAGGACCTTTGGCAGACTTAAAGGAGTTTTTCAAGTGTGGTATGGAACTGCTTGGAACAGAATAGAAATAGCTAGTAATGGTTTCAAATTTTAGCTACTGCACAGGTATACGTAATTCACAATCTCCTTATCATAATGTATAATCCTCTTCTGAAAAAAAAACGAGCACCTCCTTATACTTATACCCTATTGTTACAGGCAACCTTGGGAGTGCTGTTATGTTCACATTATGGTGACTACACTGTATCTTTTTTGTCATGTAATTCATGCAGTCAAGCTGCCCTGGTTTTTTTTTTTTTTTTTTTTTTTTTTTTTTGTTTTTGTTTTTTGGTGTTTTTTTTTTTTTTGTGAAAAGCTGGGAGTGTGTAAATAGCACTGATTTAACAGATTCCAGAGTGCACTGAAAGATTTGGGATATTAATGCATTTTTCACAAAATGCCATGAAGACAGGGTTAAACAGTAAATGCTTGCTGGATAGCATAGAGAAGAGTCTCCAGATTCAGTTACTGGAATAGAATTCCACAAATATGGACCCAGCCTCAGATCCTGCTGTGAAGCACCTTTCATCTAGTCTGAGTACTGAAAATCTGTGATTGCTGAATTCTGTGATACTGGAAATATGCTTTTAAAGATGGAGAAGGATGTATCTCTGCTCCTGCAACAGAAAATATGGAAATCTGTGCCAAAAGAAAGGGTCAACCACCAAAGATAAGAAAAGTTATTGGATTTGTGTCTCATTTTCCTAGTGACTATAATGATACAAATATAAAAACCCAAACTGGCTTCTGTGGCCCTGGCACAGCACAGTTTACATCTATGTGACAAAAATCTCATCTTCCCACAGGTTCTGCTGTTTGCACATTGGGAAGCATCTCTGGCTTGTGTTATCTCTTGAACAGGATTCAGGCAGGGTTATTTGGCACAAGCCACAGCCATGCCCCAAAGCTGGCTAACCTCTGGATAGGAAAGATGCTCTCACTCCTGTATTTCAAATTGTTCCTCAGCCAGATTTAATTTACCAGTACAGATGTAACCAACAATGAATTCTGATGACAGTGTCCCTAATACAGGGAGGGACCGGATTCCTCAAGAAAGCCAAACATAAGATCAGCAAGATTTTGTGTGTGTGAGTGATTAGACCTTTATGTCTCAGCTCTTCATATCGGAGCAGATGCTGACATGCTGGGCTGACTGCAGCTCAGTATTGCCAAAATCAGCATTGCCAACATCAGCTCCACCTGTTGACCCCTCTCAGTGGATCCTGCCTTTGGGCCAGGGAACAGGCTAGATGACACCCAAATATAGAATCATAGAATCATACAATAGTTAGTGTTGGAAACGACCTTAAGATAGAATCATAGAATCGTAGAATCATAGAATAGTTAGGGTTGGAAAAGACTTGAAGATCATCCAGTTCCAACCTGCGGGAGATCATGGACAACACACGCAGATTAATGTAATCAGGCACTGTCAATTTATTGTAACACAAGTGTTGCCTTTTATAGAAAGTTTCAAGCTACTAGAACATTCGGCAATATCTGATTGGTTGAGGTCTCTTAGCTGAGCGTTAGTAACAGCTTAATGATTGGTAAACTATAGCAGCATATGTTCCAAGGTCGTGGCTACCAGATTTCTCCCTGCACACTCTGCCCTGCAGCCCTCCGTGCCAGCCTCCTCAAACTTCTGCACGTATGTGCTCTCTAGTAACCTTCAGGCAAGGCCTCAAAGCCTTTGGTTCGCTACTTCACTAATGTCAAGTAACTGTCTGGATTGCTCACCTGGCCGTTCTCAGCCAAATAGCTCTCTACACCAACCCCCCTGCCATGGGCAGGGACACCTTCCACTAAACCATGCCACCCAAGGCTATGTCCAGCCCAGCCTTGAACACCACCAGCGATGGAGCATTCACAACTTCCTTGGGCAACCCATTCCAGTGCCTCACCACCCTTACACTAAAGAATTTCTTCCTCATATCCAATCTAAACTTCCCCTGTTTAAGTTTGAACCCATTACCCCTTCTCCTCTCACTACAGTCCCTAATGAAGAGTCCCTCCCCAGCATCCCTATAGGCCCCTTCAGATATTGGAAGGCTGCTATGAGGTCTCCACACAGCCTTCTCTTCTCCAGGCTGAACAGCCTCAACTTTCTCATCCTATCATAGAAGAGTTAGGGCTGGAAAGGACCTTAAGATCATCTAGTTCCAACCCCCTGCCATGGGCAGGGACACCTCCCACTAAACCATGTCACCCAAGGCTTTGTTCAATCTGGCCTTGAAAACCACCAGTGATGGAACATTCACAACTTCCCTGGGTAACCCATTCCAGTTCCCCACCACCCTCACAGTAAAGAACGTCGTCCTTATATCCAATCTAAACTTCCCCTGTTTGAGTTTTAACCCATTACCCCTTGTCTTATCACTACAGTTCCTAATGAAGAGTCCCTCCTCTTTATTTACATGTTTTCTACAGATCTAAATAAACTATTGTTCCTGCCTAGGACAGCTTGAGTGGATCCTGAGCAATAATTTAGTTCTCAGTATAATTGCATATGGGGTAACAGGACATAGAAACACAATAGTAACATGAAAAGTCCTGCTGCCAGGATCTTGGCCCCACGTGCTCCCCACCACAGACAGTTTTTTAGTTACATCAGCACACTGGACCTGTCCAAGTTAAAAGGAAAAGATAAGACTCAGCTGAATGAAAGCTTGGGTTTCAGGTTCAACAGTTCATTCACTGGTTGTACACTGAAAAGTCCTCTTACTCCCTCAGACTCCCTAAGGAAGTTTGGAAGGAAAGTTACTGGGAGATGATGAGTATGCTGCCACTTTCTCAGCTTGGCTTTTCTGACTGGAACAACCAATTTTGATTACAAACAGAATTGCAGTGCCAGAATTGGCATTGCCTGTGTCACCAGCTTAATAAATAGAGCAAAGAAACCCTGGCACAATGAACAGCATAGAACTGGAGCAAAGCCACTGCTAGGTAACGGCTGAAGTAATGAAAAACACACTCATTATTTCTGAGTCTGTGTTTTTTTCCACTGGTTTTATTCTAGGTGCTGGAACCCCAAGATGATGCATGCAAGATCTCAATGACTTCGTGATAAAAAATATGTGGATTTTATTATATTAGTTTCCAGTAGACACCCTGTGTGACAAATTGATACTTATTTTAAATGGCATCTGTTGTGTGTTTATCCATGCCTTGAATGTCTTTTAAACTGTAGTGCTTTGCAGAATCATCCACATAAAAAAGTTCTGTAGTCCAAGAAAGTCAATGTGGAAACAATGAAAATAAAATCACCTTCAAAAGATAAACATGACTAGTTTTAATACTTTGAGCAGTAAGACTGATGGTTTTCTGAGGTCCTAAATGTGCCTCTTGAGTCTTCTTAAAACAGTATCTATACTATCACAGTGTATATGTTTTTAAATAAAGCACTCTGAAGATGCCAGAGAACAAAATGTTATTTCATTGTTTCATTGTTTTGAAATAATGTTCTTAAAGTACCAAAAGAGTGAAAAAACCCAAAACAAACTAAACCAGCAACATCTCCACAAGAGAGTTAGATTGTACTGTTCTCTTATTTGAACATATGAGCAATTAAGACATCTTCAGTGTTTCACCTGACTTATGGCTGACACATTTTACTTTCTACATTCAGGTAAGAAAATTATTTGGAGCTTGGTCATACTAGCAGCATTGATAAGATATAAATGACTATGGGATACACAAGGTAAATGAAGATCATCATGTACTCTAAATATTTCTATTTATTTGTTTCTTTTGCTGTCATCTATGCTCTAAAGTTCACTATTGACAGAGTGACTGAAATGTAAATAAATAATTTCACTTGCATACAAAATATGACTCTTCTATAGTAGTAGGAGAACTCAAGGCAGTATGCCAGTACATTTTTCAGGCAGAAAACTAAAATTAATTAATTACAAACCTAAGATTTTAGAAGGTTATAATTAGGTTTAATCTCTCAGAATAAAACAGATTCAAAAATTATTCAAAAATTCAATTACTTATATGGAAAAAAATACTTGCAAAGTGACATGGTTTTGTTTTTTCTTTTTTTTTTTTTTGTTATTGAGATTTTCCTTCTGTGTTCAAATAGAATTGAGTATCTGTTACCTTCAAGTCAAAAAGTATTCCTATTGGAACATTTTTATTGCTTTTTTTTTAATATTAGAAGGCAAAATGTGTAAGGTTTGCTTGAAGAATTAAACTTAAATCCTTAATATTAAATTCTAAATTCATTGTATTGTTTTGCTATGCAATCTGATATTTTTCTACAATGGTGATGAACTTTTGATTCTAAGAAAAGGTTTTTGGCAGAAAAAAAAATCCTAAAAAATTAACCATAGCTATCTCCACATCCTTTTGCAGAACACACAGACCCGAATCCTAAATTCAGTTAGTTGATATGCATAGAAATATTGATAAACATCATTTACTAGTGACAGCTGCTTTTCATCAATAGTTTATCTAAGATATGTATTGGGGCTTTATGGAAAACTAATTATGCTTTCTACCTCTTTAGTTGTCCAAAATATTTGTGATGTTAGGACAGCCTACAAAAGACAGATTATGAAGTACTTATGGAAATAAAAAAAGCCCATATCAGAGTAACTGGCAGCAAATAGCCTATTTGTTAACACAGACATGAAGGAGACTGACTGAAACAGTCACTTTAATAAAAAAAGAAAAAAAAAAAAAAAAAAGAAGTAGTAGTTTCTTTTTCAGGGAAAAAACCCTTCTGACAAATCAGTAGGAAGGATTGTGGATAACTAATACCTACAGTATATTAGTCCATTAAATCAGATTTCAGTGTTCAGACATGCCCTTGCATCTGTGGGTGAATAAACATTAAATTATTACTCCATTTGAAATCCTCATGTTAAATCCTCATCTATGTTTTTTAATCACATGTGGTAATAAGGTTTTCCACATGACTGCATTCTTCTCTTAATCAGCTCTGACTTTTGCTAGGATTTTCTGTCTTCCTTCGTGTGCCTAAAAACTTCAGAAGCCAGATGTGAATTACATTTTTAAGTAGTATATCGTACTATAAGGATTTCAAACCTCAAAGAAGGTGATGAGAGAACAGCCACCTCCTACTAAACTAATCATTCATGTTATTGAAAAATTTAACTACATCTTCCACGTGTGGCTTTGAAGGACGTAAGACTGACACACAGGAATTGGTATTTTTATTTAACGTTTGTTTTGAGGCAAACTATTTGGTAGCAGCTAGACCGTTACATTTCAACAGCTGCAATTTCTTTGTTTTGTTTATTTCAACGTATTTAAATGCAACTGATAGAATTTTAAACAATATATATTTAGTTTTAAATACATATAAATACATATATTTTCCACCCTTCTGCCAGAAGATAGTTCAGTTTTCTTCTCTTCTTAGCTAGTAGTGGAATGAGAAAATAATAGATAAAAGAAGATTTTCCCTATGGAAATGAGCAGATGTTATTCTTAAAAGTACTATGAAGCTTTGCATTTCTTATTGAAAAACAAAAATTAGTGGGAAAATTGATTAAAATAAAAGTGTTGCCACAGACTTCTAAAATAAAACAAAGCAGTGGAAAATCACATTAAAATTCCAGTTGAAGACTGCTTAGGGGAAGAGAGACATTCCAAGAAATGTTTGAGAGAGCAGTCTTCACGCTGCACAACATCTGAGAAAGACACAGTGCCCAACTTGCGTAATTTACAAGATCACTGTGGGGAACAAATGGGCTTATAATGGAAGATGACTTACTAATAATATTTAATTGGTGTTTAGTCAACAGACCGTTACCCTTTTCTGTGAATACAGCCAATGACATGAATGAGAACAAATGGAAATTCATCATTAAAAAATACTTTCTCTTTCACTATGACAATTAAAAAAACCCAAATCATGGAGCCAGATATTTTCTTCAGATTTGCTTATTTTATTTGGCTTTTATACCACCTTACTTTCAAGTGCTTTGGAACAGTATTTTCCCTTCCTGCTGCTTTTGCATTCCTGGAGTATTTCCAGTAAAAGTTTCCTCTCCTACTCTTATGCTAATTAATACATGGTAGAGTACTATGTTGTGCAGTGTATATGCACATTAGCACTCCTAACATTTTGCTACTGCTCTCAGTAATTAGCATGAGAGGATGAAAGGAGATGTTTTTTGCTAATGAATTCTCATACAGCACTTTGAATATGTAAGGACCTATAGAAGGCTGAAGTGCAATGTTTTCAATTCTTTGCCTCAAGCTTTAAGTCCATGTTTGGCAGGCTTCACCTTTTCTCCTGTGTCTAAACCCTTTCATTTACATATTGATGTTCAGTGATCTTCAATGTTAACATTAAAAGATTGAGCATAGGGAAAGATTACAATCCATATTCACTGATACACCCATATGAAAAAAGTAACAACGGGATTGATGTGATATTACACAATTTCAGTTTATATTAAAATAGCTTGTGAGGGGAGCAACAGTGGTGACCTAATCCTGCTATGAGGTAGAATAAAGAAAAACCTTTTAAGTATAACAAATAAAATCCTAAGTATTTTAAGCAGAAAAAAAACCCAAACCAAGATTATTTTATTTAATTATTACGTTTTAAATTATTGCCTAGACCTGAGTTGGTGTATTTGATGATAGTTTTTTGATATCAAGCTGAGTTAATGAACTCATCTGGGATAGATGAAATGCTGTGTTCCTTTGCAGATGGCCATGTGCATTTTTATAAAACTCATTTCAATGTGATATGGAAAAGTGCAGGGGTTTCTACAGAAAATATTATTTTATTTTTAGAATTCAAAAGCAATTAGGATTTCCTGCTGCTGAGAAATTTCATGTTCCAGAGAGTGCTGAACACTTGCCTAGAGTAAAAATGAACTCTTTTTTAATTCTGGATTTGGACACCCAAAAGTAGCTATACAATTTTTTCTTACTTTCCTTCTCTCCTGCAGTTTACAGTAGTTGTCTCAGAGGATCTTGTTTCTTTTTGAAGTTTGTCCTGTTTTCTTTCAGCAAAACTGAAAATTTAGGCTCTGCATATAGTTTCTTTTCCAAAACAATAAGAGAATGATGGATGTTAAAACACAGTCACAGTTCCTTAAGATGTGATAGTTGTTGTAGAATAAAAGGAAAGTTGGATCTATGATAGGAATAAACCTAAACATGTGGTTTTCTGGGACTGTTTTTCAAGAAAATGCAGTTAAGTAAAGCAGTTTAGTTTCTTTTGTTGTCATACATTTTTATTGCAAAACATGAAATTTGAACATTTCAGAAGTATGCATCTGTGAAAACCAACCAAAACAGATTAAAAAAATTCTTATTCCATATTCCAATACTGTAATTTAATTATTTTTTTTTTATTCAGAAGTGGATTTTGGTACAGGACTAGCTGTTTTCTTGTAGCTATTCTTGTATAGTGATAGGGTAAAACATTTAAAGTATTCATAAATTATCATAGCAACAATAATAACTGTCAGCCTACATTGTCTAGGTCCAGCGTTCTCTTGAGCTCAAAATGCTTCTACATGTCTATTTCAAGTATTGTTTCACTACCTTCTCTGAACGCCAGTGTTCTCATGCATGTTCCACATGATGTAAGCATTCTGCCAAATCTATAGACACCCTGACTTTTAAACACAGTTTTCTGTTCCTGGCATAATGAAAAAACACTTTTTACCCTGTAGCACATTTAGACAATTTCTCAGTCTCACAGAATTCCCCTCTACAGCTCCACTGAACACTCAGCACGAGTAAGATCTGAGAATATCTGGATCAGTTGGGATGCTTTAACTGCAGGATATCTCTGTCATTTTTTAATGCAAGGAAATGAAATACATTATTCCACATGTGATTTTAACAGTCTTTTGTAAGATGAGAAAGGAGAATTTACACTGACTTCAGTTTATGCAATGTATAGCTGAGTAGTTACTTTTTTTTTTTCCTTTGGCTTGGGTAGCTTGGGGGAAATATAATAGTTCATATATCCATGGAAGTCACTGACATTCCTACATTTGTGGTATTCTGCTGATTTGTTCACATTTGAGGTAATAGGGATTTTCTTTTCTTTTTTTTACCTTGCATTTCTTGTAATGCTGATTTCCACAAGCCTCATAGTTAGCAATATCACCTGAATACTGTCTCTTTCTTTCATTATGTTGGCTAGACCTCCTTTCCTGAATTGTTATTCCTGTCTGAAGAAACTGAGCTAGAAATATGAGATGATTCTAACCTCACCACTGTGGCATTCTTCTTAGAGACATTTTCTACTCAGATTTTATATTTTTTTAATTGTTTTCACTGAATTAATGATTATTTCTTTCATCTTTTACCTTCTGACTATTGTTCCACCTCTCTTTGCATTCAGCAGCCTAGTTTTATGCAAAGAGTATAGCCAGCATAAGTTGGAATACACATCTTCTGGAATGTCAGGCTTTTATATATATGTATATATGCATACGTATATAATAGAAGAGTAGACTGCAGACTTTTTCATTGCCCTTGTATTATATTGGAATCTGACTAAAAGAACATTGTGTTCTCAATAGGAAATCTTTTATTATATGACTAAGCTGATACAGGGAAATTTTATTCCTCAACTCCTATTCAGTTCAGTCTAAGCAAGGCACTAATAACCTATTTCCAAGATTTTCAGGTGGATATGACATGCTTTTTTTCTGTAACCGTGGACCTCTGTCCTTCTGCTTTATCTGTGGAGATATTTCTAAGTCAATGTCTTCTGCTAGACCCTTGCTTTTGTAAGAACCTCTGATTTCTTGCTGAAGCTGGATTGTTTTGGTCCTGTTGTTACAGAAGCTATCTTCATTTTCCTCCTGTGTTTCTGACAGCTTCAGCATGACCCGGAGTTTAAGTAAGAATAGCGTACAGTTATAAAGAGTCTTTGTTTTCTTCTTGGGCTCATCCTCAGTTTCTGTTGATACCCTTCTGGCTACACGATGTTCTGGTGTCATGGGTTCAGCAGTAGCAGTCATTTTTCTTCTTGGTAGCTGGTGCAGCGCTGTGTTTTTGACTTTTGGCCTGGGAACAGTGCTGATAACACCCATGTTTTCAGTTACTGCATAGTAATGTTTTGGTCTGACCAAGGACTGTCTGAGTCTCATGCTCTGCCAGGGAGGAGGGGAAGCCGGGAGGAAGCAGAGACAGGACACCTGACCCAAACGACCAAAGAGGTTATTCCATGCCACAGCACGTCATGCCCAGGATGTAAAAACAGAGGGTAGAGACCCAGAAGGGTGGGGTTCACTGCTGAGTCGGGCTTGGTATCGGGTGGTGAGCAGTTGTATTCTCTTTCCTTGTATTTCTCTTGTATTATTATTGGTGGTAGCAGTAGCGGTTTGTGTTATATCTTAGTTACTGAACTGTTTTTATCTCAACCTGTGGGAGTTGCATTCTTTCGATTCTCCTTCCCATCCCTCTGGGAGAAGGGGGAAGAAAGAAGGGGGAGTGAGTGAGCGAATTGGGTGAGTTATAGTGGCTTAAACCACGACATCTGGCTACTTAATTCCTCCTCAAGTAATGTTTTGAAGTCTGATATCCTTTGTTCTGTAGTTTTCATAGGGTTTTAAAACAGTTTTCTAAAGCTTTTTCCCTTGGTCCTACATTATTTTTACATTAAGATTTATAGAGCCACAGAATGGTTTGGGTTGGAAGGGACCTTAAAGATCATCCCATTCCAACCCCCTGACACGGGCAGGGACACCTTCCACTAGACCAGGTTGCTCAAAGCCCCATCCAACCTGACCTTGAACACTTCCTGGGATGGGGCAGACACAGCTTCTCTGGGCAACCTTTGCCAGTGCCTCACCACCCCCATACTGAAGGGTACTGATTTTTTCCTAATACTAACCTAAATCTCCCCTTTTTCACATTAAAGCCATTCCACCTTGTCCTATTTGTGCATGCCCTTGTAAAAAGTCTCTCTGCATCTTTATAATAAGCTCCCATTAGGTACTGGAAGGCTGCTGGAAGGTCTTCTGGGGCCTTCTCTTCTTCTGGCTGAATAAGGCCAACTCTCTCAGCCTGTCTCTGTAGTAGAGGTGCTCCAGCCCTCTGATTATCTTCATGGCCATCCTCTGGACTTGGTCAAGCAGGTCCACATTCCTGCTGTGTTGGGGCCACAGAGCTGAACAGTACTCCAGGTAGAGTCTCATGAGAACAGAGTAGAGAGGCAGGATCACCTCCTTCGACCTGCTGGTCACACTCTTTTTGATGCAGCCCAGGATACGGTTGGCTTTCTGAGCTGCGAGCGCACACTGGGTGCTCATGTTCAGTTTCTCATCAACCAACACCCCAAAGTCCTACTCCGCAGGGCTGTTCTCAAGCCATTCTCCGCCTCACCTGTAGTTTGTGCTTGAGATTTCTCCCACCCAGGTGTAGGACCTTGCACTTGCCTTTGTTGAATTTCATGTAGAAATTCAACATGAAGTATTTATTCACTTGAATCCATGAAACATGAACAAATTTCATGAAGATTCATTTTGATGCTTCTAATATACTATTAACTAGCAATTTTTGCCTCCTTTTCTACAATTTATCATTTGCATGCTTTATTTTAATACATATTTTTAGAATCTTTCTAAGTATTAGTGATTACCAGTAGCTGATCTAGCAGAAACCTGGTTTAACATATTGGCTTCATAACTACTGCTGCATCAAGAACAGGTAAGCAAGACATGGGGAATTTTTGATAAGCCTAATAGCTCCCACATTGCATGATAAGCTGGATATGATGTTTTAAACCTCAAAAATTATTATGGCTTTGTGGGAAAAACATCATGCAGAAAAGTAGATTTTACCTATTAAGTACAAACCTTGCTAAATAACTGTTGTGGTTTAAGCCGTAAATCACACAGTCGCTCTCTCACTCACTCCCCTCTCTTTCTTCCCCCTGCTCCCAGGTGGATGGGGAGGAGAATCAAAGGAATGCAACTCCCACAGGTTGAGTTAAGAACAGTTCAGTAACTAAAGTATAACACAAGACCACTACTGCTACCACCAATAATAATAATGACAAGGCAAATACAAGGAAAGAATACAATAGCTCACCCCTTCTAATACAAAGCCCGACCACTTACTTCCCCCTCCTTCTTCTCCCCCACTCCGGGGGGGGGGGGGGGGGTGGGAATTGGGAGAAGAATCAAAAGAATGCAACTCCCACTGGTTGAGATAAGAACAGTCCAGTAATTAAGGTATAACACAAACCACCACTGCCACCACCACCACCACCAATGACCAGGGAAATACAAGGAAAGAGGATACAATTGTTCACCACTCAATGACCGAGCTGTGAACTGAACTCTTCCGGGTTCCTGCCCCCAGTTTTACATCCTGGGCATGACGTGCTGTGGCATGGAATAGCTCTTTGGTCAGTTTGGGTCAGGTGTCCTGTCTCTGCCTCCTCCCGGCTTCCCCCCCCTCCCTGGCGGAGCATGAGACTCAGAAAGTCCTTGGTCAGGCCAAAACATTCTAAGCCATAACTATAAACATCGGTGTTATCAGCGCTGTTCCCAGACCAAAAATTGAAAACACAGCACTGCACCAGCTACTATGAAGGAGAAAAATGACTGCTGCTGCTGAACCCATGACAACAGCAAAAACATAAAAATGGAAAAAATGTCCAATCCAACCCTCACCTCAAAAGTTCACTTACCTCCTTCTTTTGAGACACCTCAGGTACAGTGAGACTTTCCCTGAAAGAAGCTGGTATGACTTCTTTCAAAGTTTTATATTCTATTGTTTCTGCAGCCTATTCAATAGCCTATTCAGACTTTTAACTATCCTGCTTTCCTGATCTATCCAAAATTTTCTTTGCTGTAAATTAAGCTGAATACTTAATGTACTGCACTCATGGGACATAAAGAACAATTGATTATTCTCATTAACAGCAGCCTTTTATATTGGAATATTCAGTCACAGTCTTTTCTAATCAGAGGCAATTTCCTTCAACCTGCTTTCACATTCAAATTTTCTAAATTTTTTAGTGATTTTGATGGTGAAATTTCAGTTCTAAATTTTTCCTAAATGCCATTGTGAAATCAATGTATAATACCCAGCAGAAGCCCTCCCACTGCCAACAGCACTCATTAGCTACCTCTTGGTGCAATCTTGCTCTCCCTTGCTTGTCTACCTAGGAATTGCTGTTGGTTTGCTATTATCATTACTATCAAGACTTTAATGCTGATGATTGTGACAGACTGCAGAGATCATTTTGAACTCTGAAGCTGTCTTCCAAAGGACCTGAGTTCACTTCCTGACCAACATCATTTTAACATTTTTAATCACTTCATTCCACTAACCTGGTTATTAAGGAAAATACTGAGCACTACCAGGCCTAGTAGAGAAAGTATATCCATAGTCCTGCAGTAGCTATATTCTGTTCTGCCACTTAACTGCTACTATTAACCACTTTTAGTAAATGCTGTACTTGTTTTAAGCTAATTTCATCTACTTTCCTCCTTGCTTTCCTCTTTGCTTATAAGAATGCTATAATTGTAATAAAAGGAAAGGAAAGGAAAGAAAAGAAAAGAAAAGGAAAGGGAAAAGAAAAGGAAAGGAAAGGAAAGAAAGGAAAGGAAAGGAAAGGAAAGGAAAGGAAAGGAAAGGAAAGGAAAGGAAAGGAAAGGAAAGGAAGAAAGAAAGAAGAAAGGAAGAAAGAAAGAAGAAAGGAAGAAAGAAAGAAGAAAGGAAGAAAGAAAGAAGAAAGAAGAAAGAAAGAAAGAAAGAAAAAAAGAAAGAAAAAGAAAGAAAGAAAGAGAAAGAAAAAAGAAAAAGATACATCTTGAAGTTTTATTTCTTTACCTCCCCTTGTCATAGAAATACATTGAATTGATACACATTGCTTAAAAAAGTGACCTTTTAATAGGATAACAATGAGATCCTGCTCAAGGCACTTTCTGCAGGCATCTGAGGTGTCACCTAGTCTGCACGAATTCTCAAAGACAAATTGTAACATTCTGCACTTGCCTTAAGTTTTTCTTAGGCCACATTTCAGTATGCAATAGCTTCACTGTTTTGTCAGACAAAAGCCAGTAAAAAATTAAATCTATACTCTTTTTCATTTGTCTTTAATTTCTAAAAGGGAGAAGAATAATGCTTTCCAGCAGTAACACACACTCTTAGAAATGAACTTTATTACAATCCTAGGTCAATATTAACTTGTAAAATGAATATAGCAAAAAGAACTTACTGTTTGAAGGGAAGCGGTATATTAGACTGCTTACTGAAATGAGGTGTTGTTTGATAGAGAGATATCATTCCCATCTTCCATTCTGGTTCTCCTGCAGAAGACTATCTTCTGTATGGTAGGTCTCTGCAAATGGCTCAATAACAGCCCTGCATCCTGCTTGATATGTAAGCAGAAACTGGATACCACCTAGGTTCCTAATCTTCCTAGGTCAATAAGTAAAAAGAAAAAAAAACAAGCCTACATGTGCTGAGGAGTTTTGTAATAATTTCCCCCAGACTTCTGGGAGACTCACTCAAAATTCATGAATGGACATTGCCTGTAGGAATATGATAGGTACATAAAAGGACTTCTGAAGTTAATTTCTGGGCTAGATCTCTTTCCTATTCTATGAATACCTGCCTAGGTTCCTAGTCCATTAAGCAGTTAGAGTAAGTCTGGATCACATCAAGGTCCCTAGGGCACCCTCCTGATTAGGGTTTTGGGCTTGTTTTTAAAAATTTTATCTCATCATCATGCTCTTCTTGAATGAAATGCTGATTTTTTTGGCAGGTAGCTTCAACCTAAGCAGTGTCTTTCATCACAGTTTCTGACATACCAAACAACCCTATGAAAGTAAAACAGAAACTGGCTTTGAAGTGATACACAAAATGTATTTTAATATCAGATCATGGCTAGAGGTAACATTTAAAGATGTTCCTTTTGTCAGGTCAGCTCCAGGCAGTTTTTGAATACATTCTAAGGGATATACTGTTCTGGATAAACATTTTTTTATGTCTGCATTTAAATTAATCACCTGTGTCAACCCTTTTACAATTATAAATATAGTTGCTGACTGTACAGGTAAGAAGTGATTTACATGTCTTGGGGATACACTGGTTTAGAAGTTACTTAGCAAACCTAAAAAAAGGTGGAAAGTAAAACAATGTAGACCATAAAAACATATAACCCAAATGTCTAGAGATCCATTCCCTGCTACTGAAAAAAGGGACGCAAAATATGATCAGATTAGAGAAGGTATCTTTTGCAGACACAGTGTGGAAGCATAACTATGTGAAAATGCAGAGTAATGCTGGTTAACTACCAAACATGGAAGGAAGTCTAGAATATGATGGGCTTTGTTACATTATTCAGATTATATTCAAATCTGTTTACTTGTCACAATTTATGAAAGCTCCTGACTGGTCTGGTGCCTCACTGAACTCAGCACATAGCTGACAAGGAGTTAATTGAAACTAAACCCAAGCAAGAAAGAGGTTATGCCTGCAGGCAGAAGAAAACCCCTAGGGAGCTTTCCATCATATTTGCTTCTTCATCTGAAGACATGTCGCACAAATCATCAAAACAGCGTTTGGATTCTAGACTCCCTTCTGAACCTGGACTTATAAATAGCAACCTATACAAGAACACCAGGACTAAGAGATGACTTCTCACTTTTTATTTGGTGATGAAATGACCTTAATCATGTATACCTTCCTTATCTCATGAATTAATTATCATGATGAAGCTTACTGAAGCCTGAACACAATAAGTACCTACACCCACTGTTGTGCTCTTGGCACTAGCTCGGTATAGAATGCACGCTGAGTCACATTTAAATTTTCATTTAGTGTTTTCCAATCTTTGACTGAGCAGGAGCATGGTTACTCTGACCTTCAGAATTTAACTACCTAACTAACTCCATGAGTCATGATATTTTTGGAGATTAGAAAAGAAAAAAAGGAATTCACTGCTTTAAGAAATGGAGAAAGAACATAATATCCACCACTTTCTACTCCAAATGCAAAGCGCAGTTTCCTATAATAAAGCAATTTGAAGCTGTATAAATATTTAAGTGAAACTGGCCTAAAACTATCAGATTTTATGCATCTTAATTTTATACAGTAAAATAATGGCATTTTTTTCCCTCTGGAAAATGAGAATGATGAGTACTGGTGATGTAAGTTAGGTTTGTGGTAAAAATGTTCAGGAAGACTTACGAAGAATGAAAAATAAAAAAAGAGCCCAGTTCAGATTCACTCCAAATATTGCATTTTGACCATCAACTCATTAAAAAAGTTAATGGCTTATGGCACTTTCACCCCCACCCCCACCCCAGGCATTTCTAGCAAAACAAAATTTAGTCCATAAAGTTAAGTTTTAATGCTACAGAGCTCATGCCCCAACAGAAATGTGGATCTGATCTCCCTTTCTGCTTCCAGCCAAGTGCTGATCCTATTACAACGGGATATTGGAGAGCCAGTACAAAGCCCACATTTCTGTCTCATATCTGAAGCCTTCTTTTTCGTTACAGCAACTACCAACTGGGTTGTAAGAGATAGCTGATGTTGAAACTGATTTTCTTCATATCCAATTGTTTATAGAGTAATATTAAATTGTTGAGACAGTGAGAAAAAATGGTCAATGGATCTCATTTGAATTAGATAACTGGAGAAGATGAGACTAGATTTCTTAATTAGGTTTCCAAGGGATACTTCTTTTCATCAAAGTAATTTTGCATCAACATGAATGTAAAAACTGTTTTGGAACAACCAGAATTAACTATTTCAATATTTCATTTTTTACACTTTTATCTTTTAATCATCCAAAACTACTGCTTGAATTCCTCATAACCAGCAGTGTTGTGTTTTGTTTCATTATGTTTGTTTGTTTGTTTTAATCAGTTTTCCAGTATATGCTCTGTCAACAAATACTTTGCTGATGACTACACTCAAGGGGCTTCTGAGATTCAGTGCTAGTGGTTCTTCGGAGAGATCTTCAATACTTCTGAGGCGAGGACTTCCAAAATGCTATCCCTACCACTGTTTTGAACTGTGGAAGAGGTAAGTTATCCCAGTCCAGCATTATGATATCAAGATCAAGAAAAGACAGCAAGATTTTGCTTCACTCGTTTTCCAGCCATTTTTCTCGTCTGAAAAAATGAAAGTGATAATGAGTAGAAAGCAAGTTTTATTTCAAAACATTTTCCAGACCATTATGTACCTTGATTTAGAGTCTCCAGGAACCTAAAAGAGCTACAGGTAGATTTCAATTTTATTTTTTGCCTGTCTTCCTCCAAAGCAGAGTTATTAAGGAAGGAATATCTCATAGGACCATCCACATGTTTTCTCACATAACACATGAGGCCATAATTGAATGAGATGAGAACTTGTGTCCATATATTCACCAGCCTCTTTTCAGAAACCTGGGGAAGTTAATGGGCAACAGAATAAATGTGAATTTCCTAAATGGAAAGGAAGCTTAACTTAAAAGGGGGCAAAAATAAATGCTTTTAACTTTGTCCTCACTGGAATCTGTAGAAGTCTTGGAAACACTTGTGAGTAAAACCCTGATGTTTTCCCCAGAAACAGAAGAGAGCTTTGGGAAGCATGCCCAGAACATGAAGGACCCACTACTCACTTCAACCATAAAAAGTCAGTTAATATTCTTGGCAGCAGTGTGGTGGTTGTTCCCTCTTGTTAGCCTTTTAAACCAGTCTGGGCAGAAAAAAAAACCCCAAAACATCAAAAAAAAAAACAAAACAAAAAAAACTAACAAAAACCCCCACGAAATAGGTCTGAGCCATTGCTAGAAACCAAAATTCCAGCTTTTCAGGGAAAGAGAATTCCATGTTATGGGAAAGGAACTGAATGCCATCAGCTTTAAGAAGCAGAGTATTGTTGGAGCAATTTGTATATAAAAGTTAGCACTGCAAAGGCTCACCAGCTCCCCTTTAACCTCTCTTTAGCTATTGCAAAAGTCATCGTTCAGGTCACCTGTTTCTGTCTCAGCCTTGTGGAATCAGTGACCTACAAACCTAATACCTCCTCCAGGGTAGCAAATGCATGAGCTTGTTCTTTAATGCATATCCTTAGGGTGCATGATTATTTTAAGCCTCTCTGCTGCCTATTAACATTAGCAAAGATTGCTCTAGCTTTCCCCATTAAAAAAAAAAAAAAGTAAAATTGGACTAGAGTGTAATGAACACTTTATTATCCTGACACAGCAAAGTGTCCTTTGTGATATTTTGCTTTAAAGAGTGTAATCATGTGCAAGTGAAAGCATTCAGATAACTAGTGCAGCTTTAATAATGTTTGAATTTATTGAGAAGGTAATATCTCACTGGATGCTCTGGAAATACCCACAATACACCCTGAGTTTGAAAGGTTTGGGGAAATTCTTTTGTAGGAATAGTTTACACTGATTTCTTATATGTCAAGAATCTCAACCATTTCATGATTTTTATTTTTTTTAACTCACAATCTATATTATGAATTACTCTTTTAATTTCTTTAATATCCTACATGAGTGTATGGTACTAGGAAGCATGCCAATAACTTTCAAATCAATTTCAGATGTTCTGCCTTGGAACTTACAATTTTCTGACATTATAAGTCTATTTAGTGAGTCTACTCTTCCATTCACCAAAGCATTCTTTTGAGTCATCATATCAAGTATATAACTGCTGTGAACAATCAGTAAAGAATTCTGTGCAGAGCTTGGAGATGACTGTGTGTCTTTAGAGACTTGTATGTCCCCATGTCCTGTCATTTCAGGAGAGAAATGCTGCCGTTTCAAAGTCACTGGTTTGTAATTTCTGCCTGACTTGATTCATATGGAGATATTCACAGACAAAATAAAACCTTTTCTGAGGACAAAATGAAAACAGGGAAAGAAAGCTAAATGCCTTAAATCCAAGTAACTCACAAAGCTCATCTCATTTTGACACAAAGACATCATGCTAAGTCAACTGAAGTATAAGATTTATTAATGCCATTTTCTGCCAGCTCCAGGTAAATAGTACTGATATACATTCAAACTTAGACCTTGTCCTCTTTATATTTATTCATGTTAAAGATCACAACTGACTTACAGTTAAGACTCTTTTGGCTGCCAGAATGTAAGAGCTGGGAGTGCTATAAACAGAGCACCAGCAACCAGACTGTGCCTGGTCAACTTCATCACTCTCCACTCACTCTTCTGATATTCTCTCTCTCTCTCTCAGTTTTGAAGTAAAGTGGTTTTCAGTTTGTTGACAATGTTGCAAATAATTTTAAACTATTTTAAGATTTGCTTGGAGAAAAGCATTTTTTTTTCTGATCTAAATCTTTTCTGGAAACGTATGGAACCCCTGACTTTATAAGGGACTTTATAAACATTTCCTAAAATATTTCTTGCTTGATATGACATATGAATTGATTGACCAGCAGTTCCTGAGTTTCATCAAGGAGTGATGTATTAACATGCAAGGCTTAAATGCAAAGAAAAATTTAAATAACTGTCAAGTTTCTACCACATCTGAATTCTTTATTGAGTATGTTGGAACCAATAGCCAGAACAGAGTAGAAAAGATGTATGATTATAATCTCTTTTACGAAGTATAAACCTTTCTTTTAAACAAACAAAGCCCCTATAACTGCAGATCTGTCAAAAAAGGAGTTTCATTGCTTTCTCTATTGCCTGTAAAATGCCAGGAGACTTTCAAACAAATAGCAATAAATATGAAATAAATGTAGGGCCACTCTATTTTCTTCACCTAACTGAAGTGCCACAAAATCCTGCAGTATGTTTTAGCATCAGAATACACAAGTTTTATTTTTGAGTAGGGGGGAATACGTTTGAACTAAAAGATCTGTAGACCCACCTTAATTGTAAAACCAAGTAGAATAATAGAGACTTTAAAAATTTCATTTTATTATTCATTTCAAATAAGTAGCTGTGCTGGTTTTGGCTGGGGTAGAATAAATTTTCTTCATAGCAGCTAGAATGGGGCTATGTTTTGCATTTTTGCTAGAAGTGTTGTTAACACAGGGATGATTTAGTTATTGCTCAGCAGTACTTACACAGAGTCAAGGCCTATTTTGCTCCTCACCCTACCCCACCAGTGAACAGGCTGGAGGTGCACAGGGAGTTGAGAGGGAACACAGCCAGGACAGCTGACTCCAGCTGACCCAAGGGATATTCCATACCATATTTTGATCAGCATATGAAGCTGGGGGGAATTGGGGGGGGGGGGGGGGGAGGGAAGAGGGAACATGCAGAGTGATGATGTTTGTCTTCCCAAAAATTGTTATATGTGATGCAGCCCTGCTCTCCTGGAGATGGCTGAACTGATGGTCTGCTGATGGGAAGCAGTGAATGAATTCTTTGTTTTGCTTTGCTTGTATGTGCAGCTTTTGCTTTGCCTATTAAACTGTCTCTATCTCAACCCATGAGTTTTCTTACTTTACTCTTCCAATTCTTTCCCTCATCCCACCAGAGGGTGTGAGCCAGTGGCTGTGTAGTGCTTAGTTGGCTGGGGTTAAACCACAACAGTAACTATACCGTTTGTCAGGCAGAGTGCAATTTATGACCAACAGAGGTCACAGAGCATATTTCTGAACCACATTTTGGATCATATAACAGATCTCAGGCATCAGAAACTTCACGGGATATGGTAATTTCCTGTGTTTCCAGATCAAGCTCAGAAATCCAATGAAACACACATCTGAAGGAAACAAGTAACCTCGGAGAAAAAATACTGTAGGTCCAGGTCCTTGAAGGCATTTTGGCTTTACAATGCCCAGTTCCCGGTACCTTGTTTCCACAAGGTACGTGCCATAGGTAGGATTTTTCAGAAAGCAACTACCTTAGGTAAGCCAGGGTTGAACTACAGGGAAAGAACAGGTCTGCCATTTGTCTAGCTCTGGTTAGGCAGGAATCCTCCCTTGTTTTCACAACTATGGTGGAAAGTTATTATGTTTTAGATATATAAATTTGCTGGGGTAATGCCATCAGCTGTTCAACAGTGCTTTAGGAAGATATTATCTTTAGGTGCATTTGATACCTGCTACTGATTTAGGCCACTGGCAAGAGTGATTTGAAGGATTCTCTAAGCTTCAGGTTGAGCTGAGCTCTGACTGGAAGGCAGTACTACTTTGCATATGTCTGGAGCAGAAATATGACTTCAAGCAGAAGTAGGTGTCACTGATCATAGGGATTGTAGTAGAAAGTAGATATTTAGATAGGCATGTCCTGAATATGTCTGAGATTTTAGGGAAGGGAAGGGAAGAGAAAGGAAAGGAAGGGAAGTTGTATACTAAGGAGCATTCTGTCTCATTTTATCTCCAAGTGGGGGTTTGCAGACATACTTTGGGCAGTTGAATTGTTCCCATTGCCAAGAATCTCATTTGGATATCAAACATCTGCTTTCAGTTATTGTCTCTCACCAGCCCTGAGTTCACCTGCGTTTCTTTTGCTCTCCCTGAAAAACTTTAGTGGATTTATTTTTCAGCAAGCAGCTGGATCGATAATTCCAACAGGAATTTAGTTCTAGATTACTAAGTGTCACAATATTATGCTACTGTTATTAATGAGATGCACAACTCTCAATTAAACCTATGCAAGTGTGCAGGGAGGATCAGCAGCTCCCTGAGGGACAGGAAGCTAGGGGCGGTGGCTGACTCCACCACAGACTGTGGCCTCTCCAAGGTGGGTAAACCCACAGAGCCTGCACTGAATGGGCAGCTGGCTGCAGGTGCTGGAAAAGCACCATTGACAACCTCAAGCATGGTGAGTGATAAGCCAAGGCCAGAGGCCAAACACAGGCACCAGTGAGGAGAAAAAGGAGGTGGATGCCTGAGGGTCCTCTCAGGAGATGAATTACCTGCAGAGAAGAGAAGGTCCTTCTGTGAGACATGGCCAGAGAGAGGGCTGGAGAACAGCACTCCAACAACATGGCTGGGTCAGGGACTGATGACCTTGGTGTGGGCTGAAGTGGAGCCCCACAGGCAGTGGGGTGGGGAGCACACAATAAAGGGCAAGCACAATAAAGGCCTGTTGGTACCCTCAGAGACCTGATGATATGTATATAAAGATATATGTACAAGGTCCGTAAATGTATAAGGATACATGTTTTACAATCACAGTAGGAGGCAGACACTGAGATATAGTGTGCTGAGCCCAGGTAAATCCATATATTCACTAGAGAGCCACCTACTTGAGGCTAACTAGTAGTAAATACAAGGGCAGAGACTAGCTGATTAAGGCAGTAACCTGACATCTAACTCTTAAAGAGAAATCTTTCTGTCTGCAAAACTCTATTCCTACTTTGGACACTGGATAGTCTTGCCAGACTTTTCTCCTGATTAAAAATTTGATTTCCCATATTCCATTACTTTTAATCTTAATTTCAGCCATGTGAAACATGGCTTTATGCATGAGTTGACTCTATATGTCTCTTTGAGGTATATCATGGTGAGGCGAAGTCTCTCTTAAATGCCTCTGCAGTGAGGAGGATGTTAATGAGGATCTGGAACCCTGGTGATTATGCTAATCATCTGTTAACAGAGTCATTGTTATTTTCTGGCAAAGCAAGTGTTTTAGTAGGCATAAAGCAGACCAGAGTAAGAATGAATACATTTCTGCCTGTGCTGCCTTACCTAGGAAGGAGGATGTGAACAACTGAAGTACAAATTCACCCTGCAGATCAAAGATTCCATATTTTATATACAATCCCTAACTACTTATTGAGAAATAGCTCCTTGGCATTATTTATGCAGTCAGAAGCTCTGAGAATGCCTACTGAAACAGAGTACATAGGTAAGTGAAATAACATGAATGGCTGTTTCACAAAAAACTTAGAGGAAGATCTGTTCAATCATTCACTACTCAAACAGAAATTTAGGATTGTAGGTTGCAAATAAGTTGGATTTCAGTAATTGCCAGTGGCTCCTAACAAGACAAATACACATTTAAGTCTACTTTGCAAATCTTGCCCTTTGTGCCTTTCTAGTTCTTCCGCATTGCCAGCGAAACAGTAGCTACTGTCACCAATCCAACTTATAATCAACCTAGTGGTGTAGATTTTCTTGAATGAACAAGGTTAGTTTTAATTGAAAGTGAGACTAAGAATAATAGCATAAGGTTGCTGCTAAATTGCCTCTACAACTCCAATCAAATAAATGTAGTTTAAAAAAAACCCTAACTTATTTTAAAAAGGTATTTGGAACCAGTTGGAGTTCACAGATGTTGAAGTCATACAGTGCTGATCAGCTAGAACTTAGGCATTGAGGTTTAAAAGTGTAAACGACTTTTGCTCTGAGTGATTATTGAACAGTGCATCTGGCTTCTGAAAGAAAAGTTAAGTTTTATTTAGTATAAATGACATAATGGATTGCTATTAATTAGCTGCATTATTACTGAAGAGGCTGTATTTGTAGATTACAGTTCCCTGAGCACTCTTCTAAAAATACAGAACAAATGCTATTGTCTCCTCCCAAATAACTGACCCTCTGCATATATCATAGCCAAAACAACTTCCTCACCTGGTCTGAAATTAGGAGCTGATCCTATTTGACCCAAGGCTGAAAGGAAAACTGATATGACTCTTCTTTTGGTTTTCAAGGTCAACTACTGCAGCTCTTCACCTCTAAAATCAGTCTGAAACGCACCATCTGGCACAGGAGGAAACAGAAAGGTGAACTCTTTTGCATCTGTAATTTTTAAACTTCCTCCATTAGTCTTTCTTTTTCTATTCCTTATGCATAGCTTTTGCTCTTTCCTGTTTCTCAGAAGAGAGTTATTCTGGGGGAAATTCTGTACTGAAATTAATTTTATTAATTGCACAAATAGCAAAACTGTGTGTACCCGAGTTACGTTTTAACAGATAGGGCACTTTTGGAGCTATTAGTGTCACAGGAATAAACAGAACAGCAGGTACTCTTAATTTTCTGCTCAGTTCTAACCTATTAATTATTCTTGTAAAAAAAAAAAAAGGAGTTATGTGCTATTAGAATTATGTTATCTGCTGATGAAGCCAGAGTGAAAACCTTGTTTCTAGCAGCCTCTAATGGTTCTTTCTTCTAAAAATGCATTTTTAAAAAATTAAATACTTTTTTTACATCCACATATTCCACTGGGTATGAGCTGTATGCTTCTTGTGCCTTATAGGTATGTATACATCTTTTTCTGTTTTTCACTGTTCCAAAAATCTTTGACCTCTAATTAGGAAAACAAAACACCAAAAAACCCTGTCTTTTGTTAATGAATCTTGCTGCTTCAGCCAGTGAGCTAATTAGAAACATTTGCAGAATACAGGATAGAATGCATAAGGGTGTTTAAGACATAAGTTTACAGTTCTTTTAATCACAGACAGGAAAAAGTCTGCTTTTTCTTTTGGCAAATACAGAAAAAAAAAATGTTTTGTAGCATTAAAATGTAAGGAAGTAAGTTATAATATGATATAAACCACTCATTTCTGGGAGGTTTTTACTGAAGAAGTAGTGAAAATGCTAACTGAATACTATTTTCTATTTTTCAGGAAGGAGTTATCATATTTTTTTGTAACTGTGTTGGATTTACGTGTCCGGATGTTGGGGGGGGGTGTGTGTGTGCAGGGCTATCCTCTGTGAGGAAACACTAGCAGCTTTCTTGATGTATTTTTAAGCTTATATTCAGTGAGTATTCAGTTGTATTCATACAGCCTTGTTTTTCTGCTCTCTAATCCTCTGTGGTAGGGACATCTGCATGAAATGGTTGCTAATCCTGCCTAATCAAATTCATGAATTTGGTCTGTATGTGCTATCCTTTTAGGGACTTTCTAAGAATGCTGGTGAATGTTTGTGCTTAGGTTTCCACATCCTGTGTGGGAAATACCTAACTGCACCTAACCTCTCAGGCATCTGTCACAGGTTTCAGTAAAACTCACTTATCTGTGCATAGAAATATAGAGGTAAATGCCTTTATTCTTAGAGCAGGGTGTCCTGGGTTCAGCAGTAGCAGTCATTTTTCTCCTTCTTAGTACCTGGTGAAGTGCTGTGATGTTTGACTTTCAGCCTGGGAACAGCGCTGATAACACCAATGTTTGCAGTTGCTCCTCAGTAACATTTACCCTGTCCAAGGACTTTCTGAGTCTCATGTTCTGCCAGGGAAGAGGGGAAGCCAGGAGGAAGCAGAGACAGGACACCTGACCCAAACTAACCAAAGAGGTATTCCATACCACAGCACGTCATGCCCACTATGTAAACTGGGGGCAGTTACCCGGAAGGGCTAGATTACTGCTCGGTCGGGCTGGGTATCGGTCGGTGGGTGGTGAGCGGTTGTATTTTCCTCCCCTGTTACTTGCTTTATCATTATTATTATTGGTGGTAGCAGTAGTGGTTTGTGTTTTACCTTAGTTACTGGAGTGTTCTTATCTCAACCCGTGGGAGTTGCATTCTTTCGATTCTCCTCCCCATTTGTCCAGGAGCGGGGAGGGAGGAAGGGGGAGGAGTGAGACAGAGACTGCATGGTTTTCCTAGTTACGGCTGGGCTTAAACCATGACACAGGGCTTCAGCTTGAGTCTGCCTGGGTCAGTGGTCCAGGGAACTTTAGCTTAATTTCTGGTGCCTAAAGAAATTAAGATACACAAGATGTGAACAGTCCTGGAAAATGGAAAGTAAGGCCTAAGAACTCATGCAGCATAAGCATACGCTAAGTTTGGAGATGTTGCACCATGTTTCAGATATCTACCTGTATCACTTGGAATCCAAGAGACAATCTCAGCTTTGTTTTAGTTTTCAGTGTTCTCAGAAAGTTCCCTCACAATTTTAATACTACATTTAATTTTGTCTCAAATGCTTTCTACTTCAAAAACATTAAGTGCTTTCAGAAATGTCTTCTGATGACATTAGATACGCACGTTTGTCAATATATCCTCTCTTCTTTTACAAGAAAATCTATACAAAAGATTTTTATCCTAAGTGTGAAACATAAGCAAAATTGTTTTAATCAGTGTTTCCTCCAGGGTACAGTGGAGGCTGTTTGTCATTATAATTCATGAGGGTGCAGACTGTTTCCCAATATTGAATGTCTGTCAATATTTTCTGTGAGAGGTCAGTGAGTCTTTAACACTGTAAAAAGTGTTATAATTGTTATAATTGTTGTAATTGTTATTATTTAATTTACATGCAGGTTTTTTGCTCACCTGTGCAAAACAAAGAAAGACAGTTTATTATATGTTTGAAGTGAGACTTCACAACATCCCTTGTATGTGTCAGGTGCTGCATGTAAAAATACAAGTTTGGCCACCTGGAATCTATTTGCTAAATTGCCTTGTGAACTCTGGGACAAGACTGTAATCCCCTTGACAGACCTGTGCAGCAAAGAGGCTGAAGGCACTCACTCTCTCCCTGCCAGACTGGCCTTGCAGCTGCAGCACAAGGTGTGCAGAAAGCTGCTCCCTGGAGTGCTTCTTGAGGTGGCGAGACTGTAGCTCCCTGCAGGTACATTGGGAAGTAGATGATACCAAGGTTTACTCCTGCTGAAACAGGAATAAATGGAAACTAAACTGTGATTTTGGTCATAAACAAACACTCTGCAGTTTGTTACAAACTGAAAATTGAGCCCTGAGTATTCGAAGAGTCAAATACTGACTTTGAAGTTAAAATCTTACTCAGATGAAAGACATCCACACCTCTGCAGGTGTTATATTGTTCAGTCTGTCTTGACTACAGAATGAACAAGACAGAAATCTATTGATTTAGGGAATGAAGGCTATTTCCACAGCCAAAGTTTGTGAGAATTTATTTTTACATGAAAGCTTGCATTCTGAGGAAAACAGCAAAATCTGTAAAATGATGTTTATGGAGTACATGACTGTTGCCTTCAGTGAATATTGACTTTATATTCAGTGCTTTAAAATGCAGGGTATGCATAGGCTGTTTCAAAGGGTACCATGAAAGGTGACCATGGGGGGACGTGGACTGGGACAGGGAAAGGAGTGTGAGACAGAAATTGATAGGGTTGAAAAACTGTTAATGTATCTTGAAACTGTGCTTAATTACTAGAAGGAACAGCAATACAGAAGTTCCCTGTGCTGCATTTATATATTTATCTCAACTAAGAGATAAACTGTACTTAATTTCTTTATTTAACTTTATCTCTTAGCTAAGTGTTGCGGTTTAAGCCCAGCCGGCAACCCAGAAACAGGCAGCCTTTCGCTCACTCCCCGCCTCCTTCCTCCCCCTCGACTCCTGGAGGGATGGGGAGGAGAATGGAAAGAATGTAACTCCCACAGGTTGAGATAAAAGCAGTCCAGTAACTAAGGCATAACACAAAACCACTGCTGCTACCACTAATAATAATAAGGATGATAAGGAAAATAACAAGGGAAGAGAATGCTCACCACCCGCTGACTGATACAGAGCCCGATCCGAGCAGTGATCCAACCTTTCTGGGTAACTGCCCCCAGTTTATATAGTGGGCTTGACGTGCTATGGTATGGAATACCTCTTTGGTTAGTTTGGGTCAGGTGTCCTGTCTCTGCTTCCTCCCAGCTTCCCCTCCTCCCTGGCAGAGCATGAGACTCAGAAAGTCCTTGAGTAAACATTACTGAGGAGCAACTAAAAACATCAGTGTTATCAGTGCTGTTACCGGGCTGAAAGTCAAAAACACAGCACTGCACCAGCTTTTAAGAAGGAGAAGAATGACTGCTACCACTGAACCCAGCACACTGAGAGATAAAATATTTTGGTTGTGTCAGTTGAGGGGATCCTGGAGAAGCTTACAAACTAAATGTTAAAAAGAGATTCTGGTATATATAGCCCAGTTCTAAGAAGCTGGTAGTTTCGAAGCCAAATCACTCAGAAACATTAGTGATTATAAACAACTGTGGTACTACCACTGGTTTCTTGCAGTCTTAATTTTTTCTCCTCTAGGCATAGTTCATTAGAGCATGGGACAATAGTTTCTCAAAGTCCAATACAGGGCAATCAGATGATAATCTTTTACTGAGATATCCTCCAAGACTTCTGCAATTTGTAACTGCAAGAGTGATTGCTTGAAGTGAGAAGTATTGTATTTGTGTTCAACAGCCTTGATGGATTTTCTGCTGTGAGTTTGACCAGGCATGAAGATTTTGCTCCCGCATCATCCTGTAGAAAAAATACAACTTAACTATTTGCTGTGTGAAGAAATAACACTTCTTCTTATTTTAAACCTGAAATAACATGGTTTAATTCGATATATATGGATTTTTGTTTAGAAAAGTCAGAGAACAATTATTTCCTGTTGACTGTTTTCCCTGTGCCAGTCAGCATGTTATACTCTAAGTGTTCCGTATTGGTTTACTTCTATTTCCATTGAGACTATCAACAAAGGATTTGATGGAAACAGGTCAAAATCAGGGACTTCTCAAATTTGTTCTTATTTCTTTTCTCTTCCCATTTTTGAACAATATACACTTTCAAACTTCTTTTTCGTTCTGTCATCTTGCACAATGTTTCCTTTCCTCTCTATTTTTTTTTATGTTATGAATTATGTTATGCTGCATGCAGTAAACATATATTGAAGCTTCACAGATATAACCAGGGACCTCTTCTTCAATTTCCCAGGAGAAATTGTACTGAGAACATAATAACCATGACAATCAAAACTCTGCTGTCATTCATTCTTATAAAGAACTCCGTATGTTTGCCAGGTAACTTGGGACATATATAAATGAAACACACAAAGTCTGTGTTTGTATCTGCAGTGACCAATGGTTTTCAAGATTACAGAGACTGTTCATTGCTCTCTAGTAGCAAACAAAAGCAACAGGTGAATAAAATTTAAATTCCTGTTTCCTTTTCAGAATATTTTACAGATACCAGGATGATCTCTTATTTACTGTATCAGACTTTGTCAGAAAAAAAATCAAAACAAAACCAAGAACAAAAAGATTCATTAAATCCCTTATATGATGACCATTAAAGCAATTTATTTTTCCCCTAAGATCATCCAGTTCACTCTCTAGTGATTTGTCTTATCTCTGGTTAAAAGTTTTTCTAATCATCTGAAATTTAATCTAACATTTCAGTGTTAGTTTAATCATCAGTTAAAGAATATGAGCTACCTCTCCAGTTAATGAATATCAAACACCACTTAGTCATTGAGTAGTATTGCTTGAAGATTAGCATGTTTTTTCCTCTTGCAATATTCCTCTAGAATGATGTTTTTCATATTATCATCATTAACAGTCTTCAGTAATTAGTTGTCCTTTTAACTAAGCTTGACTCAACTTTTACTCTACTGCTGACTTTTTCATCTAGCTTTAAAAATTTAAAGAAGACTTCTCCTCCTTGGGCACAAATTATAAAATAAAGAATTTTAATTTGTCTTTTAACATTAATTAACAGTATATGTGAGAGACAAAAATCAGGACATAGAAAGAAAGGGAATGGAAATATGAACCAGTCTAATGATATGGTTAATGATGCTGTAGGGATAGACTATTCCTAGGTACCTGTAGGAACACTTGGTTTTGTATTTCCCTTGTACATTGATAAATTAGTTAAGTATTGTCCTGGGTTCAGCAGTAGCAGTCATTTTTCTCATTCTTAGTAGCTGGTGCGGTGCTGTGTTTTTGACTTTTGGCCTGGGAACAGCGCTGATAATGCCAATGTTTGTAGCTACTGCTTAGTAATGTTACCATGTTATCGAGAGTGGGGGGGGGGGGGGGGAGGTGGAGAAAGGGGGGAGTGAGAGAGCGACTGTGTGAGTTATAGTTGGGCTTAAACCACGACAAGTATGCATGCACGTATGGTAAGCATACGGACCTCCATTTTAAGTAGCTTTGCAGGGAAAGCTAACAAGGACTATATGCATTGAACACTTAATGTGGGAAAAGGGAAAGAGTTTTGCTATCGGGTAGACTTTAGTACATTAAAATGGAGATCTTTGTAGTGAAGATAGCAGACAGCTGTCAGAATGTACCATTTACAAATGCTGACTTGTGCTTCAGCAGTGATGAGCAGCTCCTGCTCTCACTATTGCATTGTAATTAGCACTCCCTGAAATAGTTCACCATAGATCTGAAGAATGCTAAACTCTATTCTTCTTGCCCTGGCCTAGTTAAGATAGCTTTTCAAGCCAATGATGGCAAAAGGTTAATGAAGAAGAGTCTGCTCATTAGGAACACTGGAAATATTAAGGGATTTCTTGTATTTTCTAGTACCCACTATGTCTATGAAGCAATGCATTCAGATGACTGTTGTAAAGAATGAAAAATTTATGATATTAAAAGCCAAAAAAAAAAAACCAGGTGAAAAAGATAGTTATCCTACCAATTGTTTCACTGACTCTTGATTTTTTTGGGGGTAGGATGCTTGGTTTGTATGTGAAGTCCTGGTCTTTAAATGTGATGAATGTGTTATATCCTTTTTTTAATAAGAAAGGATAATACAGGTAAGAAAATTAACTGTTTTCCTTTTGAATCATACATAAAGAAGACCTAAAATGCTCTGTTAGTTTCTCTTGATTCATTCTGCATATTGGACATACCCAACCTCAGTGCCTGGGCCCCCTGGGACACGTGGTTCCCTGGGGGTCGGGAGCATTGGAGGTTTCTCATGGTGGTTCAGGGCAGGGCTTGGCAACCAGGGACCATCCCATCTGCAGCCAGGTGCAGGGGAGATGGTGGGGAAAGCAGAGCAACCCTGGGCACCAGGCACCTCCCTGGGAATAGGTGAGCCCAGCTCAGCAGGTCCCTGGCTGGGCAAGGCTGTGGGCAGCTGGAGACCAGCCCTGATGTGGTGTTGCTGGGGGAGGGGATGATGGCCCTGGGGGATGGCATGGGGTCTTGGGCCTTGGGCAGGGAGGGGGAGCCCTGTGGAGACTGGGCAGGGACAGTCAGGGCTGGTGGTGCCCTCAAGGACACAACATGCACCTTGAAACATAAATGCAGTTTGAACCCTGTTGAAAGAAGCAAAAAATGTAGCATCATCATTCTGAATCTGCTATAGGGTGAAGCTGCAGTTTGATAAATGGCAATTTGGTGTCAGGGATGTGTACCATAGAAATACACAAGAACCTTAAGGTCTAACTGACTACAATGACTGTTTCTATTTATTGTAAACAATTAAGATTATACAGTAATATAAGTTTTAGGTCTGTTTAAACTTAATAATAATAAATATTCAGAAAGTTATATAACAGCAAGCACAACCATGCATTTTTGCTTGGCAAAACCTTGTAAATGTTATCCTCAAGATGAGCAGTTGTGGGTTCCAAGACATATAAACTTCACCTTCCCCCTTTGTCATGGGTTCAGCAGCAGCAGTCATTTTTTCTCCTTCTTGGTAGCTGGTGCAGCGCTGTGTTTTTAATTTTGGGCCTGGGAACAGTGCTGATAACACCAGTGTTTCGGTTACTGCTTAGTGATGTCCGACCAAGGACTTTCTGAGTTTCATGCTCTGCCAGGGAGGAGGGGAAGCCGGGAAGAAGCAGAGACAGGACACCTGACCCAAACTGACCAAAGAGGTTATTCCATACCACAGCACGTCATGCCCAGGATGAAAAAGCAGAGAGCAGAGACCCGGAAGGGTGGGGGGGTGCACTGCGTGGTCAGGCTTTGTATTAGGTGGTGAGAATTGTATTCTTTCCTTGTATTTCTCTTGTCATTTTTATTATTGGTGGTAGCAGTAGTGATTTGTGTTATACTTTAGTTACTAAACTGTTCTTATCTAAACCTGTGGGAGTTCCATTCTTTTTGATTCTCCTTCCCATCCCTCCGGGAGCGGTGGGAAGAAAGAGGGGGAAGTGAGTGAGAGAGAGAGACTGCGTGAGTTAGTCTTAAACCACGACAGTTCTTTTTGGCGCCCAACGTGGGGCACGAAGGGTTGAGATAGCGACAGGATTGATTGCCACTCGTCACAATCCTGATTTATTGGCTCTCAAAGTTGTTGCTTTTGATTCTCTTGAGTTCATGGTTTCAGTCTGTTGTACCTTACTTGCAGCCGGTATTTGTTACCTTAGCATTTTTCGGATATGGGTTTTGGGTTAAGGTTCTTGTTTCATTGTACTTTGTTGGAATGGCTTGTAATACGGGCGGGCTCCGGAAGCGGGGGGGGCGGATGTGTACCTGGCAGTTCGGCTGCTCTTCCCCGTCCTGGCCCTCGTCCTCGCCTCCGTCTTCATGAGGCTGTGGGGATCCGAGGCCCGGGGGAGTGGCCCCGGGGAGCAGGAGCCGAGCCCCCCCACCGAGCCCAGCCCGACGGCTGCCGAGCAGAGGGAGGACACGATGGAGGAGCCGAGCCCTGCAGCCGAGCCCAGCCCCGCGGTGGCCGAGAGCATTCCCCAGCAGCTGCCTGCAGAGCCCCATGAGCCCGAGCCCCAGCAGGATGCAGGAGACCACGCAGCACTTCCCAGCAAGGCAGAGGAGGAAGATCTGGACTCAGACAAAGAGCAGCTGGTGGTGAGAGAGCCAGCAAGCACAGCAGCTACAGTAGCCCCAGTGACAAGTAGAGCAGCGTCTTTTGAGAGTTCTGAAGGGTTTGAATGGCCTTTGGGTACCCTCGAGACCTGCCTGCTGATTGTGATGGGGATCACAGTGTTGCCATGCATACAGAGTGTGTTTTACCCACAACCATATTGTCTGGTCCCGAGAGTTAAGCAGAGTGGAGTGTGGGCCTTGTCCGGGGTTAGACTACAATCCAGGATGACCCAGAGATCTTCCCCAAGCCTGGACAGCCATGAGTGGCAGGGTGTGTGGGACAGTATGGGCAAGTATCTTGTACCTTAATTTTGGGCCTGGGAACAGTGCTGATAACACCAGTGTTTCAGTTACTGCTTAGTGATGTCTGACCAAGGACTTTCTGAGTTTCATGCTCTGCCAGGGAGGAGGGGAAGCCGGGAAGAAGCAGAGACAGGACACCTGACCCAAACTGACCAAAGAGGTTATTCCATACCACAGCACGTCATGCCCAGGATGTAAAAGCAGAGAGCAGAGACCCAGAAGGGTGGGGGGGTGCACTGCGTGGTCAGGCTTTGTATTAGGTGGTGAGAATTGTATTCTTTCTTCGTATTTCTCTTGTCATTATTATTATTGGTGGTAGCAGTAGTGATTTGTGTTATACTTTAGTTACTAAACTGCTCTTATCTCAACCTGTGGGAGTTGCATTCTTTTTGATTCTCCTTCCCATCCCTCTGGGAGCGGGGGGGAAGAAAGAGGGGGAAGTGAGTGAGAGAGAGAGTCTACGTGAGTTAGTCTTAAACCACGACACCCTTCATTGCCATCCAAAACAGTGATATGTGCTAATTGGGAAGTCTTTCTTACTGGTTCTCAGGGAAGCATGTTAACATTTGTCCTAGTTAGGAAACAGATTATGCTTGTAAGGGAAACTGGGTGGGCACCTTCACGATTAAGCCCTGAAGGGCAGACCGCCCTAGCTCAGGCACAGCCATGTGGTAAAGCTGCTGTTGGCTGGAAAGGTCCAGGTGATTAGTCCATGGTTAGCACTGCGTGTGTGAACTGAGTTGGTAAGCAATTTCCATGAGGAGCAGTATATCATGCTCCATTGCATGAAGTACATTTCGCACGATATGAAGGCTAAATACTGTATGTTTCTATATTATTTTTAAAAGTTAGTTTGTATAAATGCTTGTAGCTGTTTGTAGAAAAAGGCATTAGGGTTTAAGGTTGAACACCACTGTCTGACTTAAAAGAGAATTCAGATTATTCATGACTAATAAACCTCTGTTTTCCGACTCAGGTTGTAAATTAGTATTAGTCTGGACCGACCTTATTTAGAAAGGTGAAAGAAAAATCAGATTTAATGCCCCATGAATAATTTGAAAAACTCCATAAATCCCAGTGTTACAAACTCGTGCATCACTTCAGGAGGGACAGGCCAAGTGAAAGGGTGTAGTAGTCTTTCACAATATTAAATAGGATCAACTGTAAGACTTCCTGATAGTATCAAAGAATAATCGTATTGCAAACATGAAAGTAGTTTAACATAGAATAAAAACACATGTGCAGAGTAATGCCAATTAATTCCAGTCAATGCTCAAAGACACGATGTTATTTCAATCACAATTTGAGAAAGGCAACTTCCTACGTTTAGATTTTTGCATGTTTTCCTCTCTCCCCCTACTTTTGTACTGTATCCTATAGGAGAACAAGCAAGCAAACCTTTGAAGTTGAAGTAACATTTAAAACACAGATTCCTTTTCATGAGTTTAGATAAAATGGG
The DNA here is from genome assembly GCA_028858755.1 of Ara ararauna. Taxonomy (NCBI): domain Eukaryota; kingdom Metazoa; phylum Chordata; class Aves; order Psittaciformes; family Psittacidae; genus Ara; species Ara ararauna. Next base: position 56,387,668 of record CM054378.1, read on the forward strand.
CAGGGTCAGAAATTATTTACCTCCTTTCCAATTTGTCTTCTGTGAGGTTCATGGAATTGACTTACCAACTATCAGCAACCAGAATAACAGCTTTACTCAATGGCCACTATTCAGACAATGATTGACAAAGGTGATCCATCTCCCCACTTCACCTCTTTACTTGAGGCCTTCTGCTATTTATCTGGCATAAAAAGAATCATTTCAGTTTAGTTCCCAGCTGATTAATCAGAAAAAAATCCCAAAACTCAAACAAAACTAAAACCCAACCAAAAACCCCCAAAACCCAACAAACCAGAATAAATACTGCTTTTGTGTGAGAGAGCAGTAGGAAGCATTTTTCTTTCTTTCTGGAACAAGTTCACCTTTTTTATTTGCAGCAGCATTAAATGCTGGGAAAAGATCAGAAGCTACTTCTTTGGTAGTTTTTCCCCTCCCTTTCCCTCATACTGCTTGAATATTGTATATGCAAGATGGCATTACCTGAAAACATTCTGATATACAAATGTCAGGGGTAAAAAGCAAAAGTAAAAAAAAAAAGGAGAAAAAAAAAATCACCCATGTTTTCATTACTTCTCTTCCTGTGTTTGCTTCTTGTTTAATGGAGTCCTGATGGCTCTTCCAGAGAGTCCTTTTGACTGGGCATAGCCCCTAAAACTTCACAGAGCCACCCTTCATGCATGTCCAGATTGACCAGGTTTAGGATCTCAAGACCTTGGTGTTATGTAGGTAAGTGTGAGTCCCAGTGGGAGCATCTTAATGAAGTCTTTAATCAACTCAAATGGCAGTGACTATTTCTGACTTCTCCCAACATCACTGCAGTCAAATACTTAAGTCTCCCTAGTTAGTGAAGTCTAGTGCAGGAAGAACAGCTGCTGTACATTCAATATTTGTGTGATTTTGTGCTACTTGACCAAAGGACCTGTTCTATTTATATTTATAGAATGTAGAATACAAGGCTATATAGGTGTCAGACCTGGTAGAAGACATTTAATGAAACAATTAAATGGTGTAAGTGTTCTTAATTCTGAAACCTTATCTTACTAAGAAACAAAAAAGGAAAATAGTCATGTATTCCTTTCTGATTTATTGATTTTAATTTTTCCTTCCTCTCTCTTTCTCACTACTTGCATACTTTCAGTAACAAAATGGAGAGAAAGCAAGAACAATATCCAGTATCTGTATTGAAAACCAGTTTTCAGATAACATAATACAGACTTCTCTACAATGTTAAAAAATAGTTGCATAAATTTGTTGTTGTTGCTTTCCCTAAACTATTTAAATACTAATTAACAACTGTGACTGTTCAAAGCAATGCCCAGGAAGGCAGTGTGCTTTCTCAGTCTATACTGAGCTCCTATGTTGGAGGGAGCAGTATTGCTCCTATGTGTAGAGAGTTATTTGGCTGAGAATGGCCACCTGAGCAATCCAGCCTTTGATTAGCCACACCTGAGTAGAGAGCAGAAGGCTTCATAGGCCGCTGAGGGGCTTAACAAAGGACACCTGTGTGCTGACACGGAGAGGAAGTGTTTCCTGAGCTGCAACCAATCATTAAGCTGTTGCTAACACTTGACCAAGAGGCATTAACCGATCAGATGTTATCGAATGTTCTAGTAGCTTGAAACTTTCTATAAAAGGCGACACTTGTGTTACAATAAATGGTCAACACTTTGGTCACATTGGTCTGTTTGTGTTGTCCATGATCTCCCGCACCTATGAAGGAAGAGGTTTAGCAGTCAGGGTAACTCTTTTCAACATTGGAAGTGTGAAAAAGTATTACACTGTATATGCAGCATAATACACCAAAAGAGTATGTAGTGTGTTTTTTTTCTCTATTTTCAAATTTCATGTCCTAGATTGGTTTGGTTTAGTTTGGTTGTTTTATTTGATGTTGTTGTTGTTTGGTTTTGTTTGTTTCTCTCTGGTTTTCAAATCATCCGTTTAAAAACGCTACAAAGAATATAGAAGAAATTGCACTTTTTAATTTTTTTTCAGTCAAATACTGCCTGTACCTGCATGGTATTTGTGAGAAGTGGCAAAGAACTGGGCAGTGGTTATTGTAATGAGGTTGATGAGAGGTTGAGAGCTGTAGTGATATCATGCAACTTGTGTGATTTGGACTTGACCTAGATAATATACTCTCTTGTGGATAATTATAAAGTTCCACCAGAATGTTAATAAGCTGGTGTTCTTTATCACCACTTAATCACAAATTAAACCCACTTCATCAAGGTATTATAAGAGGGTTTTTTTTTAAGACTTCAGATTTGTTAGCATATATTCATCTTAAGTTTTGATTGGTGCACTGCAGTTGTTTCAAGTCTTACCATAACTAGAATCACTGAAATTTACTGCTTTTACTTTTCTCGATGGAAATGTTTTGGTGTTTGTGAGCTACAAAATGAATGACAAGGCCATTTTTTGAAAAGCTCCCATATAACAGCCATTGCAGGTAACCACAAAAGAAACAGACATCATCACACAAAACAGTGACTGCTGTTCAATTTTGTTTTCATCTGAAACATCCTTGCACTTGGTGAATCCTCACAAAATAGATCTGGTGACTTCATGTATATATTAAACAAGTTGTAATAACTGCAGGTGCAGCAGGCAGGACATGCCATAGGAATGAGATCTTGAGAAACTAGCATCTGTCTACAGTTGCAAGGTATTGACAATTGACCCATAGAGCTTTAAATTGAAGCCTACCTTCTTTTCTTTAATCTTTTTTAATTCTATACACTAAGGAAGCGTTACATGAAGTCATAAGATACAGAAATGGAAGGGTATTTGTGCTGGTGCTGAATAAGATATATGAATGGAAACGCTTTCCCCCATTATCTGTTAGGTTCTGTGAGGCAATAACTTGATAAAATACTCAGGACATAATCCACCTCCTGTTAATTGACTTGGAATGGTTTTTCTTGCTTTTTAGTATGAATCAGATGAAATATTTACGCAGTAAGTGCTAATTCTGTCTTTTTAAAAGGTAAATATATAAAGGAGGAAAATAAATTCTTTAGGACATTGTAAGATGTTTTTATGAGTATTGTGGAAAGATATTTGCAAAGACATGTGGAGTAGTGTTTTGTATGGTCAGCTCTTTCAAACTTGATTCTACCACAGCATTTTGATGTCAGCATTGTATCTTGGTACGCAGGGATAACCTGATATGCTTCTGTAAATTCTGTGATAAAATAGGTTAGGATATTTGTTCCTTCCAGAAAGTTTTAAGAGCTACTATTCATCCTTTTTAACTGAAAGCTTTTGTTCATCTGTCTCTTTCTCATTTCACAGAAATATCACCATTTTGCTAGATAGTTTTGATATGTTGTGTTGCTGGCATAATCTTTGGAGGAAAAAGCAGTTATTGTCTATACCTTTAATGAGAAACTTCTTGTATAACATCAAGACTAATTTGGATGAACACTGCAGGTATCCACAGAGCACAAGCAATGTCTTTTGCAAAAAGCAACCATAAAAAAGTCTTTGGGGAAGATACAATCTGCCTTGTACAGAAATAAAGCCAATTCTATTTCCCACGCTCCCTTAAATGTAAGCTGCTTAGTAGGGTATCTCAAAAAAGGATAAAATCTAGAGATTAAAAAGTCATATGAACATAAATCAAAAGAACAGAAGGGGCTGAGAATGAGTTTGTAAAGAAGTAATTTTTAGCATTCACTATAATTGGTCTGCTACAGTACTTATCCATTATCTGCTTTTTTTAGTTATCACCATTTTTTCTGAAGCATGATGGATAATTGTACTTAGGAATTTGAAAGTAAAATGTGGCATTTGCATAAAGAATTCATTTTTAACTCAATTTCACCTTTACACTTTTTAGCTTCATCTTATCAGGAAAAGGCACCTGAAAAGCAAAGTTAGTTTCCATAAGGGCATATCTTATATTGCTATAAATCATGAGACCTTTTGACTTTTGAAAGATAGCTTCATGCTCTATACAACATTTCTGTCCTCTGTGTCACTGTGACAGCAACCTCTATTTGATACTATAATATAACTGACTAGAGAAGCTGGCACTGTATCTTTGAGGATTCAAAATGAAGGTAAAAAAATATCACTTCAAGAACATGTGCAGTATTTCTAAGGAAAGTGCAGGAAGAAAGCAGAAAACATACAAAACTTCAGCCTTTAAATACCACAAACAGCTGAAATATGCACGTCACACATTTAATCAACAATAGAGGCCCTTTTGTGAGAACAATTTATCATCAGATAGACATGGATTATGGTAGACGATTGAACACAGGAGAGCCTGTTTCTCTGCATGCATCTGAAGATGTATCTGGTCACATGAAACATTAAGGTTGCTAGACCTGGGAGACTTAATAAGGGGTTTAGTAGGGCATATCTGCTCTTGGATTATGCTTACCTTTCAAACATTTACATAAACAAGTACTCATGAATGTGTGCCTGCTAAATGCTCTTGCCTCTCTACTCTTCCAGCAAAGGTAGACAGATTTCTGGGCTTGTCTGGTTTTCCCACAGGCATTCTGCTTTCTATTGCTCGCCTTCATGTGCGCCACTGTAGCATGTGCAGTTTCTTCAGAGCTGCTAGGAATTATTCAATTTCAATTTAACCTTTGAAAAGTAGTCCTTCCATGAAAATGCCATAATGACTGTGTATATATATATAAAAAAATACGTTTCCATACAAATAGTTGCATTTCCATATCTCTCAGTTGATTCTTTTTTGTGCTGCTAGAATAATTTCTTTAAAATACATCACTAACACCCCTTCCCTATGGTGCTTTGATTATGAGTGAATTTTTGTTATGCTTAATCCTGTATTTGAATATCTTTTTTTTTTTTTCCTTGCATTTATTTGTTTTTTCCACCTCTGGTACTCCCTCCTAATTTAGGGCTGTAGGGAGATTCTCGACAGAATTAAGTTGGAATAGCTCTCCTGATTTCAGAAAAAGTCAGGCAGTTTATACACAAAGAAAAAAGGAAAACTTCATCTCGTCTTGCACCTGGACACAAGAACTGGGTTAACACATAACAAATCATGTCTCAAGCATTGAAAAAACTCCAAAACCAGGCAGAGAAACTGCTATAAGCCTTATCTCATGAGTGAGAAATTTAACTAAAAATATATTTAGGCTAAATTTTCCATATTTCAAATAGCTTTCTCTAAATTCACTGTTTTCTTGTTTGTATACCCTTCCTACTATCTATCTTGTTTCAGCTTTGCCTCTCATTCATGTTATCATAGCTTTCAGCTTTTTTTGTCAACCACTGCTGTAATTACTGAGGTCTTGCTATTCACATGAATTTGAAGATGCGTGGTGAGATTCACCTTCCCTAGTCTGGCTGCCTCAGGCTGAAACAGGTAAGTCTTGGTCCCTCAGACTCTTTTTATCAACAATTCAAAAAATAACTAGCTACACAAGATTACTTTTATTGCCTTTTAAGAAAGGACAAGTCATTCCCATTATGTAATTCTCACCACAAATTAGCAAGGAAATGAAAACACACTAACTTACTTATACTCAGAGACCCAGCTTTTAGATGCTCCAGTGTCATAGAATTCACCTCTAATTTTCTTTTTTTTTTTAATTTTTTATCTTTTATACATCACTTCAAAATTTGTCTTGTAGGTTACCCTAAGAGGATAGGTGAGGTATTGGTATTACAAACACTGTTCTTCCTATGGCTAGAAGCTCCTTAGAAGCGTGTGCACAATGTGAGTCAGGCTGCAATCGGTCCTCAATTTTTTGGTAGGTTTTTTTATAAGTGTTTCCTTTTTCTGTCGCTAACTATATGTTCTTTTATCTTGACTCTGGAGTTTGTATTGTCCCAGAAGAGCACAGCTGTCAGTTTTTAAATCAAAACTCAGTCTTTAGCATGGCTGTGTCTCAAGCTATTAATATGTATAAGACTAAGAAAAATGTGCTTCTCAATGAGAAGAACAATGAGAAACAATGCTTAAGGTGTGGAGTGAGTATGCGCATATGCACGTGTCTATGTCTCCAGCAGACAGAGGTTTTGGGGGGAGGGGGGGTTCAGCTGAGTATTCTGACTTTCAAAAGAACTTGTCATATATATCCTCAGTCATCTGAAAGAGTTTTGAAAACACTTCATTCTTTTCCCTTTCCCCAAACTTCCATTAATTGGTGCCTACTGGTACAAATCTGTGTGGGAGCTGCAGTCCAGTCAGTCTACACAGCCAGAAAGCTTAATAAGTATCAGGAGCAGGACATTTTGGAAATTGCCTATTTTCCTTTTCCCAGAAGAGTCAGTCTTTTACACATGTATCTGCCACATTCAGAAGTCAAACACCTTTATTATGATCATTCATTGCCAACAATGTGCTCTGCACTATGCAATATATAACACTGCATGCAGGGTCTTCTCTAGGGACCAAGAATGTTCTCTAGTTAATGGCAGGCAGTGAGACTGTAGAGATTTTGAACACAAAGTATCTTCTTGGGCTTTACAGGTACAAGAAGAAAATCATCAAAGTCTTTTGAACCAGACAGTGCAATCCTCACAGCTCCCTGCTGGAGCAGGGTTTTCACTTGCTTTGGATGTGCTTATGCTGCGGTCATAATTCTAGACACTTTCTCAAAGTAAGTCAATATTTACACTACACTTTGTCATTATTTGCTTGTTTTCAAAGGAAGACATTGTCTTTTTTTTGTATATTTTAAGATGGGAAGTGTGTTTGCAAAGAAGGAGTAATGTGCACTTCATCATGCCATAAGCCAGTGTCTGAAACAGAACCTACACTTTTAAATTGTCTGTGTCCAGAAGCTACATCATTTCAAATGATGGTGTTTTGGAAGCAGTAGTAAATGGAAGAAAATTTTTGACTGGTGGAGTGTCATACTAAAGGTGTACTGTACACATATTAATGCAACTGCATCATGCCAGTGAACTCAAAAAGTCTACTGAACCCTGTGCTAAAAGGCAGCAGTTGTATTGCCCATTAACAGCCTCTGTTCATGACATTTGGAAGCATTTGCAAGAATCTGAGATTCTCAGTGCTGCTGCTTCTTTTGGCTCTTCAGTTGGTATAGATTGACACACCAACCATTTGTAAAATACTTTCTCCTGTTGCTCCTTATAGGTAACACCCTGAACTTTTGCACAGTTGCTTCATATTAATTCTCAGTGTCATGGGTTATATCTTCTGCATTTAACTGTAAGGCATATGACAACATTCTGGAACAGGCACTGCAGAAGAGATGAAGGTTGAGTTTAGCAAATGTAAGATAGCTACTGTAATGTCAGCTGGCGGTAAACACACTTCACTTAACAGATGAAAATAAGCATGTCTAAAGGTACTATTTTTTCCAACACCGTAAATGAAAATGAAGCTTAGAAATAGCTATTATTAATCCATTTAATGGTGGATGCTACTATTTTTCAACAGTATCCAGTTATTTTATGAGGGGCCATGGCTTCATAAAAGTGAATCACCCAAGCAGTCCTTGTCACTCTGCAGAGAAGAAACATACAATAACTGCCATATTGGGTAAGACTGAAATACTACCTAACACAGTGTATCATTTACAAATACAGCGAGCACCAGGTACTTCTCATAAAGATTACAGTTATCCTATGATCTTGGAAAAGGAGTCTTCTTGGATATTTTTCAAGAGATTACTGTTTGCTTTGATGCAAGTTTAATAATCTAGTGGTCAAAGTATGAGAGGACAAACTTTAAAGTGTATTACAATGATGTTAACACCAGTAAACATCCTATGTATTTCATTTTCATTAGAAATACTGTTGGTTTTTATATATGAGAACATGAGGATAATACTAATCTAGGATAGCTGATTTTTAAAAAACTATATGCCCTATTGCTAAACTATGAACTCACTAATTTGTTTGCAGTTATTTTTAACATATTTTTTCCTATTAAAATGCAATCACTGTACCCTGCTCAACAAAGAAGTAAAGCCATATAAAAAAAAAAGTGGAAAAGAGTTCTTGAAAGCATTTTGATCAGTTCATGGCAGGATTAGAATCATAAACCAGCATCCTATGCCCTGTGTCAGGGCCTTGATCATGGACCATGCTCTTCTCTGCAACAGCTGGTAATGAAGTCAGAGAATAGTCAATCATCATGCACTTACCCTTTTCTGTTGCAATACAATCATATTCCTTTGCGTTTTCAAGACCCCTTTGCTCTTCTCCTCTCTGTATCCAATTTTGGAGATGAGCCACTGGCAGTAATACTAGGCTTAGTCAGAACTTGTTGTTCATTTGTAGAGAAATCATTTTATTAGAGGTGGAGGATTAAGTATTAGTATCAGGAAAAAAAAAACCCCAAACCCAAAAGGCAAACAAAAAAAACAACCAACAAAAAATTATCTCATTTACTTACAACTCACAAAGTTTACCAAATTATCCTGCTAAAGCATCCCATTGAAATCCTTTCTTATTTCTTTCTTTCCTATCTGAACTGACATCTCTCTATTTTCATTGGGAAAACTCTTTAACTAGTATCAATTCCAAGTGTCCTGGTGACAATATTGATTCATATTAAAGCAGTATGTGCATTTTCCCACTGCATTTCTTTTTATAAATTAATTCTTCACATTTGCAAAATTTCAGCTATGGGGAAAGAGTCATACAGTACTATTCTGATATCTTCATGCAAATACACCTGCCAAGATATGACTGGTTTCAATAATGCAGTTTCAAGACATTGTTTAAAACAATAGTATCTTAATCCATAAATAAGGTTTCCAATATAACACATGGATGCATTTCTTACCTTAAAAGCTGGTAAAACTTGTGAATGTAAGACCTAAGTACTCCTACAGATGAAAGTTGCTATATAAGAGGCTTGTGGGGAGAGTGAAAGCAGGAAAAACATTTTCTGATGTGGCCGTATGAATATTGTGGTCTCTGACATGTTAATTTACTGTCAACTTCCCAAAAATCTTATTGAGTCTTAGAGCATAAGAGAGCTTTTCTGTGTAGTTTTCATTCTGTGTTTGCAATTTATGACTGTTTGTGCATGTGTTTATGGGTTTCAAATGCATATGTGCAGCTTGAGGAGTGATTGGTTTTAGCTATGTTTTAGGTTAAGTAGCCAAAAAGATGAGTCTGGTTTTTACACACTATCCCCAAATTTCTGCCTAGTTTCAAAAGTAAAATGACACAATTTCTAATCAACTCATTTTGACAGAGCCTACTCCAAACTGTAGAAACATAAGACATTTTTCTCTCATTGATTACAGCTAAACTTTTTCTTCAACAGTATTTTTAAGGCAGCTGTTGCTTCAGGAGCTTAATGTCATTAATTTTATTTCAATACTGTTCTTGCAGCTTTTTTCTCTTCAAAGAAAATCTCTGCAATTTGTCTTGAAAGCTCTAGTCATAGCCAAATTAATTGTGTTTTCTACACAATGAGGCTTATCTTTCAGTTTAGTTAATATGTTTGGGAGTTTGCATTTTGGGGTAATCTTTAGGCCTTTTCTTCTTTCAATATGGAAAGGAGGGAGAAGAAATTCACAGTCAAAATTATTCAACTGCAGAAAGTTACACAATTGCAAATTTTATGGTGAATTTAACCTGTGCTACAGCTGATTGCACAGCTGCCACATGTTTATAATAACGTGGGTTCCAGTTTTCCTTCAGACCCAAGCTCCAGTCACCCATGTTCTGATATGTCAGCTGACATTAAGATTCTACTCTTGAGTGATCCAGCTGTCTTTCCTGGCAGGAAGATGGGGGATTGCATTTAAGACTTTTCCCTGCAGACTCTATGATGACCAGAACCATACTGGCTAAAGGCAGTTCATGGTGCTCCTCTCATGTCTTCCCATACCCTCAAGTCTGAGCCACGTTGCTCTTGCTGCCTTGACCTTGTGTTTTTTACTACAGAAGTTCATAAAAGGTGGACGGCAAGACAGCCCTCTAATTTCTCATTAGGTTTTCTGTGTACCTCATGTTAGGATGCTGATTTGCATCATGGAGAAAAATTAAGTCTTCATTCATGCTTTGAATGTGCCCACAGCTGAGTGCACAGCATCTGGTGTGAATTCTGCAGCAGGAAAATGAGGCAGTCTCTTAGGATCTCCTGTGCCTTAGCCAGCAGGGGAGACACACAGGTTTGTTTCTTTGGTTGGTTTGTTTTTTAAAATAAACTCAGGAGTGTTTAGTCTTTGCCACATTCTACTGTATTTGTGAAACAGTAGGAAGGAAGCTGCAACCAAGACATTTCATAGCTCAGGAAACTTTGAGTAAGTTTCACATATCCCAGCTTCAGTGAATAGGAATACCACAGTCCGAAGAATGAAAAGACAACCCTTACACACAGCTAGGCCTGAAATCCAGTAGAGATAATTTTCAGGAGTCTAAGGCTCCAGAACTAATTCCTGAAGAAATCCTTCCGGGCCATACTCATTTCTCCCTTAGTCTATATAAATACATTGCTATGTATAATCATTCTGACATTTGTAGAATAGCTAGACGTATAGGCTCCGGTTAGCACAAGTATGAGGTACTGACTGGTCTGTAGGACTGGGCCTCTGTACATAAGAACCACTAATATACATCAAGGCATTTATAAGTCCTCAGCACAACCATATCTTCATCTTTCACAAGATGTGATGGGAAGCTGCTTCTAGTTTAAGTGAAGGAACCTACTCTGGTTAGTAAGGCTGTACATATCCCAAATAAATTATCTTTGTAACTCCTGTCAAGATCCTAGGCATTCTTTTGTATTGAAATAATATCAAAGATTTATTATTTTGCTATTCTTTAATCTTCCTGCATTTGCTGAATAAACAGCATTTATGATATATTAAGGCTGATGAACAGGCTTCTACTGCCCATAGAAAGCTCAAAAAACATGTAAATGATGTTTTGTGTTAAACTGCTTGAACTTCCAGTCTGTGCAAGACCCTTTGGTTTTGGTTAAGGTCAGTGGAATGCTAAAGAACTATCTTTCCCTAAATTTTTGTTTCAAGGGCTCCTAAATTTTAGAGTCAAGGTTTTACTCCAAAATAAACTTTATCCTCGGTTTTTGCTTCTACACAGCTTTTTTGTATCTTCCAGCCAGAGAGCCCATCACAGAGTGCAGATGATTCTAAACACAGGGCTGAAAATCTCACTGTCCTGGTTTCACTTTCTAGCTCTATTAGATATGTCTAACTCTACCCAGAACAGGACTAAGCTTTTTATAGAGTTTTGACAGGTTAATATGATTTCTCTAAAATGTGACACCAGTTATTATTTATCAATAGTATAAATAAAAGTCTTAGACTCAGAAACCCATGTTATTCTTTGTCACCTATAGAGCAGAACAGATTAAAAATTAATAAAATATTTGTTTTGAAATATTCTTTTTCCCCATTACATTTCACTTGACTCCATTCCTATATGTAGTCCTGTAAAAGGGTTGAATGCAAGTATTATACTGATAAGTGTAGATGCTGCACTGCTATATGATCTGGCGCATAACTCTTCTGCAGGCAGTCTTCTTCTTTGGGAAATCTTTTTCTGCTTAACTCATTTTAAAAGAATTTACTTTTTTTTTTCTTGTGATAGTAATTAATTTCTATGACAATACCACCCATGGCAAGAAAATGCATACTGTACCTGAAGAAATGACAATAATGTCTTACCCATTATAAGATTACTATTCATATAATGCACTGCTATCTTGTGGTCAATGCAAATAGAAATGCAAGAATCCACAAAGCATGTATAAACCACACTTCATGTTTCATATAGCTAAAAGAACAATATTGCTAGTTAATATTACAAAGCTAGCACTTTTTATCTACCATCAAAAGATCCTCTATGAATCACAGTTTCTTGATGGGGAAAGGGAGGATTTGCATTACAAGTACGAATGCCTATTTGCAAATAATACATCATCTTCAGTTGTCCTTGACAGCAACACGCATTACATTTAGAGGATGAAGCCACATATCTCAGCAGATTCTGGCAGTATTTCATGTAGCAGAGGAGATATTCAGAATTAGCCTTGCACTGTACATTGTTCCCTGTCCTTCACTGATTGAAGTACCAGCACCAAGTACCCCAGTGGGCAGAGATTTTCTCCTCCTCTAGTTGTCTTTTTTGTGTGTGTGAATGTCTTCACTTAAAACTTTTTTTAAAGTGACCATAAAAGCATACTGTAGGCAAAGTATAAACAAGCAACTAGCTGATAGGAAAATGGTCCTTAAAATAAGTATTCACAAAACCACTTTGTATTAATTCACACTCTTCAGTAAGTGACAGATTGATGAGAAATAAATTAATCTGTTCTTAGAAAACCCAGTGCTATGGGAAAATGTATCTTGCAGTTGGAATTTATTTTTGTTACACAGGTATTATTTTGCTTTTACTTTGGGTTAAAATAGTAGCAATATCAATTTAAGATATCCAGAGTGACTTATTTTTAAAGAGCACTAATAATGTTATGAGAAAATGGAAAATTAGTTTCTTGTTTCAATCTCAGTTGAAAGGTTTCTAGAAAAGGAGTGAAACTGAACTGAAAACGAAGTCTAACATAATATTCATTTCAGTTACCTAACTAACCTGATCTGGCCTCAAACTGATCTTACTTGGAGCAGAAATTGGGACTAAATGACCTCCTGATGTCATTCCGACCTGAATTATCGTACAGTCCTATGATTTAGATATGATTTTCCATACTTTAAATAGAGTTAAGACAGACCCCTGACCTGCTGGACCACTTCTGAATTAGGATTAAATTTCTATAAATAACCTATAAGGCTGTCATCATTTAGGATTAATGATGTATCAAATCGCAATGTTAATTTCACATGTCTCTGGCATCTTTGCAAGGCCCAGCTAAAATGTTCATGAAAGCTAGGTTCTATGGATTTGGGAAGCACTAAGACCAGAAACTCATGGTAATCCTAATGAGAAAAATGGTTTATTCTCTTCTAGTAGTGTTCTGGTTTCAGATGGGATAGAGTTAATTTCCTTCATAATAGCTGGTATAGTGCTGCATTTCAGCTTTAGTCTGAGAACAATGTTGATAACACACAGATGTTTTAGGTGTTTCTACGTAGCACTTACCCTGATCAAGGACTTTTCAGTCTCTCATGTTCTGCTAGTGAGGAGGGGCAGAAGAAGCCCGGAAGGAGGCAGGACACCTGACCCAAACTAACCAAAGGGGTATTCCATACCACAGCAGGTTATACCCACTGTATAAACTGCGGGGAGTTACCTGGAAGGGACCAATCGCTGCTCAGGTCAGGCTGGGTACTGGTGAGTGGGTGGTGAGCAGCTGTACTGTGCATCACTTGTGTTTATTGGTTTTTGGGGTTTTTTTTTCAGTTTCATCTCTCTCGTGCTAGATGTTATTTCCCATTTAATCATGTAATATAATTTTTGGCTCAGTAGAGGTGATTTTCAGGCTGCTCCATTTAGTCCACGTTTGCTATCAACTGTTTTTAAGATAAAACTGATTTTACGCAGTAGCTGCATAGAAACTAAAGTGCTGAAATATATGAATTTCATATTGATTTTAAGACTTAACTCATATTCCTTTGAAACTTCCTAACACGGTAAAATAATTTAGCTTTAGCCTGTTAGCTTCATGCTATCATGCTTGTCACTACTTTTCTTCAGCTTTAAACCTCTTGTCATTTTGAAGTCAACAAGTTGCTTGATTTATATTACTGTCCTGGGTTCAGCAGTAGCAGTCATTTTTTCTCCTTCTTAGTAGTGGGTGCAGTGCTGTGTTTTTTGACTTTCAGCCTGGAAACAGCGCTGATAACACCAATGTTTTTAATTGCTGCTCAGTAATGTTTACCCTGACAGAGGACATTCTGAGCCTCATGCTCTGCCAGGGAGGAGGGGAAGCCAGAAGGAAGCAGAGACAGGACACCTAACCCAAACTAACCAAAGAGGTATTCCATACTACAGCACGTCAAGCCCACTATATAAACTGGGGGTAGTTACCTGGAAAGGTTGGATCACTGCTTGGGTCAGGCCGGGTATCGGTCGGTGGGTGGTGAGCAGTTGTATTCTCTTCCCTTGTTATTTCCCTCATCATTATTATTATTGGTGGTAGCAGCAGTGGTTTGTGTTATACCTTAGTTACTGGAGTGTTCTTATCTGAACCTGTGGGAGTTACATTGTTTCAATTCTCCTCCCCATCCCTCCAGGAGCAGGGGGAAGAAGGAGGGAGGAGTGAGCTAACGGCTGCGTGTTTCTGGATTGCTGGCTGAACTTAAACCATGGCAGTTAGGTTTTTCTTTTGAAAGAGAGATTCTGAAAAGGAAAAGAAAGAGCACAATTCAATATCTGAAATTGTGTGTGTGGGATCAGCTGCTTGGCAAAAATTACTGGAAATAAGTAGAAATATGTCTGGTAGCACAAATTAAGGAAATGAATTCTCAAACTGTGTTAGTCCCTTGTTCTGAAAGTCCAAGAAATCCTTTGTCTGCTGAACTGATCTGGCAATTTTGGAAAAGCAATCTCTTTCTCAATATTTGAATCTGATCTTTCTGTCCCTCAGAAAGTGGTAGAAAGAAAAAAAGTGGGAGTAACTTTAAGTTTATTTACTCCTCTAAAATATTAAACACAGATGTATGACTTGTGACAAGAGTATATATCATGGAGATTTATTTGAATAAACAATTAAGGTCATCAGGGTCTTTTTGTTAGGTAATTTGAGCTATTTCTCCATAGTCTGCCTCCCCATTCTTTCTCAATGTCTACATGTAAATATAACCTGAAAAAATATACTGTGATGCTTAAAAAGGCTGGTTTTGCAGACATTGCATGTTTCCCTTATAACAAGTGACAAAACCAAAACAACAAAACTAAACAAAAACAGTTGTACTAGAATTCAGATGAAATCCAAAGGGGCACTTTTGCAGCATTTTTGTTTCCTTTTTCCTCTTGTTCTCAAAGGTCCAGAGGAGGCAGGAGGCTCCCGGCAATGGGGCAAGAGATAGTGGCCAGGGCCCACTTGGGCTTTGCCTTTCCTAATAAGAGAGATGTTTCAGCCCCTTAATCATCTTTGTGGCCCTTCGTTGGTTTCTCTCCAGTATGTCCATTTCTCCGTTGTGCTGGGGAACCCAGAACTGGGCTGGATAGCTTCTTTTTCTACTATGGCCTCCACTCAGCTGCTGTTTTCATATCTGAAGGGTGCTGTCTCCAAATGCATTCTGAATGTCTGCCTTTTATTCTGGTCATGGCTTCTTCCACTGTACTGCCTTGGAGAGGAAGGGAAAGTGGTGAGTACTTGTCAAGAAGAAGAAGGTGTAAGGGAAAGATATTGAAGGGATAGGAAAACCAGGTTTCCCCTTCACGATATAGATGCCAGGACCTAAACTAGTTTCACTGTCAAATAGTGATGAGCTGTAACTGATAAAAATTCCTAGCAAGGTCCATTACCTAAATATCCTTTTCAAAAACAGTGAGGGCCTTTAAATCTCTGCAGACAGTTTATTAAAAAAAATCAAAACAAAACAGGATAACATTTTTAGAACAGAGAAAATGTCCCAGACTATATCTAAAACATAGAACGATGCTATCTGACCTGTTAAAGCATCATCCTGGGCATTGGAAATGCCATCAAGTACAGTTAAGCAAAAATAAGAGAAAATGAAAACAAGCTGTACGACGTCAAAACCTGGCCAATTTTGACAGGCATCATTAGCATCCCAGACTATAATGTTATGAACTTTGGTGTTTTGTGGATACTATTTAGTATCTCTTTCCTTTAATGAACATTTTTCTGATAATTTAGGTAATTGTTGGGTTACAGTGTCAGGAAAATCACAGCTGGAAAAGAGACAATTACAGATAATTTAGATATGCCTCTGCACTGAACTAGAAAAAAGTACAGTTAGCCTTTTCTGGAAGATGCTTATCTCACCTCTTTTTCATACCTCTTTTGAAGGGATAACCTTCCTTATTAATATCTGGGACAGTCTAAAAGCCTTATATTTTTCTGATATGTATTCTGAATATTTTTACAAGGGAAAAAAAGGTCAATTTTCTTCTAGTCCAACCTCCATGAACATGGAAAAAATTTTCACAGTTCTCTCTCTGTATATTATTTAGTTAGTGGAAAACTATTATCTTGTCCCTGCTGTTTAATCTTTTTATATTTAAACTTAACAAGCCCAGGGCTTTTTTTTTTTTTTTTTTAGCTTCTTTTCTTAGCTATTTTTTGTTGTTCATGACTAGAGATAACCTAGTTTTTCCAAAATCTTGAAATGTGATGCCCAAAATTAGATGCAGTGTTTCTTTTGGGGCTACATTAGCAGTGTATTAGATGGCATAACGGCCTTTTGCTTCTTTTAGGTGAGATTATAATTTTATTTTCTTTCTAGTAAAATTACAGTACTGCCTTCAGAAACAGCTTGCGATTTATTAACCATTTACTGTAGAAACATTTCTTAATTATATTCGGATCTCCATTATCAAAGTCATTACTGAAAATACTGAATTATTCTGACTGTTTGGAAAGCCCTCTTTATTTACCCATCTACTTAGACAGCAAACCAGTGAGCTTGATATATTCAGGAAGTTGTGCATTTAATTTATGGCGATTTTAGTCAGACCATACATTTTAGAATGATTATGAAAAATATCCTGTAACTTAGCCACTCCTAAATGTTAGTCATATCTGGTATTACCCTGTTTGCAGTTGGGTTTGTTATCTGATCAAAAGAAGAAAACCAAGCATTTTGTATGATCTCTTCAGAAACATGGTGACTACTTTTATCACTATATACTGCAGACACGCACAATTGTTTGATTTATTATATTGCAAGTATAAAAATTTATTTAAGTATTTCCACTTTTTCTACTGCCACCATTCATCTATACATCTGTGACCAAATTTGAGGATGGGAGAGGTTGTGGGAAAATATATTTTTACTTTCATTTCGAGCCATATGAATTCCTGAAACGGAGAAGTTTTCATAGTATGTTGAATTCTTCCCCATTAAAATTGTCTGAATAACATCAATGTCAACACATTAAAAGGGAATTTTAAAGGAGAGAACTGGTTATCAGATGAAATGACTGACATTTATGATAATTGAGAGATTGTGCTTTCCTTTCTTTTAGTTTCATGTGTAAAGGACAGGTTAAAATTCAAACTAAAGGAAAGGAAAAACTTTTACAATGTAACTTTTCTCATTTTTTTAATGGCTTTATTAAATATCAGTGAAGGATAGCCTCAGGACATTTTTGGACCTGGTAGGCTGACATTTTTTTGCTTTAGTGAACCTTGTCATATAATTGCAAATTGGTGCACTTCAGTGAAAATATTGCCAGCTAGATTGAGTCCTGTATAAAATGCATTTAGTGAATGAATAAAATTTTATAATTATAGATTAACAGGACAGGGAAATCAAAGATTAAATAAAATTTATATTTTCTTTCAATTCAGCATGTATCCAAGAAGCATTGTGAGAAATAAGCAAAGAAATAGCGAACCAAAACATTTCAGAAATCAAATGCAGAAAAAAATGGGGGAGTTAGAAATAAGCAGATATATTTGTAAAAACTGTGTATATATATATATACACACATATATATTTATGTGTACTTTTTTTTTTTTAACTTTGATTTTCCAAACCATTAGTTTGCTTGCAGCCCAGAAGGCCAATTGTATCTTGGGCTGCATTCAAAGAAGTGTTGCCAGCAGGTCAAGGGAGGTGATGGAGCCTCAAGTCCTCGACAGGGCTTGCCCAGGAGCCGGCAGCTCCGCGGACGCGAGGAGCTGACTCAGAGGAGGCGCTGCCAGGAGGAGCGGTGGCAGATTCAGCCCGGGCATCATCTGCCACTTCCGGCCCATTGCTGAGGTGACTGTCTCGAGAGGGGACACCTGCAGCGCCTGAGCGGGGGGAGGCTCGGCGTCCAGGAGCTTCAGCTCCGAGCAGCAACAGGCACCGAGGGAGCCTCAAGTCCTCGACAGGGCTTACCCAGGAGCCGGCAGCTCAGCTGACGCGGCAGCTGACTCAGAGGGGGCAGCGCCAGGAGGAGCGGCACCAGACCCGGCTGGTTAAAAACCTGCCCAGGGAGCGCGAGCTACCAGGGCGGGTTCGAGGCAGTTTGCACGGCAGTTCGTGCGGGCAGGCGAGGGGGATGGTGAGCAGTCGCCGTATGATCAGGCTCCGGTCTGGGAGCTCTGCTCTGGCTGCCCCGGCAGTGGCCAGCGTAGGCACTCAGACAGAGCCGATGAGAGGGGAGGCTGCAGTGCAGAGCTCGGGGTGTAGAGAGCGCCTGCACTGCTCTCCTGAGAGGAGGATGCCCAATGGGCAGGGCTGCACTCTGTGCTCCCTGGTGGAGGTCCTCCTGCAGCAGGGGCTGAGCGGCGGGAAGCTGTTCCTAGGCTGAAAGGGGTCTGGGAAGCTGAGGGGAAGCAGCGCTGCTTGCTCAAGGACCAGACTCTGCAGGGGCCTCAAGCATCTACTGTCGCTCTAACGCAGGAAGCTAGGAAACAGTAACAGAAAAAAACAACAAAAAAAGGAAGAGGACAATTAAAAGCAAGAGGCTTCCTCCTAAATCTGTTGTTCCTACCCAGAACCCCTTTCCTGTCCTGCAGGGGGCTGACGAGGAACCACACTCCCACCAGGAGCAACCGGCTGATCCACTGGTAAAGAAGATGACTACTGGTGCTGCCAGGAGAAAGCGGCGGGCCGTAGTAGTAGGGGACTCTACTCTGAAAGGAACAGAGGCACCCATCTGTCAGCCTGACCCAGGCTCAAGGGAGGTGTGTTGCCTAGCAGGGGCTCAGATCAGGGATGTTGCAGAGGCTGCCTGCTCTTAGTAAGTCCCACTGACTATGACCCACTTCTAGTGATCCATGTGGGTGCTATTTATATAGATAGCAGTAGCCAGGAGAACATAAAGAAGGACTACAGAGCTCTAGGAGAGGTGGTTAGGGGCTCTGGAGCTCAGATTGTCTTTTTGTCAATTCTCCAGGATACAGGGCAGGACCTTAAGAAGGCTAGGAGGATTGGCCAGGTTAATAAATTGTTAGAAGGGTAGTGCTATAGCCAGGGGTTTGGGTACCTTGAACATGGGGCTCAATCTAGTAGGCCAGCTCTAGTGGAGGCTAGTGGAGCTGGTCTGACAAAGAAAGGGAAGAGTGGATTTGGGAGGAGGCTTGCCAGACTGGTCAAGGATGCTTTAAACTAGATGTGTTAGGGGAGGGGGGTATCATTCCATCCCAACACACCCAGTCACTTGCCAGCACCTATAGTAAACTTTTAGAGCTATGTAGATATATTCCAGCTGCTCCAGCTAATGAGCCGGCTTCAATTGGAGCTTGGCTCAGATGCCTGTATACAAATGCCTGTAGCATGGCGAACATGCAAGAGAAATTAGAGACATGTGCATGTCTATGGGGGTATGATATCATAGGTATCACAGAAACATGGTGGGATGGCTCCTGTGACTGGTGTATTGGATTGGAAGGTTACAGGCTCTTTAGGAAAGACAGGCCCAGTAGGCGGGGAGGGGGAGTTGCTATTTATGTTAGGGATAGGCTGGAGAGCATGGAACTCTGGGGACAGGTGAGCAGTCAATAGAGAGTTTGTGGGTCAGGGTTAAAGGGAGAACAGTGATGGGAGGCATTATTGTGGGGATCTGTTACAGACCGCCTGACCAAGAGGACTCTGTGGATGAAGCGATCTATAGACAGACAGGAACAGCCTCACGCTCGCAGGCCCTTGTTCTCATGGGGGACTTCAACCACCCTGATAGCTGTTGGAGGGATGGTACTGCCCGGCACAAGCAATCCAGGAGACTCCTTTATTGTGTGGAAGACAACTTCCTTCTGCAAGTAATAGAGGAGCTGACAAGGAGAGGTGCCATGCTTGACCTTGTTCTTGCCAACAGGGAAGGGCTGGTTGGAAATGTGATGCTCCAGGGCAGCCCTGATTGCAGCAATCATGAGATGGTCGAATTTGAGATCCTCAGGACAGTGAGAAGAGCATGCAGCAAGCTCACTGCACTGGACTTCAAGAGAGTAGACTTTGGCCTCTTCAGGAACCTGCTCAGTAAGGTTCCATGGGATATAGCCCTAGAGGGCAGGGGGGCTCAAGGCTGTTGGTTGATATTCAAGGATCACCTGCTGCCAGCTCAAGAGCGATACATCCCTTCTAGAAGGAAGTGCAGTAGGAGGGCCAGGAGACCTCCTTGGATGGATAAGGAGCTGCTGAAGAAAATTTGAAGGAAAAAAGAGGCTTATAAAAGGTGGAAGCAAGGACAGGCGGCCTAGGAAGAATACAGGGATGATGTCTGGGAGGCTAGGGACCAGGTTAGGAAAGCTAAGGCCCATTTAGAATTAAACTTGGCTAGGGATGTTAAGGATAACAGGAAGGGATTCTATAGGTACATAGCAAATAAAAGACAGACTAGGGACAACGTGGGCCCCCTCCAGAAGCTATCGGGAGAACTGGCTCCCCTGGATTTCGAGAAGGCTGAGGTTCTTAATGACTTCTTTCCCTCAGTCTTCACCGGCAAATGCTCTGACCACACCACCCAAGTCTTGGAAGGCAGACGCAGGGACTGTGAGAATGAAGACCCTGGGCCCACTGTAGGAGAGGATCTGGTTCAAGACCATCTTAGGAACATGAACGTATACAAGTCCATGGGACCTGATGAAATCCATCCGCAGGTCCTGAAGGAGCTGGCAAATGAAGTTGCTAAGCCACTGTCCATCATATTTGAAAAATCCTGGCGGTCAGGTGAAGTTCCCGATGACTGGAAAAAGGGAAATATAACCTCCATTTTCAAGAAGGAGAAAATGGATGAGCCGGGGAACTACAGACCAGTCAGCCTCACCTCTGTGCCTGGCAAAATCTTGGAGCGAATTCTCCTGGAAGGCATGCTAAGGCAGATGAAAAACAACAAGGTGGTTGGTGACAGCCAGCATGGCTTCACTAAGGGGAAATCCTGCCAGACCAATCTGGTGGCCTTCTATGATGGACCCCAGAACTGGGGTAGAGCAGTTGATGTCATCTATCTGGACTGAGGTCTGGAGTCCTCAGTACAGGAAAGTTATGGACATGTTGGAGAGGGTCCAGAAGAGGGCCACAAAAATGATCAGAGAAACTGAACACCTTCCTATGAGAAAAGGCTGAGAGAGCTGAGCTTGTTTGGCCTGGAGAAAAGAAAACTCAGGGGAGACCTAATATAGGCATTTCAGTACTTAAAAGGGGCCTCTAAGAAAGATGGAGAGAGACATTTAGCAGGCAGTGTTGTGACAGGACAAGGGTAACGGTTTTCAACTAAAAGAGGGGAGATTCAGGCTGGATGTGAGGAAAAAATTTGTTACAATGAGGGCGATGAAATACTGGAATGGGTTGCCCAGAGAGATGGTAGATGCATCAACCCTGCAGACCTTCAAGGCCAGCATGGATGTGTTTTTGGGCAACCTGATCTAATACAAGATGTCCCTGGGTTTTGGACATGATGATCATTGAAGGTCCCTTCTAACCCAAACTATTCCAATATTCTATGATTCTATGAATCTTGTTTTCCAAAGCACTTATTTGCTTGCAACTGTTTTGAATTTTGAACTACAAGCAGTTTTTGGATTTAGTATAATAAATATATTTTTCTTCAAACTGCTCAGAAATGCTGATGTTTCAGAAAGTCTCTTAAGTCCGTACAGTGGTAGAAAGGAAATAAGAAAAATCATGTCTTTTCATTTATTCTTCTTTCTACTCAGTTGGAAAGTCACACTAAGAAATTCAAGCTCCCATAAAATTGCTGAACTGTAATTGTAAAGTACTAATTAAATATGACATTTTCTTGAGAATAAAGTAACATTAGTACATAACAAAAGTAATATAATTTTCTCAAGGTATCTTGTCTTTGAATAAGCTAGATATAATAATTATTCACCATAGTTTGCAAAACTTACACTTTCACAATTACTACAGTGTGAATCTCAAAAATTAGAGCCTGATGCCTCAGCTGCTTCTAGTTATATACCTCAATAGACTTTGCTGAGTAAAGTGAGTCCTAGTGAATATGCTCCTCTTTAATACCTTTGTTGGCCTTTAGAATAGTTTGGAATTAAACTCATTCACAGAGATATTCTTAAGAGGGGAAGTTCATACATTACCAGCTTAAAAACAGCAGCTGCCAGCTGTTCCTTCAGTGTGTGAACATTGCCTTTTTCTTGCAGCCCATGATCATCCTATGATAAAATCTGAAACTGAAGTTTTTTCTGTGTTTAACTAGATCGTAGGCCGGATGTGAGACATGGAATACTAAGCCATATTGGGTAAGGTTTTTTTTATATAATAAGAGGAGGAAGGGTTTTCAACCTAAAATTGTTTAGGATGAGCATCGAAAGTTAAAAAACCACATCCTGACTTGCAATATTACAGTCTCCCATCAAAAAGAAAAAAAAAAAAAAGAGAGATAACATCTGTAACTGAAGCCACGTTCTTTCTTCCTCCAGATTCCTTTGATCCTCTGACAGGGTCAACAGAAGCCAGATTTGGTCCAGATTTTTTATCTCCACACATATATTTTTCCTTGATACGACTTTCTTAAATCAATTCAGGTTAGCTTTTTAAATGTCCCTATTCAGAATACCTTAGGTGCTAAATTATATTTATATAATCTTCTAGTATATCGTTCTGTCAGGCTGTGAGCAGCAACTGCAGGCATAAGAGCAATTTAATTCATTACCCATTAAAGGTCTGACTATCAGCACCTTCATGTTGTTACAGTTAACTTGCCCAATGGTTGATCAGATCTGCATAGTTCAACTCTCTCTTTTTTTTTTTTTTTTTTTTTTTTTTTTAGCAAATTTATATTTTATCCAGAGTGGTGCAACAGAATAAGCAGAAGTAGGTCTGTCATTCTTCGAGAAGGAACACATTACACCCTTTGGAATATTCAGTATATTGCAACAGTGAAAACAATGGGTGACAGTGTTTCATTGAGTTTCTTCATAGTTAATTTAATGCTAACATTTTTTAACTCATAAATGTTTGTTACAGTGCTCAAACATGACAATTATATTGCAAGATTAATATTTATTTAACGAATTGTGCAATGGACAGGCATTTAGATTCTGTCAAAACTAAAAGCCATCTTTGATATGTTGGATTGGAAAACAAATCTGTGAAATATCACTAGAAACAATAGAAGTTCTTATTTCAGTCAACGGTTCAACAACTGAAACAACACAGAGGTTGTTATCAGAAGAGGTACATAGGGGAGGATTTTGGCAGTCCTCCCCATCTTTGCTCATTAGGCTCTAATTTCCTTAGACTCCCACATATAAGTGAAATGCACGGTTACTCTGCTAAGCAAGACATACGTCTCATCTACAATCTCTTTGAGGTATCTTGATCCAATAAATAATATCATGATGATGGAAGTCTACCATGAAAACAAGCTTTTAGTGTAGGTGTCAATTCTGAGAGGTCTAAAGAAGTGTCAGTGGGGCCCCAAAATGGTAGGAATTTGTCTGGCTGCTTCCTGAGCCACAGGATTTCAGATTTTGTCTTTCACAGGGTGGCAACTATGTGGTGCCATTCTAAAGTAAAATGGCTGCAGATCTATATTTCCTCTTTTTCAGCACTTTTGCTTGAGAAGAGAACTTTTTGTAGTCAGTGAGTTTCTAAAGAACAAGAAAAAAGCCATTCTGTGGTTATAGTACTAGACTTCCAGTGTGATCTCTGACTGATTATTCCACCTGTTCTCAGTGCTTTTCTAGATGGCAGATCAGAGCGGCTGGTGGCATAGGGCTTGGAAAGTTATTTTCGTGTCACTGCTCTTGTTATGAAAACTACGATAAGTTCAGTTTTCAGTTTTGGTAAAACATTTCACTTAAAGCCTTTAAGTCTGCAAGGCACTTATGCAAATGTTTAATTTTAAACATGTGAATAGTACTATTAACTTTGATGGGACTATTTGCATACCTAAAGCTAAGGACATGCTTAAGTGCTTTGATAATAACAGTGAAGGAGGGGGAAAGAACACCCATGACCTCCATTTACGTTACTGCTTCATTAATTTTTTTATTTATAGGCTCTTTTGTGGCATTCATCATCACAATATTGGAGCATGTCAAGAATATTAATGTTGTCATTCATTTGCCTTTGCCTGACAACTGTTGTACTTCACAAAAAAGAAGAAAAGAGAATTCTGTGGAACACTGTATGGCTTCTGTAGGCAATCATGACAAGTTCTTCACGCAATTAAAAAAAAAAGCTATTAAACTTTCCCACAAACCCCTGAGACTCTTAAAATTACAGAGACTTGAACTTCAGTGTGCTCTAAGCTTCTCTTCAATCTTAGTTTTCTTCCTTTTTTTTTTTTTTTTCCTGTTTCAGAAGAAACACCCCCAGATCAAGGAAATTCTGGTAAACAGAAACCTTCTTATCTTCTTTATTTATCAAAGTACACCAAGGGAAGCTGTCATGTTTTTAAAATATTTGCTTAGAATATACTAATCACTGTGTGATTTCTTCTTTTGCTGTTCCACGGATGGTATGTTATAGGTTCTACCTTGAGAACTCTAGTGTAAAGCGTAGGAACTGTGCATTTAATTCAAGGCATTCATATTGCCTAATATGTTAGCAAGATAACTGTCCTTCATTAAAAAAATGACAGCCATGCCACAATGGAATAAATTTTGGAATCTAGTATTTTGTACTGTTTTGCTCCCATCTACTCCTTTAGCTAACACTGGAAATGCAAATTTTATTGGCTGATAATGCTACAGGCTGATGAATGTGAGAACCAGAGGGCTGAATAAAAAGTAATGCCTCGCCTCTCAGGTGGAACTGCTGATTCTCTTGGGTGCTCTCCCTGAGTCTGTCCCCAGTTCATTACTGACAGAAAAGATTATTTAAATGTGCTTTTTACAAATGTTATGGACTATAATAAACAAAAATGAAACATGACATAATTAATCACTTAAGCAGGATGATTACAAATTCCATCAGGCTAATTGAAAACTAACCTATATAGTTATCAAACTGATACTGTTTAGCAGAAATATTTGTGATAAATTTAGAATTACGGTCTAAATATCCTTGTTAGTGTGAGACTTAGGCTTTTGGCATTTTCTGCTGAAGGCGACATCTAGTCAGTTAGATGGGCTGCACACGATGGATCCTATCCTTAGGTTGCTTGTTGACCAGCTGGTGTAGACAGATCTGTGTTTCCCCTTTGCTCGGATGCACAACCCAACTCTGGTCAAAGAGTTATATCCGCATCACACTGTAGCTTCAGGCGTACTGAGGAGCAGCTTGTAGTTAGCTTTGGTTAGCCCATTGCATCCTGTCAGTGCTTTCTGAGCTGGAGCTGAACTGTGGGCAGACAAGCTAGACAGCAAGGACAGAACTAGCATGATAGACCTGCATGCTTCCCTGAGTATATGAAGCTCAAGTTTCCCAGCTCTTTCACTGTGAATTTTAATTTGGTTTATAATATGGTTAGCTAAATTTGAGTTTGAGATTCTGCTACTGAAGAGCATCTAAAAGTTGTAATACTAAACCTCACTCAGCATTCATGGATTTAATGCTAAGTGTTTAGGAATTTCATTGTTAAATAGTTGCAAACTGATTTTTTACAGAATTTACAGATTTACTATCGAAGCCTTAATTATTTTGTTGACTAATGGCTATATTAAATCAAAAAGATAATTTTTTAGCTAATAAGTATCAGCTCCACCTGGAAGGAAATATTAAAAACTTGTTCAATTCTACTGTTGAGTCTGCCATAGATATTTTCATACCATTATTATGTCTTTTAACACCCTTGATTTCAAAGAGCTTTTGTTGTCTATAATTTTAAAATATATCTACTTTCAGAACTTGTTGCTAAGAATAAGTAGAGTTTTTTCCAATCTGGTCTACTTCTGAAGTTATGCAGCATCAGATTTCCAGGGTGATTCTGATGTAGGACTCCAGCGAACGGAACACTTTTCATGTTACCCTATTAGAAAGTGTTAGGAATTAATGCAAAAGGTCAGTCTTATCACAGTTTGTGCAATACAGCGTGCTACAGCACATTAGGAACTGGAATATATAAAGGGCTAATATTCTAATACTTTTTTTTTTCCTAAATAGAGAAGAAACTAGAAGTTTTACACAGTTAAAGGCTTCTGTAGAGGCTTAAAATTATGCAAAAGTATTCCTTTTAAACATTTAAACGTACAAGCAGAGCTGTATCCAAGACATACAGCCATGATCTTGAATCCCAAAGAAAAACTAGGGATGTTTTTAGATCAGAAATTTTTATTAAAGATATTGATTTGTCTCAGCATGTTTTTGCATGAGAAGAGGTTAGAAACAAAATTTAGAACTTGCACTAGTTCATCTTCTGGTGAGCTTGAGACTGAATATTTGATGCTAATGTTTTGTTGTAGATCTATTTCCAACTTTAATCTCATCCCAGTGGTGCACATGTAACTGTCTCTCAGTAGGCCTTTTTATCATTGAATAGGCCAACAAGAATATGTATCCAATTTATTTTTAAAGAAATTTTAACAGTTCAGATACGCTATACAAGCTGAAATACTTTGGCACTAGGTATTTCATTCCCAACACCTTCTGTTAATATCATGGCTACCACTAACAGAGTGGTTCAGTAATATCAAAGAGTGCCACCATGGAACTCCAGGACCCTTATAGACATTACCTTATAATTTAAGTTTTTTCATTGCTAGGATTTACTACAGGGAGCTTATTTTTTCACTCTGACCATACCATCCTCAGCTTTTGATGCATGACATGGGATTTAAGAAAACTGGATATAAAACCTTTTTTTTGTCTTTACTGCTATTATGCTTCATATAAAATACTGTGGGGTGTTCTGCTGCACTGAAACCTGTGACAACCAGTACTATTTATAACCTCTCAAAATTATGTTTAGAAATCGTGTAAACTGTCTAATGAACAAGATATACATTATTTGGGAAATGTAAGTTCAGATGGATATTACCTAGCTTTATTAAAAGTAAAATTCATGCAGAAGCAGAAACCTTAAGTAGTGGCTTGCTCAGGAAAATCAATTTAATAAATCATTATACTGCATGTCACTGATATCTAAGTCTGACTGTCAACCCATTCTTTTGAAACAATGAAAAGCTACTAATCTAATTTACCATATTTTTCTTAGCAACCATGCTGATCTACTGTAAAAGTGGAAAACTTGTTATGAATTATTAGTTCCGAGTACACCCATAAGACTGGAAATAAAAAGAAGTTATATTCATCAAATACTGTTTAAATTTTGTATAGTTTTATCACCCTTCTGTACTAAAATATCTGAATAAGTTTTAAAAATCCTCTTCTCCCTGATGTATATTTTAAAAAATGTTTAACGCTACTTTAAATGGAATTGAAAGGCTAGTTAAGTCTAGATTTCCACCTTTTATTCCAGTAGGGTGGTGTTCATCTGCTGTTGCTGTTCATTTTTTCTCTTTTCTTTGGAACAGTGACTTCTTTTCCTAATTTCAACAACAAAGAAGTCATGCAATGTTACGTGTTCAATAGCATTGTATATTATTATGTATTTGAATTTAAAACCATAAATTTCTATCCATTGAGTATTGTTATGGCATGCTTACAAAGAGAAAAAGTGTATTTTTTGCTCCTGAATAGTTTCCTTTCTATAGGGAAAGATTTTTGACAATTTATGTATAAGATCATATTTTTTCATCAGAATAAGTAATTTAAACCAGAATAAGCTACTTTTCAAGACACATTAGCAGTGTCTAAGTTGTAGTCTATAACTACAGGTTTTGAGAGGGATCATAGAGTTTATAAATTCAGTACCACTAACCTATAAGACAATCCATCAAGCACAGCTTATATACTTTGCATAAGAAAATACAGTACCAGTGTGTCACTACAGAAGTTACCTGTGAGATCACATGTAGACATCTTAATTTATGGTAGCACATCAATTAAAGAAGCAATGAGAAGTGACACATGCTTGAGACTTAAGTTCTAAAAGCGTGATTGCATCTTGCCTGCTGTGGTGACCAAAGACTTATGAGCCTGAAGCATGCTGCAGTCCTTGAACTGAATTAAGTCAGCCAGTGTGGGAACACCATTTGCTATAGGCAAAGGTTGCCTGTGTTCAGAAAAGACAAGATGCTGTAGTCAGTGGTTCAGAATTTTGATGTCTTTAGACAGGAAAAATAGATGAAGTTGGGGAATCTGGTGGAGGGAGGGGGATCTGGTCTACCTTAAAATATGAATCAGGTTTTGGTGTGTTTGCTGAGGCAAACATGAGCATCACAATCACACAAATATAATTTATAACTTCTTTTCCAGAGGCTGTTTCAAGACCAGAAAGTAGTACAGTTATGACATGAAAGATTGTTATAAATGAGAAGATGGAGAATTGCACTAGATAGGACCTATGTGTCAATACAGAAGTGTCATAATTTCACAGCAAAGCCAGCATCTGAAATATAGTCAATATCTATAAATATCTCTCTGTTTACTTCAACTTAAATAAACCCCCTAACACAAAAAAACCCCTAAACCCACCATACTTGAATATTTAACAGCATGGAAAATACAATAAAATTACTGAAACCCTGGATCCATGCCCCCTAAGTTATTAAGTACAGAGTTTTGCCTGGCATTACTCTGATGTGGTAAATTTTCTTCTAATTTGAAGAGCTGTAGATTGCAAAAACCTACTTTTGTACAGTTCTATTGAATATTTCCCTTTCTAAAATAACGGGTGTAGTTAGTTGTAGCTACTTTTTTCTGTTGAATGCGTTGGGTCTGACTGGTATTGTGGTAGGCATTTTTCGTAGTGTATATAAAAAGAGAACAAGCTGTGTAAAAGTTTTAAATTTTGGAGAGGTTAAAAAAAGCAGCCTTTTTAAGAAAATAAGCCAAATCAGGTTTTATCAGGCCTGTAAGACTATAATCTTAATGTTTTCTCTGAAATCCAGATAAAGTGTTCCAACCCTCTGTTCAAATTAAGTTGTCTGTCATTATCTTTTTGAAATACTAGTAATAGTAATTACACTAAACTATTTAACAGAAGAAAAAGTAAACAGGTTTGGGTTCTGGGTTTGGGGTTTGTTTCTGTCAGGATATAGGACTCCTACTTAATAAAATACTATGTAGAAAAATAGGTCTAAGCTAGCTCAGAACTGAAAACTTATCAGACATCATGGATGTAGCAATAATTTTATTTCCTTTTCTAAGGCATAATACAAAATAAAAATACACCTCTTGTAATTCCATGACAAAGTTATGTTTGAGTGCTGATTCTCTAAATGAAAACAGAAAGATCATAGACATGTTATAAAATCCCTGTGAACATTACTAACTGTGTAGTAGTAGTAACCAATAAATGATATTTTATTGCTGCTGAGGAGCTGGCATTTGCCAACTGCTGCTTTTGAACTAATTGCTGTGATAGCAGATTGCTAAACTTAATTCAAAGACTCAGGTGTAGAACCATCTGTGTTCAGAGGTAGTGATGGTAAGGGAAAAAATTGTTAGAAAGCCTATCCTATTACGTTAACGATAATTTAATGTTAATTTTTGCTGCCTTTGCCTAGGCAAATGTGGACATTATTGCTAATTTTAAAGTACTTTCTATTTTCCAACTCTGTGGAGACTTTTCGGTTTTTCAGTGCCTTAATAGATATTGGAAAGCTTGTGAAGTGACAAATCAGGACTGATGTGATATTTTTATCACCAAGAAGAAACTGGGGAAATATTGAGAGAAAAGCAGACTGAGACTAGATGCCCCAGGCAGGAGGGAGCTGATGTAGCTTTAAGTGAATCTACCCTGAAAGTACAAGGAGTTTTAGCATTCTACCGGCATGCTTCTGTCCCAGAGGGAGCAGTGGGCTCTGAAAGCAGGATTAGGAAAGCCAGTCTGACAGTTTAAATGCAAGACAAGCTAGGGCCTGAGTCATTGGCTCTGGCCTACTCATAACAATGTGAAGGTGCTTTTAGTTTACGTTTCTGTTCAAGGTCCAAGATTATTGTTATACACATATATTGTCCTTTTACTGATTTTAATATGATATTGAAATAATTGTGTGTTTGTCCAACAGGCAGACAGACTGGGTAAATTAATACTCAAATACATTCTTCCTCTTGGAGCAGGTATCTGTTTTGAGTAATGAAAGAGCACCTCCCAGAAGGAGCTACAAAAATATGATACAGCTAAAGACATAGTGATCTGTTCTGAGGCAGCAACAAAACCATACAATCATTCGGACCATTAATCAGTGTTTAGAGTTTGAGGGTGGTTGAAATAATAAATATTGAACAAAGAAAAATAATCAGTTTCTTCAGCTTTCTGTTTCACCAGTGTGGGGATGTTGAATAACTTTTTCTATCCAGAGTGACTGAGACACAAGAGTGTCATGTATTGCACCTGCTGCTTCCTTAAAATTACCTTCTTCCTTCCATCAGTGCAGTCTTACAAGCAGTGTGCATATCAGTTTAAATTCGAGACTGTAGGATTTGTGACCTAAAAAGGTGCAAGAATTAATATTATCTCCCAGAAAATTGGGAGAAAAGTACCCACTTTTTTAATTAGAAGACTGAACACCTCATCAGCAAGGAATGAAAATCAATTCCAACCGTTCAACTTTCAAAGTTGTGTTTTTCATAAAGGAGGCTGAAAGCTTTGTAATTACAGCTTCTTAGCATTATGACATACAGTGTAAAATCTATGATATGGGAGATGATTGACTGTGATGCTCATCTGCATTATGTCCTGTAAACTCAGCTGAGCCGCTAGCTAATGTCCACTGAGAGTGCAGAACTGCTTGTCTTGTAATTGCTGGCAACTGTGCTTTAAGAAATCTAGTCTTTGAAAACTGTTCTTGTATAACATCATATCTAAAATAAGACTGGCAATTTATTATGTCTTCTGTGAATCCTGTGAATCCTAGATATTCTCAGAAAAATACGAATTAGTATAGGAAGGTAAATAAGTTATGAACTTCTGGTAGATGTTAGAAAATACAGAAAAATACCATGTAATCCAGACAGCAACAATAAAGTACTATATAGGACTCTGCAGATCAAGGACTTTATTTAGTAGCAGACAAAAATCATAAACTTCAATCTATAAATTTAACAGTGAATTGCAGAAGAGGCAGCCAGTTTATCATAGTTTCTCATAACAATGGCAGTTTTCCATCCTTGAGTATACAAAAACTTTACAAAGCCCACAAACATCTACTGACACAACATATAAGGATTCTGAGGATAAGAAGATGGGCCTAAAAAAAATCCAAACAAAACATAAGAAATGACTAATAATCATGAATTTAGAAAAACAGTTTAGACTGTAAGATACAGAGTTCTTAGAGAAACTCAAGGTTAGGCAATTGAAGCAAAAATATCTTGAGTGGTGCAGGATCAGTGCAGTAATCTGTTTCAGATAATGAAAGAGAAGGAAGTGGCATCAGTGAAAAAAAAAAAGAATTATTATTATTACAGTGGCATCTCAGAAAATGCTTGATATCTATCTGTCTGATACTTCAGGTTTTTGCTTAAAGCCATGTCAATATCTTTGGAGAGAAGCTAAGATTGAATTTCATTGTTGTTGCAGTGCTCTTTGAGACATTTCAGCATTTAGTCGTTTTTAAGCTTGTTCATATGTTCACTCAGAGTTATGCAACTAGAATGTTACATTTTCTTCCTCATTTTTCTTTTTCTTTTGTCTAGAAGACTATTTTTTATAGCACCCTTTAGTGGATAAAATTAAAAGTAGCTTCTTTACTTGTGGATTAGCACTATTTCTTTTTTTGTGGATCTGATAGTAAATTTAAAAAAAATGTTAGAAGGTACAAACTCCAAACAATCACTGTCCCCCGCAAAGTCAAATATGTAAGCATGTCTTCAGCTTGAACTGTATTTTTAAGTGCTCTACTGGTATGGAGTTATGATGAATTAAATATTTCTCCTTTTTTTTAAAGTCAGATGTGTAGACTTGAACCAAATGGCTTTGGCCACAAATAAAACTCACTCAGCTTCATGAGTATACATTATGCATTTTTATACAAACTGCAAACTCAGTAACATTTACAATCTGCCCAAAGACTTCCTAATAAATTAGGTCAAATTAATAGCTGATGTTATACATACTGACATCAGTGAAATTACATTAAAGATTAATTTGGCCCACTGCTTAAAATTCAGTTTTGAACCTCTAGGGTTAGACAATTTGCATTATGAAGAACTGATCTTGTGTTAAGGTTACTTTTGAGTATGCATGTATGTTCTGAAGTCAAATTCAAAGCTCAGATATATCAATAGATGGATTCATCAATTCTGAAAAGGACAAATTATAATAATATTAATGAACCCCACTCCAGAACAATGTCTCATTTTCAAACTGGCTGTCACTGTTTTTTTGGGCATTCTGTAAAAGCACAACTTGTTGTGCACATACCTATAGTGTGAAGAATACGATGGGCAAGGTTCAGTTTGAGATAGAGACTCTGAACTGAAGTCTATGGTGACTGCATATTAGGGGAGAGCAGTGGATATTATCTACCTTGATGTTGGCATGACCTGTGAAAGCATCCTTGTATCTATGCTGGGTTGTTATGGTATAACTAGGTGGATGACTAGATGAATGAAAATCAGATCGGATTGTTGTGGTTCCAGTGGAATTCATTCTCTACATGAAGGTAATTTACCAGTGTAGTTTCTCAGGAGTACTTGGACCGGCCCTGTTAGATATCCTCATGAAGGACCCAGCGAACAGCCCCTCTCTGGCATTCTTGTAGCCCCCCTTCAGATGTTAATTACATTGTACTTTGTTTTAATTATTAAACTGTTCTTATCTCAACCCATGGGTTTTACCTTTCTTTTCTGATTCTCCTCCCCATCCCACTAGAAGGAGGGGAGGAAGTGAGTGAGCGGCTGCATGGTACTTAGTTACCAACTGGGCTTAAACCATGACAGTCACCTGTATATTGAGGGAACTGATTATTGTCCTCTACTAAGCAGAGACAATATGTAGAATAATGTGCCCAGTTTTGATCTACCCCGTACAGGAAAGTTGTCTACAGATTGGAGTGAGATCAGAGGATGGCCACCAAGCTAGTGGAGGACAAGATCATTTGCCTCAGGAGGAAAGGCTGACAAGCTGGGAGAGATGCACTAGTTCAGCCTGGAAGTTACTTGTCTAAGTATGGAGTAGATATGGAATACCTGAATCAGAAGACCATATGTAGACAGTGCTATTTGAGGGCAGGGTATTTGAGACACCTGTGTGGCAAATATGACGTAGGAACTAGAGAAAACTTGTGTCCTTCTGGAGCAGCAGTTAGAAGCTAGCCAGGATATTACTGGATATCTATGATGGATCTAAGAGCTTATGTTTGAGCAACTGGTTGCTAGAACAGTGTCTAATAGGTAGTAATAGGGCCCCTAGTGACTAATTGGTAGTAATAAGCATACATAAAAGTATCAATGATGAAATAGGGTAAGTTGGTAGGTTAGCTGAGACACAGTGGTAAGCTAACCGGTACTTATTACATTTTAATTCATGCTCAGTGCTGCTCAAAATGTGTAACTGCAGACATCTAGGAAAAATGGAAAAGGGAAATAAAGACCACTAGGTGGATATGCGAGTTGCTAATAGTTTAATGTACTGTTAATAGTAAGTTATTAACAAGAAAATTTAAGAACTGAAAAAGAACAAGAACTGAGGGCATGTTTAGCGCAAAGAGCTTTTATTTCACAAAGCTATAGGCACCTGAAAAAGAAATCTAATAAGGAGGTTTCTCAGCTATAACTGTAAAGTTGTTAACTAAAAAATTCTTTGTGCTACCATAAAAAAACTATAGTTCATTGTGAAGCCAGGTTTTGAATGTAACTTCTCATCATGCACCTCAAATTTTCCTGCTGTGACCTTTTCTTCAATGTGCCATAAGAATTTTGGAGGAACACTGAGCATGTACAGAGAATTAGTGAGGAGATGATGGCTAGCAAGTGTGAAACAAATGAGAAACTATTAATTCATAAATCACATTTCCTGTGAACTAGATTTTCATGCACTTTTCTATCTTTGAAAAGTTTTGGTACACAATTTAATAAACACATTGATACTCTGAAAACAAGTACAATATTTTTTCATCAGAGGACACACTGTATGCAAAAATTAAATGTCTGATATTCAAAGTTCTATATTAAAGTTCCAGTTGCATTATTCTTGGTATGTCGGTAATGCCTACAAGCCCAAAGAAATGCCTACAAGCCCAAAGAAATGCCTACAAGCCCAAAGGTGTAGACATGGAATAAACACTTTTTAAGTCACACTCAAATTCTTCCAGTTTAAGGAAAAAAGAAAAAAATCAAGAGATGAGTACAGCATTGTTCCTCTTTTCTCAGTGCAAGCACTGGTGCAGAAATCTGATGGTTTCTTTAAGAGTTTTGAGTTTAGCTCTAGCTATATATAGTCTCTCACATGTCCATAATGTCTTTCACTTTTGCTGTTCTTCTTAGCTGATCTACAACTTCTGATACCATTTAAATTCTTTTGTTTCTTGCTAGCTCTCTCAGGTTTACCAGCTGTCAGCTCTGGAACAGTAGATCTCATTAGAAAAGTTGCCATTCAAGGGAAGTATTAAAAAATGTGTTACCTGAACTGCCTCAATTCTGAGAACCATGTTGTTTCTCAGGGTTATGGTCTGGGTTAACTTTAAATCTCTTAAGAAGTAAAACACATCTTCAAGAAAATTTCCCAGATTCCTGTACAAAATTGTATTATTAATTTACCATAGTATTTATAAAAAGGTTAGATATTAGCAAATGGGGCTATAATTTTTGGCTCATGTGAAATAGTACCATACGTGTTAATAGAAATTCCTGCAGCAATTCCTAGAAGATACATTACATTTTTGAGTCCTAAGTGTAATGGAGAGTAGAATTTGAAATACTAAATAAATTACTGAGCTTCAATAAACTTGGATAAATATTTACAGATAAAAATAATTCAAGAAAAGTAGAAAAAACCTACTACAATAATTATGAAGCTGTAAGTTTTATTTTTATTAAGTTCAAGTAAATATTTCTTTCTTTAAATAGAATACTAAAAAATACTAAGATATAATGAGAATCATATTTAGTGTAATAAGGAAATAGTCAATGGGGAAAAATAATTTTTGGAGGTATGCAGCACAAAACCATGCTTGAACTAAACGACTTTCCTTCATCAAATAGCTAGAAAAACCCAGATTTTGCATCGCACTATTAATATTTTTCTCACATAGGCCTTCTATCATGTCTGTAACAATTTTCAAATTAAATTCAAACTTGAAGGGCTACTGGACCCTAAGTGTGTTTATCTAACAGGAGGAGTTTGAGGACAGGACACATGATCTGCATACTACAAGACAAAAAATATGTCAGTTTTCCACAGTGGGGCAAAAGAATGCATAGATGGCATAGTCTGTGTCTTTATGACTTTCAGAGCCAGAGTAATTCTTTTAGAAAATTGTGGTTCTTCAAACTGTTCATCAGACCTCTAGCATATTTAAATAGTTGCCTATGTAATTAGATGGTTTGAATTGAAGTTTTAGATTAAATTAAAAGCAATGCATAGAAGGGGCCGATAGGGATGCTGGCAAGGAACGCTTCATTAGGGACTGTAGTGATAGGACAAGGGGTAATGGGTTCAAACTTAAACAGGAGAAGTTTAGGTTGGATATGAGGAAGAAATTCTTTACTGTAAGGGTGGTGAGGCACTGGAATGGGGTGCCCAAGGAAGTTGTGAATGCTCCATCGCTGGCGATATTCAAGGCCAGGCTGGACAGAGGCTTGGGTGGCATGCTTTAGTGGGAGGTGTCGGTCCTTTCCAACTCTAACTATTCTATGATTCTATGATTCTATGAGATGATATGAAATAATGTGGGCAGAAGAGTGGCAGTGAGTTATGGGTATAGCCTCTTAACATAATAGCATTTATAGTAAACTAGATATTTAGAAACGGTCTGAGGGACTGAATATTACTGGAATCCATCCTGGAATGAACCAACGAAAGCTTTCATAGCAAAGCTCACAGAGCAATTGTGCATGTGTCTGAAATTTTGCTTGTGTTGCCTATTTCTTAGATCAAAAAGCACCTTAATATCTGCATTATTTTTCAAAAATTAATTTGCATCTGACTGTCTGTAAGAAAACATAGACAACAGGACACAGAAATAAAAAGGTCATTCAATAATGCACATGGTCTGCAGAGCACCTTCCATGTAGGTGTATTGCAGAAAAAGTGGGGCAAAAAATAATCTCTCTTGTGTATTCAGTCAATCCCATTATGTTGAAGCCAATTCAAAAATCTTTATTCCCCCCTTTGATATCCTCCAATCATTGCTAAACTGTTGTTACTAAAAACAATTTCTCATGAATATGGGGTCAGTTTTCTGAGTTGCAGTTATCTATAACACACAACAAATTGGAGTGTATATACAACTATAACCCTATACTTACTCTGAAAAAAAAAAAAGATTCATTTTGAAGACATAAAATTTATTTCTTACTAATTTTTCATGAAAATAATCAGAATTTATAAAATTTATCTTTGCTAATTTTAAGCAAAGGGATCTTCAGAGGCATGATGCAAATAGATAATTTCATAAGCCATTGTCAGAAGTCATTCATATTGCTTCTGGAAGGGCATTGTATTTAGTTCTCTGGCCTACAGTCTGTACTACAGCTTTGAGTGATTGGCGAGGTTTAGCAGAAACTGATTCAAACACAAATGTGCAAGAATTTTCAGTGGTACCTGATTTTATCATCAAAAATTAGCTAAAGGAATTTATTCAAAGAAATTAGGCACAGACATAGAGGTCTGTGAGACAGAGGCTTTGGGGAAATTTGTAGTGGAAGAACATTAAAACTGCAGTCAACACTAAACCTAGCATCAGCAAATGAGTCAGAGACATTATTAACATGTTAATTTTGTTTTCTACTCCATATACCATTTATGCCTGTGTTTGTATGTATCAAAGGAATTTCACATCTCTGAAAAACCTTTTTTTAAAAAGGCACCTATAATATTTACAGTACAAACATGTCTGGTAATGAGATTCTGAAACAGAAGAGATGAGGGCTCAAGTATAATTGCTTTTTTGACACCAGAGACTCTTGGATAAATTTCAATATCTGACACCATACTATATCCTGAAAGACCTACAGGCTTCATGGAGAAGCTCTGTCATGATTCTGTAAACTCAGGTCATGCTTTTCGTAGCTGGATTATTTTTGATGACTGCTATTTCTGTTATGATGAGGTACCTTTTAACTTGTTTGCTTTAGACAAATTTCTGTGCTACTCTAAAAATAGTTGCATTCAAAGGTAGATATCCTTTTCTTGCCTCCTGTAAATAGATAATACACATTCTCTCCTACAGTGGGTCTAGGGTCTTCATTCTCACAGTCCCTGTGTCTGCCTTCCAAGACTTGGGTGGTGTGGTCAGAGCATTTGCCAGTGAAGACTGAGGCAAAGAAGTCATTAAGAACCTCAGCCTTCTTGAAATCCAGGGTAGCCAGTTCTCCTGATAGCTTCTGGAGGGGGCCCACGTTGTCCCTAGTCTGTCTTTTATTTGCAATGTACCTATAGAATCCCTTCCTGTTATCTTTCACATCCCTAGCCAAGCTTAATTCTAAGTGGGCCTTAGCTTTCCTAACCTGGTCCCTAGCTTCCCAGACAACATCCCTATATTCTTCCCAGGCTGCCTGTCCTTGCTTCCACCTTTCATAAGCCTCTTTTTTCCTTCAAATTTTCCTCAGTGGGAAGGAATGCCATCCAGAGGGACCTTGGCACGCTTGTGAGGTGGGCTGATGCCAACCTGAAGAAGTTTAACCATGACAAGTGCAAGGTCCTACACCTGGGTTGGAGCAATCCCAGGCACAGCTACAGGTTGGGCAGAGGAGGTTTAGAGCAGCCCTGCAGAGAAGGACATGGGGGTGTTGGTCGATGAAAAAATGAACATGAGCCGGCAGTGTGCACTTGCAGCCCAGACAGCCAACCATATCCTGGGCTGCATCAAAAGGAGCGTGACCAGCAGGTAGAGGGAGGCGATCCTGCCCCTCTACTCTGCTCTTGTGAGACCTCACTTGGAGTACTGTGTGCAGTTCTGGTGTCCTCAACATAAAAAGGACATGGAACTGTTGGAACAAGTCCAAAGGAGGGCCACGAGGATGATCAGGGGGCTGGAGCACCTCCCATATAAAGATAACGCTGAGAAAGTTGGGGCTGTTCAGCCTGGAGAAGAGAAGGCTGTGTGGAGACCTCATAGCAGCCTTCCAATATCTGAAGGGGGCCTATAGGGATGCTGGGGAGGGACTCTTCATTAGGGACTGTAGTGAGAGGAGAAGGGGTAATGGGTTCAAACTTAAACAGGGGAAGTTTAGATTGGATATGAGGAAGAAATTCTTTACTGTAAGGGTGGTGGGGTACTGGAATGGGTTGCCCAGGGAAGTTGTGAATGCTCCATCACTGGCGGTGTTCAAGGCCGGGTTGGACATAGCCTTGGGTGGCATGGTTTAGTATGAGGTGTCCCTGCCCATGGCAGGGGGGTTGGAACTGGATGATCTTAAGGTCCTTTCCAACCCTAACTATTTTATGATTCTATTATTCTATGATTAATGATTAAAAATTATCTTTTCATAATGCCTAGTAATCTTTCCTCTGAACCTACCATCCTGAGAGTGGTCTATTACTTTCAGATAAGTGATCTCTTAAATTAGGTGCTTATTCTTACATAACTGTTGCAGATACATTAGCTGGTTAAGTTAACCTTTGAAGATAAGTCTTACTGGTACCTTGCAAGTTATGTTTTTTATCTTTTTCTACTTTTAAGATTCAATCATCTGTGTCCAAGAGGTCACCAACTATTACCTCTTTCCTTCATATTAAAGGATATAGTATTAATATCCTAATATATGAAAAGTATTATGTGTCTACAGTTATGAGATTAATTTTTGTTTAGTTTTACTGCCATTTGCCTGTAATCTCACTGTTTTCAGTTATGCTCTGGCAATGTATTATTTTGGCATAAAACTCTGATTAGTCTAAATCTCAGTAAATTGCAAAAATTAACCTGTGATAGAAATGAGTTTTCTCTGAGTCATGCAGAACCAAATTGTCCTTCATTAGGTGACCGGTTTATCTTACAGCAGAATAAAATAAGTATTTTAGTACTAATATTTCAGGATAGGTAAATTCTGCTATTCGCAGTCACTTTTTTTCAGCTTCTGCAATTTTTTGAAGGAATTTCCTCCCCCAACCCCCTTTTTCACTCTGCTCTCACACTCCTATTCCTTGAACAATTCTTCCAACAAGAACTCCTTGGTGACTGCTATGAGTTAATGCTTTGGAAAATGCAACACTTACTTGCAAACATATCTCAAGATCACAGATCTTGAGTGCTGAGCATAACTGTTTTGTTATGAAACAAAAATATTTTGGTTTGTGTTTTTCTTTTTTTTTTTTTTTTTTAATGCAGTGAAATAAAGTCAAGTAAGTCCAGTTCCTGTCTTTCATATTCACACGGGGCACCCTTCCCTCCCCCAGGATCAAGTGCTGTAATTCCTGGATGGAAAGAGGGTGTGGGGGCTGGTGTCATTTAAATATTTTATTCCTTACATGTCCTAATGCTTTCTCATGAATTGTGGGTAGGAACTATAAGGCTTCTTAGACAACACTATGATAGCTATGAATATATTTCTTTAGGACTTGAACTTATTTAATTTTTTGCAATGAGTTGTAGAACAAAACATCCTGTAGAAGAGCCTGTATGTGCTGGCATCCTAATTAATGAATAAAAATTAAATAAATGTAGCACTAATTGTTAAAAAATACCAACCAAAACCCAAACCCTTAACCAGTAGAGATCTACATGAAAATCAGCAATGATATAAGTAAACATATTTTTCTGACTGTGAACAAATAACGAATGCCATGGGAGTGATGGGGACATAGAAAGTTTTCTAACAGAGAAAAGATGATACTGAAGGCTACAGATTTCAGATTTGTAGCAGTGAAATTCTAAAGGACTATCTCAAAGTAGCTCTGATTTTTTTTTTAAAGAAGCTTTATTTACTGTTATTTCTTGCATGTTTCATTATAGTTTGGGAATTTTTGTAATTTTTATATATTGCTTTCAAGCAAGAAAGCAACAGGCCAAGAAAATGTGGGCTGTTCAGCCTGGAGAAACGAAGTCTATATAGAGACCTCATAGTGAACTTTCAATATTTGAAGGGGGCCTATAGGGATGCTGGGGCGGGACTCTTCATTCGGGACTGTAGTGATAGGACAAGGAGTAATGGGTTCAAACTTAAGTAGAAGAGATTTGGGTTATATATAAGGAAGAAGTTCTTTACTGTGAAGGTGGTGAGTCACTGAAACAGGTTGCCCAAGGAAGCTGTGAATGCTCCATCCCTGGCAGTGTTCAATGCCAGGCTGGATGGGGCCTTGAGCAACGTGGTGTAGTGGGAGGTGTTCCTGCCCATGGAAGGGAGGTTGGAACTAGATGACCTTAACGTCCTTTCCAACCCTAATCATTCTATGATTCTAAGAACAGGTAGAGTTTTAGCATTTTAGAGTTACTGAAGAGTGTCAGATGGTGGCAATTACTGCTCTTGCTATTGTTATTCCGCTCCAATATTTGTTAATAAAGAAGGCGAATAACATAAGCACTTAATGGTGTTATCAAATACAAAGCAGGTATTAATGAGACAGGACACCTGACCCAAACTAGCCAAAGGGATTTTCCACACCACAGCACACCATGCCCAGTATATAAACTGGGGGGAGTTACCTGGAAGGGGCAGATTGCTGTTCAGTTCGGGCTGAGTGTCAGTCAGCAAGTGGTGAGCAATTACATTGTGCATCACTGCTGTTCATTGTTTTTTCCCCTTCCCTTTAGTTTTATTTCTCTCTCCTTGTTCTTATATTGTACTTTAATTATTAAACTGCTCTTATCACAACGTGTGCGGTTTACATTCTTTCAATTCTCCTCTCCATCCAGCCTGGAGAGGGGGAAAAGGAGAGTGAGTAAGTGGCTGTGTGATACTCGCTGGCTGGGGTTAAACCACAGTGATTGGTTTAGATGTACCAGA
This sequence comes from Ara ararauna, assembly GCA_028858755.1. NCBI lineage: Eukaryota > Metazoa > Chordata > Aves > Psittaciformes > Psittacidae > Ara > Ara ararauna. The sequence continues at coordinate 56,428,722 of CM054378.1, forward strand.
TAGTTTTTTGAAAATCTGAAATTATGTCAAACTGAGATCTGAAAACATTAGCAAAGTAGAAATTAAAATTTCACCCTCTTTCATCCCTACTTTCACTTATCTAAATCCTCATAATCACAGGAAATGATGAAGGAAAAAAACATTAGGACAGGAAGAACATAAAAGAATCCTACAAATCACAAAGTACTAAATGTTTTCTTACAGCCCATAAGAAATATAAGAAATACATTGCAAGCCACAACAACAGCAAATACATGGTATAGAACAGGAGGAATCAAGACCACTGTTGATATCCTATGTCTTTGCTTTAACAGGAATTTATATAAATATGTAAATGATCATTAATTTCACATATATATGAGAGATATGATATATATAAAAATATGTATTCAGGTATGCAAGAAAGGCTGAAGAGCCCCAACTCTCTCAACTTTTATTCATAAGGCAGGTATTCCCGCCTCCTGTTCATTTTGTGGCCCTCCCCTGGATCTCCTCCAACAGGTCCACATCTTTCCTATGCTGAGGACTATAAAGCTGGAAACAGTACTCCAGGTGGGGTCTCATAAGAATGGAATAGAAGGGCAGAATCACACCATTCCACCTGTTTTTGATGCAGCCCAGATAGTGTTTTAACAAATGCTATCTTTTGATATTAATGATATTAATTGTCCCCACAATTCTGCATGTAGGCTTATCTGAAAATCTACTTTATGTTTGTAAATACTTTTTTTTAATTCTGTCTGGAAATATGTTCATAATCAATTTATAGCTATTTACACCAGCATTCTTTCAATTTAATTAGTTTTTCCCCACTTCTTCCACAGCCCCGAATTCTTAACAGAATTAAATGATTCTATGATTCTATGACTCTTCATGTAAACAAGTCATTTAGCCTCTTTTCATAAGCTTGGTTTTCCATTATTGTAATTATTTTGGCATTTCATTGAACCTGTTTCAATTTAAATTCATTAATGTAGGCAACCAAAACTGTACATTACATTCTGTATGAAGTCTTAGTGCTATGCACATAGTGGGTTTTTTTCCAGTCTGTCTTTTCTGTTTCTTCCAGAAGTGTGATACTTTTTTAAAAAGTTTGGTACACTAATAGCTCACAATCATCTGTAGGATTTGAGATAGGAAAAGAAGTGGTAGTCTTAAATTGAAGCAAAGGAGACCTAGCTTTGCTTAAATGAAAACACTCTAACGCAAAATCAGAGTAAATGGTTTAAGAAGGCTGTGGAAGAGAAGAATGTCAAGAACAGCTTAGATGAATATCTGTCAGGAATGCTTTAAGTTTAATTCACCTGTCTCTTAGAGGGAGAATAAATTACACGACCTCTTAAAGACCCTGTCATTATTATGGCTCTGTAATAAAATATATTTCTATACCATCTCAGTAACTGTTTATGAATCATGTGTTTTATTATTTACAGCAGCGAATACTGTTCTTTATTTTGAAGTAAATTCTATTGCAAATTACTCTTCTCGATCCTTGAGAAACTGGGGTGAAATTATCTACACTTAGTCTGAAAGATGTACTGTACTGTGACATGTGCCCACAACTGTACTTTTCAGTTATGAAAATGATAATAAGACTCCTGACTTTACAGGATTTTTCTATCCATACATCTCTTAGTTAAAATATAATTTCTCTAGCATTTTTAATAGATGTGATCTGATGAGGGAGACAATCCCTTCCTTTGATCTATAAGCTGTGCCCTTGTTTAAGTATCCACAAAGCTGCTCAGGTACACCATGGTAGATGGTACCACCAGCACAGAGCCTTTTCCACAAAGCTGCTACTTTCCTCCAGCCTGTCTGGCTTGTCTGAATGGCATTCCTGCCCTCAAGCATATCAACTGAACACCTCAGGTTGATGTCATCTGCAGACTTTAGAGGAACACGATCTCTCGACATTACCTCCTCTTGTTTTTGATGAAGACTTTAAACAAAAGAGGACCCAGGAGAGACTCCTGTGGAACGACTCTAGTTAAAAGCATCTTGGCAGAATATAACCCATTACCATCAGGGTCCAGCCATCAAAATACATTTTGCTCATGTACTTGTTCACTCATCCACTGTAACAACCTAACTCATCCACAGAAATGTTAGAGAGAGTGTCAAAACCACTGCAAGTCAGGGTGTTGGACGTGCACTCCTCTCTCCCCATCTACATATCCAATCATTTTATTATAGAAGGAAATCAAATTGGTCAGGCACAATACACCTTCGATAAATCCATGTTGACTCTTCCCAGTCCCCTTCTTCTGCTTCTGGGGCTTCAAGGATACTGACTCCATGAATTTTTCCAGGGATGAAAGTGAGACTGGCTGGTCTTTAATTGCCCAGATTGACCTTTTGGTCTCTTTTGAAGTTGACTATGACATTTGCTTTGTTCTGTTTGTAAGAAATGTCTTCCAGTGTCCACAATTTCTCAAAGATAATGGAAGGAGGTCTTGAAATGACACTGTCCATCTCTGACTTGGGTGCAGTCTGTCATGTCCTTTAGACTTTCAATTAACCCATGACTTGGTCCTCATCCACTGCGGCTGCCTTTCTTTCTTGAACCTTGCCTCCAGGCACAGATTTCAGATAACTGTTCCTATTTTGTTAATTATAATTTTTTTTTCTACAGAACATTTGCAGTCATGAAGGGTACTTCACTACCAAAATACTTGATCCAGAACAGGAGTCCTAGCTTGAAAGCTCTCCCCAGACATTTTAGTCAACAAAGCATGCTCTTCGATATGCTCTGAAGTGTCTTAATCACAAGATTAGAAGTTTTTTATTGCTTATTAATCCCTCTGCTTCAGGAGGAAGCATTTCATAGGAGCATTTCATAGCCTGGTGACCACAGATGTCAATTTCATCCATTAGGTTCTGTCATGGGTTCAGCAGCAGCAGTCATTTTTCTCCTCCTTGGTCGCTGGTGCAGCACTGTGTTTTTGACTTTCGGCCTGGGAACAGCGCTGATAACACCAGTGTTTCGGTTACTGCTTAGTGATGTTTTGGTCTGGCCAAGGACTTTCTGAGTTTCATGCTCTGCCAGGGAGGAGGGGAGCTGGGAGGAAGCAGAGACAGGACACCTGACCCAAACTGACCAAAGAGGTTATTCCATACCACAGCACGTCATGCCCAAGATGGAGGACGGAGATGAGAGACCCAGAAGGGTGGGGGGTGCACTGCGTGGTCGGGCTTGGTTTTAGGTGGTGAGAAATTGTATTCTTTCCTTGTAATTTCTCTTGTCATTATTATTATTGGTGGTAGCAGTCGTGGTCTTGTGTTATACTTTGGTTACTAAACTGTTCTTATCTCAACCTGTGGGAGTTGCATTCTTTTCTATTCTCCTTCCCATGCCTCCGGGAGTGGGGGGCAAGAAAGAGGGGGGAGTAATTGAGAGAGAGTCTGCGTGGTTAGAGAGGCTTAAACCACGACAGTTCTTTTTGGCGCCCAACGTGGGGCCCGAAGGGTTGAGATAACGACAGGATTAATAGCCACTCGTCACAATGCTGATTTGTTGGCTCTTAAAGTTGTTGCTTTTGGTTCTCTTGCGTTCATGGTTTCAGCCTGTTGTACCTTACTTACAGCCGGTATTTCTTATCTTAGCATGTTTCAGATATGGGTTTTGGTTTAAGGTTCTTGTTTTATTGTACTTTATTGGAATGGCTTGTGATACGGGCGGGCTCGAGAAGCCGTGGGGGGCGAATGTGTACCTGGCAGTTCGGCTGCTCTTCACCGTCCTGGCGAGGCTGTGGAGAGCCGAGGGGGGGCTGCCTCGGGAGCCGCCGGCTGCCGAAACGGCCCGGGGGAGCGGACCCGGGGAGCAGGAGCCGAGCCCCCCCACCGAGCCCAGCCCGACGGCTGCCGAGCAGAGGAAGGAGGTAGCAGAAGGGGTGAGCCCCCCGACTGAGCCCAGCCCGGCGGCTGCCGAGCCGCGGGAGGGGGAGGCTACCGAGCGGCAGGAGGAGACGGCAGAGAAGCCGGGCCCCGAGGCTGAACAGAGTCCCGTGGCCGAGCCCAGCCTCGTGGCGGCCGAGAGCATTCCCCGGCAGCTGCCCGCGGAGCCGCAGGAGAATGCAGGAGACCCCGCAGCACTTCCCAGCAAGGCAGAGAAGGAAGCTCTGGACTCAGACAAAGAGCAGCTGGTGGTGAGAGAGCCGGCAAGCGCAGCAGCTACACCAGCCCCAGTGGCAAGTACTGCAGTGTCATTTGAGAGCTCTGAAGGGTTTGAGTGGCCTTTGGGTACCCTTGAGACCTGCCTGCTGATTGTGATGGGGATCAGCATGGTGGCATGCATACACAGTGTGTTTTACCCACAACCATTTTGTCTGGTCCCCAGAGTTAAGCAGAGTGGGGTGTGGGCATTGTCTGGGGTTAGTCTGCAATCTATGGTGACTAACAGATTTTCCCCAAGCCTGGACAGTCATGAGTGGCAGGGTGTGTGGGACTGTATGGGCAAGTATCTTGCCCACTGGGCCCCTCCAGTGCTTTGGAAGCATTGGAGATGGAAGGCAGCTGTATGGAGTCCCCAGTGACAAGCTGCAGAAACTGCTGGAGGGGAGAGTGAATTACTTTGAGCCTGGTGGGCCCATGACACCTCAGGCCATCAGGGCAGAGATGCAGCATACAGATGGACTTATGATCGAGGGGTGGACTTGGCAATGGACACTGTGGCCCAGGTTACTGACGAGTGTGAACTCTGCACACAGCCTCTCCTGCTCTGAAAGGCTGTTACAGAAGATGGAGCTTGACATCATGGACTGGATGGACTCAGCAGCTTTGTAGGGATTGGTCTATGCACTGAGGGATGATCTCTCTCCCTCTCTGTGTGTGTGTGTGTATGCATATACATATACATGTGATGGTATACTGACAATGTGGAATCTGAGCATAACGTGAATGGTATGGAATAAGGGGTGGATAATGTCATGGGTTCAGCAGCAGCAGTCATTTTTCTCCTCCTTGGTAGCTGGTGCAGCACTGTGTTTTTGACTTTCGGCCTGGGAACAGCGCTGATAACACCAGTGTTTCGGTTACTGCTTAGTGATGTTTTGGTCTGGCCAAGGACTTTCTGAGTTTCATGCTCTGCCAGGGAGGAGGGGAGCCGGGAGGAAGCAGAGACAGGACACCTGACCCAAACTGACCAAAGAGGTTATTCCATACCACAGCACTTCATGCCCAAGATGGAGGACGGAGATGAGAGACCCAGAAGGGTGGGGGGTGCACTGCGTGGTCGGGCTTGGTTTTAGGTGGTGAGAAATTGTATTCTTTCCTTGTAATTTCTCTTGTCATTATTATTATTGGTGGTAGCAGTAGTGATTTGTGTTATACTTTGGTTACTAAACTGTTCTTATCTCAACCTGTGGGAGTTGCATTCTTTTCGGTTCTCCTTCCCATCCCTCCGGGAGTGGGGGGCAAGAAAGAGGGGGGAGTAATTGAGAGAGAGTCTGCGTGGTTAGAGAGGCTTAAACCACGACAGGTTCTTACAGCCTTAGTTAAGTATCTTGGACCCCTAATTTCTATCTCAGTTTTCCAAGCCCCTGGCTATTTTTCTAAAAGTGTTTTGATAGAAACTGAGGCTCCAATTGGGTGATGAAGTAATTCTCGTTAGTTGTCTCTTTTCTCAGTGAAAGAGAGGGATATGTGACATGAGAGGATTTAGTGGCACCAAAACCCCCTTAATGTAAGTTCCATATACTGTTGGGGAGAAAGGGGGGACATAACTTAAATGAATGGAGGTATTTTGACTGTCTGGGAAATTCTGAGATTATGTTACATGGATTTCTTCCTGTCAAGGCAGGAAATAGAATTTAATTGACACACTGCCAGGATTAGACATGTCTTACTACCATTTGCTGTGTTCACTTGTTTTATTCCTTGCTTTTACTTGTAGATTTTTGAGTATTGGCTCATGATATTCTTTTTGTTAGAGCTGAAATCGAAAAGGCTTTGAACTTCTTTGATTGTTCAGCCTGGAGAAGAGAAGGCTCCAGGGAAACCTACCAGACTTCCACTACCTAAAGGGGGAATACAAGAAAGCATTGGAGAGGGACTTTTTACAAGGGCATGTAGTAATAGGACAAGGGGCAATGGCTTTAAACTGAGAGAGCAGAGATTTATATTAGCTATGAAGAGAAAGTTCTTTACTGTCAGGGTGGCAAGGCACTGGAACAGAGGTTGTGGATGCCCCATCCCTGGCAGTGTTCAAGGCCAGTTTGTATGGGGCTTTGAGCAACCTGGTCTACTGTGAGGCATCACTGCCTGTGGCAGGGTGGTTGGAACTAGGTGATCTCTAAGGTCCCTTCCAATCCAAACCAGTATGATTCTATGATATAGTCATCTTATGACAGTAGCGCATGTAATAAAGGAACACCTAGATAATGTGTTTCTTCGTGTTTTGTCATGAGTGTTTCTCTTAAATTCTTTTTAACCTGTTCTGTGCTTAGAGAACATTTTATTGCTGTTAATATTCTCTGCTAGTTTTAACTCCTTAAGCTCTCTGAATCTGTGCCTTATATGCTTTTCTCGTTCTTTCTGAGAGTATTTTGTTATGTGCCTGTTTTCACATTTTCCGTTACTGACTTTTGCTTTTCAGATTATTGAAGAATTTTTTCATTCAACTACATTGGTTTCTGACCTCCTAATCTTACCTTTCCTTTGTATGAGGATAGTTTACCTCAAAGCCTTCCGTATCGTCTTTTTTAGAATTATCACCTGTTCTACTAATTTTCCTTTAGATTACTTTCTTCACGAACAAGTTCTTAGGCTTAAGTTCACTTTCCTGAAGTTCAAGAAATTATTTTTCTTTACTTTTCTCAGAATGGTGAATTTTTAAATCCCTTTTGCTTACTTTACTCTCTGCCATCAAATTTTAAATTATTATACAGAATTAACTAAAAAACTTCTGAGTTGATTCTTGCACTTTTTGCAATTAAAAAATAATCCACAACATATTCCAAGAACTCAACTGATACTTTCAATCCTGTGAAGATACTTTTTTAACATGTATCAGATATATCCAAACTGGATTGCTTTAGAGTTGTATTTCCTGGTGCATTCCAGAGACTACATATGTTGACTTGTTTGCTTGTGCCTAATTTTAAGGAGGGGGGAACATCTAGACATATATGTCTAATGAAAAATCATGGCAGTCAGGTGAAGTTCCCCTTGACGGGAAAAAGGGAAATAAAACCTCCATTTTCAAGAAGGGGAAAATGGATGAGTTGGGGAACTACAGACCAGTCAGCTTCACCTCTGTGCCTGGCAAAATCTTGGAGCGGATTCTTCTGGAAGGCATGCTGAGGCACATGAAAAACAACAAGGTGGTTAGTGACAGCCAGCATGGCTTCACTAAGGGGAAATCCTGTCTGACCAATCTGGTGGCATTTTGCGATGGCGCTACAGAACTGATGGACAGGGGTAGAGCAGTTGACGGCATCTACCTGGACTTGTGCAAAGCATTTGACGCTGTCTCACATGACATCCTTGTCTCTAAGTTGGAGAGACATCAATTTGATAGGTGAACCACTCAGTGGACAAAGAACTGGCTGGATGGCCGCACGCAAAGAGTTGTGGTCAATGGCTCAATGTCCAGCTGGAGACCAGTAACGAGTGGTGTCTGTCAGGGATCAGTATTGGGACTAGACTTGTTGAACATCTTTGTCAGTGACATGGACAGTGGGATTGAGTGCTCGCTCAGTAAGTTTGCCAATGACACCAAGCTGTGTGGTTCGGTTGATATGCTGGAGGGAAGGAATGCCATCCAGAGGGACCTTGACACCTTGTGAGGTGGGCTGATGCCAACCTTATGAAGTTTAACCATGCCAAGTGCAAGGTCCTCCACCTGGGTTGGAGCAATCCCAGGCACAGCTACAGGTTGGGCAGAGAAGAGATTCAGAGCAACCCTGCGGAGAAGGACTTGGGGGTGTTGATCGATGAGAAAATGATCATGAGCCAGCAGTGTGCGCTTGCAGCCCAGACAGACAACCGTATCCTGGGCTGCATCAAAAGGAGAGTGATCAGCAGGTCGAGGGAGGTGATCCTGCCCCTCTACTCTGCTCTTGTGAGACCTCACTTGGAGTATTGTGTGCAGTTCTGGTGTCCTCAACATAAAAAGGACATGGAACTGTTGGAACAAGTCCAAAGGAGGGCCACGAGGATGATCAGGGGGCTGGAGCACCTCCCGTATGAAGATAGGCAGAGAAAGTTGGGGCTGTTCAGCCTGGAGGAGAGAAGGCTGTGTGGAGACCTCATAGCAGCTTTCTAGTGTCTGAAGGGGGGCCTATAAGGATGCTGGGGAGGGACTCTTCATGAGGAACTGTAGTGAGAGGTCAAGGGGTAATGGGTTCAAACTTAAACAGGGGAAGTTTAGAGTGGATATGAGGAAGAAATTCTTTACTGTAAGGGTGGTGAGGCACTGGAATGGGTTGCTGAGGGAAGCTGTGAATGCTCCATCGCTGGCGGTGTTCAAGGCTGGATTGGACATAGCCTTGGGTGGCATGTTTTAGTGGGAGGTGTCCCTGCCCATGGCAGGGGGATTGGAACTAGATGATCTTAAGGTCCTTTCCAACCCTAATTATTCTATGATTCTATGAAAATGGCACTGGAAAATGTTTTAGTGTCTGAACATGCATTCTTGTAACTGTGCAAGTGTTTGATGGTCATATAAGGATAGTTTAAGGCTTACCAGGATCTGCTATTAAAACTTTAATGAAATGAGTCTGGAAAAATCATGCATCATTAACGACATCAATCATATGGTGTGCATATGAGATCCTTGCTGAGTGTCAAGCTAGGTATGAAATACATTACCAAAGTGTTCCAGAAAGAAAAATGGGACAATAGCCAAGCAAACTGTGGGGTAAATAGAGAAAAGGACCCTTCTGCTTTAATATCTTCAAAATAAAATGTGGAAGATGGGTACTTTGTCAAAGAAACGCATACTTCCCATAGATTCATTCTCTGATAATCTAATGTTTTGAGGTAAAAAGGAGTTTGTGTTTACTGATTTCTATGATATGGGAGAATAGTGACCAGTTCAGCTAAAAAAAGAAAAGTTATGAAATATGATTATAGTGAGCAATTATGTTTACTTTCCCCCCCAAAAAAACCTGAATTTACAATAAATACAGTAAAAAAATAATATTTGCTTTTATAGACATGCAGAAAATTTTCACAAGAACAAATTCTATACAGAACATTTTTTCGTCTGGAAAACCTTTTAGTAAAACTTTCGACGAACAAAAATATTCACTACTTCTAGCATAGGGGCTAGAAGGACAGCAGCAGATTTAAACCGGCCGTCGCCGGCCGCTAACGGTCATTTCCGGAGGTAAGCAGCTCCAGAGAGGAGCCTTCAGCACCGGAGCGAGGGGAAACCCCGCGCCCCGGAGCCTCAGCCCTGAGCGGCGACAGCCACCGAGGGAACCACGAGCGCGCGCCAAGCCTCGCCCAGGAGCCGGCAGCTCCGCCGAGGCGAGCAGCGACTCACAGGGGCCGGTGCCAGGACGGACGGCCCCGCCCTGAGCGGGGAAAGCCCGCCCCGCGGAGCGCGGGAACAGCGCGTGGTGAGGCGATTGGCTTAGGCAGCGGGAGCTGGCAGTGGGCGGAGTGGGGAGCGCTCGGTGCGGTCTGGGGGCTCTGCTCTGCCTGCCCCGGCGGTGGCAGCGCCGGCACCAGGCAGAGCCGATGAGAGGGGAGGCTGCAACGCAGAGCTCGGGGTGCAGAAAGTGCCTGCACTGGTCTTGTGAAGGGAGGGTGCGCAATGGGCTGGGCTGCACTCTGTGCGCCCTGATGGAGGTCCTCCTGCAGCAAGGGCTGAGCTGCGGAGCACTGTCAGTAGCTGAAAGGTGTCAGGAAAGCTGAGAGGGAGCTGGGCTGCTTGCTCCAGGCCCAAACTGTGCAGGGGTCACAAGCGTCCACCACAGTGCATACAGAAGAGGAGGAGAGCAGTAATCCAGGGAGCTGGGAACTAGTAGCAGAAAAAAGAACCAACAAAAAAAGGAATGAGGTGATTGTCCTGCTGTAATTAGCACTGATGTAGGCTCACCTTGAGTACTGGGTGCAGTTCTAGGCCCCACCATTTGAGAAAAATATGAAGGTCCTTGAATGCATCCAGGTGGGCAACAAAGCTGGTGACAGGACTGGAAGGCATGTCCTGTGAGGAGCTGCTGAGAACACTGGGTTTCTTTAGTTTGGAGAAAAGAAGGCTGAGGGGTGACCTCATTGCGCCTCTCCAAGGACCCAAGGAGGGGAAAAGGAGGGGGTGGTACTGGTCTCTTCTCACTGGGATACGTTGTCAGGACATGTGGGAATGGTTCAGAGCTGCGCCGGGGGCAGTTTAGAGTAGACATGAGGAAGCATTTCTTTACCTAGAAGGTGGCCAAAAACTGGAACAGACTTCCTGGAGAGGTGACCAATGCCCTATGCCCATCAGTGTTTCAGAGGCATTTGGACAACACCCTTAGTAGCAAGCTTTAACTTTTGGCCAGCCCTAAAGTGGTCAAGCAGTTGGACTTGATCATTGTAGTCTCTTCCAACTTCATTTTTTAATCCCTACTTCCTTCTTTCCCTAACAGTACATGCTGAGGAAATACTGGACCACATTTCTTCCCAGCTCAGTACTAGCGGAAGGGATTGAATGGGTATAGTGTCCCATCACAGGCATTAGCTCTGTCACTTTGTAAGAAGGAGTCCTGTGCCTTCTGATGGGGATTAGAGATGTAGATTATCTGTGGATCACTTGAGCATCTGAACAGATTTGCAAAAAACAGGTGTGAACTGGATTTTGAAACTCTTCTGTGTTCATCCAGTTTATTTGGGTTTCCACAGCATAGCAAAAGAGCACATCTCTGACATCAGTGAGGCTCAAAGGTCAAGCCCTCAGCCTGAAGCAGGATGTGCTCCTGAACTAAATGGTTGCAAATCTTTTTTATGTAGGCAATACCTGCTCATTTCCTTGTGATTTTCCCCACTCCCAACCCCGCATCTCCCCCAGATACTGGTTTCTAAAAATGCCTGAGTTGTTTCTTTTGGAGAAACAAAACACAAGAGCCTGAGAACAACGGCATTTCCATCAGGAATCCGTCTTGCCCAATGCTCTCTCTCCAGTGGCACCCCATATGTGTCTAAAGGAGGGTATATGAGGAGTGCAGGTCTACTTCTGTCAGGGTCCAGAGGGTGCTCATAGGCTTCAGTGCCTGGGACTGGCTTCCCTTGGGACCGGCACTGCAGATGGCCCCTCAGAACTATGTCAGAGCTAGTCATGCAGAACTATATGCATAGCATATCATAGCTGTTCCATTCCATTCCATTCCATTCCATTCCATTCCATTCCATTCCATTCCCTGCACTCACAATGAGCTGTACAATGAGGAGACTGTTATTTACCTGAAATGCCAAGGGGTTTTCAGCAGCAAAAACACTTTCAAGGACACAAGGTTACAGGTGGAAAGAGTATTTAATTTATTTATAAATAAAGTTATTATATTTAGTTTAGTTTAGCTTAGTTAATTTTAGTCTAGTTTAGTTTAGATTATATTTTCTTTTTCTAAATCTTTCAGAGAAGTGCCCTGGTGGTGGCAGAGGCAGAGCAGTACAAGAACACAGCCAGAATGGGCCAGGCAAGACCTGCTGAGGGGTGGTGCTCAGTGCTACAGAGGACAGCAGCAAGTCCCGGGGCCACACTGGGTTGTCATGGTTTAAGCCTCTATAACTCATGCAGTTTTACTCACTCACTCTCCCCTCTTTCTTCTCCTCGTTCCGGGAGGGATGGGAAGGAGAATCGAAAAGAATGCAACTCCCACAGGTTGAGATAAGAACAGTTCAGTAACTAAGGTGTAACGCAAACCCACTACTGCTACCACCAATAATAATAATGACAAGGCAAATACAAGGAAAAAATACAATTGCTCACCACCTACACCCAGCCCGACCACGCAGTGCACCCCCACCCTTCCGGGTCTCTGCTCTCCGTTTTCACATTCTGGGCATGACGTGCTGTGGCATGGAATACCTCTTTGGTCAGTTTGGGTTAGGTGTCCTCTCTCTGCTTCCTCCTGGCTTCCCCTCCTCCCTGGCAGAGCATGAGACTCAGAAAGTCTTTGGTCAAACCAAAACATTACCAAGCAGTAACTGAAAACACTGGTGTTATCAGCGCTGTTCCCAGGCCGAAAGTCAAAAACACAGCACTGCACCAGCTACCAAGAAGGAGAAAAAATGACTGCTACTGCTGAACCCATGACATGGGGCCACCCTGGGAGTGCAGAAGGCTGCCTCCCCCCAGATGCGGGGCATGAAGGCCACCTGCGTGGAGCACAAATCACTGCCTTTGGGCTACAATAGCCCAAAGGAGCCCCATGAAGGGGCTGTGCTTGGCTGCAGGGGAAGGCAAAAAACCCCAGGGACGCTTGCTGGTCCACCCTGGGGAGGAAAAAGCCCTTCCCCCCCCAGCTGCAGGACACAAGGGGCCACCTTCGTGGAGCATGAGCACCAGGCGATAAGGAAGCCAGAATGAACCGAGGAGCCCTGAGGCGCCCTGACAAGTGGTCATGCGCAGTGCTCAGAGGAAGGCAAAAAACCCCCGGGGACCAGTGCCAATCTGCCCTGGGGGAATATTCCTTCCTGACCCTAGCGCTGGCAATCAGCTACTCCCTGAGCATGTGGGCGAGACCTGCTTCTGGTCCATGGGCTGGTTATGGCTCTAAGGGGATACTGGCACTGCCTTTTCTGCCTCCAACTAGAGCCATCTTAGCAGCTTCCAACAATAGCAAAATGCCGCTGGCCTGATCAACCCTGGGGGCAAGAACCCTTCCTGTGCCTGGCAGTGGGAGCTCCTAGCACTGGGCCATCTGTGGATCCTATTTCTTATGGATACTGCCACTATCTCCCCAAAAGATGGGGATGATTATCTCCCCAAAGACTGAAGCACAATTTATGTCCGTCCAGTGAGCTGGGAGTGTGGCTCCTCTAGGAGCTGGAAATGCAGCTGAGAACCTCCAGCAGTTCCATGCAGCTTCGGGCAGTCTTCCCTTCTCAGCCCCTCCAAGTAATTCCACCAGTGCCTCAAGGAATTCCTCTTGGGTGCCTTCAGGCTGCCAGCTCTGTCCTGGTGGCAAAACCAGGCACTCTGGCAGTGGGACATGGGAAGGCTCTGCCTTATACTGCCCCAGGGCATTGTGATGCTGCATTGGGTGCTAGCACTATGACATGGGGGTGACTGGGCCCCCACAGCCCTGCCCAACGTAGCCCTGCTGCTGCCCCTTCATCCTCCATCCCTTGGAGAAAGGCCTTTGGGGTGCTGGCCTTGAGGCAGTGCCTGTGCCCAGGAGGCCCAGGGGGATGTCCCTGCCCATGGCGGCCATGCGGGGTGTCCCTGTAAATTAATCTGTATGTTCAGACTGTATCAATAAAGACGTTTATACCATGTACAGTCATTTGAATGTGGTAATCCCAGAGGTGAAAGAAAGGGGTTTTGGTTCCCTCTGCATGAACTTTGCAGAAACATAGAGAGCATGCAGGATTTCCTCACCATACCTTATCGATGCACCAAGTGGCTTTTGCTACTATGCTGCTTATGGTGAGGTCTTCTTCTTGGAAAGAAGAATTTAAGAAATCTCTTCTGCGTTTGTTGCACAGGGCTTTTACATAGTTGCTTGTGTTTATTAACATTCATGTGTCTAGTTTGGCGGTTTACCTCTTGTATTGCTACTTGAATACAACATTTCACTGACTGCTGCCTAAGTCCATGTTCTTGGTAGCTCAATAAAGTGTTTTGATCCCAATTTGGTTTAAATCGCGTGGACTGAGCAGCTGTTCCTTGCAACACTCAGGAAAGACAAGTAACTGACGCAGTTGTGTAGAGCAGTTTGAAACCCCTCAGGTAAGTATCACGTAAGGGTACTGTATAGAGGGCAGAGATTTAGAGTTTGGCAGCGAATTCCCCCAGCACATTTGTTCAAATCCTTGAAATGCAGAATGGCCTCTGATCTCTCTCCCATAGGCTTGTTTCTTGACTTGTCTGTTGGGGGGACTAGCCTCCCTTGGGACCTGCACTGCAGATAGCCCCTCAGATCTATGTCAGAGCTTGTCATGCAGAACTGTATTCTATAGCCCCATCATAGAAGACCACCAAATTTGTCAGACAGGATTTCTCCTTAGTGAAGCCCTGTTGGCTGTCACCAAAAACATCATTGTCCATGTGCCTTAGCATACTTTCCAGGAGAATCTGCTCCAAGATTTTGCCAGGCACAGCAGTGCCAAGGTGAGCAGCTCCAGAGAGGAGGCTTCAGCACCAGAGCAGGGGGAAGCCCCGCATCCAGGAGCCTCAGTTCTTAGCAGTGAGAGCCACCGAAGGAGCCTGCTTAGTAAGGTTCCATGGGATAAAGCCCTGGAGGGAAGGGGAGCCAGGACTTCTGGTTGATATTCAAGGATCACCCGCTACATGCTCTGGAGTGTTGTGTCCCGACTAGAAGGAAATGCAGCAGGAAGGCCAGGAGACCTCCATGGATGGATAAGGAGCTGCTGAGAAAACTTAGAAGGGAAAAAAGAAGCTTACGAAAGGTGGAAGCAAGGACAGGCAGCCTGGGAAAAATACAGGGGTGTTGTCCTGGAAGCTAGGAGCCAGGCCAGGAAAGCTAAGGCCCAGTTAGAATTAAATCTGGCAACGGATATGAATAACAGGAAGGGCTTCTATAGGTATGTAGGAAGCAAAGCACAGACTAGGGATAATGTGGGCCCTCGCTGGAAGCTAATGGTAGAACTGGCTACCCTGGATTTGGAGAAGGCTGAAGTTCTGAATGACTTCTTCACCTCAGTCTTCACTTGCAAATGCTCTGAACACATCGCACAAATCTTGGAAGGCCAATGCAAAGACTGTGAGAATGAAGGCCTCAGGCCCACTGTAGGTGAGGATCTGGTTTGAGATACTCTTAAGAGCCTGAATGTGCACAGGTCCATGGGACCTGATGAAATCCATCCATGGGACCTGAAGGAGGTGGTGTATGAAATTACTAAGCTACCGTCCATCATATTTGAAAAATCAGACAGGTGAAGTTCCTGACGACTGGAAAAAGGGAAATATAGCCCCCATTTTCAAGAAGGGGAATATGGAAGACCTAGGGAACTACAGACAATTGAGTCTCGCGTCTATGCCTGGCAAAATCTTGGAGTGGATTCTTCTGGAAGGCATGCTGAGGCACATGAAAAACAACAAGGTGGTTAGTGACAGCCAGCTTGGCTTCACTAAGGGGAAATCCTGTCTGAGCAGTTTGGTGGCCTTCTGTGATGGGGCTGCAGAAATAACGGGTAGAGCAGTTGACATCATCTGCCTGGACTTGTGCAAAGTGTTTCACACTGTCCCATACGACATCCTTCTCTCTAAACTGGAGAGACATCAATTTGATAGATGGACCACTCAGTGGATAAAGAATTGGCTGGATGTCCGCATACTAAGAGTTGTGGTCAATGGCTCAGTGTCCAGCTGGAGATCAGTAACGAGTGGTTTCCGTCAGGGATTGGTGTTGGGACCAGTCCTGTTCAACATCTTTGTTGGCAACATAGACAGTGGGATTGAGTGCACCCACAGCAAGCTTGCCAATGACACCAAACTGTGTGGTTCGGTTGATACGCTGGAGGGAAGGAATGGCATCCAGAGGGACCTTGACATGCTTAAGAGGTGGGTCAATGCCAGCCTCATGAAGTTCAACCATGCCAAGTGCAAGGTCCTACACCTTGGTCAGGGCAACCCCAGGCACAGCTACAGGTTGGGCAGAGAAGAGATGCAGAGCAGCCCTGCGGAGAAGGACTTGGGGGTGTTGGCCAATGAGAAAATGAATATGAGTCGGCTTCAGTGTCCACTTGCAGCCCAGAAAGCCAACTGGGCTGCATCAAAAGGAGTGTGGTCGAGGGAGGTGATCCTGCCCCTCTACTCTGCTCTTGTGAGACCTCACTTGGAGTATTGTGTACAATTCCTCAACATAAAAAGGACATGGAACTTTTGGAACAAGTCCAGAGGAGGGCCACGAGGATGATCAGGGGACCAGAGCACCTCCTGTATGAAGACAGGCAGAGAAAGTTGGGGCTGTTCAGCCTGGAGAAGAAAAGGTTGTGTGAGGACTTCCTAGCAGCCTTCCAGTATCTGAAGGGGGCCTACAGAGGTCCTGGGAAGGGACTCTTCCTTAGGGACTACAGCGACAGGACAAGGGGGAATGGGTTTAAACTGAAAGAAAGTAGATTTAGTTTGGACATAAGTAAGAAAGTGTTTGCAATTATGGTGATGAGACACTAGAACACATGGCCCAGAGAAGAGGCGGAAGCTCCATTGGAAATGTTCAAAGGCGTTCTGGATGGGGCTGTGAGCAACCTGATGTAGTGAAAGATGCCTTTTCCCACCACATGGGGGTTAGACTAGGTGATCTTTGAAGGTCCCTTCCACCACAAACCTCTCTATAAGGCACAGATTAGGAAAGGACTGAGCAGGAAATCCTGAGTAACGTCTTTGGGACAACTAGTAGAACTTTAAAAATAAAACATTTCTAACTTGCTGAAGAAATTATGAATGTGAAATTGTTAAAGATAATACTAAAACAGTTCAAATAATCATACAGAACTGAAAATTATCTCCTGTTTTGTGGGCTACAATAATTTCAAATCCATGGTGAAGTAATGTGTAGTTCAATGACATCCAGTACTGGCAAAGTATTGGTCTTATCAAAGTCAGGAGATCTGATGTGAAATATAGAACTACTGAAGTTTTGGGATAAAAGAGGCAAAGGATTATGATCAAATTTGATTAATAGAGCCACCTTTAAAAAAAACACCAAAACCAAAAATACCAAAGCCAATTATGATAATGAGTGTAGACTTAATGAATTAATATCCTTTGACAGCATGCCAGCCAGAAATGGAGAGACAAGTAAGCTTATGTCAAATTAATTATCCTTTCCTTCTGAGACATGAAATGAAAAGTAAGGAGTAACTTTCAGTAAAATGAAAACTGGGGATAACCAGAAGTTGTTTTGTTGTTTTATTTTGTAAGATATTCAGACATCTGTGGCCCTCTTATATTCAAAATAAATAAATAAATAAATAAATAAATACAAATCCTTTATGTCAACAGAAGGAAAACAAGTATTGTACAAAAATTGCAACTGAACTTGAAGACTCTATGAATAAGGAATTAATAGATTATGGACAAATAGAAAATCTGAAAAAAAAGCAAAAATAATTTTATTTCATTTTAAAATCTTCCAATATTCTCTGCCATGGTGTTGAAAAGAATAGAATGGATGGTGCAGAAGAGGCATGGCTGTATGTTTTAAGCAGGTATGAAGCCAGAATACAAATGGAGTGCACACCTAGATCTACAACCATGAGACATTCCTTATGTCTATTGTGTAAAATAAAAAGAACCAATATTAGTTCCTGACTTTGTAATCAAGGACTTATTTACATCAGTATTTTCCTTTAGTGGTAGACAGAATTAGTCTAGACATAACCCCTGGATTTTTACTATCACTAAAGTCAAAGGTCTAGGTTATTTGCAAAGTAAACTTCATTTTACTTGTATTTGTGTTTCTTTTTTCACATGATTTTAATTTAGAAGCACAAAACCAGTATCCTGAATGCTGTTGGACTTCTGCTTATGGCGGATGGGAGGTGTCACTGAAGATGAAGACATTTGGAGAACAACTGCATGACCCAAGTATGACTCATAGTCACTTGCTGCATGTAAAGAAATGGTCATGGATATTTTTTTTAAGTTTGGCTTTATGTCTTCACACATGCTATACCACTTGCTGTAATTTTTTTTCACCTTCACATTCGCTCTTCTGCTGGTGTCCAAAAAGCCATGAATGAAAGCTATGAGATTCATGGAGACTGGTTAAATACAAGTGGGAGAAGAATTTGGGTCATTTTGTACTCTTTGTTTTTGCAGTAAAATGGTTTAGGGAAAAAAAATAAAAATAAAGTATTACTTTCACTTTGTTCTGTGAGTTATTTTTCATTTACAATTCAGGACAGAAGTTGTTACTGGGAAAAAAAAATCCAATCTGGATTCTTATGTTCCTGATGCATTTATGAATATTAGCAATTATGTAGGAAATGCTGCTTTATTCTTTCAAACTTTATAGGCCTATTTTTTCTCCTGATGAGATTAACATTTCTGAACACAATTGTGGAAGCAAATTGAACTCATATTATTTACATTTGCACACATTTTCTGCTTTAATTAGCAAAAAGATATTTTAAGTATAGACCTGCATATTATATCATCTATTGATGTCTAATAACCTGACACATAAAGAGGATGGAAAAGTGGATATTTAAGAATGTTCTGAGAATAATTTTCTGAGCCACTGTCTGCAAAAAAACCCCAAGAAATACCACTTGATTACTTCAAAGTGAAAGAACATGGTGAAGATTATATTAACACCCAATTATGGCACATTTTTCAACAGAAGCAATAAACTGTCTGCCGCGAAAGTTAATCAGCAGGGAAGACCACTCTTCCCTTATTGGAAAACAGTACTGCAGCTTTTTGATAAACTGATTAAATTAGGTTGGAGAAAAATATATATCCCTTGTGTATCACTTCCCTAAAATGCATTATGCTTTAATTAATTGCTAGCATCTAAGAAGGGACATTTCTGGTTTTGAATATGCCACCAAAATAGAAGAAGGCACTTATTCTCTCTTCAATTATGCCTACACCAATGCAGCTACAACTTCTGCTCTGCTTCTCATGGTTAATTAATCTGTGATCCTCTTTGCTCCTCCATCTAGACTGTTCCCAGTCCCTAAAATGTCATATTGCTAGCACATTTGAGTCTGCTTGTGCTGCACTGAAATGCTTTCTGCAAAAGGAGTTGTCCTGCATGACAGAAGAGATCTGATCCAGAAAAGAAGGTCTAAAGGTAACAGAGAATGAATTAGCAAAAACCTGAGGAGGGTAACTGCAAACCGAATTTGTAGCAGGAGGTTTAAATGTCTGTGGTAGCATCAGGATCTTGTCTCCTATCCAGTCTTCTAACTAGTCTTCTAACTACATTTGTAAGGGATACACCTCACCTTGGCTGCCTTAGCTTTGATTGTGTCTGCCTCTATAAGGACTGCAGCATACATTTTCATGCCAGCAAGTCCTCGGAATAATGGGGTAAAAAATCTGGCATACCTAGTCCTTGGTGGTAGATTCTCTAAAGAAGCAGGCTGGACCACAACTAGAGCAAGGAGTCTGACAAACACTGGGAAATATGAGTACATCATCAGTATATAGGAAATTTTAGAGCACTGCCTAGACAGCTAATTTGCAGGTGTGTAGCAATATCAGCAAACAAGGATGTTCTGATGCTGATAGTAATAGTAAGGAATTCTATGAGGCTACCTAAAAATCTTTTTTGCATTTGCCAGCAATCCAGTCATGCCTTTGCGTTTTATAAACATGTGATGCGTATTTAGTGCTAGTAACTGCTGTAGCTTTCGCTGCTAGTAAATGCAAAATTATACATGATGCTAGAACCATAATGTGCCTAACACACAGATTGTTATTTTCTCTTCATGCTGCTCCATTCAGAAATATAGATCATAGAATCAGAACAGTTAGGGTAGGAAAGGATCTTAAAGATCATCTAGTTTCAACCCACCCTGCTGTGGGCAGGGACACCTCACACTAAACTACGTCACCCAAGGCTTTGTCCAACATGGCCTTGAACGCTGCCAGCGATGGAGCATTCACAACTTCCTCGGGCACCCCATTCCAGTGCCTCACCACCCTCACTGTAGAGAACTTCTTCCTTATATCCAATCTAAACTTCCCCTGTTAAAGTTTTAACCCATTACCCCTTATCCTATCACTACAGTCCCTAATGAAGAGTCCTTCCCCAGCATCCTTATAGGCCCCCTTCAGACACTGGAAGGCTGCTATGAGGTCTCCACACAGCCTTCTCTTCTCCAGGCTGAACAGCCCTAACTTTCTCAGCGTTATCTTCATACGGGAGGTGCTCCAGTCTCCTGATCATCCTCGTGGCCCTCCTCTGGACTTGTTCAAACAGTTCCATGTCCTTTTTCATTGAGCCATAGAATGATAGAATAGTTAGGGTTAGAAAGGACCTTAAGATCATCTAGTTCCAACACCCCCTGCCATGGGTAGGGACACTCCCACTAAACCATGCCAACCAAGGCTCGGTCCAACCTTGCCTTGAACGCCATCAGGGATGGAGCATTCACAACTTCCCTGGGCAACCCATTCCAGTGCCTCACCACCTTACAGTAAAGAACTTCTTCCTTATCTTAGAATCATAGAATCATAGAATAGTTAGGGTTGGAAAGGACCTTAAGATCATCTAGTTCCAACCCCCCTGACAGGGGCAGGGACACATCCCACTAAACCATGCCACCCAAGGCTATACCCAATCTAAACTTCCCGTTTTAAGTTTGAACCTGTTACCTCTTGCGCTATCACTACAGTTCCTCATGAAGAGTCCCTCCCCAGCATCCTTATAGGCCCCCTTCAGATATTGGAAGGCTGCTAGGAGGTCTCCACGCAGCCTTCTCTACTCCAGGCTGAACAGCCCCACCTTTCTCAGCGTTATCTTTATATGGGAGGTGCTCCAGTCCCCTGATCATCCTTGTGGCCCTCCTTTGGACTTGTTCCAACAGTTCCATGTCCTTTTTATGTTGAGGACACCAGAACTGCACACAATACTCCAAGTGAGGTCTCAGGAGAGCAGAGTACAGGGGCAGGATCATCTCCTTCGACCACACTCCTTTTAATGCAGCCCAGGATACGGTAGGCTTTCTGGGCTGCGAGTGCACACTGCTGGCTCATGTTCATTTTTAAATCAACCAACACCCCCAAGTCCTTCTCTGCAGAACTGCTCTACATCTCTTCTCTGCCTAACCTGTAGCTGTGCCTAGGGTTGCCCTGACAACGGTGTAGGACCTTGCACTTGGCATGGTTGAACTTCATCAGGTTGGCATCAGCCCACCTCTTAAGCGTGTCAAGGTCCCTCTGGATGGCATTCCTTCCCTCCAGCATATCGACCAAACTACACAGCTTGGTGTCATTGGCAAACTTACTGAGGGAGCACTCAATCCCACTGTCCATGTCACTGACAAAGATGTTCAACAAGTCTAGTCCCAACACTGATCCCTGACAGACACCACTCGTTACTGGTCTCCAGCTGGACATTGAGCTACTGACCACAACTCTTTGCATGTGGCCATCCAGCCAGTTCTTTATCCACTGAGTGGTCCATCTATCAACTTGATGTCTTTCCAGTTTTGAGAGAAGGATGTCATGTGAGACAGTGTCAAATGCTTTGCAGGTAGATGACATCAACTGCTCTACCTCTGTCCATCAGTTCCGTAGCCCCATCATAGAAAGCCACCAGATTGGTCAAGCAGGATTTCCCCTTAGTGTTGCCATGCTGGCTGTCACCAATGCCCTTGTTGTTTTTCATGTGCCTTAGCATGTCTTTCCGGAGTATCTGCTCCAAGACTTTGCCAGGCACAGAGGTAAGACTGAGTGGTCTGTAGTTTCCTGGGCCCTTCTTGAAAATGGGGGTTATATTTCCCTTTTTCCAGTCGTCAGGAACTTCACCTGACTGCCATGATTTTTCAAATATGATGGACAGTGGCTTGTCAACTTCATTTGCCAGCTCCTTCAGGAACAGCGGATGGATTTCATCAGGTCCCATGGAGTTGTGCATTTAAATGATGAATCCAATGAGGAGATAATAACAAATTATGTCAGACAAGGAGATTACACAATAAAATAAAGAGAAATCTGGACAATGATCTAACAGCCAAGTGGAACAGTGGTACATATTATGCAGATGAGGAAGAGAAATTAGTAAATTTGCTGCCAACATTTGCTTTTTATTTACAAACAGAAAGGATGAGGAAAAGTTGTAGGAAGAAGTAAAATTCTTAATACATAATCAATATCAGAACTTGGTGTGATGAATACTGATAGATTTATCTCACTTAATTTTAGGAATAAAAGAATTTGCCAAGCTATCTGTATCTAGTGCCACTGAAAGCAATCTGCTACTTGTAAGATAGCAGCAGTGGACTGGTAGACATGATATAGGAACAACCTGACCCTTCTGAGGCAGCAGCTGGAGGTCAGCAAATAAGGGCACCAGAACTAATACTAGATTGATTACTGAAGTCTCTGCAGCTATGTTGTGCATTAGGCAGTAATGGATGAGGCTTATGATGGCCTGATAGCCTATTGCATTTTAGAGAATTCAAATCTGGGTACAGTGGACATCTGGGTGTCTCGTAGCTCTGATAAAGTCTAGTGGGTGGCATTTTTGTACTTAGCTGGTATACAAAAGTGTTGGGATAGTGTACAGTCTTTTCTTTAATACATCAAGTCTGTTTTTTGCTTTTGATAACCAGTAGAAATACTGTTTCCATCAAAGTTCTAATTGAATTCAATCGGAATCATAGAATCATAGAATAGTTAGGGTTGGAAAGGACCTTAAGATCATCTAGTTCCAACCCCCCTGCCAGGGGCAGGGACACCTCCCACTAAACCGTGCCACCCAGGGCTCTGTCCAATCCAGCCTTGAACACCGCCAGCGATGGAGCATTCGCAACTTCCCTGGGCAACCCATTCCAGTGCCTCACCACCCTCACAGTAAAGAATTTCTTCCTCATATCCAGTCTAAACTTCCCCTGTTTAAGTTTGAACCCATTACCCCTTGTTCTCTTACTAGAGTTCCTCATGAAGAGTCCCTCCCCAGCATCCCTATAGGCCCCCTTCAGATACTGGAAGGATGCTATGAGGTCTCCATGCAGCCTTCTGTTCTCCAGGCTGAACAGCCCCAACTTTCTCAGCCTGTCTTCATATGGGAGTGTCATGGGTTCAGCAGCAGCAGCCATTTTTCTCCTTCTTGGTAGCTGGTGCAGTGCTGTGTTTTCAATTTTCGGCCTGGGAACAGGGCTGATAACACCAGTGTTTTGGTTATTGCTTAGTGATGTTTTGGTCTGGCCAAGGACTTCCTGAGTCTCATGCTCTGCCAGGGAGGAGGGGAAGCCGGGAGGAAGCAGAGACAGGACACCTGACCCACACTGACCAAAGAGGTTATTCCATACCACAGCACGTCATGCCCAGGATGGAAGAGTAGAGAGCAGAGACCCGGAAGGGTGAGGGGTGCACTGTGTGGTCGGGCTTGGTATTAGGTGATGAGCAATTGTATTCTTTCCTTGTATTTGCCTTGTCATTATTATTATTGGTGGTAGCAGTAGTGATATGTGTTATATTTTAGTTACTAAACTGTTCTTATCTCAACCTGTGGGAGTTGCATTGTTTTTGATTCTCCTTCCCATCCCTCTGGGAGCGGTGGGAAGAAAGAGGGGGAAGAGAGTGAGAGAATGGGCTGCGTGAGTTAGAGAGGCTTAAATCATAACAGGGAGGTGCTCCATTCCCCTGATCATCCTCGTGGCCCTCCTTTGGACTTTTTCCAACAGTTCCATGTCCTTTTTATGTTGAGGACACCAGAAATTGCACTCAGTTAAATATGTCTGGCTGGTGGGAAAGCAGTGCTGATACTGACTGTGCTTCCATTTATTTTTTTTTCCCTATCCTACCTGTTTTTATCAATCCAGCACATATGAGTATCAGACAACTATGACTTCTGGTCCTGTAGTTCAGCTGGATGTACTTTCAAAACAAACTGCCTTCAAAAATTGGTCATACATATATACAGTGATTAGCTGTTCATCATAAATTAATATATTGCTACATTGACTAGATGACCAATAACAACAGTGGAATTGTAGGCACCTAGCTCATATAATACTTAATCACATGCTGATAAATACATTATAAATACCTAGGTGTATAAACCTATTGCCATTCAAAGTTGTGCCCGAGGGCGTCCAAGACACCTGTCCAGAGATGGCAGAAATAACAAGACAGTTAAAAAAAATCATGGTCGCTTACATGAGGATATCTTAAAGAGAAGCATCAGTTTTCCATTTACGCAAGCAAGTCATGCTGAATAGAGTCTGAAGATCTATTCAGCTGAACACATGCATCTTAGATGTTTCTGGGACTATTTCTGTGTATGTAGATAAAACCAAATTCTGGGGTTCAAAATGCATGAATGACCTTTTTATGTACTGAAAGGAGATATGGAGGCTAAAAAAAAAGAGGGAGTTTATAAGCTTAACTGAAATCACTAGGGAAAAATTTTGGAAATTTGAAAGTAGGAGTAACCTGGATGCGAATAATTTTGAAATATAAGTTTTCCCAATTCTCATAAAAGGAAGAAAGCAAGAGCAAACTAATGACAATGGACAATAGACTTCTTTAGACTCAAAGGAGCTCTGGGAAGCAAGGTCCCATAGGAACAAAGTCTAGGGAATAAGATGTGTTAGCAAACTGGTGATTCCTTAACAAAACAATATTAGGGGCACACAGACAAAGAATTGCTGTGAAGAAGAATGAGATTAAATGGAGTAAAATGTAAGCTCTGACCTTAGAGTAAAAAAAAAAAAAAAAAAAGTCCTCAGAAATTAGATAGTAGGCAAAATTATTGAAGAAATAGATTTGCTAAATAGAAGTAATGAAAGGCTGATAATTACGAATTGAACTGTAGCAAAATATTCACAAAATCAGAAAAGCTGAGCCACAAAATGAGGTACTTCAAGCCAAGGACATCACAAGAGGATCAAAAGGTCATTCTTAGTGTATTAGAATACAAAAAAAACCCAAATAAACCAAAACCAATAACGCTATACAAGATAATTCATTAGGCAGTAAGGAAGCAACGCTATTGAAGATTATGCTGAATGGCTGGAATGTTGAATGAGTTTTCACTTTCTTGAGACTACTTTTAATTGTGATTAGATAGCTAAAATGGCAAGGGGTTCCGAAGTATAAATGCAGAAAAAAAAAAAAAGTAAGAAAGTGCTTTGGTAAGGTTAAGGATCTCAAATCATCTTAATGTGATTAGTTCACAATTGAAAGACAAAAAAGGAATACAGAACGATAAAGGTAGTGCCTATTTTAGAAAAGATATAAAGGACTGATAACAAACACTTGCTTAAATAGACCAATTCAAACTTAATCTCCTCCTACAAAAAACCACAACAGGGTTTTCAGGAAAATAAGAAGAAATGTAGTTTATATTTTGAGTTTATCTGACAGTGTTTCTCATATGTGATCTAAGATATAGAATTTACAAAACTTATTTTAGATAAACTTCTAAAAAGGTATAAAACTGAGTAATCACTCAGGTAGTTTTTGCAGACATGTTGCCAAGGCCTTTCTGATAGAAAACAATCTAGGGGTTATAGTAATTTGCATTAGTAATATCATGCTGTTGGGAAGAAACAAATGTTCGGCTCACATATATACATATACACAAATACAATTATTATTGAGAGATATATATACACTGTATCACGATTGTACTGAATACCTGAAGAAGGCTGAAGGCAAATAATTTGCAAATGCCTTCAGGAAAACAAAAACTGATCAATGGAAGCTTAGGAAACAAAAGACCAAAATAAGACCTAATATGTTTGAAATAAATGAAGGAGCTGTTAAAGTAGTAGTAGTTAATTATTTTCTCTGTTTGAAGGAGATAGAAGTTGCCATCAAAGTCAATAACTCCAAGAGGTATTTAGTTTTGTCATTTAAGGGAAACCTCATAGTCGAAACTATAGTTAATCAGGAAAGTAGCTTGCCCAGAGATTTTGTAGAGTATCCTGCAGGAGACACATTCATACATAACAAAATGGAATAGGTAAACATCTCTGAAGAATTGTTCAGATATAGTTGATAGTGAATTTAGAGGCAGGGATGCATCCTACATCTCCTTCAATCATTGCTTTCCATTCTGTGTATCAGCAAAGCAGGTATTATGTGCCTCAGTTCACCTCACGTAATTGGGTGGAACAAGATTTATTGAAGCAATGTTACAGAGATGAATTGTGTGTTGGTAAACTTCTTTGACATCTCAGATGAAAACTGCTGCATAAGGGCAAAATATTATATTGTATTTCTAACTCCACAGACATTTTGGAATGAAAGCAAACTGTAAACAAGGTCATCAAACTGATAATCTTTGCAGACCTTTCTCCACTCTGTCAACCTTATTTAGAGTTTGCTCAGTGTGTGCATTTGGGACTGCTGAGTTTCAAGAGCAGTTCAAAATAATCGTGCTGCTCCACAGTAGATGTTTGTTGCACTGTAATGTTTTTTAAATATTACTGAAGAAAAAGACAAAGGTTTGTCTATTTAAGTGTCAGATTTTCCACTGAAGATTAACAGCTTCCAAAAATGGATTAAAACGAAGATAAAAATAGCATCACTGACAATAAAAATGTAGTTAGTTTCTTATAACTTATGAGCTGATCAAAGGTATGGAAGTGTAGAAAATAATCTTTGTTCATGAGAAGCTTGATGGATAATGTAGATTCATGAATAATACTGATACAGAAATCATACTGGTGGGTATCCTAATAGAAAATATTCTTTTGTATGTTCTTTCCACACATTCTTACAGAAAGAAAGAAGAATAAAGTTTAGTTAGTCAATTAGAATTAATGCTTATTTGCAACGCGTTTGTTTTCAGGTAGGACATTCAATAGCGTGAATCCAATATAAACAGAAACGGATGGAGGAAGAAGTTGCTATAACCTCAGAGAAGAAAGTAATGCATTAAAGAAGCAATGGCAGTAAGGTCCTTTTCATGCAATCTGTCTTCATAGTTAAAGAGCAAAATATATGATCCTATGATTCTTTAGTAGCAGTTTTGGAAATGACATTTTTATCGGAGGACAAATGCTGCCAGTTGTGTTCTTAACCAAAAATAAACGGTACCTCTTTTTTACATAAACATTCTTGCTTTATCTCATCGAACTTAACACAATTCATCAGCTACTAAGATGTCTAATGGTAATTTTCTTCTTTTTTTTATATGCGATTTCATGAAAGATCATATCATCCCATAAAGAAGTTCCATTATACACAATGCTAAAATATTTTGGTTTTTACCAAAATGCTCTAAGGTCTTTCTTTTACTTGAAATATGAGAATGACAATTGCTGGTTTTCACTTCTTTTAAGTGACAAAAAAAATGATGGCTCGCAACTGGGTAATTTAGTGTCATAATTAATCTTTCTGATATTTCTCTTTGCAGACTTACTGTCAAAATGTTAGTAATAGCTGGAGTTCTGGGAATGCATTATAAACTTTTAAGGGAAGGCTGGAATTTCCTATCGCCTTTTTTTTAAAGCCTTATACATGCAAAAAAAAAAAAAAAAAACCTGGACCTTTCTCATTCAAGAATTAGAGGGCAACTTGTTTCTCTGGGCTTTTAAAAATCTCTTGTTCTAGTGGAATAGTTCCCAAATTTTAATCTTTGGTGGCTTGTTTTTGTTACATTTTTGGAAAATACAATATAATCAATGAAATGGTCAGGGTAACGTACAAAGCACAGTTGCTGGTATGCAGCCTTATATTATTTTGCACTGGCTATTTATGGGAGAGTGTACTGTTAAACTCAAGGTAGATGTTTAGCAACTATAATATCCAAATGCATTTTTCTCCTCATGAAAAACGAACCACAAATCCTTGAGTTTTTAATAACTTCAGTATTACAGATTATTCCCAATCCCTGAAAACAAGACCCATTTTCTACCAGACAAGAACTATTTTGATCAGAACTGAGACTCTGTCCTGCTTCCACTCTTGCCAGCACCCCTACTGACTGTCTCTGATTTGTCATACTAAGCAGTTTCCGCATAGGCCATTCTGCTGAATGATGATTTGCTTTTGAACTTTCAAAGACCGCTTTCAAAGACAAGGAAACAACTGTGGAAGTTTTTTGTGTTCAATGAATTTTCTTTTTTGATGCCTTATTACCATGTTCATGGTTTTTAGATGTACTTCATATAAACTTTTTTTCTGAATAGCTCCTTTGCTATGATGTAGTCATCTGTAAAAAACATGTATTGCCTTATATATTTTTTCATCAAAAATAGTTCTTTGGACCTAGGATAACTAAGTGTAGCCTAAAGGCCAAGAGTAGTACACAGGTTCTGGGTCAGCCTGCTGAGACTTTATCTGTACTATTTATGCATTTAAAAATTCAGACAAATTTTAGAGAAAAGCTTGGATATAGGACTGGGGTATTGCATGACACATTTTATTTAGAAATTTTAAAAGCTGTGGTGTTCTTGCTCCTGACACAATGCACAGATCATCTCTGAGATCTGATTAGAACTCTAAAATTACTACTACTCCATATTCATACTGGCAAAATCTTACTTTCAAATGATATCTAAACTCCTTTATTGTGTTAAATATATATATTTATATATTATATATTTAGCTATATAAAATATATATGTAAGAATTTTGCCATTTGATTAGAAGCAGGTGTTCCAAAATTAAGCTTGTATTAACTGTGGAGAGATGAAAACAATGTTCCTAAACCCTAAATATTTCATAATTTTCCAAGGTGCTTCTTCAGTCATAATCTGCGTATTATCTCTTACAAAAAACTGAATGCTGTGGAATCAGATTTGCAAAACTGCTGTAAATAATTTGTATTTTTTATTTATTTTCTTCATGTCTTGGTCTTAATATTCTTAAAACTGGAAAAAGTTTATATTGTTTCAAATTACAGTGTCTTTGAATACTTTTTTTTGTCTTTATCACACTGTGAACTTTTAACACATAAAGGCACATAATACAATATTTTTCACTTTAATATTTTGAGATTTTGTATTGGAGTTGTGTCCTGGGTTGAGCAGTAGCAGTCATTTTTCTCCTTATTAGTAGCTGGTGCAGTGCTGTGGTTTTGACTTTCAGCCTGGGAACAGTGCTGGTAATATCAATGTTTTCAGTTACTTCTTAGTAATGTTTAGTCTGACCAAGGACTTTCTGAGTCTCATGCTCTGCCAGGGAGGAGGGGAAGCCAGAAGGAAGCAGAGACAGGACACCTGACCCAAACTGACCAAAGAGGTATTCCATACCTCAGCACATGCCCAGGATGTGAAAACTAAGGGCAGGGACCCGGAAGAGGGGGTTCACTGCTGGGTCGGGCTTGGTATTGGGTGGTGAGCGGTTGTATTCTCTTCCCTTGTATTTTCCTTGTCATTATTATTATTGGTGGTAGCAGTAGTGGTTTGTGTTATACTTTAGCTACTGGACTCTTCTTATCTCAATCTGTGGGAGTTACATTCTTTTGAATCTCCTTCCCATTCCTCCAGGAGTGGGGGTAAGAAAGAGGGGGGAGTGAATGAGCGAACTGCATGAGGGGCTTAAACTACGACAAGTTGCAAACCCCTAAAGCTTTCAAATGCTGCTTTTAATTGAGCTAATTTGCATAACAACAGTACTGCACAATTCAATTTTTTTTAAAAGAGGAATTACGAAAACTTTTATTTTAGATGTGAAGCATTTTAACATTTGAAACTATTGTAAAAACCTCTGCTCATTATCATCATGAATAGCAGTACTTTTTTTCCTTTCTTTTTTAAACTTCTTATGCTAACAGTGACTTGGCAAAGATTATTTTTTATATCTCAGGCTCTCAAGATCATGTATTCTGTATCGGTAAGTAGTGTAAGTAATAGCTTTTTTTTGCAATCATAATACTACATTACATTTTCAGGTCAATATAGATTTGGAAAATTTAATACAGGGCATAAGAAAATAGTAGTTTTCTTAGAGCTCTTTGCAGGTACCTTTGAATATAGTATTTAACTGATTTGGAAGGTGTTTTGAGACCTGTCCTCTCATTTTAAGCTTTGGAATGATAAGCTTTCAGTTTATGTTAACTTGCCGGAGTAAATGGAATTATCACCTGTAAAGTAAGGAAAGCATTTCCTTGATCCAACATAGGTGTTTGTGTTATTCAACCATTACAAAAAGAAAAAAAAATAAAGTCCTTTTGTGAAGCTAGATATAGGCAAAACAGAAGCATGTTTTTCATTTGGAAAAAACATTTTTTTTTAAAAAAGAGTCTCACAATTATGCATACTCAAAACAGCTTCTTTTTGTTCTCAAAGCAAATGCTTTGATTAGAACTACTGGAACTACTCAGACATTAAATAACAGTCTCCAGGTCTGAAGCCTAATACAGCAATGTCACAACCTGTTCCATGAAATGCACAGGTTAGTGTCTGAAAGGTGTAACAAAGATGATATATAAGGAAAAAATGTTCAGATAGAGCAGGTTGATCATTATTAAGGATAAAATGGCTGAGAGAATTCTTGGAGAAAATGGACTTGAAGGGCATATCAGAGATAGATGACCTTTCCAGTAGAAGGGAAGGGTGACATCAGACTGTTAAAAAAGGCTACAGAAACATGGATGAGTGATGAGCAGGTGGACAACAGTCAAGTGAAGGCTAATTATGAAAAAATGAGAAAAAATCATTTAGAGGAGCTACATGTTGAAACGTAAATATAGCTTACATTTGACATGGAAGATTAAAAGAATATATGACAGTAAGGGTGTGTTGAAAGCAAGATGTTTGAAATAAGTGGCTTTTGGAGAAATTTAAGGAGGCAGATGTGTAAAATATACCAGTAGTCCATCATAACATTCATACCTTAGTGAAATGTGTTCTGCATCCGAATTTTTGTATTGACAGGAATAAAACTGGATGCATAAACTTGTAGGTAGGATTTTTTATGCATTACCAAATTCATAAATTTAAACCCACAAAATTGCAAAATTGCATAAATAATTAGATTTTGATGGTCAATTGTCCTGGCCTTATCTTGAACAATTTTGCCTAACCATCATGATAATATACAGCAGTCAATGGTATGGTTCTTCCATTTAAAATTCTAACTTATAATTATTACCCGTCTCCTCTTTCATTTCTACACTACTTACTATATGTATGAACAATTTTCAGGTTGTTCTCTATTTTAAATTTGACCTTTTTCTAACTTTCTTCACTTCTCAGTTTTGAGTTCTGACTCTTTTGTCAGCACCAACATGTTCCAAGACAAGTATCTACCACTTGTAAATCAGGTATCTATGAATCAGGAGGCCTAGGAAAAAATTCAATCTTTTTATATTTTGCAAGAATCCAGCCTGACCAGCAGGTGCTGCTCCAAAGGGCGTATGACCTCTGTAAGTCTTGAATATTACAGCCAGATAGTTTATATTTTTTGTGCCTACATCTTAGACTCCCTAAAGAATTTCAAATGATGGTACAAATATCAACCAAATCCCAGCCCTAACCAATCTGACATTAATTCACCTTACTCTCAGGGAAACATCTTTGGTTCACTGCTATCGCCCACAAGTGTGTGGCTAGAGTTATGCCCTACAGTACCCAGGACATCTGCACAAGTCTGTCAGATGTGGCACAAACCTGGCGGGAGACATGCACTTCTGTGGCAAGAGCTGGAGCGCCGGCAGGATACCCTAGGTATTTTAGATTTCTGTATTCAGATACTAGCTTGCTATGCATGGGCAACAGAATTGAGCGTCTAATGGCTGAATTGTGTTCCAAACTCAATTAATTGCGTTGCTTAGGTGCCCTGTAACCTTACTAGGCCTTTTGGTATACTCGCATGTAAACATCCAAAGTTAGGTGACTTTATCTTCCACTGAATGCCTAGCTTTTCTGCCAATAACTCCATTTAGTATTACAACAGAACACATAATTTCTCACCTACAGCTTAACAAGCAACGTTTTTCTGTATGCTCTTAAAACCAGCTGTTTGAAGGAGGCTACAAAGGGGACTCATGCAGGAAAAAAAAATATCTTTCCACTGTTAATTCCACTTTTAAACACTGACTTTTCTTTGTAGTATGAAGAGTCAGTGTCTTCACAGTCTTACACTTTGGATGTCACCAATTGGTTTTGAAAATGCAATAAGAAAATTTTTAAATTCTCAGGACTCTCCCATGAACACATTTTCCTACCCAGGTCTTTTACGGTGATTAGCTGTTTGCCATTTACTATAAAAATTCAGCAATGGTTTTAGAAATTTTGATATTTTTAGCCCTAAGTCCTCAATGACAAGAATGACAGCTTGGAACTGGATGATCTTAAGGTCCTTTCCAACCCTAACTATTCTATGATTCTATGATTCATAATCCCCTCCCCCAAAGAACAAGAGCCTATTGAAAAACAGGTTCCAGAAGGCAGAGAGGAATATTTTCAATCATTGAAAATGCCTGAAGTTCTAATTTATACATGAATGCATATATATTTATATATCCTTATTGAAATAAATGACCACCAAACACTAATGGCTGTGATGTGTTTTCTCCCTACTCCATCTTTATATCTGAAGGATTGCAGGGTAGCATTATGTTTAATTATTTTCCACATGCTTACTCTTCTGGGACCCAATCAAAGAGAGCTCATGTCTCTAGGCTTAAACAGTGAATCTCTGTTAGCATTACTGAAGCGCTGACTTCCCCATCAGTCAAGCTCATGACTTCCAAAGTGTAAGATGCTGCTAAACAGCACTGCTGGGCTGCAGAGGACTTTGCTGTGGATGAACCTGCCACAGTGACAGGAGGTGAAAATATAATGTGTATGCACCTGGTTGAACCTGATAGAAAGGTAGGCCGAGGGGCCTTGTGATATTTTGAAAAGTGTAAGGAGTTAACAAGAATAGGACTGTTCTTCCTTCTCAGAAACACAAGTAATTGACTGCTAGAACTGCTTCTGTTGCGGGTATTGATCAGTGACAGTTAGAGACGTTCTTTACAACCACTTGTCCTGTGAGGCCTAATTAACAAAGGCTGGTTTGCTGAATTAGATAAAACTCAATGTCCACTGAAATTAATGTGACACTGTCTAAGCATCCTTCAACTATTAAAGGAAAATAAGGTTTAAGTGGAAGAAACAAGGGAAGTCCTGTTAAGGGCTAAAACAATTGCGACTGGAAAAGTGGATTAAGACAACAGTTTTGCAAGGACAATGCAGAGGCACAAAGACACTTTCTTAAAAAGTTCTTTCTTTTTCTCCTTGTATTTTAATGGCGTTTATGCTATTTACTGCTACTATCTTCTTTTTTTATTTTTTTTTCTTTCCTGGTGCTTTACCACTCAGCATATCTCTGGATATTATCGCGCTGGTCAAGAAATTTGGGTTCACTATTTTGCATTTTGCTATAAAAGTAGCATGAGTAATTGTAAAAGAAAGAGCATGACTCTGGAAGACAGATGACTCTTTAGCAAGAAAAATGGGTGTCATGGAGACAGAACGGAGTTTCATTTTGCCCTCCTGTCTGATCATAGTATTGAATCCTTTTATTTACCCTGAGACAAAATCAGTGAGACAGGTTTTCCTGAAGCCACCAACACAAGAACTTTCAGCTTCAAAGTCTTAGAGTCCCAGCAGAACTAGGAGACTAAGTCTGTGTTTAACCTGCAGGGCGAGTGTGGGTTGTGAGTTCTGCAGCTTTATTCCCCACATCAAAATAAATCAGCTTTCAAAGGAACCTAACCACACAAATTAATCACAGCCAACAAATCCTTCAACTAGATACTTAATAAATCCACTTAATAATAATAAATAATGTTTATGTCACAGTGCAGTACAGGATCACTGCAGAAGAAAAGAAGAAATTCTGTGTTACTTTCATATACTCAGTTCAGAACAGTTTCTACCTGAGCTATTAATTATCTTTAATGTGAGCTATGCAGTAGTGTATGTTTTCTTAGATAGACTTCATATTTTGTAGCCCACCCATTTTCACATCATCTCTTCATATATAGACTGTTTATTTTCTCAGCTAACCTTTCTATCTGTGAATTAAATCAGGGTATTTTTTTTCTCAGGTACATATTTGCATTCTTTTAAAACATGAGATCTTTTACTTTTTTTTTTTTTTTCAAGTGTAGTTTAAGATAGCTTCAGTGTATATTTGGCCAAACATATATTCTGTATTTCCAGATTTCCCATTTTCCAAATTTCTGGAAATTGATGTCACATTACAACAATTAAAGCATATGAATATATGTACAGTGCCTTGCTAAATACTTCTTATTTAATTCTTAACATTTCTAAATTTATGGTAGTTTTAAAGGTAGTTATTAACTTATTTCATTTGATTTTAATCAGGCTACAGCACCTGGAATCCTGAGATTGTTAGGTTTCTTTTCCCATAGATGCTAAGAGTCTTTAGAGGTAGATATACCCTAGGTCTGCCTGGTCAGAGCCATATGCCCTGAATCCCAGATGGTGAATTGTCTTGCTGTCAGGGACAAATCTACAGATTTACTGAACAAGGGGGAGGGAAATATACACTTATATTCATGTGCAGAATCAGAAAGATTATTTATAAATTTAAGTTGGTGTAAATACTCAAGCCTGAAGTAGACCTATAAGCTGAAACCCTGTAGGCTGAGGATGAAGGAAGTATTGCTTCAGGAATACTCTGGCTTTGGAGCAGACTTTGATATCCATTGACAGCAGCTGAAGTTTTTATTGTACTCCAGGGAAGACTGTGTGGCAGAATGTCCCAAAACCTCATGCTTTCAGAAGTCAGAATTTTTGAGGCATACACTGGGTAGACCCAAAGTCTACCAGCTATAAACTAGACTCTTTTTCTCTTCTTTGTTTTGGTGACAGTCAATGAAATCTGAAATGTCTTAAATGATACTTTATCTGCCAGTTTACAATAATTGCTTACCATCAGCAAGAAATTTTGAGAGAGGAAGGAATAAATGTCTCATGATCTTCAGGGTGAAATAAATTAAGAGTAATGCAACTTGGAAATTGAAATCTTTCATAATTAGCCACTCTCAATACTTCTTCTTTCCTGTAATCACTGTGTGTTCATGTGCAAAATCCTCAAAACTTAATTTGGTGGAAAGTATCTGCCTTTTTGACAGGATACTGGAAATCAGAGCTAAGAGTTTCAGTTGCTTCAGCCTCCCTATAACTATTTGAAAGAAAGATCTCAGTATATGCAACAGGATAAGCTTTGAATGCAGGAGATTGTCCATGAACTATAGCACAAGAATCACTCCAGTAGATCTTTGTTGCCCGTAGAGTCAATGACATAAACTATAAGATTATATACATCAGTGCGCATCAGTTTGCTTAATATCCGCAAGCATTCAAACAGCCTTTAGTGTCTTTGAAAAATTATCTATCTTCTCTGTTCTGTAAGTCGGGGAATAATATAGATGCTAAGTATTAAATGACAGCAATTTACACATCCTGTTCCCTTTATACTATCATTTTTCAGAATCAGTTTTTTGTTATGTGTAAAGTGGTTTAGATCAATATCCAGAAATAAGCTTCTATTGCATTGATTTGCTGAGCAGATTATGTATGAAGATGACAAGGAGTTACGGTTGACACAGACCAATCTCTAATTGCCTAATGAATTTAACATTTTTCAGTCAATTCTGTAAGTATAATGGAGAATCAGAATTATTTTAAATACTTTTAAGTATATTCACTGACAATAAGAATATAATCTTGAAAGTTTAAACTAGAAACATTAGCATGAGCATATTGTGGTTTTTTTAATCATCATTTGATAAACAGTGAGTCAAATATGTGCAGCTAGCTGGCTTGTGGTGTGGTATTTGTAAAAGTGTGTGGCTAAATCACACGTAGAGCAAAGAAATGCCCAACAAAAGAGTCCTACAATAAACATAGGCTAAATAATTGGAAAAATGTGACTATAGAGCAAAACTAGTGTTTCATTTGTGATATAGTATCTAAGCTTCCTTTGTTCACCTCATTTTATTAACAAATCTATACCCATTCTCAGCTCAAAGCAGTTGAATAAAATGTGGCATCTGAAATGAAGATTGTGGGTTTTTTCTTCTAATTCTTGTCTTTTCCTTTCCTAGTGTTTCTTTTTTTTTCTCCCCACTTGATACAAATATATAAGAGGAATTACTTGCATTGTATCAACTGGAATATTCCTCATATTTTTCTGAAATATGATAAGATTTTTGTGATTTTAAGTACTGGGTTTCTTTTTGTATGACCTAGCCAATATAATATAAGAGAATAACGGAGTAGAGACTGGGAAGCCTTGTATTATTCTGGTCATGCTTTTTATGCCATAACTAGAAACACAAGCAATTCCCAGAAGTGAGAAAAGAAAGATGCAATTAAAAATTATGAATATTATTTGAAGCAAAAAAATTTTGGAACACACATAAATAAAAAAAAAAATCCTCAGAAAACAAAGGCATCAATTAATAATAAAAATCTGTGATGATTTTACTTTAATTGGCTCTTATATTCCTTATATTAGTGAATATAATTAAGTATTCAGATTCTACGGGTTCAACCTGTTCTGCTACAGGAAAAGATAAACCAAAAAGATGTGCAGTGGGAATTTTATTCATTGTGTAGTAACATTTTGCACTAATGGAAGCCTGAAGGTGGCAATATGGAGATGTGTCATAATGTTACAGGAGACTGTTAGACTTCGTCAATAGGTGACTATGAACATTAAGAAAATTCCTTGTACCTTCTTGATATGTATGAGGTTACAGTATTGGATCATGAAGCAAAATGTGCCCAAATGAGAGAACTTCTAAGTATTCAGAAAGCTTTTAAACTAAGGCCCTCAGTTTTGACACCCTACCTATGCAACTTTACCTGATAAGCTCAAAAGAAATCTTTCGAAATTGTGCCCTACGCTTGGCTCTCTATCCTGTTCTAGTTACACTTTTTGCTTGTAACTCACTGCAGTCAAATGGAAGAATACCCAAAAGTAAACCAGGGACATGCAATTCAAAATTGCCACTGATACCTTCTATGCCTTTCTAGCCTCTCAGTGTGTTTAAAATAATAAAGGACGCGTGGGCACACACTTGTCTACCAACTGTTCCTAGGAGTGTGTGGAAACCCACAGGATTCTGCTCCATAAATACTAGGTCCAAATATTTTGCCTGATTGTCATATAAAGTGTGGAGCTTAGAAAGAAGTTCTACATCTTTTACAATTTACAGATGCATGAGGACAGTCAGAAATGGGCCAAAATAATGTCTGATTTTCTTCTTTGCTAGTAGAATATTAATAATTACTATATTTTATGGCAAATTTAAACAGTTTAGATAGACCCTCTGAAAGCCTAATTTCTCTTGTTACGGTGCCTGATGCTGTCCTGAAATTTACTGCATAGATTTAGTGGAGGTCAGACAGCTTCTGTCACCAGGGTAACAGCTGTTTCACCATGTATTCAACAAGCAGTTATCCATAACAAAATAATATATTAATCTGGTTAAAAATTCTTTTTTTGGACACGCCCCACCTATGCTGACTGGATCCTATGAAATGGTAGCTGAAAGTAGAACTAGTGATAGCAAAAAGGGTGACTGACACAAGAAGTCTTTTTTTTCCTTCTCTTTGCACTGTGTAGTACTGAACTACAGGTAAGATACTTAGAATTACGTCATAAACCTAAAACTTTTCCTAAAGACAATTTTTTGACACTGTATGGTGTGTCCATTGGATCACCATTACTTCTAAAATATAAATTTTGTGATAATAAGGTAATAGATTTTTGAAGAGTTGAATACTAAACACTGCAGCTTAGTTCTTTAGCATGAAAATCTGCTTTTTTTAAACAGATGATTTTCATGACTTAATGTATATTTCATGCTAGTTCTACTTGTTCTGTGGTACAGGGACAGGCCAAATAGGAGCAGCTGAACACAGAGGACCAGAAAACTCCAAGATATATTATCGAATTAAAGCATCCTTTGAAATTGTTCTCTGACCAACAAAACCAACAAAATATAACCTTAGATTCTGCAGAAATTTTAATTACTTCCTTGAGTTGACATCTAAAAGGCAAGCACTTTACAGAAAAAGTCCTGTTGATGTGTAGTTAATCTTTGCAGTTAATGATCTTCATAGAATCATAGAATAGTTAGGGTTGGAAAGAACCTTAAGATCATCTAGTTCCAACCCCCCTACAAGGGGCAGGGACACCTCCCACTAAACCATGCCACCCAAGGCTATGTCCAATCCAGCCTTGAACACCGCCAGCAATGGAGCATTCACAACTTCCCTGGGCAACCAATTCCAGTGCCTCACCACCCTTACAGTAAAGAATTTCTTCCTCATATCCACTCTAAACTTCCCCTGTTTAAGTTTGAACCCGTTACCCCTTATCCTATCACCACAGTCCCTAATGAAGAGTCCCTCCCCAGCATCCCTATAGGCCCCCTTCAGATACTGGAAGGCTGCTAGGAAGTCTCCACTCAGCCTTCTCTTCTCCAGGCTGAACAGCCCCAACTTTCTCTGCCTATCTTCATACGGGAGGTGCTCCAGTCCCCTGATCATCCTCGTGGCCCTCCTTTGGACTTGTTCCAACAGTTCCATGTCCTTTTCATGTTGAGGACACCAGAATGCACACAATCCTCCAAGTGAGGTCTCAGGAGAGCAGAGTACAGGGGCAGGATCACCTCCCTCGACCTGCTGGTCACTCTCTTTTTGATGCAGCCCAGGATATGGTTGGCTTTCTGGGCTGCAAATGCACACTGCTGCCAGCTCATGTTCATTTTCTCATCGACCAACACTCCCAAGTCCTTCTCTGCAGGGCTGCTCTGAATCTCTTCTCTGTCCAGCCTGTAGCTGTGTCTGGGATTGCTCCGACCCAGGTGTAGGACGGTGTTGACTCTTTTTCTGGACCCTAGACAGTGTTAGTGTAGACATATTCTTCTCTGAAGAAAAGACATATAATGCAGTAAATAAACTCTGTTCTTATTGTCAACCAAGTCAACATGGGTAATATTTAGATTTGGTATCAGTATTTAAGAATCAGTGTTCTTCTAGTGCAGATGAGGTTTTGTCAATATAGCACTTGGTCTGAGAAAGGAAGGTGTAAAATGTAATTCTTGTATGAGAATCTTGCTCATGAGAATGTGGGAAAGCATTGGTAATAGCCGCACCTATATGCAGTTGCATTTTCTCCTGGTTCTTAAATCATTTACCATTTTCTGAATTAAACATTGAAACATAATATGCTTAATTTAGTGATAATTAATTTCAAGAAAAAATCCAATCATACGATGCATATTCACAAGCTTAACTAAAAAAAAATAAAATTCAAATATATATTAAAACAAACCGTGGAAATTTTCTTACTAGAACATTATGATGTTTCTGTTTGATGGATTTTTTTTTTTGTTGTTGTTTTCTTGTGTCAGTATTTCCATTTTTCAAATATTTTTTATTCCACAAAATTGTTAAATTAAAATTTTAAATAGTCACTCAAATTTAAATGTAAAAATGTCTCTTGAAATTATACTTCTACTTTATGGATAAGTATATAAAATATTCATTAAATTAATGGAATCAGAATAAAAGAATGATCAGGATTTGAAGGAACCTTGCAGATCACCTAGTTCCAACTCTCCTGTCCTGGGCAGGGGCACCTTCCTTTGGACCAGATTGCTCAAAACCCCATCCAACCTGGCCTTGAACACTGCCAGGGATGGGGCAGCCACAGCTTCTCTAGTCAGGCTGTTCCAGTGTCTCACCAGCCTCATAATGAAGAATTTCTTCCTTACGTACAATCTAAATCCACCCTCTTTCAGCTTAAAGCTGTTCCCACTTGTCTTATCACTCTATGTCCTTGTAAAAAGCCCCTGTTCAGATTTCCTGTAAGCCCCCTTTAGGTATTGTGAGACTGCTATAAGAATAGAAAAATCTTTTGAATGTATTGTGTGATAACTATGCATACAGTTGAATATTATGTGGGAAGATATTTTCAGTGGCTGTAGGTGAAAACAGCAACATATAAATAGCGACACAGGGACCAAAGTACTAAAGTAGTTTATTTGTGTTATGACTTCAGCTTCTTCTAGGTCATTGCTGTTAATCTTATCAATAGTATTCATCAAAAAGAAACTGTCAATTTTGGTGAGAAATTATTAAAAAATATGTGAACAGCTTTTTAATTTATTACCTTGGAGAATCCATTCATTTCCCACATCCCATAACAGGGATTTTATTGGTCACTCTTTATGTCCCTTCTGACGTGTATTCTTGTCTGTAAACTAAATCACCACAGAATTGTGTTGCTACAACCCTAACACTCCTTTGCTCCAATTTTCATCTTATTTCTGTTTCTTCTACGCCAGCTATGACTATTATATAGCTTTCTACCAAGGAATGTGCCTTTGGAATTTCTTTGTGTACCATCTTAAGTATGCATTATGATTGTACAACTATTAGATAAAATAATAATTAGAAATATAAGCTTTAATCTCCAAGCAATTAGTAATTTCATTCTTAAGGTCTGAAGGTTAAATGGACAAAACTTGGTTCTTTTCAAACTCACTGTCATAATTTTCATGTTGGTGCACTTATTTAAGTACTGTTATCTTTTTTGGTTGAACTAGTTTAATTTAATTTAATTGTTTCAAGCCCAAGACTCAAAAAAACAGTGTCTGAAGGTTGGTTAATGTGAGTAAAAATGGGAATGTGTAGAGCACAGACCCATCTTGTTTGTTCTTTATTTTCTCTAGATAGAACTGCTGCAGCATAAAGTGATATACAACAGAACAAAAAGGGAAGAGCTAGGAAATTATTCTGTTGTAGGAGATGATTCAAGAAATGAAAGATTCCTGAGAGATTAGTATTTAGTGACCAGTTTACTCCTAGAGGTAGTCATATGGGTATTTTTGATGTTATAAGTGAACATCGGGTATAAAAATACAGTTCAGTGACTAGTTACTAAGCAAGGATGTGGGCACCTGATTCCAATTCCATTACCCTACCTAGACTGTCTTTCTTATTTCAAGAAATTCACTAATTTAGCACATCTAATTCTAGGGAACCACTCAGTAGTCCAATAAGTGTCTTAATGCCATGTCTGATACTTTCTGAGGTACCTGAGACAATCACAGAGATCTGGTGGATACAATAGGGAATATCCTTGTCCTTCTGGAGGGGCAGCTTAAGGCCAAGGAAGTTACACAAAGACCATCTGAACAACAATAGACATCTTCATGCTTACTTAGAGATTAAATATCTACTCCAAGCTAATTCAGTTCAGTTTTTCATACAGCATTACTCACCTAGTGCCACCTGAGATGCCTTGCTACTGCTTCCAAGGACAATGCTGACGTGATTTGAGGATTCACACTCCACCACAGCAACCTTCAGCCTTCATTGAAGGGCTGAACTAACATGCCTATTTCTCTGGCCATGCATACAGCCAAAATTACTACTGAAACTCAGTGTTTACCTTCCTATGTGAATAAAGGTGTATGAGATGAATGTCATGTTCTTTTTCTTTCTTGATGTTTCCGTTGACTATCCTAGCTTACAGGATAATATAAAAATAATTTTCCTAAAAATTCTGGAGCTGTGGCTCAGTGATGAGTGCAGCATAAATACTTGTGTGAAGCTGTGCTCCTAAGTGAGAATGGGCGACAGATGCCAGATAAAAATGTCTTTCCAAAAGAGGAAAAAGGAACACTCACATAAGCGGGTTTATGAAGTTTAGTGCTGAAGATGATTGGCTAAGCTAAAAAAAAAGAAAGAAATTTTTTGTTCTCTCTTATTTTTATTATTTTTTTTCCCCAAGTATAGATTTTCCCCTGGAACTTGGCTCAGAGGATCACTTAAACAATATAAATATGTGAAATTATTCATATTACTCATGAAACGGGTACTCTTGTAAGCAAGTGGAACTTGATTATAACATTTGTATGTGCAAATGAGGGTATGGTTGTATTTGCAATGCAAACATGTGTTCTCCCTCCTTCTTTGAAAATTTGACCAACTCATTGCAACACATCTATTAAGTGAGCCCCAAAGATTAACTGGCAAATTCCAGATATTTTTTGTTTGAAATAATAATTTTCTGTCTTCCAAAATGCTATGTGTCAAAAGACGAAAAACACTCTAACTTTCAATTAATGTAAAGACATTTATATTTTTTAAAAGCATTGGCAGAAAATATAAGTACTGGTGAATGAGAAAGGAATCCGTTTCAGACTAAGCTAAACTAAGAAATCTGCTATAGGCATGTACCTAAACCCCACCAACTGCAAATACATACTCACTACAAGACTATCCTAGAAATGGTCTAAAATTAAACTGTAGAAATGCTTACACTGTGTATGCCTAGTCTGCAACACCAGCCATTTTGTTGTACAGATCTGTTTTCAGTATGATGCCCTAATTATTACACTGGAAATATAACCCTTAAGATCTAGGTCATATTATAAGGAGTAAGACAGCTGGTGTGCAGTGCTGTGTCATAGAATTAATGTTATGTATGTTATATTAATTCAAGGAGTTTTCTTTCCTCAATTTTTCTTCTCATAATTTTTCAATTCTACTCTCTTGTTGCAGATCACACACAAAAACATGTGTATATAGATTTATGTGTTTATTTGCCTAATTCATAGATGGTTCATTTTTATCTCTTAATGTAAACCAATATTTTGATTATTATAAAAAATAGTGTTATTGAAAGGAATTCTTCTGCAACTGAATTTATGATGAAAAATAGGGGGAAAATGAAAATAATACTTTACTGTTTCACTGGGAACTTTTCCTTTATGTTTGCATTCATTTTAATTTCTCCCTCAATTTTCTCCCTTAATCTCTCTTCCCAGTCAAGCACCTTTTGTGTTACAGTGTCCGGAGATGGATAAATTGTGAGCTACAACAGCAGAGAGGGCAGATAATGCATCGCTAGCATGCAAGTACCTTTAGCATTTATACAGAAGCTGCTTCAGACACACCTTTTAAAAAGG
The DNA here is from genome assembly GCA_028858755.1 of Ara ararauna. NCBI lineage: Eukaryota > Metazoa > Chordata > Aves > Psittaciformes > Psittacidae > Ara > Ara ararauna. Next base: position 56,471,432 of record CM054378.1, read on the forward strand.
GATGTGCGAGAGGTGTTCGATGAGGTGCAGGTATAATTCTCAGATCCTATATGTATAATAGAATAAAAAAAAATCAGACATTGTGATTGCTCTAAGTGTAGGATTTAATAGCAGTTATGAAGTACTCACTTATGGAAATAGTCTTCCTCTGTTATTTCCGGGACAGCTGGAATTTGCTACTTAGTTTATACCAATCTCCCTCATTTCAGTTTTAGTTTTTTTGGAAGATTGTTTTGGTTTGGTATTTTTTCTCCTTTTTTTTTTTTTCTCCCAGTGAGGGAGTTGATTCATTTTGTGCAGCAATCCAAGTGAGTTAGATTTCATGAAAATAAATTTTCCTAAATTAAGAGCAAAATTAATGGGGCAGTGAGGGGAGCTAATCAAATTTATGAGACTGGAGACAGACTGAAAGATCTTGTTAGAAGTACCTAATGAAGCAAAGATAGAACAATCTACAAATCCACCAAAGAAAAATTGTAGTGGACAAGAAAAGAGAAGCTGTGCTAAACAAGAACCTGGATATAAGGAGGGCAGACAGAAGGGGAATGGAAGAGATTTGTAAATGGTCTGGAAGCCTAAAAGAAATATTTCTACCTTGTATTTGTCAACAAAAGGATCAGGATTTTTATGATGTCATGATATAAAAAAGATAAAAAAAATTAAAATCTATGAAAAATGTCTTTGCAGTGTAATTCTATTTAGAACATTTAGAGACAAAGATCAAAGTCCTACACAGATTAATACTGTGGAGACAAAGGCAAACATGAAGATGAATTAAGGAAAGATGAAGGAAGGAGTAAAGAGTAAGACCTAAATTGCCTCACCAAGCAGACTATTCTGCCTTTTTCCAAAACCAAAAGTTCTAGAAAGAATGAAATCTGTAGACAAAAGAATTTATTTCTAAGGCTGCAAAGAGAATTGTTTTCAGGTAAAAAAAAAAATAAAATTCTTTTACAGAGTAAGCTCAGTAGACTTCTTATACCTATGTTCTGCTACTTCATACAGCTCTGGGTAATGTTAAGATGTGGGCTTATTTTTCCCTAAGACAAGGGAACCTGTTCCCTACTACACAGGGATATTCTCTCTCCCCCAGAGAATATTGATAAGCATTATTTTTCTTTTCATTCAGTGATATCCACGTTTATAGAAAGTGTGATGTTTATTTTTATTAAGATACAAACAAGGAATATTGAAGGCACTTATTCTTTCTTTTCAAACCCTCAATCTGTCAGGAGAAAGATAACATAATTAAATATCAAGACCTTTTATTTAATAGTAGACATGGCCATGACTTCAGTGCCTGTGAGTCTCAGGGCACCTAACCAAGTATAACTAAAACAACTGCAAGAGAAATAATGAAACGGTTAAGTAAATTTCAGAGCCCTTAAGAAAAATGTAGGAAAAAAGCACAACCACCATTCTGGAATGACACAAACTAATTATTCAGTGAAGAAAAGTCTTATTTTTCAATCATTAGCAGTGGGTTATGACCAATTAATGTGCTAGAATATAAATACTTTTAGAAATAGTAATTACACTGCATGGTTTCCCAAGATGGGGATACAGTTTCATAGATCCTTTTTATTAATATATGATGAAGATGGATACTTGTGTAATCTACACAGTGTTGTTATAACAGTTATAGGTTATTATAGGTTATTATAGGTTGTTGTTATAGGTTATAACAATGAAACAGGTTACTTCACTGTGCTGGTTTTGGCTGAATAGAGTTTTCTTCATAGAAGCTAGTATGGGGCTATGTTTTGGATTTGTGCTGGAAGCAGTGCTGATAACACCGGGATGTTTTCATTATTGTTGAGCAGTGCTTACACCGAGCCAAGATTTTTTTCTGCTTCTCACACCACCCCATCAGCGAGTAGGCCGGGGGTGCACAAGGAGTTGGGAGGGGACACAACCTGGATAGCTGATCCCAACTGACCAAATGGATGTCCCATGCCATATGGCGTCATGTTCAGCATATAAAGGGAAGAGAAAGAAAAAGGAAAGGCAGATGTTTGAAGTGATGACTTTTGTCTTCCCAAGTAATACATGTGTGATGGAGCCCTGCTGTCCTGGAGATGGCTGCACACCTTCCTGCTGATGGGAAGCAGTAAATGAATTCTTTGTTTTGTTTTGCTTTGCTTTGCTTGTGTGCTTGGATTCTGCTTTGCCTATTAAACTGTCTCTATCTCAACCCACAGGTTTTCTCACTTTTACCTTTCTGATTCTCTTCCCTCATCCCACTGTGGGGGAGTGAGCAAGCATTTGTGTGTTTCTTCATTGCTGGCTGGGGTTAACCCACAACATTCACTTTAGAGAATATTCTTTTATTCAATGTGTCTTCCCCCATTCCCCTTTCTTTTGGCTCACAAACAGTGTTTGCACTGTATCTGGGGCAAATTCAGCTTTTGATAACTGCATTCTGCATACAGAAATTGCCAATAGCTTTAAGTTGGATAAAGCATCATTTCTCTATTATCTTGTGTTACTCCAAGTCTGACAATCTACTGCTAACCAGCTGATGTGTTCCACTAAAGACCTGGCTGGAGTGCTGTGACAAGTGAGATGAACATTAACTACATGGAGTAAGTTCTTTCAAGCTTGACATTGATCATATAACACTTCAAAAAGAGTAGGAAAAGACACTTCATACAACCGTAGCATTTATGGTATATACTTATTTAATATAGTAATTTACAAACATTTAAATAGCTGCAGTTTTACTTCACTAATAAATGAACACTATTACTAGTCTTTGCTTTCAGAAACCTGCCTAATGGTGGTGACAATTCCCCTCTCTCACAGCTTATTTTTGTTCATGAATATAAATCTTGAATGCATGCCTTTCTAAACTCAAAGGTCTGCTTGGTGGAGTGTCATGGAAGAAAGCCCTGGAGGGAAGAGAGGCCCAAGAAAGCTGGTTAGTATTCGAGGATCACCCCCTCCAAACTCAGGAGTGATGCATCTCACCAAAGAAGGAGTCAGGCAGAAATGAGAGGAGGCCTATGCAGATGAACAAGTGGGTCCTGAATAAACTCCAGCCTAAAAAGAGCCCTACAGAGGGTGGAAACAAGGATGGGCAGACTGAGAAGAATACAGAGAAATAGTCAGAGCAGCCAGGAAGCAGGTTAGGAAAGCTAAAGCCTTGACAGAGCTCAATCTGGCCAGGTACATTAAGGATCAAGAGAAAAACTTCTATAGCTACATTGCTGAAAAAAGGAAAACAAGGGAGAATGTGGGGCCCCTCCAGAAGGAAAAGAAGCAAGAGACTTTGTCACCCAGGACATGGAGAAGGCTGAGGTACTCAATGACTTTTTTCCTTGTTTTTCACCAGCAAGAGCTCCACCACACCGCCCAAGTTGCAGAAGGCAAAGGCAGGAACGGGGAGGATGAAGAAGTGCCCACTGTATGAGAAGATCAGGTTTGAGAACATCTAAGGAATATAAAGGTGCACAAGTCCATGAGACCTGATGAGATGAGGTTGTGGGTCCTGAGGGAACTGACAGATGAGGTGTCCAAGACATTATCTGTCATATTTGAGAAGTCATCAGCATTAACTACACAGAAGTTTTTAACTATTTCTGTGCCTGAGGTGTACGGGCTATGATGTATTTTCTGACATGTTTGGGTTTGCATATAAGTTTTAAAACACCTTCGATTTCTAATTGGGATGGTGTCATGGGTTCAGCAGCAGCAGTCATTTTTTCTCCTTCTTGGTAGCTGCTGCAGCACGGTGTTTTTGATTTTGGGCCTGGGAACAGCGCTGATAACACCAGTGTTTCGGTTACTGCTTAGTGATGTTTTGGTCTGGCCAAGGACTTCCTGAGTTTCATGCTCTGCCAGGGAGGAGGGGAGTCAGGAGGAAGCAGAGACAGGACATCTGACCCAAACTGACCAAAGAGGTTATTCCATACCACAGCACATCATGCCCAGGATGGAGAGCAGAGAGTGGAGAGCAGAGAGCAGAGTGCAGAGACGCGGAAGGGTGGGGGTGCACTGCGTGGTCGGGCTTGGTTTTAGGTGGTGAGAAATTGTATTCTTTCCTTGTATTTCTCTTGTCATTATTATTGTTGGTGGTAGCAGTAGTGATTTGTGTTATACTTTAGTTACTAAACTGTTCTTATCTCAACCTGTGGGAGTTGCATTCTTTTCGATTCTCCTTCCCATCCCTCTGGGAGCGGGGGGAAGAAAAAAAAAGGGGAAAGTGAGGGAGAGAATGAGCTGCGTGGCTGACTGGACTTAAACCACGACAGATGGAAAGAACACCCATAGCAATTGGGAATATTGTGCTGCTTATTTTTATTTCTAGAACATAAATAATTCATCTAAAATCTGGATTTTTTTCTGTACAACTTAGTTCAGGATTTTGTTCCTTAAGCTTCAATTTTTTTTGACTACTTTACTCACATGATGCTATTACTAAAACATCCAAGTTTTTTATAGGTTCCTTTTGCATCTGGGTGCCCTTTTATACCTTTTGAATGTCAGGGAGTGTCACACTTGCAATATCTCAGGCAGTCAAGCCCAGAGTTTTTAGGAGATACAAAGGGAGCTACTTTCTTCTGCTCTGACCTGAACACATCTTATTACAAGGCAAACCCTGAGCTCTCACTCAAATAGATTTGGATGCAGTATAAATCCAGAAAAAAACTTTGCTGACTGAGCTATTTTTCCTCCTTCCCCCCCTTCTTTCTTTCTTCCTCTCTGCCACTCCCCCTTCCCCTCCCCTTTATTTTAGACATACAACCAGCCCTGTCTATTTCACTGACCTGTGCAGAGGTTATAGTTTATAGTAGCAATAGTACCATTCTGAAATTAATGTTGTTATTCTTATGACATAGGGATGTCAAAAGCAGTACAAAAACATTCAGAGTGACAGGTGGCATTTGCTTTGTTACTCTGTTTTTGCATGTCTGTGACATCTCTTCATAGACACAGTAAGGCTTTGATTCCTTGGTGTTTTGTATTCATGTACTTTCCACAGTGCTGCTATGGATCTACAGTATGCTAGGAATTACAGAAATTCAGAGCATGCATGTAAAGGGATAAATGATAAATTGTTGATAGGGAAAAAAAATGGCTGTGGTCAAGCATGGGAAATAATCCATAAGCGATTTGTATTCCAGAAAAAGTATAAACTCCCATGGGAACATAAATGATCACTATTGTTTGTCCTACAATTTCCAGCCATTCCAGAGAGTTTCCTACTAACACTAATCATAAAAATAGATGGTAGTTAGCAGAGGCCACAAATGCACCCTCTCATAGCTGGGTAGTATATTTTAATCCTGTAAGTGTCATTGTGCCACTCGCTGGTTCAACGTTGGTTTCCCAGTTTAGTATTCAGAGACCTAATTCATTTTGTTGCTGGCAGTAGTGCATTAATGATCAAACTGCCACAATGAACACTGTCTGCATAACAAATACGTCTTTCTCAAGCTACAGTAAATACAAAGTGATTAACCTGAAATAACTGCTCCAGCAAACTGCTTCTGTGCTTTCAAATAGATACTAGTGTTTTTATTTAACCCTGCATTTGTCAAATATGTCTTGAATGGGCTTGTTTGCATTTTTTTTTTGGCTGGCATAGCTACCTTGGAGCTTTATTTTGCAAAGTACATTCTCTTGGAGATCTGCTATTAGCATACTGGATGCAAATGATTATTAATAGTCTGTTCCCTGCTTCTGACATTTACTAAGACAGAAGCATCAAATAGAACTAAATCACATCATTCTCCTTCCAGCTAGCTTAATCCTGCCGTCCTATCTAAGATAATGAAAATAGGGTCTGAGCAGGTTAATGTTGCAGTGTTTAATAACTTTTAATCTAAAAAAGCATTACGTGGAGATGGTTTACCTCCTGAGTCAGACAAGAAAGTACAAAGAGGGAAGGTGGTGGAACGTGAAGAATTAAACTGAGGTTGCTCTCCCCTCACAGCTCCACCCCCAGTTTTAGTTCTTAATCCTGGCATAATGAAAGCTCTGAACAATGTCACTGTATTATGAAAAGATGGGATTATACTATTCTTAGAAGGAGTAAGACAAAGAGACAGTTGATTTGGCAGCCAATGTCCCTTATCCTTGTTGCCACTCAATCCTTGTTAGGGCAGCCCCTATCAGAAAAGTAACAGTGAAAAATGAAAAGTATAGCACACTCCACAAAACACTTTGAAATGGTTCTCTTGTCATTCAGACAATCCTCTAAAGCTGTGTTCTTCACATTCCCACTGTCATCTCACTTCATCTCATTATAATGTGCCAGTAGCGTAGGCTTTATACTCTACAAGTCTTTTAAAGACCGTAGAGTTTTATTGGAATATGTCTTTTTATTATTTTTTTTCTGTTAAGTCATTGCTGTAAGGATTCATTGTTTGCATGCATTTTTAAAAGACTAGAAATTTTTCTCTTTTAGATTATATATGAGGTACTTTTACAATCAGATTATAGAATTTGAACAGTTATATCTATTGTAGAAATATGTCTTTTTATTGTTCTATGAAGGCTATTTAAGGGTATATATCAGTGGAAAATAAATAGCATCATGCCAATGGGAAGCACAATGAAGAGGAAGAGAAAAAGAAAATCAGAACAGAAAATTTTGCTTTTCTCAAAGAGAATCACAAAAAATATTAGCACATTGGGTTTTTGTAAAAGGCAGACTAACCCACTCACCATAAATATTGAGTAAAATTTATAGAGGGGGAGAAAAAGTGTCTTCAGCCCCTGTTTAAAACTTTGAAACCAGTTCTTTTTTCATTCATTAAGCACAAGTCAGGTTCATGGGAGCTTTAAACCTTTGATATGCCCTCTATTCCTAAGAACACAAACTGTGCATGCATTATTAAGAAGAAAGAAAGACTTGAGGAATAGCTCTGCTTGGAGCAGGATGCATATGGGCCTGTAACTATAATATAACCTACCAAACACCATAAATGGAGGAGAAGTGAATGTCTGGTTGTCATGGGTTCAGCAGCAGCAGTCATTTTTTCTCCTTCTTGGTAGCTGGTGTAGCACTGTGTTTTTGATTTTCAGCCTGGGAACAGTGCTGATAACACCAGTGTTTCTGTTACTGCTTAGTGATGTTTTGGTCTGGCCAAGGATTTTCTGAGTTTCATGCTCTGCCAGGGAGGAGGGGGAGCCAGGAGGAGGCAGAGACAGGACACCTGACCCAAACTGACCAAGGAGCTATTCCATGCCACAGCACGTCATGCCCAGGATGTAAAACTGGGGGGGCAGGAACCCAGAAGAGTTCAGTTCACAGCTCGGTCATCGAGTGGTGAGCAATTGTATCCTCTTTCCTTGTATTTCCCTGATCATTTTGTGGGTGGTGGTGGCAGTGGTGGTTTGTGTTATACCTTGGCTGCTGAACTGTTCTTGTCTCGGCTAGTGGGAGTTGCATTCTTTTGATTCTTCTCCCAATTTTCCCCCCCCCCCCCTTGGAGTGGGGGGGAAGAAGGAGGGGAAGTGAGTAGTCGGGCTTTGTATTAGAAGGGGTGAGCTATTGTATCCTTCCCTTGTATTTGCCTTGTCATTATTGTTATTGGTGGTAGCAGTAGTGATTTGTGTTATACTTTAGTTACTAAACTGTTCTTATCTCAACCTGTGGGAGTCGCATTCTTTTCGATTCTCCTTCCCATCCCTCCGGGAGTGGGGGGCAAGATAGAGGGGGGAGTGGGTGAGCAAAACTGTGTGGCTGACTGGACTTAAACCACGACACTGGTAAACTGGCAAAACAAATTTCCTGAAGTATTCCCTTGACAATCAGAGTCTCAAATGTAATCATGTTTAAATATGATGAGATCAATAGAGCTGTGCTGATTCAGACGCATAAAGATTCCCACAATCACAGCTCTCATCTTCCATTTCCGTAAGTTAAGATATTTTGATGAAAGTGGCATCCAGATAGTGCAAGGATGAGGTGTGCCTGCTGTGCTCAATAGAGGAAGGTCTGGAATTCCTAGAACGTAAAAGACCCACTGGCATTTAAATAATCACAAAAGAAGTAACATCTTCTATCTCCTGTTTTTGCAGTACATTAGGTGTGCAATGAACTGGTATAAGCACTTCCTCCCTGCTACTTTACTCCTTTTTTTCTCTACTTGTAAAGCTCATGGTGTGGGACTATAGACAGACTCTCCATATAGCAAAGCTAGTTTCAGGAAGCCTGAGAACACATATGCATCTGGCTCATAGGCGTCAGGCCCTGCTAATCTCTCTTCTGCTCTTTTAAAACTATGACTTTTAATGGTTCAAAAAGATGCTTAAATTGATTAAATCAGATTCACATTAGGGTTATTCAGCGCAGACTTTTTTTTTGTTTGTTTCTTTCTGTAAGCTGGGGGTTATATGGCAAACTTTAAACAAGGGGCCACTACTGAAAATTCTGTAATCAATAAAAAAAAAAAAGCTTTTGATAAAAATGATGAAAAAAGTAGCACCATATCATAAAAGCAAAGGAAGAATGCTAGCACAAATCCACAGCTCTCAGGACAGTTAAACAGATTTCAGTTGATTTCTCAATTAAACACAGTAACTGAATCTATGACAGACTGAATTAGTGAACGAATGAACAATAAAAAAGGCATAAAAGAAGTTATGTTTCACATGCACCTATGGTAGGATGAAGGCATCAAGCCAACATCGTCTTCTAGGGAAAGTCATTTGACTAGCAATTATTTGCTGTGGGGCCAACAGTCACTGTTTCTGGTGTTTTTTATTGTAAGAGGTCCAGAAATTCCCAGTTCTTGAGCACCATGGACAAAGCCATATATAAAAGAAAATCTGTATTTCTTCACACAGTCCAGCTGAATTTTACTTTGATAAAATAACTTTTATTCTTTGCCTAAACTATTTGGACAGTTAGGTATGTGATCAGAAAATCAATAGCATGTGATATCTACTGCACTGAGAAATACCTTTGAAAGCATACGTAAACCTGGGTTCTTACTAGATGTTCTATAGTCTTATTTATGGTAAGATTATGAAAAAAAATGACAATGATAGTGATGGGTTCTTTTAAAGAGAACTTTTCTGTTAAGTATCCATTTTGAATCTTCTCTGGCTTTTTACTGAATCAGTGTTAAATCATAAAAGTTTTGCTTGTCACATGCCTTATGGCTACTGTGGCAGGAATAACAGCTGTGTACTGGAAGCAAAGTAAAGACTTTTAACCATAATGAATTTAACTTCTAGATCCTGGTCTTTTTTTTCTTTTCTAACTTGCTTCATTAAGATAGTTTATTCTGGTTTCTTTTTGTTTGTTTGTTTTGTTTTGTTTTGGCTTTGTTTTATTTTTCCTTCTTTTTTACTTTTTCACAGAAGAGTTTCAGTGCAAACACAAAACATCAAACAGGTCAAAGTTTAATGAATACTTTTGGCCTTGTGTTGGTAGTATTAGTGTATATTTTCCAACCACTTACTCTTATCCTGTTTAAAGCAAACATTTTTCTGATCCAGGTTCTGCCTTTTGCAACAACCCTCCTACATTACTTAAGTTATTGACACATTTTTTTCCCAATTTCAGTCCAAAAATATATGTTATGTGGTTTCTTTATTCACCTTTATTGCTTGCATATTGTTAGTTAACCTATCAATCATTTGCATTATTCATCACCATAAAAAAATTTATGTTAAAACTTAAATTGTATGCTCTATAAAATTGCATTGTTGATTTGATGCCAAATTGTGCTTTTTTTATATTTCCTCCACAGGAGTTCTGCAGTATATGGTAAGCTACATGATATTTGGGGATAGCAGATTTTTGAACAGCTGTTGGTAACCACTCTGAAACATTGATAAGAAGCATTAAGGAAGAAAAGAGAAATAGAACACCACATGGAGTTTGCATTAGTAGAGTTGTGATAAATTGACAGTTTACTGCTTGCTCTTTTATTCATGTGTGTTCACTGGGGAGCATCAGGCTGCTGAAGTAAACATCATGGATGGGAGAAAGACACAGAGCACACTGCACTACTACAAGGAGGGAATGATTTGGGAATTTGTCAGCGTATTCTTAGTTATTTTGTCTCCCTTGGTGCCAAGCAACAATTTTTGCCCATATACTGTAGCAGGTTTTATTATCTTGTTTATACTTCTTCAGAGCTGCTACACTAAAAATAGTGAAATCCACAATAATACTAGCCTTTACTGTTATGAAATTACAGTGTTAAAAACAGTTATCATACTGTATGAAGTGTCAATCCAAGGATATATATCTTTATGGAATATCTTGTGCCAAAAGGCTAATTTAAACTATTAGTTAATGGAAATTTTGAGGGACAGAATCTCTTCAGTTGAGAATATATTATGATTGTCTTATAAATGTCCACATTTTACTGTATTCTTCTTATAAAAAGGGCTATACAGTTACTTCAGTAGCCAGAGACATATTTATATTAAATTCCAGCAGAAAGCAGTTTACAGCAGGTCTATAAGGGAGGTCTTTGAGAAACAAAACTGTGCTGAAATTATCATAGTTTTCCAGTTTTCTCCTAGAAAGAGTATAAATGTGGGTCATATTACCAACAATCAAAATAAGAAAGAAAGAAAATTTAAAAAGTAACACTTCCTTCACCACATTGCTTTTTGGTTTACATTGTTGGATTTTTACTATTCCTACTTATTCACATGGGGTGGAAAGGAATGAGGCTCCTGACAATCTGTTTCAATGCTACTTGATACTGAGTGATGAAGAGCTGTTGGATTCCTACTGGTTACCCCTGTTGATTAATGAAGGATGAGACAGAAATTGAAGAGCTGCCATGCAGAACGACCTTACCTGATAAGGCTGTTCTGCCTTCCCTGCAGTAGGTGAGAAGGGCAGGCTGTATGCAGCAGGCTGTTTTTTCTGTACTTTAATGAGAAAAATTGACCTGTTTATCCACCAGCTGTCTTCCTTGTCTTTGATTCAAGCCATTTTTGTAAAACCTTTTCTGTTCTTAAATGTTGAATTCAAGCAGAATCTGCCAAAAAAGGCTTATTGCCAACAAAATCTAGTGGATAGCTACAAACTAGGGAAAAACACCTGCCAATACATGCATTTGTAAGACAATGACATTCACAGACTACTCCAAGAAGCACAGTATTACTGACTTAATTTATATGACATATGAAGTAGTATGTGAAAGAACACAAGCTCCTTTTTCTCACCTACTAAACTGTTTTCATTGTCTTGCATATATGTTTTCTAAATCTTAGCTTTCCTTTTTTTTTTTCTATTATATCTTTAGGGCATCTTTTGGTGAAAAGTAAATCATGAAAATCTCCAAATTACAGCTTGCTTCCCCTGCCCCCCCCCCCCCATCACTTTCCTTGGCTTTAATTTCAAGCTAAAAAAAAAGGATTTTCTAATACATGCAATAGTAGCACAACCTGTGTATGTCATACTGTACAAGCAAAGAATGTATCTTTTAAGGTTACTGAGTCAAATGTTGAAAATATAGGGAATGCAAAAAAAAAAAAAAAAAAAACCAGTGAACGAACAATTAAGTTTGAATTAAGGTAGAGGGAACTATTATCCATTCCGCTGCTCTTTTTTCTGTTTTTCACAGTACCTGAATCTAGTATCTTTGTGCAGTTTAGATTTCTCTCCAGATGCTCATCTCAGCATCTGATTCCTCGTTCAGCCATTAGACTCCTGCTGGTCTTTGATTTTCCATACTTATTTCCAAGTCATAGAAACATAGCAGCCCTTCTCTAGCTCAATTTGGTATCATACTCAAACTGCCACTGTTCCCATCATCCAGGTTGTCAATAAATACATCAAAAACTACTTACACCAGTATTCATCCCTGAGGGATATTACTGCTAACCACCCACCAGTGGGACTTTACACTGTTGATCACAACAATCCTTTGTGCCTGATGATCCAGCTAATTTTCAATCCACCTTTTAGCTGAATTATCCAGTTAATATCTCAACAGTTTGGCTGTTAGAATACTATGGGATACCATTCTGAAGGCTTTATTCAGGTCAAGGAAACAATAGACACAGGTCTCCCTTTGTTCACAGGACCAATCATCTAACTGCTAAAGGTAATCAGTATTGTCAGGCACTACCTTCTCTTGGTAAATCCCCATTGGCTGATTCCAGTCACCTCCTTGTTTTTAATAAGGCTGACAACCACTTCCAGCATCAGTTGCTCCATCATCTTCTCAGGTACTGAGGTAAGGCTGCCCAGTCTGTTTCTTCCTAGACACTCCTTCCTGCCCTTTTGGAAGACGGGCATGAGTTTTGCTTTTTTCTCATTTTCAGGAACCTCTCCTAATTGCCATTATCTTTTAGATGACAGAGACTTGCCTCACAGTAACATTGGCTGCATCCCTTGGGACCACAGGGTGCACCCTTTTGATCTCATGGACTTGTGTGTGCCCAACAGTCCAAAGTGCTCCCTCACTCCATCCTCCTGTGGAGAATGCTCTGGGTAATGATTGCTCCCACAGACCAACTATCTTTTACAATATATACTAGCAAAAAGTAGACTAAGTTATTTGCTGTATGCCATTTCCACAGCAAACTTAACCTCTCTCCTACTCAAAATGCAAAGATTTTAGTTTGTACAAATTGTCTGAAATGTTTTTCACTGAATGTTTAAAGCAACTATATTTCAGTCCATAGGTTGTTTACTGTGAACTGGGGGTATTGCTTTTAGTTACAGCTCATGATTCATGGATCTTCATGTAGCAGCACATACTTCCCACCTAGTATGTTTCAGACATCCTAGTGCTTAGCAGAAATCAGTCTTGACAGTTCCCTCAGACTCTGGGACTGTAAGTAAGCATCAGCATTCACAAGGCAGTTATGTTCAGTTAGAAGATAGTGATATATGTCAGTACTACCATACTTGCACCACACAAGTAGTAAGGACAGTCCAAGTCTCTTAGACTGATTCACTTACTGCTTTGTGATAGCTATAGTATACTTCTGCCACTTATGTAGCTGTTGTTATTTTAAGTTGTGGTGGATCTGCAAGTACCCTTCTCCCCAACTGTTTCTGAAGTGGAGTCCACAAGGCAGCTATCAGCTTCCAACAAAAAACTGAAAACAGCCTTGCCAAACACATTTGGCTAGTCTCTAGGTTTAGCAAAACTCCATCAGACAAGGTCAAGGTGGGTAGTCAAAGACAGCTTTTCATGGAAATGTTGCAAAGTATTAACATATTACATAGGAAAATTTTAACAGATAAGGATTGATGTGATATAATGTGCATTTAGTGTAGGTATCCAGGTGTTGGCAGCAGGACACAGCAGGTTCCAGCCGGCTCCCAGGGGTCCAAGATGTTGGTGCCTCTGTAAAAATATATTTAAGAGCAAAATGCCACACAGCAGTAAGAACTGAGGTAAAAATGTGTGCAGCAGTCCTGAGAAGACCAAGGAGAGAGAAGAAGGACGGGAGGAAATGCTCCAGGGGATGAACAGCCCTTAGAAAGGATTGCACCGGAGCAGATACCCAATCTGCAGCCCATTGAGGACCCCCTCCTGACACATATGAATGTGCTCTGAAGAAACTGAAGCCCATGTGAAGGGCTTGCGGACATCAACATCAAGTTCCTGAGGTTCACCAGTTAGCACTGGCTATGCAGCCCTAACAAGACCTTATCTAACTCTGAATCTGTTGGCTTCTCAGTAAGAATGCCCTAGATATTTGGGTGGTGACAACAGTAAATCTCAGAAAACAAGTTGAGACTCTACAGCTGACATATACATGACATGTAAAACTCAATCTACATTGCTTATAGGTGTGAGGCACTCTTATTCAAACCCCCCTTTTTATCACATCCTAATTTTCTTCCACCTGGTTTAGTGAAAGGTGTCCCTGCTCATGCAGGAGCTTGTAACTACATGATATTTAAGACCCCTTCCAACCCAAACCATTCTATGAGTCTATGGTTTCTGAAGGCATTTAAAATAATTTTTAGAGAAAGCTACGTGCGGGGTTGGACATAGCCTTGGGTGGCATGGTTTAGTGGGAGGTGTCACTGCCCCTGGCAGGGGGGTTGGAACTAGATAATCTTAAGTTCCTTTCCAGCCCTAACTGTCCTATGGTTCTACGATTCTATATGCCAGGGGAAGGGCAGGAAGCTGAAGAAACTTGTTGAAAATAAATGCCAGTGCTGGCCATAACTTCTTGGCTAGGATGACATTTCTGGCAACACCAAGGCATAAACTTATGACTGCAAGACTATTTCAGGACAGAAACTCCTGCTGGACTTTTAATTCTGAGTACGCCCTTTAGGGACACATTACTTTCTTGGCAGCATCACAGAAGCAATCTGGACATGTTCTGTTCTGTGAAAGACAGAAAGATAGATAAGGCATAAAAATTGAATAGTTACTGCCTTACATTTTCAATTACATTTCTAGCCTGAACCAGAAGCCCACAATATTTAAGTTCATTGAGCTGCAGTCTGACCAAATGGAACAGTCACTAGCGCTTGCAAGAAGTCAGCATTACCAATCACATCACTGCATCTTTCTCCTGAACAGACATGTTAGTAGGAAGTGTAGAGTTAAACTGAATCATTATATGAGGCTCTGAGGTAATATTCCTGCTCCATTTCTTTGGTTGCTGTGCAATTTCATTTTTTTTTTCAAAGCCTGGGATTTTTCGTGTGATGTGAGAGCTGGAGAGGCCAGTATTGGTTAATTCTATCATGAGAAACCCAAGGACTTGTATTACAAAGAAGTATTGCAAACAACAGTGAGATTTCAGGTTAAGAAATTGTTGGGAGTACACAGAATCAAGCAAAATGGTAGACTGTTACTTGGAGCAGTTCCTGAACTGTCCTACTCGCTGACTTCTCACAAGATGTGAGAGATTACAGCATATCTTCTTATTCCCCTCTTCTGTCCTCTTCTTTTCCATCCACTGTGGGGTAAGTAGGTCTTAAGAAGGGGGCATGTGGTTGTAATCTTAGCTACATTATTTGCAATAGCTTTATACCTTAGCCTTTTATCTCTGCTCATATTGCATAGATGAAATCTCTATCTTCTTTCAGTTCTTCTGAAGAATTGCACGTAACTTTTCTGTTTGTATTATAGGTTATTAACAAGTAGGAGTTTTTGTGTTATTTGATACATGCTATAGTAAATTGCTGTTCTTTTCATCATGTTATGGATGTGCAACTTAGAACATTTTTGCAGAAATTAATGCAGAGATAATGATGTCTAAAATTGTTACTATCTATCAGTTATTAGGTAGATGTCCTTACTGAAATCTATAGGAATTTCACATAGAGGATGTTTTACCACATCGTTTTATTATTGAAGAAGAGAATTTTTTTTTTTTCCCTTTTCTGCTCTCTCATTATTATAAATTGCAATTCCATTTAAAGTTTCAAAACTGGAATTACTATTACAGAATTCCATATCAAATATTTTTTGTAATCTGAAATAATTTCTGTAAGTTAGACCTTTCATAACATATTTGTAGGGCATTGAAATGTGGTCAAATATATTCATATAAGTCATATTAATATAAGTCATGTATTCTATTCACTTGCTCTAGCTTAACATAGAAAGGATGCCATAATATCAACTACTACAATAAAAAGTACCAGCTTCTCTAGCTAATTTAATATTTTCCTGCAGCTTCATTAAGAAGAAAGTACGCATACAAAAGTGTTCTGCTTTTTCAGCCAGCTTTATATGCAACATTTGTAGTGCTGCTAATGAAGTAAATAAAAAGGAAACAAATCCCTTCTGGATCCTAGTTTGTTCACTGATATGAAATGTCTTATTAAAGGAATGGCTATTGTGTACAAGTATTCCACAACATTTCAGCATTTTTAACATTAAAGTAAGGAGTGAAGTGGGGAGAAAATATAAAATTTTCTAGCCTTATCTTACTACCAGAATTATCTTGCTCTGAAATAAAATTGGAAACATTTAATTACTAAATATAAAATTAACATTTCTGGCATTCCATAACAGATTTGTATTTAATAATTAAAGATTTGTTTCAAGTAAACAATGCAAACATTGTTATTTAACATCTGATTGACAATATTGCTGTGACTTTTTTTGCAAGGCGTTTCATTTTTCACTCAGTAATTATGTACTCTGTACCACTTAGAAGTCGTCTAAAAGCTTCTGGAAACATTTTTCATAGCTTAAAACCAAAAGAAATATAGATAAGAGCTTCTCCTTCTAGGTGTAAATATCCTGCAGATTTTTCCTTGTGTTAGGTGGCTAAAAATATTTCTAAAATGTTTTTGATAAATGTTTATCAGCATAGAAGGAAAGCATTCTAACTTTTCCAGAATGATTTGTTCAAGAAACTGTATAATGTTTAGGAAGCAACTATAATACAGTAGTCACTAAGAATATTAACTTTCAAATTTAAATTTCAGAGAGAGGGAGTGGAAAAGAGAGCTAACTTTTTTTAGATAACAATTGCCATGGGGCCTACATATATAGCCGTTGTCCATTAAAAAAATGATTCAGAAAGTTCAAGAATGACAAGGAAGTTGGATAGGGAGAGAGAACCCATGCAAGTAATTATTGCCAAGAAGCGCTCTGACTGCAGCAGACCACTGTCTTTCCTAAAGCTAAGATTCCCTCTAGTAGTGCACTCTGTTCAGGAGTCTGAACATTCCTGGAAAAGCAGGACTGATGACTCTCAAATAAAAAATAACGATCTACTCTCATAAAGGTACTAAATGCACCTTTACTGGGAGAGAGAGAATGAGATAGATAAGGAGGAATGAATCTTCAGTTTGTGTTTATTATCAATCTATGGAGCATGCATTGCCGCATCTCATTCATTTAGCCCTGCCTCCCTTGTAAAAATAGATTTGCTTCCTCCTCTGAAACTGCATTTAATCCAAAGGCCAATATTATACGCAGACCAACTACATCCTTACTGTCAGGAAAAAGGATTTCAGACCGAGAAGCAAAAACTGCCCTATTGTACTACTGCCTTGGGAAGCTGACAACACTTGGGCTGACTGACTTTCTGGTCTGTTGTTGTGCTGAGCCCATAAAATTTCCAAACCTTCCTACCCATATTTTATGTAGTGTAAACCAGATCAATAGCAGGATACATAGGGACAGATTTGGTTTCTCTATTTATTCTACTTTTAACCATGACACTATGATTTTTATTTTATTTTTTTTGCAGGCATGGATTTACTTCAGTAGTTTCAGTTGAAACTATTGTGAATGTTTGGAATTACATAGATTAAGCCTCAAGGGAACCCCTCAGAACAAAACTTTGTATTCTGCATCAGTTACAATTAATATTTTCTGTAAAAACATGAGTTTACTCTTTTTCTGGCTAAACCCTTCACTTTCTAATACTTTTTACTAAGGATGTCACATTGGAAATGACTGTTTGATCATATAATTGCAAGTGAATTGCATATAGTTACTCTACAATTAAAATGAGACTTCAAATTTCTTTCTGAGTTTGTTAAAAAAGCTTCACCTGCCAAAGGCTGGCTAGTCCAGAAAATTTGTAACTGAATCTTAAGCTTACCCTCATTGTGGGGGTGTACTCTCATCACTGCCTTTTGCTGCATGGGCGGGGTAGCATGCTTGAAATCCTGACTTCTGGCCAGGATCTTGAGGAAACACAAAAAGAAACAGTATCTTCAGTTTAGTGTGAAATTATTATTTTTTTTCAGGGAATTTTAATCAACCAGGTAGATAGGACATACGTGCAATCTCATGCAAATTGCTTGTATTAACAGCAAAGTTAAATACCGAATACTGTGGAAATGATCTGCAGACACTCGCACATTCCACTACTGTGGGAAAAAAAAAAAAATCAGGTATCTCACCCGTCAGAGGATACTACACATAGGCTGTGCAAGGAATCCCCTACTTAGGTACAAAGCTGCAAAATACAGTCTTCAGTTGACATGTACATGGTATGAGACAAAGGAAAAGTTTGCATAACCTTCCAAGGGGACACAAAAATTTATATCCATACTAAAGCAAAAATTATTTTCAAGGCTTATGGGAACTTTAGCCACATGTTCTCATCTATAAAAATGTTTCTTTTTTCATTACTAAACGTTTTGTGAGCAGGCTGTTTTCTATATTAATTCATAACCAATAGAAGACAGAGCTTGAGAAGGTAATTACAAAAAAAAAAAAAAGTGAGGACAGAATTTTTTCTCAATCTCCCACTAAATTCCTTCCTTTATTGGAAGCCAGGGTCTTTGCAGGGGATTTTGCCAAACAAATTATGTAGAAGAAGAAAAGAGCAAGATCTTAAAAAATGAGAAGGAATACAAAGAGTTTCTGTGACATTTGTTTTTTGGATGAATCAGTCTAGTTACAGTTGTGTTTAGAGCTAAGAAACGTTGAAGGATGATTTTCCATGAACTACAGAATTAACCACCAAACCAGGAGTATGCATTTTCAACAAGAATTGCAATACGTACCATAATACTTTAAAATCCTATGATGGTATCCATAAAACTGTAAAATCCTCTAACAGTCAAGAATTTAAGCCTCAGGCAGTGCATGAACAGTGAACATTTAACAAAAACAAATCCCATCTCATTTTTCCTCCTCTTGCTGTGTGCAGTTTAATTTATTTTATTGTTTCATATTTCAGTTGATCTCACACTACTTTTCCCTCCCTACAATACCAGTCAAGAAAGTGTATGGTAATTAGATAGCATGCCTCTGGCACAAGTTGTTCACTGCAGCGGAGTCAGAAGGAATTTCTTCCAGCACACAGTTCAGAGTTGCATTATGGGATAATTTAATTTCTAACTCCTATGTCTTTCCTGTGGTGAAAAAAAACCCCACCAAACATTAAAGGAATAAGCTGACGTAGGGGGAAAGAAGGAACTCAAGGTTTTTTCTTTAAAACAACCAGAATTAGGTATGGGTGAAGGCACAGATGACTAAATGAGGCTTCCTCCTGCTGTTGCTGCTTCATTTAGAGTGAAACCTCCAATTTCATTTCCACTGCATACAGATTTTTTTCTGTCCACTTATGTTCTTTACAACTCCAGCGCTTCTCCTGGCTGAATACATCTGTTTTCCAAGCAAAATCGTGCAACTTATCTTCAGAGGTTCTTCCCACTGGAGAGAATATCAGGATTTTCCGCTACACATCTTTAAAATAGGCAGCGGGCATAGCTCAGGAACCTTTGGGTGACAGTACTAACTGTTCAGAACAGAGGTCTTAACAATATTTATCTTAAAGTTTCTTCTGGAAGACTTCTAAATGTCTCCTTGTAGAAAAAGGCAGCAGGGATGAAACAGAAGGGAGAGTAAATAGTAATGCTGTGTCTGTACAAGACAATCCCCTTCCACAGAGAAAATTAAGTTTTATTCTATCTCCTTCAGGCCCCAAAAGTAAGTACGCCAAAATCTTTACTTTGGCCTCACAAACTATAGCTCGCCTCCAAGCATGTTTAGAAGGTATTTTTAGTGCTTGAGTTTCTGATATCTCAGGGGTTTTCTGGAGTGTGTGCTAGTTATAGCCTATAGAAACTGATAAGCATTTTTTTTCAGACATGACTGTGGCACATAAACTAGTCACTTTACTGCACAGATATACCTCAACTAGACTAATTACAGGGCAAAATGTGTTTTGGGCTGTGTTTTTCCTTAGCTCATTTTTAGAAATGTCAGTAAAATTTTGCCTTCCTCAGAAGGTCCAGGTGAGACTGGCAAGACTTACTGGAGTATTTTGTGGATATCTTACACACAGATGAAGAGAAGATGAGGCAGGCAATGGACACCTGTCTTAATAAGATTATCCTGCCAGAGCTTCTCTGAGGGAGCCAGCAAAATTTTCCAGCTGGCCCAACACCTGACTTTCATTAATGATTATACAGTGGCAAGAGAGATACTTTTAGCATGCAGCTAATGCCAGATCTGCTCCTGATTTGGCCACATCCCTGAAAAACAGATGCATCCCAGGAATCATGAAGAGGATGATAGAGCTGTTTTCAGTCTTCCTGGATGGTAGATTTTGTATGTAAGCCAGGCTGCATGTTCCTGGCTAGGACTGTGACAAAGGTGGGAGAGCTGAGTTGGCACATGGGCAGGCCCTTGCTGAATGAATTGACCTAAAAGTCTCTTGCATTACCCACAGCATGTGCATGACATGTCCAGATTAGCTTTCTTAATATACCTATAAATTCACTAAAACTTGGCTTGGATATGAGACAGTTCCATGAGGGTTTCATCAATCTGTTCCTAGCCTTTGCATTGCCCCGAGACCATGCAACTATTTAGATCAGAAGGTACCTCTGGAAGTCAGTTAATCAAGGCAGGGCTAAATTCAAAGTTAAATCAGATTACCCATAGCCATATTCAGTCAAATTTTAAGTACTTCTGAGGATGGAAATTCCACAAACTCTTGGGGCAAACTGTTTCAGTGTCTAACAAATTTCTCTGTGATGTTCCCCACTGCCACCTTATTTCCAGTCAGAATTTCCATTTTTGCAAATTATCACTATTACCTCTTTTTTCCTTTTTTTCCCTCATTTTTATGTGAAAGTATTTTGGCTCTGTCTTCTCTCTAATCACCCACTAGATACTGGAAAAGAGCAATTAGATACCTCTTTAGCCTTTTTTTTCCTCAAGGCTAACCTATCTACACACTCTCTCCAGTTTATCAATATTTCTCTTGCATCAGGGAACCTATAAGTAGCACAATATTCAAGATGAGGACTCACAAGCAGTAAGTAGGAAAGAAAAATCAGTTCCTGGAACCTGCTGGCTGTAATCCTAATAATGCAGTCCAGTATTCAATTAGCCTCATCTCTACAAGAAGTACTGCTGATTTAGTCAGCAGACCCTTTTTTTATTTCAGAGCTCCTTAGCTATGCAGCCCTCAGCCTGCACGGACATGTGGACTTCTGCTGTAGGTGAACTTGAATCCAGCTGTGTCCAGCTGTTTCTGAACTGTCATTTTGCTTTCCCAGCATGACTTTGGACATGACTCAGTACCTCAACTTCTCTGATGATCACTGCAGCATTGAAAGACCCTGTTGCTATCATTACCCGTGTTCTGCTCTCTCTGCCCAGGCAAGCCCCTTTTGCAGCAGTGCAAAACCCACTGCCTGGCTAGGGCTGGGTCACCACTGTCTCCCAACCCACCTTCTCTGAGGAAGAGCCTTGCTCTAAGTGTCCCTGAAAAGAGCCTCAGGACAAGACTTCCTTCCACTTGAAACTATCAAAATCTTTTCTGCTGAAATCTGGGATCTTCAGTCTGCTACTGGTATTCATCAATTTCCTCAGGCTTTTAATTTTTGCCATCTCATGGCCACTTCAGTCAAGGCTGACATTAGCTGATCAGTTCTTTTTTATTGGTGTCTGCACAGCAGATCCTCCAATGAACTTCCCATTTTTGGCCTTCCCAGCACAGACATTTCAAAATTATATTCATCACACTCCAGAAATTTCTGTGTCAGCATGGGGTGAAGTTTCAGTCTCCTGTGGAAAAAAGAGCCATATAACCATGAGGTTTTCCTTAGCATTTTAGCTTGGGAAGAGCAGAGCATGCTGGAGATAGGAAGCATGGAACAACTGTGCAAGAAGGCATAACCTGTGCAACACAGGAAATATGCATATCTAGCTAAATAGAGTTAGACTTTTACCCATTTTGTGTCTGTACTGGATACTGCCTACAGTTACACCCTGAAATAGCAGCTACCAAGGATTTAAAAAAATACATTGAAGCCTGGCACTGTATTACCCTTCAAAGCGTAATGTTTTTGTGATATTCTGACATAACTCCTGGTTAGGAAAATCTGCTTCACTGGGCAACCCAGGTCTCCACACAATGCTGGCAATACAATAAGGTTTGCAGAGAAAGTGAGACATCCCATCTCTCAAAGTCACCACCTCAGGGGAAAAAGGGATCCTGCTCTGGCAGGCAAACAGCTCTTTGCTTATTGATCTACATAAGGAATTAGTATACATAAGGAAAGCTCCAATTCTATCAGTCATTATGCTTAATTTTTTTTTTTTTTGTGGTATATGATTCTTTCCCAGTATGAAGGGGATTATCCTGCTGTACAGGCATCACAGGTTCATGCTTTGTTAGAGCATACTTTAACAGGTGTTTGCTAGATGATCTGATCATGGTTCAGGTGTGTTCCAAGTCCAAAAATAACATGAAAAGCCAGGAAACTGGTCCTTGATGATGTAACTAGGACTGTTAAAAATAGGCAGTGTAGATGTAGTTACCAACGTTAAATGCTGTCCTAAGAAAATCCAGGTGACTTCTAGGGAATTTAATGTTGAGTCCATGTTATCCAAGCCGGAGTAGAGTGTTTTTGCAGCAACATCATAATTTCTCTGATGTTTATCTGAATCTTCTGGCTGATGTTTGTTTCCCACTTCCTATACGTTGTGTTGTGTTCTTGTGACTGGATTTTTTAACATTACATTCTCAAAAGTAAGTCTTAACTTTTGCTACTGATGTTAATGGTAAGAACTGACTAGAACTACTCAAGGAAATATGTCCTAATGAATGGTGAAAGGGAAACAACAAAACTAAGGAAAACAGACACTTCTTTGTATCAAAGTTTATTTCTTAGCTCTGCAGCAATGAAATGCAGCTCTAATTTTTTGTACTTTCAGAGTTTCTGGCTTAAACTGTCCGGTAGAGCGTCAAAACTCTCAGATAAAAGATCAGGGGAAAAAATGCAACAACAAACAGAAAAAAAATCAGATAAAGAATAACATGGGATTCTAAACCTGTAAATGTTCTTTGTTCCCTCTTTTTAAAAGCTGAACTCAAACTAGTGTTGTAAGACTAAAAGGCAGTACAGAGGAATTGAACTAAATAAGGCTTCAGTTCTCGCCTTTATTTCTTTCTACTTTTAAGATTATACTTCTATGTTTTTGAATCTTTATTTCTGCATTTTCATTATTCCATTTGCTTTATGTGTTGCACTACTTGTGAATGAAGCTACAAGCCATTTGACAGGAAAATAAGATGGATATGATACATGTTCCTGATAAAAAAAGTTGAAGAAAAATACAATAAAGCAAAATTTAAGCAGTTATTTTAAACTTTAATGAAATCTACCAGATAATTTTTAATTTTCTTTCTTAGTTTATGCAGAACATGATATGAAGTCCTATTTTCACAGCTTCCTATCACAACCGTGAATTTAGGTGTTCTTTACATTAATATTGCAAAGTGGAAAAACAAAACTAAAATCCCAACAGTATCTCTGTCCTACTCTGATAGTTTGAAAAAGCATGCATAGATGGAATGTAGGCTGTCGTTGCATGCAAGCTCAGGCAAGGTACTGGCATGGAGGAAAGGAGGGAATTCAGGTTACTTAGCTTGCAAATCTACTGAACCAGCCACCTAAGCTAACTTTATAGTCAATGAGATATATGTTGACAATTTTAGAGTATGATTCAGCCAACCTATTTTTAAATGTCTATTTGAGGATGATACAACCCACAATCTGTAAACAACTATTCCTTTCTGCTAGCTAAAGAGGTAGAATAACTTGACTATTCAGATGAAGATGTCTACATTTAACCAGATGGTCTACATCCAAAAGCTCAATTTCTTTTTTTATGAACTTTGATAGATGTAAGCAGCAAAGGCCCTACTGATTTCCTTTGCCTTTTTATAAAAATATTGCTCCATAACTTAGCCCTGAAAGTTTCATTGTATAGCACTAAACAGGATGAGACATGGCCTTAGCCTTTCCTCCTGTACTGATGTGGCTGTTTTCAAGGGACAGCATAAAACCTATTCACCTTTCCACAAAAGAAGCTATTATATTTCCTATGAAAGTCAAGTTTCTCACTGCTACACATACAAGAGAAGAGCTTGTTCTTCAGTTGCACTTACTGGCTACTCTATGCTAGTAAATTGGATAATGTCAGCAAATGTTCCTGGATGCTGAAACTCAAACCATCCACGCTCTTACATTGTTAGAATGGTCACTGGCATGGTTTCTGCAATGGACCAAAATGCATTCTTGCAAGCATTTTCTGGATTCATTGTAGGAGTTTGCAGAGACAAGGGATAAACCTCAGTATGCAATCTGCACACAAGCACTATATTTGGGGAGTTTTAGATAATTCAACTGTACATTTGCAGGCCACTGCATACCAATGAATTTCAATGCTAGAGAACAGTTAATCTTCTGGAAATATTTATTTTACTGCTGCAGACAAAATTCAACACTCTATCCACCTAGATGAAGGAGTTAATATATCTCATTTTAGCATGACTGTCAATATTTTTCTTCTTAATGATACTAAATAATTTAACTAAATAGAGGTTTCCTTTGTAATAACCTCTTCCTCCACAGTGTCCAAATACTTTATTTTGGAGCAAGACAACTGATCATAATGGAGGAGGCTGTAATGTCAAAACAATGTGATTTTATTATCACTGAATAAAGCAACATGGAAAATATAGTATGTCTTAACACTTCAGCATCAAAACAGTCAATAAGGGGATAAGGGATAATAAAAAGTTGTATCACAGATTAATGAATTTTCAGTAAATATCCCTAATAAATGTATCTTTACTTTTATCTAATTAAAGTACCTCTAATAAATGTAACTGTCTATTTCCACATAAGATTGCCAAAAAATAAGATTGCCAATTGTTATTGGAGGTGCAGAATATTGAGATTTAAGCATGCTTAACCTTGATGTTAGAAGTTCAAAATAATTTTCTATACCAGTGGCATAGCAATTTTGGTGTAGTTTTCCATAACTTCTTTTGTTCCCTTTTTTTCTTGCTCCTTTTTTTCTTCTATTCAGATTCAATTAATTGTGTAAAATGACTTCTTTTAAGTGCATTTCTGAAGAAAAGCCATTACCATCTACTGAAACATTTTTCACTATGAAGCATTATGTAAAATACACCTGAGATTAATAAAGTGATATGGAATGGAAATGAAGGCTACATCTTTTTAAATCAGTAGTGTAATTAAAAGAATAACAAAGGTAAATGAAAGCGCACCACAGCTGTTATTTTTATTCCTTACAGTCAGTGGTTTTCAAAAAATCCTGCAGCTGTTTCCTAGGAGCACATGGGTTTAGGTTGTCCCTAAACACAAAGGAAGTAATGGAGTTTGGACTCACTTTACCACAGACAAATAGAAGCCAAAAGGAGACAAGAATCTGGTCTCACATCCAATTACACTGTCACCTTAATATCTTTCTGGATCTTTCTATCAGCTCTATAATTCATATGCAGATTTTTTTCTCCTTGCATACTTTTTTTATGCAGAGCATTTTTAAATGAATACTTGATATCTACAGCCTAATAGATTTCACTCCACTACATGAAAATGTATGCCGTCTTAATTTTGTTGTGTTATGTAGGTATTTGTATTTGTTTCCCTACCCTATGTTTTGGTATATTCAGTGCATTCTTGACATGAGAAAAAAAATATCTTTATTCATAACGCAATTGATTTATAGATCTTTAAGACAATCCTTAGTATTTTACATCTGAGGCACTTCTTCCTCGCTTAGTAGATCATTAATAGAATCATATAGAATCATAGAATCATGGAATAGTTAGGGTTGGAAAGGGCCTTAAGATCATCTAGTTCCAACCCTCCTGCCAGGGGCACGGACACCTCCCACTAAACCATGCCACCCAAGGCTATGTCCAATCCAGCCTTGAACACCGCCAGCAATGGAGCATTCACAACTTCCCTGGGCAACCCATTCCAGTGCCTCACCACCCTTACAGTAAAGAATTTCTTCCTCATATCCAATCTAAACTTCCCTGTTTAAGTTTGAATCCGTTGCCCCTTGTCCTCTCACTCCAGTCCCTAATGAAGAGTTCCTCCCCAGCATCCCTACAGGCCCCCTTCAGATACTGGAAGGCTGCTATGAGGTCTCCACGCAGCCGCCTCTTCTCCAGGCTGAGCAGTCCCAGCTTTCTCAGCCTATCATCATACGGGAGGTGCTCCAGCCCCCTGAGCATCCTCGTGGCCCTCCTCTGGACTTGTTCCAACAGTTCCATGTCCTTTTGATGTTGAGGACACCAGAACCGCACACAGTACTCCCAAGTGAGGTCTCACAAGAGCAGAGAAGAGGGGCAGGACCATCCCCTTTGACTTGCTGGTCACGCTCCTTTTGGTGCAGCCCAGGATACGGTGGCCTTTCTGGGCTGCGAGTGCACACTGAAGCCGGCTCATGTTAGGTTTCTCATCGAACAACACCCCCAAGTCCTTCTGCGCAGGGCTGCTCTCAATCTCTTCTCTGCCCAACCTGTAGCTGTGCCTGGGATTGCTACGACCCAGGCGTAGGACCTTGCACTTGGCACGGTTAAACTTCTTAAGGTTGGCATCAGTCCACCTCACAAGCGTGCCAAGATCCCTCTGGATGGCGTTCCTTCTCTCCAGTGTTTCAACAGACCTGTCGATAGATTTCACCAGGTCCCATGCACTTGTGGACGGTCATGGCTTTTAAGATGGTCTCTAACCAGATCCTCTCCTACCTCCATGCTCTTCTTACATGAGACTTCACCGAGGGTTTTAAAACGATTCTGCATGACTGAGTCACTTGCTTGGGTTTCCTGACTGTTGCAGGGAAAACCTCCTCGGTCCAGGCACATTAAACCAAATTGGGATCAGCACACTTTGTTGAGCTTTCAAGAACATGGAACTAGGCAGCAGCCGGTGAAGTGTTGCATTCAAGTAGTAATACAAGAGGTAAACCCCCAAACCAGACACAGGAATGTTACCAAACACAAGCAAATAACTAAACACCCTCTGCTACAAACGTTACCCTGTGTAACAAACGCAGCAGAGATGTCTTGAATTCTCCTTTCCAAGAAGAAGACCTCCCCATAAGCAGTGTAGTGGCAAATGCTCATTAGTGTATTGATAAGGAATGGTGAGGAAATGCTGTATGCTCCCTACGTTTCTGCGAAGTTCATTCAGAGAGAACCCAAACCCCTTTCCTTTCCCCTTTGGGAATGCCACAGTCAAATGACGGTTCATGGTATAAAAGCCTTTATGGATACAGTCTGAACACACAGATTTATTTACAGGGACACCCCGCAGCAATGCCCAGTCTGTGGCCACCATGAGCAGGGACGTCCCCCTGGGCTTCCTGGGCACGGGCACTGCTTGAGGGCCATTAGCCCAAAGACTTTTCTCCAAGGGATGCTGGGTGAAGAGGCAGCAGCAGCAGCAGCAGCAGCAGGGCTGCGGTGGGCAGGGCTGCGGGGGCCACGTCACCCCCGCGTCATAGTGCCAGCACCTGGTCACGCAGCATCACAATGCTCTGGGGCAATATAAGTCCAGCGCCCTCCCCTGTCCCACTGCCAGAGTGCAAGGGAGTGCCACCAGCACAGAGCTGGCAGGCTGCGGGCAGCCGAGAGGAAGTCCTTGGGGCAGCGGGGGAATTGCTGGGAGGGCGGAAGGTGTTGATGGGGGGAAGCCTTGAAGCCGCATGAAGCGGCGGGAGGTTGCTTGCTGGAGTTCCAGCTCCTGGAGGGGCCACGCTCAAAGCCCATCACTTGGATGGAAATCCTGCGTCAGTCGTCGAGGGGCTCGCTGTCCTCATCTGCTGGGCACCGGGGAATTGCTTGTGGGGAGGGCTGAGGGAGGGAACACTTGGAGCTGCACGAAGCTGCTGGAGGTTCTGTGCTGCGGTTCCAGCTCCTGGAGGGGCCACGCTCAAAAGTCATCCTCGAGGGATCCTGCTTCAGTAGTCGGGGAGCTGGCCGTCCTCACCTCCTGGGGAGAGAGTGGCAGGAGGCGGAAGAAAAAGGATGCACAGGTGGCTCAGTGCCCTTCCCCAGTGCTCTGGAGCTCCCACTGCCAAGCACATGAAGGACTCGTGCTCCGAGGATTCATCAGGCCAACGGCATTTTGCTGTTGTTGGAAGGCCCTGAGGTGGCTCCAGGTGGAAGCCGAAAAGGCAGTGCCAGTGTCCTCTTGCCCCCTTAGAGGCGGAACCAGCGTGTGGACCAGGAGCAGGTCTTGCTCACGTGCTCAGGGAGTAGCCGATCGCCAGCGCTGGGGTCAGGAAGGAATTTTCCCCTGGGGCAGATTGGCACCGGTCCCCGGGGGTTTTTTGCCTTCCTCTGAGCACTGAGCATGACCACTTGTCAGGGCTCCTCTGCTCCACTCTGGCTGTGTTATTCGCCTGGTGCTGATGCTCCACGAAGGTGGCCCCTCATGTCCTGCAGCTGGGGGGGAAGAGCTTTTTTCCCCCCAGGTGGACTAGCAAGCGTCCCTGGGGTTTTTTGCCTTCCTCCGCAGCCGAGCACAGCCCCTTCATGGGGCTCCTTTGGGTCACGGTGTCCCAAAGGCAGCTGCTCGTGCTCCACGCAGGTGGCCCTCGTGCCCCGCATCCGGGGAGAGGCAGCCTTCTGGACTCCCAGGCTGGCCCCAGCATGGCCCCAGGACTTGCTGCTGTCCTCTGGAGTATTCAGCACCCCCCCTTGTCAGGTCTTCCCTGGCCCTCTCTGGCTGGGTTCTTCTTGCACTGCTCTCGCGCCGCCACGGCACTGCTCCTGCGCTGGCTCTCCTTTGTCAGCCTGCAAGGGAGGTTCTTCCAGCTAAACTGAAGGGTCTAAACTAAACCAGGCCACAATTAACCAAGCTAAACAAAACCAAATCCTTTTGTTTTTTCAGAAAGAAATAAAATACTCTTTCCTTCTGTAAACCTTCTGATTTGTGTCTTTGAAAGTGCTTTTGCTGCTGCAATTCCCCTGGCATTTCAGCTAAATAAGGATCTCCCCAGTGTACAACTCCTTGTGAGTGCAGGGAATGGAAGGGAATCAAATGGAATGGAATAGAACGGAAGAGAATGGAATGGAACTGAAGGGAATACAACAGAAAGCTCTGCTATGTTATGCATTTGGAATCATAGAAGAGTTAGGGTTGGAAAGGACCTTATGATCCTCTAGTTCCACCCCCCTGCCATGGGCAGGGATAGCTCACAATAAACCCAAGGCTCCGTCCAACTTGACCTCGAGCACCACCAGCGATGGAGTATTCACAACTTCCCTGGGCAACACATTCCAGTGCCTCACCACCCTCACAGTAAAGAACCTCTTCCTCATATCCAATCTAAACTTCCCCTGTTTAAGTTTGATACCTTTACTCCTTGTCCTGTCGCTACAGTCCCTCATGAAGAGTCCCTCCCCAGCATTCCTACGTGTCCCCTTCAGATACTGGAAGGCGGCTATGAGGTCTCCACACAGCCTTCTCTTCTCCAGGCTGAACAGCCCCAACTTTCTCAGCCTACCTTCATACAGGAGGTGCTCCAGTCCCCTGATTCACCTTTTTTTCTTCCCTCTTTTATGCCAACAGTTAAAAATTCAAGCAAAGCAAATGTCTCTAAGAAGTGTCTTCAATCTGTTATAGATTATCTTTTTTGAAGGCAGGCATCAACAAAATGGGAAGGAATCTATGGGTCAAAATATGAATCACAGTTCTCTTTGGCATTAGAAGGATGTGATACATATATATTTTACCTAATTAATATATTAGACATACAATAGATAAAATTAATCAGACATTTAGAGTTGTTCTGGTGAGATATTGCTTCAGAATGTTTACTTCATATTTATTAATATAATTCATAACCTTTCTAACAAGATTTAATGAAACAAAGCTATACTGATTTTACATGGTATGAGTGATTGAAAAGTTCTAAATATTTTTACAATACAACATAGTTATTAAATATTTAGCTGACCAATGATGTGTTCGTAAGTGCTAGCTTGAGCCTAAGTAGGAATTCATAAATCTAAACCCAAGGATTACCCTTAGTGGTCACCATCAGGTCAGTTCCAGTTTTTACTGACAGTAGTGCATATGTATTGTGTTTTTAGACCAAGTGAGAATTTTCTATCAAAATCTTTTGGATATTCAACATGACATTCCTCAATCCTAAAAATCTAGGTCATTCATCTCAAACTTAGTGTTACTTGTTTTCAGTGAGTTGCATACTGAGCTTTAATTTGCCTCCCAATCTACAGAAGACATTTGAGTTCAAAATGTGCACTCTATTTTCTATAGCCAAGCTAAACCACAGCTTGTGACAGTTTTCTTTGATACCTGTGAAACATGGCTCTGCATGGCTATATCTGATGGGTATCAACATTTCCAGTTTGCAGTGCCTAAGTTACAGGCATGCAATTCCTGGGGTAAGATTTGACATATGTCTTTTGCCATATTTTGCCTTATTTTAATGACTATCATAGGGACCACCACTCCAGAGAAAGATGCCAAAGAGGGATCACAATGCTTCCATGCAAACCTACATTGTGTTGTTAGGATGTTAGTAAGGCAAATCCTAAATCTGTAAGGAAAATTGTAAGGGGAAGTATTATCCAGAGCATTCTTATTCACAGAGAGGCATGAGAGATTAGGATGCTCAGTTCCTGAGTCTTCACTGAAGAGTGAAGAGTCTTGAAAATATCTCCACAGTTATTCTTTGTACCTAGGAGAATGCAATTAAGGGTTGCTTGGTATTGCATGCTCAGTGACTTGTCCTTCTGTCCTGCACAAGGTTAATTATAATATAGCTACACAATTAGATGCGCACACAAGACCTTAGTAATATGCTAGACTCACAAAAGATTATTCCAGAAACTCATTGGAATAAAGATTTTTGTTCCAGAAATATTTCACCAAGATTTACACAGAAATTATATTTAATACATCATGTTCAGCTCTGAAGCATGGGGCACTTGCTTTGGCATATATTTGTCTGATATTTCTCATCTAAGAGCATTGTGCTTTGCAGAATTCTTGCATAAGATAATCATTATGGATGCAAACCTTAATGAACTGACTTCATATATTTCTCTGTCTCTGTATGTCTGGCTACAGTGACATTTCTTCTCTTTTAAATTATATTCCTTCAAAGGCTAGCATTATAGATACTAAACACTAACTGTATTTTTCCATTTCTATGATTTTCCGTTATAGCTTACTTTCTCATCAACTTGTTAAGTATTCCTTGGGAACCTGTTCATTAAAACAACACAGAATGTAGCATCCTCACTAGAGAAACAAAGTTAATGAATTTTTCAATGAATATTTTTTCTATGGTCCTTTTTAATTTATTTGTAATATTTTACCTTAGGGCCTAAATTATTTGGTTTACTCCCCTGGGTTTATCCTCTGATTTTTATTTTTTTTTTTTCCACCCACTTTCTCAATGTTCATTTTTGGTGTGAATGAAAGTTTGTAAAGAGTTTTGAATGGTCATCTGTCTTTAATTAACTGCTATGAGTCTTATCAAAATTTCATCTGATGTCTTTACTGCAAAATGATGATTAGAGTTTCCCATGTGTTTTCAGGGGTATAAGTGGGGTTAATCCTTTTCTTAGCAATATTAAAGATTCTGGCAAAGCAAATTTTCTGCAGACTTTTGTCTGATAAGAGTTCTCTAGTTTTCAGCTTAGATCTTTTTTACTTTTTTTTCTCAGGTTTTGTTCCCACTCCTTCCCCAGTGCTGAAAATCTGATCCCACCCCTCACAAATCTACAGTGAAATTGTGGGTTTGTTCATTTTACTCTACTACAGTCTTACTCTGAAATCTGAAAATACATACTGCATTTTTTTTCCTTTTTTTTTTGTTCAGATGTACTAAGATTGCACTTACAATACAAGCATTTTGTATTGTAACACATTGATGGTACCTATTATGCTAAGTAGAAAAGAACCAAGAAATCTGAAAAGAAAATATAAGAGTTGTGGATGAAAATTGTGTGATAAGCTGAAAAGTAAATTACTTCATCTTAGCATCTGTCGGTTCATATATACAATATAGCTTATAAATTTGCTTCTTGGTATAAAAAATTAGCCACTGCAATGTTTACAGGAGAAAGATGAAATATGTGTTTTAAACTCCACTAGAAAGCTGCATTTTTTCCTAATCCCAATGAATCACTTCACTGCCCCTCAAGAGATAACAGTCAATAAAGATTGTTTAATGGTAATACTGATGCTTATTACCTTCAGATAGAAATATTCTCTAAATGTTATCTCTGGATAAGATCGGTTGTTTACATAGTACCTTTTTAGCAGGAATTTTTTGGGTGGCTGTATCATGAGGAATAAATTTGGAATAGAGTGTTTCTTTCTCATTAAGTTGAAACTAAGTCCTATTGCCACTGGAGCTACCACAAAAGGCCTGCATAGCTGAGAGATTGTACCTTCCTTTGTCATTGTTACATGATTGTGCATTTGAATTCAACATACAGATTATGACCCAAAGACGATGGAAATGAAAACTTATCCTGCTGAAAGAACATTCCCTGTGGGATTTTGATGTTAACAACAATCCCTCAGAAGCCCCACTTGTATCATGGTTGCCATATTGCCCACCACCTGGAAACTCAGCTGGGGACCTTCAAATTAAAGATACAGACCACCAAATTTGACTTTTGGTGAGCTGATGTACTCCTAATTCTTTTAAAACAAGTTTGAAAACACACGCAAACACCCTTGCATGTAACTGTCACACAATTCATCTCATTAAATAAAGCACATTATTCCTACACATTTTTCTCAGATTTATTTATATTCAAATTGGTGAAAAAATCTATTTCTGTGATCTCCCAAACATTTACAAATGTTTGTGGAATCTGACAAAAAATCTTTCTTTTCTAAGGAGGTAAATCAGTGCCAACACCGTTATATGCACAGATTCAACCAATGTAAACCTGTGAACTTACAATTTATTTGCTTGAGATTGCGTAGTATAGTGCTTCTTTCTATGATAGTTGGCATAGAACACTTACATTATCATCCACAAAGTTTCTTTTTTTCCTGCTTTCTGGCATATAAGCCTGCATCATTATAAATCTTTTCAATTTATCTGAAACTATCCTCAAAATTCTTAACAAAGCCTAAAGCTTTTTCAATTTTGGATTATAGAATTTACACATGATCCAAATTCTTCTTATCTTTCCAAGCAGTTACATACAAAAGCTTAGCACACATGTCCAAATATCTGTACTGCTGGGTAGCTTTCTTTCTATTTTTTATTTCTGTCTTAAAACCAGTATTCCATATATACAGATTGCAACCCTTTTAATACAGTTTGAAAAGGTGGATAAATAATTATGCAGCATTTCCTGGAACAGTTGCCTTGAAAAGCAGATGTAACAGGTGGCACAATTGTGTATTAATAACGCTTATCTAATAACCAACCATTTGGCTTTAATGAGTACCACCAAGCTAATGTTAAATAAAAAAGGAAAAATATAAAAATTACTTCATTCTTCATGCAAAACCAATCAACACCAGTAATTTTCTCAACAGTGTTTTGCAGAGATACAAATTATATATAGAGGCATAAGGAACTAGCTTCTCTTTCATTGCAGTTCTTTTACTGCTCAGCTATATTTAGCTCACACTGTCTTCATTCTCTTTTTGTGTACAGTCCTTCGTCATAGCGATGATGAAAATACTTCCACAGTCACACCCCCAACTCCGCTGTTTTCGTGACTGTACCATTCCTGCACTCATGTAAGTCACAATCTCCCATTTCTCTTCCCTCTCAGACTTCTGTCTGCTAAAGGTACTTAAGTCAGCTGGCTGTGTTAAAACAGTAAGTTGCATTTGTGATATTCTGTGCTAAAGATCAGCCTTTTTGAGCAGAAAGTGCATTATGTATCACTGTTTTCAGAGGCAAAAGATCACATCCTTGTGGTGCTAGAGCTCTGATTAATCATTTGAAGGACTCTAAAAGAATCTGATTTAGCTCTACATTATCTACAAGTTTATGCTTTTCTCTGATAGACTGAGAATTCTCTTAAGACAATTCTATGTCTGCAGATTTATTCTTTTGCTATTAATTTTTTCTTAGTCTTTATGGGACAACACTGGCTCGTATGTAAAGATTTGTATTAGTAAAGATTACATGAAAAATTAAGAGGCTGTGTTAACACCTCTGTAGTAAAAAGTTGCATACAATCCTGAATCTTAATTCCATACTATGAAAATGGTGGCTGAAAGTACATTTAAAAATAATCTTACCATTTTTTATGCTACTTGTTAATATTAAAACAAATATGGTATATATGTGGAATAGATCTAATTCAAAATACTCCCACGGTGTAGGAAATGTCCTTCTGACTTCGATGGCCACTGCATAAAGCCCTATTTAATTTTTTTATTTACTTGCATTTTGTTATTCGTTTCTAGTTTTCCATTATACTATTTGGTCTGCTAATGAGAGGCTGAACTGCAGCAAAATGTTCTGACGAGCTGGGCACTTACAGTTCCCGCACCAGTGGTCTTTCCTCCCCTGCTCAAGATCTGCTTCCAGCCTCAAAGACTTTCTTCCTCTCAGTCCCTTAGACAACACTGGCTTTTTGGGCTCCTTACTTCTGCCATTGCCACAGATTATTTCTTATCTCATCAAGTCAGGAGCAGCTGCCATTAGAAATCTGACATATTTTCCATTCTTGGCAAACCCCACTGTACTCTGAGGTGCCAAAGTTGTGCACAGCATTCAGCTGTGATATTGAACTTTTGGTCTTAGCTTCCTAATTTGATCTATTTCTGCACACAAAAATGCTTCCTCCACTCGGAAAGTTCTTTGGATTTCTTTTTTTTTTCCATCCAGAAATGGGACAGGAAAATGATATTTTAGGTTTTCATAAGCACACTCCAATATTAAATTGATCAAGCTAGTTGAAAAATTTCAAATTTGAAATATTTATTCTTTAACTTCTCTTAGTGTAACTTAATATCATTCTCAGGAGGAAGATACTACAAATTGATGAATGAAACTTTGACTTCAGACAGTTAGAATAGAATATTTTATGAAGTCCTTACTTTTTCTTCTTCAATTTTCTTTTTCATTTATTAGGACACTCACTTAAATGAATACTTTCTGTCAAGGTGAATTGTTTTTAGATATGTCCACAATTTCTGTTAAAAAAATTCAATGGAATATTTCCAACCTGTTTTACCTGTATGACTAATGAGTCTTTGTAGATATCTAACAGTAAGAAATGTGCAAATGTTGAAGTGTAATCCGAAATTAGTTAAGAGTTTAGCGTAAAATTAAAAAGAGAAAATGTATTATCATCTGATAAATAGTATATGAACAGAACTGTTGAAAATAAGCTGTAAAAAATACCAGACATGCAGAGAACTAAGATGGCAAAACCCCTATATGCCATATTTTTTGGAATTGTAATCCTGAAATGTAAGGCATGACTGAGAAAGCTCATCTGAGAGGCATGCAACAGCTTCTAATGGCTGTAGAAAATAAAGGTTTTAGAACATTTAGACGCAAGATTACAGGATAATAGTAAATCTTTGCTTTGGATATCGAGGGGAAAAAATAACTAGGAAAGTTGAGAAAACATAAGAAAAATTTGAGAGGTAAATCTCGTAGACAACAGTACAGGTGTCAAAAATAAATTAAGTAGATGCACAGTCGCTACATACATAGGACTCAGAATCTAGGAAGATTATGTTCCTTCACATATTGATTGACCAGGAAATAAAAGATAATAATTGACCTTAAAAGAATAAAAGGAATAAAAAACAACCTTTAGAGTACAGAAAATATGGCATTTTTTCATTTAATTCTATGGCATTTATCAGTAACACCTGCAGCCCTAATCTCAGTTGCCATAAATTTCTGTTAGCAGATCTAAAAAGATGAAGAAATAACAAAGGGAAACAGATGTTAAGACATAGTTAAGATAATTAACCTACAATAGAGTAGCAATGTTTCTCTTTGATTTTGTAGTATCTTTTGTAAAACGCAATTAGTTTGCCTGTTTTAATACTCCTTCATCACATGCTGCTGGTTAAAGCAGAGCCCGCAACAGGTAAACTGAAAATTAATAAATGGTTTCTTATCTTTATTTTCTATCTGAAATTTATATTTATATTTCTCTGCTGTGCCTATAAAGATAGCTTAAATTTGTTAAAGTGTACCTAGTAACTAGTTCCTCTTTGCCACAAAAATTTTACTCCATTACTTGTTTCTGCTTTTAATTTTTCCTCTTCTACCTAAGTATTAGAGGTTTGTGTGATGATTTGCTTTTAATTAAGTCCTTTTTGATTTTCATACATATTTAAATGAACAAAAGAATTTAAAAAGTGCATTTCAGATCTCATGATCTTCATAATTTCTCTGCAAATGCAGAAAATATGTCTTTTCCTCTGTGATATTACTTGGATAGAATGAATGAGTCTTTGAAAGAGAATCCATTGGATCATTGTTTCGATATCTCTGCCAATTCAAACTGCCAAGATAAAGCTGTGCTTCCTCAGAGAGGTGGTCAAAATTTCCACATGTGGAAATTTCTAAAATTTTGAAAAATTATTCATTTCTGACTGTAATGGAAATGGAAACTTAAAACATCATAGAAGGAGAAGAAAACTCAAGTAAAGTCCAACCAAAACACCTAAAATGTAACTTAAATCTTTGATTTCAAGTGCAAATTTAGTCTTTATATAAGATATTTGGCTTTCCAAAATAATATTTCAAAACATTACATACTTTCTTTAGTTAGAAGACTCTCTGGAGAACTAAACCTGTCAAGTATCATAAAGACAGGTCTGAAAGAAACCCTTTGGGCAATGTCATACCTGGGAGCACCCAGATGCTCAATGGAGCTGAAGTCTCGACCCTTATACAGCAGAGACATCAGCAGCCACATCTCCCAGGACAAGCTGCCTGATCCCCTACCCCGGACTCTATCTCAAATCAGTCTTTAAGCATAATTTCTCCAAAATATCTTTTCTTTTTTTTTTTTCCCCAGAGACTTGTTATTTCACAAAAAAAGTGGTGCTTTTTTTCGTTTGTTTGCTTCTTTTCTTTCTTTCCTTGCCCATTCTGTTTCCCAGGATATTCCACCAGAAAATGATTACAGAAAGGCAGGGACTTGCCTGGGCTGCCAGGTTCTGTCCTATTCTGAAAGTTGTTCTGACCAGCATTCTGCTTCATGTGTAAATAAGCGAATAAATGATAATAACCCCCTAACTCGTTAGCACAAACTAAAGCACAATGTTGCCCAAGATAAGAACTGTTTCTTCATTGAAACAGGTCTTTCATAACATAAGAGTCTAATCATGATGGAAGTAATTTAAAGAGAAAACACTCTTGTGTTGATTACTGCAATAAATTGAACCCATCACATTCAAATAAAGCCACAGAATTATTGTGACACGCTGCGCTTCCTGCTTGATTAGTTCTAGCTACGTAGGTGTGGTGTACTTCAGTTATCCTCTTATTATCAAAAGGGGACAGAAATGTCAGTAGTACTAAAAAAAATCAAAAGTGCTTCATGGTGTCTCTTCTGGATACTTAGAAGAGTTCTTTCTTAAAGTCAGCCTAGCCTAAAAATTTTAATACTGGCAGAGGGTAAAAAACCCCAACAAAATACCCAAAACAAACAAAAAAACCCACCTTTTCTCCAATGTGAAGAAATGTGAAGTACTACTTTTCTAAAAATTCTAAAAATATATGTAATTATCTGGATCAACATATGAATAAAATACTAGGCAAGTAGAAGGATACATACGATAGACATCTACCTGTAGGGATGCTACTTACAAATGCAAGCATTCTGAGTGCTTGTTCCTACTTCCTTACTTTCTCAAATATTTTTCTCCAGTAGTTTGCACAAATGAAATTAATGAACAATCCTAGGATCAGCCAGTAATGCTTTATTCCACCTTCTGTGTGAACACTTAGTGAATAAAACAACAAAATACTATTAATCCTTGTGTTTCCTATCTCTGAATGACTCTTGTATACTCTTTTGTGAAGTTTCAGCTGGAGCAATATTGATTGCTTCTAATGTTGAACACCCAAAAAAATCCTGTAGGCTACTGATTAGCT
This sequence comes from Ara ararauna, assembly GCA_028858755.1. Lineage (NCBI taxonomy): Eukaryota > Metazoa > Chordata > Aves > Psittaciformes > Psittacidae > Ara > Ara ararauna. The sequence goes on from CM054378.1 coordinate 56,509,201, forward strand.
GACCCACCAGGAAATAAGAGGAATCTGAACTTCCTCAGACAGAATAAAAACTTTGATCTCCTACATTCTCCGTGAATGCTCTGACCATTACACTAGACTATAAAAAGATCATATTGGAGAATCTGTACGAAAGTCTGTGTATCAGTCCAAGGACATTTTGCTCAACAAACTGAAATAAAGGGCTATCCTACTAACAAGATTTCACTGTAGCAAGCATAAGAAGAATAAGGCATCCATCCAGTGCTTAAAAAATACTGTCACGAAAACCTTCTTTCTTATCAGAAAGAAAACAGCCAGTTAGTCCAAAAACATTTTTCAATCCTCAGCAATTTCTCTCACAAGTAGAAACTCACCAAAACCAGAAATGTGGGACAATTAAAGACTATATGTGACTTGCAGCATTTTAGCTGTCTCTTCAAAGAAATGTCTGAAACCTCCAGCCCTGCTGCACTTTAGAAAAGAGGCTGACACAACAAATAACCATGAAAGACTGCTGAATTGTGCAAATTCACATTATCTACAGCGGCTGGCTTGCTGTGCATAAGGGGCAAACAATCAAAAGCAGAGCTCTCAGTCAAGGAGCAATCAAATGTTGACTATAAACTAATTGAACTAAATACCATGACATTTTTAAATGCCTCATTGCTATTCTGTACCACAGCTCTACTCAAGAAAACTGGCCGAAGAGCAATGTAATCAATCTGCCATTCATTGTCTACTTCAGGGTGAACTGAATAACTTTTTGAACAAAATCACTATATTTGTATGAATGGTGAAAGAACTTTAGGGACTTAGTTCATATGTGAACCCTAAATGGACAAGCTGTGATGAGCCAAATCCTATGCACAGAGAAGATAAAGAAATGCAGTGGCCTTGAGAAGTGGAATATTCAATATTTTAATAATATCAGATAAGTGTATAAATGTAGCCCAAGGTCTTATGAAGTCTGGATTTACCTTTGAATGGATTTTGTTATGAAATATTAATTATGGCAATAGTTAGTATTATTTGGGAATAATAATAATAATAATTAGCATTATAAGGGAATTATTCCTTTAGATTGCAATGCATACATAACACCAGCATATAGTAAGTATATTATCCCTTGCACACCAGTGTCAGAACCTCCACTTGAAAGGCTCTGAGTTAAAATAGGTTATGTATCTGCAGCAAAAATTGCAGATAATATTTTTACTCGTATCTTTACATGATCTTCTCTTCCAGCATTCGTTACTTCTACTTTACCTCAGTCATAGTCACTTTGCTATTATACGGTACTCCAACATAGGTGTCAAATTAATTTTTAAGTTAAGAATATTGCTTGGAGACTCACCAGTGCTTCCAAATTTTCCCTCTATGGATGCCATTATGTGAATCTGCCATAAAACTTAATGCAACTTCATTCTCATTGTCAAAAGGAAAGACATGTATGACCGTAAGAACATGGTGCTAAACCTTACAGTGCTAGAGCATCAACAAAAGAGTAAAACTATACAAATACATCAGAGATTTCACCTGAGTTACACAGCCTCAAAATGAACCAAGATACCATTCATGTAATGTGTAATCTGAATGTTGTAGAATTTCAGATATAGATTGCTTTCTTTAGTTTCTGAAGAAACTAAGATAAACCTATCCCCGATGTAGATAAGCAAGTGATAATTTTTATATGGGATTGCTTCAGGCACTACTCCATTTTTACAAAAAAGTCTAAGGGTTGTACAGTATAGAAACAACAGCTCATCTGCACTATTCTCTGATTTCTGTGAGCATGCAACTAGTTGACAATGTTCCTAGGAGAAAGTGAGTCTATTTACATATGCTGTCTTTTTTTTTTTTTTTTTTTTAATTTCTGTGCTGAGTGGCTTTCAGTATCAAATTTCATTAAACTGTGAAGTTGGAAGAACATTTTGTTTTCTTCTCTTGGCTCTTCAGCATCTGAAATTGTTTATGGAACTGTAACATAGAAACGCTGAAAAATAAAATATGACTACCTTCTATGAATACCAGAAAAGGTAGAGTTCATTATGATTATCCTAAGCTTTTGTGCAGGATTCTTACTCTTATCTCCCTGCTCTGCATATATTTTGACAGTTGTGTTGTTTTGTGAGTCTTCAGGAGACCCTCACATCTACTCATCAAGATTTGTCCCTGAGAAAACTCATGTTTATAGCTTCAGGGTCTTGCAGATTTTCTCCATCACCCCACCTTTACCTCCATTATTTTCCACTGACTCCCTCACAAATACCTTATTCTAGTTGTTAATTTATGAATTTATGGAACAGTATTATTTTCCAAGTTTCGAATTTTCTTCTTTATGATAATCTCCACAATAACTTGTCATGCAGATCTTGTTAGTTAGGGTTTGGTTTGGCTTGACATAACTATAGCCGCCATTTCTGGGCACAAAGACTCCTATGTTAACTTTTTCATATCATACAATCCATTTCTAAGCCAACTGATTTTGGCAGTGATCAGAAAGAAATGCCACTGAAATTTTGACTGCTCCACACAGTCTTTCCATTTCAAAATTATTGTTTTAGCATTATTCTATGAAAATCAGTTTTTCCACATCACTTTTTCTGACCCAAACGTTTGTGTATTGAATTCATACAGCTTCCTACATGTGTAATTAGCCATAAAATGTCTATATGAATAAAAGATGCAACCAGTTATACCCAAATACTTAATCCTTTCCCAAGACCACATCATTTACCAAATGGTTTCTTATATTTTTTTTTTAATCTTCTATTACTGTCATACTTTGACTGGCTCAGAATTGAATGGACATAAGTATGGGTGAAATAATTTAACCAGTGAAATAAGGAATATCAGTGTCAGTCACAATGTGTTTTTAAGACCTGAGCTCCATAAATATTCATGTAACATCATCTTCTTACCAGGAAAAGGTTTGTGCAATACAGAGATCTTGGATAATAGCAGTTCAGAAGTCCTCAAAAAATGATTATAAGGTGGTTTTTTTCTCTCTTAATTGCAAAAATGTTGTAAAACTGGAATTACAAAAAAAAAAAAAAAAAAAAAAGAGCACTAAGTTTAGTTTAAAAATATCAGTGAATGGGTATATATAAAGTACGGGATTTTGGTTTCTGATCCCATATAAACAAATCGTTTCTGTTCTATTGATCTCACAATGAATGTGTTTAATGCAAATTTTTTTTTAATAAACACAAGTTGTTAGCAGTTTGCAATAAATTGCAACTGTCAACTGCTATATTAATTACTCATAAAAATTGGAACATTAATAGAAACTTAATTCCATTGCAACTGCTTGATACATATTTGTGTGTCTGATATCCTTCTGTGTTCATATATGCATCTGTATACTACTGATGACATGTATTAATGTTAAATGCACTTGTATTGATGCTAAATGCACATCAAGTGAGCAGTTCATAACTGTCTCTGGTATGCCTTGCTAGAAAACATACAAGTTATCCTTGTCTTTTCAGAAGGCTGAATGTATTAATAACATGTAATTGAAGTAGAATTTTAGCAAGCTATAAATGGAGTTGTTATGGAGAAATATCATGGTATGATGGTATTTAGAAATGTGTACACTATCCTGACTGCCTGCAACAATTCCTTGTAGAGACCACTTCTATACACTCATCTGTCTTTCTACTGATCAATTTGTAAAGTCTGACAAACAGGTTACACAGTCTCACTGATTACTGTGTGTATGGTGTTACACACAAATCAGTGCTTCCCCCAAAAGTGATCATTGAAAGTCTTAAAATTTCATTTTCTGGAGGACTGCGTTTTAGCCCAGTGTGAAATTAGGAGGGCACATGGAAATACATGTAAACAACTGGAGACTATAGAAATACTTCTGTTATGCACTGCCATGTGTTGATGTGCCAAATGCCTTAAAATGACCTTCACCCATCTGTTCTCTTAATGCAAAAAGCTATGGGTGCAAAAAGCAGCTTTTCTCATTAGGCTTTATGAAAGTGCTTTTTCGCTATATATACCTCGTAAATCACTCATACATTTTTCAACTCCATCAATATAAACATACAATCTTTCATTGTGTGAAGGAATTGCTAAGATGAGTTCAGCAAGTAGAACAGAACTGAACCAGAAGTGGACAGGACAAGAGAGAAGAGAGTGAGCTCATCATCTCAGGTACATCTGGATGCAGAATTATCTCTCAGCTACCGGATTCTTGAAGAGAAAGAAGCAATATTTTACCGCTGCTACAGGAAATGCCTTCCGAGATGTCAGCACAGTAGGTGCAGTTTTAACTCCCAAGTTGCTTCTTTGCAGCTTAGCAGGAAATATTTTACATCTCCTTTAACTCCCTAGGCACATAAGCAAATCAATCCAGCTTACTGGCACACACTACTTTCGCTTGGACTTCCTAGTTCCATACAGACAGCACAACATGGGTTTGCCTGTCTCACCCTGACTCAACCTGTTCCTCTCAACAGAGAAAAGTTTACAGTAAAGCTAAGAAAAGATAGTAAAGATAGAACATTGGTCAGAAGACTGGAAATGAAAAGCAGCATGGAAAGCTAATAACTTATGATATTTTAATTGAAATTTTATAAACATGTGCTCCTTGAGTTGCTTAATCTGTCCTCCCTGTAATTTAATAGTCCAAACAGCGGAGGTGGGGGTTCAGTGTTCAGAGTAATCTGCAATGTTTCTGAGTACTCTCTTCTGAATAAGCTTCCCGTTTTCCACACTTGTATACTTTTGGTGTTTCATTAGGGATATAGATGTAATTCCCATGATTATAAAACCTGGATAAATGAGTCAAGCTGCTTGATTAACTATTGAACTGAATGATACAACGCTTTATAAATTATTTTCATTTTTGTTATGAGTCAAAATTTATTTGCAGAACAAACATGATCTTTAAGTAGCTCACTGCTATTCAGAACTTTTCAGATTTTAGTTTCAGAATTAAGACTTAACAGTTATTAACCTTAACAGTTGCATGTATCTGCAGAAACTTTCTGAGAACTTTTCAAGTGTAAGTTCCCTAAAAAAATCTCCCAAAAAAAATTTTCAGCCAAGTTTCACAAGACAAATTTTGCAAAACTGAACATGATCAACTCTGCTACTTTTTGCTATAGCAGAGGAGCTCATGTTCTCACAGTTTAGGGAGAACTCCCTCTGATGCAGCTGAGTGAGTGCCACACGCATAGCACTTGGTTCTGGGTTAGCTCATGAATGCTTGGTGTGTTTACATGCTCCCATGCTAACATGCCCCCTTCCTCCTTTTGATTTAGCAGTGAAGGTGTCAAAATACTACTAATGAGACACTGATGTATACTGATAGAAATACACGATATTTACCTTGAGACTACTTTGGTTTAGAACAAGTCCTGACTCATTTAGGTTGCACTGTCCTTCAGAGAGCATGTAATCAAGTCCCCGTTTGTGGAAGCAACATCCACAAGGACTCTCATCACCTTTACCTGCCACTAACCACTGCTCTGTCTAGCCTCATTTTGAGCTGAAGTCTGAAACATATAGTATCATAGAATTATAGAATAGCTAGGGTTGGAAAAGACCTTAAGATCATCTAGTTCCAACCCCCCTTGCCAGGGGCAGGGACACCTAACACTAAACCATGCCACCCAAGGCTATGTCCAACCTGGCCTTGAGCACCGCCAGGGATGGAGCATTCACAACTTCCCTAGGCAACCCATTCCAGTACCTCACCACCCTCACAGTAAAGAACTTCTTCCTCATATCCAATCTAAACTTCCCCTGTTTAAGTTTGAATCCGTTGCCCCTTGTCCTCTCACTCCAGTCCCTAATGAAGAGTCCCTCCCCAGCATCCCTACAGGCCCCCTTCAGATATTGGAAGGCTGCTATGAGATCTTCACTCAGCCTTCTCTTCTCCAGGCTGAACAGCCCCAACTTTCTCTGCCTATCTTCATATGGGAGGTGCTCCAGTCCCCTGATCATCCTCGTGGCCCTCCTTTGGGCTTGTTCCAACAGTTCCATGTCTTTTTTATGTTGAGGACACCAGAACTGAACACAATACTCCAAATGAGTTCTCACAAGAGCAGAGTAGAGGGGCAGGATCACCTCCTTCAACCTGCTGGTCACACTCCTTTTGATGCAGCCCAGGATACGGTTGTCTGTCTGGGCTGCAAGCGCACACTGACGGCTGTTTCATCATGATGCCATCCTTTTCCTATTCAAAATTGGATTTGCTTACATCTAGAAGTTATTCTTGGGCCTATGGCATTTATCTGTAGGTAGCTATTCAAATAGTTTGAGATGTTTATAGGCTTTGATCCTTCAATGTCAAAGAAATATATATTCCTGTGACTGATCATACTCCTGTCAGTATAAGGTTTCAGACCATATCTCTGTAGAAGAAATATTTTTAAATTATATTCTAAATGATTTTTTATGCATCATTCTACTATTTTTAGCTCATCTGGAGACATTTGCGCATAATTTTAAACCCTAATTTTTTTAGGAATAAGCATAGCTTCAAATGTTCTCATTCAACTCATTAATTTCAAAATAATTGATCTAGGCATGGAGTTGAGAGCAATATTAGGTAGGATTTTGACACTGGATGTCTCTGTAGCATCCTAGAAGAGCATGCTGATATTTGCTTTATTTCCTCAGTCTCAACACAATTTCTGATTTTCTTCATTAGGTGAAGCAAATAGCTTAGTGTTTGAATCACAGTCCTAGTGTCTAAAAATTTAAAACCAGCCCATAGTACCTGATGCAACATAATGCAAAATTCAGTGCCCTGCCTAATTATTATTAAAATTTCACTCACTTACTTATGATAATGAAATAATCATCCCACCTAAAATGATACTTTCTATAATCAGAGTCTACTACCTGCATCATTAAAGGTATTCTTTCTCATACTAATTTTATTTGAAAAACCCCATTATTCTAAATTTTGTCATATCCATACCTTAGCCATTATGAAAAAAGCTTTTGCCTAAAACTCAGATAGCCTGTTCCTACTCATCTTTCAAAAATAATTAGTCACATTCTGGCTTATAGTTATTTTACATACCTGCAAGTGATGAACATAGAAATGCTCGTCCTTTTTTTCTTTTTTCAGACTTGTGCTTTACATAGCAAAATACAGAAATATAAATTGAAAATCTAGTACTTGCACATCTTTGTCTTTGGTTTCTATTTATGACACGTTAATCTTTGTAGTAAAAAAAAAAGAAATAGCACATCTGGAAATGTGTGTCTGGCTTCTGAGACTGTGTTCTCTGACTGTCAGTTTTCTGGTTTATAAGGCATGTAATGATCTTGCTCAGAAGGGTGCTCATGTCAGTCTGTGCTGACCTCTTTTTTTCATTGGTCAATAACTTGTCAATGGCTTTGTATGCACCTGCTAAATGAGTTTCCTTTCATAGAAGTTTGAAGAGGAGTGAAATTGCCAGATGGTCCTTTAACTCAAAAGCTGTCTGTGACTGGGGCCAAAAACAACTGACAAAACAAAGAGAGGAATTGTCCACACTGAATACACAAGCAGATGCAGGACAAGCACAACCAGAGTTCTTTCCAAAAGGAAAACATGAGTCAGGTCAGACATGAGAAAAATGGGGGCTAGAACAATTAGTGTGGTATAGCAATGGGACCTATTATGGCAGCTCTTTCAGAAATGACAGTTTCTACCTCCTGTCCTGCCTGACTACTGTATTATCTGCACTTCTTACCTAAATTATACCTTACTGGAGATCAAGATTTAATACATATTTTTCTTCTCCAGTTAGTTGGTGATTAGATGATATTAGACCAAACATGAATATAAGCTTACATTATAAGCACTCTTGAACTGTACCAGTGCTTGTGGTACCAGGAAGATAAGACTCATGGCAGCATAACAGACCAGATTATTCCTCAATCAATGAACTGTCCTGTTTCAGTGAGGGAGACCACAGAGACATGTTCAGTCTCAGTGCTAAGGGCCTTTTTATTTCTTCTGCGTCCAGAAGCTGGACAAGAAGTGAATACTTGAGGACTGTATTTTAGTTGAGAATGAGGAAGCATTTTAAAAAAAAGTTCCAATTTATTCAAATATCTTAAGAGCACTGAGGAACCTAATTTCCAAACTAATAAAGGGGTATTTTTATTTCAAAGAGGTGTGCAATTTCTCCCTCTATTTTCTGATCTTTCCATAATTTAAAAGGCCTAAAATCTTAAACTCTTATTAAGGCTAAATTTCTTAGTTCAGGTGTCAGGATGACAGCCATTCCTTTCCTTAGCTATTGGTAGCTGTTGTGAAGTTACACACTTTCCAAGATTCCAAAACATGCTACAGGATTTCAATATAAATAACCTTTGGATTATAAGTAAAAACAATTAACAGCAGCAGTGTTATATGCTTTGTTCATAGTATAATGCAATGTTAATGGGTTCCTCTAGTAGCCATCCTTTCCCAAGGGCCATTGGCTTGCTTCTTGTTTTACTAAAACCTCCTTGGGTCTCATTTTATACATATTGCAAAAGAGGAGCTATCCTCATGAAAACTTCATATCTTCAATAGATAGCAACTTATTTAGCTTTGAAATAGTATAACCAGAAGCTTCTTTCTTCCCCAGAGTAGTTCATTGGAACAAAATTATCACAATACTTTTGGCTTTGGTGTGCGAAGGGGGAAATTTATTTAGGCTATTATCATTGACAAAGAAAAATGATTGGAAGATAAAATAAGAAAACTGAAGACAACTATGTTATTTCCTGGTTGCTTTAATTTCTGTCAAAATTTTTCACTATAAACAGAAATTAGTTTTATGAAGAAAATAAGATGAATTATTCTCAAGTAATTTATATAAAAAACAATCTAAATTATTAATCATACTGTGGCATATCAGTAGTAATTTACAATTTTATGTCTTATGTAATGCTGCCATAGCCTAGTTAAGAAATGGTGAAAACATAATCAGTTATATAAACTTAAAATAAAACAAACCTTACTTTTATTAAATCAGATTTTTTTTTTCCAGAACAGAAGATAATTCTTAATGTTACGCATTTCTTACAGGAATTACTGCAAAGGTTATTTTTTTCAAGGGAACCGCTGAAATTTTCCTTGCAGAATTCTGAGTTTTGACTGGCTTTGCTTTCAATTCTCCAAGTTGAATCATGAAGCATGGCAGCAACCCACAAAAGCTGTTGATAAGTGAAGCAGTTCAAATAACATGCAGAACAAGTCATCATATTTTGTCACCTCTTACATCTCAGTTACATCAGTCTCATACCATACTTGAGAGAGGAGTGGGATAGTAGTAGCCATGAAGAAAGAAAATTAATGGGGTGAGTTATCTAGGTATTAAAAGCATGTAATCTTTCTAACCTCCCTAAAGTCTTCCCTAAAGACTTCCTTTAAAAAAAAAAAAAAAAAAAAGGCTTTGATCTTATTTATTTCCCTCAAAGGCTTAGAAATAAGGGAAAAGTCTTATAAGAACTGGTAAAGAAATAATAGTGCTTAATTTGTACTTGGAGCTGAAAATCTCCAAAGAGCCCTACAAACATTGACTAATTATCACAAGATCGGTTTTGAAGGAGAGATGAATGTTTTTATGTTAATAAAATAGTTCAAAAAATACTCCCCAGTGTTATATGTCTTGACTCAAGGTGAACGAAAAATATAGTCAGAGAATTCAGAGGTTAAAGATTCATAGGTCTTTATGACCATGGTCATAGGTCCCTGATATCCACATCTAAGTTCCAGGTTTAACATACCTTGCAATTATCAGAAAAAGAGATAACTAATTATGTTGTTGATAAATTATAGTCACATCAACATGCAATTATACAGCTTGAAAACTTTCATATGATAATTTATAATAAATATATTTCTACTTAATTATTTATTTTTATTCAAGAAAGGTCAATGATCCATTTTCCCTGTGTGCGAAGCAGAAAAGTCTTCCTAGGAGCTAGAAAGTTCATATGTCTAGTGAATACGTTACCCACTTTGCTTGTGGAGAATGACAAGAAGGAATTACCATATACGAGGCCCCTGCTTAGGAAACTGGCTGTTGGGTGCAATTCCAAGAATCCATGAAGTTGCTCCAAAATACTATGGGTGTCACCTCCATTTATCTACACCCAATCTGTATGCTGGTTGGCAAAAGAATTTGAGTTCTTATGTCAAGCTGTCATTTATTATGGACACTGTTCATCTCAACAAAGACAGGAGGTGTCCTTAACACTCAGGTACTCTGCCACCCATGCGGCACCCATGCTTGCCACAGAAATCAAAGGGAGACAAAGTAGACCTTGCACGGTAAAAAAGGACCTTCAGCCAGGCCTTTTAGGAAGCTCTGTTGGTCCATAGAAGATTCTGCAGAGACAATTACTCATGCAGCTGCATGTAGATCTGCACTTTAAATGTACAAGAGAAAAGAGTGGTGTGAAGAAAGAAAGAAATATTTTCAAGAATTAGGATGTGTCTATATGGAAGGGAAATCTTAGAGTTTGTTTGTCAACTCCACAGCTGAAGACTCACAGAGGTGACAACTGTGCATTTTATGTCTACAGGATATCTCATCTGTGAAGGGTGATTATTACTGTTTTTTGTGAGCTTTTGAATTACTGAAGTCTTTCTCTGATGTGAAAGAGAAATAATCATCATCATTCACTGAAGAGATTTTATTTGTTCTGGAAGAAACCATGTGTTCATAAAAGCCCACATTTTAGGACTGAATTAGTAAGCACATCAGCTACAGTCAGTCAGCTTTTATTTCTGCTCGCTAGCCCTAAGGAGGAATGCTAGCCTTTACCCCTCTCACAGAAGGAGTACAAGCTTTCTGGCAGGAGGAGATGTCCTATGGAACATCTGGAATGTACATGTCACTGAGAATAGCAGCCCACAAGGCTCTGGAGCTCAAACTTTTCCATTAACTGAAAGTATTTGAAATTTTAAATGTTTCTTCAGGCTAAAAATAGTAAACATTTTTTGATTATTTTTCAAAATACATTTGCCCTACCCCCATGTTTTGGAGACACAAGTTTTCATTTAAAATTTACATATTCAAATTGTATGATTCCTGTGATGCTTCCCACAACTGTATCTTGTAATGTATATATTATTTTCAAGACTATGTATACTTTTGATAACTGACCTGAGAAAACGCAGTGCACAGCTATAATTTAACTTCTTGACATCCACTCAAGTGCACACTAATTTTAAGGGCTACATATCTAAGGAGTGTTACGTGCATTGTTAAAAGTGCCTGGATCACGTATGCATATGAAGTTCTGCATGATGTTATTTTGTACTTATTTTGTATTGGCACTGAATGTTGCCTTAATACATTAATACACTGAGTATCATATTGTCCCTGACTCAGAAGAGATTGCACTTAAATGTTTTTAATTTGAAAATGGATGTAAGCTATAAAATTCAGAGTATGCTTTCAAGACTAATCCCTCGAAGAGGGATGGCAACACTATGCCTCACAGAGTGCAAGTGTATTTGCTTTCAGTATTTTACTTTTTATATATTAAGTAAAATTGTATTAACTTCAATGAATTTAGGGTCTATAATCAGCAACACTTTAGTGTCTTCACTCTGTAAGTCTTATCTGGATGATGTCACATTTCTATTCTTATTTAATTAGCCATTTGCCATTTAAAACCTTTAACAGCTCTAATCCCACTTAGGAATTCTGTTTTCAGGATCTTAAGCTTTTGTCATGCAGCCACGCTGAAAATGTAGGCACCGATTCATAGGCTTTGTAAATTGAAATTTGAAAATTGCAGTATATAGGGTTTACATACAGAGGGAAACTTACCATGGCCAAAATTCTGGCTTTCAGAAACTATCAAGTCATAACAATAAAGAGAAAATATACAGTTCTGTAGTTTTCTGTCAGGCTTTTTCACTATGGTGGTTCTGCTCTGAAGAAACAAAATGCCTTTTTCAAAACTGGTATCTTTCTTTTCCAACAATTTTCAGTAGCTGGTTTGTAACATTTGGATCTTACTAGAAAACAAGTCAAAAATTATCAGAGGTTTTCAGTAGTTATCAGATTGTGTTCTAAAGGACAGAAAAAGAAAATGCTGCAGAAAAGAATAACAATGTAGGAACACTTATGACTTAGTTGAGAATTAAATGAACAAACCTCTATTTTAACTCTCCTTTTTTTTTTTTAGAATAAGAGACATAACCAGTTAGAGATGAGCGAAGATAATTTCTTTCTCAGTATGTAAAGGAAAAGCATTATAAATATAAGGTACTTCAAAAACAGAACAAGAAATACAAAGGCTCTGAAATTACTGCCTTTGGAGTGGCTTATGTGAAGACAAGACACCCCATCAGACAAATCAATTCTCCAGCAATTCAGAATGATTCACTAAAAATAACAACCCACTTTTTACCTGATTATTCTGTGGCTCTAGGAAAATCTCAGAAGTTAAAGTTGTATGCTGAACAATTCAAGCTATACACACAGTTGGACAAATCTGGTTTTCTAGTTTTCTCATTTTTAAAGTAAGTTCTGATTAAAGAAATCTTAAGTTAATGGTAAGCTCCCTTGACTTATTTCTCTCAGTCCTGCAGAGAGTCTTATTCAGTCAAAACCTACAAAAAGACATTTTCTCCTCATGATCTAGAAATAAATTGAACTTTAATGAAAATTACTGATTAACGGAATATTTTGCGAGTTCACTTTCATTTTACTTACAAGAGACAAAAAGAGAAAAATAGCGCTAAAACATATTTGACTTACTAGTATTTTTTGCTTAACTGAGTGGTAAAAGTCTGACAGCTATGAAAGAAGTGTGAATATTTTGAATAAATATCTTAGCTTGTTTTATAACTGCATTATTTCTCTCTCTTTGTGGGTAAAAATTCCACTAACGTCAGCACAGCTACAGCAGGGCAGACATCGGCTAAAACAATTGGTCCATTGGAGGTTTGACTGCTCATGCAATCAGACGTTGTAGCTTTCTATTCACCAATTACAGGTATGTTTAAGACCTAAATATGCAGATATGAATGGCCTTATTAACCCAAGTTTTCATTTCTGCTTAGAGTAGATTAGCCACACAGAAACATATGGTGTCAGGACCTTTGAATAATGTTTACCAAACCTAATTTCTTTCTGCAAAATAGAAGCAGTGCTTAATTACAAGGAAAACCACTTTGACAAGTGGCATGGATTACAAAGAATGGACTAGGAAGGAACTAGGAAAAAGAAAAAGGATGTGTCTCAGAATAGGCTTTCCTGTTCTTCCTCAAAATGTCTGATTCACATTGACCACTCCAAGCAATATGGCAGTTGTGCATTTTTGACATCCACTTCATAGTCATTTCACTATTCAGGGCTGGAAGACAAGGAGAAGAACAGCTTATTCCTAGGTTGTGATCTCCCCTCATGTTATAGAGCCATGACATGAAGAGACTGGAGGTGTGACTGATTATTTGGGATAAGAAAATTTTTTATATATTTTTGCCTTTTTTTTTTTTTACTACTAGGATCAAACTTGCAAAACTGTAATAGTTTGTCTATTTTTGTTCACCTCCATTTCAGCAATATTTAGTCAACTAGAATTAAAACTGGCTAGGCTTGTTGGTTCTTTACAATGTGTAGCTAATGCCCAGTCAGGACAAAGGATCTGGGTATACAAATACAAGAGCCCTGAGATATCAGCGAACAACATAGAAACAATATGACTAGAGTCTGATAATCCTTCATAATGCACTTAAATGCCTTGTATGTGAAGGAGAGGAGAAGGAAGAGCAGATTATTTTCTTCGTTGTTGAGTATTATACAACAGTTTTATTAAATAACTTTGTCTATATTAATTTCCATACTTGTCTTGATGCTTGCTTTTTAATTTCTGATTCTTGGAAATAGGTTATTGACTTCAGTAAAAAATGCATGTATAGAACATGATGACCAAAACAGATGCAAACAAAAGTCAGTAGTGAGAATGTGCCGCACTGCAATGCCTTTTCTACCACATGACGTTCTTAAGGTACCCCCAGTCCATCCCACTCCCAGTCTCATTTTAGACTGCAGAGCACATTACTGAAGATTGCACTTGCATGTGCTCATGTCCCTCAGCTCTTCTGCGTGTCTGCTTCATGCACTCCTGCCTTCACCTTGCTATAGTTAAAAAATAATTTATAGCAGGGGTGATACCAATTGTATTTTTATTCTATAGTGGAGTTCATTCTTGTAAATTTGGAAGCAGGATAGATAATTAGTGCACACTGTTTAAGTAGTTACAACACTCATGAAACAGACATTCCTGCTTACTCAAAGAAGCAGCATTTATTCACCTAGAAAGTGTTTTGATCACAATGCCGTCTCCTTCCTTCTCTACTTACTATGACCTTGCACATTCACTGCAACCAACACATGCACACTTCCTGCAAGTAGCTGAGAAACAATGTCCTTCTGACACACAATATTGAGAAGTAGACCTGCCTTTCTAATGGGATCTTAATCCCCAGCCATCACAATGACAGTGACAAATGCCATGGCTTAGTGGAACAGATTTAAAAAAATGCATTTTTGAGTTCTTTGCACAGAGATGCTTTGCTATTGTGATATTTGTCAAATGACATTAAATGAGTCTTTGCATGCACTGATCTTTTAAATTTAATAAACAACACAAAGTATCATTGCTTCCCCATTATGTAGAGGTTTTATTTTACACTATATTTTAGTGATTTTGGAAACCTGAGACTGCAAAGAATACAGTAGCTCAAAATTATTGCTCAGTTAACTAGATCTACTGTACTGCAAATATAACATGATTTATAATACACATTCATATATGTGTAATCCCTCCTCAATAAGAAATTGTTTAAACTATTATGAATATATTGTTGAATATAATATTAATTTAACTGACATCTACAAGATGGTATATTTTCATTCTTTTCTTGATCACTCTCTAGCTCAAATGTTACATTTGTTGACTGTGTATATTTCAGAATATGTTTCAGAGAATTATCTTTGCAGGCTTTTTTTATTTTTCAGCTAAATAAAACACTTGTGCATCTTTTACTTTTCACTCTGACAGCTTGATCAGGGAACTTCAGCTTCTCAGGTCTTTGTTCTGAAAGTTCATATAATATAAACTATTGCCCTGGGTTCAGCAGTAGCAGTCATTTTCTCCTTTTTGGTAGCTGGTGCAGCGCTGTGTTTTTGACTTTCAGCCTAGGAACAGCGCTGATAACACCAATGTTTTCAGTTACTGCTTAGAATGTTTAGTCTGACCAAGTACTTTCTGAGTCTCATGCTCTGCCAGGGAGGAGGGGAAGCCAGGAGGAAGCAGAGACAGGACATCTGACCCAAACTAACCAAAGAGGTATTCCATACCACAGCACATCGCACCCAGGATGGGAAAACTAAGGGCAGGGACCTGGAAGAGGGGGGTTCACTGCGTGGTCGGGCTTGGTATCAGGTGGTGAGCGATTGTATTCTCTTTCCTTGTATTTCTCTTGTCATTATTATTATTGGTAGAAGCAGTGATTTGTGTTATACCTTAGTTACTGGACTGTTCTTATCTCAGCCTGTGGGAGTTGCATTCTTTCGATTCTCCTCCCCATCCCTCTGGTAGCCGCAGGGAATAAAGAGGGGGAGTGAGTGAGCAAACTGCGTGAGTTACAGCTTAAACCACGACAACTATATGCTCTGTTTATAGTCTTGCTTTGAGCTTGCAACTTGTACTTCCTGAGATCAATTCGTGAAAACTTTTTTGTTAATAAAAGAGGAAATTATTAATGTCAAGAAAATAAAAATTAAAATGGAAAAAATCAAATTTCATCGGAAAATTTGAGGGTTTTATTAAAGCTGAAAATAGGAAAGAGCATACCTAAGAAATTACATTTCCATCAAAATACTAATGGCTCTTGATCGAATTCACTTGTAGAATGTATTTATAACACAATCAAGAAGTCCAATTAACTAAATCAAATGTTATTCTTGTCATACATGTAAATTCCCCAGCCTCCTATTTCATCCTCACAGTGAGTATTTTAAATTAAGATAGTCTCTGATCTTTTGGATATCAAGTCTATTCATAGTATGTTTTCCAGCACCTCTTCACCTTTTGATTCTTGTTTTATTCCCAGAGGTGGTTCCATTTCTGTGCTACTGTAAATATTTGAGCTGAAAATTTCTGCATAAATTTGTATAATTATAAAATTGTATGTGTTGAGTGAGTTACATGGTGTAAATATAAGGCAGGTGAGTACAACTCTGAAAGGACATATAGCTCCTGCTTTCAGCACAGCAATAACCATACTTTCTCTGATTCAGAGAAAAGAACAGTAAAACCTTCCTGAACTGATTTTAGCCCCATGTGTATCATAAATGATTTCACTGTTAAACAAAAAGGTCTTTTGAGGTTATGTAATTAAGAACTTTAAATAATTTGAGTGGTACTGTTGGACTCATGCTATTTAGCTTATTAACCCTAGCTCCATGAAATGCTATTGGTTATATGGCTTTTTTTTTAACAGAAACTAGAACAGTGATGTTTGAAACAAGTATCAGCTGAGGAGCAAAAGAATAAAAGATCACATTCAAGTGCTGGGAAACTTGTTTATCAGAAAAAAGAAAACCAAACAAAAAATTAGTCTTGCATTTAGATGAAAGTAATGCAAAGTATGTAAAATAATGTCTTTCTATGGAACAACTTTTGCTTGCACACTAAGCAAAACTAAGTTCATACTTGATTTTCATACTGAAGAAAAAACCTCAAGTAGTTAAAATAGCAATGTTACTATGAATCTGCTCACATATTCCATCTCACTTCAGTTCAGATGTTAATTAGGAAGAGACACAATCATGCATACAGAGATATCTAGCATCATGGTTCACTCTTTAGCATACTCTACCTGGGCCATCCTAAAGACTTTGGTACCAGCACTAGGTGCACAGACTTAGGCAGATGTCTGCATCATACAGATAGAATTCAACTTAAGGACAGATGCCCTAATTTAGGTGTGTGTAGGAAAGTATCAACAGATGAGCCAAGTGTCTAAGTTCTGTATCAACAGATATAGTTAAAACAAATAATGTAATCTACTACTTAGTTTGACCTCCTAAACAAGCTTTTACTAATATTTGAGGTTACCTAATGTATCCTGTCTGACGTCTGTCTCACATGGCTCCAGTGTTACTTCTGTTATTCTAACCTCATAGATACAGCATGATATTATGAATATCATTAGATTATTCTGCTTAGTGAGTGGAAACAAATTTTAGAAGTTTGTTAAGGTAGTTTAACTAGATTGATAGTGTGAACATCATGTTATGTAACCTGTGGATTCTTAACTCTACTCCTCCTCTTTTGTAAGTGAGGTAGTTAACCAAAGAAGAAGTATTCTTCATAAAAGGATGAGTTATTAGTAACCTGCAGTGCCCTCTTGCTCTTAATATATGAATATAATCTCTTACATGCTTGAGAATACTGAAGGATAGCTTATGGAAGCTTTGGGAGTCTATTTACTGTGTACATTACTGGTTGTTCATAAACTACTCAAGACATTATTCAGTCATAATTGGAATAGTAAATTCACTGCTGTAAAGAACATATTTCTGATTCATTCCATACAAACTCCTTTTCCTATTTGCATAGACTATAGTTTCCAGCTCACAATGGACCTATGTAGAAATTTTACCAGTAGTCACGATGTCTAGATGTCAGTTCCTTTCAACCAACCAACTTTAAATTTCTGATAATTAGGTGGTTAGGATTGACTACGGTTCTCAGTTTTATCTGCTTAAAAAATTAAATTAAATGTCTTGCTCTTTCTAAAGACAAACATGGGAATGCCATAATGCAATTTGTTCTACCTTATCTAAAAAAAACCCCAGGATAAGTTAAACTAAGAGCAACACTATACCCTATGTTTTTCTTATAATTGCAGAAATCAAGATACTATGTATTTCTGTAGCACCTGCCATGTACGCTAGCATTCTTTGGTCTTAAAGTTCCAAAAATTTGCATCTAGGCAGTGCATAAATTAATTTTGCTTAAAAGGGAACTGAGGAAATGGCCTAAGTTATAAGCTACAGAGGAACTTTTTACAGAAGTTAAGAACTTCATTTAGGTGAATAGGACTTTCCTCTCCAAATCCACACAGGCATTTATACCCATGTTATGAAGGTGAAGATAAATTAGGCATTTCCTTTAAGAAGTTTACTTCCGTAGAGATCTAGAATTTGGGTTCAGAAATCTGTATAATAAAAATGACCCATTAATAAAAAATAAACTAGATTAGACTGAGAGGAATCACATTCTAAAAACCTTGGAGATTTTAGATGTAATGCCTTTGTTGAAACTAAATAATTGAAATTAATTTGTTTGTTTGTTTGTTTCATGTTTGTTTCATATTTGTTTACCCAATACTGAATTCAATTTCTGGTATTTCATGTAGGTATGCACGACAAATCACCAACCATGTAAACATATCTGTGGCCACGTGGTCCACATATTTTTAAGGGTTATAGACGACCTACTCTTTGAAAGTCAGCACACAAACCTTTAATTCTTGGATATTTTTTAATTTTCACTAATAATACAGATGTAAACATATGTTTCTTCTTCTCATGAAGAGCTAAGAAGCTTTGTAGTGATGTTGAGCAAAGTTTACAAAACCTTCAAGTGACTATCATAGATGCAACCCCTTCAGAAAACCCAAAGACACAATGAAACTCAAAACCTTCTAATTCCTGGTAGCTGCTCTTTAGAAAGTCTGAAAATTTAATTGCTGGAGACCACAGGGATCAAACTCCAAAACCTCTTATGTATGGTTTAAGGAACTTAATTGTTCACAGACAGCCTGAGCAGAACAAGTAAACTTTGTATGCTAAATACCTGTGATTTAAGGGACTTCAAAGTTTTAACCGCAGTTGATTAAAAACCTCCATAAGATACATCAATTAAGTAGCTAGAATCTTTCTAGGAAGTTCCAGAGCCCAAATACATTTGTTTTCAGGGAGCTACAGGTGATGAACAGAAACCACAGTTCCCCCATTTGAAGAGTTCTGTGACAACATTTTTGTCACAGTGCCTACTGCTTGGCTTCTCACTCCCACGCTGTTATGTGACACCTCCCAGTTGTGCCAAAGCAACTGCTTCTAAGATCAACCTGGAAGACAGTCAGAGGCTGATACGTTATAAAAAGAGATTTTCCACTTCCACCTCTCTTTCAAAAAGTTTCTTTGTTTTTTTTTTTTGGTTTTTTTTTTTTTTCTTTGTAGATATGTCAGTTGCTTCATCCCACAGAAACTGATGTGAGAATGACTGAGAACTGGCTCTGCTTCTGGCAACAAGGAGCCAAGGGCTGACAGGGGGTTGCAAGCTCCTTGCACTTGGACTTGTAGATTTATGGTTTGAGACTGACAGACCAAGGCCATGCTCTTCTGGACTTGAATGAATTGACCTGAAGGCAAAACTAACAGTTCTTTCAAACAACAGACTTATCCACAAAAACTTCCGAATGTTGCCATTCAGTTTTCCCGAGCGCTCAGAAATAATACATCCTCTCCAATACTTCATACTTTTAACAGTAATCTTACAGTGTTGAAATTTTGTCTTGAGAGCTTCCTAGGCTAGAAAGATAAAAAAAATATCTCTTCTGACACTTCTAAGTGTACTTGGTTTGATGGGGATCAAAACAAAGGAGATTTAGTTCCATGTTCCTGGAGTGGTTGCTGTCTGCTTCATTCTTTAGTGTGGTGTCTCACTACCATAGTGTTGATCTTTTGTTTTTACCATTGTCTCTATTTTGCAAAGCACCTACCCACATCTTCAGTGCTGAGGAAGAGTGTAAAAAAACAGTACTCAACTGTAAGGAAAAACAAACAAGCAAACAAATAACAAAAAACCACCAAGCCATAAAACAAGACAATAAAGGACTCTAGCTCTCAAGTTCTGCTAGAGAAGCTGATCAGGACCCCAGGTTAGAAAACAAAACTAAAAACCAAAATCAAAAACCTGAAGAACACAAAAAATAGGGCAAGTTGAATTTGGAGAGGAGCTAAATAGTCTGCTTTAATTTTATGCAAATGTCAAGGGAACCATTGCCTTAACTGCCATATGCTTCATATGTTTTTATAGAAGTGTAGTTAGGACAAAGCTGAAGATTAAATATTTTTGTTCTGAATAGTAGTCTGGATATACTCTCTGCTACCTACATATATGGAAGTGTATGTGTATATTGCTTTATTGATTTTACTCTTTCAAGAAAAGAGTAAACACATTATTAAGCAAATAACACAGTCTTTTTTATTAAAAAGCATCAAGCGCATGCTATGTTTTTGTCTTCTGTTGTTATTAAAAACAGACATGTTTTCAAGCCCAAATCGCAGAGTAGCTTTTTGGTTGCTGTTCTAGTTTTAAGAAAGATTTTAAATAAATTATGCAAGAAAGCAATCTTATATTATTTTTAGAATCAGTTTCTCCTAATATTTTGTACCTGTAATCCCAACAAATATCTAAGTAATTGTAATTTCAGTGAAAAGTTCTGGCATTCTGGAATGATTCTCTTATCTTTGATAAGATTTCTTTTTACACTTCTATTAACTGAGGGCTTGTAGAAATAGCATCGCTCCAATAAATTAATTTTCCTCTAGTAGTAAGTACTCTAAAATTCTTACTGTTGCTGTAACAAGAACAGGAAATCCACTGGGAAAGGACAAAACCCAAATGTACTTCTAAGATTCAATAAGAGGACAATGGAATCTAAACATCTTAAAAATTTGTTCTGGCACTGATCATGCAAGATAATAATAGATAATACATTTCCTCTATTGATATACATTATTCTTAAGAAGCATGTCATTACTGCCAGTTACTTTGTAGAATTTCATGATGGTCCAGTACATTGTTGACATCCTTGGAGACTGGGGAAGCACTATAAGGTAATGAATAGTAAAAAAGTGCTGACTTAAAAAATATTGAAATTAATATATGTCTTGCAACCATCTCACACTGTGCTGGTGGTTGGACTAGATGTTATTCTAGGTTCCTTCCAGCTGAAACTATTCTATTCTGTTCTGCTCTTTTTAATTTTATTTTATTCCATTCCATTCCATTCCATTCCATTCCATTCCATTCCATTCCATTTCATTTCATTCCATTCCATTCCATTACTAATTTGTTCTCCCTAAAAGGAGTACTTGTCAGAAAAGCAAATTAGACTTTGTGACGAGGACATTGGCAATTAAGATAGCTTACATACACTGTGCATTGTCTCTCTCTCCCCCTCACTCTTCATTATATTCATGTGTCCATTACATGAATTTGCATGAATCTACTAGAGTAGATTTATGTAGTATTATTGTAGATTTATTGTAGTAGCTGCTAGCTATACAGTAGAGAACGAGAAAAGATAATGCCTTAAACACTGAAGGCAAGGCACAGAGACTTAGACCTATATGCAAAGAGTACTGTTTCCAGGTGGTCAACAAACAGCAGCAGGGTTGAGGAGCAGCATAGCATGCTAAAAGTGCACAGGTCAGGGTGCAGACCAAGATCATTTCCAGGCTAGGAGTAAAACTTTCATCTTGTAGAGCCATGTAATGAACTTGCATGCTGTTCCAAATCCCCAGATGTAAAAATAAGCAAAAGAAGTGACTGTCTGGTCTCTTTTGGTCAGTGAAGAGTAGCAACCTGACAGCTCCCAGCAGAGCTGCTGTCCAGGGGACCAAGCCAGTGACTGCCAGAGCCAGGTAGTCCTGAAGCAACTGATGGACCTTGAATTACTTACAGAAATTTCTGAACTAATAAAGCTACTTAATAAATGCACTGAATAAAGCAACAAATGGCAGCCATCAGTTCAGTAAGCTGGGTAAGATTGATTGTAGGAGGTAGTCATCACAAATTAAACCCAAGGAGAACTTGTCAGTAGAGAAATGTTTCAGGAAAACACCCTGAACCTCATTTCCACCCCTACTAAGCTCAGGTTTCAAGGCAAATATAATTCAGGGGAACATCCATCTCAGAAAACAAATCAACATAGATAGCCAATCATTATAGATTTAGTTATTAGAAACAATTTGTTGGATGTAATTTGGAAATATCTTAGTGAAGAGTGATTTGTCTAGAAATAGTCAACAAGAATTTATGAGAAATATTGGGGCTGGATTTCTTTAGCATGTAGCATTTCTCAAAGAAATTACAGTTACCGTCAACACAGAAGTTAAAATATATGGCTAATTGTTATGTTTGTTTTAAAGAGCATTTCAGCTGTCTGTGTGGAGAGGTAGACTGGGTCTGGCTGGGATGGAAATAATTTTCTTCGTAGCATCTCATATGGGTCTGTGTTTTAGATAGGTGATCAGAATCAATGATGGTAACATATTTATGTTTAGCTATTGTTGCTCAGTGCTTGAGCAGCATCAAGGCCTTCTGTTTCTCACTCTGTCCCCCACAGTGAATAGATGGGAGGAGAGGTGTGAGCACAGGAGGCTGGGAGGGCACAAAACCAGGCAGATGAGTCAAACTAGCCAAAGAGGTGTTGCCCACCAAGTAACACTGTGTTCAGCAATAAAAAGGGAAAAGAGGGGTTTTTAGAGAAGTTAGTCATCTTTTGCTTAGGAAGTGGCTGGGCATAAGTCTGCCTCTGGGAGGTGGTGAGTGATGCAAAAGTGGGGCCTTTGCATCACTTGTTTCATTTTCTACTCTCTTCTTTCACTTGTCCTTCAGTTATTACATAATTGCTATCTCAACTCAAAGTTTTCCTGCTCTTACTCTTCCTTTCCTCTTCCCTCATGCCACTGGGTGTGGAGGGGAGTGAGCAAGTGGCTATTTGGTGCTTAGCCCCGCACTGGGGCTGACCCACAACAAGAGAACGAGGTGACAGATAACTTGTTGCACAGATAAATGGCTAGAAAGTAAAACTTGTGGTATGCAAGGAATCCCAGGAATAAATACGCCTTAGGCTGGAAAACAGGTGTGCCTGAGCCCCAGTGTGAGATTTATAGCTGTAGCAGCCATTCATTTATCTTTAGACCTATTTAATTTTCTGTATGGTTTAAAAAAATAAAATAAATTTGTGAATATGATTCCAATTTATTTAATAAGATTATGCCTCCAATACTTAAATACATCCCTGAAGCTCTAAGTCTGTGTACACATCAAGGCCGTGTTTTACCTTTTCTTTGCACTGTAATGAGAGAACATGTTAGGTGTTTGAAAAAAAACCCCAACCAACCAGCACAGCACATGAGAAGTACATGTCGGTAGTGTAATACCTTTAGCTCTTGGTTATGCTAATTCCAACAAATTGTTACATGTTCTGTCTGCTTAAAATATCATTTTCAGTCTAATCCACTTCAAAGAAACAATCTCAATCTCAACATTTCTGATTAAATATTAAAGAGAAGAGCCAGCTAATGTTTCCAGAATTTTGAAGGTTTTTCTCTTTTTAAAGATGAGTATATTTAGTAGCACAGTAAAGAACAATGTCCTAGCTACTAAAAAAGGTTAAGGACTTGCATAATGTTTCCATCCATTCATTTTCTGAAAGAAGTCTAATAATAATAATTACACTTTATAATAGAATTTAGTGGCTGTCTAACTGTGTTTTGATTTCTTAGGATTAGCAGTTGGTACTGTAATTGTTTTTCCTTCTGATTGCAAGAGGCACAGAATTAACCAGTCGGTTCTCATTTAGCATTTCACA
Source organism: Ara ararauna (assembly GCA_028858755.1). NCBI lineage: Eukaryota > Metazoa > Chordata > Aves > Psittaciformes > Psittacidae > Ara > Ara ararauna. The sequence continues at coordinate 56,532,839 of CM054378.1, forward strand.
TGCTGCATCCTTTTTGAGACTGATTTACAGGTAATGAAGTAGTCTATATTTAGATACTTTTCAGGGGATGATTCTTTATGCAGTTTTAGTTGGAAATTAAATGTGCACTTTCCAGGTACTAAATGAGTAATGCTGCTAATATATATGAAGATATGGGATTTTTTTTTTTTTAATCTGAGATTTAAAGTATTCATTATTTTTAATTGTTTTAGGACAAAGAACAAAAAATAGACTTACATCTCCGTGTTTTATTTAGGTGGAAAATTCACTTTTAAAATACACACAGTATGCAAGAGCTGATCAACTATTAAATTCATAAAATGGAGGATTTGAATAGTGCTTAGGTGCTGAATTGATACCTAGGTCAAAGAAATCTACTAACTTTTTTTATTTCTTAAATTGTGTAGCACCCAACTCTAAAGTTTATCAAAGTACGACTGAGGAAACAAATATGGCCATTATTAAGGTTTCTGGGTTTAATCTGAGTTTCTTTTCTACAACTTAAATTAAAGCATTTATTCTGCTTTTCCTCAGTGATAAACAACATTGGCTCTCAGCCCCACAACACTGAGAGACAAAGCCCCACTGATCTCCTAAGAGGCCAGGATTGTACCATCAGGACTGAACATAACATATAAATCAATACATTTTATTTTAGCTTATCCATCTTTACTATGTACTGCTTTAAGCATCACAGGATTATGGAAATGTTGGCTGGAAGACTGGACATCATTATCTCAATGCTGTGACTGAAGAGGTACTATTGTCAAGAGTAGATCAGTTCTTTCAGTATGGCTTGGCCTAGTCTAATCTTGAAGGTTTCCAAGGAGAGAGATTTCACAGCCCCACTGAGCAAGCCATTCCTGTGTTGCACAGTATACAGTGAACTTTCTTTCATGATATTCACCTGACCCTTGCGAGCTGCAATCTGCAGCCATTGCTCCTTCTATTAGTGCCCCTTGCACTTACCAGAAAGATTTAGCTCTATAAATTTGCACCTCCCCTTCACAATTGCAGACCTGTGCTAGATCACAGTTTAGCCTCCCCTTTGCCAAACTACACCACCCCATCTTCCTTGGCCTCTCCCCCAAAGCCCCAGGTGATGCCAGTCAGATTGAACAGCCTAGTAGCTTCTTCTGGGCTATCTCCCATTTACCTATATCTTTCCTGAACAGGAGAGTTCAAAATTGGAGAATCTACCGGTGTAGCCTCACCAGTGCCCAGTAGAGGGAGAAAACAACTTCTCTTGATCTAGTGTCCATGATCTTGTCATATAGCGCAGTATGTGGTTTGCATTTTTATCATCCAAACTCAGATGCCTATAATGTAGGTGTCCACACATGAGCCCATGCTATGTTCTTTGTCTGTAATCAACTCTAAAATGAGTTGCTTAAGATTCCATCTACCCTCCCTGCTGTAATGTTATCCCTTACAATGAAGAATGCCTATTGTTATCTTTTGATGACAAATGATATCACCCTGGGTGAAACCTATTCCCTTGTTAGATACCCTGAGGTTTCTAAATCATTTTCACAGGCTGGTGCAGGACACATGAGGTGTCTTAGAATCAACACTAAACCTTAGAATCAACACGAAAGTACTGACCTTGAAAGAGATACCATGCAAGAGATGGTGGATCTGCTGGAGATACATACCCTATACACAAACTCTATGTGGGCAGTATGTGGTGATCTTTTCTGGTAGATAGGTTGGGGTAAACACATTCTACATATATAAATTCCCGGTATTATTCTTACCTTCATTTCCTGTCCTACTTGATTACAGTGAAATAAATCTGATCTGTTGCCCTCTATTTACTTTTAAGTGCTGGGCTAGTTGCATTTGATTTCCCTTATGGCATTTCAAATAGTATGAAATACAGAGAGCAACAAAAGAAAAACTTTTTGTTCTCTGGAATAAAAGTCAAAGGACTCCAGAATTAGAAATAATAAACATGAATGGGGTCTGATGGAGCCTTCATACCCTCTGCTTTCCTATTATGTCTTCAAGAATAGAGTTAAGGATTTTTAAGAACTTAGATTTCCAGATAAGCACATGTACCAATCTTTTGATTCTGTATTACTTGCAGGCTACTAATAATGTCTATGGAAATTGGTACAGTTACAAAGGTCCACCTAGACAGAAAAAAAAAATGCAGGATAGGAGAATTTCTTTTGCTGTTATTCCTGTGATTTTAAGACATGACACTTTCTGCAGGTATAGGAGCACCTAAAGCTATATTCACTGATATAAACAGTTTCACAGTAACCTATAATGGATCAAGGCTAGGAAAACTCTTTCTATGGCTATACAAACAGATTTCCACTGTGTAATGGTTTCAGGAAGTATCTTCTAATACTAGAGGGTTTTTTAATGGGCATCTTTATTTTTTCATTGACAGTGAATTCATCCTTTTTAAAGGGCAAGTACAAGGTCTATGGACACTTAGGTCCCCTTTAAGTGCTCAGAGTAGAACCAAATGGGAAGTAAATGGCCTTGTTATGGACTCAAGATAAATTCAGCGCTGATTAAATAGACCATAGTGTCTCAGTGAGCGACAATGGTTAACAGAGTAAGGGCTGTTAACCCTTACTGTTCAAGTGATAATGTCTTCTTAAAAATGCCCTCTTTGCCACTTCAGAAATATAAAATTAAGCCTGATGAATTTAGGACCTTGATCATAGCCTCCACCATGAAAAACTTGCAGAAATGCAAACTGCTATCAGCTAAATTGGTGTTTAAGTGCTATCACCTAATTTCACAGAGTACGTATATTTACCCTAGCTCTTTCCAAACCTCTCTGCTGGTCTGTGTTTGCACATGCTGTTTCTTTCTCTGTCATCTATTAATCTACTTGAAAGATTACTTTCTGTGTTGCCTCCCACAGAGCCTGAGTATCACACTCCTGAGAATTAACAACTCTGATTCTTAGCTCTAACTGTAATGGAATAAAAGGTAAAAATCTAATTTACTAAAATATGAAATAGAATTACCTTCTAGATAAAAAAATCTTCCTCATCTGTTGACTCTTTTGGTTTCAGAATATTTTCAGGTTTAGAGCACTTCTGTTACAAAACTAAAATATCTGTATCACCTATGAATAACACAAAGTCAGAGTACATTCATAATTTGACACATAAATTTTCTGGACATTTGAACAGGCGATGAATGAACTGTTGTCCTGGGTTCAGCAGTAGCAGTCATTTTTCTCCTTCTTAGTAGCTGGTGCAGCGCTGTGTTTTCAACTTTCGGCCTGGGAACAGAGCTGATAACACTGATGTTTATAGTTACGGCTTAGAATGTTTCTAAACAAGGACTTTCTGAGTCTCATGCTTTTCTAGGGAGGAGGGAAGCCGAGAGGAAGCAGAAACAGAACACCTGACCCAAAGTGACCAAAGAGGTATTCCATGCCACAGCACGTCATGCCCAGGATTAAAAAAACTGGAGGCAGAGACTCGGAAGAGTGGGGTTCACTGCTGGGTTGGGCTTGGTATCGGGTGGTGAGCAGTTGTATTGTCTTTCCTTGTATTTCTGTTGTTATTATTACTATTGGTGGTAGCAGTAGCAGTTTGTATTTTACCTTAGTTCCTAAACTGTTCTTATCTCAACCTGTAGGAGTTGCATTCTTTTGATTCTCCTCCCCATCCCTCTGGGAGCTGGGGGGAAGGAAGAGAGTGGAGTGAGTGAGCAAACTGAGTGATTTACAGCTTAAACCATGACAACTGTAGAAAAGAATTATCTGTGGAAAATCCAAATGCTTCCTCTAAAAGGCCCTTCTAGTAATTATTATTTCTTTTTCTTTAATTGTCTATTGCCTAGCTGAATGGGATGATCCTTATGCATGGTCCTTTCTGTCATGAGATTGTTCTCAAGAGAATTGAAAAAATGAAATTATAATGGCACATCTATATAGTATCTGCAAATCAGAAAACCTGTGTGTGCTTAAGCTTTCTCATTTCTTTTTGGCATCCTTTGTTTAAAGAAATGATTATCAGTTGGGGTTTTTTTGGTGGTTTTTTTTTTTTTTTTTTTTTTTTTTGCATAGTAAGTTATCGCAGTTCTGTGCTCAAGAATTAGTATTATTTTGTGATTTTAATTGTTCCACCCTCTGGGAAAATGAAATGCTTTAGTGTGTACACAGAAAAATAGTGGATGGAAATGGATTCCCATGGAAATTTCCCAGCAAAAACTTTGCATTTATTCTATGTAAGCTTGGTGGCCCAGTTTTGAATTCTTGCAGTGTTTAATTTACAGTCTTATTTATTTAGTCCAGATTTTCTTGAAATTGATAGCAGTGATAACTTGGTATGAGCCAAACCACCTGACAGGTCAGCAGATGGGAACATCCATCCTCTGCAGCAGGCTGTTGCCCTCTACTGCCACTCACCACTTCCTCTTGGTGGTGCAGTGGGGCTCAGTCACAACTGACTGGTTCTTTGTTGGACAGAGCTCCCATTTTGTTGTCTGCTACCAGGGCACTGAACCTATTCAGCAGCTGCAGATCTGCAGGTGGAACAGGAGTTGTGCTCCTGGTGCCAGAAGTCAGGAACTCCCAGCCTTTACTCTCATCTCCCAGATCAACAGGCACAGACCTCCTCTTATGGTACAGCTGCAGGGCTCAGGCTCTTCAACCTTCAGGATCTCGAAAAAGCTCAGGTCATTGACCCTTTTGTCATCTCTGATATCATACATCCTGCTGACCTCTGCACACAACTCTTTTCCTTGGTGACAGAGGGTCCCCCAGTATATACCTCCTGCTGACAGCTAAACACTCTGCCTCAGCAAGAGGCACCAAACACCCAACATCCCAGAGCTGCAGAAATGCATTCTCCATCAGGAGCCTGCTGTGCCTTGAGGCTCAGCTGTGCCAGGGGTAATTGCTGCTGGATAGTGACAGGGACTGTCCCTGTGTTGTCACCATCACTGCAGAGCCTGTGTATGCTACCCTTAGTGAAGCTTCTGGCCCCACTTCTGTGAGCCCTTCTGCTCAGGCTACTGCCTCCATTAGTTGTGCTCTCTGCTGGACGTCCCAGCTAAAATATTGTTTGACCCACCCTAACCATTTGGAACACTGCTCTTCTGAAAAGGAATAGATAACAAGTTTTAAACTCACATCGCTGCTCTCACCAAACATGCTTCTCATGAGAGGAAGGAAGGGGCTGCAGGCTTCCACTCAGCCCAGGAAAGGGCGAATGCTCTCATCTCTAACACTGTATGCAGGAGGAGGAAGAATTCTTGTTCCCTCTAGGCAAACTTGAGGATGCGCTCTCCCACTCATCACATGTTTCCCTTCAGTCCCAAGTTTCCAACAGAAATGACTCATAACTTCAGAGGAAGATTCAAGGATGCAAACTTCAAGTCCACATAAGTGTGTCACTGAAACTCTGGGTAAGATGCTGAAGCCTGGTAGCTAACCGTTGCCTGTTTTAGATCCAATTCAGAGGAACTTATTTTCCCCAAAAATACCCCACTGGGTTTTCCAGAAGTGGCAAGAGGAATATATCTACCCCCACAGATAATACTGTTGCATACTACAAAATGCCTCACTAGATAATTGTGACAATTTGCAAAGATTTTGTCTAATGTGAATAAGACACACCAGCTATCTTCAGCTGGCTTATTGCTTTTCAGAAAGCTTTTTCTCACAGACTAAATAGATAATTAAACTAATATGCGAGTTTTTTTCTTAAGCTTATAATTTAATTAATATAATTATTATTGTTATTAAGGTTAGGTGTGAAAAAATCAACATTGATGAGAGAGGCTTTTACTTTATAAACTGCTGATGGAAAGAGTAAAGGGCAAAATAAAAATATAATGCAATTAAAAAAGTCATACGAGTTTAAAATAGTGATGCTCTTGAATTTAAGCTGTCTCCTCTGCTTTGGTCAGTTCATTGTACAGGACTATATCTTTTATATGGTAATGACCTACTTCTGAGAAGTAGCCACATGGATGAACCATATAAGTAAAAGTATGACTCACATGTATTTAAGATAATAAGAAAAGCTACATGATTGAGTTAAAGCTGAATGTTGCTCAAAGTTAAGTAGCACTATCAAAGCATTCAGTTATAGCTAACATTTTTTCTATGCATATTTGTGCAAGATGTCAAAGTGCTACTGGTTAGAATTTTCCCAAAAAATGTAAAAAGTTGGGGAAGTTCAGTCCGACTTGTACATTTTCTATTCATGAGAAAAACACTGGAATTATATATTGATTCATAAAGTATATATTAGATGTTTGATGTAAAGCACTTCAATGTATTGTAACATGTAAGATCATATGATAGAGTGCTACTAAGTTCCTTTTACATGGCCAAGAATTAAAAAATCTTAAATCATTGGAAAAAATAAGTCAAAATAAGAATACAATCTGGGCCAAATGCAGTGAGGACTTCTGCTTTCATGTGTAATGCCAACACAATTATATTGTTAAGAAATTCAAGGTGTCCTTTGTACAATTCAAATGTGCATAATTTCTGGTCAAAGGGTTAGTACAGGAGGTACCTTTGCATTTCAGGCACCATCTGAATGGTTTCAAAGTAAACTAAGTAAACACATGCCTATTTCTGGTCAAGTAACCAGCTCTTCCTAGTCTTGAAAAGATGCAGACACCCAAGTAGCCTTAAGGTAATAAAAAAGTAACAGGAATATTAAAAAGCAAGATTTGTGTTGCTTAGAGATTATTTTTTTTTTTGAGATGCTTTTTCTTTTAAATAAAAAAGTCTTACTCATTGGCAAATGCCTGAATTGATTGAATTTGTGCTTTGTTATGAAAATTCCTTATCTTATCTAACAGTAAAACAAAAATAGAAAAGTGTCATGGTTTAAGCCCAGCCATAAATCAGACACACAATTTGTTAGCTCCCCCCCTCTTCCTTCCCCTGCTCCTGGAAGGATGGGGAGGAGAATCAAAATAATGTAACTCCCACGGGTTGAGAGAAGAACAGTCCAGTAACTAAGGTATAACACAAACCACTGCTGCTACCACCAATAATAATAATGACAAGGGAAACAACAAGGGAAGAGAATACAGCTGCTCACCACCAGCCGACTGATACCCAGCCTGACCCAGCAGTGATCTAACTCTTCCGGGTGCTTGCCCTCAGTTTTTACATCCAGGTGTCATGGTTTAAGCCTCTATAACTCATGCAGTTTGGTTCATTCACTCCCCTCTTTTTCTTCTCCCCGCTCCTGGAGGGATGGGAAGGAGAATTGAAAGAATGCAACTCCCACAGGTTGAGATACGAACAGTTTAGTAACTAAAGTATAACACAAATCACTACTGCTACCACCAATAATAATAATGACAAGGCAAATACAAGGAAAGAATACAATCGCTCACAGCTTATATCCAGCCCGACCAAGCAGTGCACCCCCACCCTTCTGGGTCTCTGCTCTTGGTTTTACATCCTGGGCATGACGTGCTGTGGCATGGAATACCTCTTTGGTCACTTTGGGTCAGGTGTCCTGTCTCTGCTTCCTCCCAGCTCCCGTCCTCCCTGGCAGAACATGAGGCTCAGAAAGTCCTTGGTCAGACCAAAACATTACCAAGCAGTAACTGAAAACATTGGTGTTATCAGCACTGTCCCCAGGCCCAAAATCAAAAATGCAGTGCTGCACCAGCTACCAAGAAGGCGATAAATGACTGCTACTGCTGAACCCATGACACCTGGGCACGACGCGCTATGTTATGGAATACCTCTTTGGTTAGTTTGGGTCACATGTCCTGTCTCTGCTTCCTCCCAGCTTCCTCTCCTCCCTGGCAGAGCATGAGACTCAGAAAGTCCTTGGTCAGACTAAACATTTGAGCAGTAACTAAAAACATCAGTATTACCAGCTCTGTTCCCAAGTCAAAAGTCAAAAACACAGCGCTGCACCAGCTACTAAGAAGGAGAAAAAAGTATGACTGCTACTGCTGAACCCAGGACAAAAAGTCAATGGAAAGAAAGATTTTGATCAAGAAAGTTTAGATCAACAATTATGGTTACCAGACCGACATTAACACTGCTACATTGATTTATATAATATTTTGCCTCACAGATTTTATAAGATAATGTTTATGACTGTCCTTGTACTTAATCCACTAAAGTTATTAATGGATGCTAACAGCGCTCGTCTGTAACACAACTGGGAAAGTTAGAGAGACAATATACTTTTGCCTAAGGTAACAATATCTGTATTTAAAATAAATAGCACCAGGAAGAAAAATCATTTATTATTTAGTATCTGGTGGAGCTCATATGCTCATTTAGACTCTACCATAGAGTTTCTGATTATTGGTTAGCAGAAAGCTGTCAGAATATTTTCTTAAGCATATCTTGGTTTTCTTTTTTTTTTTTTTTTTCTGTTTTGTTATAAAATCTAGGCTGAAATGCTACCATTGCAGAATTGTATTGGTTTGATAACATATTAATCAGGAAGCTTTCTTAGCTCCAAGATAGATAAAAGAGGCAGAATTACACTGGAGAAATTGGCTGGTAGTTACAGCTTTCACTTGAGAGAGTAGAGACACAGGTTTCGATTCTAGCTTTGGTTAGTGAATGCAGACTGCGGGCATGAGGACAGATACAATATCTTCGCCACTAGCCTCTTCCTCAAGAAAGAAATTAGGAAAAGCCTAATTCCCAGCCAGAGAGACAAGAAGCTGCATATCGTATGCCAATTCTCTAGAGCAACTGGATTATAATATTTTGGGAGAGATCCATTCTTTTTGGATTTTCTTGTCTAGTTTTTTCCAAATGAAAGAAGAAAAGAGAACACAATCTGATCCCAAAAAATTATTTTACCTAGGTCAGTATAGAATATTTCACAACTGTTCTTATGCCAGTGTAGGGCAACTAAATTAATGTAAGTGGAAATTTGATGTAATGAGTCTAATGTAAGTGAGAACTCAACACCCATATTTGAGCTTCCAGACATTTGGGCACTTAATTCATAACAATTATTTTCTATTAATTCATCAGGATCCATTACTAATTGGTGACATAGATTTGTTAGCAGGGAAGGTACTGCTTTGTTGGAGGGCATGGCTGCAGGGGGTCCAGCAGTAGTCTGGAGAGGCTCCTGCCCTGCCACTTCGTGCTGAGTAGACAATCTCTCTGGGTGTGCACACTGGAGGGCATAGCCTGAAATGGGTGAACTGCAGAAGTAAAGCATAAAGCCACTCCTGGCAGAGTCAGGAAAAAAATACACTAATTATCTCTGTGGAGACACCTGCTAGGGAATCAGCTGGATAATGCACCAAGGAAGGTAGGAGGAGGATGCAGGGCTGAGATGACTTGAGCCTGGTTGGGGCAGAGCAGTCTGGGGACAGGGCTTACAAAACTGCAACATATTTTAAGCAGGGAACCAGATTGGGATAGCACCTAGAAGAAAAATCTGGTGAGCACTTTGACAGGAAAAGGTATTGAAGTGTCCCATAAGGTTAATATAGAGATACCATTTTTGATGTCCATGGAGCATTTATTTTATGCTTTATTCTCAAATTCCTCAAAGGATGCCTGAAGCACCTCATCACAATTTCTGCAGTGGGATTTATATGGTTTTATTTCACTTTTTCAACTTCTTGGAGACATTTATGACTTTCAAACAAAACAGGAGTTAAATATTTGCTGTTTTTTCATGGTCTGTGTTTACTTGACAAGTTAGTCAAGTAGTTTGGTACTAATTTAGTCTAGTACTAGTCTAGCCTACTAGCACTGTTAGTACTGGAGTTTTGTTTTTATACTTACATTGCAGATCTCTCACTGACTGAGCTAACTTATGTAAAGCATACACTCTCTCCAAATCTCCTTTCACCACCCTTCAGAAAAACAATATAGGTAGAGAAAATGGTTACAGTATCCTGGCAGGTATGCTATCCTACTGTTGTTTGCAAAGGAGTAAATACTACAGAGAAGGCACTTACAGATTGAAAGGTTCCACGAGTGTCATGAGTTCAGCAGTAGCAGTCATTTTTCTCCTTCTTAGTAGCTGGTGCAGTGCTGTGTTTTCAACTTTCAGCCTGGGAACAGTGCTGATAACACCAGTGTTTCAGTTACTGCTTAGTTATGTTTTGGTCTGACCAAGGACTTTCTGAGCCTCATGCTCTGCCAGGGAGGACGGGAAGCCAAGAGGAAGCAGAGACAGGACACCTGACTCAAACTGACCAAAGAGGTTATTCCATACCACAGCACATCATGCCCAGGATGTAAAAAAAAGAGAGCAGAGACCCGGAAGGGTGGGGGTGCACTGCTTGGTCAGGCTTGGTATTAGTTGGTGAGCAATTGTATTCTTTCCTTGTATTTGCCTTGTCATTATTATTATTGGTGGTAGCAGTAGTGATTTGTGTTATACTTTAGTTACTAAACTGTTCTTATCTCAACCTGTGGGAGTTGCATTATTTTGATTCTCCTCCCTATCCACCCGGGAGTGGGGGGTAAGAAAGAGAGGGGAGTGAGTGAGAGAGCGAAACTGAGTGGCTGACTGGACTTAAACCACGACAATGACTCTTGCTGAAGGCAGTTGGAAAAGCTGGGAAATTGCTTCAGGGAGGTTGGAGTTAGTTCCAGGACTGTCCCATGAGGGAGCCAGGAAAATCAGTGAAAAAGTGGGAAACACATGTTATTGTCATCAGGGAAAAAAGATATATAGAAACAAAGTTTGGGACCTAATTTTTTTTTTTCCCCTAAGGTTGCATTTTCAGCTTTTAATAAGCAGCCATTTTATAGCTTTGACATTTGGAAAAGGGGTTAATTTTCATCCAGTGAAAGATAAAATTAAAAATAAAATCTCGTATTTATTGCTAGTGAAAAGTTTGAAATGAAGAAGGTCCTTTCCAACCCTAACTAGTCTATGATTCTATATTGGTGAAGTTATATGTGTTTGATATAAACAATATTTTGCAAAAGATACAGATTTAGAAAATTTTTGACTACTAGAAAGCAAGGTGATTTTCTGAGTGAAGGTAACTCAGGTCTTTGTTATCATGGCACAGCAAGTGGTACTCCAGCCCCTATTTCAACAGCACTCTATGTGCTGTTAACCTGGCATCTAGCACCAAAATGAGAGCTCTCCCACATCACACTTCCTCCAAATGCTTTCCACAATATGCCTGTCTGCCTCAAGATATAAATGTGCACATTAGATGATTGCAAGCAGAATGAATAAATTGGTTTTATTCTGTTACTTTTTACTCACTTTGGCAGGGGTTTTGTTAAGAATGAGTTTTATAAAAGTGTGGAGGGGTTTTGGTTAGTCAGCAATGTTCATGAAAATCTATGGCATTCTTTATTTTTTCACATAAAAAGTAAACAGCATTTCTTTTTTTCTTCTTTGACTTTCCACTCAAATTTAGTTGAGAGTGAAAGAGGTTATAAAGGGAGGGTTGATGGAAAGATGTTTAGTATCTTCAGTCAGAATAATCCTGTAAACTTTCTTTTAGAATTTTTATGTTACAGGAAAATCCCTAGATTTGAAAACAGTTTTTTCTGTTACTTATATTATTTCATATTATTTGTCTTCAATGTTATTCATGCTTCTAATTATGTTTCAACTGTTGTTTCATTCCACTATGTTTATGATTTTTAATCTGTTGCATATGCGAAGTAGTAGAAATATTTTTGTTTATTGCACACTAACATCTGGGAAGTTATTGAAAATTTCTCATGCCTTCTGATAAAAATTTTGCAATTAGAAAATTACTTTTCTTTTTTTGGTTATCAGAATCTGAGTACCTTGTCACTAAGCAAAAGTAAGACATTATCTGAAACACTATTGGCTATAGTGATCTGGTCATTCATTTTGATAGAAGTGGTTGAACATGACTAGATTCAGAAGCGTTTTTTAGGACATATAGAGCCTATACTACCAGGCTACATAAAAAATGTTTTTTCTTTAGCTTGGTAAAAGTAAGTTTGAGGAAGAAAATGATTGCTTTTCACAAATACTATTAAGTAGTTTACAGCTAATCTAAAGCTGATTCTAAAAAGGAATGTTGTTGTAAAAATGGAGGGATTGCATTTTGCACATCTCTGAAAGTAAGAAAAGGGTCCAACCTTCTTGTCTAATCCTTGCTTTGTGTTAATTCAATTCACCTCTGTAGCAGCTATACCTTTACTTTTGCTGTTCTCTTCTGCACCTTACTGTTCTTTTCTGCCAGGAAGGAACTATTCTTATTATAGCCTTCTCACACAGTGTGTACTCACTCTCCTATAACTTGAAACTAGCAAATATTTATAGAATTTCCTTTTCACTGTTCCACGGAAGCTGAACAAAGCCTTCTATGATTCCAATACTGTGTCTCTTCTTAAGTATAAACTATAAATATTTAAATGTTTGTAAGTATATTAGGGGTGTTCAGTACATAAATCCTATGAATCAGCGTTCTTAGTAATCAAAAAAAGCCATGTGCCTGTCTTTAAAAATATGTGGTACTATTGTTCTTATTCTTCTAGTTAGAGATAATCAGTTGATAGTCCCTGAAAATGTGAGATGGTAAGGATCAATTTGCCTCACCTGCAAGTTTGTTTGTTCATTAGCATATGAACATCTGTTGCTCTGTAATTACTGGGTGTTAAGAAGGTGAAATATGTCTAACGTATGTATGATTCCCTTTTTACTTGATGAGGTTTTTTTAATTTGATTGGTTTTTTTTAAGTTAACTTTGTGGGAGTTACAGTCAGGATTTTTACCCTTGAAAATACATGTTAATTGTTTTTGTAAACTGCAGTTTAAAGGCACACAGGTTTTTTATATGCAGTTACTGCAACTGATTTTCTTTTAGTTATTTTTATTAGATGATTTAGGGGAAAAAGAAGTGGAACAGAATCACTGATCAACATTATGATAGGGACAAATTCAACTGTACTCAGAGAGGAATGTAATGTTTAGATCTAAATCTTTGGTTTCTAAAATATTGATAGAGAATTTTGGGGAGGAATCAGAATCTAGTCTCTCAAGTTAACACTGTGGTGTAGGGGCCATGTTTTCTATTATATTGAAGTTCCCCTCAATATAAAATTAATCCTCATTAATGCATTGAAAAGAGAGATTTTGTGCTGTAACACATCATCAATGTAAGTCATAAATTGTTTGTATAGCATAATACAGATTTAACCACTTTTGGCATGATATTGACTTCACAGTTTATGATTTCTGTTTTTTGAGAGAGAAACAGCATTGTATTTTTATTTTTTTTTAATTAAAAATAAAATGTGGTATCAGCTTTGGTATTACTCAAGATAGACATTTTTTTATTCCAGTCTGAACTGAAGAGAGAAGGTCTGCCTTAAAGGCATCTGCTGTGAACAAAGGGTTGAGAGTTCAAGACAACTGCTCTGTCTTGCTAGTGTTGAGATTTCAATTTGGAGCTCCACAGTGGTGCTAAAAAGAGAATATGAACCCAGGAGAGCTGCTGACACTGGCAAACTAAACTCTTCTTACAGTCTTCATGTATTTTTCAAGTTGCTTTAAAGAATACTAGAGCAGAACTAACACAAATGCAAGATAACAATGATTTTGGCTTTTTTGTGGGTGAGTATCAATGTTAAGAAGTTAATAAATTGAGGTTCTACTGAAGACCAATTTATTTGTGGTGCTGTTGTAGCTCAAGCCCAACCACAAATCAGCCGCTCAGTTTGTTAGCTTCCCTTCCCTTCCTCCCCCTGCTCCCGGAGGGATAGGGAGGAGAATCAAAAGAATGTAACTCCCACAGGCTGAGATAAGAGCAGTTCAGCAACTAAGGCATAACACAAACCACTGCTGCTACCACCAATAATAATAATGACAACAAGGGAAGAGAATATAACCGCTCACTACCCGTCGACTGATACCCAGCCTGACTGAGCAGTGATTTCCCTCTTCTGGGTCCCTGCCCCCAGTTTTTACATCCTGGGCATGGTGTGCTGTGGTATGGAATAACCTCTTTGGTTAGTTTGGGTCAGGTGTCCTGTCTTTGCTTCCTCCCGGCTTCCCCTCCTCCCTGGCAGAGCATGAGACTCAGAAAGTCCTTGGTCAGACTAAACATTTGAGCAGTAACTAAAAACATTGGTGTTATCAGCACTGTTCCCAGGCCAAAAGTAAAAACCACAGCGCTGCACCGGCTATTAAGAAGGAGAAAAAATGACAGCTACTGCTGAATCCAAGACAGTATCCACCCCTTATTCCATACCATTCACATCATACTCAGATCCCACATTTTCAATATGCCATCACTCATATATATACATATATATATATATATACATCCACACACATACAGAGAGGGAGAGAGGTCATTCCTTAGTGCATGGACCTATCCCTATAAAGCTGCTGAGTCCATCCAGTCCATGGTATCGGGTTCCATCTCTTGTAGCAGTCTTTCAGAGCAGGAGAGGCTGTGTGCAGTGTTCACACTCATGAATAACCTGGACAATAGTGTCCATTGCTAAGTCTACCCCTCAATCATGAGTCCATCTATGTTGCATCTCTGCCTTGATGGCCTGAAGTGTCATGGGCCCACCAGGCTCAAAATAATTCACCCTCCCCTTCAGCAGTTTCTGCAGCTTGTCACTGGGGACTCCATACAGCTGCCTTCCATCTCCAATGCTTCCAAAGCACTGGAGGGGCCCAGTGGACTAGATGATCACCCATACTGTCCCACACACCCTGCCACTCATGACTGTCCAGCCTCAGGGAAAATCTCTTGGTCCTCTTATATTGTCGTCTAACCCAAGACAAGACCCAAACATGACTCAGCTTAACTTTTGAGATCAGACAAAATGGTTGTGGGTAAAACACACTCTGTATGCATGCCAGCAGGTTGATCCCCATCATAATCAGCAGGCAGGTCTCAAGGGTACCCAAAGGCCATTCAAACCCTTCAGAACTCTCAAATGAGGCTGCTGTACTTGTCACTGGGGCTGGTGTAGCTGCTGTGCTTGCCGGCTCACTCACCACCAGCTGCTCTTTGACTGAGTCCAGATCTTCCTCCTCTGCCTTGCTGGGAAGTGCTGCATGGTCTCCTGCATCCTCCTGGGGCTTGGGCTCACGGGGCTGGGTGGGCGGCTGCTGGGGGATGTTATCACCATGGGACCGGGATTGGCTGCAGGGCTCGGCTCCTCCACTGCCTCCTCCTGCTGCTCAGCAGCCCCCTCCTTCCCCTCCTCAATCGCCTCAACTTCCTCCATCGGCAGCCACTCCGTCCGGGCCTCCTGGTCCCCAGGGCCAATTTCCTGGGCCAGTTCAGCCGCCAGCAGTTCCCGGGGCTGCTCCGCCTCAGCTCCCCACAGCCTCATGAAGACAGAGGTGAGGATGAGGGCCAGGACGGTGAAGAGCAGCCAGACTGCCAGGTACAAGTCCACGGCCACGTCCATCACACCCTGCTGCCGGAGCCCGCACGTATTACAAGTCATTACCACAAAATACAATGAGACAAGAACCTTAGCCCTAGCCCCCCATCTGATAAACAGTAAGACAGCAAATACCGGCTGTAAGTCAGGCATGACATGCTGAAACTGTGAGATCAAAAGCAACAACTTTGAGAGCCAATAAATCATCATTGTGACGAGTGAGTATTAATCCGAAACTAGGAATGCTTATCACAAATACAATTAGACACACTCTGGTCATATCTGTCATTATCTCAACCCTTTGGGCCCCAGGTTGGGAGCAAAAAAGTACTGTCGTGGTTCAAGTCCAGTTGTAAATCAGCCACAGAGTTCGTTAGCTCCCCCCTCCCTTCCTTCCCCCGCTCCTGGAAGGATGGGGAGGAGAATCAAAAGAATGTAACTCCCACGGGCTGAGAGAAGAACAGTCCAGTAACTAAGGTATAACACAAACCACTGCTGCTACCACCAATAATAATAATGACAAGGGAAACAACAAGGGAAGAGAATACAGCTGCTCACCATCCGTGACCGATACCCAGCCCAGCTGAACGGTGATCTCCCCCTTCTGGGTCCCTGCCCCCAGTTTTTAAATCCTGGGCATGACGTGCTGTGATAAGGAATACCTCTTTAGTTAGTTTGGGTCAGGTGTCCTGTCTCTGCTTCCTCCCGGCTTCCCCTCCTCCCTGGCAGAGCATGAGACTCAGAAAGTTCTTGGTCAGACTAAACATTTGAGCAGTAACTAAAAACATTGGTGCTATCAGCACTGTTCCCAGGCCAAAAGTCAAAAAAGCAGCCCTGCGCCAGCTACGAAGAAGGAGATAAAAGGACTGCTACTGCTGAACCCAGGACAGGTGCATCTGTTGCCAATTAACATTTTCTTTATAAAGAAGCAAGAAGAACAATTTAAAGGCCAAAATGTCATGCTGTTATCTTTATACACTTACTCAGTTTTGCATGGGGTAAAACTACCTATCCTCAACCAGAGAGAACTCTAGAGAACTTAGAAAAATATAAACCCAAAATATGTAGGATTTTTTTTTTAACTTTCTTAATGTCAAATGAGTGATGGGAGTGGAAAAGGGAGCTTACCAGGCCATTAATTCTAGCAGTCTGATATATCAAAATCTGCCAAGAATGAGGAGTTAGTCTTGTTTATAGGAAGAAATTAATCTTGGGGCAAGAAAAGTAAATGAAAGATTGTTTCAATGAATTCTTAGAAGCAAATTAATTTGCCTTTCTTACAGAGCGCTGAATGGCTTCCTAAAGGTTGTGTTTGACTGATCCCTGAGGAAGAAGACCATTTTGTGAAAGTGTTCTCATTATACAGGCAGGAATAGAAGAATAAAACCACTTGAAAAATTTAAGGTTTTAATAAAGTCATAAACGAAACTTAGGGTTAAAGTTGAAAGTCACTCTTATAATATCACCCACGAGAGACAGATTTCTTTTTGCCATCATCACAAGAAGAACAGGACCACCAAAGGCTTTGACTCTGAACATAGCTCCCATCAAACATTTTTCTATGGCCTTCTGTATTTTTACACCCATTTATGATAAAAGATATCAGGTGAAGAGAAGCGAAAATTTCTGTGAAGCGTGGTAACAAAGTGGGCATAGGTCGGTGGGGGTGGGAATTTGCAAACTCATGGTATGCTCCAGAATGCCAGCATCCTGATTCATGATAAATTTATATAATAGCCTCCAAAGATGATTTTTTTCAGTCTAGTTCTGAACTCTTTGCATCCCAATCTGTTTACAGTGACACTTCTTTTCCTTCCTGTCTGTACATACGCATTATCCTGTTCACAGGAGCTCTCCTATGGAGAAATAATGACAGAATGACACTTCTTTATGCATCGGTAATTCTTTCTCCTAACTTCTGTGTGGTTATTACCCTGACCTGTTACATGCTGTTACATAGACAAGACTTCTAAATCATAGTTTTCTTCTCAAAAGAAGATCACTGATCACTTTTATTACTCTCTCACACACACTTAGCACAGGGCATGCCTGCTGCGCTGGTCTCTCCAAAGGCATAACTGGAGTCCTTAAATAAGGTTTATTTGTTAAAATATCTCCTTACTGCTAGTAGATAGTAACTACTTAGTGCTAGTTTAGATAGCATGTATGTGGTGTGAAAATCTGAGGTCTAAATAACTCAATTTAGCTCTTCTGTTTGAATCTTACCAGAGCTGAGGTTGCAGTTAAGTTGGGAAGGCAAAGATATGTGTGTATACACACAGACAGTATCTGAAGGGGACATATAGGAGTGCTGGGGAGGGACTCTTCTTTAGTGACTGTAGTGATAGGACAAGGGGTAAAGGGTTAAAACTTAAACAGGGAAAGTTTAGACTGGATATAAGGAAGAAGTTCTTTACTGCACGGGTGGTAAGGTACTGGAATGGGTTGCCCAGGGAAGTTGTGAATGCTTCATCCCTGGCAGTGTTCAAGGCCAGGTTGGACAGAGCCTTGGGTGATATGGGTTAGTGTGAGGTGTCCCTGCCCATGGCAGGGGGGTTGGAACTAGGTGATCTTAAGGTCCTTTTCAACCGTAACTATTCTATGATTCTAAGATTCTATGTACACATAAAGTCTCTTCTGTATTTCTTGTAACAAAATCCACTGAATTCCTGCATGGCTCCTGGACCATGCCTTTGTGGTGTCCAATACACATTGATTTAAGTATGGTTTGCTAATATCACATGGATTACGCCTCTCTAGACCTCAGTGCTGAAATTTTTCCATGTCAATAGGACTCAGGGACAGGCATGATTTTTCAGAAGAGGTATATTTTATTTACAATGTTTTTTGTTTCTGCTACTGCATTTTCTCAAGTGTTGTGGTTTATGAACAGTTTTTATTGTTCGCACTTTGGGCCACAGATATGGTAGGTAGTCTTCTACTTCATCTCTGATCCAAATCGACAGAGAGTAATCACTGTTCATGAGTGATTATAGCAGCATTTTATGGGAAAGAGAAATAGCATTGTTGGTGGGAAATCATCTTTGAGCTTAAAACAAAAGGCTCTATTTCAACAAATATCAGCTAAAAACTTGTTTGGATTTACAAGTTCTAAATGGAAAAGCCAGAACATAACTCTAGTCTAAAATTTTAATTGTATGGTATAACAATAATAAATTAATATCTAGAACTGTCTTCTTGAGAGTCCTACTTGTAGTCACTTCAGGACAACTGTATCTGCACAGACATTGTCACCAACTGTGACCTTATTTCAGTTTACAACTTCATCAAGGGTGTAACAGAAAGAAAGGTGCTGATCTGGTGAACAGCAATAGGACACAAGGAAACAGAATGAAGCTGCATCAGGGGAAGTTCACATTTGACATTAGGAAAAGGCTCTTCACTGAGACTGTGCTCAGTCACTGGAACAGGCTCCCCAGCGAAAGTGATCACAGTGTCAAACCTCTCAGAGTTCAAGGAGTGTCTGGATGACACTCTTAGTGATATGGTTTAGTTTTGGTTAGTTCTACAAGGAGCAAGGAGTCATACTTAATGATCTTTACAGGTCCCTTCCAATTTGAAATATTCTATGATTCTGTGATGATATGATTCTGTCATTTTTCATTCTCCAAGTGTCCTTGTAGGCTGCTAGTCTATTGCTTCTGTATTGTATTTGCTACATGCACAGTTTTGGAATATCCCATGGCTTTTCAGATGGCACTCAACATCTATAGACATGGTAATTATATCCAGCCTGGCAGTTTCAAACTTCACTTTTTCTTCTGATTCCATAATATTTGTTGTGTCAGCAATCCAGATAGAAAGAAGGAAATAAGTGACATGCTGTATCCTAAAGCTGGAAGGGAAAACAAATGCAG
Organism: Ara ararauna; assembly: GCA_028858755.1. NCBI lineage: Eukaryota > Metazoa > Chordata > Aves > Psittaciformes > Psittacidae > Ara > Ara ararauna. The sequence goes on from CM054378.1 coordinate 56,552,030, forward strand.
GTGAGTGCTTTATCTACTTGTCTGTTATAAAAATCTTTTTTTTTTTTTTTTTTTCCCTTGAAGTACCCATGCTACAACCTGTGCTGAACACATAAATAATTTTCTATTTGCATCCATTGTGTGCAGACCTAACCTACTTTTCTGGGATGTCTAGGGACATAGACAGAATGTGAGCCAGTAAGACAATGAGATTCATCTGTCTTTTCACTCTACATCCCAGTTTTTCCCTATTGATAATAAAGAAGAACCTAGATAAATACTTTTGATGTGTAAGTAAGTTGACAGTGTAGATGTCTGAATTTAGCTCTTTCTAAATACTAGGTGAGTTCAGGGTATAACTCAGTGCCTAAGTAGGTAGCAGTGAATTTTGATGCATGGGGTTGGCATTTGGCTTAGAAATGAATAATCAGGGCAAACAAGTTGCTGATTTAGGCATCTCCAGCATTAAGGTGTTGTTAAAGGGATCTTTCTAGATCCTTTTCCTGGACCCAGAACTTAATTTTTACCTAAATCTCATTTTCAACCCGAACCTATATAGTCTTGCACTTGTTGAAGTTCTTTCTTCATTCATCTGAGATCATAACAAATGACATGTATACTGGAAATCATACCCATGGCCTTGTCCATTGCTGTAAATTGGAGTTTAACTGTACTGACATGGATAGAAGTACCATCACTTTAACCAGTCATAAGGCAGTGTAGCTGTACAGAAATTGACCAAATCTTTGCTGGTTTCCATCAGCAAAAGATCTATCATGCTAAATTTATTTAAAGTTTAGAGAGTTCCACTGAATTGGAAGCTTTAATCTGGTAATCGCTCGGATTTGTGTGATATGTAGAAGCTTTCAGTATACTTAACAACAATTAAAATGCAATATAATCCTAGATTTTTTTTCTTTGTAAATGCACAAGAGATGCTGAATTCTTGTTTGTTTGTCTTTAAAAAAAAAAAAAAAAGTATTTATCACTGTTCTGGAATGTAAGCTACTTGTTATTGGCTTATATCTGATGAAGAAAATCAAGGCTTCATTTCATACATTAAGCAGGGTGAATCAGATTGCATATGACACCTCTCTTCTGTGACAAATGGGTTTGTAAAGTATTTCTTGCACAACATTATGGTAATTTGTCTACTTGGTGGCTGTAACAAATGCATTACATTTTTGTTTAATGCTTATAATTCATCATTTCAATACAAGAAATTCTTTATTTCTCAACAGGGTATAAATAGGATGTCAACATTAAAGTTGCATTTGTTTTCCAAAAGCAGTACTACTAATTCATTCTTGTGTCTTCCCACAAGTACAAGCCTGGCTGTGACTGTGGGACTGCATTTTTAAGAATAGTAAAAAATTATACTGAAGAAAGAACCATGCTGCATGAATGCTCCATGCTCATTTGAGCAGGTGTAACACTACGTGGAGATGTGATAGGGCACATTTATTTTTAAGTCTATTTGAGACAGAAATTGTGATTGCTTTATGTACATTTGTTATATGGTCTTAGAGAATATCTATATAAGTAAATCTAAATGATTATATCTCTTTATCTCCGCACAACTTTTTACAAAGTTTTGCTTGCCCATGTCAGCTTAAAAAAAAAAAAAACCTACCTTCTTTAGACTTTTAAAAATACAATAGTTCAACCAGAGAGAAAAATATTCTCATATTGCATGAAATATCTGCAATAGAAAGACTCAGTAGCAATATTTAACAAAAAGAGAGATATACCCATTCTCATTCCCAAAATCAGGGGCTTTTCTGTGATAAGGATGTAAGAAATATTTTCAATATAACCTACTGTATGAAACAAATGTACAATAATCATTATTATTAATCTCACTTAATGTTATTCCAAGATGATCTCAGCTGGATTTTAAGATCTCAACAGGCTTAGCACAGCAGTGGTCATTTTTACATGAGTGAATAGGTAATTAAGAGTTACAGAATTCTAAATAGGATTTCTTCTAGATTAGAAAATAAGTAGGTTTAGTATTTCTTCAGATGCAGCTTCTGTCTTTAATCTTAAAGACAGAAATTTAGATTTTCCTCGTGTGTTTGTGTAAGATATAACAGACTAGACTGTTTCAGTTGGAAGGCACCCACGAAGGTCATCCAACTGCCAGACTAGTTCAGGACTGGCCAAACTGGACAAAACCAGAGTCCTTAGCCAGAGCCGGCTCCTCATAGAACATTACTTCCAGCTCCTTCACCAGCTTTGTTGCCCTCCTCTGGATGCATCCATAAATTGTGGGGCCCTGCACACAGTACACAGGGTGAGGCCACACTAACAGTAAATACAGCGGAAGAATCACCTCTTTTGACCAGCTGGTTATGCTGTGTTTGATGCATCCCAGGATGTGTTTTGCCCTTGTCCTGGTTTTACCTCAGTTGAGAGCTAAGTAGCATGCAGCTGCTCCCCCCACCCCTGCTTTGGATGAGGAGGAAAATAAAAGGTAGGGAAACAAAATGTAAAGCCCATGAGCGGAGATAAGAAAAAATTAATAATTGAAATTAATAATAATAAATTATTGGAATTAAGAGGGAGACTACAAAAAAAAGAGCGAGGAATAAAACCCAATAAACACAAACGATGAACCACACAGTTGCTCACCACCTGCTGACCAAAATCCAGCCTGACTCAAGCAGCTATCTCACCCTTCCAGGTAACTCCCTCCAGTTTATATACTGGGCATGAGGTGCTGTGGTATGGAATACCCCTTTGAATAGTTTGGGTCAGCTGTTGTGGCTGTACTCTCTTCTGGATTCTTGTACATAAGAAATTATCTTCAACAAATTTCAAGAATTTTTCAGTCTTCCTCATCACAGCAGAATGATATTCAAAGTTGATGCCTGGGATGTTGAAATGTCCAGTGAGGAAAAGGGCTACTGACCCAGAGATGTCTCCTGATTGCTGCGACGGTCAAGCGCCCCTGATTGTGTTTGTCTCAACACTATCTCGCTATCTCTTGGGCAGGCGGCCGGGGAGAGAGCAGGGATCCTGCTCCAGGAAGGTGGGGGATGCTCCCCTGTCTTGTCTGCCCTGAGGCAGTGAAGATCAGCTGCCCGGCAACAAAATGCCAGAAGACTGCGACAGACCCGGCGGCGCCTGCCAGTGCACATCGTGAACCAGGTCTGGGGTTTACCAGTTCCCCGGCGGATGAGCCTCACCTGGGGGAGGGCTCCAAGAAAGCCTGGCCCTATAAACAGGCAAAACCTACATCCTGCAGCTGTGTGTGCGCATCCCGCCACTCTCGACCACAGCGGGGACAATGACCACAAGGACCGCAGCTGAAAGATTTCCACTCACTGACGGACATGTTGCTGGATCCATGGGTTGGTGAGCCTATTTCTTTGTTTTCTGTTCTTCTTTTGCCCTTCTACTTTGTATCTTTAATATATATAAAATCTCTTATATCTTTACCTTTTTACAAGGACGTTTGTTCCTCCTGACACAGTTTAGGGAAATTTACAGTGAAATTAATTGTTTCATTTTTCAACCTCTGGAGGGCCTCTGGTTTCTCCCGTGAGCCTTGCAAGGTGTGGTAAAAAATCAGATCCCCCCGGATCCGCCAAGCGCCACGGGACAGTTGCCTATAGAATAATTCATCCTGGCTGGGTGATTGGTACTAGACACCCACAATGACAGCTGCTTTGTTTTCCATTCCCATAATTCTCACCCAGAGGTTGTCAACCAGATAATCGCTAACTGTAAGGGCTGTACAGTCAAACACCTCCCTTGCATACAGTTCAACTCCTCTACCTCACCTGCCCTGCTTATTGTGTAAAAACTGTATAAAAGTGCTCTACTCTGTACAAAATTAATATTTTATTTCATAAATCTAAAATTATTGCTTCCCCACAGGTCGCTTTTTATATTAATAAGATTTGGTTTATTTGGAAAGAAAAGGGAGTTTTTTTTAAAGGAGTATGTTTTCTAGTCTGATTCTCTCTTTTCCTTATGCTGGGCCCTCATAAGTTTTACTCCTCATTCCCACAAAGCAAACAAAGGAACATTATTAGCTGCTTATTAATTGTTTAGCAAAATTTTTTATAGATGTTTATGAAAATGATATGCAAAACAATTTGATCCTGAAAATAAATATATGCTTAGCTTCATGGCAGGATGGACATAATTCAGTCTTACAATAAATAATATTTAGAGTTTCTGGTAGTGTATCAAAAGTGTCATGACAGCATGATACAAAATGCTAATCTGATATAAATGTACTCTGCTGGTTGAAATCCTTTTGGAAATTTATGGTGGGTTATCACCATACTGTCAGGCTTTATGAAAGATCAAATATTGTTTGTACATCACTTTTTAACTTTATGCTAATCAGGTGTAGTCTGTCCTACAGTTGACATAAAGAGAACAAATTTTTTTTATTGTATCAAGTCTGGCTATTTCAAGAGAAACATTGTGTGGATCAAAGGTGTTTATGTGATGAATGTTTTTTGATTTAGCAGTTTAATAGCTGTAGAATTAGCAATCATGAAACAGATTTGAAGCAACCTCTGCTCTGTGAAATCAGTAAACTATCCCTAATCTATAACATTATATTAGCATATGTTTCTCCAGAATTAAAGTTTAATATGCAGCAACCAGTGTCAGGGGCACTATAATTTCACATAGCAACTAATCTGAGGTTGGCAATAGCATTGTATAAAACTGCTGAATATATCAAACAAGAAAATGTATAACAGTTTCATGTATAATTCTTGATTCTTTCATTTTTGGGGGGGAAAACCTAAAAAATCTATTGCACATGGTTAAGAAAGAAAGAAAAGTTCTTTAAGGGAAATAAGCAATAATTTTCTCTTAATAGTGCCTGTCACCCCAGCTGAAGCAGAGGGACTTTCCAAAGATGCTTCTTCTACTTTTATAACTACAACTCAGTTTAAAAATCAGAAATGTTAGGTTTATAATTAAAAATAAAAAAAAACATTTGATTAAATTGAAACTGAGTGAAGAAAAAATATCATTTTATAGCATCAAAGTAACTGGTTAGAGAAATTAATATTGGATCTGAAATTCCACTTTGTTATGATGGAAATAACATGAAAATTATCAGGAAAAGTAAGGATAGCAATGGAGAGTGAATGAAAACATGTAGCTCCCTACGCAGGTAGAATTAGAGAGCACTGACACACTGCTAGCTGTAAATACAAGCTAAGATGCTTAATGTTTAGTTAGAAAGTATAGATAAATTCCAAATCAAAAAAGGGATATTTGGAGGGGAGGAAGGGAGAAATAAGTTAGCAGAATGTGAATGTGTAAATCAAGAAATATAATATTTGTTAGTTAACAGAATTAATTACCAGACTTAAATTAGCAGAAAACAACTAGTATTCAAAATTTCCTCCTGGCCAACTATATATCTTTTAAATTAAGGGCGATATTAGAAATACTCTTTAATATCTTCCCTCGAAGCAAATAGTTTACCATGTCTTTTTGGACAACACTTTGGAATTGATTTATATTGATAAACTTCTGGGAACTGAATAGGGAAATACGCTCTTATGCCATATATAGTAAATAAAGTTCTCTTAGGATAGCAAAATTGGTATTTTTATATAGCACTTCTTATATTTCTTTTGCAGGTGAAGTGAGATTTGAATTTAAGAAATAAAATTTTTTTTTTCTTCTTGTCTAAGTGTCTGAATTCTCCCAGCTCCTTAATTTGCAAGGGCTACAAATACATTTTCATTTCAGATGGCTCTGCAGAATTATATAGGGAGGTAGCCCCAGTAGGCAAGGTCTTGCCAGCATCCATGCTGTAGCTCCTTTGGGGCATCACAGTGCATAATGCAAAATGAAAAATAGGAAACTGGAAAGGGATAACAGTTTTTAAAGCTAAATGCATTTTATGGCTTTCCATGGTAAAAGTCAATTTTCAAGTCTCTGAAATATCTGAGGATACATTATGTTTTTAAGTTACCAGTATAACAAGATAGTGTCACTGATCCTTATAATTGATTATGCAAAGAGAATGAGAATACATGCACACACAGATGTCATATGTAACTTTTATTTTTTAGATAGGCAATAGTACACTATATTCTGTTCCTCAGTCATGAAAAAAGCTGTTTATGAGATATATAGGTCAATCCACGTGAATCTAAACATTTTTTGCATTATAACTATACTGTGGCTCACTTTAGCATGAGGCTGTTGCCAATTAGTTCTCTTGCATGTGCAAAATAACCTGTGAAAATATTTAGGAGCTATTTTACTTGTGTACACTCTGAAGAACTTTAATTATAATAAACCCAAATGCAGAGTAATCAAAGAAGTTACATGAAGCTTCGACATGTAAACAAAATCTAAAAATTTTCTTTTTCAGTAAAGAAAAATCTGACATCTCAGAATTTTTAGAGTTGAAATGAATCTCCTCAGTTGTGTACTGTAGATTTGAAAGGTCATGGAATTATATACTTTTGAAAGTGTGTGGTGTTACTAAATACAGAAAAGTTGTTTCTGTTGCTCAGTTTAATACACATTAACTGCTTCAGAACCATACCTCAGTGACCTGAGGCAGCGCAGGTTTATGTCTGGGGTAAATTGTGTCTTTTAGAGGAGGAAAAGTGTCTAGCAGAGTTACAAGTACAGAAAAATTTACTTTCTGGTCCAAAATTAGCAGAATCCAGCACTGATAAATACGGTGTTCTGTAGCTCTGTTATTTCTATGCATGAAATACAAATAATGTTTGCACAGATTATATAATATCTTACATATAAGTGAAGCCATTAAGAGAAAGTCTTTCTCCACTGCCTTTTTTCTTCTTGCTCTGGGATTTGCCAGTTTATGTGGAATAGAGACTTGTACCGTTGTTAGTTGTCTGCCTTCTCTGCTCAGTGCCAGTGAAGAACAGTCTGCTGAATGGGATCCAAAACATCCAGCAAGGTATAAAATTGTTGTTTATAAGTAGTCAGTGGGCTATCTAACGGGTATGGGCGAGTTCTGTAATTTCACCCCTCTTCATTTCCTCTATATTTTGCTGATGTTTGTGAGAATTTCTTCACTATTTTTTCAAAGACTAGATATTTGTGTTGTGATAGTCAGAGAGGTGTTCATGCTGCCATCCCTATCTGAGAAACAGGAGACACCAGGTGAAGCTCATGTTCAGGTTTAGCAGGCTGAAAGTCAATATCTTGCTTTCTATGCTTATTTGGATGAGGGAATTGGGAATTAATTCTTCCTTTTGAAACTGCCACTATACACACACACAGTCCATACAAAAACATGATTAACGTGGCAAAAAATAAAGTATAGAAATAAAAATATATTCTTTAGGAATAGGTTGGTTTATTTTCTGCCCAGTATTTGATATCACATTTGTATTTAATAACTCAGCACTGGAAGATGTACCATGGAGATAAGGAGTTTCTTTTGAATATGAGGAAGCAAATGAATAATTCCAATGATGGAAATATAAAGCAATGAAATATTGCCTGGTGAATCTAAGTGGCCTTAATAAACAAATTCAGAGTAATAAAATACTTTGTAGTTTGAAAAGGTGAAAGTTGTTCAGGGAGACCCATTCTGAAAGTAAAGTGAGGGTGGGTTTTTTTTGTTTGTTTGTTTGTTCGTTTCTTCCTTGCTTCAAACAATAGTGATAGTATGGAACTATTTTTCTGCTAATGCAAAAAAATATCTTCCTTGTATCTGTGTTGCATCCAATTTAAATATCTATTTCTCCAAGTGGATGTGTGGACAAATTTATGCTAGATGGGCTCCTTCAAAATGGACTTGTGCTTATGATTAGTGTTCTGATAGAAGAAATGGAAACTCTTTCAATTATAAAACTTTAATTATAGGCTCTGTTTAAGAGCCATGCTAACACAGAAGCACAGAATAATGGAGATATGAATGCAATTTCTGCAATAAATTCCAGCTAAATTTAACCGTTAAACTTGAAAAAGATATTTATCTTTCTAGAGGCTCTTTCCAGCCTATCTGTTCTATTTCAGTGTGTATAGAGAAAAAAAAAAAAAAAAAAAAAAGAGGATTTTTAAGGTGTTTCAAGTCAGATATCAAAGCCAAAATTAAGTGCCCTGATTGCTGTCATGTCAGGTATGGGAGTGGCATTCCTAATCTGTTGTGAAAATTTGTTATGTTAGTGGCAAAAGCCTACCAGTTTGGTTCCACCAGTGAAGCAAGGGAGAGAATGTTTAATTTTCAACTTTCTTGGGGTTGTTTTCTTGTAATGAATGTATTGACTTTGCCAATGAAAAATGTGATTCCTATGAACATATACCAAGAGGTAAATGGCATTTAAAATACACTTGTGTAGCAGGGAAAAAAATTAAAGAGCCTAATAGTTGCCTAAACTATAAACACATTTTGGAAAAATATCCGAATTCACTAATATTAGAGCAAGACAATCATTAACTCTAGGAGAGAATTTGTGCCTTCAGGCAGTTTTAAAATTTCAGATTTCCACTTAAGGATCATAGATGTTCTAATGTAATATCTCCATAACTTAAAAAGATATAATTCAAATAAACTCTAAGGATAACTTTTCTACCCCTGGCCTAGTAAATGTACTGAAGCCACTGAAAAATAAAACAGTATACAGACAAGAAGCTAATCATAATTTTTCTTGGAGTGTAAGTATCGCAACATTGCAATCATGTCCAGTTAAGCAATCACCATCTTCTATTGTCAACTTTCTTACTTCAATCTAGTAAGAAGATAAAAGTATTTATTTTCAGTCCACAGTACTTCAACATCCATAAAAAAATCTGCAGCTCTTAATAGACCTCTATTCCCTCAGCTCTGTTCAGTACAACATGTAGTATGTTTACACAGGCACTGGCACGGTCCTTTTTGCTGCATGGGGTTTTTTTTTCAAGACTCATTGCAAGAAATTAATTGAATATTATAGACAGAACTAATTTGCTAGAAAATATAAATCACAGTTCTTAGAACACAGGTAAAGTAGAATCAACTGCACAGTTTTATATGATTTCAGCCTACTGCCAAACCTGATTGCATAGTGGTTATAAAAGGAGTATATTACAAACTGGTCATAGTGATATGCTGATCAACTGAAAGGTGTTATGTACGTGGGGGTTTGTATTTCTCCCCAAAGTATAAGGATGATAACACAATGTGCTGCTCCATTTTTACTAGGTTTATCTTGCACAGTGCTTCTTTAGACACAGTTAGTTGCATGAAGTCACTCAAAGAAAATACTTTTCTAAGGTGAATTACAAGAGAGCTTCAATTTCAGTAGTAATTTTTTTTTCATAGACTTTGTATTTTTCAAACCTTTGAAAGATAATGCAGTAGTTGGTAAAGACAGTGCTCAAATGCTTCATGCTGTGATTTGTTCTATTTACCACAAACTTCCTTCCTGCTACTCCTAGGATATTCAGGCATTTCCTCTGTGTCTTTGTAAAGTCCTATAGTATCATTACAAACAGATTTTAAGCCTTCACAGCTTTTACACTCTTGTGGGAATGATTTCACCAAGACATACTGGAGGTCCATTCAGGCCATATTCTCTCACTGTCAGCAATAGTGGTGTCTAGGGAATGTATATGAGAAAGGGCTGATATGCAGTAATAGATCCATCAGTAAATTCTCCCAGCTTCTCAAAATCCAATTTGTATGGATTTTATGGGCAGCATGATTGTGCTTTTTAAGCTCTGAGAGAACTTTCTTTCATGAATCTTTCTTGTCTGATAGTATGTTTGCTCTCAGATGACATGTCAACTTTTGGCATGGTCCCTGTAAACTGCAAGTCTTTTGACTCAAAAAACTGCAAGAAGACCACTCAAAAAACTTAAAGAAAACCACTCACAACTGCAAGAAGAGTGGGGCTGAATAGTAAAGTAGGGCTTTTGGATTAGCCAGTGATATGTTGCCTGTTTATGTAATGCTTTTCTGTGGTGTCAGAAGACTGTTTTGGAGATTTTGTCTTCCAGATGAATGGCTGGGTGAACCTGGTCCCAAGGAAGGTAGATGCTTGTCCAGGTCTTTTAGAAAATCTTCCACATTGAAGAGTTGAATATTATTCAGCTAATATTCGATAGACAGATAGGCCCCTTAGAATGACTTCATCTCAGGTGTCACAAGGTATCAGGGGAATTACAGAAGTTTGTAATGTGCCAAAAACCTGCATGGTACTCTGCTAGGTAGAAGACTAAATGGTAGATCATTCTCATTGCATTTTCTATATTTTTTGTAATTAGTTTCACTAGTAATCAATATGGATTCAAGGTAGGTTGAAATTGAAAAATTAATTTTGATGAAATTTTTTTTAACAGGCGAGGATCCGTGCTTTAAAGAGCTACTGAAAGGACTGGAGAAGCCCAAGTGACTGTAAAAAATTGCCTTAGAACTGTCTGGTAGGACTGAACAGAGAAATGGAGTTCCTTTAATATTAGGGTTTAGGAAAGTTAAAGATTTGCCAAACCTGAAAGGGAAACTACACAATATTGCTCTTCAGACAGTGTGTTGTTCAGCATCTGGATAGAGTGAGACAAGGAGCTAGGAACAAATCAGTGGAATAGTGCTTCTTCCTCTCATGATTTTCCGAATGGCTAAATCTGGACTTATGCTTTATGGAAAGATATTTCATTTTCCAAAACCACCTTTCTGGGCAAACTCTTACATGTATGATCACAGAAGTATGTAGCTGGCATTTGCATAATGCATATAAAGAGCTTAATGAGTCTTTGAATTTATAAAGCCTATACAAAAGTTTTTTCAACCTGGGGCTACAAGAAAAAAAGTGCCAAATATATTTTGAGAATACTGATAGATTATAAAGAGACTGCAAATAGGATCACCTTGTGTTCTCTAACCTGACTTTCTGAGGATTATTTTTAATTCCATGTAGTTATGTTAGACAAAATGTATGATATTGAGTAAGTTTTAAAATTTGCTTAAGAAAACTTAGCTTTATGAGGAGAAATTTCAGGATCTCTTTTCTGTTTATTGCAGGTCTGTAACCATTTATGCCCAAAGCCATTAAAATATCAAAATATTTTGATAGTTTCTCATTACAACTGAAAGGTGAACTGTCCATTGACTTTTCAAGGCAGTGAAATTTTGTTGTGAATATTTGGAAAAGTATTAAAGTATATGAAATTGTAGTAAAATTAGATGTTTTGATCTTTGACACTCTATCCTTGTTTGTAGTTATCAGGACTAATATTAACTTTGGGAAACACTGTTATGTCTTCACAATACCCACAGTAAAATTAAAATTATTATTTGCTTTTTAGTAGTTGCCCAGATCATTTATCACATAATACAACAGAAAAGACTATCTATAATTCAGTACTTTGTCTTAAAGTAATGAAAGTTGTACACTTTTTTTCTGTGTCTTTCAAAAAAGAGCCTTGCAATTGGTAAATGTTTGAATATTTGGAAGTGTTGAGGTATGGTCTCACTAATGTTTTTGGCTGGATGAGCTCATGTTGAAAGGAAGATGCTCTGTGTATTACAAGGTGTTGTATTTTGCACTTTGTGCCTCTTATTAGCATTTGTAAGTTTTTCAGGAGGGATGAATAAGAGGTATTTTCAGTGATTTTGACTTATGTATGCATTCACACTGTACTAGAATTCTGATTTTCTGCAGACAATGTTAGCTTTATTACCCAATGTATTCCCTTTTATGACAAATCATTGGAAGTAATTTGTCATCAAAAATGTTATTATATAAAAAAACATGGCAAAACAAAAGCCTTTCAGAAAGAATTCATGTGCATTACATTTTAATTATCATACCCAACAAAAAACATGATTCTAGCAAACAAAATGTGCCTGAAATTTAAACAAATGCTAACTCTTCAGAAAATCATATTATTTACTGAAAGAATAAAACCTGACAAAACTCATGACAGAAACTATGAAATAAATTATTTGGTACAGTTTTTTGCATGCATCAAGATGCCTATCTTAGAAAATTATAATATTCTATCTTCAGAAAATATGTTTCTCCATTTAAAGCTTAAGGAATTGTTCCCATTTTAGTTTCAGTCATGGAAATAACAATTTTCTTACTTGAACAGGAAATTTGTCTGCTAGATTATTGATTCTTTAGAGGTTGAGCTTCAGACTCAAGCTTATTTTACCTGTGCATATAGTCATCATTTTTTTGAAAGATGTATTGAAAAGTGTTTAAAAAAGAATTTTGTTATAAATAGTCCCCCTTGATTTAGCCAACATTGGCTTATTCTGGTTTATACTCTCATATAGCTAGTGGTGAAAGCCACTGCTTATGGAAAATTTACATAGTCATGCAAAGATCACGCTTCATATCAGATGTATTAATGGTGGGCAAATGGCTGCAGTTCTTTTTTCTTCCATCTAGTCACTGAATTTATATTTAATTTGCTTTCCCAGTGTCTGGGCATATCCTTCTTTAACCATCCAAGGGCTGTGGTTCTGTTCTGCTTAACAAAAGAAAGCAGAACAGAAGGGTCACCATCAGGAATATGCCTCAAAACCAGAGTGAATATTCAATTTTCACATGCTCTCCTCTGTCACCTTGTGTTGCAGTTACATCTAGTTATCACAGAACACAGAAGCAATATTTTGAATACTTTGCCGAGGGGTTGCTTTGGACTGCCTGCTGGTCTCAAGGGTAGCTAAGGAATAAGATTCCTTTCTTCATTTCTATTCTATATTTATCAGTACCTATGCCATTTAAAACTAGTCTGCCTTAGCACCTGTCCATTCCGGGGTTACAGTTGGTCTTACGTGTCAAAGCATTTGGAGCTTTGTCTTATCTACTGTCTTCTATTTCCTTCCATGTGCAACCAGTGCTTTGGCTTGATACTCCAAAAAGAATTCCCAGCTTTCTCATGATGTACCTCTTCAATGGTACTTGGGGAGTATTGAAAAATATCTGTCATTCTCCTTGATCATACTTCACCATCTGAAAAAATTGGCAGTGGATGTCAGAACATTTGTTCTGAAGCATATTTTGTTCTGGGATTTGATTTGCTTTGATAATATGTAACTGAATAATAACAAATCATGCCAGGCCCAATTGAATTTGGTGTTTGTTTTTTCATTTTTCTCTATGATCTGAAGTCTACTACTTGCAGTGTTTTGGGGAAGGATAATTCTTCAGTTCTCTCTTTTGGAAACTTTTGAAGCAGAACAGAAGTGAAGCTAGTGGTGTAAGAGTATGGGCAGATTGAATGGCATTTGCAAAAGTGATTCCAGAGTAATAATGTCCTCCTCCCCTCTCCACAAGCTTTATCTTCCAGTAGACCCACAAACAGCAACAAGAAGAAATGTGTGTGTTTGCTTTGCTTGGCAAAAATAAGTTAGTGTTCTGAATCAAGAGTTGAAGAAAGAGATAGGCAGTGGCATCTATTTCTATAGAAAATATCAAGAAAGAACTTAATCTGAGAAGCAGTAAATTGAGCCTTTTGTTGTTAGGTCCCTTGTATTCCTCATGTCTGAAAGTTTCTTATGGGAGTTTCAGCTTGCTTTCGTTCAGCTTTACAAGCAGTTCCTGAAGTCAGGTTGCAAAAAACTTCAAAGAAAGATGAATATTTTAAAAAGTGAATCAACAAAAAGGTGTTTTTTAGAAAGTCGCTATTCCTAACTTCTAGTGAAATCCAATTCAAGAATATCTTCATTAAACAGGTCCATCTGGAAATGCAACTATTGTTCACTCCCTGAGGAAAATACAAAAAGTATTAAATACGCAACCATCATGCTTATCAAGTTTACAATTTTTTTTAAATTACATAAATATTTGAGGAAGGTCATTATAGTTAAAATGAAGCATTGTGATTGTCACTGACAGTATCTTCTGCTGTTTAATAAATATTGTATTTTTTGTATAAAGTTGGTAATTTTGAGGTATTCCCAGATATATTGACTGTGCTGCAACATAGTACTTTTTACAATGAATAGTAACAGTCACAAAGAAGCACAGAAACATTATCGGAAAATAAAATTTTAGTCAGCCTGTAAGACAGATACTTTTTCTGAGTATATTTTGTTGTATTATATCCATTATAATATTATTTCTTTAATTTGTTCTGAGTAAAATGTAAAATGGAATTTTTTTTCTTTCAGAAACAAAGAGTTGTGATAAACTTGCTTCCCTGAAGGGATTTGTGTTGAGCTCCTCTGTATTCAAGACTGTGTATGTGCTTATTTTTAGGTGAATGTCCAATATTTATTTAAACTAACAATGTCCTAAAATGTGTTGACCAACATTAAGTGCTCACTGAAGCCATAAGATAAGCAACATTTTGCAACTGGGATTCCAACAAATAAAGAATGTCTTAAAAATCCCCCTTCCTCATGTTGAAAATCACCAGGTTTACTTTTAACAGTGTCTGCAGATGGTACAGAAAAAAAAAAAAATTCAAAAGAGGGGTATTTTGAAAAGCATAAAGCAGTGCAATCATAAGACTAGAGTAGGCTTCAAAAGGCCACTTGATTCATTACCCTTGCCCAAAGCGAGATTTTGATACTTTTATCATTGTCAAAAAACACTTGTCTAGCTTGTAGCTGAAGGTACTCAGTGATGAAGGTATTAATAACAGATGAATACCTTGCCTTAATAACAAATTCATTCAATTCAGAATTATAAATAGCTGGATAGTGTCTAACCTGTGTATTGTGACAATCACACCCAGTGTATTATTTTTACTGCAAAGAAGTATGGCTGGTATTTATTGCATGACGGAGTTTTTGTTCTGAAGATATGTATGTCAATACACTGTCCTTTGCTTTCCTGCCTTTTTGTCTCCTGTCCACGTCCTTCGCTTCATGTCTGGTACCCCTTCAATCTGCTGTATCTCATCATAGTATGTTAACAGATAGGGTTTCAGGATCTAATACTGAACTACCAACCTCTTATTTCTACAAGTCAGCTCTATGGTGAGCTGAATGAGTTCAGCTGAAAATTAATCATTTTAACTTCTCAGTGTTCATTTTAAGCTGGAATAGAAATGACATTTCTAATGCTGGTGCAAGAGGTTGCCAAATAAAGCATCAAATTGAATGCTGCTCACATGCCACTTGGAAATCAGTTCTTTAACAAAAAAGAGAAACAAAACCTGCCAGCTTCAATGGAAGCCTGATGCGATATTGTTTTTTAATTAAGAAAAAAGAGGATAATTTATCTGAAATTGATAACCTACCTTGAATGTGATAAGCTTTCTGTTAGTAATGTAAAAAATACCATTTGTTAAGAGTATTAAATACTGTAAGTACAAAAAGACTAAATCTTCTTAAAAAAATGCTAAAAAATTAATAGTAGGCAGGAAATATTATGAAAGTGTTGAACCACAGGTTATTACAAAAATTTGCATGTGAACTGCTTAATGTTTTCCTGTTTTTCCCTTCAATTGAACCCTGTGCTTAGTTATTTTATATTTACTTTGCTTTCTCTTTGAATCTTCTGCTTCATCACCGCTAGACTGGATATTTTTAGATAAACTTGCTTGAACAGTGTAGCCTCTTGAAAGCTCAGAAGACAATAAGTCATAAGGTATCGCAGTATTGCAAAGAGATTCCTTAGTTCAGTT
This sequence comes from Ara ararauna, assembly GCA_028858755.1. Classification (NCBI taxonomy): domain Eukaryota; kingdom Metazoa; phylum Chordata; class Aves; order Psittaciformes; family Psittacidae; genus Ara; species Ara ararauna. The sequence goes on from CM054378.1 coordinate 56,567,552, forward strand.
CTGTTTTGCAGCTTTTTGTTTGACTTTTCTATAACTTTAGGGGGGTGAGTGCTGGTATTTTCTTGGGGGTGTAGTTTTTTTCAATCCTTCTCAGGATCTGGGAAGTGTAGTATAAGTATTAAGTGCGTTGGGTATTATGTGATGCTCTGAAACACTTTCATTAATAACAACAGTACCAGTCTCACTTCAGTGCCTGGTGAAATAATGGAGAAGATTATTCTAGGAGTTATTGAAAAACACTTGAAAGACAACACAATCATCAGTCAAAGCCAACACGGATTTATGAAGGGAAGATCATGCCTTACTGACTTAATAGTCTTTCATTACAAGGCTGCCTACTCAGTGTACGAAGGGAAGGCAGCAGGTGCAGGGGTTTTGGATTTTAGCAGAGCTTTTGATACTGTTTATCATAGTACCTTTCTGCACACAATGTCCAGCATACAAATAGACATGTACATAGTACAATGGATGAACAGCTGGCTGAAGAGTCAAATTCAAAAAGTTTTAATAAATGGGACAACATCTGGCTCCTGGTCAGTTATCAGTGGTGGTCCCCAAGGCTCAGTTTTAGGAACAATTCTAGTCAATGTTTTTATTAATGACCTGGACACATGAGCTAACTGCACACTAAGTAATTTTGCCTATGAGTTAGAAAGAGTCATTGATTCCTTCAAAGGTAGAGAGGCCTTACAGAGACATCTTGAGAGATGAGAGCTCTTGACAATCCTGAATGCATGTATAGACTGGAGGACAAGAGGTTGGAATGTAGCCCTGCAGAAAGGGCTCTCGATGTTTAGGTTGATGATAAGCTCAGTATAAGTCAACAATGTGCTCTGATGGCTAAAATGGCCAACCATACTGTGGGGTGCATTAAATACAGTATAGTAACTTGGTCAAAAGAAATTATTAAACTGCTGTATTCAGCGTAGGTGCCTTTGCAGTTTTAGTCTTCGTAATATAAGAAGGATTGAAAACGTTAGAATGTGTCTGAAGGAGGGCAACAAAGATGGTGTAAGGACTAGAAAGTGACTTGAGAGGAACAGCTGGGGATACTAAATTTCTTCATTTTACAGAAAAGGAGACTTCATTTCTGTCTATAACTTCATGATGGGGAGCAGAAGGGGAGGTGCTGATCACTTATCTCTGATGTCCTGTGACAAGGCATGAGGGTATGGCTTAAAGCTACATCAGGGGAATTCAGATTGGATATTACAAAATGGTTCTTCACTGAGAGGGTGGTCAAGCACTGGAACAAGCTCCCCAGCAAAGCGATCATTGCCCCAAGCCTGTTGGTGTTCAAGAAGAGTTTGGACAACACTATTAAATGTATAGAATAATAGAATCACAGAATTGTAGAATCAACTAGGTTGGAAAAGACCTTTAGGAAAGATCATCAAGTCCAACCATTACTTCAGGACTGCCAGACCACCTCTAAACCATAATCACCAAGAACCTCATCTACAGGTTTTTTGAACACTTCCGGGGATGGTGATTCCACGGTGATTTCCTGGGAAGCCTGTTCCAATGCCTGATCACCCTTTCAGTGAAGAATTTTTTCCGCATATCCAATCTATAGGGCAAGCCTATGTTTAATATAGTTTACCCTGAAATAGAATCACTGTATGTATATATCTGGTTTGTCCACTCTGCCATCTTTAAGAGTGCAAGCTTCCTGTTGAGCCCATAGTGCATGTTAGTAGGAATATCACAGGTACTTGATTCATGCCATGTAAGTAGAATTTTATCAGAAGTTTATCAAACTGTAAAGTTTCCACAAAACTTATTACTGCAGTTAATCAGTATTTGAAAACCTGACAACCACAACTCAGGCTGACATTAACCAGATGAAAATCTACTTTCCATTTAAATGATTTTCACAACCCTATAGTAGAATCTACAGGGACACATCCTAGTTCCTAACTTACTCTTATGCCTTCTCTGGTTTCCTGATATTTTTCTTTCTTCTTCCCTCTCCCTTTGCTTGATCCAGCACAAAGCCCTCAAGATAATGTAGATGACACTTTAATGTTGCAAACAAGAGTTTTTTGTAATTTTTTAGTGACAATACTGGAATGTCATGGTAGAATTTGATCACAAGTGAACATAGATTAGACAGCACCACCGCAGGTTGTCAGTAAGTGTCTGATTAGCACTTAAATTGTTTCACATCATTAGTTGCTTAGGATTTAGTGATCATTAGTGGGTCTGAAAATGAATAAGATAAAAGGAAGCTTTGTTTTCAATTCAAGGGATGGTTTACTTTTTCCGTGCAGGGTCATTTACTACTAAAGAGATGTGTGGTGTTGATTAAAGTTTAGTTTTATGCATTGTTATATTCTGTTGTAAATATTAATGCAGTTTCAAGTTAGACAGGGTATTCTTTACTTTCTCCTCTAAATATTATGCATTTAGTGGTGCTGTGCATCTGCATAAGTTGGATGTATGCTTTAGTGATAGTATTCACATTCATTTCCATGATCAGCTGCATTTCAGTACTGTACTTTGGGCATATATATGCCTATGCAGAATATGTATCAACATAAACCTACACAGAATGGTTAGTACATTTTAACATCAACCTGTGTTACTGGTACAATTGCCTCTGAACTAAGGTGTGGTATGCCCTGTATGGAACTGAATCATTGTGAGTTTGGATACTAATGATATGAATGCTGTAATTAACTGTAATTAATATTTAGGACTTTTCTGTCATTATGAAAGAATAATGACCCTGTAAAATTATAATTAATATGCCATTTTAAAATGCAAAACCATGATACAGAGGTTAAATTACTCAAAGATGTTGTGACAAAATCACAAAGGTTTTTTGTCTTGAGTTGGTGAGTTAGTCCCTTAGTTTCTATTTCCTCCTTATTTTTACATGATCTGTATGTATGAATAGTGCGGATTGTCTTTAACAGTTTTTATTTCTTTTATTTGGAAGGTAACAAAACAAGAGAAACAAAAAAGAAAAATATTTAATTGTTTCTTAAAAGGTATCCAAAAAGAAAACAAACTCTTGGAATTTTTTTTCCTGAATCTCTACTAGAAATCTTCTTGCTGTTGCCATTGCATAACATTTCTAAAGGGAAAATCCACACCTTGGAAGTTACAGGCTTTTCAGTTATTCCTAGATGAAAGGTATTGACTATTCTCTTTGCAGTGCATTGGCAGTATGTGGTGAGGTGGAGGAGAGGTAAAAAGAATTTATGAGTTTCGTCACAGCAGTTTGATCCAAGGGCTACAAAGGACTGTAGGTGGAAAATTAGAGAGACATTTAAAACTTGCTCTAAGTAATAGTATATTTATGTTAACATGTTTTTGGTTGGGTATTCTTTTTTTTTTTTTTCTAAAAGAAATTTAGAAAATGATTGTTCGGTAATTGGAAGAAATTGAAGAATTTGATAACAAGTCTACTGCTGATTGCTCAGCTCATGGTGATTTGGTTCAGTAACTCTAGTAATGTGCTACATTAAACAAAAAATACACCTTGTAGTTTATGATTGCTTCACTTTGAGAAGCAAACAGTGACAAATAGGTACAGTTCACATGCAACAAAACATAATTGTCTTTTCTTATTGATTGAAGAAAGGATCCTTGAGAACCTCTTTGATATTTTGGAGTTATACAATAAATGTTCTACATTCTTTTCTTCATCATCTTCATACAAAAAGGACATACTTTTCAACTTGAGATAATCTGTTTGGTAGTTTACAGTCAGATATTCTGCCTGTAGGCACAGGAACCCAGTTTTATTATTTCCACATACAACAGAAAATAAAGATGCAGATAAAACACGGAAAAATGAGATTTTTGCTGTATGATTGATAAATCCCCCCTTAAGAACTAAAACCTTAAAAGCTCCTGAGATTTTTCAGCAACAACTCTAGCTAAGAGACTTTTCTAAAGAACCAACAAATAAATGTTGTGCACATATATAGCAGTTGCTTACCAACATGAAAAAATTATATAAATTTACTATTCTGTGTTCACTTTTTCTTGTCTGGGCTGATCATGAAAGTATCCTAGACCCATTGAAGTTGTCTGTTGGCTTTTGCAGCAGATTATGCTTGTACACAAATTTATCTATACAGGCCTGAAGCATCTATGGTGGAAAAGATCATAGAAACAAAGAATCATGGAATCTTGGAATGCTTTGGGTTGGAAGGGACCTTAAAGATCTCCTAGTTGCAACCCCCCTGCCACAGTAGGAACACTTCACACTAGATCAAATTTCTCAAAGCCCCATCCAATGTGACCTTGAATGCTGCCGGGGATGGGGCAGCAACAGCTATTCTGGGCAACATGTGCCAGTGTCTCATCATCCTCAGAATAAAGATTTTTTTTCCTAATGTCTAATCTAAATCTACCCTCTTTTTGTTTAAAGCCATTCTCCCTTGTCCTGTCACTGCCTGCTGAAGTAAGAAGTCCCTTTCCAGATTTCTTGTAGGTTCCCTTTAGGTACTGGAAGGCTGATGTAAGGTATCCCCAGAACCTTCTCTTCTCAAGGCTGAACAATCCCAGCTCTCTCAGGCTTTATTCACAGGAGGGGTGCTCCAGCCCTCTGATCATGTTTGTGGCCTTCCTCTGGACTTGCTCAAGCAGGTCCGCCTCCTTCTTATGTTGGAGGCCCCAGAGCTAAACACAGTACTTCAGGTGGTGTCTCATGAGAGCAAAGTAGAGGGGGAGAAGCAATTCCCTTGAAATCTTGGCCATGCTCCTTTGATGCAGCCCAGCATACAGTTAGCTTTTTGGGCCACAGGTGCACACTGCCAGCTCATGTTGAACTTCTCATCGACCATCTCCCCCAAGTCTTTCTTCTCAGGGTTCCTCTCAGTCCACTTTCTGCTCAGCCTCCACTGATGCTGGTGATTGTCCCAACCCAGGTGCCAGACCTTGAACTTGGCCTTGTTCAACTTCATGAGGTTTGCATGGGCTCACCTCTTATTGCCCGTCAAGGGCTGTCTGGATGTTATCCATTCTCTGCAGCATGTTGGCTATACCATGCAACTTGGTGTTGTCAGCAAACAAGCTGAGGGTGCACTCAATCTCATTGTCGATGTTATCAACAAAGATGTTGGACAGCTCCACTCCCAGCATTGACCCCTGAGGAGTACCAAGATGCCTGTGTATAAGCTAGAGTCTTCAGATTGTCTTATTATGCACCACAGCACTGCTGCTTGTGTTCATATCCATAAAAACAGTGCTATAATTATTTTTCTAGTTGCATGAAGATTTGAGTTGATTTATGAAGCTGCAAGTTTTCTCTGCTAAAGGTTAGGCACCTCTATTTAAAGATAATTTTCACTTCCTAATATTGCTTTGATCAGCATCACTATAAGAAAGAATTAGAAGCAAAATTATTATTGTAAAATGCATGTTTAATTGTGACACAAGCATTTTGCAATTCACTTTTAATTGCTGAACAAAGTGCAATAATTAAGTCTTGAACTTGAAGCCTTTGATTTAGATTGTACTCTTTGTTAAAAGAAAGAGGTATTATCACTATAGTGAGTGTGAGATTTTCTGCAGTCGTTAACATTTTAGGGACAGACAACAGTGGGGATCTGCTACAGGCTGCCCAATAAGGAAGACTGAGCAGACAAAGCCTAGTACCTAAAGGGGGCCTACAAGAAATCTGGAGAGGGACATTTTATTAGTGACTATAGTGATAGGACAAGGGAGAATGGCTTTAAACTGACAGAGTATAGATTTAAATTAGGTATTAGTAAGAAATTCTTCAGTCTAAGAGTAGTGAGGCACTGGAACAGGTTACCTGGAGAAGTTGTTGTTGCCCCATCCCTGGCCAGGCTGGATGGGACTTTAAGAAACTTAATCTAGTGTGAGGAGTCCCTGCTTGTGACAGGGAGGTTGTAACTAGGAGATCTTTAAGGTCCTTTCCAACCTAAACCATTCTATGATTATTTTGACTTTAATAAAGAGAATTTTGAAGAAGCACTAGATTTTTCTTGGTTTCCTCTCTGGTGAAGACATGGAGAATTCCCTTCATTTAACAGTTAATCCATCTCAAACTATCCTTAATTTCTGCTGGCTGAACAAATACTGGAGGAAAAAAACCAAAACATAGTAAAATATTTTGAAAGTCACAAGTAGAGGGCAGATCTTGATTTCTTCCATCAAACTTAGTGACTACATTCAGGAGCTGCATGTGGTAGTTTTGCTCTGTGTGGAAAAAACCAGGATAATTCAGAATTGGTTGAGATTGCCTGAAATCTGAATAATTCTGTAGAAGTCTGCCTCTCTCTAATGACACTGGAGGTGTGCTAATTTTCCGACTAGGAGTTTTCAGCCTATTGTAATGTGCCACAGAGCTGTGTTGATGTAAAAGTAAGTAATCACTGAAAGATTCAGTCCCTCTGGCTCTACTCTGCACACTTGGATAATCTTTTCAACCTGTTTCCACCTGCTCTGGCACTAGCAATGGTTTGATTATGGTGATTTGCTATGGGACAGGAACAAAATGTTATTTTGTATGAGGAGAATTTGAAGTTTGAAACATTTACATCTGAATCTGCAGAAGCTAAGATAAATTAATATTGAATATCAAGGAATTAATGTGGTAGGGGAAGAGATAACATTTTAAAAACTAGGTTTCAGTATCTCAGGTTAAAACTGACAGGCATCATTGGTTATTCTTGATTCATATTTGTTCAGAATGTCTTTTGCAACTACAAAGAAGAGAAAATAGCTTCTTATTTTTAGATGAAGATACAACTGTGAAATCCAACTTGTCATTTTCATAAAGGAATGCCAGTCAGTAGTCTGACACAGGCAAATTATTATGCCAGATAATTCAAACAAGAGTTTCATATAGGTCAAGCAATTTGCTACATGTTCCATCACTTCACTAAGTGAACTAGCAACTTATATTTGTTTTTTTAAGTTGTCTTACAAAGTCAGGACATATATATTTGCAACAAACTTCACCATAAACCCCTTATTCTTGCAAAGAATCAAGAACTGCTGGAGCAGAGTATAAATAGAAAACTGTCAATTTGATATGCTGTGTTGACACCTCTAGCTCATATTTCCTCTGTGATTACACTTTCAATAACAACTTCCAAGAACATTTGAATTAAAAGGATGATGTGGGTTGACTCTGGCTGGACACCAGGTGCTCACCAAAGTTGCTTTATTAGTTACCATCCTCAGCTGGACATGGGAGAGAAAATATAACAAAAGGCTAATGGGTAGAGATAAGGGCAGGGAGATCATCTGCCAATTTGTGTCACAGCCCAAGAGACTTGACTTGGGGAAATTAGTTTAATTTATTACCAACCAAATCAGAGTAGGGTAACAAAAATAAAACCAAATCTTAAAAACATCTTTTCCTCACTCCTCCCTCCTTCCTGTGCTTAACTTTACTCCGGAATCTTTTACCTCCTTTTCCCAAGCAGCACAGAGGGATAGGGAATGGGGATTGTGGTCCGTTCATCACATGTCATCTCTGCCAGACCTCAGGGGAGGACTCCTCACAGTTTTCCCCTGCTCCAGTGTGGGTTCTCTCCCATAGAAGAAAGTCCTCCACAAACTGTCTAACATGAGTACTTCCCACAGGCTGCAGTTCTTCATGAACTGCTCCAGTGTGGGTCCCTTCTATGGGGTGCAGTCCTTCAGGATCAGACTGCTCCAGTTTTGATCCCCCACATATCACAGCTTCTGCCAGCAAACCTGCCCCAGCAAGGGCTTCTCTCTCCATGGGGCCACAGGTCCTGCCAGGAGCCTGCTCCAGCATGGGCTTCCCTCGGGGTCACAGCTTCCCTGGGGCATCCCTCTGCTCCAGCATGGGGTTCTCCATGGGCTGTAGGGACACAGCCTTCCTCACCATGGTCTGCACCACAGGCTGCAGGGGAACATCTGCTCTGATGCCTGGAGCACCTCCTGCCCTCCTTCTGTACTCACCTTGGTGTGGTAAATGCTCCACCCCCGAAAGTGTTCAAGGCCAGGTTGGACAGAGCCTTAAACAACATGGTCTAGTGTGAGCTGTCCCTGAATATGGCAGGGGTGTTGGAAATAGATGATTTTAAGGTCCTTTCCAACCCTAACCTTTCTATCATTGTCTCTCCAGCAGCAGTTTTCCTGTGCATTAATGCTTCCCTCTTCTTAAGTATGTTAGCCCAGAAGCACTACCACTGTCACTGATGGGCTTGGCTTTGGCCAGTGGCTGGTCTGTCTAGGAGCCAGTTGGTGTTGGCTCTACTGGACATGGGGGAAGCTTCTAGCAGTTTCTCACAAAAGCCACCGCTGTAGCCCTCCTGCTACCAAAACCTCACCATGGAACCCCAACACAAGGAAACATAAATTTAAATTACATTTGAATTTAAAGACATCCTTTGCAATATTCAGGCAACTTAAGATAAGTTAAGATAACTTAAGATAGTATATTTAAAAAGTACTGATGTTATTGACCATAGATAACATAGAAGAACCAGAAATGCTTTTCTGAGTTTATGAAAAGTTTGGAAATACTGCTTGTGTCACAAAACCTTTCATTTACAATATTTCCAGGCCAAATTTGTAAACTCATCAGATTTAGATGGCTTGCGTTGAGAAACTGAAATTGTGGTAGAATTGAATCTTAGCTTCTGATATTGATATTTCTTTTCCCTGACATATCAAACTCATTAAAATAATGATTGGCTTCTCAATTGCACTGGTGAATAAAAAACTTTAAGGGGAACAGTAAGAGCTTGCTGAATGTTATTTTACTCTGTAGAAGTTTTCTTTGTTATTATTATTGGGTTTTGTTGTTATGACTTAAAAATCATCAGGAAGAAATATTTTGCTGTTAGTGTATCAGACTAAGCTAAGTAACACTGATGCTTTTAAAAAACACAATGCATTTTTACTTAGAAGAGATGATGCTTCTGACAGCATGCCTGAGATTTCTTCCATGTTAACGAAACATTGATGGTCTTATGATGGTACTTCACCATGAAAAATCACAATGAAATGCACTTGGTGTCTGGTATCCAAAGATTTTTTTATTTTCTCCTGTGTTTGCAATTTTAAGTTTCAGTCTGCAGATACATTTTTAATACAGATTTATGAGAATAACTGTGCATGGTCCCTGCCATGATATACTTACCAGAGGGGTATTTGTGAGGATTAAAAGCTGGTCAGTTTTGGTTTTGAATAGTCTAAAATACCTAAAATCTCCCACATAAAGGGAAGATATTTAAATTCAGACAGGCTACTTATAAAAAACAGTATGTGATTATAAAACACATACTGAGTAAAAACACAATAGTTTTTCACTCTTGGAATTATTTTCAAAAGAATGCAAGGGATTTTTTTATTTATTTAATACATTAAATATTCTCCGGAAAACTTATCCTAGACAAGTTTTGTCTTGAGAAGATTTGGGCTGGTTTTGAAATTGAGAATGTAATGTAATAAAATGTCAAGATCTTTGGATCTCTCTCATGAGCTCTGCTCTGCTTAGTTCAACTATTCAATGAAAGACCTATGGCTTAAATCACAGGGTGAAGGAAGAACAAACTATTAGGTGTGTTGAACTTTTAATTTTCTAAAGGGTTTCTGTTTTAAGTATAGCATCTCATTCCAACTTCATGCAGCTTCAAAAATTTCATATGGTAGTCATTTCCATCTGACATTATATGTATATCCTCCAGAATGAAAAACCACAGTAATGATCCTTCCTCCTCAACAGCTGCTTTTGCGCATCTTCTCTCTCTTCTGTTCCACTTCTGACTTCTGAAAAATTCTTCTGTTTTATTTTCCCTGCCACATCATTTGTATGGGGACAGTTACAATTATGAAAAACAAAGACTGCATTAAGTTGTAAGTAGAGCATAATCTAGGAAATCAAAATCTATTTCAATATATCTTTGCATCTAAGAATGCAAAAGTTGAGATCTAAGCTATAGGAGTTTAAAAAATTATAAACACTTTAATTTTATTATTCACTGCAGCCAGTGAGCCAGCCAGCTGGCTTGGGAAAAAAATATAGATTACAGCAAGAGACAACAGAATACTTGGGGGGTAGGGCTGTTCCCATATAAATACAAATATAACTATTTTGTGTATATCAATATATGCTCTAAATTAAGTCCTTCAGATGAATTGACTTTGTGGTAAGAAGAGAAAAATTTCTTGACAGTCACTGAGCTCTGTTTTGTTAACATGATCCAAGACAAATGCATATAACTCATATAGGTCAATAGTTTTCACAGTTTATCTAATGAAAGGGTGTGAAATATGTCACAGATGTCAAAAGGATTGAAACCACTGCAGGCTTCCTTTCAGTCATGCTTGTAGGATGATATCTCTCTAAGATTTTCCTGGGAGACTACAGAAGTCATTGAGCTTGCCAAAGAAAGGACAAGTGTGGGAGAGCAATTCAAATGAAGAAGAAAACTCTTTGCTATTGAGTGTTTTTCGTGAATTCTGCTCTACTTGCTAAACAACATAGTTTGTATTGGTAGCTTCATACTCTTCTTTCCTGGATTACTAGATCAAAAAATAGGACGGTGAATATTATTTTCCTTAGCATGAACTTTTGTCTGTTAATGATCTTGCCAAGTGATTTCTGTTTCGAGCTCATGACATCTGGTGAACCAAACCCACATTTTTAGAAATGAACCCTACCTTCATTCAGAGTTTGCATTTCAGTAGAGATGTGAGATACTGAAGATAGTTGTAATGGTTTATTACTGTGCCACACTTTTTCAGGAACACTGCAATTTCCTAATGGAAATTTCCTATTTCAATAGCTGGCACAAGATTTAGCAAATTGTGAATTGCTTACACATGCAGTGAAGCTTTTTACACAGCCCCTTGAGTGTCTTGTCCTCATTGTCTCAGTGGTCTGTATCACTTTCCTAAGGCTCATGCATTTCAGTAACTTCAAAATCTAATTATAAATTAAATTAGATTGCATTACTATGCTCCCATTGTCCTCATCTCACTTATCAAAATCACCATGTCTTTCTTGCTGATATCTGAAATGCAGTTCCACTTTCTACAGGTGCGACATGTATTTGTAGTATCCAGATGTCCACCTTTTCATTTAACTGTATCAACACACATACATGAATGTGTCTTAGCCAAAGCAAATAACCTGCCTCTTTTAGCCACCACTCCAGCCATGTCTGCAAACTATATGTTTTGATAGTGTTCCTATTTTCTTTCAGACTGTTGATAAGGCTTTCAGTAAACTCAGTCAAAAGCAGCTTATTATATATGACTACAGGTGGAAGTTCTGTTTATGGTTATCTCTTTAGATCTATCATGTCGCCAGAGTTTAAGTTATCGAAACCCTATTTTGATTTGCACAATGGCAATTATTTTAACAAAATGTCTACGTTATCTCTTCCATACATTGACTAAATTTTGTGGTATCTGAATAGTGAAGATCTGAAAATCCCCAAATCCTAATTCTAAGAGGTTGCAAAGCAGTGTAAATTTCTGAAGAGCTCTGAAAAGAATGTGCTGCCAAGAAAAGTAACAGACAGGAACAAACTAAAATTAATTTCCCTCTTGTAGTCTTAGTGCAGTAATTTTGTTTCTCAATTTATTAAGTAAGCTCATTTTAAAATTTTAAAGCTGAAATGTTTTGAGACAATAGTTCCTATGCTAAATAAAACCAATAACAATGAAATGACCCTACTGCCTGGTTTTACTTTTAAAATTTAAAATCACTTTCACTTTTTTTTTTTTTTTTCCTAGTAATTCAAAACAATAAATTTATGTGCTTCTGGAAGAAAACACATTTCAAGATTAGACCAAAATTATTTCCTCAAATGTCTTACATCAGATGTAAGAAGACATTCACATAAACATTCTTTCAGTTAAGTATCTGTGTATTTCTACTAGTACACATATCAGAAAGCTCTTTAGAGTTTAATTTTCCAGAAAAGAAGCCTTGTGTTGGAAGTTGCTACTGGACTTCTTTCTTTGGCTGGGTTTTTTCTTGCTGTTATTGTAGGGAAGTACAGTTCTATATTGGCAATAAGAAGAAAATTCTGAAGTTGAATTTCTTTCTAGGGAGCGTTTCCAAACCTAATCAGTTTTACACATTCCCCATAAGACAATCTTTACATCCATATTTACAGTCTCTATACCTAGGGACTGTAATTTTTGTAAGAATTCACAGACAGGAAGGAATTTAGCTAAAAGATTTAAGAAAAAAAGTAACTCATAAAATTTCTAATGCAGCTCCCAGTGTTTTCTGACAGTGACTGTAGATGCTGTCATCAAAGGCACTCTATGTAAAAAATATTTTACTGAACTTCTGCAGGTTCTGGTAGAGAGACTGAGTGAAATCAACAAAAGTACCAGGTCATTTTCTTGGAAAATTCTAAATGTAAATCTTTTAGAAAAGAATAACTTAGTATGATTGCAAACCTCCCAGGTTCCAATAACTGAATGTGGTTTTGCATGCCTTTTATTGATGTTATGGTTGTCACTGTTAGTAAACCTGGATCAGTCTAGGAGACAATAACTGTGACTGTACCATAATGCCTTATACATTTTCCAGTCTGGCACATTAAGCTAATAATGTCGTACTTCATGCTTTCGCACAGTGGAGAAGGTTACCAAGAATTTTTGTGAAGCTCACACTTATCTAAAATACTAACTGGATTATCCAGGATGAGGAGTCTTTTGTTTGCTCAATTGGTTTGTCTGTGTAAGTATTTACAATAGGAGATTCGTGCAGCTGCAAGCATGAGTTTACTGCTGTGTGAGACAAAGAGAAAGGCTTGGGTAGCCAATTAAGAGATGCAGTGTAGTGATTACTCCAGGCTTGAAAAATGTCAACAGTATTTTCAGGTTCCTCACATTAAACCAATCAGCAGTAGATTTTGTTTCAGCTTCTGCTCTCTTGCAGGTTTTTGGTTAAATTAAATTTTATAAACAGACAAATTGAACTAAACCCTTCACCATTTTGAAGAACGTTTTCTGTTTGCGCAAGTGAAGGTTAATAGGAAATGCAAATATCGTATGCCAATTATTCTTTTAGCAATATCATATAACAGTTATTCTTTTAAAATGTTTCCCTTTCTGCACTCCCCTTCAAGTCAATTTCCTTCAATGTAGAAGTGCTTTACACTGAATTCCCTAGAGTTTAGCTGTTTGAAAATACGCAGGCATCATGAATATAAGTTGTATTAAATATTCCTGGGTTTTAAGTGATACCAAACAAGATGTGTTGTCCAATTTCATTTATCTACAGTGATTTGATGGTTTTTGTAATTTAATCTTGTTTCAGGGTGACTTCCTCTCCAACACAGAGAAGTAATACTTTCCAGCTCCCTTATTAAATTCGTGGTTGCTATAGTAAAACATTTGAGAAAGTGTTCTGTTCAAAAAGTGTTAAAGACACACTTTCTCCCAATATCTACATATGGGGTATAGATATGAGCTTCCAGTGCAACTTTAACTTTTTCTTTTCCAGATGAATATTAACTCCCAAGAACATTTAAGTGACTTATGTGCTTTTTTAGCCCTTTTTTTTTTCCTTTTTTTTTTTTTTTTTTTTTTTTTTTTTCCTGAAGAAAGCATTAGATTCTGGTCCTTTCTAGCTCAGACTTCTTCCATGGTATCCTGCAAGGGTCACTAACTTTATAGTGCAACAAAGCTCAAGGGAAGATATTACATTCTTCCCACAATTGAGCGCTCAGATAAAATTTTCCTTCCCTACTAAAGCAACAAGCATTTCAGGCTGATCTAAAGAATAAAGCATATGGCTGAATCTGATCCAGCCATGCAGCAAGGCTCATCTATCCTTGTAAAAAACAAAAGGAAAGAAGACTTTTCTGTTATATATTATGACAGTTTCGTGTCTCTGGGACTATAATCATCCCACTGCTCTGACCAACCCATGGAAGGGTGTCCTCATGAGTTGTACCACTAGAATTACAAATGTGATTTATGGGTTCTTTTGCATCCTATAGATGTGTCACAGAAGTTGTCTGTATGAATAAAAGCAGCATCTTCCCTCTCAGACAGTCCTTAAAATCTGTCCAAACTTCCTGATGTTATTGGAGATATCATAGGGGTGAAATTTTTATTTGAAAAAGACTGGAGACAGATATTTCTGCTTTACACACTTCTTTGTCATGGACATTTAAAAGCAATTGATACAAAATTTGTTCTACAGTCATTTATTTTCCTGAAAACATTTTAGTATCTACTCTTATCCTTTCCTTCCTCTTAGATATTAGTTATAGATCTGGCTGGATACAGATATGCTCTGCAAACAGATGATTATGTGACCCTTTCAAAATCACAACTCTTAAGGACTTGTTTGGTCATACCTCAATGAAAAATCTAAATATGTCATTTGATCACAAGATCACTTCTAGAAGACGCCTTGGAGATCAGATACTTATGTTCTCCAGCTCTTAAGGTTTGGTCTACTTAAGACTGTCTGAAATTTGTCAGCAGAGTATTCTCAAATGCACAATTACCTAATTTGTGTACGAATGTAGGTCACTTTCTCAGTTTGCAGCTGCTTCACATGAAGTTTCTGGTGCTATGGAAGTCTGTAGTGACTTGATGCAAGCTTAAAGCTTGCCTTGCGATTGTCAGTAGTATCACGCTTAATATTGCAGAGTTGCTGCCAAATAAAGTAACTAAATCCACCAAGACTACACATTTGTTCGAGAAAAAATCGCCTTTTGTGAGTGTTTTATTATCTTCCTTGCAGTATGGAAGTAAATGAAAAAAATCCAATTAAAATTATGTTTGTGAGAAATTGTGAGTTATAATTTTTGTTCACAAGTTTTTCTATAGTGTCTGACTCCTGTATTTTTTTACTTTTCCTTATCTTCTTTTCCTCTCTTAAGCTTGTTCCTTCTTTTCTTCTGTTTGTATCACTGTACCAAATGACTTTGCCATGCCGCATTTGCTCTCTGTGCTATGTGATTGTCATGGGTTCAGCAGCAGCAGTCATTTTTCTCCTTTGTAGTAGCTGGTGCAGCGCTGTGTTTTTGACTTTCGGCCTGGGAACAGCACTGATAACACCGATGTTTATAGTTACGGCTTAGAATGTTTTGGTCTGATCAAGGACTTTCTGAGTCTCATGCTATGCCAGGGAGGAGGGGAAGCCGGGAGGAAGCAGAGACAGGACATCTGACCCAAACTGACCAAAGAGGTATTCCATGCCACAGCACGTCATGCCCAGGATGTAAAACAGAGAGCAGAGACCCGGAAGGGTGGGGGTGCACTGCATGGTCGGGCTGGGTATAGGTGGTGAGCAATTGTATTTTTTCCTTGTATTTGCCTTGTCATTATTATTGGTGGTAGCAGCAGTGATTTGAGTTATACCTTAGTTCCTAAACTGTTCATATCTCAACCTGTGGGAGTTGCATTATTTCGATTCTCCTCCCCATCCACGCGGGAGGGGGGGGAAGAAAGAGGGGGGAGTGAGCAAGCAAAACTGCATGAGTTATAGAGGCTTAAACCACGACAGTGATGAAGTTGTTGGACAACACCCTTTTCATTTGTTACTGTGAAAGTCTTTCACTTCATAAAAAAAATTGCTTGAGCTCTAGTGATTTGCAAGGTCATGGTCAACAGAAATGGATATCTGTAAGAATTTAATGTTAAGGCACTAGACAAGATTATGATATGTGCATATTATATATATATGAATATTATTTATACATATACATATATAAATATACAGGCAATCTCTCATGTGCATATATGCCTTAGGGAACAATTGGTGTTTATAAACTGGTCTGGAAATTATTAATATGAAAAGTTATTTTATAAAAATGGTGCATAAAACACATGGATTTATAATTTATATGTTTAAAATATACATAATAATTTGGGAAACAGTTAACAAAGCTTAACAGTTTTAAATATGTATTAAAACCAAGTAAAATCACAGGTCACATATATTCATTGCTAGACACTGAAAATATTCCAGAAACCTTTGATAAATGCTTCTGGGCTGCATCTGAATCAAGCACAGGCAGGTGTAGATTCTATATGAGGCTATAGCAATGAAGTGAGCAACATCATGGATAAAATGACCCTTAACAAAATGACTTATCTGTACAATTAAAGCTAAAGAATCTTAAAAGAGTATCTGAAAATTCTCTGATCCACTATTATGAGTTATTAACACTGTGTGGAAATGTTAGGAAATGCTAATGAATAAGGCACAGGGCATGATACTGGGAATTATGTAGTAGTTGGAACATCATGTTAGTCCTTAAAATACACCAACTGACATGTGTTTTAAGTGAGTAACAGATTTTTCCCTTTTGCTGCATTTCATTTCAATTAACACTGGAAGAAGTTGCCCAGGAACCCTGTGGAAACCATCCTTGAAAGCTTTCATGACCTGACTTGACAAAGATCTAAGCACTTCCTCTGAATTCGGTGTTGACCATGCTTTAAACAGAAGGTTAATCTTAATGACTAGCTTGAGGTTTGCTCACCTTTTCTTTATACTTTCTTGGTATTTTGTAGGCTGCCTTGAGGCAGAAGGACATTTGGAGAAGTACTCTTCTGTTGTGGAACGACTCAGGTTAACATCAAATTTGGATGAAAGCATTGATTCACAATGTTCAAAACTAACAACACAGTTATAACTGTGACACTGATAAAGAAATAAAATTAATGCTTAACCTTTTCATATGAATGTTTTGGTTCTGTAGCAAATGGGTGCATAAGTGAAACAGGAGATGGGTGTATACAGTATCTCCCTTTTACAGTAACAGTGCTTATCACTGTGGAGCTCTTCTTTAACCTTGGAATCAGAAAGCTCTCCTCTTAATTTTCCAAAAGGCTTACTATAACCTTTCTTAATGCATGCCTGTTTAAGGTCCTGCCCTCTCTTTCTCCATACATTGTAACTCTGATTGGGTACTGCTTGGAAGAGCTGGAAACATCTCATCTTGCTTTTTCCTTCAGGAAGATCTTAATCTTCCATCCCAGGTTTTGTTTAACACTTTCATATCCAAAATGTCCCCTGGACCTTCATCTTTACTTATATGGCTTAAATATCTTTGTGCCATCACATACTTAACTACCAAAATATCTCTCCTTGTTTCAGCAAGGCATAAAGCTCTCTCCTCCTTCCCCTATTGCTGTTTGTAAAGTAATGTGCATGTGTGTTTTTCAAGGTGAAGTCTTTCTCTCAGCACATTCTCTCTGAACCAGCCTGTTCTTTAGCTGTTATACATAATACCATGAGCTTGATAGAATACATGTGCTGATTTAGATGAGGCAGAGGCATCTCATTTGTACTCTTTCAGGTAAACAGCAGCTTTGTATGACTGATCTTCAGCAGCTCTTTCTGAGATGCTATTCAGCAGGAAATCAGATTAGATTGTTTTCTTGTGCACATTATTTTTTTAAGTATAGGAAACTTATTTCTTGCAGATGCTGTTTTGTGTGAATGCTCGCAGGTATTATTCACATTCTGGAAAATGCCTTCAGAGGTCCATAACCACAAGTCGTTTTGTTATTTGGATTGCTCATACTATGCAATCTCTTGTTTGCTTGTAACAGTTATGTAGCAGCACCTCTTTATGCATTGTTATCATTACTGGACTGCTTTGGTTTGGAGCATGACAAGTGGAATGAGTTTGCTCAGACTTGAGCCAATGGTTTGGTAAAAGACATTGTCTAAGGCTGCATTAAGAAGAATAAGTGAACACCATAAGTCTTCAAGGCAGTGAGATAAATCTTCCACTTTTCCACAGTAACAAAAATATATTTGCTACAATTCTCCATTAACTCAAGGCGGAGATGATACTGTCTTATTAATACACACTGTGAATTCATGCAGATGACAGTTTTTCTCTTCACAGTTAAAAATGTTTTCTTTAATTTCAATAGCACTTGCTGTGCCAAAAGGACTGGATTTTTAAGATGTGCATATATGTAAATCTTATATATTATTTATGCTGCTATTATCATAAAATCTGGTTTGGTATGAATGCATATCTAGTTAAAATATCTTTATTTTCATCCCAAAGCAGAGCTATGTAAGTTTAATTGCATTCATGTTGTCTTTGGTAAGATTAATAGCTGTCTTAATTTACTAAAAGAAAACTTTACAAGACATTCCATGAATATTAAGTAACACAAATCAATATGAAATTTATAATCAATTATTTGTTCTAGACAAAAGTAACCATGGTTTTAATTTTTGAAATGTCTTTCAAGATCATGATAATGAAACAGTTATGTTGTGTTTATATTGTGTTTATGCATAATGCTGCTTATAGGGGGAGGGCTACCAAAAGCCATTCTCTGTCAGAAATACTGTAATTTTATGTGTTTACGGGCACTAGCCAGAATTAGTTAAACAAAATTGTAGCCTTCTTTTCTGCCAGTGAGAGATAGCTCACATAAGTAACAGAAGATTACATAGCAAATTAATACAGTTCAAGAATTCTGTTTTTAAGAAATAATCTTCTGAAGGAAACTGTTGTGTGGTTGGTCTATATAGAGGAGGAGATAGAGGTAGTGTTTATCATATTTTCTCAGTTTCAATCTAAATATAAATTAGTAGTGAATCTTGCCTCAAACTAAGAGCTTTTCAGGAAGAGTCTTTACACAGATTCCAATCAGTCATCCCATTATAAATCTGTATTGCATCTATTGAACTCACCAGTGTAACTCTGGAATTACTGCAGTATAATTTGGCACATGCAGTATAACAAGATAAAAACCCCAGTAGTGTGAAATAAAAAAATATAAATATATGCACATAAAAATCATAATTCTTTCTACAATGCATTTAACAGGTTTGTGTAAAGTTCTTTGCAAAGGAGTGTACCAGAGAAGTGGGTTAAACGGTATGCACAATGTTCCAAGCTATAACTGCAGGAACTGATTTTTCTGTGGCTGGTCTTGGTATGTGCTCACTAAGCAGTAGGCAGGTGTATAGACAGTTTGAGAGTCTCTTCAGGAGACTGCAGGGTATAATGGAAAAGGTTCTCATGTTCAAACATTCTATAAATCATTTAAAATGGTTTAATTAGGTAAAATCACCCAATCACAGGGAAGCTGAAAAATATTGAGATAAACCAGAAAGATTTCGTAGATTGCATTTGTCTTTCAATAAATTAACTTTACCTCACTGATTCTTGTATGTGTATATTCAAAATATATACAGTTGTGAGATAGGATATAAAATATTACTCAGATGAATTAAGATGGTTGCAGTTCTCAGGAGAGGCATAATTGCAAAT
This sequence comes from Ara ararauna, assembly GCA_028858755.1. Lineage (NCBI taxonomy): Eukaryota > Metazoa > Chordata > Aves > Psittaciformes > Psittacidae > Ara > Ara ararauna. The sequence continues at coordinate 56,586,760 of CM054378.1, forward strand.
GAGTTTTACAGTTTACCCTTGGACTGTGGTTCTATAAAGATTTTCATATGCCATCATATCTGACTTTGTTTTAATATATGAATATCATGACTCAAAAAATCATAGCAATATAGTAGTTTCTCTAAGTAAAAAGGTGAAATGGTCTGGTAACCCAGGTACTCTAATTCCCATTAATCACTTTTCTAAACAAAATGAAGTTAATGAAAAGCAACCTCAATTCAGAGCCTAAGATAGACCTTACATAAAGGTGGCAGCCAAGAAATATACGCATTTTCCTAAATACAGTTTATTGTAGAAAACCATTATGGACTCTTCGTGTTTGTGAGAGGTCATTTACAAGTGTGACAAAAAGATTCTCTTCATTATGCAATTTGCCAAGACAGGATTTCCTCCTAGATTTGGGAATCCTGCCTTGAAATCAAGGGAGAAAAGATACCATATATGTATGTACATGAACATTCTGGGGGAAAAATGCAGAGCCCTGCTGAAGTTAACTCAGTTATCTACAGTGATATAAAGGTTTTTACTAATTCTCTAAATATAAAAATACGTGAACCCTACTAGCCAAACTAAACCCACTCCACCCATAATAAATAAATTCTAGAACACTTACAAGCCATTAAATATCAAAAAACCATCCTCATAGCCGTCAAATCTGCTGTTCATTACCTCCTGCCCCTGTGCCAAATGCAAATATGCACAATGTTCACTGGCTAGTTGCCAGGATCCCAAACAACTACCCACTTGTTAAATTGTATGTGGCATTTTGAAACTGACAGCTTTGTCTCTCCAGTTTGCTTCCAGGAATCTGTCCAATAAAATATGTATTAAATAAGAAAATATTGTATATTGTGTTCTAAACACAGTGCTCTCCATAACAGGGGAGGGAGTGTAACTGAAAGGAGCGAAAAAAAATAAACTGCTGTGTTGTTCATGAAGCTGGTTGTACATTCCAAGTGAGTGAGAAATAAGCAGCAGCTTATTTCATGAGCTTTGTTTAAAAGGAAATATATCTATTCACTCTATTTAGAGTGCATTTTTCCATCCTCATTTGCACATGTATCACTCTCTTATTGTCATTAAATGCTTTACAGAGGCATGTAAGAATAAAATTCACATTTGTTTCAAGGTTATATGGGCTTGCTTTTAGTTAACAATTACTTCAAACAGTGTACTGATTAACAGAAACTGATGGAATCAGTTGCATTTGAAGAGGTTTATTTTTTGCTCTTGCATTTGAAGAGGTTTTTTTGGGGGGGAGAAAAATAAAGTATACATATTAAGATTTCTGATACCTCCAACTGGTTTCTCAGTTCCCTCCTATCTGAAATTATTAGAATTTTGACTCAAGAGACAGAATGTGTAATTTAAAAAAAAAAAAAAAAAGGTGTTTTGGTTTGGATTCCCCCTCAGGAATAATTAAGATTTTGGGGCTGCTCAACAGTTTAAGACCATTATAAATAAATAATTTATTTAATTTACATCACACTTTAGAGCAAAATATGGTGTTTTCGATAAATCAAATCAAGAATAATTGATTTGTTCAAGCATTCTGTCTCTGATCATCATGATGGCTTAGAAAAACAAGATAATGAGAGAGATAAGAAGCTTCACTCCAATCATTGGCAGATGTTGCAGAAATTTGCATCTGAACTTTGTGTATCATGTTGCTTTCTCCTTAACTAGCCTAAGCTTTGTTAACCTATCTGTAGTAAACCAGAAAGATCTTTACATGCATTACATACTTACCAAGGCTGTGGAAAAAGTTTGCAGCTCCTGAAGTTAGGTGCAATGTGACTGATGCATCATTAGAGATATAAAGATGGAATTTAAATTAGTTATTGAACTACTTGCAGGTTGATACCATTTATTTAATTGTGATTGGACAGTAAGACTAACAATCACATAAATCCTCATATCACACCGGAACTAGGTCAGTATCTCCAGCATATAGACACTGTTATCCTTGAAAACACTGTGAGGATAAAAAGGCTGGGTTTGGTGGGACTTTTTTTTTATTCCTTCTTTTTTTCTGAGTGACAAATATTCTCAGCTGCAGAAGAATGGTTTCACTGGCTTTGAACAATAAAGGGTGCATGTATCTCATGTCAGAACATGACAAGAGAAGTTACGTCTTATGATAGTCCAGGTGGTCCATGTAAACACACTACTAAGCTGCCTCATACACACAGACAGTCCCACAGTAAAACAACAACTTGTAAGTTAAAAATTTTACTAGCTTTGCTTCCTTGTTTTATGTGATTTCATTGTTGATATATGCAACCAAGACAATGGTTAGCTTAAAACTGGCCTACGACTTGCCCCAGTCCATACCTGTCATCCTAAGACAAAAGTGACGTGGCTTATCCCTGTTCCACTCATAGAGCTGAGAATACCCTGTGTGTAGGTAATAACACATTGAGTAGTTAACATTCTGCAAACCCACTTCCTGCCTTGTCACTTCAAACTTGCTCATGTTAGTAAAGTTGGAATGATACTGAAACTGGTAAGACAGTATGGTTTAATTATGCATTCCAAATTAGTTGTTGGCCATGTTTCTCATGACAAGCTTAGTTGCAGGAATTTTTAATAATGCGTTCCAACATAGTATTGCCCGTGGTTTCTGCCACAGATACAATGGCCTAGTTACAGCCATTTTTTAAAGTAACATTCTGTGTACATATTGCAGCCTGTATACGGTAAAGGAGAGGGTAGTGTCCTACTCTGTATCTTCAGGAAAAGAAAGCCCACTCACTGCGTAAGTTCATGCATAATACAGGAGTTATTACCATGTCTTTCTCAAGCAGTTGAATTTTCATACTGCTTTATATCAGGAGTTTACAGATTATCAGATATTTTAAAAGATACTGATAAACCTAAGCTTCCTTGACATACAAAACAAGACAAACATCTTTTTGAAAATGCTGTGTCTTGATGTGCTGTTTTTTGCTGAAAGTAATCTTTGAATTGCAATGAATGATAGTTGGGAGATAGCTTTATTACCATGTGCAAGTGGATTTATTTCGAATACATTCCTTTGTGACAAACCAAACATTTCAAAATCTTTCACCAAATAAAAGACTATGTCTGGAAATTAGCTCAGATGGATTCTAACCAGGAACTGTCATAAATTATTACCATGGACACTGGGACATACTGAAGTGAATCTCTGGTGTCAAATAGTAGTTCTAACCTTTTCACATGTAAGTTTTCTCAGAACATAGCTATCTCTGAAAAAAGTTTAAATCAGACAAGTCTGATCTTTTACTACTATTTTATTCCATATGATTAAAGAGTACAAATGGTTCAAACTGGTTGAAAAATTGGGCAGGTAAGCTACAAAATATTAAGTACAAAGAATAATGTTTTAATGTTTTTGCTAGTGACCAATGGAGGGTGAGCTGATGATTTTCTGCAAACAGCAGTGCTTTTAACAAGACAGAACATCACTGATCTCTTCCTACGTCCTCTTTGTTGAAAGGAGAACCCAAAGCAAGGCAGGGAAGAGCATCCCCCTTTTCTGCACCTTTCTGTAGTCAAGTGACTGCCTTCTGCCACAACAGCATAAATAAGATTCTAGAAACAATATGCACGTAGTAAGTTTGAGGTAAATTTACTGAGGTAAGTTGCTCAGAGAGAAACTTGTTAATTTTAAATGACATTATTAAAAAAACACAGTCCAGCTATATGGCAGCCTGAAGCTCCACACTCAGATTTCTTTGTTCTGAGTAGAGGTTGAAGATCACGAGTTGAATGGTTTTGCTATCTAAGCAAGCATTCAGTTGTTTCAAGTTTCAAACAGTTCCATATAGAGCATTATACTCCTGACATAAGCATAAAAGGACTACAAACGTTGATCATGGACAAATTTACAGATCAACCAAGTCAAAGATCAAGTAGAGATAAGAACTTGGAGAGCTGTGAAATCTTCTGAATGATAATTAAGAATATTAGTGTATAGAATTTTTTTCTTAAAATATCCCATTCTGTAAGTTTCTTCTTTGTTATTGTTCATTTTTGTTATCGGTAATTTACTGAACAAGCAAGATTAAGTAAAAACAGGAGGAGAGGTTCATAGCTTCTTTTGAGGATACAGTTTGTGTTTGACAAATTATCTGCATAAGTATACAAGTGTAGTGAAAAGGACAAACTAAAAATGCTAATATCACAGTTGTAATTTATATATTCTTTTCTTTGTCCTCATTAAGTTCATTGTCGTGGTTTAAGCCGTAAATCACACAGTCGTTCTCTCACTCACTCCCCTCTCTTTCTTCCCCCTGCTCCCGGGTGGATGGGGAGGAGAATCAAAGGAATGCAACTCCCACAGGTTGAGATAAGAACAGTTCAGTAACTAAAGTATAACACAAGACCACTACTGCTACCACCAACAATAATAATGACAAGGCAAATACAAGGAAAGAATACAATAGCTCACCCTTCTAATACAAAGCCCGAACACTCACTTCCCCCTCCTTCTTCCCCCCCACTCCGAGGGGGGGGGGGGGGGAATTGGGAGAAGAATCAACAGAATGCAACTCCCACTGGTTGAGATAAGAACAGCCCAGTAATTAAGATATAACACAAACCACCGTTGGCACCACCACCAACAACAATGACCAGGGAAATACAAGGAAAGAGGATACAATTGCTCACCACTCGATGACCGAGCTGTGAACTGAGCTCTTTCGGGTTCCTGCCCCCAGTTTTACATCCTGGGCATGACGTGCTGTGGCATGGAATAGCTCTTTGGTCAGTTTGGGTCAGGTATCCTGTCTCTGCCTCCTCCCGGCTTCCCTCCTCCCTAGCAGAGCATGAAACTCAGAAAGTCCTTGGCCAGACCAAAATATTACCAAGCAGTAACCGAAACACTGGTGTTATCAGCACTGTTCCCAGGCCCAAAATCAAAAACACAGCACTGCACCAGCTACTATGAAGGAGAAAAATGACTGCTGCTGCTGAACCCATGACATTCATAAATAAATAAAATGTTCTGTTCCAGTTCCAGTACAGAATAGATATTTTTAATGGTAAATTAATTAATTTATGAAAAATACTGTAAAAGGAGAGTTGTAGTTTATAAAATACTGTTTTTTCCGCATCTTTTCCCCCCCTGAAATATTGTAAAAACTCACAGATGATGACTATTGTAAGTGAAATTATTATTTTCTGACAAGCTTTGTATGAGTCATTTCAACTACAGCATTAAATAATTACATTAGCTTATTTTATTTGCTGCATGAGGTGTAAAGTATGACAAAAAAGAAATACAGTGACAAGTCGTTGGGTGATGTTTCTTTTCCTTATTGGCAAGGGTTTTTTTCTATTGGGCATCTTCTTACCTGATAAGCTAATATCCAGTTTAATGAATGCTTGGTCTCTCTCTGCAAAAAATCTGCATTTTTGGGCCTGATCCAAAAAGAAGTAAAATCACTGAAAATCTTTCCATTTGTTTCAGAGGCCTTTGAGTCAAGCTTTTAGCTGAGCAGCTGTTTGGAACTTCTAAGCAGTATAAATCACTCTTTTGGATGATATACATTTTTCTGTACTGTACAGTTACTCTAGATAAATTTTGAGTTTAATAACAATATGTCTCTTTACAGGTGACATTCTCCAATTTCATATTGTGCATCTGATCTGAATATAACTTGTAATAGGGATAATTGTTAAATGTGATAACTAAGTTGGCTGAATTAAAAAACAAGGCTGTCAAACCAGAAATGATAAATAATACTGTTTCCAGGAAGCAACTAACACTGGTGACATTGTCATCTATTCCTGTAAAAAGTTATGATGAAAATGAAATATCTCAAATACAGATTCAGATGATTCATGTCAAATGCAGCCTTTAAAACACTGTCAGGATAAATGAAAAATGTAATGTCATTTCCAGCCAACTCCACATAGTTCTGCCATTACAAACACAGTTGAGGTTATAAATAGCTATTTTTACACAAAACCAATACTACATGTGAAACAGACAATTCAAGTTTTCTCCCATCTAAACCAGTCTTTACATACAGTACATCAGGCAGAAATTTTAAAATGCAACACAAATACACTTGAAAGGGTAACAATACTTCCATTCTTGAAAAGATATTGTAGCAGGAGAACATTATGTTATCATGTTGCTCATAACACTATTGTTCTCAAAATTATGTGCCATCCTGAATGTACCTAGATCAGATAGAGTATTGGGCTAATGTTTATGGAGTTATGGTATAAAATAGTATATTGGCTAGCACAAAAGTTTTATCACATTAGCATAGTACTACTCTCCACAAATAAGGTAGTGGTTGTCATAGATTGTATACATGCTCTCTTTCTGCTGTCATTCTTGTACAGCCACTGCATTTCTTCCCTTCTGCTCTTGAATGTGAATCACTTTTCTCTTCCCATGCCCCATTAATTTACTATGCTCTCCAAACTTTCAGTATGAAATTACATAGTTCCTAGAAAATGCCCTGCCTATATTGCAGGTTTTAGGTTTTTTCCTGATCAAAATACTTCAGATGTTATATAGTATTCTGAGTGTTAATCTTTTGCACCCACTGGAATAAAATACTATAATATTATTAACCAGTGCTTGTAATTAAGAGGGCATGCAGAACATTGTTCTATCCAGCACATTATGGTCTGGGAAATAAACTTTTTCTTTAATTACCTAATAGAGTTCAATAGTAATTTGCTGTTAAAAATCAATGACCAATGTAATTTTAACTTACATGGGTGCTTCTGAAATTCTGAAAGACCTTCCAGGAGGTCCATGTTTACTTTTAACCTACTTAGTGGGAAATAAGGTAATTTTAATTCAGCTGATTTAACAGTGGTTTTTTTTGTGTGTGTTTTATAAAGTTACTGGATGTTAGTAAAATGACTAAGTCCATCCTGCAAAAGTGGGTTGAAATGTCAGTTTGGCTTACAGCTAGGATAAGTTTCCCTTCCCTATTTTAAACTTGAATGCAGAATCACACACAGGAGCACAGGGTGACCAGAGGCACTTCTGGAGATCTTCTAGTCCAACTCTACGCTCAGAGCAGGGTCAGGTAGGCCAGGTTGCTCAGAGCTGTGTCCAGGTTTGACTGTCAGCAAGAACAGGGGCTCCACCACTTCTTGGCAGCCTGTTTCAGTGTTTCCTGTATTAGAAAAATGTTTATTTACAGTAAGACAGAATTTCCTGTGTTTCAGTTTGAGCCCATTGTCTCTTGTCCTGTCACTGGATACTGATGAGAAGAGCCTGCCTCTGTCTTCCTTACGTCCACAATGAGGTATTGATACATATGGATAAGATAGATCCTCCAGAGCCTTCTCTTCCCCACACTGAGCAGCCCCAACTCTCTCAGTCTCTCCTTATGTGCCAGATGCTTCATTTCTTTAGTCATCAACACATTACAGGGAGGATGGTTCCTTATGGTATTTCTATATAGTATCACAATAAATGTTGGAATACAAATGCAGAAAGGATCAGTCAATGAAACAATATTTCAGTGATGTCAGAAACAGTCTTAGCATGACAGAAGTATCACTTTATATCTATTGTTGAAAAATAATATATGTCCAGACCCACATTAATTCCTGTATGACCTACTTTCAGCAGCAGCTCTGATTCCAGCAACAGAAGATTTGGATCTATGAGTAGCTCATACTGCAACTAAGTTAAGTGCCAGCTTCTCATAATCACACAGAACACAAGCAGCAAAGCTAAATGTGATTGTTGTGGTATGATTCTATGATTCATGCCAATACACATTTTTTTCTTCTTGTCCATAGCTAAGACTTTGACCTCTCTGAGTTGCTAGGAAAGCTGAACCTGATAGGCATCATTACTGAAATATCTCCTAGCAAAAAAAAAAAAAAAAAAAAAAAAAAAAGGAAAAAAGTGGAATGGAAATCTGTGGCCATGAAAAAGTTGAAATTAAATGAAATTTCAAGAACTGCACCCTGTGTGACACTGACTGGGAAGCACTGACAATAACAAATTTGATTTTGGAATAGAATTGACTGACTCATTTGGTGTCAGCTTTCAAACTCAGCTTTATGAGGGCTCTTTCTTTGGTTTTGATTTTCTGTTCGGTTCCCTGTTTGTTAACAAGGTAAAAGAATTTACGACAGATGGGAAGTCACTAGAATCTGGGTAACTGGTTTCTGAGAGTATTCTTCCATCTGCTTTCCATTTTCCTTTATATAGTGACTTTGTTCGCTCTCTTTAAAGGGAATAAGCCAAATAAGAAGGAACAAATTTTTGGATCTGATCTTAGAAGGTGATTTTTTTTTTTTTTTTTTTTTTTTTTTTGGCTTTGGTCTAAATACAAAATCTGCAAATCCCTTCCTCAAGAGCTGCAAGATATGACATGGTTTGGATGTCACTATTTTTATTTTAAGTAAAAATATGTAATTAAGACATTTCTATTACTTCTTTCCTACACTGATAAAATATTTGTAAAGAAAAATATTGATCATGGTGTTGAACTGTTGTACTTGCAGAACTCAGAAGGAGCATGTTTGTCCATTAAACTGTTTCCTTGAACTGTTGTTTTCGTGCCATGTAGATGAGTATGGCTACTGAATATGCTTCTAATGTCAACTAAAATTTGTTAAAATGGCTAAGGAACTTGTTCTACCACTTCAGTACAGATTGTTGGGAGGTGCAACAGTACATTGTATCTCTTGCATATACAGACACTAAATACTTAACACTTTCCTAATAGTGGAAAGACAGTAACTACTCAAATGGCTTAAAACTACAATCTTGTATCTAATGGAAATTTCCAAAATGAAAATATTATATTAAACCAATTAGAAATTCGTTCTTTAGGGCATTTGGGTACTTCTGGAAAGTATCTTTTAATATAGATTGCCTTTATATATTAACAGTAGTTCAAATACTTAATATAAAATAATCCAATACTACTGGGAGGGGAGATGAGGGGGCAGAATGGTAAATCTTCAATTTCTTGGTGCTATGACTTCATGGAATGTATGTATACATATATGGTGTCACATTTCTTTCTAAAACAAATAGGTGCTATGCTGTTCCCATGATTTCATCATTGCATAGAGAAAAACCTGATATATATGAACAATCAAACATTGTAAATGCCAATGTTGGGACTTTTTTTCAATGCAGCTGATGCATTTGCTGCTATTTTTAAGGCTGAGTGCACAGGATAACCTAAAAAGTTAGAATCCATTATACTTAATGAGGTGTGAGTTTATAGGATTTTCATAAAGTCAGTCAGGGGCAGTGAAAATAAAACAGTATAATAACCTAACAACTATTCTAGGTTGACCACTTCTTGTGGTTTAATGTGATATCTAGCACTATAATATGAGATTACGAATTCTGAAAAAACCAAAAAGCTTTCAAATAAAAGGTAGAAAAAGGTGCTGAATATTCAGCATGTTCTATAAACTGTTAGAAGAGCAAGATACACTATTTTTTTCTGCAAACGTGCATCATCTGGTACAGTATATGCTTACATAGGCCATTTCACCCTTTCATTATGCAGATATTTAAATGTACAATGTAGTTTAATACACTGAAATCAACATCTGTATTTTGTGAGGGGATAGTTACTGAACAGTAGAGTTATAATGGCATAATCTAGCACTGAGGGATGTTTAGTTACACATAGATGTGCTGAGTTATTCTTCGTATAGGTAATGTTATGCTAGGCTATTAAAAACATAAGTGTGGTTGGTTATTAAATAGATATTTATTTTTTTCATGAATAAATTAGTAGATACTAGTGTATTGAGTTTGCATGGCAAGGTTTTGGGGGCTACACGGGTTCTGTCAGAAGCTGCCAGAAGCTTCCACCATGTCTGATCAAGCTAATGCCAGCCAGCTCCAAGGTGGAACCGCTGCTGGCCAATGCCGCGCATCAGCAATGGTGGTAGTGCCTCTGGGATAACATATTCAAGAATGGGGAATAGTCACCACACAGTAAAAACTGCTGATGGAGAGAGAAGCGAGAAGTCATGAGAGAAACAGCTCTACAGATGCCCAGGTCAGTGGGCACCTCAGAATGGGGTGGAGGAGGTGCTCGAGGCACCGAAGCTGAGATTCCCCTGCTGTGGTGCAGCCCATAGTGAGGCAGGCTGTGTTCTGGCAGCCCATGGAGGTCCACGATGGAGCAGATATGGACCTGCAGCCCATGGAGGACCCCATGCTGCAGCAGAGGTATGTCCAAAGGCAGCTGTGGCCCTGTGGGAAGACCATGCTGGAGCAGGCTTCTGTCAGGACTTGTGGCCCCATGGAAAGGTTAGCACATACTAGGACAGGTTTGCTGCAGGAATTGTGACACCTCAGGGGACCCATGATGGAGCTATCTGTTCCTGAAGGACTGCACCCATGGAAGGGGCCCACACTGGAGCAGTTCATGAAGAACTGCAGTCCGTGTGAAGGACACAAGTTGAGGTTTATGGAGGACTGTCTGCTGTGGGAGGGACCCCACAGTGGAGCAGGGGAAAAGTGTGAAGTGTCCTGCCCTGAGGAGGAAGGAGCAGCAAAGACAACGTGTGATGAACTGACCACAACTCACATTCTCCACACCCTACATCACTGAAGGGAGGAGGCAGAGAATTCAGGAGTAAAGTTAAGCCAAGGAAGAAGAGAGTACTGAGAAGTTCTTTTTAAGATTTTTTTTATTATTATTTCTCATTATCATAGGACAATCACCACCAGTCAAAATTTGTGTTTTATAGAGCTACATAGAATGCCATAAATAGGTTTTGTGTCTTAGTAGTGCAGCTCTATAATAGTGAAGGAAATTCACATGAAGTGTGAGAGCTATTCTATCTTAAATCCTATACTACCTTAAAGACATCATAATAAGACTTGAGTAGGATTTCAGTATATGCTGAAATTGATGCAGTTCCTGAACTGTATATACAATTTCATCTCCTGAATTCTGTCTGTGCTGCTTTTTGTCAAAAGATTCCTGTAGTAAAGTGGCTTTTACATTCTATATATAGTGAAAAAATGGGTGTGATTGAGCACTGAGTGTTATTAGCAATGAACATATATAGATATATATATTTGTCCATTGTTCATATAAATGTATATATGCATGTGGATAATGCAACATCTATTCTGAACACCGGTTCACAAATCTGACACCTGTCCAGCATACCATTCCAACTCTCCCTAGCAACACACCAACTCTTTGCAGTAACAATCCATCTGTCTGTGTTACCAATCCAACTGTTCACAAGAAAACCCAAAATCTTTCCAGGATCAATCAGTCTCAGTGTCCTGCCAAGCTGTTTCCCCCTCAGTGTTAAAATGACACAGGTTCTTATGCAATAAACTACTGGGTTTTTAATGGGCTAAATCTGTTGTGGCTCACTGGTCTTCTGACAGCCATATATCTTAAATTTCAGTTACAAAAATTAGAAAACTAAAAAGGACAGAGGAAAAGCAATTGAAGTTCAGCATCTGTGCTGGATAAAACAGAATAATATTTTTTAGAAATCATATACTCTTATAACGCCTTCAACACTGGGCACATCTCCATATGGGAGTACAATGCATAACTTTGAACTGAAATTGAAAGGAAGATAATTTTCTGCAATCACAGAGCACATTTTACATTAGAAAATATGCAGTATTTTTTTGGGTGAGTGCTGAGTACTTCATGTATATTGCAAAATTCTAAATGTAATTATCTGCCTTTATTTCTCTCTCTCTCTAATGCTATGAAAATAACCATTTATGCATGTCATTTACCCTATTTCCAGTCTTATTTATTCTTTCTTTAAGCTCCAGTGACTCTGTGGTTCCCTGTGTCATTTCTCTTTATCTTGCAATACAGGATCACAGAATAATTCCAATGCATATCTTGCTTTCTATGGTCCCAAAAGATAAAAGGGGCTGACAGGGAGCTCAGGAGATCTTTAGACCACCCCAGAGCCCAGAGTACAGCCAGCTATGGGGTGAGACCAGGCTGCTCACAGCTTGGTCCTGTTCTGACTTTAAATACTCCAAGGACAAAGATAGCACAGCTTTCAGAGCAACCTGCTCCACCACCTCACTGTCCTCAAGAGGAAGAAGTTTCTCCTTATATCCCATCTGAAACTCACTTACCTCAATGTGTACCTGTTATTTCCTGCCCTCCCTCCCTGAACTTTGAGGAGCCTGGCTCCATCTTCTTGACAACCCTTGTGTCAGCTGTGGGGTCTGTTAGCTGCACTGAAGCTGTCCCTTCCCCAAGCTGATCCAGCTCTCCTGGTCTCTTCTCACAGGATCATGCTCTCTGGCCCCTACTGACTCGGAGGGCCTCCACTGAGCTCCCTCCCATTTGTCCATGTCTTTCCTGTCAGAAAAAAAAAGACTAAAACTGGATGCATGATCTAGGCATCATCTGACAAGCAACACATAGAGGGAGTCAAGTAATTCACTTAATCAACAGGCTATGCCACTGTTCATACAGCTCAGGATGTTGTTGGCTGCATTTGGTGTCAGCACATACCATGGGCTCACATTTGTCTTGTTGCCCACCTCCACCCCAGGGCCTTTCCCACAGAGCTGCTTCATGGCCTCTACATCCCTAGACAGTGTTGTTGCAGGGGCTGCTTTTTTCTTGTAATGGTTAAACTTCCTTGGGATTTGGAGGGCTTGGAATTTGTCTCTGCTGAATTTTATAATGTTTCATAATGGCCCATTTCTTCAGCCTTTTTGAAGCCCTGTCCTTCAGTGTATTGACCACTACCCATAATTTGGCATCATCTGCAAAGTTGGTGAGAATATGCTCTTTCACCTCCTGCTCATCATTGACAGAGATGTTAAAGAGAAAAGACTCTGATGCAGACCCCTGTTGCAGCTCACTTGTCACAGACATCCGGGTAAATTCTAACCCATTGTCGTGATTTAAGCCCAGTCACCCAGTAACTCAGAGAAAAACACGCAGTCTCTCTCTCACTCCCCCCTTCCACCCCCCAGCTCCCGGAGGGATGGGTAGGAGAATCGAAAGAATGCAACTCCCACGGGTTGAGATATGAACACTCCAGTAACTAAGGTATAACAAAAACCACTGCTGCTACCACCAGTAATAATAACGATAAGGGAAAATAACAAGGGAAGAGAATACAACCGCTTATCACCCACCGACCGATACCCAGCCCGACTTGAGCAGTGATCTAACCCTTCCAGGAAACTGTCCCTAGTTTATATACTGGGCATGATGTGCTGTGGTATGGAATAACTCTTTGGTTAGTTTGGGTCAGGTGTCCTTGTTGTGGTTTAAGCTGTAAATCATGCAGTTTGCTCACTCACTCCCCCCTCTTTCTTCCCCCCAGCTCCCAGAGGGATGGGGAGGAGAATCGAAAGAATACAACTCCCACAGGTTGAGATAAGAACAGTTTAGGAACTAAGGTATAACACAAACCGCTACTACTACCACCAATAATAATAATGACAAGAGAAATACAAGGAAAGAGAATACAGCTGCTCACCACCCGATACTAGGCCAGATGCAGCTGCTAACTGAATTCTTCCGGGTTCCTGCCCCCAGTTTTTTTCATCCTGGGCATGATGTGCTGTGGCATGGAATATTTCTTTGGTCACTTTGGATCAGGTGTTCTATTTCTGATTCCTTCCGGCTTCCCCTCCCCCTTACAGAGCATGAGACTCAGAAAGTCCTTGGCCAAACCAGACATTCTAAGGTGTAACTATAAACATTGGTGTTATCAGCGCTGTTCCCAGGCTGAAAGCTGAAAACACAGCGTTGCACCAGCTACTAAGAAGGAGAAAAATGACTGCTACTGCTGAACCCAGGACAGTCCTGTCTCTGCTTCCTCCTGGCTTCCTCTCCTCCCTGGCAGAGCAGAGACTAAGAAAGTCCTTGGTCAGACTAAACATTACTGAGCAGCAACTGAATACATTGGTGTTATCAGCACTGTTCCCAGGCTGAAAGTCAAAAACACAGCACTGCACCAGCTACTAAGAAGGAGAAAAATGACTGCTACTGCTGAACCCAGGGCACCCATTAACCACCTTCTGAGCCCCATCATCCAAACACAGCTGATCCATCTGGTTGTCTAACCATGTAGATGATAACATCCCTACTTCAATATCATGGATAACAGTGATAAAAATTTGTTAAAGTCGAGGTAATAACATGCCCTACTGTCCCTGCATTGACAGATCTAGTCATTTTATCATAGAAGACAAACAGGTTGGTAAAGCACAATTTATTCTTGATAAATCCATGATGGTGACTTCCAATCACCTATCAAACTTCATGTGCCCAGAAATGTGTTCCAAGAGGACTTTCTCCATGATTTTCCCAGGAACTGAAATGAGGCTGGCTGACTGTAGAGCTCCTGGTATTGACCTTTTGGCCTTTTTTGAAGAAGGTTGTGACATTTGCCTTTCTCCAGTCAACAGAGACTTCCATTTCCTTCTCAAATACTATGAAAGGCAAATAAAATCAAATTGATATTTTTAAATCTTTTCAAAGCTTTTACATATTTCATTGTGTACATATTTTATTTTCTTGAATAACAATAGAAGCATTGAAATAGCACATCTCTTCTTCAGGTATTTTAACATTTGATTTCAGCTGCAGTTGTATTCATTTCTGTGGTACATAAATTCTTCTGGATACAACTATCTACTACTGAGATAAAGTTTCTGGCTACAGAATATATCTTGAAATCCTGAAGAGGGTTATTGTATTGGCTCACTGCCAAGCGTACTGTGGCCTGTAAGATGTCAATAGAAATTAGAGATACATGGACGTTAATATATGAACAAACAACTTAGCTGAGGAATTCTTGAATAATTTTAAATTAACCTACACTTCACTGAATGGAAATTCAGGCAGTGTTTCAAGTGAATTGTCTACAGATTATTCATATGAATTAATAGTGTAGGTCTGAGTACACAAACTTGCTAGTTGCAATTAGAAAACAGTAGTAATTAAATGTTTCCGGAGAGTTTAGAAACTATTTTAAAAAGTTTTCTATTGCTTTCACTACTGCATTTCATTTAAAGTTCGGTTAATTCATACGGTCTAGGTCATGGATCTTTTAAAAAAGGTTGATATCTTATTTATTTAAAATAATTAAAATTATGAGAAAAAGTGCCAGCATGACATATGCTAGGTTACTTTCCAGTCTAGTCCATTGAGCTTATTTCTCTTTTAGGCTCTTCTAGTCCTCAAATAGATATGTCAGGATGACTTTTAAATCCCATTCACCTGCACAAGAAAATGGCTTTGCACTGTTTTTTGTAAGCAGGAATCTTTATTTTCTCTTCTGCTGGTACTGTCAGCACTCAGTGACTAGAGTTCCTAAATTATGGTCTCATTCTCAAAACCCACAGTAGCTGACAAACTAAGGTGGGAGTAGGTTCACTTCTTGTGCATTGAATTTTTGAGGTACCTGTGGAGAACACTGCCAACACAGAAAGCTCTAATACATGATTTTCCACACCTGCTGCTGAACAGAGTTAATGAGTGAGTTTTGTGCTTTGTTTTGCTTTATTGATGTGTGGAAACCAGGGTTTTTGATGCTTATAGCACAAGCAGCACATCTTCTTGGTCCTACTGGCTTTTAAAAATAACCATCTACTTGTAAAATCTTCTGTGAAAATGAGGTCAGCTTTATTTTTGATGTCTGAATCAGTGCTGAGGAGCTGAGCATAATACACTGCTTGTCCTTTGCGCAAGTTGTTCCATACATTAATATATACTTATTATTAGTAGTATTTCTGTATTTTTTCCAATATCCAGCATGTCCTTAAGAGGAATTAGTATGTTAAAAAATAGATCATATAGAAAATGTAGTGGGTTAAAATATAGAATCATAGAATAGTTAGGGTTGGAAAGGACCTTAAGATCATCTAGTTCAAGCCCCCCTGCCAGGGGCAGGGACACCTCCCACTAAACCATGCCACCCAAGGCTATGTCCAATCCAGCCTATAATTTGGATTTTAAAAAAGGCAATGCTAAAGCAGACAAAACTAATCAAATGGTTACTGATATTATAAACAGGATCCTAGATATTCTTGGCATTTTATCAATTATAAAGATTTCAGTCAGGAGAAGTAATCTAATAGTCCTGGCCAATAAAATCCAGCTGTTAGCAGATGTCCTTATTCAGATGTGTTGCCTTGTACATCCTGAATAATTAGATTGTACATGGGTGGTTTGAACTTCACTGCTTGGTGCAAAGAGCTCTCACAGCCCTTCAGGTCTTGTGAACTTAATTTGCGATCTGTAATGTAATGGAGGTTAGGCTTTGTGCACAGTTCACATGCCAGACCAACAACAGGGGATTCATAAGGGTGAAAGGGTTGAATGGGTGAAAGCATTGTTGTGTTACAGACTCACACTTTAAACCTAATTTGGAGATAGAATTTCACCTTTTCAACTCTTCCCTACATTCAGTTGCAAAGCACAATTGCTCATACATGCCATGACTTTGGCCCTGCAGTCATAAGCAGAGATGTCACAGTTGATCTAAACGGTATATCAGCACTAGGCATCACTTAGGAAAATGTTTAAAAACAAGTAAAACTAAGCACTGAGTATTCAGAAATGAGCTACTGTGTTGAAGAGACAAAATATGTTACAGAGTCTCATGGTAATCAAATGGAGGAAACAGTGTAGATATAACACTGCAAAACTATTCCCCTTCCCAGAACATTACAGAAAGAAATAAAAATTAGGGATGTTTAATTTTCCATGTTCAGTTTTGCAGGTGTTTATATTTATTCCTTTTTTTATAATTATTTTTTACAGTAATCAAAGAAGGAAAGTAGCACTTATGTATACCACGGTAATATTTCCTTTTTCTTGCCTGCTTGCTTTCTTCTATAATGACAAAGGATGTTTTTTAGTGTTTCATGGCCAGTTATTGAAAGGTAAAAAAACATTGGTTTTAAAAACTAGGTAGTGGCAAACAAGGAAAGACGATGCAAGAAAGAAAAGAAAGGAAGACTGAGAAAAAAGAAGAGATCCAGTGAGCCAGCAATATAGTCTAATTTTTATACATTGAGGAAAACAGAGGCAAAATAGACTTCCTACCACAGAAAAATTCTAAGTGTAAAAGTATAAAAAAATAAAGGCTCACTTTATACTACATTTTCTTTATGTGATAAAGCTATATTCTATCTTTCTGATGAAATTACAAATAAATGCTATAACAGTAGTGTTTTCATTAACAAACATACATGATATTTGTTTATTTAGACATTAAAGTTGAATGAAGAAGAAATTTCTATTTCAGATCCATTGACGTCATCTTTATAATAAAACTGACTTCTCTGTTAGACAGAACTCAAATGGGTACTAGAGGACAGAGTAGCAAATTAGGACAAAATTTCCCAGGAAAATCTTATGAAATTAAATAAAAATGTTTGAGTGCTTTATCTGAAAAAAAAAAAAAAGACAACTTTTTTTTTTTTTTGAATCTTTAATTTCTGCATGCCCTAATTAAATATACCTTTTGAAAAGGTCAACAAAATAAATATTTGGTGTATATTTTAAAATTGTAGAAAAAATTCCTTATTATTATAAAAAGGAAGCATTTTGAGCTTGAAAGTATGACAGAAATTATTACACTAAGCCTATAGCAAAATACGTATCATCAAAGAGCTGTGTTAGGCAATATTCAACGTTTAAAAATAAATAATGAATATAGAAAATAAAGCTTGAATTTTAATTCTAGCAGCATGTGGAAACTTAGATAGTTTTATCTGTGGAGTTACATTCTTGTACTTAAATCCAGACCAAATTTTTGTCTTTGATTGTGATATACTTCATAAACCTATAGTCCACAGCTCTGGCAGATTTGGAAAAGCAAGCCAGAAATAATCAGAAGCTGTCACTTTAGTATGTTCAATTAGAAGGTAGTAGGCTCACTTCTGAAATAATACACTTGTATAAAAATCCGATTTCCTAAAAGAACCACAAAATCCCAAACTGGTTGAGGTTGGAAGGGACTTCTGGAGTCATGTGGTCTAACCTCCATGTGCAAACAAGGCTACCTAGACCGGACTGCCCAGGACTGTGTCCACATGGGACTCCACAGCCCCTCTGGGAAACCTGCACCAGTTCTCCGTCACCCTCACTGTAAAAAAAAAGTATTTTCTCTTTTTCAGGATGAACCTCCTGTGTTTCAGCGTGTACCCATTGCCTCTGGCCCCACTACTGGACACCTCGGAAAAGAGTCTGGCTTTGTCCTCTTTGCACCCTCTCTTCTTGTATTTATGTACATCAGTGAGATTGCCCCCTGGGCTTTCTCTTGTCCAGACAGACCTGTCCCACCTATCTGAGCCTTTCCTGGTAGGACAGATGCTCCAGTTCCTTAATCATCTCTGTGGCTCTTTGTTGGACTTCATCCAGTATGTCCATGTCTTTCTTGTGCTGAGAAGCCTAGAACTGGATACAGGACTCCAGGTATGGCATCACCAGTGTTGGAGATCATCTAGCTCAATCTGCTCGCCGTACTTTATACAATATAGCCCAGAACACCATTAGCCTTCTTTGTAGCAAGGGCTCATGTTCAACTTGGTGCCTACCAGGACCGCCAGGGCTTTTTCTGCCAAGCTGTTTTCTAGCTGGTTATTTCTCCCCAGGTGTAGGACTTTGCACTTCCCCTTGTTGATTTTCATGAGATTCACGTCAGCCCATTTCTTTTACTGAAGGAAAACCCAGAAACTGCTGCAGAAACTCTTGCCTCGGTTGTCTGACTGTTACCTGCGCTATTGCAGAGATAACCCTGAATAACCTGCTGTAGAAGCAGGAGTTAGATTATTTCGGTACCCTACACAGGTCAATTACTTCTGATTAGCAATACACTCTGTTAGCTTTTTTGCATGTTCTTGCTAAAGTGGTCATTCTGCTTTAGAGCGCACTGTGAAGACATACAAGATTTCTCAGACCTAGGTTATATTTCTGCTCAATAAGTCTGTCAGTGTTGAACAATATTATATGCAGATTACTTAAAAGATCAGCACCTGCTTCTTGCATTCATTCACTCATCTGTCATTCAGCTTTCTAGCAACCACTTAGCATAACCAGTTACTCATTGTGAGGAGCACTTAAATTATCTTTTTTTTCTTTTTATTGGGGGAAGGAACAAATAACTATTGCCATTTTAATGCTTTTTCTTACGTTTGTGTATTTTGCATTTAGAAACAATTAAAAGAAACATTATCTATAGTGCCTGCAAGGATATGAAAATAAGCAGCTATTGAGATATAAGACTAGTAACAATTTTTTCAAGTAATGCAGTCTGGTTCTTAAGGGTATGAAAAAGGCTATTGAAGGATTTGGTTACTCATTTTTGTACCTAGCTTTATCTAGAAAACATAACAATCTAATTATAAAAATCAGCATGAGAAAACCTTAAAGGCCTTTAGTTCATTCTAAAATGTTTCCTTTTATTATTTCCACAGTGACAAGAAAAACCTTTGCTTATACACCATCCCCACCTAGATCAAGCAACATAATTCATAATTTTGTTCACGACGTGGACAGTAGTTCTTGTTCTAACTTCTACTTTCCAACTTTATGCAACTGTTGCCTCAACTCATGTCTTTATCATCAACTTAGATAACAACAATGATTTCAATGGAACTGAAAATTATGCACAGATTTAAGTCTAAACACAAGCATGTACAGACCTCTAACACTGGTCTCTCTTTAAAGAGATTGGTTCTTTTATTTCAGCAAAATTAGGAAGTCTGTACCATTCCTTTTTTATTTCGAACTTTTGACTTTTTTTTTTTATAATTTTAAAAATTGGTGAGGTTTGATAGTCAAAATCTTCCATGGAAACAGGCCCCACTAAGAAGCATATATTTAAAGTGCATTTTTGTAAAGCTGACTAAAAAAGGACAGAGAATTTATTTGTTTTAGTCTTCCAAAGTATGCAGGTAGTAGACATTCTTGATCCATTGCTGCAGGGAAAACTGTCAGGAATTGTGCTGAAAAGTAATCAAGGCATCTGGGAGCTAGATTGACTTTCAAAATGAAAAGTGTTGCAAATGAGCTCTAGACACTGTTAAATGTTTGGAATGAGCTTTACTTCATCATTTCTTCTAAAAGCCTGCAAAGATGACAAGCAGAAAAAAGTCACTTTTCCTTCATGCCATAAGAGCTGTTTAGGAGAGAGCATTTAGGCAAATGAACATCTTGGTTATAGAATCATCCTGTTGCAAGCCTGAATGTTTTTATATTTCTAGAGAATTTAACTCGTCGTCCTTTTCTTATGACCTTTGTCATAAACTGACTTTTTGCTTCTCCTAACTTCTCAAATATAAAAGTGAAAAATTATTTAGTGAAAAAAAAATCCCAACAAAATTGTGAAGCCAGATGTTGATGGTGTCCTAACTGGTTTTTCATATGAGGACATAATAATGTGTCTTTACTAACATAATCAAATGCTCCCTCTCAAGTAATTTATTCTTACTTAAAACCTTAAAATCTTTTGAGTTTGATAATATTTCACCCTTTTTCCACAAAGAAGAGTTAGTGCTTTTAAACAAGTAAGCATTGGCTGTGCTCTGTTATAGCTGATATTTTTTCTTTGCTCTTCTTTGTATTAGAATTTTACGGTTTTTGTGTGCTTAACATAAGAGGTAACTCCCCCATTTAAAGAGTATTCTTCCTTGAAAAGATGCATTCTGATAAGCACTGTCTTCAGATAGCCTCTATAAAACCAGGGGAAGAGTAACCATTACCTAAGGAGAACTTTTTGGTTTACTACCGCACATAGAGATAAATATTATAGATGCTGAATTGTAGATGCTTCTAAAGATAACTTGAAGTCTTAGATATGCAATATACAGTAGTAAAATGTTTAAGTACACTGCCAGTAAAAGAGTTGCCTAGCTGAAGTACAACACTTTCTTTCCTAGGCAAGTAGAAGATCCATATTTTTATTCAGATACCAGCTTTCCAAGTAAAATTTTGGAACCTGTTAGTTATCAGCCTGAATTTACGATCAGTAAATAGGTAATTAACATCTTTAAATAAAAAATGCTTCAGTTAATATTCCTTCAGAAAAATAAATAAATTAATTAATAAACAAATAAATAGAGAAGTCGTCTTAGAAGTAAAGTTTGTCTTTTGCTGGACTTAAATAAATATCTCCATTTCTTTGCTCCTTCTGAAGACAAAGGTCTCTAAGGTTATAAGTAAAGGCTGCAAAACTGCTTCAAGGGGCCTTTGAAGGGAAAATAGGTAATACCTTCCTGTTATGGATTATGTCTTGTTCAATAACACTGTAAAAAATGTAGTCCAGACTTGCCTATAGTCTTTGACTGGTTGGACAAAAACTTGGTTGACATGGTCTAGTGTGAGGTGTCCCTGCCCATGGCAGGGGAGCTGGAGCTAAATGATCTTAAAGTCTTTTCTAACCTTAACCTTTCTATGATTCTATGATCTGGTGATGCAAAGTAAATTTAAACCTGCACAGAGAGAATCATAAGGTCAGAGCGAACTGCATTTTGACACCTTTAGCCATAGCTAATAGTAGTTTGTTCCAGGATGCGGTTTCACTTAACAGATCTCATACCAGTAATATATGCCTGCTTTCTGCTGGTGTAGATTTTGTGCAGTGTACTTCTGTTGTGGTTTAAGTCTAGTCAGCCACACAGTTTCGCTCTCTCACTCCCCCCTCTTTCTTCCCCCCGCTCCCAGAGGGATGGGAAGGAGAATCGAAAAGAATGCAACTCCCACAGGTTGAGATAAGAACAGTTTAGTAACTAAAGTATAACACAAATCACTACTGCTACCACCAATAATATAATGACAAGGCAAATACAAGGAAAGAATACAATTTCTCACCACCTAAAACCAAGCCTGACCACGCAGTGCACCCCCCACCCTTCCGGGTCTCTGCTCTTCCATCTTGGGCATGACGTGCTGTGGGATGGAATAACCTCTTTGGTCAGTTTGGATCAGGTGTCCTGTCTCTGCTTCCTCCCGGCTCCCCTCCTCCCTGGCAGAGCATGAAACTCGGAAAGTCCTTGGCCAGACCAAAACATTACCAAGCAGTAACCGAAACACTGGTGTTATCAGCACTGTTCCCAGGCCCAAAATCAAAAACACAGCGCTACACCAGCTACCAAGGAGGAGAAAAATGACTGCTGCTGCTAAACCCATGACAACTTCCTAATCAGTGGGATAGCAGTTGATACCTGCTTCACACAGGTGGAGACAACTATACAAGAAGAGAATTAAGTCCTGAATAGATATTCATAAACCAAACTGTTGAAGTAGTTACTTGAAACAACAAATATATGTTGGCTCAAACTTTAAAAAACAATTTTTAAAACTGAATAGAGTATATGTAAGTATACTTTGAAGACTATGTAATTTAGGCATTTTCTATAACAAGTTTCAAAACCCATTGTCCTGGTTTTATTTGGGATAGAGTTAACTTTCTCTGTAGTAGCTGGTACAGTGCTGTGTTTTGGCTTTAGTTTGGGAATAATGCTGATAGCACATTGATATTTTAGTTGTTGCTAAATAGTGCTTATCCTGACCAGGGAGTTTTCAGTGTCTCATGCTTGCCAGTGAGGAGGGGCACAAGAAGCTGGAGGGAAGCAGAGACAGGACACCTGATCCAAACTAGCCAAAGGGATACTCCATACCACACCATGTCATGCCCAGTGTATAAACCGGGGTGAGTCACCCGTAAGGGACGGATTGTTACTTAGGTCAGACTGGGCATCAGTCAGCAGGTGGTGAGCAGTTACATTGTGCATCACTTGTGTTTATTGGGTTTTCTTTTCTTTTCCCTTATAGTTTTATCTCCTTGTTATTTTCGTTACCATTATTAGTAAAAGTAGTAGTAGTAGTATACTGTACTTTAGTTATTAAACTGCTCTTATCTCAACCCATGGGGTTTACATTCCTTTGATTCTCTTCCCATTCCATCCTGGGAGGGGGGGGAAGGCAGCGATGAACAAGTGTGGGATTTAGTTGCTGGCTGGGTTTAAACTGTGATAACCAGTATTGTGCATATCAGAAGCCTGGGTAACATTTCTATTTGTATTCTCTAAGTAAAGCTACAGACTGTAATTATTCCAAAAGCTGGTGGAGAGCAGATAGCTGAACCTACCAAAAATCTTTGATTGAATACAGGACTACTTGTTAGAAGATGTCTCTCAGACTTTTAGTGTCAGAACCTTAAAAAATCACTGTAAAACAGAACTGTGATACTACTATATGCTTACTGTGTAAGTTTCATGTAGCATAAATGTTTTAATAGCTTTTTTCCTCTGTTTCTGACTTTTTATAATTTTTTAATAATATGATGCAAGTTTTACAAAACTAAATGCAGCAAAAAACAGGAGCAGAGAGGTCTGGCATAGCACCCCAAGGGGATCTTGAATTAAAGGCTGGCAGGTATCCAAGACTCCCACATTCCCCTCTAGGAAAAAGATTTCTGAAACAGTGGATTCAAAATACACTGCACTTTTATTTTAAAACATGGTCTTACAGTATTCATTTTAACAGAATTCTTGTATGTCCAGCCCTGACAACCTAGTCTAATTATACTATAAACAGCTGTGTTGAACCAACATTCTTAAAAGGAAATCCTTTTTCTTCTCCCATATGAACAACTCTATGTACGGTATTTTTCCATTCTTGTTTCATTCCTAGAATGCAATGTGACAGCATGTTGGAGAGAATTACAAGTCATGATTAAGAGTATTATGCATGATTCCCTCAAAATGCTTCAGACTATCACTGAACACAAATGAATGGTGCCATGGAGAAGATGAACGCTGTTTCAATCCTTCATTCTAAAACAATGAAATAAATGTGAAACCCGGTAAGGAACATAGACAATAATTTTTAGTAGTGATGTATAAAAATATGTATATTTAAGTCCTTGCAGTTTACTAATATTGACATTCCAAGGTCAAAGTTCTTCAAGTAGGGACAGATCTTTTAAAATGCAAACACATGAATGGACATAAAAATTTGAATTGCAAATATAAAAGCAAATTTCCAGCGTAGGGTACAGAAAAACACATGCAGTTACAATAACTAGTGACAAATTTTGTTCCAGTTTTCTATTTTAAGAATTGACTCCACACCTCATTTTCTTAATGAATTGCCAAAAAAAAATTATCTTCATTCTATGACAAGAATTTCTGCATTTTTATCATGTCAAAGGATATTTTTATGAGTTTAATGAAAGTTGTTGAAACCTTACAAGTTCCTTCAAAATGACACACGAAGGCTGGGAATGACTGGTATATCTAGTTACAATCAACAGTTAGATCTTGTATCAACTGAGATAAGTTCTACCTTTCATACTACATCTTGGCATTCATTTCCCTGACCTTTTCATCAAATATCATATAAAAATTTCTTCTCTGGTCAGTAGAAAGAAGCAATTGAAGCCTAAATCTGAAAGTGCCAAATCTCTTGAGAGATGCCTCTCTCTCCCCAATGCCCATAGAGGGAGCCTAGCTGCCACATTTTTTTAAATTCTGTAATTAAGTGAGATGAATCCCTGTCCTTCATATGACAGTATTATATATGACCAGTGATACATTCCAAACAGTTCTGCAAGTAACTTCAAATCTCTGCATCTTCATATAATATGTGCTATAAAACATAAAAATAAGGAGGTTTTCCTAAGAAACACTGCATGTTATTAGGAAAACAATAACAGAAAGTATATATAAGATTCTTATGGGGTAATATTAAACGGTCCATAACTTGAGCACAGCTTTTACTTATGTTTTACTTTGTATTTGTCAGTAGTGGTGATAAATCTAAAACAATAAAACAATGAGAAAATTGTGAGTAACTGTCTGGGGACATCTGCCACAGCCCATTACACTCGAAAGTTCAGATAAAAAGAGTTTTTCAGAAAACTGAGAAAATAAATTTTAGTATATAGCAATAACAAGGAGATAAATAATATCAACATGCTTTGTCAAGAACAAATTCTGCCAAGTTAATTTCCTTTCATGACAACGCAACAAATCTTTTAGGCAGACAAGAAACAGTTATCACATATTTTGAGTTTCAGATCTGTCCTATGTTAAGCCTTGTAAGCAAGTGAGGGAAGCAGAGAAAAGTTTCTAATCATTCACTATAAAACTGAAAGATGTACTGAGTGTTGCTGCTTAAGGTTCTTACTTTGCTGGTGGTGTCTGTTGGATTTGGTTTCTGTTGTATTAAATTTCTAGATGAAAAGAGACTAGGAAGGATAGTAGCAATGCTGGAGGAAAAGATTACAATGCAAAGAGGTCTTGGCAGATGTAAGAAAAAGACTGAAAACAAAGATTAAGAGGAAATTCAGCAAAAATATATGCAAAATTCCACCCTTCTGTTTCTTGTAAATGCAACTGAATGAACAGGCTAGACATCAGCTGTAGAACATTTGAACAGATGAGGCACACTTGACGGCAATGGTATTAGAATGAGAACAAGAACGAGAACAAGATGAAAGAAGAACAAGAACTAGAATAAGAATAAGATGCAAAAGCAGAAGATGATGATGAAGAAGAAGATAAAGATAACAGTGACAAAGAAATTAACTTTCCAATTCTAAGGATCATGGTACCTGGGAATTCCATGGGACCTTATTGGTCTGGGAGGAGTGAACAAGATCTCCTTGTCACTATATAAATTTTCTTTTTCTAATAAGCTTATGTGATAACATAGAATCATAGAATAGTTAGGGTTGGAAAGGACCTTAAGATCATCTAGTTCCAACCCCCCTGCCATGAGCAGGGACACCTCCCACTAAACCATGCCACCCAAGGCTATGTCCAACCCAGCCTTGAACACCACCAGCGATGGAGCATTCACAACTTCCCTGGGGAACCCATTCCAGTGCCTCACCACCTTTACAGTAAAGAATTTCTTCCTCATATCCAATCTAAACTTCCCCTGTTTAAGTTTGAACCCATTACCCCTTGTCCTATCAACACAGTTCCTCATGAAGAGTCCCTCCCCAGCATCCCTATAGGTCCCCTTCAGATACTGGAAGGCTGCTATGAGGTCTCCACGCAGCCTTCTCTTCTCCAGGCTGAACAGCCCCAACTTTCTCAGCCTATCTTCATATGGGAGATGCTCCAGTCCCCTCATCATCCTCGTGGCCATCCTCTGGACTTGTTCCAACAGTTCCATGTCCTTTTTATGTTGAGGACACCAGAACTGCACACAATGCTCCAAGTGAGGTCTCAGGAGAGCAGAGTAGAGGGGCAGGATCACCTCCTTCAACCTGCTGGTCACGCTCCTTTTGATGCAGCCCAGGATACGGTTGGCTTTCTGGGTTGTGAGCTCACACTGCTGGCTCATGTTCAGTTTCTCATCAACCAAAGCCCCCAAGTCCTTCTCCACAGGGCTGCTCTGAATCTCTTCTCTGCCCAACCCGAAGCTGTGCCTGGGATTGCTCCGACCCAGGTGGAGGACCTTGCACTTGTCATGGTTAAACTTCATCAGGTTGGCATCAGCTCACCTCACAAGTGTGTCAAGGTCCCTCTGGATGGCATTCCTTCCCTCTAACGTATCAACCGAACCACACAGCTTGGTGTCATCGGCAAACTTGCTGAGGGCGCACTCAATCCCACTGTCCATGTCACCGACAAAAGTGTTGAACGAGACAGGTGCCAACACCCATCCCTGAGGGACGTCACTCATTACTGACAAGGATGTCATGTGAGACAGTGTCAAACGCTTTGCACAAGTCCACGCAGATGACATCAACTGCTCTACCCTTGTCCATCAGTTCCGTAGCCCCATCATAGAAGGCCACCAAATCGGTCAGGCAGGATTTCCCCTTAGTGAAGCCAAGCTGGCTCTCACCAACCACCTTGTTGTTTTTCATGTGCCTCAGCATGCCTTCTAGTAGAATCCGCTCCAAGATTTTGCCAGGCACAGAGATGAGACTGCCTGGTCTGTAGTTCCCTGGCTCATCCATTTTCCTCTTCTTGAAAATGGGGGCTATTTTCCCCTTTTCCAGTCATTGGGAACTTCACCTGACTGCCATGATTTTTCAAATATGATGGACAGTGGTTTAGCAACTTCATTTGCCAGTTTCTTCAGGACCAGCGGATGGATTTCATCAGGTCCCATGGACTTGTATACGTTCATGTTCTTAAGACGGTCTTGAACCAGATCCTCTCCTACCGTGGGCCTAGGGTCTTCATTCTCACAGTCCCTGCATTTGCCTTCCAAGACTTGGGTGGTGTGGTCAGAGTTTTTTCCAATGAAGACTGAGGCAAAGAAGTCATGACTCTTTACTTTGGAAGTAGAACTTTGTAAGTCATATTTCTTGTTTCTTACAATGAAAATATGCATCTTTCCAAAATATAAATTGACTGGTGAAAGAAAGTCTTAAAATTTTGAAGTATGCTAATGGGGCAATCTGCCCTCCTGTTATCTTTTGTGTTGATCAAAGTTAGATAATTAAACCCAGAGAAGATGTATCTTTTATACTTCTTTATATTAATGTTTCTATGGAGTGTCGCATATTCTTTGCATTATAAAAAACGTGATGACTTATAGCACTTCCTTTTTAATGTTTATCTGGTAGGAAAATAAGTCCTGTATTTGTCTCTTATTTAGAAAACACTATTTCTAAATTAAACACAAACACATTTTAAAAAGGGAAAATCCAGAAAGGCTTCTTTGGGGTTTTGGATTTAATCCTACCCATAATTACGTTGGTAATGATTTAATATTGACTTTGATAACAGTATGATTAGGCCTATTATTTGTTATTTCTGAAGACAATTTGATAGGGATAATGTGCAATTGACAGCAGCTTGAGCTTTGGCAGTAGCACCATTAACAAATGCAAAACCAAATCCATAGGCTCAAATCTGGCACAAAGTTGGCTCTTATAATGCATGCAATGCTTCTAGTGGTTTAAAAGGAATCATAGAAACATATCTAATATTAGATTTTATTGCAAGCAAAAAACAATTGCACCAACACAGAAGCAAAGTGTTTATTATGATTTTTTTTAGTGCTTAAACATGGTAATTCTAGAACTATATGGAAATATGTTTCAGAAAGAGCTTCACAACACTGTCATTATAGTATTATATTTCAATAAATAATTACGTATATAAAATGCATAGAATAGTATATTTTATAATTTCTAGTACACCTCCTTAATTCCACAGAATATGCATTGTGCTTCCATGTGTTTGGCATGATTAACTAATGTGATTGACTAAAGAGAATTCTAAACTGAAATGTTTTCTGTGACCAAGCTGACTGAAGTGGTAAAGATGTTTGCTGTTTCTTCCTTGCTTTGTCACAGTAAGCCTCTAGCAAGCACATATCAAGGCCTGGCCCAGTTGGCAACCACTCAAATACAAGCAGGTACTACAAAGAATTAAGATCTTCTGATATATTATTTATTCATTTCCACAGATTTACATGTTTAAATGAAGAGTTCATATTCATTGATTGTGACTGGCAACTTCAATGCAGAATAATGTTCAAAAAATGTCAGAACATTTAATTTTTAATTATTAAATTTAATAAGTTTAGTGACTTATTTGGAAAGTAGTAGAAAGGGGGTTTTGCCCTAAATCTAATGAGTGTGAGAAATTTAGGACCTATCAATAGTTTATTTTGCTATTGCACTTGTATTACTATATCCTGGTAATCATTAATGCTCATCTCCTGAAACAGCTGAAGTTGAATGACTGAAATTCAGTAATCACCATACTGCTTTACACTGAATAATTTGTGACTAATATATATGGATATATGAACATGCATGCACATGTATGCTCTGCAATAAAATACAGTCTTTTATCAATCGCAAACAGCAAACTTGTTTGTTGTTATATGATGTTGCTGAGCATTTTGAACCTGGCCATGTACAACCCAGTGGCTGTTTGAAAAGAAAGCAGAATGAATTAGTTTTATTCTGTTACATTGAAAGTTTAAAACCTCAGGGTTAAACACTCTCTCTGTAGGATGTATTTATGCTGTTGCTTTCTTACACTTTGTGTTCTCTTTGTATCTCTAACAATAAAGATTCCAAGAACTATGAAAATATAGAAGAGATATCTAGAAATGTAAAAGCAGATTATTTGTTGATAACTTAGCAGCGATAAAGACTTCTTTGTAAAGCAAATTTTGAGAAAATCTGCAAGAGAACCAAGTTTTAGGTATGAGCAGAACTCAAAAGCTACAGCAGTGTTGAAAGCTGATTGAAACAATGGAAAGTACTATCCTGGAGGTTGAACTTGTGTGTTTCATTGCATGCATTCTAAGTACTCCCCCCAAAATTATTGAGACAACTTGAAGAGCTTGAAGCATGTACATAAATCTTTACAATAGCAGGGCTCCAAATCAATATGGTATGTACCTAAACATTTTATATTAAGAAAATACTGGCATAAAACCATAAAGAACCTTGTCTGTCAAAATCTGAGGCATCTATTTTCTTGATCAAAAATGACAACTTATAAGGCTTGATTCTCCAATAGAAGAAAACCATTTTCTTGATCACTAGATAGTTGATAGAAAACAGATTTTAAATCTTCTTCTGCTTTTGTTTTTGTTAGTTTCCTCTACTATTTTGGAAAGGAGGAGAAAAAATATCTTTCTTTTTTGTGAAAACAGTGACAGCTTCAACTTTTTGTAAAAGCTGAAGGGCTACAGCAATGCTTTACTTTGGCTATGAGAAGCTCAGCAACCTATTCATTTTCTGGGAAAAGAAAATATGAAGAACTGTCAGAAAAACTTGGCTAATTATTTGGAAATTTAATAATTGGGTAATCATTTAATATTATCTTTGTGTCTTTTTAAAAAAAATGTTAGGTATACTTTTAAAAAATATCCTGGTCTTATTTTATTTTTATTTCTGGTTTTATTTTTGTGTTTGGGTTTGGTTTTGCTTAAATCAGCAAGGATGAGATTATATTTGAATTTTAAAAGAGTTTATGGTAATGGCCTAAACTTGCCACAGTTTATTGCAATTGTTTAAGTATATTAAACTCTGAATGTGCTGAATGGTGAATGATCTTGAGAGGTGGTGGTGGGTTATATATCTTTAGGGATCAAACACCTCTAATTATTGATTTCAAGTTCTGAAATGCTGTGTATTTCTACAAGAAAATTACAGTGAAGTGTCAGCTTTGCTATAGTCAAGCATGAAACCACCTCCCTGTATAAAGGTCAAGTCTTCTATCTAATCAGATAATAACATATTAATTCAGATTGTCTTGAAATCTGCTGTCCCTCAGGGAATCAGGAAGGCTTACTGGCCCTTAGTTATGGTCACAGAGAAAAAAAGTCATTAATGAGATTGTGCCCTTTGGCTCACTTACACAGAGCAAGAACAGAAGCAAAAACTCCCAAACCAACAATAGCAACAGAAACAAAACTGACAGCAACAACAACAAAAACGCCTCTGGGACTGTACAAACACAATAAATTTGAACCCAACATTTGCAACATTTTATATCAAACTAATGAGGCAGTTGCCCCTCCCCTTCTGTTTTGTTCTGGTTTTGGTTTGTTGGTTTGGTTTTGTTGGTTTTCTTTCTTTTGTTTGGTGGTTTTTTGGTTTGTTTTTTTTTTTTTTTGAAGAGCAAGGAAAGGATGTGACTTAAGGCAATAGGGAAAAAGTCAGATTGTGGGGACCCCAGAGAAATTCTAGGAAGTAAGACAAGAAGCATACTGGGGCCATAAATTTCTGTTTCATTATAACAGAAATTAGGAGACCATTGGGTGGCCTATGGACTAATAATGAATAGAAGATTTAAAAGTGTTAAATATTTATTTTAGTGTAGCAAAAAAATGGGATGAAAAATTTAACATTCATTGTACTGTCACTAAAATATACTAAGTCTTTGAGTTTGGGGCTTGCACAGATTGCTCCTGTTTAAAAGTACTCACAAGGTTTACATTCGCAACCAGAAGACATCATATTATGCATGTAAGTGGTTCTTTGACATATTTCGAAATTATGCTGCATAATCAGGTGCTAAAAGCACAGAATTCAGTTTGTACTGATATATGTATATTAAATTTGTTATTGTCTAATTTCTAGTGGTAGGAATATTGTTAAATCTAATATGATGAAGAGGCAATTATGGCATGTTAATGAAGCCATATTTTATACTGTTTACATATGTATTTATATGTATTTTTATATATATGCACAGACATTTGAGAATACACGAGGACACTTGCATGTGCACATATATACATGTACAAAAAGAATGCAGTGGGCCTAATTTAGAGCATTAATGTGTATCATCACTCTGAAATATAATCATTAGTACGAAAAATGCAGTTTAGTATAACAGCCACAACTTTCTAAACTGAATGAAAAAAGAAGGTATCCCTGAAAACCTACCAAGACAGATCAAATCTACCCAACCTGGACACCTCCTTCTCTAAGATGACTAGTGATTGTGGAAAGAAGGTCAACTGAATTACTGTAAAGACAGTAAGTAGATTTATAGCCAGCCTGGAAGTGAGTCCCATTCTGGTTTTGTCGTATACATCAAGCATCTTAATTTTTGTTATAGTTGAATATTTCTGATTCACATCCCAAATTCAGGTTAGCTACAGAGATAGAGGCTTTATCCCAGTTAGTGTCCAAACTCCCATTAAAGTAAATGAAGGTTAGGTGTTCAATTCAAACTGTTCACATGCAGGTATCAAGTGTCCTCTGAGGATATGACACAGGACTGGAAGGTAACTTATACCTTTCTGTAAGTGAATCTGTACCCCAATCAGGACAATCAAAATCACCCCAAACAGCACTAAATGTTTAGATTAATAATTGCCTTTCAATTTGAAGTAACTCTCACCCCTAGTATCATCTTAAGCATTTTATTTTATAAATGTCTGTATTTTTCACTCTTGTATTACAGAGAAGGTATCTCTGCAATTATTCCTGATTCACTTCAGCAGAGATCTGTTTTATTCTAGCAGTGTATTCATCAGTTATTTAACATTCTTTTGAGTTTTTGGTTTAGTAAGTTATTACAGCTAGCTATGAAAAGATATTTGTTGAGTACAAATTCAATGGATTTTTTTCAGTATTTTCTGCTCCTAATTTTAATGTCCATATAAACCCATTTTGACTTATATAGTATCTCAAGTACTACCATTTAGTGTATTCTAATATGATGAAAACCAGAAGAAAATAAGCATCCTGTTTAAATGCGCAGCTGCTGTTGGCCAATGAGCACGGTACTGAGAGGGTAACATACTGCAGGCAGCTTCACACTTCGTTCTTTTTGATGGTTTCAGTTTTAATTGATGTCAAGCTTGAGTTAAGCAGGTTTAACTTCTCTTGCCTGCCAACAATTGTTTCTGATGGGATAGCATGCTGCCTGTGACCATTAAGCGAGGCCACAGATTGATGAAGGAAGACGTATTTTTTGATTAACAAAATGGAAAACTAAAACTATCAATAGTAAAACACCGAATTATAAAAATCAGAGTCAATGTTTTACCAAATATATTAAAAAATGGCTTTTGAGGAATAAAGGAATTCATGTAAGTAATTTATCAAGAGGATTTTCCTTATCAGTGATAATTTTACTTTTGTTGGGACACATGTTCAAGCTGTTGTGAAGGTTTCACTCAACTTCGGAGGGCAATTCTCAGTGATTTATTCTCAAGAAAGGAAATTAAAATGCTTGATCTTGCAGGATGCCTGATGGGGATGATGGCAGAAGTTTCCACTACAGTACACAGGTTTTTTGTGTGTTCATTTGCTTATAAAAACATGCCATAAGGAAGAACATTACTATTGGTTAGATAACTACATAAGGAAAGAACAAAACTAAAGAACTCCTGAAAGAGACAAAGGGTAAGAATTTTGGGGTTTGGTACCAGATATATTTTTGTAAAGTTTGCATGCTATATACTAATACTGTAGATTTGAAATATGCCTCTACAGACCATCCAAAACTATTGATTTTCAGTGATTACAAAATATATAATAAATCAATTAGAAAAGGACACAATCAACTACATTGAATAAGTACTAATTCTGTCATGTTGGAGAAAATGGTATAGGGAGAGAATTTTATATAGATATGAGCATTCTTAATTTTTCTAAATGTGTATCTTCATATGATACCCATATGCACTGGATCTAGCTAAGAATTCTGTTGAAGGACTAAAGAGGCTCTGAGACCTGAACACTCCAGAACAATCTTGAGTGTGTATTTGGGATTGAAGTAAAATATACTTTTGAACGATGGTTGTGCCTTTTTCTTGTCCTAGCAAAGGTTTTGTAAGCTGTAATAGGAACTATGCTTATCTAACTAGGAGCAGAGTTTGTCTCTACACTTAAAATAGTCATTCTAACACCTCATAAATGTTTGAGCAAATGAGTTCTGAGAGGAGCAGGAAAAGTAGGCATTTAAGGCAACTGAACCACACAACCTTCTTCTAGGATTGGTATTTTCACGATCGTGTTCTGAGCTTTAATGTTAATGCACAACAAACCCAAATCTCCTTATACAGTAAAACTGAAAATGTTATTTCAAAAGAAAGTAGAGAAGAATATCGAGTACTTTAAATGTTACAGGGCTTGCTCATGAGTCTTGAATAGCAACAAATCAGATTGTGTAAAACAACCCTGTCGTGGTTAAAGCCTCTATAACTCAGGCAGGTTTGCTCACTCACTCCTCCCTCTATCTTCCCCCCACTCCTGAGGGGATGGGAAGGAGAATCAAAAGAATGCAACTCCCACAGGTTGAGATAAGAACAGTTTAGTAACTAAGATAAAACACAAGACCACTACTGCTACCACCAATAATAATAATGACAAGGCAAATACAAGGAAAGAATACAATTGCTCACCATCTATACCCAGCCCGACCACGCAGTGCACCCCCACCCTTCCTGGCCTCTGCTCTTGGTTTTACATCCTGGGCATGATGTGCTGTGGTATGGAATAGTTCTTTGATCAGTTTGGGTCGGGTGTCCTGTCTCTGCTTCCTCCCGGCTTCCCCTCCTCCTTGGCAGATCATGAGGCTCAGAAAGTCCTTGATCAGACCAAAACATTATCAAGCAGTAGCTGAAAACACTGGTGTTATCAGTGCTGTTCCCAGGTCGAAAGTCAAAAACACAGTGCTGCACCAGCTACCAAGAAGGAGAAAAATGACTGCTACTGCTGAACCCATGACAAACCCTGGCTGTTTTTTCTAATTTTCAGAAGTTGATAGAATAATGCTTCAGTAGTTTTCTTTCTAATTAAAAAACAAACAGAAATACTCCCAAGATTAAAATGCATACAGAGCTCAAGAGAAATTTAATTTAAAACAACTTTACAAGAGGGACATAAAAGTACTTTACTGTCTCAGCTTAAATAAAATTGCACACAATGAAGAATATTAGCAAGAGTAAGAGAAAAGAAAATACATCTACAAGAAATGGATGTGTGCCTTTCTGTGTATCTTTCAGAAGCTAGTGAAGTGCATTAGGTTAGGGAATATGAGAAGAATGATAACAAACTCTTTCTTAATTTCAAGAATCCTCACAATGGCATCCAGAAAAAATATATTCAATTAGGTCTTTATCCTTTCTTTTCTCATGCTTAAGTGTAAAGCTATCTTTCCACAGAAGATAATCTCAGCAAAGTTTTCCACTTCCTAAAGTATATACTGGACGTGCTTAACAAGGGGATATTTCATGCGTGGTTTTAACCAAACACTAGGAAAATACCATTTCAGGTGAGCACTGGACAAAGGCATAGATAAACTGTTAAGGGCTAAGACGTAGATATATCTTTAAGAACCAAATAAATAAATGAGCTGGGCTACTATGAAAATGTTTCTTCAGGTGGTCTATTTCTCTACAGAAAATTAATTAACATGCAATACCAAAAAGTTTTTCATAGAATATTTTCTTTTTTGTTGACTACTAATTAAAAACCTACTACAGGAATAATCTAAGATATGGTCTACACTCTATAGGGTGGTAGAAAAAATTTTTAACATAAAAAGATCTTGTAAAGGATGATAGAAGAATTAAAATGTTGGTGAGCAATTTTTTAGTGTGGGTTTTTTTCAGATAAACAATCACATCAAAACCTTGAACTCTACACAGTATATGTTCAACTTCCAACACAATTTTTCCCAGAAATATTTTCCAGTTCAAAAATGAAGCTTCGGTTAGAAAAAGGCGGGCAACAAGAGCTAACCTGACCCATCACTAACTAAACGGTGTAAGTGTGACTCACCTGGAAAACTGGAGTTTGTCTTCCTGATCTGTCTGATTTTAAACAGTAACTCTGAACCTGCATCTTTTATATTCAAGGTGAGTGCCATTACTAGTAAACTAAAACATTAGTCTCTTTCTCTGACCTAATGAATATTTATTAATATCAACAAAGTAGAACAGTCTTAGTAAGAATGAATGAAAGAGAGAGCAACTGTGGATATTCATATGCATCATACTGATTACAGGGGCCAGAAATTCAAAATGAAAACTGACATTCATTCATTCTGCCAAAAGGGAATCATAAGAAGGATGCTAAATACAAATAGTAAACAAGAATGGTAAATAGTGATAAAATCACATTTTAAAGACTGCGGATGTCTGTAAGAATTATTTGTTTCAGTAATAGCTTCAGTAGAATTGTAGAATTTGTAATTTCCAGCAAACGGATTCTTCTGTAGTCCTTATACTCCCTCCCACGCTTTTCTTCTTAATTTAAACAGTACTTCTACTACTGTCAGCTTCTCACAGCTGCAAGATCAGCCCTTAAGGGAGCCGGGTAAAATGGATACATCTTTTCCAGGATGTATGCTGCTGCCAGTCATTTGTCTTATATCATTTGTTTGCAAAAGCAAAATTACAGTCTTTGTAATTCTCACAAATATAACTTCTTTTGCCAACCAGGGTAGCAATCCCTAATAACTTCACAAGCTGCTCTTGCATGTCTCTGTTTCTGTTTTGGATGTCTGAATCTA
Organism: Ara ararauna; assembly: GCA_028858755.1. Classification (NCBI taxonomy): domain Eukaryota; kingdom Metazoa; phylum Chordata; class Aves; order Psittaciformes; family Psittacidae; genus Ara; species Ara ararauna. The sequence goes on from CM054378.1 coordinate 56,622,665, forward strand.
AATTACTTTCATTACTGTTAAGATGATTGATTTAAACTTTTCTTCAAGAGCTATCATATCCATCTGAAAGAGGAAATACTGTGAAACATACATAACAGTTATGATGAAGACCTGCCAAAATTAAAAACTGGTGGCATAAATGAAAGTTTCAATGTTTCCCATTGCTAAAAGTCATAAGATTAAAAAAAAAGGGTTTTTTTTTTTAAAGGAAAAAATAATTCTATTTAGATTTGTGGTTGTGAGTGAAATGTCTACTCATTTCTATAGATGCTTTGAAGTATTAAGGATGGGAAAACCACTTCAGTGAAGAACTTTCAATTTATACTTTCAAAGCACACTCACACACCAGATGGCATAACCTGGAAAGAAAGAAATATTCTTAATGTTTATTTTTAAAAATATATCAAAGTGCATTATTTTTTGTTTTGAAAATCAATATTTGACTATAAAAGCTCCTATATTCTATTACTTCACATCTCAGCTGAAGGTCTGCTCCTTTTGTGTGTTAGCTCCCTGCATTTAGAAGAACAATCTTGCTCTTGCTGTCCGCAGCTGCAAAAAAAATTAGGGACTTTCCATTACAATGTCATATTCATATTCACTTAGCAATACTCGTTATCCTCACTTTTAACCTGAATAGGTTTTATATGTTAAATCTACATTTGTATTATTTGATGTAATAATATGTAACTATTAATGCAGCTCTGCTTTAAGGTTCGACCAGTGAAAGCACATGAGCTAAAAGGTGAGAGTACAGGACTGTAAAATGTTCTATGTTGTCAATTTTAAAGTCAGAATACTTTGGGCATCCTTTGCATCATGGTAAATGAGTTTTAAGTAGGTCAGATGGGTTCTCAGTATAAGGGAGTCTGTCTCTGTGTAATGTGGTTCAACTGGCTGTAATGGGGGCTTCATTGTACACTCCACATTACTTCCAAATATAGCCTTGCATTTTTTGCATGAAAACTGCTGTATAAAGAAGTTATTTAAAGAAGATTTAATAATAATGATAACATATGTTTTTCTGCATTGTGTTACAACAATTTCTCCATATGAAACAATAATAAGAAATTCTGTTTATCACAACACTGTATTTTTATGGGTTGAATTTATTATCCATCATTCTAAACACATAAAATACTGTTATTTAAGATCATATGAAAAATAAAATAACCAGTATTTTCTGGATATCTAGTACTTAGAATGCATGAGGGTATATATATACACATATATATATACACACTGTGGGTATGAAAGAGACATAAACAAAGAGATATCCAGCATGTGAGGAAATCAGCCATTATGTTTACACATGCCTGAACAGCAACATATTTTCTAAGCTAATTGGCAGTGTGTGGTTCATTTCAAGGGCAGGAATAAACATTATTAATAAGCTGAGAAGATAGATATTTCAAGAGAATAAATTTATTCAGTTAAGCAGATGTTTGATAATAAAATTGCCCATAATATGAAGGTATTAGTAAAATAGATAATGTACTATTTTCATTCTGAGTAATTATTATTTCAGTGGCACTAAATATTTAAATTAATAATACTTGTTTTTCAATGAAATTTCTCAAAGGAGGTGAGACAATTCTCAGGGATATGTGATGGGCTACCTGCCCAGCTGGGAAGGAGAGGTGGATAACATCTTTGTGGGTAATTTCACACAGAATTAGATGTCTAAAGAAGGAAAAACTTCCTCTGGGGATAGCCATCCATAACTGCATGATTATTGTGTTTGCCTTTTAATGTTTTTTGCTTCGTAACTGGTTGTGTCTCAAATGGCTGTGGGCTTCATGTTGAAAATTCTGACTCAAGAAGGGGACCCAAAATTTCTCTGGCCTAGGATTTTATCTCCAAAATTGATAAACATTGCCTAGGCAGAGGAAAATATAGCAAGCATGATACTCCTCTTGTATGTTCTTCAACCACCTATCAATCAAATATATAAGCAATTCTTAAGCCAGTGTAGGCATGCAGACACTTGCGGTCTTTCAGGACATCTTGTACTCTTAGCCCCTTAAATTTTTTTTATCAAAAGTCACAGTGAGTTTGTAATTTATAGAAGTCATGATGTATTTGCTTAAGGTTGATATATTAGTTATTCTTATGCTGGAGAGAATGCTTATAATGCTTATAATGCAGAAAATGCTCAATGTCACTGCATATAGACTTAATGCATCACTGTAAAGAAGGATTAATATGTTTGCAATTAATGCTAGGAATTTAAAGAGTTTCTATATTTTTTATAAATATAATCTCTGCTGGGATTAATATGCATGTGAAATTTTGAAATGTATAACTAACTCTATTTAACACTATTATTTTTTGATCATTTATAGAAAAATTCTGGGAAGTCAAACCATGAGGTAGGTCACAAACATTAAGGCTGCAGGTGAATGATGGGTCATTACAATGCTTTAGCCTGAGTTGCGGTGTAACCGAATGAGAGGAGAGGAGACAAGACAGGAGCTTCATTATAGATTACCAATATTCACACTTGTACTATGTTCTTGTGTATTTTGCATGAATAAAAATTTCCTTTTGACTTAATTCTTATCCCATTCCACCATTCACCATGCCAAGTGTCTTCTGTGAAAAACGGATCTTCAGACTTCTTTGTTGAAAAGCATATTTAGAGTTCTGTTGTACTTTAATAATTTTCAGTTAATAGATCACTTCACAATCATAGTTTCATGGCATTCAAATCCTGACTGTTTAGGGTACTCCTATCTTCCAGATATAAGTAGCAGCAGTAAATTACCTGTCTAATGCACTGCTTCCCTAAAAATATAACTGCGGTTAATCTTCAATTTTTAAGAAAACATCAGTGCAAAAAAAGATCAGTGCATGTTTTGGCCCATAAATGCAGTTTTCACAGGCAGTACTATGATTGAAACAAAGATTTTTTTAAACAAATGTATCCATTGTTTGATAGATTTTAAGTTATTTGTAAGGATGTATTCACTTTATATATTCTTTGCCTTTATATTTTCTATACTGCCATGCTGCGCTTTTAGGGTTTTGCTAAACGGAGCACTTTCAGTTGAAGAAAGAATATCCTGTGTCTCAGGGCTTCATACTACATTGATTTAGCCCACCTTCAAGAGCAAGTTTTAACAATCCTACTGAGACCAAGGATTATCATATAAGATATGAATCTGATCTTGGATGGGTAACTTTTTTTTTCTTCTTTGTTTTAAATTAGGCTGAAACAATGTATTTCCATGGCATATCATGCACTCAATTATGTATTTTGTTGGAAAGGTTAAAGCTTTAAGTCATAAAGCATTACCAGCATAATGCACTTAATTCTATGGACAGATGTATTATGATTCAATGTTGTCCTTGTTTTTGGCTGGGATAGAGTTAATTTTCTTCCTTGTTGCTAGTATAGTTCTGTGATTTGGCTTTAGTCTGAGTTGTTGCTAAGTAGCACTTACCCTGATCAAGGACACCTCAGTCTCATGCTCTGCCAGTGGAGAGAGGCACGAGAAGCTAGGATGGTGGAAAGACAGGACACCCGACCCAAACTAGCCAAGGGGATATTCCATACCACAGCACTGTCATGCTTGATGTATGAACAGTGGAAGGCACTGATGGCTGCATAGAGACAGACTGGGTACCAGTCAGCAGGTGGTAAGCAATTGTATTGTGTGTCACTTGTCTTTCTTGGGTTTTATTTCTCTCTCTTTTTTTGCCTCTGTTTTCATTACACCTTTATTATTATTGTTGTTGTTGTTAATAATAATAATTAATATATTTCCTAAACATTCTCTTGTTCTATGAATTATTAAACTGTTCTTATCTCAGCCCATGGGTTTGGCCTTTCTTTTTCTATTCTCCTCCTCATCCCACTGAGGAGCAGGGTGAGCAAGCAATTGTGTGCTGTTTAGTTGTCATCTGGGGTTAAGCCATGGTAAATGTTCTTCATAGCTATTGTTTATTATAACAAATAAGAAAGTCAAGGATTCAAAAAATGTTTAGAGAGTGACAGATTCAATGCCCTTAATTAGACATATTTACAGTTTAACTTTTGCGCTTTCCCAATTTCATTAAGGCAGAAATAACTCCTTTAAATTAACTGAATCACATATTATTTTGACCTCTCCAGCAGTTGATTTTTGGATTTATTATTTGTTTAAAATAATTTAGCCAGTTGTAATGGTAAGGGTTTTCAGTACTTTTACAAATACTGTCTCAAAAAGTTTGTTGCAGAATCTGACTCATCTGCATGCAAAGTTCCATTAGGGAGCTGTATGCCAGTTTTGGGTTGGTTTGCTTTTATTTTTATTTTTTTTCTTTTTTGCCTTTTAATTTTATTTGGGGCTTTGTGTGGAGTTTTTTTTTTTTTGCTGTTGTTTTTATTTTGCAACTCTGTATTTTTTAATTACTATACATACTAGCTGAGAAGTAATTTTGCTGCTAATTAGTTCCCTACTTAATATTATAATATTTCAATGAACATTTAATTGCAGTGATTCATAGAATGAAAGATTTAAAAAAAATCATTTTGAAAAGGTGTCTATAGCTGAGGGAAGAGCTGATGTTTTCCAGTCTTAGGAAAAAAACCCAACAAAGTTGAAGCTGGGACAAATCAGGGAAATATCTAGCTCACCTGAGGTTACAGGTACAGGCCTACCCCCGAACTGTGACTTTATATATTTCCCATGATCTTGCCCTGTTAAAAACTGTTAAGATTTTCAAAATTAAGTAAGCAAGAGGTTGCAGAGTTGTTATTGCGGTTCTCCATAAAACTGAAAAGGCATCAACTATGTTTAGGCTGCCTTTCCAAGGCAATCTGTCTTTCTGAAAATGATTCTTAATGTGAAATAAAAATAAAATTGAAATTTCCTGCAGCATTAGTAAGAAGAAGAATCACATTTTCTGGTGAAAAACCAAAGGGTAATACTAATACTAAAAATAATAGTAACAACAATAACAACCAAAGAGGTATAACAACAACAACAGCAACAACAATGTAATAATAAAGTATTTCTGAAACAAGTCTTCATGTCCTATACACCTCCATTCCTCTTGTTTTTCCCAGCAATAGCCACAGTATTACATGCATTTGTTTTCCTCTGCTTCTACAGAGTAGATAAAAGCTCTGGGACTGGGTACTTTCTCCAGCAAGGTGCCAAAAGGAAAAGAGCTGCAGAATATGAACTCTCAGTGTGGAATTGGAGGAAGTGACTAGAAGGAGATCAGGAGAAGCATTCATCTGTGATAAAGGGATTCGTGGCTCAGAGCAATACTGCTGTAGAATGGGGTGTTCTTCATTTTCATGTTGCATAGCAGCATCCACTAGAGGAAATTCTCTAGCAATACTTAAACAGTTGAAGAGTAGGGAAGAAAAGAGATCTACATCCTCCACCTACAGCTTTTCAGCTGATTGCCTGTTCAAAGGTTTAGTGACAATGTTTACTGAGATCAGTGGAGGACATTTTTTGGTCCCAGCTATATGAAGTGTCCAGATGTCATCACCTACTGTAGTGCCCGTCTGCATCTCTGAGTCTGTCTGCAACCTAACTTCAGAGACGCTTTGTGATCGCAGTTTACTTCCTGAAGAAGAGCATATATATCACAGAAAGATTTGTCCCTATATCACAGTACATTCAAAGTGAGACTCAGACTGAAGTCAATCTGTTAACTACAGCAAAATTAGAACTTTGGGGGAGGAAGAAATTAAGCAGTAAAGCAACTTAGTAAAGACCTCTCAAGGTGATAATGAAATTACATTTTATAATCAATAGTAGTAGCAGATAAAAAAAAGAAAAGAAATCCAGGGTCACTTTGGCACAAAATGAGTAAATAGATACTCACCCATTTTACATCCAAATCTTTCTCAATATTAAGTTTAAGCCCACAGTGATTTAATCACCCTTAAAAGATTAATAAATCCCCAAAATGAAAGGAGTTAGATGCATTTTGCTGGCCAAAATATGCTTCCTTTCATTAAACAGTTTTCTTACAGCTTTTGAGACAGAAACATAAGAACACAGAAAAGAAGCTTTCACCCTACATATGACTTCATCAGCTACTTCTAGTTTTAGGGTTTCTTATATTGTCAGCTTGTACCTTATTTTTTCTTGCCTTTTCATTGCCCACAGTGCTTTCATGCTAGATGACTGTCAGGATAACTTCTGGGATGGGATAACATCATCTCTGAGAAAGCCAAGCAATTATTCCTGAAGGCAATAAGAATCAGATGATGCCAGGTCTCAGCCCCTCTACCTCAGTCTCTTAGGCTTTCTTCCAGCATTTCATGTGCCCTAGCAGATGTCATGCATTGTGTGCTAGGAACATGATGTAAGTAGCTACAAAGACCTCTAGTCATATATCCAAGAAACTCTTCCAAGCACTTTACAGTGTGGGCACAAGTCAATGCCCAGGAATCTGCAAAAACCACCGGCTTTTCTCAAAGCCTTTGAACCCTGACACGTGCTCTGAGAGGGAAGAATCTTTAGCCGTACAGACACAAGCTTGATCATGCCTAGTCTTGGCAGTGTGGGAAAGTGTCTGGGCAGTTTTATTAATTTGTATTTATTACACAGACATAGCATTAATGGCAACTTAACAGGGATGATTATTTTTTAACATATTTTTGTCATTATAATCCTTATTAACATTCCAGTATGATCTGTTGATAAATAACAAATGAGAAAGAATACAGTGAAAGAGTAAAACCATTCCAACTGCTGTAGGTAATGCTGAAAATAATGATGTAGACTTGAAAGCAGAGGACCTCTTTAGAGAAGGAAAAATTAATCACCCTGCAGAGATGACATTCTCCTCTGCTACTCATCTTCTCCCTCCACCTTTACAAAGGTATCTTGAGCAGAAAGATGTTCGCTTTTTTTTTCCACAATGACATTAAGTTTGATTTGTTAGTTACTGGAATACATGTGAGAAAAGGATCAGGTCATGAGCTGCTTTCAAGTTATGCTGTTTAATGCAAGATCAGGGGGCTAATTATTTTAGTATTATCTTCCATTATTCAGGCAAGTCTAAGGCTCTGAACTTGGTGTATAGATACTGCTAAGAGATAATATAAACTAATCATAGCTGTAGCTTTCTGTCTCCTAAACACAGCAGAACATGCTAATTATGCAGACTTAAAGCTCATAATCACAGCAACAGGACTATCTGGAACATATGCTTTCAGACTCACAGGACCTTGTGTAACTACATACTCAACATGGCAACTAGCAAGCACTTTCAGACAGCAATTTGCAGGTGATCTACCTCCATGTCTACATAGTTTTTCATAGCTCCCAGGAAGATAGCTGGAGCTGACATGCATTATTTTAAAAACAGGCTATGGTAACATCTGTATGTAAATATCTTCTCACACATAATCTTAAGAAGTTTTAATGAGAGCTATGACTGTGTTTCATCTATATTTAAGTGAAGGCATCCTCTTGTTCTGGAAAAAAATAAAGGAAAGTGGAAAAGGGTTTATGCATGTAACATGGTTAAATACACCTTCTGTATGCATAAGAGCTACTTTGCAAAGTTCCTCAGCCAATACTTTCCTAGCTGCCTGCTAATGACAATATCTGCAAAAGCATTCTTCTGTGCTAGTTCCAATGACTTCTTCTCAGTCAGCGAGTCTGCATTAAACCATGGTATTAGTGGTGATATTATTCTATGTTTTTGATATTTATTATGGTGGAACCCGTGTCTCATCATAGTCAGTGAACTAGCAGGCTAAATGAGAGCTTAATGACTTGTCCTTGTAATGCAATGAAAAGCACATCAAAAGCATATATCTAAAGTGTTTGATAAATTAGAAGTTCACAGTCACATAATGGGGGGCACAGCAATACATAATGCATATGTTCATTACCATTATCATATGAACAAATAGAGGTCTGACTTCACGTTTGCCAAGTAATCTCAAATGCTACATGAAGACCATTGGGATGCTGAGAAGTAGCAGCTGTCTATGGCAGCCAGAAACATTTTTGGGCCTGCATTCTGCTTCCCGCTGTTTGAGGGTCCTGACAAAAGACTTCTGGTTACATGTCTGCAAAAACTTTTTCAATTGCAATTTTATTTTTTTTTTAAATTCAAGTTACCTACTCCAAATGGTGTATCTTAGACTTACATTAAAAAAAAGGATAAAAAATATCATGGACAGATTGCAGTGCAGATGCGGTGCTGTAACTCAAGTTGTTTAAACAACTTGTTTGCTTTTTCCACTAGCAGAATGAAAGAAACTATCTTGGAATTGCTTCAATGTGAACAAAATATATTACTTCATGCACAGAGGGATTTAATTCTTGAAATTTTATGGTTTTGCTAGGGTTTCCTTTAGTTTTACATTTCAGAATGCACTTTACTCAGTTGCATTTGTAAAACAGATTTCCTCTGCTTCCAGACCTTTTCATTATACTTAGGAATAATCCGGAAAGTCATCATTTGGTTAATGTAATGCTACACTACTTGATGAATAAATCTTAGACTATAAATTTCATCCACCTGTGGTCAGATTATGTTACAGTATACAGGGGAGTGTGATACACAGACTCCAATAATTCACAGACAAATAGGTTATTTGTGCCTGGATACGAGATATCAAACTTTTTACTTCACTGGGTTATGTGATATTTACTTTGTACAGCAATGTGGTTAGGCATAGTATTGAACATGGGGTGTTCACTTTTAGGAAACTGCATCTATGAGGATTTTGGATCTTTAAATTGTAGGGGTTTTTTTTTTCATTCCTATCACCTCCTTTTTTTGTTACTTTTGGAACTCTAGTGAGTCAGTAACAGACTAAGATTTATTTGCTAAATCTCAAACAGCACAACGAAGCTGTACTAAAGGAACCTTATCATCCAAATGATGCTACCTTGCAATTTGGAACTACTCACGAAAGAAAAAGTATATAACTGTTAGCTCCAGGCAGTTCTTGGCTTTTCCCACCCCCGGTCACTCTTTTTTGACATGCTATACTTATTTAAAAATAACCCAACACCTATACATCATATCAGAATTGTAGATAAAAACTGGAAAATTTTAAAGCAAAAGAACTGAAAGATGCTGATTTCCTGCCGTTACCGTAGCCAGGTATTGAACGGCTTCTCTTCTGACAGCCGTTTTACTTTTTGTTTCCTGAAATACAAAATGCTAATTTCCTTTTCTCCATAAATTGTCTTGATGCTGAATGAGTTACATTTCCTATTCTATTTAATAAATGACACTTTTGATTTTATTTCTAAACCAAACTTTTTTGATGATGCAGATGTTTGTTAACAATAGGTATAGATGTTAAATAAATCCCCTAGGAAGAATGGAACCAAGTAGCTGGTATTTTATTTTGCTTGGAATATTTACAGGCTGTCACGCTTTTATTTCAAAATATCACTTTTAATTCTAATTTTACTTTCAGCATACAAGAATCAATTAATATTCAAAGTTAATTGCTGGATGTGAAGGGAGAAAGCTTCTAAAGAATATCTGTTTTGTTTTTTTTAGGCACAAAAAGACATAAACAATAAATCCTTCATCTTTTATTGTCATATAATTTAAGTGTTTCTAACACAGATGTTTGTATTTATAATTGAAAGTTTAATTTGGCTTCAGATTTCCCACGAGAATATGCACAATGTTCAGACATTTGGAAGACAAAAGTTATGTTTGAAAGGGATTATAAAAAAGAAACATAAGCAATTAAAATATCCAAAACTTTGTTAAATTGTTTATGATTCTTTTAGACCTTTAACTGATTGCTGGCTGTCATTTAGTGGTGTAACTTACTTAGTAAGCAGAGGATTCCTTCTTTCATGTTGAATAAAGATTCTAAAATTATATAGTAAATGTAATTTGACTACAGTGGATTCAGTTGCTCATTTTGTGCTTTTATTTTATTTAATTTAACATCTTAATCCTGTTAGAGATTTCTGATCTATTCTGTTTCTTTTTGTATGACATAACCTTCTTTCACTTTATGGTGAGCCCAATAACAGCAATATTAGAATCACAGAATCATAGAACAGTTATGGTTGGAAAGGACCTTAAGATCATCTAGTTCCAATCCCCCTTGCCATGGGCAGGGACTCCTCCCACTAAACCATGTCACCCAAGGCTATGCCCAATCCAGCCTTGAACACCGCCAGGGATGGAGCATTCACAACTTCCTTGGACAACCCATTCCAGTGCCTCACCACCCTTACAGTAAAGAACTTCTTCCTCATATCCAGTCTAAACTTCCCCTGTTCGAGTTTTAACCTGTTACCCTTTGTACTTTCACTACAGTCCCCAATGAGGAGTCCCTCCCTCCCCAGCACCATTATAGGCCCCCTTCTGATACTGGAAGGCAGCTAGGAGGTCTTCACGCAGCCTTCTCTTCTCCAGGCTGAACAGCCCCAACTTTCTCAGCGTTATCTTTACATGGGAGGTGCTCCAGTCCCCTGATCATCCTCGTGGCCATCCTCTGGACTTGTTCCAACAGGTCCATGTCCTTTTTATGTTGAGGACACCAGAACTGCACACAATGCTCCAAGTGAGGTCTCAGGAGAGCAGAGTAGAGGGGCAGGATCACCTCCTTCAACCTGCTGGTCATGCTCCTTTTGATGCAGCCCAGGATATGGTTGGCTTTCTGGGTTGTGAGCTCACACTGCTGGCTCATGTTCAGTTTCTCATCAACCAAAGCCCCCAAGTCCTTCTCCACAGGGCTGCTCTGAATCTCTTCTCTGCCCAACCTGTAGCTGTGCCTGGGATTGCACTGTCCCAGGTGGAGGACCTTGCACTTGTCGTGGTTAAACTTCATCAGGATGACATCAGCTCACCTCACAAGCGTGTCAAGGTCCCTCTGGATGGCATTCCTTCCCTCTAACGTATCAACCGAACCACACAGCTTGGTGTCATCGGCAAACTTGCTGAGGGCGCACTCAATCCCACTGTCCATGTCACCGACAAAGGTGTTGAACGAGACAGGTGTCAACACCCATCCCTGAGGGACATCACTCATTACTGGTCTCCAGCTGGACATTGAGCCATTGACAACAACTCTTTGTGTGCTGTCATCCAGCCAGTTCTTCATCTACTGAGTAGTCCATCTATCAAATTGATGTCTGTCCAATTTAGAGACAAGGATGTTATGCAGGACAGTGTCAAATGCTCTGCACAAGTCCACGCAGATGACATCAAGTGCTTTACCCCTGTCCATCAGTTCTGTAGCACCATCGCAAAATGCCACCACATTGGTCAGGCAGGATTTCCCCTTAGTGAAGCCATGCTGGCTCTCACCAACCACCTTGTTGTTTTTCATGTGCCTCAGCATGCCTTCTAGTAGAATCCGCTCCAAGATTTTGCCAGGCACAGAGATGAGACTGACTGGTCTGTAGTTCCCTGGCTCATCCATTTTCCACTTCTTGAAAATGGGGGTTATATTTCCCTTTTTCCAGTCATTGGGAATTTCACCTGACTGCCATGAGTTTTCAAATATGATGGACAGTGGCTTAGCAACTTCATTTGCCAGTTCCTTCAGGACCCGCGGATGGATTTCATCAGGTCCCATGGACTTGTATACGTTCAGGTTCTTAAGATGGTCTCGAACCAGATCCTCTCCTACAGTGGGCCCAGGGTCTTCATTCTCACTGTCCCTGCGTCTGCCTTCCAAGACTTGGGTGGTGTTGTCAGAGCATTTGCCAGTGAAGATCGAGGCAAAGAAGTCATTCAGAACCTCAGCCTTCTCCAAATCCAGGGTAGCCAGTTCTCCTGATAGCTTCCGGAGGGGGCCCACGCTGTCCATAGTCTGCCTTTTATTTGCCATGTACCTATAGAATCCCTTCCTGTTATCTTTCACATCCCTAGCCAAGCTTAATTCTAAGTGGGCCTTAGCTTTCCTAACCTGGTCCCTATCTTCCTGGATAACATCCCTATATTCTTCCCAGGCTGCCTGTCCTTGTTTCCACCTTTTATAAGCCTCTTTTTCCCTCTATGTTTCCTCAGCAACTCCTTATCCATCCAAGGAGGTCTCCTCGCCCTCCTACTGCACTTACTTCTAGTTGGGATGCATTTCTCCTGAGCTTGTAGCAGGTGATCCTTGAATATCAACCAACAGTCTTGGGCCCCCCTGCCCTCTAGGGCTTTATTCCATGGAACCTTACTAAGCAGGTTCCTGAAGAGGCCAAAGTCTGCACTCTTGAAGTCCAGTGCAGTGAGCTTGCTGCAAGCTCTTATCACTTGTCCTGATGATCTCAAACTCCAGATTAAGCTCTTCTGACCTGAAAGCTACCCAGTTTAACTCTGATTAATATTCTTCCTATCAAGATCTTTTGTTCTTAAATTGGACCATAACATAGAAAAAGAGTGGCCATCAGGTCAAGGAAGTGATTCTACCCTTCTAGTCTGCTCTTCTGAGACCCACCTGGAGTATTGTGTTCCACTCTGCAACACCTAGCAGAAGACAGACATGGACCTGTTAGAGCGGGTCCAGAGAAGCGCCACAAAAATCATCCGAGGGCTGGAGCACCCCTCTATGAATAAAGGCTGAGACATTTGGTGTTGTTCAGCATGGAAAAGAGAAAGCTCTAAGGAGAGCTTATAACAGCCTTCCAGTACCTAAAGGAGGCCTACAGGAAATCTGAAGAGGGACTTTTTACAAACGCATGTAGTGACAGGACAAAGGGGAATGGCTTTAAACTGAAAGAGGGAAGATTTAGATTGAATGGAAAGAATGAATTCTTTTATGATGGAAGTGGTGAGGCACTGGAACAGATTGCCCAGAGAAGTTGCAGATGCTTTGTCCCTGACAGTGTTCAAGACCAGGTTGGATGGGGTTTTGAGCAATCTGGTCTAGTGAAAGATGTCCCTGCCTATGGGATGTTGGACTAGATGATCTTTAAGGATCTCTTCCAATCCAAACCATTCTGTGATTCTATGAAACAGTTCATTGTTTTCTCACTTTTCTGTGCACAAAATGTCACAGAAACTCTCTTAATCTTGACATAATAAGTGAATTATAAGCAACTGAAATAATCTTCCACCTCTGGAATGTCCTGCTGACTTGCAGCAAGATCATTAGACCTGTATCCTCAAAATGATGCATGTGTTGTAACACTTTTTGTGGCCTACAGCCTTGTGAATTCTTCAATTAAACGGCTAGACAGTGCCAATGGAGAAATAGATACCCAAGTTACAAATTCACAAAGGCTGCAACTTATGAATGCAACCTCATATAAAATTCTGCTATCTTAACAATTACAGACAGACAACTGCTGGACCAGGAATACAGTTTGCCTATCTTTACCTATGTTTGGCCTCCACATATACCATTAAGGTACCTGTATAATTCATGGTTCATTCCTAATCTGTCCATAATTGTTAACAATAACATTATAGAGAGGAAAAGGAGAGGTGTTCTTTTTTGCTTTGTTGCTCTTGGTTTTTACAATTCAAAATAATTTTTCAATTTAAGAAATTATGAACTTCAGTTCTGTTTAGGTAATGTTCTGATTTCCTTTTTTTTTCCATTCCTTAAGCAGTTGTTAATAAAGTGTGTACACAGTCCTGAAACATAAGCAGTTTTCACCACTTTACGATTCAAGATCTACTTAATATTTTATACAGAAAAAACTATCTTCTTAAGTTTTTCTTTTGAAGGAAGTATCCCATAAGACATGTTGAATATTTCCCTGTACTCAGATTCTGGCTGAATTTCAGAGTGACACCCACTGCCGCAGTGTCTTTTGGCCATATGGGCCATGGACTGAGGGACTGAGAAATGGTCTCACATGTAATTAACACTGAATGTAGCCAAGGGCTTTGAAGATTAATATCAAGTTCATAAAGTAGTTATACAATAAGTCATCAGGAACCAAAGCATTGCTGAGAAATGTTCCCACAAGCCATTTATTTTAACTAGCAGTTACTATGTGCAAAACAATACTTATTTATGCTATTTATACAATGATAAACTAAAGATATATACTTCATTTTCAAGTGAAAGAAACTGTAATAATTTTGGAGAAGGGGGCTGATAAGTTATTAAGCAGTGAATCACTTCAAGCAAAATGGGCAAATTTTTTAGGATTATCAAAGAGAGGAAAGGAAATCTTTGCCACCTTTATTATTTTTATTCTAAAACCTTTTATTCAACTGACAAACAGAAGAGGTAAGATATTTGAAGATAATGCTCTTTTATTACCAATACTCAGTTAATGTTTAATTAAGAAGACTTTCATCTCAAAGATCCTTTTAATTCTTTCAAAGGTGCTTTCTTTCAAAGATTTTTCAGTTTAAGTTTTGAATGATGACTTTTTGGAAGGTTTATAGATGATACATTGATTGAAGTAAAATGCAGACTAGAAGTTCTATTTTAGTTATTTCCCAAATATTTTAATATATAAAATGAGACAATAAATGGAAATCCATAAATGTGTAGTTGGAGAAAATAGGGACCCTTAGACTTAAGGAGATCTTGCAGGCCAAAAAACCTAGGCTGTTTTTCCAGGTACTTCAGGTGGTTTATTAATTGCCCCCCAAACCTTACATTTCTGTTAATTTTTTTTAATTAGAAGCAGTAAGACTTCTGCAATTTAGATAAGCTCATCAAGGCTGGATGGACTTAGATTATCTTGAGAAAATTCAATGAAGACAGAAGGACATTCAAGAACATTCTGAAGATTTGAAAGATATTTCACTGAACAAGACTTAAAAAAAAGTAGCAAACCAGCAATGGTGTTTTTCAGCATATAAAAAATAACTATGATGTCACATGTTTTCTCGTGTGAAGGCTACTGGACATTTAAAACAGAAAAAAAGTCTATAGTTCCCTCCCTTCCTACGACAAATTTAAGGTACTGATTTTTTTCATTTATGACATTGGCAATCTTTCTTATTTATCTCTAATAAACCTTTGACTGAATAGGCTGATCTGCCAGGGCAAGAAATTTTAAGTGATATGAATATTGTCGTAAATTTTATTTAACAGTCTTTAGTCTTTCTATGGTGGTGCTAATAAGTCAGAGAGAACATTTCTTTGAGCTACCGATGATGTCTGCATTACAGGTTTCTGAGAGGAAAAATATGACATTTTTAGTTAAAGATACCACTTTGAATGAGGTTGGAGTTGAATTGGAGAAAAAATCCCAACTTCTGTTTGCCAAGGGCAGTATTTTAACAATCTAGATGGATGCTGCCAGTTATACAGCTGTATGGGAACAAAATGCCAGCCTAATCACACATTTGACTGCATGCTGAATTTTTTTGCTGCCAGGACATTCATCTTTGAACCAGGAGCAAGGTGGCAAATGTACTACTGATGCCAACCCCCTAAATACGTTTATATCTAATTTATAGGAAGGATACATTTCTGATTATGTTTTTAATCCACCAAGTGCAGTTCTACTTTTTGGTGCTTGTCTTCACTAATTAAGTTAGAATTCTTTAAAATTAATAAAATCTCTTCCAATTGAGCAATTAACATACAGTTTCAATATGGAGGTGGTACTAGATATGCTACTTGAGTGTGTGCACTGTAATGCATAAATAATGTAATGCATATATAATGGTACATCCCCTAAAGTATGTATCTGTGTGTGTACATATGGCATATTGGTCATCAAACTTTTTTTCAGGGAAGGCGAAGATTTTTTTAAGGCCAAATAGAAAGTTTGTCTGCCTTTGTTACAACCCAAAAAGAGAAATTTAATTCTAATATTGAGCATAATGACAGATTAATTAGTGTCAGTATCCGCACTGTCAGAAGCTTTCGGAGCCCTAAACCAACCCTCTGCTAAATTTCATAACCCTTCTGTGAACCTTTTTTCATTTTGCACCTTCACAGAGTCCAGTAACATTTTTTATGAGTTAGATATGCCTTAGATAAAATAGTACCTTTATTTCTTTATGAAAAAAAGACCTGATAATTTATTTCCTTCTACTTCATGTATTTTATAATTAGCAAATGAGTATTTTCTTTAAACTTCTTACACGCATGATTTTATCAATATTCACCATATATTTCCCCAGCTCCCCATTTCCAAGCAGCAAACACCCCATCACGCCTTCCCTACCTTTTAAGGCCATCAGTTCTGCCTTACAACCTCCTGAGACACAGTAACCCAAGCTCAAAATACAATGAAGTACAAGTGGCTTGATTATGTTTTCTTTTTGTTCTCTATTGCTTCCCCCACCATTACTGAGCATTCAACTGTTCATTTTTTTAAAGGTTGGGGGAAGAAGAAAGAAGAAAGAGGAAACATTTGGAGTGCTTCACATAGTTGTTTTGGTTATATTTCATCCTTAAATTTTGAACTTGATGTTTTTTTCGAGTCCTGATCATCATTAGTCCAAGTGTATCACTGCATTACGTCTGAAACCCTGGAAGCACAACTGGCAGCTAAAAGCAGAAATGGCATGACCTAATTTAACACCACAGACAGGAAGCAGGTTGGCAGCACAGTTAAGACAGACCAAAGGAAGCTATCAATACTAATTTCAAGATGTGGCTGAAAGCTCATGTAAGAATAAAAGACAAAGATCATAGAGGGAGATTAAAATTATTTACCATGTTACTGGCTTAAAAATGTGTGTGTACAAGTGTCTGTCCTCTGCTCAGTCTTGTTGCCATTGTTCAAAGTGTTCAACTTCTCACACACTGAAGAACCTGGAGTAAACCCAAGCTTTTAAAATATTCCTAAGATATTTCTTGACTGAAGAAAGAAGGAAAAATATGCCCCTTTATTCATGCTTTCAGACATTCAAGCCTCACTTTCCTTTTGTTGAAACTTGCTTTGTAGGCCCTTTTAAACAAAACAGTTGGTGTTACATATTGCTTCATGCCAGAAAATCCATTAGCAACAGGCTTATTGTTGAAATAATGATTGTTCCATCACAGTACTTCTCTTGTTGCAATACAGCAGCTTTGTACTATCTGTCATTTAAAAATGTGCATAGCAAAAAAAAAAGAAAAAAAAAGAAAAGAAATCCAACCCTATAGTACTTTCTTCTGCTTTCATTGCTCATACTGACATGATTCTCTGGAAAACACTTTTATTTTATGTAAGCTTTAAAATATCAGCTAATACTTCCGATCAGTGGCCACCATTTTCAAAGTATTTTGAAGACTTCCATGCTTCATTATGACTCCTGAAAATACCAAATGTCTTGGTTAGAGGATCTGACAAAACACTAAACAAATTAAAACCAGAGATCTAGCAAGCAATGATAGGCGGTTGAACCCTAGCAACTTCATTAGTTAAAACTTTTAAAAGTTAGGCCACTCTGACTTAGCTGCTCCTAAGACTGTCAAAGGGAATGAATTCTCTCCTTGTAAGTAACCCGCCAAGAGGAGTCAATCGAAAAAACTCCGTAGAACACATGCCAGACTGAAAGGAGTTAACACCTTGTCATGATTTAAGCCTCTCTAACTCACACAGCCCATTCTCTCACTCACTTCCCCCTCTTTCTTCCCACCGCTCCCGGGTGGATGGGGAGGAGAATCAAAAAAATGCAACTCCCACAGGTTGAGATAAGAACAGTTTAGTAACTAAAGTATAACACAAGTCACTACTGCTGCCACCAATAATAATAATGACAAGGCAAATACAAGGAAAGAATACAATTCTCACCACCTAATACCAAGCCTGACCGCGCAGTGCACCCCCACCCTTCCGGGTCTCTGCTCTCTACTCTTCCATCCTGGGCATGATGTGCTGTGGTATGGAATAACCTCTTTGGTTAGTTTGGGTCAGGTGTCCTGTCTCCGCTTCCTCCCAGCTTCACCTCCTCCCTGGCAGAGCATGAGGCTCAGAAAGTCCTCGGTCAGACCAAAACATCACTAAGCAGCAATCGAAACACTGGTGTTATTAGCGCTGTTCCCAGGCCCAAAATCAAAACCACAGCGCTGCACCATCTACCAAGAAGGAGAAAAATGACTGCTGCTGCTGAGCCCATGACACACCTAAAGATATTTAGGACTTAGGAGATGCCAGGTAGGTAGACTGCATGTTGAAGACCAGCTCCTGGGAGGTGTGTGTATATGTGTGTGTGTGCGTGTGTGTGTATGTGTTAGTGTGGACTTCAGTCCTGACCATCTGGAGAGGAAAAACAGGACTAGAGCACCTGAGCTGCTTCTGTTTATGTAGATGTCTGTAAAGGCATCATTCTTTGCCTTTGCTAATTCATTGTCTGCTGTGCTATTGCAGTGCTTGTGTGCATGCATGTGAGTGGGCGTGTTGAGACTGAGCTCACCCTTGCTGCCGGATCGACCTGAGGGCATGGAACTGCAGCAGATACAGCATTTGGCCATAAAGAGGTGAGCCCGCTTTTGCCCAAGCCCCATAAAATTTGGCAGCCCCTAAAACTTTTTCTACTGTATTGCATTATTTATTATAGTTATTATACACACAATATAAAGCTTCAGTAAAAAAAAAGCAAATTAAAACATAAATTGCTGTTTTGCAAGTCTAAATGCTTGCATAGAGTTATTTAATGTTAATTAAAGAAGAAGAAGAAATACTAGAAGTCATAAAATTATTTCAAATCTCAGTGCTGTTTCAGTAATGTTTTGGTTAAATTTCAGAAATGGAGGTAACTGGTTACACTCATATGGTTACATATGGAGACTGGAAGTATATGCACAGGAGATAACAAATGAGAGCTAGCCAGGAAAATGCAAAACAGTAGAAGAGAAGGAGCAAAAAGAGAGATATGAGAAAGGCAGGAGAGTCTAGAAAATTATCTAGCAACAGTGGAAAACACTGCAGCATACATATTCAAGCAGCTGCAGCAGTCTATAAGACATCAGCCAAAAAGCTGGAACTTTGGGTTGCAAATGAGAATCGCAAGACTGCAGAAGCACCACAAAGAAAAGAGGATTTCTCTCTCCGCTGAGCAAAACATGTAAGGCAGAAGATTGGGCAGCTCAATATACAAAATATTCCCAAGAAATTAAATTAAATTCAGAGGGGAGCAAGTCAGAAACAAAAAGACATCTAATAGTGATATTATCCTAATATGGTCTTTCAGTTACCAGTCATTCAGAACAGAAAATTTTCCATAACTGTATTGTCTAACATCTATTTCCCCCTGTACTTTTCTAATCCCAAGACAATGTTTTCATCACACATGAGGAAAGAAAGGGATTACTGCAAAGTTAAATCATTTGACTGCAAAATGTATTCTCGTTTATAGGTCACTCTAGACATAGAGAGGTAGTTTTCATGTCTCGTCATATTTTTATACTACTCTGATGCAAATATACCAGCTGTATTTCCTGCTATTATGATTGCTATGTGCTTCTATATATGTAAGAATCTTAAAGTATACATAAGGGATAAAATTAAATATTTTTCTATTCCAAAATGTCATAAGAAATTCCTATACACTATATGTTTTACCTCTTTTAATTTAAATGCATAAAAATTAAGTTCTGTTCCACAAGATCATAAAATTTTTAATAACAAAATAAAAAAATCATCAAAGTATTTATAAAAATTGTATCATTCTATAATACATATTTATTACCATATTTTTTATTAATTTGGATAGTGCCTAAAGGCCATATCCAAATCATAGTACCACTCTTAAAAATATCATACAGGGAACTAGCATGGTGTCCCTATTTTATTCAAAATCCTGAACTCTCATCTGCAAGAGTTCCTTATGAAGCTCCTGAAGGAGTTGTTAGAAAGAAGTTCAGAAAAGCAGTTATGCCCCAATTAAATTGTACAAATATATTCAATATTATTCAAAATAATTTAAGTAAGATTTTACAAAGGATGAAAAAGATGAAATTTAATTTTCAGACTTTTGAAATTACTATGTCAGTAGAATAGACATTTTTTGAAAAGGAAGGGGAGCCTTAAGACATCAAGAACACATTCTCTCTCATCTTATCATATAAAATTTATTTGTTTATATTCTTTGGATTCTTCTTTTAATGCTGTACAGTAATTCCTAATGAGTGGTTTGCTAACACTGAGCTTTTGTATACTTTAGACTATTAAAGATGTGTGGATGGGACTGATAGAAACAGTTATACTTCTGTGGTTTGCTAACCATATATACGGTAAACAGTAATTTCAAAATCTATTTTTTTTTTTATTTGCCTATTCCTTAAAATTCAAAATATTCCATAAAAAAAGACATTTATGTGAAATAAAAGAAATTGTAATCATATGTGGAAGGTGAGAATGTCTGCTTCGCAGAGGTGATCCTATCAGCTGCAAAGGGGGTAACAAGGTAAAGGAGGAAGTGATAAACAGGAAGACACGCAGACGTTAAGCTGACAGACAAGGGATAGCAGAGACCAGCCACCACCTGACGGGCCACTGACAAACTCCAGGCACAGCTTTGGAGAACAGCCTGGGCTTTCTCACTTGTAAGAAGGAGGAAACAAGAACATGGAGTTTGGGGATGCTTGAGGAGAGTGTCAGTGCAAAACTTAGGGAGCATGTAGGTGATGGAGAGGAACAAAAGGAGACCAGGTGGACAAGGTTATGGATAAGAGGGTCCAGCAGTGTTTGGACCATGGCCAATAAGGAGGCTTGTCTGACCTGGCCCTGCACCTCATGCCCCCAGCCTGGCCGCCTTCTTAAATCCTGTGGTAGCTCTTCCTGTTCCTCCTCATATGCTATGCTTTGCAGGTGAGTGCTGTAGGGACACGATACTGGCTGCTGGGAGGAGGCATGTGCGGATTTGGGGTCAGTGACCAGGGATGTAGGTGCCTTGGTCCAGTGGTGTAAGCAGGCAGTGGCAAGTGAGGTGAGTGAGGGTCTATGCTCCAACAGATGCAGCGAGGCAGCAGACACAGATGCTGACTGCTGGCATGGTATGAGTGTCTAAATCTCCCCAAAACCACGGGTGTGGGGAGTGCATATTTATTAATTGCAGCAGACTCCATGCTGGAACTATCAACAAGCAGGAAGTCCAGGGTTTGGGCAGAGGCACCAGGCAGGCAGAGGATCAGCAATTTATATCATCCCTTAGCAGAAAATGTGGCCATATTTGTCCCTTTGTTGTTATTGTATCTCTTGTTGTTACCTTTGAAAATGATCATTTGGAGGAGTGGGAGCAAGAAACTTAGTTTATATAGAAAATTAGTTAAGCCATTTCATCTAGTACTTTAGGGGAAATCATTCAGCCTTTTGTGGTTTTGAGGTCATCTGTTATAAGATTTATAAGATTCCAAATATTTTTAAAACTAGTTAATTTAGCAAGCTCAAATGCATCACTAATTCTAGTTTTTCATTTCCTCAGGTAATTTTAGGTATTTCAAAGTCAGTAAACAACTTCGTTTATTCCAAAAGTCCTGTTGCCCAGAATATTTTTCTAATATTATTTTATTCTTAAATACTAGCCTTTTAAAGAAGAATGACTTTTGTTTTCTAGAAAAAAAAAAAAATCAAAGCAGAAGTCTAGGGACCATTCAAGCTTATTCTACAACAACTAGAAGGAATTTTCACGTTAGCTAAATGTTCTGGCAGCAATTACATCCTAATCTTGCATTGTTTGAATAAATCCCTTGAATTCTCTGACTGAGCCTTTCCTCACATGAGTCTGTTCAATACCCACAGGCACTGAAGGGCAGATGGTTTCCAGTAATTTTATATTGTTTCATGAAGAATTTAGAAGTTATAATAATTTGCCATACTGTAGTGTCAAGGAATCTTAGGCTTGAATGATACATTTTTCCTGCTAAGTGCTACTCAAATGTGAGAAGTAAAGACAGTCTTTGTGTCAGAGACTAAGATATTGGTATAAACTGAAGGTGTAATGGATTGATACCCTCTAATCAAGAAAAGCAAGGAAGCATTAAGCTCATTGACTTAATTTTTTTACTCTGGTAGTCAGCTAGTTGTCAAGTTTAAAGGGCATCATAGCAACATAGAATTATTACATTTAAGTAAATTATAGGAAGAACAATCCAGTGAGTGTTTCTTAATGAGAATTATACTTAGTAGACTCTTCAGGGCCTCCTCACCTCAAGTAACACTAAAACTGCAAGTAATCTGACAAATTCTTCTTACTGAAGTCTTATGGTTTCGGAAACACGTCCAAAACCATATTGGTTTTCATTCTGGCACAGATTCCAAAAGCAGAACTCCACAGATGTAATTCCTTCTAAAGTTTCCTATTCTGACATTTATTTCTACAAAGAGCCATAACAGGAAACCAGAATATACACCTGTTCATACATGACCTATTTTACTTACTAGATCAAACAGACGTGGGTGCTTTTTATCCACCTTGTATTTCTCCTCAACCTATTCTTTCTGCAAAAGTCTACAGTTGTCTAGATTCTCACAACATGTATATATATAAATAACTGTAATTATATTAGTATAAATAAAGATCTTGTGCTTAACTTTTTTTCCCCAAGGTACTAATCTTTCAGGGGGAAATATGGAAGGCTTAAAATACAAGGTTTTGATCCAGATATGCATGAAATCTGAGATACAGGCAAGATTGCTATGTGCACTGATTTATTTTTTTTTACAAAAGTAAGTTTCTCTCCTGTAGCTGGATTCAAAATTCAATGATTTATTTGTGCTTTCTGAATTTATCTTAGAAATTTAGCAAGATGTAAATAAAGATATTTTGAATCTGGTAGAGGAGAATTAAATCAACTTGTTTTGAGTGTCTTCTATCTGCGTCAAAATTATTAAAAACACCTGAAATACTGGTATTGTACTGAAGAACACGGAAACTGGGTTATTTAATTCATATAGCTATTTTACAAATATTGTTTTATGTTTTGTTGTTTGGTGTCTGTTTTTTTTTTTTAATCTGTATCTCTTTCTTTAGATTTCTGAACATTGCATGGTCAATTTAGACTCCCTTTAAAATCAGCATGAGGAACTAAAGACTTATTAAGGGAATTAATCTCTATGATTATATGCACATATTTTAGAATGAGAAGAACAGCTTCCTGGAAGTGCTTATTTCTTCCTATTAACTATTAAGGGAATCTTTAATGATTAACATGTATATGTCATGTTTAGCCTCCTAGGTTAGGGGTAATGAATTCCATAATTATTTTTCTATATATTATCAAAGGAATTTATAGGAGCTTTAACCTTTAGTATATTATCTCAGATTATTAATTATAATTCCTGAATTCTCTAGCATCCATATTCTTTGTAGCTATGAGCTTTATAATTTTTCTTACAGTTCTTTTATTCAAAACCCCTAACTCTAAGTTGGTAAAGTATGTATTTTTTACTGTTTGAAAAGATACTTAGTATAAAAATGCATCAAATCTTATATTTAGTAGACATTCCTTCAGTAGACTTCATTAAATAATATTTGTTCATCCACTATCTCAAGGAATGGATTGCTACTCTCCTTTCCAGTCACAAAACTAACCTCTGTAAAACTACTTCACTTCTTATGAACGTAAAGGTATGTAAAGCACACAATATATATTTCATTCTGTTAATGTAATTAAAATGTTAATAAAATCTCACTCAAACCAATCTATCAGAGGAAGAAACACTGATTTAATTTTCATGGAGCACTCTGTAGGCTGCTAATCTTCCATTTGAACAATAAAGTAAAGAATATGCATGAGGAGGCTGAAATGTTGGTGGATTTATCCACCCACAAAAACCTCAAACACCTCCTGATGTGCATTTTAATAAGCTTTTCTGTATGCCCTTTTATTTTGCTTCTTTTATTATATCACATTTTTTGAGGTACAGCCAAATATGTTTCTTAGTAGCGATGTTATTGATAACAGAAATGCATAGAGAAAAAAAAATATTGACCATGAGGCATTACAATTTGATACTTTTTCCTTAACAATACAATAGGGTGAAGAATTTACCAGACTGCTCATATTTTTTCTGTTTGGTGGGTTTGTTGATTTTGGGGTGGGGTTTTTGGTTCTCTTTTGGTTCTTTTTTGCCTCCTGGGTTCAAGGTGACTAGTAACTAACTATTCTATGACTCTATGATTTTGGATTTCAATCTCTTGCTAGCTTTAAAGCTGACCACATGGCCACATTAAAAAAAAAAAAAAAAGACCGGAAGTTAAAAAAGAAACAGGATTTGATTTTAATAAGCTTACCAGGCAAAACAGGAAAGAAAAGTGACAAAGAGAGTGACTTTGGAACTCTTATAGCAGTTTCCAGTCTTAAAGTGAAGAAAACTGTCAGTCTCATGAAAAATAAACAATTCACTAAAGGAAAAAAAAAATATACAAGTCTTGAATAAAGTAAAGCAACTTTTTTTTCCATGCAGTTGTATACTTCTTGGGTTTAGTCTGTATCTAGTTAGCCTAATGTTTGGGCTGCAGACTGCAGGATAGTCTGTCTCTAGAAGTAGCATCAAATAAGGACTCCAGGTGTAGTAGCTGGATACTGTTTAGAATCAATATTGTTTTTTGTTTTGCTTTTAGAATCAACATTTAGGATTAAAAGGTATAAGCCAAGCAAAGTAACCCAGTATGAAACCAGTAAAAAGATGTAGCAAATAGGGAATTATTCAATGTCTGCAAAAAAAGGAAAAGTCAGATACCAATTTATAACTGCCACATTCTTTTTCCATTTTTTTCTCTTTTTTAGTTCTCCTGAAACCACCCCCATCTCTTTTCTTTTTTTTATATTTTTTATTATTGCCCACCTGTCATGCACAAGCAACTTCTGGGGAAAATCTATCTCCTTAACTCTGTTTACAGAATCTACAACATTTTTGTTTTCCAGGTGAAAATTTCAGTAGAATTTTTTGGCTGCCTGGGCTCAGAGGTGGAAACATCAACAATGTTGGGATTGTCTTTCAGCATTTCTAAGAAGCATACCAGAAAAAAAGATCTTTCCTCATAACCTTTCCTTTACTGATAGATTTAGCCTATTAAAGCTGCAGAAAAAAAAATAAAAAAAGAAATTTAGCACAAGTTGGAATACTTTTATGACAGAAATATTGCTTTTAAAGAATACATATTTAACCTAACTTCCGAAAGCAAGTCAGATTTCTGGCTGGTGATTCTGGTGCTTGAGCAGTTAAATTCTGTGGCAATAATAAAATGATTCAGACTATTTGTCAAAAGATGGTCACTTGACCTTGTACCATGCATTCTAGTAGAACCCTGTGATTCAGTGCCTACTCATTTTTCATTGTAAAACTTGGGTACATAGAAGAAAACATATACTGTCTTTGTAAGCACACATAATCCTTTCTATGTAAATATTATGCAGCACTCCTACTATTCTTAGCTTCTTTCTCCAGGGAAGCATGGTAGGGCCCAAGATAGTGTGGACTGCTTTAACAGCATGGATTTGAAGAGCTTCACATTTCTGATTCTCTTGGTATAACTGAGATGACATTTCTGAAAACAAAGCAATACAGAGGTTTTTTACTTTTCTACATTGCTGTTGTTTTCATATCATATTCCAGTATTCTACATTTTTTTCTTGACCTTGAGAGGAAAAAAAAAAAGCAAAGGCTTTTTCCACAAATGATTTTCATCAGGAATTTCCCAAAGGAATGTACATGATTTTTTTTGTTTCATAGGCATACCACAGAAATTTGCAAGGGAGTCCTGCACAAGTCTTATCTTTTCTGTAAGTTTAGAAGACAGAGCAAATATATTTTTACAGTTGTCAGCAAGTTGCATGCTGGGTCCAACATCTCCATATTTGTGTTTCCTTTATCTCTGCAATAGGTCTTGCCACACCCAAAACTAAATTATTCTTAAAGGCATGACAAAGCATTAATTAATCAACTAGTTTCTTTTCTGTTTTTTTTTTTTTTTAAACATTTTTACAGAAATTTGCTAGGACCTGGCATTCTTATCTATAACTTATTTAATATCTCTTTCTATATGATAGAGATACCTGGAAAATACTTAGCCCCCTTGGAAATGGAAAATCCCCTTTTCACATTAAAAATAGGGGTTTGGAGAAACCCTTTACATTCTACTTACCTTTCAGTGACTGAAGGCTGAAATTTCTTGGCCAAGAATGCCTGAAATACAAATCACAGAATCAGGTAGGTTGGAAGGGAGCAGTCACCAAGCACCTTCTTTGCCATGATTGCCAGCCTTCAAAGATGACAGATAATAACATTCCAGGGCCATTATCCAGACTACCCAGCACCTTGAATGTCCTACTTCCTAAATGAGCTAAAGTAAAGGATGTTAAGTGACATGAAGAGCTGAAGTGAGGGGGTTTTGTTATATTTTGGGGCAGTTTGGGGGGCATTCATATATGGTTTATTTGTTTTTTTTTTCTCTCAGACCTAAAACTTTACTTGATTTTGTGCTGGGTTTGGTTTTTTTCAAAAATACTTTTTCACCATTTGAAGTTTTTTTCAAAACCTACTTACTAATGTTGCTTACTACTACTAGCCTGGGAAATGAGCCTCAAATATGTTAATCTCAAACAGCTTACACTACTTTTGAATCTGTTCATACTTATGGTACTTGGTTATTACTCATACATTTATTATTAAACTGGACTTTGATATAATTTCCTCAGGAAGATGTCACTTTACTTTTCCTTTATGTGGTTTACCACACACATGATTTATACTTCACTTGCTCAGATGACAGAAGGAAAGCCTTCTAATTACCAGTATTGCGTTATTTTTCTTAGAAAAAGAGATGTCATGACTGCCTACTGGATACCCCTGGGAAACAGACTAACTCCTATGCCTTTCTTACTGTTAACAATACTGTGGATCTGCAAGGATTATTAACAAACTTACAATTGGCATTAAACCTATAAAGTGCTGTATATATCACAGGTCACCACCAATGTACCCACGGAAACAGGTTGATGATTTGGAGAAAATAACCACCTATCTCAAAAAATTATAATCTGGGAAAAAGAAAAACCTCCCAGTCGAAATTCAGGAAGTTACTATTTTCTGAAATTAGTATCTTTTGTCTACTGTATTTTTCTATAGCAAGAGTTTACTTAAAATGTAAAAAGAACAAGAAAAACTTTTGGAGATAATTTTTTGAAAATAGTACTAATACATTTTTCACTTTTCCAGCTATCAGATCATATTGGGTGAGTTGGACTGAAGCTGGGTGATATACACTGATCACAGGCAGGGAAATCATAATTTGAGTCTGGAAAGAACATGAATTCACGTGACATTTTTATTTAGTAAACCACTAGGGCCCATATTCAAGAATACATGCTGTGCTAAACTGAAATGGCCTAAGAATTTGCCATGTTTTCCCTAATCTATATTCTTGTAAATTCTAATTTCCAAATGTCAATAAACTGTGGCCTCCTGGTTTGCGTATTAGTTTAAGGTGCTAAGGTGTCTCAGTGTGACAAGATTCAGCTTCTATACTGAAAGATCACTAGTCTGCTTATGTTCAGGAGAGAAGTATTGGTGTACGCCTCTCTGGATTCATATATGAATATGTTTTGTGTGGCAAACCCTGAATATTCCACGAAAGAAAGAGAAGAAAGACAAAAAGAAAAAAAAAAAAAAGACTACTCTACGCACCCCCAAAAATAAAAAGAGATTTAGAAATCTCGCTGTTCTCTAATTCTCTGTACAATGCAATATCTAGAGTTATTAGCATGATATTTTTTCTTGTACCTCTATAAAACATTTTACAATGCCATCAACTTTTTCACAGACTCCTAGAAACAAATTTGATGTTTTTTTTCTATAATATATATATGAAAGAATAAATCAATTGAAATAAAACCTCCAAGAATTGTATCCTGGCAGAGCTATTTTGTGAAGATGTTACTTTCCTTTGATAATTTTGAAACAGGACAGATTCAGACTTGAAGTACAGTGAAATTTTTTTCAAATGACAGCTATTAACCATGACTGGTATACATAGCCAATGTTGCATTATCAGATTCTGTGGTGCATCCTCTATCAATGATAAATTTAATATCATGAATAAATTTTTTTCTGACATATTCTTACTGAAGCAAGATTTAATTCTGGAAGCCTTTTTGCCTCTGTCATATAGATCAGAGTAACACAGTAAACACAGGTAAATTACACATCAGCAGATAAGAAAGCACATGAAGCTTTGTCTCAGAATATACTGCATATTCCATTATTAGAATCAATGAAAGACTTGTGCCAAGATATATTTATAGTAAATTGATACTTTTTTAATTTTTTTAGGAGTGTTTGGTTGCAATTATCACAGTGATTTAGGTGAGTCAAAAGATATGTGAATGAAAAAATGCCTCATTCTTTGGTAAAAATAAATTCCCAACCTTATATAAAACGTGTGTTATATCTAGCAGAAGGAGGCATTAAGTAAGAGAAAAGCAGTGATAAAAATGGGGTCAGTGCACGCATATCAAAGTGCAAATCTTCACATAATGACTACAGCAACACATCATTATAATTTTAGGCATGGAGTAGTAAGAGTTCCCCAAAGTAATTAAATATTATGGTGTAATTGACTATTCCATATCTTTAGAAGGATATTAGTCTGACTTGTTAATAAAATATGCATAAATTATATTGCAAGAACATCCTAAGCTGCATGTTTTGATTTTAAAAATATAGTTACAATTTATATAACAAAACATATGACCACTAATTATTCTTGCAAGAAATTATCAGTACAGCAAAATGGTGTCTTGTTTGGGCTAGAAAAGAAATAATTGTGTCTGGAAAAGCTGTGTTGTTCAGGTGCTTGTTTTCCTGATTTAAATGCATGCAATCTATGGGATCTGCTCTTTTTCAGAACTTCTTAAAGAATTAGTTTTATAAATGACCTCTGACAAAGTGGATAATGTAAAAACCCTACTATTTCCCACAGTTCACTAGCAGATATTCTTCTGCCAAGCCATAATTTAAGAGTACAAAAAGAAATCTTAGACAAGGTTTTTATAAGATACTAGTGGTAGTAGCCAGCTCCCACTTGCGCATTTGAAAAATTCCTCTTAATCCATTTTCCACTTAAGTCATTGATGCATCTATTTTTTTGCTATGCCTGATACTAAGGACAAAATTTCATTTAAGATAGATGTGTGCCCTAATGGCCTTAATCACAGAGCCTCTCATCAGTGACTGATATAAGGACCCATAGCACTGCGGTTGTGTCTGATTCAGAACTACGGAAGGATGCAGTTCCAGCTGCTGCTTAGAAAAGTCACAAAACAGCTGTTTTTCTGATATTTTTTTTTGTTTTACATGTTGGGCTCAAAAGTTTTATGAATACTGCTCACGAGTTTTGCGCACGTATAATTACCCACAAGAAGTGGCTAATGAGATGTTAGCACTAAAAGGGAAATTGGACTCTGCACATTATTAACATATATCATAAACTCTGGATTTGTTCCAAAGCTTGCTGTAGTCACTGGAAGATACTTATTTTATTACAGGTAGCTTTGGTCAAGGCTGCCTTCTGAACTGATAGTTCTGCTAAAAAAAACAATGAAATCCAGAAACTTCAAATTTTTTCTAAAATAAGCTATCTTTTGGGAAGCATGGCCTGAGATATTTTGTCACAGACCAACCTAATTTTTCCTACATTCTGTTGCTTTGAGAAAGTTCCTAACTCATTTTCCATGTATCTGATAAATACCAGCTTTGTGCTCTAAGAATAGGGCTGTATTTCCTATATTTCTATTTTCTGGCTTATACATGATAAGTTGGTCCCCCTCTATGCAATATATGCGATACTAGTTAGGTTACAAAATAAAAAAGTTATCTCTACCTGGGTGTGGCCTGGTGCGATGGGTTGACCGTAGTCCAGCATGGGTCCCCTGCAGCATCACCAGTCCTACCAGTAAACCTGCTCCGGCGTGGGATCCTCTTTCCATGGGTCCACAGGTTCTGCCAGGAGTCTGCTGCAATGTGGGCTCCCCACGGGGTCACAGCCTCCTTTGGGCATCCCCCTGCTCCACCATGGGGTACATGCAAATCCAGTACATCACAATCTTTATCTTTGTCTCAATGAAACACATTGGATGAGCAGTAAGTAGACATTTTTTAATGGATTTTTTACATATGCTTCTTTTCACAAGAAAAGTACCCCAAATCCTACCAACTTGCATAGGTAAGAGTGTTGGATATGTAAATCAATGAAATAAACATAGTGGATAGGCATTTATTTCAAAGAAATAAACATAGTGTGATGTGGTGTGATATGGTATGGTGTAGTATAGTACAGTACAGTAGAGCATAGCACAGCATAGCATAGCACAGCACAGCATAGTGTCATTTGTGCAAATGCTGACTGTCACAAGCCTCCTGAACTGCTAGAATCCTTTGGTAGGTTGTAGTAGGTCAAGGGGAAAAAGGAATTTGAGATGATGAGGAAAATTAAAGACCAAATCAGACACAGCTGACCAGAATTCAATCTCAGCCTAGTCCACAACTAAGCCTGGTTCAGAGAGAAAGTTATTCTCAAACAATGCAATTTTTGAATTCTGAGCAGTACAACTTTGACCTAGAATTGAAGTGCTATTAACAGCTATCAACAACTCCAAATACTTCTGTGCTGATCTAAAATCAGTACCTTAGACTGGTAAAAACTATCCACTTGGTTCTTGAAGATTGTTCAAATCTAATTTGATTTTTCTGGAAACAGTCACCAAATATCATTCTGTGAGAAGTCTTAAGTTTTCCAAGGCAAAAGGCCATTAAAGTGATAAAAGCCACAAAAAACATGTGTTATTGAGAAACGTATTCCTTACGGCTAGAAGAAGTAATCTGTGACATATCTGACTTTTTACCAACAGAAGCCGTCAAGGCATTTTTTAGAATAGTGTGTAGTAAATTACAGCGGTTTGAAGATCACTTAACTGTCTAGATCCTCTAAACTACTGAATATCCAACCTTTTTTTCAGAAAAACAAGTAACAGAAAGTAATTGTTAAGCTATCTGGTTTTCTTCCTTTCTTCGTGTGCTATATGACTCCTAAGGGAGCTTCTGTATGTGTCAGAGAAAGTAAAGAATTGCTGACATTGGATTTCAAGAAGGGGAAAATGCAAGACCCAGGGAACTACAGACCAGGCAGTCTCACCTCTGTGCCTGGAAGGATCACGGAGCAGATTCTCCTGGAAACCGTACTAAGGCACATGAAAAACAATGAAGTGTTTAGTGACAGCCAGCATGGCTTCACTAAGGGAAAATCCTGCCTGACTGATTTGGTGGCCTTGTGATGGGGCTACAGAACTGATGGACAGGGTAAAGCAGTTGATGTCATCTGCATGGACTTGTGCAAAGCGTTTGACACTGTCCCGCATGACATGTCATAGAATCTTAGAATCATAGAATAGTTAGGGCTGGAAAGGACCTTAAGATCATCTAGTTCCAACCCCCCTACGAGGGGCAGGGACACCTCACACTAAACCACGCCACTCGAGGCTATGTCTAACCCAGCCTTGAACACCGCCAGCAATGGAGCATTCACAACTTCCCTGGGCAACCCATTCCACTGCCTCACCACCCTTACAGTAAAGAACTTCTTCCTCATATCCAATCTAAACTTCCCCTGTTTAAGTTTGATACCTTTACCCTTTGTCCTATCACTACAGTCCCTAAAGAATAGTCCCTCCTCAGCATTCCTATAGGCCCTTCAGATACTGGAAGGCTGTTACGAGGTCTCCACGCAGCCTTCTCTTCTCCAGGCTGAACAGCCCCAACTTTCTCAGCCTATCTTCATATGGGAGGTGCTCCAGTCCCTGATCATCCTTGTGGCCCTCCTTTAGACTTGTTCCAACAGTTCCATGTTCTTTTTATGTTGAGGACACCAGAACTGCAGACAATACTCCAAGTGAGGTCTCACAAGAGCAGAGTAGAGGGGCAGGATGACCTCCTTCGACCTGCTGGTCACACTCTTTTTGATGCAGCCCAGGATACGGTTGGCTTTCTGGGCTGCCTTTGTCTGTAAACTGTAGAGACATCAATCTGATGAATGTACTGCTTGGTGGATAAAGACCTGGCTGGATGGCTGCACGCAGAGAATTGTAATTGATGGCTCAATGTCCAGTTGGAGACCAATAACGAGTGGTGTTCCTCAGGGGTCGGTGTTGGGACCAATCTTGTTCAGCATCTTTGCTGGCAACATGGGCAGAGGAATTGAGCGTGCCCTCAGCATGTTTGCCAATGATGCCAAGCTGTGTGGTTTGGTTGATACACTGGAGGGAAGGAATGCCATCCAGAAAGTCCTGGACACATTCAGGTTGGATATAAGGAAGAAGTTCTTCACTGTGAGGGTGGGGAGGCACTGGAATGGGTTGCCCAAAGAAGTGGTAAATGCTCCATTCCTGACAGTGTTCAAGGCCAGGCTGAACAGAGCCTTGGGCGACGTGGTCTAAGGTGAGGTGTCCCTGCCCATGTCAGAGAGATTGGAGCTAGAAGATCTTAAAGTCCTTTCTAACCTTAACCATTCTATGATTCTATGATAATTATTCCATTTATATGACCAACAAGAATAGGACATCAGTATTTCTGAAGCAGTCAACAGTAGTCATTATCATGAACAAATTACTTCATAGAAGTGGTAAGGGTACTGTTTAATTAATGGAATAAATGAATATTTCTTCTGATTTTTTTTTATTTTAATGACAGTAAGGATGAGTTGCTTTCTTTCTAATGTAATTTCTCCTTACAGTAAAGACTCCTCAGTTTCTGCTGTAATATACTTTCTTCACAAGCAGCCAGCAGGCATGAGGTTGTTCTGTAGCCAGGATATTGCTATCAGCTACTAATCTTCACTGGAGGCTGAAATCAATGAATGGAAGACAAGCAATGAGGAAGTTTTAATCCAAAGAAGGGGACAGCAGTGATTGATTCTAGTGGTACAAGAAACCTTGGAATCTGTTAATGACTTATCTGCAGTACTTTTTGAGGAATACTGTTAATCAAAGACGGTTTCTGAAGTTCCCTGCTTTTGGACTGGGTATCTGGTTCTTAAGGATTTCCTTGTTGAGCTATTGCAAGTCTTTGTACTTTATGTATGAGTACAAAGTTACTTTAAAGTGTGCATTGATTAGTGGCCCTGATTTCCCTCAACAGTTGCATTTAAAATTGAAAAGCACCACCTAATATTTTAGTGAAAACAGGACAATTCCCAGATGTCAAGATTCTTTGAAAATAATCTAAAATATTTACATATTTATTCTGCCCAGAATACAGCAACACCAAAAGAAGCTCAAAACAAAAAATGCACACTAAATAAAAAAATAATAACTAAAAAAAAAAAAAAAGAAAGATGCACCTCAATAACATTTTGGAGAGTAGGGATAAATTCATTTGTTCACTTATTCAGCCCTATCTTAAATTGAAGTTCCTTTTTTTAAGGCACTCAAATACGACAGTGATGTTCATTTGAATAGAGCTCATGTAGACAGATCTGAACTTTTCTTGAAGTAGAAATGATTGATGAAGTCTGCTATTACACGAAGGATAGGTAAGTTGCAGTGAATGTTGTTTTATTGACAGTGCTTGAACCTTAACTAATCTCAGTGAAAAACAATGAATATATAATGTCACTTCATCACACAAGAAGCTTTCAAAACACTTCATAAATGATTTGTAACAGTGTTTTACCATGTGAATTTCAGATACTACTTTGCTATAATTTATTTCTTGTATTTAATTTATTTAATTTATAATA
This sequence comes from Ara ararauna, assembly GCA_028858755.1. Lineage (NCBI taxonomy): Eukaryota > Metazoa > Chordata > Aves > Psittaciformes > Psittacidae > Ara > Ara ararauna. The sequence goes on from CM054378.1 coordinate 56,656,196, forward strand.
TTTCATTTATTTCTTGTTTTTTTACATTAAATGTAATTAAGCATTGATAAAATATTCTTTTTTATTGCTTAGAAAACTAATGCCTTTTGAGAACAAATACCATGCACTATTATTTTAATATATACTTCAGAGACTGAACTTTTGATGTGTGCTTTGCAGCAGTGACCTCTGCCAGGACTCAAGTGCTTTCAAAAGCCATTTGATACAATTCTAACAACCAAAAAACCCCAAAATTATTAAAGTGAAAATTGCTTTAAATTCTTCTTAAAGTATTACCTCACCAGTACAAATGTTACTGCAATCAAAAAGAAGATAATTGTTTTATTAAGGAGGCCATGCTAGTTTTTGAAGTACTATTTCAGCTCTTAGTCATAAGCAATAATAATAAAAAAAAGATGCTTAGGAAGTTACAGGAGACTTTTTAGGTAAGAACTAGGCTGTATAAAATTAAGTAGCGTATCCTGGGGCTTCTGACAAAGTCGTGACCTAAGCTTATGCCCTCCACCCATGATAAGCTTCATTTGAATTAAGTAATAAACTGCTTAGATCTCTCTTACAACCTTTCAAAGGTCAGTGTGATTTTTACTTATCTAACTTTTTTTTTTTTTTGTCTTAATTTCTCATTAGTCCATGCAGCAGACTCCAGTTGTCAGAAGTTTATCTTTGACCAAATCAGTTGTGCATGAACGAAAGCAGAAGGCTGGTAGAAAAGGTAAACTTCTCAATGCTTTTGAGATAAATCATCTTCACTTACCAGCCAGACTCTTACCTACATGTGCAAATACTGGACGTACAATGTAATTTCCTGCTCTATATCATAAAGACAGTATTTTGCACTTCTGAACTAGTAAAGTGCTATTTCTAATATACTCACTGGAATTAAAAGTTCATCCATAAAATGAAAAATTTTTTCAGTTTGTTACCTTAAGTTTTTATGATAATATGCTTAGTATTTTTCCAGAAAGCCGTTTTCATTACTTGGTTCCTAATTCCTTTCACTGATTGACATTGATCCCCAAATAGTACAGGTATCTGGTGAACTTCTTTATCAAACAAAGGTTTTTCTTTAATTTTAAATGAAGTTTTCAGAAGATTTTAAACTTTTACTGTCACTAAGATCTAATATGCAGACAAAAATCTTCGGTTTAAATTAATTTAACATTTTTTAAAGCTGCAGATATAGATCCCTATCTCGCTCCTCCCAGTGCAAGCTCTGGTGCTGGTTTGTCTCACGTCACTGATCTCTCTTACCGACACTACCTGAGCATACTTTGGCGGTTATTATGGGCCAAATACTGTTCTTACTGGCTAGGACAGATGACACCACCTTTCCTTTTCCTGGTTGGGAAGCATGGTGAGAGGGAGAATGTCGTGAATTTTAGAAAAGCAAGCAACTGGCTCATTTCTAGTAATGTAGATGTAATATTGGGGAATTTAGATAAAACATTCTTAAACTTATTTTGACCTTGAAATAAAAAAATGTTCTAGATAGCGACTTTTTGCAGTGTGTGAGAATGCAGCATTCTTTGTTGACTCTCATTCAGCCTTTTTTATTGAAATTAGCTCAGTATCAAACTGATCAGGCCTTGGGGTGTTTTTTGTTTGTTTTCTTTCTTGCCAGACCTATGAATTCAATCTGAGATTGAAAAATTTGTCTATTCTGTCTCTTTTTTCCTGGACTTTCATCATGTGTAATAAGAATTATTGAATCAGAATCAAGTATAATATTAACAAAAATAACATCTACATGAAATGGTATCCAACATCGTCCGTAGCTGAATTAGTACTCTAAATGTTAGTTATTGTTAAAGCCTTCTTCAGGCAGGCAGGTAGTCATGATTTACAAAGAATAACCAATATGTTAAATAACAAGCTCCAAACTGACAGTCACTTTTCTGACTATAACCACAGGTTTCAGCAGTCCATTCTAACACTTCTTCTGACAGAAAATTCACCTAGCAGATTGAATTTAATAAGGCAAAAGCATTCATCTTGTTCTGCAAATATCACTTGCAGTGCCACCAGCATTCATGTTAAAGTGATAACAAAATTCTTCTCTGATAGTATTTCATTGTATTTCATAGTACATAAAATACCCTGAAGGCAGGAAAGATTCTGTGAGGTTCTCAGACATAGGTATAGGTGATCAACAAAGAAATCGAAATGTTCATGAGCATATGCAGAGGACATAGGTTTTACCATTGTACTTTCCGGTCCCTGCCATAGTCCCTGGAAAGAGCTAGTACTTGAGACTAAAGCAAATGAGCAGCTATTCTCAGTGACCCAGAAAGGATGATGATAAAGCAATTGGGTGGCTAACTAACTTTTGATTTATAACCCCTTTGTTGTTTATTACATGATAGGGATAGTACCTTCCCCCAACCATGAATGATCCTAAACTGACACAGTTTAGTCACCCTCAATTTATTTACCCAAATTTAGATGGAAGAGAATGGAAAAAGTGTAGCATCATATCATATAATTTGGGGCAGGGTGGTTATCACAGCTGGGTTCTTCAGCAGACAATTCCTGTACCCAAGCAACAGCTATAATTACAGTTTATCCACTGAGCCCTTTATTCTGTGAAACCTATTTCTTTCCCAGCTTGAATACCCACTGAGGGTTAGGAGAGTGCTGTTTAAAATTCACTGTATACTAAGAAGTTTTTCATGCTCCCAGCTTTCTAAAACTGCAGGTTTGAAAGAAAATAATTCAGTGTTATAAGTGGGTTTATGCCTCATTTTATGTGTACAGAGTGTTGTTAGAGTGCTCACCTGAAACACAGGCGCTTTTTTGAATTCTTTGTTTTAAAGTGTCTTGCTGTGTAAGTCCTGATACGCAATATTGAAGAGATACTTTTTTTGGAATGTAAACCTCAAATTAGATAAGAGTTTATAATGATAATCTTAACTGAACAGCTTTCAAGTCCTAATTTATAAACTTGTCATTTGTATCCCAAGGGCAAGGAACATTTGTATATCAAAACTTTGCATTTAGGATGTATTAGCATGTTTTTACAATGTGTAGTCAAAATGCATTTTACTGACTTATGAAGCTAAGTTTTAACTAGAGATGATGCTCAGAATAATAATTTATAAATCAATATCTTCTGCATACTTCAGCACAAGGGTTTTTAAAAACCTATGGGAAATATATTATTTAAACCTTGGAAAGTGTCCATTTGAGGTACGCAAACAAAAAAATCAAGAAGAAAAAAATACAAGAAATTATGATGTTTATTTTCCCTTTACTGGCCAATTTCGGAGAATATTCTTCTATGTCTTTTAAAATATTTCACGAGAACTAATTAGGACTGAAAACACTGTCCAAGTTACAGCTGTCTCAATCAGGGTGTTTAAGGACTATCTTATAAAAGCTGTAACTTTAAGACCTCCACATGGTTACCAGTTTTACTGTTCAGCAACCTAGCCAACTAAAATAACCTAAAAAAGATTAAAAATCAAAATACTGTTTCAAAAATTGTATGCCTTTCTATCCTAATTAAATAATCAAGTTAACAAAGTAGTAAAAAGCTGCTATCTTAATTACAGCTTTCAGTTTATCTTAATTGAGGAATACAAGGATGTTATTCTTCTATTATGCTTTCTGATACCAATGTCAAAAGACTGTTGAAACTACATTTTTCTAAGGAAAATTATACAACAACTTGAGTCGTACATTAGGAATTCACATTTTCTAAATTCATGTAGCAAAACTCCCACATATACAGAAAAGCAGTATAAAGCCTTGGTTTACTTAAATCTTCCCCTACTTTCATGTATTTCCAAAGGACTATATAATTGTGAAATCTCAGTAGTATCAAGATGAATTTATGAAATACATATTGTTTCATTTAAAAAAATCATTGTTGTAGTCAATGACTAAATATTCCTAGATCAAATCAGTAGTACTTGCTTTCTGTATACTATCTAAACACCACCATTAAAAGAGGATATTTTCCTGACTGTAGAATTCTATCTAGTATATAGTAAAACCTGGAGCATTAGCAAAAGAGATCTTTAAGCATTTCATCACTTGTTTGTTCTCAGTATTTCCTACCTATCTTGCACTGCGATTTTTTGTCTCTACAAAGTTTTCTGACTTTCCTGTGAATGGAAGGTTAACTTCTAATTATTTCAAATAGTAAGTCACAGTGTAATAGAATCATAGAATGATTTCTTGCATTGGAAAAGGCCATCAAAGATCAGATAGTCCAATTCCCATGCTTTAGACAAAGGCATATTTCACTTAAGTTGCTTCATGGTCTGTCTAACGTGACTTCGGACACTTCCTCCACAAAAGTCATGAATATTGATTTAATTTGAGAAAATCCTCCTAGTAAGTAGAACAGTGAATTATTAGAATGACTTGCTTGAAGAAGTTGTGGAAATTTTTTCATCATTTGTGAAGAGGCTGTGTAAACTTTTGTCATATACCACATAGGTATGTAAGTCATGTCTGGAAGCAGAAGACTAAAGTGGATGATATTCTGATGTCATCTCCAGTATTTCACATTTCTACATTTCTGTATTACCTAATGATGAAGCCAACCATTCTGATAATATATATTGAATTACATGCATTCTGATATATAGTGAATTAGTGATGCATATCTACAGAATGCTTCCAGAATCTACTATATCCCACACTGACCTGATTTAGAAGTCTTCTCTCTGCATTTTTGTCTTCCCATCCCGTTCCCCCTGAGCTCTTCTGATTATCAATTGAACTTTCAGTAAAAGAAAACACCCCAGACTAAATTTCTGTGAAATAAGTTTTGATTTAGATTGATCCCTACTTCGTTTTTAAAAATCTTTTGGAAAATTCATGGCCATTTCTTTCTAGAGGTTAATGAAATCAACTTCTGCTCTTTGATATTGATGAGAATTTTTTTTTTTTGGTGCTCTTTCATAGAGGAAAATGTACATAGAAGACAAAAGAAAAATACGTTGTATATAGCAAATATCCATAAAACATTTTTCATCTTTAAAGATCTCTGGAATGTTTAAGAAATGTGCCTCTAATCTTTAATTTATTAATGTATTTCTTAAGCCTTTTGCTTTTTGTGTTTAATTAGGCTAAGTGTACATGTACTACTAAAGCTGTGTAAAGATTTCTGGAACAGGATCTACCTGTACAGCTTCATCTCTAAAGTTAAAACACTGAGAGTTGTTTAAGATTCCTTACTTACATGAAATTATAATTTCAGTGAAGATCTTGGGTTTCCTACCACTGCTTCTCCCAGGTGTCATGGTTTAAGCCTCTATAACTCATGCAGTTGCTGTCTCACTCACTCCCCCCTCTTTCTTCCCCCCCCCTCCCAGAGGGATGGGAAGGAGAATCGAAAGAATGCAACTCCCACAGGTGAGATATGAACAGTTTAGTAAGTAAAGTATAACACAAATCACTACTGCTACCACCAATAATAATAATAAGAGAAATACAAGGGAAAAGGATACAATCACTCACTACCCAATACCAAGCCCGACCACACAGTTCCCCCCCACCACCCTTTCGGGTCTCTGCTCTCTGTTTTTTTCATCCTGGGCATGACGTGCTGTGGCATGGAATACCTCTTTGGTCAGTTTGGGTCAGGTGTCCTGTCTCTGCTTCCTCTCGGCTTCCCCTCCTCCCTGGCAGAGCATGAGACTCAGAAAGTCCTTGGTCAGATCAAAACATTACCAAGCAGTAACTGAAAACACTGGTGCTATCAGTGCTGTTCCCAGATCAAAAATCAAAAACACAGCACTGCACCAGCTACTACGAAGGAGAAAAATGACTGCTACTGCTGAACCCATGACACCAGGATTTTCTTTAATTTTATTTGAAGAACAAAATGTAGACTCCACTTGTAGAATAGAAACAGGCATCACAGCTTTTTTTTTTTGTTTTGTTTTAATTCCTATAAAACATTTCACATAATTTAATAGATGAAGTACCAATATTGTAGATCATAATATGGTTATGACACTTCAAAGTTTAAAGAAGAAAACATTCCCTCTTAAAAATGGCCAACAGAAAAATATAATCATATAGCTTGAAAGAGGTAAGATATTTCCATGATGCAATACAGAAATTGTCAGATTTCTGCCCTGAATTATCTATGGAAAAGATGCTTTTTATTACAGCTGTGATGTTAGCTAAAAAAACCAAACACAACAAAATCAATAAAACAAAACACACACACACACAAAAACAACAACAAATACCAAAAAAAAAAACCAAACCAAAAAACAAACAAACCAAAATGGAAAAAGCCTCAAGATCTCCAAGTCTGAAAAATCTGTTTTTCAATCTGTTTGGTAAATAGCAAAAATGCTTTTTGATTTGTGAAAGTAAACATAAATTTAACAGTTTTTGTATCAACACTTACAATTTCATAGGCAAATGCCAGAATTTGCTGTAAGCAAAACACTACAAAGCAACTGATAGTTGCAAAATTATTTTACTTTGTAAACTGACTGCTTGGTCTGCTCTGACCCTTTCATACATTTCATACCACTGTCAAACTAGTTCATTTTTTCCTGCAGATATTTTTAAAGTTTCTCTTTGCAATATGCTATCTAATGACACACACAGAATAAAATTAGTTTCCTCTTTCCAATTGTAGTTGTACTTTTCTTTCAAAAAAATGCATCTGTATCTACCATTCATTGTATTTTTTTACCTCCAAATCAGGTACCACTTGTCTGAGTTCTTACCTTTTAACTGCAGAAATCTTTGTTACTGTCCATACAAACTGAATTTTTAACATTGTAGGCTTCTTAACGGGAGTGGGAGGGAAGAGAAAGTAGCTAAATCACCTTGCATTCAGCTGACACAGCATAAATTTGGGAAGGTTTTATTCTAAACATTGCAAAAGTCATTTAGCACAATTTTAGGTGTTTATATGTATTCATGAATGCAGCAAGGCCATGGTGGAATGGGCCATCATTTTCCCTAATCAGTGATATTACGTAAGTTGGTATACTCAGAAACTAACAAGGTATAAGCTCATTTCAAAATACTGATTGACTGTAAGTGTACCTATAGCCAAAATGGATGTAGCCCGGCTTTACACAAACAAAGTTTACTCTCTTGTCCACCTCTCTGACACAGAAGAGTCTCTCAACCCTATTTCAAAAGTTAAAAGCCAGGGGCACAGAAAGTTCAAAGGGCTTGTCTCAAGTTACTTCGGGATTTTCTATTATACCTAGGAATTAAATCAAAACCTGATGTTGATGATTACTTCCATAACAGCAAACCTAGTTATTTATTTTTGCTCCTAAGAAGGAAGGATATTTCTCCCTCATCCTATCGTTATATTCTATAAGTGCCTTGTCAACTTCTCCATAGAGGACTTTCTTTCATTTTTTTGTGCTATATTTTATTACCTATTTTTTTTTAACTTAGAAGAAAAACCTGTTGCCATGACCATGTAAGGACCATTTTGTCTTTAGGAGTCATAGGCAGAACTGTCATTCTCTTTTCTCTTGCTGGTGAATATTTTAGCTCTTGCTGAATTTTCTGTTTCTTGTCTTCCAGAAGAGAACTAGAATATCCTTACCAAGGCGTGCTTAAAATAATGTGAACACATTATTCACAGCTTAAATTTTCTTCATATAGTAAATGCATCATTTTGGAAACAATCTACCAGCACAATAAAAATGCCTAATTTTAAAGGCTACCTATCTGTAGGTATCTGATTACCCTCTGTAAAGTACATGGTAAAAAACACAAAGCTCCTGACAGCTATAAACCCTTGGTAATTGCTGCAAATGAATTTGTTCCATTTTAGGGGTTAGAAGTTTTATTAAATATGGCTTAGATAAGCCTCAGCAAATTATTTATTGGGCAATAATCCTTAAATGAATTTACTTTTACTGGTGGTTGACCAGTTACAGCTGTTTAACAAACCATTCATAATACAATAAGTACAGGCATAAATGCTACTTAAACATCAACCAAGTAATTTTAAATTAACGTAATCATCTGTTTATAATCCTTGGTTTGATTCAGTGATTATAGCAGCCCTTACAAGAAAACTAAGCCAGCCAGGGTTATTTCATTTGGGTTTATTTTGTATATGCATGTCTTGTAGGTATGTGGGGAAAATACTGAGATAATTATATAATCATGCAATGAACTTTTAAGTCACAGATTTGATGGGTACATATTTTTGCCCAAGATAGGTATATGTTGCAGCTGTTATCAGCTGCTCTTTGAAAAATGTCTTTGCAAGGAGGACCATTTTTTTGGCTTCCAAGAGTTAGCTCTTCTCAACTTTCACATGATCACTGTGGACAGTGAATACCCAGCAGCTGTGATGATTCACCTACTTGATACAAATCTTAAAAGGTAGACTACTACTATATTAATTATTTTTAGTTGCATTCTACTACTAGAAGACCCACTGAATCTTCAGTCTGTGTTAGAAAATGCAGATGATGCAATAATGTTTCACCACACTCTTTGAAATCCTGAATTTTAACCATTTTGATGAATACTTTCTGTGACAAATCTTTGCCTCAGGTTAAAAATTTCTTTTGAAAAGGACTGCTAAATATATTTGGTTTGTAGACTTGTTGCTACTGTTAATGCTTTCATTAAATTGCCCTTGAATTTTGGAGCAGGGATTTGCATTTTTCAATTGATTTTTTCCTTTAGAAATTTGGGATGTTTTGTCTATTAATATCTAACACACACACACACACACAGATCTCTGAAACTTTGTGCTTGCTCACATAATTATCTTTTGTGTCCAGGAAAGACTAACTGGAGCAACTGACTTCTACATAACAGCAGGGTATAAGGGAGGAACAAAGCTTTGATGTAAGAAAAGCTGATCTTGACGAAAAGATGGAAAAATATGACAACTTTTAACTTCAGAATTTCATGTTTCTTTGATTTTCTTTAGTAATCCTTGTGAGAAAACTCACTGGGGAAGACAGGCAGCTACTATTAATCTATTTTTACAAACAGAAATAAGAGATTTCAAAAGTGCATTTGATTTTAAAACCAAACCAACCAACCAAACAAATCCACAGACTTCTAATATAATGACTTCTGAATAAAGCTAAAGGTATATGTTCTTCTTTTCTGCAATGACTAGCTCATGATTTCTCAGGGATGAGGTGCTCTGGCATACAACAAATGTTTTTGGTTGGGATAAGGTGCTCTTGACATACAACAAATGTCTTCAAGAACCACTGACGACATAAGTCAGGGTCAGGTGGGAAATATCAGGTCAGTCAGTCTTTTACAGTACATAGAAGACAGTAATTTTGTAATGTTAAGATGATGTTGTGGTTTAAGCCCAGCTGGCAACCCAGAACCAAGCAGCCTCTCTTTCACTCCCCACCATCTTCCTCCCCCCACTTCTGGAGGGATGGGGAGGAGAATCAAAAGAACGTAACTCCCACGGGTTGAGATAAAAACAGTCCAGTAAGTAAGGTGTAACACAAAACCACTACTGCTACCACCAATAATAATAATGAGAAGGGAAACAACAAGGGAAGAGAATACAGCTGCTCACCACCCACCGACCAATACCCAGCCTGACCCAAGCAGTGATCTAGCCCTTCTAGGTAACTCCCCCCAGTTTATATACTGGGCATGACATGCTGTGGTATGGAATACCTCTTTAGTTAGTTTGTGTCAGGTGTTCTGTCTCTGCTTCCTCCCGGCTTCCCCTCCTCCCTGGCAGAGCATGAGACTCAGAAAGTTCTTGGTCAGACTAAACATTACTTAGCAGCAACTGAAAACATCAGTGTGATCAGCGTTGTTCCCAGGCTGAAAGTCAGAAACACAGCACTGCACCAGCTACTAAGAAGGAGAAAACTGACTGCTACTGCTGAACCCGTGACAGATGCCAGAAAAATATTTTTGTTTGGTGCTTTTAGTTTTTTTTAGCTGCTAGCACTGTGTGCAGAGTACAATATAATATTTTGTCTCACTGTCAGAGAAGTTGTCCATGAAGCGTGCAGAAATCCTGGAGCATAGCATGAATGCTAGCAGAGCCACCTCTAGTACAGCAAACTAGGAGACTCCCACCCCTCCGTTTCTGACCCCATTTTCTTATTCTTAAGAAGCTAAACTTCCAGAAGAAGTTCAAGCAGAGAATGCTTCCCCTTCCCACTTTCTTATGCAGCTTTTGGGTCTGAAGAAGGAAAACTTTAGTCCATTATCTTTATAACAACCTTTGAATTTAAACAGAAAATTGTTGCAGTATGTAAAACTGTCTTTACTTAAAAAATGAAAGAAAAAGTACATATTTATTTCAATATGTCTTACTGTAATTTTAGTTACATTTTATATCTAAATTTATATTGATACTGCATAAATAAAATTTGTTTCATACTGAATTTGCAACCAAAGTAGATGCCATGAAAATATGTACCAAAAGATTAAATTTAAAGTTGAATTTCCTAAATTCCCTACAGTACTTCTGATACTAATGAGTATATAGTATTTTGTTGTTTATATGGAAGATTTGGAAATCTAGTCTGCCGACACTGTTCTAAAATCTTATGCTCCTTGTTGAAACGTAAGATGGGAAGACGGTGCAGACGTCTGAGCTGGCCCTGCCTCAAGCTGAGAAACAGAATGGTTGCATTCAGACAGTGCATTCTAAGAGCAACCCTGATGTGACTGAAGCAATGAGGTTTTTTATTGAGTCAAGTAGAATCATGTTCAGAAACTTTACACAGAAAATGCATGGAAGTTAGCTTATGTGCTCAACATTAGCAGACTATCAAATTTAAGAGTGTAGCGGAAGCCCATTGGGAAAACAGAAGCCCAGTGGGAAAACAGAACAAGATTAAATTTCCTGTGGTGTGCAACTGGATGATTGCAAATAATTGAGACAAAATATTGATATTTCAAGAGGGAAGAAATAGAGTTGTAAGTTATTACAAATGTAAGCAATTTATAATGGCTATTCTCTGGTCTTGCCTCAAATACTAATCAAAGAGTGAAGGTGTATAAATATAGATTTCCCGACCGAGTTCCAGCGGCAAACACCTGGAGGGAATATTTGATGAAATGATACAGGAGTTACACAGTCTGAGTTTTTTTATGTTTTATTAAATATGGGTAATTCAGTGTCGTGGTTTAAGCCTCTAAAACTCACACAGTCGCTCTCTCACTCACTCCCCTCTCTTTCTTCCCCTCCCTCCCGCATGGATGGGGAGGAGAATCGAAAGAATGCAACTCCCACAGGTTGAGATAAGAACAGTTTAGTAACTAAAGTATAACACAAGACAACTACTGCTACAACCAATAATAATAATGACAAGAGAAATACAAGGGAAAAGAATACAATTGCGCACCACCTAATACCAAGCCCGACCACCCAGTGCACCCCCACCCTTCCGGGTCTCTGCCCTCCGTTTTCACATCCTGGGCATGATGTGCTGTGGCATGGAATACACCTTTGGTCAATTTGGGTCAGGTGTCCTGTCTCTGCTTCCTCCTGGCTTCCCCTGCTCCCTGGCAGAGCATGAGACTCAGAAAGTCCTTTATCAGACCAAAACATTACCAAGCAGTAACTGAAAACACTGGTGTTACCAGCGCTGTTCTCAGGCCCAAAATCAAAAGCACAGCACTGCACCAGCTACCAAGAAGGAGAAAAATGACTGCTACTGGTGAACCCATGACATTCAGAGTCCTATATGTTAGCGTGCAACATTAATAATACACTGGCAGGTGGACAGGGAAAAAAAAAGGAAAATAAGCATTTTTTCTATGAGGTCAGTTTTTGCAGAAAATTTCAGTGAACAATTAATTACAATGCAACTTTCCTGCAAATTCCTCACAGCAGGGAGGAATTTGCAAGAAAGGAATTTAGTTTCTGAAAGAACATCAAAGTGGAAAACAGTATCAAGTCTGTGGAGAAACAACTGCTCTGTATAGTTTTACAGTCACCCCTTTTTGCTTTGGCTTTTTTTTTTTCCTAGCACCTAACTAAATATGGACAGGTTTATCTTGAAATAAACTTTTTCCTTACAGTGACTGTTCTCATTGATCACAATATCCCATTTTCTTTCCTGAATACAAATTTGTCATCTGAGACAAGAACTTTAACATGAAATCAACCCTGCAATGAAATTTCCTTTCTATATTTCTGGTCAACATTCAACGTCATCATTGTAGGTGACTGTGAAATCCATCCATCCTTCTCTGTGGTTAGTATAACCCTCTTCTGTCCACTACAAGTTAATGCTAATGACTGTTTCAACTTGTGTTCACTTGCCTAATGGTGAACAGGTCAGATAGATCTCCAATTACATTGTTTTCACAGAATAATTGAACTGTCCACCTCAGTAGGGAAAATCAAACTAAATTGGTGTCTACACTATAAGTGTCCCCATGCAGTCAAAAAAGCAGGAACATGCTTTCAAAATTCAGGGAAAAAGGAGCAGGAGTGGGGGAAGAGCCCTTCAGTTTACCTATGATTGACGCTGAAACCCTATTCTAGTTACGGAATCACATTCTGGAATTTAGAAGGGTTAAGGAATATTTTTTATTTGGTTTCCTGTACAGGCCATCATCCTCTGCTGTACAATATGTTAAAGAAAAGCACTACAACCGGCTTATATAATTCCTAGTGTTTCTTCAAATTCTGCCAAAACAGCTTTTGTTGTTTCTTTTCCAGTAAATACTAATGTTATTCACACACACCTAAAAACTTGTGGATGGTGCTTTGGTTTGGTTTGTTTTTTTTTTTTGAAGAGCAGAAGAACAAGTTTTCAATGAAATTAACTATCAGGTACCTCTAAGAAGAAATTTTTAAAGTTCTCATTATGAGGACAGAATTCTGTTCACTTGTGATCTGTGATTATGTCACTCACATTGCTTTTCTAGCCCAAATTTCTCAGGAAGGCAACTATGGGTGGTGAACAGAAAAGTTGGCTTCCCTCCCCCTGTATCAGATAGTAACTTTGGCATGTGTACTGCGCACATAAGAAATAACCCCAAATGTATGTACCTGCAAAAAAAGATCTCTGTTTTCTTGTTATATACACAAAGGTATAAAAAAAAGAAGATAGAGGGTTATTCACTTTTATGACACTATTGTCTATAATTGCTTACCTTGGTTCTCTGCCATGGTTTAATTGTGTTATCGGTTTAACATCCCAGACCAGAATATTCCCTAGTTGCTTGACATCAAATTTCTCTTTGTATAACATTTTAACTGAAGTTACTGTTTAAGTACATAACAACCACTGCATATTGCAAGATAAAAAATATAACAATGTGCCTGTTGTGAATACTTTACATAAGAAAGCATGTTATGTACTCTGAGTTAATTTCCATAAGTTCTACAGAGTAAAAGACATATTTAAATGACCCTTTTTTTTGACTACTGTTTTTTTGAAAGGGCAGTAACTTCAAGCATGTCTCCAAACCTTTTAAAGGTCTCTTGTAGAATATACGCATGAAGACATAGAATCATAGAATCATAGAATAGTTAGGGTTGGAAAGGACCTTAAGATCATCTAGTTCCAACCCCCATGCCAGGGGCAGGGACTCTTCCCACTAAACCACGCCACCCAAGGCTATGCCCAATCCAGCCTTGGACACCGCCAGCAATGGAGCATTCACAACTTCCCTGGGCAACCCATTCCAGGGCCTCACCACCCTTACAGTAAAGAATTTCTTCCTCATATCCAATCTAAACTTCCCCTGTTTAAGTTTGAACCCATTACCCCTTGACCTCTCACTACAGTTCCTCATGAAGAGTCCCTCCCCAGCATCCTTATAGGTCCCCTTCAGATACTGGAAGGATGCTAGGAGGTCTCCATGCAGCCTTCTCTTCTTCAGGCTGAACAGACCCAACTTTCTCATCCTATCTTCATACGGGAGGTGCCCCAGTCCCCTGATCATCCTCGTGGCCCTCCTTTGGACTTGTTCCAACAATTCCATGTCTTTTTTATGTTGAGAACACCACAACTGCACACAATACTCCAAGTGAGGTCTCAAGAGAGCAGAGTAGAGGGGCAGGATGACCTCCTTCAACCTGCTGGTCACTCTCCTTTTGATGCAGCCCAGGATACGGTTGGCTTTCTGAGCTGCGAGCGCACACTGCTGGCTCATGTTCAGTTTCTCATAGACCAAAGCCCCCAAGTCCTTCTCTGCAGGGCTGCTCTGAATCTCTTCTCTGCCCAACCTGTACCTGTGCCTGAGATTGCACTGACCTAGGTGGAGGACCTTGCACTTGGCATGGTTAAACTTCATCAGGTTGGCATCAGCCCACCTCACAAGCGTGTCAAGGTCCCTCTGGACGGCATTCTTTCCCTCCAACGTATCAACCAAACCACACAGCTTGGTGTCATCGGCAAACTTGCTGAGGGAGCACTCAGCCCACTGTCCATGTCACCAACAAAGATGTTGAACAAGACCGGTCCTAACACCGATCCGTGAGGGACACCACTCATTACAGGTCTCCAGCTGGACATTGAGCCATTGAGCATTACTCTTTGCGTGGGGCCATCCAGCCAGCTCTTTATCCACCGAGTGGTCCACCTATCAAATTGATGTCTCTCCAACCTAGGGACAAGGACGTGGTCTTTATATTGCATGTTCAAAGTTGTCTTTGCTACAGAGAAAATTGCAAATGGGGTGAGCTCTTTTATTTCTAAATTGAAGAAGTAATTTTAGCTCCTTTTGTGTATTGAAACAGATAGAGACAATAACACTCATAGCTTTACACTACCCAGAAGGCCCAATAGGAAGAGAATTTGTTACTGCTGTGAGGTCTGTTCTCTGCAAAAAATAGGAGTTTGGAGCTGCTTAGTAAACCAAGTGAAGAAGATATGCAGCATCACTGCTTAGGTACAGAATATTCTGGAGAGAAAGACTCAAAAGTACAAATAAGGGAAGTGCCTGCTTTTGATTATTGTATGTCTAGCGAAACAGGCTTCATGTGTATGGTTTCACATGAGGTATCAATTTCCCCTATTAGAACTTTCCTGTTAGGCACCAAATATTGTTAATCATTATGAACAAACAGTCATATGCAAAGGGTAAGTTACAATGGGCATTTGTAGTAGATGCATTTTACTACCCACTTTTTCATGCTAGCAGTGACATTAAACAGTTACAATAACAAACATATTGTAACCTGCCCTTAGACAGAGATGGGTTTCCTGATCCCTCCCTATATATAGCTTTTAGTGGATTAGTGTACTTACAAGTACTAGTAAAAAGCACTCTGTAAAAAGAATAACTACTGTCAATCTGTAGCTGATCTGAGTGGCTGTTCATGAGCCTGATCCAAAATTCTTGTGTACTATGGAGGCCAGCAGCTTCTCTAGTATCCACGTTAATAAGGAATCCAAGGTTATTCCTGCATTTTCAACATTTGATACAGGCAATAGTTTGATCTTCTCAAATATCAACTTTATCTATTTCGTGTACTATTCAGGAAAATAACGAAAGTATTTAAAATGTTATATTTTAGAATACACATGTTGACAAACAGGCAGATTTAAAGCCTCCTGGGTATCCTTGGGGTATAGTTGAAGAATTGTCTCCATGTTCTCCTTTTGAGAGCTTATAAAACTAGAACTGCCAACATATTGTAAGACATTCATTCAAAGTAAATCCTATTCAAGTGTGGCTGATCAAAAATATATGGTGCTGATAATAAGCATGTGTAGGAATACTGTTCCTGGGCTTGTGAATCTGGTCATCTACAGCAAAAATTAAGCTAAAATAAATTTATACTTTCTTCAAGCACAGTTTGCACCTCAGACTTAGGTTGGATAAACCAGCTAATTTTTGCTGAATAAAATGTAGTGGTTTATATGCTCTTTCTTCAAGGATTTTATAAGATTTAAAATAGCTCACAAGATAAAAGGAAATTCACATTTTGTATCATAGTGTGGCAAGCTATTTGAGTAATGTTTGGAAACTTAGCAAATGTTTTTTAATAAGTTATAAACATCATCCCAAAATAGTAATAGAGAAACAACTAGTAACTCTCTGCTTATCTTATTTTTCAATGAAAAAGAAGAAAAAAAATGTTGGCCACTGCAAAAAAGTTTAATGTATGTGTCATTATTAAAAAAGTATTCTGTTAGCTCTACATTATAGAGCCATGAAAAGGTTCCGAACTAGGGGCAAATACCTGCAAAAAGCACAATGATTGGGAATGAATTTTCAGAATGGAAATGAACTTTCAGAAGAAGCTGACTTGTATGAAGACTTCCCTTTGATAGGATTTGCAGATGAGCACTGAACAGGAAAACAAAATCAACCTGATTCCCAAAGAAAGCCCTAAATAAAAATTATCATTTGCTCAAAAAAGAAAAGGGAGAGAGTGCAGTGGAGGGCTGAGGAGGGAAGCACTCTGCTGTTCCTATCAATATCTTAAAAATGGGCTTTTATTTCTTGATTGTAACTCATGCTGATGTGGATAAAGGAAGCAAAAATCATCAAGGCAAAGATTTCACGAAACAGTCTACATCATTCAGCCTTCCTGTGAACAGGAACATGGGCAGAATAATAATAAGAAAAAAATGCTGTCATTAATAAGCTACAAGGATGTACATGCATACAGAGTGCTTCTACATTCATTCTCCAACCATGAGGATGTAAAGGCTTAAGTTACAATATTAAGGACCAAGGAATTTGTTCGTAGATGCTACTCAAAAAGCATGACATTGAACGGTGGAGGGAAGAGAAGGAAGGATTATTTCTCTTGGGCAGGAGTAGGGATGGGGGGGAGCAGTGACAGTGTGTTTTTAAAGCTATTACACTAAGTAAATGTGCTCAGCAATTTGAAAACTTACCTGCTAATAACATAGTGCAGTACTCAAGTGGATCTTGGTGTCCCTAAATTAATTGGTATAAAAAATAATATGCATTTTGAGGTAGTGAAATGGCATAAATCATGCCACAGCAAGGCACCAAATTCATCTGCTGTGAGCACTCTTGGAGATTATTAACTTGAATGTGAGTTTCATTGGGTTCCTGTGTCTGACTCTAACCACGAAGGAAAAATAATCTTAAAAACAGAACAAAACAAAACCAAAACATAACCAAAACCAACAAAGCAGCTCTTAGTCAGAGTTTGTCTGGATGATTTTCATCTGACAGGCTCAGAATCAGGCGATAACAGAAGAGCTACCTTGTAGCCATACACAAGAGCCTACAGTATCATGCTCCAGAGAGGAAAAAAATAGAGTTGCCTTGTTTTTTTCCCTGTTGTCTTTTTTCTTTTTTCTTTTCTTTTTTTTTCTTTTCTTTTCTTTTCTTTTCTTTTCTTTTCTTTTCTTTTCTTTTCTTTTCTTTTCTTTTCTTTTCTTTTCTTTCTTTCTTTTCTTTTCTTCTCTTTTCTTTTCTCCTTTTCTTTTCTTTTCTTTTCTCTTCTCTTCTCTTCTCTTCTCTTCTCTTCTCTTCTCTTCTCTTCTCTTCTCTTCTCTTCTCTTCTCTTTTCTTTTCTTTTCTTTTCTTTTCTTTTCTTTTCTTTTCTTCTTATTCCTGTTTTGCTACACCTAGCTGAAAGATTAAATAAAAGAAGGTAAAATATGCCAAGGTCAATCACTGCAGTTTTAACAACTTTGTAATCTGGAGAAACATCTTTGAAGACTTTTTTGAGGTGAGTTCTCAGAAATCTGTTCTTTCTCAGTTTCTGAAGAAATATTACTGGTGCCAAGCATCCTGAGCACTTTAGATTTTGGAGTAAAAATTATGTGACCTTAAATGTGTTCCCCCGCTGTGTTAGAAAAGTTATAGCCTTTTCCCCAGGGGAGACTCTTTTCGTTCACATGCAATTACTCTTATGCTTGTTTATGTTACAGACTTAAAATGCTCACTGTGAAATCTGTATTGGCAAGGAAACCATTCTGGATTCGCTGAACAGACATGAGCAATCCCACACTGCTTGTAATATTGCTATATCTGGCCAAAGATATTACAGCTGGCAAGAGTAATAAATAGCATTTAGGCCAGACATAACTTAAATCCTTTTAAAGTATTAAATTGCTATTCTGTTTTCTAGCAGAGAAATTGAGGTTTACTGTTAATGAAAAATCTGACATATTTCTTTTGTTTCTTCATTAGAGACACTGGCCTATATATTTAAGTGCTTGTAAGTGTTATTCCCTGGTCTACAATGGTATATTATTTAATTATCTTTGCACTCTTTTGCCTCTGTTCTCATAAGATGCAATACTCCTAAAAGACTTGAATGGACTGCCTTGGTATTTCTCTCTGTTGATATTCAGACTTTAACAGTCTAAAAGATGCTTTCCCCACATTGTTACAGCTAGTGACAGGTCAGGGACTTGCCTTGTTTTTTTGTGCTTTGAACACAAGTGTAAGTCTCTCTCCAACCTGTCTCTTCCATTTTCTTACATTTCTTATATTCCAGTAAAAATGTGATTTATTTTTTTGTTTATTTATCTACTTATTTATTTATTTTGCCATGAGCTGTAAGAACCTCTCCTACATTAAGGACAAACCTTGCCTTTGTGTTTGCATTGGCCCATGTGGGGGCAAAAAGAGCATTTGTTGTGGAAAGAAAGAGCTTGTCCTTGAAGCGCTGTTTCACACTTCTCTCATAAACACTCCTTGAATGAAGAGCAGTAGATTCACAATATGTGAATGGCTATTCAGTGAGCTTTGTTTCATTGCAGCCAAGAAAGACCTGAGGTGGAAATAATTCAGAGTTATGATGTACTTGTATTGGTTTGGCTTTCATATGTAAGGGAAGCAAAAAGAGGTACTGTGGTAGGAGCTAATAGATATTTCATGTACCTGCTGGTGAATGCAACTGGGAAAATATTTTGTCCTCTCATTTCCAGCGGAAAACAATGAATAGATAAAAAAAATCAGGTCTTGTGGCTGTTGAAGAGGAAGTTCAGATAGATAAGCATTCTGTTACTGAAAGGTGGCAGAAGTATGTATATAATGCTGTCTTATATGGGCGTATTTTTAAAATTAATTTTCTCAGTCTAAGTGAGAGTAGGAAAGCAAAAAAGTGTGGTAAATAATATTTATGTTATTCATTTCACACATTCAAAGGATAACCTTTACTTGAAACCAAGGGAGGAGTTGGATATGTTAAAAACTATATTGATTTCCTTTGGCCCTACTATATTGGTATCCAATGTGTCTGTTTAAATAGCCATGCTCCTTGTATGCATATGTTTGTTGCAAAGAAATTCAACAATGAAACTTTTCTAATCAGTGTTTAACATAACTTATGACATAAAATTTTCTTTAAAGCAAATAAATTTTATATTCCGTCTAATGATTTTCAAAGATATGAAGCTATTAACATGGTTGGAGGACTTCAGTGAGATTTACCTGTCAGAGTTTTCTGAATTTGCCTTTTCATGGCATGGGTCAGCTCTAGAAACAATTTATAAAACCCTGCCTGGATAACACTGGGTTGTTTCTGAACATTCTTTCTATTAACAGTTTGTGAATAGGAAACATCACTCTGAAGTAAAACAAGGCACTGTGAGAATCTCAAAGCATCTATTGTCACTATAAACTCTTAACTTTTAGGGTCTAATACTAGCTTGTAGGAATGATCTGTTTTTAAACAGCATTTTAGTCATAGAATTGTACTTTTCTAGATATTTATTATCATCTCAGGACTATGAAATGAAGTAGCAGAGGCTCTGTAACTTCTTGCTTTTTGTCTGTTTAGATGAAGAAGCTGATAGTCTCAATCGGGAGACAGAGCTAGCTCATTTTGTTAACTATAGGCCATGTAGCAACAACAAACCTCAAAAGAATAAGGAAAGAAAAAAGAATGCATATCAGAGGTAGATTTTGGGGGTTTTATATGGAAAATATCTTTCTGGACATACCTTATGTTGATATTGTGATTTGTATCTTTGCTACTAATGAAGAGAGCAGATAAGTGACATTGAAAACAAGGGAACCTCAAATATATTTTCTTTTTTTTTTTTCTTCAATTTCTATTTCAAATCACTGCACAGTCTTAGGTAAGGTGTAACAGAACAGAGTATCTTCTTTCACAGTGCTGCAAACTAAAAATTAAAATAGTGTGTTATATGTGTCGTCATCTTTTTATAACTAAACACATAAAAGAGACTAACATCAGAAAGCTAAATATATCGCAAATTGTTTGAAAGGAGGAAGAATGAGTGGTGAATGTCTTCATCCAGAAAATCTGTCACTTAGACTAAAACAAATCAAAACAAAAACAACCAACACTTCCCAAAACAACCAAACTCAAATTGACATCTTTTATTTGGCTATGCCTGAAATTGCTGCCCAGGAGGCAGTGTGGTGACCTCTGCTCTCAGCTGTGATCATGGCATCGAAAAGCGTCATTGTGAGAAATTGGAAAAGTGCAGAAATTCTATCAATGACTGAGTGGACACACACAATACAGGGCATGCTTGTTATGGAAAAAAATTGACACACTACTTATAAGATAAATGCAACAACAAGGCTGCCACCTGATACCCTGCTTTTTTTAGTTTGTAATTATTTTTTCTTTTTTTCTTCTTTTCAGATGTTGTACATATTCTAGTCACCAAAATTTGAACAGTTATAAAGACTGAAAAGAATATATACATAAATATATATATACAAGTTAACACATATGAAGAAGCTGGCTACATTCGCACTGAGAAGACAGTGGCTTGTGGGCTGTACTGGGGCTGTCTAGCACCGTTGTTCATTTATTAATGGATAGCATGCTGTAACAACAGCTTAATTTAGAAAGAACAACATATCGGGGACAGCCAGTGGTGGTACTGATAGTGGTGTACAAAGATTTCATTTACAGCATTAGGACAGATTATAAATTGTTTGTGTATTCCAGTAAAAAAGGTTGGACATATTCTTGTTTAGAACCACCTAAGAAAACTCAAGGGGTTTGAAATGGCATTTTTAAGTACACATTATGCTAATATCTGTCTTTTATTTTTGTTTTGCAAACACAACATTTTTAGTTGTTTCTTGATATCCTATACCATTCATCATTCATGTCTGGAATATCCTCCTCAAAATTATAAATATGTTTGTGGTAGTGGTCTTCAATGATAATTATACAAGACAGATGTTAAGTTTTTTGAGAGAGGATTGTAAAATATGCTTTCCTGAAGAATGAAAGAGTAACAGAACACTTCAAGCACTCTAACTCCTATTAAAGGTAGTTTTCACTGCATTTCTACTTCTTATGGTCTGACACTATTTTGTTCTGTAACCTTGTCAGAAGTATAAGCTGACTTTCTAATTTACTAGTACCACATCTGAGGTGTATAAGTACATCAAAATGTGTACATCTCAGAGCGCTAGATGAGCTCACTTGTCACTCACTGGGGAAACTCTCATTCCACTGCTTAAACCAGCGCTTAAATAGCATTACCAGGACTGGGATTCTCCAGTCACATATGATAGAGGAGAAGCAAATACTGGGGTTTACTTCTTGCAGATATACCTTAAGCTGCTATTGCTCTGGTT
Organism: Ara ararauna; assembly: GCA_028858755.1. Taxonomy (NCBI): domain Eukaryota; kingdom Metazoa; phylum Chordata; class Aves; order Psittaciformes; family Psittacidae; genus Ara; species Ara ararauna. The sequence goes on from CM054378.1 coordinate 56,677,631, forward strand.
ACTTGTAAACCCCAAGTGATTATAGCATACTGAATAATAAAATCAAAGTTGTTCAAAACATTTTTTGATTTATAAAAATACAACTCTCCAGTGTATGGAAAGTCCGTAAAGAAAGCATCAGAGATATTGATATAATGAATAGTCTTTATCTGTCTTATTTCCTAGAACTGTATTACACAGAAACACTTGGAGAGTAGCATATCATTCCACATACATGAGACAGATTTAGGCCTTCAGTTGTATTTGTAGATCATCACAATACAAGTGTGATTCACATGTAGTATAGAAATGGCTTTGATTAACAGTGTTTGACTGTAGTCACAGTGCTTGGTTTCTAGATGGAACATTAACTGGACAGGTTTTTCAATTATTTGAAATGTTTAGTAGTATGAGAGAAATAGGCATACTACCAGGTGAAGCACCATCCAGTCTGAGTAAGTGTATCATAAAGTATTCTTTGAATTTGGATTCTGGATTTCCTGTCTGTCATAACTTCAGATATCAGCTTCATGTTCCTATTCAATTAACTTCTACTTTCTTCTGTCTTACACACTTGGAAGGGACATGAAATTCTCTTGGTGGAGAGGACACACTTCAACTTGTCACATTCCTTATAGGATATTAGTTGGAGGGGTATCTCCAAGGAATTTTCCAATTTTGTTAACTCTGAACTTGCAGAAATATTATTCCACCTAAAGAGTGGGAAATGTTCCTACTGACTTGACTGATAGTTTATTTCCAAATTGTTCCATTCAAAAGAATATGATTACTAAAGATTACTTTCAAAGTAAAACATTACTCATTGTAGATTACAGCATTGGAATTTGGCCTATATTTGTAGTATTTCTCCCTTTTGATAGGAAGGAAAAATGGCAAACTTGACCACACCACTGTGAAAGTTCTCGTGGGAAACACTTTCTATAGATATTAATGTCTAAGTGGTGAATCTAAAAAAATAGTTTTCCCTATGGAGTCTTTTCAGCATTTTAGTGAGATATGACGTTGTTTGGCACATTTTGGTGTGTAATGTGACTTATTACACTCTTAAGTAGCTACATAGTCTGCCTTCAGGGGTGTATTTCACTCAAAGCAGGTGTTATGTCAGTTGATTCCAGAAGCAGTGAAATAAAAAGTACAAGAAAAAAGCAGAAAGCTAGTCTGCTCCTCTGGGGTTTTTTATAATCATGCAGTAAATCATTTTTGTAGTCAGATAGGCAAGAAAGCTATTGCTTCCATGGAAAAGCAGTGGAAGCTGAAGCACACACTGGGAGAAATGACTGCTAGTCATCCACTCTTATCACTCGCTCTATGACCTGAAGAACTCCTGTTCTGCACTTTAAATCTGTTGAATGAAAACCCTTTAATAGCTGATGACAGCTATTGTGTGTTTCATGCTTTCACTTAAACAGTGAGAAATGAAACACGTTTGTTGTGGTTATATGTTCTGGATATGAACATATTAAATGAACCAAACCAAAACAAAATCTTTAAAAAAGCCTCTGAGTGAACTGGCAAGAACTGATTATATTTTAAAACTGAAGTTTTCCTGCAAACCAAATTTAACTGCACTGAGAACCTCCATCAGAAGATTAAGTGAACCCTGAAAAAATAAAACTGGAATTAATCTGGGGTGAGCTAGTCAGATGGCTAGGCAGTGGCTTATTAAAATTGTCAAATGACTAAAGATCAACATTTTGTGATGTCACACTGAGAAATGCAGAACATGCAGTAAAATATTATTCCTAAATTTGTTGATATTTGCCTTTAAATAACATTGTTTTTGAAGTGAGACAGTAGTTTCAGGACAAAGGTAACACCATTCCCCTGCCCCTGCCCCAGCCTCATATGGGTAACCCCAATGAAGATTCACTTTTTAATAACACTTACGTGTTGTAAACACAATTTTCTGGAGAAACTTGCATTGAAACTCTGTAAAAATTTGGGATAAGAATATTCCCATTAGAGAGCAAAGAAATTTAGATATTGAAGTATCTGGACTCTTGATGTTGACACGTGCTAGTATTGCCAGCGTAAAAAGTTTGTCAGGCATTATCTTCTGTTACAGGTGTGTCAAATATCTGACTAAGATCATAGAATCATAGAATAGTTAGGGCTGGAAAGGACCTCAAGATCATCTAGTTCTAACCCCCCTGCCATGGGCAGGGACACCTCACACTAAACCATGTCACCCAAGGCTCTGTCCAACGTGGCCTTGAACACTGCCAGGGATGGAGCATTCACAACTTCCCTGGGTAACCCATTCCAGTGCCTCACCACCCTTACAGTAAAGAACTTCCTCCTTATATCCAATCTAAACTTCCCCTGTTTAATTTTTAAACTGTTACCCCTTGTCCTATCAATATAGTCCCCAGCAAAGAGTCCCTCCCCAGCATCCTTATAGGTCCCCTTCAGATACTGGAAGGCTGCTATGAGGTCTCCACGCAGTCTTCTCTTCTCCAGGCTGAACAGCCCCAACTTTCTCATCCTATCTTCATACGGGAGGTGCTCCAGTCCCCTGATCATCCTCGTGGCCCTCCTCTGGACTTGTTCCAACAGTTTCATGTCTTTTTTATGTTGAGGACACAAGAACTGTACACAGTACTCCAAGTGAGGTCTCACGAGAGCAGATCTTAGATCTCAGTAGCAAACAAACTAGGAAGCTTCTAAACAGGCAAGTACAGGCATCTAGGATAGGATAGGTCACTAGCATCCTTGTAAGTGTGCGACAGCAATTCTCAACCTTTTCAAACTGTGATTAGTCATCTAATTGTGCGTCCAAATTTAGGTGGTGCATTTTGCATGCATAATTAAGTTATTTCCTGAAGATCTCTTTTAATTTTTAATTACTGCTGAAGCTGGCGTTAAATATGGAGTTAACCAGTCTGCACACCAATTTCCTTTAGAAACTGGATGCAGACAGCTTGTGACAAGCGTGAGTATTCATAGAATACAAACACTGGCTGCTGTCTAGGCTAGGATATGTTAACTCGACCACAGTTTCAGGTTAATTCCCTCACTGTCTGGCTGCAGTGAAGTTATTCAGTCTTAATTGGTTACTGAAGCATTGCTCTAATATGCAAAGGAGGGAAACTTTTTACATTTAAAGGAACTCTTCTGTAGCTCCTGCTCTCTACACCTATTATACAAAAATGCAAAAGCTTAATATGGAGTGACAGAAACCCTTATCTAATCTGATTTTCAGTGCTGAAATCAGACATGATGACAGTGTAGCCACCTTGTTTTGGTATATATTTCCATACTTTGTTAATCAGATTAAAATCTCTGTACGCTACCATTATCTGAGTAGCAACACCACTGAGACAAGCAGGAGCTTTGCCCAAGTAAGGATTTAGTAATTTGTCCTGCCTCTTTCCTCTAATCCATGCTGTTTTGTGAATATGAGGAATTTTTCCTAGAGGTGTACATTCCAAAGCTCCACAGATTAGTCAACACACTCTGAAAACAATAGTAGCACTAAACTGATACTCTTTATGACAGCTTTGCATTTTGCAAACAAAGATGGTCACAAATTTGCTGAATATGTCCCTATTAGGAACACCCTATTTCATTCACCTTCCTCCATCATTCAATAAACGTCGTTAATAATAGCTCAGCTGCTGTGTTTCGATTTTCATCTCAATCTCTGCTTTGCTGCTGTAAGGCAAATCTTAACAAATAAAATATGGAGGTCCTAGCTCCCTTTTCCATTTGCTCTTTCTAGCCTTGATAAGTTAGACTCTTAGTGTGTAAATTAACCTGAAAATGCTCCACTAGCCTTTTCAGGAGGGGTATTGTTTTTCAAAGAGGACATGACAGGAAATAGTATTTTTCTCTTGTATGGTTTCTTCTTCCTTAACATCCAGAAACACTTTTCAAAGTTTGACTGCATTTACCTCCTGCATTGCAGGAGGCAAATGTTCAAATTGCAAGGAAGTTGAAGTATGAAGGAGAAATAACTACTCCCCTCCCCTGCAGGAGAGTTGTAGGTAAGGTTTAATTCATATAATTACCAAATGATTTCTATATATTGTATATTCCCAAGACTGATATTTCTGTAGTGGGATTTATGTAAAAAAGCCCTTTTTTGTTATGCATTTTCTCGCTATAATCAAACATCCGCTTTATTTTATTGACACTGTGGTGGTAGATATTCTAGGTAGGGTCACAAAGGGGCAAGACAAATTTGCGTGCAACAGATCAATAAACAGATATTGAAAGGACCATTCTGGTGCTTCCTGTTTAGCTTTCCTAATACAACAAGTACAGATATGGGTAACTACAAAGAGAATGAAATACAGAAAGTGACAAAGTTTATGTGTTTAAATATGGTCTCTTATTGCTGCTACTGCCATACACGAATATTTGGCCACAGAGACTGCTGGGCTGACCCTGTAAGGCATTTTCTCTGATTTTACATAGGTTTCTTCCTGTTGATATTCCCATCACCAATCCTAAGTAAAAGAGTGGCTTAGGTATTACAAAAAGTATTAGAAGAATTTTGTCTCCTTCACTTTTCATGAATGTACCACATGCACTTGTGACTTAAAATTACCAAATATTCTAATTTGAATTTTTTTTTTAAAGAAACTGTTAAAAGTGTTCAAACAAAAAGTTCACTAAAGGTTTACAGGTTCTGTTTCGTTGTGGTTTCTGTTTTTAAACTACACCAGGTGTTTGACTAAAAGAAAATCCTAAGCTTTAAACTGAAAACTGTTTCTGGTTTTTAGATTAATGCTTCATCATGCCTCAAAATGATTTTCAGTTCATAAAGATGGATAGTAAGTCTTTCCTTCCACTCATCTCTTGTGTTGGTCTATGCTCTTTTCACTCTGCACCTCACTTGTACACTGTCCTGTCTTTAAAGCAAATTATATCCATTCATAATTAATTGTATTATTCTAATAGAAGCCAACCTTTACAAGAAGGGGAGACCTCTCTTGAGACATTTTTAACTTACTCTTCAAACTATAAAATCTCTTTTGTCTTCTCCTTGAGTTTCAAAATGGAAGTAACAATTATTGATTTTTAACATCCTCTTCTATGATTCAACCCTTATTCACGTGCACATTATTACATTTGTCTTTTTGATCTTTATTTTGTTATTTACTGTACTCAGCTACCATAGCTATGCATTGCTTAATAATGTAGCAGAAAACACGTGAGTACTGTATGCCCTCATAACTCCATTGATGAAATATATTCCATATAAAAAAAGAAGTACTGATATTTCTCAGTCTTCCAGTACGACCAAGAATATTTACTCTTAGTAAGACCTGCAGTGTCAATTCTGATATGACTGTTAACATATCTAGGGGATATTGTAATATTAATTTCATCATAAGAAGCTTTGTTAGTTCAAAGGTGATAATTTATTAAATAAATGCTTTAAGTAATAAAAAAAGTGAAAAAAGTCAGTTTGCTTGTGTCAAAAAAACAATAGTATGACATGATTTTGGTTGAACTTTCCAAATATTGTACTAGAACTAAGTTGGGAAAAGTTCATACTTAAACTTCGCCTGTCAGGGTTGAAAGCTTTTCCACATGTAATAGATACAGCTATACTATTTTCATCTTTGGCTTTAGATATTTGACTTTAACTGTAAGAATAGGGACTTGTCTGGGTGTTTTATGTGACCATGGGGTTTTGTGCTACAGACAATAAAATTCGTCTTGCTGTCTTCTCTAGTTTGCTCTCTTAAATTCCAGATAATTCTAGTGAAGTTTTTCATACAAAATTAAATTTTACACTCAGCAGCATATGAAATTTAAGCTAATGGGTCCATTTGGGTTTCCACCCAGTGCAATTATGAGATTCAGGATGTTCTCTATGTAGTTCTCTATGATGACCAAAGAAGGGATACTGCCTAAGAACTACCACCCTGGTGCATCTTTGCTACAGTTTTAAAATACACAATGCTTGTTATGAGTTTTCAGAGAAGCCTTCTGGAGTGCGATCATATCTGACTGATGCTTCTGCTGCAATAAATACCATGCAATATAAAAAGTATGGAAGCGTGATCTTTTTTCAAAGGCTTTTAGAGATTTTAGCTATGTTTTCAGTATAATTTTTCTTTGTGATGTCTTCTGATTTCTGTTTCCAGCATGTAAATCCATTAGTGTAGCATCATGGAGATGCTACAGAAGGGAAGTTTCAGAAACTACTTGGAAGATTTTCTTAACAGCTGCTGTTGGTTACACAACTCTGATTATATGTCCTGCTAATAGTACATTGCCAAACAGATCTTTTCACATAGATTAGACCACCAGTTGCACACTGAGTTTGTGACAGGGTAAGGCATGAGGAGGGATGTATTTAATACATTCCATGTCATATAAGAATTCCAAAGGTTTCTGAAGTCAGATTTTGAAATCATTCTTAAAATTTCCGAAATCGGTTTGCTCTTCCCCCTCACTCAAATACATCCTTGAACAGAGGTTTCATGTCCTTAATAACACTGTATTGTACAACTGGGATGGCACATTTTGGACCCCCTGAAGTTCCTTAGTAGATATAAAATATAATTTCAGAACGAATACCTATAAATATCAGGTGCAAAATTAGTATGCAAAATAAAAGGTATTTAAAAACTGAAAGAAAATACTGCTCTTGCTATAGCTGTTCTTTGGGTTTTTTTGGGAGTGTGTGTGGTTTTTTTTTTTTTTTTTTTTTTTTCTGAAGAATGTAAACTCCAATGGTCAACAGCAAACATACACCCACTGTTTAGGGTGAACTTAAGCCGGTGTGAAGCATTCGCACTGACAGGAGGTTGCTGGCAACTTCAGGTTGGTATTACTGAATTAGGGATCAGAAACATGCTATGGATTCTCTAATCCACTTGGAAAGTTGAGAAGTAAGCTTTTTGTCTTCTGATACAGCTGTAAAACAGAAAGAACAGAAACTGTATTGTTTGCTTTTAATTTTTGCACATTCTAAATGTTAAAAATGTCCTGAACGCTTTATGTAATAGGAAAATACTATAGTAAATGAGATTCTTTCTTTAGTGAAAACTTCTGTACATGTCAAACAACTTCTGAAAGCTTCTAAATGTTATGCTTAAAAATGCAAATATTTCAGATGATTTTTTTTGCAATATAGAGTAAATATTTTGCACACACACATTTCTATACCTACATATGATGGTGGCCGATCATATACAAACAGTGCACCTTTTTGATTTATGAAGAAATATAGTACAATCCTCTGATAATGAGCTGGAATTCTATTTTATCTCTTGTTTTAGTGACACCCACTGTGCTTTCATCTGGAATGCCATGGGTACTACACAGATCAAAATTCTCAGTATCTACTCCTCTAAGAAGGTCATTTGGTTTTGCTTCCAAACTAAGATTAGATCATGAAATATGTTTATTGGTTAAATCTAGACTCCAGAAGCATTTAGAGAAGTACATCACAAAATTTCCCTTGGGTATATTTTGGCAGTGAAAGCCTGCAGTATCAAAAATGTATGTTGAAAAACCTACAAGTAAAAGTCATGAACTTTTTACTATAATTTTATTAATTTTAAGCATGACTGAAAAAATTTCAGAGAGCAATCACTTTTTTCTTTTAATTTTCTTTTACAAAAAAGGTATCTTTCTACAGCAGAAGTCAGTGAAAGATGGTACTTTATAATTTTTCGTATTGAATTTGTGAGAAACATTAGACAAAGCCAGGACCAGACCTCACCATGCTACTGTTTGTTTTCCTTCATCAATACTTTCTCTGAGCTTTTGGAAACTTCTCAGAAAGGAAAAGAGAACAGCTGAAAACTAAAAGACTAAACATGTAATCATGGGTTTATATGAGCAATAATTACAGAATTACCTTAGACTGATGGTGAGCATCCCTATGGATGTCCATATGTGCACCCATAGGGACATCCATCCCTATGGATGCTCACTTACGGATCTGAGGACATATTTAGTTTCAGGATCACTGAATCCCTATTATGAATATCAGTTCATCATTTAATTTTTATAAAATAAGTGATTCCCATAGTAAAAGATTTTTTCAAAACAAATGAAAACATGGCTGGTGGAAAATTATTTATTATGCCCAAAATTAATGATAGCATATTACAGATACTCATTTATGCATTCTCTTCTTCTTTTTTTTTTTCTTTTGGTGTAAGGAACTGTTATATTTTTTGACAGTCACAACAAAAGAACAAATGACAACATTTGAAGTGTTATAATTATTCATGACCTAGGAAAAAGAAAGCCCTCTTTCTCTCTCCATGCTCGAAGACCCTCCAAAGCATGCACCGTTAAATGATCAAACATTCCAGTCATACTTAGAGAACAATTTAATGTCTGCTAAAGTCAATGGGAATCTTGCCACTACTCTTTGCAGTAGCTTGCTCGATCATAGAGTTTTTAGGAAAGGGATTGCCTTTTCATTAGGCACCAACCATGCAGAACAAATATGATCTTGATTACATAATTGTAAAGATACAATTATAATAGAAAATTGAAGTGGGTTTTCAACCCAATGTGTCAATGTGGACTATGTGAGGGAAAATAAACTGTAATCCTTTAAAATATTTCTCTTTCTTCTTCCTCTTTTCAGGGGTAGGTGAAATCCCAGCCTCCTTTACACTAACTTGCCTTTGGTACTGGCTTTAATAATGCAAAGATTTCTTCCAAAATATGAGTTCAACAAATAAACCTACATGATTTAAGATAATTTCATACTATGACATTTTTCATTTTTTGCTAATTGATTCCCATTTGCTATTTTCTAACAAATATTTGACTAAACCACAACAAAATAAACTTTAAATACTGAAAGGTAGATTAAATTAGATAAAGTATTTTACAATATTTCAGACTTGCAAGTAAACCATACAATTCCTATAGGTTAGAGCTTGTTCATCAGCTAGCACTAAATGTTTACTGTAAGTTATATCACCAGTTTTCTTTATTTTTCCATACTCAGAAGTATAACCTATCAAAAGAATATGCCTTTTGCCTTGGAGTCTAAGTATTTTTAGGTCAATTGATTCACATCTAGCGCTTACTGTGTGTTATTAGATTAGTCAGCTACTGACAAATGTAACAGAGATTCCAAATAAGATTATTTTTATATCACTGTTTACAAATCTTAGTTCTCAGCTGGGATTAGGGAGATTAGAAAGCACAAACCATTAAAAAAAAAATCATGAAAATGTGTTAGCTTGTGGCAAACCAGCAAATCTGTTATCAACTTCGGTTATCTTGTCTGTGTTTAGAACAGAAAAGTTGCCTATGGCTGAAATTACTCAGTAGAGACAAACAGTAGACACACATGGCACATCCCTACCATGCACAATGTTCAACATATAAATTTGATTTTGGGTGCTAGCTGCATTCAGCTGGCCTCTAGCACAGCCTTAGGGCTTATGTCATCCGCACTGACAGACAGAAATGCCCAAGGAGCTGCTCTGCCAGAAAGAATCACTCCGTGCTCACTGTTTAAATGCCTTCCACCTTTGACATACCATTATGAAGTCTGGAGTTAGCAAAAAGTCAATGTTTGCTTGCATCAAGATGCTTCTGCCTGAAGATATCATGCAATTCTTCTACATTGCCAGTCTGACTCAAGTTGTATTTGTGAGGGGCAAAGCCTGGTTTCCGAATTATTTAAAGTGTGTCTGAAATAACAATAAAATGCTCCCCCAGCTAATCGAGCCTAGTCTAAAGGGATCCATAAATGGGATTTTTTGCCTTATTCATTCAAAGCTCGATGCATAAAGGTAAATTGTCGTTAACTTTTCTTATAACAAAAGCTGCCACTGACAATAGTGAATGCTAGTTTCAGTTAACAAAAAAATAGTCAATTCTGAGCATCAGACGTGCTACCCATGCTGTTGACCTTGCTATAATATGACAGCACCTCACAGAGTGGTGGGACAGACAGCTGTATGTAATAACCTCCTGAATAATCACACTTAGAAACCACCTTCTGAATGGAGCTAAACAGCTACTTGTATTATTCAAATGTATTGGCTACTATTTTAAAACTTGTTTCCTCCAAACTAAACTTGCAAGCCAACACATGTGCTTTTCAATTTTCTGCGACCTTACCAAGTTACACCTCACTTCATGTAACCTCAAGGTTTCAACTTGATTTGGTTTGGTTATTTATTTATTTATAATACGCTACTGCATTCTGTAGGTTAATTAGGAGTAACAATGTGGTTCACTAAAGCACTTAAGCCATGGCATTCTTTGGAGTCCTCTCAAATTATTTCATGATAATACCCATTGCTAACATAGAGTGCCATTACAGTATTACCATATTCACTATGATCTCCCAAACTGAAAGCCTAAGTATGTTAATTGATTCACATCTATTGCTTACTGTGGAGACACAGCAGCAAAAGTGTCAATGCTAGCTAATATTTCACATTTCAAGGAATCCAAGTTTAAGAAATTATTTATGTAATCATCATATTTAAAATGGCCATCCAAAAAAAAGCAGGAGAGAGGCTTTTTTAAAGTATTGAACCAACAATTATTCAAAATGTGTAGGAAAACTGCATGCACACTGTTAATATTTGCCAGAATACAGCATTATGATCTTAAGGTCCTTTCCAACCCTAACTATTCTATGATTCTATGATTCTATGATTTCTTTCCCAGCTTGCAAGCTTAACTGACCTAGCTGAAGTAAAGAGGCAAACTGCAATTTTTTCCACCTTTGGTCTTAACAGGTGCACTTTTAGAGGTAGGTTATAAAATTTTCTGTGAGTCATGGCAAACTGCGATAGAAATACATAACCTTCACCTCACTCTCTTGAGTCCAGTGAGTGATCAAGGGGTGCTGAGAGACAATAACTGCATTTGATCATAGCAGATGGTTTTCACTCACCCTGCTGACTGCATGGAATGACTGACAACCATATGAGGAAATAATAAGTGTTAAAAGGGGCAATGATATGCTGGGACAAAGGAAGAGAGCCATAAATCACTTTTTTGTTAAAAAGGAAAATTGTTATGGCTGTGGTAGTTGCTTACCGTTTTTCAGAAGTGTCTAACTGTAATCTTATGCAACTCCTTCCTGCTGCACCCACCTGCTGCCTCCAATATTAAATATATGTAATAAGGGCATCAGGGTACACAGTGCCTTTTTATGGAATTGCACTAAGCCTCATGGGATGAAACTGCAATAAATATAACTTTTAACACAAATAAGTTGTCAAATAATATTACAATTTTATTAATAGTGTGATGACAGCAAGGACACATGTTGACCAGCTGCAACTGTCATGAGGTATGGCAATTTTGTGCAGGTCACCTTTTTTAACAGCATAATGCTGTTACCTTTTATAAACTTATATATCTTATATAAAGATGTATATAAAAAATGTATCCTTTTTACAATCCTCTAGAGCACATGGCCTGTGTTGCTGTTTGACAAAGAATTAGGAGATTATTTTAGACTGATCTTAGATGTATCCTTCTCTCTCCCTTTCACAGGCTGTCACGTGTAGAATTATCATAGACTCACAGAATGGTTTGGGTTGGAAGGTACCTTAAAGATCATCCCATTCCAACCCCCCTGCCATTAGCAGGGGCACCTCCCACTAAGATCTGGTTGCTCAAAGTCTCATCCAACCTGGCCTGGAACATTTCCAGGGATAGGGCAGCCACAGCTTCTCTGGGCAACCTGTGACAGTGCCTCACCACCCTCACAGTAAAGAACTTCTTAAAAAGAAGTGTTTAAAGCCATTCCCCCTTGTCCTATCATTACCTGCCCTTGTAGAAAGTCCCTCTCCAGATTTCTTGTAGGCCCCCTTTAGATGCTGGAAACAGCTCTAAGTTCTTCCCTGAACCTTCTCTTCTCCAGGCTGAACAACCGCAGCTCTCTCAGCCTATCTTCCCAGGAGAGGTGCGCCAGCCCTCTGATCATCTTTGTGGCTCTCCTCTGGACTTGGTCCAACAGGCCCTTGTCCTTCTTATGTTGGGGCTTCCGAGCTGAGTGCAGTACTGCAGGTGCAGTCTCACCAGGGTGGAGTAGAGGGGGAGAATCATCTCCCTCAACTTGCTGGTCATGCTTCTTTTGAGGCAGCCCAGCACACGATTGGCTTTCTGGGCTGCGAGCACACATTGCCATGTCATGTTTAGCTTCTTGTCAACCAACACCCCTGAATCATTTTATCTGCTCCTATCTGTCTTCCTTACCTGGGGCTTACCTGCTCAGTCTTCCTAGTCAGACAGCCAGTAACAGACTCCCACTATAATGTCACCTACTCCTGCTGTCCCATTAAGCTTGACCCACAAGCTCTCAATTGTCTCCTCATCCATCCCATGTAGCTCCATGCATTCCAGCTGATCACTGACAAAGAGGGTGACATCGCCTCCTCATCTTCCCTGCCTATCCTTCCTGAAGGGCCTGTATCTTTCCATTCAACACTCCAGTCAGAGGAGCCATCCCACCATGTCTCTTTGGTGCCAGTAAGATCATAGCCCTGCAGGCTTTGTGCTTCTGTAACTCTTCTTGTTTATTCCCCATGCTATGTGCATTTGCCTAGAGGCATTTAAGCTGAGTCCCCAGTGAGGCTGATTTACTGGCTGAAGCGGCGGAAATTCCTTTGTACTGTTTGCTATAGAAGACAAACTAAGCAAGCTTGACTTTTCGTTATTTGGCATGAATTTAACACAGCTTTAAGTCAAAACAAGCAGCAGAGGCATAGAACTAATGCAACACATGGTTAAATAAGTGTGCTAAGTTACATTTATTGCATATAACCATATTAATTTTAAACGTGTACTGTGATGGTGTCCAAAGCCCCTTATCAAAGTTAGGACCTGAGTGGGGATAGATAAGAAAATATCTCTCCCAGAGAGTTTATATTGTAAATGTCACACAAGAAGATGAAGGCTGAGAGGGATATGACCTATAAATAAATGAACATGATGATGATTGACACAGTTTTATTTATTAAATGTTTGTTGTTGCTGCTTTTCCCTAGGTAACCCATCCTGAGGAATTATCTTTCAAACTTGCTGAAAATAATTAGCAGAAAATATCCATGGCAGATGAGTCTTTGAAAGCTTTTGATAGATCCTCTCTAGGTCAGTGGATTATTTTGCCAATGAGGACTCTGACAGCACTAATGGAAGTCCACCTGAGCCCTACTGATGATAATACTAGCAGCAGGCACACTGATAAATTATAATGGGCGCAGCAGTAGCAGCAGCCACTCCAGAAACATCCTTAAAGTGAATTTCCTTTAATGGCTGGGAAGACAAATGGCTCACATTTTATCACTGGATTCCTCTTCTTTCAGAAAATTGCCAATAAACTTCCTGTTCTTAGCTGAAGATTTGGCAGGGACTTTAACATAACAGATTTAACCCATTCAGTAACTTTCATCTGTTCATTTATGTCAGTTATTTGTTCAAACCACTCTTCTTAAGCCAACTGATCTTATGTCTTTTCATACCTGAAATTAAGATAATTTGTTTTTTAAATGGTTCACAAACTGAAGTGGTGTTTCTGAGGAGATCAAGCTTTTCTAATGTTGTAATTCGGAACCGATTGCCTGTAAATACTTAAATTCATGAGATACTTCCCATTTAGATTCTGGAGTTTCTTTCTGGTCTTCCCAGACCCTCTCAGCATGAACAGCTTGTACCTAACTCTTCCTAAACACAGTCAGAACCCCAGAGCATTAACTGTGGGCACACAAACGTCACCAGATTTCTAGGGCTTAATGAGCTACCTCACATTGGCTGAGCTTGTGTGCTCTGTTAGCACTCTGATTTTCTTTCACTTAGCAAACATTTGCAACAGCCACAGTTTAAGACATTATTCCCCTATCCCAAGTTGTTTGCTTTTGTTCTGCTGCTGAAGACCAACCTCGCAGCCAGCGTGGCAGAACAAATATTCCTTTTCTCTTAAAGGATAGTTTAAACTGCTATTCATCGCTTATTTAATATAGTCTGTTGTTTTATTCTAAGTGGTTAACACATGCAAACTTTTCTGATGCTGATTTAATTTCAGAGAATGATGATCTCTAGCAGAGGGTGGCATTAAAGCTGGATCTAGTTTCCCTAGTGCTTGTCTATAAATGCTTTTAGCTCTTCTATTACAAAGTAAAACACATTACCTGAAATCTGTGAAGGAAATTGCCCCACATTTGGGATAGGCTAATAACATGTTGATGAATAGGTGACTCAGTTGACAGGCAGAACTTGTCAGTGTTCTCATAGCTTGAGGGTCTGGTAAGTGGCTTGATACCTGAGGCATTTCAAATAATATTTATACAAATCTTCTTATGAAAGTCACTGTCAGAGACATTAGTGTTTCCAGAATCGCCTGGTCACTATATGATGCCTCTTTTTACTCAAGCATTCAGTGAGGGAAGTCAGGAGACTTGGATTCAATGCCATCATCAGCCTGTGGAGCTTCAACAATTTATTCTCAAAAGACTGCAGAACAGTAGGGGTAGTTGAGGTAGAAAGCACTCTCCACATTCCAGCTGAAACTATACTTTGAGTAGCAAAAGAAACTGGAATATCTTGGCGAGGAAAAGCATGAATGATACAATCCAGTGAGAAGGGCATTTGGAAATAGGTATCACCATACTGAGACTGACTTTTATGTAATTATTTTGTGAAAAGGAAAATAATTCCAACACTTCTGATGTTCTAATTGCCTCTTTTTGTAGTCCAAAAGCAAGAGATTTTCTAACAACTTCTAAGAACTATTTTTGCAGAAAATTTACTTGCCATTTGAAGCTTGCAGATATAGCATTCTTTTGAAGTCCACAGGCCTGTGAGCAATGTCTTACAGACCACCAGTTGTCAGAGCAGTTACCTGCAGAGCTATTATGCTGTGTTTCGAACATCCAGATTCTTAACACCGTGGCTGTGGATGAAACCTAAATTGCTGGAGAGCTGACTTGTGAATGATTGTCACATTCAGAGGTGACATTAGCATTAGGTATTTAGAGACTGTATTTCATTTCTCTTTGCTTTCATTTAATGATATTTTTGCTCTCCTTCCTGTGCTATTCAAGTACAGTTAAAGATGCACACACATACTGGTAAATTGTTTTTTGTTTCTTATATGGTGTTAGGCACATGCTTTTCTGTAATCCTTAAATTATGCTATAAATAATTCTTTCTAATATTAATAACTCATCAGTCAGCATTGCACTTTAAAACTTAAAAGGTTATACAGAGCTTGTAAGGTCTGACTTCAAGGCACTCCGTGTCTGTTTCTAATCTAAGAGAGAATGGAATCAGGGGTGGATAACTAGCCTCTGGTTAGCTCAATCTTTTATATCAATGAAAGTTACAAACCACATTTGTCAAGATCAAATCAAGATTTCTATGGATATGTAGGGCAAACTGCACTTTCAGCATTTATGTGAATGGTACATGGAAATCCCCCGAAAGTATTAATCTGAATAAAATTCTAACCATATAAACCCTCAAAAAACAAACAAACAAACAAACACACAAACAAAAAAAACCAACAAAAACCCCACATAAAACCCAAACAACTGATTTTAAAGCACAGGGAATAATTCAGTTTATTATTTAAAAAGACATGGCTTTGTCTGTTTGCTTGCAGTAGGAGCTTTTTTAATGCTATTAATCATATTAATTACCACAGCACTCAAGGAGCCTAATTGCACTCTACCTATATAGTACCTAATACAGAAGATATAAGGGTCCATCCTCCAAAGATGCACACCTGAAAGGCAATAGGGATATGGGCTGTGAGTCTGCATAAGGATTGTCTTGACTCACTATCATTATAAATACCACCTCAGGCCTTGTGCTGTGTTGATTAGATGCTGTGGTTTCTCGGCAAACTGCATAGGTAGAGCACATTTTCAGCTGTCCAGAATATATTGCACAGAAACACTCTGTATAGCCTTTCCACATATTTCCAAACATGCAAACTGAAAATAGCCATAAGTTAATTATTGATCTCATTATTAACTTATTTGTGTCTGTGTGATATTTTGAAGATTAAACACACTACATTATAGGAAAGCTGCTGTTGTGGTGCTGCCAGATATTGATCAGGAGTTTGTCTCCCTAATTAGGTCTAGTTTCAGATAAAAGGAAGAGCCTTGTTTTGAATAATCTTGAATGCAAAGAGAGGGCATTCAAGATATTTCCAGTTCAGACAAGCACATTGATAACTGAGGGAAGGCCTTCACAGAGCAAGTATTAGCTTTTTTCAGTATTATTGTCTTTTTCTTGTGGAAAAAATCCAGCAAAAGCTAAGCATATGGGATCTCAATGAAAATATTAAACAATTGCAGGAGGAGTTTGCAAATGCTATCAATAGTGAAAAATATCAATGACAATCAGTTTTCCATAAATGTTAGGAAACATTCATGCATTGTAAATTGATTTCTTTATAGAGTGAAATCGATATTAAAACTGAGAACTTTAAGAGAAGAGAACGCATTTTCGTAAATCATTGGAAAAAACGTTGAAATCATGATTAGAAACTAGGAACACGAGTTCCCAGCATACACGGAGGCCAAAATCACATGTAATACTTGTAAAAATAAAAATGAGAGTTTGAGTAAAGTACTGTATTAATAGGACCTCAGTGACAATTCCATATCCTACTCCAGAGTTTACTTTTAAAAGGATAATGATAAATGGTAAGGTTGAAAAAAGCCTTGCAAAGATGAATCATAGTCTCGAAAGCTTTGTAGTAAGAGACTAATGAAACAGAATCTAATTTTCGTAACAATAAGAAGGTTAGAAGGCTGACTAATAATGATGTGTAAAGTATGTAAGTTCTAAAAAAGAAGTTAATACTAAAAGGCTCTTAAATTCAATAGACAAATCCAAAGTGAAGCTCAATTTTGTAGGAATGCAAGTCAGGAATGTGAATTTGAAACCGAGAGTGATTAGGCACTGGCAAAATTTACCGAGATGTTGCAGAATTGAAAACTTTAACATTTTTTTAATTATTATTTTTATTTTTAAGGACAAACTCACATACTTTAGTTCAACAGCAAATAGATGGCTTTATGGAAAAAAAACAACAAAAAACAACAAAAAAAAAAAAAAAAAAGAAAAAATGAAAAACAAAAAACCCAAACCAAAACCAAAGAAGCAAACCTGAGAAAAAAAACCAAACTGATGAAGCACTTAGCTGAAATTGTATGAAAGATCTCTGTAGATAATCATAATGGTGTCTTCTAGCTTTGACTTCACAGAAGGATGTCCAGAGCCCAGCAACAGTTTCCACTCTTCCAGGACTGAAACATTGGCTCTGTTAAAGTCAATACCTGTAACCCCTTCATGAAATTTAAGGTTGCATCTCAGAAGGGGTATAACTACAAATTCCTGTATTTTTTCTCCTTAAAAAAAGGACCTAAATATATGAAGTGAACTTTCTGTGCTATTACCTCCATCTACAGTATTTTGGGGTTGGACCTTCCTCAGAAGGAGAAAACAACACTTAAAGTTTTAGTAAAAAATGCTAAAGAAAAGACAATTGGAATGCAATTCCCTTCCCTTCTGTTATACTTTCTTGCTACAGAAATGAAATTGTGGAAATTTTACTGTGATTGAACATGGGAGATTAAATCACGTCTCAGTTTGACTGACACACAAAAAGAGGTTGCATGGGATGGAACCCAGGAGACTTTGGCCGGTCTTCAGTCAGACTGTCATGCATCGTGATTTCTTTAGATTTCACTGTTTACAAGTCAAGTTGAGTTGGGTTAATACTATAACGCAATGACTCCTTGCAAGAAGATATGGTGTTACTTAGCAAGTGGCATTTTTCTCTCTGAATGATTGCTCCTGGCTCCCGCTTGCTGTTATAAATATGTAGTGGATTGCTGCAGATAACCTCCCAAATAACCCACAGCTTCCAATTGTACATTTAGCTTTTTGAAAGTTGTGAGAGGAGAAAGGTACATTCCACTGTTCTGAGCAAACACCTTTCACTAAAATCCCTGGATCGTGTACTTGTGTAGAGTCTATGGAAAGTTTAGGTTTACTGCTGTGTTTGAGAGTATTTGGTTCACAGTTGCAACCATTAGTTGCAAATATCAGATATGATCCTTTTGTAACCTGCAATAAATTGCCTTCAGATATTACAACACAGGTGGGAGATTATTATTCAGATTAACCAGTGCATACTTTAATATCCTCCAAATTTATCTTGTAAAATGCATGACATACTCATCAAAATAAAGACTGTCCTGCAAAATTTGGGACAGATGGCAGTGCAAGATGACATCTTTTCTAAATGTGTCAAAATGTTCACTCAGTCAAGCAATATGATTGGTTGCACATTCTGAGTGTGTTATTAAAATGACAAAAGCAGTAGAATTCACTTGCATGAATGCCTGCTGTTAAGAGTCAGTTAAAATAAGGCTAAACATATAATTAAGTAATATAAAGATAATTATTTCGTTGACTAATAAGTTAACAGTTTAACGTAGCTATTGCATGGCTTCAAATGTTTTGTCAGCGAATTACACCTGTACTTAGATTTACAACATTCTAAACCAAAACATGCCTTCCTAAATGATACTGAATGAATACCATATAACAAAACACTATATAAGAACAGACACACAACAGGCCTACTGTTGTTTGATAGACTGTATCTTTAGATCAGATAGTATATATTCCTTTACCATGTGAAACAGGAGAGCACAGAAGTGATTGACAAGCCAAATATCAGAGCCAGAACTCAGATTTGAGAAAACAAAGCGCTATCTGCTCTCTTCTGAGAATCTGACGTCGTGGCAGAGGCAAAGCATCTAGAAAAGAATAGCTGCTGATTTATTTTTTCCTTTCCTTCAGCATGTGAAAATGTCAGAGACTCAGCTTACGAAGTCTAATAGAAGTCTTGTGGCAGGAAGTCTTCTCAAGGCATGAATATGATTTTTGCTTCAAATTATGGAAAGATCTTCAAGACTACTTTATTTTGTTCTCTCTTTTGCTCTCAGAGAAATCAGCCAGTCCTCACCTGATCTCAGAGCAGAGTCTCACGCTCTGGGTAGCGTTAAGTGCTGTTATTAAACCCATCAAAGGAACATGCTGTGGAGTGAAACAAGGCGTATCTGTTGGAGGCCTGAGGACGTATTTGCTACACCATCCTCAGTCTGAAATTATACATGGGAAGTGACCCTGTGTTGTAGTACTTAGCAATAACCACAGGCCCTCCTCTTCAGCCCTTACACTTGACCTTCACAACAGTGGTCAGCTAACTGAAATAGGGACATTAAATAACTGGTCTCGGGGGGGGGGGGGGGGGGGGGGAATCAACAACAAAAAAAAATCTACCAAAACAAAATCAACCAAAAGCACCATCACCACCCAAAATCTAACACACAAAAACCCCAACCACAACTGAAATAGAACCCTGTTCAAAACGATTGGGCACTGGGCAAATGTCGACTTTGCTATTTTTGTATGGGAGGAAAGGCAACAGGAACAAAATGCTTCAGTAGTTGGTATGCAATTATACTGTTAGCTGAGTGCAAATGCATCTTGGGGAACGTGGTAACAACAGCCTGGTACTGTAGACACTGTAGGTACTGCAGCTTTCAAGGGTTAACAGAGACCGCACTTGCTGAATGCAATCCCGGAGCAAGGAGAGCGACAGCCCGAACTGCGTGCCTCCCCCCCGGCATCCACACCCCCACACCGGCACACTCACCCCGCGGTGTGCACAGGCCCCCCTCCCCCGGTGGCCGGTGCCGGCGGCCGATCCTTGCTCCGCGAGGCTGAGGCGCTCCCGGCCCAGGGCTGAGGATGGAGACGGGGTTTCTGTAGCGATGGGGCCGGCGGCGGGGAGCCATTGGCTGCCGGCTTCGCAAATTTCATTCAGTTTGGTCCAATCGCAGAAGGAGAGCGCCTGGTACAGCCTGGACCTCTCCCCCCACCCGCTCTTCCCCCCTCTCCCTCTCCCTCCTCTCCCTTCCAGCTCGCCTCGCCTTGCAGATCAGTCTACCCGGCTCGGTCTCTCTCTGCATAGGCAATTACGGCTCCGGCTCGCAGACCCGATTGTCCCTCTCGCACTGATTGCAATGAATTTTCTGCCCGAATGTAGGTCGCTTACAACCGAGAACACGAGTTTCCTCCAATTCCAGTGTTGCTGTCTTTCTTGTTATTTTTAATTTTTCTTTCGGCCCCCCCTTCCCCCCCTCCCCCCCCCCCGTCGTCGTTGCATTCCTTTGGAGAAGGGAATCGCGCTGGATTCCAAAAAGGAGAGCAGGAACCGTGTGTGAATAATCTCGGCTGCATGATAGCCCGAGAGGATTTCCTGAAAGAATATGTCTGTGTGAGAAAGACCCCTGTGCTTCTGCAGCTATTCCGGTGTTAAGGTAGGAGTGCTGGATTTGCCGTTCGAGTGCTCATTTTCATTTTTCTCTGTTGCTTCCCCACCTTTCTATTTCTTTTCTTTTCTGTTTTTTTTTTTTTTTTTTTTTTTTTTTTTTCCCGGCGAGGGTGGGGGAGAGGGAGAGGTGTTGCAGTTGCTACTCTGGCAAAGGGCGAGCAGTTTGCTGCAGTCGTCTGTGCTTTTACTTTTCCCGTCGTGATAAAGCGATACTTTCTTTCTGCCATCTCCACCATCATCTGCGATCTGGTTGTCACATATGCATATTTATGCAAATTTTTTCTTTTCTTTTTTTTCTTTTTTTTTTTTTTTAATCCGCTCCGGTCTCGTCCCTTACATTCCCCCCTTGCACCATAATTTGTTTGTAGGCATTTTGCTGCAATCAGCTATTTGGAAAGGCTCTGGGGTTCTGTGTGAGATGTTTACAAAGTAGCTCTGCCTTGCAGCCAAATAAACAGAAGAGTGTGATGGAGAGGAGGGAAAAAAATATCTGCAGTACAGGCAGCAAGGGAAAAAACGAAGCCTCAGTTTTCTGCCAGCGCGGAGAGGGCAGGAGCAGTACCTCATGCACTGTGTGCGCCGCTGGTTATCGGGGAAACACAAAACCAACACATAGGGTTCTGGTTAACCACTTCCCTGGGCACCACCGCAACCACAGAGAGGCAGAAGGGGGACGGCGGTGGGGGGAGAATGAGGGAGGCTGCTGCTCAGAGGAAATCTGTCTCTTCTTCGGCTAAGCGGTTCACCCGCTTTGACTAAAGCCAAACCGCGGTGGGTTTGGGCTTTGCCTTCTTCCTCCTTCCCCCGCCCCCTCATTTCCTTCTTGTCTTTCTCTTTCCTTCTTTCCCCCCCCCCCCCCCCCCTTTTCCCACTGTGGGTTGAGGTAAAATGCCTGCTCCTAAGGTGGGCATGGGTATCTGCACGCAATAGAGCGGGGAACGGCGCTGGGCAGAGCCAGCGTGCGCGGAGCCCTGGCCAAGGGGAGATGAATGGAGAAGGGGGGGTAACAAGAAAAGAAGGACAAAAAGACAGGCATCCCCATTGCTCCCCCCGACGACAGGCACTCCCGCCCCCCAATCCTAGCTCGACAGTAAATCGCCCCTCCGCACAGCCGGGGGGCTGGCAGAGTGAGGCGCCGCCACGGTTTGCCCCTTCCCCAGGGGAGAGGCCCCGCAGCCCCCACCGGCTGACCGGCACCGGCTTATCACACTAGTGGTGCTGGAGCGGGGAGAGGGGAAGCAGCGGAGGCGCCGGCAGCCACCGTTCAGCCCCAACACCCCACACACGTTTCCGCGGGCGCGCCCAGCCGGGGCGGGCAGGGTGCGCCCCCACGCAGTGGCTGCGGTGTGGAGGGGTCGCGGGGAACGGGCCGGTGCCCCATGCGGGGCTTAGGGCAGGCGGCCGCGCGGATGGGAGGGTTCCGGCGCTCGGCTTTTGGGGCAGGGGGGTGCGGTGGAAGAAGAGAAGTTTGTGGGGATGCAGGTGCAGCAGAGACGGGGCGCGGCCGCTAGGCGGCGCTGCGGGCCCTTCCAGCCGCGCCGCCGCCTCCCGCACCGCTAGGGCTGTCCCGCGCCTGACGCTGGGTTCCGCCGTTGTTGGGGCCGGTCGGCCCTGCTGGGGACGGGGGTTCGGTGCTGTATCCGTGTTGGGGTCGGAGTGTGCGCGGGAAGGGGGGAAAACGTCGTGAGGGGAGGTGGGGGCGCAGAGCTTCCACTGTCCGAGGCCCGGCCGGGCTGCAGCAGCGAGCAGGGACGGGTGACAGCGGCGTGAGCTGGTGGTGGTGTGGGGTGCCTGGGCTCAGCGTTTGCGTCTAGAGGCAGAATGTGTGGAGGTACTTTCTGCTAGTTATTGTCGTAAGGGTGGCAGAAAAGCGTGTGCAAGTTTAGATGTTTCATATTTGAAAAACAACCACCACTGGGGAAAAAAAAAAAGGAAAAAAAAAGAGAAAAACAAAAGTAAAAATAGACAAAAGGAAAGTAAAAAGAAAAGGAAAAGAAAAGAGCTCTTTAGCCATGTTTGATCAGTGTTGAAAGCAAATGCGTGTAAAATTCTTGACTGGCTTTTTGTTTTTAAAGGGTTGATAATGTTAAGGGCATACCTGCACATGTTTAGAAGCTTAACTGGATGAATTTACAAGCAGTTGCTCCAGAATGGAAATCTCTGATATTTTTCTCCTTCCGAGCCATAAATATAACTGCTAATTTAGATATCTCATTAAATGGAAGGGCAGTAGTCCACGTCCCATGGGACACAAATTAATAATTATCAAATGGATAAATCCTGTTAACATTAAAGAAATATGCTGATTTTTCCTGTCACTCTAAGAAAAGTAATCATTTCCACTGATTGCAATTCCTAGATAAGAACACAACTCTGCTTTGTGAAACTGAGCAGATTTTAAAAATCAAATGAACCTTGCATTTTATTTTCATTTTGCTTGCAACATGCATGTTTGATATTCTATTAATATTACTTATGTGGATTTCTATGTAGGTAGCAACCATACAGATGAGTGTTAAGGCAGGACATTTGAAATTTTTTTGCCTATACTACTGAGTAGAGGGTTGCATGGATTGTCTTATGAGTCATATTCCAGCGAAAGATTGAAGACTGAGAACATGAAAACGTGACGTGTAGTTTCTGGTAACTCAAACCAACAAGACCTATGATGGCATGCAATTTTCTCTGAATAATATAAAATGAAATGTAATTTTGTCCTACTGATTTTTTTAATCTTGCAAGTATTACCCCTTTGTGTGTAAATACACCTGTTATTACTCTAAATACACCTGTTATTACTCTCTTCTTTAGTCATATGGCTGTACATCATATAGGTGCAATTACTGTTAGTGTGCTGTGTGCTTCTACAACCTATTAAGTTGTACCAGAAACTAAAACTGAAATTCAGTTTGGCATCCAGAATGTTTTGGTCCTCAGGAGGATTCTAATTCAAAGCTGATTCAGATTTTTTTTTTCATTTTTTTTTCTTCATTTAGTTTAATGGCCCTTAGATTTGGTCTGTACTGGAGAGCATTTGTGTGGACAAGAAAATACATGTTGTCTTCCTCCTGCCTTTCTAGAGGGAGTGAATACTTGCCTAGTATTTTTTTTAAATGCAGTGCTGCATCCCAGACAGGTAGATTGTAAATTCAGAAATTCCTGTTTGTTGCTGATCATCAAAACACAGTGGTGAGTGGTGAACTGTCATTTCTTTTAAAGGTATCACAATGCAAGCAAACAAAACCAAGCCTGATATGTAAATGAAACAGGCCAACTGGGTCAAAATAAGACAAGTAGCAAAGCCAGTAGGTTTACTGGAGTTGCCATGCTAGCCTATCTATTTTATATTCTTTCAAATACTTTATCTTTCTAGCTGATCCTGTGTTCTTGGGCAGATCATTCACCTGACAATTTCTACATTTGATAAAATGTCAATCTTAATAGGCATCCTTCAGCTGAAGACCTGTCATACAGAGATGAAGGCAAGAGGAAGAAAAAAAACCTGTTTAACTGAAGCTTTGTGTAAAAGATACCATATAGAAACAAGGATTTGTGTTGGGTTTTTTTGTTTTATTTTTTGTTTGTTTGGTTTTTTTTTTTTAAACAAAAGAGTGATTCAAGGAACGTTTACTGACTGCAGCATAGAGATTTGCACATTTGTTTTTGACAGGTTCTCAATGCAGCCTCCTCTTGGCCTTTCAAACACGCATACTGCTATTTGATGTCTGAATCACATAGTGTAAAGAACAGCTCCACCTGGGTAGGACAGGAATAAGCATCATGCTATAACCAGCATATCATTTAGTCATTCTGTCACTTGAAGACTTGTCATTGAGATTCAGGATCTTTTCTGCACGTGTAAGGTTGGTTAGTTATATGCACTGAATCGTAAGGCTGTGAGTCTTTAAAAAAACCCAAAACGTAATAAAAAAAAAGAACTTAAGACATAAGCTGCACCAATCAATATAAGTATCTCATGTCTAGCTACAGCTATCCTCTATCGTAGTTCAACTCAGGTACTTTAAAGCAATGTTTGTAAAGCATTTCTGCTGTGGGTGATTTTGATCCTCACACCTGACAGGGTTATGTACTCTGTCAACTTTTAATAGTGCTATACTTCTCATTGTATTTATTTTAGTAGTGCCCATACTGGATTGGAAGATGAAAAAACCAAAAAAACAAACAAAAAGAAACCAAAACCCCATACCAGTTAGAACTCCCCAAACAAGAAGGAAAAACGACCCAACTTGCTATTTAATGGAGGGAAAAAAACAAGGTGTTTTTTTTTTCTTTTTCCAGTACTCTTAGAAAATTATTTGCAATGAGATAGGGTGCAATGCTAATTGACTTTAAACAACTTGAAATGGATATAAAGGTAGAGAAGATAAAATTGAAAAAAATATTAATATCTTCGAGTACTTTATTTAAATTTAAAGGTCAGAAATTATTCTGGAAGATGTTACAAGTCCACTGTCCCCTCAGTAACCTATGTAAAGTAATGGGGATGACTTCTGATATAAAATCAGTATGAAGCAGGTTACTTTATGTCTTGCGTGCATACACTGCATGAGGACCTGAATTGAAGCAGCCCATGTAGAACACTGGCTTTTCCTGTGAGATCTGCAGTGGGTCTTTAGCAGTGGTATGGCTAATTCAATCCAAATTCATGATCTCTAGCTAGGAATGCTCAGATTTGTACTCTAATAATCTAGAAATAATTTGTAGTCACAATGCATGATTCTTCCTTTTGTCTGTCTTCTGTGCTGAGCCCACACACCCCTCAGTGTCATAGGACGTATTTCATTAAGTGTATGCTTCTGACTAGCTTCCATGGAGGGTTAGGATTTTCTATGCTTGTCTGTCTTTTGTTGTTTATGTGCTCACTGAAATTTACAACTTGATGGGGAGGCTGAGCCTTTCAAGAGAGGTAAGCCTTGAAAATGAATGGCACTCTTTGTAATTATGCAGTGGCTGTTATGATTTCATATATAGAATGAATTAGCTCATTTTTATGTACTTGTATATAAATTTAATTTAAATAAATAAAAATATTGAGATTTGGTTACACAAATCAAAATTAAGCCAGTTCAATATTTCACCACAGTAGATGATAGATAAAATATTAGTGCATGATTTGATGGTAGCTGACTTCCATCTAGCAATCTTTTGGATTTCCATCTGTTGAATGCAGTAGACAAAAATATATAGCCTACTATTTCTTAGTGCAAATGAGTCCAGAGGTAAGACCTTTCCTTTGTCCTCCAAGTGGAGGTAATCAGTGTCATCTAGGAGAGGTCTAGTACAGCCAGAAGTGAAAGAGGATAGTAAGTAAGATTTCTGTCCCTAAGTGTTGCTTGAAGTGATATAATGGCTCGATTATTTTGGAAATGCCTGGTGCTGCAGTGTCTGGGTCAGTAGTCACAGGCCCAGTACAGACCTGGAAGGAACAGATTTTCAAACTCTTGGGACGGTGCTCTGTCGTGTTGCTGTCAGGTTAGTGGTCTTTCCAAGTAAAGGCTGACCAGCCATATTGATCAGTGCCATCGTGGTGACCGTGCCAGACATCACTGGGTTGGAGGTCAAGTTTCTTTATGTTTTAAAGTCAGTTTGGACCCTAAGTGAAAAAAAAACCAACAGTTTAATGGCGACAAGTCTTTCAAGAAAAAAAGTGTTTAGAAACACTATGGAGAGGACTCAAAAAATTCAGTTGCATTTTCTCTGACAGGATTTCTTTTATGCTTTTGAACTCTGGTGAAAAATGAGATCATGAACTTCAGTAACACTTTTTTTTTTTGATTTTTTTTATTCCAAAACAGACTGTGCAGTATTTAGTTCCAAATACCTGTTTGTTCTATTCCAGTAAACAAGTACTACATTATGTGTCATGCTTCTGACTTCTGATATAAAAGCCCTACTTCTATCCACCCAAATGTAAGAAAACAAGGACAAAGCTGATTGATAGCCTCATTTTTAAATAAAGAATTTGGAATGGAACCAGATTCTTAGTGTTTTATTTCTGTATCTTCATTTTGTACTGACTTGTGTAGTCCTGATTTTAGAATTAATTTTTAGGTTTTCCATAAATCTTAATCTTGCAAAGTAATGTGCTAGTCTGTTTTCTGATAAAGTTCTGTGCAGACCTTATGCAGTACTCTACTATTAAATCCAGCAAGGAATTACTCAAAATTTATCAATAGTATAATTATAGATCTAAAACTATTTTTTCTGCTGATAAATAAACCTTTCTTTTTTTTTTTATTTTTGGTTTGTTTTTTTTTTTTTTTTTCTTTCTGCTACTTTACTGACTTTACCAATCTATATCACTTGTTAGTCAAACACCTCTTTCTAGTATTTGGTTATGCACAGATCAAACTATCAGAAATTTATATAGGGAATATATTTATGCTTTGAGATATGATTTTACCTTCTTTTGATCAACTGTGAATGACTTCCAGATCTGTCTTTTCAAGTAAACAAAATCAGTATATTATTCATACAGGGCTATATAACATATGAGCCATATGCTGCCGAATGTACAATAAATTTTCTTATTTTCTTATTGGATCTAAGCATAGAACATTAACAGACTTGTGTAACAGGGCTGACATTAACAGCCCATTGACAGATTAGTGTCATGGGACCAGGCCTTGTTGGATTCAGTGCAAAGATTCCTGTTAATTTCAAAAGGCTTTTGGTCATGTCCTAAGAGTAGGTAGTATTTGGATAGAATTATATGGAGTATTTGCATAGAACTGGCAATATCACGCCTCTTAGAAGTTTTCTCCCAACTTCATGTTAAGTTCTGCTGATGAAATTGTCATCAAACTTTTGTTTGAAAAGTAAAAAAGGAAGCAGTAGGCTCTGAAAAATAGGTACATCTGCATCTCTTCATTGAAAAGCTTCTTGCAGGTGTGGATGATGACATACACTAGAGAAGTATCCTGGGTGATATATGAGCATGTACTGTCTCAACTTGTGCTCTGTTGGTGACTATTTATAAAATACAGGCTTGTTACTATCTGTGATTTCTCCCTGAAGGTTCTTTGATTTGATTTTCAACAGAAGCTGGGTACATGCTAGTAACCAAACTGATGTAGTACACGCATCCAGTTTGTACACCTTTTCGTGCAGTCATCTGGTTAGCTGTGGTTGTGCTGATGAGAGTTTTTTGCCTTATCTCCAAACTAGTTTTGTGATATTGTGTGTTATCTCCCTGGATTTTCAGTCGTACTGGTTTTGGATCATAGATGTCAATATTATTTGTAGACAATTGTGACAAAAAAGGGCAAAAATCCTCTCCTGGATTCCAGAGGAACTATGTAAGAAAAGGTGAAGCCCACGTGAATCTTTGGTACATCTGCCGTTACTGAAACTCTGTATAGTAAGACTGTATCTGGATTTCATGGGGCGTCTCTGGCAAATAAAGAAAAATGCTTCTAGCAATGACCAGAGGAAGTGGAATAGTAAGTTATTGCTGCATGAAATGTACCCATTGCCCAAACTTTAGAGCAGATGGTTCAGGGCAGTATTTCAAGACAACATTCATGAGTCAGTGTTGCTTCTCAGTCAGGTACGCAGTCACTGATTTGCTGGCTGAATTCTCCCAAGCCAAATACATCTCTGTCACTAATGTAATTATTATAATGTCTGCCTACTGCATTTTACATCATATACATGAAAGTAAAGATAAGTTTTCAGTACACAATGGCATGAGGGGAAGTGGAACATTCTGCAAATTATGCACAGCTGGAGAGATGAACTGGGGTGCCCAAGGCTGTGAGTTTGTATTAACACAGCCAGCAGTAGGTCTGCTGCCCAAATTAGATGTGTTCAGTGTGTATAGATTCCAATGTGCAGGTGGTGAATTGGGGGACAGATGACGTAGATCCACTGTTTTTGACAGATTAAATAATAGCAAGTGGCATAACTGGAAATTAATTGTGGAGCTGGAGCAGATCTCCTTAGGGAAAAGCTAGCATATTAATTTCATGCTCACTGTGATAATACTTTGCTTTAGTTCAGGTGCACAAGTTGCAGTGCATGATAGGTGGACTTACTGCTTCAGTTTAAACAGGTTAATAGTTATTAAGAAAACACACTACTTTGTTTAATATTACATTTGTTACGTCTTCTTCCCCCTCCCCCCCCAAGTTCTTGTAGCTGAACCATGTTTGAGTTATGCTTTTTGATGATAAATGCTTAGTGTTTATATTGGTTTGATGACATCTTTACATAGAGGTAATGTTTTGGATACAGTGCCTTAGGAATTTGATAATGTAGGCCAGATAGTATTTACATTTAAAGAACAGAGTACTTTATAAGGGCCAGTAAGATTTTTATACTACTGGATTGTGAAAGGCATGCTGCATTGATTTGTCTGCTCTGATCTGGTAAAGAGGTGATATATTGCTGAAATGTGGCAGGTTAATGTGCAGTTAGCATGTACCATTATCTTACATTGAGTTGTTAGGGGCATAGAGTGGCATGCAAGCACAAGCAAGAGTAGCTCCCTGCTAGAAGAGCTGGCCCATCTTAATTTGCAGTCGAGTGTAGCAAATACATAGTTCTCCTTGGAATTGTCAGTCTGTATTTTTCTTTCCCTTGGAAATAAGAAGTTGTAGTGAACTGTCCTCCTGCCCAAATCTGTCTTGTCCAGGAGCTTTGGCTTCATAAGACTGAAATTAGAACATATAGTTAGGATCTCTCATTTTCTCTACTTCTGCCTTTCCTGCAAAGTTTTTTGTGTTTGCTTGTCTGTTTTTAATTTTCCTGTAACTTGGTAATTTGTCTTAGCATCCCAGATCCTTTGAAGTGCTTTTCGTTCATGACTTATTAAATGTGTAATACTGGTTAATATGATGACAATGGCTTCAACAGCTGAAGCAGAAACTTTATTACCTCTTGGCAATTTTCATTAGCAGGTCTGTTATGCTGAATTTGAGTGTCTTTTTGTGAAGGATTTCTTCTTCTGGCAATAGAGATGATATTAGCAATGTAGAAGTTATATTAGCAATGCTGTAGGAAGGATAGGAGATGGGAGCGGTTGTAATGGTGTTGAATTCTCTTAGCTCGTAGCTAGATAAGGGTGGAAAACTAAATGAAACTTGCATTTGGTATATGAGTAAATGATCACTGGACCATAACACTTCACAGAAATATCCTTCTGTGGTAGATTTTAGTTTCTTTTTGCCCCTAGAGGGTGACCATTTGGTTAGGCTTGATAGTGCACTGCTTTCTGAAACTAATTGGAGCTGGTTTGTTCAAGAGGAACCCAAATGCGTGAAGTTGAAGTAGATACTGTCTGGAGCGAGAGGCGTCAATAAGGATGATGGAGAGATGGTCCAGTTCTATTTTGAAAGAAAATTCACATATTTGTTAACAGCAGGGATAGCATTTGTAACACCACTTCTATCTACCTCTTAAGGCCTAAAATCTAAGCACTGAGTATAATTATATCTAAAATAAGTTGACTGCATATTCCAGTTCTCACCTTTTCCTCTGTGCAAGATGAGGATGCTTCTTCAGTGGCCAAACCCCTCCTTCCCTTATTCATCATCCTTAACTTGTGGTGTTTTCCTTCTCTTCTCATTGCCTCAAGATGAACATCCTAGTCAGAGAATGCAAACAAGCAGTGAGCTGTAGACAGATTATCAGTTTCAGAAGGATAATGTGATTAGCTTTCAAAGAAAAAGAGTAATAATGGAGTAGAGTGAGTGGAAGGAGGTAAGAAGTCACTTGCATTTTCAGTAGAGTCTCAAAACAAATACAGGGTGCTTACTAAAGAAATAAAACAAGAATATAAGGAAAGGATAGGAGTGACAGGTTGGCTGTTGAGGACAGCAGACACAGCATGGAGAATAGAGTAGTAAGAGGAGTGGCAGTTCAAATACTGGATTCTGGAGAGCTTATGATAGTGGGATATGAGTCAAGGCAGACCTACAAGAGGAGGCGATGCTTTTGAACATGAGAGTTTTGTTTAGTCTGAGGGGGTGCAATATTTTAGAAGGAAATTCACTATATGCATCAAGGTGAAATATGATTCTTAGTATCCTCACTCTGTAGGGACCTAGATTATACTCTTTGAAACTGAGTCTGTTTTCTTCTGAATAATCTTTTAGAATGGTGGGGTTTTTTTGGTCCAAATAAAGCATTTACTAAAATACCACCATTTTTTTTTTTAAGGAAACTATACCCAGTGGAATCATCACTGAATATATGTCTATTTAGGATTGTTTGTTTAGTTTTATCCTGTTTTTCCAAAGAATCATATTTGCTGTTTAATTTCAAGTATATGGCTTTTTGTTTTCTACTCTTTTTTTCTTTTTTTTTCTTTTTTTCTCTTTTTCTTTAATTTGTTGGTTTGATTTTTTTTTCCCCAGTACAGCAAATTGTACTATTAACCTGAAGTTCCTCAGAGAAATTAGTCTTGCAAAGAAGTCCATGCAGAACGTGGTAAAAAATTACCTAGGATTATATGAAGGCAGGCTTGGCAAACTGCGTGGGTTTTGATGGTTCTGTCACTGGTTAATGGAGGGGCGAGAGGAAGAAAATTAGAGTAAAATGTATCTTCATCCTACTCATACGCATCACTCAAAGATGTTAATGTAATAGTTGATGAAGAGTCTGTGTAGGGGCTGTTGTACCATTACTTCATATCTAAGTTATATTCCATAGTTATAAATCTTTTCTCTGATCACTTTTTAAAACAAAATCATATTGATGTTGCTCTGCCTAGCCCAAAATACCGTCTTTTAAAATAGTAGATCTTTGGTGAGAAATAAAGCAGGCAGAAGAAATCCTTTTTTCTTCATAGTACACCTTCCTTTCGTGTTCTTATTAAGCAAGTTTCCCCTATACATATAAATGGACGTAATGCATATGTCATCACTTTTAAGAGCCATTTTTCTTCACTTGCTGTGAGCTGTACATTTAAAAGATTGCAAGCATGACTAAGATCTCATTAACACTGTTTTTATGCTGGTTTATACCATTGTCTTCAGTGGAACTGTGCCTAATATTTGAGTGTTTAGAAGTATTAATTTAGTGCTTAAAAAGAGAGTCAGGTTCCAGGATTATTCTCCTCCTCCTGCAGCTAACATCTCATCTTTTTATGTATTAATTTGGCAGAGGTCCTTTTTCAGCTAAGAAGAACTTGTTCTCTGTGGAGTAAATTGTTTACCAGCCATCCATATGTTTGCCTGAGTGAATGTGAGTGAAATGGTCTGTCACAAATTCACGTAACTGCATTAACCTTCTTGACATGATGACTCTGAAAAGATAAGACAGGGATGGAGGTGAAGGACAGGAGGTGGTGAAAATGAGATTCTTGAACATGACACACATTTTACTATTTGTAAATAAGCTTTAAACTTAAGTGATTTTTAGAAATAAAATTATCTGTTATTTTTCACCTTTAGATGATTCTCGTTAAAAAGGAAGATTTTTTAATCAAAATTCAAATTCAGGTGTAAATGTTTTAAATTATGAATCCATGATAACTTCTAGTATGTGCTCAGATTTTGTGTTTAGAAAGGTAGAATTTTCATGTACAGGAATGTGAAAAATCAAATGGAGGAGGAAAAAGAAGCTACTACGACCTACGTTATTACCTTATAGCAATTTCTTTTTCTGCTCTGACACACACCAGGATTGATTATTTATAGTACATACTTTCTATGAATAAATAAGCACTGAATTTTATGTAAGGAGATATTTCAGCCCAGAAGGAGTTTTCTGGAGAAGGCTGAGAAAGAGTTTGGCTGAAGAACTCAATTTTTTGTAGAACAATATTTTGTTTTTATTTGCAAAAAACATAATCATTTTTTCCACCCAAAAAAAAAAAAAGGTCAGAAAAGCAAAAGAATCTAGACTTTGTTTAGACTGTTATATACTTTCCAGAGTCTTTCATATATCTTTGAGAACAGTTGATTGTTGTTTTTTGTTTTGGGCTTTGTTTTTTGGTTTTTTTTTGGGGGGGAGGGGGGAAGAGGGAGCAAAGGAATTAATTTCTTGGGAGTTTCTGGTTTTGTCTTTTTTTTGTTTGTTTGTTTGTTTAGTTTTGATTTGGCTTATGTTCCATAGGAGAAGAAATAGTTTTCAGGTATCTAGACTGAAAAAAATCTGCACCTGCAACACCACTCAATCCTGCTTCAGAAATGCACAAGATGGCTACTTTGGGAAGGAGAGGAGAGGGTGAGAATATGATACAGAATCAGCATGTAGCTCCAGCACTGAGACTAGGAAATGCTTCTGGGTTGTCTGATCTGGATGTAACTAAAGTCATGCCAGGAGTCACTCTGGCCTATCCACCACGATTTTGGTTGCCTTCAGTTCTTTGTCCTGGGCTGGCAACCTAGAGACATAGGAAAGAATTCTCATTCTTGATTTTTATAAGTATTTTTACAGAAAGGGTGTTGGGTCAGGCTTACATAGATGAGGTTTTATTAGTGTGGACAAACGATGAATGCTACTTTAGCCAGTAAAAACAGGCAAAACAGAAAACAAATGGGAAGGAGGTAAGAAAAAGGCAGACTCTTCCCAGCTGCAGGCCAGGAAAATCAGTGGCAATGGTGAGGGGTTCCAGATGAGCCTCTTTCTCTGGGCTTTTACTCTGATGCAGCAGGTGGAAACAACTAACATGACAAGGTTGATGATATTTTTGCCATGCTTCTCCCCTCACACTGTGTAGAATAGACCATGTGAAAATTACCACTGGTTGTTTCAGTTCTTTATTCTGTAAGTGCTGTTTGTAATACGGTAATTTTTAGGTTAAAGTGTTGCACATTAGTTATTAAAATTAATTATTGGACAATATTTATTAAGCATTTAAATTGCTATTATCTGTTTTGTGGTACACTATCTTTTGGTTATCCCTAATATAAACTAAAATCTGTAAACAGAAGTTAAGGAAAGCTCATGTGGGAGGGTGGGCAAAAGAGGGACCATTCTCAAAGTAGTGGTGATTGTTTCCACGAGTGCCTACCATAGTGAAACTGTTGCGATTTGCAGTTGCAAGACTGTGAAAATAACAACACGACCTAGAGTTTGAGAACATCAAAGGAAAAAGAAAAATACTGCTATGGAGTCTCTGGAAAACATTGCCTCACTGACTTAGAGGAAAGCTTACAGAGCTGCGAATTGCAGACCCTTGGCATCACCACGACTGAGGTGCTAGCATACTCAAGGCAACAGCATTTGGGAATCAAAAATTCCTCTTAGATCCCTTAAGCTTAACATCAAAGATATGAAAATTTGGATCATGTAGACATAGTTTAGAATATTCTGCATGTTGTGTTTTCCTTTGAAAAGAAGAGTGGCAAGAATTCCAATGATCTTTCACTTGTTTATTTAGCTTGTTCTAGGCAAGGCATAGTATATCAGTAGAATAGCTTTATTTTTAAACTATCTAATGATCTTTTATGAAAAAAAAGTCAGTTTATTTTTTTTCTATATTTATGTACCTAGAACCAGTACTTGTTTGTACAGTTTCAAAGTATGAGGTGACTTTGTATTCCCTTATAACTTCTAGCATTTCATTATATATCCTTTGGAAGGAAGGGCATCCTTTCTTCGTAAGACTACATCATTTATGAAACTGTAATAGCCATGGTCCATTTAGGTGCACTGTGACTTGGTAAATCACCGCAAGAATTGCTCAATATCCACGTTACCTGATGCCTCAAGGTATTCCAAAATACAAAATCTAGCCACAGGCATTAACAACACATACAGTGATTGCTGTCATATCTTGGTGCTCTTCCCAGAAATGCCACATTCAGAAAGGAATGATGTTGCAATATCAGATGGCTAAATTCATTAGAAGCTGAGGTGCCACACAGGGAGTATGGAGTTATCCTTGCTGATCTTGGCTTTTGTAGTGGCAAACAACAGTGCCCACAGAGTTCTTGAGCTGGATACCAACTGATTCAGTCTTCCAAACTAATCCCATCAGTGTCTTTTTTTTTTTTTTTCCAATCGCATCTTTAAGCCTAGCTGCAGTTTTCTTTCCTGAAAAAGCTATGCACTGAAGAAATGCAGGTTTATTAATAGTCCAAGTAACTACTTTAGATCATGAGATCAGATGCCCAGTTGCTGGATGTCTCCAATTAATGATTCTTAGAGATTGGCTGACGCAAACAGAAGCGGATAAGAAATTATGACTGTGTAGATTCTGGACTGTTCTGACATAAGAGCTGGGGGAAAACCCAGCAACAACAAAATCATTTTACCCTGTGCCCTAATTATTAATGGTTGATGAAAGATCTTTGCAGGGTTTCCCACTTTGAAGTGAATATGTGTTCAGTAAGGCTGTGTTTAAAAAAATTTTGCCAAATTCCCATTGGAGCAACAGAAATACAGGTTCAGAACTGCCATTGGTAAGGTCACTTGCTGTACTAGCATTAAAATCCAAAGGTAGTCATTGCTTAATCGAGCTCATATGGAAAAAATAATTGGTAATTCATTAAGCTTAGTCCCACCCGACATGGTTGGGGGTGTAAATCTTACCAAAGAGGCATCCCTGCTTTGGGAAAGGGAGAGGAGCAAGTCCATCAACTTACCTGCAAAATGAGATCATGGTCTCACCCTCTGCTGTGGAGAAATACAAATACCAAATTTATACTTTTGAGAGAAGTGGAGATGAAACTGTAGTCAAATTACCTGCTGCTGCCATCATAGATGGTGTGCATAGGTGCTGCTTTCTCACTTTGGTGTATTTTTATATGTGAATGACGAATAACGGGAGTTTCTGCTTGAGGGCTGTGGGACTTGTGCAAGGCGAGAACAGAACATGAAACATCAGCATCATTCCTCCTCTTACACCTGACTGAGGCAGTATTAAGGGCCATCTCACCTCCATCTGTTTACCTAATCACTTCTAATAGCAGCCTATTACCCCTACCAGGGTGTTGCACATACCTTATTAATACTTTCACCACATATCTCACAGCCTCAGGCCTCAATCCTACATTAAACTTAATGTTTGCTACTCTTTCAGTCTAGACGGTATCAGATGCTGATCAGATGAGCTGCCTGTCAGGATCCTTAAAAGTATGTGGAGATGATTGGTACAATTTTTCTAAAGTTTAAAGGAAAGACCTTGCTTGAGCTCCCTGTGGGATGGTTCATCTTGCATATCACAGAGGTCTGCTTTCAAACCATAGACAGGTGTGTGCAAACTAGTTATTCTAGGCTCGCATTGCAATTTTGGGGAATAAATAAGAACTTTGGGATACAGTTCACTTTTTTAAAGTCTTCTTTAGAATGAGATTAAGCACTCATGATTGATGTTTGTAAGTCATAAGGTGAAACCCAATCAATGAACATAGATGTAATCTTGGTCAGTTGAAATTGTTTCACAGACTATGTGCTGTTTGCTGGCTTTCCTGTTCTAAGGCCTTCCTTGAGACACCTGTGTTACTTCTGGAGCAAAGGTCCCCTACCATTGCCCTGTATCATTATTTCTGTCAAAAGTTAAAGGTCTCCTTTTAACATAAAAGATTGCTCTTTTCATGGTAGTATAGTTCTTACAGATGAAAGATAGTATTTTATATGCCAGTCTAGTTATCTATGAGTACGTTCTGTGCGAGACATTATGTTGGAAAAAAAAACTGTGGTGTTTAATAGTGTTTTCAGTTATTCTGAATTTGAAAGGAGTGAAAAAACACTCTCACAATAGGCATAGCATATATTGGAAATAATTATAATGAATATGTTTTACTGTTGATAAGGTTTGAAGACTCTGACTAACATCTCTTATTCCTTTGCGAGTTTTGCTAAGCAGAAAACAGTTGACATGGTTGAATTTTGTTGTGGTGTCAAGTGTGATATAGAAATACTGCTAGAGGACTAAGTTCATAATATAGGCATTGAAAATGTCATAGGTGTTACAGAAGGAAAATCTTCATGTAAGTTGGCTGCCTAAACTCAAGGCATGAAATGTTGAGAAAGTTGGGGCTGTTCAGCCTGGAGAAGAGAAGGCTGAGTGGAGACCTAATTGCAGCCTTCCAGTATCTGAAGGGGTCGCCCAGGGAAGTTGTGAATGCTTCATCCCTGGTGGTGTTCAAGGCTGGGTCGGTCAGAGCCTTGGGTGGCATGGTTTAGTGTGAGGTGTCCCTGCCCCTGGCAGGGGGGTTGGAACTAGATGATCTTAAGGTCCTTTCCAACCCTAACTATTCTATGATTCTATGATTCTAATATAGACTTCCAAAAGCATCAATATAAACTGCAGTTTCCATTATTAGCCAATCCTGACTGATCTAAACTCCAAACTTTCTTATGGCATTATGAGTTAGTTGGAATATGAAAATTTGGAAGCAGACGACTTAGCTTCATTATTTATAGTAATGGTTGAGCATGTTATATAACTCTAATTAATTTCAAATATTTCAGTTCTATTTTAAAATTTTACAAAAGGGTACCAATAGAGAGAACAGCTAATATACTGGTTGTTACAGCACAGCTCTCTCAATTCAGCAGCAATGGTTAATATTTCTCACATGAAAAGGGCTGAAGGAGTAGACATGTTTGGGATTTTTTAATTGACACTCATGAAAAATTATATTCCAAATAAAAGAAGTTCTAATAAAAAATGTCTGTGCATATGTGTATGTGTTCCTCAGATCTTTTAAATGCTTGAATTTTTTCATTGCCAAGCAGAAGATTGCATCATGTGTCCACTTGATGATCTTGAATGGCTTTTATGAATAGTTCTTTTTTTTTTTACTAGTAATTAAAAAAATAAAAAGATAAATGATAACTCAAATTCTTAAACTACAAAAAAAAAAAAAAAAGACCATCTTTAGTGGTTCATTTACTATGAACATCTGTCTCTTGAATACCAGGCAGGGAGGTTTGTTTTTGTGTCGCACAGTCAGATTCTTGAGTGAAGCTGTAACATTTCTTTGTGCATAGATAATGAATAGCAGCAATTTCTGTTTACATGTTTGGAAGTGATTGCATACTATAGTCTGAAATACAGTAATCTCAAAAGAATATGATATGTGTTTTCTATAGGTCTGTTGTTTTTTCCTATCTCTAGTTTCAACTTCTGCAAAATATTAGTTAAAAAAAAGAAAAAAAAGGTTTTCCCTGTGATAATTCAAAGTTAAGAGCTCTGTTAAGCAAAACCAAGGTTTTGCCATGATATCCTGTTGTTTACTGAGATTTAATAATTGCATTATTAACTAAAACCAGCTGATTACTACAGCAGAGGCATTTACCACTTGCCCATCTATGAGTCTCAATTACATCAAGTTAATAGAAAAAAAAAATCAAAAATGACTGCAAACAGCAATGCTTTTACGTGTTTGCAATTTAGATTATGTATTAGTGGAAGATCAGGTTTATTTGTAAAAACTTTAAATGGTTACTTGCATGGAGAATATCTTTGTTAGCATAGCTACCTACAGTGAGAAAAATTTCCACAAATAGTTTGTGAAAAGTAGCATACAAAACATTTGGAGTTTGCAGTGTTCAAGGCAAACAAGGGTTTTATTGCAAACAAGGGTTTTATTGCTGCTGTGTTCTAACACCAGAGGGGTTGTTTGAGGTATTAGTTTTCCAAAGCTTTTGAAAATCAGGCCACTTAGCTGCCTGATTTGAGCTTACACTTTTGTCATCATCCTCTATATTTATATTGACTGCACATGTATGTTTCTAGAGTGTATGTACTCAAAGCAGTACTTCAACAAATATTTTTCAGCCTGATGCAATGAGTAACTCCATGTTACTTGGAGAGCTGGACTCAGTACAGGTATCAGCATAGTGACATGGCAGTGCTGTTAAGCCCTCCAGGTGCTGGGTGCTTTTCTATGGCAGAAAGTCCTCCGATACTCAGCTTCTCAGATCTGAACTGTTGTCTTCACACAGCACCATTATGTAGTACGTGATATACCAGTTTGATCAGTGTTAGCTTTGTTTCTTTATATAACTCAGGGTATATCATGTGTTCTTACAGCTTTTGGAAGTAAAATTTGTGTTGTAGTTGCAAAATGGCAGAAGCTTTGCTTTTGTGCAAAAGGCTTCTAAAGTATTTTTTCTCTTTAATACCGTACTTGAGACTTTGTGACAGGTATTGCTGTCACTACCATGCTGTCAGGTGTGATTTATAATTTTCCAGTAGCAGCTACCACTGAGTATAGTTACCTATGTTGTGTCAGAATTTCTTCCGAAAATTGTGTATCCAACAGGCTGCAGCCAAGTATGAGACAACAAATACGAGACATGGGTACTTGGAACGACTTGTGCAGTCTACTGAGCTC
Organism: Ara ararauna; assembly: GCA_028858755.1. Classification (NCBI taxonomy): domain Eukaryota; kingdom Metazoa; phylum Chordata; class Aves; order Psittaciformes; family Psittacidae; genus Ara; species Ara ararauna. Next base: position 56,716,223 of record CM054378.1, read on the forward strand.
ATGAGAATTTTTACTGACTTCAGAGGTCTCTGGATCAATCTCTTAGTCTCTGCTCAAGGCAGCTGTAGCCTTTCTCTGATTTTGGGGAACTAAAATACTAAAAGGCCAACGTATTCATAACTCAGGCACTCCTGAATATCTCTATTCTTCCAAGTAACAACAGGGCAGAGAAAAGCAATTGGCTTCTCAACCGGACAGGTGGAAAAAGAGTGGAGGTGTTGGACTCATGGCAATCATAAATTTGTTTTTGTTATGACCTGTAATTAACAGCATATGATAAAACCTATTGCTGTTGCAGGCAGGAGATCTAAAGATGACTGACAGCCTTGAGCAAGCAAGGTCTAACTGAAAACTGTGTTCTAAATTCAGAACAATGACTTTATACATAGCCTTACAGAGCGAGAAATCTTTTTTATTTCTCACTCTGATGCAAGACAAGAGAGGATTTATTAGACTTCTGGGAAGCTTTGAAATCTTCAGCAAATATTCCAAGACACTGGAAACACTTCAGGCAGCTTCGTTCATGTAATGGAGTTTAAGTAAACCTACTAATATATTGATTTTCTGCCCTGGGGAAATTTAAGGGCTTTTATTATAACTGTGTTTGTTATTAGCTTGTTCAATTAATTATTCTACACTGGTGCTAATTTTGGAAAATTCTAAATCTGATAGGTTCAGTTAGTACGTGGAGTGATTGATTAGCTGAACATTAAGATAATCCAATGGCAGGGACTCATGCTTCCCTTTTGGGTGTTACAGGAATCTATCATCACTTTTAACCTTTATCTAATATTTACCAGATGGTTCATCCAACACAATGAATTATAATGATTAAGTTATGATTAAGAAATTTAAGTTTGTGCATTTGACTTAATTCTAAGTAAAAATATTAAGCAAAATACATTTATTTCACAAATACAATTGAATATGGCAGACTTACCAGGAGGATTTAGTGCCACATTCTCACTTGCTCATATATGGTTTAAGGAGCCACAAGTCAAGTGCAAGGAAGTCGCATAGAGTTTTCTACTGAATTCTTGCCTCAGTGGTTACTTGTTTAAAATTTGTTAAGGAACTTGTGAATCAGTTTGCTACAGTAAGCATATATGAGTGGGTACATGTAAGTATAGAGAGGGAGATACTAGTTTTAAGAGAAGGTAATATTCAAAATTGGGAGAGAGATGAAGGGAAAGCTGTTAGACCATTGCAAATATTCAGAAAGTTGATAGGCATATACTAAACCTTTTATTTATTTATTAATCTATTTATTTATTTATTTGTTTATTTTCCTCTAGTATATCCAGCAAATTAAGATGAGGTGAGAGAGAAATAATTAAAAATAATTTGCACTGCAGAAGATGTATAGCAAATGGCAATAAAGAGTTGAGTGATTATATGATTTGTTATTCATGTTACATTAGTCTGCAAGAATAATTGAGATGAAAAAGATAAAATGCTCAGATGTTAAAAGTAACTTACTTCAAGTTGGTTAGGATAAACACAAATTTTTCCAGTTTGTGCATCCAGAATGTTACGTTGAAAAACCCAGGTAATTTAATTTCAAATTATATCCTTTAATAATATCAAATCATAAGGGAATAAAATTAAGATTGCTTTGGTAAATTCAGATCAACTTTTGAATTCAAAACTTTTTTATGTGGTCTTCACAGAATCTTGTAAGTTATAGGAAAATAAAAGAAAACCAAACCCCATAAGATGGTATTTACCACCTCTTCTGCAAAACACCTTAAAATCCAACTTTCAAAACTGAACGTGGCCTGTTCCCATGGCTTCACTTTGTTCAGATAGCAGTAATCTGGTAGCGAAGTGAGAGGTTGGACTGCAGGTGCCAAGTCCCAGTTGTAGAGGGAACCTAGTATAGTTTTCTGTCTCAAAAAATCCATCGTACCTCCTGTCTCTGCCTCATTTGCTTCTTGAAATCAGGGAATAGGATTGGTCATGAGGTTCCTGTCAAGGCAGGATTCCTTCTCTTTTAATTTCCTCGTTCACTCCCAGTGTAACAGTAATGATGGTAGCAGCTGCCATCATTGCCGTTACGTCACATTTCAGCTGTAAAAAAGGATACACATTTTAAAATACTTGCTTTTTTATGTACTATGATTTTGGTAAACTGCCAAAACTTTCCTGAAGACAGATAGTGAAGAAGGGAAATCTGATAGTTTCAAGTACAGCCCAAATAAGTCAGAATGGAATTTAATTAGAAGAAAGGTTTCCAGTGAAAGACTTTTCCCCTCATTGAATTTGAGGGAAGATAAATGGGAACCTTAGATGTAAATTCTCCACAATTTTCTGTTGTTGCTTGTTGTTAACAAAGCAAATTCTGGCTGTATTTAGACTGCAGGAGTAGGATTTGGAACAGGTGGAGCAGAGTGGGCTGTTGACAGGTTGAGCCATTATGTGGAACTGCTCTGTAGTCCCCTTTACTGCTTTCTTCCTGATTTCTCTTTCTTACAGTTGCTTTACCTGTTGTAAGGAAAGCTCACATACATAAATAAAGGAATTGTGTTTTTACTAGGATATCTTGTGATGTAGACAGCTGTTGGAATGAGCCTTAGTGGAAGGCAGTAGAAACAGAGCTATTAAGTTGAAGACTTAGAGAAGCTCTCATAACAGTCATGTGAAAGATGGTCTTGTGAGTTTCAAATGTGCTTGTGTTTGCTCACAAGGCTATAGTTGCCAGATACAGACATCCCATTTCATGTCACTGTGTTCTTTGTAGTGTTGGAAGAAGATGGAGCTGTTTCTTTCCCTTTGTTCTGACCTGTGACTTCCCATTGCTAAGCAGGTGATTTTGTATGAAGACTTAAGTGAGAGAGTTAAAATACAACCCTTAGACATATAGGACCATCTCAGTCCCAGTTCTTGTCTTGAATCAGGCTTTTTCTCAGTTTTGCCCAAAGATAATCACCTGAGATGTGGGAGATAATAGTTCAAACTGGTCTTCAGTGGCTAATACCAAATGATGCTACTCCATAAAGAGAAATTATGATATGAGTAATTGATGAAATGATTCACTGTCATGAATTAGACATAACCAAACGCTGAACATCTGCTGTAGCCTTTGGAACACAAGTCTGCCTTCTTTTGAGTCAGGAAAGACTCATTTTGATGACATACTCTGTCTTTCTTGAAAAAGGTACATGTATTTACAGATCACAGAAGCACGCAATGACTAGTTGAGATTGGAAGGGACCACTGGAGATCATCTTGTCCAACCCCTCTGCTCAAGCAGGGACATCTACAGGTGGTTGTCCGGGACTATGTCCAGACAATGTTTGAATATCTCCAAGGAGGGAGACTGTACAACCTCTCAGAGCAACCTGTGCCAGTACTCGGTCACCTGTGCAGTAAAAATGGTTTCTGATGTTCAGAGGGAACCTTCTGTGTTTCAGTTTGTGCCTTCTGCCTCTGGTCCTATTACTGGCATCACTGAAAAGAGCTTGGCTCCATCTTTACACCCTCCCTTCAGATAATTATAAACATTAATAAGATTCCCCAGAGCCTTTGTCTGCTCTTCCAGCCCAGACAGCATCAGCTTCTCTATGTGAATCTTATGGGAAACTGTGTGGAATGCCTTACTGAAGTCCTGGTGGACAATAATCTACTGTTTTCCCTTTATCTACCAAGCCAGTTTTTCATCACAGTTTATAAAGTTGATAAAGCATGACTTGCTCTTGATAAATCCATGCTGACTGCTATTGATGACTGCCTTGTCCTCCATATGCCTGGAAATGGATTCTGGATTAGTTCCTTCATCAAAGTTTTGAATTAAGACAAAAGTCTCTAGGGAGATCAATACTTAAATGCTTCTAGCCTCTGTTTTTTAAAGACTGCTAAGATGATGCTCTCATATCAAGCTGTTGTACTTTGGGTTTGTTGCTCTCTACTACCCAACCCTCTCAGAAGTTATTTTTTGTGTTAATGTTGTTCATTCCTCTTCACCAGTCATTCTGAGATGAGTAATGAGGCTGGAAAAGCACATTCCTTGCAATTTAAATTGTATGGAGTTTAGTCCATGGGTATATGTAGGATGTGATTATGTCTGCTCCTCACTTGTGATGATAATCTCTACACAGGTTAAAAACTACTTGGAAGAAATAAAGAAGTAAATCATTAAATACCTTTTGGAAGGAGATAAAATTTCAAGGTAAATGAAAGCGAATTATGTCTAAATAGTCTGAGGCTATGGTCCAGTGATGACCACCTCTACCACCTCTATATATTCATTGCTGTTTGAGACATTTATTTTCACCTGGTGATTTAATGCAAAATGCAGAGAGGTGGAACTAGTAACCTCATAGATCCTTTTTTACATAATGCTTTACTAGGATGAAAGCCATTCTTATTTTATTTCATTTTCGATTGCTTAATTTTAAGACAAGTTCTTGTGTTAAAATTTCAGTTAGGTGATCTCAGAGTTTAGCAAAGTTTGCAAGGAGAGTTAACATCACTTTTTTACTAACAGATCTAGTTGGGGAAAAAAATAATGAGGTTCTGGATGCAGAAGACCATCTCTTGAGGGGCTGAAACTAGTGCAGCAGACTTTACACTGAACACTTACTAGAAACAAATGTTCTGAGCATTACCTCCTAAGGAAATGTAGATACAACCCCTTTCACAACATAATCTATCATTTAGACAATTTGAGACGCAGCACCTGTATAGCAGGTACAGGTGCTAAGTAGGTGGCTCAGTCATGTAAAAATGTGAATATAGGCTATAACAAAAAATGGAGGCTTCTCCAGAGAAGAGACATAGAGACAATAGTAAGATTTGTGTCTCCGTGGAGTACAATTTTGAATACTCTTTGGAACTAAGGAATTTAGTGCTTAGGTTTATCTAGGAGGTTTTAGCTAGTCTGGATGTAAAAACAGAAAAAGGTAATAGAGGAATATTAAAAAAAATCAGTTATAACTTGTTGTTTCCATTCTTGACTGATTGTGTGAGTTTATTCTGCTGCAGTTTTTGGTGTGTGTTTTTGTTTGTGTGTTTGTTTACTTTTAATCCACACAGTTTTCATTGAGGTGTCTGTGGAAAAAATATATCATGGGCTTACATGATGTGGGTTTTGGTAATTCTGTTAGGGGTGGGATGATAGCTGCTGCAAGAAGGATGTGCTTCTCATTTGTCTCTCTTGGGATTGGTTAAAGTTGGATTTTTTTGCTGTGTGAACAGTTCACTTGCAGTTCTGAATTTGGTAATGTGTCATGGCATCACAGGGGCCAGGAGTGTTAGAGGCTCCTCATGGAGGGCAGCAGAGCAGGGCCTGGCAGCCAGGTCCCATCCCATTCCAGCCAAGATCAGGGCAGCCGGGAGCACTGGGGCAGCCCCAGCCCAGGGCATTGGGCACCTCCCTGGGGATGGGGAGATGGATTGAGATATGGGCTTAGTAGGGCAGGGCTGTGAGGAGCTGGAGACCAGCCCTGATGGGGTGTCACTGAAGCAGGGGAGCTGACATGGGGTCCTGGGCAGGGTAGGGGAGTCCTGAGGGGACTGGGTGGGGACAGTCAGGGCTGGTGGTGCCCTTGGGCACATGCTAGGCTGCAAGGTTTTGTATGAATATTTATTTTGGAGATGTAGTATAGGTGGGTTGCCATCTGTGACTTGGTTTACTAATGTTTTAATTTCATTCTGGAGAGCTGGGAAGCACTGTGAAAGTGAAAATGAGTAAGAATTCAGTTTTCAAGAGAAGGAAGTCTCTTAATTTACGGTGATGTCGCTGTCAGTTGGGGCCCTCTGCCTTGATTCCCTGGAAACTTCTCAGTTATATCAACGCTGAACTGGAATAGTCTTCCTGCACATGCACTATCCACTGGAAAGATATTTAGATAGTAAAGGACTGGAAAATTATGCAGCTAGATAGTAAAAGACCTAGGTGTGCAGACAGATTTTGATGAGCTGATTTCAATTTGATTGCTGGGATTACAATTTCTCTCACACTGCATTTTTGGGACTATATGTGAAAAAAACCTCAGTGGCTTATATTTTGACAGTGCATTAACCAGCAATGATAGTATCTGGTGCATGATTCTTGTAAAGTAAATACAAGACCTTTTTCACTTACAACACGTTTTTCGTGTATGGATTTTCATCCTGTGTTCAGTCATTCCAGTCTTTCTGGCTATGAAAATTTTAAGAGATTTTTTTCCTGAATTACCTAGGCTCTTAAAATAATCAAATGGGAGAAAGGCAGATATGTTTTTCAGAGTTTGCTAATGCACAGAGAGGCATTTTTTATTTCATCAAAGATAAATGCTTTACTGGTAATGACTTGGAGGTGACACTGATAGTCAACATTGCCTGGAGCGTAGCAAGTGGTTTGCTGTAATAGCTGTTTAAGTGCCTTTTGGTACATTTCTTGCTGTTAGTTTCAGAAACAAATAAATAATATTAAAAGGCCCAAGGAGACTTAACTGTGTACTTGAAGTGAGGATTGAATAGATGATCTGAACTTCATACCACTGGGTGGATTATTCTGCCTTCCATTCATCTGATTCCCTATCTACAGTCTTTGAATGCTGTACCTTGACAGGCTTGAGGGTTATTATGTGGAGCTCTTGCTGTTCCAACTGATCTTTAATTTCAGTATGTCTCAGCATGGTCTTGAAAGCTCTCTTTGGATTCTCTTCCTTTAACTTTGGATTTGTCCTTAATTTTTTTTTTTTTTAATGTCAGATTGGTCTTTTCTCCTCCCCTGTCTGCTGTCTTTCTCCTTTAGCTGTATCTTGTCCTCCTTTTCCTCCTCCTCCTCCTTAATCTCAGACTTGGCCTTTCTCTTATCCTTAACTTCAGAATTGACCTTTTCTTTTGACACAGGGTCAGCATTCTCTCCCCCTTCCTTTGACCTTAGACTTAGCCTTTCTTATGTACTTCGTTTTTACTATGTCATATTCTACACGGTTTGTTGGCATTGTTACTTTCTGGCCTGAAGCTCCCCTGAGGGGATTTGTCGTTCCATTTACCATTCAGAATTTCTTAACACGGCAAATCACTCACTTCTGCATTATCAGCATTTCTCTTGTGTGTGTTGCTGTTTCGAGCTTGGCTTCATGAGTTTAATTCTTCTTGACTTCTCATAGCAGTCTGCAAATTCTTCAGAAGATTTCTTTTGTTGTGTTTTGGTTGAAACTGAGTCTAACCCTTTTGTTTTCAGTCTGTTCATTGTTTTTTGGTTTTTTTTTTTTTTTTTTGTGTGGTTTTTTTTTGGTGGTTTTTTCTTGGCTTTGTTTGAGAGTTATGTTTCTTTTTTTTAGAGGGGGGATGTTGGATTTGTTTGTGTAATTTTTTGTTTTGTTTTGTTTTTTCCCCTCAGCAAATTTTTTTTTTATTTCTGGAGCTTTTCAGGTTTCTGACCTATAGTATTAATTATTAGGTTTGTTTGGAATTTTGCTATATTCATATTGTAATCACATTCATCCTTTAGATTTCCATTTTTTGGCGTTACAAAGATCTTAAAATTTTCTAATGAGATGTGTATTATATGCTATTCAAATATTTATCCTTATTCATCTGACGATGAGTTTTTTATCTGCTGTGTCACACATGATACCTTTGTTTTGACAAGTACTTAATGGTGGTTCTGATATGTACCACATAAGAAATTCACCTGTGTTTTGCCAGTCTTATAAGCAAATACTTTCCAAGGCGAGGAGATTTTCCAGGAGGTGTTAGTAGAAATAGGGACTCCTTCAGATTCACATCACTTGATCCTACCTGCCATCATGCATTACAGCTTCATTCCTCTTTCCCGGTCTGCATCCTGTGGAGATGGCCTCAGCCTTTCTGTTTCTGTGTTATCATTCTTATGCTTCTGCAGTTGTATGTTTGGTAAAAGCCTATTTTCTCTGGAGAGTAGTTGTCATTTGTGTTAGGATGTTCTGACTGCTTTCTCCGCTCATCTCTGGTCTCTGCTGGGTTTTTTTCCTGACCTTGCAGACCTTGCCAGAGTCATACATTCCTATTCTTTCTTTTTCTTGTAGTTTCTCTGTGAAGCCACCCACCTTTTCTGTTGGATATTGTAGTTAATTGTGGCTGAGGACACAGTGCCTCACCTCTGACTTCAGAAGAGTGTCAGTCTCTTTTTCCTCATTTCTCTGAGTATGCTGCCACAAAGGGATCCTTATGGGACAGGGTGGAATCAAGACCAAAGGTACAGGTAGGTTCATAGGTTTAACTCTTTAAAGCAGAAAGAGATGAGCAGGAAATCTTGAGGAGACTACTATGTCAGAGGGAGAAAGAAGCAACACAGGTTCCACCATCTTTGTGATCTACTTGAAGACAAGGAATAACACTTGGAAAATATACATTTAGAGGGAGTGTGTGGATAAGAGGTTCTGTCTCCTTCTGGTGTGCTGCTTTTGATTAAAGTTGAAAAATGTGTCCCCAAAATGGGAGTTTTTTCATGTTGGTGAATTCCATATCTGTAGGCAGAGTTACTGCACATTTAGCAAAGAAGTTACATTTTACTGCCTTTGCTTATTTGATACTTACTTATATTTGCTTTATGTAAAGAAGATAAGATACCACCACTCATTTCTTAGCTATCTGTAAGTCAACATAACCTCAGTTGGTATATGTGAAGAGTGGGTTGTTTGTTTCCTTACTTAAAACCCACAGTCTTTGTCTCATGGAGATGTATAAGCCTTCTGCAGTTTGGGATGCCTATTTTTTCCCCCACTAAATACAAAGGAAGCCTGAGGTCAGGTTTAGTTATTTAGCTTTCAAATACCTAAATTAAGGAAAAAGTTGATTTCATTTGCGCGTCTGTGATACTTTTCTACTTGGGCTGTGTCCATTTCCTGCTGTGGGATCTACCTCTAGCTGGCTTTTGTCTTCTTAAGGTGCACCTCCTCTCAAACTGTCCAGGCAATTAAGTTGAAGTGGCATCATCTCCTTGTCTGATATTCTGCCTTCTGGGCTACTGATGCTGAGAGAACATCATAGAACTGCCCAAATACATTTATCCACTGTTTAATCAGTGATTTTCTATTTATTGTTCAAAAGATTTGAATTTTTTTTTGCTACTGAACATGCTGCTGAGTATGAAATTCTTGAATTTAGCAGTGGGGAAATCTTATTATTAAAATGTTCAAAAAAAAAACCCTGAAACTGAATCAAAGGGGAAAAGTGTGTAAACACTGTAAAAGATGCAGATTTAAAGATGCTAAGTTTGTGTTTAAAAGGACACATTTTTCAGAGACTTAATGAACCTGTCTGCCTAAATTGAAGTTAATTAAAATAATCCAGTCGTTGTGATGAATAAAATTGAGCATCAAAGAAGAAACAAGTATTTTCAGCCTGTATCTGGGTATTGACAAGAGCTGTCAGAGGGGGATAGTTGGAAAGAGTAGGTCATCAAGTTCAAAACAAAGCATCTGTGAGACAGATTTTATTTCTCAGGTAAAGACTGAGAGAACTGTCATTATTAGTTGCTTGTTGTGTTATCATCCATAAAATAAGAGACTCTTGCAGTAATTCTGCGAAATGAGTCAATTGAGTGAGCTTAAACTGAGTAACATTAGAACTAGGGTCCTTGTAACACCGCAAGATTTAAATTACATATGAGTCCATGGACTGGTGAGAAAATGTGTTTTAAACTTCAGGGAAATATGCTTAGAAGGACTGTCTGATTCCCTTAATATTTTTAATACAATTTTACAATTATGAGGTAATCAGTTGTCACTAATACGGAGATAAAATGATGTAATGTATATGTAGGCAACATCTATCTATTCTCTTAGAATTTGACTGCTAGTCTTTTAACATGTATGGCCGTGCTTCCTGATACAAGGGAGTGCAGTATTTGCAGGTGTTTGTTTTTTTTTTTGTTGTTGTTTTTTTCCTTCTGAGAATAATTGACTATTACAGAGAGAAAGTCTAAGCATGATCTGGAAATGGACAAGACACTGTGGTTTACTAGAATATATAAAGTCAAAACTATAATCTAGTCACCCATAATTAAAATAATTTTGGAAAGAATAATTAGAAGATCCATATGACAAACTGAAGGTGAAAGGGATAAATATATATGTAGAATATAAACTTGGAAAGCATAGTTCTCAAATAGCACTTTCTTAATTAATTTTTATGCTTTAAAGATAGAGACTATTTTGATGCTGTGGTCAGAAAGTATATGCAATCCCTGTCTTTACCAGTAAAGCCAAGATGAGTCTTACTCTGTTCCTGTAGCAGGAATTAAGTTATAAAGGCTACTGAAATAAAGAAGTGCAAGTTTAAGATGACTGAGAAGGGAAGCTGTATTAGCCTTAGTGGATTTTCACTGTCCAGCCATTCCTTAAATCCTTCGTTATTTCTTATATCCTAGGTTTAATCACCCACTACTGTTGGAGAATGGGAATGGCTGTCAAAGTCTACGTGAGCAGTGAAATCTCCAGTAAAAGTGCCACTGTCATGTGGAGAGATTTAAGACATTACCGTAGCTTGGAGTAAAGATTACCCTAAACTTCAACGTCAGATTCCTCAACGGGTGTGTATGAAAAGTTGTAGTGTTGCCAGGCTTCCCCTGCAGCAAGTGTCCAGATGGACACTCTCACAGTTTAGCTAGAGTGTTTCACATGTTCCTTATTCATAAGGAAGTTTGCTTTGCTTCTATATTCCTGAGCTTGTATTTTTCAGACATGCATTCAGATAGATATTTCCTGGTATTTATTTCCAGTTTATAATCACTGACTACACAGAATTGAGCACTGTGTTTGCAGCTGTTTGTTAGGATGAATTGCACATACAGGTAGTGGTTTTGCCTTAGTGAGTCAAAACATTAATGAGAAAGTTATTCATTGTGATTGAGATTTCAGAATCTGCCAGTAGCAAGTAAGTTACACCATTACAGTAAGTAATTTTACATTGATTTTGGTCAAAATCGAAGGCTAAAATCTGATGATTTTTCTTTAAATTGTATGAGAAAATTTTTGAAATATAATATGGAAACCCACTGCCATACTTCTTAGGATTCTTATTGCTAAAACCTGATTAATTTCTTAATATACAGTATAAATACACAGAATGTGTTTGTTATGCATGTGTGTGTACAGATACATTGTTAGTGATGATAGTCCATACTTCATCTGTTATCTGGAAGTCATGTTGGTTCCTGCTGATGAATAAGATGCTGATGAACCCTGAAAGCCATATAAGTTTGTGGAACATGCTTGCCAGTTTATTGCAGAAGTGTTTCTACAGTGTTAATAGGGACTATACTGTGACCAAATGCATTGTGTGATTTTTCAGAAACTGAGGGTGCTTGATGTATTAGAAAGCTAATACGAATACTTGACTGCCTCACCCTTGCTCCTGTAATTATTTTTGAAACGGTATTTTTCACACACAGTTCTTTGTGATGAGTAATTTATTGAAAATAAGAATAAATTACATGAAGTGCCTTGGTACTTTAAGAGAGATACAGAAACAAATGCACAATCAGTGCATGAATTCCCCTGCAAAATGTGTGTATGCTGTAAAATCAGTTCTGCTGGCCCTTGAAGGAAGAGAAGTATTTCAGCTAACACAGTCTTGTAAACTAAGCAAATTACCTGAAGTAACTTTCTTAACAGCATTTAGGTTTGAGTTTTAAATTGCAATGTCTCAAGACAGTTCTGACAGTAGAGGCTATTGGTAAATACTGCTATTCAGCCTATCTGTATTGTCTATCTAAAATGGATAGGCGATTGGCAAATAGCCTATCCATTGAAATGTTATTTGAAGAATTAACTACGGTTTTGAATTACCCATAAGAAAGAATGAATAATAGTCAAATGGCTTTAAAAATGGAATATTTATATTTTAATATATTTGAATTCTTGTATTTTTTGTTTGAATATTTGTAACACATGTTAGCATAAATATTTAAAACCCAAGGGTTTTGCAGTGGTTTTTTTTTTTTTCTTCTTTTATTTTGAAGTGCTTGCCTTAGGTTCCCCCCCAAAATGTATGTTTCTGTAGTATATAGGTTTAAGAGATTTCTGGTTTTATAGCCCTGATCAATCTGCAAACTAATATAAAAATATTGCAAATAATTTTTATGACAGAAGTCAGTGCACTATGATCAATGTATTTATTCTCTGGGTATCAGTGTTATGATTTTTCTTTTTTTAATCTTGAAAACCAGCATTGCAGGTGACTGATAAGTCACTTCTTTCACCTTTTGTGACTTATAAGCATGTATTTTTTTCATTCATTTACTGAAGAGCACTATATATTGATTCCTGACAGGAAAAAATTCTGCTGTAAGTAAAACGACATCATGCTGCCTCCTATGGGAGAATTCTGAAGCCTTCTCAAAAATACAGCACAGTGGTAAGTACTTACACTGTGTTCAGAACAATTCTGTTTGCTGTAAAAATAATATAAAAGAAATGAGAACAAGACTCTGCTGTGGGTGTTCTTAAATGTGTTTGAAATACATCTTTGCAATATATACCTGCAGTTAAAATGCTTGTTTGCCATATGTTTATACAATGAGACATGGAATACAATCCTTGCTGAACATTAGTGCTGTTTACGTGTTTATTCATGATAAGCATGAATTTTTATTATTTCTAAACTCTGTAAATATCGATATGAATCAGTTCGTAGTTAAATGAAATGGAATTAGACCTAGCTATTGTGACGCTGCTTCTCTGTAAGGCTTGGGGTTTCCAGGCTGCACTGCATCAGATAGAGCTGATGGTCTTTCAGTTTGCAAAAATATGGAACAAGGCTTTCGTTTAGAAATCTATGCATAGAATATATCCTATTTATAAAGCAGAAAGGCGTACAAATGACTGCAGAAGTTTCTCTGTTGTATAGTCTTCCTTCTCACTTTATATGATCTATGAACTTTGAAGCAGATGTGACTTGTTCTGTAACCATCATGCTAGCTGCAGGATAATGACATTTCAATTCAGTGTAATCATTGGGTCCTAAATTCAAGGAGAAGGAGTAGCAATATATGATAATAAAGTTCTGTATAACCCATAATTCGAAGTATGACAGGTTAGTTATGAGATCTGAGGGTACCATTTTGTGAAGTGTAAAAATCAGACGAAGAGAATAACAGCTTTGAAAATTCCTATGATTTTTACATCACTGAACCATGTTTATTCCAATTTGTAGCAATTTAAATGTAATCGAATAAAAACCACTTTATAAACAGGATCCTGTTTAATAGTTTAGCATCCATGCTGATCATGATCACAGCTGAGCTCTTATGGGTTGCTATAGTGAATAGTACACATATGTATGAATACAGCACTTTAGATATAGCTATGTACTCTCCTCAGAAAACTCATGATACTTTTTTTCAGGAAAAAGAACAAGTAATTGATATGAAGTAAACAAGGCTGATATAAAGAATACAAAGCTGAAGTCAAAGTTAAAATAATCACTTAATTTCTTTGGAACTAATAAACTGTGTTAGATTTACATTGTCTTGCATTGGAATTAGCCACAGCCATGTCCCAAGAAGGGAAGGTCTCATCTCAGGATCTATCACAGCACACTGAGATAAAGCACAGAAGCTCTGGGGCCGGGTCTGAAGGGTAAACTGAGGGATGGTGTGTTTTAGTTTTCATTGTTTTCTCAGCATTTTATTTGTTCTTCGTAATGCACTGAGGGAAATTCAGGGAGAAGGAGAAGAAAGGGAAGCTAACAACATTAAAACAGACAAGTGTGATAGAGTATATTGATGTCTGTCTTTTAACTCCTGCTGCAAGTTTATGGACATCAGAAGCCAGCTGTGCCTTTTGAAAATTTCCTTGTTCATGTGAAGCGATAATTGGACTATATGTTAAAAAAGCAGGAGAGTAGAAAATGAAGTTGTAAGTCTTGAGTCAAATTTATGTCAGCTTCTCTGCTTGTTAATTTTCTGAAGTATATGTAAGCCACAAATACACATGTTCAAATACCAACTGGAAGGTACTCAAAAATATATGAACAGAAATGTGGCAGTATATGTGAAGGTATTGCTATTTTGTCTAGAACAAGGTTATATTCCTATGAGGAGCTTTTCAGGAGACAAATTGAAATGGAGCTGAAGGCTTTCAGGAAATTATACAACCCAAGCCAAACTTGTGGACAACAGGAATCCATTTGGGTGAATGGAAGAACCATGAGAGTGTGTATAATTACCAGCGTTGGTTCAAATAGATACAGTTGGTTCAGATAAATACAGTAGCTTGGGCAGATTTTGCTATATTGTGCTCTTGTATTTAAGAGAGAGAGAGAAAGAATTCCCACACATTGATCACTTTTACTTTTTTTTCTTACGACCAGTTTTATCCAGAACTGCAGCTAAAATTCTTCTACATCCACTAATGTTTTCTCACAAAGAGAAACCTGCAATTTATATTTATAGAGTATGCAAAAAGTGTTTGCTGGCAATACACAATATAGTAACAGCGATGAAAGAAAGTAAATGGCCCATGCTTTGTCCTCAGATTTTCATCTTGCATCACAGGTGTAAGCTAGTTTAAATGGTGAGATTTCATCCTAAAATCCCAACCTGACAGCTGAGTGGGCAGATGGAGGCCTGTGGTAGTCTGTGAGGTGCTGTGTAGCTTCTTTGATGTAGCCACATACTGTCAGATTCTTGATCATGTTCTCAGACTCTAATCAAGCCTTCTGTCTTGTATCATTTATGATAACAAATGTGAAGGAATAAAAAAGCCTTCATATTAGAAAGCAAAAATAAATCGTTCCAGCTCTCGTCTTGGGAGTTCTAGGAAATGGATCAGCTCTTAATTCTCTGAAGAAATCAGGGCACAATATAACTAATATTCTTAGAGCTGTCATCTCTTCTCAGCCTACTTTTCAGCTCTTGGGATTCAGTGTTGTAGATCAGAGTCTTTGCTTTGCCTCCTGTTGTCAGGGTTTATGACTGTAAATGGAACTGCACTCAGCTGAGCAGTGCAACCTCTGGTTAAGCAGTGCCTTCAGCTCTTATTTCTAGATTTCTTTCTGGCTTCTCTACTCTGTTTTACACTCTTAGATGGACAAAAGAAAATACTCCCCACATTTTTTCTGTCTTGGTGAAGCATTAGCGTAATTTTAGCATGGGAATCCATCAGTTAAATAGACACCTCATGTCCCCTGCCTGTCCTTACTGAAGAACTTGTATCCTTCCAGTCCAACACTCCAGTCATAGCAGCCATCCCTCCATGTCTCTATGATGCCAGTAAGATCATAGCACAGAAGGCATGCGCATGTCTCTCACTCCTTTTGGTTATTCTCCATGCTATGTGTATTTGCATAGAGGCATTTAAGTTGGCCCCTGATGAAGCCGAGCTGACTTACTGGCTGGAGTGGCTGGAATTCCTTTGTGCTTTTCTGCTCAGGTGTGCTCCTCTGACCTGTGATCCCTCTCCACGCTCTGGGCATCTGCTGCTGGCACCAGCACCAGGCTAATAGAAGTGGGGTGGATTGAGGTTCCCCTCCCCCAGTAGCAATTGCACAAATACCATTGATTTTTTAGGAAATTAATCTGAAGATTACATTACATAAAGCATTGTAGAACAGTAACGAAGAACTGTTAAAATTGTGTAATTTGAATGTTACAAACTGGATGGCTAATAGAAGTTCACTGAATCATAACATCTTGAGCAAGCAAGTGAAAGTGAAATAGGAAGTAATCACACTGTTTTGCATAGGCAGGTCGTTTGATTGATTAGAGGTGTTTTTTAAAGTTGAGTCATGTTCAGTTCAAAGAACCGGAGTGCAGATTTTACTACTCTGCAATGCTTGAACGTGAAAATGTTTTGTCACTGTGACTCATAATTTAAATCTATGGTACTGAACAATAAGTAGCAGGGTCATACTAGTTTCTACAGGGAAATTAAAAAAAAAAAAAAGTTCAAAAATCCTCAGTGTTATTTTATCCAAAACCAGCAGTAGCGCTTTTGAACATAAGCTTGCAGGGTAAATGAATTACATGTATGCAGTTGTTCTTGCCCTATCAGGGTTGAAAACACACTTCATCTTCATTACTAGCCACAAGACTGTAATATCGTTTTTTTTGTTTGGATAGCTCAGCAGTATGGCAGGGGAAGACCATCCTTATCTTTTGCTAAATATTCCTTTACTTTCCCATCAGCCATTCAGCAGCCACCTTCCTTGGTATTTATGTAAAAGGAGTAGTGCTGTGTAATAGCAAGATCTTGTATCCTCCTGGAGTCCCATGACTTAATTTGAACTCTGCACACTGCAGTTTATGTTACTTCTAGAAACAGTTGATGAAAGATGATCCTGGGATCATGAACTTGAGCTTCTAGAATAGGAGACAACCATATCCTGTAATCTTTTTTTATTACAGGTTGTAAAGTAGATTACTAAACCAAGGGCTACACTGATTACTGGTGGAAACCAGTCTGTGGTCTGGCAGACACCACTGTGATCAGACACCAAGACGAGTGGTATCGGTCATTTGCTGGAGGGAGGGGATGCCATGTGGGGGAAGGAATGTTGACAGATTTAAGAAGTAGGATCGTGAAAACCTCAAGAAGTTGAACAAGGACAAGTGCAAGGTCTTATACCTTGGTCATGACAATCCCCAATATTAGTACATATGTAACAGATTATTTTTAAAACACATATAGCATTATAGGTAGCTTGGCATTGGAACTGGAATTTGGGGACAAAATAAATGGAAAATCAATAATGATAGAATCACAAACATATTTTTATTTTGTTTTGAATTTTTAAGAATTTATCTAGAGGTGAAATCTTTTTGAATAATGCTCTTATTTTGGCTATTTTCAGCTAATTTCATGGATGTAGATGCTACTCAGGGTGCAAGGTTATTTATCTAACAGCAGATTGGAAGAATTAAGATTTTCAGTTCTTTGAGAGAGACTTGGGTTCTTAAAACCAGGCTTCTAGTATAGTTTTAGGATAAAACTTCCAGCACTACTGCAGGGGGCCTGGGTATCTCATAAGTACTATGTCATATCTGCTAGCCTTCTGAATAGATACGTTTCTCGACTGCATTAAGTAAAATGTCTAGATTGTATTGATTTGATGGACACCTAGCTCACCAGTAGACTACTTCATTTAGCAAAAAAAAATAGTTGTCTACTCCCCGGAACTGAAAGTTGCCTCTAGCTTTAGACCTGAGAACAAACGTGTGAGATACTGAACATCTGGGAAGGTACAGAAGTGTATTTTTATGTTTCTAGAGAAAAATGTGGTTTCAGTGAGCTTTTTGGGTGGCTCAAATATTTACAGGTATTTGAGTGTTACATCTAATAGTTTACCTGGAAATTACTGTAGCTCTAGACCTCAGAGAGCATTAGAATGCAAAAGAGTTTATGCACTTCTGAGGTTAAATAGTAAGTCACATGCAGACTATTTGAATACCATTCTGAATTTGAATCTTGTGTTCCATACTCAGGATTTTTTGGATTTAACCTCAGTCCTGTAGAAGTGCATCTCATGGGAAGCAGAGGACTGAAGAGTTCTTCAGAGGTTTTAGTCTTACAGATTAAATGAATGCTGACAAAATAAGACACAGTTGTTATGTACTTCAGGAAATGAATTTGTGAATGCTGGTGTTGCAGAGAAGGCTGGAGGAAAGCAAAATAGCCTGGGTTTTGTTTTTGAGATGTTGACTTAAGTGTCTGTCCTGGGTTCAGCAGTAGCAGTCATTTCGCTCCTTAGTAGCTGGTGCAGTGCTGTGGTTTTGAATTTCGGCCTGGGAACAGTGCAGATAACACCAATGTTTTTAGTTGCTGCTCAGTAATTTTTAGTCTGACCAAGGACTTTCTGAGTCTCATGCTCTGCCGGGGAGGAGGGGAAGCCAGGAGGAAGCAGAGACAGGACACCTGACCCAAACTAACCAAAGAGGTATTCCATACCACTTCACGTCATGCCCACTGTATAAACTGGGGCAGTTACCTGGAAGGGCTAGATCACTGCTCGGGTCAGGCTGGGTATCGGTTGGTGGGTGATGAGTGGTTGTATTCTCTTCCTTTGTTATTTCCTTTATCATTATTAGTAGTGATTTGTGTTATACCTTAGTTACTGGAGTGTTCTTCTCTCAATGCATGGGAGTTACATTCTTTCGATTCTCCTTCCCATCCCTCCGGGAAAGGGGGGGAGCGAGCAAGTGACTGTGTGGATGATTTGCCAACTGGGTTTAAACCACGACAGTATCCATACATATCCTAGTATTGCATAGCTTGTGGAAAATATGTATCACAGTGTCTAAAGAAGAGCAATGAAGCTGGTGAAGAATCTAGAGTATGCCTTATGAGGAGTGGCTGAGGGAGCTGGGGTTTGCTTAGGCTGGAGAAAAGGAGGCTCATGGGAAACCTTGTTGTTCTCTGCAGCTACCTGAAAGGAGGTTGTAGTGAGCTGGGTGTTAGTTTATGGTTTGGCTTGATGGCCTTAAAGGTCTTTTCCAACCCAGCTGATATTATCATTCTCTAGCTCTTTCATGATGAAAAATACTGAATTATTTATATTCTGTGCCAAATGCAAGTAATCCACTACAATTATGCTAATCACTGCCATGAAAACAAATTGATACAGCCGTTGAGTGACTAGGGAAGATGATGGCATATTTCTTTCTTTTTCAAAATAAAAAATAAAATGCTTTTGCCAGCAGGAAGCCAAACTGCTTGTAGAAATGTCTTTGGACTGAAAATCACTTTTTCATTCTGAAGGTAAATGTATTTGCTTGTTTGTTTATGTGAATGTGAAATGCATTTAGCCTTAACTGCATGCCAGTTTAGACCCACATATCTGGTATTGTACACTGTAGAGCAGTATTTTGTTTTGATTTTCTATTTACATTGTTCACAAAATACATACATATAACATTATTTTATCGAATCTTAAATACGGAAGCCAAAAGAATCGAAAATACACTTTCTACAAGTTTCATTAATTAGCACATCTTCTTTCATATGTACTGCTTTGCTGTTCTTTCCCAAGGAAAAAGTGAAAGAAAGGGAACACAACACATATACAGTAATACTGTTACCCACTACTTGAAAAAAAGTCCAGAATTATTTGTGTGTAGGTGAAACTACTCAGGTCAGGTAAAATCTAGATTCTGTCTGTTTTCAGGCATTATAGCCTCTACTTCTTTCAAACAGCTATGAACTAATAGTATTCTCTTTTTCACCTGGTTGCAGCTTCAGTAATAGTTATGGAGATTTGCCTCTCTGTTCTCACAGCATCAACACAGATTTAAAGCTTACACAATTATTCACAGAATGTTAGCAAAACCAGCTTAATTTTTTTTTTTTTTTTGGTTTGGCTTTAGCAAATAAGAGACAAAATTGGTGCTTAGCTATAATCTTAAAAATCTGCAATTTTTTGTTGCTGTAAGAGATCAATAATCTGGAACCAAATCCCTATTAAAATTGTGTTTTGCCTCTCCATGGTAGAAACAAAGCTCTTTTATCTGGAACAAAGTCATGCATTCAATTCTAATGTAGTTTGCAGCCAGTGGGGTTAATTGTACTGAAAATCTGTGTTGCTTTCATCATTTGAGGCTTTGTGCTTTGTGTTAAAGGTACGTAGGTGATATTTCCTATGCTGTGTCATAACACTGTGACTCCTCTTATGGGTAGACATGTCATGAACTCTGTTCATAAACATGAGATGCAAATCCTTCAAAATTATCTATGAATGATGAGCAATCGAGCTGTTATGCTGAGTTAGTCTACTCTTGCATAATGTTACCAAAATAGGATGTTAGACTAGAAGACATGTATTTGGACTGCTAGTAGACAGCCTTGAAGATTAATGTCTTTTGCATGTAAAGTTCTAGTACAAGAGTCCTTGCAAAGACCATAATTAGAGTAATATTTCATGACGAAGTGTTTCAATAATCTCAGTTCCCTTCTTTCATTGTAGCTATTTCTATTTAATCACATTTTTCAATGTAAAATATGCAAAGCTTTGTGTAAACTGTTAGGAAATAACTCTTTTCCCATTTGTCATTCATCTTTCCAAAAAGGATACACATACATGTAGAATGACCTGAAATGTAAATCCAATAAAAGGATGGAAAGAGCTCCCAGTTATAACACATTAGTAGGCAAATAAAGCATACCTACTTTGTAATAAGAAATATAACTATTGCTATAGCTAATTTCCAATTAATGTTACCACTTAATTTTCACTGCATAGAAAAACGCATTCATCGTATTTATACATAGCATTCTCATCCTTTTACACTGGGATACTTTTTGCAAGGTGAGTGTGTATACATTGCCAAAATTTGTGGGAATAAAGTTACCTGTATATATGAAATTATTGTTTTCTGATCCCAGTACTTGATTATAAGGAATTAAAATAAACAATCACCTCCCCCCCTCAAATTCAAGACTTCTGACAGAATTATGAAGATGTATTAGGATAATTACTAAAATTGGAAAACCTATAAGCATAACAAAATTTCTGAAGAAATTTTTTCTATTCTGCAGTGCATGCTAATTAAAATCACATCAGAGCATAAACTGATCATAAATTAATTTAGCTGTAATTCAGTTTTCAAAAGATTTATTTCAAATGCTGCATTTCTATATAATTTTCTTTTGAAAATGCCAGTTATCCTTGGGGAATTATAATTCTTTTATTTGTCATTTGAATGATAGTTGATTGGCTTGTTTAAATGAGATTTTATTTTAATAAGTGTCTGATACTGAATTCTTGTAAGAAGATAACATGTATTTAACAAATTGATTGGAAATCTATTGTTAGTAAAAATATTCATGTGAATATTGTTTGTAATTATGATATGCCGATTGTGAGTGAAAAATACGATTTATTGCATATGTCCCAATGTTTTCAATATATTTACTTAAAAAAAAAAAAATTATCTGGGTAACAGTGTTACGTATTATTTGGGTCTCTTTTGTGTGTGTGTGAGCATCAGGACCTACCGTCTTTCTGCTGTGGAGTCTCCCTCCTTGGAGATGCTCAAAAGCAATCTGGATGTGGGACTGGGCAGCAGTCTTCAGGGGTTGGATCAAATGACCCCCAGAGTTCTCTTCCAACCAAAACAAATCTTTGATCCTGGTCTTCATTGAAGAGCAGTTCAATTTTCCTCCCAGTGGATTTAAAATAGCTGTACGTGCCTTTCACTTTCATTACCTGGAAGTATCAAAAAGGAGGAAAAAAAAAACCCCAAAACAGGTCTATATTACAAGTTTGTGTAATGATGATCAGTAGCTTGAAAAGCTAGAGGATGGATAATTAGAGACTGAAAGCATCTATTGTTGCTACAGTTCTGTTTAAAGGAAGGTGGTTACAAGAAATATACTTTACTTGACCAAATTAAACGGAAATAAATATTTTAGAGGCTACTGAAATAATTTTAAATTCGGATTTTATTATTAAGTATTAGTGAAACACAGGAGATTGAGTGCAAAGGTGGGAGGCTACAATTCAAAGTTCAACTAAGAGCAGAACAAGAATCAGTTTTCTGTACATGTAGAAGCCATCAGAACTAAAATTAAAAGTGTAAAAAGGTAATAATCTACATAAGGGTATAAGAAATTCAGATGCTATTTTCAGCATAAACTGTAAATTAATGTAGAAGTAGAATTCATTAAAGGACACATATTTGAATGACAAAGCTCTGATGATAGTGCAGAAATTAAGTAATGAGAGTTTTTCTATAGATGAGCTTGAAAAAGAAAACTAATGCATTGGAATTTGCATTCTGGAAATTGGAACTGGAACTGAGCAATCACAGCAATATCGCTAGAAAAATCCCTGTCTTGTCAGCTTAGTTGTCTTTTAGATTGTGGACTTAGTGCTTTTAAATACTAGAATAGTAGTAGTGCAACAGGATTATGAGCTTGTTAACTTTGAAATATTACCACAGTATGTTGTGAGTTAATTAAAAAAAGAAAAAGTAATTGAAGTGTTGTCAGAACTGTCATGCTTTTTTGATTGTGATGTGCTGGACTGTAACATCATACATTTTTTTCCCCCAAATGACCTGTAGCTGAAAGCAGTCTGGGATTCATATGATGCAGAGTTTTTTTGTAAAAAGTTATCTCATGGAGAATTTAATTTAAATCTTCAGCTGAGCAATTTTTACCTCTGGTTATTTATGGTTTAGCATTTGAAATTTATAGGCAGGAAATCCGGAAAAAAAAAAAAAAAAGAAGAAATAATTCAAAGTAGTGCAAACCTTTTTGTTCAAAATATGAAATATATAATCAATATTGCCAGAATATGAAAACAGCACTTACAGTTTTTAATATTAGTAGTGCAGATGTGACATTCAGAAACACAGCTATCTTGGTGCAAGAATTTAGGAAATATACTTGTTGCAAATACACTGAAATTGTTATAAGATTTCAATATCCCAGGAAATCGGAGCCAGAAGAGTAATGAATCGGGACTTCGAAATGCTTACCTCCTATGGGAATATGCAAAATGAGAAGCAAAATCAAATTCCAAAACCAAAGTGGTTAGCAACTTGCCCCGGTGATAGTTATCCTTTTCAGGGGCAGACTTCAAAGAGAGTAGCAGCTGTCTAACCTAAAGAAGAAAGAATATTTGGTTTTCTTGTTCTAGAAATCAGTAAAAATACTGTTGAGAAAACATATTGCACTTCCCACCACTTTAAAAGAAAACAGTTATATACAAGGTCTTTAGATAGTGAATCTTTCTCTTTCATGCCAAAGAAGGCATTATGTGAGGAATTATTCTGAAGAATAAAAGTGTAAGTCAGATCAGACAGGAATTGCTGACATGTCTCCAATATGAGGTAGAATAATCTTCTCCTCTGTCAAAGGGATTCAATTGTCTCCCCTGACCTCCATCTGTCCTATTAATTGGCTGCATTAGTTTGTGGTAGATATTTTTCTTTGGTTTATTAGTGAGATTTTTTAAGTTGATATAATAGAAGCACACAGGAAGCTGTAGCTCCTGCCATGTGACAAAGTGCGTTGGTTTGTCTGTTTTTTTTTCCAATCCTGACCTAAATCAGCTGACTGAAGGCAGGAAAAAATAGATCAGTTCTTCCTAGTTAACTTGACAGCTGCAAATTGTCCTCTTATTTTATTTTTTCTGCAATATTACCCTGTATGGATATGATAAAAGGAAAACGAGAAGATGTTTGAGGGTTGCAGGGAGAGAATACTAGAAATGCTTCACAAAACAAATAAAATAAATCAAATCAATTTGACATCGATTGAATTGATGGGCATATGTCTTTCTCTATATATTTTACATAGATACCTAAAGAGACAAAGGAAAACTAGAAACAAATTGCCAGGGAGAAGAAAAGATCCATACAGAAAGTATTATAATTTGGAGAACAGGACAAGCTAGTGGTGTGCACTTTGAGAAATATTTGAGAATTAGACAGGAGACTGAGAAAGCCATGTGCAAAAGAGAGTAAGTGTAGAAGATACTTTTATAAGAGGACACATTTTCAAGCAAGGGAGAACAAGAATAAGACGCCTCGGAAAAGTACTGAGGCATAATGGTTTGTCATTAAATCATACTGGTAAAACTTCTTATTACAAAGGGTGCTAGTGTATTTGCTTACTTTCTCCTGTTTTCTTTTTTCAACTGTGATTAGAAATTCATGTGGTGTATATATCTATAGTGCAGTCAGTGTGAGTATTGCTGTATGTGTAGGCTACATGGTAGGAGAAATCTGTGAAAAATTAGAGTGTGCTAAAAAATATGATATCATAGAATGGTTTAGGTAGGAAGGGACCTGAAAGATCATTTACTTCCAATCCACTAAACCAGGTTGCTGAAAGCCCCATCCAACCTGGCTTTGATCACTTCCAGGGATGGGGCATCCACAGCTCCTCTAAGCAACCTGTTCCAGTGCCTCACTATCCTCATAGTGCAGAAGTTCTTCCTTTTATCTACATCTGCCCTTTTTCATTGTAAAGCCAGTCCACCTTGTCCTATCAGTACATGCCCATATAAAAAGTCCCTCTCCAGCTGAGGGGTATGACTCATCACTGGTCTGCACCTGCGCATAGAGTCAGTAGTGTTTCATGGGTTGTGCTAAAAAGTCATTCATAAATAGTACTCATTGCGTCAAAGAAGTCGCAACACACATTTTCTGTCAAGTTGAGAAACAGAAGCAAAATAACCATACATTTCTAACACAGTACTGTTTTTCCACAAATCTTCTGTGTTAGTAAAGACTAATGTTAGGTGTAAAAGGTGAAAATGCATGAACTTGTAACTTGTTTACTGGGATGTGATTTTGCTTCAAGGAAAATATCATGCACAGAGTTTTCAAAGTAACACAGAGATGACAATGGTTGTAATAATAATAAAAAAAAGGGGGGATAAAATGAATTGAATGGAAGGTAGAAAATACCTGAAGTTTAGCCTAAACTTGTATACTGAATTTCTTAACAACGGATCCTGCATCATCTTTAATCAACCATCAGCAGAACTAACGAAAGAACAAAAACTATTAGGAACTCCCAGCAGAATATGCTCGTCCTGTTTTAGTCATGAGGACTTCATCATGTATGAAACTAAAAGGAAAATTAAAAGTTTCTTAACTGTGTATCATGGTTATGGATAAAGTTCTGTATATCAATATATCTGTATTGATAAGAAGTGAGAGAAAGAATCATCTTGCTGTACATTAGCTGTCAGACAGTTGTCTAATCTGTTCTAGGCTCCGTAAACATAATCTTCAGGATGTTTTCCTGGTAGCTGGTTTCAAGTAATATTTGATGTCAAATGCCTATGTTACAGTAGGAAGAATTGCTGCCTGAAGTGTGTGCTTCAGGTTTAGACAAGAGTATCTAACTTCTGCACACAAAGTCAGTGGGACATACACAAGCTTTAGTGATGTGTCTAAAGTAGAGGATGTGTACTTTTTTCATTGTGCTAGGCAAAAATGGAAACTTTCCAATAATGGGAGAGGATGGGTGAGCATTGCTACACTCGTTCATGGGTTTCCTTTTCTACATTTACATCAGTTCTACACACTAATGAGTAAATATATTATGTTTGAGTTCTGAGAAGTCTTTGATTTAAAAAAAACTACATTTGAAATGGCTTTTAAGTTCTGCATGTAGTAGAATGATAGGGGCTGTCATGAAATTAATTTTGCGACAGTATTTTTTTACCTAAGAAAAAAAACATTCACTTAGTAATTCTGAGATTTCTTCTGGAAATTTTAAAAGAAAGATGATCTGATTTTTATCATTTGGGGACGGTGGGGTTGAAAATGGAGGACATTCTTAACTGAACAGAAAATTACTCACAAAACAAACTCTTATACCCTTCCCCTTAGGGAACCAAGCTTAGGTTTCTGTCCTGCTGCCCTTTTTGGCAACAAATAGATAAAGTTAAAAAAATAGTGATTAAAAGAAAAACCAACCCAAACTTCAAGTAACTGGTATCAAAACATCTTTTTCAAGCTTGCATATGCGTGGAATTATTCTTTGTGTTATATCTTCGTGCTACTTTGTGTAACTATTTAAGAATTTGCATTTCCAAAGGCATGGAATTTCAGAAATCTGTTTCTTAGGTTTCTAGAAATTGTTGTTGGATTCCACTTTGTTTACTCAGCTTTTATTGTTGTTTTACAAATTTCACTCTTGCTGTTGTTCTTATTTGCATCCTCTCATATTGCAGGTTTGTCAACGTATCTGATGTAAGATGACAGCCATATTTCATTAATTTTCTGGAGGAACATAACATATTTTTTTCCTCATTTTCCATATTTAAGCAAAAAATGTGCACTACATACAAGAAGGCATAGACAACCTTGGACGTAAGGCATGCATCATTGGGCGGGAAGGATATGTCTTCGTCTGCCCATGAACCTACATTTCTGAATTAATAAAATGGTCCAGGTATTGTTCTCCACCCTTGTGGCCACAGAGCATAGCACATGTGTGTAGTGAAAATCTTTCTTACCTAAACAAAAAAGAAAACCAAACCAAACCAAGCTAACAACAACAACAAAAAAAATATTTGCCTTATTTGTATTGTCTGTGCTAACAGACACAGCACAAAGAGAGAACCTCTAGCCTGTCCTGTTCCCTGGTAATGCCTGCGCATTGGCTGGCAGATACGAATACTGTGGTAGGACAGTACTGAAGTCTATGATCTAGCCCTATTGAGTTTGCTGCTTGTGCCTAAATTCCAGTGCTCACTGCACTGGCCTAAATCTGGACTAAGATCTGGATCCATAATGAGACTTTTTTTATGATAATACTCTGCTTGATGTCCACAGTATACAATATAATTTACAACTCCCAATACTTATGTCAGCTGGAAAGTTAGGAATTTCATCATTCATTATGAATTCATCAGAGACAGGACAGTAAGCAAGCGTAGTAGACTCTTTCTAAGCAGGCTCTTAAGCTCAGTGTTTGGAGGGACGGCAACAGGCAGCATAGGAGTCGTAGCCTTCGTACTGTCCCCCTGAGATCTAACGAGTGATTCTGGTAACCCTATCCTTCATAACATGGAGACTTGTCTTGCTGAGACAAGTTCTCTTCCTCTTAAACACAGGGCTCAAGCTGTCATTCAGCAGGAGAAAGCCTACACAGTCAGGAGGAGAGCATCATGGGAACAGAAGGACATTCTTTTCTGCTGGTCAAGTTGTCCACTTTCTAGCATAGAAAGAAACTTTAAGGGGAAGAAAGAAACTTAAGGGGAAGAAAGAAAAAAAAATCAATGACGTGATAGCAAAGTAAAGCTAATCACCAGTCCCAGTTTGTATTTCATGAAATTATTCTGCTACAAATTGCATAAGGCTTGCTTGAAAGAATACCTGTCCAAGAGAGTTTAAACTTCTTTGGACTGCAAAGTTAACAGTTCTGTTACAGTCCAAAGGTGAGAATCTCAGAGCAAAAGTTTTCAGTTTAGAATTGACTGTGCTGCACACAGTCATCATAGTTGTCCCAGCCTTATTTGAAATTTAATGTAACTTGGAAGATGGGAGGTGTAGGTTTAGACTTCTTCAGATTAATGAGGGTAGTCGCTCAACTCTCCTATTTCCAGGATGAGTGCATAATCATAACATTATCATATGAATGAAGGCAGTATCACCACCTGCTAACTGAACTAGGTAATGCAATGAAAATGTATTCCTAAGTCTCCTGTGTAATTTCACTTCTAGAATTTGTATAATAGAGTATCAGCTGGGTTTCTTTGGGGGCCATATAATACATTGAGGTGCACGACTATGTGCCCAGTTGCTTTAAATTGCTTTTCCCATCCTGTGTTTAGTTATTGTAACACTCGTAATGTTTCTTCTTCGACTGGAATGCCAACAGGAAGATATCAAATTCTAATCATTAAATACACTTAAGAGATCAAATTGCCTAACAATCTGCCCCTCAGTTTCTCAGTTGGTTCAGACAGGAGTTTTAGTTGTTTCTACTGTCCTTGGGGAGAACACACATAGGCTTAATGGTGAAGAGAGGAGAAGAAGAAGAATGAGACCTGTGAGTTTCCGTGTTTAATATTTGGACAAAACCTGATCGATTCCCTCTAGAATTTTTGTTTTCAGTCATTTGATCTTTGTTACTGGAGACAAATTTGGACCCATTCCATGATAGAAATATTTTTTTATGTCTTGTAGTGGTAGTAGACAACAAACTTTAAGATTTTTTAAGATTTATTCAAATTATAAAGGTCTGTGCTGCAAATCTAAAAAATTGTATAAAATAGTGATTTTTGTAGGCATGTGTTAATTTTTTTTTATAGCCGTAAATTATTTTTTTACTTCAGGCATAGGAAATTTTACTCTGCAGGAGCTTTTCCCTTACAGAAACTCAGAGCTGAACATCATCTTGGAGATCATAATCTTTCCTTTTGTAGTAACACTAGGAAACAGAGGCGCAGAAAAGAAATGAAGAGATACAGAGTGTGTTACATTTCTTTTACAAGGTCATATAAGATGCAAAAGCTGGAAATGAAGTCAGCAGTTGTGCTAGACTGTACTGATGCTATTTTTTGTATATTTCCCTAAATTATGTCCTTGAAGAGTAGTATTTTCTTACGACTTTGCAACCACAACTAGACGAAGACTATTGAATAAATAAATGTATTTTGTGCCATACACAATTGTAAAAAGTATTTTAGGCTTCTGAACAAAGAAGACTTAGTAACCTGTCACACTGCCTTGCATTCAGAGTTAATCGTTGCTTTATTGTTTGTGTCCTGACCTTCCTTGCATTCTGGCTCCAGACTTTTAAATGGCTATAGTGTCCATTCAGTCATAGGAAGCTTAAACTCATACAACAAATGGTCAGATTTTGATCTGAGTTCAACACACCTGGGATTTTGAGATAATCAGTAACATAAAGTTTATGTTTGCAAACAGTTTATGCCGTTTGTTTCTTCTTGACACCTCATATTTACTTGCAATCTCCATCACTTTATCTGAAGAAAGAAAATATCATGAAAAATGAAAAGTATCAAGTATTGTGAATTACTGAATTTTTTTCATGCTGCTTTTGTGTAACAGCAGTTAAAATTAGACTGCAAAAATCAGTGAGGTAAGTACAACTGTCCTAACTGATCATTTCCAGTTAGTCTTACGTCCTCCTGGCTGTAATGGTTCTTTTATCATTTTAAATAGAGAAAAAAAAAATAGGGAAACTATATCCGATTGTTCAATAACAGCTTTTTATAATCGGATCTAAGCATCTGACTTTTTACAAAATGCCTGAGAAGGGTATTATTTTTTTCTATTTTTCCTGAAAAGAGGTGATGATCACATTTTTACTTTCCCTCTGCTTGCTTTTCAAATTGTTTTCCTTATTGAGAGACTTGCAGTTTTCAAAAGCAGTGTAGGGGCCACACAGCCTTTTCTTATAATCCTATTGTTCTTTCTGATAGACTTAGAAATTCAGTGTAAGACTGGTAGCTGCAGTCAAGAAGCAATTGCATAAAATAAATGTGCCCATTTTCTCAAAAGTAAATGGTGAATGTAGTTTCTAACATGAGGGATCTACTGACACTGCCCAAGTCTATCTGAGAGACTAACTGGAGAAGTTTATCGGAAGATAAATGCTGCATGTTATCTGAAAAAAAACCAAAAAACATATGTAGCTAATTTGTCTTGCTTTTCAGCCTTTATCTGCATATTTTTTTTTTAAATATAAATATCTATATTTGTTCTCAGTTACACCTAACCATAAACCTCCTAAGACCGACTTCAGGGTCCATAATGATGTTTATATAGTTGGCATTTATTTACACTTGAAAAAAGAGTACATTATAGTTCTTATTTTTGCATAACTGTTAATTTGCTTTCTTTTAATTTCTAATCCTATCAGTTCACAGTTCTCTTGGAAATTTAAAGTGATACATTAGAATGTGTTGTATTCTGAATTGCTAAAATTTCCTTTGATGCCTATTGCCTGTTGAATTGCTGTGACTGAACATCAATGTATTACCACAGAAATCATACTGATATATAACTTGGTTAATCCAATTGATAATACAGTTGTGTAGTTCAGATACTCATCCCTAGTGAAGTTTATAATGCTAAACTAGTGTTACTATGGGTCTAGATTTATTTTTTTTGGGGGGGGGGACACGACAGACTTTTTGGGTTTTGTGTGATTTTTTTTAAAATAGCATTAATAATAAATTTTTGCAATATATTCTCACAGGGAAAATGCCTACAAAAATTCAACAAAATAAGCATGACACGTTAATTTAAGGCCAGGCATTGCTGTAGTTACAGTTCTGAGATTTAAAAATGTCTGTGATTGGCCAATTTCAGTTAATAACCCACTAACCTAAGTAACCCGGTCCAGAAACTACACGTGCAGCTGTTCTACGACTGATGTTTCTTTAAGGTGTTCACTGTAACTTTGTCTGGCTTTTCTGAATAGCTTTATGTAGCATGAGGAAGACTGAAGTTAAGCTCATTTCAGTTTGTTAACAGAACAGCCCTACAAGCTGGGGAAAAAGCATAAAGAAATAAATTGTTTTTTTAATAATTATTTGAAAGATGGTAGACAAAACTAGTATGCATTTACTGATATTTGGAAGAGTTCTTCTGTTACTGAACAAAAATTTTTAATAGAGTGATGATTAAGAGGTTGCAGTGCTGAATTTGAAGTAGAGTTGCGTTTGGGAAGTGCTTTTACAGAAAACAACGGCATGATTAGTTTTCTGCTAAAGTTCCAACTTACATAAATGCTTTGCTAAAATTAACATTGTCGGCATATTCAAAAATTGTTATGCCTTGGGTAGTTCTTATTTACAGTGCTCTGCCCCTATGTTAATTTATGTATGTTTAAAACAGGATAGTATTTTTAATTTTATTAAAAAAAAAAAAACAACAACCAAGCTGTGTACTACAGCTGATATGATGGAGGGAAGCAATGCCATCCAGAGGGACCTTGACATGCTTGTGAGGTGGGCTGATGGCAAACTTTTCACAGCCCAGAAAGCCAACCGTATCCTGGGCTGCATCAAAAGGAGCGTGACCAGCAGGTCGAGGGAGGTGATCCTGCCCCTCTACTCTGCTCTTGTGAGACCTCACTCGCAGTATTGTGTGCAGTTCTGGTGTCCTCAACATAAGAAGGACATGGAACTGTTGGAACAAGTCCAGAGAAGGGCCACGAGGATGATCAGGGGAATGGAGCACCTCCCGTATGAAGACAGGCTGAGAAAGGTGGGGCTGTTCAGCCTGGAGAAGAGAAGGCTGCATGGAGACCTCATAACAGCCTTCCAATACCTGAAGGGGACCTATAAGGATGCTGGGGAGGGACTCTTCATTAGGGACTGTAGTGAGAGGACAAGGGATAACGGGTTCAAACTTAAACAGGGGAAGTTTAGATTGGATATAAGCTCTTTATTGTAAGGGTGGTGAGGCACTGGAATGGGTTGCCCAAGGAAGCAGTGAATGCTCCATCCCTGGCAGTGTTCAAGGCTGGGTTGGACAGAGCCTTGGGTGACACGGTTTAGTGTGAGGTGTCCCTGCCCCTGGCAGGGGGGTTGGAACTAGATGATCTTAAGGTCCTTTCCAACCCTAACTATTCTATGATTCTGTGATTCTAAACCAAACCAAACAAACAAAACCAAAACACAAAAAAAACCCAAACAAGCAATCACACAACCACCCCCCCCAAAAAAAAACAAACCAAAACCAGACCACCATAGAATTACGTCATAACTTCTGAAATTATGTCTTTCAAGGGGAGGAAGAGAAGGGAAAGAAGAAAATCCACAATTGATATTTTTGATAAATGAAATTTTTATGAAATCTTCATATTCTGTGAAAAGCTTTGCATATTGTACAAAATATCATTGTAAGGAGAACATGAATTTTTATTGATTACATGTTATTTTTGTTCTGGTGACTAGCCAATGACTCTTAAAGTTCAGCTAATCAAGCTGACTGTATACTTTCAGAATATATGTCCAGAGAGATATGTGGGTATTTAACCTCATTCTGTATTAAAATCATACCTAGGTGGTGTTCAAGGCCGGGTTGGACATAGACTTGGGTAGCATGGTTTAGTGGGAGGTGTCCCTGCCCCTGCCAGGGGGGTTGGAACTAGATGATCTTAAGGTCCTTTCCAGCCCTAACTGTTCTATGATTCTGTGATTCTATGTACACATCAAAAACCTTGCCCCAGGGAATTAGAGCAGAAGGGAAGGTGGTCAGGGACTGAAAGCTGAGGTGCACAGTAGTGCACTAGTTGGTTTAGATAAAATCAAAGAAACCCTAGGAAATCTATGCAGTCGTAAGTCTCCTATGGTTGTATAATTTATTTGTGTTTGTTTTTTTTGTGACTGTCCATTATCTGGACAAGCAGGTCAAAAAACCTTAAAACCACTTTAGAGTTTTCTGTTCTACCCTGGTTGGCTTTTAAACCATGTCTTATATTTCCCCAGCAGATACAGAATTAGTGTAGAGCTACTGACATATGCTCAAGTTGAAAAAGTGCTAGCTGCAGATCCTGCAGGTTAGCCTGGTTCATAGATTATTTAGGCATCTCTCAGTGTAACTTGGGGCACAATTTTGTAGTCGAGTACAAGTGGTGTTTCTAGTAGATGCACATCCATGTTGATTTTAATTTGCATTTACTTCAAAGGCCATAGATGTCTCATTAGCCTGAAATTACACTCTTTTGCCAATAAAGAAGTCATGTATGTAATTTCAGATCTTTGTCTTCTCCTTATGTGAAGGAGAAGTTGCTGGAAGTTGCCATTTTAAACTGAATATTTTGATTTGGAGTGATTGGTTTTGATTGTTTGAGTGGGTGATGCTTCCAGCTAGCAAGTGTCTGCAAGGAAATTTGTACACATTTTTCTAATACTTGAAGCAGTAAAAAAAGCCCCAAAACCAAAAACTAAAACCAACTACAACAAAAAAAAAAAACAACCAAAAAACCCATGGAAAAATACAACAGTATTAGTGATAATAAATAAAGACATGGCAAGTACATTTCTTCCTGTAGACTCAGTATGTAGAAGTGCATTGCATAAAACTATTATAAAATGCATGCAGTTATTTCTTTAAGATTAATGTTTAATTGCAATCTGTGACTCTGTGTCTTATAGCTTTTTTAATGATGCAGATCGCAAAATCAGCTAGTTCATCTCTGTGTTGTCAGCATGCCTTCTTCCTTATCTCTTGATCCTCTTATTGGAAGTTATTCCATGTATCTTTCTCTGTGCATGAATGTGTATGTCTTTCATGTGGGATAATAACCTGAAAATGATAATTTCTCTGGCAGTATGTCAGTAAACTGAACAGTGGAATATTTTTTGTCTTATAGTCTCTTTGCAAAACAATTTTTTTTTTTCAGCAGACTTCTTTTAAAGACTTTCTTGACACAGTGGTCACATGTCACTTACTGCTTATATAAACTTTTTCAAGAAACCTGTTTAATAAGAAATACAACAAATTCTTATTCCTTCTGTTGCCTCTTAAGGGGGTAAGAACAATAAGTTTAATAATCAAACACATCACAGTAAGTGTTGCTTTTATTCTGACTTATTTATTCTGACTTATCATCTTAGAAGTACTCTTTTATGGTATAAGCCTTGCCTATGCTAATGCACTTGTTACTATCCAGTGTCTGTCTTTCACTGGTTGGCATAGTCTGCAGGTCTGGTATAGGTCAATCACAGGTGCTGAGAGAGCTGGCTATAATTTGAGTGTTAGCCAACAGTTTGTTTCCTTACATATTCAGGAGATGTCTTTGTCTGTGTGTGAATGAATCAGAAATGCAGAGTTTGTGTATGCTTCTCTTCAGGTATAGGGGGAAATAAAACATTATATGAGTGGATTTAACACCGACAAGTCTACTTTTGTTGGTCTTATTTTCTAGATAAGGAATCAGTTAACAAATTCAATTCCAGGTCAATAACGAATGTTTCCTGTTTCCTGTCCTCTCACCTTATTCAAAATAGCAACATATAACCAGATATTTGATCCAATGATACCCTGTAATTAGTATAGGTAAACACTAAGTCACATTTTCGACAGTTATATATTATCTCTAGCATATGTAGCAACTGAGGAGTTCCACTTTCCTTCATATTGTAATTTTTCATTCTCTCCATGCTGTTAAGATGTTTACTGTTGTTTATTTGTCATTCCCATTTTCTTTTCTTGTTTTGTTTCCTCATTTTTCCATTTGCTGTTTGCCCAGACAAGTTTTTTGCCTATCCATTTTTCATCATCTAGGTCACTGTCTTTCCTTCCATTTTGTCATTTTTTTCAGTGTTTTATTCCACATTTCTTTTTTTTACTATGTTATTACAAACTTCACCAGTGTGGGTATCAAGGGAATAGGATCTGTTGTTTCTTCCCGAGCACAGATTAAATCCTGAGTTCTGTATGACTGGAAAATCTGCTTTGTGCTTCATGGTCAGAAAAGTGTACCAAAGTCAGGCTATGAGGGAGCAAGAGGGAGCACCACCCAAAACCAGTTGCTTGCTGCTGACTTTGATTGTTAAAAATGGTAGCAGAAACCAGAGGGGAAGACAGTGCTTCAGGAGGAATTTTCAGCTAGCTGGCTGAACACTTTGAGTGCTCAGAGTGGGGCTGCTCCGTGGGCGAGGATTAGCCAGGAACTGCAGGTGCTGCAGGACTGGCAGGGAAGTACTCTTGTTCTTGGGGCATTCTCCTAAAGCACCTCATTGGTGCTGGGCTGGAGACACTGACAGGACGCTGCCACTGTCCTGTGATTATTGGACAAGGCAGGGTAAGTAGTCAGATCCAAGGTTGACCTGGGGACCCAGTCAGGGCAAGATCCAGGCTGATGATGGATCTGGGCACAGGGCTTCCTGCAGCATAGCTCAGGCAGGGACTGATGGCCCTGGTGGTGCTCTTGGGGAACTGTTACTGATTTGTCCTCCAGAAACTATGCTTAAATTGCAAGTCCTTCGGAGGCAGCATCTAAGCCTATTATCTATCAGTGAAAATGTCAATAGAAATTTTGATTCACCATAAGTAATATGTATCTGATATTTTTATGGCCTCTGGTCTTCAGATATTTCAAAAATTTTGGTATATGAGTGCTAAAATTAAGTCATTGAAGAATTCCAGGGGTTTTGAGAAAACGAGGTATGTTTCTTTCAAATGCCTTTTCTTGTCTAAAAGAGTCAGCATAGATGTCTCCTGTGGTTATTTTGGGGGTGTTTGTTTTCTTTTGTGGGCTTGTTTTGATTTTTTATGTTGGGTTTTTTTAGTGTTTTGTTCTGGTTTTTTGTTGGTCTTGTTGGTTTTTTTTTTGTTTGTTTTGTTTTTTTGTGCATTTTTTGTTTTGTTTGGTTGGTTTTATTTTGTTTTAATTAGAAATCACCATCAACAGCTCCTTACCTTTTTCTTTTCTGCTTTTTAAAACTGTTTTCATATCTTAATGAGAGAGAGTCTTGACTAAAACCAGGACCTAGTAGTCTGGTTACATGAGTTTTTATATGTGTGTGTGTTCGTCTTATCAAATGTAAAGTGTCAGTATCAGTTTCCCATAACAAGGAGTTTTTTAGCTGTGGTTTTATTATTTGTCAGTTTGACTTGAATAATGGATAAAAACGAACTCTTTCATTTCTTTGGTCAGGGAGGAGAATGCAAGAATTAACAAGTACTCTGTGTTTATTTATGCTACTTGTGATGGTTAGCATATATAAGTGTGACTTTTTAACAGAATTATATGAATTGCCTTTTGTCTAAAAATTAAAAACAGAAGAATGCAAGAAGGTAATGTTGCATAGTTGTAACAATATATAGGTCAAAATCTGACTTCTGAGAGATTGTACAATTTTTTTCTCTTCAGTTTCCACTGTTCCTTTTTGTCAGATATAGAGCAAAGAAAACAGATACAAAACCCAGTAACTTCACATTTAATTTTGACTAATTGTTCTCATGCTTGATTTGAACTAATGCTATTAGATTAATTGGAATTTCTCAATTAGATACAAGTAACTTTGGTTCTCATACAGAAGTGTAGGGATACCTGTGAAAAGTAACAGAAACATTATCCAGTGTAGCAAAGCATTTAATAAGGGTTTCAAGTGGGAGTGCAAATGTGCTTAAGAGGAGATGCTTGTTTATTTAGGGCAGAAAATACCCTGGAGCTAGCACTTAATGTGATTCCCTTCCTGAAAGCGATAGTGTTTGGGCTGTGGCTTGGTTTTGAAGCATATACAGAAGCAGAAATATTTGGTTTGCGGTATAACCTCTGACAAGCTTGTGGCTTTAACTTTCAGCTCTCTTAACTTACATATTTTTGGAAACACATAGCTAACCATGGTGCTACAGCTCATAAAACATTTGTGAGCCTTGGCATGGAAGTAGTGTGGGAATTTAATTGTTTGGTTTGTTCTTTTAGAATAGATTTATGCCAATATGAACGTGTCTGTTGATTCGTCTTGCTTGTTTTCTCTTGGCCACAGGCTGACTGAGTGGGCTGGACTTCACTGGGAGGAGCCATTTTACGGTGAAGTGGAGTAACTGTGGATCTCTCCCCATGCTGCTTGCTGGGAAGTGCTGTGCATTGCCAGGATTTAGCCAGTGCTGAAGTCTGGGATGGGCCTTAGGGGCAAATGCTCCCTTGTTTCTTCTGATGTTGGGATTTTTCAGCTGAGACACCTGACACCTACCACACATTAGCTTTAGTGTTTTCGCTGCTTGAACAAGGTTACATTTTCCCTCACTTCATCTCCTTTTGACTACTTTTTATGTTTTAATAGTTTTTATTTGCCTTGACTGATTAATTTTCTCCTGGCTGTGGAAGAAAAGAACCCTGCTGATGTTGATTTAAATAATGTCGAGACCAATGGGACTCCTATGGCTGCCTTTGATCTTCACCCCAGTGTGTGTCATGTTGAATTCTAACTTCCTGCTGTGGATAACTGCACTGGCTATAAGATTTACTCTCATTGATGGCCAAGCACAATACCCAGTTGTTACCACAAATTATGGCAAAATACGTGGTTTAAGAACACCTTTGCCTAATGAGATCCTTGGTCCAGTGGAGCAGTACCTGGGTGTTCCTTATGCCTCTCCTCCGACTGGAGAAAGGCGTTTTCAGCCCCCGGAGCCACCATCATCTTGGACGGGTGTCCGCAATGCCACACAGTTTGCCGCTGTCTGCCCACAGTACCTGGATGAGAGGTCACTGCTCAACGACATGCTGCCAGTCTGGTTTACAGCCAATCTGGATACTGTGGTGACATATGTTCAAGATCAAAATGAAGACTGTCTGTATTTGAATATCTATGTGCCCACAGAGGATGGTAAGTACTCTTAAGGACCACACAACCATGCACTCACCAGTTCTGCACATGAGTAGTAGCCAAGTCTTTAAAGCATCTTGCTCAGTTTCCTCCATGTTTAGTCTGTGGAAATGGATCATGCCTCTGAACATGCATTATAAGTAGTACTTTGTTGATTGAACATACTTACATGAATTCTCTCTCATGTTTCAGTGTAACATCAAACCACAATTTCATTTGCAGGCAGTGGCCAGGGTGTGTAAGCCAGCCTGAAGTTTATATTTACACTACAACTGAGCATCATTCATAAGGGAAGAAAGTAGGAATAATCAATAACCAGAAGTAACACGTTTATTTTCCCATGCATTAATGGTACAAATACTGCCACATACTAATTTTTAAATGAGAATCTCACCTCTTATTTTTGGTTTAGTTTTATTACAATACCTCTGAGCCTATTGTTAACTCTGATTTTAATAGATAATAGAAAATTGTTATAGTAGTTCAGTCTGCTGGTTTGTTTCCAGGATTTTTACCTATGAAACTTTTTAGTCCAACTAATTTTTCTTCATTCATTAAATCCAAAATGAAGTAAACATGATTGTATTATGCCGAGCTGAACAGGTGGCCTTAAGCTTTCATCTGTTTTCTGCAGTCTTTTCTGAAGAGGGCTACTTTAAACTACCTTCTGTAGGCAAAAAGAATGAACACAATAGGTAACACACAACTCTTTGAACTTTTTCATAATCTCAGACTTTAAATTTCTGGCTTTATGGCATGCTGAATGTGTCTTTTGTTGTTCTGAATGGTATTGCTTCTTACAGACAAGAAGACCTGTTTTCATCAGGTCCCAAATGAGTTAATTTTATTTGATATCACAGGGAAACAATAAATTCTACTGGCAGTTATATTTGATATTCTGCTAAAAGCCAGTTCTTTCAGCCACTTGGAACGTACCAATGCATAACTTGACAGATTTCTCCCAGATATGCAGATCCCTTCACTTTAGCTGAGGGTTTGATTTGCATAACTGAGGCATTGTTATTTCTCAGTAAGCATGCTCTAAATATGCAAATTTTATACTTTGATTATTGTAATCCTTCTGCCTTGATTAGCTTCTTTACTCAGAATTTCCAAGCTGTTTGCCAGCAATAAACATACCACCTTCTTTTCCTTTTCTCATCAGCTGAAGCAAAAACCTGAAAGTTAAAAATAAAGGAGTAAGGTTTGGGAGTACTGGGGGCTCTGCAAACATAAATCCTACTAAGCTGCTTAAATGAAAAGTGCTCTGAAAGTAAAAATATGTGTGTGGAGGCTCTGTTGTGCGTGTGTGTGTGCGCATGCTTGTAGACAAAGGAGCAGATCATTCTGCTCAATTCTCTCTTCCAGTCTCATTGCACTGTGTCTCACTCCTTGGGTAGTAACATAGATAATTCTTTCTCAAATTTGTTTATGTTCTGGATTTTATACTGCAGCTTTTAATTATTCACTAGGGTAAGCTTGCCCTAAGAAAGCATTTCAGGTTAAGATTTTATTTGTTCTTGCTGCAGGTATCTGAGCTTTGCTAACTCAGTCTTATTTCAAGGCCCAGTGTTAATAAACTCATATATTGTTCCAATCTAGTAAAAAGACTTTTCATCCGTTAATTAAGGAAGACAGGACATTAGACATGGCAAAATATATACAAATACCTAGGAAAAGAATATTTGATATCAAATAGATAATAATAAAATACCATGTGCTGAATGACTAACAATCTATAAAATTCCTTATCTTGCCTGTAAAAGCTAATAGCATTTGTTCTTAGATCAAAAATAGAAAGGACTGATAAATTTA
Source organism: Ara ararauna (assembly GCA_028858755.1). Lineage (NCBI taxonomy): Eukaryota > Metazoa > Chordata > Aves > Psittaciformes > Psittacidae > Ara > Ara ararauna. Next base: position 56,754,740 of record CM054378.1, read on the forward strand.
TATTTTGTGGATGTTTTTGTCTGCTTAATTCCACAAAATATGTGTGTGTTCCTCCTGGTTTTAGATTTTGTTTTTACACTGAATAGCATCTAAATTGAATATATCCTCTTTAAAATGTAAACCCATGCATAAAAAAGTATATAGCTGAATAATGACAGACAAGGTTTGGTGTCAGTGATGAAGGCAAAATTGCTTCTGTACAATATAACAATCATTGTTAACAGGTTCCAATGGGGAAATGGGAAACTTAAAAATTAATAAATGGAGTACATGATGTTTTAATTGTCTGCTGTGTATCTTATTACTAGTTAAATATAACTCGGCTTTTTTTGGTGAGGAAATATACAACCTTCTGCTCGTAAAGATGATTAAGAACTGACCTACAAATTACATCCCCTAAGTTAGTGTGTCTCCAAATAATGCTGAATGCGAATAGCTTTTAATTGTAGTCCATACAATCTGATTAAACGCGTTGTGATTCATTATATGAGTTTTAGTTGGCAAAAAATAGCTATGTTATTATGGAGAGAGACCATGAAATTAGTTTTTGAAGCAAAATCTCAAAGTGAATGACTTTGAGTAAAATTTACATTTTCAAGTCTTTCTGAAGTACAGATGCATTTAAAGGAGCTTTGAAACTGTTTTGTGTCTGGGAGAAAAGGTGGATGGAATCATCCAAACGTAGTTAATGTTCTGACTGTGAAACATAATATGAATAATTTTCTACTATTTTTTTTTAAACTTTGGTGAAAAGCATTAATGAATTAAGTGTGGTTACATGCAGTGTTTACTTCAAACCAGTCCTAGTAAATATCTAATCAGAATGCAGCTCAGGTTTGGTGGGATTTTTTTGGTTTGTTTTGTTGATGGGTTTTTTGTTGTTTTTTTTTTTTTTTTTTACTATATAACATGACCTGTTTCTTATCGCTGGTGTGGTTTGGTCAAAGGGAACCAAATTTTGGTCATGTACTTTGAATGAACAATTGAAGAAGAAATGCACGCATGCATTCATCTGATTGCAGAATTGCTTCACTGGCACTCTGCCAGTGTAAATGAATGGAAAGAAGAGTAGAATACAGTCCCTTTAACTGGGTAGATAAGTTCCGTAATTTATAATAAAATAGTTTGAAATGTTGATACTTCTTGCGGATTAAATGACATAAAATTCTATAATTCCTTAAAATAGCTTGAGTGTCTAGACTAAGAAATTAAAGTGCCTTGTTACACAGTTTATGTCTGTATTAATCATAGCCTTTTCTTTTGACCCTGAATTTCAAATGTCAAATAGCAGCAGAATCTTGTCAGAATTTTCCATGTTAAAATGTTCTCAAAAAGCAAAAAGCATTTTTGTTTTTAGGGGCTTTTTTTTGTTTTTCAGTTTGTGGTGATTTTTCATGATAAAAATCAAAACAGAATATTTCTGCAATTCTGGCTATGTGGATTTTTATTCTTTTGCTTTTGTTCACTGGGCAAGTGTTTTTTACTGACGCTTTCCTTAGGGTAACATTTATATTTCAGAGAATCTAGGGTAGCTGAAGAATTCCAACGTTGGTTTTTTTTTTTGCCTTTGCCTTTGGAAATGAAAGAGTTGAGCCACAATAATCCATTGAAGTTTTGTTTTATTTTTTCATAAGAAGTATAAATAATAATGCAGTTATTTTAAAGATATTCAGTACAAGCAACAAAGGTAAAATGTTACAAATTTTATGTGTCAAAGCTGTCATAAGAAATTACTCAGAACTGAAACAAATAAAATATAGTGAAATTATAATTTTATCAACATTACTTTCTAAACATTTGGCTTGATCTTCAGAATCATTTGTGTGGGTGTGTATTGTCTTGTCTGTAATTTTCCGCAAGAATTCTTGAATGTCAGTTTTGAGGAGGTCATCTAGGGAAATGATATTGAGGACAGTCTGTTTATTATATCTTCAGTCTGAATATGGGTTTATCTACAGTGGAAATGCTAGATTGAAGAGGACACAGACTGTTAATCGGCTGTGCTTAATCCTTGGCCTTTATCATTTGAATCTGTGGATGCTGAAGGAGATTGCTAACTCCTATCATAACTGGGGGGAAAAAAATGCAACAGAAAACAGAAAAGACCCTTAATTTGGGTTTCTTTTACAGTAAACTTCAAAATTTTATTAATAGCAAGGAAAGATAAAAAGAAAAATAAAACAGCAAACAAAACCCACCATGAACAAATCTTTATTTGTTTAAAACCTGCTCTGCTCCGATCAAAAAGGAAGATATAATAAAAAGATGTCTTTTTTGTTGTCTTAGCATGATCAATAGTGAGTGTATAAACTTATTTTGGAATGTGGATAGAAGGTTCTTTTTACGCAAGTGCACAGCTACTCAACCACCATGTAACTGTTAACGATTAACTAATGAATATTTAGCATCTTCAGAGGTTTGTTCACTAAAAATGCTCTTTGACCTCTTGTCTCATTTATATTACAACAAATACAGCTAAAGTGACAACAAAAGGTGATAGGCCATGTTACTTATTAAAGCTGAATGGGTAGGTCATAATTTTTTCATTAGATTTGGGAAACTGAGAATATTGTCCAGGATTAATGGTATGTTTAACTGTGAGCTACCAGGAAGAAAAAAGTCTTGGTCAAGAGCAAAGAGATGAGCAGTGTTCCTTCTCTGAGCAGTCATGTGAAGGAAAGGTATCTTTGTTTTTTTAGACTCTGTGTCTATTTGACTATGAAATAGAGAAATGAAAAACTTGAACAAAGATGATAAACAAGATATGCCTTAGCTGATTTCTGCAGCTTGCATACTGGTTCGCTTTTTCATATTAGTCAAATGTCTCCTTAGTGCATAAGTATTTGCAGCCTCTTCCTTGCCATTGCTTTTGAATTGCAGTGTCTGTTTAACTTGGAAAAAGTATTTTTAGCAAAATTATATTGATGAAACCTAACTGATAAATTCATATTTTTTTCTTTTTTTTTGGGGTGGAAAAAAGGTGATAGTAGGAAGATGAGTCCTATCATTATGATTACTTGATTGCATGGAATAAAAATATTACAATTACTTGATCACATGGAATAAAAAAAAGTTCTTCAATGATTTCTTTACTAATATATGAAATTAGAGTCTATACGTAAAATAGTAACATAGTGTACAAGACAGATGCAATATTGTACAATATTATTTTTGTTGAATTATTAGAACGTGATAATACCAATAGTAAATTTTATTTTTCTAATAAACCTGAATCTCTGTACAAGTTTCTCCTAAACTGTATGTGGTGTCAAGTTTCAGCAGATGCGTATTGACATTTTTCAGGTAATCTCAAAATTGCAGTTCTATTATTTCTTCATTGCTTTTGTCCACTTAAGTAGACACTTGAGAATCAAATCCAGGATTCGTGTATATGGTTTTAAGAAATTAAATCCAGTATCTCTTGTTTACATGTTTATAGCTTTGATTCTTTCTCAAAATCGTTACGTGTTTTTGAAGTCAGTTATGAATTGTGTAATTGGTGTAAGAATGTAGAGTTTAATTCTGTTTTCCCAAGTATATTTTACTATTTTATTTTTAATAGTATATTTTGTTATATATATTACTATATGAGCTATATATTTAAAAGCAAATTAAATATAGGTTTTTTTTAACAGCATTTTCAGTCTGTTTTAAAACATATTTAGGGGTGGGTTTTTATTAGATGATAACGTTTGTACAGTTTCATATTACAAATAGTGTTTGTTCTTAGACAAAACAGAATATAACAAGAATTTGTTCTCAGTTTTGAGGCTGTCACAGTTTTTTGTCAGTGACTGGTTTATTTTTAGCCTCCACCCTTTCACTCAATCGTCTTCTTTGGAAAAATTGCAGTTTAATTTTTAAAATTATCTTGTTATTTAAATGCATTTCAGTTTATACTGTGCAAAAATTATACACAGTAAGGTATATCCTTTTGTAAAATGCTTGTATCACTTTGGAAAGTGAGAAGGATTAATAGTAGATAACAATAACAATACAAAATGATAGTGTAGGAATTATTTCATACGATTCCACTTTTACATAAACATAAACTTTTTAATGTTGGAGAGGAAATCACCCTCCAATGTGAAAGATAAATTCCCCATTGTGTCAGAGTGCCTCAAGTGAATTATTTCACTGGTAGGGTCCAATATATGCCCTGCTCCTAATCCAAAAATACTGCAGCATCTGTGAGAAGGAAGGCGGCATATGTCTGGCTATCCTCTGCCTATCAGGATAAAGCTGTGGCTAATCCAGGCCCTTATTTTACATTCTTGCTTTTAACAGTCGCAAATACCTTCTGACACCAAAGAGCAGGACTCTAATCTAGATGAAATAAAGTTCTCAAATCCTTAGAGATAAATTCAGATTTAGTTGCTAATTTCAAAATGCTGTCCTTTCCTCCAGGAATTGCCCATTCCACAGGCACTTTACAGGATTGCACCCAAACGGCCTTTTCAGGGATTGATATACAGTGAAGCCTAACAGGAAGGCGCAGCATTCAATATGACATTATCTAATCTGAACAGGATTTTTGGCACAGTTTCCGAGAGTTTCATCACTGCCTTATATTGAAAAACCTGCTAGAATGAGGGGAAATGGTCTTTAAAACACAATGAATTAATATTTTTTCTGCAAAAACAACTTGATGTTATCATCCTTTTAGTCAAAGAACAGTCTCTTTGGAGCTGTAGAGGCTGTGCCATTTGGACCAGTGATACACAAGAAACAGCCTTTAGTTGTGTGGGTTATGAGACAGATCATAGGCAATTTTACTTCATTCTGCCCATTCCCTCCCTCTTGTTTTGGTTAGTTTTTGTGGGTTTTTTGGTTGTTGTTGGTTTTGTTTTGCTTTGTTTTGTTTTTTTAAATGTAGTTTTCCCCTGCACTCCTGCAAAACATGTCTTTGTGCAGTGCTGCTTTTCACTGTGTCTTGCTTTCTGACAAAACACAAATTGACATGACACCTACTAACACTGTGGCAGTGCCTCTGTCCTAGGGCAGTGCAGTGGTCCTCAGCAGAAGTCTGGGTTGTGAATAGTGTGGAATATACTCAAATTACAGCAATGTCATAGATATACATTTTGTATTTTTTATTTCCTAATAAGGCTTTGTGTTCTCATTGATCTTCAGGTGGGTTTTTCACATGTATCAGAAAGTTTTGAAAATTATTTTTATCTTTTCATTTAAATTTGGTTCAGTTTCTCTTACTTAGTATATTAGTTGCAGCTTCAGATGAAATAGACTCTTGCTAAATAGCTCAGCTAACACACAAGGCTCATAAATCAGTCTGCGCCTGTGGAAATACTTAAAGAAAATTGTCCCCACATCAGTATGATAGTCATAGGTAGTGTGTGAATCAGGCAAATTTCCATTTTTGTTTTAGGAATGTTTAGGTATTTTCAAGATAAGTTAACACAGGTTGTAAATAAAGCAAATGCTTGTCAGTTGCTCCTCAGATTTCCTGACAAAATTGTTGACAAGTGAAATAAAGACAAAAATTTCTCTTGAACAGCCTTTTAAAACTGAATTAGCTCCAGCATTCAAGACTTTGCGTCAGTGCTTCTTGCATATGACTCCAGATAAAAATCTCAGAATGGCATATAATCAATTATGCATGCTCTCATTTTGTGATAGTATTAGTTGTTATCCAAATAGAAAAAAGTATTTTAAAACTAGCATATTTCATTTGTGGTTGTGATATTATCATTATCTGAAGAAATATGGATGAATTTACATTCTTAAGTAAGAACGTTTAGGTTAGGGCTTTTTTATCTGGATGTTGTGCCTGGTACCCAAAGAGGCAAACAATAGGAAATGATTATTATAAATCTGAAAAATTAACTAATGCTTACAGCCGTCTGGTGCCGATATGTTAAAAATCCATTACAGAAATGTTATAATAAAAGGAAAATTTTTCTTTTACAGTTCTTGTTGTAGACAAACTTACACTGAAGAATAAACTTACTTTCAATGCTAAGCCAAATTCCTATGCTATATACAGGGAATTTTAGTCAGAAATGCAATTTTGGTGCCTTGTTCCAAAATGCTTATTATTGTTGGGTTGGAGTTAAATGGATTTTTAATTGAGAGGGTGTGATATATTTATTCTAATGGAGTGAAATTACTTTGTGCTGACTCAAACAACTATTCAGTTAATCACTGGTAATGTTTACAAGCCATCATAGCTGGAAATCGTGGATACATTGTCTGATTTATTAAATATGCAGAAGGGCAAATAAAACCCAATGTAAATATATAGATTTCAGCCTCATAGAAATAAATGAGCATAAAGTTATCTTTTATGTGGTATTTTAATTGTGGCTAGAAAATATCAAATAATAATTTTGCATTTGTAATACTGCCCCAACGGTTATTCTTTCGCTTGCTCTTCATTCTTTATTCAGCCAGAAGAGGGAGCACAAGTTACCAGCAAGCTAATTTTTTCTATCAGCGTGGGAGCGCTGCAGTGATGCTGGTGAATGTAGAAGTAAACCATGAGAAACAGGTGCTGGTTTATGCCGTTTGAACAGATAGGAAGGGATCCTATCCAACTTTCCCAAGCTGAAAATTTATAACATTGCTTTTGTTGGTTCTGTTTTTGTGGATTGGGGAATTTTATGTATGGAATAGAACCTATTCAAGGAAAACATGCGCTCATACTGACAAACTTACATGAAACTATAATAAATAATAGAGGTTTAGATGAGAAGCATACTGGGAGTGCATCAGTTTGTAATTGAATAGTAAATGATAATACTTGCTGTGAAAGCTTTTCAAGGCATTTAATTGAAGAATTGATTCCAAAGAAGAGAATTTCATCTGTTTGCTGATTTAGTAGAAATTTTCCTGTGTAAAAAGAAATAATTTTGCCCTTCTTATTTATAATATCAATTTAGACAAGAGGCAGATTTTTATATTTCTTTTTCCGATTAATGCTGTTGACTCTCAATTTTCTGTATTATACAGCTGAATCATGGAAAATGCCAAATGCGTTTTTGCATCCTCTTATTTCACTGAGACCAAAAATGATAAGTATGCTGAAGTTTGATTCTCCGTGACAGTACAGAGCATTCAATTTTTTTGCTGTCGTCATGTTGGAATTAACAGTATAACTAAGGTATATCAAGTCATCCAAAGTGCCAAATTGCACAAATTTTGAAGGGCTTCCCCTCCAAAATGCCTTGCTTCCAGACATCATGTATCTGGTTCAAAAGGGCTAGTATGTTTATGGTCTTGCTGATTTGAGATACCTTTATTCTCAGGACTCCCCCTACCTAAACAATAGATCTTGTGCTGTGTTCAGGGAATAGGCTGAGTTGCAACTGATGTCTAGGGTGTGTCCTCAGGAGTTGTATTTACTGTGGTGATGTGTAAAACCACCCACATGGAATGATTGCTATGCTTTGTTAATAACAATTACTTCAAAGTGTATTTAAGTCTGAGAAAATGGCACAAACACTGTACAGAAGAATCTTAGTATGACAGTCTCTAGGTGGGAATATTTTAATGAAAACAGATTGAAGAATGAACTGAATGCAAATAAATGCAGTAACATTAACTTAAAAAATGGAAAACATTTCTTAAATTCATGCTAGAGGTCTATTCTTTATTTTCATTATCAAGAAATTATCTGCAATGCCTTCAGTCTTATTCCTGGAACTAAACCATAGTCGATAGATTGAATATGTAAATTTTTGTTCTTAACTATAGCCATTTTCAGAATAAGCTACTGAGATGCACAAGCCATAATACTTTTTTCTTTTTATTCATTTTCACCATTCCATGCAGCCACTTATTCTTACTGACTTCTGCCACCATTTCTTTGCTTGTTTTTGAAGTGAACACCTTTGCTCACTGTACAAGTGAATGCCATAAAATAGATATAGCTGCATTTTCCATTTCTAGAAAAAGAATCATCCAGATACTCCTCATGATTAAAAAAAATAAAAAATAAATACCAGAGTTACACACAAGACAAAAGGTGAGGAAACAACGGCTATGGCTTTTAAACAATTTTTGGAAAGGAGACAGATGACAAATAGGTGGATCAGAAAATCAGCTATGCAGTGGATGTAAAAGGATCACGTGAAGAAAGAAAAGCCTGATTCTCCTTTCATGGCTTACTTCTGTAATGGACTCCCTGAGTGGTCCACTCAGTTATTCCTGGCAAGCTGTGTTTCGGCTGTAGGGTAGTACGTGAGGATCCTAATGAACCCTATGGTGATACATTAAGTTTTTCTATAATTTTGTGCTTGTTAGTTGTTGCTGTAGGTTAAATTTTTTCAATTTTAGCTACATAGGTCTTGTTTGCATTTCAGTTGTCATCATTAAATGTTTGTCCCACACTACATGATATAAATATGCCCAGCAAGTACTTGGGATATTGCAAGACTCAAAGGGGAGATAGATAGTGTTCTGATATTGTCAGTTCTCTAAATGCATATGGTTGCCTATAAAAATTCCTGAGCATCTAGGAAGCTAGTGAAAGCTCTCCATCATATAACGCCTATCTTTCTTCAGTTCAACCAGTTGTTTTCAGCTTTTAGCACCTTTATAAATGTGGCCTATAATACTTAGGAAAATCTTGTATTATTCTGAAATAAATTGAGGTGTTAGTAATGATAAGTTTAGAATGTACCAGCATGTATAAGTTTTAAAAATATTATGAAATTAATACTTCATGCCATTTGTGAGTGCTGCTGGATATGTTGTGTCTTAATATTGTATCAAAATTCTAAATGCATGCTATTTTACCATGCTTGTTTTGCATATCTAATATAGTATATCAGGATGGCTTAGTATTGGGATCATTAACTGACTTCTTTCAAAATGCAAATAAATAGCTTTTGGATTTGCTTGTCTGTATTATTTTTTTTTTTCCTCTTCTGATCTTTTTCACACTTTGCATCAACAGAAATGTTACGGTCATTACCATTACTTTCCAAAACCGTATGATAAAACTGTTACTTCTGTATTATAAGAGAAGAAACTTTAAAGCATTCTTCATGAGGTACTTAGTGAATGTGTTATTTTACCACAAGTAACCTTTTGTTTGTTTGTTTGGGACTTCTATTTCTTCTGCAAGCATTAGTTGGAACCACAAACACCTACTAATTTGTTTTCCAATTTCTTCTTTTCTTGTACATTTTCTATTAGAAATTTCTTGTCTAATGAAGAGATGTGAAGCAAAGTTGCCTGGGGTTTTGTTCCTTTTTATTTATTTTCTAGTCTACCGAAAGGACTGAATTGTTTAGATACGTTGGGACTGAGGTGGTCTGAGGGCACTTCTAACAGCAAGAGATGAGGTAGACTGTCTACTGTCTTCGTGCATTGGTTGTCCATTCAGAAAATGAGAATCGTACTGATTTTCTCTGATTAGGGAAATATCTCTGGGTAATAAAAAGCTGAAGTTACTTCTTATGTACTTATCACCTAATAGACTACATTCTTACTTTCATTTGCAAGCAGAGATTTTTATAGACTCTGTCTTATTCTCCTCTGTGAGCCATTTGTTGTCAGCACTTCTCATACCGTTGCATTGTATTGTAATCTCTTAAGGAAAACTCTGGAAGGTCCAAAGGGCAATAGATCTGGGAGTCATTGGGGCATGATGATGGTAAAGAATTCAGGAAAGTGTTTTTTCAATAAAATAGTTCCTTAATGAGCTGACTCTACTGATAGAAGAGTGCAGCCTTGCTATCAAAGTTTACATTAATTATTTACTCTCAATCTTCATGGGGTCGAGTCAGAAATGAGATGGCAGATGGAATTTCTCCAAGAGATAAAAGACATACAGGAAATAGGACTTAAGCCAGAAGAGGATCCCAAGGCATTAAAATCCTGAAAGACGGGAAAAAAATTGTGAATGGATGAGACATATAAGCTGCCAGTGTAATGTGTTTAAACTCAGAAGGGATCAGATGAATTACCGATGAATAAAAAAAAGCTGTTACTAATATGTGTTGCATAGTTAATAGGTTTCTCATATAAAGATTACCAAAAGTATGGAGTCAGAAATGGATTTTGGAAGAAAATATGCTATTTGCAGATGCAACATAATGGCTTGGAATGTTGCTGTGAGTCCTTTAGTTTTCTTCATTATCTCTCAACTAATAAAGGAATTACTCCTGAGTACAATATAAAGTGTTTGCTCTAGCGGATCTGCCAGCTGGTTATGACCTAGTTGGCGTAACCTTTATAGATCATTCTGAAATAAATACTTTGCATGACCTATAAACACGCTCCTGAGCCTGGACTTAATGGGATATGTGCTTGTATACTGTGTCCAGCACTTTGGGACCGTCAGATGTATCCTTTATGAGCAAACTTGTTTGTTGCCCTTTTCAATCAGCTAAGACTGTGTAGACCTAAGACCCTGACTATTTCCACTTTCTTGTGGCTGTTAAACAACTCTTACAGGGAGCAACCAGGTACTTGTGTTTTCAGAGCTTAATTCTTTGAAGAAGTTGTATTCTTTCTGCATGCAGCACACTTGCTTTGTATAGAACTTGAAAATGCTGGGTTTTTATTAGTAGAAAATATCAGCACTTTCCACAGTTCCAAGTTCCTATTTCCTTAATACAGCATTTGGGTTTGAATTCCCTAGTTTTGTGATTTACAGCCAGCTGGTAACAGCACCACTCACTCAGCCTTCCCTCCACCCTAAGCGGGATGGTGAGGAGAATCAAAACAATATAAAACACACAGGTTGAGATAAGAGCAGTTCAATAACTAAAGTACAGTATAATGCTACTATTATTATTAATAATAATAAGGGAAATAAGGGGAGAGAATATAAACGGGGGAAAGGAAAACCACAATAAACAGCAGTGATGCACAATGCAACTGCTCACCCAGGCCAACCCCAGTAGCAATCCATCCCTTCCAATTAATGATCCCCAGTTTATATAATGAGCATGATGTTCTGTGGTATGCAATACCCCTTTGGCCAGTTTGGGTCAGGTGTCCTGTCTTTGCTCCCTCCAGGGTTCTTGTGCCCCTCCTTACTGGCTGAGCATGAGAGACTGAAAAGTCCTTGGTCAGGGTAAGTGCTACTTAGCCACAACTTAGCAACAACTAAAACCTTGGTGTGTTGTCAGCATTATTCTCAGACTAAAGAACTGTACCAGCTCTGTACCAGCTACTAGGAAGAAAATTAACTTTATCCCAGCTGAAACCGGGACACCTTGCTTGCTTTCTCTGGTCGGTAACCTTGTTTGTAACCTTGACTTGATTTCAAAGTCTGAATAGTTCTGTGATGGGTGTGTTCCCTCTCCACTGATAGGCACATTGCTCTGTCTTCGCCACAGCTAAGAATGACTGAAAAGAGTTCAGACACAATTGGGCTATTGCGGTATAAGATATAGCTGCCTGAGTTGACTATGTGAACATTCTTAATCTGTTATAAATGCCCTGACTTTTATCCTAGGTGTAAAAGCATTAAGGATGCTTATCTATCCCGTTTAAGTTACCCTGTGTTTATTATGAGCTTAAGGTACCCATACTGTGAGCAGCCACAGTTTATCTGATGTTTTGTAATGTAATGATTTAAACGTGTCAGCTTGAGTAATCAAGATGACATACGAATATGTAGTTGGTAATTTTATCTTAGTCATATCTGAAGGTGATGTGAACTTTACCTGTAACACAATAAAATAGCGAGGGCTGGCGTCCTTGTATGTTCATCAGCATAAACCAAGAATGATTCCTCCTATCCCCATGTGACATACTGGTCAAATGAATTAACAAATTTTCTATTTTCTTATCAATAATACGAATTTGGTCATTTGGAAATCATGTACCTGTGATTGTAGATTTTACCTGTGACTTTCTATGTTCTTTGTGGAAATGTTGAGACCAGCATTTATTAGCATTTCTTTTTAGAAACACAAAATGCAGTCTTGATGCCACTTCTGTATTGTCAGTGATAGTTCCTGAAGTTTATAAAGTAATAGATTTAAAAGCCTTAAAAAATATTGGCTTGCCTATAGCCCAGAAAGTGCATACACTCCTGTGAATTTTTAACAAACAGTGAGAAAGCACTAAGCTATTTGCCTGAAATTGCTTTGAAAATTACTTTTGTATTTGATTGATATTTCCTGCAAAATTACCTGTGTATGCTGATAATTTGCATTACACTTCAGTACTCCTTATTACAGTATCGGGTAGCCCAGATAAGCTCTCAGATAAGAGAGCTAAGGACAAACTACATTTTTTGCTGTGAAGTTACGCTTCTTAGGTAAAGTCACTGGCCACAGAAATGAGCAAAGAAAAATAAAATATTCCTTTGTTCTCTGAAGAGGGCTGTTAGTGCTGTAGCTTGGTGTAAATTATTTAAGTAAGCTGGTAGATCTCTCAATTCTACCCTGAAAGGAAAGTTTCTACTGGGCACAGCCCGTATGATTTTAGAGGAAAATCTGTGCTCTGTATAGAAATTTCTATGTCAGATATATGCACTATTTCTTTTCTTAATTTCAGCAGGCAGGAGGTTGAATCTTGCTAAGCCTGCTGTCACAACACCCTTTAGAGAAATGCCTGATAACAGCCAAGTCACTCAGTGTGCCCAAGTGAAATATTTGGGTTTAATGATGGAAAAAGATGTGAGTACCTCTGGGGAGCAATCCAAAGCTCCAGCAAAGTGGGAAACTGCTAGCAGTTAGCAAATGGTCATGACAGTACATTTATATAGTTTGGACCTCACTGAGCAACTGACGTAATGGACAAGGTTGCTGAAGGAGGAAGAAGTGGTGGCTGCCAATAAAAGTTAGGAATTTTTAGTCACCGGGAAGCCTGGCCTGAATTCCTACAAGAGCCGAGTATGCAGAGAGCATGGTTCACCCTATCTGGTGAGAATAGGCCATGGCAAAGTAGATCTAAGATGGGAAAGAAAGCCTACATTTTCTCAGAAATAACAGTACATATACCAAACAAAAAAAAAAAAAAAAAAAGTTTTGATGGGATACAGACATTTCATTATAACCTTTCCTCCTTCCCTCCTAAATAGCGCAGCATCTTCACTATTCTTAGCTATGCTCCCTTTAGTATTTCCATCTTCTGTTTTCTCTACAAATAAATTACTTCTCTACATAAATCCTTAGCTTTATTTTCTCCTTTTGGGACTTCTATTCACAGATCTGAATAGGCATATTTCATAGTCTTCATCTTTTAGGATAAGCCAAAAGCAGTCCTTTATTTAGTCAAAAGTGTGTTTTCTAGAAAAGTCTGTGATTATGTTGAGATGTCTTCTCAAGGTTTTATGTGCACAGACACTAGTTTTGGAGCAAGCTGTATGATAGGTATGATAGGACAAAATTGACTTGTAAAGAATTTATGTCATATTTTCAAAGTTTAATTATACTGCAATAAGTAGAAATGAGGTACAGGCAAGTTTCTTGTATTAGGTTAAATGTATTCTTTTCAAATAGACTTTTGCATAAACAAACTCTTGGTATCTAACATATCCCAAATGTGTATGTATGCATATGTGTGCTTGTATGCATCTATATACACATTCTTTGTATCTAATACATTCTTTAGTAATCTGAGATGAAATGCTTCAGTTGAAGGTGCAGTGTGATCCCTTTTAAGGACTAATGAGAGATTTTCATTTCAAGGAAGATCATAATTAGTTTGATTAATGAAATATGAGTTCAAAAGAATCTATTTCCATTTGGATTTGAATGTATTAATTTATCAGTTATTAATGAGCATTTATTGCCAGAGTGACTAGAAACTTCTTATGTTCTGCCATCTTAAGCATCTTGCATATTCTGTCTCCTGAACTTTTCGTTCTCATTTCTCTCAAACTGTGAAGTTATTCAGGATGTACTCCTAGCCATTTCTTTTCTTTAAGTATTTTCTTTCATTGATATATAGTATGAACTTTATTATAAAAACATCAGTATTTCCTGGAGTTTTAAAAAAGCCTTTTGTTACATCTTTGCTATTTTGTGGACTTATTTTTCCTCAGTTTATTAGTTTCTTTTCCAGTATTTCTGACTGGAGCATTTGAAAATAATAGCTCTATTCTTTGTTGCACAAAATGTCTGCCTGCCTATCTGTTGCACATCAGCAGTTCTTCCTTTTCTTTGCTGTTTCTAACAATCCAGATGGATGTTCCTGTTTAAAAAAAAAAAAAAAAAAAAAAAAAGAGAGAGAAGAGGCTTATCAAGGCTTTTTCATCATCACTTCTAATTGCCCACTTGCCTGTTGCACAATTCGATCACTGCATTCACTGGAGGTTTCAGTATCAGCCTGTATGCTTGAGTTTTCACTGGACTGCTAAAAGAAACACAAATTTATTGCAAGCAACTTAATTACAGTGTTTAAGTACTTCAACAGAGAGAAAATAGCAAGTACTAAGACTCTTCAATATAATAGAAAAGGCATAACAGGAACCACAGCTGACATTTTGAAGTGAGACTACTTCAATAATACAAGCATTTTTATTTCATTTTATTCTATTTCTTTTATTTTATTTTTTATCAGTAAGGAGAATTCAATTTCATAGAAAAAATTCCGATGAAAATGAAAGTTTATTATTTACATCAGGAATGTAGTCACCTGTGGTGTGCATCAGTGTAGTGCAAGTCATTGGGCTCACAGGGTTTCATAATATAAAATATAATAGTAAAGACTTATGAATATTTTTAGTTACTTTTTTTTAACTTTAAAACCATATTTTTCTTATCTTTGTTTCCAGTGATTTGGAAAATGCTTGTTAGATGGCTAACCCACTGCTAGCCTGGCTAGACAATCTGTTCCTTCCAGTATGTTTTTAGTCAAGCTGTGGGAAGTGTGTGTAGGACTGCACAGGTGGCATTCGGCAGGCTCAGAAAGAAATGTCAGAGGAGAACTCTTCCTGTGACCATACGTTGTTGTTGTTGTTGCTGTGTCCACTCAGCTTTGGTTCTTGGAAATGCATGCAATGTATTTCTTTTACTGGCAGTGTCAAAGCAATATGTGGGGAATTAATTGAAGTTAATGTCAGAACAGAAGAAAAAGCAATGTTGTACAGAGTGAAGTTTTTTTCTGTGCTAAGACAACATTATTTCAAAGTATATTGAATAAATCCTAAATCTTATGAATCCTAGAAATGGTGATTTCATTCTGCTATCATTGATACGCATGCATATTCCAGAGGTATTTTGTCAGTGGTGTGGGTTCGCCCAAGCAAAACTTTTTTAGGAGTTAAATAATGGTTGTCTAAAATAGGATAACTTCGTATTTGTATTTTATTTACAGCTTTGCCACCAAGAGGCAAACTCCCTTTGTTGTGTTGCATGCATATATAATATGAACTATATTACATCTTTTAGGCTAATATGAGGCTTAAAAGCAAATATTCTCTTGACTTTTTACTGGGGTAGATTCAGTTAAAAGAAGAACAGAATTGGAGTCTCTTTCATTCACTGTCAACATTTAAGACGTTTATCTAAAGTACAGCAGGCAATGCATTTGTTTCCTCTGCTAAGGGAACATGAACCCAGAAGTTCCTCTTAAGAGGAAAGTATTTCAACTGCTACACAATGGGTATTTCAGAGTGGCTTTTCTTAGCCATTTTCATTTTGAGGGCATTGAGATGATTGTTGAATGTTTGTTGATGTAGACAGCATCATAGAAAATGTTGTTCAGGTGCTGTTGAGGGAGGATATCTAGTTCCTAATTCCTTCTACTGTAATACTTACCTATTGTTACCTCTAGGTGTGGGAAATGAAACTACCTCAAGAAGAAAGCTTGAACTTTTTAAGGAATAAATACTACAATATAAAGCATATTGGCTACAAAAGCAGCTAAAATAAATTTCTTTTAAACCTCCCTTGAACTGTCAAATTCTTCTTCAAGTCCTCTTCTTAAAGTTTTTTTCTATCTTGACACTTCTAAGATTGAATCTCTTGACACTTTTGCTGGAATGCAGGTAAACTTCACTAAGTTCTCACTGAATTTCTCTTTAATCTAGTTTCCTTTTTCTTCTTTTTTTTTAATTTAAAATACTAATAAGTAAGACTTTCTTCCCTTGAAATTTTTGTTGTGGAAGTTTTATGCTTTACTCCAACTTAATACAAATATTTAATGCATTTTTACCCTTCCATTGTGTGGCTAGTATTGTTTGTTTCCTGCCAACAGCTTTTATGTGGGCCACCATTGCTGAACTGTTTAAACAAAACTGTACTACCAGTGCGTATAGGAAAAACATAAGCACAAAAGAAAATCACAAAAACTTCATAATAGAACTATGAACTAGCTTTTAATTTTGTACTGTGGAATCACCCTATCTTAATTTGTATATATTAGCAGATGAGATTCTTAAAAACAGAGAGCTGTGCCTTCCCTTTGCCCTCTCTGGTATCTAGTGTTACGAGAGCTCTTCATTGGTAATAATAAATAATAATCATTTGGATACAAAAAAATTTAATGCTTGTTTCTTAAACATTTGGTCTCCTATTCAATCTGTCTGACTCCCTGCTTTTTACAATATTTCGAGATCTTTCCCTGCCTGCATGGCAATTCAAGGCAGCAAAAAACATCATTGTGTTGGGTAGTTATGCTTTTGCACACCAGCTGGGCTGGTCTGGTTTATATGGTCATGCTGCTTGGGCTGCCAGTTGTTGCAGTAGAGAAGGTAGAATTCCTGAATCAATCCTTGTTTTCCTGAGAAGCAACATAGTGTGGATCTCTGCTATTTTTTTTTTTTTTTCAGAATCTTTTAGCTACCTAAGGCATTGACATTGACTAAAATTAACTAACGGTGTAATTATCTGTAGCAAAGGAGACTTAATTTCAGGAGGCTTATTGGCCTATGAAACCAAATGAAAAATGTAATTGCAAAGTAAATCTTACAACCTTTTCCAGGAAAATTCTAGATGAGCTATGCATATGACAGTCACAGAAATTAAAACCTTCCATCCTGGTTGTCATGGGATACTTCAAACCAGTTTGTGTAATTAATAAGCTTGAAAAAAGAGTTGTTATTTGTAAAGGATAACTTATATACTCTAGTATTAAAAAAATACTAGGAAATTGTCAATATGTGTAGAATACAGAGTACTGTTTAACACTGATAACTAAGAGAGAGCAGCAAAACTCCCAGGGGCTGAATTTACTGTTTGACTGTGAAGTAGGAACAGCAGTACCATATGAATAACAACATTAGGTATAGAATAGCATCAAAAGGACTATGCTTTCTCTTCTAGAACCTTAATTAAAGCAACTGAGTAAAATATTTTGCATAGAAAAAAATTAATGTTATAATTAGATTGAGAAGGTATTTCATTACTTTCTCTTTGGGAAATTATTTTTTGGGATAAATATTGTTAAATTTTGAACTGAAAGTTTGTTTACCATTACCTATTTTGATAAGAGGTATGACATAACCAGTGTTTTCTCATCACTATGTTGTTCTTGACCAAACTGAACACAGCAATAATTCTGTAGGTCAGAATGCTTGGGATAATTCGTTTTAGCTATACTGCATTTTCAGAAATTGTTCCCTTTGTAGCAAGTGCCCAGTATTACAACAAGAAAGAAAACCAGCACTATGAGGATACCAATTTCCTTCAAAGCTTGTCAGGATGGTAAATTTGTACAATTGTTCTACTTGGATATTGCAGGTATTTCTGCAGAAGTAAATACTAGTCAAAGCTGGATGAAGCAGAACACTATGGGTTTATAACAGGGTATGCTAAAGGTGCATCCTTCATGCTTATGTGGGACCCCTCCCTGTTACTTAATTATATCTTTCTGACTGGGTGTAGAATTTTTTTTTTTGTTGTTACTTAAGAATATATATCAGAATATCTGAGATAAATTACCTCAGACATCTTGACATTAGAATCACTGAGAATTATCAAAAGGGTGTGATATTTGGGACTTCAGTGGTCTAAAGATGTCTGAAAATAATACAGATAAATAAATGGTATGTTTTCTCTGAAGAACAGAACCAAACAGATGAGATGAATTCAAATTCATTAGCTTGTATTTTTGGCAGTGCATTTTCAGACATGCTGAACTATTTTAGCTGAATTTGCACAAATATATTTATTTTAAATTTTTTTTATCCTTTGAAAACAATTCAAGTAAAAGGCTATCAAAAGTAGAGTTTATAAATTTTTACTTGGAAGTTTAAATTGTAGTACAAGTTTAGACTTCTGAACTATATTTTTCTATGGCTATAATTTTGTAAAAATGCTTGTTAACAAGGGAGAGAAAGGAACTAATCTGCTTTAATGTGTTTTTTTATGTTCATAATAATTGCAAAAAATATTTCTTTAAATAAATTATAAATGATAGCTTATTTTCTTGTAAATGGTGGTAATTAACTACCATTAATTAATGGAGAGTCATTAGAAACAGATTACTCTGAGTTGCTGGTATTAATTTAAACTACTGCATTTACTTCAGTTGTATCAAAGAAAGCAGTAACAGAAAAAAACAACAAAAAATGGAGGAAGAGGACAATTAAAAGTGAGGGGCTTCCTTGTACATCCGTTGTCCCCAGCCAGAACCGCTTTGCTGTCCTACAGGGGACTAATGGCGAACCACACTTCCACCCGGAACAACCGGCTGATGCACCAGTAAAGATCACTACTGATGCTGCCAGGAAAAAGCGGCAGGCCGTAGTATTAGGGGACTCGACTCTGAAAGGAACAGAGGCACTGATCTGTCGACCTGACCCTGTCTCAAGGGAGGTGTGTTGCCTACCAGGGGCATGGATCAGGGATGTTGCAGAGAAGCTTCCTGCTCTAGTTGGTCCCACTGCCTATTACCCACTTCTAGTGATCCATGTGGGTGCTACTGATATAGATAGCAGAAGCCCAGAGAATATAAAGAAGGACTACAGAGCTCTGGGAGATGTGGTTAGGGGCTCTGGAGCTCAGATTGTTTTTTCATCATTTATCCAGGATAAAGGGCAGGACCTTAAAAAGGCTAGGAGGATTAGCCAGGTTAATAAATGGTTAGAAGGGTGGTGCTGTAGTCAGGAGTTTGGGTACCTTGAACATGGGACTCAATTTAGTAGGCCAGGTCTACTGGGGGCTGGTGGAGCAGGTCTGACAAAGAAGGGGAAGAGTGGTTTTGATAGGAGGCTTGCCAGACTGGTTGAGGATGCTTTAAACTAGATGTGTTGGGGGAGGGGGGCATCATTCCATCCCAACACACCCAGTCACTTGCCAGCACCTATAATGAATGCTCAGGGCAAAGTAGATATATTCCCGCTGCTCCAGACAATGAGCCGGCTTCAATTGGAGCTTGGCTCAGATGTCTCTATACAAATGCCCACAGCATGGGGAACAAACAAGAGGAATTAGAGATGTGTGCATGTCTACCGGGGTATGATATCATAGGCAACACAGAAACATGGTGGGATGGTTCCTATGACTGGTGTGCTGGAATGGGAGGTTACAGTCTCTTTATGAAAGACAGGAGTGGTAGGCGGGGAGAGGGAGCTGCTATTCATGTTAGGGATAGGCTGGAGAGTATGGAACTGGGGACAGCTGAGCAGTCAATAGAGAGTTTGTGGGTCAGGCTTAAAGGGAGAACAGTGATGGGGGGCATCATTGTGGGAATCTGTTACAGACCGCCTGATCAAGAGGACTCCATGGATGAAGCACTCTATTGACAGATAGGAACAGCCTCACACTCGCAGGCCCTTGTTCTCATGGGGAACTTCAGCCACCCTGATATCTGCTGGAGGGATGGTACAGACCAGCACAAGCAATCCAGGAAGTTCCTCGATTGGGTGGAAGACAGCTTCCTTCTGCAAGTAATAGAGGAGCTGACAAGGAGAGGTGCCATGCTTGACCTCGTCCTCACCAACAGGGAAGGGCTTGTTGGAAATGTGATGCTCCAGGGCAGCCTTGATTGCAGCAATCATGAGATGGTCGAATTCGAGATCCTCAGGACAGTGAGAAGAGCGTGCAGCAACCTCACTGCCCTGGACTTCAAGAGAGCAGACTTTGGCCTCTTCAGGAACCTGCTCAGTAAGATTCCATGGGATATAGCCCTAGAGGGCAGGGGGGCCCAAGGCTCTTGGTTGATATTCAAGGATCACCTGTTGCAAGCTCAGGAGCGATGCATCCCAACTAGAAGGAAGTGCTGCAGGAGGGCCAGGAGACCTCCTTGGATGGATAAGGAACTGCTGAGGAAACTTCGAGGGAAGAAAGAGGCTTATAAAAGGTGGAAGCAAGGACAAGCAGCCTGGGAAGAATACAGGGATGTTGTCCAGGAAGCTAGGGACCAGGTTAGGAAAGCTAAGGCCCACTTAGAATTAAGCTTGGCTAGGGATGTTAAAAATAACAGGAAGGGACTCAGGTACATTGCAAATAAAAGACAGACTAGGGACAACGTGGGCCCTCTCCAGAAGCTATCAGGAGAACTGGCTACCCCGGATTTGGAGAAGGCTGAGGTTCTTAACGACTTTTTTGCTTCAGCCTTCACTGGCAAATGCTCTGACAGCACCACCCAAGTCTTGGAAGGCAGACGCAGGGACTGTGAGAATGAAGACCTTGGGCCCACTGTAGGAGAGGATCTGGTTTGAGATCATCTAAGGAACTTGCACGTATACAAGTCCATGGGACCTGATGAAATCCATCCGCAGGTCCTGAAGTAGCTGGCAAATGAAGTTGCTGGCAAATGAAGTTGCTAAGCCACTGTCCATCATATTTGAAAAATCATGGCAGTCAGGTGAAATTCCCAAAGACTGGAAAAGGGGAAATATAACCCCCATTTTCAAGAAGGGGAAAATGGATGACCCAGGCAACTACAGACCAGTCAGCCTCACTTCTGTGCCTGGCAAAATCTTGGAGCAGATTCTCCTGGAAGGCATGCTGAAGCACATGAAAAACAATGAGGTGGTTGGTGAGAGCCAGCATGGTTTCACTAAGGGGAAATCCTGCCAGACCGATTTGGTGGCCTTCTACGATGGGGCTATGGAACTGATGGACAGGGGTAGAGCAGTTGATGTCATCTGGGTGGACTTGTGCAAAGCTTTTGACACTGTCCCGCATGACATCCTTGTCTCTAAGTTGGAGAGACATCAATTTGATAGGTGGACCACTCGGTGGATAAAGAACTGGCTGGATGGCCGCATGCAAAGAGTTGTGCTCAATGGCTCAATGTCCAGCTGGAGACCAGTAACGAGTGGTGTCCCTCAGGGATCGGTGTTGAGACCGGTCTTGTTCAACATCTTTGTCGGTGACATGGACAGTGGGATTGAGTGCGCCCTCAGCAAGTTTGCCGATGACAACAAGCTGTGTGTTTTGGTTGATACATTGGAGGGAAGGAATGCCATCCAGAGGGACCTTGACACACTTGTGAGGTGGGCTGATGCCAACCTGATGAAGTTTAACCATGCCAAGTGCAAGGTCCTACAGCGGGGTTGGAGCAATCCCAGGCACAGCTACAGGTTGGGCAGAGAAGAGATTCAGAGCAGCCCTTCAGAGAAGGACTTGGGGGTGTTGGTTGATGAGAAGATGAACATGAGCCAGCTTCAGTGTGAGCTTGCAGCCCAGAAAGCCAACCATGTCCTGGGCTGCATCAAGAGCGGCGTGACCAGCAGGTCAGTATCTGAACAGCCTTCCAGTGTCTGAAGGGGTCCTATAGGGATGCTGGGGAGGGACTCTTCATTAGGGACTGTAGTGATAGGACAAGGGGTAATGGGTTCAAACTTAAACAGGGGAAGCTTAGATTGGATATGAGGAAGAAATTCTTTACTTTAAGGGTGGTGAGGGACTGGAATGGGTTGCCCAGGGAAGCTGTGAATGCTCCATTGCTGGTGGTTTTCAAGGCCGGGTTGGACATGGTTTAGTGTGCGGTGTCCCTGCCCCTGGCAGGAGGGTTGGAACTAGATGATCTTAAGGTCTTATCCAACCCTAACTATCCTGTGATTCTCTGATTCTATGATTCTATATATAACTTCAAGTCATGATTTAAGTAGGCTCCTTAAACACAATGAAGAACCTAAAATTATCCAATCAATGAATAGGTCTTTTTTCAAGCATCCCTCTTTTTCCCTCCCCAGCATCCCTATAGGTCCCCTTCACATATTGGAAGGCTACTATGAAGTCTCCACTCAGCCTTCTCTTCTCCAGGCTGAACAGCCCCAACTTTCTCAGCCTATCTTCATACAGGAGGTGCTCCAGTTCCCTGATCATCCTCGTGGCCCTCCTTTGGACTTGTTCCAACAGTTCCATGACCTTTTTATGTTGAGGACACCAGAACTGCACACAATACTCCAAGTGAGGTCTCACATATTTATATACAAAGCAGCCCTTAGGAATGCAAGGTGTTTCAGAGAGTAACTGTAATACAGATGAAGTTCAGCTACTAGAAGAAAAACCTGGAGAAAATGTCGTTGTGAAATACATTACTCTCTTAAATATTCTTATGTTTACCCTAAGCTTTTCCAAAATAAGCCTATTTATCTACAGTGTGCAGCGTTGCATGGGGAACATAATGAGTTGCTTCACATAAACTGAGTGTTCTTACCAATAATCAGAACTAATTAGCTTGAGTAGGCAGAATTAAATTTTTACTGCTTCTAAGTATATATAGATAACTAGGGCTTAGTTCTCTGTTCCCTAGTTTTCTTTTTTTTCTGCTACTGCATAACAAGTATTTCCTTTTGTAAATACATTGGTTTCTGGCTTTTCCTAGGAATTTAACATGGAGTATATGGAAAGAGAGCAGAAATCTCACTTTGAGTTTAGTTAGGAATTAAACCATATTCACGGAGTCATCGATATACATAGGGAAAAAAAAAAAAAAGAAATAAAACAATTAGGGATGTGAAATCTGGAGCCTGGACTGGGAGCCACATTAGACACATTGGACAACCTGATCTGGTAGATGTCCCTGCTCATTGCAGGGCAGTTGGACTAGATGAGCTTTGAAGGTCCTTTCAGGCCCAAACTATTCTATGATATTATGATTCTCTGAGTTCTTACATTAGCTGTAAACTGGAGAAACCAAACATAGCTTCCTTAACTGGGGATTAACATGAATTTGAGGATCTACAAGATTTAAGAATATGCAGTTTTCTTTTTCTGAGCAAATTTAAACCTCATATCTGAATTTTTGTCAGAAGCTGCACAGCTGTTCAGGATGCTTTGAAAAAATAAAGTGTCAGTATCTTTGTTATTTTTATTTATTTCTTTACTGATAATTCTTAATTTCTTATGAAATTAATATTTTGCTGATTTCCAGTTCATTTCAATGTGTAGCTTATGTATTCATGCATGGATTTCTGAGTTTTGTTGCTGTCTGACCCTTTCTGATGTCTTGGAACATAATATAATATGTGAAAATGTTTCACTATGGCCATTTATTCTGGAGTTCAGTTGGTTACCTTTCTTATTCTCCTAGAGTGTCTGGTAGGTTATTGGTTTCCTGTTCTATTCCTGCCCCTAGGCAATACAACTATGTTGCATGGTATTAGGTGTAGACAAGTTATTCAGTCAAGTGTGACACATACAGACTTGGATTAAGCTGTCCTGGATTTTCAAAAGTAGACTTGACAGCAGCTTTTGGTCCGTAGCTATCGCACTGTTTCCAGAATAAATTCCCAATGGAACAGGATTGAAGCTAGTGTCTTGCAGTGTCGTCTGAGGCAACTAAGCAATAAAGGAACGTAATCAAGAAGAACAAGCATTTCTTTGCACACCACATTAGGGAGTAAGAAAGGTCTAATTGGAGGTTTCACGTAAATATTGGTTATTTTTTTATCATCTGAACTGTTAATTAAGCTCCTGTTGGTGAGGCTTGCTGTCTGCTTTCTACACATTCTCTTCCAGTCGTGTATGGCAACTTTAGAAAGGGAATTCAATGATGGAACTTGAAGGGTAACTTGCATGAGCAACATGTGTAACTTGTAATGGATATTTGGGCCCATGTTGTGATTTTAAAACAGCTTCTTCAAAATTCAGTCCCTGTAAAGTAATGCCTATTTATCTATAGGTACCCCGTTTATTTGGACTACCAGAAATAATGAGTTAGCAGCACAAGTTGTGCAGTTTCTTCTTGTAGAAATCTGCTATTTATTTTAAATAGCAGATGGACTTGAGATTCCAGTTCTCTGTTACACTTCTGCTTTCCCTTCTGTCATTTCCAGGTTTCCATTTGGAGTATGTGTATAAGCAGTACCTGGATACATACTTATGGTTTGTCATTCTAACAATGAACAATGTTTTTACAATAAATATGACAGTCACCTAACAGGTCTTATGGCAAAGCTCAGATCATGTTTAGTTGCATTGACAGTAAAGCAAGGGCCAAAAATTAAATAGGCTATTTGCCTCTTCTACCCTTCGACCCTTTTAGAACTTTTAGGATCTAGAGGCACACACTCGTGCACTTACAGTAGAATCCATTTCGGAAAAGAGAAGATGGTAAATTTAGTAAGGGCTGAGGAGGTGGGATTTTAATGTACTAACTTTGTCTTTTTCTATCTTTTCCTACTTAATTTTTCCTCAGCTGCTAAGGCCTACTTTTCCCCTGATATTTTCTTATTACAGCAAATAGATGCAATAAAATAGTCTTCATCTCACTCCATTTACCAAAATAATATGAATATTTTATGTGGAAACAAACATATTGTCTCATAATGTTAATGGATGTTATCTGTGCCTATTCTAAAGTCAGTAGTTGATTTTGCTGCTTATATGAAGATGCATTTCTGCAAGTGCAATGAAGAATAATATTGTCACATTTAAAATAAGGATTAGGACTTCAGTATTACAACAGTGGAAGTAAGGACAATGTAATGGGTCAGGATAAATAACAGTGTTTTATTCAGAATACATGAGTTGAAAAGACTATATCTACAACATTCAAGATAGCAAATCATGGGATCAAAACTGCATAAGGCTGGAGCTTTTAAAGGCATTTTTAGTTTCCATGAGGACCTGCTGTATCTCAGCTAGTTATGCACTTAATTTTAAATTTCACATTTATTTGACATTGTGTTTGGTTTGCAAGCATGTGAATGAGATTATAAAAAAAAAATCTGTGAAGCTGTAAATCAGTAAAAAAAAACAAACCCACAGTTACCTAATCAGAATTGATTTTCTTGTGCCAGAGTGCCCTTTTGTAAGCTTCTCTAGGCTACTTTCAGAGTATATATTCCACCTGGTTTTTAATTGCAAATGTGAAATAGGATACCACAAACTGCATAAACCAAGACATCATTTTGCCAGTGACTTCTCTTGTGGGTGAAAAACTGCTGAAATGTTCACTCTGCTATACTGTATTTACTCTTCATTAGTAGAAACCTCATTATTATAACAGCATGTCATGTCATAAATCCTTGTTTGCTGGGTGTAGGAAGGACTTAGTACTTTTCGCAAAGATGGTAGAAGATTCCATGATAAATCGTCCTACTAATTATAAGGAAATGCAGCTGGTTTAGCATAAACCTTAGAGCAAGTTCATGAGTATTTCCTCTAAAGGCTTTATATAATCTACAGAGAAACACTTTTCAGCTTACTTAGTGTTTATCAGATTCTGACCTGATTCAGAGTTTAACATTCTTGCTTTAGAAAAGAATGAGTCTTTGCTGGAGTCAATGATATGAATAATTATTTATGGCTAGATTGTGCCTTTAGGCAAGCCTTAAGTGAGAGCTAATGCATAATTAGTACTGTCCCAAAAGGAGCCCTGGAAGGTGTAGTGCCTTAGGGACGACCTTCAAGCTCAGTTCCCTTTTTCTTCCCTTCTTGCTTCAGGGATTCACTTGTTTTAACACAACAGAGTTAAAAATTGATTGCAGTTCAAACACAGCATTTAAAGTTTGTATTTTCTGTGTAAAGCTACCCATATTAATGCAACTAAAATGTAATCCTTTTACTTTTTTTCTACTTTCAGTAAAACTGTTTCTAAATTGACCTGATTTCAGAGGTCAGTTTACGCTTGAGAAGTATATAGACTTTTCTGAAGTCCCAGTTCCAGAAATGTATTTGGATTTTTTTGTCAGTCATACTTAGTCACTTTGACTGTCTTGTGATCTGATTCCAGGCATTTAATTATGTTGTTTTGGATTTTTTTTTAATAAGGGCATTTGATTTGGTTTATGAATAGCATGTCTTGCCATTTAAGGAGAAGGACAAGAATATGAACAGAAATCAGACTGAATATTTCTTTTGCAACTTGGGAGTCGCATGTTTTAGAGAATCAGCTGTATTGAGTATCTTGAGGCTTGTCATTTGTTAGCATCTACTCTTTTATCAATTGTAGCTTCTGCTTCCTGATGACATAATACCACTCTGCTTTCTGACTCCATTCTTAAGAGATTGAATTAGTGTTTGTCTTTCTCTAGCAAATTCTTAATCCTTCTTTCTCTGCTAATGATTTCTCACCTGCTTAAATATTTCAGAGGCGGATACATCCATTTCCTGCTGCAGCTGTACCAGCAAACAAAGTCATTGCTTGTCACCCTCCAAGATAGCAATTGCTGCTTCTGCTAGTGAAGCTACTCAGATGATTGTCTCCTAACCCATTTCAGTCAGGGTGTTTTAGCTTAATCAGTTTAAAGAGCCGTTCTTTGTTAACTTGACACATTTTTGTCTGAGATGAACTCTGGAGAAATCACATGTGCAGTTGAATTGCCTTCTAGCAAGAAGACAGTAATAAGCAGATGACAGATGGTACAAAAAAGGGTAGGGTTTTGTCAAGAAATGGTAAATGCTTTCATGACTATAACTGCCAATGGAAGAGGATGCAGCTATTCACATCTAACTGAAAACCAAGTTTAAAAAAATACTCAATTTACAGTCAGTTCTTCATAAGAAAGTGGTATGATCTGCTTGTGGTGTGTGCGTGTGTGTGTGTGTGTATATCATAGAATCATAGAATAGTTAGGGTTGGAAAGGACCTTAAGATCCTCTAATTCCAACCCCCCTGCCATGGGCAGGGACACCTCACACTAAGCCATGCCACCCAAGGCTCTGTCCAGCCTGGCCTTGAATATTTGTATTTGGGCTTGTGTATTTGTCCATGCTATGAGCGAAGTGTGCAAGGTGAAGGGAAGAGCAAAAAATCAGCAAGACTTTACTTCATCTGTGTATGTCGTTTCCAAAGATAGGCAGAACAGGAGAAACATTAACTGGACATAAACAAAAACAATATTAAAACATTGGTGTGCAATATTTGGCTCTAATTGCTGCTGCTGCCCCAGCTGAACATCCTGCTGGGCACCTCTTCCACCGTCAACCACAGTTCAGCTGCTACAGACTCCAGCATGTTCATTGGAGATACTGGTGATAAGCCTGTTTTGATACCATCAGAAGCCTGCTACTGCATGGAGACAATTTCTTCACCTAGAGCTGCAGCCTGGTTTGGTTGTGCAAGAGCATTAAACCCCTCGCATATAGGAAAAGCTTACTCTAAACCCCTACCTTAAAATTCTGTTTAACACACTCCGTAAAGAAAACCTCTGACTCAAACTCTGAACAGAAAGATGTATTTTATCCCTAAGGAGGAAACATACTTATAGTGATAGTGAAGCACTTGGTATTCCTCCCCTGATTTACTTGCTCCTAAGTTTACTATGTAATATATTCATGTGGGTGGCTTTTCATTTCACCAAACTAGGACTAAGCCTATCTGAATGTTATACGCATTTTTTTTCATGTATTTAGAATACACTTTAGTTTTAATTTCCTTCCTTCTTCATCCTAAAATGAGGAAATTCCTATTCATGAACAACCGGAAATGCTATAGAAATGCAACAATTTTAATTAACGCAACCAAATCTCTCTTGGCCACGGTGATCATGTGGACAAGCTGAAAAAGTGCTGATTGAATGCGATGTGTGCATTGCATTGCGACGGGTTACATCACTAGTCGTAACATGATGTAACCCAACGCAGCATGATGTAAGCGTCGTGATACATTGGAGGTTTTAAGAAACATCAGCATTCCCTTTGTGTCCCTCTGCCCTTTTCCAGGAATGTGCTGTCATTCTTCATCTGGGAATGAATAACCTATGCCCATTGCCAGTCTATGAATGCTTGCATCTTATTCTTATATGAATGGTCCCCTTTCTAATTATGGACAATGAAGCCTCAATCCTTAAAAGACAAATGTTATTTTTTCCTATGTACATGTAGGTGTGGTTGCTGTCTATCCATTATCATAGAATTCTGATGAAAATTCAAAAAAACATAATAATTCAGATCTGAATTTAGTATTTATTCAAATTTTTTAATTGGCTGGCTAAATCCACAGAGTTTAAATACATCTGATGTGCATTGCCAGTTGCATGTGCAAAGCAGTGTGAGGATCACAGCTTTTTTTCTTTTTTTTTTTAGTTGTTTGCAACTTGATGCATTTTTTTTAATGCCACTGCAGCTCTCAGTCAGTTCAGTCTGTCTTCTGTGTGGATGCTAGGGTCACTTGCCTTGTGCTTCCCATTGCCATTCCTTCTTTGAGGACAGATATTTGTGTACTTCTTTTATTACTATGTCCATTCTGAA
Source organism: Ara ararauna (assembly GCA_028858755.1). Lineage (NCBI taxonomy): Eukaryota > Metazoa > Chordata > Aves > Psittaciformes > Psittacidae > Ara > Ara ararauna. Next base: position 56,783,206 of record CM054378.1, read on the forward strand.
AGTCAGTTATCAGGCACATGCACTGCAAATTTGAAGTAACCTTTGAAACTTAAGATGCACTTCTTTTTGATACTTGTGTGCAAGTAATTGTATGCTTGGCTTTTGTGTTTTGACGAAGTATTTCAAGACAGCTGTGAAGCACACAATGTTCTAAAGATGAACAGAGGTCTGCATTTTATCCTAAGAAAATAGTATTTATGTTATGATACTAAAGTTGGAAGAGAATAAGATGGAATAACACAATCAGTTTTAAAGGTGGAATGAAAACAAAGCAAGGAGAAAACTTTCAGGAAACTTTATTTTATGCTTCTGTGATTCCAGGTGAGTCTTAGGATCAATAATAAGTCAAGTCCTGCCTTCAATCCTAATATCACTTTAGCGCCTGCTTTTAATTTCACTGCTGTCGCATCTTGAATAACTACGTTGTTATATAAGTCAGTGTACTCTGTGGTATCGTTAAAAACTGTTGTGTGTTGTATTAAGACCACACAAAAAATATGTATGCAGTTCCTTTCTCTCAAACTGATAGCTCTCTTGTGTGTCAAGGTAAGGAATGTTGGTGGTGTGAGAGACTTCTGTCTCAAGAAACTTCATGGGAATTTTCTTCCCAGTTATGTTGGTGGCTGATCTGTGCTGTAACAGGCATAATTATGCTCTCTGCTCCGTACACTCAGTTGGAACTTAAAGCAGTCCTGCTTATCTCAATAAAATTAGACATAACTGCCTTTTTTGTCTTTTGTTGGATTGTTGATGTCAGTTACATGGTGTAACATACCTGGAAGTTAATACAAAATGCTAATAAGTGTTCTGTATTTCTGTGCATTATGACTTCATTACTTAAGCATTACCGTTTTTGTTGAGCTGTTAAAGATTAAGGCTTTTAATATATATCCAGTTACTTAGAGGAATTTAACACTCCTGAATTTACCAAAAAGTTAAGTCTCACTTCATACATGCTATAAATGAACAATGGTATTGTTATTTTTCTGTTCTCTAGATTCAACTGAGGGTTCTAATTGAATCTTTTTTCAAGCAAGACCATTTTTGTCTTCCAGCAATACAGAGTACTGACAGAAGACTTTATATTTTTGCTGTGTTCCCTCTGGAAATGACGCTTGATGTGAATGTGTCATTCCTGATGAGACCTGACATACCTGATTGTTATACACTAATGTACAAAACTACATATTTTCAGAAACAATTCACGCTATCCTTTGACATTCTGAGTGTTTTATTTGTCTGTTTTCTTGAGGTTCTCATTGCTATGACTAGAGTAATGCCCAAGCCTTTTTCTTTGGAAGTTATTTATAATTTCAATTGTAACAATTCCATATCTGTCTCAAGTTACTTTTTCCACTGTGCATGGCTCTTAAGTTTTTAAACCTACTACTGTGTAGGTTTCTGCATATCTGTGCTAATGTTACCTTTTATTCAGAGAGAAAAAAGAGAAAAAAAGCGTACCTTGTTTGCAAATTATCTTAATCTGGGGCAGATACTTCACTGGCTGCAGTCATATTTCACAGGCATTTAGATGTATGTTTGACTTCAGTTAACAAAGTAGCAGCTTAAGTATCATATATCATTTAGCTTTATAAACTGTCTTTGAAGATATTAATATTCACTCTGGCCTTGGCTCATATAGTTTCTATTACTGGAAAATTGTACAATATCATAATTTATCCTTTTTCCAGATAGTTTACAGAATGTTACACAACATCAGATTAATACAGAGAATATTCCACTAGACTGTTAATCTTTTGGTATGTTGAAAATTGAACTCTGGTTACAACTGTGTAGCTTGATTTTAATACATGACTTACTTCGCCTCTTTCTGTGGGAATAATTATGTTCTCATCATCTTCCCATAGATAAAGGGTTTACCAAAGACTTTTTGAAAATCAAAATAAATCTTATCAATAAGTTTCTTTTAACAAGTATTCTATGAAGAGGCCTAAAGATTTCTAGGAGATCAAAGAGTGATGCTTTTTCTTTAAGGACAGCTGTGGCTTATTTTCTGTCTACGCATCTAAATGCTCTGTAATGCTCTTAACTGCTCTTTTCCTTATGCTATTGTAACATTTTTCTTGATTTTAATATGCACATTATCTGTTCTTAGAAATCTCTTTTGTCTTCTATTATAGCAGCTTATTTTAATTAGACACTGAAGTATTTTGCTAGCACATCAATTATTATATCTTTAAACTGTTTTTGAGAATAAAATAGTGGTTTATCCTTAATGCATCTAAGGATATAGGTGCTAATGTTTACTCTTCTGACACTTCAATTTATCAAAATATTTTGAAACTCTTTTTTATGTATCTTTAATTCTTGGGTACTCCAAAATAAATGCATATTATTTTGTTGATTCCTGTAAAACTAGATACCTAGAGAAGAAAAAGAGTGTAAATATAGAACAAAGTAAAATTAAAAAATATGGATTCAGAGAAACTTAAAAAGTGTTCAGTTATTACTGAACGCTGAAGATGAGCAATAACTGAAGGCAGCATGAGATTGAATCATTCCAGTAGTCTAGTGTAGTGGAGTATATATTATGGGTAGTCAAACATGAACCTAGGGTAGAGTTAACTGAAAAAATAAACCTTTATGAAATAAAAACATGAGGGAAAAGAAGGATCAAAGACTTGTAAGGAAGAAGTAAGAGCATAATTTTAGAAAGGTAACCAGTGTGAAGAAAGGATGGTGCTAGAGGATGCAAAAACGTGAAAGAATGAAGAAAGAGTTTAAAGAAAATAATTTGTCAGATGATGTCAGGTGTCTTCGTGTGGAAATCTGTGAGATAATTTTAGAGAGAGGGAACATTATCAATTACTTTAATGGTCTGTTTTGTACCACGCTGCTGATATTAATGGATTTGGAACTGATTTTCAAAGGCTAGTGTCTGGATCACAAATTAGGGGTTACTGGAATTGCTGCTTTTTACAGCAGAAATTCATAATAAACAGAAGAGGGAAGCCATGTAGAGACCTGTGAAATGAGATACTAAAATGAAATGTGATAATGTCAATATAGGACAGAGAAGGGCAATGCACTTTGATCACTAAGAAAATTTTACCATCAGAGTTAAAATGTGGGTGACAGCAAAGGTTTATTTAAATGCTAAAAGGTAGAAAGATGTTTTGCATTGAACTCTAGATGCAGATTTTGCAGAATGTCCCATCACAGTTTTGTTGCAGAAATTATTAAACATATGCAAAACTAATGTGTCATAGATTTTAGAAAACACGCAAAATAAAACCACACTCCTCATAATGGTGGCCACTCTTCTATTCAGCCAACAGTACGATTTTCTTTCTTGGCTGCAAACACGCATTGCTGGCTCATGTCCAATTTTTTTCATTCACCTGTACCCACAAGTGCTTCTCCACAGGGCTATTCTCAGTTCTCAATCCATTCTTCCCCAGTCTGTATTGATACTGGGGATTGCTCAGAATCAGGTGTTAGAACCTTGCACTTGGCCTTGTTAAACTTTATGAGGTTGACATGGGGCTACCTCTTGAGGCTGTTGATCCCTCTGGATGGCATTTCTTTGCTCAGGCATATCAACTACACCACTCAGCTTGCTGCTGTCTGCAAACTTGCTGAGCGTACACACAATCCCACTGTGCTGTTGGTAAAGATATTAAATAGTACTAGTATCAGTATGGACCCCTGAGGGACAGCACTGGTTACTGTTTTCCACTTGGACATTGCACTGATGACTGTAAGCTTTTGGATGGCAGCTGTGAAACCAATTCCTTTTCCATCTAACAGTCCATCAAGCACATGCATATCTTTCAAGTTTAGCAGCACCAATGTTCTTGGAAGCCATAGCAAAGCTTACAGAAGTCTAGGCAGATGGCTTCCATAGCTTTTCCCTTATGCAATGATGCACTTACTATGTCTTAGAGGGCCACTGCATTACTCAGGCATGATTTGTCTTTTTTTTTTTTCTTTCTTTACATTCCTGCACTGTCTGTGACCAGTTTTATCAGGGTTTGATGGTAAGAATTATGAAGTTACCCACTGTGGTGCCTGAAAAGCAAAACAAATACAATGGACATCCTCAGCCATTCCCTGTGTTGTTAAAAGATCCAGCATTGGAAGGCTAGAAAGAGTATGAGAGCATGGCAGATGTCACACAGACACACATGTACAACCACATAGACACAGAGTGAAACTAATGAAATTTGCCCAGCTGAGCAACTATTACAAAAATCACTTTTCACCTAGTGCTTTTTTTCTTTGAAATTTTGCTTCAGGTGAAAAACAGTTGGCACAAATAGGGTGTTTTTTAGGGTGGAGGAGAGAATTGAAAGGCATAGAATAAGTTCATTCTGCTACATCATGTAGTCTTTGTCAGGAGGCTTTGAGCTTGGACAGGATGCTTCATTGGTGCCAGGAGAAAACTGAAGTAATAAACCTGAGAGATTTGATCACAGCAATTGTTTTGCTGTGTTTTTAAGTCTGATAACTTCTTCTTCTTGCTCTTAGTGATATGAAAGTTGGTTGTGGTGCTGCTCTTTCCATTTGTTCTTGCAAGTGTATTTCAGTATTGATATGACTGACAGAATAACGGCAACAGACAGACAGGTATAATTTAGACTGATGCTGTGCCAGCTCTACCTTCAACCTCACTCTCTCACTTTGTCAGTGACCTTCAACACTCTTAAGCTCCATGGCTTATTTTCCTGAGCAAAGCTGCCAATTACAGTTAATTTTCTCAAATAGATGGTAGGTGTTTTAAATTGTAAATTGCACTGGCTGAGACAAAGAAACATTCAGATCTCTTTTACAGCTGAATAAAAATGCAGTACTAAGTTGTTTGTTTTTTTTTTTCCTGTAGGAACTGAAGTACATATGACAACAGGTAACATCAGCACACGTAAAATAATATTGTTTACATAAACCAAAAGAATAAAAGCTTGACTTGTTCATTTTCACAAGAACTATTTATATTTAGCCAAAGACTGGAATTTGATTTCTCAGAAGTAATTGCATACATAAGCTGTACTATTTAACGTATGATTCTATATTGTTCATATATGATTCCCTTTAAATGCAAAATTCTACTTGTTTTCATGTGGAATAAATAGTAAAATAATATAATGATACTTTATCATTATATAATACTGTGTTATAACAAATGCCACATGCCATGTAATAACTATATCATACAGAAGTTTTTTATTATTTTCATCTTATTTCCTACTGCTGTCACATAATGATAATTGACAAGCTACTTTTGTTCCTTTCTAAATTTTGAGTAAAGCATGAACCCCAACATTGAAAAGTCTAAGTTTAAATTATTCTTGAAACATTGCAAAATGGAAAACCAACATGAGACATGAATTCTCATTAACTTTGATCAATAAAGAAAAGATTATTCCACCAGAACAGATATATAATCCACATAGTATGCATCAAAACTAACCAAATATGAAGTACGGGTGGGGTTTAGGTGAATCAGATAGTAGTGCGATTGGTGCTGTGGTACTGAAATTTGAAAGTTTAAATCATGATTCCAAGCAGCTGTTTTGATGCTAGCTTAATATAATTAATAATTATATAGCATGTGTGAATTGAAATGATCCTTATTCAGCTTTAACATTTGTAGATAAAATCTCCCAGTTTCATGATATGCTCTGAATTTATGCTTTGAAGAAGTTAGAATGTAAATAATCTGGAATGCTGCAATTTCAATCTGTGCTTTCACCCTTCTCATACCTCTTCTGTAATATTTTTCTATGAAAACATCTAAAAATCTTCCAAGTTGAAGACCAGAAAGTATTGCCAGAAATATAGTTTTCAAGCTCTAGTTAGTATGGACTGAATATATTTTTTAAAATTGTTGCTGGTATAGATTCATGAGCATCTAAATCTTCTGATGACTTTATGCATAAAGTCCTCCAACTGCTTAACCCTTATTAATGCCTCGTGCTATCTTTGCATGCACAAAAAGAAACCTCAAAACCAATAGCATTAACATAAAAGAAATTTCTGTTTTGTCTCTAGATTTTTTTGTTGAAGTCTAGATTTGTCCCATTTAATTTCCATGATTTTAGTGAGACTGGGAAGTGGTATGCTCATGAACTCCTTGATAGTTACCCTCTAAATCAATCTCCTGACATTTGGATAGAGTTGTTCTGTTTCTAAGCAGTCCAATCCTAATATCTTGTGGTCTTCAACTCTCTTTCTGTGGTAATAATGAAAAAAATAGAATGCAAGATTTTCTTCTTTAAAAGGATTGTTTCTGTATGTTTATTTAGAAGTCCTGACAGTTTTTTCCCTCGGTATCTTCTCACAGCATAATTTCTTTGGGATAAGGACAATATTTATTTTTTTTTCAGTCAGGTGTGTTTTCAATACTGAGTGATAATGAATAAAATGTTTACGTGAACTTTCCTTTCCAGTTTCTATTTTATTTCCTAGGCACCTGCTACTCAATCTGGAGAAAACCTTTTCTATGCATGTATTATTTTTGGAACTATTAGAATAATTAAATATACATATTTCAGACTATAAAGCCCTTCATCATATTCAACTTACATCTGGTTTTCTCTAAAATAGGTATTAGTATATTCTATACCATCTTTTCTTTTAATTTTTAACGTTTAACTCAACTCCTTTTTAATGTTTTGGTTTTTTATCGTCTAATTGTTCAATTGGTTTGATATTGCGAATTCCAGTAGGAATTGATACATTGTGTGTAAATGAAAATGGCACTGAAATCTGCCAGAGGAAAAAACTTGAAAACACTGGATTATGTGCTAAACCCAAAACAAACAAAAAACCCAACCCAATACCAACAAAATAACACAATGAAGTTTTGCATGTATCTCTTTTAAATAGAGATACTAACTACTACCTCCTACTTACCTGTAACTAGCACTTCCGTGATTCCCAAATAAAAATCTAAGATGTCAGAGATCCAGTAAACATCAAAGTGAATAGCATGCCAGACTATTACACTATCTATTACAATGGAAGAAAATTGCATTCTCACAGGATCTACTGAAATAACAAACACAATTATTTCATGAATTCTCTGAAGGCAACTGCAAATTGAGCTTGTTTTCAACATGAAGAATCAAAATAGCTGCACCAAATAATTAGACGTATTCCTCAGAATTGATTATTCAGCTCACAGCTTCCAGTGTTGCCTACAAATGCCCAAAGGGAGAGTTTGCACAACTTCATCAGCAGTTGTTAAATGCGGAATATGTGCTTGCATTGTTCAGCAGCCTGCAGAGGGTGTAACAGTTACCTTTGGTTATGAAAACTGGCTGTTCACATTTTTTTACACATTCATTTTCATTCATTTTAAATGGGACATAGGTACTTATCTCTCTTAAGCTTATTTGAAAATATTCACACTTTAGTTATAAGTAGTATTAGGTGAACATTATGGAATCCCTTCTGCAGACTAGTTACCTAGATTACATGGGGCGTAGTTACATGGAGGCTTGGGAATTTTGCTCAATAACAATGTTGAATTGTGCATTCTAATTTAGAAATCCTGTATATTCTTAGAAGACTAACGGTAGTATAATCATATTAACAACCTTATGTACCTCTGCAGCCAATTCTACTTCACCCATATATTACACCCTCTGACTTGCCAGCGCAGTATATTATATATACTTCTCGACAAATTTGCAGTGGGATTTATATATCATGCAGGGGCTCTCATGTTCTTGGATCTTTACTGTAGTATTTACTATAGACTTACTCATGTTGTCAGTCCTCAGACAAGACTGAAACCAGCTTCATGACATTGTGGAAGCTTGTACATACTGGTATGTTCATTGAATAGGACTTCTCATATGCTGAAAGCTTTGCATGTGCCCAAAGAGATTTGCCAGTGCAGAGGCAGTATATGTAACAAACAGGGAAAGAGTGTATTTTTAAATATTTCAGTATATTGAACTGATTGTTGTATTTTGGATGTTGTAATTCAAGAAAGTAGCATGTAGGTATCTTTGCCAAATTTCAAAATGGCTTTGCTGATGAGGGAGGTGAAATGGATGAAAGGAAATGCTGTGCTTCTACACAGCAGTATTGTGCACTCAGACATGTTAGCATTTTTACATTCACATCTCATCAAGTATACCAGTTTAATAGAGAAATGTAAGCTATTAGAGGTCACTGTCACACTTTCATGGCAGTGTTCCTTCTGATACTTGTACAAAAAAATACATGCGTCAAAATTAATTTAAATAACTGTATGATCGATTTGTGCTTTTTAATGAGCCTTTCACTATTCAGTTAGTAAGCATTGCAGTCTCAGTCCAGTCCTCCATCAAATAAAGCAGATTCAGTTACACTGGAAGTTCAAGAAACACTCCCCTTATCTGTTGGAGGTCACTGAAAGGATAAGCTGCACAATGCTTTCTTTCTTTTGAGCCTTTATAAATATCTATGTCAAAGCAATGTTCTGTATTTAAAGACTTTTTAAGTTCTAAATGTTGTGTAACTTGTGTAACAAAGTTTTAAACCTTAATTTGAAAGTTTTAAAAATTGTTATTCTGAGTAACTTTTATTCAAAGCATTTTATTTTATTAAAAATGTGCCAAAAGTAAGACAGGATGAAAGATAAAACTTAGTAATTTTACAGTTTTTTCCAGGATAAAATTTCTCCAGTATCTCAAGGATATCAACAAGGATGCCAGAGAGGGACAATTCATCAGGGACTGTAGCAATAGGACAAGGGGTAATGGCTTCAAATTTACACAGGGGAAGTTTAGGTTAGATATAAGGAAGAAATTCTTTACCCTGAGGGTGGTGAGGCACTAGAACAGCCTGCCCAGAGACGCTGTGAATGCTCCATCCCTGGCAGTGTTTAAGGCCAGGCTGGACAGAGCCTTGGGCAGCATGGTCTTGTGTGAGGCATCCCTGCCCATGACAGGGGGGTTGGAACTGGATGATCTTAAGGTCCTTTCTAAACCTAACTATTCTATGATTGTATGAATAAATACAATCTAAACAAATGTAAATATTTTCAGAATAAGAAATAGCTTTCAGGTGTGACAGTAACTATGACAAGTGTCTAGTGTAAATACCAGTGTTTATCTTCATCACAGACATATATTTAACAATCTTCCTGAAATGAACGACTCACTTTCCAAAAATGAAATATATGGGAATCTGTGAAAAAATTTACAAAAGGGAAGAAATACTGCCCAAAGTTAAATAAATTAAGATGTTATTTATCTTTTGCATCTTACTTGCAATAAGAGTCAATGGCATTTAGCTGGAGAATACAGGATAGTGCATATAATCAGAATGTAGAGAGGCCAAAATTTCATGTAACAGCATAGCTCCTAAGTGGTAACTGTTGTTACTATCTTTTGTAAGCTCTTTTTGATCCTAATAGTGATCAGGATTGCATATCATCTGTACATCTAGTTTTTCAATAGAAGTGTCTATATACTTTTTTTTCACAGAAGTTCTCTAAAACTGTTTGAAAGAAGCCTGTGAAATAGCATTTTCTTCTTGTTTGAATCCTCATTAATGTATAGGCCACAAAACTCTGTAGGGATTTTTGCTGCATTTTCTTACAGTCCATCCAATTTCAAATATACGACAAAATTGTCTTTTAATTCTATCTTAGAATCATAGAATCATAGGATAGTTAGGGTTGGATAAGACCTTAAGATCATCTAGTTCCAACCGCCCTGCCAGGGGCAGGGACACCGCACACTAAACCATGCCACCCAAGGCTCTGTCCAACCAGGCCTTGGAAACCGCCAGCAATGGAGCATTCACAACTTCCCTGGGCAGCCCATTCCAGTGCCTCACCACCCTTACACTAAAGAATTTCTTAATCATATCCAATCTAAACTTCCCCTGTTTAAGTTGGAACCCATTACCCTTTTTCCTCTCACTACAGTCCCTAATGAAGAGTCCCTCCCCAGCATCCCTATAGGCCCCCTTCAGATACTGGAAGGCTGTTGTGAAGTCTCCACTCAGCCTTCTCTTCTCCAGGCTGAACAGCCCCAACTTTCTCAGCCTATCGTCATACAGGAGGTACTCCAGTCCCCTGATCATCCTCGTGGCCCTTCTCTGGACTTGTTCCAACAGTTCCATGTCCTTTTTCTGTTGAGGACACCAGAATTGCACACAGTACTCCAAGTGAGGTCTCAGGAGAGCAGAGTAGAGGGGCAGAATCACCACCCTCGACCTGCTGGTCATGCCGCTCTTGATGCAGCCCAGGATATGGTTGGCTTTCTGGGCTGCAAGCTCACACTGAAGCTGGCTCATGTTCATCTTCTCATCAACCAACACCCCCAAGTCCTTCTCTGAAGGGCTGCTCTGAATCTCTTCTCTGCCCAACCTGTAGCTGTGCCTGGGATTGCTCCAACCCCGCTGTAGGACCTTGCACTTGGCATGGTTAAACTTCATCAGGTTGGCATCAGCCCACCTCACAAGTGTGTCGAGGTCCCTCTGGATGGCATTCCTTCCCTCCAATGTATCAACCAAAACACACAGCTTGTTGTCATCGGCAAACTTGCTGAGGGCGCACTCAATCCCACTGTCCATGTCACCGACAAAGATGTTGAACAAGACCGGTCTCAACACCGATCCCTGAGGGACACCACTCGTTACTGGTCTCCAGCTGGACATTGAGCCATTGAGCACAACTCTTTGCATGCGGCCATCCAGCCAGTTCTTTATCCACCGAGTGGTCCACCTATCAAATTGATGTCTCTCCAACTTAGAGACAAGGATGTCATGCGGGACAGTGTCAAAAGCTTTGCACAAGTCCACCCAGATGACATCAACTTCTCTACCCCTGTCCATCAGTTCCATAGCCCCATCGTAGAAGGCCACCAAATCGGTCTGGCAGGATTTCCCCTTAGTGAAACCATGCTGGCTCTCACCAACCACCTCATTGTTTTTCATGTGCCTCAGCATGCCTTCCAGGAGAATCCGCTCCAAGATTTTGCCAGGCACAGAGGTGAGGCTGACTGGTCTGTAGTTGCCTGGGTCATCCATTTTCCCCTTCTTGAAAATGGGGGTTATATTTCCCTTTTTCCAGTCTTTTGGAATTTCACCTGACTGCCATGATTTTTCAAATGTGATGGACAGTGGCTTAGCAATTTCATGCGCTGGCTCCTTCAGGACCTGTGGATGGATTTCATCAGGTCCCATGGACTTGTATACGTGCAAGTTCCTTAGATGGTCTCAAACCAGATCCTCTCCTACAGTGGGCCCAAGGTCTTCATTCTCACAGTCCCTGCGTCTGCCTTCCAAGACTTGGGTGGTGCTGTCAGAGCATTTGCCAGTGGAGGCTGAGGCAAAGAAGTCGTTAAGAGCCTCAGCCTTCTCCAAATCCAGGATAGCCAATTCTCCCGATAGCTTCCGGAGGGGGCTCACGTTGTCCCTAGTCTTCTTGAAAAGAAACATTTCCTGGCTATATAGCAGCATTTAAACTTTTGCTGTGGTCTGGAATTCTAGTGCTTTGGGGTTTCTTTTTTATATGTGTTGTAGCTGGAGTCATTAAGAATGCAGAGTCAATTATGTTACATATTCCTTAGTTAGATGTTGCTGATATACAGAATTAGCAGTTGCTACCCAAATAGTTCTGCTGTTATTAATTATATTAATATAACAGCCATTGTAATCGTGGTCTTCTGCTATTCAGTGATAATATACGAATTAAAATAAACTCCCAGTAATTTAATTCAGGCAAAGTAAAGTTCTGAGCTTTCATTGGCTTCCACATTAAAAACTACAGTAGGAATCTAAGTCTTAATTTTATTTAGGAGAGAGATGGAAGGCATCTAAGGGCTGCTTTGAAATCATTGAATATCTGTTTGCTGGAGTTATACACACTGCTGAGAGATTATAATTTCATTTTAATTCCTTTATGGGAAGAGTGTGCCAGAGAATAAATCTATGTTCAGACTATTAACTCTACAGAGAATTTTCATGTCCACACATGTGTATATATTTACACATATGTATACACCCACACAATTGCACACACGTTTTGCCATTATTCAGTAAATAATTAATAAATAATGGTTATTTAAATATAGACAATATGCATATATTTCTTTTTCTCTAATTCAAATCAACAGGCTTCTAAAAATACAGGTATGTAGATTGTCATGGTTTAAACCCAGCCAGTAACCCAGAACCATGCAGCTGTTTGCTCTCCCCGCCACATTCCTCCCTCCAGGCAGGATGAGGAGAATCAAAAGAATGTAAACCCCATGGGTTGGGATAAGTGCAGTCCAGTAACTAAAGCAGAGTGTACTACTACTAATGATAATAATAAGGGAAATAACAATCAGAGAGAATATAAAACTAAAAGGGGAAAAGGAAGAGGAAAAGCACAATAAACGACAGTGATGCACAATGCAATTGCTCACCACCCCCTGACCAATACCCAGCCCGACTCTAGCAGCAATCTGGTCCTTGCCAGGTAACTCCCCCCAGTTTATATATGGGGAGGACATGCTGTGGTATGGAATACCCCTTTGGTTAGTTTGGCTTAGATCCTCCGGGCCTCTTGTGCCCCTCCTCACTGGCAAAGCATGAGAGACTTAGCAACAGCTAAAACATTGGTGTGTTATCGGCATTATTCTCAGACTAAAGCCAAGCCACAGCACTGCACCAACTACTAGGAAGGAGAAAAAATAAGTGTTATAGCTGAAATTAGGACATAGATTAGTAAAGAACTTCTTGGTATGGCTATAAAGGTATCTGGAGAGCCTTGGCCATAGCCATAAGCCAGGGACAGTGTTGTGACCACAGAAGTCCCCCACTGGTAGACCCCTCTTTTTGGACATGAAATGACTCAAGGCTTGCCCACTAAGTGAAACTCAAAGTTAAGCCAGCCTACCAGTCTTGGGAGAAATGCAGAAAAGAAAGTACAATTCCACTTTCATAATGATCCCTTGAGACTGTAATGAACTATTGATTTGAGGTGATTGTAAAATTATAATAGCTGGCATGGGATGGGAAACCAAGAGCTTTAGAGATCTATTGAAATGACTATATAAATAAAACATATCACTAAGAGAATGACTGCTAAATCCTGTATTAATCTGGTTTGAGCTGGAAGTTTCCAGAAAGTTGAGCAATGCTCTATGTGAAACTAGGAGGTCATACAACTAATAATAATGTTCTATGTGGTTTCTGAAGACTGAGCGCTTTGCCAAAATTAAATGGGGTCAAAAGGTGTACTGTGTGACAGATGGAGCAATTGCATATAAATTGCAGAGAAATGGCATCATCTTAAGCAGTAGTTGATAATTTTTTGCTGCCATTAGAGGCTTCAGAATGGATGCCTAAAATGCAAGGAGTGGCAAACTGCATGCATGGGACCTGACTACATTACATATATAGATGTATTATCTGAATAGACGAAGATGTAGCATGAATTGTGAATACATCTGGGAAGACTTGCAACCCCAGAAAATCTGTTTCTGAATGAGATTTTTATTCGTTATCAAAGAAAATGTGAGCCAGAGGATATGCTTACATGGTGACTTCTTCATTTGTGATAGATATATGCATGGCACTGAGAATGAATCTCAGAATACAAGGTGACTTTACATCCACAGATAAATGAAATCAAGGGTTTTTTTTTGTTTGTTTGTTTGTTTTAATTTTAGTAATACATGGGTCAGTGTTTCAGAATTAAAAACTTTTAAAGGTAAATGCTTACTGAATTAAACTTGGCAATTGCATTGCACATAGGGCTTCTTAGTGAGGAAACAAAGTAGCCCACATGACATCCAAAACTTGGATATTGACTGAGATTTAGAGCCTGTATCTAACATTTCTCAATGAAGCTGACAGATTAGAGAGCATCTGTATTTCATTAACAGTCGTATTTTACCTAGTTAATTATGTACTGAATACATGTAATTGAATGCAATCATATATTACATACACAATAACTATTGTACAGCGGCATTGAAAATGTGAGCTTTGTGTGGAGATGGAGTCTCAGCCACTGCTTTTCACATTTTGACTCACTAATTACCATTACTCCATATATAATGGCAGTGTTTCCAGGAAAATTCTGTAGATCTGTATTCTATCTGTATCAAAGAGAAGCAAACCAGTACACAGAACCCCAAACCGAATATATTAACAATTCTTAAGTACGGTAGTAACGGTTAACTGCATTCTGACGGTTTTACAGTCATGGATTGAGATTTACTTGAAACCTTGAATTTTGAGGGATATGAGGACATTTTAAATAGTAGAATAAAAAGCAGTAATAAAATACTTATTTTAGCTAAATATGATGTCTCTGTGACATACTCAGAGTTCATACACAAACTGATACATATAGAAATTAATAAACTGCTCTTTTTCAATATATCCTGAAAACACACTTCCAAATAAAGACAATTCAGGAAAAAAATTGTTAACGTGAGTTAGGCCATTTGATATTTTTAGAAGCCATGTTTAATTCATGAGTTAAAATAGAAACTGAGTTTCCTATTCATGTTTCATTCTTTATCAGGTAACCTTTAACAAGAGGTCTACTTGCTACAGGAGCAAGGACATCACAGCGAAACGCTGGGTACAAGAATATCTTGGGGTCTTTTTTTTTATATATATATATTTTTTTTTTTAGACAGAAAACAGAAATACTGCACAAGGGAACGAGTGGGAAAAGCTATGTTTATTTCCTCTTGCTCCCATAAGCACAGTTTAGGGCATGTATGGACATGTCTGTTTATCTGTGTATGCATGTGTCTGTGCACATGTATACACCTCAAAAGTATTTTGGCAAAGCATACTGAGAACAAATTAAAATGTATTCTTTACTGAATCTTCTAATAAATAAGTACAAGTTCTTTGTCATGGTAAGTAACTGTGTTCAGTTAAATTCCAGTTTTTTCTAAAGAGCATGAAATGTGATATAATATAAACCAAGGCTACTTTTGGGCCAATTTCATGTTTGGGATCTACTCAAATCTGTTTCACCTTTTTATAGTCTGTTGTTTTAAATATCTTCTTGCTCATATGGGAAGCGAGATTAAATTTGAAGGTCTTTATGGTTTATCTTGGTCCAGTCATGTTGAATAAGATTCAAAGATAATTTCATTTGTGTTATTTCCATCTAAAATTCAGGTTGTGGCTGATTCTTAATAAATCCTAATGAGCATAAATAAAATGTTAAGTAATTGAAGCTAGTAACGGAAGGCATTATTTCTGCAAGGTTACAGAACAGAATGAAATAAATTGCATTTCTTGCTTAGAAACCATAATTTGGTCAATTTTTTAATATAATTTTTGGTTTATATTCTTTTTTAATAGCACATTAATTTTGTTTTTGCAGAAATCACTTTTAACTGAAGTAACTGCATTGTCACAGAATATGATACATTTTTTTCAAATATTTTCAATTTGTTCTTCTTGGCATTTTATGTTTATGTGCAGTTTGCATCTTTTTTGTTTTTCAATTTCAAATGTAACAGATTTTGATGTTTTTGTTACATTTTTTTGTACTAGTGTTTTGGGGTTTTTTTAATTTTTGAGAACCTACTGTTTTTGAATTCTCTTTTTTCCCTTTATTCTCCCCCTCACTATGATCCCAGGAGCCAACACAAAGAAAAGCGCAGATGATATAACCAGTAATGATCGTGGTGAAGATGAAGGTATTTTTTGTTTTTTCAAAGCTCGACCCTGATGCATGAACATAAACTTTTAAATTTTTATTATAATAGTGATTATTATTGTTATTGTTATTGCTGTAATTTCAACATTATTTTTAGTCCCTTATTTGCAGAAGCAACACTTCAGTGTGCTTCCTCATTTTCTTCTTTAGAAATTTCTTTCATTGTTTTTCTTTTTAAATTTCAAATTAGCATATAGATGACTGCAGTTCCTCTGACATAGGTGTAAAAGTTATTCCTAAATGTGTGAAGTGAGTAACATAAATACTATTTGAAACCACATATTTTTTTTCCTTTATTCTTTCTTAGGTTGAGAAAATGGAATTTAAAAACATGCATGTGCTCTTTCCCCTCCTACATATTTTCTAAATTCACCTGTTTGAAATTCATGAAAAAACTCACATCTATCCTTTTTTTCACTTCCACTGTTTCTCCAGTGCACATGTGGTACATTGATGCAGTTGAATTGTGCTTTGTCTTTGCTATTTTTATGTACTTACTTATTTTTTCTCACAGGATGTGGTTTATTTCAGAACACAAAAATAAAGGCAGCTGTTGATGTTGCTTTATTGTTTTTTTCCTGTAATCAGCTCGCCTCTGAGATATGTTTGTTCTGACTCTGACCACATTCCCACTGAAATCAATTACAATCATTTTCATTGACTTCTTTCAGAATTGGATTGGATTCCCTGAAAGGAAATGTTAAAGTTCACAGTGAAGTACCCAAAAGATTTTTACAAGGAAATACTTTTTTCTTGCCTTGGCACAGCCAATCTATTTGGGATGCACTCATATAGAAAGAAGTCATGAAATCTCCCTCTATTCTCACTGTTCCTTTTCATTAAAGTCGCACTGACAGTTTATTTTACTTTCTATATTTACCAAATTAAGACAAATATTTTTCAAATTAATTGAAAAGATAAAAATCTTGGGTAGTTTATTGGTGTGTTGTTTGTGCAGTGTGTTCCTTAATCCTCTCGTTCTTGTCCAATCCAAAGTGTTATTCCATGGTTTGGGGTTGGTTTTTTTTCCTGTTTTCTTCTATCTGACTTCAGTTCAAACAACTGAAATATTTATCCCTGTTGTTTGCCTTAGAATCATGCATTCTGCATAAACTATCTCCTCTTTTCCTGGGAATTCAGCTCAATTGCAGCTACTCTATCTGTACGCAAAATACCATAATAAAAATCTCTGGTCTTTGATTCACACTGGTTGCCCTCTACTGTGCCCCCTTCATTACTGAATTACACTATTTCTTATAAAACAACAATGCTGTTCAAAATACTCCAAAATTTCTCTGTTATTTTCTGAATATTACCTTCCTATTTCTGTGCAACATAGGTTTGTGGTTTGGTTTTTTTTTTTTAAATAATATCATAATTTTCTATATCAAATTCTGTATTTAATTTAAGCAAAAGAAAAATCAGAAGCAAAACCAGAATTGCTTTAGAAACTTAAGATATATATTGGATTATGAATACATTGTAACTAAGACTCCTTAAAAAATTATAAAATGCTAGGGTTTTTGTGATTAACAAGGGCATCCACTTTAGATCTGAGAACATAAAGTGTAGAGCTCATTTCTTTTATTTTGAAGCTAATCATGTTCCCATTGAAGGGGAAGAGGAGACCTCCCATTGACTTCAGCAGTGAAAGATTCAACCCTGAGGTAGAGCTATGTAATAAGAAAAGATTAAATACAACAAACCATGCCATGAGACTTTGGAGAGAGGTAATTCAGTAGCACAAATAATTGTGTTAAATAACTGTTTGCTTTCATTTTTTTCAGGGCTTAGCTTTGCTTTTACAGAATAAACACTGTCATGTAGTTAGCTGAAAATGCTCAGAATAAAAAAAAAATACATCCACTGGAATGCACCTCATTGCTTTGTATGATCTGTTTAACAGCTGCATTACTCTTATAGTCACAACAATTAAGATCTTACCACAAAAACTTTTGTTTTGCTGCTCAAGTACAATACATAAAATACAGAATGTTTTATATATGTGGTAACTCACTGCTGATCACATAGTTGTAATCTTTTCTAACAAAGTTCAGGAGAAGGAAGAGTTTTGGAAGGTTTCAAACCTAGATGCCCTACCTCTAAGTATTTAGCTCAGCTTTTTATTTCGCTACTTCCTTTTCTCACTATTCAGTATATGCCTGTTCTACCCAGAAAAGAACGCTGCTTTTTAATCTCTGACTGTTTTAGAATAGAGACTCTGCCTTCTCAAGTATGTTGTACTGTATGATTGAAAGAAGTGCTCGTATTACAGATGCGGATACATCAAATTATTTGTAAAAGGTGTATATACCTAATGGCAGCTTGCTGAATTGCCCTCTGCTTTTTAAAGGAACTTAGCCCCTGTTCCCACTGTTTCTGTAGAGAATGTAACTTCCCAATTTAGGTAGTTCGAACCAGCTTTGGGATCAGGAGCCTAACTTTTTGGTTAGTAAAGGAAAAGAGATGAATACAGTATTAAATATAACTCAGTTAATCTTTATAACTCACCATGAAGTATGAAAGTATTACTATCAATTTCATGTAACTTTTTTTACAAATAAAGACCCAGCTGTTTACCTCTTTGCAAGAATTCAAGAGCTTTTCTGCATATACAGAAGATCAACAATACCATTAAGGACCATTAATTCAAGGCTGTTCTTTAAGACTTAGCTACTATGACAAGAAGCACAACACAGAAGACACCATTTGATTTCAATACAAAAAATTTGGTCCATGAATTCGCATAAATTCTTTGTTAACTCCTATGCTACTGAAAGAAGGAACAGTGTACTGTGTTTACTTCTATTGGAACAATTTGATTTTGTGATATTATACTGAACTATTGGGACTAAAATTTCGACAATAGTGTTTCAGTGAGGAAGGGGAAAGTGTAGATCATAATTGTAATTTTATTATGATATGTACAGATATTTCTGTGCTGTTATTTACTTGTATCAGAATATTCTAAAAAAAACCCAAGACTATTCCATAATTTGATTTTTCTCTTTAGGCTTTTAGATTTTTATATACAAATTAAATTCCTTGAAATATTGAAGATATTTCAAGTGTTCAGAGAACATTTCAGAGGAAATACTATTTGAAGTAACCAAGAGAAATACTCAAGCTATAAATATTAGACTTCTAGGAAGACCCTGAACTGTGGTAAACTAGCTGAATTGAAGTGGTGAAATTTCCTGTTGAAAACATAGGAAATGTTTTTAGCACTGTTATAAATTGTTAATGCCATATATCTATATTTTTTATTATTTTATTATGTTTTCCTTACTTGAATTTTTTCAGACATTCATGATCAGAACAGCAAGAAACCTGTTATGGTCTACATCCATGGTGGATCTTACATGGAGGGTACTGGCAATATGATTGATGGCAGCATTCTCGCAAGTTATGGCAATGTCATTGTTATCACTCTCAATTACAGGCTGGGGGTTCTAGGTAAGTGAATCTTTTCTTGATCACCAGTTTCATAGAAAGATGTGATTGCTTTATTTATCTACTTATTGATCCTACATCCTTGGGCTAGTTTTAAAACAGACCATTCTTACTGGTGGATTTTTAATTCTGTTCAGTATTTTATGGAAACTGGGCTAAGTTACTTTGACAGCTCCCTTCACCTTAGATAAAAATGAGTGGATATTTATAATTTTATGATGTTAGTGCTGGTTTATTTTAAATTTGTCATTAGATCATATTTGCTTTTGGCTTACTGATTTAACAAGTTTTGAAAACTTGCATCTTTTTCGTATTAAAATCTTCACGATTCCATGTAAAGAAAACTAAATTAACCAAGGATGAGTACTCACCAGTTTGAAAACGATGGGTAATGATAGGAAGAGAAAAATGTTACTGTTTATCTGTATTTATTATTTTTGTGTGTAGGTTGTTTTTTGGGGTAGATGATACAAAGGTTATACAGACAAAAGAGGCTATGTACGCTGGTTAAATTTATGTTGCAGGTAATATGGAATCAAGGAGCTTCAAGGAGTAATGTAACGTTATCTTTTTAAATATAAAGAACTTCATAATAATTAATTATAATATTGAGAGAAATTAATATTTCTGTCTTTCAAATAGAAAAACCTGCATTTTCTAGATAGAATAAAAAAATAACTTTAGATCCATGACAATACACCACAAGTCTTTTCTGCTGCCTATGTGATTCTGGCTCCTGGATGTTTGCACATACCAGGTTCCTCTCCTCATGAAGGTTTATTTATTGAAGTTATACTTTTCCACAGAAATTTAAACTAAAAATTTGCTCATAAAAGCAAATGTTAGAGTTCATTTATCTTAACGAAAAGAACATATTTTGTATAGAATAGCATATAGACTGCTCAAATGCTCATATTTCCAGCATTTTACATATTCAAGGTAAGGTGTAGTAATTTTGTTTGTGGGGTTTTTTTATTTAGAATGGCATTTACAAAGTTTTTTTTTTAATTTTTCTTGATAGCAAAGTTGATCTATATTCTTGGCGTGCACTATTTTGAAAACAAGAAGCTTCTTTTGCTGAGTTATCTATTAACGTGGTTAATGTGTTTCAACGATGTTCTAGCACCTCAGAGTACTATGTTTATTGTTGTTTTTTTTCTTTTCCCTGATTTCCCATGCTTAAATACGAGAGCATTTTTTTTTTATGATAGAGTCAGACTTAAACATAAAGCCGGGAATATAAAAGATATTTTGGTACATTAACGCATGCAGTCTTGGTACTTAGAAGCAGTTCCCCAAAAAAAAGAAAAAGAAAAATATAAATTAAGAACTCAAGACTTTTTTAAAAAAAGGAATTGTTGTTGTTACTGATGTCCTGTTACCCAGGAACTTAGAAGTAGTAGTTATTTATCTGTAAAAAGTTTATTTAATGGGTCTCTTAAAAATGTTTTTTCTTGGTTTCTTAAAATCCTTACTGAAGGATACAGATGATAATAAGTATTTTAAACATTTCATTGTCCAGCTGCTTCATTTCAATCTAAAGGAACAAATACAATATTTGCATTGTGAACTCCTATTTTTATGTATTTATATTGAAAACAAACAATGGAGAAAGAGACAGAATGCTCGGCATTTCGAAAAAAGGAAGCACAATACAGAGGCATTCGTATAAGAAACAGAAAAGTATTGGAAGATTTTGAATGGATTAGAAAAAAATACAGTTATGTTTGGCATTAAATACTGCATTTCAACAGTGGCAGTCAAGCTTTTGAGACACTACGGAATTTATTCTTTGTTATAGAAGATCTGTGTTTGAATTAGAAGAGCAAAAGATTCAGAATATACATATAACATTTAAAAAAATCAGGAGAATTGTGTTTTATGGGCGTATTTCTGTTTTTTCTTCCTGGGTGAAATGTAAATGTGATCCTGAGAACTCACAAGGTTCTGCCTGACATTGGAAGATAGGTGAATTCCAGGTATTTTTTACTTGCTTAATAAGTAAAAAAAGAAAAAGAAAACAAAAATTTCTTCAGGTAAACGACTAAGTGGAAAGCAAACTGTTGTTCATGAAAGTTAAAAAATTAGTATAATTATTATGATATACAATTTGAAAGATTGACAAGATTTGTAGCTGTTCTAGTCTGGATTATCTTCTTTTTGAAAGGTACCTTTATTTCTGTAAATCTGCTGTGTTTCGGTTGCACTGAATTTGTACCTTTATACAAGAGGACACATGCAAACCTGATTTTAATGGCAGAGATGTGTAATTCTGTATCTATTATCGCATCCTGTGATGGAGGAGTGCACATCGAATTGTTCACGTTGATGAGTTACTGATGACCCTTGATAGCTAGCTAGCTAGCTAGCTAGAGTGATTAATCTTTCTTTCCTTCCTTTGGAAAATTATTACTTGAATTGAATAGAACTGAATGCAGGACATCATACTTCCCATAAATGTTGGTTCTGTCCTTGAGGCACATTACGCTGTTTCCCTTTCAGTCTATGTTGTGTCATTAACAGCAGCAGATAGAAAATCTATTAGGACTGCATAGATAATCACTGGATGATAGTAGCCAGACAAATCATAGAATCATACAATGGCTTGGGTTGGAAGGGACCCGAAAGTTCATCCAGTCCACCCCCCTGAGGTAGGAAGGCATATTTGTCACTACGTCAGGTTGCTCAAAGCTCCATCCAGCCTGACTTTGAATACTTCCAGCTGTGTGGCACAACTTCTCTGGGCAACCTGTTCCAGCGCCTTAGCACCCTCATTGTGAAAAAATTTCTGCCTTCTGTTCAATCTAAATCTCCCCTCTTTCAGTTTCAAACCATTACCCCTTGTCCTGTCACTACAGGTCTTGGTTAGAATTCTCTCTTCGTCTTCTTCATGAGCCCCTTTTACATATTGAAAGGCCTCACTAAAGTCTTCTGGGAGCCTTCTCTTCTTCAGGCTGAACAATCCCAACTCAGCCTTTCTTCTTAATAGAGCTGTTCCAGACTTCTGATAATTTTTGTGGTCCTCCTCTGGACTCGCTTCAACAGGTCCATGTCTTTCTTGTACTGGGGACTCCAGAACTGGATTCAGTACTCCAAGTGGGTTCTTACATGAGCAGAGAGGCAGAGGCACTTGCTAGCCATGCTTCTTTTGATGCAACCCAGGATACAATTGCATTTCTGGGATGCAAGTTCACACTGCTGGTTCATATCCAATTCTTACATCCACCCATATCCCCAAGCCATTCCCTGCAGTACTGCTGTCAATCCATTCATCACTCAATCTATATTGATACTGGGGTTTGCTCTTAATGTGGGTACAGGACCTTGCACGTGGCCTTGTCAAGGCTATCAAGCCCCCTCTGTATGGTATAGCACATTAAGTGCTCCCTCTAGCATATCAAGTGCACTACTCATCTTCGCATTGTCCACACACTTGCAAAGGGAACTGCTGCTGATCCTGCTGCTGCTAGCATCAGCTTCCCAAGGTTTAAACTGTGGGAACAAATCCCAGTTTGAGATCCTGGGATCAAATTGATAGCATGATTACATATGTTTGAGAAAATCTGGATTTTGGAAATGCATTTTTCATACATGAGGGAAAATGAAAATTATTAGGGACCAATTTACCTAACTATCCTTCACTGAATTTGGCCTAAAAAAGTACCTATACAGCTATGGTATATTTGTCAAGGTAATAGAATATGAACTATATGTGTTTCTTTTACTGCCTTCTGATATAATGTAATTTTAATTGCATTTAACAAAATCTGTGATCATCCTATAAGTTAGTAGATGTCTTGCGATTTAAAAAGACCTGGTTTTAATACAACGCAGTGCACCCCTTGAACTTTAAAACCGGTTTTTGGCAGGCACGATAAAGACTAGGTTAATCCATCTTTAGTTGGCAGAAGTCTGGTTGCCTGTTGGCTAAACTGAGAAGCTGAAAATTCTAGTCTCAGGTTAACAAGAAAGCAGACATCCTAGACAGAAAAAAAAGGCTTTACTTGACCTTCAGGGCTATAAAACATTTTAACTGGATAATGGAGACAAATATCTTAATACCTATCTTTTATTCTTCCATCTGGGTAAAATGTAAGGCTGTAGATAGTGCTGTAACTCCAGAATACAGACAAACCACATTTCATCTACATCTTGAGTAACTGCAGAGTTCTCTGGGAATAAGTACTTCATCTCTCCCTCTCTGTGTTGGTGTAACACCACAGCAAAATAGCAGACAGGTGGGCCCAAGACTTACCAACTTCTTAATTATCCCTCTCTATCGTTTGAGTAAAAGTACTTCTGGAATTACTCTTCCTGAGATTTCTAGACCCCCCAAGCTTGCATGCAGCAATAATATGGGTTGTTGATGTTATTCAGAAGGCCTTATTTTGACTTTGAGTCTAATTTTGCATTTATCAAAATACTTTCCATGGATAGGATCTTTCTGGGACAATAAAACAGAAAGATATAGCTTTTCCTTTTTCTTATTTTGGTGGACACTATTAAAAAAGTGGAGTGCTGCGGTGCTAAGTTTAATTTCTTGTGCACTTCAGGGTTTGGGAGGATCCCGCATCTGCCAGCTCAGTAGTTTCTGTTCCTCCTCATACCTCACCATGGTGACAACTGAAGACACTGCTGGAGTTAAAGGAAATTCCTAACTTGTCCAGTGCAAGTCAGTGCTCCTGTATCTTGATAAATTGCATATTATAACACACAGAAGTAATAATTTCCACTCTCTCCACCCCCGCCTCCCATGCTTTGTGCACTGTGTAGGATGATAGAATTTTTTATAATAACTTCAAGTTATTCAACAGTCGAGTTCAATTTTCAGAATTCCAAAACTATATGTGGAATTATTTAACTGGAATAATGGAAATTCAGCAGAGTGGAGAATTAGGCAAAATAAATATCCTAATTCAAAGAATGTTATAGTATTACAGAAAATGGGATGGTTTGAATATCCTGACTCACTCAATCTAGGTGTTACTCAATTCCTCTTTATTATCTACTGTCTTAGTCTTCATGGATGTGCTTTAAGAAGAAATTATATCTACCCAACCTATCTATAAACACAGTTTTAGTGTCCTTTTCAGCATTATGTTGGCAGGAAAAATACAGGAGTGGAACTATGCGTATTACTGTTTTGCAGTGACATGACCTGAATTCTCTGTTTCATGGTGAGACTTCGATATGCTTAATTCCCATTTAGCTTGTGTATCATTAAAATTAAGTCTGAGAAATCACCCTTCATCCAAAAAATAGCCTAAACAGCTAACCCAAAACAAACCAATAAAACCAAAGCCATAAAGCCCCAGCATAATTTTTTTATGCAGTTAAATCCAGTCATGGTATTATACACTTTGAAGACCAAAAAAAACCCTATCTTCAAAAAGTTATAATATTCAAATATGAATTTTGCATTCTAGTATGAGCTGTTAAAGGCAAACAAAAGATGAATTCTAGAAATGTGAATTGGGCATTTTGGAAGCGAGGATCTTATTACAGAAAAAAGGAAAAGCAAATCCTGAGATGAAGTCTAGAAATATGAATCAGGTATTCTGAAAGCCAGAGTTAAGTGCAACATCTAATGCAGTAAATGAGAGACACTCAGAGTTCAAAATTGTAAAATTGACTTAGCATTTCTGAGACCATTTACAGTTTAACATTTTGAATAATGGGATTGATTGAAGAATACAGTTGTAAATGAGTAACCTCAAGGATGTTAGGCTTTGTTAGCAATGATAGAGAAAAGGGAATTACTAAAATAAGCTTTGCCAGAACCGCCTGGTGGTTACTGATATGACAACGATCCTAAAACAAAGTGATGAAGAAATAACCACAGGGGTCAGAAAGCCCGCTACCACATTTTTGTGTGCATACGGGAGGCATTCTCTAAAAGTATGATGTCATGTATGTAATCTAATGAATATGTATGTTTAACAACAATATAATCACAGCTTGGTTGATGCTTGAGAGAGACACGCTTGGAGGAGCTATCCCCTGTGTCTCCCGGCACCGCAATAAAGAATACCTGCTTGTCAACTTAAAACTTTGCTGGCCCAGTTCCTGGAGTTTTCTCCGAATCTATTTTCTTCCTCTTAGAAGGCCGAAACATGCAGATAAAAATAGCCTGTCTCTTATCTATCTGCCTTTTGGGCAATAAGCATCCAACTTAAGTAGTCTATCTGAAAAGGCTGAACTTCCTTTTAATAGAAATTATATCCACATGCAATTATAAATCATATTAGGCAGTGTGATATAAAAACTTGCACTAAATGTTAACATGCTATGAGATAGTTCTAGTTTACTTAGTTTACATTTCCTAGTATTGTGTGCATGTGAAAGCATGGCTGTCACCACTTGAACATTTCTGTCAGCATCAAGGTAATTGTGACTCTGTCTGGATTGAAATAATGTATGAATTTATGACAATAAAAATGTGACAATTCTGTCATAGTATATATTCATTTAATTATTAATTTAGTAATTTTCCTTATTTTTCCTGTAATAGCACTTAAAAGTAAGAATTTCCTGCATTGTAATCTGTTTGCAAAAATCATGCTTTTAGGTGATTTATCTATGTTTTTTTGTGAATTCCGAATTCCTTACTTGAAACTGTGTGATTTTATACTTATTTGGGTAGTAATCATTCTGTATTAGTAATATGCCTCAGGAATTATTATTTCAGAATTTGCAGACAGGCAATAGTGAAAATCTGTATTTTAAAAGTAGTAAGTTTTTTAGACAGGAACTGTATTTAAGTGTAGTTTCACTTTTTTAGCACCAAGTGGAGCTTTTGCTTGGAAGTTTGCAAGAAGAGCTTAAACTTATAAAGTAGGCTGAGTGAGTGAAAAGCTTGGAGTATTGCCTGGCAACTATTGTTCATTTTTGTATTTAACTCTTGGATTTTATGTTACTATTACAAAATTCAGAAATTAACTCAGTGACAGTGAAACCTGTTATGAATCTGAAAATATTGACTTACTGCAATTTTCTTAATTGAGATAAATTGACAATAAAAGAAGTGTAACAAGCTATTGAGATAACCTGTGATTAAGCAATTGTCACTATAAAATGGTAGTTGGTAAAAAAAGTGATATTAAGGTTCAAGCAAAGTTCAAATTTCCTTCAACAACTAATACAGTATGTTCTGATTCAATTAAAAAAAAAACCAAAACCTAACCAACTCTTGCTATAAAAACTTCCATTTCATCTTTGTTATTGGCAAATTTATTTAAACCTGGACTTACAGTTGTTCTCACAACTGCAGCATTTCAGTATGAATTTTAAGCAGGTAAATGAAAGTTACTGGTTGTTCATGCTTCCAAGGATGTGCTGGCCTGCCCTGCAGTTTTTCCCAAAAATCTAATCTTGAAGAAATTAATGACGTAATAAACCATCCAGTTGATTTTTATTTGATACTTATACAAGGTTCTGATAGCAGCAGGCAGTTGTGCAGGACAATTTGTAGTAGGGACTTACAGCTTACCTACCACACTATTGTTCTTTTTCTTCCTTGTGCAACTAATACTCCTTTTTGCAGTACTTAATTTGATTAAAGTTTGCAGTTTTGAGAACTGTAAAAGAGGTTGGAAGCCACAACACAGCACAGGCTGGAGTGCATACCATAAGGCATGTAGAGATAAAGTTCAATTAAAAAATCGACAAGGTGGTCTTAGCAACTTGCATGAAAGCCCATTTCCAGCTATATTTTGTAAATGCTTACTGCCAGGTGTCAAGTTTCTTAAGGCTCTCGCTGAAATTAGATGCTGCTTAAGTATGCTTGGTATTTTCATTTGTCTATACCTTGTGAACAGTGATAAAAGTCTCATAGAAGCATAAAGCAAGGTCCTACACCTGGGTCTTAGCAATCCAGGCACAGCTACAGGTTGGGCAGAGAAGAGATTCAGAGATATCATCAGGTCACATAGAGTTGTGCACGTTCAGGTTCTTAAGATGGTCTCGAACCAGTTCCTCTCCTACAGTGGGCCCAGGGTCTTCATTCTCACAGTTCCTGCATCTGCCTTCCAAGACTTGGGTGATGTGGTCAGAGCATTTGCCAGTGAAGATCGAGGCACAGAAGTCATTAAGAACCTCAGCCTTCTCCAAATCCAGGGTAGCCAGTTCTCCTGATAGCTTCCAGAGAGTGCCCAAGTTGTCCCTAGTCTGTCTTTTATTTGCTATGTACCTATCGAATCCCTTCCTGTTATCTTTCACATCCCTAGCCAAGTTTAATTCTAAGTGGGCCTTAGCTTTCCTAACCTGGTCCCTAGCTTCCCAGACAACATCCTTATATTCTTCCCAGGCCACCTGTCCTTGCTTCCACCTTTTATAAGCCTCTTTTTTCCTTCGAATTTTCCTCAGCGGCTCCTTATCCATCCAAGGAGGTCTCCTGACCCTCCTGCAGCACTTCCTTCTAGTTGGGATGCATCGCTCCTGAGCTTGCAGCAGGTGATCCTTGAATATCAACCGACAGTCTTGGGCCCCCCTGCCCTCTAGGGCTATATTCCATGGAATCTTACTGAGCAGGTTCCTGAAGATGCCAAAGTCTACTCTCTTGAAGTCCAGGGCAGTGAGGTTGCTGCACGCTCTTCTCACTGTCCTGAGGATCTCGAATTCGACCATCTCATGATTGCTGCAATCAAGGCTGCCCTGGAGCGTCACATTTCCAACAAGCCCTTCCCTGTTGGTGAGGATGAGGTCAAGCATGGCACCTCTCCTTGTCGGCTCCTCTATTACTTGCAGAAGGAATTTGTCTTCCTCACAATCGAGGAACTTCCTGGATTGCTTGTGCTGGTCCGTACCATCCCTCCAGCAGATATCAGGGTGGTTGAAGTTCCCCATGGGAACAAGGGCCTGTGAGCGTGAAGCTGTTCCTATCTGTCTATAGAGTGCTTCATCCATGGAGTCCTCTTGATCAGGCAGTCTGTAACAAATCCCCACAATGATGTCTCCCATCGCTGTTCTCCCTTTAAGCCTGACCCACAAACTCTCTATTGACTGCACAAACAGTGAGCAGAGCTGTAAGAAAAACTGTGGTTGAGGTTCTAAGTGCATTTAAGTGCATAATGAATTTACTAGTCAACTTAAGTGTGCCAAGATTTTAGTGTATTGAATCCTTTTATTTCATAGGAAATCGCCAATATGATAGTCTGTGTTTTTAAACAGA
Source organism: Ara ararauna (assembly GCA_028858755.1). Taxonomy (NCBI): domain Eukaryota; kingdom Metazoa; phylum Chordata; class Aves; order Psittaciformes; family Psittacidae; genus Ara; species Ara ararauna. The sequence continues at coordinate 56,811,477 of CM054378.1, forward strand.
GTTGTATTGTTTTCTCAAATGTATAAATGCATGCTTTTATAAGGATTCTGGCTGACTAAAAGAAATATATGTTTAATCTTTTATTTTGTATTAAATCCTCCATAATTGCAGGGGGTTGCAATATTTTATGGAGAAATTTGAGGGGAAAAAGTATGAAGTGTAACTCAATCTAACAAACCCTTGGAAGTGAGCCTGACAACCAAAGCAGTATGGCTAAAGTGTGTGTGAGGTAACTGGTAATGTCAGTGTGATGCTCATACTGCATGAGAAGGGGAGTGGCACTGTACAATAGTTCATAAAATTGCATGATGGCACCATGCAACGAAATGTGCTCTTGGAAGGACAGCACGAAACAAATGCATTATTTCCCAAATTACTTCAGACCACCATGTCATTCCTTGCAATCACAGACTGTCAGGCACTGAAGGCTCAGAATATGTTTTACTGCTTTACAATACTCTAGAAAGTCTTCACTCTGTGGTACTAGCTACTATATGAACATAAAGAGTATACAGAGCTAAAACTATGTTACCTGTGTGTTTGGGGCTTCTGTTTCAGAACAGACAATGGCTTTTTTTGTTTCAGTAGCTCCAAATGTCTGTATAACGTATCTGAGCATATTGAACGCATAAAGCTTTCCCTAGGGATGGATGTTAAGTGGGTACTTCAATAGATATCTGCAGGTAAAGGTTACCAGCTGAAACAGGTGATCAATTTTCATCTTTTCACTTCTACTTTCTAATTGAAAATGATTACTTCCATTCAGGGAATGAAAAGAATGTGGTCTTTCAGCACTCAGTGCCAGATCACCTGCAATAGCACTAGTTCATTTTACAGCAGGCAAAAAAATGGTTTCAGAATTGTCTTTTTGTTTTTTAATTTTTTATTTTCCTTCCATTTCCCACACCATCTGGAATCATATTATAAATTTTGCCTAAAACTAGGTACCCCTTTTGGGAACTGGGAAAAGGGTAAAATAAATGCTTATACTTAAGCAGAACTTAAGAGGATAAGAGAATAAAACCAGAAGGAACATAGTTTACTTCACTGATACAATATTAATTTGCATAAAATCAGATCTTAGACATGTAAAGAAAATCAAAAGCAATCTCTAAGTAAGCTGCATAAATCTGTGTTTTGTTTCTCCTAGGAATGTTAAACTACTGTTTAACATTTACTCAGGTATGTGACGCTATTTTTGCAACAATATATGTATGCTTTTTCACATTTCCTTTTTGTTCTATGTATAACAAACAATGACTAAATATTTGTTCTCTGTGAAAACATTTTTGTTTGAATAGCAAGTATCGACCTAACTTTATCATGTTTCTGTTTATAATCCCATCTATAATTGAGTTTCCATTAAAATGCATTTGAATAGACTAGACTAGAATAGAGTAGAATATCTCTGGATCCCAGGGGGAGTAGACCTTTCTCTCTTTATTTCACCTCCTCAGGAAGCTGTAAAGAGCAATGAAGTCGCCCCTCAATCCCTTTTTCTCCAAACCAGAAAACCTCAGAATCCTCAGCCACTCCTCCTTCCAGCCTTTTCACCAGCTTTGTTGCCCTCCTGATTGCCCTCACTGTTGCCCACAGTACTCAAAGTGAGGCCACACCAGCACTGAGCACACTGGGAGAATCATCTCTTTTGAGCGACTAGTTATGCTGCGTTTGGTGCACCGTAGGGTGTGGTTTGCCTTCCTGGCTGCCAGGGCATACTGCTGACTTCTGTTGAGCCTGCTGTTGACTAGGACTCACAGATCCCTTTCTGTAAGGCTGTTTTCCAACCACTACGAATTTATACTTGTGATTTTTCTTGTGATTTTGGTCTAGGATCATTTGAAATGCTAGCTAGTTTTACTGTCATCTTTATAGTGCCTGCTGAAGCCAGCTAGCCATGCCTGTGTCTGATATGAGAAAATCAAACCTAGCTAGCCTTTTACTGTTCTACAAGTGCTGCTGATTTCTCTTAGGCCACTTTATGAAGTTATTTATTAAAAATCTATCTTCATAAGGGATAGTTTTATTAAAATTCAATAGTTAGCCCCCCTTATGACCTTCATGGAGGATATGTGTATGGACAATATTTATGAGAAATATTCCAGAGATTTACTTCAAATACAGTCTTCTGAAAGAGAAAATTTATAGAGAAGAAAAAATTTCATTGTGCATGCCTGCTAAAATAACACAGAGCATGAATTATTGTTTCATCTTTATAACTGCATTCAATATATTCAATAACCTGTGGGACAGTATTTTTCTCACATTCAGGATGAAATCCTGCTGTTTAAATCAATAGAGCTTTTACCTTTCAATTTAAGGCATCCAGTTTTCACCTTCAGATGTCTTCCTTAAAAGGCAACACCTTCTATTACTGCAGAGTACATCTTCCTTTAATTTTAATAACTTGACTCTGTCATTTGCAAAGATAATAACAGGAAGAAAATCGCTCAGACAAAGAGGCATCTTAGTCTGGTAATCAGTTACCTATATAGCTGACTCATCAAGGACAAATTGCCTTCATCTTGGTATCTGTCAAAAGGTGGTACCTAAAAGAAGGATATATTAGAATTCCCATCTCTAAAAATATCTTCTATGTCATCTCAAGAAGGAAAATTTACATTTAGAAACATAACAAGATAAGTTACCATAGAAGTCATAAATTGGTGACATTTTACCCTTTCCACTTTCTGAAGGCAGTACTCAGCGTGCGTGACTTTGATATACCCTGCCTAAGGGAAATTAAGTTGATGGCTTAGGGAAATAATATATAGAGAGATACTGCTTTAGAAATTCTCGTGCATCATTTATGTAACTCTCTGTTCATAAGAAGTAGATAAAAGACAGGATCAGAAAAATGAGAAATAGCAAGTTCGTTTAATATAGTTGATGTGTATACAAAATAATATATTTTATTTAGAAAACAGCTGAGCTTTATTTTCACCCCGTATTGATGAAATGTAACATTCTGACTGTTTTTTAATGGAAAAGCAAGATTGGAGAAAGAAAATTTTTGAGCAGGGTCTTTTATTAATCTCGCTGATCACTAACACCTGACATTGGTTAATAATCTAACTGAAGCAGGCTGGTTCAGTGGAAAGTTCCTGTACTCAAGAGTACCTTAACAGAAAGTAGACACTACTCAACATGCTGGTAAGCAAGTTGGGATTTTCTGACTTTCTTTTTTTTTTTTAATTTATAAGGACAACTGCAGAATCAGCTTGAACTATATCAACTGTCATGGTTTCAGCCCAGCTGGCAACCCAGAAACCATGCAGTTGTTTGCTCACTCCCCCCCCTTCTTCCACCCACTCCCGGAGGAATGGGGAGGAGAATTGAAAGAATGCAACTCCCACGGGTTGAGATAAGAACAGTCCAGTAAGTAAGGTGTAACACAAAAGTTACCCAAAGGTTGCTTCTATTGCTCTATAGCGATTGTGAGGTGGAACGCTGTTAAATAGCTTCAGATGAATTTTACTCTACAAGACAAAAGTATTTAAAGAAGTTTGACCCAAAATCGTGAACTTTGTACATGATTCAGGAGAACAGGAAGCAGAGTACATCCTCTTAGCTTTTTTTTAATTAAGGAAATCCAGTTTTGAAGAAATTACAGTTGTGACTATTATATAATGACTTAATAAATTTTCTCTAATACATAAAAAAGCACATTGCTTCTGGAAAATACAGACTAATTAAAACCCCTCAACATTTGGCATGTCTCTTCTGGGCCTTAATTGTAACATCTTTTACACTTTTATATTTCGGAAAAGGGTGATGTTGCCAACCAGAATGTATAGTTGCCAAATACAGTGTTTTTAGCAATATTGGCACATTTAAAATATGATTCTCTTAATAGCTAAAATAAGAGAAGGACCTATTGACTGGAATGTTAATGTTTTACTATACTCTTTTTATACTTTTTGTTGTTACACAGTTCCCATGTTTTGGCTACAGTTGAAATAAGGTCAGACATATCTAACAGCAGCTTTTACAAGAGTTTTTTTTCTTATATGGATGTTTCCCTAGGGCGCTGACTCTTTTCTGTGTCCTATAAAAGTAAGATTTCCTGATTAAAGTAACACTTCAACTACTGAAGCATCTGGCACGAGTGCTGAAGATAACAGTTTGTGGCATTGTAAGGTCATGAAATTACTGAAGGCCAACCAGGTATTCCCTATTTGGAATCAACCAAAATTTTGAGTACTCAAGGAACTTTTTTAACACTATTTACTGTTTAGCTTAGGGAAAAAAAAATCTTGTTCCCCCACCCTGAAGTGTAAAAGTGGTATTTTGTGTAAAGCCATAGCTTCTGATTCTTGATCCTTTCTTCATACAGTAGTTGCTCTGTTATTCTATATTTTTTTTCTTAATGCAGCCTTAATTAAAAGTTGTAGCTTGGTTACGATTTTGCCTGAAAATTTCAGACGATGTGAAGTGCTTGCTGGCTTTGAAACTCCTGTAAGTCTTTGAACACTATATTTTTTCCTTCTCCCATTTCCCTTTTAAAGATAGATTAAGACACAGGATGGGAATCTGTGAGGACTTGCCTGGAACAGTATGATGAGGAAATCAGAGGTAAAGTTCTTTCCTTTAATCTCTTCTAGCAAACATGCAGGTGTGGGCTGAGAGAGAGCATTTCACACATCTGACTGAAAACAGTTTCTGCAAATGATAGTTGCAGATTTCATCAAACTCATTGATTTTACCTATGATCGCTTTAGCACTAGAGTTGGCATAAGCAAGAGAACAGGAATGTGAGCTGGTGTATTACACCCTGAAGTTTAAAACAGTCATGAAAGGAATAGATCAGAGCACCATTCTCAGATGTTTTCAATAAAAGACGTATAAATTTGCAGTATCTGTCTGACTGTATCAGAAACTTTGCAATCCAGGCTTGCGAATTGGTACCCTTTTGATACAGAACTGAGCTGAAATGTGTTCATTAGACTCTTTTATAACAGGCTTGTTCTATCTCTTTTTCTGAAGGACTGCTTTAACTGTCATTTCTGTTATAATGCTCTGTGTCTTCTTGAGGTGCCACGTAGGTTGACCATAACATCCCTGAAAAGATTATTGCTCAAATGCAATCAAAGTGATCACAAATGTAATGCTTATAAAAAAATGAAGACATGCTTGGAACAGTGTGGGGTTTTGGTTTAGTTTGGTTTGGTTTATTCTCTGTAGACTTGATCGTGCTTTGGTCTGTCTCATTACATATTTTTGTTGAGTGTAGTTTTTTTTGGGTAGTACTTGGACCACATAAAATGGTGGATATACCAGTTGCAATGCAAAAAAGAACTAGATTTTAAAAACCATTCTGGTTCAAGCTAATGATATTTTTATTCTTTACTTTGTGCATCGTATCACCTTTGCCGTATAAAACAGTAATCTTTGACCCATTGATGCAGGGGCACAAAGTGTCGCATTTCCTTAAGTTAATTGATTTCATGTATACCTCCTATTTGTGCTGTGGGTCTTTGTTCCTCATGGTAACCTAGAAATCACATTCAAATCCTCTTAGTCAGAGCTGACTCTTTTTTGTGTGTATGAACATCAGCCATTTCTTGAATGCTGCCTACAGACAACAGGATTGAAGGTTACTTTTGACATGGTTTCAAGGTCTGATTGCACATTGTGCCAAAATCATTTTCTGAAGCATGCTGTGTATTTTGCACATGGACTACCTGGACAGTTATGTTCAAGGGGATGATTGTCTACTAAAAAAAAAAAAAAACAAAAATAAAAAATCAAAAGAGAAAGAGCAAAACTGAATGCCAGGAGCAGAAGAAATGCTCAGAAACCAGGTGAAAGAAATGACAGATACACCTGAATCAGAACTAGGTAATTATCCTATTGAATTCACACTGGATTTGGTGATGAAGCTTGAAACAAAAGGACCTCCAATTGTTAGAGTAGTTATTAAGTGTTTATACATTTTTAAATGTATTGTTTTAATATCATGCCCTTTTAGTTACTATGCAGATTGCCTCCTACTGCATTTTTTGTAACAGATTAATTATATGAAGCTTCAATGCTTTTAGATGGCAGAAGCTAAGCAGCAAGAATAGCTAAATGAATGCTGTAAGTGTGCACTGAAGGGAAGGCTTATCATCTGTGACAAGGTATTGTGTTCTCTGGCTATCACTAAGCTGGATGCCTAGTAAAAGCCCTGGTGATATAATTGACCAGCTTGTGTATTTAGAAATAGTCTGATCTGAAAAACTTAGCTTGAGCCAAGAACAAAGAACCAATTAAAAATACGAAAATACTATTTATTTTCAAAACATCTTTCTTAAAGGAAGGCATAAATAACAACAAATTATACATGCTTATATATTAGTATTTATTATTATTGGTGGTAGCAGTAGCGGTTTTGTGTTACACCTTAGTTACTGGACTGCTCTTAATATTTATTATCTTTTCTAAAGTCATGCCTGTCCTACTGCTCAATCATGTTTAAGAGATTTGTTGATTTTTCATATTCTAATTACATTGTTTTAAGCTGTAATTATCTTTTCTTTAAATGAGCTGTTTTGAAATACTCTGAGCATTTTTTGGATAAGGAGATCCAAACATAATTTGTGGTAATGAAAATTTAGATTTCATGTATGCAGGTTTTAGACTTTGTATGATTATGGAAAACAAAACAGGTGTCATATTTTTTATGTATACTTCTTATGTATACTTCTTAGAAGTAATATTTTGTTTTCCTAAGTGATTCTAATCCTCATCTACCTAATTTTATGGACTTAAATTTCACTTATTTATTTCTCTGCCTATGTTCCATACGCAGGTAATTATGTAACTCTTTACAAATGCCATGATCATAATTGTGGAATAGGTTGAAATAGCATACATTTATTTCTCTATGGAGAGAAAAACCTTATCAGAGACCATGACAGAAATAGAAGAAAACCAGCTACCTGTACCTGATGAGCAATTTAGAGAACAGAACTTTTTTATGGTTGTGGAACAGACAAACAGGAAGTGTCACAGCTGTGTCTGTAGGAGGCTCTGGCAATTTGAAGTAGTGGTTCCTTAAGTATGAATGAGAACTTGAATGCATGTTTGTTTGTTCATTAATGTCTTTGTGATCAAATTAAAGTGAATTTCATTTGAGTATCTTGAAGAAGTGCTTCTTTCACAATCAATATATACTTCATTTATGTGTTGAATTGTCTTATTAAGTTCTTGTCTGATGATCATTATTTAGTGGAGATTATATCCTAAAAGCTAATCCCAGCCTCTAATTAAAGCAGAAATGACTCCGCTAAATAATTACCAGTGAGAACACATGCTGTATAAACACAAAAGGAAAAGGTGGTTGAGTCCTCTTCACTGCTATGAATGCTGACTGTTTATTAGTATATTATAGGCTAGTAACAAAAAAGTGGTATGACATGTTTCTTATAATTTCTATTAATTTAGTTAGAAAATACAGTTTATCCTTTTATCTTGCCCTGAAGAATGTACTCAGTTGAGTATATGAGATGATGTGTTCATGTAGATAACCACGTGAGCTGATCTGCACACTAGGCAAGAAAAGGGAAGGACTGATCGTGTACTGGGTGGAACTAACCTCAGAAGGTTAATCTTACTGAATCCAAAGAGAAATGTCATGATAAAGATACTTAATGACATCTTGTCCTATAAAATGAGTGAGAGAAGACTGTGGGTGTGAATGAAGTGTGGCTAAGGCCTTCATTCTCACAACTGAAATCAGGAACAAGACTACATGGAAAGAGTTATGCATAAAAAGGAGAACTCTCTGCCAGGACAAAGGATCATATGAGGTATGAGTGTCTTCTGAGCCCTCAAATGGATGATCAGAAAAGCTCTGATCAGAAACCCACATTTTTATTTTTATTTTTTCTGTGGATATATCTAAGGTTCCTCTTGGAAGTCTCTGTTTTCTTTATGGTCCCCAGGAGTTAAAATGTAGACTGTATTAGCTCCATAAAATTAGATATCTTGATCTTTCCATGAACATCTTTATACTACTAGCATGACTGATGGACCATCAGGATTCTTATTGAAATCCACTTTTCTGGTTTCCAGCATTATATCCAGGGGCTGGAAAACAGTGGGGGTATGAAGTAAGCAGAGTGTAGTCTCAGCAGGCTCCATACACACTCACAAAGGGAAAGAGTGCTTCAGAGCAGATTCCTGGTTCTGTTGTATCATCCTCTAAGAGAGCCCCAAGATACCACTGACTGTACAAGGGAAACAGGAAAGACTATGTCCCTTTTATAAGTACTTACATTCAGTTGCTTCATTTAAAAGAAATGAAAAACCTTCCTTCAGGAATAAAATATAATATTTTTTTCCCCTCTCTTCTGCTTTAATGACTGTTGTAAAAGAAATCTTCATTTGTAATTTTGGGTTTGTTTTTTGGTGCCTTTTTTTTTTTCTGTAAGAGCTAAGAACTCTTGAAAGAGAGTGAGGGAGGAAGATTACAGGATATGAACAATGAACCAAGAGATACTGACAACATTTATATAGGCTTACGTATTTCTCTTGCAGTTACAGTGAGCACAAACCACAAAACAAGAGAATTGAATCAAACAGGGGCAATACAGTGAAATCATTGCAGAAAAATATTTTAAGTTAGTAACTGAAGGAAAACTTCTGTCCAAACAGTAATGCCTTTGTCTGAAATACTCTGAAATACGCTGAACTTTTAAGGTTGCAAACAGATTTTGATTTATGTCTTTTAAATTCTGAAAAATGCCCACAGGTCTATAAGAACGTAATAGAATGGGAAAAAATTAGCAAGATCAGTTAATGGTTGGCACCACACAGAAATTGGAAGTGGCTGTCAGGCATGACATGACCCAAGAAATGTTTGGTGTTGTGATACAAAAATAGACAGAAGGAGAACTGATAGAAAACATTGTCTGAGGCCACAGAGACCAGGAGTGTTGGGGGCTCCCCATGGTGGGTAAGGGCAGGGCCTGACAGTGCAATCCTGGCCCACCCCAGTCAGGATCAGGGCAGCCAGGGGCACCAGGGCAGCCCCAGCCCTGGCATTGGCACCTCCCTGGGGATGGGAAGATCGGCTGAGACATGGGCCCAGCAGAGCAGGGCTGTGGGGAGCTGGAGACCAGCCCTGCTGTGGTGTCACTGGAGCAGGGGCTGACCTGGGGTCCTGGGCAGGTTCAGGGAGCCCCAGGGGGCCTACAGAGTCACAGTCAGCGCTGGTGGTGCACTTATGGGTCTGACAGAGGCAAATATCAATGTAAGTGCCTTAGTGACTTGGTTTAGTGGTGGACCTAAGGTTGGGCTTGATAACCTTAAAGGTCTTTTCCAACCTGGTGGGTTCTATGATTCTATAAAACAGCAGAGTGGCAAATAGAGAAAAATAAAATTATATTAATACAGAAACAGTAAGATTACTTTAGTCCTCTTGTTGTTTCCATGTCAGTTTCAGTCAGTTGTGCCAGAACATATTAGCAGATGATCTGCATGTAAAGATATATATGAGCTTTTATTTTCAAGATGACAGGCTCATTCACCAAATAAATTAATTTGACACTTTATTCTGTAAGGTGCTGAGCAGTTGGCTGTAATCCAGCAAAATGTTTCACTTCTGCTTCAATCTAATGAATCCCAATGTTCATTTAAAGCACACTGAAAATTCATTGTTAGAAAAAAGGAAAAAAAAAAACAAACCTAAACAACCTCTAAACTCAAGGATGCAGTTGTAGTAGATTCATTCATCCAGTGAAGCATTTTAGTGTGTTGTAAAGATCTGCTTTTAAACTTACAAAGGATTGCCAAAAAGTTGAAATAATTTTTGTTTATTGCAAATGGATTATTATTTCTTTCCTTCACTATTTTTTTTTTTTTTACTGGGAAGGTATTTTCTCTCTTTGCATGCTCTTTTTTTTTTTTTTTTTTTTTTTTAATTGGTGTTCTCAGGAATAGGCCTGGTCTTGCCTAATACTTTTGAAAGATCATGGGAGGATCACTCTATTAAAAAGATACACTGTATGGATCTTATTGAAACATGTTAACATGAAATGTAAAATCTTTACTGAAATATTCTCTGATTCAGATTATTTGGCTGGTTCAAATATATCTAGACTCAAGGTAGGAAAGAATTAGAAAAGAAAGGACTAAACCTCTAAAGGTCAAGTAGTACTGAGTAGCATTTGTATTTTCAGTGGTTAGGAACATGAAAAGTGATAGGAAAAACAGAAGCTGGAGAATAAACTGAACCAGCAAACCATCAAATAATCATTCATACCCCAAAGCAAGCTTGAACTCACAGCAGCTGTTTTTCTGGCTGTAAACATGACAACTTTTGAGAAAGAACAGAAAGAAAGAACCAGCACAAAACATAAGGTTAGTTGGGGGTTGAGGTGTGGGAATGCTATCTCTCTATCTACCTTCTGCACTATGATTCAGTACAGCCAGGTTTTGGATAAGGTCCTGAGGACTTAAACCTGTTGGGGAAACCTTTGAAGCTAGACAATGTCAGGGCTAGAATTACCTTCTTTTGACCTGGTGGTTGTGGTGTATAGTAGTCTAGTGGTTACAGTACTCAGGAGTGAAACTGGGGTCATAACTACTGAATATTGTGGAAAATGTAGCTAATAATTCTGTGCTCAGGTGGATTTTAATCAGACTTCTGCCCTTTTTTACCCTAAATTTCAGCATGCTCTTCTTATTCTCTGCGATTCCTGAAATATTCTATTCTCAGCCACATGTTTTCTCAGCTTGATGAAAGGAGCAGAGCGGTATGCAAGGATTCAGCATGGCTTGGTGGGTAGGACACTTCTGGAAACAAGGTGTCTTTGAGTTTGAAATCACCACTTTGTTTTACTTAATTTACTATTTGTCTTCAGAAGATGGCACCTTAGGCTGAAGTTCCAGTAAATAACATTGCATGGTATTTCCCATACTCGGTAGGTAAGGCTTATACTTGACATGGGTAGACTAGATCACCATTCTGTATCTATGAAAAGGGCCTAAGTTAGATACTAATTTGAAAAAATTTGATTACAATTCTTGTATTTGAAACTGAATTTCAACCAGAATGAAAAGAAATTGGTTATCAAATAATTTGGCTACGGAGGTAACAGGATGCCTGCACAAAATTCTGATACTAAAACATGAGAACGGAATGGAAACATTCTCAGTCTCTTAATCCTAATAGAAGATCTGGTCGTTTATACTGCCCTACATGATTCTCAAACTGGCAAGTTATTAAACTTTTTTTTTTTTAAGTGTTCCTATTCAGAAGTATTTTTTATTTGATGCTAACTGTATCTACAAGCTTGGATATATGGAGTTATGATACTTTCTACATGAGGTAACAGTATCACTTCTTGAAGACTTGGGAGGTAGAGACTATTTGAAAGCTTAGCTGACTGAGTAGACTGGGAAATCTACAACTTGCATATCTGTCTGCATGTGATATATCCTCTCTACATAGTACAGGAAGGCAAAGTTACTCTGATAAATTTTAGGCAGTGAATTAGGAAGTAAATAAAGTCTCAGAAGTGCCTTCTATTCTGAAATTACTGGAAAGAATGTCTTGACAGTTCAGATAGATAGATGCATGAATCTATATTTTTAGGTGAATCCTACTTTAGATTTGCAAGTAATAGTCCACTGAGGTATTGTGTCATTTTTCTAAATCACATTTTTTTCTTAAATTTTGGCCTCCAAAAAAAAAAATTATTTCTAGGTATTGTAGTATCAGGAAAAGTTGAAGTCAACTGGTGGTGGGAACTGTTAACAAAATGTTCCGCTGAGTCTAATCTAGTGTCTAGGTACAATAGTTGTGGTGTTTTGAAGTAGCTTTCTCCTTTTTTTGTGCATTTATTTTAATAATTGAAACTTCAGTAATAATAGTGTACCACAAGTTTGTTTATTCCTTTGCAGTCCTGTCATTCCTACATGAATCAATGTTAACAATACACTTTATTGCTTTAATACAGTTAAATACATTCTATAAACAGTTTTTTGTTTAATTTTATGAATGATGTTTTAATGATACTTTAATAAAATATGAAATCAGCGGTAGGAGGCTAGGTGTGCAAAGCATCAAAAAATTTGTAATGAGTTTTATGATTATATGTAATCAGATATACCTTTATGGTTAGTTGTGAAAAATGCTTAGAATGCTTAATAACCAATTGTTTTAGAAATACAATGTCCTCTATACTCCTGCCATGTATAGAAACACTTTCTTAGGGTAACTACATTGTTCAGAGTGTAAGTGGAAAAACATACAAATAGCAAACAAACAAAACCATTCCTCAAAAGTTTATAGCTACCTATTCAATAGGAGATGGTGATCTAACAAACTCACCTTTCACAATCAAGTAATAGCTTAAGAAAAAAAAAAAAAAAGAAAAAATTGAGCTTGCTTATCCTCAACATAAAAGGACATGGAAATGTTGGAACAAGCCCAGTGGAGGGCCACGAGGATGATCAGGTGACTGGAGCACCTCCTGTATGAAGATAGGCTGAGAAAGTTGGGGCTGTTCAGCCTCAGAAGAGAAGGCTGCATGGAGACCTCATAACAACCTTCCAATACCTGAAGGGGACCTATAGGGATGCTGGGGAGGGACTCTTCATTAGGGACTGTAGTGATAGGACAAGGGGTAACAGGTTCAAACTTAAACAGGGGAAGTTTAGACTGGATATGATTAAGAAATTCTTTAGTGTAAGGGTGGTGAGGCACTGGAATGGGTTGCCCAGGGAACTTGCGAATGCTCCATCACTGGCAGTGTTCAAGGCCAGGCTGGACAGAGCCTTGGGTGGCATGGTTTAGTGTGAGGTGTCCCTGCCCCTGGCAAGGGGTTGGAACTAGATGATCTTCAGGTCTTTTCCAACCCTAACTATTCTATTATTCTATGATCTCAGTTCTAATTTTTGTTTCCTGGAAAGTTTTTAAAAATCGATAGTAATGGAAATAGTACCTTTAAAAAAAAATTAAAAAAATAACCTTACCTTTTTAATCCGAAGGAATTCAAAAACAGTTAAAATTATATCGACTAACTTTTAAGGAGAATAATGTTCTTACAAAAACTTATTACGAAATTGATAATTACAGTAGATAAAGTTGATTATATTGGAGTGAAATCAGAAAGTAATAAAAAATGAAAGGATTTTTCTCACATGCTAAATGTAATACAAAAATAATAACAAGCTTGCAAGCTACAGATCTTGAAAAAAGAGTAAAAGAAATCCTTTTTTCAGCACTGTCACTTTCAGGTAATGGCAACCAGCAATTTGACGCAACATTTAAGTATGTGGAACAACTATTTGCACTATATGAAAAAAACTTTATTGGACTCCAAAAGACCTGAAATGTTTAGGGGTTTATAATTTGTATATAACGGAATTCAAAGCGCATGCTTGTCACTGGAGACAATAGCTCTTTTCAGTTTTTTTATACAGGGTAACCAAGAAAAGGATAAGGACTGCAGATGATTCAGAATCACCTGTTAAGACAAGGATTCTGAAAGAAAGTAGTTTTTTGGAGGTGCAGGGAAGAGGTGCTATTTCTTGTACTATTAAAATAGTATTTCTAGGCTGCAATTACATGTTGCTTGGAGGTTTTGGTTGTATCTTTTTCGTGCCTTGAGTCACGTTTTTCTGGATTTTAGAATATGAAAACTTTGAGGAAAAAAAACCCGTACAGTTAGACTCATGGAATATTTTGTCTATGATGTGAACTGAGCCATGTCACTACTTGACATTGTATGTACAGGCATCATTTTTCTGTTAAATATTTGTTACAAGGTAACCTTAAAATTCAGTTCCTTTTACGTTCTTTCTTATGCTTTATGTTTATTTTCAAAGTAAAACTGTTTAGAGATTTACTTGAATAAGAAACCTGGAAACAATAATCTTTTAACTTTTGGAGCACTGTAAAGAGGAATTTGGTTTGATCTCACTAGTCAGATAACTGTTCAACAGCAAAGGTGGAATAATAATTTGCATTAACTTCTGATGCATTTGAAGATAGTCTCCGGAATCAGCTGTTCACTATCATGGTAAGTTTTGTTCCTGGGAAATAATTTGTTGGTTTTGAATAGAAAAAAATGAAACCAAAACAAAGTAAAATAAAAAAAAAAGCAAAACAAAACAAGCAAAACCCAACAGAAAACCAAACCAAAACAGCAGAATATGCAAACATATTAATATAAGTAATTTTAGAGCAAAGTTATCCTTTCTGTGCTTGGCAATCTAATATGCACTAATTAAATAAGATTCCCAAAACTATGGGATCTTACATGACAGTTATCCAGTATCCTTATCCCACCCTCTCAACTATGTATTCTTCTGTGAGCTGAGTGAAGGAATAGTGAAAACAAGATGTAAACTTTGGAGAGAAAAATAACATTGTATGTGTGAAACACCAAATATAAATGTCATAATGACATCCCCACTGGTGCCCCTTAAAATGCAAGACATGCAGTGTTGCGGGCGGGGCCCACAGGCTCCTCTTGCCTGTGCGGTAGGCAACGACTTCAGACTCCTCTGCCTGCGGCAGGCCCCCCTGCCTGCTCTCCGTGGTGGGAGAATGAAGACAATCAATATGATCATTCATCAGACTCAGTTTATTCATCTGAGGGTTCCAGTTATATACTCTATGACTTAGTTAACATGCATACTTGTTAATACATGATTGGCTACCTATATCTACTAATTGATACATGATTGGTTACATGATTGGTACGTGCTTGATCACAGCTCAAAGGTTACATTCACATCCCACCCCCCTCTGTAGTTTTCCTCTTGGTTATGCTCCAGGGGGTTTCCAGCTTGCAGCTGTGCTTCAAGGTTGCAGTTAATCAGTTCCTCCCTACATATCCCGACTTCTCAGGCTCCTCTGCCCACTCCCTCAAACTCTTCTCACGCACACGTTCTCTAGTAACCTTCAGCCAAGGCCTCAGAGCCTTTGGTTCACTACTGCTGAGCCTATGGTCTCATCGTGTCCGTTCTCCAGCAGCCATTCCCCAACAATACCCCTCTTTTCTTTTTGCATCTGCAACAATGCAGAATGAAAGGAATCCTGACAAAATTCCTAGAGGGGACAATGTACACAATATATAACGGGAACACTGCACCTCAGTTAAGAAACATGGAGAAGACCTGCCAGCCCTAACTGCTTTGACAGCAGAAGATGTAGCCCCAGTGTATGGCATCTGACCTTTAAGGAAAAGGCTGTCTCCCTAGTTGTTAAATGCAAAGAATAAAAAGAGATTTGTCAGATATAGGGTGACTGAGTCACCGTTTTCTTAAGCATGACTAAATCCAGGACAGAACAGGATACAAATATGTGCATATACTAGGTTTTTATTTTCTTCCTCCCAAGGTTAGTGATTTACATTATTACATGATAAGTAAACATTAAACCAGAGGAATAGAATATTGAAAAATATTTTAAAATTTTGTATACTGTGAGGCCAACAAATTGAAATGAGTTTATTTTGTATGCGACCCCAGTAGCAGCTATTTCTTATTCACATAATGGTCTTGTAGTTGGATTCATGGCATTAAAACCAATGAATAAGAGAGTTCCTTGTATGACAGAGGAGAATATCTTCATTGTAACTGAAAGGTCCTGAAAAGATATCTAAGGGCAATAAGAGAAATTAATAAAATATTTTGCATATGACATAATTTTCCTATTTTGTCATGAATGTGTAGCGATTTTCAGTTTGCGATTGAGGTATTACATGTATGACTTTCATTTTTCATTAGACATTCTAGTGTAAGCCACCTCAAAAAGTTTTTTTTTTGTAAAAAAGTAGTAAAACTATTACATTCAACGATTTATAAGATACTGGAGCAGCTCAAGAAAGGAGAAAGGAACAGAGAATCAAAGTGGGAAATGAAATGGACTAAAAAAGAATTGCAACATTTATTTCTCTTGTGGCTTGTTCAGCAGCCTGCATTCTATATACATATAATGAATATCTTCCCTAGAGAAACAAAGTCTTCTGGTTTGTCACTTGCTTTGTAAAAATCGTGTGAAGTTGCTTTGACAACTTCAGTCCAGTTTTTAATTACTGCAGTTACTAACAATGATATATCTTCTAATAGGCTAGTGGGGAAAAATAAATGAAATTACCAATTAAAATAAAAACTTGCAGTCATGAAAAGGAGACTTCATTTTTCTGTCCCTTTTGTTCTTCAAATGCAAGGCAGTATTTCAAAAACATAAAAGCAGAATATATGGGATATATGGTGGTACTGAAATAATCTGAAATTTTTCCAACAGATCTTATTTTAGTTCTCACAAAAATTTTTGATTGTTTCAGTTACCAAATGCCCATATACATAAAAATTTTTTTCCAGATATGTGACTGTAATGAGGTTTATTATTCTTGAATTTTGATCCTATTCTTCTCAATTCTTCTAATAGACTTCACCTGCCATAGACTGAACTCAGATTCTACCCGTACACTGTCTCCTTTCTCCAAGTGGGAAGTTATTTTGAATTCTAGCACATATGAAGTCCAAAAGAACTGGCATTTAAAAAGGAATGAAGTTATGGACCACAGTCACAACAACCTGCATAAAAAAAAAATTAAAATTGACTTAATGTCATGAGTTCAGCAGCAGCAGTCATTTTTCTCCTTCTTGGTAGCTGGTGCAGCACTGTGGTTTTGACTTTCAGCCTGGGAACAGCGCTGATAACACCGATGTTTTCAGTTACTGCTTGGTAATGTCTTGGTTTGACCAAGGACTTTCTGAGTCTCATGCTGTGCCAGGGAGGAGGGGAAGCTGGGAGGAAGCAGAGACAGGACACCTGACCCAAACTGACCTAAGAGGTATTCCATGCCACAGCACATCATGCCCAGGATGTAAAAATGGAGTGCAGAGACCCGGAAGGGTGGGGGGTGCACTGCTTGGTCTGGCTGAGTATAGGTGGTGAGCGATTGTATTCTTTCCTCGTATTTTCTCTTGTATGGATTGTAGGTGGTAGCAGTAGTGATTTGTGGTATACCTTAGTTACTAAACTGTTCTTATCTCAACCTGTGGGAGTTGCATTCTTTTGATTCTCCTCCCCATCCCTCCGGGAGCAGGGGGAAGAAAGAGGGGGGAGTGAGTGAACGAGCTGAGTGAGGGGCTTAAACCAAGACACTGAAATATATCAAGCAAAATTTCATTTTACTTGTTAACCTCTCTCTGTTTTTCTGTATAAAGATGGAGGATCACTTAGATTTGTTGAAATGTATACAGAGTTGCAAGACAGGTATTTTTCACATGTAAGATTCCTGGAGGAAAGTTGTGTAAGTGCATGAGATTTGGAGAAAATAGGTGATATTCTGCATTTCTAGATTGATTAGATTTGCAGCTTCACTGCCACTTAATTTGCTTAAACTAAAAACAGTATTGCTATGCAAAGTATTTTATACATTAAAATCCTCTTGAGTTAGTAAGCAAATGGGAAAGAAATGGGAAAAAAACCCCATCAGCATACACATCAACTGCTTGTGTAAAGAGCTTATTAATGATATTTTTAATTTTCCTGATGTAGAAGACATCCTCATCTTTGTCTGTAAGTACAGGACATACAACAGAGACAACCATCTGCACCATCAGTCCTTGTCTACAGAAGTAACTTTTTTCAGCCTTTTAAGTAAGCCAACATGTTTTACAGGATCTCGATAACTTCTTATAAAGGGTATGATCATGCTGAATGTGATGCTTTACAGCACTTCAAGCATGCTTTTAAAGACTGAGTTGAAACTCTACTTTGCATCATTCTTCCCTTTCTTTATGTCTTCCATGTGATTATGCATGTGGCCTGCCCAGTTTGTAATATTCTGACACTGCACCTCACTTAGCTCCTGCATTTTCACACCAAAATACCAGTTAGCCTTCTTACTGTCCTCCTTAAAGGTTTTTAGTCAATGCCTGTGCAAGAAATGCCCTATTTTGATAATAGTTTGGACTAGGGAAAAGAATGTTTGCAGCTGTTTATACCCTATCTCTCTCTGCAATCTCCTTATCCCCTTATTTTGCCTACATCCAGTTGGCATGTACTGCTGACTTTCACACAGGATCGACAAGACGAGGAGATAGCCTTGCTCTGGGGTCAAGCTCGGCTTATAGTGTATATAGCTGCAGACCTTCCCCTGAGCACTAGTCCCTCACTAATCCAGGAGGGTCAGAGATTGATGACTGGAAAAAATTTGAATGAGTGACCCTTTAATTGCAGGAGCAAGCCTTTTTAAGATGCTTTGAGAGTTTTGGCTATGGGTTAAATTGTCTCTATACCTAGCTACTACTATTCATAGAGCACAATGCTCAAAGAAATACATGTGGTTTAAAGCTATGTTTTTGTATACAACTGTTGCATGATAACAGTGCCTTCACAGTGGGTGGAGTGTAGAGAACGTAATACAGTGTAATATATGTATTCAGGGTAGTTTAGCTAGGCTGTTTTTGAAACTTTCATCAATTTCAAATCAAATGGCTGTGAGATGAAAGGTGTCATCTTTTGGGTTGTATAGATATATGTAGTAATATAGTAGGGAAGGGGCAGTGTGTGTCTGTATGTATTTCTGATATGTACAAGTTAGTCTGTTCATATAAATAGTTGTGAACTGTGTTCTGTGCCTTTTCTATTGCGTATTATAATTGGCATTTGCCTAATGTTTCAACTTTCCATTTAAAATTTATATTAAATTTAGAAAGAAAAGAAGGACCTTGAATGAAAAAAGAACAAAAATATGATATAGCTTCTTAATGTCCTGGCTGAGCTTTTGCTTTATGAAATTACTTGCGTAACTTCTTAAGCTGAATTATTTTACCACCTTTGAATCAATTAGTATTTCACATTTTACATGAAAAAATGCATATAAAGAAAGAAAATAGTGAATAGTCCTTAATTAGGGAAAAGCTAAAAATCATTGTAGTAGACAGCCAATCTGACGGGGAGAAGTGAGAGCTCGAGGCTAGATTCAAATAGCGTAATTTAGATGTCTTCCTTGGGGGTTCTTGAATGTGAGTTAGGTCCAGTCAGTGAAGTCAAGGAAGCCATTCAGCTGTCACTGAAGTAGATGCCTACATTTGGCCAACCAACTGATACACTCAGTTTCACTGGCTGCATACCTTAGAGCTCTATTGCTTACAATGGGAATGTACGCACCTGTCTTGAATGTTAACCTTGAACCTGAAGAATATGATATTAGATTTCTTTATATGAAATTAATAAAGTACAGAGCATGTAAATACTTTATGACAGAGTAAAATAAATAGAAAGAGGATTTTTGTATGGTAAATAAATTCAGTACTAAGCCTTTTTATTATGCTTTGACCAGATCATCATTTTCCAGTCAAAATGTAAAGATGGGAGTTTAGACAGCAAAAGAATTCAGATACAGTAAAGATTCAGGTAGCCATCATAAATATTATATCTTGACAGGATCTTAAATATTATTTTATTTAAAAATCATGTAACAGTAGCTTCAGAAATTCTCAAAATTGGCCTCTGCTGTTAGCACAGAGGATAATGTTTTTATTTTCTTTTTTATCCTCTGTGGTTACTTTTTAGGAATAATTTTGAGGCTTCTGCTGATTGCTCTATTTAGACTCCAAGGCTTATTTGTGGGAAAATGTACTAACCACAATGCTGTGAAAAAATCTGTTTCACAGCTAAAAATTTTAATCAGTGGATTTTAAGTACTTTAATTCCTAGATACAAATACAAAGCAGTAGATTGAAAACCTGAGCTCCTTAGAACATCTTCTGTTTGTTGCCTTCTGTGGCTCTAGTGAATGTCCTTTGCTGCCTCATGCCTCTTGAATTCCTGTTTGTTCAGTTAGGTGTCAGTAGGAAAAAGAATGCCATAAGCTTGGAATGCTTTCTGAACTAATGTTTGGAACACTCTTCTGGAGTGTAGGAAATGTGATTTCAGTTCCTGAGTGGATGAGCAGAACCAAGAATCTGAGAGGTATTAATTTTCTGACATCCATCTCAGCTTCCACTGATGCCCTAAAGATGGCTAAAGAGGTTGACCCTGTGACTTATAGAGGATGGATTAGAAGGATGGAATTCAGTCTATCTGATAGAGATACTGTGTCCGTTATATGTTGCACTGCTTGTTCCGGAAAGGCAGTCTAGCTAAATGCATGTAATTTTCCACGAAATCTCAGGAAAATGCAGAAATTCAATCCTTATAGTGCATTCACTTTGTATGCTAGAGTGATCCCTCTTTGTCTCCCTGGGTTTTGTTTGTTTGTTTTTTTTTCCCGTTTTTTTTTTTTTTTTTTTTTGTTCTGGTGTTTTTTTGATGGGGGTTTATGTGATGTTTTGTTTTGTTTTCTTGTTTGGTTTTGGGTTTTAGGTTTTTTTTTGGGGGGGGTTGTTTTTGTTGTTTTTTTTTGGGGGGGGGGTTGTGTCAGTATGGTTGGGGTTTTTTTGCATAAGATTATTTTTAACTCCACTTTCTATGAATATAGAGGTCCCATTATGTCATTTCACAATCCAAGTATTATCTACATTGCTTTGAATATATCTCTGACTCAGCTGTTGCCACCAGGCTCTACCCCAGTTGACCCCTACACACTAGCTTATTTTCTGCATTAGCACTGCATTATGTTGGCACTGGTATGCTGTATTTGTCTTTGCATTTTACCTTATGTTATCACAAAACATTGCCAACATAAAATAAAACACCTACACTGGTGTGGATGAAGTATTGTCCATTTACATTAGCAGACAATTTTGCCAGATTTTTAGCCATTTGTATCAGAAGATTTATTAAGGAATGCAGGGTTATTGGCTCTTTTGCTTTATCAGAATGCTGAACTAAAACCATAATATACTTAATAATTACATTATTAGTCACAAATTTATCTAGACAAGAGTGTTGGTCTGATCCCTTGAATTCATGAAGAATACCTGCTGGTGATATTCGGCAGAATGATTTTTCCTAATGGAGGGATGCAACTGTTCATCATTATGTACAGTCACCTATTCTGTTGCCACCATCATTCACATAAAAGGCAATTTTATATGTTTCTCCCCCTCAGAGACAGCACGTAACATCAACAGAGTCTTTACACCTTCTATAAATTTTTTATGAACATGCTATCAATTGCTAAGGATTCCTGTTTTATTAAAAAGACTACCTCAAATTTTCTTATATAAAATTCATATGAAATGTGCACACTGAAATAAGTCAGCAATTAAACTTTAAATGCCACTTAAGATTCAAGTGGATGTATATTGAGTTGTGGAGAAAATGTTTGTCCTCCTTCCTTAAAATAAAGACATAAGGCACTATGAAGAAGAAATGTTGAATTTACGCCTCATCTTCATATTTGTATTTCATTTTTATTGCACAAAATCTTAGAACTTTCAAGTGTGGCTTTGGAATTTGACTCATGAGTACTTATTATTTTACTCAGCTTTAGACAATGTACTTATTCACAACAGTTTTTATTGTTTATAGCAGCTTTTATATTTATGAATATTTTAATTTTGTGATTAATTGAAGAGAAGAAATGACACAATGTATTAAGGTGATCAAATAATTCATTTAGAAACTGAAAACTAGCCCTTTCAATCTACAGGACTTTCTGTGATGTGACATGAAAGAATTGCAGGATTAGAGTAACATCTAAAACTGATACTGCTTTTTTGTTTGTGGGGTTTTGTTTCACTTCTGGAAGATTTCACACAAACAGGTCTTCATTTGAGTGTCCTAGTGCATCAAATACCTTACTAATCTTTTAAAAATTTCTGAGTGTCATCGTGGGTAAAATCCTGACCTAACAGAAAATAGTTACAGAATGTTTTCCTGATTTAAATAAAGCCTACTTAAAATCTACTGAATTTCACTATTACTACTGCTACTTTTACTAATGCTATTAGTATTATTTGCCATGCAGTATTTTGGTGCTAGATACACAGATTTCCACTGATAATGTCTGAAAATTGAGCCTGGCTTCTTACAGGTCCAAGATTCACACATAATGCATTCTAGCTATAGGCAGGAATACATATTGCTGTTTCTCACAGACGCTAAACTCTCTTGCTGCAAATTCTGCGTTTACATATTTTTTCATAAAATTTGCAAGTGCAGTTCTGTCCTTTGTGTTTGCTTATGAATTTGATAAATGCAAACTTTTTTGAATGATTATTTCCTTAATAATTTTGTAAGAGATTTATCATTTCTATGGTCTAATTTCCAAAGACTGAAACCACTATTTTTTGGTTCTGCTTTGTGTTTGTATCCTATATAAACTTTTGATCCACAGATTTCTCAGGGATGACTGCCAATGTCATGTTTCATAGCTACTATAGAAGTGATTTGGGAATCTTTGAAAAAAATAGAGACTGATTTTTTCCTGTTAAATTTGAATGAGAACAGATCATTCTTGGGGTTTGGTTTTCAGTTTGCTTGATTTTTGTTGTTTTGGTTTTGTGGGTTTTTTTAAATACTAATATGCAGACTGAATATGTGATATGAAATATGACTAACCTTGGTGTACTCAGGGAAGGTATTTGTTCTCTCTTTTGGCAGCACCTGCCCTTAGGATTAATTATGGTTTTTTCCTCTGGGACTAGAAGAATAATGCCTGTCCCTGTTGAAGAATGCACAAACACAGAGCAATAAGCAGTCTTTCTCCTAAAATCTTACTTTAGACTGGCAGTCACAGGATACTGACAGAAGGATAGAAGGGTAGTGGGAGAAGTAATGGGCTATAATTTATTTGAAGAAAAGGTATTCTTAGGACAATCTAGTGGAAAGAAAAAGGAAATAGAGAAGGATAATAAGCTGAGGGTGAATATGCTAATGAAAGAACAGCTAAGAAAAATTAAAATTGGGTAGGAGATTTAGAAAAACATAGACGAAGAAATCTCATTCAAAAGCATTCAAAAGCAGTAAATTCGTGCCCAGATTTGTCTTCTATTAGTCTCATTTCTTTGTTATTTTCCATTTTCTCTGCTGTTGTGTACCAAGCATAGGACTGAGACGAAATGTGTCATTTGATATTTTTACATCTGGGAGTTTCTTCCTCTAGAAGCTTGTATCAAAGAATGTCAAATGGGAGGAAAGTCTTCAGGCAGTGCAGCTTTTGTTTTGGTTGCTTGTGCTTTTACTAGTTCCAGCTAGTTCTTGTCTGCAGTCTTCTGTGTCTGTTTTACCTTATTTGTTTATCTATTCAAGTTCAGAATTCCTAAATAGCATAGGGATGTAATGGAATAACATACATGGACAGGTAAGCCAGCTGCTACATGAAACCAAAACAAAGTGATTTTCTGTTTTGATTCAAATGGTTTATCAATTTCTTTTCAGTGTTATAATAAATCTTTGCTATTTGTTTCCAAACCATTCCTTTCAGTAAAACTGATGACATGCTGCTTACACATAACAGTACTTACCAAAAACCAAGGAGATAGATACTGTTTTGAAAACACACTACAAAAAAATAAAATACAACAAAAACAACAAATAAACAAGGGGTAAAGACAGATAAATCAGATGATAGATAACAAAGAAGACAAAAGGAAAGATACCATTTGTTTATCTGTATTTATAATGGTAAGCTGTACTTTTTTTCACGTGTGAATGATTTAATCATATTTAAGGGGGTTTTTTATTTTGTAAATTTTCTTTGTTGAAAACATACTCTTCAGTTCCTGGTAGAGTTACAAGTAATTCAGTTTTTATGAAGGTTAAGTCCACAGTAAAAGAGGGTGAAAGACTTTGCTATTTCTCTCATCTGCATACATTCATTCAGCTAAACATTCATAAATTCTGTATTCTACATAATTAAAACTGAAAGGTATAAAGCAAATACAGTTAATTTTAATTAATGAAATATGTAAAAGTTGGATCTGAAGAACTGATTTGCTTGCTAGCAAGTCTGATGGTATTGTTTTCATATTCAATTATAACTCAGTTGTTACCTGTATGAAGGGTGGGTCCTAGCAAAGAATACAAATAAGGCAAATAAGTTACATTGAACTGATCACATATTACTCTGTCTAGTCTCTTCGTCTCATAGTGATCTTATTTTGTCAGTTGCACTCTTTCATATGCTATCAAACAGCCTACTGAATTTTATCCTTGATTTGGTAAGGATCTTTTAATTCATCCTTTCCCCTCAGAACACAATATTGCGGGAACTGATTTGATCTCTTGCTGTTCTTATCACTGTTGAAAAATTTACAGTAATGTTTCATTTTATGGAAAGAATAAAAATGAAATGATGTTTTCATTTGCAATCTGCAATGAATATTTTAATGTAAATTAGCATTTTCCTTCAGTGTTTGGGTATCCAGCCACTGTATCTTCCACTGGTAATGCTTAACTATCAGAAGGACTGATTTACCAAACCAGATTTTGGTTATGTTTCTGGGAAGTTGGAAGAGTTACTGAATAAAAGGAGACAAAGTCTGTAGTTTATAGGGAGCTTTTAAGAGTCTCCTGTGGAAAGAATGTTTTAGAAAGATACTGTAAGAATAGAACAATATCTTTTCCACAACATGTTTTTTAAAAATCGTGCCCATTTTAATATTTATTTAATCATTGAAATAATCGGGGTTTGTGTAACAGCTTCTCTGTGAGAGCCCCATTACTAAAATGAATTAGAGGCCATTGGTATTGCTTTCTTTTTTTCTGAAATAGGAAGTGAAATATGAAGTATGTGTCTTTATGAGAGATTAAGTAGTAAATAAAGTGGGAATTGAAGTAAGCATTTTTACCAAAGAAAGTAAGGTGATCAAGAACAAAATTACTTATCGTAAAGACCACTAATAGTGGAAATATAATAAACATTCAGATACACCATTATTGTTAAGTGTATATATTATTATTCTGTAGAGTCAGTTTAGACTTGAACTAGGAATGTGGCTGGTAATGATCTGTGTATATAGTATAAGTACTTGTCTAGCCTTGAGCACAGCAGATTTGTTGGCAATCTCAGTAAATTGTTTTATTCTTGCAGTAAAACTTACTTTCAGGTTTAAAAAGCATGAGCGGTTTTCTTTTTGTCAAGTTTATCTTCTCATCCTCATAAATGAGACCTCTTGTGTTGATTTAAGAAATGTTAATCTAAAGTGAAAAAAAAAGACAACAAACAACGGGGAAGAAATAGCCCCACTCCTATCTCAGTGTAAATGTGCCTGCAGAGGGAGCTATTTTGAAAGACTTAAGGAGGAATACTTCAAAACTTGCATGCAGATGGTCCTTATGCAGGCATACTTGGCTTCTTGCTTCTTAGCTATTTTGATGATAGAAATAAACTAAGTCATCCTCAAGATTATTTTTGTTTCCTTGTGCTTGTTATTTTAATTTTCTCCTTTTTCCAGACATCGAATTCCTGTGTACACAGCCATGATAATAAGATAATTATACACTTTTATAGCACTGATTATACTGCATGCCACTCTACCACTGAGTTTACTTGGGAAATAGGACAAGAATATGAAAGGGTACATCATTCAAAACATATTGATATTAGTTACAAATGCCAGTCCTTTGGCTTTACTGTCCAGTGCAGGATTATATGAGAGTTCTGAAGATCCTGCATAAAATACATCTTACAAATTCTGCATTTTTAACTGTGTAGATGCTCATCCAGTTTTCATATATATGTAGCTGCTGTAGAATTTAACAAAGTAACTACATTTTACTTAAACATTCGTTTCATAAATTCTGAGAATGTGATAGAAACCTCTTTTATTAACTGCATCACAGTAATAAAACAAAGGCTCGTAACTCAGCCTGCATAAAAAATGGGCAGAGTTGCTGTTAGGCAGTTTCTGTTGACTGACTAAAAGAAGAACCCAGATGCTAAGATTCAGTAAGGTCCTTAACCTTGGTAAAGATAGATGAAGAAGTACCCTACCCTTAAAAGCTTCTCTGAAGTCTCTAAGTTTGGTTAAGCTCTTTTAATACCTTAATAACTTCATTTGAGCTTATGTGGACATGTCATTTTCATCACTACCAAAGGGAGTATTTTGAAGCCCAGTGTAGAGAATTCACTTCTTTAAACTTTTTACTCTCTGCTGTGTATGTGTTCAGATGGTATGCATAAGAAAAGTCTCACAAACAGAGCAAGATGGTAAAAACCTGACAGGAAGAGAATAACCTGAGACAAAACATTTCCAATTGGATTTTCACTTGTTATATTAAAAACTATTTGAAGTAAAAAAGCTTCTTAAACTGACTGAGAACACATTAAAAATGTATTGAAAGTTTGAACTGATTCATGTTTTTCAGTATTCAAGACAAAAAATTGCTTTTCCACTGCTAATAGGGCTTCAAACTGGCATTGATATTTTGATGTAGAAGTTTAGCTTTTTTCACTCCTGTGTCTTCTGTCAATGGCTGAACAGAAATTTAACATAATTATTGCTCTACATAAGGCCACAGAACAGAACCTCTTAAAGCTCTAATTTAATATTTAAAAAGACTACTATTGTGCTGATTGTATGGTACCTCTCACTGACCTTCTTCTGTCTAGAGCTGAGCATGGCTGCTTCCTTTATGCTACTGTAGCCTACTAATGTAACAAATATCTTTATATCGAATGTAAAATACCTCTTATATAAGAGATAATAATATATATCTTACTGTATCTGTGTCTTTATATCACAATTCAAGTATTTCTTTGGAATTTTTATTTAATACTAACGTACTCTAATTTATAAAGTTTCAAGTTTGGGTCATTTTCTTAGCAGTGTTTCTCATTCTTAACTCCTGTGATCTCATTTACTTATCTGTGAAACTTTTTATGCTGGCAAAGTTTACTGTGAAAGGGATGCTGTGCTATGGTACTTGTCCCACGGTCTGGTAGATTTGGTTACTGCAGGAGGACATGCTTCTTAACTCTGCCTTTCAGTTTGATAAACAGGCTGCCATTTGTGGAGTTGTTCCTCATGTAATATAGATGTGGTTGCAACTGGAGAAGACAGCTTCACATCATCTAGCTTTAGACTAATCAGAGGAATAAGTAATAGAAGAACCTCTTCTCTAGTGGAAAGTGCATAATAGGCTAGTATTTTTAGATACAGCCTAGTTTGCTGGCAGATGGTAAACATTAAAATTACAGCTACTGGATTTTACATTTGGGAAATGGTTCCTACAGGATATGCAATCTGATTTTGCAAACAGGAAACTTAGTGGGTCCCTTGATTTCAGAAGACCTAATCATTTGTGCAAAGCTATCCTTGTCCACAAGTATTTATAAGACTGGGATTTAAATAGGTTTTCTTCCTTGAAACAAACATAAATAAAACCTCCAAACCAACCAACCAAAACAAAACAACAACAAACAAACAAAAACCAAAACAACAATAGCAAAAAGCAAACAATAACAAGAAGTAATCACCATGTTATCATAACTGTGTTAGGCTTTAAAGGTTAGAGTAATCTTCATTTCAGCATTTTATTTTGTTTTGCACAGGAGGCTTATTAAGTTGCCAGTGAACCTGTTGTTTGTTTTGAGCTCTCTTTTAGTTTAATTTCTTTGCATTCCCGTGGCAGTGTCCTTTTTACAGACATTATGAGGCATTTAATAATAGGCAAATGCATGTAAGTTCCACTATGAACTGAACTGCACAGCTTAAAAGATACAATGAATTTGTACTGTTGTCTTAAAATCAAGTAACTAGGTACTGAAAATGCTTGTTACAAATTCATTCTGTATTCTGTTGTTCATTCCATGATATTTCTCTACATCCATCGGTTCTTTTTAACAAATTGGTTAAAAATCCAATTTAAGATGCAGATTCGAACCAGTTTTTTTCCCATCATTTACACTTGTGGTCTAACCAGTTACTGTCTTTATAATTGTGTCTTATATTTAAATAGAATGGTTTTTGGTTTTTTTTTTCCATTCACTTTCTCAAATCATCTTATAGGAAAGGGCTAGATTTTGTGTAAATCCTTTTTATCTTTTCCTGCTTCAGTGACAGGAAGAACATGTAAATGTGAATATTCATGGAACAGCAACAGTGTAATTATTTTGTCTTATATTCTTTGCATAGTAGTAACAGTAGATTGTGTTACACTGTTTCTGTTGCAAAAAATTATTACTTTTAAAGGCATATGGGCTTCTTTACTAGGCTTCAATTTAAACCTTGAATTCCACCCTTCCACAGTCCTCTTGAAATAGGTTAGAAATTTAGTCTATTAATTTTTCTCTTTATTTCCAAGAACTTTGACTAATTTTATATGAAAAAAATTACTCACCAGCAGAATAAAAGAATCCTCAGATACAGTTGCAGTAAGTAACACAGAATCCATATGAAAGACATTGGGAAAACTGGGTCAGTTGTAGCATGCAGAGGAAATCATAGGCAAAACTAATATCCACTTTGTTATGCAATTTAGCACATTTCATTTCAATGGAATTAGTGGTTTGTGTTGCTGTAACAGAAAGGCAATATCTCACAGAGATTCTGAGAGAAGTACAATTTCTTGCAGAACTGTTGATGTAATCCACAGTGGAAAGCAGCTGAACTGCCATCCTAAGCAAATTGTGCAGGACAAGATGAAGGGACAAATTGTTCTGATTGTTGTGTAGGTGATCAGAAGTTAACACTTGATAACCACTTTTAAAAGTGAGTAACAGCAGTACACATTCACAAGATTGTGATCATCTGCCTGTGTTTAGGACATGAAATGTAGGAAGCTGTTGACCTTAATACAGCCCAGTGCCTGGACTAAATATATGAGGGAAGGAAAAATTTGGTCAGGAAAAACATACCTACAAAATAAAGTAATTGCGTAGTAATAGAAAAATTGCATAAAATAAGAATTATTTCTTCCTTGTCAGAAAAGGGGCTTCTACCAACATAAGAAATTGAAATTCTAAAGGGCCAAATATGATGAGTGGTCTCCTATGCTAGTACTTTGTTTTGTGCTGCCCGTTTAATTCTTGCTCTATGAGGTTGTATATTCCCCAGTAACTGCTACTAGTAGATTCAGTTAGCTGTGCCATTCACTAGTTGTACATAGCAACTTATATATCATTATTAATGCATGAGAAAATTTAAAATGAGGCATCTCTTGGTCCTAGACTAGAACATAAACTTCAGTTCACTTTATTGGCAGGCTAAAAGACAACCTGTGTCCAATGAAATTGTAATAATATAGCATCTTCAGAGTTGCCTTTTGCTAGGTAAGGGTATGTTTTGTGAAATAAAATAATTCCTCACTTAAATTTTAAGCTACTAAATCTACTTCTTAGTGGGGTTATATCAACATCATGCACTAGACATTAGGTTAAAATAGCATCATTAGGTTAAAGTATCATCATTACTTTTTTTAATAAAAGAGCAAAATCATGATTTACATCTAATTCGAATGTGTCTCACTCTAGCTTATAGCTGCCTTGATTTTGTTTTAATTACTTTTCCTTGCTAAATGAGTTCTTGTGATCGCAAGAGTATTTTTATATTTCTTTTAAGTCATGTCTTAATATTCCTTTTGCAAAGCGTCAGGAGGCTTCGGCTCCAAAGTCTAGAGAATAGGACTACTTTTATTAAATGTGTATGCCTAAAATGTAGTAGATATTAGCATTGACAGTAAAGGGAGGCCTAGAGGTATAACTTCGCTGTCTACACTGGCAACATCTGAAATAGGAGTTTATTCTTAGTGTTTCTTCTCTGTCATTTTCCTGAGTTGCTATGGGGTTTTTTTTTTGCTTATCCTTTACTCATGCTTATAATCTTTTAAAATAAAAGTCTCAGAATGGGTGGCAATGTTCTTAGTAGGGACAATGTCATCCCCCTTTTCTTACGAACTGCTTCCTTCTTATATACCCAAAGATAGCATCAGTCTATCACACTAGAATCTTCTTTTGCTATAAAAAAAACCCTCAAACCCCCAGGGCTTTTTTAGTCATTGATTTGTCGTGTGCTGCCCCATTGCTCTCCTCACATTCGCATACTTTCTGTAGCTATAGCTCCAATTACTGTTCATGTATAAATCTGTGCTTTGCTTTGGATATAGAATTTTCTTTGAAGAAAAAAGAACAGAATACTAAGTGGATTTGTATCATGCTGCCTGGGTGTTTTATCCTCATTGGATCAGTCATCTGTAAGATTTATTATCGGTAATTTTCTGTTTACTTTCAGATCCTTGATGAAAATATTCACTTTACAGCATGCTGAGCTTAGGGCTGGGAGCCATGTACTTCTTTGTCTATTATTAATTCTAAAAAATGTTTTCTCTGTGTCTTGGGTTTTCAGTTTCTCTGATCTATTTTCTTCATTTGTAAGATGAGGATAATTCTACTTTCTAACTCTAAAATGGTTTAAAAAAAAAAAAAAAAAAAACAAAACAAAAAGCAACCCTAAAACAAAGCAACAAAAGGTTGAAAAGCAGAAGAGTTGAAGAGGAGGGAGTGAGACAAGAGTAATCTTACCACATAAATTGTTATGTAGGCCTATACTTCAGCAGATGGTAGTTACCGTGCGAATAGAGAGTATTTATACACACTTTTATGTCTCTTCTATAGCCACCTTTTCCATCAGTCCCTTTTCCAGAACAGCAGAGCAGTAGGTATTTGCGCACTTACTGTACTTATTCCAATCTTAAATATCTGTGTGATACCAGAAGAAACATGAATACAGACTTGCAATAATTTCATCTGAAGTCTTTTGGTATTAAACTGTCATAAAAGTTTTTTATCCCAAATTCACACCATTTATTTCACTTGATTTGAAAAGTCTTAGTTTCTTCAAAATTCTGTGTAAACAGGATGTTTTTAAAATCCAGATTATGGAGTGAGGGAGTTAGGAACCCAGAAGTAGAAGGGAACTTGGAACCTTACTCTGTCAGTTTTTAGTAGCTGAAAATTTCTGCCAAATGACATGGATGTGACCTAAAATTTAAGACCCTGGAAGTAATAGATATGGTGTACTAATGAGGAACTAAAACTTCCCAAATCAGCCTATGAAAATTAAAATACCTGTATCACTCTGTCTTCTCCCCAGAAAGGATATTTTTGGTGTGTGCGTGTGTTGAAATACTTCAGATAAGGCAAACTCATTAAAAATACACTGAGCTTTTGTCCAGGCAGTTGGGTATTTTCTTATTCTAATTTTCATTCTCAGACACTATTCTCTGGTATTAACAACATAGATAAATATATCCATGCATTGATGATGCATCTCTGCAGCTCTTTCTCAGAAGGCTATTTATGCAATATGAAATCTTGGATAAAAATAGGGGAAAAAAAGAAACACTGTGAATGGGCTCAATGACTCACTTACAAAAATATTTGGTGACCTGCCATGAAATAGTTAGAGAATGAAAAAAGCAGCATCAAAATTCTGCATCCTGTTGGGAGCTCACATATCTTCAGTAAGAATATTGGTACAAAGACTTGTTGTTGCAAACAGACAAATAATGCTTGTGACTCATTGCTTTGATCCCAAAGTAGCATGCAGGCAAAATTGTCTCTTTATATAATGCAACAAATTCAGCAAATGATGACAAACAACTCACCAGCTCACATAAAAGAACATTCACAATATCCAGGCTGCTTCAAAAGTTCCACTAATTGTTAGGCAAATACCAATTACCACTAGCTGTTTTACCACTACTCATGTATTCTGCATACATTTGTAATGAAAAAGCAAAGCCCTCTACATCTTACAAACATGAAGATCTACAACAGGGAGCTTTCTAGAAGTACTCTGGCAAGTTGTTGTTTGGTTTTTTTTTTTTTTAATATTCCTTAGAAATAAGTGCTGGAAATTATTTCTGGAGAGATTATTTTATATGTTTGTAGAGACATTGAGATGTTTAGTTGTCAGACCTTTCTTTTAGTTACTTGTTCTTGACTAGATGCTTAAGTTAGAGCATCTCTCCATGGAGCTTGCAGATGCCTGACTCCACAGTTCAGGTCTATTCTACAAAAAGAGTGTTTTAGTTAGTAGTGCAGTCACTGGAGAAAGATAAGTAGCTCTGAAGATCATGGGAAAGAATGACTTTTTCTAGTGCAGGTTTCTCCTAAGTTAAGACAGAGCAACCACCCTACAGAAAGGAGATACCTCTGGGAACCTTTCTGTTAGGAACCAGTCTGATTTGCATTCAGGAACAGGCAGTGTATAGAAACAGCTATTTCTCATCTTGCCCTGGTATTTACCAAAGATGTGGGAAACTTATTTTACTGACTTGCTCTGCCCCAAAGGTGATATTCCAAGCGATGACAGACTGTAAACTTTCTGGAAAGCTGGGTAACTATTCGGACAGGCTAGAAAAGTTGTGGGGCCATAACATGAAGAGTCAAAAGGAAGCTGCATGCATGAATGATGAAATATTTAGAGAAGGGAAAATAGTGGTATCCGAGTAATTTTATATATACATATATATATATATATATATATATATTTCGTTTGTATTAGTGTTTAAATTCCCATGGTAAAAAAAAACCTACAAACAAGAACAAAACAAAGCAACCACAGTCCAGAGCGTCAGTTCTGCAACCTTCTCCCAGTTTGGCTTTTTTTTTTTTTTTTTTGCATTTCCTTTTCTAGCAATAAACACCACCCAATGGGTTGAAGTGTTTGAGAAAAGGCATTTTTGTTTAATTGTTACTTAATAAATGCTACACACACAAATATATGTACATAAAAGTTGCATTGGAGACCAAAAAACACAGATAGGGCCTAAAAGTACAGTTCAAATTAAAAACAAGAATGGGAATTACAATTTCTGCATAACGATAGAAGTTACACAGTTTTTCAAATACGTTTGAAATAATGTATTTTTCTATTATTTTTCATTTTAAGATGATCGTAGGAGAGAATAGGCTTAGAGAAAGAGTATTTATTTAAAATTGCCTCATGATGTAAGTTGGAAAATACAAGTTTATATAATGTTATGGATTTTTCAAGAAAGATACTTTGCATTGAATTTTCATCCAAACAAAACTAAAACAGTAAGTAAAACTAGGAATGTTGATTGCCATAGCTTATCCTCCACTTTGTGCCAGCAATCTAGTGAATGGGTGCAATAATGTATTTAAAAAATTAGCGGGTGAAATGCTTTGAATAGAAATGAAAGACCATAAAATCCTGCTAGAGTTGTAAGATTTCAGTAAAAATTATTTTCACAATATATGAAGCAATGTTAACAAAAAAAGGCAGAGAAGTTTGAAGAAAATAGTAGAATATTTTTCATGTGATTGATTGCTTTGTTTTTTCATGTGTATTAGGTATATAAAGTAGCCTTCTGTTCTGTATCCAGGCAACATAAAATTGTTCCATTTTAATAGTAAAGTGTGAGAGTAAATATTTTTAATAGGCACATACTGCAAATGTAATGAAGGACTGGTTTACCCATCTGTTAAGGGTAAAGAGAAACAAAAAAAAAAAAAATTTTTTGAATAAAAGGTCAGCAACAATCAGAATTTCTAAACATTTTTCAAAGAAGTACAACCATAAATATTAATATATCCTTAATTTTGTCTCTAATGCCATAACATGAAGAGGCTTTTGTACAAAGTTATTCTCAATTTTGTTTCTCTTAATTAGGAAGAATAATTTCATTCCTATCAATAATGTACATAAGCAGGTCAGAAATTCCTACTTCTGGGGATCCAAATATGAAAACAAATTCACAACTTTTTTTTAAACCAGATTATTTAATTCTTAACACTTTATTGTTACCATTCTTTACAAGCAGGATAGATGGAGGAAATAGTGAAAAAGTTCTGTCTAGTCATTCCTAGGTATTCTTTATTCTGCTGAGCAATGGAGATACATAACACGCAGTGAGAGTGCTTTTAGTGTGGTTAATGGTAACATTTTTTGTTTCAGAGGGCTGAATTGTCTCTTAAGTTTAGGATTATGTTCTTGAATACATGATAGTTGGGAGGAATATTAAGTATGAAGACAATTTGATTTTGGCAAGAACTTTTCCTCTCTTCGAGCTTATGAATTCCTGGAATTAAAGGATAGGAGCAACCAATCATCTTTGGCTTTCTGTAGAAACCAGCACAAAAAACTTAGCCAAAACTGCAGAATGTGAACTCTTAGTCTTCAGAACTGGTTTCTAAAAAAACTCAGTTATTTCTGTTACAGTCTTCGGTTGAAAATAACAACTAGAAAATTGTAATACTATTTGGAGACTTTTAAACTGTGAATATTGAACAGTTTCTAACCTTTTTTTTTCCGCTCTAAAATCACCAGAATAAAACTTCTGGTTGCATAACCAGAAGAATACAGGATGGAAAGATGGAAAAAAAGTCCACATACTCAGCATTTACATTTCATAAAATAGGATGTATGTGTGCAAATCCAGAAGCAATTTCACCTTTTCTGTGTATATAGCACATCTTTCAAGACTTGCTGCCTTAATCTTTTACTGTTTTCAAGAATCTGAAGGCATCAGAATGGTTCCAGGTGATACCTATCTTTGGGTTTATAACCAAATTTAATCAAGGTTTTTCAGGCTTCTCAGATACATTTTCTGCTATGAAGAAGCATTTCAGAAGATCTGACTTTATCTCACCTGAGTAATCAATCTAAAGTCTGGAAATGGTCGTACTGCATTTCATTAAATACTTCCTTATTTTCTTTTGCAGCAGATAGATTTCTTTGTTCATTTTTTATGCTCGGTACTGTTTGCTGTTAATTGTCATATTCTTACAACTGTTTTGCTAGATGTTGAGCCCTATAACCCATTAGATCTAAGTTAACTTGATCACCTTGAGCATCATTTCGAGCACAAATTTGTGAGGATTCTCATCTTTCACTAGTAATACATCGAGTGTGGGTGTATCAAGAGTACTTGCTGTTTCAATGCATGTCATTTAATGCCAGAAGAAGAGTTGGATTGGTTCTGCAGGAATAAGATTCATGTGGGAGATTTTGATAGCATGTTTCATTTTTTGTAAAACAAGTGGTAGTACAAACTAGGAGGTGAAATGCTGTAGATTTGAGAAGCATGTTAACTGCTGTCACAACCTTGCTTAGCTCTGAGAGGGGGGTGAGGCAGTATTTCCAACCATCCCTCCAACCTGTGCTGTTTCCCGGGAGGGATCTCTCTAATTTCTGTCTTCCTCCTGATTTCCTCAGTGAGCTTTAAATGAATAGCTCCTTCTCTGCTCTTTCAGCTCCACTCTTCTTGATTGAATTATCCCATGTAATACACTTCTGTGGGTGCTTCCCTTCCTTCCCCCTGGTATGAGGGGTACTCCCTCCCTTGCACATATCAGGAGTTGTGCTTGCTATGCTCTTAAGAAATTACTTCCGTTAAGCTCCTCTTGTTAGTGTGAAGATGATTATTTCAGTGGCAGTTCAGAGCTGGAGAATGATTCAGTGTTTCAGTTTGCCCTCTAAAAAAAGTTTGGGGTTTTTTTGGTTTGTTTTTTTTTTTTTTTTTTTTTTTCCTCTTTCTAACCGCAGTAACTATTAAAGATTTAATGAAGATTAATCTTCCATTTGTAAGACCTTGCCCCTGTGAATAGGATCCTCCTACTATTTGTATCTCTGTCTGAGAAGTCAAATACTTGATGTTGTTGTGAATATTTTCTAGCAACTGATCAAGGATTTGTGTTATTTTGTTTTTGAAATGTGTTGGTTTGAGAGCAATGACAGTGTGTATTGGGGAAAGGAGGGAGAGGGTATCCCCCAAAATCAGCTGTAAGAGTAGGGGATTGTCACTGAACAATTTCCAATAGTCTCTCAGAAATCAGCAAAACTGAAGCCATTGTGAAGAAAAAATTAAGAGCTAGAGCATATTTTGGAGATACTTAGAAACCACAGAATGTGTTCTAAAGCCAATTCTAGTTCAATATTTTTACTCCAGTATTTCCGCCTTTCTCACATAACATAAAAATCACTGCATGGATACATAAATGTAAGCAATGTAATAATTAAAACCATCATCAGCTAATGAAGTTTAGCCTAAGATTCATAAAACCAGATTTCTAAAAGTAAGGATAATAATTTATTATTGTTAGCCTTTTTTAGTGCTATAAAACAGACTTTATTAATTAGAGAAGTAAGCACAGAAAAAATGTTCAAAACCCAAACACAAGTACAAATATACTAGTGGGGAAAATCCCACATTATCTGGAAGATTAAATTAAACAAATCTAATTGTCATTTCCTTTTCTAAATTGTGAATGCAATAATTGAAAATCTAATTTCTCCCTAAGGCCCAGAGTAATTCTATTAGGAAGCCATTATATACCACTTAAGAGAAGGAAGTTTATGTGGTTCCTATGAAATGATGGTTGTTGTAGCATGAACTCAGCTACCAACAGGTGATTTTTATATTAAAATGTCTAAAGAAAAACGCAAAAGACATAGATGCAAAGACAAAAATGCTACCAGCTAAGTAAAAAGTGAACAATGAGTAAGACAACATCCTGTCAGGACCACATGTTATAGAATAGTAGACTTAACAAGTCACTTCTCTAATTTATTTTTATGGTTATATTATTGCTTACCTATTATATTTCTATAATCATATATTTGTTATTTAGGCTTATATAGAGCATGATCGAGATCAAGTCTAACTGAATGCTATGTAGGATTCTCAAAGTGATATTTAATTTAAAATTAAGAACTGCATGGTTGAATGAGGAGTATATATATTTATTTTCTAAATCATCCGATATTGTTCAAGACTGGTACAAAACAGCAAAAATATTTCACCTGCTAAGATAATGTGGCAGGGCAAGACTGATCAACACCTTCCAAATTTATTCAGAGCCTTATAGAAAACTTATGAAATAATGTGATGAAACAAGTAAATCCATGATTTCATTGATTTGAACATAACATGTTATTTGTGATGCAAAATAAATGTTTATGAATTTTGTTTCATATACTAGTAGAGTTTTTTTTTAATTAAAATCACAATGGAAGGTAGAGAAATAGTGCAAGTGCTGCTTTATTTGTGCAGAGCCAATTTAGCTGTTCTCTCAGTACCTTATGCTTGTTTTCTGTGCTTATCAATGACATGCATTTTGCTTCAGTGTTCAAAGTATGTTTTTGAAGGCAATGTCTAGAACTGATCCATAACCAATGGATGGCTCCTGCGCAGGTCACTGATGAGTGTCCAGGCTTCAAGACAGCAGTATATTACCAACACAAAATCTCTTTTCTGAAAGAAGAAGGTTCAACTTGGATGCTTTTTTCATCATAAATTAACTGGCACTGATGCAGTAGCTTCTGGCTTTCAAATACTGCTGAGTAAATAACAGCTGATGCATTAGGCCAGGTACAGTTGTTGTATTTCAGTTCTGTGCTTGTAAGCATGTTCTTCTTCTGCCAGAATAAGACAGGAAGACGCAGTAGCTTTAATTTGAATAGGTTTTGAATTCTGCAGCTAGTATTCTGTATTCCAGACGTATGATATTTTTCTGTTTTTTAATTTTTCTAGCTAAAACAGAAAAAAAAAAACACAGTTTGTGTTCAGTTTTGTAGTCTAAGCTGTGTGAATGTTATGCACTGTTTGCTGATTCAGGGGGATGGAGATTATACCTGAGAAACAGGAAGCAACACAACCCAATGAGGTAAGTTATTACAACTGATTCTTGCAACTGAGAATGATGCCTAAAAGGATAGGACAGCTGTCTACAGAGCAGAAGATAAGAGACCATTGCCAGTGATCACTTGTTAACCATCACTGTCTTACAAATGGTCAGTCCTCATGAGAAATCTGCCATTTGAAATCACGTAGCTTTTTATAATAGATTCATGATGTTAGGCCATCTATTAGAAAATAGTTTTTGTTAGATGCTGCTCTCTCTTCCTTGCATTTTGCTACGTTTTGCATTTAAAAGTTCTTACCTCTTCATGTAGTCCATTTGAACTAATCAAATTTGTATCTTTTTCTTCCTTTTATTTTTCTTCATCCTGCTTTTTAAATGATCTGTCTTGTGTATTATATTAGTCGTCCAGTATGAGTTACTCCTCTGCTTCCTCATATTTGCTGCATTCGTTCTTCCAACTGTGAATGTAGTCTTAAGCTCAAAATGAGACACACTAGAAAAATGTGAACAGAAGCACAAATATACAGCTTCCTTTGAGAGTCATGCATTGTGGCTTGGGAACGAGATCATAACTGACTTTTGTTTTCCTGTTCATCATGGAGCCCCTCTCCTATCAGAGGATGGCTCACTGTAAGTCACAGTTTGTGCCAGTCACAGTTTGTGCCAGGCACAGATGCAAGAGGCCATAACTAATCCCAAATTGGGGTGGCTCTTGCCATATTTTTTTCATTCTGCATTACTCTTTTCCTGCTATAGGGCCAGTGCAGAGAGCATTATCCTGCTTCCGTGTCTTTGCCATCCATTGAATTCTCAGACTCAGCTCATCTTCCTGCAAGAAGCTCTGTGAGCTGGATTTTACCTGTTATGTCCCTGTTGCATCACTATGAATCTGCCTTGACTTCAGTGAATTCACAGAATCAAGGTTGCTCTGCTTTATTTATTAGATAACAGCAGTGCTATTTTATTTAGTTAGTTGTTCATTTATTTACAGAAACATTCATTTCCATGTGTCTTTCCATTGGCAGTAGTGGGCATGTATGTAATTCAGGTCAAGCAAATTGAGTGAAAACGACTGTAGGCAATTGGAATAATGCACACTGATTGGCATGTTAGTGGCCCTTATCAAATGTTTACAAAATGCTAATTCCTTGCAAAACCTCATTTTCTAATAATTTCATTCACTCAAGACGAAGTGATTACTATAGGTGCTGCCAGTTGCAATGCAGTTCTTACATAAGACAGCAAAGAGCAGTATTCTTCCTGAAGAAGAGGTTGTTTATGCCATCATAAGAAAATAAAACTGGAAGTCAGAAGATATATGTCAGTGCTGGTGACTACTTCGTAAACTGCCAACAAGAATTCATTGGAGGGCAACTTGGGTGACTTAATTTTGTTGAGTACTAAACCGAGTATTTGGCTTGAGAGGATGTCTGCCTTTTTTCAGAGGTAATAGTACCATTATACTAACAGATTATTGACCAGTAGAGAAATATATGTTTCAGTGAATTTCTTTAAAGTTCAATTTTATTTCCCTTTGAAGTAGAATTATATAAAAACAACAAACTGTTGGTTAACTTTGTTTTAAATACTAAACATAAAGTAACCTAATGAAGTTCTTAATGTTGTGAGCCCTTATTTTTCATTTTCACAGTGACTTGTTAGAACTTGCTTTTTTGACACTAATATATTAGTGGAATAATAGTGTCTGCTTGGTCACTTGTTTTGTTTTTTTTCCTATCAAGAAAAAATTATGCCTAAACCCTTTTATTGAAGGACACCAAACTTTTGTTGCTGATAATTAAAGATAAAAATCCCCTCGTTTTTACAGCTGGTTGCCATTTATGTCATGAAGTTTAACCTGTCATTTGTAGGTGCAAACGTAATGTCTTTGCTAGTCTTTAAAATACGTATCTTTTTTTCAGTGTCCTATTAGGTTTTCTCTAATATGGATGACTAGCTAAAGATGTCAGGTCTTCATAATAATGTTGATTATTTAATTGAAAAAAATTGAAGTATATTAGATTAGTCTTAATTTCATGTAGATTTGATGTGGTGCTGCTGACTGATACCTAGTCCAGCCCAAGCAGTGATCTGGGCCTTCTAGGTGACTCCTCCCAGTTAATATACTGGGCATGACGTTCTGTGGTATGGAATACCGCTTTGGCTAGTTTGGGTCAGGTGTCCTGTCTTTACTTCCTTCCCGCTTCCTGTGCCCCTCCTCACTGGCAGAGCATGAGACTGAAAGGTCCTTGGTCAGGGTAAGCCCTGCTTAGCAACAACTAAAACATTGGTGTGTTGTCAGCATTGTTCTCAGATTAATGCTAGAGCACAGCACTGCACCAGCTACTAAGGAGAAAAATGACTGTTACAGCTGAACCCAGGACAAGGTTTCATCTATACTTTATAATAATGAAAAAATCCTCCTATTTCCAGCTTTAATAGACATATAGTACAACTCTTCTTGAAAAAATTGGCACTTATAAATTCACCAGAATCTTTAGAAGTGGAGATTGTACCGCAACTGTGGAATTACATACTGGGTCTGGCTGCACATAGTGCAGTGTTTAACACATGGCTAAAAGTGTTGATAACACACCCGTGTATTGTCTGTAGGTGAACAGTGCTTGCACAGAGCTTTTTTTTTTTTTTTTTTTTTTCATTTTTCTCAGTCTGTTCCAGAGCTGGTGAGCTGGAGGTGGTCAAGAGACTGAGAGGGTAAGCAACAGTCAGGACAGTTGACCCAAATTAACCAATGGGATATCCCATGCCATATAACATCACACTCAGGGGATATAACATTAGAGGAAGAAGTGGGGTGGGTTTGGCTTCCAAGTAGTTGTTGTTCAGAGACTGGCTAGGCATCGGTCTGCATGTGGGAGGATGTAATTTCTTTCATGGGTTTTTTTTGTTTGTCTGTTTGCTTTGTTGTTTCAGTTTGGTTTGGTTTTTGTTTTGTTTTTCTTTCACCTATTACATTATTTTTGTCTCAACCCACAGTTTTGCTGCGTTTGTTCTTTGCATTTTCTCCTCTTCCTTTCTTCTGTATTTCTAGGGGCTGAGGGTAACTGCACTGCAGATTTGTGGGTGCTTGGCTACTTGCCAGGGTCAACATACCACAGAAAAGCAGTGACGCATTCAATTGTTTTACTGTAATCATAGCACGTTTCTCTTGTTAAATACCTTTGTATTTGACCCTCTAGATCAGTGATTATAGAAAGCATAGGCTGACTGAATACACCAGGTATTTGTCAGTGTCCTCTGCAATGCACACAATTTTTTTTTACTTTTTCTCTTTTTCCTGGCAGTGACATTCTTAGAACAATTGATTTATTTTAGCCTCGGGTTTTTATATTTTAATCAGGCTGTTTATAATGCATTCAACAACAATCTTTTTATCGGACCTGCTGTTTTATTGGTTGTATTTTGTGCAATGGCAGGTTTTACTTGTGAATATTTGGATAAGTAGTAAGTAAGAAGAAAACAGATCAGTTAATACGTTCTGCAAAATTTGTTGCTGTCATCTTTCTTTACTACATTTTTTTCAAAACCTACATTCAGAGCATTTGGCAGAAGCTTTTTTAATGACACTTCACATAGAGTTATGTACTACTCATCATGAATAATAACAGAATTAAATGTTCAATCTCTAGTGCTTCAGATAACATCCACTGGCGTAACCTCATTGCACGGTAGTTTCAGAGCATTTTACAATGAACAAAGCAAATTTAAAAGCTGTTAAAGTCTCATGTACAAATTTCAATTGGATTTGTTAAAAATGTTTCATTGTAGAAATATCATAATGACTTTAATGAAGGAAACTTGTTGACCTCTGTAGTACTCTGATAAATTTATGCAAAGAAACTTTTCACTGCTTAGAAATGTGTATAAAAATAGGTTTAAAATCTTGTTTAACTGCATTCTATTGTCTGTCATTTCCCTCTCCCCTCCCAAGTGTTCTTATAACATATGCTATCCAGGGCTTTTTCAAAAGGCTTTTATGTATTTAAGACTATATATTTGCCTGAATTATAAAGAACACACTTTAGATTTCACTACCAAAGCAATATAGAAAAAAAAAAATCATATTCTCTCTTCACCCTCTCTCTGACCTATTCTTTTATACTGCATGTGGTAATGAGATGTTCTTAATAAGCAGATTTAGGTTTTGTCCTCACAATAGAAGTGATTTGAAAGAATTCATCAAGGTAGAATCATAACCTTATCATCATATTTAGGGGCTGGAGTGATAGGGCAAGGGGTAATGGGTTAAAACTTAAACAGTGGAAGTTTAGATTGGATATAAGGAAGAAGTTCTTTACTGTAGGGATGGTGAGGCGCTGGAATGAGATGCCCAAGGAAGTTGTGAACGCCCCATCCCTGGCGGTGTTCAAGTCCAGGTCGGACAGAGCCTTGGGTGGCATGGTTTAGTGTGAGGTGTCCCTGCCCATGGCAGGGGGGTTGGAACTAGATGATTTTAATGTCCTTTCCAACCCTAGCTATTCTATGATTCTATAACAGACTTTATTGTTGCATAAGCCTGAGTTAGAAAATTGGATTAAAGACATCACTATCCTTTATATTTTAGCATAATTTATTAACTCATATCAAAATTGTAAGACGTCGTCACTACAGTTTTAACTTATCATATCTTGAGTTAAAATCTGAAGGTTTTCTGGAGCGGCTTAGAGTAATAAGCCATAGTAGGCAGAAATTTATTTCAGTGACTGCTACTTGAGCAGGCCATACTACTGCTCGAGTTGCTAAACATTACAAGATTTGCATTGACAATAACACCTGCAAACAGCAAACCATTTTGTAGCTCAAGGAGAAACATTATTATTTTGTTTTCAGGATGAAGAACTATCTGTGTAACTATTTCTGCAGAGATCCATACATGGCCAGTCCGCAATGCTCACATTTGTCTTACTAAATAGTTGTCTCAGATTCCGCACAGAGTGAGTCTGTGCAGAAGTGATGCTTACTCAGCTTTGTATGAGCTGAAGGAAAAATTCAGCAATGTTTTTTTTCTACTAACTGTGTGCCAAGGACACAATCACTCCATCTTGCATTCCACTATCTTTTCAATAAAGTTTAAATGATACTGTTAAAGTTGCACACAGTTGAAACAAAAAGGAATATATAGTTACATTGATTCCAAATAAAATATCATCTATCCATGCTTCCTGCCACCAAAGACAGTTGGGGTTGTTTAGGGACAGTTAATGAAGGGTAGGCATAATTCCTTCTAATATTCCTCTATGCTCCAAATATTTATGTCTCAGGGACTTCCTGAACCAACTGTAGTCTCTATGTACTCTGTAATCCCCAGTGCATTTCACTTCGTATTTGTATACATTAGCATTTGAGTTAAACAGATAGATACACTTTTACAGTGGTAAATGTGATATATGCAGAGAAAAGCTAATAGAAAATATAAAGATTCTTTTGTATGCTTGTCGTTCACTCTTTTCTTTAAACATGACCCTACTATGGCACTTCACTAAGGAGAACAAAAAAGGCATGATTATGCTTTGAAGCACAGTCTCTTGTATCTTACTTTTATATTATTTATGTAATATTTCTGATCAGATGTACAAATCAATCTTATTTGTGATAACTTTGCCTGACAAACAAATTGCAGCAGGTCTGAGCAGCCGTTGTGAAGAGGCATAAAGTCAAAAGAAATGTGAAACCAGACTACAGCAGAGGCTTAAAAAGGAGGAGACAGATCAAAATGCACTAGCTTGTTGATCTCATACAGATTTCCTGACAATTAATTTCTTGTTGTGCTATCTTGGCTACTCACTGTGTCTTACTAAGTTTGCTATTAAATTTTATGTAATGTCTATGTCTCAGAAATTAACATTTTGTTCACTATAAGTACTAGAGATTAATTTATTCTCTAGGTAGGGACCAACTTCATCTAAATTTGCCTAAAATGTAGGTGTCGGTTCTAAGCTAGTCATCTACATTTGTCTATTTTCTACAGAGAAATAAAATTACTTTGATAGGGATTTGACCAATCCAAAGCTAGAGGCCTAAAAAGCTGAAGGTACTTTTAGAGGGATTTTTTTGTCTTTCCACAGTAGCTCTCAAGTTAGTACAAAAAGGTAATAGATTAGACACAGGTTTTTTAGGTGTCTAAAGTTGTGATCCATACATCCTTCCATGTCTCCTCTGATCTGGAGCTCAAATATGTCAGTTATGATTGATGTTGTTTCTTGACATACTCATGTTATTCTCCTCAAACTATTATTCTATGTCCATAAATCATCTCGTAACTTTCAGTTGAAAATACTTTTGTGTAAGTATTAAGATAGATTATATTCCAATATCATATTTATTACAAGTTTAATGCATTATAGTTGCTAAGCAGCCTACTGAGTTATTTGCATATCTGGAATATGTCCACAGCTGAAATGCAGCTGCATCTGAGTCTCCTCTTTGCAAATTGAAATTCCATGGTTGGAAGAATATAATTTTGATCCTGATCATGTCCACACTATCATTTCTAATTCCAATAAAGAGTTTCCACAGAAACCCCCATTATTCTTGCCACTTCTTTGCACATCATTCACATTGCTTCACATTGCTGAGAGGTTCTGTAAAGTACAGCCTGGACCCTTCCAGGTGAACCTCAGCTGGAAGATGTGCTGACCTTTACGTTCTATGTCCACCAGTGGTCATTCATCCATCCCATGGGACCAGACAAGAGTCGTTCAGTAGTAAAAACAATATGTAAAATGTGTACAGTGTGGACACAAAGGCCAGCTATTCTGTTCCAGACTCTAGACTCAACACTTGTAGGTCTGCACGGCATGCTAATGAATGGATGGCCTCTGCCTTGAGGCAAGGCTGTATGTAGACAGAAGTAAACTGGGTGGATTTCATAGGTATTGGCACCTGCTATTTGTCACTGTGGGTTCTGACATAACCTTTTAGTAATTAAGGGAAAATATCACCACTGGTTTCTTGGGGTTTGTTTATTCTCTCAGTAAGATTTTTGTGGTGTAG
Source organism: Ara ararauna (assembly GCA_028858755.1). NCBI lineage: Eukaryota > Metazoa > Chordata > Aves > Psittaciformes > Psittacidae > Ara > Ara ararauna. The sequence goes on from CM054378.1 coordinate 56,855,954, forward strand.
TGGGAAAATTAACATTGAAGATAAGACCTAGGGATTTCCTGTAAATTGGATTTAAAAGAGTTCTGTGTGTAGCTTTGTGTCTTCACTGCATTATTAAAACAGTGCAAGTGAGAGCATGTAGTTTATGAGTCCATTCATTTTTAAAGGCTGTGGAAAAGGAAAATTCCCCATTATTTCCATTTGTAGTCTTCTTCCTCCTTTACTGTAGCTAATCTAACAGATTAAAACTAAAGCATGAATCTAGGCAGTGTTCCTTAATAGAACAAAGAAATATGCATAGAACTGGTACTTCAGAAACCTCAATTTAAAAAAGCATTTATTTTCTCTACATGAAAGAATGCAGAAAATATTAGATACAAGATTATTACAAGTAACACAGCAAAAAATAAAATTAAGAATTCTTTGTGTTTCCTCTTATAAAATAATGCACTGTTAATTTATTTTTCAAGAATAAACTGTCATAAGGGAAAAGCTGCTCAATTCATGTGGTTTATATCAAATCAGATTATTCATTTATTAATGACATATGACTAACCAGCAGTCAGTGAATATCAGCATTATAAAAGATAAGCTACAATACTTGACACTTAAGAGCGGTTAGTAAAGAGTTGCAAGTTTCTAAACACCCTTCTATAACTACCTGTATGAAGTTCTAACCACAGACTGTAATGGATGGAAACCTCGCTGAGAGTTGATTGCTTCTCATGACTGAGAGACATAGCAAAGTGTACTCAGTAGAGTATATATGTTTATGTTCATTGTGACTGTCAAAAAGAGACAGGAAAACATAGGTATTCAGCTGTTCTGTGAGCTTCATACTTGGCTGCACTGGGGCACCTGGCCAGTGCTCTCAAAGCGGACAATGGTGAGATCATGAGAAGCTGTACGGTCCCACAAGTAAACAATTAGAGATCTGGCATAAAGCCAGTTGTTTTGATAAGGGTATAAAAGCGGGACCCTCTTGTGGCATGGCTGCTCCAGCGTCAGGTAAGCTCCTACCACTCACTGACTGACACAGACTAAAAAAAACCCCACAAGACTGCACACGCGCCAAGAGGGTCCGTCTGTGTCAGCCCATATAGACAGCCCCTGACTGGGTGCAGGCAGTCCCTGGGAGGATGCTCTGTCCAGGCTGGAGGGAGTTTGCAATGTCAGTGGCCACTTTTCACACCACCAAACCATGTCCAGCTGCTACATTCTTCCCACCTCCCCCTCTCTACTTTTGCAAATTGTCATGCTACTTTTGCCCTTCTTTTCAAGCTGACCTTTGCTTCACAAAGCTGTAATTCCCTGGTTACTACTCAGTCCAGATAGTAGTCATCTTTCCCTCCGGTACAGTAAGTTGGGCACAGTAAGTTTGGAGCAGATGTCCATTAAGACAGCTTGGTGTATTTCACTCAACACATATAACAAATAAGATGCCCTCACATTTATCTTTTTTAGCTGTTGCTGTCCAAGTAATTTTGCAGTGGAAGAACCATGTGGTCACCCTTCCGTTTCACTGTGTAAGGGAAGACAGGTTTCTGAAGTCAAGAACTGAATATTACTGTTAATACCTTTCTGTATCATGTGGCAAAAGAAAACAAAACAGATCTCTTTGTTTTTCATATTCTGATATTGCCATTCTTTGTTGCATTAGGCTAGTGAGAAGAACTTTCAGGTTCTATCAAAATCCTAATCTAATTTTCAGATCACAGAATGCCCTTCAAATCACACCAAATGGTAGAATAGGAAATGTATTAACTGCATTTAAAAAAATATATACATAAAAGGCACAGAGTGTAAATCCCCATCTCAGAAAAAAAGCTTCATTCTTCTTTGTTCAGGAATTTAGAGACACACATGAAGATCCTGTTTCAAAATATTCACAGTGGTCACAAAAAAAAAAAAAAAAAAGAAAAGTAAATCTTAAGTCTTGTGTATTTCTGGACACATTTTTTTCTTTGCCTGAATTTCTTGAGATTGCTTTGAACAAATATTTTGATCTGGTATTCAGAGCATGAAAGAAAATCTATCCTCATCAAGAAAAGACAGATTTATTAATTCAGTTTATGTCATGTGGGGCTGACACTTTGCCATGATGATTAGTTTTTAAATCAAGAAAAATTGTTCTTGCAATTAATGAGAATCAGCAGAGAACTTGGAAACAAAATATCTTCATTTGTCTAACATCAGATATTCATTGACTGGAGTTTTACTCAGTCACTTTTTAGTACATTTGAAAAGAATTCAAAATCACAAAGATCAACCAGCTTTAGCCTGATGCTGCTAGAAGAGCTAAAATGTGTTTAGGCTTTGAATACTAATTACCATGCTGCTTTAAAGGTTACAACAGTCACTTTCTCGTAGGGAGGTCATAGTTCTGATTGAATAAAGGCTTAATTATTGAATATTCTGGAATATTGCAGTGAGCCGCAGCAACAAATCTAGCAAGTGAAATTCTTTCATTGACAGTCCTAAAAAGATAATAAAGGCATTTGAAAAACAGAAAAACACATTTGTCAAAAAAAAAAATTAAGGCAATTATGGATTAATAGTTTGTTTGTGGTTTTCTCCAATAGAATAGAAGAGTAAAAAATATGTTGCTGCTATTCTAACCACTCTCCGTGCCATTATTAGAAACTTTTTTAATGAGAAATCCATATTAAATGGTATTTAACAATAAGGATATGATTCTGCAATTGTAGCAACCATTTTGTAAAAAATGCAAGGACTCATCAGATATGATGCTTGCTGCCATTAAATACTGATAAATAAGTACTAATTAAATATGAAAAACATTCTTTTGGGTGCAAGATAGTACATTACTTTCAATCAGGCTTGATGTTGCAGGCAGAAATTTATGCCACCATAATGCAGGCCATATAGCATTACATATTTAGAACTTAGTGCTTATATGGTCTTGCTTTTAAACTCTGTGGCTGTATTTTGTATCTTACTGTGGGAATTTCACTACAGAAAACATTATGGTAAAAGTCTGACAGGTGGAAATATGAGACATCTAATTTCTTCTTCTTTGAAGAAGTTTCCTCTTCCACTTTCTCTATATTGTGAATCCCTTCCACCTAGTGAATTTCCATTCTTCCTACCACTGAAAAAATAACTGCAGCCAAAGCAAAGAGATCTGTTCTTCTCTGCCAAAGCAGGTGAAATGTACTGTAAGGCTTTTTTTTTTTTTCTCTAAGGACCTCAGTCTTTCGTTTGTAGTCTTCCCTAAACATATGAAGGTTTTGTCACAGCAGGCTAAGGTGGCTCAAGATTGCAGACTCTCATTTCAAATTGCTCCGGGACTGCAGATCCTGAGAGTCCTGGGGCCCTTTTCTGGCAAATTTGTCTGAACTGATAATTAGCTTGGAAACACCAGCCAAGTTTTGTCTTGGTGAGCAGCTGTCAGCAGTGCCTAAATCAGTAATGTCCCTCTGAAAACATCTGTATGTTTTAAGGTAAATTCTAATAGACTTATGACTTCTAGTTGTCTGACAGGATAAGGTCTGTAGAAGTTAAACAGTGAGTAGCTGGCTTAATGTGTTAATTTGGACATAGTTCAAGATCTTAACTGTGAATGATAGGCAGTGTGAATAACTTCAGTGTTTCACCTTATCTGATTTCAGAAAAACAAAATGAATCTTAGTCCTACTCTTTTGGTCATTTTGTTCTCAGTTGCAAGACAAGCAGCAAATGTGTCATGCTTTTTTTCTAAAACCTGATAACCACATTACAGGAACAAAAATCATCAGTGCAGCTGTGCCTGCAGTTTCCAAGGAAAGAGAGAAAACCTGATTTGTTCAGATAAAATCTCCCTGCTAGTCTGAATTGCCAAGGATTTACCTGCTATCTTCCTAATAAATATCCTCTGTGAAATTGGAGTGTATTTTTTCCTAGGCTTTTTCCTGCTCCATTTGCAATTTTCTTTATGCTTCTTTTTCTATTTGTGAGTGTGTCTATCCATTTCACAAGAACAATAATTTAAAGACCTATGTAGTTCAGAACCATTTTGCTCCATAGTAAGAAGCATTTAAATTAATGTGTTACAGAGCCTTGTTCTCAGTAAAAAACAGGAGATAACACTTCTTTGCAGAAAAATTATCTCCTAAGTTTTTTTCACCTTACATACAGTTATCAAATGTATAAAATCTTCAGTCTGTACTGTTGTATTCATACAAAATTATTTCCAAAAGGAAATAGATATTTTTCCCAAATGTGGCCTCTGCAGTAAGGAAAAATAAATCGAGGACAAACAGCGTACAGAGTGAGTTCCATTGCCTTCATGCCTTCACTGGAGACATTTAAATAATGACTGTGACCTTTAAAAAAAAAAGAAGAAAAGAAAAAGCCCACAAGATGAAAAGATGGGAAGATGTGTTGTGAATATGTGGATGCCCTGTAGCTGACTCTATCTGGTGAGCTAAAATTATCTTCTTTTTTTTGCCTTTCAGGGTTTTTAAGTACTGGGGACCAAGCTGCAAAAGGCAATTATGGATTGCTTGACCAAATCCAAGCTTTACGTTGGATTGAAGAAAATATTGGATCTTTCGGAGGAGACCCAAAAAGAGTTACTATTTTTGGATCTGGGGCAGGAGCTTCCTGTGTCAGTCTCCTGACACTCTCTCACTACTCAGAAGGTAACAATTCCCTGAGCAAAGTACTTTTTTCCTTTTTTAATTTCCTTTACATTACAGTATAACAAAAATGTCCATACCAGGAATTAGGTATCATATGAGGTCTGTATTTTTTATCTTATACTACCTAATATTCTGGATTTGTATTAGTCAACATAAATATTATTATATGAAAAATTAGAATCATAGAATAGTTAGGGTTGGAAAGGACCTTAAGATTATCTAGTTCCAACCCCCCTGCCATGAGCAGCGACACCTACCACTAAACCATGCCACCCAAGGCTATGCCCAACCTGGCCTTGAGCACCGCCAGGGCTGGAGCATTCACTGCTTCCTTGGGCAGCCCATTCCAGTGCCTCACCACCCTTACAGTAAAGAGCTTATATCCAGTCTAAACTTCCCCTGTTTAAGTTTGAAACCGTTATGCCTTGTTCTATCACTACAGTCTCTAATGAAGAGTCCCTCCCCAGCATCCTTATAAACCCCCTTCACGCTCCACGCAGCCTTCTTTTCTCCAGCCTGAACAGCCCCAACTTTCTCAGCCTATCTTCATACGGGAGGTGCTCCACAGTCCCCTGATCATCCTCGTGGCCCTCCTCTGGACTTGTTCCAACAGTTCCATGTCCTTTTTCTGTTGAGGACACCAGAATTGCACACAATACTCCAAGTGAGGTCTCACAAGAGCAGAGTAGAGGGGCAGTCACGCTCCTTTTGATGCAGCCCGGGATACGGTTGGCTTTCTGGGCTGCAAGCACACACTGCCGACTCGTGTTCATTTTTTTATCAACCGACACCCCCAAGTCCTTCTCTGCAAGACTGCTCTGAATCACTTCTCTGCTCAGCCTGTACCTGTGCCTGGGATTGCTCCAACCCAGGTGAAGAACCTTGCACTTGGCATGGTTAAACTTCATCAGGCTGGCATCAGCCCACCTCACAAGCGTGTCAGGGTCCCCTGGATGGCGTTCCTTCCTTCCAGCATATCAACTGAACCACACAGCTTGGTGTCATTGGGAAACTTGCTAAGGGTGCACTCAATCCCACTGTCCATGTCACCGACAAAGATGTTGAACAAGACTGGTCCCAACAGCAATCCCTGAGGGACACCACTCGCTACAAGTCTCCAGCTGGACATTGAGCCATTGACCACAAATAGTTGCGTGCAGCCATCCAGCCAGTTCTTTATCCACCCAGTGGTCCTCCTATTAAATTGATGTCTCTCCAACTTAGAGACAAGGATGTCATGCGGAACAGTGTCGAACACTGCACAAGTCCAGGTAGATGACGTCAGCTGCTCTTCACCTGTCCATCAGTTCATGGATGCCTTTTATTTGCAATGTACTTATAGAATCCCTTCCTGTTATCCTTAACAACCCTAGCCAAGTTTAATTCTAACTGGGCCTTAGATTTCCTATCCTGGTCCCTAGCTTCCCGAACAACATCCCTGTATTTTTCCCAGGCTGCCTGTCCTTGTTTCCACCTTTTATAAGCCTCTTTCTTCCCTCGAAGTTTCCTCAGCAGCTCCTTATCCATCCAAGGAGGTCTCCTGGCCCTCCTGCTGCACTTCCTTCTGGTTGGGATGCATCGCTCCTGAGCTTGTAGCAGGTGATCCTTGTATATCAACCAACAGTCTTGGGCCCCCCTGCCCTCTAGGGCTATATTCTTACTAACCAGGTTCCTGAAGAGGCCAGAGTCTGCTCTCTTGAAGTCCAGGGCAGTGAGCTTGCTGCATGCTCTTCTCACTGTCCTGAGGATCTCGAATTCAACCACCTCATGATTGCTGCAACCAAGGCTGCCCTGGAGCGTCACACTTCCAACAAGCCCTTCCCTGTTGGTGAGGACGAGGTCAAGCATGGCACCTCTCCTTGTCGGCTCCTCTGTTACTTTCAGAAGGAAGCTGTCTTCCACAGAATCGAGGAACTTCCTGAATTGCTTGTGCTGGTCCGTACCATCCCTCCAACAGCTATCAGGGTGGTTGAAGTCCCCCATGAGAACAAGGGCTTGCGAGTGTGAGGCTGTTCCTATCAGTCGATAGACCACTTCATCCACAGAGTCCTCTTGATCAGGTGGGTCTGTAACAGATCCCCACAGTAATGTCTCCCATCACTGTTCTCCCTTTAAGCCTGACCCACAAACTCTATTGACTGCTCACCTGTCCCCAGACAGAGTTCCTTACTCTCCAGCCTATCCCTAACATGAATAGCAGCTCCCTCTCCCCGCCTGCCAGGCCTGTCTTTCCTGAAGAGCCTGTAACCTTCCATTCCAACACCCCAGTCATAGGAGCCATCCCACCATGTTTCTGTGATGCCTATTATATCATGCCCCTGTAGGCATGCACACATCTTTAATTCCTCTTGTTTGTTCCCCATGCTACATGTGTTTGTATAGAGGCATCAGAGCCAAGCTCCAATTGAAGCCAGCTCATTGTCTGGAGCAGCTGCAATATCTCTACATTGCTCCGAGCATTCATTATAGGTGCTGGCAAGTAATTGGGTGTGTTGGGACGGAATGATGCCCCCCTTCCCAACACATCTAGTTTAAAGCTTCCCTGATCAGTCTGGCAAGCCTCCTACCAAAACCGCTCTTCCCCTTCATTGTCAGATCAGCTCCACCAGCTCCCAGTACACCTGGCCTACCAAATTGCGGCCCATGTTCTAGATACCCAAACCTCTTGACTATGGTACCACCCTTGTAAACATTTATTAACCTGGCCAATCCTCCTAGCCTTTTTAAGGTTCTTTTTAAGGTTAGTGGCTATTATAGCAGAAATTTCATGCAATAAATGCCATGTGCAGTATACTTTTTTTAGCTTTATCAGCAGTCTCCAATGGGTCTTCTATCAAAGAATTTGCCTTAATTAAAATGGTGAAGGGAAGTGACCTTTTTCATTTTTACACACTCTTGTCTGCGTTTCCAAAATGTATTTAGGTGCTTTTCTCACTTTAATAATAGCATAACTTAACCCTATTAAAAATGTATTTAACTTCTCACAAGGGCTGTGTGATCCCATACAGATTTTTGTAAGTGAGCTGTGGGATTTCTATCCTCTGTAGCTTACCCTTCTACTCCCTCACCCCTTTCCCCCCCAGAAAAAAAGACAAAGCTTGACAGTATAAACCATGGGCAGAAGAGGCCCAGGCATTTCAGTTTAAGTATAAAATAGGCCATATTAGTGATCTCACCATGAAAAAACAGATGGTGCAGATTCATCAGTAAGCTTTTAAGTGCTCTGACACAAAGAAGCTCTTCAGACTCAGTCTTTTGTCTCTTGTTATATTAGTACATATAAAAAAAAAAAAAACAAACAACTATTGAATCGCATTTTACACACTTCCAAAAAATGTAAATATATTTTAATTCAACATATAGGCAATGCTGACACACACACACAAATTGAAATGGTAAAGAAAAAAATTATGTCAGAGTAGAAGACTCAAGCCTATTAAATTGATTGTAGCAGAGCAGATTTTTTTTCAAATTATGTGATGCATGGCGTCTGTGAAGGAAATGAGAGAGTGTAATTTTCATTTGACCTTTAAACTACTGAAGAGAGCATTTATGAGAGTCATTTACATGGCAAAGAGGATATGATTGCTTGTATATGACACTCCTTTAAAGAAATTTTTACAGGACTACCACTGTGCTAAAGCCTGGGGACTTCCATTAAAGATGAAAGAAAACTGCAGAACAAGCATGATTTTGTTCTTGAAACAGTAACCTGAAACCATAATACTTTATGTGTGTGAGCATCAAGAACAAGAGATTCTTTACTTAGTAGCTTCTTAGTTATACTATAAAACAGTAGCAGTGAGTAGAATATGTGGAAATTTAATTGAAATTTAGGTTTATGCATCCTTTAGTGATTGTTCAATCAAAACTTTCTTTGCTTAGTGAAAGCTGCTTTTAAGTTTATATATATGTATATAAAATTGGATTTGCATTTAAACAATTTGTACCTGCAGGTTTATTCCAAAAGGCAATCATACAGAGCGGAACAGCCCTGTCCAGCTGGGCAGTGAACTATCAGCCTGCTAAGTACACTCGGATATTGGCAGATAAAGTGGGCTGCGACATGCTGGATACCACGGATTTGGTTGAATGTCTTCGGAATAAGAATTACAAAGAACTCATTCAACAGACCATCACTCCAGCCACGTACCACATTGCCTTTGGGCCTGTGATAGATGGAGATGTGATTCCAGATGACCCTCAGATTCTCATGGAGCAAGGGGAATTCCTTAACTATGATATAATGTTGGGTGTGAACCAAGGGGAAGGTCTAAAATTTGTGGATGGCATTGTGGACAATGAAGATGGTGTTTCCCCCAATGACTTTGACTTTTCTGTCTCCAATTTTGTGGACAATCTATATGGTTATCCAGAAGGGAAAGATACATTGCGAGAGACCATTAAATTCATGTACACTGACTGGGCAGACAAAGAAAACCCGGAAACAAGACGGAAGACCCTGGTTGCTCTTTTTACGGACCACCAGTGGGTTGCTCCAGCTGTTGCTACTGCTGACCTGCATGCCCAGTATGGATCTCCAACATATTTCTATGCATTTTACCACCATTGCCAAAGTGAAATGAAACCCAGCTGGGCTGATTCAGCTCATGGCGATGAAGTCCCTTACGTGTTTGGGATTCCTATGATTGGCCCCACAGAACTGTTCAACTGCAACTTTTCCAAGAATGATGTCATGCTCAGTGCAGTGGTTATGACATACTGGACGAACTTTGCCAAAACTGGGTAAGTTTGACCCCCAGCATTCCTTTTCTTTGATAGCATGGTTCTAAAATAGTCAGCATCCCAGTGCGGTGGCTTCAAACCCTGATCTTGCAGTAGTTTTACAGCAGTACTTGCATAAGACAGAAAGTAACTGGGGCTTATTCATATTTAATAGATTTTTAATTAGTGTGTTCCCTCAAACTATTTTCTTTCAGTACCTCAGTGAGAATAATAATGCAGTGTATTTTTTATTCAAAAAATAGGGCAATTATTCAGACAAAGCATGTCTCGGAGAGAAGAGGGTTCACTAAGATACTGAAAAATCAGAGGCAACATGTCTGCTCCTTGAAGAAGGAACTGTCAGGCAGATAGCACTTATCAGCTACAAAAGAAAGGAAGGTGTTTTTAGCGACCTTCACAGGGATGGGGACTCAGGGAGGGATTGGAACACAAAGGCAGACACTGGAAAGAATTTTCCCTCTGAGGGCTGTAATGACAATAATAAGTACTTGACTGGAATGAAGAAAAGACAGATATAAATTTTGCTTTGAGAAGGTTAAAAATTTTAAATTAATTCTGGTTATGAAACTAAGACATCAGTGTTTTGCTGAAATAGTGTTGTAAATATCAAGGAAAGAACTCTCAAGGCAGCTTAATCTGCAAGTGCTTTTAATAATTTCTGTCCTCTTCCTGTCACATTCCTTTGAAGAGTACTGCAGTGTTTTACTTGAGCAGCAAGGCCTTTTTTGTAACCTTGAGTCTTGGCTACTGAATTAAAACAAAGATACTCATGGCACAAAGGGGCTGTAAATCTTTCCAATGAATGTTGAATGGCAGGATTGGGCTCTGGAAACTGCAGCTTTACTGCACTGCAGTGAATGGTATGCAACTATATAAGAGAAATTCAGAGATGCCTAGCGCGAAACAGTCAGAGGCTTTAGCATCTCTTGCAGACTTTAATGAATCCAAATGACGTTCAAAGGAGAGAGATTTTGCAGTCTTAACAAAAACCTCAGGGGTTAATTCAGTAAAAACCAATCAAATGCTTCACATCAATTTAAAAGACAAAAAATAAAGCTTTTGTTGCATTTTAGACGAACAGGTACTTTTGCATGGAGAAATCCCACAGTACTGCAACAATAATGAATGAACTGTGGAATATAAATGCAGTTGGCAACAGTAAGTTACCAGGGTAAACTTCAGGATGAAAGCTAGGTTTATGCACAGAGATTGCCACATGCTGGCTGTACCACACTCAGAAAGATGATTATCCCATCAGTCTGTCTTTATTTTTATAGATGAAGTGATCCATATACATAGAGGACTTCAGATCCTTACGCATATGTATAACTGGAATTATTATGAAGATGCAAGATCCCCACAGTCTGTTGCTTACAATTACTCTATGACTATTCCTTGTAGAATAAGAAGCCATATTTAAGCAATTATTTTGAGGCTGTCAGGAGCTTCTCACAGTCCCAGCTGCCACCATCACTCACAATTGCAAGCACTTTCCAGCTGTTGCTACTTGAATGCTAATTTCAGCAGGCTGTACATGCCATCACCCTGTTCTCTGGTTATGAACCCATTGCCGTATTGTACCTAAATGCACAACAGGTGCTTTGGGAGAGCCATTAGCCATTTCTGAAAGTTTGCCGTTGCTGATAATAGGAATGGGGAGTGTATCTTCTGTTGCGTACTTACTTCTTTATAGATGGTGTAAAAGATTTGTCATTAAAAAAATTATCTGTAAAATTTCAGTTTTCACAAGGAAAGGAGCAACATGAGATGCATGACTTGCCATTTTTGTTCATTTGTTTGTTTATATGAACAATGATTAATTGTTCTGTATAGTGCAAATTACATTTGCTGTACACCTCTGATGCCTCCAATGGAAAAGGAAGGTTGTAGCATCTCAGGCCTAAGGGAACGGGACATACTGGGGTAACCATTCTCCTCTCTGTCCTCCCACATGTAATCTAGAATCCATGTTCCCACTCGGATCGTCCAATTCTCAAAAAGATTGGTATAGTTCAAGATTGCATTGTTGGGGGCTTTGTTTTGTTTGTTTTCCCCACCCCTTTTTTAATTGAGAATTTCCCATCCTTATTCTGATAGAGCTGGGCTTGCTTTTTGTCTGTACCCATAGCAACACATATGAAAAATCTGTTAACTGAAAGATTTTCTTATTCCATGTTTTCCTGTTGGTGAGCCTTAAATATTAACACTGCAGTTTTAATTATTTCATTTTAATGTCTCTGAGAATTTTTCAGTCTTGATGACTCTCCCACAGAGGTTGCATCCAGGTACTTATTGTATAATTATGACTCAGGTGGTGCATCTTTTGATGGACTGTGCTGAGCTTTTAACTGATATGCCACCTGCTGCTAAAAAACACACGTTGTTTAATGGGCCTACTGCCAAGGCTGGGTTTGGATGGTAGGTCAAGCTTTTAAAATCACTAGGTGTCAAAGAAATAGCACAAGGCACCGTGCTTTTATTGTGTTTTACTTTAAAGTCAGTTACTGAAGCTAGCAAACAGGAGGGGACAATTAGTGTTTAATGGCAAATGGATTGTGCTTGAAATGAATACCTGGATTTTGCTAATCCTTCATTTTCTATCTTTTTATGATTTTTTTTTTATCACAGTGTTTTGTCCTTTTCAAAACTGTTTCTAACATGCCTTAAAAATAGGAAAACAATTTGTTACAGATTAGGTGTGAGAAACTCCATCTGGGATACAAAAATGACATGAAAATACAGCTTTTGATTTCACTATGTGCAAAATTATATGTGAAAGCTTCATTAAGAGGTGCACTTAAAACTTCAGTCTGCTGCCAGTAATACTATCCTCAATGTAAGGCTGATTTTATATGCTCAAATGTTCTGTTAGTTAGGGCTACATTAAATCCTTTGCAGATACATCAGCAGGGGGAGAGCGAACATGAGGGGATGTATGCCAGTCCTTCACAGATATATTGCCAGACACACTCTTGTGAAGAAGGATTTGAAGTTTCATGGAGTAGATAAGAAGCCATGCTCTCATTAGAGACATCTGTTGGGTTTCTAAAAATTACCTTCTTTTAAGGAGTTACAGTACTCTTACTTTTGCTCCGAATCATCCAGGTCTACATTGTTTGGTGATGGGAAAGTTAAAGACCTAAAGGATATAATCTTTGTTTTCCTTGTAATTCAGATAAATACTCCTGAATTAGTTTACTACCATTGATTCTGAAGCAGAAACCTAACTGAGCTATTAAGGTCTGTGTTTTATATTCAGTTTGGCTTTCAAATGGAAGACATAATTAAACTCACAATGATTAAAGTGTATTTTCAGATCAATTTTCTGTGAAGCCCTTTATGAGGCTGTTATATCTTTTTGACAGTTTTGTCTGAAGAAATAACTGTCTCCAATGGCCAATCTGTGTTAGCCAAAAAAACTACTGTACTTATGGTTTACTTTCCTTAGTAGCTATAATAGCTGACCAGGAGCATGACAACTGTGGGACCTGTTGATAAGTGAGGGAAGGAGGTATGGGAAAAATGGCTGCACCATTGTTACAACAACATGAAAAATCAGTAGAAGCCAGAAGAAATGCCACAGAGTTTTTCTCTTTTTTTTTTTTTCCTCTTCTTTTTCTTTCTCCTTCTCCTCCCATATGGAGAAAAGAGGACTGCTGAAAGAAAATAAGCGGTCAAAGGGGCCTTTCAGTGTCTTGGAGACAGAGTCAGTATGTAACAGTTATGACATTTTGCTCTCCAATGCAGTTAGAAAACGACACAAAAGAATAAAATGCTTAAGTGCTTTAATAGTTCCATTGTCCCGTGTGATAGTTAACACTGTTGCAGAAGTAGTTAAAATGGTATTATAACAAGTTATATGGAATTCAGGATAAGAGTAAACTTCTTAAGTTTTCCCATTGTTCTTCCTGTGCCAGTATCACCAGATCTGAAATACTCAGTTCCCTCATTCGTCCTTCAGGTCAGTTACTAACTCACCTCGTGAAGACGAATATGTTTTCCTGCTCAGTCAGCATCCATTGCAGGCACATTTACTTTATATCTCGTGAGAAAAAGTCAACCCTTTGCATATACATTTGTAGCACTTTGAGGTATGAATTAAACAACAATAAATAGCAGCATTTTAAATTGAGCAAAATCGGTGCAGACTGAAAGCAGGGAAAAAAGTGGTAAGTGAAGTCAGATGATTCTACACATTAATAAAAAAAATACCCTAGATATTACAAGAAAGACTTCTTGTCCTGGTCTTCTGTCACATGGATGACAAGTTCAGGCATTGCATGATGGGGCATTTTTTGATGAAGCAACTGTTTAAATTCTAAATGTTTGAATTCTAAATGTGGTAAAAATAAATAATCCAAGAGCAAAGTGAGCAACAATAATCATCAGTTTCATTCTAGCCATAGGATGGAGGAAAAAAAAGCCCTTTTGCTAACAAGTAAGTTATCCAGTTCCCATCAGATCCATTACTGGATTAGCATGATTGCAACAGGTTTTTAAAGGGAGGTTTCCTAGCAGCCTTTATTTTCTGCAATTGCACACTTGAGCATTAAATATGTCCACAGACACCAAGGTGATGTGACAGGCTGAAAAAAGCATATTTGACGTTAAAGTCACAGATCAAAAGTTTTGTCAAACAGCTGATTCAATAGGAGAAATGACTGTATGTACATCTATATTTTATACCTATCTATAATACTGGAAAAGTGTTCATAATAGGATAAACTGCCCAGCTACCTATGGAAAAGACTAAATCTGTCATAAGGTGTAACCTGATGTTTTTATGAATTGTGTCCAGTGTACACAGGAGGAGAGCCAAGGAAAGTAAAAGTTCCTCTTATTTATACCCACTGAATATTTCTGGTGAATTATCATTGCTCTTTAAAGCTGATCCGTGGATCATTAGATTCTTTATTTAGCACTGGACTTAGTTATTATAGTTGCTAGTTTTCTTCTTGTAAGCAGAAAAAATCATATTTCAATACCTATCCTCCCATTTCAGAGAGAATATTCAGACAATTTATTCAGTTAAGTGATCAACCCTAGAACTCATGCCAGTGGTAGAGTTCTGATACCCTCAGCAAAAAAAGTACTTGCTGTAAGGCTGGCTGATTTTTTTTTCTGTTCAATGGCCAGTTTCATGCCCACACACAGGCATGTAAACAAGTCTTGAAATACAAGACTACGCTCATGTGATGTAATTTTCTCTCTTGTGTTTGGAGGATGTGGCAGCATAATTGGCTTTTCCTGACAGTTATAGTTAAAAAGGAGAAATTGAGGTAGGGAATGAAAGAGAGGGAAAGGAAAGGGAGGCTGATGATTACCTGTTTTGTAGGGGAAAGGAATGCTAATTTAAAAGATTAGTTGCTTAAATTATCATCTGCTAACATTTTTAAGGGGCCATTGAAAAAAAAAATAGTGCACGTCCAGCCTGGTTTACTGAAATGAGCGCTCAACTTCTTCATCTCCTGTACTTTGTATCAAGTGCAACTTGCACATGTGAACAATCATGTTCACATGAGCTAATTTAATTTACATGTTTTGTGTAGGACCCTTCCCAAAGTCTTTTCTGCTGTGAAACAGGATAACAAATGGGGAGAATGTAAGATGGATTTTGAGTTTCTGTAAAGAAAAAATGCTTTGCATTTTTATAGTCTTGCTGATTTTTAGTTTGGTTTAGAATTTATGTGTTGAATGCCAAAGTAATATAGTAATAGATACATTTTGAATGGGGCCAGTATCTTCTCCTCTGGATTTGCCAGTTCTTTCAGTCCATTCTTTAAGAACAGAAGACATACTTTTATTTCCTCCTTGCGTGCATGTTAGAATCCCTCAAAGTAGCAGCATACAGCTGCTGCTGTACTGCTTGGAAGTGGATATTACTCCTTGGGCTTTGACTAGAATGAGCAGTTACTGTGCAATTTTCTTTTCGGTCAGAATTAGCACATTTTGGCTAACTTATTACATATAATGAGAGATAGATAGCTTTGGTACGGTAACATAAAAAATAAAAATAGCAAAACACCCCAAAAAAAACCAAAACCCACAAGTATAAGTAAACCAAAGTACCAAAATTATATAGAAAAAACCTCATTCTTTCACTTAAAAAAAGGTAAGACAAATTCTTTCAGATGAATACAGGAGTCATACAATTATTAAAGTCAAATTACCAGTCTGGTTGAAGAACTAAGGAATAGCTCTTCATGAACACCAAAGGAATGCTAAACTAGGCAATCATGTTCATGAGCTTTTGAAAATGGGGAAAGAAAAAATCAAATGCTTTCAAATCTATAGTGATGGGTCTTGATATTCCCGTGACATACATAAGAGTGTACTGGAAAAAAAGGAAAATATTAGAATCATTTTCACAAAAAATAAACTAATGCCTATGGGAATGGAAAGGAGAATGGAGAGTTCTCAAAGTAATTCAGAGAAAAATGAATCATGTACTCAGTATAATATATCACAAAATCCCAGAATATACTCTTTGCTGCAAAAGGAGATTCAAAGTCATGCACAACAGAATATTAAAATTAGTATTAGCAAGCTTAAATTTCTGTATTTTTTGCATTCCAGGAGGAAGTAATATTTACATAAAGTTTATCAAAATTCTAAGAATTTATAGACATTAATCATATTTAAATGTTTTTGTGCCATTGATTTGTTTTTATTCTGAACCTGTTAGAAGAAAAGAAAAAGATGGGAAAAGCATAATTTCAATTAAATACTTGGGTTACCAATTTTGAAATCATCTCTGAGTCATGTACTACTCTTATCTCTACTGCTACTTAACTACTATAAAACTTGTTGATCACAGCTAATATATTTCTCATCTCTACAAACTGGGACAGAATTAAGGCTCGCTGTCCTACACCCATTAAACATAGTCTTTCAGAATCAATGAGCACACAGAACTTTCAAATAGTAATCTGCTAATGCAAATAATGGAAGGATTTGTGACATGCAAATTCCTCTAATGTTTTTCCCTAAAGTAGGTATTTGAACAAAAATGTGACCTAATTACTCAGTAAAGGAACACAAAGATAAATAGCTCCGTTATGTATTAGCCCTGCTACTTCAGGTTTTGAAGTTTTTTAAGTAATATGCACAGCTAGTGTAAATTCTTAGTCACATGGACTTCCAACATTGCCATAGGGATTAGATGCCTTACTACTTACAGCAGTGGAAGTAGTGTTACCTTAAGTGGGGAAAATTAATATCAAACATTGAGAAGAGCCCAATGCACACCTTTGCTATGGATAAAGGTAGTTAGTACCTCGCTAAGACAGCTTCAGAGATTGATACTGAATCATAGAACTTCAGATGAGCTTTTGGGAGCTAATACACAACCCTTTCTCCTTTTTAGTGTAAAAAAGTATTACAGTATCTGATATACACTTGCAGTAAGGAATTTTCCTTTTGTTTATTTATTAACATATCTTTTTAAGTTAGGGTTTTATAGATTCCGATTTTAGGTTACGTTAATTACCAGATAAACCAATAAGTGAAAGATGGAGGGTTTTGGGGGTTTTGCTTTTGGTTTAGTTTTTTTAAGGAGTATAATATTGCCTGTTTTTATTTCTGTAGAGATCCAAACCAGCCTGTTCCACAGGACACAAAGTTCATCCACACAAAACCCAATCGCTTTGAAGAAGTGGCCTGGTCCAAATACAATCCTAAAGATCAGCTTTACCTGCATATTGGCCTGAAACCCCGAGTTCGTGATCACTACCGCGCAACAAAAGTTGCATTCTGGTTGGAGCTCGTACCACACCTTCACAACCTGAATGAAATATTTCAGTATGTTTCCACAACAACTAAAGTCCCCCCTCCTGACATGACATCATTTCCTTATGTGACACGACGTTCTCCTGGTAAATTGTGGCCAGCCACCAAACGGCCAGCAATGACACCTGCCAACAATCCCAAGCATTCAAAAGACACCCATAAAACAGCTCCAGAGGATACGACAGTTCTCATAGAAAACAAGCGAGATTACTCCACAGAGCTGAGTGTCACCATTGCTGTGGGGGCATCCTTGCTGTTCCTCAATATTTTAGCTTTTGCTGCATTATATTATAAGAAGGACAAGCGGCGTCATGAGACTCACAGGCGCCCTAGCCCCCAGAGGAACACAACCAATGATATAGCACACATACAAAATGAAGAGATTATGTCGTTGCAGATGAAACAGCTAGAACATGACCACGAATGTGAATCGCTGCAGGCCCATGACACACTAAGACTAACCTGTCCACCTGACTACACGCTTACTTTGAGAAGGTCCCCAGATGACATCCCGTTAATGACACCCAACACCATAACCATGATTCCAAACACATTAACAGGAATGCAGCCTTTGCATACTTTCAACACCTTTAGTGGAGGACAAAACAGTACAAATTTGCCCCATGGACATTCAACCACTAGGGTATAGCTCAGCCCTTCCCCCTCTACCCTTACAAGCCACTTGGAAGAAAGAAAAAACAAAGAAAGAAGAGGAAAAAGTTATAATACCATCCATTGAACACCTCGTCAAAATCTAAATTAAAAACAAGTTAAAGAGAAGGATAGTCATTATTTTCTTACTGATCCTTCCCACAGAAACTCACTGGTGTTAAAGATCAACTATAAACCCTGTGAAATGTGAAAAGTGTGCATTGCTGTTATGATACTGCTTTAAGATCTCAGCCAATTTGATTGAAAGTTGAGGCCAGAAGAAGTCACTTAAAATGGTGTTCTGAGTGTAACAAGCAAAGCAGAGTCTTCTGGAATGCAGAGTCAGTGACTGTACAGGTGTTTTGGTTTTTGGTTTTTTGGTTTGTTTTTTTTTTTTTTTTTTAAATAGAATCATAAAAAATTCTTTATGTGCCATACCATGAATGGCCCTTGCTAAAACAAAGACATCACCATGGGCTTTTACCCAGCATATGAACCTGTAATCCAGATCGGGGAAAAAGAATTTTACTATTAAAAACAAAAAAGAAAAAAAAAAAGAGAAGGACTGACTATGCAGTAAAATATGTATAGTTCTGTGCAAAGAGATGACTTGCCAGCATGAACTATATTTAAAGAAACTTTGTAAAATTGTACATAGCTGTGAGTTTAAAAACAAAAACAAACAAAAAAAAACAGCTTTTATTGATGTTTTCAGTTTGAAAAGAGCTTTTAGAAAGATTGTGCATTCAGTTGTGACCTATGTGTATATACATTAGTCATATCACCTCTGTTTCCTCCAAGCCCAAAGGAGGAATTTTTTCTTAATTACTAGTGGTAAACAAAAACCATGAGTTTGTTCTAACATGTTTCATTTATATGAGGCCATGGTGTCATGCAGAGGATACAGTTGTCTATGTGACCTGTGTATTTTCTCTTACAGGTTGCACTAGTGCATGTTAAAGTATTCATAGGAGATTGTTGTTCTTTTCTGAAACTTTTTTTTTCTATATTTTAATTTTGTGTTAGCCTTTGTTAAATTGCAGCACAGCAGTGGATTGGAAAATGAAGAAAAAAAGAAACATGAAAGAAAGGAATTACTATTTTAAGCTTGTTGGACTGAACCAAGAAACGTCCAATATTATATACTCAGAGTCCAGTTTGTAGTTCTTGGTTATTATGATACATTAGGAAGAGTTTTGTGCCCTGACAAAAGCAAAGAAAGCCTGTGTTTTGATCAGCCTTTTCTGAGGAAAGCTAGCTCTATATTCACCAGCAGTTGCAGCAGAATCTCAGCTGAGAAAGCACCTTCTTAGCTTTGCTATGTGATACAAAATCACAATTTGAAAGTGGGGAAATGGTGAGTTGGTTGGCTGGCTGGTTTTGAAAATGTTCAGAAGTGATCAGTGTGGAAAGAATTTCTCTGCCCAGTATCCTGTTTTGTGCTTGAAAGCGTACCTGTCCGAAAATACTTTTTTTTTCTGATTTATCACACACAGCAGTCCCATAGTCAGTGGACATTGAGAGAGAAGCAGAGACATCATCAGCTGTTCTTCATCTGAACAAAAATGAAAATCCCAGCAAGCATCACTCTCAGGAAGGGCAAAATTCATAGCTGATTATTCCCTTCTGTCCTTCCTTTGCAGAGGCAGGGAAGCAGAGGTATCAAAATAAGGAACTTAGCAGTTTGATTCAAACAACTGATTCAAATATGAAAAGCTAGAAATAAGTTCTCACAGATGAAGATTGCTTTATATATTGTCTTTGAAAGTTACTCCATCATTGAGAGACAGCAACCAAAGATACTTGAACGAATTGGTCTGCACTTGAATATGATTATCCCAGATGTATTTTCTATTGTTAATGAACAACTAAGCTGCATCAATATCATATGTCCCATAAGTATCTAACACAAGATGCCTTGTACCTCTTGATTCCTATGCTTTTTGTTTTCTAATAAACTGTCTTGGAATAGTCACCCCTACAAATAAAATCAAAGACAAGGTAATCATTGATTCACTGAGATCTATTCACCTGCACAACTCC
The DNA here is from genome assembly GCA_028858755.1 of Ara ararauna. Lineage (NCBI taxonomy): Eukaryota > Metazoa > Chordata > Aves > Psittaciformes > Psittacidae > Ara > Ara ararauna. The sequence continues at coordinate 56,875,804 of CM054378.1, forward strand.
TTGTTGTAGCAGGCAGTAAAACAGATTCTGAAGGGAAGAAATAAAAAGTTAATTACATGATAAAAATGCAACATGTGGCTGATATAATCCTTTATCTGTCATAAATGTGCTATAAACCTGACCTGGATGCCCAGGTTGGATTGTGATGAAGCAACAACCCCGAAGTACAACTGTAGCAAATGGAAAACTGTTTCATTTGTTGTTTTTTTTTTTCACTGATCCATCACATAATACTGATTAATGCTGACTCCATAGTAGGCCATTTCCACCACCTATGTAATGCCTCAGCTGAGATGCACCAGTTCATTAGTCTTAAAAAAAGGTAAAAAAAAAAAAAAATAAAAAAAAAAAAAGGAAAAAAAAGTAATGAGTCTTGGCATCATAATCAGTTGGGTATGTTTGTGATGTGAATGACAGTATTTGTTTAGTACTTCGAATTGTTTTCTGCTAGCAATATGTACAGTACTGCATCAGGCTTGTGACATTTGGGTAAAAAAAAAAAAAAAGTTCCTGTAAGTGAATGATTTTACCTTTTAAAACTAATTACAATCGAGTTGATTTAATAATTTGATACATCTGGAATGATGTATGATTTGTAGAGGGAACAGCTTTATACAGTCTTCATAGTAGTCTATAATAATGATATCAGAATATACTTTGCAAACTGTAAAAAAACCCCAAAAGTACTTTCGCAGGCTTATATTCTTGACCGTAAGAGGCACACAGGGTTTAACGGTTTCTTCTGTTATTGTTTTGCAATTTTTTGGTTTTTTTTGCCTTAAGTAATGATAGAGGATATATATGGCTGGACACATATGTATAAACTTTTCAGCAGCGTTTTTAATAATAAAATATCACAGTATTTTCTAATGCTTTGTGCAAAGAACTATGTGTTCATCCTTTTGTGTAGAAAGTCTTTCAGAGGTGTGTTTTCTGCCCCATCTCCATTTCACTATCTATTGTAAATGATGCCTTGATACACAGTACAAAAATATTAAAGTAACAGAGGTTGCACTTTTAAGTTAGCATTGAGTTTTCATGGCTTTTGCAGTTCTATAAGCCTGCCAGTAAAAGGAAAGAAACTCTGATGATGATGAAAGAAAATATATTTATTATCTGCATGCAGTGCCGCTCCCATTGAAGCAATGATTTAATTGTTTTGTTAGTATTTTCTGTAGCACTGAAAAAAAAAAAAAGCTTAGGTGAGCAGCTTCTCATGTTAATGTATAGCTTAGCAGCTGAAAAATGTATCTTCCAAATTAGGGAACAAACTAATTCCGATAAATATTATCCATCCAGCCTCCACAAGTAAATATACTTTTATTTTCTATTTAAAATTTGGATGAAGAATGTTTTTTTTTTGTTAGGAAAAAAACTATGTAGGAGTAGCAATATAAGTTACTGATATATTTATTTAAGGGATTTACATATATTGCAGGTATGTTAATATCATTCCTCCTTCAAAAGTTAAGTAAATATAGTTTGTTCTTTTATGCTGTTAAATTCCAATTATCAACAGCGTTTCCTTTCACTGGAAAGGTGCATAGACAGTAATTTGAACTGAGTGTTGTTTGCTTTCTGTAACTATTCTGCTGAATAGAGGTACTAACAATAATGTTTGATTAATTTTGAGCATATTATTGAAGAGTATTTGCAAAAAGCAAATTTTGAGTGATTCATAGCAGATTTCTGGTATGAAGAATCAAGCTTCAAGGTAGAAACATATTATGTGCCTACTGACCTAATCAAGCAGCTTGAATTTTGGATATTGAATTTGTATATAAAGCTCTTGCAAATAAACTGCAGATTTAGAATTGTTGGGCATATATGTTTAATTACAGGTACACCTCAAAATTCCACAGCCTGCTCTGAGATAATTTATATATAAGAAAAGGGGTTAAAGTTATGTCATTTATGTGAACTGTTCACCTTAAATTGCTGGGTGATCTTGATAAATTGCTTTCTTTTCAGTTAATCAGTTTCACATTAAAAAAAAAAGCTTCACAAGTTTGTTCATGTTAACTAACTACTGTGGTTCTTTTATTTCTTTACAGTCTGAAGTATAAATCTGCAGATTAGTATGCTCCTATTTGACTTTGCTAAGAGTATGACAATTTAATGGTATTTAGTATCACATAAAAATCATATGGAAATAATAGTATAAAATTATGTGCTTGTCTCAGATTTGTAGTTTTACATTTGTATTATTTGATCATTTTCAAGTGTTTCTAGTATTTTTCATCTGCAGCTGTTTGACATCACAAACCTCATCAGCCTGAATCTCTCCAGAGGCCGTTAGCAGCTGGTAAAACCTGGGATTTGCATCCCACTAGAAATTATGATATTATGTGTTTAATATCATAATATGTTAAAATGCTTCTCAGCACCTCAAATCCTGAAAAGAAGACACTAAGTTTTTATTAATGCAAACGAGAAATAAGGTAGGAGTTTGGAAATGTCTAAACATCGTGCTTGAGCTGTAGCATAATAAATAATATTTCACTTTGGGATGGTGTTTTGTTTCAAACTATTTTGTTTGGTGTTCCACTGTGGCCACCAAGATCCTCACTGTGTCTACTTCCTCAGTATTTTATAGTCCGCCTGGACTATTTTATCCACATTTTACTGTTGTAAAGAACCCCAGATCACTCAGGGATGACATAGAGGTGGTCCAGCCACTAAGTCCAGACCAGAGAAAGATTTTTGTCATAAACCAAGTGAACTGCAGGCACAGTGTTAATTAAGGAGAATATGCATTAAAATTCCAGCAGTTCAAATGCAGAAAAAGCATGTAATCAATTAGGTTCATTCCACTTTTTTTAATGGAAAGTTGACAATTTTTTGCAATACCTACATTTTCCACCCTTTCCCCAAAATAATAGCAAAACATTTTCAGCCAGTTATAGTCACTTCTGGAATATCCACTTAATGTAAAGGGAAAATGAAATAGATGACATCTTTTTGTTCTCCCTCCTCCATGAAGACCCTCAAGTACTGAAAGCATAAAAAGTTCTTCTTTTACCGCCTTTTTTCAGGGATTACAGGTTATGCAGATGCTTCAGAGTAGTCCCGTTCACAGTAGCCCAGGTTTAAATACAAGGGAAAAACCAGACACAGAACTGGCATATGTTGACTTAGACTTAGACTGCAGAGCAGAGTTATGTTTATCATCTCCAACAGCCAAAGATATGGCACATAAATACAGTGAACTTTATGTTGCATTTAAAAAACATTGCATTTCTAAGGAGCACTTTCTCTTTTTTCAGTTTTTAATATCTGATGTCATGCTTTTTCACCGTACTTACAGCCATCATTCATTTCATGTCATCTCATCTCTTTTATTATTATTTCATCAGGTACTTCCCCAAAAGATGCAGATATGTAGGTTTTTTTTTCTGTCATGCAGTTAAGTTTGGCCCCAGGTTTGTTACATTCTGTGTTTCATTTGACATTTTTCTTGTTGGTTTTAGTGTTATAAAACTTCAGCTGAAGGACTGTGTACATGACAGTATTCATCATCCTTGAAATGCATCAATCTCTATGGCTCTCTGCACTTTGTGCCAGCCCAACAGCTTTGGTTTGACATAGTGTATGTTTTAGTGGGAAATGTCGGCTTGGAGACAAGCTCTTCTGTTATTCTGCAGTTTATATTACTGTTATTACTCATTGTTAGCATTTATTTGTTTCCTATATAGATCTTTAATCAAGGATAAATTAAATTGTTTTGTTGTTCTATTCCACAGCAAGATTTCTCAGACCCTGAAAGATCAGTGTTCTTAATTCTTGGTTAGATACACGTAATTGCACTGTACCATCAAAACATAAAAAGCTTTCTAACCCATTCATATTTCCCGATTCTCCCATCAGTGCTGGTACAGTTAACCTTGTATGACAGGAATTTATGGTATGCTGCCTTCCACTTCCTGGGCACTTGTTTCATGCATCTAGGGAAATAATAAAATTACCATTTTCATGCACCAAAATCTCATTATATCATGTCAAAGATAAGGAAGAACTAAGGTAAAATTCATAGAAATTGCCAATACTGAAGATCACACTCTAGTATCCTGCACTGGTGGTTATTTTGTACAGGCAACAATTTGCAGGTCAATAGAGAGCATATACATGAGTGCTTAGGACACTTCAGTAACTGAATATCTCCCTTCAGAAACTAAAGTGGAATTTATGGACTTCAGGAAATGGATATGATATTGCAGAGGTATATTTCAGAGGTTTTGCTGTCAAGAATGCCTGTAAGCAGCAGCAGCAGCAAAGAAACTGCAAGAAGAATGTGTTAAATAGGAATCAAATGCAAATTGTTTCTAAATTAATTTGACGTGAAGAAATATGATACTATGTGATATCATATGACCGTACAATAATGTAATAGATATCTTCTGTGTGAAGGGCCAACATAAAAGAAGGACAGGTATCTCAAAGGATGCATTTTACAGGGACTAGTCAAATGAAATCACTGCAGATAATGAGGTTATAATGGGACTTTGAACAGAGATGTTGTGTTGTAATGCTTTGCCATATGGATTTAGAGATGTTGAATATAATCTACAGTGCTCATCTGGGTACTGAGAAGTACAAAATTAGATCCCAAGATGCCCTACTTTAGCCAGGCAACAGTGCTGCCATGGCAGCAAATAATATATATTTGCAGTATATATTATATATATATAATAATAATAATTATTATTATATAATAATATATAATTATTATAATATATTATATATATAATGCAGTAAAGTGAATGTGCGCTTGTGTCAGGGAATGACAAAAGAAACAATGACAGTAGAAGCCAGGCACAGGTCCTACCTGGAGAACCCATCTTCCATGTAGCGGTTTTTACCAACAGGATTATGCTCCAAATCTTTTTGTCCTCACTGGCCTCGTGGCACGGCATGGAGAGGGAAGGTACCTGGAATATGCTGTATTCCAGTTACCACTGGCTCTTGAGCCCTCAAAAATCACTGACAAATGGTGTACTTTTAGGTTCCTTTAAGATGGAGCTGGGACCAAGAAACAATAGGAGCTGTTAGTTTATTGCTAGCATTTTTTTCTCTTCTCAGTGAAGGACAGTCAAGAAGTAAAGGAAGAAGATCACTGTGCTGCCAGCATTCTCTGGTACTGTGGGAGAGTCAGCCAAGCTTCTTACTCAGTTTTCAGTTGGGCTGCCAGGTACACAAGAGGAGGCACTCAAGGAGCAGTGGTCAGTGAGGGAGTTGATAAAGATGGGACACTAGTCACTCGATGGGTTGATTTTTGGGGCTTGAATGTCTGTCTCTCCCCCCCCTTATGATGGGCTTATTAAAATATTCTATGCTGCTCCCCAGACTGTAGATTCAGCACCTTTAATTTAGCAGAAAGTCAGTAAAACTGTGATTAAAAATTAATCAAATAGAATTTTCATTACCAAAAACTAAAGCTCCAGCGCTGGCAGAAATAATACTCAGTGTGGCTTGAATCTTGTGATCTGACTGCAAATATGTCCAAATCAGATACTTACAGTAAGAGTTTTGATGGAGGCACTAGTATAAATCATCAGGTGTAAATGCACATAGCTAGGATGTGGTGGTTCATTTGCAACAGCTCTATAAATTGCTGCTTCAATAAAGTTACCTTTTCCTGCTGAGTCTGTGGGATGTGATGCAATATATGCCAAGGACACATGGACCAACTGCCAGCAGCTCTCAGACCTACAGCACACAGCTAAAGAAAAATGACATAATTTGCTGGAACTTTGGAGAGCTCAGACCCTATATTAGGAATGTGGTCTTCTCCACCTCCTGCTACCATCCAGACATTACATGTAATGAATTTTCCTGTGGAGACCTGTTTCTTCCTCCAGAAGGCTGCCATGTAACTCGGGACATGGATTGAAAAATTATTCCACAGGGTGGTGATATCTCGGTGAGTGCACTGACCTCTGCAGAGCAGGTTTACAGACTTCCTTGGCACTCAGCAGTTTACTGACAGATGACTACTAGGAAATAGCAAGACCTATTCAGTAGGTACCATGTGAGAGAGAATACCAATCACAAAATGGAAATTCATTTTTGTTCATAAGATCACTGCTATTCATAAGCATTTCAGCAATTTCGAAAGATCCTTATGACTCTGGCATATCACACTTAATAATCTGGAGTCTGCAGCTAATCCTGGAGGAGCAGGTAGACACTAAAAAGCACAGATGTGTGCATTTGTACCAAACTGACCTTCCTTCTACATTTTGATCTCAAGATCTGATCTTGGCTTTATTTTTCACCTGAAAAAATTTGGGTTTTGGAGGGTGGGGGAGTAAACACATTCTGAATTTATAGGGGTTTACTGTCATCTCTGCTTTCCTTAGAAACAGAGCAATTAAAAATAGGAAAAGTAACATATTTTAGTCCTCTTAATTATTGCCTGAAGGAGACAGTAAAGTTGTTTGAGAAACAACATGTTTTGAGCATACAGGATTTTGCAACTGTCAAATTCTTACTGATCTTTATCACTCTGGGTTAATTATTTCACATTTGCTAAATGATACCTCTATGAGTATGTAAACTGGAACTGTCCCTTTTAATTTCACAGGAACAGTTGCTTTAGGTCTAAAGCAGATGACTGATTATTACTTTCTGTATTGTTTTCTTTTCCAGCTGTCAACCCAAAGTAAAGGTAGAATAGCATTTTTTTCTTTCCTAATGGGGTAGAGTGTCATCCAACTTGACATTTAAGACTGTATTTTTTTCCTCAGGAAGAATTTGCAGACTTGTAAAAAAACTGCAAACTGATTCAAAAAGGTAAACAAGAACATTTATCTTCTCTTTCTTTTCTTTTTTTCTAAAGTAGAAAATTTAAATTTATGAAAAAACATCAACCAAATTGTATTGCTTTTAGATCTGGGGTTATTATATGCCTCCATATCTTTAGCAATTGGTTTCAGAGCAGTTTCTGTGTTGCAGGCTTTAAAATGTGGAAATAAGAAAACAATATAATTTTATAGGATATAAATTTGGACAAAGAAATTTTTTGGTAGATGTATCATTTCAATTATTTTAATAGGTAATGATATGATTTATGTGCAAATACAGAACCTTTGTAGGAACTCTTGCTAGCTGAAATTTTTTGGATCTAGAAATCTACATTTTTGGATAACTGGGATTTATTTCCACACCTATATATATGTGCAGATAGAATTATTTTTTATATATATCTATATAGTTTGGTTATAGTTGTTGCAGTTATTGTCTGCTTCCTCCATGACATTTTTCAGTTTCAGAATATAAAAGTGATTTTCAATTAGTTACAAATCATAGAATGTAAAAAATACCAATGCATTTATGCATTTCAAAGGTATTTTAGAACTGGTCCTTTTAAACACATTTTTCTTCCAGAGATATACACAAACTTTAGTTCAAAAGATGCGCACACACAAACGTAACCAAGGGAAAGGTGAGAAACTAACTTATCTTGTCTACTTTTACTTACTTGGTAAAAATAATGCCTCAACCGCAATAGTTCTGTTACAGAATCTAGTCCTCACTTGTTCCTCAGAGAAAAGAAGGATAAATCCCATTCATCTGTGGAGAACCAGGTTACAGAAATGTGGGTAAATAGAGTGATGCACAGTGGACAAAGCCAAGGAAGATGGCAGAAGCTACAGAAAAAATGTAGCTGCTAACTAAGGACACATGAAGAGGAGCTGGGAAATGATCTGAGCCTAGGTCAACTGAACTGAGTTCGGAAGAAGCATAAACCAGAAATCAGGAAGAGGAAAGAACCAGAAAGTACATAATACTGAAAATAAAAGTTCAGAAAATAATGCACAAGACAAAGAAGTAATGCTGGACTCCCAAGGTGTATTTTGGGGGGATTGACAATATGCTGTTAAAGGAAATTTCCCAATCCCCATTTATCAAACTTGCCTCACAAAGTAAACTTTGGTGTGTGTTACTAATGATCTTGGACTGGATAAGATGGATTCCTTTTACAGATATATACTGAAAGATACAATATAGGAGAGCATCCCATGCCTCCAAGCAAACCACTGATGTTTGTGAATGCAGACCGTTCTCTGACACTTCCCCACAGCCCTGGTACCAGTCCTTGTCCCCGTTATATTTAACAGGCTAGCATTTTAACAATATGGCCTGAGGGTATAAAATGATAAAGTTTTCCCACAGCATCAAGGCTAATTCATCATGCTAAGTTCAGTTCATGGCACGGTGCCTTTGATTTCAGCTCCAAAATGCATCCTAAACTGCCAAGTCCTAGAACCATTTGCAAAACACTCATTTTTATATTCTGCTCAACACTACGAGAAAGGGAAAGGGTGGGTCGCACCATTGACTGTGCGCAGATTATGCTGACAAAAGGATATTTCTTTTTTCTTTTCCTTTCAATAAATCAAGCACACGTTTAATACCAAATCTAATTCTGTTCCTGGTGGTTTAAGGATCCACCAGTGCATTGAAGTTTACTTGTCCACTTCAGAACCTGAAATCTTTTGTTAAATATTTTAGTGGGAAAATATGAACCCTTTATATCATGCTATGTGTTCCTAGCACTGACTAAAATGCTCGCCACCTGCGGATATTGGGTGTGGACATATCCAAGAATTTTTTTTAAGAAAAAACCAGTTTCACAGTTCTGAAGATTTTTATTTTCTTAATGCCTCATTTTATTTTAATCCTTTTTCATTATCAAATCTAGGCACTTCCTAGCATATTTTTAATAAGTGCTATTTTACTCAGTTTGGTAATTATTTTTATGACAAGATGTAGGGGGAATGAACTCTGAATTTCAGTGTTAGATTGCATGATTCTTCACTGCTTACATCCTCTGAGTAAATATTACATCCACGGACAATAGATTTGTCCCTCCACACTGCAAAAGGTACATATAAGTACCTCTTCTGGTTTCTTTTCTGTACCAGTCATAGTGAGGGTCTTTGTGTCAAAGCTGGGCTTTTTATTGTCTTAGTCTTGGATATACCAGTTATAAGCCCCTCTGTTAACTAAGAAAAGGGCAGAGAACAACACATGCTTTCCATACTTCCATGAAAATTCTGGTATCAGATCAAATGAGAGAACTTCTAGGATTTTCATGAATTACTGCAAAGCCAAAACTTTGAGATTTTTCTCAATTTAAAGGTATGTAGGAAAAAAAAAAACCCAAACAAAACAAAAATAAAACCCCAACCCAAATATTTACATATTTATGAGGGACGCAAAACTATGGAAGGATTTTTACTCTCAGAGAAAGCAAAACTTGCACCTAATACTGAATCTGACCCATGCTGTATGCTGTAGCTACTAGTCTAAAGACAGGTCTTTACAGTCTTCAGAAGTACAAATTAACAGAACTATTTTAAAAATAAATTTTTCCATGTTAAGTAAGCCAGAGATTAATTTTGATTAAATCTAGTTGTTTTAAAGGTGGCACTTTAAATCTCCTTTAAGTTCTCTTTTTCTCTTTTTTTATCTACTTAATAATCATTAGCTTAAACTTTCAAAGCTAATTTCTAAAGACCTTTTCTATATGTGTGAAATTTTTAGAAGAAAGAATTCATATAAAATCACCCATCAGTTCAAAGAATCAAAGTAAACCAGCTGTTTACATAGAATTACTATGTTGTATACTCTTGGTGAAGTTACATTAATAAAAAATCCATTTATATTTGTTAGAAAAAGGCATTTTAACCTAAAGTATTATAGCTGCTTTGAGTTTCTGATGCATTTGTGAATGCAGGAGACAGAGCATCAAATTATCTTGATTAAGCAAAATGTCTTATGTTTCATTTTAGCAAATTGATTTCTCCATGCGAAACTTTAGGATTAGAGAGGCTAAAAGTAATTTATGTAAAGTAATTTCAAATCAAGCAACACAATTAAGCAAGAATATCCTCAAACTTGAGTGAAGTACTCAATTTTCTTTACTGAACAGCTGAATTATGACAACTTGATCTTTATTTAGTTCTGAATATCTGAATCTCCCATGCAGGAATAAGATTGTTTATTGCAATGTTTTAATCAGACTAATTTTCTCAAAACTGATTTTGAGGTATATTAAATAAAATAGATAAATTTTTTTATAACAATAAAAAAAATCACAATAAGACCAGAGCAAGCTGGTCAGTAAAAGTAAGAAATAATTGATGGTTTTAATTAAGGATATATGGGAAAAGTGTTAAGTATTGTAAGGCCTCACATAAAAGCTGAAGACATTAAAATTGTTGTATATTGACAAAGAAGTTTTGACTCTCAAATAACAGCGTTTCTGTTGTGGAGGTATTTTGTGAAGTTCTTGAAATATTTTTGGAATATCTGTAGCCCCTGTAAACACGTTAGCCGTAGAATGAGAAACAAAAATATTTACATTGCACGTATATGTATAAATCCCTCCCCTCTAATAAGAAGGTAATATTTAGTTAATTAGAAGAAAAGCAAACATATTTAATTATTATAAGACATTCCAAGAAAATCAGAACTTCTGTATCTGGGTATTGACATAATTATTAGGTCTGCTTTTCATAACACTATCGCAATAAAATAATTTGAAATTATTAAAGCTCCTTTTGATCTTTATGAAGGGGAAGCAAATAATAACATTGTATTAAAGGAGGCAGTGAAAACAGTCCTTCTAAACTGAAAGTGGAGTTTGCAAACATTGAATTAAAAATCATTCTCAACAGATGTTCAGAAATATGTGTTCCTAAAGAAAATGCTTTTATTGCTGTGAAGCATTTGGAAAACACAGATATTCTTTAGTTCTCTCTCTTCATTAATAGCCTTTTCCATGGCATTTAATATCAACAAATCTGATGATCTGCACACTCAAATAGATGATACTTAAACACTTCAGAGCACCGTGATCCAGAGATTTAGGAAATATAGGTATTAATATGACAGTCTTAATGGTTTAGGAAATTGCCTCTTAACTGACTGCTTCCTTGTTTGTAAATGAGCAAGATTATTGCATGCAGCAAGTGGAATTCTTTCTTCCTGTTTAGCTGCTCAGGCAGAGGAAAAATAGAAAGCATTCAGCAGCTCAGGACTGCTGCATTCTGGTTCAACTGCAAACATCCTTCAAGCTATCCACACCTGTAAATGAAGAAATTGTTTTCTGATTTCTACTAACATCTCACCTAAGAATAATGAGCAATGGAATAAAGAATGGAGTGTGACACTGCAGTTCAGTCACTTTGCAGTCATTCAGCTATCAGGAAGAAAAGAAAGAATGGGAAGATGTAAAAGAGTGAATCCCAGGGAAAAAAAAAAAAGCACTTACAGAAGAGGTAGGAACTGAATAGGTATGGCACTGTACTTGGAGAAACAGATGCTAGAGCAGGAAAGACAAAGGACAGTGGAGTTTGTAGAGTAAGAGCTAAAACTGATGGAGAAATTGAGAGGGCAAGATTGAATTGATGTTTAGGAAAGAATTAATTTTCAATAATAAAAATTGAATGGAAAATGTAGACGTTGAATATTTTTTGCAGACTACTGTAAGCACAAAAATTTATGTGCTCACAGAATGCTAAAATATATATATATATTTATGCCAGCTCTGATTGGAACTGTGAGCTGGAGTAAAATTGGCACTTCCACACCGTCTGGGAACCTGCTCACCAGAGACTGAAGCCACAGCTTTTATGGGATGATCATCCTTGACCTTTGTTCTCCTCTTCAATTCACACACCCATTCCTTCAGAGCTGAGGTAGGTTTTCCATCCCACTTTCTCATATCTTCTCTGTGATCCTGCAGGTAAAACCATAGGGTGGCCCGTGGCGTGTACCTCCTGCATCTTCTCTCTTGAGCAGTAGGATGCCTTTTGTTAGTAGCTGAGACATGTGTTGGCACACATGGGGAGCTGGATCGAATAGATCATCTCTCAATTGTCTGAACTCCCAAGACAGTTTTTCCACAGCTGAAATGATGGAAGGAAACATTAAATCCTGCAGACTTTAAGGCATAAGTATATGTAGACTGGGACAAGGACTGCATCATCTGGATGGTTTGATAGCATGGCAGCTGCAGTGGTTTTACTCAGCACCAAGCAAAAAGAGTGATCCAGCAATGCACAGACTCCATTTAGCAGATCAGACTGAGACCAGTTTCCAGCAGAACAGGCTAGGCAGCCCAGCAGCCTTTCTCTACAATTTTCATACTCAGTGAATCAGTTTTCTAGTGGCCCGTTCCACCAGAAGTAGTTGAAATGAAGAACTTAGGTGAGAGGAATTGAAAATGTAAGTTACATTCATGGACTGCCTGCATCAAGTAACTCCATTTAATTTTGAGTAGCTCTGAAGCAGCATTCTGTGAGCTTAGTATTTGTGCTGAGATTTCACAATGAAAAAGAAACTGCTCTTGGGACAGGTGGTAAAGATGCAAAAGATCTGTGACATTAAAGACTCAGAATAGGTGAAAGCAGGTTTTTCAGATGTTTGATGCTAGCCATGCATAACAAAGCAGAAGAATGAAATGCAGTCTGTGAGAGAGATCATAAGGGAGATAACTGCTAGGAAATATTATATAAAACAAGAAAAGGACAGAAGACTAGAAGTAAAATAGCAAGAGATAAATAATGGGGCTGAAAAAATTTCTTGCATTCTTTCTCTTACATTTAGGTAGATATGTAGAAATACTATACAGACATGTAATTTCAGTGTTATGAATCTGGATAATGTGTACATAATAGTTATAACAGTAAAAGGCAGCAGAGGCTGGTGAAATTGTGGGAAGGTGTAAATGCAATAATATTGTACAAATTGCATGCATTCCCACATTGGAGTGCTGATTGATGGCCACTCAACATGGGCCAGCAGTGTGCCCAGGCAGCCAACGGCATCCTGGCCTTCGTCAGAAATAGTGTAGCCAGCAGGGCCAGGGTAGCAATCATCCCCTATACTCAGCACTGTTAAGGCCACAGCTTGAATACTGTGTTCAGTTTTGGGCCCCTCACTTTAAGAGAGACATTGAGGTGCTGGAGCAGGTCCAGAGAAGGGCAACAAAGCTGCTGAAGGTTCTGGAGCACAAGTCTGATGAGGAAGGGCTGAGGGAACTGGGGATGTTTAGTCTGGAGAAGAGAAGGCTCAGGAGGGACCTTATCACTCTCTACAGCTACCTGGAAGGTAGTTGTAGTGATGTAGGGGTCGGTCTCTTCTCCCAAGTAATGAGCGATAGGACAAGAGGTAACAGCCTCAACTGGTGCCAGGGGAGGTTTAGACTGGATATTAGGAAAAATTTCTTCATCGAAAAGATGATCAGGTATTGGAACAGGCTGCCCAGGGAAGTGGTAGAATCACCCTCCCTGGAAGCATTCAAAAGACATATAGATGAGACATATAGATGAGGCCCTTAGTGACATGGTAGTGGTGAATTTGGCAATTCTGGGGGAAAAGTTAGACTTGATGATCTTAAAGGTCTCTTCCAACCTAGTTGATTCTATGAGTCTAAATGATATAGTCATGTCAGTTCTGGCATTTTTTAGAACATAAACTGTTCTGATTATCTTTTCTTATCTTTTCTGATAACATATGGGCTGTAGTGGCATATCAGTAAGGCTGGTGAGTCCAAAACTGTACAGTCTGAGTTTTCCATAAAAAAGGTAAGTGACTGCAACCTGAAGATGAAAAAGTATTTTTCATACATTCTAGAAAATTAGGTACTGTGTTCTGCTCAGAGTTTTTCTTCTAAACATATAGAGGAATACCTTAATTCACCTTCACTATCACAGTGCATTCTTTTCTCAAACTGTAGATTATAATGTTTTCTACACTGTCCATTACTGAAAGCCAGCTATTCCAGCAACCACTTGGTGAATAAACAGCATTCCCTTTTCAATTTTTTTTTTTCTTTCTAGTATTCAATTGTGGAATTCCACCTAAAAGGTGAAAGAGAAATAGCCAGTTCCTGCTTCCTGTACCATATTTCAATTTGTCACTCTTCTAAGACCAAAAAAACAGCCCCAAGATGCAAGATTCTTATCTTGCAACGTGCTTCACCCACTAGGCTCTGCTATGTAGCTAGTACCTAACTGTCCTGTCCTTCTTCCTCCTCCATGCACACACGGGGGTATGCATTTTAGCCTGAGCCTCGGAGGAACCAAATAGAGCACAAATGTAGACTTAGATACACATCCAGTGGCAGTTTGGGCATAGTGTATGTGACTTGGCTTGTCTTGGTTTGCTTGTTGTCTTACCAACACTACCCCAAGGGAACTATTAGATGGGTCCTCAGGTATTCTTAGCCTGGTGAGGAGCAAAAGCAACCTTTTCCTTTCTTGACAGTTTCTTAGGGATGAAATAATTGACTCATGCTGCAACAACAGCTCCCATTTCAGTTACCTGGACAAGAATTCTCAAGCAGTAGAAGCTCTAACAGAGGGAGGAATAGTGAAACATTTTACCAGAGAGAAAAGATTGAATGAAGAGTAAGAACATCAATTATGAAGAGGCACATTATGCTATGGAGACTTACCAATAACCCTGTGGTGGACTCTTAATGGTTCTCTTGGCAACAGTATACCACTGAGAAAATTCCCCCCTAGCTCCCTAAGAGGATGAAAGCTGTAATTCCTTAAATTGGACTACTTTTTTTCCTCTCACCCCCACACCCCCCTTTTTATACTACATTTAAATTTATACTTCAGAATTTGAGTTAATTGACATGAAAAGACTGCAAACGTTCACATCAAAATTGACTCTTGAAGACAAGTAAATGTTGTGGAAAATGCTTCCCATTATTCATTTAGCTATCATAACAGGTTCATCTCATGCAGGGCCAAATGATCAAATAATATTTGGACATAAATCCTGCAAGAGCTAGGTGCTCATTAGTGACTTTGCAAAGCACTATGAGTTCTCCTATAAAGCTTTAATTCTGCCAATTCTTTAATCACAGATGTGCATATTGGTCTAAATCTCTTCTCTCTAAAGCCCAATAGCAACATTTCCACTGAATTCAACACTGCTGAACAAAGAACAATACTCATGATCTCTTTAAAATGAGACAAATGCATAACAGTTGCTTTATCATTTGCGAACAGGTCTTTTCTGTGTTTTTCCTCTCTGTTAGAAACTGAGGAAAAAAAAAATTGCTGGTGCCATATTCTGTGAATACATTTGAACTTTAGCTTATCCATAGCAAGATATTTACAGTTAAGACAGTATTTATCATGTGTGTGCAGGATTTAGTTACAGCTGTTAAAAACATTCTGTAGTAAAGTTTTTTATTAATAAATATCACTAGAAGTGGTACTTACAAACTAAGTCTCTAGTCTTAAGTCATATAATGCTCATAATTTGTCACTGAAGATAAGGAACAATGTCAATTATTACAAAACAACACCCAGTTTTACGAGCAGTATGCTAGATGAAGTACTATAGAAACATACATTCAGAAATTAAAATGAAGCCTAAGAAAAAATTATTTCTCAAAGAGATGTTCAGATCCTTTTACTGAAATCAAAGAATAATTTATTCCAGAGTCAGAAAAACTGGTTGGCTTTTTTTTTTGGTTTGGTTTGGTTTTTTATGTCATCAAAGTTCTGTATTAATTATATTAGAAAGACTTCCTATTTATACAGGAAAGTTTTTCCTAATTATACAGGAAATCTGTTAGTTGGATACATAATCATAGTTCTCACTTCAAGTTCATAGTAAAATGGAGTAACTGACACATGAGGGAAATTACAAAAATGGAAATATTAGGCAAAATACTAATTAAATTTCACTTCAAATGTTAAGATCTGCCTGCTTCTCACAATGTGCAAATTTTACCATTTAGATTCACTTCACATATAAATATTATGTAATTGTCTGTAAGAATTTCTTGCATTTTTTTTTTCATGAGGGAAGGGGGAGTGATAAAATGATTGAATTTTTATTACACTAGAATTTTTTTTAACTGAATTGTATTAATACTGAAATTTTCATTATATTTTTTCCAGAAATAGAAAAATAAAACCTGGTTATCTTTGAAAAAGATGAAAACAGAGTGACTGATTTTTTTTTTAATACTGTATAAAGTCAGCTGGTTTTAAAACTACGTAAGGCATAAAAAAGGCTAAGTTAAATGAACTAGAAAATTATTCATGTTACCCTGCAGATTAGTAAATCATGCTCATTTGGCCCAAAGAATTAAGAAATATAAATAAAAGATCAAAATATTGCACCAAAGAAACATAATCACACTCAACATGATATTAAAACCCCTGCATTATACCATGACTTACTTACTAATACATTTGTAAAAGCTTCAATACAAATCACAAAAGAATAAAGGAAAAAAAAAGACCTGCTGTAGTTAGTATAGCTTATCAAGTTGTATATGAAAAATAAATCCACTTAAGCCTGAAAATGGATAAAAGGAAAAAAAAATCAGATGTTATATAGTGATCTGATTTGTATGTTTGATTCAAAATGAGCAAGGTGATGTTTTTTATTATTTAAATCTACAATAGATAAAAAATTGACAACAAAACAAGAATTTGAGTGCTTTCTGTGACACCAGTGACACGTCTAGAAAAATAATTGTCCTCATTAGAGTACATTTTCACTTTATGCTTCTTGTTTCACAGAAAAGGTTGAAAAGTTGGTTTGATTTGATATGGACGGCTAAGTTGCAATAGCATTTAATATAGAAGCAGAACAAAAGGAGCAAAGTACAACTAGTTTGTGCAAGCAAGAGTACAGTAACTTTTCTGATGGCAATATTGAAATAGAATATATCACTCCATTGAATTGCATAGAGCTCTATTTATGGCAACTGAAGATTTGTTACAGAAAGTCTTCCTTGTATGTTTTTATTACAGATACCATTTTTGTTATTGTTATCTGGTTACTGTCAATGAAGATAATAGAATTGCTTGTACTCTGTGCTTTGAAAGAGTAGAGTACTGAACAAATGATTGAAAATGCTAGTTCCCATACTACTGCAATTCTCAGATCAGATTTTGCTTGTGTCACGACTGCCACCCTATTTACCTTAATTTAAACATAATTTGTGAAAAAAGCCTGACCAGACATATAAGGGCCGTGTTTGGAGGTATTTTTCTCTTCGATTTAGCAGCGTTGATGTTTTGTATCTTTTCTTCTTATTTACTTTTTCAGTTACATGGCTATTCCACATCACTGTAATTGATACCACACATCATATAGTATTGTTCTGTGGAGTTTTGTTTGGGTGTTTGTTGTTTGGGTTTGTCGTTTTTGGTTTCCTTTTTCTTTTTTTTTTTTCTTTCTTAAGGAAGCCATTTCCATCATGTTGTTTTAGTGATATTTTAACAAGTTTTTTAGTGCATTTTCACTCTTTAAAGTCAGCTTTTGTCAGGAGTAAAATACGTAATCTCTTCCCTGAGCACCTCAATTGATTTGGTGTTTGTCTTCAAATTAACTTGCCAGAAAAATGTAAAATCACAAGAGGAAACAAATAAATGATCATGACTCTTACATCAAGCTACAAGAAAAAGTGAGAAGCACTGCAAAATATCTATCCGTTCTCCAAGCAGCCTGGTTTGAGAGTGGGAGAAGACAAAATATTTCTATCTGAAGGGAAGTAATTGCTCTGCTTGTTCTCCAGTCTTTCACATGTAAGTTTCAGGTCTAGAATTTACTCTTAATGACAACCCTCAAAGCAGAAAACTGTTCCCAAATAAAATACTCGTACCTCACATTTTAGGGAAGAGTATACTCTACTCTAAGCTACAGACTGTTGCTGTGGACTTTACTGAATCCCAGGATCATAGAGTGGTCGAGGTTAACTCAATCTGGTTAACCTGACACCATCAGGTTTTTTTATAAAAGCCAAAGCTTCACAAGAAGGTTTCTCCTTTCTCATCTCTACTGAGAAGTTTTTCTTTAGAGACAGAACAGAATAAATTCTCATATGGGACCTACAAGATGTTTTGAAAATATCAGCTCTCTTGGATTTCTTGCTGCTTTGAAAGGACAAAGAAGACTGCATGACTTGCTTTTGGGGTCTTTATGTTTTGTAGCAGAGTGCATAGAAAGTGTATGAATGAACAACAGGTAGAAAAAATTGTTTCTACTGAAGTCTGTCTTGGTTTTCTTCACCCAGACTTTTGCTGCATTTTACTCAGAGGAGAAGAGACCAAACTACTTTACTTCCTAATGTTAATTAATTGCATTTCTGTGCTTTAACACAGACACTAGTGTATAGCTGAGCAAAGACAAAAAAGGAAACATCATGGCCAAATCATTTTTCCTAGTCATGTACTACAGAATATTTCAGGATTTAGTCCATTATTTATAAAAGATCTATCTCTTTCCTTTCCAGAGCTTGTTTTGTAGTCTCTGAAGAAAACTGATGATGTTTCTTTCTCTCAAAGAGCTTTCCAAGAAGCTGAACAAATAAAGTCTGTACTATGTTATACTGTTTCTAATTTTTACTAAGTCCAGGTTCATCGGCAGGTAGAATTTGGGAAAGCTATGCCTTAATTCATAGTCCTCAGATTTTGTCCAGTGCTTTTTCCTTTAGAATTGGCAGCAGCTCCTTTTTGTGTTACTACTAGAGCCTGGTATGAAACAGAGCTCTATTAGCTCTAATTCCTAGAAGGATATCAAAACTTGTAACTGAAGACAAGACAAGTAAAGCCATTCAATCTAACCTGAACATCATGATTTTAAACTGTATAATTCTGTAATCTCCCCCCCCAAAAAAAACTGTTAGCTGTCCTTATAAAAGGACAGAAATAAAGTTATGATAATTGGGAAAGAAACAAATAAAAGGATTACACTATCTGTTGTATTCCTTTAATATTTTTTTCCTTCAAATAATTCAACTTAGCATTACCATCATCTGCATGCTTCTGGCCTCACATGCGCTGTTACATTAATGAAATTTGCTAAATTGATGCAACGACCTGACAATATCAGCTTGGCAGATCACTTGTGATGGTAATAATAGGAAGAGCAGCAACATCTTCCTGCCTTCAGCTGACTAATGCTATTAATCCTGTGACTCATAATTCCTCATATTTAAACAGGACAAAAAAAATCTTCACAACTGTAATAGCATCATTTGCTCATAGACAAAAGACAGTCAGTTTACATAATAGGAAACTTATTTTCTTTTTCTTCCCCATCACTATGTCCCTCAGCATCTTAACTTTCTCTAAAGAAGATTTTAAGTCAACCTTTTTATATCAGACTTCCATGTCTACAGGTGATGCTAGTTTACATCGATGAAAATAATACCTAAATAGTCTCAACCAGATCTCTGAAGTAATCTATCACTGGTCAGTATTGCTGAAATGCTAATGTATGTAAAAAACAAGAATCATTTTTTGAACTATATTGATGTTACAACTCAATTGATGTAACTGAAACATTTGATGAGTTTTACAGTTATTATAAGCTCATCTATGCATTTTTCACAGAAATCTTTATTTTTTTCTTGATATTCCTCCCTAGGATAATGTCAGATGTTAAAATAAATAGCTTTTATGATTTTAAAATGCAAACTGTATCTTTGTTTTACAGTAATACAAGATATTCCATTTATTCTGAATTAAATTTTTCAATTTAAGACTAATCACACATCTTACTTCTGTGGAACTAGCTATGGCCCCAGACTTCTCATATACTTTCACAGAATATCCTTCAACTGTACAGCCATGCAAGTTACTATTAAGAAATTGTGTGTAAACAAGAATAGAATGGTTTTCCTCTCTTGCTGGTGTCGTGGCTTAAGTCCAGTCAGTCATGCAGTTTCGCTCACTGACTACCCCCTCTTTCTTCCCCCCCGCTCCCAGGGGGATGGGGAGGAGAATCAAAAGAATGCAATTCCCACAGGTTGAGATAAGAACAGTTTAGTAACTAAGGTATAACACAAGACCACTACTGCTACCACCAATAATAATAATGACAAGGCAAATGCAAGGAAAGAATACAATCGCTCACCACCTATACCCAGCCTGACCACGCAGTGCACCCCCACCCTTCCGGGTCTCTGCTCTCTGCTTTTCCATCCTGGGCATGATGTGCTGTGGTATGGAATAACCTCTTTAGTCAGTTTGGGTCAGGTGTCCTGTCTCTGCTTCCTCCTGGCTTCCCCTCCTCCCTGGCAGAGCTTGAGGCTCAGAAATTCCTTGGTCAGACCAAAACATCACTAAGCAGTAACCAAAACACTGGTGTTATCAGCGTTGCTCCCAGGCCCAAAATCAAACCCACAGTGCTGCACCAACTATCAAGAAGGAGAAAAATGACTGCTACTGCTGAACCCAGGACAGTATCCACCCCTTATTCCATACCATTCACGTCATGCTCAGATCCCACATTTTGAATATACCATCACATGTATATATATACATCCACACACACGCACAGAAGGAGAGAGAGATCATCACTTAGTGCATGGACCAATCCCTATGAAGCTGCTGAGTCCATTCGGTCTGTGACATCAGGCTCCATCTCTTGTAACAGTCTTTCAGAGCAGAGGAGGCTGTGTGCAGGGTCCACACTCACGAATAACCTGGGCAATAATGTCCACTGCTAAGTCCACCCCTCGATCATGAGTCCATCAGTATGCTGCATCTCTGCCCGGATGGCCTGAGGTATCATGGGCCTGTCAGGCTCAAAATAATTCACCCTCCCCTCCAGCAGTTTCTGCAGCTTGTCACTGGGGACTCCATACAGCTGCCTTCCATCTCCAATGCTTCCAAAGCACTGGAGGGGCCCAGTGGACAAGATACTCGCTCATACTGTCCCCCACACCCTACCACTCATGACTGTTCAGCTTTGGGGAAAATCTCTTGGTCATCCTACATCGTAGCCTAACCACAGACAAGGCCCACACCCCACTCTGCTTAACTCTGGGGACCAAATGAAATGGTTGTGGGTAAAACACACTCTGTATGCATGCCAACATGCTGATCTTCATCACAATCAGCAGGCAGGTCTCAAGGGTACCCAAAGGCCATTTAAAACCTTCAGAGTGCTCAAATGAGGCTGCTGTACTTATCACTGGGGCTGGTGTAGCTGCTGTGCTTGCCGGCTCTCTCACCACCAGCTGATCTTTGTCTGAGCCCCGATCTTCCTCCTCTGCCTTGCTGGGAAATGCTGTGTGGTCTCCTGCATCCTCCTGGGGCTCAGGCTCATGGGGCCCTGCGGGTGGCTGCTGGGGAATGCTCTCAGCTGCCGCAGGGCTGGGCTCGGCTGCAGGGCTCGGCTCCTCCACCGTCATCTCCTCCTGCTGCTTGGCAGCCGCGAGGCTGGGCTCAGCTGCAGGGCTCAGCTCCTCTGCCACCTCCTTCGTGGCCTCCTGGTCCCGAGGGCCGTGCTCCCGGGCCGGTTCAGCTGCTGGTGGCTCCCAGGGCCGCCCCCTCTCTGCTCCCCACAGCCTCACGAAGATGGAGGTGAGGACGAGGGCCAGGACGTCTGCCTCCCCCTGCTTATGGGGCCTGCCTGTATTACAAGCCATTCCAATAAAGCAGAATGAAACAAGGACCTTAACCCAAAGCCCATATCCAAAAAATGTTAAGATAACAAATACCGGCTGTAAGTAAGGTACAACAGGATGAAACCATGAACTGAAGAGAATCAAGAGCAACAACTTCGAGAGCCAATAAATCAGCTTTGTGACGAGTGGCTATTAATCCTGTCGTTATCTCAACCCTTTGTGCCCCACGTTGGGCCCCAAGAAGAACTGTAGTGGTTTAAGTCCAGTCAGCTACGCAGTTTCGCTCACTGACTACCCCCTCTTTCTTCCCCCCGCTCCCAGGGGGATGGGGAGGAGAATCAAAAGAATGCAACTCCCACAGGTTGAGATAAGAACAGTTTAGTAACTAAGGTATAACACAAGACCACTACTGCTACCACCAATAATAATAATGACAAGGAAATACAAGGAAAGAATACAATTGCTCACTACCTATACCCAGCCCGACCACACAGTGCACCCCCCACCCTTCCGGGTCTCTGCTCTTCCATCCTGGGCATGACGTGCTGTGGTATGGAATAACCTCTTTAGTCAGTTTGGGTCAGGTGTCCTGTCTCTGCTTCCTCCTGGCTTCCCCTCCTCCCTGGCAGAGCTTGAGGCTCAGAAATTCCTTGGTCAGACCAAAACATCACTAAGCAGTAACCAAAACACTGGTGTTATCAGCGTTGCTCCCAGGCCCAAAATCAAAACCACAGTGCTGCACCAGCTATCAAGAAGGAGAAAAATGACTGCTACTGCTGAACCCAGGACAGCTGGTTATTGTACTCTTCAAATCAGAATAAAAGTTGTGAGCAATCAAATTATTTAGCTTTTGCAGAAAGTAAAAATTTTCTGGTTGTTTCTCCTTCTGATGCTATTTGTTTTAAATATTTGATAGGCAAAAGCAACACAAAGATAAGGAAAATTCTCAGTGATATTGTTAAGCTTGTTTCTGTTTCTGCCATTTGCATGAGGAAGAACCATTCTAAAAGGAGAGGAACCTTCATAGAGCGTAAGGAGACAATGTTCTCCCATTATTCTGATAGCCAAATAATTTGTAATGAGCATCCCATCTGCAAAACATCAAAGTATTGAAGAGAAAATAAATCCCAAAATATTCTTATTTGATCCTCTAAGGAATCCATCCTGCATTATTTCTCTTAAGCTGTTTACTAACACACTGTCAAATTCAGCATCATACGGCTTGATCAATGAGACTTAGTCACTTCCTTTGGGAATTCATAGATCAACAGTAGAGCTTATCAGTTGGATGTCTTTCTTTGTAATTTCCCTCACACATCATTGCATTTCATCATTTTTCTTGTCAGTGCAGTTTCATAATTTGTCCTTGTTCAGTGATGAATACCTCTCTGTATATGTCTGTGTTGAAGTGTTCAGTATGTTTCTGAAAAGCAGTCCAAACGTGTTGGATTTCTGCTGCTGAATTGTGCCACTTACATTGCAAGCTACTAGCATTATATAAGATAAACTTCACTACTGTTACTTGAGATAAACAAAATAAGAAGAAACTTCACTGAAAAGAATAAAGTAGATAGATACCTTCTACTGAGTAAAAAAAAACCCCACTCAACCTATTGTTTTCTGTGAAAAGTTATCTTTGGGATTGGGTCTGTAATAATCAAAATTTTTAACAGTGTTCTGAATGAAATGGATGAACACCTTCCCCCTCATCTTCTCCCAGACTGATATTTTTTCCCAAGTGTTTGGATGGAAAGATAAGAAATAGAAAAACAACAGTTTCAAAGTACTAGATTTTTTGTTTATTTGTTTATTTCCTATTTTGAAATCAACATGTAGCAATTGCTAACATAATGTTTTTCTGATTAAAAAAAAAAAAGATCTTCCAAATAAAAGACAGTATCTTGTAACTCACAGTATTTCTGCAGCAGAAAGAACATTCACTAAGGCCTTACTGCTATTCCTGGATAAATCAGAAGCATTTTAGTACATTTTGTATTCATCAGAAGAACCAAAAAATGTTAAGTGTTCATACAGCATTGATTTTTGTGCTACATAGCATCCTTATATACCACACCAACTTTGTATTTTCTTAGTTGCTTTCCTTATTTTGGGGGGGGGGAGGGAGGAGAGGTGGTCTTATTAAATATATAATTTCATAGCAAATTTACTGATATTGCAGCTTGGTTTTTGTTTAATAGCTATTGTATCATTCTTGTTTACTAATCTTTGTGCCAGAAATATATGGCTAGGATATCAGTTGCTTGTTGAAAAAATGCAGCTCCTATTTAAATGCTACTGAAATTGTATTTACCAGGCATGTTTTTTTTTTTTACTTTTATCGCTCAGACTGTCATGTATGTTATGGATCAGTCTGTCACATAACCCCAGATATGTCCAAAAATGGGTCTCCTAGATTGGTATAATTTATGCTTGTAATTTTTTCATGATGTAAAGGTGATCAGGCATTGGATACAGGGAAAGCACTGCTAATCTTTCCAACTTGTTTCCACTCCAGCAAACCCTTCCTACTACATTTGGCTAGTCATGTTTGCAGAAACATGAATTTCTGCAACATTCTTCATCCCCCAGCAGACAGGTAGTAAGATGAAGTCGTCACCTGAGAGTCAATAGCAACACGACGATTAACCTTGAGAGGAGAGCACAGGGAAAACTTGTGTTTCCAATATAGCTTCTGACCAACATGCAGAAAGTTGCTTTGTATGGATGAGATGAGTATTTGGATGTTTTAAAGCTCTTCTTTTTATGAATTCAGGGAGTAAAGCCCTGGGATGAAGCTGTGACTTTCTGAATGTATTTTTTCCTAACTGAAACTATTTAAAACCAGATTTTTTTCCTGGTAAAATTTTCCTGTGCTTTTCTTACACTGATTTCTTCTTCATCTTTCTCTTCCCTCAAACAGGTTACCCTCTAAATTATAGTTTAAGTTTTTCCCACAGAAACCAGTCTAAGCTTCCATATTGCTTTATGACTATTACAGGTCATGAACCTGCAGGTGGAATCAGGAAAAATGCCAAAAAAGCCTGTATGAGGAAAGAAAAATGCATTCTAACATAGTTTAGAAGAGAAAATGGAAACAGCATTAGGTGGACTGGTTAAACATTGAAGGGACAGCTAGGAGTCAAACTCAGGAAATTCATGGCCAAAACACAGCAAGGCATTTTCCTTACAGATCCCAGTGAAGAGCTCTAAAAAGCTGAGTTACGTGCTCCTCTGGAGACAGAAACCAGTCCTGTCTCTTTTTCTCCCACTAAAACGGGCTTCAGCAAAAAGCTAGTGTATTTTCCAATCATGTGGGCTGTCCTTCATTCTGGACGTGTGAAGATGTTCAATATATGTTGTCTTTCATACCAACCCCACGGACACAGAGATATATTGAATATCAAAAGGCGTTAAGCAGGAATATTCAGAAAATAGAATCCTGTCATGTATTTCTGAGATCTGCTACATCTGTAATACAATATTATGTGTTCTTCTGCACGTCTATTGAGAACAAGTGGTAAATGAGAGACAAATTCTCCTTCAGATTAAGATGCTTAAATGTAAGTATTATATTGGAGTCTACAGTGCACTTTAGATTATGTGGTCTAGTCCATAGTCAACTGAATTTACAGAACCAGTGTATTCATCCTAAAGTAGATGTTTACTGGTCAAATGAGGAGCTTTTTAGCCTTCAGTGACAGTTGCCTAGACCTTTAGCTTGTAATGACACTTTACAGAGAGCCCTCTTACCTGAAAATTCAGGTTCCAACAACCTGGCTCCAAGTCTCATCCCTGGTGTTCATGATGAAGTGGAGCCACACTCCCAGCAGCTCAGAACATCCCAAGTATTTCCAACATTTATAATAAATAGGAAGACAGTACTATCTTAGCAACATACCTTAAAATGGGAACATATGCTACTGGATCACAATGACAATCAATTTATATATTGTCATTTTGTTGCTATTTATATTTTTTTATTATTCCCAACTTAAATATTTATTGATTCCTGTTTAATCCCTATTTCACATTGCTTATCCTTTTAGTTCTGTTTCTTCACCTAATTAACATTTCACATCTCTTAATTTCTTTCCTGGATTTGAGCAATTTAGTCTTATTAGCACTTCAAAATCAGAGTGAGAACTTTGAGCATATTGCTTAATTATGTAAGTAGTTAATTTGCCATTATGTAGAAATTCATACATAGTAAGTGCTTTAACCTTTTAAAATTTTACATGAGGATTGAAGTATGAAAGAATTAATTTTATTTTTTTTAACTAATTGTTCTTACGCTGTTTTGAAATTAGTTATAAGAAGGAGTTAAATAATGTATCTTAGCACTTGATTTTATCAAAGCTTTATGTAAAACTAAGAATACACCACAGGTCCCATAACACTTTATCTCTTTTTCTAAGATACTCTGAAATCATAGCTATCTATGAGACTTAGCTTGATAAGAAAGAATCTCTACAAATATATTCCTAGTCAATTTATAAACTTGGCAGTATCTTTTTTATATCCCCTGGGAAAAGCCTTGTCAAACGTCTAACCTAAATCTGTATAACAAATTACAGATAGTGTCTTTTTTAAAAGCTTTTAGTTCGTAGTTGACTGCGTTTAATTTTACAAGGAGATTGTGATAAGGTCCTGGACAGTCATATACAAACTCTCTGTTCTTTCATCTTTCAAAGGAGTAATATATGAGAGCTGCTACCAAACAAAAAGTGTCAGAGATTACTTTCAGTCACAAAAAAGACTTTACTCTTGTAAATTAACCTACGCACTCTGGTGAAGAGTTGCAAATCATTTTTCCTACACAAGCAACTTGTAGAGGGACAAGAAGAGGGAGATAATTCTAAGCTAGAGCAAAATACTTAGTTTAACTAGAGTAAAAAATGTTTAAAGTATTTTAAATTACAAGGCTACTTAGACTTGTGCTGTCTGAAGACCAGGATGCAGATGGATGTAGATACATTCCACTGTAATCAATGAGAATAGTTCATTAAATATCTTTAAAATGCCCATCCAATAGCTTTGACTCACAAAAAAAAAAAAAAATAACATTCAAAATCTAGTACAAGTCACTGTGTTTCAATTCATCCTCTCTTCTCCTCGGTTCTTCCACCTCTTGTTTGCTGTATAACCTGTTAGGTTTTCTCTGAGACAGATCCTGAATGAGCAAAGTTTGCAGCCGGATGTATTAATTGACACAAAATTTGTGCACATTTCTTTTTAAAAAGAAACATGATTCAGTGAAGTCTTCAGAAGTCACTCATGTGGTAAAGATAGGAATCTCTGAGGGAAGGGACTACACTGGAAGAAGGACAAGCCCCTTCTTCAAAGCAAGTCATCTTCACTAAGGAAACAAATCTGGACATTCAAACTTTTTAAATTAATCTGGTATGAAGAGTTTGAGTAATATGCTCTTCTGTAAATTATTTATTCAAAAATATGAAAACTGGAGAAACTGCAGCTCTTTGTGAACAGATTGAGTGAAAAAAAGTTTTATTTTAATTGAAGGTTTCCTATCAACATTTTCAAAGTGAAATATTTATATTTGATTTTTTTTAACACCTTTTTTCCATGTTGAAACTATTTTAAATAATAAAAAAAATTAATGTTTTACCATTTTGCTTTCTCCCTATACAAGGATGATTTTATCTAGGGCAAATGCAATGCTTTGTTTGACTTTTGATAGTTCTGCAAAAATTAACACAGATATGTTCCTAGTCATCCCACTTTTTTTCTCTTTAAACCTAATTAAAAATTCAGTGCAACTAATAAAGAATCAGTTTCTTGTACAGCTCTGCTTAGGATTCTAAGCCCCACTGAGTTTCAATGAGTCTTTGTGTTTAATACTGTCCCACTGAAGTCAATGAGTGGCAGGATGAATCCCTTTATCCCTCATTCATACACTTTGTAAATGCATGAGTCACACATCATGCAGCCAGGGAAGTAAGGATATCAGCCAGAATTGTCAGGACTAAAGCCAACATTGCTTTGTTGATCTGCTCTTAGGAAGAGCCATAGAAGAATGCAAATTAGTCCTTGCTCTTTGCTGAAACGAAAAGCGCTACTTAATGTTTCTAGACTCCTCAGTTCCAAACATCCCCCAAATGCTGCTATATTCTGATTTCCCAGAATATGTTTTATAAAACTTAAAAAAAAAAAAAAGAAAAAAGTGGGAGTTCTGATTTATTTTTATTAGCATCTTTATCAACTAAAAAAAATATTTCTCATTCTCTCTGTATACATACATATATATATCAGCTTTGATATATGTATTCATATGATGCTTTCTTTGGTTCCCCACTAGTTTAGAGATAACATTTAATAATTCTTGATAAATAAAACACGCATAAAAAAAAAATCACCTACCAGTGTATTAGGTTTGAAATTTATGACTACTTGACAGAACCTAAGTATACTGACAGGGACTATTGCAGTCCTTTTCAAATTATTACTGAAAAGAAGTGAAATTTTGTCACAGCTGCTAGTCTACTTCAAGATATATTCATCCTCTCCTTGTACAGATAGAATATGTAGAGGACCTTGAGTGTAGAAATTATGGTGCTGAATATAGTGCTACTGTAGATGCATTTATAAATAAAAAAGCAGAAATAAAATATTATTATATCAAACTTGATTAATCAAAAGGAATAATTTAGCAAGAATATGGTTGGTTTGTACATGGTTCAGTTTCCATGTACCACACTTCAGCAAACCAAAACGGGGAACATTTCCCTATGAGCATCTCCATTGCCATGGAGCATTTTCCCTGACACTATTGGTTGAAAAAAGAGCCTTTTAGTGGTAGAGGAGTATTATGTTCAGTGTCTAGAATTAATCCAACTCTGAGCTGGATCAACTGGTCCACAGATTCTTTGGGCAGACCACCAGAACACAGAGGACAATGTATATAATGGAACTTTCTTAAACAATTTCTGGTCCAGATATATTCTCTTGTCTCTTCACATTTATGAACTACAACAGGGAGGGCTTGAAGCCTGCTAGCAAGTTAGCAAGTTCTTTGCCGAAACTCATGAGTGCTAGATAATGATGAAGTTACATGGGCATCTTGGTTTTGCATTTAGAATTACCTGTTTCTCAAAGCTAATAATTTATCCCTTCCAGCTCTATAAACTGCCAGATCACAAGTTTCTGTAACCAAACACTTTGTTAACCTCTTTAGGGCAATTAAAGACAGAAAGTTAAATTACAAGAAAATAAGGAGTTGGAGGAAATTCCTTTTTTCCTTCATTTTCATTCAAATTTTATACTTTAGATAAGGGGTCATAGTGGAACACAAGATCATCATTTTACAGATAGACAAGAGGGTAGTGCTATCAGGACCTTAGTGCCAGTCTTCTGCTCTCCCTTCACAGAATAAGGGAAGTAGGATTAAATGAATACTGGTTTGCAACTTAGCAAAGACATCATTTGATTCTTTACCATCCTCTTCTCTTAGACCCACTAAAACCCCCAAGGGGTTGAGGGGAAGATCACCATGTCTGACACCAGTGAGACAGCTAAAGTCACTTGCATGACAGCCCTCCCTTGGGGTAGGTAAATAAATATTGTCAGTGCTTATTTACATTCATTTCACCCTGCTGTTTGAAAACTTTTTTTTGGGTAAGAGATATGGAGGAAAGTATTTTTAAAGATGCTCCTGACAGCCTGAATCCCACTAGAGAGACTGAGAGAAACAAGAGCCATATGCACACCCTGAAATAGTCAACCCCATTTCATCTTGAACCCCTGTGGCAGAGTGGGTGATTCTTTGCATGTGGACATTTTGACATCTGGTGTACTGCCAAAATTAGAGATCCTGCATGTTGGTGTAGAAGCCAGCTGAAAAAAACAGTGCAACATTAATCTGTTACTGAATAAAAAACCCCACCAGTATTAAATGGCTGCTTTTTCACAGAGCTCAAGCTTGCTAGCAGTTTGGCTTCAGTGAAGATAGGAATAAAGCAAAAAAATCTTTTTCTCTTTTTCACTTTCCTAGGCTTCATGCAAGTGTGGTTAAAACCTTGAAAATAATGCACAAAGTTTCAAAATGAGTTAACTGGGGAAAAGCAACACTTAATGAATTGCAACACTGTTTTCTGGTTAGTAAATTGGTTGTTGGAGAAGATCCTATTAAATCTAATATAAGATGTCTGATAAAAAGAAGAAATAATAGAAAGCATCCCCAGCCAGTGTGATTTCTTCAATATTTCTTGGCACCATAGTAATAAGTGACGTTTTTCAAATTGAGGGGTGTTGTATGCATTGTCTTGTCAGCACTCCAGATTTTTTCTACTGTTCTTCCATTAAGATATCCTGACAACAGTGAAAAACAAATCTTGAACTATAAGCTGAGTTATGTTAGCACCTAAACTGTTTGCTTACAGCAGCACAGTGTGTAAACTCCGCATTATTTATTCCAACTAATTGCATTGCTTGTCCTTTTCAGTCCAGTGTAACTTTAGTGAAACCATGTCAGGCAGGCTTACTCAGGTAGATATTAACCAGAATTCATGGAGAGAAGAAACAACAAAAAAAGAAATGAACAAAAAATGAAATTATTAGCATTAGGCTTTTAATTTCCAGACTCCTGTAGTCTGTTTTGGGGCTACAATTAATTGTACAAAATACAAATATTACTTGACTGACCAGTTTTGTTTTGGTTTGGTTTTGTTTTCTTTTTTTAAGACATCTTTATGTCTAGAAAACAAGTACATACAATATACTTGTTATAAATATCAGTTACCTGGTTTTCCAAAGAAACATGTATTTAAAAAATGAAATAAAAGTATTATATCCAAATTGCAGCTTATGAATAAAAAGTGGCCATGAAGGAGGAAGGATTACTGACAGAGAATTCGAGTGCTTTCACTAGCAAAATTTCAAATGTATTTCTGAGATAAGAGTTTAGCTTGAGAGCTTTGTATAGTTCTGATCATTAAATACTATGCAGAATGAAGCTATTTTCATAACAATTTCATGAACTTTCCTGCTTTTGAGAAGTAGAATATTAGGTGATGGCCTCCAGCTATCAAATCCAACCAAAAATTTCTTTAAAGGGCATGCATGAACTGATCTAAATTGAAAACATGCTATGTTATGTCCTAGAGAACTTGTACTGAATTCCTAGATTCAGTTTTTTTGTTGGCAGGCACTTTGTAATCCTCCTAGTTGCATGCACAAATTCCATGCATACCCACAAACCAGATGGCAATTTCATGAGCTTCCATCATAAAAAAGCAAAGCACTATGGACATAAAATCCATAAACAGTATAATACATTTGTTACTAAACAAAGGGGAATAAATACATTAGAGAAAAATTAAAGTCTAAGGAAAGCATTGTAGCAAAACAGTCTTTCCTCTGAGCTTGGAAGAAAGAGATATACAGTATATTTTCCTGATCTTAACCCCATCTGTGTTAAGAAACATGGAGAAATCAGAAATAAATAATTTAAAACTGCTTTTTCAGGCAGTCCATAGGTTCATGTAATGTCTCTTATTTGAATCACTTGCAGTGGAACAATGATGGCTAATAACTAGCCAACTGGCATAAAGCACCACTCTCCCTTTATCAAAAAAAAATGTAGACAAAGCAACATTTCATGTATTGTTTTTCACATCACTTTCTTTGCTCCAAGTGACGTCACACACAAACTTGTTTGTTCTTCCTTCTTTTCACTCCTTCCTTCCTTCTTCCCCTTCCTTCTTTCCTTCCTTTCTTCGTTCGTTCATTCCTTCCTTCCTTCCTTCTTTCTCTCTCCCACTAGCTTTTTCTCATTCAGGTTCTAACTTTTGCTCTATTATTTATAATTACTTAGTAATTAATAATGATTGAGTACTTAGTATTGAGTATTAATAACAATTCAGTGAATTATGTGTGCTGAGGGAAAAAATTATCATGAAACTTACTAATATGGACAGGATTTACAGCAGATGTAAATATCATAATCATGTTGTTCATAGACAAAAAAAAAAAGTGCAACTCCTTCATCAACAAAACAGAAAATATTTAGTCTGCATATTGGGACTAAAGTTTACTTGCATACCCCACAGTGTACACTCACGTAGCTAAATGAAAGGGCTAAGGGATGCCCAGCTCTGAGGCCATCTGGCACATGCACATTCATGCTGACACAACCCTGAACTTATACTTCAAATACATTACTTGTTTTGAGGAAACTATGTTTTACAGCAAAGCTGAGGAATGCCCTAGCAACTGAACAGCATGGTCAGCTTGGACCCAAGGTTTATATTTGATCCTCAGTTATTCAGCAGCACACATGTTCCTACTGCGTTGCTGGTTAAAGGGATGGGCACCACTTGAGGGGCACCTAGGGAAGTGCTTTGAGCACATAAGTAAAGCACAGTCCTTCTTATAGGTGAACAAATTGATTGCTATAGATAAAATCAATTCAGATATCAAGGAAAGTGACTTGTATTTGTCAAAAGGGCAACACAGTCCTTAATGATGAGAAAGAACTATTCTAAGAAGAAAGCTATTTATTTAACAGAAGCAATTAGCATAAGGCCATTTAATTGTCAGTGCACAATATGCTGCTTCAACTTTCTGCATCTCTGAACCAAAAAATGAACACCAGTAGAGCAAGGCGCTTTACCTGATTATTATCCATGTGCCTGCAAGTAAATTACAGTACCTCTGAATAAACTCATTATTTACATTTTAGTAATAGAACAAAAATTGTCATAAATATTTAAGAACTTATCTGATACACTAATCAATCCTTGTTATTTTATACAGTTTGAAAGTACATTCTCTTTTCTAAAAGTACTTAAGCAATTTATGGTGGCATATAGTTGTTCTCCCTCTCAGTGTTGCAGCTCTGATGAACTGAATGGGTAAATTAGTGCTCCAAGGGGAAAAGCACACAATAAGCCCCTTTGAAACAACTTAAGCAGAACTGAATAAATTGTAGTTTTAGTTATGTTAATGAGACTTTGAGGGGACAGTGCGGCTAGGAATCACAAAGATCCTACAATAATGCTGGTATGCAGTACCTAGTTGAAAATTCCTTTCATAACTCTCAAAGGCATGGCATCATTTTCTTATGATCAACAGACTGCCAAGACCTGTCATTTTGTTTCAAAGGCAGAGCGTTACTTGCCTCAGGGCAACAAGGACCATGACTTTAACTGGGGACAGAAAGAAACACCCCAAACCAACCAAACCAAAGCCAGAGCAAACAGAAATACTCAAATAGTTAGTAATTCCCTAATACCGTTATCTTAAACATGAGTTTTATCCCGGTCCTGTGGCAAAACGAAGTATTCTGCCATGGAAACCTCTATTAGCCTGCCTGAAAGTTGAGTTCAGAAGATATAATTTCTCCTGTGAAAGCTTCTTAATTTGTCATTTGTTCCTCTAATTCTTTTTTGTGCTTATTCAATTTTGAGGTTTATTTTCTTCAATAAGTCTGCTTGAAGTTGTGCACAGAATGGTATTAACAGATGAAATCCTTACAGTAGCAGTTACATTTTTACCTCCTTTTCACTATTACATGATATGTCCTGAGTTTAGTAAGATTTCGCCACCCCACCCGTTGCACTGTACAGGAGGCTCAGCAACCTGTAGTTCTGTATACTTTTCCATCTTGCCTTGTATTTTAGGAGTACTTTCACTGCAACTGTCCCCACCATCAGCTGAATGAAATGATCAGCCTTAGGACCAAGAAGAACACAAAAAAATAAAACATAATACCAAGAAAAGAGGTAGAAACTAAGCATGTGTATAACAATTTTACATGCATTATTCTTTTTTATATATGTATAACAAATAGATAGACTAATAATGATTCTTGAATTAGACTATTTCAACTACAGTAACAATAATTTCTTGGATTTACATAAATACTGGGTGTGGGTTTTTCCCTTAAACAAGATTTTGAGCTCAGCCTACACGTCTTTTGGAATCCCAGCTATGAATTGTGCTAGGGTAAAATATACGTGGTTGCAAGAGTTTATGATGGATCTAATTTGTCTGTTCTTGCATACTACTCCAAAGTAAGATATAAGCATTTCTTAACTAACCTAAATTATAAAGCCTAGGTGTCTTCATTTAAAAAAAAAAAAAAAGAAACAACCCAGACCAACCCTCAAACACACACATGCAAAAAAGGAAACAAAACAACCCTCTCCCAACTTCCTTCTTCCTGAGAGAAAAACTTCCTTCCTGTTTCTAGAAAGCGGATGGCTATCCGATCCCTCATGTCTAGAAAGATAATGGAGGTCTGTTTCTTTTTTCATTTATGCCATGTTACTTCCCGGATAAGGTCTAAGAGTGAGCAGAGTTTTGCAAACTGTTTTTGGAAAAGACAAAAAGTAAGTCCTTTCCTCATTTTATAGTGTGGTCCCTTCTGAAATATATTTGGTATTCTTTATTTAAGAGAGTGTAAGAAGAACTGCTCAAGTGCGTTTTAACCTTTGTGTTCATAGCTTAATTGTTTTGCAGTTTGCTTTGTTTCTGGTTCAGAGAAAAGTTCTAAACATATAGTCATTGTCACAAAATTTTAACTTCCTGTCCAAAAAAGCCTGAATTATAATACTTTGTGCTCTCTTACAGCTTGACTTCTATGAATACAAATTTGGCTATATAATTCTGTTAATTATGTATATAATATCTTTAACACTAATATAGTTATATTTTAAATTCCACTTTTCTGAGAAGATGTATCCTTATCATAGAATCATAAAATCATAGAATGGTTTGGGTTGGAAAGGACCTTAAATATCATTTAGTTCCAACCACCCTGCGATGGGCAAGGACACCTTCCTCTACACCAGACTGCTCAGAGCCACATCCAGCCTGGCCTTGAACATAACTTCTCTGAGAAACCTGTTCCAGTAAATATTTATAGTAAAGATTTTTTCCTGGTATCTAATCTAAATATACTCTCTTTCATCTTAAAGCCATTCCCCCCTTCTCCTACCACTACATGCCCTTGTAAAAAGTGACGCTTCAGATTTCTCATAGGCTCCATTTAGGAACTGGTAGCTGCTCTAAGGTCTCCCTGGATCCTTCTCTTCACCAGGCTGAGCAACCCCACATCTGTCAGCCTGTCTCCATAGGTGTGGTCCTGCAGCACTCTGATCATCTTTGTGGCCCTCCTCTGGACTCACTACAACAGGTACACTTCTTCTTATGTTGTGGGCCCCGGAGCTGGATGCAGTACTCTGCAGGTGCAGTCTCGCAGGAGCAGAGTAGAGGGACAGAATCAAGTTCCTTGACCTGCTGGCCATGGTCCTTTTAAGTAGAGTATACCTGCTAAAGCTAATTACTGGTATCTTACTGATGTATCATTCATCATGTATCAGAAATAGATTTTTAACAAGATATCATAATTTGCTAGGCATTCTATTAGTAGTGTCATTTTTATTCACACTGTTCCCATAGTCTCACAGGTTTTCAGTAGCAAAGGGTAATACTGGCACAACTAGGACACTGTTTGTTTATTTTATTGATGTTTGCTTTTATTTTGGTCTCCTCCGCTATTATAATGATATTGGAAAAGTTAGTATTTGGATGTCTCCCTAGTATTGCATAATTTCCTGATGTATATTCAGATTTTAACTGTAAGATCAAAGCTCATTCCTCCTCTAGTGTAACTGTCCCATTCATCGAAAGGCATTTCAGGTGTTAAAAACCGTAAAACCAATTTCAATAAGCATGTGCTTCTTTTTATCCAAGGAAGCTTTTGATATGGACATACCGCTTTATGGCAAAAGGATATAAAATTATTCAAGAAAAGACTACGATAATTACTAATGAAAAAAAAAAAAAAAAAACAAAACAAAAAAAAAAAGAACTCCCCAAACTGAGATGTATTTTTCAGAATTATAACCCTTTAGAAATCTAGAGAAAGACCAAAACCCCCTCACAGAAACAGCTACCTAAAAACCTAAGAAGTCAACCATTTTGTGAACATTTTATGCTCCATGTAAAACAGGCAAAGCTTTTGTACCCTACATATCTAATAACATTAATGAACAGAAAAATCTTTGTGGTGTCAATAATCTCAAAAACAGAAAATTTAAAACCCACCACTTACTCTAGTAAACAGGAAAACAGAATTTCACAGCGCATGGATAATCATAGCCTGGAAAGAGTGCAGTTGAACATTTTTTTTCAGTGGTGTTCAGTCTTAGGGTTTTTTTTTAGGTAACTGATCACTAGAGTTCCTGTTTTGCTGTTTTCTCTAAGTGACAGTTTTGCCATGTGTAGCTACGATGGAAAAACCAGAAAATTCAAGCAGGTTTGAAGCAAAATGTTGCTATTTTTAGGTCAAAAATGACCTAAAAGAAAAAAAAAGAAATATTGAGAGTGAAAGTATGTTTAAGACTGGTATTTGCAACTGTTAAATTAAATGTTAGTTTCTAGCTCAGCCTGATAAAAGATATTACTAATTTGTGTTTAGCAGCTCTTGTAATAAAACTTCAGGATAGTTGTGGGTAAAAGCTTCATTATAACAAGTTATACATGTCAGCTAAAAATGCACCTCAAAGAAGAATGTTAGCTCTGTTTAAGATGAATTTAGGAGACAAGTTCTTAATGAAATTATGTAGGATCTCAGTAACTATCAAAATCATTAAACTTAATCATGAAGCAATATAAATGCCACAAAAGTACAAAATCAAAGAAGTAAAAAATGTAAACAATTCACAAGGCTGAAAATGTTAGAATTTATAAAGCTTGACTGGACAGAGCCTTGAGTGGCATGGTTTAGTGGGAGGTGTCCCTGCCCATGTCAGGGGGGCTGGAACTAGGTGATCTTAAGGTCCTTTAAAACCCTAACTATTCTATGTTTCTATAATTCTATAATGTCCACTTTGTGCAGACATAGTGGAAAAAGAATACAGAATCATAGAATAGTTAGGGTTGGAAAGGACCTTAAGATCATCTAGTTCCAACCCACCTGCCAGGGGCAGGGACACCTCACACTAAACTATATCACCCAAGGCTCTGTCCAGCCCAGCCTTGAACACTGCCAGCAATGGAGCATTCATAACTTCCCTGGGCAACCCATTCCAGTGCTTAACAACCCTTACAGTAAAGAATTTCTTCCTCATATCCAGTCTAAACTTCCCCTGTTTAAGTCTGAACCCATTCCCCCTTGTCCTCTCAGTACAGTTCCTCATGAAACATCCCTCCCCAGCATCCTTATAGGTCCCCTTCAGATACTGGAAGGCTGCTATGAGGTCTCCACACAGCCTTCCCTTCTCCAGGCTGAACAGCCCCAACTTTCTCTGCCTGTCCTCATATGGGAGGTGCTCCAGTCCCCTGATCGTCCTCGTGGCCCTCCTTTGGACTTGTTCCAACACTTCCATGTCCTTTTTATGTTGAGGACCCCAGAACTGCACACAATACTCCAAGTGAGGTCTCAGGAGAGCAGAGTAGGGGGGTAGTATCACCTCCTTCAACCTGCTAGTCATGCTCCTTTTGATGCAGCCCAGAATACAGTTGACCTTCTGTGCTGCAAGCACACACTGCTGGCTCATGTTCATCTTCTCATCAACCAACACCCCAAGTCCTTCTCCACAGGGCTGCTTTGAATCTCTTCTCTAAACAGTTGCTACACAGGAATGTGAGTGCAACCACTGTGTGAATGAAAATACTCAATCCCAGGCACAGCTACTGGTTGGGCAGAGAAGAGATTCAGAGCAGCCCTGCAGAGAAGGACTTGGGGGTTTTGGTTGATGAAAAAATGAACATGAGCTGTCAGTGTGCGCTTGCAGCCCAGAAAGCCAACCGTATCCTGGACTGCATCAAAAGGAGTGTGACCAGCATGTCGAGGAAGGTGATCCTGCCCCTCTACTCTGCTCTTGTGAGACCTCACTTGGAGTATTGTGTGCAGTTCTGGTGTCCTCAACACAAAAAGGACATGGAACTGTTGGAACAAGTCCAGAGAAGGGCCACAGGGACGATCAGGGGACTTGAGCACCTCCCATACGAAGACAGGCTGAGAAAGTTTGGGTTGTTCAGCCTGGAGAAGGCTGTGTGGAGACATCATACCAGCCTTCCAATATCTGAAAGGGACCTATAGGGATGCTGGGGAGGGACTGTTCATGAGGAGCTGTAGTGAGAGAACAAGGGGTAATGGGTTCAAACTTAAACAGGGGAAATTTAGACTGGATATGAGGAAGAAATTCTTTATTGTAAGGATGGTGAGGCTCTGGAATGAGTTGCCCAAGGAAGTTGTGAATGCTCCATCGCTGGCGGTGTTCAAGGCTGGGTTGGACAGAGCCTTGGGTGGCATGGTTTAGCGGGAGGTGTCCCTGCCCCTGGCAGGTGGGTTGGAACTAGATGATCTTAAGATCCTTTCCAACCCTAACTATTCTATGACTCTATGATTCTATGAGAGTACATTTGCCTCAAATTGGTAGCGTTAGAGAGATAAACTCAGTTTTTATTGAACAGGAACCACAGAATTATAGAAAGATGTGTGAAATAAAAGAATCCACTTACAAAAAAAGAAAAAAAAAAGAAAATAAATTAAAAGTCTTGAACATTTGTAACAGTATGACAGACATTGCAGTGGGAAGAGAGCAGCAGCCAAACAGTCTGACACTGTGCTAAGTCCACCTTGAAAGTGGAACCCTGCTGTGGAGCACCTGAGCCCAGCCAGGGGCCACTCATACAGGACAGCATGTGGGGACCATTTAGTGGTGTGTGGAGCCCTGTGGGATGTTTCCTTCCTAAGCAGGTCAGTGAGCAGTCTTGAGTGGTGGGGGCAGTAGTGCTTAACCTGAAATGCAGATAATATGACAAGATTATGTTGGGAATAGCTTTATATCCTAGGATTTTCATGCAGGTTTCTTTTCCTCATTAGCTCATTTTTTTCATCTTCAATACTATTTTGAAATTTCAGTGACTTTTTTTCTGGTGCAGCCTTGTTGTTTCTTTTGGAGTGGGCTCTTAGAGAATAGATGTTCCATGTGCCTTCTTCCATCTGTACATGTTTTTTCTAAAAAAACCCAACAGATTGCATTGATGGTGATATTCAGGGAAAAAAACAATCTGCTAATGACATTGTTTCTCTTTGCATGTCCTACAAAATGATTTTATTCTACCCATTCATTCTTACCGAACGACTCTATCATGCATAATGTTTTATATTTTTGCACTTCTAAAAATAGATAAAATCTCCTTTGGTTAAGAAAAGAAGTGGAAGGAATCTTTATAGCAACATTTTCTTAAGGTTTCCCCTCCAAATGATTAGATAATTCCACAGACTTATTTCATGATGATAGCTAAGTATTTACATCTTATTATTGAGTGAGTTATTAGAAAAAATATAATTGGAGAAGTGCAACGTATTCTAAAAGAATTTGAATAATCAGCTAATTGTTTTTCAATGGTCCATGAAATAGATAAATTATTAAGTCTTCACAGTCTAAACTCTTCAGATTTAGATAAGATAAGCTTTCCAAAAGTACAGGGTCAAATCTTGAATTAGAAGTACTTTCTACTTCAAATGAGGGGGGATCATGGAATTTATCTTTAATTTTCATTACATGGTAAGATGTGTCAAGAATGCAAATGATGAAAAATACTGGAAAAACACCAGTTTTTTCTTTTTCTTCATTTAGATCCAGAAACTGACAACCAAGTTGGTGTTCTTTTGGGGACTTTGAAAATCAACTGTGTAAAAATGGGATGAATACTTGCATATCTGTATTATCTGAAGCTTTTTTTCACACAACTTTAGTGAAGAAAATAAAAATATTTTCATTTTACTGTTTAGTTATTTAGTGCAAAAAGGCTTGTTAGCAAAAAGAGAATAGATGTGTGACTACATTTATTCCACTGCATGTTGATATTTCAGTACTGAAATCTAATACCTGATTCCAAAAAGGCAGAGATCTTAAAATGAATATAGAGGCTTCCCATTTCTTAAGCAGGTCATTTCTTCTGGAGAGAGCTACAGATAGCTCAAACAAGGCAACATCTATTTTGTGTAGTGAAAACATCTGTCTTATGAGGTTGTTTTTGAGTCTTGTAGGGAATTCACAGTTTATGCACATTGAACGAGACACAATAAAAAAAAATAGCCAACATAATCTTGTAGAAAATCAGTCACAGAAATTCCTGTCTTCCTTCTAGAGTTCCCTTCTGAAACTGTATGCCTAAAAGAAGAAGAGCACACCTTTGAATAAAATCTATTAATCATAGAACTCATGGAAAAAATACCTGTGTTGTCCATAATTCTCAGCTATCAAGATTATTTCAGTAAATATTTCTACTGCTCAAGGTCTAACCACCAGGCAGAATGCAGGATGAGACCTCTTCTCCACTTGTCTTTTTAGAATACTAAAACAAATGGGAACCTGACCTGGTAATGTGGTGACAAGGACAAATCTAATCCAACCTCTTTCACCCTAGTGTGGATCAGACTAAGTAAAGCAATCCTTAAAGCAACACTGCAGTAGATGCACTTGTAGAAAACATAATGGAAGATGCAACATTTATCAATGACTATTAACCGCTTTACACCTATTTTTACATATAAATGTCTCACAAAACTTTTATAGACGTATTTGGAAGATTTAATCTTAAATTTAGATTCAGACTCCTGCAGTGAAACTATGTCAGTGTTTTAGACTGTCTGAAGGAAGGCATTTTACAAGCAGTTTCTCTTAGATATTCATATTATGGTAGATCAACCTTTTGGGATTCTCTCCAAAAGCAACTTTATTGCATCTAAATTGGCATCTCAAGGGAAACACTAACAGTGGGTATGATTACATTTGGTCCTACGATTTCCATGTAGCGCATCTGAAGTTAGTGTTTCTCTTTCCTTATTTTCAATTTTTTTGAATGAATTTTTGAATGCTATAACTTTGTCAGGATCTTGGAGAATATCATTATCCTTTAATACTAAGAAATAAAACTGATCTGTTAGCACTTTCAACTTTTCTTTCTGCCAAATGCCAAATTGTTTCCTACCTGACTTGAAACCATCATCAGCCTGCTATACTTTCAAAAATCTCAGATAACTTGGTATCTTTTCACTACCTTCAGAAACAAGTTCAATGCCCGGCATATTTAATCTGTCCGTTTTGCCATATACATTTATTTGTTATAATATTCTTTTAGAGGGAAAACATAAATCCTTTCATCCTTTGGTATTTATGTGCTTTGAATAACTCTAGATTCATTATCTACATAATAATTTCCGCATGATCTTTGCTCATCCATAATACCATTTAATATTATTGCTATTAAATATGGACATTTCCCAACAGTTACTTCAGAGATCCAATTCACACAAGGTTATTTTGAGGTAAAATAACTTACTTTAGCATGTATGAGAAAACCATTCCTAGTGACATTAAAAAAATATAGCAGTCCTGTTCCAGACTTGCCATAATGGCAAATATGTCAAGTCAGGTAACCTGGATTGACAGCATAGCACAGAAATCTGTATACTTCTGTTACTTTAGCACTGTGCTTTTCTGACCTAGAGTCTCACAGAGAGCAGCAGATGTTTATCAACATTCTCTGTAATTGTCAATATTTCTCTGAAGAAGACACATCTAGCTTGAAAAAAAATTAAATGTGCAAGCACAGGCTTCATCACTGTTCAGACTTTGATATTCAACAAGTTAAAATAAGACCTTAGTCAGTGCTATCTCCCTCATTCTTTTAAACTGACAGGCTAAAAGTACAAACAAGACTAGTAATTCACAGCACAGATGGCGCTGAAGACTGAAGGCTGTACTGGAACTAAAACAAACTACTCATAGAGTTTGGGGTTTATATAAAAACTGGGACAATTTATCTTAAAAGCTGTAACAAAAGCAGCTTGAATTGGTGGGAATTGCCAACATTATTTACATCTTGGAGCCATGTAAGGTGGCTGAGGTGTGATTAATCAGATGGAAGAAGTTTGAATGTGCCTGCAGGTATTTTAGTAGATTACAGACAGTAGCCAAATATTGATCATATTCAAGGGGCATGTGTTATTACTATTTTACTATATTTTTTTAAGAGAATATAAAATGAAGAAAAGTTCAATAATCTATTTGACAAGGATTTTGAGACATCCGGATTGGTCAGGCAAATAGAGCATTGCTTAGAAATTCGGACTTATATTTTTACCATTGTAAAGAGAAAAAAAAAAAACAACATGGACTTGGGGATCTGTTTCTGATTCTCAAAGAAAAGTTCTGGAGGCTGGTTTAGGACATTTTTTTTTTATTATTTTTTTTTTCCCCAGTAAAAGATTGGAAGGAGGCTTTGCAAAGCAAACCTCTTTTTTGCATTCCACGTGCTGTTGTAGTTAGGAAAAGATAAAGATTTAAAGCTACTAGGCGCAGTAGCTATCTACTGTAGAATAAAGAGTACAACACATTCTTTCAACAATCATAATTTTAATCAAAAACCTTTTAAAGATAGTAAATTACTTTAAAAAAAATACAATAAATTCCTAAGTAATTCCTTATAAAGAAAGAATTCTAAGATTCAATTAAATATGCTTTACTTTGCTCCATACTGAAAGAGGTCACTTACAATAACATGAGCCAGAAGGCTATGCACATTGGCACTAACAAGTTAAATCTTTCAGACATAATGATGGGATTGTATCCTTCCTAGAGAAAATAGAGGTACCACAATAGTCCATTGAAAAACCCTATTCAGTGAACAAGACTGCTTGAAAGAAGGATGTTGACATTGTTAAGAAAGAGACAAATATCATACACTAACATGGAAAATGTTACAGTTTCATTATTATGGCAGTAATTCATCCATATGTTAAATGCTGTATCTTTTTAAAGTGATATTTTAGAACTAGACAAAATTTATTTAATAAATCTAATATTCACTGGTGGGGAGGATGGGACAAAGACTTTATTCAGTGAAGCGATGGAAAGACTCAGATCATATGATTTGCAGAAGGAAGGATGGAAAGTAAATGTGATAGCATAACATTCAAGTAAGGCTAATAGAACTGCAGGATCAATTGTGTCAAATCTTTTTATCTGATGCTAACATAATACCACTATATTTGATTTCACTAGTGGCTCATAGAACATTTATAGCACTGAATGGTTGAAAAGAAAATAAAATCTGGGTCTGACAGTCAGTAGGAAAAAAGGAATGTAGGAATGTATATAAGGGGGAATGATTACAAAGGTATACCTTGCCTGGATTCTTGTCAGCATAGCTACACAGACAAAATGATGATCAATGTATTTTCTATTTACATTATTTTGTAAGAAGTGTATATTAATAAATTGATCCAACTAAAAAGCCTCATGATAAATTCCTCTTATTATGTCAGCTACAATAAAATCAGACAAAGGCTTGATAAAATCCCCACCCCCCTTAAATTAAAGATCAGTCAAACTGCTAACTAAACTTGGTTCATGTCTTTCTTGATTGTAAAATCATTTGCATAAAAAAAGAGCACTTGAAATTGTTATATTGCAAGAACTAAAAACAATTTATTGAATATTTTTCTACTCCTGATCTTTACTGAAGGAAGCATATTTCTTCAGCTTCATGAAATATGTCATCTAGTAGATTTGCTTCCTTAAATCAGGCTTTATTAAGTAGTTCAGCTTGATGATGAATCAAAAAATGAACTCCAGATTATCTAATTTGTAACACCTTAGGTGTTATTCCATGTATCATTTTTTCACATGTTGAAATAGCAGTAGTCCTTGTTTAATATAATTCCATCTAAGAATAATGTAATGAAAGTGACTACATTTCTGAAAACTAGGAGTTATACAATAGGGTATAAATTGATAGTGCCTTCTGGATCTCTGAATGAATAAATAAGCTATACAATGTCTACTATACAGTAAAAGATGTGCAGCCATGTATTCAGATGTAAATTCACACTTAAAAATTTTGTATGTGCAGTTACTGATGGATGCTGTAAGAGTATGTGGAAGAAGACTGCCTGATCCTTCAAGTGCATCTTGTCAGAGTCTTTCTCAATGGACATAGGTCATTTCAATGCAAAAAGGCATAGTAAGAAATGGAGGAAGCTATGGGCAATACCACACAGAAACACAACCCTGACAAATTGACGGCAAGAGAGATAGTGACGAGAGCAAACTTGACCATACACACTAATTGATAAGAATATGTATAATGTGGAAGTGCTTATTTTTTCAGTAAGATTATCTAACCTGGTCAAACTGGGATGATAAAGAAAGGGAGGGGGACAAACATGCAAAGACATAGAACCTGACCATACCAGTACTTGGAGCATCGACAACTACATGTACTTCTGACCAGAGAGCATGCACACATATATGTGTGTGTGTTTGTGTTCATGTGTGCCTGCATCTCCTAACAGACCATGTCACCCAAGGCTCTGTGCAAGCTGGCCTTGAAAACTGCCAGGAACGGAACATTTATCACTTCCTTGGGCAACCTGTTCCAGTGCCTCACCACCCTCACAGTAAAGAACTTCATCCTTCTATCTGACCTGAACTTCCCCTGTTTAAGTTTGAACCCATTACCCCTTGTCTTATCACTACAGTCCCTAATGAATAGTCCCTCTCCAGCATCCTTGTGGGCCCCCTTCAGGTATTGGAAGGCTGCTATGTGTTCTCCATGAAGCCTTCTCTTCCCCAGGCTGAGCAGCCCAACTTTCTCAGCCTGTCTTTTTACGGAAGGGAGACTCCAGCCCCCTTATCATCCTCACGGCTCTCATCTGGACCTGCTCCAACAGCTCCATGTCCTTCCTGTGTTGAGGATGTCAGAACTGTACACGATAATCCTAGTGAGGTCTCATGAGAGCAGAGGGACAGGATCGCCTCCTTCAACCTGCTGGTCACGTTGCTTCTGATGCAGCCCGGTATATGTGACGTTAAAACATAGCTTTTGAAGAGCAGAAGCCATGCTTTTCTATCACTTAAGAGATGCCATAGATGATAACGTTCAGAACATTGATAATTCTTATGTTTTACAAAAATATTTTTTTCTTTTCCTTTTTATGTTTTCTGTTTTTGCTGTACAGTTATGAGGGAAATGTGTCTCCTATAATCAAGAAGACACTGTTGTCTTTAATTTATTTTCATTTGGTTTCATCTAAGTGACATTTAGCACCTGTATAATAGATGGTTGTTGACATGTTTTCTAACTGCTCTCTGTTTCTACACAATTTGCTACATTTTGCAGTTATTTTCAACTATTTTCACCAGTCAGAATTCTCACTCTGCATTGGAAGTGCCCATTACATGTGTTCCAGGTTTGCAGGGTTCATTCTAAG
This sequence comes from Ara ararauna, assembly GCA_028858755.1. Classification (NCBI taxonomy): domain Eukaryota; kingdom Metazoa; phylum Chordata; class Aves; order Psittaciformes; family Psittacidae; genus Ara; species Ara ararauna. Next base: position 56,920,470 of record CM054378.1, read on the forward strand.
CAAAATTGTGAGTATCAGTAGACATGCTGCCTCTGAGTTCTAAACATTTTTTGGTAGATTGCAATTAAGAGACTGGGTTTGTTTCTTCAGGATAGAAAGTTACCAAAGCTGCATATTTCCCTTTGTTTGTTTGCTTGTGTGCTTGTTTTAGTTGATTATATAGTTATTTAATTGCTCATGCTTGAAAGCTGAATTTCAAGGTGTTTTTTTGTGTGAGAGGTTAGGATGCCTGCATAGTAGTGCACCATGTAACTACCTAGTCTTATTTCAGAGAAGACATTTTGTCTTTTCCCCTCAGGTCTTATGTCCATTTCTGTGGCAAGAACATTTCATTGTGACATTTTTGAGAACTGAATGTATTTCTAAAACTGTTCCAGCGAAGCTCATCTGATTATGTCTTATTGAGGACAATATGTTCCTTCTAGATGATATTTAAAAAAAAAAAAAAAAAAAGAGAAAAGTAGGTTTCCTTACAAGGAAAGCTTAAGAAACCTTAGGTTTCCTAAGGAGGCAAAAGGCTGAGATGCTGGAGTGGTTTGCAAAGGACTAACAGCATGGTGCTAACACCTTTCTCCTTACAGCTGAACTGGTTTTCTTTGATCAGACTAGGCATCTGGAGAGGCCAGCCAACTTACTTCAAGTGAATACAGTGTGCTACTGTTCATCCCTTTGCTGTAGGACTGTTTTTAGAAGCATTTTGGGAGACATTTTTTCTGGCTGGAATATTGGGTTTTAATATCTTTTGCTTAGTCTGGAGCTCCAGTCTTGATCATGTTTTCCCAGGATCAGACCAAAATGATCACTAACCTAAACAGTTCTAAAGTCACATTCTTTCTTTTTAAAATAAATGGGATTGTCATTGATTGCTTATGTTTGCTTTATAGTAACATTCACTTATGCTGTTGGAATCATATTATGCGCTATTTCCCATACTCTGTCCTGCTGTGCTGCAAAACAGGAGATGGACAGGACCACAAGGCTATGGAGTAATGTTCTTGTGGCTCTTACAGTCAGAGATTCCTTGAAAAGGGGAAGAAGAATCATAGGAGTAAAGCAGTAAACATTACTCAACCATCCAGAGAACAAACAATTCTCTCTGAAAAAAAAGCCAACCCCAAACAAGCAACTAGAAGAAAGCTATGTAGAATATCTGCTCACAAGGGAAACAAAAATATCTGTTTTCTTTAAAAATCTTCATAGACAATTCTGATATATATATATGAGAACTAATTAGAACCATTCTGTCAAAATAAAACTCTCCATGAAAACAACCCTAGGCACTGATTGCCAGCATAGATAGATCTTTAATTATTATTCCTCTAAGCAAAAATGTTTTTACTGGAAATTTCCAATTTACTGGCTACAGCAAGAACTTAGAAATAAGCTCTTTCAGTGAATGTGGGGAAAAAGAAAGAAAAGAAAAAAGAAAAAAAGAAAAGATTAAGCAATGTGACCATGTCACCTGTTAAAAACTGACTGAAATTAATCCTACATTATTGAGAGTTGCATCATAGGAAATCCAGCTGTGAATTGTTTCTTTGCTATTTTTTTTGTGCCTTTTACATGATCTGAGAAAAAACAGGTTTTTTGCATGTCTTTTATGAGAAATGGTTTAATATATCCTGCCAATTAAGGGCATAATCTTTTCAGAAGGTGAGTGGGTAATTAGAACTGGTATTTTTGTCATTTTATGCCAAAGCTTAAAATTCAACATTTGATTTCACCAAGGGGATTTACCATTCTGCACGGATAGATATGTCTTTGAAGAAGATGAGGGCAAGGATTCCCTTAAGAAAATTTATTAATCGTTCAGTATCTTTCAGAGACACAGCATAAGCTATATAATATAGGTCAAGAACAAAATACATATAAATCCCAAGCTTGTCTAAAAGAAATTCTCTGGCTCTTCACATTAGGATTTATACTCAGGTTGGTCTTCTATTCAGTTTAACAAAGCAGGAATTCCTACTAATGCAGAAAGCCAATTCAAGTACTGACCCCCATTGATGTCCCACATAGTCCGTATTTGAAGGCTTAATATAAAGCCTGTCTTCTTACTGCTTCTGTGCCTAAATGCAGACTTCTTCCAGGGAAACAAATACAATATTTTCTTTTGTCAATCCCTTGGTAGAAAAAAAACCCGATCTTATTATCACCCAATTCCAAAAAGGGTAAGCTTGTTTATCCCTTATGTTATAGGGTCATGAGAACAGATAAAACATCACCTAACTATTCCAATTTTGTTTCATTTTTTGTCTGTCAAGAATCTGTGCTCCTCTTAGAACATTCAAAGATTCTTATAAGGCATGACTTATTCATTTTTATATATAGAAAGCATTTAACCTTACATAATCAGGACTGTGTGTTCCCTTATCTCTATTGCTCTGCTTTTAGCTATAAATTCCTGTTTAACAACACTGGGAAAGCTAGAAATATCAAGGGGTGATCGAACCCACTTCATAAAGACGCTGTGAAAATGTTACGGTTTTGTAAAGGTCTTCAGCTTGCTGCAAAGTCTGATAATATAAATGAAAATCATTTTCCTTTGTTTAACTTCTGTGCCATGTGTAAGAATATGAATAAGAATATGGAGTCTAAATAAAAGAATATGTGAGAGGATTGATTTTGCTTATGTAAAATAGAAGTGAGTATTAGCTATTTTATCCTGAGTGGCCAGTGCATATTACAGTAGTGACAAGGTTTTTTCCTTTTCAGAAACTGAGCTATATTCAGCTATTGCTTAAGGATACATTTGTAAAGGTCATTATTCAGCAACAGTCTTACCAATACATTGAAACATATAAGCAGCCCATTGAAGCATTCTTCTGAAACTATTTTTATTCTGAAGCATGTTTTCTCTACATATTTTTCACATGCCCTTTCTAGAGGGCACATCCAGTCAACCAGTCATACTACTGCTGGATTTCTTTAATTGACCCCAGCCAAATACTTCTGAGCGATTTGGTAAGAAGTACCAAGTTGCATTGAGAGTGCTGCATTCCCATGGATCTGATGGGGACTCAAGTCCGTCTTCTGATCTTCCATAGTGCAAAACTGTTTTTCATGCCTCTCAAGCAGAATCACTCCTTACTACTAGAAGTGCTTTCAGCACTTGACGTTAACAAACTCTATGCTTCCCACTGCAATGACCAAAAGAATGTAATGAACTTCTGGCTTTTTATGGCGCCGCCATGCACTCTGTTAAGGGAGTAACAGCCAGTTGCTGTAGAAGACAACACTATTATGCCTGAGATTTTGTTTGCCTGTTAAATAATTAATTTCATGAAGAAAACAAGTCTGCTTTGCAGTGGAACTTTGGCTAAATGAATGTCTGAAGAAAGATATATCCTTCATAAATACTATTCAGTATTATTAAATCAGTTCTTGACCAGTCTACTCTGGGCTGAACATTTTACTTTCAAGTAATGCATATGCAGAAATCATTAGTACTTTGCACATTTATACTACTATAATATATATAAAGAAATGAAAATTACTCAGAATTCAATATTAGTTCCTCTCCTGTTATTATCTGAGAAAAAAATGAATTATAAACCAATTTCATAGAAATCTTTGATCGCTGTTGCAAATATTCTGATAATTTTTTTTTTCTTTTTCAGTGCAGATGAATTTTACAAAGGGATTTGCAAAAATTTAAGATACAAGGTTTTAAAGTAATTCCTCACAGAAAATGAGGCTTAGAGAGTTGTGAATGGTGGAGTTAAAATGATTAAACCATGAAAACACTAAACAACGTAACAGTCTAGGTGTTTCTGAAAAAAATGTATGAAAATGTGATTTTTATACAGCTCTGAAAAAACAGGAAGAAAATTTAGGAAGAAAAAGAAGTTTGAGATATTTAATACTCCACTTGCCATCATTGTATTCTAAACTTGTCCTTATGTTTTTCACATTTTGCTACAGCTTTCTTTCAGGTGTCTGATTTTTTTCTGACTCCTGTTTTACAAAATTCTTCCTCTGAGCCCTGAAATCCAGTGACCATTCAGCTTGTCTTCATATAATTCATACAGAGGGTGACAGAAACACTGATATACCACCATCTTTTGAAGCTCAGGTCTGAAGTAATTAGTATGAACTAGATATCATTCCTTAACAAGGGAATGAAAAAATATGTTTAAAATATTGGAAAGCTGATTTAATCTCTAACATCAGAGAATGAATCTCATTATAACCTGACATTATCTTGTGGGCTTTCTCCTTAGGGAAAACTTATATCATAGAATATACATGAATCAGCCCAATGCTAAACAGTCAGGATCAGGTTCACTATTTAGACAAGATTCTCATGTATTTCTTTGAAGTACAAAGGGATAGGAAACTGGATGAAAATTATCATGAGGAAATTCCGTTTATATTAGATAATTCCCTCTGATTTCACATGTGGCAGACTGAGGCCATACACCTGCTGTTTACGAAAATATCCAAGTAAAAAAAAAAAAAAAAAGGAAAAAGCTACAGTTTGTTCTGCTTTATATTTCCACTAATAAGCTGAAAAAGAACATTTCATCACAGGTGGAGCAGGTTTCCATTAGGGTTATCTCTTTTCACTGGGTAGTCGGTGACCATTCCCAAGAGATCCTGAGAATAGAGGGCACTCTACTTTTGCCTATTGTTTGGTAAGGAGGGAAGCACATCAGTACAGGACCTTTTTTTTTTTAAGATTATTATGTACTACCTCTTTGTAGTATGTAGTACGTAGTGTGTAGTGTTTAGTATGTAGCATGTAGCATGCAGTTTCTAATATGCAGTATGCAGTATACATAATATGTAGTATGGGCATTATGCACTACCTTTGTGTAGTAGCTAACAAGAATTTTGGTATCAGATTATTACTATATTGAAAAGAGAGGGAAAAAAATTAAAATTCCATGCATATTTTATAAATTAAGCAACATTGAAAATTTTAATGTTGAAGACTTCATATCTATACATATATATATATGACATGTCATTAGAGCAAGAAGATAAGACTGAGAAAATTAATCCTGGTCATTCTGATCGTAGTTAGACCTAAACTGAACCATATTTTGCAGTCTTTCCTGATTTAGTAGCGCTTGATTTGGAGATTATTTCAACATTATGATTATATTTTTGTATGAAATCAATAATGCATACTCAGCTTCAAAGAAAATTTTTCTAGGAATTGTTAACACATATATGCTTTTTTGCATCTGCTGCCAAATCTGCCTTTTTCCTCAGTCCTCTCTTTATATGTTAATAGTTGCTAAGGACAGGGAATATGTATTCTCTTTAATTTTTATCTTTCATTCACCTTTCATCTTACCTCTTATTTATTCTTAATCCTTGTATTCAGTAATTATTTAAAAATTCATTGACTGAGTAACGAGGGGAGAATAATCTTATAGTGTTATTATTTGTGAAATGTACAGTTACTCTATAGGCTAAAATCTGATAGTCATAGAATAATGATTTCACTATAATGTACTAGTAAGTCTCCTCCACAGCATCAGAAAGTAATTATCTTGAAGCATGAAGCACGAACACTGCTGAAGGCATAGTTCTGTGCTATGGGTTTATTTTTGTTATTTGGATTAAAAGTTGTAGGACATTTTTATAAATATGAAATAGTAAAGCTTTTTCTACTATAGATGAACAACAGTGCTGGACTACTGAATGAAAGACAAAATATAAAATTTCTGTACTTAGGACTATAAAGTATTTGCAAGACCTGAAGTGTCTACAGTGAGTAACAATTCAAGACATTCAGAAAGGACTTGCTTCATTTCTGCAGTTGCTTTTGTGCTTGCTTTCTTTATCCCTTGATAGTATTGCATCCAGCTGCCTGTGGTTCCTCTTTGTTAAGCTCATTTGTAGCTGCCTTTGAGACCAAAGACACATTAGGAAATGGAAGGATATGCAGTACTTTCTGTTTTTACCATTTCAGAGCTGTCCTCTTTAGTCAGCTTAGGCTGAAGAAATCACCATTTCTTTCAGGGTGTGTACCTCAGGTAAAATTTTATTCCTACCTATCACACTTACTTGGGGTCAGCCTTGTAAAAATATCTTCCAGTTATCTTAACCAAGTAATTCTGTTGATTATGCTATTGTATTTCATGCTTTCACTGTATAGGCAAGGATGTACATTTCCTCCCTCTCTTCTTTTTGTGAGCATTTTTGTGTGACAAAGCAAATGAGTGGTGAGATTCTATTGCTACGAGTAGCATACAGTTAGAATTTCCCAATCTGATCCTTATCATGCCAGAAAAAAGTTTAAGCTTTTCACTCCTTCCTGAGCAATTTTTGGTATTTTAGAAGATCCTAACTGATACATTTCATCTATATCTTACTTAGAATCAGTTTTCAATTGCTTGGAGCCTTTTTTTATTTCTTTCTTGAAATGGTTGAGATTTTCTCTTGAATATCTTTTTATCTTTTACTACATACAAGGAAAATCTCAAGGGCATTCTAAGAAAATAACACTGCTCCGAAAGAAAAATGAGTTTCTAAAGGAGCTAATTCAGTTTTCTATAATGGTACATATGAATATAAAGTACATATATCAAATGGATGTGTATGTAGGATATATGCCTATGTGTACATTTAAGTGCACCTGTGTATACACATGTACACATGCATGCATATATATATGAAGTTATATGATTTGTTTTTAGGAATATTTAAAAATAAAACTGATCTCTTTTTTATGGATTTCTTATATGCTCCTACAGACAGACCCAAGCATGCATGTATGCATGAATATTTATGCATAGAAACCCTGGGTGTAAAATACTCTGTGTTATCTGAAATACAGTAACATCTACTCATGTATTTCCTCCACCCACTTGTGATTTAAATGTTTCTTAGAGTATAATTATTTTCCCACTATTTCATAGAAAATTACAACTGATTAGTCTAATGCCCTGTTGAAGCCAACTTCAGCCATTCAAGTTAAGCTGGTTGATGTAATCTAAAATACAATTTGGACAGTTAAGTACATGGCTCAAAAATAATATTTGGCTGCACATCCGTTGATGAATTTAGACCTCATAGCAGCCTTCCAGTATCTGAAGGGGGCCTACAAGGATGATGGAGAGGGACTTTTATCAGGGACTGTAACGATAGGACAAGGTGTAACAGGTTCAAACTAAAACAGGGGAAGTTTAGGTTAAATATAAGGAAGAAGTTCTTTACTGTTAGGGTGGTAAGGCACTGGAACAAGTTGCCCAAAGAAGTGGTAAATGCTCTATCCCTGGCTGTTCAAGACTAGGCTGGACAGAGCCTTGGGTGACATGGTCTAGTGGGAGGTGTTCCTGCCCATGGCAAGGGGGTTGGAACTAGATGATCTTAATGTCCTTTCCAACCCAAACCATTCTATGATTCAATGATTCTATGATTAAAAGAAAATATTGTAACACAGGCTATAAATTCAGGAACCAAAAGGATATATCATGGGCAGTTGATATTTGAGATAACATATGTGCTGAAATCCATTCTGATTACAATGGAAGTCTTCATCTATTACACATGAGTAAACAGAATAAGGTCAAATACAGCTTGGAGGAGCACTTCAAACATATTCAGCTAAAAATTCTTCTATCTTTTTGATACAAATTCCTTTGCTAAATTACAAATAGTAGTTCTTCTAACTGAAAGAGTAATAATACTATACCAATCTATTGTATTGTTTAATACAAGAAAAATCTTGCCCCTCCCCCCAAAATATAAAATTACCAAAACATAAGGAAAACACTGACTATTTTTCTGTGTCTTTTCTGTGAAGTTTGCAAAGTACTTCCAAATCAAAATATACAATGGTCAGCATTGTTGTTTGGAATATATGCACATTCAAAAGCAGCTAGAGAAGTGATCCTTATATGATCTGTGTATTGTGCTCTCCTCTGAGCAGAAGACTCATGTGAACCTCATGAAGTTCAACAAGTCCAAGTATAAGGTCCTTCACATGGATTGAGGAAATCCCCGGTATAAATGAAGGCTGGAAAATGAATGAGTTGAGTGTATTACAGGTTTTTATTATAGATTAATAGATAATGAAGCTAGCTACCAGATTCCAGAAGAGGTTGGATTTTCAGGCATATAAAACCTCATATATTGTATTGGCATACAATAAACCATAAATAAATAACCTTATACTTAAGTAAAAATAACATGGTAGAGAAAAGTTTGTTGTCAGTTGTAGGAAAAAAGATCTTGTCATTAGACATAAAATTGCATACTTACTTTTGCTGCATTGAGAAATACAAAAGCTGTGTTGTTTTGCTGTTTCATGGGGCATTTTTAATTGCATAACCAATAAAAAATACCACAATAGGGATTTAATTTCACGTTAGGAAGAAATGAATGCAGTGACCATTCAAAAGATTTTTTTGATATTTATTATTATTTTAATATTTATTTTTTGCAAAGATAACTGATGTCTGCAAAGAAGAAATTTCAAAGAAAATATCATTACTTTCTTTTTCTCATTGTTAGAAACATTTCAAAAGTAGTAAAAACATTTCCTTAACCTAAGCTATACAGAGAAATACTTCAACATTCATTTTTACATTTTATTTTAAAAATACTTTACTCTGATGAAGACTTTAGAGATTAGAAAGGAGAGTCACAGACTGAAAACCAGTTCATTTCTTTGAACAGAATTGAGAATATACTGATAACATACCTAGTGAATATTAGGTATGTGATGCAAGATGACCTAAGCTGTCTGCAATCATTACTAACACTTGTTCAGTCCTTGTTCTCTTTTTTATGTTCACACACACCAACCCTCAGGGTTCCTCTTCTCTTTACCGTTGCATTCTTATTCTTGACAGACGTCATTTCAGTGTTCTTAAACTGCTATTTAGTAGCTCTTTTTTTCAGTACTTTTTTTTTTTTTTATCAAGGTTAACTACATTTACAAATACAATACTTAAGTATTCTGGAGTGTTATATTTGCTGGGCCACAACCACCACTGGACATTAGTCAGAGAAACAGTTTCTCGCTTTTTCCCATTCTTGACAAGTGAGCACTTGAGTATGGAATACAAATCAGTACATCTTTAACTGCAAATATTAAATGATATAGCCTCACTGCTCACTTTCTGATCAATGGCAAGAACACTCTTTTTTGAAAGAGTAAATTCCTAGGAAACTCAAGTCCTTTATTTTAACTATTTAAAGAAGAATTTTCCACTTCCCTGTGCGACCTGTTTCAACTTAATTTGTGAGTGAACTGAATATCTACTTTGCAGTCCTGGAAGATCTTCTCTTATACTTGTGTGCCTTTGGAAATTCTTAGACTTCAAGCAAGTCTTTTAAAGTTTGAATTTGGCATCAAAGGCAGCTCAGGAATTCCTATCAACTGTCAATTCTCCATCCAACTGTACTGTGAAGCAAATGTTCACTTTAGTAATAAAAAGCAGGGTGCATCGAATACTCTATAAATAAAAGGACAAGCATAATAAGTAAAAAAATACCCAAACCAAACGACCAAAAACCGAACAACACTGTGATCACATTGAGGATTAGAAAATGAAGAAAGGCTATTCAATTTCTCTCTTAATTTTGTATCTGAATGCTGCATCATGGTACATTAGAAATGTCAAAAAGAAAGAAAGAATTCCTTTCCTTGCAGCACTGCCATCAGAGTGGAACAGATTAAGATTTGTGTCTAATAAACATGGAAAATGTAGTATTTGATCTCTGAACTTTTTAGAATTAAGCAAAAAGTTCCGACAATGGAAAACCTGCAAGAAAGTCTGTTATAAGAGATATCCGTTGGTCTGATATAAAGAGTTCCACAGTCTTTTACCTCAGAGCCCTAAATAGTTTAAAACAGAGATAAATACTGCTAGATCCCTATTATGTGCTAGCTATATACTGATTAAATACAGTGAAGATAAAGTGGTTGTACAGGCCAGTGCTCTTCAAACATGATTTAAACATTCACCCAGATAAAGTATGTCTTGAGGCCTTTGGATGATCACCATGTAATCCATTATCTTCTGTGGTACACACTCACCTGAATTCAAAGCCAGAATCTGTTAGAATGTTTTTAATGATAACAGTACTACTATACAGCACAGAATCATAGAATAGTCAGGGTTGGAAAGGACATTAAGATCATCTAGTTCCAACCCCCCTCCTGTGGGCAGGGACACCTCCAACTAAACCATATCACCCAAAGCTCTATCCAGTCTGAACTTGAACACCGCCAGTGATGGAGCATTCACAGCTTCCCTGGCCAACCCATTCCAGTGCCTCACCACCCTAACAGTAAATAATTTCTTCCTTATATGCAATCTAAATTTAAACTATATCCAATCTAATCCGTACCATCCTTCCAACAGATATGAGTGTGATTGAAGTCCCCCATGAGAACAAGAGCCCGTGAGCGTGAGGCTGTTCCTATCTGTCTATAGAGCACTTCATCCACAGAGTCCTCTTGATCAGGCGGTCTGTAACAGATCCCCACAATGATGTCTCTCATCTCTGTTCTCCGTTTGACCCTGACCCACAAACACTCTATTGACTGCTCACCTGTCCCTAGGCACAGTTCCATACTCTCCAGCCTATCTCTAACATAAATAGTGACTCCCCCTCCCTACCTGCTAGGCCTGTCATTTCTAAAGAACCTGTAACTTTCCATTCCAGCACTCCAGTCATAGGAGTCATCCCACCATGTTTCTGTGATGCTTATTATATCATACCCCGGTAGATGTGCACACACCTGTAATTCTTCTTGTTTGTTCCCCATGCTATGGGCATTTGTGCAGAGGCATCTGAGCCGAGCTCCAAAAGAATCTGGCTCATTGGCTGGAGCAGCTGGAATATCTCTACATTGCTCTGAACATTTACTATAGGTGCTGCAAGTGATTGGGTGTGTTGGGATGTAATGATGCCCCCCTCCCCCAACACATCTATTTTAAAGCATCCTTGACCAGTCTGGCAAGCCTCCTCCCAAAACCACTTTTCTCCTTCTTTATCAGACCAGCTCCACCAGTCCCCAGTAGACCTGGCCTACTAAATTGAGTCCCATGTTCAAGACACCTAAACCGTTGATTATGGCACCACCCTTCTAACCATTTATTAACTTGGCCAGTCCTCCTAGCCTTTTTAATATCCTGCCCTGTATCCTGGATAAATGATGAAAAGACCATCTGAGCTCCAGAGCCCCTAACTACCTCTCCCTGAGCTCTGTAGACGGTCTTTATGTTCTCCGGGCTACTGTTATGTATATCAGTAGCACCCACGTGGATCACTAGAAGTGGGTAATAGTCAGTGGGACCAACTAGAGCAGGCAGCCTCTCTGCAACATCCCTGATCCATGCCCCTGGTAGGCAACATACCTCCCTTGAGACTGGGTCAGACCAACAGATGGGTGCCTCAGTTTCTTTCAGAGTAGGGTCCCCTACTACTACGGCCCGCTGCTTTCTCCTGGCAGCACCAGCAGTGGTCTTCTCTACCCATGCATCAGCTGGTTGTTCCTGGTGCGAGTGTGTTTCCTCATTAGCCCCCTGCAGGACAGCAAAGCATTTCTGGGGGGGGACAACAGATTTAGGAGGAAGACCCTTGCTTTTAATTTTCCTCTTCCTCCTTTTTTTGTTGTATTCTTTTGTTACTATTTCCCAGCTTTGTGGGTTAGCGGCCTCCTTTCCTGCATGAGAGACAGCATCCGCTTGAGGCCCCTGTGAAGTTTGGGCCTGGAGCAAGCAGTGCTGCTTCTTCTCAGCATCCCTGACATCTTTTATCGTGCTAACAGCATCCCACAGCTCAGCCACCTTCTGCAGGAAGACCTCCACCAGGGAGCACCTAGTGCAGCCCTGCCCGCTATGCACCTGCCCCTCACAAGACCAGTGCAGGCACTCTGTACACCCTGAGCTCCGCACTGCAGCTTCCCTTCTCATCAGCTCTGTCTGGGTGCCTACACTGGCCACCACCAGGGCAGCCAGAGCAGAGCTCCCAGACCGAGCCCTGGTCATACGGAGAGTGCTCACCACACCGCTCGCCTGCCCGCACAAACTGCCTTGAAACCACCATGGTTGCTGCCTTCCCGGCTGTTTGAGCTCCCTGTGGAGTTTTTTAACCACTCAGGGCTGGTGTCGCTCCTCCTGGCACCACCTCCTATGAGTCTACTGCTCGCGTCAGCTGAGCTACTAGTTCCTGGGCAAGTCCTGCCGAGGACTTGAGGCTCCCTCAGTATCTCTTGCCTCTCTGAGTTGAGGCTCCTGGACGCTGAGCTTCCCCCTGCTCAGGTGTTGAAGGCATCTTCTCTTAAGCTACTCACCTCAGCAATTCAAAAGGGGTTAGTACTAAAAATTATATCAAAGATGACCTGCAGATTTGGAAGGAATTAGTGAAGAGGGAATGTCCACATTTTAAGGGTCATGTTCACTTATTTGTCAACAAATATTTACAGACCTACACACATTGAATTTCACTCACTGCTGATCTAATTGTTGTGTCCCAGCTTTTGTTCTGCATGGGCAGCTGGCTACCTCTTCTTCACCAAGATATTAAAATACAACATTAAGATTCTTAAATGCATTCCAGCTAAATTAAGATGTGACCACTCTAACAATATTTGCTAGTATGAAATCTAATATTGAGTTTAATTATACTCTTTAGGTGTATGTGTCTAAATGCATCTGTGTAAGTATATATATACACATATAGGTATAAAGAAGTAGACTTTTTATTTGATACATCTTTTTTTCCACCATCAGGCTGTTGTATCTGGCATATATCAAGATGAAGAGGTTTTATCTGCCATGATGTTATCAACTATGTATTTTTGATAAACACTTTTCTCTCTGTAAAGCAACAAATGCTCTACAGTTAAATCAGATCAAGATGTGTAAAAGCTGAAAAAATTTTTTGGAACTTTAGGTTCATGTGTTTATCTGAAAAACATGGGGAAAGTATCTGTAATGTCACACATCTATGTCTTGTTATCCTTGTTATCTTCTTCTGTGAAGCAGAAATATTTAAAGAGGTGAAAAATTAATGCTAATGTTCTGCATCTGTTTAATCATGGAGAAAAATATTGCACCTTTTGAAATTTTATCCTCATAAAATCAATTTGAAAGAGTTCAATATTCATAAATGCATACAGTTTTTATTTCTACTAACTTAAAAAAAATAAATTCTAACAATACCTTGCTGTGTAAGGGAGTTTGAATGAAAACATTAAGAATGGCTTGAATATTGCAGCACAGTAAGCTGTAAGCAGTCCATAAGACTCTGGGAGTGACTAGAGGATAAGTTCATAATCCTGTGGATAGACTGCTCAACTAGAATAGAATTACTACTAGGCCTTACATCTTGCTTACCAGAACAGATGAGCTAATTAAAAATGTTAAAACTGGTGGCAACCTGGACTGTAGTGATCATAGAATCATGAAATCATAGAATAGTTAGGGTTGGAAAGGACCTTAAGGTCATCTAGTTCCAACCCCCCTGCCATAGGCAGGGACACCTCCCACTAAACCATGCCACCCAAGGCGCCGTCCAACCTGGCCTTGAACACAGACTGTGATGGAGCATTAACAACTTCACTGGTGTCATGGGTTCAGCAACAGCAGTCATTTTTCTCCTTATTAGTAGCTGATGAAGTGCTGTGTTTTCAACTTTCGGCCTGGGAACAGCGCTGATAACACCGGTGTTTATAGTTACAGCTTAGAATGCTTGGTTTGACCAAGGACTTTCTGAGTCTCATGCTCTGCCAGGGAGGAGGAGAAGCCGGGAGGAAGCAGAAACAGGACACCTGAACCAAACTGACCAAAGAGGTATTCCATACCACAGTAAGTCATGTCCAGGATGGAAAAACTGGGGGCAGGAACCCAGAAGAGTTTAGTTCATGGCTCGATTGTCAGGTGGTGAGCAGTTGTATCCTCTTCCCTTGTATTTCCCTTATAAATTTTATTATTGGTGGTAGCAGTAGTGATTTGTATTATACCTTACTTACTGGACTGTTCTTACCTTATCCCGTGGGAGTTACATTCTTTTGATTCTTCTCCCCATTCCCCCCCCTCCCCCCTCGGAGTCAGGGGGAAGAAAGAGGGGGGAGTGAGTGAGCAAACTGTATGATTTACGGCTGAAACCACAACACCTGGGCAACCCATTCCAGTGCCTCACCACCCTTACAGTAAAGAATTTCTTCCTCATATCCAATCTAAACTTCCCCTGTTTAAGTTTGAACTCTTTACCCCTTGTCCTCTCACTACAATACCTAATGAAGAGCACCTCCCCAGCATCCCTATAGGCCCCCTTCAGATACTGGAAGGCTGACATCTTCTGTTGAAATTTGCAGTCTGGGTCAGATGAAGAGCTGGGTCAGCATGCCGAATTTTAGGAAAAAGAACTTTCAGGTTTTCTAAGGATTTAGTGGCTGGGACCCTGTCGTCGTTTAAGCCCAGCTGTAAATCAGCCACACATTTCGTTAGCTCCCCTCCCCACTCCCCCCCTTCCTCCCCTGCTCCCGGGGGGATGGGAAGGAGAATTGAAAGAATGTAACTCCCTTGGGTTGAGATTAGAACCGTCCAGTAACTAAGGTATAACAAAAACCACTGCTGCTACCACCAATAATAATAATGGCAAGGGAAACAACAAGGGAAGGGAATACAACCACTCACCACCTGCTAACCGATACCCAGCCCAACTGAGCAGTGCACTAACCCTTCTGGGTCCCTGCCCCCAGTTTTTACATCCTGGACATGATGGGCTGTGGTATGGAATAACCTCTTTGGTCAGTTTGGGTCAGGTGTCCTGTTTCTGCTTCCTCCTGGCTTCCCCTCTTCCCTGGCAGAGCATGAGACTCAGAAAGTCCTTGGTCAGACTAAACATACAAGCAGTAACTAAAAACATTGGTGTGATCAGCGCTGTTCCCAGGCTGAAAGTCAAAAACACAACACTGCACCACCTACTAAGAAGGAGAAAAAATGATTGCTACTGCTGAACCCAGGACAGACCCCCTGAAAAACTGCCCTCAGGATAAAGGAGCAGAATTATATTGCTGGAGCAATCTGGTCAAACTCAAGTGTAAGAAAGAAATACACAGGCAGAAGAACCATAGATACGTATTGTAGGAAGAATACAGGGACATTGTGCAGGTCTGTAGCGGTGGCATCAAGAAAGTTTAGGCACAGCTGGAGCTGAATTTGGCACAGAATGTTAAGAATGATAAGATGGGTTTCTACAGGTATGTTGCTCAGAAACAGAAGATGTTCCGTCAATAAACGAGACAGGTGAACTACTTACTAAAAGCTATCATAGGAAAGGCTGAGGTGCTCAATAATTTCTTTGCCTCAGTTTTCATTGGCAATCACTCATCTCTCAAGTACCTGAACCTAAAGGCAGCAACTAGGGCAACAAAGCTCCTCCCATTGTAGTGGAAGATCAGATTTGCGACCACCTGTGGAACTTTACTGTGAGGGTGGTGAGACACTGCAAAAGGTTGCCAAGGAATGACTTGAATGTTCCACCTCTGAGAGCCTTCAAGGCCAGGTTGCGTAGGGCTTTGAGCAACCTGGACTAGTGGGAGATGTCTCTGCCTATGACAGTGGGGTTGGAACTAGATGATCCTTATAGTCCCTTCCAACCCAAACCAGTCTATGATTCTATGAAGATACATGAATCCATGAGACTCGATAAGAAACATCCTATGGTCTTGGGAAACTGGCAAGTGTAGTCACTAAGCCACTTTTCATGATGTTTGATAAGTCATGACAGTCAGGGGATATCCCCAGTGACTGAAGAAAAGGGAATATTGCATCAATTTTTAAAAAGCTTAATAAGTAGGACACTGGGAGCTATTGACCAGTCAGCCTCACCTCTGTGCCCAGTGAGATCATGGAACAGATCCTCCTTGAAGACATCTCAAAGCATATGAAAGATGAGGAAGCAATGTCAATACAACTTCACCACAGGCAAGTCATGCCTGACTAATAAAATGGCCCTCTATATCAGTGATTGTATCAGTGAACAAGGGAAGAGCAACTGATGTAATCTACCTGGAATTCTGTAAGGCCTTTGATATGGAGCCCCAAAATATTTTTGCCTCCAAATTGGAGAGGTACGGGCTTCGTGGGTGGACTGTTAGATGGATAAGGAATTGGCTTCATGGATGTATCTAAAAAGTTACTGTCAACATCTCAATATCCAAGTGGAAAACAGGAATCAGTGATACCCCTCTGGGTCCATATAGGGACCAAAAATATTCAATATATTAATCAGTGACATAGTGCCATTGAGTGCACCCTCAGCTAGTCTGCAAATAACAGCAAGCTGACTGGTGCAGCTGATATGCTAGAAGGAAGGGATACCATCCAGAAAGACCTTAACAGGCTGGAGGAGTGGGCCTGTGAGAACCTCATGAATTTCAAAACAGCCAAGTGCAAAGTCCAGCTCCTGAACTCTGGGGCAATCCTCAGTATAGATGCAGGCTGGGGAATGAATGGATGGAGAGCAGTCCTATAAAGAAAACGTAGGGGTGCTGGTGGACGAAAACTTGGACATGGCCTGGCAGTGTGTGCTTGCAGACCAGAAAGCCAATCATATCCTGGGCTGCATCAAAAGAAGCGTGACAAGCAGGTCAACAGAGGTAATTCTCAGCTTCTAATTTGCCCTCATGAGACCCTACTTGGAGTACTGTGTTGGGTTCTGGGGCCCACAGTACAAGAAAGACATGGACCTGTTGGAGTTAGTCCAGAGGAAGGTAACAAAATCAGTCAAAGGACAAGAACACCTCTCCTCTGCAGAAAGACCCAGTTGGGATTTTTTAGTATATTTGCATCTCTTTAGTGGCATCAAAGGCTATAAAGCACAGAAATATTATGTGATAAATGTATAGAAATATATACAGATAGTTTTATGAAGTGAAGCAATAGCATGTATTTCAGCTGAAGTTAACAAATAGTGTTTATCTCCCAACTATGTGTAGCCATCTGGGTAACTTTTCAAGATTAGTTTTTTCATCTTGGTCTATTTTTCTTCTGTAGTCAATGGGGACCACTCACCTCTTCTAAAACAGATGTTTAGTGTAAGCTGGATTGTGGAATAATTAGGAAATGTGGAATTAAACTTATATTTGAAATGCAGCATTGTCCACACATAAGGGAAAAACAGACTTTCAGGGCCTCTTGGGGCGAGATGCAGCCACACCTGGTATGCCAGGAATATGCACTCCACAGCAGGTCCTGTGGCAACACAGACGGAGGGTAGAGCGCGATTACGCTTTGTCCTAACTTCAGCAAAAAGATGGGAACTAGGTGGTGCAAGAAACTGATAAGCTGCATACTTGCTACCCTAAGCCAGCAGCCTGTCATCTTTTGACAGAATGCCGTCCTCTGTGTGAACTTTGCTTCATTATAATGTCATTATAATGCATTTACATGGTAAAATACACTCTCATCTCCAATGCAACACCCCTCCAAAATGAGACCACCCCCCTCTGAGCATGCTTTCTGAATTTTTGGTGTCATATACCTTTAAAACAAAGCGAGAGAGTTTTGCACCAATAATAATAATGGTATGTATGACTAGAGTCACTCAAGCTCCACCTTGAAGGTGAAAATAATATAAAATGACCCAAGAGAGAGAGGGATATCGGGGAAGATACCATCATGGATGAGTCGAGGAAGATAACATCAACAAACTCCTGGGACCGGTCGATGGGCTGGACCTCTCTTTCCCCACCATAGGGACGCCTGTGGGTAAGACTTGCACTGTATCCAATGCTTTCCTAGGAAAACTTAGAATCTCTATAGAGTTACTTTTACTGTTACCTTTATACTTTAGAGCCAGGCTGTGTTAACTTTATCGAGCGCTGGTATCCATGTAACTATTATTTGCACATGCTTTTGCAGACAGTATTTATAACCGGCAGTCCATAAGAACCTGTACCAGTTGCATCAATAAACTGCACTGTTTCAGTAGCCAATCACAATAAACTGCACTGTCTCGGTAACTGATCGTAATTTTCTCACTGAATGTGACCCCATCTCTCAGTGTGGCTGTGAGGGTTCATGAACATGATTAGACTGGCAGTGTGGCGCACTATCAGTGAACCCAGATCATTGAAGTTCGAAATAGCGAACACAGCCGGACTGATAGCTGCCGCTGATTGTATTGAGCTGTGTGGTGCACTATCAGTGAATCTGGATCAGTAGCGAATGCGGCCGAACTGATAGTTGCATATTGCAGCCGTTCCTGGCCCCTCTAATAAAGCAAGGGGTTTATTTTTCCCCCTTTAACGCAACATGGATGAATAACTCCTTCCATGAACTGAAGAACTGAAAAACTTTTTCCATGAACTGAACTTTCAATGAAGTATTCTCATACAAGGTGGGAACAGTAGTCAACATTTACACAGGCTAAAGTGAGGTTGAATGAATCTTGCACAGCTGAGAGAAATATTTTGCTGAAGCGGGGATCTAGATGAAGTAAGTTAGATAAAAGTCTCAGAGCACCAAGATGGCTGGCATTTAGAATTCTGTTCCAGGACACATTTCCTCAGCTCTCATGGTTTTAACATGTTTTTGATCTCTTCAGGAGGTAACCTTATCATACAGATCACACAAGTGTTCTTTCAATTAAGAGTTCCTATTTGAGAACTTACCTTTGCATCATCTAGTCAGACTGCTATGACTTGGGAGTTACTGCTTGAAATCCTTTAGTGTAATTGAGATCTGTGAAACACTGTCACTTGTTTCTGAGACACATTCTCTCTGTGACTTCAACTTTCTGTGCTTACTGTAGTGACTTACCTAATTGCATATTTTATTCTAGCTTTCCTGGGGCACTTGCTGATTCCTCTGCATTATCTGAGTCTTTGATGTCAATTTTAAATGAATAAGATTTGCTTGTAGAAAACAAATAATGTTCTTGACAACTGCTTCCCCCTTCTTTCGTTAATACAGCACCATCTGTATTTATGCATGTACTGTAGAGCATTTTTTCATTTTAAGTATATAAAAGCAACAGCATAATTGTATGTGTAGATTAAGTATTTTCTGCTACTGCTTCTTTTTTGCTGAGGATGATAAAATAGAGAATAGACAGAAGGTAGAATACAGATATTTTTCTGCTAAAAAGGGTCCTTATTTTCATTGTGCCCTTCAGTATTTAGATACGTGCTTTTTATATTGTTCATATTTTTAAAACAATAACTTTGTGCAAATAATAAAATATGTAGATACATATGTACAAAAGAAAAATTCAGTGTTTCTTAAACCTTTAACTATAGTGAAATCTATGTTAGAAATTTTTTCATTTTCAAATTAGCTGACATTAGATATAATCTCTATCACACATTCTTTCATTCCTTAAATTTCCATGAGTGTTCAATCTATCTTCTTAGTACCCACATCCCTGTATGTCAGATAGCGCAGCAGACAGTGGAGCAGACACCCAGCTGGGCCTGACACGTCAAGAGGTTGGAGAGAGCACCCAGTTACCCTGCACCAATGTGGTGGCATAGGGCCATCGCTGGTGTATGTGGGAGTGAGCATGTTTGTGTTGTGGAGTACAAATCCTGATCTGTGGAAATAAATCCGTACAGAAAAGAAAAGGCTCTATGGAGAAAGACAAGACCACTGAATAATACAGGAATTACCAGCAAATATGATAAGAATATGTTTTGAAATGTTATTTGCCATCCCCATTTTTGTACACAATCAGTTTTTGAACAATTCAAAATGCACATTTCTTTTCTTCATTGAATATCTTTACCCTCCATTATACAATTTCATCTGAACCATTAACATCTTGATTATAACTATTGTGTTCCTAGATTTACCCCAGATAAATTCCATTGACTCCATGTGGTTTCTTCTGATTTATATCAAGATGA
Source organism: Ara ararauna (assembly GCA_028858755.1). NCBI lineage: Eukaryota > Metazoa > Chordata > Aves > Psittaciformes > Psittacidae > Ara > Ara ararauna. The sequence continues at coordinate 56,940,301 of CM054378.1, forward strand.
GGAAGATGAAATTCTAACCATTTGTTTTCCATTGTAATAGAATGAAGAAAACTGTGTTATAGCCTTTTGACATAGTCTATGCTGTTATAGATTCAGGAAATGAAAGCTGCTAAAAAAGCCTCTCCATTCTATTTTTTAATGTCTGGTTTAACCTTTCCAGCCACATTAACCTTTGTATTACTATTAGCGGTTCAATTATTCATAAACTCCTTATTCCTAAAATGCTTGATATTACGCATATTTTACAGCTTCCATGACTTTAGATTTCTTATTAATTTACTTTTCCAAAATCTTGACCCTAATAGAAAAGGTTATTTCCATTAGTGAGACTGAGCTTATGTCACTAAGTTTTGACATGCAGAATTGCATTTTGTCTATTTGTTTGCCAGAATTCATTAATGGGCTCATTAACTGATTTGAATCTCACTATACTAGTGATTCAGGTAAGCTGAATAGATCCAGTGATGGAAAAGAGCTTTGATGCCAGCACTGTGGTTGGTTGGTATCTTTGGTTTTTTTCCGGACAGTTAGTAAATCTTAGTTAATCAATGGTCAGTGAGTAATTAAAGAACAATGCATAGCTTTGACATTTGCATAAACCAAATGCACTATGAAACATGCTAGACATTTTTATGGTCAATAAGTGATTTTATCTTGGTAGCATTTTCCAGCACTGATGTGGAATAGAATAGAGATATGGCCACTGGAGCCACCTGACATATGTACAAGGCACAATATATCACTGGTAGTGTCATAGCTTCCTAGCAGAAAAAGGAAAAAAAAAAAAAAAAAAATTAATGGGAACATGCGAAGAAAGAAGCTTCTTCATAGAATCATAGCATAGTTAGGGTTGGAAAGGACCTTAAGATCATCTAGTTCCAACCCCCCTGCCAGGGGCAGGGACACCTCCCACTAAACCATGCCACCCAAGGCTATGTCCAATCCAGCCTTGAACACTGCCAGGGATGGAGCATTCACAACTTCCCTGGGCAACCCATTCCAGTGCCTCACCACCCTCACAGTAAAGAATTTCTTCCTCATATCCAATCTAAACTTCCCCTGTTTAAGATTGAACTCATTACCCCTTGTTCTATCACTACAGTTCCTCATGAAGCAGTTCCTCCTCCGCACCCCTGTAGGCCCCCTTCAGATACTGGAAGGCTGCTATGAGGTCTCCACGCAGCCTTCCCTTCTCCAGGCTGAACAGCCCCAACTTTCTCAGCCTGTCTTCATACGGGAGGTGCTCAAGTCCCCTGATCATCCTCGTGACCCTCCTTTGGACTTGTTCCAACAGTTCCATGCCCTTTTTATGTTGAGGACACCAGAACTGCACACAATACTGCAAGTGAGGTCTCAGGAGAGCAGAGTAGAGGGGCAGGATAACCTCCTTTGACCTGCTGGTCACATTCCTTTTGATGCAGCCCAGGATATGGTTGGCTTTCTGGGCTGCAAGTGCACACTGCCAGCTCATGTTCATCTTCTCATCAACCAACACCCCCAAGTGTTGCATGCGAGGCGTGGCAGCCTGGTTCGGGAATGGCACAGGCGACCAACCCCCTCAGGCCGCGCGGGCCATCAGCACGCTGACACCAATATGGTGGATGGCAAAATGGCGTTTATTGATGAACGACACAGCATTATATAGCCAGGGTTTACAGCGTCACTTCCGTCTGCTTACATCATAAGCTGAACGCTATTGGCTATTGGGAGAGGGGCCCTGTCTTTCCGTACAGCCCGACATCTTCCGGCCGCCAGGTCTTAGCTTGTGCCACCACATTTCCCCCCCTTCCTATGCTTAACTAAATTAGCTAAAGTATACTAATCAAAATCTTATCTATATCTTGTAAAATCTTATCCTACACCTTATAACAGTCTTATAGGGTATAAAGCCTTATATAAAATCCTCTCATCTATATCTTATAATTTCTTATCCTATATCTTATAACAGTCTTATAGAGTGTAAAGCCTTATATAAAATCTTCTTATCTATATCTTACAAAATCTTATTCTATATCTTATAGCATAAAATCTTATAATCTTATTCTATACTTTATAACAGTCTTATAGAGTATATGTGATAAACCTGAGCAAAAGACTTAAGGCACTTTAAACGGGATCCACCCTATAGAAAGACTACATAGGAACTCAAAATCTAAAATAGAAAACGTTGACAGAACAAGGTGCAAGGACCCTGCTAAGTTTCAAAAACCATCTCCGCATTGCGTCAGCACAATGTAGCGTGCATGCCTCCCCCGCATTGTCTGAGGCTTGGGCTTCTAGGTCGACCGAGATGCACACTCGCTCAGATGCAGGTGATCAGTCTGCCTCAGAAGGAGCGGCCAGCAGCATCCACAGAGATCTGTAAGGGTCCAGTACATGACCATTAATAAGACTCTAAGTAACAGGTGATAAACAAACAGATAAACACTAAAAACAGGTGACCCTAAACTGATTGTGAACTAAGTACTTTAGATTGTTTTAAGTGCCCATCTAAAGGGCTAGTGGCCTGATTCTCCCACGGGTGGCATTAGTATAATTAGTATAATGCCCCCCCCCCCCCAAGGGCTACTTTGCCGTTGTCTGGAGTCTGCCAGTGTGGAGTTCTCAGGCTTGGACGGGTCGCTTGGCACCGGGGTGTGCGGGTTACGGGGGCGTCTGATGATTTGATCCTGTAGATAAAAACTCAGTTTTCATTAGTTGTGTTCTGAAGATCTGGTTTGATAGATTTAAGCGGACACCACTTAACCCTGCCGTCTTTTCTGACAGTGGCATACCCCCGCCCTGTCAGAAGCAGTTGCCACCCTTGTTCCCATTCTCCCAGCTCATTTCTAATTATGACCAACGGACCTTCTTCTAGTGCTCGAGTGGCCCAATGTTTTTGGGTGGGGCTATTGACCTCCTCCCCCCTGGGGAATTGATTCAGTGCTAGCAAAGCAGTTGCCAATAGGCGTGCTTGGTCTCCTGAGGGAATGGCGTCAGCAAAACCTTCTGCCTTTGCTAACACCTCTAATTTCGATTTCAGAGTTTGATTTGCTCGTTCTACTATGGCTTGTCCCGTGCTATTATACGGAATGCCGTGTACCAGAGTAATGCCCCATTTTAAAACAAATGCCTGGACTGATTTAGAGATAAAATTTGGAACCCTGTCCGTTTTTATCTGGTTAGGAACACCGAGCCACGCCATGGCTGTTAGCCAATGTTGGATGGTTGCTTTGGAATCAGTTTTGCGGTGTTGAGTGGCTACAAGTACTCCGCTATATGTGTCTACAGTTACCGCTAGCCACGGTCGAGGTTTCAGCAAGTGGCAGAGTGTGAAATCCTTCTGCCACACCTCGGAGGCTTTAAGACCTCTGGGGTTTACTCCGCTGGACCACAGTGGTGCTTTCTGGCAGCGGGGACATGTAGCTACGATATGCTTTGCGTCAGTGAATGAAATCCCGCATCTCTTTGCTAACGCTTTGGCTCCGATGTGAAGGGAGTCGTGCAGCTGACGGGCGTCTCTTAGCGTCCACAGTCCTTTTGCTGCGGTGTCTGCCTTATCGTTAGCGGTTTGGAAAAACCCTTTAATTGGGCTGTGACTGTTGACATGGATGATCGATACAGTGCCCTTTCGAGAAAAAAGTGCTTCTTCCAGCATTAGTGCTGCTGTGGATGTGGACACGCCGGGCCCTGACATGGCCAAGCAAAGTTTGGCCACGAATATGGAGTCTGTTACTATGTTGAGATGTTCTGTTGGGAACAGTCCACATGCTAATACTACGGCCGTCGCTTCCAACTGCTGGACCGAAAGAGCACAATCAGTCATTTTAGCACAGTGCCATTTTTCTTCTGATTGCCATACTGCTGCCGCGGTTGAGGTCGTTGAGGATGCATCTGTGAAGACTGTTGGCCCTGGTTGAGGCCGGTCCATGATCTTCTGTGGAAGGTCGATGTCGACGATTGCTAGCATTTGAGTCCAGGGGGGCTTTGCGGCGTACCGGACCTCTCCGTCGAATCCAACGAGGGCCACAGCCAGGTACTCTGACATCGCCACTGATTGTGTTGGGAGCTGTTTACGGAAGGGTAGGCATATCCTGGCAGGTTCGAGGCCTAGGTGTTTTAGGGCAAGTTTTCTGCCTTTCATGATGAGGTTGCCAAGACACTCGATTCCCGGAGAAAATGCACTTGATGGTTTCCCTAGGACTATCAATTGTAGTGGTTGGGCCTTTTCAGGAGGGCCCTGGGCTAGTGCCCCTACCCCCCCCCCCTTTCATGAAGTGCACGTACAGATCAAGTGGTACACTCGGGTTCCACCTAGCGAGCGTGCTTGATGACATCTGTTGCTGAATAAAATCGAGGGAGTTCATTGCTTCTGTCGTTAAAGTTTTTTGCTCCCATGGGTTCTTCCCTTTCAGAAGGTAGTGCAGGGGGGTCATGATTTCAGGAGGGACCAGAACAATATTGCGGAGCCACTGTAAGGATCCTACTAACTGCTGCATATCATGGAGTGTTTTAATATCCCGACGGATTTTTATTTCGGGAGGGGTTATGTGAGTGCCTGTGATCCCCACTCCCAAAAAACTTACACATGGTCCTCTTTTAATTTTGGCCTTCGCAATTTCGAAGCCATTTGTGTTTAGAGTTTCTGAGACCATTGACACCAGTTGGTCCACCTGACTTCCTGAAGACGCAGAGATTAAGATGTCGTCCATGTATTGAATGATGGTCGCAGTCAAGTTGTTGCGCCGGATTGGTGCCAACGCTCTATCCACCGTGATCTGGCAGTTAGTGGGTGAATTGATCATTCCTTGGGGTAACACTTTCCATTGGAAGCGCAGGTTGGGGCGTTGGCTGTTTGGAAACACGATAGAAAAAGCAAACCGTTCCTTGTCGTCCTCATGCAGAGGTATCGAAAAGAAACAGTCCTTAATATCAAGGACAGCACAAGGTTGGCCTTCGGGTATCATAGAGTTCATAGGCAGCAGTGTTTGGACAGGACCCATTGGTTGGATTGTTTTGTTTACTTCACGCAGGTCGTGGAGGAGACGAAACCCCTTGCCAGTTCGTTTGGGTATGACGAAGACTGGGGTATTCCACGGACTAGTGGAAGGCTCTATATGACCTCGCTGTAATTTGCGGTCAAGTAGCTCAAGAAGAGCGTCCATTCGAGGCTTCGATAGGGGCCACTGCTCGACCCAGACTGGGTCCGACGATTTCCACTTCAGTTTAATTGGTAGAAGTGGGTGTGCGGCAGTGACCCTTAGGTTAAATTTGTCACCCTCACTTTCAATGGGGTTAAAGCGTCCCTTCCCAACAGGGGTGGAACGTCTGGCATGACATATGGGAAAAGGGTGATGGTTTTTTCCGGTCCCTTTTCAGTGTGAAGCGTGATTGCTACCAACCGAGCGCTCTTCCGAGCTTGTGTTAATCCCCCGACTCCACCCACCATGGGGGCATCTTGCAATTTCCAATGTGGGGGCCAATTCGTTTCAGGAATAACTGTAACATCTGCTCCGGTGTCAATCAAGAAGGGGATACTAACAGTAGTATCATCTGAGCTATTATGGAGGGAGCAGATACCCCACACCACTGGTTGGTTGTCCCACTTTAATGCCAGGGCCACCCTAGGGTTTGGTCCCCATGGAGTTGTTCTTGTTGTCCTTGAGACAGGGGTGGCTTCAGCTGATCTGTCGGTTGGACTGTGAAGTTGGTCACTTCGCGGAGGGGCAGCGGGTTCGGGAGCGCTTCGCCCCATCGGGGGTTGGCATAGTTGGGCCGCCTCATGTCCCAAGTGGGAGAGGGCTGAGCGCGGCCCAGGTGCCCCCTCCCCCCCCTGTTTCCCTGGGGTTGAGCTTTAAGGTTGCATTCCCTAGCGAAATATTCCTTCCTGCCACAAACCCAGCATGGTCCCTTGGATAGATTTTTGCAGGGGACGGATGCTATTGACAGATCCCCCGCTTGGGGGCAGTTAGCGACCACATGCCTCTTCTGGCCACATTTAAAACACACCATCACACTAGCCATTGTTGCAACAGCTGCCTGAAATGGGGCCAGGTGCTCTTCATTCGCAACATGTTTAATCATAGCCGCAACACTTGACCCCGCCGGCAGTGAACGCAGGATTTCTTTGGTTTTTGTATTACACTGTTGACGTAAACAGTCTGCAACGACCGGGTCTCTAGCTTCTTGAGGCAGGGTCGAGGAGTCAATTGCTGCTTGGAGGCGATCCACAAATTGCGCAAAGCTCTCACTTTCACTTTGCCTTATCGTGGACCATGGGGATGGCCTGACAATAGTTCTGGAGGTGGTGTGGATGGCCTCTCTAGCCGCACGAGTAGTTGTTGCAACTTCGGAGGCCCGCAGGCCTCGGGCCTGTGTTTGGGGGGTGAGCACTGTCGGGTCTGTGCCCATTAGGCGTGGCAAACTGGAGCCATGTAGCGGGTGACTCTTCCCAGTTACCTGGGCTAGTTCTTTCACACAGTTATCCTCCCACTCTTGTTTAAAAACAATCACCCCTGCCCCATCAAAAATTATTCCAGAAATATGTTTTATGTCAAATGGGAGCATGTTGTCTCCCCCAAAGACCCTATCTATAAAGGCAGAAGCCATAGGAGAATTAATCCCCTTGTCTGCAATTGCTCTAACAATTGCTTGTATATCTCTAGGGTTTACTGGCGAAAAAACCCTATCCCCCATTTCTGTTATTTGGACCGGGAATGCTAATGTGGACGGTGGGACCCATTCAGCACATGCTTTCTTTATTTCCTTCCAGTCTGTGAAAGGGGTTTTTTCCTCTTTCAGTCTTTCTTCATTAAGGATGGGAATAGTTTGGCTTTTAATCCTGCATACCCTTGTTTCTTCCTCCTCTGAATCTAGATCGGTTTTGGGCCACTCGTCCCCGCTAGTGTCTGATCCGGGGTCGGAGCTCGACTGACTGGTTACTTCCGGGCTCCGATACTTTTTCGTCAGGCTCCGGCCCCGCCCCCTTCCTGGACTCCGGTCCCGCCCACTTCTCTTGCAGGCTCCGCGGAGAGGCCGCTCTCCCTCTCTGCTCCGGTCCCGCCCCTTTCCTGAGCTCCAATCCCGCCCACTTCCCTTGCAGGAGGGTCGTTCCCCCCCTCCCGACTCGGGGGGTGTTTGCCTTATAATGACGTTTTGTTAGGTTGCCGCTCTGATTGGCTCTCCGCCCCTCACTCACACTCCCCTCCTCTTCCCGGTCGCTCCCACCGCCTCTCTCCTCCCCGTTCTCCTCCCCTTCCCGTTTGTGTGTGCATGTCAATTTTAGCACTTCCTCCCTGTTCCCGCCGGGGACACCATCGCCCCACCCTTCCCCTTGCCGCTCGGCGCCATCTTGGGGCGCATACGGGGGTGGTCTAGCCCAGTCGCCCTCTGACTCTGATTTCTCCGCGGCGCCCCTGGCCTCCTCAGCTAGCCCACCCCAGAAGGATTTTGCCGGTTTCTGTCCCTCCGTAAGCGGGTCGGGGTTCGGGGATTTGGGGGGTGCCTTACCCTCCCGCGGGTCTGTAGACTCCGCAGAATTGTTATCGTCTGGGGGGTGCGGAGTCTGCGCAGTAGCCCCTACTCCTAAGTTCGTGGTGGCTGACAAGCAGTCCCTTGCCGCCCTCCAGGTCTCCTGCTCCAGTATGGCCTTTTGCAGGGCCTGTGTAACTTTCCCCCATGACTTAAGATATTTTCCACAGCTCGAGGACATCGCTTCCTCGGCTAACACTTTAGTGCATTTATCCCACACTTCTGGGTGGAAAACGTCCACCGGCCGGTCAATGACCCCAATCTTTAAAAGCCTCGCAATAGCGAGAGTAAAATCTTTCGGCTTACAATCAATACCCCACTGCTTATGCAGTAATTGTACAACCTTCTCAAGGGCCTCCATCATCCTTGCTGCTCTGGGAGCATCCTCCCCGCCAGGCTGGTACTGCCACTCCAGCCACCGTTCACCCGAACCCAGGCGAAGTTCCCGGGTTTCGGCACCACTTGTTGCATGCGAGGCGTGGCGGCCTGGTTCGGGAATGGCACAGGCGACCAACCCCCTCAGGCCCCGCGGGCCATCAGCACGCTGGCACCAATGGGGTGGATGGCAAAACGGCGTTTATTGATGAACGACACAGCATTATATAGCCAGGGTTTACAGCGTCACTTCCGTCTGCTTACATCGTAAGCTGAACGCTATTGGCTATTGGGAGAAGGGCCCTGTCTTTCCATACAGCCCGACATCTTCCGGCCGCCAGGTCTTAGCTTGTGCCACCACACCCAAGTCCTTCTCTGCAGGACTGCTCTGAATTTCTTCTCTGACCAACCTGTAGCTGTGCCTGGGATTGCTCTGACCCAGGTGGAGGACCTTGCACTTGGCATGGTTAAACTTCATCAGGTTGGCATCAGCCCACCTCAGAAGCGTGTCAAGGTCCCTCTGGATGGCATTCCTTCCCTCCAACGTATCAACTGAACCACACAGCTTGGTGTCATAGGCAAACTTGCTGAGGGTGCACTCAATCCCACTGTCCATGACATTGAGCCATTGAGCACAACTCTTTGCGTGTGGCCATCCAGCCAGTTCTTTATCCACCGAGTGGTCCACCTATCAAATTAATGTCTCTCCAACTCAGAGACAAGGATGTCATGTGAGACAGTGTCAAGCGCTTTGCACAAGTCCACGCAGATGACATCAGCTGCTCTACCCTTGTCCATCAGTTCCGTATCCCCATCATAGAAGACCACCAGATTGGTCTGGCAGGATTTCCCCTTAGTGAAGCCATGCTGGCTGTCACCAACCACCTTGTTGTTTTTCATGCACCTCAGCATGCCTTCCTGGAGAGTCCACTCCAAGATTTTGCCAGGCACAGAGGTGAGGCTGACTGGTCTGTAGCTCCCCGGCTCATCCATTTTGCCCTTCTTGAAAATGGGGGTTATATTTCCCTTTTTCCAGTCATCAGGAACTTCACCTGACTGTCATGATTTTTCAAATATGATGGACAGTGGCTTAGCAACTTCATTTGCCAGTTCCTTCAGGACCCGCGGATGGATTTCATCAGGTCCCATGGACTTGTATACATTCAGGTTCTTAAGATGGTCTCGTGCCAGATCCTCTCCTACAGTGGGCCCAGGGTCTTCCTTCTCACTGTCCCTGAGTCTGCCTTCCATGACTTGGGTGGTATGGTCAGAGCGTTTTCTGGTGAAGACTGAGGCAAAGAAGTCATTAAGAACCTCAGCCTTCTCCAAATCCAGGGTAGCCAGTTCTCGCGGTAGCTTCTGGAGAGGGCCCATGTTGTCCCTAGTCTGTCTTTTATTTGCTATGTACCTATCGAATCCCTTCCTGTTATCTTTCACATCCCTAGCCAAGTTTAATTCTAAGTGGGCCTTAGCTTTCCTAACCTGGTCCCTAGCTTCCCAGACAACATCCTTATATTCTTCCCAGGCCACCTGTCCTTGTTTCCACCTTTTATAAGCCACTTTTTTCCTTTGAATTTTCCTCAGCAGCTCCTTATCCATCCAAGGAGGTCTCCTGGCCCTCCTACTGCACTTCCTTCTAGTAAGGAGGTATCGCTCCTGAGCTTGCAGCAGGTGATCCTTGAATATCAAGCAAGAGTCTTGGGTCCCCCTGCCCTCTAGGGGTATATCCCATGGAATCTTACTGAGCAGGTTCCTGAAGATGCCAAAGTCTACTCTCTTGAAGTCCAGGGCAGTGAGCTTGCTGCACACTCTTCTCACTGTCCTGAGGATCTCAAATTTGATCATCTCATGATTGCTGCAATCAAGGCTGCCCTGGAGCGTCACATTTCCAACAAGGTCTTCCCTGTTGGTGAGGAGGGGGTCAAGCATGGCACCTCTCCTTGTCGGCTCCTCTATTACTTGCAGAAGGAATTTGTCTTCCACACAGTTGAGGAACTTCCTGGATTGCTTGTGCCAGGCTGTACCGTCCCTCCAACAGATATCAGGGTGGTTGAAGTCCCTGATGAGGATAAGGGCCTGCGAGCATGAGGCTATTCCTATCTGCCTATAGAGCGCTTCATCCACCGAGTCCTCTTGATCAGGTGGTCTGTAACAGATTCCCACAATGATGTCTCCCATCACTGTTCTCCCTTTAAGCCTGACCCACAAACTCTATTGACTGCTCACCTGTCCCCAGACAGAGTTCCATACTCTCCAGCCTATCCCTAACATAAATAGCAACTCCCCCTCCCCGCTTACCGCTGCTGTCTTTCTTAAAGAGCCTGTAACCTTCTATTCCAACACACCAATCATAGGAGCCATCCCACCATGTTTCTGTGTTGCCTATGCACGTAGGCGTGCACACATCTCTAATTCCTCTTGTTTGTTCCCCATGCTATGGGCATTTGTATAGAGGCATCAGGGCTGAGCTCCAGTTGAAGCCGGCTCATTGGCTGGAGTAGCTGCAATATCTCTGCATTGCTCTGAATGTTTACTATAGGTGCTGGCAATTGACTGGGTGTGTTGCAATAGAATGATGCTCTCCTCCTCCAACACATCGAGTTTAAAACACCCTTGACCAGTCTGGCAAGCCTCCTCCCAAAACCACTGTTCCCTTTCTTTGTCAGACCAGCTCCATCAGTCCCCAGTAGACCTGGCCTACTAAATTGAGTCCCATGTTCAAGGTACCCAAACACCTGACTATAGCACCACCCTTCTAACCATTTAACCTGGCCCATCCTCCTAGCCTTTTTAATGTCCTCCCTGTATCCTGGAGAATTGATGAAGAGACAATCTGCACTCCAGAGCCCCTGACCACCTTCCCAGAGCTCTGTAGTCCTTCTTTATGTTCTCCTGGCTACTGCTGTCTATATCGGTAGCACCCACATGGATCACTAGAAGTGGGTAATAGTCAGTGGGACCAACTAGAGCAGGCAGCCTCTCTGCAGCATCCCTTATCTGAGCCCCTGGTAGGCAACACACCTGCCTTGAGACTGGGTCAGACCAACAGATGGGTGCCTCTGTTCCTGTCAGAGTAGAGTCCCCTACTACTACGGCCTGACGCTTTTTCTTGGCAGCACCAGTAGAGATCTTCTTTACCAGTGCATCAGCCAGTTGTTCCTGGTGCGAGTGTGCTTCCTCATTAGCCCCCTGCAAGACAGCAAAGCATTTCTGGGGGGGAACAACAGATTTAGGAGGAAGACCCTTGCTTTTAATTTTCCTCTTCCTCCTTTTTTTGTTGTATTCTTTTGTTACTATTTCCCAGCTTTGTGGGTTAGCGACCTCCTTTCCTGCATGAGAGACAGCATCCGCTTGAGGCCCCTGTGAAGTTTGGGCCTGGAGCAAGCAGTGTTGCTTCTTCTCAGCATCCCTGACATCTTTTATCGTGCTAACAGCATCCTACAGCACAGCCACCTGCTGCAGGAAGACCTCCACCAGGGAGCACAGAGTGCAGCCCTGCTCATTGCGCACCCTCCTCTCAGGAGAGCAGTGCAGGCACTTTCTACATACTGAGCTCTGCAATGCAGCCTCCCTTCCTATCAGCTCTGTCTGGGTGCCTACACTGGCCACCGCAGGGGCAGCCAGAGCAGAGCTCCCATTCCGAGCCCTGGTCATACGGCAAGGGCTCACCATCCCGCTCACCATCCCACTCGCCTGCCCGCGCGAACTGCTGTGCGAACTGCCTTGAACCCGCCCTGTTTGCCCACCCTGTTTGCCCGCCCCTGGTCGCCTGGGCTCCCTGAGGCAGGTTTTTAACCAGTCAGGGCTGGTGCCTCTCCTCCTGGCACCGCCCCCTCTGAGTCAGCTCCTCGTGTCCACTGAGCTGCCGGCTCCTGGATAAGCCCTGTCAAGGACTTGAGGCTCCCTTGGTGCCTGTTGCTGCTCAGAGTTGAAGCTCCTGGACACAGAGCCTCTCCCCGATCAGGCATGCTGCAGGCGTCCCCTCTTGATGTCTTGTCTTATTACAGCACTATTGAAGGAATGGGAGGTAGGACAGCTCTTTGTCACTTCTACTGGCCTTATTATGGTGATTTCAGGTACTGTTAATGAAGAACTATTTGCTTGGTTCTGATTGCAGGCACTAATTTGCTGGCTGCTGCTATCTTGGGCAGGATGATTAACAGGAAGGAATGACCATGGAATATGAAGGGACTATTTCTGCCTCCTACTTCTCTCTGCTCTCTGTTCTGTATCATGTGAGCTGGCAGATGAGAAAACACTTTACCAGTGACTGTGAAATGCCAGGACAGGTAGAATCAAGCTGTTTTTCACAAGTGTTTCACATATAAAAACCCAGAATATGCTTTGGTTGAGCAAAAGCCTATAATTTTAATGATCTATGATTTTCTTGACTAATAGCTTGTGACTGGCTTATCGTTACTTTCTTTCCCACATTCTTCTCCCTCATTTTTCCAGCTCTTTCTAGTTATTGATATTTCAACTGCAGGAAGTCTGAAAAAGGTTTCTGAATTTGTTTTCACTGAAAAGGAAACAAAGAACCTGGACAAATCATAGAGGATGTATTGTAAATATGCATAATAACAAATATAGGGTAGGGAATATATATGTGAAAACTTGTTTATCCCATACATAATATTAAAAGATACTTCAAGACAGGAAATTCAAAATCACTAGAAAAAAAATCATGTTTCATTCATGTAATTGCATAGCTAAATTCAGTCCCACAGGAATTTGATGTGATTGAGAATTTGATGACATTTTTACTGTATTATACAAAAATCAAGGAAATCTACAGCTGCAATAATGAACTAAAATAATAATATATGTAAGTGCTACAAAACCTCATGCCTTAAGGCTCTGACTAATGTCTCTACTAAAGATCAAAGTGGAGAAAAGCAGAAGACAGTTATACAGTAATTTCTACACCTTCTTTTAAAGGAATTGAAACCATCAAAGTATCTGAAAAGAAACTGGTTCAGGCTGTTGATCTGGTGAAGCAGATCTTGTGTTCTAATATTGTCATGGGTTCAGCAGCAGCAGTCATTTTTCTCCTTATTAGTAGCTGATGAAGTGCTGTGTTTTCAACTTTCGGCCTGGGAACAGCGCTGATAATACCAATGTTTATAGTTACGGCTTAGAATGTTTTGGGCTGACCAAGGGCTTTCTGAGTCTCATGCTCTGCCAGGGAGGAGGGGAAGCCGGGAGGAAGCAGAAACAGGATACTTGACCCAAACTGACCAAAGAGGTATTCCATACCACAGTATGTCATGCCCAGGATGGAAAAACTGGGGGCAGGAACTCGGAAGAGTTTAGTTCACGGCCCGGTCATAGGGTGGTGAGCAGTTGCATCGTCTTCCCTTGTATTTGCCTTATTATTCTTCTTATTGGTGGTAACAGTAGTGATTTGTGTTATACCTTAGTTACTAAACTGTTCTTATCTCAACTAGTGGGAGTTACATTCTTTCAATTCTTCTCCCAATTTCCCCCCCCCCTCGGAGTGAGGAGGAAGAAAGAGGGGGGAGCGAGCGAGTGAGTGGGCTGCGTGATTTACAGCTTAAACCATGACAAATATGTTAATGTCATGGATACATACAACTGAAACATCTCATCAGCCATATTACATTTTATTTTAGTTTTTTAGCAATCATCTTTCAGGTCCTAATAGCTAGGGCAAGAATTATTATTGTGGGCATTGCAGGACATTGCAGAAACATGGAAACACCATTTTTAAAATTAACATCATACTTTTAGGAAGAAAGTTTTTCAGGATTTCAAACGTTATTGATAAAATTTTGTAGAGCAACCAGATTTTCTATAAGATCTCTGAAGTCTGAGTCTGCTAAATCTTGTGTTTAAGCTATGTGAAATATCAATTTTAGCTTGGATGCAGACATGATGTTTCTTCAATACAAATTAAAAAAAATAAAATTATCAGATACTTTTATTTAAATTACCATACACAGAAAATCTTTGTCTAGTCCCTTTCGAGCTTCTACCATAAAGCTTTCCTGGAATAGTGGCATTCAGTTATATTTTTTGATACATAAATTATGTGTCAGCAATGTATGCGTGAGTTAAGTTCCAAAACTCTTGTAGTTGTCAATAGAAATTTAATTAATAATACTGTTATATCAAGAGGCATGACAAAGGGACCGTGAGAGACCCAAACTCTGCTGGAGCAGCAGCTGGATCATCTCAGATGGCACTTCTTGGGCCCTGTATGACATGTACACTTCCTGTGCCAATGCAGCGGATACTTTGTGTCTGCTCAGCTGAATCCTGACCCTAGTAACTGAAACACCTCACTTACTTCCAAACTTCTTCCCAAGGTATTGCGGCTTGGACATCAGAATCTCGTCTTTGCAGTTCAGGAAGCAGCTTGCAGAGTACAATAGACAGGATAGTACAGTGCGAATCATCACTTTGTGTAATACTTTTCTTGTGCTAAGTGCAAACAGATATTTGTATGACCACATGTGAAGACTTGGGAACGACAAAGTTCTTGCAGGCACAATGAATAAGAGCAAATTTTATCTGTTGTACATCATATGATATATTTTATATGATTATTTCCTTGCTACTTTTTTAGTTATAAGAGATAAGATTTAGTTTCCTTTGGGTCTTTGTTACTTTATGTTGCACCAATTCCATTTCAGAATTCTAGTTTATTTTAGTAATTTGTGGACTTACGAAGAAATCCCCATGATAGTTGTAGAAACAGTTCATTTAATAGATAAAAACAATAATTATTTCAAAGAAAAATTAAAAAAACTGTGTATATTAAAAATATTTTTAAAAATAACAAAATCAACAGATTTATTTCCAAAATTTAGGTTTCCAGTTAATTTAGCTATCGTCCTATAGGGGCAGTGTCTTATTGTCTATTTGACACGCCTATAAGATTAGCATTTAAATGCTTGATTACTAGTTCACATACCACATTTCAAAATATAGATATTTGAAAACAAGTGGTTAAACCTACTTTCCGGTTCTTACATAGTTTACAGTTGTTAGAATAGATACAATATCTTTCAGAAATACAAGTTTTAAACATAAGGCATGAAAAACCATCCATTTCTTTATTTATAAAACTTTTTAATACTTTTTTTTCAACTTCCTTGATAAAGTTAATCTATTCTAATATATCCACAAAAAAAGCCAGTTAAAAGAGCAGCTTCCAATGTGAACATCTCTTGTGATAGTGCACTTTGCATGTCAAAGCAAAGACACATTTTCTACCTATGAACTAGCAACCTTTTAATATAATCAAGTAACCACAGAATTTTCTGCCCTACATGTCTTGAGACTTCATATGAATCTTACAAAATACTCTGACTCTGACCTTTTCATGCAAGAGAAGTCAAATGTGGTGACATTATCAAAATCTGTAGTTTATTATTTTTATATTTATCACTTCTTCACACTGCATGAAAAATTATGTCAACTTTTTCCTTCAAGTGCAATAAAATAAGACTCTTCAAACATTTATTAAGATTCCACAAGTTATGTCAATACAGAAAAGAATATTTAAAATATTTTTTCAATTGGTTTATATATTTACTTCACTAATACAAAACCAGTTCCCAAGTACTTGAGTTACTGCAGATTTTTATTTGAATTTCATGTATTGAATGTAAGAGCTACAAAGTATAGACAAATCTTTTTTTAATATTTACCATATAAATATTGTATTAGACACACATTTTTAAAAATTGAATTGAGTTGAACCTATGTAATTTCCTGATTGAAAAAAAAAACAGTTGCAATGATTTGGCAGAAGAAAGACCATACAAAAAGAGATTCCAGAGTAACTTCAGTTAATTAGGAAATTTAAAAGCCTGAATTAAAATCAGAACAAAAATATGTAGATGCAAGTGCACATAACAGTGATTTCCAGGAGATTTCCAAGATCATCTATGACAGAGTAAAAACCAAAATATATTCATGAAAACTCATTGCTTTCAGTTAGGCTTTAAGGGTTTTTTTCGCCTTTGTTCTTCTTTGAACATGTACATAACCTATCTGTTGTGGATGAAAGTCAGAAACTTGTCATTCCTGTATTTCAAAGAAGAAGAGTGAAAACTAATCCTCTTAACTGAATTATAAGTTACTATTTTACTGCTGTAATTTTAATTTTTTGTCTAGCCCAGTCCTGTTCTGTTGTCCCGCTTCCCTTGTGTACAGAAATAAATATTGGTGGGTGGGGGGGAGAGGTGAGTCAACAGCTGTGTGGTGCTGAACCTCAAAGATTTAGCTTTCTAGCCAGTCTGTAAAACACTGAAAAGTTTGGGATTTGGCTCAGGTTAGGCTGGGTTTTTTTTGGCTTTTTTTTTTTTTTTTTTTTTTTTTTGCTAGGGTATTGTTTTTAATTCAAGGATTTACTGTAGTCTCTTTAATACATTCCTTTTTTTTTTTTCTTCATTAAACTTCTGTAGGAACTTGTGTAGGAAGATTTTATTCTAATGGTGACTCACCAAATTTACCTTTTACCTCTGTGCATGTCTATTTCTTAGATCAGCATTTGTTTCAAAGGTTCTGAAGACTTAATTTCTTAATTAAATCTCATTTTTGATGAAATAAAGTATGGTTAAACAGTTTTCCATGCTACCATGCCCCCAAGCCTACTACTTTTAAACATTTATCTCACAGAATTTTATTTGTGACAAAGACAAGGTTATTGTATAGGTTTGTCTTCAGGAGAAGCCTGATACTGGATCAAGAATCATGATTAAGATAAGGCATTAATCCATATCTGTGTGGTTAATGGAGCCCAAAAGATGAGGGAGATGCATATTTGAAAAAGGGCAACTATTTTTTTACATTTATTGCATGGTAAGAAGTATATTGTAGAGAAAATGATGGTCTTTACTATAGCTTAACTTGTGGAATATGTTGTGAAAATTCATATCTCAGGGTCTTTGATCACACATCTTTTCTGAGTGTAAGGAGTCACTGATTTGGATGCCCTGCTTGCCCTCACCAGATTACAGGGTTTCCTTAGCCCATCACTGCTCCTTCACATCCCCCCCCCCCCCCCGAGTCTCTGTGTGTGCTGTGATTGTCCCCTAGCAATATAACCTTAAAATGTGACAGAAGTTGGTTGTATGATACTAGCCTGAAAAGGAGGACTGCCAAAAGTGGAACAAGATTGTAACCCTGCTGCATAAGAAGGTTCTGCAGAGGGATCTGGAATTATCAGCAATACGTGAATGAAGTTAGATAAGATTAATTTCAACAACATAAATTAAAAATGTCTTATCTTAAAACCCCAATGTATCATAAACTGTTCTAAATGCTATCTGTTTTATGATTTCTGTAGAAACAAACTTAAAATATTGTTTTAAAATTTAAGATAATTCCCACTAATTAAGAAAAATGGCTTAAAGTAAATACTTACTACATTGCTGAATCTCATCAAATGATTTGTATTTATCCTAGTGTTAAAAAAGTGCTAACACCCCGGAGCAATTGCTTTGGATACTCAGACCAGTAACATTCTTTAACATGGTGAATGGATAGCATTTCCTGGCCCCTAACTATTGTTGTCATGACAGGAAGTGTTTCATAGAAACACAGGAGATCTAATTCTGGAAATGGCATCTTGAGATCTAGTCCAGTATTCAACCAGGATCAGTTAGAGGAGGTCACTCAGGACTGTGGCCAGTTTCATAATCTCCAAGGGGGAAGACTCCACCACTTCTCTGGGCAATCTACACCAGAGCTCAGTCACTCTCACACTAAAATGTGTTTCCTGATGTTCAGAGAGAACAGGTCCTGTGCCTCAGGTTGTACCCATTGCTTCCAGTTCTGTCACTGGACACCATTGAAGAGAGCCTGGCTTCCTCTTGTTTATTCTCACCCCACTCTACTAGGAATTTATACACCTCAATAAGACCCTGTGTCCCACATAGAGCCTTCTCTTCTCCAGATCAAACAGTATCAGCTCTCTCAGACTTTCATTCTGTGAAAGATGCTCCAGGCCTTAATCATCTTTGTGACTGTAGTTTCACTGACTTCCTGTAGATTCATTCTAGCAAAATATAACAATAGATTTTTACCTATTTTTTCTGTTGTTATAGCTGGTCTTAAGTTCATTTCCTCAGTGCTTAGTACTTCTTTTTTTGTTTGCTTTTAATGGTGGGCCATCTGTTTTGTTATCTGGTCTTACTTTGGTCAGTTACCCAGTTTGGAATACCAAACAATAGCTGTCAGTCAATAGTTTCTAAAATCTGACCAAGCTCATAGAATCATAGAACACTTAGGGTTAGAGAGGACCTTAAGATCATCTAGTTCCAACCCCCTTGCCAGGGGCAGGGACACCTCCCACTAAACCATGCCACCCAAGGCTATGTCCAACCAGGCCTTGAACACTGCCAGAGGTGGAGCATTCACAACTTCCCTAGGCAACTCATTCCAGTGCCTCACCACCCAAACAGTAAAGAATTTCTTCCTCATATCCAATCTAAACTTCCCCTGTTTAAGTTTGAACCCATTACCCCTTGTCCTCTCACTACAGTCCCTCATGAAGAGCCCCTCCTCAGCATCCCTATAGGCCCCCTTCAGATACTAGAAGGCTGCTATGAGGTCTCCACGCAGCCTTCTCTTCTCTAGGCTGAACAACCCCAACTTTCTCAGCCTATCTTCATATGGGAGGTGCTCCAGTCCCCTGATCATCCTCGTGGCCTTCCTTTGGACTTGTTCCAACAGTTTCATGTCGTTTTTATGTTGAGGACACCAGAACTGCACACAATACTCCAAGTGAGGTCTCAGGAGAGCAGAGTAGAGGGGCAGGATCACCTCCCTCGACCTGCTGGTCACACTGCTTTTGATGCAGCCCAGGATATGGTTGGCTTTCTGGGCTGCAAGTGCACACTGCCAGCTCATGTTCATCTTCTCATCAACCAAAACCCCGAAGTCCTTCTCTGCAGGACTGCTCTGAATCTCTTCTCTGACCAACCTGTAGCTGTGCCTGGGATTGCTCTGACCCAGGTGGAGGACCTTGCACTTGGCATGGTTAAACCCCATGAGGCTGGCATCAGCCCACCTCACAAGTGTGTCAAGGTCCCTCTGGATGGCATTCCTTCCCTCCAACTTGGTGTCATCGGCAAACTTGCTGAGGGCGCCCTCAATCCCACTGTCTATGTCACCGACAAAGATGTTGAACAAGACCGGTCCCAGCACCGATCCCTGAGGGACACCACTCATTACTGGTCTCCAGCTGGACATTGAGCCATTGACCACAACTCTTTACGTGTGGCCATCCAGCCAGTTCTTTATCCACCGAGTGGTCCACCTATCAAATTAATGTCTCTCCAACTCAGAGACAAGGATGTCATGTGAGACAGTGTCAAGCGCTTTGCACAAGTCCACGCAGATGACATCAGCTGCTCTACCCTTGTCCATCAGTTCCGTATCCCCATCATAGAAGACCACCAGATTGGTCTGGCAGGATTTCCCCTTAGTGAAGCCATGCTGGCTCTCACCAAGCACCTTGTTGTTTTTCATGCACCTCAGCATGCCTTCCTGGAGAGTCCACTCCAAGATTTTGCCAGGCATGGAGGTGAGACTGACCTGACTGTAGCTCCTCGGCTCATCCATTTTGCCCTTCTTGAAAATAGGGGTTAAATTTCCCTTTTTCCAGTCATCAGGAACTTCACCTGACTGCCATGATTTTTCAAATATGATAATACTTATATTTTTAAAGCAGGTTTTAGAAATGTAATAAAAAAAACTAAAAAAAAAAAACCCAACAAACCAAACCAAACCAACCAACCAACCAACCAACCAAACTGCAACTAACCAAACATACAAGCCTGCTGAACAAATACAAAGAAATTATTATTCCTGATTTTTTCTTGTTTTTTCTTTTTTTTTTTTTTTTTTTTTTCCTGGTTTTTTTTTGTTTTTGTGGTTTTTTTTTTTTGTGTGTGTGTGTGTGGGGGTTTGGTTGGTTGGTTTTTTTGGGGTTTTTTTTTTGCTTGTTTTATAGCTATGGAAAAATAACTTTTTTTTTTCATAGGGTGTTTCTTCATGAACAACTCCCAAGACCAGAATGTCTTTCAAAGGAAGTTTCTTAAAGCCTTTAACCCCTGTATTTTCTATACACTAAACAAGTAACTGTGGAATGCTCAAAAAAAAAAATCTCTTGTTAATCTGGAAACACGTGAGAATGTATGTTTACTACCAAAATAAATCCTTGTGATGTGTTCCTATAAAATATTTCATGAAACATGAAGATAAAAGTGAGTAGGTTTTGCCACGGAAAATATAGAAACTGACTCCTAACAAGGTAAATAAAATGATTTAGTTCATGCAGTTGGATAGTCACTTTCTGATGTTTCAGCCTTTCAGTTTCTGGTAAGAAAGCAGCAGTAGTAATTTAAAGACAACTGTGAAGACAAATATCAATGATTTAGAAGATATAAGATTTTGTTATTTTGGAATTCATGTGGCTTGTTGCTACAGCTAGGAGAAATTATTACCTAAAGCAGTTAGTTACACAAGTTATGACTAGGCAGTATATTTTGTTTTGCTTCATTTTCCTCTGGATACGTAAGTGATCGTTAATTTAAATTACACTAAGTTTGAAATTTTCATTGTAATTTTTCCTTGTAGGTATAACAGCATGCATTGCATTAAACTTGCCTTTGCACTGACTCACTCAAAATCAAGCACAAATCTGTCAGCATTATACATAATGGCACTTTCATACATAGAGGACTATGATAATTCAGAAAATGGTAAAGCCTGTTGAACATAAGTTTCCTTCAATTTTTCCTCCCTTTTCCAAGTAGTATATGGTCTCTGTTTTTATTTCTATGCCTTCAGCAATATTTCTGGCAATCCCATGTTGTTTGAAAGTCCTTATAAACTTCATACAAATATCTACATGGGCAGTTCTTAAAAGCCAAACTACTTCATAGAGTGAGCTTTTATCAAAGCATTAAGCTGTTAATAAATGAAGAATGTTTATCCTCAGAAGAGCTTCAAAGAGTGTTTTGATGAAGATGAGCCTTCTTTCTCTCTTGCAGCTGTCCTTCCTTGTGGAGGGGAGCTGGCAGGCCAGAGCAGGCTTGCTGCCAGAGAAGAATAAGTAGGAGGAGGTGGGCAAGGTTTCAGTGCAGGTGTTCCTTTAGAGCTTGTTGTTTGATTGCATCCTAAACTGTATCTGTGAAAGTGAGGCTGTTTTTGTTCTTTTATGTCTGCCCTGTACTATTTTTAAACATCCTATAGCCCCCAGAAAACATTTGCACTTTTTTAGATCACTAATTAGAAAACAAAAATCAAAGTGAACAAAGACATTGACCAGCGATCATTTATAACAGGTTTATATTAATTTTCTATCTTTTCAGTCATGTTGCTGAGGTCATTCTCTTCTATAATTCATAAGTAATAATACTGAATGAGGAGATTCATCTGTAACCAGCTAAATAAAGATGGAGAGAAATGCATTAAGTTTAGAAGAATTTCTCACAGAAGGGCAGCTTAATAAACTTAATAGTTACTTAAATGTCGGCAGAAGGAGTTTTTCAGCACTTGAGTGTTTCCACCTTAGAACAGAAGCTGAATTGCTCTGCTGCTTTGTGTCTGTTTTTTCAGATTTTGTTATAAGTATGGCTCCTAACTTGAAAGACAGGTTCCCCCCTTTTTTTTTTTAACTTTTTTTTGGGGTTGTGGTGGTGGTATTATTTTCTTCACGTGTGATTAATGTTTTCACTCTTTGTTCCACCTACTGTATTTCAATCTGGCTGAAATTCTAAGGCACGTCCTTGGAAGAAGTCTTTCTAGCTTGTATACTGATCATTCCATTCATTATTTCATAGATTTGATAGACACAAGACAAAGTCAAAATGATCTGGATATACCATATATAAGGACTTAGATCTATAATAAATCCAGTTTCCAATAAAGTCTTCATGGTCAATTAACCATATCATAGAATCATATAAACCAGATCACAGCATACACATAAAATAATGTTTTCATAGTAGATATGATATTTCATATTTGAATCATAAAATCATAGAATAGTTCAGATTGGAAAGGACCTTAAGATCATCTAGTTCCAACCCCCCTGCCATGGGTGCTTAGAAGTACTAAACATCATCACAAAAACTACAAAATACAATCCAAAATATAGCACCAAGAGGATTACAACCATTTCAGCCTACACCTGGAAGTGTAATTTTCCAGCTCTGTTTTCTCATTGCAGTGCCAAACTTGTTGAAATGAAGTGAAAACTGGTCATGCCCCTTCAGCTGCATATAGCTCTGCTATGAGGAGATACCTGGGAGGCATAAAATAGGTATTGGCCTTTCTTCAAGATTTTATTCTTCTGACTGGTGTCAAAAAAGGCATACTGGTAATACAGAAAAAAAGTTCAAGTACTTATACTACATGAAATTAACTTGTTTCCAGGTTATTAAAAATATAAAGCTAAGGAGAAAATAATGTTGGATGACATATACCTCTTTTTTTGTGGTGAAAAAAATTTATTTTTATTCAATATAGACCTTATTGCAGCCTCCCAGTATCTAAAGGGGGTCTACAAGGATGCCAGAGAAGGATTCTTCATCAGGGACTTAGTGATAGGACAAGGGATAATGGGTTCAAACTTAAACAGGGGAAGTTTAGGTTAGATATAAGGAAGAAGTTCTTTCCTGTGAGGGTGGTGAGGTACTGGAATGGGTTGCCCAAGGAAGCTGTGAATGCTCCATCTCTGGCAGTGTTCAAGGACAGGTTGGATGGAGTCTTGTGTGTCATGATTTAGTGGGAGGTGTCCCTGCCCCTTGTAGGGGGGTTGGAACTAGATGATCTTAAGGTCCTTTCCAACCCTAATCATTCTATGATTCTATGATTCAGTATGTTTCATTCCATTCTTCATGGCAATTAATATTGAATTTAAAATACTTGGAATAAAACCAAAAGTCATGAAAAATAAGATGCACAAAGTTGAAAGCACAAGCTCTCATTTTTTATCTCATGGGATAAAGCCCTAGAGGGCAAGGGGAGGGGGTCCAAGACTGCTGACTGATAATCAAGGGTCACCTGCTCCAAGCTCAGGAGCATTGCATCCCAACAAGAAGGAAATGGTGCAAGAAGGCCAGAAGGCCTCCATGGAAATGGAAATGGAACAGCTGAGAAAACTTAGAAGGAAAAAAGAAGCTTATAGAACGTGGAAGTGAAGACAGGGAGCCTGGGAAGAATACAGGGACATTGTCTGGGTAGCTAATGATCAGATCAGGAAGGCTAAGGACCAGAAAGAATTGATGGATGGACCACTCAGTGGATAAAGAACTGCCTGGATGGCCGCACACAGAGAGTTGTGGTCAGTGAATCAATGTCCAAGTGGAAACCAATAATGAGTCGTGTTCCTCAGGGGTCAGTGAACGGATCCTGTTCAATATTTTTGTCAGCAACATGGACAGTGGGATTGAGTGTACCCTCAGCAAGTTTGCCGATGACACCCAGCTGTGTGGTTAATACATTGGAAGGAAGGAATGCCATCCAGAGGGACCTTGACACACTTGTGAGGTGGGCTGATGCCAACCTGATGAAGTTTAACCATGACAAGTGCAAGGTCCTACACCTAGGTAGTGGCAATCCCAGGCACAGCTACAGGTTGGTCAGAGAAGAGATTCAGAGCAGCCCTGCAGAGAAGGACTTGGGGGTGTTGGTCGATGAGAAAATGAACATGAGCTGGCATCAGTGTGCACTTGCAGCCCAGAAAGCCAACCATATCCTGGGCTGCATCAAAAGGAGCGTGACCAGCAGGTCAAAGGAGGTGATCCTGCCCCTCTACTCTGCTCTCCTGAGACCTCACTTGGAGTATTGTGTGCAGTTCTGGTGTCCTCAACATAAAAAGGACATGGAACTGTTGGAGCAAGTCCAGAGGAGGGCCACGAGGATGATCAGGGGACTGGAGCACCTCCCGTATGAAGACAGGATGAGAAAGTTGGGGCTGCTCAGCCTGGAGAAGAGAAGGCTGCATGGATACCTCATAGCAGCCTTCCCATATCTAAAGGGGCCCTACAAGGAAGCTGGAGAGGGACTCTTTGTCCAGGTGTGTAGCGATAGGACAAGGGGTAGTGGGCTCAAACTCAAACAGGGTAAGTTCAGGTTAGATATAAGGAAGTAAGTTCTTTACTGTGAGGGTGGTGAGGCACTGGAACAGGTTGGTCAAGGAAGCTGTGAATGCTCTATCCCTGGCAGTGTTCAAGGCCAGCTTGCACAGAGCCTTGGTTGACATTGTCTAGAGGCAACCCTGCCTATGGCAGGGGGGTTGGAACTAGATGATCTTAAGGTTCCTCCTAACAGTTGTATGATTCTATGATTTCTCAGGCAGCAGGTGGACACAAGGGGAATAAGTTTCTTACCTAACTCAGTATCAAGAGATTTAATACTGCATTTCCCACTGTCTAAGAGTGTATCTTGACTTTAGGATGTCTGGAAGTACAGGTTTTTGACTCTGCTACTTTGTATAGATGAGCAAACAATCTTTGTCACAACATGAGGGCAGGACCCTGACAACTGATGCTCTAATTCCGTATTCTGGAAGATAGGAGAAGGTGCATGTTACAGTGCTTTGTAGATTTCTCCCCATTTTATGAATAGGCACAGTGGAACAAAAAATCTTTATCTATAGGAAAATTGGAATGAATTTATCAATTCAGCTTATTTCAGGCAGGACCCTTTGATTGCTTGTAAAAGTCTCTTTTCCATTTTCTTTAACTATAAACAGGCAAGCTGTTTAATCCTGATTCCATCTCCTCAAACCACTTTTCTCACACCTTGGGTTTTTTTCCCTTTCTTTTTAGGGAATTTTAATTTTTTATTTAATTTTATTGTCAAAGCAAATTCCCTCATTGGATTATAATATTCAAAAGATTGAAGGAACCTATTTTCTCTAACACATGCAACCAAAAACGGGAAAGGCAAAAACAGCCTTCGCTTTGGTGATACTTTTATATAATTTTGGGGGATTTTTAATGGGAAAATGTGATTTCTAATTTAATATGTCAGAATAATGGCTCCCCTTAAAAGATACTGATGGCTTCTCTAGCTCTTGGAGAAAAAGAGAATAATAAAATTAAATAGAAGGACATTGTAATAAAAAATATTTTCTGCTTTTTTCAGCAGAACAATAAATTGCAGAAGACTAAAAATGTTTTCTTCTGAGATTTCCTTGGTTTTCATAAAGTATATGTTGAAATTTATTTTGTAATACTCTGCATCTTTTGCATCAGCTTCCGTGATAGAGCTGAACAAGTTGATACTCTTTGAAAGCTGTCAAAAGATAGCAGACCAAGATCATGTGTTGCCATGGTCATAGATCATAACCACTTTAAATAACAGATTTAAACTAATAGAAGGCTCTTTAATGCAGCAAACAAATTCTACTGACTGAGAATTGAAACTTGACAATTTCAGATAGGAACTGAACACATGTTACTTACCATGGAAGAGAACTAACTTTTATACAAACCCATTGTTCTCTTGCAGTGAATTGTCTACTACATTAAAATTTTATATTAAAACCCGATACAGAAGATAGAGCACTTTCTTTTCATAAACAGAACTATATGAATAAAGGTATTTTCAGTGTGATAAAAATCCACCTGATCTGAAAATTTTTCATTTGGTTGCCTGAAGAGAAAGATAAAACAAAAAAAATTTTCCCCCATATGTCTTTATATTCAGTAAAAGCAGAGCAAAAGGTAAAAGAAATGGCTAGATTTTACTACTTGTCATTGGAAGACCTAATCAGGTAGGAAGTGGCTTTGAAACTCAGTCAGAGCTGTGCTATTAAGTACTTTGAGATGAGTTTCTCATTGTCAAATTTCATTGATTAGCAGATAGAAAAATTTCAGCTGAAAGAAGGAAAGGGAATATTTTAGGCCAGCTGTTGTCCTGCCTTTACAGAGTTCAAGACCGCCTATTATGTTTTTTTCTCTTAGTGAAACAAAACATGAATTTGTGCAAAGAGATAATATGAAATAAACACTTTTGTTATTGTGTAGGTGTACTTGGAAGGCTAAGCTGAACTGCAAAGAAATGAGGAAAAAGTCTTGATAGTACAACAGTCCCACTGCTCACTAGAGAGCTGGCAGACAGAACGGAGAAAAACAGGAACATAGGAGAGACCTCTGTTCAGAGTCTTTAAAATCCTTGAGCTTCCTTACATTGTATGAGCACAAGGAAAAAAGAAATACATTAAAACCCCCAGCCATCCAGGAATGTACATGATTCACAAGTTTACCCTTATTCATGAGATGTAAAAAATGCCTTTTTTTGTTTTATTGACTGTTTGTGTAATGTGCATATTTACTGTTTTTTGTTTATACGTCACAACAGCCTTTTAAAGGAGACCAATGAATAACAGCTTGGTTACACTTTCCACTTTTCCTACTTTGACTCTCCACCTAAAAGCTGGTCAATTAAAGAGCCCAGTGGGTAGCTTTTTAGGGAGTTTTTCAGCATGAGAACATACTGAGCATATTTCAACATGAGAACTTACATCAGGCATGACTTAGGGAAAAGCCAGCAGGAGGAGTAAGATTCAGAAGCAAGCAAGCAGAATGTCAGTAATAATGGGATGGTGGATTGCTTCTTTCCTAATACGTATTATCCACAACTTTAAATTCAGATGTTATGCATTGAAGAAGTGTTTTAAACCTAGCTTTTTTTGACAGAATATCTGTCTAGGTCAGAGGTTGTTTTGTTTTGTTTTGTTTTTTCAAAGGTGTAGTGACTAAAGAAAAAATATAATTCCACTTACAGGCTGTATAATCACAAAAGGACCACTAAGTTATTTCTTCCTTCCTCATTTCACTTCTTACAATGCCTTTGAACACACAGTTCTTTAAGATCTTAAAAAAAAATTATATACAGATAAAAGGGAAAATTCCTGCATACCCATGAGTGCCCTGAGAAAGAATATATAACTTACTCTGCTCTATCCCCTATAACCTGTCTGACAATTAGCTATGTTCATTTTGGTTTTGACTCACCACAGTAGAGTGGATGGATGTGCAGGGTCCAGAGCAGTGCAGTGCAGAGATAACAATATATAAAGTGCTCTACTTAGGAGAATTTGACAAAGGTTTATATTCAAGCAATGTCTCTAGAACTTTGGTTTTTAATTTATATAGTGAACACCAACATCATAGATGCAAATGTTAATATTTTTGCAGAATGCAGTCCTAATTGACCCAAATTACAGCTAACAAACCAATCTAAAAACCACATAAGGTTCTAAAACAAGATCACTTCTATGTTTATGTGCTGTGGGCTGACATCCTGACTTATTTATAATTCCTTTCATTCCTTTGTCCATTGCATAATTTTCAATATCCAGTATAAAACCTCGGAATACAATAGAAGACTTCATAAGATCTACATAAGGTATAGATACTGTAGGAAATGCACTGCTACATTTTAATTAGTAGCTCAGACTATTTGCACAAACATCAGAAGAGAGAACAAATGCCATCGAAGCAAGCTACACAGCTGGCCAGCAATGTTGGCCAGCAATACTTGCCAGAAGTAAAAAGTCTGTTAATCTCGAAATAATTAATTAGCAGGATAAAACTAGGTTCACTGAGTAAAATTTTCCCCACTTTCTCTCCCTTTATGCAGAGGGGATGCATGAGGGCTGAAAATCAGTACCATTCAATCCCTAATTTAACAGTTTAGCACCTCAGTGGTGCTTAGACTCTGTTAGTTGTATGTTGTAAAGTAGGATGACTTACTTGATGCAGGTAAAGAAGATGAAAACATGCTATGTTTTTAAGTGGAATGAGGTAACCTAAATAAAAAAAATCCAAAAATTACTCATTAATCTCATCAATTCTGGTGTATTTTCAATGAAGCTCTTCTTTCACCACACACAATAAAGGAAAATAACAGCAGTTAGCAGAAGTGATCTTTCATAATACAATGTCATGTTTCTAAATAATAGCTAAAACCTAAGCAACTTTATTTTTATGTCAATGTATGTTCCTGATTGTTTCTGCATCTGAGAGTCCTGACTTTTGATCAGAAGTCTGCATCCTTACTGAAATTGACAGTTTGATTCTCTCCAGATGAAAATAGGAAATGAAGATAGAAATATATATTCCTTTCTCTTTGGTGAGAGAAATAAACTAAAATGTGAAGAGTTAGCATTGCTATTTGAAAGCAACCCTCAGCAATGCAATCTGCTGAAAAAATGAGAGAGCCATTGTGTATCCTTGACTAATTAAGGATGCTACCAATAATTCAAGTGGACATAGTGGATGTACTTCCCCACAAAAAGCCCACAGAAGACCTCCAAGTACCGTATTTATGTATTTTGGTATTTCTAAGTGTCTTAAGTTTAGCAAAAATAGTAAAAAAACATACATGCTTTGTTTCTATCTGCCCTATTAAAAAGAAGCAAATAGTCTTTCCATCATTGAACTGAAAATGTGCCCTATGCTTAGCATCTGAATGATCTGAATATGTGTCCTTGCTTGGTCCCCTTAAATGTAATTTTAATTTGTTCCCTTAAATTTTTCTCGCTTTAAACTTTTAAAGCAAAAATGCATTGAAATATATATTTGGTTTGTTCTATCTAGGTCAGCTGTCAGCTAGGTCTAGGCTGATATCTCTCACTCCTGACTTGGAAACTAATTTAATGGGACAGAACTGGTGGATTCTTCTCTGATGCATTTCAGTGTTGCTTACAGGCTGCCCACATATACAGGGGGACACAGATAACGAAGAAGCTTTTAATGGAGAGCCAAAGCTGAGGCCTCACCTTATTTCACCTGGCTTCTGTGTGTTCGTCTCAGATCATGCTTACACAGTGGTGAGCTCTGTGTTGGATACCTGGTTTCAGGTGGTTCAGGGATAAGGTGGGAGAGAGCTTTGCCTTGTCCAGTGTCTTCCCTGACTTCTGGAAGTGAATGGCTCATTCTGTACCTGGGATTATAATTATTCTGGACATCAGTTCTTTCCTCACAGCTTTATGTAGATGAAAAGAGTAAAATGTTTCATCTCAGATGATTGTTGTTGATTCTTGCTGAAATTAAAGAGTATGCCATTTGATGTAATACTTTTTCTCCCAAGATTCGGGTACCTGAAGGAATGTCTTCATACAGACATTGTTCTCCCCTGTTAATATCCTGACATAGAAACTGCATGTCCAAGAAATGTCTGTTTCCTTCCAGTCTGTATTACAACTCTGAGCATAGATAGTGCTGGGGTCAGATTGTAGCAAGCATCTCTAAGTGTCAGCTGAGGAGCAGTGAGTGGTCCAGGAGATGACTCTAGGAGCCTACAGAGAAAATCAGCTGGCATTCAAAGAGAAAATGGGAGGGTCCCAGCTCTTCCTACTGATTCAAGGAAATGGAGCCAGTGCTGGCCGGCGTTAAGGAGGCACATGTCTTATCTGACATGGCAGAATAAGCAATAAGAAAGAAATCCTACCCTATAAGTTCCATCCTTCATTTAGTCATATTCTTTTTATTGTGAGGTGATAGTAAACAATAGACGTTATTGAATAATTTACAAGTGGATGTCCCTGAGGTCTGTAGGTGAGGCAGTTCAGGATAGGTGAGTTTTCTTTTAACCTTAAGCTATGACATAACAGCGCAGCATATATGAGACAATATTTAATAAAAAATCAGTGAGGAGAATGTAATACCTTGCATTGCATTCAGAGATGCAGAGAAACAAGTGCAGACTGATTGTGTGCAACACATTATTTTAAGAAATGCTGCTGTATAAATAGCTGGGTAAGCAGACTAGAGTTGATTGCTTCCACATAGGCTCCAGTGCTACTTGAGACAGACCAAGTAAACATCCAGTCCATGTAAAATATTCAGTTCCTGTTACTGTGCATTTCTGACAGGAAAGTTGAATGTAGATTAATTGGTCAACTAATGTGGCCTTAAAGCCTGGCAGCTACTGTGGCTCTGAGCGCAAGGGTTAGGATGCCTATCCTATTTTCAACTAGACACATAAGGTTGAGCACCCATATGTAATAATATCTGTCTTGAGAAGTCCACTCAATAGTACGTCTCCATTTTAATTTCCTCTTTCTTATTAAGAGGCATGAAGAAATGTCTGAAGGTTAAAATTATGTCTGCCCACTTTTTTTTTTTTTTTAGTTTTTGGGTTTTGTTTTTGTTTTTTTACTAAGCTTATCATCTGATCTAATAAAAGATATCATTTCTCATCACAAGCTGATATCAGATATCACATCTGAAGTATATACACTATCTCTGCATTTTCAAGATTGTATGTCTGACTCAACAGTTCAGGTTCTCTTGAAACAATGAAATCCCAATATCTATGTGGAGGCAGTCACATCTCTCCAACCATTCTCCAAGGGTGAAAGTTTCTGTCCTTCTCCAGCTACCTGACTGGACTCTCCTAATTTACCAGCAGTAAAAATTGCATACATGACTCCTGTCAAATTTTCCTTAGAAAGAAGGGACTCTTTCAGTGACACCACTGCTCATATGCAGAAAACCACTCTGTAAAACTTCTGCTTTTCACTAAAAGATTGATTGACCAGACCAGTTTTGTCCTTCCAGGCATTTATCACAACCAGGCAGAGCACAGACAGTGCAAATTGTTACCGGTTGTCATTTTTTTGGGGAGGTTATTAGCCCTTCTCTACATTTCAGGTGAGGATATATGCAAGTGAAGTAGGATACTTGATACTAGAGAACTACATACCTCACCCAAGGCTGCAGACATCCTCTGTGTTAGTGGTTCAATACCTCTAAGCTTGGTATTAAAGGGTCAAATCTGGATGACGTTGTACCCAAGCATCTTTAAGAATTTAATTGTAAGTAGATGTTTAAGGCCATATAATAAATTTCTCACAGGGCATAACTTCCAATCCTCCCCAATCTTTTCCCATGCGTCTCATCTCTACTGCTATCCTCCACCCAGAGACAGTGACATGTTCTGGAAAAAGGATTAGTGCTATACATTAAATTTGAGCTATACTTATAAACGTTTATATAGCAAGGTGTTGGTATGTTTTTTGCTCTTTTTTTTACAATATTTATTTGTTTTATAATTAAAATTCATTTTTCCAGACAAGGCTTTCTGCATTTCAGGTGGTTTATTGCCCGAGTGTCTTTCAGCACATAAACATAGTGCTAAAATCCCTTTCTGATTGGAATTTTCCAACATGCCAAGCACCCCTGAAAGTAATTGGACTGAAAGAGAAAGCTAAATCAGAAAACTACAGAGTTATGAATATGTCCTGGCTTTCTTCTGAACAAAGAGATTGGGACTTTCATACTAAATTTTTTTGACATTTCAAGACCAAACCAATTACTTTTCCTGGGTAGTGATGTAGCAATTTCAAAACAACCCACATACAGATTATGGCCCCAATTATAAGGAGTTTACAGGTGTGCAATTGCGTTATGGTCTCAGATCAGCAGAGTATGTTTCCATTTACCACTGAAAGAACAGCTAAATGTCACAGTCTGGTTTTAAATAGATTTTCCTGGCAGATTAGTCAATTATTTCCACTTTCAAGGTAGAGTACATTCATGCAAAGTTTAAGTAGCAAATTCATCTTAATCACCCACTGTCCCAATATTTTGCAGATTAAATGTAAAAGTACTTGTTATGTTTGATTCAAAATTTCAGTTAACATGCATAACATGCTCTCAATATGGCATTTCTAGGAGAAATCATTAACACTTGTTTCTTCAAGCCTCCTGCTCTCACAGTTATTGAGTATCTTTACCAGCATTCGGGTTGAAGCTTCTTAGCAATCAACTAAGGTTTAATTTTTTTTTACTCCTGAAATCCCTATTAGTAGAAGTTTGAGGTTTTACTCTCTCATCTTGACAGCTCTGCTTTTTCTAGCATTTTCTGAATCAAATGAATTTTGGCATACCAGGGGATTTTTTTTACAGCTTAGACCATCTTTCTTATACTGCTTTATGATTCCATCAGTGAAGATGTAGAAATAGAATAATCAAACTCAGTCTCATACACACTGTAAATGTATGCTAAAAATAAATTGCTCTATAAATGCCTGAAAATCAAGGCTAAGTTGAGATGAAAACTACTGCCATTTTCTTAGTAAAGTGTTTTTAGACCACATTCTGTGGCTATGTAATGTTAATATTCCAAAACATGCATATACTACATCTCTTTATAGGAAGCTTTTGAGAAAGCAATGGAGTTAACAATGAGATTGCATAGAAAAAGAAAAATAATTTTCCCTAGAAACATTTTTGTATTATGTTGCTCTTTTACCCTTTATTACTTGGAGTAGAGAAAGTGACATGAAATTCTTTTTTGCATTTTCTTTTTCCCACTGATTCTCTTGACCTCTAAGCATGATGAGGGGTATCTGATTAGTTAATGCTTAAACCCTCTGCCATGTTTCTCAGATTTTCCCTAACTGAGGTCTGAAGTTAATCTCCCCAACAAACAGGCACACACAGAAATTCCCTTCCTACCATCAGTAATAATAATTTGATAATAAATAATAAGAACGTACAGGAGCTTTGGCGGCCTGGATTCTGAGTTGTGATTTTTAATGTTTATCTAATTTTTATTTTACACAGTCATTGATTTGCAGAATTGGTCCATAAATACTGCATCTTCATGGACATAGCTTTTTGAGGAAATAATTATTTTTATTTTTTTTATAATTCTATTTTCTCTTAATGTTGTTTTAATTTCATAAAAAGTGGAATATTGCAGAAAAAAAAAATCAGTGGTAACAGACAGACAACTCTGTTTTCTTGTGAATTTTGCATACAAAAAAGACTGGAAAGAAAAATAGAAACCAGCTGAAGTCTTTTATTTCCAATTATTGTAAATAGGCTTTTATAATTTTTTACTCCCCCTTACCGCTTAAACCAGTCAATTTTAGTTGAGTAAGTCGTGATCTATGGAGAATCATTTGCAAAGGTGACTAAATTCATTGCTGTGAGCAATGTGACATTATGTCAGAGAATAAAGGCATTTGCCATCATACTGATATTGGAGTGTGACTGATTAGCTTGTACTAGATTTTGCCTGATGAATGCTTAACTGTCTGAAGAAAAAATAAATAATGTAACAGAGCAGTGAAGAAATGTTGCCTTTCCCTCTACAAAAATGTTTAGGGATAAATATTTATTTTACAAAACAAAAGTATTTTTTTATTGTATGAAGATAAATGTATATCAGAGCAATATCACTAGTGGTATTGAGCTGTTGTAATCTGATAAGGAAAAGCAATGAGTTACAGGTTAATCAGTCAAATTATTCTACTTTGGGTTTGGCCTTTTTTAACCAAATAACTCAAACTGCGAAATGTTTTAATCAGAAAAGGCTTGGTTCAAGAAAGAATGGAATTTTCCTTCTTAATATCAGCAAGTTTTGAATCAAGACAAAATACATCAACATCAAATTTTAAACTGCATTTTTTTTTTATCCATTCTTTTCTTACACTGATATCCACAGCAGTTTTATTATATTTCTGTCAGCAGTGGAGAAGTCAGAGGAATTTTTGTCTTATGGACATGTTCATTCAAGTTTGATTCTAAGCAGATATTGAATATAATATACATAAACCTAAAACTATACTATATGTTTCAGGCTTAAATCCTTACTGGAGTACAAGTCCCATTAGGTAGAGCTAATAAAAAAGGCTATTAAACACTTTTGTGATGTCCTGATCCAATAGTCATAGAATCATAGAATAGTTAGGGTTGGAAAAGAACTTAAGATCATCTAGTTCAAACCGCCCTGCCATGGGCAGGGGCACCTCCAACTAGACCATGTCACCCAAAGCTCTGGCCAGCCTGGCCTTGAGCACCGCCAGCAAAGGAGCATTCTTGCACAACTTCCCTGGGCAACCCATTCCAGTGACTCACCACCCTTACAGTGTAGAACTTTCTCCTTATATCCAGTCTAAACTTCCCCTGTTTAAGTTTGAACCCATTATCCCTTGTCCTATCACTACAGTCCCTAATGAAGTGTCCCTCACCAGCATCCTTATAAGCCCCCTTCAGATACTGGAATGTTGCTATGAGGTCTCCACACAACCTTCTCTTCTCCAGGCTGAACAGCCCCAACTTTCTCAGCCTATCTTCATATGGGAGGTGCTCCAGTCCCTGATCATCCTCGTGGCCCTCCTCTGGACTTGTTCCAACAGTTCCATGTCAGAACTTGTGTTCTTGTACTCCCTGACAGGCTTCACACACAGATTGGTGATGAATAGCTCCTTTTTGAACTGGTGACCTACCACTAGTGGGATCTCCCAGAGATCAACGCTAGGCCCAATGCTGCTTAATATGTTCCTATACTTATCTGGAAGATGGGACCTAGTGTACCTTGATGAAGTTTATCGACAATACTAAGCTGAGTGGGGAAGTGGATTCTTCATGAGGGAGAGCCACTCTGCAGGATGACCGGGATAGGTTGGAAGAGTGAGCTAACAGAAACATTTTGAAGTTCAACAAGGACAAGTTTAAGATTCTTCACCTGGGTAAACCCAGTCCAAGATTGCAGCACAGGCTGGTATCTGCCTGGCTAGGGAAAAATTCTGTGGAAAGGGATCTGGGTGTGCTGATGGACAACAAGCTCAATGTGAGAGAACAGTGTGCAGCTGTGGCAAAGAAAGGCAACAGGATGTGGGGTTTCATCAGCAAGAGCATCACCAGCAGAGATAAAGAAGTTATTATTCCACTCTACTCAGCACTTGTCAGGCCACTCCTGGAATACTGTGTTTAGTTTTGGTCCTCACTATACAAGGCAGATGTACACAGTCTGGAGAGGGTCCAGATAAGTGCCAAAAGGATGCTCGAAGGACTGGGAAGCCTGCCCTATGAGGAAATGCTGACAGAACTCTGTTTGTTCAGCTTGGAGAAAATAAAGCTCGTGGTAGACCTTAGCACCACGTTCTAGTATTTGATGGGGGCTGCAAAGAAGATGGAGATTCCCTATTTTTAAACGGTCACATGGAAAAGATGAGGGATATTGTGTACAAGTTAATCCTGGGGAAATTCCAGTTGGACACAAGAGGAAAATTTTTCACTGTGAAAACCATCAGCCTTGGATGATCCATCCCAATGTTGGATACTTTTAAGATTCAGCTGTACAGGGTGCTGGGCCTTCTTGTCTATACTGTGCTTTTGATAAAAAAAGTTGAACCAGATGATCTTCAATGTCCCTTCCAACTTGGTGTTCTATGATTCTACAATTCTATGGCTCAGAATTGTTATAGGGTAGTAGCAACACTATATATCCCTACCAACCTTCATTGCATTTGAGGAACATGAGAAGAAAGCATTAAGTGAACCCTAACCTTTGTTTCACAACTACAATAGTCATCACTGAGTCTATTATCTTGAGAAGAAAAAAGAGCCTGTATCTGTCCTGGGCATCTGCAAGCACTCTCTTCAACTACCACATATTGTTCCATGCACCTGCCACTGTCAAGGCCATCTGTGACCACAGCACCAGATGGGATCCACACCCATTGCTGAGTTAAAAAAGAAGTTCATAAATTATAATGATAATGAAGATTAAAATTTGAAATGGCAGTCTTCTACTTATTAATGGCTGGTGAACAAGACATTTCTGCCTTTGACATAGATGTATGAAGAGATGTTAAAAGCAATATAGCAATATGTCATATAGGGATATGAGGATGCTTCTACTCACTGCAGATTGATTACAAGCAACAAAAGGTGCACATTGTCTCTGAACCTTTGCATGCATTTTTAAGCATGTTTTGCAAAACACTATTCCATTTGAAACTGCTAGTTTAGATTAGCTTAACGTGGCTGGTAGCTATCTTGTCACATTGCATTACAAGCAAATCAAAAGCAGAACGTTCAAGAAAATGCAGAAAACTGAAAGGGAGATACAGTTCAGTTAAAATACAAAACAGCTCCTGTTATCTCTTATTGTATAGTGCTTAATGATTTTCAGGCAAATACTTAAATATGAAAATACACTACTGGTTTCTTCCTTTTTGCTTTGAGAATGTAGCTCTGGTGAGGTACAAATAAAGTAAGGCATAACATCATTTAGTACATAATCATTTGTCCCAGCAAGAAAATCTGTGTCAGCTCAGATAAATGCGTAAGCTTGTCTGAGGTAAGGGGAAAGAAGCTTAAATCATAGCAACAGAAAATGTTATATATGTATGTTTATCTAAGTGCCTCATTTCTCTGTATTTTTTGTCTGGCTTGGAGAGAAAATTAGACGTTTCTCTCTTCCATCCATCCATTGAGGATGGAAGCTTATTATATTTCAATGTAAAATACATAAAATATATTTAAATCAGAAACCCATAATTTCAACCCCAAACACCTAGGTGAGATTTAGGATTTTGTAAGCCTGCACTCTTGCTCCTATGACTTGCATTCCTGACTGTATGTTGGCTGAATAACAAGAACGATGGAGAGTGTAGCTCAGTTACTTAGGATAAGATTTAAACCCAAATGCAGCCAGCTGATAAAAGCTATTTTGGAGAAAGAGATGGATAACATGTAAGTGGAAGCTCACCTTAAAGAATTCTGACAAAAAGTCCCAATACATCTCCCTCATCTGGAATTGGAACAGGTTTTGAGTGTGTCAAACTTAATCACCATCTAAACTATGTTATAGTTACATACCTAGCTCTCATCACAGGTCCTGTTGATCCTGGCTCCAGTCCATGGACATGACTTCTTGCCTGAACCTTGGCACTGCCTCGTTACTTTGGCCTTGCCAAGAAATCACTGGACTCTGGACTGGACCTGGTCAACACCCATAGCCAATCCAGCCCTTCTCATTTTCTGAATGCTGTGGGATAGAGCCGTGTACAGGAAGACCTACCATGACTGTTCTGTACACTGTACACTGCCCTTGAAGTGCCCTCAAAGTGCTGTGACATAGATGTTCCCAGTGTGTTTACATGATATGGTAGTCTATATTCCCAACCCAAGAAGATGGCAGCCTACCTTCCCAGTCCAGGAAATTCAGAGAGTTTTTCAGTTCAGATGTTTTTGGGTTTTTTTTGGTCCTCTGACTAGCCCTGCTACTTTCCGCAATCGCTCCACATTAACTTTAATATGGGCTTAGATACCATCTTAACTGTAGATACCCCACATATGCATCTCCATGACTGTGCTGATTCCCAGTCCTCTATGCTAGCCAACTGAAATTGTCTGAATCTGGAATTGCTTTAACCTCTGAAGGCAGCGATAGGGGACAAGATTGAAAACTCCTTTCTGAGGAAGGTATAGGGACAGACAAGGAGTTTCTTTTTTTTTTTTTTTCTGGCAAATTCTGCTCTTAAACCTGATAACTACGATATTGCTCAAACACTAAGGAATGCCAAACATGCTTTTGGAGTGCTGACTTGCAGTTTTCAAATTGGCTTCATTCAGTTGCTCCTAAGTAGACATCTAGAGTTACTTAAGATCTCCAGGGCAGTATGCACATGTGTCTCGTGGCAGCTCAACATGAATGTCTAACCCAGATGACAACAAGTGCTTACGTGTAGAAAACAGTTCCTCTATAAACAGGTAACATGCCATCCTTAGCAGATGCCTCCTCTGAAGAACCAAGAGGATAATTATGACCCTGTGGGTCACTGAGTACCCATATTTCCCAAACTCTCAATTATTTAGTTTCGATGATTTAAAATTTCTGGGATATACATTTTCTTGCTAGAGCCCAAGCAATGGAAAGAATGTAGTTTATAGACAGAGAAAAGAGGAAAATTATTTCTAACATTACATTTCAGGTATGATAATTAACTACCTAATCTGACTGAGCGAGGTGAGCATCCTCTGTAGAAAACTGAAATACTGTAAGCTGAACTCAGAAATGCACTACAGAACTGCTAACCGAGTGCTACAGAACTGCTAACCAAACATATAACAGTCCTTAGTGAAATTTTCAAGCTATAAAGAAATTTCCAACTATAAAAATAACCAAAAAAAGACATCATATGCTTACTGTGATAAACTTGTTCACTGTGCATTTAGGTCATTTGTGCTTTGATTGCAATAGCTTGCTCATTGCTTGATCCTGGTTTAGCTGCTACCAGAGCTACAACAGGCTTCAGTCTTCTCTGTCTTTGTCATTCATCTTGTCTGTCTGGAGTATTTTCTTGCAACTTCATTGAGCTCTGTGTATGAGGTCACTTGGATGACTAGCTTAAGTGGCTTTGAAATAATACCCATTTTTTAAATGACTTTTCATAAAGTTAAAATTGGAGCTTAAGGAGTGTGTGTCAGTAAGCTCTTAGCTAAAAGGGACTTTAATAGTTTGAAATTCTCTGGGTTTTTTTATTACAGTTTTGCCTCTTTGTTTACTTCAGAGTGGTTGGATTCCTTCAAAGAAAACAAAAGAAGCACAGGACTGGAACAACAGTTTATTCCAGTGAATAAAGCTTGGAATTATATACTATGATAAGGGGAAAAACAAGTCAACCCTGATTTTTAGCAAGGGGACTATAAAATGAATTATTGTACATTTCCAGATTTGCCTGCTTTGCAATGGATTTAGCTTTGGGGATGCCTGAAAGTCTCTTACCTTTCACAGAATATGCTTCTTCCATGGTTATTCACGGAAATGAAGTGAATTTACTGAAGTGGAAAAGATGAAAGAAAATTTTGTCAAACTACCTTTGCTTAAAATACGTAAATACTGAAGTTTTGACACACTTGCTTACAATGTATAAATACTGAAGTTTTGAAATACTTACAGCATAATACTGGCGGGAAAAGCACAGCTAGTTAACATAATCATAGATGGAAATAGTAGAAGGTATGATGATAAATTAGAAACCTGATTGTGTGAATCATGCTTAGTAGCTACTTGCAAACAGTATTTCCCTAGAAAAGGTACTTGTGAAAACAGCGGTTCTGGGATAACATGGCAGGAAGCTTTACAAAACTTGAGTGATTTTTGTGCTGCTGAAGAGGTCTCATCATGATGTATACGGTATTGTTATGTGGGGATTCAGATAACATTTTTAAGTACTTTTGCTGATTGGTACCTTTTTATTTCTGACATTTAATTTAACAAGGAGACTGACACATGGGTTTAGTAGTATACTGCAGCTGAGATCATGTTGTTTTGCATTCCATTTTGTAACTTTGATCCCATCTTTGAAACTGTGGTTTAGATCTGGCTTAAGTTTGTATAATTGTGCAATGTAACACATAATGCAAGCTAAACTTCCATAATCAAACCAGATAGGAGCAGACAGGAGTAACAAATAGCTATTCGTATAGAACTAATTATCTTAGATCACAGAATAAAATGCAGCACAAATTTATTTCTTTTTTTTTTCATTTTGAAGAATTGACATTTTCTGAACAGGAAAAAGTTTCTTCAGTAAAATGTCTAAGTAGTTCTGTTAATATTCAGAGTGCATTCTAAGAGCAATGTTGTAGGTGTAACTGTTGACCTTGTTAAACTGTACACACCATGCAGCACACATCACAAAACAATTCCTAATCTTGTATTTCCTTTGAAAATTCAGCAAACTCTGAACTGGTCAAGTTGCCATAAATTCCTGTATTTCATCTTAGACACTGAGTTCACCAAAGATAAGGAAATGAGACAACATTCTCCTGATTAGCCTAAAGACATCTGGAGAGAAGACATCACATGAGAAGTAATAAATAATCAAATCCGCAATTCTGTTTCTATTTCTCTGTCCTGTACTTCATGGAAGAATCTTTAATACTATTTTGCTATAATTTA
This sequence comes from Ara ararauna, assembly GCA_028858755.1. NCBI lineage: Eukaryota > Metazoa > Chordata > Aves > Psittaciformes > Psittacidae > Ara > Ara ararauna. Next base: position 56,979,895 of record CM054378.1, read on the forward strand.
CTCTGACTTATGCACCATAATATTATCTCTTGGGTCCACATGTTCCATTTCAAACTCCATCCCCCAGTTCATGGCCAGCTAAAACCTTCATACTGAGAACCACCTGTGCTGCCAACTCCCTTCAGTTTCCATGCATGCAAATATTGTCTACAACTATATTCATTTTTGCATCATTCTAAACTGTCAGGGGCTTTGTTAACTGTGACTTCATGAGCTAGAAAAACAGGAAAGAAGGCAGCAATAGAAAGCTTGTGTATTTCCTTGTATTACTGCTTCGCTACTTGTTCCGGCTTCTCCTTCCATTTCCCTGGAAACAAATATAGGGCAAATGAAAACAATGTAAGTATTTTAAAATATTGACTTTAAAAAACTTGCTGCTTATTCTGTTTTCACTGGATCATGTCCTAAGGAACAAGAATGGAAATACTTAGCAAACAACCACTGTGTGGTAACAATACCTGTTGTTACTGCAGCATGGGTACCAGAGATCTCTGGTTCTTTCTTTTGCCTTGTTTTCTTATAGCTTTCCAAAATAAAACTCTATGAAGCAAAAGAGGATAAGAAAACTGAATGGGAAAACAGCCAAAACCAACAGCAGAGAGCAAGACCTCTCTGTCACATTCAGCTGCTGTATGAGCAATACAGTTGCCACTGTAAAAGGATTACCCACAGGCACTTGGAAGTGCTCATTTCTGTTACACTACATAGAACAATATTTAAACTTTATCCTTACCAGAAACAGCATAACAGTGTAAAAATATTTTTTCTCTAATACAAGAAATGAGATCCTTGTAATGTGTTCTTTATTAAAAAAGAACATTAAAAAAATACATTCCTTTCACCTGAGACTGATGTGATTGGAGAATGATGCGTACTTTACTGCTTCAGATCTATTACTGAAACCTATGTGCTTATCTGAAATGTATTTGGAACTTGATTCAACAAATCTAGCTGGAAAGCTTGCAAGAACAAAAGTTTTTAGAATTTTTTGGGGTTTGATACCTGTCAGAAATACTGGGACAGGATTATTTTTAACAGTATGTTTAGTCATGGCTAGAACCAGAAACATGTTCTGCAAAAAAAAAAGGGGGAAACCTAAAATATTAGTAACAATTTAAATATGTGTCCTGGATTCAGCAATAGCAGTAATTTTTTTTTCCTTCTCTGTAGCTGGTGCAGTGCTGTGGTTTTGACTTTCAGCCCGGGAACAACGGTAATAATACTGATGTTTTTAGTTACTGCTCAGTAATGTTTACTCTGACTAAGGACTTTCTGAGCCTCATGCTCTGCCAGGGAGGAGGGGAAGCCGTGAGGAAGCAGAGACAGGACACCTGACCCAAACTAGCCAAAGAGGTATTCCATACCACAGCACGTCATACCCACTATATAAACTGGGGGCAGTTACCCAGAAGGGTTAGATCACTGTGTGGTAGGGCTGGGTATTGTTTGGCAGGTGGTGAGCAGTTGTATTCTCTTCCCTTGTTATTTCCCTTATCATTATTATTATTGGTGGTAGCAGTAGTGGTTTGTGTTATACCTTAGTCACTGGACTGTTCTTATCTCAGCCTGGGAGAGTTGCATTCTTTCAATTCTCCTCCCCATCCCTCTGGGAGCAGGGGGATGAAGGGGGGGGAGTGAGCTAGCGACATCATGGCAGATTTACGGCTGGGCTTAAACCATGACGATATGTTTCAGCAACAAAACATGACCAAGTTGAAGGCTAATGCTCTTTTTGGTAGTGTAGGACTGTATGTGCAAATTACAGTTTGAGAGATACTCATCTTATTGATCTCTCATTGAAGTATGATTTCGTTTCAAGGACATATAAGTACCTGGTGCTCTGTAGCAAAGATGGTTAAATCATGAGGGCAATGCTTGGCAGTGCAGGGCAGCCTTTTTCATTTAAGCTTAGTGGCAATTGCAAACTCTGATAAGTACTGTTGCTTACGCAAAGTATAAGTTACTGCTGTGGAAAAGTGTTCTGGTGACAGTAGAACTCAAAATCCATTGTGTGTTCAACATTTTTAAGCTACCAGACATCCAGTTTCTTAATCTGAGGCTTTCTTTCTGATATGTCTGCCTTTCTCCTCTATTTTTTTTTGTCACTGCCAAAATATGTTACTTAGATACTAGCTTTAGATAACACTGGAGAACTGGAGAACTTGTGAAAAAAGAAAAAAAAAAAGAAAGTTTGAGTTAAAAGATACAAATGCAGACATATGAATTACAGATATTTTGTACAGCATGTTTCCATTCAGAGACAATTGCTCAGGCTGTCAATAACAGGAAAAGTAAGGTCTCCTTTCCTCCGACTTCTGCGCCTACACTTAAGATGTTGCTAGATTACTTGTATCATGCTGGATAAATTAGGATTTTTTTTAATATATATTTGCAATATTTTTTTCAAATTGTTCTGGTTTCAGTTTTATCTTTATTTACAAATACTTCGTAGTGCTAAAAATCGCTAGGTACTTAATAAGGCAGCTCAATGTATCCATTTCAACATTCTTTAGGAAATAAGGCAGGACTTTAGTACTTTAGAGGGACTGCTAGTCAAAACAGACAACAGAGTAGAAGATCATACATTAAAATAAAATTATAGCTGTCATGGGTTCAGCAGCAGCAGTCATTTTTTTTTTTTTTTTCTCCTTCTTGGTAGCTGGTGTAGCACTGTGTTTTTGATTTTGGGCCTAGGAACAGCGCTGGTAACACCAGTGTTTCGGTTACTGCTTAGTGATGTTTTGGTCTGGCCAAGGACTTTCTGAGTTTCATGCTCTGCCAGGGAGGAGGGGAGCCGGGAGGAAGCAGAGACAGGACACCTGACCCAAACTGACCAAAGAGGTTATTCCATACCACAGCACATCATGGCCAAGATGGAGAGCAGAGAGCAGAGACCCAGAAGGGTGGGGGGTGCACTGTGTGGTCGGGCTTGGTTTTAGGTGGTGAGAATTGTATTCTTTCCTTGTACTTCTCTTGTCATTATTATTATTGATGGTAGCAGTAGTGATTTGTGTTATACTTTAGTTACTAAACTGTTCTTATCTCAACCTGTGGGAGTTGCATTCTTTTTGATTCTCCTTCCCATCCCTCCGGGAGTGGGGGGCAAGAAAGAGGGGGGAGTAATTGAGAGAGAGTCTGCGTGAGTTAGGCTTAAACCACGACAGTTCTTTTGGCGCCCAACGTGGGGCCCGAAGGGTTGAGATAACGACAGGATTAATAGCCACTCGTCACAATGCTGATTTATTGGCTCTTAAAGTTGTTGCTTTTGGTTCTCTTGCGTTCATGGTTTCAGCCTGTTGTACCTTACTTACAGCCGGTATTTCTTATCTTAGCATGTTTCAGATATGGGTTTTGGTTTAAGGTTCTTGTTTTATTGTACTTTATTGGAATGGCTTGTGATACGGGCGGGCTCGAGAAGCCGTGGGGGGCGAATGTGTACCTGGCAGTTCGGCTGCTCTTCACCGTCCTGGCGAGGCTGTGGAGAGCCGAGGGGGGGCTGCCTCGGGAGCCGCCGGCTGCCGAAACGGCCCGGGGGAGCGGACCCGGGGAGCAGGAGCCGAGCCCCCCCACCGAGCCCAGCCCGACGGCTGCCGAGCAGAGGAAGGAGGTAGCAGAAGGGGTGAGCCCCCCGACTGAGCCCAGCCCGGCGGCTGCCGAGCCGCGGGAGGAGGAGGCTACCGAGCGGCAGGAGGAGACGGCAGAGAAGCCGGGCCCCGAGGCTGAACAGAGTCCCGTGGCCGAGCCCAGCCTCGTGGCGGCCGAGAGCATTCCCCGGCAGCTGCCCGCGGAGCCGCAGGAGAACGCAGGAGACCCCGCAGCACTTCCCAGCAAGGCAGAGGAGGAAGATCTGGACTCAGACAAAGAGCAGCTGGTGGTGAGAGAGCCGGCAAGCACAGCAGCTACACCAGCCCCAGTGGCAAGCACAGCGGCCTCATTTGAGAGCTCTGAAGGGTTTGAATGGCCTTTGGGTACCCTTGAGACCTGCCTGCTGATTGTGATGGGGATCAGCATGTTGGCATGCATACACAGTGTGTTTTACCCACAACCATTTTGTCTGGTCCCCAGAGTTAAGCAGAGTGGGGTGTGGGCCTTGTCTGGGGTTAATCTGCAATCTAGGATGACTAAGAGATTTTCCCCAAGCCTGGACAGCCATGAGTGGCAGGGTGTGTGGGACAGTATGGGCGAGTATCTAGTCCACTGGGCCCCTCCAGTGCTTTGGAAGCATTGGAGATGGAAGGCAGCTGTATGGAGTCCCCAGTGACAAGCTGCAGAAACTGCTGGAGGGGAGAGTGAATTACTTTGAGCCTGGTGGGCCCATGACACCTCAGGCCATCAGGGCAGAGATGCAGCATACAGATGGACTTATGATCGAGGGGTGGACTTGGCAATGGACACTGTGGCCCAGGTTACTGACGAGTGTGAACTCTGCACACAGCCTTTTAGAGCAGGAGAGGCTGTGTGCAGTGTTCACACTCATGAATAAGTAATTGAGAGAGAGTCTGCGTGAGTTAGGCTTAAACCACGACAATAGCGTAAGAGGTATAGGAGACTGTGGAACAAAAATGCATTTGCTTTCACAATGTGCAAGTTGACAGGCTTATCTGGCTGTCATTAGACCCTTTTCTACCTCACTGCAATACCCAGCATTAGTGCTCAAGCAGACTCAAGCCCCAAGTCAGTGGAGTTGAGCATCGTTCTTTGAAGCAGGGTTATAAGCAACTAGCAAAGCATACAGTACAATAAAGTGCAATCCTGGAAGATCAGCATGTTCCATTTCTTTTATCTCTACCATTTCCTCCTTCTGATTGTCTGAATATCTCTGTTAAAGAGAAATATGTGTGCCTGAGTTTTCTAGTCCCAAACTTCTCATTTGATAAGAAATATTAGCCTCTTCTTCTATGTCCCCACTATCAGAGTTTCACAAACCTCACTTTAAAATCATCAGAATCATAGAATAGTTAGGGTTGGAAAGGACCTTAAAGAACTTCTTCCTTGTATCTAACCTAAACTCCCCCTGTTGGAGTTTGAACCCATTACCCCTTGTACTATTGCTACAGTCCTCATGAAGAGCTCCACTCCAGCATCCTTGTAACCCCCCTTCAGATACTGGAAGGCTGCTATGAGGTCACCATGCAGCCTTCTCTTCTCCAGGCTGAACAGCCCAAACTTAATAAAGAAAAGAAAAATAAAGAGCCAGGAAAATAGCAAAAAAAGTAATATGCATAGCAGGAAACGCTGTCAGGAAATCTGAGAAATACTTCTGATGGAAGCATTATTAGTAAAAATACCAAAAACTCTTTCTGAAGGTGAAAGCCCAAAGTTCCTAGAAACTTGCTGGCAAAAGTGAGATTAAGAAATTGCCTCCTGTATTCTCACTGTTTTCTGTTTCATAAGAATGTTCTGTTCATAAGAATGAACGCTTCATTCTTAGGGTCAGTTTCTCTGTACTTCTGATTTTAACCTTCATATCCAGAAGGAACATTAAAACTGTGTTCTAGGCTGACCAGAATGTTCTGGAGGTTAATTTTACCTTGTGGTTATATATAAATTCACTTGTCTTCTTGAATCTGTGTGCTTGTTTCTTGTGTTCAGCTTCACTGTACTTCTTCTGAAAGAATGCTTTTATATTCTTTAGGCCAAAAAGTTAAATGACCTGGAATCACCTTTCCTGTTCTTCTAGGTTGACTCTTGGTGGTAAAATACACCACTTCAGTGTATTTTGATCTACAAACCCAGCTAAACATATTCTCAGTATTACTAAAATACAGCCTGCTTCAGGAAAGCAGGATTTGTGTTTGATCCTTTTTTTTCCTTTCTGCAAAAGCACTCCACTGAACTAGAAATCGTATTCACATAATGACAAAAAAGATTGTTTTATATTTCATTCCAGAGTCTTATAGCACCTAAGACCATAAAAGCTTCAAATTGGAAACAGCAGCCTGCAGAACTGATGGATAGAGGTACAATAGACGCATAGAAGGGCAATGATATCATTCTCCTCAAATGAGTTAATTTATAGCATGAAACAAAAATCTTCTATTATTCTCATGGATGTAAAAACATTAACCAAGTGTTTGGTAGCTTTGGGCACAACCATTTTTTTTTTGTCTAAGACATGTTAAACACATGTTAGACAAAACTTGTGTTTTGTCTAAGACCTAAAACCTCAATAGATATCATACAAGGTGCAGATTTGGGCATGTTTACCTGAACTAGAATTCACTTCAAAAGTAAAAGATGATTGATTAAATAGCATTGAGGCATAGTAGCTGAAAGTAAATTTGTCATATTCAATGCAAATTCTGGAAACAACATATAGATACTTGTCAAAACTTGTCATTTGTATGCTGTTGCATGATGATAAAATGCATGGTGTTTTAGGTGTCTTGTCAACAGGATGTAATTAACTGTGGCTACATTTAGGTAGTGCTTTTGCTGCGAATATCAACAGCTCCAATTCTCTCTGCAGGGAGCGTGTTTGCTTAGAAAGGTTCTTAGCTTTTCTGAAACTCTGTAGTCTGGTTCTCTCCAGGGGTTACAAAGCAATCATCCCTCTACTCCAAGGAACTAGTAACAAAACCAAAACATAACATAGCAAAAATTAACACCTGCACAAACTCACTGAAACATATATGGGGTTTTCATCTTGTAAAAAAATCTTCTTCTAAAAGCACTTTAATCCTAGGCTTTGTTTATGAATTACCACTCACTAGTTTATGCTGAAGCAAAATAAATCATCTTGTGCAAGAATATATGACACTTAGGTGAAATCTGTTCAATCTGGAGCAAAAGCTGCTTTCTTTTTTTTCATTCATCTGTCCTTACTGATAATATAACTAGTGAATAATAAAATCCCCATATGTCTCCTTGCAATGTATTTAATGATTAGTAAGAAATCTGTCAAATAAAAGTGAAACCTAGATATAAAGCTCACCAGGTGTGTAATAATAAAAAAATAATAAAAAAAATAATATACCCCTGCTTTAGACACTGTATCACAGTCTCTTGTTTTTTAAGGTCTCTTGTTATTCTGGAACTCAGGGGGACACATTTTAAGAAGTGCTTTATACTTTAAACATCCCGCTGTTGTCAACAGCCCAAAAGTTGGCTTCAGAGTGAAACTGGTGTGTGCTTTAGCTGCACTGATTTACATAGAAATGAGACGTTTCCTTGGAAGAAGTGTAAAGGAGTTCAGTATTTATAAAGGTTACCTTTAAATATGTAAGGTAAGGCTTGGTTCCTTACCCTCCCATGATGTTTGTGGAGTAAACCAGGTTACTGTAGGGAGTAGTTTAGAACACAGATTTAACATAGAATCACAGAATCACAGAAGAGTTAGGGTTGGAAAGGACCTGAAGGTCATCTAGTTCCAACCCCCATACCAGGGGCAGGGACACCTCACACTAAACTATACCACCCAAGGCTCTGTCCAACCCAGCCTTGAACACTGCCAGCGATGGAGCATTCATAACTTCCCTGGGCAACCCATTCCAGAGCCTCACCACCCTTACAGCAACGAATTTCTTCCTTATAGCCAATCTAAACTTCCCCTGTTTAAGTTTGAACCCATTACCCCTTGTTCTATCACTACAGTCCCTAATGAAGCGTCCCTCCCCAGCATCCCTATTGGCCCCCTTCAGATACTGGAAGGCTGCTATGAGGTCTCCACGCAGCCTTCTCTTCTCCAGGCTGAACAGCCCCAATTTTCTCTGCCTATCTTCAAATGGGAGGTGCTCCAGTCCCCTGATCGTCCTTGTGTCCCTTCTCTAGACTTGTTCCAACAGTTCCATGTCCTTTTTATGTTGAGGACACCAGAACTGCAGACAATCCTCCAAGTGAGGTCTCACAAGAGCAGAGTAGAGGAGTAGGATCACTTCCTTCAACCTGCTGGTCACACTCCTTTTGATGCAGCCCAGAATACGGTTGGCTTTCTGGGCTACAAGCGCACATTGCCGGCTCATGTTAATTTTTTCATCAACCAATACCCCCAAGTCCTTCTGCGCAGGGCTGCTCTGAATCTCTTCTCTACATACGGTAGTCTAAACAGCCCTCTCCAAATCTTGTACTTCTTCACTAGCTTTAAAACAGAACTTTTTAAAGCTACATGCAGGCATTTTGATTACAACCCTAACTTCACTCAATCATTTTACTATGTAATTTTAATAACTCAAAGTTCTCACTTCTTCAAGCACATCATACTAACCTCCTGATTTTTTACCACTAAAATGCAAAGGAAGAAACAAAAGGGATTTCTAGGGCATTGGTATTTAACAAGGGAAGATCAGACTACATGGCCTCAATAAGTCAGTTTTCCTTATAATTTTTTTTGCAAGGTTGTGAATTTTGGTCATGAATTCTGGTCACTTTTTGAGCAATACTTTTTCATTGCTTTGCTCATCATACTTAAAACACCAGCATCCTGTGTGTTATCTTGGGTTGCTATTTTAATATTTTGAAAGACTGCTTTTGTGGATTGACTTAATATTTTTTTTTAAGTCATAGAATAGTTGGGGTTGGAAAGGACCTTAAGATCATCTAGTTCCAACCCCCCTGCCAGGGGCAGGGACACCTCACACTAAACCATGCCACCCAAGGCTACGTCCAACCCAGCCTTGAACACCTCCAGCGATGGAGCATTCACAACTTCCTTGGGCAACCCATTCCAGTGCCTCACCACCCTTACAGCAAAGAATTTCTTCCTTATATCCAATCTAAACTTCCCCTGTTTAAGTTTGAACCCATTACCCCTTGTTCTATCACTACAGTCCCTAATGAAGAGTCCCTCCCCAGCATCCCTATAGGCCCCCGTCAGATACTGGAATGTTGCTATGAGGTCTCCACACAGCCTTCTCTTCTCCATGATGAACAGCCCCAACTTTCTCTGCCTATCTTCATACGGGAGGTGCTCAAGTCCCCTGATCATCCTCGTGGCCCTCCTTTGGACTTGTTCCAACAGTTCCATGTCCTTTTTTTATATTGGGGACACCAGAACTGCAGACAATACTCCAAGTGAGGTCTCCGGAGAGCAGAGTAGAGGGGCAGGATGAAAATATGAATGCTGCTTGGTTTTGTTGTGTCAGAGCACAAGAATAACTCAAAGCAACATTTTATTACAGGAGAATTAATGCTACTTAAAGATATCAGGTACTTACTAAATATAATTCTATAGCATTTATCTTATTCCATATCTAATTTTTTTGCATGTTCTATACATACATATACATAGTCCATTTCATATATCATTTTGCATATTGACAGAACTTGTACCTCTTTTTCTGTAGATCCCAGTCTGGAACATTTATTAAGTATAATTTTAGCTGCAGTGCTAATGATGTATGTATGACTAAACGTGAAAGGAATAAATTATGGCATTATCTTTTTTGTGTCTGAGATAGTACTCTTCAGTGAGTGCTGCTGACAGAAAGGAGATACTTGATCTGCCCTCGCTCCTCAGCAACCCAGAAGGTTCTCTTTCAATATAAGCATGTTCTCTGCAGTGTTTATGGATAAAGTATTTAATTAAATCAAACAACACCTCTCCCCCCCCAAAAAAAAAAAAAAAGAAACCCACAACGAAACAAGCAACAAAAAAAATCTGGTGGTGACAGGTGGTTAAAGTCTTAGTAATTTTTCCTTGAATATATATATAAATATATGCTATTATGGTGAATAATAAAACAACTAACATTCTTAAGCATTTTCTAGAGTTGTTCACAGGCTTATAACTTCTCTGTTTAATATAATAAACTACACCATCATTGATACCTTATTGGACAATAGAAAAATTATATTATTAATATAATTTCCCTGTAAATACAAATAGTTTCATGGATGCTTTCATAATTCTTTGTGGACTACTTCCTTGAGTCCAAGAACTAATTTCCTCTCAAATATCTTAAACAATATGCAGAAATCAGCATCAATATGAAACAGTAACAATATAAAAAAAACCCATTTACTAGGCTTCCTTAATAGAAGAACTAAACAGATGGACACATGACATAATTTTGTTATAGTTTAATATTTGCTGACATATTTGTGGACCAAATGTTGAGAATTGCTTGTTGTTTTGTTTTTATGAGCTACTTGTTCTCTGCTTTATGCTGAAATGAATTAAAAGAGGTAACAGGAACATACAGTAGAAGAAATAAAAATAATGTTTTGCTTACAAGCTTGTTCAGTAGACAGAAACAGATACTGTAAGCTGAGCACTATACTGCAGCTCAGACGTGGTCGCTGCTTTTTACATTTTCCACCAGTAACTCTTTGTGACATTTCTCGAAGAGAAGTATTCCTGACACAAGCATGCTCATTTCTTGTCAAGTACCTGCAGACCACAAATGAGCACAAAAGACAGTAATCCACCCAGAGGAGTTTTTCACCTTGAAATAGACTTTCCGTAGTGTCATGTTACTGAAAAATCACAATTTCCTGTGTTTGCTGGGACGTGAACCAAAGTCACTGATCATAGAAAGAAATCAGACTCATGCCCATGAATAAAGCTAACTGATACCATTTTGGCTGTGTGGAATATTTTATTTTATATTATTTTATTTATTATATTGTTTTATATTCAGCAATAGGATCATTTCGCTAACTGGCAAACAAGGCACTACTCGTAACAAGGCTACTCCTTGTTCTAGGCAGGACAGAAAGAAAAGCTATTGCTATAGCTGCACCCTTGGGCTGTGAATTAGTCCTTTCTTAGATTTTACAGTACGGCTACTAATGCAATTGCTCTTAAATTCATTTCAGTTGGAATCAGTCAGGTTATCTAATGTCTTAATTATTTAAGCTAGCCCATTCTTTTCATTGAAATAAATTAGGGGAAAAGTGCATACACACCTCGCATAACATTTGAGGACATGGACAATGACTTTTTCAGTTAGAAAAGGTAGAACCAGAGAAGATTTGGGTGCACACAATCTCAGTGTGTGACAAAACCTAAAAAGACACTGTGTTCTTCATCTCCATAGTCATCCACTGTTTTTTGGGATGAATGCTAAACAAGAAAGGAAAAGGAAAGGAAAAGCTCTAAAACTGAAAAAAAAAAAAATGTGCATGGATATGTAAAACTGAAAGAATATCGTCTATTCAGTTATTTTCCCAATGCATATATCACAGATTGACAAATGTTCCTGCTTTCTAAACTTAGCACTTTCAGGTTTAATATGATCTACAAATGTGTCATATAAACTGAGTGCTCAATTGTCTGAAGAGAAATACCAAAAAAATAAGAAAGACAGGCCTCAAGGTTAGCAAACCTGATGTTGATAAAAAAACCCAAAGGAAATGAGAAAAAAAAAGCCCAAAACAACCCCCAGAAAACCCCAAACCAAACAAAAACACAAAACACCACCAAACATACTAAACAGTGCTAAACAGTGGCTTTTTATAGCTGTGACTCGCCAGTGTATTCTGCAGAATGAAATCTTTATGCAGGAAAGAAGATTGTGTCCTCTTTTTGGCATAGTTGCCTCTGAATTAATTTCAGTCAAAATCAGTCAGATTAACTAAATTATTTAAACAAGATAATTTCATTTATGCCCATTAGCTCATTCATATTACTGCATCTGATCTAAAAAAGAAAAAAAGCTGCATTTCATTTAACAGTTGTAGTAATGCTTGTTTCCACCACAAAGCTTGCTTACATAATGCATTATAGTTGTGCATGATAACAATATGAGTCTAACTATTATGAGTATCTATGCCTCATAGGCCAGGAAGTACTGCAAGATTTAAGCTTTAGTAATTGCTAAAAGTACATTTAGTGCAAGAATCCAGTTGGATGTGCAGGATGATTTGCTGTAACGGCTATTCAGCAAGTTTGCCGATGACACCAAGCTGTGTGGTTTGGTTGATATGCTGGAGGGAAGGAATGCCATCCAGAGGGACCTCGACACACTTGTGAGGTGGGCTGATGCCAACCTGATGAAGTTAACCATGCCAACTGCAAGGTCCTACACCTAGGTAGTGGCAATCCCAGGCACAGCTACAGGTTGGGCAGGGAAGAGATGCAGAGCAGCCCTGCAGAGAAGGACTTGGGGGTATTGGTTGATGAAAAAATGAATATGAGCCGGTAGTGTGCGCTTGCAGCCCAGAAAGCCAACCATATCCTGGGCTGCATCAAAAGGAGCGTGACCAGCAGGTCAAAGGAGGTGATCCTGCCCCTCTACTCTGCTCTCCTGAGACCTCACTTGGAGTATTGTGTGCAGTTCTGGTGTCCTCAACATAAAAAGGACATGGAACTGTTGGAGCAAGTCCAGAGGAGGGCCATGAGGATGATCAGGGGACTGGAGCACCTCCCGTATGAAGACAGGATGAGAAAGTTGGGGCTGCTCAGCCTGGAGAAGAGAAGGCTGTGTGGAGATCTCATACCAGCATTCCAGTATCTCAAGGGGGCTTATGGGGATGCTGGGGAGGGACTCTTCATTAGGGACTGTAGTGATAGAACAAGGGGTAATGGGTTCAATCTTAAACAGGGGAAGTTTAGACTGGATATATGGAAGAAGTTCTTTAAGGGTGGTGTGTCACTGGAATGGGTTGGCCAGGGAAGCTGTGAATGCTCCATCGCTGGAGGTGTTCAAGGCCAGGTTGGACGTAGCCTTGGTTTAGTGTGAGGTGTCCCTGCCCATGGCAGGGGGTTGGAACTAGATGATCTTAAGGTCCTTTCCAACCCTAACTATTCTGTGATTCTATGATTCTTTCTAGCAACAAAGTATATTAGTGTGTGGGTGTTGATGGTAGTGGTGGTTTGGGTTTTTGTTCGCAGCTTGGTTTGGTTTGCTTTGTTTTGGTTGTTTTTTCCTTAATAGCTAAATAGTAACTTTTAAAATATGTCTGGATTTTGACGAGTCTCAGATACACTTCTCTATATTCATGTGGTTAATTTTCTAATTCTCTTGACCTTATGGAATCATTTTTTGACTGACTGAAACACTAGTTATCAAAGAAAACTCTCCTTATCATTGTTGTAACATCTTTCTATATATTAGATCAGTTAATCTCCTTTTTTTTCCTTACAATCAAATATATTCTGTAATAAAATTATTATAGATATACTTATTTATTTCTACATTAGTGCTGTTAGGCAACAAATGATACCGAAGATACTAAATATAACAGAGAATAATACAAATTAAGACAGAATTTCTGTAAATAATGAAAATATATGCATTTTCTACTTATTTATTTTCTGAAAGATATTTATTTCGAATATTCTTTGGGTATTTTTTCCTGCAATCATAGAATCAGAATTCTTATTCTGCTTGCCATTGCAAACAGGATCACTATCTATCCACTGGATAATCTCCTTTTTTTAAGTATACGTCGCTGTGGATGCAAGTTTCATTTGTGTGACCTCAGCACTTGTTTCAGTGATGTTCCAGTTTTTATTTTTTCAGCTTAAAAAATGATTTTTCACCTATACTTTTGTATCACTTTCTATAGCAAAAAAAATAAGAAGATTTATTCATATTATTCAATAAATTTTTAGAAATAGTGCTTTTTTTGTTTTTGCGACCACAATTGACTTCTTGTGTGATTATCTATCTGCCTTTCTGTCTATCTATCTCTACTTTTCTTCCTTAGAAGATGTGACAAACTATGATTCTTAACAGTTGATACTTTAAGTCAAAGTTTTAGAAAAAAAGTCCAGAATGATTATGCTGGAAAATCTCTGGGACTCAATGAAAATAAGACGCAATCAAGGGTGTATAAAAATATTGTAGAGAAGACCAAGAGTTATCTATTATAGTATTGAAATATATTTTATAATGGGAAGTTTTTTCTTAAGCATTTCCAAAATTTTCTGCATTTTCCCCTTTCTTATGTGTCTGTCATTATCTTTTTAGAATTTCATCCACAGGGAGTCTCAAAATGACTGTCACTGTCTTTACCACGGGAGTAGTGTTGTAGCTTTAATGGTTTAAAAATGCAAACAAGGAAATTTCTGATATCTTCTTGCATTTTCTCTTAATTTTAAAAAAACAGGAGTTTCAGGAAGCCTTTCTTCTTGTCTTTTATAGGCATACTCAGTATTTCATAGTCTATTTCTTTTCTTTTCCCTATAATTCTTTAAAACACCATCCTGCTGCTTGAGATATAATTTGTCCTACTGTCTTATGAGGGGGGGCTGGCAGTGGTCAATAGCCAAACACGTACATAGCCCCTCACACAGTTCACTCTGCTCTCTCATAGGACAGGAAAATAGTAGAAAGCAGGTGAGAAGGCTTGTAGATCAAGATAAAACCAGTCAAATAAGGACAAAGGCTGTGTACAGAAGCAAGGCATGATGGGATTAATTTACTGGTTCCTATTGGCATGTAGGTGTTTCGACAATTCCTGGACAGCAGGACCTCAGCACAGGAAATGGTTATTTGGGAAGGTAAATACCATAGCTACAGAAGTCTTCCTTCTCTTACTATTTCATTACTAAGGATGATGTCATATGGTATGGAATATCCCTTTGTTCAGTGCAGGTCAGCTGTCCTGGCTGTGTCCCCTTCCAGTTTCTTGTCCACTCCCTGCTTAGTTACTCACTGGGGAGGAGGAGGGTGGAGAGAAAGCATGATACTGTACAAGCACTGTTCAGTAACAGCTAAAACACTGGTGTGTTATCAACACTGTTTTAGCCGCAAATACAAAATACAGCACCATGAATACTGCTATGAAGACAAATAACTCTATCGCAGTCAGACTCATAAATGTGTGTAAACGCAATATTGGAGCTCTACTGAAGATGGGAAAGATGGAAAATATTCCAGCCTACAATCATATTTACATCATTGTCTGACGTAGCACTCCAAATCAGAAGAAAACACATGTGGAACTCAGTAAAGAGCAAGAAACTTCAGCATTGGACACATTCTCTTTTAATTTATATTTGATATAGAATTACTTAGTTATGGTTTCCATTAAAAATAAGACCTAATTTCATACAGTAAAATATGCAGTACGGCATTTTCACATTGCCATTAGGAATTCAGGATTCCAAAAGACTAGAAAAACAATCAGTAGCAAAGCTACACTGAAGAATCAGGAAAAAATCTGTAACTACTGTATTTTCAATGAGATACACTTGACATCTTCTGCAGGTTTTCAAGTGTATCTAATGAGCTCGTAGGTTTACTGATAGCAGAGCAACACAATGGCATGCAAAGCTTTCTGTTTTGCTTTTATGCATGTATCAAGTGAAGCACTGTGAAATAGAAACAAGAATTAAGTTTTAGTTGTAGCCCAGTTTAGCAAACCAATTTGCCGACCTGCTAATTTAACTGCTTGTAAGAAACTATTTCTCTGAAAAGAGCATGGCAATCAATTCCAAATTATTTCTATTTAAAATTCTACCTTGGTGTCGTGGTTTAAGCCGTAAATCACGCAGTCGCTCTCTCACTCACTCCCCTCTTTTTCTTCCCCCTGCTCCCAGGTGGATGGGGAGGAGAATCAAAGGAATGCAACTCCCACAGGTTGAGATAAGAACAGTTTAGTAACTAAAGTATAACACAAGACCACTACTGCTACCACCAATAATAATAATGACAAGGCAAATACAAGGAAAGAATACAATTGTTCACCCCTTCTAATACAAAGCCCGACCACTCACTTCCTCCTCCTTCTTCCCCCCCGCTCCGAGGGGGGGGGGGAATTGGGAGAAGAATCAAAAGAATGCAACTCCCACTGGTTGAGATAAGAACAGTCCAGTAACTAAGGTATAACACAAACCACCGCTGCAACCACCACCACCACCACCAACGACCAGGGAAATACAAGGAAAGAGGATACAATTGCTCACCACTTGATGACCGAGCTGTGAACTGAACTCTTCCGGGTTCCTGCCCCCAGTTTTACATCCTGGGCATGGCGTGCTGTGGCATGGAATAGCTCTTTGGTCAGTTTGGGTCAGGTGTCCTGTTTCTGCCTCCTCCCGGCTTCCCCCCCCTCCCTGGCGGAGCATGAGACTCAGAAAGTCCTTGGTCAGGCCAAAACATTCTAAGCCATAACTATAAACATCGGTGTTATCAGCGCTGTTCCCAGACCAAAAATAGAAAACACAGCACTGCACCAGCTACTACGAAGGAGAAAAATGACTGCTGCTGCTGAACCCATGACACTTGGCAGGATTCCACTCCACAGATCATCACACAGGACTGAAGTTGCAAAAGTCCTGCTTATTCATCTCTGAAATGCTTGGCAAGGAACTCAAAGTGATAAGAAGTAAGGATGAAGTAAATCAGGAATGAAACAGGAAATAAGAATGATTGTCACCAAGGTGGAAAATAAATTAATGGATACTTTATGGCACTTTTTCTTTCGCCAACATTGTCTTCTAGCTCAAACAGATTTTTCCCTCTGTGATAATTATTCTAAATATCAACTTCATTTATACTGAAGAGTCGTATCCTCAGTTTCCATTTTGCTGGGCTGAGTAAGCTGAAGTTAAAATATCCTCTCATGAAGAAGGTTGCCCACACTCTTGATGTTAGTAGCCTTTCTCTGTATTTGCTAGAGTCCTTTATCAGAAGTAATCGAAACTTCACATAGTGTTCCAGATGAGGTCTTGCTAAGTCCTTATGCAGTAATAGCAGGTTTAAACATGTCTACTGGACATATTTTATGGCTTGGATAGCTGATAGTTACATGTCTTTCATCACACCAAACTGTCATCTTCTACTCAGTTATCATAGACACTGGACTTTTTGCTGTTCATCTCTGTGAAGATCAAAGAAGTCTGCATTGTTAAGTGCTTGAGTATGGAATTACCAAAGGTTGTTCTATTTCTGCTAGTCCAACCATCAAGGCCAACCAACTTCTCTGCATACTATACTGAATTTGATCTGTACTTGAATATATTTTTTACTATGTATTATTGTCTTAACTTTAATAAAGGGATGAGGGCAAGCAAAATTAAAAAAAAATAATTAACTTCGTATAAAACCTTAGTAACTATGGTATCTTCCAACTTTACCTCTACATAGGCTTTTACTGGGGTTTTTTGTAGAATCAGAGCCTATGGGTTATGAATCTATATATCCATGGTGATGAGTCATATCAAGTACTTACAAAGGAGGCTTAATGAGCCTGTTTTTCTCAAATAATAAAAAACAGGATGAGGTTTTCTTGTTTAAAACATCATATTTACATATTTCATATTTATAACTTCAGTATCATACATGTATTACTTGTATACTTTGCATTTTGTATATGTTTATGTATACAGCCATTTTTACTCATTTGCATCTTTTAACCATTCTTTCGTTTTACATTAAAAAAACTTTTTTATCCACAAAAAGACAAAGAAGGATAAATCAGTTTTTACATACCTTCCCTCTAAAAAAAGGCTAAGATACAGGCATAAAAGATTGTGGCAAATGCACTAACATTTACTAACTCAAAATTCAAGGTACTAAAAGCATATATAAACTTGAAGCTTAGAAGTTAAGAAACAACAGAAGTGGGACAAACCTCCCTGCCTTTAATTTGCCTTCTTCATTACATGAGAAAGATATTCATAAAACATAGGTACACAGGTGTTATACAGATCAGTTATGCACCAGTCAGGTACGCACTGATTTTCTGTTTTCCCTCCTTCAGGTTTCAGTCTGAAATAGTTATTGGTTTAAACCCTAAAACCCGGTGTTTAATTTTAAAGCTTTATACTGAGGCATTGTTTACCCACATAACTTGCAATCTGTTTTTTCAATATTAACCCAAATAACAAGCAGTTGAAAAGTGAATTCTTGAATCTTGTACTAGTCCTTCCTGGTTATGACATTGAACCAATTTCCAGTATTACTAAGACCCTGTTGACTAATTGCAATGTAAGCATTATTCTCTCTACCCAGTGGAAAGCATAGTCCCAGGAGTTGGAGAGATTCCAAAACAGTAAGTTGAAAGGGATATAACTTTTTTTATTGCTTTATCTGAAAGGCAATCTGCATTCTTGCTGTAGCTATGCTGTAAGTAGGCCACAAAGCCAGCTGAGATTGTGTTATTTCTGCCTCATCAGTTAGCACCTTTGGATGGGAAAGCAGATATGATTTATGGTGGAACAGAGGCTGACAGAGCCCAGCTGGAAACATTCATACTACAGGAGCTGAAATGCAAAAAAAAATGTCTTAGTGTTGAAATGTAAAATGTAATCTAGGTCATATAAATGGAGATAAGTTATTCATTCTCGTAAAACTGTCAGAAAAGAGCCCTAAAATACCAATGTCTGTATCTTCTGTCTTTGATTAAAGATGCCAGTAATACATTTTCACTGTAAGGATATTCTCACTTCCTCCTCTTATCAGACAGACTAAACTCAACTGCAAATAAAAAGCTCTTGTTGCCTGAAGGTGGTTTGATGACCTATGATAAATGAGTTAGCAGTCTATTCCAGGTGAGGGTGGACAGGTGTCTGCACATAACTTTCACAGTTGGTATTTATTGTTGAGCTTGTTGGCTTGATCATTAGACAGCACATATATCATTTTAACATTTAATACAGAACATTTCTCCAAAACCAACAGCAATTTGATTTAATGTTAGAAAAAAATACTTGAAAAAAACCCCAGTATTCCATAGACATTAAAAATTGTCATAGCAATTGTATAGATTTATGTATGGTTTTCTGTAATAAATTAATTAGAATGTGTGTGGGTTTTTTTGTTTGTTTTGGTTTTGTTTGTGTGTAAAATGAAACTACTGAACTTCTGGCTTAAACAGTACAATGCCCCATCCAGAACTAGCCTTGAGTTTTATGCACTGGGTATACTTACAATGCATCTTTAGATGAGATCTGAGCACATTTTGAGACCCAATCTACTATTTATCCAGTTGCAGTTATGCCTGTATGCTCTAGCACCTGCTTTGTTTGACCACCCTCTTGAGAATGTCCTGGGGTGTAAAAAAGTTGTGTGTGTTAACCTTAGTTTTGCTGGTGAGAGGATATGAAGCTTCTTCCCTCCCTCATTGTATTATAATAATGACAAGAAAAAAGACTTGTGAAGAAGAGTAGACACTGATGTTACTGGTGTAATGACTGTTTAAAACCAAGTTTCTGGAGATGGTACCTGATCAAGCAACTTAGACCAAGCAGGATTTATAAGAGTATATGCTCCAAAAGGCTCTGGAAGCCAAAAAGGTGTGAAGAGCATTCATTGCAGTATCAGTTACCCTTGGCTGAGGCAGACTTTTGCAAGCCTGAATACACTGTAACCCAATTTTGACATGTGATGAGGAGAAGAAAACTTATATACTGAGAATATTTTCTGGCCTGGTGCAAGATTTATCTGGGAAGATTGGATTTATCTTGGAAGATTGGACTTGTGAATTCTCACTTTTTCCACTGGAAGAAAATGGAGCTCTTTGCTTTGCAAATGTGTGCTTCTTGGTAAAGGAAAAAAAAAAATGTAAAAAAAAAGCTACTATTTCCACTCTTAAAAAAAAAAAAAATAATCCTAAAAAACAGTTGTAAAACCATACAAGAGAAAAGTTACAAACCTGAATTACTGAGGACAGTTATAGTAAAAATATTACTGACTGATTAATAAAAAAACATGTTTGGAAAGGGAGGGGAAAGTGGGATTTGGTTTAAAAACATATAACTCTGTTTCGTAAACCATATGCTACATTGAGTATATCCTTTTTCTTTGAACACACAAGAAATTTGCATGGTTCCAATTTCAGAACTGTCATTTCAGGTTTAGAACAGAATTTTAAATGTGTATGCCAGTATTTCTTATAGATGCTGGGGGAAGAAAGCACTCTTTTTTGATTTCCTGCCGCATAGAAAGCTGTAATCATAGCGCTTGCATAGCATTTCCATTTCACCACCCTGCTTCTCTTCCTTTTTTCTTCTTCCTGATCTTCTGATATTCTATGTTACTTGTGCTCTATTTTTATAACCTTGATCAGTTTTTCATGGTACCTATATTTATTTACTAATTTTTTTTTTTTTTTCTTTTTCATTTCCTCACATGATATTTTAACTTTAGGGTTTTTTGTCTAATTATTTACTCCTCCGCACTTTTCTGAAATTTGTATCAACTTCTTGAACACTGATTTCTTGCTTTACCTTAGTTTCTTCCTTACTGTTCCTCTGTTCCCTCCAGCACGCATTTTTCTGTTAATCCTGTCCTCATGAACCTCTTTGTTATCTCAAGTGTCCTCATTATTTTTCTTTTATTCTTCTTGCATTTTTTTCTGTCCTAGTTTTCTAGTTAGAGGAAGGTATGGTGAGGGTATTTCAATATTGACAACTTTGTTATTAAAACAAAAAAGGAATTGAGAAAAGCATTTTTTCGTACGCAAAATTCATAAATCCCATCTTGCAAAAGTTACCATATCACAAAGAGAGCTTACTTTAAAGAATGAAACACAAGTGATACTTCAAATAAAATTGAAATGCAGTCCAGATTTTATAATACTTGTATGCATTTTTGTTGTTGTTGTCTGTGGGATCAGTAATATAACTGAAAACTATAGATTTACCATTAATTACATTTAACACATTTATACAATATAATAATTATACTAAAGTGCTCTGTTAAAATATAGTTTACTAATTTTAATACTTTCTATTAACGTCATAAAATGTACCCTTGAAGTGGTAGTGTTAGGGCATCATGTGCTAATAATTTAGTCTCTTTGAACTCTGTTTAAGAAGACAGATATTATTGAATAAATTTAATATTAATTTTTCTCATTAATAATAATTAATTAAAATGTAGTAAAATCATATATGTTAGAAGACTTCTTTGGAGGTTTTTTTTTTGTATTTTTGAAACATTTGAAAAAATCTGAAAGAATTTTTCTAGCTTTTTAAAAATAAAGGTCAACCAAAAAGTTCTAATAAGTTCTTAAAATGTTGCATTTGTTATTCTCTCTAAAAAAGCTATAATGCTGAAAATACATTCATGAAAACAGTGGAAAACTTCCTATTGCTAGAATTAAATCAGAATCTCCTTATGGTAACTTCCTATTAGAGATTAGCAGCCAAGTAATCAGAATCACCAATGCTTTGGAAACTCAATGATAGTAATGGAAACATTTAGCTTCCTCACTGCTAAAAGATTTTAGTACTCTTTTTTGCTGATTTTTTAAGGAAAGAGAATGGCAAAGGACATGAGCTAAAACTTGTAAAGCATAGCATCGATAAACATGCAGCATGTCACTTCTAATGTATGAAGGAAAGATGTGCTATGCTTATTTCAAAGCACTGTAAAAATGGGAATTGAAAGGGGAAACACAAAAGAGAAATGGGAAAAACATACTTCAACCACTACTTACCTTAGGCTGCCATATCTTTACAGAAAAAAAAAAGCAGTAGGTCAAGATTTAATAGAAAGTTTACATTTCACAAAATGGACCTGTCCCTCCTCAAAGTATCTCAATAGATGTCTAACTTTATTTCTGTGAAATCTTTGAAGTAACAGGCGGATCAGATACCTATTATCTAACAGGATTTCATTCTTATGGAATAATTTTCATGAAATCTTACCATGGTGCTGTTTACCTTCCTTTGAGTCTGTGTTATTTACTTCTAAATCCTGCCAGCACCAAGGCTCCAGAACCTTTTCTTCACCCCCTTAAAGTAAGAGTTCTTTAGGTATCAGTACAAACCAAAGAGTTAAAAGCAGAAACTAATGTAGCTTGTATAACACCAAACTTTAATTCGAAGCAAAATCAGAGAAAATGTGAGAACTTGAGTAGGAGTGATGTATGATACATAACCAGAAGGGACAGACAGGTGCCACCTTGGCAGTACGAGTATTATTATCATAGAAGCAATTGGATTAAGATAACATGTGTGTTTAGAAGCTCTGCTTTTCTTTTCTTCCCTGAAACATTCCCCCTAGTCCTGTAGCAATAAATGTAAAAGTTAGCATACTTACTCTTTTTTTTTGTGTTTACGGTTCTCTGTATGCTTTGACTTTAACTCTGAATAATATGTTGATTAAGCTGCTTTTTTTGATTTTCGGGGAGTTTTTTGGTTTTGTTTTTTTTTTTTATTTTTTTTTTTTTCCCAATAAACCACCCTTTCAATGTTACTGATTTTCAGGTAGCATTTTTTTGAGTGCGTGACTTTGCATGTCCACTATTAGTTAAATTATGAAATGAGCATGAAGTCTGGCACACTTAGTGAGCATGATCAAGCATGCAACTGTAATCACACAGACCTTTGAAATTTTAATTATATGACTGGGTCAATGTTATTAAAAAATAGGAAACTGTCTGGCTAAATTACAGCAAGCATTTTCAAGCAATAGTTTTTGCATTTGTAATCTTGGGATCCTACTTTACAGAGCTAGTGCTTGCAACTCTGCAACTATTTGTGAGTAAAATGTAATTCTTGTTTATTTTCTTAATAAAAGGTTACATGCATTCTGCATAAATCATTCTTTAAAATCGATTTTTTGTACAACAGTCCAGATCACTTACTTTCTTTCACTGACTGATCTGTATTTGTGCCAACTCTCAAATTTTCCTGCTCACTAGATAGGCTATTGTCATGGGTTCAGCAGCAGCAGTCATTTTTCTCCTTCGTAGTAGCTGGCGCAACGCTGTTTTTGGCTTTCGGCCTGGGAACAACTCTGATAACACCAGTGTTTTTAGTTATGGCTTAGAATGCTTAGGCTGGACAAGGACTTTCTGAGCCTCATGCTCTGCCAGTGAGGAGGGGAAGCCGGGAGGACGCAGAGACAGGACACCTGACCCAAACTGACCAAAGAGGTATTCCATGCCACAGCACGTCATGCCCAGGATGTAAAAACAGAGGGCAGAGACCCAGAATGGTGGGGGTGCACTTTGTGGCCGGGCTTGGTATTGGGTGGTGAGCGATTGTATTCTTTTTCTTTCCTTGTATTTCTCTTGTCATTATTATTATTGGTGGTAGCAGTAGTGGTTTGTGTTATACTTTAGTTACTAAACTAAACTGTTCTTATCTCAACCTGTGGGAGTTGCATTCTTTTCGATTCTCCTTCCCATCCCTCTGGGAGCAGGGGGAAGAAAGAGGGGGAAGTGAGTGAGAGAGTGACTGTGTGAGTTAGAGAGGCTTAAACCACGACAGCTATCTAGGATAGTTAGGCTTGCTTCGCACTTCATGTCACAACATCAGACAGAATTGCCTAAACTATTTCAAAATTTAATATTTCTGACCATAAATAAACTCAGCTACATGGTGTTGTCACCCTATGAAAAATCTTAATGCAGTAGTCTAACAAGCAACCCACTTGCTTTGAGTTTTGAAAGCTTGGAGTTTATGTTCTCATCTTGTATCGGATCCAGAACTCTATCCTGGGTTCAGCTGTAACAGTTATGTTTTTCCCTCCTAGTAGCTGGTGCAGTGTTGTGGTTTGGCTTTAGTCTCAGAACAATGCTGGTAACACACCAATGTTTTTGTTGGTGCCCAGCAGTGCTTACCCTGATCAAGGACTTTTCAGTCTCTTATGCTCTGCCAGTGAGTAGGGGCACAGGAAGCCAGGAGGAAGCAGAGACAGGACACCTGACCAAACTAGCCAAAGGGGTATTCCATACCACAGCACATCATGCCCACTGTATAAACTGGAGGCAGTTACCCGGAAGGGTTAGATCGCTGCTCGGGTAGGGCTGGGTATCGGTCGGCAGGCAGTGAGCAATTGTATTGTGCGTCACTTGTGATTATTGATTTTTTTTTCCTTTCCCCCTTTAGTTTTATATTCTCTCCCCTTGTTATTTACCTTATTATTATTATTAGCAGTAATAGTGGTGGTAGTAGTATATTATAGCTAAGTTATTAAACTGTTTTTATCTTGACCTGTGGGGTCTACATTCCTTTGATTCTTCTCCCCATCCCACACTGAGGGAGAGAGGAGAAGAGTTTGAAGAGCATGGTTCTGTTGTACTGGCTGGGCTTAAACCATGGCAAGTAGAATAAACACTGAAGTACAATAATAAGGATGCTGAAGCACCTAAAATCTATGGAAGAAGAGAATTGGTATATAGCTTTGACTTTTAAGATTTTTTTTTTTTTTTTTTTTACTTAGGGAGCACTTTAGTCCTGGAATTATTGCTGCAAAACTAGGTATTTATTTAGTATTTATTTTCAGAGATATATTGATGCTATATTGACACAAAAATGTATCCATAAAAATTATGAGTAATAATTTATATTAAATTTGGTTTTCAAAGAAACTCATGGGCGTAGAAAGTATAATAATAGCTCTTTATTCAGTGCTTTAGCTCATTACAAATATTCCAAAATTCCATTATTATAGTAAGAAAAAAAAATTCAAACATTTGTGGTAAATTTTTTTCAAGGAGGGTTTTACTCATTTGTAAGCTAAAAGTCTTCCTTTCTGTCAGTTTTAGAATTATAGAATCATATAATGGTTAGGGTTGGAATGGACCTTATCATCTATCTCCAACCCCTGCCATGGGCATGGGCACCTTCCACTGGACCAGGTTGCTCAAGTCACCATGCAACCTGGCCTTAAACACTTCCAGGGATGGAGCATTCACAACTTCCTTGGGCAATCTGTTGCAGTGCCTCATCACTCTCACAGTAAGCAATTTCTTCCTTATATGTAATGTAAATCTCCCCTATTTAAGTTTGAACCTATTACCCCTTGTCCTATCATTATAGCCCCTGATATTATCTTTGCATCTTTACTTCCTTTTATTCTTTTAATGTGCCATTCAGAGTGACTCTTTTGTTTGAATAAAAAGACATATTTTTTGATTGTGTACTCACATTACAGCATTCACTCTTAGGAGCATACTTTTGGCAAGTAATATGATCCAAGTACTCAAACTTTTGCGATGAAGTATGCAGTAATTTAAAAGTTTATTAGTGATGAGAAATTCTCATTTTTAAAGTGTAAATCACTTCCACAAGTAAAGTAGAATATTTTCAGTGAGCCATTGCATTAAATCTGCCTCTTCCAAAATTCAAAAAATCCATTAAATAGCTTTCTAGCTTACATTAATAGAGGAAACAAAAGTATGCATATTTAGTACGTGCGGATCAACCCGAACCACAGCTGTGAGTAGTATATGGGCCACTGACACACACGATAATAAGAAGTTTCCCCTGCCACCTCCAGCAGAAATCCTGCCTGCTCCCAGTGGACATGGCAGCCATTTCCTCCAGCAATCACAACTTTTTCTGCTTTTCTGGTCACATGTTCTTTGGAATCTTTGACATCTTTTAAGGAGCCTCAACAAGGAGCCCTTGTTGCAAATCATGCCACTTGCATAGAAGAGCCCAGTCCTGTGAGCTGAACTGAGAGGCCCCTTTGTCCAAGCCCAGCCCAAATGGATGACAGGATTACAGGATAGACTTTGGGTTTTTCATGGAGCTGCAAGACACTGGAAAATTTGCCTGCAAAACTGGAAAACTAGAACAAAATGTTAATTTCAGAAGAATATGTGCTTGGGGGATAAGGAGGAAAAAACCCAAATGGGATCACACAAAATATTACAGGAATCAGAAGAACTGGTCAATGGGCCGATGAGCCACAAACTGTGTTTTAAGCTAAGTATCAGAAAGAGAAGGAAGGAAGTGACCGTGTAACCCTGGAACTGAAACAGACTCTGTAACTAGGTAATTACCTATACTGCTATGTTACCATTGTATAGCCACTTCCCAAGAGATCAACATGGTCTCAGGAAGAATGTTTAAAGTAAACAATCAAAGAATAGGTATTCTTTCAAGATAAATTATTGTAATTAACTTGACAAGAAAATGAGAAAAAAATCCCAATGTAGGTGAACGGTAATTCTGGCAGGGGGAGATAGCAACCTCCGACTCAATAGCCCCCTATTCAAATTGCACCCCAGACTCAATTTAGAACAATAGAAAAAGTTTGTGTGTATGTATAGAAATTAATATATAGTGTGTTTGTTGTGACCAATCAAAACTGGAATATAGTTTGGAATTTATGAATATGTAATAATCTTATGGATAAATATCTGAACGTTTTGGACCCTGGTTATGCACACTTGGAGGAAAGATCCCCCCTGCATCAAGCGCTGTAATAAAGAATGCCTCCCTTTTAACACTACATTGGTGTTAAGAGGTTTTTCTTGACTGAGGTTTGTTGGTAACAACTGGGAGGAGCTCCCTTTTCCCATAGAAGATATGTAATGACTTAATTAATAACCATTATAAAACTCATCCTGAATGCAGCAGACCATGATTAAATTTATGTTGGTAAAATCATTGTTTGAGCTCAGGCTCTTAGCAAAAGCAATTATCTCTGTTTCTACAAGTTACATTCAAAGGAAAAAATTATAAATTGACCCAAGCTATTCGCAAATTTCTATTAGGAGACTTAAGATCCATTAGCTTCTCTGTTTGAATCTCTGTAATATCTATCAACATTGTTTTTCCATTTGGGCAACAAGTTAAACACCTTGTTCAGTTTTAGTATTACTGACTATTGCCTCCTATAAAGCATGACTTGACTGAGTGCTATTTTAAAAAGTGTCAATATTGACTCATTTGTTGAGAAATTCATTTAAGGTAATTTTTTTGGTGTGATTGATATTCATGGACAAGGTGATAAGAAATATCAGATGACCAGAAAAGATTTTAGCACAAGATTGCATTAATATTTTGTTAATTACTTGTATCCCAAATCTAGACTCTATCTATTAAAAAATACTCTCATTGCTTCAGCACAGTTATTTATACCAATTTCATCGTGGCATGTCCATGTAACTTAAAATTTCCTTCATAGCGATGCACCAATGGGCAAAAATTGCTAATTGCGCTGTTTGAGAAACAACAATGCTTAACAAGGTGCTAAGCATTTCTTTAAAAGTGCTGACATACTTCAATTACATATTACAATGTCAGGAAATTATGTTGATGACCAACGTAAACAATTGCTTAGTCTTGAAATCTGGTTTTGCATAAGCTTTGTAGAGAGAATGATATTCGTAAGCTCCACTGATCTGTGCAAAGATTTCACATTAGCAAGGAAAAGCTGGAAACTGACCAAATGCTTTTATCATTTTGGAAAGTTCACATAAGATAATTTAGTATTAATTCACCAGAGATCACTTCTATATTTTTATTCTCTGGATTTTCACTGTTGTCTTTTACTGCTGATCCTGTAGAAGTGGACACAGTCTCATCATGGGAGCAGGTTGGCTTTGTGTTGCATGCTATTTGTGGTACTGAGGCTTTTTGGGATGCAACTGTGGCTGCCACCACAGAAGAAGCATATAAATTCTCTTTATCCCACAACCTCTTGCCCAGTCCTTCAGTAAATAATGAAATGACTAGGGAAGACACATGACACACAGTGAAATGAACTTGAATGAAGTAGCCGCTGAGTTAATATAGAAAAAAACATGTTAGCTGTCCTGGCAACTCCTCCTTTCTTGGTGTAGTAAAGGCACGGGAACACTATACAATGAACATTCTCTTTATGAAATAAAAGCTTACTAAACTGAACAGATTGGGCAGATGATGGTATGTTGCACTAGTTTAGGATTCTGATATGTAGAAAAGCAGTGCCATATAGGTTGAATTTAAGATTGAGTGCAAACGGTAAGACGTCATTTATCTACTCATATGACTGGCTTTTTAACAAAAGACAACTTTCCATTATTCTGTAACTTATAATTCTGATCCATATCATGCTATCTGTGACACAGTAGTCCTGTCTTTGCTACTTCTGGCACATTATTAAATTATTCTTCCTGTATTGATCTTTTGAATTTTACTAAACATCTTAGAAAAATAAGAAACAAAAAAAAGAAAAAAAAAGCCAAAAAAAAAGCCAACCAAAATTTAAAAAATTGCAAGTGTCTTAGAAAGAAGCATTCAAAACATCCAGAAACAAAACAAAACAAACCTAAACCAAACCAACAATAACAAAAAAAATCAAACCCAGAAAACCCACACAAAACCAAAAGAGCCCATCAATAAACTATCAAAAGAACGTAAGACAACTCGCAAATTTAAAATGTTCAAAAGTGGCCACCAAACTATGGAAAAATTAGTGCTGTACTTTAGGGTTTAGAATAAAATCTAGCCATTTTTAAGAAAGACCATGTTGGAGGTGAAAGGAAAAAAAAACCTCGCAACTCCTGTGAAACCAGGATTTTTCATTGATATTTTACCAATATTAAGTAAATTTCAAGGGTTATAAATATGTTCTGGATGAATTGTGGGCTGCATTGGGAAACTGGAGCTTCAGTCTGAAATACCCTGCCTTTTATATCTTGATTTTACTTGTGTGAATGTCTTGTAACTATAAATGTTATATTGATTTTTTCATTACTGTACCTCTTATGGGGGTTTTATCATGAAGTTAATTTTAATTGTGGATTCTATTTTTTTCAGGTTGAAAGCCCAATCAGAATTAAAATGTCATTGGATTGAATGCAGCTGTTCTGCTTGAAAACTTTTTAAAGGGAAATTTTTGTATCTAAATGACATCAGGTCTTCAGCAATTATGTTGACTTGCTCAGTGGGGAGAAAGACAGACTTTTGGAGGGGCAGGCTATTCATTTTAATTAAATTTATCTTTTTAAAGAATTTAATGCTTTGATGTAGGTCTTATTTAAATAAGATCATCTTGTTCCTCTGAAGGAAGATATTTTGACAGGTGGAAAAGTAGTATCAAGTTTTATTACAGTCTGTTCAGTCTGTTAATGTGTTGTTGATTTCCCATATAAATGTGTTTCACCGTTCAGTGTCTATTACCAACCCTTTAAAGACATGCAGTTTTAAGCCCAACACACAGAGCAGTAATTCAGAGCTTCAGAGAACCACAGTAAAGTGACTAATGTATTTGTGTAATGTGAAAGCTTCTGGTTTGGAGCAACTCAGATGGTTTGTTAGCAGCAGATTTTTTAGCATAAATACGAATGGTAGCCACAGCTATGAACTGCCAATACTCTTTAAACAAGGATGCGCTCACACATAATGAAATTTTTACTTAGCTTTTTTCATGTTTACTTGTTCTATAGGCCCATATTAGTCTGCAGAAAGATGTGATTGCCTGATTTGACTTTGAGAGGTCATAGAATCATAGAATAGTTAGGGTTGGAAAGGACCTTAAGATCATCTAGTTCCAATCCCCTGCCATGAGCAGGGACGCTTACCACTAAACCATGCTACCCAAGGCTATGTCCAACCTGGCCTTGAACACTGCCAGTGATAGAGCATTCGCAGCTTCCTGGGGCAACCCATTCCAGAGCCTCACCACCCTTACAGTAAAGAATTTCTTCCTCATATCCAATCTAAACTTCCCCTGTTTAAGTTTGAACCCATTACCCCTCGTCCTATCACTACAAAAAAAGACTCTCTTTGAATGTTCACAGAGACATATAAGCTCAGAGCCTTTGGACAGAAAAAGATCACTTAAATGTCTTGAGTTTTTTTATGTTTTGTTTTGTTTTGTTTTTCCATGAGGGAAGGTGAAAGAAAGTTTAATTTTTCTTTTTCAAACCCTAGAGCTATATTTTAAAGCTCTCGGGAAGTCAGCCTGATCTCTCGAATGCTATCCAGAAAAAAAAGACAGACCTTTTAACTTTCATTTCCTTTTGAATTTTAACAGAATGGAGATTTTAAGACAGCTTTGAAAGTGAGATTCCCTCTGATGAACTTGTAACATGGTTTTACTCCAATGAATTTGTACATAAAGTTGAGATTTATAAAATGAATTTGTACATAAAGTCAAAATTTGTAACTAGGACAGTAGAATAAATTCTAAAAATGTACTACTGGAATTCAATACAGCATACAGCTTTGTTCCTTAGAGTCTTCAGAGAAAATGTATTAGATATGTCCTATTTTCTAAACGCTAAAACGTCAGAGATTTGTAGAACAGTTGTATGGAAAGGAACTGCTCCAGCCTATTGAGGATGTAAGATGTTCAGAGTTTGAAATGTGTCAATACAGTTATGTCTGTGAATTAAATCAATGTCTATCTTTCTTTTTCTTTTAGATTGCTTTAGCTAGGTGTTGATTAAACTATGATGAGGACTGCTGTTGCAATTAACACTAAATAAGATTTGTTAATTGGCTTCTTTTGAAGCAATGTAGGGTTTTTCTTCTGCTACCCCCTGTGCTCCTTGTGAACTTACATATGGAGTAAGGATAGTGAAAATTGACTGTGGAGGGAGTGACACTTCAAAATTCAATCTAATTACTACAGCTACAGCTGACATTAGGATTTAAATAAATGAAAGTGAAAAGATGCTCTAAATAGTATTTAAGCCAGTGACTAACCAAAAGGTCATTCGTGTAATATGTTAATTTGTTTATTATTTAGATTTATTAAAAAATAATATATGCCTTAAAGAAAAACAAACAAACCCAGAATCACCAACAAACAACAGTAAAATGCCAACTTGAGGACATTAGTCAAAAGACCCAATATCTCCCCAGAAGATGAATGCAAAATGTATTCCTCATGGAGAAACACAGGTTATTTTCACTTGTTTAGTATTTTGATAGCAGGCTGAAAATTAGAGGATTGCACAAACTGTAGGAGGGAATGAAAAATCAGGGTTTTTTTAATTAGTTAAAAAGCAGCCACTTTCATATGGAAAAAAGTAAGAAAAAACTGTTCGGAGAATGTGTTATCTGCAGAACTTCTGGTATTCTGTCTTACAAAGAACTTGTTAAGATTTGTATGAAGCCGTTTTCTCTTTGAGGGACCATGGACTCAAGGGTTAAACATTATTTAACACTTAAGTGCTATGAAGCATAATGTTTTAGCAATTGAACTGCATACTTGAATCTGTAACCCTGTGTGAGTTTCTTGGCTTTTTATGCTTTGTATTGAGTACGTAAAGAATGCTAGATGTCTGCTTAAAAAAACCCCAAACAAGCAACACTCTCAAAGAAATAAACAAAGGCAAGATAACTGGGGAACAGTTAGTTTATGACAGCTGGATGTAAATGATATGCAAAGGAGATGTATATGAGGTGTTTTCCAAATTAAAATTTGAGCCAGCAGAGTGCAATGACGAACGTAAGGGTACTGTTCTTAAATTTTCCTGTTCACGTTATGTCACTTGACAGCACTGTAGTCAAGAATGAAAATGGTCTGGCCAATGGTGAGACTCTATAGTGGAGTTTTGTATTCAGATATATTTTGTATTTGTATTGCTTTTCCCCATTTTACTCTTTGTTTATTTTATTTACTGTGTTTTATTTTAGCATTATTAATCAAATATATTCCACTTGCAAAGCAGGCAGTCAATTGGATTGGATTCATGTAGCCTCTAAATTGTATGGCATAGAACAACAGAGGAAATTTTTCTATGCCAAGAAGAGGACTGGACAAGATAGCGCCTCAGTGGTCCCTTACAACCTCAACCATTCTGCAATTGTTGGATTCTGGGAAAAGGATTCCATGCCTTCAGCTATGGATAAGGAACAAAAATACCCTGAAAACTGCAGCCTGTATATACAGTGAGGGGAAAAAAAAAAATTAAAAAATTCTTCAGGGACATGATACATTGCTAGCGACTTTACATTTTAAAGTCCTTTAAATACATCTAAGAGTTTTTAAGACAAAAATCGCACAGGAAAGTGTTGTCATTCCAGATAATAGAACCCACACCTTTTAAATTTAAGTATCTGATAACCTAGAATGGTCTGAAGTATTGGGTTAAGGCCAATTTGAGGTCTTGGATTTGACTGTAGTGCTGGGAAATAACTTCAGATTTGATAAACATTCTTACAGTAGTAAACTGTAGAATCTAGTTATGATAATCCGATTTTGCTTGAGATAAAAATAACCTGAAAAAACCCCTAGATTTCTAACTAACATTAAAGACAAATAGTAAATAAGGTCTTAATGTCCTTTAAAAAATTAAAAACAAAAAGAGTGTCATCTTTTTTAAACTCTCTTGCTAATTAATGCCTTAACTATTCAGATGTTTGGATATTGCAACTTAAATTATACTTAATTCCAGTGATACTACAAGAAATTACTTTAGGAGACTTCTTACTTTTGTAAGCACCAAAAAAATTCTTGATCTCAAAAATTCAGTGTTCTTACATAAAATGGCTAATCGTTAGTGTTTTATTAACCACAGGCAATCTAATAACAGTAGAGGTAGAAATTATAACACATGCAAGATTTGAAAGGTATCTAGAATTAGTAATACATTTATTAGTGACGTGGTTTAAGACTAACTCATGCAGACTCTCCCTCTCACTCACTTCCCCCTCTTTCTTCCCCCTGCTCCCGGAGGGATGGGAAGGAGAATCGAAAAGAATGCAACTCCCACAGGTTGAGATAAGAACAGTTTAGTAACTAAAGTATAACACAAATCACTACTGCTGCCACCAATAATAATAATGACAAGGCAAATACAAGGAAAAAATACAATTGCTCACCCAGCCGATACCAAGCAGTGCACCCCCCAACTCTTCTGGGTCTCTGCCCTGTTTTTACATCCTGGGCATGACGTGCTGTGGTATGGAATAACCTCTTTGGTCAGTTTGGGTCAGGTGTCCTGTCTCTGCTTCTTCCCAGCTTCCCCTCCTCCCTGGCAGAGCATGAAACTCAGAAAGTCCTTGGCCAGACCAAAACATCACTAAGCAGTAACCAAAACACCAGTGTTATCAGCGCTGTTCCCAGGCCGAAAGTCAAAAACACAGCGCTGCACCAGCTACCAAGAAGGAGAAAAATGGCTGCTACTGCTGAACCCATGACAATTAGTATGGTCCATTATATAAAATTCAATTGGTATTTTTCCTCACAACTCTTGTATGATGAAGCAGTCTCCACATTTTTTTCCTCTTTTCTTTCACTCTGTGCATGTAATGAGGTTTCTTTGTTTCTCATAAACTGGAATCAATTCAATGAAAGCTGTATAGCACTGTAAGGAGAATTCCTTTTTTTACTGAATTGTATTCAATTGGTTTCTGAAAGAGATGTCAACTGTAATTTCCCAGCTAAAGAACAGGGTCAAAAGCTGTTAAGATATCAAATAAAGCTATTTTGTAAGTAAAACATTCTATAGTTAAATAATGTAAAATATATTCTAAAGTTCAGCCAAAGAATAGCTTGTTATGAAATGATCTAACTTTGAGCATGTTTCCCCATTCTAAGGATGGTTAAAAAAACTGACTTTTTAAATTAATTTTTCAGATGGAATTTTTTGCTGATTTGTTTGGTTTTTAACTGATTTTCAGATAGAATGAAACTGAAAAAAAACCAAGAAAGATTTCTCAGCCTAACAGTGATTTTGAGAATTACGGTTTAGGTAACTGCAAAACTTGCAGGTAACGTTTCACAGTTTTCTGTGAAAAACAAAAAGTCACAGAAGCCTTCAAGTTCTGCCCTGGCCACAAACACCAACACTACCAGCTCCCTGGGCATGACAGCCTTCCCTCTACATTCCCTTTCTGACTCAGCCAGTGCGGTCCAGGCCCAGAAGCCAGAAACTGCTCTTCTACTTCACCTTGAGGGATGTGATATATGGTCTTTCTTCAAGAATATTGGTTTTGTTAATATGAATTGAGGAATTGAAGGGAGACACTATTTTAGTTATCTGTGCATTTCAGTTAAATTTTTCTTTGACTCTGGAGGGAAATGTTATTCTCAAGAGACCGTCAAGTTAGTTCAGGTAAGACAGTTTCCTATTCCTAGCCCACTGTTCCCAAGAATAAAGGGAAGCATGAGAGAATGGACTGAGAAGACAACTCCATCCTGATGGCTGGAAAAGTGGTCTAAAAAGTATGAGCATTGATACTGGTCTCAGCTTTCAGGACATTTTTATGTCTAATGTAACATCCGTATATTACAACAGGCAATGAAGTTACTAACAACATGCATAGAAGAATCCTTGCAGTTCATTTTTTCTAGACCAGCCTGTTTTACCATTGACATAAAAGGTCAAGCACAAAAGACAACTGTGAAATAACAATGTACAGTGAAAAAGGACAACTAGATATATTTTTGCTTCCCACAACAATATTAATTCCTTATAAAGCAGGACAACAATGCTATTTGGACTTAAATAGCAACAGCAGTAACTTCACAGCAATGATCTCAAGTTAATATTTAAGAACACACTTTTTTAACAAATGTTGTAATGGCATAGAACAAACTCAATAGATTAAAAGAATACTTAAACAAAAAAATTACTCACAATTTGTCTAAGTTTGTTACTGATATCATATTGTGTTCCTCTTCTCCAATACCTATCTTAAAACTTTTCACAGTCCTCAATGTTTTTTTCTTAAGAGTCAGCAAAGGAAAATATTATTAACCAAAACCAGGGATAATTTGCATTACATTCTGATTTTGTTATCCTTAAGCTTTCAAATTTCAAGCTAATAAAAGATGGAGGGTGTCATGGGTTCAGCAGCAGCAGTCATTTTTCTCCTTCTTGGTAGCTGGTGCAGCGCTGTGTTTTTGATTTTGGGCCTGGGAACAGTGCTGATAACACCAGTGTTTCGGTTGCTGCTTAGTGATGTTTTGGTCTGGCCAAGGACTTTCTGAGTTTCATGCTCTGCCAGGGAGGAGGAGAGCTGGGAGGAGGCAGAGACAGGACACCTGACCCAAACTGACCAAAGAGGTTATTCCATACCACAGCACGTCATGCCCAAGAGGGGAGAGGAGAGACCCAGAAGGGTGGGGGGTGCACTGAGTGGCCGGGCTTGGTTTTAGGTGGTGAGAAATTGTATTTTTTCCTTGTGTTTGCCTTGTCATTATTATTATTGGTGGTAGCAGTAGTGATCTGTGTTATACTTTAGTTACTAAACTGTTCTTATCTCAACCTGTGGGAGTTGCATTCTTTTCGATTCTCCTTCCCATCCCTCCGGGAGCGGGGGGAAGAAAAAGGGGGAAGTGAGGTAGAGAGAGACTGTGTGGCTGAAGAGAGGCTTAAACCACGACAGAGGGAAAAAAGAGAAATAACAAAAACAATGTGAACTTATAGTACTGTGGGAATACAGGGTACAAGAAAAAAGAGCAGGAGTGTCACGGCTTAAGCCTCTATAACTCATGCAGTTTTGCTCACTCACTTCCCTCTCTTTCTTCCCTCAGTCCCGGAGGGATGGGAAGGAGAATTGAAAGAATGCAACTCCCACAGGTTGAAATAAGAACAGTTTAGTAACTGAAGTATAACACAAGACCACCACTGCTACCACCAATAATAATAATGACAAGGCATATACAAGGGAAGAATACAATCGCTCACCACCTATACCCAGCCTGACCATGCAGTGCACCCCCACCCTTCCGGATCTCTGCTCTCTGTTTTACATCCTGGGCATGACGTGCTGTGGCGTGGAATACCTTGTCGTGGTTTAAGCCTCTCTAACTCACGTAGCTCGTTCTCTCACTCAATTCCCCCTCTTTCTTCTCCCCGTTCCCAGGGGGATGGGAAGGCGAATCAAAAAGAATGCAACTCCCACAGGTTGAGATAAGAACAGTTTAGTAACTAAAGTATAACACCAGACCACTACTGCTGCCACCAATAATAATAATGACAAGGCAAATACAAGGAAAGAATACAATTGCTCACCCAGCCGATACCAAGCAGTGCACCCCCCAACCCTTCTGGGTCTCTGCCCTGTTTTCCATCCTGGGCATGACGTGCTGTGGTATGGAATAACCTCTTTGGTCAGTTTGGGTCAGGTGTCCTGTCTCTGCTTCTTCCCGGTTTCCCCTCCTCCCTGGCAGAGCATGAGACTCAGAAAGTCCTTGGTCAAACCAAGACATTACCAAGCAGTAACTGAAAACACTGGTGTTATCAACGCTTCTCCCAGGCCCGAAATCAAAAACACAGCGCTGCACCAGCTACCAAGAAGGAGAAAAAAATGACTGCTATTGGTGAACCCATGACAAGGAGGCAAATTGAAAGCTGCATGTAATTTTTCTCACATCAGACACTGTTATTTGTTCCGTATCAGAGTTACAGAAAATTAAAGTACCTAGCTTTAAAATTAACAGCTGCCTTACCCCCTGAAATTCAGACATTCTGTTGATGTCCATATTTAGAGGAAAGTTGAACTACTTCCTATAGGTTTATTAGAAGTCATAATATAGGCAGTACTGTTTTCATATAAGTTTCTTGATTTGCATGTCTGCAGTATTTTTCTTATTCTCTATGCTTCATTAAAGAAGTGGTTATCATGTAAACTGACTAGTTATTCTAATTCAGTGAGATCAGAAGAGACTGGAAGGTGAATAGTAGAAGAGCACTAAGTCATTGATTTAGACAGGAAGATGGTCCTAACAGCTACATTATCAACTCAAAGCAGTGTATGCTACCATCAGTGATTAGGAAATTAAGTACTCTTACTTCAGTGAAACTGTGGCTTTTTGGCTTCATCCCTGATGAGATTTTTGCCTAAGTGTAGGAGAATTACACAGGGATTTTGTGTGTTAGGAGTACAAAAGATCTAGAACAATTACAAGAGGAAACAGGAACAGCAGTTCCTCAGCACAGAACAAATCAGCAGTCATTAACTTGAGCCATTTTAAAAATAGATAAAATAATAATAAGGTTATTTTGTTTAATTATAGGATTTAGATTTTTTTTTTTCAAATTTTTACTATACAACAGTCCTTTGCAAATAGGTCATGTTATCAGAACAAAATGACTAAACACTGCAGTTTTATTTGAGACTAAGATTTCTATGAGTTCTGAAATAGTGATATGCTTTGTGATTAAAGAAAGAAGCATTTATTTTTGTTTTTTAAATAATTTTTTATTATGCTAATACCAAAGACATCCTGAGGTCTCTTTGAAATACTTTTGTGGAATTTCCAGTTTGTAGATATTAGAGAATTATTTTATAAATTTTATAAATTTCAGGTTTCATTTTTGAAATGTGAACTTCTTAAACAAGCAACACAGGTTTCAGCAAGGAAGCAAATAATGGCAATTATTAGCGTTGGTGTTAATCACTTTCTCATTTTCTTCCCTTAAGATCGTTGGACTATCTGAGTCTGATTCCATTAGTGATCCTTCACTATCAGTGATTTGTTCTTGATTTATGCAAGGCTACAGAGTGAGAGCATGATCAAATACTCTAGCTATGCATATATTAGAGAGAGTCATGTTAGACTGTATCAGTCATCTATTTTATTCAGTATTCTCTATCAGAATAATCCCTCATGATGCCTAGAAAGATGAGAAATGATTCCACAATGTGAGAATTACGTGTAATCTGCCCAAACAGGGAGGTGTGGGATGTTTTTTCTTTTGTCTTGTTTTGTTGTTGGTTTTTGTTTGCTTGTTTGTTTTACCAAGGCAGTAAATGGTTATCCCGAAGTATAAGAGATTCAACTGAGCCTTTTCTACAGATGTGTAGATATTTACAGGTACAAATGGCATTCTCTTAGTTCCTTTACTTTTAAAAAATGAATTGAGTTTGTTCTGGTTTTCAGTGAAGTATCAAAGCAAGAATTTGCACAATGCTATATTGCAATTTTAAAAGATACTGCAGTCTTCCTGTTCACATCTGTGATACAGTAGGTATGTGTCTCTGTCCCTTCATATTCCTCTACATGCAGTTGTATTTTCTTCTTTTTTTAAGGTTCTCTAAGGATCATTAATCTTTCCTTCTAGCTGTTATTTATCTCTCATAATATTTTTTTATTATCTCAATTTTTCTTTTTCTTTTGGTATATCATCACTGAAAATATTTGGCCCACTCTTTTCAGATTATTATTGTTTTACTGATTTTTTTGACCAGTAAGGGTGGTGAGGCACTGGAATGGGTTGCCCAGGGAAGTTGTGAATGCTCCATCACTGGTGGTGTTCAAGGCTGGATTTGACATAGCCTTGGGTGGCATGGTTTAGTGGGAGGTGTCCCTGCCCCTGGCAGGGTGGTTGGAATTAAATGATCTTAAGGTCCTTTCCAACCCTAACTATTCTATGATTCTATGATTATTATTTTTGGGTGAGGATGTTATTATTTCTGAAATTACACATAGTGAATCCCCAAAGGAGAAAGATTTCAAAGCCTGTTTATATACACTGACTGGAGCAACTACATAAAACCAGCAAGCAGAATTTTTAAGTTAAATTACATATGTTGATGTTAATCATGTGTCATTAAAAGGGCTATATATTGAAAAGTTAGCATATAGCTTAACTGTTTGTCTTGGTATTCTAGCAACCACCACTCAGAGAGAAAGAAACTTACTGTTTCGTGATAGATTTCTTTTTTTTTTCATCCTTAAACTGTATCTCTTTTCTCAGAGACATTTTTTTTTCTTTTTTTCACTGATGCTGAGAGAACTGTACAGTCTGAGTAATAAACATACTCTTGTAACATCTATATATTCCAAGCACTCTCTCTCACTACTGCCTTGATAAGCCAACCTTCTTCTCTGTCCCAGAATAACAGCTTTCAGTTGTGATCCAAACAGGAGGAGGGATGAAAGGATTTCTTCAACTTTAAAACTTTATGACTTGTGAATCCACTGAAGTAACTCCTTTGAATGTCAACAAAGTGCCCTATGATCTATTGTAAATCTAGAATACTATTCAGTCTCTGCATTAGACTGCCAGAAATCCCATTATGCACAGAGTAGACATTCACTATATTATAGCTTCATTTGCAATACAAAATGAACATTGTTTAAAAATCCTTAAAAACAGGATAAAACACATCTATATACTATTTTACAAATCTGTACTGAAAACTTTGTTTAAAAATAGATGTTAACATGTTGAAGTCAGCTTCATCTCATTTCGATTTCATTCATTATCTAGTGTTCACCAGCAGAAACATACTGAAAAATAATTGGTTTCTTGATGCTGAATATGTTACACATTCTCTGCTTTTTAATAGCTGATTGTACTTGGATAGATCCAACATTTGAAGAACAAAGACGGGAGCATTAAACACTATAAACTGTTTGAGATAGATTGAGTTAGAATATTGTATATTTGCTGAGATATAGGCTAAAGCATTGACACTATTTTATCATATTTTATCCACAAAATTTATGCATGTATGGATGACAGCAAAAATGCTTGTGGGAAGAAATATGATTCAGCTTACAAAATATCACACAGAATTTATAACATGAAAAAGAAGTTAGAAAAAAGAGCTGTAATCTTGATGAAGAAGGTCATAGTTGTCAGATGTAACTGAGAGGTTTGGATGAGACATCAGCTTCTGGAAGGTAGCATGATATATGCATGAAATGAAGAGGTTTATATTTGATGAAAAGCACTGAATGGAAGAATATTCATTCAATGACTGCTGCTAATAAATTAGACCTGTCATCAACGATTCTCTTGTCCTTGAAAAAAAAAATCAACACAATATAACCATTTTTATTGTCCCAAATCATGAATGAAACAGGGAACTACTGTAATCAGTCAGGAGACAGGCATAGAGAAGTTATGGTTTAGATACCTTCATTTGATGTGGAAGATTGATCACCAAGTTTTGCATTTGAATTAATACCAGCAAGGCCTTGAATCTGTCTCTTGATGCACATTCATAAGGGATATCCTAAACACTGACTTATTTTTAACAAGGAATTATATCCAGGAATTTTGACTACTACTCTGAGAAATAAGGTTAATACCCAGATATTTAGTCTGTACTGAATTATCTCCATGTTTTCTACATTGAAACCTTGTTTAAATGAATGCATATACGAGTTTCAGATCCTAACTGTGAACATGAACCAAGTGGAAGGTCATGACTAAGTCATATATCAAAGATAGTCCTTAAGAAGCTTTATTATTACTGGTGGAAAACATCTTCTCTGATGAAGTAGTTCTTCAGAAAGTTCAGGGATTCTGTGTGCTTTCTTCCTGGTAAGCCCAATATAATTTTACCTGTAACTGTAGGCCTCTATAGGTCTTCCAATTAAAAAAAAGGGTGGTACCACATATGCAGCCACAGCAGAACTTCCCTAACTGACCAGGTGCTGTCAAGCAGCTGCCTAACAATGCTTTCCCTCATCTCCACTGCTGAGGGTTTTATAGTCACATGTTGGCACATGACATGCATCAAATAAGTTCATGACCAATCATACTGTACCTTTCCAACAGCTTCAGATGTTGTTCCCCTGTCCCGTGCTCATGCCAAGACTCCTCAGATCTCCATTGTACTGCCATTGGCTACAGCTCACCATACTCAGTCACTCACCTCTTGATCAAGCCAAGTTCATGGTGCCTTCATTATAGGTCTCTTGAAGAAAACGAGTATTGATGCTTGAGGAATACCATTAGCATTCAATTGTTAAATGGGACTAAGAGCAAGGACTAAATGCCTTGCTGAGGTTGAAGCACACAACAAAGTAAACGATACTCTCCACTTATAAGAACAGCTAGTCATTTAACTGTGGCTTGCAATCAAGTTAGTTAAGTGCAATTAGCCCCTGATGAATAATCTTGGCTGTTCCTAATCACATTTACCATAAACCAATCAGAAAATTATTGGCATTCAGAACTGAATTTATTCTGTTAGATTTCAAGCTTCCAAAATTTTGGCAAAACTGAAACTTTATCAAGTGTTAATGTAGGTCAAAATCAATGTCATACGAGCTAATGCAATTGCTTGTCAGAACTAATGAAGTTTATGTACATATTATCTGTCTATGAGTAGTAGATATTTCACATAAAATTAATAATTCACATTAGTATTGTTAGCCAGAAATTAAAGAAAAAGTATTTTTCATTCTCTTTTTACTTTTCCTTGTTTTTTTTCTTTTTTTCCCTTTGGTGTTTTGTGAATTTGTGTGAAAAAGAAACAAAATTAACCATCAGTCATGCAATATATAAAAATGAGTTGTTGAAAATAATCTCTTATGTTTGTTTTCCATATCTATTAAATAACAATTTTATTCAAATGATATTTGAAGTTTAAGTAACAGGTTTGTGATAGTTTGGCTAACGTTTGCCACAACAAAAAGAAGACTATTTAACCTTTTCATTATTTACCTGACATATTTTCCTACAATGATGACATTACAAAGAAATCGAAACATAAAAGCATTTTTGTTATTTCAAGGAATCAGGTGATTGAAAAGTCAGTGAATGGGGTGTCTGTTGGACCTGATACCTACAAGTAAGGAAGAACTGGATGGTAATGTGAAGGCTGGGCTGCAGCAACCATGACAGGAGGAAATGAAACATAAAGCAAGGTCACAAGCCGTGAACTTCAGAAAAGCTGACTATGGCTTCTCAAGGACCTGCTTGGAAGAATCCTATGGAGTACAATCTTAGGGAAAAGAAGACAGCTGTTTTGAAGTTCAAAATGACCTCCTTCAAGATCAGTGTCCTGGGTTCAGCAGCAGCAGTCATTTTTCACCTTCTTAATAACTGCTGCAGTTCTGTGGTTTTGACTTTTGGCCTGGGAAAAGCAGTAATAACATTGATGTTTTCAGTTGCTGCTCTATAATGCTTAGTCTAACCAAGGACTTTCTGAGCCTCATGCTCTGCCAGGGAGGAGGGGAAGCTGGGAGGAAGCAGAGACAGGACACCTGACCCAAACTGACCAAAGACGTATTCCATACCACAGCACGTCATGCCCAGGACGTAAAAAAAACTAGGGTCAGGGACCTGGAAGAGTGGGTTCACTGCTCAATCAGGCTTGGTATTGGTCGTGGGTGGTGAGCGATTGTATTCTCTTCCCTTGTTGTATTTCCCTTATCATTATTATTATTGGTGGTAGCAGTAGCGGTCTTGTGTTATACCTTAGTTACTGGACTGTTCCTATCTCAACCCATGGGAGTTACATTCTTTCGATTCCCCTCCCTATCCCTCTGGGAGTGGGGGGGAAAAAAGAGGTGGGAGCTAAAGAACTGCGTGAGTTACAGCTGGGTTTAAACCACGACTATCAGTAACAGTCCATCTGGAGGTGAGGAGGTCTAGCAAAGGTGGCACAATGTCTAGACAAATTAATAAGATTTTGAAAAAAAGAATGGACATAAAAAAGAAATATACAAGAGGTAGAAGCAGCGACAGTCTTGGATACTGTCAGATCTTGGCTTCTACAGGTACATCAGTAGCAAAATGCAGATTGGGGGAAGTGTGGGCCTATTGTTGAGTGGGTCAGGGACCCTGGTGACTAAGGACATGGGGAAAGCCAAGGTACTGAATACCTTCTTTGTTCAGTCTTAAATAGTAAATACAGACTTCAGGAATCCTAGACCTTTGAGACTACTGCCATAGTTTAGAGCAAGGAAGACTCAACACTGATAGAGAAAAATCAGGATTGGGAATATTTACACAAAGTGGATGCATAAAAGTTGATAGACTCTAATGGGTTGCATCCACAAGTGGTATGGGAACAAGGCTACTCTCAAGTACCTTCAGAAGGTCATAGTGATTGAAGGATGGTCCTGATGATTTGAAGAAAACAAATGTCACTGTCATCTTCCAGAAGGTAAAGAAGGAAGATCTGAGTAGGTACAGGCCAATAAGTCTCAAATGGGAAGGTGATAGACCAAATAATTCTGGAAACCATTTACACACATATGAAGGACAAGAAAATGGCTAAAACTAGTCACTATGGACTTACAAAGGGAACTTAGTGGCACTTAGTGGATATGGGAAGATCAGTGTATGCTCCTTATCCCAACTTTACATAGAGCTTTTGACTCTGTTTCACATCATGTCCTCATCTACAAGTTGTGTAAGTTCTGGATAGGTAAACATACAGTGAGGTAACCTGAAATCTGACAGCTGCTGGGCTCAAAGGGTTGTGACCATGATGTTCATTTAGAGGCCAGTCACTAGTGTTGTCCTCTAGGGTCAATACAGGGCTAATACAGGTCAACATCCTCATCAGTAACTAGAATGATGGCGAGGTCATAGTGATGGAGAGGATTAAGGTCTGGCTGGAGAGACAAGAACTATAACTTCTTGAGAATGCAGTGGGATCTGGAGACCTGGTCAGTTCAATGTGCAGGACAGACATACAAATTTGTGGCATTTCTGTTACTATATCATTGTTCACGGATATATTAACAATTTTTTTCTAGACAGCTTTACTCCCTGTAAAATTAATATGTTTATGTATTTTTTCCTCTGGTTCTCTCTAATATACTGAGTTGATAATTATCTTTTTGCATATGCTGTAATGAAGAATATACAAGAGAACAGTAAGGCCTGGCAGGAGAGCGTTATTAAAATATTCATCTGCTTTAGGCAAAAGGTAGAGTGGTAGGAAAAGCAATCATTAAAATGAGACATAGAAGGAGGAAAAACAATCATTAAAATGAGATATAGAAGTTAATGTGCTATATTGATTACAGTGCTACAAATGAGAGATTTTGGTGGAGAAATTAAAAATAAAGCACTAATCCAAATCTTTCTGGTAGTAATCATGAGTAAGTCCATACCAGATTGTGGTACTAAAACTCACTATTATGTATAAATCATGACACACACAATATTACTTCAAAAGGATCAATTAAAGCAATTATATAATCACTCCATTGTAACTTCCCTGCTGGTCAGTTGATAATGTAATGAATGTTTTCAGTATGCCTTTTATGCTAAGGGAATTAAAGTGATTGGAATATAAGGTTGATTATACTGTTATAATAAAACCCCATAAAGTTCTATTTTAGCACATTTACTTATACATAATTTCTTTTGACTATGTGCTGTAGCCCTAATAATTACTTCTTCTAGCACAGCCTTAAGAAACTCCCTGAGATGGGTATAAACCAGATTTTTCAACAAAAAAAACATTTGTCTTAAGTGCCAGGAAAATAAAATGTAATTGACTTCGGGGTTCATTGCTGCTTTTGAGTAACATAAACAGCTATTATTAGCCATTTGGAATCAGTGGATTCTGTCTGTGTGAAATCTGGTTTAGGAAACATACAATGTAATATCTATCTAATCTCAAATAAGCTGGTATGAACATTTATTCTGTATTATTGAGTAAAACACAAAGAAACAATTAAAAACAAATGAATTTTGTATTTTCCCTTTAATTGAGATTCAATGAACCCTCTAAATATAGTACAAAAAAATCTATCTCATTTCCTCTTCTTATATTCTAAAGTTGAACAAAATACTCATTTTTTAGCAATTATCTCTAGGAAAATAAAAAAAATTATCAGCTTCCTGTTAATTATTATAAATTTAAATGTGATCACTGCAATCTGTTTTGTCTAATATGTTAGATTAGACGCAAATAGTTTTGGAAATACTTATGTAAACTACATTTAATAAGGAATGTGTCATATGATTTGCCCCATTTGGTTTTTTGGCATGATAGTGTCTTGTAGACAGAAAATGCAGGTTTCATGTTTTAAATTTCAATGCAGATTAAAAACCATTTAAAACAGAAATAGGCTTTACAAATTTATGAATCATAGAAGTGTTCCTCCCCACCCCCAATACATTTCATTTTTTCAAGTTCATAGAATTGTCAGCTTGAAAACCAATATAGCAAGAACAACAGGAAATGAATGTGGTAAAAGTAGTTTACTGAACTTCATAGAAATTAAATAATCTCTGAAATAACAGATAGTCTCTGATAACTGTCCACCATGAACAGCTTTTCAGTAGGGTGGGTGACAACGTATATCATACAGGATTCAGAACTGCAACCCACATTTCAGTTTAATTTTAAGGAGACTTACAAAAGAGCTTTAAACATACAGATTTCTCAGGGAATTCATGGAGAGTAACTGCATAGTTACAGTGGTGTCTGCCAGATGAATGCCTAACTGCCCAATAAAATGGACATTATATTAAACAGAAGAATTATACATTGTATTATTTGGGAGGAAAGTTAATCATCTTTCTCAAGAGATACAAGATCTTGTTAAGTCATGGATCATTCATTTCTGTAGTTATTGTTTAAACCATTTACAAGTACTTACAGCAGGTAGAAATCATGGATGTGGTATCAAAGAATCAAGAAAGATAATGGCCTCAGATGATGGCCTCAGGTGACACGGGCATATTTAAGTTTATTGGCTGTCATCTTTATTATCCTTAGGGTCTCATGATTTCCTTTAGAAAAGAGGACATTTATGCAAGATCATTGTTTCTTCTAAAAATGAAAGGGGAAGAACAAAATAGTTTTATTCCATCA
The DNA here is from genome assembly GCA_028858755.1 of Ara ararauna. Taxonomy (NCBI): domain Eukaryota; kingdom Metazoa; phylum Chordata; class Aves; order Psittaciformes; family Psittacidae; genus Ara; species Ara ararauna. Next base: position 57,024,887 of record CM054378.1, read on the forward strand.
TTTTAAAGACAAATACAGCAACAGCAAAGTGCTTTTCCTGGGAAAGCAGAATCTCTGTAGCAGGAAGCCATGGTGCAGAGGGGCTGGAGAGCAGCTCTGCAGGAAGAGCCCTGGGTTGGTGGTAGGCAGCAAGCTGAACATAAGCCCATGGTGTGTGCTAGTAATAAAGGTACCAAACAGCTTTGGGGTGTATGGCACAACCTGTAGATCAAACGAAGGGATTATCCTCGGATATCTCTCAAGTGCCACTTGTGAGACCACATCTAGAAACTACATTGAATTTTGGGCTCCAACACAGGAAAGACACAGACAAAATGGAGGAACCTCAGGGGAGGGCTCCTAAAACACGGGGGCTGGAGTATTAGATCCATGAGAGAGGCTGAGGGAGCTGGCCTGGGTTAGCCTGGAAAATGGATGGCTCTGGGGGCACCTAACATCTCCCCAGGACCTACGAAGGGTCATCAAAGAGTTGTATAGGGGCTCCTCACAGTGTGCAGAGGCAAGGGTGAGGGTCAACTGGTGCAAGCTGGTAAAAGACATGTTCAAGCTGTGTATAAGGAAAAGTTTTAACTTTGAGGATATTCAAGTGTTAGAGCAGATTGTCCTGATAGGTTGTAGAATACGCATATTTCAGACAATGCCTTTTTATTTAAAATGTGTATTTTCCCCTGTAGACAATCAGATCTGTGTACATTATGCCTAGTTTTCCTTTATAGTTTATCAATTTATAAAATCAACATAAAAATATTTACAGTATTTTGTATACCAGGTCTGGCAAGATTTGTGAAGAAAAATTTTACTTGGAACAACAACTTCATTCCATCCACTAAAAGTTAAATTTTTTCCTTGTAGACATTCTCAAATAACTTTGTGGTGGCATGAATTAGTGTTACTGAAACTAAATTAAGGTATGAACAAAAAGTAGTGTTAGTTCAGAGGTACTAGATTTTATTTTAATTGTACTTTGATGATGCACTTTGTGAGGCAATAGAATGCAGCCTTACCACAGCACTTGGAAACATTCACTCACCTAAAGATCTGGCTTTTGAATCCAGAATGTTTAAAAGTCTCAGAAGCAAAGTAAGTATTCATGGCCATATATGTAACAATTGTCAAAGGGCCATCAATCTGTTCTACAATATAATCCCCTTTCCAGTTTAATCTTATTATAACTTCTGTTGTGTAAAATTGTTCCCTGTTTTACAAGCTTAAGTTGTAAAGTTCTAGTTTGTATTCAAATGAAGACTATGCAGCTGAATTTCAGCTGTAGGTGTAAAAGCATGTTTATCTTCTGAACCTTATGCATTTTTGTTACTGAGTGGTGCATTTCATTCTACAGCTCTGAGCTTTTTGACATCCTTAAGGCTAATAATATGCCTTACAGGCATGTGTCTAAACATTCAGAGTGTTTTTAAAATTATGAATTAAGGAGACTGTCTGTTAAGTGCCTTTTTACTGTCTAATTCCAAGCATTGAGTTTCTTTTTCTCTTGCCTGGTGTCAACATGAAGACCAATGAAATTCTGGCAGCCATCCTGCATTCTGAAATGGACAGATGCTGCCAGCTGAGGCAGATGTTAGCACTTCTTTGACATGGTGCATTCTTTTTCCCATACTCTGTGACATATCATTTTAGTTGTGTTAATTTTCATGAAATTACAACACTACATTTCAACAGACAAAATAAATGTCGAGCACAAAATGGCAGCAGTCAAATATTTGGACATTAAAGAGCTATACCTGAAAGGAAAAGAATCCATTTGATCCATTAATAATGAGAACCTGCTTTTTGATCCTTTCTGCTCCTGTTACATCAGAGAAAATAATGAGATAAAACATCTTGTTGTGAAATGTGTCAGGTGTTTCCAAAAAAGCAAGCAGAGCACTTATAAACATAATCTTTAAAAAAAAAAATGTTGGCAAGATCTAAAAAAGATTCAGTATCAAAATTCCATAGCTCAAAACAACAGTTCCCAGTGCCTTCTGTCTCTTGTGCTTCAAATCCCATAGATGAAATGCTCATAAAAGCTAAAAAAACTCACATATTAAAATAAAAAAAAAAAAAAGCAACAAACAACAAACCCAAACAGACATTGTAGGTCTTTCATATTTATACTAAAAATAATATTTTGCTTGTTAAGAAAGGAAAATACTTCAGGATTTATCAAGCAATATAATATTTTATGAGCTGTAGCAATTTGTGAATTGTGAAGCAAAATAAATAAAAAAGTTTCATAAACATTTACTGAGATAGCAACAGCAGACTTCAAATCTACTGGCATGTTTTGATTTTTCATCAGATCAGGCACACCTGTTTGTCTTCTGGACTAGTAAAAGCTGACTGTTGATCTTGAAGCCATGGATCATCCATACATTGATACAACACACCTGACATTCAGCTCCAGAAAAGTACAGCTAAGGGCAACAGAGCTACAGCTAAGTAATAACTTCACTACTTAACTGGAAATATTACTGTAATAGTGTTTATATATTAAAATTTTACATGAAATGTCAAAATTGAACTTTATTGGCTTGTATAGTTTTGAAGTTATCAGTTCATAGAATCATTGGCTGGAAAGGACCTTAAGATCATCTAGCTCCAGCTTCCTTGCCATGGGCAGGGACACCTCATACTAGACCATGTCGCCCAAAGCCCTATACAACCTGGCATAGAACACTACCAGGGATGGAACTAGAAAAAAAGGTGATTTTTTTAGTTGTTGTTTATTTGGTTGGTTGTTGTGTTTTGGGTTTTTTTTTTTTTTTTTTTTGTCTGATTAGTTGTTTTGTTTTGGTCGGGGGGTTTTTTGTTGTTTTTGTTTGTTTTCTTTTTTTTCTTAATGTAAAATAAAAGCAAAATGTCAAGCTACTGTGTTTTTTTCCTGGATGGAAAGCCTGGTCATTGACCATATTTGCTCATATGGTAACATCTCTCTCACTAGTAAGACATATAAAAGAGCTATTTTGATTACATCTGTATTGTCTCAGTGACATATATACTCAAATTTAATGTTACATGGAAAATTTTTGTCTATACTGCACTGATCTTAAGCTCTTTTAGGATATGGCAATATTTGATACAATGCAGAGTAGCTTAATGAACAGAGCTTTCAAAAAAGATGTTTGACATAAGGAGCTATTTGACCTCAGCAGCACAACACAGTATGCATCATATTGACCTGCACTTTGTCTTATATCTGTATAACAGGCTGATGTGTAAGAAAGACTGGTACCAAAACCCAAGAAAAATAAATTGAAAAAATAGTGAACTCCATAACATTTTTACAATTGTAAATCAGACTTGCTGACTTTACACTGAAGCATCTTAGGTGTGCTACATGGTCTGTTTCATTCTGTTGATTCTCCATGTCACTGACTTCTAGCCAAGCAATACCAATAAACAGCCCTGGACAAAGAGGAAGAAGCTGTCAGCAGCTTAAAATAACACCACATTTCTGAACAGAGCACTACAGTCTTTTTCCATCAATACAAACTGGCATCAGAACTGATTTCTGTTGAATTACAAAAGGAGTCAGTGTGCTTCATGCAAAAGACATGCAAGTTTATGAGCTTCTCTTTTCCAGAGAATGTTACACAGTTCTGTTGTGACTGTTTCATTAACGGTACAGTTTTAAAATTCCCAGTGGGTGTGAGATTAATGTAACACTAATTCTCTCTGCAACACCAATGTGTCTGTTTTCATGCTCCAATTGTCTGTAAGATTTCCCTTAAGACGGGTAGAAAAATGTCTGTCAAAACTTGGATATTCCTCAAAAGAAATGATTCATTTAAAAAATTGAATAATCAAGAGAATAGGTAGCGTGAATAACAACACTGAAAATGAAAGCAATACATCTATATACCTCAAAAGTAAAATATAAGGAAGAAGAATGCATTGCACTAAAGTTAGTCCGTCTGAAATTGCTAACTAACCTCACAAATCCTATGAGGTACTCAGAAGCTATAAATACAATATTGGAAGTTTTCCAGTTAGGGTTATATAAATAATATTTCTTTATGTGTCTTTCAAATAATATATAAAAATAATTCAAACCACTGCATTGTATGAAGCCTGTAAACAACAGCTGCATGTTATGGAGGGGTAAATTAAGGACAAATAAGAGCTAGCGGCTTAAGGTGCATTATGCATGAGAACATAATTCAGCTAGAATTTTTATTAGTTTATTTTTAGGAATTTATCATTATACCTTGGATAAAGATACATATTTCTTACACTTAATGTTATATGCTGGGAACTTTTAGCTATCATATCTAAAAATCAGATATAGCAAGCCACAGAAGGCTCGAAGACGAACTTGAGATCATGACTGGAAGGTTGCCCTCATGTGGCTGTAAATCTGTAATCAACATTTTCATGGTGGCTGCAAAGTTTTCAAATAACAGGTAACACCGGTTTTGATCAGCTGTTCTTTCCTTAAGTTGGACATGGTTAAATCCTTTGTTTGGTCAAGTACCAATACCAAGGAGTAGGCTTTTTGGTGTTTGTTTTGGTTTTTTTCTATTTTTTACAGAAATTTTAAACAGGCCCTAGGAATGCAACAACCTTTTGTCAGTAAAAAGCCTATAGTAATTGTTCAATAAAAAAAATTATTCATTGTTTGAATTGAACTGTAACCAAAATGCTAGTTGATATCTGGTAGTGTAGGGGCTTGTCTTGTTTGAATGAATGGTGTTACTTGCCAGAATTAAAAGTTTACTGTTTCCTTATGTATGGTGTTAGACCTAGGATTGGGGTAGGATTCAGGAATTAGACTTTAGCAACAGCAGATTTAAAAGGATGACTTACAGGTTGGTGACAGATTAAAATGCTTTAACTCCAGCAGGCTTGTATCTAAGAAGGGAGGAAGATATTCACAGGAGGTAAAGTCACTGCCTTAATGTTTCAGAAAATGTAGCCTGACAACTATATCGCAAAGATAGTGTTACAGTTTTAATCTTCCAAATCTGAATAGGAGTGCAGATAGTGATTTGCTGAGCAAAACGCTTATTTGTTACTCAGCTTGTCTACATTCACACTTTAAAATAAAATGGTCCAGGACTCTTCGCTGATTAAAAGTCCAACTGATACATTATAGCCCATGTTTGTAAAGCTAAACTTGCTTCCTCCATAATAGCATTGTCTCATTTATACCTCTGACTGAGAACAGCTGCTGGCCTGTGCAAGAAGTCAGCTAATTTAGACGGTTCTTTCAGCTTACAAATGTTAAACTAAATTAGATAGATTCTCTACCAGAAGTGGGTTGTGGGCTTCAAGACAGAGTGAAAAAGGTGCAAAAAGTGCTTGCAGTCTGCAGTGAGAAGTTTTCAAATATCTTGACTACACAATTTTTCCACTAGTCATCTAAATTGGCTGCCTCTTAAGCACAGATCAATATGATGAACTGTATCAAATGGAGCAGCAATTCCATCACAAGAAAGCAGCCACTGGTTGCATACTGGATGACATATTTTATGGATGTGTTCAGTAAGATCTGGGAATTCATACTGGATAGATTTGGGAAGGGTACAGAAAACAGCTCCATGAATCTGTGGAATAAATATTAAAAACTGAAATACTTGACAGCATGAAAGGCAACACAAGAACAAAACCAGCCCTAAATTGCTGGAGGTGGCTGTTCTGTTCTCCCCACAGTTATAGATTTTGTATTCCCCCTGTTATTCTCACACTTCAAACTGCAGCCTTCAAGAGACTCGAGTTCCTCTATTCTTAGACAGTGTCTAAGCAATTAGATGTGATTCAAGCAAACAGGTTTTCAGAGAGCTGTTGAAGTGTTCCTAATCTGATCTCAGGGAAGCTATGGAGTGAGTGTGCAGGAAAAATGAATGTATTCCCTTATCGTTGTAGCTGACTCTTCCAGTATCTTAGAATGAGCAACCAGGTGATTTTTTTGGATTCTTTATCTTACTGAGAATTATGAGGTCTTAAGCGATGTAAAACATGGTATCCTTTACTAACAAGCTGCATTCAGGAAAAATAAATTAGAAGCCTGCTTGGCAACAGTTAAGTAAATAATTTACCATTCATATTGGACAGTTAACTATCTGTCCAAATTGCTAGTCAATCCAAAATCTATGTCTGGCTAGAATTGAAAGCTGTCCTGGGTTCAGTAGTAGCAGTCATTTTTCTCCTTCTCGGTAGCTGCTGCAGCACTGTGTTTTTGAGTTTCAGCCTGGGAACAGCGCTGACACCACCAGTGTTTTCAGTTACTGCTTGGTAATGTTTTGGTCTGACCAAGGACTTTCTGAGCCTCATGCTCTGCCAGGGAGGAGGGGAAGCCGGGAGGAAGCCAGGGGGGAAGCAGAGACAGGAAGCCAGGGGGAAGTAGAGACAGGATGCCAGACCCAAACTGACCAAAGAGCTATTCCATACCACAGCACGTCATGTCGAGGATGTAAAAACTAGGGGCAGAGACCCAGAAGGGTGGGGGTGCGTGGCGTGGTCAGGCTTGGTATCGCGTGGTGAGCAGCTGTGTTCTCTTTCCTTGTATTTTCCCTGGTCATTATTATTATTGGTGGTAGCAGTAGTGGTTTGTGTTACACCTTAGTTACTAAACTGTTCTTATCTCAACCTGTGGGGGTTGCATTCTTTCGATTCTCCTACCCATCCCCCTGGGAGCTGGGGGGAAGAAAGAGGGGGGAGTGAGAGAGTGTCTGCGTGAGTTAGAGAGGCTTAAACCATGACAAAGACATTGCTTGCAAAGCTGCAACCAGACTTCTCTTAAACGTATGAGCTTATGACTTGCGATTTACAATACAGAAATGACTAGCAAATGACAACAATGTACTGCACAGAAACCCAAAACATTGGAGTCTTTCTCTAGTTGATGTTATTATTTTATAGAGACTAATCAACATTTAATAAATTAATTTCAAAAAGTGTGGCAACTATAATAATTACATCCACACAGACACCACAATGTCTTTTAAATCTTATAATTTTCCAATCCAGAAAAATTTACAGAGATCAAAATGTTCTCTAAATTTTCATGAGTAAAATTAATATAAAAACAATTAGAAAATGTCTTCAATGACAAATCAGCCAGCAATTCTTACTGTTATGCTTGAAAAAAAGTAAGGTGTGAGCTGTCTGAGACAGTTTTCTGCCATTTCCATTAGAACTGAGGAACAAAGATTAAATAGATTTTTATTAGCCACTAGGCTATGTCCTAAGTTATTATTTAGTTAAAAAGAAACAAACAAACAACTGTCTAAAGAATGAAAAAAAACCCAAACATCAAGAAAATTGCTTTGCTACACTTAGATGTTCATTAATTTAAACTGTTAAACACTGAAATCTTACAGAGTTATCACTTTCAGTCCTGTGCTCATTTACTAGCTTCTACGAATATATGAAGTCTTTAAAAGTAATCGCGCATTATGGAATACTGGGATCATGGTATGTTGAGCTTTCGGGACTCCTGCTAACTATGGCAATCCAGGCCACAATAGTTTTGTATCACTGAAAAATGTTAAAATACATTAAAAAAAAAAAGCCAACCACCTAATGAAAACTTAGATGCACTATTTGTTTATGTTACATTAACATCTCAGGGCCCCAGTTAAAGACTTGAGCTATAATGTAATAAATTCTATATGAAAAAATCAAGGCAACAGCACCTGTCCCAGAGACCCTTCGCATTAGAATCGTAGAATCATAGAACAGTTAGGGTTGGAAAGGACCTTAAGATCATCTAGTTCCAAACCCTCTGCCATGGGCAGGAACACCTCCCACTAAACCATGCCACCCAAGGCTATGTCCAACCTGGCCTTGGACACCGCCAGCTATAGGGCTCACAACTTCCCTGGGCAACCCATTCCAGTGCCTCACCACCCTTACAGTAAAGAACTTCTTCCTCATATACAATCTAAACTTCCCCCGTTTAAAGTTAGAACCCGCTACCCCTTGCCCTATCACTACAGTTCCTCATGAAGAGTCCCCCCCCAGCATTGCTATAGCCCCCCTTCAGATACTGGAAGGCTGCTATGAGGTAAAGAAACCTCACAAAAAAAAAAAAAAAATTAGGATAAAAGAAAATTTTTTGAGATTTTTCTTTACCATAGCAATTGAAACTGCAGCACTTACATATATGGTCAATACTACTAATAATCATATTTTTCAAACTGAAAAATCTTATGCATCTTATAATGCTGAGAAGGAACAGCCAATGCACAAACGAAGCTGTGTTTGGATTGTATTCCAGCTTTCAAAATTGCAAGGCTTGAAACCTTCATTGACATAGAACCACTGGGCATGTGGAGTCTAGCATCAGTTCACAGTATTCTCTTTGCAAGATTAAGATCTATTACAGGCATGAACAGGTACAACTGATTATTTTCTTCCCCCTTCTGTCTGCTTTAACTATTATTTCTTCAATAAAGAACTGAGCAGAATTCTTATTGGCAAACAGGTGTCAGGTCAACAATAATGGCAAAACCGTTATCAAAGTCAAAGCTTATTCCTGTAAAAGAAAAAAATTAAATTTTCTTAAATAAACCCTATGGAAAATGGCTAAATTTTATATTTAAATATCCTCATGTTTCAATGTTTGTATATAATTTAAAATGACATTATTAAAGCACTGAACCATTCATGTTTGTGGTTTTAAGTTTTTAATTTAAATACAACAATTGTAAATTGAACAAGTTTGAAACTATATCTGGGATTAAAAATCAAAACCAAAAACCAAAACCAAAACCCATCTCCTAGAAAAATTAATTTAAAACCCCACACCTTTAATCTTCTATAAAAAGCTAGGAAAAAGCTAAACCACTATGACTACATAATTAATTATTCTGGGCAATACTTAAAGATATTTCTAAATTTGCAAATAAAATTCTAATATTTAAAAAAAAATTCTTCTTGAAAGAATTTCATGCTATGATAGAACACTTCAAATAAAGGTATAAAGAAAAGCTTGTCTTTTCAAGTACTAGATATAAAACATGCATAGAACAAAAAGAAATATTTCATTACTTTAAGTGAAATTCACGGGCAATAAAGATATTTATTATTAACATGCTTTCCGCAGCCTTTTCATGCAATTTTTCTATAACATAAGTAGTACAATCTAAATATTAGAAGAATTAAAAATGTGTGAAAACACATATTTATTTTAAAATACATTAGAAAAGCTAAGAACATAAAGCTTTTATGAGAATTTCAATTGCAGGTCAAGACCCAAGACATAATGAGGACCATATGTTACAGCATGCATAGTTCCATTTTTCCATATAGATTACTAACTGATTTTGAGGTATTTGGTGTTGAAAGATATTGTGGAATGATTTGCCAGGTGGGGAGAGGGAGCTGCTATTTATGTTAGGGATAAGCTGGAGAGTATGGAACTCTGTCTGGGGACAGGTGAGCAGTTGACAAAGAGTTTGTGAGTCAGGCTTAAAGGGAGAACAGCGATGGAGACATCATTGTGGGGATCTGTTATAGACAGCCTGACCAAGAGGACTCGGTGGATGAAGTGCTCTGTAGACAGATAGGAATAGCCTCACGCTCGCAGGCCCTTGTTCTCAAGGGGGACTTCAACTACCCTGATATCTGTTGGAAGGATGGTACGGCCTGGCACAAGCAATCCAGGAAGTTCCTTGATTGTGAGGAAGAAAACTTCCTTCTGAAAGTAACAGAGGAGCTGACAAGGAGAGCTGACATGCTAGACCTCGTCCTCACCAACAGGGAAGGGCTGGTTGGAAATGTGACTCTCCAGGGCAGCCTTGATTACAGCGATCATGAGATGGTCGAATTTGAGATCCTCAGGACAGTGAGAAGAGTGTGCAGCAAGCTCACTGCACTGGACTTCAAGAGAGCAGGCTTTGGCCTCTTCAGGAACCTGCTCAGTAAGATTCCATGGGATATACCCCTAGAGGGCAGGGGGACCCAAGACTCTCGGTTGATATTCAAGGATCACCTGCTGCAAGCTCAAGAGCGATACATCCCTACTAGAAGGAAGTGCTGCAGGAGGGCCAGGAGACCTCCTTGGATGGATAAGGAGCTGCTGAGGAGAATTCGAAGGAAAAAAGAGGCTTATAAAAGGAGGAAGCAAGGACAGGTGGCCTGGGAAGAATATAAGGATGTTGTCCGGGAAGCTAGGGACCAGATACATCCCTACTAGAAGGAAGTGCTGCAGGAGGGCCAGGAGACCTCCTTGGATGGATAAGGAGCTGCTGAGGAGAATTCGAAGGAAAAAAGAGGCTTATAAAAGGTGGAAGCAAGGACAGGTGGCCTGGGAAGAATATAAGGATGTTGTCCGGGAAGCTAGGGACCAGATTAGGAAAGCAAAGGCCCACTTAGAATTAAACTTGGCTAGGGTTGTTAAGGATAACAAGAAGGGATTCGATAGGTACATTGCAAATAAAAGACAAGCTAGAGACAACGTGTGCCCTCTCCAGAAGCTATCAGGAGAACTGGCTCCCCTGGATTTGAAGAAGGCTGAGGTTCATAATGACTTCTTTGCCTCAGTCTTCACCAGAAAATGCTCTGACAGCACCACCCAAGTCATGGAAGGCAGACGCAGGGACAGTGAGAATAAAGACCCTGGGCCCCCTGTAGGAGACGATCTGGTTCAAGACTGTCTTAGGAACCTGAATGTATACAAGTCCATGGGACCTGATGAAATCCATCCGCGGGTCCTGAAGGAACTGGCAAATGAAGTTGCTAAGCCACTGTCCATCATATTTGAAAAATCATGGCAGTCAGGTGAAGTGCCTGATGCCTGGAAAAAGGGAAATTTAACCCCCATTTTCAAGAAGGAGAAAATGGATGACCCAGGGAACTGCAGACCAGTCAGCCTCACCTCTGTGCCTGGCAAAATCTTGGAGCGGATTCTCCTAGAAGGCATGCTGAGGCACATGAAAAACAATGAGGTGATTGGTGACAGCCAGCATGGCTTCACTAAGGGGAAATCCTGCATGATCAATTTGGTGGACTTCTATGATGAGGCTATGGAATTGATGGACAGGGGTAGAGCAGTTGATGTCATCTACCTGGACTTGTGCAAAGCGTTTGACACTGTCTCACATGACATCCTTATCTCTAAATTGAAGAGACATCAATTTGATAGGTGGACCACTCAGCAGATAAAGAACTGGCTGGATGGCCGCACGCAAAGAGTTGTGCTCAGTGGCTCAATGTCCAGCTGGAGACCAGTTATGAGTGGTGTCCCTCAGGGATCGGTGTTGGGACTGGTCTTGCTCAGCCCCTTTGTCCGTGGCATGGACAGTGGGATTGAGTGCTCCCTCAGCGAGTTTGCCGATGACACCAAGGTGTGTGGTTTGGTTGATACGTTGAAGGGAAGGAATGCCATCCAGAGGGACCTCGACACACTTGTGAGGTGGGCTGATGCCAACCTGATGAAGTTAACAATGACAAGTGCAAGGTCCTACACCTGGGTCAGAGCAATCCTAGGCACAGCTGCAGGTTGGTCAGAGAAGTGATTCAGAGCAGCCCTGCAGAGAAGGATTTGGGGGTGTTGGTCGATGAAAAAATGAACATGATCCGGCAGTGTGAGCTTGCAGCCCAAAAAGCCAACCGTATTCTGGGCTGCATCAAAAGGAGCGTGACCAGCAGGTCGAGGGAGGTGATCCTGCCCCTCTACTCTGCTCTCCTGAGACCTCACTTGGAGTATTGTGTGCAGTTCTGGTGTCCTCAACATAAAAAGGACATGGAACTGTTGGAACAAGTCCAGAGGATGGCCACGAGGATGGTCAGGGGACTGGGGCACCTCCCATATGACGATAGGCTGAGAAAGTTGGGGCTGTTCAGCCTGGAGAAGAGAAGGCTGCATGGAGACCTCACAGCAGCCTTCCAGTATCTGAAGGGGGCCTATAGGGATGCTGGGGAGGGACTCTTCATGAGGGACTGTAGTGAGAGGACAACGGGTAACGGGTTCAGACTTAAACAGGGGGAGTTTAGATTGGATATGGGGAAGAAATTCTTTACTGTAAGGGTGGTGAGTCACTGGAATGGGTTGCCCAGGGAAGTTGTGAATGCTCCAGTGCTGGTGGTGTTCAAGGCTGGGTTGGACATAGCCTTGGGTGGCATGGTTTAGTGGGAGGTGTCCCTGCCCCTTGTAGGGGGGTTGGAACTTGATGATCTTAAGGTCCTTTACAACCCTAACCATTTTATTATTCTATGAAGTAGCTTACTCACTACACATCCCTTAAGGCAACAAATCACAACCATCCAAATCACATGACACAGAGAAGACAATAGGCTAACCACAGAAGTTAGGCATCTGATACTATGCAATAAGGGGTTTTCTGACCACTAGAAATAAAAAAAAAAAAAAAAAAAAAAGAAGCCCAACAAAGAGTAAAATGTAAAACAAGTGCTACCAGGCTTTGTGTTTAACCATCATCCTAGCGTGACTCAAAGATGGCTATGCTCAACCAAATTCACCTTTCATACCAGCCCAGTCACAAAAAAAGCTATATGCACTGGTGGAATAGTATATTGGTAAAAGCCCCATCGGAGATTTTCCATGAAAACTTTTATCCTGGTTTCAGCTGTAACAGTTAATTTTCTTCCTAGGAGCTGGTGCAGTGCTGTGGTTTGGCTTTAGTCTGAGAACAGTGCTGATAACACACCAGTGTTTTAGTGGTTTCTCAGTAGTGCTTACCCCCACCAAGGACTTTTCAGTCTCTCATGCTCTGCCAGTGAGTAGGGGCACAAGAAGCATGAAGGAAGCAGAGACAGGACACCTGATCCAAACTAGCCAAAGGGTATTTCATAAAACATCACATCATGCCCAGTATAGAAACTGGGAGTAGTTACCTGGAAGTGCCAGATCACTGCTCGGGTTGGGCTGGGTATCAGTTATGAAGTGGTGAGAAATTGTGTTGTGCATCACTTGTGTTTGTTTGTTTTTCCTTTCCCCTTTTAGTTTTATATTCTCTCCCCTTTTTATTTCCCTTATTATTATTGGTAATAATAGTAGTATTTTTATATTGTGTTTTAGCTATTAAACTATTCTTATCTCAGTCCATGGCATTTACATCCTTTCAATTCTTTTTCCCCATTCCACCCAGAGGGAGGGAAAGGTGGGGTGTGAGAAAACGGCTGTGTGGTTCCTGAGCAAACGGCTGCGTGGTTCCGAGTTACCTGCTGGGTTTAAACCAAAACAACTTTATACATTAAATCACACCACAAATGTTTAATGGCATCTAGTGCATTTATGAAAACATTAACAGTGATTTTGATTTTCATAAAATAGAGGAATATGTATATGATTTCCACAATCAGTATAAGTTATACTGAGGCGTTCTGAATAAGAAGTTCAGTTTTTGGATGACATATGCAGTATATTTTCTTAGCTGTTCTTCATTACTTTTAGATCTGAGCCACCTTTCAAGATTGTTTCAAGATTGACTGATGATCAAAAAATTACAGTGATCTAGCTAGCAGGATGGAAAAACATACAAATCCTGCATGCAAGCAAAACCATATAACTGTTATGCCAAGCAGAGCTGAAAAAAAATAACTTACTACTAAGAAGCATTGAGCAAGCATTCTCAAAGAAAGTACCATGTGCCCGCATGTGTGGTCAATACATTAAAATACAAAACCAGTGTCAGGTGTCTCCCTTACTGTTTTAACAACTGCTTTACATACCAGTTAAACAGGTAGAAAACAGATTTTCTGGAAACCCATGAAACGACACAATAGATGTAGTTTTGTATATACTTTCCAGCTATCATTTCTCTATGAGGGATTGAAAGGAATAAATTAAACCATGCTGACTGTTTCCTCACACAACCTTTGCAGCAAACAGTGGAACCTCATGACTGGTAGTAACAAAAGCTTCTGATGCATTTGAAAATTTACTATCAATTTCATGGGTATAGTAAACCATTAAAGAATTAACCAGTGAAACTATTTAATCTTTATGTTACATTCAGATTTTAAAGCTAATTTGGAACAGAAAAATGATACCAGAATATGCTAGATAATAATCTATCTTAATACTTGTTTCTTAATAAGGGGAGAAGTGATGGAGTGGGAGGGGGGGAGAGAGAGAAGGAGAGGAATAAGATAAAAATGTCATGGCAGTGAAGTAACCCATATTGAGACATTTTCCAATGCAAAATCTTGGCAATGCAATAATGTCTTTGTGAGATGTTGGGGTGGAAGCCACATGATGATGTTACTGAAAAAGAACAGACTGCTGGATGAAAATAAAGCTTTGTAAAGGCGGGGGTTGTAGGTACTAAGACATGTTTAACTATCTTTGTTGAGGATCTTATTACACTCTTGTATCTTTGAGATTTTTTGCTCTTTAATGCATTCTTAGCAAAGGCTCCCTAATATGAAATAAAATTAATTATTCAGTTCAAGTGTTTTATACTACAACGTAACAGTGTTTTTAAATGTAATAGAAATATTTTGCATTGACTCATATTTTTTTTTAAATCTGTAGGAATGAAAAAAGTTAGGACACAATTTTATCATAGTTTTCTTTCTAATATTAACATGCAATTTCTTCAAATACCATTTCTTCCTCTCTTCCTCTTCTTCAAAGGTTAACTGATTTTCTTGCTTATTTTCTTTTTTTTTTTTTTTTGGAATTAGCTAAATAAAGTTTTTTTTTCAGACTCTAGAAAAGTCACATCCTTTGAAAGAAACATTCAAATTACATAGCTGGTAAATTAGGGCAATTATATGCTTTGCTACTTACTGATCTGAGTAACTAAAGATAAAGTAATGTTTTACACTGTGCGTGAAAATACTAAATATTTAACCTATTTCCTCTACTTCATCTAGTAATAATGAATTTTTACAACTAGAATAATTAATTCTTATAAAATGTCATATTAGTTGAACAACATTATAATTTTCAATGTCAGAACAAAGCAAATACCAGAAATCAATCAATGACTACTGATAAAACTTTCATTGTTGCATAGTGGAAATAATTCACTAATATTTAATGCATGTACACAAGGATCATTTTTTATTCATTTGTTAGAGGAAAGCTAATGACACGCTTCACTAAAGTTTTCCTTGAGATTTCAAAGAGTATTATTCTTAATTCCTCTTCTTTTTTCTTTTTCTTTTTTTTTTTTTTTTTTTTTTTGAGATTAGTGATACTTCTCTTCTTTTTTTTTTTTTTTTAGACTTAGAAGATAGCTGGAGGTTTTAGAGGTGGCAGTGTACTAGACCACAGGACATTATGCTCAAACACACTATAGTCTAAATTCTATTAGCTTCATTTTGCACAAATGACCATGTATCATTGAAAAAAAAAAAGATGTTTCATAAACACACAAGTTCCTTAACTCTGAGAGCAAAATGAATAAAAGGCAAACCTATGTGTGGATATATGAAAAAAACAATTCAAAAGAAATATTTTGTCTATTTCCTGTGGCAAATTTTGGACCTGTTCCTCAAATAACTTCTGAATGAAAATCAATTATGTGAGCAGACTCATGGTAGGTCTTCTTCTGTAGAATCGTAGAATCATAGAATAGTTAGGGTTGGAAAGGACTTTAAGATCATCTAGTTCCAAGCCCTCTGCCATGGGCAGGGACACCTCCCACTAAACCATGCCACCCAAGGCTATGTCCAACCGGGCTTTGAACACCACCAGGGATGGAGCTTTCTCAGTTTCCCTGGGCAACCCATTCCAGTGCCTCACCACCTTTACAGTAAAGAATTTCTTCCTTATACCCAGTCTAAACTGCCCCTGTTTAAGTTTGAACCCATTACCCCTTGTCCTCTCACTACAGTCCCTCATGAAGAGTCTCTCCCCAGCATCCCTACAGGCCCCCTTCAGATACTGGAATAATTAATGTTCGTTCTGAGACTGAGTCCGACAAGCCTCACTGACTCTTGAGGCTCTTCGAAGATTTGCTCTACACAGGTTGATATGCAGGAAAAGGACAACAAATTAACCACAAGCCGTGACCCATCTCCCAGTGTATGAGCAGCTCCTGATCAGAGTACTCATCTGTTGTTAAACTAATCTCCTTACCTAAGGGAAATCATGAGCTATTTGTGCTCTGTACTTTCAATGGTTTATATTTTATGATGTTTAAAGATATAAAAAGTTCCTAATAGCATTTCTCATTAAGTTGCTTTATTAAACTGAGAATGTCAAAAATTGCTTCACCTGCAACTTAAACTTAGTTTCAAAGCAAACAAAGAGTAATTATATGCCAACTCAAGTACTTAGAATTTTTAAGTATCACAGACCTCTGATTTGGCGATAGAACACTTCAGCATAGTCATATTAACTAGAATACAGAGACAAAAAATTATAAAGGAATTGCAAAAGATGAGACTGGTGAAAGTGAGGGATTGCAGACATTTTCAGTTATTAACCCTGCCATCCCAGGGTTGCAAAATGTCATCTTTTTAGTGAAAGGTACTCTTTTACAGACAAAAAAAGCAGATGAAAACCAGTGAAGAAAATGTGGCTGTGAGTCATCTGGGATGAGGCAAATGGTTATAAGAAATCACTGCTATTTAACTTAAAGAGAAAAATCACACTGCTGCCTGTACATTATCTGTGTTAAACAGAGGCCTTTTTTTTAACCCAAAATTTTACTAATGCTTTATTTCCAGAGACTTTTCTGCAATGTTTCTATCTCATTTGTGTGTCCTTTTCTTAAAAGTCTGGTGGACAACTGAAAGAATATAAGATCCCAAACTTGGCAATGCAGGAAGAAAGGGAAACTGGATGTTAAAGAACACTAATCTGCAAGTAGTTAATGTTAAGAAATCAGATCAAGGAGAACAGAAGTGGAAAAACAGTGCCAAATGAGAAATTCTGGCCATAAAGTCCTAGCAATACAAGATCCTTAAATTCAGAACTCGGTTTCACCCAAAGGCAGAGAAAATGCATTTCAAGAAAATTCACATAAGGAAGAAGTTGGATAAATGGGTGATACAAAGATAAACAACTCATTAATATAAAATGCTTGCTTTGAAGGATGTTAGGAGTTTGCTTACGATTTCGGCATTGCAGTGCAATGTTCCAGTTTTGAAACAGCTGAAAAGAGAATTCGTAGTACACATTGCTTCTTCACTTGAAGAACAGGATGTCATCACTTACTCTCTGTTTATGCTGAAGCTATTAACATTATGGTGTTTGTGATGAATAACATATATGAACATTGCTGGAAAGTTACTTGTACTTTATCTCAGGAATGTTTTACTTTAAGTAATTAAAATTATTTTTAATGCTTATTGGCATGTTCTAAAAGCAGTATGAATTATTGTGGTTAAAATAGCAGTAGGCATGCAGTTGAATTGTCTCTCAGTGTACACCTTCTATTAGTAAATATTAGTCTTTGTCAGAGCTTAAAGAATTACATTTCCTATGCTGATTTTTGACATTCTGTCTTTCAAGTTATCTTACTAATGTGACCACAATTTTCATCCTAATTGCCTCTGATGGTATCATTGTAAAGATGCATTTTGAGTAATAAATATTGAGTTCAGGTCATTTGCCTACATATGGGTACCTGAAGTCACACAAGTTACCTGCATGAAATATGTTCAGAGCTGGTGGAAGACCTTTTCTGGAGCAGAACAGACTATGTTTGTGTTTGGTAGAGAGAGTCTTTTCAATAGAGTTGGAAGAACAGTTGATCTGACCAAATATAAATGTTTATTTCAGGAAGAAACATGGACTCTCCTAATTGCATTGTCATGGAGCTTCTGTCACCAATGTATAAACACTTGTTTTATAAAAACTAATATTTGAGTGACTGAATCCAGAGCTGAATGTAATCCATTATTTTCCAACAGAGCACAGGAGAATATTTACCAGCTGATTCATATGGTACATAGAAGTATTTTGAGGAAAATAAGTTCAGTGTAGATTTTTTTATTTATGCTTCATGAAAACTTAAAATTATTTATTAATTATGTTAAATAATAAAAAAGTTGTGACGTCTGAAAATTCCAGACATTTTTCACACCATTGGTATAATGCCCAGATAAATGATAGGATGAATGCAACGTCTTGATTATTCAGAATCATTTTCAGACAAAATTAGAGGTCTAGGCAGATTTCAAAAAGGGTTCAGAAAGGAAATGCCTTTGCAAGTTTTTTGCGCAGAAGACACTGAGACAGGCTTATGTGCACAAATATTTCTTCATCTGGTCTATAGAGGATGGTACACATTGACAGTAATGGTATTTGTTACTTTGGGGAAAAAAATAAAAATACAAATTGGGGAAGGAGAGAGAGGGAGATAGCGGGGAAAACCACACACCAAAACAGTGAAAAAAAGAAAAAAAATGTAGACAAAATTAAAAGGGAAAACTACAGAGACCTCGGAAAAGTCACACCAATTTGAATGAAAGATTACAAAGCCTGGAGGAAAGGCAGACCACAGAGTTGCACATGGAAAGCCCTGAGCATTACACAGCTTAAGACATTTTCACAAAAAAAAAAAAAAACAAAAAAAGGATTGTCTGAACTTGAAAGACTGACCAAGGAAATACACTCGCCTCTTATGAGTGATATGCCTTGCTCTTCTTCTATCCTAACATGTGATGTTTAGGTTTTTAGGTTTTCATAAATTGTTCCATGATTTGAAGTTCGTCTGTTACTTTCCTAAGTCCATAGCAAAAGCAGATCTTCCCTGCTCTTTGTTTTGAGCAAAGATAAAGATTAAAGGCACCCTATGAAGAGTAATGGTAATTACCAAGGCTTTTCAATTTTTTTTTTTTGCATGCTGACTGCAAGGAACTTAGAAACATAAGAAATTTATTTGCTTAAAGAGGTAGGCAGGAGTTGAGTTAGGCTTGTCAATAGTTCCATGATATCTAAAAGAGTGAGGTGAAATGTCCAGTATTTACATATTGATATATATGTATAACAGTACATATATGTATTGATATAGACCTCCAAAAGGAGTAGGTTTGTTTCTTTGTTTGTTTCAGGAACACTTTGACAGTCCAAAAAGTTTTGAAACCATCATTCAGAAATATTTTTGCATGAAGAAAATAAGAGAAGTAAAATACTTAATCAGACACAGAAATAGACATACCAGCTATGTGTGAAGTCCCTACTATCTGTTGGAGTATAGATAAAAAGAAGAAAATCACTATAGGAATTACACTGAGGGGTACTGAATTTGTCATTTTTCATAAAAATTGAGGAACAATTTTTATGCATTCTGTTAATCCTGAGCTACTGCTTGGCTTCTTGAGATATTTTTCTTTTTTGCTATATTTATGGCAGATAAACTTTTGCAAAAGCAGGGCTCAGTAATGAGTACATGCAACAATCAACATAAAAATTGCTAGCTAAAAAATGTGTCTGACTCTTCTTTTTTTTTTCATACAGAGACGAATGGGATATTTACTGCATTAGTACAGTGTGCTAGGAACATACCTTCCACAATTCTCCTCAGAAGAAAATGAGCAGTCTCACACAGCTGGTGTGTAATTGAAGTAAAGAATTTCAGCACAAAGAACTGAGTGTGCACTACTAGACTTAGCCCTGGATCCATGTATGGAGGCATAGTAATGGAATGTTGGTCCATAGTAATGGATGCACTTCCACAGTAATGGAAGGACCTCTCCGAGTTTCAGGTATGCATGTACAATAAACATATATAATGCTTCTCCAAGCATTTGTGAGTCATATTTTTTCACATTCCACCTTGATCAGCTGGTGATCGGGTTCAGTTGCCAGTACCTAGGATTAACTGCATAGCATAGTCAGGGACTCGAGTACAAATACGGCAGAAGAGAAGGCTGATAGAAAAGGATAACATGGAGTTTTATTTCTGAGGATAGTTAGTAACACATTTCAGGGAGATAATGCTTGAACTCAGGAAAATAAAGAGAATTTAACACCTGTGGAAGAAGAGACTGTCACCTTATGAGAAGTACAAGGATGTCGTTAGGTTATGTGGAGAGAAAGTCAGAAAGCTGAAGGCTTAGATAGAACTGAATCTGGCGACTCCCATAGGGGAAAATAAAAAGTAATTTTACAAATATATTAGAAATAAAAGGAGGGCCAAAGAGAACCTCCATCCTCTACTGCATATTAGGGGAAACTTAGTGACTGATGATGAGGAAAAGGCTCAGGTACTTAATGCTGCCTTGGTCTCATTCTTAAAAAAAAATTTTGTATGGGGAATAGGTATTCTTACCATAATTTGAAACAAAATTCCATTACACACAATAAAAAAGTGTATTGAACAACTCAAATTTGCTTTTTCTACATTCCCAGTCTGAGAATCACTCTTACCACAGTTTCCAAAGGACAGATCAATTTCACTTTTATGAATCCCCTACAAAGCAATGAGAAAACTGAAGAGCATGGATAAAAGTTGTTTATGTGTAAGCAAAGACAGTCACTTTCAGAACTATCAAAATTTCACAGAGATATAAATCCTTATAATGTATAGCTACAAGAAGTATGGACTTCTTTGTCTCTGGTCAGGTTGCGAGGATCATTCTCTTGGGGGGAAAGGAGAACTAAAAATATTTATTTATAGCTGTGTCTTCTGTTTATAGTGTGCTGATTCTGTTTGTAACATCTCAAAAATGACTGAATTATTTATCAGGAGCTATAGCCTGCTTGTGACCTAAAAAGCATAAACTTGATAAAATTTGAATTTTACGGACAAAATTGAATTAACTCAGCTATATAGAGCATTGTATTTTTTTAAATCAGCTCAGGTGTACTGATTTACACCTCAAAATTTGACCTTCTGTCTTTGGAACAGAGCTGACATAAATTAACTCCTGAAAAGGAGAAGCATGATTTTCTGATAAAATAATATTCTTATACCATTTAAGCTGAAAAAGAAATATGCTGTAATTTTGTCTCTGTTACAAAGTCAAGTCACTTAATCTCCTTGGTTGAGAATCACTTCCATTCTGCAACAGATTTATGCACCCTCTGAGACTGAGCTTGAGGAATTAGTGATGCACAGACTGGAGTGAATTTGCTCTCTTACTAGTTCCTTGTCTGAAAATCCAGAATAACAGCTTCTTTACCTGCAAGAAATCATAGAATCATAGAATAGTTAGGGTTGTAAAGGACCTTAAGATGATCTAGTTCCAACCCCCCTACAGGGGGCAGGGACATCTCCCACTAAACCATGCCCCCCAAGGCTATGTCCAATCCAGCCTTGAACACCACCAGCGATGGAGCATTCACAATTTCCCTGGCTAACCCATTCTGTAGATGTATTTTAATAATCTTGATCCTTTACACACTGTGGGTGTGGAAACTGTATTCATAACATTCTTTTCATAAGACCTGTAGCAGATTCGCTCCAAAACCATGTGGATAATTTCATACAATTGATACATTTATTTAAATGCAAAAATTAGCATAAAAGAACTCTTAATAAAGTTGGTTTATACTGTGCCTGAGCATCTCTAAGCTTTGTCTTTACATACAAGCATGCTTCTCAGAGCATTTTTTAGCACTACAGTTTTCATATGTGAAATCTTCAGCATTGCGCACCTAGCAGATGCTGCTCTCATGTATGTTTTTCAGGCTGAAGTGATACAATTCAGTGCATTTCTCTGTTCATACTGAAGCATTGCTTGAACTATTCTGACTCAACGAAATTTAAATATTCATTGTCTTCGCTGAGAACAATTCAAGGCCATCAGATAATGTGGCAGTCATTCATTTTGCATCAAAACATGTGGCTAAGTAGCAGGGATGGAAGAAACACTCCTAACACTCTTTAGAAGTACTAGCAGCCACTGCTGATTTTTACCTAGAATGAGTGTGCTGCCTTTATTTATTCATTAGTCACTCCTTTTTTCCTTATAACTGAAATCAGTTTGGGGTGGGTTGTGTGGGGAGAAAAATAAAAAGAAAAGACAGTCTTCCCTTGCTAGGTCTTACTTCATCACTGACAGACTTCGACACAAGCCATTGAGTTATGAAGGCTGATATATTCTATTTGATATTAATAACATTTTTTCTTTATCCTTAATAAGAATCCTTCTAAATTCTAAACTCTTGACTTGACACTTCCCATGGTAATTAATTTTGTAATCTGTTTTTAAATACAAAAAACGTATTTGTTCTGTAATTGCTATTTTTTGAGTTACTCCTTTGCTTTCACATTTCGGAAGATTTCCTATCTACTAAATCTAGAACCCCATATCCAGTCTTTATTGTATTATTTTTCTGAATTCATTGAGTCAGAGTAAAATTTGCTCTGACTTCTTCCTCTCTGGGAAACCTGTTCCTGTGTTTAACTACTCCTACCTCAAAGATATTTTTTATGTCCAATCAAAACTTTTCTTTGTGAAAGTTGCGTACTTTGCTTTCTGTTCTGTTGCTGTACACACTTGAGTAGAGTCTGGCACTGTATTTGCTAGAACCAACCATTTGATAAATGAAAAATGCAGTTAGATTCCACTTTTCTTTTCCTTCCTAAACAAGCTCATTTCTCTTTTTGATCTCATAACAGTAACACTGCTGTGGATAGATGCATATAATTGAAAAGTAGTTACAAAAACATAGCCTATTATGCATGTGTATACACGTGCACGTACTCACAAACACACACAAACGCAAACCCTTTTAGTGAACCACTGCTCTGTAGAATGAATTTTCATTGACCATAAAATAAGAAAGCATGCATGATCAAGTCGTTGAACACAAATGTATTGAAATACACTGGGACTACCTGAAAATAACTCCTGTAAACCCTAACAAGATAAAGCATCTTTAAAAAATATTAAGACACTTCTGATTAAAATGAGTTTTGCTATCAAGTAACTATATCTTGATGCATGATAAAGTCATGGAGCCACATATGGAAATAACATCATAAAAATGTATCTCAAAGGGTGTAGAATGAGAAAGAGAATATAGTTTAGGGAAATCTCTCAACCATTTTATAGAGATTGATTAACATGACCAAGTATATAATGCTTTGAAGTTTCACACAAATGATAGAACAGATTAAATTGACTTTAGATTGTTTATATGAGATTGTAGCATAAACCATTGTGTGGGCACTGCTGTTTCAAGACAGGGTAGGAAGAACTGATAATTATGTTTTCCAGCAATTTGACCTGTGTAAGAGTTATTTCAAAGGAAATACATCTCTGTGACTTGCTTTCCATCTAGCACCACACCTCTGGCACTTGGTTCTAATCTTTGTGCAACTGTCATGTAGTCCAGCTTCCTTTACTCCATGTCTACCCCCTGCAATGTCTCAAGTCTGTCAATCTCTTGTCATATAGGGTCCAAAAATGAACTCAGTATTCAAAAAGCAGTCTAACAAATGCTAGGTAGAGGGAAATAATAACTTCCTTTGACCTCCTGGCTACGCTCTTGCTAATGCAGCCCAGTATACAGTTAACCTTCACTGCAGCAACAGTGTAGTGTTGGCTCATGTTGAACTTGCCATTCGTTAGGAAACTAAATTTCCCTTCAGCAAAGCTTTTGCTTTTGTCTAATTTCATAAAGGTTTTGTTGGTTCATTTCTCCAGCTTGTAGGGGCCCCTCTGAATAGCTGTCTTGGTACCCAGCATATTAATCCTTTGTACCAGTCTGTCCAGGTTAATTAATCTCTATGCTCTTCAGTTCAAAGGGGCAACATATAATATTATAGCCATTGCTTCCTAGACTGTAGGACAACAAAAAAAAAATCAAAGGAACTTTTATTTTACCTTGACTATAGCTAGGACTGAGGACTGATTGTAGGTAGTTCATGCTATTTTATTCTTCTAATAAGATTTTCTAGATATAAAATTATTTTAAAATACCTATTGTGTGTATATTGCTAGATCTAAAGGGGAGTAACCTAAATAACAACAGAAAAATACTTTTACAATTAAGGTATTAGTCATCCATTTTATAAGATTTTTTTCAGGGTAATATTATACATGGGAATAAGCAGTCAAACTTTACTTAGTTTGAACATGAGCAAGAGCGAGCAAGAGCAAGCAAGTGCTCACAATCAGTCATACAATGCTATATACATTTCCTATACCTCCAGCTCAGTCTTTCTTTGCCTCTCAAAAGGTCTCAATTTACATTTCAGATAGTAGGCGTTCCTTGTTTCCCACAGCTCCTGACAGTGGCAGCAAATTTTCCATCTGGTTTAATAAAAGTGACAAAGAATCAAATTCCATTTTATCACTTTCTAATCCAGTGATTCAATGATCATTCCTATCATTTGAAATTTTTGCAGATATCTTTATTGCTAAGTTATGTTCTACTATAAAATAGTTTACTTTGGAAGGATACAGTTAGTTTTGGATACCAAATATTGGAGTCTTCTGTAATTCCTGCAGGTTTTGTGCTACAGTTTTAATCCAAAAGGCAAGCAAACAGACAGGAGAAAATGGCTAAGGCTGGATGTTCAAAATGAAGCTGGCACCTTCCTTTAGATACACACAGAGACTTCAAAGACTCGCACCAGGCTTAGGACTTGGACAGACTAGTTTCCCAAATTGCCATCCTTCCTAGCATTTGTTCAGCTTTGTTGACATACTTGACCTTGGATGGATTCTTAATTAGGCCTTAATTAGATCTAATCTGAGCAGCATAAAATGACACTGTATTAAAATCATAAGGAACAGCCTCTTTGTGCTAAGGCTCCAAATTCTGTCAATTCAAGTTAAGGGGAACAGATGTTAGGATGTTAGGAGCAGAAAAATCTGGGCGTGAGGGGGTTAGGTAAAGCTTCCAGTGAAAGTATGCTACAGGTTTGTTGTATTTTTAAAACAATCTTGTCACCTCATGTGTGATTTTAATGTTGCCATTCTAAAAGATCTTTCAAAAACTCTTTTTTGGTTTTGGTTTTGGATTTTTTTTCTTTTCTTTAGCCAGCTACTCACTTTATTGTGACACTAGTGTACATTGCAGTTTCAATATCATGCTGCTTTCTGCAACTGGGACACAGGAGGATGAGACAACAGTCATGAGAGACATTCTGGCAACATTGAATTTGAGATCTTTCAACCTCCTTTTCACTGTGCTGGAAAACACATATAGACAGTGTCTGTGTGAGGCTATTACTTTTCTCTCTGATTTTACATGGGTGCAGCAACTATCAGATAATACAAAAGTAATGTAGGGAACTGATATTGTGTCATCTTGGAGAAGTGTTCATTTTATGTAGTCAGAATGAACTTTTCGGCCGCTGTATTTTATGAATCCAGATGAATGACAGAAATATGTGCAAAAGAGACAGTGCACACTATGCAACATTATGTAGTATGCATAATATATTGAAATGCAATAACATAAAATGTATTATATATAATATTAAATAAGGAATATAAACTTAATATATAATACATAATGTAATTTCATATCAGAACTCCTGTTTTTCAGACATGTCTGGGTTTTTTTAATGAAGGAGAAAGGACATTTTCTTTAGCATTTCAAAATAACACTCAGTCTTATTGCCATCCCTAAGTTAAATGTCTTGTGCAGTTCACAGAAAAGGAGAATTTTATTTTTATTTTTTACCTCATGCTTTCACAAGCTTCATTCCCACTTATTCGCCCCACACACAAACAGGTATATTCTGTACACTGAAGGCAAAGGAGAAGTGATTACAGCACTGCAGACAACCAAAGCTACATAAAATATTAAGACAGAAGTCAGAGAATAACTGGACTCTGGACTGCACGTATACAGATATATGTTTATCTGTATCCACCTTCACTGTGTTCTGCAAGGCTTAGTAAATGCCGTGTTATTTGATTAGATATCTTTCTAAATCCCTATTTTAAAAACAGAGTACTGATTCAATAATGATCAGTGTGATAAGAATGATATCAAGGTTAAAAAGCCCCTTTAGAAGTAATTTACCCTCATAAGGATTTTCTCTTTGACCAGCTAAACGGCTGGCTTTTGCATTAAAGAACAGTTTCATATTTCTTAAAAAAATATATAAAATATTGCTTTATTAAAAAAATGTCATTAAATCCTAACTTCTTTGCCTCAGTGGTTTCTTGTGGCAATAGAAACTGCTGATTAATTATGCATTTAAAAAAACAACCACACTTCTTTCATCTATTTCTGTGCAAGGCTGTCCTCAAGTAAATTACACTGCAGGAATCAAGATCTGAGTCTCCTTTGCCTTCTAACTTCTTCATATTGTGCATTGAATTTTCACTGCACACAAAAGATGTAATGCAGTGGGAAAGTAAGCCCCAGTCCAACAATGACAAAAGCATAAATTACAGCCTCAGTCAGAAATGGAAACAAAGATAAAAGAAGTCTCTGTGGGGCAAAATCCAAAGACAGCAGTGCCATTTATTATTATCTCTAAAAATCTAAATGCAGTGGGGACTCTCATGGGCAAGTTGCACTACTCACCCTGCTACAAGAATCCCCTTTGATACCAACCCTGTTTTCCCATATATTTCCTGTGGACTAAAAACATTACCTTTACCTTATGTGAAAGTGATACCACTGGCCTCATTTTGCTCAGTGAAATCAGTGATCTACCCTCCCAACCTTCTTTCAACATAAAAGAGCATATTGACAGACAATAGCCTCATGTCATGAACATACTGTAGCTCCTGAGTCACAGAGGCCGCAGAAAGGAAATTTCTAATCTACCTTCTAGGCCTGTCCATGTAGGAAAAAAATGGAAATAATAATAACAATAATAAAAAAGTCACTACTATATTATACAAGAATATTTACAGTTAATTTTTTGGTTGGATGCTAGCATAAGAAATCCACAAGATATATGGAAAAGAAAGCTTCTTTTCAAATGGTCCAAAATAAAGCTAGGTTAAACATTAAAGCATGCAACATATTTTGAAAATGCATGCATACTTTGAATGTCAGAAAGGGTGAGGGGAGAGGAATAAGAAGATTTGATGTAGGCTGAAACAACCTGTCAGCCCATCAAGGCATAGCTGTTTACATTACCTTTTTCTTCTGTTTTCCCCAAGCCCAGAAACATTTAATTAACACTCCATGTAAAAGACATTGTTTGAAGTCATAGCACTAATAAAATCAATGGCAAAGCTGTCAGTGACTTTCAGAGACAGGGTTTCACTAATGGCTCCTCTAGAAGTTGTTCCAAATCAGGTTTTTCTTCAATTTCCCATTGTTGTTGTTATTATTATTATTAAATATTTATTAATTTTCCCAGCCAAGACTTGAAATAGTATCTTTTAGTTTTCATTAGACATGAAAGAAAAGAAATCTGGTGAGGCAGACTATAAGCATATGTGGAATTGAGAGCGCCTGCTTCATGGTGGTGATCCTATCAAGGGCCTATTCAGTGCAAAGTGAGCAATGAGTAAAGGGCAAAGTGATAAACAAGAAGACACAGAGAAACAAAGATGATAGAAAAAGGAGAGCAGAGACAGTGCCAAGGATGAAAAGTCTCCAGTCACCAACCAATGGGCCATTGAGAAACTCCAGGCACAGCTTTGGAGAGGAACAGCCTGGACTTTGTCACTCATAAAAAGGGGGAAACAAGAACATAGGAATCTGGAATATTCAAGAGGATTGTCAGCAAAACATAGGAGGCAGCGTGTAGGGGGAAGGGAACGGGAAGCAGTAAAGGAATAAGCAGCAGAGAGAGTTGTGCATAACAGCGTCCAAATGTGTAAAGGATATAACTGGTCACCCAATTGTCTGACCCAGACCTGCACCTGTCTTCTCCTTAAAGGATGTTTAGATCTCCCTGCACCACTTTGTTTGTTACCCCATGCTGGTGTAAGTGTGGTAGGGATAAGGTGCCAGTTGCTGGGGGTTTGAGTGCATCTGGGGACAGAAACCACAGTCAGATAGTGATGCTCTGGGATGGTGGTGTCAGCAGCTTGAGGCAGTGGGGTGTTAGGGCCACCAACCAGAGTGGGTGGGAGATTCAGTCTCAGCCACTGGGTAAAAATGGTGTGTGCCCTGAAAATCAGCTACAGTGGGACCAAGTGAGCAGAGTGAGGGGGGGCTGAGTGTCAGGTGCCTGGTGCTGGCTGCTGGGATTGGGGGGGGGCAAGTAAACCTAGCAATGAGGTACTCCCCTAAATCTAGTACTGAGCAGGGGACCAGGCAGGCAGTGGGGCTATGCCAGTGTTTGGGAGGACCCATGGTCTTAAGGTAGATGTGAGACAAGCATCTATTTGTTGGTGAACACCAGGAGGGACCTAATTGTGAGTCAGGGAGCACTGGGGCAGGTATGGGGTTCCAGGATTGAGGAAGAGATATCAGAGGGCCAGCAGGTCAGCACCAGTACTCAGTGCATGTATGAATGTACATGTGCTTGTGACTTTGGGGAGTTGGAGGTGTTGGGGTGTGTGTGTGCGTACATTCTTGCACTTGCAACCTTCAATCCTGACCAGCTAATTAAGAGACAGTAGACTATCTGCACTTGTGTTTATGTGGGTACCGCATCTAGGTGCACTTGCCCGTGGCAATAGATGCAACTGGACTGCATGACTGTGAGAGTATTTGTGTGTCTGTGTACATGTCTTTGGAGTACATGCTCAACTTTGGTACTGGTTAAACCTGCAGACAGGAAA
The DNA here is from genome assembly GCA_028858755.1 of Ara ararauna. Classification (NCBI taxonomy): domain Eukaryota; kingdom Metazoa; phylum Chordata; class Aves; order Psittaciformes; family Psittacidae; genus Ara; species Ara ararauna. The sequence continues at coordinate 57,053,363 of CM054378.1, forward strand.
GTAGCAGTCACATAGTCCCACCCTGGGCAGAAACCAGCTTAGGGCAGGAGGAAATCCTGGCTCTGGAGCTGCTGGAGGCCCACCTACTTACAGCGTTCCTTTGCACAGAGAAAGGGTGAAAAAGATAATTACTAAAATTATGATTTTTCTATTCTTTGAAGAATTTCAACATAAGAAAAACATACAACAAAGTATCTGATGAGCAGAGGAGTTAATAAAAACTAAAGTGAACCTTGTTCCTCTATTGCTGTGATCCCTATTTACCTATCATTTAATATCTGTCTTGGGTACATCATAGCTGCCTTGAATACATAAGTTTCCTCTTAAATTTCCCCCAGAATTTCCTAAGCTCTTCCACAGTACTTGCCTTTACCTACCATGGCTTTCGTGGTCTCTTCAGTGCTTCAGTTATTTTTGCCTGCCTTTGTGTGTCTTACTTTATTTTTTGTCCTATCTGCAGCATAAAATAACTTTTTTTAGAAAGGTAAAGAGTGAAGGTGGACCACCTTACTTTCACTTTCAAGCTTTTATGTATTCATATTTGAATTGTACTCTAATGGATAAATCTGATAGAACTCAAGAATAAATTCACATTCTGTATCTTGACTAAATGTCCTGAGTCATAAAGGCTGTTTTGTAGACAGTAGGATTATCACTCTGTTGTGTCCTTTCCACAATATGTAGGCAGAATTAAAATACGTAGAAATGTAAGTGACTCATCTGGAGGATACGCCTATAAACAAGTAGAGACAATACATGCAGACCACGGTACAAGATGTACTTTTGACTATTTTCTCTACGTGATGTTTTAAAAAACTAGCTGTTCACTGGCATGGCCTTGTCTCAATTGTATAGCAGAAAAAAAATCAGGTATCTAACATTAAGGGTACTTCAATCAAGAAACATGACAGGTTTGACATTTAAAATCTGAGGTATGTGTCAGTCACAACAAGATGCATCTTACAGCTACATCAGTGCATTTATATGTTTGCAACAAGTCTGAATTATGTCTTCACGAACAGCTGGTGTTTTAAATGCGAAACTCTTCCAAAACCATCACTCACATGAGAAGAAAATATATACTTTCGTAGATTACAGGTTTTATATCAAGCATTACTTGAAAACAGTCAAAGATCTGATAAAACACCGTGCAACAGGTCATATGTAGGTAAACAGACCTCCAGATATTTACCATGGCAAACTGTGAAGACTATGTTTTATCAGTAGACAGGGTTTTTTATTGTGCTTTTTTGGTGGGTTTTTTTTTTTTTTTGTTAGTTATTTTTATGTTAGCAATACACTTTTTATTCAAGGAAACAAGAAAAAATATATCACTGAGTTATGTTTCAGGAGGTTTTTTTATCTGTCTGCATGGGTATACATACTCCTTGTTCTCATAGAACTTAACCAAATAAAAATTAGCATTTTCTCATAATCAATGAGAATGAGTAAAGATGTAAGGCCAACTGGTATGAGATGTCTAATTCCAGTAATGCATGGAGCCTGGACATAAATTAAAAATCTAAATACAAATTTTTCTCCCAAAGCCATGCTTAACCATTTGACTAAATCCAGAAGTACTTACATAAGATGTGCACTGTAGCACCAATAAGTAGTATACCTCACCATGTTGAAGTTGCACTATCCTAATGCCAGCTTGATATAGAAACTATTCTTCAGAATAAATAGAAGTGATTCTAAGGACTTCCCAAACATATAGTAACTGAAATATTTTATATTCTTACTTTCTCTTGTGTGTGCTCTCCATGTAAAACTGAGTGAACTAGAGTAGATGTAGAAGATACTTAGAATTTATTTCAATTAAAAATCTGTTAGAAACTATCCAAAATCATAGAAAGGAAGTGGAAAAAGAGACTGAAAATCTAGCTCAATTAATAGTTGTATTGAGGAGGCTATCACTTAAGAAGGGAATCTATGAATAATTGGAAAATAAATACTTTAGAAAGATATAGGGAAAACATAAGATGCTTAAAGCCTGGCAAAACGCTTTAAAATGGAAAAGACACGACTGAAAGTATGAATGGGAGATAATAATTGAAGTTATAAGGCAGTTAATATACCACAACAGCATCAAAAGAGAGAATAGAGTTCCATTGTGGAAGAACTAATCAGATAATATCTCTGATAAAGGAAGTGCCACAGGACATAGCAGGTCAGTAACAATTACTTATATTAAGTCTGTCAAGCTGAAGATGATACCGTGACAGGAAGATACGACTGAAGATTATTCAAAAATGAGATATCCGAGAATTCATATGAGTTTTGAAAAAAGATATGCGCAGAGAAGTATGGGTGTATGTGGGAAGGAGTCCCTTTAGTGCAAGTCTCTCAGACCAGATGAAATACCATGAGATACTTTGAAACACATTTTGAAAGAAAGAATGACATAGGCTAAGGTAAGTGGAGAAAAAACCCTCACAGTTCTATGTGGGTTTCGAAAAGAAAGTGCATGCTAGACTTTATAAGTTATCTTCTAGACAAGAATAAAGTAGCATTAGTCCAACATTTTATGTGGCTTTTCATGGGAAATTATAAGTGAAGGCCGTGAATATGGGGATTGGCACAGGAATGTAGAGTGTATAAAAAGCTATTCATGTTGAGGAACAAGAACAACTATGATTTGTGCTGGAACAATATCAGACTAGAAGAAAATATCTACTGGAAGTTTTCAATCATCTATTTTGGGACACAACTTGCTTAATATTCCTGTTACTGAGTTAAGTTTTACAGTGAGAAGTTGAATTTCCTTGTTGACGAACGTTTGGGAGATATTGAAACAGAAGATGACTGAAATGTAATGCAGAAAGGCCACAATGAATTTAAAAACCAAACATCAGTAAAAAAAATGTTTTTATGCTTAAGGCATCTATTGATTGATTACTCTAAAGAGTAATATTTAATGTGCTTGATGCATACCTATCATATTCACATTTACATCATCTACTTAAATGTCTAAAATGTCTTTGAGTTATAGTCAACTAAAGCCGGGTTATGTAGTAGGGCTGATGTGAATGCTGCCCTTTGCAGCGATATTCTTGACATTCAAAGTTGAGGGGAAAACAGAGAGCAAATGCTTGCACCTGTCTTTCTGTGAGTGTTATGTTTGATGGACAGTAACTTATCAGCACACCTTCCGGACACTCAGTGTTGCAGTGAATGAATGAGCTTTCTCTTTGCCCTGCTCCAAAAACCTTGATGGAAGATGAGAAGCCTCCTAAAATAGTATAGCCTGCAAGCACTGCTTATTTTTCAAATACATTTGTTTACTCAGCTTTCTCCCCGCCTCAAACTATCTTGTGAATATAGTGATACTGAGGGTAATTAAGAAAATATAGATTGATTTCATAGCAGATAAGCATCTCTTCTGGTGGCTTTCCTGGCACTTTTCTAGGCAATGGGTTAAGGTTTATGAACTCTATCAGTAAGATGTTTTTGTTGATGATGCCAGTCAATTGGAAGTTACTTTGCACATTTATATCACCAATGATATATTCCTTGGCAGATCTGCAAAGTTACCTCTAGCTTTCCAGAATTAACAGGCTATGGGTATTATTCTATTTCTCTTTTATAAAATCAGATTTGTATAAGATTCATGAGCAGATATATTTATTTTTCTAAAATATTGTATGATATGCATATTATCTGAAATAGGCGATAAACCACTGTCTCTATTCTACATTTTTCATTATTATAAAGTCAAGTCTATTCATTCTATGAAGTGAAAATGCGATATTTGGAGTTGTGCCTCTACCTAATTGTAGTTCTAAGAGGTATTGCAGATTAAATGCATGACTGAATTACTTAAGAGGATGGGAATGGTGGGGATGGTGGTCATGGGGGAAGTATCTACACAGTAATTTAATACAAAGCCACTGCTGTTGGAGACAGAATACAGGGCTAGGTGAAACTTTTGCTTGCCTCATTCTTTTGCTTTTATATTGTCATTAACTATGCTTTCATCTAATTTTAAACAAATTATTTCAGAAAACTTCCGCTATGAAGTGTTGCATGTCTTTGTATACAATACCAATTTACTAGTGAGTGCAGACCAATGTGCCCCCAAAATCCACTGCCTACTAAGAAAGCTGATCAAGTAATGATCCTTATGAATAAAACCTGTTTAGTTTGAAATGCATGGGCTGCCACGTTACCCCTTCAAAGACAAGAAATAAGTTTGAGTCACTCTCATATTTAATTTCATTTTAAATTTTGCATTGAAACTATTTATATTGGGTAATTCAACGAATCTGAATCCTAAAATTTTCCCTCACACCTCAAGAAAAGAATATGGAAAAAAATTGATAGACATGGTGGCTTTTTTTCCTGTTTCAGAGGAGATAGACCTTTCATATTGTGCTTTTTTAAATCTTCTTGAGAACATGTGAGTTAAAAAAAAAGCAGAAGAATCAAGCAGATATAACTGACACCGAAACTCACAAATAGTTTTGAAATCTTAACGCAATTAAATCTCACTCAATATCAACTTTCATTACCAATCCAGGGGTCTGTTGCATTTTCCAAAATGGTACCTTGAGGTTCATAAACCTTTTAATATCCATGATCCCATCTTAGAGTTTTATTTTTTGCTAGGACATGTGTTTACTTTTGAAATATTAAAGAAAGAAGGCTTATCAGCCCCTGCTCCCAAATGTCTTAATAGTTTTATCTTTATTCTGTCCTTTGGGAGTAGGAAAATACACATCATTTAACATCCTGCCAACGCTGGCAACGGTTGTAAAGCACTAGAGGGAGAGAAGCAGCATTTCAGGACCACATAGCATGTTGAGATATAAGCCTAGTTCAAAGTATAGGCATGTGTTTCTTGGGTATTTGCTATAATGTATGTGTGTGTGGATGTGTGTACATGAGAAAAATAAGAGCAAAGGGAATTTGTAATCTGAAAATAGTTTAATAATTAGAAACATATTATCAGTATTTAGAAATAACTTAATACATAAATGCACTTTTTTCCATGATCAACTTTTTCATATCTTCTAAAAAACTGTTAATAATAGTAATTGATATGATAACATTTACTTACTTCTTTATTTCCTAATAATTTTAGAACACCATGTCCAACCCTTCCTACTGATGCATACTTTTTGACAAAACCAAGATGGCAATAAAACTGTGATTACATAGCAAAATTACTTGTCTCTAGCACTCAAACAACATACTTTATAATGACTGACTGCTTCACTGGTATCTTTTTGAGGAATGCAAGTAGAACTCTGTGGTTCAGAAGAAAATCTTTGCCATAGAAAACCACATAATCTGATTTACTGAAGAAATGTCTAAAAAAAAAAGACATTTTAATTTCTCAAAGGAATATATACATGTATTTCACACATATGAGATATCAGATGCTGTCAGTAACAAAAATGGGATTGAGTAGATAGTGTGAGCAAAACAACCTAAAGCTACATAATTGCACTGTTGTCATCAGCACCATCTACTTTAATCCTAGATGTTCATTATGTGGCAGCAGACCAGCCAGCCTGTTATAGCTGCTGTGAAGAGGGTATAGTGTCCGATATAGCTAATTACATCTCTTCCATTTTCTCGCATCCTCACAGCAAAAAGGCTAATGATGTCCTGTTTTCCAGAATTATCATCTACAGTTTTGTCAATGATAGATTGCATCTAAGTGCTATTATCAAATAGCACAGGAATGAATAACAACTTAATTGCACAGTTATCATATCCAAAAGTTATGCATTTGTTAAAAGGTGTGGGAAGATATGCTTTTTGAGACCTGGCTCATTAATTACAAGAAGACCCTAATAAACAAAGGTGTAAAGTCTGCATTAGTTATTCTGACAGGAACGAATGCTTGTGAACACAGCAAGCAGAGACTGTTTCTCCATACCAATGAGCTAACATGAGGATCAAAATCTTGTTTAATGGAAAAATTTATATTGTGGAAGTATTAGTCTTTTCAATAAAAGCAAGCTCTTCAGACTCTTGCTTCTAAGGGATGTACAAATTGCCTGTTTAAAATATCAAGCTAAAATATATTATTAAAGGTCTCACCTGAATCTAATTGTTTACATGTTATAGAGCCAATATTAAATTTTCAATTTTCAATTTGTGTTTCTATGGTCATATGAATTTCCAATTCTTTTCATTTCCCACATACTCACCTTGAATAGACTTCTCAAATGGAGTTTTGTGTTTTCATAAAGCAGACATAATAACTCTCACTTTCCTAGTAAAACAATTCTTGGTATCAGATAGGAAGGTAAGACATGAATGAAAGATGATTCTTTACCTGTCATTAGCATGTTAATATAACAGTAGATAGAGAATGCATCTGATGACAGTTTTAAAATAGTGGTTTTAGAAGTTTTTCTGTACTCTTAAACAGTAGTCATACTAATTGTTAAGTACTACCCACAGTTTCTGCGATATTGCAGTAGAATATTGTGATGAAGCTGGATTTGAGAGGTAAGGAAATATTTAAATCAGAATTCTTAGCCAAATGCTACAGAATCATCAGTATTATTAGCATAATAAACTATCAAGATTATGGAATCTGACAACCAGAATATACCCAGTTTAATGACATAATTATTCATTCAAATGCTTTTCATTTATTTATTTTAAATTGCTCTGTTTTGGATTAAAATTAGACAAGATTCTGATGAACAGAATTAAATTGCATCCCAGTTTTTAAGTGTTTCTGTAGTTTAAACTGGAACTCCATTAGCTATGAGCAGGCAAAAAAAGATCCTATTTTGTGGCATGATAGTTTAAGAATCAAATGATAGGAAACAAATGGAATGACAAAAAAAAAAAAAACCAAACAAACCAACCCCAAAACCAATAAACCAGCAGTTGCAAAATAATATTACTTAAAGCTTACTTAATTCTAATCTAATTAAATTCAATGATTACTTAATCCTTGAGAATCCTTTAAGTGAGAATTGGGTTCAGAGGATTTTGATGTAAGTTTTCCAGTACATAACAGCTGAATGCTAGACCAGAAATACTGTGGTCAGGTTGAGTGCTTACTAAATATGGGCCTTGATGACTGTCCATTTCTTATTTGATGATGATATAAAATTCAAGTTTGCCTCTGTCTTTCCCTCCTGTATATCTTCTGTTTAAAGGAAATGGGTAAGAGCACTACAGAGCCTCAGGTAATGCCATACCGACCACTGCAACTCGGGGACTACCCAACATCTTTTCATCTTTCAGTGACAGCAGTAGGATCCCACAGACATCGCCTTCTGCTGAGAGTTTAAAGCCACTTCTTAGCAGCAGTGCTTTCTCCTTATTACACTAATTTCTATGGGATGACATCAGTCCCTCCCCCCCCAAAGAAAAAAAAAAAGCTCAGCCATTACAAGAGTATGAGTTTCAGAATGCAAGAAGAACTTCATTGGTTCAGAGTCAGAAGACTGCGACTCCCAACACCTCAGTCTCTCTGAATCTTCTCAGGATAACCACAGAACCACATAAGAAAGAGATAAAGATTTGACCAAAGACCAGCAAAAGACACTTCAGACATCTTCGAACCATCTTTCTGACTGCGCAAACTCAGGCTCATCTTAGTACATGAGATGTCCCAGAGACATGGCCATTAGAACTGCTAGAAATATTAGAACATTATGTGAAACACTTGCAGTATTTCATATTCTATAGTCCAGAAGACTTATCCATAATGGCTGCAGCTAGAGCCATCTTTTCTCATTACATCATACCTGTTTAAAAGATGATTCTATGTTTTTCTACCTTTCACTAACAATATTGGGCTCTAGAAAGTGTGCTTCTGTTTTTAGCCATATACCATACTTGTCTCCCTGCTAGAGGGTCCTTTCTATTGCAGTTTCACAACTACAGCATTTTTCTGTCGTCCTCCACTCAATGTGAAAGAACCTTCTCATGTATCTTTGTCGTGGTTTAAGCTGTAAATCACGCAGCCCGTTCTCTCGCTCACTCCCCTCTCTTTCTTCCCCCTGCTCCCAGGTGGATGGGGAGAATCGAAAGAATGCAACTCCCACAGGTTGAGATAAGAACAGTTTAGTAACTAAAGTATAACACAAGACCACTACTGCTACCACCAATAATAATAATGACAAGGCAAATACAAGGAAAGAATACGATCGCTCACCACCTACAGCCAGCCGGAGCAAGCAGTACACCTCCACCCTTCTGGGTCTCTGCTCTCCGTTTTACATCCTGGGCATGACGTGCTGTGGTATGGAATAACCTCTTTGGTCAGTTTGGGTCAGGTGCCCTGTCTCTCCTTCCTCCCGGCTTCCCCTCCTCCCTGGCAGAGGATGAGACTCAGAAAGTCCTTGGTCAAACCAAAACATTACCAAGCAGTAACTGAAAACACTGGTGTTATCAACGCTGATCCCAGGCGAAAGTCAAAAACACAGCACTGCACCAGCTACCAAGAAGGAGAAAAATGACTGCCACTGCTGATTCCATGACAATCTCACAGCTGAATCAATCCATACTTGATACTTTTTCACATATTTAGTACATTAAAAAGTACCACACCTGTTACCTAATCTTCAACATTCCCAAGGCAGCTCCAATATTACTTCTACATATCATCTGTCTACATGGTGTTACAAACTTTCATTATAAAAAACAAACAAAGAAAACACAAGGAATACATCTAATGTTTAAGTTATATCGAAAAAAAGGTGTCATATAATAAGGAGAGATAAGTTTAGGATTTGACTTACTGATCTGAAATGTGGTGGTTTGGATTTATTTTAAAACCTGTCCTTTAGTATAGGCTTAGATCATCATAGCAACTAAGATATTACCAACATACTGAAAAATGCATTCAGAAGACTTTCAATCATTAAAAACGTGTTTCAGATTTATAGAATCATAGAATAGAATATAGTTAGGGTTGGAAAGGACCTTAAGATCATCTAGTTCCAAACCCCCTGCCATGGGCAGGGGCACATCCCACTAAAACATGCCACCTGAGGCTCTGTCCAACCTGGCCTTGAACACCGCCAGCGATGGAGCATTCACAACTTCCCTGGGCAACTCATTCCAGTGCCTCACCACCCTTAAAGTAAAGAACTTCCTCCGCATATCCAATCTAAACTTCCTCTATTCAAGTTTGAACCCATTTTAAACCATTACTTCTTGTCCTCCAGAGCTGCACACTGTACTCCAAGTGAGGTCTCACAAGAGCAGAGTAGAGGGGCAGGATCACCTCCCTCGACTTGCTGGTCATGCTTCTTTTGATGCAGTCCAGGATACGGTTAGCTTTCACACACTGAAGCCGGCTCATGTGAAGTTCATCATCGACCAGTCCCCCCAAGTCCTTCTCCACAGGACTGCTCTGAATCTCTTTCCTGCCCAACCTGTAGCTGTGCCAGAGATTGCTCCCACCCAGGTGCAGGACCTTGCACTTGGCATGGTTTAACTTCATCAGGATGGCATCAGCCCACCTCACAAGCGTGTCAAGGTCCCTCTGGATGGCATTCCTTCCCTCCAACTTATCAACCAAACCACACAGCTTGGTGTCATCGGCAAACTTGCTGAGGGCGCCCTCAATCCCACTGTCCATGTCACTGACAAAGATGTTGAACAAGACCGGTCCCAGCACCGATCCCTGAGGGACACCACTCGTAACTGGTCTCCAGCTGGACATTGAGCCACTGAGCACAACTCTTTGCGTGTGGCCACCCAGCCAGTTCTTCATCCACCGAGTGGTCCACCTATCAAATTGATGTCTCTTCAATTTAGAGATAAGGATGTCATGTGGGACTGTGTCAAACGCTTTGCACAAGTCCACCCAGATGACATCAACTGCTCTACCCCTGTCCATCAGTTTCGTAGCCTCATCATAGAAGGCCACCAGATTGGTCTGGCAGGATTTCCCCTTAGTGAAGCCATGCTGGCTGTCACCAACCGCCTCGTTGTTTTTCATGTGCCTCAGCATGCCTTCCAGGAGAATCCGCTCCAAGATTTTGCCAGGCACAGAGGTGAGACTGACTGGTCTGTAGTTCCCTGGCTCATCCATTTTCCCCTTCTTGAAAATGGGGGTTATATTTCTTTTTTTCCAGTCGTCAGGAACTTCACTTGACTGCCATGATTTTTCAAATATGATGGACAGTGGCTTAGCAACTTCATTTGCCAGCTCCTTCAGGACCCGCAGATGGATTTCATCAGGTCGAACGGACTTCTATACATTCAGGTTCTTAAGATTGTCTCGAACCAGATCCTCTCCTACAGTGGGCCCAGGGTCTTCGTTCTCACTGTCCCTGCGTCTGCCTTCCAAGACTTAGGGGGTGTGGTCAGAGCGTTTTCTGGTGAAGACTGAGGCAAAGAAGTCATTATGAACCTCAGCCTTCTTCAAATCCAGGGTAGCCAGTTCTCCAGATAGCTTCCATAGGGGGCCCATGTTGTCCCTAGCCCGTCTTTTATTTGCAATGTACCTATAGAATGCCTTCCTGATTTATCAGTAAATTGAGTAAAATTCTTCAATCTCTATTAAAAAAATAATAATATGTTCTTACCTTCATAACTCTTATTTCCAAAAGGTACTGTGGTTGTGTGCAAATGTGGTTTAAAAAACGTCAAAGTCAAAGTGCATGCATATTCACAGTGATCTACTCTTAGCATATGATAAGTCCTGATAAACTTAAGTTTAGTTGATGCTGCTCAAAAGAACATAAGGAACTAGTCGTTATCCCTCACCTGCTATGGTTTGTTGAACCAGTAAGTAGTCATACTGAGACACTGAATAGTCATTTATTTATTAGCTGGGTACCTTTAGTGTTTTGCATCATAAAGGCATGTAACAAAATGAACTTAAGTTTTGTAATGAATTGCCCTTAGTAAAATAATGTAACATTTTCTTTGGTTTTGTTGTTTTTTGTTTTTTTTTTTTTTTTTTTACAAGGAAGGCCATTTTTTGGTAATTTTTTTTTTTTGTTGGAGTTCACTATTTTTTTTTTAATTAAAATTGTCCTTTTCAAAAAGAAAAAATTTAATAAGTTTTTTTTTATTGTGTTTACTTCTATTTCAGTAGGTAATGGAAATATTTTTTCTATATTTTGTTATATAGAAACAAAAAAATCTATTAAATTTTTTATAAGTCTTTAAAAAAGGGGGGAAAAAAAATCTTACTAGAGTGTTGCCTAGAAAATCATTCTTTTTCTCATCAGTTCCTGTGTTACTGCATGAGTTTCACAATTTAAATATAGTTATAGAAGAGCAATGTGTGTTTGCTTAACAAGATAAGCTACGTTAGTAAAGTATGTAGTAGGCAGCACTAAATGCTATAACATGACCAGATAAATCAACATCTAGCTATTTTCACACTAACTTTATACAATAGCTGCACTATAAATTTTTTATCTCCAGACTCTGACACTGGTTTTAGAACAGTTATTCAATATGTCTAACAACATGTTTTGTCTTTTGGGTCAAGAAATCAAGGTTCTTTTTAAGCAAGGTGAAAACCAAACACATGCTTACTGCTTTCATATTACTATGTATTTATTGCATATAAACAGTGATTTACATCAATATGATGTCCAGAATTCAAAATTATGGCTTTTTCTGTCATTCAGCCTTTATCCATTTGTATGGATCTCACATGGTCTCCGTCTGATTTCAGGTTCTTTGTGGTGCTGACTGGGCATTGCTTATCTGAGGCCCCAGGAGAAAATTCTGAATTGTCACAGACCTTCTTTAAGGGTTATGAGCATTTTACATCTTATTCTAGCTTTTAGGAGATGGTAAAGTCACCTATCAGTTCAGACTGATAAATCCTTGTCAGTGTTTAGTGTTTATGCAATGGCTAAATTCACTATTGTCGCATCATTTTCTCATGGCTGATGAAATAAATCACAGCCTACAGGAAGCCAGCGTAAAGGACATAAAATTTGCAGCACAAATTATCGTCTCTCTCTCTCTCTGCCATTTTCTGCATAATAACCAAACAATAACTATCAATAATTGCCACATTAGAGTGTTCAGTTAACTTCAGATATACTGAAGTCTCATACCAACACTTAAACATCTTAAGATAACAGAAGTGAAAGTCCTGCAATTAGCAGTAAGGCAGTGTCGTGGTTTAAGCCTCTCTAACCACGCAGCTCGTTCTCTCCCTCATTTTCCCCTTTTTTTCTTCCCCCCGCTCCCAGAGGGATGGGAAGGAGAATCGAAAAGAATGCAACTCCCACAGGTTGAGATAAGAACAGTTTAGTAACTAAAGTATAACACAAATCACTACTGCTACCATCAATAATAATAATGACAAGAGAAGTACAAGGAAAGAATACAATTCTCACCACCTAAAACCAAGCCTGACCACGCAGTGCACCTCCCACCCTTCTGGGTCTCTCCTCTCCGTCCTCCATCTTGGGCATGACGTGCTGTGGTATGGAATAACCTCTTTGGTCAGTTTGGGTCAGGTGTCCTGTCTCTGCTTCCTCCCGGCTCCCCTCCTCCCTGGCAGAGCATGAAACTCAGAAAGTCCTTGGCCAGACCAAAACATCACTAAGCAGTAACCGAAACACTGGTGTTATCAGCGCTGCTCCCAGGCCCAAAATCAAAAACAAAGCACTGCACCAGCTACCAAGAAGGAGAAAAATGACTGCTGCTGCTGAACCCATGACATTATCCACCCCTTATTCCATACCATTCACGTCATGCTCAGATCCCACATTTTCAATATACCATCACATGTATATGTATATATACATCTACACACACACAGAGAGGGAGAGAGATCATTCCTCAGTGCATAGACCAATCCCTACAAAGCTGCTGAGTCCATTCGGTTCGTGACGTCAAGCTCCGTCTTCTGTAACAGCCTTTCAGAGCAGGAGAGGCTGTGTGCAGAGTTCACACTCGTCAATAACCTTGGCAACAGTGTCCATTGCTAAGTCCACCCCTCGATCATAAGTCCATCTGTATGCTGCATCTCTGCCCTGATGGCCTGAAGTGTCATGGGCCCACCGGGCTAAAAATAATTCACCCTTATGTTGCTAATCTAAGTCCATCTGAGCCACTTCAATTTTAGCAGCTTTATCCACTTGTTGGCTGTTCTGGTGTTCCTTAGTGGCCCGACTCTTGGGTACATGAGCATCTACGTGGCGTACCTTGACCACCAGGTTTTGCACCCGGGCAGCGATATCTTGCCACAGTGCAGCAGCCCAGATGGGTTTACCTCTGCTTTGCCAGTTGCTCTGCTTCCATTGCTGCAACCACCCCCACAGGGCATTGGCCACCATCCATGAGTCAGTATAGAGATAAAGTACTGGCCGCTTTTCTCGTTCCACAATGTCCAAAGCCAGCTGGATAGCTTTCACCTCAGCAAACTGACTCGATTCACCCTCTCCTTCAGCAGTTTCTGCAACTTGTTGTCGAGGACTCCATACGGCTGCCTTCCATCTGTGATGCTTCCAAAGCACTGGAGGGGTCCAGTGGACTAGATACTTGCCCATACAGTCCCACACACCCTGCCACTCATGACTGTCCAGCTTTGGGGAAAATCTCTTGATCATCATACATCATAGTCTAACCCCAGGCAAGGCCCACACCCCACTCTGCTTAACTCTTGGGACCACACAAAATGGTTGTGGGTAAAACACACTGTGTATGGATGTCAACATGCTGATCCCCATCACAATCAGCAGGCAGGTCTCAAGGGGACCCAAAGGCCGCTCAAACCCTTCAGAACTCTCAAATGAGGCTGCTGTACTTGTCACTGAGGCTGGTGTAGCTGCTGTGCTTGCCGGCTCTCTCACCAGCAGCTGCTCTTTGTCTGAGTGCAGGTCTTCCTCCTCTGCCTTGCTGGGAAGTGCTGCGCGGTCTCCTGCATCCCTTTGGAGCTCTGCGGGCGGCTGCTGGGGAATGCTCTCGGCCGCTGCGCGGCTGGGCTCGGCTACGGGGCTCGGCTTCACCACCATCGTCACCTCCCGCTGCTCGGCAGCTGCCGGGCTGGGCTCAGCGGGGGGGCTCACCCCTTCTGCTACCTCCTTCCTCTGCTTGGCAGCCGTCGGGCTGGGCTCGGTGGGGGGGCTCGGCTCCTGCTCCCCGGGTCCGCTCCCCCGGGCCGTTTCGGCAGCCGGCGGCTCCCGAGGCAGCCCCCCTCGGCTCTCCACAGCCTCGCCAGGACGGTGAAGAGCAGCCGAACTGCCAGGTACACATCCGCCCCCCACTGCTTCCGGAGCCCGCCCCTATTAGAAGCCATTCCAATAAAGTACAATGAAACAAGGACCTTAACCCAAAACCCATATCTGAAAAATGCTAAGATAACAAATACCGGCTGTAAGTAAGGTACAACAGGCTGAAACCCTGAACGCAAGAGAACCAAAAGCAACAACTTTGAGAGCCAATAAATCAGCATTGTGACGAGTGGCTATTAATCCTGTCGTTATCTCAACCCTTCGAGCCCCACGTTGGGCGCCAAAAAGAACTGTCGTGGTTTAAGCCTCTCTAACCACGCAGCTTGTTCTCTCCCTCATTTTCCCCTTTTTTCTTCCCCCCGCTCCCGGAGGGATGGGAAGGAGAATCAAAAAGAATGCAACTCCCACAGGTTGAGATAAGAACAGTTTAGTAACTAAAGTATAACACAAATCACTACTGCTACCATCAATAATAATAATGACAAGAGAAGTACAAGGAAAGAATACAATTCTCACCACCTAAAACCAAGCCCGACCACGCAGTGCACCCCCCACCCTTCTGGGTCTCTTCTCTCCGTCCTCCATCTTGGGCATGACGTGCTGTGGTATGGAATAACCTCTTTGGTCAGTTTGGGTCAGGTGTCCTGTCTCTGCTTCCTCCCGGCTCCCCTCCTCCCTGGCAGAGCATGAAACTCAGAAAGTCCTTGGCCAGACCAAAACATCACTAAGCAGTAACCAAAACACTGGTGTTATCAGCGCTGTTCCCAGGCCCAAAATCAAAAACACAGCGCTGCACCAGCTACCAAGAAGGAGGAAAAATGACTGCTGCTGCTGAACCCATGACAGGCAGGTAGAGAGGCAATGATAGCTAAAGTGTAGCTGAGGGAGGCTGACCATTATCTAGTTAAATTTTCCGATGTAATAGTAAGCTTAGGAACATTTATTAATATTAATGAAGTTAGCATAAAGGTTAGTAAATTCTTCTGCAGTTGAAAAATAAATAGTTAAAGACTCCTGGAAGTCTAACACGTAAGTGGTAGAATTTTTATTTATGCATGCCTGTGTATGAGCATGACAGAACAAATAAAGTACAGAAGCCAAATGCATGGTGTCATAGCCATTTTTGAAACAGTTGCAACTAGCTAACTGAAGAAAATTGTTGAACTGTCATTAGAAACAAGTCCGGAATACAAAGCAGATAATTGCTGCATTATAATTATAGACCAATACCTAAGATGTTTCATCCCTTGTTCATCTTGCTTTTGATTTTCTATCATACCCTGAGGTCTGTTTATTTCAACAGAGGTTTTTCTAATCTGACAGAGTTTTTTGTCAACTGCCAAAAAATAGAGATAATGAAATCATGACCTACATAATTTTATTTCTGCAATTGTTGCCCTTTTCAGCTATTGCATTCTTAGTAGGACTAAAATGCATGCTACCTTGACAGCGTGATGACTATCTGTCATTAAACCACAAATTTTGATCCTGTTGAACTTTGCAGTGAAAAAATTCAGAAGTTTTTGATTTGGTTTTTTTTCAACTCTACCAACAATTTATTTTCCACAATGTCAAGTTATATCATTTTAGTGAAAACTTTGAAGACAAAGTCCACATGATAGCAGTTCAATTTAAGACTAATTCCTGGCACTAAAATTTATTCAATTTTTTAAACTGAGCTAATGTGCAAACAACAGAAATTTGATCTTTTAATAGGAATTTTCAGGAATCATTAGTAGCAGATAGTATTACCAACTGAAACAGTTCTCAGTTTCCACACTAGATCACTAGACATCGAGATTGCCACTTGAACATAAATTCAGATGCTAATTTAAACTGGTAAATGTATTCACCCAAAGAACAGAAGTTTTATTTCTCAGGAATTTTGTTTTCCAGAGTTCATTTTGGAATTAGTAAATCAAATTTTGCTTCACTTAACCTCTATACATACTTATGATAATATATTTACAGGGTATCAATTGGTAGAAGCCTGTAATAACTTATAATAACTAAATGTTTTGACTTCTCTATTCATGTTTCGACTTCTCTATTCATGTTTCAATAATAAGGAAAGTATTTGATACCGAGGGCTAAATACCACGTGTTTATGCCCTAAATTACTTCATATAAAACTAAAAAATATTATCATGCCTAAGCTGAAGGACTTTGGTATGTGGAGGTGTAGCAGAACATATTGATAAAATCTTGCTTATGTCTTACATTTCTTTCTGATCAAATATGTTTACTGTATGTAAGCTGTGAGGCTCTTAATAACACAAGGTGCAATTCTCTCCAAGTAAAAAAACACTAAACTTTAGTACTTGTGACAAAATACTCTATAATTTAAAAATCTCCACTGAATTTAAAGCAATTGATTAATCTGAGATTAGTTACTAACTAAAACTGAAATAGAATCTTGAAAACATGCAATAGGACAAATTTCAGAAAATACCAGGAAAGGCTGACTCATTTTATATGTATAAAATACCTGTATGTACATAAAAGCTTTATCACATACCTTGTTTAGTGCATTTATCTAAAAAAATACCCACTCAGGTATGCTAAGACAAATTATATCTTGTTTTACCATTGTTGTCAGAAGTAGAACGAAGTGACAAATAGGTGATATAGAGGACTAACAGTGATACAATTAGACTTAATGCAGAAGATATACATATATAACATGGAAATCAATGAAAGGAATTATAGATCTCTGTGGTGGGAATAAAATACATCAGGACTGCTACCTGCAGGTTGTCATACCACAGTCCTCTGGACTGCAGTAACAGGGAAGTGTTTTTTCCCTTTGGGTTTATGCCCAGTAGCCTGGGATTGTGACAGAATCCTGGGATGGCCAGAGCTTTGCGGAGGCTGTCCCAGGTGTCTTCTCACAGAATCAGAGAATCATAGAATAGTTAGGATTGGAAAAGACCTTAAGATCATCTAGTTCCAATCCCCCTGCCAGGGGCAGGGACACCTCCCACTAAACCATGTCACCCAAGGCTATGTCCAACCTGGCCTTGAACACCACCAGCAATGGAGCATTCACAACTTCCCTGGGAAACCCATTCCAGTGCCTCACCACCCTTACACTAAAGAATTTCTTCCTCATATCCAATCTAAACTTCCCCTGTTTAAGTCTGAACCCGTTACCCCTTGTCCTCTCACTACAGTCCCTAATGAAGAGTCCCTCCCCAGCATCTCTATAGGCCCCCTTTAGATACTGGAAGGCTGCTATGAGGTCTCCATGCAGCCTTCTCTTCTCCAGCCTGAGCAGCCCCAACTTTCTCAGTCTGTCTTCATACGGGAGGTGCTCCAGACCCTGATCATCCTCACGGCCCTCCTGCGGACTTGTTCCAACAGTTCCATGTCCTTTTTATTTTGAGGACACCACACAATCCTCCAAGTGAGGTCTCAGGAGAGCAGAGTAGAGAGGCAGGCTCACCTCCCTCGACCTGCTGGTCACGCTCCTCTTGATGCATCCCAGGATATGGCTGGCTTTCTGGGCTGCAAGCACACACTGCCAGCTCATGTTCATTTTTTCATTGACCAACACTAAGGGTTTAAAATGAGAAAAAAACTAGGTTTATTAGGGTAAAAATGAGAACCACATAGAAAAATCTCAAAGCAAGTAAGTGAAGCAAACCAGAAAATAATAATAATAATAATAATTAAAAATGCCCTGTACACAGCTCTTACTGTGCCTATAAGGGCAGTTATTTTCCTCACACCCCACTCTGGCTCCAGGGTGTTCCCTTAGCCTGGAGCCCTTCCTGTCTGCTGTCACCCCTGCTTAGGCCAGCATGTTTCTCTGTCTCTGTGGCAACACCCAAGAAAGCTCCATCAAGGAAGTAGCAATCTCTCCGTTCCTTCACAGGGTCCACCTGAGCTGCCTGGTCCTTACAATGAGCATAGAGTTATCAGGAACAAAGAAGCTGATAACCAAATACGGTTAATTTCTAGGTCTGTTATCATTACCATGTGAGACTGTTAACACATAAGTAAAGGACAACTAGTTAGAAATTCAAGATAAATCATTAATACTAAGGAATTTAGTATAATATGCCATCCTTAATAAAAAAGAGACTTTTAAATACTTTTAGCAACTGACACCTTTTTGTACTGAAGTAGTAAATTTGACTGTAAATTGTTCAGGCTACATTATTTTCATAATATTTTGTCTGTGAAGGTGTTGGATTTTTTTCCTTGCATAAGTGTTTAAAATTCATATTAGGAAAAGAAATTTCATGATTCAAGTAAACAGGTTTATTTGTAGAAAAATTCGTCCTGACCCTCTATGTCGGTATTGATTTGAAATTGCTGCTTGCAAAGGAAATAAATTATGTACCATAGATAACTTGTCAAACAATATCCTATAAATATTACCAAGCAGCCTTGTTACGAACTGATAAATCAATAAATAATTTTCAAAGAAAACCTAGATTCTCTTTACTTATAGTAAAGAAACCAGTTAATAAAACATAAAATAATATATCAATCCCCCAAATTTTTCTTCTTGCACAAAACAGAAATTCGATTACCTCTGAGACGCAAAAAAAAAACCTAAAACTGCCTTTTAAAAATAAATAATACATTTAAACTATAACAATGTTTACATTAATAAGCATTAGAAAATATCAAAACCTAAAGATGCTTTATTAAACATTTCCTTTCTTAAACCATAAATAATACATTAGTATGAACCAAAGAGGGGAAAAAAAGATAAAACTGTTGCACTGTACCTGCTGCCTGCAATCTGGGAGCATTCTAAACTCTCTAGGACTGACAGTCTTGCTCATAATAATTCTGATTTATAATAAAAATAACTCATCTGAAGTCAGAGAAAGTGTGGAAGGTTAAAGTACCTCCATATTTATCCAACATACATTTGACTAGACCTTCTAGTGAAGACTTGAAAACAAACAAAAATAAGCTTCCCTGTGGTATTTTATTTCCCATCATAACAGCAATAGGAACTGAAAGCTGAAAGCCAGGCAAAGTGAAGAAATAAAATAAAACAATGAATACAGACTTTAATATTGTTCATATTTTCTTTGTGTTTTGAGCAATGTTTTGTTAATGTAAAACTAGATAATAAGATTGTTGTTTGACCTTTTAATGCGAATCAGGAGGGTACCTGTGAGAAGTGCCCTTCTGTATAAGAACAAAGTATAAGAATAAAGATTTAACTTTGTTAATCAAAACATACAGCCTATGATTCTATGACTATGATTTAGCAATACTGCGTGAGCTAGAGCAAATTTTTTAGCTAATTTTTTCAACTGACTTCTAGCACTGAAATACTTCTCTGGGCAATCGTGCCAATACAGCAGATACCTTATGGCTGTCAGAATTCATTCATGCTCCCTGATATCTCACTGCATTCCAAAATATGTCTGTAATTGTACCTCATCATAGGACTATAGCTATTCTATGCCACCCCTAACCACTTGTGGTGGCATCTTTGCTCTTCAGCTATGCAGATAAAATGAGAAACCACAGCATTAAACTCGGTGAGATCAAGAGTATTTAAGGAGCAACCTACCTGGTAAGGTGCCCTTGCTCATAGATTTACCATACCTTTTGGCATTATCTGTCTGTTACTTAGTTATATAAAACCCACAGTTAATTTATACTTGATCTTTTCAGTTTTCTTTTTCTGTGATTTAAGTGTGCTTTGCGAAGATTGGAATCTTTTCTGACAGCAGAGGTTCTGCATTTGTCTGCATACCAAATATCTTCTGGTAACTAAATGACCCCCAGCTGATTTGCCAGTGCTGGGATCAGGAGAAAAATTTGTTTATTTATATTTCCTTTCTATTTATGTTTTATCCTAGAGATGATGTATAACTAAGGAACATTTTTAGTTTTGACTAACTTAACAAAATTACTACAGATTCCAAACAGCAACATATACCCACAACACCATGTTCAAACAAGTTTCTTTCAGCTGTCACAGCAGCAATATTTTGGCATGACCAATCACCGAAAACCTACAATGGAAGAAGACTCAGAGAAGATAGACACAGGCAATGTGCTTGTGGTACTCAGGGAGGAGTACAGGGAGTGACCACAGCTGTTGTAAAGAAAGCTGTACTTAACAGAAAAGAGACCGGAGGGTAGCCTTTGTTTTAGATAAACAGTTGAGCTGATCAACTGTGTAAATAGCTTTACCTGCAAGGTGTGAATGTCTTCCTGATCGACTCAGACCAGCATGGGAGAAGTGCTCAAACTAACAGAGTATAACAACTGAGCAACCAACAGAATAAACTTTGAAAACAGCAATGGACTTGAGCTGTCTTGAACCCATGTATTCCTTCCCAGTAGCTGAGGGTGCCCGGTGTCATGGCAATGAGTGTACAGGGACTAATGATGGGAATCATGTTTGTAATGCGATCCAACTGTATATTGCAATTGATATCTTGTGCTTGTATTGTGACTTCAGTACATTGCTGCATATTCTGCTAAATAAAAAACCCACTTAACATCCAGTATCTTTAAATAAGTAAATTTTGTATTAAAACATTAAACCTTCCTCATCTAGATCATCTAAAAGAGCCTAGTCAGAGAGTATTAGATTCTGACACAGGGATGAAATAATTGATAGATTTGTTAGCTGCAGAGTAAGATATCGAATTACAGGAATGATCTTCTCCTGAAGTTGCTGAGAATTTGCTTTGAAAAGATCTCCTGGCAAAACTCCCTGTATGAGGATTTAGCTTTAAAGTTCTGGATTCTGCTATGTCCCATCAGCTTAGATTAAACTGTATCTTTATTTTCATTTCTCAATTTCACAGTTTCCTAAAAACTATTGGCCTGATCTTGCTCATCTTCTTTATCTTCTTTTTGTCAGTATTCACAGCTGCATATCTGTAATTATTATTAACGTCTATAAAAAGTTGTGGGTTTTTTTTCTGATTTTGGTTTAGTTTGGTTTTTTTTTTAAAAGATTTTATATATGATCAATTTTTACATTCTTAGAAAAGTGATTCTCCCAGCTGAGACTCACTTTTTGAATCGACAAAAGTAATAATGATTTTATTGACTTTGATGTTGAAGAATCTGGCTCAATTTCCTATTCACAAGGAATATTAATGTCTTGGCAGCAGTGACTAGGCCAGCTTTGTATCTCAGAGCCAATGCATCATTACTCAGCGATAACCGCACTGAGCCAGAAACTCTGCCTTGCCAGTTAGAAGACACAATACAGGATCTGAGCCAAGGTGGACAGTGCCCAAAAATGTCACCTGTTGGATTCACTATTTTTTGGCTGTTCTGCAAACTCTACCTGACACAAACTGGAACACGCTGGCTGATCCCTCCACTGCTATTGTTCTACCTTGACATATTCTCACTTCAGAGAATAGGACAAGACCCTAGGTACATCTGTGTCAGCTTTGTTCTGTCTTTCAATGAGGCAAATTCTGTGGAAAGTTATCCTGCAGAAAAAGGAAAGGAGCAGATTACACGTATTACATTATGGAGTTATAAGATATCAAAGATTTTTAGGCTTTTCAAGATATTGGAGAGTTTATTCCCACCCCTACCTCTTAAAATTCCAAAATACTAGAAGCCTGTTATTTATAGTGAAAAGGCAATTTATGGTAATAAAGTCTGATTAGTTCATTTTATTCAAAAGTTTTATTTTATTCCTGAGAAAATTCTTCTTTATTCTTAGAAATTAGTTTGGAACCCACCTAATTGTACATAGTACAGAGAGGTATGGCTATTATGACCTGGTTTAGTTCCTTTTCATCTGTCAATGACCACAGATTTTTTGTGGTTGCAACATTCGTAACTTAACCAAAAAAAAAAAAAAAAAAGAGGCATATGAACAATCAACACAAGATCACTTAAAATAAGCCCACAGCTAATCTACCTGTGGCTAGCTAGAATGCAAGCAATTAATCCTAGTATATCTAGACGTGCTATCAGAGCAACCTCATTTTACAAGGACATTTCTATTACCATATTACATCATCTATTCTGAAAGATGTATGAAGCAAAAAAATCAGACAGTTCACAGTTGTTCCTTCAAAACTGGACTAACAATAAACCATAACAACGATTTATAAGAATCAGGCTGCATGGAGATATGCTTTAAATATAGATTTCAGAAACTGTTTTATGCGTCTTCTAAAAGAACTTCTATGTTTTTTATAGGTACTTTTGTGAAGCAAGTAACCCCTATGTAGTAGTTCTCCATGAAGATACAGGTTTTGGGGCATCAGAACTAATGTGGTTAGATAAATGATAAACAGACTTCCTGTGCTCCAGGATATATGTGCATAACAACGTATTTTTAGTTGCCCAGAGACACCTGAAAGTGTGGTTTTCAAAGCAGGGTGAAACAAATGCAACTGGATTTGTAATCCAGGAACTAGAGTCACAAATAAAAAAAAAAAAAATCTGCCACCACCACCACCATAAATACTTGGGAACTGCTACTGATCCTGACATGCTGTTGGACAGTAGTAATGTGTATTATACATTTCTAATGGCTCTCTTGGAAAACAAGCAGTTTCCACATATACTAACCTAATTTGGGCAGAACTTGACAATGATGGTACACAGAAAAACAGATAATCCTGAGATCTTTTTCCCTAAGCAATACAAGATTGTTTCACATAGACCTTAAGGTCCATGCTTTTCATTCTGACAGTTTGGATCACATTTCATACTAACTGTAAGCTGAAGAGGTGATTTTTTGGCCCTGGCTCTAGACCTGGTGATGATAATTGGTATTTTTAACATGCATTCTTTGCTTGATTTGTGTAGTATATACAATGCACATGCAGTCCCAGTGTCACTTTTCAGAACCCTGTAATTGATTGTGAAAGAACATACACGTACCCATGGATTCTTCATAATGAGGGGCTCTTGCTGGTGATATTTTTAATAAAAAATAGTTGTAATAAAGAATTAAAAGACCCATCTTGATAATCTATTAAATCTTGTTTATATGCATACTCAAAAAATGTAAAAACTGCACAATATTATCTCACAG